>CM075065.1:57447500-62447500 GCA_037428765.1 Rubia yunnanensis
TGTTCCTATACACAGTGGTAAAATTCTCAATCTTCATTTTCAACCGGTTATGGAAATGATTGATAGGAAACTGAAAAACTGGAAAAATGTGTGGCTATCTACTGGAGGTAAGCTGACCCTTATAAAGTCATGTTTATACTCTATACCTCAACATATTTGGGCAGTGATGGAACCCCCCAAACAGATTATTAAGAAAATTGAAAGAAAATTTGCTATCTTTTTTTGGGGGGAGACAGATTCAGGTCCGAAAAAATCATGGAAAAATGGGATTCTCTTTGCCACCCTACTGAACAAAATGGATTAGGACTGAGATCTCTAGCTGCCATCATTAGAGCCTTTTCTTGTAAACTCTGGTGGAAATACCAATTAGGTGTAGCTCCCTGGACTGTTTTCCTTAACTCCCTTCCTGAATCTCACAAAAAATCTCAGAACTGGAAGAGGATATGCAAAATCAATCAATTTGCAGAATCCAATTCCAGGGTGATACATGGTCAGGGACTTTGCAATTTCTGGACTTCTAATTGGACTGATTTTGGCCCCTTAATGGATTTCTATTACCCAAATGAGACCCAAAGACAGTGCACTGTTGCTGATTTTATTAGCCACAAGGACTCTCTTCTCCCGCTCCTGCAACTAGTGCTCCCTGACCCTATCATTAATACTATCAAGTCTGCCTCCATCCATGAACACAGACCTGATAAACTAGTGTGGAAGCCTGACTATATTGGGAACTTTTCTGTCAAGACAGCATATCTCAAACTGAGACCCCCTACTAATGCTTTCCCTGCTCTTAGAAGTATATGGGCTACCCATATTCAGAACAAAATCTCAGTTTTTATGTGGAGGCTTTTAAATGTACTACTGCCATTTGATGATATTCTTGTGCAATTTGGCTTCCACCTCCCCTCTAAATGCTGTTTTTGCAATAATGCTGATTCTCTGCACCATTTTTTCAATACATGTGCTATCTCCTCCATGGTCTGGAAGGAAGTTCATCAAATCTGTGGTATTTCATATTTTGAATCTGAAAATTTATGGGATAGATTGGCCAGTTTCTGGGCAAATACTGGTCTATCAAAACTCCATACCAGACTGATCCATACTGCACCTATCTTTGTCTGCTGGTCTTTGTGGAAGGCTAGAAATAGAAAACTTTTTGATAACCTCAATCCTCATTGTCATACTATCATTAAAGAGGTCAAAGACAACATTTATTTATCTTTTTCTGCCTTTCCCATTGACATATCAAGACAGATTGACTATGAACTTGCTTCAGAAGGCTATATTCCACAGATTTTTAAGCCTCCAAAACCTCACATTATCACAGTGACTTGGCAGAAACCTGAATTGGGCATAAAGATCAATGTTGATGCCTCATGGCATCACTCCAAAAAGGCTGGCATTGCGGTCATCATAAGGAATAAGTATGGTTTTGTTCAAGCCAGGGGGTACTTTGTTACTGCAGTTTCCCCCTTGCATGCTGAAACTTTAGCTATCCAATGTGGGGTACAGTTAGCAATACCTTATGCAAATCAACAGGTTGTGATTGAATCTGACTGTCTAAATGCTATTAATATGATTTTACTACCATCTGTTAGACACTGGAAATTCCTTAATCTTATGGACAGCATTCACATCTCTTTGGGGAATACTAAACTGATACACACTCTCAGACAAGGAAACCAACCTGCTGATGATCTTGCTAAGTTCATGTTACTTACTAAGACTCACCAATCTTTCAGCTGGTCGAATCTGCCTGCAAGAACCAAAGGGCTTCTCTGTCTTGATGACCTAGAGATTCCTACAGTTAGATCCCCTTCTTAGGAGAATTGATGCTACTAACTGTTTTTTCTTATGTTTTTCTTTGACAGGACCTAAAGTTTTTGTTTCACTGCCACCACTCTCAATCAGAGGACTTCTATTTGCTCCTTCAGCTTCAGGAATTGATGCTGCCATTGTTTCAGCATCCAAAAAACCTCTCTGAGCTGCACCCCCACTCCTGCATTTGGTGCTGCTTTACTGTTCTGTGTATTCTTTGTACCATTCTGTCTCTTGCTCCTATTGTCCTAGTGATATAGGTGGCTAAGTGGTGCTTCGATTCGTTGATCACCGACCTGCTCCTTATTATCACTAGGTATAGTGAGATAGTTGTCCCCTTGCGGTCTGTCTGATCGGCTAGGTAATTTTGGGTCCTACAAACCCATCACATTGACTTTTGGGAGCAATTGTTTTGCTTCGGGCTCTTGGCCTCCTTTAGCTTAGGAGTTATTTTTGTACTGACTGAGCAGTTATGGCTAATTACTGCTTTTTAATTATTTTTAAGGGTTTAGGGTGCCCAATAAATAGCCCTCCACCGCATGGTGGTCTTCATTTAAAAAAAAAAAAAAGATAGGAAGCATTAGGGCTTAATAATATAACTTTGAGAAGTACGGAGATGATTTCCCACCTTAACTTTTATGGATTTGGCTCTTGAGCTTCAGTTCTTAGCAGGCTGTGTCTCGCTCCTTCTACGAGCCTTGGTTGACTATGAGGTCAGGGGTGTTTCAAGGTTTATACATGTTGTGTTATTGGAAGAGCACTAATATTTTTCTAGACATTTTGACCCTTGGGAGCACATAAGAGAAGTGTTAGGGGGAGATAGCGCGTGTTAACTGTTATTTAGAATGTTTTTTAGCTTTTTATATGACTTTATAGGCAATGATCACTCAACGTTTCTCTCTATTTTCCTTTCTATATATAGCTCATAAGAATCCCTTTTCTTCTTTTCACTTTTCTCTTTCATCGCTCTACTTGCAGGTTATTTTTCTTTGAGAACCTTCACCATGTTATCTTCTTCAACCCCCATGTCTTAGCCTCCTTCACACTTTTCTTTGACAAGTAAGTTCCTATTATTCCTTCTTCTTCTTCTAAAGGTATCGAGAGAGCTAGCAAGGGGGTGAATTCATCGCAGGTTAGGTTTCGAGATGGAAAATCTCTTACCCGATTAGTCAAAATTCCGACTGACTCTGAACATATGGGGTGTGTGAGCCTTATTCGTAGTCCAATCAAAATGTTCAGCCTCAATGAGGGTTAGGTCTCACAAATCTCGTGAGTTTTCCGGAAAGGTGAACGGGAGTCTTCGAGGGATAATTATGATCGCATGGGTACTTCCAGGTGTGATAAGATCTCAAAAAAACTTCTATACAAACCTTTGAAGGGATGGTTTATGCCGTCACATACCAAAGTTTCGTCGAAGAGTGATATTTCAATGAAGTATACCTTTCGCGAAGAAATAAATAAACTTATCGAAGAGATACCGCCTTACCATCATATCCCTCTTAATGCCGAGTTAAAGGCTTTCGAAGCAGATGATCATACCTCTCTACCTTCGGGAAGGGCCGCGACTTACAGTGGGCATGTCAGGTTTGGCCTTTGTTTTCCTTTCCCATCCTTGTTATGGAGCCTAATGGAGGAGTTTAATGTGAGCTTGTCCCAAATTCACCCTAATGTTATAGTTATAATAATAGTTTTCATAGTTCGATGTAGCGAAGTAAACCTAATGCCTCATTATGAAACTTTTTGTGTTGTATACCTCCTTATCAGTTTTTGGGATGTAAAGGGTTCATTCATATGAAGTAACAAACCTTCTGGTTGAAAGTTCATAATCCCCCCTTCTAATAGCTCATGGTGGTAAAATAAAAGCATTATCCTTCAATTGCTAAGGAGACTGTCGAACCCCTTGATGGAATCCTAATGTCGTTGCTGAAACAAGGAAGGGAAAGTGTTCAATTCCCGAGAGACTTTTCGAAGACGTAGAGCGTCTTTGAGGGCCTGGGCCTCTAGATACCAATATTTATCACCTTGAGACCGCCAAGGGTATGAAGCCTTTCGGATGGCAAGAGTGGGTCTATTAAAGTATCTATTCTTCAGCCGTTCGTCAAGCGTTCGAAGAGGATTTTCCTATAAGGGTTAATAAAAGGAAGTGAGGGAAAAACATACCACCCTACCCAAGGCCTCTTCGATCTCTGGATTTGCTACGAGGGGTGTTTATCAAAGAGATAACATCTTTGGATTCTTACGAAGGTCTTTGGGATTCTATCCTTACAAATTTATTTTCTTCTTTTGTTATAGTTTGTAATCTATTTTTTGTTTTTGTGTAGTGAGCATTACAGAGCACTTCATTAAGGCTCTTGAACAAGAGTGTACTTTTGAAACAAAGATGCTATCTAGGTAACCTACTCCTTCTCACATTCATATGGGATATTTCAAGAAACCTCCCGTTCAGGAGAAGCTGCCGAAGAGGCCAAAGGTTGAAGATCTCGGACCCTCCCATGAGGTTGACCTTAAAAACTTCTATGGCGAGATTGACAACGAAGGAATGTCTTTGGAGTATCTTGGGGACTTAGGCAATTGTCTAATATTCCTCTGGTTTTACATGAACATTTTTGGTATGGTTTTCTTTTTTGTCTAATATTCATCTGGTGTCTTTGGAGACCAGGTCTCATCCCTCCTGCAAGGGCCTATCGAAGCAGCCGTAGAAGCAGCCCAATAAGAGAAGTAGGGAAATATGCAAAAGAAGATGGGTAATAAGGAGGAGGAGCTGAGGGAGGCAAAGGAGAAGGAGAGGCATCTTTTGAAGAAGCTTATGCATGAGTTTCAACATGCATTTTCGTCAACATTTTTTGACAAGCTGATGGCGTCCCAAGATATGAGCGATGACTTCATTCACCTTTGAGGGCTTGGCAAGGCCTGGGCTCGTACTGGTATCTATAGCTGGGCAGTTGACCGCCACAGCCTCGAGGACGCTAAGGCTCTCAAAGCTCGCACTGATATCGAAGATAAGGAGACGTTGCAAGAAGGTTGGGGTCAGCTAATCAGCTTTGGCGGCTTCAAATGTAAACTTCTTGATTCCCTGAAGAAGGGAAAATGGTTCTATTCGGCTTTGGAGCTTCGAGACTTTGTGGTTCGTAACCCTTCTTCGAAGACTAGTAGCAAGTCATCCAAGGGGAGCAAGGAAAAGGTGGGGGGTGGTTGTAGCGGTGTTGTGAATGATGAAAACAACCGTAGCATAGGTCAGGAGGATCAAGATGTATGAACTCTATTCCTCTCTTTTATTAAGTAATGTTTTGTAATCCTAATCAGAACTCTAATCGAATGCTTCAATGATATTGGTATAAAAAAACTTTTTTATAAATTATATTAGTTTAAATGGTTAACTATATTTGTTTAATACTTTATACTCTAATGCGAGATGAGATGGAAAAGTAAGTTCAAGAGCTTGCTACAGTTAAGGCAGAGTTATCGAAAGCTCTGACTAGTTTGACCCACTTAAGCAAGGATTTATCCATGGCTAACAAATATTGTCATTGTGGCAAGATGGCAGCTATCCTTAAATAAGAGAAATTCTCAATCAATTGAAGAGTAACCCTACGACGGGTTGAACGGCAGTTGCCCTTGCTATAGTAGATGATGCATGCATTCCTAGAGAACTCAGTCATCAGGATACTTTATGAGAGATGATAAATGAATATTTTAGTTTACACAAGTGCCTTACCGATGCTAGGTTATATTGACGTTTAAGCCAACGGGGCGAGAGTAGGAGCTACCAGGATAAGATCAAGGAGCTTGAATCTCACGTTACCGAGATGGCTAAGCAAGATAGCTCTTTGGTTGAAGATATTTCTAGGTTACATGGGATCATCGATGATAACTAGTTGTTTTGTAGTGAGCTTGTAAGTTAGACCTCCTAACTCTCGAATCAGGCGTCGGCCCATGTTGCCACCATAAAACTCTATTCGAATAGTCTTCGAGCACACGGGTTATTGTATAGGGTCCTTGATATGAGTCTTATTGGTGATATGTTTAGATTTTGTATGATACAAAGATGCCTTTTCTTCGAAAGGATTTTGATAGAGATCCGGATTATCATACGACATTTGATGTCAGTTGCAAGTGGAAAGAGCACCTTCGTTCAGAAAATAATGCTTGCCCCCAAGGGGCGGGTCCTTTGAATAGGGGCCCGCTATCTAGGGTTCCTCCAAAGGGTAACCGTTTCCAAAGGATTCCAAAGAAGAAAAATCTATCGAAAGGAAATATTCAGTCAAAGAGGAAAACCCAAAGTAAATCCTAGCCTTAAGTTACAACTTTCCCACTTGGTTCTTCTAACCGAGTATTGTTGGTAAAACCTTTAAAAGAGGTTCTTTCACATGTTCATGGTGTTGAGGATGACATAGAAAGGGAGCCATTGCCTTATAAGAATTTGATACACCGTCGAAGGCGTTGCGTTGCACCTATCCCTGAGGCTTCGGAGAGTGAAGTCGACCTTTAATTTACGATCGCTACGGGGTGAAGCCAAAGAGCATTCGTTGGTTTGAATGAGTATGTGATGTATGTTTATTCCTTAGTAAAATTCTTGTCTGAATTACCTCTTTTTGGATGTTTGTTGCCTTTCAAGCATATCTTGATAATATAGACCAACCATTTGATCTTCTCCCCTTTCTCTTTTTTTTAAGGTATCAAACATGTTAGCTTTAATTTCTTAAGAGCGAGAAACAAATGGATGCTTAATAGAAATTTTTTGATTTCTTACGAGTGAGAAACAAATGGACGCTTAATAGCGAAGTTTTGATCACTTATGAGCGAGAAACAAATGGACTCCTAATAGAAAAGTTTCGGTCTCTTATGAGCAAGAAATAAATGGATGCCTAATAGAAAAGTTTCGATTACTTATGATCGGGAAAAAAATGGACGTTTAATAGAAAATTTTTTATCCCTTATGAGTGAGAAAATAATGGACGCTTAATAGCGAAGTTTTGATCGATTATGAGCAAGAAACAAATGGATGCTTAATAGCAAAGTTATGATCGCTTATGAGTGAAAAATAAATGGATGCTTAAAAGCAAAGTTTCGATCGCTTATGAGAGAGAAATAAATAGACGCTAATAGCAAAGTTTCGATCGCTTATGAGCAAGAAAAAAATGGACACTTATAGCGAAGTTTCAATCTCTTATGAGCGAGAAAAGAATGGATGCTTAAAAGAAAAATTTTTATCGCTTATGAGCAAGAAGCAGATGAACGCTTAATAGCGAAGTTTCAATTGCTTATGAGCGAGAAACAAATGGACGCTTGTTAGCAAAGTTTCAATCGCTTATGAACGGGAAACAAATAGATGCTTTATAGAAAAGTTTCAATCGCTTATGAGCGGCAAAAAAGGGACGCTTAATAGCGAAGTTTCAATCTCTTATGAGCGAGAAACAAATAGATGCTTAATAGCAAAGTTTTAATTTATTATCAGCAAGAAAGAAATGGATGCTTAATAGAAAAGTTTTGATCTCTTATGAGCGATAAAAAAATGATGCTTAATAGCAAAGTCTTGATCGCTTAAGGGCGAGAAAAAAATTGACGCTTAGTAGACAATTTTCGATCGCTTAGGAGTGAGAAACAAATGGACTCTTAACAGCGAAGTTTTAGGGAAGTGTCAAAACTTTCATTAAGTCAACCAGTTGCTATGCAGAGCATACAAATATGGAAAAATTTACATAGCGAAAAATGACCATTCTCCAACCACAAGCCCTAAGGCTAATTTTTCTAACAGCTAGTGACACTGTCAAAGGTTAACTATGCTCCACCGCTTAGGAATATGGTCTCCATTCACCAAACCCAAGGTATAACTCCCCCCAAGGTGAGCTTCGATCATTCTATAAGGTCCTTCACAATTAGGGCCCATCTTTCCCTCTGGTTCCTACTTTTGTTTCTCGTTGTCCCTCATAACAAGGTCCCACACAACAAACTGGGCTCCTTTCACCCTTCGATTATTGTATCGTTTCACCCGTTCCTTGATTTTAGCCTCACGAATAGACATTGTGGTTTGTCTTTCTTCTATTAGAAATAAGTCAAGGCAACAGTTGTCCTCATTGCTGGCATCAATGGCTATCATCATTCTGCGTTTAGGTATGCCAATATTTGCAGGTTTCACGGCTTTAAAGAAATATACTAGTCCATATGATGTATCTCCTGTGATAGAGGACTTCACTATTTGATAAAACCATAACACACTTGGCAGTTCATTGATCCAATTTCCTTTTGCTCCCTCCAGTCTCTTTTGAATTCCATTGACTAGGGTTTGGTGAGTGACTTTAACCTGTATGTTCGCCTGAGGGTGGTATACTGGTGTGACTTTTAACTGAATTTTGAACTCTTAGCACCAATTTTTGAAGGCATTGTTTGTGAACTGGGTCCCATTATCTGTAATGAGTGCTTTTGGTATGCCAAAGTGACAGATGATGTTCTTCCAACAGACTTAAATGACAGGTTCCCCCTTGATGTAAGCCAAAGGCTCGACTTTTACCCGCTTAGTAAAATAATCAACTGCCACTATCAGATACTTGAACTTTCCAGGTGCTTCTGGGAAGGGTCATACTAGGTTTACTCCTCATTTATCAAATGGCCAAAAATTGTATATGTTGATCATATCCGTCAGGGGGACATGGGTCATTGGCGCATGTTTCTGGCATTGGTTGCAAGTTGTATTTACCTAGTGGAATCTTCGAACATGGTTGGACAATAGTACCCAAAACGAATCATTCTCCTTGCCACTGATCGAGCTCCCTGGTGAGTACCACAGATTCCATCGTGGACCTCTTGCATCAAGTAATGTGCATCGGTGGGGGTGGCACATCGAAGTAAGGGTTGTAGATACCCCCTTCGATACAAGGTTCCATCCTGTATTACATACTTTGGTGCCTTGAGGTAAGGTTTATGTGCTTCGATGGGGTCTTCTTCGAAAAACTCCATAATAATGATCTCTTCGAAGCTTTGTTGGTACAGGGTTTCAAATTTTACTTGTTTCTGCACCAATTCACCCAAGTCAGGGGATGCTAATTTACTCAAGGCATCAGCCTTGTGATTTTTTTCCCTTGGTACCAGCGGGAGAGTATATGATCGAAAGCACTTTCAAAAAGGTTTGACTACCTCTAAATAACATTGCAGGCTGGCCCCTCGGGCTTCATATTCTCCGTTCACTTGATTGACCATGATTTATGAGTCACTAGATATCTCTACTTTGTCTGCCCTCATCTCTTTAGTCCATCAAACACCGTGATAAAAACCTCGTACTGTGCTTCATTGTTTGTACCTCTACACTTGAAATGCAAGACATAAGGATAGTCATCATTATCAAGGCTTGTGAGTAACACTCCTGCAGCACTTCCCCCTGAATGAGAGGAACCATCTACGAACAACTTCCATACCCCTTTCTCCTCTACCTAGCCAATGTCTTCGATGGGTTCCGCAATTTCCACATTAAAATCCGCTAAGGCTTTCCCTTTGATCGCAACTCTAGGCTGGTAATGTATGCTATGTTCTCCTAACTCTACGACCCATTTCATCATTCTTCCCAAGGCTTTGGGTTTCAATAGTATCTACCTTGTCAGATAATTGGTGAGCATATGTATGGAATGATCTTGGAAATAGGGTCTAAACCTTCAAGCGGCGTAAACCAATGCCAGAACTAGCTTTTCTATGTCAATGTACCTTGTTTCTGGGTCTTGAAAGACTCTGATAACAAAATATATTGGGTGTTGTCGTCTGTCTTTCTCTCTCACTAGCACAACACTGATGGCCAGGGTAGATTCTGAGACATAAAGATGTAAGACTTCTTCTTTCTTTGGCTTCATCAATGTTTGTATGGTTTTGAGGTGTTCTTTCAAAGCTACGAAAGCCTTATCACAACTGTCTATCCATTCAAACTTTTTTTCCTTAAGAAGCACATCAAAAGGGGGAGATGCTTTTCTGCAACCTTCGATAAAAATCTTCTTAACTCTACCAAGCATCCCGTAAGCCTTTGTACTTATTTTACACTTTGAGGTACCCTCATGTTCATTACGGCTTCTATTTTCACTATGTTAAAATAAATGCCTCTTTCCGAGACCATGAATCCCAGTAATTTTCCAGCACCTACTCCAATCACACACTTCGATAATTTCAAATTAGACTTTTGTAGGCCCTCAAAAAATTCACCAAGGTCCTGCACAAACTAATCGTAGGTTATGCTTTTTACCACCATATCATCAACATATATTTTTAAAATTTTCCCAATCTTCTTATTAAATAGTTTTTCCACTAGCCGTTAGTACGTTGCCCCATCATTCTTTAACCCAAATGGCATTTTCTTCTAACAAAAGGTGCCCACATTGGTAATGAACGAAGTTTTCTCCTTGTCCCCTCAGCCATTAGTATTTGATGGTAACCCTTATAAGCGCAAAAAAGGCCAAGATTTCGTAACCTATTATTGTTATCGCCGGCTGATCCATCGAAGGTAATGGGTAGTTATCCTTTAGGAAAGACTTGTTTAGATCTGTGAAGTCAATGCACATGTGCCATGTCCCATCTGGTTTTGGCACCAGGACTGGGTTGTCCAACCAATGGGGGTATAACACCTGTTTGATAACCCCTGCACTAAGAATTTAATCAACATCCAATCTAATTGCTTCATCTCTCTTAGGGGAAAACATTCTCCGTTTATACTTAACGGACTTTATCGAGGGGTCAATGTTTAATCTGTAGACTGCCGACTCTGGAGGTACCCCGGTCAAATCTGAAGCGTCCCAATAAAACACATCCTATTAATGATTCACCAAATCCCGTCTTACTATTTCAGGCACCATGCATCCCACTGCCACAGCCCCCACATCTTGAATGGGGAGCGGTTGGGTGTCGGTTGGTCCTGCTTCACCGTGTAGTGAAGATATATTTCTTGCTTTCCCCGCACCTTTTACTGCTTCATAGTTACAACTTCGAGAAACTGCCTAATACCCTCGGATGGATGCCATTACATTTTTCGTAGGGAATTTCATCATCAGATGGTATGGTGACCACACTTCTCGAGCTTGGCACATCCATGGTTTCCCTAGGATTACATTATAAGGGGAGAAAGCATCGATAACTGCAAAGCTGCATTGTACTATGACCCCCTTGTTTCCATATGCCACCCTCACATACAAGGTTATTTCTCCAATCAGATGGACTGTCCTCCCAGAGAATCCTAATAAGGGTGAAGTGGACTTTTTTAGATTCGTACACCCAATTCCAAGTTGATCGAAGCAATTTACAAACATGATCTCAAATCCACTTCCGTCATCAATAAACACCCTTTTCACTAGCATGTGCCCAATCACTTTAGAGATGATCATGGGGTCAGCATGAGGAGTTTGGTTAAGAACTGAATCTTCCTTAGAGAATGTGATTGTTTCATCCGGTCGAAGACTCTTCCCCATTGGTTCTCATGCTGGAACACGTCGTGATTGTGCTTTCATAACTACATTCGAAGACCTTTCTCCAACAATAACCCTGATAACGCTTACCACCCTGTGAATAGCAGGATTCCTTTCATTTCTCTTTTCTGCCTGGGGGTTTCGTTGCGGCTCTTCATGATGCTCGTGTCGCTGCCCTTGGGGGCGATGATCTTCCCAGTTTCTAGTGTTAAAGTTATTTTTAGGGGGGCACCTATTTCCACAGTTATTCTTATGCCTTGCATTGTTATCTCGCTAGGAGTGGTGGAAAGATTCTTTTAAGGGGTCCCCTCTTTCACACAGGTCAATTTTGGATCGATGGTGGGCACATTCATTTGTGTTGGGTCCATAATCCTTGTGGTGATCACAGTAATAGTTGGTGGCTCTCCTATTTGTGGAAGCTCGTTGGCTATTATTCATGGGAGGGGGTTTTTTGAAAATCCAGTATCACAGGAATCCCCCTTTAGCACCGGTGTTTTTTTGTTCTAGCACCAGTTTTTTCGTTAAAAAAACCCAGTGCCTAAGTAACCGATGAAACGGTTTCACCGGTTGGAAAAAATCGATGCTAAATCCCTACTTTTAGCACAGGTTTTTTGTTAGCACTGGTTTAATGCAATAGCACAGGTTTTTGGTTAACACCGGTTTTTAAACCGGTGCTAATTTTAGCACAAGTTTTTCAAGCAGTGCTAATTTTAGCACTAGTAGCACAGGTATTTTTGTTAGCTTTAATCAATTCTAAAATATTCAAGACGACTAAAAAATATCCTTTCCTCTGAAACCTGCACCGCGCTGCAGCGTTCAGAGGAAAGGATTTTTTTTAGTCATAAATATTTTAGCACCGGTTTTTCAACCGGTGGTAATTTTAGCACTAGTAGTACTGAATTTTAACCGGTGCTAAAATATTTACGACGACCAAAAAAATCCCTTCCTTTGAAAGCTGCAGCAGAAGAGATTTTTTTTAGTCGTAAATATTTTAGCACCGGTTTTTCAACTGGAACTAAATATTAGCACTGGTAGCACCGGTTTTTTAAAAGGTGTTAAAATATTTACGATGAATAAAAAAATCCCTTCCTCTGAAACCGGCTGTGCGCTGCCGCATTCAGAGGAAGGGAAAAAAACCCAAAAAACAATTTAGTAGGACATCCTTGCGACTAAATTTATGCTTAGCCACAAACTGAAACTTTCAGAATGTAAGGAATTCTTATTTTTGTGCCACGGAATACATGACTTGGGGTCCATGAAAGCATTGATGCCAAGCTAGTACTTCAAACAAATTTCTAAGGAAATACAAAGTTTGGTAACCCACTACCGACCACCCATGAAGATTCAAAATAATTACAAGCAAAATGCAACTCAATCATATTATATTGATTAGTATAGGGATGTGAAGATAAACCACACATGTCATAACTTCTACTGAACTAGTTCAACTCACGAAGCATGACAAATCTCACTCAAGAGGCTAGAAGTATGAATATGGATACATAAATGAACTTTACCATGGCACAGTCATTTATATGATGAATGTTGGAATAGCAACCTGAACCTCTTGAAAGATTTTTGTCAGTTTGATCCAAGTTCATCATATCCTAGAGGTATCAGTCCATAGTAAAGAAATAGTCAGCACATCAGTTCTACCATTTTATGCTCTTGTTCGTGAATAAGATGTAGTGTTGATGTGTCTAATAGCACAATGGATATTTCTATCATTACTCTTATCCAACTAATGCAAAAAAAGGTCTGTACTTTTCCTCAATTTCCAATGTTAATTTAATATTTTCTAGTTGGAGTTAAAAAAGAAAACATAAAGTTGAATCTACATGACTAATATTTACCTTATAAAATGAGAACAGCTGCCTGTGAACACCTTCCTTCGATAAGAGGTCCCATTGACGATTAGCAAGTGCAAATGAAAAATTATTACTTGGCATTGGGAACTCAACTCCCTAGAAAATACCAGCAAAAACATTTATCCATTAAAACAGAACAACTGAGCATATATACAATCCACATACATATGGTACTGGGCTTCACCTTATGGTGTCCAAATTAATTTCCCATGAATTTGAGATATGCCGAACCACTAATTGTGAACGTAATCAACCTTATGATCTAGATGGAGAGGGTCACAAATCAAACTGAGAAATAACTATTGCCTACAATACCATCAACATGATGATTGCATGACAAACATTATGGTAGTTAGTTCTTATCATTTAAAGTAGCTTAGAATTAGAGCATCTAGATAATAACATCTCCTTGGATTTACACAATAATTTGTTTGAACCTTTTTAGGTTATAGGCTACCGATGTAATACATTTGATTAGTTTCTCAGAGAGGATCTATAACACTAGCTTACTTTGTGCAGTGAACAACCTCTAAGCAACTCCTTTGTAATATAAGATGAGCCTACGGCTTTACCAAGCAGAACTTCTGCCAGGGACTGCTCTCCTGATATGGACTGGAAAGTAAGGAAATGATAATTAGAATGGTACCATTATGCAATTTCAGGCAGTCAGAAACGATATCAGCAAATGTAAAAAATTTCAACAAAACAATGGTATGCAAGAGTTAAATACCACTACAAAAGAGTGGGTTTCAAAAAATAAATAGAGGATTTACAAGTCACCTGGTTGTGATTTTCAACATACAAAAGCACCATACATGTATTATGTTTGTTCCTAACTAATGTGCTTACAATATTTCCAAAAAAAGAGTCAAAAGTAAGGAGTCAACACTTATCTTACATAAAAACAGTCACTCAAATCTTTAGTTGTGATCAAAAACAAATTCTTAGGGAGAGATATTCACATAATCAAACGTGTAAAACCATGTTCTAGAAACTAACATATATAATGTCATACAAGTCTAGCATGGCACAAGCCTTACTTATGCTCCATTCATGATCGGGGGAATTCTCAAGTAACGAAACCCACATCTCCGGTACAGAAAGGTTAACAAAACAATCCAATCCAAGTCCACCTTCAGAAATAGGCTCACATATTCCAGGATAAAGAGTTTCCTGAGAAGTGAAAGGATTGAATCATCTTAGGCACAAAAGGAGAATCTTAGTCAAAAGGGTTACACGAGATTAAAAAGAAGAAGATTAAGAGGTTCAAGGAATAGCTCATACCCTGAATTACTTAAACCAGCTTCTAAAGTTGTTATTTCGAGATATTACGAACATGGATCTTAGGCTCACACGACTGCAACAAGCCTACAATGTAAACAAACCAATTTCCCATGATTAAAGTTATACCCAGCATGTAAAAAGGTCTATGAAACCGTAACTGACATTTTAAAAAGTAAAAACCAGACCTTTAGATTACCTCAAAACAATGGAAAAAATGAAACATGTTAACCTGACCTATAAAATATTTAATAGACTTAAAACAAATATGAAAGAGTGCTCACATCTTCAGCAATTGTGATTATGTTTGGATGAAGAGCATGCAGTATTTCATTTGCTAGAATGAGAAATAACAAAGCATCCTTGTCAACGTATTGGTTGCAGTACCTGCAAAAGATGCTATCTGTTATGAAAGGAATAATCTCCGACAGAAAAATGTCACGATATGATAAGAGTACATCATCCTTAATGCGGATTAAAACTTAATACAGCCAATATGGCCAGAGTTATAATTGAGGATGGGAAAAATTTTCTAGTGACACTACAGTTGTAGCTTTAAAGTATGTAAGTAATGATTACATAAACCACATGATAATCAAAGTAAATAAAAGTTTACTTAAATCGATAAGTAAAAGGACTTACTCCTCCATGTCACCCGTAAATGAAGCAAAATCATTGTGTGTGTACTTCACTGATGGAACCGTGCCCCTACCTCCGCCCTAGCTCCGCCACCTCCTAACACGGAGGATGAATTTTGGGAAGAAAGAAAGAAAATGAATAAATGAGGGCAGAGTTTCCTTTTTGATTTTTTTATCACAGGGGTATAATAGTCATTTCACTTATTTCCAGCCTTTTTTTTATTTGTATTTATTATATACTAATTCAAATAAAGTTTGACCATTAATTAGTTAAAGTCAACTTTGTTATTAGTGTTTATTTATTAAATGTCAAGCAAAGTTTGACCGTTGATTAGACAAAGTCAACCTAGTTATTAGTGTTTATATATTGAAAGTCGAGTAAAGTTTGACCGTTGATTAGTTAAAGTCAGCTTACTCACTAGTGTTTCTCTATAGAGAGAGTCAAGTAAAGTTTGACCGTTGATTAGTTAAAGTCAATTTAGTCACTAGTATTTACATATAGAATGTCAACTAAGGTTTGACCATTGATTAGACAAAGTCAATCATTTTTATTAGTATTTATTATATACTAATTCAAATAAAGTTTGACCGTTAATTAGCAAAAGTCAACTTTGTTATTAGTGTTTATTTATTGAAAGTCAAGTACAGTTTGATCGTTGATTAGTCAAACTCAGCTTAGTTATTAGTGTTTATATATTAGTCAAAGTCAGCCTAGTAAATTTTAAAGTTGTATTTATGTATACTAAATCAATTATAGGTTGAATGTTAAATAGTTAAGGTAAAATTTTTTTATTCTTATTGTATATATTAGGTCAGTAAAGGTTAATCGTTGATTAATATAACTTAACTTAGTTATTAGCTAAAGCCAACAAAAGAAGTGAACGATTTTGAAAGTTAAAAAAAATAGCTTAGAGCATTTGTGCAGCTGCTCCTAGCTCATGAAGTTTCTGGAAAGTTTATTTGAATTTTTTGGCAAATTTTATTAATTCGGAAAAATTGAACTTAAAAAAATTTGATCAATATTTAGATGTTTTTGGCAGGAAGATAGAATTTAAAAAACTTTTGACGATTTCTTTGGTGAGAAAATTTTTTGGCTATTTCTTTGGCGGGAAAATTTTTTAAAATATTAGCACCGGTTTAAACCGGTGCTATTTTCTTTCAAAAATGGTGCTATTTTTAAATTTTTAGCACCGGTTTTTTAAACTGGTACTATTTAAAAATATTTGTCTATTTCTTTGGTGGGAAAATGAATTTTGAAAATTTTTAGCTCCAATTTTACAGTACCGGTGCTATTGTTTACGAAAACTAGTGCTAAGTTTTAATTTTCAGCACCAGTTTTTAAAATCGGTGCTATTTTTTTATTTTTAGCACCAGTTTTTAAAACCGGTGCCATTTTGAATTTTTTGGCGGGAAGATAGAATTTTACAAGTATTTATCATCGGTTTTTAGAAGCCGGTGCTAATATTTTAAAAACTGGTTATTTTATAATTTTTGGCTATTTCTTTGGCGGGAAAATGAAGTTTTCAAATTTTTAACTTCGGTTTTTAAAAATCGGTGCTATTGTTTTCCAAAACCGGTGCTATTGTAAATTTAGCACCGATTTTAAAAAAACCGCTGTTAAAATTAAAAAAACCGGTGTTAAAATTAAAAAAAACTAGTGCTATGAGATTTTTAGCATCGGTTTTTAAAACCTGTGCTAAAAAACCGGTGCTAGAGGGGGGTCTCTGTGGTAGTCATCCCTCTATGAATACTCTATATGTCTGCTGGGGAACGGCGCATGGGCTTGTATTTTTTGAAGGTTGGTCTTTGGATATGTCTCTTGCCCCGAGGGTCATTGGAATTTTATTGTTTAGCCATTAGTCCTTCTTTTTTGTTTCGAATGGCTTATTCCACATTCAAACCCTATTCTACAACCTATTGGAGTTGTTGCAGTGTTTTCGGGGCATTCGTTGTCTGTTTTCTATACAACTCCAAATACTCCATTCCCATCAGGTACCCCTTGATAATTTCATTCTCTGTGACTTTGACCACCCCCAGGTTGTCATCGATATACCTCTGGTAGAAGACGGAAGTGCATTCCCTAGGCTTCTGTTTCATTTGGTATAGCTCCGTTAATGTCTCGGTGAATCTTTTTCTGGCAATACTGATTCATTAAGGCTGCACTGAAGTCTCAATACGAATTCAAAGAATCTCTTGGTAACTTATTGAACCGCTCTTAATCTTTTCCTCGGAGGTAGCTACCCACCAACTTGCATGTCAACCTCCGATCGAAATCATAAGAATTAATCAACTCGAAGAAAGTTTGGATAAACTGCCGTGGGTCTGAATCTCTTGAGTATGTAGGAAAACCTTCTGGAAGATTCATGTCACGGGGTCATCGAGCTGTTGTTACCACTAAGATGAATGGGGACCTAGCAGTTTGCCCCATCAGCCCTATCAATCTGTCTTATTCCTTGCGTAGAGCCATCTCGGCTCCACCATATTGGTATTCCTTGTCTAAATTGGGTCCTCAAAGAACTTCAGGATGAAAGAAAGGTGTGCCTCCATGACAGCCAATCAGGTTTGGGACCCAAACCCAAGGAATAACTCTTTGGCCTTGCTCGACACTCTGGAAAGGGTATACCCTCATCGGGGTAGCCATAGGGAAACTTACCTTTACGTAATCTGGGAAGGAGGGTTGAGCCCTCTGCAGTGCTACCTCCCTCGCATATCCTATTTATGGGATTCGCATGCCTGGCTAGCCAGGGGTAGTGCTCAGACTTGTGCTTCAAGCATCGCTGGAGGATAATAATTCATCGAAGGTATCATATTCGTTGAAGGGTAAAGGGCCATTGTTGGGGGACGACATGATAACCTGTCGTTACCAATATCTGTGTGAAGTGGTCGAAGCTCCACGAGGATCTCTTATCCTAGGGTCTTCATTCATGAGCATCCACTTGTGAATCTCCAGAGAACTCTGTGAGTTAACCATCGACACCTTGCGACCCAACTAATAGTATTGCAACACCAAGTACTTCAACTGGTTCGATGGCAGTCTCTGCTCCTGAAGCTCTGGGTAAGGTCCTGGACTATGGCCCTTCGATCCCAAGGGTCGTTAGGCAAGGTCCTGCTGAAACTTTGACCGGTGTTGTTGATGTATCTTGGATTACAATAGGAGGGAGCATTTTCTTCCCTTCCCTCGACCTGCACGAAGATCTAACCTTAACGCCGGCACTAGTCCCTTTGCTCTTCAACCTTTCACTCTGACGAGTTGAAGTCGTCGACTCAGACATGGTATAAGATCCAGATCTGATTCAAACTTTGGGTCCCGCTGGGTGAACCACTTGATACGTATGGTGACCTTTGTTCACCACCTAAATTAGATCTGATCAACGTAGCCTGTGTCCTACAAAGTAGAAATAGACCCCGGGAACTCCAGGGGGAGACTCTTCAATGGTTTAGTCAACAACTTTGTAAGGAGTAAAAGTAGGCAAAGAAAGTGTTACCAAAATAAAAGACATACCTCACTATTTATATTATTCCTAAGTCCTAATATCCATAGTCTATGACCTAGCTTCTTTTATCTTTTAGTGAATGGCACAATAATGAGCCCACTAATAAGTGTCTTGAGTTATGGGCTCCTGTTTAAGAGATGGGAGCATCAGTCCAATTAGGTTTTGGCTATACCATGTCATTAGTAAGCAAAGAAGATAAGTGTCAAGCTATCTTACTTTTCCCAAAATGATCTCCAAAAGCAATCAAAGAGTCATCTCCAAAAACAATCCACCAAGGAAATCCAAGAGTCGTCGACTTAGTTGTAACATAGGGATAACTTTAGATTCTTGACCTAGTTACAACAAAGGATTCAAATGTATCATCTACGAATTTTTTTTGTTTTCTCTCTTTCTCCCATTTTCCCCCAGAGCCCTTTCGGGGTTTCATCCTAGCTTTAACACACAAAGGATACTAACATTCTCACCTTTTTCCACACGGCCTCTCATTTTTACCTAGGCTCATAAACCTAGGCGGGCCTAGTTCTTTTGACCTATCCGAGCTTTTTCCAACATTGCCTAAGTTTCCCTTTTGGGTTTCCAACTTATCCGGGTTTTTTTACATTTTTATATTCTTCATTTTTTCAAAATTTTGATTTTTTTTTGTGTCGCACAAAATGCCCCAAAGCTGGGCTTCATACTACAAGAAAATAAGATCAAAACAAAAAAAATACAAACCAAAAAAAAACTACAAAAATGTGCCCTCACACCTAAAACAGGCAAGAGTTCAAATAAGGGAAAGAAACAAAAACACGAAAAAGATAGTCATCCAGAAATCCAAAATAGTAGAACATAGGCTGAGGAAATTACTAGCAAAGGAGATACCACCATAAAGATGCTCCAACCCCTTTCCCACACATAGCTCATGCATTTTCCCCAATGCATGAAACTAAAGTGAAAGAAAGGTTGAAATCACAGCAAAGCTCAATGTCTCCTGTTACGTCTAGCTCCTGGCTCCTGGCCCCTGCCCATGCAGAGGATCCTAATAGCCATTTCGAATGCCTACAGCCATCAACATGTTGCTGATGTCCCTGAGGCCCATGTGTAGTGCTCTCATACCATCTGACAAATACTGTAGCTGACCATCAACTCTGTCTAATCTCGCAACAGTGTCCCCGTCATGTTCATCTAGCTGAGTGCTGACAATGACCAAATCCTACCTAAACCCAAAGATAGAGTCCTCCAAAGAGTGTACCCAATCAATCTGGTACTGCAGTGGTGGCTGAGTCCAAATGGGGTAGGAGGAAGCAGAAGTGAAGCCTGGTGATCCATCCTCTCTAAAGTGGTTGTACTGAGTGTGCTTCTATGGGTGAGCTCCATGTTGAGAATGGATGGAAGCACTATGTTGGTGATGCTCAAAACTTGGTGGGGACATATGGCTACCATGCCTTCTAGTCTCCGCAAAATCCTTATTGTGGGATTAGATTCATTATCTATAGGAACCACCTGCGCCATGCCTATAGAATGATAAGACTCCACGTGAAAACTAATCTACCCCTGAAAAGTGGGTGGTCCTCCAAGTACCTGCTAGAAAGGCAGAGGTGGCACTAAGAGGTTCTCCATATGTGGTGGCATAATCTAAGGTGGAGGTGGCTGCTGCTGAATAGGAAGCTGATAGGCAGGTAGCTCCAGGACCTGCTCCTGCTGGCTATACTCCTTCTCGTAATCATCCCCCAGGTCATGCTCCCCTAAGACTACCTTCGAGTTCATGTTAGGCTCAATGATAAGATCTCACAACTGGAAGGACTTGCTTAATTTAGTTCTCTCACACTGGGGCAGCCTCATGAATTTCTTTTGCTTGTAAACCCATAAGATGGAACCATGTTCTTGCTCTATAAACTTCAATTCTTCCATGATCGAAAAAGTGAGTGTCAAGATCGCATTTGGGTTTCCCCTCATGTTAACACTCTCTGGAAGCTAAAAGTACTGCACCATTAGTGTAACCATACATCCAATCAATATCTTCCCAGTACGGGCCGCTGAGAAAGTGAGATCCATACACCGGAGATAAAATCATCTGTCAGATTAGGGCAAGCTCTCCCCATGAAAATAGACCAAAGGTGCCTCTTGTAATCCTCATCAGTGGAAGTGGTGGCCTCCTCATAGCAGCTCACTATCACGGTCAATAACCTGGCCACGTATATCAATACTGGGATTACTATGTTGCTAATCTTGCTCTTCTTCCCCCTTATTTGTCTAGTGATGGCAGCCCAGAATGAAACCAGCTCACGTGTGTTCGACTCCCTGTACCCTAGCACCTTTCCCTGCTCCTTCCTTTTGAATATTTTTCCCAACTGGTAATAAGCAAAAGTGCGGGGCTCATCTCCCAAATGAAATATGATATAGCGCCCCCCTATTCGTTTTCCCGCTTCTCAACAGTGGCTAAAAACTCCAGGATGTATCTAGTGTATGTGGGGCGGACTCAGTGGTGAACTTCTTCATACATATCCTACCTAGTAGAGTCCGGATAGGTTTGTAGAATTTGAGACCCTTGAGGGCTATTTCATCTACAAACTTTGTCTCCAACATAGATAGCTCCATAAGGTACCCCCACCTTTCCTTATGAGCTTCAGTAAGAGTAGTCAATTCCATATAGGGCACACTAGGCTCTCCCCTCGCCCTCTGTCTACAAGGCATGATGTCCACAAAAATATAGCAACTAGCACAGACAGAATATGGCAAAAATTTCCTCCAACTGCCCCAACACAGAACAATATTCTCCAAATAAATCTAGCAACCACACTAATCACCAAAAATCCTCAAACATTCAAGAACAATCGCACAGAAAATACACAAATCCAATCTTTCCAAATACGAGTAGGTTTGGCCAAAAATACCTCAAACAGTGAGTGTGGTTAAATCTCCGCTCGAGGAATGTGCAGCACCTCTTCTAGGTAGAGTCAAAGCAACTCCAATGCCCAGAATGGATCAAAAACTGAGGTTCCCAAAGAAAACCCAACATACGGCCAAAGATTCCTCAAATAAACTACTCCAATTCATGGACATTCTGGGGGCTGAAATTTAATTTTTCGGATAGAGCTCGGAAAGATGAAAATTTTGATATATGGTAGAGGGAAATCAGATGAAAATTGAGAGAGAGTTATGGCCAAAATAGTGAGAGAGGAAGGGCTGGAAATTTTTGTCAAGAGAGGAAGGAGAGAAGGCTAGTGGGAGAGTTTTGGAGCAAGAGGGAGTTGGTGTCGGAAAAGGATTGAACGAGGGGTTTAAATAGGGGATAGGGTAGGCTAAGATTGGCTCAGGCGAGTAGGCAGAACAGATCCTTAGGTGCAATATGTGCCTACACGTGATTTCGTGCCACATAACATCCATCCGCGCCAGACGCATGTCATCCTCTGGCTAGAGCAGCTACAACTCGTGCCAGGCTCGCGCTCAATGTCCCCATGCAGTCACGTCAACCTCGTGCTAACTGGCTTTGGTGTGATTCGTTTCCTACGGCGTGGCCCGTGCTGAATCTGAGTTAGAGGCCTTTGTTTTTGCTTCGGTTAGCCTTGCTCCAATGGCTTAACATAGCCCATGCCGAGGGTCTCTGGCACGGTCTGTGCCAAATCCCGGCACAAGGCATATAGCCTTCCTTTGGCTCGAAGAATTTTCTCTTCGCACCTGCATCCAAAAACACTAAAAACCACGATTAGTAGTGTTCAAAAAAAATATATGAGTAAAGATTCCTAAAACTTACTACCAAAAATATAACTCACCCCTAAAATTTTAAAAACTTTGAAAAAAATCCTATTTTGAAATTAAAAAAACATTTCTTTATTGTCGTCCTCACAACTTATTGGGTGTTTTTGGTAGAGTTGTGCTTATAAGCAAAACTATTTTGAAAGCAGGGGGAGACAAGCTTCTGATTTTCCCCAAAAAATAGCTTATGCTTCTTAAATAAGCACATTTTGTGCTATTTACCAAACACAAAACATATTCTTATCTTAAAATCAAGGCACGTATAAGCCCTGCCAAACAGAGTTATTATCCCCTCAATTTTTTAAACTGAAAGGAGTGGATTTGTGGGTCACCGGAATCACCATCCCTGACACCACCAGTGACCACATCATGATGGATGGGTTGCTACATCATTCTAGGTTTACCTTTTACTTTTGGAGCAATGAACCAAACAAACCCATCATTTTCATGAGTGGATATATTCTTGTTGAGTTTGGAAGTCGGAAGGGACTCAGGAGTTTTTAATTCCTTAGCCCGCTTCTTCCACCGCTGCGTATTAGTCATGAGATTACGAGGTAAAATATCCTTGTTCAAATTAGAAGAAACATGCTCAACAAGAATAGTATCACAAAATTGAATATTCAAACAAGATAGGGCATGTAGAGTTTTAATATCGGGGAGTATTTCATTTTGGGAATTTTCAAAATTTTATTGTTCAATTTATTAACCTTGCATCATGCAAAAAAAATAAAAATAAGATAAAAATGATACTAAATATTCAACTAACGCGTTGTGCCAATTGACAGTTAGACTGATTAGCATCCCCATTAACGACGCCAAAATTTGACCCGCCTCCACCCGGCATTTTAAAAAACCGAGCGGAGGCTTTGGGAGATCAAAGGATCCAAGATCAAAGATAAAATTTATAGTTCTTCACCCAACACACTACTATGCTACTGATAGGGTAGTTAGTGGTAAGCCCTAGGTAAGTCAATAGAGATGCTAGGGCCTAAAATTCAATCGCACATAACCACATTCGGGTTGTCAATCTAAACGTGTTACTAGGAATAGATAGTATAGTAAAAGATGTGCTTCATTATGCGTGCGTTAACCATTGCATTCAGCGTAATGATTGGTTTTTTATATGTTAGAATGCTGGTATTAGTTGAGCTTACATGACAAGGGGTTTAGACTAACATGTTTGATTTTCTTGTCAACATTCCTTGTTTTGTAGACTTAAATTAGTACTAATGGACATCTTGTATCACGGGAACCCAAATCTTCCTTTGTGATCATCCTTAGTAGATTGCTCGTGGGTACTTTTCATTACATTCTATGTGAAACCCATTTTTAAGGACGGTAGAAGATATTAATGGCCGTTTGCAAGGACGGTAGAAGAGGCCGAAGGCCTTTCACATTAGTATGCTAGTAAATTAAAGCCATGGATATAAAAATCATGGTAGTAGAAGGATAGAGCAAAAGATAGGTGGCATTGGAGTTCAAAACGACCAAGGAAGAAACGAAGAATCATGGTCCAAGAGTTGCACCAACTTTTGGGAACAATCCATAGAGAATCAACCTTAAACTTTCATTCCATTTGATTTGTCTCTTCGAGAACAATAAATTGACTACAAGAACTCTCTAAACAAATTAATGGTTCATCTGTAGAGTAGGAAAGAAGTTCAGTTGGATGAACCACAAACGGGTCGGCGCATACCGCTTATAGGTGGCACCAACGGCCAACACCAGATGATGTAGTCTGTGCCAAGGGTTTTTGGCACCACCGTGCCATGGCCCAATGTGGACCACGCCAAACTCAACGAGCCACGAGCTCAGGTTCCCATTTTCACTCAAAAATGGCTAAGTATGGGCGTGGACCATTCCATTTTTTATGGCCAACGCTTTTGGAAGTGAAAAATGTCAAGATCACCCAGTGGGATATGAAGAATTGAGTGGCCCATGCCAAAATACTGAGCAAAATGAGGTTTATGATGATGGCCCGCACCGAACGACATGGACCCCAGATCAAAAGTATAAAAGCAAGGACTCTGATGGCAGTCTACGCCAAATGACACAAATCATACAGACATGACCTGCAGTGGATGCCACAGTCCGCTGCAAGGAGACAATGTGGGCCGGTTCAGATCACATGGCCCATGCCAAGAAGACGGCACAGAACGCTTCAGATCTCGCTGCCCGCGCCAGTGTGGATCACATGACCTGTGCCAGATCCGGTGCCCCACGCCAGCATGTACCAAGGAGGCGGCATGGACCGCACTAGGTTTTCACACTTTTTGGCCTATTTTAGGCCTATTTGTAGGCTTAATTCCCTACTGCTATAAATATAGCCTTACTCTACTAGGGTTAGAGACCTTTGACATTTTTTAGATTCTACTCTAGTAATATGGAGAGCATCCTAGAGAGAGAAATATTTTGTCTTGGTTCTTTCTTTCCTTTTTATTTTTGTTTGATCATATAATGTTGAATTCAAATCTTTATTTGAATTCCATGTCTAGGGAGTAGTTTCCATAGCTTGGGGATAATTGTATTCATGTGTTGATTTATGCTTTTGTGATATTTTTAGCTCGTCCTAATTATTGTGCTTGTGATATTATTGTGACTTTTTCTTAATCACAGAGGTGGTGTCGATGGAAGGTTGCAAGAGCATCCAACGTGACAGGTACGGGGAAGTATATGCCATCGACCATACTATTTGTTATGATCACTAGATTAGATTTTCTATATCTTACATGCAAATGAGTCAAGGATCGAACCCTTAAATCAACCATGCTACACATTCCCCAAGTGTCTAGATTTTGTAGTTTACGTGCTTTTTACAATCATGCTTTAGCGTAGCTAGCTGAAACCCCCTCCCAATTTACTATATTATCTATTCCTAGCAACACGTACGGATTGACAACCCGAACGTGGTTGTATTTCATTGACTGTTAGGTCCTATCATCTCTATGGACATACCCGGGGCTTACTGCTAACTACCTATCAATAGCATAGTTGTGAGTTGGGTGCAGAAATATAAATTTAAATTTGGCCACCCCTTTGATCCTTTATTCTCAGCCTTCGCTCGGGTTAGTTAGCTATAATTAACAACCCCAAGTAGAGGTGGGTCAGTAAAGGGGAGGGGGAGGGGGTTAGTACTTCACCATGGATGTGATACTCGCTAGGCCTGTTAAGGAGACAGAGGGAGGTAGACACCTTATCTATGACAATAGGACCTCTTACAACCCTAGCTTGCTACTTTGTGCTATCTCTACCCGTAACCCTTTGGACTATTATTAATAGTCAGCTAAGAATGGTGTGATGTCATCGTAATAGTAAAACTAAAAAAAGACCTACGTGCACACAACCACGTGGATCCGGACCCAGCTACCCATATCACATCCAAGGTTTCTCTTCTTCAGGGGGTATCAATATTTGCACCAACATAAATATAGACCTTTTTTTCCATTAAAACCATCCGAGGATGGGGAAAATTATATTAGGCCTTCCCAAGCCGTGTAAAAGCGCGAAAAATTGAAAATAGAAAAAGCCTTGGCTTAGTTTGATTTACAAAGGGGAGCCGAAACTGATGAAGCAGCCACTATTGCTTCCAAAATGGACAGTAGCTAAGAGTTAGAGAGAAGCTAAGCAGCGGATTTTTAGCAAATTTAGGAAATATCGAACTTGTTAGTGAATCGAGATATCGAAACACAGATCAGTCAGATAATCCTCAATTTGCATAAAATCCATCCTCTAAGTAAGAGAATCAAAAGAATAGAGACTATAAACAGCATGTAACCTCGAGACCTCAACTTCGTCTCGGTCGTCCACTTATCCCTTCATCCATTCATCCAGGCAGCATCTACCAAAACATGTAAGACCATATAGGCACCCATGTGCCTCCGTGAATCTTCATATGTGCATCTGTATGCCTCCATGAATCTCCAAATGTGCCTCCGTGTGCCTGCAAAATTCATTTCATTTGATCAGTAGCATCCATTCAATGTGTAAATCTTAAAGAGGGAGTCCCTAATTGATCAAGCCTAATCAGCCCCTCAATATGGTTAGGCAACATATGGAAAGAAAGAATGGATTCACTCGTCTCATCTTTGAGACTTTTCTTTGCTAGAGCATCTGCTACAAGATTAGCTTGCCTCTGAATATGAGTAAGTTCGAAATTTCCCAAGGATTGCTTAATGTCATCCGCAAGTTGGAACAACTCCCAGGGAGCATGTAATGGATCTATGGCTGATAGGACAGCATTTATGCAATCAGATTCTATGCAAACATTATCCAGGGGACCAGCATATTTGAGTATGGCATACATTATTGCCTTCATTTCAGCTTCTTGAGGAGAAGTAGCAACAGTAAAATTAGTGTGAGCAGCAATAAAACTGCCTCTACTATCTCTTAATATCATGCTAATTCCAGTCAAGTTCAAATGAGCATTCCATGCTGCATCAACATTTAGCTTATATCCCCTAATTGGCTTAGACCATGCAATTTTTAGTATTTTCGGTTTAGGTGGAAGCTTGATCAGAGGCAGAAAAGAGTGATCAGCAATATCTTTGTCTATTTTTGCTCTTATGAAAACAGGTTTAGCAGTGAACATGTAAAAAATTTGTTCCTTGATGTTAGCTATCACTGAACCTATTATAGGGGAGGCTGAATCATACATAATTTTGTTCCTCATTTTCCACAAGTGCCAACAAGTTATAACAGCTGCAGATTTTATGATTTCCGAGTGAAGGGCACTCAGGCTAGGGGAAGTCAGATAACAAGAAAGTCTCTCCCAAATAGAGGAGTAAGCAGCTACAACAATTCCCATGAATGAATGAACAACTTTCCAAATGTGAACAGCAAATGAGCAGGAGTTGAAAAAATGATCTAATGAATCCTCATGATTATTACACATACAGCATCTTGAAGTCAATGAGAAGCTCAATTTGCGCAACACATTATCAAAGGGAAGAAAGGAATTCATCATTTTCCACATGAAAACAGAAACCTTTTTTTCAATTCTTGCACTCCACAAGTATTGAGCAGATTGGACATTACCTCTCTGGTTTCTGAGCAGAAGGTAGGTAGCTTTAAAAGAAAAGTCACCCTTTATACCTGGTTTCCAAATGAGTCTATCCTTCCTATGTGGAGATAACTTAGCATCCTGCAAGATAGTGACCGCATGAGGAGGGAGAAATGGAGCAATTTTCTGAAGCAAAGAAGCTTTGTTTGTGATAAAGTCAGAGACAGTGCATGTATGAGGGATATTTACAATGTTAGAATCACACCAATCCTCAACTGGGCCTATATCTAACCAATTAGAAGTCCAGAAATTACAGTCCCCAATTCCCACTATAACCCTAGAATTTGTTTCTGCCCAATTGTTAATGTCACAAATTCTCCTCCAGTTTGGTGAGGTTCTGGAGGATAAAGGCAGAGATGCCACTAGGGAAGACCATAGGGCCTCAGCCTTTTGGAATTTCCACCACAACTTAACTGAACATGTCTTTATGATTGTGGATATAGATCTAAAACCTAAACCATTTTGATTAATGGGATAACAGAGTGAATCCCACTTTCTCCATGTTCTTTTTGATCCCTGCTCAGTTGAGCCCCAAAAAAACCTACTTAGTTTTTTTTCAATGGTAAGAATAACTTCATTAGTAGGTTTTAAGATTGACCAAATATGTTGGGGAATGGAGTATATACATGACTGGATTAAAGTAATTCCCCTCCCCCATAGAGAGCCACCTGTTCTTCCAACCCCCTATTCTATTTTCAATCTGCTCAATTATAGGTTGGAAGTAAATTTTTTTGGCTATCCCTGTGAAAATTGGAACTCCTAAATATGTAAAGGGGAATCTGCCTATTTTCATACCAAGCACCCTTCTAATGTTGCTGACCCTATTAACTGAGGCATGCTTTCTTATATAGATATCACTCTTAGTGTAATTTATCCTTTGGCCACGAACCTCCTCAAATTTAGTTAAAAAAGCTTTAAATCTAATTAAAGTTTGATTATCAGCTGTTAGGAAAACCACTGTATCATCAACATAAGATAAATGAGAAACTGGAAGGGCATTACCTGGAAGATGAAAGTACGATAGCTTACCATTCTGAAAGATGAAAGCTAAAATTCTTGTGAAAGACTCAGAAAATATATTAAAGAGAAAAGGGGAGAGGGGGTCTCCCTGCTTAATTCCCCTAGAGGACTGAAAAAAAACCGACAGGCTTACCATTTATGAGGATTGAGAACCATGCCTGGGATAAATTCTTCATGATGATATAGATGAATCTAGCCGAAAAACCAAATCTAGCAAGAACTGAATACAGAAAAGACCACTTCACCTTATCAAATGCTTTCTGAAGATCGAGTTTGACAATGCAATTAGGATCCCTTTTCTTTTTGTTCAAAAACCTTACCATTTCCTGCAGATAGATAACATTATCTGAAATGTCTCTACCTTTAAGAAAAGCAATTTGATGTGGTGAAATAATTCTTGGCATTATAGACTTAAGCCTTTCCACAATTAGCTTTGAAAAGATTTTGTTTATAACGTTGGAAAGGCTTATTGGTCTATAGTCATCAAAGGATATAGGGGTTAATTTTTTTGGGATAATGGTGATCCAGGTGCTGCCAATGCCCCTCGGAATATGATTAGCAGATAGGAAATCATTAACAGCAGACAGTAAATCCCCAGCAATTATATCCCAAGAATTAATATAGAACTTAGCAGTAAATCCATCAGGTCCCGGACTGCTATTCTTATTTAAACTGAGCACAATATCCCTAAGTTCATTCAGAGAGGCTGGATGCACTAGTCTCTCATTGTCTTCCTGAGTAATCAGTTTAGGAATTTGGCTGAGGAAGTGTGTTGTGTACAGATTACAATCAGAAGAATTATGTTCAGCTAAAAGATTTTGGTAATAGTGGATGGACTCATTTTCAATATCCTGAGTACTATCTACCCACATGCCATTGCTATTTCTGATTTTTGTAATCTTTAATCTACACTTTCTCTCCCTAACAGAGTTATGGAAGAAACTTGTGTTATTATCCCCTTCCTTAAGCCATTTGACCCTTGCCCTATGCTTCCAAAAACTTTTCTGCTCTACAAGTGACCTAACTAATTTAGCCCTAGCTTCTTTTAGTTTCACCAAGTTCAACATAGAGTCATCCAGGTCATAATTCTGTTCATGAAATAAGAGATCAGCTTCTGTATTTGTAACATTATCAGTAATGTTACCAAAAATTTCTCTATTCCAAATTTTGAGCCCTTTTTTAATCTTATCAGCTTTAGGAAAAACCCCATCATACCAGATTTATGCTGAGGCAGTTCCCAATTATTTTTAATCACCTAAGTGAAATCTCTCCTTTTATACCATGTATTAATAAACCTAAATGGTCTAGGAGAAGAAAGAAAATCGCTGCCAATAGTTAGAAGCATAGGATTATGGTCAGATGAAATTCGATTCAGAATGTGTACTGATGAAGAAGGAAAATTAGAGGACCAGGAGGAAGTACACAGGCCCCTATCTAGTCTTTGAATAGTTGGGGACCTAAGTATGTGCTAATAGAGTGTACTATTCATGCAATTATAACATTTAAGAATAAGTCACAATAACATCACAGGCACAATAATTACGATTAACTAAGAATCTCACGAAAACATAAATCAACACATGAATAAAATTATCCCCAAGCAATCTAAACTCCTCCTTGGACATGGAATTCAAATATAGATTTGAATTCCACATCATTGGATCAAAGCAAAATAAAATGGAAAGAAAGAAAGAAAAGAGAATGTTTCTCTCTATAGGCTACTCTCCAAATTACAAGTGAACTAATGAAAAATGGCAAAAAGTCTCTAACCCAAGTAGAAAAAGGCTATATTTATAGTAGCAGGGAATTGGTCTTAAAAATAGGCCCAAAACAGGCCAAAAATGTGTAATTTCCTAGTTCAGCCGCCACTGGCGCAGATTATCGCGAATGGCGCGGTCCGTGTTGCCTCCTTGGTTCATACTGGTGCTGTGTTATGGGGTGGGGATTAACGCCCGACCCTAACGCAACCCCATGCCCGCATCGGTGCCAGAACGATGCCAAAACCACGATCCCGTGCCGCTCAACGCGCCACTACGAACCGGTCTCCTTTGATCGCGCCACACACACCAACGGGTCATCTCGTGCTGCACGCTTAACCGCTCACGACCCGTAATGTCTCGTCTCTGCGCCCACGCCACACTGTGCACAACGCCAGAGCCATTTGCGCCCAACGTGCACGCAGTGCCCGGTCGCCCTACCGGCCCGCAGCCCAGTCATCCTGCCAGCAGCCCGGTCGTCCTGCCAGCAGCCCGGTCGTCCTGCCTGCAGCCCGGTTGTCCTGCCAGCAGCCCGTTATTGCTGCGCCCGGTCCAAGAAGACATGTTCCAAGATCCTTGTCCCAGAAGTCTTCTCTTTTGCTTGTAAATACTTGTAATAGCTTAGTTATTAGTTTAGCGAAGCTCTTTTTAACAAGGTCCAAGCCTACGTGATGTTTTAGCCTTTGACCTTATTTTGTCTATGTAGCTGGCACTCGTGATAAAGTTTGCACATCATATATGTAGAGTAGTGAGCTCTCTACATCCGACTACCGTTTTGTGATATATTGAATATAAGTGTTTGCTTCTCAGTTGTTGGGCCTTATATTACAACATTGGCTTATGTGTGTGAGCCATACTCTCTCGGGTGTGTATATTCCGCTGCATACCCAACCACGTCCCAAATGGGCCCGGTCTGATGCGAGCAACCGGGTGGTGCATCGATGCACGTGGGATCAAGGCGATAGTCATGGTACGGTTGGCCACGGCTAGGCTGCACGGCTCGCACCCTTAGAGGGCGGCCCGTGACAGTTGGTATCAGAGCCCAAACGGCACTTGGGCGCATAGTGATTGGCCATCTTATGTTGGAAGAGAGTCGGTTGGAGATCAGGCTTATCAAGATGGGGATCTTAGTGCAGATCGAATGTATTATGGGGTACGTGCCGGCGTTCCAAGCTGTATGCTAGAGTCAGTTGTATTATAGGATACTTACCGATTCCCAAAAGCTGCATGGACCGGCCGCATTATGGGGTGCCTGCCGGCGTTCTCTTATTCACTAAAGTTGCCTGACCGTTCGAAGACGTGGAAACTCCTTGACTTCAGCCAGGGATTGGAGTCATGGACTATGCTCTAGCTAAGGAGAGCTTGCCGCACGGACTATAACTTAGCGGTGGCGTTCATCCGAGTCGAGAGTACTCATATGGTGAGGGATCGCAAGGAGTTGATAGGGAAATGGGCGGTTCTACCATTGTCCAGGTAGGCAATGGTGTGGGTGCAAGTACTTCCGAGGTAGGGGTGACTTTTAACCCGGTCCAAAATGTGGAGATAGCTTCAGGTTCAATTCGGTGTTGGAAGGAATGGAATGTACCCCAGTTTAGATGCTTAGACGCAACTGGTAGGAAAAACGTGCAAAGGGAACCAATCCCTTGTTGATTGTGTCCAACATAGCAGAGGATCAATGCTTTGTTGTTCGAGGACTCGAGATGAATCAGGGAGACACTGAGGTGTGGCATCCTCTGTGGCATCCTCTGTGGACGTTCTCCAATGCAGACCATGAAGTTTGGCCCATTGACTGGTCTCAACATTTTGCACTTGAAACGGTGTGGGCCGTAAAAAACAGGATGGTCTATGCCCATACTTAGCTATTTATTTTAGTGAAAATGGGTACTTGAGCATGCAGCCCATTGGAATAGGCGTGGTCCACATCATGCCTTGGTATGCTTCATTCCAGAGACCCTTAGGGTGGGACGTGTCATCCAGCATGAGCAGTTGGTTCCTTGCTTGGTGCTACCTATGAGCGGTCTGTGCCAACCTGTTTATGCTTCGGCCGGCTGAACTTGTTTCCTTCACTACGGATAAACCGTTAGTCTGTTTAGAGATTTCTTGTAATTGATTTTATGGTTCTCAGGGGGTTGAATCTAATGGTACCAACCTTGAAGGCTGATTTTTCTTGGATTGTTCCCATAATTTGGTACAACTCTCGGACCACGATTCTCCATTTCTTCCTTGGCCGTTTTGAACTCCAATGTTGCCTATCTTTGGCTCCATCCTTTTACTACCATGATTGATGTTTGTGGCCTTCATCTACTAACACTCTAATATGAGTGGCATTCGACCTCTTCTATCATCCTTGCAAACAGTTTTCAATATCTTCTATTTTTCTTGCAAACGGCATTCACATAGAATGTAATGAAAAGTACACATGAGCGACCTACTACGGATGATCACAAAGGACGATCTAGGTGTCTGTGGATACAAGATGTCCATTAGCACCAAATAAGTCTACAAAATACGGTATTTAAATAGGAAAACCAAACATGGCCGTCTAAACCCCTTGTCACGTAAACTCAACTAATACTAGCAATCCAACATATAAAAAAACCAATTATTATGCCAAATGCAATGGTTAACACACTCCTGATGAAGCACATCATATAGCATTCAAGAGAGGGTTATTTACCTCACATCTACAAAAGATTTTGTAGATGTCCTTGTTGTCTTCCTTCCTTTACCTATCTTTCAACGCCTCCAGAAAAGATGGCTCCGTCACATAGGGAGGAACTTCAGCCATCTTTGCTTTCTTGTGAGGAGAGGATGATGGTTTGGGGTTGGAATCCAATTTTTCCATGATGATCACTTCCTCAATCTCCATCTACTTGCTCACATTCTCTTTGGCCAATGTCTCAGTCTCTTCCTCCTCCCCCTTATCAAAGACTTTAACTTTTTTGGGCTCCTTTTCAACAACTTCACCATCTCGGGAAGTGCCAACATCCTTACCACTTCGCAAAGTGATATCACTTGCATTTTGTCAAGGATTTAACTTTGGTTGAGGAAGTTTTCCTGAATCTCTCAACTCCATTTGATTCATAATTTGAGCCATTTGACTCACTTGAGTCTCTAAGTTTTTGATATTTGATTCGGCCTTCTCTTGGAATTTATTGGCCTTTTACGAACATAAACTCAACTTCCCAATGGCTTGCATAACTTCATCTTTTGACAAGCCCAAACTTTCATCTTGATCATGGGGATTATCTTGAAGCCCTTGAAATTGTGGTTGAGGAGGTTGATATGGTTGTTGAGGAGGGCGATAAGGTTGAGAATTTTGACCCCCTTGTGCATTTCATACCAAAGATTGGGATGATCTCGTTACCCGCATTATAAGGCTAATTTTGGTAGCCCTGACTTCCTTTGTAACCTTATGCCCCTTGATACCCTTGGTACCCTTGTATCCCATGGAATTCACCTCCTCGACATAATCATCTTGCAAACGAGGGAAAGTGTCTTTCGCTGATGAACAATGTTCACATGACTTCACATGTGGCACATTTCCAAACTTATTCATCAAAGACTTCACCACATAAGTGAAGCCAACATTTGACACTCAATCGTTCCATTATTGGCGGGAACAGTTCTGTTGTTCAGGTTTTGCCTTCTCAAATCGAACCTTGAGCTAAAATTTCTAGACTCTTCGGCCAACTCTTCAAAAATCTCCATAGCCATACCCAAACTCAAAAAGCTAAGACTTATGTGTTTTCATCGTAATGGTAAAACTCAGAAAAGACCTACATGCACACAACTATGTGGACCCAGACCGCTACTCATATCACATCCAGGTTTCTCTTCCCCAGGAGGTATAAATATTTGCACCAATATTAATATAGACTATAGTGTATGCTAATGGAGTGTATCATTCATGCAATTATAACAGTTCAAGAACAAGCCATCATAATTGCATAAGCACATAAAATTAGGATAATCTAATAAATCTCACAAAACATAAGTCAACACATGAATACAAATTTATCCCCAAGCTATATAACTAGTCCCTAGAAATGGAATTCAAGTATTTCATTGAATTCCACATCTTGGGAAAAAGCAAAATAAAAAGGAAAAAAGAAAAAAGAACCTAGAGAGAAGAGAGAGTCTTTCTCTCTCTAAGTTGCTCTCAAAATCTACAAAATGAACTAAGAGCCTTCAAAGATATCAAACACTAGTAGACTAAGGCTATATTTATAGTAGTAGGGGAATGAGACTAAAAATAGGCAGAAAATAGGCCAAACCCCTAGAAGCAGACCCATAACACGGGGTGCCGCAGATGGCTCGTGTTGCCGACGAGGACTCGTGCCAGCCCGTGTTGCCGACGAGGACTCGTGCCAGCCCGGGATGCCAGATCTAGCACATACCACATGTCTCGTGTAGGTACGGGATGTTAGATTTTTCATGACCTTACTGGGTACAGTCCGTATAATCTAGCATGAGCCGTCAACTGGAGCTTCGTGTTTGCACTTCTGATCCACACCCCGTGTCGTTTGGCGAGGGCCATCAACAGGATCCTCATTTTGCTAAGTTTTTTTTGCATGGGCCACTTCATTCTTCACACCCTGTGGGCTACTCTTGATGGTTTAGACTTGGAACAGCATGGGCCTTATGAAACGGCATGATTCGCGCCCATACTTAGCAATTTTTTAGTGAAAAAGATAAGTTGCAATCACGACGAGCCTTGTTTGGCACGTCCACTGTAGGGATTATGCATGGCTCGTGCTGCATGGCATGGCTCATACCAAAGGCCCCTCACACAAGCTGTGTAGAGTGGTGCAAGTCATGCATGCTTGGTCTCGTACCTTCCATGAGCATTCTGTGCCGTCTATTGCTGGTTTGTCCGGCTAACTTCTTTGCACTATTTTGGATGAACTGTTTGTCTGATTTGAAAGTTCTTGTAGTCGATTTTATAGCGCGTGAGATAAAAAATCCAATGGAACCAACCCCAAGGGATGATTCTTTTCATATCATTCCCAAAACATGGTGCAACTCTCGGACAAGAAACCTCTATTTCTTCCTTAGCCTCTTTGAACTTTAGGTCTTCCTATCTTTAGGACAATCCTTCTAATACCATGATGTAGAGTTCATAGCCTTCATCGACCTTCCACATCTTCCACCATCCTTGCGAATGCCCTTCAATATAAATGTAATGAAAAGTACCCACGAGCCACCTACTAAGGATGACCACAAAGGAAGATTTAGGTGCACGTGGATACAAGGTGCCCATTAGTATCAATTAAGTCTACAAAATGTAGGGTTTGGACAAGAAAGCCAAACGTGGTCGTTTAAACCCTCTGTCCCGTAAACCTAGCTAATACTAGCAATCCAACAAGTAAAGCAGGCCAATTATTATGCCTAATGCATAGGTTTACGCATGCCTAATTATGCACATCATTTGTATGCATCGCAAGTTCCATGTGCCTCCTCTAGATTTCTACTCTTGAGCTAGGACGATATAATCATGGAGTGCAATGTCTTTCTCTCCCAAAGCCTTATAGATATGGATGGTAAGATTGATTATCTCTCATCAAGCATTCATGAGATACAAGCAAACAAGGGCGGTGCCCTTGGCCCTAATCACAAGGAAGAGAGACGTAGGGAGCGACATAAGATAAATGAGGATTGGCTAGCTTAGTATTAGCAACGGTACAATGGAGACTCCCATGGTGGTGTCGATCTTTCAATTAACAGCCCTACTTAGTTCGTGTTCGCTAACTTGAAAACTTAGCGAAAACCCAAGAGTGAAATTTAGGCAACATTGGGGCCCCAGATAGGTAAAAAACCCCAAAGGGCATCCTAGGTAAAAATTAGAAGCTAAATGTGGATGAGATATGAGCCAAGGAAACATGATATGTGGCTAGGATTAAAACCCGAAAGGGCTCCTAGGCAAAGTAAGAGAAAAAGAGAAAAGAAAAAGAATAAATTATTATAAGGTTGCGGTGGACATATGGATGAATAAAGTACCCTAACATTATAGAACTTCTTGGGATTGGGTGACTTAGCTGGAAAACGAAGTAGGGCTATCAATTCTTGGTTCTTTGTGTACTTCATTTTGTGTACATCTTTGATATGGTTTTTAACTTCATTTTGTGCCATTAGACTTTGGGATTATCAATTCGGGATTTGGATTTGATTTATGGGTAGTAGTGAATTTATAGATGGTGCATTTGGGTAGAATTAGGAATTGGGGTTGTGTGAAAAATTTTCATTTTCATTTGATTTTTGGGATTTATGATAATGACAGTTTTTGTGAGGTATTGATTGAGAGAATGTTAGTGTTAGAAGGTGAATATGTGAATCTCTTTGTGTTCTTGAATCTTTTCTTAGTCGAGGATGAGTAAGGTTCAAGTGGTGGGAGGTTTGATGTGTTCATTTTATGTGGTTATTTTGGGATTTTTTGGACTTACTTTTGTATAATTTTGTGCTCTAGATCATTTTTTTTCCCTTGAAATTCTCTTAGGAGACTTAAGAGCAACTTTTGTGCTCTTATTACTTTTCTAGAAATTTTGTGTGACAAGGCAATTATATGGAGATTTGAAAACTAGCTTTAAGACTAGCTTTTGGAATTTGAAGACATAATGAAGTGAAGAAATAGAAGTAAATAATTGAAGAGGAAGACTTACACAGTGACATATTCTTAGCCAAGAAAATTAATTTATCTTCAACTCTTAACTGATGTGATCCTACAAGGAAGATCCCGGAAGTGACTCCGAGGAAAACACTCCAATAATCAAGTCAGTTTTTTCCTTCATAAAATTAGTATTTCTCAGTTTAGTCTTACTTACCTTCGTCAGTGCTGCTTTCCTTGTATTTATAGATTTTCGTTGTTTGAGATCGTGGCTTGCATCATGGTTTCTGCATTGTGTTTCCGACAATCTCGGTTCGTACCTAAGCCTTGGATTGTGTTTCCATGTTTATTAGTTCGTTGCTGAGTCCTTCAGACACTACTCCGCCTTTCTTGGTTCGTGGTTAAGCCTTTTGGTTGCATTTCCTGTCAACCTTACTCATCTCTTAATCTTAGGCTAAGCCTAAAGTCCAACAACCTCTAATTTTTTGGCTAGGTATATACCATAAGCTCCCCTAGCAATGAAGTCATTGAAATGTGAAGCGATTACTATATTTGTTAAATGTGTGCGAACTATTGTTCATAAAAACTTGTTCATTGTCATAGTAACATATGTTGTCTTCGCGAAGTGATGCTTGCTTCTTGGCTATACTTGAGTTTTCATTGGGATGTCTACTTTTTAAGTTTGAATTTTAATTCGGATTTGATAGGTGTAGCTATTGAGATATAAGCCGAGATTCTCTCCTCATTATTCACTACGCTATTCCAATTTTTCTCACCTTCTGTTATCATTTATTCCCTTAAAAAGTGCATTAATTAAATTGACAGATTTAATTCCAACACTATTCAGTGTACTGTCTACTCATATTCTGCCGCCGTCTCAATTTCTGTAAAAGGTAACTTGCTTTTGTATCAGAACTTAATCATGATGTTTCCGATTGATTTAACACCTCATTTTTTTATGTTTCAGTGTCTAAGCTTAAATATTCCAATTTGTTGCTTCTTCAAACAACTCAGTTTTTCATCTTCCTCTCCTCTTCTTAATACCTTTGTCGATCGTTGTTCTCTATCCCTCAAATCGTAAGTTTTTGTTGCTTTTTATTTTCTCTCTTCTTATTTTTTGTACTCATTTTTTATTTGAATCGGTAAGATATTGTTATTCTGCCAATTTGCTATTTACGCTTGAATCATATTTTTTCCGGTCATCTTCTCTGCCTTTTCTTTTCTTTAAACTTTCACCGGAATACCCATATACGAGTTTGTTAGCCTTAATTAGGGTTTTGGTTTTGAATTTTAGGACTCCTGTCTGGTTCAAATCCTATTGACTCTAATGTAGAGGATGCCCTACTTGACAATGTTTAATCTCAGGAGGATTCTAATAATGTCGTCGGCTCTTCTGTTATTAACAGTGTTCTATCTGACCATTACTTGGAAGATTTAAAGACTTATTTTCCTTTCTTGTCTTCGTTTGAGCTTAGGGCTCCTATTAACTCTGAGAGTGTTCGCACTCCTCCTGTTGTGTACATGTCTTATTATTTAGACTATCTTAACTTTGTTCTTTCTTTTCCCCTTCTTCAATATGTTATAGATCTCCTTTTATCATACCAAATCGCTTTGCCCCAGTTTCATCCTAAGGGCATCGCGATCATTGTGGACTTCCACCATGTGTGTACTCAAGTGAATGTCCCATTTTCTATCGACTTGTTTCATAGCTTGTATCAGCTTCGTTAATTAAAAAACTCCTTGGATAAATTTAATGTTTAACCTATTATCCCTGGTGTTGAGTTCGTCAAAGGTTTTCCTAGTAACTGCAGTGTATGGCATACGAAAATTTTTATGTAAAAATAAATCAAGAATTCGAAGAGATCCTTCCATCTTGGAACTATAACATTCCTAAGTCTAAGCTTCCTAGGCCAGGGGCTCATCTTATGACTAATTGTGAGTTTGTGTTGACACTCAACGAACATTCTGATATTGAAGGTGTTATATTTTCTTTGTTCTGATTTTTCATGTATTATTTATAATCCTTGCTGTTTTCATGTTGCCCATATGTGTTTGCATATTCATTTGACTCAATTTTTGTGTTGAATGTTATATATGGATCTAGTCAGACACCAGATTAACAAGTCTTTCGTTCTGGGCGAGGTGATGGTTCGTCAGGTGCCTTAGAGCACCATGTGAAGATGGGGGAAAATTAGCCATTCTCGATCCAAATCTTCATTCCGAAGCGAAAGTTCTTTGATAGAAGGGACCATTTCTACTAGCCTTTCTAAGTTCCCTTTGCACAAATCAATTTTTACAGTATGTTCATTTGTTATTTTTTTTCTTAAACTAATTTTATGGTATCCTAACGTGCTTTTTACTACGGTGTCTTATTTCCCTTGTTCATTTATTTTATTTTCCTGGCGGGCTTTATAAGATCGGTGAGAGTCTTAAACAAATTTGTGAGCAGGCTGCCAAGTTCTCCAAGTAAGACGGTTCACTGCTGGAGAAGTATAAGGCTACCAAGAAGCAATGGGGAGTTATAAAGGCATCACTTGAGGTCACTGAGAAGCGTACGAAGGCAACTAAGGAAAAGGCTAATAAGCTACATGCTGAGTTGGAAGAGATGTGGATTAATGGTTCCACTTTGCCTGAATATCCTCAAGTTCTTGCTGATAGGTTATTCAAGACAAAATCCTTCTTCAACCTTTTCAAGGAAATCTCTATTTCTACTCACTACATTGGTTTTTTCGAGGCTCTGATAGACCTACGATGGAAAAACCCTGATTTGAAGGCAAAGAAATTGCCCTCGCTGGTTAAGTGCGAGGAGATATTTGAAAAGCAGAAGGCTATTACTCCCTTCGTCCTAGAATAAATTGTAAAAACAATATTCAGTCAAACGAAGAAGTTTTTGACTACATATTTGAATATATATATATATATACAAACATATAAATAATAATATTGTTGTATCTGATATTGTTGGATTTGCCATAATAAGCGGTTTCTGAAAAGTAACTTTTTGTTGACCGATATTATACGTAGTTAAATATATTAATAGCCAAATGTGTGTGTTGGAGACCGTGAAAAATATTCTCTGTAATTTAATCTGAGATGAGGGAAGTAGCAAAATATCATATGGCGGGCATCCCTATGCCTTGTTGTCGTATCTTGCTAATCTTCCTTCTATACCCTATATTTCTGAGTTGCGAGAGTGAAAAGTTGATTATCTTGAAAGCCTCATGTTCTCTTCTCTTGATTCTACACCAACTTCTAACCCAGAGGTTGATGTACACGTGCAAAATTCAGCCCAAGACACGAGGAATGAAAATTATGCTCTTGTTGTCCAGGATGCGTCTGCCTCTAATAACGATGTTAGTTAACTTCTAGAGATGTGATTTAATTTAAAATTTATGAACTTATGTCTGTAACATGTAATGGTACTATTGTGTATGTTTGGACTATGTGTATCTTCTTTGATTCAAATTTCATCTTCCTACTCAAATTTTATATTTTCCTTCGTATTTATTTATATGTAGGATTTTTATATTTTGATTGACTGTAAGTCTTTAAATATTCTTGACTCATTGGGACCTAGTATTTGCTTTGAGCATCATCCTGGATTCATATCCTCTGATTCTTGCTATCCTAATAGGCTAGTTGAAGCTACTAGTACTATATCCCTGGAATACCTTGAGCTGCTTTCAGGTGGTTTCTTTTCAAATATTGGGAATTTTGATTTAGAATCTATTCCACTGTGTCTCGGATGTCATGTTTCTATTTCTTCATCATATCCATCTTCTCCTGGGAATTTCCCATATAGTAAGTTTGTTCCTGATATTTACAATCTTGAATCTCTTCATAAGGATATCGTTTGTAGATTCTTCTTTTTTTTTAATTTTAAGTCATCCGAGGATGGGGGGGAATGTATTAGGCTCCCCAAACCATTAAAGTTTTTGCCAATATTGGCGCGAGATGAAATTTAAAATTACAAGAGGTCATCTATTAGATGATCCAAGAGACCAAAGATAAGGCTCTTGCTACCAAAATTGGAGGATACACCTATTCTAAGCCAATAATAACAGTAAAACAACAACCGTGTTCTAACCAGTGTTTCCTATGAATTCCTGTAGACTGATAAATCACGAACAGGTCGGGGAGTCGAGAATCAAAATCCCAGTTAGTCAATGATAATCAGTCAAGAAGGAATAGAAGGGATAAACCATGAGTGGATCAGAAAAAAAGAAGTTTGGGTGGGGAAGGTGAAGCAGTCATCTGGCCTGAGAAGTCCAGGAGCTAATGCTCTTTCACAGCAAAACTAACAGTCTGATCTTCGCCAAGTTACATCTTCAAACCTGCAATTGGAAGAGAGCAAAAACAGCAGTATCTTTTCGAAATGGATTGTGAGATATTGCAAAGAGTAGACATGGCAAAATTTCATGGCAGAGATAGAGAGCTAATGGTAACTCCAATTACTCTCCTAGATGAGAGCCAATTCTTACTCCAGGGAAGTTTTTGTTGTCCAAATGAATGAGACCCCCAAGAAAACCAGGAACATTATCTAAATCTAGATCTCCGTGTAAGTTATTTTCCAAAGCATATTTAGCCAAAAAATCAGCTGCGGTGTTAGATTCCCGTGGAGTGTGTTGGATCGGGTAAACTAAATGCTTATCATAAAGAAGGCTGCAAATAGAGAACACTCTCCACTGACATGTCATAGGTTTCCGAATGCCATTTACAGCCAGTAAACAGTCAGACTCAATAACACAACAGTTCAATTCCAGTTCAGAGCACAAGTCATATCCACATTGAATGGAAAAATGTTCTGCATGTAATGGGGATGGAGAATGAAAGATGTGAACTCTCATTTTAATCACTGCCCCTTTCCAATCCCTTACAATGACTGCGGAAGAAGATTTACCACTAGGTTGCCATGAAGCATCTGTATTTATCTTGTAACCTGTTAGTGGTTTACACCAGTTTACAGTAGTAATTCATTTTTTCTATTTTGGAAGGATTTTGGGGATGATTCTTTGTTGGATAAGATGCTTATGTTTATCTATATTACCCTTCAAGTTATGAGCTGAGAAAGTAAGGTAAATCAATTGTTTAACATCCTGGAAACATGCATCCTCTGAGAAAGTTATGTTGTCGAAAATGATTTTGTTTCTGATTATCCAAAGAGTCCATGTAGTGATTAAAAGTGCAGTAGTTATCAGATTAGACTGGATCTTAGAATCAGGCTTAAATGAGAGATATAAATCTACTTTACTCTTCAGATTACCAAAACTTGTTTGTGGGAAGTGTATGAGATTATTAACTCTATACCATATTGCCACAGATGAAGGACAGGAGTTAAAGAAGTGGTCCAGAGAGTCCGAGTGATTTTTGTAAAGAGGGCATATGGATGCTACAGAAAAGCCAAACTTGCACAAAATATTATCAAATGGAAGGATACTGTTTAAAGCTCTCCACATTAGGACTGACATCTTCTTAGGGATAAAAGGAGACCATACCTTGATTATGTGTCTGATGGTAGCCTTTTTTTGTCTGAAACATTGGTATGCAGAGCTGATAGTGAAATTTCCTGAGGATGAAGGAATCCAGACAAGCCTATCAGCATGGGGGTAGACCAGTTGAACTTCCTGCAAAAAGTTAAAAGTGTTGGTAGCCAAATGAGGCTCCAGGGTTGGAAGGAAAGAAACTTTGTTAGTTATGAATGACCTTAGGGAAATATCCACAAAAGGAATGTCCAACTCCTGGGGCCATTAATAACACAAAGCACCATCACCTTTCCAATTAGCATTCCAAAAAGAACATTCTCCAAGACCAAAAATGACTCTAGAAAGGTTATTGGCCTTGGGTGTAATCTTATAGATTCTGTTCCAGATATGGGATTTCTTGTAAGTAGCAGGGAGTGACCATAAATGAGCAGACCATTGAGTGTTATTTATTTGCAGTTTCCACCATAATTTGCAGGAAAAGGAGTCAACTATAGCATTAAGATCTCTAAAACCAATTCCATTTTCATCTATGGGTAAGCTCATATTTTTCCAGGATCTCCATTTTTTCCTAACTATGTTTTCACAGCTCCCCCAGAAAAGACCTGAAGCAAGCTTTTCCATTTTCTTTAAGACTATCTTCGGGGGACTTAAAACTGCAAAAATATGTGTGGGTATTGAGAGAAAACTGTGGTTAATCAAAATGATTTTGCCTGCATAGCTTAGCCACCTGTTCTTCCAATTGTGAATACACTTTTCCATTCTTTCCAAAATAGGATAATAATGAATCTGTAAATTTCGACCTAGAAAGATAGGAACACCTAGCTACTTGAAAGGAAAGGAGCCTTTCACCATTCCTAAGATTCTACCAACAGATTGAGCAGTAACAACACTTGTATTTGATGCAACATAAAATTCTGATTTAGCAAAGTTGACTTTTTGACCTGAAGTTTGCTCGTAAGCTTTCAAAATTTTTTTAAATCTTTCCAGATTGGAGGGATTAGTGTTCAGGAAGACAGCTGTGTCATCAGCATACATCAAGTGTGACACAGCTGGACAGGACCTTGGTAGTCTGAAATGTTGCAGGTATCCAACCCTAAAAAGTTTTTTAAAGCCTCTTGAAAAGGCTTCGGACAAAATATTGTACACAAATGGGGAAAGTGGATCTCCCTGTTTAATACCCCTAGAGGAAGCAAAGAAACCTGAAGTTATGCCATTTATTAAAACTGAGAAGTGAGCAGCAGCAATATTATGCACGATTCGATGCACAAATTTACCATGAAAACCAAACTGGAGTAATATTGAATTCTGAAAAAACCATGAGACCCTATCAAAAGCCTTTTGCATGTCTAATTTAATTATGAGATTAGAAACCTGTGATTTCCTAGACAGCATTTTTGTCATTTCATGCATCTGTATGACATTATGAGATATATCCCTACCCTTTATGAAGGCACTCTGCTCAGGTGATATTAGTAATGTCATTATGGGTCTAATCCTTTCCATTAACATTTTTGAGAAAACTTTATTAACAAAATTGGATAGGCTAATGGGTCTAAAGTCAGAGAAAGTGATTGGTATTTGTTTTTTGGGATTAAGGTCAGCCAGGTGCTAGAGATAGCCTTGGGGATATTTCCATTAGTTAGAAAATCATTTGCTGCCTCTAAAAGATCAAATTTAATTGTGTCCCAAAAAAAGATGTAAAAAGCACCAGAATATCCATCAGGGCCTGGGGCACTGGATTTATTAAGATCAAATACTGTAAATTTAAGTTCCTGAATATTAAAAGGTGACAGTAAGTTAAGATTATGTTGATCAGTGATGACTTTAGGGATTTCTTTTAGAAAGTGCTGTAGGTAAGTTCCCATTTTTTGAGGAGCCTCTTCATTAAGTAATTCCTTGTAGAATCTCACTCCTTCTTCTTTAATTAGATGTGGTTCTGTTATCTAATTCCCTCTACCATCCTTAATTTTACTAATTCTTGCTTTTACTCTCTTTTCCCTAATGGAGTGGTGAAAGTAGCTAGAGTTTGCATCTCCATGTTTTAACCAATTTAATCTAGCCTTTTGGTGCAAGAAGATATTTTTTCCTTTTTGGGCTCTCATCAGTATGTCCTGTGCTTTAAGTAATTCAGCTAGAACAGTTTCATCCTGTGTTTGCTGGAAAGAGATTTCCAGATCACTTACAGTGTTTTCAGATTGCAGCAAATTATTATTAACATTACCAAAATGAGAGTTGTTCCACTGTTTAATTTCCAGCTTTAGCCTCTTTAATTTAAAAACCAAATTATGCATTCCACAGAATGGAGAGACTAGGTTCCAGTTAGAGGTTACTAGGGCCTTAAATTCTTCTCTATTAGACCACATTTCTTGATACCTAAAAGACCTAGGAATTTGTTCATCAGCTGATTGAACTGATAGAAATAGGGGGGAATGGTCAGATGTCATTCTGTTTAAAACTTGAATAGAACTATTAGGAAAGAGTTCTAACCATTCTAAGGTGGCAATGCCCCTATCTAATCTCTGAAAAGTTAAGTCCTTGCATTTGTCTCTGAATCTATTATTGCTCCAGGTGAAGGAATTCCCTACAGTAGGTATTTCATGAAGGTCCATATTGTTTATAAAACCATTGAACTGTGTCATGCTCTTTTTAGGAGTGGATTTCCTACCTTTATACTCGGTTACAGATGACACTGTGTTAAAATCACCAATATAAATGGAGGGAGCATGTAATGGGGTCTGTAGATCATTCCATAAAGCCTCTCTAGTTTGTCTACTTACACTAGCGTATATAAAAAAATAGTTCCAGCTTACAGAGGAGACAATATCAGAAATTTGGACTTGTAAAAATTGATCAGACTCCCGTATATTAGTTATACTGAAGATATGATTCCATAAAATCTAGATCTTAGCATTCTGAGCAGGAAGGGCATATTTAAAACCTAGGACATGCATCAAGGTATTTAAATTTTGTTTATCATGCCAAGGTTCTATTAAGCATAATAAGTCTATGTTGTGTTTAGATTTTAAAGCCTTTAATCTATCTATTGAAGTTCCATAACCCCGAACATTCCAAACTAATATGTTTCCTATTATGGTGTGTTTAATCATTTTAAAATAGTAGGGGTTGCTTTTTGAGATGATCTTAGGTTTCTTATTGTTGTGACAGGGTTCTTACTTGTGTTTCCTGATTTGCCCATGTTTTTTTCCATGTTATCCATGTTATCCAGGGTAGATATTTCATCAGAGTTACTAACTCTTACCTGAGGAGTATGTTCTACATTTGAGTTCGATCCTGATATTTTAGAGTCACTAACCTGGTCACTGGCCTGATCATCTTTACTGACCTCATTACAGTTGACTGGAGGCTTGGTAGCTGGGGTGATATTAAAACTGGTGGAGCCAGGTTCGGTATTCTGAGGAACAGGCTCCCTTGCTGTGGAGATCTCCTCAGAAGTGGTGTGCACATTAGCTTCCTGAGATTCCAATGACTCGTGGAAAATCTCAACAACTTCATCTAACTGATCATCCTGTAAGTCATCCAAAGATTGAAAGGCATTTGATATAGTAATCATGTTCTTTTTTGTTAAGTCTTCCCTGATAGGATTTAGATCAGATTGTAGACTCTTTTTTCTCCAGAAAGATGTGGTAATTGGTTTGGATATGTCATCCAGTGAGTAGAAAGGGACATTTCTCTTCTTATGACTCACAGTAGAAGTGTTAAAGTTATTTTCTTGTATAGAGCCTGAAATCATTTTTTGATTATGAGAATGCTTTTCCTTTTGTGAAAAAGATAGAGTTAAGGGTCCCTCTACGTTAAGTGTATCTTTAGGGGGGGATTCTGTGGATTTCTGGGTGTAAACATGTACTGTCTTTAGTTCACTAGCTTCAGGATTTTTCTTTTTCCTGAATTCTGGGTGTAAAAAGTTACAATTAGTGTGGCTATGTCCAATTATCTTGCAATGTGTGCAATAAGTTGGTAGATCATCATATTCAATTGGATACTCTACAACCTTATTTCCAATTCCTACCACAATAGAAGATGGGAGCTGGGATAGAAGGTCAACCTCTACGTATACCTTAATGACAGAGGGCCTGGTTAAAGCACTAGTGGCTGCATCCATCTTAAGGTATCTACCTATTTGGCTGCTAATTCCTATTATTACAGAAGTATTATAGAAATGAATAGGCAATTTATGTACTGTTACCCAGGCAGGAACGATGGAAGATTCCACAGTTGGTGAGAAATCTGGCGACCACTTTTGGACCTTCATAGTTGCTCCTTGAATCATCCATTGGCCTTTCATCCAGCACCGTTGGTAATCCTCGCTTTCCTAAAAATGGATAAGAACATGTCGATAGTCAATAGAATCAAGTTGGAATTTGGATTTGAATCCAATTGATTTGAAAGCAGAGAGTAAGGTTTCCATTGGGGGTTTTCCACAGTTAAATTTTTCAACAAAAGCATTCTGATAATGCGATGCTAGAATTTCTCCTTCCTCCGGAGGAAGGATGTAGGCAATCTTGCCCTTAAATTCCGTAATTGGGTGGAGATTTGGTGTGTCAGGGAGGGAGGAGAAGAGCGGGGAAGGTTTGGAGCTGAGAGCTTGTAGGAAGCTTTTCTTAGCAGGAATCTCAGGTGAGGGATTTGGCATTGGAGCCGCCATGGACGGCGGCCGGAGTAATGAAATGACCGTTATCAGAGAAGAAGAAGGAAGATGAGCTGAAAATTTATCCCAGTGTGTGTATCGCACTTCAATCGCACATATGAACAGTGAAACAAGAGTTTTTGTTTTTAGCCGTAGCTTAGTTGATCTTGAATCTGTTGGTGTGTATATTCACTAGCTCAAACTTCCAAGTCGCATTCAAGAATAGGCAGTGTCACTATGTCTTAAATATAAGCTTCTCAGTTTCAATGATCTAGAGATTGGATGGAAGAAAACCATGAATGAGTCGTAATACTACATTCGTGAGTTAAAAATGTTTTTCGCAAAACAAAGTGACCTTATTAAGCGGCGACATGTGAGATTAGTTAAAATGGTTGGTCAATAAGAATAAGCAAAGAATTTTCATGTGAGTAATGCATGTGAAGCTTATCAGAAAACTGCTATTATATATAAGCTATGTTCTCATATTGATTCGTTATTAGATCATCAAAATAAGAAGCAGGATGATTGTGACCATCTTTCTACATGTTGCGCAGGGTGGCAAAGCTGGTTTGACAAACAGATCACTTTGAACACCCTTATGTAATGATAATGATCACTTTCATGCTGAGTGCAAACGCCTTGATTCATGTATCCATCAACTTGAGCAAGCTTGCGCTAATTATAAAGATAAACAAAAGGTTTTTTCTGCAGAGCCTCGCAGTTCCACTGGTTGGGGATTTGACTATGAATATTGGCAGCTAGAGGGTTAATTTTTCTGAGTCTTTTTGGTCGAATATTCATCAGTTACTGGAGGAAATATGCAATTTGGAGGAGGCAAACAAAAGCTATCAAGAGACCATTGACCTTAGGAGTATGCAACCTGATTGCGAAGAGTTTGGTCCTATATTTGACTTTAATGTGTATTATGCTAAGTATCTTGATCGTATGGAACAAAGTGGTCGAACTCTCCATCCTTCTTACCTTCATATTCAATGGCGTTAGAATCATATTATATCTGAGGAACATCAGGCCACACAATCCCATCGCTGTGTTGGTTCATCATCTTCTGGGTCATCTCGCGTATCAAGGCATAATATATTGTTTGATGTAATAATTTGCTCTTCCAAATATTTCAAGTAATATTAATATATTGTTTTAGTTTTTGGCATATGATGCATTTACTTTTGACTAATATAGCTGCTTGCACTTGTATGTTCGTATCTTTGCTTGCAAGATGTATTGCTTGCTCACTGAAGTTTCAAAGCTTTAATATGCGAAGCCACAAGGTCTACTACTTGCTTTTGTCTCTGGTCTTTTAGGCATGTCTGCCTTTTTGCAAGATCGGTATCTTGCAAAATTATTATACGAAATGCAAGATCTATTGCCTACTTTTTCTGCTCTCTTTGTGAGAATATTTAATCTATTGCAAGATTAATAGCTTGCAAAATTATAAATTTGTATTTTGCAAAGCTGCGAGATCTATTGCTTGCTTTTGTCGCGTCTTTGTGAGCATATTTTCCTTTTTGCAAGATCTATAGCTTGAAAAATTATAAATTTGTATTGTGCAAAGCTGTAAGACATATTGCTTGCTTTTGTCACTGTTTTTGTGGGCATATTTACCTTTTTGCAAGATCTATAGCTTGTAAAATTGAAAATATTTATTTTACAAAGCCGCAAGGTCTATCTCTTGCTTTTGTCACTGTTTTTGTAGGCATATTTGCCTTTTTTTCAAGATCTATGGCTTGCATAGTTGAGGTTGCGACTATAAAACTTTATTCGTTCATTATTATGATATATGCTATTTTATTGTTTTTCCTAGTATTTCCATGAACTTCGCGTAAAATGTAAATGAAAAATGAAAGATTTTCCTGAGAAAATATTTTTTCTATATTGATTATGTACGATCACGATGATATCATGGTGATGTTAACAATGAAAAGGGTTCCACTGATTATATCATGGCTCATGTACAGCTGAGTTTTTCCTATGGCTTACTAAGATCCTAAACATAGAATTTACTCAGGTTGACCACGTGCCAAATGTTCGGGGCACTACTGCCATCCAATCTTTCTAACTCATAGCAGTTGGATCAGTGCATTTTCACTACCCTGTATGGGTTTTCCTATTTTGGGCATAGCTTCCCTCTTTCCTCTGCCAGACTTGGCTCATTCTTTCGCAGTGGGAGATTGCCACTTTGAAACTCTGTCTTCTTCACTTTTTCATTATATGTCTAGCCACATTTTCCTTGTACTTTGCCTATGTGATCGTTGTGTGTTGCATTTTCTTCTCAAGTTTATCCAAATCCAATCTTTTTTTTTGATTATCTCCTTCGTTGTATTTTTCCAAATACAAGAAGTGACCTACACAGTGACACACATCTTCAGAGAAGCAAATGGAGCAGCGGACTCACTAGCCAAGATTGCAAGCCGAAAATAGGTGAATAGCATCTTCGGAGCATTGGATCTCCCTTCTCCAGTGGCGGGTCAGGTAAGGCTAGACGCAACGGGTACTCCCAACGTCAGATTAGTGTGATTTTTATGCAATGTATTTCTTTTCCAAATTGTCTCTGTTGATCTTTAAGACTCTAGGACTTATGTATAGCTCTTTAAAGATCATTAGGTGCACAATCAGAGGTAAGGTATTAAGCCCCCCCTCTTTCTATGTACTTTCTTTTCATTTTAATAAATGGGTAGGGGTCTGCCAAACCCCTCACCATCAGGTGGATTTATTTTTTTAAAAAAAACTATTTTTCCACTCTAAGGCTTGAGTTCCCGATTTCAACTGGTATGACTACCTCATGACCATAAACTGAGGTGTACGGTGTTTCCCTAGTTAGTTCTCTCATTGTTGTTCCTTAAGAATACAGTGTGTTGGGTGTCTCATCCACCCAACCAGTTTGCTTTCCCTCCAGTCTTTTTTGGATTCCTTGGACTACTATTCTATTAGTTACCTACACTTGGCCATTAGCCTGAGGATGAGTTACAGATGTGAACTTCTGCACTATCCCTAACTTTAGGCACCATTCAATGAATATCCCACTTTTAAACTGCGTACCATTATTTGTGACGATGGTTTGGGGCACACCAAAAAGGAAAACTATGTTCTGCCAAACAAACTTTCTTGTTACTTTTGTCGAGACTCTACTTAATGGCTTTGCTTCTATCTACTTCATGAAGTAATAGATTAACTTAATTAGAAACTTTGCATTACCAGCCCCCCTAGGAAAGGATCCCACCAAGTCAATTTCCTATTTGTCAAATGGCCAAGCTTTGTATATCCCTGTTAAAGTGGCATGTGGCTTATTTGATACCAAGCATTTATTTGGCAGCTCTTGTACTTTAGAATGAAGTTGTGCGCATTGTTGAACATGGTTAGCCAATAATATCCTGCTCGAATTATCTTCTAGGAAATTGTTCAAGACCCTTGATGCATCCCGCACAATCCTTCGTGAACTTCTCTCATGATTTCAACTGATTGGGCTGGTCCCACACATTTTACACATGGGGATAGAAAGCCTTCAAAGGATTCCTTCCTCACACATATAATTGTGAGATCATAATTCCAACTTTCTGGCATGTACCTTGTCTTCTAAAAGTTTTCCCATCTCAAAGTAATCCTTTCACAATGTCATCCAGTTCATTTCTTCCGTCCGAACTACTAATATAGTTGTTGTTGTACTTCTAACAGGTACGACTTCTACATTCACATCGTTTTGTCCTAGTAAGCAAACAAAACCAGTTGTTGCCAATTTACTTAAGGCATCTTCCTTAGTTTTTTCACTCCTTGGAACGTGACCCACCTCCACTCGGGGTCGTTAATTATTACTAATTAACCTAAGATGAGGCTAAGAAGGTCAAAGATAAATAAATATATATATATATATATATATTCTGCACCCGTTCTTATTGTTATGCTGCCTAAAGGGTAGTTAGTGGCAAGCCCTGGGTTTGTCCATAGAGATGCTAGGGCGCAAGTGTCAACTAAAAATACAACCTCGTACGGGTTACCAAATCGTACGAGTGAAAGGAATAGCTAGTAAATGTAAACACAAAAGAGGGGTTTGGATTTTCAGATTATTAATTACAAAACATAAAGTTAAACAGCAAGTAATCTAATTATGCTAAGCACTTGGGGAGTCATTGCGCAACATGATTAATCTAATGTTTCAATCCTCAATTCATTCACATGTAAGATTTTCTAAACAACCTAATAGAGTGTTCACAACATGTGGTGCGGCCGATGGCATAAACTTCCTCGTACCTATCACGCCAGGTGCGTTCGCAGCCCTCTATCGATGCTGCCATCATTATTAGGGGAGTATAACAAGGTCTGACCATTGTTGTAGGTCTATTTCTCCCCTGTGCGATTACATCTCGGGCTTTCACCATGAATGCACTACTTTCCCCGGGTCCTATCAACTAGGTGTAAGGGTCGTTGATACCTTATCTATGATACTAAGGCCTCTTACAACCCTAGCGTGCTACCTTTTCACTATCTCCACCCGCAACCTATCGAAAAACTTTCCACAATCAGCTAAGACTGGTGCGATGGAAAGTAAGTCAGAGCAATACTCGGGTCTCCCGTGCACACACCCACGTAGACGCAATGTACTCCCTTACCCATTCTAACATCCAGGTTTCTCTTCCCAAGGGGACATTAATGTTTTCACCATACACGAATATAGCCCAAAGTGTGTGCTAATGTGGTGTACTATTCATGTATTTCAAACATTCAAGAACAATCATATTAATGTCATGAACACAAATACTAGGATAAATCTAATGAATCTCATAATACATAAGTTAAAACATGCGCTACAACAATCCCCAAGCTATGAAAACTACTCTATAGATATGAAATTCAAATATGGATTTGAATTCCACATCTAGGATGAACACAAAAGTAAAAGGAAATAAAATAAAATGAGAGAGTGTTTGTCCCTCTAAAAGTGCTCTCCTAATGAACTAACCTAGTAGACTAAGGTTATATATATAGGAGAAGGGGATTGGGCCTAAAAATAGGCCCAAGATAGGAAAAAATGTGCTTAAACCCTAGTTCAGCTGCAGCCTGGCGCAGGTCATCGTGGATAGTGCGGTCTACCCCATGTACTTGTCGTGGGCTACACGATCGTGCATGGGACGTGCTCTTTCATCTGGCGGGGTGGGGCACTGGATATGGCACAGTTTGTGGCGCAGCCTTGGCCATTGACGCAGGTCATTGTCTGGAAGCATGGTCTGCTTAAAATTTTGGCACTGGGTGCAATCTTTGGCGCAGGCCATGGTCTGGAGGCTTTTTCTGCTCAAAACCTTGGTGCAAGGCATGGACTTTGGTGCAGGCCATAGGCTAGTCTTGGCATCTTGATTTTTGAATAGGACAGGCTATCATAAATGGGACGGTCATCGCCCAAACTCAGCCATTTTTAGCAAGGTCTCCAACTCGTGCTGCGTGGGCCGTGAGATTTGGTTCAGGGTGAGCCACTACCTCATGATAGAACTGTTGGCTTGGGTTGTTGGTGCCTAACCATAAATGGCCCACGCCGACCCGTGGTACCTTGACCAGCTGAACGTGTTTCCTTCGCTACTGGTGAACAGTTAGTCCAATTTTTGAGTTCTAGTAGTCAATTTTGAAGTGCTCAAGAAGAAAAATCCAATGGAATTAGACTTGAAGTCTAATTCTTCTCAGATTGTTCTCAGGTTTTGGCACAACTCATTAGACTATGATTCCTATTTTCTTAATTAGCCACTTTGATCTTCGTTGCCACCCATCTTTGACTCAAATCTCCTTCTACCATGCATTGATGTTTGTAGCCATCGTCTACTACCTTCTAAAGGTGAATGGCCTTCAATCTCTTCTACCTCCCTTACGAACGGCCTTTACATAGAATGTAACCAAAAAGTACCCACGGGCGACCAACTAAAAATGATTAAATGGAAGCACTAGGAGCCCGTGGATACAAGTTGTCCATTAGTAGTAATTAAGTCTACAAAATGTAGGATTTAGATAAGAAAACTAAACATGGCTATCTAAACCTCTTGTCACATAAACTTAACTAATACTAGCAATCTGCCAAATAAAACATGCTAAAACCTATACCGGATGCAACACAAATGAAGCACATCAGACTCCCCACACTTAACCCTTTACTCGTCCTCGAGTAAACAAAGACAAGAAAAAGAATTAAGTGGAATGTAGCATGCAAACATAAGTTAGCCCAGGCATCCCACTTATTCCTAGATTGCCCTATTTCCCCCAAAAAGAGTAAGAATCTCACAACTCTCACACTCCCCAAAGAACATAAGCAATCTAACCACCCAAAAAGTAGAATGTGGAAAAAGGTAAGCCAAAAAGATAAGTGTAAAGCTAGCTTACTTCTCCTAAAATGATCCCAAAGCAATCAAAAAGTCATCTTCAAAAACAATCCACCAAGAAAATCCAAGAGCCGTTGACTTGGCTGTAAAATAGGGATAATTCGTGATTCTCAACCTAGTTACAACCAAGGAGTCAAATGTATTGTTAACCTAGTTTTTTTTCTCAATTTCTTTCATTTTTCCTAGCTTTAACGCACAAAGGGTACTCACTTCTCACCTTTTTCCCCACGGCCTGTCATTTTTACCTAGGCTTGTAAGCCTAGCTGGGCCTAGCCTCCATTTTTTACCTAGGTCTTTCGACATATCCAAGCTTTTCCCAATGTTACCCAAATTGCCCTTTTGGGTTTTTAACTTGTCCAGTTTTTTATATTATATATATATTTTTTTTTTGGTGTAGCACAAATCTCCCCAAAAGTGGCCTTCTTGCTACAAAAGATAAGATCAAAACAAAAATACACCACCAACAGCTAAAACAACCTACCCCATGGAAACTAGAAACCCTGGGATAGCATGTCATGCCACCAAAAATCCATCAAAAATCATCCCTCAACAACCAAAACCAAAATCACCAACAATCAAGAAAAACTACCAACAAAATCATGAAAATGCACAACGGAAATCCAAGAATGAAAATCCCTAAGTGCTCACTACTCCCTTCCACCCCCTTAAGCGATGCATAGTCTCTAATGCAAAAAAATCATGTCAAAATATAAGTAAGGTTGGGACAAATAGTGACACTATTCTTGTAGCCCTGAAGGGCCTTCCTCCTTGTCGTGACTAGTGAAGCTCCTATCAAGGTATCCTGTTGCTTGAGGCGTGCCCTCAATGTGATCTATCCTCAAACTAAGATCCTTCACTTGCATCCTCACTCCTCTTATCGCATGTACCACCTCTTGCAACACTAGGTTAGTGCTCTAAAGTTGATTCCCAGGTGCTTGAAATCGATCAATGATGTCCGAGGATAGGCGAGAGTGGCTATGAGGTGCTCTAAAAGATGTCCCACCTTTTACCTCCTCAATGTCTATCTCTGGGGTGGCTAAGACTCTATAGAACCATCTCTCAAAGCGTTGGTATGGCTTAATAAATAGGTCATCCAAGCATGTGTCATGGATGATGGTTGTGCACTCCGGCTGTAGAAGTACCATGAAACTACAAGTGCTTGCTCCGCCATAAAGTCGTACATATCTACCCTCCAATGTACTAGGTTTTACCATGGATGCTTTGGCTAACTTCTCGATATTTTACCTTGTTCCCAATCTTCCCAAGTTAGCCAATGCTCTTTTGTTACCCCGGATGCCCTAAGTGTTGTGCCAATAGACCTACCATGCCGCCCATAGAAGTGCTGAAAACCCTGCATTCAAGAACACAAAACCCAAGCATTATTCCATTCCATACAAAACCATGAGTCTCGGACTCAAAATTTCAAGTTCAAATGTAGGGGAAAATGAAAATTTTGAAATTCCAGGTTGAACAACATTTTGATGTATATTTCTACCACCCCATTAATACAATTATGCCATCAAGATTTATCTCCTCCCAAATCACCCGATACATGAAGAACATATGACTCAAACAAAATAACACATCAAACACCTAAACTTCCTTCAACACATGATCATACATATAAGTCCAAACATTTATCTCACAAGCACACACTCATTCAAGAATCGTGTTTTTCATAACACCACCACAATGTCAAACAAGCATATAAACAAAGATTTTAACAAGTTACCCAGAATTTGAAGCTAAGAATTAGCTAAGAATTGAAAGATCCACACAAGAAGAAGCAAGAATTGCTAATTTTTGGAAGAAAAACTTCAATTCTTCAAAGTTTCACCAAGAGTGTGTATGCGTGAGTGTATCTTGAGAAGGAAGAATGTGTCAAATGATTAAATTAGGTGAGAAGTGTACTATGGATTTAGAATTTCAGCCTTGGTGATAAGAGAGAGAGGTACAATTAGGACAAGAATGGAATTTTAAAATTTTCATATTAGGGGACAATAGTGCAAATCATTTAATTTCTAGGAATGTAGCAAGTACATTTTGCATAAAAAAATCCCAAGGAGTTAGGGAATTAAAAATACTTTGAGCCAAAAATGCATTTTTGAGTTAGAAATTCAGAACTTTCAAAACTTTGCATTTTGGAACAACTTGCCAATGGAAAATTGAAAATCGGTGTAGAAGAGGCTTGGCACAGACCAAAGCCTCGCACCAAAATTCTTGTCACAAATTAACCCCTCGCGCCAAACACCTTGGCACGAGGCATCCCCTCACACTAACTCTCCTGGCACGAACCTAGGCCCTTGATGCAAACCACGTCAGGTCTTGGCACGAGATTGGAAAATTTTAACCTAATTGGTTTTTCCCTCTTTTTTTGAAGACTACGTCACCCATAAATTTATTTCCATCCAAACACAATCAAGACTTATGAACTCAAATTTACAAATCAATCAAGAGTTTCATCTCAGAAATTCTCATTGAAAACATGCAAAATCTATCTAATCGCCACTCAAAACATTAAAGAAAAAAGGAACACCGTATATTTATTATCATCCGCATGACTTATTTTATCGAAATGAAGTTGGTCACAAATTTTGTTCACCAAGGAAGGGGTCACCCTCCTTGCTGACTCCCATAGCTCTCCAATCAAAGGAAGTTTCAATCTTTGCACATTAACCACCAACTTTGTATCATCTTTCTCATTCTTAACCTCTATTGCACCATGATCATACACCTTTTTCACCCCATATGGTCCTTCCCACTACGATCTTAACTTACTGGGAAAGAGACGTAGCCTTGATTGGTAAAGGAGAACTCATTATTCCACAAAGAAATCCTTCGTTACGATACTCTCGTCATGTACGGCTTTTGTTCTCTCCTTGTAGATCAAAGCAGTATCATAGGAGTTACACCTAAGTTCTTCAAGTTCTAACAATTGCGACTTCCTATGGTTCCTGGCTTTACTCAAATCTAAGTTAAGGCGTTTAACGGCCCAATGTGTCTTGAAATTTCAACCGCAAGGTGGAAGCTTTTGTCATAGAGGATGCGGAAAGGTGACATGCCAATTGGAGTCTTATAGGCAGTGTGGTAGGCCTATAGAGCATTATCCAGCCAAGTACTCCAATCCTTCCTAGACGTATTCACCAACTTTTTGAGGATAGCTTTGATTTCTCAATTGGATATTTCTGCTTGGCCATTGGTTTGTGGTTGGTAAGAAATGGAAGTCTTATGGGTCACTTCATATTTTTCAAGCAATGTTTCAATAGCCTTATTGCAGAAGTGGGTTCCTTTATCACTTACTAGGATTTAGGGTACACCAAACCGTGAGAAAATATTGAACTTGAGGAAGCTAACTAGGGTTTCCACATTATTCTTCCTTGTGGATTTGGCTTCTACCCACTTGAACATATAGTACAATAGCACCAAAATGTAGTAATTCTTATCGGACTTCAGAAATAGACCTATGAAATTCATGCCCCACGTATAAAAAACCTCCACTGGTATCGAAAAATCTTGGGGCATCTCATTTTTTAGGAGATGTTCCATATCCTTTGGCATTGATCACATAATGACACAAAATGTTTAGCATACGATTGTATTGTGGGCCAGTACATACCACAATCTGCTACCTTCTTTGCAGTTCTTTTGTATCTAAAATGTCCCCCAACTTGGGACAAATGGAACATCTTAAGGACACGACCTATTTCATGATCAGGAATGCATCTTCTAATTTCCTAATTAGAACAATGCTTCTATAGATAGGAGTTATCCCAGACATAATCCTTTGCCTCATTCACCATTATCTCCTTTCTTGAATTGTCAAAAGATGGGGAAAACTCTCCAGTGGTGAGAAAGTTCACTATGTTAGCATACCAAGGCTGGCTAGTTGTTACCCTGAATAATTGCTCATCGAGAAATTATTCCCGAATAGGTTCCAACCTTGATTTTTTATTAGTTCATTCTGGGTTATCTACTGGTAGTCTACTTAGGCAGTCTGTTACTGCATTTTTAGTACCCTTCTTATCCTTTACCTCTAGGTCAAACTCACTTAGAAGAAGTATCCACCTAATGAGCCTCGTCTTAGCTTCCTTCTTCGTCATTAGATGACAAAGTGATGCATGGTTGGTGTATACTATAAACTTGGTTCCTAAGAGGTATTGATGAAAATATTTTGGGGTAAAGACTATAGCTAGTAACTCTTTCTCAGTGGTAGAGTAGTTGCATTGAGCATTGTTGAGAGCTACTGATGCATAGCATATGACGTGTGGCACTCTACCAATCCTTTGACCTAGAACAACCCCTATAGCATGATCACTTGCATTACACATGATTTTGAAGGGAAGAGGCCAGTCTGGAGGTTGAATGTTGGGGTAGTCACTAGTATGTCTTTCAAAGTGTCTAAAGGCTTTTTGCACTCTTCAGTGACAACAAAATCGACATCTTTTTGCAGTAGTTTCCACAGAGGTAAGGATATTTTGGAGAAATCCTTAATGAAACAATGGTAAAACCGGTGTGACCTAAGAATGATCTAACATCCTTGACATTGGTGGGGTAAGGTAAGTATTTGATTGTGTCCACTTTGACTTTATCAACTTCTAACCCTTGAGCTTACACGACATGTCGTAGAATTATACCTTTTTCCACCATGAAATGGCATTTCTCATAATTTAGTACAAGGTTCATTTCCATACATTGCTCTAGCACTCGTGCCAAATGATGTAGGTATAACTCGAAGGAGTTCCCATGAATGGTGATGTCATCCATGAAGACTTTGACAAATTTCTCGATAAATTTTGAGAATATGCTGATCATACACCTTTGAAAGTTCCCGGAGCATTCTAGAGACCCACAGGCATTTTCTTATAAGCGAAGGTACCAAAAGGGCAAGTGAAGGTAGTCTTCTCTTGGTCCTCTGGATCAATGACTATCTGGAAGTATCCCAAATAGCTATCGAGGAAATAAGAATATGCATGGTCGGCCACCCTCTTAAGCATTTGGTCAATGAAGGGTAAGGGAAAATGGTCCTTACGAGTCACCATGTTAAGCGGCGGTAATCAATGCACACTCGCCACACATTCTAAATATGGGTGGGTACTAAGTCCCCATCCTTATTCTTCACTACTGTGACCCCACTTTTCTTTGGCACCACTTGGGTGGGACTAATCCCGCCTATGAGGTTAGCGTACTGGTCGTGCACCCTTCTCTAATAGTATATGGTGCATGCAAGTTGAAGGGCTTATACCTTTAATGTCAACCAAAGTCCATCCTATTGCTCCCTTTAATTTTTCAAGGATGTCGAGCAATCTACCTTCTTGGTTAATGGTCAACCTATTGAGATAATCATAGGCACGGTTTCATTTTCACCTAGGAAAGCATACTTCAACTGTTCATGTAAGGGCTTAAGCTCGATTGTTGGTGTTCCTCTATTAAAGGCTTGGTCTATGGTAGAACTAGCTCATCTTAGTTTTTGGGTAAGGCTTGCACACTATTCTCACCTTGAGGATCAACCTCTTCCACACTCCCCACTAGGTTAGCTTCCATGGTATTAACAAGTATATCACTTAAGGAATTATCCTCTAAAGCTAACCCTTTTGTTTATATCAAAAATGTCTTGCAAAATACTGTCATATATATCAACCAAAGGGGGATAACACTTCACATTTTGATCAATCGATCTATGCTCAAATTTTTGATATTAAGGATCACCCATTTTCTTTAACAATGCTCTACACTTAAATTCCATTTTCTTTAACAATCCTCAAATTCATATTAAGGATCACCCATTTTCTTTAACAATGCTCTACACTCATGAAATACCTTAGTGGTGTCAAAGGAGATATGACTAAACTCATTGTGATCAAATATCACACATGGTTCCTGTTTCCTCAATTATCTCAAACATATTGGTGGATGTGCTTCCTCATCTGTAAGCTTACGCCTTCCTATCAACTGGTTCACTGTGCCTATTAGCTCATTCACCTTTCCACCTATCTTGTCAACACCAGAATATATTTGACTCCCACAATTTTTTATACAAGAAAATACTTGATTTTGCAAAGTTTGACTAGTTTTTTGAAAACTAGTCAAAGCTTCGAGTATATCTTTGCCTAGAGACTTGGGGTGGAGATTGATTCGAGTGAGCTGTGGTGCATGCACCATTATTGCTCTCGTTGATCTTGTTGAACCGCAAGTTCCATGTCTCTCCCATAGTTGCTCAACCATGGGCAACAATTTGTAGGGTGGTCGAAATGACACACCCTACAAAGTTTCATCTACTGAGTGGTATTCTACCACATCATCAAATTCCAACAATAAAATAGCTCCACATTCGAATTAAAATCATAAAACAAAATGAAAGTAAAAGGCAACTACTAACTAGTTGTGCTAATTAATACTTGAGCTGGAAAGCATCCCCAGCAGCAGTGCCAAAATTTGACCTGCCTCCACCCGGGGTCATTAATTGTGGCTAATTAACCCGAGCAGAGGCTGAGAAGGTCAAAGATAAAGTTTATATTCTGCACCCGTTCTCACTGTTACGCTACCTAAAGGGTAGTTAGTGACAAGCCCTGGGTTTATCCTCGGAGATGCTAGGGCTCAAGTATCAACTAAAAACACAACCTTGTACGGGTCGTCAATATGCACGAGTGAAAGGAATAGCTAGTAAATGCAAACACAGGGGGCATTTTGGATTTTTAGATTATCAACTACAAAACATAAAGTAAAATAAGTAATCTAATTAATTTTTTCCTTAAAAACACCCTAGGGTGAGGGATTATATATAAGGGTCCCCAAGCCTTTAAAAAGAAGAGCTAGTTACAGAGAGTTAATTTTGCGTACTTTCTATTGAGGCAACCTTGTTGCATCTAAAATAATAGCTAGCATCTAGAGCCTATAGTTTGGAGATTGAAATTACATATGTGATAATAAGTAGAGATAGTAGTTGCGTTTCCAAAGTAAGTAATCTCCACCCCATGTGTTAATTCCTCACTTTGGTTAGGCAACTACCATTCTGCCATTACAAAAAACCATACAATCCAGGAAAAAACAAAGGAGGTGATCTGATGGATGATGATGTGTGTGGTGTATAGCAATCAACCTAAGCAACTGGTCTTGTGTGGTGTGGTGTATAGCAAACAGCCGTTTGCTTAAATCAAAATAGGAGGAACTGGAGCACTGGAGCACTGCATGTCATGTTTGTGTGTGGAGAACTGGACTGATGGATGATGCTATGTGTGGTAGCAATCATCCTTTTTCTTAAATCAACAAGAAGAACTGAAGCAATGGAGCACTACATGTCATGTCATATTTGCATCCCAGGTGTGAGGATCTGTAGGGTTCCTGAGCAAAGTATAAAAAGAAAGAGGAAAAAATAGAAATCAGCAGTATCAATCGTCCTTTATAGCATGCATATGAGTTCTAATGTAGGGGCTATGATCCCTATCTAGATTAATAAGGCCTCTGATGTTGGCAGGGATGTTAGAAAGGTTTAAGTTGGATTCCACAAGGTGAGTGGATTTGAGCTTGGCAATTCAATCAGCAACTGAGTTTCATTCTCTAAAAACATGTTTGAGTGTGGCCTCCTTTAGTAAGGAGTGGATTTGAAAAGGCTAGTGTATAGAGGGACCATTTAGATTTATTTGGATTGTTTATCATATTCACTGCTAGCAGTGAGTCTGATTCAACTATGAAATTGCAATCCAAACTTGGGAAAACTTGACAAGCAAAAATGATGGCTTTCATTTCAGCTTCAAGTGGTGATTTTGTAGTGGTGTTTGAGGATCTGAGTAGGCAGGGGTTACCCTTATTTTCTCTGGCTATAAGGCCAAGTGTTGAAATAATAGAAGACCAGGAGGCATCCACATTAGCTTTTATTGCATTAGGTTCAGGTCTTTCCCAGTAGACTATGGAGATAGATGGTTTTGGAGGAGGTCTAAGAGGTGGGATCAGTGAGGAGATGGGGAAGCTCATATTGGGGTGGTTGTTTGTGAAACAAGGTTTGGCTAAAAGGGATAAAAAATTAGCTCTCTTACTTTTTTACAGATATGTAGTGGTGAAACATTTTTGTTATCAAAATAGAAAGCATTTCTGGCTTTCCATAGTGACCAACAAATCAAAGAGGGCAGCAAGCTACTAATAGTACTATGAACCTTAGGAAGGTTACAGGTGTTCCAATATGCAAAGAATCTGTCAGTTAGTTTATCTAAAGTGTGTATGTTATGACCCATGATAGCAGCAGTATCACTCCAACTTGATTAAGCCAGGTTACAGGTGTCAATAGAATCAGCTTGGTTGCATGCTGGGAATTTAGAATCTAGGCTAAAACCACATTTAATTAAAACATCATCAAAAGGCAAAAGGGAGTTTAACATTTTCCAGGTGAAGAATGAAATTTTTTTTCTGCAACCTGGGGTTCCGTATCATTTTGGAAGCAGGAGAGGTACCTGGTAATTGAGTGAGGGCCTTGTATGCTGATTTGAAGGTAAATGCTCCATTCTCCTCTGGTTTCCAAATCAGTTTATCTACTCTTTCCTTGTTAATGTCTGCATCCTGCAAGAAGATCAGAGTATCATGTTCTAAATAAGGAGAAATCTGAGTTAAGAGATATCCTTTTTCATTAATGAAATCTACTACTGTACGGGAGGAATGAATAGAAATGACAGAAAGAGGGACACACTTAATGAATGGGCCATTTGGACACCAATTAGCGGTCCAAAAATTACAATTTCCTTGGCCATGTATAACCATAGAATTATTTTCAGCAAAAGAGTTAATAGTGCAGATTCTCTTCCAAGTTTGGGATTTTCTGTGTGATTGAGGTAGTGACCATATTAGTTTAGACCACATGGTGGTGCCTTGTTGGTATTTCCACCATAGTTAAGGGAGCATGAATCAATTATTGCCTGAACAGATCTAAAACCTAATCCATTCTGAAATCTATGTGCACTTAGGTCTGACCACTTCCTCCAAACTTTGTTCATTTTTCCTTCAGTTTCTCCCCAAAACAATCTGGACATTTTCCTTTCCAGAGTCTTAATTATCTTTTTAAGAGGCTTTATAACAGACCATATATATTGTGGAAGGGAATATATACATGATTGAATGAGAACCAGTTTACCTCCTAAACTTAACCACTTGTTTTTCCAGTTTATGAACTTCCTATCAATAAGTTCAAGCAATGGTTGGAAATATGTGTTGAGTGTTCTTCCCTTAAAAATTGGGCAGCCTAGGTATTTAAATGGGAAAGATCCTTTTTTCATTCCTAGGATTGTCCTAATCTGATTTATCCTTGCAGGTGTAGCTCTTTTGCTAATATAGAAATCAGATTTTTCATAGTTAATTTTTTGTCCTGAGGTGAGTTCAAAATTTTCTAAAAAAGCTTTAATCCTTATTAGGTTGGATTTTGAGGCCTGCATAAATATGATGGTGTCATCAACATAACTTAAGTGTGAGGCTGGTGTGATGGCAGAGGGGAGCTGATAGTACTTAAGTTTATTGTTCATGAAGATAAAAGATAGGCTTCTAGAGAAAGCTTCAGAAAAAATGTTAAAGAGAAAGGGAGATAAGGGGTCACCTTGTTTGATGCCTCGGGTAGCTTTAAAAAAGCCAACAGGATTACCATTCATGAGCACTAAGAAATGAGCCTGAGAGAGGTTATTCATAATAGCACTCAAACAATTACCTGTAAAACCAAATCTACAAAGAATGCTTCTTAAGAAGTTCCAGTTTACCCTATCAAAAGCTTTCCTAAGATCTAGTTTAAGTATACAGTTAGGCACTCTGTTTTTTTATCTAAAAATCTTATCACTTCCTGAAGATAGATAATATTATCAGAAATGTCCCTGTTTTTCATGAAGGTTGTTTGCTTTGGTGATATTAATTTTTCCATATAGGGTTTCGGCCTTTCCATTAGCACCTTAGAACATATCTTGTTAGCTACATTTGAAAGACTGATTGGCATGTAATCATCAAAAGAGGATGGGATTTGTTTTTTTGGAATTAAGGCTATCTAAGTGCTTGTGATGCCTCTTGGCATATCTGTGCCTAAGAGGAAATAATTAACTACATATTTCAGATCCTCTTTGATGAAATCCCAGCATTTGGTATAGAACTTACTTGAGAAACCATCAGGGCCAGGGGTACTATTTTTATTCAGACTGTTAACCACTAGTCTAAGTTCTTCTTCTGAAACTGGTTTAGACAGGGAAAATTATCCTGTTCAGAGATTGTGCTAGGTATTTGGCTGAGAAAATGTGGGTAGTAGGTGTTGTTAACTGGTAGGTTACGTTCAGATAGGATTTTAGAGAAATAGGCAGTGGCTTCTTCTTGGATTTCTGTGTAGTTATTTAGCCATTGTCTATGGCTGTTTTTAATTTTTGAGATATGGAGCCTGTAGTTTTTCTCCTTTACAGTTTTATGGAAAAAACTGTGTATTGTTATCACCAAATTTAATACAATGAGTCCTTGATTTTTTTTTTCTAGAATTTTTCTTTTTCTTTTAGTGCTCTTATTAACAAGGCCCTTTTTTCATTAAGTTTGATTAGGTTGGATTCTGAGTGGGTGGAGTCATAGGTAACTTCCTGTAGTCTCAGATTTTCCTCTGTTGTGAGTACACTAGAGTCAATATTACCAAAACATTCCTTATTCCAAGTCTTAATTATCTTCTTAAGTCTGATTAATTTTAGATAGAATCCTAGCATTCCTGACTGGGGAATGGGGGTGTTCCAGTTGGCTTTTATTAGGTTTATGAACTCTGGTCTGTTAAACCAGGTGTTAATGAACCTGAAGGGCTTAGGGTGTGAGGGGACTAAGGTTGAAACCTGTAGGAAAAGAGGGCAATGGTCAGAGGATTGCCTGTTAAGGGTTTGGATAGAGGATGCTGGGAATTTAGTACTCCACTGCACATTACATAGTCCTCTATCTAATCTCTTAGAGGTAGGGTTTCTTAGCCTTGAGTTTGTCCATGTTAATAAATTGCCCACAGTGTTAATTTCGTGAATTACTTTAGAGTTAATCCAGTTATTAAAATCTCTGAAACTACCTAAATTAGGGGAGCTAGGGCCTTTATACTCTGTAATTGAGGTGATTGTGTTTAAGTTCCTTATGTAAAGAATATCATTTTTAGGTAGGAGGCTAAGGTCATCCCATAATATTTTCCAACCTTCCCTAGTTCTAAGGCCATAAACAAAAAAAACTTCCATATCAGTATTTGAGCAAGGGTGAAAGACCTTAACATACAGAAAATGATTGTGATGGGAAATCAAAGAGATAGATAGAGAGTGATTCCACATAAGTTATATTTTACCATTATGTAGAGGGATATTATGTGAGAAATTTAGCTTTGCCATATAGGAATGACATTAACTGTTATTATGCATAGGTTCAATGATACATAAGAGTTGAATTTTCTTCTATTTAATTAGATTTTTCAATCTGAGCATTGAAGATTCCATACCTCTTAGGTTCCAAACTGAAAAAGAAATTGTAGTGTTGTGTATCATTGTTCACATGATTTATGACTTTTACTAGCTGATCTTAACATCATCTTGTTCAGCTGGCTAAAGTAATTATTCTTTTTATGCTTAGACTTACCTTGGTAGTCATTGTTACCTATTGGTTGTGTTTGATCATGCAATAGTGTTGAGAGAGACTGGGGATTATCTGTGAAAGATCTATCTTCCTCATCCCTATCTTACAGTTCCTGATCAAGGCAGTCTTCTGTTTGAGATAGGGGGTCCATATCCTGCAATACAGAGAATCTGTTTTCCATCTTTCTTTATTTAGAAAGTGCAGGGTTAGTAGTTGAAATCTTATGGAAAGTAAGCTTGTGGGAGCCAATCTATATATCATCCTTAGCATAGACAATATGAGCAATGTGTGGGGTAGTTATAGTTATTGCATTTAACAGTTTTGTAAGCGGTGATTCAGGGTCTGCAGGGGGTGAGTTAGTTAGGCTCAGGGCTGGAGGGGTTTGGGATGGTTGTGGGGTATTTTTGTCAGTCCTTGCTTCTATATGCTGAGGTAGATAGGAGGATGGATTTAGGGTAGGGTTTGTTGTGCCTAGTTGATGCTTAAGTTGGCCATTATTATGGGAATTGCTCGAAGGATGGTTTGTTGTAATCATATTTGGTGCCCTAGTGAACTTGTTTCCAGTGGCTTGCCACTGTGATAGAGTGTGGTTCTGGGGGATAGCTCTACAATGATCAAGTAAGTGGCCTAGCTTAGCACAATGGTCACAGTATAGAGGAATGTCCTCATATTCAATGGAGTATTTCCTATTGTTTGAAACCGAACCTAATCTGATGAAATTGTTAACTAGTTTCTGAAGATCGATTTCTACACATAGTTTAATATTAGAGAGTCTAGTTAACATTTTAGTAGCTAGATCTTTCTTAATGAAGTTTCCTATACTATTACCAATAGCCTCAATCGACGAAGTATTGTAATAGTAAAGTGGAACTTCCCTGGTTGTGCACCAGATTGGGACGATTGGCGATTCTCTATGTGTGGAGAAGGCTGGTGACCATTTGAGCACCTTCATTTAGATTCCATTGAAACTCCATAGGCCCTTGATCCAGCATCTTTGGTAGTCGTTCACTTGGTCGAATCTGATCCGGACATGCTTATAATCCAGTGATCCAAGTTGGTACTTCCCAGCAAAACCTACTGTCTTGAAAGCTGCCTCTAGTTGATCCATTGTGAGCCAGCCTTTGGTGAATTTTCCAACTAGGGCATTGGCATAGTGGGCTGAGAGCTTAGAGATTTCTTCATCAGAGTAAAGGCATTCCGGTTTCCCTATGTGTTCAGATTTTAGGGTACGCTTAGGGTTATATCGTAGGGATGAACTGAGGGGAGGGGATTTCAATTGTAGGGCAGCAAGGAAGGATTTTGTGTTAGCCGAAGAGTTATTTTCCACCATGGTTTGGCGAAGGACAAGCCGTTACTGGCGAAGGACTAGCCATTCCCGGTGGAGGTGGAGCCGTTACCGGCAGAGAGAGAGTCATTTCCGGTAGATTCGAGAAGGGTTCAGAAGAGGAAGATTAGGAGAGAGAAGAGAGCGAAGAGAGGAGAGCTACCTTTGATATTTTCTCTTTGTTTGGATGGGATTAACAAGTAATCTAATTAAGCTAAGCATTTGGGGATTCATTGTACAACATGATTAATATAATTTTTCGATCCTTAATTCATTCGCAGTAAGATTTACTAAACAACCTAATAGAGGGTAAATATGGTAAATAGAAAATGTAGTGGAAAGACCGAGGGGGTGCCACAGAGAGCACCCCCCCACCAAATACAAATGTGGTCATGCTAACCCTTAGCTAATTAATGATAAGCCAAGGGAACCAGAATGTAATCCCAAAATATGTGGGAAAACTGAAAGCAAAAGCATGAAAAAATAGTATTGGAATGAGAACAAACTCACTATCAAAACCAATAAGTCTTCTTCTACCTCATACATGCGAGGCCTTCTACAAACCGGCAATGTGATATCCGTCCAAAAATGCAAGTCAAAAAATGTGAGTCCAGATTTTGGAAAAACCCAGACCCATATATAACAACCAGTAAAATGTACTGCCTCTTCATGTAGACTCCTTAAAGCAGCCAAGAATTGATATCTCGGGTCTTGAAAAATAGGTCCTTGAAACTGTGATGAAGCTTCATTCAAGTGATTGATTTGAAAACTCCTAGCACAGCCGAGTGTGATGCCCTCGGGTCTTGAATGATTTGCAGTTGGTGTTGAAATCCGTGCAAACCTAGAACTGTCATTGTGTCATCATTAGCATGAGTGGGGATCTTCCTCTATTATATACATCCCTAAGATGATGAAAGAGGTATGTTATTCGCCTTCTAAAATTCTCGTGTGTGGCACTGAGGTTAATTTAATGGACAAGGGTGTTGTAAGGCCAAACCTAATAGAGTGTTCATAACATGTGGTGTGCCTGATGGCATTCACTTCCACGTATCTGGTATGTCGGGTACACTCACAACCCTCTATCGATGCCTCCATCATAATTAGGGGAGTATAAAATGGTCTTGCCATTGTTGTAGGTTTGTTTCTCCCCCATGTGATTATGTCTCAGGCTTCCACCATGAATACACTACATCCCCGGGTCCTATCAACTAGGCCCAAGGGTCATTGGCACCTTATCTATGATACTAAAGCCTCTTACAACCTTAGCTTGCTACTTTTTCACCATCTCTACCTATAGCCTATCAAAAACATTTACGTAATCAGCTAAGACTGGTGCACTGGAAAGTAAGTTAGAGCAATACGCAAATCTCCCATGCACACACCCACACAGACACAACGTACTCCCTTACCCATTCTAACATCCAGGTTTCTCTTCCCAATGGGGAATCAATATTTGCACCATACATGAATATAGCCCAAAGTGTGTGCTAATGTGGTGTACTATTCATGCATGTCAAACATTCAAGAACAATCATAATAATATCATGAACACAAATACTAGGATAAGTCTAATTAATCTCACTAACATAAGTTAAAACATGTGCTACAATTATCCCCAAACTATAGAAACTACTCCATATGTATAGAATTCAAATATGGATTTGAATTCCACATCTAGGATGAACACAAAAATAAAAGGAAAGGAGAGAGTGTTTCTCTCTCTAAAAATGCTCTCCTAATGAACTAATCTACTTTGTACAAGTTTAACCTAGTAGACTAAGGTCATATATATATGAGAAGGGGATTGGGCCTAAAACTATGCCCAAAATAGGCCAAAAGTACTTAAACCGTAGTTTAGCCACTGCCCACCGTGGGCCGTCGCGGACGTTGAGGTCCGCACCATGTACTTATCGCGGGCTGCACGATTGCACGTGGGCCATGCTCCTTCATTTGGCGTGGGGTGCTGGATCTGGTGTGGGCCATGTAGCTTCATCTAGCACGGGGCATTGGATCTTACACGGACCAAAGAGTGGGGATTTAATGCAGAATGTGACCGTTGATGTGGGTCGTGGTCTTAAGGTACGATCTACTTACAAGTTTAACGTGGGGTAAAGGCTTTGGTGCAGGCCATGGTCTGGAGGCGCATTTCACTTAGAATATTTGTGTGGGGCATAGACTTTGGCACTGGTCTTGGCATCTTAAACTTTGAACGGTGCGGGCTATCGTAAATGGGATGGTATGCACCTATACTTAGCCATTTTTTAGAAAAATCTCGAACTCGTGCTCTGCGGGTCAAGAAATTTGGTGTGGGTCGCACCACTGCCTCATGCTGGAAGTGTTAGCATGGGACATCTCCTCTTGCGTGGGCCATTGGTGCCTAACCATGAAAGGCCCGTGCCGACCCGTGGTACCTTGGCTGGGTGAACTTGTTTCCTTCGCTACAGGTGAACTATTAGTACGATTTTTGAGTTCCATTATTCTATTTTCTAGTGCTCGGGAAGAAAAATCCAATGGAATCATTCTTAATGGATAATTCTTCTCGGATTGTTCTCAAGTTTTGGCACAACTCATCGGACCACAATTCCCCATTTCTTCATTGGCTTCTTTGATCTCCGTTGCTGCCTATCTTTGACTCCAATCTACTTCTACCATGCATTGATGTTCGTGGCCTTCATCTACTACCATTATAGAGGTGAATGGCCTTCAATCACTTCTACCATTCTTGCGAATGGCCTTCAATATCTTCTACTACCCTTACAAATGGCCTTCACATTGAATGTAACCAAAACGTACCCATAGGTGATCTACAAAAGATTATCAAATGGAAGATCTAGGAGCCCATCGATACAAGATGTCCTTTAGTACTAATTAACTCTACAAAATACGGGATTTAGACAAGAAAACCAAACATAGCCATCTAAACCCCTTGTCACATAAACTCAACTAATACTAGCAATCAGCCCAAAAAAACATGCTAAAAACTATGCCAGATGCAACAGTTAATGCACGTAAAATGAAGCACATCAGTGCATATTTAATCTTGATGTATTCTAGTTGGCTTATGAGCTAGCAAATCCTTCTTAAATATTTTGTCATTTGCTCCTCTCGTACCTCATAATCTTCACGCACTTGTTGTACTACTATCTGCGAGTCACTAAAGCACTAAACACTCTTAACCTTCATCTTGATCGTGAGGTCCAATACGCGTATTAGTGTTTCGTATTTGGCTTTGTTTTTGGTGAGTGAAAAATCAAAATGAAGAAAAAATATGTGTTCTCCTTCGTCTGGATTTACTAATAGTAATCTTGCACCACAACCTTCTTTACTAGACGCCCCATCAATGAACAGCTTCCATGCAATGGCATCCTACTTTGATTTCCCCTTGTATAATCCAAGGTTTTATGGTGTACTTGCTTCCTGTACATTTGTGCTTGTCATTTCTGCAATGAAATAGGCTAAGGCGTGTGCCTTTATTGCAGTTCACGGCTGAAACTGAATCTCGTGTTGTCCTAATTCAAGAGCCTACTTATTCATTCTGCCAGATGATTCTAGCTTGCTCAGAATATTCTTCATTGGGAAATTAGTATACAAAATAATGCGATGAGTTTGAAAATAACTTCGAAGTTTTCTTGCTAAGTAAACTAATGTGATAATTAACCTAATGGGTAAGTACCATATTTCTACACTATGTAGTATCCTACTGATGTAGTACACTGGCACTTGCCTTTGCCCTTCTTAGGGCACCAAGACCGAACTCACTACTTTTGTTGAAATTGCCAAGTATAAGTATAGTGTCTCTCCTGGTATTGGTGGCTTCAGTGTTAACAACTCTTTGAGTTGTTCCTTCAACAACTCATATGCTTTCTGACTATCTTCATTCCATGTGAACTTCTTTGATTTTTTGAGAATTTCAAACATTGGGATGTATTTGTCTGTAGCTTTGGAGATGAGCCTTGCTAAGTGCTGCTAACAATCCCATCAATACTTGTACTTCTTTGATTGTTCGTGGTTGGGGAACTATTGCTTGTATCTTCTCCAGATTGGCTTCTATTCCTTTGAAAGACACTTTATATCCTAAAAGTTTTCCTGCCCTAACTCTAATTATACATTTCTTGAGGCTGAGTTTCATACCAATCGTACTCAGTGTATCCAGGGGTCTCCTTTAAATCTTGCGTAAACAGAAATACTCTCCTGATTTTCATTACCATGCTGTCAACATATGCTGCAATATTTCATCCAATTTGGTTACCAAACACAATGTCAACTACTCGCCAATATGTTTCTCTAGCATTTTTTAGTCCAAATAACATCTTCAAATAGCAAAGCACTCCAAAGCTTACTATGAAAGTTGTTTTCTCTGCATCTTTTGGGTGCATCGGTATCTGGTGGTACCCCTTGTATGCATCTAGGAATGCTAAGACTTCATGATGTGCTCATTCTATATAGTTATATTAGGACTTTTAGGATTTCCTTTTGTACACTTTTGTGCTCTAGATGTGACATTTTTCCTTGAAATTCCCTAAGGAGACTTAAAAGTGACTTTTATGCTATTATTACTTTTCTAGAAGATTTTGTGTGAAAAGGCAATTTATTTGAAGACTTTGAAAAATAACTTTGAAGATTTGAATATTTGAAGACTTGCATTTGAGCTTTTGAAGACTTGAAGAATTGAAGATTAGTGAAGTGAAGAGGAGGACTTGAAACAAAAAAAATCAAGATGTTGAAAATTGGCTCTATCGCGACTCACATTGGATTGGTCGCGAGTCATGATAGACGGATGGCCAGAACATTTCTTAGTTTTTTGTACTATAAATACTCACCTTATCCTCTCCTCTTCCAAACCTTTTTCTTCCTGCAATTTTCTGGGTTTCAAAACCCTAGTTTTCCTTTCTTTCTTTTCTTAGTTTTTGTAGGTTAATCATGTTTTTCCATTATCTAGGTTAGTTTAATCTTGGGAGAAATTGATTGAGACTTCCTTGCTAATGTCTTGAGAATCATATCTATCTATTTATTGTTTTTGTTATTGTGCATTTATTGAGTTTTGAATGTGAATTGTTAATGACACTAATGTTGATGGAAGTTTGAGTATATTAATTGCTTGTATGATTGCTTGCTAGGGTTGGGAGAAAGTAGCTTATTATCCCCTCTTTAAATATGGAACCCAAGAGCATGAGTTAGAGCTTCTAAATGATGTTGCGTGTTGATAATTGCTAAATGAATGTGATAATGTCGAACTCTTTATCATGTTTGTTTATTGTAGCAAATAGGGGAGGTCTGTGAGCATTGAGCATTCTAGACTAATCTTAGGTAAATAAATGAATTGGTTAAATGCTTAGACATGGTGTAGTATTTGTAAGTGTTGGCAAGCTTGTTGATTCTTCGTGCTCAATGCCATCAATGGGATACTTTTAGTCGTATTTCGACTAAGGGAGTCATTAGTGAGGTTTGACAAGAGATGTTGAATTCACTCATGCAAAACGAAGATTTATCTTCACAACAAGTAGTGAAAGTAGTGAATAGATTGTTTCACCCATTCCTGAAGCCTTTGTTATTTAGTATTCATGTGTTCTTAATGCTATGTTTTACTTCATTTATTCCATGGGTTGTTTGAAAATAGGAAGTGTTTGTATGATTGAAGTGTTAGGGTGTTAGGATGTTAGGAAAGTGATGAATTCCTTAGCTCTTTGGCATGAAAATCCAAGAACATGAACTTTGAATTTCTTGTGCATAATGTGTTGTGATTCTTGCTAGATAAGTATGTTTATGTGTATTGTTCTCATATTTACCCTATAGATGAAATGAAAGGTTTAACCTTGAATGTGGTTTATTATAGGTTTAGCCTAATGAATGCTATGTTTGGTTGAATGGCTATGTCTTTGGTAGAAGGCGCGTTGTTATCAAATCCTTGGTCCTTCATGTGAAATGTCATTGATGAAATACCTCTATGAGTTGGTTTGCCTAGAGTGATAGTCAACGAGGTTTGCAAATGGTCGTTGCTTGTCTTTGCAAATTACTATTAAGAAAGAACAAATGTTGATCTTCGTATGGGAGTGATAACATTTCCCATAGGTAAAAAATGTGATAGAATGATTGAATGGTTCAATGATCTACATTTGGTTTGGAAGTGGATGTCAATTGCCCCTAAGGCTCTGTATTTTATAGTTTTTACCTTTTTTTCCTTAGTTTGTTTGATGATTTGCATAGTTACTTAACTTTGATAGTTAGGTTGTCTTTTACTTTCATAACTTAGGAAAACTAACCAACCAAAACCCCCCCTTTTTTCTTATATATATATATATATGTATATATATATATGTATATATATATGTATATATATATATATGTATATATATATATATATGTATATATATATATATGTATATATATATGTATATATATATATATGTATATATATATGTATATATATATATATGTATATATATATATGTATATATATATATATGTATATATATATATATGTATATATATATATATGTATATATATATATATATATGTATATATATATATATATGTATATATATATATATGTATATATATCTACTTCTAGTCTAATATCAAACTTATATGTTTAAACCCTTAGAAAGATCCCTCTCCTTCGTGGACGACCCGACTTTCCATTATCTATTTAGTTGTAGATAGGAAGCATTAGGGCTTATAAATTTAACTTTGAGAGGTACCACTATGACCTTCCAATTCATAACCTGATATCGATTCTACCAGCTGGTCAATTTTAGGTAAGGGATAGCAATCTTTTGGGCATGACTTGTTTAAATTAGTAAAGTCTATGCACATCCTCTATCATGTATCCGCCTTTTTTACCATCACCGGATATGCTAACCACTTTGGGTAAATCACTTCTTTCAAAATGATGGCCTGAAGCAATGCTCTGACTTCTTCTTCAATTATTTTTTGTCTGTCACTAGTGAAAATTCTTTGTTTTTTCTTAACCGATTTGATCAAATTATTGATATTTAGAGAGTGGGTAGCAATTTCTGGATTGACTCCTCCTATGCTCTACATAGTCAATGCAAAAGTATCCTTGTGGCTTCGCTGGATATCTATTACTTTTTCTTTGACCTCAGTTGGATGAAATTTTCCTGTCTTGATGCACTTGGAAGTGTCTTCGTTATCTAAAATAACATCTTCAATTTCTTCTCCTAGATCCCATTGAGGTTCTAATTGCTTGAGAAAGACATTGTCTGGAATGGTGCTGAACATTTTTGTTTGTTCAGAATTTCTTATTGCCTTCATTGCGAAAACCATGGACTGGCTAGCGGTTTGTTGATTTCCTCTTATCCCTGCAATTCTTACTGGAGTTGGGAACTTCATCACTAAGTGATATGGGGACCATATTGCTTTTGTTGTATTCATCCATGGTCTACAGGTGTGTTAAACGGGATTTCTGCGTCCATGACAACAAAATCGCACATGATATTACAATTTATTTCACTCTCACCTATGGTAACAGGTAGTTGTATATTACCCAAAGGTGTCCTTCCTCGTCCTGTGAAGCCTACCAAGACTTCTTCAAATTCTTTCGCTTAAATCCCAATTTTTAAAGCAATCTATGAATAGGATTTCAACTGCACTCTCATCATCTACGAATACCCTGTAGTATGTGGAATTTCCAATTTTAGTTACAATGACCATCAGGTCATTATGAGGTGAAGCGTTGGGAACTGTATCCTCTTCGCTAAATGTTATTGTCTCAGCAGAACGAAGTCTCTTATCAGCTGGGTCTTGTGGTGGAGAGTATCTGGCCTTGGCTTTCTATGCATTATTAGACGGGGATTCAGTTGATCCATGGATCGATAGGATTACTTTTTCTGAGGCATCACTGGTCAAGTCTTTTTCATAATCTACCCCCGCTATCATTTTCTGATCCATGCTTTGCGTATTTGTTGTACCCTGGCTTTTTGTTTTGGATTTTCCCACCTTATTGGTTTCGTTGTATCGACTTTCTCCATCTTCCTTCTTGTATTAGCTCAAGTTTCCATTTCTCAAATTCTTCTCAATTTGCCTCCTTAAATCTCTGCAGTATTCGATAGCATGTCTACGATTTTTGTGGAAGAAGCAATAGTACTCTCTAGAGTGCTTGTTTGGTGGTGCTATCATAGGCATAGGTTCGTAAAACAACTCCTTGTTTTCCTGCCAAATCTCCCTTCGTAACTTCGTTAGAGAAGTTTCTAGAAATGGTGACATCTATGCCCCTAATTCTTTTCCTTTGAAAGGGATGTTTCCCTTTCCTTTTTGAAAAATCCTCTCTGTGGATCATCCATTATTCTTTTTTCACCTCGTTCACACTCTATCTTGTGGTTGTTCACTTTTTCAGTCCATTCATATTTTAAAATTATTTTCTACAACTCTCTTGGGTTTTCAGGCATAATTTTCGTGAGCTCCTTGTAGAATTCCCCTAATTGCATGCCCCCTGTGAAGGTGCCTAGTGATGATTAAAATGACAGATGGAGAACTTTTAAACTTTTGGTAGCAAATCTATTGTGGCAGTCTGCAAGGCTTTCATCACTTCACTGAGCTATGTTGTTTAAGCCAGCTATTGTTTTGGTAAATCATTGTTTCTGATAAAAGCATCCCAAAAACAAGTCTAACAACTATGCCCATGAATGAATACTTCCACTTGGTAGATTATCGTACCACGTGATCACTATCCCAGATAAGAAAATAGGGAAACCTTTGCAGACCAACTCAATCTCTCATCACGAAATCGTACAGTTGCGGTATGAATGGAATAATTCCTTTGGGTTTGTTGTCCCATCATATATTTTCACATGCAACGGTAGTTTGAAATATTTTGGCATTTTATAATTGTAAAGATGCGGTGCAAATTAATGGTGACCAGTCTGTATCATCTTCTGCCACTATATCCCTCAATTCTTCTTCGTAGTTAAAGTTGTCATGGCTTTGACTTAATTTTTTATTTTTCATTGGGTATTTTAGCTTGATTGTTGCCAGGATATGGTTATATAAATGTTCCCTATTTGCTTCTAAGAAGTCTACAAAAGCTCTCCTCTCATTTTCCTGATTTGCATTAGGACATTCAGCTTCTTCTTCATCATTATATATGTCCTCTCTGTTGTGCTCCTGTTCTTCACGGGGAACATACTCTTGGTCTTGACTAAGATGTATATTCATGTTACACCCAGTTGTTTTTTCTTGTGTACGATTCGGGCTTCTTTCACTTCTGGTCAAAACTATATTTTTTGCCTGAAGGGAATAAGGGACTTAAAAAAATCAATCCTCAAAGACAGTGCCAATGATGTTGTATTCCTGGCCAAGTGAAATGGTTAATCTTCGACTCGTAACTGATGTGATCCTGCAAGGAAGATCCCGAAAGTGACTCCGAGGAAAACACTGAGACGATTAAGTCAGTTTTTGTCCTTTGGAGAATTAATACTTCTCAGTTTAGTCTTACTTACCTCTGCCGATGCTGCTTTCCTTTTATTATAGATGTTTGTTGTCTGAGATCGTGGGTTGCATCATGGTTCCTACAACCTTTCATCATGGTTCCTACAATCTAGGTTTGTAGCTAAGCCTTGATCTTGTTTCCCCATTTATCGATTTGTGGGTGAGTCCTTCACACAAGACTTCACCTTTCTTGGTTTGTGGATAAGCCTTTTGGTTGCATCTCCTATTAACCTTACTCATCTCTTAGTCTTAGGATGGGCCTAAAGCCCAACAACCTCTAATTTGTGGGCTAGGTATACACCATCCAAGAAATTGGAAGTTTTGAAGATGCAGGAAAGCCATCTGTCGCGAGACGCGGTGAGGCTATCATGGGTCGCGACGCCTGCTGCCAAGTGACATACTTTATGCCTTTTTCTTGTATATACATATCAACTCTTATCCTCTCTTTTTGAATTTCTTCTTTTTCTCGACTTTCCCCTTTTTGAAACCCTAGTTCACTTTGTTTTTCATCTTCTTTCATCTTTGATGGTGTTTACTTGGGAGCAATTAATTGAAGCTTCTGAAATCATATAGTGAGAATCTCTATTTCACTCTTTCATGAACATTTATTACTTAGCATTTATTGTGTCATTAATGTTGATGTTTACTTCATTTATGTTATGGGTTGTTTGAGAATATGAAGTGTTTGTATGATTAAATGTTAGGGTGTTAGGAAAGTGTACAATTTCTTCTCGCTTTTGGCATGAAAATTCAAGAACATGGAACTAGAACTTTTTGCAGGATACATGGTGTTAATCTTGTCAGATGAGTATGTTAATGAGGTTTGTTATCATATTTATCTTAAGGTAGCACTAAAAGGTGGAATCTTGAATGTTGATTAATATAGGTTAAACCTAATAAATATTTTTGTTTGGTTAAATGGCTAGGCATTTGGTGGAATGCTTGCAGTTTTTATTTAAACTATAATTCTGTGTATAATGTCATTGATGAAATACCTTAAGGCGATGTTTTTTAAGGTAATCATTAATGAGGTTTGCAAGTACTCATTAATCGCTTTTGTGAATTACTCTTAAGAAGAAATGAATGTTTATCTTCGAAAGTGATAGCATTCACCTAGGTAATTAATGTGATTGAATGAGTGATTGGTTCTATGGTCTATAACAGGTTTGGAAATGTGAATCAATTGCTCCCAAGGGTTTGTCATTTGTGATTTTATCATCTTTTCTTAGGTTGTTACATGATAAGCATAATCACCTTTATATGCTAGTTGTCTTGTTTTTATTTTCATATCGCAGGAAAAACCAACCACCCCTCCCCCCACCCACCCACTCACTTGCTTTTATCTATATATCTATACTAGTATCCACCTTATATGCATGAACCCTTGTGAATATTCCTCTTCTTCGTGGACGACCCCGATTTGCCACTATCTACTTAGTTGTATTTAGGAAGTACTTTAGGACTATAAATAGTATATTTGAAAGGTATGGTGATGATCTCCCAATGTGGCACTAGAGACTTAGGTGCTTGGATTTAGGTGAATGAAATGAATGGATAAAATTGAATTTAGAAAGGAAAAAATAGAATGAGTGGATGAAATTGAAGGAATTTTGGCATAAAAAGAAAGTGTGTCAAATCCACAAAAATAACCAAAAAATGAAAGTGTGTCACATCCAATGAGACAAATGGAGTATTGTACATGATATTATTATGGTTCATATATATTCAAATATGTGATAAAATTTTGATAGAGAATAATGCCAAAAAAGTAAGAGTGCAAATTGAGTTGGGACGGTGGAGTACAATTGTATATATTTTGGAGTTATATTTGAAAATCACAAAATATACTTTTTTTTAATTAAACCATCCTAAGATGGGGGGAGATTATATTAGGCCTTCCCAGGCCGTAAAATTACAAAACTAAAGAGTAAAGAAAAGGGGGAAGCCATTGGCTTAGTTGATATGTACATTTGTGAACCATAGGCTCATTGAAGCAACATTTGTTGCATCCAAAAATGAAAAAGAGTAGGCTAAGTGTTAGAGGATTACAAGAGCTCTTAGTTTAAATGGAGATCATCGAACTTATTTGTGGATCGAAAAGACGAAACACAGGTCAGTCAAAATCACCCCAACTAAACTAAGAAGCTCCTCCCCTACAGAGCTAAACAGTCATGAAGAAAGCTTCAAGATCAAATCTAGAAAATCATCAATATAGACAAGAGCAGCCATCAGTCATTTAGTAGCATCCCTAAGGCATCAAGCAGAAAGAGCATTATGCTTAATACTCTAGGAAATTCAGGAGACTTGTATAGTGAGCAGGCAGGAATTCAGAGGGCAAGCAACATCACCATAACCTGCAATCAAGAGTGGAAGTAAGTAGCATCCGAACTAATTAACAACCCGTAGAGAGGGGGTGCCAATTTGATCTAATCTAACTAAACCCTGGACAGTGTTGGGAAGCTCAGATATGTTGCTAAAAGATGAATCACATTGTAGTTGCAAACAGTTCGTAGCAAGGGTATGGGCCACCATGTTTGCCTGTCTATATATGTGTACAAGTTTGATGTCTTTCAATGATTGATGAATCTCATCAGCTAAGCAAAAACAGTTCCAATGACATCTAGATGGATCATTAGCAAAAAGAACTGCTGAAAGACAGTCAGATTCCATGTACAGAGGAGCAGGCAAATCATATGAAATCTGTATAGCAAACTTAATAGCCTTCAATTCAGCTTCCAAGGGGGAGAAAGCATTAGAAATTAGAGTGTAGGCTCCTTTGAAAGCACCTCTGCTATCTCTGATAATCACTCCAATCCCACACATATTAGTGTTGCATGACCATGAAGCATCAACATTAAGCTTAAGACCAGATGTTGGCCTTTTCCAAGCAATTTTCCAGATTTTAGGCTTTGGGGAAATTTTGAGTAGGGGTAGAAAAGAGTGATCTACAATACTAACATCCAGTGGAGATGCTATATAAACCGGTTTTGCACAGAAGGAGGTGAAAATCTGGTCTCTAATCATTTGAAGCACTAGAGTGGAGGAAGGCTTGACTGAATCAAATAGAAATCTATTTCTCATCTTCCAAAGGTTCCAGAAAGTAAAAATAGTAGCAGTCCGGATCATGATCGAATGTAAAGAAGATAATGCAGGCATAGTTAAATAGTATGAGATTCTCTCCCAAACAGATGGAAAGGCCCTATCTCGAATACCCATGAACTGATGAATAATTTTCCATACAGATAGTGAGAAATCACATGAGTTAAAAAAATGCTCTAAGGAGTCATCATGTTTGTTGCACATACAGCATTTAGAGGCCAAACAAAACCTCAGATTCCTGAGGATGTTATCAAAAGGCAACAAAGAGTTTATCACTTTCCACATAAATACAGAGATTTTTTTCTCTATTCTGGAGTTCCAAAGATATTTAGAAGAGGATATGTTACCTGTATGGTTGCAGAGCAAATTGTAAGTATCTTTAAAGGAGAAACTCCCAGAAATACCTGGTTTCCAGATTAATCTATCAGCTCTGTGTGGTAATATTCTGGACTCCTGCAAAAGAGTAATAATATGAGTAGGCAGGAATGGCTCTAGTTTTGTGATGAAAACGTCTTTGTTAGCTATGAAAGCAGAGACTGTACAGTCTTCAGCTATATCCACCCTATTCTGATCACAAAAATCTATCAGTAAACCTACATCAAGCCAGTTTGATGTCCAGAAATTACAATCTCCCCTCCCTATAATGACTTTAGAATTAGCCTCAGCCCATGAGTTTACTGAGCAGATTCTCTTCCAGTTTGGAGAGGTCCTGTGAGATTGAGGGAGGGCTGCTAATAAATGAGTCCAGAGGGCCTCAGCCATTTGATACTTCCACCATAATTTAACCGAGCATGTTTTGATTATGGTATGTATAGACCTGAAGCCTAATCTATTTTGATCAGTGGGGAGACACAGATCAGACCACTTTTTCCAGGATCTTTTTGGTTTTAAATCCTCCCCCCAGAAAAACTTGCTCATTTTTTTCTCAATGATGGAAATGATCAATTTTTTTGGTTTAATGACCTGCCAAATGTGTTGTGGTATAGCATATATACATGAATCAATCAGAGTAATTTTACCACCCATAGATATCCATCTATTTTTCCAATTACCTATCTTATTATCAATTAGTTCAAAGAGTGGTTGGAAATAAATCTTTTTAGCAGCACCAGTGAAGATTGGAACTCCCAAGTAGGTAAATGGAAAGGAACCAAGTTTCATTCACAAAATCCTTTTGATGTGGTTCACTCTTTGATCTGTAGCATGCTTACCTATGAAGATGTCACTCTTATTATAGTTAATAGACTGGCCAGTGACTTCCTCAAAGGTGGACAGAAAAGCCTTTAATCTAACTAAGGTTAGATTTGTTGCTTTAAAGAAAATAACAGTATCATCCGCATAAGATAAGTGTGAGATTCTTGGAGGATTACCTGGTAGATCAAAGTAGGATAGCTTACCATTGTAAAAAATGAAGGTCAGACTCCTTGAAAAAGGCTCAGAAAATATATTAAACAAGAATGGAGATAAAGGGTCACCCTGCTTAATACCACTAGAGGATTGAAAGAATCCCACTGGCTTACCATTAATAAGAATAGAGAACCAAGCCTGGGACAAGTTTTTCATAACTGAGAAGATAAATTTAGCATGGAAACCAAATTTTGCCAAAACTTTATATAAGAATGACCATCTAACTCTATCAAAAGCCTTTTTGAGATCAACTTTAACTATGCAAATTGGATCTCTTCTCTTCCTATTAAGAAATCTAACCATTTCCTGTAGATAGATTACATTATCTGAAATGTCCCTGCCATGTAGGAATGCTGTTTGGTTAGGAGAAATAATCTTAGGCATAATAGACTTAAGTCTTTCCATAAGAACTTTAGAACAAATCTTATTTATCACATTGGAGAGACTTATAGGCCTATAATCATCAAATGAGGTAGGAGTTTTCTTCTTGGGGATTATAGTGATCCATGTACTGCTAATACCTCTAGGCAGGTTAGATGAAAATTGAAAGTCATGAACAGCTAGTAGAAGATCATTTGCTATAATATCCTAAGATTTTATGTAGAATTTGGCAGTAAAACCATCTGGACCTGGAGAACTTGATTTATTAAGGCTGCTAACTATCACTTTAAGCTCATCAAGTGTGACTGGTTTCAAAAGGTGATCATTATCTTCCTGAGTAACCAGATTGGGGATATGAGTAAGAAAATGATGTTGAAATATAGAGCTATCCGTGGAGAAATCTTCACACAGAAGATCCTGATAATAGTGTATAGTTTCCATCTCAACATCCTGAGTATTTTCCAACCACTGCCCATTTCTGCCCTTAATTTTTTATATCCTTAACCTATTATACTTATCTTGTATAGATTTATGGAAGAAAGATGTGTTGTTGTCCCCTTCTTGGAGCCATTTTATCTTTGCCTTATGTTTCCAGAAGTTTTTTTGTTCAGACATAGCCCTGACTAACCTGGCCCTAGCTTCCCTCAGATTAACCAGATTATTTATAGATTCATCTTGATCAGTTAGTGCTTCCTGAGCCTGCAAGGCCATTTCAGCTTGTAATACATTATCATGAATGTTTCCAAAATGCTCTTTGTTCCAAATTTTTAAAGCCTTCTTAAGTCTGACTAGTTTTAGGTAGAAAGCTAGCATTCCTGAGTTATGTATAGGAGTGTCCCAATCATTCTTGACTACATCATTAAAATCTTTTCTCTTGTACCATGTATTTAGGAACCTAAAAGGTCTGGGATTAGATGGTATATCACTACCTACAGTCAGCAGCATGGGGTTGTGATCTGAGCTAACTCTATTCAGAATCTGAATTGAAGAAGAAGGGAAAGAAAGAGACCATGATGCAGTACACAATCCTCTATCAAGTCTTTTAACTGTAGGAGATCTTAACCGATTATTAGTCCAAGTAAACAAGTTCCCCACAGTGTTAATTTCTTCCAAAGCCATTCCATTAATAAAATCATTGAAATCTCTCATACTTCCTAAGTTTGGAGTAGATGGACCTCTATATTCAGTTATTGATGTAATGGAGTTAAAATCTCCAATAAACAAAGATTCTGAATGATTGTATGAGCTGAGATCAGACCAGAGATCTTTCCTTCCCGATCTGGTTCTCAAACCATAGATAAAAAAGGCATCCATAGGCTTAACGAGATTAGAACTAGTTAGGTGAACTCCAAGAAACTGAAGATTATCATTTATAATTGCCAGAGTTATGTTTGAAGTCCAGAAAATCCAAATCTGACCGTTAGTTGCAGAAAAACAGTTATCAAACTTCAGCATTTGTCTATATGAATCACACTGTAAGTTGTCATGTTTAGTCTCAATTAGACAAATGAGTTCAAATCTATGCCTGTTGATGAGATTAGATAGCCTTAACATAGATGTATCCATTCCTCTAATGTTCCACACCAACATTTTAATCCTAATCGTGTTATTCATAATGAAACATTAGAGGAGCTTTTTGATCTAGTCATAATGGTGTTTTTCTGTGAGAAGAAAGAGTCATTGGATGGTTTGCTATTTTTTACTACAGACTTACCTTTCTTCGACTTACTAGGATCAAAAGATGAGACACTGTCCCCCTGTACATAGTCATCACCAGCTTCAGGGGCAGTATCCGATAGGGTTGTACCTTCTTCAGTGGCAAGGTATTCATTATGAGTGACCTCCTCACCCAATGGATCTTCATCAGCTAGGGGTAGAAATCTGTTGGATCTGTTTTTCTGCTGAGAAAAAATAAAAAATTTTGCAGCAATGATAGAACTAAATGGAGAAAAAGACTTTCCTCGTTTACTGGGTAGATCGTCCTTAGCAAAGACTGTCCTAAGGGTAGGTGGGGCAGACTGAGGATGCCTATCCTGTATTTCAGATGGCCTAGGAGGAGATGGAAACACTCGAGGGGAGGGAATAAGGTTTGGAAATTTAGGATCAGGTGACAGAGATTTATATTCCTTCTCTATAACAACATCATCTTTACTGCTGATCCCAATACTAGGTTCAGCTACCTTGTTGGGAGCAATTTGTTGAGGATGTGGAAGCTCACCAGGAGTCCTAGGATCAACTGCCATAGCATCAGTATCAATTGGGATAGACTTATTAGGTTCATGAGCAGGAGCTTGGATCAGCTGTTTCTTAGGGACATATATAAGTTTCTGAGCCTGATAATTTCTTTGTTTTTCTGTAATTGATACCCCTGAGCTCTCAGCTCTTAAGTTCCCAGTCTGGTTAATGTTTAATTTCTCATTTACCTGTCCCAACGAGCCATTCAAATTATCAGGTTTCTTAGGCAAGGATCTCTTAAGCTCCGGATGCAGATAAATGCAGTAACTATCTTCATGCCCTATGCATTTGCAATGGACACAGTATGGGGGAATATCTTCAAATTGTAGGGGAAGTTTAACAACATTGAATTCATTTCCATCCTCTTCGATTCCCACTCTAATGCAAGATGGCAATTTCTTTTTTAAATCGATTTCAACACATATTTTCACACAAGAAGGCCTAGACAGGGCCTCAGTGGCAGCATCAAGTTTTATAAAATTTCCAATTTGGTTTCCCATGCTTTCAAGCATTGCAGAATTGTAAAAAAAGACTGGGACATGAGGAATTGTTACCCATACCGGAACTATGGACGATTCTGCATCCGGAGAGAAGTCAGAAGTCCATTTCAGTACCTTCATCTGGGTGTTGTTGAAGCTCCAGTGACCCTTGTGCCAGAACCTTTGGTAGTCTTCTTTCTCCTGGAAGCGTATGAGAACATGCCGGAAGTCTATAGATCCGATTTGAAATTTGCCTTTGAAGCCTACAGAATTAAAAGATTCGTTTAGTTGGACCATAGATGGCTTACCCCTTGCAAACTTACCGATCAGAGCATTCCGATAATGGGAGGAGAGGATGTCAGCATCCTTGCGACTGACAAGGCAGGCAATTTCCCCTTTGTACTGAGTTTTGGGGATGATTTCCGGGTTCGATGGAAGGGAATCTTGTAGAGGCGGAGGACGGTTGGCAAGAGCATTGAGGAAGGATTTGGTTCCCCCTTGGCTTCTATTGGCTGGGAGAGCCGCCATGGCGGCGGCCGGAGGGAGACCGGTAAATGGGAAACGACCGTTATCAGTTACGAAAGCTGAAGGAGGAAGAAAGAAAAAAATGAAAACAAAGAAAACGACAGCGAAATTATCGTTTTGGCTAAATCGCACCAAATATCCCACGTAGCAACAGTAATTCAGAGAGCGAAGAGAACGGGAAAATCACAAAATATACATACTCCTTCTGTTTTACTATGTTTGGTACCATAGTTTTAATTGATTTTTTTTTTTTGCAAGTTGAAATGTGTGGAGAGAATTGAATGAAGAGAGTAAAAAGTTTAATGAGTGGTTGAGAATAATTTAAATTTTTTCATTAAGGCAAAGGTGGCAATATTAGCAAAACATATGAAATGGAAAGTGTGTCAAAAAAATTTTAAAAAACGGAGGACAAAGAACAAAAATCCTAAATCAATGCATATTTTATGGAAAATTTACTATCATTAATATAGTTTTAATCCTAATCAATCTCTAATTTTATAACTTTAGTTCTAATTAATTTTTAGTTCGGAAAATAAGCCCTTTCATCTCTGTAAATTTAATCAAAAACCTAATATACTTTCTACGCATTTATTTATCGTCCACAAAATATTTTATTTTAATGACGATACAATAGAACATTATTTTAGCATTTGAAACCTGAGAGGGCTTGATGTGTCCATTTTAGATGCATTATTTAGTAGTATTTAGGATCACTTTTGTGCTCTTTTATTATCGAGAGCTTGTGTTTTACTTTGAAATTCACTTAGGAGGGCAAAAGCAACTTTGTACTCTTTTACCTTTTCTAAGTGGATTTTGTGTGATGAGGGAAGAACACGGAGGCAACGAAGACCGGAAGACATTGAAGACTATACCTTCGAAGACTTTTTCGAAGACATGAACACTGTCGTCGTTGAAGACCATTTTGGAGCTGTTGAAGACTTGAAGATTGAGAGGGATGACTATGAAGAAGACAAAGAAACAATGCAAAGTGCTGGCCCCCGTCGCGACACCATCGCGAGTCGCGACCAACACCGTCGCGAGTCGCGACCAAAAGGCAGCTAGAAATCTATTTTATTTTCTTTGCACTATAAATACCCTCTCTTTCCTCCTCTTCTCCAAGCTTTTCCAGCCCGTTTTCTCTCTGGTTTTTGGGCGAAAACCTAGGTTTTTCTCCTTTCTTTTCTTAGCTTTTTCTTAGTTTAATTATGTCTTTTGTTGTTCTAGAGTAGTTTTCTTCTTGGGAGCAAAGGATTGAAGCTTCCATTATCTCTGTAGCAAGAACTCATTTCTATCTATCTATTTGGTGTTTTTGCTATTGTGCTTTTATTGTGCTTTGAATGTTAATTGTTGATTATATTAATGTTGTTGAGAGCTTGATGATATGAAATGCTTGGATGAATTGCTAGCTAGGGTTTGGGGGATTTGGGTTAATTTCCCCCCTGTTCTTGTTAGTAATGTGAGAGTATGATTTAGAGCTTTTGATTGTGTTGATGGATTGATAATGTGCTAGACGAATGTGATTGATGTTGAACTCTTCGTCATGTTCGTTTGTGTAGCAAACGAGAAGAGTTATATGCTCGTGGTCTATGAGTGGTCGCTCTTGACTAATCTCGTGTAATTGCATGAATTGGTTAAATGCTTAGTCACGGTGTAGTGGTCATAGGCATTGCCAAGCTTGTTGGTCCTTCGTGCTAAATGCCACCAATGGTACCTCGAGTCGTGGTCGCGACTCGGGAGTCATTGGTGAGGTTTGACAAGCGATGTCGAACTCACACTTGCAAACTACTAACTAAGAAGGATAGGAGTTTAGTCTCCACGACAAGTAGTTGAAGTATTGAATAGATGATTTAAATTCATTCTTGAAGCATTTGTTATTTGGCGTTTATGTATTCTTGACGGTGTGTTTTACTGCATGTGTGCCATGAGTTGTTTGAGCATAGGTAGTGTTTGTGTGGTTGAATTGTTTAGGTGTAGGAATGTGACGAATTCCGTAGCGCCTTTGCATGAAGATCTATGAGCATGAACTTAGAACTCCTTGTGATGTGTGTGTTGTGGTACTTGCTAGATGGGTATGTGAGTGTTGGGTCCTGAATGCTATATGATGGAATGTGTGAATGATTCGATGAACTACATTAGATTTGGAAGTGGATATCCATTGCCCCCAAGGTTTTATCTTTGTAGTTTTAAAACCCCTTTTCTTTAGTTTCGTTTGATGACTAGCATAGTCACTTGACCTTGCTAGTTATCGTGTCTTTTTATCTTTGTTAATTTAGGAAACCAACCAACCAACCCCCCCCCCCCATTTACATGCTTTTATGTGTGTGTATATATAGTTACTCCTAGCCTAATATCAACCATTTGTGTGCTTAGACGCTTAGGAAGATCCCTCTTCTCCTTGGACGACCCCGATTTGCCACTATCTACCTAGTTGTAGAAAGTAAGCATTTAGGGCTTATAAATTATCTTTTGCACGGCGGGCGCGACGACCGCCCGCCTGTCAAAATGGCGCCGTTGCCGGGGAAGAGGCGTTTATTCTTAAGTATTTAGGTGTATTTGGTTGTGTATTGGCTAGTTGTTTTTATTTTCCACTACTTGGTGGTTGTTTTTGTTCGGAGTAGGTATTGCTTGAGTTCTTGGTAATTTATTTTATATAGAATCCTTGCACTATGATTCCGAACTTTTGAAAAATAAAAAAAAAATTAATGGAGCGTCTCACCTTGAGGGAACTCATGATGAGAAGAGAGGCTCAACAAGCAAGGTTTTGTAGGATGTGTCATTCCGACCATCCTACCGAATCTTGCCCTTTGTTGTGGGAACAGCACGATGACCGAGAAAGAACCCTTGGTTTCCAATCTTCAAGATCTCAATTTATTAGTATTTAATTCCGATCTTCAAGATCTCAATTTATTATAAATTATATATTATTCATATTATTTTTTTTATAAGCACCCGGAGGTGGGGGTTGGTATATTGGTACCCCAAGCCAGTAAAAACCGAAACATAGTAAGTTTACATTAGTTTTTACAGAATGCAACATCTTTGCCTGCAAAAGTGATGACTACTAACCTAGAATAACAAGGTCGGTCATAGAAGCAAAACGAAGTTAGTTGCGATTCCAAAGCAAACGAATCTCCACACCCCGTGTTAATTCGTAGTTTGGCCAGGCAACCAACATTTAGACAGTCAAAAAGTTAGAAAGTTAGCATGGTAGAGACAATTGGGGGGGAGCCCTGAATGGTGGCATCTGAGCAGTTCTCCGGGAGTATGTAACACTGCATCCTAGCTTCGGAGGGGTTGACTTAGGGAGTAAATCGCCTTGTGAACCAAGTCAAGGTTGTTCCTGCACAAGCAGTATATATCATCAGCAGTATCCATCCTTCCTCTAGCAGTTAACATGTACTCTAATCTGAGGAATTTGTTTTTATCTAAGGCTATAAGACCCTTAATATGATCTGGAGCATTAATGAGATTGAGGGCCTGATTATAGGTGGTGTGGTGTTTAGCTATTGCATTAGCCACAGAATTACCTTCCCTGGGAACATGTATAAGCATAGCACCACGTAAAAGGTATTTAACTTTATAAGCAGCATTGAAAAGTTGCCATTGAGCCGAATATGGATTATTTATCATGTTGACAGCTAATAGAGAATCAGATTCGATAATATATGAATCGTCCAACTGATGAAAGTTTTGACATGCAAATTGAATGGCAAGTATTTCAGCATGAAGTGGAGAATCTGCAGAAATGGTTGCTGAGTTAATCAGTAGGGGGGTGCCAGAACTATCCCTTGCAACTATCCCTACTACAGCCATGTGGGGAAACCAGGAAGCATCTGAATTAATTTTGATGAAATTTGAACTAGGTCTTTCCCAACAAACAGGCTTTATGATCGGCTTAGGAGGGGGCCTAAGCTGAGGGATTAAAAGCTTTAATGGATGTGGAATGGCAGTAGGGGTTTTCAGGTGTGTAGGATTGGAGTACAGAGATAGCTTAATGAGGTCCAGTACTTCCTTGCAAATGAAATCAGTAGAGAATGGGATCTTATCAAAAAGGAATCTATTTCTGGCTTTCCAAAGACACCAGCATATGATAGGAGGGAGTATGTTGCATATCAACTGATGGAATTTCGGGAGATCTAGATAGTTCCAAGAAATAAAAAAATGTCTGAGACATGGAATGAGGTTCAGTTAGATGGAAATGAACTAAAGGTGCCATGTTACTCCATATAGATTTAGCTAAAGAACAGGAAATGAAAAAATGTTCCAGTGAATCCGAATGACAACAAACAGGGCATTTCGAAGCAAGACTATATCCACACGTAATAAGCACATCGTCAAATGGAAGAAATGAGTGTAGCATTTTTCAAGTGAAAATGGAAATCTTTTTCTGAAGGGATTTGTTCCACAGTAATTTATAAGCCGGGAAATTACCTGGTGAACTTGTGATAGCCCGATATGCAGATTTGAAGGAGAAATTGCTTGTTGGATCTGGTTTCCATATAATCCTATCATCTCTTCCCTCAACTAGTTCTGCATTTTGCAAGAATAAAAAAGTATCATTTTCCAGAAATGGAGCAATCAGAGCTAATATTTCAGTTTTATTCCTAATGAATTCGGATACAGTACAGTGCTGAAATTCAGCAGTTATATGATTAGGAACATAATTATGGAGGGGTCCATTCATGCACCAATTTGCAGTCCATATGTTACAGGTACCTTTACCATGAATGATGAAAGAGTTTTGTTCAGCAAAAATATTAACTGAACAAATTCTTTTCCAGGTTACAGACTTTCTATGGGATTCAGGTAGAGACCACAACAGCTTTGCCCATAAGGTGATACCTAACTGGCTTTTCCACCACAATTTAAGGGAGCAAACATCCAGTATAGCTTGGATTGATCTAAACCCCAAACCACTCTGTGAGATAGGTATAGCTAGATGAGCCCATTTCATCCATGCTTTGTTTCTTTTCCCTTCTGATTCACCCCAGAAGAACCTAGCCAATCTTTTCTCAAAGGTTTTGATTATATATTTTGGGGGTTTAGTTACATACCATAAGTGTTGTGGCATTGAGTACAGACAAGACTGTATTAGAATCAGTTTCCCACCTGAGCTAAGCCACTGATTTTTCCAATTTTGCAGTTTCCTATCCAATTTTTCCATGAGGGGCTGATAGTATCTATTTAATGTTCTTCATTTATATATAGGACAGCCAAGATACTGGAAGGGGAAGGAACCATGTTTCACTTTTAGAATCATCCTAATCTGATTTAATTTGGTAATTTTTGCCCTTTTACTAATGTAAAAATCAGATTTCTGGAAATTAAATTTTTTCCCCGAAGTATATTCAAAGATGTCGAGGAAAACCTTAATCCTAATAAGATTAGATTTGGAAGCTTGCATAAAAATGATAGTATCATCAGCGTACATGAGGTGAGTGGCTGCTGGGATTAAAGATGGTAGCTGGAAATACGAGAGCTTATTATTGTGGAAAATAAAAGATAGACTCCTAGAGAAGGCTTCCGAAAAAATGTTAAAGAGAACGGGAGAGAGGGTGTCACCTTGCTTAATTCCTCTTGTGGCTTTGAAAAAGCCCACTGGATTGCCATTGATAAGTATTGAAAAATAAGCTTGAGAGAGATTAGACATAACAGCATGTAAAAATTTACCATCAAAGCCAAACTTTATCAAAATATTCCTAAGAAAATGCCAATTCACTCTGTCAAATGCTTTCTGTAAATCTAATTTCAGAATGCAGTTAGGGATTCTAGCCTTCTTATCAAGAAATCTAATCATTTCTTGAAGGTAAATAATATTGTCCGAGATATCCCTACTTTTCATGAAGGCCGATTGATTTGTAGAGATTAATTTGTCCATATGTGGTCTTAATCTTTCCATTAAAACTTTGGAGCATATCTTATTAAGGACATTTGATAAACTAATAGGCCTAAAATCATCGAATGAACATGGTGTTGTCTTTTTGGGTATTAAGGTAATCCAGGTACTGGATATTCCCCTGGGTAAGGCAGTGCCATTAATAAAATCATTAACTGCATTAATAAGGTCATTTTTTATGATGGACCAGCACTTAGAATAAAATTTGCTTGAAAAGCCATCTGGTCCAGGGCTACTGTTCTTACTTAAGCCCTTAATTACTGCCTCTACTTCAGTTTCAGAGGCTGGCTTAGATAGTTCAAAGTTGTCTTGGGCAGAGATGACATTCGGTATTTGGCTCAGAAAATGTGGATAATAGGTATCATTTGGCATTTGATTAGGTTCATTTAACAAGTCTGTGTAGTAGGAGATGGCTTCCCTGTGTATATCTGTTGGAGAACTTAGCCATTTACCTTCTCTATTTTTAATCTTTGTAATTTTTAATCTGCAATTTTTCTCCTGTACAACTTTGTGAAAGAATTGAGTGTTGTTATCACCTAACCTATGCCATTTCAACTTAGTTTTCTGTTTCCAAAACTTTTCCTTTTCTTTTTGAGCTCGCAACAGTAAAGCTTATTTCTCATTTAGTTTGATAAGTTCAGCATCCGAAGGGTTAGAATCAAAAATTGATTCCTGAATTCTAAGAGATTCTTCAGCATTTAAAACATTAGTGTCTATATTCCCAAAGGATTCTCTATTCCAATTTTTTATAACCTTTTTCAATCTAAGCAGTTTAAGAAAAAAACCAAGTAAACCAGTCTCAGTCATTTGTTTTTCCCAATTAATCTTAATTAGAGAGATGAAGTCCGGCCGGTTAAACCATACATTTAGGAACCTAAATGGTTTTGGACTGAGAATAGTCAAATTTGAGATTTGGAGGAGGAGGGGGGAGTGGTCCGAGGTTTGCCTATTCAAGATTTGGATAGAGGAAGAAGGAAACCTATAGTTCCATGAAATAGTACATAAGCCTCTATCTAGCCTTTTTGAGGTCGGATTCCTAAGTCTTGAGTTACACCAGGTGAAAAGGTTTCCTACCGTATTGATTTCCTGGACACCCTTGCTATTTATTCATGTGTTAAAGTCTCTAATGCTGCCTAAGGAGGGAGAACTAGGGCCTTTATATTCTGTGAGGGAGGTGATAGTGTTGAAATCTCCTATAAATATAGTATCACCAGTAGTAATTGGTGCCAAGTCTTTCCATAGAGTCTTCCTACCTTCCCTATTCCTAAGTGCATATATGAAAACAGCATCCATTTGTAAATTGATGGATTGGTGAGCTAAACTAACATGTAATAACTGCTCATGAGAGGAAAGTAGCGAGACTGTAACTAAATTATTCCACATAAGCCAGATTTTACTGTTGTACAAAGTCAGACCTTTAGAAAAGTTAAGTTTATCCATATAGAGTTGAAGTTTTGAGTTATCATGCATTGGTTCAATTATACACAGCATTAGAATCTTTTTAAGCTTGACAAGATTAATTAGCCTAAGCATTGAAGATTCCATACCCCTAATGTTCCATACTAAAAAATTAATTGAGGGAGGACCTGTCATTGCTCACTAGATTTATGACTTTTAGTGGATGATCTAAGCATCATTTTATTAATCTGGCTAAATTAGTTTGTTTTTTTACCTTTGGCTTTACCTTGCAAAGGATCCTGGTCCTGAATAGTGGGTGAGGCAGTACTGGCCTGTTGATTAAATTGGCCTCTTGATCGGTGACTTGTTCCTCAGGATCATCCTGCAAAACAGAGAATCTATTTTCCATTCTTCCTTGTGAAGAAAGAGTTACATTGCTGAGTCTTTTCAGACTCAAGGGAAGTGTCCCAACCTGAATATCATCTATGGCATATGCTCTTGGTGTAAAATTGAGTAGAGCTGAATCATTTAACAGCTTGGATAAGGAGTTATCAAAATTATCATGAGTTTTGGGACTAGAACCGTTGTCAGGCGAAATAGCCCTATCAGTTTCAGGGGCACTAATAATGTCTAAGGGGATGGGTTGAAGGTTGGGAGTGGGGGATGGCGAAACTGCATTACTAGATACCTTATCATTAACAGTAATGATGTGATGAACCTGATCATTTGGGGAGATCAAGGGAGGAGTGACAAACTTTTTTCCAGTTGCCTGCCACAGGGGCTGATTTAGAATGTTGTTGTCAACATCTGATCTAACATTTAGGTTGGGAGGGAAGGCTCTACATTGAGCTTTGGAGTGGCCTAATTTGGCACAATGGTCACAATATAGGGGGATGTCCTCATATTCTATTGGATATTTCTTATTATTTGTTACTGAGCCTAGACGAATATGATTACAGAGAGGCTTTAGCAGATCAATCTCAACACAAAGTTTAATAGCTGAAGGTCTTGTAAGCATATCTGTAGCTAGATCATTTTTTATAAAACAACCTATACTATTACCAATAGACTCTATTGAGGCAGAATTGTAATAATATAGTGGAACTTCCCTTATAGTGCACCACACCGGGACAACGGGTGATTCTTTGTGCGTTGAGAACTCTGGAGTCCATTTCAGTATCTTGAGGAGTATCCCGTTGAAGTTCCACACTCCTTTCATCCAACCTCGTTGGTAATCGTTGAGAAGTTCAAACTTGATAAGCACATGTTTATAATCCAAAGAACCTAGTTGGTATTTACCTGTGAAGCCCACAGTCTTGAAGAATTGCTCCAGTTGCTCCATTGAGCATCTCCCCTTTGTAAATTTGCCGACTAGGGCATTTGCATAGTGGGATGACAGCTTAGCTATTTGATCATCTGAGTATAAATAGGCTGCATCTCCTAAGTGTTGGGATTTGGGGATGATCTCAGGATTATTGGGCAACACTTTTGATAACGGAGGGGATTTACTTTGTAGGGTGGCGGCGAAGGATAGAGGAAGAGGAGGTTGGTTAGGGTTATTGATTTCCGGAGCGGCCAGAGTTTGGGGAGCCGTCATCGATGAGACCGTTAACGGCGAACTAGCTGTTAGCGGCGGACCAGCCGTTACCGGCGTAGCTAGCCTAATCCGGCGACTGTTGCCGAAGAATTAAGAATGTTCAGAAGGAAGAAGGAAAGAGGAATAGGGAATAGGTAAAATCGCACCTAAATTCGCATACATGAACAGTAGCCAAAGTTCTCAGTCGTAGATGATTTTTTTTTTAAATTTTCTGATATGTTGTATAATTCATTTATGTTTTTAACTATTTTATATTTATTTTTTAAAAAATTATTATTAGTTATATATTGACTTTTATATATTTCTAATATTTTATTAATGACTTTTATTATGATTAAACAAAAAATTAAGTTAACATATAATTTGGATAATTTTACAATATAATAAAAGATTATATAAGTAATATAATTAGATTATATAAAAGATATAAATAAATATTCTTTTTACACTTTTTTAGACTGACTAACCATTAGACACGGTTATTCTATAAGAGGAGGTCTCCTGACAGGTGGTTGATCCTTAAGTTATTTTTTTATTTTTTATTTTTTCTCAATGAAAGCTGAGTAAGAATTCCATAAGATAACATCAGTGTAACATTCATGAATCATGACGTCCAGGGGACAAAAATTAACCCTTTTTTATCTTATCAAAACTACATTCAACACAATCTCAAGTAGCCTGAAACGAAAATATGAGTAGCCATAACAGAATATTTTGCTCAGCACCATCGCACTGGAGAGGGGAACTAGGAATTCATAGATTATTGAGGCAGTACAAATGACCACTGATTTCTCAGCTTTACTACTTTTGCAGGAAAACAAAATCTTCGCATGTGAAATTCCAGTTACCTGAATCGACTTAAAGATGAGAAAGGGCTCACAAGAGTCGGACTTCCCTAAATAAAAGGCTTAACCATCTACTGGTTTTCAGATAGAGTAACCGGTGATTGTAAAACCCCTTCCCACAATCTCACCAGCACAATACCATGCGTCATGCGAAACACTCCAACCCAAACAAGGCAGCAATACCAGCATCCTCAACCTTCAACTCCTGCCTGTTTCTCCATAAATGCTTGACTGTATCAACTTCCTTCCAGAAAGCTTCATAGCGTCCAGGTAGGCTGGCAAGGCGAGTGTAGAACAGCTGTTTCGACAACTCATTGCACTTCTCCACAGTTGGTGGCTCCTGAATATATTGTTTGTTCTGCTCCAATAACTGCCTGTAGTATGTAGTACCCTGCTTGGACACCGATTCCGAAGCTTTGAAGGCCAATTTCTTAGCTTCGGCCGCCTTCGACTGCAACAGCTTCAACCTCGCAGCCATCTGAGGAGTAGAGAAACGAAGGGCGTTAATAATGTCGCCGCGGCGGCAGAGGAGGCGTTGGTTGGGACTAGTGAGGGACTGATCCTTAAGTTATAGACAGGCCAATATATTTTTTACTCATAAATTGCATTTTTTTAAATTACACACTAAATTTTAAAATTTTAGTTAAAATTTGTAATTTTTATATTATATTTTTTTACATTCAAATACACATTATTAATTATTTTAACTTATCAAATACAAATATTTTTTACAAAATAAAATATAATTTTTAAGGTAAACAATGGAGTCGCTTATTCATAAGCTTATTGATATGCCACATTTCTTGAGACTTTCCCATTTTATAATTGAAGTAACTAATGGGGTGATTTGGTTTGTTTTTATTTATTGCAACGAAGTTTCTGTAAATTCAAAAATTTTAAAATGTATTGCAATGTATAAAAAATTATACTTTGACCTTAAACATTATTGAAATGAATTGTTTCATAATTGGTCGACCTGTTAGGCAGTCCAACATGAAATTTCTCTTCGTTTTAGAGGAAGATATATAATAACTAATGGAGCAAATACACCGTAACAACAGACAGATATAGCAAACTATTGAAGTTGCTCTTACATAAGCACACGCATATGTATTCAAGCCGTATACATTAAAGCGTGACGACTGCTACACTGGTCCAACCTGGAAAGGAACGTGGTTGTGTTTTGTATGTTGTTTAGATGATAAATGAATGTGTGGAAAGAACGTTTGGTAGTTATCGAGATTAGAGGGCATTTTCAAAATTACAAATTGATTAGAGCTAAAGTTATATAAATATATCCAAAAAAAATTCATGTGGATAATAGTTAGGCTGTTTAAAATAGCATTGTTCACTGTGTGCGATTGTGTGCGATTACGGTGCGAATAACGCATTTCCCATCTTCCTTCCTCTCTTTTCACCATCTCTGTCGGATAACGGTCATTTTCTCTGAAACTGGCCGCCGTCCACGGCGTTGCCAACGCCCAATCCTAAGGCAGAAACTCTCTCCGCCAACAGTAAAAGTTTTCTCCAAGCTCTAAATGCTAAACCCTCCCCGCTCTTCACATCCCTACCTGACACGCCCAATTTACATCCAATCACTGAATACAAGGGAAAGATAGCCTTTATTCTCCCTCCGGAAATCTACTGGCATCACACTATCAAAACGCCTTGGTCGGGAAGTTCAACAGAGGGAAACCTTCAATGGAGCTTCTACAAACAGCTTTTAAATCAATTGGTTTCAAATCAAAGTTTCAGTTAGGTTCTATTGATTATCGTCATGTACTAATTAGATTTCAGGACTGCGAAGATTACCAGAGATGCTGGATGAAGGGACAATGGATGATTCAAGGCTCCGTCATGAAAGTTCAGAAATGGTCTCCGGATTTCTCTCCAGTAGCAGAATCCTCTATTGTTCCAGCCTGGGTAACAATTCATAAACTCCCTATTCACTTTTACAATATCTCGGCAATCATTGGTATGGGTAGTCAGATAGGTAGATATCTTAAAATGGATGCAGCAACTAGTGCCCTGACTAGACCATCTGCCATTAAAGTTTGTGTCGAGGTTGATCTCTTGTCTCAGCTCCCATCTACTATTGTGGTTGGAATAGGCAACAAAGTTGCAGACTACCCTATTGAATATGAGGAACTGCCATCGTACTGTACTCATTGTAGGATAATTGGTCATAGTCAGGCAAACTGTAATTTTTTGCATCCAGAGCTGAGGAAAAGGAATATGGTTACAACCACAGTAGATGAATACAAGAAAAAAAAAGTCCCAGCCCAAAACGAACATCAGAAAGTATTAGAATCCCACTCTAAGGTCACACTAGATGCTGAGGGATCCTCGGATCTATCTGTTACTCAAAAGGAAATTGATTTTCAAACACAAAAAAATACCTCAGGTTTTCATCAGGACAATAATTTTAACTCTTTCAATGTTAATCATAAGAAAAGAACTGTTCCATTCTACTCCTTGGATGAGATTTCTAAACCAATCACTGCCACTTTCTGGAGAGAAAAGAACCAACAGGTTGAACTATCTCCCATCCAGGAAGATTTAACAATACATAACATTGTCACAATATCAAATGCTTTCCAAACTTTAGATGCCCTACAGGAAGAAGAGCATGAGGGAGAAGTAGTAGAGATTTTCCACGAAACTCTGGAATCACAAGAAGCAGTTCCGTCCCAAATAACAACTGACAAGACTACAGTCACAACAGAAAGCCTGTCCACTCCTGAAAATAATCAATTGGCTTGTTACTCAGAGCAGGTTTTTATCTCAGCAACCAAATCACTTGTCAACCCTGAAGCTGCTCATGATGGGGATAAGAATGGTGCTCACTCCTCAACTGATCAGATAACAAAGGAAGATCAAAGCACTCAGACAAAGGTAAGTACTCTCGAATCGATATCTACTCTAGATAATATGGAGCAAAGTGAGGACAAGCAAGGAAAAAATAGTAAAGTCTCAGCTACGAAACTCAGGAAACTTAGATCCTCACACAAAGCAACCCCAATATGTTTTAAATGATTAAATACACCATTATAGGGAATATTTTAGTCTGGAATTTTAGAGGCTATGGAACATCAATGGATAGATTAAAGGCCCTTAAATTGACTCATAAGATTGATATTCTATGCTTGATCGAACCCTGGCATGATAAACAGAAATTAAACACTCTGATGCATGAATTAGGTTTCAAATATGCCCTCCCCGCCCAGAATGCAAAAATTTGGATCTTATGGAACCATGCTTTTAGTATAGTTAGTTTAAAGGAATCAGAACAATTTTTGCAGGCCAGAATCTCAGAAATTGCCACTTCTGTTAGTTGGAACTGTTTTTTTATCTATGCTAGTGTCCACAGACAAATGAGGGAAGCTCTTTGGGAAGATTTAAAAACACCATCCCTAGAACCTTCCATATACATAGGGGATTTTAATACAGTCGCTTCAGTTACTGAATATAAGGGGAGAAAATCCCTACCAGCAAGAAGTATGAAACAGTTTAATGATTTCATAAATACCATGGACTTGCATGAAATCTCTACTTTTGGAAACTCTTTCACATGGAGTAATAATAGATTCAGGAATAAATGTAAGGATCTTTTGTTTCAAAGATTAGACAGGGGCATAAACAATTTAGACTGGTTGGAACTATTTCAAACAGCTCAATTCAAGTGCTAAATAGAATGACATCTGATCACTCACCTTTACTACTGTCTGTTCAATCGTCTGAAGAACTGATACCAAGGCCTTTTAGATATCAAGAGATGTGGTCAAACAGACAGGACTTCCAGGCCTTAGTGGTCTCAAACTGGAATTTATCATCTCCTTCAAGAGGGATGTATAGGTTAGTGGATAAACTTAAGAGGATTAAGATTGTCATTAAAGAATGGAACAAAAACACATTTGGAAATGTTAATCAAAATATGTTAGAAGCTGAGACAAAAGTCAATGAACTGGAAATAAAATTTCAACAATCCCAAGATGAATCAGATCTTGCTGAACTAATTAAGTCAAAAGCCTTACTTCTTAGATCCCAGAAAGAAAAAAACATTTTTTTAAAGCAGAAGGCTAGGCTAAATTGGCTTAATCATGGGGATGCAAATACCAGTTATTTTTGCCACCATTAGGGAAAGGAGAGCTAGATCAAGAATTAGTAAAATCAAAGATGGAAGTGGGAACTGGATCACAGAACCTCAACAGATTAAAGAAGAAGGAGTTCGATTTTCTAAGGAATTACTTAATGAGGATGCCCCTCAAAAAACAGGAACTTACCTGAACTATTTTCTAAGGGAAATACCTAAAGTAATTACAGAGCAACAAAACCAACTCCTCCTTCAACCTTTCAATATCCAGGAACTCAAATATGCAGTATTCGATTTTAAAAAATCTAGTGCCCCTGGATCAGATGGATTCTCCAGTGAGTTCTACACCACTTCTGGGAAACCATTAAAGATGACCTTTTAGAAGCTGCAAATGATTTCATATGTAATGGTAATATCCCAAAAGCCATCTCAAGCACTTGGCTCACCTTAATCCCCAAAAAACCAATCCCAACCTCTTTCTCAGATTTCAGACCCATTAGTCTATCTAATTTTGTTAATAAAGTATTCTCAAAAATGCTAATGGAAAGGATCAAACCACTTATGCATATTCTGATTTCTCCTGAGCAGAGTGCCTTTATCAAAGGTAGGGATATAACTGATAATGTCATACTAATGCAGGAGATGACCAGAATTTTGTCTAGGAAATCAAAGGCCTCTAACTTGATAGTAAAACCTGATATGCAAAAGGCTTTTGATAGAGTCTCATGGTCTTTCCTGAACTCCATCCTTCTTCATTTCGGTTTTCAAGGGAAGTTTGTTAAAATAATCATGCATAATATAGCTGCTACTCATTTCTCTGTTTTAATAAATGGAGTAACCTCAGGTTTCTTTGCATCTTCTAGGGGCATTAAACAAGGAGATCCACTTTCACCCTTTCTGTATAATTTACTCTCCAAAACCTTCTCTAAAGGTTTAAAGAAAATTTTTAACATAGGATACCTTCGAAATTTTGGTCTCCCTCGTTCGTGTTCCCCCGTTTCCCACTTAATGTATGCTGATGATATAGCATTTTTTCTAAATACTAAACCTACAAACTTGAAGAGGTTTAAAAATTTTCTGCTAGCATATGTACAAACTTCAGGTCAAAAGGTCAATTTTGCAAAATCTGAATTTTTTGTAGCTCACAACACTCCTTTAGCAACAGTTCAATCTGTAAAGAGGATACTGGGAATGGAAAAAGGTTCATTCCCATTCAAATATCTAGGTGTCCCTATTTTTTCTGGTCCTAATCTACAGGTACACTACCAACCTCTGCTGGAAAGAATGGAGAAATCAATCAATAACTGGAAAAACAGATGGCTCAACACTGCAGGTAAGATTATATTGATAAATCACTGTTTTATTTCAATTCCCACGCATATTTTCGTTGTTTTGAGTCCTCCAAAGATAGTTTTAAAAAAATGGAGAAAATGGCATCCAGTCTATTTTGGGAGAGTTCAGATAACTCTGATAGGAAAAAGTGGAGGTCTTGGAAAAAAATGAATCTACCTGTAGAAGAAAATGGAGTAGGTTTCAGGGATTTAAAGGCCATTGTTAATGCTTTCTCATGTAAATTGTGGCGGAAACTGCAAAAAAAACTCTACTCAACGGTCCTCTCTATTATGGTCGCTTCCTATCTCTTATAAAAAATCTCATACATGGTCCTGAATATGTTATATCACAACTAAGGCAAATAGCTATTCCAGAGTAATCTATGGTAATGGTGATTGCTCTTTCTGGAATGCTAATTGGACAGGAGAGGGAGCTCTGTTTTATAAGTGGCCTCATGAGAGGAATATTCCCTTCGAGGATATTTCACTCAGGTCTTTTATCAATAACAAAGCTTCTCTTCTCCCAATACTGGAGCCATATTTGGCTACCAATCTATGTGCCCTTTTGCAGGATGCGAAGCTGGAATACTCTCATGAGGATAAGCTCGTCTGGACGCCAGTAACTGATGGAAATTTCTCTATACGGTCTGCATACAATATCCTCAGACAGAAAAGGGCAAAAATCAGGCACTTCGATAAGGTTTGGTCCTCTTTCATCCCCAAAAAAATGCCAGTTCTCCTGTGGAGAGCCCTGAATGGATTACTTCCTTTTGATAATATTTTATGTAGGTTAGGTTTTTCTTTTGCCTCTAAATGTCCCCTCTGTCAGAATCATTCTGATACTTTGGAACATTTTTTTAACTCATGCCCATCCTCTATTGTTGTATGGCAATGTGTTAATGGCCTTTTAAAGCTACAACAATCAGTTTTTGGAAATTTGAAGGGTAGAGTTGAGTATTATCTCTCTTTTAAGGCTGATTCCAAGATTCAGTCAAACATTGCAACTGCTGCCCTTCTTGTCACAATCTAGTTTCTTTGGATTAAAAGGAACAAATTTTTTTTGAAAATGAAGTTTTCTCCCAAGCTGCTTGCTTTCATGAAATTAAAGGCATGATCTATCAAATTTTCATAGTCCGCCATTTGATAGGCAGTTTAGACAAGCATAGGTGCTGGACTCAGGCAAATATTATTCCTCAAATTTTTCAAAAGAAAAAAAAATTAGTATCTGCAGTGATTTGGAAGAAACCACAATACGGATATAAAATTAATACTGATGCTACATGGATTAAAGGTGGTCTTTCTTCCTTTGCTGTGATTGTTAGGAAATGGAATGGGAATGTGGTTAAAATGAGAGCAAATACTTTCCATTCTCCATCTCCTTTACATGCTGAACTCTTCGCCATTCATTGTGGATATGATATTTGCTCTGAACTAGCTCTAAATATTTGTGTGTTGGAATTAGATTGTTTAATGGCTGTTCAGGGTATTCAAAACCCCATGAGTTCCCCATGGAGAATTTATTCCACCTGCAGCTCCCTTAATTTAAAACACCACAAATACACAATTCAACATATCCCTTGGGAGGCAAATAGTGCCGCTGACTTCCTAGCAAAATATGCTTTAGAAAATAACCACCATGGTGACATAGACTTTCAGGCAGCCCCACTCTTTCTTAGGGGACTGCTAACTCTTGATAGCAGTGGTTTTCCTGTGATTAGAGTAGGTGCTTGAAATTTTACTATTTCTTACTCCTTTTTCTGACACATATCAGCCTATTCATCTCAAATGTAATGCATTTTTAAAAAAAAAATTTGAGATGAACAGTTCCCTTCGAGGTCTCGAACTCCCATTCGAGCCTAGAACCACCCCTTCGAGGTCTCGAACTAGCCCCGTCGAGGTCTCGAGCGACAACAGCCCCTCGAAGTCTCGAACTAGTTCCATTCGAGGTCTCGAATTAGCACCCTCGAGGCTGTATTGAGATGAGCAGTCCCCTTCGAGGTCTCGAACTCCCATTCGAGCCTAGAACCACCCCTTCGAGGTCGAGGGTGGGGCCCCGTCGAGGTCTCGAGCGACAACAGCCCCTCGAAGTCTCGAACTAGTCCGCCCTTTGAGCATTCGAACTGCTATCCCTCTCGAGATCGCTCGGGCACTTAAACACTCGGAAAATTATCATCGAAGTCTCGATGATAATACCCCCTCGAAGTCTCAAAGTCTCGAACCCCTCGAGAGCTTGAAATGTTCGAGTACTCGAACCAGCAATCACGATCACGAATCCAGATCACGAACTAGCACCCATCCAGATCAAGAACCACCACTATCACTCATATATACATTGCTGAGGACTATTTATGATATGCTTGAGTTCAAAAAAGGATACATACTGCTGATGTCTTTTCTTTGGCTTATTACAGGTTCACAAGATCCATTTTTCAAATTCTTGGCTGGTGAAGACTATCTAGAATTTAGCTACTTATCGGCCGGGAAGGATGCTCTCAAAACAAAAGGCTTCATTGCAAATTTGATGCAACTATGCTACGATGTGGGTTCCTTGTTAATCTTGAAGTGATAGTGTGTAGTTGCCTGGCCAAGGGAAAGAATTAACACATGGGGTGGAGATTCTTTCTTTTGGAATCGCAACTACCATATCAAATCTTTTGTTTCTAACTACTCGATTAGACATACTTTTCGGCTGCTAGGTTTTCTTTTGGAAGCAACAATGTTGCCTCACTGATCGTTTTTTTTTGTAATGAACTATTTATTCTATACAGGCTTGGGAAACCTTATATAATCCCCCACCTTTATGGTGTTTACAATTAAAAAAATATAAATATATCCAAATTCTAAATGTTGTAGTACTAGGGATGGCAATGAGGTGGGACGGATGTGGATTGTGGTCTCTCTATATTCATGCTCACCGAAAACTTTTATACCCAAACCCGCTGGTGAGGACCCAAGTGTCATTGGAAACTAAAACCCTTCCGATCGAATATAAAATTTATAGTGTTGCATCCTACTTTAGTCCTAACTACTACAAAGTAGCTAGTGGTAAGATTGAGTATCGTCAATAGAGACCAGTGAGTTTAAAAGATAGATTCATGTTATTCACACATAAGCGTCACTAGATGTATGTGTTGGAAATAGAGAAAATGGGGGGGTGTTTTGTTTGAAATGATTAAGCTAACAACTACAAGCATATAAAATTAGATAACAAAGTAAAGACAATATAACTAGTCTTGGAGGCATTTACATCTGATATTTGACATGTAGACTCGATCCTCGATTCCTATTCACATACTTATAATTTAGCTATCATATGTGTTAGAATAAATCACGTTTCTGATTAGATATTGATTGATTCTGGATAAGTCATGTTAACAAACCAGAGTTCTACTCATATTATGTTTCCTTATTGTACTCTATATATTCCTGTCAGCAATACAATAATTCATTACGGCAAATACATCTTATCATGGTATCAGAGCAGTGTTCCAATTCACCTTCCAAAACCCAAATTTGTTTTTTCCTGCCATCCTTCTTCTCCCTCTAGTGGTCAAACCTCTCCTCCATTCTCATCATTGCCAGTGAAAAATTATCGTCCAATACCCTTCTCCAAATGATGAAAATTAAGCTCAATAAGTCCAACTTTCTTCTCTGGGAACGTCAGATTGAATATGTCCTCAGGCCTCAAAAGCTTTTTGGATATCTCGATGGGTCGACTCTATGCCCACCTTTCCCCACTCTACCACCGGCCGGCTCATCGCCTTCCACTTTTGCCGCCGCCCTCCACACTCCTCCCACTAACCGTGCGGCGGCTCAAGAGGCTTACAAATTGGCCAAGGACATCTATGACCACTGAATTGATGAAGCCCAGAGGGGTCTGTAGTCTGCTGTTCTCCTATCTCTCTCCTGGGGCCCTTTCCAAACTCCCGACCTCGTGTGTAACTGCCAAGGACATTTGGGACAGTTTTTGCGCCACTTTTCAGAACAGTAACACATCCACCATTCTTCGCCTTCATGCAGATGCCCACGGTATACGTAAGAGCGGCACCGTTCATGAACTCCATTTACAATTTAAAGGTATTTTTGAGCAGTTATCCCTTATAGGTTCTCCAGTCTCTAATGATGATCAAATAATTTGGTTTCTAACTGCTCTCGGGGTCTGAGTTCAAAGATTTTTTGCCCCTCCTGATTAATTCCTCCCCTACACCGCTTTATGCTGACGTTTTGTCACGTGCTAAGAATCATGAGGAATTTTTGAAAAATCTCCAAGGAAATTCAATACCTGCATCTTGCCCAGTAGCATTTTCTGCAGGGGAGCAGCCCCCAACTAGGCGCGCATGGGATCACGCGTTGGCTAGGGGCAGCAGCGCATGGGTGCGGACGTCTTCATTGTACTTGGTGTGGTCGTCCGGGCCATTATGCTGCTACCTATTACAAGATGTTAGCGCAGACTCGTCATTCAGACTCCACACACTTGGCCAAAAATTTTCAGACTTCCTTACAGATAGAGCTAACTTCTCGCGCATTCGACTGGTATGTTGATTCTGGTGCTACCAGTCATATGGCATCTTCAGCATCTGGCCTTGACAGTATAGCACCGTATTCTAGTAATTCCCATGTTTCTGTTGGTAATGGTGCTTCTATTCCAATTTCTCATATTGGTGATTCTCATATTTCTGATACCTTGACATTTTCTAATGTTTTGGTCATTCCTGCCATCACTAAAAATTTACTGTCTATTAGTAAACTGACCAGGGATTCAAATTTATTTGTTACTTTTGATGACCGATACTTTGTGAACCAAAACAAATATTCCAAGGCAGTCATGGGCATGGGCCACAGTGATGGAGGACTGTACGTGTTAGACAAGGGTGATGTAGCACTAGTTTTCTTCTTGTAGCAGAATAAAGGACGGGCATCATTTGAGCGTTGGCATGCTCGACTGGTGCATATGCCAGCGACTGTCATCTCTTGTTTACAGAGGTCCGATCTTCTGTCATTTTCCTCTTTACTACCTAAACTGCATACTTGTGCTCCTTGTGTTATGGCAAAGGAGCAGTGGTTAGCTTTTGTTGAGAATCATAAGAGTGTTGTGCACGTCCTGGACTTAATACATTGTGATTTATAGGGGGCTTCCCTAGTTTTTTCTGCAAATGGTTTATCTTATTATGCCTTGTTTGTGGATGATTGCTCTCGTTTTACCTGATTTTTCCACTGTGTCTAAAATCCGAGTTTGTTGACACTTACTTGCAGTTTGAGGCCTTAGTCGAGAATCAATTTACATCCAAAATAAAAAAAATTCAAAGTGACGATGGCACAGAGTTCTTAAATATGTTCCTACAATCACATTTTGCCTCTAAAGGCATTCATCATCAAGTTTCGTGCTTATACACCCCACAGCAAAATGGTCGGGAAAAATGCAAACATAAACGTGTTGCAGAAATGGTCCTCACTATGCTTTTTCATTCGCATCTACCCTTGTCAAGATGGGATGATGCTTTTTCCATTGTTGTTTACACTATTAATCGGCTTCCCACTCCGGGGTTACAAGGGACTTCTCCTTATGGCCTTCTTTATCAACGTGATCCGATCTACTTAAACTTCCATCATTTTGGTTGTCGAGTATTTCCTTATGTTCATCTTATGGCCCCTCATAAGTTATCTCCTTGAAGCATTCCTTGTGTTTTCATCGGTTACAGTTGTCATTATAAGGGTTTCACTGCCTTGATCCTTCCACTGGAAAGATTTAAGTCACCCGTCATGCTCATTTCGACGAAAGCTGCTTTCCTTTTGCCTCTTTGGCTTTAGCCACTGGTTCTGCTCTCTCGAACTTGGATGTTTCTACTTTTCTAGACACTGACGGCAGTTCTAGCCCGCTACTCTTGAACCTTGATCAGCCGTCACCTATGCCATACACTATTTGCTCATCAGACTCTGTTTCGCCGTCTAATGACATATCAACCCCACCACAGTCGCTGGAGGCCAGTCCTACTTCCCTTGCAGCAGCATCACCGGCCACCTCGGTCATTTAGTACCCGGCGTCCTCTCCGGCTCCTTCTCCTCCGGCCTATTCTTCATAGCGTTGTACTCATCGTATGGCCACTACATCATCCACTGGAGCTATTCAGCGTCGAGACTATTCTGGTCTTATGGCTCATGGTCTTCTTGCTTCCTTTCTCGCCCAGTCGAAGCCCACCGATTATCTTTCGGTGTTAAATGACCCCTCTTGGATTGCTGCTATGAATGAGGAGTTTGCAGCTTTAAAGGGCCAGCACACTTAGGATCTTGTTCCACGCCCTTCCGGTGTCAATATTGTTGGTTCCAAATGGGTTTATCGGCTGAAGTATAGTCCTAATGGTACAGTTGATCGTCACAAAGCTTGCCTTGATGTGCAGGGGTTCTCTCAGATTCTGGGCTTCGATTTCGATCATACTTTTAGTCTGGTGGTCAAGGCCTCCACTGTCCGGACTGTTCTTACCATTGCCACTATGCGACCCTGGCCTCTTCATCAGTTAGATATCAAGAACGCCTTTCTGAACGGTATTCTTGATACTCCGGTCTATATGGCACAACCAGTTGGTTACAATGACTCTCTACATCCAGGTTATGTTTGCCACTTACGAAAAGTCATCTATGGTCTTAAGCAAGCGCCTCAAGCATGTTTTCAGCAGTTCAGCACCTATCTATCTCAGCTCGGGTTTCAGTGCAGTTCTGCTGACACTTCCCTTTTTGTTCTCTCCCAAGGCTCATCATTGCTCTATCTCATGGTCTATGTCGATGATATCATCCTCACAGGCAATGACTGTGGGCTCCTTCAACAGTTTATTGATCGGGCACATCGGGAGTTTGCCATTGAGGATTTGGGCGCCCTCTACTACTTTCTTGGCCTAGAAGTATCACCCACTTCTTCAGGTCTGCTTCTCAGTCAAGCTAAGTATGCTCGAGATATTCTCGCTCGTGCTGGTATGTCTGATGTGGCCCTGGTCTCAACCCTCTTTGTTCCTGGTTCGCAGCTACACAGCTCTACCAGTCTACCATTTTAGAATCTGACACTGTATCGATCCCTTGTTGGTGCTCTACAATATCTGACGATTGCCAGACCTGATCTGGCATTTACGATGAACACCGTCAGTCACTTTCTTCAGGATCCTCGTGAAGACCATTAGGCTGCAGTCACTTAAATTCTTCGTTACATCGGAGGCAATCTCTATTTTGGCCTCACATTTCACTCGGCCAGTACTCCTGACGTCTTGGGGTATTCAGATGCCGATTGGGCTCATTTTCTCAAGACTCGTCATTCTACATATGGCTATGCAGTCTTTCTTGGTGGAAATCTTATTTCCTGGAGTGCCAAGAAGCAGCCTATCGTCTCTCGTTCCAGCACTGAGTTAGAGTATTGAGCTCTTGCCAACACAGCCTCGGAGATGGTCTGGATGACTCATTTGCTTCGAGACCATTGTGTTCTACTTTCGAGCTCCCCATTGCTGCTATATGACAACAGTAGTGCCATTTTCTTAGCTCAAAATCTGGTGTCTCACAAGCGGGCTAAGCATATTGACATCAACTATCGCTTTGTACGTGAGTTGGTGGCTCCTGGCAAGCTGCGTGTTGCCCATGTCTCCAGTGGTCTTCAGATTGCTGACATCTTCACCAAAGGACTTTCTCTTCCACTGTTTGAGTTCTTTCGGTCCAAGCATTGTGTCGCTTAACATCCAACGCTTCTCTTGAGGGGGGGTGTTAAAGTAAATCATGTTTCTGATTAGATATTGATTGATTCTGGATAAGTCATGTTGACAAACCAGAGTTCTACTCATATTATGATTCCTTATTGTGCTCTATATATTCTTGTCAGCAATACAATAATTCATTACGAAAAACACAACTTATCAATATGCCTTATCAAACAATATTGAGAGGTTGATTCATTGAGAACTCACGCAATGAATAATATCCCAGTTATGCCCCTGATCAAATGCTTACATTTGGCCGTTACAGCTAGAGGAGCGGTACCACAATCCCCCTCTGGCCCTCACTACTATGGTTAATAAACCCACTCCCAACACGTAGTAAATTAAACACGGTAGTAGTGTGACTCGTCAAAACCTCCACTGGGAACACCCACTCTAAACCCATCTTGTGCCACTTAGAGCATTAGTATCTTATTGATTGCCACCTAGAATTTTATCTGGACTAGTTTACTACAAACACAGGATATGACTTTTGAAAATACACCCCCAACAAAACTAATATGATGCTGAACAATATGTGGTCGGGTCACTCCCGTATTTTTCACAGCCTAATTCAATTAAATCATTTAGCCTAATTCAACCGAAGAATTAACAATAAGGCATAGTTTCCACTCCTATACACTAACTTTGCATTAACCTTTGACCAAACCCAACAAAAAGACAATATACTCTAGGGTTCATTCCTGAGCCTAGTGTTAAATCATGCAATGAAATAAATCTGTTGTACATCCAACCATCAAGCATGCATAATTATGGCCACTAAAATCAAGCAATAATAATAAGAGAATAAGATAAATAAATTTAAGAATCTCGCAAATCAATAGTCAAATACGTTTACAAATGCTCCTATGTTGATAAACCAATATATTTAATGCGCAAGATCCTTCCGGACCACCATAATATCTGGAATCGGCACAACGCTCCATGGGAGTCCTCCGGATCTTCATGAAACCTGCATTTCAAGGTCTTGGGAAGTCCCCGAGATTTTTTTCTGAGGCCTAAGTATGTGTATAATCAATGTATGAATAGTATATGGGCAAACATTCTTACCTTTGTAATCGTTCATAAAATACGTTTATAGCCGAGGTTACTAATGTGCATCATTAGGCATGCATTAACCTATGAATTAGAAAAAATAATTGGTTTGATTTACTTGTTGGATTGCTAGTATTAGTTAGGTTTATGTGACAACGGGTTTAGACTACCATTCTACGCATTTGTTAGACCTAATTGATACTAATGGACACCTTGTGTCCACGGGCACCTAGATCTTCCTTTTTGATAATCCTTAGTAAGTATCTCGTGGTTACTTTTTGTCACATTTTTATAGAAGGCCGTTTGCAAGGATGGTAGAAAATGTTGAAGGCCATTTGCATAGAATGGTAGTAGATAAAAGCCACAGACTTTACATTATCGTAGTAAAAGGATTGAGCTAAAGATAGGCAAAATTGAGTTCAAAGAGGCCAAGGAAGAAACAGAGAATCGTTGTCCAAGAGTTGCGCAAGTTTCAGGCAATAATTCTAGAAGAATCAACCATTAGGGTTTGTTCCATTGGATTTTTCATCTCGAGTGCTATGAAATTGACTACAAATTCTCTCAAATCAGACCACTGGTTCATCCGTAGCGAAGCAAAGAAGTTAGCCAGGCAAGCCAGGAACAGATGGCATAGATCGCTCATGGAAGGCATGAGACCAAGCACAAATGGCCCATGCCAAGCCGTACGGCTCGTGTCAGGGGCCTTTCACATGGGCAGTGCTAAAACCTAGCACGAGTCGTCCCATCATCGGTTGGTCACGTCCTACAGTTGCCTTTTCATTCTAAATTTTGCTAAGTATGGGCATGGACAGTTCCATTTCACATAACCACCCCATGCCAAGTCCAAGTTACCAAGACCAGCCAGTGGGGTGTGGAAAATTTGGCGACACGTGCTAAGGAGTCAACGCGGACCATGCCAGATCCCACGGTCCATGCTAAGGAATCGATGCGGATCGTGCCAGATCCCACGGCCTGTGCCAAAGAATCAACGTGAACTAAGCCAGATCTGGTGCCTTGCACTGGTATAAACCAAGATGGTGGCAGGAACCACGCCATCCACGGCTGTCCATGCCAGTGGCGGCTGAACTAGAGTTTTACACATTTTTTGGCCTATTTTGCACCTATTTTTAAGCTCAATCCCCTACTACTCTATATAGGAGCCTTTAGTCTTCTAGGAAAACCTAAGTAGGCATAATGTAGATTTTTCTCTCTCTCTAGTTAGATAGAAGGAGGAGGAGATTCACTCTCTCTCTCTGGAATTCTTCTTCTCTGTCCTTCTCTTTTTTCTTCTCTTTTCTTCATCTTATTTTCTTAGATCCACGGCATCGAACTCTATATTTTCCATGGCTTATAGGAAGTAGATTTAGAGCTTTGGAATAATTGTATTCATGCATTGATTTATGCTTTTGTGAGATTCTTAGTTCATCCTAATTATTGTGCTTGTGATATTATTGTGACTTGTTCTTGAATGTTAGAATTGCATGAAAAGTACACTCCATTAGCACACATTGTATTATATATTCATGTTAATGCTAATATTGATACCCCCCAGGGAAGAGAAACCTCAGATATGTTATGGGTAGCAGGGTATGGGCCCGCGTGCGTGTGTGCACGGAGGTCTTTTCTGAGTTTTGCTCTGTTATGTAGCCAGCACACTAGTCTTAGCTGATTACATAAAGTAGTCTGATGGGTTACGGGTAGAGATAGTGAAAAGTAGCAAGCTAGGGTTGTAAGAGGCCCTAGTGACATAAATATGGTGTCTACTTCCCTTTGCCTCATTTATAGGCCTAGGGAGTAGAGCATCAGTGGTACAATGCCTGAGACGTAATTGTACAGGGGAGAAACAGACCTACAACAATGGTCGAACCTTGCTGTACTCCCCTAATTACAGAAAGGTGTCGATGGAAGGTTACAAGCATACTTGACATGACAGGTATGGGGAAGTGTTTGCCATCGACCACACTACATGTTATGAGCACTAGATTAGTTTTGTCTTAATCTCACATGTGAATGAATTGAGGATCAAAGCATTAAATCAACCATGTTACGCAAGATTCCCCAAGTGTTTAGCTATATAGATTACTTGTTATTTTACTTTTATGCTTTGTAGTTGTTAGTTTAAAAACCAACCCCCCCCCCCTTGTTTACCATACTATCTATTCCTAGAAATACGTACGGCTTGACAACCCCGACGTGGTTGTGTGTGATTTACTTTTAGACCCTAGCATCTCTGTGAATATACCCAGGGATTACCGCTAACTAACCTATCGGTAGCTTACTAGTGAGTTGGGTACAGAACTATAAAAAAATTTCTTTGACCATTGATCTCTTTGATCTCAGTCTTTACTTGGGTTAATTAGCTACAATTAATGACTTTGAGTGGAGGGGGGTCAAATTTTGGCATCACTTTCGGGGATGCTAATAAGTCTAATTATCAATTTGAATAGCTCGTTAGTTGAGTAGCTAGAATTGTTCTTTTATTTTTTTTGTTTTCCAGAGTAGGTATTGCTTGAGTTCTCGATGAAAACTGAGAACTCTTGCAGTACGATTCAAAATTTTGTGTGTTTTTATTTGTTTGTGTTTAATTGGTAATAAATGTGGGAAAGTACTCAACATATGACACTTTGTAGGGTGTGTCATTATAATCATCCTATGGAGTTGCACGAGGTTAAGTGACTTTGAGAAAAGAGAGGCTCAATGAGTGAGATTTTGTAGGATGTCACTGCAACCACCCTACGGAGTCTTGCTCTTGGATGAGCAAAAATGAGAGAGAGGTATGAGTTGTTGGTTTCCAAGGCCAGTGGTATCAAAATAGTTACCCATGCCAAGATGCTCCAAATTTGAGATTTAGTGATAGCTCAAATTCTTGGTACGGAGAAGCATTAGGAAACCAACACCTTGGGGTAGATAGTTGGTCTCCACCAACCTACCCAATCCCCCAACACCAATCCCTAGGATTGGTTACAGAATCAGATTATGGAGAAATTTTGCAAGCTATGGCTAATGTGACCAAGAGTTCTGATTAACTCCAACTACAAATGCTTAGTGAGATTAGTAATTTGGGAACTTAACTATTCTCAAGCATTGATAAATTTGAAGGGAAAGTGCTTGATTTGATGGAAAGGGTGAGCCCACTTGAAACCCAATATTCCAAAAATGAACAATCCCTAGTTGAGTGTGAACTTTTAGTAGATGAATCCAAAGGGGATGAGGAATGGTATGTTGAGAGTAAAGAAATTGAGGAAGTGGTGATTATACTTAATTCACAATATTACTTATTTTCACCCCTACCTCCACCTATAGAACCAACTCCCACATTTTTGGAATCCTTAGAGGAAACCATAGGGAAGCCAATTGAATATGCTAAGCTTACAAACCACATATCCCCTCTAAGGTTGACTTCTTCTCTACTATATATCCCTCTTGGAAGATTTTTACACCCACCTATCCATTTTTGGTTGTCTAAGGTGATGGGGTACAAACCCGCACCATGTAGATAACATTAGGCTCGTGCCAACGACTTTAAATATGCGGAGCTTCTCGGGAGGTAACCCGAGCTTTGAAAAATTAGATTAGTTTAGTATTTTTGGTGTGTTTTTCTATTTGTAGCTTTTTGGCTTTGGAACACTATTACACTTGGTGTGCTTGTTTTTTTGTAGGAATCATATAGTTCTTGGAGGATGGTGAGCAAATGGGGAGTCCAACTCATGGACCATGTAGACGTATATGGTTTGTGATGCTCATAATGGTGGACATGAAGAAGAAACAAACCCCAAATCCATAGGGTGTGTAGACGTGCATGACCCATGAAGCTCACATACTTTCCTACACCCCAATCACCATTTCTTCCCTACAACCACCAAAGTGCCACCCAAACCCACCTACCCTCAAAAACCTTGAAACACACACATCGAGACCTAAAAGGTAACTATCTACTGTGATTCAATTCATTATTTGATTTGTGGTGCATAATAGTGTTTAGATTGAACTTTCTTGATTACGAGCTAGGAGTAGTATATTGGGGTGATGGTAGTTTGTTCGTTACATTTCATGATCTAGGAATAAGTTGAATGCCTTGGTTAACTTATGCATGCACGCTACATTTCACTTAATTCTTTTTCTTTTCTTTATTTACTCGAGGATGAATAAAGGGTGTTAAGTGTGGGAGGTCTTATGTGCTTTATTATACATGTGTTAACCATTGCATTCGGCGTAATAATTGGCTTGTTTTATGTGTTGGGTTGATAGTATTATTTGCATTTACGTGACAAGGGGTTTAGACGGACATGTTTTAGTTTTCTTTTCTAAATCCCACATTTTGTAGACTTCATTGGTACTAACGGGCATCTAGTATCCATGGACACCTAGATCTTCCTTTGTGATCATCCTTAGTTGATTGATCGTGGGTACTTTTCTTTAAATTCTACGTGAAGGTCATTCGCAAGGATGGCAGAATATATTGAAGGCCATTCGCAATGGCGGTAGATGAAGGACACGGGTATTAAATCCTTGTATTAGAAGGATGGAGCCAAAGATAGGCGGCATTGAAGTTCAAAATGGCCAAGGAAGAAATGGAGAATTGTGGTCTGATAGTTGCACCAAATTATGGGAACGATCCAATAAGAATAACTCTTCAAGGTTGGTTTCATTGGATTTTTATCCTCGGGAACCATAAAATCGACTACAAGAACTCTCAAAATGGGCTAACGTCTCATCCATAAGGAAGGAAACAAGTTAACTGACCGAACCAGCCAAGGTTAGCACGAATGAGGTCCTTTTCATGGCTTGGCGCGAGGGGGGGTCTGTTCCAAGGGTCTTTGGCATGGACTGTTCCACCCCATACAAGTTATTTCAGGGCTTTGCATGAGGAAGGTTAGTGCCAGGGCCCCCGGCATGGACCATACCTATTCTAGTATCCCATTTTGCCCCGTTCCACTCTAAAACGGCTAAGTATGGGCGCAAACCATCCCATTTTTTATGGCCCGCACTGTTTCAAGTGTAAAATGTCAAGACTAGCCAGTGGGATGTGAAGAATTGAGTGGCCTGCACCAAAATACTGATCAAAATGAGGATTGTTATGGCAGCCCATGCCAAACAACACGGACCACGGATCAGAAGTGCAAAAACGAGGATTCAAATGGCGGCCCGCGCCAAATGATGCGTACCACACTGACACGATCCGCAAAGGACACCACGGTTCACACCAAGGAGTCGACATGGATCACACCGGATTCCATGTCCCGCGCCAAGGAGTCATCACAATCTACGCAAAATCTGGTGCCCCACTCCAGTATGAGGAGGCGGCATAGACCACGCCATTCACACTGTCTGTGCCAGTGGCGACTGAACTAGGGTTTTACACATTTTTTGCCTATTTTGGGCCAATATTTAGGCACAATCCCCTTCTACTATATGTAGAAGCCTTTATTCTTATAGGAAAACTTAAGGAGGTATAATGTTGATTTTTTCTCTATAGTTGGATAGAAGGAGGAGGAGAATTCTCTCTCTCTCTAGAGTTCTTATTATCTTTTCTTCTCTTTTGTTCATCTTTTGTTCATCTTATTTTCTTAGACCCATGGTATCTAACTCCTTTTTCATGGATCTATTTTCTAGGGAGTAGATTTATATCTTGGGGATAATTGATAATTGTATTCATGTGTTGATTTATAATTTTGTGAGATTCTTAGTTCATCCTAATTATTGTGCTTGTGATATTATTGTGACTTATTATTTCATGTTAGAATTGCATAACTAGTACACTCCATTAGCACACACTCTAGCCTATATTCATGTTGGTGAAAATATTGATACCCCCAGGGAAGAGAAACCTCGGATGTGTTATGGGTAGCAGGGTACGGGTCTGCATGGTTGTGTGCACGAAGGAGTTTTACAAGTTTTTCTCAGTTATGTTACTAGCACACCAGTCTTAGTTGATTACGTAAGGTAATCTGATGGGTTATAAGTATAAATAGTGAAAAGTATCAAGCTAGGGTTGTAAGAGGCCCTAGTGACATAGATAAAGTGCCTACTTCTTTTTGCCTTATTTACAGACCTAAGGAGTAGAGCATTCGTGGTGGAGTGCCCCGGACGTAATTATTTGGGGGAGAAATAGACCTAAAATATTGGTCGGACCTTGTTGTACTCCCCTAATTACGGAAGAGGTGTCAATGGAAGGTTGCAAGCGCACCCAACGTGACAGGTATGGGGAAGTGTATGCCATGACCACATTACTTGTCATGAGCACTAGATTAGTTTTGTCTAAATCTCACATGTGAATTAATCAGGGATCAAAACATTAAATCAACCATGTTACACAAGCATTTCCCAAGTGTTTAGCTATATAGATTACTTTCTTTCTACTTTCATGCTTTGTAGATGTTAGTTGAAAAACCAACCTCCCACCCTTGTTTACCATACTATTTATTCCTAGCAATACGTATAGATTGACAACCTAGATGTAATTTTGTGTGATTGACTTTTAGGCCCTAGCATCTTGGGTGACATACCCAGGGCTTACTGCCAACTACCCTATTAGTAGCATAGTAGTTAGTTGGGTGCAAAACTATAAATTTTATCTTTGACCATTGATCTCTTTGATCTCAGGCTTCACTTGGGTTAATTAGCTATAATTAATGACCCCGAGTGGAGGTGGGTCAAAATGTGTTAGCTCACCATAAAAAAACACTCACATCACTAGCAAACGACGAACATAACGCAGTGTCGGATGAACTATAGCAGTGCTTTTGTACAAGTTCTTCTGGTCAATCCCTATCAGTTGCCTCCAAATATTCCCAAGGGAAAATGGTAACCCTATCGATGTGTCCTTGGAACTCTCTACCCTACCTCTGCCCGAAAGCATAAGCCACCTCTATGTGTGTCAATGTATACTCTTTGTCATCCAAATGAAACTTGATTTCCCAATGTCCATCCACATCTGTGACTTTCCATAGAGTAGCCAGGAACTTCAAAGTCTATCGGATATAGGTCTTTGACTGCTTCTCGAGGAATCCCTCTAGGCCTACCCATACTAGTAAATAGGTAATGGGCTTGAGTAGACCTAGAGCCTCTAAGGTGTCTTTACATGCAAATCCTGCCCCTAGTATGCTCCTCTGGATCCTTCAAATATCTCTATCTATGTGTTGTAGTACCGGATATTTTGGTCAATCCCATGAATTCTTCAGTCACGAATGCGGGGTTGTAAGGAATGGGAATCACTGGCTCGTGGTTTCCACCCTTTACTGGTTTTTTCCTTTTCTCGCCCCGTGAAGACTTTATTTTCTCCTACTCACTCTTTTTTGGAGGCATCCTTACACAATGAAGTAAAAAGTGGTAATGTGATCATAAACAAGGCCATGCCCACAATATCATTCAACAAGACAATTCCTACTAAATAGCCTAGACATTCAAATCATAATATTCTAAACATTAAGGTGGGAGGTCATCTCAATACCTCTCAAAGTTAAATTATAATCCCTAATTCTTCCTATCTATAATTAAGTAGATAATGGCAAATCGGGGTCATCCACGAACAAGAGGGATCTTTTCAAGGGTTTAAACATATAGAGCGGAAAATACTAGGCATAGACATATATAGATACACATAAAAGCATGTAAAGAGTGGGGAAAGGGGGGAGGGGGTTGGTTGGTTTTTGGTCCTCAGTTACTAAATTGAAAGATAAGTTGACTAGCAAAGAAAGAGAATAATGCTAATCATGCAACAAAAACTAAAAATATGATTAAGTAAACAATTAACGGAGCATTCAGGAAATTGATCCTCACTTCCAAACCTCTTATAGATCCTATATTCATTCACACATTCATTGACATTTATTGCCTATGGGGAACGCTATCACTTCTCATTTGAAAATCAACATTCGTTTCTTCTTAATAGTAATTCACAAAAGGCGATTCGGCGACCATTTTTAAACCTCATTGACAATCACTCTAGGCCATCAATAACCATAGAGGTAATTCATCAATGGAATTACACACGAAGAGCCATAGATTTGACAATAACAAGTCTTCTAACAAAGACAGTCATTTACCAAACAAAGCATTTATTAGGCTAACCCTAGAACAAACCACATTCAATGCTCAACCTTCTTTGCATCTATAGGATAAATATGAGAACAATCCACATTAACATACTTATCAAGCAAGAATCACAACACATTATACACAAGAAGTTCTAAATCAATATTCTTGGATTTCCATGTCAAATGAGCAAAGAAATTGGCAACCTTTCTGACACCCAAACACTTCAATCATACAAACACTTCATATATACTCAAACAAACCCATTGTATAAATGAAGTAAAATATAGCATTAATGGCATAATAAATGCTTTCCAATAAATGTTCATAAATGAGTAAAATTAAGAATCTCACTACACGGGTTTGGAAACTTCAATCAATTGCTCCCAAGAGAATAGTATAGCTACTAAAACCCATATTAATTAACAACAACAATTCAAACATAAAAGAAAAGATGAAACAAGATGAAAAGGAGAGAAACCTAGGTTTTTTGGCTCTGAATTCACGGAGGAGAAGAAGTGAGGAAAGAGATGATAAAAGTGCTATTTATAGTACAAGAAAAAGAAGATGGATTTCTGGCCGCCCGTTCGTCGTGAGTCGCGACAGGGTCCATCGCAACTCAAGACTGGCAACCAGAGCTGAATATATTTTTGCTCTTATTCTTGTCTTCTAGCCCTCAATCCATTACACACTCCTTAAACTCTTCAAGCCTTGAAATTTTCAAAGGTAGTCTTCGAATCTTCAAAGTCTTCAAAATATGATCTTCAAAGGCCTCCGGTCTTCAAGTCTCGATGTTCTTTCATTGTCACATAAACCCCCCTTAGAAAAGGTAAAAAAGCGTAAAATTACTCTTACCTCTCCTAAGAGAATTTCAAGGTAAAACTCGAGCTCTTGATACAAAATAGCACAAAAGAGATCCCAAAAATGAGTGAAATCGTAACTTTTTTTTATTTTCTCTCATTTTATCTAGGAGCCCTTTCGGGTTTTCATCCTAGCCACACATCCTGTTTCTTTGGCTCACATCTCACCTTTTTCCGTACATTTAGCCTCTCATTTTCTCCTAGGTCACCCTTTCTAGTTTTCAATCTATACGAGCCCCCAATGCTGCCTAATTTACCCTCTCGGGTTTTCAACTTAGCGGATTCTTTTCATTTTTGTTTCCTTTTCATTTTCTATTTTTTTCAAATTTTTCAATTTTTCATGTTTTTTCAATCAAAAAGAAGGAAAATTCTTTCCAAATGTCAAAGCTAATTACATCCAAGTGAACCAAATGAAAAGCATCACAAAATAAGGAAACAATATCCCAAAATCCAAGTCTAAGCAAACATCCCAAGCAAAGTAGTAAAAGCAATAAATACCCCACCCCACACTTAAAATGCTACATTGACTTCAATGTAGACAAAATAGGGTTAAAACATACAACTCAAAGCATGGTGAGTGTAAAAAAATGAGCTCACATCATAAATGAGATGACCTGGCACCATCGTCAGAGTCCCTGCCGCAGGTCAGCCGATACTACATCATCCAATCAGTGTTCCTCTGACGTTGCTCTCTCTGCCTCGCTGCTCTACTGGGATCAATGCTTGGGACACCACCAGCATGTGACTGCATCTCTGAAATCCTGGATGAGAAGTACTCGATCTCCTCATCCATCTCTATGAGGCTCTGTGAGATGAACATGTTGTGCTCAACCTATTCACATAAATAGTTCTAGACAATGTAGATCAGGTGCTCGTAAAAGTTATGTGGAGGCTGAGAGAAATGAGGTGGCACATGATCCTTCTGTATCGTCTCGGTCTCTAGTGGAGGCGGTGGAGGATGCTTCTCACGCTGCTCAGTGGATAGCAAGGTGCCCTCGCCAGGCTAAACATGGACTGGGTTGAGGCCTTTGAGCTCCCGCTCAAAGTCCTCCCGACATGAAGTGTCGGCATGGATCACTAAATCTCTCAAAGGTGTATCAAACTCTAACTTGGTCATGTTACGCTGAGGAAGTGTCATAAAGGTGACATTTCCTGCCCCATAAAGCCAGTGGTATAATCCTGGGATCCGTGCAGTGCCGATCATGCGAATCTCCCCAACCTCTCTATAGTGATAAGGTATGAGGCATATCTGCTCAAGCGTGGGATGCCATCCGGGGCAGCTAATCACAATTGCTCTGCTAAGAGGGTAATCATACCCCCTATAATGATCTTGTCATTTATCTTCTCGGCCACCTCAACAACTCTCTTCCTTCATAACTCAACCCACACTCCATATCCTAACCCCTCACTCATTAGATGCTAGAGGAAATGAATATCATTATCCGGCATGTTTGTCGGCTCTAACGAACATAACACTGTGCTCGCTAAGAACCGATACACAAAACAGAGTGCAGGATGGATGATGACGCTAATTTTTTTCATGGGAGTTCTTTTGTCTCCTATTAATTATACTCCAGAATAACATTTCCTCCTTGATTAGGCACTCTCAGTTCGCTGAGTCAAACCTTTACTAGATCTCTGCAATCTCCCATCCAAAGTTTATCTCTATCTGTGACACCGTCATCACTCGGGTACATCGTCCAATGTGTATAGTCGGACTATGGATAGGAACTCCAATGTGTATATCCAGACTATGGATAGGAACCCCAATGTGAAGCGCTAGTAGATGGGAGCACTCTTGCTCATGAAACTGTCCAACCCTCCTTTGGCGAGAAGGGAGCAAACCAGCTGCATCAGCCCGAGAGCATCAAATTTTAGTTCATCAATGAAGCACATCTCTATGAGCTTTTGGGTGGTCAAGATGTCCCACCTATCTCCGTAGGACCCGATGATTAGAGTCAAGCCCATGTACTGGTCAGGAAGAGGAGGTACAGGGTTCGGCTCCAGAGCCAAAGCTGGAGGTGGAGGTGGAGGTGAAGCGGCGGTGCACACCTCAGGGAGAAGCCCTAGGTCTCTTGGTAGGGGCCATGTCTATCAACCATAGCAAACATGTCAAATGCACAAGAATATACATATATGCAATATTTCATAATCACAATCAATCTTAAACTAGTTTAGCTAACATCACAAATTTCAAAGTGCTAACATTTAATTCTATGATAAACTAGTCTAAGTATCATTCATAATTTCATATAACAAAATAATCAGGCCAAATTCAATTATGCCGACATTTCCCACTCATTGAAGTTGTCACATAGTTAGATATTTAATCGACCGTATCCTACAATCACAATTGTGCCCAAACTAGTTTAGTTATCATCAATAAGTTAAAAATGCCAAAAATTAAGTCTCATAGCTAAACCTCCTTAAGCATAGCAGCATTGTATACAAATATCAACTATGTTCAACAAGCCAGTATGCCCAATCCATAGCACAAGCCACACCGAATTCCAATAATCACAATTAAATCAATTCACATATAACCATAAGCACAATACAAGCATAATGTCATCCCATATTCCAAATCCTAATCAAGTTAAATCCACAACCAGATTATCAACAAGTTAATACCAAATTTATACAGCCTTAAAAATAATCACAATTTCATCACATACCCAATATAACGAATTAACAACATAATTACAAAGTAAACACAAGAGAGTGAAGAAATGTACCAATAGAGTGAATAGGAGGATTGATTAAACAAGCCCACAAAAAGAATTAGCCTAATTTTCCCGGAATTGCAAAAACCCCCAAATTCTAGGGTTTGGGTGTTCTTGAGGAAATTTGGCTAAATTCTTGGCTAAATGTGGGTGAATGTGGTGTGAAGATGGATTGGGAAGTGTTTAGGAGGATTTTTTGGGCCAAAATGGTGGCAAGGGGTGGCCGGAAATGAGTGGTGGAGTGGTGGTGAAGAGAATGGAACGGGTGGAAGGGTAGAAGTGTGCAGAAAATTCTGTTTTGCCCATTCTTTTAAGGGCTTCTACACGCTCATCGTGAGTCGCGATAAACAGGTCGCAACTTGCGATGAGTAGGTCAATAGGCATAACCGGTCAGGAGTTTGGTCGTGAGTCACGACAGGTCTGTCGCGACTCACGATATCTGAACCCTGAAAGTCCACAATTTTCAAAATTCTCCCTAATTTGGTCACGGCTCGCTACGGTCCATTGCGGCTTGCTATAGGACCGTCGTGATATCTTGAGCCTGAGGGCTCACATTTTGTGAGACTTTCCCGATCTCTTCGCGAGTTACGATGTAGTAGTCGCGACTCGCAATGACCACCATGCCTAATACTTAGAAAACAATTCCAAGGAGAGGCAAAAATAGGGTGCATCCCTACTACTGTTCACCGTAGCCAATTTTTGCCAAGTTTCTCTTCCTCGGCTCTTCTCCTCTGGCGAGGGACCCGACACTTTTGTTGGGCTCCTCGCCGGGAATCTTTTGACATATGGTTTGTATCTCAATTAGAAGCTATGTCCCAGATCTGGGTTTCTTTTCAAAACTCTGAAGTCAGTGAGTACGTCGCGATTTGGAAGAAGATCTCACTTCTGATCTTAAAATTTGAAAACCCATGCCCCAATTAAGGGTTCTTTTGAAGGAGAGAACGCTTTTGACCTTGAAGCGTGGAAATTTTTAGAAGAGGAGTAGCACGTATCACGGGTCCAGAGGAATCCCGTCGAACATGGGTTTAGGGGGGAGAACTTGCTTCCCCAAACTTGGAGGAGGAAGATTTGTGCGGATTGCAGTTTGGACCAAGAACCAAGCACGAATCTGACGCAACTTTGGGTTGACCACAATCTGGGTTGCCGATGAATAGTGTTTGGCGAATGTTTACCACGGTACAGGTAATTCTAAATTGTTGAATTGGTGCGGATTAGTGAGAACTTGTGTGGATTGCTGTGGGAATTACTCTACTTTTTGTGTGGATTTTGTGGATTGTGGTTGGTCTGCTATGTCTATGTAGAAAGTGGACTGGTACTCTATTCCTACTCTGTTCGATGGATGGTTTAGTTAACTTTGTGCGAAATGTGAGTTTGCTGTAGAACGCGGTTCAGCTTAGACTAGAATGGTGTGGATCTTAGTCTGTGGTATATGTGAATTGTTGTGAAAATAGATGAATTACTTTGCATATATATCTATGTGGAACCGTGTGTGGTGTTCATGTTGAACACGAAACTGTGACGAATTTTCCAGAATTCTGAATTTTTTGTTATCTCATGAGCGTCAATACGGTTTTCGTATTTCGTCTAATAAATCTGGGCTGTGGATAGATGAAGATGCTTATAAATAGTTTGTGTCGATTCGTATGCAAAATTCTATAGGCTCGGGACAGTTTTAATGAAACTCATGGGGGATTAAGTTTAAGGATGGTTTTAAGGCATAGAGAGTGTTAGTATTTGGGAGACCTCTTATTGGATTCTAGTAAACTTGTGTGCAAATCCCGGGTAACCGACCGGCCTAGCCTGTGTTCAAACCTCGGACTGCCCCTCCGGCCTTGCTAGTGCCTAGAACCCGGTCAATTTCTGACCATGCTTGTGCTCAGTACCCCGGCCTTGCATGTGCTCAGATCTCGGATATTATCCGGGCCTGTTTACTTGACCTGATTGGTATTCAAACCAATAGGCTATGTTTTATGCCATAAAATCATACTTGCTTCATTTACTCATGAAAGTTCATATGGAATTTATGTGGGGGTGGGATTATCACTAGGTTTCATGCATAAAGAGTGTTAGTATTTGGATGAGTTCTTCATCGATTCAGTAAACTTGTGCTCCTAGGTTTGCTTGAATTAATTGGAATTTAGACAATAAGCTATGTTTTATGCCATGATCTCAGAATTAATCTTACTCACTCACGAAAATTCCCACGGATTTGGGATATTAGAATAGTACTGTTGGATGAGAAAAATGCTTTGGGGCTAGTCAGATTCAAAATGGATATCAGGAGAAGTTCTGCTGTGTGTTGGTTGGAATTAGCCAATTCGTGCCTGGCGGCCGGCCATAGCAGACTGTGCTTACCGGAATCATTAATGATGGTACATCCAAGTGTTGTCTTCATTCTTCAATCTCATGAGAATACCCATGTCAGGATGAAAGGAGGAGCAAACTGTTAAAATATTGGCATTATCTGGACTTTTGCCCAGTTTCTGGCGACTAACTTATGGAAGATGTTGAATATGGGGGACCTTCGAATGCTTGAGGTGGCTGTAGATGTTCGAGTGCTCGAGGAGATCATCGACTGCCGGCGATCTTCGAGAGCCTTGGGAGGTTTTCGAGAATGAGAGATCTTTGAGTAATACAAATGGCTTTCGACAGTAATCGGTGTTCATGTACTAGAAGCGACTCTGTCTTCGAGAGCACTAGAGGAGGTCTTTGAGCTTCAAGCTTGTTCAAGTGTGTGCCACGGCATCCATGCCCTCGAGTACTCGAGGAGGCTGGCGTTACTGAGAAAGAAGAATCTGAATGATTGAAGAGGCTTTTGAGACATGGAGGTGTTCGACTGCTCGAGAGGAGCATTCGAGAGTTAGAGGTCTTCGAGGACTTCAGAAGGCCTTCGACAGCTCGAGGAGGCTTTCGAGCTTAGGAGGAGTTCGAGTGCTCAATGGGGTGTCTGAAGGAGTTCGAGTGCTCGAAGAGCATCAGCATGAGGTGCTCGAGGGCTCGATCTTTGGCACGGTCCAGGTGCTCAGATTCCATGGTGAGGCAAGAAGTTTAAGAGCAAGGCCTTTGTTACTGATGCTCTTTCTCCTAAGCCTAGTTTTTACTTATGATTTGACGGTTATGTATGCGCTCTATGCCCACGCTGCACTCCGTGCTAAATCGGCATAAAGCTGTCCATTTGCTCAAAATGGAGGGGTGATTACATAATCGCCATGCTTGATGCACGTGGTATAAGTGTATCCATTCTCTCATCTTCAGGAGATTGATTTAGCTGGATTCCCAAGGATATGAGGCACGGCCTCAACACATCCTTACCTGGTTTATTACTCTCTGTGCCCTCAAGAGAATGTTTGAAGGCCAATAACATCCCTCTTTCTCCACTTTAGGGGTGTATATGGTAGAAGCAGATATCCGCCGTGCCAGATAGGTGCAACATTAGGCATCAGCTTCACACTTTTTGGGACATCCAAGACCCGAGACACTCTCGGCTGCACAAGGAATTTCAAACTATTTGTTCTTGGACTCTTGTACCTTCACCAACATTCCGGTAGCTCAACTTTCTCAAGACCCGAGATTCACAATACTCGGATGCTTTATGGAATGGAAACGAAGAGCCCAATTTCTTAGGGGTTGAATCGGTTCACTTATTTATGGGTAGTGAGTTTGTTCTCACCCCATTTACCTAGTATTTCTTAGTCTGTCTTTATTTCAGGTTGCTGCTTCAGTCCCATTATCGTTGGAACTTGTTTTGTTTCCCTTTGCTAGACTTATATTGCTAAGGGTTGTTAGTTTTTTATTTATAAAATGGGAGGAGGGAGGGGTGCTCTTAGAGTTTCATTCCTCCCTCCCCCCACCCCCCTCTCTCTTGGATTTTCCTCCCTAGGTTCATCAAAGTAACCTAGGGTTGGACTGGTTTTGTATTTGGTAGGGCTCTCTTAGGGCTCTACCGTGGGTTCCATTGTTTATACTATTTACCTGTTTACCTAGAAAAAAAATTCAAAATGCTCTTAGACGAAAAAAGGAGAAAAAAGATGCAGCTTTTCCTTCAACCTTTGGAGGTAGATTTCTTCGATTTCATTCTCTTTTCACCGATGAATTATGATTAAACGGATTCTCCTTAGATTTTCGTACACAATCATATGAAATTTGTGGGAAGATTTTGATCTTATTTTTGTCATGGAGTTAGGGTTTATTACGAGAATTGGAGAATTTTTACGGATCTTGATCGTATTGGTGGAATCATTGCTGCAGTTTAGAATCGAAGTCCATAATTGCAATCGGTTTTCATCTTTGGTGTTTGCTACGAGTCCTTGGCCAAAGTTGGAGATTTGTTCAAAAAATCCAATCTTTTTTGGGTTTAGGGTTTTCGGCAAGGATTTAAATGGGGTTTGATTAAATTTTTAGCACAAATTTAATCAAATCCTTGAAATCTATCGGTTTTCTCGAAGGGAGTTTGCGGCATCTGAAACACAAATTTTGTAGGGTTTGATTTCCTTGCAGTTGACGTATTTGGTGGACCGTTTAGCTGATTTCAAGTTTTTTCTCTAGTTCATCAAACTTTGCTAATTCACCATTCAGTAAGGTTTGCTTGTGTGTGGTTTTCGTGCATTGTGTGCTGTGTTGAATCCAATACGTTAGTTGGATTGCTTGTTTTGGTTTTTCTTGAATTTGTTGATCATCATGGAACTCAATGGAGCATTATCCTCGGGTAACAAAAATAAGAACAAGGCCGAGGTTCAAGGGCAGGCCGAGGGTAGTGGTCGTGTGCAGCAAAATCAGAAAATCCATCCGAGAAACTGGAATGATCCATTGCTTGAGAGAAGGAGACAATAGGATGATCCGGACATTCTCATGGAAAAGTCGAATATCGAAATTCTTGAAAACAATGAAGATATCATCAACTTTGTACTCACGGTGGAGGAGATTAACAAGGTCTATTACAAACCATTCTATGGTTTTCTAGGAGTATTCCCAGAATTTTTCCCTGGGATGTATGCCATACGTACGCTTCTGGTTACTAAATGGAAGGTTACGTGCACTGTTCAGATGAAGCTAAATAGTTACGTTATGTTTAAATTTAACAGTACTGGAGATAGAGATATGGTGATGAATGGTCCTGACCATTATCTACATAGTAAAAAGTTGTTCATGACGAAGATAGCTGAATCCGGACAGTATGACTTGAGAATCCAGGCCACCAAGCTAGTATGGATAAGGATGGAGCACTTGCCTAAGAGCTACTGGCACAATAAGGCATTGGAGAAGAAATCTACTTCTATTGGAGAACCAATCATCATGGATAATGGTACACTCGAATTGAGAGGCCCGCCTCTTAATTTGGAAGATACATCTAAGGAGGTGAAGGAGAAAGTGAATTTTCGTGTACCAAGTGGGGATGTTCATGCGCTGAAGATAATTTATGATTAATTCCGTCCTTGGTGTCTGAATTGTGGTGAAAGCACCCACTTAATGGAAGGTTGTGAAATTTATGGAAGAATAAAGAAGAAGAATGTATTAACCCCGCGGAAAGGAACGGAAAAAATGGTGAGAAAATAGTGGGGAAGAAGAATCGCAAGATTGGAGGTAAAGGCCAAGTTTGGGTGAAAACAATGCATGTTCAAAATCTTAGAGAAAGACCTAGAATCGGTTCAAGGTGGTGATGATATAGTTCTTGAAGATAGATCCTCAGATAATGAAAAGTCAATAAGAATAAGAAAGGGAAAGGGTATCATAACCAAGGAGACATCAGAGAGCATTGAAGGAAAGGGAGTGAGCTGCGAGGGTGATGAGACAGTGACCAAGGCAGCCCGAGCATCGGGACTGCATATTGGCATCGCAAGCAATGGCGCCAAGCAGACCGTCATAGCACTGCAAGCAAACAGGCTGCCCGAGGTTAAAAATCAGGATGCTGGTCGTGATCAAAGTGTTGAACTGCGTGATGCCAAGAATAGTCAGGATGTGTGCCATAGGCACAGCGCGGAGCATGCTAGCGATAGGAAAAACTGTAGCACAAAATCTGCCAGAACCGTGCCTGCGCAAAATCATCCAGAAGAGCCGGATTTTGGAGATGACGATCACCGCATCCCAAGATCTGGAAAATTGCCCACTCAAATGATACATCCGGAAACAAGAGGCTTAAAAATTCTGAGGCTGAACAGGAGTAAAAGTAAAAGTAGACCTCTACCTGGCACAGGGGCCACCACTAGAGCTCAGAGTAAGAGTAGATCCAGTATTCCTAAAATTGGTAGTGCTATTCAGAAACCATTTCAGTATATGCTAACTGCTACAAGAAGTAGCTCAGATGTTTCAGGCAGTAAATCTGATAAGGGCGGCGGTCCGAATCCAAAAGGGGCCTTAGTTCCCCAATGAATGCCGCATCAATCAATGTTAGGAGTTTTTCGGCCCCTATACAGAGGAGGTGGGTTAAAGGTATCATCTCCGAGCATAAGGTAGGCATTTGTGGTTTGCTAGAAATGAAAATGGAGGAAAAAGTTTTGAATAGTTTCTTGAAGAGTTTTAAGGGTTGGAAGTTTATACATAATTTTGAGCTGTGGCAGAATTTGAGAATACTTATCATATGGGATCCGAAAGGCTCTATGGTGGATGTCCTCGGGAAATCTCCTCAATGTATTCATCTAAAGGTGCGCAATCTTTTAACTAGTGTAGAGTTTTTATGTACTTTTGTTTATGGTCATAGTGAGGGTAGGGCGACACGCTTACCACTATGGGTGGAAATTTAGTCTTTTGGTGGAAATTTGAACACTCCTTGAATGGTCCTTGGCGAATTCAATGTGATTCTAAGTCTCAGGGATCATCATGGTTCGATGGTACCAAGTCTCTATCCAATGAGAGAGTTTCATAATGTTTGTACTAAGTGCGGACTGAGAGATGCACCTTCTATTGGGGGGGCATTTAACATGGCATAGTGCTGATTGGAGAACATGGAGGAAGCTAGACCGAGTGTTATTGAACCGTGGTTGGGATTCAGATGCTTGCCGAACAACTTTCCTACCTATCTCTGTCCAATCGGATCACAACCCAATGGTTGTTAGTATGTTGCGGGAAATAGATGGCAAGCAAAGGCCTTTCCAGTTTCAAAACATGTGGTTAAATCACCCGAATTGTAAGAAAATAGTGGATGATTTTTGGTAGCCATCGGTTGACGGTACAATGCAATATTCGGTGTGCCGAAAGCTATTAAGATTGAAACGGCCCTTGAAGGCGTTGGGCGTGACTGATTTTAACCACATCTCGGAAAAGGCAAGGAGAACAGATAGAGAGTACGGTGATGCCTTCAGTAATTTAAATGTGATGAGTGCCTCAGCTCAGGATATAGAAGAGTTCAGAAAGTTGAAGAAAAAGGCAATGCTCTACTATCTGGCGAAATCATCCTTTCTCTCTCAAAAAGGAAGGATTAATCATATTACCATGGCGGACAAGGGATCATCATATTTTCACAAGATGGTCTCGGAAAGAAAAAGTGGAGGTATACCGGCAATTCTTGATAGAGATAACCGTATTGTAACTTCAAATATTCGCAAGGGGCAACTGTTTGCAGATTTTTATAAAAGCCACTTCGGAACACCTCGGGAGAGGGTCTCTATTGATCATGAGATAACCAATTCGGGATCTATCTTGACAGATATGGACAGGGCATTCTTGAATCAGGATATTGTGAGTAATGAAATAAAGCAGGCATTATTTGCAATGGCTGATGACAAGGCGCTGGGACTGGATGGATATACTGCTGGATTCTTCAAGAAGAAATGGGATATCGTGGGAGTGGAATTAACTGGAGCGGTATTGCAGTTCTTCCAAATGGGTGATATATTGGCATAGTTGAATTACACTTAGGTAGCACTCATACCGAAGAAACCAGACAATCTCAAAGTGGGTGACTTTAGACCAATAGCGTGCTGCAATGCGGTCTACAAGATTATCACAAAGATTATTGCCAATAGACTGGAAGGAATATTGCCAGGGATAATTAACCCGTGTCAGGGTGCTTTTGTGAAGGGCAGGAACTTATCGGACAATGGCATGCTGGCGCAGGAATTTTTCTGTGGTTATGGGAGAGCAAGAAACTCGCCAAGGTGCATAATCATGGTGGATTTACAGAAAGCATTTGATATAGTCTCCTGGGATTTCTTAGAAGAAGTTTTACTTGGACTGGGTTTTCCAGAAAGACTTAAGGCCAGAATCATGACTTGTGTAAGAACTTCCTCATTCTCGATTGCAGTAAACGGAAAGCTATGCGATCACTTTAAGGGCCAAAGGGGTATACGGTAGGGAGATCCCTTGTCACCCCTCCTTTTCGTGATCTGTATGGAGTATTTTTTGAGACTGCTAAAGAAGAGGGCCGAATCAAGACACTTCACCTATCATCCGAGATGTGAGGTGCTTAAAATTACTCACTCGGATTTTGCAGATGACCTTATGCTTTTCTCTAAGGCCAACACAGGTTCGGTCCATGTACTCATGAATGCCCTGAATGACTTCCAGCGTACTTCTGGACTCGCCATCAATGCGGCAAAGTCCAAGTTCTTTGGCATTGGACTAAAGGAGGATCTAAGCTTCACTGGCATTCCATGGGCCACGTTCCCAGTAAGGAACTTAGGGGTTCCACTTCATTCCAGCAAGTTGAAGGTAACCCAATTTGGAACGCTGCTTAAAAAGGTAGATTCGGAGATTTCCAAATGGAAAGGACATACACTTTCTTATGCTGGTAAACTGGACCTTGTTAAGTCCATTGTAGGAGGTATTGAAGGGTTCTGGATTCAGAACTTTATTGTACAGCATACGATTATGGATGCTCTGGAGCAAAAGTGTAAGCGTTTCTTATGGGGAGGAAAGTATAAGAGCAAAGTGTCATGGAAAAAGCTATACACTCCAAAGTTATTTGGGGGTCTTTGCTTAAGGGATTTTGAAACGTGGAATCGTGCTTCAATGGCTGAAAGGATATGGGGCATCCACACGAAGAAGGATAATTTATGGGTTAAATTGATCCATTCGTTTCACCTACAATTAGATGGTTTTTGGGGCATAAACCCGAGGATTCAAAACGGGCGGCTGGGAGAAAGATTTTCAAGCTATTTTGGAGATTTTAGCAAACTGGGGGATGAATTGCAATTTATGTTCAATGGACATGTCCAGGAAGTGAGAAATCATCTTAGTTCTTGGGCAATTTCAGGAAAATTCACTAGCAAGGCTTATGGTTTTATGCACCAACACAAATACCCGAGACTGTATGAGGAGAATGGAAGACCGCACGAGAGAGTTTTCAATAGAATTTGGCGTAGCTTTATCCCCCCAAATTTCTCTTTTATTGTATGGATAGCGACAATAGGGACGTTGCATACTAAGGATAAGCACCGTGCAAAAGAGGATGATAATATGGACATAATTTGTTCTCTATGCCATCTAGAAGAGGAAATAAATTATCACTTATTTTTTAAGTGTGAATTCTTAGAAGTGGTATGGGGATGGGTGAGGAATTGGATGGGGTTAAGGCGAAGAACAAGTACGATAGCAAGCTCTATGAATTGGGTTTAAAAGCAAGTAAAGGGATCAAAGTTACGGAAGAAATTTGGTCCTCTAGCTTTGTTAACTACGGTTTATCGTATTTGGAGAGAAAGGAATAATTTGGTTATGGATGGTGTCCAACCAAGTTCTGATCGGGTACATAAACTCATCATGAAGGATTGTTACATGGTCCTTAATTGCCTATTCCCGGATGAGCATTTGTATAAGGTGATCTGGATGTTGGAGGCGGGCTGTGACCGCTGGACGCTGGGCGCTGGCCACTGGTTGATAGGCGCTGGGTGTTGGGCACTGGCCGCTGGTTGATAGGTGTTGGGCACTGGCCGCTGGTTGATAGGTGTTGGGCATTGGCCGCTGGTTGATAGGTGTTAGGCGCTAGGCACTGGCCACTGGTTGATGGGCGTTGTGCATAGCTGGCCATTGGTTGATGGGTGCTGGGCGCTGGCCACTGGTTGATGGAGAAGGATGTTCTAGATGCTGATATGCTAGCGCCATTCACTGGGCGCCAGGCGCAGGAATTCAGTGCAGGAGCGCTGGCGCCATTCACTGGGCATCAAGCGTGGGCGCCAGGCGCATGATCGGGGCAGAAGCGCTGGCGCCATTCACTGGGTGCCAGTCGTGGAAGCATTGAATCAGGCACTGGGGCCATTTGTTGGGTACTATGTGCAGGATATCTGATGGGGTCATAAGGCTTGAAATTTGAGCATTATGGCTAGTTGTAACTTGGAATTAACAAAAAGGGTAATAGGTTTTAAGGTAAGGGTCTTTGGCCTATACTTCATCACCTACGCCTAGTTTATTACTTTCAATTGACGGTTTTGATGCGCTCTATGCTCGTATTACACTTATTGTTAAATTGGCATAAAGCTGTCCATTTGCTAAAAATGGAGTGGGCGATTACATAATCGCCATGCCTGATGCACGCGGTATAAGTGTGTATGTTCTCTCATCCTAAGGAGACTAATTTAGTTGGATTCACAAGAGTTAGAAGCACGGCTTCAAAACACTCTTGCCTACTAAATTACTCTCGGTCCTCCAAAGAGAATGCTTGAAGGCCAATAACATCCCTCTTTCTCCACCTTAGGGATGTATATGGTAGAAACAGATTTTCACTCACGCCAATGAAGGCGCAATGACGGTTTTAAGCTTCACTCAGACGGAACAACAACACGCAACATCCAAGACCCAAGACCACTCTCGGCTGCATTGGATTTTTGCATCTTCAACAAGATTTTGACAAGAAAACCTCTTCAAGACCCAAGGCATCAACACTCGGTTGCATTATGGAATCCAAATGAAGAAGGCCCTGCATGTTAGGGGTAGAAGCGGTTACATGGGCATGGGTAGTGAGTTTGTTATCATCCCAGTTGCCTCATTTTTCAAAGCCCGTATGCACTTCGGGTTGCTATGTATAGGTCCATTTTCATTCTTACATCTGGACTTGCATTTATTTTTCCCTAGGCTTAGCACTACCTTGCTTAGGGTTAGCAGTTCTTTAAAAAAATGGGTGCCCATTACGGTATCCCCCCCCCTCGCATTTTTTTCCCTAGGTATCATCATTTAGCCTAGGGTTTGAAATAATTTTTATTTGGTAGGGTTTCCGGTACCTTTCTGGGGCCCTACCACCGACGTTCCACTGCATTTTCTATTTACCATATTTACATTAGAAAAAAATTCAATCTTACCTAATGTCCAAGCATTTCCTTCCTCCCTCATTGCCTTCCTTCCTGCATAAATCAAGCTCCATTCTCTTCAAATTGCTACAAGATTACGGAAAAACACACCCATGGAAGGAACAAAACCAAATAATGAAACTAATGAAAAAAAGTAAAATTAAAACAACATCGACAGAAAGTCACGAATGACGATCCGGATGATCAAAACCAAGTTTATTTAACATCGTTGGCACGAATTACTCCCCTTCTTGGAGCCTACTCACAAAAAAGCCAAAGTGCTTAATCTCTTTTCCTCAATCCGCGTCAAAACATGTGGGATCCACATAATCCCAAAACATGACTTAGCGCACCATGGCTAGGGTCTCCTCATATTCCCTTAACATTTCCAATAACTCACCTTTTTGTTCCACGGTGATATCAATCAAGTGATTATTTGGGGGTTTCTCTCCTTCTCCAAGGGATGAACATTTAAGAACTTTCTGTGGTGGTTTGCACTCTACCACCAAAGTCTTCTCAAGAGAAGGAGGGAAACTCACCCCTATTATTACCTGTGGATACACGAAAGGTGTCAGATGTTGCTTTCCCAAGAGAGCATTCACCATTGTTGCTTTCCTTCAAGTTAGTACTAACAACATTTGCAATCAAATTATCACTTAAACCATCATCTATGGCAACATTTATGGAACTACCATCATTGGGCTAAAATACATCTTGCTCTATATCATCGACAACATTAATAGTTTAGAAAGAATGGTATTTACTAGGATGCTCAATAGCATTTTTAGTGTCGAATTCTATCTTCCGCCCATTAAATTCCACGGTTAAAGTTCCACTATACACATCAATTATTGTCCTTGAAGTCTTTAAAAATGGCCTACCTAAAATAATAGATTTAGCACTATTACGACCTTCCATTTAAAGAACATAAAAATCGTCGGGGAATGTTAAAGAGCACACTTTCACCAACACATCCTTCACAATACCTTTTGGGTATGTGCTAGAGTGGTTGGCTAGTTGGATAACAACCCCGATTTTGTGCAAAGTGCCTAGATCTAGACTTTCATACAAGTAATATGGGATCACATTAATGGAAACACCTAAGCCTAGCATGGCCTTGTTAACACATTTTCCTCTTATCTTACAAGGGATTGTAAACATTCCCGGATCATCACGTTTAGGAGGCCTTTCATCATCAAACACGGTAGAGATATATTCACTCTTCACACTCTTTTTCTTACTCCTCAATTGTTGTTTCCTATTAACGGTACACAATTCCTTGAGAAACTTAGCACACCTGGGAACTTTATTTATATGATTTAAGAGTAGAATACATACCTCGCATCTACAAAAGACTTTGTGGATGTCCTTGTTGTCATCCTTGGTCCTCATATCCTTTAATGCCTCCAAAAATGGTGGTTCTAGCACATAGATAGGGATCTCCACTCCTCTTGGCTTCTTGTGAGGTGGGGATGAGGTTTCGGGATTTGATCTCGGTATTGGCATAAAGGTCCCCACTTCAATTTCTTCTCATTTTCTCTCTTTGGCTAACTCATCGGCCTTCTTCTAAACATCTTCCTCTTTCTTAGTCACCCGCTCAACAACAACCTTGCCTTGAGGCTCCTTCACTTCCTTCCCAATTCTCAATGAGATTTCACATTTTGTCGAAGGTTGATTTCAGGTTAGGGGGGAAGTTTTCCCTTTTCCCGGGCCTCTATAAGATTCATGGCTTGTATGATTTGGGTCATTTGAGTTTCCAAGTTCTTAATACTTGCCTTGGATTCATCTTGGATTTTTTTTCTCCGCACACATACTTATGTGGTGAATAGCTTGCATCACCTCATCTTTTGACAAGCCCAAGCTCTCCCCTTGATCTTGGGGCTTGTCTTGAAGCCTTAAGAAATTATTTTTTGGAGGCCAGTATTGTTGTTGAGGAAGGCGGTAAGGTTGAGAATTTTTAACCTACTTGAGGGTTCCCATACCGGAAATTTGGGTGATCTCGATTACCCACATTGTAAGGCCGATTTTGGTAGCCTTGATTCCCTTGATAGCCTTGATAACCTTTCCCACCTTGATAACCTTGATAATTTTGGTATCCCTGATATTCTTGGCCTCCTTGATACCACATGGTACTCACCTCTTCTACGTAGTCATCTTTCAAAGTAGGGCAAGCATCTGTAGGATGCGCAGATGAGCAAATTTCACACAATTTTACATGTGGTACATTCCCAGACTTGGTCATGAAAAATTTCACTATAGAAGTAAGGGCCGAGACTTGGTCATCAAGATTTACACTAGTGGAAGGGTCACTTGTGGGCATTGCATTTCTTCTTCTCAAATTGGCCATCAAGCTAAAATTCATTGACCCCTCAACTAGCTCCTCATATAGCTTCATAGCCTCTTCCAAAGTCTTGTTCCCAGGGGTACCACCACAAGAACTCCTCACTAGTCTTTGGTCCTCATCAAGAAGACCATTGTAGAAATAGTAGACCAAGTCTCCCTCCAAATATATGTGGTAAGGAAAACTTACAAGAAGCATCTTGAACCTCTCCCAATAGTAAAAAAAATAAACTCTTCATGCCATTAGAGGATGTTGCTTATGACTTCTTCGAAGCGACGGACTTCGAGGCCGGGAAGTACTTAGCTAGAAATTTCATTTCATGTCAAGCCAACTTTTGATGCTCTTGGGGTGGTAGGTAGTAGATTCAATCCCTTGCACCATCACTTAATGTGAATGGGAACTCCTTCAATTTGTAGAAGTCTCCATCTGCTCTGTGGGGAACCGTACCACCACATAAAAAGTGGAACTCGGTGAGATGCTTATTGGTATTTTCCCCTTGCCTGCCAAGGAAGATAGGTAGCATATTTATAAACCCGATATTAATCTCAAAGTGCCCATTTGGTCCAACTAAAGGATACTCTATGCACATCGAATGTTGGTCAAGGTTGGGAGCCATAACATTTCTCAGTAGGGGTTGCCCCAAAGGAATCTCCCTTCCTTGGATATTGGAGCTCTTCCTTGGATAGGAGGATGTTGAGGTCCTCCTCCCAAATGCTCAACTTCATGTTCATGTTGATGCTTCATAGAAGTAGAGGTATCTACAAAATGGTCACTGGGAGGGGTGTTATTCACACTTTCCAAAGAAAGCCTCCTAGCCCGTCTCAAATTCAACTCTAACTCGGGGTCATAGTGTAGGGGTTCTTGTGAAGAGAATCACATACTAACCATACACCAAGAACTCGAACAATACATCTCCAAGTAAAGCAAAAATGGCAAATCAACTAAAAAACAAAATAAAAGCAAACTAAAAATATTTACAACTAGCACATACTCACACATAATATGCCCAAAAACTAAAAAATAAACGGCTCATCCCCGGCAGTGGCGCCAAAATTTGGGAGGTCATCGCTGTACCTCTCAAAGTTAAATTTATAAGCGCTAATGTTTCATATCTATAATTAAGTAGATAATGGCAAGTTGAGGTCGTCCACGAAGAAGAGGGATCTTTTCAAATGTTTAAACATATAGAGCGGAAAATATACTAGGCATAGACATATATAAATACATATAAAAGCATGTAAAGGGGGGTGTTGGTTTTTTTTCCTAAGTTACTAAATTGAAAGACAAGTTAACTAGTAAAGCAAGAGAATAATGTTAATCATGCAACAACTAAAAAGATGATTAAGTTAACAATTAATGGAGCCTTGGGGGCAATTGATTCTCACTTCCAAACCTCTTATAGATTCTATATTCATTCACTCATTCATTGACATTTATTGCATATACAGAATGCTATCACTTCCCATAGGAAGATCAACATTCGTTTCTTCTAATAGTAATTCACAAAGGCAATTCAACGGCCATTTGTAAACCTCATTGACAATCACTCTAGGCGATCAATGACCATAGAGACATTACATCAATGGCATTATACACGAAGAACCATAGATTTAATAACAAGTCTTCTACCAAAGACATAGCCATTTAACCAAACAAAGCATTTATTAGGCTAACCCTACAACAAACCACATTCAAGGTTCAACCTTCTTTGTATCTAAAGGATAAAGATGAGAACAATCCACATTAACATACTTATCTTGCAAGAATCACAACACATTATACACAAGAAGTTCTAAATTCGTGTTTTTGGATTTCCATGTCAAATGAGCTAAGAAATTGGCCACTTTCCTAACACCCTAACACTTCAATCATACAAACACTTCATATACTCAAACAACCCATGATATGAATGAAATAAAATATAGCATTATTGGAACAATAAATTATTCCCAATAAATGTTCATAAATGAGTAAAATCAAGAATCTCACTACATGGGTTTGGAAGCTTCAATCAATTGCTCCCAAGAGATTAGTTTAGCTACTAAAACCTGTACAAATAAACAACAATTCAAACATAAAGCAAACATGAAACAAGATGAAAAAGAGATAAGCCTAGGGTTTTTGGCTCTGAATTCACGAAGGAGAAGAAGTTAGGAAAGAGAGGATAAAAGTGATATTTATAGTACAAGAAAAAGAAGATGGATTTCTGGCCACCTGTTCATCGCAAGTCGCTACAGGGTCCATCGCGACTCACAGCAGGTAACTAGAGCAGAATATATTTTTTTTCTTATTCTTGTCTTCTAGCCCTCAATCCATTACACACTCCTTAAACTCTTCAAGTCTTCAAGACTTCAAATCTTCAAAACTAGTCTTAAAATCTTCAAAGTCTTCAAAAAATTATCTTCAATTGCCTCCGGTCTTCAAGTCTCGATGTTCTTTCTTTGTCACACAAAACCTCCTTAGAAAAGGTAAAAGAGCATAAAATTGTTCTTGCCTCTCCTAAGAGAATTCAAGGTAAAACCCAAGCTCTTGATTACAAAAGAGCACAAAAGAGATCCCAAAAAGTCCCAAAATATGCACATAAAATGACATATCGAAGGCTATTCAAACAAGAACATTTTCATCAAACAATAACTCCTGTAGATTTATATCAACCCATCAACAAGATCATGCAATCAAGATTCATCTCTTATAAATCACCCAACACATAAAGAACATATCATTCAAGCATAATAGCACATCAATCCACCCAAACTTTCTTCAACACAGGAATATGCATAACCCAAACAATCTCCTCAACAACACACACTCTTTCAAGAATAATGCTTTACATAACACCGCCATAATGTTAATAAAGTAAATAAACAAGATGTTCAAAGGTTTACCCGGAATTTTAAGCTAGGAGTTGTAAGATCCACACAAGAACAAGCAAACATTGTTAATATTTGAGAGAAAAGCTTCAAATTTTCAAGTTCACCAAGAGTGTGCGTGTGAGTGAGTGTTTCTTAAGAATATTTTATGCGTCAAATGACTCAATTAGGTGGGAATGTACCAAGGATCTAAAAATTCAGCAAAGGTGATAAGGAGGAGTGGTACAATTAAGATAAGGATGGAATTTTGAAAATTGCAAATTAGGGGACATTAATACCAATTAATTTAATCACAATGGATGTTAGAAGTACTATTTGCATCAAAAAAAATCTTAAGAAATAAGGGAATTTCAAAATTTATGAACCAACAATGCATTTTTTTAGCTTAAAATTCGGAATTTTTGAAAATTTGCATTTTTGGAACAATTTGACAACTCAAATGGGGTGTCGACATGTATACCCTCGTGTCAAGGGTACCCGCACAGACCCCCTTATGACAAGGTTATCTGGCACGGATGGTATCGCTTGGAAGGGTCCATACCAAAACCTAGCATGAGGCCCCTCGTGCTAACATGCTATGACACGAGCCGTATCGCATGCAAAATTATCGCACGAGGCTGCCAAAATTTTGACCCTTTTTTCCTTAGTTTTTCCCTCTTTCGAAAAAACTATGTCACCCATCAAGCCTAATTCCATCCAAACAAAATCATGAGACTCGAACTTCACATTTACTAATCAATAAGAGTTTCATCTCAAAATCCTCATCACAACTAAAACATGCAAACCTGCACCATGACATCCTTCACTAGCCCTCAAGGGCTAGCTTGGGAATGATCGGCGAGTTGGACAATCACCCTAGTGTCCCTAAGTTCACCTATGTCTAGGCATTAAAAAAGATTATATGAGATCACATTTATGGATGTTCCTAAGTTTATCATGACATTCTCAACAAGCTTTCCACCTAAGGAGATATGAATAGAGAACATTCCGGGGTCACATTTCTTAGGCAAATTTTTGTGGTTCAAAATGGCAACCCCCCCCCCCCAATTTTTAAGTGTTCTGCCTTCTTAGTTGGTCTACTTCTCTTTTTTGGGCATGTAACTTTAAGAAACTTAGCATATGATGGCACATTTTCAATTAGCTCTAAAATAGGAATTGTTACCTTGACCTTTTTGAAGATTCTTTGAATTCTTGCATCATTGGTTACCACCTTTGGCCTTCCCCTCAAAGAATTTAGAAATGGTGGTAGGATAGTCCATTGTGCCTCGGGCAATGGTAACTCCTTGGAATGTGCTTCCTCAACAACAATTTCATTATCCTTGAAATTTGCCTTGTTAGTCTCCAATACCCTATCATCCTCCTGCAACACCTTCTTACCGTACTCACGAACTTCCTTCCGGCTTCTCAACTTGAGTGCGCTCACATTCCTTAGATTGGTCTTCGGTTAGGAAGGGATTTTGGTCTTCGGTTAGGAAGGAATTTGGCGAACTCTTTGGCCTCAAGTCAGCTCACCGAGGTAAAAAGTTGCCCAACTTGGTCTTCAAGATTTTTCATACTCAAAAAGGAACTATTGCCAAGATATTCAATTTTGTGCCTTGTCCTTTCTTTGAAATTTTCATGCTTCTTCCCTAAATGACCGATGGCTTCCAAAATCTCTTCCCAAACTGACTTGTAAAGAGAGGTGTGGTTGCTGGAAGAGCCCTCATCCATTTGATATGGTTGAGGTGGAGCTTATTCGCCTTTGAGCTTGGTTCTCCAACCTCAAATGGAAATTTGGATGGTCCCGGTACCTTAGGTTGAATGAGTTTATGAAGGGATCCGGTATTCTGCCTTCTTAATACCCCCTGGAACCCCTGTGGTTGTTGACCCCTAGCAAACGGCTGCCTATTCCCATTTTTGTATTCCACAGCCTTCACCTCTTGTAAGTTGTCCGCTACTTCGGGACGCGCCTCAGTGTTGTGGTCGAGGTTGCATAAACCGCACACTTTGACTTGATGAACCTTCCCTCTTAAGAGCATCTTCATCATGGAAGTAAGAGCTTGGACTTGCTCCTCGAACTTAGGGGATTGGGAGGGTTCATCCAATACCTTAACCCTTGACCTTGTGTCAAACTATCGCATTCTATTGGCCACTTCTTCAGAGAGAGCCATCGTGTCCTTTGGGCTTTTGCTGGCGATTGATCCATTACATATAGCATTCACCATTCGCATGTCTTCTTCTTATAACCCTTTGAAAAAACTAGTAAAGTAGGTCTCCCTGAAAGGGTGGTATGGAAAGCTTGCCAATAACCTCTTGAAACGCTCCCAGTAGTCATAAAGTGATTCATTAGCTCCCTGGGTGATGTTAGATATGTGCTTCTTCAGTCCAGCGGATTTGGATGTCAGAAAGTACTTCTCCAAAAATATTTGCTTCATATCCATCCAGGAGCCTATACAACCGGGGGGGTAAAGAGTACAGCCAATCCTTAGCCCCATCTTGAAGAGAGGTTGAAAAGGCCCGTAGATTATAGTCATCCTCCAAAACACCCAGAGGCTTCATGTTTGTACAGGCCAAGTGGAACTGAGACAAGTTCTTGTTTGGGTCTTTCACTACCATACCGTGGAGGGTGGGAAGATAATAGATCATTCCACTCTTCACCTCGCAGCTTACATTCGGTGGAAATGGGGGGATGTAATACACAATGGCTGACTCTCCAAATTAGGGGCCATGAGTTCCCTTAATGTTTTGTTATCCTCAGCCATCTCTATCCGCTCTTCTACCACAAAATTAGTTTAGGTTAAACCACTACTTTATCTCTTTGCTTCCTTCATTTCCGACTACCTGTGTTTTCAATTGGGTAATGACAAACTCCTAAGTTTGTGGCATAAGTATATACCATAAATTGGGGGTTAACAATACCCTACCAAATGCAACACTAGAAAATGGATTAAAGGAAACAAGATTACTATTTTTTGAGTTAAACCATCCAAATAAATGGGGGAATATATTTGGCTCCCCAAACCATATAGTTACCCATGGGATAGCAAAAGAGTTCCATCTGTACAAAATCCTGCCTGTGATGATCCAAAGTGGGAAGCAATATATGAAAACTACCAATTCGGCTTGTATACATGTACTATGCTATATAGAGTGTAAAGAGGGGTCATTCGGACTAAGGGACACGAACATAGTCAGGGAGATGAAATTCAAAGCCCTTATCAGTCAATATCCCTTAGTCGTGCATTGAACCCCTATATTTCTTTGCTGAAAAGACAGACAATGTAGCCTCGTGCTCTGATGTGCCCATACCTCTCTCCTGAGCAAGAAATCTGCAAAGCGGAAAGAAAAGAAAGAAAACAGCAGTCTCTGTTCCACAACAAATATATGAATTATAGCCAGAAACAAAAACCATCCTATGTGTAATCTGAGTTACCATTTGCTGTTCTTATTCTTACCCCCTGAACTCCATTTTTATCTAGCATAATCAAACCTTTAAGGAAAGAAGGGGCATTGCTAATTTTAAAAACTCCATTTAGGGATTCCTCCCTTGCAAATTTTGCCAAAAAGTCAGCAACAGTATTAGCTTCCCTTGGAGCATATTTGATTGGGTTGTCTCTATGCAGCAAATTCAGTTGACAGTTAAGAGAAAAAAGTCTCCATGAGCCAGAATAAGGATCATGGATTGCTTTAACTGCAGGTTTGCAATCTGTCTCAATAATACTACCCTTAATATCAAGTTCTAAACATGTCTGATATGCAAATAGAATGCCTTCCATCTCTGCAAGTAGAGGAGAATCTGATTTAAAAAGTTTTGACTCTCATATGTTTAACATCTCCCCTCCAATCTCTAACTATTACTGCACAAGAAGAGTCTCCTCCATTTACCCATGATGCATCAGTGTTAATCTTATAAGCATTTGTTGGTTTATCCCATCTAACTGCAGTAACTGTGATTTCCTTCTTCTTATTTTTTTGAGTTATATGAGGGATGATTCCAGCCTGTATTAATTTCTTATGCTTGTCCAAATTGCCTTTCAATGGGTTTGCAGTAAAAATTATGAGAATCAGTTCCTTTATATTCTGGAAGCATACATCTACAGAAAATGAATGATTATCATAGAGTATTTTGTTCCTATAAATCCAAAGAGACCAAATTGTGGCAATGAGTGCAGCAGTATACACATGATGCAGAATCACAGAGCTTGCCCTAATGGTGAGATAGTATTCAACTAAATGACTAAAACTCCTGAATTCAGGTGTATGCAGATTCAGCATGCAGTTAACTTTATTCCATACTGCAGAAGCCTTACAACAGGAGTTAAAGAAATGGTTGATAGAGTCTGAGTGATTAGAGCATATAGGGCATTTAGAGGCTAGTGAAAAACCTAACTTACACAAAACATTTTCAAAGGGCAGAATTCCATTCAAAGCTCTCCAAGTTAGTACTGACATTTTGACAGGTATGAAATTTGCCCATACCTTATGAAGATGTCTGATGCTTGTTCCCCTCAGCCTCAAGATCTTATAGGCCGAGCTGACTGAAAAGTTTCCATCCACCGAAGATGTCCATATCAGTCTGTCCTCATGTGAGTTCCTGATGGATACTTCCTGCAAAATTGAAACTATATTGGTAGCCAAATGTGGCTCCAGAATAGGAAGATTAGAGTCTTTGTTCAGGATGAAGGAGCTTAGTGTGATTTCAGGGAAAGGAATTTCCACATCATCAGGCCATTTATAGTATAAAGCTCCTTCCCCTGACCAATTTGAGTTCCAGAAGGAGCATTTTCCTTTTCCATGAATAACTCTAGTCAAACTATTAGTTTTTTCAGTTATGTTACATATTCTCTTCCATACCTAAGAATTCTTGTAAGAATCAGGTAGTGTCCAAAGATGCTGAGCCCATTGTGTAGTGTTCATTTGAAGCTTCCACCATAGCTTACAGGAGAATGAATCAACTATAGCTTGAATGTCTCTAAACCCTATCCCATTTTCTTGTACTGGAATACTCATTTTTCTCCATGCTCTCCATTTTTTCCTGGTCTCTGTACTATCAGTGGCTCCCCAAAACAATCCAGAAGCCATCCTTTCCATTTTCCTCAATACTAACTTTGGAGGCCTTAGTACAGCAAACAAGTGAGTTGGGATAGAAAGAAAACAATGGTTTATTAGAATTATTTTACCACCAGTACTCAACCACCTGTTTTTCCAGTTATTAATGCTTTTTTCCATTCTCTCCAATATGGGGTAGTAGTATCTCTGAGTGTTCCTTCCTGTAAATATTGGGATCCCTAGATATTGAAAAGGAAACACTCCTCTAACCATCCCTAAATTCCTACTCAGAATCTAAGATCTTTCTACTGAGGTGTTAGGAGCTACATAGAAGTTAGATTTAGAAAAATTTACTTTTTGTCCTGATGTTTGCTCATATGCACAGAGAAATTTTTTAAATCTTTTCAGGTATTTCTTATTTCCACTAAGGAAAACTGCAGTATCATCAGCGTACATTAAATGAGTAATCTGTGGACATGTTTTAGGTAAACTGTAAAATTGCAAATAACCCAAATTAAACAGTTTTTTAAGTCCTCGGGAGAATGCCTCAGATAAGATATTGAACAGTAATGGAGAAAGGGGATCTCCCTGTTTTATTCCTCTATTTGAAGCAAAGAAACCTGATGCAACTCCATTAATTAGCACTGAGAAATGGGCTGAAGCTATGTTCTGCATAATTCGGTTAACAAATATACCATGGAAACCAAATTTAAGGAGAATTGAGTTAAGAAATGACCATGAGACTCTATCAAAAGCCTTCTGCATATCTAATTTAATGATTAAGTTCTGCTTCTGTGATTTCCTTGTTAACATTCTGGTCATTTCTTGCATCAGAATTATGTTGTCAGAAATATCCCTCCCTTTCATGAAAGCACTTTGTTCAGGGGATATAAGTTGAGACATAAACGGCTTAATCCTTTCCATCATCATCTTAGAGAAAACCTTGTTAACAAAATTAGAAAGGCTTATTGGTCTGAAGTCAGAAAAAGTGACAGGTATTGGTTTTTTTGGAATTAGAGCTAGCCAAGTGCTGGAAATTGCCTTTGGGATGTTTCCACTTATTAGAAAGTCATTTGCAGCTTCAAGTAAATCAGATTTAACAATTTCCCAGAAGGTGGTATAAAAAAAACCAGTGTATCCATCAGGTCCAGAGGAGCTATGTTTGTTTAGGTCAAAAACTGCAAATTTGAGCTCATGAATCAGGAAAGGAGCCAACAGTAAATTATTCTCTTGTTCAGTTATTACTCTTGGTATTTCAGCTAGAAAATGACTCATATAAGTTCCCTGTTTCTGAGGTTCTTCCATATTGAATAAAGCTTTATAATATCCCACTGCCTCCTCTTTAATCTGTGTAGGATCAGAGGTCCAATTTCCTTGCTCATCTCTAATCTTACTAATTCTAGTTTTAGTCCTCCTTTCCCTAATTGAATGGTGGAAATAACTCGTATTTGCATCACCATATTTAAATCAATTCAACCTTGCTTTTTGCCTAAGAAAGATTATTTTCTCTTTTTGAGCCCTCATTAAAAGTTGTTTAGATTTATTCAAATCTGTCAGGGTAGATTCAGTAGGATTTTGTTGAAATGAGATTTCTAGATCATTAACCTTATTCTCATATAGTGACAGATTCTGATCAACATTGCCAAAGTGAGTTGTATTCCAATGCTTTATTTCCATCTTAAGCCTTTTCAGTTTATTTATTAACCTATACATCCCTCTGAAGGGAGTGTCCAGATTCCAGTTAGATTCCACTAGATTAAGAAAGTCCTGTCTACTAGTCCACATCTCTTGAAATCTAAAAGGTCTAGGGGCTTGTTCCTCTGATGATTGTACTGATAAGAGGAGAGGAGCATGATCCGAAGACAGTCTATTAAGAACATGGATTGAGCTGTTAGGAAATTTATCAAACCAATCTAATGAGAAAATTCCCCGGTCTAACCTTTGGAATATTAACTCTTTGCACCTTTCCTTATACCTATTATTGGTCCATGTAAAAGAATTACCTACCGTAGGTATATCATACAAATCCAAGTCATTTAAAAATTTGTTAAATTGCATCATACTCTTTTTTGGAGTTGACTTTCTCCCTTTATACTCTGATACTGAAGCTACAGTGTTGAAATCTCCAATATATATGGATGGGGGAAGATTAGCTACCATTAAATCACTCCACAATGACTCTCTTATTTGTCTATGTACACTTGCATAGATAAATACACAGTTCCAGCTCAGAGAAGATAAGGAGTCAATTATATTAGCTTGTACATACTGATCAGTCTCACTTAGAACAGAGATGCTAAAAGACTGGTTCCAAAATAACCAGATTTTAGCACTGTGGGCACAGTCGGCATTGTGAAATCCCAATTCATTTTTAAATTTTATGATCCTCTGATTTTCTTGCCATGGTTCTATTAAACACATTATGTCTAACTTGTGTTTAAGTTTCAAATTTTTAAGTCTGTCAATTGAAGTGCCAACTCCCCTAACATTCCAAACCAGTACATTCCCTATTATGGTGTGTTTTATCATTTAAAAATTTTGGGATTGGCTTTTTGTGATGATCTAAGTTTTCTACTAGTCTTTGCTGAGTTTTTGCCATTTTCTCCTGATTTTCCATTGCTATGGCCAATAATCCCAGATAACAAATGATCTGAAGGACTTACCTTTGCCTGCTCACCTTCTTTTTCCGTAATGCTCAGATCAGGAGTTGTTGTAGTTGTTTCTTTCAATCCTTCCTTGTTGCTGGTACTATGCTCTGCAGAACCTGTTTGTGCTTGCTCTATAATCTACAATTGTGCTATGTAATTTTGTGCCACGGGGGAAATAATGTTATTAGTAGAAACATCAGCAATAATGGCAAGAGGTGCTTCCTGTGATTCGACTGTTTCATGAAAAATCTCTGCAATCTCCCCTTCCTGCTCTTCCTCACTATCTTCTAAGGATTGAAAGGCATTAGAGATTGTTACAGTGTTTATGTTTGTTTCCTTTTCAGGTATGGATGTTTGTTCAAGTTGGTGGTCCTTTTTTCTCCATATAGATGTGGTTATTGGCTTAGATATATCATCTAATGAGTAAAAAGGGCCATTACGTTTTTTATGACTTACCTTATAGAAGTTAATGTTACTGTCATTTTGGAATCCAGTGATTATTTTTTTATTCTGTACATCATTTTCCTTTTGTGAAACTGTAAGAGCAGATGTACCTTCAATGTTAATTTCCTCTGTTGGGTGGGAATCTGACCTCAGATTGTTCTTATTTGCAATATTCTCTATCTTCTTACTAGTTATTTTCCTCAAGTTGGGGTGCAGAAAATTGCAGTTTGTGTTGCTATACCCAATTATTTTACAATGAGTACAATATGTAGGCAGGTCCTCATACTCTATTGGGTATTCGGCAACCTTGTTTCCTATGCCTACCATAATTGATTTAGGAAGCTGGGCTAACAGGTCAATTTCTAGGCAAACTTTAATAGCTGAATGTCTGGATAATGCCATAGTTGCAGCATCCATCTTAAGAAACCTTCCTACCTGACTACTTATACCCATGATAGCAGAGTTGTTATAGATATGGATTGGTAGTTTATGAAAAGTTACCCAAACCGGTACAATGGAGGATTCCACAGACGGAGAGAAATCTGATGTCCATTTCTGCACTTTCATTGTGTAGCCTTGAATTGACCACTGGCCCTTCATCCAGCACCTTTGGTAGTCTTCATTATCCTGAAATCGAATCAAAACATGTCGATAATCAATAGAGCCTAATTGAAATCTCGATTTAAAGCCTATTGATTTGAATGACTGTTGAAGTGAATCCATATGTGGTTTCCCTCGGATGAACTTTCCGACGAGGGCGTTCTGGTAGTGCGAAGCAAGGATTTCTCCTTCTTCAGGGGGGAGTATGTATGCAATCTTGCCCTTGAATTCTGTTATCGGGTGAAGGTTTGGAGTATCTGGGAGGGATGCTAGGAGAGAGGATTGTTTTGTATTGAGAGCTTGGACAAAGCTACGAATAACCGGGGGCTTTGAGAGAGAAGGGTCCGGGGGCGGAGGAGGCGTCGGCGACGCCATGATCAGCAGCCAAAGGAGTTACCGAGAACAGTAATATGACCATTGCAGACAGAAATGGAGATGACGAACTTGAGGAAAGGAAACTTCCTCATCGGGTAGTACATCTCCTTCTTCTGCTTTTCTGTCTTCAGAGATGCCTGGTGCTTGGTCAAACGACGACGTATGGCCCTAGTCTTCTTGGGGCGGAGATCCAGAGGCAAGTACTTCTTGTTCTTGTACACCTCCCTCAGCGCCAACTTCTGCTTCTGCGAGATCACAGTCAAAACTTGCGCAATGGACAAACGTACAACCTTAATCTTGGAGAGCTTTTTGGGGGCGCCACCGGTGACCTTGGCGACGCGGAGCAGCGACAGCTCGGCTTTAAGTTCCTTAAGCTGAGCCAAAAGGTCGGCTTTGGTCTTCTGTCTCAGCTTGTGAACCTTGATTCTGGCCATGGCGGCTGTCTTCTTCTTCCTCCTGGTGTGTGACTGTGTGTTTTGGCGGCGCGCGGTGGAGTTCAATAAAAAAATAAAACAAACAAAGAAAAACAAAAGCGATATTAAATACTCGACAAACATGTTATGATAATTGACAATTAAACTTAACTAGCATCCCCGCCAACGGCGCCAAAATTTAACCTACCTCCAGTTGAGGTCGTTAAGTTGTAGCTAAATTAATCCGAGCGAAGGCGTTCCAAACAGACAAGTACCTCCAAGAGTGGAGGGATGTAATGCATGGGTTGGTAAAAGATAAAACTAGTGCTCATAACACGTGGTGTGATCGATGGTCAGCACTTCCTTATACCTGTTATGTAGGGTGCTCTTGCAATCTCCCATCGGCACCGCCTCCGTAATTACAGGAGTGTAACAATAGTCCAACCATTGCACAGATCTATTTCTCCCCCGTACAATTACATCCATGGAACTACACCACAATTGCTATGCCCCCTAGGCCTATAAAGAGACAATGGAGGTAGGCACCTTATCGATGACACTAGGACCTCTTACAACCCTATCTTGCTACTATTTAGTATCTCTACTCATAACCCTTTGGACCAACTTTCCAGCTAATACTGGTGTGTTTTCATTCGTAACGGTAAAACTTGGAAAAGACCTACGTGCACACACCCACCCATATCACATCCATGTTTCTCTTCCCCGGGGGGGTATCAATATTTGCACCAACATGAATCTAGACTAGAGTGTGTGCTAATGGAGTGTATTATTCATGAAATTATAACATTCAAATACAAGTCATCATAATATCATAAGCACATAAATTAGGATGGTCAAATGAATCTAACAAAAACTTAATCAACACATGAATACAAGTTTATCTCCAAGCTATAGAAACTACTCCCTAGACATGAAATTCAAGTATTTCATTGAATTCCACATCTGAGGGCTAAAGCAAAATTAAAAGGAAAAAGAGAAAGAACCTACAGAGAAAAGAGAGTTTTTCTCTCTCTAAGTTCATCTTCAATCTACAAATGAACTTAGAAAAATGATCCAAAAGCTTCTAATCCTAGTAGACCAAAGCTATATTTATAGTAGTAGGGGATTGGGCCTAAAAATAGGCCCAAAATAGGACAAAATCGTAGCAGTCGCAGCCTGGCAAGGACTGCCGTGGATGGCACAGCTCGCATACTGATATGGCCTCGTGCTGGCATGGTCCACGAGATCTAGCACGGTGTCATGAAATACCCTCTCAAGGGGTTAACCGTTTGACCTAGCCGTGCTAGAGTGTCACGACTACCGCGAAGTTATTAAAATTATCCAAGAAGAATTAGCCTACAAGGGTGGCTTCATTGGATTCATCTTCTCGATCACTATAAAATTGACTACAAGAACTCCCAAAATGGATCAACGGTTCACCCATGGGAAGAAAAACAAGAAGCCACGAATTGTAGCTCGCCCGCGCGGATCATCACCCTCCCGCACTGATGGATCTGAATATTGGGCTAAAGCCTCCACCACCCGGGCGAGGCCATTTCTGCCCGAGCAACGCCTTTTCCGCCCTGGCAGGATCCTGCTGCACTTTTTCTTTTTGTCTTTCTTTTCCTCTCTCTTGTACTATAAATAGCCCTCCTTTCTTCCCCATTCTCTAAGCCCAACTTGGGGGCTCCAAAACCCTAGATTTTCTCCATTTTCATCCATTTATTCTTCTTTCTTTGTATATCTTTGTTCTATGTTATGGGTTTTTATTATCTAGCTTAGTTTTGTACTTGGAAACAATTGAGTGAAGCTTTCACACCTATGTAGTAAGAACCTCTATTTCACTATTTCTTGATTCTTTTGTTATTTAGTATTCATGTGTTCTTAATGCTATGTTTTACTTCATTCATGCCATGGTTTTTTTTGATAATATGAAGTGTTTGTATGATTGAAGTGTTTGTATGATTGAAGTGTTAGAGTGCTAGGAAAGTGGCCAATTTCTTAGCTCATTTGACATGAAAATCCTAGAACATGGACTTAGAACTTCTTGTGTATAATGTGTTGTGATTCTTGCTAGATAAGTATGTTAATGTGGATTATTTTTATACTTATCCTATAGATGCAATGAAAGGTTGAATCTTGAATGTGGTTTGTTCTAGGTTTAGCCTAATGAATGTTATGTTAGGTTAAATGGCTATGTCTTTGGTAGAAGGCTTGTTTTTATCAAATCTATGGTTCTCCATGTATAATGCCATTGATGAATATATGTATGGTCTTTGAACGTCTAAATTGATCATCAGTGAGGTTTGCAAATGGTCGTTGAACGTCTTTGTAAATTACTATTAAGAAGGAATGAATGTTGATCTTCGAATGGGAAGTGATAATATTCCCCATAGGTAACAAATGTGATAGAATGAGTGAATGGTTCAATGATCTACATAAGGTTTGGAAGTAGATATCGATTGCCCCTAAGGCTTTATATTTTGTAGTTTTTACCCTTTTTTCTTAGTTTGTTGCATGATTAGCATAGTTACTTGACTTTGCTAGTTAGCTTGTCTTTTAATTTCATAACTTAGGAAAACCAACCAACCAAAACCCCCCATTTACTTGCTTTAACATATATATATATCTACATCTAGCCTAATATAAACCTTATATGTTTAAACGCTTAAGAAAATTCCTCTTCTTCGTGGACGACCCCGATTTTCCACATCTACTTAATTGTAGATAGGAAGCATTAGGGCTTAAAAATATAACTTTTGGGGGTATAACGATGACCTCCCAAATTTTAGCACTGCCGCCAGAGCAGAGGCATTTATTTTTAAGTGTTTGGGTATATTTGGTTGCATATTAGCTAGTTTTTTTTTATTTTCCACTTCTTGGTGGTTGTTTTTGTTCGGAGTAGGTATTGCTTCAGTTCTTGGTGAATTTTTATCAAGAATCCTTGCAATATGATTCCAGACTTTTGAAAAAAAAACAAATGGAACATGTCACCTTGAGGGAACACTTGATGAGAAGAGAGGCTTAACAAGCAAGGTTTTGTAAGATGTGTCATTCCGACAATCCTACCTAGTCTTGCTATTTGTTGAGAGAGGAGCACTATGATGGTGAAAGAACCTTTGGTTTCCAAAACCAAGGGTATTATGAAGAGTGCTACCAACAGGTTGGAGATGTTGGTTTTCAAGGGCAAGAAACTCAAGAGTTATATCCATACCATGACTCTTACAATCCAGAGTGGAGTGGTAATCCGGATTGGTGGTATAAGAATGAGCTGGAAAACCAACAATACAGAAAAAATAGTTATCCCCCACCACTATACAGCATACCCCAAGACCAAGCCCTAGAAGAAGGTTTAAGTTTGAAAAATGAGGAGATCATGAATGCAATAGAAAACTTAACAATCTGAGCCAAGACTAATGAAGAATCAAAAACCAAAATCTCCTCTAGTCTTGAGGCTTTTGAGGGGCCTGTGAGCAATTTATTGAAAGTGGTAACCCAAATGGAATATCGGTATTCCAAAGATACACCATCCCAAGGGAAGTGGTGACCCGAATGTACAGCAATGCTCTATCGATCCAACACATTGGTTTTACATGGACAATCTCTGATTTGTCAAATTTAAGTGCAGCCTTCTCCGCTCTGCTTAACTGAGCCGCAACTCTCTTTGCTTGAACTGTAGCAACCACCTGGTCGATCTCAGGCTCCATTAATGGATTCAACCACCCTGGATCTATTGATCCCACCATGTAATTACACCACAGATTCAATGATCCCATGGAGCATGGTTCTTCATCTTTGGGCCCAGACTCCTCAGCCAAATGCTCGTGAACTACCTTACTCTGTGCCTCCCTAATTCATCTAGAGTCCTCGAGCAACATAGTGGTGATCCTTTTCTCCATTGGACAATTAACAAGGGCATGACTTCCTTTTCTCCATTGGACAATTAACAAGGACATGACTTCCTTTTGCATGTCCCACACACAGGTCGTGCCTTACCAGTTTGTCCATCCTACATTGGTTTTCACCCAAATAAACTAGCCACGCTTGCACTAGGACTTCCCCCATTCCTTCCCACAATTGAATTGGGCCTATAGCTACCTCCGCCGCTTGGACTGGGTCTAAAGTTACTCCCCACCTTGGGAGAATTCACACCTGAACCATTACCCACCTTGGAAACAGTAGAACTGATCACCTCCCTATTAACTCTTTGCGATCCTCCGCCCCCATAGTCATTCTGACTTTCAACTAATGCTACCGATGAGCTATAGTCAGTGCAACAAGTTCTCCTTAGCTCAAGTCTAGCCCACGGCTTCAATCCCTGTTTGAATTCTTAGAGTTTTTACTCCTCCGGATGGTCTGGCAAGTCAAGCATACAAGCCTAGGAAGCCAACACATATCCCATAATACTACCGGTCTACACCAGGGTCCTGAGTCTTAAAAATACTTGTTCCTTTACATTGGTGGGCATGAACTATTGCATCACCTTGAGCTTTAATTCATCCTATATGACGATGGCCAGGCATCCTACCTTTATCTCCGCGTCCTGGGATCGCAACCACACCATAGAAGAGCCCTCGAAGTACATCGTGGCAACAATAACTTTCTCAGCTTCCAAGTTTGTCTCGATCACCTTAAAGTATTACTCCAACTCATACATGAAGTTATCAAGCTCTCTCGCACCAAGTGCCCCGCCATATTTCTTAGGCTCGGGGACTTTTCGTCTGTGCACAGCACGGACACCACCACTACCGCTCCCACCTTAGGACAAGTTGGTCATAGCTTGCATGAGTACACACACGTCTCTGCTAAGCTTCTCAATGGTGCCTCTCATTTCAGCAGTGTTGGACTCGCGAGATGCCAATGCTTCCCTCAGGTCAGCGATCTCCTCCTCCTAATGTGCAACCTTTGTGTTGGCCACCTCGATATCTCTACTAGTAATGGAAACATCCAATTCCATTTGATACACACGGTCAGCTAGGCTCCCAGACCTTTGTGTTTCACAAAAGAGATCCCTCTCTATGTTCTCCAACTTATCGGTCTTCTTCAACATAGTAACTACCTTTCACTATGCACTAAAGGACAGCTTGAGCTTTGATACCAACTATAATGGGTCACCCTCTCAAGGGGTTAACCATGCAGGCTAGCCATGCTAGAGTGTCACGACTACCGCCTAATTTCTCACGTGCATCGTACTCACCTTGGTTGCTCTCAACACACCAAGACTTTAGAGGGACGTGGTCGAGTATGCATCAGAAATACACACACGAGTTTAGATTAGGAGCAAGGCTTCAAACACATAAGCCACAAATACAATATAAGGCCCAGTAACTGGGGAGAAAATGCTCATTTTCAAATATTGTGAAAAGGTAATCGGATGTGGGTAGCTCAGTACTCCACATATATGTTGTACAAACATTATCATGAGTACCGGGTATAATACAAAGGAAGGTCAAAGGAAATAAGGCACGTAGGCCTGGACCTTAAGGGAAAAAACTAAGCTACTCTACTAGTTAAGAATATTACAAGAAAATAGAAGACTTCTGGGATGAAAAGCTTGGGACATGTCTTCTCGGGCCATGACTCAACACCTAGTGTGATGGCCTGGCAGGCGACAGGGCACTGCATGCAGGGGTATTGGGCATGAATGGCTCAGGCATTAAGGCACCATAGGGGGACATCACGGGCCGTGAGCAGTTAGACGGTCAGCACAAGATGACCTAGAGGTGTTTGCGGTGTAGTTTAGGGAGACCGGTTCACAAACACACGTTGAGCGGTATGGGACCATAGCATGGTTGTGGTGTGCATGTAGGTATGGGGTTGCGTTGAGGCTGGGTGATAAGTCAAACCCCTAGACCTATCATATGTAAGACATCAAAAACCTAATCTAGTGCTCATAACACGTGGTGTGGTCGATGGTCAGCACTTCCTCATACCTTTCACGTAGAGTGCTCTTGTAATCTTCCATCGGCACCGCCTCCATAATTAGGGGAGTGTAATAATTTTCCAACCACTGTGTAGATCTTTTTCCCCCGTGCAATTTTGCCAATGGCACTACACCGTGGATGCTCTACCCCCTAGGCCTATAAAGAGGCAAGGGAGGTAGGCACCTTATCGAAAACACTAGGACCTTTTACAACCCTAACTTGCTATTATTCCGTATATCTACATGTAACCCTTTGGACCAACTTGCTAGCTAAGACTGGTGTGTTGTCATCGTAACGGTAAAACTTGGAAAAGACCTACGTGCACACACCCACCCATATCACATCCAAGTTTCTCTTTCCTGGGGGGTATCAATATTTGCACCAACATGAATATAGAATAGAGTGTGTGCTAATGGAGTGTATCATTCATGCAATTATAACATTCAAATACAAGTCATCATAATATCACAAGCACATGAATTCGGATGGTCAAATGAATCTAACAAAAACATAATCAACACATGAATGCAAATTTATCCCCAAGCTATAGAAACTACTCCCTAGACATGGAAATCAAGTATTTCATTGAATTTCACATCTTAGGGCTAAAGAAAAATAAAAATGAAAAAAAAAAGAAAGAACCTAGAGAGAAGAGAGAGTGTTTGTCTCTCTAAGTTTCTCTTCAATCTAACAATGAACTTAGAAAAATGATCTAAACCCTTGAATACAGAGGCTATATTTACAGTAGTAGGGGATTGAGCCTAAAAAAAAACCTATAATGGGCCAAAACCTTAGCAGTCGCAGCCTGGCAAGGACCACCGCGGATGGCTTGGCTCGCGCTGCTGATGTGGCCTTGTGCTAGTATGGTCTGCGAGATCTGGCACGGGATGCATGCCTCGTGCCGACACAAGATGCGAGATTTGGCACAGCCGTGCTGGGCACAGTCTGTGTCTTCTTGTGTGGCTCATCATTTAGAGCTTTTCTTTTGCACATCTGATTCGTGGTCTGTGTCGTTTGACATGAGTCATCAACCGACTCTTCATTTTTCCTCCATTTCTTGGCATAGGACACTTTATTCTTTGTACCTCATGGGCTAGTCTTAACATTTTAGACTTGGAACGGCATGGGCTGCTTGGAACGGCGTGGGCTGCATGAAACGGAGAGGTTTGCACCTATACTTATCCAAATTTGGGATGAAAAAGGCAACATGCGGGCGAGGCCCGCTGGTGTTGGCACGGCCCATGCTGCTTAGTGAAGCTCCTGCCAAAGGTCCTCGGGACAGGCCACGTGGTGTGGTGCGGGCCACTTGTGTGAGATCTCGATCCTTTATGGGCGGTCTATGCCTGCTCATTGCTACTTTGGCCGGCTAACTTCTTTGTTTCGCTTCAGATGAACCATTGGTCCAATTTGGGAGTTCTTGTAGTCAATTTCATAGTGCTCAAGAATAAAAATTCAATAGAACTAACCCCAATGGCTAATTCTTCTCAAATCTCTCCCAAAACTTTGTACAACTCTCGAACAATAATCCTTCGTTTCTCCTTTGGTTGTTTTGAACTTCAATGCCACCTATTTTTGGCTCAATCATCCTATTACCATGATGTAGGTTTCGTGGCCTTCATCTACTACCATTCTAATATGAATGGTCATCATCATCTTCTACCTTCCTTGCGAATGGCTTTAAATATAAATGTAACCCATGAGAGACCTAATAATGATGATCACAAGGGAAGATCTAGGTGTCCATGGATACGAGGTGTCCATTAGTACCAATTAAATCTATAAAATCCAGGATTTAGACAAGAAAAACAAACATGGCTGTCTAAACCCCTTGTCATGTAAGCTCAACTAATACTAGCAATCCAACATGAAAAGCAAGCCAATTATTACAGCAAATATATCGGTTAACGCACGCACAATGATGCACATCAACAACTCGTACGTGGTTGTGTGAAATTGACTATTAGGTTCTAGCATCTCTGTGGACAAACCTGGACTTGCCACTAACTACCCCATAGGTAGCTTAGTAGTGAGTTGGGTGCAGAACTAAAAATTTTATCTTTGACCACCCATCCTCATCCCTTTAGGATTTGTTTGGAACTTCTTTTCTTGGGTTATCTATGACACCATTTTAATAGCCTCGAGTAGAGGCGAGTCAGTTACCATAAACTTTGCTGATTATGGGCCATGTTCCTAGATTGTGGTCTTAGTGGCATGATCGTGGGTAAGATACATCTTTCCCTCTATGTTTTCTTAGATAGGTTTTCAAAGGTGAGGTGTTATTATAGTTTTAGGCTTAGCGAGGTTCTCTCTTCTCTTTGGTGAATTATCATTTACTTGGTTCGCTGGGTTCTCTAATTACCTTTAGTATGAACCTCAAATGGTTATGGGAGGTGTATACCATAAGCCCCCCTAGCCAAGGAGTTAGTGCTTATGGATTTGTTGTAATTCTTTTCTAAACGTAGGTAATAAGCCAAAAATTTTGGTAGCATGGCTATTGGACATATTTTTGACAAAGCAATAGTAAGATATCGGTGGAGTAGGCACTGGCTGCTTGGATAAATATAAGAAACTATAACTGCACTTTTAAAGTTACCTTTTTTGGGAGGTCGTTGTCAGCGGACCAAGAATTTGGGGTAATTTTTCAAATATAAACTGTTTAGGAACTTAACCTATCAATAATGTACTAGCTGCTGACTATTTGAAAAATGTCGCGTTGCAATAGTGTTCTTACATTAGATGATTTAGATTTGCTGAAAAAGAATCATTCTTATCTATCTTCATGTGGGATTATGATTCCCCCTACTAAAGGATTCGTGATGAGCCCACTGCCTGATATGTTTAGTGTATATTCATGTCAGTTGCAGTATGGTTTGTCACCTCCTATAACATATTATTTTATGAGCATTTTGGAGGCTTATGGTGTTGCTCTCTCTGAGAAACATCCTCAGGGAGTAGCCATACTAATTGGTTTTGAACTTTTATATCGTGAAATTGCTATTGATTTCATTGTGTCACTGTTAAGTGCTTACTATAGGTTACATGAAATGGATGTGGGTGAGTCTTTGGTATCTTTCAAGGAAGTTAGTGTAAATGTTGAAATTGTAATAATTTCTCATGATAATTATGGATATTGGGAAGATAAATTCCTATATATAAGATGTTCTTACCAAGGATCAATACCACTATGGAATAAGAACATTAACTTGAATCCTGGATTAAAGTGGAAAATTTTAGATTTCCCGAGGGAAATGCGAGCTAACGTTATAGAGATATGGCGTCCTATTGGTTCACAGGGTATATACCTTTTTAAAATTTGTCAATTCACACTTATGTCATTTTAGTAAAGATTTGTTTTGCAGTGGCAAGGTTTTGTGTCTTAATAAAACCATTGTACTATGATCAATATGCAAGCACATCTGTTATTTTTCATGAAGCCAACCGTTTGAGGGAAAATCATTTAGGTACAAAGCGTAAGCTTTATGTTGAATAAAAATCTAACAAGGGTCCTCTGAAGTTGATGAAAATGCAAGACAACATGACTGTTTTAACTGTCTAGACTTCCCATGGTTTAACTATGGTTGATGGTTCTGTAAGAGACGTATGTTAGTTTCCTATTAAATGTTTTAGGATTTTAATCATGTGTTATTAACTTTTTTGGGATTTTAATCCTATGTTATAAACTTTAGTGTAATGGTATAGGTTGATGAGGTGTTAACTATGGTCACTCAACTTGTTGTTGATATGCTAGCAAGGTGAAGAAATTGAAGGGGTGACTGGGGTCGATAGATTCGTTGAGGCCATCATTCGACAATGGATCAAGAGATGAGATAGTTAAATTTGAATAGGATCAACAAATTAAAGGTTGCATGCCATTGTAAGGAGATGGATGGAATTATTGTATTACTATGTGAGGATATTAGGGAGCTAACAGAAAGTGGTCCTGCTTGTCTAGGCTCTCCCTCTGTATTGGTTAACAAACTTATGGGTACTAGGGATTTTCACTGTTTATTTGGAGATATGTATGTTAAAATGATTGAGGTTAGGCTATGTGAGGCTTTGCTTTGGCTTCTTAGAAAATCCCCGAGTTAGAGGTTACTGGTTTGGGTGAATCGCATGTTCTGGATGAGGGATTAAAAAGATGTAAGGTTATTGTTGATGATGGGTTTCTCCAAATCCTACAAGTTGGGAGTCAAAACGTTTTGACTAGTTAGGGTACTAGGGGAAGTGGGTACACTTCCTAATTTAGGGGATTTGTTGGGATGCGATATTGACCGTAATAGGATTTTTTCTACTCCTTGTGGGGTTAATGGTGCACTATAGGATGAGACGGCTACCAAAACTATTGGGGCTGAACCGCAGAGTGTTTGTTTTGGTGATAAGTCCGTTGAAGAGTATAATTTTTCTTATTCTAAGGTAGGGTATATTGTTATCTTTAGTTTTGGTTAGATTTTGGGAGGTCGTCGTCGTACCACACAAAGTTAAATTTATAAGCCCTAAATGCTTCCTACCTACAACTAAGTAGATAATAGCAAGTCAGGGTCGTCCACAAAGAAGAGGGATTTTCTGAAGCGTTTAAACATATATGGTGGATACTAGACTAGAAGTATATATATATAGGTATATAAAAGAAAGTAAATATGGGGGTTGGTTGGTTTTGGTTGGTTTTGGTCCTAATTTATGAAATTAAAAGACAAGATAACTAGCAAAGTAACTATGGTAATCATCAAACAAACTAAGAAAAAGGTTTTAAAACTACAAAAGACAGTCTTGGGGGCAATTGATATCCACTTCCAAACCTCATGTAGATCATTGAACCATTCACTCATTCTATCACATTCATTACCTATGGGGAATGCCTAAACTTCCCAATTGAATATCAACATTCATTTCTTCTTAATAGTAATTTGCAAAGACAAACAACGACCATTTGCAAACCTCATTGATAATCACTTTAGGAAAACCACACCATAAAGATATTATACCAATGGCATTATACATGAAGAACCATAGATTTGATACGAATAAGCCTTCTACCAAAGATAGTCATTCAACCAAACATAGCATTCATTAGGCTAAACCTAGAACAAACCACATTCAAGATTCAACCTTTCATTGCTTCTATAGGATAAATATGAGAACAATCCACATTAACATACTTATCTAGCAAAAATTACAACACATTATACACTAGAAGTTCTAGGTCCATGTTCTTGGATTTTCATGCCAAATGAGTTAAGAAATTTAAAACTTTCCTAACACCCTAACACTTAAATCATACAAACACTTCCTATTCCAAAAAAACCCATGATATAAATGAAGTAAAACATAGCATTAAGAACACATGAATGCTAAATAACAAAAGCTTCAAGAATGAGTGAAACAACCTATTCATTACTTTAACTACTTGTTGTGAAGATAAATCTTCTATCCTTCTCAGATAGTAGTTTGCACGACATCTCTTGTCAAACCTCACTAATGACGACTCCTTTAGTCGATAACCGGTTAAAGTATCCCATTAATGGCATTGAGCACGAAGAATCAATAAGCTTGGTAACACTTATAAACACTACACCGTGTCTAAGCATTGAACCAATTCATGCATTTACACAAGATTAGTCAAGAACGTTCAACGCTCATAGACCTCTCCTATATGCTACAATAAACAAACATGACAACGAGTTCAACATCCTCACATTCATCTAGAAATTATCAAACCCATCAACACAATCAAAAGCTCTAATTCCTACGCTTGGATTTCATATTAAGAAGGGAGAAACTTAGCTACTTTTTCCCAAATCCTAACAAGCAATCATACAAGTTCTTTATATAATCAAGCTTGCAAAATATTAATGACATTAACAATCCACATTCAAAGCGCAATAAATTCACAATACATAAAGCAATAGATAGATAGAACTGATTCTGAAGACATTAGCAAGGAAGTCGCAATCAATTGTTCCCAAGTGCAAAACTAAGCTATATAATCAAAACCCATAAATAGAACAAAAATCTACAAAGAAAGAAGAAGAAAAAAAGAAGAAAGGTTAAAAAAATTAGGGTTTTGGGAGCCCCAAGTCGGGCTTGGGAAAATGGGGAAGAAAAAGGGCTATTTATAGCCCAAGTTGGTCAAAAAGAAAGTTAAAACGCAGCAGACCACGTGTCGGGCGCGCATCGGGCGCGGGGGTGCTTGGCTGCTGGTTTGAGGGTGCTTGGATACTAGCGCGAGGGCTCTTCTCGCATGGGATCAGGCGCCAGGCACGCATTTCTGGACCAAGGATTGCGCCATGGTTTTCTTCACCTGGCCGATCGGCTGGCTGGTCTTTGCATCGTTTCGGGTGAACCATTGCTCCGATTTTGGAGTTCTTATAGTCGATTTTCTATTGCTCGAGAATACAAATCCAATGGTGCCACCTTTGTAGGCCAATTCTTTTCTAATCATTTTAAGAACTTTGTCCAAACTTCTGGGTGACAATTCATCCGCTTTTTGGCCTTCCGTCTTTAACCCTTCTATCTTCTACCACGTTTTGGCATGCAGACTTTACCAAACCACTCTAAATGGCTCACAAGAAATCTACAAAATAAGCTCACAAAATGGAATCTAAATGCTCGTGAGGACCAAAAATCCATTAGACTAAACATAGGTAACAAAATGAAGGATTTAGATATGAAAACTGAAAATGGTCATCTAAACCCCTTATGATGTAAATCTAGCTAAACCTAGAAATCTTACAACAAAAATATGACAAAATTGATATTAAATGCTCCGCAAAATACATGCATTTGACGTCTCATCAGATTTCTATGTAACCTCAATGAATCTATATTATTGCTCTTATTTAGATATATCCTTATATTTGTGTTTATTGTATATAGGTAAGGGAACCATTTGCACAGGACTTTGTGGCCTGTGTTCATCATAAAAGCATTAGTTTTGTCTTCTAGGTTACCTTGAATGGGTTCTAAGAATATTCCTTATGTGCATGAACCCTTGTACTGATTTAACTAATGAGATTACTTTGTTTATGCAGATTGATTAACTTAGCAAATGAGATGTACAACTGCTATATTTATACAAGATATCTACCAGATTGTCTAACAAACTGACAAACCAAATGCTATACAAGATACCTAACCACCGAAAGGAAAATAAAATTGATCAATCTTCAAATTCAGTTTCCGCCGACTTGAATTTGACGCCAAGTTTCTGATCATGATGAACCTGAGAGCCTTCCTGCTACTTTAAGCTTCTGGTGTCTTCGATAGCATCATCATAATTCTTCACCTTCTTTCACTCTAAGATTCTTCTTCCCCGGCGTTAAGTACTACGCTCTACCAACAGTTATTATTACTGTTACTGCGTGCGAATACGGTGCGAAATACACACGAAACACACTCTTCCTAACTGAATCGAATCCATCTTCATCTCCTTCACCTTACTTTGCTGCTACATCGGTTAATTGTTTTATTGTTTTCCTTTGATGGCGGCTCCTCCGCCTGGTCGCGGTGGAGCAATCGCGACCAAGACCTTTCTGCAAGCTCTGGGCAATAGGCCACCCCCTCTTACTACCTCCCTTCCTTCGAATCCTGAAATTATACCAAGAACCCAATATAAGGGCGAAATCTCCTGTCTTGTGTCTCGGAAAGATGCTGAAACGCTAGCGGCACATTACAGCAATGCTCTCGTCGGTAAGTTTGCTCGGGGGAAACCTTCAATGACTGCTTTAAACGAAGCTTTCAATTCTGTTGGATTCAAAGGTAAGTTTCAATTGGGATCTATTGATTTCAAGCACATCCTTATCCGGTTTCAGGATAAGGAGGATTATCAACGGTTATGGATTAAAGGTCAATGGATTTTTAACCAAGTTCCCATGAAAGTGTTAAAATGGAATACGGATTTCAATCCTGCAATTGAATCTTCTATTGTACCTGTTTGGGTTACTATTCCCTGTGTTCCAGTCTTCTTTTATAATATTGCAATGATAGAATCCATTGGGAATCAAATAGGTAATTATATCAAAATGGATGCAGCAACTGCTGCATTAACTAGGCCCTCTGCAGTTAAGATGTGTATTGAAATTGATTTGAAAAAGAAACAACCATCTTCTATTAGGGTGGGTATTGAAGAAGATGGAATAGAGTATAATGTAGTAAAGCTTCCTATTGAATTTGAAGACCTGCCTCTCTATTGTCAGCATTGTAAAACTATAGGACACGATGACAGTCTTTGCATCTATTTACATCCAGAGCTAAAGAAGCCAAGGCCTAATAGGATGGATAAAGTGAAATCTAACAATAACAATACACAAAATGAGCCTCTTGTTGATCATAATAAGGCTGGTGGTTCGGGTCTTACTGCTACTGAGAAATCTAAGACTTTGCATAGTCAGAATTTGCAATATATACCTAAAAAGAAGCCTGTACCTGTGGAGAGTGATCAATTAAGGGGAGCTGAGTCAGATGTACAGGGGGAGGATATGATAAATTTAAAGCATGATGTGCATAAACAGTCCCCTCCATTAAGTACTGAACTAATAAATGATAATCCTGTTGAAGTTCAGTCTGAAGTAATAAACCATCCTTCTGTGATTTTCTTGAATGATGATACTAATGATATTTCATATGAAATACATGGGGATGTCCATAAGGGGGTAATAGATAGTCCTCAATCTTCGGTACTCAGTAAGATGTCCTTGTCTGCTCCACCAAATCTCATATCAAAAACAGGTTTTGTCAAGGATGACATCCCTAACAAAAGGAGTAAGCGGTTCTCACCTTTTAACCCTATTCTTGCTGCTAAAAGTTTTATTTTCTCTCAAGAAATAGACAGGCAGAACAGGTTTCTTTTACTGGCAGAGGATGAGCCAGCTGAAGATCAAGTTGTGACTCCTGAAGTATCAAAGTCATTACTGGTGGACAAAGATAATGATACTGTTAGCATTCAGGTTAATCAGGTAACTCCTATGTCTCCTCAACCACTAGCAGGGGAAATAAATGATTTAGATCAGGATAACCACAATAAATCACATAAGAGTGAGAGCTTCTTCACTCAGTTAAATACAATCATGACTAGATCAAAAAGCTCCAATCATGTTTCCCTATGAATAGTACAATTCAGATTAAGATACTAGTGTGGAACCTTAGGGGAATGGATACCTCAATTATTAGGTTGCATAATTTGATAGACAGGCATCATCTTGAGTTATTATGCTTAATTGAACCTAAACATGACAACTCACAATGTGAGCATTATAGACAGCTACTTCACTTTGACAATTGCATGCAAGCAAATAATGAACAGATTTGGCTATTCTGGAATAATAGTGTTTCAGTTGTTTGTAAAATGGATAACCTGCAGTTTCTAGCTGTTGAAATGAGTAGCATTACTCTGAATAAAAGCATGGAAGCTATCTTCGTGTATGGACTTAGGACTAGAGAAGGTAGAAAGGATCTCTGGTCAGATCTTAAGATTTGTACTCAATCAAACTCTTTACTCATTGGTGATTTTAATGCTATTACATCTGTGAGTGAATATAGAGGTCCTTCTACTCCAAAGACTGGTAGTATGAGAGATTTTCGAGAATTTATAAATGACATGGCCTTGGAAGAAATTCCTACTGTGGGTAATCTCTTTACTTGGACCAATAATAGACTAAGAAATCCTACAGTTAAGAGGCTAGACAGGGGTTTATGCACTGCTTCTTGGTCAACTAACTTTCCAAATTCCTCTGTGCATATTTTGAATAGAATTTCCTCTGACCATAATCCAATGCTACTCACTATAGGTAGTAATATTGCATCCTCTCCAAGACCTTTTAGGTTTATTAACACTTGGTATAAAAGAGATGGCTTTAATGAGGTAGTTAAACAAAGTTGGGATTCTCAGACTCAGCAATCAGGAATGGTTGGCTTTTTTGAAAAATTGTTGAGGCTGAAAAAAACTTTAAAAATTTGGAATAAGGAAGTGTTTGGGAATATTAATGATAATGTTTTAAAGGCTGAATCAGTTTTAAGAGAAATGGAGGGACAGTATGATCTGAATGTTACAACTGAAAACAGGGTTAAAATGAAAGAAGCTAGGGCAAAATTGGTGAGGGCTTTGATTGAACAAAAGAGTTTCTGGAAACATAAAGCAAAAGTTAAATGGCTGAAGGAGGGTGATAACAATACTAGTTTCTTTCATAACACGGTTAGAGAGAGGAAATGTAGTTTAAAAATTACAAAAATTAAAGGGAGTAATGGACAGTGGATTGATAATGCTCAAGAAATTGAGACTGAATGCATCCATTATTTTCAGGACCTCCTAACTGAGCAAAATTTCCCTGAAAGTGATATTCCCCAAGCAAGGGATATTTTTAAACATCATTTCTTAAGTCAGATCCCACAGTTGATCACACCTGATGACAATGAAAAATTACTACAACCTGTATCAATTGCTGAACTTAAGAATGTTGTTTTTGGACTCAATCACAAAAGTAGCCCCGGTCCGGATGGTTTTACTGCAAAGTTTTATATAAAGTCTTGGGATATAATTGCTAATGATCTATTATCAGCTGTACAGGACTTTTTATCATTTCATAATATTCCAAGGGGGATTGGTAGTACATGGATCACAATTATTCCAAAAAAAAGTACACCTACCTCTTTTGATGATTACAGGCCGATCAGCCTTTCTAATGTTATAAATAAGATCTTCTCTAAGATTCTAATGGAAAGATTGAAGCCTTTAATGTCTAAACTTATCTCCAATCACCAAACTGCTTTCCTAAAAGGTAGAGATATTGCTGATAATGTTATCTGCCTTCAGGAAATGGTGAGATTCCTAAATTGGAAACAGAGAGAACCTAACTTGATTGTCAAATTAGATCTTAAGAAGGCTTTTGATAGAGTTAGGTGGTCTTTTTTATACTCTGTGCTTGCAAAATTTGGATTTCATGCAAAATTTATTTTCCTGATTATGAAGAACTTGTCTCAGGCATGGTTTTCCATCCTTATAAATGGTAAGCCAGTTGGTTTCTTTCAACCAACAAGGGGTATCAAACAGGGTGATCCTCTATCACCTTTTCTGTTCAATATCTTATCTGAAGCTTTTACTAGAAGCCTATCTTTTGTTTTTCTGAATGGTAGTTTATCATATTATGCTATTCCAGGTAATGCATTTCATATCTCTCATCTCTCTTATGCTGATGACACTGTGATATTCCTCAAAGCAAATAACAATTCTTTGATCAGGCTCAAGGCTTTCCTGGATACTTTTCAGGAAGTCACTGGCCAACATGTTAATTATAATAAGAGTGAACTGTACATTGGAAAGCATGCCACTGTAAACAGGGTTAGAAGGATTAGGATAATTCTAGGAATGAAGCTAGGAAGGTTTCCTTTTACATACTTAGGGGTTCCCATTTTTACTGGTAGATTTAGGAAGACTTACCTCCATCCCTTATTGGAACAGATTGAAAATAGACTGGGAAACTGGAAAAATAGGTGGCTTTCAATGGGAGGGAAACTTACTCTAATACAGGCCTGCATATACTCGGTTCCTCAGCACATATGGTCAGTGATTAAACCTACCAAACAGGTTATATTGGACATAGAAAGATTATTGAGCAAGTTTTTTTGGGGTTCTGATGATACAAATCAAAAAAGGGTATGGAGAAAGTGGGATGCTCTTTGCTATCCTACCATTCAAAATGGACTAGGATTTAGATCAATACATACTATTATTAAAACTTGTTCTGTCAAGCTTTGGTGGAAATATCAAAAGGGTGAGGCTCTCTGGACTCATTTGATTGCATCTCTTCCGTCTTCTTCCAGATCTTCGCAAATTTGGAAAAGGATTTGCTGTATCAATAATTGGGCAGAATCTCAATCTAGAGTCATTATTGGTACTGGAGATTGTAATTTTTGGACCTCTAATTGGTTGGATATAGGACCACTGCAGGATATTTGTGATCAAATACATGTGAATATTCCTTTTAACTGTAGTGTTTCAGATTTTATTGCCAATAAATCTGCTTTGATTGTTAAAATCATTCCATTTCTCCCTGATCATGCTATTACTCTTTTATGTGATTCTAAGCTGTTTCCTCATAGAAAGGACGGGCTAATATGGAAACCCGGAATCAATGGTGAGTTCTCTTTCAAATCTACATATCTACAATTACGTCACCATAGAGGTTCTGTGGCTTCTTTCAAACATCTTTGGAATTACAGAATTGAAAAAAAGGTTTCTGTCTTCATGTGGAAAATGATGAACTCCTTCCTTCCTTTTGACAATGTTTTACATTCTTTGAGGATTTCACTGGCCTCTAAATGCTGTATGTGCCATAATCATGAGGATTCCCTTGATCATTTTTTTAATTCCTGCACATTTACAATGCATATATGGAAACAGATCCATTCTTTTATGGGGATCAGAGATCAGGTATTCCCATCCATTTGGGATAGACTATCTTTCTATTTCTCATATAATGGTTTCAGTAGTGTGCAAGTTGAGATGATTCATTCTGCAGCATTAATAACCTGCTGGAACCTGTGGAAAACTAGAAATGGATGCTTGTATGATTCAGTTAATCCTGTGATTAGTGTGGTGCTCAATCATATTAGGACTGACATCTTTTATCTGTTTACTGCTAAGCCATTCTTTGTTGACTCTGGGATTGATAGGTTAATTGCTGAACATTCTTTCCTACCTTTGAGCAAAAAACCTCCTAAGCCTAAGATATTTAAAATAGCTTGGACAAAGCCAGACATAGGATATAAAATCAATGTTGATGCTGCATGGTGCTGTCAAACGAATATGTGTGGTATTAGTATGATTATAAGGGATTGTAGGGGAGGATTTATTGTTGCTCATACTAAGATCTCCCCTGCTTATTCACCTTTAGAGGCAGAACTGAAAGCAAAAAGGTTTGCATTAAGAGCAGGTTCAGAAATTAATCTCTCTTACTATTTAGAATCTGACTGTCTAAATGCAATCGGGTATGTACTAGATCCTTACAAGTCACCATGGAAAGTTTTCAGTCTGGCTGAGGAGATTAACAAACTCCTGGAAGGGATTCCTCTCAAGCATGTTCATAGACAAGGCAACTTAGTGGCAGATAAACTAGCGAAGGATTGTTTACATAGTCTGTCATCCTCATCGTTCCTTCATTTTCAAAGTTTAACTAATTTTGTGCAAGGTTTGATAAGATTGGATCAGATGGGTACTCCTTCTATTCGGATTGATATCTGAAACAGAGGCTACTGACTGTATTTCATATTTCAGGTGGATGGATTGCTTCTACTCAAAGAACTGAACAATTACGGCGGGCATTCGAATTCATCTCCAAATTAGTCATCTTCTTCTGTTGACATAAGTGATCTACTGCTATATCAATTTTGCTGGAAGCTACAGAGATCATACCAGACACAGTGATGACTGATCTCCTTCACTGTTTTTTGAAGACATCAATCACGGACAGGGATTAGTTGCCCCTTGCTGATGCTAACCACAAATACAGTTGGAAAGGTTTTACTTTTTGCTATCTCCTACACTATTAGCTTAGAGGATAGGCTTATGATTTAGGTAAAGGTTTCTTTGACTGACTTGTGTTTCGTTTATTCGATTCACTAAGAAGTTCAAGATCCGATTACCTAGTCATTAGTATTTGTAATCCTCTGGTTTCTACATTTCTCTATTTTCATTCTTTTGGAAGCAACAAAGGTTGCTTCAAGAGCAATAAGCTCGGTCTGTATAACTTATCTAAGCTTCGGCTTCTTTTAAACGGTTTTATTATTTACGGCTTGGGAAGGCTAATATAATTTCCCCCATCTAAGGATGGTTTTAATTAAAAAAAAGTACTACGCTCTACGTTTCTCTCATTTTCTTTTGTGTGGATTAGACTGAACACAATTTTAATTGTTGATATCAATATGTATTTCTTCCCTTGGGCATTTTTCAGACGTGTTGATTGTTAATTTAGGGTGGAATTTGATCAAAAATTTGTTCCTTTTGCTTGAAGTGAATTATATTGTAGCTCTGTTTTCTCCAATTCTTACTTTTGCAGCTCGGTTTCCCCACTTCTTTCGTTTGCAGTTCTATTTCCCCTCATTTTCTTTTATTTTGCTTCCCAATGCTTGATATCTTCATCAATTTTAGAATTCGTATGTTCTAACATGTGGCATTCGGTTTACCAGTGTTCGAGCCTCGATGGTTCGAGGGCTCGAGTGTTTGAGTGCTCGATGGTTCGAGTGCCTAATGGCTCGAGGGCGACAGGGCTCGTGAGCTTGAGAGCTCGAGGGATCCAGGGCTCGAGGTCTCCTAGGCTCGAGGGCTCGAGAGCTTGAGTGCTCGAGGGATCCAGGGCTCGAGACCTCCTAGGCTCGAGGGCTGGAGAGCTTGAGTGTTCGAGGTATCCAGTGCTCGAGGGCTCCAAGGCTCGAGGGCTCCAAGGCTTGAGTGCTCGAGGACTCCAGGATCAAGTGCTAGATGGTATCAACGCATCGAATGGGAAAACTTGAAACGATTCCAAAGATCAGTAGCCAAAACTGGACTTATACTTCCATAGGTTGAAACTGGGAATCCGCCATGTGGAAGCGCAAATGAGACTGTGAAAAATGGTAGCCATCGCGGAAGGGCAGAAAAAGAACAAAAATCCAAAGCCATGAAGGGAAGTAGTCCATAACCTGAAACAAAAGAGAGGAAAGATCAGCAGCATCAATCTTATTTAAAGGCTTGCCTATGGATTCTAATATAAGGTGTATGAATACTATCCATATAGATTAAGCCTTTAATATGTGCCGGAATGTTGGTCACATGCAAAGGAGAAACCATCGCAAATGATGCTTGATATTTCGCAATGGCATCCGCTACTGAGTTACATTCTCTATGTGTATGCTTGAGGGTAGCATGGGATAAAAGAGTGTGAACTCGGAAAACTAGAGGGTATAGGGTCCATTTGAAAACTGAAGGGCACTGAAGAGCACTGAAGAGACTTTAATGTGCACTGAAGAGCTCAGTATTATGACGACTCTCAATGCAGATTTGTTGTTCCATTCTCTTTATATGTGGTTATTGCTCGTATATATGTGTAGGCTTTTATTTACGTAAAAAAGGAGCTTAAATTATGTGCATAGCAATATAGTGGATCTGTGGTGATTTCTCAGTGCAATTTTCATATTCCTGATGAAACTTTTTTTTTAAAATACACCATAAGGTGGGGGATTGTATATAAGGTTCCCCAAACCTTTGAAAAAAAACAAGATAATTACAGAGAGTAGTTTTACAAATTTTCTATTGAGGCAACCTCATTGTCTCCAAAAGAAGAGCTAACTTCTATAGTCTATTGTTTGTACTACTAACTATCTGTGCAAGAAAGAGAAGTGATGAAAGTTGCATTTCCAAAGTAGGCAATCTCCACCCCATGTGTTAATTACTTACTTTGGCCAGGCAACTATCATTATAACATATTTAAGTAGTCTCAAAATGTAGGAGAAGCAGGAGCAAGTCTGATAGATAAAACTGAGTGAGGATTGTGTAGTCATATTCCAGTTGTGAAGCTGAGTGAGGCAGGTTGGAGCACTGGAGTATTGAACTGGAATTTCAGTTGTGGAGCATCAGGTTGAGCTTCGAACTTATGCATTGGAGCACTGGACTTGGAGTATTGGGTCAGGAGCAACACAAATTTCAACATGCCATATGTCTTCGTAGTGGTAAAGATCCACAGAAGTTCCTGAGACAAAAAAGAAATGACATCAGCAGTATCAATTGTCCTTAGTTGCATATCTATGAGTTCTAATGTAGGGTATGTGATCCCTATCTAAATTAATGAGGCCTCTGATGTTTGCCGGGATGTTAGAAAGGTTCAAATTAGAATCATCAAGGTGAGTGGATCTGTGTTTAGCAATTGCATCAGCAACCGAGTTGCACTCTCTGAAAACATGTCTAAGGGTGGCATCTTTTAGTTTGGAGTGAACTTGAAAAGCTAGTGTATAGAGGGACCATTTATCTCTTTTTGGATTGTTAATCATGTTTACTGTAAGCATAGAATCTGATTCAATTATAAAATTGCAGCTGCAATCCAGAAATGGGAAAACCTGAGCTGCAAATTGAATGGCTTTCATTTTAGCTTCTAGTGGTGATTTAGCAGAGGTGATTGTGGATTGGATTAGGCATGGATTACCAGCACTCTCTCTGGCTATAAGGCCAAGTGCTGAGTTCGTGGAAGACCAAGAAGCATCCACATTGATTATTATGGTGTTACGTGCTGGCCTATTCCAGTAGACAATGGATATGGAAGGCTTTGGAGGTGGTCTGAGGGGTGGGATCAGTGAGGAAATGGGATAGTTCATATTCAAAAGATTGTTAGAGAAGCAGGGCTTAGCTGAGAATGATAGAAAGATAAGGTCTCTTACTTCTTTACAGATATGAGTAGGTGAGAAATTCATGTTATCAAACTAGAAAGCATTTCTGGCTTTCCATAGAGACCAACAAATCAGAGATAGTAGCAATCTATAGATATGTTTATGAACTCTAGACAGATTATTGTTGTTCCAGTATGCAAAGAATCTATCAGTTAGATTGTCAAGAGTGTGTAGGTTATGTCCCAGTATAGCAGAAGTATCAGTCCATATAGTTTGGGCTAGGTGACAAGAGATGAAAAAATGTTCAAGAGAATCAGCTTGGTTGCATGCTGGGCATTTAGAGGCTAGGCTAAATCCACATTTGATTAGAACAACATCAAAAGGCAAAAAGGAGTTTAGCATTTTCCAAGTGAAAATTGATATTTTTTTTCTGCAATCTAGGGTTCCATATCAGTTTAGTAGCTGGAAAGTTACCTGGTAACTGTGTGAGAGCCTTGTATGCTGATCTGAAAGTAAGAAATCTTGTTTCTTCCAGTTTCCAGATCATTCTGTCTTCTCTTTCCATGTTTATATTTGCCTCCTGTAAGAAATTCAGAGTATCATGTTCTAAATAAGGAGAGATCTGAGTTAGAATCTGATTTTTATCCTTGATGAAATCAGCTATTGTGCAATAATAGAGTGAAGAAAGATCAAAGGGAGGGACACAGTTGATCAGTGGTCCATTAGGGCACCAATTTGCAGTCCAGAAGCTGCAGTTACCTTGGCCATGTATAATCAAAGAGTTGTTTTCTGCAAAGGAGTTAACAGTATATATCCTCTTCCAAGTTTGGGATTTTCTGTGTGTTTGATGTAATGACCATATCAGTTTAGCCCACATGGTGGTGTCCTGTTGGCTTTTCCACCAAATTTTGAGAGAGCATGAGTCAATTATTACCTGCATAGATCTGAAACCTAAACCATTCTGGAATCTATGTGCACTTAGGTCAGACCATTTTCTCCAAACTTTATTCATTTTCCCTTCCCTTTCTCCCCAAAAGAATCTGGCCATTTTTCTTTCCATTGATTTAATTATCTGCTAAGGGGGCTTTAGGATTGACCATATATGTTGTGGAAGGGAGTATATGCAGGATTGAATGAGAACCATTTTACCTCCTAAACTTAACCATTTGTTTTTCCAGTTCAAAAGCTTCTTATCTACAAGTTCCAGCAATGGTTGAAAATATGTGTTAAGTGTTCTTCCTTTAAAGATTGGACAGCCAAGGTATTTAAATGGAAAAGCCCCTTTTTTCATTCCTAAATTTGACCTAATCTGATTGATCCTAGCAGGAGTAGCTCTTTTACTAATATAGAAATCAGATTTGTCATAATTTATTTTTTAATCAGAGGTGAATTCAAAAGTTTCTAAAAAGGCTTTGATTCTCATTAGGTTAGATTTTGAGGCTTGCATAAAAATGATGGTGTCATCAGCATAACTCAAGTGTGAGGAAGGTGTAATAGTAGAGGGAAGCTGATAGTATTTAAGTCTATTGTTCATGAAGATGAAAGACAGACTTCTAGAGAAAGCTTCAGAAAAAAATGTTAAAGAGAAAGGGAGATAAGGGATCACCTTGTTTAATGCCTCGGGTAGCTTTAAAAAAGCCAACTAGATTACCATTCATAAGCACAGAGAAATGTGCCTGAGAGAGATTATTCATCATAGCATTCAAAAAGTTGCCTGTAAAACCAAATGTACACAGTATACTTTTTAAAAAGTTCCAATTGACTCTATCAAAAGCTTTCCTAAGGTCCAGCTTCAGTATGCAGTTAGGAACCCTGTTTTTTAATATAAAAACCTAATCATTGCCTGAAGATAGAGTATATTGTCAGAAATGTCCCTGTTTTTCATGAAAGTTGTATGATTTGGTGGAATTGGTTTTTCCATATAGAGTTTCAGCCTTTCCATTAGCACCTTGGAGCAGATCTTATTTGCTACATTTGAAAGACTGATTGGCCTATAATCATCAAAAGATGAGGGGGTTTGCTTTTTTGGAATTAAAGTTATCCAAGTGCTGGTTATTCCTCTTGGAATTTCTGAGCCTGAGAGGAAATCATTAACTGCAGCTTTTAGATCCTCTTTAATGAAATCCCAGCATTTTGTATAGAATTTAGATGAGAAACCATCAGGACCTGGGCTACTGTTTTTGTTCAAGCTCATAACCACTAGTCTAAGCTTATCTTCTGAGACTGGTTTAGACAGGGATAGGTTATCCTGAGCAGAGATTATTGTGGGAATTTGGCTGAGAAAATGAGGGTAGTAGGTATTAGAATCTAGTAGGTTAAACTCAGATAGGAGGTCAGAAAAATATGAAATGGCTTCTTTCTAGATTTCTGTGTAGTTATCTAACCATTATCCCTGCCTGTTTTTTATTTTTGAGATATGAAGCTTACAGTTCTTTTCCTTTACAATTTTGTGAAAAAACTGAGTGTTATTATCTCCAAGTTTAATCCAGTTAGTCCTTGATTTTTGTTTCCAGAATTTTTCTTTTTCCTTTAAAGCTATAATTAATAGTGCCTTTTTCTCATTAAGTTTGATTAGATCTGATTCTGAGTGAGTGGAATCATAGTTAATTTCCTGTAATCTTATATTTTCTTCTGCAATGTGTACATTAGAGTCAATTTACCAAAACATTCCTTATTCCAAATCTTAATTGTTTTCTTAAGTCTAATCAGTTTCAGATAAAGTCTTAGCATTCCTGGGTGGGAAATAGGTTTGGACCAGCTGTCTTTTATTAGTTCTATGAACTCTGGTCTGTTAAACCAGGTGTTAATAAACCTGAAAGGCTTAGGGTGGGAGGGAACTGAGGTTGAAACTTGTAGGAAAAAAGGGCAGTGATCCGAAGATTGCCTGTTAAGGATTTGGATAGAGGAAGCTGGGAATTTTATGCTCCACTGTATGTTACATAGTCCTCTATCTAGTCTCTTAGAGGTGGGTTTCCTTAGCCTAGAATTTGTCCATGTGAATAAGTTCCCAACTGTATTAATTTCCTGAATTCCTTTAGAGTTAATCCAGTTGTCGAAATCCCTAATAATACTTAAATTAGGGGAGGTAGGACCTTTATATTCTGTAAGGGAGGTGATTGTGTTAAAATCTCCTATATACATAGTATCATTATTTGATAGGAGGCTAAGATCATTCCACAATTCTTTGCTTCCTTCCCTAGTTCTAAGGCCATAGATAAAAACAGCATCCATATCATTATTTGAACAGGGTTGAAATACTTTAACATATAGAAACTGTTCATGGAGGGAAATCAGAGAAACGGATAGGGAGTCATTCCACATAAGCCAAATTTTTCCATTATGAAGAGGGAGAAAATGTGAGTAATTAAGCTTTTCCATATAGGTGTGGCATTGACTGTTATCATGCATTGGTTCAATAATACATAAGAGTTGAATTTTCTTCTGTTTGATAAGATGTTTCAATCTGAGCATTGAAGATTCTAAGCCTTTCAAACTAAAAAATTTATAGTAATGGTGTGTATTATTGTTCACATGATTTATGGCCTTTAGTAGCTGACCTTAACATCATCTTGTTCAGCTGGCTTAGATAATTGTTCTTTTTAAGTTTAGACTTACCTTGGAAGTCTTTGTTACCTGATGATTGTGATTGGTGAGATACTAGTCCTGGTTTGGGGTGTGAATTATCTGAGAATGATCCTTCTTCCTCTTCCTTATCCTACAGTATCTGATCCAGGTTATCCCCTGTTTGTGGGGCTTCTGTATCCTGCAAAACAGAGAATCTATTTTCCATCTTTCTTTGCTGAGAAAGTGAGAGGTTAGTGGATGAAAACTGATGAAGAGTAAGCTTATAGGAACCTATCTGCATATCATCCTTTTCATAGATCAGTTAAGCCTTGTTTGGGGTAGTTAGAGATGTTGCATTTAGCAGTTTTGTGATTGGTGATTATGGGTCAGCAGGGGGTGAATTTGTTAGGTCCAGTGTTGGAGGAGATTGGGATGGTTGTGGGGTATTTTTATCAGATTCTACTTCTAAAAGCTTGGGTAGACAGGAGGATGGATTTAGGGTAGGGTTTGTTGTGGCAAGCTGATGATCTAGTTGGCCTTTATTCTGGGGATTGTTGTGGGATTGAAAATCTGTAGTCATATTTGGTATCTTATTGAACTTGTTCACAGTGGCTTGCCACTGTGGCAGTGCATGGTTCTGGGAAATGGCTCTACACTGGCTGAGTGAGTGACCTAGCTTAGCACAATTGTCACAGTACAGAGGGATATCTTCATATTCAATGGTGTATTTCCTGTTGTTAGAAACAAAACCTAATCTAATGGAGTTGTTTAGTGGTTTCTGAAGGTCAATTTCCACACATAGTTTGATGGTAAAGGGTCTAGTTAACATTTCAGTGGCTAAATATTTCTTAATGAAGTTTCCTATACTATTGCCAATAGCCTCAATTGACGATATATTATAATAGTAAAGTGGGACTTCCCTGATTGTGCACCAGATTGGGACGATTGGTGATTCCCTATGTGTGGAGAAGTCGGATGACCACTTGAGCACCTTCATGTGGATGCCATTAAAGCTCCATAGGCCCTTGATCCAACATCGTTGATAGTCATTGATATGGTCGAATCTTATCAGCACATGTTTGTAGTCCAGGGAGCCCAGCTGATATTTCCCAGAAAACCCTACAGTTTTGAAAGTCGCCTCCGATTGGTCCATGGTAAGCCGTCCTTTGGTGAATTTACCTACTAGGGCGTTGGCATAATGGGCGGAGAGCTTAGTGATTTCATCATCTGAGTAGAGGCATGCAGGTTCCCCTAGGTGTTCGAATTTTGGGGTAAGTTCTGGATTATTTGGTAGGGTTGAACAGAGCGGATGGGCTTTCGATTGAAGGGCTGCAAGGAAGGATTTGGGGTTACTCAGTGGATTGTTGTCTGCCATAGTTTCTGGCGGAGGGCGAGTCTTTCTCGGCAGAAGGGTAGCCGTTACCGGCGAAAGAAGAGCCGTTATCGGCAGAAAGAGGCCATTTCCGGCAGATATCGAGTAGAAGAGTACAGAATTCATGAGAGAGAAGAGGATTTTTTTAACTCGTTACAGAAACGAAGTATTATATTTCTGATGAAACTTGATTATTTGGTAAGGTTGATCCTACCAGTATATGTTGTCTAAAAAAAACAGTACCTATTAATACTGAATTTATTGATTTTTGACATTAAAATTATTACTGGGCAGCAAAGCTTATTAAAGAGGCACCTAGCAACATCAATAGAGCATATATACCCTGTCGCTGCTAGTATAGTTGCAGGGCCGGCCCGAAGGATATGGGAGTTAGTGCGTTCACACTGGGCACAATATTTGAATGGACATAAAATTATTATAATTGTCTATTATATATTGAATTATTTTTTAAAAAGTTTGTTCTTTTAAATATTGAAATGAGTTAAAGAGCCCAAAAAAGTGGGTTGGACCTATTTTAATTCATATTTTAACATAATATTCGATAATTTTTCTTTTAAAAATAGTCTAATGTGAGGCGGCATAACTTCATCTAGGGGTTTTTCTACAATTCTAAAAATATTCTAGCTCCAAGGACCTATCTCTAATAGTTTTACAGGGATCTTTCTCAAATTATTTTACAGGGACCTATCACTGATAACTTTTCAGGGGCTTTTTCGTCCAATTTTTTCATCATTTTCCCGCCACCTGCAATCTTCAAAAAAAATCAAAAAAAAATATTTTAAAAATTTTTAAAAATGTATAAAAATCAATTAAAAATGCAGCAAAAACTGCAGAAATATCAGCAAAAAATAGCAGAACATCAACGAAAAATATAAAACATCGACTAAAAACTACAACAAAAAATATTTATTAAAACAGCAAATAAAACAGCAAAATATATATATAAAAATTCAAATAAAATTCAACAAAAAAATTTAAAAAAAATCGTCGACTACGACTAACAAAAAAAATCATAAAAACCTCAACAAAGCTAAATTATCATTTTAAAAAAAATACTACAAACATCAACTCCTAACAAGCAACGATTGAAGCACTTACAAGTTATAAAATAAGCACCTACAACCTACATTTGAATCACTAAAAAAACCTCAACAAAGCTAAATTATCATTTTTTTAAAAATTACTACAAACATTAACTCCTACAAGCAACGATTGAAGCACTTACAAGTTATAAAATAAGCACCTACAACCTACATTTGAATCACTAACAAAAAATTAAAAATGTCAACGTAAGGAAAAAATACTACAAAAAATCAACCATGTTATCAAAAAAACTACAAATATCAACTCCTAAAAAGCAATGATTGAAGCACTTACAAGCAATGATTGAAGTACTTACAAGTTATTAAGTAAGCACCTACAACCTACATTTGAAGCACTAACAGAAAATGAAAAACGTCAACGTAAGGAAAAATTATACTACAAAAAATCAACCATATCATCAAAAAAGCTACAAACATCAACTTCTAACAAGCAACGATTGAAGCACTTACAAGCAACGATTGAACCACTTACAAGTTGCACTCTAAGCACGAATTTGTTTTCATAACACACACAAGCTATAAAATAAGCACCTACAACCTACATTTGAACCACTAACAAAACATCAACTCTTATTACCAAAAAAATCAGTCATATCATCAAAAAAGCTACAAACATCAACCCCTATCACCTAAAACTCATCTATAAAATGAAAAATATCAACAAAAAACATCAACAAAAAAGCTACGGTACCCTAAGAGTATAAATTATTCACTCTGAAAATCATAAAACATTAACGATTTTTATTTTTAATAAAAACTACAAACATCAACTCCTAACGCCTGAGCCTCATCTAAAAAATGAAAAACATCAACATAAAAAAAAGGCACTACAAACATCAATCCTATTACCAAAACCTCAGTCGGGAAATGAAAAACATTAACATGAGAGATTTTTTTATAAAAAAAACTACAAGTATCAATCCATATCACCCAAAAACAACTACAGAACCTCAACTCATATCAATTAATCTCACCATAACACTACTGGGAGAACCCCCCATAAGTACTGGTAGAAACCCAGCATAAGCACCGATTTTTTGCCCGCTGGGATACCGGTGTGTATGTGACTGGTGCAAAAGGTCAAAGTAATAGCACTGGTAAGCCATAACGGTGCTAAACATTAGAACCGGTGTGTTACTTACCGTTGATGAAAAATTCAGATCCCAGTGCACAAATATGCAGGCCTGGTCTATTTTTTGAGCACCGATAGTAAGAATAAGTACCGGTGCTAAAGTTGAGAACTAGTATTTTATGGATTGGTGCTCAAAAACTAATTTACTTGTGCAAAAATCAACATGCTAGGTACATTTTTGGAGCACTGTTAGTAAGTATATGTATCGGTGATGATATTATAGCACTTTTTAAAAAAATTCAGGTGCTTGTAAGTATGATTTATAGAACTGGTACTTTTAAAAATAGCACTAGTAGCAGTGATGATTTAGGCACCGGTATAACCAGTTATGAACTGATAGCACTGGTTCTAACTTTAGCACCGGTTCTGAATTGGCAATCGGTGCTGACTGTAGGAAAAACTTGCATGGGTAATTTTTAAAATTTTTGTGCCTTCCAGGATCAACCACGTGGAAAAAGAATTATAAATAATCCCTTAGTTTAAAATTTTACTAGGCAACTAAAGATGTAAAAAACAATGAACAACTAGTACTACAAATTAATTAATGAAATCATTGTGAATATGCCATAATGCCATATCAATCTATAAACGACAAATTCTCATCGCCCCGCCATAGACATCAGTCAAAAAATTGGTCTGGATCATTCCTGGCCACCGTTGCATAAATATTAACCCATGCCTCGCACCACTTAGCCGCCACCTCTTGAAGTTCGTAGGCTTTGTACGGGCCTTGCTTCTCTGCAAAAATATGCATTTCAATCAAATTCAAAGTTAGTTTTTAAGACAGGGTTACTGTAATATAAGCCATACACATATTATGTCATTTGTGTTGGAGTTTCAATACTTACGTCGATAGGATTAGAGGAAGTTGTCTCGAGTGCAAGCTCCTCAGGGAATCGCATAACATAGTAGCTGCATTTCCAGCAACTTCCTTTTTGTTGGTGCTAAGATAGAATGAAAGAATCGATAATGAAATTAGTGTACATAAAGAAGAAAATGCACGAAGTATGTTTAACTATTTATGCTTACTACTTACGTTGATGTTTGTTATCTTCTAGCTGAAATCCGGTAAGGGTTCATTCTTCCTCTTCAACCTCTCATATTGACAAGCAACCCTGTGACATGTTTGAGTTACTACCTTTGAAAATACTATTATTGGAAGAAGTAGTGTTAATAGTGCTAAAATTATTACCTGGAAATAACTTGTGTCTCTATGTAATCCTTAGGCTGAATACCATTGGTGAGTGTGTCCAATGTGTAGACATGGTTTATTCCTGGACAAATGAGGATGAGGAACCAACGTGAACTACGTTAATAATTTTAAAATTAATGTATCTGTTGAATTTTACAAAACAAATATAAATCTAATTTAAAATGTAAAATTTCTAACCTCCTGAGGTATGGCACTAAATACATGGCGGCGTCTGAGTTAATCATCGAGTTCCAGATAAGGCAAACCCGGGAAGTTATGTCTTCCTCCTAAGCAGGTAGTCGTTTCTTCCAGTGTGGGACATACAAAACTGGATTTTGCCATTGTTCAAGGCCTCCATTTTACTCCACAGGTGCCTGTCACAGCAGAAGTTATTGTTTGTCACGAATATGTTAAATAACAAGATACATGAATTGAATTGTTTGGAACTTACCACATCCACAAATCCATTTGTACATTTGAGATCCATGTCATCCCATGACAATTCCCAAGCTTGTCTCCAAAATCCAAGAGTTTATGGATGTAAAGGCCAGATTTAGCAAATGTCGATACAAGAAACTGGTTGTAAAATATTTCCTTCCCGTTATGGTTCATTTATGTTGCCTTCTCGTTGCAATGGTTGATGAACTCCCTCATAATTGGATGCTCATTTAAGGTGCACCTGCTTTCAATATGCACATAGTTGTTAAAAAAACATGTGTTAAGTGATAAAGTGAAATTTCCAAAAATGTGTGGATGATTTAGTCTGGAGCTATGATAGCATTACCAATCTCAGGGGCGAGATCTCGACTTGGCCATTTTTTCCCCGGCTTGCAACTGGTGGTCGAATCCTCAAGCTGTATTAACAAAGTAGTCAGAGTTTAATTTGAAAAAAAACACATTTAAACACTTAGAATGTGTTATTAACTAAAAATATATTAGTCATATTTAATCTAACATACCTCGTCATCGGTGACGTCAAGGAAGTCACAATTTTTTCCGCAGTGTTTTTCAGTAGGGGAGTCTAAATCATGGTCGATCAAAGACTTCGGTCAGTCAACAACATGTCCAAGAGCCTCTCTCACATCTAATAATGTGTGGTAGGTAGAGGGAAATCCTTCTTTGGCATGGAAGACTGGATCAATCACCCGGACACGAGCGATTGCACTTGCTAATGTACGGCTGTGGCGGTTTCTTTGAAGCAATCATACCACTAGGCCCTTGCCCTATCCAATTGCTTCACGAACAAACTAACCCTCTCCACATCCTTTCAATAATCGTGGAAATTTTTTAATAATGATATATATGAAATTTATTTTGTAATAGACCAAGTAATGCAAGACAGAACACCGAATGGTATCCCATTTTTTTACCTCCCCATCGTCCTCCTCATCGCTGAGAAGACTATCTGATTTTTTCTAGGCCACACTCACTTCAGCCAATGCCTTTTCTATGAAAGACTTGGGATCATCCAGGCTAGGTGGTATTTGGACCCCTCCCACTGAAGCAATCCCTTTGACGAGCTTGGAGAGGTATGACACCATTACCTTCACCCCCAGTTGGTCTTTTGCTTCCTTCTGTCGGAGTGCTGGAGTGGGGAATGAGCTACTACCGCTTGACATATGGGATATGAAAACCTCTTTATGGAGGCTTGATGGAGTACCCCTTATATCTCTCCGGGTGATCCGGCTTGCCAGTTGCCGTTATCAGTATGTCCTGCTCCAGTTTGAGAACCAATATGCCCTTAACGACCTCCTCATTCATTTTTATTTGTGGGCAGGTGGAAAATATAAATAATGAATTGAATTCAAAAAAAATGTCAACATCATTCAAAGTGGAATTACTAAACATAATAATGATCAATTGATGTGGAAAAAAAATCAATGTTCTCTGCAATGGCTATGTCGACCGGATCAGTGTATTTGTCTTTGTCTGCCAGTTTGATGGACTCGAGGTAGACTAGGGACCTATCCATACCGAACTCCTTGGTCTCAAGCTCAGTCTCGATCTCCTCATCTGTCAAGCCCTAAGCAGCCAGTTTCACTCTCTCCTCTTCCTTCTTTTTTCACGATTATTTTTCCCACAAATCTTTTCCTTTGAGTGCTTTCTGTTAATCTGACTTATTTTTTATCCATAGGAAACAAATCGAAGTGAAAATAATGAAATTTAGAAGTAAACTGAAATGACACACATGTTGTACTTGTCCCAAGATTCGTATGGTAACTTTTGCTTGGTTTTTTCCACTTAATGAATGAATTTCTTTGCTACTTTTGATTTCCAGCTACGGTGGGCATTTTCGGCTGCAACGTACACAAACTCTTTCAACTTTTCAAGTTGTGATGTGGTCAACTTTTGCTCGAACCTGAAGCTCATCTGTACTTTGGAAATTTAGCATAGAAACTGATGTTAGTTTATGTAAAGAAAATGTGAATTTATCTTAGCTACTAAATAAAATTTAATAACATCAACATATATGAGTTATAAAATTCTCTTACTAAAATGTCTTTCCAAACCTTCTCCTTGGTGTCATCGGGGACGTTTTTCCAATGCATGTGTGTCCCAAACTTTATTCACCTCCAGAATGCATAGTGTATGTATGTTGTCCACGTCGTCCAGTTTTTTGTGCAGGACATATCAGAAAGTTTGAACTTGGCTGGGACCAGGATATTATTCTCATCGGCCAGCATTACCGACCGGCACGTGATTGTACCACGTGTCCTGCGCCACTCTTTTATTTCAAACCTTTCAAAGGATTTTCCATGCTTCCACCCCCCCCTCCTGCCTTGGAAACAACATTTGTCCCCCACTCATTGGACGTCCCCGATTTAGCGGATAGAGACTCTTATTCATCAACAGTGGATGTTGAGGGATGTTCATTGTGGGGATTCTCTTCAACTGTGGCTCTGGGCTCCTCGAATGGTAATAGTAGTGGAACAGTGGTCTTAGTGTCGTCCAAGGGGGGCTAGTTGTGTCTTTCTCGTCCACAGCATTTCCCATTACTGATTGTTCCCTATTTCTCTTTATCCCCCTCTTGTATCCATTTTCTTACCCTTGGGGGGCATCTAATTCAAGCCAATGACATTGAATTTTAGATATTCAATGTTATAAAGCAAGAATCATAAACTAATATTCAAAAAAGAGTAACTACAGTTGGCGATATCCAATTCACAATCACAACTCAACTGAACTAGTCAAACATCTCAATCACAATTGACAATCAGATTATAAGTGTTGAATGGGGAATCACAAAGCACACTCATAACTCAACAACCACTACTCTACCATTCAAACCTCATAATCACTTTTCACATTCACAATGTAAGTGTCAAACCAACAATCACATATCTCAGTCACATTTCAACAACCAGAACACCACCAATTCAGACATTTCATTCACAATGTAAGTGTCGAAAAGGGAATCAAAAATGCAAGTCACGACTCAAATTCCACGACTCAAGTTCCACAACTCATCAACCACAACTGAAGTAATCTAACATAGAAAACACAAATATAACTATCGAACTGGGAATTCCAAAGCATAATCACAACTAAACAGCCACAACTAATAAATTGAAACATATCAATCGAATTAGATTATTTGGGTACACAACGACATTCTCAACGGCATTCTCAACAATCCAAAATACACATCCATGTCACATTTAACAAAACAATCCATAGAAAAGGTCTTAACATCATGACAAAAGGCTTTAACAATCCATACAAAAGGTAACTAACCTTGATTTACCGGTGGAGGTGGTGGACTAGAAAGGCAGCGAAATATAGTGCGAAATACACACACACTCTACTGTTGCTTCTTATACTGATAACGGTCATATCCTAGTTCTTAGTTCTGGTGGCCGGCGATGGCATCTCCGACGCCGATTCTCCCTCCAGATCGTCCCCCTTCTGCAAATAAAAGCTTCTTCAAGCTCTCAATTCGAAACCCTCTCCTCTGTTAGCAACTCTTCCTGATACTCCCAACCTCCACCCAATTACGGAGTACAAGGGTAAGATCGCCTACATCCTCCCTCCGGAGGAAGGCGATCTTCTGGCAAAGCACTATCAGAATGCTTTAGTTGGAAAGTTCAACAAAGGGAAACCATCAATGGAGACCCTAGTCACTGCCTTCAAATCTATCGGTTTTAATGCCAAATTTCAATTAGGCTCAATTGACTATCGTCATGTGTTAATCCGTTTTCAGGATAATGAAGACTACCAGCGCTGTTGGATGAAAGGTCACTGGATGATACATGGATCGACGATGAAGGTTCAGAAATGGTCCCCTGACTTCTCTCCGACGGCAGAATCCTCAGTAATTCCGGCATGGGTAACGATTCATCAACTTCCAATTCATTTCTATAACACTTCGGCTATCATAGGAATCAGTAGTCAGATAGGTCATTTTTTGAAAATGGATGCTGCTATTAAGGCTCTTACTAGACCCTCTGCTATCAAGGTCTGTGTAGAAATTGATCTTTTGTCTCAGCTTCCTTCCACAATTGTGGTTGGAATTGGAAATAAGGTTGCAGACTATCCTATTGAATATGACCAATTGCCTTCTTACTGTAATCACTGTAGGATAATAGGTCACAGTCACCTAAACTGTAACTTCTTGCACCCTGAACTGAGAAATAACAAAAAAATTGATACCAAGGAGACTGAGTTTAGGAAAACACCAGCTCATAATGAAATAAAGTCTATTTCATGCAATCCCCCTAAGGCTAGAGTGGTACTAGAAGGATCCTCAACTTTAACAGTATCCCAAAAGGTAACTGATATTCATAATCAGGAAAATAACTCAGCCTTAGCTGATATTAATACTCACAAAGCCAACCATTTGAAGAGGAATCCTCCTTTCTACTCACTGGACGACATTTCCAAACCAATCACAAATTTCTTTTGGAGGAAAAAGATTCAACCTGAACTAACTCCAATAACAGAAGCTTTAGGTCATAACAAAATGGTTTCAATATCTAATGCTTTTCAATCTTTGAATGATCTAAATAATGATGACAAATTGATCAAAGAGGATGATATTGTTGACGTTTTCCATGAGTCTCTTGAATCACAAGAAATGGTTGAAATAACCACAAATGTAGAAAATGCTGTTATGGCCTTAGAAGAACAGGTGGAGTCCTCCAATGAAGCTGTGCAAGTTGAAGTTGTGCAAGTTGAAGCTGTGCAAGTTGATCCCTCTGACCAAATGCCTGGTCCAGTACCAGAAAAAATTACTCATTCCCCTGCACCAGGTAGTAATTTAGATCTCAGCAATCATCAGGAGGTAAGTATATCAGATTCTGCAACTAAAGAGATAGCTGAGGTTATTTTGAAACAAAATAGTAAGGCTACTGCAACTCAACATAGAAACCTAGGATCATCACAAAAAGCTACCCCATCTAGTTTTAAATGATAAAATACACCAAATTTGGGAATATTTTAGTCTGGAATGTTAGGGGTTATGGCACTTCAATTGATAGATTAAAGACTCTCAAAATGAAACAAAAGATAGACATCTTATGTTTAATTGAACCATGGCATGATAAGCATAATTTGGTTAAATTGAAGCATGATTTAGGTTTTGACAATGCTCTCTATGCTCAGAATGCTAAGATATGGCTCCTATGGAATCATAATTTCAACATAGACAGTCTACAAGAGTCTGATCAATTCATAAAAACTAAGATAACAGAAAAAGCAACCTCTACTTCCTGGAACTGCTTCTTCATCTATGCTAGTGTCCATAGACATCTAAGGGAAGTTTTATGGTTGGATTTACAATCTTCTGATTCTGACCCAGCAATTTACATAGGAGATTATAACACTGTAGCCTCTGTAACAGAATATAAAGGTAGGAAGACCACTCCCAGGAAAAGTATGAAATAATTTAATGAATTTATATCTAATCTGGACTTGCATGAAATAACTACAGTAGGAAACTCATACACATGGAGTAATAACAGATATCAAGATAAATGCAAGGATCTGCAGTTTCAGAGATTAGATAGGGGACTGAGTAAAATGGAATGGTTAGAACTTTTTCCCAACAGCTCCATTCAAGTCCTAAATAGACTAACTTCTGACCATTCACCCCTTTTACTTTCAGTTCAGTCCGCTATAGAACAGGTCCCAAGGCCCTTTAGATATCAAGTAATGTGGGCTAACAGAGTAGAATTTCAGGATCTTGTAGTCTCAAATTGGAATATGATTTCTCCTTTTATTGGAATGAATAACCTGGTCCACAAACTTAAGAGGCTAAAGACTGTAAGAAAAGAGTGGAATAGGAATAATTTTGGAAATGTGAATCAGAATCTTGTCTATTCTGAGAAGAGAGTCAATGATCTTGAGATACTTTTCCAGCATTCTCATGATGATGCAACCCTAATAGAACTCACAAAGTCCAAAGCTGATCTTTTGAGAGCTCAGAAAGAACACAACATCTTCCTTAAACAAAAGGCAAGGCTTAATTGGTTAAAATATGGAGATGCTAATACTAGTTTCTTTTATCATTCCATTAAGGAAAAAAAGCAAGATCTAGAATTAGTAAAATTAAAGATGGCAATGGTATTTGGATTTCGGATCCAAAACTGATCAAGGAGGAAGGTGTAAGGTTTTTCCAGGAATTACTCAATCAGGATGTTTCACAAAAAGAGGGTACTTATCATAACCATTTCCTGAATGAGATACCTAAAATTATTACAGAACAAGATAATATCCTGCTACTGAACCCCATCAACTTACAGGAGCTTCAATTTGCAGTCTTTAATCTTAACAAATCTAGTGCTCCAGGCTCTGATGGTTTTCCAGGAGAATTTTACACTCATTTCTGGGAAACTATCAAATATGATCTCCTTGCTGCATCAAATGATTTCTTAACCAATGGTAACATTCCAAAAGCCATTTCAAGTACTTGGCTAACTTTAATCCCAAAAAAGCCAATCCCTGTATCTTTTGCAGACTTTAGGCCTATCAGTTTATCCAACTTTGTAAATAAAGTGTTTTCTAAACTGATGATGGAAAGGATTATACCTCTTATGCAAACACTGATCTCTCCTGAGCAAAGTGCTTTCATGAAAGGTAGGGATATCTCGGATAATGTGCTTCTAATGAAAGAGATGATCAGATTATTGTCTAGGAAATCTAAAGTCACAAATCTGATAGTCAAATTAGATATGCAAAAGGCATTTGACAGGGTCTCTTGGTCATTTCTAAATTCTATTCTCCTTAAATTTGGTTTTCATGGTAAATTTGTAGGACTTATAATGCATAACATTGCTTCTGCTCAATTTTCTGTCTTAATAAATGGAGTAACAGCTGGTTTCTTCTCTTCTTCTAGAGGAATTAAACAAGGGGACCCTCTTTCCCCTTTTCTGTATAACATTCTATCTAAAGCATTTTCCAGGGGTCTAAAGAAAATGTTTAGTGAAGGTTTTTTGCAACATTTCAGTCTACCAAATAATTGCTCCTCCCTCTCACACCTCATGTATGCTGATGATACTGCTGTATTTTTGAGCACTAAGTTAAGTAATCTAAAACTCTTTAAACAATTTATGTTAGCATATGAGAACACTTCAGGTCAAAAGGTCAACTTCTCCAAATCTGAATTCTACACTGCTCATGACATCTCCCCTCAAACTGTTTTCAGAGTTAAGAGGATCCTGGGTATGGAGAAAGGTTCTCTCCCCTTCAAATACCTAGGAGTACCTATATTTGCTGGTAGGAATTTACAGGTTTACTATCTTCCTGTACTTGAAAGAATGGAAAAAATGATTCATAACTGGAAAAATAGATGGTTAACTACAGCTGGTCGTATCATTTTGATAAATCACTGTCTCCTTTCCATCTCAATTCATCTGTTTGCAGTTTTAAGACCTCCTAGGATAATTCAAAAAAATGGAGAGATTAGCATCAAGTCTATTCTGGGGGGGAGAGTGAAAATGGTGATAGGAAAAAATGGAGATCTTGGAAGAAAATGTGTCTCCCAGTAAAGGAAAATGGCTTAGGACTAAGGGACATAAATGCTACAGTGGAAGCTTTTTCTTGTAAACTCTGGTGGAAGCTACAGCAGAACAATACCCAATGGGCTTCACTGTTGTGGTCTTTACCTGAATCTTATAAAAAGTCTCACACATGGTCTAGGATTAAAAAAATTACTGCTACAGCCAACAGTTTTTCTAGAGTCATTTATGGAGTTGGTGAGTGTTCATTTTGGAATGCAAATTGGATGGGTGATGGAGCTCTATGCTACACATGGCCAGAGGCTATTGATATACCTTTTGAGTATATATCTCTAAGGTCTTTTATCAATGATAAAGCTTCTTTTCTTCCAATCCTGGAGCCACATTTGGCTACCAACATTATCTCTACCTTACAGTATGCTACTTTGGATCACTCTCACAAAGACAGGCTTGTTTGGACACCAACCATGGATGGAAACTTCTCAATCAGATCAGCATACTCCATGTTCAGAATCAGAAGACCTGAGATCAGAGATTTCTCAAAGGTCTGGTCTCCTTTTCTTCCAGGTAAAATGTCTGTTCTGATATGGAGTGCTTTAAATGGTATATTACCATTTGATAATATCCTTAATAGGCCTGGATTTTCTCTAGCCTCTAGATGCCCTATATGCATGAATCACTCAGACAATCTTGAACATTTTTTCAATTCATGCATAGTTTCAAATGTTGTTTGGCTAAGGGTCCAGTCTATGTTACAGTTACAATCTCATGGATTCAGAAGGCTAAAAGATAGAGTTGAATTTTATTTAGCATATAATGCTGATTCCAAGATACATGACAATTTGATTACTGTCTCCCTGGTAGCTACAATCTGGTTTTTATGGACTTATAGGAACAAAACCATTTATGAAAACAGAGTTTTTTCTTCAGATGCATGTTTTCTGGATATCAAAGGGTTGATTTACCAAGTTTTTGCAGCTCATAATTTCTGTGGTAATATTGTAAAGAACAAGAGATGGATTCAGGCTAAAATTATCCCCCACATTGCTAGCAAGAAGAAAAAAGTAATTTCTATTGTCAAATGGCAAAAACCACTAACTGGCTACAAAGTAAATACTGATGCATCATGGAAAATGGGTGGTTTTTCTTCAATAGCAGTGATTGTAAGGGACTGGAGGGGAATTTTGATCAAAATGAGAGTTAAATCATTTCAAAGTCTTGATCCTTTACATGCTGAACTTAAAGCTATTCAAAGTGCTTATGAAATCTATTCTGAACTCTCAATACATACATGCATTATAGAATCAGACTGTTTAACTGCTGTTAGGGGTATTATTAACCCCTCATGCTGTCCTTGGAAAGTTTTCTCTATCTGCAGTACATTACACAAGGATCAGCTCAAAATCCCCCTCCATTATATCCCTAGGGAAGCAAACCACCCTGCAGATTTTCTTGCCAAACTTGCTATGGATAACCACCTTAATGGGGATGTGGATATCATGTCAGTACAAAACTTTCTTAAAGGCCTCCTTTCGATGGATAATTTGGGACTCCCGGGGATTAGAGTAGGAACCTCTCAGAGCACTCTTTAGTTCTCATAGACTATTTCCTTAATTAGGAATAACTGTTTATAATTAGCAGCTACACCTCTGGGCTGCTATACTACCATCACTATTAGAATAGATACTGCTTTTTTTTCTTTCTGATGTTTCTCAGGTACCAAGGATCTAGTTTATATGGACTGATGCTGCAAACTAGTGGAAGTTGATGCACAAGACTGGATGAAGATGCTGCTATAAAGAGGCTTTTCAATAGACGCTGACAAGATCTTTACTTATACCAAAATGCTAAGTTCAGAGTAATGCTTCATTCACTATCAGGTTTATCTTATTCTCTCTTGGCTGGAAATCATTGACTAACTGGGGTTTCGATTTCGACTCCCCGAAATGTTCGTGATCTCTCAGCAATTATGAGTAATAAGATAGACCAAAACTGTTAACAACCACCATTGCATAGCGGATAATAGTTTTTACTCTTTTGGAGGCAATTCTGTTGCCTTAAGTCTAGCGATCTAGACATACATGTACCAACTTTTATATAGGGCATGGGGAACCCAATATAACTCCCTCACCTTCGGGTGTTTTTAAATTAAAAAAAAAAGACTAGAAAGGCAGCGGAGGTGCAGAGGAATAGCCGACGGAGGAATAAGGGGCGGCGGAGGAGGAATAGAGGGCGTTAGAGTGGTGGTGGGGGGAGTGATGGCCGGCGTGGTCAACCGGTGGTGGGGGTTTATGGGCGGTGGTGGGGATTTATGGGTGGTGGTGGTGGGGGTTTTTACCGGGATTTATGAGCGATTGTGGTGGGGCTTAAAAAAAGAGCGGCGAGGGAGATGGTGGTGGAGGAGATGGTGGAAGAGTGGGGATGGAAGAGTGGGAGTGGAAGTGTCTGTCTTTTATATGGTATCTGATAGCATCGGTAGCTAACCATTACCGGTGCTCATATCCACCTAATGCAGTTATGCGCTGCGGCTTCTCAATTATTTTAATTATTACTGTTGGATAGTGGGGAAATTCCTAAAAATGTTTTTAAGAATTGAGCACTGATAACAATATACCGGTGCTCAAATCCACGTAGCTGTGGGCAGCTGCTTGTCAATTCTTTTAATTCTTACAGTTGGACAGTGGGAAAATGACCTCTAATTTTTCTAAGTGTTGAGCACCGGTAACAATAAAAGCGGTGCCTAAACATCATTGTACCGGTGCTCAAAAAAATCATTTTTCCCACCTGGCATGTTTGAAATTTTCAAATTATTTTCATTTCCCGCAAAAACTTGAGCACTAGTAAAAACTTAACGTACCGGTTCTAAAAATACCTACAAACTTTGATTAATTAAGTTTCTACCCCCAACCTTTTTACAATAAGTTAGTTTTTTAAATTGACTAAATATATTTTTAATTAACATTTCAAAAATCATTCTGGCGATAGAGGATTATATACAATAGTAAAATTATAATAGCGCAAAGATTTTTTGAAATTTTTATGACCATGTAGTCCTCATTGATGAGTATCAATTAGGTTGATGAAATGCATGGGAATAGGTATAGTAGATTAATATTAATCGATTGTAGTCCTGAAGGTGAATTTTATTTTTTTTGCAAAAAGGTCCTCCAACTAAACGCCCAAATTACGCTAACTTGCCCGCGTAGTACACCCATGATCTTTCATTTCATTGGAGTGAAAATGAATGATTAAAATAATTGTTACACTACTAGCACATGACACAAAGCGCTAGTGTATGTTGTATACCTAACAAGATATGCTTAGCTAGTGTTTACTTTGAGAATTCACGAACTTTTATGGAGACTTGTTATGATCTTCTAAGTGACATTGAATTACATTCATGATTGTAAAACACATCAGGGAGTGTAAACGTATGATAATGTTTGAGCGGATTTCAATTTGGAGTTACGAGTAAACTTTTTGTTTTTTTGCATTTTAGTCCCTCCAAGAAAGTTGGAATTGTCGGAATACAAAATTGGTGATGAAGAAATGAAATTCAATTTTGGAGAAATGTACTTTTGAAAATTGGACCAATCTGAGAGAATGGAAGGACGTCTTTTGCGAGATAGGAATAGTCTTGTAAAATTATGAAATGGCCCCTAATGTTGTTTGAAGTGTTCCCACAACTCCAAAACAAGTAAATCTTGGTATTCATAATTATATATGGCTTTTATTTAAGTGACAAATTTTAGATTATTTTTTACGTTAATAGAAGATGACTTTGTATTACATTTCGTAATAAGATGGTGCTCAAATTGTCCATACCCCGGTGCTAAAGACTAATAAGGCAGATGTGTACGGCTGTGGGTGGTCGTCGTCGTGCCTCTCAAAGTTAATATTTATAAGCCCTAAATGCTTACTATCTACAACTAAGTAGATAACGGCAAGTCGGGGTCATCCACGAAGAAGGGGATTTTCTCAAGCGTTTAAGCACAAAAGGCTGCTATTAAGCTAGGAGTAGATATATATACATACATATAAAATCATGTAAAAAGGGGGGGTTGTTTGGTGGTCCTAAGTTATGAAAGTTAAAAGACAAGAAAATTATCAAAGTCAAGCAACTATGCTAAATCATCAAACAAAACTAAGAAAAAGGGTTTTAAAACTAAAAAAGATAAAGCCTTGGGGGCAATCGATATCCACTTTCAAACCTAATGTAGATCATTGAACCATTCGCTCATCCTATCACATTTGTTACCTATGGGGAATGCTAATGGAATATCAACATTCATTCCTTCTTAAGAGTAGTTTGCAAAGACAAACAACGACCATTTGCAAACCTCATTGATGATCACCCTAGACAAACAATGGCCATTGGGGTATTTCATCAATGGCATTAAATGCACAATAGCAAAAGCAAATGGATATGTATATGGTTCTAACTACATATAAATGGAAGTTTCAATCCATTGCTCCTAAGCTAAAACTAAGCTAGAGAGTTAAAAAACATGATTAACCTACAAAAACTAAGAAAAGAAAGAAAGAAAACTAGGGTTTGAACCCAGAAAAAATGCAGGAAGAAGAGGTTGGATTTGTTTTCTTTAAGAGGGGAGGATAAGATGAGTATTTATAATACAAAAAGCAAAAATAGTTTCTGGCCATTCGTCCGTGGCAAGTTGCAACGGCCTCGCAACGAACTCCAATTCCAGCACCACTTCTTCTTTCTCCTTTTTGTTTCATATCCTCCTCTTCTCTTCACTTCTTCAATTCTTCAAATCTTCAAAAGCTCAAATACAAGTCTTCAAATCTTTAAATTTTCAAAGGTATTCTTCAAAGTCTTCAAACAAATTTCCTCATCACACAAAATTCTCTAGAAAAGTAATAAAAGCGTAAAAGCTACTTTTAACCCTCCTTAGAGAATTTCAAGGCAAAATGTCAAATTTAGAGCACAAAAGTGTACAAAAGTGAATCCTAAAATTCCTAATATAACCGAATAAAATGGGCACATCAAACCTCCCTGCACTTAAACCTTACATGCCCTCGAGTAAGAAAAGATTCAAACACATGAAGGAATTCATATGTCCATATCCTAAACTAATATTCCCCCAATCAACACCTCACAACTCTCAATGTCATAAATCCCAAAATCAAAGCCCAGATGAGAATTTTCACACACACAACCCCAATTCCTAAATCTAACCAAACCTACCACGTATCAAGTCAATACCCATAAAAATGTTTCAAAGTCCCGAATTGATAATTCCAAAGTCCAATGACACAAAATGAAGTTAAACAATTAGGAGGTTCAAGCACATACTTCACTTCATACCAATATATCAACCAAAACAAAGTATAAAATAATCAAGAATTTCATACCCATACTTCATTTTTCAACCCACTAAGTTACCCAATCCCAAGAGGTCTAAAGATGTTGAGCTACCCGATCCATCCATATGACAAACACAACCTTATGACTCCAACGCCGGCAACTGAGTGAAATCATAGCATTTTTTCTTTTTCTCTCTTTCTCTCATTTTTCCTAGGAGCCCTTTCGGGTTTTCATCCTAACCACACATCATATTTCTTTGGCTCACATCTCACCTTTTTCCATTTTGGCCTCTCATTTTTGCCTAGATTGCCCTTTCGGGTTTTCGACATATCCGAGCCCCCAATGTTGCCTAAGTTGCCCTCTCGGGTTTTCAACTTAGCGGGTTTTCTTTTCTTTCTATTTTTTTTCAAAATTTTCAATTTTTAAATTTTTTTTTACTTTCTTTTTCTCATGTTTTTCCCATCAAAAGTAGAAAAAAGCATTCCAAATGAAGCTAGCATGCATGTGAGTCCTCTAACCCCTCCTCGCACTTAAAACATTATATTGCCCTCAGTGTAAACATGTAAGGCAAGAATAATAAAAATCAAGGTAAGAGGTAGAGTGACATCTGTTTCTCCGCATAGTCGCCAGTGATATGGCATAATCCAATGTACTTGTTTAGAATTGGTCCCGAAATTGGTTTTGAATCTGGAAGGGGAAGCAAAAGTGCTGTAGAAGAACTCACCCCTCGAGCAAAACGTCGTCTCCTTGGCACCATTTGATCAAGACTAACACAACAAAGAACAACATCAAACTCACAAGTACATAAGGATTTTTAATACTAGGTTTAGCATCAAGAGTTAATAACCATAGTATTATCAAAGAACAACAAATCCATCATGCAGTCACCACTATAAGATTGTCCTATAAAAATATACAACATATATTGACACATATCCAAGTATCATTATAGAATATAGCAATTAAAGACTCAATGATATAGTCGGCATACTACAATCAACAAATATACTATAAAGATGCAAGAATTTTCATATATCAATATATGTAAGATGGTGGAAGAATGAGTGGATATGTGGTGGTGCTTGGGAGTATTTTGAGAAGAAGGAAGGATTATGCAGTGTTAAAGCTCAGTTGAAAAGTTGGATTTCTCATCGCGACTCGCGACAGCATTGGTTGCGACTCACGATGCATCATCTAGAGTCTAGGGCTTTTGGTCTGAGCACTCGAGATCTCGCAGGACCTGAGGTCCCAAGGGCTTTAACTTGAGTCGAGGGCTTTTGGCCTCAAGGACATAAGGTCTCGAGGGTATGATGCACTTTTGGGCTCAGCTCAAATTGAGGGATTTTGGCCTCAAGGACCCAAGGTTTCGAGGGCTTTCACTGTTGAGCTCAGCTCGAATCAAGGCTTTATGGCCTTGAGGGCCCAAGGTCTCGAGGGCTTCAGCACAAGTCAAGGGATTGCAGCCTCGAGGACTTGAGGTCTCGAGGTGCTCAGCTCGAATCGAAGGCTTGTGGCCTCGAGAACCTGAGGTCTCGAAGGGTTGATGAATCGAGAACTTTGGCTCGACTCGAGGAATGATGGTCTCGAGAGATGATGGACTTTCAGGTTTGGCTCGAGCCAAGGACTTTGCAGCCTCAAGGTCTCGAGGGGCTGATGCATCGAGGGCTTTGGCTCGACTCAAGGAATGATGGTCTCAAGGGATGATGGTCTTTCAATTTCGACTCGAGCCAAGGACTTTATGGCCTCAAGGTCTCGAGGGGATAATGTCTCGAGGGCTGGTCTCGAGAACTAGCCTCGACAACTGATGGACTTTCAAGTTCTGCTCGAGTCGAGGGCTTGCTTCCTTGAGGACCTGAGGTCTCGAGGGCGGACTGGTCTCAAAGAACTGATCTTGAGGGATGATAGTCTCGAGACTCATAGCTTTTCGAAGGGTTGGTCTTGCGGCCTCGAGGATCTGAGGTCTCGATGAGCCGAGGTCTCGAGGGCTTCAACTCGAGTCAAAGGATCACAGTCTTGAGAACTTCAGGCCTCGAGGGAATGATGTCTCAAAGGTTTCAGCTTGATTCGAGGGCCTGCGGCCTCGAGGACTGATGGATTTTTGGGTTCGGCTCGACTCGAGGTCTCGAAGTGATGCTGTCTCGAGGACCCGTTAGTTGTGACTCGCGATGGCTTGTCGTGACTCGCGGAAAGTGGTGGCTGGGAGCTGAATTTTTAGCACAAAAATTCTGATCACATTGCAACTCGCGATGGTCCATTGTGAGGTCATCGCGAGGTCATCGCAAGGGCATCGCGACTCACGATTACAAGACCTCCCAGCACTTAGAAAGAATTCGATCTTTTCTCACTAACATTACAATCTTTCTTCCCTTTCTCATGGATTTCATACCTTCATCTCCTCCAATGCATTGCACTTCACTTTTCTACAAAATCATAGAAAAACACACCATAAAAAGAACAAGACAAAATAACAAAAACTAAACAACAAAAACCAAAATAAAAGGCCAAGTTTATTTACGTCGTCGGCACGACAGAGCTCCATATATTTAAGGTCGTAGGCACAACCCTAATGTTATCCATATGGTGAAGGCTTGAACCTCTTCACCATGAGTATCCAAAAGTAGAGAGGTAGGGGTACAAAACTTTCAAGAGGAAAGTCTTGTTGAGGTGGAGATGGTTTAAAGGGAGTTGGGTGGTTAGGAGGTTTGGGGTAGTCTTTTGGCTCCTCTCTTATCTCCCTTAAAACTCTGAAAATGGTGGAGTTGGTTCAATAGGTAGAGTTAGGGGTAACGATGCTAATGAATGTAGCACAATCACCTCTTCCTCATTTTTATCATTCTCAACAACCAACTCCTCATCCCCTTCGAACTCAAGATCATTTCCCATGGTGATCTCACTCACAGAATCCTCGAGTTTGATTTAGGATGGTGTATTTTCATAATCAGGAGCTTCCATTCGGGCCAACGCTTCTAATATACTCCTCGCATGCCCCTCAATAGCCTCAACACTAGAGGAGAGCCGGGTGTCCAGTTCTTCACTAGTAAAGTTGTTCAAGTTTGCTATTGTATTCATGACTTCCTCACGTGTCAAACTTGAACTTCATTTTTGGGCTAGGTTTTGGGGTATGGTATAAGGTGGTGATGGCCAACTATTTTACTCGTATTGTTGGTATTCTGGATCATTCTCATACCACCAATCCAGATTACCACTCCATTTCGGATTGTAAGGATTGTGGTATGGATACCATTCTTGAGCTTCTTGCCCTTGAAAACCAACATCTCCTACCTCTTGGTAGCACTTTTCATAATACCCTTGGTTTTGGAAACCAAGGGTTCTTTCCCTTTCTTAGTGCTCTTCCCACAACAAATAGCAAGACTCGGTAGGATGGTAGGAATGACACATCCTACAAAACCTTGCTTGTTGAGCCTCTCTTCTCATCATGAGTTCCCTCAAGTTGAGACGCTCCATTTTTTTATTTTTTATTTTTAAAATTTTCAAAAGTCCAAAATTATATTGCAAGGATTCTCGATAAAAATTTACCAAGAACTCAAGCAATACCTACTCCGAACAAAAGCAACCACTAAGGAGTGGAAAATAAAAACAACTAGCTAATATACAACCAAATACACCTAAACACTTAAAAATAAATGCCTCTTCCCCGGCAATGGCACCAAAATTTGGGAGGTTTTCGCCGTGCTCGACTGCCACATGGATTCAGATTCCAAAAAAAACCCTGCTATTCTGAGTTGTGCTTTTGCTATCCTTGGAAACAGTCAAAAAACTGTATCCATTGATATCATAGCCCTGGTATCTCTTAACCGTGAAATTTGGCGTCCTTGTAAATGCACAAAGTTTAGACGCCATCCCCTCCACATTACAACAATTGTAAAACCAATTATTAAACGTTCTAGAATGCTCAACTTGCAACTGGTTCAACGACCATTTGGGATAGAGTTCTTCAAACATTGACATGTGCTCATCAATATAAACAACAGTCTCACTACTGTTACGCAAAACATAAAGATGGACTTTCATCAACTCAGTATTACATGGTGTGTATAGCGTACCCTTCGAACGTTTGATACCATTCTTCCTGCCACTGTGGACATGCTTGGGAACTCTAACTGGCATTTTCCCAGGAAAATTTAAAGTGCAATACTCAATGATCTCCTCAATGACATACCTCTGGAAAATGCTAGCATTGGATCGGCATTGATTGTGTACATAACCCTTGAAGACCCCCATGTGATGCTCAAACAGGTACATCCAATACATCCCAGTGGGACCATATGTACATCCAATACATCCCAGTGGGACCACATTTTCTAATTTCCCTTACAATGTGGACTACAAGATGGAACATAATGTCAAAAAATGTCGGGGGAAAATACTTCTCAAAGAAACAAAGCACAAGTATCCCCTCGCGCTCCAACTCATCTAGCTGTTTTCTGCTAATATTCTTACGACAAATGGAGTTGAAAAAGAAACACATGCGCATGATGCAGAATCTCACCTCTTCTTCCAGGACCCCGCGGATAGCCACGGGCAAGATTTGTTGCATCAACACATGACAATCATGGGATTTCATTGCATTAAGATCGTCATTCACAAACCGACTTACATTTGAAGAGTAGCCAGATGTACCTTGACTCCCCCAATGCACTCATAGACCAACCTCCTCTCACTGATAGAAATATTGTAACAGGCTGGTGGTAGGTACGTCTTTTTACCTTTCACCTCAGGAGCTAAATCAATTCTTGTACCAAGCTCAACTAGGTCGTTCTGTACATTCAAGTTGTCCTTCGTCTTACCTGGAATGTTAAGCAGAGTGCCAATTAAACTCTCACATAAATTCTTCTCTATATGCATCATATCTAAACAATGGAGAACCACCAGAGTCTCCCAATATGGAAAATCCAAGAATATCGATCTTTTCTTCCAAGGTCCGTCATTTAAGGCAACCATTTTTATACCTTCTTTCCTAGAACAACATTGTGTTTTTTCACCTTGCTGTGGATGGAAAACCCACTCAATATTCTTTGCGCCTTCCTCATTTCCCCCCCCCCAAAAATGAATCTCGTTATCTCGTGACTTGTGCTTCGCTGGGAGGAATTTCCTGTGATCAATATAGACAGTCTTCCGACCATTTTTCAGCTTCGTAAAGTCACTTGCTTTCTCACACACAGGACATGCCTTGTGGCCCTTAACAACGTAACCCAAAATATTACCATATGCCAAAAAATCATTAATAGTGCAGAACAACATCTCTTCAGAGTGAATTTTGTCCCACGATGACCATCGAACGCCTCAACCCCATTTGACCACCACAACTTCAAATCTTCAATGAGTGGGTCTAGGAAACTATTGATGTCATTTCCGGGTTACCTCGGACCGATAATCATCAATGGCATCAAAACATATTTCCTCTTTATGCATAGATAAGAAGGCATATTGTAAATACAAAGCATAACAGGCCATGAACTATCTTTCGATGACATATTACCAAAGGGATTTATACCATCAGTACACAGTGCCATTCTCAAATTCCTGGGTTCTTCAGCAAACTTAGGATACTTGTTGTTGAAATTCTTCCATTGATCCCCATCCACTGGGTGACTAATGATATCATTATCAACACAACCCCTATCCTTTTACCATGTTACATTTTTTGCATCCACAACGTTCTTGAACAACATCTTCAGCCTGGGAACAATAGGAAGGTACCACAGGTATTTTTCAAGGACCCGTTTCCTTACCTGCGCAGCGACCTCTTCATCAACAGCATCATTTCTTCTATGCTTATGACGAGATACCTTGCATACAGGGCAAGCCACCGCTTTTTCCAACGCATCCTTATACAAAACACAATCATTGGGGCATGCATGTATCTTTTATACTCCATTCCCACTGGGCACAAAGTTCTCTTTGCATCGTACAGGTTGTCCGGTAAACCATTTTCGGGGGGGGGGGGATCTTCTCACTCAAAACTTCAACAACTTATCCATGCTAGTACCGGTCCATGAACCAACCCCTTTCAGGTTGAACAACTTCATCAAACATGACATTACAGTGTATTTTTCCTTGCAACCAGGATACAACGGTTTGTTCTTCTCATCAAGAAGTTTTGACAGAACCTCGGGCCTCCCCCTAAATTCATCCACCACCTCCTCACACATGTCATACAATTTCAAATCCCCAAAATATTCCCCCTTTCTACCTACAACCATGTCTGGCGGTGGTTTCTCCCCATGAAAATTCCAAACCAAAAATACTTTGAGAACCCTCTCATGTACAAATGGATTTGCAACGAATCTCGATCATCATTACGCTTACGGTTCTTACAATCATGACATAGACATAGTATGCGCTTCTCGTGACTAAAAGCATAGTCCAAGAAGTCCCGAACAAATGCAATAAATTCATCACTCACCAAACTAACGTTGTGATAAACATGTGTACACCTCTCATTGGCACGGTGTATGTCTAGAATGTAATCAATTTGCAACATTTAAACATCAAAGGAAATATAAAATTTCACCAAAAATAATAAGCTCATTCATAACACACCCTATAAACATGCACCATGCATGATCACACAATACTACAATCCTACCACACCCTATACTTCAAATCACATGCAATCAAGGTCATACATTACATCAATAACATTTGCAAACCTATTCATCAAGAGTGTCAAGAAACATTACTATGATCAAACTCACAAGATATTTGTAGAAACATATCATTCCACACATATTCCACCTTAAATGGTGATTTTTTTTATAAAAAAAAAGGAAGTACCTTCAAGGAAATTCATTGATGAGCATTCAATGTCTTTTCCAACCCCAAATTTCCCTTAATGACATCCCTCTTCCTTTTTTTTTTAACCCGATGGAAATGGTGGTAGGTGAGCATTTAATGCATCAATAGCATCAGTCAAAGCATATAATACCGGTGCTATTGATGCAGCTGAAGCAATAGCACCGATATTTATATCGGTGCTCCAAATAAATGAAAGTACAGGTGCTCAAAATTTTCCCATTTCCCACGTTTTTCTGATCTTCACTCAAACGCACCAGTACATAATACCGGTGCTATAATATTTCCCACGTTTTACAAATTTTAGCAAAAGGACAAACAGACCAGTGCTGATCATTATACCGGTGCTCAAATATTTCTCGCCATTTCTTCCCCAAATGCATTGGTACCAAAATAGTTACTGGTGCGATTGATAAAAATTCCCGCATAAGTTTTTAATAGCACCGCTTCTTAACACCGGTATCGAACATACTGGTGCTCAAAATTAGCCAAATTCATCAAAATTATTCTCATAAGCACCTGTATGTTGTTTACCGATTCAATTACCTCTTGGGCACCGGTTTTTCATACACGGACATTTATATTGGTGTAATAGGTGTTTAATAGCACCGGTATATCAGCACCGGTACGTGTTTACCGGTGCCTATGCCCCCAATTTCCAGTAGTGGAATAATGAAAAACATCAACATAAGAGGGGAAAAAACTAAAAATATCAACAAAAAGTTACAGTACCTCAAGAATAAAAATTCTCAAAAAAATGAACCTAGTAAGATTTGAACTCAGACCTATAACCACAAAGCCTAGAGCTATAACCACTACCCCAAAGATTATTATTTAACATGCACTCAGTCAAATAATAGTAAACCTCAGCATGTACATCAAGAACATAAAGTCTTCAAAAAAATTGCTTATTTTATACTCTCTCTGTTTTATTGGATGTGGTACACTTTCCATTTTTTAGTTGTTTTTGTGAAATTATATTGAATCATAATTATCTTGTCTTTTCAATTTTCTGCGGATCTTTGTTCAGAGCGTCTCCTCACATTCACCATCATCTCTGTCCTCTGACTCTTTGTTGAACTAAAACCCTACCATCTTCTCTGCTAAACTAAAACAATGTCAACCATGCGCCAACTACCACCACTATTTTGATGCTCTACTCGCATGTGTTCTTTGATTGTGTAGATAATGATTTATCTTTTTTATTTGAAACTTGCGGCAACCCATTCTGTTTGGACTAAAACAAAATTGATTTGATGTTGTTTTAATTGACAACAAATTCTTCAGCCGGGGGAAATAATATGATTAAAAAACAGGTATTCAATCTAGATTTTTTTGAATTTTTTGGGCCTTTCGTTTCTATGTCCAAACGGAGTTGTTAAAAGGGTTTTCATCCGCTACGTTTCTTTCATTTCTTACATTATCTAAGTGTTGGTGAATTTTGTATATACTTTGTGCCTTTGCTTTTGTCGATATGAATGTGCTTGGCATTAGTGTTAATCATATATGAAACATGAACTACTATTATTTGATGTATATCCAATCCCACTAGAATATTAGTACATATTTATAATGTCGAAGAAGGCTCCAAGTATCTCCTCGCACGCGAACTTGGGGGTCCGGATCAACTCGGGTGAGTTATGGTACGTGCACTATTCTCGCTTCCATTGATCTCGCAGAACTACAAGTTCCATTTCCCTTTCGTAATTGCTCAACCACGAGCAACATTCTGTAGGGTGATCGAAATGACACACCCTACAAAGTTTCATCTGTTGAGTGGTATTTCCCCACAAACAAAGAAAAACAAAAGTGATACTAGCTACTAACTAACGCATTATGCTAAACGACAATTAAAAACTAGCATCTCTTGCAACGATGCCAAAATTTGACATGCCTCCACTCGTGGTTGTCAACTGTAGCTAATTAACCCGAGTGAAGGATGAGTAAGGTCAAAGATAAAGATAATAGTTATGCATCCAACTCACTACTAAGCTACCTATATGATAGTTAGTGGAAAGCCCGGGTATGTCCACAGAGATGCTAGGGCCTAATAGTAAATTGAACATAACCACAAACGGGTCATCAATCTGTCATGTTGCTAGGAATAGATAGTATAGTATAAATGGGGGGTTGTTTTTCAATTAACAACTACAAACATAAAGCTAAAATGCATGTAAACTATATTAACAAACAGTTGGGGAATATTTGCGTAACATGGTTGATTAAATATTTTGATCCTCGATTCAATCACATAAAAGACTTCATTGACCTAATCTAGTGCTCATAAACATGTGTGTGGTCGATGATCAGCACTTCCACATACCTGTCACGTAGGGTGCTCTTGCGAATCTTCCATCGGCACCGCCTCCGTAATTAAGGGAGTGCAACAACGGTCCAACCGTTGCACATATCTATTTCTCTCTTGTACGATTACGTCTCGGGGAGTACACCACGATGCTCTACCCCCTAGGCCTATAAAAGAGGCAAATGGGGGTAGGCACCTTATCGATGACACTAAGACCTCTTACAATTCTAGCTTGATACTATTTGCTACCTCTACCCGTAACCCTTCAGACCAACTTGCCAGCTAAGACTGATGTGCTGCATCGTAACAGTAAAACTCCAAAAAGACCTACGTGCACACACCCACGTGGACCCAGGCCTTGCTACCCATATCACATCCAGGTTTCTCTTCTCCGAGAGGTATTAATATTTTCACCAACATGAATGTAGACTAGAATGTGTGCTATTGGAGTGTATCATTCATGCAATTATAACAATTCAAGAACAAGCCATCAAATTATCATAAGTACATAAAATTAGGATGATCTAAAGAATATCACAAGAACATAATCAACAAATGAATACATATTTATCCCCAAACTATAGAAACTACTCCCTAGACATGGAATTCAAGTATATCATTGAATTCCACATCTTAGGGCTAAAGAAAAATAAAAAAGGAAAAGAGAAAGAACCTAGAGAGAAGAGAGGGTGTTTCTCTCTCTAAGCTGCTCTCCAAGCTACAAAATATGATCCAAGATTTCTAACCCAAGTACTAATGCTATATTTATAGTACTAGGGTATTGGGCCTAAGCATCGGCCCAAAAAGCCAAAATAAGTCAAAACCCTAATCAGCGACCATTGACACGGATTATAGCGAATGGCGCGGCTTACGCCGCTGACGCAGCCTCATGCCAATGTGGTCCGTTAGATCTAGCGTGGGTTGCATGCCTCATGCCATCATGGGGTGCGTAATCATGCACGGTTGTGCCGGATGCGGTCTACATCATCTGGCGTGGCCCATCTTTTGGAAGGTCATTTTTGCACTTTTGATCTGCGGTCTGTGTTGTTCGATGCGGGCATCCCAATCCTTGTTTTTCTCAGTCCTTTGGCACGGGTCGCTTCATTCTTCATATCCCGCTAGCTGGTCTTGACATTTTAGACTTGGAATGGCGTGGGCCGTGTGAAACGGGACGATATGCGCCCATACTTAGCCATTTTGGAGTGAAAAGGGCCTCTTGAGCACATGGCCTATAGAGATTGGCACGGCATGTGGCAGGATTTGATACAGCTCATGCCAAAATCCCTTGGTACGGACTGTATGGTGTGGCGCGGGCCGCTGGTTCTTAGTCTTGTGCCGACTATGAGTTGCATGTGCCTGCCTGTTGATGCTTCGTCCGACTGAACTTCTTTGTTGGTCCGTTTTCAGGTTGTTGTAGTCGATTTCATAGCGCTCGAGAAAATAAATCCAATGGAACCAACCTTAAGGGTTGATTTTTCTTGGATGGTTCCCAGAACTTGGCACAACTCTCATACCACAATCCTCTATTTCTTACTTGGTTGTTTTGAACTTTAATGCCGCATTTCTTTGGCTCCATCTTTCTACTACCACGATGTAATGTTTGTGGCCTTCGTCTACTACTATTCTAATGTGAATGGCCTTCAACATCTTCTACCGTCCTTGCGAACCGCCTTCAATATAAAATGTAACAAAAAGTACCTACGAGCGGCCTACTAAGGATGATGACAAAGGAACACCTAGGTGCTCGTGGATACAAGGTGTTCATTAGTACCAATTAAGTCTACAAAATGCGGGATTTAGATAAGAAAGCCAAACATGGCCAACTAAACCCCTTGTCACGTAAACTCAACTAATACTAGCAATCCAACATATAAACCACTCTACTTTTGAGAGTAAAGGAAGCAATCAAAGCCAAAGAACTTGAAGAGTATGATCTTACTTGATTATTTTGTCACATCTCGGATTTCATGTTATGTTAATTTTTTGTTGTATCTTAAGTTTTGTGTTTATTGCATTTGAAAATAAATATACTAAGTTCCATTTGCTTGCTATTTTTATTGATCATGTTTTCATTTAAGTGAAATTTTATTTGTATATAGTTTAAAATTTTAGATATTGAAGTGCATTTTACATGGTTATGGATAATCAAGTGGGGAGGGTATGGTGGGTATGAGTTGAGTATGGATAGCCAGGTGGATGATGGGCGGGGGTGGATTTTATGTTATACCCATCGGGGCAAGGTAGATTTTATTTTTATACCGTCCATGTGTAATGGGGCGGGTATGTGTATAAAAAATTTTAGATGACCATGGGTGTGGAGATACCACAATCCTTACCCGACCCATCCCGCCGTCATCCCTAATTATAGTGCCACATCCAACGAAATTGAGGTAGTATATGAGTCAGTTGAGTTTATTTTTGTATCTCACCCATACGACTTTTTATTTTCTATACCTTAGTTGATTTTATCTTTCTTTATTTTTTTTAAAAAATATATATCGCAAATTACTTTGTATCTCCTTTTATGTTTCTAAATTAATTTTTTCTTTCTTAGCTAAATGCCTCCCTTTCTCTTATGACCTCTCTCAGCCATCATTTTCATGCCTATCTTAATTGACTTTGTATTTCTCATCTTTTTCACAAACGTTCTCCCTTATTAGAAGTTGAGCTTTTATCTATGCCTATCTCACGATACTTTTTCTTTCTACCTTGGTTAATTGTCTCCCCTGATCTCTTTTTTACTTGTTTTTCCCATTTTTACTTCTTTTATCAGTCAACTTTAATGGCAATTTGACGTTGGTCTAACAATTGAAATAGGGTGTTGTTATCTGAAGTTTTAGGCTTTGATACTATTATCGAAAAGCAACCCTCAACCTGGAATCTCCGCTTTCTGAGAAAAGCAATCCTTAGAAAGCGAAGATTCTAGTCACCGGAATTTCCAAAGCCCAAACCCTGGAATCAACTAATAACCCAAAATAGCTCAACTAAAGTCCGGTGTTAACGGATAGAGCATTAATGGAAGGAAATCCAGAAGTCTTCTTGAGAAAAGGTAAAGCAAATTGGAACGGGTGAAAAGCTATGTAGGCAACAGGTGTGCAAGTCTCAAAAACAAGCAATAAGAGCATCTCCAATGTGAGATTCAATATGGTAAACTTCTCTTGCCACGTAAGAGTAATGGACTCTCAAAGCTAAATTTACTCTCCAATCCAAGGGTCAAATAAAGAAGTCGCAATGACGTGGATGAAAATTCAATTGACATTGTCGATGTGACCCTCTGTATTCAGCCTATCAATATGAGGCTCGCTGTTTGCCAAATCAGCAAACGGTTAAAAAAAATTTATACATGACGGTAAATCTTTGTATTAAAAAAATTATTGCACGTTCCATTAGAATAAATTGCAAATATATATACACACAACAATCAAAAATTTCATAACCACATTATTTTTAAACAAATGATTCAACCTGATAAAACTCATTAAAAAATTGTAAATCTACTTTTACAGTACAAATAACTTCCAAAAAGTAAAATTAATCATCTATAAATCATAAATATATAGACTAAACCACAAAAAGATATACACATGTGAGATTGAATTTATCAAATATTATTTACCTTTTGAAATTATGCATTTATATATATATTACCACTTATATATTACCACTTATATATATATTATCTTACATATATATATATATATAAATTTATACTCAAAAAATTATAAGTATTAGTCTTTTAACATTAGAATTCAAATTTTTTTTCAGATTCTAAAAAGTAACTATGAATTTATAGGTTATAAAATAATTGAATGATGTATTTTAATAATAATGAAAAATCCACATGTTAAGTGCTAAATATATTCATTTATATTTAATAATATATAAATAATAATGATGCATATATTATAGATTGGCAAAAATAAAAATTAATTTCAATTAATTTTTGTTTTTTACTCTTTCTCCATACAAGTAAAATTGAGACATAAATTAGAAAGTTTCTTAACTCATTGTCTATTTAATAATTAGTTAATTTAATGAGAATAACAAATTAATTTCTAGAATAGAATCAATTTTATTTTAAACATGAACTAAAAATAAGTTAGTGCCGATTAATGTTATACTCGAGTTCATAAAAACTATTTTATTGAACCAATATAATTATTTATTCTCCATCATTACTCTTGTAAAATAATTAGATGCATCCAAAATATAATTAATTGTATGAATATAATATTTGTTGAGATCAAATATAATATTAAAATACAATTTTAATATTATATATACACACATCACATAATAATTGGGAGTTTGTAGCATATTCACATCACATAATAAATATTATTTGAAGTTTGGATTGGAGAATGATTTCAAACGAGACCCACAGTCGAAACATTTAATATTACGTCAGACTGAAGGTGAATCAATGTTCCAATCAGATTCTACCATTTGTACCCGTTAAATAAGGAAAACTCTTTATGCATTGGAGATGCTCTAAGTATTGTTACATGCAAGGCATCAGATTGGTGGAGACTAATCATTTGGTGGCCGAGGGCAAGTGCAATGGGTTTCTTAAAAATTAAAAAATCGCTCTAAAAATTGAAAACATCCACAGTAGTGGTTTTTAGGCCGGTCCATAGTTTCCAACTAGGGAATCGGTTAAGAAACCGGTTCCGTCAGAATTTGTCAACAGACGCACATGGCCGCTTGATGCGGCCAATTTTTTTGGGTGAGTGGGACACGTGTCACCCATACATTGGGCCACGTGTCCCACTCAAATGCTGATTATTTTTTTTGTAAATAGAGGGACATGTGGCACCCTCTGGTTGGGCCACGTGTCCCTATCTTTGTTTTTAATATTTTTTTTAAAAAAAAAGCTGAATTTTTTAATTCTTAAAATTTAATTTTAAAATGTTTTTAAATTAAAAATATTGAATGATTTTCGATTAAAATTTGGAATGATTTGGAATAAATATTTAGAATAATTTTTGAGAAAATTATTGAAGAAAAATTATTGAAAAAATATGGAATAATTATTGAAAAAATGAAATTCAATTTTGAAAATTATAATGTATTATTAAATTTTACATTCATTTTATTTTGGGTGAGTGGAATTTATTTAAATTAAATATTAATAATAAAATTAATGAGTATGATAGAGAAAATCAAGTGGGGTACGTAAATAGTAAAAAGTGGTTTCTTACCATTGTGGAGAAGAAAATGTGTGGTTTCTTAGGTGATTTTTTAAAGTGATGTGAAAGAGAGAGAATGAAAAAAATAATACATTTAATTGGTAAGAAACTGATATCAATTTTTACCATTGCATGTGCTCTGAAAACAAAAGGCGTGCAAGGTAATATTTGGCTTGGTCTATCTTGAAAAGATTCGGTCCTAGAGTAGGAATTTAGAGGCTGAACATCATCATTATCATGGCTGGGATTTCGAGAAAAGCAAGCAAAGGGTCGGTTCATAAGTATAAAAAGGGGTTTTTTTGGAAGAGAGAGAAGCAATACAAAGTACTCCTTCTGGTCTACTATATATGGTCTCATAAAAATGGCACAAATTTTTTCAAAAAGTATTGAAGACTTAAAACACTAATCCTGATTCATTGTACCTAATTTATAGAAATATTTTACTTTCTCTAATCAGTGAGATTTCTTACGTGTAAATCTTATCCTTAGAACTATCACTTGTAGTATAAATAGATACATACAGAGATGAATAAAAGCAACCATTCACATCATATCATTTACATGGTATCAGTATAGCCTCGTTTTCACATCTCCATAAACCCTCATCATGGCTGACAACAATCAATCCGACCAAAATGCTTCCGTCTCCTCCATCCTCTTCACCGCCTCCGACGGCGCCTCGGCAAACTTACAATTTCTGGCCCTGGCTGTTCGCTTGGACCGCACCAACTACTTCCTTTGGCGCGACACGGTTCGTTCGGCTCTGGAAGCCTACGAACTGGAGATTTTCTCGTCCCCGACAACGCTCCATCTCCGTTCATCATGCCGAAGGAATCCACCTCTACACCAGCTGCAAACCCAGACTTTACGTCATGGAAAAGAAAGGATCGGCTTGTTCTCTTGTGGCTCCGATCAACCCTCACAGCCCCTATGCTCGGTCACGTCGCTAGGGCAACATCAACCTCTGAATGTTGGATCATTCTCGAACATATGTTTCACTCACAAACTCAGGCCCGTCAAATGCATCTCAAACAGCAACTTCAGATGCTTCAAAAGGGCTCTCTGTCCATTCTTGACTATGTTGAGAAAAAAGTGCGCCATCTCGGACTCATTGGCTGAATGTCTCATGGTGGTCTCCGACAATGACTTTATGTCCTTCATCATCTACGGGCTAGGCCCTGAATATGGCGCGTTTCGAACCGCCTTAGCCATGCGCACAACTCCAGTCACGTCGAATGAACTGCTCGGCTTGCTGCTACAGGAGGAGCAGCGCCTTCTGGAGTCCTCTTCTGATGCGGCTGTGCCGACGGCGTTCTACTCCAACCACCGCGCACCAAGCTGAGCCCCTGCCGCTGCCTCTTGGCCCACTTCGGGGATGGACGACTCCAACGCTGACCGCGGCTCCGGTTCCATCCCTCTCAAATGCGACATCTGTGAGAAGCCCAATCACAACGGGTGGAACTGTCACAATAGGCTCAACATCGCGGTCTATCCTCCGACCAGCCGTCGTGTAGCTGAACGCCAGCGTCAGTTCCAGTCCTCGGCAAAGACAGCATACACGGCTTACAACTCCAGCGGCGGCGCGTCTCCGTCGGCACTCCAGGACCCGTGGGTGGTCGACTCAGGTGCTTCACACCATGTCACTGCTGATCTAGGCAATCTGAACCTGCATTCAGACTACACTGGAGCTGACAATCTATTCGTCGGAAATGGTCAGTCCCTCCCTATTACTCATTTAGGTTACTCTACTTTAAATGCATAGCATGCTTCTAATTCCTTGTCATTAAATGAAATCCTAGTTGTCCCAAAAATATCCAAAAATTTGTTAAGTGTCTCTAAACTTTGCAAAGACAATAATGTGTTTCTTGAGTTTCATCATGACCGTTGCTATGTTAAGAGTTGGCAGGGAGAGACGTTGCTAAAAGGCATAGTTGATGATGGTCTGTATCGAATCCCAACCAGTTTGTCCTCTTCCAGCCCTCCTCGCATTTTTGTTGGAGAACGAGCCTCGGTGGCATGTTGGCATCATCGCTTCGCTCACCCACATGAAAACATTTTACGTAGCCAGTTATCACGTTTCAACTTACCTGTTTCTTCAAACAATAAACTTGTTTCTGTTTGTGATGCTTGTCAGTTTGGCAAAAGCCATAAGCTATTTCTTCCCTCTAGTCATGTTCCCTCAAAACTTCCTTTTGATTATTTATTCTGATGTGTGGGGCCCTGCCTCGGTACCTTCTCTCAATGGCAATAGATACTTTGTTCTTTTCATTAATGACTGCACAAAATTTGTTTGGGTTTACTTTCTCACTGCTACATCTCAAGTCTTTCAGGCCTTTTCTCTATTCAAATCCATGGTTGAAACACAATTTTCTACAAAAATTAAAGCTTTTCAATATGATTGGGGAGGGGAATATCGAAATGTCTCTACCTTTCTCCAAAATCATGGTATTTTGCATAGAGCTTCTTGTCCCCACACCCCTGAACAAAATGGTGCTGCTGAAAGACGTAATCGCATTGTCGTTGAAAAAGGCCTTGCTCTACTCTCCCACTCTTATCTCTCAATCTCATTCTGGGAACATGCCTTCCAAACTGCCATCTTCCTTCACAATCGTACCATAACTCCTACCCTCGCCAATGAATCTCCCTACACTCGGCTTTATCATCGCCAACCAGGCTATCTGTTTCTCAAATCCTTCGGTTGTCTCTGTTATCCTTACCTCCGTCCATATAACAAGTTGGAGTTTCGCTCTGTTGCTTGCATCTTCGTAGGATACAACACCAAACACAAAGGATACCTTTGCTTTCATGTCCCCACCTCTCACACCTATATATCCCGTCATGTTGTGTTCGATGAGTCTTCCTTTCCCTTTCCCTTTCCTGACCACAACTCCAAGTCCTCCCCATCACCCTTCTCCGATATATCCCTTCAAAGTCTGCACCTTGCCTCAGACATTTCTTCCTCACTAATCACAGTCCCCCTCCATCTCCACATAGTCCTTCTCCTAACCTTAGTCCCGGACCATCACTCAGTCTGTCACCATCACTCAGTCTGTCTCCTCCACCCAGTCCCACTCAGCCAATTTCACCGTCTCCCGCCCCTTCTCATCCTTCTACTCAGCCTTCTACTATCAGCTCTCATATAGCTCCCTCATATTTCCGCCCGGCTGCCAACTCTACTCATGGTATAACAACTCGTGAGGAAACTGACTCTCTCAAACCAAAGCTCTACATTGCTACAAAACACCCATTACCTTATGACGGTTTCGATCTTGAACCAAAATCCTTTCTTCAGGCCAAAAAGAATCCTAATTGGCAGCATGATATGCAGTTAGAGTATGATGCCTTAATGACTAATAGGACTTGGGACTTGGTGCCCAGGTCATGCGCCTCTAATCTTGTTGGTTGTAAGTGGATTTTCAGAATCAAGAAGAAACCCGATGGTTTAGTTGAGCGCTACAAAGCTCGCCTTGTTGCAAAAGGCTTTAATTAGGAAGAGGGGGTTGACTACTTCGACACATTCAGCCCTGTCATCAAACCCACTACCATTCGGGTGGTCCTCGGTTTGGCTGTTACTCAAAAGTGGCCTCTTCGCTAGGTTGACATCAACAATGCCTTCCTCAATGGTGATCTGTCTGAAACTGTATTCATGGAGCAACCACCTGGTTTTGTCTCACCACAGCAGCCCTCTCATGTTTGCCATCTTCGGAAAGCTCTTTATGGTCTCAAACAGGCACCGCGAGCATGGTTTCAGAAGCTCAACCAGGCCCTTCTACGGCACGACTTCAAACCATGTGTTTCAGACACCTCCCTCTTCATCAAACATCATGGGTCCGATGTCGTCTATGTTCTAGTTTATGTGGATGATCTCATCATCACTGGCTCGAGCTCCAAGTTCATTGATGAGTTTGTTGGCTATCTCCACTCGGTTTTTTCTTTGAAGGACTTGGGTGCTCTGAATTTTTTCCTTGGGATTGAAGTTCTCCGCAACTCTTCAGGCATACTTTTATCTCAACGAAAATACATTCTTGATCTTCTTGACAAGTGCAAAATGGTTGGTGCAAAACCAATTGGCTCTCCGGCCATTCCGGGCTCACACCTCGTCATTGGTGGTGATCCTTTCCCAGATGTCCATCTCTATCGCAGCATTGTAGGAGCTCTACAGTATGTCACAATTACCCGGCCTGAGCTTGCGTATTCAGTCAACCAGGTTTGTCAGTTCATGCATCAACCTTCAGAGATTCACTGGGCCACTGTGAAACGCATCCTACGGTATCTCAAAGGCACCATTGATAATGGCTTACTCTTTCGGCCATTTCGGGATGATCGCCTTGTATGTTTTACAGATGCCGGTTGGGCCTTAGATCCTGATGATTGCCGCTCTCAACATGGCTTTGCCATTTACCTTGGTGGTAATCTCATCAGCTGGTCCTCCCATAAACAATAGGTTGTAGCCCGCTCCAGCACTGAAGCTGAGTACCGGGCGATCACATTTGCTTCAGCGGAGCTCATCTGGCTTCAACAGCTTCTAGCCGAAATGGCCGCCCCTGTCTCTCAGGCTCCTATCCTCCTCTGTGATAATCTCAGTGCTACGTATCTTACTGCCAATCCGGTCTTTCATCAGCGGTCTAAACACATCAAGATTGATTTTCATTTTGTTCGAGAACAAGTCAAAGCTAGGGAACTTGTTGTTCGACATGTGAGCTCTATTGATCAGATTGCTGACATCTTCACCAAGGCTTTGGGTTCTTCTCGCTTTGATAACCTGAAGTCCAAGCTTCTCGTTCGTACTCGATCGTGAGCTTGCGGGTGGGTATTGAAGACTTAAAACACTAGTCCTGGTTCACTGTACCTAGTTTATAGAAATAGTTTACTTTCCCTAATCAGTGGGATTTCTTACGTGTAAATCTTATCCTTAGAACTAGCACTTGTAGTATAAATAGATACGTACAGAGATGAATAAAATTAACCATTCACATCATATCATTTACAAAAGGAGAAAGGAGAGGTGGAGATTGAATTGGGAGTATAAAAAGTAAGATGTGTGGATGAAAATAATCTAGTATTTACCAAAAGAAGAAGGGGCCAAAATAAAAAAACCATCCCAATAAAAAAAGAGGGACATAATTAGAGGACCAGAGGAGTACAACAATCATCCTCACAGAACTTTAGACAAAACACATTTCAGAGTTGCAAGCAAAACCTTAAGTGGGGGAGTGAAACGCAAAGAGTCGGAGAAGGTGTATTGTACAAAATGAATGGTAGGATCTCAGATGGGGAGTCAATGACTCAGTACACAGCGCGTGGGTCGGAGTATTCAGAGGAGCAAAGAGAACTGGATGTGGGGCAGCACAACCTAGCGCTACTCTACAGGCATCACCGCCTTGGAGGAGAAGTCACCATAAATATGAAAGACATACATGAGACCATGACGTAAGAGGGGCATTATCTACTTGGATTCTGGCTAGATGACAAAGACTATAGCCGTTGGCGGATGAATCAATATATGCATGATCATTGGGGTTTCTCTACTCAAGTAGTACAAAGGTACCAATGTTATTATGTTATTAGCCTAGAATCTACTAGGGCAAGATTAGCTGTGTTGCATAATACGCCATATGCAATTGCGAGGGTTATGTTTGCGGTACGTAGGTAGAACCCAACAATACCTCTAGATAAGATGAAAGTTACTAGACTCATGGTAGGAATCAGGTTGCATGGTCTACCAGCTATTTTTTTTAACTGTAGGGCAGCTGAAAAAATGGTTAACTTCATAGGGGACCTGGTGGATGTGGATCTGTATCATGTCCTGGTAAGGGATTGGAGGTATTTAAGGGGTAGGATTATGGTGAATCCAGAGAATCCTCTGATCCCTGGCGTATACATAAAATTTTGGGTGGCAATAGATACTAGGTGGAGTGCCAATATGAAAGAGTTCACAAGTTCTGTAGAAGGTTTGGAAGAATTGGGCATCCGCTGACAAGGTGCCCGTTGGAGAATAATGGCTCGTTGATACATTTCCTGGATCAGAAGTTTTTTCAGCATAACATGGAAAGAGGAACACATATTTATTATGATCCAAATGTGGAGTTGTTCCCGGCCACGCTCAGGGTACAGGGGCACAGACCTCACTAGAGAAACACAAGTTTTTCGGTGGATTTCATAGATTTTCAGGGAGTGTATTATCAAAATTTAAATGAGGATACTCTAATGGATAGATTTGAGTATGCTATCAGAATGGATGACCTGCTAATAAGCATGATGCCGGAGGAAGACTCAATGCAAGAGGATGTTGAACCATCGGTGCACCCGAGATTTGAAGTACAGGGAAGTCAGGCGCCGGAGCAGGAGTAGGCACAAGGACAAGAGGCAAGTCAGCACTTGCAACAACAAAAACATCATCAATAGTTACCTTATGGTCATGTGAGAAACATGTTGAGGGTCAGTCTCCTATTGATTGGGATAAATTGATAGTTGGAGAAAGCATTGGACCAAAGCAGGGGGAGGATTTTGATCTGTTTCATACGATGGTGGGTGTACATATAGGAGACACACAAATAGAGGAGGAAGACAAGCCTAGTTATGAAGAGATGGAAGTTGAAGTTTCTCACTTCCCGCCTATAGACCAGACGGTGATTAAGAGTAATGCAAGAGGCCAGATAGTGCTTGAAACTCCCATTGTTCAAGTACCTTGTCAAGACCAAATGCTATACGTGTCAGCGGTGGATGTTAACAATGAAGGAAAATGGGAGCTAACTAAGGATGGGGAAAAGATAGTTCAGTATGGAAAACAGAGGAAGGATGAAAACATTGGGGATGTAGATGCCCATTGTGACACAAACATCATCAGTGTAACTGTTTCATAACTCCTACGGTAGTATTACCAAAGTTTCATAAGTTCGTGATTGTTCAGAATGAAGGAAAAGATGTTGTAGTCATGGAGGATTCTTCAGTAGAGAAGCAAGTTGGTATTGCTGAAGCAGATAAAGAAATGGAGGATTGGAGGGAGAGAGGCAAAGATGATAGGGCTAGCGTTGGGGAAGTGGCAGTGTTTTTCATTGGAGCTGTCAAAAAAGATCGGAAAGAACAGAAGGAACAAGTTCAACAAGGTCAAAGAATAGCTCAGCAAAGGTGCGATCAAGTGCAAGCAGGAGGCTGAGGCTCTGATTAAGGAGATCTCTGTAATAGAGCGGAGTGAAGAAGTAGACCAAAGTTGGGAGATAGAGTTTCAAATCAAGTCACGGATAGAGCAGGCACATGTGATGGGAGTGGCAGAGGAAGAGGTCAAAGAGCAAGATGAAGGAAAAATAATAGCCCAGGGTGCACAAAGTGAGGGAAAATTATGGAAGCGACTATGGGCAGAACTGGAAGTGGAGGAGATGGAGTCTATAAACACTTTGATCCTGACAAGCTAGAGAAAGGGAGACCATAGAACTAAAGAAGAGAAGGGTACAGGAAGATGTTATTTCTAAGCTAGTCATCAAGTTTAAAAACCAGCATGGCAAAGGAAACAAGACTAAATCTGAGGGTTCTAGCAGGGCTATCCCATATCAGCTCGCCAACCAAGTATGAGGTCCATAATATAGAACTGTAGGGGTATTCACAATGCCCCTACGAGAACAACGCTGGCAAGGTTGCTGAGAGAATACCAACCTCAAATTCTATGTTTAATGGAGATGAAGGCAACTGCAGAATACATGGATGGATGGCAACAGACAATTAGGTTCTGGAATGGTTGGCACATCTCGGCAACAGGGTCAACAGGGGGAATTTCTCTATTATTGACCTCTTAAGCTAGGCTAGAAGTTGTTAAGGCTAGTAGTAATTATGTATTTGTCAAGTGCTTAGGGCAATAAGGCTTTTAATGGTTTCAATGTTTTGTACATGGCCACCCAAAAGCAAGTAGCAAGGTAGGTGTTTGGAATCAGATCAATGAAGAAGTGCCTGGTTTGCAATACCCTAACAGTCTTAGTAGGAGATTTCAATCAAATTTTATCATCCCATGATAATTATGAGGGAACAGATTCCAGTAGACAGAGAGCTCAAGAAAACTAACATAAATACTGGAACAACACAAGATCATAGAGCTTAGATTCCAAAGGCAGCGATATACCTGGACAAATAAGACGCAGGCACCGAATAGTATCTTTCAAAGGCTGGACAAAGCATTTGTAAATGAGGCATGGATTCAGGCCTTTCCACGGGCTTTTCTGCAAAAACCTGTCGATAGTCAGCTCTGATCATGGCCCATGTGTTCTTAAACTGCAAGGGATAAAAAGCAAAGCAAGGAGATACCTTAGATACGAGGCATTCTGGATTCATTGTGCACAGTCCATAGAAATAGTGCAATCTACATAGAATGAGATAACACATGACTCTGCTGAAGGGAATATCTTATCAGTCAGGTTGCATAGATCTTTAATGGAGTTAACAAAATGGAGTAGGAATCAGTTTGGGAATCTAATTCCAAACGTTTCTTAAGAGTCCTTTCTCTAGCCTCATTCCGATTGCATCCAGTTCGAGTAAATTCTATCTAATTTAATTTAATTAGTTTCATACAGTTACATTCCTCTCTCGAAAAATTTCTCATACTTCTTTTTATTTTTTTGAAAATATAAGCTAAGTTCAATACCAATAAACTCAACTCAACACCAATAAACTCAATACAACACCAATAAATTCAACTAAGCAGCAAATAAACCGTACGTCACAAAGCCTTAGAGCATCTACAAGGGTTACTTCTTAAACCAACTTTTTTTAATAAGGAGCATTTCTTATTTAAGAAGGGTCATTGTGGAGTTTTAAGAACTACTCCTTAATAAGGAGTTACTCCTTAATTAAGGAGTTGGTATCTCTTTATTAGTGAAATGTCAACCAATCAATGAATGACACTTAATATAAATTGTTTTATATTTTAAAATGAAAATGAAGAGCCTAAGAAGTGCTTATGAAAGGAGGTCCAATGTAAGTAGTTGGTTCTTACCTAGTTTTATCAAAATTCATGATGTGACACTTTAAAAGTGATGCATCTCAAAACCGATTAAGCAGCCCCATTGAATCCTTTGGTCGTGATCTGCAAGAAAACAAGCCACGTGAGGTCCCAGGGGAAACCTCTCTGATGCTTAAGTTAGCAAAGTGTATGAATACTGTATCATAAACCGAATGAATCCAAAATGAATATGTACCTTGTATTTATACTGTATAACCTTAATAGTATTTGCCTTCAATTATAACTCTTAATTACTAGTAAATGCGGTCCTTAAGTCTAACCATTTCTAACACCCTTATAGGGCCGAAATAAGCTCAGTACGCTATTTGGGCTTTCACTAGATCAAACCATTATAGAAAACTAAAGATCCCCTCGAGGCCACAGAGTCTCGAGATGATGATTCAAAGAATGGAGTCCATAAGCTCGTGATGAAGTAAAATTTCTTTGCACATTATTTCGAGCTTCAAGGTGGGATTTAGTTTTCTCCTTCTTAATTTCTTATAATATTTTTAAAAGATGCGCATTCTAACCAGTAGTGTGAAAAGGCGCGTGAATGGCAGTTTTTCCTAAAAAGGTATGAAAAAATTCTCATGCCTTTTCAAACTTTTCAGTTTCCCAAGATAATCATTATCTTTTCGCCGCTCCAGGCTTCTTAATTGCTCATTTTCTCAACTTCTCTTCATTTTATTTGTAGGCGTTTTTGGAGAGAACATTCACATAGCTTGAATCTTTCTCACTCCATCATCATCTCTACCACCCTCTCCTATTAAATCATTAAGTTTTTCTATCTTTTCATCTTTCTTCTTCCAGTTTTCTATAATGGCCATATCTGGTGAGGGATCTGCTGAGAGAGGATTATCCGACGAGGTTAGGTTAGAGAGGGAAGACATTGATTCACCTAAAAGAGTGAGTTTCGCTTTTGAATTTGGTGGGTCAGAAAAATCATATGAGAATTCTGACGTCAAAGACTGACAATCTCGGTCGTACCGATTACAATCCCGCCGAATTTCCAATCACGGATATACCCCTCAAGGGATATCCTACTGTCTGGCCGACTGGTATGGGGAAATTGTTTGTAAGGCAGTCGCCCATCACCGGGAAGATAGAGTTTCAAGCTCTAGTACTCTAGGAAGGGAACTCCTCAAAATTATCTTCAAGGAAGAAAAAGATGGCTTAAAAGAAAGGATCTTCAAAAGCTTCTACCCTCGAGGGAGAGGAGGAAGAAACACCTTTTGATGAGCTCCGAGCCTCCAAAGAGTTAGAGTCAGCCACGAAACTCTTATCCTCGATCCCCTATGATTAGAGGATCCCTCTCCCCTCCCCCTGATGTTGATCTTCAACCCTTGGGAGCAGAAGATTCTCCTGAAAACCCTCCGCAAGGAAGATCAGTCATTTACATCAAACTTCTTTGACCAGGGCTGTGTTTTCCCTTTCCTTTTCTATTCTCGAAGCTTCTCAAAGAGTTCAAGGTCAGCCCTGCCAAAGTCCATTCAAACGTGATAGTAATTATCATGATGTTTATGATCAAGCCTAAGTATAAATTGCTTCATTCGCTATACAGTGTGACCCACAACGGTAGATCGGTAGATAATACTATCACATTTGCCAATAGACAAAGGAAGCAAAAGGCTTTCACCTTTCCTTCCCATTCTGGCAAGTGGAGAGATAGGGAAAAGGGTTTACCTTTGGTTGCACGAGATATAAGGTCCCTCGATATAATCCCAACGTGCTGGTCGAGACCTCGAAGGGTGGGAAATATGTATGCCCCAACTATCTTGAGGATGATAAGATGCATTTTGGCCTCATCCCTCGATTACAGTATTATTTCCAACCTTGACACTACCATTGGCGGTTTCATCTGGTCGCCTAAAATTTATAATAAGTATGTCTACCAGAAGCTAGAGAGTAAGAAGTTGTCAAAGCTACAACACTCAACAATTGAAGGTGAATCAAAAAGGGGAAAGAAACGAAAATGACTTGTGAATAAGGGAAATAGGCCTCAAACACCCCCTCTCAAGATTACTCCCAAAACCTCTAGGCCCCCAAAAATTTTTGAAGGTGTCCTAACAATTGGTTTAATTACTTTGTATTTTTCTTTATATTTTTGTCTCTAATTCCGTCTGTCCTTTTCTTTCTAGTGGGTCTCGGTTCGGCTTTGAATTTGAAGAAGGGGGATTCCAACAACCCCTTGAAGGTTGCTTCCAACACTCCCCCCAAAGAGTACAACCACGGAGGTGGTTAAGGACAAGCACAAAAGGAAGCCTGCCGATGGACTTTCCTCCATGGAGCCTCAGAAAAAGGAGCACATGATAAGAGTTCCCAAGCTTTTCCTTCTCATGCCCAGACTCCTCCCTCGAACACTCAAGCTGAACCCTCAAACGCTCTTTCAACCACCTTGAGCATCCCTATCTCAGAGGAAAAATCCCTAGGGACTTTAGCTGAGAATCCCTAGGTTCATTTGTGTTCTCAAGATTATTCCATCCCCTATTAAGATATTAAGGCCTCTCTTTATTTTTTTCTAACTTCCATATCATTTTTGAGGTAACTTAATATTTTAACCTGGTGGCTAAGAAGGTTGAGGAGAAAGTTTCCTCTATTTCCTAGTTCACCTCACAAGTCACCTCCAAGTTCTTCTCCTTTTGTTCCCTCCTTCAAGTGATAGATGCGAGCCAGAACAAAATTCTTATGGAAATCCAGCAAAAAGATACTGAGCTATCGATGTTGAAGAAGGAGCTCGAAGCAGCTAACAAGAGAGTGATGGACCTTGAGGCCGAGAATAGGAAAATTTTCCCTCGAGAATGACACTTTGGAGCAGACTGCAAAGGAAGCTCAAAGTCCTGAGGCCCAAGACCACTTGCTTGAGGCTTTCAAGGACAGGTTGATGAAAATTAAGAAGTTATTTGATTTTTTTCTCGAGCTTCTCAATATTGCAAAGAGCATCGGGTGTAACTCTTTAATCAACGACAATCTTCTGCCCAAGTTAACTCCATCTCTATCTGGCGAAGAGGTCAAGTTTGTGAAGTCTTTTCTTAAGCTTAATGCCTTTGAGGTTATTAATCAGAGGTGGGAGGAAGCGATCAAAAGGGGTAATATGAGTTTTGCCTTCTTGAACTTCTTGAAATCATCCACGCAGTTCTATACGCTGAGGAAGTTCATGCCCTTTTTGTCGAGGCAATGACATCAGAAGATGCCACTGAGAAGGCCAAACACCAAGTGACTGAGAATGGAGCTAACCAAGCTAATGCCGAGGGGAAAATTCTAGGTTAGGGTAAAAAATGTATAGTTTGTCTTTGCGGCCTCCTCTTGTATTCTTTCATTTTTATAAAAAAAAAAGTATTTTGGTTACTGTTTCTCTCTTTATTGTTTTGTCTGTCTTTTGTCTTCGTAGTGTAATGCACTGCAAAGACAACTTCAATATGTTTATGAAGCTAAAGCTCGAGCAGAGATGAACGACACTTGAGAGGCCCTGATGAAGTCGATGTTAGATCTTGCCAAATGTAATAAGGAATTAGACTCTTGGTGCAATAGGGGTCCCCCTCGATGGAAAATATTTTAAAAGACATCTTCGACGTGACTATTAAGTTAAACTCTAAAAAGGCGGAGTTATAGTCTTAGGAAATTACCTTTCAGGGTTTGTTAAAGGACCTCGAGCCGTGAAAGTATAATGAAGTCTGTCTTTTGTCTTCGTAGTGTAACGCACTGCAGAGACAACTTCAATATGTTTACAAAGAATTCTCTAAAACTCGAGTAGAGCTGAACGACACCCGACGGGCCCTAACGAAGTCGATGTTGGATCTTGCCAAATGTAATAAGGAATTAGACTCTTGGCTCAATAGGAGTCACCCCCTCGATGAAAATATTTTAAAAGACATCTTTGACATAACTACTTAATTAAACTCTAAAAAGGCGGGGTTAGAGTCTTGGGAAAGTGGTGAGCATCCTACCTTTCAGGTTTTGTTAAGGGAATTCGAGGCGCGAAAGTATAATGGTGTCGAGTCCCTTGAATTTGTTGACAACTGTGATCCTTTCGAGAAGAGTTATCAAGAAATCGTTCACCATGTAACTACCTAATTTGGGTCCTTTTCTTGATGTCTTGCGGATGCTAATAGACTTTCAATTATTGGGGCTCGTTTCAACCTTAGTCGAACAGGACTTTACAAGCTCAGAGCTCAAGTGGAAGAGATGGTAAAACTTCACTAGATAGCTATAAATGAGAACATTAGGTTGAACGAGGCCTTAGCCGAAAAGGCTGAAGTTGTTGATGGAAACTCTTCTCTAGCTAAGTCTGTAGTTGCTGAGAACACTCGACTCGAGGAAGAAAACAAGGATTTGCGTTCTACTCTCACGCTCTACCAAGTTAGCTTTTGAGCCCATGAATTGTACCATGGTGTTGTCAATCCAAAGCTTGTTACCAATATCCCTGAATTTTTGCTTCAGGCAGCTAATAACTGGATTGTTAATAGTGAGGTGTATACCAAGGGCACCTTTCGTAAAAAATTGGAAATTGAAGCCATACTAGAATGGTTAAAGGAATTTCCTCACGTAGTGCTTCCAACAAGAGAACAAAGGACTTTGTCATCTCGCACTTCAAAGGATAAAAAGGGGATTAGTATCTGTGAAACTTCGAGGGCTCAAGCATCTAATGCGAACATCAACAAGAAAAATTCCTCTAGCATTAAGAGGAAATTTCCAAGAGACGAAGACCTCCAACTGGACATCCTAGAAAATAATGATCTGATTGACCTCCGATCAAAATGTTCTCGCTTGAAGATCTCGGTAGATCCTTTCGACGTGCAGCTGGTATTAAAATAGAGGAAATTGAGCAGTTAGAGGAAAAGTTAGGAAAATTAGTCCCTAAAACTTTAAGCCTCGAATGTTCTTGTAGTTTCCATGTACTAACGTACAAAGTTTTATATTATACTTCTAATTTTTCTTCGTCCTCGAATATTGCATTTTATTTACCCAACCTTCGAGCATTTATATAGCATTTTTCTTTTACTAACACTTTTTGGGCACATAGCATACAAAACTGGATTTAATATAAAGAATGCAGCGCATATCATATAACTCGAATCTTCAATCACATCGCTTAGCATACGAGACTAGAATTATTGTAAGGAGTGCAACTTATTAGCGTATAGCTCGAATCACCAGTCGCAGCACATAGCATATGAAATTGGAATTGTTACAAGGAGTGAAGCTTATCAGCATACAACTCGAGTCATTAGTCGCAGCGCGTAGCATACAAAACTGGAATTGTTTCAAGGAGTTCTTCTTATAAGCATATCACTCAAATCATCCATCGCAACGCGTAGCATACATAACTAGAACTATTACAAGAAGTGCAGCTTATCAGCTTATCACTCAAATCATCAGTCGCAGTGCGTACGAAACGGGAATATAGCAGCTTCCATTCCACTAAATTGTGCCTCTCTCCCTTAGAGCTAGTGATACTTCCACAAGTTAAAAAATATTCCATCTTCTCGGGAGTTGAACATCGTCCATTATTTTGAGAATGTAGTTGCCCCTGGATATGCTTCCAAAACCTTGTAAGGTCTTTCCCAATTTGCAGCTAACTTTCCTTCAGGCTCACACCGACTCTTCTCATTTTCCTCATCACCAGATCTCCTAGGTTGAACTGGACCTTTCTAACCCTTCGATCATGATAACGTTTGACTCTCTCTTTTACCTTAGCCTTATGTAAGGATACCAATTCTCGTCTTTCTTTCACCATATCAAGATCTAAACGATGATTCTCATCATTAAATTCTCCTTCAGAGACCGCTATCAACCTCGAGCTTAGCACCGCTATCTCTACAGGAATCACACTTTCAGCACCATAAACCAAACTATACGGTGTTTCCAACATGGAAAAAAGATTCAACTATCCTATAAGCCTATAAAACACTAGGTAATTCACATATCCAGTTCCTTTCAGCCCCCCCGAGTCTTACTCGGATATCGTTCACAATTGTTTGATTTGTTACTTCCACTTGGCCATTTTCCTGGGGATGATATACTGACGTCACCTTCTATTGATCTTATATTCCTCACACTACTTTTTAACAAAACCACAAGTAAAGTGTGTCCCATTACCGGTTATTATAGTCTTCGGAATCCCAAAGCGACATATGATGTTCTTTCAACAAAATGCAATCACTGACTTCCCGTTTATGTTGGATAAAGGTTCACTTCAACTAATTTTGTGAAATAATTAATAGGCACAATAAGATACCAGACTCTCCCCGGGGTTTCTGGGAAAGGTCCCTCTAGATCAATTCCCCACTTATGGAATAACCACGAATTTTGAATGTTCATCATCTCCTCCTGAGTAATATGAATAATTGGCACATGCTTTTGGCATTGATGACATACTTGTATGTACTTATTAGCATCGTTGAACATCATAGGCCAGTAATATCTGGCTCGAATGAGCCACCTTGCCATAGATCGCGCCTCTTAGTGACTACTATATGCACCTTCGTGAACTTCTCAGATCAAGTACGCTGCTTTATAAGGAGTGACACATTGAAGCAATGGCTAAATATAACCTCTTTGATATAAAATCCCATCCTCAACACATATCTTGGGGCTTTCAGTCTTATCTTTCTCGCTTCGACTACATCCATGGGCAAGACTCCATCCGAAGATAACTCACGATAGACATCATCTAAGTCTCCTCCTTCTCAAAAACCATTATTGATTGCTCCTCGAAGCTACGCCTGTTCAAAGTCTCCATGAGTAACTAATTTTGAGGTTGGGCTCCCAAGTCTGGCGAAGCAAGCTTGCTTAAAGCATCTTCTTTGTGGTTTTCCTCTCTTGGAACCTGTGCCAGGATATATGTTTGAAAGCCCCTCAACAAAGGTTTCACCACTTCCAGATACCTCTGTAGATTGCGTTCTCTGGCCTTATATTCACCATTGACCTGTTGAACTACAATATGGGAATCACTGTATGTCTCCATATCCTCTATCTTTAATTCCTTAGCCAAACGCAACCTGGTGATCAAAGCCTCATATTCGGCCTCATTGTTCGTGACCTTGAATGCAAAGTGTAACGCATATGGATAATCCTTGCCTTCAGGACTAGTGAGCAGTACCTCTGCTCCACTTCCTCCTGAGTGTGAGCAACCATCCACATACAACTTCCAAATCTTCATTTTTTTAGTATCCTTCACTAGCTCAATCAGCTCCGTAGTCTCCACTATAAAATCAGCGAGGGCTTGACTTTTGATTGTTGTCATGGGATGAAACTGCATATCATGTTTTTCTAACTCTACGACCCATTTCATCACTCATCTCAAAGATTTTGGTCTGAGAAGGATCTATCTAATGAGATGATTGAAAAAGGGCAGATGTTTCTCAGCTCCCTTCGAGAGGAATCAACTTAAAGCTGCCAAGGTCCCAGTAAGCTTTTGCACATCCTTCAACATCCGTGGGCTCTTATTTCTCATTAGGGCCTCAATTTTCTAAGGGATAACATCAATGCCCCTCTCAAATGCCATGAATCCGAGGAATTTTCCAGCCCCCACTCCAATTACACACTTAGCTGAGTTCAACTTCAAATTCACCCCTTGAAGCTCCTCAAAAGTTTCTTATAAATCTTCTAGAAATTCATTATGAATTATGCTATTTACCACCATGTCATCGACATATATATCCATATTCTTGCCTGTATGCTTCTTGAAAAATTCGTCCACTAGTCACAGATAAGTCGCCCCTTCATTTTAAAGCCTAAACGACATCTTCTTATAGAAATACGTGCCCACCTCAGTGATAAATGAAGTCTTCTCCTTATATTCTTCCTCCATTAGTACCTAATCGTACCCCTTGTGAGCATCAAAGAAGGCCAGGACTTGATACCCAGTTATTGCTTCCACCAGTTCATCAATTGGTGGTAACCTATAGCTATTCTTGAGGCAACATTTTTTTAAAATTGGTAAAATCAATACACATCCGCCAAGATCCATCACGTTTTGGGACCATAACTGGATTATCCCACCATTCGGATAAAGCACCTCCTCAATAACTTCTGCTTTAAATAATTTCTCAACTTCTGTTTTAATAGCCTCTGCCTTTTCCGGGGCATATATCCTCCTTTTCTACTTAACTGGCTTAATTGATGAATCAATATTCAGTCTATGGACCGCCATTCTCAAAGGTACTCTAGTGAGATCAGAAGTACTCCTAGAAAAAAAACATCACTACACTCTTCCAAGAAATTTCCCAATTTTTCCTTAACAGCTTCGAGCATTAACCTTCCCACAACCACTGTTCCCAGATCTCGAATATGCATTTGCTCCGTGTTTGCAGGGCCAAATTCTCCATGCACTAAGGCAACATCTCTTGTTTTCCTTGCTTCTATTACCACTGTAAAGTTGCAACTTTTAGCTACAATTTGATCCCCTCGAATAGCAGCTATCCCCTTATCTGTTGGGAATTTCATCATCAGATGGTAAGGAGACCATACTGCTAGAGCTTAACACATCCATGATCTTCCAAGAATCACATTATAGGGTGAGTATGCATCAATAACTGCAAAATTATAGTCTATCGTCACCCATATCTTTATCGGCTATCCAAACCAACAAGGTAATCTCCCCCAAAGGAAATGTGTTTTTTCCGGTGAAAACAGACAGCAATGAGGCAAAATATCTCAAATTTCTACACTTTATATCTAATTGATCGAAGCAATCGGAAAAAATACCTCAAATCCACTTCCATTATTAATGAAAACCCTTTTTATCAAAGAATTCCCAATCACAGCTGAAACCACCATAGGATCAGCATGTGGAGTTTGATCCGGAACTGCATATGCCTTCGAAAATGTAACTATTTCAAGCTCTGGAAAATGTAATTATTTCATCCGGCTGAAACCTTTTGTAATGTGGTTCTCCTGCAGGAACTTTGCGTGGGTCGGCCTTCATAACTGTATTGGAAGACCTCTCTCACACAATTCCATCAATCACATTAATCACCCTATGGATCAATGGATTATCCCCATTTCTGTTTTCTTGATTCCCAGCAGGTTGTTCTCGCAGCCTTTCATCTCTTCTCTCTTGGCCCCTATCTCGAGGCCCTTGGTCTCGAGGCTCTTGGTCTCGAGGTCTCCTATCTCTCCCGCCTCCATTATTCTGATAATTTCTCCTATACGTTGGCCAATCCCTGCGATCATTCCTAGGTCTTGGAGACTCTCCTCGATTCCCCCGCCTAGGTCCAGGGCCTTGAAATCGTCCTTCCCTTTTACACCTTTCAACCTCCATTCTTAGATGGGTATAATCATTCATGTCATTGCCATAGTCTTTGTGGTGATCACAATACTTATTCGTGGCCCTTCTCGCTGCCACTGCATTCAACGTGTTCTACATTGGTAAGGGTGACCAAAATATTCCTCAATGTATACTCCAAATTTGTGATGGAGACCTATTCATAGATGTATACCTCTCAAAATTGGGCCTAGCCATTTCCACTGGTTTCTTCTCATGAGGATCATTACTCTTCTCTAGCTTATCTACCAAGCTTTCCCTCTTCTTCTTGGTCGCTTCCTCAACCTTCAAATACTGCCCCATTACCTCTTGAAGTTGTTACAAGATTCGAGGGGTGTTGGTACTCAACTTTTTGTACAACTCTAGATCTAAAATTCCCAATAGATACCCCCAAATCACCTCATTCTCAGTGGTTTCCTCCACTCCCAAACTTCCATCCATATAACGATGATAGAAAGCTTACGTGATCTCTCTCAACTTCTGCTTAGTCTAGTATTACTTCAGCAAAGTCTTGGTAAACTTCTTTTTCTGAGAAAACTGACTCAATAATGCCCCACTAAAATCTTGATAGGAATTGGTAACTTATTAAAACACTCTTGGGCTTTCCCTCAAAAGTAACTCCCAACAAGCTTGCATGTCAACTTTTCCTCAAAATCCCTCGAATTCATCAGACTTAGAAATGCCTGAATTAATTCTCAAGGATATGATTCTCCGCTATAGATGGGATGGCCCTTTCGGGGTTTTGTATCCATTGGCCTTCGAACTCTAGTTATCACTGGGCTAAAACGCGAACCTGCTGCCTGGCCCATCAGCCCAATAAACATATCTAACTCTCTCTTTAATGAATCTTCAGCATCTCCAGCCAACCTGTGCTGCCCTCTAGGTGGGTTCAACCCTCGATTAATTTCTCCATGTGGCATCTGATACATGTGCTAGGAACTCATGTAACTAGGATTTACCTAGGGCCCCATACCCCCCGAATGTATCAAAAACTGTCCATAAAGGCCAAAAAGCCCTTGATTGACCATGAGATTCTGTAATCCCACATTACCATATCCCTGGATCCCCATGGAAGACACCATTCCATATTCAGCTTCATCTCTAAAAAAAGTAACTATCGATATTACCAACATTGAATACGGTGCTGATACACTATCACTTGCGGATAATCTGGGAAAGAAGGTCCATGTCATGTTTGATGTGCCTCCCCCGTATATCCAAGATAAAGGAATGCCAACATGGGTTGAGATGTAGGCCCCACTGGTATCTACATAGCAACCGAAGGTATCACATCTCTCGATATACCCATGGGCATCGAGGGAGGAGTAACCTGATATCCAGCATCCCTAACATTTGCACCACCTGTGCCAAATCTGGCTATGAACCAACTACTCTCATGTCTCGATTCGCCTGAACAGTCCGTTCATAGGCTTCGATATAAGAATCACAAGAAACTTCTATAAAATGGCCATCTCTTTCATCTTGTGAACCGGCTGGCATGTTTTGCACAGGGCCTGTGTTTCTAACACCCAACTCTAAACTAACCTCTGGATGCCTCAAGGACCCTACCACATCGGTTCGAGAGGCCTCAATGAGTGGGAGATTAGGTCCACTCGAGACATGTACTGTTTCATGTTAAACAGTTGAGACCTGCACCGTTCTAGGCTCAACTATCGAGACTTGCACCACCTCGCGCTTAACATTTTGTGACATCAATAGATTAACCATCTTACTTCTTCTCCTATATGGGGATTTTATTTCGTCACCATCGCTTGTTCCCTTCAGCCTTAACCTCTCACTCATTTGAGTAGTCGTAGAAGTGGCCATAAACCAAAAGACTCAAATCTGACTTAATCGATCCCACTGGGCATGCCAATTGATGCGTCTGGAAACCAATTAAGCAGCCCCGTCGAATCTTTTGGTTGTGATCTGCAAGAAAACAAGCCCCAGAAGGTCCTATGGGAAAACTCTCTGATGCTTAAGTCAGCAAAGTGTATGAATACTTTATCTTAAACTGAATGAATTTAAAATGATTACATACCTTGTATTTATACAGTATAACCTTAATAGTATTTACCTTCAATTCAAACTCTTAATTACCAGTAAATGTGGTCATTAAGTCTGACCGTTTCTAACACCCTTATGGGGTCGAAATAAGCCCAATACACTATTTGGACTTTCACTAGATCAAACTATCATCAAGAAGTGCTCATTAAGTCCAGTGCTCTTAGTTTTCGTAATACTATTTGAAATTTGACAATAAATATAGAGCAAATGCATATATAACCCTACATAATTGACGAAAGTGCAGATATAACCCTACATAATTGAAAATGCAAGCATAACCCTAGACATTTAGGTTACATGCAAATATAACCTTTTTCGGCAGTTAGAGGCCTGAATTTAGTGAGAATACTATTTTACCCCTCTGTAGAAAAATAAAAAAACAAAAAACATTGAAATTACATTTATGCCCCTAAAACCTAAAATATATCTTATTTCTTTTTGTTTCAAAAAACAAGGACTCGGTGAAGGTTAGTCGAATTGGGAGACTCGGGTTTGGCGGAGGCTCGCAGAAGAGGAGGTGGGCCTAGGAGATGGGTCTCAATTTTCTGGCGCTTGGCTGAGCGGCGCCAGAAATGGTGATCGTTGATAGCGAAGGTGGCGTGGGGCTGTTGAGGGAGGCGTTCATGATGGTGGGTTTGAGGCCGTTGGCGCTGAGGGTAGAAAGGAAAATAGGCAGAGATGGTGGTGGCGGCAGTTTCAGAGGGCAAAAAAGGTGGTGGTTTCAAGAAGCGGCGAACGGTGAAAGGGTTTGGGGGGAGAAAGGAGAATGGGCAGAGATGGTGGTGGCGGTGTTTTCAGGGGGGCGGCGGTGGTTTCAGAAGGCGACGATGGTTTCAGGGAGCGACGACAGTGGTTTTCAGAGGGCTTAGAGCTCAGAGCTCAAAGCTCAAAGGGTCAGCTCTGAATTGGATATGCAAGCTCTGGATGATAGAGAGATGCTATTGCTCAGAGCTCAAAAGGTCAACTCTGAATCAAATAGGCAACCTTCTGTGGTTGGCTTTCGCGACATTGTTCTCGATTCAAGGTACCTTTCTTGAGACAAAGTTTCATTCAGTAAGATCGCGGTTATACCTTTTCTGTTATTTTGATGTTAAATTATGTGAGGAGGTGATAAATTGCATAACAGTTTGTCAAAGATGGCAACATTGGTGTGGATGTTTGTGGCATTGATGGGCGAATATGGTGGTGGCAGTGGTTTCAGGGAGTTGTTAACGATGGTTTTCAGAGGGCTCAAGGGGCATTTTTATCTTTTATATTATTTTATTTGGCCCAAAGGGCATTTTGGTCATTTTCTATCGGTCAATGGCTGAAAGTGGCCAGTCAATGCCGGAATTGGCTTTAGGGTTATATTTGCACTTATGTATAATCGTTAGGGTTATATTTTCACTAAAAAATAATTTAGGGTATATCTGCACTATCTCTAACATATATGGTTATATTTCCATATTACCCATAAATATACTACTCCCTCCGTCCCAGCCTTTTACGCAGAGAGAGAAACTGGAACAAAAAATTTCATTCAAGTGAAATGTCTCTTTTGCTCTTTCACACCTCCAGCAACCACCACCTCCAGCGACCTTCTCTTTCCACCATAACCAAAAACCACCACCACCTCCAACAATCTTCTTCTTCCACCATAAGCAAATACCATCGAAACCATGTTTGAAAAAAAATCAAAACACAACCCGACAAAAATCAAAACAAAACTCTGACGAAAACCCAGAAAATTCAGATGCAAAACTCTGGCGAAAACCCAGAAACAAAAGGAAATTCCGATGCCCCTACCATCTCCGCTATGAAGGCTTGGAATCGACCTGAAAATAGCCAACCTCTGGCTCCATAACCCGCCACCACCATCTCCACCAATGCCAAGCTCCCTGTCGTCTAATTCCTCCAAGGCAAAGGGAAGAGGAGTTGGGCGGAGGGAGGGCAGAGTAAGGTGGGTGAGAGGGAGGATGAAGGTGGAGGAAGGATAGAAAGTGGAGAGGGCGGAGGGAAGATGAGGGAGGCAGGGAGAGTACAGAGGGAAGATGAGGGAGGCAGATGAGGGCGGAGGTAGGGTGGAAGGAGGGCAGAGTAAGGCGAAGGAGAGAGGAGGAAGAAGCTAGAGAGATGGCAGAGGGTTTGCTTTGGATGTTAGAAATTTTTAGGGATTAGAAATGAGTAGGTAAATGAATAATTGAGTTTTGGAAAACTTCATAAATACATAACTTTATTAAGGACATATTTGGTAATTCAGGTAACAAAATTTGTGAATGGAGAAAATTTTTAACTTGTGAAGAAATAGATGTGCCAAAAAAAAAAAAAGTGCAGAAATGACCGGGGAATGGAGGGAGTAGTTGAGGAGGACGATGTTGCCCTTGCACAGTCTGAAATAAAAAATCCGCCTAAAAAGAAATGGACGGATATTCCATTTATCCAACGAAGGCTAGCAGTCGGTTAGGCACATCCCTTTCTCCCCCGCTTTGGTTGAGCTGAATATAGTTGGAATGGGAACTTTGACGGGGTCGTGCGTGAGCACAATCATGTCGAGGTATCCCTTGAACCGCTCAATGAGACACCCCAAATCAATGAGCCGAACTGGAACCACCTACTGCAACAATCCTAACCACATTTACAAAAGCTGTGTTTTGTGGGGGGAAATACTTACCAGAAGGCGGCCGGGGTTTCTGGTAAGGTCTTCTTACAGTGACAACGAGGACAACAAAAGTAGTGACGGAGAAGATAAAGAGAAATCAAGTTTAGCGAATGCTGATGATGCCCAAAATCCCAAGGTAAAGTTACATTCACCGTCTAATTCAAGAGTACAGTTCGCCGTACATAAGAATGCTATAAGTTTTGTGTTTTACTTGATGCAGCAGCAATCAGCTGTTCCCCCTATCGGGCTGTCGTCTTATAATAGTTTCCAGGTAGACTCGTTTAAATTATTGGAACTCCTTGGACCTGAGAAAGTGGACCCTGCAGATGTAAAGATTATTAAGGACAAGTTATTTGGTTACTCTACCTTCTGGGTGACAAGAGAAGAGCCGTTCGGAGATCTTGGTGAGGGCATTCTCTTCCTGGGAAATCTGAGGGGAAAGCGAGAGGACGTTTTTGAAAAGCTTCAAACTCAGTTATCTGCGGTTATGGGTGATAAGTACAACTTGTTTATGGTTGAGGAACCTAATTCAGACGGACTCGATCCTCGTGGTGGTCCTAGAGTTAGCTTTGGAATGCTGCGGAAAGAGGTTTCTGAACCTGGTCCAACAACACTCTGGCAGTATGTGATTGCCCTTCTCCTCTTTCTCCTCACTGTCGGCTCGTCTGTGGAATTAGGAATTGCATCTCAGGTGTTGTAACCTTTCTTGACTTTGGCCTGTCTTTCACGAGTTTTCCATAAGTTTCATATTTACTTATGTTTCTAAAACAATGTTTATGGTCCCGGCTATCAACTTAATGGTGGTTTTTCCGGTAGGCAGATAAATAGGCTCCCCCCTGAGGTTGTTAAGTATTTTACGGATCCAAATGTCATCGAACCACCTGACATGCAGCTTTTATCACCATTCGTTGAGTCTGCTTTGCCAATAGCTTATGGTGTATTGGGGGTTCAGCTGTTTCACGTAAGTGTCATTATTTCGTTAATCATTTTTGTTTTTTACCTTTGATTTTTCAATTTTATTTTCACTAGTCCATGGCGTGTTTTTTTGTTGTTTTTTTCTAAATCTTGTACCTAACTTGACATTTATTTGTTACTTTTTTCAGATCTATTGTTTTGCCAATATATTTGAATTTGAACTTATTTCCACTTGAAGGAGTTTATTCTTGCAGGAAGTTGGACACTTTCTTGCTGCATTTCCAAGGAATGTAAAATTGGGCATTCCGTACTTTATCCCCAATATAACTCTGGGGAGTTTTGGGGCAATCACTCAGGTATGCATGTCTAGTAATCATGTCTATAAATTTGTGGCAGAACTAGCTTGAGTTGATTTTGAGGGAGTGTTGAAGGATTCTTTGTTAGGGCTCTTCTAGAAAAGTGCAAACAAACTAAACATGCTTTAACTGGTCTCAATTTTCTTAATACATTAGTTTTCCATATACTCAAATACTTATTCACATTCACTTTCTACATACTTTAGTTTGACATGTACTCAAATACTCATTCACATTTACTTTCTAAATACTCCCTCCGTTTTTTTAACATTGGCACATCACTTTTGGGGTTAGAATTTAGGAGATGCTAAATGAGTGGATGAAATTGAATTGAAAGAAGAGAAAGTAAAATGAGTGGATGTAATAACCTTAAACTTGCCATAAATAGAATGTGCCAATTAAAAAAAACACCCATTTTTAGTAAGTGTGCCAATGTTAAAAAAACGGAGGGAGTATATTATTTTTCCATTTATTCAAATACTCATTCTCATTCACTTCTATTTAGATTGGGTATTTTTTTAATCTTTTACTTATTACATTTTATATTTGCAGCCGTGGGTGAGTTCTTAATGTTTGGTACAAGAGAAAGTAAACCATGTGTATTCAAAGATTCAATCACTAACCATCAGCCAGGCTTTTCCTTGGTCTATCTCAATGTGGCCTTTGTTTGATGAAATAATTTTTTAAGGTCTAATTTTTCTAGATATCTAATTATGAAATGTGACATATCACCTATGCAATAAGTCTCCTCAGTTCGATGTCAAACTGTTTAGAGGGCGTGAATGCACATTTCTGCTGGAATCTGATATTTTCTTTAATAATATTATATCAAAATCATGAAAGTACTTCTTAGAGATTTGGTACTTTTCAATGCATTTTATTGCATTTTTTTTTTCATTTTACTACCGGAATAGTACACGGTTCTCTCTTTGTTACTTTTTCTAGAGCTTCTAAAAATGAGCACGGGCTTACTCTCAATAACAATAAATTTCAAAGCATCCGTTCTATGAAGCATTTTTAACTCGCATACTGCTGGTTTTGATAGCCCCTATGTTTTTCTAATGCTGCAGTTTAAGTCCATTCTTCCTGATCAGAAAGCAAAAGTAGACATTTCTCTGGCCGGTCCATTTGCTGGGGCTTTGTTGTCTTTTACAATGTTTGTAGTTGGTTTGCTCCTTTCATCAAACCTAGATGCTTCCAGTGATTTAGTGCAGGTTCCCAGTATGCTTTTCCAAGGTTCTTTGCTTCTCGGTTTGATTAGTAGGTCCACTCTCGGCTATGCGTAAGTTGCTTATGGCCTTGTATTTTCTTTGAGCTTCCGTATTGGAAAGCTATTCAATATTATTCAAGGAAAATCAACTGAAAAAGAAAAGAAGTTCTTTAAAGCTCTGATTCTCATGGGTGTTGTGAAATAAAATATTTCTCCCCAAAAGAGAAGAAAAATTTATATATTTATTTATTTTTTTAGGTTTTGCGTGTTGCTGTTGTATTTGATTAATGCTTTTTGCTTATTTGGTGTTTGAGATGCATCCATCAGTAGATGAATTAAATCACACAAAACTTGAGGAGTATTTAAGTGTATTTTATGTTTATGCTTTAGCTATTGCTGAGGTTGTTGCCTTTTAAGAATTCTTGTTTGCAGAAGTGGCTCTTTGGCCAACCCTTATGTCTATATTGATCAGCACTTTCTTATATCAAACTTACAGAGCAATGCATGCTGCAACTGTTTCAGTACACCCACTCGTGATTGCTGGCTGGTATTTTCTCTTTGGACTTTGTTGTATAGTTGTTGCCAGCAGAATGCTTTATAGAATTTTCATGGTCAAGAGCTTTTGCAGGTGTGGGTTGACGACATCAGCTTTTAACATGCTACCTGTTGGATGTCTTGATGGGGGAAGAGCTGTGCAGGTCCCATTTCTCGTATTCTTTTTTCCTCTTATCTTTATATCTTAGCTGATCCGACATAGTGGGATAAAGGCTTGGTTGTTATTGTACTTTAGTATCTTACCCCTGGTTAAGTAAATCTGTTGTATATTTTTCACTTATCCTGGCTGATCATAGCAGGAAAAACTTGTCTCAGTGAGATTGTCTTATTCAAACTGGTAAACTGTTGCTTGAAAAATTGGGTTATTTTTCTTATATAAAATTGATAGCGGGATCTGTAGAGATTTCAAATTTCTCACAGGTAAGCCTCATTGACATGCCATGATTTCATATATCTCTAGTTATGCATGATTTGAGTTTTGTGTTACTCTGTCCTATGACAAGGTAGGTTCACTGCACAGGGGCTAGAGGGTGCTCCAGCCCTGCCAGCCCCCAATCTTCTTTATGTACTCCCCCTGTCCCGCACAAAATGTGGAATTTCTTTTGGCTCGCTCTTTTATGCGAGCTGATATAGTAGAGAATAAATGTGGAAAACTAGGAATATTTTGGAAAAAACATTGGGTCGAGTCTGAAAGTTGTTGAAGTTAAAAAAGGACATCTTGAGAATTTAGTAAAATATTCTTTGCCATTTTGTGTAGTTTTCAAGTCATGCAATTTCTTGCTGAGACGGACGAAAAAGGAAATTGTGTCATTTTTGCAAGGACGGAGGGAGTATAATATTTATTTTTCCCTTCTATTTATAAAAAAATTAGCCTCACATTTGAGTCTAGGGTTCACATATTGTTTTGGACAAATATTAAGGAGGGAGTAGATGTGTTGAGGATTTGTAGTAAGATAGAATAAAAAGAAAGTAACTGATGCAGCACCAATGGAGTGTAGGTTTAGAATGGATCTTAGGGTTAGAACTTGGCTTTAGGGTAGGAAAATTATAGGTTTATGATTGTAGGTTAAAGGAAAAATCTGCGGAAACTAAAGAAATTAAGGATAAATTTAGGAATCACTCCTAAACCCTTGGCGTGATGTCACACCTTGGGATCTTTTAGGCGTCGCACCTAAAAGTTAAGCTGCATCACACAACTCATAATCACGATGTAAATCGCAAGAAAATTTATTAATCTCAATCTTATGTCTATTCCTCCCTGAGGATACGTTATTTATAGCTAGAAAAGTAAATCCTAAGAAGAAACAGAATTTCCTTCTAATTTTCCTAAATCAGAACATAAACCAATTCCTAAAAACTTAAAGGAAACAATATCAAACTATTCTTAAGATAACTAACACATTCTGAAAATAAAAAATAACTAATTAAAACCTTCTAAAACCATGAAATACTATTCCCGGTTACTGTTCACACGAATAGTATTCTGGAAGTAAGCTACTTAATTCCTATCCCCATTCCTCATCATTCTCACCGGCTTGAAAAACTCGACTCCGGCGAGTTGAAATCATTTATCTCCTCATAAAGACCAAGGATTATAGGTTGCAAATCTGAATCAGTAAACCGCGTACATTCTTCACGTGGATGTCCCTTCCAACGAACTAAATACTTCCAACGAACAAGATAATCCGAGCCATGCAGTAATTTAGGAGGTTTTATTGGTGGAGCTTCAGTCATCCTTTTCTTCTGAACTCCGAAAACTTTTGACTGTACCCTTCCTCTTTTGAAATTCTCCTTTCTTCAAGTGATTTGTTGTAACATCCATAATAACATTAAACCCCTTAATGAGCGCTTCCAGTCCATTAAAACTTGGAACTACTTGTATTGCATTAGGAGCTGACCATTCAACTATGACATTCATCTTGTCCACCTCATTATCTTCGTCCACCACATTATCATCTCTCTTAATCTCCTTCTCGCAAGGTTTCTTGTCAAGAGTTGTAATGACATCCTTTTGCTCTCCAACTTCTTCAACCATCTTGCTACTATCCTTAGTCTCGGCTGTCCTCGGTGCTGAGTATTTTTTCATAGTTTCAACACTCATAGGCTTCAAAACAATTTGCTTATTGTGGAAGTTGAAGGAATAAGTGTTTGCCCTATAGTCGTGCAACACACTCGATCATATAACCATGGGCGTCCTAAAATTACATGGGCAACCGTCATAGGAATAACATCACTCCAAATGGAATCAGAATAGGCAACTTGTTTCAGATTTACTAGACATCGCTTGGTGACGGGTATGCTTGTGCTGTTTATCCTAGCAACCTTGTATGGTTCAGGGTGAGGTTCTGTTGGAAGTTTAAGTTTCTCAACTGTGGATTCCGAAACCACATTCATACTACTGCCTCCATCAATAATTAGCTTCTTTGAATCCTTCCCACAAGCAACAATTGTTTGAAAAATTGAAGTCCTCCTGTCTTCTTGTTCAACCTTCGGTGCGCTAAGAATTCACCTTTTAAGATTCAGAAAAGATACATCTTCTTCCTCCTCAAGGTCATCAATGTCGAGCCCTTGCATATCATCGAAACAATCTTCATCATCTTTGTCAATCCAAGGGGTTTCATCTTCATATTCTTGGTCAAAAACATCCCTTAAAGCCATGAGTTAATACTGCTCTGATACCAAAATTGATGCAGCACCAACAGAGCGTAGGTTTAGAACGGATCTTAGGGTTAGAACTTGGCTGTAGGGTAGGAAAATTATAGGTTTATGGTTGTAGGTTAAAGGAAAAATCTGCAGAAACTGAAGAAAATAAGGATAAATTTAGGAATCACTCCTAAACCCTTGGAGTCACACCTTGGGATCTTTTAGGCGTCGCACCTAAATGTTAAGCTGCGTCACACAACTCATAATCACGATGTAAATCACAAGAAAGTTTATTAATCTCAATCTTATATTCCTCCCCGAGGATACGTTATTTATAGTTAGAAAAGTAAATCCTAATAAGAAACAGAATTTCCTTCTAATTTTCCTAAATCAGAACCAAAACAAATTCCTAAAAACTAGAAGGAAACAATATCAAACTATTTTAAAAATAACTAACACATTCTGAAAATAAAAAATAACTAATTAAAACCTTCTAAAACCACGAAATACTCTTCCAGGTTACTGTTCACATGAATAGTATTCTGAAAATAAGCTACTTAAATCCTATTCCCATTCCTCATCAGTAACATAATTAAGTGGATGAGAAATAGTCGGAATTTGCCAACAAGAGAAATAAAGAAAGTGGACCTTATTTTGGGGAAATCCAAAATTGGAGATGTGAGCTTTCTCATTGGACAGAGGGGTTACTTTACAGGCTCTATATATTTTTTTCTTTCCAAAGTAGGGGGTTCTTGACATTGTTGGATGATTGTTTACTGCCAAATTGATTATGAAAACATTTTGTCACTCTTGGGTCAAGTGCTTCTTGTTGACCACAAGAGATTCCCGCTAGTTTTTAACTCATTATCTGTGGAACTAGTGTACTTTTCATAAATCAATATTTGTATTAGAAACACATATTGTTGCTGAACTTGAATGAGGTTGTGTTTAGCGCATGAGAATAGGAATGGGCGAATAGTTCCCTACCCGCCCCAAATAACAGACAAATCATTGATTGAAGGAATCTTCAATTTTTGTAAGACCATATATGCTTAAATAGTCAGATTTTCTTGTTTCTGTTTATATGAACCAATTCAAATCATTCACACATGCCAAATACAGCCTATGTGTTTATAAATTATAATTGTTTGATGCAAACACAGACCTGAGAAACTTAAATGGGCAAAACAAAAAAAATAATGACGGGGCTTAGGTAAATTTATATAGTTAACCCAAAGCTAAGTTCTCCTTTCCAATATTCCTTTATAAACTACCCCATTGTATGGCTCACTGTTTTGTTTCTGGAATTGTGTCCTTATAATGAGAAAAGGTTATTTTTAAGTCTTCCAGTATTATAATGGTAGCAATTTATTCACCTTAAGTTCATTCGCTTTTTAAAGCAAGTTTATATTGGATTACTATACTGGACCTCTGTGTGAATGTATGACTTAATTCATAGCTTTAGTTATGAAAGAGTAACATCCTTTACTTTCTTCCAGTAGGAGGAAAGAAGTATATGTTAGGCCCTTCTCCCTCAATTATTCTATGGGAGGTCGAGACATGCTTTTTATAGGAATTTAACGTGTGCTAAAATAGTTCCCTGGATGGTTATATGTTGTACTTATATTATTGTGATGTCTCTTTTGTTTTTATTTGGCAGGGTGCCTTTGGTAAAAGTGCTCTGATTGCTTTTGGTTTGGCAACTTACACATTACTTGGATTGGGAGTGGTATGCATTCATATTTTATGTAATTTGTTTAGTACTATATTTTAGCACAAATAGAGATCACATTTTTAGTCTATTAAATTTTGAGACTTGCAAATCAATCCACAGTAACGTTTTAGAAGATCACCGTGTCACTGATTTTTAAATTTGGCAGTATTAGGATTAATACTGGATATTGAAGGCAATTGATGGATCATTCATGGATACTTTTAGCGATTAATATATTGCTTCTCTTTAGTTTTCTGGACTTCCCATCTTTTCTCTTAAACCTTTTTCCTACCCTTGCATTCAGAAGCTGGTGGCTGTGATCTAGGCTTCCCCATGCTCAATGCTAACATGCCCTAATTTCCATCTTTGTTTTTTAATAGCTAATCCCCACAATAAATTAATTGCCATGACTAGCACAATACTGATCTATAAGTTGCCTCCAGTTTTCCCTTTTGGATCTCATAAATTATGCATGATGTTTTTTTGTAAGTGATGAAGTCTTTTTCTAATTGTTTCGTAACATCATAATCTGTCACAATCTCTCTCCAATCAATTCAATTTAAAATCTTCTACTGGATTGCGAATTTAAAATCTCGACCAAACACTATGATAAGATATGATCCTTATAGCCGACCCCATGGTGGAATAAAGAGTTGGTTGTTCTTGGATTACAAGTTTTGATCATCAGACTTTGATCTATAATCCTTTGTTTTATAGATTCTGTGCCAAACAATCCTCTTGATTGTACTCATAATTTTGTCTGATACAATGTGTCACTTCTAGGAAACAAGTATATTATTCGCATATTACTTATTTTAATGTTAACTTTTCTTAAGTTTCCCTTCCCAGAGTAGTTGCATACTTGCATTAGTGGGTGTATTAATTTATAATCCATAAAACTCAGATCGTAAGATACTGATATAATGGAATTTTTAATTGCATAGTCCGGTGAGATTGGTATCTCTAACTTCATACTATTTTTCTTCACATACGACTAGCCTCTACAGAATCTCAGTTTTATAACCATGTTTTAAAAGGTCTTGAAAATTTATGCTACGTAGGTTTCTACTTGTCTTGGGACAACACCGAAGCTAGTTGGTTATGTTAAGGTGTTTTTTCTTTTGCCTAAATTATTTAGCTGTATTATGACAACAATCCCATCATATAGTCTGTCAGTGGTCCTTGATGCAGAATTTAGAAACTTTCTTGATCTGCTTTGCTCGTTTGGTCTTCTACATGGCAAAAAATGTCGCCTGCTACTGAGTTATTCTTCATATTTGTGCAGTTTATGTTCATCTCTCCTGTCACCACTAAGATTATGTTTCAACATGCTGACTTCTTAATGTTTGATTTTTCAACATCCTCATTGTGCTTATTCTGTGAATGGATGTGTGTCCGATTGTAGAATGCTCAGAGTCTGTGTCACTTTAGTCTTAGTTCAACATCTTTAAGGACTCCTCCAATCATAGAAGTTGATGCAGATGCAAATCATAAAGCTAAGAGATTCTTGGATAAATTTTGAGAAATGAAAGGCAGCATTTAAATTTAACAATGATGCATTCAGTGATCAGATAACAAGAGTTTTTCTACTGTGATTAAGGATGTGTCTGTGTTTCTATCTGTTTTGAAGTTTTTGTACATTTAAATTCATCACTAATTATAGATATCTTTAATTTAAATAGATATAATTACTACTTGAATTGAAATGTTAAATGGAACTCAATGCGCATTACGAGAGTTAAATATTTTTGGGTAAATGCAGTTTTAGATCTTTAAATTGTATTGGGCTCTTAAGTGTACAGTTTCAATCTTGTATGAAGTATGAGTTTCTGCATAGAAATTTGTTTCGGCTCTGCTAATAAACTATTTTCCATTTTATGGAATACTTAGTTATCAGAAAGCTTAAGTCATCTTGTAGGACTTGTTTGAGGATGTTCTAACCCTGGGTTTGCTGATTCAAGCTGGAGACTAGAGACACAAAGTCCAAACAAGCATGTTTTTCTTCATTAGTGTATATCCTTTGATAAAATCTGCTGCCACTCATGCTAATTTGGCCTGATGACTTGAACAGCATTTACTCAACATGAGGTGATCACTGCATCACTGTGGTTACTTTGTAAGATCTCAGATGGTGGGTGGGGGTGGGGGGAGCAAAGTTGAAAAACATGAAAAATCAACTGAAAACAGGAAGTTATTTGAGTCTGGAAGTGTGACACTAGATGAGCTATAGCAGGTAGGAGTAGTGATGTTTCATTATTGGAGTCCCTTGCTGATGCTTGTAATGAATCTACTTGCAGCTTGGTGGACCTTTGTCTCTTCCATGGGGGCTGTATGTTCTGATATGCCAGGTATGGGGAGTATACAAAGCTCCAAACGTGTTGATTCTGTGGGGGAGATTTGTATTGAAAAGATATGTGGGTTGGTTTTGTAGAGAACTCCAGAGAAGCCATGTTTGAATGATGTTACAGAGGTGGGAACGTGGAGGAGAACGATTCTAACCGTGGGCATTTTCCTGGTAGTCTTGACGCTGCTTCCGGTTTGGGATGAGCTGGCAGAGGAGCTAGGCATAGGTCTTGCAACAACAGTTTGAATGTCAGTAGTGTATACCCAAATTTTGACTTCACATTTTCAGTCTGTTAGGATAGTTGCGTAGATATTGTACCTAACAGCCCTTTCTCCCCCGTCTTCCCAATATCCCTTCAAGTAGTACATTAATGTACATAATTGCTCCAGAAAACAAAACGAAAACTCTCTCTAAAACGACTACAACAATTGGCCAGACTTGATTTTCTTTAATTTGCAGTTTAAACTTTGATCCTTTCATAACTTATGGAAAAACCGTCTTTAAAAAGATGGACTCTTTCATATATTTATTACATTTTTCACTTTCATTTTTGTTGAATGTTGCCATCGTTAGCCTGATTTTTTCTGAATTTTTGCTGATCTCTGCTTCTTCTCTATTTTCCACAGGTGATCGATGTGCCCATTTTATATGGTTATTTTGAGACTTTTATGATTTACTTTTGTACACTTTTATGCTCTAGATGAGGCATTTTGCTTTAAAATTCTCTAAGGAGAGTTAAGAGCGATTTTTATGTTTTTATTACTTTTCTAGAGAATTTTGTGTGACAAGGCAATTTGTTTGAACACTTTGAAGACTACTTTTGAAGATTTTAAAATTTGAAGACTTGCATTTGAGCTTTTGAAGACCTGAAGAATTGAAGACAAGTGAAGTGAAGAGGAGGACTTGAGACAAAAAGAAGAAAGAATTCAAGATGTTGAAATTTGGCTCAATTGCGACTCGCGAAGGATTGTTTGCAAGTCACAATGAATGGGTGGCCAGACTTCTTTCTGGTTTATTTGTACTATAAATGTCCACCTTATCCTCTCTCTCTCTCTCTTATGCTCTTCCTCTTCTTCCCTACTTTGGGACATAAAGCCCTAATTTTTCTTCTTTCTTTTCTTAGTTTTTGTAGGATTAATCATGCATTTTCATTATCTAGGTTAGTTTGTTCTTGGGAGCAATTGATTGAAGATTTCAAATCCATGTAGTAAGTACCTCTATTTCACTCTTCCTGGAAGCATTGGTTATTTAGCATTCATGCGTTTTAATGTGATGTTTTACTTCATTTAAGCTATGTGTTGTTTGAGTATATGGAGTATTTGTATGATTTATTGTTAGGGTGTTAGCAAAATGTACAGTTTCTAAGCTCTTTGACATGAAAATCCAAGAACATGAAATTAGAACTTCTTGTGTGATTCTTGCTAGATGAATATGTTAATGTGGATTATTCTCATATTTACTCTATAGAAATAATGAAAGGTTGAATCTTGAATGTGGTTTGTTCTAGGTTTAGCCTAATGAATGCTTTATTTGGTTAAATGAATATGTCTTTGGTAGATGACTTCTTGTTATCGAATCTATGGTCCTTCGTGTGAAATAACGTTGATGAAACACCTTTAGGCGTTGTTTGTCTAAAGTGATTGTCAACGAGGTTTGCAAAAATGTCGTCGTTTTCGTTGCAAATTACTATTGTTAGATTCCTCTACAAATCCCTGTTTCCTCTACAAATCAAGTTAGGTTCGACCCCAAAAAGTTATAAATATAACATAGAATACGAAAACCTACCTATTTATTATTCACACTGCAAGAATATAGGGCATGCATTATCTAAATGTAGAACTGTGAACCTAGAGTTGACCCCAAAACCAAACTCTAAGCCTAGAACTAAGCCTAAAGACCTAGAAAAATCAGGGCACTAAGAAACCCACAACTATTTTTTTTTTTATGAAAACCACCAGAAGATGGGGGGTTATATATAAAGGTTCCCCAAGCCTTAAGAACCAAAAACAATATACAAAGAGTTTAAGTGCTTGCTAAGAGCAATGAGGCAACACAGTTGCCTCCAAAAGAGATATCTATCGAAGCATATGACTAATCTAAAACTAACTAAAGGATAGTTGATAAAGTTGCGATTCCAAATAGAAAATCTCCACCCCTTGTGTTAATTCTTCCTTTGGCCAGGCAACTTAAAACAAGAAGGTACATATCCCATGATTCCAACCGAATCTATATTTGTAAACCTCATAATCCAATAGGAAACTAGTGGATTATATGCTCCTAAAAATCATAGTAAGAATGTACTTGAAACCGGTTTGGTGCCAAAATAGTAGCTTGGAAGCCTTTCAATGAACCTGCAGGGAGTAAGAAGACTTTGTCAGCAGTATCAATCCTATGAAGAGCCATTTTTATGCATTCTAATATAGGAAGTATGCTCCTTATCTAAGGAAATTAGGCCTTTGATATGTATTGGAACATTAGAAAGGCTAAGGCTCTGATTATGAGTAGAATGATGTTTGGCAATTGCATTTTCCACTGCATTGCATTCTCTAAAAACATGTTTAAGCTCAGCATTCCTTAAGAGGGAATGTATTTTCGAGGTTAGATCAAACAGGGGCCAATTTGCAGTATAGGGATCCTTAACCATTTTAACTGCCAACATAGAGTCAGATTCGATTGTGAAAGTATGATCAAGTTGCGGAAAGGTTTGGCAGGCAAATAGTATGGCTAAGATCTCAGCTTGGACTGGGGAGGAAGCAGTAACTGTTGTTGATTTAATCAGGAGTGGTGTTCCAGAACTATTCCTTGCAATTAGCCCCGCTGCAGCATTGTTAGGGTACCAAGATGCATCTATGTTGATTTTTATGGAACCCAATTTATGCCTTTCCCAGAAAACAGTAGTAATATTTGGCTTTGGGGGTGGTCTAATGTATGGAGCCAGATGCCTAAGGCTGGTTGGAGAAGCTGGAAGGGAGACTAGGTGGGAGGATTTAGCATAGAGGGACAGTTTAATTTGATCATGAACATCCTTACATACAAGGTCTGAAGAAAAAAGCTTCTGATCTAATAAGAACCTATTCCGTGCCTTCCAAAGACACCAGTAAATCAGAGGAGGGAGAATATTACAAATCAGTTGGTGCCATTTAGGTAGATCATGACTATTCCAGAAGAGAAAGAATCTATCAATGATGGAATGTTGATGATTAAGATGAAAGTCCAGTAAAGCTGCCAAGTTATTCCATACAGTTTGAGCAAGAGGACAGGATATGAAGAAATGTTGAATGGAATCTGAATGATAACATGCTGGAAATTTAGAAGCAAGGCTAAAACCACACTTAGTTAGCACATCATCGAATGGTAGAAAAGAGTGTAGCATTTTCCATGTGAATATAGAGACCTTTTTATGTAATGCAGTGTTCCAGATAAGTTTGGATGCTGGAAAATTACCTGATGTGAGTGTGAGTTCCTTATAAGCTGACTTGAAAGTGAAGACCCCTGACTTTTCTGGTTTCCATATCAACCTATCCTTACTGTCTTGTGTAATTTCAGCTTCCTGAAGAAAGGAAAGAGTATCATGTTCTAGGTATGGTGAAATCTGGGCTAGAATGGAAGCTTTGTTAATAATGAATTCTGCCACAGAACAATAGATCAGTGCAGAAGAGATGTGGCTGGGGATATAGTTAGAGAGAGGGCCATTGGGACACCAGTTAGCAGTTAAAAGATTGCAATTGCCTTTGCCATGGATGCCGAGAGTATTATTTTCAGCAAAAGAGTTCATAGAACAGATTCTTCTCCAAGTTATTGATTTCCTATGTGATTGTGGTAAGCCCCATAACAACTAGTAAAACTTCCTTGAACTCTTCTGGAATAAGAGTTTCTAAAAAAACAAAGGGAAATTGAAGGAGAAAAACTCTCGTGAGACGTCTCACCATAGCAGATAGTGAGACCATAGACCAATCTGCAATAAATAGGATAGAAACTAAAAAATGGGACCAAATTACAAATATATATAAAATGAGGGCTGAAGAAAACGGGTCTAAATTTAGGTTATAAGGAAAATGTGTCATCAATCTGGTACATAACCAACTGCCATATTTTGGAAATAAAATCCCCAAAACCAAGGAATCTGAATCCTACAAAATTCAATCCGATCAAATCGGATTTAATGTCGCAAATCACCGATGAATCCTCTGAAATCAACGGATTGTGCTCAGGATTTTAGATATGCGTCAGATTTGCTTTTAATATAAGTCGGATTGAGCTCAGGTTGAAGCTAACAATCTCCGAAATCATATCTGTAATTTTGTGATGGAATTACGTCGGATTTTCTTTGGATTTGCGTTGGAATCGGATTCAGAGACGGAACTTTGCAACGGAAACAACAAAGAAAGCTTCTACATCTGCGAAGGTAAGATCTGCAATCTAAAATCTTAGTTTTACACTTTGAAATCTTAGTTTTAACGATTGAAATCTACAATCTAAGGTGTTGTTGGTATAAACTATGAAAAACAAAGCAATTCAAGGCAATAAAATTGTTTTGTATGAAGGAGAAAGCAACGATTATGTTCAATCTGAAAATTCAACTAGTTTACATCCAGGTTAGGTTTTGATTTTGTATATACAGTTAAACGCATGAAGTAGTTGCATGAACACATGAAGTAACGTTCATTTATTGTGATTTTTATTTTGACAGATCTAGAGTTCAATTATATGCATGTTGTGAAGAAAACGTTGGTGTTTTACAATTTCCGAAACATATAAGGTAATATGAAGAATAGTGGATGTAATTGCATGAGCACATAAAGTAACACGATAATAGTCTGATAGATAATTCCCAAAAGGTTGAAATTTGGCTGTATGCAAATTGTTGGGAAAATGTTGGTGTTTTTTACTTTTCTAAAATATACGAGGTAATATGATGAACAAATGATGTAGCTGCATAAACATATGAAGTAACGTGATGATATTCTGATAAACAATTCTCCCAGGTCTGAAATTTGGTTAGATGCAATTTGTTGAGAAAATGTAGGTGTTTTATAATTTTCTGAAACATATGAGGTAATACGATGAACACTGGATGTAACTGCATGAACACATGAAGTAACATGATAATTATATGATGGACAAATCCCTAAGGTCTAAAATTTGGTTATATGCAATTTGTTGGGAAAATGTAGGTGTTTTTAAATTTTCTGAAATGTTTGAAGTAACATAGTAAATCAATGATGTGACTGCATGAACACATGAACTAAAATCAGTTACATTCATTTTGTTAAGACTATTTTTATATTTTCAAATTTACTTTATCACAACAAGTAATATGTTAAATACACGATGTAACTCAATAAAAATAGAATCTGTTGTGATTAATGTATGAAATTTAATTAGTAGGATTTGTTATCAAAATATTTATAAATTGTACAAATTTATCAGTGACTAAACCACTGTTTATGAAGACCTAACTAAATTGTGAAATACCCGAACACACCATTATAATAGTTGATGTAATGAGTTACTGAAATGATACAATTTTGCTGGACCAAATTCTGTCACCAATTTAAGCGACCTATCGAAAGTTGATGTCACAGATTGCTTCAAATGTTTGAGAGCAAACACACCATCAGAGTTCCATGATTTATACCGAAAATAGTCAAACGCATTGGGATTTGGGATGCGATGTTCAACCCAAAGAGGTAAAGAAGACGGAACCATCCTAGAGAAGTATTTGTTTTCTCAAATCAGGGAAACACAAAATTGAAGAATGAAATACCCGACACACCTTCCAATAACAATATCATTGAAGAGGGTTTTGAGAAGAAAAGAAGAAAATGAGGAAACATGTGGTTACGAGAACATGATGCAATGATGGAATTTAGGTTAAATTTATCGATGGAGTCTATGAAGTTTTGGATCATGTGACATCTCACAATCATCCTTTCACTTGAGTCGAATGGCAGTATTTACAGAGAAGTGAAAGGAGAATTACCAAAGAAAAAGAGAACGCTATAGAATGAATGGAAGGCGTGGGATTAAAACCTAGTCATGGATTCAAGTTTATGGCTTTTGAAGCTAGTGGTATTCAGAATCTAGGACACACGATTAAGGATCATCTAAACTATGTGAACACGTTGTGCATGAAGGAGATTGAAGGAGGCGATGCTCAACAAGTAATTGAAAGACTCTCACAGAAGAGTACCGAAGAGGAAGATTTCTTCTTTAGAGTTAAATTGGATGATAATGGTATGCTGAAAACATTATTTTTGAGGGACTCAATGATGAAGGAAAACTACTCTTGGGATTTGACACCACATATAGGTATGGTTTCGTAAAATACATTTAAACACATGAAATAACGGCAGGAACACATAAAGTAGTATGTTATAGACACGATGTAGATTAATGAACAAATGAAGTAAAAGTTATATTTTTTGGAGAAAATTTGGCTGTTTTTAAATTTACTAAAACATATAAAGTAATTGATTAGAAACACGATGTAACTGTATGAAAACATGAATAAAAGTGATATAATTCAACTTGATAATTCACCAAAGTATAAAATTGGCCTATATGTATTTTATTGAGAAAATTTAGGTATTTTAAAGTTTGCTGAAACGTACTAAGTAACATATTAAATAAATAGCGTAACTTCATTAACACATGAGTTAACATGATCTTACTTTGTGAAGTGATCCGTCAACATACATGAATAACAAATACAACTTGATTTGTGCTCCAATAGTTGGAATGAACAACCACGTCAATATAGTGATGTTTGGATGTGCTTTCATTGCCGATGAGAAAGCTTCAACTTTCGAATGACTTCTTGATGTTTTTTGAAAATGAATGGGTGGTAAAGAGCTAGTAACAATATTTACAGACCAAGATCCGGCCATGGCCAAAGCAATCAAAAAGTGACCATTCTTTAATTTGATTGATCTGAGACTATAATGGGTTTGATATGTTTATGTACTTACCTTTAGTATTTAGTTCAATAGTTCTTGTGTTTGTTCACAACATTTAATGTCATTTCAGTAATCATTCTCAATAAAAAAAACCTGATTATTGGAAAAAAATCTTGAATAATTACATTCCATGTTTATATCTTTAGTTCGTGTTTAATTGCTTTTAGATCATATGTTTATACATGAACTTTTTCTTAATAAAATTATTCATGAAATTTTACAGGTTTTCACAAACAAGAGACATAGGTTGTGCTTGTGGCACATTACACAGAATGCCATCAGTCATTTTGGTGAATTTAAAAAGGATGGTTTCTTCAAGGAAACATTGAGCATTGTTTGAAATACTGTAAAAAAGAAGAAGAATTTGAAATGGCATGGAACAATATGATCAAGAATTTTCAGCTTGAAGACAATGAATGGTTCAAGAGGCTTTATTCTATTACAAATAAGTGGTGCCATGCAATGAACAAAGACTTTTCTCCGCGGGAACTCTTTCATCACAACGAAGTGAACGCACAAACGAAGCTTTGTCATTCAATGCCAGTAAAATGATCACACTCAATAGGTTCTTAACCATATTCAATGAGACTATTGATTTTTAGAGAGCAAAGGAAATAGCGAAGAAAAATCAACGCTCAAAATCAGTGCTAAAGTCAGCTATACAAGGATCAAAACTACTCAAACATGCAGCTTAAGAGTACACATTATCAATGTACTATAAATGAGAAGGAATAGAAGATTGCACAAACAACAAAAGCATGTAGAGTTTTCACCCTAGGATCGGCAACAAAGTATGAAGTAAGTCCAGAAGAAGATGATACAAAAGCTGAAATTGTCATCTTCACACAACAAAGTGGAATGTGGAAGTTAACTGCCATTGCAAAACTTTTGAAGAAATAAGCATGTACTGATGAAATGCAATTTGCACGTTACCTCTTATATTAATATCTTTAGTTCTTCAGTTTGGATCATTACCTTTTGGTTAAATATTAAGGTTCATATTTTTGTAAGCAGGTTTCATAGCAAGTTTCCGATAATATATATATATATATATGTCATTAGTTATTCATTCGCATATTTAACTTTAAAATGCAGGACATTATATGCTTTAGAGCTTTAGTTTGGATGTTCATCTAATTAACTTGAATATATGTATGGTTATCTTTTTATGCAAGGAATGCTGTGCTTTCACTGTATCCGTATATTGCACATCAACTCAATCAGTGAGATACCATCACAATACATTCTAAAGTAATGGACAAATCTTACTAAAATGCAAGTATGAGACATACCGAAAGCATCACAAGAAAATCAATAAGTGGACAAAACCAATGACAAAGTTCCATCTAGTACTAAAAGGTGAAGGTGACAAAGAAACCCGAAAAATTATTGAAGAAAGCTCAAAAAAGACAATGAAAAGGTAGACCAAATTCTTGTCTCAAAAAGTACAAAAGAACATGAAAATTCAAATAGCATAGCAGAATTTTCTATCACTAAACCACCAACAATCCAAGATCCATCTCCCACAAAGACAAAAGGAAGAAGCAAGAGAATTGAAGGATGGAAGCAAAAAAAGAAACAAAAAACAAAGGAGTTTGGTACCAAGACACCAAGTCTATACCTATGAGTTACAATTTGACATTGTATTTATATTAATATTTTGTACAATTATCTTATTCATGAACAAGTCATTTAAATTGCCCTTCAAATGCTTTAAACACCTGAACTAACGAGTGTAGTTTAATTAAACAAAAATATATTCATCAAGTAAACTGTGTATGAAACTAATGACTCTAACAAATGAGCTAAAGTGGAATAGACATGAACGAATGTTAGAAAAATAAATGAAAATATAAGGGTAAAAAATTAAACAACATATAGTTGGAAAATATCTAATATTTAAACCGAACTATATACCTAAATAGCCAAACAATTCACCTAAAGGACACATGGCTTTGAACATACAAAATATAATTACTAGACAAACTGTTAAACTATAATAGAAACTAAAGAGATAAAAAATGCAACTAAAGAGATAAACATCATAACTAAACTCATACTAGAATCATTATAAAAAATTAAAGTTTCAATCCATACTGGAATCGTCTTAAAAACATCTTTCAGAATCATCTAAAAAACACCATTCAGAATCATTCAATCCAACAACCTAGCAAATAAACCATTCAGAATCATTCATAACATCATTTCAACAAATTCAAACATTCAAATAACTCCATCACAAATCTAAATCACATCATTCAAATAAAATCATTCAAACAATATCTTAAACTACGTTGTTTGTGGGCATTCCTCCCATGCCATCGAATTCACCATCTTTAAACAAGTTAAAAGTTGGAAGAAGCTCGTTCTGAGGCTGGTACTGTTTCCTTCTTCTCCATTGGTTACATTCTTCATCAACCATAGCAATTAAGTTGTTATTCCATTCGATTGGTGATTCTTCAGTTGGTGGCGAGTCAGCTTGCTAATTCGGAAGTTCTGCACTAGTCCTAACAATAGGTGGCCAATCTCCCAATGCTTCATCCCTAACATCAGCCTTCACCATCTCCAACCTCTGATTCATATCAGCGGTAACAACTTCAAAGTTATGCTTCATGATCATCAAGGTCTCATCATAATCCTACACAAGAAAAAAATCAACAAATTTATACGAAAACCTAAACAAACATATTAAATAGCCAAAGAAAGCACAATCAACTAACAATAAACAGTTCATATATAAACCAAACCAAACTATTAAACACCTAAACAGAAATATTAAGCACATGAATACTAAAAGTCAGCAATATAAAATAATGAAACTAAAAACCTAAATTAGCACATAAAAGTTTAAAATAAATACTGAAACACATAAGAAATCATGTTAGCCATCAGAACTAACGAAGCAAAGACATCATGTAAAATTTTAAACACTTACATTCTTAGCAATACCTTTAATCTTGGAGTCGTTCAAAACTCCGTGTGGGATTTTGAACTGCAACACTTCATCACCTTCAGGAACAGAATCAGCTCCAATATCAGGTTTAGCTCCAACATCACTCTTACCCCTATGACTCTCCTTCACTTTTCCGCACAGCTGATTGGATAACCTTTCACCATGATTGTCCTATCATAACCTTCTCCAATGTCCAACATCTTCACTCTCTCCCTCAACTTTGCATCAGTCAAATGCTGGACTAGAGAAAGGGATGATGGCTCCAACACACCATGGACAGGAAATTGATGCAAATACAAAATCAAAAGGATAAGGGCACAAGCACTACAGGTTTGGTATTCTACATTGTTCTTATACCTCCTAATCATTGAAGCCATTTTGTCTAACATGAAAGTACACCAGTCGAGATTCTTAATCTCGTTAACATTTTCAATAGGTTCAAGAATTTTCATATCTACCTTCCCAGTAACTATAGGAGCTAAAAAGTATGAAGAACAATAGATCACAAAAAGTCTCTTAAACTTATCCCCTCCCTCGTTAAGTTAATTTATCCTATCTAAAATCAAGTGAAGGGGTATATCATGTTCATTCTCCCTACCAAACCTAGCCTTGTAACTATCCTTCAATTCCACCCCAGAATTTTTCTTCTCCACAACTTTTCTACCAGGGTTTCGAGGCAAGCACTGAACATCATATACATCATCAACAATAAAAAAGTACCTATCTACCCCAACTAGCTGAACACATGTACCAGGGTTAAAATTACTCACCAATCAAGGCACAATACCCGAGGAAAGTGCAATCACCAATCTTAGCTTCAAAATGCCCACGAAACCAATGGCTTCAACATCAACCTTCTGCTTAGCACTAAGATCAGTGCACAGATCTGTGATCTTTACATGCTAGCTTCAAGGCATAAACTTCTTTAAAAACCTGGAAAACAATATAATACAGTAAGTTAGTAAATATAACAACTATGCACACAAATACCCAAACTAAGAGATAAAATGCACCAAGTAAACATACAGTAATTTTAAAAAGAAAGTTTAATTAATACACAACCAAATCAATATATAATTAATAAAAAAAACTTATTGTTTAATAAAACTAAACAGTTAAACACATAAATAAAATCAACAAGTACATAAACTATTTATACTGCAACTCTACACATAAACAATCAAAAGTATAGTGAAACAAAACACTGAAACACCAAAGGTAAAGGACAACATACCTAAACTAATAAATTCAAAATCATTCAAGTTATAATGCAAAAATATTAAAACTTAAATATTCAAAGTATATGTGTACACACATAAAGTAAAATCACAAATACATAAAGTGAAATCACAAATACATAAAGTAAAATCACAAATACATAAAGTAATAAAATGCACCTAGAACCATCAAGAAGTTCAATTTCACAAACTTGTTTAATCTGGCATGTCATTTCCATGCCATCATTAGTGTTCCCTGCTAAACGATGTGCAGAAACATTTCTCTTTGCAGCAGGTCCAGAAACACCATCTTCATCCCGCAATAGAAGAATTCTTCAACAGCCCACTCCCATCTCCAGCAACATCCTCATTACTGTTCCTATATGGCTTCTTCGTAGCAGGCTTCTTCACTGCAGACACCTTCGGTACAGGCTCTATCGCCGCTGATTTGTTCATTGCGGGCTTCAGTGCAGACTTCTTCAATGCGGGCTTCTTCACTGCAGGCTTCTTCGCTATGGGCTTCACAACCGGCTCCTTCACAACTGGCTCATTTGCAGCAGGCTCATTTGCAGCAGGCTTCTTTGCAGGTGGATTCTTTGGAGCACCTTCTTTGCACCCACCTTCACCTCAGCCACCTTCTTTGCAAGTGGCTCATTTCCTTTCCCTTCACAAACCTTTTTTTTGCCCACATCCGGAGGCATATCAATAAAATCATCATCTTCCATAAAATCTTCATCACTAATAATTCATTTAGCTTTAACCTTCTTCCTAACACATTTCTTTTGAATTTTTTTTGACCTACAACACACAAATGAAAAAAATAAAAATAAAAACTAAATCAAAACACAAATTAGAAGAAGAGAAATAAATAAATACCAAAATCAGTTTCACATCTCAAACCTTCAATAACAACTTTTATTTGGGCACTTATGGGACTTGCACCAACAAAAGTAGAACCCGCAAAATTTTAAAATTAACAAGTACTAAATAAACATAAAGTAATGAAAGATACACAATAACAAATATATTAAAAAGTACCATCAATATTTCTTACAGTAGAATCCTTATTTCTTTCAGCAGAATCATCATTTCTTTCTGCAGAAACATTTCCAGGCTCTGATGCAAAAAAATACAAAGACTACTGAGTTTAATAGCAAAAATAAACAACAATAAATATGAACTAATAATTCAAATACTAACCACCATGTTCAATGTTTGCTGCAGCAATAGGACAAATAATCACAGGCTTCTCCACAACTGCATAATAAAAAAATGTTAATGTGGATTATAAAGTGAAATCTCCAATCTTAACTAATGAGTAAAATAGCTTAACTAACAATTTATAAATTGAAACTAATAAACAAAAAAAAACTAGTTGAAACTCCTAATACTAACCATTTTATTCGATAATTGCTGAAAGTGGAGAGCTACTGATCACATACGTCTTCACAACTACATCATAAAAAGAGATTCAACTAATAAATTTCATACCAGAACTAAAAAATGACAAAAAATCATAAAACATTAATCTAACCTGATTGTGTAAGATTTGTTGAAACTGAATTATTAACAGCAGTTTCAGTCTCATCAACAACTACAAAATGCAAAAAGAAAATTTAAATCACAAAACTAAAGCAATAAACAACAAAAGTAGCAAGAAATCAAGGTATATTAAATCATAAAACATTAATCTAACCTGATTCTATAAGATTTGTTGAAACAGGAATTTTACAAACAACTGTTTCATCCTCAACAACTACAAAATACAAATAAATAATTTAAATAACAAAACTAAATAAAAAGAATGTAAAAAAAATAGAAACTAGAATATATTAAAATTACCAGTGTTATGTTGACCCCCGGTCACATCACATGCATCTACAACAACAAAACAAAAAGCATAAATACCAAAGGTAACATTCCGAATAATAAAAGTAAACAAAAAATAGAATATATTAAATTTACCACTTTTATCTTGAACCCTAGACAGATTATGTTTGAATACCCGTTTGAATACTGTTTGTGTGGGCGATTATAGTGCGATTGTGTGTGCGTTTGATTCCCTACCTCTCTTTAACCTAAATCTCGTCTTCTTCCCCAATTATATATTTCTCTAGTTCTGGTCCGAATCAATTTCTGATTGCCGGTAACGGCTATACTGGCCGTTACGGTCGCCATGTCAGAACTTCTGCAACCCGTAGCTCAGGCTTCCACTCTGGAAGCCAATCCCACCCCTCCTCCGGTCTACTTTGCTAATATCCTGAAAAACAAAGCCCCGCCACTATCCACAATCCTCCCGAGCAACCCTGAACTTGTCCCCAAATCCCTTCATCTTGGGGAGGCGGCCTGTCTTTACTCGGAAGAACAAATTGCCAAACTGTCCTCCCACTATGCAAACGCCCTGGTTGGAAAGTTCACCAAAGGTAGATGCTCGATGGAGCAATTGGAACAAGTCTTCAAGACGGTGGGCTTCACAGGTAAATACCAACTTGGTTCTCTTGATTTCAAACATGTGCTCATTCGTTTTGAATTGCTAAATGATTACCAACGAGCTTGGATGAAAGGTGTCTGGAACTTTAATGGGATTCTTTTAAAAATGCTAAAATAGACTCCTGATTTTTCAATACATAAAGAATCTCCTATTGTTCCTGTTTGGTGTACAATTAAGGAGGTTCCTTTGTACTATTATAACACTGCAGCTATTGAGTCCATTGGCAACAGTATTGGGAATTTTATCAAGACTGATCTGGCCACTGATAACTTAACTAGACCTTCAGCCATTAAACTTTGTGTCGAAGATGATCTTCTTAAACCTATTAGCACCTACATTAGGCTGGGATCTTTGACAAACAATAGAAAATATTACATTGAGTATGAGGACATCCCATCATACTGTGATCATTGTTCAAAATTAGGTCACTCCAAAGCACAATGCAGAACCTTTCCCCCGAACCTCAATGCTAAGATTGATGATCCTATCATACCTCAGATTCAACCAAAATGGCAGGCCACTGGGAAAAAATTTGACACCCCACCCCTCATATCCACTGAGGATCAGGCAGAGCTATTACAACCTGAAATTCCTACAAAATCTAACCCAGGGTCCCCTCCCTCCATCCTTGTTAATCTGGAAACAGATACTGACCTTACAGTGACTGAAACTCCCACAACTGTTAGGAACAATCCTCAAACTCTCAGCCCGAAGCCTTTATCTCGGGTCCCTCTAAATAACTCCCTTTCCAAACTGCTTAATGATACTGCAATAAAAAAAATTTACTCCTACGGTTTATGCTACTGATGATATCAGCATTGGAACTCTTCCAAATGCTGGTAAAAATAGCAATGTCTCTCCCTCTTTTCAGCACAGGTTGGGAAACAGATTCTCTGTTTTGCAGGTAGACATGGAGGAACTGGTTACTGACCAAGAAGCTACCTCTAACATGCCAGGAACCTCAATCTCTTCACCGATGCTCAATCAGGGCCTCTTGCCAGGTAAGGCAAAAGGTAAGAAAACTAATTATTTTACCCAAACTAATAAAATGATGCTGAGATCATCTACTAAGAGTCATAAGTCAAGTGAGCAATGATAGGTCAACTTTCAATTAATTTCTTGATCTGGAACATTAGGGGAATGGAAACTTCCATGTTGAGACTAATTAGTTTAATCAAATTGAAAAAAATTCAATTTTTATGCATTATTGAGCCTATGCATGACAATTCCAAAATAAAATCCTATATGGATATGCTTAAATTCACTGATGGCCTGACCTTGCAAAATGGAAAAATTTGGATCATGTGGGATAATGGTTTCTCTGTTAACCTCCTTTCATCTCATGAGCAGTTCCTACATGTACATCTCACCCATAGCTCTTGTAATTTAACTATGGATGCTGTTTTCATTTATGCCCTTAGAAATAGGGAGGACAGGAAAATATTATGGACTGATCTATCTTCTCTGTCCTCGGGAGATACCATTTGCATAGGTGATTTTAACACTATATCCTCCATTTCTGAATACAGGGGTCCTAGTAGCCCCTCCCTTGGGAGTATTAGGGATTTCAATTCTTGGATTAATACTTGTGGTATTCAGGAAATATCCACTGTTGGCAATCTATTTACATGGTTTAATTCAAGATTAAGAAACCCTACCTCCAAGAGGCTAGATAGAGGATTAAGTACTATATCTTGGAATACTAAGTATCCTTCCTCTTCCATTAAAATTTTAAACAGGCAGACTTCTGACCACTCCCCTCTACTACTTAGTATTTCCAATCTATCCAGTTTTAATCCGAGACCTTTCAGATTTCTAAATGTATGGTTTAAGCGCCCTGATTTTATCACTCTCATTCAAAATAACTGGGGCATAAGACTGAGGGAGACTGGATTGTTAGGTTTCTACTTAAAATTAGTAAGGTTAAAGAAGCAGATTAAAATATGGAATAGGGAATCTTTTGGGAATATAGATAATAATTTAATTCAAGCTGAAGAATCCCTAAGAATCCAAGAGGCTATCTATGATTTAAACCCTTCTCAAACTGAGCTCATTAATTTAAATCTGAAAAAGGCATTACTGTTGAGAGCTCAAAAAGAGAAAGAGAAATTTTGGAAGCAAAAGGCTAGATTAAAATGGCATAAAATGGGAGACAATAATACACAGTTTTTTCATATGGTTGTAAAGGAGAAGAATTGTAGAGTACAGATTTAAAAAAAAAAAAACAGTAATGGCCAATGGCTTAACACTGAATCAGAAATTCAAAATGAGGCCATATCTTATTTTTCATCTCTATTGACTGATCCTAATCAGGAACCAAATAATACCTACTATTCTCACTTTCTAAGTCAAATCCCAAGTATAATTACTGCTCAAGACAACTTAGATTTATCAATCCCAGCCTCAGAATCTGAGGTGGAGGCAGTAATTAAGAATTTAAGTAAGAATAGTAGTCCTGGTCCGGATGGCTTCAGTAATAAATTCTACTCTAAGTGCTGGCCTATTATTAAAAATGATCTAGTGGAAACAGTTAATGATTTCATTAGGGGATCCCCTCTACCTAAGGGCATATCTAGTACATGGATCACCCTAATACCTAAGAAAGCTACCCCTTCATCATTTGATGACTTTAGGCCTATCAGCCTTTCAAATGCTCTTAATAAGATCTGTTCGAAGATGTTAATGGAAAGACTTAGGCCTTATATGGATTCTTTAATATCACAGAATCAATCTGCTTTTATGAAAAGTAGAAACATTACAGATAACATTCTTTATCTTCAAGAAATGGTCAGATTTCTAGCTAGGAAGGCTAGAACTCCTAATTGTATGCTGAAATTAGACTTACAAAAGGCATTTGATAGGGTTAATTGGGATTTTCTAAAATGTGTACTGATGAAATTTGGATTTCAAGGCTTATTTTTAAATGCAATCATGTCTAACCTTTCACAAGCACATTTTTCGATTTTGATCAATGGTAATCCGGTTGGTTTTTTCAAAGCCTCTCGAGGAATCAAACAAGGTGACCTTCTCTCCCCCTTCCTGTTCAACATCTTTTCTGAAGCTTTTTCAAGAAGCTTATCTTTCATTTTCCATAACAGTAAACTTTCATATTATCAGATTCCATCAACTGTTTCTGCAATCTCTCATCTTATGTATGTGGACGATACTATAATACTGATGCAAGCCTCGAAATCTAACTTAATTAGGATTAAGGCTTTTCTAGACATATTTGAATTCACTTCGGGCCAAAAATTCAACTTTCATAAATCTGAATTCTTCATTAGTAAACGAGCTTCGACCATTAAACTTAACCAAATGAGGCACATCCTGAAAATGAAACAAGGTGTTTTTCCTTTCCAATACTTAGGATGCCCTATCTTTAAAGGTCGAACCTTAAATAGATATTTTCAACCACTTATGGAGAAGTTGGATAAAAAAGTGCAAAACTGGAAAAATAATTGGTTGAGTTCGGGGGGGAAAATGATTCTGATAAACAGCTGCCTGTATTCATTGCCACAACACTTATGGGCTGTAACAAGACCACCTAAACAGATTATAAAATCATTTGAGAGAAAGCTAGCTCGGTTTTTCTGGGGTGAAACTGATGGGAAAAGAAATAAGGTGTGGAAAAAATGGAAAGATTTGGCCAAACCAAAATCCTTAAATGGCTTAGGTTTTAGATCAATTAAGGATATAGTAGATGCATGCTCCCTCAAGCTTTGGTGGCACTGTCAGCTAGGAATCACACTTTGGTCTAAACTCTTATGGTCCCTTCCACCTTCACATAGGAATTCTGTGACTTGGAAACGGATCTGTTCTGTAAATAATATAGCAGAGGAAAACACTCAGATTATTCATGGTAAAGGGACAAGTAACTGTTGGACATCCACTTGGTGCCCTCATGGTCCACTGACTAACATGATACCTCACAGTATCTATGTCACTTTTCAGTGGTACTCCATATCAGACTTCATTAATAACAAAACCGAAGTTCTACCTCTGATATCTTCCTACCTGGAAAATGATGCTGTGGTTTTTTTACAGGAAGCTTAAGTAGTGGATAACAGAGAAGACATGCTCATCTGGAAACCGGATACCTTGGGTAATTTCTCACATAAATCTGCATATCGCACCATTACGAACTCACCAGGTAATTTCCTGGCTACTAAGAATGTGTGGAATAAGATGCTGCAGAAGAAAATATCAATATTTACATGGAAATTGCTTCATGCCTTCCTTCCTTTCGATGATGTGTTGATAAAGTGTGGTTATAGTATGGCTTCAAAATGCCCTGTGTGCTGCAATTCAGATTCAATTGAACATTTTTTCATATCTTGTACATTGGCAAAACTGATTTGGCATAACCTGACTTCTCTGATTAATTTTAATATGGCTGATCAACATACTATAGCTCAGAGATTCTATGCTATGTGGAATTGCTCAGATCTACCGAAAGGTTTCCAGATGATATGTAAACCTTTTCCCTCTCTTATTTGTTGGGGTCTATGGAAAGCTAGGACCAGATACCTTTATGACCAGATTCCTTTCTCGGCTGATCACATCTGTAGAGAGATTCAGGACCTTATTAACCTCTCCTTTTATTCCTTTCCTGTGAACTTTAACCCTTCATCTGGCTTCCCTAATTCACTTAGGCACTTAATACCACTACTGAGGCCACCCCCGAAACCAATTATTAGATCGGTCTACTGGGAAAAGCCAGTTACTAGTTCCATAAAAATAAATATGGATGCCTCTTGGCTGCCACACACTGCTTATATTGGGATTATAGCGAGAGATAGCTCTGGCTCTCCGCTGTTCATTCACTCGGCCTCAATAGTAGCAAACTCCCCTATACATGCCGAATTATTAGCTATTCTCTCAGCATGCCAAATCTTTCCTAGTCGCGATCTTCCTGTCATATTTGAATCGGATTCCCTCTTAGCAATCAGGATGGTTCTGGATCCTTACTTAGCAAATTGGGATCTTTTTAATTTGGCTTTTCAAATCCACAGCCTTCTAAATGGAGCTGAACTTCATCATGTTTATAGAGAATGTAACTTTGTGGCAAATGCAATTGCCAAATACCATACAGCCAACAACCGGCCACTCCACCTTAATAACTTGACAATGCACATAAAAGGTCTCATTTCTTTGGATACTGAACAAGTTCCTTATATAAGAACCTGCAGTCGTGGCCGTATTTGAACTTGATACTGCTAATGAAAATGTTGGTCATGCAGGTAACCTGGTTTTAATGCCCACTGGAGCTGGCTGTATCAGGACTTCTGCAAGTGCTTCATTTCTGCAAATATTCTACTCTACTGAAGTTTCTGCATACATTAACTACTTACCAATTCATCATGATTATGAAGACCCTCCATTCTCTCCGGAGTACTTACCAGTTTTTGTCTGTAAACTAACTACTTCTTGGTGCCTGTACTTTTCACCTCTACTCGTATTTGTTGGTATATCTACTTAGTTGCCTGGCCAAAGAGCGAATCAACACGGGGTGTGGAGATTCATTTTTCTTTGGAATCGCAACTCATGGATATATTAATAACCCTGTATAGCCTTACTTATTTTGTGGCAATGCTATTGCCTTTTGTACAAACTCAAGTCATTTCCGATGGCTACTTTTCATGGTTTGGGGCGCCAATATACAACCCCCACCTTAGGGTGTATCTATTTAAAAAAAAATGAACCCTAGACAGATCACTTCCATCTACAATAGCAGAACAATATACTTAAATAACAAATGTAAACAACTAAACAGTCAAAGTAAAATAAACAGAGACCAGAATGTATTAAATTTACCAAACTTATCATGAACCCTAGTAATATCACATACAACTACAAATAAAAAACAAAATATTTAAATACTAAAGAAAATCACTAAACAGTCAAAGTAAAACAAAAAATTAGAATTCCAACCAGTAACAGATGATCCATCAACTATATCTGGCCTATCTACATCAGATTTACTATCACTTTTGCACAATCTCCTCACAACATCAGCTATATAAAAAGAAAATAAATTATCAGCAATACATAAAGCAATCAATTCAAAACCAACAAAAAATTCAATCATATTTAAATACCTGTGGTAGAAGTTTTCTTATGTTTTTTTCTTTTTATTCACAGGAGGTTTAGAACCTAAAAATTACACAATCAATTAAAATAAAAACATAAAGATTAAAATAAAATATTTACAAACTAACAATATACATACCATCTGGCAATTGGGATTGCAATCTACTCGATTTCCTCAAGCAAATTCCATCACCAACATTTGAAAAGTAATCACATAAAAACTTAAATTAAAAACTGAAACACCTAAAGTAAACAAACCAATATAACTGTGTATATACACATACAGAAAGGCGGTGCAAACAGAAAATACATTAACATGCGAACTAAACACATAAATAGGCTAACTAAAATAGTGCAAACAGAAAACATGCAAACTAAACATATCCTAAACTTAACCACAACAGATCCACAACAAAGCCTGCAATAAATACATAAATAGCCTAACTAAACACACAAACAACCTAACTAAGCATATGAATAACCTAACTGAGAGACAATGCAAACTAAACAAAGCCTAAATTAAACCACAACAAAACCATAACAAAATTCTAAACTAAACATATGAACATGAAAACTAAACACATAAACATTCTAACTTAAAGACAATTCAAACAGAACACAAACAAAGTAAATAGAGCATAAAATAAACCACAATAGAGGCACAACAAAGCCTGAACCAAACACATGAACAACTTAACTAAACACATGAACAACCAAACTAATTGTTTATACACCGTTTCATACATAAAATAGAGCAAGATCTAAAATATCAGCAAAACAGAGTAACACTACACAAAAAAGTAGAACATATTCAATAACAACGAACATCACATCAAATCAACAAACAATGAAACAGAAAATCAAAGAAACCGAACAAAAAACCATAACAATACAAAAATTAACAAAAAAAATAGGAAAAACCTTTAATTTCAAGCGCAGATGAGGCACAGACAACATCATCAACCTCCAGGTCATCTTTACTAGCAATTTCTTCGTTCGATTTCATCGTATCTACAAAATGGTGGAAAAAAGCTCAGAAACACACAATATAAGGTCAAAAAAAAATGCACGCCCAGATTTACAGAGATAAATGCTGGAATGATATAGAAATCATTGGAGAGGTAGATAAAACAAAAAATCCTAAATATAAACCCCAAATCCAGTGAAAATAAGAAATTCTAACCTCTATAGAATGAGATTGAAAAGGGCGATGTAATGCAGCTGAGAAATTGCAAATTTGAAAGGATTTGAGCAATTGAATCACATATTTATGGCAGCGATTTTGAGAGATTTCAGAGAGGGTTAATGCGCATGTGTGAGAGTGGGGGGGGGGGGGGTTGGAGTGGTTTAATTTTAAAAACTGAAAATGAAAATTAACTAAAAAATATACATTATATAGTATTGCTTCAAGGCCCTTAAAACTATTTAATTTATGGTGAGACCCCTAGTCTCCCCATAAGCTTAGGTGAGACGATCTCACCCAAGTCTTTGTGAAATTGAAATGCAAGCCCTTATTAGTGATCCTTCCCTAAACCACAATGCCCCACACCTACAGAGAGATATCACCTCTAATAAAGGACACCTAGACACAGAATTATACCAAAACCACAAAATTGACACCCAAAAAAAAGATACCCCCACTAATTTCAGAAATGAAAATAGGAACATTGATACAGATGGGTCTCAGAATAATCCCAAATCCAAGGCTCAAAATGATCAAATAGAGGAAAATAACTCCTCTAGCTTAATGGGTCTTATTGTTGTTTTCGAGGTAGAGGTAGTATCCTTGTCTTGTAGAGGTCTAAAATTAATATTGCGAAGATTGTTTTGCATTGTTTTTTGGTGAGCATATAGTGTAAACTAAGTCTTATATACTACTTATTAGAGAAGTCTTAATTTTTTGGGTTGGAGGTTCATTCCTAATAACCTACTTGTGAGTTATACCTGAAGGTTGGTGGTGATTGTGTTAGTTTGCTCATATGGATGTGATTGGTGTGTATATCTAACTGCATAGCGCCACCAATCCCCACCAATCACCACCATAACCTCCACTGTAACGGCTATATCGCCACCACCGTTCTTTACCAACACAACCTCTCATGGCGGCTCCTCCACCTGGAGGCAGCCCGCCACTGGCCTACGCTGACTGCCTCAAACAAAAGAGCAACCCAGATAGAAAAACGACATCAAAGCTCACGAAATTGAATCTCAAACCTCAACTGTCATACAAAGGGGAACCATGCTGCTTCTTCACGGAGGAGGAAATCGACCTCATCGCCGAGCCATTCAACGACGCCCTAGTGGGTAAATTCACCAGAGGTCGGCCAACTTTACCATTTCTCCGGCACCATTTTCAGACAATCGGATTCAAAGGGGAATACAAAATCACTGCTCTGGATGCGAGGCACGTGAGAATCACCTTCGACCTAGACGAGGATCTGCATCGCTACTGGAGCAGATACACATGGAATCTTGGAGGAACGGTAATGAGGATACTAAAGTGGACCAAGGATTTTGACATTGATGAGGAACCCCCATTTGCACCCATCTGGATCAATGTCGAGCTGCCACCGACACACTTCTTTCACCCGGATGCCATAGAAGGTATTGGTGAGTCTTTAGGCAAGTTTCTTTATGCTGATATCCTAACGGAGAACTTATCAAGACCTTCTACAGTCAGAATGAGTGTAGAATTCGACCTTAGGAAGCCACTCCCTGCTAAAGTTAGACTAGGGACCCTGAGAAAACACAAGTACTACAATATCACTTATGAGGATCCCCCCCATTACTGTAAGGAATGCAAGAAATTGGGTCACAATGAGTCAAACTGTAGAATGAGGAATGGGGCCCAAGCAGCTCTACAAGCAGGCCCTGGCGCCACCAAGAACACAGCAAAAGGGCAAGTACCAAAAGGCCAAGCCCCAACCACTGGTGCCCACAAGAAACCTCCACAAAATCCAGACCTTTGGAAAAAGCATGTGGAGGTCTGGAAAAAGAAAGAGGGAGCAGACCCTCACATAATCCAGGAGGAGGATGAGGATGTTTTCCTGGATGCTATCACCATGGAGGAACCACCTTTAGACAAAGGAAAAGGACTGATCATCCAGGATTCACCCTCACCTTCACCAGCAAAATCAGGGTCATCAAAAAAAGGATATTCTTTGGATGATCTCACATGTCCATCGAGAACAGGTACTTCTGGTCAATTTATTTTCCAAACTACTAATCGTTTTCAACTTTTGGATGAGGCTCAGGAAAAAGAGGAACAAGCTGAGGGGCAAGCTGAGGATCTCGAAATGGACCTTATGGAAGTAAGTATCCAAAATGATGCATCCTTGGCCAATGCTGAGAAGAGACACATCAAACAGGTTCCACATTCTCCCTCCAAAAGTTTATCTACTATGAATGAGGATGAAAATATGCCTGTCATTGAGAATGATAATGTGCCTGAGATTGAGAATGATGATGAGCATATAGACAATGATGTGTCTGTGATGGAGAAAGTGGAAAAAATATTATCTGTTGTCAATATGCCTGGAAAAGAGTCTGAGATTGGAATTGCTAATAGAGATCCTCAGGATGTAAATGATGTGCACACTTATAATATGGATGCCATGAATCATAACAATGTGTCTCCTCTAGTTGATACCTCTGTACAAGCTCTTGCTCATATTTCTGCTGCTCTTTCTGTGCCTTCAGTGACTGTAGTACCTAATATAGCCAATGATGACCAGCAGAATCAAACTGGCAAGGTTGAGAAGAAGAAACCCACCTTCTTCACCCAACCTAACAGAATCAGTTCTAGGCTAGCTGCAAAACAAAATATTTCCCACGAATTGTAAACTCTTAGCATGGAATGTTAATGGATTAGCCACCTCTGTGGATAGAATAAAAGAATTAGGTTTAGTCCATAGACCTGATATCTTAGCCATAATTGAACCTAAGCAGAAACATAACACTTTAGATGGCTTCACTAAGATTTTACACTTCCACTCTAGTTTAGCATCTGAATCAGGGAAAATATGGATTATGTGGAACACTAATATACACACTCAACTCATCCATAATGATCCCAATTTTATAGTACTCAGAATTGATAACCAGGACCCAGGGAAAGCCTGGCATCTAGTTGTAGTTTATGCTGAGCACTCTAGGCTAGAAAGACAAGAGATGTATGGCAGAATTCTAAATTTACCCTCCTTACCATATCTCTTGATAGGAGACTTCAATGTAATTAGAACTCTTTCCGAGTACAATGGCTCTTCTAATCCTGAAATAGATAGTATAATGGACTTTGATGTCTTCATAAATGCTATGGATTTGGAGGAACCTCACACAGTGGGAAACATTTACACATGGGCTGGGTACAGATTGAAAGGGAAAGAAATAAAAGTTAAAGAAAAGGTTTCCAAAAAGCTAGACAGAGGTCTATTTAACCCAAAACTTAGGCAAATCTTCCCAAGCACCTCAATCCAGGTATTGAATAGAACCACATCAGACCATTGCCCACTCTTAGCGAGCTTAAACAACCAGGCCAAAACCTACCCAAAGCCATTTAGGTTTCAAAATATGTGGTACATGAGAGAGGGTTTCCAACAGGTCTTAAGGAATAACTGGGAGCAGCCTATAGAGTGTTATGGAATGTCAAAATTTTGTAATAAACTCAAAAGGCTCAAACTTTTTCTTAAACAGTGGAACAGAGATGTATTCAAAGATGTTTTTCAAAACATAAAAGAAGCAGAGTAGGAGGTAGACAGACTGGAGACTGAGAATGATGAACTTGATAACCTCTTAACCCTAGAAGCTCTCAATACTGCTAGAACTAAACTCCTAACCAAAATCAAGGAGAGAGACACCTTCTGGAAACAAAAGAGTAGAGTTAGATGGATGAAAGAAGGGGACTGCAATAGCCAGTTCTTCCACAACTCTGTAAAACAGAAGCACTCTAGACTGTCCATACAAAGATTAAGGATGAGCATCAGAACTGGTTAACTGACCAGGATGCTATTGGAAGTGCAGGGGAAAGATTTTTTAAAAATCTTCTTCAGGATGAGAATACAGACATGCATGGTGAAAACCTAGCCTTCTTTCTCAAAGACATTCCATCCTTGATTACTCCTCAGACCAATACAGAGCTCTTGAAACCAGTTACTACTGATGAGGTCAAAGCAGCAGTATTTAGTCTTGGAGAACACAGTGCAAGTGGACCTGATGGCTTTCATGGACTGTTTTATAGAAACAGTTGGGACATCATAGCCCAAGACCTTACTGAGGTAGTAAGAGATTTTCAAGCTGGTAAACCAATTCCAAGGGCAATGGCATCCACTCATATAGTCCTTATCCCCAAAAAAAAGCACCCCTCAACCTTCAGTGAGTTCAGACCAATCAGTCTCTCAAACTTTAGCAATAAATTTTGCTCCAAGATTCTGATGGAGAGGATAAAACAGCTGATGCCCTCACTTATATCAAGTGAACAATCAGCATTCCTTAAAGGGAGGGAAATAGCAGACAATGTTATCCTGATGCAAGAATCTACTATATTTTTGCAGAAAGATAATGAGTGTCTCAACCTTATCCTCAAATTAGACATGACAAAAGCTTTTGATAGGGTTTCCTGGACTGCTCTAAATTCTCTACTGCTTAAACTGGGATTTCATGGCTCTTTGGTTAGAATACTTATGTCTAAAATTGCATCTGCATGGTTCTCAGTAATAATAAATGGAGTATCTTATGGTTTCTTCAAGCCATCAAGAGGACTCAAATAGGGTGACCCCCTGTCACCTTTTTTGTTTAACATCTTGACTGAACTCATGTCTAGGAAGCTTCATACATTATTCCAGTCTGGTACTTTAGCTAGGTTTCATATGCCACAGCACACTACCCCACTTACACACCTGATTTATGCTGATGACACATGTATTTTTCTTAAAGCAACTGACAAGTCTCTCAAAAATTTTGCTGCATTTATTACTTCCTTTGAAATGGCAACTGGGCAGAAGGTAAACATGCAGAAATCCAGTTTTTACACAGGTGACAAAAGCAGTAGAGCACAAAAAGAAAAATTAAGAGCATCCTGGGAATGCAGGAGGGTAGTTTCCCCTTTAAGTATTTAGGTTGCACTATCTACAAGGGTAGAAAGCTAAATGCACATTTCCATGGCCTCCTAGAAGCTATAGGTGCTAGAATACATACATGGAACTCAAAATGGTTATCCAGAGGTGGAAGGATAATACTAATTAAGTATGTTCTTTCCTCTATACCTCAACATGTATTTGCTGTGATGCAGCCAACAAGTTTCATTCTCAGAAAAATTGAAATGCTATGCTCAGATTTTCTATGGGGGGAAACAGAAGAAAGGAAGCATAGGCATTGGAGATCCTGGGAAAGAATGGCTTTCCCAGAAGAAGAAAATGGGATTGGTTTAAAAAATGTAGACTCCACTATAGATGCATACTCCCTCAAGTTATGGTGGAAAATGCAGCAGGGCACAGCACCTTGGACCAAGTTTCTTTGGTCCCTCCCAAGCCATAGAAGAACTTCTGATGCATGGAAGAGAGTGAAGTCAGTTTCTGACTTTGCAGAAAACCATACCAGAATAGTTCTAGGAAGAGGTACCTGCAGCTTTTGGGGTTCCAATTGGCTAGGTTATGGAATTCTGATTGACAAGTTGGGTAGTAGGGGCCCCTTGCATCCTGATCTGACAGTTAGAGATTTCTATACTAACAAGGCACCAATACTATCTTTTCTGGCACCATACATCTCTGCTGATATTTTACAGGAGCTTCAAAAGGAGCAAATGTTTACTGAAGATGCGGATATCATGGTCTGGACACCAAGTCCACAAGGTAAGTTTTCGGGTTAAAAGTGCTTATAGAAGCCTGAGGCACAGGCATAGAGAATCTACATCATTGAAGAAGGTACAGTCTCTAAACCTACCAATGAAGATCTCATTTCTTACTTGGAGAATTCTTAACAACTTGATGCCTATGGATGATATGCTTACTGATTTTGGGATTGTTAATGTATCCAAGTGTCCTTTCTGTGAGCATGAGGACACTTTGCAACATTTTTTTTAACACACGCCCCTATGCTTCTTTCATATGGAAACAAATGCATGCTATTTTAGAACTACCACAGGTTCATTTTGTTAATCTATGGGACAGATTAACAACTTACTGGAATATTACACATCTGTCAAAATTGCATGGTTTTCTGTGCTGCTCTCTACCTTGTTTAATACCGTGGGAACTGTGGAAAGCAAGGGGTCAGGCATTATACCAGGGTGTTAAGAAAACCCCTCTACATACCTGGAATCAGGTTAAGGCAAACTGTAGACTTATCTCTATAGCTAGACCACTTACTTCTAGCCATTTCTCTGATAGCATATGGGTTCAAAGAGGGTTAATTTCTGTTCTGAATCCACCCCCACCTACAAAACTAATCCCTATCAAGTGGGAGCCCCCTGATAGTGGTTTCAAATTGAATGTTGATGCATCTTTTAAACAAAACTCCTCATCAGTAGGGGGGCTCATAAGAGACACATGGGGTAGATTCAGATTGGCATTTTACAAACTAACACAGGGTGTTTCCCCTTTGCTGGTGGAGCTTCAAGCAGCCCTTCAGGGCATTCAATTGGCAGTGGAAAATGGTTTCAATAATGTCTCATTGGAGATGGATAGCCAACTTGCAGTGAGCATCATCAATGGTAAATTAGAGCCTCCATGGAATTGTCTTCAACTGGCCAGACAAGTGGCTGACTTAATGAGGCAGAACGGTTTTCGAGCTTCCCATATCTACAGAGAAATCAATGGACTTGCAGACTTCTTAGCAAAGTTTGGACAACAGAGGAGGGAATCACAGCATTTCACTGATCTCAGAAGCATCCCACTACTGGGCTTTCTTTTGTTAATGGCATATGCCTATGCATGTTCGAATTGGTACAACTAGAGTCCAATTCGCCCATGTATCTAGCTATCTGACTATCTCTATGGGAATTAAATCCCAAGTTGGAGGCTTGGGGAGCCATAAAAAATCCCCCCACCTAATGGTGGTTTTATTTTAAAAAAAAAAGATTGGTGTGTATATCTTAGCTTGGGTTGTCTATGTGTGTTTGATGGTGTGATGACTTTTCAAGCGTATGCAAAGTTAAAGTCTCCTTCATCTCTGTGTGGTGTGTTTAAGCTTGTAGGTGTATTAGTAAAGACAAGTTCCAATGTCTGCTTGTGTCGCGAGGCTGGCAATTTTCTAGGCGTATGCGAAGCCACAATATTCTTGCTGCCATTGCTGTGTGTGTTGGTTTAGTTTGTTCTAAGCAAATTGGGAGGTTTCCTCCTCAAACTTTGTCCGGCAAGTGGGGAGGTTTTGTGCGAGTGTAAGCGGTTGTTGTTTGGGCCATTTGTGGGTTTGGATAAGTATGATCTGTGGGCTAACTGTTTCCTACAATATATGTAGTGTTGTTTTGGATTTCAAGGCTTAAATAAAGGATGGGATAGACATGGGTGGGTGTGAACTCGCAAATTTTTAGTGACTATCTTAATGTTATTTTAGTTTCTCTATGTGCAAGTCATCTCTATATAAGGACAATTATATTAAAGGGTTTAATCAGTTGTAGTTTGTTTGTATTTGTGTTGTGATAAGTTTTACTCTATATTTGTTCTAGCAGCTGTGCTTTATGTGTCGTGTTGTTACTAAAGGTGTTGTGAATGTGTATAAGTTTTAAAATTGTCGTGGTAAACATGGTGTGTGATTTTGGAGGTTATTGTATTATGTGCCAAAGATCCTACTGGTTTGCTAGTAATTCATATTGTATGAGTCATTTAGAGAGATTATCTCTCTTACCGGTGATGGAGTCTTAGTTAATGTTTCTTAGGGGATTTTCTATGGAAGCTCATGTGAGCTGTAAGTATAGATTTTGACTATATTTTTTCTATTTTTTCTTTGAATACAATGATTATTGTTTATTTTACTAATGTTTTTTTCTTGTGTTGTCTAGGATCAATGATCGAGGTTAGCAAAGTAAGGGGTGGTGGTCAATAGTGTTCTTTCTCTATTGCTCTGCCCTACTTCAATGGCATTTAAAAAGTATCTACGTGAGGTGAAGCCTAGACTCGCATTACCTTGGCTCTATTGGACCCCTAGGCTACATGGTCGAAGAAGGCACTTGACTAGTTTCAGGTGTTTGGTTTTTAGTGTTTGTTCGACTATGTAAGGATGGGGTATAGTATACTGTTAGGATGAAGAGTTCTTACACAATATACTTTCCCACTTTTAGGTCGGGTGTCTTTGTAAAGGCGCTCTCTAGATGACACTTTGGGTGCCCGCACTATAACTTCCCATATGGTGCAGACGAGGTGGCCTATGCATCTGTACTAGGTCGGGTTGGCTTATATTGTCGGGTTTTATTTTTTAAGCTATATTTTACTACTTAAACAAGCATGGGGAATAGAGTTTATATTCCTACTCCCCTTAGGTCCTCATAGGTCACGATATATTAGAACTTCCAATGTTTATGTGTGTCCTAGGCTTAAATGGATCTTCTTGTGTCTTAGGTGCAATCAGCTTGTAAAGATTTGGATCAGTGAAAAATTGATTTCTGTATCATGTGGAAGTATTAATTTCATTTCTAATTGAGTTCTTTACTTCTACTTTCTTTTTGTATAACAATAGTATCATTCAGAATTTATAAATACAATAGTGACTTGCTCGAGGTGGTGTTTTTTTGCGTACTTGGATGTGAACGTACCTTAATTGGGTCGAGGTAGTGTTGTGAGTAAAGTTCACGGTATTAATGAGTCAGGTTTTCCTTGCCGCTTTCTTTCAATCCCGCCTTTTTTCAATCCCGCATTCTTGAGGCTTCCTAGTCTGCATTACGATCAACTTCATCAATCTGGTGTCTTACTGTAACCAATCGTCACCTGTTGACACTGCGGCTAATTTTTTATATTCTTTTTTCCATCTCATGTTGTGCTTATTCTATGCGTCCTCGTGTTTTTTTTGTGGTATGAAGCATGACTTCCTCCAGTTATTATGATGGCCTAAAAAGAAGAATCATTCCCCACAAATGGGGTCACTGATGCAGAAATCCTTCTGGACTGACATAATAAATGGAATCAGCATGATGATTCATGCAGGCGTGATGGATATGAAAAATTAAGTCTTAGAGAAGTTCCCTTGATCCCCCCTGTAATGCTTAAGTTAGTATTTAATCAATATAAGAGAGTATATCTAGAAAAATGACATCACTTGTCCAGTTGCTCAGATTTGCTATTTATAACTGGTAATTAGCGGGATCTTATGCGATCATGATCCATGATGTTCCTAAGTCAAGGTTTCATTGGTATGATCGTGTGTGCCAATCAACTTTTCTTCCAGGTTTGCTTATTTAACTCGCTGGGTGCGAGGTATCATTTTGGTCTTAGACTCCACGCAGCTAAGGGAGACGTGGCAGGGTTTTTCCTTTGCTAATTGAGCTATCCGCCTTTTAGGTTTGCTGAGCTTGAGGTATTATCTTTGTTTAGAACTTCCCATGGTTAGCGAAGGTGTATACCAAGTGTGTTATATTTTTAATTAAAAGAAATTAATTACTTTTCCAGCTTGATGAGACATGATTTTGATGTTTTATTAGTACAATTGACATCCCATTTTAGCTTTTTTTATTAGTGGTTAGTAAGATTATCAGGTGTTTTACAAAAAAAGGGGTTTAGAATCACCTTGTGTGGTTATTTGCCATAATTTCCCTAGTTTGTAAGCCTTTGGTGTCTAATGTGTTTTACCTTTATGATTTGGTCGATTCATATGTGTTTTGTGAACTGATTTGGAGACCATAATAAAGAATGCCATTCACAAGAACGATAGAAGAAGGAAGGCTAGTTACAAAGTGGTAGAAGATAGATTGAAGAAGAAAGGCAAAGTAGCGGAGGAAGAATGATCTGGGTTTTTGAAGCCAATTTCATGGAATGATTTGAGATGAATTGGCGTTCATGCATAGCATCATTATATTTGTATCCTCGAGTAATATAAAAACTATTGGACATATATTGATAATATCATGCGAAAATCAAATGATGAAAATTGAACGAGCAATTTACATATGCAAGAATAATGTACTTTTATTAATTATTCAGCCATACAATCAGAAAGTTTAAATTACAAATAATTAAAGCAATATATGCGATATATTAACAATAAATAAATCACGTTTCAGGCAATAACAAAGTGATGGAGTCACCAGTAAACTCGCTGCCCTTGAAACAAATGAGTCCCAGGGTAAAACAATCGCAATCGCAAGTAACAATTAACATGTAAGAGTTACATGGGATTCACGCAAGGCTCGAAGGACTATTACCCACATAGCAATAGACAAAAACTTCAAGAAAGACAGAAAGAAGACTCAAATTTAGAATATGGATAGACTTGAGAAATGGTGCGAGTTTCCTGACTTACTTAGAGGCTCTATTCATACTGCTCTAAAATACCCTAATCATGGAAACAAGATATTATGATTTTCTATAATTAGAGAAAAATATTCTCCAATCACCAACTCATCAAATCTGAGAACATTCCCAGAATGCTCGAATTAAATCTGTTGGAAATGGAAGAAATATTTTCGTAATATTCTTTAGCGTATTAAACATGGTAAACCATGTATTCATATAAGACAGATATGTCACAAAATGTGGAAGTATTTTGTTCTTATCTCTTAAGGATTACACATAAGCAATTCCATATATACTACGCAGTTGGGCCTTCCAGAGACTTTCACACGGTCCATACGCATATTGGACAGTCCTGAGAAAAAAATTAGGCCAATTTACTCCCAATTTCTCTCTTTCTAGAGTGACGTTTAGAACATCCATATCTCATTTACCCTTGATCCGGTTTGAGAGTTCAAATAGTCAATTTTATAGTACTCACGAAGGAGAACCCAAAAATGACATCCACCGACCCTAAATATGTTCGGGTACCACTCAAAAAGACGCCCAAAAGTTGATGAAATTCAACCTTTTAACCATTATTTTCCAATCGCCCACATGAATAGATATTGGTGTAGGAATCAGAAAAATCACCCCAGACACAGAGTTTTGACTTGTTGATAGTTTCATTTCGATGACATAGATGATGAATAGGATAAGTAGGTGTCATCCTTTGAACTTTCCCTTGAGAGAGTACACTTAGCCCACTGGTTAGGTAGTAAATGCGGTGTCCTTGAACTTCCCTTACCACTTCTGTGAACGAAAATGCACTTCCCACAGACATCTTTCCCTGCCATTGTGTTTTCCTTGGTTGTGTCCATTAATCAGGCCATGGCACAAGCCTAGTTCTGTAAGGTTTCTAAAGAATTGTGTCCCAACAATTTCCTTTCGAAGCGGCCACACTTCTCGGTTACATAGGTGATTCTTGGCGTAATAGCAGTTCCGTAAGCTTTGTGCTCTTTCAAGTACCACACACTCGATACCTTGAATCATTAAAAGCAATTTAAGGCTTAACCTCCATTCACATCACTGTTTCTTCATCATAGGAATAAGACAGGATGTATGAAACCCCCACAGTGATCACAAGGGTCTTTGCAGTTTAGTTTTCCCTTTGAACCTAGATCTTGGAATCTCCAGTCACATAGGTTGGGTGACCGCGTATGTAACTCCCAATTTATTGAACTTAGTCCTATTTTTTTTGGTGTATAGGTAACCCAACAATCGAAAGGCTAGTGGCTGCCATGCCCAACCCAATAACATTCTATAGCAAGACGAGCATTTTCCAGCCCAAGATGCAAGTCAGCTAGATGCGAGGCTTCTAGTCATGGTAAAAGATGTGGGCCGAGAAGCACGTGATAAGCAACAAATATGAACACCACGAATGAAGAACGTGGTTTACCCACGATCTCAATCCCTAAAAGCAAGGAACTGTAACTATGTCAACCTATAAATACAACAAGCTCTTGACGAGCTAAGGTAAGCATAACTATCTTGAGAAATTCCAATTCTTAAAAGAGAGAACTGACTTGATCGTCGGAGCTGTTCTCACGGAATCTCTTCCAGGGATAGTTTTGCAGGTGAAGGAGTTCAAGGAGTGAACAACGAGTTATTTGCGCAAATGTACCATCGCATCATTTGGCGCTAACTGTGGGGACCAAAAATTTCTTTTTTCCATTTCAGAGTTAGTTAGGTAAATAATGGTGTTCACCAGGAGTGAAAAGAGCAATAATCATCAATCATAAGAACAAACATTGGGATGTGATAGAGGAATGCATCATAATTAGGACCACACTCTAAATAGGGAAAAAGAGCACAGTAAAGAAGAAATGGAGGAGGAAGAAGAGGAAGCAGAATCCTCAAAAAATAATCATGATAAGGAAAAGAGAGCGTTCACGGCCTTTTTAGAAGCAAACAGAGAAGGTCTTTACGACTAGTTCTTGAAGAAGCTTAATAACAAACCCCCAAAATTAGAAAAAAGGTGAGTAATGAGCGTGAAAATCTCAAGTATGAAGAAGAGTTGCACGATATCATGGCAGAAGACGATGAGGACAAATTGCCCTTAGTACCACATCTACGGGATGTTAAGATGCCAAAGGATTTCAAACTCCCTTTACATTTTAAAATCTATGATGGAACCACACATCCAAAAGAGTTCCTACACTCATACAGAAACAACATGAGATTTTACGGTGCGAACATCGAATTAGTTTAAAAAGCGTTCCCCATCTTCTTGTCAAGAACAACGATTACCTAGTATGAGGACCTCCCTAGTGGAAACATCAAATCGTGGGCATAGTTATTAGATATGTTCCTTGGCCGCTTCTATCAGAAGCAAAGGTTCATAAAAACAATTGCATATCTTAATAACATAGCCCAACGAAGTGAAGAAAGTCTGTCAGAATTACATAGAAGGTTCGTGACAGAAATTTTGCAGGTTCTTGACTTGTCATTTCAATTGTCATTGGGAGCGTTTATAGGAGGCATGCGATTAGGAGAGTTCTATAAGGAGCTAACGTAGAATATGTCTGAAAACTCGAGAGACCTACAAAAGATGATTGAACAGCATGTGCGAATAGAAGAGGAGAACAATCATAAAATAGAAATGGAACAAGGCAAGAAGTAAACGATGGAGGATTGGCAGAAGGGTTTTTTGAAGAAAGGTAAAGGAAATGTCATTTTGAAAAAGAGGAGAACCAGGATTGCAAGGCTCGTTGTTCCAAGATATGCCTCTAACGAGATCAAGGAAGGAGATATAGCAAGCGAACAAGGATTCTTTTCGAGAGCTAGCACCTAGGATAACACCACTAGAAAAAAGATCCAAGGAGTATTATTGTGCCTTCCAAAAGGATCATGGCCATGATATATAGAGTACTGCAAAGACCTAAGAAGACAAATTGAAGAAAATTTGAGGAATGGTAACTTAGGCCAATATATGAAGGAATGAGCAAGCTAGTATGGAGATGCTAGTAAAACAGCGGACCCATCTCCAAAAAACCAAGGCAATGTGATCACAATAACAAAAAAATTTGACTACGTCTATGGATTATAACGACAATGTGGAAAACGAAGTGCCAGAGACAGTCATCTTATCCATACAGGGATCCACATAGTCATTGTCCATTAACGCTTGGAAGGCCAAAGCAAGATATATACTCTCCCCCACAAGAGCCAGTTGATAAAAAGTTTCGTTTCTATCTAACGATCACCTATAGTGAGGAAGATGCGGTACCCAATGCTTCGCCGCATGACGATCCCATGGTCATCATAGCAAAAATTAGGAATGCAATCGTTCACAGAGTATTCATAGATGACTGAAGCACTGTTGAGATACTATTCTTAGATTGTTTTGACTGGCTGGGATTGAAGAGGGCGTACCTAAAAAAATCCACATCTTTGCTAGTAGGATTCATATGGCGAGCGGAAACACCTTTGGGAAATATACATCTGCTCATCATTATTGAAGAAAATGGAAGAAATTTCACCATCATGTGCGACTTCGTGGTCATGGATGCCCCAAGTACGTTTTATGCTATCATTGGAAGGCCATAAATGAATAGAGCTAAGGCAATATAGTCCCCTTACCACCTGGTAATGAAATTCCCAACCCCATATGGTATCGCGACCATTAGAGAAAACCAGCAAATGGCCAGGCAATGTATGGTCACAACAATGAAGAATGAAAAGTTGGAGAAAAGGTGAAGATATTTAGCACAATTTCAGGTGGAAGAGCCTGGAACAGCCAGACACAACAGTAGACTTGGGAGAAGAAATAGAGTTGGTTAGCCTGGATAGCAAAGACAATTCAAAATTCATGAAGATTGGAAAACACCTTCCAGATTAGGAGAAGACGAAGGTTGTTGAAATTTTGTGAAGCCATAAATATATGTTTGCATGGAGCATGTAGAATATGGGAGGAGTGGATCCAGACATTGCTACTCATTCTTTGAATATCAGCAGCTCAGTCATACCAGTTAAATGAAAACAACATTGCTTTGCTAGCGATAGATAAAAAATGATAGAAGAGTAGGTCACATTGCTGCTGCAAGCCGGTATACTAAACGAGGTTATATATCGAAAGTGGATAGCGAACCCATTCATGGTGAAGAAATTAGACGCTGGCTGGAGGATGTGCATTGATTTCACGGATTTGAACAAAGAATGCCCAAAAGACGCTACCCTTTACCAAAAATTGATCAACTGGTTGAGGCAATTTCAGGATATGAATTCCTGGCTTTTTTGGACGCGTACAAGGGTTACCACCAAATATTGACGAATCCGGAAGATGCTAAAAAATGGTCTTTATAACGAGCTTTGGGATGTTTTGTTATGTAAAGATGCAGTTTGGGCTCAAAAATGCTGGGGCAACGTTTCAGAGAGTGGTCGATCATGAATTTTGCGACCAAATAGGAAGGAATGTCAAAGCATACGTTGATGACATGGTCATCAAAAGCAAAAATGCGCAATAAATTTCTTTGGATACAAGTTATCCTCCAAAAGTATAGAAGCTAACCAGGAAAAAATCCAAGCTATAGTAAATCTCCCCCAGCCGCAAATGGTAAAAGAGGTGCAAATCCAAATTAGATCACAAGCAGCGGTTAGCTGCTTTGTCTTTAAATTATCGAAGAAACACTTTCCACTCTTTGAAGTACTAAGAAAAGCGAAAAAGTTTAGTTTTAGCAAGGGTTGTCAGAGAGCATATGATGGGTTGAAGGAGAAGCTTTAAGCTTTACCAACGTTAAAGTCGCCTGCCCCTGGAGAGACACTATACTTGTACTTAGCAATCTCATAGAGCACTGTCAGCTCAGTCTTGGTTTTCTTGAAAGGACATAAATAGGTTCCAGTATATTACATCAGCAGAATCTTGCAAAACTCCAGTGGAAAAAATTAACCTTGGATTTAATATAAATGTATTTCCATAGTCATCGCATAGTGGTCTACATAGGATTTCCAATCAAGAACATACTTAACAAGCCCGAGTATTCAGGAAGATTAACGAAGTGGGCTCTTGAACTAGGCCAATTTGAAATTCAATTTCAACCAAGGATAACGATCAAAGCTCAGGAATTAGTAGTCTTCATTGCAGAAATGATGAGTGAAAAGGCACCATAATCTGACAGTTGGCAAAGGAAAATCGAAGTGGGAAGACGTTGCGTGGACATTGATGGTGCATCCAGTAGGGAAGGATGTGGTGCCAGATTACTGCAAGTGAATCCGGATGGAGGTGAACACATATACTTTCTCCCCTTCAAGTTTCCACTTACAAAAAATGAAGCAGAATATGAAGCTTTAATATGTTGATTAGACCTTACAGTCAGAATTAAACTGAAGAGTGTTCAGGTATATATTGCTTCTCTAATTGTAGTCCTACAGGCGTAAGGAGACTACGAAGTACGAGAAGAGCAGCTGGTGAAGTATTTAAAGAAGGTCCAATAGCTAATAAACTAGCTCGAATACTTCTACATGCAGCACGTACCAATATCCAAGAACACAAAAGTGGATACACTAAGTAAACTAGCAACAGCGGGATTTGAATCCCTGGATGAGCACGAAGACGTGATAGTAGAAGTTGTTCCAATCAGAAGCACAGTATCAACGTCCGTGTCAACAGTCCAAACGGAAGATGTAAGTTAGATGATGCCACTAATAGAGTATCTCACAAAGGGAACGTTGCTAGAAGATAAAGTGCAAGCTAGAAAGTTGGATTTACGCACCCAGAACTACACTTATGAGGAAGAGACCTTGTACAAAAATGGATTTTTTTCCCCATGGATAAAGTGCATAGGTCTAGTACATGCAAGGGAAATACTTAGAGAAGTCCATGAAAGACTTTGTGGAACACATCAAGGGGCCGAAATGGTAGCAAGAAAGATTATCCGAGCAGGATACTATTGGTTGACTATGTTCTATGATGCACACAACTTCATGCTTAATTGTAGGAGTTTCCGAATCAACACTTCGCTGTCGTACAAGCAACATGCCGCTTTTCACGGAATATATAGAGCTTGGCCTTTTGATAAATAGGGAATTGACCTCGTAGGACCATTCCCAAAGGGTGATGCCAATGTCAAATTTCTAATTGGGGCAGTAGATTACTTCACGAAGTGGGTGGAGGCAAAACCATTAGGACGAGTAAGAACTGAAGTAACTAGGAAATTCATCTGGCAAAACATAGTCTGTCGCTTTGAGTTGCTACATACCATTGTCACAGACAACGGTAAACAGTTCACAAGTAATACGTTCATTGGTTGGCATTCAAAGCTTAAGATTCTTCAAAAATTCACTTATGTGGCACACCCTCAAGCTAATGGGCAAGTGGAAGTAATGAACATGATTATCGTTCAAGGAATTCAGAGGCGACTAGAAGGAAAGCAAAGTGGATGGGTAGAAGAGATACCTAATACCTTATGGTCGTATAGAATGACCAATCGAGAGCCAACGGGGAAGACACCATACAGTTTAGTCTATGGCTAAGAGGCAATGAAACTATACAGTCTAGTCTAGCAGAGGAATGAGGAAAGCTGTGCCCAAAGTGGGAAGAACCCTACAAGGTCACAAAAGCTCACTAGTCCAACAAGTACGAACTAGAAAGGCTGAACGGTACAAGTGTTCCGAACACGTGCCATGTGATCAACTTAAGAAAGTTTTATGTCTAGATTTGAGGAGGGAGATAGCAAACATCCACCTGTATAGACAACAGGATATTATCCTTGGTTACTTTCATTCCATTGTTTCCAATGTGACATTATTGCGGTAGTATATTATTAATACAAAAAACCACCTTGCTGGACCACGATTACATTTCTCGTTCTTTACTTATGAATGATAGAAGATATTTTTTTCATAATATGTTATGATCAAAACACTCATACTTTACAAATGTTTATAAGTGTTACCAAGATTTCTAATTCTTCATAGAATGCCATTAATGGGATGTCTTTAGGCCTTTCTTGACTAAAGCGGGCATTAGTGAGGTTTACAAGAGATATCAAATTCACTCTTGTAAGCTACTACCAAGGAAGAATGGAACATCACAACTAGTAGTCAAGGTAGTAAATAGGTTATGGATTCAGGATAGATAAGAGGCTCGGAAGTGGAAATCAATTGCAGCAGAGGTTCCGTACTTTGTGTTTAATTCACTCTTTGTAGTTTGTTGCATGATTAGCTTAATCTCTCATTTATGATAGTTGCTTTGTGTTTTAAACTCATAACTTAGAAAAACCTAACCTAATCCTCCTCTTTAAGGGCTTATATGTGTATATGCTTAGAGAGAAGTGCATATATACCCTGTATAATTGAAGAAAGTGCAGATATAACCCCGTGCTAATCGAAAGTGCAAATATAACCCTATATTTAGGTTATGTGCAAATATAACCTTTTCAGGAAAATTCAGGCCGAAATTGAGTGAAAAGTCAATTTTACCCCTCTAGAAAAAAGAAAAAATAGAAAATATTGAAAGTACATTTATACCCCTAAAGCCCTAAAAATTTCTTCTTCATCGTCTTCCCTTTGCTCATTTCTGTTGTCCCTTCACTGCAGCCTTGCCCACCCGTCCCGATCCAGACCATCTGCAAGTTCAATTGCACAATAGAGGGCTGCGACAGGGATGTGGCATCCTGTTTTCTCAAGTTCACAACGTGGGTCAGCATGGAGGGCTTATGGGACCCAATAGAGGCAATGATTGATTTTCAGAGGAAAGCAGAGATGGTTTCCACTTGGGTCGGGTTGCAAGCCGACCCTGCCGCCATGAACAGATTCTAGAGGAAAGCGGTAATGATTGATTTCCAGAGGTTTCGTCACCGAGCTCCCCTCTTTGAAAAAGGTGCTCCACATCTCCATGGCGGAATACCTCAACTGAGATCACTCACCGGAAAAAGCTTGCTCACGAGGAAATTTGGGCCGGGAACCTCCTCCCCTCCTTTGCCGATCGTCGCCCCAACCCAGCCGTGCAGGAATCTGTTCAGCGCAGCTCCGTCCACGGCAGCTTTTGCAGTGGATCTATCTTCTTCAGACCACAGACCGATGAGCGGATAATCTTCACTATCGCCTGCGATGTCACCATGACAGCTTCTGTGGTGAATCCATCTTGTTCAGACCACCGGCGAACAAACGGATAATCTCCACCGCCGCTTTCGATGTTTCCACGGCAGCTTCTGCGATGAATCCATCTTTGACAGACTACCGGCCAATGGCGGATCCATCTTATTTAGACCACCGTCTCTGAAGTTCCACTGCTCCGCCTAGATGTGCTACAAATTTTGCCATCACTGTGCTACAAATTCCATTCTACTCGAATATGGTAATTCAATCAGTTTTTGTTTCTTGAATTTGTTGTAAGAATAAAATTCAACAATGGGTTAATTTTGATTTTATGGATTTCTATTTATAGATATTAGGGTGATGAGTGGAGCAATTCTGTTCATACGGGAATGATTTCAGAATTTTAGAAGGGTGGTGGATTGGTGGTGGGTGGTGGATTGGTGGTGGAATGGTAGATTGGTGGTGGTGGGATGGCAGATTGGTGGTGGTGGGATGGTGGATTGGTGGTTGTGGGGGCATTTTTGTCTTTTAAAATGTGTATTAGGTTATAAGGTCATTTTGGTCATTTCTGGTCGGTTAATGACCGAAAAGGGCCAGTCAATGCCATAATAGTGACTTTTGGGGTTATATTTGCACTTATGTATAGTAGTTAGTATATTTGCACTAAAAAACAACTCGGGTTATATCTGCACTTTCTTCAACATATAGGATTATATTTGCATATTACCCATATGCTTATATCCATGCTTATGTGCATGAACCCTTAGGAAAATCCCTCTTCTTTTTAGAAGACCCTAATTTGCCACTATCTACTTAGTTGTATTTAGGAAGAAATTTAGGTTTAAAATTGTATATTTAGAGGTATGGATGACCTCCCAAATTTTGGCACCACTGCTGGGGAAGAGGCGTATATTTTTAAGTGTTTAAGCATGTTTGTGTGAATATGTGCTAGTTTATTTTTATTTGGTTTTTATTTGATATTTGGTTAGCTTAGAGACATATTGTTCAAGTTTGTGGTGTATGGTTCGTATGCGATCCTCTTCATAAGAGCCCCCACACTACGACCCCGAGTTAAATTTGAACCTAAAAGGGCTAAAAGGCTTTCTTTAGAGAGTGTGAATAACACCCTTTCTAGAAACCATTTTGAGGAACCTTCTACTTCCATGAAGCATCAGGATGAGAATCCAGTAGGAGGTCCTCAACACCATCACCTTTAAGGAGGAAGTGTTCCGTTGAGGCAAGTTCCGTTTAGGGAGACTATGGTTCCAAACCTTGAGCAACAACCGATGTGCATCACTTATCCGGTGGTTGGGCCTAATGAGCTTAAATCTGGATTGATACACTTGCTACCTTCATTTCTTGGTAGGCAAGGAGAGGTCCCCAACAAACATCTGTCCGACTTCCATATAGTTTTTTGTGGTATTATTTTCGAGGGAGTGGATGAAGAACTTTACAAGTTGAAGGCCTTCCTGTTTTCTTTGAGAGATGCCTCAAGGGATTGACTTCATTATCTTCCACCCAGGAGTATAATTTCATGGATTGAGTTGAACAGGAAGTTTCTTTCCAAGTACTTCCCGGCCTCCAAGTACGCTACCTTGAAGAAGGAAATTAGCGACATCATCCAATGGCATGAAGAGTCATTTTACAATTATTGGGAGAGGTTAAAAAAGCTTCTTTTGATTTTCCCATACCATGACTAATCAGAAGGGAACTTGGTGTATTACTTCGGCAATGGTCTTCTTGATGAGAAGAAAAGGCTAGAGAGGGGAGCTTGTGGTGTACCCAGTGGAAAAAAGTGTCCGTGAGAAGCTATGGAGCTTTATGAAGAGTTGGCCGAGGAGTCAAGGACTTTTAGCTCAAGGTCCGATTTTAGGAGGAAAAACCTTGACAACACAAGTGCTCCCTCCAACAATGGAAAGCTTGGGGATCAAATGTCGGTCCTCACTTCTATGGTGAAGTCTTTGATGGCTAAGTCCTGAAATGTGCTGCATGTTAAGTCATGTGAAATTTGTTCATTGGTGAATCCTTCATACACTTTTCCTTATTTGCAAGATGACTATGTCCAGGATGTGAGTTCCATGAGATATCAAGGAGGGGAAGGCTATTAAGGCAATCAAGGCTACCAAAATAGGCCTTACAATGCTAGTTGGAGGGACCATTCCAATCTTCGGTATGAAAATGCTCAAGGGGGTCAAAATGCTCAACCTTATCACCCTCCTCAACAACAATATTGGCCTCCTCAATCAAACTTCCAAAGGCTTCAAGATAATCCCCATGATCAAGGTGAAAGTTAGGTGATGTTGAAAGATGAAGTGATGCAAGACATATGAAGGTTGAGCATGTGCAAAGAAAGCCGATGAATTCCAAGAGAAGGCCAAATCGAGCATAAAAAACATGGAGACTCAAGTGAGTCAAATGGAATCCATCTTGAACCAAATGGAGTCTAGGGATTCGGGAAAACTTCCTTCTCAACCAGAACTTAATCCTCGAAAAAATTCAAGTGCTATGACTTTGAGAAGTGGTAAGGAGGTTGGGATTTCCCGAGATGGTGAAGTTGTTGAAAATGAGCCTAAAAGGGTTGAAGTTTTTTTTAGAAGAAAGTGGAAGAACATGCCAAGAAATAGGCCAAAGAAAGAGTGAGTAAGGGGAAGGAGATTGAGGAAGAGGTAGACATTGAGAAATCAGATTCTAATCCTGAATTATTGTCCCCTCCTCACAAGAAAACAAAGATGGAAGAAGTCGCTTCCTATGGATGGAACCACGCTTTTTGAAAGCTTTGAAGGGTAAACGAAGGAAGGAGGACAACAAGGACATCATTATGCATGCGTTAACTAATGCATTCGCCACATTTGTCATTATTTTTTGTTTGGTTGATTACTAGTTTTAGTTAGGTTTACACATCAAAGGGTTTAGATGACCATTGTTGGTTTTCTTGTCAAAATCCCGAGTTTAGTAGACTTGAATACTTTGTATTCTCTAGCACCTAGATCTTCCATTGTGATCTTTCTAGTAGGTAGCTCATGAGTATTTTGTCATCATTTTACAGAACACAACTCGCAAGGGTGGTAGTAAATTTAGAAGGCCATCCGCAAGGGCGGTAGTAGACAAGAAGGCCACGAGATAAAGCGTGGTAGTGGATTGAAAGAAGGTGGAAAAAGGGGGGAGTCAAAGTCCAAGATTTCAAGATGAAGGATGGCCGTATCAGCCAACATGTGCCGTGCCAGCCGACGCAACCATGCTAGAAGGCACTAGCATGAGGCATTTGGCACAGCAAGGCCCATGCCAGAGGCACCAGCACGAGGCGCTAGGCATAGTACGGCCTGTGCCAGCCCCGCATGGCACGGGGCTATCATCCAGCATGGCCCATGCTGGCGGCACTTGGCACGTGGCCTCAACAAGCGGTGCCCATGCTAGCCTTTCTTGGCATGAGGTGCCATCCTCTACATAATCTGTGTCGTTTCAACTCAAGATTCAAAGAACAATTGATGGGGTGAGACGTTCTACACAGTCGTGCCGTTGTTTTGCTCAAAACTGACTCCCAGTCGATGCTTCGCTAAGTTACACACGGCCCGTGCTTTTCAACTAGTTGAGACACTATTCCAAGCCAATGGATTAGGCCAAAAGTCACAGCCACCCATGATCAAAAGGCCAAGAACAACGCCCATCTGATGGTCCATGTCAGCAGGCATGGGCCGTGCCAAGGGTGGCAAGCCCGGCCGTGCCAGCAAGCACGACCCTTTCTAGAGCCATCCAGCATGGCCATGCTAGGCCACATGGTCCGTGCCAATAGCATTTAGCACGGCCGTGCCAGGCCACACGACCTATGCCAGCACCGCCCAGCACAGCCGTGCCACACGAGCGTCCCGTGCCATTTACGTTTGCTAGGGTTTTTTGGCCTATTTTGGGCCTTTTTCAAGGCCCATTTCCCTACTACTATAAATATAAGCCTATGTCTACTAGGTTTTAAGTTTGGAACATTATTCTACTCTTAGAGAGTATTTTAGAGAGAGAAAGGGAATAACCCTTCTCTCTAATTCCATTAAATTTTTCTTGATTTTGTTCGAGGGCATTGAATCTAATGAAATACTTGGGTTCAGTGCTTAAGGTGTAGCTAATTTACTTGGGAATCTTATTTGTATTCATGATTTGGTGTATATTTTGGGAGACTCTTTAGATCTACTTCTTTTTATGTGTTTATGATATTTTGTTGGCTTGTTCTTCACATTCTTGTTAATTACATGAATGTCACACTCAGATTGGCACATACCGTATTCTACATTTATGTTGGTACATCTATTGATATGGGAAAGAGAAACCTAGTTGTGATATGGGTAGTGGGGTCCGGGTTCATGTGGGTGTGTGCACACAGGTCTTTTCTGAGTTACCGCTATGATGAAACACACTAGTCTAGCTAGCGAGTTGGTCCAAAGGGTTATGGGTAGAGATAGCATTGGTAGCAAACTAAGATTATTTGCAACCCTAGGGCCATCCATAAGGTGGCTATCCCTTTGCCTCTATAGGCCTAGGGAGAATCATACATGGTGAAGTGCCTAGGAAGTAATCTTACGGGGCAGAAACAGATCTGCACAGTGGTAGGGCCTTTGTTTCACTCCTCTAGTTATAGAGTCGGTGCCAATGGAATATTACAAGCGCACCCTACATGACAGGTATGGGGAAGTGTTGATCATTGACCACACTACGTGTCGTGAACACTAGAATATGTTTAAATGTCTTGAATGTGATTGAGTCAAGGATCAAAGCATAATACCGATCGTGAACACTAGAATATGTATAGGGAAGTGTTGAACATCAACCACACCATGTGTCGTGAACACTAGAATATGTTTAAATGTCTTGAATGTGATTGAGTCAATGATCAAAGCATAATACCGATCATGTTATGTAGATATTCCCTGAGTGCTAGTTTATATAGTTTTATTCTCTTGTGATCTCGCATGCTTTTAGCTTTTAGTTGAAAACCCCCCAAAACATGTTTTGCAATATTTAGCCATTCTTAACACACGGATGGATTGACAACCTGGACGTGGCTATGTATAGTTGGCTTTTGAACATATATCATCTTTGTGGACAAACCTGGCCTTGTCACTATCTACCCTCTAGGTAGCATAGTAGTAGGAACGAGAGTAGAATATAAATCTTTAAATTTGATCACTTTTGAATGTCTTCCACACGGGTTAATTTAGTTGAACTCCTATGGATAATTTTTACGACCCACCAGTGGTGGCTTGTCAAATTTTTGCGCCGCTGCTGGGGATGTTAGTCTAAAAGTTTAATTGTTAATTTTTATGACCTCTAGTAGTTTGTATTGTTTTTTTTGTTTAGTTCTTGTTGCTTTAGTTGGTTTTTTTAGTGTTGAGACTGCGTTTATAGTTGTTCCATTTGCTTTTAACCTGTTTCTAGTGTTGTTTTTGGGTTTGTTTTTGTTTGGTTTCTAGTTTATGGTTAATACCCGTACCACAAACTTAGGAACTTTGCAAGAACTACCAGAATGCACAAGTAGTTGGAGAAGAATGAGGATGGTTAACACAACTTTGTTATTATGACATGAGGATGGTTAATGCACAAGTAGTTTGAGAATGAGGATGGTTAACACAACTTTGTTATTACGACATGAGGATGGTTGTTGTAACTTGAAATAATTTCATCCCCAACAAGAGTCTGAGGAACGTAATTACTTTGTTCGAGGAAATAGCAAATGGAACGAGGCAATTTGGCACAAGATCAAGAGTGAAAATATTGGATGAGGCCACTCAGTCTCCCAGGTTTGAAGAGCAAGTGCAAGCGCTTGCCTCTATGATGAAGGAATTCATGAAGGGGAGAATCCAACAAGTTGAAGTGTGTGGAATATGAAGTTTAGACCATCCCATGGACATGTTCCCATAAGTGGTTGAAGACGTGGAAGAGGTGAATGTGTTGGATTTCAACGGAGGAAATAGGCAAATCGGAATGGGACAAAAACAACATGGGTTCTGGGGGAACCAAGGAAATGAGAGGCAAGATCCCTATACAACCATATCCTATGGGAGAAAGTCCTTCCAACAACAGCTCCGCCTTGCAGAAAAATTTCCAAGGAGATAATCCTAGTCAGCCTCGTGCTAGAACAGCCCAACATGGACGTTCCACGACATGGATTGTGCCAGGCCACAACAGCATGAAGTTGTTGGCGTGACATGCGGCTTAAGCTTAAGGCGGTGGCACAGTACACTCACGCCAGCACGAGGCTACCACACACCAAAATGAGCTTTTCTTGGACGCATCACCATGCCGCCCCGACCAACCAATAAAAAAATCCCCTATCCTGACTCGCCTCGACCTCGGGGTCATAAGAATGATCTATGGGAGGTTAACTAAAATTAACCCGAGGCAGAGGGCATTTGATCAAATTTAAAGATTTATATTCTACTCTCGTTCCAACTACTATGCTACCTAGAGGGCAGATATTGAGAAGGCCAGATTTGTCCACATAGATACTGGATATCCAAAAGTTAACTACACATAGCCACGTCCTGGTGGTCAATTTGTCAGTGTGTTTGGAATAGCTAAATATTGCTAAATAGGTTTTGGGGGGTTTCTTTACTAACAACTACAAGCATGCGAGATTACAAGAGAATAAAACTATATAAACTAGCACTCAGGGAATATTTGCATAACCTGATCACTGATATGTTTTGATTCTTGACTAAATCACATTCAAGATATACAAACCTATTCTAGTGTTCACGACACGTTGTGTGGTCGATGGTCAGCACTTCTCCATACTTGAGGGTGCACTTGTAATCTTCCATCGACACCGCCTCTGTAGCTAAGAGAGTGCAACAACAGCTCTGCCATTGAGAAAATCTATTTCTCCCCCGTACGATTATGTCTTAGGCACTCCACCATGAATGCTTCTCCCTAGGCCTATAGAGGCAAATGGATAGGCATATTATCGATGGCTCTAGGGTTGCAAATAACCCTAGTTTTCTACCAACGCTATCTCTACCTATAACCCTTTGGACCAACTTGCTAGCTAGACTAGTGTGCTGTCATCATAATGGTAACTCAGAAAAGACCTACGTGTACACATCCATATGGACCTGAACCTCGCTACCCATATCACATCTAGGTTACTCTTCCCTCGATGGGGTGTAGCAATAGATATGTCAACACAAATGTAGACTACGATGTGTGCCAATCTTTGTGTGACATTCATACATTAAAAAAAAATGAAGAACAAGCCAATGTGATATCATGAGCACATAGAAATAAGTAGATCTAACGAGTCTCCTAAAACATACACCAAATAATAATAAAAATAAAATCCCCAAGTAAATTAACCACTCCCTATGCATTGAACCCAAGTATTTCACTGAATTCAATGCCCTTGGGAAAAATCAAGAAGAAAAGAAATGGAATTATAGAGAAGGGTTATTCCCTTTCTCTCTCTAAAATGATTTCTAAGAGTAGAATAATGTGCCAAACTTAAACCCTAGTAGACATAGGCTTATATTTATTGTAGTAGGGAAATAAGCCATGAAAAAAGCCCAAATAAGCCAAAGAACCCTAGAAGCTACAAACGGCATGAGACGCCTTTTGTGGCACAACTGTGCTTGGCGCTACTTGCATAAGCCATGTGCCTTGGCACGACCATGCTGGATGATATTGGCACATGCTGTGTAGCGTGACACAGCCGTGTTGACATGAGCTATTAGCTGAGCTTAGTCCTAGGCCTTTTGATCATGTTCGCCCGCATTGTTTGGTGTGGGCCATTGGCTGAGAGTGGTGTCTTGACGATTTGAACCACACAGGCTATGTGGAAATTTGTGGGGCATCGGATGGGAGTTAGTTTCTAAGGAAAATAATGGCATGAATGTGTAGAATGTTACACCCCATTAGCTGATCTTAGAATCTTGAGTTGAAACGACACGAGCCATTTTAAGGGAGACAACCTACATCCATAATTAGCCGATTATGGCATGGTGGATGACACAGGTCATGGTAAGATAGGTAACTCATACTCAAGGAGGCTAGCATGGGCCATGCTTATTGAGGCCTTGTGCCAAGGGCCTCTGGCATGGGCCTTGCTGGACAATGGCCTCATGCCATGGTGTTAAATGGTGGGGCTTATCATCCAACCTTAACGCAACCCCATGCCCTCATGCACACCACAATCGTGCTGCAGTCCCATGCTACTCAACGCATACCTACGAACCAGTCTCCCTCAACTACACCACACACATCTCTGGGTCATCCAGTGCTGACTGCCTAACCGCTCATGGCCCATGATGTCCCCCTCTGTGCTTGCAATGTACTATGCACAGTGCCTGAGCCATTCGAGCCTAATGCCCGTACGTGCAGCACCCCATCGCTAGGCCAGTACACTAAGTGTTGAGTCACAGCTTGAGAAGACATGTCCCATGCTCCTTGTCCCAAAAGTCTTTTCTTTTGCTTATAATAGCTTAGCTAATAGTGAACCTTTGTTTCCTTCTTCAAGGTCCATGCATGTGTGCCTTAGTTTCTTTGACCTTCTTTTGGCTTTGTACCCAGTACTCGTGAGAATGTTTGTACAACATATATGTGGAGTACTGAGCAACTAACACCTGCTTACCATTTTGCAATATATTGAAAATGAGCATTTTCTCCCCAGCTGTCGGGCCTTGTATTGCATTGTTGGCTTGTGTGTGTGAAGTCATATTCCTAATCTAAACTCGTGTGTGGATATCCACTGCATACTCGACCACATCCCTCTAAAGGCTTGGTGTACTGAGAGCAACCAAGATGAGTGCGACGTATGTGGGAAATCAGGCGGTAGTCATGACACTCCAGCATGACATGGCCACACGATTAACCTCCTCAGAGGGTAACCCGTGATAGTTGGTATCAGAGCTCAAACAGTCCTTGAGCGCATAGTTAAAGGCCGTCACTATGCGAAAGAAGTCAAATTAGTTAGAGAACATTGAGAGGGTTCTCTTTTGTGAGGTACAAGGGTCTGGGAGCCTAGTTGACCATGTGGATCAGATGGAATTGGATATTGCCATTATTAGTAAAGACATCAAGGTGGATAACATGAAGGTTGCACGTTATGATGAGAAGATCGCCGAGCTGAGGGAAACTTTGGTATTTTGCAAGTCGAACGTTATTTAGTTGAGTGGCATCATCGAGCAGCATGGCGGAGACATTCACGTACTTATGAAAGCTGTGGAAAACTTGTCCCAAAGTGGGGGCGTTGGCGGTTGTATCTATGCTGTACACAAATGAAAAGTCCCCGAGCCTAAGAAATATAGTGGGGCACGTGATGCGAGAGATCTTGATAACTTATTGTACGAGTTTGATCAATACTTTAAGGCAACCAGGATGGATTTGGAAGTTGAGAAAGTCACTATTGCCACGATGTATCTGGAGGGCTCTGCTATGGTGTGGTGGCAATCCCAAGATGCAGAGATGGAGATATGATGCCTGGCCATCGACACATGGGATGAATTGAAGCTCAAGGTGGAGCAACAATTTATGCCCACCAATATGAAGGAACATGCATTGTTGAGACTTAGGACCCTGGCGTAGATCGGTAGTATTATGGGGTACGTGTTAGCTTTCCAGGCTTGTATGCTCGACTTTCCTAACCATCCGGAGGAGTACAAACTTTATGACTTCAACCAAGGATTGAATCCATAGGCTAGACTCAAGCTAAGGAGAAGTCGTTGCAATGAATATAACACAACGGTGGCATTCATCAAAAGTCTGGATGACTATGGTGGCGGAGGATTGCAAAGAGTTGATAGGGAAATGGACAGTTATACTGTTGCCAAGGTGGGAAATGGTGCAGGTGCAAGTTCTCCCTAGGTAGGGAGTAACTTTAGACCCAGTATGAGCAGCGGAGGTAGCTACAGGCCCAATTCGGGTGTGTGAAGGAATGGGGGAAGCCCCAATGCAAGTGCAGCTAGTTCAGTTGGGTCTAAACCAAGGTGGGATGGACAAACCGGGAAGGCGTGACTTGTGTGTGGAACGTGCAAAAGGAATTTTCTCTTGTTGATTGTCCAATAGAGAAGAGGATCCTTGCTATATTTCTCGAGAACTCAAGACAAATCAAGGAGGCACTGAGAGAGGTAGTTTAGGAGCATTCGACTGAGGAGTCTGGGCCCGAAGAGGAAGAACCTTGCTCCATGGAAGCATTGAATTTGCGGTGTAATTCCATGGTGGGATCAATAGAGCCAGGGTGGTTGAATCCGTTAGTGGAGCCTGAGATCAACCGGGTGGTTGCTGCTGTGCAAGCAAAGAGAGCTGCGACTCAGTCAAGTAAAGCAGAGAAAGCCGCACCTAATATTGACAAACCTGAGATTGTCCGTGTGAAACCAATGTGTCGGACCGATAGAGCATTGATGTACATAGATGTGTGTGTGAATAGAAAAACCTATCCGAGCGATGATCGACAGTAAATCTATCCATGTGCATGTCTCATAATCAGAGACATCAAGATTGGGGCTCAAGTCGGAGAAAGCTGTATGCATGATGAATGACGTTAGCAGTAAAGCCCAACCAGTGCTGGGTGTTGCGAGGCGATGCTCGGTCAATTTTGGCACCATGGAGACCACAGTGGATTTCCATGTCGTTATAATGGATGATTGATCTGTGCATTTACGCATGGTTTAACCAATGCATTTGATATAGTTTTTAGTTGGTGGTTTGATAGTATTAGTTAAGTTTACGTAACAAGGGGTTTAGACAACCATGTTTGGTTTTCTTTTCTAAATACTGCATTTTGTAGATTTAATTGGTACTACTGGACATCTTGTATCCATGGGCTCCATGGTCTTCATTATAACATCTTTAGTAGGTCGCCCATGGGTACTTTTTGGTTACATTGTATATGAAGGCCGTTTGAAAGAGCGGTAGAAGATTGAAGGCTGTTCGCAAGAACACTAGAAGAGGCAAAGGCCATTCACATTAGAATAGTAGATGATGAAGGCCACGAACATTAATGCATGGTAGAAGAAGATTGAAGCCAAATATAGACGACTTCAAAATTTAAGATGGCCAAAGAAGAAAATGGTGAATCATGGTCCGAGGATTGTTACCTTAGTCCGAGAACGATCCAGGAATAATTAGATTTCCAGAATGGTTTCATTGGATTTTTTTCTTGATTAATAAAAAATTGACTACTAGAACTCCCGATTTGGGCTAACGGTTCACCTATAGCAAGCAAACGAGTTCAGTCGACGAAGCACAAATGGCTGGTCACAAACCGCGTATGGTTAAGCACCAACAGCTCATGACAATCTTCACGGCCTACACTACTCAAGAATAGAGGGGTTCCGTAAAGACCTGCACGAGACCAGTACAAGACCTTCACAAGGCAAGGTGCCGGGCCATGACAAAGACCCCAGACCGTGGAGCTTAGAGATGAAGAATTTTTAGATTTGGCTAAGTATGAAGCTGGTCTGTGAAAACCTATATGGGGTGTGAAAAAAGTTCTGAGCGAAGACCACAATCTGCTCGCGGTCCATGAAAACCTTCACGGACCATGAGAAATTCTGAGCAAAAATCGTGAACTGGTTGTGGTCCGTGACAATCTTGACGAATTGTGGCATGGGACCTGCTTCACAGACAACGCCAGATCCCACTTCCTGTGACTTTGAATGTACATGGACTATGCCAGATCCTACTCCTCGTGCGTGAATGCTTCATGGACCATGACATCCGAACTATCCGTGAAGCCTTGGTGGATGACTTAGGGTTTTGCTACTTTTGGCCTATCTTTAGGCCCAATATCGTACTACTATATATAGGGGCCTTAGTTTTCTACTAAACCCTAAGTAGGCATAGTGTAGAGTAGATTCTCTCTCTAGTTTAGAGAGAAGGAATAGAAGAATTCTTCTTCTCATTCCTTCTTCCTTTCCTTTCTATTTTCCTTTCATCTTATTTTCTATATCCCTGACATCTAACCTAATATTTTCCATGGATCTAACATTTGTAGAGTAGTTTAGTAACTTGGGGATATTTGTATTCATGCGTTGATGATTTCTTCTTGAGATTTAGATTTCCCTATCCCAATGCTTATGAATATTTTTGCTTGAACTTCTGTTTTCTAAGAATTATGATTTATGCTATGACATTATGATGATGCACTCATGTATGTATTATATTATAAAGTTGTGCTAGGTTATATTGTGATCTTGGGAAGTGTTGGAATTGTGGAGTCGGTATAGAACACCGGGGAGATGAGTGCATTCATGTCCTTTGAGGGAAAATCCTTATGTGTGTTATACCACGATTCCAATTAGATAGCTGTGTTTGATGTAAATCATATGTTGACCGGTTGATTAGGAAAATGCCGGTGAGAGAATAGCCTTTAGCTTACCCCAATAGATTAGCGTGTTGTATGAAGCGACTAGAGTTGTGCCACCTCTAGAGTTAAAAAGGTGCCTTTTCCTTTGGCACTCTAGGCCTAGGGGTTGAGATCCACAGTGGAGTGTTCGGGAATGTAATGCATCTTACTACATATCTAACGATTACAACGTAAGCGAGGCAATGCCCTTTTACCCGGGTATTGTTCCTCTAAGCGAGGACGTATAGGCCTTGGGAGTGAGTGATTAGGGAATGGTCTCTAGCATCGTAGGACTAGAGTGCATTGCCCAAAATTATGGAGATGGTGATATATGTCATTGTGGTAAGTACCACGTGTGACAGACGGGGGGAAATACCTGACTATCTCCACACTATGTGACATGAGCATAAGACAGGTTTATAAGTCCATATATGAATGGGTCGAGGATAGAAGTTATTTATCAAGCATGTTACGCAAATACCCTCAAGTGCTTATTTATATAGTTTGTTTTATTTCACTTTCATGCCTTGTAGTTATTAGTTTAAGATAACCAAACCTCCCCAGTTACATGTTTACACTACTAGCTGTTCCTTTCACTCGTGCAGATTGATGACCTGCACAAGGTTGTGTGCAAAAACCCTAGCATGCTTGTGAAAAAACCCAGGACTTGTTGCTTACTACCCCTAGGTAACTTAGCAATAAGAATGAGTGCATAATATAAATATCTTATCTTTTGACCACAAAGACCCTCATCTCATTTTCTAACGACAACTGGGTCGGAGGCATGTTAATGAATTTGGTTTAGTCCTCGATATGGAATTTCCGAGAGATGCACGGATTGTTGTATACCCATATGGCAACGGCCTTTACGTCTTAGGTACCAATTTGTGCACGATTAAAGTGACTGCAAAGAGTTCACCCGGGGTAAAATCTTGGCTTTGCAGTTCATCATGTGCATAAGACAAGATGAGGACTGTGGTTCAGCGGATCTCGGTGGGGAGAACGGAAATGAAGGGTCAGAAGAGTCTACACTAGAAATTGGGTTGCCTGATGGATCCAAGGAGCTTTGTGAAGCAAGTCTGGAGACTAAGCATGTTAAGGGTCACTCCCCGGCTGCGAGGGATGAAGATTTTTTAATCAAGGAGGATAGGAAGCATTTGTCGGTTGCCAAGAATATCTAGATTCCAAAGATGTATCTTCCGGCTGGCGCATCCCATCAAACTTCCTGTTTCGAGTCGTTCAAGCAAGCTAAACCTTGTTGACCTCGATGGGGAAAGATAAGTCATCATTCATATCTACAACCCCTTTTTGTTCCACAAGGCAGGAGGCAGAAACGTGATCGGATGATGATGCGTACCAGATAGCAACCAGAGTTGGACATTCCTTTGGTCATCGATCAAGGAGTGGTTGCTATAAAATCAAGCTAGCTCAAACCAGAACTGAAGAGAATCTGAGGACCATAGCTAAACTAGAGTACACCAGTGCCAGCAACTGAATCAACCCCTTTTTTTAAGGAAGAAATGTACGAGAAAAATGTGGGTAGCGAAGCACCTTGGAGAATTAATTGCTCCGTGGAAGTTTGCCGAATTGAGTGGGAGAGAATGTTACGGGGTGATGCTTATCATCCAACCTCAATGCAACCCCATGTCTGCATGCATGCCACAAACATGCTGTGGTTCCATGCCGCTCAACGCGTGCCTGCAAACTGGTCTTCCCCAACCGCGCTGCACACACCTCCGGGCCATCCAGTGCTGACTTCCTATTCACTCACAACTCATGATGTCCTCCACTATGCCCGTGACATGCTATGCACAACGCTCAAGTTATTTATGCCCAACGCCCATGCACGCAATGCTCGATCGCCTGCCCATCCAGCACCTAAGTGTTGAGTCACGGCCCGAGAAGACATGTCCTAAGCTCCTTGTCCCAGAAGTCTTCTCTTTTGCTTGTAATAGCTTAGCCAGTAGTGTAGCTTAGTTTCCTTCTTCAAGGTCCAGGCCCGCGTGCCTTAGTTTCTTTGACCTTCTTTTGTCTTTGTACCCGGTACTCGTGAGAACGTTTGTACAACATGTATATGAAGTACTGAGCAACCCACATTCCGTTACCTTTTTGTAATATATTGAAAATGAGCATTCGCTCCCTAGATCTCAGGCCTTGTATTTCATTATTGGCTTGTGTGTGTGAATCCTTAATCCTAATTTAAACTTATGTGTGCATTTCCGTTGCATACTCGACCACGTTCCTCTAAAGGCTTGGTGTGCGGAGAGCAACCAAGTTGAGTGCGACGTACATGGGAAATTTGGCGGTAGTCGTGACACTTTAGCACGGCTAGTTCGCACAGCTAATCCCCTCAGAGGGTGTGGGAGGTCATCGCCGTACCTATCAAATTTAATATTTATAAGCCCTAATGCTTCCTATCTACAATTAAGTAGATAATGGCAAGTTGGGGTTGTCCATGAGAAGAGGGATCTTTTCAAGTGTTTAAACATATATATGAGAAAACACACTAGGAATATACATATATAGATACATATAAAAGCATGTAAAAAGGGAAGTTTGGTTGGTTTTTTATCCTAAATTTTCAAACTGAAGGACAACGATTAGCAAAGCAAGAGAACTATGCTAATCATGCAAAAACACTTCCAAGCCTCTTATCCATCATTGAACATGAAACCTATTTTCTACTTTCACTACTTGTGAAGACTAGACTTCTATCCTTCTTAGATAGTAGTTTGCAAGAGTGAATTCGACATCTCTTGTCAAACCTCACCAATGCCCCCCTTAGTCGAAACACGACTAAAATTATCCCATTGATGGCATTGAGCACGAAGAATCAACAAGCTTGGAAACACTTATAAACACTACACCGTGTCTAAGCATTTAACCAATTCATGCATTTACGCAAGATTAGTCAAGAACGATCAACATTCATAGACTTCTCTCATTTGCTACAAGAAACAAACATGACAAAGAGTTAAACATTATCATATTTATCTAGAAATTATGAATCCATAAACACAATCCTAACTACTAAGCGCATGAAGGATTTGACGTATCCACATCCTAACTACTATTCCCCCAAGTCAATACCTCACAAAAATATCACTATCACACATCCCAAAGTTAAGATCAAATGAGAAGTTTCCCACAACCCCATTCCTAAATCTCCCAAACCATATCAACCTATCAATTCATTGATATCCCTAAAACAGCTCCAAATCCCGAATTGACAGTCCCAAATCCAATGGTACAAGGGGAAGCTAAAAGCATACATAAATTTCAAACGCATACTCCACTTTATACCAATATATCATCCTAAAAAAGAAGTATATCAACAATCAAGAATTTCATAACTTACTTTGTTTTCTCCGCTAAATTTCCCAATCCCAAGAGGTCTCAAGATGTAAAGCTACCTGATCCATCCATATGGCCACCACAACCTTATGACTCCAACGCCAGCAAATGAGTGAACACATAACATCTTTCCATTTTCTCTCTTTCTCTCATTTTGCCTAGGAGCCCTTTCGGGTTTTCATCCTTGCCACACATCATGTTTCTTTGGCTCATATCTCACCTTTTTCCACACATTTAGCCTCTCATTTTTGCCTAGGTTTCCCTTTTGGGTTTTTGATCTATCCGGGCCCCCAATGTTGCCTAAGATGTCCTCTCGGGTTTTCAACTTAGCAGGATTCTTTTTATTTTTGTTCTTTTTCATTTTTTTTCATGTTTTTCCAATCAAAAGTAGCTAATTATATACATGTAAATCATTAAACCCCCCCTCCCCACACTTAAAATCATACATTGCCCTCAATGTAAAACACCTAAGGAAATAAGTTTCAAGTATAAGGAAAAAGGAAAAATAACTTACAACTATTGATGCAACGACCAACGACTCCCCTAAAGATTATTGCCGATATTGGACTTCCCAAGAATTTTCCTCCTCATGGCATCTCCTCTGAGTTTCTTAATTTCTAGAGACTACCATGGATTCACACCGGTCAAGTGGTGGATTCGTATTCGAAGGTTTTCAATGTCATCCGCCATGGTGATTCTCTGCCAGCTGGCACGAACATTATACTCCACTTGGGCTCGATGGAAGGCATTTTGGCCCTCTCGAAGGCCACGTACCTCATGAAGCAAATCCTGAAAGGATTTTTGAGGTGAAGGTGTGTTGGTATGAATACCAACTACATGTGGAGTGGCTGCAAAATTGCGGTTCAATCCGTCTCAAAAGAAGTTTTGTATGCTAAGTCCACCTCGATGCACAATGCTTCCACTGGGGTGTCCTCCTCAAGGTTTTTCCTCTCCGGGTTATTAAGATCCATGAACTTCACCTTTCTCCCATATAACCAAATATATTCATAATGATCAATGATTGCTAGCATGTTCGATTTAGATAGCCTCTTGAATGAGAGAAATTAAGAGTCCAGTAGGCGTAGTCTCTGAAGACCCTCTAGTGCTTGGATGTTCAAATTCTCGGCTAATATCGTAACCATACCACTCATGGAGAGTTCACCTCTTCGGTCTAATTTGGTGGTTTTTGCACATCTTGTTACCCAAACATCTACCCAATCCGGGTGGCCTACGCTGGCTCTTATCATTAACCAAAGAGACTTTATGTCTTCGACGGGGGCATGTGTTGGTTCTCCATGGAAAAAGAAGGTTGAGGCCTATAGACGGTGAATGTAGCGCAAGACGGGGTGTAAAATTGAGGAGCTCATATCTTTGCCCGTCCGGGCCCTCTTGGTTATGATATGCCAAAATGTGATATCATTATAATCATGAGTGGTTTCATACCCTCTATTGTACCCATAGTCACACCCAAAAGCCATTTTCAACTCGGTGTAGCTCACTTTATAGCATATCATTCAAGTGGAAGGTGATATATGGTACACATTTTCCATCCTGATCCACCCGGTCTTGGTGTTTTTCTATGGTAGCTAAGAACTCTAGTGTGTACCTCTCGTATGTTGGAGAGTGTTTGGCCATGAATCATCTCAACCACACCTTGGATAGAAGAATTTTGACTGGCTGTCTTAGCCCAAGCACATACATAGCTTCACCACAATAAAATTTTGTTTCTTGAATAGGCTGGCCAATAAGCAAGTCCCACCTTCTTGCAAACTCGCCCGTAATGAGCTTTAACCCCATATACTTCCCCGTGAAATGCCTAGGGGGTGCGGAGGAACTCACACCATCATGATTGAGTCACTTTTTTGGGGCCATGAGTTCTCACCACAATACACTAAACACCACAATAAACAAGGTTCTAAAAGCAATCACTTACCACAACAAGCAATGCTTCACAATACCATTCACCACCACAGACAATTCTTCACAAAAGTACTCCTAGTGGTTAAGAACAAAATTCCACCAAGTCCCAAGAGCAAAATAGCACCAAGAATCCAAAAAGCACTTGACAATATTAACACATCACCACAAAAATTCCAACACCTTAAATCAACTAAGTAACAATACTCCAATCTCAAACCATCCCCAATATAAGCACCAAATTCTTCCAAAATTCTACACCAATCACAATGGAAATTTTAAGGAGATGTATATTTACCATTATTGTGAAGAGAATGACTAGGGAGAACACATTTCCAAGTGAGTCCAAGCCATTCATTGCCTCCCAAGTGACCAATTCAAGCCAAGAACAAAAATCCCGCAAAAAGTCAGTGATTTGAAGATTTAATGGGTTGAAGGATGGATTTTAATGAGTGGAGAGGAATGTAAGATGGTGGGTAAGTGTGAAATGGTGGTGGAGAGGATGGATATAGGCTAGAAATGGTGAAATTTAGAAGACAGAAATGAGATTTTTTAGGAGTGTTTTTGAAATGGAGAAGAGTGGAAATGGAGAAGAAGGAGTTCTTGAAATTGAGGAAATGGAGAAGAAGGAGATGGAGAAAATAAGAAAATAGGAAGAAAGAATGGGAAAAGGAAAAAAATTGCACCCATGAACAATGCCCGTGCAACTCGCACGGGCTGGCTTCTCTTCACGCCCGCGGCATGCCTCCCAGCATCGTCCAGACTTTTCCCGAGCATGTCGCGCAGGTAGCTCCTTCTCGATTGTTTGGCGTACATCCCAGCTCCGTTTCAGAGATTTGCTCGCACTTGTTGCACGGGCGGGAGCCTGGCCGCTCGGGCGGGAGAGCTCCCAGCTTCCCGTGGCCAGCTTCCCTGCTCCCAACCATTTTTTTTCAACATATACAAAGCTAATTTTTCCGTTCCAAAATTATCGCAGATTCTCCAATGCTCAACCTATTTTGCTACAAAATCATGGAAAAACACAATCGTGAAAGAAATAAAATAAATTAAAGCAATGAAAAATAACAATAAAAATTAAATTGAGATAACCTCGATGAAAAGTCACGAATGACGATTTGGATGATCAAAACCAAGTTTATTTAACGTCTCTGGCATGAATTACTCCCCTTCTTGGAGCTTACTCACAAACCAAATTGTGGAACTCAACATCCTCTCCCTTCTCCGGAACAAAATTCTTGTGGTAAGGTTTCAAACATTGTCCATTGACTTCGAATGTATTGGAATTAGCGCGATCTAAGATTTCCACTGCACCATGCGAGAATACCTTCCCACCTCAAAAGGACCGATCCATCAGGACCTTAACTTACCAGGAAATAGGCGAAGGCGGGATTGGAATAGAAGGACTTTTTGACCTACGTCTAATTCCTTCCTAATGATCATCTTGTCGTGCCACACCTTTGTCTTCTCCTTATACATTTTTGCGTTCTCATAGGACTTCCTCCGGATCTTATCTAGTTCATCCAATTGTAACTTCCTATTCAAGCTGGCCTCATCTATATCGAGATTGAATTCTTTGACCGCCCAGTGAGCCTTATGTTGAATTTCCACCGGTAGGTGGCAGGGCTTACCAAACACTAACCGGTATGGTGACATACCAATTGGTGTTTTGTAAGCCATCTTATACGCCCACAAGGCATCATTCAACCAAGAACTCCAATCCTTTCGGTTAGGGTTAACCATTTTTTGAAGGATGGACTTGATTTCCCGATTGGAAACTCCAGCTTTCCCATTGGTTTGTGGGTGATAGGCGGTGGATGTCTTGTGAGTGACGCCATACTTCTTCAAGAGTGCCTCTATGGTCCGATTGCAAAAATGAGTTCCACGGTCACTAATCAAGGCTCGGGGCATCCCAAACCTAGAGAAGATGTTATCTTTCAGGAATCATGTAACCACTTTAGAATCATCAGTCCTAGTGGGTTTTGCTTCAATCCACATCGACACTTGATCAATAGCAAGAAGAATATATGTAAAGCCGTAAGAACTAGGGAAAGGTCCAATAAAGTCAATAACCCAAACATCAAAGATTTCACAATACAAAATAGGCCTTTGGGGCATTTCATTCCTAGAGGAGATGTTTCCTACTCTTTGGCATTCATCATAAGATTTGAAAAAGGTGTATGCATGATTATTTAATGTAGGCCAATAAAAACCACTTTCTAAAACTTTCCTAGCGGTCCTCTTTGCTCCAAAATGACTGCCACATGCATGCGAATGAAAAAATTCAAGAATTGAGTGTACTTCATTATTGGGGATACATCTCCTAACAACTTGATTTGCACAATGTCTCCATAAAAAGGGATCATCCCACACATAATATTTAGCATCACTCTTTAATTTACCCTTTTGGGCCTTAGAAAAATAAGGAGGGAATTTACCGGCAACAAGGAAATTTACAATGTTGATATACCACAGTTGGAGATCCCTTATGATGAACAATTGTTCATCAGGGAATTCCTCCCGTAGTTACTCCTTCACTGTGGGATTTACCTCTATGTTTTGGCATGTTTTCAACCAGCTCAAAAGATTGGCCACAAGTTTTTCCGCACCTTTCTTGTCTCGCATCTCCAACTCAAATTTTCTCAAAAGAAAAACCCACCTAATCAGTCTTGACTTGGCCTCTTTCTTTGTCAACAAGTGATGAAGCGCTGCATGGTCACTGTACACAATAACTTTTGTACCATGCAAGTAAGATAAAAAATTTTCCAAAGAAAATACCACAACTAGCAACTCCTTTTTTGTGGTGGAGTAGTTTCTTTGGGCCTCATTGAGAGACATGGATGCATAGTAGATGTCGTGAGGCACTCTCCTCACCCTTTGGCCAAGTACCGCCCCAACGACATAATCACTAGCATCGAACATGATCTCAAAAGGTAAAGACCAATCCGGGGGTTGTATGATAGGGGCCGAGACTAACCTTTCTTTCAATGTATCGAAAGCCCCTTTACAACCATCATCTATCAATTATTCCACCTCCTTTTGCAAAAAATTGCATTAAGGAGATGCTATCTTTGAGAAGTCCTTGATGAACCGGCGGTAGAATCCTGTATAGCCAAGAAAAGAGCGCACTAATGCACATTAGTAGGATAAGGAAATTTTGAATTGTGTCTATCCTTGCCTTGTTAACCTCAATACCTTTAGAGAAGAAAAAATGGCCTAATAGAATGCCTTGCTCTACCATGAAATGACATTTCTCAGAGTTTAACGCAAGATTAGTATCAATGCAGCGTTTAAGAACTTGTGCCAAATTTGCTAAACAGTTGTCAAGAGAATTACCATGAATGGTGAAATCATCCATGAATTCATCGACAAAATTTTCAACAAATTCTAAGAAAATGCTTACCATACACCTTTGGAAAGTTGCGGGTGGGTTACATAACCCAAAAGGCATACGCTACTAGGCAAACGTACCAAAGGGGCACGTGAAAGTGGTATTTTCTTGGTCTTCCGGGGCGATAACTACTTGAAAATACCCCGAGTACTCATCTAAAAAGAAATAGAAGGGGTTGCTTGCTAACCTCTTGAGCATTTGATCAATGAATGGCAACGGGAAGTGATCCTTCTGGGTTTCTGCATTTAGCCTCCGGTAGTAAATGCAAACGCGCCACCCATTTTGAACTCGGGTGGGCACCATTTCACCCTTCTTATTTTCGACAACCATCACCCCACATTTCTTGGGTACCACTTGAGTTGGAATCACCCACTTTCTATCCGAGATTGGATAGATCATGCCCGCTTAGAGCAACTTGAGGATTTCCGCCTTTACCACCTCCATCATAGGTGGGTTTAAACGGCATTGGGGTTGTCGCACGTGTCTCGAACCTGCTTCCAACAAGATTCTATGCATGCAAGTGGATGGACTTATTCTTTTGATGTCAGCAATAGTCCATCCAATTGCTTCCTTATTCTCTCGCAACACCACCGTCAACTTTTCTTCTTGCTCTTTGGTGAGCTTGCTTGAAATGATAACCAGAAGCATCTCCCCTTCGCCAAGAAATGAGTACTTGAGGTCACTTGGCAAAGTTTTAAGTTCAGTCACTGGCATTTTCACAAGTGACAGGAGGAATTCCGGTTCCTTGGGTTCCTCTAAGAGTAGAGAGGGAGGTTTTGAGAGGCTCGGTTTCATCTCTTCAAGCAAGTTCAAGTCCTCAAAGCTTTCCTTCAAGTTAGTTCTCATAGAATATACATTGTGGGCATCGAAACTATCACATTGCAAAGCAACTAACACGGAATTATCAGCAATTAGCTCAAAAACATCTTGCACAACTTCTTCAACAACATCTAAGGCATGGCAAGCATGTTCTTCACTAGGATACTTCATAGAGTCATTAATGTTAAACTCTAATTTTATTCCATCAAATTCCATGGTGATGGTACCCTTATGCACATCAATCATTGTCCTGGAGATTTTCAAAAATGGCTTCCCCAACAAAATTGGGGCGGCATGTTTATCATGCTTCATGTCATGGACATAAAAATCTGTGGGGAAAACTAAGGAATCCACCTTAACCAACACGTCCTTAACAATACCTTTAGGGTATGCACTAGAAAGATCGGCCAATTGGATTACCAACCCGGTTTTGTGCAATGTACCCAAGTTGAGGTTTTCATACAAAGAGTAAGGAATTACATTTATCGATGCACCTAGATCAAGCATGGCTTTTTCAAAATGTGTATTTCCTATTATGCAAGGGATTGTGAACATGCTGGGATCACCAAACTTAGGGGGTAGCTCTTTTTGACACAAGGCGGAAACATTCTCACTTTTTCCATTTTTCAACTTACTTTTGGCCCTTTGTTTTCTATTCACAATGCATAATTCCTTGAGAATTTTAGCATATCTAGGAATATGTTCAATTGCATTCAAGAGTGGGATATTTACCTCACATCTACAAAAGACTTCGTAGATGTCTTTGTTATCCTCCTTCCTCCTTTCAAAGCTTCTGGAAATGGAGGTTCCAGTACCTATAGAGGAATCTCCACCATCTTTTCTTTTTTGTGAGTGGGAGATGAAGGTTCCAAAATGGAGGTTGACTTTGGTCTTGGCAGAAATGTCTCCACCTCAATTTCTTCTTCCTTGCTCTTTTTGGCCAACTCCCCAGCCTTCTTCTCACGGCTTTCTTCTTTCTCAACCTCTTTTTCAAACACCTCAACCCTCATAGGCTCCTCTTCAACAATTTCATTACATGGGAAAGTGCTAACCTCTCTACCACTTCTCAAAGCGATAGCACTAGCATTTTGTCGAGGGTTGATCTCCGGTTGGGGGGGGTGGGGGGTAGTTTACCCTTTTCCCGGGCCTCCATCCGATTCACCACTTGAGCTATTTGGCTCACTCGAGTTTCCAAGTTCTTGATGCTTGCCTTGGCTTCATCTTGGAATTTTGTGCTTTTCTCTACGCACATGCTTAACCGGCAAATGGCTTGCATCACCTCATCTTTTGTTAACCCTGAGCTCTCCCCCTGGTCTTGGGGTTTGTCTTGGAGCCTTTGAAATTGTTGTTAAGGTGGACTATATTTTTATTGAGGGGGCCGATATGGATGAGGGTTTTGACCTCCTTGAGGGTTTCTATACCGTAGGTTCGGGTTATCATGATTACTTAAATAGTACGGCCAGTTTTGGTAGCCTTGGCCACCTTGGTACCCCTCATTCCTTTGATATCCTTGCGCACCTTGGTAGTTTTGGTTGCCTTGATATCCTTGGTTTCCTTGATATGCCATGGCACTCACCTCCTCAATATAGTCCTCTTGCAAAGTAGGGCAAGTGTCTATAGGATGCGCCAAGTAACAAATTTCGCACGATTTGACATGCAGCACATTTCTGGGCTTTGTCATCAACTAATTCACCATAGATGTGAGGGCCAAGACTTGGTCCTCAAGATTTCTACTATTAGAAGGGTCACTTGCGGGCATTGGATTTCTCCTTCACAAATTGGCCCTTGAGCTAAAGTTTCATGACTCCTCCGCTAGCTCCTCATATAATTGCATAGCCTCCGATGAAGTCTTGTTCCCAAGGGTACCACCACAAGAACTCCACACTAATCTTTGGTCCTCATCAAGAAGACCATTGTAGAAGTAATAGACCAAATCCCCCTTCGAATAACCATGGTAAGGACAACATGCAAGAAGCTTCTTGAACCTTTCCCAATAGTTGAAGAGAGATTCTTCGTGCCATTGGAGGATGATACTTATGTCCTTCTTCAAGGCGGCAGATTTTGAGGCCGGGAAATATTTGGCTAGAAACTTCATTTTCATGTCAAGCCAACTCTTAATGCTCTTGGGTGGTAGGTAGTGGAGCCAATCCCTTGCGCCATCTCTTAGTGTGAATGGGAATGCCGTAAACTTATAAAAATCCTCATCTACTCCATGAGGAACTGTACCACCACATAAAAAGTGAAACTCGGTGAGGTGCTTGTTGGCATTCTTCCCTTGCCTACCAAGGAATATGGGTATCATGTTTATGAACCCGATCTTTAGCTCAAAGTGCCCATTCAGTCCAACCAAGGGATACTCAATGCACATTGGTTGTTGATCGAGGTTGGGGGGCATAATGTCTCTCAACATTGCTTGCCCCAAAAGAATCTCCCTTCCTTGGAGAGGAGGAGCTCTCCCTTGGAGAGGAGGATGTTGATGTCCTTCTCCAGGATACTCATCTTTTTGCTCATGTTGATGCTCCATAGAATTGGAATTATCCACAAAATGGTCACTAGGAGGGGTGTTATTCACACTTTCCAAAGAAAGCCTCCTAGCCCATCTCAAATTCAACTCCAACTCGGGGTCGTAGTGTAGGGGTTCTTGTGAAAAGGATCCCGTACGAACCATACACCAAAAACTTGAACAATAAATCTCCAAGCCAAGCAAAAATGGCAAGTCAACTAAGAAATCAAAATAAAAGCAAACGAGCAAATATTTACAACTAGTACATAATCACACATAATATGCCCAAACACTTAAAAATAAACGCCTCTTCCCCGGCAGCGGCGCCAAAATTTGGGAGGTTGTCGCCGTACCTCTCAAAGTTAATATTTATAAGCCCTAATTCTTCCTATTTACAATTAAGTAGATAATGGCAAGTCGGGGTCGTCCACGAGAAGATGGATCTTTTCAAGTGTTTAAACATATATAGGAGAAAACATACCAGGCATATACATATATAGATACATATAAAAGCATGTAAAAAGGGGGGTTCAGTTGGTTTTTGATCCTAAATTATCCAATTGAAAGACAAAAATTAGCAAAGCAAGAGAACTATACTAATCATGCAACAACTAAAGGGTAATTAAACCAACAATTAACGGAACCTCGGGCGCAATTGACTTCCACTTCCAAGCCTCTTATCCATCATTGAACATGCAACCTATTTGCTACTTTCACTACTTATTTTGAAGAATAAATTTCTCTCCTTCTTAGATAGTAGTTTACAAGGGTGAATTCGACATCTCTAGTCAAACCTCACCAATGACTCCCTTAGTCAAAACACTACTAAAAGTATCCCATTGATGGCATTGAGCATGAAGAATCAATAAGCTTGGTAACACTTATAAACACTACACCGTGTATAAGCATTGAACCAATTTTTACACAAGATTAGTCAAGAACGATTGACATTCATAGACTTCTCTCATTTTCCTCAAGAAAGAAACATGACAAAGAGTTCAACATTATCATATTCATCTAGAAATTATCAATGCATCAACACAATCAAAAGCTCTAAATCATAATCTTGGATTCCTATCAAGAAAAGGGGAAATCAACCCATTTCCCCAAACCCTAACAAGCATATCATACAAGTACTTCATATACTCAAGCTTTCATGAACATTAATGACATTGACAAACACATTCAATACTCCATAAATGCATAATAGTAAGAGCATCAAATAGGCTACAAATTGTTCTTAAGACATGGGCTTGGAAGCCTAATTCAATTTCTCCCAAGAACTAGATTAGCTAATACAAATCATACTAACATCCATAAACAAATGCATAGAGAAATAAAGAGAGAAGAAATGAAAAAGATGAAGAATCTAGGGTTTGGAGAGAGTAGAACTCGGCCAAGAAGGATAAGATATGAAGTGGGTGGCCAAAAATTCCTTTTATAGTACAAGAGGGATGAAAAGAAAAGAAAAAAAAATCAAAAGTGTAGCAGGCTCCCGCCCGGGTGGAAATGGGCTAGGGCGGGCTACTCATTTTCACCCTTGTGTTGCCTTGCCTTCAAATCCTCGATTATTTTTGTATTCAATCTTCAAAACTAGTCTTCAAATATTCAAAGTCTTCAAAATGTGATCTTCAAAGGTCTCCGGTCTTCAAGTCTCGGTGTTCTTCCTTTGTCACACAAAATCCACTTAGAAAAAGGTAAAAGAGCATAAAGACGGTCTTACCTCTCCTAAGAGAATTTCAAGGCAAAACACAAGCTCTTAAAAACAAAAGAGCACAAAAGTGATCCCTAAAAGTACTTAAATAATCACATAAAATGGACACATCAGGTTGACCCGTGATACACGGGGTACTAGTATGGGCCATATTCCGCCAGGTACCTCGTGCTGGTGCCTTTTTGCACAGGCCATGAAACGCCGAATGCCTTGTGCTGGTGCCTTCTAGCACGACCATGTAAGCTGGCACACACCGTGTCGCCTGATGCAGGCGTCCTTCATCTTGAGATCTTGGACATTCACTCCACTCTTTTTCTGGCTTCTTTCCATCTACTACTACACTTTAGCTCGTGACTTTCTTGTCTACTACCGCCCTTGCATATGACCTTCTAATATCTACTATGACCCTTGTATGTGGCCTTCTACAAAATGACGAAAAAAATAGTCATGAGCAACTTACTGGTAAGATAAAAAGGAAGATCTAGGTGCTTATGAATACAAAGTATCCATTAGTTCCAATTAAGTCCACAAAACTTGGGATTTAGATAACAAAACTAACAATGGTAATATAAATTCTTTTCCGTATAAACCCAACTAAAGTTAGCAATCAATCAAACAAAACATAATAACAAATGTGTTGAATACATTTGTTAACACATGCATAATGGTGCGGATCAATTCCCCCACACTTTAACCTTTACTCGTCCTTGAGTAAACAAAAACAAACAAAGATTGAAGAGGAATGTAGCATGTTAGTATAAGTTAACTAATGCATTCAAATTGTTCCTAGATTTCCCTAGTTCCCCCAAGAGGTAAGAATATCATAAATCTCACACTCCCCAAAGAGACTAGGTAGTCTATACAACCAAATCGTGTGAAGAAAAAGGTAAGCAAAAATGATAAGTGTCAAACTAGCTTATCCATCTAATAGGCCATAAAAAGCGATCCAAGAGATGTTGCCGAAGAAACCACCAAGGATAATAAAAAAGATCCTCAACTAGTTACAACCAAGGATAATCCAGAAGATCCTCAGCTTAGTTACCACCAAGGATAATCCCAAAAGATCCTTAACGTAGTTTTCGGTTTCCCTCAGTTTCTCTCATTTTTCCTCGGAGCCCTTTTGGGTTTTCATCCTAGCTTTAACACACAAATGGTACTCACTTCTCACCTTTTTCCACACATGGCCTCTAATTTTTGCCTAGGTTTTTCAACCTAGCCTGGCCCTGGCCTCTCATTTTTACCCAGGTTTTCAACCTATCCAGGCCTTCCCCATTGTTTTCTGAGTTGCCCTTTTGGGTTTCCAACTTAGCCGGGAATATATATTTTTCATTTTTTCAAAATTTCAAAAATTTTTTGATGGAGCACAAAATTCCCCAAAGATGGGCTTCATACTACATGAAGATAAGGAAAAAATGACACCACACAAGTGTTCCCGATAACCTCCCCCAAATACAAACTACCAAAAACTACCAAATAAAATACACCACCAAAATGTTTCCAAAAATTCCCAAGCACAAAAGACAAAAAGGTGCCCTCACACCCAAAAGCAAACAAACAACCAAGAGTTCCAAAATCCAAATGAGAGAAGAAAAACAAAGGGAAAAACATGGTAATTACCTCAAACATGAAAAACAAAAGGAATCAACAGATAAAGGGAAATAACACCTTTGCAGTATTCCAACCCTCCCATACACTTAGTTCATGCATTGGCCCCAATGCATGTGACCAAGGTGAAAAACAAAGTTGGAAAACCGAAGAGTAATTAGTGCCATCTGTGACGTCTAGCTTCATGCCCCGCCCGTGCAGATCCTGATGATAGTTCCCCTCTCCGGTACTTGCTGTTCTCAACCTGTCAGTGATCTCCATTATACCATTATGAAAAAAACCCATATTGGCCCTCATGTACGTGAGCTAATCATCCACCCGATCAAATCTGTCGGTATTCTCCTCTTGGTGGTAGTCTAGTTGAGCTCCCAGCCGATGCACGTCCTGCCTGACTCCGAAGATAGAGTCTCCCAAAGACTACACCCAATTATGCTCGTGTCTCAGTGGCTGAGTACACATATGATAAGAAAAGACTGACTGGTAACTTGGGGAGCTGTGATCCCTGAATGGGCTGGACAGTGGGTGATGTCATGGAAGAGCCTCGTGCTGTGAAGGGATTGAGACGATGTGCCTGTCTGGCTTAAGACTTGGACTAGGCGGACGCCTACGACTGCAACGCCTGTTCGAATCTACAAAATCATCAAAATGAGAGAAGATACTGTGCCTACAAGAGTCACTAGCTCCATGCCCCGTGGAATGACACGGCTCTTCATGAATACTAAGTGGCCCTTAAAATGGGGGTCATCCTCCAAATACATGCTCAACCATAGGAAGAGCTAGCGGTGGATTGATAAGGTGATGATCGGTGGGAACAAGTTGTGCGGGATGGTCCGGAACTGGCTCCTCATATATAGGCTCCTAGCCATTCTCCTCGTGATGCTCGCCATCCTGATCTGGATAATGGGCTCCCAAAATCTCCTTTGAACCTACATCAGGCTTTATAATAAGATCCTGCTGTAAAAAGGTCTTGGCTAGAGTGGTCTTTGCATTCTGGGGAAATCTCATGAATTTCTTACCATTTTACATCTAGTGGATAATCCTCGCACTCAACTGTATCAATTTTTCCCCTGACATAAGTGAAAGAGACATAGTGTAAGGAGAGCACGGATTTTCCCACATTGCATCATCCACTGGGAGGTGATAATTATCCACAAGGACCGATATCATGCCTCCAATTGCAATCTTGCTAGTGCGGTGTCTGGAGAGGTCGATACAATTGCCAATGAACTTGTCTACGAGATCAGGATATGCTCGCCTAGTTCATATCGACCAGAGTATCATGCAAGCCATATTAGAAGTTGTAGTGGCCTCCCCATGACAACCGACCACCACACTCAATAGCCTAGACACATACCTCAGTGCTGGATGCACTATGTCATTGTTCTTGATCTCTCTCCCCTGCTGTTGTCGGGTGATAGTGGCCTAGAAGGTGTAGAAATGATAACCTGCATCAGACTCATTGTACCCCTTCACATATCTATGAGCCTTCCATCTGAAACTCCAGCCAGCTGAGCATATATCATAGCATGTGGCACATCCTCCAAATCAAATATCACATATTTCCCCATGTGTCTGTTGTTATCCATCGTGACAGTAGACAAAAAATCCAGAGTATACCTAGTGTATTCTTTATACCAATCCTCTATAGGAGCACCTAGACTGATTTGTAGAGTCTGAGGTCCTTAAGGGTCCTCTCATCTACAAACTTTGTCTCTTGGAGAGAGCGTCTAACTAGATTGCTCCACCTCTCCCGTTGGGTCTCGATGAGTGTGGTCAACCCCATAAAGGATACATTCCCCTCTCTGTCTATGAAGCATGATAGAAAATATAGCACAAATAATATCCCAACAACAAGAATATGCTAACACTCCTTAACCAACCATCCCAAACTCTCCCACAAGTTTCCAATATTCACTAAACATGCAGTTATCAAAAACTTTCAAAATTTTCAAAAATCCAAACTCAGGATATTTGGTGTAGAATACCTTTGTTTAGATTGGGGCTTAAATTTTGAAAAATTGTTCTTGAAAAGCATGCAGACTCCTCTTAGATAATTTTACAGCAATCCCTAACACCTGGATTGGACCAAAAATAATTTCTTGGAAGAAAAATTGAAGTAGGGCCGAACTGAATTTCAGAATTTCAGGGAAAAATATTGATTTTTTGGAAGCAATAGTTAGTGGGTTTTGTTGGGCTTGAAAAAATAATGATTTTGGGATAGGTGTGAGGTAAATCTGATGTGAATTGAGAGAGTTATGGCCAAAATTCAGTTGGGAGAGGGAAGAGGTTCGGTTTTTCTAGAAAAAGAAGAAGAAGGATGAAGAAGAAGATGATGATCAACGCGAGGCTTTTATTGACGATGGGGCTTTTTTGATTGGTTGACCAGGGTAGTAAGGTGATGCGCTTGAGAGAAGCTCGTGCTGGCGTGGGGCAGCCTCGTGCTGGCGCGAGTTCACCGAGCCACCGTATAAGCCTAGGTCTCGTGTCACGCCAACAACTTTGTACTGATGCGGCCTGGAATTAGCCCGTGCTGTGGCACATTTATACTGGACTTCTCTAGCACGAGGCTGACTAGGATTATCTCCTTCGAACTTTTTCCACAAAATCCATGCATCCAAAAACACTGTTCCAAATAAAAATTAATAATTAATGTTCCCTGAAAACACCACCAAAAATTAAACACATCCCCAAAGATTTACTAAATTTTTTGAAAAGACTTCTACTTGAAATAAAACACCGGTCTTTATTGCTGTCCTCATGACTTATTATTTCATGAAATTTTTGAAAAACTAAGAAGAATGGATTGATAGGTCGCCAGAATCACCATCCTTGACACCACCAGTGACCATGTCCCTATGGGTGGGTCTCCACATCATTCTCGATTGGCCATTTACCTTTGGAGAAACAAACCAAGCGCATCCATCTTTTTCATTAGTAGATACATTCTTCTTGAGTTTAGGAGTAGGAAGGTGCTTAGAAGTTTTTAATTCCTTAGCCCGCTTCTTTTTCCACTGCATGTTAGTAGTGGAAATCAGAGGCAAAACATCCTCATTCAAACTAGGAGAAACATGCTCACCACAAATTATATCGTATCACTAATCATTCAAACAAGATAGGTGATCTACTTCATTATCTGTGGATTAACCATTGCATTCAGTATAGTTTTTAGCTAGTTTTATTTGGTGGATTGCTAGTATTAGTTGAGTTTATGTGACAAGGGGTTTAGACAACCATGTTTGATTTTCTTGTCCAAATCCCGCATTTTGTAGACTTAATTGGTACTAATGGACATCTTGTATCCACAGGCTCCTTGATCTTCCTTATGATCATCTTTAGTAGGTCGCCCCTAGGTACTTTTTGGTTACATTCTATGTGAAGGCCGTTCGTAAGGGTGGTAAAAGATATTGAAGGTCGTTTGCAAGGATGGTAGAGGAGATCGAAGGGCATTCACCTCTAGAATGGTAGAAGATGAAGGCCACAAACATCAATGTATGTTAGAAGAATATTGAAACCAAAGATAGGCGGCATTGGAGTTCAAAACGACCAAGCGAGAAATGGTAAATCGTGGTCCGATGAGTTGCACCAAAGTCTGAGAATGATTCGAGAAGAATCCGCCTTCAAGGCTGATTTCAATGTATTTTTCTTCTTGATCACTATAAAATTGACTACTAAAACTATGAAATTGGACTAACGGTTCACCCGTGGAAAAGGAAACAAGTTCAGTAGACCGAGACACAAACGGGTCGGTACGGGCCGTTCATGGATAACACCAATGGCCCACACCAAAGGCGCTATCTCGCACAAAAATGATCAGCACGAGGCCATGGAAAAAGGCTAAGGTTTGTGCCAATATTTTACACGTGAGGATATGGTGCGTCCTACTCCAGACACTACGGGCCGCCAATATGAAGTTCAAATCCCACTCCAAACAGCTAAGTATGGGCGTGGAACGTCCCATTTTCGATGTCCCGTGCCGTTCCAAGTCCAAGATGCCAAGCTTGTGCTTAAGTTCTAAGGGGAGCACCCTTCCAGGCCACGGCCCGTACCTGACGATGGACCCACGCCAGAGGAACGATGCAACCCGCACCAGCCTCTGCACTCCGCATGTCATGGGTCGCCTTCTAAGGGTGCTAACCATGCGGCCTAGCCATGTATTAGCTTCTCATGACTACCACCTTATTCCCAAGTGCATCACACTCATCTTGGTTGCACATAGCACACCGAGCCTTTAGAGGGATATGGACAAGCGTGCAGCAGAAAATACACACACGAGTTTAGAATAGGAGCATGGCTCACACACACAAGCCAAATATACAATATAGAGCCCAAAACTGGAGAGAAAACACTCGTAATTCAATATATTACAGAAAAGGTAACCGGGTGTGGGTAGCTCAGTACTCCACATATATGCGGTATAAACGTTATCACAAGTGCTAGGTACATAGGCAAAATAAAGTCAAAGGCTAAAATGGCACGTAGGCTTGGACCTTGATCAAAATAACTATGCTACACTAATAACTAAGCTATTACAAGTATTTACAAGCAAAAGAGAAGATTTCTAGGACAAGGAGCTTGGGACGTGTCTTTTCGGGCCGGGATATAGCATTAACGATGCTAGTCGGCAATGCGATCGAGCGCTGCGCACATGTGCGTTGGGCATAGACAGCTCGGCCATTGTGCACAGTGCTTTACGGGCATAGAAAGAGGCATCACAGGCTGTGAGCCATTAGGCGGTTGGCACTGGATGCTCCAAGGGCATGTGCAGCGCAGTCGAGGGAAACCGGTTCACAGCGACGCGTTGAGCTGCACGGGACCGCGACATTGTTTTGGCACCGATGCGGGTGATGATTAGCCTAGTTACTTAGCTTTTCTAGTTATCTTGTCTTTTTAATTTCATAACTTAGGACCACCAAACAACCAAACCCCCCATTTATATGCTTTTATATGTATGTATATATGTCTGCTCCTAGCCTAATATCAACCTTTTGTGCCTAAATGCTTAGGAAGATCCCTCTTCTTCGTGGATGGCCCCGACTTGCCGCTATCTACTTAGTTGTAGATAGTAAAAATTTAGGGCTTATAAATATTAACTTTGAGAGGTATGGCGATGACCTCCTAAATTTTGGTGCCGCTGTCGGGGAAGAGGCGTTTATTTTTAAGTGTTTAGGTGTATTTGGTTTCATATTAGCTAGTTGTTTTTATTTTCCACTCCTCGGTTGTTTTTGTTCAGAGTAGGTATTGCTTGAGTTTTTGGTGAATTTTTATCGAGAATCCTTGCAATATGATTTTGGACTTTTGAAAAAAAAAATGGAGCGTCTCACCTTGAGGGAACTCATGACGAGAAAAGAGGCTCAACAAGCAAGGTTTTGTAGGATGTATCATTCCGACCATCCTACCGAGTCTTGCTATTTGTTGTGGGAAGAGCACTATGAGCGGGAAGGAACCCTTGGTTTCCAAAACCTAGGGTATTATGAAGAGTGCTACAAAGATGTAGGAGATGTTGGTTTTCAAGGGCATGAAGCTTAGGAATGGTATCCATACCACAATTCTTACAATCCGGAATGGAGTGGTAATCCAAATTGGTGGTATGAGAATGAGCCGGAAAACCAAAAATACGAGCAAAATAGTTGGCCATCACCACCTTATACCATACCCCAAAACCAAGCCCAACAAGGAAGTTCAAGTTTGACACGTGAGGAAGTCATGAATACAATAGCAAACTTGAACAACTTTACTAATGAGGAGCCGGACACTCGACTCTCCTCTAGTGTTAAGGCTATTGAGGGCCATGTGAGGAGTATGTTAGAAGCGTTGGCCCGAGTGGAAGCTCGTGATTCCAAAAATACACCATCCCAAATCGAACTCGAAGATTCGGTGAGTGAGGTCACCATGGGAAATGACTTTGAGTTCGAAAGAGATGAGGAGTTGGTTGTTGAGGATAAAAAATGGAGGAATAGGTGATTGTGCTACATTCATTAGCATCTCCACCCCTTCCCCCACCTAGTGAACCAACTCTACCATTTTCGGAAGTTTTGAGGGAGACAAGAGAGGAGCCAAAAGACTACCCCAAGCCTCCTAACCACCCAACTCCCTTTAAACCATCTCCACCTCAACAAAAATTTCCTCTTGAAAGTTTTGTACCCCCACCTCTCTATTTTTGGATACTCATGGTGAAGGGGTTCAAACCTTCACCATATGGATAACATTAGGGTCGTGCCGATGACCTTAAAAATATGAAGCTTCTTGGGAGGCAACCCGAGCTTCTAAGTTAGATTAGTATTTTTCTTTTCTTGAAAAAAAAACATTCCTCAACCATGTCCTCAAACCCTTTCCCAAAACCACAAGAATACCACCACAATCCACCACCAAAAATAAACCACTACCAAAACCACCATCTAGGAGTACTACTAGTTGTTGCCTTTTGTGAGTGTTGATCGGGATTTGCATAGTTGTGGCTTTGTAGTTGATGGATCGAAGTTTCATATTGGGAGGAGTTGGAGAAAATGGAGGAGAGAACATTAATTGAGAAGTGAGCATTGCCATCACCAAGAAGGACCTTCAAAATCTAAGTTGTGAGGTTTTTTTTCTTTCTCCCTTATCAAGTGCGGGGAGGTAGAGATAAATATATCTCATTGTATTGTATTGTAGTGTGCATATGCTCCACTTTGATTTGTATTGTTTGAAAAAAAAGAAAAAAGAAATAATTCATGCTAAGTTGAAAACCCGAGAGGGCAACTCAGGCAAAAGTGGGAGGCCCGGATAGGTTGAAAACCCGAGAGGGTGACCTATGCAAAAATGAGAGGCCAAATGGTGAGGAAAAAAGGTGAGGGTGAGCATTGAAAAAGAAAATTGTGGAGGTCATCGCCGTACCTCTCAAAGTTAATATTTATAAGCCCTAAATGCTTACTATCTACAACTAAGTAGATAGTGGCAAGTCGGGGTCGTCCACGAAGAAGAGGGATCTTCCTAAGCGTTTAGGCACAAAAGGTTGATATTAGGCTAGGAGTAGACATATATACATACATATAAAAGCATGTAAATGGGGGGTTTGGTTTTTTGGTGGTCCTAAGTTATGAAATTAAAAAGACAAGATAACTAGCAAAGCCAAGTAACTAGGCTAATCATCAAACAAAACTAAGAAAAAGGGGTTTAAAACTACAAAGATAAAGCCTTGGAGGCAATTGGTATCCACTTCCAAACCTAATGTAGACCATTGAACCATTCACTCATTCTATCACATTCATTACTTGGATTAACCTTAACACACTTATCTAGAAAGAATCACAACACATAATGCACAAGAAGTTCTAAGTTCATGTTCATAGATTTTCATGCAGAGGAGCTAAGGAATTCGTCACTTTCCTAACACCCGAACACTTCAATAATAAAAACACTTCCTATTCTTAAACAACCCATGACATAAATGAAGTGAAACATAGCATCAAGAATACATAAATGCTAAATAATAAAGGCTTCAAGAACGAGTGAAACAATCTATTCACTACTTCAACTACTTGTTGTGAAGATAAATCTTCTATCCTTCTTAGATGGTAGTTTGCAAGAGTGAATTCGACATCTCTTGTCAAACCTCACCAATGACTCCCTTAGGACTAAGAGTATCCCATTGATGGCATTTAGCATGAAGAATCAACAAGCTTGGCAACACTTATAAATACTACACTGTATCTAAGCATTTAACCAAGTTATGCATTTACACAAGATTAGTCAAGAATGATCGACATTCATAGAATTCTCTCATTTGCTACCTAAAACAAACATGACAACGAGTTTGACATCATCACATTCATCTAGCAATTATCAACACACCAACATCATTTAAGAAGCTCTAACTCATGCTTTTGGATTCCACATTAAAAGAGGGGAGAATTAGCTACTTTCTCCCAACCCTAACAAGTAATCATACAAGCAATTCATATACTCAATCTTCCAACAACATCAATGCAATTAACAATTCACATTCAAAGCTCAATAAATGCACAATAGCAAAAACACTAAATAGATAGATATGGTTCTTACTACATAGATATGGAATCTTCAATCCATTGCTCCCAAGATAAAACTAAGCTAGATAATCAAAACCCATAACATAGAATAAAGATATACAAAGAAAGAAGAAGAAATGGAAGAAAATGGTGAAAAACTAGGGTTTTGAAGCCCTCAAGTTGGGCTTAGACAGTTGGGGAAGAAGGGAGTTAAAAGCTATTTATAGTACAAGAAAAAAGGGAGTAAAATGCAAGTTGCAGGGCAGTTATTGTGAGTCGCGATGCCTCCATCGCGAGTCACGACCATATCAGTAAAATTTTGAGCGCCTAGGTCAACATTTCGCGAGTCGCGACACACTCGTTGCGAGTCGCAATGGAAAAAAGTCCCGTTTTGTTTTGCTTCCTCTGGGTGAACCGTTGATCCATTTTGGGAGTTCTTGTAGTCGATTTTATAATACTCGATTTTATAGTACTCGAGAAGAGGAATCCAATGGTAGCACTCATGGAGGCTGATTATTCTCAGAAACATATCAAAACTCTGCTTCAAAACATAGATCATTCTTTACCCTTTGGTTGGCTCTCCTTTCTTCACTTTATCTTTTACCACTTTGTGAGTGGCCTTCCATCTTCTACCATACTTTCGAATGGCCTTCACTAAACCACTCCTAAGTGCTCATGAGCAATCTAGAAATTAATCTTACAAAAAGGAATCTTGATGCTCATAAGGACCAAAAGTTCATTAGACTAAACATAGGTTACAAAATGAAGGATTTAGATATAAAAATTGAAAAATGCTCATCTAAACTCCTTATCATGTAAACCTACTAAATCTAGCAATCTTACAACAAAAATATGATAAAAGAGATGTTAAATGCTTTGTAAAATACATGCTTTTGGCGTCTCATCAGCGGGCATGGGGTTGCGTTGAGGTTGGGCGTTAATCCCTACCCCGTAACATCCTCCCCCACTTAATTCGGCAAAATTCCTGAGAGCCATCAGTTCTCCAAGGTGCTTCGCTACTCACTTGTTTTGTACACTTCTGCCTTAGAAAAGGGGTTGATTCAATGCTGGCACTGGTGTACTCTGGTTTAGCCATGGTCCTCGGCTTCTCTTCAGTTTTGGTTTGAGCTGGCTTGATTTTATAGCACCCACTCCTTGATCAATAACCAAAGGAATGCCAAACTCTGGATGCTACCCAGTACGCATTATCATCCGTTCACGTTTCTGCTTCCAGACTTGTGGAACAACAAGGGGTTGCTGATGTGAATGATGACTCGTCTTTTCCCATTCAGGTTTACAAGGTTTAGCTTTCTTGAATGACTCGAAACGAGAAGTTTGATAGGGCGCTCCAGCCGGTAGATTTATCTTTTCAATCTAGATCTTCTTGGCAACCGACGAACGCTTCCTATACTTCTTGGATCCATTGGGCAAACCCATCGCTAGTGTAGACCCTCCCGACCTTTCATTTCTGTTCTCCTCACCAGAATCTTGTCGTAAGCACATGACGAGCTACAAAGCCGAGAGTTTATCCCTGGGTGATCTCCTTGCAGTCATTTTGACCATGCACAGATTGGTGCCTAAGACGTAAAGGCAGTTGCCATATGGGTATACGACAATCTGTGCATCTCTCAGAAAATCCATGCCTAGGACTAAACTGAAGTCGTCCATTTTAATGACATGGAAATCTGCTGTGGCTTTCATAGTGCCAACCTGAACCAAGCATCACCTCACAAAACCTAGTACTAGTTGAGCTACACTGTTAACGGCCTTCATTCTGCCCACAGCTTTCTCCAACGTGAGCCCCAACCTTGATGCCTTTTTTTCGGAGACATACACATGGCTAGCTCCCGTATTGACCATCGCTCGGATGGGTTTTCCATTTATGTGCAAGTCTATATATATCAATGCTTCATTTGGATGTTGCACTAGTTTCACACGGACAATCTCAGGTTCGTCAAGCTTAGGTGTGGCCTTCCCCGCTTTGCTTGACCAATTTGTAGCTCTCTTGGATCGGACTGATGCAACCACCCGGTCAATCTCAAACTCAGTTCACGGATTCAACCACCCTGGCTCTCTTGATTCCACCATGGAATTACACCACAGACTTAATTCCCCCATAGAGCATGGTTCTTTCTCTTCGGGCCCAGACCCTTCCGCCAACCGCTCTTGAACTACCTCACTTAGTGCCTCCCTAATTTGTCCCGAGTCTTCGAGAAACATAGCAGTGATCCTCTGCTCTGTTGGACAATCAAAAAGGGCATGATTCCCTTTGCACGTTTCACACACCAGTTGTGCCTTCCCAGTTGGTCTATTCTACCTTGGTTTGGTCGCACTTGAACTCATTCGCTTACACTGGGACTTGCCCCATTCCGTCCAACACCCGAATTAGGCCTGTAGCTACCTCCGCCATTCAGACTGGGTCTAAAGTTACCCCCCACCATGAGGGAACTTGCAACTGCACCATTACCCACCTTGGCAATAGTAGAGCCATCCACTTCCCTATCAACCCATTGTGATCCTCCGCCATTACAGTCTTCTAGAATTTCGATGAACGCCACCACTGAGTTATACTCCGTGGAACGAGCTCTCCTTAGCTCGAGCCTAGCCCAAGGTTTCAATCCCTGGTTGAAGTCATGGAGCTTATACTCCTCCGGATGGTCAGGAAAATCTAGCATACAATTATGGAACGCCAACACGTACCCCATAATACTGCCGGTCTGTGCCAAGGTCCTTCAACAAAGTAATTCCTATTTTTTCATGTTTGTGGGAATGAACTATTACCTCACCTTGAGCTTCAGTTCATCCCACGTGTCGATGGTTGGGCGTCCTGCCTTAGTCTTCCCGTCTTGGGATTGCCACCACACCATAGTAGAGCCCTCCAAGTACATAGTTGCGACAGTGACTTTCTCAGCTTCTAAATCCATTCTAGTCGCCTTAAAGTATTGATCCATCTCATACAAGAAGTTATCAAGCTCTCTAGCGTCACGTACCCCCCCCCCGTATTTGGGAGGTTCAAGGACTTTCAGTTTAAGCACAGCACGGACACCACCGCCAATGCCCCCACCTTGGGACAAGTTGGCTATAGCTTGCAAGAGCATGCTCACGTCTCTGCCCAGCTTCCCAGTGATGCCCCTCAACTTGGTAACGTCTGACTTGCGAGGTGCTAAAGTTCCCCTCAGCTCTGCGATCACCTCATCCTGATGTGCCACTTTCGCATTGGCCACTTTGAGGTCTCTACTGATAATAGCAATATCTATTTCCATTTGATCCACTCAGTCAGCTAGGCTCCCAGACCCTTGTGCTTCATCAAAGACAGCCCTCTCAATGTTCTCCAACCGATCCATCTTCTTAGACATAACGACGACCACTCACTATGCTCCCAAGTGCCATTTGGGCTCTGATACCCACTGTCACGGGTCACTCACTAAGGGTGCTAACTGTGTGGCCTAGCCGTGTATTAGCTTCTCACAACTACCACCTTGTTCCCACGTGCATCGCACTCAGCTCAGTTGCACACAGTACACCGAGCCTTTAGAGGGACGTGGACGAGCGTACATCGGAAAATACACACACAAGTTTAGAATAGGAGCATGGCTCACACACATAATCCAAATATACATTATAGAGCCCAACATTGGGGAGCAAACACTCGTAATTCAATATATTGCAGAAAAGGTAACTGGGTGTGGGTAAGCTTAGTACTCCACATATATGCGGTATAAACACAAGTGACAGGTACATAGGAAAATTAAGGTCAATGACTAAAACGGCACGTAGGCTTGGATCTTGATCAAAATAGCTACGCTACACTAATAACTAAGCTATTACAAGTATTTTACAAGAAAAAGACAAGACTTATGGGACAAGGAGCTTGGGACGTGTCTTCTCGGGCCGGGATATAGCATTAACGGTGCTAGCCGGTAGGGCGACCGGGTGTTGCATGCACGGGTATTGGGCACAGACGGCTTGGGCGTTGTACACAACGCTTCGCGGACGCAGAGGGAGGCATCAGGGGCAGCGAACGGTTAGGTAGTCGGCACCGGATGCTCCAAGGGTGTGTGTGGAACGGTCGAGGGAAACTGGTTCGCAGTGATGCATTTAGCAGCACGGGACCGCGGCATCATTTTGGCACCTGTGCGGGCATGGGTTTGGTTTGAGGTCAGGCGTTAATCCCCACCCCGTGACACCGTGCCACTTGAAGATCTACACCATGCACCAGACCGGGTGGCCCCTGCCATATGAATGAGTGAAACCCATGTTAAACCTCACACCCTATACCATGAAGGAGATGCCACGAGCAACATCGTCCACGATGGCCTACGTCAAGCGGCGGTTTCTCACTATTTTGGCTATAACTCTCTCAACTGTCCTCCAATTTCCCTCTACCATATATAAAAATCTTCATCTTTCCGATATCTTTCAAACACACTAAATTTGAGCTCCAGAAGGTAAAAAAATTTGAATAGTTTATTTGAGAAAGATTCTACCGCAAGAGGGAAAGGATGACTAGGGTTTTGACCTCACTTTGGCCTAAATTGGGCCTATTTTTAGGCCCAATTCTCTACTACTATATATAGAAGCATTAGTATTCTAGTAAACCCTAAGTACATATAATGTATATTTTTCCTCTCTTTAGTTTAGATAGAAGGAAGATGAGAGTACTTCTTTTCCTTTCTTCTCATTTTCTTTTCTTTTTTCCTTTCATCTTATTTTCTTAAATCCATGGCATCCACCCTAATATTTTCCATGGATCTATCTTTTTTAGAGTAGTTTATAGCTTGGGGATAAATTGTAGGAGCATAGTCCAATCTATTTACTTTTAAAGATTCTTTAGTTCTTCCTAATTTTGTGTTCATGATATTATTATAATTGTGCTTCATTATTTGAAGTGAATGAATAGTATACCACATATAAGCACACACTTTGGGCTATATTCATTTGTGGTGAAAATATCGATGCCCCTTGGTAAGAGAAACCTAGATGTTAGAATGGGTAAGGGATAACACATCCGCGTGGGTGTGTGCACGGGGGATTCGAGAAGGCCCTGAATTATTTGCCATCAAACCAGTCTTAGCTGAGTTTGTAAAGTTGTCCAAGAGGTTATGGGTAGAGATAGCAAATAATAGCAAACAAGAGTTGTAAAATGCCTTAGATCATAGATTAGGTGCCAACGACCCTAAGACCTAGTTAATAGGACCCAGAGGAATTAGTGCATTTGTGTTGGAAGCTCGGGATATAATTTCACGTGGGAGAAATAGACCTACAACATTGGTCGGACCTTGTTGTACTCCTCTAATTAAGATGGCGGTGTCGAGAGCACCCAATGTGACAGGGGCGAGGAAGTGTATGCCATTGGCCACACAACATATTATGAACACTCTATTAGGTTTACCTAAATATCTATGTGAATGAATAAAAAATAGAAGCATTAGATTGACCATATTGCTAAATAATTCCCCAAGTGCTTAGTTAAATAGTGTACTTTGCTTTTTTACTTTTATGTTTAGTAGTTGTTAGATTGAAAACCAACCCCCCCTTTTGCATGTTTTTTTTTCTAATTTTTCCTTTCACTTGTACAGATTGATGACCCGCATGAGGTTGTGTTTTTGTTGGTACTTAGAACTAGCATCTCTGTAAAAAAACCCAGGGCTTACAACTAATTACCCTCTAGGTAGCGTAGCAATAAGAATATGGTGCATTACCTCTGCCTAGGTTAATTAGCTATGATTAACAACCCCAGGGGGAGGCAAGTCAATAGGACATGCAAGGCTTCAATATCAGGCAAGACCTCATCCAAATAATTTTCAAAGAATTCACCTAAGCATTCTTTTTCATTTATCATGTAAGAGTTGTCAAATTGAACACATTCATCACTTAAGGTTATAACATTGCACACAAAAGATGACATAGATCATGCTTAGATTTTGAAATATCAAACTCTACCTTATCAATGTCATTCTCTAGGATTAGCGTTCCCAAGTGAACATCGATATTTGTTTTAGATGTTTTTTGAAACGGTCTCCCCAATAATATTGGGGGTGCACTACCATTGTACGCTACGTCAAGGACATAGAAGTCTTCCAGAAACACTAACTTGCCCACTCTAACCATTACGTCCTTCACTAACCCTTGATGGCTAGCTTGGGAGTGATCCGCAAGTTGGACAATCACCCTAGTGTCCCTAAGTTCACCTACGTCTGGGTAATGTGCATCATTAGGCATGCATTAACCCATGCATTAGGCATAATAATTGGCTTGTTTTAGTTGTTAGATTGCTAGTATTAGTTAGGGTTACACGAAAAAGGGTTTAGATGGCCATGTTTGGTTTTCTTGCCTAAATTCCATGTTTTGTAGACTTAGTTGATACTAATGGACACCTTGTATCCATGGGAGCCTATATCTTCATTTGTAATCACCATTAATAGGTGACTCGTGGGTAATTTTTGTCACATTTGTATATAAGGCCGTTTGCAAGGATGGTAGAATATGTCGAAGGCCATTCACACCGGAATGGTAGAATATGTCGAAGGCCCGGAATGGTAGTAGATGAAGGAAACATGCTCTATATCGTCGTAGTATAAGGATTAAGCTAAATATAGGTGGACTTTAAGTTCATAGAGGGAAAGGCATAAATTAAGGATTGTTGTCCGAGTGTTATGCAAAGTTATGGGAAATATGTAAGAAGAATAAGCCCTTGAGGTTTATTTCACTGGATTCTTCATCTCAAGTGCTATGAAATCGACCACAAGAACTCTCAAATTAGACCAATAGTTCATCCGTAGTGGACCAAAGAAGTCAGCTAGAAGAACCAGCAGTGGGTGTCACAGACCGTTCATGGCCGAGACGAGGGCAAGCCACACATGGCTCTTACCAAGCTACATGGCCCATTTCGGGGGCCTTTGGCATGAGCTATGCCAAGAAGCATAAGCCATGCCAAATCCCAGCACAGGCCATGTTAAATCCCAGCATGGGCCTTGCCAACCTCGATTGGCCATGTTCCCAATTTCTCTTTTTCACTCCAAATTTGGCTAAGTATGGGTGTATACCATTCTACATAGCATGGCTTGTGCCATTCTAGCTAACTGTATTTGAAGAATGAAGTGACCCATGATAAGAAACTAAGCAAAACAAGAATCTAGTTGATGGCCCGTACCAAACGACATGGGGGTGTGAATTAGAAGGGCAAAAATGGAGCTCCAGCTGATGGCCTGTGCCAGATGACTTGGACCATGGCAGTATGACCGTGACAGGATTGGCATCCCCTGCCATCATGAGCCACATAACCATGCCAGACATGGCATCCCACACCGGCACGAGGCCACGTCAGTGGCACGGCCGTGCCATCCGTAGTGCCCCATATTAGGCGGTGGCTTCTAGGGTTTTTGCCTATTTTGGGCCTATTTTTTGGTTCGATCCCCTACTAGTATAAATATAACCTTAATTTACTAGGATTAGGAGCTTTTGATCATTTTCTTAGTTCATTTTGTGGATTTGAAGAGTAGCTTAGAGAGAGAAACACTTGAATTCCATGTTTAGGAAGTAGTTTAGTAGCTTGGGATTTTTTGTAATCATGATTTGCACTTGGCTTTTTGAGATTTAGATTTCCCTATCTTATTGTCTTATAAATATTTGTTTTTGAACTTGTGCTTTCTAAGAATTTGTGATTTATGCTATGTCTTTATGATGATGCATTCATGAATTTATGGTATTATAAAATATTTCTAGGCTTCATTTCTATCTTGAGAGTGTTAGAACTATGGAGTAGGTAAATAACACAGGGGATATGAGTGCGTTCAAGTCCTTTGAGAGAAAATCCTTATATGTGTTATACCATGATTCTAATTGGCTAGTTATGTGAGAAATCAACATGTTGGGAAGTCAATTTGGCAAACTACGATGGGGAGAATTCCTTGGTTTACCCCGATAGATTAGCGTGTTTGTTTGTAGCGACTATAATTGTGCTGAATTTAGAGTCATCACAAGGTGTCTTTTCCTTTGCCTCATAGGCCTAGGGATTGAGATCCATAGTGGAGTGTCCGAGATGTAATGCACTTCACTACATATCTAACGCCTGCGACCTATGCGAGGCATTTCCCTTCTAGGTGGGCTTTGTATTACTCTAAGCGGGAATGCATTAGGTTTAAGAGTGAAGTGACGGGGATTGGTCTACGACATCACTGGACTAGAGCGTATTCCCTAATTATGAGATGGTGAGATATGGGAATTGTGGTAAGTACCATATATGACAAACAGGGAGAAATGCCTGGCTATCTTTACACTGTGTGACATAGGCTTAAGATAGGCTTAAGATAGGTTTATATGTCTTTATGTGAATGAATTAAGGATATAAGCCATTTTTCAATCATTTCACACAAATACCCCAAGTTCCTGTTTATATAGTTTAATCTCATTTTATTGAAGAACCCAAAAACCCACCATTTTAATATACAAGCTATTTCTAGCACATAGATGGATTGACAACCCATACATGGTACTGTAGTTCGGGTCTTTGGAAAAACCCGAACTTGCCACTAACTGCCCAATAGGTAGCTTAGTCGTGAGTTTGGTGTAGAACTATAAATTTTATCTTTAACTACCACATTACATCCTTTTTAGAATGTTTGGAATGCCTTCGCTCGGGTTAATTTAGCTACAACTTAATGACCTTGAGTGGAGGCGGGTCTAATTTTGGCACCGCTTCCGGGGATGCTAGTTTAAATATTTAATTGTCAATTTGCATGATGTGTTAGTAGAGTAGTTAGTATTGCTTTTGTTTTCTTTGTTTTGTAAATTCTTTTCGGTGAGCCTTTGTGACAGTAATCTTGTTATTTCTAAATATGTTTGCCAGTGTTGCCTCTGGCAGGGTATTTTTAATTATTAGTTTATGGTACATACCCATGCGATGAACTTAGGAGTTTTACTCTACCCTACTGAAAAGACAGGTAGTAGAAGATGGAGGAAACGAAGAGCTAAAGTAGGGGTTAAGCCTAGACCAGTTTTGGTGGTAGAAGAGCTGCTAGAGATGGCAGAAGAGCTTATAGCTCCGAATCTAGAGAGCCAACCATTGTGTATCACTTTTCCTTCACTGCCACTGAATGTGAACTATGAATTGAAAAGCGGGATGATACACTGTCTCCTCACTTTCCACAGTATGGCAGGGGAAGATCCCAACAAACAATTATCAGAGTTTCACCTTGTCTACATGAATATAAAGCCTCCAATGGTCTTGGAGGATGATTATAACCCGAGGGCATTTCCGTTCTCTCTTTAAGATGGGGCTTAAGATTTGTCGTACGATCTCCCGCCCAGTTGTATAAGCTCTTGGATTGATATGAAGAGAAGATTTCTAGAAAAACAATTTTTCGGCATCTAAATCTACCAGGCTGAAAGAATCATCCAGGGAGCTACTGAATCATTTTATAACTACTGGAAGCGATTCAACCATTATTGGTAAGCTGTTAATACCATCCTTTCAAGGAAGAAGACCCAGTCTACTACTTTTTTAAAGGGTTATGCGACGATGGCATGCAGATGGTGAATGCCGCAGGTAATGGATCAATCACCAAAAACATCCTTAAGGATACGATGGCTCTTTTTTAAGAAATAGCCAATGGAATGAGACAGTTTGGCATAAGGTCAAGGGTTAAGATCTTTGATGAACCCTCCCAATCCCCTATGTTGGAAGAGTTAGTCCAAGCTCTTGCCTCTATGGTGAAGGGTCTCTTGAGGGAGAAGGTTCATCAAGTCAAAGTGTGTCGGGTATGCAACCTTGACCATCACACTGATGTGTGTCCCCAAGTAACGGAGGACTTAGAAGAGGTGAAGGTCATGGAATACAATGAGAATAGGAAGCATTTTGCTAGAGGTTAACAACCACAGGGATTCTGAGGGAATTAAGAAGGCAGAAGGTAGGATACCTATGCAAAATCTTTCAACCTAAGGTACTGAGATCATCCCAACTTCCATCGGAGGGAGGAAAACCAAGCTCAATGGTATCAAGGTGGAAAACCTCCACCTCAACCACACCTCTCTCTACAAGTCAGACCGAGAAGAAATCTTGGAAGCTATCAGCTAATTAGGGAAGAAGCATGAGGTGTTCGCGGAGAGAACAAGGCACAAAATTGAAGATCTTGGCAATAGGGCCTTCTAGTATAAAAAACATCGGGATACAAGTCGGGCAACTTGCCACCTTGGTGAGCCGAATTGAAGCCAAAGATTTAGGCAAACTCCCTCCCCAACAGAGGTCAATCCAAGGAATATGAGCACACTTAAGTTGAGAAGTGGGAAGGAGGTTCGTGATCCTGAGAAAGAAGTTTTGAAAGTAGAAACTAGGATCTTGGAGGCAAACAATCCAAATTTTGAGGAGCATGAGATTGTTATTGAGAAACCACCCTCCAAGGAGATTCCATCACCCGAGGCACAAGTGACCATCCCACTGCCATTTCCAACTGCATTGAGGGGGAGGCCAAAGGTGGTGACCAATAATGCAAGCATCCAAAGAATCTTTGAAAGGCGGAGGTAACAATCCCAATCCTAGATCTAATTGAACATGTGCCATCATATGCTAAATTTCTTAAAGTTTCATGCACTAAAAAGAGAGATAGATCAACTAAGAAGGTAGGACATTTGAAAATGGGGGGAGTCACAATTTTGAACCACAAAAATTTTCCTAAAAAATGCGACGACCCCGAGATATTCTCTATTGCTATCTTCTTAGGTGGAAAGCATCCATGATAGACTTAGAAGCATCCATAAATCTGATCCCATATAGTCTTTATGAATTCCTAGATATAGGTGAACTTAGGGACACTAGGGTGATTGTCTAACTCGTCGATCACTCCCAAGCTATCCCTCATAGGCTAGCAAAGGATGAGATGGTTCGAGTTGGGAAGTTGGTGTTTTTGGTGGACTTTTACGTCCTTGACATGGCGCATGACGAAAGTGCATCCCCAAAACTATTGGAGAGACCCTTCCTTAAAACGTCAAGGACTAAAATCAACTTTTATTTGGGAACCCTAACCCTAGAAGATGATATGGATAAGTTTGGATTTAGCATTTGTAAGTCTAGGCATGATTCGTCAAACTCATCTTTTATGTGCAAAGGTGTAACCCTATATGATGAGCATGATCTATGTGACACTTCTTGCATGACAAATGAGAATGAAATCTTAAATGAATTCTGTGGAATTGATGGTATTGATGATGAGTCCTTTGCATTGCATGGTGATAGTGATAATATATATATATATATATATATATATCGGAATATTTTTCCATGATAACTAACTTGCAGCGTTTAGGAAGTAGTGGCAAGGGCAAAAAACCCTCGACCTTCTCCTAAACCCAAAGTAAAGGCGGGGGACTCAACATTAGTAAGGTTTGGGAATTCATCTTCTATGGCGAACAAGTCGCCTAAAGGTAAGGGTGGCACGTTGTGGAGATCCCTCCACAACGATGCCATCATGGGTGGAGTCACGATGGCGATTCTGGAGACCTAACAGTAGTTTGTTTTAACTAAGATGCATGAAAAATAAATAAGTTGTGAGGACGAAAATAAATATACAATGTTTCTTTTTTTCTTTGATTTTGTGATTTTGAGTGGATAGATAGATTTTGCATGTTTTTGACTGTGATGAGTATTTTGAGATGAAACTTTTGTTGATTTGTAAATTTGAGTTCGAGTCTCGTGATTTTGTTTGGATGGGATTAGGGCTTGATGGGTGAATTTTTTTCTAAAAAATAGATGGAAAAACGAAGGAAAAATGGTCAAAATTTTGGCAACCTCGTGCTAGTATTTGGCACGAGCCATTCCACGAGATACGATTCACGTCATAGCACTTTGGCACGAGGGGCCTCGTGCCAGGATTTGGCACTGACCATTTCACAAGATACGGTTCGTGCTAGACACCCTTGGCACGAGGGGGTCTGTGCAGATGGCCTTAACATGAGGGTATACGTGTCGGCACCCCGTTTAAGCTATAAAATTGTACCAAAAATGCAAATTTTTGAAAAATCTGCATTCTAAGCTAAACTTCATTTTTGGTTCATAAATTTTGAATTCTCTTATTCCTTAGAATTTTTGATGTAAATAGTACTTCAAACATCCTTTGTGATTAAATTGATTGGTACTATTGTCCCCTAAATTGCAATTTTCAAAATTCCATCCTTATCCTAATTGTGCCTTCCTTCATTTTCACCTTTGCTGAAATTTTAGATCCTTGGTACATTCTTCCACCTAATTGAGTCATTTAACACATTCAAACTTTTCAAGAAACACTCACTCAAACACACTCTTGGTGAACTAAAAAAAAATGAAGCTTTTCTCTAAAACAAATAGCATTTTTGCTTCTTCTTGTGTGGATCTTTCAACTATTAGCTTCAAATTTTGGGTATTCCTATGAATTTCACGTTTACTTGCTTTTTTTTTTTAGCATTGTGGTGGTGTTATGTGAAGCATGAAATTTGAAAGAGAGTATACTATTGAGAAGTTGTTTGGCCTATGTGAATGATCTTGTGTTGAAGTAAGTTTGGGTGGATTGATGTGCTATTATGCTTGGATGATATTGTCTTCATGTGTTGGGTGATTTAGGGGGGATGTGATCTGCACCATATTTCATGCTTTAACCAATGCATTTGACATAGTTTTTAGTTACTTTTAGTTGGCGGTTTGGCAACATTAGTTAAGTTTACATGGAAAGGGGTTTAGACAACCATGTTTGGTTTACTATTCAAAATACCACATTTTATAGACTTAATTAGTGATTCTTGACATCTAGTGTTCACGAGCTCCTTGGTCTTCATTATGAGTACCTTTAGTAGGTCGCTTGTGAATGATATTTGTTACATTACATTCTTGCAAAAGCCGTTTGCTTTTAGAATATTTGAAGGACATTTGGATTTGAATGGTAGTAGACAAAGGCCATGAACATCAATGCATTGTAGAAGGAGATTGAAGCCAACAATAGGTGGCTTCGAAGTTCAAGACGGTCAAAGGAGAAAATGGTGAATCGTGGTCCCATGAGTGTTGCCTTAGTCCGAGAAATATCCAGAAAGAATTAGTCTTCAAGGCTGGTTCCATTGGATTCATCTTCTCGAGTACTACCAAATTGACTGCTAGAACTCTCAATTCGGACTAACGGTTCACCCATGACAAGCAAACAAAGTTCAGCCAACGAAGCACCAGCAGCCGATCATTAACCACACATGGTCAATCACCAGCGGCCCGTGAAAATCTTCACGGCCCATACTACACATGAATCTAGGATTCCATGAAGACCTTTACAAGACCAACACAAGAACTTCACGAGGCAAGGTGCCGGGCCGTGACAAAAGCACTGGGCCATGAAGCAAGGGGATGAAGAGTTGAAGAATTTGGCTAAGTATGAAGCCAGTCCTTGAAAACCTTCACGAACCGTGAGAAGACTTCTAGGAAAGACAAAAAATTGCTCACGGTCCGTGAAAAACTTCACGGGCCGTGACAAAATTTTTGAGCAGAAGCCACAAGCTGTTCACGGTCCATGAAAACCTTCACGAATCGTGGGAAAACTCTGAGCAAAAATTGCATGCTGCTTGCTGTTCTTGAAAACCTTCACAGACCGTGGCATGATCCCAGATTCACGGACCATGAAAAATCCCACGTGCCACGATTATGAACATTCACGGACCGTGGAAGATCTTGCGTCCGTGGCTATGCATGCTTCATTGACCATGGCATCCGTGCTGGCCTGTGAAACCTCGGCGGCTGACCTAGGGTTTTGCTACTTTTGGCCTATTTTGGGCCTATTTTTAGGCCCAATCTTCTACTACTATATATAGGACCCTAGTCTACTCATTTGAAGAGGGGATCATATTTGGAAACACATTTGGAGAGGAGAGAGTTTGGAGAGAAGGAAGGAGTTCCTTTTGTAGGTTTTGTAATCTTTTCTTTTCTTTTCTTCTTTCTTTATCCCAAAGATGTGGAATTCAAATCTATATTGGAATTCCATGTCTAGGGAGTAGTTAGATTAGCTTGGGATTCATTTTGTCACTTGGTATGTTCTAAATGCTTTATGAGATTCATTAGATTAATCCTATCTTTGTGTTTATGATATTATTGTGATTGTTCTTAAATGTTATAAATTCATGAGTAGTACACCACATATAAGCACACACTTTAGGTTATACTCATGTATGGTGCAATTATTAATGCCCCCTCGGGAAGAGAAACTTGGATGTTAGAATGGGTAGGGGAGAACGCGTCCGCGTGGTTGTGTGCACGAGGGATTCAAGAATTCTCTGACCTATTTTCCATCACACCAGTCTTAGCTGACTTCATAACTGTTGTTCGAGAGGTTGCAGGTAGAGATAGTGAATTGTAGCAAGCTAGGTGTTGTGTTGAAACCCTAGTATCACAGATAAGGTGCCAAAAGCCTTGGGCCTAGCGTGTATAAGACCCTGGGAAGTAGTTGCATTCGTGGTGGAAGCCTAAGATGTAATAGCATGGGGGAGAAATAGACCTACATTGGTGGTCGGACCTCAATGTACTCCCCTACTTATGATGGCGGTGCCGATGGAGGGTTGCAAGCACACCCACCGTGACAGGGTTGGGGAATTGTATGCCATCGGCCACACCACATGTTGTGAACACAGTGATAGGTCTTTTGTATCTATATGTGAATGAATTAGCTTAGCAGTAAGAACGGGTGCAGGATATAAATCTCTATCTTTGTCTAGTATGTTCCTCAGCTCGTGTTTTAATGACAATGGTTGGGGCAGGTTAAAGTTTTTAGCGCCACTTCCGGAGATGCTTTTCAGTTCAAGTTTTAGTTGAGCATGACATGTTAGTAGAGTAGTTAGTAGTGTCTTTTATTGTTTTTCTTTTGTTTGTTGCGAGTGGAGTTTTGGTAATAGTTTCCTTGTTACTTTTATTTTGTTTGCTATTGTGACATTGGAAGGATAGTGTGACCCTAGTATATGGTACATAACCATAGCACAAACCTAGGTGTTTTGCATTCTCTAACAAATTCCACAGGTAATCAGAGGAGAAAGAGAAAGAGAACTAGATCGGAGGCTCAACCTAGGGGTTTGAATTTTGAGGAAACATCACACAAGATGGCAAAAGATAACCGTACTTTGAGAGAGCTTATGGCCCTGAACTTAGAGAACCAACCCTCATGTATCATTCCCACCTTTGCCTCCAAATGTGAAATGTGAGCTGAAAAGTGGGATGATACATTGCCTTCCTACTTTCTACGGTATGGCGGGAGAGGATCCGAACAATCATTTGTCGGAATTCCATTTGGTGTTCACGAATATGAAGCCGCAGGGAGTGTCAAAAGATGATTACAACTTGAGAGAATTCCCCTTTTTACTGCAACATGGAGAAAAAGATTGGTTTTATTTTCTACCACCTGGTTGCATTAGGTCGTGGATGGATATGAAGAGGCAATTCTTGGAAAAATACTTTCCAACATCTAAGTCGGCCAGGTTGAAGAAGCAATTGTCTAACATTACTTAAGGAGTGACCGAGAGCGTATGAATATTGGGATAGGTTTAAGAGACTCCTAGCTAGTTTCCCCTACCATCCATTCAAGGAAGGAGATTTGGTCTATAACTTCTTTGAAGGCCTTTGTGATGAAGACATGAGGATGGTATGTGCCGTATGCATTAGTTCTATAGCCAACAAGAGCCCAAAGGATACGATGACACTTTTTGAAGAGATGGCCAATGAGATGAGGAAATTTGGTACAACGTCTAGGGTTAAGGTCCAAAGTTGGAGGAGCAAGTCCAAGCTCATGCATCTATGATGAATGAGCTTTTGTGAGGAAAGGTGAACAAACTCAAGATGTGTGGGGTTTGCAACCTCGACCACCACTCCAAAAAAATACTCCGAGGTTATTGATTATGTTAAAGAAGAGAACGTCATGGACTACAACAATTGGGAGAGACCTCAATTTTCTAGAGGTCAACAACAAGGGTTCCCGGGGAACCAAGGCAAAGCAAGACCGGACCCCTATGCAAATACATTTAATCCGAGGCATAGAGATCACCCCAATTTCCAATGGAGGGATAAAAATAAACCTCAAGGATATAGGGGTTGACAAGCACCACCTCAACCTCATCATAGGGGTGAAGGTCTATCCAACAATCATAACACACTTTACACGTCGGATAGGGAGAAGATCTTGGATGCCATTGGTCAATTAGGAAAGAAACATGAGGTCTTCGTGGAATGGACAAGAGGGAAATTGAAGACCTTGGTACTAGAGCCTTCTCAAGTATCAAGAACCTTGAGATTTAAGTTGGACAACTCGCCACCTTCGTGAGCCGAGTTGAAGCAAAAGAGTCCGATAAATTACCTTCTCAACCCGAGGTGAATCCAAGAAATGTGAGTGAACTCAAGCTAAGGAGTGGGAAGAAAGTTCGTGAAACCGAGAAGAAGGTGACCCAAGATGATGAAAAGTTAGTGGAGGCCACCAAAGGCATGTACTAAGAAAAGGGGTATACAACCTAAGAAGTTAGGGAAGCTAAAAATTGGGGAAGTCTCCATTTTAAATCATAAAAATTTTCCTAAGAAATATGATGACCCTGGAATGTTTTCTATCCCAATTTCTTAGGTGGAACACTTTTTGAACATGCCATGATAGATTTATAAGCTTCTATCAATGTGATTCCATTTAGTCTATTTGAATGTCTTGAAATTGGTGAGCTTAAAGAGACAAGAGTGATTGTTCAACTCACCAATCACTCCCAAGCTAACCCTCTTGGGCTAGTGAAGGATGTGATCGTGCGAGTAGGCAAGTTGGTTTTTCCGGCAGACTTTTATATCCTAGACATATCACACGACGAAAGTGCACCCCCAATCCTTTTGGGGAGACCTTTTCTAAAAACATTTAGGACTAAAATTGATGATCTTGATTCTATAGGATGACATACCCAAAGTGGAAGTCAACATTTTAAAATCTAGGCATGATTTAACAAAACCTTCTCTTAAGTGCAAAGGTGTGACACATTCTGATGAGCATGATATTATTGAACCTTCTTGTGTTACCAATGATAATAAATCTCTTGTTGATAATTTTGTGGAGAACCCCGATGAATTTCATGATTTGGTAAATAATATGTCCATACTAGATTGTTTTTCTATGCCAACCAAATTCAGTGGGAAAAGGGGATCATCGAGGATTTGATACCTCCTCGACCTCCTCCTAACCCCAAAGTGACATTCAAGGAGTCAAGGTTGGAAAAGAAAGGAGATACATTTTGGTGCCAACAAGGGCTACACCGGTAAGGAGACCTCTCCACAACGACGTCATTGTGGGCGGAGTCGCCGATGGCGATTCCGGAGTCCCACCGGTAATTGCTTCAAATTAGAATGCATGAAGAGGAAAAAATTCTTGACGAAGACAATAAATATACGTGGTTATTTTGTTTTCTTGTTTGAAGTAGTGACTTGGTAGAATTTGCATATCTTGCATGAAATAAAGGATCCTTTGAATGAAGTCCTTTTTGATTTGGAGATCTGGATGTGAAAATGTGTGATTATGAGTAGATGGAATGGATTTTGATGGATGCTATTGTTTTCTTTCAAAAGTTGAGAAAAACCAAGGAATAGTGAAAAATCTGGGGTTTGCTTCGTGACAATGCTTGTCACAAAGGGGAGGTCTCATGCCATGATAATGGCCACGAGACTCTGTCTCGTGAAGGTGGGAAAACCGGACAGAAAATTCCTTTTGTCTATTTTTTATGTTCCACCCCCAACTTGCCTAAAAATACAACTTCTCGAAAAGGAAGTTTGGATTTCAAAATTTAAAATGCATTTTTTATTCAAGAAGTGAGATTTCCTATTTCCTTAGGATTTTGATGCAATTAGTACTTCCAACATTAATTGATTGTACTACCTGTCCCCTAATTTAAAATTCCATCTTTATCTACACTGTACCCCTCTTTCTCTTTTCACCTATGCTGGAATTTCATTCTCATGATAAAATTATCCACCTAATTTCATCATCTACACACTCTTTCTTCTCAAGAAACACTCAATCACACACACTCTTTGGTGAGCTCGAAAAAATTGAAGCTTTTCTCCCAAAAATTAGCAATTTTTGCTTCTTCTTGTGTGGATCTTACACTTCTTGGCTTTAAATTTAGGGTAAACCTTTGATCTCTTTGTATATATTCTTAATTGACATTTTGCTGGTGTTATGAAAAGCATTATTTTCAAATGAGCATCTGTTGGTGTGATGTTGTTTAAGCTTGTGTGTTCAATCTTGTGATGATGAATTTATGGGAGTCTTGAATGTGCTATTGATCTTGAATGATGTGTTCTTCATTTTTGGGTGATTAGAGAGAGCATGAATCTTGTTTTCAGTAATCTATTAATCGGTTGGTTAAAGGCATACATGATGTTGTTGGTTGATGAGGAATATTCTTGGTTTGAATGACCTTAATGCTTATACCATTATGCTTTGAATGATTGGTCTTTTTGGGAGAATTTTCTTTATTGGATGACATCATTGGCCATTCATTTTTTATTATCACATTACTATTATTCTCCTTCATTGTGTTAGTAGGCCTCTAAAAAAGGGTACTTCGGAGAAAGAGAAGTCTTCGCGGAGTGAGAAACAGAAGAAGCCAGTGAAGGGTACAAACCCTAAACTGGAAAATCCCATTCCTCGGAACTCCAAGTCTGTGGCCGATGAGTTTATTGGTTTGACCAATATTATCGGGACTGCAGCCCGGTGATGGAGAAACTTGAGGGAACCAAAGAGAAGCATTTTGGAGACTAGTTTTGCTTGCAAAAGCACCTTGAGGACTCTAGGCTTACTTGAACTAGTTACCTTTCTTTTGGGTCGGGTAGGCCTAGAAGGTTTTCTCGACATGCATTTGAAAACCTACATAAGGTGGACTTTAGAGTTTCTAGCTACTATTTGGAAGGTTACAAACAAGAAGGTTACAAGGCGATTAAGTTCAACTTGGATGACAAGGACTACCAAATTACCTATAGAGAGGTGGCATTAGCTTTTGGGAGGAAGACTGGCCGGGACATTCCACAGACTCATCTCCATGGAATGCCATTCTCCCTTGGGAATATTTGGAGACTGATCTGCACCATTATGCATCCTTTAACCAATGCATTTGACGTAGTTTTTCTTTACTTTTGGTTGACGGTTTGGAAACATTAGTTGAGTTTACATAACAAGGGGTTTAGACAACCATGTTCGATATTCTATTATAAATCCCATGTTTTGTACACTTAATTAGTGATTATTGATATATCGTATTTACGGACTCCTTGGTCTTCGTTATAAGTACCTTTAGTAGGTCGCCCATGAATGCTATTTGTTACATTACATTTTTGCGAAGGATGTTTGATTTTAATGGTGGAATATTTGAAGGCCATTCACATTGAATGGTAGTATATGGAGGCCACAAGCATCAATGCATGGTAGAAAGAGATTGAAGCCAATGATAGGCGGCTTCAAAGTTCAAGACGACAAAAGGTGGAAACGGTGAATTGTGGTCTAAGGAGTGTTTCCTTAGTATGAGCATGATCCAAAAAGAATTAGACTTTAAGGCTGGTTCCATTGGATTTTTTATCTTGATTACTACAAAATCAATTACAAGAACACCCAATTCAGACTAACAGATCACCTGTGGCAAGCAAACAAAGTTCAGCCAATGAAGGACCAAGCCATCAAACATGGATGATAAATTTGGCTAAGTATGGAACCCGATCCGTGAATACCTTCACGGACTGTGATGAGAGTTCTGAGCAAACACACATGCTTCTCGCAGTCCGTGAAAATGAGGTCGTGCCGTAAAAACTACTAAGTGGAAATCATGGTGCTTCTCCCAGTCCGTGAAAACCTTCACGGACCGTGGCACGAACCCAATTTCACAAACTGTGGCTTCCCGCGGCTATTAATGTTCACAAACCTTGCCATATCTTGCGGTCCATGCTTGAAGGCTTCACGGACCGTGGCATCCGAGCCAGTTCGTGAAAACTAGGTGGCTGACCTAGGGTTTTGCTAAATTTGGCCTATTTTGGGCCTATCTTTAGGCCCAATCTCCTACTACTATATATAGGAGCCTTAGTCTTCTACTAAACCCTAAGTAGAATATAATTAGGCATAATGTAGATTAGATTTTCTTTCTAGTTAGATAGAACGAAGAGGAGAGTTTTTCTTCTCCTTTCTTCTCTTTTATCTTTGTACTTTCTTTTTCTTTTCATCTTATTTTCTTAGATCTAAGGAATGTAACCCAATATTTTCCATGGATCTTACCTTTGTAGAGTAGATATTAGCTTGGGACATATTTGGCACATGTGTAGCTTTTGATACTTTATTAGATTCCTTAAATTCCATCTCCGTGTTTATGATATTATTGTGATTGTTCTTAAATGTTACAAATGCATGAACACTACACCACATATGATTCTGCGTTAGTGTGTGCACTAGAGATTCGAGTATCCCTAATCCACATTCCATCGCACCAGTCTTAGCTAATTACTTAACCATTTTTCGAGAGGTTATGAGTAGAGATAGTTGGTAGTAGCAAGCTAGGTGTTGTGTTGAAACCCTAGTATCACAGATAAGGTGCCTATGAACCTAAGGACTCATGTATAGAGGATAACTGTGCTATAGCACATTTGTTGTGGAAGCCCATGACGTATTAGTATGAGGGAGAAACGGAACCACAATAAAGGTTGGACCTTGTTGTGCTTCCCTAATTATGATAGCGGTGTCAATGGAGGGTTGCGAGCACACCCACTGTGAGTGGGATGGGAAAGTGTATGCTATCGGCCACACCACATGTTGTGAACACACTGATAGGTCTTTTGTATGTCTATATGTGAATGAATCAAGAATTGAAATATTAGAACTACCATGTTGCTAAATTAGTCCCAAGTGCATAGTATAAATAGTCTACTTATTTTTTTATTTCATGCTTGTAGTTAGTTGAAAATACCAACCCCCAGTTTGCATGTTTACACTAGTAGCTATTCCTTTCGCTCGTGCGGATTGACGACCCGCACGAGGCTATGTTATGACTTTTACTTGAACCTTAGCATCTCTGTGGACAAACCTAGGGCTTTCCGCTTACTACCCTTGGTAGAATTAGCTACATGAATGGGTGTAGAATATAAATCTTATCTTTGACCATCCCACGTGACTAGTGCTTCGGCTCATGTTAATTGATTGCGCTGCTACGATTGTATTAATGATCCCGGGTCGAGGCAGGTTAAAATTTTGGCCCCATTTTCGGGGATGCTTTTCAGTTCAAATATTAGTTGAGCATAGCATGTTAGTAGAGTAGTTAGTAGTGCCTTTTATTGTTTTTATTATTTTTTTTGCCAGGGTAGGTATTGCTTGAGTTCTTGGTGAAACGAGGACTCTTGTACTATGAATCCCAATTTTGTGTTTTCTTTGTTGGTGCTTAATAAGAAAAAAATGTGATAAAGCACTCAATGGAGGGAGCTTTGTAGGGTGTGTCATTGTGATCATTCTATAGAGTGTTTCCCAAGGTTGAGTGAGTATGGGAGAAGAATGGCTCAACGAGTGAGATTTTGTAGGATATGTCATTGCGACCACCCTATGGAGTCTTGCTCTTTGATGAGCGAATATGAGAGAGAGGTAGGAGTTGATTTCCAAGGCCGATGGGATCAAGATTGTTACCCATACAATGACTCTCCAAATTTGAGGTTTAGTGGTAACTCGAATTTGTGGTATGGAAATAAATAGGAAAACCAGCACTTTGGGTTTGATAGTTAGATTTCACCAACTTACTCAATGCCCCAAAACCAATCCCTAGGATTGGTTCCCAAATCGAATTGTGTGGAAATTTTGCAAGCTATAGCTAATGTGGCAAAGAGTAGTGTTTTACTCCAATCATAAGTGCTTAGCGAGATTAGCAATTTGGGAACTCAACTATTCTCAAGCATTGAGAAAGTTGAAAGGCAAGTGCTTAATTTGATGAATATGGTGAGCCAACTTGAAACCCAATATTCTGTAAATGAACCATCCCTAGTTGAATGTGAATTGTGGATGGATGAATCTAAAGGGGATGAGGAAAGGTTTGTTGAGAGTGAAGAAGTCGAGAAAGGGGTGATTATACATAATTTTCCACATTACTTATTTGTACCCCTACCTCTACCTATAGAACATACTCCCTCATTTTTGGAAACCTTAGAGGAAACCATAGGGACGCTAATTGAATATACTAAGCGTCCAAACCACCTACTCCCTCTAAGGTTGACTTCACCTCTACTATATCTTTCTCTTGGAAGATTCTTACCCCCACCTTTTGAGTTTTGGTTGTCCAAGGTGATGGGGTACACACTTTCACCTTATGGATAACATCAGGGTCGTGTTGATGACCTTAAAAATACAGAGCTTCTCGGGAGGCAACCCTATTTTTGAAAAATTAGATTAGATTGATATTTTTGTGTGTTTTCCTATTTTAAGCTTTCCTTTTGTTTTTGGGACACTATTACACTTAGTGTGCATGTTTTTTTTGTAGGAAGCATATGATTCTTGGAAGAAGGTGAGCAAACATGGATTCCAACTCATTGACCATGTAGACGTACATGGTTTGTGACGCTCAAAATGGTGGACAAGAAGGAGAACCAAATCCAAAGTTCATAGGGCGTGTATACGTGTACCCATGAAGCTCACATACTTTCCTACACCACCCAATCACCATTTCTTCCCTACCACCACCCAACGACCACCAAATACCACCCAAAGTCCACCTACCCTCAAAACCTTTGAGACACACACATCAAGACCTAAGAGCTAACTATCCATTGTGATTCAATTCTTTATTTGATTTGTGGTGCATGATAGTGGTTAGATTTATCATTCATGATTAGAGGTTACCGGTAGTATATTGAGGGTGATGGTAGTTTGTTCTTTACATTTCATGATTGTACCATCAAGGGTAGATTTTAGTGTTCTTTTTCATTATAAAGGTTTTCCTATTTCTTTCCCTTGGCATATGTTCTTTGATTTTGTATATGCATGAGGATAATGCAAGCTTTAAGTGTGGCGTGTCTAGGGGATTGGATAGCTCTTGTGATTTTTGGTTGTTTCTATGTAGCTAATAGCTCTTCTAAGAGCATTTTGAAAATTTTCAAAAATAAAAAATTTTAAAACTTGGACAAATCAAAAACCCGAAAGGGTGACTTGGGTAACATTAGGAAAAGCCCGGATAGGTCAAAAGGCCTAGGTGAAAATGAGAGGCTTGGCCCAGCTAGACTTAGAAGACTAGGCAAAAGTGAGAGGCCATGTGGAAAAAGGTGAGAGGTGAGCACTTTTTGTGGGATAACGCTAGGTGAAAACCCAAAAGGGTACCAAGGAAAAATGAGAGAAATTGTGAGGGAAAAAAAAGAAAAAAAAAAGAAACTAGGTTGATGATACATTGGAATCCTTGTTTGCAACTAGGTCGAGAATCTAGATATATCCCTATGTTGCAAACAAGTCGACGGCTTTTAGATTTCCTTGGTGGATTGTTTTTACTTGAGGATTGCTCTTTTATTGCTTTTGGGACTTCTTTGGGGGAAAGTAAGCTTGGATTTATTCCGATCTTTTGTCACTTATCTTTTTCCATACACATTTACTTGCTTTGGGTGGTTCGGTTGCCTTAAGAACTTGGAGGAGTGTGAGAGTTATGATATTTTCATCTTCTTGGGGGAACTAGGGTAGCTTGGGAATAAGTTGGATACATTGGCTATTTTTGCATGCTTCATGTCGCTTGAACCTTTTTCTTTGATTTTATTTATTCGAGGACGAGTAAAGGTTTAAGTGTGGGGAGTTTGATCTGCACCATTATGCATGCTTTAACCAATGCATTTAATGTAGTTTTTATTTACTTTTGGTTGACGATTTGGCAACATTATTTGAGTTTACATGACAAGGGGTTTAGACAAACATGTTCAGTTTTCTATTATTAATTCCACATTTTGTACACTTAATTAGTAATTATTGACATATCTTGTTCACAGGCTACTTGGTCTTCATTATAAGTACCTTTAGCAGGTCGCCCATGAATGCTATTTGTTACATTACATTCTTGCGAAGGCTATTTGCTTTTAATGGTAAAAGATCTCAAGGCCATTTGCATTGAATGGTATAGATGAAGGCCACGAGAATCAATGCGTGGTAGAAGGATATTGAAGGCAAAGATAGGTGGCTTTGAAGTTAAAGATGAAAAAGGTGGAAATGGTGAATAGTGGTCCAAGGAGTGCTGTCTTAGTCCGAGAATGATCCAAGAAGAATTGGCCTTCAAGGCTATTTTCATTGGATTCATCATCTCGAGTACTACAAAATTGACTACTAGAACTCCAAATTCGTACTAACGGTTCACCCGTGGCAAGCAAACAAAGTTCAGCTGATGAAGAACTAGCGGCCTATGATAGCCCACGCTACACAAAGCATCAGCAGCCTGTGAAGATACCCACGGTCTGCCCTACACAAAGCAACAGTGCCGGTCTGTGACGATGATGTTGGGCCATAATGCTTGGATGAAAATTTTGGTTAAGTATGGAAGCCGGTCCGTGAAAACCTTCACAGACTGTGATGAGAGTTTTGAGCAAACACCCATGCTGCTCGCAGTCCGTGAAAAGGAGGCTGGGCCATGAAGTCTCCTTTGTGGAAACCGTGGTGCTGCTCGAAGTTTGTGAAAACCTTTACGGACCGTGGCACTAACCCAGTTTCATGGATCGGGCTTCCCGCGGCTATGAATGTTCACGGACCGCACTAGATCTGGCAGTCCGTGCTTGAATGCTTCACGGACTGTGGTATTCGAGCCGATCCGTGAAAACTAGACGACTAACCTAGGGTTTTGCTAATTTTGGCCTATTTTGGGCCTATCTTTAGGCCCAATCTCCTACTACTATATAAAGGAGCCTTAGTCTTCTACTAAAACCTATGTAGAATAGAAGTAGGCATAATGTAGATTAGTTTTTCTCTCTAGTTAGATAGAAGGAAGAGGAGAGTTCTTCTTCTCATTCCTTCTCTTTTATCTTTGTACGTTCTTTTTCTTTTCATCTTATTTTCTTAGATTCAAGGAATCTAACCCAATATTTTCCATTGATAGTTGGTAGTAGCTAGCTAGGTGTTGTGTTGAAACTCTAGTATCACATATAAGGTACCTATGAACTTAAGGCCTCGCATATAGATGACCACTAGGAATTAGCATATCCATGGTGGGAGCCCGGGATGTAATAGCGCGGGGGGTGGGGGGGGAAACAAAACAATGTGCCCATTTTATATGGTTATATTAGGACTTTTAGTATTTACTTGTGTACACTTTTGTGCTCTAGATGTTGCATTTTGTCTTGAAATTCTCTAAGAAGAGTTAAAAGTGATTTTTACGCTTTTATTACTTTTCTAGAGGATTTTGTGTGACAAGGCAATTTGTTTGAAGGCTTTAAAGAATACCTTTGAAGATTTGAAGAGTTGAAGACTTTTATTTGAGCTTTTGAAGATTTGAAAAATCGAAGATAAGTGAAGTGAAGAGGAAGACTTGAAACAAAAAGAAGAAACAAATCAAGATGCAGAAACTGGGCTCGGCCGCGAGTCGCGACAAATGGGTGGCCAGAAACTTTCTTACTTTTTTGCACTATAAATACTTAATCCTATCCTCTTCTCTTCAGCCCTTCTTCTTCCTGCAATTTTCTGGGTTCAAAACCCTAGTTTTCCTTTCTTTCTTTTCTTAATTTTTGTAGGTTAATTATGTATTTTCATTATCTAGGTTAGTTTAATCTTGGGAGCAATTGATTGAAGCTTCCATATCTATGTAGTAAGGACCTCTATTTCACTCTATCTTGAAGCATTTGCTATTTAGCATTCATGTGTTTTAATGTGATGTTTTACTTCATTTTATATCATGGGTTGTTTGAGAATTGGAAGTGTTAGTATGATTGAAGTGTTAGGGTAGGAAAGTTGCAAATTTCTTAACTCATTTGGCATGAAAATCCAAGAACATGGACTTAGAACTTCTAGTGTATAATGTGTTGTAATTCTTGCTAGATAAATATGTTAGTGTGGATTATTCTCATATTTATCCTATAGATGAAATGAAAGGTTGAATCTTGAATGTGGTTTGTTCTAGGTTTAGCCTAATGCTATGTTTGGTTTACATGGCTATGTCTTTGGTAGGCTTTTTAAAATCAAATCTATGGTTCTTCGTGTGTAATGCCGTTGATGAAATACCTTTATGGTGTGGTTTGCCTAAAGTGATTATCAATGAGGTTTGTAAATGGTCGGTGATTGTCTTTGCAACTATTAAGAAGGAATGAATGTTGATCTTCGAACGGGAAGTTTTAGCATTTCCCATGGGTAACAAATGTGATAGAATGAGTGAATGGTTCAATGATCTACATTATGTTTCAAAGTGGATGTTAGTTGCCCCCAAGGCTTTGTCTTTTGTAGTTTTTACCCTTTTTCTTAGTTTGTTTGATGATTAGCATAGTTACTTGACTTTGCTAGTTATCTTGTCTTTTAATTTCATAACTTAAGACCACACCCAACCAAACCCCCCCCCCATTTACTTGCTTATATGTATATATATATACTTCTAGCATAATATCAACCTTTTATGTTTACTCATTTAAGAAAATCCTTCTTCTTCGTGGATGACCCCAATTTGCCACTATCTACTCAGTTGTAGTTAGTAAGCATTAGGGCTTATAAATTAAACTTTGAGAGGTACGGCGATAACCTCCCAAATTTTGGCGCCGCTGCCAGGGAAGAGGCATTTATTTTTAAGTGTTTAGGCACATTTGGTTGTATACTTGCTAGTTGTTTTTATTTTCCACTCCTTGGTGGTTGTTTTTGTTCAGAGTAGCTATTTCTTGAGTTTTTGGTGAATTTATATCGAGAATCCTTGCAATATGATTTTGGATTTTTTTTAATAAAAAAGGAGCGTCTCACCTTGAGGGAACTCATCCTACCGAGTCTTGCTATTTGTAGGATCAACAAGCAAGGTTTTGTAGGATGTGTCATTCCAACCATCCTACCGAGTCTTGCTATTTGTCAAGGGAGGAGCACTATGAGGAGGAAAGAACCCTTGGTTTCCAAAACCAAGGTTATTAGGAAGAGTGCTACCAAGAGATAGGCGATGTAGGTTTTCAAGGGCAAGAAGCTCAAGAATGGTATCTATACCACAATTCTTACAATCCGGAGTGGAGTGGTAATCTGGATTGGTGGTATGAGAATGAGCCAGAAACCAACAATATGAGCAAAATTGTTGGTCATCACCATCTATTTCCATACCCCAAAACCAAACCCAACAAGGAAGTTCAAGTTTGACACGTGAGGAAGTCATGAATGTAATAGCAAACTTGAAGAACTTTACTAGTGAAGAACCAGACACTTGGCTCTCCTCTAGTGTTGAGGTTATTGAGGGGCATGCGAGGAGTATATTAGAAGCATTGGTCCGAATAGAAGCTCGTGATTCCATAAATATGCCATCCAAGTTGAACTCGAGTATTCGGTGAGTGAGGTCACCATGGGAAATGAGCTTTAGTTCGAAGGGGATGAGGAGTTGGTAGTTGAGGATGAAAAAAAGGAGGAAGAGGTGATTGTGCTACATTCATTAGCATCGTCACCCTACCCCTACCTAGTGAACCAACTCCACCATTTTCAGAAGTTTTGAGGGAGACAAGAGAGGAGCAAAAAGGCAACCCCAAGCCCCCTAACCACCCAACTCCCTTTAAACCATCTCCACCTCAACAAGAATTTCCTCTTGATAGTTTTGTACCCCCACCTATCTACTTTTGGATGCTCTTGGTGAAGGGGTTCAAGCCTTCACCATATGGATACATTAGGGTCGTGCCGATGACCTTAAATATACGGATCTTTGTCGTGCCGATGACGTAAATGCATTCGGCCTTTATTTTGGTTTTTGTTGTTTAGTTTTTGTTATTTTGTCTTGTTCTTTTTACGGTGTGTTTTTAGTGATTTTGTATCAAAGTGAAATGCATTGCATTGGAGGAGATGAAGGAATGAGATTCATGAGAAAGGGAAGAAAGCTTGCAAAGTTGGTAAGAAAAAATATTTTTTTTTTAATTTTAAACCATCCTTAGATGGGGGGTATATATTGGCTCCCCAGGCCAGTAATAGGCATAAAGTATACATGATTTACAAAAGGTCATACAAAAAGATGAACCCAGAGCTAAGTATTGCCCCTGAAGGACAACATAGTGCTTCCAAAAGCATGAGATCCTCTTGACTGTTGTGAGTAAATCTAATCTGAAATGATCATTTAACGGATCACTTCGCGAACAGGGCGAAGAAACGTAAGTACGAGACTTCTATTTGTCAACGAAGCGACCGTTAAGATGAAAATTATCTAGCAATGTAGAGGAGTCTATCAGGAGTTAGCTAAAATCCTAGAAGCAATAAGCTGCCGAAGAGACCAGCAGTGATATCAATCTTGCAAAGTTGTCCGAACTTGCATAAGTTTCCTTCGTTCATTGAAGTGTTCCCCTCTTCAGTATGAACTTGCATACGTTTCCTTCGTTTATTGATATGCTCCTTTCCTGCAAAAAACCAAGAAAAAGCAGCCAGCAGTATCCATAGAAGCAAATGACAAAATCTATGATAAAAGCATCTGATATCTTATAACTGAATTCAGGAGGCAAGACGAATGCCTTGCATTCCAATTTTATGAAGCTGAATGAGACCTTTGAAAAAAGGTGGAGTCATGTCCATGTTTAAATCTCCATGCAAATTATTTTCCTTAGCATATTTGGCTAAAAAGTCAGCAGCTGTATTGGCCTCCCTTGGGATGAATGTGATTGGATTCATTTTATGCAGCTCATGCAAGGATATACAGGTAGAGTAAACTGTCCAAGGACAGGCCATTGGTGTCTGAATTCCTTTAGCCGCAGATTGGCAATCTGACTCAATCAAACAGCCATGTAAGTTAAGCTCTGTGCATAAATCATATGCCATTTGAATTCCTATCAGTTCAGCATGAATTGGGGATTCAGAATGAAAGACATGAACTCTCAGTTTGGAAACCTGACCATTCTTATCCCTCACAATTACTGCACATGAAGAAATACCCCCAGATATCCATGTGGCATCTGTGTTTAGTTTAAATCCAGAATGTGGCTTTTCCCATCTTACAGCTACAAATTCTTTTTTCTTCCTATGTAATATATCAGGTATAAGGCCTGCTTGAATTAGGTCTTTATGTTTCTCTTTTTTGCCTCTAAGTGGATGTGCAGTAAAGATTAGCTTGATCAACTCCTTAGCATTATGAAAGCATGCATCAAGAGAAAATGGCTGATTATCATATAGACACTTGTTCCTATGAGTCCAGAGGGACCAAGATGTGACTATTAAGACTGCCTTAATCACTATGGAGGTTAACTTCGAGTCTGCCCTTTTAGATAAATAAAATTCAACCCGATTTCTGAAACTATTAAAAATTGGGAGATGAAGATGTATGATGGAGTTAAATCTGTTCCAAATTTCAAGTGAGGAGGGGCATGAGTTAAAGAAATGGTCAATAGTATCCGAATGATTCCTACACAAAGGACATTTAGATGCTATGGAAAAACCAAATTTGCATAAAATGTTATCGAATGGTAGGATTCCATTAAGCACTCTCCAAATTAGCATAGACATTTTGGAGGGAATGAAAGGGGACCAGATTTTATGAAGGTATAAGATTTGTGTACCTTTTTGTCTATGATTCTTATAAGCTGAGTTAGTTGAAAAGTTGCCATCCATTGTAGGAGTCCAAATCAGTCTATCCTCATGCGTGTGTTTAAGTGTCACTTCCTGCAAAATTAGATTAGTAGTGGTAGCCAAATGAGGCTCCAATATTGGTAGGTAGTGATTTTTGTTAGCTATGAAAGAGCTCAAGCTTATCTGAGGGAATGGAATGTCCATTCCATCCGGCCATTCATAAAATAAAGCACCACTACCTATCCAGTTTGCATTCCAGAAGGAACAAGAACCTTTTCCATAGAGAATTCTAGTAAAACTGTTAGCTATTTCTGTTACCTTGCAAATTCTCTGCCAAGTGTGAGAATTCTTATAAGATTTTGGGAGAGACCACAGATGTTGAGTCCATTGAGACTTGTTGAGCTGTAGTTTCCACCAAAGTTTACAAGAGAAGGAATCAACTGTTGCATTAATGTCTCTAAATCCTATTCCATTTTCTTGAATTGGGAAACTCATTTTTTTCCATGATCTCCATTTCTTTCTATTTCCTGTGATCTCATTTTGCCCCCAAAAAAGTCCTGATGCTAGCTTTTCCATTTTTCTTAAGACTACTTTAGGTGGACTTAGTACTGCAAACAGATGTATTGGAATGGATAAGAAACAGTGATTAATGAGAATGATTTTTCCTGCAGAGCTTAACCACTTATTTTTCCAGTTGTTTAAAGTTTTTTCCATTCTTTCCTAAACAGGTAGATAGTGCACTTGTTTATTTCTTCCTACAAAAATAGGAGCCCCTAGATATTTAAAAGGAAATGTGCCTCTTGTCATACCTAAGGTCCTAGAAATTAATTGCATTCTATCCACTGGTGTTTTAGGGTCAGCAAAGAAGTTAGACTTGGTAAAATTTACTTTCTGGCCCGAGGTTTGTTCATATGCATGCAAGAATTTTTTAAATCTTTTCAGATTCTTTTGATTACCATTCAGAAAAACTGCTGTGTCATCTGCAAACATAAGATGAGTAATATGTGGACAATTCCTGGGTAATCTGAAGTTCTGTAGATAGCCTAGATGAAACAATTTTTTAAGGCTTCTTGAAAAGGCCTCAGAAACTATGTTATACAGAAAAGGGGATAAAGGATCCCCTTGTTTAATGCCCCTATTTGCAGCAAAAAAACCTGAAGTTACACCATTTATTAGCACTGAAAAATGAGCTGAGGCTATGTTTTGCATTATTCTATGCACAAATAATCCATGAAATCCAAATTGCAACAGGATAGAGTTAAGAAACGACCATGATACCCTGTCAAAAGCTTTCTGCATGTCTAATTTAAGGATGAGGTTTGGAGCTTTTGATTTCCTAACTAAAATTCTAGTCATTTCCTGCATCATAATTATGTTATCTGATATGTCTCTCCCTGTTATGAAGGCACTTTGTTCAGGAGATATGAGAGAAATCATTAGTGGTTTTATCCTTTCCATGATCATCTTAGAGAAAACCTTATTCACAAAATTAGATAAACTTATGGGCCTGAAATCAGAAAAGGTTACTGGAACAGGTTTTTTGGGTATCAATGTTAACCAGGTACTAGAGATAGCTTTAGGAATATTTCCAGTTTTTAAGAAATCATTAGCAGCCTCCAAGAGATCTGTACTGATTACTTCCCAAAAAGTGGTAAAAAATGCTCCTGAGTATCCATCAGGTCCAGGTGAGCTAGATGGATTTAGGTCAAAAACTGCATTTTTTAATTCCTGAAGTTGGAAGGGAGATAAGAGATGATCATTTTGCTGATCAGTAACTATCCTAGGTATTTCTTTGAGAAAGTGATTAAGAAAAGTCCCCTCTATGTGATTATCTTCCTCATGAAAAAGTTCTTTATAAAATCTCACTGCTTCCTCTTTGATTAGAGAAGGATCAGAGATCCAAATGCCATTCCCATCTTTAATCTTGCTTATTCTGGTTTTGGTTCTCTTTTCTCTAACTGAGTGGTGGAAATAGCTAGTGTTGGCATCACCAAATTTAAACCAGTTAATCCTAGCTTTTTGCTTAAGAAATATAAAATTTTCTTTTTGAGCCCTCATAAGCAACTGTTTTGAGTTATTCAACTCACTAAGGATTAAATCATCATTTGTTTGCTGAAATGTGACTTCCAGATCTCTGACCACATTTTCATATTTTTCTAGATTCTGTGATACATTACCAAAATGTATTTTATTCCATGGTTTAATTTCCATCTTTAACCTTTTCAATTTAAATACAAGCCTGTACATTCCTTGAAAAGGGGATGCTATCTGCCAGTTTTTAGCTACCAAATCAAGAAATTCCTGTCTGTTTGACCACATGTCCTGGTATCTAAATGGTCTAGGTGCTTGTTCCTCAGATGATTGGACAGATAGAAGTAAGGAGGAGTGGTCCGAAGTCATCCTATTTAATACTTGGATGGAGCTATTAGGGAAAAGCTCCAACCAATCAATGGTAGCTAATCCCCTGTCTAGCCTTTGAAACATCAAATCTTTGCATTTATCCTTAAGTCTGTTGTTACTCCAGGTGTAAGAATTCCCAACAGTAGGAATTTCATGCAAGTCCTTAAAATTTATGAAGTCTTTAAATTGTCTCATGCTCTTTTTAGGTGTGGACTTTCTTCCCTTGTATTCAGATACTGACAATACTGTGTTAAAATCTCCTATGTATATAGAGGGGGCTTGAACAATGTCATTTAGATCCTTCCATAAGTCCTCTCTCAATTGTCTATGCACACTTGCATAAATAAAGAAACAATGCCAGGTAAAAGATGAAGCTGATTCAGTTATGTTAGCATGAACATATTGATCTGTCTCATTTAAAATTGTAATGTGGAAGGAAGGTTCCCATAAAATCCAGATTTTGGCAGTTTGTGCAGCTAAAGCATTATGGTATCCAAGATCATGTTTTAATACTGAGAGCCTTTGTTTATCTTGCCATGGTTCTATTAAACACAGAATATCTATTCTATGTTTAAGTTTTAGGGCCTTTAATCTTTCTACTGAAGTTCCAATACCCCTGACATTCCACACTAAAACATTTCCTATTATGGTGTATCTAATCATTTAAAAATTTTGGGGTTAGCTTTCTGTGAAGATCTTAAATTTCTAACTTTCTTTGCTGTTGTCTTTCCTTTATCACCTGACCTACCATTACTTGTCTCTATATTACCCAGAGTGGAAACCAATTCAGGAGAGCTAACCTTATTCTGCATGATTTCCTCCTTATCAGTTTCATTTCTGAGTGAATCCCCTTTGTTAGCTCCTGTGTTTTCTTCTGAAATAATCTGCTCTGTGTCTCCTGCTGGGAGTTTCTCAACAAAAGGATGATTAGGAACAGAGGTCTCAATATTATCAGAGATAATCTGAGGAATTACATCCTATGATTCCACAGATTCATGAAAAACTTCTACTTCCTCATCTTCCAAGTCTTCCTGAAAATCATCTAATGATTGAAAAGCATTAGAGATAGTAACTACATGTTCATGTGTAGCTTTTGTTTGGGGTTGAGGTGTTTCATTTAACTGATTCTTTTTCCTCCAAAAAGAAGTAGTTATTGGCTTAGATACATCATCAAGAGAATAAAAAGTTGCATTTCTCTTTTTATGACTAAACTTAAGCATATTGTTGGTAATTTCTTGCTGCAATAAAAAAGATTTTTGATTTTGAGATTCCTTTTCCTTTTGAAGAACAGTTAGATCAGAGGATCCTTCCATGTTAAGTTCTTTTGATTGTACTTCTGGTCTTTTGTTCTCCATATGAAAATTAGCCTGAGGAACTTCTGTCTTTTTCAAAGTTATTTTCCTTAACTCAGGGTGCAACTGGTTACATTTTAAGTTGTTGTGACCTAACATTTTACAGTGAGAGCAGTATTGAGGCAGATCTTCATATTCTATTGGGTAATCTGCCACCTTGTTCCCTATTCCTACCACAATTGAGTTTGGGAGCTGTGATAACAAATCAATCTCTACACAAACTTTTATAGCAGATGGTCTAGTTAGGGATTTGGTGGCTGCATCCATCTTAAGAAATCTTCCAACCTGTGAGCTAATACCTATTATTGCAGAATTGTTATAGAAATGTAGTGGCAGATTATGAAACGTTACCCAGACCGGCACTATGGAGGATTCCACCGAGGGTGAGAAATCGGTCGACCACTTCTGTACTTTCATCGAGTATCCTTGGATTGTCCAAAGCCCCTTCATCCAACACCTTTGATAGTCCTCGCTTTCCTGAAATCGAATTAGCACATGTCGGTAATCTATTGAACCAATCTGAAATTTGGATTTAAAACCTATAGATTTAAAGGCTTGTAGCAGAGAATCCATAGGAGGTTTCCCCTGGATGAATTTCCCAACTAGGGCATTTTGGTAATGCGAAGCAAGGAGTTCTCCTTCATCAGGTGGGAGGATATATGCAATTTTGCCTTTGAATTCAGTAATCGGATGTAGGTTTGGGGTGTCCGGGAGTGATGAGAGCAGGGGAGTTTGTTTGGTGTTTAGCTCTTGGATGAAGCTTTTGTGGCCCTGGGGGATAGGGGGATTGGGAAACGGTGGAGAAGGCGTCGGCGACGCCATGGTTTCCCCAGGGGAAATCTGGAGAAACGTATCAGATGAAGATATAGCCGTTGGAGGAAGATCGAGATGAAGAAGAAGAAGAAGAAGGGAAGAAGAAGAAAGTGTTGAGCTATGGTAAGAAAAAATAAATTCTTTCTAAGTGCTGGGAAACCTTGTCGTCATGAGTCATGAAGGATACGTTGCAAGTCACGATGCATACGTCGTGAGTCACGATAAACAGGGGAGCAAAAATGAACTCTCAACACAGCTTTTCGCGAGTCGTAACATGGTCATCGCAAGTCACGATATGGAAATCGTGACTCACGACCAAATTAGAAATTTTTTGAAAGCATTGAGCTCACGGACCCAAGATATCATGAGTCGCAATGGCTTGGTCGCGAGTCACGAAAATGCATCGTGAGTCACGACCAGTGCTGTTGCGACTCGCGATGGAGAAACTAACTTTTCAAATGCGCTCAAACACTGCATAATCATTTCTTATTCTCCACCAAATACTCCCAAGAACCACCACACCTTCACTCATTCCTCCACCATCTTACATATATTAACATATGAAGATTCCTGCATCTTTATAGTGTCTTTGTTGATTGTAGTATGCCGATTACATCACTGTGACTATAATTGCTTTATTCTATAGTGATGCTTGGATATGTGTCGATATATGTTGGATATTTTTATTGGAAAATCTTATAGTTGTGATTGCATGATGGATTGGTTGTTCTTTGAGAATACTATGGTTATTAACTTTTGATGCTAAGCCTAGTGTTACAAATCCTTATGTACTTGTGAGTTTGATATTGTTCTCTATGGTGTTAGTCTTGATCAAACGATGCCAAGGAGAAATTGTTTTCCTCGAGGGGTGAGTTCTTCTACGACACTTTTGCTCCCCCTTCTGGCTCTGAAACCAATTTCAGGACCGATTCTATACAAATACATGGGATTGCACCATATCACCGGTGACTATGCGGAGAAACGGGTGTTACTCTACCTTTTACCTTGGGTTTTATTCTTCTTGCCTAACATGTTTACATTGAGGGCAATGTAATTTTTAAAGTGCGGGGAGGGTTTAGAGGACTCACATTTATGCTAGCTTGATGTGGAATGCTTTTTGCTACTTTTGATTGGGAAAACATGAGAAAAAGGAAGAAAAAAATTTGAAAAATTGAAAATTTTGAAAAAAATAGAAAACGAAAAAAGAAAACCCGCTAAGCTGAAAATCTAAGAGGGCAACTTAGGCAATATTGGGGGCCCGACTAGGATGAAAACCAAAAAGGGCAACCTAGGAAAAAATGAGAGGCTAAATGTGCAGAAAAAAGGTGAGATGTGAGCCAAAGAAACATGATGTGTGGCTAGGACGAAAACCCGAAAGGGCTCATAGGCAAAATGAGAGAAAGAAAGAAAAAAGGAAAATGTTATGATTTCACTCATTTTCCGGTGTTGGAGTCATAAGGTTGCGGTGGTCATATGGATGGATCGTGTAGCTCAACATCTTGAGACCTCATGGGATTGGGTAACTTAGCGGGTTGAAAAACGAACTACGGTTATGAAATTCTTAATTCTTTTATACTTCATTTTGGTTGATATATTGGCATTGGGTGAAGTGTGTGTTTGAACATCCTATATGGTTTTGGCTTCATTTTGTGCCATTGGATTTTGGTTGATATATTGGTATGGAGTGAACTATGTGCTTGAACCTTTCATATGGTTTTGACTTCATTTTGTGTCATTGGACTTTGGAATTATTAATTCGGGACTTTGAAATTTTTTTATGGTTAGATTTAGGAATTGGGGTTGTGTGTGTGAAAAATTCTCATTTGAGCTTTGATTTTGGGATTTACGATATTGAGAGTTTTTGTGAGGTTTTGATTGGGGAATATTAGTTTAGGATATGGATATATGAATTCCTTTGTGTGTTTGAATCTTTTCTTACTCGAGGGCGAGTAAGGTTTTAGTGAGGGGAGGTTTGATGTGCCCATTTTATATGGTTATATTAGGACTTTTAGGATTCAATTTTGTACACTTTTATGCTCTACATGTGACATTTTGCCTTGAAATTCTCTAAGAAGAGTAAAAAGAGAGTTTTATGCTTTTATTACTTTTCTAGAGGATTTTGTGTGACAAGGCAATTTGTTTGAAAACTTTAAAGAATACCTTCAAAGATTTAAAGACTTGTAGTTAAGCTTTTGAAGACTTGAAGAATTGAAGATAAGTGAAGTGAAGAGGAAGAATTGAAACAAAAAGAAGAAAGAAATCAAGATGCTGAAACTGGGCTTAGTCGCGAGTTGCGACGGATTGGTCGCGAGTCGCAACGGACGGGTCGCCAATTTCTTACTTTTTTGTACTATAGATATTGAATCCTATCCTCTTCTCTTCAGCCCTTCTTCTTCCTGTGATGTTTTTGGTTTAAAACCCTATTTTTCCTTTATTTCTTTTCTTAGTTTTTGTAGGTTAATCATGTATTTTCATTATCTAGGTTAGTTTAATATTGGGAGCAATTGATTGAAGCTTCCATATCTATGTAGTAAGAACCTTTATTTCACTCTATCTTGAAGCATTTGTTATTTGGCATTCATGTGTTTTAATGTGAAGTTTTACTTCATTTATATCATGGGTTGTTTGAGAATAGGAAGTGTTTGTATGATTGAAGTGTTAGGGTGTTAGGAAATTTACAAATTTCTTAACTCATTTGGCATGAAAATCCAAGAACATGGACTTAGAACTTCTAGTGTATAATGTGTTGTAATTCTTGCTAGATAAGTATGTTAATGTGGATTGTTCTCATATTTATTCTATAGATGCAATGAAAGGTTGAATCTTGAATGTTGTTTGTTCTAGGTTTAGCCTAATGATTGCTATGTTTGGTTAAATGGCTATGTCTTTGGTGGATGGCTTTATGTTATCAAATCTATGGTTCTTCGTGTATAATGTTGTTGACAAAATACCTTTATGGTGTGGTTTTCCTAAAGTGATTATCAATGAGGTTTGCAAATGGTCGTTGTTTGTCTTTGCAACTATTAAGAAGGAATGAATGTTGATCTTTGAATAGGAAGTTTAGCATTCCCCATAGGTAATGAATGTGATAGAATGAGTGAATGATTCAATGATCTACATTAGGTTTGGAAGTGGATATTAATTGCCCCCAGGGCTTTGTCTTTTGTAGTTTTTACCCTTTTTCTTAGTTTGTTTGATGATTAGCATAGTTACTTGACTGCTAGTTATCTTGTCTTTTAATTTCATAACTTAGGACCACAACCTACCAAACCCCCACCCCCATTTAATTGCTTTTATATCTAATTCTGGCATAATATCAACTTTATATGTTTAAAAGATTAAGAAAATCCCTCTTCTTTGTGGACGAACTCCGATTTTCCACTATCTACTTAGTTGTAGTTAGTATGCATTTAGGGCTTATAAATTTAACTTTGAGAGGTACAGCGACGATGTCCCACAGAACCACAACAACGGTTGAACCTTGTTGTGCTACCCTAATTACTATGACATTGTCGATGGAGAGTTGCGAGCGCACCCACCGTGACAGGGATGGGGAAGTGTATGCCATCGCCACAACACTTGTTGTGAACACACTAATACATCTTTTGTATGTCTATATGTGAATGAATTATGGATTGAAGCATTAAAACTATGTTGCTAAATTAGTCCCAAGTGCCAAGTACAAATAGTCTACTTGTTTGTTTATTTCATGCTTGTAGTTTTTAGTTCAAAATACCAAACCCCCCTCCCCCCCAGTTTGCATGTTTACACTAGTAGCTATTCCTTTCACTCGTGTGGATTGACAACCCGCAGGAGGCTGTGTTTTAACTTTTACTTGAACCTTAGCATGTCTGTGGAAAAAACCCAGGGCTTTTCGCTTACTACCCTTTGGTAGCATTAGCAGCGAGAATGGGTGCAGAATATAAATCTTATCTTTGACCATCCCATGGGACTAGTGCCTTGGCTCAGGTTAATTTATTGTGCTACTACGATTGTATTAATGACCCTGGGTCGAGGTAGGTCAGAGACAATTAATCGAGACTGACAGGAAGAATCTGAGCAAGAGCATGGATATAGTGCACCAACAATAGGCTATGTTCATGGACTCCTTTCTATGAGCGTTCTATGCCAAGGTGAATTAGCGCATTGTCTGGGCTCCAATGTACACCTTCTTTGGGCTATGACACCGGAGGGGAACATCTTCCCAGACTTTGTTTGTGATTTTGTTCAACAATGCATAGCTATGGGAGAGTAGAAGAGTGGGAAGATTCCTATGGGAGGCATGGTTGGCCTTTTGGCACAATATTTGGGACATCCCATCTCGCATAGGGCGTTGGCCAATATGGGTAGGTCAGGATCAACCTATACAATTGAGTAGTTATCTAGGGAATTCATGGTGGGAACTACAACTTTGGAGGATAAATTTGTGTAGCTTTATGATGGAGCATCTACTTGCGAATTCATGGTTCTTCTACAACCGGAGCGTACCTCTATCAACCTTGATACGATCCTGGATGACTTGATAATTGAACCTGATGCACAATTTGAGAAGGACTTTTATAGAGAATTGGCCAACCCAGAGATAAACCTAGAAGAGGCTGAAGGGGAGACATCTTCGAGAGCACTTCCAAGCTGATCTCATCTTCCCACGTGCATTATTGATCAACTACACCTACTTGGGGAGCAACTCTCAAGTTCTTCCCAAGTTCTTCAGAAGATAGTTCAAGCTATTGGTGGATTGAAGGCATAAGTTGAGAAGATAAACACGAGGATGGATTTCCTTGAGGCCACAACCCAAGCAACATGATTCATTGAGAGGTGTTCACTAGCCACAATGAGGACGATCCTTCGAGGCCGAAAGCGTAAGTATCACTAGTTTCCCTACTTCACCATTTATTTGACATGAGAATGCATGAGGGACTATGCATTGTTTAGGTGTGGGGAAGGGATTAGTGAGTAGTTTGGAATTCTCATTCATGGATTTCTTCATGCATGGATGCTTTGTTTGTTTTTCTTGGTAGATTTTTGGTTACTTGTGATTGGGATGCTTTGAAAATTTTTGGTGGTTTGCCTGTTGTGCTAGGATTTTAGGATTCTAGTTTGCATGTGGAATGTGGCTTTAGGATTTGGTGGTGTATTGGTTTGTTGCTTATCTTTTGTAGTATGAATCTCACTTTCGGGGCAATTTTGTACTACACCAAAAAATTGGAAAGTTGAAAAAATGATTTTTTTTATTAAAACTTGGACAAGTCAAATACCCAAAAGGGCGACTTGGGTAACATGAGGAAATGCCCGGATAGGTTGAAAGCCCTAGGTAAATGGGAGGTCGACACCGTACCTCTCAAAGTTATAATTTATAAGCTCTTTATGCTTACTAAATACAATTAAGTATAATGGCAAATCGGGGTCGTCCACGAAGAAGAGGGATTTTCTTAAGCGTTTAGACATATAAGGTTCATATTAGGCTAGAAGTAGATATATATAGATATATAAAATCAAGTAAATTGGGGTGTTTTGGTTGGTTGTGGTCCTAAGTTGTGAAATTAAAAGACAAGATAACTAGCAAAGTTAAGTAACTATGCTAATCATCAAACAAACTAAGAAAAAGGGGCAAACACTACAAAAGAGAAAGCCTTGGGGGCAATTAATATCCACTTCCAAACCTAATGTTGATCATTGAACCATTCAGTCATTATATCACATCTGTTACCTATGGGGAAGGCTAAAGCTTCCCATTCGAAGATCAACATTCATTCCTTCTTAATAGTAATTTGCAAAGATAAACAACGACCATTTGCAAACCTCATCGATAATCACTCTAGGAAAACCACACCATAAAGGTATTTCATGAACGGCATTATACACGAAGGACCATAGATTTAATAACAACAAGCCTTCTACCAAAGACATAGCCATTTAACCAAACATAGTATTCATTAGGCTAAAACTAGAATAAACCACATTGAAGAATCAACCTTGCATTGCATCTTTAGGATAAACATGAGAACAATCCACATTAACATATTTATCTAGCAAGAATTACAACCCATTATGCACAAGAAATTCTAATTCCATGTTCTTGGATTCTCATGTCAAAGAGCTAAGAAATTTGCAACTTTCCTAAAACCCTAATACTTCAATCATACAAACACTTCATATATTCAAACAAAACATAGCATAAATGAAGTAAAACATCACATTTGAACACATGAATGCTAAATAACAAGTGCTTCAAGAAAGAGTGAAATAGTGGTTCTTACTACATAGGTGTGGAAGCTTCAATCAATTGCTCCCAAGTACAAAACTAAGCTAGATAATCAAAACCCATAACATAGAACAAAGATCTACAAAGAAAGAAGAATAAATGGAAAAAATGGTGAAAAACTAGGGTTTTGGAGCCCCCAAGTCGGGCTTAGAGAGTTGGGGAGGAAAGGGTTTAAAAGATATTTATAGTACAAGAAAAAAGGCAGTAAAATGCAAGTTGCAGGGCAATTATTGCAAGTCGCGATGCCTCCATCGTGAGTCACGACCAGATCAGGAAATTGTGATCTCTCAGGCCAACATTTCGGGGGTCGCAACACACCCGTCACGAGTCGCAACGGAAAAAAGTCCCATTTTGTTTTGCTTCCTCCGGGTGAACCGTTGATCCATTTTAGGAGTTTTTGTAATCGATTTTATAGTACTAGAGAAGAGGAATCCAATGGTACCACTCTTGGAGGCTGATTCTTCTCGGAAAATTCTCAGAATATTGCTTCAAAACATAGATCATTCTTCACTGTTTGCTTTGCTCTCCTTTCTTCACTTTATCTTCTACCACTTTGTGAGTGGCCTTCCATCTTCTTCCATACTTTTGAATGGCCTTGACTAAACCAGTCCTAAGTGCTCACGAGCAATCTACAAATTAAGCTTACAAAAAGGAATCTAGATGCTCGTAAGGACCAAAAATCCACTAGACTAAACATAGGTTACAAAATGAAGGATTTAGATATAAAAACCAAAAATGGTCATCTTAAACCCTTCTCATGTAAACCTACCTAAATCTAGAAATATTACAACAAAAATATGATAAAAGATGTGCTAAATGCTTTGGAAAATACATGCATTTGAAGCCTCATTAGTAAAAGTGAGAGGCTTGGCCAAGCTAAACTTACGAGTCCAGGCAAAGGTGAGAGGCCGTGTGGAAAAAGGTGAGAGGTGAACACGTTTTGTGGGATAAAGCTAGGATGAAAACCCAAAAGGGATCCCAGGAAAAATGATAGAAATTGAGAGAAAAAAAGAAAAAAGAAACAAAAACTAGGTTGATGATACATTAGACTCCTTGGTTCCAACTAGGTCAAGAATCTTAAGTTATCCCTATGTTACAACCAATTCGACGGTTTTTGGATTACCTTGGTGGATTGTTTTGCTTGAGAATTGCTCTTTGAATTCTTTTAGGAGTACTTTTAGGAAAAGTAAGCTTGGCTTTATTCCGATCTTTTGTCACTTATCTTTTTCCATACACATTCACTTGCTTTGGGTGGTTTGGTTGCTTTAGGAATTTTGGGTAGTGTGAGAGTTGTGAGATTTTCCCCTTCTTAGGGTAACTAGGGTAGCTTGGGAATAAGTTGAATGCACTGGCTATTTTTGCTTGCTTCATTCTGCTTGAACCTTTTTCTTTGATTTTATCTACTTTAGGACGAGAAAAGGTTTACGTGTGGGTACTCTGATCCACACCATTTTGCATGCTTCAATCAATGCATTTGACATAGTTTTTAGTTTCTTTTTGTTGGAGGTTCAGCGACATTAGTTGAGTTTACATGACAAGGGGTTTAGACAATCATGTTTGGTTTACTATTCTAAATCCCGCATTTTGTATACTTAATCATTGATACTTGACATCTTGAGTTCACGAGCTCCTTGGTCTTCATTATGAGTACCTTTACTAGGTCGCCCATGAATGCTATTTGTTACATTACATTCTTGCGAAGGCTGTTTACTTTTAATGGTGGAAGATTTGAAGGCCATTCACATTTGAATGGTATTTGACGAAGGCCATGAATATCAATGCATGGTACAAGGAGATTGAAGCTAAAGATAGGCGGCTTTGGAGTTCATGACGGTCGAAGGAGAAAATGGTGAATCGTGGTCCGAGGAGTGTTGCCTTAGTCCGAGAAAAATCCGGGAAGAATTAGTCTTCAAGGCTGGTTCAATTGGATATGTCTTCTCGATTACTACAAAATTGACTACTAGAACTCTCGATTCGGACTAACGGTTCACCCGTTTCAAGCAAACAAAGTTCAGCCTATGAAGCACCAGCGGCTGTCACGGTTCGCGTATAATCAAGCACCAGCGGCCCGTGACAATCTTCACGGCCCACACTACACAAGAATCTAGGGGTTCTTTGAAGACCTACACTAGACCAACACGAGACCTTCACGAGGCAAGGCACCAGGCTGTGACAAAAGCACCAGACTGTGAAGCAAGGGGATGAAGAGTTGAAAATTTTGGCTAAGTATGGAGCCGGTTCGTGAAAACCTTCATGGACTATGAGAAGACTTTTGAGCAAGATAACAAAATGCTCGTGGTCCGTGAAAACCTTCATGGGCCATGACAAAACTTTTTAGCAAAAGCCACAAGCTGTTCGCGGTCCATGAAAACCTTCACGAACCATGGGAAAACTCTAAGCAAAAATTGCATGCTACTTGCAGTTCGTGAAAACCTTCACGGTCCCAGCTTCATGGACCGCACTAGATCCCAGCTTCACAAACCCCACCAGATCCCAAGGGCCGCGGCTATGAACATTCAAATATTGTGGCAGATCTGGCATCCCATGGCTATGCATGCTTCACAGAGCGTGGCATCTATGCCGGCCCATGAAACCTTGGCGGCTGACCTAGGGTTTTGCTACTTTGGCCTATTTTGGGCATATTTTTAAGACCAATCTCCTACTACTATATATAGGTCCCTAGTCTAATCATTTGAAGAGGGAATCATATTTGGAAACACATTTGGAGAGGAGAGAGCTTGGAGAGAAGGAAAGAGTTTCTTTTATAGGTTTTGTAATCTTTTCTTTTCTTCTTACTTTGTCCTAAAGATTTGGAATTCCAATATATATTTGAATTCCATGTCTAGGGAGTAGTTAGATTAGCTTGGGATTCATCTTGGCACTTGGTATGTTCTAAATGCTTTATGAGATTCATTAGATTCATCATATCTTTGTGTTAATGATATTATTGTGATTGTTCTTGAATGTTATAAATGCACGAGTAGTACACCACATATAAGCACACATTCTTGAATGTTATAAATGCACGAGTAGTACACCACATATAAGCACACACTTTGGGATATACTTAAGTGTGGTGCAATTATTGAAGCCCCCCTGGGAAGAGAAACCTAGACGTTAGAACGGGTAGGGGAGAACTCATCCATGTGGGTGTGTGCATGGGTGATTCGGGAATACTTTGACCTATTTGTTGTTGCACTAGTCTTAGCTGACTTTGTAACTATTATTCGAGAGGTTGCGGGTAGAGATAGTGAATAGTAGCAAGCTAGGTGTTGTTTTGATACCCTGGTATCACAGATAAGGGGCCTACAAACCTTGGGCCTAAAGTGTATAGGACCTGGGGGAAGTAGTTGCATTTGTGGTGGAAGCCTGAGATGTAATAGCACGGGGGAGAAATAGACCTGCAACGATGGTTGGACCTCGTTGTACTCCTCTAATTACGATGGTGGTGCCAATGGAGGGTTGCAAGCGCACCCACCATGACAGGGTTAGGGAAGTGTATGCCATCGGCTACACCACGTGTTGTGAACACAGTGACAAGTCTTTTGTATTTCTATATGTGAATGAATTGATGATTGAAGCATTAGAATTACCATGTTGCTAAATATGTTCCCAAGTGCCTAGTATAAATATTTTACTTTTTTGTAGATTGCATGCTTGTAGTTGTTAGTTGAAAATACTAACACCCCCTCCCCCCAAAGTTGCATGTCTACAGTACTAGTTGTTCCTTTCACTCGTGCGGATTGACAACCCACACGAGGTTGTGTTTTAATAAGAACATGGGCCCTAGCATACTTGTGGACAAACCCAAGGCTTGCGGCCTACTACCCTTTGGTATCTTAGTAGTAAGAATAGGTACAGAATATAAATCTCTATCTTTGACCCGTAAGCCCCTCGGCTTGTGTTTTAACGAAAACTAGGTCTAGGAAAATTAGGATGATTCTTGATTGCATGATCTTGTTGATGGGTTGATATGAATTGCCATGAGTTTGTTGTTTATGAAAAAATTTTCTTGTTTGATTAGCCTTTATGTTGAGAATATCATGACTCTAAATGACTAGGCTATTTAGGAAGAATGTTTTCTTTAAGTGATATTGTGAGGATTTCCTTCTTTATTATCACATTACCACTTTCTCCTTGATTTTGATAGGATGCCTCCAAAAAAGAGTGTGTTAGAGAAAGGGAAACCTTCATGGGGTGAGAACGGGAAGAAACCAACTAAGGGTGTGAATCATAAGCCGGTGAGTCCCCTTCCTCGCAACCTTACATTCCTAATGGAGGATTTCATGGGATTGACTAACATCTCTAGGACTGAAGCGCATAGGTGGAGGCACTTGAATGAGCTAAAGAGGAACATTGGAGACAGGTTTTGCGTTCAAGGATACTTTAGAGGGTCTAGGTCTACTCGAGCCCGTTTCCTACTTGCTAGGTTAAGTAAGCCTAGAAGGTTTTCTCGAGAAGCATTCAAAGACCTATTACTGGTGGAACTTAGAGTTCCTAGCTACTCTATGGAACGTTACTGATGCAGAGGGACATCGAGAAATCAAGTTCCACTTGGACGATAAAGAGTACACAATGACACATCGGGAAGTGGCCCAAGCTTCTAGTTAGAGATATGGAAGAAATGTTATGAGGACACATCGACATGGTTTACATTTCTCACTTGGAAACTTTTGGAGGCTCTTGACAAGCACAAACATGAAGAACTTGTGCAAAAGAATCACTATAGTTCATCCAGCACTACGTTATGTTCAACGCTTGCTATCGATGGGGGTATTTTTCCATGGTGAATTAACTCAAAGTCCGGGTTTGGATGTGTATTGCCTTTAGGCAATGAGTCCTCAGGGTAAATTATACCAAACTTAGTGGGAGCCTTTGTACAAGAATGCATAGCAATGGGGGAAGAAAATTTGGAAAGATCTTGATGGGAGGCATGATAGGGCTTCTTGCGCAATATTTTGGTCATCCAATCACTCAATCCACATTGGCTTTCTTTGGGTGTTCAGGAACGAAGTACACTACTGAGAAGCTGACTAAAGCTTCTTTGATAGCAACTACAACCTCATATGATAGATATGTGTGATTATATTGTGGCATAACCACTTGCAGTTTCATAATCCTTCCTCAGCCGGAGCGCACTGTCATTGACCACAAGACGAGTTTGAATGATTTGTTCCTAGAGCCTGACCCACAATTTGCAAAGGAGTTCTATAGGATTCTATCCAACCCGTAGATAGAGATCGACAAGGTTGATGGAGAGACTTCATCTAGAGCGCCGCCTAGCCGTACTCACTTATCCGCGGACATTCTTGACCAATTGCATATTCTTGGGGAACAACTTTTGAGTTCTACCCAAGTTATGCAAGAAATAGGTCTTGCGATAGGTGGTATGAGGATACAGTTGGAAGAGTTTAATGCTAGATTGGAGTCAATGGAGGCCACGATTCAAACAATGGGGTACATTGAAAAGGACGAGGTGAGGCAAGATAAGGAGGGCCCTTCGTAAGTGCCACTATTTTCCCAACTCTACCTATGTGTTTCCATTTTTTTATGCATTGGGGATACAACATGGTTTAAGTGTGGGAGAGGAAGTAGTTGGGCACTTGGGGTGTTTTAATCTTGAGATTCCTTGGTGTTCTCTTTTTTTTTTCTTTGGAGCTTTTGTTATTTCTTTGGTGTTTTTGGTGATTGCTTTGTCTTGGGATGGTTTTGGATGCTTATTTAGTGGTGTCACTTGCTTGGTTGCAGTCATAACTTGTCTTTGGGTAATATTTTTAGAAACTTTGGTGGTGTAATTTATTTTGTTATCTTCATGTAGTATGAAGTCCAACTTCGGGGCATTTTGTGCTACACCAAAAAAACTAAAATTTTTGAAAAATTGGGAAAAAAAAAATTTATTCCCGGCTAAGTTGGAAACCTGAAAGGGTAACTTAGGGAACATTGGGAAAAGCCTGGATAGGTCGAAAGGCCTAGGTAAAAATGAAATGCTAGGCCTAACTAGGTTTATGAACCTAGGCAAAAATAAGTGGCCGTGTGGGAAAAGGTGAGAATGTGAGCTCAACATGTGTGAAAGCTAGGATGAAAACCCAAAAGGGATCCTAGGAAAAATGAGAGAAATTGAGAGAACAGAAACTAGGTTGACAAAACATTTACATTGTCCTTTGTTATAACAAAGTTGAGAATCTAGAGTTATCCTTAGTTACAACCAAGTCGAGGACCTCTTGGATTTCCTGGGTGGATTGTTTTTGGCAACGACTCTTGGATTGATTTTGGGGAACTTTTTGGGAAAGTAAGCTAGCTTAACACTTATCTTTCTTGCTTACCTTTTTCTTCACTTTATTTTGGGTGGTTAGTTTACTTTTGGTTCTTCGGGGAGTGTGAGAGTTGTGAAATTCTAGCCTCTTTGGGGGAAATTGGGTAATCAAGGAATAAGCCAAATGCATCTGCTAACTTATTCCAGCATGCTACACTTCCCTTAGGGTTTTTATTTTTATTTTACTCAATGACAAGTAAAGGCTTAAGTGTGAAGGGACTGATGGGCATCATTAGGCATGCATTAACCGATGCATTAGGCTTAATAATTGGCTTGTTTTATTTGTCTGATTTCTAGTATTAGTAAGGTTTACATGACAAAGGATTCAGACAGCCATGTATAGTTTTCTTGTCCAAATCCTACATTTTGTAGACTTAATTGATACTAATGGACACCTTGTATCCACGAACACCTAGATATTCCTTTGTGATTATCATTAGTAGGTGACTCGTTGATACTTTTTGTGACATTTGTATAGAAGGCCGTTCGCAAGGAAGGTAGAAGATGTCAAAGGCCATTCACACTATAATATTAGTAGATGAAGGCCACAGACTCTATATCATGGTTGTAATAGAATTGAGCTAAAGATAGGAAGACTTGAAATTCATAGAGGGCAAGGAAGAAACAAGGGATTGTTGTCCGAGATTTTCACAATTTTCTGGAAATGATCCAAGAAGAATCCGCCCTTAAAGTTGGTTACATTTTATTCTTCATCTCGAGGGCCATGAAATCAACAGCAAAAAAATCTCAAATCGGATTGCATGTTCATGTGTAGTGGAACAAAGAAGTCATTCAGACGAACCAGCAGCGGGTGACATGGACTGTTCATGGTTAGCACAAGGGCAAGCCACACACGGCCCATACCAAGCCAAACTTCCCACATCAGGGGCCTTTGGCACGATCCATGCCAAATCCCAGGATGGGCTATGCCAACCTCGACTAGCCGTGTTCCCAATTTCTCTTTTTCATTCCAAATTTGGCTAAGTATGGGCGCGAACCATTCTATTTCACATGGCCCGCACCATTCCAAGTCAAAAATATCAAGACCATCTTAGAGGGTGTCAAGAATGAAGCTTCCCGTGCCAAGAAACTGAGCAAAATGAGGATCCGGTTCATGGCTCGTGCCAAAAGACACGTGGTGTGGATAAGAAGTGCAAAAATAGAACTCCAGACGATGTCTCGTGCCAGAAGATACGGACCACACCAGTACGATTGTGCCAAGAGTGGCATCCCACGCCAGCACAAGCTATACGAACCATGCAAGATATAGCATCCCACCCCAGCACGAGGCCCGGCTAGTGGCACGAGCGGTGCCATCCATGGCACCACGTGTCAGGCGGCGGCTACAAGGGTTTTGGCCTATTTTGGACCTATTTTGCACCTATTTTTAGGCTCAATCTCCTACTACTATAAATATAGTCTTAGTCTACTAGGGTTAGGATCTTTTGATCATTTTCTTAGTTCATTTTATGGATTTGAAGAGTAGCTTAGAGAGAGAAACACTCTCTCTTCTCTCTAGGTTCTTTCTCTTTTCCCTTTTTATTTTTCTTTTGCCCAAAAATGTGGAATTTAATGAAATACTTGAATTCCATGTTTAGGGAGTAGTTTAGTAGCTTAGGGTTGTTTGTATTCATGATTTGAACTTGACTTTTTGAGATTTAGATTTCCCTATCTTATTTTCTTATGAATATTTGTGCTTGAGCTCGTTCTTTCTAAGAATTTTTTATTTATGAAATGGCATTATGATGATGCACACATGCATGTATGGTAGTATAAAATCGTGCTAGGCTTCACTACTATCTTAGGAGTTTTAAAATTATGGAGTAGGTAATGAACACAAGGGAGATAAGTGCATTCATGTCCTTTAAGAGAAAATATTTATCTATGTTATACCATGATTCTAATTGGGTAGTTGGGTGAGAAATAAACATGTTGGGCTATTGATTTAGAAAATTCCGGTGGGGAGAATTCCCTAGCTTACCTCGATAGATTTGCTTCATAACAACTAGAGTTGTGCCGACTCTAGAGTCATCACAAGGTGTTTTTTCCTTGCCTCTCTATAGGCCTAGGGATTGAGATCCCCAGTGGAGTGTCTGGGACGTAATGCACTGCACTACATATCTAGTAGTTGCGACATGCGTGAGGCATTTCCCTTCTAGGTGGGCTTTGTATTCCTCTTAGGGGGTGTGTGTTAGCATTGGGAGTGAAGTGACGGGGAATGATCTGTGGCATCACTGGACTAGAGCGCATTCCATAATTATGGAGATAGTGAGATATGGACATTGTGGTAAGTACCATGTGTGACAGACGAGGGAAATACCTTGATATATCCACACTGTGTAACATATGCATAAGATAGGTTTATATGTCTTTATATGAATCAATTGTGGATAGAAGCCATTTATCAATCATGTTACGCAAATATCCCCAAGTTCTTGCTTATATAGTTTAATCTCATTTTATCTTTTATGTTCGTAGTTGATAATTGAAAAACCCAAACCCCCTTCCCATTTTGGTATATTACCTATTCCTAGCACATGGCCAGATTGACAACACGTACATGGTTGTGTGTAATATACTATTAGGCTCTAGCATCTCCGTGGACAAACCCTGACTTACCACTAACTACTCCAGAGGTAGTTTAGAAGTGAGTTGGGTGTAGAAATATACATTTTATCTTTGACTACCCTATTGCATCCTCTTTGGACTATTTGGAACGCGTTCGCTCGGGTTAATTTAGCTACAACTCAACGACCACGAGTGAAGACTAGGTTTTCATAAAGGCTATAAGGAATAGCATTAATAGATGCTCCTAAGTCGACCATATCATTTTTCTCGAACTTCCCACCTAAAGGAATTAGTATTGAAAGCATCTTGGGGACACATTTCTTAGGAAAATATTTATGATTCAGAGTGGCAACTCCCCCTATTTTCAATACTAATTTCCTAATTGGTTTGTTCCTCTTTTAAGTGCATTCATTTTTAATAAATTGGCACAACCGGGAACATTCTCAATTAACTCCAAGATAGGAGTGGGTACCTCAACCTTTTTGAAGATCTTCCGAGTGTTTGCATCATTTGTTGCCACCTTCGGCCTTCCCCTAAGTGCACTTGGAAAAGGTAGCGGGAGGGTCACTTTCACCTCAGTGGTTAAGATCTCTTTGGAAGGGTCCTCCTCAACAATAATCTCACGCTCTTCAAAGTTGGTCTTGTCGACTTCCACAATTAAAACATCCTCTTGCATAATGTCTTTCTCGGCCTCTCACACCTCCTTCCTGCTCCTTAGCTTTAATGCGCTTGCAATCCTTGGGTTGGGAAGGTAGCTTTTCGAATTCCTTAGCCTCAATTCATCTCATCGAGGAGGCAAGTTTCCCGACTTGGACTTCAAGATTTTTGATAATTAAAAATGCCCTAGTGTCAGGTTCTTCAATTTCCCTTCTTGTTCATTGTGCGAACACATCATGCTTCTTAGAAAATTGGCCAATGGAATCTAGGATTTCTTCCCTATCTGACTTGTACAAGGCTGCGTTGTTTTTGGAAGGCCCTTCTCTCTTAGGATATGATTGAGGTTGTTGACCTCGGCTGTACCCTTAACCTTGATTCTCTTCACTCCAATGAAAGTTGGGGTGATTATGATACCTAGGCTTGAAGTTATTTGCATAGGGATCTTGCCTCTCATTTCCTTGGTTCCCCTAGAACCCTTGTTGTTGTTTTCCCCTTGAAAATTGCCGATTACCTCTGTTGAAATCCAACGCATTCCCCTCTTCCACATCTTCAAACACTTTAGGGCACATGTTGGTGGGATGGTCTAAACTGCATATTCCACACACTTTAACTTGTTTGATTCTCCCCTTCATGACTTCTTTCATTATAGTGGCAGTGCTTGCACTTGATCTTCCAACTTGGGAGATTGAGTTGGCTCATCTAATATTTTCATTCTTGATCTTGTGCTGAATTGCCTGGTTTCATTCATTATTTCTTCGAACAAAGCCATTGTGTCCCTTGGACTCTTATTGATGATGGAACCATTGCAAGCTATGTTAACCATCCTCATGTCAGCATCACAGAAACCTTCAAAGAAATAATACACCAAGTTGCCTTCCTTGAGCGGGTAATAAGGACAACTTGCCAACAACCTTTTGAATCTTTCCCAATACTCATATAGGGACTCATTTGCATTCTGACATATGTTTGATAGTTATTTCTTTAACCCAACATATTTTGAAGCTGGAAAGTACTTTTCAAGGAAACATCTTTTCATATCCATCCATGATGTAATGTACCCCGACGGAAGATAATATAACCAATCCTTTGTTGATTCTCATAGTCGGAAGGGAAATGATCGAAGGTTGTGATACTCTTCTGAGTCTCTGGGCAACTTCATGTTAGTGTATATGAGATGGAACTCTTAGACATGCTTGTTTGGATCCTCCATGGCCATAACATGGAACGTCGGTAAGAAATCATTCCACTTTTTAGCTTGCATGTGACATTGGGTGGCAATGGGGGAAAATGCATGCACATGGTTTAATTCTCCAGATTTGGAGCCATCAACTACTCAAAGTGTGGTTGTCCTCCACCATGACTACTTGATCCGCAAAACCTGGTTCTTGTGGAACCCTTGCTCTAGTCCTACTCCTCCTTCACCTCTGGCTACCTGTGCCTTCCTGTAGTTCTTGCAAATTTCCTAATTTTGGGGTACGATTATGTACCATAAACTAGAAACCAAACAAAAACCTACCCAGAAATAACACTAGCAAACAAGTTAAAAGCAAATGGAACAACTGTAAACACAGGCTCAACACTAGAAACCAACGAAAGCAATAATAACAAAACAAAAATAAAACAATACAAACTACACAAATAACATGCTATGCAATTAAAAATTAAACTTTCGACTAGCATCCCCGACAACGATACCAAAATTTGACCTGGTGACCAGCCTCCCACCCGGGGTCGTAGCTAATTAACCTAGGTGGAGGTGGTGTGGTCAGAAAATTAGAATTTATACTTTTGCACTTTGTTCCTACTACTATGCTACCTAGAGGGTAGTTAGCGGTAGGCCCTGGGTTTGTCCACAAAGATTCTAGGTCTAACCAATAAAACCACAATCTCGTACAGGTCGTCAATCTGTACAAGTTAAAGGAATAGCTAGTAAAGAAAACATGCAAAAAAGGGGTTTTTTGGTTTTTCAAACTAAACAACTACTAAGCATGAAAGTAAAATCACAAGTACAATATTAAGCTAAGCACTTGGGAAATAAATCAGCAACTTGGTTAATCTAATGCTTCTATCCTTAATTTATTCACATAGAGATTTAGGAAAACCTAATAGAGTGTCCATAATACGTGGTGTGGACGATGTCATACACTTCCACATCCATGTCACAGTGGTTGTTCTCACAACCCTCCATCGATGCCGCCATCGTAATTAGAGGAGTACAACAAGGTCCGACCATTGTTGTAGGTTTGTTTCTACCCCATGTGATTATATCCTAGGCTTCTACCACAAATTCACTACTTCCCTCGGGTCCTATCAATTAGGCCCAAGGCTCGTTGGCACCTTATCTATGATACTAGGGTTTCTTGTAACCCTAGCTTGCTACTATTACCTATCTTTACCCGAAACCTCTCAAACAACTTTACAAAGTTAGCTAAGACAAGTGTGATGGAAAGTAGGTCAGAGCACTCTCGAATCCCCCATGCACACGCCAACGTAAATGTATTCTCCCCTACTCATTCAAACAACAAGGTTTATCTTCCCAAGGGGGCATCGATATTTGTACCATACATGAATATAGCCCAAAGTATGTGCTTCTATGTGTACTATTCATGCATTTAAACTAAAGAAAATCACAATAATATAATGAAGACAAAGTTAGGAAGAACTAAAGAATCTCAAAAATCATGTATATTAGACCAAGCTACTACAATTTATCCCCAAGCTATAGAAACTACTCCCTCGACATGGAATTTAAATAAAGATTTGAATTCCACATCTTAGGATCAAAGAAAAATAAAGAAAAGAAACGGATAGAGTTTCTACTAAGGAAAAAATTCTCCAAGCTACTCCTGGAAGTGAAGTTTGAGATATAATCTACAAAAGAAATGAAAAGAAAAGGATAAGGAAGAGAAGAAGAGCTCTATAGAGAGAACTCTCCTCTTCCTTGTATCTAAACTAGAGAGAGGCAAAATCTACATTATGACTATCTAGGATTTACTATAAGACTAAGGCTCCTATATATAGTAGTAAATAATTGTGCCTAAAGATAGACCGAAAATAGGCCAAACTTAGGTCAAAGCCCTAGTCACCCTTTCCCTCTAGCCGCTGAAACTTTCTCGAATAAATTGCTCAAATCTGTGAATCTTCTGGAGCTCGAATTTAGTGCATTGGATAGAGCTTGGAAAGAAAAAGATTTCAATTTATAGTAGAGGGAAATTGGAAGAAAATAGATAGAGTTATGGAAACATTCGTGAGAAACTGCCGCTTGGCGCGGTGTTACGGGTGGGGCTTATCACCTAACCTTAATGCAACCCCATGCTTGCATGCATGCCACAACTGTGCTATGGTCCCATGCTGCTCAATGCGTACCTTTGAACTGGTCTCCCTAAACCATGTTGTACGCATTTCTGGGTCATCCAGTGCCGATCGCATAACCGCTCATGGCCTGTGATGTCCCCCTCTAGCCCGTGACGTACTCTGCATAATGCCCAATTTGTTTATGCCCAATACCCGTGAACGCAGCACCCGGTCACCCTCCAGGCCAGCACATTAAGTATTGAGTCACGACCCAAGCTCCTTGTCCCAGAAGTCTTCTCTTTTGCTTGTAATAGTACTAGCTAGTGGATTAGCTTAGTTTCTTTACTTAACATCCCGTCCTACGTGCCTTGTTTCCTTTGACCTTATTTTTTCTTTGTACCCGATACTCATGAGAACGTTGGTACAACATACATGTGGAGTACTGAGCTACCCACATCCGGTTACCATTTTTCAATATATTAAAAATGAGCATTTGCTCCCCAGTTTTCGGGCCTTTTATTGCATTGTTGGCTTGTGTGTGTGAAGCCTTGCTTCTAATCTAAACTTGTGTGTATTTCTGTTGCATACTCAACCACGACCCTCTAAAGGCTTGGTGTAGTGAGAACAACCAAGCTCAGTGCGACGTACATGGGAAATCAGGCAGTTGTATCACTCTAACGCGGCTAGGCCGCACAGTTAACCCCCTTAGAGGGTGACCCATGACAGTTGGTATCAGAGCTCAAGTAGTCCTTGAGCGCATAGTGAAAGGCCATCACTATGTCGAAGAAGACAAATTGGTTGGAGAAAAAGAACATTGAGGGGGCTCTCTTTGGTGAGGCACAAGGGTCCAGGAGCCAAGTTTACTGAGTGAATTAAATAGAATTGGATGTTTCCATTATCAGTAGAGACATTGAGGTGGACAACATGAATGTTGCACGCCAGGATGAGGAGATCGTCAAGCTGAGGGAAGCTTTGGCATCTCGCGAGTTAGACGTTGCTGAGTTGAGAGGCATCATCAAGCAGCTTGTTGGAGATGTGCATGTGCTCATTTAAGCTATGGCCAACTTGTCCCAATGTGGTGGAAGTGGCGGTGGTGTTCGTGCTATGCACAAATGGAAAGTCCCTAAGCCTAATGAATATGGTGGGGCACGTGAAACGAGAGAGCTTGAGAACTTCTTATACAAGTTGGATCAATACTTTAAGGTGACTACGATGGATTCAGAAGCTGAGAAGTCACTGTTTCCACGATATACCTGGAAGGCTCTCTTATAGTGTGGTGGCGATCCCAAGACGCAGAGATAAAGGCAGGATGCCTGGCCATCAACACATGGGATAAATTGAAGATCAAGGTGAAGCAACAATTTATGCCCACCAATGTGAAGGTATAGCCATTGTTGAGACTTAGGACCCTGTAACATACCAGCAGTATTATGGGGTACGTGTCGGCTTTCCATGCTTGTATGCTTGACTTGCCTAATCGTCCGGAACAGTACAAACTCCATGAATTCAGCCAGGGATTGAAGCTGTGTGCTAAACTCAAGCTAAGGAGAGCTTGTTGCACTAACTGTAAATCAGCGGTGGCATTCGTGGAAAGTCTGGACAACTGTAATGGCAGAGGATCACAAAGAGTTGATAGGGAGGTAAATGGTTCTACTGTTTCCAAGGTGGGAAATGTGCGGGTGTGGGTTATCCTGAGGTGGGGAGTAATTTTAGACCTAGTATGAGCGGCGGAGGTAGTTACAGGCCCAATTTATGTGCGGGAAGGAATGGGGGAAGCCCCAGTGCAAGTGCGGCTAGTTCAGTTGGGTCCAAACCAAGATGGGATGGAAAAATTGGGAATGTGCGACTTGTGTGTGGAATGTGTAAGGGGAATCATGCCTATGTTGCTCGAGGACTCATGACAAATTAGGGAGGAACTGAGCAAGTTCAGGAGTATTCAACTGAGAAGTCTAGGCCCGAAGAGGAAGAACTATGCTCCATGTGGGTATTGAATCTACTGTGTAATTCCATGGTGGGATCAATAGATCCAGGGCAGTTGAATCCATTAACCGAGCCTGAGATCGACAAGGTGGTTGCTGCAGTGCAATCAAAGAGAGCTACGGCTTAGTCAATCAAAACGGAGAATGACGCACCTAAACTTGACAAACTTAAGATTGATCATGTCAAACCAATGCATCAAACTGACTGAGCATTGATGTACATGGACGTATTTATGAATGGAAATTCCATCTGAGGGATGATCGACACTGGAGCTAGCCTTGTGTATGTCTCCGAAATAGAGGCATCAAGATTAGGGCTCAGGTCAGAGAAAGCTGTGGGTAGGATGAAGGCTGTTAACAGTGAATCCCAACCAGTGCTGGGTGTTGCAAGGCGATGTTCTGTCAATTTTTGTACCATAAAGACCACAGTGTATTTCCATGTCGTTAAAATGGATGACTTCGGTTTAGTCCTCGACATGGAATTTCTGAGAGATGCATGGATTGTCGTATACCTTTATGGCAACTGCTTTTATGTTATAGTCACCAATCTGTGCACAGTTAAAGTGACTATGAAGAGTTTACCCGAGGGTAAAATCTCGGATTTGTAGCTCGTCATGTGCATAAGACAAGATGAGGACTGCAGTTCAGTAGATCCCGGTGGGGAGAACAAAAATGAAGGGTCAGAAGGGTCTATACCAGCAATGGGTTTTCCCGATGGATCTAAGGAGCTTTGTGAAGCAAGTCTAAAGACTAGGCATATTGTGGGTCACTCCCCATCTATGAGGGATGAAGATTTGTTAAGCAAAGAGGATAGGAAGCGTTCGTTGGTTGCCAAGAAGATCTAGATTCCAAAGATATATCTTCCGCGTGGCAGCCTTCATCAAACTTCCTATTTTAAATCATTCAAGCAAGCTAAACCATGTAATTCCAAGGGGCCAACTTACAGCCAGAGGTTCGGGAGTTTCGATACTCACATCCCATTTTTGGTTCCCATTGAATTTACCTTATTCACAGGTCAACCCCATGGTGGTAAACCTCGACGAGGAAAGATGAGTCACCATTCACATCAGTAACCCCTTGTAGTTCCACAAAGCAGGAGGTAGAAACGTGAATGGATGGTGATGCGTACTAGACAGCATCCAGAGTTGGATATTCCTTTAGTCATTGAATCAAGGAGTGGGTGCTAAAAAATTAAGCTAGCTCAAACTGGAACTGAAGAGAAGCCGAGGACCATGGCTAAACTAGAGTACACCAGCGCCAACAATTGAATCAACCCCTTTCTTAAGGCAGAAGTGTACGAGAAAAATGTAGGTAGCGAAGTACCTTGGAGAATTGATGTCTCCGGGGACATTCTCCAAATTGAGTGGGGGAGAATTTTACGGGGTGTTACTTATCACCCAACCTCAACGCAACCACATGCCTGTATGCATGACAAAACTGTGTTGCGGTCCCATGCCACTCAATGCTTGCCTGCAAATCGGTCTCCCTCAATCGCACTGCACATGCCTCAGGGTCATCCAGTGCCAACCGCCTAACCGTTCATGGCCTATGATGTCCCCCTCTGCATCTATGATGCGCTTTGCAAAACATCTGAGCTATTTGTGCCCAGCAGGCAGTGCCTGGTCGCCCGTCAGGCTAACACACTAAGTGTTGAGTTATGGCTCGAGAAGCCATGTCCCAAGCTCCTTGTCCCAGAAGTCTTCTATTTTTCTTGTAATATTACTAGCTAGTAGATTAGCTTAGTTTCTTTATTAAAGGTCCAGGCCTACGTGCCTTGTTTCCTTTGACCTTATTTTGTCTTTGTACCTGGTACTCGTGAGAACTTTTGTACAGCATATATGTGGAATACTGAGCTACCCACATCTGGTTACTATTTTACAATATATTGAAAATGAGTGTTTGCTCCATAGTTGCCAAGCCTTGTATTGCATTGTTGTCTTGTGTGTGTGAAGTTGTGCTCTTAATCTAAAATTGTGTGTGTATTTTCGCTGCATACTCGACCACGTCCCTCTAGAGGCATGGTGTACCGAGAGCAACAAAGCTGAGTGTGACGTACGTGGGAAATTAGGTGCTAGTTATGACACTCTAGCATGGCTAGGCCATATGGTTAACCCCCTTAGAGGGTGACCCGTGACACGCGTGCCATCATAGATGATGTATCATGTGGTGTGTCCTGGTGGTGCGAGGTTCGAGATCTGGTGCGTGGCATAGATCTTCAAGTGGTGTGGGCTGCATCAATCCCCTAGCATGAGTTGCGTCATTTGGCGTGGGGCGCTATCACAGTGCAGAAAATGAAAGTTCTGATTTGCGCCCAGGGCCAGTGGCATGGGCCGTGGTTAAGATGGGTGCTCACTAAAAACTTTGGCACAGGCCGGGTGATTTCCCACACCCTACTAGCTGGTCTTGGCATATTGAACTTGGAATGGCCCAGGATGCCGAAATTGGGACGTTCTGCGCCCATACTTATCCGTTTGGATTGGGATATGAAATTCGTACTGGTGGTACATGGCGTCTGGTAAGGTTCGTACCATAGCCTCGCCTTGAAAATATTAGCACGAACATTAGCCTCGCGCCATGGCCTCATGATGATCATTTTGTCATGGGATAGCTCCTTTGGCTGGGGCAGTTGGTGCTATCGATAAATGGCCAACGCCGACCATTTTTTGCCTCAGCCGGCTAAACTTGTTTCCTCCACCAAACTGTTAATCTGATTTGAGTGCTTTAATAGTCAATTTTTTAGTGATCCAGAAGAATAATCCAATGGAATCAGCCTTGAAGGCTAATTCTTCTTGGATCATTTTCAAAACTAAGCACAAATCATCGGACCACGATTCATCGTTTCTCCCTTGGTCATTTTGAACTCCAATGCTGCATATCTTTGGCTCCATCTTTCTACTACCACGATTTGATGTATGTGGCCTTCATCTTCTACCATTATAGAGGTGAATGACCTTCTATCTCTTCTACCATTCTTGAGAACGGCCTTTAATATCTTCTACCGTTCTTTCGAACGACCTTCACTTGGAATGTAAACAAAAATTAACCATAGGAAACCCTTTAAAGATGATCACAAGGAAGATCAAGAAGCCCGTGGATACAAGATGACCATTAGTACCAATTAATTCTACAAATTTCATGATTTAGACAAGAAGACAAAACATAAACGTCTAGACCCCTTGTCACGTAAACTCAACTTATACTAGCAATCCACTAAATAGAAGTAGCTAAAAACTAAGCCAAATGCAATGGTTAATGCACACATAATGAAGCAGATCAAACTCCCCAAACTTAACCCTTTACTCATCCTCGAGTAAACAAAGACAAGACAAAGTATCAAGCGAAATGTAGCATGCAAGCATAGGTTAACGGATGCATTCAACTTATTTTTAGACTACCATGTTTCCCCAAAAAAAAGTATGAATTTCACAACTCTCACACTCCCTGAAGAATATAAGAAATAGAGTCAAGTGCTCATATGACCCTATGTTTTGAGGGTTAGTGCTAATATGACCCTGTGAAGTTGAAAAGTGCTAATATAGCCCTGTGTTTTTCTGAAATGTGCTAATATAACCCTATAGACCTGATTTTGGCTGGAAAATAATGAAATGACCATTATACCCTCTGTAATTAAGAAAAAGAAAAATTGGGTTAGATAGAAAGACGTTTATACCCTTTTCCTTCTCTTTTCCTCTTCTCTTTTCTTCTCCTCTTTTCTTCTCCTCTTTTCTTCGCCGTTCTCATCTCCGTTCTCATCTCCGTTCTCCACTTTTCTTCTTCCTCTTTTTTTTCTTCTTCCTCTTTTCTTCTTCAAATCCCCGTTCTCCTCTTTTCTTCTTCCTCTTTTTTTTCTTCTTCCTCTTTACTTCCTCTTTTCTTCTTCAAATCCCCGTTAATTTCTAGATCTTCAAATCCACATCAATTTCCAAATCTTCAAATCCCCATCACTCTGCAAATACTCATCAATTTCCAGAGGGTGGGGTTTGGTGGCTGGAGGAGGAGGTGGATGGTTTGTGGTCGTCCAGGGCAGATGCTAAGGTTTAGTGGTCAGAGGCGAGGCTGGGGTTGGCGAAGGTGTACGGCTGAGCAGTGGCAGTGCACGATGGAGCGGCGATGGGGCTTAGGGCTAGGGGTAGCGGGGATGGCTTAGGGTCAGGGGTGGCAGGGGTTAAGGCGGCGGCGCACGACGGAGCAGAGGCGGCGCAGGGTAGCTGCCATGTGTGCTTCACCGGACACGGTGGTGGCCGGTACGGTGGTCACCGGATGAAGGATTTTGCTGCGGTGGGATCCGACCCGTTATGGTTATGTTGAGATTTTGCTGAGAGTTTTTCTAATGGGTTAACCCGCTAGACCTGAGATTTTGCTGCGGTTGTTTTTGATTCTGTGTTTTTGATTCCGTGTTTTTTTATTCTATGTTTTTGATTCTGTGTTTTTGATTCCATGTTTTTTGATTAAGTGATTTTGATTCTGTGTTTTTGACGGACCTGAGATTTTGATTCAACCGACGGGCGGTGGTGGCAGAGCTAGGTTTAGGTTCTACTAGGGTGGGCGGTGGTGGCTGTGGCTGGTGGTGGTGGTGGTGGTGGCGATAGCTGGTGGTGGTGGCAGAGCTAGGTTTAGGGTCGAGTGGTGGTGGTGGTGGTTGTGGCTGGTGGTGGTTGGTAATGGTGGCGGCTGTGGCTGGTGGTGGTGGCTGTGGTTGGTGGTGGTGGCTGCTGGTGGTGGCGAAGACTGGTGGTGCTGGTGGTGGTTGGTGGTGGCTGGTGGTGGCCAGTGGTGCTGGCGGTGGTTGGTGGTGGTCGGTGGTAGTGATAATGGCGGAGGTGGTGATAGTGGTGGTGAAGAGGAAGAAATCTAGGGTAGTTTAGTCATTAGATTTGTAATTTTAAGACTAGGGGTATTTTAGTCTTTTTATTTTTGGTCAATGCTAGAAATTACAAAGTCAACACTAGAATAGTGCCACAGGGTTATATCGGCACTTTTGATGCAAAACACATGGCTATAATAGCACCTTTCAACTTTACAGGGTCATATCAGCACAAACCTTCAAAACATAGGGTCATATTAGTATTTTTCCCTAAGAAATATAACCACCCAAAATAAAGTGTGGGAAAAGGTAAGCCAAATAGCCAGGTGTCAAGCTAGCTTACTTTTCCCAAAATGATCCCAAAGCAATCAAAGAGTCATCTTAAAAAACAATCCACCGCGGAAGCATGCTTTCATCCATGTTTTTTGTTTTCTCTCATTTTTCCTAGGATCCTTTTGGGTTTTCATCCTAGCTTTAACACAAAAAGGGTACTCACTTCTCACCTTTTTCCACACTGCCTCTCATTTTTTGCCTATGCTCGTAAGCCTACCCTAGCCTAGCCCCTCACTTTTACCTTGGCCTTTCTACCTATCCGGCCTTTTCCCAATGTTACCCAAGTCACCCTTTTGGGTTTTCAACTTTTCCGGGTATTTAAAATCCCCTTTTTCATTTTCCAAAATTTCAAAGTGCTCTTAGAAGAGCTATTATCTATAGGGAAACAACTATAAAAAAATATAAGTTCTATCTAATCCCCTTCCCCACACTTAAAGCTTGCATTATCCTCAATGCATATACAAAGTCAAAGAACATATGTCAAGGGAAAGAAATAGGAAAGCTCTTATAATGAAAAATGAATACTAAAGTTTACCCTTGATGGCACAATCATGGAATGTAAAGAACAATCTACCATCACCCCAATATACTGCCCTAACCTCTAGTCTAGAAAGTTCAATGTAACCACTATCATGCATCACAAATCGAATAAGGAATTGAATCAGAATGGAGAGTTACCTCCTAGGTCTCGATGTGTGTGTCTCAAAGGTTTTGAGGGTAGGCGGATTTTGGGTGGTACTTTGGTGGTGGTAGGGAAGAAATGGTGATTGGAGTGTAGGAAATTTTGTGAGCTTCATGGGTCATGCACGTCTACACGCCCCATGAATTAGGGTTTTGGTTCTCCTCCTTGTCCACCATTTTTAAGAATCATGAACTATTTACATCTATATGGTCCATGAGTTGGACTCCTCGTTTGCTCACCTTCCTCCAAGAACTATATGCTTCCTACAAAACAAACATGCACACCAAGTGTAATAGTGTCCCAAAAAAGGATACATATAGAAAAACACACCAAAAATACTAAACTAATATTTTTTTTTAAAGCTTGGTTTGCCTCCTGAGAGGCTCTGAATATTTAAGGTTGTCGGCACGAATCTAATGTTATCCATAAGGTGCCGGCTTGTACCCCATCACCTTGGACAACCAAAACTCAAGAGGTGGGGGGTAAGAATCTTCCAAGAGGAAGATATTGTAGAGAGGAGGAGTCGACCTTAGAGGGAATAGGTGGTTTGGAAGCTTAGCATATTCAATTGGCTTCCCTATGGTTTCTTCTAAGGTTTCCAAAAATGTGGGATTTGGTTCTATAGGTGGAGGTAGGGTGTACCCTATCACCTTGGACAACTAAATCTCAAGAGGTGGGGGGTAAGAATCATCCAAGAGGAAGATATTGTAGAGGATGAGTCGACCTAAGAGGGAATAGGTGGTTTGGAAACTTAGCATATTCAATTGGCTTCCCTGTGGTTTTCTCTAAGGTTTCCAAAAATGTGGATTTGGTTCTATAGATGGAGGTAGGGGTGAAAATAGGTAATACGGAAAATTAAGTATAATCACCCCTTCCTCGACTTCTTCACTCTCAACAAACCATTCCCCATCCCCTTTAGATTCATCAATCAAAACTTCACATTTAACTAGGGATGATTCATTTTTGAAATATTAGATTTATAGTTGGCTCGCCCTATTCATCAAACGAAGAACTTCCCCTTCAACTTTCTCAATACTTGAGAATAGTTGAGTTCCCAAATCACTAATCTCACTAAGAGTTTGTGATTAGAGAAAATCACTACTCTTTGTCACATTAGCTATAGCTTGTAAAATTTCTACACAATCCGATTTGGGAACCAATCCTGGGGATTGGTTTTTGGGCATTGGGTAAGTTGGTTAAATCCAACTATCTAAACCAAAGTGTTGGTTTCCCAATGCATCTCCATACCACAAATTCGAGTTACCACTAAACCTCGAATTTGGAGAGTCGTGGTATGGGTAACAATTTTGATCCCATCGGCCTTGGGAACTAACAACTCCTACCTTTCTTTCATTTTTGCTCATCAAAGAGAAAGACTCTAAAGGGAGGTTGCAATGAAATATCCTACAAAATCTCACTTGTTGAGCCTATCTTCTCACAAAGTCAATCAACCTTGGGTAATCCGTAAGATGGTCATGATGACACACCCTACAAAGTGTCATCAGATGATTACTTTCCTATATTTTTTTTTCTTTTTCAATTAAGCACAAACAAAGAAAATACACAAAATTTGGAATTTTAGTGCAAGAGTCCTCGGTTTGTACCAAGAAATCAAGCAATACCTACTCAGGAAAATAATGATCAACAACAAGAAGAGATTAAAGCAATACTAACTACTCTACTAACATGTTATGCCTTAATTGATACCAACACTGATAGAATCCCCAAAAATGGTGAAAATATTCTAACATACCTTCCCCCGGAGTCATTTATCTTAGCTAATTAACCTAGGTATAGGCGGTGTGGTACAAAGATAAGAATTTGTAGTTTTGCACCCAGTTCCTACTGCTACGCTACCTAGAGAGTAGTTAGCGATAAACCTTGGGTTTGTCCACGGAGATGTTTGTCCATGGAGATGCTAGGTATAATCTACCAAACAAAAATAACCTTGTACGGGTTGTCAATCTGTACGAGTGAAAGGAATAACTAGTAAAGCAAACATGCAAAGGGGGGGGGTTGGGTTTTCAAACTAACAACTACTAAGCATGAAAGTAAAAACACAAGTACAATATTAAGCTAAGCACTTGGGGAATCATTGAGCAACTTGGTCAATCTAATGCTTCTATCCTTGATTCATTCACACCGAGATTTAGGTAAACCTAATAGAGTGTCCATAATACGTTGTGTGGACAATGGCATACACTTCCCCGTCCCTGTCACAGCGGGTGCTCTCGCAACCCTCCATCGATGCCGCCATCATAATTAAGGGAGTACAAAAAGGTCAGACCATTGTTGTAGGTATGTTTCTCCCCTGTGCAATTACGTCCTGGGTTTCCATCACGAATGCACTACTTCCCTCGGGTCCTGTCAATTAGGCCCAAGGGTCGTAGGCACCTTATCTATAATACTAGGGTTTCTTGTAACCCTATCTTGCTACTATTACCTAGCTAAGACTGGTGCGATGGAAAGTAGGTCAGAGCATTCTCGAATCCCCCCGTGCACACACCTATGCGGATGCATTCTCCCCTACTAATATGTCCATTTTATATTCATAATTTAATACTGTATTGTGTCACTTTTGTGCTTTTTATTATCAAGAGCTTGTGTTTTACCTTGACATTCTCTTAGGAGGGGTAAGAGAAACTTTAAGCTCTTTTACCTCTTCTAAGTGAATTTTGCGTGACAAGGGAAGAACAAGGAGGCATGAAGATAGGAGGCCATTAAAGATCACATTTTCAAAGTCTTTTGAAGACTTTCTTCGAAGACATGATGACCAGAGACCATTGAAAACCTTGGTGACATTGAAGAGTTGAAAATGAGAGGAATTCCTATGAAGATGAATGTGTACCACAAGAAGAAGAAAAGGAAACAAGACAAAATTCTAGCACCCATCGCGAGTCACGATGGCCTCATCGCGAGACCATTGTGAGTCGCGAGTCATGACCAATGGGTGGCCATGATTTCACCTTATCCTTTTTGTACTATAAAGAGCACTCTCTTTCCTCTCATTCACATCTTCTTCATCTGCATTGTTAGTACTATTTCTTCTATTTTCATCTTTGAATTATCTTGTATTATGTTTGGTTGTTTAGCATTAATTAGTATTAACTCTTGTAGCTAAATATAGTTCTTGGGAGCAATTAATTGAAGCTTCCAGGCTTATGTAGTAAGATTCTATGTTTGCTCATTTATGAACATTTATTGGAGAGCATTTATTATGCCATTAATTTTGTGTTTTACCTCATTTATACCATTGGTTGTTTGAGTATATGAAATGTTTGTAAGATTGAAATGTTAGGATGTTAGGAAAGTTGCAAATTTCTTAACTCATTTGATATGGAAATCCAAAAGCATGGATTTAGAACTTCTTGTTTATAATGTGTGGTCATTCTTGCTAGATGAGTATGTTAATGTAGTTTGTTCTCATATTTGTTATGTAGATGCAAAGAAAGGTTGAACCTTGAATGTTGTTTGTTCTAAGTTTAATCTAATGAATGCTTTGTTTGGTTAAATGACTTTGTCTTTGGTAGAAGGCTTGCTATTATCAAACCTATGGTCCTTTGGGTGAAATGTCATTAATGAAACACCCTATGATATTGTTTGTCTAGGGTGATCATCAATGAGGTTTGTAAATGGTCATTGTTTGTCTTTGCAAACTACTCTTAAGGAGGAATGAATGTTGATCTTTGAATGAGAAGTGATAACATTCCCCATAGACAATAAATGTAACTGAATGAGTGAATGAATCAATGAGCTATAGAAGTTTGGAAGTGGAAATCGATTGCCCCCAAGGCTACGTTAATTATCATTTACATCGTATCTTTAGTTGTAGTGCATGATAAGCATAGTTCTCTTGCTTTTATAGTTGTTGTATTTCAATTTGATAACTTAGGATCAAACCAACCAAAACCCCCTTGTTTACATGCTTTTATATATATCTACGTATGTATATGCCTAGTATGTTTTCTCCTATATATATTTAAACACTTGAAAAGATCCTTGTTCTCATGGACGACCCTGACTTGCCATTATCTACTTAATTGTAGATAGGAACCATTAGGGCTTAAAAGTATTAATTTTGAGAGGTGCGTCGACGACCTCCCACCTACCCATTTGAACAACCAGGTTTCTCTTCCCAAGGGGCATTGATATTTGCACCATACATGAATATAGCCCAAAGTGTGTGCTTATATGTGGTATACTATTCATGCATTTAAACTCAAGAACAATCACAATTATATTATGAACACAAAATTAGGAAGAACTAAAGAATCTCAAAAAGCATATAGATTAAACCAAGCTACTGCAATTTATCCCCAAGCTATAGAAACTACTCCCTTGACATGGAATTCAAATAAACATTTGAATTCCACATCTTAGGATAAAAAAAATAAAGAAAAGAAAAAGATAGAGTTTCTACTGAGGAAAAATTCTCCAAGCTACTCTTGGAAGTGAAGTATGAGATATAGTCTACAAAAAAAACAAAAATAAAGGAGAAGGAAGAGAAAAAGAACTCTACAGAGAGAGAGAGAGCTCTCCTCTTCCTTCTATCTAAACAAGAGAGAGGAAAAATCTACATTATGACTAGATAGATTTTACTAGAAGACTAAGAATCCTATATATAGTAGTAGGGAATGGGGCCTAAAGATAGGCCCAAAATAGGCCAAAGTTAGGTAAAACCCCTAGTCACCCTTTACCTCTAGCTGCTGAACCTTTCTCAAATTATGTGCTCAAATCTATGAATCTTATGGAGCTTGAATTTAATTTTTTTAGATAGATCTAGGAAATACAAATATTTCAATATATGGTAGAGGGAAATTAGATTAAAATTGAGAGAGTTATGACTGAATTAGTAAGAAACCGCAGCTTGGCGGGGGCCATTACAGATTATGCGGCCCGTGGCGTGCCTTGGTGGCGCGGGGGGTGGAGCTTTGCACAAGCCTCATCATTCTACTACGTATGTCGCGACATTTGGTGCAAGGCATTATCAGGGTGCTGAAAATGAGAGTTATGATCCGCGCCTGTGGTCGGTGGTGTGAGCCTTGGTCAGGAAGGGTACCCGCACAGAAAATTTGGAGCGGGCCATGCAATTTTGCACACGTCGCTGGCTGGTCTTAGCATATTGAGCTTGGAATGGTGCAGGAGATCGAAATTGGGATTTCCCACACCCATACTTAGCCATTTGGAGTGGGATTTGAACTTTGTACTGGCGGCCCGTGGCATCTGGCATAGGTCGCGCCATAGCCATTTACGGAACATATTGGCACGAACATGATCATTTTGGTGCAGGACAGATCATTTTGTGTGAGCCATCGGTGCCATCCATAAACGGCCCACGTCGACCCATTTGTGCCTCGGTTGGCTCAATGTGTTTCCTTCGCCACGGATGAACATTTAGTCCGATTTAAGAGTTTTTGTAGTCGATTTTGTAGTGCTCGACAAAAATAATCCAATGCAATGAGCCTTGAAGGCTAATGATTAAATTTTTTTTGGTCCCTAAAATATGATCTTATACCATTTTTTGGTCACCGAGACCAATACCACTTCCTTCAGTACCCAACAAATTCAAAATGATTTTTTTAGTTCCCAAGGTTGTTTTCGGTACACTAAATTATTTTATGTTCCCTAACATATGATCTTATACCATCTTTTGGTCCCCAAAATTACCTGAAAACCACCTTGGGGACCAAACAAATTATTTTTTATTTGTTAGTTGTTGAACAAACGCGGTATTGGCCTTGGGGACAATTATTTAGTCATGGCTAATTCTTCTCGAATTGTTCTCAGACTTAAGCACAACTCATTGGACCACGATTCACCATTTCTCCCTTGGCCAATTTGAACTGCAATGCTGCCTATCTTTGGCTCCATCCTCCTACTACCACGAGTTGATGTCTGTGGCCTTCATCTTCTACCATTCTTGAGGTGAATGGCCTTCAATATTTTCTACCGTCCTTGCGAATGGCCTTCAATATCTTCTACCACTCTTACGAACAGCCTTCACATAGAATTTAAACAAAAAGTAAGGCGACCTACTAAAGATGATCACAGGGAAGATCAAGGAGCTCGTGGATACAAGATGTCCATTAGTACCAATTAAGTCTACAAAATGAAAGATTTAGACAAGAAAACCAAACGTGGCCGTATAAACCCCTCGTCACGTAAACTCAACTAATACTTGCAATCCACCAAATAAAAGTAGCTAAAAACTATGCCAAATGCAATGGTCAACAAATGCATAATGAAGTAGATCACTCACCTCCACCTTGAAGTCATAAGAATGATCCGGTGGAGGTCAACTAAAATTAACCAAGGGTAAATGGTGTTCGATCAAATTTAAAGGATTATATTCTGCTACCATTCTTACTACTTTACTACCTAGAGGGTAGATAGTGGCAAGAACGAGTTTGTCAACAGAGATGCTAGATGTCCAAAAGCTAACTACGCATAGCCATGTCCAGGTTGTCAATCCGTCTGTGTGTTAGGAATAGAAAAATATTGCAAAATATGTTTTGGGGGGGTTTTAACTAACAACTATAATCATGGAAGATCACAAGAGAATAAAACTATATAAACTAGCACTTGGGGAATATTTACGTTACATGATCGGTGATATGCTTTGATCCTCGACTCAATCAAATTCAAGATATAAAAACCTACTATAGTGTTCATAACACATGGTGTGGTTGATGGTCAACACTTCCCCATACTTGTCATGTAGGGTGCACTTGTAATCTTCCATCCAAACCACATCTGTAACTAAAGGAGTGCAATAACGTCCTTGCTGCTGTGCAGATTTGTTTTTCCCCGGCACGATTACATCCTAGGCACTCTACCATGAATGTTTCTCCCTAGGCCTATAGAGGCAAATGGATAGGCATATTATCCATGGCTCTAGGGTTGCAAAACAACCCTAGTTTTCAAACAACGCTATATGTACCCATAACCCTTCAGACCAACTCGCCAGCTAGACTATTGTGTTGTCATCGTAATGGTAACATAGAAAATACCTACGTGCACACACCCACATGGACCTGGACCCTGATTCCCATATCACATCTAGGTTTCTATTCCCCGGGAGGTATCAATAGATGCATCTACACAAATGTAGACCTCGATGTGTGCCAATCTTAGTATGAAATTCATTTCATTAAAAATAATATGAAGAATAAGCCAACATGATATCATAAACACATAGAAATAGGTAGATCTATACACAAAATCATGAATACAAATAAAATACCCAAGTAAATTAACCACTCCATATACATTGAACCCAAGTATTTCATTGGATTCAATGCTCTTGAGAAAAATCAAGAAAAAAAGAAATGGAATTAGAGAGAAGGTTATCCCGTTTCTCTCTTTAAAAAGGTCTCCAAGAGTAGAAGAATGTGCCAAACTTATCCAAACTTAAACCCTAGTAGACATAGGCTTATATATATAGTAGTAGGGAAACGGGCCTTAAAAAAGGCCAAAAATAGGCCAAAGAGTCCTAGAAGCAACAAACGGTATGGGATGTCTCGTGTGGCATAGTTGTGCTAGGCGCTGCTGGCACGAGTTGTGCGGCCTGGCACGGCCATGCTAGATACTGCTAGCACGTGTTGTGTAGCCTGCCACGGGCATTTTGAATGGCTCTGGAATGGGCCATACTGGTTGGCACGGGTGTGCTGGACACCCTTGGCATAGACCATGCTAGCTGACACGGACCATCGGCTGAGCTCGATCCTTGGTTGGGAGTGGTGTCTCGACCAGTTAAACGACACTAGTCCTGTGGAACTTAACGAGATGTCAGCTGGGAGTTTTTTTTCAAGCAAAATGATGGTGCGACCATGTAGAATGTCACACCTCATTGCCTAGTCTTTGAATCTCGAGTTTAAATGACATGGGCCAGTTTAAACAAGATAAGCTGCATCTATACTTGGCCAATTTTGCATGGTGAATGACACGGGTCATGCTCAGGCTGGTGGCTCGTGCCAAGAGAGGTTGGCACAGACCGCGCGATTTGAGGCCTCGTGCTAAGGGCATCTTGCTCGGGTCGTGCTGAACAATGGCCTCGTTCAAAAGGGCGCTGTCACGAGTCGTGTTACGCTAGGAGCCTTGTGCTGGTGCTTTCTGGTACGGGTTGTGTCATATTGGATGCCTCATCCTGGTGCCTTCTGGCACGGTCATTTTGAATGCATGCTTCCACGGTGGATTGTATTTTGAAGACAACTCTTTAATTACTTTGGTATCATTTTGGGAAAAGTAAGCTAGCTTCACACTATCTTTTTGGCTTACCGTTTTCCACATTTTACTATTGGATGGTTAGATTGCTTATGTTTTTTTGGGGAATGTGAGAGTTGTGAGATTATGACTCTTTTTGGGGGAAACAAGGTAATCTAAAAATAAGTGGATACCTCGGTTAACTTATATTTTCACGCTACATTTCACTTCATTCATTGTCTTTTCTTTGTTTACTAGAGGACGAGAAAACGGTTTAGTGTGGGGAGTCTGATGTGCTTCATTTTGTGTGTGTTAACCGTCGCATCGGCATAGTTTTTAGTATGTTTTGTTTGGTGGATTGCTAGTATTAGTCGAGTTTAAGTGACAAGGGGTTTAGATGGTAATATTTGGTTTTATTATCTAAATATTGTGCTTTGTAGACATAATTAGTACTAATGGACATCTCATATCCACAGTCTCCTAGATTTTCCATTTGATCATCTCTTGTGGGTCGCATGTGGGCACTTTTTTATTACATTCTATGTGACGGCTATTCGTAAAGGCAGTTGAAGATATTGAAGGTCGTTTGAAAGGACAGCATAAGAGATTGAAGGCTATTCACACTAGAATGGTATAAGATGAAGGCCACGGACATCAAATCGTGGTAGTAAAAGGATGGAGCCAAGGATAGGCAGCATTGGAGTTCAAAACGGCCAAGGGAGAAACGGTGAATTGTGGTCCGATGAGTTGCGCCAAATTATGAGAAAAATATAAGAATAATTAGCTTTAAATATTGACTCTGTTGGATTTTTCTTCTCGAGCACTATAAAATTGACTGCTAGAACTTTCAAATTGGACAAACGGTTCATCCTTAGCGAAAGAAAGAAGTTTAGCCGGAGAAGAAAAAACAGGTCAATGCAAACCATTCATGGACGTCACCAATGGCCCACGCCAATGGCCACGGGCATGGATCAAAGACTCAAAAATCAGAATCCATTGGTGCCCTGTGCCAAACCCAACGGCCCGCATCAAAGTTCTGAGCAAAATGCCCTTCCAGACGACTGGTCATGCCAAACGATGCATCTCGTGCCCAATGGCCAGAACAGGCCACACACTATTTATTGGTCAGTGCCTACTATTCATCGGTTCATTCCAAATGACATGGAGAGAGGCTAAGCTTTGTGCCTAAGGGTTCGGCATGAGGCACTATTCACGGTCTGCGCAGCCTCTCCTTCTCTCACTATTTTGGCCATAACTCTCTCAATTTTCATCCAATTTCCCATTACCATAAATCAAAATCTTCATCTTTTCAAGATGTATCCAACGCACTAAATATCAGATCCATAAGGTTCACGCATTTCATAATTTTATTCGAGAAAGATTCAGCCGCAAGAGGGAAAGGTAAATAGGGTTTGACCTAAGTTTGGCCTATTTTGGGCCTATCTTGGGCCTATCTTTAGGCCTAATTCTCTACTACTATATATAGGAGCCTTAGTCTTCTTGTAAATCCTAGGTAGATATAATGTAGATTTTATTTCCCTCTCTAGGTAGAAGGAAGAAGAGAGCTCTCTCAAGAGTTTTTCTCCTCTCTCCTTATCTTTTATCTTTTCCTTTGATTTTCTTCATCTTATTTTCTTAGATCCATGAAATATAAATAAATATTTTCCATGGATCTATATTTTCTAGAGTAGATCCATTGCTTGGGGATAACTGTAGTGCATGATTTAATTCATTTGTTTTTGTGAGTCATTAGATTCATCCTATTATGTGTGTTCATGATACTGTTATGATTGTTCTCAAAGGTTCTAAATACATGAATATTATACCACATACCGGCACACACTTTGGGTTGTATTTATGTATGGTTCATTTATTGATGCCCCCTTGGGAAGAGAAACCTAGATGTTAGAATAGGTAAGGGAGTGCATTGCATCTGTGTGAGTGTGTGAATGGGAGACCCGAGTCATACTCTGACTTATTTTCTATCGCACTAGTCTTAGCTGATTACATAAATTTTTCCGATAGGTTGCGGGTAGAGATAGCATTAAAGTAGCAAACTAGGGTGTGAGAGACCCTAGATCAAAGATAAGGTGCTAACGACCCTTGGGCCTAGTTGATAGAACCTAAGGGAAGTTGTGCATTCCTGGTGGAAGGCCGGTACGTAATCGCACAGGGGAGAAACAGACCTAAAAGAATGGTTGGACCTTGTTGTACTCCTCTAATTACGATGGCGGTGTCGATGAAGGGTTGCGAGCGCACTCGACGTGCCAGGTACGGGGATGTGTATGACATCAGCCACACCAAGTGTTGTGAACACAATATTAGGTTGCTTAGTAAATCTATCATGTGAATGAATCGAGGATCGAAACATTAGGTTAATCATGTTGCGCAATGACTCCCCAAGTGCTTAGTTTAATTAGCTTACTTAAGATGATGACTATGGTTTTTTCCTTTGTTTTTCTTTTCCCTCATTGGATTGTGGAACTCTTTGTTGTTTATTTTCTTTTGGATGCAAGGGAACTTTTTTGTGATTTGTGCTTGGGGAAGTTTTGGAAACATTTTGGTGGTGTCATTTTTAATTTTCTTATATTCATGTTGTATGAAGCTCATTTTTGGGGCATTTTGTGCTACACCAAAAAAATGAATTTTTTGAAAAAATGAAAATAAAATAGTATACCTAGCTAAGTCGGAAACCCAAAAGGTCAACTTAGTCAACAATGGGAAAGGCCCGTATAGGATGAAAAACCTAGGTAGGAATGAGAGGCCAAGGCCTGGCTAGATTGAAAAACCTAGGTAAAAATGAGAGGCCATGTGTGGAAAAAGGTTAGAAGTGAGTGTCATTTGTGTGTTAAACCTAGGATGAAAACCCAAAAGGGCTCTTAAGAAAAATGAGAGAACTTGAGAGAAATCTAAAAGTTGAGGATCTTTTGGATTATCCTAGGTGGTTTTTTTGGCAACATCTCTTGGATTGATTTTGGCGGCTTATTCGGTGGAGTAAGCTAGTTTAAGACTTATCATTTTTGCTTACCTTTTCTTCACACGATTTTTTTGTATAGATTACTTAGTCTCTTTGGAGAGTGTGAGAGTTGTGAGATTCTTACTTCTTTTGGGAAACTAGGGAAATCTAAGAATAAGTTGAATGTATTAGTTAACTTATCCCTGTATCTACATTCCTCTTGAATCTTTGCTTGTTTTTGTTTACTCGATGATGAGTAAAGGTTTAAGTGTGGGGAAATTGATCTGCACCAGTATGCATGTGTTAATTGTAGTTTTAGTTATTTTACATGACAAAGGGTTTAGATGACCATTGTTTGTGTTCTTATCTAAATCTCGAGTTTTGTAGACTTAATTGGAACTAATGGATACTTTGTGTTTACAAGAACCTAGATCTTCCTTTTTTTTAATCTTACTAGTAGTTTTCTCGTGAGTAGCTTGTCATCATTTTTTAGAAGGCCACTCGCAAGGGGGTAGTAGATATTATTGGGCTGTCTGCAGGGGTGGTAGTAGACAAGAAGGCCACGAGCTAAAGTGTGGTAGTAGATGGAAAGAAGCTGGAAAAAGAGTGGAGTCAAAGTTCAAGATCGAAAGACAGCCGCATCAGCTGACATGGCCATGCCGGAAGGCATCATCATGAGGCATCTGACGCAGCACGACCTGATGTAAACCATATTGCATGTGTTAACCAGTGCATTTGGAAAAAATAATTGGCATGTTTTACTCGTTGGATTGCTAGTTTTCAATAGGTTTACAAGACAAAGGGTTTAGACGACCATGTTTGGTTTTCTTATCTAAATCCAGAGTTTTGTAGACTTGATTGAAACTCATAGACACGTTGTGTTCATGAGCACCTAGATCTTCATTTATGATCTCATTAGTAGGTTGTTTGTGGATACTTCGACATCTTTATATAGAAGGTCATTCACAAAAATAGTAGAAGATACTTGAATGTCATTCACAAGAATGGTAGTAGATATGAAGGCCGTGGACTTTTAAAGTGGTAGTAGATAGAATTGAGCCAAGAAGAGATGGTTTGAAGTTTAAAAAGGTCAAAAACAAAAAAAAAAGGCGCCAAGTGGGTGAACCAGCCGGCACATGGCTAGACGCGCTGGCATGACCTCAGTCTAGCCGACATAAATCTCAACCGTGAAAAGCCTATAATTAGCTAGCATGGCTTATGCCCCAGCCCTCAGCACGAGAGAGGGTCCGTGCCACAGTGCATAGCACGGACCGTGTCAATCTCAGAGACCACCGTCCTTTTTGCTTTATTTCACTCTAAATCGGCTAAGTATGGAAACATACCGTGCCCTTTCACATGGTCTGCACCATTTCAAGTCTAAAATTTAAAGACTAGCCCATGGGGTGTGGCTGATTATATGACTCGTGCCAAAATACTGATTAGAACGAGCCTTCAGTCGATGGTCTGCGCCAAACGACATGCTATGTGCGAATCAGGGGATCAAAATGGAGGTCAAGCCAGTGGCCCAGGCTAGATTGAGCACCCAACGCCAGCACGAAGGGCACGGCCAGTGGAAGATGCGGTGCCTCATGCCAGCACAAAGCAGTGGCTCGTGCTAGATGCAGTGCCCCTCGCCAGCACAAGCCTACCCTAGTCGGAACAGACCGTGCTGCTTAACACAGGTCATATCCATTACAGCTGCCAGGGTTTTTGGCATACTACTATATATATGGACCTATGTCTACTAAATTTTAAGTTTATTCTCATTTTAAAATTTAAGAGTAGGGTAGAGAGAAATGGAGCTCTTCCTTCTCTCTTGACCTGCCTCCCTCCGGGGTCGTTAAAAACCATAGCTTAGAAGTTAACTTGGTTGGAAGCGATGAGGGTCAGAAGATAAAAAAAATGTATAGTTCTACACCCTGTTCCTACTGCTACGCTACCTATAGGGTATTTACCATTAAGCCCTGGGTTTGTCCACAGAGATGCTAGGTTTAATGTATCAACTCAAAAGACAACCTTGTATGGGTCATCAATCTGTATGAGTGAAATGAATAGCTATTAAATCAAACATGAAAATAGGTGGGGGTTGGTTATTCAATATATAAACTACAAAACATGAAAAGTAAAAATATAACTACAATATTAACTAAGCACTTGGGGAAATAATTGAGCAACTGGGTCAATAATTGAGCAACTGGGTCAATCTAATTTTTCTATCCTCGATTCATTCACGTAGAGATCTAAGAAAACCTAATAGAGTGTCCATAACACATGGTATGGCCGATGGCATACACTTCCACGTCCCTTTCACGGCGGGTGTTCTCCTAACCCTCTATTGACACCTCCATCATAATTGGGGGAGTACAACAAGGTCCAACCGTTGTTGTTGGTCTGTTCTCCCCTGTGCAATTACGTCCCGGGCTTCCACCATAAATTCGCTACACTCCTCGGGTCCTATCAATTAGGCCCAAGTGTCGTAGTCACCTTATCTATGTTACTAGGGTTTCTTGTAACCCTAACTTGCTACTATTTAGCTATCTCTACCCGTAACCTCTCAAACAACTTTAAGAAGTTAGCTAAGACTAGTGTGATGGTAAGTGGATTAGATTGACCTCGAATCTCCCGTGCACACACTCACACAGACGCGTTCTCCTCCACCCAATCAACCAACCAGGTTTCGCTTCCCAAGGGAGCATTGGTATTTGTGCCTAGCATGAATACAGCCCAATATGTGATGTAGTATTCATGCATTTAAACTCAAAAGCAACTCACAATAATATTATGAATACAAAATTAGGATGAACTAGAGAATCTCAAAAAGTATATAGATTAGACCAAGTCACTAAAATTTATCCCCAAGCTATGGAAACTACACCCTTGACATTGAATTTTAATAAATATTTGAATTCCACATCTTAGGACCAAATAAAAATAAAAAGAAGAAAAAGATAAAGTTTCTCCTAAGGAGAGAGTCTACCAACTACTCTTGAAAATGAAGTATGAGATATGAAAACCTAGTAGACAAAGGTTCTATTAATAGTAGTAGGAGATTGAACCAAAAAATAGGCCCAAAATAGGCCAAATTAGGGTAAAACCTAGCTCAGTCGCCGCCTGGAATGGGCGTCACAGATAATGCGGTCCATGGAATGTACTTGGCATGGGGCGCAAGGACTGGCGCGGGCTATGTCGCTTCATGGTCACAGAGCACCAGTTCTTAGGTGTGGCGTGGATCTTCATCTCGTGCGGGGCACAAGGCTTCGTGCGGGTCGCGTCTGACACCTGTCACATGTCACGTCGTCTACTTTAGGGCGTTGTCAGAGTGGTAAACTTTGGTACATGCTAAATTTTGGCACGGGCCGTGGTCAGTTAGGTACTCGAACATAAACTTTGGCACGGTCTGTGTGATTTCCCACACCCTGCATGCTGGTCTTTGGCATAATGAACTTGGGACGATACGGGACGCCTGAAATGGGACATCCCGGGCCTATACTAAGCTGTGTGGAGGGTTCTTCACTTTGTGCTGGAGACCCATGGTCTCTGGTGTGGGTCACAACATTGCCTCACTCTGGTCTCCTTAGCATGGGCCATCTCCTTTGGCACGGGTGACAGGCGGGCGATCGTCGCGCCCTCCGTGCAAAAGATAATTTATAAGCCCTTTTTGCTTACTTTCTACAACTAGGTAGATAGCGGCAAATCGTGGTCGTCCAAGGAGAAGAGGGATCTTCCTAAGCGTCTAAGCACACAATGGTTGATATTAGGCTAGGAGTAGATATATACACACACACACATAAAAGCATGTAAATGGGGGGGGTTGGTTGGTTGTTCCTAAGTTACGAAAGTAAAAAGACAAGATAACTAGCAAGGTCAAGTGACTATGCTAATCATCAAACAAAACTAAGAAAAGGGGTTTTAAACTACAAAGATAAAAAGCCTTGGGGGCAAGGGATATCCACTTCCAAATCTAATATAGGTAATTGAATCATTCATTCATTCTATCATATAGCATTACATGACTCAACATCAACATACCCATCTAGCAAGAATCACAACACGTTATGCACAAGAAGTTCTAAGTTCACACTCATAGATTTTCATGCAAAGGAGCTACGGAATTCGTCACGTTCCTAACACCTAACCAATTCAATCATACAAGCACTCCCTATGCTCAAATAACTCATGGCACAAGTGAAGTGAAGCGCACCATCAAGAATACACAAATGCTAAATAACAAATGCTTCAAGGATGAGTTAAAATCATCTATTCAATACTTCAACTACTTGTTGTGGAGACTAAACTCCTATCCTTCTTAGTTCGTAGTTTGCAAGAGTGAGTTCGATATCTCTCGTCAAACCTCACCAATGACTCCCGTTGTCGCGACCACGACTCAAGGTATCATTGGTGGCATTTAATCACGAAGAACCAACAAGCTTGGCAATGCTTATGACCACTACACCGTGACTAAGCATTTAACCAATTCATGCAATTACACGAGATTGGATGAACGTGCAACGTACATTCATCCAAGAGCATATAACTCTCTCGTTTGCTACACAAACGAACATGACGAAGAGTTCGACATCAATCACATTCGTCTAGCACATTATCAATCCATCAACACAATCAAAAGCCCTAAATCATACTCATACATTCCTAACAAGAAAAGGGGGGAAATTAACCCAAATCCCCCAAACCCTAGCTAGCAATTCATACAAGTATTTCATTCAAGCTTTCAACGACATCAATGGCATCAACAATTAACATTCAAGCACAATAAAAGCACAATAGAAAAAACACCAAATAGATAGATATAAATGGTCCTTGCTACATAGAAATTGAAGCTTCAATCCTTGCTCCCAAGTACAAAAACTACTCTAGAACAACAAAAGACATAGAAACTAAGAAAACAAGAAGATAAAACCTAGGGTTTTGGCCCAAAACAGGGGCCAAAAGCTATGGAGAAGAAGGGGTGAAGAGGTATTTATAGTGGAAGAAAACAGGGGAGAAAAACGCTGCTGCAGGGCTGACTGGACGCTGTGGTCGCGACTCGCGACCAAGTTCATCGCGAGTCGCGACCAAATCAGTAACCTGCAGCCCTGTTTTGTTTTGCTTCCTCCGGGTGAACCGTTGATCCGTTTCGGGTGTTCTTGTAGTCGATTTTATAGTGCTCGAGAAGAGGAATCCAATGGTGCCACTCTTGAGGGCTGATTCTTCTCGGAAAATTCTGAGAACCCTGGATCATCATTCATCCGTTGCTTTGCTCTCCTTTCTTCATCTCTTCACTTCTTCAAATCTTCACAAAGATCAAATGTAAAGGTCTTCAAAACTTCAAATCTTCAAAGATAAATATTCAAAGTCTTCAAATCTTCAAAGTCTTCAAACAAATTACCTTGTCACACAAAATCATCTAAAAAGTGATAAAAACGTCAAAGCCGCCTTTATCCCTCCTTAGATGATTTCAAGGCAAAATGCCACATGTAGAGCACAAAATTGCACAAAACCTAATCCTAAAAAGCCTAAAATAACCATCTAAAATGGACACATCAAACCTCCCCACACTTAAACCTTACTCGCCCTCGAGTAAGAAAAGATTCAAGCACACGGAGGAAATGACGTATCCACATCCTAAAAACCCTAAAATAACCACATAAAATGGCCTCATCAAACCTCCCCCCACTTAAACCTTACTCGCCCTCGAGTAAGAAAAGATCCAAGCACACGGAGGAATTCATATGGCCATATCCTAAACTAATCCCCCAAACAAAGCCTCACAAAAACTCTCAATATCATAAATCCCAAAATAAAAGCTCACATGAGAATTTTTCACACACACATCCCCAATCCTAAATCTAACCAAACCTACAACTTATCAATTCACTACCCATAAAAATATTTCAAAGCCCAGAATTGATATTCCCAAAGTCCAATGACACAAGATGAAGTTAAAACCATTTAAGAGGTTTAAGCACATACTCCACCTAATGCCAATATATCCACCAAAATCCAATGACATAAAATGAAGCTAAAGCCATATAAGAGGTTCAAACACATGCTTCACCTAATGCCAATATATCAACCAAAAACGAAGTAGAAAGAGATAAGGAATTTCATAACCACACTTCGTTTCCTAACCCACTAAGCTACCCAATCCCAAGAGGTCTATAGATGTTGAGCTACCCGATCCATCCATGTGACAACCACAACCTTATGACTCCAACGCCGGCAAATGAGTGAAATCTTAGAATTTTTCTTTTTCTCTCTTTTTCTCTCATTTTGCCTAGGAGCTCTTTCGAGTGTTCATCCTAGCCACACATCATGTTTCTTTAGCTCACATCTCACCTTTTTCCGCACATTTTAGCCTCTCATTTTTGCCTAGGCCGCCCTTTCGGGTTTTCGACCTATCCGGGCCCCCAATGTTGCCTAAGTTGCCCTCTCGGGTTTTCAACTTAGCGGGTTTTCTTTTTCTCTTTTTTTTTTCTTTTTTTTCTATTTTTTTCTTTTTTGTTTTTCTATATTTTGTTTTTCTTTTCTCATGTTTTTCCAATGAAAAGTAGCAAAAAAAACATTCCAAAACTATCTAGCATGCATGTGAATCCTCTAACCCCTCCCCACACTTAAAACAGTACATTGCCCTCAATGTAAACATCTAAGGCAAGAATAATAAAAATCAAGGTAAGGGGGTAGAATGACACCCGTGTCTCCGCAATTCGCCGGTGATATGGCGCAATCCAAGCACTTGTATGGTTCCGAAATAGGTGTCAGAACCAGATGGGTGAGCAAAGATGCCGTAGAAGAACTCACCCCTCGAGAAAAGCATTGTCTCCATGGCGCCGTTTGATCAAGACTAACACCACGAAGAACACATTAAACTCACAAGTACATAAGGATATGTAATACTAGGTTTAGCATCAAGAGTTAATAACCATAGTATTTTCAAAGAACAACCAAATCACACTCAACCAACACTATAAGAATAATCATGAAAAATATCCAACATATATTGACATGTATACAAGCATCATTATAGGATATGCACTTACGATCACAATGATGTAGTCGGCATACTACAATCAACAAATGTACTATAAAGATGCAAGAATGATCATATTCCAATATATGTCGGATGGTTGAGAATGAGTGGAGATGTGGTGGTTCTTGGGAGTGTTGGGTGGAGAAGAAGGAAGAATCATGCAATGTTTAAGATCAATTGAAAACTTGGAATTTTCATCGCGACTCGCGACTGTAGTGGTCACGACTCGCGGCGGACTTCATCGCGACTCGCGACGGGTTCGTCGCGACTCGTGAAAAGTAGAGGCCGGGAGCACAATTTTTGGAAAACTTTTCTGATCATATCGCGACTCGCGACCTCTACGTCGCGACTCGCGATGGCCCATCGCGAGTCTGTCGCGACTCGCGGAAAGTTGGTTCCGAGAGCTCAAAAATTCTGAGCTCGTCGCGACTCGCGATGAAGCTCATCGCGACTCGCGACGAGCATCGCGAGGTCATCGCGAGTCACGGAAAGTTGGTGCTGGGAGTGGATTTTTCTCCCCTGTTCGTCGCGACTCGCGACGAAGCTCATCGCGACTCGCGACGGCAGGGTATCCCAGGCTTAAAATTTTTTTTCGTTTTCTTACCAACTGTCCAAGCTTTCTTCCCTCGTTCATTGATCTCGTTCCTTCATCTCCTTCATTGCAATGCACTTCATGTTGCTACAAAATCACAGAAAAACATGCCATAAAAAGAACAAAACAAAACAACAACAAAAACAAACTAAGAAACAAAAACTAAAAGAAATGCCGAATTTATTTAACGTCGTCGGCACGACGAAGCTCCGTATTTTTAAGGTCGTCGGCACGACCCTAATGTTATCCGTATGGTGAAGGCTTGAACCCCTTCACCATGAGCTTCCAAAAGTCGAGAGGTGGGGGTACAAAACTTTCAAGAGGAAAGTTTTGTGGAGGTGGAGATGGTTCAAAGGGAATTGAGTGGTTAGGGAGCTCGGGATAATCTTTCGGCTCCTCTCTCGTTTCCCTCAAAACTTCCAAAAATGGTGGAGTTGGTTCACTAGGTGGGAGAAGGGGTGACGATGCTAATGGATGTAGCACTATCACCTCTTCCTCCATTTTTCTATCCTCTACAACCAACTCCTCATCCCTTTCAAACTCAAAATCATTTTTATTGGTGACCTCACTCACCGAGTCATCGAGTTCAAGTTGGGATGGTGTATTTTCGGAATCACGAGCTTCCATGCAGGCCAATACCTCTAATATGTTCCTCGCATGCCCCTCAATGGCCTCAACACTAGAGGAGAGCTGGGTGTCCGGCTCCTCACTAGTAAAGGAGTTCAAGTTTGCTATGGTATTTAAGACATCCTCACGTGTCAAACTTGAACTTCCTTGTTGGGCTTGGTTTTGGGGTATGGTATAGGGTGGTGATGGCCAACTAGGTTGCTCGTAATGTTGGTTTTCTGGCTCATTCTCATACCACCAATCCAGACTACCACTCCATTCCGGATTGTTAGAGTTGTGGTATGGAAAACACTCTTGAACATTTTGCCCTTGAAAACCAACATCTCCAACCTCTTGATAGCACTCTTCATAGTACCCATGGTTTTGAAAACCAAGGTTCTTTCTCGGTCATCGTGCTTTTCCCACAACAAATGGCAAGATTCGGTAGGATGGTCGGAACGGCACATCCTACAAAACCTTGCTTGTTGAGCCTCTCTTCTCATCATGAGTTCCCTCAAGGTGAGACGCTCCATTAAATTTTTTATTTTTTTTTCAAAAGTTTGGAATCATAGTGCAAGGACTCTCGATAAAATAAATTACCAAGAACGCAAGCAATACCTACTCCGAACAAAAACAACCATCAAGTAGTGGAAAATAAAAACAACTAGCCAATACACAACCAAATACACCTAAATACTTAAAAATAAACGCCTCTTCCCCGGCAGCGGCGCCATTTTGACAGGCGGGCGGTCGTCGCGCCCTCTGTGCAAAAGATAATTTATAAGCCCTTTTTGCTTACTTTCTACAACTAGGTAGATAGCGGCAAATCGGGGTCGTCCAAGGAGAAGAGGGATCTTCCTAAGCGTCTAAGCACACAATGGTTGATATTAGGCTAGGAGTAGATATATATACACACACATAAAAGCATGTAAATGGGGGGGGTTGGTTGGTTGTTCCTAAGTTACGAAAGTAAAAAGACAAGATAACTAGCAAGGTCAAGTGACTATGCTAATCATCAAACAAAACTAAGAAAAGGGGTTTTAAACTACAAAGATAAAAAGCCTTGGGGGCAAAGGATATCCACTTCCAAATCTAATGTAGGTCATTGAATCATTCACTCATTCTATCATATAGCATTACATGACTCAACATCAACATACCCATCTAGCAAGAATCACAACACGTTATGCACAAGAAGTTCTAAGTTCACGCTCATAGATTTTCATGCAAAGGAGCTACGGAATTCGTCACGTTCCTAACACCTAACCAATTCAATCATACAAGCACTCCCTATGCTCAAACAACTCATGGCACAAGTGAAGTGAAGCGCACCATCAAGAATACACAAATGCTAAATAACAAATGCTTCAAGGATGAGTTAAAATCATCTATTCAATACTTCAACTACTTGTTGTGGAGACTAAACTCCTATCCTTCTTAGTTCGTAGTTTGCAAGAGTGAGTTCGACATCTCTTGTCAAACCTCACCAATGACTCCCGTTGTCGCGACCACGACTCAAGGTATCATTGGTGGCATTTAATCACGAAGAACCAACAAGCTTGGCAATGCTTATGACCACTACACCGTGACTAAGCATTTAACCAATTCATGCAATTACACGAGATTGGATGAACGTGCAATGCACATTCATCCAAGAGCATATAACTCTCTCGTTTGCTACACAAACGAACATGACAAAGAGTTCGACATCAATCACATTCGTCTAGCACATTATCAATCCATCAACACAATCAAAAGCCCTAAATCATACTCATACATTCCTAACAAGAAAAGGGGGGAAATTAACCCAAATCCCTCAAACCCTAGCTAGCAATTCATACAAGTATTTCATTCAAGCTTTCAACAACATCAATGGCATCAACAATTAACATTCAAGCACAATAAAAGCACAATAGCAAAAACACCAAATAGATAGATATAAATGGTCCTTGCTACATAGAAATGGAAGCTTCAATCCTTGCTCCCAAGTACAAAAACTACTCTAGAACAACAAAAGACATAGAAACTAAGAAAACAAGAAGATAAAACCTAGGGTTTTGGCCCAAAACAGGGGCCAAAAGCTATGGAGAAGAAGGGGTGAAGAGGTATTTATAGTGGAAGAAAACAGGGGAGAAAAACGCTGCTGCAGGGCTGACTGGACGCTGTGGTCGCGACTCGCGACCAAGTTCATCGCGAGTCGCGACCAAATCAGTAACCTGCAGCCCTGTTTTGTTTTGCTTCCTCCGGGTGAACCGTTGATCCGTTTCGGGAGTTCTTGTAGTCGATTTTATAGTGCTCGAGAAGAGGAATCCAATGGTGCCACTCTTGAGGGCTGATTCTTCTCGGAAAATTCTGAGAACCCTGGATCATCATTCATCCGTTGCTTTGCTCTCCTTTCTTCATCTCTTCACTTCTTCAAATCTTCACAAAGCTCAAATGTAAAGGTCTTCAAATCTTCAAATATTCAAAGATAAATCTTCAAAGTCTTCAAATCTTCAAAGTCTTCAAAGTCTTCAAACAAATTACCTTGTCACACAAAATCATCTAAAAAGTGATAAAAACGTCAAAGCCGCCTTTATCCCTCCTTAGATGCTTTCAAGGCAAAATGCCACATGTAGAGCACAAAATTGCACAAAACCTAATCCTAAAAATCCTAAAATAACAATCTAAAATGGACAAATCAACGGGCCATTGGCGCCAAACCATGCATGGCCCGCACCGACCCCTTGGTGCATTGGCCAGCTACACCACTTTTTCGCTATGGGAGAAACGTTAGTTCAATTTGAGAGTTTTAGTAGTCAATTTTGTATTAATCGAGAAGAAAAATCCAATGAAACAAGCTTTGAAGGCTAGTTCTTCTTAGAATGTTCTTGGAATTAAGCACAACTCATCGGACCATGATTCCTCGTTTCTTCGTTGGCCGCTACAAACTTCATTGTTGCCTATCTTTGGTTTCAATATCCTTCTACCATGCATTCATGGTCTTAACCTTCATCTACTAACATTCTAATGTGAAGGGTCTTCTTCTTCAATATCTTCTATCACCCTGACAAAAATGGCCTTCACATAGAATGTAACAAAAACTACCCACGGGCGACCTACTAAAAATGATCACAAGGAAGATAAAGGAGCCCGTGGATACAAGATGTCCATTAGTACCAAGTAAGTCAACAAAACACGGTATTTGTACAAGAAAACCAAACATGGCCGTCTAAACCCCTTTTCACGTAAACTCAACTAATACTAGAAATCCACCAAGTAAAAGTAACTAAAAAGTATGCCAAATGCATCGGTTAACGCATGCAAAATGAAGTAGATCAGACTCCCCACACTTAACCCTTTACTCTTCCCCGAGTAAATAGAAGACAAGATTAAGAATCAAGCGAAATATAGCGTGCAAGCATAAGTTAACTAAGGCATTCAACTTATTCCAAAATTACCCTGTTTCCCCCAAGAAAGTAAGAATCTCACAACTCTTTCACTCCCTTAAAAACATAAGTAATCAAACCACCAAAAAGTAAAGTGTGGAAAAAGGTAAGCCAAAAGATAAGTTTCAAGCTAGCTTACTTATCCCGAAATGATCCCAAAAGTAATCAAAGAGCAGTCTCAAAAACAATCCACCGTGGAAACTTGCATTTATACTAGTTTTTGTTTTCTCTCAATTTCTCTCATTTTTTCTAAGAGCTCTTATGGGTTTTCATCCCAGATTTAACGCACAAAGGGTACTCACTTATCACCTTATTCCACACGGCCTCTCATTTTTTTCCTAGGCTCGTAAGCCTAGCAGAGCCTAGCCTCTCATTTGTACCTAGGTCTTTCAACCTATCCGAGATTTTCCTTATGCTACCCAGGTTTCCCTTTTGGGTTTTTGATTTGTCCAGGTTTTTATATTTTTTCAAGTTTTTCCAATCTTTTTTAGGTGTAGCACAAAACTTCCCCAAAAGAGGGCTTCATACTACAAAACATTAAAATACACAACTAATTTCCTAATACATCCTACCCCATGAAAATTAGAAAGCCCATCGTAGCATGTCATGCCACCAAATGTTCAACCAAAATTATCCCTTAAAAATAAAAACCATCATAAACTAACAAGAAGAAAAACTACCAAAGCAAATCATGAAATGCACAGAGGAAATCCAAAAATGAAAAATCCCTAAATGCTCACTATTCCCTCCCCATACTTTGCCCATGAAAAGTGTCCAATTCACAAAAATCATATCTAAACATAGGTGAGGTAGGGATAATAGTAATACCCACTCTCATGGCCCAGAAAGACCTTCATACTCTTGACTCAAGCTCCTATCCATATATCTGGTTGCTTGAAGTGTGGCTTCAATGCTATCCCTCCTTGAGCTAAGATATTCCACTGGCGAGCGCATCTCTCCTATCGCTTGGACTACCTCTTGGAGCTTGAAATCTTGTCTCCAAGTGAATGAAAGTGGTCAATGATGTCCGTGGATAAGCGAGAATGACTAGGAGGTGCTCTTGGAGTGGAGTCACCCTCGGCCTCCTCAACATCTATCTCTAGGTTGGCCATAACTCTATAGAAATCCTTCTCAAATTTTGGGTCCAGCGAAATGAGTAAGTCATCAAAGCTAGTGTCATGGTCAATTGCATTCTGGTTGTGGAAGAATCATGAAGATATACGTGCTCGCTCTGCCATAGAGCCATATATATCTACCCTCCGATGTCGTCGATCCCACCATGGATGCCTTCATTAAATTCTCTATGTTGTACCATGTAGCCAATCTCCCTAAGTTAGCTAGAGCCCTTTGTGTGACCGGATGACCTAGATACTCCGCCAAAAGACCAACCATGCCTCATATGGATATTTTTCCACTCTTTCTGTCTCCCATCTCTAAACATTCCTTTACAATATACCCTACCAAGTTCGGGTAAAATTTACCCTCTGGAGTTATTGCCCAAAGGCAATGAACATTCGAACCCGAGCATTGCGTTAGTTCACTGACCAGCCTCTCCCCGGGGTCGTTAAAACTGTAGCTTGGAATTAACCCGGTTGGAGGTGGTGCGGTCAGAAGATAGAATTTATAGTTCTACACATATTCCTACTGCTACGCTACATGTAGGGTAGTTAGCGGTAAGCCTTGGGTGAGTCCACATTGATACTAGGTCTAATGTACCAACTCAAAACACAACCTCAAATGGGTCATCAATCCGTACAAGTGAAAGGAATAGCTAGTAAAGTAAACATTCAAGTATGGGGGCGGTTTTGGTTTTTCAAACTAAAACTAATAAACATTAAAGTAAAAATGCAACTACAATATTAAGCTAGCATTTGGGGAAATCATTGAGTGACTTTGTCAATCTAATGCTTCTATTCTCGATTCTTTCACATAAAGATCTAAACAAACCTAATGGAGTGTCCATAACATGTGGTGTGGTCAATGGCATACACTTCCCCATCCATGTCATGGAGTGTGCTCTTGCAACCCTCCATCGACACTGCTATCGCAATTAGGGGAGTACAATAAGGTCTGACTGTTGTTGTAGGTCTAATTCTCCCCTATGCAATTACATCATGGGCTTCCACCACGAATGCAACTACTTCCCTCGGGTCCTATCAATTAGGCCCAAGGCATGTAGGCACCTTATCTATGATACTAGGGTTTCTTGTAACCCTAGCTTGCTACTATTAAGATATGTCCATAACCTCTTAGATGACTTTACAAAGTCAGCAAAGACTGGTGTGATGGTAAGTGGATCAGAGTGACCTCAAATCTCCCGTGCACACACCCACGCAAACCCGTTCTCCTCCACCCATACAAACATCCAAGTTTCTTTTTCCAATGGGGCATCGATACTTGCGCCTAGAATAAATAAAGCCAAAAGTGTGTGCTTATATGTGGTGTGATTATATGCATTTAAACTCAAAAGCAAATCACAATAATATTATGAACACAAAATTAGAATGAACTAGAGAATCTTAAAAAGTATATAGACAAAACCAAGTCACTAAAATTACCCCTAAGATATGGAAACTACTTCCTTGACATGGAATTCAAATAAATATTAGAATTTCACATCCTAGGATCAAAGGAAAATAAAAGATGAAAAGATAAAGTTTCATTGGGAGAGATTCTCCAAACTACTCTTCTAAATACGATATAGGTATGTAAGATATGAAAACCTAGTAGACTAAGGTTTTATATAGACTATTAGTTGATTGGGCCTAAAAATAGGCCCAAAACAGGCCAAAATAGGGCAAACCCTTGTTCAGCAGCCGCCCGGTGCAGGGCGTCACGGGCAACGTGGCCCGTGGCACGTACTTGGAGGGGCACGCGAGGCTTGGCGTGGGTTACGTTGCTTCATGGGCATGAGGCACCTATTGTTGAGTGTGGCACAAATCTTCATTGTGGTGTGAAGCGCTAGGGTAGGTGCGAGTTACATGAAGCACTGGCGCGGGTTGCATCTTCTCCTACTGGGCTCCGTCTGAATGGTCAATCTTGAAGTCCTTGGTCCACGCCCGTGGCCATTTGCACAGGTCGTGGTTAGGCCAGGTGCTTTGCTCAGAAAATTTGCACACGCCGCATAAATTCTCATATCCCGCGTGTTGGTCCCGGTATAATGGACTTGGAACGGTGCGGGGCACCTAAAATGTGACATTCTGTGCCCATACTTAGCCGCACAGAGAGGTCTTTAATTCATGCTTGGTGGCCCATCATGTCTGGCATGGGTCATCTCCTTTGGTGCGAGGTGTCTCCTTTAGTGCGGGTCATTGGTGCCTAACCATGTATGACTCGCTCCGACCCGTCAATGCTTTGGCATGCTTAACTAGTTTCCTTTGCTACCGGAGAACCGTTAGTCCAATTTGAGAGTTTTAATAGTAGATTTTATAGTACCCGAGAAGAAGAATCCAATGAAACCATCTTTTTAGGCTAATTCATCTTAGATCATTCTCAAACTAAAGCACAACTCATCGGACCACGATTCCATGTTTCTTCGTTGGCCGCTACAAACTTTGTTTTTACCTATCTTTGGCTTCAATCTCCTTCTACCATGCATTAATGATTGTAGCCTTCGTACACTAGCATTCTAATGTGCATGGCCTTCGTCTCTACTACTGTCCTTGCGAACGGCCTTCAATATCTTCTACCGGCCTTCACATAGAATGTAAACAAAAACTACCCCCAGCGACCTACTGAAGATGATAAAAAGGAAGATCAAGGAGCTCATGGATACAAGATGTACATTAGTACCAATTAAGTCTACAAAATGAGGGATTCAGAAAAGAAAACCAAGCATGGTCATCTAAACCCCTTGTCACGCAAACTCAACTAATGCTAGCAATCCACCAAGTAAAAGTAACTAAAACGTATGTCAAATGCATCGATTAACGATCGCATAATGAAGCAGATCAGACCCCCCACACCTAACCCTTTACTCGTCCTCGAGTAGATAGATGACAAGACAAAGAATCAAGCAAAATGTAGCGTGCAAGAAAAAGTTAACCGAGGCATTGAACTTATTCCAAGATTACCCTATTTCCCCAAGAAAGTAAGAATCTCACAACTCTCACACTCCCCGAAAGTCATAAGTAACCAAACTAGTAAAAAGTAAAGTGTGGAAAAAGGTAAGCCAAAAAGATAAGTTTCAAGCTAGCTTACTTTTCCCGAAATGATCCCAAAAGTAATCAAAGAGTAGTCATCAACAACAATCCACCATAGAAGCATGCATTCAACCTAGTTTTTTGTTTTCTCTTGATTTCTCTCATTTTGCCTAGGAGCCCTTTCGGGTTTTCATCCTAGCTTTAACACACAAAGGGTACTCATTTCTCACCTCTTTCCACACGGCATCTCATTTTTTTCCTAGGCTCGTATGCCTAGCCGAGCCTAGCCTCTCATTTTTACCTAGGTCTTTCGACCTATTCAGGCTTTTTCCAATGATACCCAAGTCTCCCTTTCAGGTTTTTGACTTATCTAGGTTTTTGTATTTTTTTTCAAGTTTCCCAATTTTTTTTGTGTAGCACAAAAATGTCCCAAAAGTGGGCTTGATGCTACAAAAAATAGTCAAAAATAAAATACACCACCAATTTCCTAAATTTCCTACCCCATGCAAACTAGAAATCCCTGGCATAGCATGTCATACCACCAAATGTCCATCCAAAATCACCCCTCAACAAAAACCAACATAATCAATCAAACAAAAAAAACTACCAAAAAAATCATGAAATGCACCGAGGAAATCCAAGAATGAAAACTTCCTAAATGCTCACTACTCTCTCCCCACACTTTGCCCATGCAAAGTTTCAAATGCACAAAAATCATTTCAATACATTAGTGGGGTAGGAGGCCGTCGTTGTGACTCTCAAAGTTAATATTTATAAGCCCTAAATGCTTACTATCTACAACTAAGTAGATAGCGGCAAGTCAGGGTCGTCCACGAACAAGGGGTATTTTCTTAAGCGTTTGGACACAAAAGGTTGATATTAGGCTAGGAGTAGATATATATATATACACATACAAAAGAAAGTAAATGGGGGAAGGGGTTTGGTTGTTTGGTGGTCCTAAGTTATGAAAGTTAAAAGACAACACAACTAGCAAAGTCAAGCAACTATGCTAAATCATCAAACAAAACTAAGAAAAAGGGGTTTAAAACTACAAAAGATAAAGCCTCGGGGGAAATTGATATCCACTTCCAAACCAAATATAGATCATTGAACCATTCACTCAACCTATCACATTTGTTACCTACCACACTAACATAGTTATCTAGAAAGAATCACCACACATTATGCACAAGAAGTTCTAAGTTCATGTTCTTAGATTTTCATGTAAAGGAGCTAAGGAATTCATCACTTTCCTAACTTCCTAACACATAAATCATGCAAACACTTCCTATTCTCAAAAAACATGTGGCATAAATGAAGAAACACATAGTATTAATAACACATGAGTGCTAAATAACAAAGGCTTCAAGAACGAGTGAAACAATCTATTCACTACTTCGACTACTTGTTGTGAAGATAAATCTTCCATCCTTCTTAGATAGTAGTTTGCAAGAGTGAATTCGACATCTCTTGTCAACCCTCACCAATGACTCCCTTAGCCGAAACACGACTAAACACTACAACTAGTTCAACATCATCACATTCATCTAGCAATTATCAATACAACAACATCATTTAAGAAGCTCTAACTCATGCTCTTGGATTCCACATTAAAAGAGGGGAGAATTAGCTAATTTCTCCCAACCCTAACAAGTAATCATACAAGCAATTCATATACTCAGGCTTCCAATAACATTAATGACATTAACAATTCACATTCAAAACTCAATAAATGCACAATAGAAAAAGCACTAAATAGTTAAATATGGCTCTTACTACATAGATATGGAAGCTTCAATCCATTTCTCCCAAGATAAAACTAAGCTAGATAATTAAAAGACATGACTAACCTACAAAAACTAAGAAAAGAAAGAAAGAAAAACTAGGGTTTGAACCCGCAAAAACCGCAGGAAGAAGAGAGAATTGGTGTTTTTTAAGAGGAGAGGATAAGGTAAGTATTTATAGTGAAAAAAGCAAGAAGAGTTTCTAGCCATTCGTCTGCCGCGAGTCGCGGTGGCCTCGTGACGGACTCCACTTCCAGCACCATTTCTTCTTTCTTCAAAGGTATTCTTCAAAGGTATTCTTCAAAGTCTTCAAAGTCTTCAAAAAAATTACCTTGTCACACAAAATTCTCTAGAAAAGTAATAAAAGCGTAAAAGTCGCTTACTTCAAGTCAAAATGTCACATTTAGAGCACAAAAGTGTACAAAAGTGAATCCTAAAAGTCCTAATATTACAGTATAAAATGGGCACATCAAACCTCCCCGCACTTAAACCTTACTCGCCTTCGAGTAAGAAAAGATTCATGCACACGAAGGAATTCATATGTCCATATCCTAAACTAATGTTCCCCCAATTAACACCTCACAAAAACTCTCAATATCATAAATCCCAAAATCAAAGCTCAAATGAGAATTTTTCACACACACAACCCCGATTTCTAAATCTAACCAAACCTACCACTTATCAATTCACTACCCATAAAAACGTTTCAAAGTCCCAAATTTATAATCCCAAAGTCCAATGACACAAAATGAAGTTAAAACCATATGAAAGGTTCAAGCACATACTTCACTTTCATACCAATATATCAACAAAAATCCAATGACACAAAATGAAGTCAAAACCATAGAGGAGGTTTAAACACATACTTCACCCAATGCCAATATATCAACCAAAACGAAGTATAAAATAATCAAGAATTTCATACCCATACTTCATTTTTCAACCCATTAAGCTACACAATCCCAAGAGGTCTAAAGATGTTGAGCTACCCGATCCATCTATACGGTAAACGCAGCCGTATGACTCCAATGCCGGCAAATGAGTGAAATCATAGCATTTTCCCTTTTTCTCTCTTTCTCTCATTTTGCCTAGGAGCCCTTTCGGGTTTTCATCCTAGCTACACATCATGTTTTTTTGGCTCACATCTCACATTTTTCTGCACATTTTGGTCTCTCCTTATTTTCTAGGTTGCCCATTCGGGTTCAACATATCCGGGCCCCCAATGTTGTCTAAGTTTCCGTCTTGGGATTTCAACTTAGCGGGTTTTCTTTTCTTTCTTTTTTTTTCAATTTTTCAATTTTTTCTTTCTTTTTCTCATGTTTTTCCAATCAAAAGTGGCAAAAAGCATTCCAAGTGAAGCTAACATGCATGTGAGTCCTCGAACCCCTCCCCGCACTTAAAACATTACAATGCCCTCAATGTAAACATGTAAGGCAAGAATAATAAAACTCAAGGTAAGAGGTAGAGTGACACCCGTTTCTCCTCATAGTTGCCGGTGATATGGCGCAATCCAATGTACTTGTATAGAATCGGTCCCGAAGTTGGTTTTGGGGCCGGATGGGGAAGCAAAAATGCCGTAAAAGAACCCACCCCTCGAGCAAAATGTTGTCTCCTTGGCGCCGTTTGATCAAGACTAACACCACAAAGAACAACATCAAACTCACAAGTACATAAGGATTTATAATACTAGATTTAGCATCAAGAGTTAATAACCATAGTATTATCAATTAACAACCAATCCATCATGCCATCACAACTATAAGATTGTCCGATAAAAATATCTAACATATATCGACACATAACCAAGCATTATTCTAGAATGTAGCGACAAAAAACTCAATGATGTAGTCGAAATACTACAATCAACCAAGGTATTGTAAGAATTTTCATATGTCAATATATGTAAGATGGTGGAGGAATGAGCTGATATGTGGTGGTTCTTGGGAGTATTAGGAGAAGAAAGAAGAATTATGCAGTGTTTAAGCTCAGTTGAAATGTTGGATTTCTCATGGTGACTCGCGACAGTACTGGTCGCGACTCGTGAGGCATTGTCTCAAGTCGAGGGCTTTTGGTCTCAAGCACTCAAGATCTCGTAGGACCTGAGGTCCTGAGGGCTTTAACTCAAGTCGAGAGATTGCAGCCTCAAGGACCTGAGGTCTCGAGGACTTCTGCTCGAATCGAGGGCTTGTGGCCTCGAGGACCCGAGGTCTTGAGGGCTTTAGCACGAGTCGGATTGCAGCCTCGAGACCTCGGGTCTCGAGGACTTCTGCTTAAATTGAAGGCTTGTAGCCTTGAGAATCTGAGGTCTCGAGAGACTGATGCATCGAGACCTTTGACTCAACTCGAGGAATAATGGTCTCGAGGGATGATGGTCTTTCAGGTTCGGCTTGAGCCAAGGAATTTGCGGCCTCGAGGTATCGAGGAGATGATGTCTCGAGGGTTGGTCTTGAGAACTGGCCTTGAGAGGGTGATGGACTATCATGTTCTGCCGAGTTGAGGGCTTGCTGCCTCAAGGTCTCAAGGGGATGATGTCTCGAGGGTTGATCTCGAGGACCTGAGGTCTTGAAGGCTGATGGACTTTCAAGTTCTGCTCGAGCCAAGGGCTTGCGGCCTCGAGGTCTCAAGCAGATCATGTCTCGAGGGTTGGTCTTGAGAACTGGCCTTAAGAGGGTGATGGACTATTAAGTTCTGCTCGAGTCAAGGGCTTGCTGCCTTGAGGTCTCGAGGGGATGATGTCTCGAGGGTTGGTCTCGAGGACCTAAGGTCTCGAGGGTTGATGGTCTTTCAAATTCTGCTCGAGCCAAGGGCTTGTGGCCTCAAGAACCTGAGGTCTCGAGAGCTAACTGGTCTCGAAGGACTGGTCTCGAGGGATAATGGTCTCGAGACTCCTGACTTTCCGAAGGGCTGGTCTTGCGGCCTTGGGGACCCAAGGTCTCGAGGGAATGATGTCTCGAAGGTTTCAACTCGATTCGAGGGCATGCAGCCTCGAGGACTACTGGCTTTTTAAGTTCAGCTTGACTCGAGGTCTCGAGGGGATGCTGTCTCGAGGACTCGTTGGTCGTGACTCGTGGAAAGTGGTGGCTGGGAGCTGAATTTTTAGAACAAAACTTCTGATCACATCGCGACTCGCGATGGTCCGTCGCGAGGTCGTCGCAACTTTTGATTACAAGACCTCTCAGCACTTAGAAAGAATTCAATCTTTTCTTACCAACATTCAAAGCTTTCTTCCCTTTCTCATGGATCTCATTCCTTCATCTCCTCTAATGAAATGCACTTCACTTTGATACAAAATCACATAAAAACACACCATGAAAAGAACAAGACAAAATAACAAAAACTAAAGCACAAAAACCAAAATAAAAAGTCAAGTTTATTTACATTGTCAGCACGACAAAGCTCTGTATTTTAAGGTCGCTGGCATGACCCTAATGTTATCCATATGGTGAAGGCTTGAACCCCTTCACCATGAGTATCAAAAGGTAGAGAGGCGGAGGTACAAAACTTTCAAGAGGAAAGTCTTGTTGAGGTGGAGATGGTTTAAAAAGGGAGTTGGGTGGTTAGGAGGCTTGGGGTATTCTTTTGGCCCCTCTCTTATCTCCCTCAAAACTTCTGAAAATGGTGGAGTTGGTTTAATAGGTAGGGGTAGGGGTGACGATGCTAATGAATGTAGCACAATCACCTCTTCCTCCTTTTTATCATCCTCAACAACCAACTCATCATCCCCTTCGAACTCAAGATCATTTCCGATGGTGACCTCACTCACCCAATCCTTGAGTTCAATTTGGGATGGTGTATTTTTGGAATCACGAGCTTCCATTCGGACCAAAGCTTCTAATATACTCCTCGCATGCCTCTCAATAGCCTCAACACTAGAGGAGAGTTGGGTGTCTGGTTCTTCACTAGCAAAGTTGTTCAAGTTTCCTAGTATATTCATGACTTCCTCACTTGTCAAACTTGAACTTCCTTGTTGGGCTTGGTTTTAGGGTATGGTATAAGGTGATGATAGCCAACTATTTTGCTCGTATTGTTATTTCTGGATCATTCTCATACCACCAATCCGGATTGCCACTCCATTCTGGATAGTAAGAATTGTGGTATGGATACCATTCTTGAGCTTCTTTCCCTTGAAAACCAACATCTCCTACCTCTTTGTAGCACTCTTCAAAATACCCTTGGTTTTGAAAACCAAGGGTTCTTTCCCCTTCATAGTGCTCTTCCCACAACAAATAGCAAGACTCGGTAGGGTGGTCGGAATGACACATCCTACAAAACCTTACTTATTGAGCCTCTCTTCTCATCATGAGTTCCCTCAAGGTGAGACATTCCATTATTTTATTTTATTTTTAAAAAAAATTTAAAAAAATCGAAAGTTTGAAATCATATTGCTAGGATTCTCGATAAAAATTCACCAAGAACTCAAGCAATACCTATTCCTAACAAAAACAACCACTAAGGAGTGGAAAATAAAACAACTAGCTAATATGCAATCAAAAATACCTAAACACTTAAACATAAACGCCTCTTCCCTGGCAGTGGCGCCAAAATTTAGGAGGCCATCGCCGTGCCTATCAAAGTTAATATTTATAAGCCCTAAATTCGTACTATCTACAACTAAGTAGATAGCGGCAAGTTGGGGTCGTCCACGAAGAAGGGGTATTTTCTTATGCGTTTAGACACAAAATGTTGATATTAGGCTAGGAGTAGATGTATATACACATATAAAAGCAAGTAAATGGGGGAAGGGGTTTGGTTGTTTGGTTGTCCTAAGTTATGAAAGTTAAAAGACATGACAACTAGCAAAGTCAAGCAACTATGCTAAATTATCAAACAAAATTAAGAAAAAGGGGTTTAAAACTACAAAAGATAAAGCCTTGGGGGCAATCGATATCCACTTCCAAACCAAATGTAGATCATTGAACCATTCACTCATCCTATCACATTTGTTACCTACCACATTAACAAACTTATCTAGCAAGAATCACCACACACTATGCACAAGAAGTTCTAAGTTCATGTTCTTAGATTTTCATGTAAAGGAGCTAAGAAATTCATCACTTTCCTAACTTCCTAACACTTAAATCATGCAAAAACTTCCTATTATCAAACAACATGTGGTATAAATGAAGTAACACATAGCATTAAGAACACATGAGTGCTAAATAACAAAGGCTTCAAGAATGAGTGAAACAATCTATCCACAACTTCGACTACTTGTTGTGTATATAAATCTTCCATCCTTCTTAGATAGTAGTTTGCAAGAGTTATTTCGACATCTCTTGCCAAAACTCACCAATGACTCCCTTTGCCGAAACACGACTAAAAGTATCTCATTGATGGCATTGAGCACGAAGAACCAACAAGCTTGGTAACACTTATAAACACTACACCGTGTCTAAGCATTTAACCAATTCATGCATTTACACAAGATTTGTCAAGAACGATCGACATCATAGACTTCTCTCATTTGCTACCTAAAACAAACATGACAACGAGTTTGACATCATCACATTCATCTAGCAATTATCAACACACCAACATCATTTAAGAAGCTCTAACTCATACTCTTAGATTCCACATTAAAAGAGGGGAGAATTACTACTTTCTCCCAACCCTAACAAGTAATCATACAAGCAATTCATATACTCAAGCTTCCAACAACATCAATGACATTAACAATTCACATTCAAAACTCAATAAATGTACAATAGCAAAAGCACTAAATAGATAAATATGGTTCTTACTACATAGATATGGAAGCTTCAATCCATTGCTCCCAAGATAAAACTAAGCTAGATAATTAAAAGACATAACTAACCTACAAAAACTAAGAAAGGAAAGAAAGAAAAACTAGGGTTTGAACCCACAAAAATTGCAAGAAGAAGAGAGAATTCGTGTTTTTTAAGAGGAGAGGATAAGGTGAGTATTAATAGTACAAAAAGAAAGAAGGGTTTCTAGCCATTCGTCCATCGCGAGTCGCAATGGCCTCGCGACGGACTCCACTTCCAGCACCATTTCTTGTTTCTCCTTTTTGTTTCATATCCTCCTCTTCTCTTCACTTCTTCAAATCTTTAAATCTTCAAAAGAACAAATACAAATCTTTAAATCTTCAAAGGTATTCTTCAAAGTCTTCAAAAAATTTACCTTGTCGCACAAAATTCTCTAGAAAAGTAATAAAAGAGTAAAAGTCACTTTTAACCCTCCTTAGAATACTTCAAGGCAAAATGTCACATTTAGAGCACAAAAGTGTACAAAAGTGAATCCTAAAAGTCCTAATGTAACAGTATAAATTGGGCACATCATAAGAATAGTAGTACTCACTCTCGCAGCCCCAAAGGGCCCTCGTCCCCATGACTCATGAAGCTCCTATCCATGTATCTGGCTGATTGAAGTATGGCCTCAATGGTATCCAGCCTCCAGCTAAGATCTTCCACTTGCAAGCGCATGCCTCCTATTCCTTGGACTACCTCTTGGAACACTTGAGTAGAGCTCAAAAGCTTATCCCCAAGTGAATGAAAGTGGTCAATGATGTCTGTGGATAAGCGAGAGAGACTAGAAGGTGCTCTTGGAGTGCACTCGCCCTCGGCCTCCTCAACATCTATCTCCGGGTTGGATATAACTCCAAAGGACTCTCTCAAACATCCGGTCAGGAAAAATGAGTAGGTCATCCAAGCATGTGTCATGGTCAATGGCGGTGCGCTCCAGTTGTAGAAGGATCATAAAGTTATACGTGCTCGCTCTGCCATAGAGCCATACATATCTACCCTCCGATGTTGTCGATCCCACAATGGATACCTTAGCTAACTTCTCTATGTTGTACCTTGTGCCCGATCTCTCTAAGTTAGCTAGATCCCTCTGTGTGGCCGCATAACCTAGATACTCCGCCAAAACATCGACCATGCCTCCCATTGAGATTTTCCACTCTTCCCATCTTCCATCGCTAAGCATTATTACATAAAGTACCCTACTAAGTTTGGGTAAATGTTACTCTCAGGAGTCATTGCCCAAAGGCAATGAACATCCAAACCTGGGCATTGCATTAGTTCATCGTGGCAAAATACTCCCTTAGTAAAATAACAGTGAACATAACGGAACGACGGATGAACTATGGCGGTACTCTTGCATAGGTTCTTCCAATCCATGCCCATCAACTGCACCCAAAAGTGCCTAAGAGAGAAAGGTAAACCTTGTCAATGTGTCTTCTAGATCTCCTTTCCATACCTCCATCAAAAGGATCGCGCTACCTCCTGGTGGGTCATCTCGTACTCCTTACCGTCCAGGTTGAATTTGATCGCCTTGTGTCCATCACCATCTATGACCAGCCATATAGTAGCTAGGAGCTCTGGGGTCCACCTAATGTATGTCTTGGAGTGTTTCTTGAGAAATCCCTCTAGACCTACTCGGCTCAACATGTAAGTGACTTGCTCGAGTAAACCTAGAGCTGCTAAGGTTTCCTTGCAAGCGAACCCCATCTCCAAAATACCCATCTTCGGCTCTCTCAATGTCCTCCACCTCTGGTCTACAGTCCCGGAAATTTTGGATAAACCCATAACCTCCTTCGTCACAAATGCGGGGTTACAAAGAATGGAAGTTTTCGGTTCGGGGTTTGAACCCTTCATCGACTTCTTCCTCTTCTCACCCCCTAGTGGACTTTCCTTTCTCCGAGGCATTCTTCTTAGGTGGCATCCTAAAAAAATGAAAAAAATATTTGTAATATGATCATAAACAAAGCATGGCCAATAATTTAATAAGACAACATTCTCCCAAATAACCCAAACATTTATAACATGACATTCTAAGCATATGGGCTATTCAAACAAGAACATTCCTCATCAATCATCAATCTCATGTAAGTTATCAACAACCCATTGAATTAAATCATGCAACCAAGATTCACTCTCTCCCAAATCACCTAACACCTAATATCATATCTTAAGCATAATAGCACATCAATCCTCCCAACATCCTCTTCAACACAAGATCATGCATACAAACTCAAACTCAAACACATATCTCACAATACACTCATTCAATACTCATGCTTCAAATAACACCACCACAATTTCAAATAAATGACATACACATAGAGTTCAATGGCTTACCCAAAATTTGAAGCTAGGATTTCCGAGAACCCCAAATGAAGAAACAAAAATTGCCAACTTTTGGAAGGAAACCTTCAATTATTTTTCAAGTTCGCCAAGAGTGTGTGAGAGTGAGTGTTTCTTGAGAAGAAAGAATGTGTCAAATGAGAGAATTAGGTGGAGAAATGTACTATGGAAATGGAATTTCAGCCTAGGTGACTTTTTTTTTTTAAATGAAACCATCCTTAGATGGGGGAAATTCTATTAGGCCTTCCCAAGCCGTAAAATAGACATAATAAAAAGCCGTAGCTAAGTTGAGATATACAGTGATGAGCACTAGGCTATTGAGGAAACGCTTGTTGCTTCCAAAAGAATGAAGATAAAACCAGCAAAACGGTGGAGGATTCCAAAAGCTCTTTGTCTATGGTAGAGAGGATCGAAACTTATTAGTGAATCAGCATAGAAACACAAGGCAGTCGAAATCCTCCCCACATAGATTAGAAGCATATCCTCTATAGACCGGGAATAATGGCAAAGAAACCTAACTATTTGCATATGGCTTTCCTTCCTAGATGAAGATTATGTACATAATAGTGCACTAAATATCAGACGAAAAGTCCAGCTTGCTGTTGTCCTCCATGAGCAGCAACCAGTCGTCCCGCAGCCGAGAAACCAGCCATCCCACACCATTTCATCCAAGGCAGCAAAAGATCCATCACAGTCAGTATCCTAAGTCATACAAAGAGCAGCAAGGGGGCTTCCCAGACTGAGCATGAGGCAATATATCAGCATCCGATCTGCATGAGAAAAAGATTAACTTCAGTAGCATCCGAACTAGGTAGCAATCCGTAATGAAGGAGTACCAATTTGGTCAAGTCTAACTAGTCCCTGAACTAAGTTAGGGAGCACAGAGATTCTGTGAAAGGATGAGTTACACTTATGTTGCAGACAGAATTTTGCCAGAGAGTGAGCAACCTGATTTGCCTGTCTATAAATGTGCATAAGGTGAACAGCCCCCAAAGAATGATGAATCTCATCAGCTAAGCAAAACAGTTTCCAGGGAGATCTAAGTGGATCATTAGCAAAGAGTACTGCACTAATGCAGTCAGATTCCATACCTACAGGAGAAGTCAAATGAGTAGAAAGTTGAATAGCAAACTTAATTGCTTTTAGCTCAGCTTCTAAGGGGGAGATGGCATTAGTATATGAAGTATAAGCCTCCTTAAAGCTCCCTCTACTATCCCTAATAATCATACTAAGCCCGCACATATTGGTATTACAGCACCATGCAGCATCTACATTCACCTTGAAACCCAATTTAGGCCTATCCCATGCAATTTTCCAAATTTTAGGCTTTGGGGTCGTTTGATCAGAGGCAGGTAGGAGTGATCTGCAATACTTAAATCAAAAGAAGAGACTATATATACAGGTTTAGCACAGAATGAATAGAAAATTTGGTCCCTAATCTGCTGAAGCACAAGGATAGGTGAGGGCTTGACAGAATCAAATAGGAATCTATTCCTCATCTTCCATAGGTTCCAAAAAGTAAAAATAGTTGCAGTTCGAACTATAGTTGAATGTAATGGAGTTAGAGTAGGGTAGGTGAGGTAGCATGATAATCTTTCCCAAACAGAAGGGAAGACCCTGTTCCTAATACCCATGAACTGATGTATTGATTTCCAGACATTCATAGAAAACTCACATGAATTGAAAAAGTGATCTAGATCATCTTCATGTGTATTACACATACAGCATTTAGAGGCCAAGCAAAATCTCAGTTTTCTTAGGATGTTATCAAATGGTAGAAAAGAGTTTGTCACTTTCCACATAAAAACTGAGATTTTTTTATCAAATCTAGAGTTCCAAAAATGAAGAGTTGATGCAGTCTGACCTGAGTAGTTGCAAAGCAACAAGTATGTTGCTTTAAAAGAGAAGTTACCATCAGTACCTGGCTTCCATATTAGTCTATCAGCTCTATGTGGAGTTATTTTTGATTCCTGCAAAAGAGTAATAATATCAGGAGGCAGAAATGGCTCGATTTGTGGTATGAGACTAGATTTATTAGATATGAAATCAGTAACAGTGCAATCCACATCAATGTCAACCCTATTTTGATCACACAAATCAGATAGAATCCCTATACCAAGCCAATTAGCAGTCCAGAAATTACATTTCCCCCTCCCAATAATAACTCTAGAGTTAGCTTCTGCCCAAGAGTTTACTGAGCAGATCCTTTTCCAGTTTGGAGAGGTTCTATGAGAGGGAGGAAGGCCTGCCACCAAATGAGTCCATAGAGCTTCAGCCAATTGAAATTTCCACCACAGTTTTACTGAGCAAGTTTTAATTATTGTGGATATAGATCTAAAGCCCAAACCATTTTGATCAGTAGGTAGACAGAGAGCTATCCATTTTCTCCATGACCTTTTTGATTTTAGCTCATTATCCCCCCAAAAAACTCTGCCCAGTTTTTTCTCAATGGTGGTAATAATCACTCTTTTAGGTTTAATAACTTGCCAGATATGCTGGGGAATGGAGTAAATGCAAGACTCAATGAGTATAAGCTTACCACCAGTAGATATCCACCTATTTTTCCAATTACCAATCTTACTATCAATCTGTTCAAAAAGAGGTTGAAAATATATCTTTTTTGCAGCACCAGTAAAAATTGGGACTCCCAGATATGTGAATGGGAAGGCACCAATTTTCATCCCTAAAATCCTCTTAATGTTATTTACCTTTTGAACAGAAGCATGCTTACCTATGAAGATGTCACTCTTACTATAGTTTATAGATTGACCAGTGACATCTTCAAAGGTAGATAAAAAGGCTTTTAATCTAACCAAAGTCAGTTTTGTAGCTTTAAAGAAAACAATAGTATCATCCGCATATGATAGATGTGAGATTCTTGGAGGATTACCTGGTAGGTCAAAGTATGAAAGCTTACCACTTTGAAATATGAAGGCCAGACTCCTAGAAAAGGACTCAGAAAAAATGTTTTAAAAAATGGGGATAGAGGATCACCCTGCTTAATACCCCTAGTAGATTGGAAGAATCCAACTGGCTTACCATTAATAAGAACAGAGAACCAGGCCTGGGAAAGATTTTTCATGATTGAGAAAATAAATTTTGCATGAAAACCAAATTTAGCTAACACTTTACATAGGAAAGACCATCTAACCCTATCAAAAGCCTTTTTGAGGTCTAGTTTTACAATGCAGTTTGGATCTCTTCTCTTCCTATTAAGAAACCTAACCATTTCCTGAAGATAAATGACATTATCTGAGATGTCTCTGCCATGTAGGAAGGCTGTTTGGTTAGGGGAAACAATCTTAGGCATTATAGACTTAAGTCTTTCCATAAGCACTTTAGAGCAAATCTTATTAATCACATTAGAAAGGCTTATAGGTCTATAGTCATCAAAAGAGGTAGGGGTTTTCTTTTTGGGAATTATAGTAATCCATGTACTGCCAATACCCCTAGGCATGTTAGATGAAGTTAGGAAATCCTGGACAGCCATAAGTAGGTCATTAGCTATAATGTCCCAAGACTTAATGTAGAATTTGGCAGTAAAACCATTCGGACCAGGACTGCTGGACTTATTAAGACTATGGACAATCTTTTTGAGCTCCTCAATTGAGACAGGTTGCAGAAGTTTATCATTATCATCCTGAGTGACCAAATTCGGAATATGATTTAAAAAATGATATTGAAAAGGAGAACTATCTGGGGAGATATCTTCACTCAGAAGATCCTGGTAATATTGTATAGCCTCCATCTCAATATCCTGTATATTTTCTAACCACTGACCACTCTTACTCTTAATTTTTTTTATCTTCAGTCTATTATTTCTTTCCCTTACTGAATTATGAAAGAAACTTGTGTTGTCATCTCCTTCTTGCAACCATTTTATCTTAGCCTTGTGCTTCCAAAAGTTTTTCTGTTCAGACAAAGCCTTAACTAACCTAGCCTTAGCCTCCTTAAGTTTAACCAAGTCAGTCAAAGAATCTGAAAGATCAGTTAAAGATTCCCGAGCCTGTAATGCTAATTCAGCTTGTATCACATTATCATGAATGTTGCCAAATTTTTCTTTGTTCCAAATTTTAAGAACCTTTTTAAGTCTAACAAGTTTTAGATAAAAGGCTAACATTCCAGAATTATGTAAAGGGATTTCCCAATTTTGCTTGATTACTTCATTAAGTTCCTTCCTGTTGTACCATGTGTTTAAAAATCTAAAAGGCTTGGGGTTAGATTGAATGTCACTGCCTATAGTTAACAACATGGGATTGTGGTCTGAGCTAGCTCTATTTAAAATCTGAATAGAAGATGCAGGAAAACATGATGACCAAGAAGGAGTGCACAGTCCTCTATCCAATCTTTTAACAGTAGGAAACCTTAGTCTGTTATTAGACCATGTGAACAAGTTCCCAGAAGTGTTAATTTCTTCCAGGGACATTCCATTTATGAAATCATTGAAATCACTTATACTCCCCAAATTTGGAGAGGATGGACCTTTATACTCATTAACTGATGTAATGGAATTAAAATCTCCAATGAGAAGGGATTCAGAGTGATTATAGGAGCTAAGATCTGACCAAAGAGGAAGCCTACCTGTTCTAGTTCTAAGACCATAAATAAAGAAGGCATCCATTGATTTATTAAGATTAACACTGTTCAAATTAACTGCTAGAAACTGCAGGTTATCAGTTTTAACCGTCATTGTCAAGCTGGATGACCAAAAAATCCAAATTTGGCCATTATTGGCTGGGAGACAGTTATCATATTTCAACCTCTGTCTGTAAGAGTCACATTGTGAATTATCATGTTTAGGCTCTATTAGACAAATGAGTTCAAAAGTATGCCTATGGATAAGATTGCAGAGCCTTAATATAGATGTGTCCATGCCCCTGATGTTCCAAACCAGCATTTTAATGTTATTAGTTGTATTATTCATGAGGAAACATTAGAGGAGCTTTTTGATCTAGTCATAATAACATTTTTCTGTGAGAAGAAAGAATCCTTGTTCTTTTTAGTATGTTTCCCAACAGACCTACCTATCTTCAGCTTGCCTAAATTAGGGAGTGAGGAACTTACCTTGTTTACCTGATCAACATCTTCATCAAGAGCAGGGCCTGTGTCTAGAGAGGCAAAAAATTCAGCACTATCTGGATGGTCATTTTGGGTAGCTTCTTCAGTTGATATCTCCTCATCAGCAAGAAGTGAGAACCTGTTCTCCCTATATTTCTGCTGAGAGAAGATAAAATTTTTAGCAGCAATAATTGAACTGAAAGGGGAAAAGGACCTTCCACGTTTACCATGTAAGTCATCCTTAGCAAAAACTGTCCTACGATTAGTAGGAGCAGATTGTGATATCCTAGTCAATTGTACTGATGAGCTAGGAGCAGAGGAGAGCAATTAGGGGGGAGAATTAGACTCTAGGGTTCCATCATCCAGTAATTGGGAATTTTGATCTCTCACAATCTCCAGATTGTCTCTGTGATTGATACCAGGAGTAAGATCATCTACTTTATTTGTCATATCATGGTGATGGTCAGGCACATCCTCATTAATCACTGGATTTCTTATAACATCCTCAGTAATCAGTACATTCTCAGAAATCAGTGGATTCCTAATAACATTCGCAGAAACCAGTGGAACCAGTGGAATCACTTGGGGATCAGTATCACATTGATTAATCATATTAGTGCCTTGTTCAATAGCTGAGGGTTTCTTAGGAACGTATTTAAATTTCTGTGTTTGGAAATTCCTCTGTTTTTCCATTATTGACACCCCTGAGCTCCCTGCTCTAAAAGTATCATCCTGATTCAAAATAGTGTTCACATTAGTCTGTCCAGCAGGGCCTTTTTGTTGAGAATCAGTTGGGTTCATTAGAATATGCTCAGCTTTTTTAGGCCAAGATCTCTTAAGTTCAGGATGTAAATAGATACAATAGTTATCCTCATGTCATATACATTTACAGTGGAAGCAATAGGGTGGAATATCCTCAAATTCTAGAGGGAGTTTGAGCACATTAAATTCATTTCCATCCTCTTCAATTCCAACTCTAATATGTGAAGGCAGTTTTTTTTTCAAATCAATTTCCACACACATTTTGACACAAGAAGGCCTGGACAGGGCCGCAGTAGCAGCATCAACTTTAATATAGTTCCCAATTTGGTTTCCCATAATTTCGAGCATAGAAGAGTTGTAGAAATAGACAGGAACATGTGGAATTGATACCCATACCGGAACAATAGACGATTCTGCCTCAGGGGAGAAATCAGGTGTCCATTTGAGAACCTTCATTTGAGTGTTGTTGAAACTCCATTGTCCTTTGAGCCAGAACCTTTGGTAGTCTTCTTTTTCCTGGAAGCGTATGAGGACGTGACGAAAGTCAATTGAGCCTATCTGGAACTTGCCCTTGAAACCTACAGAATTAAAATATTCATTCAGTTGGACCATAGAAGGCTTCCCCCTGGCAAACTTACCTATCAAAGCATTGCGGTAGTGAGAGGCGAGGGTGTCAGTATATCTGCGACTAACAAGGCAAGCGATTTCCCCCTTGTACTGGACTTTAGGGATGATCTCTGGGTTCGAGGGAAGGGAGTCGTGTAGGGGCAGAGGGCGATTTGCTAGGGCCTGGAGGAAGGATTTCCCTCCTCCGTAGCCTCCGCTACCAGACAGGGGAGCCGCCATAGCGGCGGTGGACAGGTTTCCGATCAAGTAACCGTTATCAGTTGGTATAGAGAAGATGGGAGAAAGAGAAGAGGAGAGAAAGAATGAAACGACGGTAAAAAAATCGTTTTGGCTAAATCGCACCAAAAATCGCACAAAGCTACAGTGAATCACACGCGGATTGCTTTATGAATGCTTCTGAGCCTAGGTGACTAGGGTGAGAGGTACAATTAGGATAAGAATGGAATTTTAGAATGCTCAATTTAGGGGACAATAGTACAAGCAATTAATTCCAAGGGATTTGGAAGTATTTTCAAAAATCCTAAGGAATTAGGGAATTCCAAAATTCTTGAACCAAAATGCATTTTTGAACTTGAGAATCAGAATTTTTTTAAAATGTAAATTATTAGAGCGAAGAAAATTGAAAAATTGGTGTAGTGTCAAAAAAGGTGTCTGGCAGCCTCGCACCAAACCCCATGGCACGAGGCATAGCCTCGTACCAAACCTCTAGCACGAGGCATAGCCTCATATTGTTCTAGTCCCAGCACGAAGGATAGCCTCAGGCCGGCCTACTTGGCGCAGGGTATCCAGCAACTTTTTCCTAATCCTTGGTTTTTTTCCTCTTTTTTCAGAAGACTATGTCACCCGTCCAAATTAATTCCATTTTAAACAAAATCATGAGTCGTGAACTCAAATTTCCAAACCAACAAAAGTTTCATTTCAAAAATCCACATAGCAAAACAAGATTTGTGCAAACACAATCTACTCATTAATCAAAACATGAAAGCAAAAGAAACACCATATATTTATTATTGTCCTCACAACTTATTTTCTTTTTCCATGCATTCTAGTTAGAAACACTTACATGTGGGTCCCCGGAGCCATCGGTGACTCCACCCATGATGACATCGTCGTGGAGAAGTCTCCACAATGTGACATCTTTACCTTTGGACCTTTTATCCGCCAATAGGAATGAATCTCCATGTCTTGCCATCATTAAGTCCGTGAATGTCATTTCGGGGATTAAGGGAGGTTGAGAAGATTTTAAGCTCTTGATCATCTCACTTTCCCGCTTCAAATTGGTTAGCATAGAAAAATAATCTAGCACTGACTATCATCCATTGCATCGTGTAATTCATCAGAATCATCATCATTATCATCAACATTGAATTCACTCAAACATTCATGCTTGTTTTTCACACAAGAATAGTTATCATGCTCATCACATAAGGTTACACCTTTGCACATCAAAGAAGACTTTTTTTAATCATGCATGGATTTATAGATATCAAATTCATCTTTATCCATGTCATCTTCTATAGTTAAGGTTCCCAAGTGGACATCAATGTTAGTACTAGACGTTTTAAGAAAAGGTCTCCCCAAAAGTATTGGGGGGTAAACTTCCATTGTGCGCCACGTCTAAGACATAAAAGTCCTCCAAAAAAACTAATTTGCCAACTTGCACCATCACATCCTTTACTAGTCCAAGGGACTACCTTGGGAATTATCAACAAGTTGGAAAATCCCCCAATTATCCCTAAGCTCACCTATTTCCAAGCATTCATATAGACTAAATGGGATAACATTAATGGATGCACCTAGATCTATCATGGCATGTTCCACAAGTTTGCCACCTAAAGAGACAGGGATAGAAAATATTCCGGGGTCATCACATTTCTTAGGCAAGTTCTTATGATTGAAAATGGCGAATCCTCCCATTTCCAAGTGTCCTAATCTCTTAGTTGGTCTACGTCTTTTCTTTATGCATGCAACCATAAGAAATTTAGCATATGATGGCACATGTTCAATTAATTCCAAGATAGGGATGGTTATCTTGATCTTTTTAAAGACTTTTTGAATGTTTGCATCATCGAACACCATCTTTGGCCTTCCTCTCAAAGAATTTGGAAATGGAGGTCGAATAGGGACTTGTGCCTTGGGCGGTGGAAGTTCCTTGGAGGATGTTTCCTTGACCACAATCTCCTCCTCTTCAAACTGTCCCTTGGTAACCTCCACTATCTTGTCATCTTCTTGCATTATCTTCTTCTCGGTCTCTCAATCTTCCTTCTCACTTATCAAGTGCACTCACATTCCTCGGATTGACCTCCAGTTGGGAAGGTAGTTTGTCGAACTCCTTGGCCTCAAGTCGGCTTACCGAGGTGGCAAGTTTTCCGACTTGAACTTCAAGACTTTTTATACTTGGAAAGCTCTATTGCCAAGGTCCTCAATCTCTCACCTTGTCCACTCTATGAAGTTCATATTTCTTCCCCAATTGACCGATGGCTTCCAAGATCTCGTCATGTTCCGACTTGTAAAGTGAAGCATGATTGTTGGAAGGGCCTTCACCTCTAGGATATGGTTAAGGTGGAGCTTGTCCTCCCTGGTACCCTTGAGATTTGTTGTCCTCCTTCCATTGGAAATTAGAATGATCTCAATACCTCGGATTGAATGAATTTTCATAGGGGTCCGACCTTGCATCTCCTTGGTTCCCTCGGAACCATTGTGGTTGATCCCTAGAAATTTGTGGTCTTTCCCTGTTGTTGTAGTCAATTGAAGTTACCTCTTGTAAATCATCTATGACTTCGGGCCACATTTTGGAATTGTGGTTAAGGTTTCAAATTCCTCATACTTGGACTTGATGCACTTTTCCTCGTAAAAGCTCCTTCATCATGGAAACAGAGCTTGGACTTTCTCCTCAAACTTAGGTGAATGTGTGGATTAATCCAAGACCTTCACCCTTGATCTAGTGCCCAATTCCTGCATACCATTTGCCATTTCTTCAAAGAGGGTCATTGTATCCTTGGGGCTCTTGTTCACTATCAAACCGTTGCAAGCGAAATTCACCATCTGCATGTCTTCATCGCACAACCCCTCAAAGAAGCAATACACCAAATCTCCTTCCTTGAATGGGTGGTAAGGACAACTCGCCAAAAGTTTCTTGAAGCACTCCCAATAATCATAAATACTCTCGATGGAACCTTGGGTGATGTTCGACAAGTGCTTCTTCAACCCGACTAACTTGGATGCCGGAAAATACTTTTCTAGGAACCTCCGCTTCATATCCATCGATGATCCAATGCACCCCGGTGGCAAGTAGTTGAGCCAATCTTTGGCACTACTTTGAAGGGAAAATGAAAAGGCTCTTAGGTTGTAATCATCTTTGGACTCTCCCGGGGGCTTCATGTTTGTGCACACCAAATGGAACTCTGAAAGATGTTTGCTCAGGTCCTCCCCCGCCAAACCATGAAATGTAGGAAAGCAATGGATCATGCCACTCTTTAGCTCACAGCTCACATTGGCGGGTGATGGAGAGAAGGTGATGCATAGAGGTTGATTCTCCAAGTTGGGTGCCAAGAGCTCCCGTAGGGTGCGGTTGTCTTCCGCCATTGCTAGCGGATCATCTACAACTACTTCGTGCCTCGGTTGAACTTAACTATAGTTCTTCGCCTCCTTCTCCTCCGAACACATGTGTTCTCAGTGAGGTAGTGTAAGATGCCTAGATTAGTGACACAGGTGTGTACCATAAACTAGGGCCATTAATACCCTTCTGAATACAAACTTGCAAATGGATCAGAAGGTAACAAAATAACTATAACAACAGCTCCAACCAAGAATCAACAATATAAACAACAAAATAAAGATAAACTAACTACTCTACTAACGTTTTTTGCCTAAGTTGATACCTAGACTGAAAGCATCCCCGACAGTAGCTCGAAAATTCTAACCTACCTTCCTTGGGGTCGTTAAAATTGTAGCTTAGAAGTAACCCGGTTGGAGGCGGTGAGGGTCATAAGATAGAACTTTATAGTTTTTCACCCCGTTCCTACTGCTACGCTACCTATAGGGTAGTTAGCGGTAAGCCTTGGGTTTGTCCACAAAGATGCTAAGTCTAATGTATCAACTCAAAAAAAACTCTTAGGTCAATCCGTACAAGTGAAAGGAATAGCTAGTAAAGCAAACATGCAAATTGGGGGGCTAGGTTTTTAAAACTAACAACTACAAAACATGAAAAGTAAAAACACAACTACAATATTAGTTAAGCACTTGGGGAAATCATTGAGCAATTTGGTTAATCTAATGCTTCTATCCTTGATTCATTCACATAGAGATCTAAGTAAACCAAATAGAGTATCCATAGCACCTAACGTGGCCGATGGCATACACTTCCACGTCCCTGTTATGGCGGGTGCCCTTGCAACCCTCCATCGACACCGCCATTGTAATAAGGGGAGTACAACAAGGTCCGACCACTGTTGTAGGTCTGATTCTCCCCCGTGCAACTATGTCTTAGGCTTCCACCACAAATACGCTAATCCCCTCGGGTCTTAACAATTAGGCCCAATGATCGTAGGCACTTTATCTATGATACTAGGGTTTCTTGTAACCCTAGCTTGCTACTATTTAGCTATCTCTACCCAGAACCTTTAGGAAAAATTTATGATGTCCGCTAAGACTGGTGCGATGGTCAGTGGATCAGACTGGCCTCAAATCTCCCGTGCACACACTCACGTGGACGCGTTCTCCTCCACATATTCAAACAACCAGGTTTCTCTTCCTAAGGGGGCATCGATATTTGTGCCTAGTATAAATACAGGCCAAATTGTGTGGTATATATGTGGGTTAATACTCATGCATGCAAACTCAAAAGAAAAACACAGTAAAATTATGAACACAAAATTATAATGAACTAGAGAATCTCAAAAGGCATATAGATTACCAAGTCACTAAAATTTATCCCCAAGCTATGGAAACTACTCCCTTGACATGGATTTCAAATAAAGATTTAAAATACACATCTTTAGATCAAAGAAAAAGAAATAAAAGAAAAGGATAAAGTTTCTCCTAAGAAGAAAGTCTACAAAATACTCTTGAAAATGAAGTATGAGATATGAAAATCTAGTGGACAAAGGTTCTATTTATAGTAGTAGCAGATTGGGCCTAAAAATAGGCCCAAAATAGGCCAATAAGGTAAACCCTAGTTCAGTCGCCGCCCGGCGCAGGGCGTCACGGATGATGCAGCTTGTGCCTTGTACTTGGCGCGAGGCGAGAGGATTGGCGCGGGCCATGTCGCTTCATGGGTGTGGGGTGCCAGTTCTAGTGTGTGGCACAGATCTTCATCTCGTGTTGGGAATGATGCTTCATGTGGGTCGTGTCTGACACCTGGCGCAGGCTGCGTCATCTGCTGTGAGGCGTTGTCAGAGTGCTAAAACTTGAAGTCCTGATCCACGCTCATTGCCTTTGGCCAAAGCCGTGGTCAGCAAGGGTTCTCGCTCAGAAACTTTGGCTCCTGCCATGTGATTTCCCACACCTCCCATGCTTATCTTGGCAGAATAAACATGGGATGGCGCGGGACGCCTAAATTGGGACGTCCCGCGTCCATACTTAGCCGCGTGGGGGGTTCTTCACTTTGTGCTAGCTGCCTGTGGCCTCTAGTGCGTGTTGCGCCATAGCCTTGCACTGGTCTCCTTAGTGTGGGTCATCTCCTTTGGCACAGGCCGTTAGTGCCAAACCATGCACGGCTCGCGCCGACCCGTTGATGGGTTAGCCAGCTGAACTAGTTTCGTTTGTTACGATAGAACAATTAGTCCAATTTGAGAGTTTTTGTAGTCAATTTTGTAGTACTCGAGAGGACAAATCCTATGGAACTAGACTTGAAGGCTAATTCTTTTTGAACCATTGTTGGACAAAAGCATAACTCATTAGACCATGATTCCCCGTTTCATTATTGGCCGCTATGAACTCCGTTGCCACCTATCTCTGGATTCAATCTCCTTCTACTATGCATTGTTGATCGTTGCCTTCTTCTACTACCATTCTAATGTGAATAGTCTTTGTCTCTACTACCGTCCTTGCGAATGACCTTCAATATCTTCTACCACCCTTACGAACGGCATTCACATAGAATGTAAACAGAAAGTACCCTCGGGCGACCTACTAAAGATAATCACAAGGAAGATCAAGGAGTCTGTGGATACAAGATGTCCATTAGTACCAATTAAGTCTACAAAATACGGGATTTATACAAGAAAACCAAGCATGGCCATCTAAACCCCTTGTCACATAAACTCAACTAATACCAGCAATCCACCAAGTAAAATTAACAAAAACATATGTCAAATGCATCTGTTAACGCACGTAAAATGAAGAAGATCAAACACCTGGTGCATATATTATTTGTAATGATGTCTCTCACTATAAAATTAGAGGTTGTAGGAAATGCAAGATTTATCACCCTCCATATGAATACTTCTAGCTTATGTGAAAATTTTAAATTCCACAAAGTTTTCCACACCTCTTTCAATTTTTGAGGAGTCTATGTTGGGGATGTTCTTATTTCCTGCATGCAGATATGATAGACATTCTTTACTGAATAAGTATCATCTTTGTTTGATCTCCAAATAGGCTTGTCCTTTGTCTGAGAATCCTTCTGAGTATTTATTTCAAAGATATTTGGAATTATTACTCGGGGAAAGATTGATCTTAGTAGTGGTATTCTCCACTGATTCTGATCTGAAATGAGATCACATACTCGGAGATTCGTATGTTGAGAGATAACTGAAAGATCACTAATTGGATTTTCCTTATTTGGGATCCATTGATCTGTGATCTTTATGTTTCTCCCACTAACTACTTTCCACGCAAGATGGTTCTTTACAGCTGATCTACCCCATAAGATTAACTTCCACCCCTGAGAATCTATACTCCTAGAGTTTGCTGACAGGAAGTCTCTGTTTTTTAGATACTTATCCTTGTAAACTCTCCCCAGTAGAGAACTATTATCCTTGATTATGGACCAGGCATGCTTGTCAAGAAGAGCTAAATTCATACCTTCCAGTGATCTTAATCCAAGTCTTCAATCCTCTTTTGAGTTACATACCTTGTGCCAAGATTTTCAATGTACCTTTTTCTTTTCTGGTTCACCACTCCATATAAAATCAGCTAACATTTTATCCAAGGTATCTAGAACTGTTTTTGGAATTCTTAAGATTGCTAATGGATAAATTGCCACTGATGATAAGACATGCTTAGCCAAAGTGATCCAACCTGGGAGAGATAGTAGCTTAGTCTTCCAAGCAGAAAATCTTTCCTAAAACCTTGTAATCAGATTCTGAAATATTCTTGTCTTTGAAGACTGAAAACTGATATTCACCCCCAAATATTTCCCTCCCGAATTTGACCAGTGAATGTTGAGGGTGAACCTGGCATATTGCTCCAGTAGTTATTACCAATCTAGTCATTGTTGCTATCTCTCAATCCTTGGCTGCTATTTGTGACTCCAACATTTCCCCTTTAGCTTCAAATCTTGATATGTCTAACATAAGTCTTCAAAAAATAAAATAAAGAGTAAAGTTCATTCATGCCCCCGAGTTCTTTGTTTGGTGCACACATACCCCCTGGTTTTTCAAAAGTGAACATATATCCCCCACTCCCAATCTTTTTTGAAAGTGCACATGTACCTCTAAAGGTGAAGACTAGCTTTAAAAAAATGAGAGGTATATGTGCACAAAACAATGAATTTGGGGTTTATGTGCACTTTTTAAAAAAATTGAAGGGTATATGTGCACTAAACAAGAAACTACACTTTGCTCAATAAACAAAGTTTAATATAGAAAATCCCTAAAGACACATCTCTTAATTATCAGTATGAAACAATAATTCAGCTCAGGAAGAACCTCAACCCATCATGTAGAGAAGTGTATTGAATGCATGTAACTGAAAGTTTAAACTCCTGCCCCCAAAGTCATAAACTATTAATTCAACCATAATCAAGTCCAATAAACAAGATTTGCAAGTGTTTCCTTTCTCGCTCATTTTTCAGTACATCATAAATCCAGATGCATTTATCACAAAACTCGTAAACCATGACACTTCATTCTCCCTAACCTAAGGGAGTGAATGGTGGGATTATGGAAAAAAATGGCTTAGAATGGTAACCACTTTTAAGTGAAATTCATATTTTGGTATCAGAATTTTAAATTTATTTTGAAGAGGTACCCACTTATCATTGATGTCCCGAAAAGTTACTTTTTGTTAAAAGTGGTTATCATTGTGGCACATATTAATCCAAATTGGTACCCATTTTTTACTGAAAGGTGACCTTTGAGATATAGGTACCATTAAAGGATAAATTCAAAATTTGAGTACCAAAATATAAATTTTAATTAAAAATTGGTACAATTTTGAAAAATCTCTCTGGTATTATGGCAAGACCAAAAAAGAGAAATTTCGTTCAGCAATTATTAGTTACAGGAGAAAAGAGTCAAAAAAAAGTAGAATTCCATTTCAACCAACTTCGATCGTCGCGTGTGATTCACTGTAGCTTTGTGCGATTTTTGGTGCGATTTAACCAAAACAATTTTTTTACCGTCGTTTCATTCTTTCTCTCCTCTTCTCTTTCTCCCATCTTCTCTATACCAACTGATAACGGTTACTTGATCAGAAACCTGTCCACCGCCGCTATGGCGGCTCCCCCGTCTGGTAGAGGAGGCTACGGAGGAGGGAAATCCTTCCTCCAGGCCCTAGCAAATCGCCCTCCGCCCCTACACGACTCCCTTCCCTCGAACCCAGAGATCATCCCTAAAGTCCAGTACAAGGGGGAAATCGCTTGCCTTGTTAGTCGCAGAGATGCTGACACCTTCGCCTCTCACTACCGCAATGCTTTGATAGGTAAGTTTGCCAGGGGGAAGCCTTCTATTGTCCAACTGAACGAATCTTTTAATTCTGTAGGTTTCAAGGGCAAGTTCCAGATAGGCTCAATTGACTTTCGGCACGTTCTCATACGCTTCCAGGAAAAAGAAGACTACCAAAGGTTCTGGCTCAAAGGACAATGGAGTTTCAACAACACTTAAATGAAGGTTCTCAAATGGACACCCGATTTCTCCCCTGAGGCAGAATCGTCTATTGTTCCGGTATGGGTATCAATTCCACATGTTCCTGTCTATTTCTACAACTCTTCTATGCTCGAAATTATGGGAAACCAAATTGGGAACTATATTAAAGTTGATGCTGCTACTGCGGCCCTGTCCAGGCCTTCTTGTGTCAAAATGTGTGTGGAAATTGATTTGAAAAAAAAACTGCCTTCACATATTAGAGTTGGAATTGAAGAGGATGGAAATGAATTTAATGTGCTCAAACTCCCTCTAGAATTTGAGGATATTCCACCCTATTGCTTCCACTGTAAATGTATATGACATGAGGATAACTATTGTATCTATTTACATCCTGAACTTAAGAGATCTTGGCCTAAAAAAGCTGAGCATATTCTAATGAACCCAACTGATTCTCAACAAAAAGGCCCTGCTGGACAGACTAATGTGAACACTATTTTGAATCAGGATGATACTTTTAGAGCAGGGAGCTCAGGGGTGTCAATAATGGAAAAACAGAGGAATTTCCAAACACAGAAATTTAAATACGTTCCTAAGAAACCCTCAGCTATTGAACAAGGCACTAATATGATTAATCAATGTGATACTGATCCCCAAGTGATTCCACTGGTTCCACTGGTTTCTGCGAATGTTATTAGGAATCCACTGATTTCTGAGAATGTACTGATTACTGAGGATGTTATAAGAAATCCAGTGATTAATGAGGATGTGCCTGACCATCACCATGATATGACAAATAAAGTAGATGATCTTACTCCTGGTATCAATCACAGAGACAATCTGGAGATTGTGAGAGATCAAAATTCCCAATTACTGGATGATGGAACCCTAGAGTCTAATTCTCCCCCCCCCCCCTAATTGCTCTCCTCTGCGCCTAGCTCATCAGTACAATTGACTAGGATATCAAAATCTGCTCCTACTAATCTTAGGACAGTTTTTGCTAAGGATGACTTACATGGTAAACGTGGAAGGTCCTTTTCCCTTTCAGTTCAATTATTGCTGCAAAAACTTTTATCTTCTCTCAGCAGAAATATAGGGAGAACAGGTTCTCACTTCTTGCTGATGAGGAGATATCAACTGAAGAAGCTACCCAAAATAACCATCCAGATAGTGCTGAATTCTTTGCCTCTCTAGACACAGGCCCTGCTCTTGATGAAGATGTTGATCAGGTAAATAAGGTAAGTTCCTCACTCCCTAATTTAGGCAAGCTGAAGATAGGTAGGTCTGTTGGGAAACATACTAAAAAGAATAAGGATCCTTTCTTCTCACAGAAAAATGTTATTATGACTAGATCAAAAAGCTCCTCTAATGTTTCCTCATGAATAATACAACTAATAACATTAAAATGCTGGTTTGGAACATAAGGGGCATGGACACATCTATATTAAGGCTCTGCAATCTTATCCATAGGCATAATTTTGAACTCATTTGTCTAATAGAGCCTAAACATAATAATTCACAATGTGACTCTTACAGACAGATGTTGAAATATGATAACTGTCTCCCAGCCAATAATGGCCAAATTTGGATTTTTTGGTCATCCAGCTTGACACTGACGGTTAAAACTGATAACCTGCAGTTTCTAGCAGTTAATTTGAACAGTGTTAATCTTAATAAATCAATGGATGCCTTCTTTATTTATGGTCTTAGAACTAGAACAGGTAGGCTTCCTCTTTGGTCAGATCTTAGCTCCTATAATCACTCTGAATCCCTTCTCATTGGAGATTTTAATTCCATTACATCAATTAATGAGTATAAAGGTCCATCCTCTCCAAATTTGGGGAGTATAAGTGATTTCAATGATTTCATAAATGGAATGTCCCTGGAAGAAATTAACACTTATGGGAACTTGTTCACATGGTCTAATAACAGACTAAGGTTTCCTACTGTTAAAAGATTGGATAGAGGACTGTGCACTCCTTCTTGGTCATCATGTTTTCCTGCATCTTCTATTCAGATTTTAAATAGAGCTAGCTCAGACCACAATCCCATGTTGTTAACTATAGGCTGTGACATTCAATCTAACCCCAAGCCTTTTAGATTTTTAAACACATGGTACAACAGGAAGGAACTTAATGAAGTAATCAAGCAAAATTGGGAAATCCCTTTACATAATTCTGGAATGTTAGCCTTTTATCTAAAACTTGTTAGACTTAAAAAGGTTCTTAAAATTTGGAACAAAGAAAAATTTGGCAACATTCATGATAATGTGATACAAGCTGAATTAGCATTACAGGCTCGGGAATCTTTAACTGATCTTTCAGATTCTTTGACTGACTTGGTTAAACTTAAGGAGGCTAAGGCTAGGTTAGTTAAGGCTTTATCTGAACAGAAAAACTTTTGGAAGCACAAGGCTAAGATAAAATGGTTGCAAGAAGGAGATGACAACACAAGTTTCTTTCATAATTCAGTAAGGGAAAGAAATAATAGACTGAAGATAAAAAAAATTAAGAGTAAGAGTGGTCAGTGGTTAGACAATATACAGGATATTGAGATGGAGGCTATACAATATTACCAGGATCTTCTGAGTGAAGATATCTCCCCAGATAGTTCTCCTTTTCAATATCATTTTTTAAATCATATTCCGAATTTGGTCACTCAGGATGATAATGATAAACTTCTGCAACCTGTCTCAATTGAGGAGCTCAAAAAGATTGTCCATAGTCTTAATAAGTCCAGCAGTCCTGGTCCGAATGGTTTTACTGCCAAATTCTACATTAAGTCTTGGGACATTATAGCTAATGACCTACTTATGGCTGTCCAGGATTTCCTAACTTCATCTAACATGCCTAGGGGTATTGGCAGTACATGGATTACTATAATTCCCAAAAAGAAAACCCCTACCTCTTTTGATGACTATAGACCTATAAGCCTTTCTAATGTGATTAATAAGATTTGCTCTAAAGTGCTTATGGAAAGACTTAAGTCTATAATGCCTAAGATTGTTTCCCCTAACCAAACAGCCTTCCTACATGGCAGAGACATCTCAGATAATGTCATTTATCTTCAGGAAATGGTTAGGTTTCTTAATAGGAAGAGAAGAGATCCAAACTGCATTATAAAACTAGACCTCAAAAAGGCTTTTGATAGGGTTAGATGGTCTTTCCTATATAAAGTGTTAGCTAAATTTGGTTTTCATGCAAAATTTATTTTCTCAATCATGAAAAATCTTTCCCAGGCCTGGTTCTCTGTTCTTATTAATGGTAAGCCAGTTGGATTCTTCCAATCTACTAGGGGTATTAAGCAGGGTGATCCTCTATCCCCATTTTTGTTTAACATTTTTTCTGAGCCCTTTTCTAGGAGTTTGGCCTTCATATTTCAAAGTGGTAAGCTTTCATACTTAGACCTACCAGGTAATCCTCCAAGAATCTCACATCTATCATATGCGGATGATACTGTTGTTTTCTTTAAAGCTACAAAACTGACTTTGGTTAGATTAAAAGCCTTTTTATCTACCTTTGAAGATGTCACTGGTCAATCTATAAACTACAGTAAGAGTGACATCTTCATAGGTAAGCATGCTTCTGTTCAAAAGGTAAATAACATTAAGAGGATTTTAGGGATGAAAATTGGTGCCTTCCCATTCACATATCTGGGAGTCCCAATTTTTACTGGTGCTGCAAAAAAGATATATTTTCAACCTCTTTTTGAACAGATTGATAGTAAGATTGGTAATTGGAAAAATAGGTGGATATCTACTGGTGGTAAGCTTATACTCATTGAGTCTGGCATTTACTCCATTCCCCAGCATATCTAGCAAGTTATTAAACCTAAAAGAGTGATTATTACCACCATTGAGAAAAAACTGGGCAGATTTTTTTGGGGGGATAATGAGCTAAAATCAAAAGGATCATGGAGAAAATGGATAGCTCTCTGTCTACCTACTGATCAAAATGGTTTGGGCTTTAGATCTATATCCACAATAATTAAAACTTGCTCAGTAAAACTGTGGTGGAAATTTCAATTGGCTGAAGCTCTATGGACTCATTTGGTGGCAGGCCTTCCTCCCTCTCATAGAACCTCTCCAAACTGGAAAAGGATCTGGTCAGTAAACTCTTGGGCAGAAGCTAACTCTAGAGTTATTATTGGTAGGGAGGAATGTAATTTCTGGACTGCTAATTGGCTTGGTATAGGGATTCTATCTGATTTGTGTGATCAAAATAGGGTTGACATTGATGTGGATTGCACTGTTACTGATTTCATATCTAATAAATCTAGTCTCATACCACAAATCGAGCCATTTCTGCCTCCTGATATTATTACTCTTTTGCAGGAATCAAAAATAACTCCACATAGAGCTGATAGACTAATATGGAAGCCAGGTACTGATGGTAACTTCTCTTTTAAAGCAACATACTTGTTGCTTTGCAACTACTCAGGTCATACTGCATCAACTCTTCATTTTTGGAACTCTAGATTTGATAAAAAAATCTCAGTTTTTATGTGGAAAGTGACAAACTCTTTTCTACCATTTGATAACATCCTAAGAAAACTGAGATTTTGCTTGGCCTCTAAATGCTGTATGTGTAATACACATGAAGATGATCTAGATCACTTTTTCAATTCATGTGAGTTTTCTATGAATGTCTGGAAATCAATACATCAGTTCATGGGTATTAGGAATAGGGTCTTCCCTTCTGTTTGGGAAAGATTATCATGCTACCTCACCTACCCTACTCTAACTCCATTACATTCAACTATAGTTCGAACTGGAACCTATGGAAGATGAGGAATAGATTCCTATTTGATTCTGTCAAGCCCTCACCTATCCTTGTGCTTCAGCAGATTAGGGACCAAATTTTCTATTCATTCTGTGCTAAACCTGTATATATAGTCTCTTCTTTTGATTTAAGTATTGCAGATCACTCCTACCTGCCTCTGATCAGATGACCCCCAAAGCCTAAAATTTGGAAAATTGCATGGGATAGGCCAAAATTGGGTTTCAAGGTGAATGTAGATGCTGCATGGTGCTGTAATACCAATATGTGCGGGCTTAGTATGATTATTAGGGATAGTAGAGGGAGCTTTAAGGAGGCTTATACTTCATATACTAATGCCATCTCCCCCTTAGAAGCTGAGCTAAAAGCAATTAAGTTTGCTATTCAACTTTCTACTCATTTGACTTCTCCTGTAGGTATGGAATCTGACTGCATTAGTGCAGTACTCTTTGCTAATGATCCACTTAGATCTCCCTGGAAACTGTTTTGCTTAGCTGATGAGATTCATCATTCTTTGGGGGCTGTTCACCTTATGCACATTTATAGAGAGGCAAATCAGGTTGCTCACTCTCTGGCAAAATTCTGTCTGCAACATAAGTGTAACTCATCCTTTCACAGAATCTCTGTGCTCCCTAACTTAGTTCAGGGACTAGTTAGACTTGACCAAATTGGTACTCCTTCATTACGGATTGCTACCTAGTTCGGATGCTACTGAAGTTAATCTTTTTCTCATGCAGATCGGATGGTGATATATTGCCTCATGCTCAGTCTGGGAAGCCCCCTTGCTGCTCTTTGTATGACTTAGGATACTGACTGTGATGGATCTTTTACTGCCTTGGATGAAACGGTGTGGGATAGCTGGTTTCTCGACTGCGGGAAGACTGGTTGCTGCTCATGGAGGACAACAGCAAGATGGACTTTTCGTCTGATATTTAGTGCACTATTATGTACATAATCTTCATCTAGGATGGAAAGCCATATGCAAATAGTTAGGTTTCTTTGCCATTATTCCCGGTCTATAGAGGATATTCTTCTAATCTATGTGGGGAGGATTTCGACTGCCTTGTGTTTCTATGCTGATTCACTAATAAGTTTCGATCCTCTCTACCATAGACAAAGAGCTTTTGGAATCCTCCACCGTTTTGCTGGTTTTATCTTCATTCTTTTGGAAGCAACAAGCATTGCCTCAATAGCCTAGTGCTCATCACTGTATATCTCAACTTAGCTACGGCTTTTTATTATGTCTATTTTACGGCTTGGGAAGGCCTAATAGAATTTCCCCCATCTAAGGATGGTTTCATTTAAAAACAAATACAGGAGAAAAGGGTGCAAATGCCCCCAAAGCATCCCATTTTTGTTAGTTCTAGACCTCTAGTGCCATGAGAAATGAAAGAAATAGAATATTTTTTAAATCAAAACATGATAATGACACTAACATTAGTTTAAAAGTGCAAATATAACCCTGCAAAATGAGAAAATATCAAAATAATCCTAACTTTATGATGTATGTGCCAATATAACCCTGAGCGCTGTTGCCTTTAATTTTCAATGGGAATTTGGGCTGCAATTAAAAGAAATGATCTTTTTGTCCTTTGAAAAAAATGAAAAATGAAAAAGACATAAATACCCTTTATTGTTTCTTTCTTCTTTTTCTTCTCGCTGCGTCTTCTTTCTTCTTTCTTCTCACCGTTGCCTCCTCCTCCGTCGACGATTTCCTCAACTAAATCTTCTCCTCCACTTGCTGGCCAACGCTGCTTGACCCAACCTCGCCTTTGTGAACCCATTGACCATCGGCCGCACTGGGAAACAAACCTAGGGTTTTGACATCACCACGAATATGTTGGATTCCTGCGGTGGTGTTACTCGACGTCACAGTGATGAGACTTCAAATGCATGTATCTCTTGAGTCATTTAACATGTCTTTTGTTATGTTTTTGTGGGTAGATTGCTAGGTCTAGATAGGTCTACATCATAAGGGGTTTAGATGGCTATTTTTGGTTTTCCTATCTAAATCCTTCATTTTGTATCATAATCCAATGGATTGTTGTCCTTACGCGTGTTTAGATCTTGTTTTGGGAGCTTTTTTTTGTAGATTGTTCGTAAGCAGTTCAGAGTAGATTAATGAAGTCTTGGTGCCAAATTGGTAGAAGACTGAAAGCCACGAGTCAAAACTTAGTAGAAGATAAAAGGTTCAAAGAAAAGAAGCCAAGTTTGGGAGCATCGAAGAAAGTGCACGGGCCGTGTAAAATGGCATGACCCATGCCATCATTTTGTGAGCTTCTAGAAGATGAGCCACGCAAATGTGCAGAGCCATGCAAATGTGCAGGCCCATGCATGAAGAACTAAAGATGCACAAGACCCTACCGATGGGACGTACAAATGTGCACACCACGTGCACTCAAAAGCCCAAGAATGCAAGTCCCAGACGATGAGCCATACAAAAATGCACACCTCATCTGATCACTTTCCAAAAACTATGCTTCCAGACGACAACCCATGCAAAATTGCATGGGTCTTGCTGGTCGTGTCGTGTAATCCTGCACGGCCTGTGCCACGCTGGAACTAAGGTTTTCCAACTTGGGCTTTTTAAGACCCATTTTTCCTACCCTATATATATCATTTAGCCTTATAGGCTTTAGAAAGTAGGAAGTAAGTAGTTATTTTTCAATTTTTAGTGTGTTAGGTAGGAAGGGAGGCTAGGAGAATTTTTTTGTTCGCTCTTCATTTACTGCTTAGATTCATGGAATTTATTCCAATGATTGTCATGGATCTAATATTAGTAGATTAGTTCATTTCTTGGGATAGTTATTTGTAAGCACGATTTGACATGATTTGTGAGACTTGTTAGATTCGTCATATTTTTCCATGTTATAAATATCGTGTTTAATTTGTAGTGTAATTTCTTATTGTGATTTATGCTATGATATATGTTAAGATGTACATTAGATTTATTTCTTACATGATATTGTGCTAGGCTTTAAATGATAGTTTCAGAGTGTTGGATTATTATCGCTATGGTATTCTTGTAAGTACCGAGAGGATATGTGCGATAGATCTGCCTTGTGAGTGTCGAGATGGTAACAGGCAATAATATTAATTGGCTATTCATATGAGGAATTTCATGTTAGGGGCATCGGACTTATTGCATTGATGTTATTAAAATCCTAATGGGATAAACCATGGCTTACCCCAATAATTGAGCATTTTTAGTTTGTAGCCACTTAGGTGGCTCAGACTCTAGTTATCATGAGGTGATGATGTCCTTTTCATTTTGAGGTCCTGTGTGGGTGCTTATAGTGGAGGTCCCAGTTTTGTGAGTGGGTTCACTCTTACATCTAATTGTTGCAACCTACGCAAGGCCTTTAAATGGGGGGTCAGTTATCCTTACGAGTGAACCACGGGATTGGTTAGTAGAGAAGCGCATCTCTAGCAAGTTCCGAAGGAAGTGACCTTAAGAAGGGGGGAGTTCCCCGGGAATCAACGTCTCCACACTATGTGATATAATATGAATATAGGTGAATAGTTGCTTATGTGAATTAGAGTCTAGGATTTAATCCTTAATCATGTGATGACCCCTAAGATTAGTTAGTTCATAGTTTATATTGTTTTATTTGCATGCTTGTAGTTGTTAGTTCACACAACCTTCCCCCTTTTGTTAGTACTATTTATTTTGGACACATGATTGGGGTGATGCCCGAGAGTGAGTTTTGTTTGGCTAACCCTTAAACACTAGTATCTATGTGGATGACCCTAGACTTGCCATTATTTACGTTTATCATAGATAGAAGTAAGGTTAGGAACAACATATAAATTCTTATATTTGACCCCCATGATCTGTGAGTGAGCTCCACCAAAAGAACGACCTCATGGATGAGAGGCGCAGTGGTGGTGGCATTCTCGACGAAGAATATTTTGTCAACATGGTCAACAGCAAGCCGATGCGGTGGGTATTGCTCCTCTACAGCCAAAAATTAGTGAGGTGGTGTTGTTTCTAGCAATGGGTGTTGGAGTCATGGTGGTGGAACTCGTGGAGAAGGTTGAGAGAGCCACCAGAATTCGATGCGGTGGTGGTCGGAAGAGGATTCAGATTCAACGGTGGAGGTTTTAAGGAGGATGTTGGGTGGAGCTGTTGCGGTGGGCCGGTGATATGAGGTTGTCGTCATGCCTCTCAAAGTTAAATATATAATCCCTAAATGCTTCCTATCTACAACTAAGTATATAATGGCAAGAAGAGGGATCTTCCTAAGGGTTTAAACATATAAGGTTGATATTAAGCTAAAGGTAGATATATATATATATAGCCTTGGGGGCAATTGATATCCCCTTCCAAACCTCATATAGATCATTGAACCATTCACTCATTATATCACATTAGTTACCTATGGGGAATGTTATCACATACCATTCAAAGATCAACATTCATTTCTTCTAAATAGTAATTTGGAAAGACAAACAAAAACATTTTGCAAACCTCATTGACAAGCATTCTAAGCAAACCACACCATAGAGGTATTTCATAAATGGCATTTCACAGGAATGACCATAGATTTTATAACAGCAAGCCTTCTACCAAAGACATAGCCATTTAACCAAACATAACATTCATTAGGCTAAACTTAGAACAAACCACATTCAAGATTCAACCTTTCATTGCATCTATAGGATAAATATGAACACAATCCACATTAACATACTTATCTAGCAAAAATCACAACACATTATGCACGAGAAATTCTAAATCCATGCTCTTGGATTTTCATGCCAAAGAGCTAAGGAATTCGTATCTTTCCTAACTCCCTAACATATCAATCATACAAACACTTCCTATTCTCAAACAACCCATGGCAAAAATTAAGTAAAACATAGCATTAAGAAGACATGAATGCTAAATAACTAGAGCTTCAAGAACGAATGAAACCATCTATTCATTACTTTAACTACTTTTTGTGAAGATAAATCTTCTATCCTTCTTAGATAGTGGTTTACAAGAGTGAATTCGACATCTCTTGTCAAACCTCACCAATGACTCCCTTAGTCAAAACATGACTAAAAGTATCTCATTGATAGCATTGAGCATGAAGAATCAACAAGCTTGGCAACACTTATAAACACTACACCTTGTCTAAGAACTTAACCAATTCATGCATTTACACAAGATTAGTAAAAAACGATCGACATTCATAGACTTCTCTCAGTTTCTACCTAAAATAAACATGACAATGAGTTCAACATCATCACATTCATCTAGCAATTATCAACACATCAACATCATTTAGAAGCTCTAACTCATGCTTTTTGATTCCACATTAAAAGAGGGAAAAATTAGCTACTTACTCCCAAACCTAACAAGCAATCATGCAAGTGATTCATATACTCAAACTTCCAACAACATTAATGACATTAACAATCCACATTCAAAGCTCAATAAATGCACAGTAGAGAAAGCAATAGATAGAGAGAAATTATTCTCAAGACATTAGCAAGGAAGTCTCAGTCAATTGCTCCCAAGTACAAACTAATCTAGATAATGAAAAGATATGATTAATCTATAAAACTAAGAAAATAAAAAAGGAAAAACTAGGGTTTACGCAGTCCCAAATTGGGAAGAAGAAGAAGTATCCAAGAGAGAAAGGATAAGGTGAGTATATATAGTATAAAAAAGAAAGAAAGAAGTTTGGCCACCCGTTCATCGCACCGTACGATGGACATCATCGTATTGTGCGACGAATGTAGAATCTAGCACTTTGATTTCTTCCTTCTTTTTGTCTCAAGTCCTCCTCTTCTCTTTACTTTTCTTCAATCCTTCAAGTCTCAAAAAGCTCAAATATAAGTCTTCAAATCTTCAAAGGTAGTCTTTAAAGTAGTCAAAGTGTTCAAAAAATTTCCTTGTCACACAAAATCCACTAGAAAAGTAATAAAAGCGTAAAAGTCGCTCTTAACTCTCCTTAGAGACTTTCAAGGAAAAATGCCACAACTAGAGCACAAGTTCTAAAATAACCATATAAAATGGGCACATCAGGAGGCTAGGGTGGTTCTGCAGTGGTGGGGTGGTGGATAGGGTGTGTGTGGCTAGGAGAGGGGAGGAACTATCAGGTGGAACTGTCGGGTGGGGTGGTGGCTGGGGTGCAGGTGGATGGGAAAAAGAGGGAGTTGTCAGGTAGAGCTGTGGCAGTGGGATGCTTCTGCGGCAGTGAGGTGGTGGCTGGGAGGCATGTGGCTAAGAGGTGGGAGGGTTTAAGTATTTTGAATTAAAAAATAATATAATAATAAGAAATATGGGGAGGGATGAATTGGGGAAAATTCAGCTTAAGACCCAGGGGTATTTTTGACATTTCATGTTCGGTCAACGCCCAATTTCTTCTGTCAATGTTGGAATTACAACAAAAGGTTATAACTGCACAATTTGTCATAAAATTAGGGTTATTTTGGCACTTTCTCATTTGTAAAGTTATGTTGTATTATGATGTGGTAGGTTGCTCAGGTGTTCTTGTCGTCTTCTCCAGTAGCTCCTTAACCTACAAGACTTGGCCTGGAAGTGATTCTGGGGGAAATACTCTAACGATTAAGTCAGTATCTCCTATGGAGTTTGAATTTTTTGTAATAGTAACGCTTAACTTAGCTCCTTAAGGGTTTGCTGTATTTATAGGCTTACATGTTTGATGGTTCCTTTATTTCTGGGAGTTGGGACCGTGGGCAAAACACTACTCCACCTTCTTCATTTGTGGTTATCACGTTCATCACATGCTCTATATTCCTCAATCCACACATCCTGGCATAACTAAAAGTATACGCGTGCCTAGCTCTTCATCCTGGTCTGAATTTATCACCCTCGCCATAGAAATATTATTGGGTTAGGCTTGACGGCGATCGTCCTTTTAATTGTTGGACCGCATATACACCATAAGCCACCTAGCTATGAAGGCTAAAAGAATGAACTGATGGTTCAGCTGTAGATTAAGTGTGAATTAATGTTGATGGTGTATGGAGCATTCGTCACAGAATACTACTGTTGTGTCCTTGAGAAGTGATGTTTGTTTTGATGTCTATGTCTCTATTTTTAATCGATCTTTAACTTTTGAATATTTGAACTACGGGCTCCTTGTGGTAAGGCTGTATTCACATTCATTTGGTTTGTGAATCCCAAGATCTGCTTCTCATCGCTTGGTATTCATGTACGTGATTCCCTAACGTTTGTTTTTGCTCTACTCCTTAATTGAAGAATTTGAAACGTGTAATTAATTGTAACATTCAATCAATGCACTGTCTTTTTAAGTACCGCCGCCATCTCATTATAAGAAAAAGGTGTTTTACTTTTTGTGTCAGAACATCACTGCATCTTCCCAATCCAATCGACTTCCTCTACTATTCTTTTTTACTGCGTGCTTAAATATTCTTTTTTCGCTTCAGTTTCCTTTCTTTTTTTCCAACGACTTCATATTCTCTAAATGCTTCTAGGTTTTCTGTGTGCCTCCCTCTATCATCTTTCTCCAGAGTAAGTTTCTTCCTTAAGTATTATCCTCTCTTTGTTGTATGATCTTCCTATTCTGGGATTAATATAGTAGCTCCACCGATTCTAGTGCCTGTATTTAACTTTTTTCCAGTCTTCTTCTCTGGCCAACTTTCTGTGAATTATCCTTGTGTGAAACATGTGTTTATCACCTATTGCCTAAACTAAAATTATTATCTCTAACCCCAGGATCAATATGTCTTTCACTAATCATGCCAAATCTGCCATGGACGAAACTGCCTCCGGTGGGGATTCCGACCATGTTGACGTATCTGTCACCATCTGTAGTGTGCTGACCAGTACCTTTGTATCTGTCACTTAAATAATTATTGTCCTTTTTATCCCATTATAAGCTTCACTCTCCTTCAAAAACTGAGTGTGTGCGCACTCCTCCTCCTGGATATATTTCATGTTATATAGCCTATATGAACCTCGGTCTGTATTTCCCTCTTCTCAAACATATGATTGAACTTCTTCACTCATATAAAGTGTCATTGTCTCAGTTTCACCCTAAGGGCATAGGTATCATAATGGGCTTTCTTAGGGTATGCGAGAATGCGAACATTCCTTTCACCATAGATTTGTTCCGCAATTTCTATCACCTCTGAAAGGTGAAAACACCAAAGATGAGTTCATTTTTTATTCAATGATTTTTGGATTTGAACTCGTGAGCGGTTTCCATAGGAAATATTCCGGTGATTTTCGGTGATTGGCGGAGGAAATATTTTTTTATAAAAGCCTAAAAGGTTCCTGAATCTAATGTACCATCCTGGAACCATAAAGCTCCTGGGTGTAAGCTCCCCCATTTGAGTGTCCGCTATACCGAGGGTACGGAGATTGTGGCTACACTTCGTGTCCATACACAACATTTTCGCCACATCGAGTCTGATGCTAAAGGTTTTTCATTTGCTTTTATTTTAATGTGCTGAATCTGTACACGTATATATGTGTGTGTGTGTGTGTGTGTGTCCTAATTGTCAAGCTGTTACTTTCTCTATTTTCCTGTGTTCGCGTTAATGTATGGTGTTCGCCTTGTTTCAAATGTGGATCTGTCTAAGGGTGAAATAAACATATCTTCGTTCAATGAGGAATACAGAGAAAGTGAATGTTGTTCAGACCAAAAATGTTGCTGGTACTAGTACTATGCATGTGGGTACAGACTGTACAGGCTCTAATGTTACAAGCAACCGAACTGAGGGTAGGCAAACCAGTAATCATCGCCCTGCCAATTTCCCAAAGGTGAAAAAGAACAAAAGGGATAGGGTCACTGAGCTCTTGGATCATCCTGATCACCCCTTGAAAAATGGGAGCGGCGATGAAATTGATTCGCAAGTGATTGCGTGAACTGAGAACATTTTGGTGGAGGGGATGATTGTTGACTTCTCTCAAACCTGACTTTACCTAATACTCTAGCTGGGGTTAGTCTGTAAATTAAGTGTTGTATTGTTTATTACTTTTTTTGCAGCTGTTTTTGTAGATGTATTAAATAACTTTGTTTCATGTGTTGTCTTCTTATAAGGTTGGTGAGGGACTTCAAATCGTAAGCCATCAAATGGCTAGACGCTCCCCTATTAATGACTCTTTGTTGGAAAAATATAAGATGCTTGAAGTCAAGTTTTCAACACTGGAGAGTTATCTTAAGGATGCTAAGGAGAAAGCAAAAGTGGCTGAAGAAAAAAAGAGCGTTGCTGAGGAAAAGGCGAAGGTGGCTGAGGAAAAGGTGAGTGCTACTGAGGAAAGTGCTAGAATTGTGAGAGTAGAGGCTTCTGAGCTACGTTCTTAGTTGAGCGAGATCCGAACAAATGGGTCTGGCTCTCCCCAATACCCACAAGTGCTGGTAGATCGACTTTGTAAGACAAAGTCATTTTATGAATTCTTTCAAGTTATATCCAAAGAAGCTCGCCTGGTGGGGTATTGCGAGGCTTTAAGGAACCAGCGCCATCAAAACCCCCTATGTGACTACAAGAGCTTCCCTTCCCTAACAAAGTGCACTCAGGTTCTAGATGAAAAGAAAGCTGCTCTGAATGCATCTTTTATTCAAAAAATTGCAAGTGGGGGGAATCCATATGTCTTGCTTATTCATATGGCTAGCCTTCTAAACCTCCACCTCCTTGGTCGAGCTGGAAACGTACGAAGTGGATTATATGGAAGAACTCCCTTTCAATCCAAGCGGTGATGCTTCTGCTTCAATTGTTAGTGCCAATGAGGCTAATGTGGTAGTTAAAACTTCCATCCAGTAAGCTAGCGAGGGGGACTCCATTCAGCAGCCGAGTCAGGATGCCACTGCCATTATTGCTCAGAACCCCGCTTCTTCTAACAACGAAGTTAGTTAACTTTTAGATTATTTTTTCTTGGTTGATTTCGGAATGTAATCTTTAAACAATACTTCGATGTTTGTTTGTATTATCCATGCGATTGTTATAATGGAAACTGTATTTATTATCTTTCTATGCTCGCTCATTGCCCCTATTTGTGTGCAGGGCTTCAATATTTTTGTTGATCGCAAATTCTTGAAAATTTTTGATTTTATGGGATATAGTAGTAGGTTCTCCGAGGCCATCAGTTTGCTGCATATCACCGGGTTATTTACCAAGGATGTGCGGGGGTTGTTTCCTCTAATGTATTTACTCGTGTGGAATTGCTTCCTCCACGTATTGAGTGGAAATTTTGTATTCTACCTTCCGCTTCTATTAGATGTCCATGTGTAAAATCATTCTTGATGGATACAATGTTGAGTCGCTCGGTAGAGACATTGTTTGTGGTCTAGTTAATTTTAAGTCTACCAGCCATTATATATGATCGCTTAATTTTCCTGTTCAAGTTCAAGAGTGGGCTTTATGTTTGGCCATTCGCTTAAATTACATGTTACTGGGTGTCAGTGATGTTGAGAAAAAATTGAATGTTACAGTAAAAGACAGTTAGGATGTTTTAGGAGAATTGCTTAGAATTCTCAGTGAACAAAACGGTCTTATTCATCGGCAACAACTGAGCCTAGCGAAGATGCTCCGTTAACAAGTAGAGGCTATGGAATATGGTGCTGGCAAGGCTCGAGAAGCTCATCAAAAAACTTCAATCATTGATAAGCAGTGCACTCGCATTGATGACCTTATGACAAGCTTACAAAAAAGCAAGATGAGTGTGATCATTTTTCCACTTCTGCTGTTGTCTGGCAGAACAAACTTAACGAACAATTCACTATAAATATACAACTGCGAGGTGAAAACAAAGAACTTTGTACTGAATGTGATCATCTAGACTCGACTGTGCACTAAGTGGAACAAGCTTGTGCTGGTTATGAGGATAGGCTTCAAGAATTTGCTTCCTTATCACGGCAGTCCACCAATCATGGAAATCTGGTTATCACGGGTGGTAATCGAAGAAATAAATTTTCTGATGTTGTATGATCGCTTATTTGTAGTCTTGAAGAAGAAGTGCAAAACCTCAAAGATGGCATGGCACAGTTTAAGGAAACAGTGAACGTTATGAGTATGCAGCTGGATCGTGAGGAATTTCGCCCTATTACTGACTTCAAGACATATTATGCCAGATATCTCGGCCTCATAGAGTGAAGGGGTATGACCAACCATTCTGCGTATTTATATGTGAACTGTAGGTATGAGCATGTGATTAGCAAGGAGCGTGAGGAAGAGGAGAGTCGTTGTAGGGATGAGCACCGTGCTCGTGAAGCTGAATAGCTTCCTCACACTGTTGAATGCCCTTTTCAAGAAGTTGGGCCCAGTCATCTCCGTGGTGGTTCTTCTTCTAGTGGATCTTCTCAATCGTCTAGACGTAGATAGTATGCTTCCTCGTTTCTATCTTTTTCCACGTTTAGTTGGAACGACTTTTTTCTTTTGCAATTGTTCTCTGGATTTATGTTTTTTTTCCCTCAAGAAGTTCCTTCTTTTTTTTGAACCTATGTAGGTTGCTTGGGTATATATGCGTTGGAGGAAGCTTTATGCAAATTCACAAGATCTATTGCTTGTTTTTGTCGTTGTTATAGAAGCATGGTTTCCCACTAGCAAGATCTAAAGCTTGTGTTTATGTATATGGGTGTTTTTGTAAAATCTAAGGCTTGCAAAGATTAATAGTTCTGCAAGATCTATAGCTTGTTGTTATTTTGTATGCGAGACTGCAACATCTAAAGTTTTTTAGCCGATATGATTGTGCAAGGTATATTGCTTGTGTTCAATTAAATTTTTGGAGGTGCAAGATCCAAAGCTTGCAACCTTCGACAGATGCGCAGGGTCCAAAGCATGGTTGTCGTGATAAGTAATTTTATCGCAATGTAATGATCCCTTGCAATGTGAAAGTAAGGAAAGTAAAGCATAATCATGGGCCCATAAAGTGGATTTTATAGTAAGTATGTATAGGAGCGATCATATAGCTTTGGGACAATGGAAAGAAAATAACCAAGGATAATTTCTTAGTGTCTACACACGTGGGTGTTTCTTATCCTCCTTGTAAGCATAGAACTTCTTCAAATTGGTCATGTGCCATGTGTAAGTGTCTAAGGTATCATCCGCTTGCTTCAGTTTGTAACAATGTGAGTTTTTGGGACCTTGTAGGGCTCTTTCCATTTAGGGTACAGCTTTCCCCGTTCTACTGCCAGACAAGCTTCATTGTCTCCTAATACCAAGTTTCTAATCTGAAACCACGTATCCTTCATCTTTAGATTGTGAACCTTAGCCATCCTTTCTTTGTACTTAGCTCATATTTGCATTGCTAAGTCTCTCCTTTCTTCAAGCTCATCTAACTTGGGCATCGTCATCTCTTGGCTAACATTTTCCTCATAATTACTCACTCAAAGACTTGAATTGCCAACTTCTATTGGTAGAACTACTTCATAACTATAGACCAAATTGCACAGGTTTTTTCCTGTTGGTTCTCAAACAGTCGTTCACCATGCCTATAGCGTGTTTAGAAACTCATCAACCCATCTAGTTCGCACTTCTTCCAAATGCTTCTAGATTCCTTGAACGGTGGTTCAGACTTGGTCATTTGCTTGGGTGTGTGCTACATACGTAAACTTCTAAATGATCATGAGTTTTAAGCACAGTCTATGAACACTCCACTAGTGAACTATGTCCCTTTGTCAAATGTAATGGTGGTTGTCATTCTGAAGCAGCACGTGTCTTTATCCCACTTTGTTTTTCCTTTATCGACTCCTAGGCTCAAATACATGGACACTTTTTTTGATTTGTCACTTGTCATTCATGCCATAAATTCCGCTAATGTTTGGGCTTTGATCATTGTTCTGGGTTTGAACTGTATCTCAAACTAGCTTAACTCTAAAACCCACTTTGTCCAATTTCCTAATGACTCTAGCTTACTGGGGACGTTCTTAATTGGGAAACTAGTGTAAACTATGGTGCGATGAGCATGAAAATAAAAAATTAGTCTTCTTGCTTAGTGGACTAAGGCTAGAGTTAGCTTCTCCGGTGGCATATGTCTCCTTCTGTAGTTTGCAGTATTCTCCATATGTAATACATTATCCCTTGATCTAATCCTCAAAGAGAAACAATATGGAGCTTACTGCATTCTGCGAGATTTCCAAGCACTAACATAACATTTCTCCAGGTGTAGAAAACTTCATTGCTGGGAGTGTCTGGAGTTTTGTTGTTAGCAGTCCTGGTTCCAGCTAAAGTTCCTTGCCTTCTTCGGGAATTCAAGCAAAGAAAAGTGTTTGTCCGCTACCCCCGTAACAAATTTGCTAAGTACTACTAGCAATTCCATAAGGACTTGCACTTGTTTTACAAGTTGTTGTTGGGGAGGATTGATTATAGCATGTGCTTTCTCTGGGTTGGCCTCAATCCCCTAAGAAGACACTTTGTGGGTTGAAAATTTTATTGCGCTTATAATGAACACCCATTTCTTGTAGATGAGCTTTATCCCTAAGGTACGTGATGTGTTCAGAGTCTCCTGTCGGTCTGCCAAAAAGTTGTCGGTCCTCCTGCTTTTGATGATCATATCATCAAGATACACTTGTGGCTTCACCCTTCCCATGTCATAAGCATTGAATGTGGGCTTCCTCATAGCTTCTTGCGATCTTCTTCTTCTCTTCTTTGGCAAGCTTTTTTCCTACTCTCACACATCTTGATCTATCTTTGTCATCCATGCTTAGTATCTCTGCTTCCCCTCGTAAGTTTGTTGCTAGTCCTTGTTGATCTAGGAGCCTGCCATTTGGGATCCCGTTAACCATCTTTGGTTTCTCATCTAACTTTCTTATCTTCATTGTGATGACCATGCATTACCTCATAGTTTTCTGGTTTCCTCTTATGGTCGCAACCCCGGCCGGAGTCAAAACATTCATGACTAGGACGTACGGAGACCATATAGCTTTCGCTCTATACATCCATGACCTTCCTATTATAGCATTGAAAGTGCTTGGTGCATCCATAACTACAAAGTCACAGAGTATGGTGCAGTTATTTCCTTTTTCCCCCAATGGTAACAGGTAGCCATATGTTACCTAAGGGCGTTTCTGATTGTCCTATGAATTCGACCAGCGAAGATGTTGGTTTCTTAAGATCTGTTCATTTGAGCCCTAGCCTTTCAAAGAAGTTGACAAATAATATTTCTACCGCACTCCCATCATCCACAAAAACTCGGTGTACTGTAGCATTTCCAATTTTGGCTATGATGACCATGTGATCATTATGAGGGAAAGTGTTTGGTACTGCATCATCTTTGCTGAAGGTGATTGCTTTATCTGAGCAGAATCTCTTGTCAGTAAGCTCTCGAGAAGGAGAATATCGTGCCCTAGCTTTCCAAACATTATTGGACAGTGACTATATTGATCTGTGTATAGGCAGAATTACTGTTTCAGGTAGTTCATCGCCCTCGCTCTCCGTTTAATCAATTTATGTAGTCATCTTTTGAATCCTTGGCAATGTGGATGTGGTCCCTTGGCTTTTTGGCTGAGTGTTTGCGGTATTGTTATTTTCTCCATATTGGTCTTCCCTATATTTTCTATATTGACCTAGATGACCATTTCTCAAATTCTCCTCCATTTGTCTTTTTAGATCTCTACAGTAGTCAATGTTATGGCCGTGGTCCTTGTGGAAAGCGTAGTAATATTCCGTGGACCTTTTTTCTGGTGGTGCCAGCATCTGTGCTGGTTCTCTGAACAAATCCTTATGTGCTTGCCAAATCTCTATCCTTGATTTGGTTAATGGTGTATCCTGAAATACCACATTCTACAAACCTGACTTTCTTCCTCTGAAAGGGGAATTTCCCTTTCCCATTTTTATGATTCCTGTCTATGAGACTTCCATCTGTCTTTTTTCGCCCCGTTCCCGCTTTATTTTACGGTTATTCGCCTCTTCTTTTCCCACATGCTATTCGATCAACTTTTTCAATTCCCTTGGGTTTTCAGGCATGTTCTTCGTGAGTTCTTTGTAGAACTCTCCTGAACACATACCTCCTATGAAAGCTCCTAGAGAAGACTAGAACGACAAATCACGAACCTGTAAGCTTTCTGTAACAAACCGGTTATGTATTTTCCCAGGCTCCCATTGCTTTGCTGAGTTATATTGTTGAGATCTGCGATCGTCTTGGTAAACCTTTTTTTTTATGGAAATAGCCCAAGAACATATCTGACAATTGTGCCCATAGCTTGATACATCTTCGAACCAAGTGATCGATTTACCTGTCAGGAAGATCGGCAATGCCTTGCAAACTAGCTTGATGTTAGCATCGCAAAATCTCATACTATTACTGTATGAGTGTAGAAATTCCTTAGGATCTATTGTACCATCGTAAATTTTGACATGCAAAGGGAGTTTAAAATTCCTTGGCATTTTAAAATCAAATAAATGCAGAGCCAGGGGTGATTTATCCTAGCCATCTACTGCGATAATATCACTCAAATCCTTTTCATGGTTAAGAACTTCGCGCTCTTGATTTACCCTCCTTCTGGCTTTGGGGGTTTATGTTTGAGCATTTTCAGAAATTGGTCGTACAGATTTTCTCTGTTCGCTTCTAGGAACACTGCGAATGCACCTTTCTCATTGTCGCGATTATTGTTTGGAGATTCTACCTCTTTCTCTGTTTCTTCCTTGTTGTGTTCTTTTTCTCTATTTAGCGTTCGTTCCTGGTGACGGTGTATTTCTCTATCATGTCCCCTCGTTTGTTTGTGTGACTGAGGGTTGTGGCTCCTCTGACTTCTGGTGAACACCATTATCCCACCTGAATAACCTTAAAACAAAAACAAGAACTCGCATCCCCACAGACAATGCCAAATGATGTGGTAGGTTGCTCAAGTGCGCTTGTCGTCTTCTCCATAAGCTCCTTAACCTACGAGACTTGGCCCATAAGTGATTCCGGGGAAAATACTCTGACGATCAAGTTAGTATCTCCTATAGAGTTGGAATTTTTTGGAATAGTAACGCTTACCTTAGTTCCTCCAGGGTTTTCTGTGTTTATAGGCTTACATGTTGATGATTCCTTGATTTCTGGGAGTTGGGATCGTGGGAAAAACACTACTCCACCTTCTTCGTTCGTGGCTATCACGTTCTTCACCTGCTCCGTATTCCTCGGCCCACTCATCCTAGCAAGACTGAGAATATACGCATGCCTTTCTCTTCATCCTGAGCTGATTTCACCCGCCTTGCCATAGAAATCTTATTGGGTTGTTCTTAACGGCAATCTGACTTTTGATTGCAAGACCGCATATACACCATATTTGCACTTTCGGCCTAAAGTTAGGGTTAGAATATTAAAAATCCTTATTTTTTAACATCCTATTCATTCGCTTCGCTTTGATCACTATTTCTATTACTACTGATTAATCAAAGATTTCAACCAATGTTCTTATTATTCAAATATCATAGTGAGGGCTATAGAGGTTTCTTGGTGGTTTCCTCATTGCCAAAAAAATACAAAACCCTACAATGGGGGTTTTTTGACATTTTCTTGATGGAGAAACCACCCCTTGGTTGCTCACCCAAGCAACCACACAATCAACCACAAAACCTCTTTGTTTTATGTTTGTAATAGTTGGTCAGTCTGGATCAATATTTTGATATTCGATCTGTAATAATTGTTTAGACTAGATCAATATTTTAACATTTTTATACCCATTTTAATTTGTCTAGTCGTAATAGTTTGTTGTTGCAATGTAATGCTGTTTATAGTATTGAGTTTTATTTTACTAAATATTTCTTATTTTTAAATTTTAATTAACAAAATATTTTATAATATTTTTTCAAAAAATAAGGTACATTTTATATTAGGAAAATAGTGTATTATTAATTTTAACATTTTAACATTTTAAATGTTTTTATAACAAAAAATTTGTTCTAGTTAAATGTTAATGGTAAAATTAATTAGCAGAATAGAGAAAATCAAGTGGGATCGATGAATAGCAGAGAGTGGTTTCTACCATTGTAGAAGAAAAAATGGAGTGATTTTCATATAGTGAATTTTTGTGAGGTGTAAATTAGAGATCGGGAGTAATAATATATGAGTGGGTCTCCTGACAGTTCATAAGCTTATGGACAAGGCAGGGATCAATTTGCAATTAATTCAAATTAAGTAAAATCCGCAGGTCCCTTTTTCCCCAAATTGAAACGCGAAGCTTCTTCCCCGAACTTCCATCTCTGCAAATTTCCACATTCTTCATTTTCGTCCTTCCCAAACTTCAACTTCTTCCAAAACTTTAATCTCTCTAGCGGAGCAACCTCACCATATGTGTCACTTCATCGAGCCAAGGCGCAGAGGAGTTGTGCCACCACTCCGGCGAGCTCCGAATCTCCGACGTCGATGCCAAGAGCACTTGAGGATCTAAAATTCTGCCCACATCAAGAGGAGAAGGGAGGGTGAGTTTCAAATCTGATCGAAATAACTTAGTTTTATTTTGACTGAATTTCAATTGTATTGTAATTCTTCACATCCAATTGAGGCTATGTTATTCAATTGCGTTCGATGTCAATGATATTGTTGTTTAAAGTTCTGAATGTATGAATTTTGCTACTATGAACATTTAAAAAATATGTGGCAAATATTCGAAAAACAAACTAAATGCTGCTGAAAATTTTTGTATATACTATGCACCTGTTACCTTACAATACATATCAATTGTATGCATTTGTTTCAAAAGCTCTGAATATGAATTATGAAACGTTTCCAAAACATGTATAAGTTAAGTTAAAATTTTACAATTTAAAATTGTCATATTAACTCTGCATTAATTACTTTACAATGTGTATTGTTTAAATAAAAACACGCTTGTGATTTTAAATTATCAATTCCTTTCATGATTTTAAAACTTTTCCATGAGGTAGCACATAAGTTACCTTATAAATCGTTTCTATTTTGTTAAAACATGCATATGTAAGCCTTCTACTAGTATTTCTTAGAGTATGCATAACAAAAGTCACATAATTTTGTAGTTTTTCAAATTTTCATATTTACTGCAGTTTATACCTTACAATATATACTGATAACATTAAAACATACATACTTTTTTAATAAAACATGATTAGATTTCCCTGATTTAAATCAAAGAGAGGTCATAAAAAGTCTTACCGGCATGAAATCAACACATGTAAAGCATTGCATCCTTGCAAATTTGGTCAATTTCAAACACAAGAGGAGCTCTCAACATCTAAACAAAATGGAAGATAAAGTGCCCGTGACAGAATTCTTCCATTAGGGAACTTACAATTACAACAATATTCCTATCTAAACTAACTAACAGTCTCTAATACAATGAATCAATTATTAATCTTCAAAAGGGGATCATATTCGAATCTTCAAGTTCAGTGTCATCTTCATATGAATCCTACTCGTGTCAGAACGTCTTTTGGAGTCCAATGTTCAATGTTTTTGGATTCCTTAAAATTTTAAAAAACAAGTTTAGATCCAACTCCTGCAAAATGTCATACACATTGGATATTAACAATTACAACATATAAGCAAACATGTACAATTTGTAATTCAAAATAAACAATAATCAACAATGAAAATAAAAGTCAAACACAATAAAACTAACAATTACATACTGGATACTAAGAGATATAACATACAATTAAACAGATGCAGTTCCTAATTCAAAATGAACAAACCAACAACAAATTTTTTTCAAAACAAAAATGTCATACGCAACACAACTAAGAAGTACACAATGGATATTAACATATGCAACATATAAGTAACCAGATGCAACTCGTTATTCAAAACGTACTAATAACAACAAATGAAAAATAAAAGGGCATACACAGTACAACTAACAAGTACACACTGAATACTAACATATGCCACATATAAGTAAACATATGCAACTCAGAATTCAAAACGAACAATCAGCAAAAGAAAAAGAAAAAAAGGTTATTCACAGTACAACTAACAGGTACACGTTGGATAATAACAGCTGCAACATATAAGTAAACAAATGCACCTTACAGTTCAAGACAAACAATGAACAAGTTTTCTGTAACAACAAGAGGAGAATTCAAAATCATGTCTCTAATAACGCGCATAGTGTTGGAACCAAATTTTCTAGGCAAAATTTTAGTGGGCTCCGGCCACCATTTGTGCCGGAATAAGGGAGTGTTAGCTTCATCTCTGTGAGTACTATATTGTATTATACTCATACATTAAATTTGGGTTCCGTTGAATGAGAAATGAGGGCGCAAAATTGATTACATAAAGAGTAATATTTTGGGTATGTAGTATATTAGAAATACCACATCGGAAATGGGAAGGAAATATGGCTAGTACAAGGCCAGTATGAAAACACTAGGAATATCAACTAGGTGTTTAGGAGACCGTGATCGGGTCGGGTTTTAGGTCTTGGGAGGGTTCGGTTCAGGAAAATCATTTTAGAATTTTATTTTTGAACCGGTCAACCCTCCTAATTGCGAAGGCGTAAAACACTCTCTTGTCTTCCTCCCTTTCATTGCAGGGAGTGGATTGCTCTCTTCAAAATTGAAGAGGCTTGGATTGCTCCACGATTCCCTCCTAGCCATTAGTTCTCATTTGCCTGTAAAAGGCTGCCTCTAGCCTCATTCTAAAACACACCAAGAATACAATCCTCATCTCATCTCCACCCTTTGTTCTATTTGTTCTTCATGTTCTTCGTGTTCTTCGCGTTCTTCGCGTTCTTCACATTCTTTCAGTCTGAGAGTAAGGCACTGAATTGGTTCGTCGATTTCTGCTGCTGAGTTGTGCGGAGTAGAAAGTGTAACAGTTGTTATCTGGGATTTGGAACGCCATTGAACCATCACACTCTACGGGGCACTTTCAGAATTAAGGATAGAGATCATCATCTCGTCTCTGCATCAAATTCAACTACTTGTCTCTGTTGGTATAATTCTCTACTCTTTTTCATTTACTTAATTCTGTTATTTATTTTATAACTAATTATTTAGCTAATTGAATTTTAGGTTCTAACAATCTTAATTCTGAAAAATAAATTTTACCTATAATCCTCACAACTAAACAATATGGTTTTGTGAAGTTGATAATAGAATTAGTAGTATAAATTTATCTCAGTTTGTTATTTTGAAGTACTCAGCGTGTGATAAACTTGGAAATTTGTTATTACGAAAACAAATGGACAATGCACCATTAAAATTGAGCCATTAATAATTAACAATACAGTGATAACGAATTTTCGGTTTCAGTTAAAACTATTTTATTATTTTTGGTCAAATAAATTAAACAGACTTTGTGATCGATAATCTCATTTATCTTTCCTTGTAACAAGCAATTTTGTGATCGATAAGCTTACTAATTGTAATTATAACTAATTCTAAATTTTGTAACGTTTTTTCAATTAATGATAATTAATTTGGTCATTTTATCAAAATATAACGATTAATTATGAGTTTTATTAAGGGAGTAATAATTCAGATTAATTCGTAACGTTCTAATTAACTGAATTTTGTAACGGTTTTTTTTGAATTAAAAACAAAAATTACGATTAGTTTTTGTTAGAGTACTAAAACTTCAAATCTTGAAAAACTGGAAATTGAACATTTGCATTCCAAAATTAAGGAAATTTTTTTAAAAAATATTTTAAAGCAACTTTTACTGAATAACCAACAAAAATTATGTCTAAGGAGGTTGGCGTTTTTAAGGAGACGTTGTGTCCCACCACAAGCCTTTCCAGGAAATTTTGAGGAAATTCTATAAAAGTGTTTTAAATCTGTTATAAAGCCATTAATAAAAATTTTTAATTGTTTTGAAAAGAATTTGTGAAAAATGGCAAATGAGAATGTCAATACCGGAAACCTTGGTGAGTCGACCCCCCAAATTCAGTTTGGGAGTGGTCTACCACTAGTGGATTTGCCAGTGGGCCATCCCCCGGTAGTTCAGACCAAGGTTGTCAAACCTACGGTGGAGAAAGAGGTTCATCAAATCAGGAACATGATGTCGGCATTGCCAAATGCTCTACAGGTGGGAATTTTGCCCGATAAGTTAGATGGAACGGGATTCAAATTGTGGAGTCAAAATATGCACTTCTTCTTGGCCACACTGAATCTAGACAAGTACCTCCAGGATAACACTTATGTGTAAGCTCAGGCAAGCCTTGACAATTGGATTTAAGGGGACTATATGTGCAAGGGCTACATAACAGCACGAATGATTGACTCTTTGTACAATGTGTACAGTACTGAAAAATGAGTAAAGATTTGTGGCTAGCCCTGTACAAGAAATATAAGTTTGGAGATGCGAGCACAAAGAAGCATGCAGTGTCAAAGTTTTCTGAACTACAAAATGGTAGACCCAAGGCTGATCATGGAGCAGGTGGAAGAGTTGAAACTTATCACCGATGAGGTCATTGTTGAAGGCATGAAAATCTGTGAAACCTTTCAAGTAGATGCCTTCATTGAGAAGCTTCCTCCAAAGTGGGAGAACTTCAAGCATTATTCGTTGTACAAACTGAATGCAAGAAATTCAAAGACTTAATTGTCAAGCTTCAAATTGAGTCAACTAATCGAAAGGCCGATAGGGTGCAGGCTGAGCAGAAAATAAATCTGGCAGAGCATAAGGAGAAGAAAAGAAAGTTTCAAGCCCAAAACTCGAGAAGCTTCAAGGAGAAACCTACCAAAAAGTTTATCAGGAAATACCACAAGTGTCACAAGATTGGGCACAAGGAGGACAAATATTACAGCAAGGTCGACTTGAGGAAAGGAAAGGTTGTAGCCAACCTAACTAAAAAAAAGCTCTCAGATCCAAATCTGTGTGTTGTGATAACTGAAGTAAAGGTAGTTGGGAGTAATCCAAAGGAGTGGTGGTATGATACAAGTGCCACCAAAGGTGCAACACGGGTTTCTCAGCTTCACTCATCTTCGCATCATCCAAGACCCGAGTTACTCTCGGCTGCAATAGGAATTTCAATATTTAGCGACATTGGATTTTCTGCTACTTCACCAAGATTTCAATGACTCAACCTCTTCAAGACCCGAGTTTGTTAACACTCGGCTGCACTAAGGAATCCTAATGAAGAAGGCCCCATATGTTAGGGGTAGAAGCGGATTACATGATTATGGGAAGTGAGGTTGTTCTCATCCCATTTAGCTTGTATTTCTTAGTCTGATTCATTCTAGGTTGCGAACCATGGGTCCTATTTCCACTGGGACTTGTCTTGTTTTCTTCCCTTAGCTTAGTATATCTAGCTCAGGGTTTGTAGTTTTCAAATTGGGGGGGAGGGTTGCCTTTTAGGTATCCCCCCCCCCCTCTCGGACTTGTTTTGTTCCCTAGGTTCCGTATTTAGCCTAGGGTTGGATTACTTTGTATTTGGTAGGGTCTTTTATAGCCCTGCCGCGGCGTTTCACCGCTTATCCTATTTACCATATTTACCTCGAATAGGGGTATGTTCACAACATATTAGAAGAGAAATATTGATGAGAAAATATTCATGGGCAACTCTGCCACTTCAACAGTTGAAGGTCAAGGGAAGGTAATATTGACTATGACTTTCAAAAAGGAGCTGACACTCAACAATGTCCTAAATGTGCCAGATATTTGCAAGAATCTTATCTCGGGAACTCTCCTATCCAAGAACGGATTATGATTAAGCTCGTGTCTGACAAGTTAGTCGTCTCTAAAAATGGGGTGTATGTGAGAAAGGGATATTTAAAGGATGGGCTGGTCAAAATGAATGTAATGACAGTCATCTGAAATGTACCCGAGTCGTCAATGAAAAAGAATAATGATTTTGCTTATGTTGTTGAGTCTTTTAACACCTGGAATGAAAGATTGGGACATGTGAACTATAAATTTATGAATAGACTAATGAATAGAACATGATTCCAAAATCCAAAACAAGTAAAGACAAATGTGAAGTCTACGTATAGGCAAAACTCACGAAAACAACATCCCACACGTAGAGAGGACAACTAAACCTCTAGGCTTAATTAACATAGATCCATGTACTTTAAATTTTGTGCAAGCTAGAGGCGGTAAAAATTATTTTGTGACTTTCATAGACAATAGCACAAGATATTGTTATGTGTATCTATTACGCAGCAAAGACGAAGCTCTGGAAAAGTTTAAAGAGTACAATTTGGAAGTTGAGAACCAACTTAGTAAAACAATTAAAATTATCCAAAGTGATAGAGGAGGTGGGTATAATGAACCATTCAATGTGTTAAGTGGAGAACATGGTATTGTTTATCAAACCACCGCTCCTTGCTCACCTTAATCTAATAGAGTTGCAGAACAAAAGAACCAAACTCTCAAAGAGACGATGAATGCAATGTTGCAAGAATCAGGGTTATCCCAGAACATGTGGGGGAGGCTATACTAACCTCCAACTACATTCTCAAAAAGATACCACATAAAGTGACTAGAAAGACACCTTATGAGTCATGGAAAGGTAATGTACCTTCGTACAAATGCCTGAAACTATGGGGGTGCCTAGCAAAAGTGGTTGTACCACCTCCTAAAAAGGTCACAATTGGACATGAAACCGCTGACTGTATTTTCATCGGGTATGTACATAATAGTAGTGCTTATCAATTTTTGGTGTATAATTCTAACGTACCCGATATACATGCAAATATAGTAATGGAATCAATAAATACATCCATCTTTGAAAATGTGTTCCCATGTAAGGACAAAGTAAGTCCTAAACGAACTCGTGGAGAAGGAGAAGCAAGTACTTCTGGCAACAAACAGAAGAGGGCAGTGATGAATCTAGATGTAGCAAGAGAGATAGAAAGGAGAAATCATTTGGTCCTGATTTTTGAAATGGCTTGTCTATTAGAAAATGATCCTAGAACATTTAAGAAAGCCATGTCTACACCGGATGAACCTTCATGGAAGGAAGCAGTGAACACTGAAATTGACTCCATCATGTAAAACCATACATGGGAGTTAACGCATTTTCCATCAAGTTCAAAATCTATGGGGAGTAAGTGGATTTTCAAAAGAAAATACAAAATAGATGGCTCAATAGATAAGTACAAGGCTAGGCTTGTGGTGCAAGGATTTAGGCAAAAAAAAGGCTTGGATTTCTTTGGCACCTATTCTCCGGTTACAAGAATAACTTCGATTGGAATGCTAATAGAAATTGCAGTTGTTCGCAATTTAGAAATACATCAAATGGATTTAAAAACATCTTTTCTAAAGGAGAGCTTGAAGAGGAAATTTATATGAAACAACCTGAGGGTTATGTCATCTCTGGATAAGAACACAGAGTGTGTACACTTATGAAATCCCTATATGGGTTAAGCAAGCACCTAAACAGTGGCACAGAAAATTTGAAAATGTAATGATGTCAAATGGTTTCAAAATAAACAAATGTGATAAGTGCATCTATGTCAAAGATACTCCAAATAGATACATTTTGTTGTGCCTATATGTGTATGACATGCTCATCATAGGTAGCAATAGAGACATGATCAAACAAACCAAGAGCTTTCTTAAAGGAAAGTTTGACATGAAAGACTTAGGACTAGCAGATGTGATATTAGGGATAAAAATCTTTAGACACTCTAAAGGAATAGTTTTGTCCCAAGGACATAATGCCAAGAAAGTAGTTAATAGATTAAAGAACTATTTAAGTGGGATAGCTAAAAGTCCCAAGGACCCTCATCTCAAGATGATGAAAACATCAGGTAATGGGATATTACAATTGGAATATGCCCGACTGATCGGGAGTATTATGTATACGAAAAAGTATACAAGACCCAATTCAGAACACGATGTTAACGTATTGATTTGTTATACAAGCAATCCTGGACACAGTCACTGGAAAGACATAACTAGAGTTTTGAAATATTTGACACATACTCGAAGTTATCGGCTACACTATGAACAATATCCAGGAATTCTAGAAGGTTATAGCTATGCTAACGGGATATCATATTCAAAAAAGACAAAATCCACAAGTGGGTTTGTATTTACGCTTGGTGGTGCAGCTGCATCATGGAAATTGACATGCCCTCAATCTGGGCATCGTTAAAACACGAGTCGAGGGACTTATGGGTCAAAGATAGAGATTTATAATTCTGCATCGTTCTCACTGCTAAGCTACCAAGGGGTAGTAAGCGGTAAGCTCTGGGTTTTTCCACAAGGATGCTAGGGCTCAAGTACTAGTTAGAAACACAACCTCGTGCGGGTCGTCAATCTACATGAGTGAAAGGAATAGCTAGTAATGTAAACATACAATTGGGGGGGTATTTTCAACAATCAACTACAAAGCATAAAATGAACAAAAGAGAAAATATTTATACTAGGCACTTGGGAATCATTTAGCAACATGGTAGTTCTAATGCTTCAATCCTCGATTCATTCACATAAATACTAACAAAAGACCAATCAGTGTGCTCACAACACATGGTGTGGCTGATGGCATACACTTATCCAACCCTGTCACGGCGGGTGCGCTTACAACCCTCCATTGGCACCGCCATCTTAATTAAGGGAGTACAATGAGATCCGACCATCATCGTAGGTCAGTTTCTCCCCCGTGCTATTATGTTCTGGGCTTCCACCATGATTGCAATTACTCTTCATGGGTCCTATATACACTAGGCCTGAGGATCGTAGGAACCTTATCTGTGATACTAGGGTTTCAACACAACACCTAGATTGATACTATTAGCTATCTCTACCTGCAACCTCTCGGAAAAAAGTTACAAAGTTAGCTAAGACTGGTGCGATGGAAAATAGGTAACAGCATTTTTGAATCCCCCATGCACACAACCACGCGGAAGCGTTCTCTCCTACCCATTCTAACATCCAGGTTTCTCTTCCCAAGGAGGCATCAATAATTGCACCATACATGAATATAGCCCAAAGTGTGTGCTTATATGTGATGTAGTATTCATTTATTTATAACATTAAATAAAAATCACAATAATATCATAAACACAAGGATAGGGTGAATCTAATGAATCTCAATAAGTATTTAGAACAAACCAAGTGCCAAATTGAATCCCTAGCTAATGTAACTACTCCCTAGACATGGAATTAAAATATGGATTTGAACTCCACATCTTTGGGACAAAGTAAGAAGAAAACAAAAGACTACAAAACCTACAAAAGGAACTCCTTCCTTCTCTCCAAGCTCCCTGCTCCCCCAAGTGTGTTTCCATAAATGTTCCAACCTTTTTGAATGAGAAGACTAGGGTCCTATATATATGTATATTAGTAGGAGATTGGCTTTAAAATAGGCCCAAAATAGGCCAAAAGTAGCAAAAGCCTAGGTCAGCCGCCAAGGTTTCACGGACCCACACGGATGCCACGGTCTATGAAGCATGCATAGCCATGGGAGGCCAGATCTTTCATGGTCCATGAATGTTCATAGCCGTGGTTCATGGCATCTGGCACGTTCCATGAAGTTGGGTTTGTGCCACGGTCCATAAAGGTTTTCACGATCGCAAGCAGCATATGGTTTTTCCTTAGAGTTTTCCCACGGTCCGTGAGGTTTTCACGGACCGCGAGCAGCTTGTGGTCTTGTTCAGCATAATTCTCATGGTCCGTGAAGGTTTTCACTGACCTGCTCTATACTTAGCCAAATTCTTCAACTCTCCATCTCCATGCTCCACGGTCTGTGGTCTTTGTCACGGTCTGGCGCCTTTTCCTTGTGAAGGTCTCATGCAGGTCTTCATGGAACCCCTGTAACTCTTGTGTAGTTCTGGCCATGTGCTTTCTCACAGGCCACTGGTGGTTGACCATGGGAGGTCTGTGACCAGCCACTGGTGCTTCGTCGGTTGTACTTCGTTTGCTTGCTACTGGTGAACCGTTAGTCCGAATAGGAAGTTCAAGTATTCAGTTTTATAGTAATCGAGAAGACGAATCCAATGGAACCAACTTTGAAGGTTAATTATTCTTGGATTTTTTTTCTGACTAAGGCAACACTCCTCGGACCACGATTCATCATTTTCTCCTTTGGCCGTCTTAAACTTTGAAGCCGCCCATCTTTGACTTCAATCTCCTTCTGCCACGGATTGATGTTTGTGACCTTCATCTAATATCATTAAAATGTGAATGGCCTCCTAATCTTCTACCGTTAAAAGAAAATGGCATTCGCAAGAATGTAATGTAACAAATATCATTCACGGGTGACCTACTAAAGGTACTTAAAATGAAGACCAAGGAGTCCGTGATCACGAGATGTCAAGAATCACTAATTAAGTATACAAAACGTGGGATTTATTATAGAAAACCCTACATGGTTGTCTAAACCCCCTGTCTTGTAAACTCAACTAATATCTCCGAACCGCCAACCATAAGTAACTAAAAAATATATCAAATGCATTGGTCAAAGCCTGCAAAATGGTGCAGATCCAAAATCCTCAAAACAAACATTGTTTTCCAGATCCACAATGGAATCCGGGTTCATTTCTTTTCATAAAGCAGCTGAAGAATTAGAATGGCTTTGGAAATTCATGGAGGATTTTCCACTATGGGGAAAAACAGTGCCAGTATTAAGTGTACTAAGTTATAGTCAATCGGCTATACTTCAAGCACTGAGTTCCATATACTTCCTCCAACCCAGCTATTTTTGCACTCTTTCCTCTTTGGGACGTCCCAACTATTTTTTTCACTTTTAACTTTATTTCCCTTTTTGAGCAGCTTTTATTCATTGTTTATGATGGAACTATATGGAAAAGGAAATAAAATCAAGGTACCCCACCAGAACATGGGCAAGAAAGCATTAAATAATAGATTCTTAAAATACTTCATCTTTCTCTCTCCGCAAAAATAGCTGGGAAGGAGGGAGTACAATGGTAAATCTTGTCAGATAAATAGAAAACATAAAACTATAAGACAATTGATCTCATCATGTGTAATCTCAATAGATTACATGAAATTGGAGGACAACTTAGCGGATCCATTTACTAAAGGTTTGTGACGAGATCAAGTTGTTAAGTCATCTAGAGGAATGGGTTTAAAGCCTATGACTACAGAGGATGTTTGATGGAAACCCTACCTAAGTGATTGGACATCCCAAGAAATATGTTCAAGGGAAACAAAATCAAGTTGAATCAATGAAAGCACTTTGAGATTTCAATCTCTTCCCGGTTCTTATAATGACTGAAGTGCTACCTGTGCAAGTTAAGGTTAAGCTTGGTTTTTAATGATTTCATAGCTTGGAAATAAAGTGGGGTATGACAGGATACCCTTTATGGTCAATCACCTTATAAGTGTGAAATGGGGCCGCTTCTAGGAGAATTAAGAGAGGTTGAATTCTTCAAGTTCACTCATGAATAACCAGGGATGTTCAAGGCCACAATGAACACAGTCAGAGAACCTGTGTAATAGTCATTGTCTAGATTTACATAAAAGCCCGGGTGGTTCAAGACATCATGTTCACTACCTGGTCGAGTAAATCTGATAACTATTCACTATAAGTGGTTCAAGGCTGAGGAACATTGTATTCCCAAATACAGTGATTCTTTGCTCTGACTCTCAAAAGTTCATCTGTCTAGCACACACATGTGTAATAGGAATCATTTCTATTTATGTGGGGGATTATTAGAATCGAATTTTTTTGGAAAGATTTTGGTGGGCTCTGGCCGCCATTTGCATCGGAATAAGGGAACGTTGGCTTCGTCTTCCCAAGTACTATATTGTAGTATACTCATACATTAAATTTGGGTTCCATTTGAATGATAAATTAGGACGCAAAATTGATTACTTAAAGTGTAATATTTTGGTTTTGTGGTATGTTAGAAATACCACATTGGAAATGGGAAGGAAATATGGCTAGTAGAAAGGCTAGTATGAAAACACTAGGAATATCAACTAGTCGTTTAGGAGACCATGATCGCATTGGGTCTTGGGTCTCGAGAATGTTTGGTTCAGAAAGATCATTTTGGAATTTGAATTGTGAACTTGTCAACCCTCCCAATTGCAGAGGCGTAAAATGCTCTCTTTGTCTTCCTCCCTTTTCATTGCAGGGAGTGGATTGCTCTCTTCAAAATTGAAGAAGCATGAATTGCTCAACGATTCCCTCGTAGTCGTTAGTGCACCCTTGCCTATAAAAGTGGGAGGTCGTCATCGTACCTTTCAAAGTTATATTTATAAGCCCTAAATGCTTCTTATCTACAACTAAGTAAATAATGGCAAGTCTGGGTCATCCATGAAGAAGAGGGATCTTTCTAAGGGTTAAAACATATAAGGTTGATATTAGACTAGAAGTCTATATATATACATATATGTATGTATGTATATATATATATACATATATGTATGTATGTAAATATATATACATATATGTATGTATGTATATATATATACATATATGTATGTATGTATGTATATATACATATATGTATGTATGTATGTATATATACATATATGTATGTATGTATGTATATATATCTATGTATATACAAGCAAGTAAAAAGGGGGGGTTTGTTGGTTTTGGTCCTAAGTTATGAAATTAAAGACAAGCTAACTACCAAATTCAAGTAAATATGCTAATCATGCAACAACTAAGAAAATAGGGTAAACACTGCAAAAGACAAAGCCATGGGGGCAATTGATTTCCACTTCCAAACCTCTTATCTATCTGTGAATATACAACATATTCATTACACTAACTACTTGTTGTGAAGATAAATCTTATATCCTTCCTAGATAGTAGTTTGCAAGAGTGAATTAGACATCTCTTGTTAAAACTCACTAATGACTCTTTTAGTCGATAAATGGCTAAAAGTGTCCCATTATTGGCATTGAGAACGAAGAATCAACAAGCTTGGTAACACTTATAAAGACTACACCATGTCTAAGCATTGAACCAATTCATGCATTTACATAAGATTAGTCAAGAACGTTCAACGTCTCCTATTTGCAACAATTAAAAAACATGACAAAGAGTTCAACATTACCACATTCATCTACCAATTATCAACACATCAACACCATTAGAAGTTCTAAAGCATGCTCTTTGATTCCATATCAAAAGAGGGGAAATTTAGGTACTTTTTTCCAACCCTAACAAGAAATCATACAAGCAGTTCATATACTCAAACTTCCAACAACATTAATGCCATTAACAATCCACATTCGAAGCTCAATAAATGCACAGTAGAAAATACATAAATAAACAGATAGATTTCTCATATCACTTTCCAAACCTAATGTAAATCATTAAACCATTCACTCATTCTATCACATTTGTTACATGTGAGGAAGCCAAAACTTCCCAATTGAAGATCAACATTCACTTCTTCTTAATAGTAATTCACAAAGACAAACAACAACAATTTGAAAACCTCGTTGATAATCACTTTAGGCAAACCACACCATAAACATATTTCACCAATGGCATTATACACGAAGAACCATAGATTTGATAACAACAAGCATTCGACAAAATGCAAAGCCATTTAACCAAACCTAGCACTCATTAGGCCAAACCTAGAACAACCCACATTTAAGGTTCAACCTCTTATTGCGTATATAGGATAAATATGAGTTTTCAACCTATCCAGGCCTCCCACTTTGCCTAAGTTGCTCTCTCGAGTTTTCAACTTAGCGGGAAATTTTTTCTTTATTTATTTTATTTTTTTCCAACCAAAACACCTCAAAGTGGAGCTTATGCACACTACAATACAATACAATGAGATATATTCCTCTTCACCCCCCCCCCCCCCCCCCACACACACACACTTGAAACACACATTGTCCTCAATGTGAAAAGAACTAGATAAAGAAATAAGGGAGAAGGAAAAAAATCACAACTAGGACCTTGAAGATCCTTCCTGGTGATGGCAATGCTCACTCCTCAATGAATGTATTCTCATCCATGTTCTTAAACTCCGCCAAATATGCAACTTTAATACATCCACTACGAAGCCACAACTATGAAAATCCCAATTAACACTCATAAAAGACAACAACTAGTAGTACTCTTAGATGGTTATTTTTGGTTGTGGATTGTGGTGGTATTCTTGTGGTATTGGGTAAGGGTTTGAGGACATGGTTGAGGATTTTTTTTCAAGAAAAGAAAAAAGATATCCTAACTTAAAAGCCTGGGTTACCTCTGAAGAAGCTCCGTATTTTTAAGGTCGTCGGCATGACCCTAATGTTATCCATACGGTGAAGGTTTGAACCCCTTCACGATAAGCATCCAAAAGTAGATGGGTAGGACTACAAAACTTTCAAGAGGAAAGTCTTGTAGAGGTGGAGATAGTTTAAAAGGAGTTGGGTTGTTAGGAGGCTTAGGAGGCTTAGGATAGTCTTTTGGCTCCTCTCTTATCTCTCTCCCTAAAAACTTCTGAAGATGGTTGAGTTGGTTCACTAGGTGGGAGTAGGGGTGATGATAGTAAGAATGATGAATGTAGCACAATCACCTCTTCCTCCACTTCTTTGTCTTCCACAACCAACTCCTCATCCCCTTCGAACTCAAACTCATTTCTCAAGGTGACCTCACTGACCGAATCTTTGAGTTTGACTTAGCCTGGTGTATCTTCGGAATAACGAGCTTCCATTTGGGTCACCACTTCCAATAGATTGCTTACATTCCCCTCCAAAGCCTCAAGACTAGAGGAGATTTGGGTTTTTGATTCTTCATTAGTCTTCGCTCGGATAGTAAAGTTTGTTATTGCATTCATGGTCTCTTCATTTGAAAAACTTAAACCTTCTTCTAGGGCTTGGTCTTCGAGTATGGTGTATGGTGGTGGGGGATATTTATTTTGCTCATATTGTTGGTTTTCTGGCTCATTCTCATACCATCAATCCGGATTACCACCCCAATCCAGATTGTAAGAGTCGTGGTACGGATACCACTCTTGAGCTTCTTGTTCGTGAAAACCAACATCTCCAACATCTTGGTAGACCTCTTCATAATACCCTTGGTTTTGGAAACCATAGGCTCTTTCATCCTCCTAGTGCTCCTCTCTCAACAAATAGCAAGACTAGGTAGGATGGTCGGAATGACATCCTATATAACATTGCTTGTTGAGCCTCTCTTCTCATCTTTAGTTCCCTCAAGGTGAGATGTTCCATTTTTTTAAAAAAATCTTTTTCAAAAGTTCTTAATCATATTGCAAGGATTCTTGATAAAAATTCACCAAGAACTCAAGCAATACCTACTCTGAACAAAAATAACCACCAAGAAGTGGAAAATAAAAACAACTAATATGCAACCAAATATACCCAAACGCTTAAAATAAACACCACTTCCTTGGCAGTGGCGCCAAAATTTGGGAGGTCATCATCGTACCTCTCAAAGCTAATTTGTAAGCCCTAAATACTTCAAAATTACAACTAAGTAGATAATGGAAAGTCGGGGACATCCATGAAGAAGAGAATCTTTCTAAACATTTAAACATATAAAGTTGGTATTGGGGTAGAAGTGTGTGTATATATATGTGTATATATATATATATATATATATATATATTCAAGAAAGTATAAAAGGGGGTTTGGTTGGTTTTGGTCCTAAGTTCTGAAATTAAAGACAAGCTAACTAGCAAGGTCAAGTAACTATGCTAATCATGCAACAACTAGGAGAAATGGGTAAAAACTACAAAAGACAAAGTCTTGGGAGCAATTGATTTTCACTTCCAAACGTCTTATCTATCCTTGAATCTACAACATATTCATTACTCTAATTACTTGTTGTGAAGATAAATCTTCTATCCTTCTTAGATAGTAGTTTGCAAGAGTGAATTCGACATCTCTTGTCAAACCTCACTAATGACTCCTTTAGTCGATGAACGGCTAAAAATATCACATTAATGGCATTGAGAATGAAGACTCAACAAGCTTGGTAACACTTATAAACACTACACCATGTCTAAACATTGAACCAATTCATGCATTCACACAAGATTAGTCAAGAACGTTCAACGTTCATAGACCTCTCCTATTTGCTACAAAAATAAACATTGCAAAGAGTTCGACATTACAACATTCATCTAGCAATTATCAACGTATTAACACCATTAGAAGTTCTACTCATGCTCTTGGATTCCATATCAAAAGAGGGGAAACTTAGCTACTTTTTCCCAACTCTAAGAAGAAATCATACAAGAAATTCTTATACTCAAACTTCCAACAACATTAATTCCATTAACAATTCACATTCAAAGCTCAATAAATGCACAATAAAAAAAGCAATAAATAGATATATAGAGTTCTCATATCACTTTCCAAACCTAATGTAGATCATTGAACCATTCACTCATTCTATCACATTCGGTACCCATGGGGAGTGCAAAAACTTCCCAATTGAAGATCAACATTCATTTCTTCTTAATAGTAGTTCACAAAGACAAACACAACCATTTGAAAACCTCATTAATAATCACTTTATGCAAACCACACCATAAAGATATTTCATCAATGACAATACACGAAGAACCATAGATTTGATAACAACAAGAATTCATAGCCATTTAACAAAACATAGCATTCATTAGGCCAAACCTAGGACAAACCACATTCAAGATTCAACCTTTTATTGAATTTATAGGATAAATATTAGAACAATCCACATTAACATACTTATCTAGCAAGAATCACAACACATTATGCACAAAAAGTTCTAATTCCATGTTCTTGAACTTTAATATCAAAGAGCTAAGAAATGGTACACTTTCCTAACACCATACAATAAATTATACAACACTTCATATTCTCAAACAACCCATGGCATAAATGAAGTAAAACATAGCATTAAAAACACATGAATTCTAAATAACAAAAGCTTCAAGAAATACAGAAATATAGGTTCTTACGACATAGGTGTGGAAGCTTCAATCAATTTCTCCCAAGTAAAAAACTAGGATAGAAAATCAAAACCCATAACGTATAACAAAAATCTTCAAGAAAGAAAAATAACATAGGAAGAAAGGTGAAAAACTAGGGTTTTGGGACCCCCAAGTTGGGCTTAGACAAATAGGGAAGAAGGGGGGTATTTATAGTCTCAAAAAGAAAAAAGAAAATCAACAAAAATTGGATGTTAGACCATGGACTGTACAGATTTGACACTGGTCGTGCTGATTTGACACTGACCTTGACAAGCTTTTATAAAGATTTCCTATTCTATACTATTTGCTACTATTGGAATTTCCCATTGCTGTAGTAGTACGCTCTGACTAGTGTCAAAATGTTTGATTGTGAACTCGTGAGTCATCTCTTTCTTTTTCCACCTTGTTCTCCTGGCCAACTTCTTCTGCCCCTTCAATTTGTACGCAGTTCTAAGGGTGAACCGATGATCCAATTTGGGAGTTCTTGTAGTTGATTTCATAGTCCTTGAGAAGAAGAATCCAATGGTGCCACTCTTGTAGGATGATTCTTCTTAGATCATTTTAAGAAGCTGGTCCAAAGTTATGAAAGTAAAGACAAGCTAACTAGCAAAGTCAAGTAACTATGCTAATCATGCAACAACTAAGAAAAATGAAATAAAAACTACAAAAGGCAAAGCCTTGGGAGCAATTGATTTCAACTTCCAAATGTCTTATCTATTCTTGAATCTACAACCTATTCATTACTCTAACTACTTGTTGACCTATTCATTACTCTAACTACTTGTTGACCTATTCATTACTCTAACTACTTGTTGTGAAGATAAATCTTCTATCCTTCTTAGATAGTAGTTTGCAAGAGTGATTTGACATCTTTTGTCAAACCTCACTAATGACTCCTTTTGTCATTAACGGCTAAAAGTATCTCATTAATGGCATTGAGAACGAAGAATCAACAGGCTTGGTAACACTTATAAACACTACACCATGTCTAAGCATTGAACCAATTCTTGCATTCACACAAGATTGGTCAAGAACGTTCAACAATCATAGACCTCTCATTTTTTCTACAAAAATGATCATGACAAAGAGTTCGACATTACCACATTTATCTAGCAATTATCAATACATCAACACCATTAGAAGTTCTACTCATGATCTTGGATTCAATATCAAAAGAGGGGAAACTTAGCTACTTTTTCCCTACTCTAACTAGAAACTATACAAGCAATTCATATACTCAAACATCTAACAACATTAATACCATTAACAATTCACATTCAAAGCTCGATAATTGTACCATAACAAAAGCAATAAATAGATAGGTAGAGTTTACATATCACTTTCAAAACCTTATGTAGATAGTTGAACAATTCACTCATTCTATCACATTCGTTACCCTTGGGGAGTGCCAAAATATCCCAATTGAAGATCAACATTCATTTCTTCTTAAAAGTAACTCATAAAGACAAGCAACGGCCATTTGCAAACATTCTTTATAATCACTTTAGGTAAACCACACCATAAAGATATTTCATCAATGACATTATACACGAAGAGCCATAGATTTGATAACAACAAGCATTAATATCCATTTAACCAAACATAGCATTCATTATGTCAAACCTAGAACAAACGACATTCAAGGTTCAACCTTTTATTTCATCTATAATATAAATATGAGAACAATCCACATTAACATACTTATCTAGCAAAAATCACAACACATTATGCACAAGAAGTTCTAATTCCATGTTCTTGGATTTTCATATCAAAGAGCTAAGAAATTGTACACTTTCCGAACACCCTAACAATAAATCATACAACACTTCATATTCTCAAACAAGCCATGGAATAAATAAAGTAGAACATAGCATTAAGAACACATGAATTCTAAAGAACAAAAGCTTCAAGAAATAGTGAAATAGAGTTTCTTACTAGATTGGTGTGGAAGCTTCAATCAATTTCTTTCAAGTACAACACTAGGCTAGATAATCATAGAACAAAAATCTACAAAGAAAAAATAATAAAATAGGAAGAAAGGTTAAAAACTTGGGTTTTGGATGTCCCGAGTTGGGCTTAGACAAATAGGGAAGAAGAGGGGTATTTATAGTATCGAAAAGAAAGGAGAAAAGCAACAAAAATGGGTTGTTGGACACTTTGGCATGGACTGTGAAAGCAACAAAAATGGGTTGTTGGACACTTTGTCATGGACTGTGCCAATTTGACACTTTATGATCATGATAATTTGACACTAGCCGTGACAAGCTCTCTGCTAAACTTCTTCTGCCTCTTCCGTTTGTACGCAGTGCTACGGGTGATCCGATGATCCGATTTGGGAGTTCTTGTAGTTGATTTCATAGTGCTTAAGAAGAATAATTCAATGGTGCCACCATTGTAGGCTGATCATTCTCAGATCATTTTAAGAACCCCGGTCCAAAGTTATGAAATTAAAGACAAGCTAACTAGCAAAGTCAAGTAAATATGCTAATCATGCAACAACTAAGAAAAATGGGTAAAACTACAAAAGACAAAGCCTTGGGAGCAATTGATTTCCACTTCCAAACGTCTTATCTATCCTTAAATCTACAATCTATTAATTACTCTAACTATTTTTCGTGAAGATAAATCTTCTACCCTTCTTAGATAATAGTTGGAAAGAGTTAATTCGACATCTCTTGGCAAACCTCACTAATGACTCCTTTAGTCGATAAACGGATAAAAGTATCCCATTCATGACGTTGAGTACGAAGAATGAACAAGGTTGGTAACACTTATAAATACTAAACCATGTCTAAGCATTGAACCAATTCATCCATTTACACAAGATTAGTCAAGAAAGTTCAACATTCATAGACCTCTCTTATTTTCTACAATAAACAAACATGACATGGAGTTCGACATTACCACATTCATCTAGCAATTATCAACACATCAACGCCATTAGAAGTTCTACTCATGTTCTTGGATTCCATATCAAAAAAGGGGAAATTTAGCTACTTTTTCCCAACCCTAACAAGAAATCATACAAGCAATTCATATACTCAAACTTCCAACAGCATTATTACTATTAACAATTCACATTCAAATCTCAATAAATGCACAATAACAAAAGCAATAAATAGATAGATAGAGTTATCATATCACTTTCCAAACCTAACGTAGATCATTGAACCATTCACTCATTCTATCACATTCGTTGGCCACGAGGAGTGCCGAAACATCCCAATTGAAGATCAACATTCATTTCTTCTTAAAAGTAGTTCACAAAGACAAACAATGACCATTTGCAAACCTCATTGATAATCACTTTAGGAAAACCACACCATAAAGATATTTCATCAATGACATTATACACAAAGAACAATAGATTTGATAACAATAATAATCCATAGCCATTTAACCAAAAGTAGCATTCATTAGACCAAACCTAGAAAAAAACACATTCAAGGTTCAACCTTTTATTGCGTCTATAAGATAAATATGAGAACAATCCACATTAACATACTTATCTAGCAAGAATCACAACTCTTTATGCACAAGAAGTTCTAATTCCATGTTCTTGGATTTCGTATAAAAGAGTTAAGAAATAGTACAATTTCCTAACACCCTAACAATAAATCATACAAACACTTCATATTCTCAAACAACTCATGGCATAAATGAAGTAAAACATAGCATTAAGAACACATGAATGCTAAATAACAAAAGCTTCAAGGAACAGTTAAATAGAAGTTCTTACTACATAGGTGTGGAACCTTCAATCAATTTCTCCCAAGTACAAAACTAGGATAGTAATCAAAACCCATTACATAGAACAAAAATCTTCAAAGAAAGAAGAAGAAAATGGGAAGAAGGGTGAAAAACTAGGGTTTTGGGAGGCCCAAGTTTGGCTTAGACAAATAGGGAAGAAGGGGGGTTTTTATAGTCTCGGAAAGAAAGGAGAAAAGCAATAAAAATGGGTAGTTGAACCCTTCGTCACGGACTGTGCCGATTTGACAGTGACCATGCCGATTTGACACTTACCGTAACAAGCTCCCTGTCTAACTTCTTCTGCCTCTTCAATTTGTAGTCACTACTACAGGTGAACCGATGATCCGAATTGGGAGGTCTTGTAGTTGATTTCATAGTCCTTGAGAAGAAGAATCCAATGGTGCCATCCTTGTTGGCTGATTCTTCTCAGATCATTTTTAGAACCTGGTCCAATATTAACAAATTAAAGACAAGCTAACCAGAAAAGTTAAGTAACTATGCTAATCATGCAACAACTAACAAAAATGGGTAAAAACTAAAAAAGATAAAGCCTTAGGAGCAATTGATTTCCACTTCCAAATGTCTTATCTATCCTTGAATCTGCAACCTATTCATTACTCTAACTACTTGTTGACCTATTCATTACTCTAACTTCTTGTTGTGAAGATAAATCATCTATCCTTGTTAGATAGTAGCTTGCAAGAGTTAATTCAACATCTCTTGTCAAACCTCACTAATAACTCCTTTTGTCGATAAACGGCTAAATGTATCTCATTAATAGTGTTGAGAACGAAGAATCAACAAGCATGGTATCACTTATAAACACTACACCATGTCTAAGCATTGAACTAATTCATGCATTTACACAAGATTAGTCAAGAGCGTTCAACGTTCATAGACCTCTCCTATTTCCTAAAAAAATGATCATGAGAAAGACTTCGGCATTACCACATTTATCTAACAATTATCAACACCATTAGAAGTTCTACTTATGCTCTTGGATTACATATCAAAAGAAGGGAAACTTAGCTACTTATTCCCAACCCTAACAAGAAATAATACAAACAATTCATATATTCAAACTTCCAACAACATTAATACCATTAACAAATCACATTCAAAGCTCGATAATTGCACAAGAACAAAAGCAATAAATAGATAGGTAGTGTTCTCATATCACTTTTCAAATCTAATGTAGATCATTGAACCATTCACTCATTCTGTCACATTTGTTACCCATGTGGAGTGCCAAAAATTCCCGATTGAAGATCAACATTCATTTCTTATTAATAGTAATTCAAAAAGACAAGCAACGGCCATTTACAAACCTCATAGATAATCACTTTAGGTAAACCACACCATAGAGATAATTCATCAATGACATTATGCACGAAGAACCATAGATTTAATAACATCAAGCATTCATAGCCATTTAACCAAACATAGCATTCATTAGGCCAAACCTAGAACAAACCACATTCAAGGTTCAGCCTTTTATTGCAACTATAGGATAAATATGAGAACAATCCACATTAACATTCTTATCTAGAAAGAATCACGACATATTATGCACAAGAAGTTCCAATTCCATGTTCTTAGATTTTCATCTCAAAGAGCTAAGAAATTGTACACTTTCCTAACACCCTAACAATAAATCATACAAACACTTCATATTCTCAAACAACCCATGGCATAAATGAAGTAAAACATAGCATTAAGAACACATGAATTATAAATAAAAAAAGCTTAAAGAAATAGTGAAATAGAGTTTCTTACTACAAAAGAAGAAGCCTTGGGAGAAATTGATTTCCTCTTCCAAACGTGTTATGTATCCTTAAATCTACAACCTATTCATTACTCAAACTACTTGTTGTGAAGATAAATTTTCTATCCTTCTTAGATAATAGTTTGCAAGAGTTAATTTGACATCTCTTATCCAAACTCACTAATTAGGGGAGTACAATGAGATCCAACCATCATTGTAGGTCTGTTTCTCCCCCGTGCTATTACGTCATAGGTTTCCACCACGAATGCAACTACTCTTCATGGGTCCTATATACGCTAGGCCCAAGGATCGTAGGCACCTTATCTGTGATACTAGGGTTTCAACACAACACCTAGATTGCTACTATTACCTATCTCTACCAGTAACCTCTCGGAAAAAAATTACAAAATCAGCTAAGACTAGTGCGACGGCAAATAGGTCACAGCATTCTTGAATCCCCCAAGCACACACCCACGTGTAAGCGTTCTCTCCTACCCCTTCTAACATTCAGGTTTCTCTTCCCAAGGGGGCATCAATAATTGCACAATACATAATATAGCCCAAAGTGTGTGCTTATATGTGATGTAGTATTCATGTATTTATAACATTAAAGAACAATCACAATAATATCATAAACACAAGGATAGGGTGAATCTAATGAATCTCAATAAGCATTTAGAACAAGCCAAGTGCCAAAATGAATCCCTAGCTAATATAACTACTCCCTGGACATGGAATTCAAATATGGATTTGAATTCCACATCTTTGGGACAAAGCAAGAAGAAAAGAAAAGACTACAAAACCTACAAAAGGAACTCTTTCCTTCTCTCCAAGCTCTCTGCTCTCCCAATTGTGTTTCCATAAATGTTCCAACCTTTTTTAATGAGTATACTAGGGTCCTATATATATATATATATTAGTAGGAGATTGGGCTTAAAAATAGGCCAAAGGTAGCAAAACCCAAGGTCAGCCGCCAAGGTTCTACAGACCCACACGGATGCCACGGTCCATGAAGCATGCATAGCCATGGGAGGCCAGATCTTTCATGGTCCGTGAATGTTCATAGCCGTGGTCCATGGCATCTGGCATGTTCCATGAAGCTAGGTTCGTGCCACGGTCCATGAAGGTTTTCACGATCGTAAGCAGCATATGGTTTTTGCTCAGAGTTTTCCCACGGTCCGTGAGGTTTTCACGGACCGCGAATAGCTTGTGGTCTTGTTCAGCATAGTTCTCATGGTTCGTGAAGGTTTTCACTGACCAGCTCCATACTTAGCCAAATTCTTCAACTCTCTATCTTCAAGCTTCATCATCTGCGGTCTTTGTCAAGGTTTGGCACCTTTTCCTCGTGAAGGTCTCATGCAGGTCTTCATGGAACCCCTAGAACTCTTGTGTAGTACTGGCTATGTGCTTTGTCACGGGCCACTGGTGCTTGACCATGGGAGGTCCGTGACCGGCCCCTGGTACTCTGTTTCCTGAACTTTGTTTGCTTGCTACAGGTGAACCGTTAGTCAGAATAGGGAGTTCTTGTAGTCGATTTTATAGTAATCAAGAAGACAAATCCAATGGAATCAGCTTTGAAGGCTAACTATTCCTGGACTATTCTCTGGCTAAGGCAACACTCCTCAGACCATGATTCACCATTTTCTCCTTTGGCCGTCTTGAACTTTGAAGCCGCCTATCTTTGGCTTCAATCTCCTTCTACCACGCATTGATGTTTGTGACCCTCATCTAATATCATTAAAATGTGAATGGCCATCTAATCTTCTATCATTAAAATAAAATGGCCTTCGCAAGAATGTAATGTAAAAGATATCATTCATGGGCGACCTACTAAAGGTACTCAAAATGAAGACCAAGGAGTCCATGATCACGAGATGTCAAGAATCGCTAATTGAGTATTAAAATGTGGGATTTAGAATAGAAAACCCTACATGGTTGTCTAAACCCCTTGTCATGTAAACTCAACTAATATATCCAAACTACCAACCAAAAGTAACTTTAAAATATGTCAAATGCATTGATTAAGGCATGCAAAATGGTGCAGATCAGAAATCCTCAAAACAAACGTTGTTTTCTAGATCCACTATGGAATCCGGGCTCATTTCTTTTCATAAAGCAGCTGAAGAAGTAGAATGGCTTTGGAAATTTATGGAGGATTTTCCACTATGGGAAAAACCAGTGCCAGTATTAAGTGTACTAATTCATAGTCAATCAGCTATACTTCAGGCACTGAGTTCTATATACTTTCTCCATCCCAGCTATTTTTGCACTATTTCCTCTTTGGGACGTCCCAACTATTTTTTTTCACTCTTCACATTATTTCCCTTTTTTACCAGCTTTTATTCATTGTTTATGCTGGAACTAAATGGAAAAGGAAATAAAATCAAGGTACCCCACCAGAACATGGGCAAGAAAGCATTAAATAATAGATTCTTAAAAATACTTCATCTTTCTCTCTCGGCAAAAATAGCTGGGAAGGAGGGAGTACAATGGTAAATCTTGTCAGATAAGAAGAAAACATAAAACTATAAGACAATTGATCTCATCATGTGTGATCTCAATAGATTACATGAAATTGGAGGACAACTTAGCGGATCTGTTTACTAAAGGTTTGTCACGAGATTAAGTTGTTAAGTCATCTAGAGGAATGGGTTTAAAGCCTATGACTACAGAGGATGTTTGATGGAAACCCTACCTAAGTGATTGGACATCCCAAGAAATATGTTCAAGGGGAAACAAAATCAAGTTGAATCAATGAAAGCACTTTGAGATTTCAATCTCTTCCCGGTTCTTATAATGACTGAAGTGCTACCTGTGCAAGTTAAGGTTAAGCTTGGTTTTTAATGATTTCATAGCTTGGAAATAAAGTGGGGTATGACAGGATACCCTTTATGGTCAATCACCTTATAAGTGTGAAATGGGGCCGCTTCTAGGAGAATTAAGAGAGGTTGAATTCTTCAAGTTCACTCATGAATAACCAGGGATGTTCAAGGCCAAAATGAACACAGTCAGAGAACCTGTGTAATAGTCATTGTCTAGATTTACATAAAAGCCCGGGTGGTTCAATACATTATGTTCACTACTTGGTCGAGTAAATTTGATAACTATTCACCATGGGTGGTTCAAGGCTGAGAAATGCTGTATTTCCAAATACAGTGATTCTTTGCTCTGACTCTCAAAAGTTCATCTGTCTAGCACACACATGTGTAATAGGATTCATTTCTATTTATGTGAGGGATTATTGGAATCAAATTTTTTAGGAAAGATTTTGGTGGGGTCTGGCCACCGTTTGCGTCGGAATAAGGGAATGTTGGCTTCGTTTTCCCAAGTACTATATTGTAGTATACTCATACATTAAATTTGGGTTCCATTTGAATGATAAATTAGGATGCAAAATTGATTACTTAAAGTGTAATATTTTGGGTTTGTGGTATGTTAGAAATACCACATTGGAAATGGGAAGGAAATATGGCTAGTAGAAAGGCTAGTATGAAAACACTAGGAATATCAACTAGTCGTTTAGGAGACCATGATCGCATTGTGTCTTGGGTCTTAAGAATTTTTGGTTCAGGAAGATCATTTTGGAATTTGAATTGTGAACTTGTCAACCCTCCCAATTGCAGAGGCGTAAAATGCTCTCTTTGGCTTCCTCCCTTTTCATTGCAGGGAGTGGATTGCTCTCTTCAAAATTGAAGAAGCGTGAATTGCTCCACGATTCACTCCTAGTCGTTAGTGCACCTTTGCCTATAAAAGTGGGAGGTCATCATCGTACCTTTCAAAGTTATATTTATAAGCCCCAAATGCTTCCTATCTACAACTAAATAGATAATGGCAAGTTTGGGTCGTCCATGAAGAAGAGGGGTCTTTCTAAGGGTTAAAACATATAAGGTTGATATTAGACTAGAAGTCTATATATATATACAAGCATGTAAAAAAGGGGGGTTTGGTTGGTTTTGGTCCTATGTTATGAAATTAAAGACAAGCTAACTAGAAAAGTCAAGTAACTATGCTAATCATGCAACACCTAAGAAAATAGGGTAAACACAACAAAAGACAAAGCCATGGGGGCAATTGATTTCCATTTCAAAACCACTTATCTGTCCGTGAATATACAACCTATTCATTACTCTAACTACTTGTTGTGAAGATAAATCTTCTATCCTTCTTAGATAGTAGTTTGCAAAAGTGAATTAGACATCTCTTGTCAAAACTCACTAATGACTCCTTTAGTCGATAAATGGCTAAAAGTGTCCCATTGATGGCATTGAGAACGAAGAATCAACAAGCTTGGTAACACTTATAAACACTACACCATGTCTAAGCATTGAACCAATTCATGCATTTACATAAGATTAGTCAAGAACGTTCAACGTCTCCTATTTGCTACAATAAAAAACATGACAAAGAGTTCGACATTACCACATTCATCTATCAATTATCAACACATCAACACCATTAGAAGTTCTAACGCATGCTCTTTGATTCCATATCAAAAGAGGGGAAACTTAGATACTTTTTCCCAACCCTAACAAGAAATCATACAAGCATATACTCAAACTTCCAACAACATTAATGCCATTAACAATCCACATTCGAAGCTCAATAAATGCACAGTAGAAAATACATAAATAGATAGATTGATTTCTCATATCATTTTCCAAACCTAATGTAGATCATTGAATCATTCACTCATTCTATCACATTTGTTACCAATGGGGAAGCCAAAACTTCCCAATTGAAGATCAACACTCACTTCTTCTTAATAGTAATTCACAAAGACAAACAACAACCATTGGAAAACCTCATTGATAATCACTTTAGGCAAACCACACCATACACATATTTCATCAATGGCATTATACACGAAGAACCATAGATTTGATAACAACAAGCATTCGACCAAATGCAAAACCATTTAACCAAACATAGCACTCATTAGGCCAAGCCTAGAATATACCACATTCAAGGTTCAACCTTTTATTGCATATATAGTATAAATATGAGAACAATCCACATTAACATACGTATCTAGCAAGAATCACAACACATTATGCGCAAAAAGTTCTAATTCCTTGTTCTTGGATTTTCATATGAAAGAGCTAAGAAATTGTACACTTTCCTAACACCCTAACAATAAATCATACAAATACTTCATATTCTCAAACAACCCATGGCATAAATGAACTAAAACATAGCATTAAGAACACATGAATGCTTAATAACAAAAGCTTCAAGAAATAGTGAAATGGAGGATCTTACTACATACGTGTGAAAGCTTCAATCAATTTCTCCCAAGTAAAAATCTAGGCTAGATAATCAAAACCCATAACATATAACAAAAATCTACAAAGAAAGAAGAAGAAAATAGGAAATAAGGTTAAAAATTTGGGTTTTGGGATCCCCGGGTTGGGCTTAGACAAATAGGGAAGAAGGGGGGTATTTATAGTCTCAGAAAAAGAGGAGAAAAGAAACAAAAATGTGCTGTTGGACCCTTCATCATGGATTGTGCCGATTTGACACTGACTGTGGCCATTGACCGTTCTGATTTGACACTGGCTGTGACAAGCTCACTTCCCAACTTCTTCCGCCTCTTCAATTTGTACGCACTGATACGGGTGAACCGATGATCCAATTTGGGAACTCTTGTAGTCCATTTCATAGTGCTTGAGAAGAAGAATCCAATGGTGTCACCCTTGTAGGCTGATTCTTCTCTGATCAGTTTAAGACCTTGGTCCAAACTTCTGGTTGAAAATTCATCCGCTTCTTTGCCTTCCTTCTTCGACCCTTCTATCTTCTACCACGTTTTAGCTTGTGGCCTTCACTAAACCACTCCAAAGGGCTCATGAGAAATCTCCAAATTAAGCTCACAAAAGGGACTCTAGATGCTCATAAGGACCAAAAATCCATTAGACTAACCATAGGTTACAAAAGGAAGGATTTAGATATGAAAACTGAAAATGGTCATCTAAACCCCTTATGATGTAAACCTATCAAATCTAGAAATATTACAACAAAAAATGACAAAAGAGATATTAAATACTATGGAAAATACATGCATTTAATGTCTCATCAAATCTCCACACACTTAAACCTTTACTTGTCCTCGAGTAAACAAGAACAAGCAAAGATCTAAAGCGTAACTAGCATGCCAAAGTTTTCCCAAAACATCCAACATCATATTCCTAGATTACGCGAGCCCCAAGACATAAGAATCCCTCTGATTTCACATCCCAAAGCCTACGATAATCTCAACAACCAATAAACCATAACAAAAGTGAGGTATACATATAATGACAAGCTAACTTAATCTACCCAGAAAGCCACCTAATAGACAAATCAAAAGAAGCATAATTTTTTAAAAATTTCTCTCATTTTCTCTTATTTTTCTTAGGAGCCCTCTCGGGTTTTCATTCTAGTTTCACACTTTTTTTCAGTGCTCCCCCTCACCTTTTTCCACACTATTTGGCCTCTCATTTTTGCATAGGTTGCCCTTTCAGGTTTTCAACCTATCCGGGCCTCCCACTTTGCCTAAGTTTCTCTCTCAGGTTTTCAACTTAGCGGGAAATTTTTTCTTTTTTTATTTTTCTTTTTTTTCAAACAAAACACCTCAAAGTGGAGCGTATGCACACTACAATACAATAAAATGAGATATATTCCTCTTTAACCCCCCCCCCCCTTCCACACTTGAAACACACATTGTCCTCAATGTAAAAAGAACCAGATAAAGAAATAAGGGAGAAAGAAAAAAATACTCACAACTAGGACATTGAAGATCCTTCCCAGTGATGGCAATGCTCACTCCTCAATGAATGTTTTCTTCTCTATGTTCTTAAACTCTGCTAAATATGCAACTTTGATTCATCCACTATGAAGCCACAACTATGCAAATCCCGATCAACACTCATAAAAGACAACTAGTAGTACTCTTAGATTGTGGTTTTTGTAGTGGTTTTTGGTTGTGTGTTGTGGTGGTATTCTTGTGGTTTTGGGTAAGGGTTTGAGAACATGGTTGAAGATTTTATTTCAAGAAAAGAAAAAAGCTAACTTAACTTAAAAGCCCAGGTTGCCTCCGAAGAAGCTCCGTATTTTTAAGGTTGTCGGCACGACCCTAATGTTATCCATACGGTGAAAGTTTGAACCCCTTCACCATAAGCATCAAAAAGTAGATAGGTAGGGCTACAAAACTTTCAAGAGGAAAGTCTTGTGGAGGTGGAGATGGTTTAAAAGGATTTGGGTGGTTAGGAGGATTAGGATAGTCTTTGGCTCCTCTCTTATCTCCCTCCTTCAAAAATTCCAAAGATGGTGGAGTTGGTTCCCTAGGTGGGGGTAAGGGTGATGATAGAAAGAATGATGAATGTAGCACAATCACCTCTTCCTCCACTTCTTTGTCTTCCACAACCGATCCTCATCCCCTTCGAACTCAAGCTCATTTCTCAAGGTAACCTCACTCACCGAATCTTTGTGTTTGACTTAGCCTGGTGTATCTTCGGAATAACGAGCTTCCATTCGGGTCACCACTTCCAATAGATTGCTTACATGCCCCTCCAAAGCCTTAATACTAGAAGAGATTTGGGATTTCGATTCTTCATTAGTCTTGGCTCGGATGGTTAAGTTTGTTATTGCATTCGTGGTCTCTTCATTTGACAAACTTAAACCTTCTTCTAGGGCTTGGTCTTCGAGTAAATAGGTAAATAGTATAGACGGTGGAACCCACGGTAGAGCCCTAAAAGAGCCCTACCAAATACAAAATACGAAACATAATCCAACCCTAGGCTAAAAACCTAGGAAAAAAGATGCGGGGGGGAGGTGGGGTACCCAAATGAGTACCCCCCTCCCCCCCCAATTATTTTAAAAGAAATGCTAACCCTAAGCTGGAAAGTACTAAGCCTAGGGAAAAATAACTGCAAGTCCAGATGTGGGAATCTGGACCTATACATAGCAACCAGAAATGTGTACTGGCTCTTCATCTGAAAACCTCACCGCAGCCGAGACTCGGGTCTCGGGTCTTGAAGAAAAGTAATGAAGAAGACGCCAGTGGTAGACAAAAAGCGCAGCCGAGTGTGGTGTACTCGGGTCTTGAATGGTCGCCATGATGTGCTGGTGGTGCTAAATCCGAATGAAGCTAGGACCGCCAAAGGAGGAGCAGCTTCTACCATATACACCCCTAAGGTGAAGGTAGAGGGGTGTTATTGGCCTTCAAACATTCTCGTGGTATGAACTGAGGCTAATTTAGAGGGCAAGAGTGTCGCGGGCAGTGCCAATAGCTCTTGTGAATCCCTCTAAAAGTAGCCCTCCTAAGGATGGAGAGAACGGACACAACTTATGCGGAGTGCGTCAAACCTGGCGATTCTGTAATCGCCCACTCCATTTTGAGCAAATGGATAGCTTTATGCTAATTTAACACAAAAAGTGTAGCGCGAGCATAGAGCGCGTAATGACCGTCAAGTCCAAGTAACTACTAGCAGTGAGTTAATTAATTTCGTGTACGCTAATTAATTAACCCACTACCCAACTCCTGTGGTCAAGCAACCAAATGTAGAAAGGCCACTCTCCCACCCTCCAAGGGGAAAATATGCAATTATCCACCAAATACAATTTTAGCCCAAAGAGAAGGCCAAAACTCCACAATAATCCACAAATTAGAGCCCAACAATGAAGGAAATTCACCCTAAGTATAATGCATGTAAGCTGAAAAATACTTCATTTAATTAGGCCCAAGAATCGGCCCAACCGCTTGATTAATTCCCTCAGCCCAGCAGCTCCACTTTTGGCCCAGCGCTCGGCCCAGTACCCTAAGCTAGGGTTTCAACTTGACCGCAGCCGCCACCAAGTGTGAAGCCATTGACCGGGTTAAAACCGGGTTATAACCTGACCCGGTTCCATAATTTTTCGGCCCAGCATTGGCCCAGGAATTCAGCCCAGCCGCGCCATTTATTCAGCCCAAACTCGGCCTAATCTCTTCCGCGCAACCCGGCTCCTTCAACCGGTTTTCAACCGGGTTATAAGAGGACCTGGGTCTCTAATGTAAATTAGCCCAGCAACAGTTGAACGGCCCAACAGCCTTGGCCCAGCATCTAGGGTTTAAGCCCTGGATCCGATTGCCTACCTTAACGGGTCGTGTGACCCGGCCGCCACAAAATGGGTCGAAACCGTAAGTAGCCTCCAACCCATTTTTCCTTGCTCAGGTATTATGACCCGACGGCGCGCACAACCGGGTCGAGCACCCAGATCCACTTTGCCATTAGACTCGCGGTTTTCTGGTGCCGAAGACCCGCTTGATTCTGGAAAAACCGCCGGAATTCACCAAAAATTTTTGCAAGACTTTACATGTAAATCTGGGCACTTCTCTCTTGTGAACTTTTGGCCGGATTTAGCACGTAGAACTAGAAAATATCACCTCCAAATCCGAGCAAGCTTTTTTCCGACCGAAAAGTGGCCATTTACCTTGCCGGAAATGCAGTTTTCCGGCAAGCAAAAACAACACAATCAACACTCATGTATTCTCTTTTCCAACCTTGAGATGCATCTCAACCATGAACAAATACGAATCCGAGTCTAGGGGCAACGAATTGAGGCTATTTCATGCTTCCCCATCGCCGGAATAGCATTTTTCCGGTGACCTCCGATCGAAAAATCCGAAAAACCAACCTCCAAATTAACTTCAAATCCAAAATTTCCCAAATATTTTCCGATCGGATGTTGCTTAACCAAAACGAATCCGAAACCTTCAAGGCATGATAAGCATTATAACCCACCGGAAAAAGTATTTTTCCGGCGAACCCGACCGGAAAATTCTAGTAATCAACAACCAAATAATCCAACCTGTACGAAAAATCTGCTCCTCCATTCATCTAGATCTGAATACTATCATGAGATTGAAACAACGAGGGCTTGGTCTTCGGGTATGGTGTATGGTGGTGGGGGATAACTATTTTGCTCATATTGTTGATTTTCTGGCTCATTCTCATACCACCAATCCAGATTACCACTCCAATCCAGATTGTAAGAGTCGTGGTATGGATACTACTCTTGAGCTTCTTGTTCTTGAAAACTAACATCTCGAACATCTTGGTAGAACTCTTCATAATACCCTTGGTTTTGGAAACCAAAGGTTCCTTCATCCTCATAGTGCTCCTCTCTCAACAAATAGTTATCCTTCTATATAGTAGTTTGCAAGAGTGAATTTGACATCTCTTATCAAACCTCACTAATGACTCCTTTAATTGATAAGCGGCTAAAAGTATCCCATTAATGGCCTTGAGAACGAAGAATCAACAAGTTTTTTAACACTTATAAACACTACACCATGTCTAAGCATTGAACCAATTCATGCATTCACACAAGATTAGTCCAAGAACGTTCAACGTTCATAGACCTCTCCTATTTCTTGCAAAAAATGATCATGACAAAGAGTTCGACATTAAAACATTCATCTAGCAATTATCAACACATCAACACCATTAGAAGTTCTACACATGCTCTTGGATTCCATATCAAAAGACGGGAAACTTAGCTACTTTTTCCCAACTCTAACAAGAAATCATACAAGCAATTCATATGCTGAAACTTCCAACAACATTAATGCCATTAACAATTCACAATCAAAGCTCAATAAATGCACAATAACAAGAGCAATAAAGATATATAGAGTTCTCATATCACTTTCCAAATCTAATGTAAATCATTGAACCATTCACTCATTCTATCACATTCATTACCCATGTGGAGTGCCAAAACTTCCCAATTGAAAATCAACATTCATTTCTTCTTAATAGTGGTTCACAAAACACAACTATTTGCAAACCTCGTTGATAAACCACACCATAAAGATATTTCATCAATGACACTATACACGAAGAACCATAGATTTGATAACAACAAGAATTCCTAGCCATTTAACAAAACATAGCATTCATTAGGCCAAACCTAGGACAAACCACATTTAAGGTTCAACCTTTTATTGCGTTTATAGGATAAATATTAGAACAATCCATAATAACATACTTATCTAGCAAGAATCACAACAAATTATGCACAAAAAGTTCTAATTCCATGTTCTTGGATTTTCATATCAAAGAGCTAAGAAATTGTACACTTTCATAACACCCTAACAATAAATCATACAAACACTTCATATTCTAGAACAAAACATGGCATAAATGAAAAATATAGCATTAAGAACTCCTGAATGCTAAATAACAAAAGCTTCAAGAAATAGTGAAATAGAGGTTCTTACTACATAGGTGTGGAAGCTTCAATCAATTTCTCCCAGAGACAAAACTAGGCTAGATAATCAAAACCCATAACATATAACAAAAATCTTCAAAGCAAAAAGAAGAAAATGGGAAGAAAGGTGAAAAAAATAGGGTTTTGGGAGTCCCAAGTTGGGCTTAGACAAATAGGGATGAAGGGGGGTATTTATAGTCTCAGAAAGAAAGGAGAAAAGCAACAAAAATTGGTTGTTAGACCCTTCGTCACGGACTGTGCCAATTTGACACTGGCCGTGCTGATTTGACACTGACTGTGACAAGCTCTCTGCCCAACTTCTTCTGCCCTTCAATTTGTACGCACTGCTACGGATGAACCGATGATCCGATTTGGGAGTTGTTTTAGTTGATTTCATAGTGCTTAAGAAAAAGAATCCAATGGTGCCACCCTTGTAGGCTGATTCTTCTTAGATCATTTTAAGAAACAGGTCCAAAGTTATGAAATTAAAAACAAGCTAACTAGCAAAGTCAAGTAACTATGCTAATCATGAAATAACTAAGAAAAATGGGTAAAAACTACAAAAGACAAAGCCATGTGAGCAATTGATTTCCACTTCCAAACATCTTATCTATCCTTGAATCTACAACATATTCATTACTCTAACTAATTATTATGAAGATAAATCTTCTATCCTTCTTAGATAATAGTTTGCAAGAGTGAATTCGAAATCTCTTGTCAAACCTCACTAATGACTCCTTTTGTAAATAAACGGCTAAAAGTATCACATTAATAGCGTTGAGAACAAAGAATCAAAAAGCTGGTAACACTCATAAACACTAAACCATGTCTAAGCATTGAACCAATCCATGCATTCACACAGGATTAGTCAAGAACGTTCAACGTTCATAGACCTCTCTTTTTTGCTACAAAAATGATCATGACAAAGAGTTTGACATTACCACATTTATCTAGCAATTATCAACACATTAACACCATTAGAAGTTCTACTCATGCTCTTGATTCCATATCAAAAGAAGGGAAACTTAGCTAATTTTTCCCAACTCTAGCAAGTAATCATACAAGAAATTCATATACTCAAACTTCCAACAACATTAATACCATTAACAATTCACATTCAAAGCTCAATAATTTCACAATAACAAAAGAAATAAATAGATAGGTAGAGTTCTCATATCACTTTCCAAACCTAATGTAGATTATTGAATCATTCACTCATTCTCAATCACTCATTCTATCACATTCGTTACCCATGGGGAGTGCCGAAACTTCCCAATTGAAAACCAACATTCATTTCTTCTTAATGGTAATTCACAAAGACAAGCAACGGCCATTTGCAAACCTCGTTAATTTGTAAACCTCGTTAATAATCACTTTAGGTAAACCACGCCATAAAGATATTTCATCAATGACATTATACACGAAGAGCCATAGATTTGATAACAACAAGCATTCAGAGCCATTTAACCAAACATAGTATTCATTAGGCCAAACCTAGAACAAACCACATTCAAGGTTCAACCTTTTATTTCGTCTATAGGATAAATATGAGAACAATCCACATTAACATACTTATCTAGCAAGAATCACAACACATTATGCACAAGAAGTTCTAATTCCATGCTCTTGGATTTTCATATCAAAGAGCTAAGAAATCGTACTTTTTCTAACACCCTAACAATAAATCATAGAACACTTCATATTCTCATACAACCCATGGAATAAATTAAGTAAAATATAGCATTAAGAACACATTAATTATAATTAACAAAAGCTTCAAGAAATAGTGAAATAGAGTTTCTTACTACATTGGTGTGGAAGCTTCAATCAATTTCTTCCAAGTATAACACTAGGCTAGATAATCATAGAACGAAAATCTACAAAGAAAGAAGAAGAAAATAGGAAGAAAGGTGAAAATCTAGGGTTTTGGCAGCCTCGGGTTGGGCTTAGATGAATAGGGATGGGAGGTATTTATAGTCTCGAAAAGAAAGGAGAATAGCAACAAAAATGGGTTGTTGGACCCTTTGTCACGGACTGTGATGATTTGACACAGACTGTGCTGATTTGACACTGACCGTGACAAGCTCTCTGCCCAACTTCTTCTGTCTCTTCTATTTGTACGCAGTGCTACGGGTGAACCAATGATCCAATTTGGGAGATCTTGTAGTTGATTTCATAGTGCTTAAGAAGAAGAATCCAATGGTGCCACCGTTATAGGCTGATTCTTCTCAGATTATTTTAAGAACCTGGTCCAAAGTTATGAAATTAAAGACGAGCTTACTAGCAAGGTCAAGTAATTATGTTAATCATGCAACAACTAAGATAAATGGGTAAAAACTACAAAAGACAAAGCCTTGGGAGCAATTGATTTCCACTTCCAAACGTCTTATCTATCCTTAAATCTACAACCTATTCATTTCTCTAACTACTTGTTGTGAAGATAATTCTTCTATCCTTCTTTGATAGTTGTTTGCAAGGGTGAATTCAACATCTCTTGTCAACAAGCTTGGTAACACTTATAAACACTACACCATGTCTAAGCATTGAACAAATTCATCCATTTACACAAGATTAGTCAAGAACGTTCAACGTTCATAGACCTCTCCTATTTTCTACAATAAACAAACGTGACAAAGAGTTAGACATTACCAAATTCATCTAGTAATATTCAACACATCAACGCCATTAGAAGTTCTAATCATGCTCTTGGATTCCATATCAGAAGAGGGGAAACTTAGCTAATTTTTCCTAACTCTAACAAGAAATCATTCAAGCAATTCATATACTCAAACTTCCAACAACATTAATGCCATTAACAATTCACATTCAAAGCTCAATAAATGTACAATAACAAAAGAAATAAATAGATAGATAGAGTTCTCATATCACTTTCCAAACCTAATGTAGATCATTGAACCATTCACTCATTCTATCAAATTCGTTACCCACAGGGAGTGCCAAAACTTCCCAATTGAAGATCAACATTCATTTCTTCTTAATAGTAGTTCACAAAGACAAACAACGACCATTTGCGAACCTCGTTGATAATCACTTAGGTAAACCACACCATAAAGATATTTCATCAATCATATTAAACACGAAGAACCATAGATTTGATAACAACAAGAATTCATAGTCATTTAACCAAACATAGCATTCATTAGGCCAAACCTAGGACAAACCACATTCAGGGTTTAACCTTTTATTGCGTTTATAGGATAAATATGAGAACAATCCACATCAACATACTTATCTAGCAAGAATCACAACACATTATGCATAAAAAAGTTCTAATTTCATGTTATTGGATTTTCATATCAAAGAGCTAAGAAATTGTACACTTTCATAACACCCTAACAATAAATCATTCAAAAACTTCATATTCTTAGACAACCCATGGCACAAATAAAGTAAAACATAGCATTAAGAGGACATGAATGCTAAATAACAAAAGCTTCAAGAAATAGTGAAATAGAGATTGTTACTACATAGGTGTGGAAGCTTCAATCAATTTCTCCCAATTACAACACAAGGTTAGATAATCAAAACTCATTACATAAAACAAAAATCTACAAAGAAACAAGAAAATAGGAAGAAATGTGAAAAACTAGGGTTTTGGGATCCCCAAGTTTGGCTTAAACAAAAAGTGAAGAAGGGGGGTATTTATAGTCTCGAAAAGAGAGGAGAAAACCAACAGAAATGGGTTGTTGGACCCTTCATCACGGACTGTGCCGATTTGACACTGACCGTGCTAATTTGACACTGACCGTGACAAGCTCTTTGCCCAACTTCTTCTGCCTCTTCAATTTGTACGCACTGCTACAGGTGAACCGATGATCCAATTTGGGAGTTCATGTAGTTGATTTCATAGTGCTTGAGAAGAAGAATCCAATGGTGCCACCCTTATAGGCTGATTCTTGTTAGATCATTTTAAGAACCTTGTCCAAAGTTATGAAATTAAAGACAAACTAACTAGCAAAGTTAAGTAACTATACTAATCATGCAACAACTAAGAAAAATGGGCAAAAACTACAAAAGACACATCCTTGGAAGCAATTGATTTCCACTTCCAAACCTCTTAGCTATCCTTGAATCTACAACCTATTCATTACTCTAACTAGTTGTTGTGAAGATAAATCTTCAATCCTTCTTAGATAGTAGTTTGCAAGAGTGAATTCGATATCTCTTGTCAAACCTCACTAATGACTCCTTTAATCGATAAATGGCTAAAATTATCTCATTAATGTCAATGAGAACGAAGAATCAACAAGCTTGGTAACACTTATAAACACTACACCATGTCTAAGCATTGAACCAATTCATGCATTCACACAATATTAGTCAAGAACGTTCAACGTTCATATACCTCTCCTATTTGCTACAAAAACAAACATGACAAAGAGTTTGATATTACCACATTCATCTAACAATTATCAACACATCAACACCATTAGAAATTCTACTCATGCTCTTGGATTCCATATCAAAAGAGGGGAAACTTAGCTACTTTTTCCCAACCCAAACAAGAAATCATACAAGCAATTCATATACTCAAACTTCCAACAACATTAATGCCATTAACAATTCACATTCAAAACTCAATAAATGCACAATAACAAAAGCAATATATAGATAGATAGAGTTCTCATATCACTTTCCAAACCTAATGTAGATTATTGAACCATTCACTCATTCTTTCACATTCGTTACCCATGGGGAGTGCCAAAACTTCCCAATTGAAGATCAACATTCATTTCTTCTTAATAGTAATTCACAAAGACAAACAACGACCATTTGCAAACCTCATTGATAATCACTTTAGGTAAACTACACCACAAAGATATTCCATCAATGACATTATACACGAAGAACCATAGATTTGATAACAACAAGCATTCATAGCCATTTAACCAAATATAGCATTCATTAGGCCAAACCTAGAACAAACCACATTCAAGGTTCAACCTTTTATTGCATCTATAGGATAAATATGAGAATAATCCACATTAACATACTTATCTAGCAAGAATCACAACACATTATGCACAAGAAATTCTAATTCCATATTCTTGGATTTTCATATCAAAGAGCTAAGAAATTGTACACTTTCCTAACACCCTTACAATAAATCATACAAACACTTCATATTTTCAAACAACTCATAGCATAAATGAAGTAAAACATAGCATTAAGAACACATGTATGCTAAATAACAAAAGCTTCAAGAAATAGTGAAATCTTACTACATATGTGTGGAAGCTTCAATCAATTTCTCCCAAGTACAAAACTAGGCTAGATAATCAAAACCCATAACATATAACAAAAATCTACATAGAAAGAAGAAGAAAATAGACAGAAAGGTGAAAACTAGGGTTTTAGGAGCCCCAAGTTGGGGTTAGATAAATAAGGAAGAAGGGGGGGTATTTATAGTCTCAAAGAGAAAGGAGAAAAGCAACAAAAATAGGTTGTTGGACCCTTCGTCACGGACTATGCCGATTTGACACTAACCGTGACAAGCTCTTTACCCTACTTCTTCCGCCTCTTCAATTTGTACGCACTGCTACATGTGAACCGATGATCCAATTTTGGAGTTCTTGTAATCAATTTTATAGCTCTTGAGAAAAGAATCCAATGTTGCCACTCTTGAAGGCTTCCAAATTTCGGGGTGACAATTCCTCCGCTTCTTTGCCTTCCTTCTTCGACCTTTCTATCTTTTACCACGTTTGGCTTGTGGCCTTCACTAAACCACTCCAAAGGGCTCACGAGCAATCTAGAAATTAAGCTCACAAAATTTAATCTAGATGCTCGTAAGGACCAAAAATTCATTAGACTAAACATAGGTTACAAAATGAAGGATTTAGATATGAAAACGGAAAATGGTCATCTAAACCCCCTTATGATGTAAACCTGCCTAAATCTAGCAATCTTACAACAAAAAGAGGACAAAATAGATGTTAAATGATTCGAAAAATACATGTGTTTGACGTCTCATCAAAAAGGATGCCTCTAGCTTCATTCTAAAACACACCAAGAATACAATCCTCCTCTCCTCTCCTCCCTTTGTTCTCTTTGTTCTTCGCGTTCTTCGTGTTCTTCACATTCTTCGAGCCTGAGAGTTTGAGAGTAAGGCACTGAATTGGTTCGCCAATTTCTGTTGTTGAGTTGTGCAAAGTAGAGAGTGTAGAAGTTGTATCCTGGAATTCTAAATGCCATCGAACTGTCACACACAACGGGGCATTTTCAGAATTAAGGATAGAGACCATCATCTCGCCTCTGCATCATATTCAACCACTTGTCTATGTTGGTATAATTCTCTACTATTTTTCGTTTACTTAATTCTGTTATTTATTTTATAACTAATTGTTTAGCTAATTGGATTTTAGGTTCTAACACATAGAAACTCAAAACACTTTAAATGATGACTATCCAACGCTTAAAAAAAACAAAGAACAAACCAAATCTGACCAATCAAACAAAAATTGTGTAATAATACTATCAAAAACAAACCCTAGACATACGACATATCTCATCCTGCGAACGATCGATGTGAATAATTGATGAAGAAACAAAGCAAAGATGCCGGAGAAGAATTGGAGAAACGAGCGGACAGAGAATTGCAGAGAAGGGCTGAGAAACGCAGAGAAGAGGCGAAGAAATGCGAAAAATATGCTGAGAAACGTGCGGTGATGGAAAATGGAGAAGAGGCTGAGAAATCGTCGGAGAGAAGAGGAAAACCGCTGCAGAAAGAAGAGACCTTATCGCATAGAGGGGAGAAGAAAGACAGCAAAAAGAAAGAGGAACCAGAGTTATAATACAACTAAATGATTAATTTTTCATTAATTACAAAATGAACCGCATTTTGCAAAATAGTCCCTGACTTGTCCATAAGCTTATAGACAGACCGTCTTTCCTAAGACTTTCATAATATATTTATGGTTAAATCATCTAGTACTCCATTCATTCCTCTATATGAGTCTTACTTTACCATTCGTCAATAAAGTTGATGTTGTTTGAAATATAAAAAAATTGCAGAGATATAAAGTGAAAATTATCATGTGAAATATTGCTACATTCATTGTAACACATATTTTTAAAATATTTATTTTTTATAATGTATGGTTATACATAATTTAAGATTTTTAAATTAGACAGTCTTGAAAAACAGTCTTTTCATATGTCTATGGAAGACGGGACTTAATTAAAATAAATGAAATTAGGGATTTATACTATGTAGTAACAGCAAGTGAAACATTTGAGTTTTGGTTAGAAACATTACATGCTTAGAGTAAGACATACATGTGATGTTTCTAATCAAAACTCAAATAGGGGTGTGAGTTTACCCAAATAACTTATAACCCAAATTGGATTTTAATTACTTTAACCGCAAATTTTTCATCTTTTTATGATAAAATTGCACTTTAGCCTCTTGTTTTTCCAACCCGTCTTTAAAAAGCACTCTTAAAAGTTAGAGAAAAGTGCATATATAACCCTATATAATTGATGAAAGTGTAAATATAACCCTGCAATAATGAAAGTGCAAATATAACCCTGCGATAATTGAAAGTGCAAATATAACCCTGGTTAGTCAATGCCGGAAATAATGTCTTTAGGGTTATATTTGTACATATGTATAATAGTTATGGTTATATTTGCACATATGTATAATAGTTAAGGTTATATTTGCACTAAAAAATAACTCAGGGTTATATTTGCACTTTCTCTAACATATAGGGTTATATTTGCATATTACCCTAAAAGTTATATAACCATTGTTAAATAGTGAATAAATAAATAATAATAATAATAATAATAAGACACATTTAGAGGAGTCCAAGAGTCTGTCTCTTGAAAGACGATTTTTCTATAAGTTATGAAAAAATTAAGGTTTACAATGAAAACTAGAAGAAATAAAGATAAATTATCGGGTTGCAAGAATCTAGCTATGAACTTTATAACTACTACACGTTACATACTAAATTTTTAATATTACAACTAAGAGGTTTTACTTTTTATTATTCTAAATAAATCTCGTCTTTCCGTAAATCTATGGAAAGACGGTCTTTCCCAAAACTTTACCCATTAAGAGATGGAATAGTGAATTTTGAGTGTGTGTGCATGAAAGTGTGGGCATACCATTGTCCATCCTCTCAGGCACCTAATTTTAGATATTCCGAACCACATGGCGATAATCTTCAGCTCGGCTATGTACACAAAACATACACGAGCATAAAGAAAGGGAGGCACATTTTCTGCAAAAAATAGTCTTCTCTATTTCCCCCCAATAGTTAAGCATTCTGTATCACACTATTTACATTCTTTGGCCAATATATCACACAATTACTTATGTACAAACACAGCTCCTTAGCAACACCTGCACCGTGAGTACGGATCCCAATCCCTTTCATTTCCTCCCCTAGTGGCTTCACAGTTATCAATTGGAATACAACTCAACGTCGTTCAGGTACCTGAAATATTCAAATACTTAGTAGTACTACTTTTTCTTCGACCACAAGGGTTCCCTCTTTTTAGCATGACCCTCAAATAATGAACCAACACTGTCAAGAGGCTCCTTCCAACTCATTCAATTCCATTGCACGAACAAGCTACCCAAGTAAAGGTTCAGAACTCTGGTAAATTTTGTCGACATGAGTTGCAGGCACATAAACAGCATCACGTAATGAGCTATGTTTCCGTCCATAGAAGAAATACACAATTACTCCAACAGTCAGCCATACTGATACACGTATCCAAGTCCCAGAGCTAAAACAGCAGAGGAAGGATATAACAAGAGAAGTAGCAGAAGTATTGATCAGAATCATCATCACTATCTGGGTAAGTCATATTTGCACATTAAATCATTAAGGTATTCAAGTGAGCATCGAGATGATTTAAAATTAAATATGAACCCGGTATTATGAATCCAGTTCTTTTTTTCTTTTCCTTTGTTTTTTGCATTTCAACTTAATACTCCTTTGGTTTTGTAAAAGTTTCCTTGGTTTTGTAGACTAAATAGAAGAAATGATAAATTGCTCAAATTTGTGAGCTTTTAATATATACCACAAGTATGGAAAAGTAGATCAGTACTTACCCGAGATTAATCAACAAATACACGTTGATTAAAATGCAGGCAATAGGTAGTAAAGGGACAAATGGACAGATGAAACCTGAAATAGATAAAATATAACATCAAGTAGTGAAAGTAAATAACTGTTTTAGAATACCAACACAAGTAAGAGATCAGAGATTCAAAAGGTAAATTATTAATGTCATGGTCACATAGAGGACGGGCTACTAAATTTCATTTCCACGAAAATGTGTACCACGAAATCTCATGAGCATATATAGTAGCAAAGAATACCTCCTGAAAACCCAAAGCTGTGTCTAGCTTCATCCTGGTCTATGGAAGTGAGTACTATCAAACCCAGTAAAAGCAGAGTCCCACCAAGTCCACAAAAAGCATAACGTAGGGAACTGATGGAAATCAACAATTCAGAAATTAGACGGTTGCATAACAATAGAATATAAGAAATACTAGAACACCTAACCATCCAGGTCAACCACCATTAATGAGAGAAATGGCTTATTTTTATTATTATATAAGTTGGTGGGGAGTCTTTCAAAAACTGAGTTGGGATATACTCTTATAGCCCCTACAAATGCAACTCAAGCTAAATCCCTTTTTCCTTTTTTTACCACAATCACCGTAAATATTACTTCTATCAACTCAAGCGGGGAATAAAAGCAACGGGGATGGCAGAAGACTGAAACCAAGTCCAAAGCCATAAAATGAAGAATATCAATATTGACTTCACCTGAAGTCCCCTCACACGAAATCAATGCACATTTGATATAACCTAAGCTTGGAAATCCAACAAAGCCCCAAGCTCTAATGGGGATCGAGAGTATAATTTTGAAGAGCTATGCACAGTTAATGGCTATAATGACACTGTTTAATTATTTGCGACAAGTGCATCATAGTGATAATCCGATTAAGACTTTTTTAGTCTTCTATACTTACAAAATCAATCATCAAGAACACAGACATATATCCTCTAATCACAATATTCCAGACCTACAGAAGGGAATAACTACAAGCTAAATTGTTCGCAGGACCAAATAGTCACCCACCTCTGTAAACCTACATTTGAAGCAGCACTAGTAAGGACAAGCACGCCAATACAGGTAAGCATAATGGTCCACCCAGAAACTTTCCTTCTGTTCTCTTTAGTTAGAACAACTATTTGAAGAAAAAAAACAAATCAGATAGAGTTAAGGCATTTGAAAAAGAAAAGATTATAAAAATCTTCCATTCTAGTAGTGTACATATTAATATAAATTCACGGTCTGGAGCAGACAAGATTAGGATCTTTGGATCATCTTGAACTTTCAGTAAATTAAGGCAGGAAATATCTTTACCAAACAATTTTGTAAGGAACGCCAAACACTTGCAACAACTTTTTGAAGCTGCATTCTGTAAGAGAGGATGATCATGAACTTCCTGCTTGTAAACTAAAAGTGGAGTTTTTTCATTTGAGGATATGCGAACTTTAGCAGTTTCTAAACTAATGGTACCACTACTACTACCACTAGCATAATGCACAGCTACTGAATCTATTGCATCCTGAAAAGATGGTGGAAGTGGAACCACATCTGGTGGAACGTATCTGAGAATGAGTACTGAAATTGCCACCATTGTGAATGCTAGAAGTGTACCGACACTGACCTGCACAGATATAATTAACACTGATTATTTAAGCAGTTTTTCAAATCCAATACAGAAATATTTATCACAGAGCTCATAGTTTGTGTCTTTCTTCCTTCTATTTGTCTATTTGCACAGCCTATAAAAACAAATTATTTAAGGAATAGGAAACTTAATTTGTAGGTATCTTATATCATCAGGGATTTAGAACAAAAGTTTCTGCTCAACTTTGGTGATGATTCTTTTGATTATGGAATAAAATAAGCAAAGTCCCTGCTTTCCAAACCCTAGAGTTGAGTAGTTTCATTCCTCACTTTTATATCTCAATGGCTCTAGGGCTCTTAGAAGTTAAACTTTTGATTGGAAAAACAAAGTGTGGGGTTGGAATAACAACTGCAGGGATTTTGAAATGCACTGGTAAACCAAATAAATGAGAAAAAACACACTTAGGGTGATTTAGACATGTGCCTAGGAAAACTTTAAGTGAACTGGCATACCCCCAGGCTGAAGGCCATTAGAAATGTAAAAAAGCCTTGGAAATTATGTTACTACAAAACATACTCCCTCTGGTCCTCTGTAATTGCCCCCCTTTGAAATGGCACAAATTTTTTTTGAAAAGTAAAATGAATAGAGGTTGTATTGGGAGAGTAAAAAGTAAATTATATGGATAAAAACAATCCAGGATTTGCCAAAAAGGGAAAAAGCAATAAAATTTTAAATCATCCCAAAATATAAAGGGAGTCATTATTAGAGGACCGGAGGGAGTAGTCATAGATGTAATAACATAAAGCCCTAAGTCATTATACCAATACATGGGGTTGATTATAACTATAAGGATCATAGCTCGCGGTCATGGCAACACATTGTTAACCAATTTTTATATAAAATGTGTTCCAACATCCTTCAAGTGCAATAAGATAACCTACACAAGAACACCAAATGTTCCCCAACAAAATAAGAAGAGGAACAAACATAGGAAGGAACTGGTATTATAAATGCCATTTTTTTATAAAGATATACATTGCACTATTGAAGCCGAGGAAACACTAGTTTGAAATAGTCAATCAACATACCATTCCTGACAACTGTTCAACATCCATGAAGAATGCCAAAGTCCCAGCAAGAAAGCCAGTCACAACAGTACTTTTGACTGGCACTTGTGTCTTTTTGTTGACATCCGAAAAAAATGAAGGCAGCAATCCATCTCGAGCCATTGCCATCAGTATTCGTGGCTGGGAGGAATCAAGAGTGTGAGCACAGTAGAATTGTTGAGTTTTTTTTGCGAACAAAAGATATATGAGACAAGAAGACTGTATAAGCAATCTCTCCAAATCAGAGAAACTAAATTGCAGTGCATAAGATATATAGGTTCTTGAAGCGCTAGGCAAAAGTAGTTGGGATCACTCTTGCAAGCCTAAAAGAAAGTCCACTGAAAGACATCTGGGGGACTTAAACTAGTTACGAGTCTTTGAGGATTCGTTTTACACATGTTTTAAGTATCACTCATATAGTTACCACTTACCAAATATAATATTAATTCTTTCAGGAAATTAATGGGTATAGGTAATGCTATTCCAAATAGGATTTCATCTCTTCAAAATCTGCTTCAATATGGATAGATAATCGTGCTCTCTGGTTTCTCAATCCGTGATTGATTAACAAACTATTCTGCATCAACCTTCACTTCAACCTGTAATCTTTCAAAATTAATGTTTCTTGCAGTTCCTTATTCTCTATTTTCAACCTTTCATTGGACATGAGTGCAGTTCGCAGATTAGCCATTTTTCCAAGCACTCCAAGCATCCTTGAAGATAACAAGACCAGATGTCCTAGTCCAACATTACAAAGCAGGAAAAATAACACTGTAGCATCAGACATTCAATGCTTCTTCTCAAAGTCTCAACCACCACAGAATCTTTATTATCTATAGTGGTATGCTTTTTTGACCCCTAGCTTCTACCGTCAAACTTCTAGCCTCACTTTCCTACAAATCTTTGAAATACTACTTATTTAAGTGGAACTTTGACAAAGTACGATGCAGAATAATGCAACAAAGGATCAGTACTGATAATTGAGCTTTCATTAAGGAAAAGGCTAGCAATGACCACAAAATTATAGTCAAAGTTCAACTTTGCAATTGTGCAAGATAAAGATTAAGAAAGCCAATAATGATTGCGTACACTAAATATACCTGAGGCATGATAGAACCCATCAATGTGGAGCACAGAGCAGTACAAGCACCAACAGTAATTATATATCTAAAACAGCAACAAGGTGAAGATTAAGACAATCAGATTCTCACTAAATGCGTTGTTTATGAAAAAAGGAGTATAGGTCACAAAGTAAATCCACATACGCTGCCCACTTAATTCCATGAACAGAAAATGCAGAAGAGATGGGAGTGTTAGGATCCAATTCATAATAAGGAACTAAGCCAACTACTACACCAGAGACCAACATATACAGGGTGCAGCATATAGACAGGGCAATTCCAATCCCCATTGGCAAATCCCGTTGAGGATTTTTCACCTGTTAGAAAGTGGAAAGAAAAATGAAGAGATCAAAGGTACATCAACAACAGTTAAGCAGAGCCAATACATAAACCAAGACTGGGCTTTGAACAAGACAAATTATATGGTGGTGGGAGTCAATCAATCTGACAGACTTGTAACCAATGGTAAACACCAGATGTTTCCTCATCTTCTAAGTTCTAACAAATTTACGATCCATGATAAAACAATGTTAACACATAGCGTACCCAGACTAATTTTCTGTTTATTTCCATACCAAACAGCCATAGTTTCTGGAAAGGCGCAACAAGTTTTTAAAAAGTACTAATTAACTCATCATTTCTGAATTGACACATTCTTGTAACTTCACTCAAGTGTCCACTAGACTCAATTCCCACAATAAAAGGGCATGTGGGGACTTTAAAACTGCTCAGACAAGGAAATGAAAAGATTATTTTCTTTTAATTGGATGAGCTTTTTACCCTTTTCAAATTTTCTTCGGACACTGTCAATCTGAATTAAAGAGCTATTCAATCTGGATCATGTTCAGGAGAGGAAAAATTCCAAATTTGAACTTCTGAAAAATGAAAGTTATGAGTTAAAGCACTGCCATTGGAGGGGATGACTGAAGAAAGCTTTAGGCCTGAGGAATCAGCTTTTCACCAATTAATTCCATTCCGATGCTGTTCTGAGTGTTAAAGGAACCCAAATGATGTAAACACTTCCATCATCATCGAAAAAAATCATCACAGTACTTCAAGTACTGGTTGGAGATGCTAATTTTGCAGTACCAAATGATGGCAATCCTAGTGTTGTCAATGAGTAATAGAGGTAAAATTCCCATTAATTGGGTTTTCCACCAACATATATGAATAATCTAATAATTATCACAAAGAAAACCTACAAAACTATTGTTCAAATTCAGCCAGACTAGGTCCCCTAAGAACTGCACAATCTTTCTTTGTATTCCTACCCACCTACTGCTTTCCCCCCAATGCTAAGATTTTTCAAGTCATTTCTCTAGCACTTGCTCTGCCTTGCCATTTTCTTTTCTCATCTACAGTACCCAAAAACCCCATTCTAACACTCGCAGTTTCCACGCAGTCACTTAAATCTCAGTTATACCTTTTTCAACTAAGTTACATCATTGTTCCAGTCCTGTCAAAGTCATTCATGATAATGCAGAGAGAGTGGTTATGCATACCAACGGTGTTACAATGAGCATCAGATTAGCATGGAAGATTCGAAAGTGAGGAGTAGAGTCCCATACGTTGGGCAGTTAAGTGTTTAGGAAGGAAAAAGGTTATCTTTTAAGATACTTCTTATATTCAACAGAGTTATTTTGTGGTTTCTGGATTACCCCCTGCACCCAGATTTTCATCAAACTTCTACAACTATGCACTCCTGGATTTAGGTTAATTACTATAGACAGGGGACAGGACAAACAACCGCTTCTCTGTTAAACTGGTAAAACTGGAATGTGGGATCCAAGCTGAACAGCAATTCTGTAGACTAAAGATCCGAAGGAAAATTACAATTACCTCTTCAGCTGCACTTGCAACTGAATCAAATCCAATGTAGGCAAAAAAGACTGTGGATGATCCAGCAAGCATTCCATCCACCCCGAAAGGAAAATATCTGAAAAATAGCATGGTTAGTGAATTACATTGATTTCCACACACGCATGAGATGTTCATAAGTAGTAGTCCAGGAAAACTTACCCAATGGGAAGTTCATAGCCCGGCCATCCATTCTTGAAACCTATATATCCCCCAACTACAATGACAAATATCATCGCACAAACATTTGCAGCAGTGACAATTCCTTGTACTGTTGTGCTCTGGAAAAAATAATTTGCTTGAATAGCCAGATGAGAAAGGAACCAAAATGAAAGGCCTTTTAGTGCCTTAATCTTAGGCATAATATACCTCCTTAATTCCAACACACAAGAGGCCAGTGACAACAAGAACTAAAAGTGCTGCACATGGGTCTATGATGACATCAAGTCCGGGAATGGTTTGCCGGGCAAGAAAGGCAGGAAGGCTATCTGGACCACCGAAAAGCAGTGCCTGGATAAAAAAAGAGTGAGCACTAAGACATAAAAGAAAACAGTAGAACAGAGAATTAAAATTACCGAAGTCACACACATGCAATATTTGGCTACCTTAGCGAAAATACATATTGACCTAAAACGAAGAAGAAAGGATTGACAATGATCCTTCCAACTTCTATGAGGGTAAACAACTCGTACTATATCACTATATTGGGTGTGCATTATTTTCTGATAAATGAGATAAATGTTTGAAGTTAGAGAACTTAGAGCAAAACATAAGGAGCCATTGTATCACATTAGATTCACAGAAAGGTCGAAAGGAAGGCATCTGGAAGAAAGCTAGTGTAACAGCGTCATAGTGTGGCTATCACATTAGATTCATAGAATTGCAGATATGAGTTAAAGTACCAAATTGGGGGATATGCCACGAGCAACAGCTGAACCTCCAACTGTGTACTCCAATATCAATGCCCACCCAATCAGCCAAGCAACCCCTTCCCCAATGCATATGTAAGAGTAATGATAGGCACTTCCAGCTGAGGGACAGCGACTGGCGAGCTCCGCATAGCAGAAAGCAGAGAGAGCAGCAGCTATACCAGCTATCAAGAAGGAGAAAGTAAGAGCTGGGCCCGAATGCTCTCTAGCAACAGTGCCTACAAGGATGTAGACTCCAGCTCCAATTGTGGAACCAACTCCTACAAACATTCAACAAACATCTGATGATCCAAAAGCCAACTTACTAACAGGAAAGTAATATCAGCAAGTAGCTACCTATGGCAATAAGGTGGGGAATGGACAGAGCCTTAGCTAATTGATGATGGCCGTGATGATCAGAAGGAGCAGAAGAAGAGGACGACGACTTTGACTGATCAGAATCCACCTGCTTCCTCCTTATGAGACCTTTCAACCACCCACCGCCACCGTATCCATCACCAGCAGCGGCAACAAAACCCATTATCTTCCCGCAAAATTCTGGCCTTTTAGTGGCAGAAATTGCAAAGCTTCAAGGATGGTAGCAAAAACTGGGTTGGGAATTCCCCTGAATTTCATTTCATGGCGTTTATTATTAACTTGCCGACAAAACAAGAAAAAGGCGTCGATGATTTTGTGCACGAAACTTCGGGTTTGGTGGGACGAGAAAGTTCCTGCAACAGCAGAGGCCAAAAAAGAGATTCTATGAGATTCCGTGTCAGGTCTTTGGAGATTGAACGATAGGATGCACTTTCATTATCAACTCCCAAACATTGCGTTGCGTATAAGAATGAAATGTGGTGGAGACATAGTAGAATTCTGTTTTCTTTTTTCTTTGTTTGGAAAGAGAATTCTACTGTATTTGATTTTTTATTTCTTTTAACTACTGCTTTTGTTTTGGTCCAATCGAAATGGTGAAATTATCAGTCATGGCGCCCCATGTGCGCCGTATGGGCGGTGGCCGGAATTTAGCAATTTCGAAAACTACAAAAATAATATGCTGCCCTCAATTCAATCAAAATTTCATACTCCCTCTTTTTTTAAAAAGGGTTAAAAAGGATTTCATTGATTATCAAAAAAATGTATCACACATTGCGGGATGTGATCCCATAAAGAAACATAGTCTTCTGTTTCTTTGGCATGATTAGGCAGTGTGTGACCTATTACATTATTCTATCTATTAATCCAATCTACTTTTGGACAAAGGTGAGACTATTAAACTTGAGATTTCGCTTATAATTAGACCAAAATCATATATGTCTTCGTTCTGGATATTAATTGCTTTGACAATGATTTGCGCATCTCCTCGAACTTGCTGAATTGATAAACCTTTGTCCAGAGCGGATTGTAATCCTAACCTCAGAGATAGAGCATCTGCATGTTTAGCGATGTATGGAAAAGGAATCATATGCGCTTCCACGTATACCCAATCACCATTTGGATCCCTTATAAACCATCCTAGGTAAGTGTTCACACTAGATCGCAACATCAAAGTACATAGTATTTCCTGTAGTGGTGTCCAGGGTTTGGACAGTGTTGAGCTCGGGATGACCTTTTTTTCTGTTCGAGGTTGTCCAGTTGTTTATTGGCATTACATAACACAATGTTGAGGTTGGAGAACGTGTTGCTCTTCATGAAGTAGTTTATTCTGATGGTCCCACAACTGGTATAACATCATGGTTGTAAGAGTCATATCTTGGCTGGTTAGTTCCAGTTAGGCCCGTCAAATGGGTTAATTGGATAAACCCGTTATCCAAACCCAATAGATCATTATCCAATTAACACGTTTATTAAATGGGTCATAATGGGTTGGGTCATAAATGGGTTGGGTCATTAAATGGATAACCCATGAGATATTCATATGACCCAATGGGTTAAAATATATTATCCAATAAGTCATTATCCAATAAATCATTATATAATTAACTCAATAAGTTATCATTAAACATTTTCTATCGATTTGGGTTACAAGTTGTCATTATCCAATGGGATCAGGTATTAAATGCTCATTAGTTTTTGGGATTGAGCGGGATGAAAATAATTGTGTTAATGGAAAATTTTGATCTCCATGGGTCCCATATTATGTTAATTCAATAAAAACGTAACAAATACCCAATAAATATCCAAAATTACCCAATTAAATGCATGTGTAATATTTAACATAAATATTCACTATAATTCACAAATTATACAAATTAGAATTCACAAATTATTCAAGCTCAATCTCGTACAATATTCGAGTTCGTACAGTATTCGAGTTCGTACAAAATTCGCACTCATTCTCGTACAGTATTCGAGTTCGTACAATATTCGAGTTCAATCTCGTACAGTATTCGAGTTCATACAGTATTCGAGTTCAATCTCGGTAAAACAGTTTAATCTTGATATAGATGAAGCCGGTTTGCATAGGAAGTTACAATTAGAGGAATTGGATGAAATCCGGAGGGAGTCCTATGAGAACGCCGAGATATACAAAGAGAAGACAAAGGCATGGCACGACAAGATGATCATCAGAAAGGATTTTGACGTTGGTCAGAAGGTCCTCTTATTCCAATCTCACCTTCGCCTATTCCCAGGTAAGTTACGGTCCCGATGGATCGGTCCTTTTGAGGTGGTTAAGGTCTTCCCGCATGGGGCGGTGGAAATTTTAGATCGAGCTAAGTCCAATACCTTCAAGGTTAATGGACAACGTTTGAAACCTTACCACGAGACCTTTGTACCGGAAAAAGGGGAGGACGTTCATCTCCTCGATCCGATTTGCGAGTAAGCTCCAAGGAGGGAAGTAAGTCGTGCCGACGACGTTAAATAAACTTGGTTTTAATCATCCGGATCGTCATTCGTGACTTTCTGTTGATGTTGTTTAGTTTTAAGCTTTCATTGTTTTGCTTTATGCTTTTCACAGGTTGTTTTCTCCATGATTTTATAGATATTTTGAAGCCAAGGCATTGGATTTTGGAAGGGGGAACTACTTAAATTCGAAAAGGAAGAACTTGGACAAGAGAAAGAAGCAGAAAAAAATTTTATAAGTGCCAGGTTAGTTGCCCGTCGCGAGTCGCGATGAGCTTTGTCGCGAGTCGCGACGGGCTCAGGAATTTTGTGCGAAATTTTTGGGCTTCGGATCCCACTTTCCGCGAATCGTGACTACCTCGCGACGCCCGTTGCGAGTCGCGATGAGCCTCGTCGCGAGTCGCGACGGACTTAGAGATTTTTGCGGAATTTGAACCTTTCGGCTTTACTGGATGAGCGGAGATGCATTTGGGTAACATATAATTGCCAGTTACCATAGTTGAGAATGATAAAAATTGCACTATTGTGTGCAACTTTGTTGTCATTGATGCACAGAGCCCATTCAACGCCATTATCGGTAGGCCCTGGATGAACACAGCGAAGGCAATATGGTCCCCATATCACTTAGTGATGAGATTTTCAACTCTAATGGGAATCGCAACAATACGAGGAAATCAGCAAATAGCTAGGCAATGCATGGTTATTGCAATGAGAATGGGAAGAAATGTTGAACAAACAAAAATTGTCTGCACCATCTCAGATAATGGCCTACTCAAGCAAGCGGAACCTCAAGTGGATCTCGGTGAGGAAACTGAAATTGTTCTGAACACGACAGACACTTCCAAACATGTTAAGATAATAAAATATCTTCCAAGTGATATTAAAGAAAAAGTAACAAAAATTCTGCTAAGTCACAAAGATAGAATCGCATGGACCGTGCAGAACATGGGAGGAGTCAATCTAGACATAGCTGCCAACTTTCTAAATATTAACGATTTGATCATGTCAATTAAGCTAAAGCAACAAAGCTTTGCTAGTGATGGATAGAAAGCATTCTGATGCGTCCACTTTATATGCTTATTTTAGTACTATTTAGGATCCATTTTGTACTCTTTCATTACAACAGCTTGTGTTTTACCATGAAATCCTCTTAGAAGGGGTAAGAGCAACTTTGCGCTCTTTTACCTCTTTTAAGTAGATGTTTTGTGCAACGAAGTAATGAAGACCGGAGGCCATTGAAGACTACACTTTCGAAGATTTTGAAGACTTGCTTCGAAGACGTGAAGACCGGAGGCCATTGAAGATCACTTTTGAAACCATTGAAGACTTAGAAGTTGAGAGGAGTGACTATGGGGATGACTACATGCCACAAGGAGGAGAAGAAGAAATAATGCAAAAAAATTCTGGTTACCGTCGCGAGTCGCGACGGACTCGTCGCGACCAACATGTTCGTCGCGAGTCGCGACGAACTTCGTCGCGAGTCGCGACGGCCACTGACCAGAATCCTACTTTCTTTTCCTTCCACTATAAATACCATTTTTCTCCCCTCTCATTCCACTTCTTCAGCAGCTGCGAATTTGTACTGTTCTAAACCCTATTCTTCCATTTTTCTTCTTTGATTCATCTAGTTGCTTTGATTTGTTGTTTTAGATAGATTAGCATGAACTCTATTAGCTAATCTCATCTCTTGGGAGCAATTGACCTAAGCTTCCAAACCTATGTCCTAAGAACACTTTGTAGCTTGTTTATCACTCTTGCTATTATGCATTTGTGGGAATTTAATGTGTTTGTTGATTTCATCATAGTGGTTGAAAGCTTGAGTATATGAAATGCTTGTATTAATTGCTAGTTAGGGTTTGGGGAAATTGGGTTAAATTTCCCCCTGTTCTTGTTAGGGATATATAAGTATGATTTAGAGCTTTTGATTATGTTGATGAATTGATGATTGCTAGATAAATATGCAATGTTGAACTCTTTGCCATGTTTATCAATTGTAGCAAATGGGAGAGGTCTATGAGTGGTCGCTCTTGATCAATCTCGTGTAAATGCATAGGTCGGTTAAATGCTTAGTCACGGTGTAGTGTTATAAGTGTTGCCGAGTTTGTTGATCCTTCGTGCTAAATGCCATTAATGGGATACCTTGAGTCGTGGTCGCGACTCGGGAGTCATTGGTGAGGTTTGACAAGAGATGTTGAACTCACTCTTGCAAACTACTATCTAAGAAGGATAGAAGTTTAGTCTTCACAGCAAGTAGTGAAAGTAGTAAATAAGTCACATGTTCAATGATGGATAATAGGTTTGGAAGTGTAAGTCAATTGCACCCAAGGCTTCGTAATTGTGTTTTCATCACATCTTTATTTGCGTTTACATGATTAGCATCATTCTCTTGATTTGATAATTGTTGTACTTTAATTTGCTAATTTAGGAACCATCCAACCAAACCCCCCCCCCCTTTGTTTACATGCTTTTATATATATCTATGTATGTATGTGTTTAGTACGTTTTCTCATATAGGTGTCGAAGTACTTAGAAAAATCCCTTTTCCTGTGGACGACCCCATCTTGCCACTATTTACATTATTGTGGATAGGACGCATTAAGGGCTTAAAAATATTAACTTTGAGAGGTACGGCGACGACCTCCCAAATTTTGCCGCCGTTGCCGGGGAAGAGGCGTTCATTTTTAAGTGCTTTAGCATATTGTGTGTGATTATGTGCTACTTGTGAATATTTGTTAGTTTAATTTTATTTTATTTTGATTTCTTAGTAGATTTACCATTTTCGCTTGGCTTGGAGACGTATTGTTTGTGTTCTTGGTGTATGGTTCGCACGCGATCCTCTTCACGAGAGCCCTTACACTACGACCCCGAGTTGGAGTTGAATTTGAGACGGGCTAGGAGGCTTTCTTTGGAAAGTGTGAATAACACCCCTCCTAGTGACCATTTTGTGAACACATCTTCTTCAATGGACCCCCGAATCGAGACTGAAGATGAGCAAAGGGAAGAAGAAGCCTACAATCCCCATCCCCACCAAAGAGGGATCCCTTTGGGACAGCCCTTGTTGAGAGAAATCATGGCGCCCAATCTTGAGCAACAACCGATGTGCATTGAATACCCAGTGGTTGGACAAAATAGGCATTTCGAGCTGAAAACCGGGTTCATCAATATGCTACCCGCATTCCTTGGAAGGCAAGGGGAGAATGCCAACAAGCATCTCACCGAATTTCACTTCTTGTGTAGCGGAACGGTTCCTCACGGAGTGGATGAAGATTTTTACAAGTTGAAGGCATTCCCTTTCACTCTTAAGGATGGTGCTAGAGATTGGATCCACTACCTACCACCAAGGAGCATAAAGAGTTGGCTTGATTTGAAGACAAAATTTCTCGCCAAATATTTCCCGGCCTCGAGGTCCGCTGCTTTGAAGAAGGATATAAGCAACATTCTGCAGTGGCATGAAGAGTCTCTCTTCGAGTATTGGGAGAGATTTAAGATGCTCCTCGCAAGTTGTCCCTACCATGGTTATTCGGAGGGAGATTTGGTGTATTACTTTTATAATGGCCTTCTGGATGAAGACCAAAGGCTGGTTAGAAGTTCTTGTGGTGGCACCCTCGGAAACAAAACGTCTGCTGAAGCCATGCAACTATATGAAGAGCTAGCGGAAGAGTCGAGGAATTTTAGCTCGAGGGCTGATTTGAGGAGGAGAAACCAAAGGCCTGTAAGTGATTTTGCCAACAGTGGGAAATTGGAGGATCAAGTCACGACCCTCACATCCATGGTGAAGACCTTGATGACCAACCCCGGAGGAAGTGCGCCACATGTTAAGTCATGTGAAATTTGCTATTTGGCGCACCCTACGGACACATGCCCCACTCTACAAGAGGATTACGTTGAGGAAGTAAGTGCTATGGGGTATCAGGGAAATCAAGGATACCAAGGTACCTATGGGTATCAAGGTGGTCAAGGCTACCAAGGTGGTCAAGGCTACCAAGGTAACCAAGGCTACCAAGGTAACCAAGGCTACCAAGGTAACCAAGGCTACCAAGGTAACCAAGGATACCAAAGATACCCAGGGTACCAAAGCCGGCCATATAATTCAGGAAATCATGATCAACCGAACCTCCGGTATGGAAACCCTCAAGGAGGCCAGAACTCTCAACCGTACAGGCTCCCCCCTCAACAATACCGGCCACCTCAACAACAGTTCCAAAGATTTGAAGACAAATCCCGAAACCAAGGGGAAGGTTCGGGGCTATCCAAGGATGAGGTAATGCAAGCTATTCACCGATTAGGCATGAATGCTGAAAAGGGCGAACAATTCCAAGATGAAGCTAAAGCAAGTATCAAAAACTTGGAAACTCAAGTGAGCCAAATAGCTCAAATGGTGAACCGGATGGAAGCCCGGGAAAAGGGTAAACTACCTGCCCAACCAGAGATCAACCCGAGGCAAAATGCAAGTGCTATCGCTTTGAGAAGTGGTAGAGAGGTCGGTGCTTCACCGGAGGCTGAAAATGTTGAGAAGGAGCCAACGAGAACTGAAGAGTCTGAAAAGGGAGTTGAGGAGGAGGTAATCCATGAGAAGGAGCCAACGAGAATTGGAGAGTTTGAGAAGGGAGTTGAGGAAGAGGCAATCCATGAGAAGGAGCCAACGAGAATTGAAGAGTTTGAGAAGGGAGTTGAGGAAGAGGCAATCCATGAGAAGGTGACCAAGGAGCTAGCCAACAAAGATAAGGAGGAAGAAATCAAGTTGGAGACATTGCCACCAAAACCGGAGTTAACCTCCACCCCGGAACCATCCTCTCCTCCACACAAGAAAGCAAAGATGGTGGAGAGCCCCCCATATGTTCCGGAACCCCCATTTCCAGAGGCCTTGAAAGACAGGATGAGGATGGAGGATAACAAAGACATCTACGAAGTCTTTCGTAGGTGTGAGGTAAACATTCCTCTCTTGAATGCAATTGAACAAATCCCTAGATATGCCAAATTTCTCAAAGAATTATGTGTTGTGAATAGGAAACAAAGGGCCAAAAATAAATTGAAAAGTGGAAAAAGTGAGCATGTTTCTGCATTGTGTCAAAAAGAGCTACCCCCTAAATGTAGCGATCCCGGTATGTTCACAATCCCGTGCATAATAGGAAATACTCGTTTTGAAAAAGCTATGCTTGATTTAGGTGCATCCATAAATGTTCTTCCTTATTCTTTGTACGAAAATCTTAACTTGGGAACATTGCATAAAACCAGGGTGGTAATCCAATTGGCCGATCGTTCTAGTGCATACCCTAAGGGTATTGTCGAGGATGTGTTGGTTAAGGTGGATTCCTTAATTTTCCCCGCAGATTTTTATGTCCTTGACATGGAGCATGATAAACATGCCGCCCCAATTTTGTTGGGGAGGCCATTTTTGAAAACATCTAGGACAATGATTGATGTGCATAGAGGTACCCTCACCATGGAATTTGATGGAATGAAAATAGAGTTTAACATAAATGATTCTATGAAATATCCTAGTGAAGAACATTCTTGCCATGCCGTAGATATTGTTGAAGAAGTTGTGCAAGATGTTTTTGAACTAAATGGTGAGGATTCTTTATTGGTTGCTTTGCAATGTGATGTTGATGATGCCCACAATGTATATTCTATGAGCACTAACTTGAAAGGCAGCTTTGAAGATTTGAACTTGCTTGAAAAGATGACACCGAGTGTCTCAACACCTTCTCCTCTACTCTTAGAGGAACTCGAGGAACCGGAATTCCTCCCCTCGCTTGTGAAAGCCCCGGTGCTTGACCTTAAACCTTTGCCAGATGATCTTAAGTATGCATTTCTTGGGGAAGGCGAGACGCTTCCAGTTATCATTTCGAGCAAGCTCACCAAGGAGCAAGAAGAAAAGTTGATGGTGGTGTTGCGGGAGAACAAGGAAGCAATTGGATGGACTATTGCCGACATCAAAGGCATAAGTCCATCCACTTGTATGCACAGAATCTTGTTGGAAGAAGGTGCGAGACCCGTCTGACAACCCCAACGCCGTTTGAACCCACCTATGATGGATGTGGTGAAGGCGGAAATCCTCAAATTGCTTCAAGCAGGCATGATTTACCCAATTTCGGATAGCAAGTGGGTGAGCCCAACTCAGGTGGTACCAAAGAAGAGTGGAATGACAGTCGTTGAAAATGGGAAGGGTGAAATGGTGCCCACCCGAGTTCAAAATGGGTGGCGAGTTTGCATTGATTACCGGAGATTGAATGCAGAAACCCGGAAGGATCACTTTCCCTTACCGTTCATTGATCAAATGCTTGAGAGGTTAGCAAGTCACCCCTACTATTGTTTCTTGGATGGATACTCGGGGTATTTTCAAGTGGCTATCGCTCCAGAAGACCAAGAGAATACCACCTTCACATGCCCTTTCGGTACATTTGCTTACCGACGCATGCCTTTCGGGCTATGTAACGCCCCCGCAACCTTCCAAAGGTGTATGGTAAGCATTTTCTCAGAATTTGTTGAAAATTTTGTCGAGGTATTTATGGATGACTTCACTGTTCATGGTAATTCCTTTGACGATTGTTTAGCACATTTAGCGCAAGTTCTTAACCGTTGCATTGAAACTGACCTAGTGCTAAATTCTGAGAAATGTCACTTTATGGTGGAGAGAGGTATTGTTTTAGGCCATGTTGTCTCCTCTAATGGTATTGAGGTTGACAAGGCAAAGATAGACACGATTCAAACTTTGCCTTATCCTACTAATGTGCGCGAAGTGCGTTCTTTTCTTGGCCATGCAGGATTCTATCGCCGGTTCATCAAGGACTTCTCAAAGATAGCATCTCCTCTATGCAAATTGTTGCAAAAGGAGGTGGAATTTGTAGTGGATGAGAGGTGTCAAGGGGCCTTCGATACATTGAAGGAAAGGCTGGTCTCGGCCCCTATCATACAACCCCCAGATTGGGCGTTGCCTTTTGAGATAATGTGCGATGCGAGTGACTACGCCGTTGGAGCAGTGCTTGGTCAAAGGGTGGGGAGAGTACCTCACGCCATCTATTACGCATCCATGTTCCTAAATAAAGCCCAAGGGAACTACTCCACCACTGAAAAGGAGTTGCTAGCAGTGGTATTCTCTTTAGAAAAATTTAGATCTTATTTGCTTGGTACTAAAGTTATTGTATACACTGATCATGCAGCGCTTCGTCATTTAATGGCGAAGAAAGAATCCAAGCCAAGGTTGATTAGGTGGATCTTGCTTTTGAGCGAATTCAATTTGGAGGTGCGGGATAAGAAGGGCGCTGAAAACCTTGTGGCCGATCATTTGAGCCGGTTGACTCCGGGGGAAGACATTGAGGTAAGCCCAGCAATGAAGGAGCAACTACGGGAGGAATTCCCTGATGAACAATTGTTCACCATTAATCGCATTAGGGATCTCCAACCGTGGTATGCCGACATTGTAAACTTTCTTGTCGCTGATAAATTCCCTCATCATTTTTCTAAGGCCCAAAAGGATAAGTTAAGGAGTGATGCAAAATATTATGTGTGGGATGATCCCTTTTTGTGGAAACATTGTGCGGATCAAGTTGTTAGGAGATGCGTCCCTGATAGTGAAGTTCACTCAATTCTTGAGTTTTGTCATTCTCATGCTTGTGGCGGTCATTTTGGAGCCAAGAGAACCGCTAGAAAAGTTTTAAAAAGTGGGTTTTATTGGCCTACGTTGAATAAGCATGCATACATATTTTGCAAGTCTTGTGATGAATGCCAGAGGGTAGGAAATATCTCCACTAGGAATGAAATGCCCCAACGACCTCTTTTATATTGTGAAATCTTTGATGTTTGGGGTATTGACTTTATGGGGCCTTTCCCTAGTTCTTATGGCTTTACGTACATTCTTCTTGCTGTTGATTATGTATCGAAGTGGGTTGAAGCAAAACCCACTAGGACTGATGATTCTAAAGTGGTTGCAGAATTCTTGAAAGATAACATCTTTTCTAGGTTTGGGGTACCCCGAGCCTTGATTAGTGACCGTGGCACCCATTTCTGCAATCGGACCATAGCAGCACTCTTGAAGAAGTATGGAGTCACTCACAAGACATCTACCGCCTATCACCCACAAACCAACGGGCAAGCCGAAGTTTCCAATCGGGAAATCAAGTCCATCCTTCAAAAAACGGTTAATCCTAAACGGAAGGATTGGAGTTCTCGGTTGAATAATGCCCTGTGGGCGTATAGGACGGCTTACAAGACACCAATCGGTATGTCCCCATACCGGTTAGTGTTTGGTAAGCCCTGTCACCTACCGGTAGAAATTCAGCACAAGGCTTATTGGGCGGTAAAACAGTTTAATCTTGATATAGATGAAGCCGGTTTGCATAGGAAGTTACAATTAGAGGAATTGGATGAAATCCGGAGGGAGCCCTATGAGAACGCCGAGATATACAAAGAGAAGACAAAGGCATGGCACGACAAGATGATCATCAGAAAGGATTTTGACGTTGGTCAGAAGGTCCTCTTATTCCAATCTCGCCTTCGCCTATTCCCAGGTAAGTTACGGTCCCGATGGATCGGTCCTTTTGAGGTGATTAAGGTCTTCCCGCATGGGGCGGTGGAAATTTTAGATCGAGCTAAGTCCAATACCTTCAAGGTTAATGGACAACGTTTGAAACCTTACCACGAGACCTTTGTACCGGAAAAAGGGGAGGACGTTCATCTCCTCGATCCGATTTGCAAGTAAGCTCCAAGGAGGGAAGTAAGTCGTGCCGACGACGTTAAATAAACTTGGTTTTGATCATCCGGATCGTCATTCGTGACTTTCTGTTGATGTTGTTTAGTTTTAAGCTTTCATTGTTTTGCTTTATGCTTTTCACAGGTTGTTTTCTCCATGATTTTGTAGATATTTTGAAGCCAAGGCATTGGATTTTGGAAGGGGGAACTACTTAAATTCGAAAAGGAAGAACTTGGACAAGAGAAAGAAGCAGAAAAAATTTTTGTAAGTGCCAGGTTAGTTGCCCGTCGCGAGTCGCGATGAGCTTTGTCGCGAGTCGCGACGGGCTCAGGAATTTTGTGCGAAATTTTTGGGCTTCGGATCCCACTTTCCGCGAATCGTGACTACCTCGCGACGCCTGTCGCGAGTCGCGATGAGCCTAATCGCGAGTCGCGACGGACTCAGAGATTTTTGCGGAATTTGAACCTTTCGGCTTTACTGGATGAGCGGAGATGCATTTGGGTAACATATAATTGCCAGTTACCATAGGTGAGAATGATAAAAATTGCACTATTGTGTGCAACTTTGTTGTCATTGATGCACAGAGCCCATTCAACGCCATTATCGGTAGGCCCTGGATGAACACAGCGAAGGCAATATGGTCCCCATATCACTTAGTGATGAAATTTTCAACTCTAATGGGAATCGCAACAATACGAGGAAATCAGCAAATAGCTAGGCAATGCATGGTTATTGCAATGAGAATGGGAAGAAATGTTGAACAAATAAAAATTGTCTGCACCATCTCAGATAATGGCCTACTCAAGCAAGCGGAACCTCAAGTGGATCTCGGTGAGGAAACTGAAATTGTTCTGAACACGACAGACACTTCCAAACATGTTAAGATAATAAAATATCTTCCAAGTGATATTAAAGAAAAAGTAACAAAAATTCTGCTAAGTCACAAAGATAGAATCGCATGGACCGTGCAGAACATGGGAGGAGTCAATCTAGACATAGCTGCCAACTTTCTAAATATTAACGATTTGATCATGTCAATTAAGCTAAAGCAACAAAGCTTTGCTAGTGATGGATAGAAAGCATTCTGATGCGTCCACTTTATATGCTTATTTTAGTACTATTTAGGATCCATTTTGTACTCTTTCATTACAACAACTTGTGTTTTACCATGAAATCCTCTTAGAAGGGGTAAGAGCAACTTTGCGCTCTTTTACCTCTTTTAAGTAGATGTTTTGTGCAACGAAGTAATGAAGACCGGAGGCCATTGAAGACTACACTTTCGAAGATTTTGAAGACTTGCTTCGAAGACGTGAAGACCGGAGGCCATTGAAGATCACTTTTGAAACCATTGAAGACTTAGAAGTTGAGAGGAGTGACTATGGGGATAACTACATGCCACAAGGAGGAGAAGAAGAAATAATGCAAAAAAATTCTGGTTACCGTCGCGAGTCGCGACGGACTCGTCGCGACCAACATGTTCGTCGCGAGTCGCGACGAACTTCGTCGCGAGTCGCGACGGCCACTGACCAGAATCCTACTTTCTTTTCCTTCCACTATAAGTACCATTTTTCTCCCCTCTCATTCCACTTCTTCAGCAGCTGCGAATTTGTACTGTTCTAAACCCTATTCTTCCATTTTTCTTCTTTGATTCATCTAGTTGCTTTGATTTGTTGTTTTAGATAGATTAGCATGAACTCTATTAGCTAATCTCATCTCTTGGGAGCAATTGACCTAAGCTTCCAAACCTATGTCCTAAGAACACTTTGTAGCTTGTTTATTACTCTTGCTATTATGCATTTGTGGGAATTTAATGTGTTTGTTGATTTCATCATAGTGGTTGAAAGCTTGAGTATATGAAATGCTTGTATTAATTGCTAGTTAGGGTTTGGGGAAATTGGGTTAAATTTCCCCCTGTTCTTGTTAGGGATATATAAGTATGATTTAGAGCTTTTGATTATGTTGATGAATTGATGATTGCTAGATAAATATGCAATGTTGAACTCTTTGCCATGTTTATCAATTGTAGCAAATGGGAGAGGTCTATGAGTGGTCGCTCTTGATCAATCTCGTGTAAATGCATAGGTCGGTTAAATGCTTAGTCACGGTGTAGTGTTATAAGTGTTGCCGAGTTTGTTGATCCTTCGTGCTAAATGCCATTAATGGGATACCTTGAGTCGTGGTCGCGACTCGGGAGTCATTGGTGAGGTTTGACAAGAGATGTTGAACTCACTCTTGCAAACTACTATCTAAGAAGGATAGAAGTTTAGTCTTCACAACAAGTAGTGAAAGTAGTAAATAAGTCACATGTTCAATGATGGATAATAGGTTTGGAAGTGTAAGTCAATTGCACCCAAGGCTTCGTAATTGTGTTTTCATCACATCTTTATTTGCGTTTACATGATTAGCATCATTCTCTTGATTTGCTAATTGTTGTACTTTAATTTGCTAATTTAGGAACCATCCAACCAAACCCCCCCCTTTGTTTACATGCTTTTATATATATCTATGTATGTATATGTTTAGTACGTTTTCTCATATAGGTGTCGAAGTACTTAGAAAAATCCCTTTTCCTGTGGACGACCCCATCTTGCCACTATTTACATTATTGTGGATAGGACGCATTAAGGGCTTAAAAATATTAACTTTGAGAGGTACGGCGACGACCTCCCACATTCAAAGAGGAGGTTAAAGCATTGCTCCATGCCGGTATCCTAAAGGAAGTAATTTATCCAAAGTGGTTGGCAAATCCAGTGATGGTAGAGAAGACATACACATGATGGACGATGTGCATAGATTTTACTGATCTAAACAAAGCATGCCCAAAAGACTACTATATGTTACCTAAAATTGACCAGTTAGTGGAAGCAGTATCAAGTTACGAAGTCTTAGCATTATTGGATGCGTATTAAGGATACCACCAGAAACTGATGAATCCAGAAGATGCGGAAAAGACAGCTTTCATAACAAGTTTTGGAATATTTTGCTACGTGAAGATGTCATCCAACCTAAGGAATGCTGGTATGACATATCAAATAGTAGTCAACACTGCATTTTGCAATCAAACCGGACGAAATGTTGAAGCATATGTTGACGACAAGGTGATCAAAAGTAAAAAGGTATATCAGTTCGCGTAGGACTTGAAATAAACCCTGGATGCACTAAGCACGATTGGCATGAAACTTAACCCTAATAAGTTCATAACTGGAGTGGGTGCAGGAAAATTTTTGGGGTATAAAGTATCCTCCAAAGGAATTGAAGCTAACCCAGAAAAGATACAAACAATAGTCGATATGCCTCAACTACGAACAGTCAAAGAAATGCAGGTGTTGATGAGATCCCTAGCATCACTTAGCAAGTTTGTCTCGAAAATGTGGAAAAACATTTCCCATTGTTCGACATCCTTAAAAAAGCCAAAAAGTTCAGCTGGAATGAGAAAAGTCAGAAACCGTATAAGTCGTTGAAAGAACGGCTCCAAGCGTTGCCAATGCTGAAGTCGCCAATACCAAGAGAGACTCTATACATGTACTTGGGAATTTTGAGAAAAGTAGTGAGTTCGGTCTTAGTGCGTCAAGAAGGGCAAAGACAAGTGCTAGTATACTACAACAGTAGGATACAACAAAGTGCAGAATGACGTACTTGCTAATCGAAACATTAACTCTTGCACTAGTTTGCTGAGCAAGGAGACTGTGAAGCTACTTTCAAAGTCACAACATAGTTGTGTATATTGACTACCCAATCAAAAATATCTTGAGCAAACCAAAATTGTCCAGCGGAATGACTAAATGGGCTCTTGAATTGGGACAGTATGAGATCCAGTTTCAGCCGTGAACTGCAATCAACGCGTAAGCCTTAGTATATTTCATAGTAGAAATGATGAGCGCGGATGCACAAGAGGCAAGTACACCTGGAAATCTTGGAATAGAAAAAGGGAAATCAAAGTGGACAGACATTGCATGGAAATGTTTGTTGATGGAGCGTCTAGCAAAGAAGGTTGTGGTGCATGATTACTACAAGTAAATCTAGATGGAGGAGAACATAGATACTCACTTTGTTTCGATTTCCCACTCACAAACAATGAAGCTAAATACAAAGCACTGATACGTGGTTTGGACCTTACAATCAGGATGGTGGTCAAGAGCATTAAGTGTTTTAGCAATTCATAGATAGTGGTCCAACAAGTACGTGGAGATTATGAGATGCAAGAGGAGCAATTGATAAAGTACTTAAGGAGAGTTTTCCAGCTTATGGGCCAACTTGAATACTTTGACATTCAACATGTACCACATAGTGAAAATACCCAGGCAGACGCCTTAAGTAAGCTAGCGACGGCTAGCTTCGATTTGTTTCTGGGATAGAACGATATGAATGTAGAGATCATACCAATCAGAAGTACGGCCACAAAAACAGTGTCAACGGTCCAGACAGAAGAAACAAACTGGATAACGTCGTTAAGGAACTATTTTGAAACATGAAAATTGCCAGAAGATAGAATCCAGGCTAGAAAGCTTGAATTAAAGTCGCAAAACTACGTTATGAAGGGGGGAATCTTATACAAAAAAGGTTTCCTATCTCCATGGATAAAGTGTCTAGGACCATCCTAAGCAAGAAAAATCATGAAATAAGTTCATGGGAGACTATGTGGGGCGCATCAAGGATCTCAAACAATCGCGAAGAAGATAATTCGAGCAGGGTGCTATTGGCCAACAATGTTTAACGATGCGCACAAGTTCGTGTTAAAGTGCAAAAGCTGTCAAATTAATGCATCGGCATCACATAAGCCACAAGCTACTTTAACATGGATATATAGAGCCTGACCATTTGACAAATGGGGAATTGATTTGGTTGGACCTTTCCCTAAAGGAGCTGGTAATGCAAAGTTTATAATCGTAGTGATTGACTGCTTCACAAAATGGGTAGAAGCAAAACCATTGGGAAGAGTCACGGAAGAAGCAACAAGAGAGTTTGTTTGGAAAAACATAGTTTGTCGGTTCAGTGTACCTCAAACTATCGTAACAGATAATGGCATGCAGTTCACAAGAGGGACCTTCACCGAGTGGTGCTCAAAGTTAGGGATTATATAGAAATTCATGTCTATAGCTCATCACCAAGCTAAAGTCCAAGTGGAGGTAACTAACAGAACGTTAGTCCAAAGAATTCAAAAATGATTCAAAGGAAAGCGAACTGGATGGGTAGATGAGATACCCAATGCATTATGGTCATAAAGAACAACCGTGTGAGAACCCACTGGAGAAACACCGTACAATTTAGTTCACGGTCATTTGGCAGTAATACCAGTTGAAATCGGGAACTCAATCCTTATAGTGGGAAAATACAATGAAGACAGTTATCCCAAAATAATGAAATTGGATTATAATAAACTTGAGGACAAAAGGCAACATGCAATGATCACAGAGGTAAAGTATAAGGAGAAGATAGCCCGAACATATAATGAAAATGTCAAGAAGATACAATTTTGAGTTGGCAATCTTGTGCTACAAAAGACTGAGGTAAGTCTCGTAGAAGAAAAAGGAAAACTATGCCCAAAGTGGGAAGGCCCGTAAAAAGTAACGAAAGCGCACCGATCTAACAGCTACGAGCTAGAAAGATCGGATGGTAGCAGCGTCCCGAACACTTTGCATGTGATCAACCTAAGAAAGTTCTATATTTAGATCCTTAGTAGGTGTTAGGAAGAACTCAGTTATACATGAGCCATGATATGGTCATTGGCGACCTTTTCATCGATTAGTATCATTATTTAGTTTCAAGCGCGATATCATCGCGACCGTACATAATCAATATCAGAAAACATCTTTTGGGGTAACTCATTCATAGTACTATTCACTTACATTTTATGCAAAATCCATAGTAACACCAGCATAAAGGGGTATTCCATAGCACCCCGCAAAGAAAAACAAATATCAAACATCAAAACCACGAAGAAATAAATTTGTACAATCACAACACGGCAAGCTACAATCTTGTCAAAGTACATATAACGAAATTAGAAAAGCGAAAGAAGCAAGCAATAGATCTTGTGGTTTTGCACAATATAGGTTTACAACCTCAATCTTGAAAGATATAGATCTTGCAAAAAGGCACACGTGCCTACAAAAACAGTGACAAAAGAAAGCAATAGATCTTGCAGCTTCGCACAATATAGGTTTACAACCTCAATCTCGCAAGCTATAGATCTTGCAAAAATCAAAAACTCAAAGGCACATGTGCCTATAAAGGGCAACAAAAACAAGCAATAGACCTTGCGGCTTCGCACAATATAGGTTTACAACCTCAATATTACAAGTTATAAATCTTGCAAAAACAAATGCAAAGGCGTACGTAAAAATGCATTGAAAATAAAAATGTGATATTTTATTGAAATTAAAAGGTAGCACAAAATATAAGTACAAAGATAGTACTCAAAACATTTGGAGAAGTGGATTATTACATCAAGGAAAAACAAGTTATCTACACCTTGGTGCGCGAGATGGCCCAGCTGAGAAGAACTACCTGAGTAGCGAGATTGCTCAACTTGATATCGCTCCTCAGATTTAATATGATCGTAGCGTTATTTCATATATAAGTTGGCGGGTTTGACCACTTTGCTACATACGATCAAGATGCTTCGCATAGTACGCTTTAAAGTCAGAAATAGGACCAAACTTTTCACGATCAAGTTGAACACTCATGACATCCATGGTGTCTTGATAGATTTTATTCAAATTCTCCAAATCATGTATCTTCTCCTGCAGTTAACGAATATGTGACCGAACAGATTCAGATAAATTAATCCTCTGCCCATTAATATTCATAGTTAGATCCATGTGGCCAGTAGAACCGCAGAGCTCTCCGGAAAGAGCCTTGAGTTTATCTTTGTAATCAACACAAGCTTGTTCAAGCTAACGAAGACACAAGTTAAGGTGGTTGCACTCAGCACGAAGATGATCATTCTCACTACGCAGGTGGCTATTCAAGGTGAACTGTTCATCAAACCTGCTCTGCCACCCTAAAGAGCAAGTGGACAGGCGATCACATTCATCCCGTTTCTTCTTCAGATGATCCAATAATTGGTCACTTTGAGAGCACTGGTCCAAATATTCTTTACTTCTTCTTTCTAATCAATCATTTTAACCAAGTTAAGCTGTTATTGCTAGATAAGATCATTATGTTGGACACACAATCCTTTCAACTTACGAATATAGTCTTGTGACTCATTTATGGTCTTCTTCCATCCAAGCTCCAGATCATTGATGCTAAGTAGCATATATTTAAGACAAACGCCCAATGACATTGCCCACTCTTGAACGCGACTGGGCAGGTTGAGGGAACGAACATACACATCAATAGACTCGAGATCCTTGTCGAGAGATTCAATATTGTAGCCATCAGGTACAACTTAACTACAGGAACAACTCATATGAGAGGATGAAGATGACGAAGAAGTAGGGACACGTTATCCAAGACATAATGGAATAGATTTTAAGGCAGAAGTCCCACATAGTGTGGTCAATAGTCAACACTACTCCCTATCTGTCACATAAGGGTTCACTTGTATTCTTCTATCGACACCGCCTCAGTAATTAGGTAAGTGCAACAATGACCAAGATGTTTTTAAGGTCTCATTCTTCCCCGTACGATTATGTCCCGGGCACTCCACTACGATTGCTTCTCTCTAGGCCTACAAAGGTAAAGGTATAAGCACCTTATCATTGAATCTAAGGTTGCAACGGCATAGGTCGAATTACACTAACCCTAGTTGCTACTAAGGTATTTCTATATGTAACCTTCAGGCTCCAGTCCAAATAACTAGTGCACGGTCTTTGGAACGTTGACTCAGTGACCCACATGCATACACCCATACGGTCCTACACTGTCGCTCCCCCTGTTACATCTAGGTTTCACTCCCCAAGGGATATCAATAAAGGTGTCAACATGAAAGTAGACTATGGTGTATGCCAACATAGTGTAAGAATCATGCAATTAATAAGAATGTAAGGCACAAGTTAACAAATGTTCATAAGCATAAAAGGACAGAGAGATCTTAGAATCTCACAAAATAACTACCAAGTCATGAATACAAGTATAAATCCCAAAGTTAAATCACTACTCCCTAAGCATTTAACTCAAATATTTTATTGAATTCAATGCCCTTAGGAAAAAAAAGGAGAAATAATTTGGAGAGAATGGTTAGTCCCCTTCTCTCTCTACCTACTCTTAGAAAAAACTAGGAGAATGAAAATAAACTATCCAAACTTCAAATCCATAGCATTCATTGAATTAAATACAATGGATCTAAGAAATTAAAAAGTGATGTGCTACATTATGCGTGCGTTAACCGTTGAACTAGGCGTAATAATTGGTTCGTTTTATATGCTGGATTGCTAGTATTAGTTGGTTTACGTGACAAGTGGTTTGGACGACCATGTTTGGTTTTCTTGTCTAAATGGATATATTGTATCCACAGGCACCTAGATTTTCCTTTGTGATCATTTTTAGTAGGTCGCTTGTGGATACTTTTTGTTACATTCTATGTGAAGGCTATTTTGAAGGATTAAAGAAGATATTGAAGGTCGTTCGCAAGGACGGTAGAAGGGATTGAAAACCATTCACATTAGAATGGTAGTATATGAAGCCCACGGACTTCAAATCCTAGTAATAGAAGGATGAAGCCAAAGATAGGCGACATTGGAGTTCAAAATAGCCAAGGAAGAAATGGAGAATCATGGTCAGAGAGTTGCGCCAACTTCTGGGAACGATCAAAGAAAAATCAGCTTTCAACGTTGGTTTTATTGGATTAGTCCCTCGAGAACCATAAAATCGACTGCAAGAACTCTCAGAGCGGACTAACGATTCATCCGTACTAAAGGAAAGAAGTTCAGCCGGCCGAAGCATAAACAAGTTTGTGCGGACCGCTCATGGGTGGCACCAACGGACGGCACCAGACGACACAGTCCACACCAAGGGTCTTTGGCACAGACCATGCCAAGGCCTGGTGCGGACCGCGCCAAACTCGATGGGCCACGCACGCAAGTTCCAAGTTTCACACAAAATGGCTAAGTATGGGCGCAGACCATCTCGTTTTCGATGGCTCGCGCCGTTTCAAGTGCAAAATGTCAAGACCAGCAGGGGGGTGTGAAGAATTGAGCAATCCGCACCAAAATACTGAGAAAAATGAGTATCCTGATGATGGGCCACGCCAAATAACATGGCCCGTGGATCAGAAGTACAAAGACGACCATCATGACGATGGGCTGCGCCAGACGCCGCAGACCGCACCAGCACGATCTGCTCCAAATGCCACAGTCCGCACCAAGGACTCGACGCCAACCATGCTAGATCTCGTGGCCCGTGCCAGCTCTGATGAAATGGGTCGCGCCAGATCTTGCGCTTGCGCCAGCACCGACCAAAAACGTGCCGCGGATCGCGCCCTCCGTGACGGTCCGCACCAAGTGGCGGCTGAACTAGGGTTTCACACTTTTGGCCTAGTTTGGGCCAATTTTTATGCCCAATCCCCTACTACTATATATAAGCATTTAGTCTTCTAGGAAAAACTAAGTATGCATAATATAGATTTTTCTGTTTCTAGTTCAAATAAAATGAAGAGGAGAGTTTTCTCTCTCTCTAGAGTTCTTTTTCTCTTTCCTTCTCCTTTTCTCTTATTTCTTCATCTTATTTTCCTAGATCTATGATATCTAACTTGATATTTGCCATGGATCTAATTTCTAGGGAGTAGATTTATTAGATCATTTTTCATTAGTTAATTTGGAGAGCATTATAGAGAGAGAAACATTCTTTCTTCTTTCTTTCTTTCCTTTTTATTTTGCTTTAATCATGTGATGTTTCCATAGCTTGGGGAGTTGTTTATTTGAATTCCATATCTATGGAGTTGTTTCCATAGCTTGGGGATAATTGTATTCATGAGTTGATTTATGCTTTTGTGAGATTTCTAGTTCATCCTAATTATTGTGCTTGTGATATTATTGTGACTTGTTTTTTAATGTTAGAATTGCATGAATAGTACACTCCATTAGCACACACTCTAGTCTATATTCATGTTTGTGCAAATATTTATGCCCCCCAGGAAGAGAAACCTCGAATGTGTTATGGGTAGCAGGGTACGGGTCCGCGTGGGTGTGTGCACGGAGGTCTTTTCCGAGTTTGCTCTATTATGTTGTCAGCACACTAGTCTTAGCTAATACGTAAAGTAGTCCGATAGGTTACGGGTAAAGATAGTGAAAAGTAGAAAGTTAGGGTTGTAAGAGGCCTTAGTATTATAGATAAGGTGCCTACTTCCATTTCCTCGTTTATAGGCCTAGGGAGTAGAGCATCTGTAGTGGAGCGCCCGAGACGTAATCATACAAGGGAGAAACAAACCTACAACAATGGTCAGACCTTGTTGTACACCCCTAATAATGGAGGCGGTGTCGATGGAAGGTTGCACCGACATGACATGTACAAGGAAGTGTATGCCATTGACCACACTACGTGCTATGAGCACTAGATTAGGTTTTTCTAAATCTTACATGTGAATGAATCTAGGATCGAAGCATTAAATCAACCATGATACGCAAACATTCCCCAAGTGTCTAGTTTATATAGTTTACATGTTTTTTAGTTGTTAACTAAAAAATGAAAACCCCCACTTGTTTACTACACTATCTATTCCTAGCAACACATACAGATTGACAACCCAGACGTGGTTGTGTGTGATTGACTTTAGGCCTTAGCATCTCTGTGGACATACCCAGGGTTTACCGCTAACTACCTTATCAGTAGCATAGTAGTGAGTTGGGTGTAGAACTATAAATTTTATCTTTGACCTATTTGATCTCAGCTTTCACTCGGGTCAATTAGCTACAATTAACACTACAAAAAACTGAAGGTTTTTTGGTTAAGGGCAAATAACCGAGGTAAAAAATTCTTTTACCTCGGTTCTTATTATTTTCGAAGTAAAAAAATATTTTTTAGCTCGATTTAAAAAATGCGGTAAAAAGTACACTTTTTACCTCAGTATTGTTTTATACTGAGGTATTACCAACGTCAGTTGTTTTTGACATGAATGACCGACATCGCACGCATGTCTGGCTTACCGACATCGGTTGTTTTAGAGACCAACGTCGCACATACCACTCACAGATATGAAATGACCGACGTCGCACACATGTTTGGCCTATCAACGTCGCAAGTACCTCATGCAAACATGAAATGATCGACGTCGCACGTCGATTATTATTGTGACCTACGTCGCACGTCGATTATTATTGAGACCGACGTCGCACATACCTCTTGCAGATATGAAATGACCGATGTCGCACATATATCTGGCTTACCGACGTCACACGTACCTCTCGGAGACACCCTTGCGATGCACAATTTAAAATAATTGAATATATATATATATATATATTATTGATGTAATTTTTTATTAAATAAAATAAAATATTTTAAATTTTCATGCAACTCCATTTCTTTTTAAATTTAATTTTTTTTATAATTATATGTTTAACTATGACTTTATGTTTATATTTTCAAATGAAGTAAATTAAATGTATAGTTTGAGTAACACATGATCGAGATTTTAATAATAAAATTTAATGCTAAACAAAACTAAAATATAATTTTGTAAATTTTTTATGCTACTCCATTTCTTTTAAACTTTTAAAAGATTTTATAACTATACTTTTAACTATGACTTTATATTTATATTTTTCAAATTAAATAAATTAAACATACAGTTCGAGTAATACATGATCGAAGTAGAACGTCAATAAATAAAATTTATTTTTTCACCGAATAAAATTTTATATACTACTTATTTACATTCATATAAAATAAGTAGTGTAAAATTTGGTTGCTAATTAAATTTAGTCACGAAATATCTCATTATTCTGATACATTGCAGGTATGCCATATAAATATTTGTGTGGAAGGTGATCCGTACCAATTTGAAATCAGCTCGAACATGATGCTACCCTATATACCTCAACTGTATTTTTCAAGTCGGTAACATATTATTTATCAACAAGTATCCACAAGAACGTATATGTAATCTTTTCTGATTTCTCTTTCTTACTTAGATTCTCTTCTCTTTCGGATAGGCCCTGAAAGGAGAAGTAATCAACTCTAAGTTACTCTAGAATGTGTACTAGACCTTTCCAACATTTCACCAAACAAATTATTTATTTTATATTACTATATTTAGGCAAGAATAACAAAAATTATGTATTTTGGAGCAATGGATAATAAGGTAACACAATTTTAGGCCATAGTATAATTTTCCAAGAATGTGTACAAGTAATCAATGTTGACTTTCAAGGCCCTTCTGTTCACCCATATATGCCCAAGTTGCAAATTCACAATCTTATATTATTCAATTTCATTTTGGTGACGCCAATTTCATGATTCGACAACTCCCACTTTCTTGGAGGGACCTTAGTGTAAAAAGTAAAAACTTTACTCGTAACGTGATGCTACCCTATACACCTCATCTGTATTTTTCAAGTTTGTAACATAATATTTATCAACAATCATCCACTAGAACGTATATGTAATCTTTTCTGATTTATCTTTCTTACTTCTAAGTAATCAACTCTAAGTTACTCTAGAACATGTACTAGCGATTTCCATCATTTCACCAAAAAATTTATTTATTTTATATTTCTATATTGAGGAAAGAATAACAAAAATCATGTATTTTGGAGCAATGGATAACGGGGTAACACAATTGGGCCATAGTGTAATTTTCCAATAATGTGTACAAGTAATCAATGTTGACTTTCGAGGCTCTTCCGTTCACCCATACATGCCCAAACTGCAAATTCACAATCTTATATTATTGAATTTCAGCTTGGTGTCACGAATTTTGTGATTCAAAAACTCCAACTTTCTTGGAGGGACCTAAGTGCAAAAGGTAAAAACTTTACTCGTAATTCCAAATTGAAATATGCTCGAACGTGATGCTACCCCATGCACCCAACTTTATTTCCAAGTCTGTAACATAGTATTTATCAACAATCATCCACAAAAACATATATGTAATCTTTTCTTTCTCTTTCTTACTTCTAAGTAATTAACTAAAAGTTACTCTAAAACATGTATTAGCGCTTTTCAACATTTCATCAAAAAAATATTATTTTATATTTCTATCTTGAGGCAAGAATAACAAAAATCATGTATGTTAGAGCAATGGATAATGTGGTAACACAATTTTGGCCACAGTGTAATTTTTGAGGAATTAGTACAAATAATCAATGTTGACTTTCGAGGTCCTTCCGTTCACCCATACATGCCCAAATTGAAATTTCACAATCTTATATTATTTAATTTCATTTTGGTGTCACCAGTTTCGTGATTCGATAACTCCAACTTTCTTGGATGGACCTAAGTGCAAAAAGTAAAAACTTTACTCATAATTCCAAATTGAATCCGCTCGAACGTAATGCTACCCTACACACCTCAATTGTATTTTCCAAGTCTGTAACATAGTATTTATCAACAATCATCCACAAGAACGCATATGTTTTCTTTCTTACTTTTAAGCAATTAACTCTAAGTTACTCTAGAACATGTGCAAGCGTTTTCCAACATTTCACCAAAAAAAAATGTATTTTATATTTCTATATTGAGACAAGAATATCAAAAATCATGTATGTTGGAGCAATGGATAATAAGATGAATATTATTACCATGTCTTCCTCTTCTATAGTAAATATATATCGTAATCTTTTGTGAAATTTATCATAGTTCATCTGCTACAGACGAACACAATTTTATATCTTATTATTTTAGTTAAACTAATCTGAATCACAAATGTAACATTATTCGTATTACATATTATTATACGATTTTTAAATTTTTTGTTACACAAACAGTAACTACATGAAAATATTGTGACATCAAATCTTTTGTAATTTTATTATAAAATAATAATATTTTTTTATTCAAATCCACAAAATTAATATTAAAATATGTCAAAATTAAATTACTCCAATATACAAGTTGTTATATGAAAATGTTTGTTCAAAATTTTTTTAAAAATAAAATATCCTTCAATATTTATTTCTTTATTTTTATTCATAATCTAATAGGTAAGAAATCAGCCCAAAAATCTAAGCCCAAAGCCCAAACACAACTAACCTAAACCCTAGATATATGTACAAGAAATCTCTTCACCTTCTCCTTCAACGTAACACAAACATCTCTCAAACTTAATTCCATTAGCCTTCTCCTCATCCTTCTTAGCCGCTGACCTCAGCATCCCGTCGTTGACCACCGCCTCCGTCGCCGTTGACTGCCGCCTCGTCGCCGTTGACTGCCGCCTCGTCGCCGTCTCGCCCGAGTCCGGCCCTCTCCCGCCCTAGTCCAGCTGCTGCCGACCCAGTCCGCCCCTGCTCTGCCCAAGTCTGTCCGCCCTCCACCCGAGTCTGCCTGCTCTCTGCCCAAGTCTTCCTGCCCTCCGCCCGAGTCCAGCCCACTCCCTCCCTAGTTCGGCCCTCCGTACGAGTCCGCCTCGCCAAAAGACGTCATCTCCGTCGCGCCGGTGTCTCCTGCTCTGCCACTGCTCAGATATAGGTCATCTCCGTCGTGCTCGATCTGCCTGCTCCTCCACCGCTCAGATCTGGTCCAGTCGCCTCCAGCATCTTCGCCTATGCCACTAGCTTCTCCGGTGGCGCAACTCTCAACACCGGCGGCGCAACTCTCAACACCGGCGGCGCCACTCTCAACACCGGCGGCGCCACCATTATCACCAGCATCTCCGGCATCTTGTATTTTGTCTTGTAATTTGTGTATTTTGTGGTGTGTGATTCAAGGTATTTCTGTATAATTACTGTATGATTTTCTTGGTTTCTATGGTTCCTGTATGTTTCTCGTTGGTCCTTCAAAGTTTGTTGTTCCAAAATTGTTACGGTGCGACTTCGTATTAGCGTCGGTCCTGTAGTCATTTACTGCGTTTTCAAGTTTGTGTGTGACATCGCACCACATTCTCGTGGTTGCACTTTTTACCACAACTTTTCAAGAAAAATTTAAGTAAAGGATTTTTTACTTACCAAAAAAGTAAGGTAAATATGAATCGAGGTAAGTATAATATTTACTTCATACATATTTACCATACTTTTTTTAAGGACTAAAAATTAAGGTAAAAAATTCTATAAAATTGTGGTAATATATATATTCTCTTGTAGTGTAACGACCTCAAGTGGAGGCAGGTCAAAAAGGAAGAAAAGAGAAAAAGAATTTCAGAGAGAGAGAGAGAGTTCTCCTATTATTTCTACCTACCAAAAACTAGAAGTCTACATAATGCATACTCGTTAAACCATAGGAGACGAAAGGCTCCTTTTATAGTAGAAGATAAATGAGCCTCTAAATGCCCGCGTTTGGAAGAAACCCTGAGGTTCCACCAGCGAAACCCTAGGTCCATATTAGTGCCACATCAACACGGGTTGTGCCCCACCAGGGCTACATCAGCACGGGCCGTGTAAAAGCACACTGCCTGTGTAATAGTAAATGGGCTGACGATTGGAAATACCTACTTTAGCATTTGAACGACACATGTCGTGTAGATCATCACGGGTTGTCGGCTGGATGCGTGATTTCTTCTTTTTGAACGGCGCATGCCATGAATACCTTGCGGGCCACCGGCTGGGATTCGATTTATGGGCAAACTGATGGCACGATCGTGCAAAATGTCGTGGGGCGCAAGTTGGAGGTCTAAATCTTCAACATTTTTGCGCACACACCGTGCAAAAGCACACGACTCATGTCGGGACTTCTTGGCATGGGCCGTTTAAGCTAGATGGCTCATGTAAGCTAAAATAGGTTGTGCTGAGCTACTCTGGCATGGGTCGTATAAGCCAAATGGGTCGTGTTGAGCTGCTATGGCATGGGTCGTGATGGCTTCAGCTCTTCCAAAACTTGGCTTTTCCCTCAACTTGTTTGCACCACTACGGATGAACCGCTGATCCGATTTAAGAGTTCTTGTAATCAATTTTGTAGTGCTCGAGAAGAAAAATCCAACAATGCCACCCTTAGACGCTGATTCTTCTCGGATCGTTCCTTGAACTCTGTACAACTATAGGATCTCAATTCCTTCGGTTCTTTGTCTTTCTTCTTCGACCCTTCTATCTTCTACTACGTTTTGACTCATTGCCTTTAGTCTTCTACCATCCTTGCATATGGCCTTCTACTATCTACTACCACCCTTGCGGATGACCTTCTACAAACTATGCCTAAGTGCTCAAGAGCAACCTACCAATAAGCTCACAAAAACATAATCTAGGCGCTCGTGAGGACATAGTGCCCATTAGATCCAATTAAGTCTACAAAACTAGAGATTTAGATAAGAAAACCAACAATTGTCATCTAAACCCTTTGTAATGTAAACATGACTAAAACTAGCAATCAACCAACCAAAGCATACTAATAAACATGTCAAATACATTGGTTAACATATGCTTTTAGCTGCAGATCACTTCACCACTTAGTTCAAAACCATCTTGCTCAAAATTCTCCACAACATCTATAGCATGGAAAAAGTGTTCTTCAATAGGATATTTAATAAAATCATTTATGTAAAATTCTACTTTAACCCCATCAAACTCAATGTTGAGGGTACCACTATGCAAATCGATTATCGTCCTTGAAGTTTTCAAAAATGACCTCTCCAAAAAAAATTGGGGGGGGGTGCATGTTTATCATGCTCCATGACAAGGACATAAAAATCCGCCGAGAATATTAAGAGATCCACCTTAACAATTACATCCTCGACAATACCCTTAGGCATGCACTAGAACGATTGGCTAAATGGATTACCACCCTAGTTTTGTGTAAAGTACCTAGATTGAGGCTTTCATACAAAGAGTAAGGAATCACAATTATTAATGCACCTAAATTAAGCATGGCTTTTTCAAAATGTGTGTTTTCTATCATGCAAGGGATTGTAAATGTGCTGGGATCGCTACACTTAGGAGGTAGTTCCTTTTGATACAAAGCGGAGACATGTTCATTTTTCCAACTCTTAATCTTGTTTTTTACTCTTTTTTTTTCTATCCACAACACATAATTCCTTAGAAAATTTAGCATATATAGGATTTTCTCAATAGCATTCAAGAGATGGATATTTACCTCACATCTATGAAAGACTTTATAGACGTCCTTGTTGTCCTCCTTCCTTCTTTTATCTTTCAATGCCTCCGGAAAGGTGGTTCCAGCACATAGGAAGGGATTTCCGCCATCTCTGCTTTCTTTTGAGGATGGGATGATGGCTTGGGATCGGAATACAATTTTTCGATGATGGCTTCTTCCTCAATCTCCTTCCCCTTGTTCACTCTTATGTTGGCCAATTTCTAGGTCTCTTCCTCTATTTCCTTCTCAAAAAATTCTACCCTATTTGCTCATTTTTAGCAACTTCATATTCCCGGGAAATACCAACCTCCTTACCGCTTCTCAAGGTGACACCGTTTGTATTTTGGGGTGGATTAAATTTTGATTGTGATGGAAGTTTACCTGGTTCTCTTGACTCCATGTGATTCAAAATTTGCACCATTTGACTCATTTGAGTCTCCAAGCTCTTAATGCTCAACTCGTCATTTTCTTGGGTTTTTTAAATTTTTTTTGCACTAAGGCTCAATCTCCCCAAAGCTTGCATCACCTTGTCCTTTGACATCACAGAACTTTCACCTTGATCATGGAGCTTGTCTTGAAGTCTTTGGGATTGTGGTTGAAGAGGTCTGTATTGTTGTTGAGGAGAGAGATATGATTGAGCATTTTTGTCCCCCTTGAGCATAGCCATACTGAAGATTGGGATGATCCCTCCAATTCGCATTGTAAGACCTATTTTGGTAGTCTTGACCACCTTAATAGCCTTGGTTTCCTTGATAATATTTCCCTCCTTGATATCCAATGGTACTCACCTCTTCGACATGGTCGTCTTGCAAACGAGGGAAAGTGTCTGTGCAGTGCGCTGATGAAAAAATTTCACATGACTTCACATTTGGCGCATTTCCGAACATGGTCATCAAAGACTTCCCTATAGAACCGAGGGCCAACATTTAATCTTCAAGTTTCCTATTGTTGGAGTTAGGATTAGTGTTGTTTGGGTTTTTCCTTCTAAGTTCGAACCTTAAACTAAAGTTCTTGACTCTTCGACCAACTCTTCATATAATTCCATAGCTTCCCCAAAACTCTTGTTTCCAATCGATCCACCATAAGCTCCCCTCACTAGTTTTTGCTCCTTGTCGAGTAAACCATTGTAGAAGTAGTACATGAAGTCTCCTTCCAAGTAGCCATGGTACAGGAAACTCAAAAGGAGATTCCTAAACCTCTCCCAATAGTCGTAAAATGATTCTTCATGCCATTGAATAATGTTGCTAATCTCCTTTTTCAAAGTGGGGGACTTGGAGGCCATGAAGTACTTTTCAATTTAATCCATGAGTTGATGCTTCCGGTAGGAAGATATTTGCAAAGTTCTATTTATCATGTTAACACAGCCAAACATCAAGGATGAAGTTGGGTAAGATTTATGCTATATTTATATCGAAAAAGCCTGACAAACTCTAGGATAGGTAATACTAACCCATACAGGAAATGGTGTTCATAAACACTAAAATATCCTGAAGAGCGACACCATACCCTTTCCCCTACCTTGGGAAATATAATATTGAAAGTGTTTAGAGAAGGATGGCATTAGATCAACCGTGACAAAGATTTATCATCTACACTCTATCTTCTTCATCTATGCTTTATATAGCTTTATTTTCAGCTACACACTCTACCTAAGAGCTAGTATCACTTCTACACGCTACCCCCATCAAGGCCCACATTAGATCACATTGCATAATACAATGACTATGATCGAACAATAACTGCATTTGAACAAAGGAAAATGGTAAACGAAGGTACCTCAAAAACCTATAAGCTTTAAGAATGAACTCATTAAAAAAACCCTAACGATAGCGATATCACTTCAGGTACGCCCCGCAAAATCAAAATATTTATTTTTTAAAATCCTCACATCAGAAATCGTGCCTCAAAAAGTGCACCTTGTAACTCACGAAAGTTACGTAAGTAAGTTAAAAAATGAACTGCCAATGGTTAAAAGTGCAATTAATGATTACTTACCAGTACAAATAAAATATTTAAGGAAAATCCTATGTTTACGTAAAATAAACACTTTAACCACGAAGTCCCACAAAGCTTTGTGATTACTGTATTAAATTTTATGATGTACTCATAAAAAACACAAACACTACACTCCTACGACACTTCATGGTTAGGGGTGGATGATGATATACACCTTTTTTAACGACGCAAAGCCCAAAATGATGACAATGTCTCAAGCCCTGCGAACAAAGTAAAGAATGTTCAAAGGAGAAGAAGGAGAACCTCTCTAATATCGACACTTCGCCAAGAGTGAGCCATCATAGGCGAACCTAGAAGAAGAGAAGGTCCTTACCTATAATCTTGCCTAGGAGGTCGGCGCCGTACCTCTCAAATATACAATTTATAACCCTAAAATGCTTCCTAAATACAACTAAGTAGATAGTGACAAATCGGGGTCATCCGCGAAGAAGAGAGATTTTCCTAAAGGTCCATGCATATAAGGATGGATATAAGCTTACACACACATATATGCACACACACACACGTATCTATATACATACACACGTATCTATATACATATGTATGTATATAGATACAAAAGCACTTAAAGAGGGGGGTTTGGGTTAGGTTTTTCTAAGTTATGAATTTAAAAGACAAAGTAACTATCATACACAAGAGATTTTGCTAATCATGCAACAAACTACAAAGAGTGAATTAAACACGAAGTATGAGACTTTGGGCGCAATTGATTTCCACTTCCAAGCCTCTTATCTATCCTTGAATCCACAACATATTTACTACCTTGACTACTAGTTGTGAAGTTCCATTCTTCCTTGGTAGTAGTTTACAGGAGTGAATTTGACATCTCTTGTAAACTTGAATAATGACCGCTTTAGTCAAGAAACTCCTAAAGAAATCCCATTAATGGCATTATGTACGAACAAACAAAAAGCTTGGTAACACTTATAAACATTAAACCAATTGTCTAAGCATTCAACCAATTTATGCATTTACTAAGATTAATCAAGAAACTTCAACATTCAATGACTTCTCCTACTTGCTACCTTAGGATAAACATGACAAATAAATCAACATCATCATATTCATCGAGCCATTATAACATCATAAACCCAACTACAAGCTCTAACTCATGTTCTTGGATCCCATGTCAAAAGAGGTGAAATTAGCTACTTTCATCAACTCCTAAAAAGTTATCGTACAAACATTTCATATTATCAAACTTCAAATCATATAAATAACATCAACAACCATCATTAAAGCTCCATAAATTCATAATAGTCAAAGCATTAATAGATACTAGGGTTCTCAAGACATTGGCAAGGAAGCTCCAATCAATTGCTCCCAAAACTAAATTTAGCTACTAGAGTTCATACTAATAATCCAAAGCAAACCAAACATAATCCAAAGTTAAAATATATGAAAAATAAGTAGAAACTAGGGTTTTGAAAAGGGGAAAGTTGCGGAAGAAGAAGATCCAAGATGAGAGGATAGGAGTTGGTATTTATAGTACAAGAAAAATCATACAATAGTCCACTTGCAGCAAGCTGTCGCGGCCCGCTAGGGATTCCTAGCGACCCGGGACAGGTATAAATGATGCATCTTCAAGTATTTGTTGTTCTTGTCTAAGTCTTCAAGCTTCACTCTTCATTTATTTTATCTTCAATTCTTCAACTCTTCAAACCCCAAAAGATGGTCTTCAAATATTCACATATTTGCCTCATCACACCAAACTCTCTAGAAAAGTAGTGAGAGCGCAAAAGTCGCTCTTAACTCTCCGAAGTGAATTTTAAAGGAAAAATACAATATCTAGAGCACAAAAGTGAAAAAAAATTAAGTCCTAAATCTCCTAAAATTACTACATAAAATGAACATATCAAACCTCCCCATACTTAAACCTTACTCGTCATTCAATAAGAAAAGATTCAAGAAAACAATAATATTAACATATTCATTTTCAGCACTATTATTCCCCCATTCAATGCCTCACAAAAACTCTCATTATCATAAATCCCAAAATCAAAGATCAAGTGAAATTTTTTTTTGACACTACAACCCCAATTCCTAATTCTACCCGAACCTACCACCTATCAATTCACTAATACCCTGAAACTAGATCCAAATTCCGAATTGATAATCCCAAAGTCCAATGGCACAAAATTAAGTCAAAATTATATTAAAGGCTCAAGCATATACTTCACTTCATGCCAATATATCAACCTCAAACGAAGTATACAAAGAATCAAGATTTCATACCCTTACTTCGTCGCCCCCAAGTCACCCAATCCCAAGAAGTGTTGTGATCCTAGGCTACCCCATTCATCCATATGTTCACTGCAACCTTATGACTCCATCGCTGGCAAATGAGGATATTCATATCAAAATTTTCTTTTTCTTTTTTCTGTCTCACATTTTACATAGGAACCCTTTCTAGTTTTCATCCTAGCCACACATCACATTTCATTTGGCTCACATCTCACCCACATTTAGCCTCTCTTTTTAACCTAGGCTGCCCTTTTGGGCTTTCGACCTATTTGGGCCCCCAATGTTGCCTAAATTGCCCTCCCGAGTTTTCAACTTAGCGGGATTGATTTTTTTCATTTTTTAAATATTATATATATATATATATTTTTCAATTTCTTCATTTTTTCATTTTCCATGTTTTTCCAATCAAAATAGAAAAAATCATCCAAGTGTACATACATATAAGCCATTAAACCCCTCCCCACACTTTACACATTACATTGCCCTCAATGTAAACATAAAAAGTCAACTGGGAGGCCGTTGCCGTACCTCTCAAAGTTAATATTTATAAGCCCTAAATGCTTACTATCTACAACTAAGTAGATAGCGGCAAGTCGGGGTTATCCACGGAGAAGAGGAATTTTCTCAAGCATTTAAACACAAATGGTTGATATTAAGCTAGGAGTATATATATATATACATATAAAAGTGAGTAAATGGGGGAGGGGGAGGGGGTTTGGTTGTTTGGTGGTCCTAAGTTATGAAAGTTAAAAGACAAGATAACTAGCAAAGTCAAGTAACTATGCTAATCATCAAACAAACTAAGAAAAAGGGTTTTAAAACTACAAAAACAAAGTCTTGGGGGAAATTGGTATCCACTTCCAAACCAAATGTAGATCATTGAACCATTCACTCATCCTATCACATTTGTTACCTATGGGGGAATGCCAATGGAAGATCAACATTCATTCCTTCTTAAGAGTAATTTGCAAAGACAAACAACGACCATTTGCAAACCTCATTGATGATCACCCTAGACAAACAACGACCATAGGAATATTTCATCAATGGAATTATACACAAAGGACCATATATTTGACAACGACAAGCCTTCTACCAAAGACATAACCATTTAACCAAACATAGCACTCATTAGGCTAATACCTAGAACAAACCACATTCAAGGTTCAACCTTTCATTGCCTCTATAGAATAAATATGAGAACAATCCACATTAACATACTTACCTAGCAAGAATCACATCACATTATGCACAAGAAGTTCTAAGTTCATGTTCCTAGATTTTCATGCAAAGGAGCTAAGGAATTCGTCACTTTCCTAACACCCTAACACTTCAATCTTACAAACACTTCCTATTCTCAAACAACACATAGCATAAATGAAGTAAAACATAACATTAAGAACACATGAATGCTAAATAACAAAGGCTTCAAGAATGAGTGAAACAATCTATTCACTACTTCCACTACTTGTTGTGAAGATAAATCTTCCATCTTTCTTAGATAGTAGTTTGCAAGAGTGAATTCGAAATCTGTTGTCAAACCTCGCGAATGACTCCCTTAGCCAAAAATATGACTAAAAGTATCTCATTGATGACATTGAGCACGAAGAACCAACACGCTTGGTAATACTTATAAACACTACACCGTGTCTAAGCATTTAACCAATTCATACATTTACACAAGATTAGTCAAGAACAATCGACATTCATAGACTTATCTCATTTGCTGCCTAAAAAAAATATGACAACGAGTTCAACATCATCACATTCATCTAGCAATTATTAACACACCAACATTATTAAGAAGCTCTAACTCATGCTCTTGGATTCCACATCAAAAGAGGGGAGGATTAGCTACTTTCTCCCAATCCTAACAAGTAATCATACAAGCAATTCATATACTCAAGCTTTCAACAACATCAATGCCATTAATAATTCACATTCAAAGCTCAATAAATGCACAGTAGCAAAAGCACTAAATAGATAGATATGGTTCTTACTACATAGATATGGAAGCTTCAATCCATTGCTCCCAAGATAAAACTAAGCTAGATAATTAAAAGACATGATTAACCTACAAAAACTAAGAAAAGAAAGAAAGAAAAACAAGGGTTTGAACCCAAAAAAATTGCAGGAAGAAGAAGCTGGATTCGTCTTGTTGAAGAAGAGAGATTAAGGTGAGTATTTATAGTACAAAAAGTAAGAAGAATTTCTGGCCATATGTCCGTCGCTAGTCGCGACGGTGCCCAGTTCCAGCATTTTGATTTCTTTCTTCTTCCTGTTTCATGTCCTCCTCTTCTCTTCACTTTTCTTCAATTCTTCAAGTCTTCAAAAGCTCAAATACAAGTCTTCAAATCTTCATATCTTCAAAGGTATTATTCAAAGTCTTCAAACAAATTTTCTTGTCACACAAAATTCTCTAGAAAAGTAATAAAAGCGTAAAAGTCGCTTTTAACCCTCATTAGAGAATTTTAAGGAAAAATGCCACATTTAGAGCACATAAGTAAATCCTAAAAGTCCTAATATAACCGTATAAAATGGGCACATCATCAACAAATACTAAAATCAAAAGGAGGGGAGGAGTAAAATGACTCAAAATAAAAAGTAGGAAGGACCGTCACAACCACGATAGCGCTGCTGATATTGAGTAATCCACTCAGGATTCCTCCAGCGCTTCTCCTGACACCGCTCCAGCTCAGGGCCTATGACTGGAGTGTCGACCATCCGTGTCTGCATCAGGTACAACTAAGAAGAGAGACACTCGATCTCCTCATCAATATATATCAAGCTCTGTGAGACAAACGAATTGTGCCCGGCATGCCTGCGGTATCCAAACTTGACTATGTGCAGGAGTCGACTGTAGAAGTATGGAGGGGGTGGAGGAAACTTGCCGTGTATAGGCTCATCTTACTGTGGAGAGGGAGATGTTGCAGCAGGCTGGGTCAACGGAAGAGAACACTCCTCGGTTAGGATGGGTATCGGAGGCAGCTGGCTTAACTTTCGTTCAAATGCAACCCGACATGCCTCATCTGGATTGATGGCTAAGTCTTCCATGGGTGTGTCTAACTCCAGTTTTGTCTGTTGGGGCTGAGGAAGTCTCATAAATGAGACTTATTTCCTCTCATACAACCAATGGTAGACTCCCTACATAACCATGGTCTTTATGAGATTTTAGTTCTACATCGTCTTTAGATTGATGTGGTACGAGTTATCCTTGCCCATACGCTGAAGTCCTGGTGGAGTGGATATATGTAAGTGTTGCGCTAGAAGGGTGATCATGGTCCCTAATCAAGATGTTTCCTCCTCGAACCTTCCTTGACATATGGACAACCTTCTCTACCCAGAAACCAGTCCAAAATCCATAGTCCACGCTCTCACCAGTGAATTACCATAGATGCCAGACATCATCATTCGGTATATGCGTCGGGTAAGCATGGCATAATATAGTAGCCTTCAGGAAGCGGTGCACAAACCGAAGAGCAGGATGGATGATCAAGTTGTTCTTGTCCCAAACATCTCGAACTCTCCTAGTGATGGCTAGCCAGAAGAAAGTATCATTATGGTCAGTATGGGTTGGGATTGCTGGATTATAGTGGTTCCGGATGTACACGGTGTCCCAACCGAAAGCTATCTCAATTTGAGAGAAGTCTATCTCGTATGACATATCATTCAAATGGAAATGATTGTACTTATCATAAGGATGCTTCCTCCCTTAGGAGTCTTTCCTTGTGTTACATATCTTCACTGTCGCTAAAAACTCAAGTGTGTACCTCAGAATGGTGAGCACGCTTCTGCTGATGAATCTACCAAGGCCTCATTCGGTAAGGAGGCAACTAACCAGCTCCCTCAACCCTAGGGTCTCCAAAGCCCATTCATCAATCAAATTGGTTTTCGGAATTTTATTGGGAGGCTTAGCCAAGTGATTGCATCGCTCAAAATATTCGCAAGTGATGTGGTTTAGCCCCATGTGATTATCCAGCCTCGGATCCAGAACCGGGGGAGAGGTGGAGGTGCCACCGAAGAATTCACAATTCTAGGTTTAACATCAAATGTGTTAATAAACCTTAGTATTGAACATCACAATTCCCATTATGAAATCATCACCATGAAATTATCCCATGAAAATATCCAACATGTAGTGACAAATATGCGTGAATCGCCTCCCCGAGCGAAGGCTTGTGATCAAACAAACAAGTTGAGTGAGAGATGATCAAATTTAAATTTAAATTTTTCTCCCAAACTTACTGCTAAGCTACCGATGGGGTACTTAGTGGCAAGGCCGGGTTTATCTACAAAGATGCTAGGTGTCTAATAGCTAACTACACACAACCACATATAGATCTTTAGTCTGCCTGTGTGCTAGGAATGGCTAAGTATTGCAAAATGGGGTTTTTGGGGGTTATTAATTAAGAACTACAAACATAAAAGATCACACGAGAGAATAAAACTATATAAACAAGCACTTGGGGAATATTTGCATAACATGATTGATTAAATGTTTTGATCCTTGATTCCATCACATACAAGACATCAACAACCTATTCTAGTATTCATAACACGTGGTGTGGTCGATGGTCAACACTTTCTCATACCTGTCACGTAGGGTGCTCTTGCAATCTTCCATCAGCACATCCTCCATAATTAGGGGAGTGCAACAATGGTCTTTTTGTTGTGCAGATCTGTTTCTCCCTCGTATGATTATGTCTCGGGAACTTCATCACGAATGCTCTATTCCTAAGCCTAAAGAGGCAAAGGAAGATAGACACCTTATCGATGGCACTGGGGCCGCTGAAACCTAGTTTTGCTACTAAATGCCATCTCTACCCATAACCCTTCGGACAACCTCACTAGCTAAGACCAGTATGTTATCACCGTAACCATAAAACTCGGAAAAGACCTACGTGCACACACCCACGTAGACCCATGCCCCACTACCCATATCACATCCAGGTTTCTCTTCCCTGATGGGTATCAATATGTGCACCAACATGAATGTAGACTAGAGTGTGTGCTAATGGACTGTATCATTCATGCTATTTATAAACAATTAAAGAACAAGCCAACATAATATCATAAACACATAGAAATAGGTAGATGTAAGGAATCTCACAAAACATAAATTAAACCATGAATACAAATATTATCCCCAAGCTAATAAACTACTTCCTAAGAATTGAACCTAAGTATTTCATTGGATTCAATGCCTTTGGGCAAATGAAAAAATAAAGAGATGAAAAGAGAAGATTATAGAGAGAAGGAAGAGCTCCTTTCTCTCTCTACCCTACTCTTCAAGTCTAAAATGAGCATAAACTTAAACCCTAGTAGACATAGGTCCATATATATAGTAGTACGGAATTAGGCCTTAAAATAAGCCCAAAATGGGGTAAAAAACCCTAGCAGCCGCAGCAGACACGACCGGTGGAAACTGGTATGGTTCTTGCCGCTGGCGTGGCTTGCAAGGTATGGCACGACCCAGTGGTCCATGCTGGTGGGGTCCGTTGTGTCTGGCACATACTGGTTTCCATTTCGCTTGATTCTTTATCTTGTCTTCCATTTAGTCGTGAACGAGTAAAGGATTAAGTCTTGGGAGTCTGATATGCTTCATTTTGTGTGCATTGACCGATGCATTTGGCATACTTTTTACTTACTTTTACTTGGTGGATTGCTAGTATTAGTTGAGTTTACGTGACAAGGGGTTTAGACGGCCATGTTTGTTTTTCCTGTCCAAATCCCACTCTTTGCAGACTTAATTGGTACTAATGGACATCTTGTATCCACGATCTCCTTGATCTTCCTTGTGATCATCTTTAGTAGATCGCATGTGGGTACTTTTTGCATACATTCTATGTGAAAGTCGTTCGTAAGGGCGGTAGAAGATATTGAAGGCCGTTAGCAAGGAAAATAGTACAGACAAAGAACATTCACATTAGAATGGTAGTAGACAAAGGCCACAATCGTCAATGCATGGTAGAAGGAGACTGAAGTCGAAGATAGGTGGTAATGGAGTTCATAGCAGCTAACGAAGAAATAGGGAATCATGGTCTGATGAGTTGTGCTTAAGTCCGATAACTGTCCAAGAAGATTTAGCCTTCAAAGTTGGTTCCATTGGATTCGTCTTTTCAAGTACTTCAAAACTGACTACTAAAACTCTCAAATCGAACTAATGGTTCTCCCATAGCAAAGGAAATTAGTAGTCGGCCAATGCAACAACGGGTCAGCGTGGGCCATGCATGGTTTGGCGCCAATGGCCTACGCCAAAGGAGATGCCCCTCGCCAAGGAGACCAGCGTGAGGCTATAGCATGATACAGGCCAGAGGCCCGGGCCACCAGCACAAAGTGAAGAACCCCCAACGCACTAAGTATGGGCATGGGACGTCCCATTTTAGGCATCCCACGCCATCCCAAGTCCATTTTGTGAAGACCAGGACACGAGGTGTGGGAAATCACACGTCCTGCGCCAAAGTTTCTGAGTGAGCACCATTGCTTACCACGGCCTGAGCCAACGGCCACGGGCGCAGATTAGGACTTCAAGTTTCAGGGCTCTGATAGCGCTCCGTAGCAGACGATGCAGCCCACGCAGGTGTCAGACATGGCCCCCACTAAGCATAGCACCCCGCACGAGATAAAGATCCATGCCAATCCCAAGAACTGGTGTCCCACACAAATGAAGTGCCAGGGATCCGTGCCAGTCCTCGCGCCCCGCACCAATTACAAGCCACGGGCCACATCATCCGTGATGCCCCGCGTCGGGCGGTGACTGAGCTAGGGTTTACCCTATTTTGGGCCTATTTTTAGGCCCAATCTCCTACTACTGTAAATAGAACCTTTGTTTGCTAGGTTCTCATATCTCATACTTCATTTTTAAGAGTACTTTGTAGACTCTCTCCTTAGGAGAAACTTTATCTTTTTATTTTTCTTTGATCCTAAGATGTGGAATTCAGATCTTTATTTGAATTCCATGTCAAGGGATTACTTTCCATAGCTTGAGGATAAATTGTAGTGACTTGGTAATCTATATACTTTTTGAGATCCTCTAGTTCATCCTAATTTTGTGTTCATAATATTATTGTGATTTGCTTTTAAGTTTGAATGCATGAATATTGCACCACATATATAGCACACACTTTGGGTTGTATTCATGCCAGGCGCAAATATCGATGCCCCCTTGGGAAGAGAAACCTGGTTGTTTGAATGGGTGGAGGAGAACGCGTCTGCATGAGTGTGTGCACGGGAGATTCGAGGTCAGTCTGTTCCACTGACCATCACACCAGTCTTAGCTAACTTCATAAAGTTGTCTGAGAGGTTCTAGGTAGAGATAGCTAAATAGTAGCAAGCTAGGGTTACAAGAAACCCTTGTATCATAGATAAGGTGCCTACGACCATTGGGCTTAATTGATAGGACCCAAGGGAAGTAACGCATTAGTGGTGAAAGCCCGTGATGTAATTGTATGGGGGAGAATCAGACCTACAACAATTTTTGGACCTTGTTTTACTCCCCTAATTATGATGGCGGTGTTGATGGAGGGTTGCAAGAGCACACGCCGTGACAGAGACCGGGAAGTGTATGTCATCGGCCACACCACGTGTTATGGACACTCTATTAGGTTTGCTTAGATCTCTATGTGAATGAGGCTTACAACTAACTACCCTATAGGTAGCATAACAGTAGAAATAGGGTGCAGAACTATAAATTTCTATCTTCTGACCCTCACCGCCTCCAACTAGGTTACTTCTAAGCTACGGTTTTAATGAACCCGGGGAGGCAGGTCAGTGTCAGAGGCAGGATGAGAATGAAACTCACTTGTTTATCACATGTGAGAGTTAAAAAAGAATTTGGAGAGCATCATCATTACGTTTTAATTTTAATAACTATCCAGTTAAGGACATCAACTCTTGGTTTATCTCATGGACGAAACATGCTCAAGATAAAGATGCCTTCAGACTATCAATATGCATCTTATGGGAAATTTGAAAATAGTGAAATTCCAAGGCGTTAGATGGTTAGTCAAAGGATCTTATTCAATGATGGATGTAGGCAAGGAATTCGTTTGAGATTATAAGCCAGATTGTATCAGACAGGACTCAACAATCTGATGACTTGGAAGATCACGAACATATCTATTCAACATAGATACAAGGCGTTCCTCATCTAATTCATAATATAGGATTACATAATCAGCTCCTACATTTGGATATTTGTATGTATCTTTTGATGGCTCGTATCAGCAATTAAGATATCTAGGAACAACAACTTGGACTATCTCATATATGAATGACTCACATCAACGACAATTACAGAAGGGAGACTTCTTTGTCACAATGTCAGCATTACAAGCTAAGGCGGAAGGTTGCTTTCGTGTACTCAAAGCCTCACTTAGAATAAGAACTTCAAACATTATGGTTTACACAGACTCTGTAATATTAACAATATCAATCAACAAACCAGATTCAGCTCTTGGGAGATAAAGGGCCTGGTAGATAATCTACTTCTAGTAACTTCCTCCTTATCTTCCTTTAGATGTTTAAAAGTTAATTGTAGCTTAGTAAGTAATGAACATAACACGGCCTATGATTTGGGAAAAACTCTTTGTAATTTTCATTATGCTTAATATATTTAAGTGTAAAAAAATAATTACTAGAGAGTAGAAAAATTTTCTCATCAATACCAAATAATGGGAATAACAACTTTTGTACCATTTAACAACTTTTATCTTCATAACCAAAGTAATGGGAACACAAACATTTCTCTTCATAACTAAATAATAGAAATTTTCTATTTTTTACCATTTTGACAAAGTAATGGGAATAACAACTGAATTTATACTGGACCAAATATGTGAAGTTAACCAAAAAAAATGCTTGATTAGGAAGCTAAATCTTCTGCAAAATTTAAGATGCAAATTGATACATTGGAGGAAGAGAGGGATAAGTTTCAGATGATGGTTTCCGGTAATTAGGTCCAGGACTTCTTATCTCTTTTTTTCCAGCTTCATATTTCCTCTTCCTGTTTCGAATGTTATCGTTTCGAGATTCATGATACTTGGACCGAAACCCAGCAATCAAGTCATGATGTCGTAAGTGGGCTGAAACTCATTGGCAAAAGGTTTTGTGATCGAAGACTAGTTTTGGAAGCATGACATACTACCAAGTACATTATTTTATTTTATTTTTGAAAAATAAACTTATCTTTTATATTAGGTGAAAATTATTTCATAGAGATTTACCTAGACTCTTGCAATAAGCAGCAACAACTAACTTTTATAAATTTAAAAGAAGAAACAGTTGATAAAGATACGTGGATTGAATCCACCAATCCTTTGATTTACCTCGATGATGTTATTGATTAGATATTGGCCGAGTCTATATAGATGACCAATTGTGCACAAACATTCCCGAGGGCTACTTTAATCACTCCGAGGCAAGTTTCAGCCTCTGCTTGTAATGGGGAATTAGCAACAAAAAAGTTAGAACCTGAATGACGGTTTCTTTTCCCCAAACAAAGTGTGGTTGATTTCCTCCAGGATGCTATTCCGAGCAATGTTTCCCTTTGAAATGATCCATTAAAGATTATTATGGACATGTGGGTCTGCGTTGAGGATGTATATGTAGGTCATGCATGTTCTGTATTTGTTGTGCTACATAAGATCCTTGAAGTACATGGTTTTATTCTTCAAAAAATTGCAAGGACTATTACAACACCATAAATGAGTTTTGTGCTTCCTCCCAACAGAATATTGGGTCTCTTGTTTTATGTAAAATGCAGATAGAGAGACGAATTACATCCTTATCTAGGGTCCATTGCAAGAACCATGTGTTGATATTCAAATGTATGCTTGCATTAGAATCAGAACCCGGTGATGATGCTCACCATATTCTCTTGGAATCCTCACAATTTAGATAATGATGTGATTCATCCTTCTCAATCGTGAGACATCGATCTGACAGGTCTCGAGTTTTGTATGGTTTTCCTCCTTACTAGTTTTGTTTCCTGTCAGTAGCGATTTGGTTACCATTATCCATATAAAAAAATGCCAACTTGTAAGGAAGATTTAGATTCTATATTAACTTCCAAAATTTTCCCAAGTCTGGAAATCCATATGTAATGGGGTTGGAATTCCGTAATAACAATATGGTATGTTTTTTTCACCTTGTACCTGCCATTTTTGTCGGGGATCCATAATGGTCTACCCTTAGCTCGTGAATTTACTACTGGTCGTATGACCAGAATATGAGGAATGGTGTTAGTTGGGAAGATTGTTTGGAGCAGCAGGATTCTCCACTGTTGTTCTGCGAGATGAAATATGCAACTTTAAGGTTTGTGTGAGAGGAAATCATTGAATGAGGTGGTAGTGGATTCCTTTTATTCAATATCCATTGGTCATTGATATTGATGCATTTTAAATTGACTACATGTCATACTAAATTTCTTGTTACAATTGATCTTGACCACGGTATTGATCTTCATCCCCATGAATCACCTCCTTTCGGTACCACTTTGATGAAATTTCTATTCTTCAAGTACCGTGAGTTGTAGACTGTTGCAAACAGTAAGTTATATTTGACCATGTCCCATGCATGTTTTCCTAATAACACTTTGTTCATGCATCCATAGATCTTAACCCCAAGCCATCATTTTCTTTTGACCTTCATACAAATAGGCACAATTTCTAGTATATTGATCTTCCTTCCTGCTCCCCTCCCCAAATAAACACCGATATCATCTTATCTATTTTTTTGAGTAAAATTTTAGAATTCTAAAGATTCCCTATAAGTTGATGGCAATAGATGATAATACATGTCTCGCTAGTGTCATCCTTCCTATAATTGATAGAAGCTTTGATTTCTAGGAACTGAATCTTTCTTTGAATCTAATAACAAGGCTTCTAAAAATTTGTGCTTTTGTTGAGGTAAAATGAATGTCCATTCCTAGATATTTTCCACCTAAATAAGTCAAGGTATGTTAAGTGTGTACCTAGTATACTGTTGGATACTTTGGGACATAAATATATCGCACACTTGTCAAAATTTAGCCTCTAACCTGAGAAACGTGCATATAGATCGTATGTCTTGGCTATGTCATCCATTGCTGATGTGGTGCATGTAGTAAATAGTATGCAATCATTTTCATACATTAGATAACTGATCATCAGTCTTTCCTTTGACCCCTGCAAACCAAGATTATTGTTTGCACTAATTTAGTGTTCCATCCAAGCTGACATATATAGTGGACAAATGATGAACAAGTACGGAGGCAATATATAACCCTGTTTGAGTTCCTTTTTAAGTGTAAAGAAGACGAATATATCCCACATTCAATAAAAATTTATATGAGACAGACTACACAGTGCACGCACACGAAAGAACCGATTGCACCAAGCTGTCTGGGAATCCCATTGCAGTTGACGCCTTTTACCAAAAAAATTCCAAGAGACACTGTCATATGACTTACTCATTTCCAATTTGACTACCATATAACCTTTACCTCGTTGCTAGTTCTGTCTCTTAATGAACTCAATTACTCCATGAGCAAGTAGCACAATACCATTTTGATATACTTTTACCAGAAACAATATCATTTGGATTCTCAGAGATCAGATAATTGATACGCCTCTTCATTTTGTTCTCCAACATCTTTGCAATCACTTTTTATTTGACAATACACAGAGATATATGTCTATAATATGCAACACATCTAGGCACTTTTCTCTTTGGAATGAAAACAACCTGAGTTTTATTCTATTGTAAAGAAAATGTACCTTGGTTGATGATATGCGGGATTGTTTCAATGATTTCCTTCCCCACCACTTTCTAATAATAATTGTAAAAACCATTTTTTATTACATATTCCATTGGCTCTTTCTAAGATTTCATTTCCTTAACTTCGTCCCACACCTCTTGTTTAGTGAAGCTTTGAGGAAGCTGCCGTCTTTGTTCTTGATTTAGCTTTATTGTGTTGATTTGAAAGTATTGATCCTCCCTCACCTCCCCTAGTTTTATTGAGGGATACCATCCTGACACTAAAAACACAGACCTAATATGACCAGTGATCGTATGAGAAATCTGCTCTTGATTTGTAAGCCACTTTCCTTGTCTGTAAAAAAAATCCCTAGATTGTGTTTACCTTTCTTCGTTTTATGGCCTATCCGTGATATAAAGTGGTGATCTTGTCTCACTAGTGTAGAGAGGGGGGATTAAAGGCTGTTCTAGAGGACTAGAGAAGGCACTTTGTATGTGCCTTCTCTGGCTCCGCCTTTGACCCTCTACAATCAAAGGCGGTTCTAAGAACCGCCTTTAACTATGACCAGAGAAGGTGGTTTTCTACCTTCTTTGAAAGGTTGGAAGAACCACCTTAAATGTATTTCAAACTTGTAACGGAGTTTCACGGGTTGGCTCTAAATAACTTACCCTCCTCCACTCAGGGTTGTTAATGCAATGATGTAGCTAACCTGAGCGAAGGCTTGTGATCAAACGCATAGAATGAATGATGATCAAATTTAAATTTATATTCGGCTCCCAAACTTACTACTAAGCTACCTATGGGGTAGTTAGTGGCAAGACCGGGTTTGTCCACAAAGATGCTAGGTGTCTAATAGTCAACTACACACAACCATATACGTGTCAACAATTCGTCCGTGAGTTAGGAATAGTTGAATATTTCAAAACATGTTTTTTTTGGGGGGGGGGGGGTTCAATTAGAAACTACAAGCATATAAGATCATACAAGATTAAAACTAAATAGACTAGCACTTGGGGGTATTTGAGTAACATGATTGATAAATGACTCTTATCCTCGATTCATTTACATACAAACATATAAACCTATCTTATGCCTACGTCACATAGTGTGGAGATAGCCATGTATGTCCCCCACCTATCGCACATGGTACTTACCCCCAATACGTGTATATATCACCGTCTCTGTAGTTAGGGATGAATTCTAGTCCAGTGACGTCGTAGACCATCCCCGTCATCTCACTCTCAATGCTAACGCGCTCCCACTTAGAGGAATACAAAGCCCTCCTAAAAGGGTAATGCCTCATGTAGATCACAACCATTAGATATGAAAGTGAGGCCATTACATCCCCGACTCTCAACTATGGAACTCAATCCCCAAGTCTAGAAAGTCAAAGGAAATGACACCTTGTGATGACTCTAGAGTTGGCACAACTCTAGTTGCTACAAACAATCATGCTAAACTATCAGGGTAAGCTTAGGGATTCCCCTCGTCAGGATTTGCTGAATCAACTACCCAACATGTGATTTCTCACACAACTAGCCAATTAGAATCATTGTTTAACAAATAGAAAGATATTCTCTCAAAGGAACATGAATGCACTCATCTCCCCAATGTTCTTAACCTACTTCACAATTCTAACACTCCTAAGATAGCAATGAAGCCTAGCATGATACTACACTAGCATACATGTATGGATGCATCATAATAATGGCATAGCATAACTCTCACAAGAGTGGAAAGCATAAATCAAGCATAAATATTCATAAGACATGAAGATAGTAGAGTCTACAAATCTCAAAAAGGCACAATCGATTCATGAATACAAATACTACCCTAAGATAATTAACTACTCCTAAAGCACTAACCAAGCATTTCATTGGATTCAATGCCTTTGGGCAAAGGGAAAATAAATAGAAGAAAGGAAAAGATTCTAGAGAGAATGAAGAGCTCCTTTCTCTCTCTACCCTACTCTTGAAGTCTAAAAATGAGCATAAACTTAAACCGTAGTAGATATAGGTCCATATATATAGTAGTCGGGAATTGGGCCTTCAAATGTGCCCAAAATAGGCTTAAAACCCTAAAAGTTGCAACGGACATGGTTAGTGGAAACCAGAATGGTCTGTGCCAGCTGGGTGCCCTTCTTGCTGGCGTGGGACACCGGCCTGGCACGAACTGTACCCCTCTTGAAGGCACGGGCTGCATCACCCGGCATGGTCTGCCAACTGTATCTTCATTCCGATGCCTATGATTGCACATCCCGTGTCTTTTGGCGCACGCCGTCAAGTGGAACCTTGTTTACCTCAGAAAAAAGGCATGGACTATGCCATTCTTCGTACCCTGTGGGATGGTCTTCACATTTGGGACTTGAAACGACCCAGACTGTGTGAAGCGGAATGGTCTGTGCACACACTTAGCTTATTTTGGAGTGAACTCGGAGCAAAGGGACAAGGGAAGCATGGGTGGATATAGTCTGTGTTAGGGGCTGTAGTACGGTCAGTATTCTTAGCACAGTCCGTGCTAGGCACCCGTGACATAGGTCGTGCTAGGCTTGGTTTGTGCTAGCGTACTTGGCCTCGTACCGGTGAGTGCTGGTCTGTGCCGGTATGTCGACCGCCCGGCTGGTGCCGTCCTCTATTTTTCACCTCTTTGAACTTCAATGCCGCCTTTCCCGGCTCAATTCCATCTACTACCACACTTTAAGTCTGTAGCCTTCATATCTACTACCATTCTTGCGAATGGCATTCAAGTATCTTCTACCATTCTAACGAATAGCCTTCTACAAAATGAAGTTGAAATATCCACGAACAACCTACTAATGAGATCATAAATGAAGACCTAGGTGCCCATGAATATAAAGTGTCCATTAGCTTCAATTAAGTCTACAAAACTCGAGATTTAGATAAGAAAACCAATAATGGTCGTCTAAACCCTTTGTCGTGTAAACCTAACTAAAACTAGAAATCAACCAAGTAAAACATGATAACTATTGTGTCGAATGCATTGGTTAACGCATGGAATACGATGCACATCAGTAACGGTTACTGACACGAAACACATCATAACAATCGGCTCTTAATAAAGGTTCAGACATCCAGTCTAGATTCCGTGCCATATGTAGTCTTCATTGTTTTCCTGGTTATTCTTCAGTTACAAACTCGAGACTAGTTTCTTATCTATTTGTTCAGTTGTCAGGGGCTAAATAAGGACTTCCAGTTCTAGACTCGGCTTGTGGATCCAGACAAACAAGGGTTATTGAGGCAAGTAATAGCATTTTTAGAAAAAATACGTTCCAAGATCGGGACAAATAATCAGGGGTTGTGGTAAGAAATGGAATCCCAGTTTCAAACTCAGAACCCATATCGGCCCTGAGGGCTATTTTATAAATTTCATCAAACCGGTCCATAATGAGCCTCAAAGCCCTAATCCAATTTCCAAAAGTTTACAAATGCACCGGATAACAAAAATGTATAGATACGGCTAATATAGCATCCATCTATAAATAGGAACAGAATCTAGCTAGCAAACCCTATTCCACACATAACATGTAATAGTTTAAACTTCTCTAGCATTAAAAAAAACCAATAGACAATGTTATACAAGAAACCATCTATATATAGGAATAGAAATCTATCGAAACTCTATTCCACATAATGCAGATCAACAATGTTGAGATTAAGGGTACACTACAACGTTCGAATTTCCAACAGTTGTGGAGCGCACATGAAAAAAATGTCTGGCCAAGCAATTTCTTGCAATATTGATATCATCTTGTGAATATTTCTTGTAATCCTCTGGAAAAATCTATGGAATTAGGGTAAAATTTGCATGTTAGGGTAGCTGAGTAGTTAATCATGGTACAATACACGGTGTGCAAATATATTTAATACCCACCTTATCAACTTCTACGTAATCCAACCGGACATATTTAACACACTCAACCACATATAACATAACGTAATAGCCGCACTCCAAAGTTTTTGTTTTTTTCTTGTACTTATTTCCTAAGAAGAAATTGTGAATATACTAGTCAATTATCATAAACCAATCAAAAACATTCAACTTAGTAAAGAATCACACCTTGATTTGAATTACATGCATATTTTTTACGACACTAGGTTCATTGAGTGCATTCTCCAAAATGTTTGCAAATGATTAACTAGATCAATCCAATAAACAATTTAAAGTGCAACTGATCTATCCAATAAACACGCTTCTTGCTTGGCACAATCCAAATCAACCTCCAATGGTCCCTACATAGAAATTTCAATATATAACCAACAATTTCCCAAATTAATTGACTCGTAAACGTGTACAAGATTTAGATTAATAAAACCATCACCTCTCAATAAAAGGTGAGATGAAAAGTTTCTTATGGCGTCGCCCTAGGCTTTTGTGTAGATAATCAATCCTTTCTTCTTTCAAAAATCCAATTTCTTGAGTCATTATCGGACACAAATCCCTACCCATACCTTCTATTTTTGATTGGAAAAGTAACACTTGTACCTTGTACAAGATACTATGAACAATATGCAATCAAATTTGTTCAAGAAATTTATGAACTTACAATAGGAATAGCGACATTATGATTTGGTTGACTTGATCACACCTCTATAATTCTTCAAAGTTACTCCACATCACGATGATGACTTAGTTTTGTCCAAAAACACATATGTTCCCTAAAAATGTGTATAGAGTTACATTTGTGTCCAAAAATCCAGTCATACAATATGCAAATAAAAATCGGATATTTCCTCGCTATTTGTGCTCTAGTCATCTGTTGTTGCGCATCCTTAGACAATGGTAAAATTATCTTCGGTGACATTGGTCAGGTCACTTTCAAATGGCCATCTTTGATTGTACCCACGTAAATTAAATGGCTTGGTCATATGAGGAACATGCTTTGGGCGGGTCTTATTTTCTTCTAATCTCCCTCTAGAATCGGCAAATTGGCATTGTGGACTAATGGTTTCTCCAATGATATGCTAGCAATTCCTTAAGTGATCGGTATAGAGTGATGGTGTCGCATTTCTTCATGAAAAATACCATCGGCTACGTGTAGTGTTCTTGCATTATCACCAATTTTAATGAAAATTTCACAAATGTGAAGGCTACAGTTAAGAAATAATAGTCATTTAATATTATTCCAAAATATAACGTGCAATGAATTACAATTGATTTTACCTTTTTGGGGTGGATAAGATGGCTCAGTCGAGATTATATTCTTTTTGTTGTCTTTGGAAATATGGGCTCGTGGTTAACCTCAATCTCGCTCGGAGAGCGGTAAGATGCTCGTGAGGGGTCCCAATCGCTAGTGAGATTCTCTAAATTTTCCGGTAAAGGAAGAACAGCGTGCTTGACCAACTTCTGAATCAAAATATCTTGTTGCTCGATCCTTTTATCTCTAAGTTGAGCTTCCTTTTGCAAGGGGTGGACTCTTCATGGCTTCGCCCTGTCATAACAGCGTACTATCCCGAAATCATCTCTTTATGACATAAATGTACCCACTCCTCTTACCTGCCCTGGGTGGTCGGATTTCTTGGTTGCCTCAAACATGACGTTGTGTTTACTGGTTGAAATTCCTGTTTTAAATTCGCATGTAAACAATGACAAGTAGTCAAACTTCAATGATAATCAATACATATTTTTGAAAATTTTGGTATTTTATAATATGATTATCACTTGTTCTGCTAATTCAATCTCGAAATCCTTTACGTAACAACCATGTTTGTTTTGTCAGCCTTTGAGAAAAAGATCACACCGTTCTAGTAGATCCATGTCGATTGGAATGACCGATGCCCTAGCCTCTTCTTCGGCCATCCCCTTTTCATTACCAATAAAACATCATGTTTGAAACATTCCCGTACAATTTCAAGGGCCGTCAATCCTTACCCACCACAACTCTTCATATGAGGGAAAACATTCAAAGAAGCATTCTGTCTCTTTTCATCCCTTGTACCCTACGTGATGAAGTGGAAGGTATGTGATAATATGACTTATAAATTTAAAATAAATTTGTTAAATTTTGTTTACTAATGGTTTCTTAATTATCAAGGGCTCTTCTTTTTTGGATCTCCCAACTCTCTGGTTGAATATGTGTGTAAGTGAGCCACTGACAATCTCCCTTTTTATTCGAAAAGATGTAATCTCTTGATAGAATGTACTTTTGTTCTCGACAAATCTTCGACAACATAGTCATTGCTTTTTTCTTAACTCTTCCATGTCTGGACTATCAATTTCAAAGGTTCTCTATGGGAAGTTTAAGGAATATGTTAACGAAGAAATTATCATTGAATTAGATTAGTAAAAGGCAAATAGTTGGAAAATTGTCAAATGACAAGAATTTTACCTTGCATTCCATCCATAGGGTGTCCTTGTATTCTTTGGCACATGGTGCCAATTTTCATAAAGGATGTCTACCCTTGTCCTACCCACCTTGCCTACCCAACTAGACCATTTAGCCTCTTCTTCCAATAAAAATCAGCCGACTTTGTTAAAAACTAAGAAGGTTATTGTCTTTCTTACCATCTTTCTCTCTAATGTTCTGTGTTTTAGCAATTACTATCCCCTCCGAACCATCTCTATCATCAATATCATCCTCCAACATTTCGGTATTTCCCACATGCAAAGATAATGGATCATTACGTGTTCTCTTTATTGACATTGTACTACCTAATCAAAAACATTTTTAATGAACCAAAAATCAATTACACTCAACGTTTGTGATTTTGACCAAATTTCACAAACCCTAAATAAGTGAATAATCAATCACACAAAATAAACACTAGTGGAGAGTCTTCTATTAAAGGCAACAATGGAAGGCGATTACAAGGAACTACCTTAAAAACACATTTCCAAACTCAGAACAGCCACTCGTAGCCCCATTTGTTCAACTTAAGGCGATTTTGGATGATCAAAGGTGGTTTTTCAAAAACCTCCCTAGTTTCCGGCCATTTTAAAGCGGCTCAAGGTAGAACCACCTTAAAATGGCTCAAAATTAAGGTGGTTAGTCACAACCGCCTTAAAATGACAGTTTTCAAGCTCGAGAATAGGGTATGTAGGGATTTCCGAGGTTGAAATAAACTTAGCCAGCATAGTGTAAAGGGAAGACAACTTTCAGAGTTTGTAAAAATATTTCCAAACTCGGCAAAAACATAATCATGTCCTAGTGTAGGTGAATGCCCTTTCCAAGTTCAGAAAGAGCCCTGCATAAGTAAAAAACGTGCCCAATTGCATTTATTGCATCAAAACCCTATTTTTCTTTTCCCTCCATTGAAGAAAGGGTGTTGTACTTGTGATTTCATCATTTTCCACTGGTGAAGGTTAGTTTCATCCATATTATGTTTCTAGTGATCTTGAAATATACAAAGGTGTATTTAATGCTTTATATGTAAGATGGTGAAATTAGGGTTTGAGATTAGATAGGCATAAGATTATTGTTGAATGCATACTCATGTGTTGCATTGTAATTGATTTTTTAGGAAAAATTGACATGAGCTCATTGGTAATGATCATGGGAAATCACCCGAGTACATGTCATTGGTTGAATCATTTACACCTTTGCATTTTAACATGCTTCTAAAAATTGTTCTTCCTAGGCATGATGCCCATGTAAATATTGTAGAAAAGATGTTTATATAATGAGGAAGAAGTTGCGGGAACATCTCATAGTGAAGGGGTTCCAAACAAGCTAGACTCGTTGGATATGGCATGGTGAAGCTGTGGAAGCCTCTACAACGAATGAATTGGAGGAGTCGATGGTGGGTGATGAACTAGATGGGAACATCGAGTTTGATGAAATGGTGGAAGATATTGCAAGGAAGTTCAAAGGTAAACAGGAGTCGTTACAAGCTTTGATGAACGACAAAGGCACCCCCTTGTATAATGGTTCAAAATACTCAGTTTTGAGTGCGACCATGCAGTTAATGAACTTGAAGGATAAACTTGGACAGAAATATAAGTCGATGATGGAGGCTCTTGAGTTGTTTTGGGATTTTCTTCCAGAAGGTAATTTAATGCTTGACAGGTTGTATGCTGCAAAAAAAACACTGTGCCCGGTGGGATTGGAGTTGCAAAAAATCCATGCATGCCCATAATATTGTAGGTTGTATAGAGGGGAAGTAGATAAAGATTGAGAAACTTGTCATGTATGTGGTGAGTCAGGGTGCAAGTTGAAGAGAGGTGGGATTGCGGTGGGTGCAGAAGTTCCATTAAAATCAAGGAAAAAACATCGGCAAAAGTGTTATGGTACCTCCCGATCATTTCATGTTTGGCGAAGTTTTATGCATGTAGGGAAAATGCAAAATTGTTACGTTGGCACGCAGATAGGGACCGACCCGTAGATGATTAGACATACTTTGGACGGGGAGCAGTGGAAAAAAATTGATGCTCTATACTCCAATTTTGGGAAAGACTCTCGCCATTAGAGGTTAGGATTGTGTACAAGTGGTATGAATCCTTTTGGTAAGGTGAGTAGTACTCATAGCTCTTGGCCCGTTATGTTGTTCATTTACAACCTTTCATTGTGGTTGATGATGAAACGTAAGTATGTTTTGTTGTCTTTGATGATATCACGTCCGAAGTAACCCGGTAATGATATTGATGTGCATTTTGCTCCTCTAGTTGAGGATTTATTAACTTTGAATAAAGATAGTGTTCGAATTTATAATGGGTTGGTGGAAGATTATTTCATTGTTAAGGCGTTGTTGTTTTGCACATTCAATTATTTTCCTACATATGGGAATTTGTCTGGCTTTTCTGTGAAAAGGCACTTGGCTTGTCCCATCTTTGAGAAAGAAACTGATTTTTGTCAGTTGAAACATGGTTGTAAGACCATTTATCAGGGTCATAGGTAGTTTTTTCCCGAGGGGCATCCCTGGAGATTGGCCAAGAAATGGTTCAATGGGAAAGTGGAGGAAAGAGGAGCACCGTTGCCATGCACATGTACATAGATTCCTGAAAGTGTTAAAAACTTTCCTAACGACTTCGGTAAGAAGAAAAGAAAATCTGTCGTTGAAGGAAGTTGGAAGAAATGTTCAATCTTTTTTTAAGCTACCATATTGGGAGCATTTGGGTATTAGACATTGCCTTGACGTTATGCACATTGAGAAGAATGTTTATGATTCCTTGGTTGAGACGTTGTTAAATACTCCATGTAAGACCAATGTGGATTGAAGTCTAGGCTCTATTTGGTTGAGTTGGGTATTCGGAAGAATCTGGGGCCAGTGACTACCGGCAAAGAATGTTATTTGCCCCCTGCTTGTTATTCTATGTCGCTGTCAGAGAAGAAATCCTTTTGTGAGACTCTTAGCGGTGTAAAAGTACCCGGTGTATACTCGTCTAACATTAGCTCTTGTGTGTCAGTCGATTAGTTAAAGTTGGGAGGGTTGAAGTCACACGATTGTCACAACCTGATGTAGGAGCTGAATGTCATTGCCATTCAAGCTACACTGCCTTCTCAAGTAAGACTGTGCATTATGAAACATTGTTTGATTTTCAAATCCATTTGTTGCAAAAGTATTAGTGTATCTAGGTTGGATAGGTTGCAAGTGATGATTGTTGAAGTTTCGTGTCTTATGGGGATGTATTTCCCACCCTCATTTTTTGACATTATAGTCCACTTGATCGTCCATTTGGTGCGTGAGAGAAAACTTTGTGGTCCAATTTTTCAACGATGGATGTATCCATTTGAGAGGTACATGAAAATTTTCAAACACTTTTTGAAAAATTGGTGCCAGATGCTACTATTGTGCAGTGATACATGATTGAAGAAGCTATTGAGTTTTGTATTGATTATATGAAGGAAGTTGAATCTGTTGGGATTCCAGTTGGTAGACATCAAGGGAGGTTAGAAGGTGTATGAATGAGACAGAGGAAATTATTTAGCTTGAGTGCGGAAGATTTATATGCTGCTCACCTTTATGTCCTGCACAACCACAAGGATGTAGTTCCACACATTGAGATTAGTATGGACGTGATACGAGTGGAGCACCATAATTTCAATGAGGCTCAGGTTCTCCAATTTTAAACTTCAACTTTAGCATCTTGTTTGTGGGATCATGTAGATGTCGGCAAAAATTCAATGACAATGAAATGGTTGGCGCGTAGACCATTGGGAACTGTTATTTTTTTATTCAAGCTATAACATCATTGGCTTCACCTTTTCCACGAAATCAATGGATGATTACAGTGTCACTCAGAACAGTGGAGTGTCTCTTGTCTCTGAAGCATTGCACGTTGGTAGTGGGGGTGATGACAATCCTTTGTATGCCATGTAATGCTACTTTGGCACAATTTCAGAAATTTGGGAGCTTGACTATGTCAGTATGCATGTCCCTGTGTTTAAATGGCAGTGGGTCGATATTAACAACGAACAGTGCACCAAAGATTTGAGGTTCACCCTAGTAGACAGAAGTCGCATTGGATAGAGGAATGATCCTTTCATACTGGAAAATCAGGCGCATCAGGTTTTCTATGTCAGGGATCATGTCAATCCTGGGGGGGAGGTTGTGGTAGAAGGGAAACGTTCTTTTGTCGAAGAAAATGAGGTAGAAGAAGTAATTGGATTCGGATGCCATACATCAATATATGGATCAGATGATGCTATTTTGCTTGAAGAGGATGATCGGAGTCGTCACAAATTTGTAGGCCATAGTGACCATGATGAAGGAATTTGGATTGACTATAAGGGGAAGATCACACATAGAAAACGTGAATCGAAGAAGGTGGCCAAGAAAAGGAAACATAAGGAGTAAGTTTACCACATTCAAGTGCAATATTTTTATGTATTTTGCTAAGTGATGTAATTTGAATTATTCACATGCTTCTATTCTATGTCGTAGGTTTATTATAAAAAACATTAGCCCACAACAAATCATTCATATTTGGATCTAGAAATCATTCAAACCCAAACTTGATAAAAATCCAAATTAGTTTCCTACAAGTCATTAAAGTTGAACAATTGGAAAAGTTTACAATTTGGCACTTAAACATAGATATCCTAATGATTCCACAATAACATCAGATAAAAGTTTCCGAGCCTAGTCTAGAAATATCACTCAATCTCATCTTCAATGTCGCCCTTCAAAGTAGATAGTCCAAGCCTTGGTCGGGATGTCGCCCTTCCATATACCTAATTTTTACCTTCAAGGCCCAAAGTTCCATGCGCATCCACTTGTAACAATCCTTGAAGCCTTTCAAGTAAGACTTTTGATGACCTAAAATGTACATCAATAATTATTACCATTAATTAAAGAATGTAGAAAACCCTAGTGTGAAGTACTATAAACTCATTATTTACTAACATTCCTCAATGTGTGGTTTCCTGCATGCCTCGGAAATCACCTCCGGTTTATGATACCATTTACGATCAACCAACACCCAACCCTTGTAAGTGAAGTATGTGTGATCATAAAACTTTGGCCCTTTCTCCACCCCTTCTAAAACCACCCCTTCTAAAACCACCCCATCTAAAACCACCCCTTCTAAAACCACCCCTCGACACTCTTTAAAATGTGGGTGATGAAACAACTATAAAGTAGGCATGTCAACAACTTCTTCGAGGTCGCAAAGTGCATCATGTGCCTAAAAATAGCTGCCCCGGGGTTATTCTTCTACCCTCAACTATTAAATAGAATAACATAAGACAGGGGTAATTAGGCTTGGTCAAGTTTCCTCCTGAGGGGAGCAAACTCCTGTTAATGATCTCATACACCAATACGTTGGTCTATAGGAAGTAGTTAGGGGTTAAAGGTTTTGGGTCTACCCAAATTCAACCTATCCCGACCAAAGTACCTCTCCCTACATTCTACGAAATCAATGTAGGGGTAATCCAATTTTAGAGGCCACTTCTCCCTATGGTAGAAATCATCCCACGGAACATCTAAATCATCGGAGAAAACAAATTCAAGGTGTAGGTAAGGACAATCTAATAAATTATTAATAATCCATGGGCTAATGGGTATTTTGATCCCTCTAACCCTAGTCGAGTAATCCTCATTACCTACCTCAAGCAAATTGGCATAAAATTGACAAGTACTATAAAAAAAAGACTTCTCATTACACGAAAGCAAACGCTCAACATGTTGCTCGAAGAAGTATTTAAGCGGGTCAGCCAATCCTAGGTTAAAGTGCTCGATAAAATCGAAAAGATAAGTATCTAGCAACTTTGCCCTCTCACTTAGTGAAACATGTCGATCTTGTGCAAATATAGAAACAAATCTCTGAGAATTGTAGCTCAGAGTATGCCGGTGGAATGAGATCTTTGAACTCGCCGGCTTGAGCCATGTTTAATGCCTTGATGATTGGGTCAAATTTGATGGATGGAGTGGAGATAGCGAGTTTGGATTGTAGCTAGTGTTTTTCGATTTTAGGGGTGAATTTTGTGTAATGAACTGTTTGCTCTATTTTTTTATAAGGGCGGGTATTTTTTGAGTTTGGAAACCCAAATTGTGCCTTTGTACTGAGGAAAATATGAGTTTCCGGTCTCGGAAAGTTTTTTACATGAATTAAATTAGAGCGCAGTTTCAACCCGTGAGGGAACTGAAATGATCCACTAGCTCGGAAACTATTTTTCGAACTCAAAAACTAGTTATCATATAATTTTGTCTCTTCATTAGTTATTGTTTCCGAGCTCGTAAACAACGTTTTAGATATTGGAAAGTGTCTCATCTATTCATGCCCTGATCACCCCAACATTTTTGAGTTCGTAAAATGATTTGTCCTTCAAATACGTACACAATATCAGTTTTCGAACTCGGAAACATATCTTGTGTTTCAGTCATAAACTTTACAAAACAATATTTCAAATAATTTAATCCCCATTAACTACCACACTTTCATTCCAAGAGTCACAAGAACTAATTTTAGCTGAATATTCAAATAAAATTGTAGGTCACAAAAAACTTCATAGCAATCAAATCCTAGTACGACATGATTCAAATTAGTTTAACAATCAATTTAACAAAATAAACATATTCAAAGGCTTCCACATCCAATTTTGTCTCTTCCAGCATTTTATCAATCGAGGAATCAGTATCTTCCTCTTCTTGGTTTTCAACCCTGCCTTGACTGACATCTCTATCATCCCCACCATGTTTACCATCATCATCATCATCAACTTCACTCTCCGAGAAGACAGGCTCAAAGTTGGGTGGCTCATCATCTTCACTCAATTCCAAGTCGAGGCCTTAGGAATCCATGAATGCAACGTGCTGGGAATGTGCACGGGTTAACATCTCGTGCTCGGTTATATCCGCACATAAGCAGTCAAAGTATTTTCCCAACCGCTCATTCAATCAATTTCCAGCACTTGCAAAACAAGATTGAAATTGTTAGCCCATTCACAATAATTTGGATAAGAGAAAACTGAATGTGTATAAGATAATTCCTGTGTAAACGTACGTGAGCTCGATGCTGCCTCTCTATCTTCAGCCGCTTTGTGATCTCTCTTCGCACTATTTTCTTTTTGACCTTGTTTTGGCTATTTCTCCCCTTTGTTGTCTAACCCCTATTTTAGTTGTTTATGTGCGAACCAAGCTTCATCATAGTATTCCAAGCGGCTAGCCTGTCTCGAGGAATCACCCCCGTCTTCTTCAACATAGCGCTTATTAGACCACCATAAGGGAGATCCTTCTTCTTCATCTGCACGGCCTTTAGCATGAATGAGATGATGGCAAATCTGGGTTGATTTTGATCCCCTCCATGATGGAGTAAAACATCATGAGGTTAGCTATTGTCGGCTCACAGGTGTGGCCACTAGTGGGAAACACATTGAGACATATCCACTCATATACCAGACGCTTCTCCATGGGCAATACTCCAATGTCAAAACTCTCCGCTTTCCCCACATCGGTCCCTCGACTCTTAAAATACTTCCTAGCCATTTCTATCGGACACAGTGGGTTTTCATTGCTAACTCCCAGCCAAACATATGTGTGGTAAATTTCTAGGGGTCTGTTGGGGTCATCTGACCTTAATATTTCTGGGGAAATGTAAGGGAATTCTAGGGCAGTATTAATAGTATACTTGGTCACATGCACCATTGTCCCATTCACCATAGTAACCTCCTGGTTGTTCTTACTTTGCCCCAATTTGCATAGAATTGTATAACTTCATCAGCATAGATAGGCTCATCCATACACAATACTTTGTTTAGATGTTGAGTTTTGAAATATGGTAGCAAGTATTCAAGAAATAATTTTAGGATATTAGATTATGCAAATTACCTTTGAATTGATTACCCTTCTCTTACAAAAGTCGACACACCTTTCCTCTGCGACTTCCTCAAAGAATTTTTTGGAGGGGACAATCTTCTTGAATGGGCGGTGGCTCCTGTCGCTAGCCTGACCTTGTTTCACGGTGAACTTACTTTTCATTGTGAATGGAATGGGAGAAAATGGATTGAGGAATTGTTTGATTGTAGTGTATTGAAATCAAGGGTTTTTTTATTTGGGGTTTTATTGAAAACCTGTTTCTATTTTTTATGCATTAAAAAACTTTCCAAGCTCAAAAAGTTGTCTGGTCTTGTTTTTCGAAGGCACTGCAGGTTTTCGAGTTTGTAAAGTCGTTTAACAGGTTTTTCGAGTTCAGAAACCCCATCTTATGTGAGAAAAAAATCCCATAAAGGGGGTTACAAATGGGCATTTAATACCCATTTGAAAAAAGTGGAATTTTCCCACCATTTCCCTCTCCCAAAACCCTCCCTCAATCTCAACTTCAATTCCTCTCATCTAAAGTTCAAGACCCTCCACAAGATGTTAAGAGGTTATTTTTTAATCTATAATCTATTCCAATCCCCCTTCTCATGGAAATGTTTTGCTTTGCTTAATGTTTTTATAACTTCTAATAGGTAGAGGACATGGTGGAGTATTTCATGTCCTTTGATGTCTCTTAAAGGTAAATATTTCTATTGATTCATTAGCTAGGGTTTATGATTTAGGAACAAAAAATTACCATAGCCAAATATTTGTTCCAAATATGGCTAGGGTTTACATTTTATGTCAAATATTATGAGCATTTGTACATTGAGCTTGTTATGCAACACAATTAGTGTTTTTTAATTTGTTTTGGGGGCCAAAATGGTGTTGGATGGTATGTAATGTAGAAATTTGTTTTTGCAATAGGTGGATATATTGAATGAATAAGGTATTAGAGTGCTTCAAATACTTGGTTATATAATATTTTGTTTAAACTTGCAATGTCAATATACATTTTCTTTTTATTTTATAAAAAAACATATTCTTCTTGAATGCATGGGGATTATAGCGTATTTGATAAAATAGTGAATTTGTTTGTACAAGATAAATTATATTTTTTTAATTGTAGAGTACATAATGACATCTAAGAAAATGAATCATGACGATGTGTCACTTTCGGCCAATGTTAATCCCCCGTCGATGGGCACGACATGGGTTAAGGATGACGGATTGGGTGATGTGGGAATACCAAGAACTCATTGTAGAGCCTTCGAATGTAGAATGGCTAGGAAAGAGTCCACATTGGTGAGTTTCAACAAGTTGGGAAACTGTGTCTCGGAGCAACGTGCTAAATGGTCTAGTTGGGTTGCGAAGGTGGGTAGAACAACGGTGGATATCCGCTACAATAGTTGGCATGAAGTGCCAAGAGATTACAATGATACATTATGGCTAGAATGCAAGGTAGTGTTTTGTCAATCAATTTTCATATAATTTATCTTACAAACTTTAACCTACTAGCGTCAACCCCGTAATTCAATCCATGTTCTTATGATAATCCCCTTAGAGACCTTTTGAAATTGAAGCACTGGATGTGGGTGCTTTGCAGAAGATGGCTATGTTCATGATGTGCAAGAGTTGACGTGAACATAAGTACCAATTGTCTAAAGACTACATATTTGGCGACAAGAAAGATGATAGGCCATGGCTAACGTACACGCACATTCAACCGGAGAGTTGGGAGGTTCACAAGAAAATGGTATTAGAGAATAATGAAAATGTTAGTAAAGTAATATATTCTAAAGCTTAACTATATTAAAATATCGTTGGTTATTACACTAACTTATCCTTTAACTTAGGGTACTTGGAAAGAAAAACAACGTGTTTCCGGGGAGAATAAGATTCCTCGCCGATTGAGTCCGGGGGGTTATGTGTTTGCGGCATTAGAGATAGTGAAAGAACAACTACAAGAAGTGCAAATTGCAATGGAGAGCAGGAGGACAGAGGATGAGGCAATATTTTTAGTGCCACCGATTAATGTAAATGACATTTAAAGGTGTGATCTTTTCTCCGAGGTCGGTGAAACAAGGATGGTATATACATAGATGAAGATGCGAAGGAACTGGCGGAAAAAGTGGTATGTCAATGTGTAAGTTAATCTATTATCAAGGTTGCAGATTGTTTAGGGTTTAACAAACTAACTTTCATTTATCTATTTATGTTTTTAGTTAGTAAAAATTTAAAGGGGACCAATCTATCGGGCAATTCATTCCCACTGGCAAACACGACATGCTTTGTGAAGCAACGCAAAAATCCAACCACGCGGGGCGTGCGAGAGGCGTGGGTGGTTTCTTGACACAACGGGAGGTATATGGCATTGTTTGGTCCTACAATGGAGTGGAACCCTCGAGAATCCACAAATTGAAAAATAAACCACAAGAACAACAAAAATGAATCGAGCAACAAGACTACCTAATCTGGAGATTAGTCCAACACACCTACCTCGTTCTTCCCGACAATTTAGAGGACTTGATGCCCAATTGGACACCACCGTCGAGGGGTTCACGACATTCTCCTACAGATGTAGAGGTCAATCATGAACCAATACTTTAGAATCCAAGAATCAATAGGCAATTGTTCAAACCTGACAACCTCGACAATGCCTTACTTGCAAATGATAAAAAGGTACATAATTCCTTCTAATGATTATCTCCCTATGAATATGTATCAAGTTTAAAATATATATTATCCATGTTCGTATAAATCATGTCCGTGTGAACTGTACATTGATAAAAACATAGAAGGTACGCCGCTCTATGTTACCGATGGAGTTTTGCATGAGTTAATGAGACATCATCACTCTGTGCCTATTGCCGATTGGTCTTTCAAGGGTTTCACTGGAGAATCCTTTGGTGATGGGCACCCCACTACCAATCTCAGATAGAGAATACAAGAAAGTTGGCACTGCCGGGGGAATGTTCCTTACTTGGCCCCAAAGACTTATTTACGCCGATCCCATCAAGGATCGACATTTGAAGGAAACAAGGCCCGCACCAGTGAAGACTACACCAAGACCGGTCAAAGCAACCCCCAAATCCATCCCAACAACACCAACTAGGGTTAGAGCTTCATTGGGAATGACACAAGCCCTTTGAGACTCACCTCACTTTGTACGGGTGCTTTATAATTTGCTACACCCGCATGATCGAAAATCAACATACATATTCTTAGGAAATAAATGTGTATTTGGATGCAAACATGAAATCATGATGTTATGGAGTGATTTTGAAGACCTGTGGAGATGTTACCAAGTTAATCAAGCGATGATGTCGATCTACACCTTGTGGGTAATTTTTGAAAATTCATTTCTAAAGTCCGATTTTAATGCACTAAGCATTATTGCTAATGAAGACTAAATTGTACTTTCGAGGTACATGTATTTCACCACTAATAAAAAATTGATGGATTGGATACATGTGCCATGTCATGACACAAGAAGTTGGTTGTACGAAATAAGAAAGGATCAACTACATTCTTAATTGCCTTGACCGGAAGAATAAAAAGCTTTTCGTTGGACATACATTTGAGAGGTTGTCCACTGCATTCATTTTCTTTTCCGTAATCATTACATTTTCATTTATATCATAATTTAAAATTTTGTTTGAAGATTGATATTGATAGTGCCCGCAAATAAGCAGGTGTATTGGCTGGATCCCATGCACTTTCCACCGTCGGATGCATTCGTTCACATTTTGGAATCCGCAATGAAGGAACCAGGCGAACAAACTAAAAATTCGTTTCAGTTGATCGATATCAAGGTGGTCTACCGATGACTTTATTTTTCTTTTAATATACACTGTTGGTCCAGCATAGCTAAAAATTTATGTTAATTACAATTAGTACAAGAAATCGGCACAAATGTGGGATTGTGGGTGTTACGTCATGTTATATGCAACTGAGTGCATAGAGAAAATCGAGGAACATGCACTTGAGCTTAACAAGGTAATTGTGTAATTCTTTGTAGCCATCTTTTTACATAACCTTTCCTAAATATTAATGATGTACCATATTGTTGCTAACAAATTTTCAAAAAGGATTCGACGCCCTACTCGCTAGTTGAAATCAACAATGCATAGAATTGTTTGGAAAAACATCTAATTCTCAATCAGTCCCATTCTCTGGGGAATCCTACTATTGGTAGGGTAGTGAAACTTAGATAAATATTATAGCTTAGAAATGGTGGAATAGATTTGTGGTCATATATATTCATATCTATAGATTATTGCTTGTTTAGCTTTATCTATAGATTTTTGTTAAGGTAGAACATACTATCATGTATTGTTTTAACATTGTGGCGATGAATCGTGGCTTTTTTTGGAGCCAGAATAGTTAATGAAACACATTTTTGGTAAAAAGACCATAGGAAGTTTCCGAAACCAGAAATCATCTCGTATCCAGGATTGCATTTGAGCATAGGTCAGAATACGATTATGAACTCGGAAACAAAAATGCCTTAAAAGTTTTCGAGTTTGAGAACAATTTGGTTTTAAAAAGTGTGTTCCGTCCATTTTATAGTAAGGGAACGGAAATGGCCAAGATGTCGGAAACTAAAATCAACATCACCAAAGAGACAAAGCTGACAAATATTTTCCGAGCTCAAAACTCTTCCAAGACACAACCATCAAACTTTCCGATCTCGTAAAATTAATTTTTTTGAGTACAGAAATAGTGCACTACATACTATAACTTGACTACATTTTCCGAGTTTGGAAACATTTTAAGGCAGTTCCGTCGTAAATTTTAAGGTGGTTTGAAAATGCCTTAAAATGGCCATTTTTAAGGCAGAACCATTAAAAACACCTAAAAAGTGCCTTAAAATTGCCAATAAAACCACCTTAGATAGGCCATTCCTACACTAGTGAAACAATGTTTCATGATAGATTAAAAATATGACACAATAACGAAGCTATAATTTATATATTTTATTCTTATAGAATAGACTTGAACAATATATTATTTTTACCACAAGGTAGAGTTCGGCCCTCAACTAGATGCATCTTACAATGACCACCATTAAGCAATACAAAAAGTGATGAAAATGAAAAAGATTTACCTTATAGATTCGAAGTTGGAATGAACACCAACCCTAGCAAAGAAATGATTATTCACAACCTCAATCTTTCCCTCTCATCGGTGATTCTTGTTGATTGATAAACATATATTCAATTAGGTAGGGTTTGGTGTGGTATGGATTTTGTAAATGTCATTGGATGATGATTTGCTGAAGAATTTGAGGTAAGAAGGGTTTGAATGTGTTTTTGAGGGATTTCTCGCGCTCAAAACTAGGGTGTTAATGACCCTTTGAAAAGTATTTACTGGCTACTTTTTTTCCCGCACTTGTCTTGTTTAGAACTCGAATTGGGGCCCCACCTTATTCCAAATTTATAAGAGCATCAACTCTTTACATTTAGGTCAAGAACCAGTTCCGAGTTCAGAACTGGTGTTTGGTATAAAAAAATTTGAAATGATCAGCGGATGAAAAATCCCCAAATCAAGCTCACCCAAAAACCCTTGAGAGTATCCCACCATCAACTCCGAACTTGGAACCCCATCCAATTCATTGTTACATGATTCTCCAATGGCAAGAAACCGTGATGGAATGGCGAGCAACCATGGGAATGTGAGCACACAGAGTAATCAACCATACTTCAAGCAAGGGGCGTCCACTAGGTTCTTCAATAGCGAATCAGTGAGGAGGTATGTTTTTTTTATCTGATTGCATAAATGTACTAATCCTAAGGTAGTTCATAGTGGCGATATACAAGATTTGTCTTTAGGATACCTACTCCGTTACTTAGAAATAAATACATGGAAAATTTGATGACTCTAGAAGATAGGGTTCATAATGACGAAATGGTACAGTTTATGCTAATCTTGGGAAAAACTTTGCCAATAAGGATGTCCAAGTGCTTCTAATTAGGGAACTTAAAAAGTATGGAACATTTCTTCCAACTTCCTTCAATTGTTATTTTCTGCTTTCTCTTCCCAAAATTGAAAAGAAATTCCCTGACTTTTTCATACACCTCAATCCCCATCAATGGTAATGGTGGGTATCTTGTCTTAACTTTCCCATTGAACCACTTCTTCGCCGATAGCCAAGGATGTCCCTCAGGGAGAAACTGCCTATGGCCTTGATAAACAGTCATGCAACCGTGTTTCAATTGACAAAACGATGTCTCTCTCTCTCTCACAGGGCACACAAAGTGCTCTTTCACCGAATACTCAGACAAATCACTATATGTGGGGAAATTGTTTATAGTACGAAACAACAAGGCTTTCAGTGTAAAAAAAATTCACCTTTGCTACCGTCGAAAGTCCGAACACCTACATTGAACAAAGTCAACAAATCGTCGACCTGGGGAGCAAGATAAATGCCTATATCATTACCCAGCTATTCCACCCAGAAATCATCATAGATAACAACACATTCTTCCGTTTCATTGATAGCCACGATGTAAGACTATAGATCACAAGCATAACATGCCAAGAACTATGTGTGCTGCTCATGTTACCAAACATATCCATTCCATTAGTTGAAATGCCTAACCTCAAATTCCGAGACTTAGAACCAAACTCGGAGTACATAGCATCCAACTTCTTCCATTGCTCACCATCCGGCATATGCCTAATAATATCATCCACCGGCCAATCTTTTTCAGCATGCCAACGCAACAATTTCGCATCTTCCTTAGAAGCAAATAACTTCTTCAATCGAGGAATGATCGGGAGATACCATAGAACTTTGGCCGGCGTTATTTTCTTCAAATTCACGACATCCTCTGCACCAACCTCAATTGCACTACTCATCATCTTGTAGCAAGAGTTACCACATACAAGGTATCGATCTCGGTCTTTTTCATCCTCCCCCCTATACAACATACAATCATTCAGAAACGCATGCTTTTTTTTCAATTCCAATCCCATTGGACAAAGAATCATTTTTGCGGCATATGATCTGTCGGGCACCAAATTACCTTCATGAAGAAAATCCCTTAACAATTGAAGAGCATCTGTCATGCCTTTATCAGTTCCCCCAAATTTGGCCTTCAAATTCATTATTTACAAAGTGGCACTCAAAACTGAATGTTTAGAACCCTCATACAATGTTGTCTTTTTATCATTATGCAACGCTTCTAGGAGCTCCGATTTACCATGGTATTCTCTAGCAACATCTTCCACCATTTCGTCAAATTCATTAAACTATCGGGTTCTTTATTTGAATCAACATCATGGTTATCCGTGTCAACCTCCCCATGTCATACCGAACAAATGTAGCTAGTTTGAAACCCTCTCATGACAAGATACTCATACATCTTCTTCCTACCCCAAAACACATCATTCCTACAATCCTTACATGGGCAACGTGCTCGTACCACGCCATTTCTTGATGCATAAAACAATAAAAGATTCAACCAAAGGGATGTTCTATATATTTTCTAAGATCTCTACCTATGAGTTCGATTCGATCCATATCCAACTACCTACAATGAAGATTTTCATATGCAACTCATTATTAACCTTAACACACAACAAATCACCTAATTATTCAATTTCTACAATTAATACTCAACCATCCCAAAGCATTCACATTAATTAAGAACAACCCATTAAGAACACATTACAAATAAAATTAAGGTTTCATTTACTATAATAATGTAATTGGAAAAATATGCATACCTTAGGTCTTCAAGTACTCCAATTTTCATCTCATTCTAGCCCAAATGTTGTGATATTTTGAAAATAAAGAAATGAGGGCCGCTGCATTAATTGTGGCCATTTTTATGAGTTCCAAATTCAAAACTCGTACCCAAAAAGCTACAAACAGCTAAGATGTAGTTCCTCACTCGGAACTAGGTCCGAATATAAGTCTGATGCCGGAAAAAAGCCTGATTTAATTTTTGATTGTGAAACATCCAAGGGATCTTCCATTGGATCATCCCCCCACCTTACAATATCGTAACACATCTTGAAGACATTTTCCAAGTTTGGAACATATTGAAAACAAAAGCAACTTTACACAACTTCCTTTGAAAATACGAATTTAAAGGTGGTTCCCCGAAGAATTGGCTTTGGTATTGCTTAAACAAAGGCGGTTGTAATAAACCGCCTTTAAATTGGATAAAATACCCTTCCATTTCACTAGGGGGCAATTTTTGAATGTTATGGGTTCGGAACCTCTGTGGGAAGGCGGATCCTCATTTTTTTAGAACTGTCTTTGATCGCTGCCTTTAATCAATAATTCTGCACTAGTGTATCCAAATTTATTTTATGATATTTTGGCTCTCTGTTACTAGTAATTAGAATGTTTATGGTATATGTTCTTCAACTTTAATGATATCTCCTGAATGACAGAACTGTTGTTATATAAACCCACACCTAGTTGTAGTTTTTCCATCTTTTGTTTAAGGCTCTTGATATTTTTCTCCAAGTTACCAAAAGAGGTGCTACTCCAATTATGTAAAGGTCTTAGAGTGACTTATAACTTGGAGTTTAATTGACCCTCTCTTGTCCAAATACCCTTCGTAAGTATGTTAAGTTGTCTCAGGAGCCAATATTTCTGAATGACTTGTTCTAAGACCGACCATTTTGCCAAAAATTACCTATTACAACACTTTAGAAAGAAAACTTACCTATTCAGAAAGATAAATAGGTAATCATAAAAATTACCTATATTATCTTTCTTATTACCTATTCATCGCATAGACCTTTTAAGACAATAATTTGATGTCTTAAAATATCCGATTATGACCACATTTACGCGCGTCGCATTTTAAAATAAAATCACACATATAATTGTCACACTATAACCTAAAATGGACAATAATTTGTGTTATATGAGACGGATTTCAACACATTATTAGAATATCCCTTTAAACCATAAAATAACACACATATATAAGTGTGACAATTCAACAATTAAAGCATATTAAAATATGTCAATGTAGAAAATGTGTTGGGCAGGCGGCGCGTAAAGCGTGTGGGAATCCATCGTCGGCACGTGAGGGGGCAGATTCCTTAGCGACGCAATGTCCAACTGAGCTTGAACGGGATCCGGCGATGGAACCTCGTCCACCGGGGATAAGCCGTTGTGCACCGGTGGGTCAATGCCGACGGAGGTCGGCGTAGAAGATCAGGCAGTGGCCGACGATGAGTGATCAGCAGTGGCCAGCGGCGAAGGACCGGTGGTGGCGCCAGCAAAAGCTCAGCAGAGAAAGACCAGCGGTGGCTAGCGGCGAAGGACCTGTGACGGCTGGCGGTGAAGGACCGACGACGGCCGGTGGCAGTAGGTCGTGCAACTCCGGCAGCAGTAATGATGAGGCTGGCGGTGAGGTGGTGGCACCGCCGGGTACTTTTAATGAGGGTGATGTCGGAGTTGCAGAATATGGGAACTGGTCTTCAAAAAAAATTAGCATCCCGACTGGCAAAGATTACGCAGGATTCTAAGTCAAAAAGGCGATAGCCTTTCTTTCCGGCAGGATAACCAAGAAACAAACAACGCTAACTTCTTGGTGCAAACTTGTCACGATATCTGAGAACATGAGCAGCAAAACACAAGCATCCAAAAACTCTTAAGGATGAGTAATTTGGAGCTTGCCCATAGAGAAACTCAAAGGGAGTACGACCATTGAGATGCTTTGTCGGTGTCCGGTTAATCAAATAAGCAGTAGTAAGAACACATTCTCCCTAAAAATCAATTGGGAGACTGGCTTGAAACCGTAAAGCACGTGCCACATTGAGTAAATGGCGATACTTTCTTTCAACTCGACCATTCTGCTGTGGTGTATCAACATTAGATTTCTCAAAAATGATCTCAGATGCAGCAAATGAGATCTCAAAGGCAAAAATTTAGTTCCGTTATCAGCCCGAACACGGAATATGGTTCGGCGCAAATGTGACAGAATTGGGGTAACAGGCCAACCTTGTGCTCTGATACCATGTAGAAAATAAGGGTAATAATCTGTGTTCTATTCATGATCTCATGATATATTATATATTGGTACAAAATACCTATACAAGATAGGAAAAGGTAATGAAATATAATTACAAGCACAAGTAATATTCGAATTCCTTAATAGTCAAAATATGTATATTAACTAAACATAATTACAATGTATAAAAAAATAGTTTTGCGACCAATATGCTTGCTCCAACTTCGTAACACCAGACCCAACATAAGTGGTTGGGTGCATGGCCTAAGTCCTTTGGATCACGGGTTCGACTCTCGACAGCGGGAGTGTGGGGGTTCTTCCAATAGGAGGACTCCTTGTGTGCATCGAACACAGTCGAGGGCTATGTGCTCGGCTACGGGAGTGCTGTTAGTTACCTCTCCGGTGAGGCCTGTGGTGTCGGGTGGCCGGCGCGGCTGAGGGCGAGCCGATTAATCGGCTTTTGGAACTTTAGCTTCGTTAGGAGGAAAAAGAGTACACTAGCTAGTTCATATTATTCACTACTAGTATGTTAGATTAAACAAATTTTGGACTCACTACCACATATACCCCCCTCTATCACCAGTTTTTTAGCACCACTTTTTTAAATTGGTGCCCAAATTGTAATAGTACTGATTTTTATTTTTAACAATTTTTTTAAAAAATTGGTGTTAATTTAACACCAGTTTTTTTTAAAAAAATTAACACCAATTTTTAAAAATCAGTGCTAAAAATTTTAAAAATTCAATCTTCTCGCGAAAAATTTGCCAAAAAAATTATAAATTCGATCTTCCTGCCATAAACTTCCAAAAATTTTAAAAATTCAATCTTCCCGCCAAAAATTTCAAAACAATTGCCAAAAAGTTCACCAAAGATTTCAAAAAATGTTGCCAAGGGCTGAGAGCAGCTGCGCGCAGCCGCTCTAAACTAAATTAGTTTTTCTTAACTCTCAAAACTATTCCCTTCTTTTGTTGACTTTAACTAATAACTAAGTTTACTTAAATTAATCAACGATCAATCTTTATTGAACTAATATATATAAATAAGAATAAAATGTTTGACATTAACTAATTAACGTTCAGCCCTTAATTGATGTAGTATATATAAATACAACTTTAACTAGTCAACGTTTAATCCTTATTTAACTTTTTACATGTAAACACTAAAAACTAAGTTGGATTTAACTAATCAACGATAAATCTTTACTTGACTTTCTATACGGTAAATACTAATAATTAAGTTGACTTTAACTAATCAACGATCAACTCTTGTTTGACTTAATTTGTATATACTAATTACATGTTTGATATAACTTCTACGATTGAAAGCTAACTTTCTATACATAAACACTAATAATTAGCTTGACTTTCACTAATCAACGATCAACTCTTACTAGATATTCTATAAATAAAAATCAATAACTAAGTTTACTTTAATTAATAATCGGTCAACTCTTTCTTGACCTTATATATGTAAACACTAATAACTAAGTTGGCTTTTAACTAATCAATGATAAACTCCTATTTTACTTAATTTTTATATGCTAATAAAATGTTTGACTATAACTAATTTAATACTTACTTGATTTTCTATATATAAACACTAATGCGAATAAAAATGATTAACTTTAACTAATCAACGTTCAACCCTTAATTAACTAGGCATATCTAAAAATGAATAAATAGGTTTGAATTCAACTAATCAAATGTCACCCCGTACTTGACTTAGTATATGTAAATAAAAATAAAGAGGGTTGGTTTTAACTAATCAACGTTCAACTATTAATTGACTTAGTATATATAATAAATACGAATAAAAAAGTTCATTTAAACTAATTAATCAAGGGTAAACTCTTGATTTACTTAGTGTATATATATATACACAAATAAAAATGTCTGATTTTAACTAATAAATGTTCAATTGACTTAGTATATATAAATATGAATAAAAAAAGTTGATTTGAGCTAATCAACAGTTAGCTCTTACTTGACTTAGTATATACATAAATACGAACATAGAATGTTTGACTTTAACTAATAAACGTTCAACCCTTACTTGATTTAGTATATACATAAATACGAATAAAAATGTTTGACTTTAACTAATAAACGTTCAACCCTTACTTGACTTTCTATATATAAACACTTATAACTAAGTTGACTTTAACTAAGCAACGGTTACCATTACTTGACTTTCTAAACACAAACACTATTACTAAGTTGAATTTAACTAATCAACTATCAAACTTTACTCGACTTTCAATATATAAACACTAATAACTAAACTGACTTTCACAAATCAACAGTCAAACCTTACTTAACTTTCAATATATAAAAACTTATAACTAAGTTGACTTTAACTAATCAATGGTCAAACTTTACTTGACTTTCAATATATAAACACTAATAATTAGGTTGACTTTGACTAATCAATGGTCAAACCTTACTTGACATTCAATACATAAACAATAATAACTAGGTTGACTTTGACTAATCAACGGACAAATCTTACTTGACTTTCAATATATAAACACTAATAACTAGGTTGAATTTGACCAATCAACGGTCAAACCTTGCTTGACTTTCAATATATAAACACTAATAACTAGGTTGACTTTGACTAATCAACTGTCAAACCTTACTTGACTTTCAATATACAAACACTAATAACTAGATTGAATTTCACTAATCAACGGTCAAACCTTACTTGGTTTTCTATATATATATACAATGATTTGTGTGAGACCGTCTCACCCAAGCTTATAGTGAGACGAAGGTCTAATATTAAAGAGACAAGTGCATTTTTTACCCTATATTGATAAAAAATGCAGAAATGACCTTGTAAAATATGAAAGTACAAAAATGACCCTGGATTTTGTTGACCGAAATGTCAACGGCTAAATTGGCCTGAAAATAGTGAATGGCAATAATACCCTCGTGTCTTTATTTCTTTTTCCATTTTTCTCTTGTTCTTTCTTTCTCAACCCTAGCCTGGCCCACACCTCCTCCTCCATTTTTCTCCAATCGCCGTTCCATTTTTCTTGTTCGTTCCAATCGAAATCACCAAATCGGCGTTCCAATTGTTCCACCATTTCAGTCCGACATCGTTCCACTGCGTTCCAATTGCCACCCCGTTCCAATCAACGTTTCAATCGCAAATTCAGCGGCGGTGGCAGGCTGAGATGGTGGTGGCGGGAGAGAGGACGAAGCACGGCGGGAGAGAGGTGGAGCACGGTGGTGGTGGAGGGGCTAGGCTAGGGTTTAGGTGGAGCACAGTGGTGGTGGGAGGGCTAGGCTAGGTTTGAGCTGTGGCGGGCGGAGAAGGAGGAAGTGGGAGAGTGATTTTCTCAGCCCACGGCGGTGTCGAGATGGAAGAGTGATTTTCTCAGTCTGTTGAAACTCTGGGCGTCAGAACAAATCCTCCAAGGTCTTAATATGCGTTGCTTTTGGATTTAAATTAATCGTCATTCTATTGAATGTACCAATTCATCTGTTTTTCCGATTTCAGGGTTTCCATTTACAACAGTAGCTGCAAGGAATGTACTATAGTTAAGGTAGATTTTCTGTTTAGTATAACACTTTCTGCGGATAGATGGGTTATCTGAGATTGCTTCTTTTAAAAATAAACTCAATTACAATGGAGTGAATCTAAATAGTTAGAAATGAACTTCTTCAAAGTTGGTATGGCAAAAAAAGCTTCTTTTGTGGACAAAATCATTGGATGATTCAATATTGACCATAGATTTAGATCGAAATTGCCTGGACGGTTAAGCTCGGTAGTTCAGTCCACTTAAATTCTTGCTGCCTTCAGAACTTGGAGTACAGTTTTGATGATGCACATAAAGCCTCGAAGAAATCTCTGATGTCTGTGCTATAGTTTACTTCTGATTTAAGAGAACTATGAATGCCTTTAAGATTTCTTTCCAGAGAGGTGGTTTCAGTAATATATCCTGAAACATTATTTCTTCTAGTAGTGTGTCCTAGGAACTGCCCCATTCTCAGTTTGGTTAATTTTGGATAGGTGGATAGTATAAACAAACCAGGTGTACTATTAGAAATGGTGCAAATCCTATCTACTACTATGATCTGCTCAGATATAACTCGACGGAGGCGGTGAACTACTGTGCCTCAATAATTTGGTGTGGTGATTTGTTTCACAACACATTTACCTTATACTTCATTTTGCTCTTATCTTCTTCCGTAGCCCATTTACTGTCACAACCATCTTTTTAACCATTTTGTAGGTGTGTACGAAAGGGAAATCCCGACGTAGCTCTAGAAGTAAAAGCATATGCTGCTAAACTATCAGCAATGCACCCAAAGTGAACTACTATTCAACTCATCCTTTAGGACAATCTAGCTTTCAACTCTGTGGGTAGAATCCATGTTCCTTTATTTGTTTCCTCTTTTGACTCTGTGAAATAAATTATGTGGACATACTTAGAAAATTCCAATGTGTTCTTTTGGTTGGTTTTAATGGTTCAATGAACGAACAAAGTACACACTCAGACATGCAGTAGGTAATAGTAGTGGTGGTCACGGTCTGTGGTCAATGGTGAAGTCTTTGAGTTGGTTTTACCTGACTTTTATGTTTTCCACTGTATGCCCTCTGTCTATCTGTCAATCTAATGGTGTGTGTGGAGCAACTTTTGTAACCTTTCCTTGTGACTGCACCAAAGCTCCCCTTCATAAGAAAATTATCCTTGAAGTAGCATACTGAAAATTACCTATACAAGTACTGTTTGAGTAGCATACTGAAATTACTCGATGTAAAGGTTTCAGTAACATGGCAATGATATGCATTTTGTCTATATGCTTGTGGAAGCCAGCAAATGATGTATCTTTTCCTGGAACATTTGTGGGTTTTTTGAAAGTAACTGTTGGGGTGGACATTAGGAAGAATCCTTGTTTTCTATAGCTATCACTGTCACAACATGCATAAGCTGAAGTCGTGTTGTTTTTTATCAGATAAACCGGTTTTGCAAATGGACATATGATACATTTCATTCAATGCTTATGCTGTTATGCATATTATTCATATATTTCATAGAATACTTGATGTTTTATGCAATTATTTCTGAGTTGGATAAGGATTTTATAATGCAGCATTTAAGCATTTGTTTGCATGGGCTGGTTGATGATTTGGTTTCGTAATATTGAATTGGGAGTTTTTGATTGTGGTTGCATATCTTTTCAGGCTTGAGGAGCTCCAAGTTTTGGATATCAATTTTCTCTACGGCTGCACGAAGCCAACAATCGTTGTTCTTTACCAGGTTTTTCCACTTAGCCTACCACATATATGTGCACTTTTTTGTTAAATGCTCCTGATACTCTGAAAGTTGTTTATTTAGGTTTATGCTGGATGTAGATGTGTTGTGCTTTTTTCTTTCTACCAGTCTCTAATTTGGTTTATTTTGCGTTTCGTACCATATATTATTACAAATCAGGGAAAAGCAGTTCTTGTGGAGATATTGCGGCAGGGTGTTAGAATCAACTTGGTCGTAACTCCAAAAGCTTGGCTAGGCCGTGGCCTGATGGGGTATGCTCAACTCTTTTTTTTTGTTCTCTTGCACTCAAATTTTAGTTATTGTGGATACTCTCTATTGTTTGATATGAACTTATCTGTCTCTTTGGTCTGTTAAGTATCATCCATTTTATCCTTCCAAGTTGATTACCAACACATTTTCCTTCCTTTGGCCTGTGTCCACGTAACTGTCAAATGGCAAATTAAACAGCGGTTAAAAAAATTGGTTAAACAGCGGTTAAAAACTGGCCAAATTTAACGGGTCTATTGCTGTCACCGACATGAAACAGTATAATGACCAAAGGTAGAAACAGACATGAACGTTGAAGCTTGGTTTAGATCTACTTTTATGAAGAAACCAATCCAAGGTTTCAACAAAAGCGGTACAATAAGGAGATGCAAGCATGTACCTTGTCTAGTCTAATGCTTTCCGAACAAAAGAATTGCTTCCAACATTGCAAACACTTGATCATATTCCGGCTAACATTCAATCAACACCAGTGACATTTTCTCGCTTTCCTCAACAAAGCGAGCCAAGGCATAACCTTTACACACAGGCAAAAATAGAAACATAAAATCACATACAAGAACACCCATTTCCTCTACCCACTGCAAATAACAGCACATGCACAAACTACCACATTAATAAAAAAATTAAAGGCGGGGTCAAGAAACTCAGCCTGAAGTGTCCCGACAGGCAGTGGCCTGATTGCCTTGGACTGGAAACTCCTCATTGAATGTGAATTTGAGGCAGAGGTCCCCGCAATATTCACATATACGTCATTAGAAGCACCTGCAATGTATGAGTTTCTTTTTAAAATGGCCATTACACCATAGGGCAACAACAGGGTGGACTCACGACCATGATTGCCATTACACCAGTTTGGTTTACTGCCTAAAGACCAAAACTTGATGAAGGAATTGCTCTCAGGGTAGGGTTTTGGCTTTGTGTTGGATTTTCTGTGTTCTTCACTATGTGAGTATTTGGAGAAAATTAAGGGTTTTTCCCATATGGCAGAGACGTGCGGTGAGACGTAAATTACGAAATGAAGAGATTACAATAGTCTAGTGAATTCCACCATTGAAGCTAAAGTCATCGTGGAAGAAATAAAATTTGCGAGAAAGGAGAATGGGAGAAGATACTAGAAAGCAGTTGTAAGGAATATCAGGAACCACGTCGTTCAATAAATATAGAGAAAGTCAAGTTGACTACAGAAACAATGAATCCTTATTAACAGTTTTCTTTAAATTGATTGATTGTTTTTGTTTGATTACTAAAATAGGATCGTCTTTTAAACCGCAAATTAGAAGAAATTAAGATACAATTTTTTACTTTCATTAATCAGGTAATAAACTTATAACTACTGCACGTTGCATAATAAGTTTTTAATATTGCAACTAAAATATTTTACTTTTTTATAATTCTAATTTAACCTCAACTTTTCATATGTCAATGGAAAGACGGTCTTTCCCAACAATTTTGCCATAAAAAATAACAATTTAAAGTTAACATATAAATGTGATCAAATTTATATGTTGTATATTATAAAATAATGATCATAGAAGATTTAACCGAATATTATTATTAGATGATGCTATAAAGTTGATTATTGGAGTAAATATACGATTGTATAACAATTAGTTTGTTCATCGGTCCAAGACCGGATTAAAACTGGAATTACAAAAAAATTTGGACTGTTTGTTGAACTGTGAATGGATATTTTTTACGGGACATATCATAATAATTTCAGTTTTTGACCACTCCAGACTACTTGGATCGGATTATAATATGCTTTATTTTTTACTTTCAAAATTTGGATCAGATATGCTTTCAAGACAGGTTTAGCGCCTAAATGGAAAAAATGTTCCGATATTCCATATTTTCTTTTTGAGTAAAGTGCTCATATAATCCTATGTTTTGAGAGTTTGTGCTAATATGACCTTGTGAAGTTGGAAAGTGTTAATATAGCCCTGTGTTTTGCCGAAATGTGCTAATATAACCCTATTGACCTGATTTTGGCCGGAAATACATGAAATGACTATTATACCCATGTTTAAAAAAAATAAAATTTTAAAAAATATTAAAAGACAATTATGCCCTTTTCTTCTCTTTCTCCTGCTCCTTTCTTCTTCTTCTCTTTTCTTCTCCGTTTTTCTTCTTCTCCTCTTTTATTCTTCGTTCTCGTCTGAACCCCTAGCTCGTCTGAACCCTAAGCTCTCAAATTCCATTTTTTCACACTTCTTTTCTTCTTCGTTCTCGTCTGAACCCCTAGCTCTGCAAATCCCTTAGCTCGTCTGAACCCCAAGCTCTGCAATTCCATTTTTTCACACTCTGCAAATCCCTATCAATTTCCAGAGGGTAGGGTTTGGTGGTCGGAGGAGGAGGTGGATGGTTGGTGGTCATCCGGGGCAGATGTTAGGGTTTGGTGGTCGGAGGCGAGGCTGGGGTTGGTGGCGGATACATGGCTGAGCGGTGGTGGCGCACGACGAAGCGGCGATGAGGCTTAGGGTTAGGGGTAGCGGGGATGGCTTAGGGTCAGGGGGGTGGCAGGGGTTAAGGCGACGACGCACGACAGAGCAGAGGCGGCGGCGCACAACGGAGCAGAGGCAGTGCACAGCAGCGGCCATCTGTGCTTCACCGGAAACGGCGGTGGGCTCCTCCATCTCTCTCTGCCATTGACCTCGTCGTAAGCTTCACTCTGTTTCTCTCCCTGTGTTTTCGTTACCAACGTTGGATCTAATTGAGTGTCTGATGAATCTGTGCCCTTATTAATCGGCATTATTGGATTGGGATTGGGATTAGGGATTAGGTTTTGAATAACGTGCATTTGTGGTGTTGTGATTGTTCAGGTGAGAGAGTTGGAGATGGATCTGTTTCGTCAATTTCTTGGCTGGAACTGGTTTTTCTTAATTTTTCGTCAATTTCTTAATTTTTCTTGGCTGGAATTGGTTTTTCCAGATTGTGGCTGGAACTGGTTTGGATTATCGTTTTCAGATTCTGGCCGGTGGTGGCGACAGAGGTGGTGGAGCGGCGGCAGAGGTGGCAGAGCGGCGGCGGAGGTGATGGAGGTGGCAGTGGCTATGGTTATGGAGAAGAAGAAGAACCAAGGGTATTTTAGTCAATAGATTTTTAATTTGAAGATTAGGGGTATTTTTGTAATTTTACATTTGGTCAATGCCGAAAATAACAAAGTCAATGATGGAATAGTGCCATAGGGTTATATCGACACTTCTGATGCAAAACACATGGTTACAATAGCACTTTTCAACTTCACAGGGTCATATTAGCACAAACCTCCAAAACATAGGGTCATATCAGTATTTGCCCTTTCTTTTTTTTATCATGCCTTCAGACATGTAGTGAAGGCGTCCACCATTGATATTGTCCTTGCTATTGCAACCATGAGCAATTGCCCCTTCATCAGTTGGACGTCAGGAATGCTTTCATCAATAGTTAGCTCGTTGCTCCTATCTTTATGGCCTAACTGTATGGTTACAACAACGTGCCCATCTTAATTATTTATGCGGGTTTCACAATTCTCCATCAAGGACGTAGACTTTACATTACTTACTCTGGTTAAGGGTAGAGTTTTCTTCCTTGGATTTGTTGTCAGGTTAGGCAAGTATGCCTGGGATATTCTTAGGAGAGCTTAGATGACCAACATTGTTGCAGTCTCTACGTCATTTCTATCGTTGTCTCATCTTCATAGTAGTATCGTAGTCCGTCTTTATCAGTCATTGGTTGGTCCTTTTAAGTATCTCACTATTTCTCATTTTTCAAAGTCAAAAGGATGACCACTTTGCCACAACTATTCATATCCTTCACTATGTTTATAGGACTATGCACTATGGACGATACAAAATTGCTACAACGGTCATGAAAATATCACTTAATTCTTTTATTTGTTTAAAGTTGTGACTTTCAAATTGTCTTTTGCTCTTAATATCACCACAGATTATCTTTTATTTTCTTTTTATAATTCACATTGTCTTTCGTTGTCTTTCATGGATGAATTAAATAAAGATATTTAGATTGACTTACAATTTTAGTTTTACCCTTCTAATAAGTACAAGTTAACTTCAATTAAGTTTTGAAAATTTGTCAAATTTTCTAAAAGGCGATCACTGCTCGCCCTCAATAGCCCATACCAGCCGACACCATAGCCATCATATGAGAGGTAAGTCACGGTAACCAGCCACCAGGACCCGCATGCGGGCCCGTACTCACCGCCCACGAGGAGCCCACCCGCCACGTGGCCCGTGAAGGTCACGCTTTGAGTAAGGTCATCCCACACCGCGGCTTGCGAGCCTCGAACCCGAGGTTCCCCCCTAGAAGACATGCGTCCCAACCAACTGGGTACACCCGTGGGTGTGTCAATTTTTCTAGTTCGATATAAACATAGAGTAAATAATATATTTGTTAGCTATAGTAATCATTTTTTTAAAAATTAACCCATATTAATGGGAGGGATATGTATTAGGTTCCCCAAACTTGAAAACGGTAAAAGATTCTTTTACAAATCTTTGCTTCAAAATAATTTTGAAGACTTTGTACAAAAAGATAATATGTGTTTGTCAAAATTTCTGAGCGAAAGTCTACTTAGGGTGTTTTTGTCGATGATTCCATTTTTCATGTCTCCACCTCTCGTGTTAACATGGGTAAATGGCCAGATCTCCAAAAAGACTCTAAGTAAAAAAAGGTTCGAGTGCTGGAAATCTGGTTTCATCTTGTGTCTCGCCATCTTCTCCGCCACCTGGTTTGAGTGCTCATGGGCTCGAGGCTCAAGGACTCTAGGGGTTCTTGGATCGGGGCTCGATTGCTCGGTGCTCGATGGCTCGTGGCTCGAGTGCTCGAGTGATCGTGGCACGAGTCAGGAGGTTCTTAGGCTCGAGTGTCCTCGAGCCTGGAGGTTTGAGAGCCCGATGGTTCGAGTTCTTGTGTGCGGTAGATACACCCTGGTGTGCGGTAGACTTGAATTCCACTAGTGTTCCATCTTGTGTCTCGTTATCTTTACCGCCGCCACTTGATTCGAGTGCTCTTGGTTCTAGTGCTCGAGGCTCGAGTGCTTGACGGCTTGAAGGCTCGAGGGCTTGATGCTCGAGGGCTCAAGAGCTCGAGGGCTCGAGGCTCGAGGCTCGAGTGCTCAATGGTTCCAACCTGCATTTTCATTTTAAAATCAGAAGTATCTATTCAAGATTCTAATGGCAGGTATCTGTTGTTTGTCAAAAGCTCGAAGTCCCTTGGTTTTCTGATCAAGGTCATGGTAGTTTAGAACTTTTGGTTCCTTATTCCTTCCTAGTTTACTTAATCTATCAGCAACCATATTTCCTTCTCTTAGAGTGTGTGTAATTATGAGGTCCCCCATCCTTTGTTTGATTTCAGATGCTAAACGATACAATTCCCATGGGACTTTTGTAGGGTCTTTCATTACTTCCAGAATATTGGCACAATCAGTTTCAAGGGAGAAATCGTTTAGACCCAGATCAGCTGCAAAAATTAGTCCTTCTTTTAGACTTAGGAGTTCAACTTGGAAACTAGTTTTTGCTCTAACTGATTTATGGCATGCCTTAAGAAATGTTCCATATTTAATCCTGATAACTATCCCAATGCCATAGTCTACCCCCTGCTTCCATGATGCATCAAAGTTGATTTTGTATTCCAGTTTAGGTTTAGACCATGTGATGCATTTAATTTTGTGTACTGTTGGTTTTTTCATAGGTGGGATTAGACCAATTTGAACCCAGTGATGATGATTTATCTCTATACAAACCTCTGATTTGGTATAGAAGATGAGGAACATGTCTCTTTTGATGTTATCAATCATTTTTCCCTATTTGGTCTGATATTATCAAAAATGAAACTGTTTCTAGCTTTCCAGATTTGCCAACAGATGAGAGAGGGAAAGATGGTGATTAATGTGGAGTGCATTTTTGTCTCTCCATTATAAGACCAGTAATGTGAAAGTCTGTCAAAGATGGAGTTGAAATGTTGGTGTCTCAGTCCTATCATATGGTCAAAAAATATCCACAGGTCTATGTCTAGAGAACAATCATTGAAGTAGTGGCTAGGTGTGTCAGTATTGTTGCAACGTGGGCATTTGGATGCAAGTGAAATATTGTTGAAATTGAGTATGTCATCAAAAGGTATAATTGCATTTGAAAGTTTCCACATAAACATAGAAATTTTCTTTGGCAGTTTTGAGAACCCTACCTTCTTCAGAATTCTGATTTCTGATTTTTGTGTGGCAACTATCTTGTATGCAGACTTGAAACTAAACTCTCCATTGTTTGATGGTTTCCATATTAATCTTTCCTGTCTGAATGGGTGTACCTGCAGCTCCATCATCATGTGGAAAATGTGATTAGGTAATGTATTAAAAGCATCTAGGAAGCTTGACTTCATGTTTACAAAAATGTTGGATTGTAGTGCAGGGTGGAACCATTGTATATATAGATGGGTCTACATAGTTTTGCAGTGGTCCCATACCAGTCCAGTTGGAAGTGAAAAAAATTTGCTAAACCATTGCCATGTATTATCCTTGTTTGACTTTCAGCTAGCTGGTTTACTTTCTGAATCTTTTTCCAGATTTGGGATTTTCTTTGATTTTCAGGGATGACCATAAGAATTTAGCCCATAGTGTCTCTCCTTTTTGTAGTTTCCACCACAATTTAGGGGAGAAAGTCCATATCTTTAATGTTTGTAATCCCAATACCGTTTTGGTTTACTGGATAACTCATCTTTGTAATGCATCTCCACACTTTTTTAGGACCATATTCATGCTCTCCCCAGAAGAAATTGGAGATTTTCCTGTTTAGTTTCTTTATTACTGATTGTGTTGGGAACATAACAACCTATAGATGTCATGGGAGAGCAAAAAGGACAGATTTTATGAGTGTGAGTTTTCCCGCAGTACTAAGCTATTTGTTTTTCCAAGATTTCAGTTTTATCTCATATTTTTCCATTAGGGGCTGAAAATGTATCTCTTTTGTAATGCCAGTGTAGATAGGGCACCCTAGATATGTAAATGGAAAAACACCTATGGACATTCCTAAGGAATTTCTGATCATTCTTAGATGTGTTAAAAAGGTATGTTTACTTATGAAAAAAAATTACTTTTTCCATAGTTAATCTGTTGGCCACTGCATTCCTCAAAAACATGTAAGAATGCTTTGATTCTTTTTATGGAAATCTTAGTGGCCTGAAAGAAGATGATTGTGTCATCTGCATAGAATAGATGTGAGACAGTGTTTTCATATGCAGGATTTTTAAAAATATTGATCTTCTTATTTTGGAAACAAAAAGTCAAACTTCTAGAGAAGGATTATGAAAAAATATTGAATAGTAAGGGGCATAAAGGGTCTCCCTGTTTGATTTCCCTTGAAGCTTGGAAAAAATCTGCAGGCTTGGAATTGATAATAATGGAGAACCATGCACTAGATAAGTTATTTAGGATCAAATTGATGAATTGGTCCTGAAATCCAAATTTCCTTAAAATTTGATTAAGAAAAGACCATTTAACCCTGTCAAAAGCCTTTGTTAGATCTAATTTTAGGATACAGTTAGGGGCTCCCTGTTTATTATTTATGTATCTTGCCATTTCTTTGACATAGATGACACTGTCAGCTATTTCTCTGCCTTTTAGAAAGGCTGACTGATTTTGGAAGATCGGTTTTGGCAAGATATCAGTTATTCTCTGAACTAAAAGTTTAGAGAAAACTTTGTTAGTAAAGCTAGAAAGTGATATGGGTCTGAAATCAGCAAAGGATATAGGGATATCCTTTTTTAGTATCAAGCATATCCAGGTACTTGAAATCCAGCAGGAATTTTTGTGCTTGGCATGAAATCAGAGATTTCTGATAGCAAATCAGACCCTATTATGTCCCAGAAAGTTCTAAAAAGGTTGGCAGAGAAACCATCAGGGCCAGGGGCTCCATTCTAATTCAAGGAGAAGACTATTTCCCTGATTTCATCCAAAGTTGGCTTTCTAAGCATTTGTAAATTGTCACTACTATCAAGGGTCTGAAGGACCTGGCTTAAAAAGTGCCCTTGAAATTTGTCATCTCTAGGGTTAGAGTCATCAGTCAGTAGGTTTTGGTAAAACTGAATTGCTTCTTTTTCAATCTCCAATGGACTGTCTGTCCATACTCCTTCTGAATTTTTTTAATCTTTGAGATGTTTTGTTTGTCTTCTCTGATTTACATTTGAGTGAAAATACTTAGTATTTTCATCTCCTTCTTTAAGCCATTTTATGTTAGCTTTCTATTTCCAAAACATTTTTTCTTCAGTTAATGCTCTCAGTAGCAGTGGGTTTTTATGATTAAGCTCTATGAGGCCAGATTCTGAATTTGTTTTCTCATAGTTAATTTCCTGTATTGTGAGTTCCTCTTCATCCTTTTTGACACTATCATTTATGTTACCAAAAACTTCTTTATTCCATGTTTTTAAAACCAGCTTCAGTCTTTTTAATTTCAGAAAGAATTTTAGCATGCCAGTTTCTGATATGGTTTGTGGCTAGTTAGTTTCAATGATCTGTTTCAGTTGAGGTCTATTTATCCAAGCATCTAGGAATCTAAATGGCTTAGGTGATGAAGCAATTTTATTCCCTATGGTTAGTAGTAATGGGCAGTGATCAGAGGTGTGCTTGTTGAGTGTGTGCAGTGAGCTGTTTGGAAATTTTTCATTCCAGTCATGGTCAATTAGAGCCCTGTCAAGTCTTTCTAATGTAGGAGGTCTTCTCTTGTTTGACCAAGTGAAGGTATTTCCCACTGTATAAAGATGTGATAGTTTTTGGCTTACTATGAAATTAGAGAAGTCTCTAATGCTTTTTACATTAGGCTTATTGGGACCCTTATATTCTGTTATGGAATTTATGACATTAAAATCACCAAATAAAAGTTTATTGCTGTCTAAATGTGAGGTGATATGTTGCCATATTTTTTTTCCTGTCTGTTCTTAAGGTTGGCGCATGAATGAAATATGCACACATTTTAGCACTAAGCAGGGGGGAAGAAATGACAGTTTTTATATATTGACCAGTCTTAGATAAGATGTTAACATTACAACACGAGTTCCACATTAGCCATATGTTATTTCTATCTGAGCTATAGTGACACTGAAAATTTAATTTAATCATGTATGTGTCACATTGCTGATAATGATGCTTAGGTTCAAATATACAAAGTATCTGTATATTATGAGTCCTAGTTATTCTTTTTAATCTATCCAGGGATGTTCCGATTCCTCTAAAGTTCCAGAAAAGGGCCCTAATATTCAGGTGTGTATCTATCATTTAGACTTTCCAGAGTTGCTTATTGAAGTAGACCTTAAATTCATCATATTTAACTTGTTAAAGAATGTCCTCTTCCTGGATGTCCTACCACTAGAGAATTTTTGGGTACTTACCTGATCCAGCCGAAGCTCTTTAGTACTTGAGCTACAGTCTGCTGTGTCAGACTGAAGTTCCTCTCCTAGTAGATGGAACCTGTTTGAGCTTTTGGGGCTGGATCTGCAGGATGGTGAGTAAAAAGGATCAGTACCTCATTCATTTAAAGGAGAGTTTGGGATGATACTTGATAGGTCATCTTTGGCATACTCCTTGTGTTTGCCTGTTTCTTCTGTAAGATCAATTAATTGTTGGGTTTCCCCTGTTTGTAGTTCAACCTCATTGTTGTTGCCTTTGACGACAGCATTGTGAGGTTGTGTGGTCACATCCTGTTGCTTCTCCCCAACATTGTGAGTATGTAACGACTCTTGGTTGGTAATTTCTTCCCCTTGGAGTTCCAGCTGTGGTGTCTCAATGTCTATATGAGGGCTTTCTATTCTATCTGGTGTTCCTTGTTGAGGTTGGTGTTGAGCTTCTCTTTGTTTCTGGCTTATTGGTATCCCTGAAGTATGTGGATCAATGTTTTTATGTACTGGCTGCCATTTAGCTAGAACTTCAATATGGGCAACTTCTATTTGTTCTTTGCTGTGTTTGTTGCATGGCTTTAGTTTATCTGTTGCATTTGTTTGCTGGGGTTTGTTCCTATTAATCTGTTTAGTAGATATCTGTTTGGGGCTCTATTTAGTGTGGTGGTAGATTTAGGAAGTCTCAGTTCAGGGTTAACTATTCTACACATATCCATATGGTGATAAATCTTCTTACAGCCACAACAGTACATAGGTAAATCTTCATATTCTATGGCATACTTTTCATTTTCTAAGGAAGTGCCTAACCTGATGTGGCTCAACAGTTGGGATTGAAGGTCAATTTCCACACATATCTTGAGGGCAGATGACCTTGTTAGCCTTTCTGTTGCTTGATCCATCTTGATGAATTTTCCAATCTGGTTTCCAATTGCTTCTATGGCCGGGACATTGCTATAGTAGAGAGGCACTTGTCTGATGGTGACCCAGGCCGGGACAATCAAAGATTCTGCATTCGGTTTGAAGTCCGACGTCCATATGAGGATCCTCATAGTGGTGTCATTAAGCGACCAAACCCCCCTTGATCCAGCAACGTTGGAAGTCTTCCTTCTCTTGGAACCTGATTAGGATGTTTTTGAAATCAATTGCGCCCAGTTGGTAACTTCCGCTTAAACCCACAGTCTTGAAATCAGCTTCTAGCTTTTCCATTGTCGGCATTCCTCTTGGAAAATTCCCAATTAGAGCATTTGCGTAGTGAGTGGATAGCTCCGATACTTGCTCAGGAGAGAAAATCACAGCCGATTCTCCCTTATATTGAAGAATTGGTGTCAGATTTTGAGTGAAAGAGAGGTTTGTGGAGATAGGAGGGTTTCGAGTTTGGAGTGCTCAGGCAAAGCTTTTGACTGCTAGAGCTGCCATAGCGGCAACTTGTAGACTCGACAAGGTTAAGAGGTGGTTGCGTGAGTGAGGGTTCCGGTGAGAGATCTGTGATTTAGCCGTTGGTGTCTAATGGTAGGGATGATGAATAGTAACAAGGAGGAGAGAAGCGAGAGAGAGCCAATAAGTTTGCTATAGTAATCATTAACTAACTTTAAAAAAAATCTAACATAAAAAATCCCTCCTTGTATATTGTTATGGTTCCGCCACTATCAAAGAGTCACACCAATACATAGTACACACATACTTGATAGAATTACTTATGCATTTGAAAAATCAAAATTCTAGAATGAAATAAGTTATATTACAAATATTATAACTATAACATAAAGTTGAAATTGCAAGTTTATTGTTTGAATACCGTCTCTTGAAAGACGGCATTTCCATAAGTCATGGAAAGACCAAGGTTTAAAGTGCAAATTAGAAGAAATGAAGATAAAATTTTTGGGTTGCATGAATCAGGTTTTTTTTTAATAAATCCACCTTTGATGGTGGGGGGTTAGGCAGACCCCTACCCGTTTATTAAATAAAAGAAGGATACAAAGAAAGAGGGGGGCTTAATACCGTACCTCTGGGGATTCATCTGATGATCTTATAATCTAAACATAAATCTATTGCTAACCTGAAGATCAACAGAGAAAAGTTCGTGGCCTAAAGTTACATGATTAATTGATTACATTAACCTAACATGAGGAGTTCCTTCGGCATCAAGCTTGACATGTGCAGACACTAAGTTGGGCAAATCTGTCGAACCGAAAAGATTGTTTACCCAAATCTGTCAAATCTGTCGGCATCTTAGTTGCATGAATCAGGTTATGAACTTTATAACTACTACACGTTGCATAATAAAAATTTAATATTGCATTTAAGATCTTTTATATTTTATTATTCTAATTAAACTCCATCTTTTCATAAAACTATGGAAAAACGTTATTTCACTTTGCCTTATTGTATTGTTTTCTCTTTTGGATAAACAATATTTGTGATTGAGGAAAAAACAAATTTGATTTTTGAATTTTAAAACAATAAAGAAATGTGTGATTTCAGAAAATGGTTAAACTCTATACAAGATTTTTTGTGAAAACTAATCAAATATGCATTTTAAATTTAAATTAAAAAAAGAGAGAAGGAAAGGAATTCAGAAAAGAGAAGGTAGATAGCACGGGAGAAAATGGAAAAAAGAGCGCGAAGTCTGCTCATATCAGCGGGAACACAAAAGATGAAATTTCTCTACAGTTCATATCAGAGCCATCATTTTCGGTCATCGAGCGGATTTTTTGGCTGAAAATCAAAAGTTGGGGATTGAGAGAGAATTGGCCAAGACACCAACTAAAGAGGCACGATTGTGTAAAATCAAATAACAACTCAGCAACACCGGAATCAAGCCCACGTTGCTCTGGTGAATCGAGTATGCCGTCCATGCGGGGATTGCGATTAGGTGATTGCAGGAGTGTTCGTCGTGGGAGCGGGAGCGGTTACACACAAGAAGAGGCAGTCGAATATGCAGCGGGCGCAGTTCGGGTACGACGCCCGAAGGGAAATTCTCTAAACTCTATTTTGAGTTTTTATTTGTTTATTAGAAGACGGGGGATTTATACACCATACGTATTTCGATACTGATCCTATATTGTTATGAGTGTGATTGTTTTTGAGGATTTCATGGAGATTGTAGATGACAGAATGATTTGCTGTAATAAATTGTATTATTGATATCTAAATATATAGAGAGTACAATAGAGGTATAATAAGGAAAGAACTCTAATCAGAACAAATCATAATCTAATCAGGAGTCTGATTTAGTCTAACACCCCCCTCAAGCGAAACGTCGGATGCTCGCCGACGCACATCTTGGACCTGAAGAACTTGAACAGCGGACGAGAGAGCCCCTTGGTGAAAATATCTGCAATATGAAGAGAAGTCGGAACATAAGCAATGCGCAGCTTTCCGGATGTCACCAACTCACGAACAAAATGGTAGTCGATGTCGATGTGCTTTGTCCGTTTGTGCGCCATTGGATTCTGAGCCAAGAAGATAGCACTACTATTGTCACATAACAACAGTGGAGAACCAGAAAGTGGAACCCAAAGATCATGAAGCAAATGAGTGAGCCAAACCACTTCTGAGGCAGTGTTAGCGAGAGCACGGTATTCAGACTCAGTGCTAGAGCGAGAAACAGTGGGTTGTTTCTTGGCACTCCAAGAAACCAGATTCCCACCAAGAAAAACTACATAACCATAAGTGGACCGACGAGTCTCCATACAGCGAGCCCAATCAGCATCAGAGTATCCTAACACATCAGGAGTACTAGCAGAACAAAATCGGAGACCAAAATGAAGAGTGCCACGAACATACCGCAAAATCTGAGTCACAGCAGCAAAATGGTCTTCTCTGGGATCTTGAAGATACTGACTCACCGTGTTGACCGAGAATGCCAAATCCGGGCGAGAGATGATGAGATACTGGAGAGCACCAACAAGAGAACGATAAAGTGTAGGATCCCGAAATGGAGGACTGGTAGAGCTGTGAAGCTGAGAACCAGCAACAAATGGAGTAGAAACAGGTGCCGCGTCAGACATACATGCCCGATTCAAAATATCCCGAGCATACTTTGCTTGGCCAAGCAGTAATCCTGAGGAGGTAGGCGAAACTTCAAGACCAAGAAAGTAATGAAGAGCACCAAGATCCTTGATCGCAAACTCTCTGTGTGTCCGATCAATGAACTGGCGAAGAAGAGTCGAGTCATTGCTTGTAAGAATGATATCGTCCACATACACAAGTAGGTACAGTAAAGACGACCCTCTCGAAAGGACAAACAAAGAAGTATCAGCTGAGCTGCACCGAAAATCAAGCGGTGTCAGATAACTGCTGAAACACTGGAACCAAGCCCGGGGAGCCTGCTTAAGACCATAAATGGCCTTTTGCAAACGACAAATATAGTCTGGATGGACAGAATCCTGATAACCAACAGGCTGCTTCATGTAGACTGGAACATCAAGAACACCATTAAGGAAAGTGTTCTTGACATCCAACTGATGAAGTGGCCAGGAACGCATGGTGGCTATGGCGAGAACCGTCCTAACAGTGGAGACTTTGACCATAGGACTGAAAGTGTGGTCAAAATTAAAACCCGGAATCTGCGAGAAACCCTGCGCCACAAGTTTAGCTTTGTGACGCTCAAGAGTGCCATCTGGTAGATACTTGAGCCTATAGACCCATTTGGAGCCAACAATGTTGACATTTGAAGGTCGAGGCACCAAATCCCAAGTGTGCTGACCACGAAGAGCGGCCATCTCATCATCCATGGCTGAAACCCAGGCTGGATCCTAAAGGGCAGAGCGATAATCAGTGGGCTCTGTCTGAGAGAGGAGTGTGGCAGTGAGACCATGAGCAATAATATCTGAATAATCCCGGTGCTGAATGGCACCAGTAGAAGACCGAGTGGCCATCCGATGAGTATGAAGCGGGGGCGGCGAAGATGGAGGAGTCAAACCAGCTGATGAAACCAAGGAAGATCGATATGCGCTGACTGGAGAGTGGCCGTTGAAAGTCGCCGGAGAAATAATAGCCGATAAAGGCTGAGACGTGGTGGCCGGTGGCTGAGACGGTGGCTGAGGAGTGATGGCCAGCGGCTGAGGTATGGTGGGCGTTGGCCGAGGAGCTGGGTCCAGGTCAACCGTCCAGATGGAAGATGGTGGTGAAGGAAGGGCAGCTGGAACAGGTACAGACACAGGTGTGATGGCCCCAATCGATGAAGTAACAGTTCCATAAAAAAATGATGAAATCTCCAAATCTGAAACTAAACGACTTTCCGTGGAAGATGAGACATAAGGGAAGAAAGTTTCATCAAAACGAACGTGGCGAGAGATATATATGCGCCCAGAAGTCTAGTCGAGACACTGGAAGCCCTTGTGACGAGGGCTATAGCCAATAAAAACACAGGGAATGGATCGGGGTGCAAACTTATCAGTAGCAGTGGCACGCAGACATGGAAATGCACGGCAACCAAACGGGTGAAAGAGGGTATAGTCAGGCACATGACCAAAAACAACCTCAAAAGGTGAATTTCCACTCAGAACTGAACTGGCAGACGGTTAATAATGTAAACCTCAGAGGAGAAAGCTTCCACCCAATAACAGTGCGACACAGAAGAGTGAAAAAGCATGGCAAGACCAGTCTCTGTGATGTGACGATGCTTCCGCTCAACCCGGCCATTCTGAGCAGGTGTATAGGGTGAGGACATCTGATGATGAATGCCACATGATATGAGATGAGCCCGAAGTTGGTGATTAGTAAACTTGGTGCCACCATCGGTCTGAAAATTTTTAACCTTAGCAAAAAACTGATTCTCAACAAATTTCTGAAACTGGATAAAAGTGTCATAGAAATCCGACTTATGCCGCATCGGAAGAAACCATGTGAATCGCGAAAAATCATCAATGAAAACGGCATAATAAGAGAAACCACCGACAGATAAAACAGGAGCTGGTCCCCACAAATCACAATGTACTTTATCCAATAAACCAGTAGCGCGTTTGTCACTAGTGGAAAAGGGCAAACGGCTACTCTTGGCCATCTGACAAGGAGAGCAACTGACAGGTGCAAGCATAGCAGAAGTGACAGAAATAAGGCCCCGACGATTCAATAACTGAACAGTATCATGAGACACATGACCGAGGCAAGAGTGCCACTGCTCAAAAGAAGCATGAAGCTTTGTAGAGCGTAGTTCGCCTAAAAAACTGGAATCACCAGTCTCAAGAAAATTAAGTCCTGAACTATGACGGCCTTTACCAATTATCGTCCCTGTATGCTTATGCTCAATGGAAAATGCATCGCATCAAATATAATACGGACAGGTAAATCACGAGTAAGCTTACTGATGGATAATAAGCTTCTAGTAATCTTAGGAACTACCAGAACATCATTAACAGAGAAACCAGAGAAATGACATTGGCCGATGTGAGAAATAGATAATGATTCACCATTTCCAACAAGAATAGAATCTGAACCACGATAAGATTGTACCTTATCAAGATGACTGGTGTGAGCAGTGATGTGAGATGTAGCACCCGAATCGACAATCCACTGATTTGACGAAGGATGACGATTGAGACCATTCACACTGGCCTGAAACAAAGCTTTGTCCGCAATCCAATTAGCGGAACCATTTGCCCGAGAAAAAGGCGCCAAATAAACCATAGCAAGAAGATGGCCAGAAAATATGCGCAAAATGACCGGGCGCGTGCAAAAAATGCTAGAAAATGCTATTAAACCGCCAGGCGTGTGATTTCAAGCGCAGAAAATGCTATTGAACCGCCAGGCGCGTGACTTCACGCGCAGAAGATGCTGTTGGCTCGCCAGGCGTGTGAATTCACGCGCGGAAGGGTGTGCGTGCGTCTGCACACACGAGTGCGTGGACGCACGCGCTTCTGGAAGAAACTGGCGCGTGGATCTGGCTATTGCTGGTTCGGCCGAGACTCGATGAGCACGCCGGAGACGAAGCCGAGCACGATGGGAACGACGACGAGCACATCGATGAGCACGGCGATGAGCACAACGACGAGCACGGCGAGACAAGAAGAGGTTGAAATTTGATATCCGGAAACGAAGATTCGGCCGAGACTCGTTGAGCACGCCGGAGACGAAGCCGAGCACGACGAGCACGGCGACGAGCACAACAACGAGCACGGCGATGAGCACAACGACGAGCACGGCGAGACGAGAGGAGGCTGAAATTTAATATCTGGAAACGAAGCCGCTGCCGCCGGAGAAGTTCACCGCCAGAGGGTTTGAACGCCGTCGACGCCGGAAATTGATTGGAAATTCGCCGGAAATTGATCGGGAATTCGCCGGAAACAGTTGCTTTTATCGGCCGGAAAAAGAAATAAAAATAAATTTATGATTTGGGATCAGAACTTGCTCTGATACCGTGAAAGAATGATTTGCCGTAATAAATTGTATTATTGATATCTAAATACATAGAGAGTACAATAGAGGTATAATAAGGAAAGAACTCTAATCAGAATAAATCATAATTTAATCAGGAGTCTGATTTAGTCTAACAGTAGAACCATGATTCGGTTGATTCTTTTTGTTCCCAATAATACTGGCTACGGCACTGTTCTCTGTATTGGATTATCAATTTCTACAATGTAGGTAAGTGTTTTTTGGGTCTTTTTTGTTCGTAACTGTAGTATTCTTTAGCAGGAAGGAGAACTGTTTCGTGATTGTACTTGTTGACCTGGGAATTTGTTCCGTGGCAATGTTGTGCAGTTTGAACTTGTCCAACACTTTTTTTTGTGTGTTTTGTTCATAATTGCTGTAAAATTTGAGTGTTTTTAAATGGAGAATTGATACCTGGCATTGGGTAAATACTGGATTTTGATATCTGTGTTGTGATCACATTGTACTTTGAGGCCTAGAGTTTCAACCATGGGCAAGGGTTCAGGGGCTCCTGTGAAATGGAGGAACTAATCTCTGACTGTGAATTCATGGCCTCCTGTGAAATGGAGGATCTAATCTCTGATTCTGAACACGGACATACATCATAGAGCGCGCTATTATGATAGCTGCAATCGATTGTCCGAAATAGTTCAGGAGGGTGTCGAGATTAAAGAAGCAAGGCTGAAGATGATCTGCATCATCATCATTATCATCAGTTTAGCAGTTATAAATATGGTGATGTTGGGGCACTCACTTATGAGATCGAACGAGAATCTCAAATGTTAAGAGGTCACGAAGATCAAGGAGATTTTAGATAACAGTGAAGACGAGGTTTGTTTTCCTTCAATTTTCTGTGACATCATCTATTATTGTTTGATTGTTCACCAAGGATTGGATGATTTGATGTGTTAAGTTTATTTTCTTTTTTTTATTGATAGTTCCTTTTGCAACAGTTTGATGCCATGTTGCATGGTTCTCTGAGAAGGTTGGAACTCATGGCTCTGTTTGTGAAGGTTCCGAGGGTTTGTTTCTGAAAAACCTTAAAGTTGATGCGCATTTGCTTCACGTTTTGTGCTGAGTCTATCTTTTTTCTAGCTTCAATTAAGTTAAGTTTTTCAAGTGCTAAATTCTATTATTGATGTCCAGTTTATTTTTTGTTCCACTGTATGCTTAAGGGTCACCGTTAACTTGTTAGTAAAGTGAATGTGAATCATTTTCTGCCATCTTCTTACATGTGAAAGAGTGTGTGAATAATGGAAGAGCTGAAATAGATTTCTGTTTTACAATCTAACAGCACCCAGCCTCATATACCGTAATCATCAAAATTTTCTTTGATGCTCCTTCTTTTCAATGTCTCTCGGCTAAATACGATGGCGTGATATCATCCTTGTAGCTGACCCCGCACAGAAATAGAGGTCGGTTGTTTCTGTTGAGCGCTCCTTGTTTGCTACATTTAATTATTCGTTGACAAGAATCATCCACACCTTCTAATCATGGAAACCAAACTGATTTCGTAGTAACTGATCACATGGTGTGTTCTGAAACTCAAAAACCAAACTAAATACAACTGATTGTGCATGTGCTTAGTGTCAGCATTTTGGGTCGGAGTTAGTGCATATCTTTCTGAAATTTTGTTCTCTTTTGAATTATCTTGTGTAAAGGTGTTGTCTTGCTTGAAGTCAATGCAGATATTACTGAATCGTGGGTGATTATGATTGTGGATTTTATTGGGTTCGTTTGTTTTGGAATCTTGTTATATCTGGTAAGTCGGGAATGTTGTGAAGCAAGTTGTGATCTAAGCAGTTTGCTTGGTGTGATTAAGTGAAGGTACACCGTATTCTTCTATGTAGTCAGATTATATGATGTTGAAGTTATTTTGCTTGGTGTGATTGAGAAGCGAATATGTTTGGCTATGTTTGGCTCCTTTTTAAAAAAACATTTCATTTGAGGGATGTGATAGTTAATCTTTCTAATGTGTTCAGTGTGTGTTTGAGTTTGAACTATTCTAAACTGTGTTTGATGTCTACAGCAATGGGAAAATGTATTTTTTACAATCTGCAATATAATTCACTAGGAAACAAGTAGTAGGTAATTATGTACCTAATGTGATAGCAGTTTACTAGTATACTTTTTGTACATAGAAATTTGAACATTGATGTAATTCTGAAGCTCTTGGACTTCCATTGGGAAGAACTGTTTCATATTTGCTAACATAGAAAAAGAAGGCCGTCAGTATTCATCAGTAGAGCTGCAGCGGCGGAGCGATAGGGTGACAGAGAGAAAGAGCGAGGGAGATGCAGGGTTGATGTTGGGTTCCACAATATCAGCAGCTTCTTAGATTTGTCCTTTGAAGATGATGTTGTTGCTGATGAAAAAATACCGTTTCTTGCTTAGTTGGAAAGTGTTGTAAAAGAAAACTCCTGCAATTCTTTGTGGCTTAGTTAAGCATCAGGTATTTCGGGTTTTTCCTGATATTATCAGATTTTCAGGCAATTGACTTTCTATTCTTCAAATGGAGTGTTGAGTTCATTGTTCTTATACTTGCAAATATTTTCCCAGGTTGACTCAGATCAAAAGCTTCCATATTTCAACTTGCTGAAAGACGCCCATCACCAGAGGTGAGTAAACTATACTGTCTATTTGCTTGTTGCTAATCACGATGTTTTTTTACGTGCTGCTCAATCAGCTGGGTGGTTGTTGGTTATTGTGCATATATATATTTATTTATCTGGTTTACTATATAAAAGGAATACTTGGAAACGGCACGCTTGTGTCAACCGTCGTCAGGGGCATAGTGGTCATTTCCCAGCAAGGCCGAACGGTGCCCTTCTATGTGCTCTCAAGTGGCCGCCCAAAATGACGTCGTTTTGGCCACCGCTTTTGTCCTTTTGTGCATCCCATTTGTCAAAAGTTGCGGCGCCTGCATGTGCTGCCAGGTGGCCGATGAAAACGACGTTTTGGGCACCCCTTCGATGGGTCCATCTCTCAGCCCTCGAAGGGTTATGCTCTCAGCCCTCGAAGGGATGAACTCTTCTATCCTCGAAGGGGTCAAGCTCTCAGCCCTCGAAGGGATGGAGTCTTCAGTACTTGAAGGGGTCCAGCTATTAGCCCTCGAAGGGATGGACTCTCAGCCCTCGAAGGGTCCAGCTCTTTTGCCCTCGAAAGATGGACTCTCAGCCCTTGAAGTGGTCGAGCTGTCAGCCCTCGAAGGGATGAAGTCTTCTATCCTCGAAGGGGTCCAGCTCTATGTCCTCGAAGGGGTCTAGGGATGGACTATTCTATCCTCAAAGGAGTCCAGCTCTCAGCCCTCGAAAGGATTGAGTCTTCAGTTCTCGAAGGGGTCCAGCTATCAGTCCTCGAATGGATGGACTCTCAGCCCTCGAAGGGGTCAAGTTGTCAGCCCTCGAAGGGATGGAGTCTTCAATCCTCGAAGGGGTCCAGCTCTCAGTCCTCGAAGGGGTCTAGCTGTCAGACCTCGAAGGAGTCCAGCTCTCAGTCCTCGAAGGGGTTTAGCTCTCAGCCCTTGAAGTGATGGACTCTTTTATCCTTGAAGGGGTCAAGCTCTAGGCCCTCGAAGGGATGGAAGCTTTTTCCTCGAAGGGGTCCAGCTCTCAGCCCTCGAAGGGGTGAACTCTTAGTCTTCGAAGTGGTCTAGCTCTCAGCCTTCGAAGGAATGGAGTCTTTTATCGTCGAAGGAGACCAGCTCTCAGTCCTCGAAGGGGTGGACACTCAGTCCTCAAATGAGTCCAGTGCTCAGCCCTCGAAGGGATGAACTCTTTTATCCTCGAAGGGGTCCAGCTCTCAGCCCTCGAAGGGGTGGACACTTAGTCCTCGAAGGGGTCCAGATATCAGCCCTCGAAGGGATGAACTCTTAGTCCTCGAAGGGGTCTAGCTCTCAGCCCTCGAAGGGATGAAGGCTTCTATCATCGAAGAGGTCTAACCCTCAGCCCTTGAAGGGGTCTACCTCTTAATCCTCGAAGTGGTCTAGCTCCTAGCCCTCGAAGGGGTCGAGTTCGAGGCCCTCGAATGGATGGAGGCATCTGTCCTCGAAGGAATTGAGTTCTCATCCCTCGAAGGGATTGAAGTTTCTCTCCTCGAAGGGGTCGTTTTGGGGACCAATTTGAGGGATAGAGCTCCAGGCCCTCAAAGGGATGGACTCTCAGTCCTCGAAGGAGTCTAACTCTCAACCTTCGAAGGGATGGATTGCCAGTCCTCGAAGGGGTTAACCTGTCAGCTCTCGAAGGGATGAAGTCTTCTATCCTTGAAGGGGTCTAGCTCTCAGCCCTCGAAGGGGTCTAGCTCTCAACCCTCGAAGTGATGGACTCTTCTATTCTCGAAGGGGTCGAGCTCTAGGCCCTCGAAGGGATGGAGTCTTTTTTCCTCGAAGGGGTCCAGCACTCATCCCCCGAAGGGGTGGACTCTCAGTCCTCGAAGGAATGAGCCCTTCTAAACTCGAAAGGGTCTAACTCTTAGGCCTCGAAGGGGTCCAGATCTCAGCCTCCGACGGGGTCCAGATCTCAACCCTCGAAGAAGTCCAGATCTCAGCCCTCGAAGGGATGGACTCTCAGTCCTCGAAGGGGTCAAGCTCCAACCCTCGAGGGGATGGAGTATTCTATTCTTGAAGGGGTCTAGCTCTCAGCCCTTAAAGGGGTCAACCTCTCAGTCGAAGGGATCCAGATCTCAGCCCTCGAAGGACTGGAGTCTTCTGTCCTCGAAGGGGTCGAAATCTAGGCCCTCGAAGGGATGAAGTCTTTTTGCCTCCCATTTTTTTTGCAAAAAGCAAATATTATAAACATTGTTTCTCCCTTCCCCCCCCCTAATCCAAACTTTATCCTCATCTGGTTACTATATAAAAAGGAATATTCCCCTCAACGAATAAATAAATTATGCAAAAAGAAAATGTTATAAAATTGTTTCCCCCTAATCCAAACTCTTTCATCTGCTTTGTTCTTCTCCCTGTAAATGTTTGTGGGTTTTTGAATTTTGGGTCTTTGGCTAAGTTTATATAAAACCTTGGAAATATATCGATGGAGGCCGTTGATTGATTAGACAGAAATGCTAAGAGGAGGAAGACTTATGCTAAATCATCACCTGAGGCAAAGGGACAATTGTTGCAGCGGAGATGGGAGCAGGATGCTTTAAAGCATTCTTTTAGGTCAGTGGAGGGTTCAATGGTGAATGATATTGGTATGTGTTTTTGGTCCTAATTTATTTCTTCCGGTTTAAATGCCAGTAGCATAATTACTGCTGATATTGCCATTACCTGCTTTCCTTGTGAGCTCCATTTTCTTTTATTTTTTTTTAGCAACTGGTCATCGTGTAGAAGATGTTTTGGTTTACTACTGCCACATATATGCAGCAATGGTATTATGAACATTCATATTTTACTAAATTCTTTTCTACAGGGGTTGAAACTGAACAGGTTGCAGGAGATCCATCAACTATGAACCATGAAATTTCTAAGAGAAGAAAGGCTTATGATCATATCCCTGCTAAAAAAAATTGCTAATGCTCCAACGAAAAAGAGAGCAAGTCGCACTAAGACGTTCATCTCAAACATCGTATCAACAGCCAGTGACATGTTTGTGTGTACAATTTGAAACTGTATTTATTTATCTTCTTCTGTTATATATAATCGGCTGTTTAAATTTATTGGTTTCAGTTTATGGAATGCAAGTTCAAAGAGGAAACCACAAACATCTTCCTTTGGCCATTTATCAACTGATGATGCACTCCCATCGAGGAATTTGATGGATAACAGTAGTTATGGCAATGCAGAGCCAGTAGAATCGGGGACTTCTCATGATGATTTACTAATCATTGAGTCAAATGATTTGAGTGTCCAATAAATTCAGAATCTGCGAGGTAATGCACCATCAAGGAATTTGATGGATAACAGTAGTTATGGCAATGTAGAGCCAGTAGGATTGCCATCATCTCATAATGATTTATTAATCATTGAGTCAAGTGATTTGAGTGTCCAGTAAATTCGGAATCTGCGAGCTCGCTACTGGGGTCAGTTCGTCTTTACATGTTCATTGTATTCTTTTGTACCTACCTTTGCAGCATTATGTTTTGTCAGAGATTTTGATTTGTATCTGTGGCATTATATGGTCAATATCAAACTTGCTTGACTGTTATATATAGTTCAATTGATTTGCAGTGATTAATATATCCATTTCTCTATGTTTTTCTTGCTCATACTTACTATGCATTTTTGTCTACAGCATATGGTTCATTTTCTAATTCTGTTACGTCTTTGCGAAGAAATATTTCAGCTAATATTTTTGCTGATGGTCACGAAGCAGTATCCTCTTCTTTGTAGGTTCATTTCGCCAACACCAGCTCTGCAGGTCTATATATATTTGTGTATGATTCACCGTTCTTTCTTGACATATATATCATTTTCTTTACTTTATATTCCAACCTGCAACATATGATTCTTTTTCTTCTCATGATGGTTTGTTACAAGGAAATTCTTCAGCTGATATTTCTGGCCATGTACACCAAGCAGAGTGTTCCTCTTCTCATAGTTATTTGCCAATTATCAGTTATGCTATTCTTCATAGTGCAAGGGATGGAAATTTTCCTTCTACTTCTGCAGGTTTGTTTTTCTTGGTTTATCATCATTGCTATTTTCATCTTTATCAGATATTTGTTTTAGCTGTACGTCGAAATTTACATGTAATTAAATGGCTGATATCCAAATGTGATACTCTTCAGTAAAATAGTTGGTATTCGTATGTGTCATCAATAAATTAAATTATATCTTTATTGAGTCAACAATTGCAGCAAAGCAATGACATTAGATCAGGTTTAACTGGCTGATGGTTATTTGTTGTATATTTAATTTTTTTTCTGTTTAGGTCCACTGAAAAAGAGAGTATAAAAATATTGCTCTCGGAGATGATATTCCTACCTCTGCACGGACATTACCTGTAATGACTGATTGTGTTCATTGCAAGGTAAAGAGATTTAAGGGAGAATCAAATCTATTTTGTTGTTCTGGAGGGGAAATTTACTTGCCATCTGTGCCAATGGCAGACCAATTAAGAGCTCTTTTTGTTGGCATCACACCGCAGTCTATCCATTTTAGGAAGAATTATCAGACCTACAACAATAACCTAGCATTTACAACTTTGAGTGCAGGTTATGATAGCAACTTAACTACTAATGCCGGTGGAATTTATACCTTCAAAGTCCATGGTAAAATGTATCACTATCTGAAACCTTTAAAAGGTTATGAGGGAGCTGAACTTGCTGGTGTTCAGCTGTATTTTTTTGACATAGACTTTGAGTTGGAAAAGAGAATGGGGTCTGATTGTGCTGACAAATTCGATGAGGCAATGAAATTGTTGATGGATATATTGAGAGATAATCCATATTGTCAGTTCTTTAAGCACTTGAAAAATATTGATAGCATCGGGACGAAGACTATTGTTCTAAGTGCAGATCCAAAACTTGATCAAAGGCGATACAACATTCCAACAGTGTCACAGGTTGGTAGTATATTTGTTGAGCCGTTCGAGGAAGATGTAGTAAGGACTGTACCTGTTCAAGTCTACAACGCTGATGGTAAAACTTATAATATCAAATATTATTATGGATGTTATGATCCAATGCAATATCCTTTAATTTTTTCGAGGGGCCAATCTAATTGGCATTTGAATGTAAAAAGGATTAGGAAGAGGCATATGGTAGGTGAAGAGTCTGGAGGTGAAATGATATATTTGATTCTCCTCAATCACTAATAGATTCTGAGAGTAAATGTCCGTAATCAACTTTTAAATTCAATAGTTGTGCTCTTTTGATTTTTTGACAATTTACACTATTACATGTTTATGTTTTTATTTCCTTACAGTTGTCCAGGATGGGAAAAAAAATAAGGATGCAGTTACTGCAAGGGAGTACTACTGTTATAAATTACAAATGAGGTCAGATGACGAATCGATGTTTCTACATGTTGGATGCCTATTACAACAGTTTGTTGTTGATGCTTACATTAAAATAGAAACCAGTCGGTTGGAATTCTTGAGGGACAAATAGGGACAGTTCCGAACTGAAATGGGGCAAGGTCTTATGGATGGTATGAATGTTGATTTAGCAGAGGGATTAGCATTTGGTCGTCGGGTGGTACTTCCAGCTTCATTTATAGGTGGTCCTAGAGATATGCGTCGTAGGTATCTTGATGCTATGGCCATCGTTCAAAAATTTGGTAAGCCTGATATATTTTTGACCATCACTTGTAATCCCTATTGGGCAGAGATTCAAGAAAACCTTCATTTTGGTGAGACTGCAAATGATAGGCCAGATTTACTTGCAAGAATTTTCCATGCTAAAGTTTATGAGCTGAAGGATGACATTATTCAGAAGGAAATTTTTGGTACTGTGCAATTTTTGGTACTGTGCAAGAATTTTCCTTTGGGACCGGATGCTTATGATAAAATTGTTTGTGCCGAGCTGCAGGATCCAGACAAGGAATCATATCTTTTTGGTATTGTCAGCAAAAATATGATGCATGGACCATGTGGTAGATTGAATCCTAAAAGCCCCTGCATGAGGAACGGTAAGTGTAAATTTGGATTCCCTAAACCATTTACACAGTCAACATGTCATACAGATGATGGTTATCCATTATATAGAAGGAGAGACGATGGTAGAACTGTTACCATAAAAAAATGCTCTGGGAAATAACTAGGTTGTTGACTATAATAAATACTTATCCGCAACATATGAGTGTCATATAAATGTGGATATTTGCTCAACTATTCGGCTCATCAAGTATGTTCACAAGTATATCTTCAAGGGCAGTGACCGAATTGGCTTTGCATTGTAGGGTGGTGGCCATGATACAATTATTGACGAAATAAAATTGTATCAAGATGGCCGTTGGATTGGCCCATCTGAAGCAACTTGGAGAATATATGGTTTTAAGTTAAACCATATGCAGCCTGCTGTTTACTCTCTTCAAATCCACTTACTAGGTTAACAATATATTACATTTCACAAGAATGCCGCTCTTAAGTCGATTACTGCAAATGAGTTTCTTATTAGAACTACGCTTACAACTTTCTTTAAAATGAATGCATGTGACCTCGATGCAAAAGAACTGAAGCTTTTATATAAAAAATGTCCAGAACACTTTGTGTGGTCAACATCAAACAGGACTTGGGCGAAGAGAAAATCTAGGAATGTTATTGGAAGGTTGGTTGCAGTGAGTCCCACAGAAGGTGAACACTATTACTTAAGGCATCTTCTATCTCATGTTAGATCACCAACATCATTTGAAAACTTGAAGAGTGTGCAAGGAAGTCAATACAATACTTATAGAGAGGCCGCAATTGCATATGGTTTGTTGACTTCAGATACTTATATTGAAGATGCCCTACAAGAAGCTTGTTCATTCGAGATGCCATTAACTTTGAGATCTTTATTTGCAGTTCTGCAGGTATTTTACTCTCCACATGATCCAAAAGAATTATGGCCCAGGTTCAGAGATGAACTATGTTCAGATTTCCGTAAAAAATCATCAACACATCCCCATCTCACTGAAGCCTTTATAAATACAAATGTTTTAAATATTATAAATGGAATTTTGTTTTAAATGGGTAGGGATATTAAACATTATGGTTTGATTGGTAGTATTGCTGATGCATCAGCTCATGAGGTTTTCACACGTGAAATAGTCAGTGAGAGGAGTATTCAAATTTCTGATGAAGAATTACTACTGCCCGTTCTATTAAATGTTGATCAAAGGCTGGTATATGATCGGATCATGCAAAGTGTTATGGCCAACAGTGGAAAATCTTCCTTTATTGACAGGCCTGGTGGTATTGGAAAAACTTTTTTTGTATAGAGCTTTACTTGCGACATTGCGGTTTGAAGGTCATATTGCACTGGCTGTTGCATCTTCTAGAGTAGCTGCTTCTGTGTTGCCTGGAGAAAGGACTGCACATTCCCGTTTCAAGTTTCCATTTGATTGTTCCGACACCGAAGTTTGTCAATTGAGCAAGCAGTGTGGTTTAGCAAAGTTAATAATAGAAGCTAAGTTGATTGTTTGGGACGATGTGACAATGGCAAAACGTCAATCGTAAGAAGCTTTGGATATGTTACTAAAAGATCTCATGGATATTGATACTCCATTTGGTGGTAAGGTTGTTCTCTTAGGAGGAGATTTTAGGCAAACTTTACCTGTTATACAAGGTGCATCAAGAGATGGAACAGTTCAAGCATCCATTGTATATTCTCATTTATGGCCGAAATTGGAAAAGTTCCATTTTCAACAAAACACGAGGGCATTAAATGATCCTCAATTTTGCTCTTTTTTATTACGTATAGGTGAAGGGACAGAACATATTGATTACAATGAGGAGATCGAATTGCAAGCTCACATTGTTATCCCATATATTGGGAAAGAAACATCTATCCAAAAGTAAGACATTTTTATCCTTTTTGCAAAGGTCTTCTACATAATGAATCGATTATTAATGGAGACATTGACAATATTTGAATTGTTTACAGGTTGATTCAATATGTGTTCACAGATTTAGCTGCATATGCAGTAAATCCAATTGATATGATAGGAAGGTGTGTTTTGGCTGCAACGAATACTGCTGTTGACAACATAAATGACTTTTTGATTGATGCTTTTCGTGGCACTCCGAGATTATATATTAGTACAGATAGAACTTTGGGTGAAAACAATCAGAGTGATCATGAGGATTTTCTTAATACACTTCATCCAAAAGGTCTCCCACCCCATAAATTAGTGTTAAAACCAAATTGGCCTATCATGCTCATACGTAATTTAAATCCAACCGAGGGACTGTGTAACGGAAGATTAATTTGTCGTGAGTTGTGTCAATCAACCATTAGGGCTGAGATAGCTTTTGGGCTTTATAAGGGCAAACAAGTCTTTATTCCTAGAATACCAATTATTTGTGATCAAAGTAGTAAGACCTCCATCCCATGTAAAAGATTTCAATTCCCAGTGAGACTCTGTTTTTCTATGACAATCAATAGTCCCAAGGCCAGACATTAGATTTTGTTGGACTATATTTAGAACAACCCGTCTTTTCCCATGGTCAGTTGTATGTTGCTTTATCCCGAGTAAAAACCTCTGAATCTTTCAAGGTTCCTTTGACACCTTCGACATTTGATGGCACATGACTAAATAATAAAACTAAAAATATAGTTTACAAGGAGATTTTTGAAGAGCAGTAGTTATTCTATTTTTGCTCATCCTGTGCTCCCCGTTTTGGATCTGCAATATTTTGCCTTTTTCTGTTGCAAATTTTGCAATGTACGGGCTGATTTTTTCTTCTCCTTTTGGATTTGGTAGATTTTTTGGAGCTCCCTCATTTTTCAACTTACAAGTACTTCCTTATTTCATTTTCTATAGATGCTTTTAGGAACATTCTCCAGGTTTAAATTATTTATACATCTTGCTTCTGTGTGGTTAATGTTGATGTGCAGATTTCATATTTAGAGACTATTGTCCAATATAATGCAATGAAGATATGGTTTATATATATATATATATGTATCTCATTGGACCTATATTAAAGGTATGTGTTTAATAGTTCTTTAAATAATCAATTGTAGTAATACAATATTCAAATTTTTTCACCTCCAGTGGAGAGGGTTCTACTGGAGCAAGTCAAATATGTCAGTAACACTTGAGTAAACACACCAGTCAAATCAAGTTTCCCATTGGAGTGGAGAGATTTGAGTCAAAATGGTTCGACTGGAAGGTTTGCGTGTCAAGGTTCGACTTGAGAGGGTTTGAATGGAAGGTTCAAAAGTTAAGTTTTCAGCTCAAATGGTTCGAATGGAAGGTTTGAGTAGTAAACATTTCATTAGAGTTGAAGCGGCCAAAGTTCCAGTGGAAATTTAAAAGTTGAGATTTCATTCATGAGGTACTAATTCTAGAGGTGAGGGTTCAAATGCAGAGGGTTCAAGTGGGGAGGTTCCGTTATAAGAGTCCGAGAGCTAATGATTAGAGATGTGAATGTTCAGGTGATGAATTTGCAGTGGAGGGATTCGAGGAATGAAGAATAAGCTGGAAAGATTAAATTGGAAAAGTTGGACAGGTACTGGTTCGAGAACTGAACATTCAAGTGCTGAAGGTTACATTACAGGGGTACCACTAGAGGGGTTCACCAGGTAATGATTTGAGAGTTGAGGATTAAGCTGGAGAAGGTTTAAGTGCAAAGGTTCCAGTTGAGAGGTTCGAGAGGTGGTTATTCGAGAAGTTAATTCCAAATGCACTCTCTCTCTCCAATGGAGAGGTTCGAGAGATATTCATTTGAGAATTGATGTTTCAGGTGTAGCACTCCAATCACCACCGCTTGAACCTCTAATGGAATTTTCACGTCTCCAACTTCCAATGCCAGCCTTCACTTGTCGAACCTCATCTATCAAACCTCCAATGGAAGCTTCACCTATTTGGGAGAGGATTTTACTGGAGTCGGTCAAAGACGTTAGCAACACTTGAGTCAACACATCAGTCAAATCAGGTATAGTATATTACTCTTCCACCATCTCTTAAAACTGGTTGTTGATCGGAATGTTTCATCGGATACCGTGTTGTCATGTTCCAGCTTCTCCTCATCATTTGCACAATTTCCTATACTCTTCCTTCTTATCTTCTTATTTTATATATTTTTATTTTATATATATACATAAGCACAACCTATTGCTGTTCCTCCTTGTCTTACAACTGTTTGTTCACCAGAATATTTTCTCGAGTTCAGTGTACTATTGTTCTGCCTTCTCCTTCATCATTAACACAATTTCCTATACTCTTCCTTCTTATCTCCTTGTCTTATTATTATATAAGAATCTTTCTTCGAATACTATTCCACCTTCTTCTCATCATTTGCCCCTTCTGTAGTCTGTATGCTACCTTCTTCTCAGGTACAATGTATTACTCTTCCGCCATCTCTTAAAACTGACTGTTGATAGGAATGTTTCATTGGGTACCGTGTTGTCGTATTCCACCTTCTTCTCATCATTTGTACAATTTCCTATACTCTTCCTTCTTATCTCCTTATTATATATATATATATTATATATATATATATATACATAAGCACAACCTATTACTGTTCCTCCTTGTCTTAAAACTGTTTGTTCACCAGAATCTTTTCTCGAGTTCAGTGTACTATTGTTCTGCCTTCTCCTCATCATTAGCACAATTTCCTATATACTCTTCCTTCTTATCTCCTTGTCTTATTATTATATAAGAATCTTTTTTCGAATACTGTTCCACATTCTTCTCATCATTTTCACCCTATGTAGTCAGTATGCTACCTTCTTCTCATTATACTTCTCCTCCACCACATCATTTGCACAATTTCATATGCTCTTCTTTCTTATCTCCTTATTATATTTTATAATATAATAATAATAATATAAGAATATATACATATATATATATATATGTATATATATTTTAAAATATTATTATATATATTTTTATTTATAATACATTTGCATACATATATTAACCTTTCTTCCCTACCTTCGTCTTCATCATAATCATCATCTTGTCATCTCATCTTCTCAGGTAACAACAAAAGAAGAAAGAAAAGACTCAGAAGCTGCTCTAAACATAGCATCCTGGTAACTTCCTTGAATCTCCTTTCCTTATTTGTTTTCTTTTTTTTAATGTTATTACACAATTTCAAAACATTATTGCTAATGATGTTCTCCTTCGTTGATTTCTAAATAACATATAATTATATATTTTATTTATAATACATTTGGGTACATATATTTACCTTTCTTTCCTACCTTCGTCGTCATCATAATCATCATCTTGTCATCTCATCACAGGTAACAACAAAAGAAGAAGAAAAAGATTCAGAAGCTGCTCTAAACATAACATCCTGGTAACTTCCTTCAATCTCCTTTCCTTATTTGTTTTCTCTTTTTTAATGTTATTACACAATTTCAAAACATTATGCTAATGTTGTTCTCCTTTGTTGATTTCTAATAACATATAATTATACCAGTAACGTAAATATTCCGCAAGTATCGAATCTGAAAAGTAAATACAACTATACATGTATTATACTCTAAATTTCCATACTTCAAATCTTTGCTAAAATATTGAATCACTTAGAGATGTCATTATATGTGATGCTGAACTATGGCATCAGAAAAAGCCATTGATAAACTACGCAATACTGATCGTCCTTGGATCATAGTCGTTACAGTGGATGAAAAATTCTCTGTACTTCAAAACCAAAGGAGTCCTACAAAAGTCCAAAATTTTGTTTTTTTCGATGAAAAGGTAATTAACTCTTTTTTTATATCTAATAGTCTATAATATCATCATTTCTTATACTGATAGATTTACTGATAATATAGAGAGCCAAAGTGGAAGGTATAATGTTTTACAAAGCATGTGAAACCATGAGCCAAAGAATTCAGGTTTTATAACAGGTACAAGATATCGAATGCAAACATAAGAGAAATTGATCCCAAATATAAGAAGGGCGATATAGCAATGCAGTGGATCATCGACACAAGTACGGTTATTGAAGAAATGCCTGATTCCGGCCTTCTAATTTCAGCTTAACATTCCTATGTACCATTTGAAAGAATCCATGAACATGTCAATAAACCTCAAGAACTAATAGGTAATCATTTCCCAATGCGTCTCTTCACCTTAAATCTGAACATATTTTTTGTCTTTACTAATGGTATACAATTACAGATGTTATAGGGATTGTTGCTCAATGTCTTCCAATTTGCATTGTCAACACACCGAGTGGGTCTAAGAAAATTCAAAAGTTTGTTCTTGTTGATGAGAAGTAAGAAAAAATAGTATATGTTGGAAAATTATTATATAGTTATCTTCTGCGTCCCAATTTGCCTTAATGTTTGTCATCCATATTTAGATTACAAGCTTTGACTTTCACTATGTGGAAAGAATTTATTGAAAATGAAGGAAAATAATTGCAAGCCACTGTGGATGACCTGCTTGTACTAATTTGTCGTTGACTCAAGGTTGATTCCTTTTAAGGTATTATATATTTATAAAACCAATGTGCCATCCCTCTCTAACTTCCATTTCGTTATCAAACAACTTCTATTAACATTTTCACTTTTTCTTTATTCAGGGATAGAAGTATCAACACATTACAGATCATCCCTTTTACTTAATGGCACTGATAGTCAATCTTTGGAATTGAGGAAATGGTACTATTTTTTTCCCATTCATTTGATATGATGATAGGAATATTCAAAGTAATGCTTACATTCATTACTATACTAATTTTACAGGGCAAAACAACACCACATGGAGATCACGAATACCATCACTAGCTTCAACCAATCCTTGGGGAAATGCCACCAACAACTGTGGATACTGTCTACACTTCAGTTAATTATATTCTACCAACTCAAAAGGTAAAATAATGTCCCATTTTTTCCCAGTACCATGTTTTCCTCTTTAGTTTGGGCTTTATTTGTGACTGGACAATATTCTTCATAAATAGATGGTGACTTCAGAGGTGAAGATATCTTTCAAGGACATCTCTCAGAATTATTATTATATGGAGTGCATCAAATGTTTTCATTCAACAAGTACCTCCTTAGATTATGAATTCACCTGCAATTTATGCCAAGAGAAGTAGCTTGCTCAACCAAGGCTATAAACCAACCAACTTCTTCCATTATATATTATTAATGTCTTCAAAATATGTATTTGTTTAAATATCACATAGATACTAGATTATTCCTATTCTTATTCTGAATCTGTTATTTGCATAGGTGTCGCTTCGAAGCATATCTTATCGATGACAGTGGTGTTATCACTGCTACCTTCTTCGGTGAACCTGCTGAGAGATTATTGGGGTTTATAGCAATGGAAGCTATTGATGGAGTTACACAGGTTAGTGCTTTCTATTTTGACATATCAATCAGGACTTTAAATTTATCATATGAAAACCCATGCATTGAGTTTAAACATGAGATAATTTTTATCATAAGAATACATTGAAGATCGTCATTCTATCATTGAAAATGTTGAGTATGTTGTCTAAATTCAAATCTCCAAATTAAAGAGTGGCCAGCTTACCCCAAGATATACTGTGTTTAATTTTGCTGAAAAGAAATGCTTGCAAGACGAGGTTTCAACTCTTCAATTGGCCAAAAAAAGTGGTGACCAATCACATTTGGAGATTCAAACTCCACCTGCTGCAACACAACTTACTATTCAAGGTACAACTGCATTTAATCTGATATAATACTTCTACCTTATCATTACATTTCCTTACTTCCTAATAAAAATATAATCCATGCTCCTTCAATCACAGACTCTGCAGATTGTGGACCACCTTCACCAAAGGCAAGAAAAAATCTTTTTCCCCAATCCGAAAGTGAGGACTTTCAGCTATCAAAGGCAGAAGGGAAGAAACCTAAATTAAGCTAACTCCAACAGAAACCTTTTGTTGCATCGTTTCTCAAATCAAGTGACCTTTTGTTTTGCGGATGTTCCTTTTTGTCACATCTTTCAGATATCATTTGGTGCAAGTGATCTCTAAGGCTGATAAATTAAAGTTGTAGCACTGTGTGGTGATCAATTCAGCAACAATTCATTTGTTATCAGCTTTGTTGTACAAATAATTTTCAATGTGTTAGTATTGCATGCCTAAGAAATGTCGGAGTTATTACTATATCAGTGTCAGAATTATACATTACTCGGTTGTATGGTTTTCAAATTTTTTAAGAAGTTTTTTGCCAACGACATTTAAAATTTTACACTGAAAGTTGAACTGCAATAAATATTGTACATTTCAAGTTTAACCGGCATGAAATAATAGATATTAAATTTTAAACTAATCATATTTAAATTGAACAAATCCCTGTGGAACTTCAACAGATGAAGTTACCCTCGGAGAGGTACCTATTCGGCCCTCGAAGGGATGGAGTTTTCTGTCCTCGAAGAAGTCGAGCTCTTGGCCCTTGAAAGGATGGAGTCTTCTGTGCTCGAAGGGGTTGAGTTGTCGACCCTCGAAGCGATGAAGTCTTTTGTCTGGGAAGGGAGGGGTTACACTGGACATGTTTGAGAGGTACCCATTCGAGAGGTGATGTTTGAAGTGAAGGGATTCCATTCGATCCATTTGACAAGTACCTATTTGAGACGTACCGATTCGAGAAGAACCCATTCACAAAGTTAAGTTTCAGATGGAGGGGATCAATTAGATGGATTTGAGAGTTACCCATTCAAGATGAAAACTTAACTTTGCGAAGGGGTCGACATCTCAGCCCTCGAGGGGATGGAGTCTTCATTCCTCAAAAGGATGGAGTCTTCTGTCCTCGAAGGGGTCGACATCTCAGCCCTCAGGGGGATGGACTCTTTTGGACCCCTTCGAGGCCTAAGAGATAGACCCCTTCGAGTATAGAAGAGTCCATCACTTTAAGGACTGAGTGTCCACCCCTTCGAGGGCTGACAGCTGGACTCCTTCGAGGAAAAAAGGCTTTATCCCTTCGAGGGCTGAGCGCTGGACCCCTTCGAGGACTGAGTGTCTACCCCTTCGAGGGCTGAGGGCTGGTCCCCTTCAAGGATAAACGACCCCATCCCTTCGAGGGCAGAGAGCTGGACCCCTTCGAAGAAAAAGGCTCATCCCTTCGAGGGCCTAGAGCTTGACCCCTTGGAGGATAGAAGAGTCCATCACTTTGAGGGCTGAGAGCTAGACCCCTTCGAGGACTGAGAGCTGGACCCCTTTGAAGTCTGACAGCTAGACCCCTTCGAGGTCTGACAGCTAGACCCCTTCGAGGTCTGACAGCTAGACCCCTTCGAGGACTGGGAACTGAACCCCTTCAAGGATAGAAGACTCCATCCCTTTGAGGGCTGACAACTTGACCCCTTCGAGGGCTGAGAGTTTATCCTTTCGAGGGAAAAAGAGGTGGACCCCTTCGAGGGCTGAGAGTCCATCCCTTCGAGGGCTGATAGTTGGACCCCTTCGAGGACTGAAGACTCCATCCCTTCGAGGGCTAAGAGTTGGATCCATTCAAGGATAGAAGAGTCCATCCCTAGACCCCCTTCGAGGGATGAGAGCTGGACCCGTTCGAGGATAGAAGACTTCATCCCTTCGAGGGCTGACAACTCGACCCCTTCGAGGGCTGAGAGTCCATCCTTTCTAGGGCAAAAGAGCTGGACCCCTTCGAGGGCTTAGATTCCATCCCTTCGAGGGCTAATAGCTTGACCCCTTCAAGGACTGAAGACTCCATCCATTTGAGGGCTGAGAGCTGGAACCCTCAAAGGGGTGTCCAAAATGACATCATTTTCGTCGACCACCTGGCAGCACATGGAGGCGCCACAACTTTTGACAAATGGGATGCACAAAAGGACAAAAGTGGTGGCTAAAACGACGTCGTTTTGGGCAACCACTTAAGAGTACATAGAAGGCACACGAGGCTGGACCCCTTCGAGGATAGAAGAGTCCATCCCTTCGAGGGCTGAGAGCTGGACCCCTTCGAGGATAGAAGAGTCCATCCCTTTGAGGGCTAACAGCTAGACCCATTTGAGGGTTGAGAGTCCACCCCTTCGAGGGCTGAGAGCTAGACCCCTTCGAGAGCTGAGAGCTAGACCCCTTCGAGGGCTGAGAGTCCACCCCTTCGAGGGCTGAGAGCTAGACCCCTTCGAGGACTGAGAGTCCATCCCTTCGAGGGTTGTGAGCTAGACCCCTTCGAGGGCGGAGAGATAGACCCCTTCGAGGTTTAGAGCTGGATCCCTTCGAGGACTAAGAGTCCATCCCTTCGAGGGCTGAGAGCTGGACCCCTTCGAGGGCTGAGAGCTGGACCCCTTCGAGGGCTGAGAGTTGGACCCCTTCGAGGGCTGAGAGTTGGACCCCTTCGAGGACTAAGAGTCCACCCCTTCGAGGACTAAGAGTTGGACCCCTTCGAGGACGGAGAGTTTATCCCTCCGAGGACTGAGAGCTGGACACTTTTAAGGGTTGAGAGTCCACCCCTTCGAGGGCTTAGAGCTTGATCCCTTTGAGGACTGAGAGTCCATCCTTTCAAGGGCTGAGAGCTGGATCCCTTAAAGTACTAAGAGCCCATCCCTTCGAGGTCTGAGAGCTGGACCCCTTCGAGGACTTAGAGCCTATCCTTTCGAGGATTGAAGAGTCCACACCTTCGAGGGCTGAGAGCTAGACCTCTTTATGGGCTGAGAGTCCACCCCTTCAAGGACTAAGAGCCCATCCCTTCGAGGGCTGAGAGCTAGACCCCTTCGAGGATAGAAGAGTCCATCCCTTTGAAGGCTGACAGCTCGACCCCTTTGAGGGCTGAGAATCCATCCCTTCGAGGGCAAAATAGCTGGACCCCTTGGAGGGCTGAGAGTCCATCCCTTCGAGGGCTGATAGCTGGACCCCTTCAAGGACTGAAGACTCCATCCCTTCGAGGGCTGAGAGTTTGACCCCTTCGAGGATAGAAAAGTCCATCCCTTTCAGGGCTGAGAGCAGGACCCCTTCGAGGGTTGAGAACTGGACCCCTCGAAGGGGTGCCCAAAATGAAGTCATTTTGTCGGCCACCTAGCAGCACATACATGCGCACATGGAGACACCGCAACTTTTGACAAATAAGATGCACAAAAGTGTTTCATACTGAAACTAATTTTTGTACCAGGTGTTCAGTAACACAAAGCACAGGTTGTGTCTATAGCATCTGAAATAGAATGTAATCAGTCACTATGGTAAAGTGAAGAGCAATGAATAATTTGGCATGGCATTCGACCATTGTTTGAATAAATGTGCAAATGAAGAGGAATTCCAGAGATGCTGGAACTCTATGATGGATAAGTACTAGCTTCATGACAACCAGTGGTTCAAGTGCCTACATAGACTCTGAGAGAAATGGTGTACTGCATTAAGAAAAGACTTCTTCTTGGCAGGGACATTATCATCATAGAGGAGAAAAAGCAAAAACAAGGCAATCAGCTTCAGTGCTAACAAGACAACAAACTTGACACTGTTTTTCTCAATATATGAAAAAATGTACTGAGCTAGAGAAGAACAGAGACCAACAAGGAATACAACGGGTCAATAGCAAAACCAAGGTCAGCGGAACACTTTGAGGCAGAATGGAAGCTAGCCATGGAAAGTAAGGTTGTAAAAAACATTCAACCTTGGATACAAAGATATTTATGAAGTACATTCTGAAAACAATGACACAAAAAAGGAGAAGGTCACTTTCGAGAAACAAGATAAAAAGTTGGAAATCAAATAATCTTGCAAGTACTTTGAAGAGGTAGGATTGTTGTGTTTCCATGCCCTTCGCATCCTCCATTTGCACAACATCACTTCCATACATGAAGATTACATCCTCAAGAGATGGACAGAGATTGTAAAGAAAGAAATATAGAACAAGGTACTCGGAGGAACAGCACCACAAAATAAGGAGATCAAAGGTAAGGTACCATGACGTCATGATATGCTACGCAAGTACTACAATCTTGTGTTGAAGTGTGAAGAGGAAATAGAAAATATAAGAATCCTTGAAGAAGGGCTATAAACTTGGCTACAATCAATCAAATGAAAGAAATGGATACACAAGAGAATTCAACAACTAATAGTGCAAGAGGTTCAAGAACAAAGACAGCTCCCGGAGTGCTCGATCCACAAAAAATAAAAACGAAAGGAAGAAGTGCAAGAGTGAAAGGTAAGCTTCAAAAGAAAGAAGCCAGTCAAAAAGGAATTCGAATCCAGGACACCCAAAGTTCAATTGATCTAAAACCAGCTTGTTGGTAAATGTTTACTGCCATACTATGATGTTACACACTTATGGATTGATGTTACATTGTTACAGTTTGATGCTTCAGAAATAATTACTGATCAGGATGTTAATTTTTTTACTGGTATATATAAAACCTACCACTGTTCTTATACATTCTAATCTTATTGGATTGAATTTTTTGATGTTACACTTCTATGCACTGTTGTTATTATTTTCTTACTTGATGATTTATAGATATAAGTTGCCTCATATGTCTTTATCTATCTCACGGATAACCAGGTATTTTCAAATATATATATATATATATATAAACATAAAAATTCAGACAGTGATTGCTCAAAAGTATAAAACATTACACACTGATAGTAGAACATCACATCAAAATTGAAAATGATCACATCCAACAAAAACATAGAAAAACTACAAACAATTTTATATCATCCCATAAACTGTCAAACACCATAAAAATATCACCATTCATCACATAAAGGGTTCAACTAGCCTATCAAATACCTAACTTAAAAATAAATTATTCAAACCCACAAATATTCATAAAATAACCAATGTCAAATACTAGTTCATGACACAATTCTTATTATTTTCCTTTGCAGATGGGCCTTTTGAAGATATGCCCCTCCAAGTTCTTCAATGGCAACATCGAATGGTCGAGAAGGTCCTCTATTATTAGGAGAAACAATAGGGGCAGCAACAGGAGTACGATTCCTAAAGGCATTCCTTACAATCTCATCAACGGAATCAAACAATTCAGAGTTATCGAAATTGTCTGAGTCGAAAGGAGGAGTAGGCGGGGAATCAACAACAGGTACAGAATCCTTAGCACTTTCACCCAACTCAGAAACAAAGGCCTTAGTGAAAACCTCGATATTCCTCTTGAACCTACGGACAACTTGATCAGCAACCTAGAAAAAAACAATTAGGAAAAGATAACAACACCAGAAGATTGAAATTAAAAACATCTCATACAAAATATAAAACATCAACTATAGATATTAAAACATCAAAACTGGTAACACCTAGAGTTTACACTTAAAATTTCACATACAAATTCTATAACATCAACTACTGATTTTAAAACATCAAATCTGATAACACCTAAAGCATAATCTTAAAACACCTCATTCAAAATCTAAAACATCAAGTCATGCTTTTAAAACATCAAAACTGAAAAGATATGAATACTTACAGATCCTCCATCATTCATAATTGCAGCATTAGTAGGCAAGTTTTCTGGAACCACAATGCTTAAAACTTGCGAGCTTGAACCTGTTGCTTCATCTTTTGTACGACTACCTTGCTTGGATGTCGCAGGAGCACCACTGCCCAGATACTTCCCCATAAAAGTCAAAGGAAATTCACCCTTAGACATGTGGCACTAATAAAAACCTGCCTCGACAATCTGCTTACAACGTTTCAACAACAAAGAAGTGTTCTAGTGACGAATAAGAGGAACTATGGGAGGGATGCCTTTCCTTGAAAATGAAACCTTTAAAGGTAGCATATCAAATGAACAACTACACAAGAGATCACTACTGTGTAGGAACTAGAGTTATGCATGTACGCTGCCTCACCTAGCTTCCTAAGCACGTACCCACACCAATCATAATTCCTAATCTTTGCTACATCCTCAAAAACCCGAAGAAGATTACAATCCACACTGCATCTACCAGTAGGACTCAAGAAGGTGTAAATAACATACATGACAGACAATTTCTTAGAGAACGTGTAAAGTGATGACACGTGAATATGTTTGAGCTACTGAAATCTTTGATGGACATGAACATTAACAAAGAGCACCCAAAATTCTGAGCAGGATAGCTTTATTTCTACATGAAAGCATCCTAACCCAACAAACATCAATCAAACACAATTTTCAAATGCATAATAGAATAAGAAAGTACAACTAAGTTCAAGGTACGAATTATTGATTACTGGCACAAAATAACAAAGCAGGTGAAACTCTAATTTATCACAGGACACAATAACATGGATAGAATCTAACAGAATATTTCATCATGTAATTGAATACTCCCAATAAATTATAAAAATGAGCTATACATAATGTTGCAGAGTTAGAACATCATGTTATATATTTGAAACATTAAGAAGTACATGAGTAACATCACATCATGTTCTCTGCAAATTGTTATTCTGATTATGTTCAGTTAGCATGTAACATCATGTCATAAATTTAAAACATCATGCCATATTTCATGAATATCGCCTGCAATAAATCAGTTCAAAATGTGAATAGATCCTATTCAGAATAAGTTCTTATAACGTGACCTCTACAATTTGAAAGCTGTGACATTTTAAATGAAATTTGCAATAAGCTAAAATGACTATTTTGCCTCTCTGTAAAAAAATAAAAATATGAAAAACATTGAAATTACAAATCTCATTGATAATGTAGTCGCCTCTTTGCTTGTATACCATCCCTTCGTGCTATACAAGCTGGTGTTTTATTGCTTGTATTTGATGTTATTCTACTTTTTTCTCACAGATTTAGAATTGATTTTTTTTCTTGTGTTGAATGTGTTTGATATTTTAGTGTTCATTTAGGTTGTGTGTTAATTTATGTGTTTTTTTTGTTGTTTTGTAGAAGTCAAAGGAGAAAGTTGCTAGTGAATTAGTTGAGGATGTTCTTCTACCTTTCTACTAAAGAAGATCATAGAGAACCTTTTTATGTGAGAAAATTCCCATATTGCATCTATCAAGATTCGAATTCATGAACACAATTAACAATCATTTATTTAACCACTTAATCGATCACGCGTGAGTACTAGTATTAAAGAAAAGGATGACATTGCTCGTCCTCAAAATTCTTTCAGCCTAGCATAAAAATTGAGGAAAAAATGTCACATTGATAAATCATCCCATCAAGTAATTTCTTCTTGCTGCACACTATTTAGCTATTCAAAAACAAAATCAGCTGAACTGCAGACAAACTCGAGCTAAACCAAAAAAGTACTCAATTGCTGTAACCATGCCTGAGGAGCTTGCTTAAGACCATAAATGGCCTTCCGCAAGCGACAAACATACTCTGGGTGAAGCGGATCCTTGTAACCAACGGGCTACGCCATATAGACAAAAGAATCAAGAACACCATCAAGAAAGGCATTCTTGACGTCCAACTGATGAAGAGGCCAAGAACGCATCATAGAAATAGCTAAAACGGTACGAACTGTGGATGCTTTGACCATTGGACTGAAGGTGTGGTCAAAGTCAAAACCCGGAATGTGTGAGAAACCTTGCACCACAAATCTAGCTTTATAACACTCAATAGTTCCATCTTATGCATCACTAGAACACTACAATTTGACAGACCTCATTGATAATCACTTTACACGTTCAATGACCATAAAGATATTTCATCAATGACATTATACAGGAAAAACCATAGATTTGATAACAACAAGCCTTCTACCAAAGACATAGCCATTTAACCAAACATAGCATTCATTAGGCTAAACCCAGAACAAACCACATTCAAGATTCAACTTTGCATTGCATCTATAGGATAAACATAAGAAAAATCCACATTAACATATTTATCTAGCAAGAATCACAACACATTATGCACAAGAAGTTCTAATTCCATGTTCTTGGATTCTCATGTCAAAGAGCTAAGAAATTTAAAACTTTCCTAACACCCTAACACTTCAATCATACAAACACTTCATATACTCAAACAACCCATAGCATAAATGAAGTAAAAGATCACATTAAAACACATGAAGGCTAAATAACAAATACTTCAAGAAAGAGTGAAATAGAGGTTCTTACTACATAGATATGGATGCTTCAATCAATTGCTTCCAAGTACAAAACTAATCTAGATAATTAAAACCCATAACATAGAACAAAGATCTACAAAGAAAGAAGAAGAAATGGAAGAAAATGGTGAAGAACTCGGGTCTTGGAACCCCCAAGTTGGACTTTGAGAGTTGGGGAAGAAGGGGGTGGAAAGCTATTTATAGTACAAGAAAAAAAAGGAGTAAAAGGCAAGTTGCAGGGAAATTATCGCGAGTCGCGATGCCTCCGCCATGAGTCACGACCAGATCAGGATAATTGTGAGCTCTCAGGTCAACTTTTCGCGAGTCGTGACACACTTGTCGCGAGTCGCAGAGGAAAAAAGTCTAGTTTTTTTTTGCTTCCTTGGGGTGAACCTTTGATCCATTTTTGGAGTTCTTGAAGTCAATTTTATATTACTTGAGAAGAAAAATCCAATGGTACCACCCTCGGAGGCTGATTCTTCTTGGAAAATTCCCAGAACTCCGCTTCAAAACATTGATCATTCTTCACCCTTTGCTTTGCTCTCCTTTCTTCACTTTATCTTCTACCACTTTGTGAGTGGCCTTCCATATTTTTCCATCCTTTCGAATGGCTTTCACTAAAACACTCCTAAGTGCTCACGAACAACCTACAAATTAAGCTTACAAAAAAGAATCTAGATGTTCGCAAGGACCTAAAACCATTAGACTAAACATTGGTTACAAAATGAAGGTTTTAGATATGAAAATCGAAAATGGTCATCTGAACCCCCTATGATGTAAACCTAGCTAAATCTAGCAATCTTCCAACAAAAGGATGACAAAAGAGATGTTAAATCCTATGGAAAATACATGCTTTTGACGTCTTATCAAACCTCCGCACACTTAAACCTTTACTCGTCCTAGAGTAAACAAGAACAAGTAAAGATCTAAGCGTAAACTAGCATGCCAAAGTTTTCCCTAAATATCCAACATCATATTCCTAGACTACCATAACCTCCAAGACATAAGAATCTCTCACACTCTCACATCCCAAAGCCTAAGATAATTTAAACAACCAACAAACCATAAAAAAGTGAGGTATACATAGAATGCCAAGCTAAGTTACTCTACCCAAAAAGCCACCCAATAGACAAATTAAGAGAAGCATAAATTTTCATTTTCTCTCATTTTCTCTCATTTTGCCTAGGAGCCCTCTCGGGTTTTCATCCTAGCTTCACACATTTTTCTTTTTCAATGCTCACCCTCGCCTTTTTCCACACCATTTGGCCTCTCATTTTTGCATAGGTTGCCCTTTCGGGTTTTTGACCTATCCTGGCCTCCCACTTTTGCCTAAGTTTCCCTCTCGGGTTTTCAACTTAGCGGGAATTTTTTTCCTTCATTTTTTCATTTTTCATTTTTTTCAAACAAAATAAATCAAAGTGGAGCATATACACACTACAATACAATACAATACAATACAATACAATGGGATATATTTCTCTATACCTTCTCAAACTTGAAACACACATTATCCTCAATGTGAAAAAGACAAGATAAAGAAATAAGGGAGAAAGAAAAAAATACTCACAACTAGGACCTTGAAGGTCATTCCCGGTGATGGCAATGCTCACTCCTCAATGAATGTTCTCTCCTCCATGTTCTTGAACTCCTCCCAACATGAAACTTATCCACTACGAAGCCACAACTATGCGAATCCCGATCAACACTCACAAAAGAGAACAACTAATAGTACTCCTAGATGGTGGTTTTGGTAGTGGATTTTGGTGGTGGATTGTGGTGGTATTCTTGTGGTTTTGGGTAAGGGTGTGAGAACATGGTTGAGGAAGTTTTAATTCAAGAAAAGAAAAATACTAACCTAACTTAAAAGCTCGGGTTGCCTCCCGAGAAGCTTTGTATTTTTAAGGTCATCGACACGAACCTAATGTTATCCATATGGTGAAGGTTTGAACCCCTTCACCATGATCATTCAAAAGTAGAGAGGTAGGGGTACAAAAATTTCAAGAGGAAAGTCTTGTGGATGTGGAGATGGTTTAAAGGGAGTTGGGTGGTTAGGAGGCTTGTGATGGTCTTTTGGCTCCCTCAAAACTTATAAAAATGGTAGAGTTGGTTCACTAGGTGGGGGTAGGGGTGATGATGGTAAGAATGATGAATGTTTCACAATCACATCTTCCGCTACTTCTTTGTCTTCTACAACCGACTCCTCATCCCCTTCGAACTCAAACTCATTTCTCAAGGTGACCTCACTCACCAAATCTTTGAGTTCGACTTGGGATGGTGTATCTTCGGAATAACGAGCTTCCATTCGGGTCACCACTTTCAATAAATTACTTACATGCCCCTCCAAAGCCTCAAGACTAGAGGAGATTTGAGTTTTTAATTCTTCATTAGTCTTGGCTTGGATGGTTAAGTTTGCTATTGCATTCATGATCTCCTCATTTGTCAAAATTAAACCTTCTTCTAGGGCTTGGTCTTGGGGTATGGTGTATGGTGGTGGGGGATAACTATTTTGCTTGTATTGTTGGTTTTCCGGCTCATTCTCATACCACATATCCGGATTACCACTCCAATCCTGATTGTAAGAGTCGTGGTATGGATACCACTCTTGAGCTTCTTGCCCTTGAAAATCAACATCTCCAACCTCTTGGTAGTACCCTTCATAATACCCTTGGTTTTGGAAATCAACGGTTCTTTCCTCCTCATAGTGATCCTCTCTCAACAAATAGCAAGACTCGGTAGGATGGTCAGAATGACACATCCAATAAAACCTTGTTTGTTGAGCCTCTGTTCTCATCATGAGTTCCCTCAAGGTGTGACATTCCATTTAATATATTTTTTCAAATGTCTGGAATCATATTGCAAGGATTATCGATAAAAATCTACCAAGAACACAAGCAATACCTACTTCGAATAAAAACAATCACCAAGAAGTGGAAAATAAAAATGACTAGCTAATATGCAACAAAATATGCCCAAACACTTAAAAATAAATGCTTTTTTCCCGGCAGCCAAAATTTGGGAGGTCATCGCCGTACCTCTCCAAGTTAAATTTATAAGCCCTAAATGCTTCCTATCTACAGCTAAGTAGATAATGGTAAGTCAGGGTCGTCCACGAAGAAGAGAGATTTTCTTAAGCGTTTAAACATATAAGGTTGATATTATGCTAGAAGTAAATATATATAGATATATAAAAGCAAGTAAAAGGGGGGGGGTTGGTTGGTTTTTGTCCCAACTTTTGAAATTAAAAGACAAGATAAGTAGCAAAGTTAAGTAACTATGCTAATCATCAAACAAACTAAGAAAAATGGGTAAAAACTACAAAATACAAAGCCTTGGGGGCAATTGATATCCACTTCCAAACCAAATGTAGATCATTGACCCATTCACTCATTCTACCACATCCGTTACTTATGGAGAATATTAAAACTTCCCAATTGAAGATTAAACATTCAATTCTTCTTAATAGTAATTCACAAAAACATTCAACGACCATTTGCAAACCTCATTGATAATCACTTTAGATGTTCAACAACCATAAAGATATTTCATCAATGGCATTATACACAGAGAACCATAGATTTGATAACAACAAGTCTTCTACCAAAGACATAGCCATTTAACCAAACATAGCATTCATTAGGCTAAACCTAGAACAAAAAACATTCAAGATTCAACTTTTCATTGTATTTATAGGATAAACATGAGAAGAATCCATATTAACATATTTATCTAGCAAGAATCACACCACATTATGCACAAGAAGGTCTAATTCCATGTTCTTGGATTCTCATGTCAAAGAGCTAAGAAATTTAAAACTTTCCTAACACACTAACACTTAAATCATACAAAAACTTCATATACTCAAACATACCATAGCATAAATGATGTAAAACATCACATTAAAACACATGAATGCTAAATAACAAATGCTTCAAGAAAGAGTGAAATAGAGGTTCTTACTACATAGATATGGAAGCTTCAATCAATTAATCCCAAGTAAAAAACTAAGCTAGATAATCAAAACCCATAACATAGAACAAAGATCTACAAAGAAAGAAGAAGAAATGGAAGAAAATGGTGAAGAACTAGGGTTTTGGGGCCCCCAAGTCTGGCTTTGAGAGTTGGGGAAAAAAGGGGTGAAAAGCTACTTATAACACAAGAAAAAAATGGAGTAAAAAGCAAGCTGCAGGGAAATTATCACGAGTCGCGACACCTCCGTCATGAGTCGCGACTAGATAAGGAAAATTGTGAGCTCTAAGGTCAACTTTTTGCGAGTCGCGATGGAAAAAAAGAGTCCAGGTTTTGTTTTCCTTCCTCGGGGTAAACCATTGATCCGTTTTGGGAGTTCTTGTAGTCGATTTTATAGTACTCAACAAGACGAATCAAATGGTACCATCTTCAGAGGCTGATTCCTCTCGAAAAATTCTCATAACTTTGCTTCACAACATAGACCATTTTTCACCCTTTGCTTTGCTCTACTTTCTTCGCTTTATCTTCTACCACTTTGTGTGTGGCCTTCTATCTTCTACCATATTTTTGAATGACCTTCACTAAACCATTCATAAGTGCTCACGAGCAATCTACAAATTAAGCTTACAAAAAGGAATCTAGGTGTTTGTAAGGACCAAAAATCCATTAGACTAAACATAGGTTACAAAATGAAGGATTTAGATATGAAAACCGACAATGGTCATCTAAACCCCTTATGATGTAAACCTAGCTAAATCTAGCAATCTTCTAACAAAAATATGACAAAAGAGATGTTAAATGCTATGAAAAATACATGATTTTGCCGTCTTATCAGGGTCCTATATACGCTAGGCCCAAGATTTGTAGGTTTCAAAACAGCACCTAGCTTGCTACTATTCACTATCTCTACCTGCAATCTCTCGGACAATAGTTACAAAGTCAGCTAAGACTGGTGCGACAACAAATAGGTCAGAGCATTCTCGAATCCCCCGTGCACACCCACGCGAACGCGTTCTCCCATACCCATTCTAACATCCAGGTTTCTCTTCCCAAGGGGGCATTAAGAATTTCACCATATATGAATACAACCCAAAGTGTGTGCTTATATGTGGTGTAATATTCATGCATTTATAACATTCAAGAACAATCTCAATAATATCATAAACACAAAGATAGGAGGAATCTAATGAATCTAATAAAAAAATTGGAACATACCAAGTACCAAAATGAATCCCAACCTAATCTAACTACTCCCTAGACATGGAATTCAAATATAGATTTGAATTCCACATCTTTGGGAAAAAGAATGAAGAAAAGAAAAGATTAAAAAACCTACAAAAGGAACTCCTTCCTTCTCTTCAAGCTCTCTCCTCTTCAAACGTGTTTCCAAATATGTTCCAACCTTCTCAAATGAGTAGAATAGGGTCCTACATATAATAGTAGGAGATTGGGCCTAAAAATAGGCCAAAAGTAGGAAAATCCTAGGTCTGCCGCCAAGGTTTCACGGATCGGCATGGATGCCACGTCCGTGAAGCTTGCATAGCCACAGGACGCTAGATCTGCCAGGGTCCGTGAATATTCATAGCCGTTGCCCGTGGGATTTGTTATATAGGTGGTGGAAAGCTATGTAAAAAGTCTTAGAGGTTCCATATATTCCCCCGAGTACTCAGAGCCCGACAGCGTGAAGAGTTGTTTTAATAAAAGGAGAGATGATGCATCACTCGTGTTGTTTATATTTACCTTCGATTTATACCTATTTTTGAAAGAGAAAGGTTGGAGGTTGCCAACATTGCATTTAATGATCCACTATTTATAACATCCTTCATCTATTGAATGGTTCATCTTCTTTACCTTTGGAAGCCAATAATCTGCTTTATATTTGTTGTATCTTGAATCCTAATCATTACGGCGTTCTAGTTTTTAAAAACCACTACCCAATCGCGTAATTAAAACCACCACCTTGTGCTTATTTCTTTAAATATCTTACCATATTCCAAGAAGTCCCTTGTTCTTCACCAATCCACTACTTAGCCTTATGAAATACTTTACTTAACACTTTAAACTTACTAACCTCTCCAAATATGTAGCTGATGATGGGTAAAACCAAGGTTGGCTCTGAAGGAACTTTGGGGCGAGAGCATTTTGGGCCTGCTTGGGCTTAATGAGTCTTTCTAGGATAAGAATATTTTGTTGGCAGATATTAATGTTTCGTGATACGGTATAAATAGCAGGTATGCACTCATTACTTAGGACTTGAACAATCATCTACTCAAATACTTAGTGACTTAAGCATCATAGAGTTTACCCCTGGGATCTCCCGAGGCTTGTTATTTGCAGGTTACAAATAAGGGATTCAACGATGCGGCTTGATCGATTTCTAGACACATCAATTGGCTCGTCCAGTGGGACCAATTTAGTCACATTTGGGTTCCTTGGTTTATGTCCACTTCTACGAATACTCAAAGAGGTGAGAGATTAAAGTTGAAGGGGACTGGTGCTGCTGACGAGATATAATCTCCCTATTGAGGAAGAAGAAGAAGAAGGATGGTTAGCCCCCCAGTGTCCCAAGAGGCAGAGCAAGAGACAATACAAATCCCGACTAGAGAACGAGTAGTACAAGGCTCCGCCAAACCTATCTTGCCGATAGTCGAGGCCCCTTTAGACATGGCGGGCCTCGAGACCCAATGAGGATAATGTAGGTCAAGGGGAAATGGTCATGAACCATGGGCAAGGTGTACCTGCTAGGTCATATAATGAAATAGATGAGCGGTCCACGAAAGTTTCTGGTGACTCTCTTGTGGAGGATTATGAACGGGCCCTATATGAAAATCAAGCAACATGGAATACTGCCTCGACTTAGCTAGGGCCACTCAAATGTTAGCGGACATCGGGTATCAATTTACGCCCATCTCAGCCCCTACAGTTACTTCGAGGGATATAATTCCTTCGACCGTAGTGGAGATACACATAAGTAATGCTTCTCAGCCAATTGTGGCACTCCCCTATCTTTGGTTTACCCGAGAGGGGTATCAGGCACGACCCCAGCCTTTGTTTCTAGATCATTCCCTGGGGTTAGCGCACTCCGGGTCCACCTCAATCCCGATGGTCTCAACCATGATGAATCCTAGGACCGAGATGGGATACAAATTCAGAGGTATGCACACACTAGGATGCTAAGCCATCCTATAAGCTATGGATTTTATGATCCTCACGGGCCGTATAATGTAAGATTAGGAGCTATGTCAGCCTAGATGAATCCTGGACCAGCGACTCAACCACCTTCGTATCAAGCAGCTTATGGAAATGACAACAAGGGATTACCAGCATCCAGAGAGCGGTGGGGACAAGTGTGGGATACTGGAGATGTGCTGAGGAGAGAATTAAATAGACTAATTAGGCCACTCAGACAAGTGGCAGGATCCTCTTCTCAACTGATAACCGCAGATCGATGACCAACAAACACTAAGCCCCCAGAGGGGCTCCCAACTTACACTGGAGAGTCTAACCCTCGAGATTTCATCCAGACATTCCTCAGTCTAATGAACTCAAGAAATTTCGATGAAAAATTGACATGTAAGTTGATAGGAAGTTATCTTCGAGGGAAAGCTCAAAGTGGTACAACAAGTTGCCCTAGGGGTCTTTACATTCCTACAGAGATTTCAATGGGGCATTGTTGAGCTAGTATGCTCAAAAGAAAAGGTTCACTAAGACTTTTCTTGAGCTGTTCCAGACAAAGCAGAATCTAGGGGAGACAATGGATGCCTTCTATCATCGCTACGTGGTGGTGGAGACCACTTAGAATGAGGTTATTCAAGGATATCTGTTGGGAATGTGAGATCTATATTTATACAAAAAATTAAGCACCAATGTCCCTCGAACCTTACAGAAGCTCTAAGAAGCAAACCTAAAGCTGAACCCGGCTAAATGTGCGATAGGAGTAGGGGCTGGAAAATTCCTCGGCTTTATGGTATCATAAAGGGGAATCGATGTTAATCTAAAAAAAAGTCGAGGCCCTGTTAAGGATGAAATCCCTCAGAGAGTGAAAGATGTGCATGAGCTTACTGGGTACTTAACGCGTTGAGCAGATTTTTATCAAAGGGGGATGAAAAACATCTGCCTTTCTTTGATGTCCTTCGAAAGGCAAAAAAGTTTGAATAGACTAGTGAACGTGAGCAAGCGTTCCAACAGCTCAAGGAACATCTTTGAGAACTTCCAACCCTCATGAAACCAGAAAAATGAGAGGTTCTATTCTTGTATATCTTAGTATCACCTTTGGCCATCAGCACAGTACTTGTAAAAAAGAAGGATAAATACAACATCCCATATACTCTGTGAGTCGAGACCTACAAGGACATGAGATAAGGTACACTATCCCTGAGGGACTCATTCTAGCTTTGATGCATGTTGTGCGAAGGCTGGGACCGTACTTCCAGGGGCATACAATCGTTTTGCTTACCAACTATCCCCTTTGGTAGATTCTTTTAAAGCTAGAGACGTTGGGGAGGATGATGAATTGGGAGGTGGAGTTAGGGGAGTATGCCATATAGTTTTAGCCTAGGATGGCGATCAAGGAACAAGCTCTGGCTGATTTCATTGTGGAAACCACCAACTCCGTTGAGCTCGAAGAGGGATCACGAAGGAATGAAGCTTGGAAGTTGTATATTGATTATTCTTCGCATTCAGGAGGAAGTGGATCCGGGGTGTTGCTTACTAACCCCAAAGGGAATGGCTACCCATATGCGCTGCAATTCGCTTTTAAAGCAACAAACAATGAGGTCGAGTATGAGGCTCTGATTATAGGTTTGTGGTTAGCTACTGAGTTAAAGGTGAAGGACTTGGGGATATATAGGGACTCTCTGATTGTGGTCCAACAGGTTTACTCGTAGCTGAAGAAGTTGATGAACAAAAATGAAGATATACTTTTGTGGAATACTTTGGATCTCACGAGGGTCCCTTCGGGGTTAGCAATTCACAAATTGAACATTGATCCAAGAGTTAAGCCCATCAAGCAGAAAAGGAGAGTATTCGACCCTGAAAGAGAAGAAGCGATCAAGGTGGAGGTAGACAAGTTGTTAAAGGCTGATGTGATCAAGGAAGTGTTTTACCCGGAATGGTTAGCTAACTCGGTGATGGTCCCAAAGAATGATGGGACTTGGTGAATGCATATCGACTTTATAGATGTTGCCCAAAGGATAACTATCCTCTACCCCCCATTGACAAGTTAGTGGAGGAAATTTCAGGGTACCAAGTACTGGCTTTCTTCGATGCTCACAAAGGGTACCATCAAATATTAATGGCAGAGGAGGATAAGGAGTAAACATTGTTCATTACATATGCATGCACGTATTTATTTCTATAAGAAAATGCCTTTTGGTTTAAAAAATGTAAGGGGACATACCAGAGGTTAGTAGACAAGCTATTCAGAGAACATATTGGTAGAAACATGGAGATATACGTAGATGATATGGTTGTAAAAATTAGGGATCACGATCAGTTCTTAACGGATTCGAAAGAGACCTTCGAAAGGCTTAGAGGAGAACTAACTGATGGAAGTAGAAGGAGGGAAAATGTAAGTAGGGAACGGATGAAGAGGAGAGCGTTGAGAAAACCTTTTGAAGTCACCTGTAGTTAAAATGAAGAGAATGTGGGGGAAAAATAGTTAAGAAGCCTAAAAAGGAAGCCAGAGTAATGATTAACTTGGGAGAAGTGAAAATTTGAAAATGCGTGAAAAGTTAGCCCCGTTCACGCTCTTCCCTGCACGGCCAACCCACATGCGTGCGCCCCTTTGAATTCTGTCAAAAGAAAAATGATAATAAATAATGGTCATGAAGAAAATTAAATGGCGCCTTAAGCTTAGGGATCTCTTCTGCAAGAAAGACAAAAGTGGGGATCCTTGAGATCCTCCACTAGAGCACACGCACCCAAGGACTCAGTAACAAGGGATAAACTCTGGACACCTCGAAGAACCTAACCTTGAGGCTACCATCAAATTTTCTTGGGGCTCTTGATGATGGGTAAACCCGAGGTTGGCCCTCAAAGAACTTTGGGGCGAGAGCATTTTGGGCCTGTGCCATCCCAATGAGTCTTTCCAGGATAAGAATATTTGGTTGGCGGATATTGAGGCGTATAATCAGGGAGTATACTATACGGTATAAATAACAGGTACGTATTCATTACTTATGACTTGAACAATTATCTAATCAAATACTTACTAACTTAAGCATCAGAGAGTTTACCCCTGGAATCTTCTAGGACTTGTTATTTGCAGGTTATAACCGAGGGACTCGATGGTGCAGTTCGACCGATTTCCAGACGCATCAGTAGCCTTTAACCTCAAAAACCTTCACTATTAGGTCTGCTATCCCTCTGCAAGTAGGATTTCCCCAAACTGCTCAAAACCTTAGCTTCCATAGATAGCTGTCATGATCACTCCATTGCATGCATGCCTATTTTAGTGTATCATGAAGATCTTCCTTTCCTCTTGCCTTTGGCAGCTTCTGATTATTCAGATTCATTAATGTATTGTTGTGAATTTATCAAGAAATATGAGAAAACCCTTGGTTTTCCATGTCAAACGTTTGCATATGCTCGTTAGTGAGAGAAAAAATATTCATGTGGTCAAATGAATATTCTTATAAGTAATGCATGTCTTAAACCTAATAGTACTTAGAGACCACATAGGTTTGTTCACTATAAGTACTCTGATATGTCTTTATTCTATTGATTCCACTTTGAATTTTTACACATGAACACCCTTGTACTAACTTAAAGATAAGAAAATTTTCCCCCAGCACACACAGAGCTTTTTCTTAAAGACCATTGATCATAAAATGAGGATCGATGCTCAAGTTCATGATCATTCCGCATCAATTGGCACACCCATAGGGATCAATATCTTCCGATTAGATTCATTGTTTAATGGCCGGTGCCGGTAAAACTAGGGGGGCATAAGAATTAACGGCAAGCAAAGTTGAGCTTGTTAGATGACTTTGAGGAAAGGTGATGTGCTCATTTTATTCTCTCTCTTTTAGCACATTTGATACTCATAATTATAATAGATTCTAGGTTTTTATTTATAAAATTGGATACTTTACCAATTAGTGGGCTAGGATCAGCCTTTCCCCTGTAGCGATAGATGGAATCAAGAAGAGGGCAACAACTTCTTCGCAGACTGTCAAATATATCGTGGTCCGTAAAATTCTCCCAAAATTTGACTTTTTTTAGAATTTTCTCCTCTATTTTCTTGGACTATAAATAGTGACCTGCCCCCGACCCGAGTGTCATTAGAATACGAGCCAAGGGGCTCAGTAGTCAAAAGATAAGAGATTTATATTCTACACCCATTCTTACTGCTAAGTTACCAAGGGGTAGTAAACCACATGCCCTGGGTTTGTCCACAAGGATGCTAGGGCTCAAGTACTAATTAAAACACAACCTCGCATGGGTCTTCAATCCGCACAAGTGAAAGGAACATCTAGTAGTGTAGACATGCAATTTGCAATTCGAGGGGGGAGGGGGGTTGGTGTTTTCTACTAACAACTACAAACATGCAATTAATAAAAAAAGTAAACTATTTATACTAGGTACTTGTGAATCATTAAGCAACACGGCGATTATAATTCTTCAATCCTCGATTCATTCACATAAAGACTTACAAAAGACCTATCAGTGTGTTCACAACACGTGGTGTGACCGATGGCATACACTTCACTAACCCTGTCACGGCAAGTGCACTCACAACCCTCCATCGGCACCGCCATTGTAATTATGGGAGTACAACGAGGTCTGACTATTGTTGTAGGTCTATTCCCCCTTGTGCTATTACGTCCCGGGCTTCCACCATGAATGCAACTACTCCTCCCAGGTCCTACATACGCTAGGACCGAGGATCCTAGGCACCTTATATGTGATATTAGGGTTTCAACACAATACCTAGCTTGCTAATATTAGCTATCTTTTTACCCGCAACCTCTCGGACAACATTTACGAAGTCAACTAAGACTGGTGCGACGGAAAATAAGTCAGAGCATTCTCGAATCCCCAGTGCACACACCCACGTGGATGCCTTCTCCCCTACCCATTCAAACATCCAGGTTTCTCTTCCCAAGGGGGCTTCAATAATTGCACCATATATGAGTATATGATGCAGGCAGAAGCTACGTATAAATAGGTCCGACTCCGATTGTTGATTTGAGCACAAATATCCCAATCGAAACCCCTCCGAAACCTGTTGATTCAAGACACTCGAATACCAGATTTGGGCATCAATTTCAAGTCCTTCAAGAACAAGAAAATGGAAAGGAAATATGTATTCTTAATCAATCAAAAGCTGCTGTCAAAGCATACAAAGGAGGTTTAAATACCTCTGTGTCTTAACAAATCCCAAGCCAAAAATAGCACAATAAAAGCCAAACAAAAGGAAGCTACGCATGCATGGAATAAAAGGAAGGTTTGAAACCATCCAGCTCACACATGATGCAGGGAATGGAAACTACGCCACAACCCAGCTCACAGGGCCTCAAATCGCTCCAAATAGGACAACGCTTGTTCGTCTATGATTCGCTCCGCATCATTCTCCCCGGGGTGAAAAGAGTTCGTCCTCGAAGTCAGGTCCACATCATCGTCGTCGGACGAGTCACCATGGAATGGAATGAGGTGTTTCACATTAAACACATCAGCAGTTCGTATATGGCTTGGAAGCTTAAGACGATAAGCGTTCGGATTGATTTTCTCGATGATTTCCACAGGACCAATCTTCTTTGCTGCAAGCTTGTTATATTCGCCGGACGAGAAGCGTTCCTTGGTGAGAACAGCCCACACAAAGTCACCAACTTCAGACTCAACGTGCCGACGATGGAGATCGGCACGCTCCTTGTATCGCGCATTTGCAGAGGATAGATTATCACGAACCGTATTGTGAATGTCCAGCAAGCCTGCAACGAATTCAGCAGCCTTTCCATGCACTTTGGCGGTGCCCGGAATGGGAATGAGGTCCAAAGGTCCGCGCGGTTGGTTAGAGTAAACAACTTGAAAAGGGCTGAATCCCGTGCTGCGATTGAAAGCATGATTGTGAGCAAATTCGGCTTGACTAAGCTTCAGGTCCCAACTCTTAGTGTGATCACCAACGAGGCAGCGAAGGAGGTTTCCAAGAGATCGATTAACCACCTCAGTTTGACCGTCCGTTTGTGGGTGATAAGCGCTACTGAAGTCAAGGTTGGTGTTCACCATTTTCCATAGGCTTCTCCAAAAGTGGCTGAGGAAATGAGTGTCACGATCGGACACGATTGATATCGGAAGACCATGTAGTCGGTAAATGTCACGAAAGAACAACTGGGCCACATTCACAGCATCAGTGGACTTTTTGCAAGGAATGAAGTGCACCATTTTGGAGAACCTGTCAACCACAATGAAAATCGAGTCGAAACTGCGCTGAGTTCGCGGAAGACCCAACACAAAGTCCATACTAATGTCGACCCACGGATGAGATGGAACAGGGAGAGGCATATAAAGTCCCGCATTGGTTGCCCCACCCTTCGATAACTGGCATATACGACACCGCTTGACAAACTTGTCTACCTCGCTGCGCATTCCCGGCCAAAAATAAGAAGACTGAACAAGTTGGAGTGTGCGGTCTTGTCCCACATGCCCCTCTCCATGCAACTCCTGGATAATCTGAAGGCGCCAACTACACTTGGGAACACATAACCGGTTTCCACGAAATAGAAACCCATTGTGGAGTAAAAAATCAGAGCGCTTACCGGCCTGGACGTCAGCAAGTATTGCTGAGAAATAAGGGTCTGTTGGGAGCAGCTCACAGAAGGAGTCAAACCCGGGCACTTTGACTCGCATGGTGACTAGCAGGTTGTTTCGACGACTAAGGGCGTCTGCGGCACGGTTCGTGACTCCTGATTTGTGCTTTACGACAAAAGTGAACCCCTCAAGGAAAGATATCCACCTCGCATGTCGAGCTGAAACCTTGTCTTGACGGTGGAGATGGCGGAGAGAGTCGTAGTCAGTGTAAAGTATGAACTCGCAATGAAATAGATAATGCCTCCAGTACCTTACGGCTTGAACCACGGCGTAGAACTCAACATCATAGGTGCTGTAGTTGAGCCGTGCACCCCCAATCTTCTCGCTATAATATGCCACAGGTCTACCCTGTTGGCTAAGGACGGCTCCAATTCCTGTTTTTGAGGCGTCAGTATGTAGCTCGAAAGGTAGGGAGAAATTTGGCAAGACTAAAATGGGCGCACTAGTGAGTCGCTCCTTTATCAAATTAAATGCCGATTCGGCATCCCTTGTCCACTCAAGCTTGGTGCCTTTCATGCAATCCGTATTGGTGCCATGATTCTGCTGAAGTGAGGAATGAAACGCCTATAAAAGGATGCAAGACCGTGGAAACTTCGTACGTCGGAGATCGAGCTCGGCCTAGGCCACTCTCGTACTGCTGCGACTTTCTCCTCGTCTACTCGTAGTCCATCTCCTGAGATGACATAGCCCAAGAACAAAACTGACGTTGTCATGAACACACACTTCTTCACTGCAGCGTAGAACTTTTCACGTCGTAGCACACTCAACACTTCTCGCACATGCTCGAGGTGCTTGTCGAGGTTGGCACTATAGATTAAGATATCATCAAAGTAGACAACGACAAACCGACCAATGAACGGACGCAGAAGTTGGTTCATCACCCGCATGAACGTGCTCGGGGCATTGGATAACCCAAAAGGCATCACCATCCATTCGTATAGCCCCTCTCGCGTCTTAAACGCTGATTTCCACTCATCTCCAGGACGCACGCGAATTTGATAATACCCGCTCTTCAAATCCAGGCGTGAGAAAATTTCGGCACCACTAATCTGATCAAGTAAGTCATCAAAGCGAGGAATAGGGAAGCGGTACCTCACTGTGATCTTGTTGACTGCTCGGCTATCTATGCACATACTGATGCAGGCAGAAGCTACGTATAAATAGGTCCGACTCCGATTGTTGATTTGAGCACAAATATCCCAATCGAAACCCCTCCGAAACCTGTTGATTCAAGACACTCGAATACCAGATTTGGGCATCAATTTCAAGTCCTTCAAGAACAAGAAAATGGAAAGGAAATATGTATTCTTAATCAATCAAAAGCTGCTGTCAAAGCATACAAAGGAGGTTTAAATACCTCTGTGTCTTAACAAATCCCAAGCCAAAAATAGCACAATAAAAGCCAAACAAAAGGAAGCTACGCATGCATGGAATAAAAGGAAGGTTTGAAACCATCCAGCTCACACATGATGCAGGGAATGGAAACTACGCCACAACCCAGCTCACAGGGCCTCAAATCGCTCCAAATAGGACAACGCTTGTTCGTCTATGATTCGCTCCGCATCAGTATATCCCAAAGTGTGTGCTTATATGTGGTGTACTTGATGTGTCCATTTTAGGCGCATTATTTAGTAGTATTTAGGATCACTTTTGTGCTCTTTTATTATCGAGAGCTTGTGTTTTACCTTGAAATTCACTTAGGAGAGGTAAAAGCAACTTTGTACTCTTTTACCTCTTTTACCTCTTTTAAGTGGATTTTGTGTGACAAGGGAAGAACACGGAACCAACGAAGACCGGGAGACATTGAAGACTATACTTTCGAAGACTTTTGGATACTCACTTCGAAGACATGAAGACCGGAGGCCGTTGAAGACCATTTTTGGAGCCGTTGAAGACTTGAAGATCGAGAGGGATGGCTATGAAGAAGACAAAGAAACAATGCAGAATTCTGGCTCCCGTCGCGACACCGTCGCGACACCATCGCGAGTCGGGGCACCGTCGCGAGTCGCGACGAACCCCGTCGCGAGTCGCGACGAACGGGCGGCCAGAAATTAACTTTATCTTCTTCTGACTATAAATACTACTCTTTTCCCTCTTCTTCTCCAAGCTTTCCAGCGCGCCTTTCTCTGGTTTTGGGCGCCATTTTTAGGTTTTTCTTCTTCTTTCTTTTCTTAGCTTTCTCTTAGTTTGATTATGTCTTTTCTTGTTGTTCTAGAGTAGTTCTTGTTCTTGGGAGCAAAGGATTGAAGCTTCCACTATCTATGTAGTAAGAACTCATTTATATCTATCTATTTAGTATTTTTGCTATTGTGCAATTATTGTGCTTTGAATGTTAATTGTTGATTGCATTGATGTTGTTGAGAGCTTGATGATATGAAATGCTTGGATTAATTGCTAGCTAGGGTTTAGGGGATTTGGGTTAATTTCCCCCCTGTTCTTGTTAGCAATGTGAGAGTATGAATTAGAGCTTTCGATTGTGTTAGTGTGTTGACAATGTGCTAGGCGAATGTGATTGATGTCGAACTCTTCGTCACGTTCGTTTGTGTAGCAAACGAGAGAGTCATATGCTCGCGGATGAATGTGCGTTGCACGTTCATCCAATCTCGTGTAATTGCATGAATCGGTTCAATGCCTAGTCACGGTGTAGTGGTCATAGGCATTGCCGAGCTTGTTGGTCCTTCGTGCTAAATGCCACCAATGTCGCCTTGAGTCGTGGTCGCGACTCGGGAGCCATTGGTGAGGTTTGACGAGAGATGTCGAACTCACTCTCGCAAACTACGAACTAAGAAGGATAGGAGTTCAATCTCCACGACGAGTAGTTGAAGTATTGAATAGGTGATTTAAACTCATTCCTGAAGCATTTGTTGTTTGGCGTTTATGTACTCTTGACGGTGTGTTTCACTGCATGTGTGCCATGAGTGGTTTGAGCATAGGGAGTGCTTGTGTGGTTGAATTGCTTAGGTGTAGGAACGTGACGACTTCCGTAGCACCTTTGCATGAAGATCTACGAGCATGAACTTAGAACTCCTTGTGGTGTGTGTGTTGTGGTACTTGCTAGATGGGGTGTGTGAGCGTTGGATCATGAATGCTATATGATGGAATGTGTGAATGATTCGATGAACTACATTAGATGTGGAAGTGGATATCCGTTGCCCCCAAGGCATTTTATCTTTGTAGTTTAAAACCCCTTTTCTTTAGTTTCGTTTGATAATTAGCATAGTCACTTGACGTTGCTAGTTATCTCGTCTTTTTATCTTTGTTAACTTAGGAACCAACCAACCAACCAAACCCCCCCTTTACTCGCTTTTATGTGTGTGTATATATATTTACTCCTAGCCTAGTATATCAACCATTTGTGTGCTTAGACGCTTAGGAAGATCCCTCTTCTCATTGGACGACCCCGATTTGCCACTATCTACCTAGTTGTAGAAAGTAAGCACTGAGGGCTTATAAATTATCTTTTGGCGCGCGGGCGCGACGACCGCCCGCGCCTGTCAAAATGGCGCCGTTGCCGGGGAAGAGGCGTTTATTCTTAAGTATTTAGGTGTATTTGGTTGTGTATTAGCTAGTTGTTTTTATTTTCCACTACTTGGTGGTTGTCTTTGTTCGGAGTAGGTATTGCTCGAGTTCTTGGTAATTTATTTTATCGAGAATCCTTGCACTATGATTCCGAACTTTTGAAAATTTTAAAAATTAAAAAAAAAAAAATTCTTAATGGAGCGTCTCACCTTGAGGGAACTCATGATGAGTAGAGAGGCTCAACAAGCAAGGTTTTGTAGGATGTGTCATTCCGATCATCCTACCGAATCTTGCCCTTTGTTGTGGGAACAGCACGATGACCGAGAAAGAACCCTTGGTTTCCAAAACCATGGGTACTATGAAGAGTGCTATCCAGAGGTAGGAGATATTGGTTTTCAAGGGCAAGAAGCTCAGGAATGCTATCCATACCACAACTCTTACAATCCGGAATGGAGTGGTAGTCCGGATTTGTGGTATGAGAATGAGCCGGAAAACCAATATTACGAGCAACCTAGTTGGCCATCACCACCCTATACCATACCCCAAAACCAAGCCCAACAAGGAAGTTCAAGTTTGACACGTGAGGATGTCTTAAATACCATAGCAAACTTGAACTCCTTCACTAGTGAGGAGCCGGATACCCAGCTTTCTTCTAGTGTTGAGGCCATTGAGGGGCATGTGAAGAACATATTAGAGGTATTGGCCCGAATGGAAGCTCGTGATTCCGAAAATACACCATCCCAACTTGAACTCGATGATTCGGTGAGTGAAGTCACCAATAAAAATGATTTTGAGTTTGAAAGGGGTGAGGAGTTGGTTGTAGAGGATAGAAAAATGGAGGAAGAGGTGATAGTGCTACATTATCCATTAGCATTGTCACCCCTTCTCCCACCTAGTGAACCAACTCTTACATTTTCGGAAGTTTTGAGGGAAACGAGAGAGGAGCCAAAAGATTATCCTAAGCTCCCTCACCACTTAATTCCCTTTGAACCATCTCCGCCTCCACAAGACTTTCCTCTTGGAAGTTTTGTGCCCCCACCTCTCTTGTTTTGGATGCTCATGGTGAAGAGCTTCAAGCCTTCACCATACGGATAACATTAGGGTCGTGCCGACGACCTTAAAAATACGGAGCTTCGTCGTGCCGACGACGTTAAATAAATTCGGCATTTCTTTTAGTTTTTGTTTCTTAGTTTGTGTTTGTTGTTGTTTTGTGTTGTTCTTTTTAAGGCTTGTTTTTCTATGATGTTGTAGCAACATGAAGTGCATTGCAATGAAGGATATGAAGGAACGAGATCAATGAACGAGGGAAGCAAGCTTAGACAGTTGGTAAGAAAATGAAAAAATTTTAAGCCTGGGATACCCTGCCGTCGCGAGTCGCGATGGGCTTCATCGCGAGTCGCGACGAACAGGGGAGCAAAATCCACTCCCAGCGCCAACTTTCCGCGAGTCGCCCTGACGTCGCGAGGCTCGTCGCGAGTCGCGACACCCTTCGTCGCGAGTCGCGACGAGCTCAAAAAATTTGGAGCTCTCGGACTCACCTTTCCGCGAGTCGCGATGACTTCGCGAGGCTCGTCGCGAGTCGCGACCTACTTCGTCGCGAGTCACGACGAGCTCAGACAATTTTAAGCTTCCGGACTCCACTTTCCGCGAGTCGCGATGACTTCGCAAGGCTCGTCGCGAGTCGCGACACCCTCCGTCGCGAGTCGCGACGAGCTCAGAACATTTTGAGCTCCCGGGCTGTACTTTCCGCGCGTCGCGATGATGTCGCGAGGCTCGTCGCGAGTCGCGATGAACCTCGTCGCGAGTCGCGACGTGCTCAGTAACTTTCGAAAATTTTTTGAGCCCGGATTTCAAGTTTCCAAGCTTTCAAGTTTCCAAATGATTTTAAACATTGCATGATCTTTCCTTCTTTTCCACCCAACACTCCCAAGAACATCACATACCTCTCAATTCTTCCACCATCCTACATATATTGACATATGAACATTCTTGCATCCTTATAGTACATTTATTGATTGTAGTATGCCGACTACATCATTGTGATTGTGAGTTCTTATCCTATAATGATGCTTGTATACATGTCAATATATGTTAGATATTTTTCATGCATAATCTTATAGTGGTGATTGAGGGTTGATTGGTTGTTCTTTGACAATACTATGGTTATTAATTCTTGATGCTAAACCTAGTATTACATATTCTTATGTACTTGTGAGTTTAATGTGTTCTTCGTGGTGTAGTCTTGATCAAACGGCGCCATGGAGAAAATGTTTTTCTCGAGGGGTGAGTTCTTCTACGGCATTTTTGCTCACCCTTCCGGTTCCGAAACCCATCTCGGGACCATCCAAGTACTTGGATATCGCCATATCACCGGCGAATTGCGGAGACACGGGTGTCACTCTAACTCCCTTACCTTGATTTTTATTCTTCTTGCCTTACGTGTTTACATTGAGGGCAATGTAATGTTTTAAGTGTGGGGAGGGGTTAGAGGATTCAATGCATGCTAGATTGTTTTGGAATGCTTTTTGCTACTTTTCATTGGAAAAACATGAGAAAAAGAAAACAAAAATAGAAAAACAAAAAGAAAAAAAAATGATGAAAAAAAAAAAGAAAAAGAAAAAGAAAACCCGAGAGGGCAACTTAGGCAACATTGGGGGCCCGGATAGGTCAAAAACCCTTAAAGGGCGGCCTAGGAAAAAATGAGAGGCTAAAATGTGCGGAAAAAGGTGAGATGTGAGCTAAAGAAACATGATGTGTGGCTAGGATGAAAACTCGAAAGAGCTCCTAGGCAAAATGAGAGAAATTGAGGGAAATTGAAAAATGCTATGATTTTACTCAATTGCCGGCATTGGAGTCATAAGGTTGCGGTTGTCACACGGATGGATCGGGTAGCTCAATACCTTTAGACCTCTTGGGATTGGGTAGCTTAGTGGGTTAGGAAACGAAGTATGGTTATGAAATTCTTGATCTCTTTATACTTCGTTTTTGGTTGATATATTGGCATTAAGTGAAGCATGTGTTAAAACTTCCTCTATGGTTTTAGCTTCATTTTGTGTCATTGGATTCTGGGAATATCAATTCTGGGCTGTGAAATATTTTTATGGGTAGTGAATTGATAAGTGGTAGGTTTGGTTAGATTTAGGATTGGGGATGTGTGTGTGAAAAAATTCTCATGTGAGCTTTTATTTTGGGATTTTTGAGATTGAGAGTTTTGGTGAGGCTTTGATAGGGGGATTATTTTAGGTTTTGGGATATATCATTTACTCCGCATGCTTGAATCTCTTCTTACTCGAGGGCGAGTAAGGTTTAAGTGTGGGGAGGTTTGATGTGTCCATTTTGTGTGGTTATTTTGGGGGTTTTAGGATGTGGATATGCCATTTCCTCCGTATGCTTAAATCTTTTCTTACTCGAGGACGAGTAAGGTTTAAGTGTGGGGAGGTTTGATGTGTCCATTTTAGGCGCATTATTTAGTAGTATTTAGGATCACTTTTGTGCTCTTTTATTATCGAGAGCTTGTGTTTTACCTTGAAATTCACTTAGGAGAGGTAAAAGCAACTTTGTACTCTTTTACCTCTTTTAAGTGGATTTTGTGTGACAAGGGAAGAACACAGAACCAACGAAGACCGGGAGACATTGAAGACTATACTTTCGAAGACTTTTGGATACTCACTTCGAAGACATGAAGACCGGAGGCCGTTGAAGACCATTTTTGGAGCCGTTGAAGACTTGAAGATCGAGAGGGATGGCTATGAAGAAGACAAAGAAACAATGCAGAATTCTGGCTCCCGTCGCGACACCGTCGCGACACCATCGCGAGTCGGGGCACCGTCGCGAGTCGCGACGAACCCCGTCGCGAGTCGCGACGAACGGGCGGCCAGAAATCAACTTTATCTTCTTCTGACTATAAATACTACTCTTTTCCCTCTTCTTCTCCAAGCTTTCCAGCGCGCCTTTCTCTGGTTTTGGGCGCCATTTTTAGGTTTTTCTTCTTCTTTCTTTTCTTAGCTTTCTCTTAGTTTGATTATGTCTTTTCTTGTTGTTCTAGAGTAGTTCTTGTTCTTGGGAGCAAAGGATTGAAGCTTCCACTATCTATGTAGCAAGAACTCATTTATATCTATCTATTTGGTATTTTTGCTATTGTGCAATTATTGTGCTTTGAATGTTAATTGTTGATTGCATTGATGTTGTTGAGAGCTTGATGATATGAAATGCTTGGATTAATTGCTAGCTAGGGTTTGGGGGATTTGGGTTAATTTCCCCCCTGTTCTTGTTAGCAATGTGAGAGTATGAATTAGAGCTTTCGATTGTGTTAGTGTGTTGACAATGTGCTAGGCGAATGTGATTGATGTCGAACTCTTCGTCACGTTCGTTTGTGTAGCAAACGAGAGAGTCATATGCTCGCGGATGAATGTGCGTTGCACGTTCATCCAATCTCGTGTAATTGCATGAATCGGTTCAATGCCTAGTCACGGTGTAGTGGTCATAGGCATTGCCGAGCTTGTTGGTCCTTCGTGCTAAATGCCACCAATGTCGCCTTGAGTCGTGGTCGCGACTCGGGAGCCATTGGTGAGGTTTGACGAGAGATGTCGAACTCACTCTCGCAAACTACGAACTAAGAAGGATAGGAGTTCAATCTCCACGACGAGTAGTTGAAGTATTGAATAGGTGATTTAAACTCATTCCTGAAGCATTTGTTGTTTGGCGTTTATGTACTCTTGACGGTGTGTTTCACTGCATGTGTGCCATGAGTGGTTTGAGCATAGGGAGTGCTTGTGTGGTTGAATTGCTTAGGTGTAGGAACGTGACGACTTCCGTAGCACCTTTGCATGAAGATCTACGAGCATGAACTTAGAACTCCTTGTGGTGTGTGTGTTGTGGTACTTGCTAGATGGGGTGTGTGAGCGTTGGATCATGAATGCTATATGATGGAATGTGTGAATGATTCGATGAACTACATTAGATGTGGAAGTGGATATCCGTTGCCCCCAAGGCATTTTATCTTTGTAGTTTAAAACCCCTTTTCTTTAGTTTCGTTTGATAATTAGCATAGTCACTTGACGTTGCTAGTTATCTCGTCTTTTTATCTTTGTTAACTTAGGAACCAACCAACCAACCAAACCCCCCCTTTACTCGCTTTTATGTGTGTGTATATATATTTACTCCTAGCCTAGTATATCAACCATTTGTGTGCTTAGACGCTTAGGAAGATCCCTCTTCTCATTGGACGACCCCGATTTGCCACTATCTACCTAGTTGTAGAAAGTAAGCACTGAGGGCTTATAAATTATCTTTTGGCGCGCGGGCGCGACGACCGCCCGCGCCTGTCAGTACTACTCATGCATTTATAAATTCAAGAACAATCACAATAATATCATAAACACAAGGATATGGTGAATCTAATGAATCTTGGGATAGGTAAATGTTTTGTTCGTTGTTAGAGCAAACATTCTTAGTTGGTAAAACTCTAATTAATAGACACTATCATCTGCCTTTAAATCACATTTTGATATATATGTATTTATGGCCGTGATAATATCGCAACTAGTTCGAGAAGAACACCATTGATCATTTTAAAATGAAGTGTCCCTTCAGTATTTTCAAATCTTCTGTTTTTACTTGGCCTCTCTTATTATAGTGATCTGCATCCTTTCTTTCAACATGTCTAGGTTTGATCGAATGCTTACCAAATTATTTTTGGCGTCGTAACCTATGACTCTTGGGCTTGGTAATCCCACTTCTATGGGAATGACTGCTTCCTGTGTGTAAACCAAACTGCATGGAGTCTCACCATTTGGACTTTGTATAGTTGTTCGATAATACCATAAGATGTTCGGTAGTTCTTCCACCTAACCAATTTTCTTTCCCTCTAGTCGTTATTGTATTCCTTGAATCATGTTTTGGTTCGTTACCTCGACCTGACATTGGCCTGGGGGTGCATGACTGATGTGAACTTTTGTGTTATGTGTAACACATTACACCACTCTTTGAATGCTGAGCTTGCAAACTGCATTCTATTGTTTGATATGATTATTTTTAGCAAACCAAATTTTCAAAAAGCGTTCTACCATGAAAATGACATGGCTGCTTGTGGGTGATTTTGCTTAGCGGTATAGCCTCCACCCACTTCATGAAATAGTCAATAGCGACTATCAGAAACTTTGATCCTCCATCTCCTTATGAGAAAGGACCCAAAATGTCAATCCCCTATTTATCAAATGATTAAGCTCTATAGACCTCAGTCAACTCAGACTGTGGTTTTTGGATGAAGTTATGTGCGTCTTTGTAAATTTTTGTCCAGTAGTATCCTGAACACATTATTTTCTTTGCCAAATTTTTTGCCCCTTGGTATGCGCCGCATGACTCTTCGTTCATCTCTTGTGAAGCTTAGTTGGCCCCTACACACCTTAACCAAGGTGTCATAAATCCTCTTTTGTACTGGACTCTGCCAACATATGTATATGCCAACAATTTGAGTTCAATTTTCCCCGCCTCGTTCTTATACGTTTGGAGGAGTTCATGCTCCAATTGCTGGATATTATCCAAATTAGCTCCTTATCCAGGTTTTGTGCAATGTTGTGACTGATGTACTTCAAAAGGGGACTAGCTCTACGATCACATCGTTTTGTTGCTCCAAACTTTCATGCACCAAAGTTGCCAACTTGCTTTGCACATTTGCGTTGGCATTCTTTGTTCATGAACATAAGTAATCCAATAGTGGTCAAACTTCCTAATCAATTGCCTCGTCTTTGTCATGTACTTGGTTAGCTATTTTTCCTTGACTACATAATCCCCTAACACTTGATTGACTATGACCTGAGAGTCAATATGTGCATGGATGATTCTGATAACCATTTGCATAGCCAGACATAGTCCACTAATGAGTTCTTTGTAATAAGAATCATTATTGGGGAAGGGAAACTAAAATCGTAGCGACTTCATACATTCTTCCACTTATGGGCTGATGAGCATAAGTCCAGCCCCACACCCTTCTTTACAAGTCGCTACGTCTACGAAGAAGTTCCACACGAACATTTCTAGGTTCGCTTTCCCTTTTGACATTTATGGCCCCCAATTTTTCTCGCTCATGCGCTTGAGTACTTTCTTCTACTATCATTTCGTCTAGGATATCAACCAAGGCTTGATCATTAATAGATTTCCTCGGCTCGAAGTGCACTTTGTGCTCACCCAATTCAGCTGCCCATTTCATTAGCCTGCCTCATGCTTTGGGTTTGTGGATGATTTTCTTGATGGGCTTGTTTTTGTATCTATAATTTTATGGCCTTGGAAGTAAGTTTGCACCTTCTTGCGGAGTAAAGTTTTGCCATGTCAATTTCTCAAGGGCTAAGTACCCATTCTCCGCAACTTTCAAACTGCATCTTATATAGTTTTATGGGATATTCCTATCTTTGTCTTTTCAGACCAATACAAAAATTGGGTGATTCGGCATTGCTAAGTACAAAAATAGTGGTTTGCCTCTCTTTAGGGCTGCCAACAACGATAGCTTTTACAACTCAATTTTCAATTTTTCATACACCTTCTGACAACTCAAGCCCAACTAAATATATTGGCTCTACACAAAATGTTAAAGAAAGGCATGTGTTTCTTTACTTCCGTAGAAACGAAGAAACTTAACGTAGCTAATGACCCAGTTAAAACTTTCACATCTTCAATCACATAATGTGGTGTCAATTCTTGTATTGCTCGTATATTTTTATGGATTGACCTCGATTCCTCTTCAGGACACCTTGTATCCCATGGATTTCCCTTTTCCTACCCCAATGTCGTACTTTTTTGGATTTAGCGTCATTTGATTGCCTGCAGGGTGATTAGGGTATCTTACAATTCGTTTGCGAATTAACCTATAATTTTTGTTTTAACTACCATATCATACATAGAGATTTCTATGTTTAGGCTTTTCTGTCGTCTGAATGATATATCCACAGTTCGCTGGTACGTTGCTCCTACATTCTTGAGGTCAAAGGGCTTTTCACGTAGCAGAATGCTTTGAAGCTCGTTGTGAAGGGTGTTTTCTCCGCATCCGCTGAATTTATCAATATTTGATTATATCATTTGTGCGTATCCAGAAAGGCCATCACTTCGTAGCTTCAGATTGCTTCTACCAGTTGGTCAATCTTTGGCAATGGGTAGCAATCTTTAGGGAAATGTTTGTTCAAGTCGGTGTAATCAGCACACATTCTCTACTATGTGTTGGCTTTCAGAACCATCACTAGGTTTTTCCAGCAAATTTGGATACACACTTCTCATAATATGGCAACATGTACGAGGGTTCGCACTTCATGTTCGATTTCCTGTTCTGTGATGATCGAAACTCCTTTGGTTTTGTCTCATAAGTTTCATTGATGAGTTGATATTGAGGAAGTGTTTTTTGTTGCCCACTGCATCTCTTGTACGAACAAGGTGAACACATCCTCGTATCTTTTTAGCATTTAGATGGCCATTTTCTTAATGTGCGGTAGAAAGAAATTGTCTATATTGACTTCTTGATTATGGTCTTCGGCATTATGGCTGATGAGCTCGACCTATTCTCCCAGATCAATTTTTTCTTGTGTGCTTCCTAGCTGCTACCTCTTGTTAATTGTGTGGATTATTGCCTGATTTTGTGTGGACTATGTGTTGGCTTTCAGAACCATCACTAGGTTTTCCAGCATATTTTGATAAATGTTTCTCATAATATGCCAGCATGTACGAGGGTTCGCACTTTATGTTAGATTTCTTATTGTCTATAATAACCGAAACTCCTTTGGTTTTGTTTCACAAGTTTCACTGATGGGTTGATATTGAGGGAGTGTTTTTTTATATTGCCCCCTGCATCTCTTGTACGAACCAGGTGAGCACATTCCTGTATCTTTTTGGCATTTAGATGACCTATTGCTTAATGTGTGGCAGATGGAACTTGCCTATGTTGACTTCTTGAGTATGATCTTCAGCATTATGGCTAATCCCAGATCAATTTTTTCTTGTTCGCTACCTAGTTTCTACCTCATGTTAATTTTGTGGACCATTGCCTAATTTTCTTTCTTTGTCACTGGCCTCCTTGCCATGGCCATGCACTATCTGGCGATTTATTTATTCTCTCTTACATTTATGACTCCCACTAATGTGGGGAATTTCATTACCATGGGACCATATTTCTTTCATAGAGTTCAATAATGGGCTAAAGTTGATGGTGTTGAAAGGAATCAAGGCATTCATTACCACGAAATTGCATAAGACTATCCCTGTTTCATTCTCATCTCCGATGGTAACTGGTAGTTGTATGTTACCACAACTGTTTATGAATTCTCCGTAAATTCCACCAGTGGGATTGCTGATATCTTGGGATATGTTCCCTTGAAACCTAGTTTGTCGAAGAAATATACTAGTAGTATCTCTGCTGCACTTCTGCTGTTGACGAAGACTTTTTACACGGTGGAGTTTCCAATCTTGCATTTTATTACCACTGGGTGATTGTGTGGCATTACATTCGAAACTGCATCCTGTTCGCTGAACTTAATTGTCCCATCCATGTGAAATATTTTGTTTGTTGGCTCTTGGAGAGGCATGTGCCTCACCCTTGCTTTCCGATTGTTGTTGGACATTAGTTCTATTGACCCATGAATAGACAAGATTACAGGATCCATGTTTCTATATGATGTGTCCACTTCTTACTCTATTGCAACCTTTAGCTAATGATTTTGCTTGATATGCGACCTTGTTACTTTATGGCTTTTCTCCATGCCATAGTTATTCCACTTCACTACCTGAAAATTATGATTGGGTGCGTACTTTTCTCCTTTCTTGTATTGATTCAAACGCCCCAGGCAAAGCTGATCTTTAATTTGTCTTCTGAGATTGTTGAAATTCTTTGTATCATGACCATTATCCTTTTGGAAAGTGCAGTAATATTCTTTCGATCTATTTTCTGGTGGTACTCTTATTGGGAAAGGTTTACAAAATGACTCCTTATTGCTATTTCCTTCCTTGACTTTACTAACTATGTTCCAGGATATTCATATCGCTCGCTTCCATATCTTTTCCTTAGACCGGCAAGGTTCCTCTTCCTCTCTTTAATGCACTTTTTCTATATTCTTTTCCTGTACGGTTTCTTCTCACTCATTTTTGAGCTTTCTGCTGTTTTCTTCTTCCGTTTGGACAAATATGTCTACCAAATTCTAGAGGTGTCTTGGATATTCCGGCATAACCGTGGTAAACTATTTGTAGCATTCCCCTGATCGCACTCCATTCATGAAAGCCTTTAAGGATATTGGTATATGGGGTCACAGACTCGTAAGCTTTCTAAAATGAAGGGCCGGGTCCTCCGCTATGATTTCCTCTGTCCATTGCGCAATGTTCATCAAAACTGCGAATGTCTTCTTGAATTTTTTTTGGGTAAAATCTCCGTAGGAATTGATCCAAAAGCTGGGACTAGGTTTGGATGCTCTTTATTGACAAGCTATCATACTATATGATTGTGGTTCTTATCAGGAACATGGAAAAGGGTTTGCACACAAGTTTGATTAGTGCATCGTGAAATCGCATGTTGTTTCTATGAAAATGTAGGAATTCCTTTGGGTCCGTTGTCCCATCGTATATTTTCACATGGTGGGGTAACTTAAAATCGTTTGGCATTGCAAAATTATGCAAGTTTTATGCCAGTGGAGAGTGCTTCACTTTCCCTTTCACTACACTGCTCTCAACCTCAGGTTCTTTTACACGCTTTGGGTTCTTCTTGCACTCAATTTCTCGACGAGACCCAGTTTCTTGTTCTTGCCTACTTCCTTCTCCAGCTTTCATTGGATTGATGAATTGCGTGTAGAGGTGCTTTCAGTTAGCTTCTAGCAATGCAACAAAGGCTTGTTTCTCCTTTTCGTGCTCCGCATTAGGAGATTATTCTTTCTCTTCGTCTTCCTCCTAAATGAATTTGTGTTTGGGATCGTTGTCTTTAGGTCGCCTCCAACTAGGTGTACCTTTTGGAGGTGGTTGTTTCTGTGTTCAAGCTCGGCCACGCCTAATAACTACTATAACTGAGAAAAAAAATGATTAGATCCCCACAATTGGCAATAGTGATGTTGTTGATCCCTCATAAATAATGATAATGAACAAGACTAGTATGTGCAAAAGACTGGTATGTACGAGGTTAACACTTTCTTGATTCCTTAACAAGTCCCCAGAATGATTCCGGGGAAAGAGCACTTATGCCTATGTTAGTACTTCGGCATTTAATGTGTTTATTCTTGAGTTTTGACAACTTATTTGATTTTTCAGTGTTTTATCTTATTTATAGTTTTCACGATATGTGGGGGTGTAGCCTCAATTATCTCGTTCTTGTTTTCAAATAGTTCTTCCTCCATATTTGCTTCACGTTCAATCGTGGAACAAGCTGTCTCCTCTTTTCAAGGTTGCTCCTTCATATCGTGTGCTGTGAAGAAGGTAATTCTCCATAGATTAATCTTTGTGAATGATGGAATACATATAGAAATATTAGCCTAGACATACAATGTATCTAGATATAAGATCCCTACCAAATCACAATCATATCTCATCTTATCCTAACATCTCAATCATATTCCAATCATATCTCATCTTATCCTAACACCCCCCCCTCAAGCAAAGTGTCGGGTTGGCTGAGACGTACAACTTGGATCTGAAAAACTCAAATGAAGGGCGAGAAAGGCCCTTGGTGAATATGTCAGCAACTTGGAGAGATGTTGGCACATGACGAACACGCAGCTTCCCTGAGGCAACCAGCTCTCGAACGAAGTGATAGTCAATATCAATATATTTGGCGTGCTTATGAGCCACCGAATTCTGAGCAAGAAAAATGGTGCTGTTGTTGTCACACAACAGGATGGGTGACTCACAAAGCGGAAAGCGAAGATCACGAAGCAAGTGAGAAAGCCAGACAAGCTCCGCCGCAGTGTTAGCCAAAGCACGATACTCAGACTCTGAACTGGAGCGGGACACAGTAGGCTGCTTCTTGGCACTCCAAGAAATGAGATTACCCCTAAGAAAAACTGCGTAACCATAAGTCGAGCACCGAGTCTCTAGACAGCGAGCCCAATCAGCATCATAATATCCTAACACATCCGTGGAAGCGGAAGAACGAAAGGATAATCCGAAATGAAGAGAGCCGCTGACATAGCAAAGAATCCGAGTGACTGCCGCAAAGTGATCATCACGAGGATCCAGGAGAAATTGACTAACAGAGTTCACAGCAAAGGCCAAGTCTGGTCGAGTAATGGTGAGGTACTGCAGAGCACCAACCGAAGACAGTTACAAAGTGGGATTGCTGAAAGGTTTGCTTGAACTACTGAGAAGTCGAGAATAAGGTACAAATGGGGTGGAAACCGGCTTAGCATCAGCCATACCAGCTTGACAAAGGATATCCCTAGCATACTTAGCCTGACCCAAGAAGAGACCAGAGGTAGTGGAAGAGACCTCAAGACCAAGAAAGTAGCTAAGGAAGCCAATATCCTTGATGGTGAACTCCTGATCAGTGCGAGAAATGAACTGATGAATGACAGCTAAGTCATTGCTAGCAGTAATGATATCATCCACATATACCAGTAGATATAGAAGAACAGTGCCTCGAGAAAATACAAATAGAGATATGTTAGCAGAACTGCAGACAAAACCAAGCTGGCAAAGAAATGAACTGAACCGATCAAACCAAGCCCTCAGAGCCTACTTAAGCTCATAAATGGCTTTCCGCAGACAGCAAACATGATCAGGTCGAGTAGGATCCTGAAGTCAACGGGTTGAGCCACGTACACTGGGGCATCGAGAACACCATTCAGGAATGCATTCTTCACATCTAACTGGTGCAAAGGCCATTTTTGAATAGTAGCAATAGCAAGAACCGTATGAACAGTGGATGCTTTGACCACAGGACTGAAAGTGTGGTTAAAGTCAAATTCCGGTAGCTGGGAAAACCCTTGAGCCACAAGTCGGGCTTTGTAGCAGTCAACCATGCCATCGGGTAGATATTTGACTCGGAAGACCTATTTGGAGCCAACAACATTTACATTAGATGGCCGAGGAACTAGATCCCAAGTGTGTTGCCTTCGAAGAGCAGGCATCTCTTTATCCATGGCAGCAACCCACTGAGGATCACGAAGAGCAGCTAGATAATCCCCGGGTTCAGAGTGGTCGAGTACAACGCAGTAAGGCCAGTGACAACATAATCATCAAGATGTCGAGGTCGAGGCAAAATGCTGCAAGGTCGAATGATCATGTGATGAGGCTGACATGATGGTGTACTAGGAGAATTGTCAGAAGATTCATCAGCAGTAGACTCAGAGCACACCAGAGAACCGGGGATTTGATCAGGAGTAGCAGACATGTGGTTCGGTAAAATAGGTGAGTCAGTTGAACACAGCGAGCAAGGCGCCAAAGGAGAAGGCGATGGTGATGGCGGCATAGTATCTGGAAGGACTGGATCAATAAATGAAGATAAATCAAGAGAAGAGAAAGCTGAAGAACTCAAGGACGACGCAGCAAAAGGATAGCAAGTTTCATCAAACCGGGCATGGCGAGTGATATACACTTGACCAGAAGTAGGATCTAGACAGTGAAATCCATTGTATTGAGAACTATACCCAACAAACACACAAGGAATACTTCGAGGCGATAACTTGTGCTCAGCATATGGACGAACAAATGGATATAATCTACAACCAAAAGGATGGAGGTTAGAGTATATTGGTGCCTGGTTAAACAGAATACCATAAGGAGAAGCACTATCAACCACCGGGGTGGGAAGATGATTAATGACATATACAGCTGTCGCAAATGCATCATCCCAAAAAGATAGTGGTAGATGTGAATGAAAAAGCATAGTAAGCCCCATTTCTGCCACGTGACAGTGTTTTCGTTCCGCACGCCCATTCTGCTCGGGTGTGTACGAACAGGAAACCTGATGAAGGATTCCTTTTGTCTCAAAATGAGTTTGGAGACGTGTGTTTATAAACTCTGTGCCCCCATCAATTTGAAACACTTTAATCCGAGAGGAGAATTGATTTTCAACAAACGCCTCAAATTTCATATATACATCAACAAACTCAGATTTACGACGAAGAGGGTAAAGCCATGTAAATCTTGAGAAATCATACACAAAGAGAGCATAGTAAACAAATCATGACCAGATAAAATAGGAGATGGTCCCCACAAATCACAATGAATCAAATCCAAGACATGCATAACTCGTTTAGAGTTTTCAACAAATGACAGTTTATGGCCTTTTGCCATCACACAGGAGGCACATGCATTAGGTTTAGGAAATAAAGAGGAAACAGATAGTTCACCATTTTTAGCTAACAAGGAAATAGTGCTAGGGGACACATGTCGCAAACGGGCATGCCACAGTTCAAAAGAGGCCTGGGATTTATTTTGCTTAATAAAGGAAAGTAAAGCTTCTTCACCACGATCCAACACATATAAACCATCCTTACTGTGGCCTCTGCCCATGACTGCCCTGGTGACTTTGTGCTGAATCACAAAAGAACGGTCATCAAAAGTGATCAATATACCAAGATCTAGGGTAAGTTTGCTTATAGATATTAAGTTTTTGGTTATATCAGGAACAACCAAAACATCAGACAGTCGCAATGAAGGCGTAAGTTGAGAATCACCAATAGCAGAAATACATATATTAGTACCATTTCCAACAGAAACGAAGGATTTACCATTGTAGGGCGTGGCACTCTCAAGGTTTGAAGTAGACGAACTCATATGAGCAGAAGCTCCAGAGTCAAGGTACCAATCAGAGGTGACGGCATCCGGCTTAAGCTGAAGGGAGGACTGAAATTGCTGAGCAAGATTAGAAGTCGCGGATCAATGTTGAACCAAACGATAGCAGTGAGCAGCATCATGACCCATTTTACGACACCACTGGCATTGTAGACCACGACCCCGACCACCTGAGGACTGCCCCAGAAACATGCCACGTCCGTGACCTGAGAACCGGCCAAAACGCCAGGCGCGTGTGCCAGACACGCCACCGCCACACACTGCACCCGCCGGCGTGTGAGACCACGCACGTCCACTGGAGTTGGATTCTGATGCCGCGAATGTGACCGGCCCAACTATAGTACCACCAGAAGCGTATTGTCCCTGTAAATTGTTCAAAAATGCTTCGTGGTCTTTTGCACGATTAACTATCTCGACATACAAAGGAGTCGGAGAAGCAGTGATAAATGGGGCAGAAAAATCCTTAAATTCAGAACCAAAAACAGTCAAAAACCAAAGAAGTTGATAATCATTTGATGCAAGAGCACCCAAACTAGCAAGTTGATCGAACACAGTCTTAAATTGAAGGTGTAAATCATGCAATGAACCCTTCTTACAGATAGTAAAGGCAGTGGAATGAAGGCGTAGAATGGTCGACTTACTTTGGTTCTGACGAACAACAGCAATGTTCTCCCACATTTGTTGCGAGGTCTTATAATTGTCAAGCTCAGCCAGGGCTTCCGGAGACAGGGACGAGAACAAGAGGCTACATACTCGCTGATCCTCGTCAAGCTATGCTTCACGCGCAACCAAGGCTTGCTCGTAAGCAGCCTTCAAATCCTCCTTCATGGAACCAGAAGCAGAGCCAATGACCGTTGCATAGGAGGAAGATGACAACGTGGAATCCGATGGTGGTGAAGGAAGAATCAGACATGGCTTGGTGCCGTCAAGAAAACCGTACAGTCCCTGTGGTTTGAGAATATGAACTTTCCGTTTCCATAGCAAGTAGTTTGTTGAAGACAACTTGATGGTGAACATATGTAGAAGAGTATTGTAGGGAAGCTTGGATGATTCAGTCATGGTGAGAGGAGAAGAAAAAAAAATTCTTGAGGAGGAGAAGAGAGTGGGCGGCGGTTTGGAGAAAAGAAAAGGAGAGCAGACATGACTGTTGTGGGGAAAAATGATCATAAACCTTGCTATGATACCATGTGAATAAGGTAATTCTCCATAGATTAATCTTTGTGAATGATAGGAATACGTATAGAAATACTAGCATAGACATACAATATATCTAGACATAAGATCCCTACCAAATCACAATCATATCTCAATCATATCCCAATCATATCTCATCTTATTCTAACGTCTCAATCACATCCCAATCATATTTCATCTTATCCTAACATGTGCGAAGTGATTTGAGTCCCATTTAGTTCGCTATCCTACTTGACTTAGTTAGGTGGGAAGATATGTATATGGACTTACAAACACCAAAAATCTATAAAACAAAGGCAGACTAAAGTTTAGGCATGAATATTTATGTAATTATTAAATTTTTGATTGGATGGGGGTTCTTTTTAAAAGTTGTAAATAAATTTGGAGAATATGAAGTTTTGTGTCGGTTTTTGCAGAAAGATCCCTGCCTAAATTCAGGCCGTCTCACAATAGATCATCTCAACAAAATAACAAAGTACGTAGATTATATACTTTACGACTAATCTAATAAAATCTTACACGATAGATCTAATTTAAATACTTCATCTGTCCCAGTTCTATTTGCATTGCAATTATTATCACGTCGTTTAAGAAACGTGTTTGACCCTTAATATGTTTACCTATCTATAATAACGACAAATAAAAAATTGATATTAAAAAACTACTAATTATAACGAATTGAATAATATCATATACGATGGTATAGTTATTTATGTACTCCCTCTGGTTCTTTTATTATGGCCCCAACTTTTGGGCACAAACTTTTTCAAAAAAACAAATGAATGGTAGAGATTGTATTGAAAGTATAAAAAGTAAAATGTGTGGATAAAAACAATCTAGGATTTACTAAAAGGGGAAGGAGTCAATATAAAAAAACCATCCATAAAAGGAAAGTGAAACATTATTAGTGGACCGGAGGGAGTATCTATTTAAATATACGGTCAAAATTTAAAAGAGAATAGTGTAAAAAAAGTAGAGTTGGGACAAAAGGAGTATCAATGAAATTTTACACAAATGATACCATACGTAAAATACGGATGAACTTATGCAGCATCTCATACTTGCAATCTGAGCGAATCATACACTGCAAGTTACAAGTCCTCCAATTTTTGAAATGCCAACAGTGCGATCATTCACAAAAAGAAATACATTGTATGCCGAGTTAATCACGTTAACCAATACACCTTGCTCAAAACCTAAACAGTCATCAATGAAATGCATAAAAAAATATGTATCGATTCGATACAGCCTACACAGTGCAACACGCAATGTGCAACAAACTAGTCTAATGAATAGGCAGAGGACCAAACAGAGTGTAGGTCCTTCAGCAAGTCCGTTTCTCTACCCATAACAACGCTGGTGTGGTTAGCATTATCAATAATCTGAACCTCAGCTTCTTTCACTTTCATCTTTATGTTGATGCTGCATCCCACTGGGACTACATCATCTCTAGCTCCTTGGATTACATAAATTTTCACCTTCGATTCTCTCAAAATGTTCAAATACTTATCCATCAATTTCGCACCTCCACATATCACATTATGCATAGTATGCCAGGCTGAATGATGAGTGTGGCGAGTCAAATCCATAACCGCAAAATGCAGATCCCTGAGAATACATTGTTCACATAATCTCAATGGTTGATGCGCCCACATTTTAACAAGCACAATTACATTATTCCATATAAATAGTTTTACCTTTTCCTTGTGCCAAACTTCATGATTGCCTCCCATGTTCTATGGTTTCGGCAAATAATGAAACACACTGTTCGCCCCAAATGCTCATACCAAGACATAATTGCAGAGCCAAACAGCTTTGGAGGCCAAATCTTTCTTGGTGCAAGCGTTTGAAGTGCCATCAAACTGGCATCCACATCCGAAGAGAAGTATGGCTGGGAAAATATGAAATGATTCATTCAGCTCAGTAAGATGACAGGCGCGTTTCCCAAGCATTTATTGGGGGAGGGTATCAGAAATCTATTAAGGTTTCTTCATGAAAGGGAACTTAATAGGTTGACTATGAGTACAATTTAAGCTTGGATACTCACCGGTGCTATCAGGCTAATTGATTTGATGGATTTGTTATGTTGGGCAGCTAATGCCAATGCAATCACACAACCCATCGAGTGTGCAACCAGGTGAAAGGATTCCAGCTGATATAAATTAATCACTGATTTCTCTATCATTTCTAAGTGATCCCTCAGCGTATAGAAACAGTTACTTGGTTTTGGACTTCTTCCAAATCCCAACAAATCTACTGCAAACAATCTAAAATTTTTCTGAACAGAGAGGGGCATGTTAGGAAACACAGTTTCTGTCCAGAATGAGGAAGATGCAAGAAAGCCATGCACGAATATCACATTTTCAGGATCTTTTTCTCTGCAATCCAGTAAGCTATCTGCCAAAAAAATGCACCTCTGTGCTCAAGTCCATCATCAAATTGGCACAGACAAAACAAGTAAGTTAGAAAGCAGTTATATAGCTTTTGCTAATGTACTACTATATCTTAGAAATTGCATCGATGTAGAAGTGTGATATTCCATCCATTCTATTCTACGTTAAGAGTGCTATTTCTCTAACTGTTTGATTTTTACAATACACATGCGTACAAGGAGTCTCTTGTGTGATAAATTTATGTCCTGCTACTCATAATGCATGCGGTATAGTTGAGTCAAAAGCGCAGTAAGTATTGTTTGTAAACTGGATAAGGCTCTCATGAGAATCCAGGAATGCCAGGAGGGAAAAAGAACTAAAAGCCTATTTTCATTAGCAATCAGGTAGAGAAGTTTGACTCCCAGCCTCTATGCATCGTTATTCCTTACCTAATTCAGTAATAAAAAAAATTGATTACCAAGTGAAGTTTCAACAAATAAGATCATAAGATGCATGTTTGTCCCTAATTTGTAACATTAGACCTTAACAATTTAAAGGTTCCAAACTATTTTGAAGGTTAAAAAAAATGTGGTTGTAACAGATATTGTCATCACCAAACTCTGGTACGTCCAACTGAGGTTTGTTTGCACGGATTTACAACATATGAACCATTACAAATTATGTGGGTTGCATATGCAGATTGTACAATGACGTCCTGATCAGTCCAAACCTCAATTTTACAACGTAAGGAGAAAATCCAAATGGTTGGGTAAGGGTTGATCAATGAAAGCACAGTGTTCACAGACAGATGCCAAAAGAAGTTCATCTCCAAATTTGGGGCATGATAATTCATAGAATTGGCCATGTTCTTAGAATGCTATTGAACCTACTCATTTATAGTTCAATTCAATGTTAATAAAGGGGTCACTCATACATGAATAAAAGCAGCATTTGTTACTTATATTGTAATACCGACAACATACTATAAATCCGAGCAAACGAGGAAGCCTTAAAATTCACAAATAGGAATATAGGATTACCTTTCTGTGGCTCTCTTACAACAACATGAAGCCTTAAGTCTTTGGAATCTTTCATCCAATTAATGCAAGAATCACACCCACAATCCGACCACCTGTTCCTATGAAAGTTGCCTTCATTCCTCCGGCCTCTTCCAACCGACAAAGAGGATCCCATTAAACCCCTAAACAAGTTATGCCTCCCATCAAGAGTTTCCGACAATTCGCCCTCCACATCATGAACTCTATCTTCTTGGTCCTCTATTTTCACGCAGTAACATACAGGGGAATCGTTGCCTTCTTGCAGTTCATCGACCAACCTGTAGAAATTGCACAGCACAACTTCCAGAAAATCAAGAAATACAAACACTATCCAACTGATGCTTGATACAAAAATTTCTGCAGATTTTGTACTCCACTGTCCTAACTCCGTTGACATTGATGGGAGAGACGACGAGATTGTAAGACTGCTCTTCCACTCCAAGAAAGCGTGATACATGTTTGACCACGTCGTTACTTAATTCTATATGGTACTACCATTCGTACAAAAACAAATTATCTTAATTTACCCACTTACCTATTAAATTTTTTTATCCACTTACCTTACTGAATTGTCCCATAATACCACTTAAATTTATTCCATTTTGAGGTGTGTTGACTGAGTTAGAGTGACCTAAATATTCCTAATTACTTTATTAAATCACAAATTTGACCCTGCTTTTTCTCTTCTAATTTGACCACTTGGCCCCATTTATTTGTAAATTAATCACATTTAATATTCTCTCTCCTCTTCGATTGCTCAACCTTTCTTTTTCTTATTCACTTATGTCATTGCAGCTCTTATCAATTAAATATATTTTTTTCTCTTTTCCATTTCAGCTTAAGAGACCACTTCTTTTTTTCTCCACAATGGTTAAGAGACCACTATATACTATTTATGGAACCCCCTTAATTTTCTCTATCCTACTTATTAATTTGAACATGAAATATTATTTTAAATAAATTTATCCACAAAAATAAGCTGAATGTAAAATTTAATATAATTATCAAAATTAAATTAAAAAATAAATAATAAGAGAATTCCATGTTTTTAAAATTATATAAAAATCATTAAAATTACAAAAATCAATTATAACAACTATAAAAATTACAGAAAATACTAAATAAAATATTAATCTAGTCCGACCAATTATTACAATTTGAAAATCAAAATTATAATTCTTAAAAAATAAAAATAAAATTGGAAAAAATTTCAAAAAAATTACGATTGGGACATGTGTCGCCACCAGAATGGAACACGTGTCCCATTCAAAAAAATTCAGCAGCCACACAAGAAAATAGCCGTTGCGGACACGTGGCCCAATCCCTGGGTGACACGTGTCCGCAACATAAAATTTTAAAAAAATAATTGCAGCTAGTGGGACACGTGGCCCACTCCTGCGGCGACATGTGTCCCATGAGGACAAAAAAAAAGGGCCGCTTTTCAGCGGCTCATGGTGCATGTGCGTGTGTCAGTTGGCTTGGCCCAGCACCGGCCTCTTGCACAATCTCTTAGCAAGAGACTCTTGAGTGGTCTCTTAACAAGAAAATCACCACCACTGTGGTGATTTTCGGTCTCTAGAACAGTCTTTTAATTTTAAGAGACCATCACTGTCCATGCCCTTATCTCTCTTTCATTTTAACATTCACGCTTGCCTCTCTCTTCCTCCTCTCTCTCACTTTTTCATGTCACAAATCAGAAACTCATCTTCTCCATCTAAATGCCAATTTTCATCCTCTTCTCATCTTTATTTTTTCTATTTCCTTGCTCCGGATTTCGTTCTTAGTGCTGCTATGCACCCGCGAGACCATTGTTTTGGGGAAAATAAACAACATTTTGGGTTTGAGCTAGGGCTTTGTTGATGTTTTTAGGAAAGAAAATCAGATTTATATATATAGTTTATGCTTAGGAAAATGTTTATATGTGAAGAATGGCTTTGGAAGGGTTCAATTTGTCGTCTCATCTCCCAGATCTACTAAGTCTTCATGGTTTAGACCGAGTTGTTACGAGTCACATATTGGTCTAAACACAGCTCTCTGAAAACGCTCTCTGAAAAAAGATGATTTCTGCTACCTTTCTGAAAACGCTCTATCGCCGGTAACGGCTCTCTCGCCGGCAATGGCTAGTCCTGTCGGTTTGGTTCTACGACGGTCATCCAATCGGCGATGCCGACGGAGATGGCGCTACCTATTGTAAACCAATTCCCCCCCCCCAAAACTTTCGCTACAGTACTTCAAAACAAAGCTCTGCCCCTATCGAAAACTTTACCAAACAATCCAGAGCTCGTTCCCAAATCCCAACACCTGGGGGAGCCCTCGTGCTTATACTCTGAAGACCAGATAGCTACCCTCTCAGCTCATTATGCGAACGCTCTGGTCGGTAAGTTTACAAGAGGCAGACTCTCAATGGAACATCTGAAGCAAGCTTTTAAAACTGTGGGTTTCGAAGGTAAGTATCAACTTGGCTCCTTAGATTATAAGCATGTTCTGATTCGCTTTGAACATATAAACGACTATCAGAGATGCTGGATGAAATGTGTTTGGAACTTCAATGGCATCTTCCTTAAAATGCTAAAATGGACCCCTGAATTTTCAACTCATAGAGAATCACCAATAGTTCCTATTTGGTGTACTATCAGAGAGGTGCCCTTATACTATTATAATTCAGCTTCTATAGAGGCAATAGGGAACAGTATAGGAAGTTTCATTAAAAATGATCTTGCCACTGATATGCTTACAAGACCTTCTGCAATTAAATTCTGCGTTGAATTAGATATCCAAAAACCACTGAGTACTTTCATCAGGTTGGTTCGATAACCAATAACAGGAAATATCAAATTGAATATGAGGATATCCCTCTTTACTGTGATCACTGTGCGAAACTAGGACACTCTTTGTCTCAATGTAAAGCTAACTTTCAAGGTGCCAATGAGAAAACTCAGGATGTCAATTTCGATCATAATATACCCCAGTATCTATGGCAGGCCACATGTAAGAAATTTGAAAAAGCTCCACTAATCCTAGACTCAAGGGTTGACCAACTCCTCTCAGAGAAAGATAATGTTGTTGTGATAGAATCCTCTAAAGAACAGAATCACTCACCTCCTCCCAATTACCCTCTGTCAGTTAACCAGGATACTAGGCATATCTCTAGTAACATCAGTCAGTCTCTTGACATTTATGATAACTCTATATCAAGGTTGTTAAAGGACACAGCAACATCTAAACCATCATTATCGGCTTTTGCTAAAGATGATATTCAAATTGGCTCTGTTTCCATATCTATGTATAGTCCTAATCACAAAAATTCACTCTCCTAGCCTGGGAAGATGGCAAACAGGTTTTCAGTTTTGCAGGTTCCGGATATCACCAAGGAATATGAAGTGGAAGCTGGGACTTCAAGGCCTATGGATGTGATCATGACTGAGCATCAACACATCTCCTGCACTTCCCTTCCAGGTAATATCCAGGGTAAGTCCAAATCCAAAAAAAACAATTATCTGAGCCAGCTTAATAAAATGATGCTTAGATTATCTACAAAAAGTTATAAATCAAGTGAACAATGATAGGACATCTCAATGTAAATTTCTTAGTATGGAATCTAAGGGGAATGGACACTTCATTGCTAAGGCTGTCTAATTTATGCAAACTAAAGAAAATTCAACTGTTGTGTATCATTGAACCAATGCATGACAATTCTCAATGTGAAGCTTATATGAAAAAACTCTCCTTCACACATAATTTGACTCTGCCAAATGAGAAAATATGGCTTATGTGGTCTAACTCTTTATCTATCTCATTAATATCCACTCACGAACAGTTTATGCATGTTTCCATTGCTCATCATTCTGTTAATTTCATAATGGAGGCAGTTTTTATATATGCTCTCAGAGATAGAGAGGGTAGGAAGTTTTCATGGTCTGAACTTCAGTCTATCCCGAAGGGAGATACTATCTTCATAGGAGATTTTAACTCAATAACTTCTTTATCTGAATATAAAGGCCCTTGTTCTCCGGCCTTAGGAAGTATTAGAGATTTCAATTCCTGGATTATCACTTATGGAATTCAAGAAATTAATACGGTAGGAAACCTTTTTACATGGTGTTACTCTAGACTGAGGAACCCCACTTCTAAAAGACTGGACAGGGGCCTAAGTACTATGTCTTGGATCACTAAATTTCCATCCTCTTCGATCCAAATTTTAAATAGACAAACCTCTGACCATGCCCCCCTTCTCCTTCAGATTTCCAATCTGACCTCTTCTAATCCTGAGCCATTTAGATTTATTGATGCCTGGTTTCAGAGAGATGATTTTACCTGTGTGATAAGTGATAGTTGGAATTCCTCAATGGCTGAAACTGGCATGTTAAGATTTTATCTTAAATTGATTAGACTTAAGAAAACTGTAAAAAGTTGGAACAGAGATAAATTTGGAAACATTGATGTGAATGTTAAAAAGGCTGAGGAAGACTTAAGAATCCAGGAGGTTAATTATGATCTAAACCCCTCATCCTCTGAGCGTGTCAAACTAAATGAAAAAATGCTTTACTGCTTAAAGCTCTAAAGGAAAAGGAGAAATTCTGGAAACAGAAAGCAAGATTAAGATGACATAAGCTTGGTGATAACAACACATCCTTTTTTCACAAGGTTGTGCAAGAAAGAAACTGCAAACTTCAAATAACCAAAATAAAAAACAGGGAGGGACAGTGGATTAATTCACAATTGGAAATCCAAAAGGAAGCAATTGATTATTTCTCTGATTTACTAACTGAACCTGATTTAGTCACTGATGATACCTATTTTTCTCATTTTTTAAGTCAGGTTCCAGTGATTATAAATGACAATGATAATCATGCTCTTGCCAGGCCTGTATCAGAATCAGAACTTGAATGTGTCATTAAGAGTTTAAATAAGATAAGCAGTCCTGGGCCTGATGGTTTTTCACCTAAGTTTTATAACAAATGTTGGCCTATACTTAAACATGATATGATTGATGCAGTCAATGAGTTTATTTATGGTACTGAAATTCCAAGGGGAATTTCTAGCACCTGGATTACTCTCATACCAAAAAAACCAACTCCATGTTCATTTGAGGATTTTAGACCAATTAGCTTATCAAATGTGTTGAATAAGATTTGCTCTAAAGTGCTAATGGAGAGATTAAAACCTCATATGGAGAATCTGATATCCCCAAACCAAACAACATTCATGAAAAATAGGGATATATCGGATAATATTCTGTATTTGAAAGAAATGATTAGATTTTTGGATAAGAAATACAGAATACCTAACTGTATAATGAAGTTAGATCTTAGGAAAGCTTTTGATAGAATTAGATGGAAGTTCCTCAAACAGATTTTAATAAAGTTTGGTTTTAATGGAAACTTTTTAAAAGCTGTTATGAACAATCTGTCACAAGCCTGTTTTTCAGTACTAGTTAATGGAAATCCAGTTGGATTTTTCAGGGCAACAAGGGGAATCAAACAAGGTGATCCTCTATCCCCCTTTCTCTTTAATTTATTTTCAGAAGCTTTCTCTAGGAGTTTGTCTTTTATTTTCCTGAATAGAAGTTTAGCTACATATCAGATTCCGGGCTCTACCCCTGCAGTTTCCCACTTAATGTATGCGGATGATACGATAATATTTATGCAAGCATCTAAGCCAAACCTTATTAAGATCAAAACCTTTCTTGAAATCTTTGAGTATACCTCGGGCCAAAAGTTTAACTTTGAAAAATCAGATTTCTACCTTAGTAGTAAGGCTACAGTGACCAAGAGGAATCAGGTTAAAGCAATCTTAAAAATGAAAAAAGGTTCATTTCCTTTCAAATACTTAGGATGCCCCATTTTTAGAGGAAGAACATTAAATAGATATTTTTTCCCTATCTTGGCTAATGTAGATCTTAAGCTTCAAAACTGGAAAAACAAATGGCTTAGTTCAGGGGGGAAAATGATCTTAATTCGATCATGTTTATACTCAATCCCTCAGCATATATGGATGGTAACCAATCCCCCAAAAGGAATCATTAAAACATTTGAAAAAAAACTGGCTCGTTTCTTTTGGGGACAATCAGAGGGAAAAAAGAATAAGGTTTGGAAAAGATGGACTGAAATTGCAAAACCTACAAATATGGAAGGTCTAGGTTTCAGATCTGTTAAAGCCATTGTAGATTCCTGTTCGGCTAAACTGTGGTGGAAAAGCCAATTAGGTACTTCATTGCGGTCTAAACTTTTATGGTCACTTCCACCTTCCCACAGAAAATCTGTAACATGGAAGAGAATTTGTTATATTAACTCCTTTGCTGAAAATAATTCTTCCATTATTCATGGAAATGGAATGTGTAATTTCTGGACTGCAAACTGGTGTCCTCAGGGTCCGTTGCTTAACCATGTCCCTGATAGTATATATGATGCTTTGGCTGGTATTTCTTTGGCAGATTTTATAGCAAACAAAAATAACATTTTAAATCAAATCTCATCTTTTCTGGAACATGATACGCTGTTATTTCTACAGGGTGCGGAACTCACACAGATTAGGGAGGACAGGTTGATTTTGGAAACCAGAAATCTGCGGTAAATTTACATTTAAGTCAGCCTATAGGTCTCTTGTTCAATTAACAGGTAATTCCCCTGCTACTAAGTACTTATGGAATCCACTTTTTCCCAAAAAGATCTCCATCTTTGCTTGGAAATTGTTACATGCTTTTCTCCCATTTGATGATGTACTCATAACATGCGGTTTTAGTTTAGCTTCTAAGTGTCCTGTTTGCTGTGAGTCGGATTCAATCCAACATTATTTCATCTCTTGTCCACTAGCTCAATCTGTTTGGTCTAAATTTACCTCATCGATACAGTTTAATCTTAATGCTCAACATTCTATCCCCCAAAGATTCTATCTGTTTTGGAACTGTCAAGATTTACCTAAGTTTTACCAAATATATTGCATGATTCTTCCCTCTTTGATATGTTGGAGTCTATGGAAAGCTAGAAATAATTTTCTATATGATCATAGGCCTTTCTCTGTGAATCTTATCTGCAATGAGGTTGATGTTTTGATTAATTTGACACTAAGTGAGTGCCCTCCTAAGCTGTTATCTACTCACTCAATCCCTCCATCTTTCAAGCATCTCACCCCACTGTTTAGACCTCCCCCAAAGCCAAATATTATGACAGTTTACTGGGTTAGGCGTAAATCTGGTCTTATTAAAATCAATGTGGATGCATCTTGGTGCTCTAACAAAGTTTCTGTTGGTCTCATAGCTAGGAATAGTTTAGGTCAACCTATCTTGATTAGTTCTGCATCTATTTCGGCTGTATCTTCTTTACATGCTGAAATTGAAGCAATCTTGTATGCTTGCTATACTTTCAACCATCTTGATCATACTTTTATTATAGAATCAGACTCTAAACTTGCGGTGGATATGATTCATGATCCTTATGCTGCTCAATGGCAAGTTTTTGAGATGGTTTTTAAAGCTAAATCTTTATTCGAAAGAGCTGAATTGAAACATGCTTATAGGGAGTGTAATTCTGTGGCTCATGCTATCTCCAAACACCATTTTCAACATAACCAAAGTCTCAATCTTACTAATGCTACACCTGAGATCAGAGGGCTAATTAATATGGATAGAGCAAATGTACCTCATATTCGAGTCTCCAAGACTATTATGGTTTAGGAACAGATACTGCTTAATATTGTTTCTCTGGTTGGCTTATGCAGGTTTTAAGACTAGTCGGCAGTTTTCCAATCGGGAGCCTTAGCTTGGCATCCCTCTGTGTTGGCCTTTCCAGTACTCCTGCCTTTTGCTGTGACACTCATGATTTGGAGGTTGGATGATGTTTTAGGGACCTCTTCTTTCCTAGGCAGCATCCCGACTGATTTCACATACTGCACCTTTGGCACAACTGCATCGTTTGGACGGATGCTATTCACTCCTTGGAGACAGAATTTTGTTTCATCAATTTGCCTTACTTTTGGTATTTCAACTCGGTAGTGTAGGCTTAACATGTGTTTGAAGTTGCCTGGCCATTAGAGGGAATTAACACACGGGGTGGAGATCCTCTCTTTTGGATCGAAACTTCGACACCTACCCACTCTCTTTGGATACTTGTTTCACATAATCTAGTATAGAATGGTAGGACTTTTGGAGGCAACTATGTTGCTTCACTACTCGTTACTGAACAATACTCTCTAAATGTATATTTTATATTTTTGCGACTAGGCTTGGGGAACCTTAATATACTCTCCTCACCCTTGGGTGTTTTCATTAAAAAAAAAAGAGTTGTTACGAGTCGAACCGAGTCACAGTGAGTTTAGTGTTTCTATCCGAGTTCAGAGTTTTTCTGGATATGGTATATGTTGATTATTTATGTGGATATGGTATATGTTGTCGGAAGTTTGATTCACACACTCATATGTTCTCAGCATGGAGAAGATAAGAAATCTAGTAGTATTGAAGATTTGTATGTAGATAAATACTTTTGTACATTCCTGGTTAAATTTTGAGGAATATTTAGATTTGTAACATGTCTCTATTAATGTTAAATTGTTGTTGTTAGTTGTATTTTAATGTTTGGATGAGAGGTCTCAGTCAAATTCTAAGACCAAGTGCAATGGTATTAGAATATATTATTTCTCTCAATCTCTCTTCCATTCTGTTCTAAGAAATCACTTAAGAAACTACCTCTTTTTTTCTCCACAATGATAAGAAACCACTATATCTATTATTTATGTACCTTACTTGAATTTCTTCACCATACTCATTAATTTTAATTTTAATATTTAATTTAAATAAATTTGTCCATCCAAAAATAAATTGAATATGAAATTTAATAGTACATTTTTATAATTTAATTTCATTTTTTTCAAAATATTATTAAATATTTTATTTTTTTCATTTCATATTTTGTTTTATTTATCAAAATATTTTTTTGAAATTTATTTTCAACTTCCAAATGCTATTGTAGACTGAAAATTGAGAAAGCAGAACTATATTATGAAATTAGTGTGTCAAGAGACCCCACTGGATAAGAGAGAATGATTTTTAAGTAGTTTCTTAATAAGAAACTAGTAGGTGATTTCTTATTAAGAAACCACTTAAGAAACCTCATTGTGGGCTTGTATGGTTTCTTAAGTGGTTTCTTAATATTAAGAAACCACTATTGCTATGCTCTAACATTCTTCACTCTTCAAATTTTGCCGTCAATATTTTCTCCTTAAAAAATAAGTTGGGACAGATGGAGCATTAAAAATTCACATGTACTTCCTCCGTTCCAAATAAAGACAGAGTCTTTTATTCCTTCTGTCCCAAACTGAGCTGTCCACTTATTATTTGATAGTCAACATTGTTAGACTTTGATCGCATTTTAAATAGATATATAAACAATATTATTATCGTATGTGATATTGTTAGATTCGTCATAGTAAGTTGTTTCAACTTTTTATTTGTTGTTATTATACGTAGTTAAACATATTAACGGTCAAACATGTTTCTTGGAAATCGTAAAAAAGATTTTGTAAAGTTTAGTCTGGGACGGAGGGAGTATAAGAATTTAGCATGAGGTTTCAAAATGAATATAAGAAAGTTCAGAGGTTGGATGTAAAATTTTGATAATTTACATTTATATCCAGATATAAATATTATTTTTTTCATCTTCCTTTTAAACATTTGCCTCACAAAAAACGTTCGTCTTCTGTAACAACTCTCCCATTTTTCCTTCGAGCTTCATATCTCAACTGCATACAACCACTCATTTCCTTTCATTTAACGCACATCCTCTCTATTTTGTTCCTCTTTTCTTGCACGTAGTGGTTCACAGAGAACGCTTGGAATTTTGGCTTCATTTTTCCGACCAGTTTCGGAAATCTAGCACAATATAACCTTCATTTTGTATTTATCTTCGAAGGTAATGTCTTCTCTCTATTTTATTATGCGTATTTTGTTATTTTTTCTATTTTGTTTAATTTTTTTGGTGCATCTGATTTTACTATGTTGATGTGATTTTTAATTTCAGTGTTTGATAATTGTGGTATTTTAATGTTTAAGTATGCAATTGATGTGCAATTGTATTATTGACTAAATTAATTTTTTTGTCCCTAACATAGCATTTTATACATCTTTTGGTCCCGAAGGTTAATATCGCGTTTGTTCAGGAATCAACAAACTCAAAATGATTTTTTTGGTATCCAAAGGTGGTTTTCAGGTAAACTCAACGATAAAATTGGTCAAAACATATGAAATGACCATTATACCCCTGAGTTTTTTTAAAAAAAATAAAATAGGCCTCTTCGTTTATGTCATGCGCACAACTAAAATGTTCCCAAATTGAACACATGAATATCACGCGCTCATCTTCTTCCTCAGAAGATGCCGGTCATCTTCCTCTTTTTACGCCACCGGTCATCTTCAATTGTCGCCTCATCTTCATCTTCCCTTTGTCTAAACTCCGGCCGCCGGTCATCTTCAATTGTCACCTCATCTTCATCAGGATGACTGGTTTGGGCACCTCCGTGGAATCCTTGGAGGCCACTGGGAAGCGCTTGTCCAATTTCGCCCCTCAAGTTAGGTCTGCCCTTCGAGTTTAATCCCATTGCAGATACGGTTGGCAATGGAGTTGGGTTTGCACCATATATACTGAAACCAATGAATTGAAGATGCAGCTTCAGCCCGTTGCGGTGGCTCGGGACGAAACCCTACCGGATCCCTCACCGCTGGACCTCCAGATTCATTAACTCACCGAGGTACATACATTACTCACGGATCATCCTTTATACCAATTATACCAATTATTGATTCAGGAACGAAAGGTGCTGCTAAAAGGGAAGTACATGGATAAGCACTTCGATGCAGGCTTAATACTTCTAGAATTCGAGGTGTTTGAGGTCGTCTTTGGATCACTCAACACTTGGTTCAGAACTGGAAATCAAATTTCACTCAACTGCAGCGATAGTCGGCGGTGTAATAGGGTTTCAAAGGAAAATGGTTAAAAGAAAAAAATAAATGAAAATTGAAAGGAAATGAAGGGAAATTAAAGTGTTTTTTGTGGGTAAAATTATGAAAATACCAATGGATTTATCGGAAAACAACTCCGGTTTACCTGAAAACTACCTTTAGGACCAAACAAATCATTTTCTATTTATTAGTTGCTGAACAAATGCAGTATTGGCCTTGAGGACCAAAAGATGGTATTACATTATATTTAGGGGATCAGAAAAATAATTTAGTCTTTATTGTTTTGATATTTTAGTGTGTGTTGATGTTTTTAAATTTTGAAATTGATGTTTTAAATGTTGTATGTGATGTTTCTTAATTTTTTTTCTCATTTTGTGGTTGTGTTTTCTATTTTGTAGATGTCTAAGAATGATGCTGGCAGTGATTCATAGGATAACCTCATTGTGGACATAACTAAGAAGTTTAGCGAACCAGCCGAAGGTAGTCATGCTGTTGTCTCAAAAAAATTGAAGAAACTAACCATCACAAAGGAGGAAGGCTTTATAAGTATTTTTTTTTCAACTGTTGTGTTTTAAATATTAATGTTGATGTTTTGGTAATGATTTTGATGTTTTATGTTAAGCCATAAGTGATGATAGTTTTATTGGTGTGATATTTTGTTTCATTGGTTGATACTTGTAATTTTATTTGTGGTTTGTTTATGTTTTAAGTTTGTCACTGATGTGAGTTGTGTTGTTTTAATAATTTAATAACTGATAATGACATTTCAATTACTGAGATTGATGTTTTATGTATACAGTATGTGATGTTTTGACGTTTTAGTTGCCAGTGGTGTCATTTTTTCTTTTTTGATGTTTTTATTTTCATAAGTTGATGTTTCTAATTCTGTTTGTGATGTTTTACTGTTAAAGTTGAAAATTATTTTATTTATTTGTTTGTTTTTTCTGATTCCCGAGTTTCCTGTTTATAACTTGCTAGTCAAGATGTTCATAGGTTCAGGTGGAATGTCGAAATTGTGACAAGGGCATTTGTGTTTGACTTGGACATAGGTGTTGTGGAAGATATAGAAGTTACTGATACTCAATCGACTCCTGTCAGTTCACAGTATTTCTTTGCTAATCCATAGTTACATGGCACTATTGATGAGATCATTAAGAATGTTTTGAAGAGTCGTGCTCCTGCTTTTGTTTCTTTGAAGAATCGGAGCCTACATTTGATCTTGGTGTAGACATAGTACAAGAGCCATCATCTTAAATGGTACCGGGACAAGGCAAGAAAAAAGACGTGGCTAAGTCTAAGAAGGCAGCTGGGAAGCGAAACAGGTCTTGGAAGAAATAGGATTTGAATTGTGGAGAAATATTATGTGATTGTGATGTTTGACTATCTTTGTTGATTTGTTAGTGTTGATGCACTGGATGATTAAGTGGTTTTAAGATTTAACCAGGTTGAATTTGGTGTTTAAGTTGTTTTATTAAGGATGTGTTAGAGATGTTGAACTTTCTTGTGATGAAAGATGTTTAAATCTTTGAGAGTTGTGGTGTCTGATGCTTTTCACAAGAAAATGTAGACATTTTTTAGCGTGATCATTTTTTAAATTCATGTGATGTTCCATTTACAGTGGCTAATGTTTTATACTTTGAAAGTTTGTTTAGATTTGAGTTTTTAGGGAAAAAAGTTGTCACTTTTAAATGTATACAGTGATGATTTTTTAGTTTATTTGATGTTGAGATATGAGTGATTGATGTTTCATGTCTTGATAAAAAAATTACTAGAATTAATTGTTCCTTAACATCACAAGATAGGAGCAAATAATGATAATGTTCGAGCAAGTTGGGTTTAGATCAATTGCACATTTGGTGTTTTGGAACCGAATTCCCTTCTCAATGGTTTATTTCTTTCAATTTTATCATTCCATGTTGCACTATTTGCTTTTATTTTTGTTTCTGGTGGTTCAAGAACTTTAGGAGTTGTCTTCATTAATGATTCCCTTGTGTTGTTGTGTTGAATATTCATTTGAACACGCTCAGTTAATTCCAGCAGAATGTAGTTTAATTAAAACATCATGTCATATAATTGTAAAATCAAACGGGACAAAAGTAACAACACATCATGTTGCTACAAATTGTAATTGTGTTCATGCTCAGCCAATTTTTACCATCATGTTACACATTTAAAACATCATACCGAATTTCATGAACATCATCTGCTATAAATCAGATCTTAAGTTGCAAATAATTATTTTTCATATTGTGAAATAGGCTCAAGTGCACTGTTTAAAACTTCAAAAATAACTGCTGCTAACGTGAATTCCAATATGTGAAAGCTTAGGCGTTTTAAATGAAACTTTCAGCAAATTGATAGGACGTTGCTCTGTTAAAAAAAGTCATCAACATGTATGGAAAATCATTTGTACAAATCACGCTTTTCAAACACAATTTGCTACTCTTCAAATTAGAAAAATACAAGCTTAGAATTAATTACAAAAGGATCAGCAACCTATCTTTTGAAACAAGTCTGATTTGTTCATCATTGATATTCGATCCAATTTGTTGTGTTTGACTCTGTTGTTACTTCGTCTGTATGATTTCTAATTGATTTTTGATCTAGAAATTACCTTCTTCGGTCGTAATTCAAGCTTTGAATATGCAATTTTTAAAATTGATTTGATTCACAGATATGAGATTATTGATGTTATTATATTAATACCTAATTGTAGTTTTAGATTACTTGATTGATGCTTTGTTGATGTTGATCGATGTTTTTCTTCAAATTTGTCTTTGTTGATTATTGATGATGATCAGCGGTTAGAGGAATTGGTGTTTGCAAAATATTTTGATTGAGAAACTGATGATCAATCAATAGTGTCTGAAGAGTTTTGGGGGAAGGCATTTTTTTCATCATTGCGCCTTCAATCTGGAAGGGGGTTTTGGGATTAATTTGTGGTAGTTGTTGTGAGGTTCCCCTTTTTTGTGCGCCTTTCATAACATATACCGAGCTTGTTATATTTTTAGATTTCCCCCTAAATTTGGTTTTCCATTTCCTTATTTCCCCTATAGTCCCTAGTCTCACCATGAGACAAACTCCCAAACAAACTGACTTGTTGACTTTTGGACCAACTTTTTAGAAGAGTTGATGTGAGAAAAAGTAGGGATTTTTTGGGAAACCAGTGAGTTTAGTCTAGAAGTTGTTAAAATTAAATATATTGTAGGAATTTAACAACATATTATTTGCCATTTTAGCTAATTTTCAAAGTATGTCAGTTTAGTTAGGACGGGCAAAAATAGAAAATATGTAATTTTTCGTGAGACTGAGAGAGTATGTAAGACCACACATAATCTTGTTTTAGTCAGTCTAAACTTTAGGCAGAGACCATTATGCAATCATTACACATTTTGATTGGGATGGATTTGTTTTTAAACTGCCTAAAAAGTGAAGGGCTTCCCGTGTAAATATAATATATTTTGTTCATATGTAATCTAATTTTAGAATTTTCTTCATTTTCTTTGGCTTTTAATCTTCCTGACCGATCACTTTCTTGATCCAACGCCAAAAACCATCCATTTTCACCAGTTTGTTTTTAATATTTTTGACATCTGAGGTAGGTTATTGTCTCCAGATTTTTGTATTTTCCATTTCGATTTTATTTTCAGAGTTGATGTTGTTTTTGCCTTAATTTGTTCTTTTTTCATGTTCCTTTGCAGCAGTATGGTGACTTCGAGGAGTGCTTCTTCGTCTCAGCCGGACGAAAATGCTTCGCTCAGAGGATCGATGTGTAGCTTGCGAACATCACAATCAGAACATGCCGCTGTTATGTTATTGTGTTTTTTTCATATTTTGTTTCAGTTTTTTAACTTTGTTTTGTTTATGTTAGGGTTTTGATTGATGTTTTTCTCTTTTTTTTACCTGATGTTGTGTTGAAGGTTTTGTTTTGTGCTTTCTATGTTGTCGAAGAGATTCATTCTTCATGTTGAAACAAAATCTCGTTCCATTTTTTAGTGTTAAAGATTTGATATTCTGATCTGCACCATTTTGCATGTTTTAACCAATGCATTTGACATAGTTTTTAGTTAATTTGGCTTGGTGGTTTGGCAATATTAGTTGTCATGTTTGGTTTTCTATTCTAAATCCTGCATTTTGTATACTTAATTACTAATTATTGACATATTGTGTCCACGGGCTCCTTGGTCTTCATTATAAGTACCTTTAGTATGTCACCCGTGAATGCTATTTGTTACATTACATTCTTGCGAAAGTTATTTACTTTTAATAGTAGAAGATTTGAAGGTCATTCCCATTTGAATGGTAGTAGTCGAAGGCCACGAACATCAATGCGTAGTAGAAGGAGACTGAAGCCAAAGTTAGGCGGCTTCGGAGTTAAAGACAGTAAAAGGAGAAAATGGTGGATCGTGGTCTGAGGAGTGTTGCCTTAGTTCGAGAAAGATCCAGGAAGAATTATCCTTCATGGTTAATTCCATTTGATTCATCTTCTCGAGTACTACAAAATTGACTATTAGAACTCCCGATTCGTACTAACGTTTCACCAGTAGAAAGCAAATGAAGTTCAGCCGATGAAGCACTGGTGGCACTTCATGGATTGCACATGGTCAAGCACTAGTGGCTCGTGACAATCTTCACGGCCCGCACTACACAAGAATCCAGGGGTTTCGTGAAGACCTACAGGAGACCCTCACGAGGCAAAGGCGCCGGGCCGTGACAAAGACCCCGGACCGTGGAGCTTTGAGATGAAGAATTACAGATTTGGCTAAGTATGGAGCCAATTCGTGAAAACCTTCATGGGCCATGACAAAATTTCTGAGAGGAGCACAAGGTGTTCATGGTCCGTGAAAACCTTCATGGCCCGTGGGAAAACTCTAAGCAAACTGTATACTGTTCACGATCCGTGAAAATCTTCACGGACCATGGCACAAGACCTGTTTCACGGATCGTGCCAGATCCCATGACCCACGGCTATGAATGTTCATGAATGCCCCGTGCTTGAATGCTTCACGGGCCGTAGCATCTGTGCTGGTCTGTGAAGCCTTGGTGGCTGACCTAGGGTTTTACTATTTTTGGCCTATTTTGGGCCTATTTTTAGGCCTAATCTCCTACAACTATATATAAGCGCCTTAGTCTTCTACTAAGGCATAATGTAGAGTAGGTTCTCTATCTAGTTTAGAGAGAAGGAAGTGAAGAGTTCTTCTTCTCCTTCCTTCTCGTTTTCTTTTCCTTTCTTTTTCCTTTCATCTTATTTTCTAGATCTATGGTATCTAACCTAATATTTGCCATTGATCTAAGCTTTGTAGTGTAGACATTCCCTTGGGATTCTACTTGGCACTTGGTATGTTATATTTGCTTCATGAGATTCATTAGATTCACCCCATCATTGTTTTTATGATATTATTGTGATTGTTCTTGAATGTTATAAATGCATGAGTAGTACACCACATATAAGCACACAGTTTTGGATATACTCATGTATGGTGCATTATTGATGCGTCATTGGGAAGAGAAACCTAGATGTTAGAATGGGTACAAGAGAGCGCATCCGTGTGGGTGTGTGCACGGGGGATTCGAGAATGGTCTGACCTATTTGCCATCGCACCAGTCTTAGCTAACTTCGTAACTGTTGTCTGAGAGGTGGCAGGTAGAGATAGTTAATAGTAGCAAGCTAGGTGTTGTGTTGAAACCCTAGTATCATAAATAAAGTGCCTACGATCCTCAACCTAGAATATATAGGACCCAGGATGAGTAGTTGCATTCGTGATGGAAGCCTATGACATAATAGCACAGGGGAGAAACACACCTACAATGATGGTCGGACCTCGTTGTACTCCCCTTATTATGATGGCGGTGCCGATGGAGGGTTGCGAGCACACCCACCGTGACAGGGATGGGGAAGTGTATGCCATCGGCCACACCACGTATTGTGAACACATTGATTGGTCTTTTGTATGTCTATGTGTGAGTGAATCAAGGATTGAAATATTAGAACTACCATGTTGCTAAATTATTCCCAAGTGCCTAGTATAAATAGTTTACTTGTTTGTCAATTGAATGCTTGTAGTTGTTAGTTGTAAACACCAACTCCCCCCTAGTTGCATGTATATAGTGCTAGCTCCTGTTTTCACTCATGCGGATTGGTGACCCGCATGAGATTGTGTTTTAATTAGTACTTGAGCCCTAGCATCCTCGTGGACACACCCATGGCTTGCGGCTTACTAGCCATTGGTAGCTTAGCAGTGAGAATGGGTGCAGAATTATAAAGCTCTTATCTTTTGACCAATAAGTTACCTTGTGTTTTAACGCCGCCTGGATCGAGGGAAGGTCAAATTTTGGCGCCACTACGGGGGATGCTTTTCAATTCAAGTATTATTTGAGCATGACGTGTTAGTAGAGTAGCTAGTATTGTTCTTTTGTTTGTTTGTTGTTTTTTCCAGAGTAGGTATTGCATGAGTTCTTGGTGTAAACCAAGGAGCCTTGCACTACGATTCCAAATTTTGTGTTTTCTTTGTTGGGGTTTAATTGAAAATATAAAAAATGTGGGAAAGCACTCAACGAAGGGTACTTTGTAGGGTGTGTCATTGCGAACATCCTATAGAGTGTTGCCCAAAGTTGAGTATGGGAGAAGAATGGCTCAAAGAGTGAGATTTTGTAGGATGTGTCATTGCGACCACCCTGCGGAGTCTTGCTTTTGGATGAGAAAAATTGAGAGAGAGGTAGGAGTTATTAGTTCCCAAGGCCGATGGGATTAAAATTGTTACCCATACCACGACTCTCCAAATTTGAGGTTTAGTGGTAACTCAAATTTGTGGTATGGAAATGCATCGGGAAACCAACACGTTGAGTGAAATAGTTGAACTTCACCAACTTACCCAATTCCCTAGGATTGGTTCCCAAATCTGATTGTGTGGAAATTTTGCAAGCTATAGCTAATGTGACCAAGAGTAGTGATTTACTCCAATCACAAGTGCTTTGCGAGATTAGCCATTTGGGAACTCAACTATTCTCAAGCATTAAGAAAGTTGAAGGGCAAGTGTTTAATTTGATGAATAGGGTGAGCCAACTAGAAACCCAATTTTTTGAAATTGAACCATCCCTAGCTGAATGTGAAGTTTGGATAGATGAATCTAAAGGGGATGGGGAATGGTTTGTTGAGAGTGAAGAAGTCGAGGAAGGGGTAATTATAATTAATTTTTCCATATTACATATTTTCACCCCTACCTCTACCTATAGAACCCACTCCCACATTTTCGGAAGCCTCAGAGGAAACCATAGGAAAGCTAATTGAATATGCTAAGCTTTCAAACCACTTATTCCCTCTAAGGTTGACTCTTTCTCTACTATATCTTCCTCTTGGAAGATTCTTACCCCCTGCTCTTCATTTTTGGTTGTCTAAGGTGATAAGGTACAAACCCGCACCTTATAGATAACATTTGGGTCGTGCCGATGACCTTGAAAATACGGAGCTTCTCAAGAGGCAACCCGGGCCTTGAAAAAATTAGATTAGTTTAGAATTTTTGGTTTTTTTTCCATTTGTAGTTTCCTTTTGTTTTTGGGTCACTATTATACTTGGTGTGCATGTTTGTTTTGTAGAAAGCTTACGGTTCTTGGAGAGAAGTGAGCAAACGGGGAGTCCAACTCATGGACCATGTAGACGTACATGGTTTTTGATGTTCACGAGACCTTCACGAGGCAAAGGTGCCAGACCGTGATAAAGACCTTGGACTATGGAGCTTGGGGATGAAGAATTGAAAATTTAGCTATGTATGGAACCGGTCCGTGAAAACCTTCATGTGCCATGATAAAATTTCTGAGCGGAGGCCACAAGCTGTTCGCAGTTCGTGAAAACCTTAACGGACCGTGGAAAAACTCTGAGCAAACTGTGTATTGTTCACGGTCAATGATAATCTTCATGGACTGTGGCACGAGACCTGCTTCATGGACCACACTAGATCCTACGGCCCGCAGCTATGAATGTTCACGAACTGCGCTAGATCCCACGCCCCGTGCTTGAATGCTTCACGGACCGTGACATCCGTGCCGATCCGTGAAGCCTTGGTGGCTGACCTAAGGTTTTACTATTTTTGGCCTATTTTGGGCCTATTTTATGCCCAATCTCCTACTATTATATATAGGAGTCTTAGTCTTCCACTGAACCCTAAGTAGGCATAATGTAGAGTAAATTCTCTCTGTAGTTTAGAGAGAAAGAAGAGGAGAGTTCTTCTCCTCCTTTTCTTTTCCTTTCCTTTTTCTTTTCATCTTATTTTCTAGATCCATGGCATCTAACCTAATATTTTCCATGGGTCTGAGCTTTGTAGAGTGGATTTTTCACTTGGGATTCATCTTGGCACTTGGTATGGTATTTTTTTTTGAGAATAATTAGATTCACCCCATCCTTGTGTTTATGATATTATTGTGATTGTTTTTGAATGTTATAAATGCATGAGTAGTACACCACATATAAGCATACACTTTGGGATATACTCATGTATGGTGAAATTATTGATGCCCCCTTAGGAAGAGAAACCTAGATGTTAGAATGGGTACGAGAGAATGCATCCGCGTGGCTGTGTGCACGTGGGATTTGAGAATGGTCTGACCTATTTTCCATCACACCAGTCTTAGCTAACTTCGTAACTGTTGTCTGAGAGGTGTCGGGTAGAGATAGCTAATAGTATCAAGCTAGGTGTTGTGTTGAAACCCTAGTATCACAGATAAGGTGCCTACAATCCTCGGGCTTAGCGTATATAGGACCCGGGATGAGTAGTTGCATTTGTGGTAGAAGCCCATGACGTAATAGCACATGGGTGAAATAGACCTACAATGATGGTCGGACCTCGTTGTACTCCCCTAATTACAATGGCGGTGTTGATGAAGGGTTGCGAGCGCACCCGCCGTGACAGGGTAGGGGAAGTGTATGCCATCGCCCAGACCACGTGTTGAGAATACAATTCTAGGTCTTTGTTTGTCTATATGTGAATGAATCGAGGATTGAAGGATTAGAACTTCCATGTTGCCAAACGATTCCCAAGTGACTAGTATCAATAGTTCACTTGTTTGTCAATTGCATGCTTGTAGTTGTTAGTTGAAAAAACCAACCCCCTAGGTTTATGTCTACACTACTAGCTGCTCCTATCACTCGTGCAGATTGATGCTCCACTTAATTAGTACTTGAGCCCTAGCATCCTTGTGGAAAAATCTAGGGCTTTCCGCTTACTACCCCTTAGTAGCTTAGCAGTGAGAATGTGTGCAAAATTATAAATCTCTTATCTTTTGACCAATAAGCCCCTTGCCTCATGTTTAACGGTGCCCGGGTCGAGGGCTGGTCAAAGTTTGGCGCCACTGCAGGGGATGCTTTTCTGTTCAAGTATTAGTTGAGCATGACGTGTTAGTAGAGTAACTAGTATTGTTCTTTTATTTGTTTGTTGTTTTTTCCGGAGTAGGCATTGCTTGAGTTCTTGGTGCAAACCGAGGACTCTTGCACTACGATTCCAAATTTTGTGTTTTCTTTGTTGGGGTTTAATTAAAAAAATAAAAAAATGTGGGAAAGCACTCAACGGAGGGCAATTTGTAGGGTGTTTCATTGCGATCCTATAGAGTGTTGCCCAAGGTTGAGAGACTATGGGAGAAGAATGAGTCAAAGAGTGAGATTTTGTAGGATATGTCATTGTGACCACCCTACAGAGTCTTGCTCTTGGATGAGCAAAATTGAGAGAGAAGTGGGAGTTGTTGGTTCCCAAGGCCGATGGGATCAAAATTGTTACCCATACCACAATTCTCCAAATTCAAGGTTTAGTGGTAACTCAACTTCATGGTATGGAAATGCATCGAAAAACCAACACGTTGGGTCCCAATGCCCCAAAACCAATCTTTGGGATTGGTTCCAAAATCGGATTGTGTGGAAATTTTGCAAGCTATAGCTAATGTGACCAAGAGTAGTGATATACGCTAATCACAAGTGCTTAGCAAGATTAGTAATTAGGGAACTCAACTATTCTCAAGCATTGAGAAAGTTGAAGGGCAAGTGCTTAATTTGATGAATAGGGTGAGCCAACTAGAAACCCAATTTTTTGAAAAGGAACCATCCCTAGTTGAAAGTGAAGTTTTGATAGATATATCTAAAGGGGATGAGGAATGGTTTGTTGCAAGTGAAGAAGTCGAGGAATGAGTAATTATACTTAATTTTCCATATTACATATTTTCACCCATATTTCCACCTATAGAACCTACTCCAACATTTTTGGAAACCTTAAAGGAAATCATAGGGAAGCCAATTGAATATGCTAAGCTTCCAAACCACTTATTCCCTCTAAGGTTGACTCCTCCTCTACTATATCTTCCTCTTGGAAGATTCTTACCCCTGCTCTTCAGTTTTGGTTGTCTAAGGTTATGGGGTACAAACCTGCACCTTATGTGTAACATTAGGGTCGTTCCAACGACCTTAAAAAATACGGAGCTTCTCAGGAGGCAACCCAAGCCTTGAAAAAATAGATTAGTTTAGCATTTTTGGTGTGTTTTTCTATTTGTAGCTTCCTTTTGTTTTTGGGACACTATTATACTTGGTGTGCATATTTGTTTTGTAGGAATCTTATGGTTCTTGGAGGAAGGTGAGCAAATGGGGAGTCTAACTCATGGACCATGTAGACGTACATGGTCTGTGACGCTCAAAATGGTGGACAAGGAGAAGAACCAAACCCCAAATTTATGGGGCATGTAGACGTGCACGACCCATGAAGCTTACATACTTTCTTACACCACCCAATCACCATTTGTTCCTTACCACCACCCTATCACCACCAAAATACCACCCAAAACCCACCTACCCTCAAAACCCTTGAGACACACAAATCTAGACCTAAGAGGTAACTCTCCATCCTGATTCAATTCCTTATTCGATTTATGGTGCATGATAGTGGTTATATTGATCTTTCATGACTAGAGATTATGGGTAATAAATTGAGGGTGATGGTAGTTTGTTCTTTACATTCCATGATTATGCCATCAAGGGTAGATTTTAGTGTTCTTTTTCAAAATAAGTGCTTTCTTATTTCTTTCCCTTGACATGTGTTCTATTATTTTAAATATGCATTGAAGACAATACAAGATTTAAGTGCGGGGAAGGGAATTAGATAGCACTTATGATTTTTAGTTGTTTTTATATAGCTAATAGCTCTTCTAAGAATATTTTTGAAATTTTTAATTTTTAAAAAATACATGGACAAGTTGAAAACCCAAAAGGGCGACTTGGAAAAAATTAGTAAAAGTATGGATATATCGAAAAGCCTAGGTAAGAATGAGAAGCTTGGCCCGGCTAGACTTACGTGTCTAGGCAAAAGTGAGAGGCTGTGTGGAAAAAGGTGAGAGGTGAGCACGTTTTATGGGATAAAGCTAGGATGAAAACCTGAAAAGGCTCCTAGGCAAAATGAGAGAAATTGAGAGAAAATAAGAAACAAGAAATTAGGTTGACGATACATTGGACTCCTTAGTTGCAACTAGGTCGAGAATCTTGAGTTATCCCTATGTTGCAACCAAGTCGATGGCTTTTGGATTTCCTTGGTGGATTGTTTGCTTGAGGATTACTCTTTGATTGATTTTGAGACTACTTTGGGGAAAAGTAAGCTTGGATTTATCCCAATCCTTTGTCACTAATCTTTTTCCATACACATTTACTTGCTTTGGGTGGTTTGGTTGCTTTAGGAACTTTGGGGAGTGAGAGTTTTGAGATTTTCACCTTCTTGGGGGAACTAGGGTAGCTTGGGAATAAGTTGAATGTATTGGCTATTTTTGCATGTTTCATTCTGCTTGAACCTTTTTCTCTGATTTTATTTACACAAGGATGAGTAGAGGTTTAAGTGTGAGGAGTTTGATTTGCACCATTTCGCATGCTTTAACCAATGCATTTGACATAGTTTTTAGTTACTTTGGGTTGGCGGTTAGGCAATATTAGTTGAGTTTACATAACATGGGGCTTAGACAACAATGTTTGGTTTTCTATTCTAAATCCTGCCTTTTGTATACTTAATTAGTAATTATTAACATATTGTGTTCACGGGCTCCTTGATTTTCATCATAAGTACCTTTAGTAGGTCGCCCATGAATGCTATTTGTTACATTACATTCTTGTAAAGGCAGTTTACTTTTAACGGTAGAATATTTGAAGGACATTCACATTTGAATAGTAGTAGACGAAGGCCACGAACATCAATGCATGGTAGAAGGAGATTGAAGCCAAAGTTAGACAGCTTTGAAATTCAAGACGGTCAAAGGAGAAAATGGTGAATCATGGTCCGAGGAGTGTTTTCTTAGTCCGAGAATGATCCAGGAATAATTAGGCTTCAAAGTTGATTCCATTGGATTCATCTTTTTGAGTACTACAAAATCGACTACTAGAACTCCCAATTTGGACTAACGGTTCACCGATAGCAAGCAAACAAAGTTCAATCGACGAAGCACTGACGACACTTCACGGACCGCACATGGTCAAGCACCAGCGGCTTGTGACAATCTTCACAGCCCACACTACACAAGAATCCAGGGGTTTTGTGAAGACCTGCATGAGACCAACACGATACTTTCACGAGGCAAAAGCATTGGGCCATGACAAAGACCTCGGACTGTGGAGTTTGGAGATGAAGAATTGAAGATTTAGCTAAGTATAGAGCCGGTCTGTGAAAACCTTCATGGGCTATGACAATTTTTGAGTGGAGGCCACAAGCTATTTGAGGTCCATGAAAACCTTCACGGACCGTGGGAAAACTCAGAGCAAACTGTGTACTGTTCGTGGCCTGTGACAATCTTCACAGACCGTGGCACGCGACCTATTTCACGCACAGTGCCAGATCCCATAGCCCACAGCTATGAATGTTCACGAACTGCGTCAGATCCCACACCACATCTTGAATACTTCACGGACCGTGACATCCGTGTCGGTCCGTGAAGCCTTGGCGGCTGACCTAGGATTTTGCTATTTTGGGCCTTTTTTTAGGCACAATTTCCTACTACTATATATACATGCCTTAGTCTTCTACTAAACCCTAAGTTGGTCTAATGTAGAGTAGATTCTCTCTCTAGTTTAGAGAGAAAGAAGAGGAGAGTTCTTCTTCTCCTTCCTTCTCCTTTTCTTTTCCTTTCTTTTTCCTTCATTTCATCTTATTTTCTAGATCCATGGCATCTAACCTAATATTTGCAATGGATCTGAGCTTTGTAGAGTAGATTTTTTTCTTGGGATTCATCTTGGTATGGTATATTTGCTTTATGAGATTCATTAGATTCACCCCATTCTTGTGTTTATAATATTATTGTGATTGTTCTTGAATGTTATAAATGCATAAGTAGTACACTACATATAAGCATACACTTTGGGATATACTCATGTATGGTACAATTATTAATGCCCCATTGGGAAGAGAAACCTGGATGTTAGAATGGGTAGGGGAAAACACGTCTGTGTGGGTGTGTGCACAGGGTTATCGATAATGCTCTGACCTATTTGTCGTCGCACCAGTCTTAGCTGACTTTGTAACTGTTGTCCAAGAGGTTACCGGTAGAGATAGCTAATAGTATCAAGCTAGGTGTTGTGTTGAAACCCTAGTATCATAGATAAGGTGCCAACAATCCTCGGGCCTAGTGTATATAGGATCTGGGAGAAGTAGTTGTATTCGTGGTGAAAGCCCGAGATGTAATAGCACAGGGGAAAACTAGACCTACAACAATGGTCATACCTCGTTGTACTCCCCTAATTACAATGGCGGTGCCGATGGAGGGTTACGAGCGCACCTGCCATGACAGGGTTGGGGAAGTGTATGCCATCGGCCACTCCAAGAGTTGAGAATACATTGATAGGTCTTTTGTACGTCTATATGTGAATGAATTGAGGATTGAAGCATTAGAACTATCATGTTTATAAATGATTCCCAAGTGCCTAGTATAAATAGTTTACTTGTTTGTCAATTGCATGCTTGTAGTTGTTAATTGAAAACACCAACCACCCCCCAGTTGCATATCTACACTACTAGCTGCTCCTTTCACTCGTGTGGATTGACGACCTGCACAAAGTTGTGTTTTAATTAGTACTTGAGCCCTAGTATTTTTGTGGACAAACCCAAGGCTTTCCGCTTACTACCCCTTGGTAGCTTAGCAGTGAGAACTAATGCAGAATTTAAATTTCTTATCTTTTGACCAATAAGCCCCCCACCTCGTGTTTTAGCGATGCCCAGGTCGAGGGCATGTCAAATTCCGAGTGAAACATTCAATTTTTCTTATTGATGTCAGATTCGTTGAGGTTTATCGTTTAATTCTTGGTGATTCTGAGCATATTTTGTCATGCTGATTTTGGCTTTGGCAGTTTTTATTGTATTTTGAATCTTTTTTCCACGTTTGGAAATTTTGATGATTTTTATGCCAAACTTGTTGAGGTGTGATTTATGCCAACCTTTTGATGGCACTTTTCCATTATTGGATAATATAACATGATTACTTGTTGACCTTTATGTTGAGTTCAATTAATGGTGATCTTCATTCGTTTGCTATTGACCTATTATTTGTTACTGCTGAGCTTTACCATTGCTTCATTCTATTGTTGATGCTTTCTAATTTTATGTTGACCATTTTTTTCCGCATGGCCATCTAATGCACTTGTTATTCATCGGAGAATTACTCGCACTCGTACTCAAATTGATACTATGCAGATTCAGAGTGGGAAATTGAATTCACCTCCAATTTCTTTGGCTAATCCTGTTCAGGTTGATCAATATGTGCCACCTATCTACTAACTTATGAAGAGAAAGCTTGTGATGATAAAAATAAATGGTGGAACACTGCTAGATGTATGTCTAGAATCCTAAAGGCTCACAAAGTCAAGAAATGTACATTTACAGTGTGCTCACCTGCCTCCACTTGGGATCGTTAATTGTAGCTAATTAACTCGAGCAGAGGGCGGTGGGTCAAAGATAAAATTTCTTATTTTGCACCCAACTAACTACTATGCTACCGATAGGGTAGTTAGCGGTAAGTCTTGGGTATGTCCGCAGAGATGCTAGGTCCTAAGAATCAATTAAACACAACCTTGTCTGAGTTGTCAATCTGTACGAGTCTATAGGAATAGCTAGTACAACAAACCGGGGGGGGGGGTTTGGTTTTTCAATTAACAACTACAAAATATGAAAGTAAAAAGCAATTAATCTATTTAGCTAAACACTTGGGGAATGCTTGCATAACATGGTTGATTTAATGCTTTGATCCTCGATTTATTCACATGTGGGATTTAGACAAATCTAATATAGTGCTCATAACACGCGGTGTGGTCGATGACATACATTTCCCCGTACCTATCACGTCGGGTGTGCTTGTAACCCTCCAGCGGCACCGCCTTCGTAATTAGGGGAGTACAACAAGGTCTGACCATTGTTGTAGATCTTTTTCTCCCCCTTGCGATTATGTTTTGGGCATTCCACCACGGATGCTCTACTTCCTAGGCCTATGAATGAGGCAAAGAGTAGTAGGCACCTCATCTATGACACTTAGGCCTCTTACAAACCTATCTTGCTACGTTTCACTATCTCTACCTGTAACCTATCATATTAATTTATGTAATTATCTAAGACTGGTGTGATGGAAAATAATCAGAGTATTACTTGGCATCTCCCGTGCACACACACATGCCAACCCGTACCCATTACCCATTAACACATCTGAGGTTTCTCTTACCAATAGGGCATCAATATTTGCACCAACTTGAATATAGACTAGAGTGTGTCCTTATATGGAGTGTACTATTCATTCAATTCTAACATTCAAGAACAAGTCACAATAATATCACAAACACAATAATTAGGATGAACTATGAATCTCATAAAACATTAATCAACTTATGAATACAATTATCCCCAAGCAATAGAAACTACTCCCTAAACATGGAATTCAAATAGAGATTTGAATTCCACATCCTAGGATTAAAGAAAAATAAAAAGGAAAGAAAGAAAGAAGAGAGAATGTTTCTCTCTCTAAAATGCTCTCCCAAAATACAAGAGTAGAATGAAAATATGATCTAAACTAACTAGGATCTAAAAGCCTAGTAGACCAAGGCTTATATTTATAGTAGTGAGGGATTGGGCCTAAAAATAGGCTAAAAATATGCCAAAATGTGTAAACCCTAGTTCAGTCACCGCCTGGCACGAACCATCGCGGATGGCGCAGTCGCACTGTGTACCACGTCCGTGCTGGGTGCGGTCCGTGCATCTCCCTTGGCGCAGTACGTGTGATCCCCTCTGGTTCGTGTCTGTGCGGTCAGCGTCGTTTAGCACAGAGCATCATCAGAAACCTTGTTTTGCTCAGTAACTTAGTGCGGGCCGCTTGATTCTGCACATCCAACCATCTGGTCTTGACATTTTGCACTTGAAACAGCACGGGCCATAAAAAATGGGATGGTCTGCGCCTATAGTTAGCTGATTTTGAGTGAAGCTTGGAAGTCATGCGTGTGGCCCATAGTGTTTGGCGTGGTCCAGGCCGGGGCCTTGGCATGGTCCATGCCAAATGCCTTTGGCACAAACTACATCACTGGTGCGGTCCGATTGTGCCACCCATGAGTTGTCCACGACAACCCATTTGTACTTCGGTAGGCTGAACTTCTTTCCTTCGCCACAGGTGAACCGTGAGCCTGTCTTTAGAGTTCTTGTAGTCGATTTTATGGTTCTCGAGGAGACAAATCTAATGGAACCATCATTTAAGTATGGTTATTATTTGATTTTTCCCAGAAGTTGGCACAAATCTCTTGGACCACGATTCTCTATTTCTTCATTGGTCGCCTTGAATTCCAATGCTGCCTATCTTTGAATCCAATCTCCTTCAACCACTATTTGAAGTCCATTTCCTTTGTATACTACCATTTTAATGTGAATGGCCTTCGATCTCTACTACCGTCCTTGCAAATGGCCTTCAATATCTTCTACCGCCCTGCAAACGGCCTTCACATAGAATGTAACGAAAAGTATCCACGAGCGACCTACTAAAGACGATCACGAAGGAAGACTAGGAGCCCATGGATACAAGATGTCCATTAGTACTAATTAAGTCTACAAAATGTGGGATTTAGATAAGAAACCAACATGACCGTCTAAACTCCTTGTCACGTAAACTCAACTAATACTTGCAATCCAACATATAAAACAAACTAATTATCATGCCGAATGCATTGGTTAACGCATGCATAATGGTGCACATCAGACTCCTCACACTTAAACCTTTTCTCACCCTCAAGTAAATAAAAACAAGAAAAGGCTTCAGCGACATATAGCATACAAGTATAAGTTACCCAATGCATTCAACTTATTCCTAAGCTACCCTATTCCCCGAAAGAAGTGAAAATACTCACAACTCTCACACTCCCCGAAGATCCTAAAGTAACCTATACACCTAAAAGTAAAATGTGGGAAAGGTAAGACAAAAAGATAAGTGTCAAGCTAGCTTACTTTTCCCAAAATGATCCCCAAAAGCAATCAGAGAGTCATCCCCCAAAAATAATCCACCAAGGAAATCCAAGAGTCGTGTACATGGTTGTATCATAGGGATAACTCGTGATTCTCGACCTAGTTACAACCAAGGAATCAAATGTATCGTCAACCTAGTTTTTGTTTTCTGTCAATTTCTCTTATTTTGCGTATGAGCCCTTTTAGGTTTTCATCCTAACTTTAACACACAAAGGGTACCCACTTCTCACCTTTTTCCACACGGCCTCTCATTTTTGCCCAGGCTTGTAAGCCTAGCCGGGCCTAGCCTCTCACTTTTACCTAGGTCTTTTGACATATCCGGGCTTTTCCAATGCTACCCAAGTCGCCCTTTCGGGTTTCCAACTTGTCCGAGTTTTGACATTTTTTCATTTTTTCCAAAATTTTCAATTTTTTTTGGAGTAGCACAAAATTACCCCAAAAGTAGGCATTCATACTATAAAAACATAAGTTCAAAACAATATCACACCACCAATATCCTAAAACAACCAACCCCATGCAAACTAGGAACCATACCTAGCAAGTCATGCCACCAAGTATACATCCAAAAACATCCCTCAACAATCAAAATCCTAAATCACCAAACAATCAAGAAAAACTACCAAGAAAATTACAAAATTGCACCAAGGAATTCCAAGAAAGAAGACTCCCTAAATGCTCACTACTCCCTCCCCACACTTAGCGAATACATTGTCCCCAATGGAACAAAAACCATTTAAAAACATAAGTGAGGTAGAGAGAAATAGTGACACTTACTCTCGCGGCCCCAATGGGCCTTCCTCCTTGTGGCTTGTGCTGCTCCCCTTCTTTTTTTTATGAATCCATGCCAAGGGAAGTGTTGAAAACCCTGCATCCAAAAACATGAAACCCAAGGGTAATTTCACTCCAAATAAAACCACAAGTCTCAGACTCAAAGTTCAAATCAAACAAGAGTTTCATCTCAAAAATCCTCACTACAAACAAGAACTTCCAAAACCTATCTAATCACTACTCAAAACACAAAAACAAAAAGAAATACCATATATTTATTGTTGTCCTCACAACTTATTTGCTTGAAATAAAATTTTCAAAAATTTGTTCACCAAGGAGGGGATCACCTTCCTTGTTCACTCCCAAAGTTCCCCACTCGAAGTAGGGTTTCAATCTTTGCCCATTAACCACCAACTTTGTGTCATCCTTTTCATTCTTAACCTCTTTTTGCTCCGTGATCATGTACCTTTGTCACCTCATACAACCCTTCCCACATTGATCTTAATTTACCGGGAAAGATACGTAGCCTAGATTGGTAAATGAGAACTCTTTATCCTACAAAGAAATACTTCTTTTAATACTCTTGTCATGTCTGGATTTCGTTCTCTCCTTATAGATCAAAGCGGTAGCATATGAGTTACGTCTAAGTTCTAGTAATTGCAACTTCCCATGCTTCCCAGCTCACTCAAGTCTAAGTTAAGGCATTTAACGCAGTGTGTCTTGAATTCAAGCTCAACCGGGAGGTGGCATCTTTTTCCAAAGAGGATCCGGAAGGGTGACATACCGATTGGAGTTTTATATGCAGTGCGGTAGGGCCAGAGAGCATCATCCAACCGAGCACTCCAATCCTTTCTAGAGGTATTCACTGTCTTTTCAAGGATGGCTTTAATTTCTTGGTTGGATATTTCTTCTTGGTCATTGGTTTGTGGGTGGTAAGCAGTAGAAGTCCTGTAGGTTACTCTATATTTTTCAAGTAGCGTTCCCATGATCCTGTTGCAAAAGTGGGTTCCTCTATCACTGACTAGGATTTGGGGTACACCAAAACATGAGAAGATATTGGACTTGAGGAAGCTTACCACAGTTGTTGAATCATTCTTCTTTGTGGCTTTGGCTTCTACCCACTTGGACATATAGTCCACTATCACTAAGATGTAGTAATTCCCATTGGATCTTGGAAATGAACCTATGAAATTCATACCCCACATATCAAAAATATCAACTGGCTTTGAAAAGGCTTGGGCCATCTCATTTTTGGATGAGATGTTCCCTATCCTTTGACACTGGTCACATGATGACACAAAATTTGTAGCATCTGATAGTATATTGGGCCAGTAAAGACTGCAATATGTTACCTTTCTTGCAGTCCTTTTGTACCCAAAGTGCCCCCCAACTTGTGATGAATGACACATCTTAAGGACACAACCTACCTCATCATCAGGGACACATCTTCTAATTTCCTGATCAAAATAATGCTTCCATAGGTAGGGATCATCCCAGACTTATTCCTTTACCTCATTCACCAATCTATCCTTTCTCAATTTGTCAAAAGATTGGGGAAACTCTTCAGCGGTAAGGTAATTAACCATATGAGCATACCAAGGATGACTAGTTATTACCCTGAATAATTATTCATCGGGAAATTCTTCCCAAATAGGTTCCAACTTTACTTTCTCCTTGGCTGGTTCTGGGCTCTTGAGGGTTGGTAGTCTACTCAGGTGGTCTGCCACTACGTTTCCAGTGCCCTTCTTATCGTTTACCTCTAGGTCAAACTCGCTTAAAAGAAGTATCCACCTAATGAATCTTGGCTTAGCTTCCTTCTTTGTCATTAGATGAAAAAGTGATGCATGGTCTGTGTACACTATGACCTTGGTTCCTAAGAGGTATTGATGAAACTTCTCCAGGGCAAAGACTACGATTACTAACTCTTTCTCCATGGTGGAGTAGTTGCATTGAGAATCGTTAAGAGTTACTGATGCATAGTATATGCCGTGGGGCACTCTACCTATCATTTGGTCTAAAACATCTCCTATAGCATGATCACTCGCATCACACATAATTTTGAAGGAAAGAGACTAGTCTGGATGTTGGATGATTGAGGCAATCACTAGCATGTTTTTCAAGGTGTCAAAAGCCTTTTGCACTGTTCATCAACATTGAAGTCGGCATCGTTTTGCCGCAGTTTGCACAGAGGTGAGGAAATTTTAGAGAAATCCTTAATGAAATGATAGTGAAAACCGACATGACCTAAAAATGATCTAACGTCCTTGACATTGGTGGGGGTAAGGTAGGGATTTAATTGTGTACGCTTTGGCTTTATCAACTTCTAAACCTTGAGATGACACAACATGTCCTAGCACTATACCCTTTTCCACCATGAAATGACATTTCTCAGAATTTAGCACGAGGTTCGTGTCCATACATTGCTCTAGCACCCGTGCCAAGTGATGTAGGCATGAAAATAGCTCCTATAGCATGATCACTCGCATCACACTTGATTTCAAAGGGAAGAGACCAGTCTGGAGGTTGGATGATTGGGGCAGTCACTAGCTGACCTGCCTCCCCCAGGGGTCGTTAAAGTCGTAGCTTAGAATTAACCCGGTTAGAGGTGGTGTGGTCGAAAGATAGAAATTTATAGTTATGCACCACCCCATTCTTACTGCTACTCTACATATAAGGTAGTTAACGGTAAGTTCTGGGGTTGTCCACAGAGATGCTAGGTCAAATGAATCAACTCAAACACAACCTCGTAAGGGTCATCAATCCATACTAGTGAAAGGAATAACTAGCAAAGCAAAAATGCAAATAGGGGTGGGGGTGGGTGGGTTTTGTATTCAATCTAACAACTATAAAACAAGAAAAGTAAAAACACAAATACAATATTAAGCTAAGAAGTTGGGGAAATCATTGACCAACTTGGTCAATCTAATGCTTCTATCCTCGATTCATTCACATAGAGATCAAGGTAAACCTAATAGAGTGTCCATAATACGTGGTGTGGCCGATGGCATACACTTCCTCATCCTTGTCATGGCGGGTGCTCTCGTAACCCTCCATGGATGCCGCCATCATAATTATGGGAGAACAATAAGTTCCGATCATTGTTGTAGGTCTGTTTCTCCTCTGTGCGATTATGACATCATTTTGGCTTAAGTCAAACGACGTTGTTTTGGCTTAAGTCAAACGACATCGTTTTGATTAGTGAATAAAAAAAAGATTTCGGAATTGGGTTTTGTTATTGGGCCAAAATCCCAAAAATAGATGGCCCAAATACAAAATCCAATGTCAAATATTGGAACAAAAATTGCAATTTGTTTCTACTTTCTTCAAGCTTTGAACGTAGAGTGGAGGAGCAGCTCACTGCTACTAGTGCCTCAGCTCCACGCCGCCCGTGGCCGCTGCCGCCATCGTCCCGCCACCGCCGGACGCCGCTCCGCCACCATCCGTCCGTCCAGCCCCACCTGGAAAAAATTCCTAGTTCCATCACTGTCCAGGGCTTTCACCATGAATGCACTACATCCCTCAGGTCCTATAAATTAGGCCCGAGGGTCGTAGACACCTTATCTATGATACTAGGGTTTCTTGTAACCCTAACTTGCTACTATTTATCTATCTCTATATGTAACCTCTCGGGCCACTTTACTAATTTAGCTAAGATTGGTACGATGGTAAGCAGATTAGAGTGGCATCGAATTCCCCGTGAATACACCCACGTGAATGCATTCTCCTCTACCCATTCTAACAACTAGGTTTTTCTTCCCAAGGGGGCAGTAATATTTTCACCATACATGAATATATCCCAAAGTGTATGCTTATATGTAGTGTACTATTCATGCATTTAATCTCAAGAGCAAATCACAACAATATGATGAACACAAAATTAGGATGAACTAAAGAATCTCGAAAAAGCATGTAGATTAGACCAAGTCACTACAATTTATTCCAAAACTATAGAAACTACTCTCTTGACATGGAATTCAAATAAATATTTTAATTTCACATCTTAGGATCAAAGAAAAATAAAAAGAAGAAAAAAAAATAAAGTTTCTCCTAAGGAGAGAGTCTCCAAACTACTCTTGGAATCTAATCCATCTAATGTAATGTATATGAAAACCTAATAGACAAAGATTCTATATATATTAGTAGGAGATTGGGCATAAAAATAGGCCCAAAATAGACCAAAATAGGGAAAACTCTAGCTCAGCCGCCGCCCGGCGCGGGGTGTCTCGGATGATGCAGCCCATAGCTTGTCCTTGGCACAGGGCACGAAGACTGGCGCAGGTCGTGTCCCTTCATGTGTGTGGGGCTCTAGATTTGGGGTATTGCACAGATCTTTATATCGTGTAGGGAATGAGGCTTTGCATGGGTCACGTCTAATTCCTAGCATGGGCTATGTCATCTCCTCTGGGGAACCGTTAGGGTGCTAAAAATTGATGTTCTATTCATGCTCATGTCCGATGGTGCGGGCCTTGGTCAGGAAGGCTACTAGCTCAGGAAATTTGGTGCAGGACGTGTGATTTCCCACACCCCGGTGGCTTGTCTTGGCATATTGAGCTTGGAACGGCGCAGGACGCCAAAAAAAGGGACGTCCCGCACCCATGCTTAGTTGCATGGAGGGCTTATTTGATTTGTGCTGGCGGCCCGTGGCCTCTGGCATGAGCCACAGAATCTCCTTTGGTGCGGGCTGTTGGGGCCAAACCATGGATGACCTGTGCCGACCTGTTGAAGGATAATTCTTCCTGGATGGCCACCCATTAACTTCATGGACGACCACCCTTTCAAGACTTTTGTCAATGAAGGGTAAAGGGAAATGATCCATACGAGTCACCGCGTTTAAGCGGCGGTAATCAGTACACACCCACCACCCATTTTGAATATGGGTGGGCCCCAAGTCTCCATCCTTATTCTTCTCTACTTCCATCATAGGCGGGTTTAGTTGCCTTTGAGGTTGGTGTATGGGTATTGCACCATCCTCTAATAATATACGGTGCATGAAAGTTGAGGGGTTTATACCTTTAATGTCAGCTAACGTCCACCCTATTGCTCCCTTTAATTTCTCAAGAACCTCGAGCAACCTACCCTCTTGGTCACTGGACAGTTTAGTAGAGATAATCACATATAGTGTTTCACTCTCGCCTAAGAAAGCATACTTAAAATGCTTGTGTAATGGTTTGAGCTCCACTATAGGTGGTTCCTCTATTGAAGGTTTGCTCTCATGTAAAATTAGTTCCTCTAGGTTCTTGGGTAAGGTTTCCACACAATTCTTACCTTGAGAATCAACCTCCTCCACACTCCCCACTAGGTTAGCTTCTAGAGAATTAAAACATAAATCATGCAAATGATATTTCTCTAAGGCTAACCTTTTGTTCACATCAAACATGTCTTTCAAAATATTTTCATACATATTAACCAACGGGGTGGGGGTGATAACTCACAATCTGATCTATTAACCTTTGTTCAAATTCATGCTCGGGATCACCCATCTTCTTCAACAATTATTTGCACGCATGCATTGGCTCCCCTTTCCTTAAACTATCCAAGTATGAAGGTAATTGGGCCTCCTCATCCACAAGCTTGTGTCTTTCCATCAATTGATTCACCTTGGTGATCAGCTCGTTCACCTCTTTTCCTACAGTTTCAATACTGTGAGAAATTTGAGCCCCATAATTCTGAATGTAAGTATATACTTGGTTTTGGATATTTTCACTAGTCTTTCAAAGACTAGTTGGGGCTCCAGGTATATCCTCACCCGTGGACTTGGGGGGTCAAGATAAACTCGGGTGAGTAGTGGTACATACACCACTCTCTCTCCCATTGATCTAGATGGATTGCAAGTTCCATTTCCTTCCCGTAGTCGCTTGACCACGGGCAACACTCTGTAGGGTGATCGAAATGACACACCCTTCAAAGTTTCATCTGTTGAGTGGCATTTCTCCACATTATCAGAGTCCAATGGAACACACTACAACACAAAATAAGGAAAAGATTAAAAAAACTACTCTACTAACGTGTTATGCTAATTGACAGTTAGAAAGAATAGCATCCCCGACAGTGGCACCAAAATTTGACCTGCCTCCACTCGGCGTCATTAATTGTAGCTAATTGACCCAAGCTGAGGACTACATATCAGAGATAAAATTTATAGTTCTGTACCCTCACTACTATGCTACCGATAGGGTAGTTAGCGGTAAGCCCTGTGTATGTCCACAGAGATGCTAAGGCCTAGAATCAATTTAACACAACCTCATTCGGGTTGTCAATCCATACAAGTTGATAGGAATAGCTAAACAATTGGGGAATACTTGTGTAACATGGTTGATTTAATGCTTTGGTTCTCGATTCATTCACATGTAAGATTTTAAAAAAAACCCTAATATAGTGCTCATAACATATGGTATGGTTGATGGGATACACTTCCCCGTACCTATCAGTTCGGGTGCGCTCATAACCCTCTATCGACAACGTCTTCAGAATGAAGGGAGTACAACAAGGTCCGATCATTGTTGTAGATCTGTTTCTCCCTAGTGCGATTACGTCTCGGGCATTCCACCAAGGATACTCTACTCCCTAGGCCTATGAATGAGGAAAAGGGTAGTAGGAACCTAATCTATGACACTAGGGCCTCTTACATACCTAGCTTACTAATTTTGACTATCTCTACCCACAACCTATCAGATAACTTTACATAATCATCCAAGATTGGTGTGATAGCAAATAATTTGAGTTTTACTTGGCATCCTCTGAGCACACATCCACGCGGACCCGCACCTCATTACCCATTAACATATCCAAGGTTTCTCTTCTCAAGGGGCATCAATCTTTGCACCAACATGAATATAGACTAGAGTGTGTGCTTATATGGATTGTACTATTCATGCAATTTTAACATTTAAGAACAAGTCACAGTAATATCACAAACACAATAATTATGATGAACTAAGAATCTCACAAAATATTAATCAACTCATGAATACAATTATCCTCAAGCTATAGAAACTACTCGCTAGACATGGAATTCAAATAGAGATTTGAATTCAACTTCTTAGGATTAAAGAAAAATAAAAAGGAAAGAAAGAAGAGATAATGTTTATCTCTCTTAAATGATCTCCCAAAATGCAAGAATAGAATGAAAATATGATCCAAATTAACTAGGATCTAAAAACCTAGTACACTAAGGCTAATATTTATATTAGTAGGGGTTTGGGCACAAAAATAGGTTCAAAATTGGGCCAAAAATGTGTAAACCCTAGTTCAGCCACCGCCCGGCGCGGATCGTTGCCGATGTACCCGTCTGTACTGGGCGCGGGCCGCCAGATCTGGCATTGTCCGTGCTTGATCCATTGGTGTGAGCCATCTATTCTGGTGTAGTCCGTGCATCTCTCTCGACGTGGTCCGTGTCATCCCCGATGATTCATGTCCATGCGGTTCGCATTGTTTGGCTTGAGCCACCATCAGAGTCATCGTTTTTGCACTTCTGATCTGCAGGACGTGACCTTTGGCACATACCTTCATCAGAAACCTCATTTTTCTCTGTAGCTTAGCATGGGAACCTTGATTTTTCACAACCCACCGGCTGGTCTTGACATTTTGCACCTGGAACAGTGCGGGTCGTCGAAAATGGGACGGTCCGCATCCATGCCTAGTTGATTTGAGTGAAACTTGGAAGTCATGCGCGTGGCCCGTAGTGTTTGGCGCGGTCCATGCCTAGGCCTTGGCATGGTCCGTGCCAAATGCCTTTGGCACAGACCACGTCATCTGGTGCTGACCGTTGGTGCCACCCATGAGCTGTCTGCGCCGACCCATTTGTACTTCGGCTGGCTAAACTTCTCTCCTTCACCACGGATGAACCGTGAGTCCATTTTGAGAGCTCTTGTAGTTGATTTTATGGTTCTCAAGGAGAAAAATCTATTGGAACCAACCTTGAAGGCTGATTCTTCTTGGATCGTTCCTAGTAATTGGCACAAATATCTCGGATCACAATTCTCTGTTTCTTCATTGGCCGCCTTGAACTCCAATATCGCCTATCTTTGAATCCAATCTCCTTCTACCACAATTTGATGTCCGTGGCCTTCATCTACAACCATTCTAGTGTGAATGATCTTCGATCTCTACTACCGCCTTGCGAACGACCTTCAATATCTTCTACACCCCTTGAGAACGGCCTTCACATAGAATGTAATGAAAAGTATCCACGAGCGACCTACTAAAGGTGATCACAAAGGAAGATCTAGGAGCCTTTGGATACGAGATGTCCATTAGTACTAACTAAGTCTAGAAAACACGGGATTTAGATAAGAAAACCAAACATGGTCGTCTAAACTTCTTGTCAAGTTAACTCAACTAATACTAGCAATCCAACATATAAAACAAACAAATTATTAATGAATTCATTAGTTAACACATGCATAATGGTGCACATCATGTACACAAATACATAAGATGAAGGCTGCAATTTGTATCAGTCCCTGAAGGCTGCGGATGTTGGAAATTCTCATGAGGGTTGTAAGTGTTTCACATTTCAGGTTTTATTTTTTGCTTTGTTTATGTTACCTTTCCTCTTTGCTGATGTTTTTGTTTTTGTTTTCATACAAGTTCAACTGTCTATGAAAACCTTGACGATTTTGCGGTTCCTGCTCATAAAGCTACTGCAAATGCTACTGATGTGGCTGATAGTGTTGATCCAAATGCTATTTTCGAGGTTCATGTGCATCTTGTTGAGCCTCATGATAAGTCTTTCATATTTCATATTTTAGGTTTTAGTTTTTCCTTTGTTGATGTTACCTTTTCTATTTGTTAATTTTCGTGTTTCAGTTTTGATACAGGTTTGATTGTCTCTGAAAATTTTTGTAGGCTTCGTGATTCCTGCTTCAAATTGTAGGCTTTAGTATTTTGTTGATGTTACAAATTTTATTTTATTTTAATCCGTGTGCAATGCAGTTTCTAATCCTTCGGAAGGTGCAAACTAGAGCCCTCATCTGATTTTCCTTGGAAAGTGCAACATAACACTAGTGTATGATGGGGGGATTAAAGGTGGTTATATTGGACCAGAGAAGACACTTTGAAGGTGACTTCTCTCGTCCCGCCTTTGATTCTGTACATTTAAATGCGGCTCCGTGAATGATGTTCTCAATGCATATCCTATTTTTAGCACATTTGAAGTCTAATTTTATAATATATTAGGGATTTAATTGGAAGGAAATTGACATTTTATCAATTAGAGGGTTAGAATGATATCACATATTTTATGTCTCAATTCTCTAATTAATGAAGTATTTTGAAGATCATTTTGAAGACTTCTATTGAAGAGTTCGGGTTTGAAGAGTTCAGGATTGAAGAGGCAACATGATTTTGAAGAGAATGCTAATTATTCTGGAAATTGATAGAAGCTAGGCAGGGTGTTGTCACAGGCCTTAAAATCGCTCACGGTCTGTGGCCACGATTCGTGACATATGTCATTATCCGTGACAATTGGGCTAGCGGCCCATTTATGTTGTTTTTCTCCTTTAATCCCAAGACTATAAATACCTCTCTCTCCTCCATCAAAGACCACGATTGTCTTACCTTCAAAACCCTAGTTTGAATTAAGTCCTTGTTTTAATACCTTGTTTACCATGGATTTTTCCTTATTTGTAATGGGTTTTAGTTATCTAGGCTAATTATACTAATGAGAGCAATTGGTAAGCATTTCTAATATGAATTTGTGAGATTTGATTTATCATATTTTGTGCTATGATTATCATCACGTTTTTATGTTTGTTCGTGATTAATGCATAATTTATACTATGTACAACTATTTGATGATTGTGAGTTGATTATTTGCTAGGTTTTTGGTCAAACTCAGAATAGTTCATCTCTTGTCGATGTGATTATCGTTGTATAATGTTAGGTTATAATTGGGTGTGACAACTAATTATGATTATTGATTGATGTAATTGCTTAGGTTTGAGATGAATTTTAATGGGTTTTGTTTAATTATCGAAGTAGCACATTAATGACGGCTGGCATGAAGGCCGATACTCGTAGTCGTCATTAGGAAACATAATTGTGTTATCCTGATGTTTCTCGCATGTAGAACACTGTGTTGGTTGTATTGGGTCTCCATGTTTATTTCTATTCTCGTGGAATTCTATGAAGCTGATCATTTTGAGTGACTCGAGGGTAAGGGTTATTGTGTGACGCTGTTCTCCCATTCTAACTATAACCGAGGAGAGGTGAGAAATGTCTTCACTCGAAAGGTGTTTGTGAAATCCCAAACATAACTAGACTAATACGCAAAGCATACCGCTGATACAAATCGTGTTATGTCAATTGAATCTTTTAATATAACTCTTACTTAAAGAAAATAAATTATAGATTAAAACACAATATTTATGTATAAAATATAAATGAAACATCATAAACAACAAATACTTGAATCAATATAAGTTTAACAGTAGTTATTAAATAGGGGAAACAATAATCACGATCTCTTAATTTAAACTTATATATTAGCTGACTAACAAATAAGTAAGTTTTAATATAATAATTAAATAAACTAGTGGAGGACCATCACGCGCTGTGCGGTATCATTAATTAAAATATTGAAATTAAGTTTTATTTAAAATTTTAAAGTTTAGTCATTTAAGAAAAATTATATGAGTTATGAAGTGAAATAGTTAATTTAGTTGGAAAATGTTAAATATTGAATACAATAAAAATTATTTTATTTATAATATTTCATTCAAATTATTTAAAAAGTAATTAGTTATATGTTGACATTCATTTTAAAAGGTTATCATAATTATATGTATATATCTCATTGCAATGAATAAAAGTAAATATCAAATTACCTTTACACAGACAAAAGTCTCAAACGGCAATATTTACTGTTACTGTGTGCGATAAGGTGCGATACTGGTGCGATTTCATTTCTTCCTTCTTCCTTAATCCCAATTCTTCAGTTCATCGTCCCCAATCCGGATTCGGATAATCAGTGGTATCGATTTTCCTCCGGCGTGTGCGCTGGGGGGTAGTCATGGCGACCGCTCCAAATCCTCCCATCCCTGACAACGGTAACCCAATCCAAACACCTCCAATCCAGCTATCCTTTGCCGCTGCTCTACAGAGCAAATCACCTCCCCTAAGCAAGACCTTACCCAACAACCCTGAGATAATACCCAAATCCCAACACCTTGGTGATGTAGCATGCTTATATTCCGAAGAGCAGATTGCTAAACTATCCTCCCACTATGCAAACGCGCTAGTAGGAAAATTCACGAAAGGAAGGTGCTCCATGGAACAACTTGAGCAATTCTTCAGAACTGTTGGTTTCTCAGGTAAGTACCAACTCGGTTCTTTAGATTATAAGCATGTTCTTATTCGATTTGAACTGCTTAATGACTACCAGCGTTGCTGGATGAAGGGAGTGTGGAATTTTAGTGGCATTTTACTCAAACTCCTAAAATGGACCCCCGAATTCTCAATTCATAAGGAATCTCTTATAGTTCCTGTATGGTGTATCATTAGAGAGGTTCCCCTATACTACTATAACTCGGCTTCAATTGAACCTATCGGTAACAGTATTGGGAGCTTTATAAAAAATGACATGGCCACTGACATGCTCACAAGGCCCTCGGCCATTAAGTTATGTGTTGAAATTGATTTGCAAAAACCATTATGCTCTCATATTCGCTTGGGATCTGTCACTAACAATCGGAAATATCAAATTGAGTATGAGGACATCCCATTGTACTGTGATCACTGCTCGAAGCTAGGTCATTCTATGGCCCAATGTAGAGCTTTTCCCCCTAACCGCACTGTTAAACCTCAGGAAGAAATTAGGAAAACTAATCAGGCTCTGTGGCAGCCAACTGGAAAAATATTTGATACCCCTCCCTTGATCCTTACTGATGAACAGCCTGATCAAATTCTCATGGAGATGGATAAGACCCTTGACTCTGTGGATATACCATCCTCATCTCATAACCCTCAATCCACACCTATCATTGAGTTATCTCATTCACAGCTTCATAACACACCTGACAAATCCTCTGCTCCTAATGCTAATGATAGTTTTGATAACTCTTTGAAGAAGCTAATCCAAGACTCTGCTCACATAAATTTTACTCCAAGGATATATGCCAGTGATGATATACATTTGGAGAAACATAATTTATCTCTGAACATACAAAAGTTTACTGTTAACTCCCCTCATGGTCGAGTGGGAAATAGATTTGCTATTTTACAGGACCAGCAGGAGGACTTAACTGGTATCCAGGAGGAAGTAACAGAGGCTGATCACACCACTCATGCCATAACTGCTTCCCCATCCAACCTCAGTCAGGACTTTGCAAGGTAAGTCCAAAGGTAAAAGGACTAACTACTTCTCCCAGATTAACAAAATGATGCTTAGATCATCTACTAAAAGTAGTAAATCTAGTGAACAATGACTAGTCTTCCCTCAGTTAATTTTTTAGTTTGGAACATTAGGGGACTGGAATCTTCAATGTTGAGACTAATTAATCTCATTAGACTTAAAAAGATTCAGTTGCTTTGCATTATTGAGCCTATGCATAACATCTCAACATTTCACTCTTATAAGGAGAAGCTTAATTACCAAAATGGTTTGACTCTATTTAACAGTAAGATATGGATTATGTGGTCGAACTCAATCTCAGTCTCTTTACTGGCATCCCATGAACAATTCTTATATGTGCACATAGAGCATCTGTCATTTAATTTTCATATGAATGCTGTCTTTGTATATGCACTTAGAAATAGAGAAGGTAGGAAGACTTTATGGGAAGATCTAGCCCCCATCTCCAATGGAGATACTATTTTCATTGGTGATTTCAACACTATCACCTCCCTTTCTGAATATAGGGGTCCAAGCACACCATCCTTAGGCAGTATTAGGGATTTTAATACATGGATAAACTCCTTGGAATTGCAGGAAATTAATACGGTTGGCAACTTATTCTCTTGGTGCAACTCTAGACTTAGAAATCCCACATCCAAAAGGCTAGATAGGGGTTTAGCTACTATTTCCTGGAACCTTAAGTTTCCATCCTCATCCATTCAGATTCTAAACAGGCAAACCTCTGACCACTCACCACTGTTACTGCAAATATCTGATTTAACCATCACTAATCCTAAACCTTTTCGGTTTCTGAATGTATGGTTTAATCGTCAGGATTTTATCCCCCTCATACAGGCAAGTTGGGACAAACAATTGAATGTTAAGGGCCTGCTTGGTTTTTATCTCAAACTGATCAGACTAAAAAAAGAGATAAAAATATGGAACAGAGAGTGTTTTGGGAACATTGACACTAATTTGTTAAATGCTGAAGAATCCCTTAGACTCCAGGAATCTAGATTTGATCTTAATCCCTCTGATACTGAACTTATGGAGTTAAATAGACTTAAGGCTTTACTGTTGCGAGCTCAAAAGGAAAAGGAAAAGCTGTGGAAACAAAAAGCAAAGTTGAAATGGAATAAATTAGGGGATAACAACACCCAATACTTTCACAAAGTGGTTCAAGAGAAAAATTGTAGACTTCAGATAAGTAAGATAAAAAATACAGAAGGTCAATGGCTTAACTCTCAAACTGATATAAACTCTGAAGCCATTTCTTTTTTTACTAATCTGCTGCAGGAACCTAACACTGAACCTAATGATACATACTACCCACATTTTCTGAATCAAATACCTCTTATCATCTCTGATGCTGATAATAATGATCTTTCTAAGCCTGTAACTGAATCTGAAGTTGAGTTTGTTATAAAAGGCTTGAATAAAAATAGCAGCCCGGGCCCTGATGGCTTTACACCTAAATTTTTTCTGAAATGCTGGCCTATTATTAAAACTGATCTAGTCATGGCAGTTAATGATTTTCTAGATGGTACTCCTCTGCCCAAAGGAATATCTAGTACTTGGATTACTTTAATCCCAAAAAAACCCACTCCTAGTTCTTTTAATGACTTCAGACCTATCAGCTTGTCTAATGTTCTTAATAAAGTATGCTCCAAGGTGCTAATGGAAAGGCTTAGACCACATATGGACAAACTGATCTCCCCCAATCAATCGGCTTTCATGAAAAATAGGGATATATCAGACAATATCATTTATCTTCAGGAAATGATTCGTTTCTTAAATAAGAAAACTAGGACTCCTAACTGTATTCTCAAACTGGACTTGCAGAAAGCTTTTGATAGAGTGAACTGGCACTTTTTGAGAAGCATTTTGCTGAAATTTGGTTTTCAAGGGAAATTCCTGCATGCTGTTATGTCTAACCTTTCTCAAGCTTACTTTTCTATTCTTATCAATGGTAATCCTGTTGGTTTTTTTCGGGCAACAAGAGGGATTAAGCAAGGTGATCCCCTTTCCCCCTCCCTGTTTAATATATTTTCTGAAGCATTCTCTAGATCTTTATCCTTCATTTTTCAGAACAATAAACTTGCATACTATCAGATACCTTCTTCAATTACTGCTGCTGCACATCTTATGTATGCAGATGACACCATTATTCTTATGCAAGCTTCTAAAGCTAATCTGGTTAGAATTAAGGCTTTTCTGGATGTGTTTGAATATACTTCTGGCCAGAAATTTAACTTCAACAAGTCTGATTTCTATATTAGTAACAGGGCTTCACTTGGAAAAATAAATCAGATGAGGACTATTCTAAAAATGAAGCAGGGTTCATTACCTTTTCAGTACCTAGGTTGCCCAATTTTTACAGGAAGAACCCTCACTAGGTATTTCCAACCTCTAATGGAGAAATATGATAAAAAACTTCAAAACTGGAAAAATCTGTGGCTAAGTTCAGGAGGCAAACTAGTTTTGATTCAATCCTGCTTGTATTCAATGCCTCAATACTTTTGGAATGTGACCAAACCACCTAAATCAGTAATCAAAAACTTAGAAAAAAGACTTTCTAGGTTTCTATGGGGTGAGACTGATGGAAAAAGGAATAAAGTCTGGAAAAAATGGACTCACTTAGCTACCCCTATCTCCAGCTGTGGTTTAGGCTTTAGATCAATCAATGATATCCTAGAGGTATGCTCACTAAAGCTGTGGTGGAAAAGTCAAATTGGAAACTCATTATGGGCAAAATTGTTATGGTCACTTCCTGAGTCTCATAAAAAATCTGTTACATGGAAAAAGATTTGTTCAGTTAACCAGTTTGCTGAACAACACTCCTTAGTAATTCATGGTAAAGGGCTGTGTAACTTCTGGACTTCAAACTGGGGCAACATTGGACCACTTATTGGTCATGTTCCTCAACATATCTCTGCTCCAATTCTGCACTTCACAGTGGCTGATTTTATCCTCAATAAGTCTAACATTCTGCCGCTTATTTGCCCTTATTTAGGAAATGATACTCTCTCCTTTTTACAGGAAGCCAAAATTGAAGACACAAGGGAGGATAGGCTTATCTGGAAACCAGATCCAATTGGTAATTTCACATCTAAATCTGCATATCATGCCATAACTGGTTCATCAGGTAATTCTCTGATTTTCAAACTGTTATGGCACAGAGTTTTACCAAAAAAGATATCTATTTTTTCTTGGAGGATGTTCCAATCTTTACTTCCATTTGATAATGTCCTCATTACATGTGGTTTTAGTCTTGCCTCAAAATGTCCTTGCTGTTGCCATAGAGATTCTCTTGAACATTTTTTTATAAAATGCACCCTGGCTAAATCTGTATGGAGATATATGGCTTCTTTGGTTAATTTCAATCTACCTGAACCTCAAACCTTAACCCAAACCTTCTTCACCTTTTGGAATACTAGTGATTTGCCTAAGGCCTTCCAGCTACTTTGCCATATCATCCCTACCATCACTTGCTGGTGCCTTTGGAAATCTAGGAACAGATTCCTCTATGATCAGATTCCTCTACTTGCTGACTACATCATTAAGGAGGCTATAGACACTATTAGGCTAGCTATGTTTTCTAACCCTTCTTATCTGAAATCCACATGTAGCATGCCTCAGTTCATAAAGAATCTATTCCCACTGTCAAGACCTCCTCCAAAACCAATCATTAGACTTGTTTCATGGGATAGACCTCCACAACAGTACACAAAAATTAACACTGATGCATCGTGGTTCCCAGATAGGGCTTCTGTTGGGGTAATTATTAGGGATTGCACTGGTTCACCTTCACTGGTTAAATCGGTTTCCATCTCTGCTAATTCATCCTTGCATGCTGAAATACTTGCAGTAAAAATTGCTTGTCAGTCCTTTATCAACCTGAATGCCTCGGTTATTATTGAGTCTGATTCTTTACTTGCTGTTAAGATGATTTGTGAGCCTTATACTGCTCATTGGACACTTTTTGATGAGGTTTATAAAATTCAAATGCTTCTGTGTGGTGCTACTCTTAAGTATGTTCCTAGGGAAGGTAATTTGGTTGCAGATGCAATAGCAAAACATCATCATGCTGCTCATAACATTTCTTTGGACCTTAATAACCTGCCTCTGCAAATCCAGGGCCTCATTGCCCTTGATAGATCACAAATACCCCAAATTAGAACCCCTTTACATGACTTGAGATAGGATTGATACTGCTGATGGCTTGATTTTATCTTTGCAGGTCACTTCTCACTGAATTCAACTTGCTGTCCTGATGATCATACTCGGTGGCCACTGTTTTGGCCAGCTGACTGTGGACCTCTCCTCCGATGATGACTCTTGCTGATTCTGAGCCACTACTGCATTGCTGATGCTACACTGCTGCACCGTTTACTCAGCTACACTACTGCAGTTATCCACTACACTACTTGGCAATGTCTCATACTGATAGTGCACTGATATCCATGTTAGTTGCCTGGCCAAAATGCGAATTAACACGGGGTGTGGAGATTCGTAGCTTTGGAAACGCAACTAACATAACTGGATCTTCGCCAGTTCATGTACAGTCTCTAGATTAGGATTACTTTTGCGGGCAATGACGTTGCCTTCTTGTAAAATCAACCTTCTATACTCTGTTTCCTATTGGCTTGGGGCACCAAATATATATATACCCCCACCCTCGGGTGTTCTTATTTTAAAAAAAAATTACCTTTACATTGGCTTCCACCAACAATGAACTATTAAGGATCGCATCCCGCGCATATTCTACATTATAGCCTGGCCAGATAGCGAGCGATCACTCAACAATGAACACTAACTGAAAGCGGCCGAGAATGAGTACCTATCCCTTACGGGAATCGAACCCGTGTCTTTGACATGAAAAGACGATGTCCTAACCACTGGATGAAAGGGACAAAAAGCCATTCTTCATATACCTCAGCTCCGAAAATATAAGTGGTTTGTTTTGTTTCTATACGTAATTAAAGATTAAATTTGTATTCATGTTGGTGATTCACTAATAATAAAATGTCCTCATTTAACAGTCTGTCAGTCTAAAATAAGACCTTTTCATAAATAAATAAATAAATAAATATATACATATTTCTATCAAAAGTACCCTTTCATTGTATAAAAAATCTGAACATTTTGTTATTTCAGAACATGTGTTTCTTTGGATTTTCTTCAAAAAAAATATATTATATATTATAACGAGATATTTATGGTGTTAAATATATCTTTAGAAGTTATATATTTTAACAAGTTATGATTGGTACAGTAAAGAATTAAAATTAGTAACATATTATAATATTTTCATGTTAATAAGTTATGATTAATTATACATAGTAGAGAATTAAAACTAGTAATATTGGTATATATGTTATTTTTAGACAATTTTTTTGGGCTTAGGGTAGTCAAAATGACTCAAATACCCCCGGTTGACGGACAGAAAGCAAACAATATCTATTATAGGGTGCTTGGGATAAATATTGTATTTATTTACAATAAACGTTGTTGTAACTATATTACTAATTAAAGGGGACATGTTCTCTCTCTAGTATGTGCGATTACACCTTACTATGGGTATTTTTTCCGTTCACTTTTCCAGCCAAATCTGGCGAGCTCAAGGAGCGGTGCCGCCATGGGAAAGTCAGGAAAGAAGAGAGTGACATGGAAAATAGTAGCGAAGGTGGGAGAGGAGGAACATGGTGAGACAAGTCAGAACAGCAAAGGCAAAAACCCAGCTACATAAGGAAAAAATAGTAAGGAAAAAACTGTCCTAGGGTGATAAGGTGGAGAACGAGATGAGTTGGAGCTCTTTGTTTGCACAACCAGAGGTTTGACAGTATCAGACTGTGAACATAGAAGGGCTTGAAATGGGATAAATCACAGTAGAGGATGTAGAAATGAGTGTTAAGCAATGGGACACTTGTGTCATATGAAAAATCCTTGGAAGCAATCCTTCGTTCAAGGTGCTGGAAGGTTTTCTGAAATGACTATAGGGATCAAACCTGGTGAAAGTGTGGCAGATGCAGAGAGGTATGTTCTAGGCTAAGCTCTCAACCGTTGCTTACAAAAATGAGCTGGTAGATATTGGTCTTCTAATGTTTGATGGTAAACCCCTGGTTATGAAAGCTTGATCTAAGGGCCATGACTTTGAGGAACCTGACCGTATACCAGTATGGATTAGATTGCCTGATTTACCTTTAGTCTATTGGGAGCCTAGGATAATCAGCAGGATAATAAGTCCATTGGGGAAACCTATTTGTCTGGATAGGGCAATAGCAAAGAATGATATGCTAGCTTTTGCTAGGGTGAAGGTGGAGGTAGAAATAGTTAAATCCGTGCCTGAAAAGATTAACTATATAAATAAGAGAAAGATAGTTGAACAACAGATACAGATTTATGAATGAGCTCCTGTAAAATGTGGATATTGTGAAATGTATAGGCATGAGGAGAAACAGTGTAGGAGGAAAACATACTCAGTGAAGCAGCCAGTTAATCATAAACATATACATGTGGCTGTGAGGATAAGAAAGGATGAGATGGGTCAGGAAACTGAGAAATATGAGAAATTGAAGGAGCATAATGAGGTACTGGAGCAAGAAAGATCAATGAGGAATAAGGAGAGGAGACAAGAATAGGGAACTGGTTATCAAAAAATGGTGGATGTGAGGTCACCGGGCCAGAGGGACTTAGAGTACCATAAGGATAAGCCCCCAGATGAATTATAATTTCATAGTGTGGGATGTGAGAGATATTAATAAAGGTGAAAAGCACAGGGTGATTAGGGGATTTTGTCTCAGGAATCAAATTGGACTTTTGGCCATGCTTGAAACAAAAATACAAAAAGAGAAGGAAATGGAGGTGTGGAAAAGAATAGGATGGAAAATGTTAACAAATGGAGATGTGATCAAAGGAGGGAGAATATTGTTGGCTTGGAGAGAGGATCTTTATGAAGTGACTGTGATTGATGTTGGAACACAGTGGATAGATGTAAAGTTGAACAGAGGATCCTGGAGGAAATGATTGAGGATCCTGGAGAGACCACTGAGTAAGATGAACATAAGGGAATTCAGTAACATTGGTGAACAATCTGAACTTGCTCTAGAAGAATGAAGATCAACACAAGAAGATTTGAAAAAAGAGCCAGCTTCACAAAAACTGCAGGAACTAGAATTGAAGGCAGGGCAGAAAGCTGAAAACCTGAAAAGTGCAGAATATAGTTTTTTGAAGCAAAAGTCAAAGCTGAGGTGGATGGATGATGGAGACAGGGCAACAAGACTTTTCTACTCCTCAATCAGAAGCAGGCAATACTAGAACAATATTGTGACACTCAGAAAAGGGGAGACACTGATACTGGATCATGAGGGTATAGAATCTGAGCGGATAGCTCATTTTCAGAAGCATCTGGGAGTTGTATCAAAGGTTTTAGGACTAGACAAAGAAGTGGTGAAATATGGTGGAGTATTAAACATTGATCATCAGAAGAAGATGATAAAGCCTATAGCCAGAGAAAAGATTGTTAAGGCCATAAGGAGTATTCAGTCAGGGAAAAACCCAGGGCTAGATGGATATTCCAGTAAGTTCTTTAAGGACTGCCGGTCATATATTTGGGAAGATGTTAGAAATGCAGTGACAAACTTCTTCCAGGGAGAGGAAATTCCAGACATTTTAAAAAATGTGGTCCTAACACTGATACCAAAACACAGCCAAGCTTAGAAACCAGTAGATTATAGGCCAATAGCCTGTTGCTCAGTTATTTACAAAACTGTAACAAAAGTGCTGAGTAACAGATTGAAGGATGTGCTCCCAGACATAATCAGTTGTAATCAGAGTGCTTTTGTAAGGGATGGGTCTATTGCTCACAATATGATGCTAGCCCAGGAGTTGCTTCATAGGTATGGGGTGGAGAAAATGAAGTCTAGCTGTGTAGCATAGATAGACATCTCAAAGGCATTTGACATCTTAAGTTGGCAGTTCCTGATAAATTGGTTGAGAGAGTTGAAGTTCCCAGGGCAAATAGTGAAGTGGATAACAACAAGTACAATGGAGTTTGATATTTTCTTAAATGTTAATGGACAGTATACAAGGAGTTTCACAGCTAAGAGAGGAGTTAAGCAGGGAGATCCTTTCTCTCCCTTTATTTTGTAATCAGTATGGAGTATCTGACCAGAAGTATGATCAGGGATTTTAGAGCTGGGAAAATAGACTTTCATCAAAGGTGTAAAAAAGCTGAAGTTCACACTTTGCTTTTTGCTGATGACCTTCTGTTGTTTTGTGCTGCAAACAGGAAGTCATTAGAAGGAGTGGCAAACACTTTGATGAAGTTTAAAGAGGAGACTGGTCTGGCCATTAATGAGGAAAAATCAAGATATGTTTTCTCAAAGATGAGAGAAGGTGAAAAAATAATGCTGGCTGGGATTCTGAAAACACGGTAGGGAACTATGCCCATGAAGTACTTAGGACTATCTTTATCAACATTTGAGTGGGGGAAAAACTGTGAAGAATTTTTTAGCAAGGTCAGGGGGCAGATAAAAAGATGGGAGTCTAAAAGCCTATTCTATGCTTGTAAATTGCAGCTGATCAATGGTGTTCTGTTAAGTATATCAGGGTACTGGGCTGTAGTGATGAAACTACTAGCAAAATACATAAAAAGCTGGTGTAGATTTGTACTAGTTTTCTGTGGGGTAGAGATGAGGGACAAAGAGGTTTTATAGCTGCAACTTGGACTTCATTGTGCAGAAGCAGGAAAAAAAGAAGGAATGGGATTATTTTATTTTTTTTAAGTAAAACCATCCGAGGATGGGGGGAAGATTAGGCTCCCCTAACCCATAGAAACGGCAAATATGCCTGTAAATTCATACATGTATACAAAAGATCATCATTATGATGATCCAAGAGCAATCTGTAGCTCCTGAAGCAAAGATACTTGCTATCAAAAGTGATGATCCTACCAAAATGTAGCCTAAGTTGAGCTAAAGGTCATGAGGGGATGAAGAAGAAAAAAAAGTTACTTTCTATATATAGCATGCTGCTGTTTTCCCTAAAAAGGTCGGCGAATCGGGAAATCGAAACCCCAATATGTCAGTGGAAGGATAGCAGAAATGGATATATAGAAAGAAAAATAACCATAGCCAGAAGTTATTATGTGGGTAGCTAATCGAAATAGGTAAAGTGCGTGAGAGACGCTGGTCCGAGTGATGGCTTGAGTGTAATCTCTTGTTTGTCCAGGGCAGTATAGTCATGTCTGAGTCCAGTGGTATTAATCTGCAGGTCATCCAAAATCATTGAGATGCAGGCACCAGCCGACCTGATGCAAAAGAAAGAGCAGAGTAGATTCCATTCTATAGAATTGAAAGCAAATAGAGTGCGGATGTATCTCCTGAGAAAGATCACGAAATCAAGAAACCACACGTATAATTGGCAAACCAAGTCTATCTAGAGATATAAGTCCTCTGAGCACTGGAGGAGCAGATTGGATATCTATGTTACCTTGTAGATTATTCTCTAATGAATATTTAGCAAGAAAATCTGCGACACTATTAGCCTCTCTATGAATGTGTGTAACTGGATATTTAATATGCATAAGGCTAAGTGAACTGCAAATAGAAAAATTCCTCCAAGGGGCAGTCATCAGATTATGAATACCTCTGACAGCAACTAAGCAATCAGATTCCAATTCACAATTTTCAGTAACCAATTCTGCACATATTTCATATCCAAATTGAATAGCTATCAATTCAGCATGTAGTGGTGTGGGGGATTGGAAAATTTTTGTTCTCATAGTAACCACATTCCCAAAAGTATCCCTAACTACTACAGCCGAAGAAGACAAACCACACATTTTCCATGAAGCATCTGTATTGATCTTATATCCCAAGAATGGTTTCTTCCATGTTACAGTAATTAAAGGTTTCCTCCTCTTGGGATAAATGTGAAGGATAATTTTAGTTTCAATCCAATACTTATGCTTATCTATCTTACCAAAAAGGTGGTGCACAGTGAAAATTTCATGGATGATGCATTTAATCTCATGTATGCAGGCTGCACTGGAGAAAAGTTCATTTTCATAAATGATTTTGTTCCTCTTTACCCACAGGGTCCATATTGTCACCAGAAGGGAAGCAGTGATAATATTAGAGTGAATCTTAGTTTCAGCTTTAAAGGAGAGGAAGAAATCAACTCTGTTCTTCAAATTTTCAAAAAAAGGTTGCTGAAGATGTATCAGATCACCAACTGTCTCCCAAACAGCAATAGAAGATGAACATGAATTGAAAAAATGATCTAGATTATCTGTATGGTTCATGCAGAAAGGACACCTCGAAGCAAATCTGAATCCTAACCTAGCTAAAATATTATCGAAAGGCAGAATGCCATTCATTGCACGCCACAAAATGAGTGATATTTTCCTAGGGATGAAACAACTCCATACCTTGGAAAAATGTCGGATTCTAAATTTCCTTTGCCTGAACGTGTGGTATGCCGAACGTATTGTAAAATTACCATCAGTGTTTGGGGTCCAAATCAGCCTATCCTCATGGTGATGTTCCAATTCTGCTACCTGCAATGTGACAATAATATTGGTAGCCAGATATGGCTCCAGCTGTGGGAGGAGATTAGGTTTATTTTGTATGAAAAACCTAAGGGAGATATCCGAGAATGGGATATTTCTTCCATCTGGCCATTCATAGAAAAGTGCACCCTATCCAGTCCAATTAGAGTTCCAAAAGGAGCATTCCCCCAATCCATATAGCACTTTAGTGTATCTGTTTGTCTTAGCAGTGATATGGCAAATTCTTTTCCAAGTGTGAGATTTTTTATATGAATTGCGTAGTGACCATATTAAAGAGGTCCACTGATTTTTATTAGCCTGTAATTTCCACCACAGTTTACATGAGAATGCATCCACTATAGCCTCTATATCTCTTAAACCGATTCCATTTTCATATATTGGTAGGCTCATGTTTTTCCAAGATCTTCATTTTTTCCTGTCAGTATTGTCTACTTCCCCCAGAAGAAATTTGAAGCAATTTTTTTGATTTTCCTTAAAACTATCTTAGGAGGGCTCAGTACAGAAAAGATATGCGTAGGAATCGAAATTAGGCAATGATTAATAAGTACTATTTTACCAGCACTAGTAAGCCACTTATTCTTCCAGTTGTTGATTGTCTTCTCCATCCTTTCGAGCAGAGGCTTGTAATGTACCTGTAGATTACGACCATAGAAAACAGGGGCTCCCAAATACTTGAAGGGAAAAGAACCTTGTTCCATTCCCAATAATCTCTTAATAGAGAGAATGGTCTGAGAAGGGGTTCTATGTGAAACAAAAAATTCTGACTTCCCAAAATTAACCTTTTGACCAGTAGTAAGTTCGTAAGCAAGTAAAAAAGCTTTTAAACCTCCTCAGGGTTGTAGGTTTAGCATTGAGAAATATTGTTGTGTCATCCGCATACATTAGGTGAGAGACAGTTAAACAAGACCGAGGTAAACTGAAATGTTGTAGATATCCAGTGTTAATCATTTTTTTAAAACTCTTGAGAAAGCCTCGGATAGCAGGTTATAAAGAAAAGGGGATAGGGGGTCTCCCTGTTTTATGCCTCTAGAAGATGTAAAGAATCCTGAGGTGACTCCATTGATTAGGACAGAGAAATGAGCTGAGGCTATATTACTCAATATAATTTTAACAAAATTCCCATGAAATCCAAAATTAAGAAGTATAGAGTTGAGGAAAGACCATGAGACTCGATCAAAAGCCTTTTGCATGTCAAGTTTCACAATTATATTATGAGCCTTTAATTTTCTGTTTAAAATTCTGGTCATTTCCTGCATTTGGAGCACATTATCAGTGATATCTCTACCATTGATAAAAGCACTTTGTTCAAGAGAGATTAAAGAATGCATTAAAGGTTTGATCCTTTCCATTGGCATTTTTGAAAACACTTTATTAATAATGTTAGATAGACTAATTGGTCTAAAATCAGAGAAGGAGATTGGGATGGGTTTTTTGGGTATCAGGGTCAACCAGGTGCCAGATATGGCTTTTGGGATATTTCCAGATGACAGGAAATCATTTGCAGCATCTAGCAAATCAGTTTTAATGGTTTCCCAGAAGGTTGTATAAAAATCACCTGAGAAACCATCAGAGCGAGGGGCACTACTTTTGTTTAAATCAAAGACAGCATGCCTAAGTTCCTGAACTGTAAAATGTTGGAGAAGGAGTGTGTTTTGTTCTTCAGAAATTACCTTTGGTATTTCCTTTAGAAAATAGTTAAAGTAAGATCCTAATTTTGGAGGAGATTCCTCATTTAGTAATTCTTTATAAAAGCGAATGCCTTCCTCTTTAATCAAATTAGAATCTGAAATCCAGTTACCAGAACAATTTTTGCTAATTCGAGACCTAGCTCTTTTTTCCCTAATGGCATGGTGAAAATAACTAGTGTTGGCATCTCCAAACTTAAGCCAATTTAACCTAGCCTTTTGTTTTAAGAAAATGATCTTCTCTTTCTGAGCTCTAAGCAATAAAGCTTTAGATTTGTTTAGTTCAACTAAATCCTGTTCGTTTTGAGATTGTTGGAAAATTATTTCCAATTCACTAACTCTTTCTTCAGCTTGGATGAGGTTTAGCTTAACATTCCCAAAACTGGTCTTGTTCCATTCTTTAATTTCACACTTGAGCCTCTTAAGTTTATAAACAAAACCAGTAATTCCATTCAAAGGGGATAATAAGTTCCAATTTCTGATCACTAATTCCTGGAAATCTTGTCTATTAGACCACATATCCTGATATCTAAAAGGCCTAGGAACCCTTTCAGTAGCAGATTGTATGGACAATAGTAAAGGAGAGTGATCCGATGTAATCCGATTTAACACTTGTATAGAACTATTAGGGTATAAATCCAACCAGTCTAGATTACTGAGTCCCCTATCTAGTCTTTGGAAAGTGAGATCTTTACATCTATCCTTAACATGGTTATTGGACCAAGTAAAAGAATTACCTACCGTTGTAATTTCATGCAAATCAGAGTTATTAATGAAGTCATTAAATTGTTTCATGCTTTTATGAGGAGTTGTTTTCCTTCCTTTATATTCAGAAACTGAAGCCACCGTATTAAAATCACCAATATATATGGAAGGTTCAGTAGGTGGAGTGCATAGGCCTTTCCAGAGAGTTTCCCGAATGGGATTAAGGGATTCCTCACCTTGGAACTAGACAGCCCTAAGCAAACATCTGTAAGATCTTACTCAGAAGAAAGACACCTTATGGATAAAATAGGTACAAGCGTAATATATGAAGGGGATTGGAATTGAAAGCTGTGAGCATTCTAAGACACATAGTTGGCCTTGGAGAGTGCTACTGAAGCTTAGAGATGGAATTTACCCTCAGATACTGAAATGTGTAAATCAGAAAGGAAGGTTGAAAGTAGCAGATGTTTATGATATGATAATGGGAGGGAAGGAGACTAGATTCAAATGCTCAGTGATTTGGCATAAAGGGATTCATCCTAAGTAGAAATTTTTTTCTCTGGATGGTTTTGAATGGTAAACTGGAAACTACAGATAGGTTGCATGAGTTTGGAGTGCTGGATTGAACAAATGTGTGTGCATTGTGTGGCAAGGTGCAAGAAACTTTATAGCATCTGATGGTGGAATGTGAATACACATTGGAGATATTGCAAGCAATATGTCTGAAGCGGATCAGGACAATGAGATTGCTGAAGAAAATGCTCTGGATGCTGGTCAGATTCAAAAATAGGAAGGAAATGATATTGATGATGTCAGCTATGTACTATGTTTGGCAAGAGAGGAACAACAGAGTATTTAAAAAGTTGGAAATGAAGGCAACAGTGGTGGGATACCAGGTGAGAACAGAAGTAGAGAGTAGATGGAAAAAAATGGAGGCACGGGTTGGACAGGAGGAAAACATTGAATAGGATACGGAATTTATAGAAAATCAATTTTGAAGGAATAGTTTTTGTAGTAGATGGGAGAGATAGTCTAAACTTTGTATTTGTTTTGATCTTCATGTCTATGCAAAAAGCTTACATAAAAAAACTATATTACTAATTAAGTTGTCAAATTAGTGTCAATATTAATCATTGTACTGATCATGACATTATCACATGTAATAATAAATGATGAGGGAAAATTATTTTTTGTACATGAACTACAATTATAAATAAAAATAACGAAGAAAGAACATTAAATAAATTGACAATTAAGTAAACTTTTAATCACTCCATACTCAAATTATATATCCACTCATATTTAAATGACACTACTCTTTCTGTGAATAAGATATACAAATCACGTTATTTTCATTTTTCCTCATTTTTTTATTCTATAATTTTTAAGAAAGAATATGCGCATGACATTGGTAAATAATATACATAAACAATATAAAATAATTTTTAAAAATTATTATTATTAAAAGTATATATAATAAAAATAAGAAGAGTCCGTCTCTTGAAATATAGTCTTTCTATAAGTCATGGAAAGACCAGGGTTTAAATTAAAAATTAGAAGAAATGAAGATAAAATTTTTGGTTTCATTAATCAGGTCATAAAATTTATAATTACTACACTTGCATAACAAAGTTTTAATATTGCAACTAAAACATTTTACCTTTTTATTATTCTAATTAAACCTCATCTTTCCAAATGTCTAGGAAATATTGTATTTCCCAAGACTTTGCCAAATAAGAATAGGGAAAATTTTAAATAAAAAAATATAAACTATAAAAAAACAAATTAAAAACAAAAATGAAGTCTTAATTAAGAAGATATGTGCATCTAACCCTAGCCTCACATGCACATCACATGGTCTTGCTATTTTTTTTTAATTGAAAACACCCGTGAGGTGGGGGAGTTATGTATTGGGTTCCCCATGCCCTATAACAAAAACCAGATTGTACATGAGTTGTCTAGATAGTTAGACTTAAGAGAAGAGAGTAGCCTCCGTTAACCTAGTAACAACTATACAGTGATATGTAATGATGAAGTAACGATCCGTAGGAGCGAATCTCCACCCCAAGTGTTAATTCACTCCCACGGCCAGGTTACTTACATCTGTTTTAGTAACAATCAAAATCCCAATGTCAGCTAGTAGGGGAAGAGTAGCAAAAATAGAACTAAACTCCAAAGGTGAAGAGACATCAGCAGAGCAGTAGTACAGCAGTGCAGCAGAGCATCCAAAGGTAGCATATCTCTTTGTTCAGTAGATCAGTAGTACAGCAGCGCAGCAGAGCATCCAGAGGTGGCATATCACTTTGTTCATCAGCAGAGCAGAAGTACAGCAGCGCATCAGAGCATGTAAAGGATAGCAGCAGTGTAGCAGAGCAGTAGAGGCCGTTCATGATCTGTTAAGCCGAGAAAACCTGCCAAAAACACAAACAAAAACTCAGCAGTATCCATTCTAGAACTGAGTTCAGTGAATACGAACAGATGGGACAGATTGTTTATCCAATGTAATAAGCCCTTTGATGTGTCTCGGAATGTTAGTCATTGAAATTATAGGACCAGAGTGAGAATGACATTTAGCCAGGGCATCAGCCACTAGGTTAGCCTCCCTGAGGACATGGATCAATTTAGCCCCTCCAAGAGCAGCTTTCACCTTATAGACTTTATCAAAGAGTTCCCACTTAGCTGAGTAGGGGTCATTTAACATAGAGACCGCAAGTTTAGAATCAGATTCTATTATAAATGTTTGGTCCAGATGAGAGAAAATCTGACAAACAAGTAAAATGGCATCAATTTCAGCTAACAGTGGAGTCCTAGCTGTGGAGGAAGAGGTGCAGATGTATGTAGGATTGCCTAGATAATCTCTAGCAATCAGACCTATCGAAGCTAAGTTTGGGGTCCAAGAGGCATCAACATTGATTTTGGAGAATCCTAAGTTAGGTCTAGTCCAAAAGATCTTTGCTAAATTAGGCTTAGGGGGAGGTCTGAATTTAGGAGATAGATGTGTAAGTCCAGGTGGAATAGGATTCGAATTGATTAATTTTGGGGGACACAGTTGGAGTGAGAGAAGGATCTAATCTTGAATCTCTCTGCAAATGGAAGATAAAGAAAAGGGCTTATTGTCCATGAGGAAACCATTCCTGGCTTTCCAAAGTCCCCAGCAGATGAGTGAAGGCAATAATTTACAATATATGCTGTCAAACTTAGGTAAATCATCAGTATCCCAGAAAAGGGCAAACCTCTGAGGAATGGTATGGCAAAAATTCAGGTTAAAATGGATCATAGATGCAAAGTTTGTCCATACAGCATGTGCTAAATGGCAGTTAATAAAGAAGTGCTGTATCGAATCTAAGTGTTCACATACAGGGCATTTTGATGCCAAACTAAAACCACAGGTTATAAGCACCTCATCAAAAGGTAGAAAAGCATGCAATAATTTCCAAATAAAAATAGTTACCTTTTTTTGATGAGGGATTTTCCAGAGAACAAAACTAGCTAAAGAAGTACCTGATTCAGCTGTCAAGGCTTTGTAACAAGATTTGAAATTGAAATTACCTGAACTTTCAGGTTTCCAAATCATTCTATCTTGTCTTTCCTCCAGGATTTCCACATGGTCTTGCTATTAGAGAAGGTGCTAGAAATAATGATTATGCCTACCTTCTACGCACAATCATTTCACAAATTTCAAATTCCAACTCAAAATCATTCTTCCATATCGACACGCAGACACCAAATCCCAATCCCAATCCAAATCCTTCAACATATCCCAATTCATCTTCCAAATTTAAACTCAAAACACTTATTACTAAGAATTTATAATTTCTATATTGGGAACCTATTTTTATAAATATACACAGTCAAATTATTTTTGAATATATATATAGGGATGGTTCATGTGAGAACACCCATTTTTGGTGAGAACACCCATTTATGTGAGAATAAATTTGAGCCATTCATATAGGTAATCTAATGATCCTGATGTACTACAACTACGAAAACATAATTAACGACAATATTACTTATTATTGCCCTGGTTCGCTTTCTTCTTCCATCCTTAGTTCTTCTTATTTTCCTATCCCTTGTTGATGATGTTATTCTACTCCTTTCTTTCTGCACTAATCTTTGATACAGTTAAGGACCTTGAGGTTACTGATAAGATATGGGCTGGAAAAAACCCCTACGGCCCCCGCTAGCCTAGCAAGGAAGAAGAGGCCCAATCTCTCATCTGAACGGGAAAGTGGAAACGAGAATGACAGATGGGACATGAGCTATCCCATCCATACCAAACATACCATATAACAAGGGAAAAGAGGTGGAAAACAGGTTAGACTATGATTTCTTACTTCCAAAGTATGCTTCCAATGCATTACAAGAACCTCCGATCTAATTTGATCGTCGGAGCAGGAACGACTGAAATACTGTTGTCTGACTTTGTATGGATTGCTCGTAGGTCTTAGCATGGGCTTTACACAAGGATTATGGTACACAATATATTTGCATTAACTTTGGTGCCGACTGTGGGGATAACTCAATCTTTAGCATCCACACAGCTCATACATCATGGAAGGACCACCACTGATAGGACACCTACTCAACCAAGTGCTCATTAACGATGTGATGCATTAGGAGGAGGAGGTTACACGCACCAATACGAGAACAACACAGGCTTCAAACGACAGAGAAACTGGTGGGCAACTCAGACATCTTGAAGACCATCGTCACCTTACAAAGGGAGATGATGAGGAAGTTGAAAGAGATGGAGGAAAGAGAGAAAGCCGGATAGGCAGATGGCCTGGAGGAAAAAGAGGCACGTCAAGAAGCCAACAAAGCTTTTCAACGAATAGGAAGAGCAGGAGGTGAACTCTAGGTATAAGGAGAGAGGTAAGAACACCAGTCGTAGTGCTGCTAAAGACAAAGATAGTCGAGCACCATCAGGAAGAAAGACAATATCCGATAATGTAGAGCCATACCAGGCATTTACGAGAGACAACTGGCATGCTCCGTATCATCTCGTGAAAGGAGGGGGAGAATTGAGTAGGCAGAAATAGCGGATGCATGAAAGAAAAGAGGAGTTGTCGAGGAAAGGAAGAGGGTAACATTCTCAAGAAGGATTCAGCTATACGGTGCACCCCAAGCTGAAGATACCCCCCCTAATTTGGGGGTGTACGCAGGAGAAGCATATCTTGAGGACCACTTACACACATTCTCAACCAACATGGCCACGTTCCTAATACCGAGGCCATTTGGTGCAAAGTGTTCGCAACCAATCTCACAGGCGCAACCAAAGTTTGGTTTAAAGATCTGGAGGATGAAACCATAGATAGCAGCAGTTGTAGAAGAAGTTTTTAGCATGTTTCATGCAAAAGAGGAAGTTTACAAAGACCAGGTCCGAGATTCTGACGCTCAAGCAGAATTTGACTAAGGCGCTAGTGGAGTATTGGGAGAGATTTAATGATGAAGCGAACCAGGTGGAGGAGATGAGCAATCAGTTCCTAGTGGACATTTTCATCAACGGATTGAGGCATTAGTTTCTTAGAATGGACTGCACCCTGAACCCTCCCCGGACACATAGATGAGCTAATGAAGAGGGTCGGTAACTTAAGCAGAGCCGACCCCGCAGAAAAGCAAAGAGGAGAGTCCTCGGAGGATCAGGACCCCGAAGAGGTGAAGCAGGAGGGTACAAGTACAAGAAGAAGGCTAAGCCCAAAAAGCACAGAAAGTCATTGTTTGACAGGAAGTTCACCCCCCTAATCAAGACACCCAGGGAGATATTCGCCCTATTAGCAAGGAAGGGGATCCTGGATCCTACCAGGAAAATGATTCTGCTGCCTGAGAAAAGAGTCAGATCACTCTTCTATGACTACCACGATGATCATGGCCACGACACAGTTGACTGCATACACCTAAAGCAAAACCATTGAGAAGAGCGTCAGGAACGGGTCCTCATGCACCCGGAAAAAAGTGTGAGAGCCCATAGCAGGGCAACGTACCAGGGCCAGGGAAGTCGGGAGGTAACCGCACAGGTAGAAGATATAAGGCGGAGGAAGGACGCGACAGGGAGAGGACCCCCGAGAGGAGAAAAGACCAAAGTAAGGAAAAGAAAGTGGCCAGAGTGAAAGAGAAAGAAGAATCAAGATGAGGTAGCAAAAGAAACAAAGAGGATAACTTTTTGAACTCGCAGGCACAGACATCTATGCCATAATCGAATGAATGCAGGTGGCCAAACGGAATCTCAGAGAAAAGTGCGCTGCAGGATCACCCCTTAAGTGACCCCAGCGGACAAGATACTAGGGTTAAACAAAACAATCTATTTCGGACCAAAAGACCCTATCCTGCAAAGATTGGCAGACAGGGATGCTGTGATCATTACTGTGAAAGTGATGGAAAGAAGGATCTTTTATTCTCGTAAGAATATTTGGCATCAAACTTTATGTGTTGATACTCCCCAACAAAATGGTAAAGTAGAACATAAGCACAAACACATTCTTAATGTAGCTTGTGCCATCCGTTTTCAAGCTCAATTGCCAATTAAATTTTGGGGTGAATGTGTGTTAGCTTCATCCCATCTTATAAATGGAACCCTGGCTCTAGTTCTAAGTGGGAAAAGGCCATATCAATTGCTCTATGGTCTTACACCATTATTTAGTACTCTGAAAGTATTTGGGTGCTTGTGCTATGTTCCTAGTCATCCTTGTGTGAAGGATAAATTCAGCCCTCGCTCTAGAAGATGTATGTTTATCGGTTATCCATTTAGATATAATGGGTGGCAAGGTATCATTTGGAAACTTGTGAATTTTTTGTTAGTCGTGATGTGATGTTTGTAGAATATGTTTTCCCTTTGCCGAAGTGGACATGAGTTCTTCTACTGTGATCGAACAATATGATTGTCCCCTTGTTTATGATGATGATGATTCACATGCTTTGAGTTTCTCGGGTAAGCATGAGTTGGGCTCTGGTGCATCCGTTCTCACACACGATGTTTCTCCAGCATATACGAGTGAGGGATTTTGTATGGACAATTGTACCAATATTTTTCTAGATAGTACTAGTCTGTGTTTGAGGGGGGTGGTGCAGAGGCGTGTGTTGTATAACCTACTTCTGAGAATGAGTTTCTTGGTCGAGTACAATGTTCTCATGTTCTATGTACACGACTTTGAGAATATGTTACTGATACTATTGTTCGACAAATATACCCCTTCTCTCCCCTGCTACTTCAGCTCCTTCATCTAGTTCCTTAGGTAAATAATTTAGTAGCTTGTTATGACGATTATAAAATAAATCTGTGAGGCATAAACACTTTTTGGCAGCTATTACAAAACAAAAGTATCACACTTCTTTCAAAGAGGCGATGAAAATTCCATGTTGGTGAAAGACTATGAAATAAATAAAATTGATGCTCTAGAAAGCAATGGTACACGGAATCTGGAAGATTTTCCTTCTAAGAAGAAGGTGATTCGCAGTGGTTGGGTATACAAAACTAAATACACGTAAACCGCTGATGTTGAACGTCTGAAAGGGCATCTTGTTGTGTTTGGTAATCATCAAGTGGAAGGTATTGATTGCAAAAAAAAATTGCTCTAACTGCTAAAATTGGAATAGTGTGTCTTTTTCTTCAGTTCTCATAGCAAAAGGTGGGGGTTACATCAGACGGATTTGTGTAATGCCTTTTCACACAGTGATTTACATAAGGAAGTCTACACGTGGCCTCCTCTCGGGTATCATATTCCTCTGCAAGGAAAAGTGTGTCGGTTACGTAAGTATTTGTATGGATTGTGTCAAATTCCTCGACAATAGTTTTCTAAGTTGTCCAATGCTTTGAGAAAGTTTTGTTTTATTCAGTCTTATGCAGGTTATTCGTTGTTTTTTTATCGGAAGGGTGATGTATCTCTGCACGTTCTTGTTTACATGGATGATTTAATCATTGCCAAATTTTCTAATGATGTAATCGCTTGCTTCAATCAATATTTGAGTACCTGCTTTCACATGAAAGATCTCGGGGTTTTAAAGTAATACTTAGGTGTTGAAGTGGCTCGTGGAGATGAAGGTTTGTCCCCTTTTCAGTGTAAGTGTGCTTTGGACATCCTTTAAGAAGCATGAATGATGGGTTGTAATCCTATAGAAACCCTCACAGAGCAGAACCATCGTTTTGCATATGCAATGCAAACTTCTTGTGATAATCCTGGTCTAGATAGGTGTTTGGTTGGACATCTAGTGTATTTGTATATCACTAGACTGGGATTGAGTTATGTTGTACACACCTTGTGATGTAGACAATAATATAGGGAAGATGAAATGCTAGGGTTTGCAACACACAGGTTGACATTTATTGATTAAAACAAGAATCCAATTACATAACAAGGCCTCCAATATTTATAGGGAGAAATTCTTGAAATAAAAGGAAATGGAAACTAAATCTTTCCTAATGAAAAGGGGAAAAAGAAACTAAATATACTTAGGAAAAGGGGAAAAAGAATCTAAATCTCCTAAGGAAAAGAAAAATGGCCTAGTTAAAGAAAGAAAACTAGATGACCTAATTAAGAGAAGAATATAAAATATTTTAATTAAAGGAAGCAAATAAAATGTCATCACGTCAGTCCCATGTGTTCACAAATACCAACTCTTATGCCACATCTTTCTCCCTGGAGCCAAAAAAATTTGTCCCCAAATTTTCTAGTGTGTCAATATCCGAATAACCACCCATGTAAAGACAACGAAGAGGGCAAGGAGGGGGGCACATCTAGTCTCTAGGACTGCCATGAAGTCGAGCACTTCTTCCACCATGATAATCCAATACAAAAATTCCTTCGCATATCTGGTGGTGAAGGCCGGGCATTGTGCAAGGAGTGTGGCAACTGTCTGCACATGAACCATGTCTCCCACGACTTTCTCTACCTCTTCCTCGACCTCTACATCATCATCATAAATCCGTTTAACAAATAAGTCTTTCTCAGATTCCTTAATATTTTCTTTGACCTCCGTTTCATCATAAAAAATATTGTAAATTGGTTCACCAAAGAAGTCTTGCGCGACTTCCTTGTTGTCCAGAAATTTCTTACATTCACGTTGTTGTGAAACTTGGGAATATCCATTTTGAACGCCGATTCCCATTGCGTTTCCCTCTCCAATCCATATGTGCATGATATAATCGGGTATTGAATAACAGGGTTCATAGCAAAGGGGTTTTCGTTGTTGATTTTGGATCCGTCAAGGGGACAACTTCGTTCGGGCTTTGCGCAAAAAGTGTGGTAACGAGTTGGGCAAGAACCTCCACTTGTTGACGTAATCTTGTGATTTCTTCATGCCTATAAACGTATTCTAAATCACTATCATGATCAGGGATGCCTCCATGGGGTCGACGACGTGCCATGGAGAGGATCAAAATGACTCTGATACCAATTGATGTAGAACATAATATGGGAAACATAAGGTTTGCAACTCAAAGGTTAGTTTTTATTGATCAAAACAAGAACTCCAATTACATGACAATGCTTCCAATATTTATAACGGGGAATCTTGAAATAAAAGGAAATAGAAACTAGATCTCTCCTAATGAAAATGGTAAAAAGAAACTAAATCTCCAAAGGAAATGGGTAAAATGAAACTAAATCTTCTAAGAAAAATGGAAACTACCCTAATTAAAGAAAGAAAAATAAATAACCTAATTAAGAGAAGAAAATAAAACATTTTAATTAAAGAAAGAAAATAAAATGTCATCATGTCGGTCCCACTTGTCCATAAATACAATCTCTTATGCCACATCACCTTGCCTTAATTCTTTAGTAATACGCTTGTTGAGCATTGGGAAGCAGCGATAAGAGGTTTGCTCTACATTAAAGGAAGCCTGGGTCAAGGAATTATATTGCATCATGGTGATATACAATTAAATGCTTTTTGTGGCAGTGATTGGGCAGCCTGTCCATTAACTCGTCACTCTTTGTCCGGTTATCTTGTCTTTCTTGGGCTGTAACAGGTGTCTTGGAAGATAAAGAAACAACCCACTGTGTCTTTCCCTTTTTTCTGAGGCTGAGTACCATGCTATGGCAGTTACCACTTGTGAGTTGAAATGTTTAAGGAGTTTACGACACTCTCTTGGTGTGTTGTATCCATCGCCTATGAAGTTATTTTGTGATAGTCAATCAACGCTAAATATTGCTAAAAATGCAGTATTCCATGAATGTACGATGCATATAGAAGTGGATTGTCACTTTGTGCATGATGAGTTACAAGTAGGGAATGTTTCCACCATGTATTTTCCTACAAGTTTGCAGTTGGTTAACATCTTAACAAAGGCACTTGGCTGTCAATAGTTTGAGTGTCTATGATGCAAGTTGGGCATTAGTAATTTGCATGCTCTAACTTGAGGGGGTGTTAGAAAAGTACATATTATAGAATCCTATACTTATATAAAGTATGATAGTTTAGGTATTTTACTCACGTTTGGTTCTAGTAGTCTGTGGTTATAAATACACGATGAATAAAAAGAAACACAAAAGTTATTCCCTCATATTTTCTTTTTATTTCAGCAACTTTTGCAGGTTGGACTGGGACGAGGGGGGGGGGGGTGGAGGGGTAGATGGAAATGTTTAGAAATACTTGTCACAAAATCATCATTGCATTTTTCTTTGCGTTGAGTTTCTAGGGATCGTGTTCACAACATTTAAATATAACCAATAATACACAAACTATTTTCAGTTCATCCTCTTAAATAAATTTAGAGCACGTCGCCTATGCAACAGTATTCTCTCAGGCTGATGCAATGACACTACTCCTCATCTTTGACAGTTAAACTTCACCTTCATCTTGGCTTGTCAAACTATTTTCATCACTCTCCTCAAATTTAGAGCTTTCACAGTTGTCAGCTTGTTGAGTATGGGATTGAGATGCGGACATTTCTGAATCATTATCTTTCAATGAATGAATTCTTCCTTTGTTACCTCCATAAATTAATGTATATCTTTGCGTGGTCTAAGTTTATTACTGTATACCACGTAATGTATATCACGTGACCTAGATACAGTATCAATCCCTTATATTGTGGAATTTTGTAATTACCTAGGCCCTATTTATATCTCTACGTATCAGTGGAAGAAATCAACACCTCCCCCCATACACTTATTCTCTTTATAATTTTATATGGTATCAGCCTAAACACGGCCCAATGTCTTATGATTCTTTTTCAGCCATCGTTTCCACCAATACTCTAATCGTTGCCACTGCTGGTTCAGACTCCTCAAATCTCATATCCAACTTCTCCAACCTCACCATTCGTATTGACCGCTCAAATTATTCACCATGGCACATCACTATCTGCTCGACGTTGGAAACCTACAGGCTTAACTCCTTTCTGACGTATGTCAATCCACCGCTGACAACCATATAGGTAGCAGTTATGCCACCCAAAAATCTTTGCAATCCATCCATCGGCACTCCAGTCCACGCTGCTCCAAATCTGGCGTTGGCAACATGGATGCAAAAGGATCATCTCGTTCTTCTTTGGGTTAGCTCAACCTTGTCGACGCCTCTACTTGGTATCATCACTCGGGCAACCTGAACCGCTGAAGCTTGGTCAATTCTCAGCCATACATTCTGCTCATAAACCCATATGTACCTCTGGCAACATCTTCAATAACTTCCAAAGGGCTCCATGTCCGTCCTTGAATACTTTGAAAAGAAGAGAGCTTTGGTCGACTCTCTCTCAAACTGCCTTTGTATAATCTCTGACGAAGAATTTATTAGATGCCTTTTGTATGGACTTGGTTCTTAGTTCGTCGCTTTTCGTTTGATGATTTCCCTGCGGCCAAATCCGTCTCTTTCAAGGAACTCCTCAGAATCCTACTGCAGGAAGAGTCACGTCAGGAAAAAGATCTCTCCATGTTCCACTCGTCATCGGCAAATGTTGCTCAATGTGTCTACGACCACTGCTTCAACTCAACTCCATTGCCAAACTCTGCTACATATTGGCCACCTCTATCTTTAGCGGACGTTGCCCTCAGTCAATCTTCATATCGCTAGCAACCCACCACTGAGGAAGTTTCTACCCCTAACTTGATGACTAGAGGAATCAAACCCCACAACACTCTTTAAAACCAGCTCATTTCCAGGTACTTTCATTCCTTTCACCGTACTAGTTTTAACATTTACAAGTGTGAATTACATAACCATTAAAATTTCAACATTACCAGGATAGCATGCCAATATCAAGTGGAAAAGAGGAAGATAGAACAATCTTTGGATTACACCGGGAAAATCACAAATATTGATGTAATTCATTCAATCCAAGAGTCCCTTCATTTCCAACATTATTTAATGAGTAAAGTGCTCATATGATCCTATGTTTTGAGGGTTTGTGCTAATATGATGACGTGAAGTTGGAAAGTGCTATTGTAACCCTTGTTTTGTTAAAATGTGCTAATATAACCCTGGAGGCCTGAATTTAGCCGGAAATACATGAAATGACTATTATACCCATGTTTAAAAAAAATAAAAAATAAATAAATGTTAAAAGACAATTAAACCACACTTCTCTTATCTTCTGCTCTTTTCTTCTTCTCTTTCTTCTTCTCTTTCTTCTTCCTCTTTCTTCTTCTCTGTTCTTTTCTTCTCCTTTCTTCTTCTCTGTTCGTTTCTTCTTCCTCTTCTCTTTTCTTCTCTGTTTCGACCCAAAATCCACCGCATCGAGGAGTCGAGGCGTCGCATCGAGCCCAAAATTGAGGCATCGCATCAGGCGGCATCGCATCGTCGAGGCACCGCATCGAGGCGTCGAGGCATCTCATCGGCAGCGTCACATCAGGTGTCGTCGTATCATTGAGGCACCACATCGAGGCATCACATTGGGTCCAAAATTGAGGCCTCGCATCGGGCGGTATTGCATCGTCGAGGCACCGCATTGAGCCATCGCATCAGCGCGGCGCATCGGGCGTCGCATTGGTGGTGGCGCATCAGGCGTCGCATCGGTGGCATCGCATCGGGCCCAAAATCAAGGCGTCGCATCGGGTGGCGTCAAGGTGTTGGGCGGCGTCGAGGTAGGTTCACAGTAATTCATATGAAATGAAGGTGCTGGGAAGAAGTGGAGTAGGGATTGAGCTTTTTATTTACTGTGTTACAGATGGAATCAGAATTTTGTTTCAGAATTTTGTTGCTGGATTTTGTTATTGTGTTACAGATTGAGCTTCTAGATTTGTTGCTGGATTTTAACATTTTTTTCTTCAGGAATCGGAATTCTAATCAGTAGAGTTAGGAGTGGGTTAATTTCAAACTAGTGGAGGAGGATTGGCCCAAGGAATTTTGCCAGATCCGGTGAACTCCAGTGGCGGAGGTGGCGATGGAAATCCAGATTCCGGCGGTGGTAGGCACCGGAGGTGGTGAAGCAGCGGCGGAGGTGGTGGTGCGGCGGAGGTGGTGGTGCGGCGGAGGTGGTGGCGGAACAGCCATGGTTGTGGTCATGGAGATGATGAAGAAGAATGTAGGGGTATTTTAGTCATTATATTATTAGGTTTAAGACTAGGGATATTTTAGTCATTTTAGATTTGGTCAATGCCAGAAATTATTAAGTCAATGCCAAAATAGTGCCACAGGGTTATATCGGCACTTCTGATGCAAAACATAGGGCTACAATAGCACTTTTCAACTTCACAGGGTCATATTAGCACAAACCTCCAAAACATAGGGTCATATCAGTATTTTGCCCTTATTTAATACAATTATATTATTTATCTCAATTTTTTCATTTCCATTACCGATGTCAAGAGAGTGGTTGGGAATGCGGGTATTACGTCCTCATGTTCATGGAAGAACTTGTGCTAAAGACTACCTCAACAAATATTTTAGAGGTTAGTCGACAAATTACATATTAAACATTTGTTCTTCTAACCTACTAAATACTTTCACGTAATTAATGATCGGGTTGTTTTGTACACAAAAATGGTAAGAATATAGAAGTTGTAGCCGACAGATGGTGTCACACTTGAGTGGACATATATTCCAAAGAATGCAAGATTTCTATAGACCTCGTGGTGTAACTTGAGGATAAAATATTAATTTCATACAAATTTAGTTTCTTTTCAAAATTTGCTAGTTCATGGATGATTTATTTACACTTGTTTAGTTTTTACATTAATAATTTCTTGTTGCTTAGAATAAATTTTGTTTCCATTCAGACTATATTTGATTCTATGTAATTAGTTGTTCTGAGTTTCTTCTGTCATATTTCCCCGAGTTTGGATCCGGGATGGGCCAGGTTAAAATAAAATAGGGCATTGCAAATGTAAAACAAAACCAGCACCTGTTTGTTAACTAAGAGCCGTTGCTGGAAAAATGAGCACCACTGTGAATTTTATACCACTGCTCAGCATATACAGGTGCAAAAAAATTAAGATCCTTCTAAGCACAAGAACCGAAAATTATTTTTTATACATGTGCTTGATTTAAATTAGTGCTCAAAAAACTATAGCACTAGATATCATTTTTACAATCAGCGCCGGCAACGATCAATACCGGTGCATGTCATTATCAGCACCAGTATCTTTTAATTAGCACTGGTATGGTGATAGGTTATTTAAGCAGCAGTAGAATAACCGGTGCCATAAGGGGGCCTTGTCATAGTGGATGTCCCCAGCCCATCCCATAGGACCGAATTTGGTCTCCAGATTTTGTTCTGAGTCTAGAACCCCATAAAGTTCTGAGTTCAGAACGTATGTTCCAGGGTCGATGGAGGTTGCCTAGGCTCCAAGTTTGGAACCTATCAAACGCGGTTCATAATCGCCTTTAATGGTTATTTTTAAGGCGATTATCGGAATCACCTCTAATTGACGATGATCTAATGCGCACCCCAGAGAAGGCACTTTGAAATTGCCAATTCTGGTCCTGTATAACTGCCTTTAATGGTCCTTTCTCTCACCAGTGTCTTTACCTGTTTTTTGAATTTTGATTTTTTTCAAAGGGGTATAATGATCATTTTAAAGAATTCAGACTATAATTTGGTTGTCATGATTAGATTGACACTTTTAACCAAAACATAGGGTTAGATCTGCACTTTCAGATTTTAGAAGGTTATTTTGCCACTTTCGACCAAACATAAGGTAAAAACGAACTTTTCTCAAAAAATAAGTACTCCATCATGCATTTTATATGTATCAAATTTTAATACCCAATGAAAATATGTAACTAAAATTATCGGTGGTCAAATATGGCATGAGAAAGTTGACTAAAAAGTCTGTAGATTCGAGTAGGACGAAAGGAGTACGTACCTCATTTTTGAAGTGGCAAATCCAAATCTCATGTAACAAACTATGAGCTTTCTCCTTTCATCAAAGGGTTGGGCCCTTAAAAACCTCTGCGCCATTGGCAATTTTAAATTTTAAAAAATAAAGGTTTAGCTATTTGGATTTAAGTTAATAAAATAAGAGGATGAAATTGAATTTATAAAGTAAATAAAATGAATGCATAAAATTTATTTTATTTTACCAAAAAAAATTTTGTAGAATTTTATTTTAACTCTAATCCCACATAGAACACAGTCTAATACAAAAATTTTTCTCGTTTCGTTTATAAACCAAAGCCACTATGGTTCCACTCATTTAATTTAGTGGCCTTGTCTTTCTGGACACTTTCATTTTCTTTAAATATGTTTTTCTCACTTACTTTTTGCCTATGTAAATTTTTGGGAAAAATCACATTTTAATAGATTTATGGTAATACATTGTCTAATTACAATAATAAAAAAATTAGAAGATTATAGTTGCAAAATAAAAAATTTATCATGCAACATGTAGTAGATTTAAGTCTTATGACCTGATTAATGCAACGTAGAATTTTTTTTTTCATTTTTTCTGTTTGCAGTTTAAACATTGATTTTTCCATATTTTATGAAAACACCATCTTTCAAGAGTTTGACTCTTTAGCCTATTTTACTCACATTTTGAAATTCCAATGAATGGGGGGCATTATTGTCACTTTATTGATCCCAACCATAATCCCCCCGCAAAATCCTAATTTTCAACGCATTCTCTAGATCCATAGCCACAAACACGCAGAGCACACTAAAGCACACAGTAGAATCAGACCATAATTTCCATGGATTTGCAGACTGGTTTTCTGCTACTGCGGCAACAATTCAAGGTGATGTTTAAGGAGAACATTCTGCTCGGAGCCGCCGCTACACATTTCTGCGCCTCTTCTCCTCCTTAGTCTCCATCCTCCTCCTCTTCTTCATCCAGAAGAACATTGAAACTCGATTCTCGAGCACCACAACATTTGAGAACGATTTTAGTTCCCAAGCATCAGTGGTTTCAGCTCCCATTTCGCGCTGCGAGGACAAGTTCTTTGCGAAGTAGCCATGTTTTGATTTTGTCTGGAGCGGAAATGGTAGCAAAACGGTTTCCATATTTTTGCGGAGGATCATGGATAATAATTTCGGCTGGAGAATAGATTCTACCAAGGTACTACAACTAAAGGATGGCCTAGCCTCTTGTGCCACAGTTTGGCCGAGTGCATCTTCTCAGATTTGGACACATGCCATGTGTGTGCGGCAGTAGAGAAATGCCGCAACCAGTAAACTCCACTGCGTTGCTCATCTGCACCAATGATTGTTTTCGTAACGCTTTCCTAAAGTACACATAGCTGATCGGTTAAGAAAGAGAAACACCGAGCATGTAGAAGCAACCTAGCAAAGGAGAGAAGGTTGCATTCCAAAGTCGGCAAATAGAGAACATGATTAATCCTCGCATACTGAGAGAAGACCGAATAACCTTCCTAAACTCCTTTAACAACACGATTGTTCGGAAGCTTAATAGGAACATGTGTAATATCAATAATATCATGAAGCAAGGCCAGATCACCGGTCATATGAAAAGAGGCACCAATGTCGAGAATCCATAAAGAATGGTTACCAGTAGCATCAACGGAAGTAGTGTTCATGGAGTTGTACAGATGCAGGACTTCCTTCCATTGATCAGGCTGAGATTCGAGCCACGAGCTGTGGAATCCGAAATAGAGACAACGATGAATGCCGCAGGCTGGAGTTGCTGCTGGGCCGAGAGAGCAACACCACCACCGGCAGCGCTGCAGCCACAACCAGCTTTGGGAACACCGTGAATCTTCCAGCAGCGAGAGACGTCATGCCTGAGCTTCCCGCAATGAGTACACGATGAACAGCCATTGGAGGGATTTTCATGGGTCAATGGGGCTAACGGGCATGGCTGAAAATTGGGTTTAGCCTGAGCAGCGAACGTTATGCCGTCAGACTTGGTGTCACATTCGTGTATCATGGTCTTGTGACGTTCCTCCTGAGCAACCAAAGCATAAACCCTGTTGAGGGACGATAATGGTTCTTGCGCCATGATGCTGGAACAGAGAGTACCAAATGTGTCATCGAGGCCAAGAAGAAATTGATGAAGGCGCTCGACATCATGTTCAGTCCGAAGCTTGGTCATGATGTTACAGGAACAATTACTGCAGAGACAAGCCTGAAGATGAACATATGTAGTGACCTCATCCCAGATTTTCATGAGTGCCCCATAGTATGACACGAAGGACTTACCACCCTGGAGACAATTTGCCAAATCCGCATGAAGTTGGAGAAGACGAGGGCCATTGCCAACAGAAAAGCGATGGCACAACTCCCTCCAGAGTTCAAAAATAGTCTCTGGATAGGTGATAGAGGATCGAATTGATGGGTCAATAGACTGAACGACCCAACCATCAACATAGAGTTAACATTGTACCAATCATCAAGATCCACAGAAGCAACACCGACCTGAGGGATACGGCATCGATAAAACCGAGCTTACGTTTTGCCTTAAGAGCGTTCTTCATCGAAGTGGTCCATTCATGATAATTGTCGCCCTTGAGAACAGCCGCACATAGAGACAGGCCTTGATGATCTGAAGGATGGATGTAGAAGGGAGACGAGTGATCAAGAGGATGCGGAAGAGGTTGAGGGATGACGTCTTCGTCAACCGGCCGGTGGAGGAGGCAACAACGGGATGTTGGTCTCGCTGGCGGTGGGGGGTGGGTTTACCGTGCTCTCCGCGTTACTTGTGATGATTCGGTGGCGGCGGAATTCACATGGCGGCAGGGGGTTTTGGTAGGGAAAATTTAGGTTTTAGAGAGTAGGCTCTGATACCATGAAACAAGGAAGATTGACATATTTTGGGAATAATGATCTGATTGATATTCACAAGATGATGCGTGATTCATATCCAAATGTACATGAGATGACTAAGGTAATTATGTAAACTACGTAAGGTATTACAATACAAACTCTAGAACTCTATTAATACATTATTCCCTCAATTCCAGATTAATCTTGATCTGCAATTTAAACTTTTATATAACGTTGACCTTGAATTTGGATTGATACTCCCTCAGTCCCACCTTAAGCAGCACACTTACTATTTGGTAATCAACACTCTCAAACTTTGAGCACATAATTGAATAGATACATAAATAATAATATTATCGTATGTGATATTGTTGGATTCATCATATTAAGTAATTTCTAAATATTAATTTTTTATTTATTGATATTATACGTAGTTAAATATATTAATGGTCAAACATATTTTTTGAAGATCGCAAAAAAAATTATGTGCACCTTAATTTGGGACGGAGGGAGGGAGTATGTGAGTTATAATATAATCTCATGTGTGATTTTCTTAGATTTGTCATTACGTTGTATATAACTGTTCAAACTTCAAAGTAAATGTGAACACATTGATCTGGGATAGGGAGTTCCTGAATTTGATTGAGCTGAATTTGTTACCTTTGAAGATTTAACCTATCTGTAATTGGAGTAGTTAACATTGGAAGGTCTGGGGTTTTGGAAACTTAAAATGTTTTAATGAAATAAATAAAGCGTATACTTCAATAACTATTGTTTATTAGTATTACACATCTTACATTTGAGTATACATGATTAGAGTTGCTACCTTCGTCACAGTTGTAACGGCATCACAGTTGTAACGGCAAATTTTTATGATTTTTTTAAAAACACGTTTGACCGAAAAATTTAATTAGTATATAAGCCATAATATGATATACTGAGAATAAACTCTACTGTAATAAGTTATGGTGCTCAGACAAACTCTACCCCTATACGTAGATGAGAATAATTTGAAGACCCAACATTTAAGTTCTAAATCCCATTTTATATTGTTGTAGAGCGTGAAATTTTGCGGTATCTAATTAGAGATATGCATCAACCCTCCCCAGTTTGACTCCTAGATAAGGTTTCAGTTTCTTGCTTTGTCTTAACTCAGCTTCTTATTCTTCATCTTTTATGTATCCAGATCCGAACTTTAGTTAGGGGATCAATTTCAAGGAGTTCGTGCACCTTGCAAGCAGTGGTGGAACCAGACCAATATATTTGGGGGCGAGTTAGTATATAATTTTTTTTTCCCGTTCAATGTAACAAAAATGAAGAGTTCTCTGTTGGTCTTTCATATGCCGTATCAAGACTTCACCGCCTCAAAATATAAAAGCCATGCACCCACGATTGTGTTGTGCGACAGTGCATCGCACTCGACAATTGGACTAATGAGTTCTTAGCAGAGTTGTTTACTCTGTCCCATTTGTAACTGTTTAGTTTTTGTCAACTTTTTCATTATACATTTGACCATTAATTTCAATTAGTATATAATATTTATATGATTATTATACGTAACTAAAATTATTGGTGAAAGATATTGTTAAATTTGTCAAAGCATGTATTTTCTATAAAAAAAAATGGCAGGGCGTTTACATGTAATTAAACTTATTTAATTACAAGTTGGATGGAGAAATATGAAAAAAAAAGAGAATAATTTGTTGTTTGGAAAAAAAATAGTAGTGTTAGGAATAATGAAATGCACATTAGCAATAAACTAGATTTGTGATAATTAATTATATCACTATTTATTTACCAAAGGGGAATATTATGTCATTACCCTCAAATTCTACTATAAATACCCCCTTAGAGGATGAAGAATAATGCATCTCTCATTCTCTCATTCACTTCTTTTCATCTTATCTTCTTCTCCATTCTCTCTTTCTTACTTCCCACATCAAGTCCTTTGCTAATTTCTCAATAAATTAGTGCAAAATTAGTGAAATCACAACACGTTATCAGCACGTCACTCTCCATCTTCATTGAGTAAGTCATCTTCTAAAAGTTGTAAGAATTTTGTGATAATGAATCAAAGTAGTTGGTATTAAGGATACTAGTCCAAACTTTTCTATTAATTTGTAGATGTCTAGAACCTCATGTGTTAAAACTTGATTATATTTGGCTTGCATTCCTTTTAAACTAGACTGCACAGATCAACTTCACATAAGTGTCTAGTAACTATGACCTAAAGCTTTTTCCTCATCCACAACACTTAATCAGGACCCTTTTCATTGGCTTAATTTTCAAATAAATCTCAACATAGTAGAATATCTAAAACAATAACAACAACAACAATAACAACAACAACAATAACAACAACAACAATAATAATAATAATCAGCCACGGTAGAAATGATGTGATGTATAATAATTAAATTTCTAACTTCATAACATCATTAACTTTCTAACTACGTAACACTACTACCTTTCTAACTACATAACACCATATTACTATACACAAGAGGCTTTGCCACCTTATGGTAATGTGATGTAATTTATTAACTTTCTAAGTGCATAACACCATATTTCTATACACGGGAGGCTCTGTCACCTTGTAGTAAAATGGTGTGATCTACATCTAACTAATCTTTAATTTCTTTAATTTAATATTTCTGTGATTAATTATGTCTCTAATATATTTGTCTATTTATCTAATGACATTACATTGCTAATCTACTCTTAACATTTTAACTACAATTAATTAACATAACGGTTATAAATGACTATATTTCCAGCGGTAATATAACAGCTATATTTTACACTATAAATACAAAACATCAAATGATACAAAACCACATCCTCTCTTCTACCTCATTTTTTTTCTAAATTTTTCCGATAAAATTTCTAGACTAATATTTATCTTTGTTGCTGTAATTATTTTAGTATCACATGTTACCATTCTCACCGTAGAAGTTTCACCGGAAGATTTTCATTTTTCTTCATTGATGATCGGAATCATGTATTACTCTTTATTTTTTGCAATCATTATAGACTTCTGTATTTTAAATTAAATCTAATGAACTATTTTACTTTCCCTATTAGTTATCATCATGTCAAGCCTTGTGAAGCTTGAATTCAGTCCACTCGACATCAGTGGAAACAACTATATGCCGTGGATGATAGACGTTGAGATGCACTTGGAATCAATGAACCTCCTTGAGACAATCCAAGAGGGGAATAACTCATCAAGGATGGACAAGGAAAGATATTTAATCTTCCTTCGACGACACCTTGATGGGAGTCTCAAAAATGGATATCTCACTATGAAAAATCCACTTGAGTTGTGAAAAAATTTGAAAGAAAGATACGATCACACAGGAGATGTAATGCTCCCCATATACCGCGATGACTGGAACAATCTACGGTTCCAAGACTATAAGAAAGTCTGCGACTATAATTCTGCAATGTACACAACAGTAACCTACTTGACGTACTGTGGGATTACAATAACTGACAATGACATACTGGAAATGACTCATTCTACTTTCCACGCATCAAATGTGACCTTGCAACAACAATATTGTGTGCGGGGTTTTAAAAGATATTCTGAACTAATTGCTTGTCTCCTCATTGTGGAAAATAATAATGAGTTGCTGATGAAGATTCATCAATCTCGCTCGTCTGGCTCAAGAGCATTTCCTAAAGAAAATGTTGTTAACTCCGACAAACCTGAATGCAAAAATTATTTTCAGGGTCAAGAGAGAGGGCGAGGTCGTGGACGAGGTCAAGGTCGTGGTCGTGGTTACAGACGCGGTTGAGGTGGTTACAATTTGTCCTATAAGTCCGGTAACTAGAACCGCAAGAAGCATCAATATGAGAGGAACCATGAAAGTACCCATAAAACGGAAAAATACGCCAGCTCATCAAAGGGATCTGGAACTTCTTGTTTCAGATGTGTTGGCAAAGGACATTGGTCAAGAGTTTTCAGAGTCCCAAAACACTTATGCAAACTCTACCAAGAGTTCATAAAAGGAAAGGGGAATGAGGCAAACTTCAATGAATCCATTCATCTCAAAGCTTTTGATTTAAATGATGATTTCATGGACATAGTTGATGATTTCAATGAACAGCCAAGTGGTGGAAACTAAAAGGACAATTGTAAAACTATTATTGTGAATGAAGCTAGATGGTCGGATGCCTGCTTGTATCTCTAATATATATATATATATATATATATAAATGGTTTTATTTAAAATTTTCTATTTTCAAATTTATTATCTTTCTTATCAAATTTATTTTGTTTTTAATTAAAGAGGTGAAATGGATAAAGCTAATCGTGAACCCAACCAAAGGATTAAAAATGAAGAAATCTGCATACTCGATTGTGGAACAACGCACACTATATTGAAGAATAAAAGGTTTTTCTCAAAGGTAAAACCAACACAGACCTTTGTGAATACAATATATGGTCCTGTAGATCTGATTGAAGGAGTTGTCAAGGAAAACTTTACATTGCTAAATGGCACAATATTTACAGTAAATAAGGCCTTATTTTTGCCAAAGTCCAAAAGGAACTTATTGAGTTTCCATGATATATATTCTCATGGATTTGATACTCAGTATGTAACTAAAGGTACCATGAAATATATGATTCTCATTGTGTATAAATATGGAAGGAAATGCATACTTGAGAAACTACCAATGCTCCATACTGGATTGCATTACACGCATATAAATGCAGTAGGATCAAATACGGTAGTGATCAAACCTTCAATATTTACCATATGGCATGATCGGGTGGGCCATCCTGGTTCAACTATGATGCGAATAGTTATTGAAAGCACACATGAGCATCCGTTGAAGGACCAGAAGATCCCTCATGGAAAATCCTTTCAATGAAAGGCTTGTTCCCTTGGAAAACTAATCATAAGGCCTTCACCGGGAAAGGTTGAAACAGAATCACCAGAGTTTCTTGAACGTATTCAAGGTGATTTATGTGGACCTATCCATCAACCATGTGGACCATTTCATTACTTCATGGTACTGATATATGCTTTTGGCAAATAGTCACAAGTATGCCTGTTATCAACTCAAAATATGGTATTTGCTAAATTACTCGCTGAGATAATCAAATTACAAGCTCAATTTCCTTATCATACGATCAAGAAAATCAGACTTGATAATGCCGGTGAAGTCACATCCCAAACTTTCGATGATTATTGTATGTCAGTTGGGATTGTTGTTGAGCATCCCGTTGCTCATGTGCACACACAAAATGGTCTGGCAGAATCACTGATCAAATGTCTCCAACTCATTGATAGACCATTAATAATGAGAACAATGCTTCCTACTTCAGTATGGGGTTATGCAATATTACATGTTACAGCATTGATTCGCATCAGGCCAAGTGCATATCATAAATACTTCCCACTACAACTTGCATCAGGCCAAGAACCAAATATATCCCATCTAAGGATTTTTGGTTGCGCTGTTTATTTTCCGATTGCACCATCGCAAAGAACAAAGATGGGACCACAGAAAAGTCTTGGCCTTTATGTAGGCTTTGAAAGACCATTTATTGTTGGACACCTTGAACCCCTAACTGGGAATAGTTGTACAGCTCATTTTGCTGATTGCCATTTTGATGAAGAAAATTTTCCAGCATTAGGGGGAGAAAGAAAACACCTGGAAAGGAATATTACCTGGTCTGTACCAACATTATTGCATCTTGATCCTTATACAAAAGAGTGTGATGGAAAATTCCAAAGGATTTTTCATATGCAAGATATAGCAAATCAACTTTCTGGTGCAGAGAGTGACTAAATCTCACATCCTAGCTGAGAATGCTCCTGCTCAAATTGAAATCCTGAAAGGGAAAATTGAAAACAAAGTCACTCATGAAATCATGACACACCTAAAGTGTGGAAGACCACTCAGTTTCAAAGATAAAAAATCCTCGTAAAAGAAAAGGATCAGAGAAACAAGATGACCAGGTAGAAATATGGAACGAGGAAAATCAAGAAATTTTGATTAAATTGCAACTTAGTAAGGGTTGTCCATTTCGTCTGGCTTAGATGAGCACCCCAATGTTTTAACATTTTATATTCCTTCCACAACACCTGATTGGTTGGGTTTTTACCAGTACTATGGTTCGTATTGAACCTGGCTGGACTTGAGTCTGGAGTGCTTCTCCTTCCGCCCCTGCTACCACGACCTCACTCTCTGCCCCTACTAGCTAAATAAGAATTCTTCCATTTCCTCTGTCCACACCCATGGCCCTTCTATCAATAGGATCCTTCACCAATTTAGGGTCTTCCTCATCCTAAATCTCCCTTCCGGGTGCAACATCTACAGGAACGGCTGCACCTTTCCTTCCATAAACTCACCCAATCCCCGTTAAAAAATCCATTCGCAGGCCATCACAGAGCTACGTCTTCGAATCCAGCTCTAACTCAAGTTTCCGGAGACTTCTCAAACCTTTGGCGTGACACTCTTCATTGTTCATCAACATTACACAAATGCCATCGCAAAAGTTGTGCATTGCCTCATATATGCTGTTAGAAGTGTTCAACCGATCGGTTTTTTGGTTAAACGGTTAATCGGTTTTGGTTTCTACTGGTTTATGAAATTTTATAAGGATGCGAATAACCGACCGATAATGTTGTCGGTTTTACCAGTTCGATTAGTATTAGTTTCGGATGATGTGTTAGTTATTACCGGTTACCATATATCATTCATTTAAAATTAAAAATATAAATCCATATTAATATACATTAGTAGTTAGAGCCAAAAATTTTAGAATAAAAGGTAAGAAATTTAGGAATTTGATGCTTGTGGTGCATAGGAGTTGAATTATTTTTTAATTAATATTAAAATTTTACAGTGAGTTTTCATCAATAATTATTAGTGTTGGGCACAATTATTAGCTACATCGACTTTTTTTTGCATTATTATTTATTCTGGGCATAATTATTATTGAAAGATATATGGGCTAATGATATAGAGTTTAAAGAATAAGTTAATTTGAATTAGGAACTCAAAGTTTTCTTATTGGGTTTGTGATTAAGGCCCAAAGTTTAGTGAATTAACTTTTGGGGTTAAAGTTAATTAATGTGCTATAAAATCTTGGGTAATATGCAGATATAACCCTATATGTTGAGGAAAGTGCAAATATAACCCTCAGTTGTTTTTTAGTGCAAATATAACCCTGGATGTTGAATGAAAGTGCAAATATAACCCTCCGGCCATGTTTCCGGCGTTGACCGTCAGAATCCGGCATTTGACCGTTAGAATCCGGCAGTTGACCAACTTGCAATGACTAAAATACCCTTATGGCTGAACCCTTGACTTGGAAGGACAATTTTTCCCTTATTATCATTGGGCCCACAAAAAACCATATGTTAACTTCCTTTGTTTTAAAAAAAACTGGTCGTTCCTTAAACCCATCCCTTCTTCTGCATCAATCCACCTAACTTCCTTAGTTTTCCTTCCCCTATTGAATTTAGGTGGATAGATTTTTTCGGATTGTACCTCCCCAGTTCAAACTCTCCGGCCACCTTAAACCCATCCCTCTCCAACCATACCTTCAATTTCCCCACCTTCTCAAAAACGACGTCGTCGCTAGCCACTCTACCAAACTTCACCACCGCAAATTTCCTCTCCCCTTCATCCCTCACCACCAGAATCAATTCTCGCCCACCGCGACTCCAAGGATGATTATCTCGACTCAAATTTCGACTCTGTGGCCAAAAGGATGACTCCCTAGACTGAATTTCTGAATTTGTGACTTAATCCCAACTCAAATCCACCATAAATTGATCATATCCGAAGCACCCTACGAATGATGCGAGTCCTCTCCACCGCTTCCAATTCTACAAATTTCATGGTCAGGTGTGTGCCAAATTGAACCGACGAGTAACTGCCATGAATCTAGACAAAATCCAAACAAATCTGAATTTGATTTTAACTTCGACGGTTGAAAATTCCAACAAAATCTTGCCACCGCCACCAATTCCTGGCCACTACCGCCACCAATCCCAGGCCACCATCACCAAGCTCTCCCAACCACCACCACCACCACCTTCACCCCGCCACGAATCGCATCCCTAAACCCAGCTCATCCTTGCCTCAACTCAGCCTCGCCCCACCCCGCCATCATCTGCACCTCCACCATCATCGTTTCTGCCTCCACCCGCAACCTTCATAACCGCCTCTTGTCAAGCCACCGGAGAGAAGTTCTTGCTCTTAATCAGAGCCCCAAACCTCGGTCCTTCCGCATTAGGGTTATGACGGCGATGATTGGCATGACAAGGTGGTTAAGTCGGAGAAGAGAGATCGAAAAGACAAAAGACGAGGGGAAGAAAGAAGAAGAACAGACAAAAAAAGGAGAAATAAGAAGAAGAAGTGACAAAGAAAGAAGAAGATGCAAGTGGTCAAGGGTTTGAAGGAGACAAAGAGCAATATGGTCATTACCTCATTTGAAATTTTCAATTGTTTTTAAACATAATCGGTAGGGTAAATTTGTCTTTTCACCAAATTTCGGCATCAAATTGCCAAAAAAAGTTATATTTGCACATAACCTGAATAGATAGGGTATATTTGCACTTTCAATTAGCGCAGGGTTATATCTGCACTTTCATCAATTATATAGGGTTATATCTGCACTTTCCTCTAAAATCTTTTACAGGTTAGACGATTACCAAATAATAAAACTGATAAGGAAACTGATTAATCGACATTAACTGATAACTGTAACCAATATTAACCAATTAACCGACATTAACTGATAATCGTAACCAATATTAACCAATTAACAAGTTAACCGAATTAAATACCGGTTTGGTTTTGATCGGTTATCGGTTTTTCAATTTTTTGAAGGGCCTTATCTGCTGTAACTGACAGGTGTTTCACCGAAGAGCGTGGATAATGGGTATTTCTCCTTCAAATACTTTCTCGGAACGTCCTTGCGCTACCTGCAAAACACATACTTCTAGGGAACATCCCTTACATCCTCTTCCCAAAAAACCCCGAGTGCGTCATAGAATCATGTGGAACTCAAAATTATTGCAAACACAACTAATATCCAAAGTATTACTATCCAGCGAGACGCTAAAATTCTATTTCATAGTACAATTCGGTCTGAATTTCTTCACAATAACCTTGTACGTAACCACACCATCAACATCGCTCACAAGAACTCCACTGTTGTGTGCCATCTGGATCATTTTTGCACGAACCTCCATAAATTTTGCATGAGTGAACAACTTCTCAAAAATATATTCAAAGTGATGGATGACAGTCTCCCTAGACTGGAGGTGATTACAGTTGAATATCGCCTCATCCTCCTCCTTAATCCTCTTACAAACTATCTGCTCATACCTCTAAACAAAAGTGGCCAGGCCTGTGTTAATGTTGATGTGCCCTTTGAAAAAGTTATTCATGTATTCGCCCCACTGCCCTGATGACATCCCAACCCAAAATTGTGTCCTAAAGAAAACCGGAACCCATTTCTCCCTCTTGTCATACATTTCACGCATCCAGGAATTCTCAACCAGATTGTGCTTTGCGATTGTTTGGTTCCACCAACATTCGAACTGCTGGATTGACACTAAGTCGTGCAGCACTTCTATGATCTCTCCCGGAATTACTTTCTAATCAGCCAGAGACCCCAAGTTCCTTTGTGCATTACGCATTATATGCCAGATGCACCATCGGTGCCTCAATTGTGGAAACACGGTCTCAATGGCCTTTCTTTCATAGATATAGCCACTAAGATGAAGTGATGTATGCAAACACATTAGATAAAACCTGGTCAAATAACTATAGACACTGACCACACCTATATACTAAACATTTTTCCCAATAGCAGGACACATACTCGAAATCAACGATTTCAAAGGAAGAACAATGAGAGCATCAAGAATGAAAATGGATATACACAGTTTGGGAACACACACACACACACAAACATATATATAGCTGGCAGAACTAAGCGTTCCATTCACAAATCAAATTTAAGATAATTGGTATCTGTGGCTTTGTCTTGGTCAGTAAGGATGCACGATGGGCCCTTCCCCATGCACTTCCCCCACATGTTGAACAACCAAACAAATGTTTTGGTGTCCTCTTTACCAATTAGTCTGCATCTGAGAAGCATAAACATCCCATGATGATTCATGCCGATGAATGGTGCAAACGACATCCAAAAGCGATTGGATATGAATGTAGCCAAAACTTAATGTAAGCCTCCCTGCACCTAGAATCAGCCTAGAATACATTCTCCAGCCTCCTGTTCTCATCAACGGTGTACTCATAGAAGAAACCGGGACTTTCTTCCATCATCTTCTCGAAATGAATTTCCGTGGTTGTGAAATCACCTTCTTTTATAACCTCCCTTGAGTTGTAATATAGGAAATTACGCATGTCTATCTTAGTGTAGGGTATAGCGCTATACCTCTTGTATCTATTAACAAAAATGTTATATATTTGCGGGACGGCCACACTAGAACTTTTAAGCTCCAAAATTAGCCTCTGGTCAGACACATTAATTCTATGGTACCTGCTCAAATGCTTGGAATCAATGGGATTTAATTCATGGTTGTGGGGGTCTTCAACCTTTGTAATCCTCCATGGGGTATCCAGGGTGCCACTCTGTTATGCATTCACCACAACCAATCTTGCATGTTTTAGTCGAACGTTTTGGGTCCTTTTATCTAGTTTTGAATATACCAAATTTTTAGCAGACCATAAGGATCCTGTAGTGGTTCCGGTACCACGAATCCATTACCATCCCACCAGTTTCGTTACGCAAATGCCCTTCAACAATATCCCCGCACCATTTCGAAGATCTTCTAATGCGATCTTGAAAACCTTGCTAATGGGCATATCGGTGGACATGAGCGACGAAGTCTTCACATGTGCTAAATTCCACTCCTTCAGTTGGTTTGCTCCTGATACTATGCTCCATGCGGACTGGTACCACCGGTGGTAGAACCCTGTCATGCAGCATCATCTTCCCTATCTCTGAACATGAAGTCAACTCCATCGTCAACAAGCGGATGTTCATCCTCGTTTATCCATCCATCTTCATCCAAGTTGATTAACATAGTATTTCTCGCGGATGCGTCACCCACATTCTCAACATTGTGTATATTGTTGTCCGGTCCAATTCCATTACCACCCTCACTTCCACTATCATCGCCAACATCTTCGACAATAACTTTCTTTCCATTCCTTTGCACTTCGGCTTCATCTCCTACAACTTCCTGGGCAGCTATATTTGTTTCTTCAGTAAACACATTCAAATCGGGCAAAAAAAGAAAGGGCTGAGACAAAGATTCAGTCCCAGATTCCCGACCCAAAGAGGTTGCGTTCAAGTCAAAAATTGACAAAGCAGACATCTGCAACCACTGTACAATTTGATTAATATTTAACCCTATTGGAGTACATTGAAGGATGACTATGACTAACCATGGTAATACTTTAATGAACTAATGTTGAACCAAAATCGACTCCACAAATATCTTACCTATGCTTGCAGAAGGGAGATGGAGAGTGATTGTAGACTTAGAGTGCTTTCATAGAGGAATAAGAGCGACTCGCCCAATCAAAGTGCTTGCATAGAGGAAGAAGAGCAACTCGCCCAATAGTGTTCAGAAAGATGGGCAAAATCGGTATTTGCGTGCAAAAGGAATAAAATGTGTGAAGAAAGAATGGGAAAAACTATGTCAGAAGATGGTACAGGGGGCAAAAATTCCAAATTCATACACGAAATTCAGCAAGTGAGATGAGAGGCAAAAGGGGATGAGTACTGAGAGCCAGTAGGAAGCCGCCACGTCGTTGTGGGGTCCTAGGTCGCCCACACATTGTGTCAACTTATAATTCTCCGAGAGCATAAGTGGCAGCTCAAAATCTCAATGACAATACCACCAAAATTTGAGGATTACTAGGTTTACTTATTACAACGTTACTTATTACAACGTTGGTCATCTTTCTAAATGACGGTTACTAAAAACCCTTGTATTTACTAGGAAATTATATGCATGCTAAATATCATCATGTTTTTTTGCTAGAGATTATAACTACAAATTCACCAGATGTATGTATATCATCTTAAATTTAGTTAAATTAGAACTAGTGGATCTCTTTTTATGTTTCTTTCTATTTTGTAAACTTCATTATGGAACCATAAATGAAACTTTTATTATACAAGTTTTTCAAGAATAGCTCTGCCTTCTCTCAACCCATAATCTCTCTCTAGGAAATCCTTTCCTAGTTTTTTCAATATCTTCAAGATCTTACCATCCCTCCAATGATTCTGGAGCCTATTCTTCAAACGTTGTTTTGATCATCTATTTTAATTGTTTGAAAAGCAAAAAAAGGTTTTATGTTCATACACAATCAATCGGGATATTCACAAATATTTGATTGAAGGACTTTCATCAATATGAAGATCCCATTAATCTCTATATATTCACGTATTCAACACCCTCCAGCTCTCATCAATTTCATCCATCATAACCATACTCTCCTTATACTCCTAATTTCCCATATAGACTCTCTTGCTGCTACAACAATGGGGGAAGAATTGATAGCCCAGTATGCAAAAATTAACCTCTCTGATGAAACCCAAAACAGAATCATAGCCCCAAATTCATTGGAATACGGAGACCAACAGCCAAAATCGTTCTTCCTAGGTGCTAAGATCCTGAATCAGAAATCAAGGAGAGTGGACTACATGATCTCCACAATGAAGAGGGCGTGGAACTGTAACGGTAAAGTAGAAGGATACCAGATGGGAGTCAACCTTGCCCTGTTCAAATTTGAAAGGCTGGAAGATAGGGCCAAGGTCACTGAGTCGTCACCCTGGTCCTTTGAGCATCACTTGGTAGTACTTGTGGAAACAGATGGAGCTGATGCCCTTCGTCATCTCTGTTTTACGGAGACCTCCATCTGGATTCATGTCCATGATGTCCCACCAATTCTAATGACACCGGACATGGTTGACTTGATTGGAGATTACCTGGGTGATTTCGTAAAAGTGGAAAAAAATAAGAATGGAAAATGTATGGGAAGGAAACTGAAGCTGAGGGCAATAATCAACGTCTATAAACCATTATCAAGAGTGATCACAGTGGAATTCAAAGGTACTAATTACCTATTTTATTTTCAATATGAGAGATTGCATGTTTTCTGCCAACTATGTGGTTGCTTGACCTTTGAGAGTCGACTTTACATGTTACTACCTAACAAAACTGAGCAGTGCGATTTTTCTGTTACTCTGTGCGATTTCTCTGTGCGAAAAACACACCAACGTTTCTGTTCTTCTCCTTCTCTAACTCTTCACTGTAACGGCTCTTTTCTGATTCTGGTCTCAGGCCATGGCATCTCCGATGCCTAATCAAAATCTGGATTCCACCTCGGCTACTAACAAAAGCTTCATTCAAGCACTAAACACGAAACCCTCTCCGCTATTATCCGCTCTACCAGACACGCCCAACCTTCATCCTATAACCGAGTATAAGGGAAAGATAGCATATATTCTACCTCCGGAGGAAGGCAAACTTCTGGCTTCGCACTACCAGAATGCCTTGGTTGGTAAATTCAACAGAGGGAAACCCCCTATGGAGAAACTAGTTGCTGCTTTCAAATCAATTGGTTTTAAGGGTAAATTTCAATTGGGATCTATTGACTATCATCACATTCTTATTTAATTTCAGGATAGCAAGGATTATCAACGCTGTTGGATGAAGGGTCAATGGATGATCCAGGGATCAACAATGAAGGTTCAGAAATGGACTCCGGACTTTTCCCCTGCCGCCGAATCCTCTGTTGTACCAGCATGGGTAACTTTACATCAACTTCCAATTCATTTCTACAATACCTCTGCTATCATAGGCATTAGTAGCCAGATAGGGAATTTTCTCAAAATGGATACAGCTACTAATGCCCTAACAAGACCTTCTGCTATTAAAGTTTGTGTTGAAATTGATTTACTGTCACAACTCCCTTCTACAATTGTGGTAGGAATTGGAAATAAAGTTGCTGAGTACCCAATTGAATATGATCAGTTGCCTTCATATTGTACACATTGTAGGATAATAGGACATAGCCAGGCAAACTGTAATTTTCAACACCCTGAACTGAGGAATAATAGAAATGTCTTAGATGAAACTAAAGTGATTAAGGTTAGGCAGGCCTCTGTTCAAACTGACACTCATAAGAAATTAGGAATTCCAGCTAAGGTAGCTGTTGAAGTGGAAGGCACTTCAACACTATCAGTTTCCCAAAAAGAATCTGATTTCCAATTTCAAAACTTGATCTCAACCTCTCCTGGGGAAAACAACTCAAACTCTCTCAGAGTTAATCCCATGAATAGAAATACTACTTTTTATTCATTGGATGATATCTCAAAACCAATCTCCAATTTTATTTGGAGAAGAAAGAGTAAACAGCCTGAACTTCCTCTTATCCAGGAAAATTTAGTTAAAAAGGATATGATTACTATATCAAATGCTTTCCACACTTTAACTGATCTACAGGATGATGATCATGATGCCCAAGAGGATGAATCAGTGGACATTTTCCACGAATCTGTGGAATCACAGGAATTAGTGTCACATCCAAAAGAGGTAGACACTATGGCCATTTGTTTGTCCACCCCTGATGCAGAACAGGTTGATCCAAATGAGCAAACACTCGACAATGCAATCAAAGTTCCAGCCATCACTGCAGTACATAACCAAGCTGTGGAACACACCTTTCAACAGGAGGTAAGCATTTCAACTGCAGACAAAATGAGTCTAAGTGAGGGTAAGAAGGGTAAAAATAGTACTGCTCCCGTATCTAACCAAAGGAAACTAAGATCATCTCAAAAAGCAACCCCCCCCAAATTCTTAAATGATTAAGTACACCAAAATAGGGAAAATATTAGTTTGGAATATTATGGGTTATGGCACTTCACTGGATAGATTAAAGACTTTAAACAGGAAACACAAGATAGACATTCTATGTCTAATTGAACCATGGCATGAAAAACAGAATTTACACAGTTTGAAACATGATCTTGGTTACAATAATGCTCTTCATGCTCAGACTGCTAAAATTTGGCCTCTATGGAATCATGTTTTCAGTTTAACAATTGTAAATGAATCCGACCAGTATATACAGGCTACAGTAACTGATAACGCCACTTCTGTTCATTGGAATGTTTTTTTCATTTATGCTAGTGTCCACAGACAATTGAGGGAGAATTTATGGTCAGATTTACAAACTCCAACACCAGATCCATGAATTTATATTGGTGATTTCAATACTGTAGCATCGGTTATTGAATATAAAGGTAGGAAATCGACCCCTAGAAAAAGCATGAAACAATTTAATGAATTTCTAACTAAGATGGACTTACATGATATCCCTACTATTGGTAACTCTTTCACTTGGAGCAACAATAGATATAGGGATAAAGGAAAGGATCTACAGTTTCAGAGGTTAGACAGGGGATTATGTAACTTAGACTGGCTGGAAATTTTCCCCAATAGTTCTATACAGGTTTTAAATAGGATGACATATGATCATTCTCCTCTTTTATTATCTATTCAATCAGCTGTAGAAAAGGCTCTAAGACCCTTTAGATATCAAGAAATGTGGTCAAATAGAGAAGATTTTCATGATTTAGTAGTCTCTAACTGGAATCTAATATCACCTCTAACTGGGATGAATAGATTTGTTCACAAACTAAAGAGGCTTAAGATTGTAATTAAGGATTGGAACAAAAATATTTTTGGTGATGTTAATAAGAATCTTTCACAGTCTGAATCAAGAGTCAATGAACTGAAAATTCTTTACCAGCAGTTTCAGGATGAATCAGTTTTAAATGAGTTACTGAAAACTAAAGCTTTGCTACTGAGATCTCAGAAGGAATACAATATTTTTCTGAAGCAAAAGGCTAGGTTAAACTGGTTTAAACAAGGTGATGCAAACACAAGTTATTTTCACCACACAATTAAGGAAAAGAAAGTAAGATCTAGAATTGCTAAAATTAAAGATGGTAATGGAAATTGGATATCTGATCCAAGTTTGATTAAAGAAGAAGGTGTGAGATTTTTTCAGAAATTACTGAATGAGGAGGAATCACAAAAAGAGGGAACTTACCTAAATCATTTCCTGCTAATAACTGATCAACAGAACCTCATCCTTCTTACCCCCATTAACACACAGGAACTGAAAACTGCAGTTTTTGACCTTAATAGATCTAGTGCACCTGGCTCCGATGGATTCTCTGGTGATTTTTATATATCTTTTTGGGATACCATTAATGGAGATCTGTTAGAAGCTGCTAATGACTTTTTAAATATTGGTAACATCCCTAAAGCTATGTCTAGTACTTGGCTCACCTTAATACCCAAAAAAGCCATTCCAAACACATTTGCAGATTTTAGGCCAATAAGCTTATCAAACTTTGTAAATAAAGTTTTTTCTAAACTGTTAATGGAGAGGATTAAACCACTAATGCACTTAATGATTTCCCCTGAGCAAAGTGCTTTTTTTAAAGGTAGGGATATTTCAGATAATGTGATCCTAATGCATGAAATGACTAGATTGCTTTCTAGAAAGTCAAAGATTTCAAATTTGATTGTCAAACTAGATATGCAAAAGGCTTTTGATAGGGTTTCTTGGTTCTTTCTTAACTCCATTCTCCTACAGTTTGGTTTCCATGGAAATTTTGTTAGACTCATCATGCATAACATTGCTTCTGCAAACTTTTCAGTTTTAATAAATGGTGTAACATCTGGATTCTTCTCCTCCTCAAGGGGTATTAAACAAGGAGACCCTCTCTCACCCTTTCTGTACAATATTTTATCAGAGGCTTTTTCCAGGGGTTTAAAGAAATTTTTTAACACTGGCTATTTACAGTATTTTAGTCTTCCCAACTCCTGTTCTCCTCTTACTCATCTCATGTATGCCGATGACAGTGCAGTTTTTCTGAATACTAAGCCTGACAATTTGAGGCATTTTAAACATTTTTTGAATGCTTATGAGATCACATCAGGTCAAAAAGTAAACTTCGCAAAATCAGAATTCTTTGTTTCCCACAACACTTCTCTTCAGCAAGTCCAGTCTGTAAAAAGGTTACTAGGGATGGAGAAAGGCTCCTTCCCCTAAATACCTTGGAGTCCCTATTTTCTCTGGTAGGAATTTAAAGATGCATTATCTACCTGTTATTGACAGAATGGAGAGAATGATAAATAATTGGAAGAATCAATGGTTAAGTTCTGCTGGTAAAATCATCTTGATAAATCATTGTTTCCTTTCGATTCCAACACATATCTTTGCAGTCCTAAAACCCCCCAGGATAGTTTTAAAAATAATGGAAAAAATGGCATCTAGTCTATTCTGGGGAAAATCATATTTTTTTGATAGGAAAAGATGGAGATCATGGAAAAAAATGAGTTATCCAGTGAATGAAAATGGTTTAGATTTAAGGGATGTGAATTCCATAGTACATGCTTTCTCATGTAAATTATGGTGGAAGCTCCAAACTAATGAGACTCAATGGTCAACACTTTTATGGACACTACCTGTCTCTTACAAAAAATCCCACATTTGGGGTAGAATAAGCAGTGTAACTATTATGGCAAACAGTCTAACTAGGATTATCTTTGGTAAAGGGGAATGCTCCTTTTGGAATGCAAATTGGATGGGTGATGGTGCTCTCTGTTATATTTGGCCAGAGGAAATGGACATACCTTTTGAGGATCTTAACTTGAGGTCTTTCATTAACAACAAATCTGCTTTCTTACCAAGTCTGGAGCCTTATTTGGCTACCACTATCCTTCATATTTTGCAGGAAGTAAAGCTGGAGCACTCTCATGGGGATCAGCTAATTTGGACCCCAACCACAGATGGGAAATTCTCAATTAGATCCGCTTACAACATTTTCAGACAGAAGGGACCTGAAATACAACATCTCCAAAAGGTTTGGTCTCCATACATTCCTAGAAAAATGTCAGTACTCCTTTGGAGAGCTTTAAATTGCATCCTCCCTTTTGATAATATTTTAAGTAGGATGGGGTTTTCTCTGGCTTCGAGATGCCCTCTATGCATGAACAATAATGACAATCTTGATCATTTTTTCAATTCATGTCCTTCCTCCTGTTCAGTTTGGAATAGTGTTCACTCGCTTTTACAGCTACCACAAACAGGTCTTAGGAATTTAAATACCAGGGTGGAATTTTATTTATCTTTCAAGGCTGATTCTAAAATCCATGTAAATTTGATAACTGCTGCTTTTATGGTTACAATTTGGTCTCTATGGACTAGCAGAAACAAATTCATTTTTGAGAATAGACCTTTCTCTAGTGAGACTTGTGTCCATGACATTAAACAAATGATTTACATAATTTTCACAGCTCACAAATTGAAAGGTAATAGAGATAGGCATAAGCATTGGATTCAGGCTAAGATCATTCCTCAAATTATTCAAAAAATATATCTGCGATTACTGCAGTTTTTTGGGAAAAACCACTAACTGACTATAAAATAAACACTGATCCATCATGGATCTCTGGTGGATTTTTCTCTACTGCAGTAATAGTAAGAGACTGGAATGGTAAGGTATTGAAAATGAGAGTTAAAATTTTTCAGTGTCCATCTCCTCTGCATGCAGAATTAATATCAATCAAAATGGGATATGAAACCTGCTCAGAACTAGCTCTAGATAAATGTGTAATCGAATCTGATTCCTTAACTGCGGTTAGGAGTATTCATAACCCTATGAGCTGCCCTTGGAGAATCTTCTCTATCTGCAATGCACTAAATGTAGAACACTCTTCACACCCAATTCAACACACACCTAGACAAGCTAACATGGCAGCGGATTTTCTGGCAAAATTTGCTAGGGAAAACAATTTACAAGGTGACATAGACATTAGGTTAATTCCCATTTTCCTTAAGGGATTGTTATCATTAGATACTATTGGCTTCCCAGCAATAAGAGTTGGACCTCCTATGGATAGCAGTAGGATATAGATGAGGCTCTTTCAGTTTCATATTAAGTGCATCTTGACTGTTACTACGAATTTTTAGACACTACTGCTAGTTTATTCTCTTGTAATTTCAGGTACTTAGCCAGGAAGCAAGGATACGGGGTAGTAATGGATACTGGGAACCTGCTGCTCATTCTGATGATTTTTTCTGCTACGTGCCATACCTTCTTTTTGTTTCCTGATCTGATTTATACTATCATGCTGAAAGAATCCTATGCCATTGAATACTACATGCTGCTCTTCCCAAATGTCTGAGAAGAAAAGAAGCTTTCAGCGCCATAGTGTTCACGATAATTTGGAAACCTCTTGGCTTGTACACCGTTGACAAACTGGGGTCTCGATCTTTCGATTCGCCACCCTGTTCGTTTTACAGCTACAGGTTATCCATAGGATGACTACTTTTGTACGGGGATAAATTTTTTTTAGAATAGGGGCACACACCGCTTTTGGTGGGAATTTCTTTTGCTTAAAGAGCTTCTACTAAGCTCTTGGATCATCATTTGGATTATCAACTTGTAATATTCGTAAACTTTCAGCGCCTAATTTTGGCTTATTTACACGGCCTGGGGAGCCTAATAAACACCCCCCCATCCTTGGATGGTTTAACAATAAAAAAAATGTGGTTGCTTGGACCATCCAAAATCAGACTGCCTGAAGAAGGATACACCACAACGAGACTCGTTCATGCCAATGGGCTATGGCATTTGGCTGAGATATGAAAATGATCATCCATATCCAATGGAGGGACCAGGGGTACTGTACCAAAGAAGGTTGAAGGAGAACCAGGAGAAAGGAATATACAAGGGTGCAGATTCTGATCAAGCCATGGCGGAAAATGAGTAGGGCCAGGGGAATCCTGTGATTGCAACGCCGGAGCATTCAAGCCAGGGTGCTAATCAAGGCGTTAATCTAGCTGAGAGAAATCTCCAAACCCCCACAATGCAAGCAAACAGCTCCCCTAATTCTACACCAGCCACAGAGCGTGATTGCAGGACGACAATTGATTACATTCCTTTAAAAGTAAAATGAGTTGATTGTGCAGGGAGTTTCTCTATCAATAAAGATGGACAATTAATACTAAACTCTCCTAGACAAACTCCTAATGTTTTTTCAATTTGTAAAGGATTACATACCACTACAGGAACAAGAGGACTCAACTTTTATGTCAGATGCTAGCGCTGAAAGATTCTGGGAGAAAGCACTGAGCATTAAAAATCAACACAGCTAGCCGATCAAGCCTGCATCCTACGACAAAGCATTTATCCAGTCCCTAGCGACTCACACAATCAATACACTGAGATCATCACCAACACAATCCAACTACCAAATGTCATGAGGCAAGGATGGAGGAAGCATATACCTGAATTCACCACCTCCTGGATTCGAAAGTAGGCCTGTGGTAATTGAAATTCCCTCAGAGGAAGATCATGAATCAATCTACCCTCTTAAACTCATGGGGCGAAGGGAAGAGCAACAAAACAAAGGAATGGAAGCTAAACATACCCAATTTAAAGAGGCCATGGGTCTATCTCACAGGGAAAGAAAAGAGCCTGTGGTGGAGTTGGGACAAACCTTAGTGGAGAGACGTCTGCGACATTTCTCGGTGAACTGCCGCCATGCCTACGTCAGCCCCCACCGACGTGGAAATGGAGTCTTCACAGTCACTGATCCCCACCAGCGGTGAAAGTGAGTTTCAACAGATAATGACTCAGGAGCAGATAATATTAGCAACTCCGGGAAGGCATGGGCGGCACTGGAGAACGGAAACCAACTGGCCAGGGAACCGTTCAAATCAGAAAACCCAGAAATAGAGCAGCACAAATTCACATTAGGTGTATGTGGTGATATGAATCTGAAAATACTCACAGCGATAAAGCCACTGATTGTGAAGGAAATTACCTCCAGCAGAAGATCGATGTCGATGCAGACAATAGCTCCTCCATCAATGTATGAGCAGTCATAAATTCACGGTTCCAAGATTTCGTTCACATTTGGGGAAGCAGAGCTCACCACGGTAACACAAAAAAGAGACGGACCCATCGATCAGATCCAAATGCTGGACCAAAATCAAGAGACGAATGAATTGAAATTACCAATGGCACGGGTTAAAGAGGAGCCGAAGCAGGCTGGGCCGAAGATTATTCTGTCTGCTGGGCCGAAGTAGGGTGAAATACCCATGGTGGCCCAGTACTCACCCACACAGGCCCAACTTACTGTATTTAAAAGAAAAGCAGGAGACACTGCTGAAATAATGGATGATGAAGAAGGCCTAGATCCAAAAAGGCTGAAATTGGAGCTGATGAAACCTCTTGTTCTAGACCCAGAGTTAAAATTTAATGTGGGCTCACCCACATTTGGACCAGCGGCGGCAACTGGCAAAAACCAGTCCCACCGACGCCCATGAGTCTTCTCAGTTGGAACTGCCGGGGGCTGTCACACCCTCGTGCAGTCAAACATCTAAAAGAACTACATCGCAAATTTTCCCCCAATTTAATTTTTTTTATGTGAAACTAAGTGTACTTACAATAAGTTAGTAGGGCTACGTGATTCCTTGGACTTGCACAGAGTCTTTGTTGATTCTGTAGGCAACTCAGGAGGTCTTGCGTTACTTTGGAATAAAGACTGGGAAGTTTCAGTTTTGAGTTACTCTTTTAATTTTATTGATTTTACTGTACGAGATCCAAACACTAACTTACTCTGGTGTGGTACATGTATTTATGGTGAACCTAACACAAATAAGCGTCCACAATTTTGGCACAATTTTCCAGCACTCTGTTACGGGCCTAACATACCGTGGTTATGCATAGGGGACTTAAATGAAGTTCTACATCAAGATGAGTTTCAAAGTGCAAATCGTAGGCCTCCACTCCAGATTTATAGCTTTCGGCTAGCTCTGAATAAATGTAACTTAATTGACATGGGATATGAGGGTTACAAATTCACATGGTTTAGAAATTGGAAAAACCCCCCCACACTGTTAAAGCATGCTTAGATAGAGCTGTGGAAAGTCCTGGCTGGCTAAATGCTTTCCCCACGGTAATGCTTAAACATTTGTTTAGCCATCAGTTAGACCATGTTCCAATACTACTGCATTTTAGAGGAAAAAGCACAGAATTAACGCAACAAAGAAGATTCAAGCCTTTCCATTTTGAGAATTATTGGATCCAATCCCTGAGATGTCAAGAGAAGGTAACAGAATTTTGGAACTCGGAAACACAGGATCTGCCGGAAACTATAAAAGAATGTTCAAGTGGACTGGCTTCCTGGGCAAAAGTGGAATTCTACAATCAGCATAAGACAAAGGATGACATTTCAAATCGTCTCAAGAGACTCCAGCAGGGTGTTATCACCACTGAAGTACAGAGAGACATGGCAAGGTTAAAGGCTGAGCTGGAGAACCACCTTGATATGGAAGAGGCACGGTGGAAACAAAGAGCTAAACAGCACTGGTTGGAGAAAGGAGATAGGAATACAAATTTTTTCCACTCTTTCACAAACAAACGGAAAAAGAGAAACACCGTTCATGGACTAACAGACCAAGCAGGGCGATGGTGTACAGAAGAAAATGACATGGAATTCATTATCTCCAACCATTTTCAGACACTTTTCAAAGCTCTAGTCCATCCCCGCTAGTGGTGGACCATCTGGCGGACCAAATTTCATCAAAATTCTCGTCAGGGATGAATGATAACCTCACAAGACCATACACGGCAAGCGAAACTCATGCTGCTCTCATGAGTATGGCACCAAATAAATCTCCAGGACCAGATGGGATGCCACCATCATTTATCCAACAATACTGGGGTATTGTGGGTCAGAAAGTTACACATGAAGCACTACAATACTTGAACAAATGGTGATCTATGAGTAATCTTAATGACACCAATGTAGTGCTCATCCCGAAAGTGGAGAAGCCAAATAACGTCACCCAATTCCGACCCATTAGTCTATGTAATGTGGTTTATCAGATAATCTCAAAGTGCATAGAAAACTGGCTAAAAGTGGTCCTAGATAAGGTGATCTCGGGAAACCAGAGTGCTTTTGTTAAGAACATGCTAATCACAGACAATGTCCTAATAGCCCATGAAGTTTATCATTATATAAAAAGGAAAGCTAAAGGACAAAAAAGGCAGATGTCCATTAAATTGGATATGAGTAAAGCCTTTGACATAATAGAATGGAGTTTTCTTCTGAAAACGTTAGAGAAGATGGGCTTTCATCCAGCTTTTATCAGTTTGATTGAGAACTGTATCTTAACCATACGTTTCTTCTTCCTCCTAAATGGAAAATGTTTTGGAAGGGTAACGCCTTCTAGGGGTCTCAGACAACGTGACCCTCTGTCCCCATATTTTTTTATCATTTGCAGTGAAGTTTTTTCTCAAATGATCAAACAGAACTTAAGGACCAGAAGACTACATGGAGTGAAAATTGCAAGAGGGGCTCCTATACTTTCTCATCTTCTGTTTGCGGATGATACGTTGATATTAGGAGAAGCAACTAATCAAGAAGCCAGGGTGCTAAGAGATATTTTGTTGTTGTATGAGGAAGGATCAGGTCAGAAGATAAATCTGGAAAAATACCCAATAATGTTTAGCCCCAATACTCAAGAGCCCTTAAGAACTCAAATCCTTGCAACTCTACAAATGGTGGAAACTATTGCCCATGAAAAACACTTGGGACTTCCGATAATTCTAGGTCACTCAAAATCTGCTGCTCTACAAGGAGTTAAAAATAGGATCTGGACAAAAGTGGAAAGTTGGGAGAATAAACAATTATCCAAGGGTGGAAAGGAAATTCTCATAAAGTCAGTACTTCAAGCAATCCCCACCTATACTATGTTATGCTTTAAGCTGCCAGATAATCTTATAGAGGACATATATAAGCTCTATAGTCATTATTGGTGGGGTAGCACACCCCAAAAAAGGAGAACACATTGGACTACATGGAATAAGCTATGTTCGCCAAAGAGTATGGGAGGCCTGGGCTTTAAAGACCTCAAAACTTTCAATACCGCTCTACTAGGAAAACAAGCATGGCGTATATCCGAGAAGCCACACTCCATGGTTGCGCAGATTTTGAAAGCAAAATACTTCCCATCAACAACATTCTTGGATGCCAGTTTAGGGTGGACTCCGTCGTATGCTTGGAGATCTATTCTAGAAGGAAGACAATTGCTACTAAAAGGGGTTCGGAGAAGGATCGGATTAGGCGTGGAGACAAGCATAAAAAATGATTTATGGCTCCCAAGAATAGAGAATCAAAAGCCCACATCTTTGTCGGACAGCTATCTTGATGATCTTACGGTATCTTATCTATTGGCTGACAACGACACAAGTTGGAATGAAGATCTTGTACAGAGCACTTTTAATCAGGAAGAATCAGATATTATTCTATCATTGCCAAGATGTACGAAACCACGAGGTCTAGACAGATGGTTATGGCAACCAGCAGAAGACGGCAAGTACACGGTCAAATCCGGTTATAACTTGGGTATTAATTCCTCTAATTTTGTTTTTGCGGGAAATATGGCAACAAGCAGCTCAGGACCCTCACCACACTGGAGAAGGATATAGTCTCTAACAATACAACCAAAGGTCAAACACTTCCTATGGAGGCTATGCAAAAACCACCTACCATTAGGTGAAAACTTAATTCAAAGACGTATGCCAGCTGAATCGTGCTGCTTGAGCTGTTCTATGGAGGATATCTCTCTTGAGCATTTATTCTTCCAATGCCCTCTAGCGCACAACGTATGGTTTGCAGCAAATCTTCACGAGCAGATATTCGCATACCAACAACAAAATGCAGGTCTATGGGTTCAAGACTTAATCTTGGAATTGGAACCACAAGATATGGCTATAGCTGCTATCATCCTATCCCAACTATGGCACCACAGGAACAAACTCCTCCACAATGAGGCTCATGATCTTCAACCATATCATTGCACCAGCTATGCGATGAAAATGTGGTGTGATTTGGTAAAGATTAATGGTAACGTGGGATCTAAATAAAAGAGCCATGATCAAAGTACCCTTACGCCGGCGCATGGAAATACCCGCTACTTCGATGCAGCAATATCTTCAAGAAGAACATGTCTAGGATGGTACATTCGATCTGATGAAGGCTTATGGATACACGGAGGAGCACAATACATACCACTCATTTACACTCCAAAACAAGCAGAAGCCATCGCCCTACGAACTGGACTGCGGGCAGCTTTTGAAAAAGGCATTCCATTAAGGAAAATTAAAGGAGGTGCACAAATAGTGATAAATGCGGTCAAGAATAAAAAGGAAGATCTTTCAGACTTTGGCCTTATCACTGAGGATGTAGTTAGCCTTATTTCAAAATTAAACTACCCAGAACTATTCTGGATTGGAAGACAAGAAAACACTGTAGCCCACAATTTGACGCAACACGCAAAAATCTCTGTGGACTTTGTTTCACAGTGGGATCATATCCCAATCATTGTAAGACACATTTGGAATGAATGAAATCTTAATCTTTTACCTCAAAAAAAATGAAACTTTGAATCATTGTAGATTCTAATATATTCTAGGTAAAATGATAAGGAAATAAAAGAATGCGTTGTACATTATCACCAGGATATTTCCATGGCCAACAAAGTGTTTGCACTTTGAACCGCATTCCCTAAAAGTAAGAAACAATACTATGAATCTCGAAAGAGCTCTCAAATAAAATTTCTCTCTCTAGCTCTGGGGCCAAAAAAAAGAAAAAAGGCGCAGCCTTTCTTCCATCCTTTGGAGGCCGATTTCTTCAAATTTCATTCACTTTCCACCGATGAATTATGGTTTGACGGATTCTCCTTCTGATTCCGTACAAAATCATATGAAATTTGTGGAGAGTTTTTGATCTTATTCGGCCTTGGAGTAGGGTTTGATACGGAAAATTTGAGTTCTTTGCGGATCTTGATCGTGTTTGGTTTGTTTCTTGGTTACGGAATCGGATCTGGACTTGTGTGGGTGATCGCAATTGGTTTCTTGCATTGATTCCTTGTTCGAGTTGGAGATTTGGCCGAAAAATCCAATCTTTTTTTGGTTTTGGTTGGGTTTTGGTTGCGGCAAGGGGTTTAAAAGGGTTTGATTAAAATTTCCAGCACACTTTTTAATCAAATTCCTACCTTCATGATCGGAATTACTTCAAGGGTTTGGCGATTTTGAATTGGAGCATAATACGGACTCAAGAACTTGTGATCGGATTGCATGGTAGCCACGGTTTCCAGGTTTTCTTGATTCAATTCCTTGCGATTTGATTGTGTTTTGATTTGGTGCATTGTGTTTATGTGTTGTTGATTCCGATCCGAGCATTGGAAGATTTCGGTTTTGATTACAAACATTGTGATTTGTTTATTACTTGCTTGGTGATCACGACTTGGTGTTTTAATTACTTATTTGTGTGGGTGAATTTCGATCAGTTTGTGTTAATTTCGATCGGTTAGCGCTTATTTTTGTGGGTGAATTATGATCGGTTTGTGTTGATTCCGATCGGTTTGTGTTTATTTGTGCGGGTGAATTCCGATCTGTTTTATCGGAGTTTGTCCTTTGGGGTTTAATTCCTTGAACAATGGTTGTTAGGGAATCTTCCGTTGGTAACAAAAATAAAAACAATCCTCGGAAACAAGGTATGGCCCAGGGTGAAGGCAAGAAGAAGCAAAATCAGCAAGTTCATCCAAGAGAATGGAATGATCCGAAGCTTGAGAGAAGGGGACTATGGGATGATTTGGACATTCTCATGAACAGGTCGACTATTGAAATTGTTGAAAACAATGGAGATAGTGTTGACTTTGTTCTCACCGAGGAGGAGGTGCACAAAGAACTATACAAACCCTTCTACAGATTTTTGGGTGTCTTTCTGGGTTTCTTTCTTGGAATGTATGCTATTCGAACTCTTTTGGTGGCAAAGTGGAAGGTGGTATGTACTGTTCGGAGCAAGCAAAATGGCTATGTCATGTTCACGTTTAATTGTGCTGAAGATAGAAATCTGGTGATGAATGGTCCTGACCATTATCTCCATGGGAAAAAACTGTTCATGTTGCTAGTTGATGAATCTGGGATTATGATGCTAACATCCAAGCTACTAAACCAGTTTGGATAAGGATGGAGCACTTGCCAAAGACTTATTGGCATAAGAAGGCATTGGAGAAAATTTCCACTTCACTAGGAGATCCAATCCTCATGGATAATGGTACTCTAGAACTGAGGGGCTACTATGCACGTCTCTTGGTATGGATTGACACTTCAAAATAGCTCAAGGAGGAGGTCAATTTTCGTGTTCCAACTGGTGAAGTACTTAAGCAAAAAATCATCTATGATTATTGCCGCCCTTGGTGTCTGAATTGTGGGGAAAATACTCATCTTATGGAGATGTGTTATGATTTCTGGAAAGCCAGGGAGGAGGAGTTGAAAAAACCAACGGAATTGAAGAGTAAAAATGCTACAAAGGAGAAGGGCAAGAAAAATTGGAGATCTCGGAATAATGACCAAGTTTGGGTAAAGAAGATGCATATGGGAAATATTGGAGATAGTCCAAGTGATAACTCGGTTGGAGTTGGAGAAAATAAAATCGTGGAGGATGCATCCTCGGACAATGAGGACGTAGAGAGGAGAAGGAAAGGTAAGGGAAAAATTGTTGAAGGCATAATCAAAGGCATCGAGAAAGCTGGAGGTGTTAGCAAAGGGCCTGGTATAATTATTGGCGTAATGCAAGATGAGGTTCATCAGGCAGTTGTCGCACTACCAGCAAGACTGCCTGCATCGCCAGCGCCTGGAGCTGCAAACCGTGGCGCTGGAGACCTCACCGTAGGCTCCAGGACTGCTCAAGCAGCGCGCGGCAGGAGTGCCAAGCGCTCGAAATCCAGCAACACCCGTGCCATCAAATCAGCAAATCCAGCGCCTCAAGAAGCCGATAGGCAGCAACAAGCTTTTGGAGATGATGACCATCCGATCGAAGGTGCTGGAAAATTACCTAAACAAATGATCCATCCGGAAGCTAGAGGCTAAAAAATTCCAAGATTGCATAGGAGCAAGAGTAAGAGTAGACCTCCCCCTACCCCAGGGGCTTTGACTAGGTCTTGGAGTAAGAGCGGGACGCGAATAAATGAGCACGGGAAGGGCATCCAGAAACCCTTCCAATGCATGTTATCGGCTGCAAGGAGTAATTCAGACAGTTCTGGAAGCAAACCACTTGAAGGCGGCAGTTCGAAGCCAAAAGGGACCTCGGTTTCCCAATGAATGCTGCATCTATGAATGTTAGGGGTCTTTTGGCCCCTGTACGGAGGAGGTGGGTGAAAAATATCATCTCCACTAATAGGGTTGGACTGTGTGGTTTGTTGGAAACGAAAATGGAGGACAAGGTGTTGCAAATTTTCTTAAAAAGTTTTAAGGGATGGAAGTTTACACATAATTTTGAGCTGTGGCAGAACTCGAGGATGCTCATTATCTGGGATCCGAAAGGCTTCCTGGTGGATGTTCTCGGGAAGTCTCCACAATGTATTCACCTCAAGGTTCGTAATCTTTCTTCTGGCATTGAGTTTTTCTGTACATTTGTGTATGGACATAGTGAGGGACGATTGGCGCGTTTACCACTATGGGAGGAATTGAAATCTTTTGGTGTTAATCTGAATTCTCCTTGGATGGTTCTTGGTGATTTTAATGCTATTCTTAGTGTTGATATCATTATGGAGCTACTGTTCCTAGCTTGTATCCGATGAAGGAGTTTCAGGATGTTTGTTTGAAGTGTAGTTTAAGAGATGCTCCTTCCATAGGTGAGCATTTAATGTGGCACAATGCTGATTGGAAGATTTGGAGAAAACTAGATCGGGTTCTCTTAAATCACGGATGGGATGTTGATGCATGCCGTACTACCTTTCTACCAATTTCTGCACAATCGGATCACTCTCCTATGGTGGTCAATATGTCGCAAGAAATTGATGGAATAGGTAGGCCTTTTCGATTCCAAAATATGTGGTTAGGTCATCTGAATTGTGGGCATATTGTGGAGGATTATTGGAGCCCTTCGGTTGAGGGAACTAAACAATATTCGGTGACCAGAAAATTATTAAGGATGAAGCGCCCATTGAAAGAATTGGGCAAACTAGATTTAAACCATATATCCGAGAAGGCCAAACTTGCAGATGAAGAATACAACAAAGCTTTTGATGAATTTGATGCTCAGAATGCTACGGAAAGTGATGTTGCGGCATTGAGGGGTTTAAAAAAGACCGCTATGATGTATTACCTTGCGGAATCGGCTTTTCTTGCTCAAAAGGGGAGAATCAATCACATAAATTTGGCGGATAAGGGATCTAAGTATTTTCATACTATGGTCTCGGCAAGGAAAGGAGGAGGTATTCCAACGATTATTGACAGTGACAATCGGATTGTAACTTCGAATAGTCGGAAGGGAGAGCTATTTGCAAATTTTTATAAAGGATTGTTCGGCACAAAGAGGGATAGAGTACCTATTGATCCGGGTATTATTAGTGCGGGCAACAATCTCACGGATGTGGATAGGGCCTATGTAAACCAAGATGTTGCGAACATTGAAGTTAAACAAGCTTTATTTGCAATGGCGGATGATAAGTCCCCGGGCCTAGATGGTTATACAGTTGGTTTCTTTAAGAAGCAGTGGGACATTGTGGGAGAGGAAGTGATAGCTGCGGTATTGGAATTCTTTCAGACAGGTGACATCTTGGCTTAGCTTAATCATACTTCAGTTGCTCTGATACCGAAGAAACCTGATAATCTAAAAGTAAGCGACTTTAGACCAATAGCGTGTTGCAATGTGGTTTATAAAGTTATTACCAAAATTATTGCGAACAGGCTAGAAGGAATTCTGCCAGGGATCATTGACCACTGTCAGGGTGCATTTGTGAAGGGTAGAAATTTCTCGGATAATGTAATGTTAGCACAGGAGTTTGTTCGGGGATATGGAAGGGTTCCGAATTCTCCAAGATGCATGATTATGGTGGATTTACAGAAAGCTTTTGACACAGTCTCTTGGGATTTCTTGGAAGAAGTTTTGCTTGGACTTGGATTTCCAGAAAGACTGACAGATAGAGTCATGACGTGCGTTCGCACTTCTTCATTCTCGATTGCAGTTAATGGTAAACTGTGTGATCACTTTCAGGGGCAAAGAGGAATTCGGCAAGGAGATCCATTGTCGCCTCTCCTGTTTGTGATTTGCATGGAGTATTTCTCAAGATTGTTGAAAAGGAGAATGGATTCTAGGCACTTCACCTTTCATCTGAGATGCGAGTCGTTACGAATCACGCACTTGGCTTTTGCGGATGACCTAATGCTCTTCTCTAAGGCAAACACGAGTTCAGTACACATACTCATGGATGCCTTGAATGAGTTCGAGCACACTTCTGGATTGGGCATCAATGCTACAAAATCGAAATTCTTTGGAGTGGGCATAAAGGAGGATTTGAGTTTCACGGGTATTCCTTGGTCGACATTCCCTGTTCGGTACCTAGAAGTGCCACTGGATTCCAGCAAGTTGAAGGTGACTCAATTTGGTACTTTACTCGGGAAAGTTGATTCGGAAATAACAAAATGGAAGGGCCATACTCTTTCTTATGCTGGTAAATTGGAGCTTGTGAGATCAATTTTGGGAGGTATTACAGGATTTTGGATACAAAATTTTGTTATTCAATCAGCGGTCTTTGATGCTCTTGAGCAAAAATGCAAACGCTTCTTGTGGGGAGAAAAGTACAAGAATAAAGTGGCGTGGAAGAAGTTGTGTACCCCTAAATCATTTGGGGGACTTGGCTTGCGAGACTTTGTTACTTGGAACCGTGGTTCAATGGCCCAAAGGTTGTGGGATATACACATGAAGAAGGACAGTTTGTGGGTGAAGTGGATACATTCGTACTACCTTCAGGAGGATGAATTCTGGGTTTTAAATCCCAGGATTCAAAACGGAAGATTGGACGAAAGATATTCAAGTTATATCGGTGATCTATGCAAACTTCGGGATGAGCTAATTGGTATGTTTCATGGAGATGTTAGGGTGTTCTAAGATCATCTTTGTTCTTGGGGGAATTCGGGTAAATTCACGAATACATCTTATACCTTCATGCATCGTCACAAGTACCCGTGGTTGTATGAGGAGACCATCCGCGCATGTGAGAAGGTATTTAATAGCATTTGGCGAGGTTTTATACCTCCAAAGTTCTCTTTCATTACATGGCTGGCAGCAATTGGAAGACTCTATACTAAGGACAAGTATCAAAACGAAATACAGGAAGGCTCGGATAAAATTTGTTCATTGTGTCATCTAGAGGAGGAAACAAATGAGCATTTATTTTTTAGATGCGAGTTCTCGGAAGCAGTATGGGGTAGGATACGGAATTGGATGGGTCTTAGGAGACGAACAAATACGATTGCAAGTTCCATGATTTGGGTGAAAAGGCAGATCAAGGGTTCCAAAGCTCGCAAGAAATTTGGTACTTTAGCACTAATAATCACAATTTATCGTATTTGGAGGGAGCGAAACAATGTTGTTATGGGTGGAGCCTTACCCAGTTCCGATCAAGTAGTGAGAATAATTATGAAGGATTGTTATATGGTTATGAATAGACTATTTCCGGAAGAGCACTTATTTTAGTACTTCGGAAGGAGTGCTGATGGAAGGGTGTTGGGTGCTGGTTGTTGTGCACTGGGTGCTGGTTGTTGTGCACTGGGTGCTGGTTGTTGTGCACTGGGTGCTGGTTGTTGTGCACTGGGTGCTGGTTGTTGTGAACTGGGTGCTGGTTGTTGTGCACTGGGTGCTTGCTATTGAGCACTGGGTGTCGGGTGCTTGCTATTGAGCACTGGGTGCTGCTTGTTGCGGCGATGGGACTGGGTGTCTGGCGCTAACTGGAAGCCAGACGCTGAACTGGATGTGGCATACGCAGAGATGGATCTCGGCAACTGGGCAACTAGCATGGAGAGGTTATTCTAGTGGACGGGGCGCTGGATCAGGCGCTACTTGGTGCTGGAAACTGAAATTTCACAGGCCGATTGGTGCTATATCCCGGGCCAAGAGGGAGTTGTTGGAGCTCGATGGACTTGAGGGCTTTCATGGATTTTTCTGGCCACGGCAACTCGGTTTTCAGGATGAGGTATAGGTTTTAGAGTAAGGATTCACACCCCGATGCTCTTTCTCCTAAACCTAGTTTTTACTTATGATTTAACGATTATTTATGCGCTTTATGCTTGTGCTACACTTGGTGTTAAATTAGCATATAGCTGTCCATTTGCTCAAAATGGAGTGGGCGATTACATAATTGCCACGCTTGATGCACGCGGTACAAGTGTATCCATTCTCACATCTCCAGGAGGTTGATTCGACTGGGATTAACAAAGGTAGGAGGCACCGCCTCATCATATCTTTGCCCACCAAATCACTCTCGGTGCCAACAAGAGAATGCTTGAAGGCCAATAACATTCCTCTATCTCCACCTTATGGATGTACATGGTAGAAGCAGATATTCATTCGTGCCAATAAGGTGCAACTCGGATCATTGGCTTCATTTTTTATGCGACATTCAAGACCTGAGATACTCTCGGCTGCATTAGGATATCCAAATCATTTGTTTTGGATCTTTGCAACTTCATCAACATTCCGGCGACGACATTAGTTCAAGACCCGAGCTTACAATTCTCGGCTGCATTATGGAATTCAAATGAAGATGGCCCCATTTGTTAGGGGTAGAAGCGGATTATTTGTTTATGGGTAGTGAGTTTGTTCTCACCTCATTTCTCTTGTGTTTTATAGCCTGTGTTTTTCCAGGTTGTTTTGCGCTCCCTTTGCTCGATCATTGTGCTTAGGGTTGGTAGTTATTTTACTTAGGAAAAGGGGGGGGGTGGGGGAGTGTCACCCTTTGGGTTTACGCTCTCACATCCCCCCCTCTCTCTCTCGGATTTGCTCCTTAGGTTCATCACTTAACCTAAGGTTGGATTATGTTTTGTATTTGGTAGGGCTCTTCCGGGCTCTACCGTGGGTTCCACCGTCTATACTATTTACCTATTTACGTCGAAGAAACAATACTATGACACCCACGGGTGTACCCCAATGGTTGGGAGATGGGTGGGATCGCCAATTATCCCTGGTTCGATACTCGGCAGCAGCAGTGTGGGGAGCTCTTGCTTTGCAAGGCTCCCTTGTGCGCACCGAGTCTATGGATCGGCCCATTGATCCTAGTGCTAGGCTACCGTGATTTACCTCTCATACGATGGCCGGGGTATCGGCTGGTATGGGCCGCTGAGGGCGAGCGGTGATTGCCTTTTGCCAAGAAACAATACGATGTTTAAACATGTGTCTAGTAAAAACGACAACATGGTCCGATGAATTCGCAGTTGATGGCGGAGTTGGTCGCTTGCTTTCAGGGTTTACAAAAAGCATTGCAAGAAGGGATGTCTCAAATTCAAGTCCTCACAGATTGCCATGTTCTAGCACAATTACTGGAGGGTTGTACAAAAGCGCCACCTTGGGAGGTTGCACCTTTAATGGAGGATGATAAAAAATTAGTGGCACATTCCACGGTTTTTTCTGTTAAAAAAGTCCCTAGGGAATGACTTCAGCATGAACATCAAGGTGCAAATACCCTACGATGCACCTCTCTTTGTAATATATATTAAAATTAACAAATTGCAGCTTCAACAAAAATAAGTCATACTTTTCAATGTTTAGAAATTGTATGCACAAAGCTGTGAATTGTATATAAAGCCTAGCAACATATATCACTCATAAAGTTGTGAATTGTATATATAGCAATGTGGATAGTTTCATGCTACCAAATTGAACCTAACTTCATCCCTCAAAGTAAGAAACAACACGATTAATTTCTTCAAATACAAATTAATGCAAATTAATATGGCATTATTGTTTCAATATCATATCAAACTAAAAACAACTTCAGCACTTCTTATACATCTGGAGTAATCACTTCACAAATTTTATAATCCAAGATCACAAATGAAGAATTCCAATCATATCAAAAGTTACATTTCCTTCTCTTGTCCTTGTTGCATCCATCCTCCCTACTACTTCCCTGACACACCTATCAAAAACGACATGACCTTCCTATTCCACATTGTGATTCAGATCAATACCACGAACAATCGACAGGATCCTTAATGAAGGGATGCTCCAATAACTCCTCCACATACCACCTAATCGTGGGATCTTTCTCCAAACATCGCGCCAAGAAATGAACCGTCACCTCCGAAAGGCTGGTTGGTAAACTATAGCTCCCATGCAGAATTTGATTATACAAGTCCTCCATTTCCCCTTTTCAGTTTTTGATATCCTCAGTGTCACTTATCTGAGAGCGAATCATGTGTTCCATCAAAGGTCGAAGCACATCAAAACTGACTATCACTTTGTTTTCCATCAAGTTTAGCCTGGTGAGTTGATTGTTCATCATGTCAAATCTGAGGATTAAATTGCAGCCATGTTTACGAAGGCAGTAGAATCTTCTCGTTTCAAGAACTTAGGAACTAAGTTGCTCGTTCGTCACCGATCGTGAGCTTACAGGAGGGGTTTTAAAAAAAAAAAGAGTCGTTCTCATTCTCATTATTCGTAAGATCATTACATATTTGCGTCAGGTTTAGGTCGCACAACCTCTATCTAACAACTATAACTAGTCTTTTAAAATATGTTCTAAACTATTTTGGCTCACACACTGTGAGGTGAGCCTCCCACAAATGGAGCTATCATTAGGTTCATGTGCCATATATGAGATATGCTACTCGAATCGAACTTCCAATCTTTGTCTTCATCGGGTTGCGACAACTCTGTAGTTTGAAGAGGCTGCAGCTGGATTTCTTCAATCAGCGATGAAGAGAGTTTATTGAAGAAGTTTCGATGGCAGGTCCGTTTTGTTTTGAAGCAGTCCAGTACTACATGCCTCCATATTATTCAGTGTTGGCCAGATTTATCCTCACCGAGTTACCACAACTCCGTAGTTTTAATTTTGTGAACCTTTTTGGTGGTTGTCGTTAGATTTCTCCAAAGAGCGCGGTGGGAGTGAGTCTAAATCTCGTCGGAGTCGCGAGAGTACCAAATGCACACCTAAAAAAAAGACAAACAAGCTAAAAGAGAAGTAACCTAAACCCATATGTCATTTAGGGAAGTCATGCTACAACGCATACCTACTCTAACCCATAAGTAATTGTTGCCTTAAAGAGTATTATTCCCTGGACTTGCTGCAGATGTGTTACTACAGCCAGTGAAATGCCAAAAACTCTGTTCAACGAATACGTACTACTACAGAAAGACCCATATTTTTCAGTGGGCCAGACCATATACCTTTCACCACGGGATAACCTATTTTGAGTGTTGCCCTCAACCTAACACCACTAATGACAAGGTCAACCAATGTTAGTAATCGACTCTCCATCGCAGTCACCACGAGGCTGCCCTAGCTACATCCGACCACAATGGATATTTGTTGAGCGACTAGACAAGACATTAGTTGGGGATAGATTATAGGGGTGGAGTAGAGAAGAAATTACACTGGATGTGCTTTAGGCCTTAATTTTCAACAAGGCTGAGTTGCAAAAGAATCGTTCACCGCCTAACGTCATTTGAAATCGATGTACTGACGTTGACCACCTTCAGCATTTGCTTACCCGCTGCACAACCGTTGACCGGCCCGGAAGGCCATTGACTTTGTGGACCGCCGGCGAGCTCACCGGACCGCCTGTGGCCTCTCTTGTAATTGACTTAGTCTTTCAACTTATCTCTCGTAAATATTCTTTCCCCGATCTCAAGAACAACGTTGCATACAGTTGGGATAGTTGAGGAAGTAAAAATCTTGTATAAATCCTACTGCGAATCAATGAGAGATAATCAACCTTTCCACATATTCAATCTTATAGAGTCCGACGCTTCAGACTGACAGAATGCTGAACAAAATATATTTTCTAAATAGCCACAAAAACATTTTCAGTTGGTGTCATTATCCTTCCTCGGAGGTTCAGATGTCACGGTAGGAAGGTTGCGCCTATATTGAGACGTCAATCTCCTTTCCGAAGGAGTCTTCCTCTTGCTCACAACAAACCTGTTAACCCCCTTCCTCATAGGCATTATTGAGGGGAAATCTTCATCCGGTATCTGGCTTAGCTCAGAAATGTCTTTTATCTGAGCTACACGCCGGAACCAACGCTCAGCTTTTGCCTCTTCTGACATGTCCAAATTCTCCATTTCCTTCACTGCCGATTCCTCTAAGCTTTTTCCTCCAGGAGAATCCATAGACTGGGTCCTGTTTACTTCTCTAGAATGTCCAAGTTCACTTCCTGTAGCACCCAAAGCAGAGTGACTTTGACCAGCTTTTCTACCCAGATCCACACCCTTATTCACATTGGAATTCAAACTCAAGTCTCTCACGTGGGTGGTCTCCGTTTGCTGTATGGTACAGCTCTCAATGTTTCTGGGCCTTCCATCATCTATTTTCTTCGAAAAGTTCTCTGTTGCCCTGGAACTTGGAGAGGTTTTGTCAACCGACACTGATGGATTGTCCTCTCTTGCAAAGTACCCAGGTGGGAATGGGACGTAAGGAACAAAATTTGAGTTCATTGCCTGTCCGGTAGCTGCATGTCTATTGCTTGCTCGTGAAGTTAAAGAACGGTCTTTCTTCTTGCTGACAACAAATCTGTTTTCCCCCTTACGCATTGGCATGATCTCGGGGAACTCTTCATCCAAAATTGCACTTGGCAAGTCTTTAACATTATGCAGCTCCGCCACCCTTTGAAACCACTTTTCTGATTTTTCAGCTTGATTATTGTCTTTCTGGCTGTTGCTTTTGGATGCATTCTGAGGAGGGCTTCTTGATGCCATGTCATACCTATCTGACTCCACATTTTTGCCGACATTGATCTTAGAGCTACCGTCTTGAGTAGAAGACATGTCTCTCCATGATGGAAAAGAAGAGCTGATGTCCTCAGTCCGTGGGTTTTGCGAAGGACTAGACCTGGGAGACAAGGTTGATGTATCAGTTTGCTCATCAACTTGCAATGTAGGGTCACTGGTATGCAGAATAGGAGAGAAGTGACCATGAAATGGATCCAAATTTTGCATGATTGATGAGTCATCTGCTTTGGTAGGGCCAGAAGACACAGAAATATTGCCTCTCGATACACCATACTCAGCCATCCTCTTCTTATTTTGGCAGCTAACCTGCCCCCTCTTTGAAGGAGTATTCCTTGCAGTCAATGGTGTGATTTCTCGAATATCTTCATTAACAGCCTCTTTACTCAAATCAGTATCAACGGAGCGCCATTCTGCTATGGAGTGGACATTATTAGCTAAAGCTGCTCCAGGTCTTTTGCAGTCACATCTCAAGCAAACCAAATTCCCTCCGTAATTGTAGAAGCTACATCTATGGATTTGAAAGCAAATAAAAGATTACCTCCGACATAAATAAACATTAATTTCAACTTTTGTAGCTGAAGGTCAGTATATTGCTCACTGAGGACATTGCCACTCCCTGCCGGTTAAATGATTGTTTGGCCTAGGTTCCTCGCATTCAAGGCATTCAGAGTTTCTCGCAAAGTTCATAAAACTGCACCTGCTCAACATGAGTGAAAACAGAGATAAAGATGGAAATATCTACTGATTAAAACTACTCCCTCCGTCCCTCTATAGCTCTTGCCACAAAAAAAGTCATTTTTTAAAAGTCATTCAAATAGCATATAATAATTTGTGGACTGAAAATTATTCATCTTTGTTTTGTACATTCAATTTTTCCCCAAAAAATGGAAGTAAGACACTGATAAAGGGGCACTAAATAAGGCAAGTAAGACACTTCTAGGGGGGCGGAGGAAGTAGATGAAACAATAGTACATTTAGCATCCACCACAAACTTCTTAGAAAGGAAGTAGGAACTAGATAAAACACTACCAGCATCTAACACACACCACAAACTTCCTAGTTAAGGAGTTAGAAGAACAAGTAAACTGGCATGGCTAATTTAAATCAAAAGTCACAACAATTAAATGAGTTGAAAATCATAGAGTTGTCGGTTTTACAGAAACAGTGGGGGGTGCAGAAGTTATGGATCAGTTTTTCATCATCATTTCAACTCTATGATGAGATAATTCATATCTGCACAGACATCCAATATTGATTAAAATAAAGGGAAAGGTCATAGGTTTCCTGATCTCACTCATTAACACTACATAACGTACAGCAACATTGCGGTTCATGAACAACTTCATGTTTACACGTTTTTTGACTCAACTATGACCAAAAAAATCTAGGGTTCAAAACTGTCGAAAGAAGCAGACACTGTTATGACAATAGAAAAATAAATCGACAGGGAAAAGGCAGATGCATGACCAGAAACCAGAAAAAGAGTAGAATACCTTACTTTGTGCATATCCAATCACCCCTTTTCATTTCAACATTCTGTCTGAGAGGCCTGGATTTTTGTTCGTATTTAAAATTGCACCGAAGGTGTTGTGGTGCAGGAAGCTTCTGTACAGGATCTCCGAAACTTGCTTCAGTCATCTGTCGTAAGAGATTTCTTACAGATGATTCCACTAGTTCTCTGCTGTAGAGGCTATTCTGTTCTGAAGAAGTAGAGGGATTTCTGGCATAACTTAGAATGTACTTCATAACATCAACCAGCGTTGCATCACTCTGCCCTAACTCCGGACCCTTTGAAAAGCAAAGAGATTCACCAAATAGCTTTTACAAGAAGGAAGCCAGGAAAGAGGTAGAGAAGAAGTAAAACCGCCTGGAATATGAAGCCTAAACTCGATAACACTGAGAGTTGTACACAAACAGAACTAACAAATATCACTCGAGTCCATTCCTAAACCTATATGTTACGAAAGAATCACAATAGCTACCACATGGTCCACATCACCTCCATTTTAGTCTTGCTAGAGAGCCAGCTGCACCCAGTTTAATAAAGCTTCTGAAATTTATTGTACATGTTTGAGAGTTCGTTCAATCTTTAAAACTCTGACACATGGACTCATTGGTCCTTTGGGAATCACTAATAACAATTGAAACGTCAGCATTTCATTTTCTAGTTTAGCTTCTCTGTGGGAATAAGCAGTGAGACATCATTGAACTATTATTACCATTCAAGAAAACATTAGTACATAATATTCAAGCACACCAAAGTAAGTTCCTCCTCTAGTTCAGAAGATCCAAGATTTGTTCTACGTACTCTTCCTTTATTCTTTGTCTCAAACTTCAATCACTAATACAACCACTTCCTAGCTACAACCAAGAGTTCATATTTGGCAATTCTGAAAGGGGGAAAAAAATCAACTGCTTGAACATCCTTGGAAACAGAGCTATTTACATTTCCTGGTCTTGGCCTTTGAAAAGTGTATAACGTATCATACCTAAAAGAAGGCACCCTTTTCATAGGCTATGGGATTGATTCAGTTACAACAATTAGAAATTCAACTATCACGAAGAAAAAGTTGTATGAATTTTCTCAGCCAAATAAAAGAGACACTTACTTTACCTGCCTCTAGGCCCAAGTATGCCCACAATCTCCGGGCAATATCAAGAGCAGATTTGAATAGAAACGGTGTCCCATTCGTTGCAATCACCTCAATATCTTTCCTTGACAGGAAGCTGCAAATATAATACCCGTACAAATCAATTTCTACACCTATTTTAAAAACAATAATTTAAAAAATATATATATATATACAAGGAGCGAACCTGAGAAGCTCGGGGCGGGACCTAGCGAACGCTAGGCAGATAGAGGCGTGGCGAATGAATTCATCGGACAGTTGCTTTTCTTCGTACACTACAAACGCATCCTCGGGAGATGCACTGCAACTGCTGTGGGCCCATTGGGAAGTAAGAAGCGTGTCGAGAAGGTGGGACCATTCGGGCCATGGATGGATGGCGGGGAGAGGAGAAGTGTTTCCGCAGTCGGAACTAAAGGCTTGGGAGTGGAAGGAAGTTGTGCTGGCGAGGAGAGGAGGGTGAAGGGGATGAAAGTTGGTTGGGGCGGTGGAAACTCGGCGGATGAGGAGGCGCCGGAAAATTATGGATGTCGGACGTTGGACGACAGGGAAGAAGGGACTTGCTAAAAGAGTTATGAACCGAGAAGCGCCGCCCATTGCGGCGGGTGTATGGGTTCAGTTCAGTAACTCAAGGAGAGTTTGCAAAGTGCGCATGGAATTGATAAAAACCCAGGGGCATAAACCCCTCCACGAATGACCAACTAGATAACCTGCCCAACTATTTTCATTTTAAAAAAAGCATTTATGCCCTAAGTTTTTTTTGTTTTTTGTGTGTAATATACTCCCCTATTTTTGGAAGTACGATTGTACCCATAATGTCATTTGAAAAATTGGTTAACTTTGGTCATTGCAAGATTCAAAGGAAATGATCATTTTGTCCCTTCAAACTAAAAACCCTCAATTCCGTCGACTCTGGTCAACCATCAATTCCATCGAAATAATAGCCAACAATAAAAATATTCAATTTCAAGTGCCATCATACCCGCGTGAGGCCAAACCCGACTGACTCATGGTTGGGAAAGGCGAACCGGCAGCAACAACGACAAGAGGGGCCGATCACAAAAAGGAGAAAGGCTGGAGACGAAGCGTCGGGGAGGCGACTGAGCTGGAGGGTCAGGATTTACTGATGACGGGGTTAGGTTTGGGAGGGAACTTTCCGACGATGGGGCTGAGGAGGAAAGGGTTTTGTCGGCAATGTGGCTGGGCTGGGTTTGGTCGTGCAGAGTGTTGGGATGGCGGGGGCTTAGAACCAGAGCGGTCGGTGGCTTCGATTCAGAGGCCTTGGCATCGATTGAGGTGGCAGGAGGTGACGGGTTCTGGGTTTTGGGTTTCGACGTCGATTGAGGTGGAGCGGGTATTCTGCGGGCGTGGTGGTGGTAGGGCAGGTGTGGGGGTTGTGGCTAACATGTGAGGAACCGGATCACAAACATTGCTATTCTCTCTCTAAAACCTCTCATTTCTCTTCTAAATTCTGAAACAGTAAATGCTAAAATGACTCTAACTTTAGGTTGAAAGTGTCAATATAATCCTCCAATTTCATAAAGTGCCAACATTACCTTTGCCTTGTTTGACTTTTTAGTCAATTTTCATATTGCTTGAATTTTTGAAAAAGACAATTATGCCCTTAAATTTAAAAAGAAAATAAAAAGATAAAAGATAAACTTCACCTTTTATTTTCTCCCCCCTCACACCTCGTTTTCTTTCCCTGCTTCCTCGTTTTCCCCGCGATTTGGCACTTTCTCTTTGTTTTCTTTCCCACTTTGTCATTAAAATAAAATGCGATTTGACACACTTTCTTCTTCTCCTTTCGCCTCGAAACTGCGATTGTTGTTGTTGTTGGAAGAGGAATCTTTGCCGCCGGTAAGGTGGGTGAGCTGGAGAGCGGCGTCCACTTTGGGTTTTCTTCATTTCGTCATTGAAATTCAAGGTAAGTTAGGAAGGATATGGGGTTCGTGCAGGGAATTGGGGTGTTTAGCGAGCTAGGGTTCGGTGGGGCAGCAGAGGAGGAGATCGGGAGAGGTGGAGGGGTGGTGGGGCAGTGGTAGAGGAGATTAAGAGAGGTGGTGAGGCAGCGGCAGAAGAGATCGGGAGAGGTGGAGGGGTGGTGAGGCAGTGGCGGAGGAGTTCAGGAGTGGTGGTGAAGTCAGAGGTGGCAGCACAGGCGGCGATGCACAACGGCAGAGGTGGCAGCACACGACAACAGAGAAGGCGGCGTTAGGTTTTGAACAATTGAAAGATATTAGGTTTTAAAGAAGAATTACAAAAGGGGTATTTTTATCATTTCATATTCTGATTTTCGTAGAATTTATATGGTCAAATCCGGAATAAGTGACTTTCGGTATGTCAGCACAAATTAATTTATAAAGTTAAGGTTAGATTGACACATATAATAATTAGTCATGGTTAAATTATCACTTTATGGGATTGCATGATTATGTTGGCACTTTCAAACTAAAGTTAGGGTTATAAATATATTTATCAAAATAACAGCTTCATGCATTCCTGGTTTAATCCTCTTTTATCTTTAAGATCCTTACAGAAGACTACCCATCTGAACACCGGAGCCAATTTTCCTGCATCATAGGTTGAATACTATGAAAATGGAAAAGATAATTCACATTTTTTATTGTAACCCAAATAATCTAAAAGATTCATTCAAAGATTCAATTACAACAAAAATGATCGTATAAAATTATAAAGTACACAGGAAAATGACGGCATCTCTATCCCCCAAAGTTGATTATGCAGCCTCCTCACATTGTCCCTGAACCAAAGCAGTTTTATTAGAATACTGATTAAGCTTGAATTTATATAGAGCCACGACAGAGCAAAATAGTACTAGCAACTGAGAAGAAATACCTTTATCCTTCATGTGAATCAATGGTGACCTCTACCATGACACTGTAAGCACATAATATTGCCACTTCCACCACAACCTGCATTTTCAAGGATATTACAAGAATCATTTAGGTTCTTTATTCAAAGAATAAAAAATGTTAATCATCACATTAACTAGCTCTATACAAAAGATGGATACATTTACAGAGAAAATGATGTTCAGTGGCTCATGCCATGTAGATAAACATCAGCCATATTAAGGATTCAGTGAGAATTTTCTTTGCTTGCATCACATCTTAAAAAAATAATCTTCTGTTATAATGAGTTACTACATGTTATCAGAACTACCTGGTAGAAAATTATCCTTTTATAAAGAGACCTGGATGTCTATGTACTAGTGAAATTAATAAAACCATACTTCTACAGCTTCAATATGCAGGAGTTCTAGGTTCAACTATTTTTTTTCTTTTGGGTCAAGTGAAAGGAATGAAGAAAAAACCATATGAAAGAGAAGCTAGCAGGAGTTTACCTAGGCATCTAACTTTGACAATTATCCCCTGACTCTCTAATATAGATTCAACGTAGAGACCAGATCCCGAGCAAGTTGTGCAAAGGACAGCGCCTTTGGCTTGGCAATCACCACATCTGGGATTATCTCCAATATTTTTCTCAGACAAGGATAATCCAACTGGTTCTTCAATTATTTCCTCTGGAATAGCTTTATCATAACAGAAGAGAGATTCCAGACTACTCCGATTATGCACATCACCCTTTGAGCTTGACACAGCCTGGTAAGATTGAGAAAATAATGATAATTCCAGACTGTTTCAAGGAATTAATGTGAATTAAATGTAGATATGATGCAAAAAAATTATATAAAAGCCAAACTTCTTATATTAATAATAACCAATTACTTTTCTCCCGAGCTTAATTTTGTTGAACTGGATTGAACTAAATTTAAGCTTATTGAAAAATAGTACAATATGACTAAACTGAGCTAAATTTCAGGAAACCAAATTTTTGTTGAACTGAATAGAATTGAATAGAACTGAAGTGAAGTATAGATAAGCCCGGGAGTACAGGGCCTTGGTACCCTACTACGAACTGTAAGTTCCCAAAATAAAACTTTTTGAAGCTTTATCAAACTTTCTCTCTCTTGTCTGCAAGAAACGGCTTCATGAGTTAACAATTAAGGAAATCTCATCCGCCCAAGATGTACTAGTTTTCATGCACCATGATTGACACTTATGCAACTAAATATTTCTTGTTAATTCAAACCGTCCCTAGAAATTTGTATACTACTACATTTTAAGAATCATGCCACTATTTTTAGCCAGCCAGTTCTGATCAGAACCTTTAAAAGCTACAAGATTTTCTTTTCATTATCACTTATCATTGTTCTAACACATTTAAAGCATCTGGAAAAGAAAATTCACCAAACCCAACCAATAATCAAACACTTGTGACTTGTGATGCTTCTCATCTAGTTACTTGGGGTATAAAACAGCCTAACATAAAGCATGTTCTTTGTACACCAAGAAAACATGGAGAATATAAATAAAATATTAAAAAGATTCTACCTGCTGAACTGATACTTTCCATGTAGTTGAAAAAGAAAATCCAGATATACACGTGATAAGGAGCAGATCCTCTAGATACAAAGCTGGCTTTCTTGGCATTAGAATTTGTTAGAAGTATATCTCTAAAGTAGCAAAATACTTATAGTTGACTACCCTATTATTAAGCCAATATAAGGCTTATGATAACATAAATTTTCATTTCGAGTAGTGTATGAAAATTTGTATTTTTCCAACTAGCATAGTACAGTTGTAAACCTAGAATTTACTATAGTTAGGGCCATACTCCAGCTCATATCTATACTGCCTAGAAAGTTGGTGGCTGCACTATTATTAAGGATTTGTTCCTTGGCCATAGTTGGCTATTGCTCTTGTGCCAATAATAACCAACCCTCTTTAGCAAAAATATTGCTTCACGTACCATCTGAAGTTACCCTCTGGAAAAATCTTATCAGCCTGACTGTTATGTGCGTAGCTTTATTGTTATGCTACTATAATGTATCCATTGCTGATACTGCTAAATTGCTAATCAGTCACTCAGCTATAAGCTTCTGACCTTTTTTTTTTTGGCTGCATCCTTCAGCTACTTACTGCTGCTGCTATGATACTGCCTAATCTATCACTGCTAAATTTGCTGCCTACCATTTCAGGTGCTGCCTATTCTGCAATACAGCATTCTTGTCTGCTACCCTACAATCAAATTTATTACTTTTAGTTGAGTTTGAGAGACATGTTAAAGTTATTAGTCTACTCTACTACCACTATTGTAGCACAATACTTACCTTATTGATAATCACACAACTGTATACACCGTAAGCCTGTGTGAAGCTTATCAATTGTACCATGCTTATTGTAGAGTGGAGAACGAGAATTTGAGCATATCCACAGACTATAGTCTATTTTGATGTCTTAAATAAAACAACTTAATGGAACTGTTTATATTAACCTTTGGATTTCCCTCAGACAGCCATACTTTTTCCAAAGTCCGTTGGCACTCATGAAACTACTTAAAACTTAAGTACAACTAGTCAACGAGAGCAAGTACTAATACAAATTATCTAGGTGGAAATGGTTTGTATTGCCCAGAAAAAATCGAAATCAGCCAACTGAACCGGTACACAGTTGACACTCATGTGCTCCTTGCTAAAACTCCAACAATTGTGTCAAGAGATTGCCTCTTTCCCCTGAAAAAATGTTTTGCATAATCCAACAACAGGAAAGAAAGAAAGAAAGAAAGATGAGACAAATAACTGCAGGGACTACATAACTTCCCAATTGCTGATGGCCACTAAATCAGAACTCCTTTTTAAAAATACAAGATGTGGAATCTTGGTCACGGCATGTATACCTACCAAATATCCATCTCCACTGATAAGCTATTTTGCATCATGTAGCTTTTTCAGCTTCGCAATTTAGAGATGATGCCATAAATTATTAAGCACCACTGGAGTACTAAATCTAAACAGGAATGACGTTCTAGGAGCTGATGAACTCAATCACAGAGGACGAAATAAGTTGATTAAAGGAAGATATTCTAGTCTCTAGAGCACATTCTGCGGGAAATTCCCTTTTAAGGTAGTATCACAAGTATCTTATATGCAAACACCGCATTTACTACTTAACAAGGATGTCATTTTGATTCTCGTAATCACCATATTCAGTGTAAGTGTACAAATATTACATCAAAAGAAAGAATAATCCCCTTTGGGCATATCATTTCACTGATCCAGTTAGTGAAGTTTGGAGAATTAATCTTATCATCCAGAATTCCAACATAACATGTAGGATCGGATAGTACAAGAACAAAAGTAGATCTTTTTTCTTTTACTTGTAATTAGTTCAATCAAAACACAACAAACCTAGTAGTGAAAGTAAACGAAACGTTTAAGATGGAACAAGGAAACTGGAGAAGATAATCCTGGAACATACTTTGGAATTGAATCCACAACGGGCATATAAGGAAACAGATTTACCTTGAGGGAGTGGGTTGTGAAAGAGGGGTTCGGAGCAGATAATGGACGGAAATTGTGACGACGATTGATCGAACAACACCTGGGCGTACTAACTGGAGATGGTAACGACAGCGATTTCAGAGAGCATTCCATTTTTGAGAGAAGAAACCAACGACAGTTGGTTGTGGCATGTTTTGGAAATTTATTCAGTTATTTGTTTTCAGTTTCGATGATTCCAACGAACGGCTGATCAATCCTACAGCAAATATGACGTACTTCCTCTGTTAAATTTTGAAGGATTGGGCTTCCAACTTAGGAGCAAACGCTGATAAGTCATGTTAAATGTGTTGATATATCGAGCTCTATATTTTATTAGTTTACGTCCTAGTATGTATTTATACTTATATATATACATATGTATAATACTAATTTTAATTTTTTAAAATAAAACAAAAAATAAAAACAAAAATAATAATAAAAAATCTGCCACTGCCGAGCCACCGCCACCGCCGCCACCGGAACCACCACTGCCGTCCTCGGCCTTCGTCCGCCGTCCAGCTATCCGCCGCTCTCCGTCCAGCTCCACCATCGTCCCCACCTTCGTCCCCACCTTCGTCCCCATCCCCATCAAAACCCTAGCCCGTTGCCGCCCACCGCTCGTCTTCTCCTTCGTTCCCGTCCCCAGCAAAACCCTTGTCCGCCGTCGCTCCTTCTCCTTTGCCCCCATCGAGCAAAGCCCTAGCCCGCCGTCCCTCATTCTCCTTTGTCCCCATTGCGTAAAACCCCAGCCCGCTGTCCCTCATTCTCCCTCATCCCCGTCGAGCAAAACCTAGCCCGAGAGGAGAAACGAGAACCGGGGAGGAGAAGTGGGAGAGGAGAGCGGTGGAGAAGCGGGAGAAGAGCGTGGCGGAGAGCGGAGGAGAACCGGGGCATACTTTTAATGTTGAATCGGGATCAACTATGACAGAAATAAAACATTGGGTCGAACTCTTCTTTGGGGTCAAGGTAATAGCTATGAATAGTCATCGACTTCCGGGAAAGGGTAGAAACCTCCGGGGCAGGAGGAGAACCGGGGCGGGAAGACCGAGGCAGGAGAACCAGGTGAGGAGAACCGGGAGGAGAAGAAGAAGGACAAGGAGAGCGAGGAGAGGAGAACCAGGAGGAGAAGGAGAAGAAGGAAAAGGAGAAGGAAAAGGAGAAGGAGAAGGAGAAGGAGAAAGGAGAAGGAGAAGGAGAAGCAGAGCGGGGAGAGGAGAACCGGGAGGAGAAGGAGAAGAAGAGTGGGGAGAGGAGAACGGGGAGAGGAGAAGGAGAACGAGGAGAAGAGAATGAGAGCGGGGGGAGGAGTCGCCGGAGAAAAGGGAGTCGCTGGAGTCATCGGAGAACGCCGCTCGTCGCCGAAGAAAACGAAACGGCGGAGAGCGTAGAAGGGAAACGGCGGTGAACGTCGGATGAAGGCGGCGGAGAGAGAAGAAGGGAAACGGCGGCGCACGACGGACGGAGGTGGCGGAGCGCGGCGGAGAAGGGAAACGACGGCGGTGGAAGGCGGCAGTGCTGCACGACGGTGGCAGTGGCTGTGCACGGCGGAGCGGTGGTGTTAAATAATAATTTTTATTTAATATTAATCTAAACAAATATTAATTCTTTAAATTAAATTTAAAATACATATTATATACTAAATAGTATAAATACAGGGCGTAATCAAGTAAAATACAGAGCATGATATAACAATCCACTTATTTAATGGAACCCTTCTCCTGCAAAATAGTCTCATTAAGGACTAAAGCAAAAATTAGCATAGAGCAAACCAAATTTAGGGGAAAATATGTAAATATTTCCAGCTTGGGGTCTGCTAAGTAAGCCGCGAAAAACATGAGAAACCTAACAGGAATTACAACAAAATTAACCTAAATTCCCTTCCGGATTGAAAGCGCAATAACAAAAAACCGTCCCTTTCCCCAAAATTGTTCATCTATTCCCGATTAAGTATCACATGCTGAAACAAAATCATTCACTGAATCACTCATCTCTAACCATTGCTCATAATCAATAATCAACAATCAACCGCAACGAATTTGAAGAAAAACATCGATCAACATCTACAAAGTATCAATCAAGTAATCTAGAACTACAATTAGATATTAATTTAACATCACTCATCCCAAATCTGTGGTACAACACAATTTTGAAACTTTCATATTTAAAACTCGAGATCATGAAGAAGATAACTACCAGATCAATACTGAAATATCAATCGTACAGACGACGCAACAACAAAATCATACACAAGAAAGTGAAACGAATCTCAACAATGAACAGATCGTACTTGTTACAGAAGGTCAGTTGTTGATCTTATGGTGGTTGAATTAGAGATTTCAATTTTCTGATTTGAAAGGAAACAAAGCAATAACTTGTTTTTGAAATGCCTAATTTGAACTACTGATTTGTCATACTAATTGATGAAGGCCTGATTTAAAATGCACGAGGTTCACATACTGGAATTCAAGTTATAACCACTTATTTTGAAGTTTTAAACAGTGTAGTAAACCCTTTTTCACATTATGAAAATGTATGTATGTAGCTGAGGATCTGATATATATCAAATGATATTCATGGTCTTTGGAGAGACGTTTTAACTATATAGCATGATGGTGAAAAATGACTGAGCATGTTCAGGATTACAATTTGTAGCAAACATGATATTATATTCCATACAGTGTAGTTGATGATCCTATACATTAAGGAAAAATATGTTTTCAAATTGAAGTTCAAAATTACAACGGATGATGCTACTCCTATACTTTTTTATGTTACAAATACATGACATGATATTTTAACTATACAACATTATGCTGGAAACTCACTGAGCATGTTTAAGGTTACATATTGCAATATCATTATGTGATGTTGCAAACAGAATAGTTGGTGATCCTATACATTATGCAAATTATATGTTTCAAATTGTAGTTCAAAAAATATATAAGATGATGTTACTCCCATACTGTTTGTTGTTATAAATACTCCCTCCGTCCCAGAGAAATTAGCCCATTTTGACTTTTGAAAGTCAACTGATTCAATTTTAAATTATTAATATCTTTATTTATGTTTATAAATTTTTCATAAAAAATAACAATTTAAAAACACACATTGTGATGAATTCAACAACATATAACATGATAGTAATCTTACATATATAATAATAGAACTTAATGGTCGAAGTTGGCTTAGTTTGACTTTCAAAAGTCAAAATGTGCTAATTTCTACAGGACGGATGGAGTATATGACATGATGTTTTAATATAAACATAATTCACTGAATTTTTGTGGTGTATATATCCTAGCCCACAGACTAGAAGTTGTCGGCCATATATCCTAGCCTATAGACTAGAAGTTGTCGGCCTTTAGGCCCAGCCTAAGACTCACCCACGAATTGGACAACGTGGAGCCACACCTAAAATGGGGAAGACACTCATAAGTGACCTCCAAATTCTAGCAACCATGATATAACCCATGATTTGAAACTCTAGCAACGCGAAGCCACGATCATGATCTACTATAAATATAGGAGCAATACTGACTCATGTAAGCACGACTAACTGAAAAATACAGATTCTCTAAAGGAAAGAATTGACTTAATCGTCGAAGTATTTTCCCCGGAATCACTTCCAGGGTCTTTCTTGCAGGACTGCGCTCGCACCACGGTGATCGCCAGCCACCTTGCTTGACAGGATTACCACATCATCGGCACCGTCTGTGGGGACGAAGAAAATTTTCTTTTTCTAAGTCTTTTATTCCCTTCAGGGTAACAATCATTTTCACTAGAAGCGAGAGGAGCTAGAATTAGCACACACCAGAATGAACGGCTACGCGTAACTAGAGTACGCACCCTAGTCGAGATCAAGAATACATTCCTAGCCAAGAAGACATGGATAAAGAAGAAGTTGAATCTACCATTGCAAATCAAGAAAATGAGAGGAAGGCTTTCGCAGCATTCTTGGAAGCGAATAGGCTGTATAACCAGTTTCTAGCCACTATTAAGAAAACATCCCCAAAGAAAAGCAAAAAAGTGAGTTAGAGACATGAAAACCTCAATTACGAAGAGGAGTCAAGGGATATAGTGGCAGAAATTGATATGGACCAGTCACCACTGGCACCGCATCTTTGTGATTTCAAAATGCCAAAAGACATCAGACGTCAAACTGTCATTGCATATGAAAATCTATTATGCGCAATCTAACATACCAATCATCACTAGGCGCATACATATGAGGTATGCGATCATGGGAGTTTTACAAAGAACTCACTAAGAACTTGCCTAATAACTCGAGAGAATTGCAGAAAATGATTGAAAGGCATGTGCAGTCTGAAGAAGCAAACAACCACAAAATAGAACATGAGAGAGACAAAAAAAATGGAAGATCCACGGAGGGCTTTGCAAAAAAGGAAAAGGGAAATATCCTTTTCAAAGGAAAATATTCGAGGGGTGCAGATGACATCATTTCCAGAAATACCATTGATGAGTTCATGAAAGGAAATTTGGTCGGCATATAGGGAGTTGTTTCGTGAACATATGCTAATGATAATATCACCAGATAAACAATCTAAGGAATACTTGACCTGTCTCCACCCGACCGTCATTAAAACTCGCGTGGAGGACTTATGGGTCAAGAAGATGAAATTTATAATTCTGCACCCATCCTCACTGCTAAGCTACCAAGGGGTAGTAAGTGACAAGCCCTGGGTTTGTTCACAAGGATGCTAGGGCTCAAGTACTACTTAAAACACAACCTCGTGCGTGTCATCAATCCGCATGAGTGAAAGGAGTAGTTAGTAATGTAAACATGTAATGAGGGGGGGTTGGTATTTTCAACTAATAAGTACAAAACATGAAATTCACAAACGAGTATACTAATTATACTAGGAAAATCATTTAGCAACATGGTAGTTCTAATACTTCAGTCCTTGATTCATTCACATAAAGACTTACAAAAGACCTATCAGTGTGTTCACAACACATGGTGTGGCCGATGGCATACACTTCCCCAACCCTGTCACGGTGGGTGCGCTCGCAACCCTCTATCGGCACCACCATCGTAATTAGGGGAGTACAATGGGGTCTGACCATCATTGTACACTACCATAGAGACCCCCCTCTAGCACCAGTTTTTTAGCACCGGTTTTAAAAACCGATGCAAATAATGTAATAGCAACGGTTTTTATTTTGATAGCACCGGTTCTAAAACCGGTGTTAATTTAGCACCGGTTAGAATTGTGTTAGCACCATTTTTTTTATAATAACTGGTGTTAATATAACACCGGTTAGAAACCCGGTGCTAGAATTGATGAATACCGGTGTTAAACTAACACCGGTCAAAAAACCGGTGCTAAAAATAACAACTAGTTTTAAATTAGCAGTGCTAAAAATCTGCATAACCGGTGAATTGAAAATTTTGGCACCGGTTTGGAAAACCGGTGCTAAAAACTTTCAAAAACCAGTGCTAAATTTGAACCGGTTTGAAATTAAAGGAAACCGGTGTAAAGTATATATTTGGCCCGGTTTTAGAATCTGGTGCTAAAAAATTAAAGAAACTGGTGCTAAAAGAATTCTGGGAAAAAAGCGGGAAAAATGGCACCGTTTGATTTTGCACCGGTTAAAAATTGGTGCTAATAGGAAAAATGGCGCCGGTTTTACGTACTGTTCACAAAAACCGGTGCTAAATTGAGCATTTAATGCTCCGAACTACCCCTCTAAAATTAGATCTGAACATGTAGTTTCTTTCTCCCTTCATTGATGGAAGATTTTTTAGATGGTGAGCAATAACTCAACGCAATGAAGACCCATGGATGTAAGTTTTCATTAACTTCTTGGAATTTCAATCAAATAGCTAGTAGTTATAATAACCATAAATGCATGCTTGGAGAGAGTTTATTCGTATGTATTAATGGTTTCTTTATGCTTCATGTCGGTTTAGTATCATGTTGTGAGAGTGTAAATGAGTGTGGATGTAAACATGGTTGTGTTTGTTTTGGGAGATGGTGTGTATATATATATATGTATGTATCCCAAGAACAAGCTAGTTGATCGATTCACATACATATACACATACATGACAATTTTAGTATTGTGTAGCAAATTGATCGTGTTTATTTTTATTATGTTTGAACAATGAAAAATTGTGTAATTTTTTATTATGTGTTGTTTAGATACAACGGACCGAGAGTCGATGTTTGCGTGGAGGGAAAAAATGGTTAGCTATCCAAGTGTAGCTAGGGGGAGTGGTGAACATATTGCATTTATTGATTCGTTTCGTGATTATGCCTTTGGCCGGGAGGAGAGGATACTTTGTCCATGCAAACGATGTTTGTATCGTGAACGGTTTGATGATCATGGGCTTTTTAGATTTCACTTGTTGAAGAACGGATTTGACGGAGGTTACATTGTATGGACATTTCATGGAGAGGTTGAGCAAGGACATAATGGTGGTTTTGACAAGGTAGGTGGAAACAAATGTACCATTGATGCTATGTTCGATGACATTGTAAGAGATTTTGAGGGGAAGCCTAAAATGTTGAGTGCTTTGCTCGACAAAAAAGAGAAGCCATTGTATCTGGGATGTAAAAGTAAGGATACCATAATCTCCTTTTTTATGGAGGTTTTCAATTTGAAAGCTACAAGTTCTTGGAGTGATGCAAGTGTGAATTCACTCCTAAAGCTTCTAAAGGATAAGTTTCCGGAAGGGAATGGAATACCGAAAAACTTTTACGAGGCCAAGAAAATATTGTGTCCACTCGGTTTGGAATACAAGAAAATACATGCATGTCCAAATGATTGTGTGTTGTATGACGGTGATTTGAAAGATGCAGTTCAATGTCCCGTGTGCAAACATTCAAGATATAAGGGTGTGAAGAATGATGATGATGGGTGTTTGGGTAAGAAGAAGAAGAAGGTCCCATTGAAGTGTATGTGGTATCTTCCTTTAATTCCTAGGTTAAAGAGGTTATTCGCAAATTCAAAAGATGCAAAGAACTTGCGATGGCATGGAGAGCGAGAAAGACCAAGCGACGACAAGATAAGACATCCGGCAGACGGTGAACAATGGAGAAATTTTGACAAGCGATATCCTTCATTTGGTTCGGAGGTTAGAAATTTATGCCTTGCATTGTGTACTGATGGGATGAATCCATTTGGTAATATGTCATCGAAGCATAGTTCTTGGCCCATGATGTTGGTTATACATAATTTCCCCCCTTATTTGTGCATGAAACGTAAATATGTTATGTTGCCTTTGTTAATCTCAGGTCCTAGACAACCTGGGAACGAGGTTGATGTGTATTTGAGACCATTGATCGATGATTTGAAGATATTGTGGGAAGAAAAAGGGGTGTTGGTATTTGATGCCCATATGAATGTGGAGTTTCAATTGCGTGCCATGTTTTTTTGCACGATCAATGATTTTCCAGCCTACGGAAATTTTTCGAGCTATGTTGTGGATGGGCACAAAGCATGTCCTATTTGTGAGGAGAACACCGAATTCAAACAGCTAAGACATGGAAGAAAGACAGTGTATCTTGGCCATAGAAAATGGCTGCAAGGAAACCATAAATACCGGGATGATGTGGTCAATTTTGTTGGTGGGAAAGAAGGAAGGAAATCCCCTACACCACTAACTGGTGTGCAGATTCACAATAAGGTTAAGAAATTGAGAGTGGTGTTGGGAAAGTATAGGCAAGGACAGAATACATTGTGATGGTCCATGGAAGAAAAGATCAATATTTTTTTATCTACCGTACTGGGAGCATCTTGAGGTTAGGCATTGCCTAGACGTGATGCATATTGAGAAAAATATTTGTGAGATTTTATAGGCACCCTCTTGAATATTCCCTGGAAGATGAAAGATAATTTGAATGCCCGGTTGGACTTGGTTGATTTGGAATCAGAAATGACCTCGCCCCAGAAGTGAAGGGTAAGAGGACTTACTTGCCCCCTGCACCTTGTACATTGTCAAAGGAGGAGAGAATCTCAGTTTGTGATAGTTTGAAATCAGTCAAGGTCCCAATTGGTTATTCATCAAATGTGAGTCAGTTAGTTACGATGGATTGTCGGATGACCGGGTTGAAATCTCATGATTGTCATGTTTTGATTCAACAACTGTTACCTATGAATAACAATGGGATTGAGGTGAGAGCAATACGGAGGAAACACGGTGATGGCATTTGGATAGATGAAGATGGCCAAGAAATTCAAGACGTTCAATCCAAGAAGAAGAAGATAGTTGAAGACTAGCGGGGGTCAATTAATAAATTCGAGATAAAATTTATGTATTTTTGTAGTTTGTTGTGTATTGTACCACTGTTAACTATTCTACAACTGTGGTCCAATGGGTCCCCATTTTGAGCAGCTCTATGAGCTGCAGCGCGCTGCCGCTGTTTTGGTAAAGCCTTGGACAAAATTACCTTCATTTTCCTATGGTAGCTGCTGCCAGTTACAATGCGCTGCAGCTCTTTTGGTTCAGCGCGCTACAGCTTTTTCACACACACATTACCTATTTTGAGTTGCTTGTTCGGTTCCTCTAAGACAAGAACATGAATACGTTACGAGACTAGAAATGTCAAATTCCAAAATCACATCCAAAGAGTAGCAACACCGTAGCAATATATGTTTTGCAAATAAAAAAATATACTAATCAAAGTTCCATATTAACCTAGCAAAAGAAACAACCAGACAAAATGAAGATGTGAGCTCAATGTAGGTAGTCAATCCTGCATGAGCTGTTCTCCCCGGTGTTAGACGTTGGCGAATCTACGGTAGGGATTGGACCATTCCTTGATCCTCTCGCCACACATGGCAGTGAGGATCTTCCTAACCTGCGATGTCCATCGTACCAAGTGATCCACTTTCAGTTGCAATGCTGCCATGTCCTCATCCGAGTTCTCGTTAGATGATTTACTTGTTGCCGCCCTAGATGACTCAGCAACGTTCTTCTTCTTCGAGAATATTAGAGGGTTTATGGGAAGCTTTGGCATCATTGTGACATCATCATATTTGAATCTGCAACCTGCTTCTACGCATATGACAGTGATGAGTGAGGAGAAGCCTATGCAATTATGGGCATTGACACAATTCGAGATGTACCCCATTATCGTACCCCCAACATCAATGCTCATGTTTTTCTTGATCTTGTAGAGCAGCAACATATGGGACCGATGAACCTCACTATTCATTTTCACCGGGAGAAGCCGGGCAGCTATGAAACTGTACCACACGTTCATGTCTTCAGTCAAGTATTTCTTCTCAATGCTGGACCATTCTTGTGGCAGATTCCGAATAACTTCATCGCTATCGTCACAGATTTCTTTTATGATGTCTTCCCATGAAGCTTTTTGAACAGCTTTATCGGCGGCTTCGTACAAACTCGAAGGCTTCGGTGGGATCTTGAAGAACCGGTTGATCACATTCGCTGCAAGCTCAACGAACTGACCACGGAGGAAAACATCTGGACAATTCTTGTACTTCCTGAGCGACAATAACTCACATGCCATGGTCTGGTTTGCACGAGGTGGTTATGAGATTAAGCCTACCCAGCCATGCTCGTTCACGTAGTCCTTGTAGGGCTTTTCTAGTCTCAACCCTCTCTCTAGTATGAGGCCCCTGCTAATAAATTTTTTGTACACAGTTATTGCCTCATGACAGTCTACTTCTGCGGTCGGTATTGGATTGTTCGAGGGGACAATTTGAGACCCGTGCTGACGCTCCTCCTTCTTGCCGACTCTGGCTTTTTTCCTTGAGTTTTGGGTGTTGGTCTTCTGCTTGGGTGCACTCTTTTTGGGGGCCATACCTGGTAAAATAAATGTGTTATGGTACGTAATGCACCAGAAAATTGTTAACACAAGCCAGAATATTAACGGGTGGTCAGAATATCGACGAAAAATTAGAAAACTGGGTGGTCAGAATATTAACGGAAAATTAGAAAACTGGGTGGTCAGAATATTAACAGAAGCAGGGAAAACATGAAAAACGTAAATAACCTGACATGAAAATTTTCTATCAGGAATACACAATCAGCTTTCAGAATACAGAATACAGAATCAGCTTTCAGAATACAGAATACAAAATCAGGTTTTTGGTCAGATTCATGTTTTCTCACATGGAGAATACAAAATCTGGATTTTTCAAAATTACTCCTGCATTTCAAAAATAAAAGAACTATAAAAATAAGAAAACTAGGTGGACCGAATATGAACACTACCACGAATAAATTCTCCATCCAGAATAACCTCACTTGAAAATTTTTGAGGGGTTATACAATAAGTTATTTTCCAGAATCATTCTTTTTCACATTCAGAATAAACAATCAGGATTGTACACAATTACTCATGCATTTCCAAAACAAAACCAGAATAAGGTTCATCACAATTAGGCATTTTCCTGAAATCAAACCTAAAGCATAGAAAAATTGTAGACAATCCCTAGGAAACCAAACACGAGTGTGTATCCGCTTACATAATTTAGACTATGGTTTGTTGACGAAAGGTGTTTGGAGTGCGGACGGTGGTTGGTGGACAGAGCTTGGCCGATGGAGCTTGGCAGACGGAGCTTGGCGGATGGAGCTTTGCGGATGTTAGCTTGGTGGAAGGTGTATGGTGGAAGGGACGGAGCTCGGCGGAGGTGGAATTGAGAGGGCACGACGGAGGGAGCAGGGAGGACGGAGGGAAAAGGGAGCGGAGATGGCGGAGGGAGCGGAGAAAGAGTTTGCCGGTGGAAGGAGCGGGGAATGTGGAGGGAGCTTGGGAGAGGAAAGGTGTTAGGGTATTGGCCGAGTTGAGTAACCAATTTCACAAACACATTGCACCAAGTCTACAAACAAATGGGCTGAATTTTACACCCAATTAGGCTGAATTTTACAAAGACATGGGTTGAAAAATGTTAACTGTATTAAGAGGCATGGATCGAGGCTCGTGGGGCTCGGGGGCTCAGGGGGCTCGAGGGGCGAAAGGGGCTCGAAGGCTCGGGGGGTTCGAGGTTACAAGAGTTCGGGGGCCTCGAGGAGCTGGAGAGCTCGAGTAGCTGGAGAGCTCGAGGGGCCGGAAACCTCGAACCTCTAGGGGTTGGAGACCTTGAGGGGTTGGAGACCTCGAGGGGTTGGAGACCTCAAGGGGCTGGAGACATCGAGGGGTGGAGGGCTTCGAGGACTGGAGAGCTGGAGGGCTTTGAGGGGTCGAGGGGTTCAAGGGGTCGATGGGTTCGAGGGGTGGAGGGGTAAGAGGGGTCGATGGGTCTCGAGAGGTGGATGGGTTCGAGGGCTCGAGGGGTGGATGGGTTCGAGGGCTCGAGGGGTGGATGGGTTCGAGGGCTCGAGGGGTGGATGGGTTCGAGGGCTCGAGGGGTGGATGGGTTCGAGGGCTCGAGGGGTGGATGGGTTCGAGGGCTCGAGGGGTTCAAGGGGTCGAGGGTTTGAGGGGTGTATGGGTTCGATGGGTCGATGGGTTTGAGGGGTCGAGAGGTACGAGGGGTCAAGGGGTACGAGGGGTCGAGGGGTGGATAGGTTCGAGGGATCGAGGGATTCAAGATTAGAGGGTATCGAGGGGTGGAGGGGTTCAAGGTTAGAGGGGTTCGAGGGGTGGAAGAGGTTCAAGGGGTGGATGAGGTTCGAGGGGTGGAGAGGTTCGAGATTAGAGGGGTTCGAGGGGTGGAGGGTTTTGAGAGGTGGAGGGCTTCGAGGGCTCAAGGGCTTCGAGAGCTCGAGGGGCTTGATGGGTTCGAGGGGTGGATGGGGTGGATGAGGTTCGAGGGGTACGAGGGGTGGAGGGGTTCAAGATTAGAGGGGTTCAAGAGGTGGAGGGCTTGGAGGGGTGGAGGGCTTGGAGGGGTGGAGGGCTCGAGGGCTTCGAGAGCTCGAGGGGCTCGAGAGCTCGAGTGTGTTATAGTAAATCAGGATTGATTTTAACGCTTCTGAAGAAGTGCTGTTGACTAGGCCAGAGTACTAGTAGGACTATACTTCCTTTTGTATTCTATATATTCCTGTCTAACAATAGATCATTTTCTAATATTGTTATACTATTGTTAGAGTAAATGGTTACTAAGCTAGAGTTCTACCCATATTCTGTTTCCCTATTGTACTCTATATATTTTTGTGAGCAATACAATAATTGGTTATGGTGACTCAAAAACAGTCTTCATGTCGTCCCTTATTTACAGAGGCGACTCAAATACAGCCTTCCTCAAGTGCAACTAAGTGAGGCTACTACCAAGCGAGGCACTTAAACATGTTTGTATTGACTCAGACTAATTCCTGGTTAGACTCTAATTCTCTAGCCCTCGAACCTCGAACCTCTCCCCTCGAGCCCTCGAACCTCGAGACCTTGAACATCTCCCCTCGATCCCTCAAACCTCATGCCTTAAGCCCTCGAGCCTCATTCCTTGAGCCCTCGAACCTCCTGCCTCTAGCCCTCGAACCACCTGCCTCCTGACATTATTTTTTTCCTTTAAAATCAGGGGTATAACGGTTATTTTACATATTTTGACCAATTTTACCGTTGACTTTCCCTGAAAACCACCTCTGGGGACCAAAACTTATCAATTTGAATTTGTTGGGTACCATCTAAGGGTTGTTTTGCAAATGAGGACTAAAAGATAGTAAAACATACTTAGTAGGGGACCAAAAAAATAATTTAGTCTAATATTTTTAAAAAAAACATTTGAAAGTATAAAGCACTAAAATGACCCAACAAAGCATAATTTTCCTTCCCTCCCAAATTTTCCCTATTCCCTCCGTAACCTTAACCCCAAATTTTCGTACCCCTCCCACCCCAACACCTCTACCGATTTCCCTCTTCCCTCCATAACCTTAACCCCAAATTTTCCCTCTTTCCACCATAACCCCCTGCCAATTTTTCCCAAAGATATTGTCCATCCCTTCACTATTTAGTTCGAGCGATTCTACTTCCCAATCTTGGTCGCAATCCTACTTCCCCAATTTGCTCGAGATTCTGCTTCACAAATTTGGTCCCCATTCTGGTCGGATTTTCGGTCCAGTAAAGCGGGTTACAAAGGCGGCCGGATCTTGGCAAAATACAATACCGCCGAGAGTGTGTACCAATAAGGTATGACTGATTGGTAGTTTGCATCTTTCCCGGGCTTAATGAATAGCTATATTTTGGTGGGTCTCTTAGTTTGTGAGTTTGTGCTTTCATTTCTTGGGTTACTAGTGTGGGTAGTGTTTCATGTGGATAGATGATATGTTTTCTAATAATTTTATAATTTTTTGCCTACCCTATATTTACCCCCATAGGAATTTTTGCAAACCCTGTTTTTGCCGCCATACAATATGTTCTCGGTTGGTTGTTAGTGTATATCCCATCTTTGGATGTGTTTTATTAAGATTTCCTTATGTTTGATTGACTCATACAAGTGATTGAATGGCGAAGTCGAGGAAGAAATTGTTTGACTCCGGCGGTTAAAAAGCCATTGAAGAGAATTGTGTTACACCTCCAAAAGTTGACAACTGTAATGACAATAACGAGGAAGTGGATAATGCACCCAAAGATGACATGAGTGGGAACTTCGACAAGTTTGAGATTAAAGAATATTGCAAGCGTAGAGGCACAACCACGTGTAAGTCCATCTTGCTAGCGAAGCAAAAGAATGCCCTTAAAATATTCTTTGATGATGACTTCGAACCCCTAGTTCTATGCAGCCGATGGTCGATGTATGTTGGCTATGCCTTCCCATGAAGAATCCGGTTTAGGACATGGCATAATTGGAAATCAGTCTCAGACCATGTAAAGAAAGATGCATGGGAAGACATTCTCGTAAGTGTGTTCTAATCCTCCATTTTCATCAGTTCATGTCAACTTCATTACATTTTGCACTAACAAGTTGTATCTTTGTCCACAAGATTAGCTGGGATATACAAACCAAAATGATGTTCAATGAGATGAATAAGTTCCAAAATAAATGGACAATTTATACAGGAGAAATGTGGAGGAATTGGAAGACTAAGGTGGCTCACAAGTACATCATGCAAAAAAAACCTGGTTCTTGTGCATGGAGAGATTATCGCTGGATGGACAAAAATGAGTGGGAGCTATTTGTGAAACACACATTAACCCCTGAATTCAAGGTAATTCATTGAAAATTATTAATCTCTAGTCATAATTACTTTGTGAGCATTGTACAAATTGATGGCCAAATAGGCATTAAGTGATGCAGCAAAAGTAAGCGCCTCACAGAAGGAGTACATCTATCACACGGGCAGTGGAGGGAATCGTAGGGTTGCAATAGAACTCGAGAAGAGGAAAAGAAAGGCTAAAATTGACGAGCTTTTGGATGAAGGTCATAGTGTAGAAGAAGCAGAGGCTTTAGTTCAAATCATGGATTTCAAACCGGATCACTCGGAGGTGTTCCTTGAAGCTAACTGGGACAAGAAATTATTAACCTACACCAACGACTCCGTTAAAAGAGCAGCCCCCACTATTGTGAGCATAACTTATAATTGATTCTATCTCTATTAATATTCTCAAATGTAATGCATAGTAATGGCTAATATATGTTTTGTTTCCTAGAAATCCCTTTTGGATAAGAAGCAAAAGGGAGATTTGGTTATACAAGGAAAATAAGATATTCTCATTCAAGCAACGGGTGAGAAGGACCATGGGGGTCATTGGAGAGGTTACTCCGCAACGTCCAAGGTGAACGAGACCCTACCACATATGGCTGTGAGCCGCTACGCATCTAGTCGATGTGGGAGCACAAACACAAAACCATCTGAGGAAATCTCAGATTCAAAAAAACTACCAACAGATGTCATCAAGCTCAAGGAAATATTTTTTGCCTTATTTGAGGCCCAAACAAATTGGCTAGCTGGACAATTGGGTAAAGCTATTCCCCCACACTTGGATGCCCATAATTTCCTTGCTACATCTCCCACCCCCGCAAATAAGGACAACAGGGTATTCATTCCTTCAGCATCTGGATGTAGTGACCCACAAGGAACCGTAGCGGATGACAAGGTTTTCCATACCATGAACCTCGTCGTTAGCTCATTTCTTGCTCTGTGATTTTTAGTTTCTGGATTTCCATTTCCTGTCAAAATGATTTTGTGGGGATACATTGACTACTATCACATTCATTTTGGATGTTGGTAGATTGGGCCTACTTATATCTTCATCTTGTTCTTTCCCACGTAAACTTAGAAAATGTATCTTTCCCAACTTATATCTTCATGGCAGATGAATGCTGAAAGCTGCAGCGCGCTGCAGCCTTCAACAGCTACATGTAGAAATCATTTCTTGTTATAATCTATCGATTGCACTTACAAAATTATTTAATTTTTTTACTTAATAACACCTACTTATTGTCCAACCGATGTATTTCCCCAATCTCTGAGTTTATTTCTCAGAAAGGAAAAAAGTGCTGCCTATATATTTTGAACCATAATGGAGAAAGGGATGCCGCTGCATTTGGTATCTTGTTTCCAAAGGACACGAAAAATGACTTACCCATCAAGTGGGAGCAAATAAATGTTCGTGGACCTATGATCATTCCGAAGGCATCTTTGCCGATTGAACACGAAGAATTTGAGTTTGTCACTGAGGCCATTGGATATAACATGCTATGGTCGGGAAAGCTGATAAGTGTCATTGGGAAAGAGGATGATGAGGTGTGATAATTGTATTTTTCTTCTTATCGAATCATATATATCTTTCTAGATATTACTAAAACATAATATGTTGTTCATCTATTTACGTAGGAGAACGAGCAACAACCGCCTCCGCAAGAATTGATAGTTGACGAAGTTGGAAGTCCTCAAATAAAACTCACACCGAAACTTGCCAAGGAAACTACACAGGTTAAACAAATAAGCATATTAACTGGCTATGACATCCAGATGCATATTATTAACACACTGTCCCTTATAGGAGGCGGTGGCTAAGGAAGATACTTCGCATGGAGAGGTGGTCGCTCGATTGGTAAAAGGAGAGGCACATACCCCCAGACTATTTCATTCCGACCAATTTTTTACAACGCGTGACTAATATTTTACCCATTATCAAGTTCCAAAAGGAAATACTACATCAACGGAGAATGGGCAACCAAATCCTCCCAAGTCGATTTCTAACCAGTACATATTTGTGAGAACCCAGTTTAGCATTTACAATATGATCCACTTCTGAATTATATACAACTACTGGTCAACTAACATTATTGGATTCTCAATGTAATTAGGGGGTCACGGAAGACCCAGAATGCATCGCTGCTGTTCAACAGATTAATAATGATTTAAGTCTATCTACACAAATATGTGAACCATACAAAGTCTTCCGCGTCAATTTCAATGCGGAGGTGTTTGGATCAGAAGAAGTCTACACAGCCATATTTACTGACAAGATAAGATGGTTCATGAGCAGCTTGGACGTAGAAGATGAAATGGAGTGGATCAGTGGGTGCTAACTTGATATATGGGCATCGTAAGAATTGCATGGTTACATTATTATAGATAGATGTATCATTATATTTGTTTCACTTACAATATTATTTTGCAAGATACCTTTGTGATGGGGTGGTTCATGGAGGCCACGTCCAGTTTATTCTGGCCTCTTCAAATTAAATTGCTCAAAAGGCAAATCAAAGGGTGGAATTGACTGCGGACGAGGTTTCGGCTGTCATGTGCCACACTCAAGCGAGGCTGTACGTCTTCCCGTACAATCGAGAGTAAGTTCCATTTGTTTTCTGAGTTGCTAGTCCTGGCCACATGGAAGCAATAGCAACCATATGCTATGATTTTATTTTCAAAATATATTTTAAGTATTTTGGTGTTTCCTTTTTTTTAGGGACCATTGGTTTTTGCTCGTTCTCGTACCGGAAATCGATCGAGTATATTGCATTGACTCAGTGACTGGGGGAATTTGTAAACGTAATAGGTCATGCCTTAAATTGATTCTTTTGTAAGTGGAACACATTCATGTCATTCCTTCAACTTCAATGTTTTACAAAAAATGGTTGTTCACGTAAATGTTTTCTTGTATGTTTCTCACTTTCTTGGCTCGATTATTTACAATTAATGTTAATTAATATATTTTCATATATTGTGTGAACTCCAATTTCTGAAAATATTTTTTAATATGTTGATATAAATATGTTTTCATCGATTGTAGGATTGCAACAAAATATCGACGGTTCAATTCCGACCAAAATAGCTCCTACCCTTCGAACTATACATGGAATGTCATAAACATCAATGTACGTATTATCCCATAACGTCATATTTCATCTGTCATTTTCATGTTCGTAATCGTTTCAACGAATTCTCTTTTACATCAGCACAAGATACAAAGTAGTACTTGGGAGTGTGGATACCATTGCATGTATTACATGGAAAAAATTGTTAGCCACGTGCATGATATTGACATTATTCCGGTACGTTTTCCTACATTGCTTTTATGTATATGTTATTCTCTCACATCTATATCCTTTTCTTAACATGTGATTTAATACATTGTTTCAGCAATTTCCAGAAGATTACACTCCACTGGAGAGCGATGAACTGCGGAGAATTGCTCTGAAATGGGTTTGTGTTTTCGCAAAATGTACTCTGCCAAAATGCATAGCTCAATTAAATGTCATACATGGACTTGCCTCCACCATCGGATAGTGGTTAGTATTATCTCTTATGAGAAAGGAAATTGACCTTCACTTTTGATACTCATCAACTCCGTGATGAGGGGGGTTCCAGTATCTTAGGCCACTAAGAAACACATTGCTTTTCTTTTGTTAATAAAAAATTATAGTTCATCGAACTCAATGCTTTTTTGAACCTACTTCTTGTCTATGCGTCATGGTTGCTCACAATTGGTTCTATTTTTATTCGTGCACTGTTCTATTACTATGCACAACAAATAATCGGTACCATCCTTGAAAAAGAATGCACCTGGTAGGAAAACAAGCGTAAAAATGAAACTGGCTGCGTGAAGATGAACTGAAAGAGTGGCAGCACGCCGCAGCTTACAGTGACCACAATAGTTAGTCACGTTTAACACTGGTTTCTTCCGATTACAAAACCGATGCTAATAATAACCGGTGAAATATTTACGCTTTCATCACCGGTTTCAAAACCACTGCTAAAAGATAAACCGGTGCAAAATAAACACTATTATCACCGGTTAAAAAACCGGTGCAAAATAATAACCGGTGATAAATTTACACTCATAGCACCGGTTTTTAAACCGGTGCAAAACATAACCGGGCAACTTATACACCTCTAGCACCGGTTCAAAAACCGGTGATAAAAAATAACTGGTGCAACATACACACTTTTAGCACCGGTTTACAAACCGGTGCTAAACAATAACCGGTGCAAATAAATTTTTTTATCAGCGGTTTAACAACCGGTGCTAACTAAAAACCGATGTTACATTTGCATAATTAACACGGTTTTATAACCGGTGCTAAAAATAACCGGTGCAAAATATACAAATTTAGCACCGGTTTTTTTGTTAGCACCGGTTTTCAACCGGTGCTAAATGGTTTTCTTATTAGCACCGGTTTTCCAACCGGTGCTAATTTATCACAGGTTTTCCAACCGAATTAGCACCGATTTTCCAACCGGTGCTAAAGAAAAAACCGTTGCTAATTTAGCACCGGTTTAAAAACCGGTGCTAATAAGAAAAACCGATGCTATAGCGGTACATTTTAACACCAGTTTAGAAACCGGTGCTAACTAAAAAACCGGTGCTTAAAGTTGGGATTTAGCACCAGTTTTTTTCCAACCGGTGCTAAAGTTTCATCGGTTACTTAGGCACCGGTTTGTTTTTGCAAAAAAACCGGTGCTAGAACATAAAAAAACCGGGGCTAAAGGGCACTTTTTGTGATAGTGGTAGCTCTGTTTCTCCCCCGTGCTATTACGTTCCGGGCTTCCACCACAAATGCAACTACTCCTCCCGAGTCCTATATACGTTAGGCCCGAAGATCGTAGACACCTTATCTGTGATACTAGGGTTTCAACACAACATCTAACTTGCTAATATTAGCTATCTATACCCGCAACCTCTTGGACAACAATTACAAAGTCAGTTAAGACTGGTGCAATGGAAAATAGGTCAGAGTATTCTCAAATCCCCCGTGCACACACCCACGCAGATATGTTCTCCCCTACCCATTCTAACATCCAGGTTTCTCTTCCCAAGCGGGCATTAATAACTGCACCATACATGAATCTAACCCAAAGTATGTGCTTACATGTGGTGTAGTATTCATGCATTTATAACATTCAAAAACAATCACAATAATATCATTAACGCAAGGATAGGGTGAATCTAATGAATCTCAATAAGCATTTAGAACATACCAAGTGCCAAAATAAATCCCAAGCTAATCTAACTACTCCCTAGACATGAATTTCAAATATGGATATGAATTCCACATCTTTGGGACAAAGCAAGAATAAAAGAAAATATTACAAAACCTACAAAAGGAACTCCTCATTCTCTTCAAGCTCTCTATTCTCCAAAATGTGTTTTCTAAAAATGTTCCAACCTTTTTCAAAATGAGTAGAATAGGGTCCTATATATAGTAGGAGGAGACTGAGCCTAAAAATAGGCTAAAATAGGAAAAATTAGCAAAACCCTAGGTAATCCACCAAGATTTCACGGGTTGGCACGGATGCCACGGTCCGTGAAGTACGCACAACTGCGGGATGCTAGATTTGTCACGGTCCGTGAATGTTCTCTCCCCTAGAACCTATAACCCGATTTGACAATGTGGAATCCATCTACTGATCCAAGGCACACTCTCAGATCTTGTTCCTGTGTATGCGTTGGAATATAAACGCTCTATATGTGTTATACAATATGCGAGGGAAATAGTACTCTGAGAAGGGATAGAAGCCATTGTTTGTTATCATCCAATAAATCCTTCACCTTTATGGTGGTATGGTTTTGAGCCACTAGCGCTGCTTGCCCTAGTGTCTCTGGTGGACAGTATCCAATATTCAGCAATCTCGATCCGCTCACCTGTTCGTAACTCCCATCCGAGGTGTTGTTTCAAAATATCTCTTCCCTAGAGTATAGATTTCAATGCCCAGCTGTCTCCTATCTTTGACCGACAACCCATTATATTTGTTTGTTTACAGTACGTACTTTTGAATACCTTAGCAAACAAGGAATTTTCCACAGTCATGATATTCCATGCATGTTTTACAAGCAGAGCCTTGTTCATTTGCGCTGCCGAGCAAAGACCAAGACCACTCTAATTTATCGGCTTACACATTTTTTCCACTACACCCAGTGAACCCCGTTGTGTGATGGGTCTCCTTTCAAAATAAACTGCGCGGTTATGGTATCTATTTTCATGAGTAGTTCTTGTGGAATCTTAAAATGCCTGGAGGATAGATTAGCATTGCATGGATAACATTCTTAGCAAGTGTCACCCATCTCGATAAACTGAGTGACCTAGTTTTCCAGGTGTCAAACTTGGCTTTGATACGGTTAATTAAACACCTGTGAGTTACATTTTTGGACTGGAGTAACTGAATTTCCATGCCTATGTAATTCCCTCCAATTCCATATATGTGTATGTTTAATGCATATCTCAAGGATTGCTCCACCTGTGGTTGAGTATTCCTACTGACCCAAATTGACAATTCATCAAAGTTGATACGTTGCCCTGAGTATTTGGAAAAGTTATCAAGATTCATCGCAAGATGCCTCACTGCCTGATGTGTGCATTCAATGAACAACAGACTACTGTCTGCATATATGCGAAGTGAAACACGTGGTGCACCTCTCCATGGCCTGCATCCAACGTGTGTCATTTGGTCAATAGAAACCTTCAGCAAACTTGAGAAATATTGCTGACATAAGATGAACAAGTACGGTGACAAAGGGCAACCTTGACGAAGGCCCTTCACAGGCTGGAAAAATGGTGATTGCTATTGATTGACTTTTACTGACATGGACACAGTCTAAACACACATGAGTATGAGTTGTATTCAGTGTTGTGGCATCCCAATATGAATCAGAGCTTTGTGAAAGAATTCCCATGATACCCTATCATAGGCTTTACTTATGTCTAGTTTGATCGCTAATACACCTACTGATCCTTGTTTCGTTTTCAGTACCTGTACCATCTCATGTACTATAAGTGCATTCTCTGCAATATGCCTATCCTTAATGAATCCTGACTGTGTATTATCCACTAGATCTCCCATCACTTGTTTCATCATGTTGCTGAGTATCTTCGCTATAATCTTGTATATGACGTTGCACAAGAATATAGGTCTGTAATCCTCAACCCATTCAGAGTTCCTTTTCTTCGGTATGAGCACAATTCGTGTCTAATTCCAATCTAATGGCACTGTGCTAGTGGAAATGATGTATAATATTTCCTGTGTGACTTGGTCCCCTACATTATTGTAATACTTTTTTTGTAAAAACCTGTAGGCAAACCATCTAAATCACATGCTTTCCAAGGCTTCATTGTTTTCAATGCCGTCAGAACCTCACACGCTCAAAAAGGCTACTATACGTCTTATTGTTGGGCCACTATGAGCTTTCTTTGATTGGAGTCTAATACTTGAGTTAAAGTGCGCTCATGACCTAGCAAGGTCGGGTATTTATCTGATCCATGTACTATCTCCGGTCCACTAATAATGACTCACTTTCCTTTTTTGGATGGTTCTTTTACATTGTCTCCTTCCTCTTTTAGTAAATTTTAGATTTTTTTATCCACACATTTTACTTTTTATACTTCCAATACAATATCTACCATTCATTTATTTTTTTGAAAAAATTTGTGCCCAAAAGTTGGAGCCATACAGTTTTTCAAAGTACTGATGTATCATAGTCTTGACCTGTAGCTCATCTTGTATCCATTGTCCTTGGCTGTCACATAATTGTGTGATGTGGCTAAGCGCTTGTCTCTTTGTTGTCCATTGGTGAAAGATTTGAGTGTTTTGATCCCCGAATCTGCCCCAATTTACTCTTGACCTTTGCTGCTAATAGTCTCATTGCTGTTGTAGAAGTAGTTCAATCTATTTCCTCAATTGTAATTCCTTTTGGAGCATTGAATGTGTAAATCCGTACTGGGCCCAAGTGCCTAAGTACGACCAGCCTAGTTCTATAACATTACCCTTTGGGTAATGACCTTTGGGTAGGCCTGAAGAAGAAATACTTGCTCCACAAGTAAACAAAAATAGTTTCCCTACTTGCCAACATATTTAAAGGCTAAAGGTAACCCTACACACTTAACTATTCATTCATAATTACACTCTTATAATTCTGTTTGCTTACTTGGCAATCAGAGCCTCCAACGCCCGGACATCCTCGGGGGTTTTGTCTTGCAGATTCAGGTCACGGACGGTGGCACATCGACGACGGTAAATTGGGGCACATCAAGTTGGCACACCCAGTGAGACTGCTAGTCAGATTTGTGTTCCCTTGTTGTTTATGTCCACTCCTACAGCAAGTGCCTTATGTAAAAGTGAGCGGCCAAAAGGAAACACTTTAGGCACCGAGGAAGAAGTACATCCCCCTACCGAAGAAGGGCGGAGGTCTAATATGAAGTCAGACCCTACCCCCTCAAGCACCGGTACGAACCACCAGAGGTCAGCCGAGACTAGATCCCAGCAACAAGTGGCCGAAGGGTTCTCGGATTGGAGTTGACGTACCTCCAAGAAGCATGGAAATCAGCGTTGAACCTTAGGTAAGAGGCTTCAAAGCCCCTAAGCCACAAAGCCAGGTGCACCGACCAAGGGAGGATGAGCCACAATTCACGGAAGCTAGGGTGGATTCACAAATAGAAGCTACGAGAGGGGCTGCTCAAGCGACGAGGGGCACAAACCATACGTTCCCCCGTCATAGTAGGACCTAGCGTTATTAGCTCAAACACTCAGATCAGCTTGCTATTAGGTGGAGCTCCGAATGCTCCACCAAAGGATGGTCCACCAGCAGGTGGTGCTCACATCTTCGAGGCCCTTGGTATTACAGCCAAGATTCTGGTTGTAGGCCAACCCAAGAACATCCTACCAAGCGGACATGGGGATAGGGGCCCAAGATCGGCCCCAACCAACATTCCCTAGCATGGACAAAAGTTGGCATATTTCGTACCCATCTCAATACCTCTTATTTTGAACCAGACATTTCTTCACTCGATGGGTGAGCCAATGGGGTTCTATCCAGGTTTTGAGAACCAGATGTATTCAGGGTCCCGACCAGAGATCCCCTTATACGATCCCTATTGCCCAAGGTTGTATTATAGCTATACTTTGAGAGGACCACGGTCTGGGTACATGGCTTTGAATCAGATCCCCAACTTTGACGCTTCATTCTGGCCAAGTCAATATGGAGATCAACAGATGGGAAGTGGGTCGAGCAATGCCTTGATGAGGGAGCTGGACAGACTGATTGGGCCTTCGGGCCAAGTCATAGCCTACCTCTTTAGTCCCACAATAGTGGCCACCTGATGTCCCAATGACATGAAACAACCCAAAGGGCTCTAGGAGGTCATCGTCGTACCTCTCAAAGTTAATACTTTTAAGCCCTAATGCTTCCTATCTACAATAAAGTAGATAATGGCAAGTCGAGGTTGTCCACGAGAGGAGGGATCTTTTCAAGTGTTTAAACATATTCAGGAGAAGACATACTAGGCATATACATACATAGATATATATAAAAAAGCACGTAAACAATGGGGGGGGGGTTGGTTGTTTGATCCTAAGTTATCAAATTGAAATACACAACTAGAAAAGCAAGAGAACTATGCTAATCATGCAATAAAACTAAAGATACGATGTAAATGATAATTAACGAAGCCTTGGGGACAATCGATTTCCACTTCCAAACTTCATATATTTCATTGATTCATTTACTCATTCAATTACATTTATTGTCTATGGGGAATGTTATCACTTCTCATTCAAAGATCAACATTCATTCCTCCTTAAGAGTAGTTTGCAAAGACAAACAATGACCATTTGCAAACCTCATTGATGATCACCCTAGACAAACAACATCATAGGGGTGTTTCATCAATGACATTTCACCCAAAGGACCAAAGGTTTGATAATAACAAGCCTTCTACCAAAGACATAGTCATTTAACCAAACAAATCATTCATTAGATTAAACTTAGAACAAACAACATTCAATGTTCAACCTTTCTTTGCATCTATATGACAAATATGAGAACAAACCACATTAACATACTCATCTAGTAAGAATTACCCCACATTATTCACAAGAAGTTCTAAATCCATGCTTTTGGATTTCCATATCAAATGAGTTAAGTAATTTTCAACTTTCCTAACACCCTAACATTTCAATCTCACAAACACTTCATATATTCAAACAACCCATGGTATAAATAAGGTAAAACACAACATTAATGGCATAATAAATGCTCTCCAATAAATGTTCATAAATGAGCAAACATAGAATCTTACTACATAAGCTTGGAAGCTTCAATCAATTGCTCCCAAGAACTAGATTTAGCTACAAGAGTTCATACTAATTAATGCTAAACAACCAAACATAATACAAGAGAATTCAAAGATGAAAATGGAAGACAATAGGGTTCTAAACAGTAACAAAAATGCAGATGAAGAAGATCTGAATGAGAGGAAAGAGAGTGCTATTAATAGTACAAAAAAGATAAGGTGAAATTCTAGCCACCTGTTGGTCTAGACTCACGACGAGCCCGTCGTGACGAGACCATCGTGACTCGTGATGGGTGCCAAAATTTTGTCTTGTTTCCTTTTCTTCTTCTTATGGTACACATTCATCTATATAGCAATTCCTCTCATTTTTCAAGTCTTCAATGTCTCAAAAAATGGTCTTCAATGGCCTTCGATCTTCATGTCTTCGAAGAAAGTCTTCAAAAGTCTTCGAAAATGTGATCTTTAATGGCCTCTAGTCTTCATGCCTCTGTGTTCTTCCCTTGTCACGCAAAATCCACTTAGAAGAGGTAAAGAGAGTAAAGTTGCTCTTACCCGTCCTAAGAGAATTTAAAGGAAAACACAAGCTCTTGATAATAAAAGAACACAAAAGTGACCCAAAACAGTATTAAATTATGCATATAAAATGGACATATCAGGCTCCCCATGTACACTGAAGATTCGGACCCCCGGGAGTTCATACAGAATTTCTTTAGTCTAATGAATTCGAGGGACTTCAACGAATAGCTGACATGCATGCTGGTAGGGAGCTACCTTCGAGGAAAAGCACAGGAATGGTTTAACAAGCTAGGCAGGAGGGGGGTCATTACATTCGTATAGAGAATTCAGATGGGCCCTTTAGGGACAGTTCTTCCAAAAGAAAAGTTTTATGAAGACCCTGATTGAGCTTTAACGAATCAACAGAGGCCCGACGAATCAACAGAGGCATTCTATTATCAATATGTAGGCGAGAGCCTCAGTGTGATCAATCGTACTGAGGATGGGGTGATCCTTTGTTATATGAAAGGGATGTCCAACCTCGACTTGTACAAGAAGTTGGTCTTGAAGGAGCCAGGAACCTTGCAACAACTAAAGGAAATCGTGGAACAGTATTCAAAGATAAAAAAGCTACGAAGAGGAAGCGGGGGGGGGACCCATGGGGTGAAAATGGCTCTAAATCTTTTGAATCAAGGTCAAGAAGGTGTGACCCTTTGAAGAAAGGTTTTGAGGGCTATGTTCCTCTGACTAAGTCCTCGATGGAAACACACTCCATTCACAAGGGGCTATTTTGAAACTCCCCTCCCGGTAGAGACTATCAGGGAAAAATATATTTGCCCAAGTTTTATGATCATCACAAAGAGCAAGGCCATGATACAAATGAATGCACTCACCTGAAGAAGGAAATCAAAAGATTCGCAAAAGAAGACTACGTCGAAAGACCGAGAGAAGAAGCCTCCTGAAAGGGACGAGGAAAGCGCTATTGGAAAGTAAAGAAAAGAGCCCGAGGTGGCAGAGAATAGTAGGCAAATAATGGAGAGCAAGCTGTAAACCAGGAAAATGTCTGACCCGATGTCGAGGCTCAGCCAGACAGGAACCAGAGGGACGGGGCTAATTGGGTGATCAACTTCATCAATTGAGTGGTAGGTGACCAGTCTTCGAACACCGTCATCAAAGCTCAATCCCTATACGTGCCCCCCAAAGAACCCTACCAGAAGCAGTTTCATACGGAAGAAGAAATCACCTTCTCGGAAGCTGACCCAGTGCTAAGCCGAACCCCCCATACGTAACCAATGGTAATCCACGCCACAATTGGAGATTTTTATGTCAAAAGGGTGTTCGTGGATGATGGTAGTGGTGTGGAAGTGATGTTTTCCAAATTCTTCGATCAACTTGGACTCGGACGCAAAATTTGAGGAGAACAACCTCTCCCTTGTCTAGTTTTACTGGGAAAATGGTGCTACCCTTAGGTGTTGGGACCCTCCCGGTCAAAGTAGCCGACAGAGACAATGAAGTCATAATCGACTGTAGTTTCACAGTGATTGATGCTATATCCCCCGACAATATGATACTCGAAAGGCCCTGGATATGCCAGGCGCAAGCCTTATGGTCTCCCTATCACTTGACAATGAACTTCCCCAACAGGATGGGTATAGTAGTCATAAAGGGAGACCAATCGGTAGCCTGGAGCTGTTCGGCTATAGCTTTAAAAGAAGCTACAAAGGAGGACATGGTGGCTTCGGTCAACAGAGAAATCAAACCCACAGACATGAAGCCAATGCCAGTTTGAGAAAAAGGAATGGTGCCAGTGGGATAAATGATACCACCCAAATGAGAAAGAAGATGGATAACCTCTAAGATGACTATGTCGACGTGTTTTTGTAGGACATCTTCGACCTCACATGGGTACCAAAATAGTTGATGGTCCATAGGCTAAATGTGCACACCTCCCAGAAGCTAATCAAGAAAAAACAGAGATCATTAGCCCCCAAAAAGGTCGAAGCCATAAAAGAGGAAGTTCAAAAACTGTTTCGAGTTGAGGTTATCAAAGAAGTATTTAACCTCGAATGGATAACAAATCCGGTGATGGTTCCCAAGCACGATGGGGCTTGGGGAATATGCATAGACTTCACAGATCTTAACAAATATTGCCCCAAGGATAGCTATCCCCTACCCTCCATTGATGTGTTAGTCTAAGTCTAAGCAATAGCAGGATATGAGGTGCTAGTATTCTTCGATGCTCATAAGGGCTACCACCAAATACTCATGGCAGAGAAGAATAAGCAAAAAACATATTTCATAACAGATGTGGGGATATTTTCCTATAAGAAAATGCTAATCGGTTTAAATAATGCAAGAGCCAGCTACGAACGGCTGGTTCACAAGCTCTTCAAAAAATAGATTGGAAAAATCATTAAAATATATGATGGCGACATGGTAGTCAAAAGCAGAGGCTTTAACCAGTTGTTGCTGGACCTTGAAGAAACCTTCCAGAGGCTTCGAGAGGTCAATCTAAAGCTGAACCCAGCTAAATGTGTGATTGGAGTCGGAGCTAGAAAATTCATGGGATTCATGATTTTGGAGAGGGGGATCAGTGTAAACTCCAAAATAATCGAAACACATATAAACATGAAGCCCCCCTAAACAGTCAAAGATATTCAAAGGTTAACATGATCGCTGACGGCACTCAATCGATTCCTTTCGAAGGGGCTGAATTTTTTTCCATTCTTTGATGTGCTTTAAAATGCCAAAAAAATTGAATGGACACATGAATGCGACAAAGCCTTCCGAGAGTTAAAGCGACAATTACGAAGCCTGCCTACCATGATGAAACAACACAAGGGGGAAGATCTATAATTTTACATCTCCGCATCCTCCTTAGCGATAAGCAGAGTTCTGGTAAAGAAAAAGGACAAAGCCCAACACCTAATTTACTTCGCAAGCAGGGTATTGCATGGCCCAGAGACTCGATACACTGCCATCGAAAGTCAATATTGGCCCTAGTCCATGCGGAGAGATGCCTCTGGCCATACATCCAAATTCACAAGATCATCTTGCTCATTAGCCATCCATTTAGGTAGGTGGTTCTCAAGCCAGAGGCCTTAGGACTGATGATAAAATGGGCAATCGAACAAGGAGAGCATGGCATCCAGTTCCGCCCAAGAACAACTATCAAGGGCCAACCTTAGCAGATTTCATTGAGGAAACTATAGAATCAATTATAGTCGATGATGAAAAACAATTTGAAGAAACATGACAGTTGTACGTTAATAGATCATCACATTGTGGATACAATGGGGCCAGAGTTTTACTCATGAGCTCCAAACAGAAGGACTATCCCTATGCCCTACACTTTGACTTCAAGGCCACAAACAACAATGTGGAATACAAAGCACTGATCAGAGGCCTTCGAATAGCCAAAGACATAGGAGTTCAAAGGCTGGACATATTTAACGATTCCCAAATCGTGGTCCTTCAAGTCAGTGGAAAGTATGAGACCAGGGAAAAAAACTTGCAGCGTTACATTTCCACCATTACACCCTTACTTAAGTCCCTCAAGAGAAAAACCATAAGGCTGACGCCCTAAGAAAATTGGCCTCATCGGACCTGGACTTGCAATCCCAAGGGCACTTAATGGTGGAGACGGTGAGTAAGCGTAGCTTTGAGGAGGAAGCAACGATAATGATGGTGGAAGATTATAAGTTGTGGATAATGCCCATTATTAGCTACCTTCGAGATGGTACCCTTCTGGAAGATACCATTGAAACAAGGAAAGTTAGGCTAAAGGCACCCAAATATGTGATCTATGAGGATGTGCTTTATCACCGAGGCCACCTGCAACCGCTTCTCCGATGTGTAGCTCCCCACGAAGCAGACTACCTGATCTGCAAAACCCATGAAGAGGCCTGCAGAAGTCACAAAGGGGATCGATTAATAGCTAAGAAGTTCTTTCTAGCTAGATACTATTGGCCCAAGATGTTCGATTAGGTTAAATAGCACATCCAAGCCTGCCACTAGTGCCAAAGGCATACGCCAATCACCCATGTCCCCCAAAAAGAAATAATGAACATTAACAGTTCTTGGCCATTCTACAAATGGGAGATCAATCTGGTGGGTCCTTTCTCGGAGGCCCCAGGGCACTTTCGATACCTGATTGTGGCTGTAGACTACTCTACAAAGTGGGTCGAGGCCAAAGCCCTAACTGGCATAAAAGGGAAAGCAATGATTGCTTTTTCCTGGAAGAATATTATATGCCATTTTGGGATCCCTCAAACAATCATAACTGATAATAGTGCCCAATTCATCAATGAACCATTTAAAGGCTGGTGTACGGAATACAAGATCTGTCAGAAAGTCACCAGTATTTACCACCCCAAGAAAATGGGCAGGTGGAGATCACAAATTGAACCATTGTTAATGGCATCTGATCGAGGCTTGAAGGAGCAGGCAGAAACTGGATCAATGAGTCTCCCAGTGTGCTTTGGTCATTTCAAACAACAGAGTCATCTACCACGGGTGAAACCCCTTACGGCTTGGTCTATGGTTCAGAGGCGTTCATTCTTGTGGAGATAAAGCTGCCCACCTTTCAAAGGTTTTCCATAAGCGAACAATGCCAAGAGGTCTATGACGAGCAGTGCCGCTTGGATTTGGAACTTCTCGAAGAAAAAAAGAGAAGGCATCCCTCCACGAAGCCAAGGTCAAGGAAATGATCAAGCGGTATCATGATCGGAGGGTCTAAAAAGTCTAGTTTCCCCAGAAGACCTCGTAATGAGGAGAAATGAGAAGAGCCAAAGAGAGACACAGGGGAAACTATCAGCAAACTAGGAAGGACCCTACTGAGTCGTTGAAGCCGGCCCTGGAGGCAGCTACGTGCCAGAAACCTCTCTAGGTGAACCAATTCCTCATAGATGGAAAGTATCCAACCTTACGAGGTACTATTCCCCTAAATCCCAATAGACTTGGTGAGGCCAGAAAACATCCCACCCCAAAATAGCTATGGGTCATATGACACCCTCGACAAAATAGTGCTGTAAGTTGATAGGGTTCCTTTGTTTTTGTAAAACTATTTATCAAAGTGTGTTTCCTATATTACTTCTTGAAGTAAAACACACCTCGCCACAGGGATACAAATACAAAAATTCCCCATTCTCTTCAAATCGGAGCATTAAGCATTCAAACGGCCAACACAACCCATCGAACTATTCGGGGACAAAATTCCCTTAAAGCCCAAGGTACAGACCTTGTACATATTCAAAGAACCAACACACCCCATCAAACAATTTGGGGCTGAAATCCCCTCAATGCGCAACAAGCACCCAAGGCAGAGACCTTGTATCTATTCGAAGGGCCAACATAACCCATCGAATGATTCGGGGAAGAAATCCTCTTAAAGTGCAACAAGCACCCAAGGCACAAACTTTGTAAATATTCAAAGAGATAACACAGCCAATCGAACGACTCTGCGCTAAAATCCCCTTAAAGCAAATCAAGCGCCCAAGGCACAGACCTTGTACATATTCGAAGGGCCAACATAGCCCATCGAACGATTTGAGGCTAAAATCTCCTTAAAGTGCAACAAGCACACAAGGCACGGACCTTGTACATATTTGAAGGGCCAACACAAACCATCAAACAATTTGGGGCTGAAATCCCCTTAAAGTGCATCAAGCGTCCAAGGCACAAACCTTGTACATATTCGAAGGCCCAACACATCCCATCGAATGATTTGGGGCCAAAATCCACTTAAAGTGCATTAAGTGCCCAAGGCACAGACCTTGTATTTATCTGAAGGGCCAACACAGCTCGTCGAACGACTTGGGGGCCAAGATCCCCTTTAAGCGCATCAAGTGCCCTAGGCACATGCCTTGTAAATGTTCGAAGGGCTAATACAACCCTTCGAATGCACAATTTGAAAAGAAAAGAATTGAAGTGCTCAACTTGGTTAGAAGGGTTACTACCCTTCGTGAAAAATCCAAACGCTCTAAGAAAAATAGTAAGGAGCGAGAAATTTTATTCCGATTATATAAAAGGCCACAATGGCTTACAAGTACTATGATAGAGTTACGAAAACTATTACATACGTCTAGGGGAAAACTATCACAAGGCCTAGAGGGGGTAATAAAACTCCTATTCTTCCAGGTCCTCAGCCTTTGATCATCGAGCAGAGCTCGATGGTTTGTGGAATTTACAGCCTCAATCTCCTCAGTGTTGGGAGGGGTTCCTTGGTTTCGGTTGCCAGAAAAGCTACCCCCTCTGCCAGATAGAGGACCTCCAGTGGGAGTGAGGCCACCCCTCCCTCGGGCAGGGGCACCAGTTTGGTTACCCACTGGGTTAACCCTTAGAATTGGAGCCTCGGGAAGTACAAACCCAAGGCTTTTAAGGCTAGGGTGATGTACTTGTGCATCGATGTGAACCTGACTTTGGTGGTGATCTCTTCGATGACATCGTTGTGCCGAGTTTCGAGGGAGTGATAGTCTCCCAAATTCTCATCCTTACTCGCAACTAGGAAGTCCTTTTCCTCCCTCGAATGACTAAGTGCATCGAGGAGTTCCTTTCGTCTCTCATGAAGACATTCTGCCATAGGGTAAGCTCTTCACGGGCAGCTCAAAGTTCCTCTTTAGCGGGACAGATTTATACCAAAATGAAGAGGCTTAGATTCAGTGCTCCCATGGCCATTCTTCAATATAGTTATACCACTCTTTCATTATTTGGAAAAAGAAGTCGAAAGAGATACCCCTTTGCAGATGAGGGAGGGGAATAGGGTACCAAGTCTAGGATCTAGAAGTGACCAAAAAAAAGTAGACACACACAAGTAAAGAAACAAAGGCCTTCATTTATATTGAAAATATAAAAAGTACATTTGAAGCCATAAATAAATAATTCATACATTGTCCCTTACGCTACGATCAGCCTGGGTCGAGCTCGAAGGGGTGGGCCTGCGTCAGGGGGTCCAACTCACTCCATTTCTTGTCCTCATCCACCTCTCGATGGAAGATCTCCTCCACCAAAAAGAATTTTTCGGAAGCCTTCAAGTGATCGAGCAGTGGGAGTTTAACGCTCCCATCCTAGATGGACTTCCACTAGAGATGGTTCAGCTGCTCCGGCTCAGTGTTATTTTTGTGGACATCTAGCATTGTTGCGTATTTGGCGGGGAGGTCCTTGCAAATGGAGTGGGCTAGACTATTTTGAGTAAGCCCCACCAAAACCTTGGAGAGGGACGAAAAGAAGTCCCAGAACCCTTGAGTCTTCACAAGTTTGTTGGTGTAGGCCTCGAAGATGGGGACCTGGTGCTCGGGAGAACAAAGGCTTGCCAGCTTAGCATTTTGCTGGCCAGGGTTTCATTAGAGGCCTAGGCCTCCGACAGCTTAACTTTAAGCTCCTTTAGATGGTCATCCTTTTTTAGGCCCTGCTTTTTCAACGCCTCTTTATACTGAGAAGCTATCTTTGTCAGTTTTGCCTCATGATTGGAGGCTACCATATTCAGTTTTGCCTCATGATCGGAGGCCATTTTCTCCAACCCAGCCTTATAGTTAGAGGTAACTTTCTTCAGCTCTTCCTCGAGCTCATTTACCCTGGCCTCAGAAGCCTTGGATTTGGCAGCAGCCGTCTAGGCTTCCTTGGCCTTCGCCACGAAGCTCTGAAAAAATAGAGCCCAGAGCAGTCGAGATGGTGGCTGCCTCCGAAATGTAGGCCAGGACAGGATCAATTACACCTGGAGGGGTGGAGTTACCATCCTCTAAAATATGCCAGTTTGGGATTCGACATTCGTGGAACTGCAAGTTTGGGATTCGATGATAATGACCTCATTAGTGCGCTGCCTCTGGGGGGAAGGGTTGTGTGAAGAAGCACCCTCCCGATGCCACTTGTTATTTATTGAGTTACCAATGGCCTCCAACTGGACCTTCGAATGGGGCTCCATTTGGGTCAGTGCCTAGACCAGGGGCTCGGAGTGAACTTCCTGATTGGTTTCCTCAAAAACCAACTCCATAACTTCCTCATTTCTAAGACCGAGCATACTAGAAAAGCCCACTAAACAAAATAAAAGAAAGATAAGTCAGGAGAAGAAAAAAGGGGGGGGGGGGGGGGGTAAAGTAAATGCAATCAAATTAAAAAGCTAGGATGTCGCAAACATCTTCGTAGGGTGGGGGGCAACTCATGGGGTGGCCTCTTCGGCCTTATTTTCCCTTAAGGGCTCCGAATCATTTTCACCGGACTTGAAAATAGGCTCTACAGGCTTTGAAGGGTTATTCTTTGGATTTTTTGGGGCCCCATCATTGGCAACCGAAGGAGCCTTCCTCTTAGTCATCTTAGGCTTATCACCCTCCACAACCTTCTCTTTTCCTTTCCCTTTTCGGGAAGGGGAATTTGAAGACTCTACAGGAGGGAGGGGTTTGATCAAAAATAGTTTCTGACTATAGATCCACTCGTAAACCTCCTCCGGCCAAACATAATCAAAATTATTCGAGATGTCAAAGGGTTCACTCAATAGTTGATCCCTATCTGTCACTACACTTTCCAGAGCAACATAATTGGCAGCATTCTCATACTTTGGATTCAAATTCCACCCTGGTACATAGTACTCCTCTGTCTCATTCTCGAAGGTGATATGGGGGTTTTGTGCCACCCTTTACAATTCGAGGAGATTTTATGGGGTGGTCCAAAAACCTGTTACTAAGGGTTAAGATCCCGCTAATTTTTGTATCCCTGGCCCCGACTATGTGCACCACGAGTCTGCTAGCAGAAATAGAGTACATGGACCTAAAAATCTCATAGCTAGGGGCTATACATAAGCTATTACATCAAGTCATAAATATCATAACTAAGAGTATGACGTTCAAATGGAGCTAGGCTAGGTTAACCTGATGCTTCTCAAGAAGATGAGACAGGATAGGGGGTAAGGGAAAACAAAGCCCGAATCTGAGATGACACTCGTAGACACTGTACCTACCAGGCCTCGTATCTCTAGGGTTTTCATCTTTCTGAAGGACCTCAATTGCAAGTCCTCTAGAAGCCTAATCCAAAGGGGCAGAGAATATACCAAATTAGAGACCCCCTTAGCAATTGGCTGCGGGCTTTCAAGAACGAGGTCAGAATCTTCTCAAAGAAGAAAGGGTGACCCTTCTTATCCTCTTAAACCCTGGCCTCCCTTGAAATTGGGATCTCTATGTAACCCACCTTTGGGTGGCACCGAGAAATTGGCAGAGCTCCCCCTGCTTTCTATATCAGCTGAATGGGAATCGGTAGGCGATGATGCAATGGCGCCAGAATCCTGGAGGTAGGAATTCTTGACACCGCCGGTGGAGGAAATGGCTAGAATGTAAGCCGGGATGGAGTTCTTTCCCACTAGTAGTGTTTTCAACATATTTTAGTAAGAGAAAGAACGAAGATCATGTAAGGGGGAACTTACTGGTTCTTAGACGGAGTTTGGTCAGAGTTCTCTGAAAGAATTAGCAAGGAGGAAATGCCTTAAGCTACTCTGGAAGAAGGAAAGGAAGTTTGAAATTTGAAAATTGCTTTGAGTAAAAAATGAAGTAAAGTTCTGAGAAGCACACCTTATATAGAAGAAGTAATAAAGGGTAATGACTACCCTGGGCCGCCATGTAATAAGTAAGTACATGGGTAGACATTCAAGACATTTATGGGGAATGTGGTGCACTTAGAACCCAACCTGGACTTCACGCGCTTAGAAATAAGAGTAAGCATCATGCCCTCGTGACCTTTCCACTTCTCACTTTGAAACCCTACCCGCGGATTCTAACACAGATTAGAAGGCTGAAGGTTGAATCCCTTATTCCTAAATGACAGGATTTAAAGAACCTCAGCTTCTAACACAGATTAGAAGGTTAAAGGTTGAATCACCCTATTCCTAATTAGTGGGATTCAAATGCTCTCGGATTCTAACACAGATTAGAAGGCTGAAGGTCAAATCCTCTATTCCTAAGTAGTGGGATTTGAACGAACACGGATTCTAACACAGATTATAAGGTCAAAAGTTGAATCCCTTATTCCTAAATACTGAGATTCAAAAGCCATCGGATTCTAATACAGATTAGAAGGGCAAGAGTCGAATCCCCTACTTCTGCCCACTAGGGCTCGAAGGCCCTCAAATTCCAACACAGATTAGAAGGCTGAGGGTCAAACCCCTTACTTAGAACCGCTAGAACCTAAAGGCCCCCTAGGAAGTAAATGAGGCTGGAGCCAGGCCCTTGGGCTCTAACACAGATTAGAAAGCCGAGGGTCAGACCCCTGACACATTAATCCGCTCGAGCAACAAATTTGAAGCTAACCTGGAACAAACCTCTAACGCATCACATGGGCACAAAAATTGTACCCCTAGAGCATTATGGGATCTCGAAGGGTAAAACCTCGCTCAATCACTGATTTGAAGCAGCCTGGTCAAAGGGCAAAGCATCAAATTCATGAATGTGAGCATAGATTCAAACCCAGGACCTTGGGATAAATTTGAAAGACAAACCTTCAACTTTCTAGGGGCTTATTGATAATGTGTAAATCTGCACTGGGCCCAAGTTCCTAAGTACGGCTGGCCTAGGTCTATAACATTACCCTTTGGGTAATGACCATTGGGCCTGCCTAAGGGAGAAGTACTTGTTCCATAATGCGTCTATGACAGCCGACCAGTTTATGGGCTTGAGTTCTTCTCGAACTAACCTGCAATAAAACTATCCCTAGGGGCTATAGGGGCCAGCACTCCGATGTCTAAGTTAGCCCAAGAATTTTATATGATTAAGATAGAATGAATGATAAGTAAATGTGTACCTTGTATTTATACTCCATGTCAAAAATAATGTTCTCCTTAATTATTGCCCTTAATTACCCACAAATGCGGTAATTATGTTAGGGTATTAAATATTCTCTTAACTGGGCTACCACATCTTTGGCCCAATGGCCTTCTTGGGCTTCACCTCTATCAAGAGCACCCAGAAAAGCAGGCTCTCGACCTCAGAAGACTGGGACATCATGAAGGTTTTTCGAGATCTCAAATGCATGGGACAGTTTGAGAACTTTAAAGACTCGAAAAGAACCTTACACTTCGTTTCACATGCCTTCGAGGTAGGGGGCCTGGTTTTCTAATCAACTCTTGCGTTAGGATTCCAAAAGGCATGTGCATGCTATACAACCGCACGTGTCACTGCTCCCAAAATAGCGCATTGTTAGAAGACAGAAAAGCAATTGTATATTTCCTTAACTTTTTATATTTCCAAGGCAATTATTATCCGCCATTTTAGCCCCCATTATTACCTCTTAACCACTCTCCCCTCTTTCGCTTTTCTTACAAGCATATTTCCTCTACTTCTCTTTCGAGTGATCTAACTTTCATCACCTTTCCCAGAAAACCAGCAAGTACCTTCACTTTATTCTTATTCTAATCTTTTCATTTCATCACCTTACAATCGTGCCCCGCTCTGATGAGGTTCCATTTTCGAGAATTTTTTTAGCGAGATTAGGGTGGGTGGGATAGGGGGTATTACACCGGGAAAAGCTACTAGCAACTCGGAATGCACTCATTCCAAAGAATTTTGATATGATTCAGATGCTGGAGAAGGTATGTCAGATCATATTGCTAACAATCCTGGGGAAGAGAGGGTTTTCCCAGTGACTTATATACCTCCTCGAGAGCCCGTTGAGAACTGGCCACCAGGTATGGGCAAGCCCTATATAAGGAGATTCCCTACGAGCAGAAAAATTGGTTTCTACCCTCCTCTGAATCCAGAGCTCGAATTGGAAGGGGGGGGGGGGTGGGGGTTAAATACATCCCTGGTCTGCAAGGAAATGCACCTCTAGGCCATAGAGGAGGAAGAGAACATGCCTCTTTTGAGAGAGATGATGTTCCTCAAGGGGGAGGAAGCACTCTCGAGAGTGCCTCAGGTATCTTCTTTGGCTAAAGCCTCTCAAAAGAAGAAAAAAATGGACTTATAGAAGGTTAAGGCTATGGGACTCAGGGAGGGAGCCCCCAGTTCCAGTAGTGGGGACCACTATCTCAAAGATTTTGGACTCAATACCTCTCGGCCAATGAATAGCCCCAGATGCCAATTTTCAACCCTTTCGAGAGGAAGACACCCCCTATAATCTCCCTGAAGGAAGATCATCCATTTCCCTCAGACATCTCCGCTGCGGGCTCACCTTTCCCTTTCTGCCCTTTTTTTCCAAACTTCTTAAACAATTCCAAGTGAGCCATGTACAAGTCCATCCTAATGTCTTGGTGATCATCATGATGTTCTTGAATTGATGTGATGAGTTTGGTATCAAGCCCAGATATAAGCTGCTTTACTTGCTATATTTCGTGTCTTATAGTGGGCGGTTGAGTGACATGATAGTCAATTTGACCAGCCGAGAGGCACATCACAAGGTTTTTGGAGTTCCTGGTAATTCTGGTGATTGAAGAAGCTGGAAGAAAGGTGTTTTGTTTTACAGCAGGAGGTATTGAGTTCCCCCATGGACATGGGATGTGCGAGTTGAGTCTCTCCCAACCCGGGGAGTATATCTTTCCAGATGCCCTCGAGAGGGACAGGCAAAAGCTGCTGTCTAGCTCCCTTGATTACACCCGCTTTAACAATCCTAATTCCTAGATTGGCAGCTTTGCATTCCCTCCTACAATATACGAGGGGTATGTGTATAAAGTACTCCAGAGGAATATTAAGAAAATGAGAAGAGAACTTGAGGGCCCCAAAGAAGTCCCTCCCCTTGAGACCCTCGTTAGTAATTTTTAGTCACTCAGAAGCCTCCGAAGGTGCCTTAATAGAATTCTACTTCTCCTTTTTTTGTATTTTTGGGTTTAATGTTACTGATGCTATCTCTTTTTTTTTCCAGTGGGTCTTGCTAGCGGCTTAAAGAAACAAAAGCCTATGAAGCAGGGCTAGGCTCCTTCCAAAGGGACTGTGGCTTCCTCGAATCAGGCCTCCACTTCATCAAATCAGGTCTCCCCTCTCTCAAACCAGGCCTCCCCCCTTACAGTAGGTGGCAAAAGGCCTACTCCAACCATTGGTGATGGGGAGCCTCCTCACATTAGGAATGTTTGCCAAAAGACAAGGGTGAGTGGTAACAATGTTGATAACACCTCCCCGACACCATTAATAGGAGAACATGGTAGTGAGAACGTTTATCAGTAGTCTCCACCCCCTTCGAATGATGCGGCATCTATATCCAGGATTGAGTATCATCTCTCAAGGATGGCCTCTGACCCTGAGGTTTTCCTCTGTTCCTTTTCAAAATTTATTTATCGTCCTCCTTCCAAGCATCAATCTAAGTTGAAATGTTTTGCTAGGCCTCCAATTTTTTCCACAAGGACACTAAGAAGATGGAAGCTTTCGCCCTCGCTTGTACCTCTGGCCACGGTTCCCTCCAGGAAAAGCTCAACAAACAGGAAGCTAAGATTTTGGAGCTGAAGAAAGTTCTCGAGGAGAAGGATAGGGTGATCGAGGTGAAGGACAGGGTGATCAAGGAGAATGGTAGGGTGCTCAAGGAAAACAAATTCCTCGAGGAAAAACAAGGAATTGTGAAAGGGGAGAAGCGAAGCTTTGAAGCTAATAGGCGTCAATGGATGCTGGAGAAGGATACTCTTGAGAAGAGGGTTTAGGCGGTTGAGGATCCAGCCTCACAGGTTCAACTAATCAAAGCCTTCAAACACAAACTTTTGAACAACACTGAGCTGCTTCAACTGTTTATAGACCTCTTGAGGTTGGCCAAAAATCTTGGCTGTAATGAATTAGCTAGGGAATTATTAAAGCCACAAGTGTCCGCCTCCCTGTCTGATGATCTTGGTAAGCAGTTGGTTCATCTAGTCAACCTAGATCTTGAAGCCATTCTCAATGCAAAATGGGATGAGGCAATCAAGAACAATGACCTTCACTTTGCCCTGATGTATTTCATTAAGTCTAAAGGGTAGCTCTTCACTGCTAAGGGGATTCGAGCGATCCCCCTTCCAGAGGCTACAGATGCTTCCCCCATCAGAATTCAACCGCCGTCCAAGTGGAAGAAATTATTGCTTTCACCTCAAAGGAAGATGATTCTAGGGTTTTCCTTGATTGTAACTTTACCAATTAGGGCTTTCAATTGTAACTTTTTTCTTTTTATTATCAATATAAGAATATATCTTTTGCCACGACTTATTGATTTTACCTTTGTTTTCTTTTCGTAGTATAACTCATTGAAGAGAGTGTTAAGGTGCTTGTGAGGAGCTTTCGAGTGCCCAAAAAGATTTGAGTAAGACACACAAACAACTATTGAAGGCCACGGATGATCTATCTAATTGTAATCAAGAGAAGGATTCCTTGAAGGACAAGCACCACCAAGTAGAAGCTGAGATGAAGTTGTGGAAGTCTAAAGACCATTCAACCTTTAAGGGGTTTGTTAAGGATTTCCTGAGCAAATAATTTAATAGTACATTTCCTTTAGAGGTGGTCGAGGGTTGTGATTCCATAGATAAAGACCTCGAAGAGCTGATGCGCCAAATCTATTTAAAGTTTGATTCTATGAAGTCCTGCATTGCTACTGCGAGTAGGCTTTCAGTATTGGAAGGGCGCCTAATTGGTTGCATGGGCAAAAATCACAGGTTAGTAGCCCAAAGGGAGTTACTTGCGGAGAAACATCAACTAGCCCAACGTAAAGTAGATAGCCTTGAAGAGGAATTGCTCGCTTGGAAGATAGCGAGTGAGGATCCCCATTCCTCAAGTGAACCTCATCCAGCCCCTCGAAGGAGCCCCCCGGTTGAAGATCTTTGATAGAATCCCTCTTGTCCAAGAACATAAGAATTGCAGGGGAGACCGAGGCCTAGAAGGTACAGACCAAAGAAATCGAGGAGCGTATCGCTGATTTCAAAGAAAATATTACTGCACATGAAGTAAGCCTTCGTGACCACATGTTTTCTCATAGCATTCCTTCCTCATATTTAATCAGCAATGATCAGCTTCCAAACTTTTTGCTCAAAGCTGCTTGATACTGGATGGATGAAGTTAACGTCCATGAGAATGGAACTTCTTGGGAAAAAAACCTTTGACCTTATCCTTGACTGGTTGGCGGAGCTGAAGGTAAAATGATTCAGCCCCTCGAGTTACCGTTCTGCTCCTCGTTCACAAAAATCTGCCACTAAAGAAGCTGACAAGCATCTTGTCCCCTCGAGCAAAGTTATCGAAGGATCTACCTCAAAACATCGCAAGAACGTTGGGTTCTCCTCGAAGGGCCCATTTAAACCTTCCACAAAGAAGCGATGTAAGACCGTTGCTCCCCTTGATCCTTCCAAATATGTAGTAGAAGAACAAATGAAGGATATCCGGAGAGCTGCTGGTGTAAATCTTGAAGAGCTCAAAGAGATAGAAGCAAAAGTGAAGGGGCTGGGAAAACCTATCTCCACCGAATATTTGTTTCGAACGGGGTTTCCTCCAACTAGATGAATATATTTAGACGTAGAATTTTATGTACTTTTCAATATCAAAATTGTACTTCTAATAATTGACGAAGTTTGAATAAATAGCTGGTTTCACTCTATCTCAAGTATTTTACCCCTCGAATAAGAGCGCCACATCCAACTTCCTTAGGCAAAGCATAGTATGAATATATTTGATTAGTAGGAATTTAAAAAAAATAGAGACATAAGCATTTTACCTAGGTTCGGTGTTTCCACCTACAACCTGCCAATCTTTTCCACTAGTTTATCATTCCAAAATTATAAAAGTAGCCTTCGAATGCCACTTAAAAGTGTACCTCCTGAACCTCAGCCATAGCTGGAAATATTATCTAGACTGCCGCTTAAGAGAAACCTGCTCGAACATCAACTGGAGTGCTGCTTTAGAGAAAACCACTCAAATATCATCTAGAGTGCCACTTTAGAGCAAACCACTTGTACATCATCTAGAGTGCCGCTTTAGAGAAAACCCCTTGAACATCATCTAGGGTTCCTCTTTAGAGAAAACCTCTCGAACATCATCCGTGGCTGGAAATATCATCTAGAGCGCCGCTTTAAAGCAGCCCACTTGAACATCAACTAGAGTGCTGCTTTAGAGCAAATTACTCGAGCATCAGCTGTGGCTGGAAATATCATCTAGAGTACCGCTTTAGAGAAAATCACTCAAACATCAGTCGTGGCTGGAAATATCATCTAGAGTGCTACTTTAAAGCAACCCGTTTGAACATCAACTAGAGTGCCGCTTTAGAGCAAACCACTCATCATAGATGGTAGTACTTTCTCAGGTTGGTAATGTTCCACCTCCTTGAAACTCCAACAACATTCATCTCTTCGAGAAAATAACTTCCTTTCGAGTGCAATTCGATCACCTTAAAAGGTCCTTCCCTTTTTGCAGCTAATTTCCCTTCAGGTTTCTTTCTTCTTTTCTTGTTTTTCCTCATTACCAAGTCCCCCAGATTAAACAACACCTTCTTTACCTTCTATCATGGTATCTTCTGACCCGTTCTTCGACTTTAGCTTCATGTAGAGAAGCTAACTCTCTCTTCTCCTCCACCATATCCAAATCTAGACATTGGTTCTGCTGATTGATTGTATCATCTGTAGCAGTCATCATCCTTGGGCTAGGAACACCTATTTCCACAGGGATTACTACCTCCGACCCATATACTAGACTATAGGGCATTTCCCCAGTAGTGGAAGACCTAGCTGTCCGATATGCCCACAATACATTGGGTAATTCCCATATCCAGTTACCTTCCGCCCCTTCGAGACGTGCTCGTATTCCATTTAATATCATTCTGTTGGTCACTTCCACTTTTCCGTTGGCCTGGGGGTGGGGGTGATAAACTGTTGTCACTTTTTGCTTAATATGATATTCCTCACACCACTTTTTGAAGGGATCCTGAGCAAACTGTGTTGTCCATAATAACCGTCCTTGGGATTCCAAAACGGCACCCAATGTTCTTCCACCAAAAGGAGTTGACCGTTTTTCCTCTTATGTTTGTCAGGGGCTCAGGCTCTACCCACTTCATGAAATAATCAATAGCCACTATTAAGTATATGAATTTTCTTGGCGCTTCTGGAAAAGGACCCACCAGATCGATCCTCCATTTGTCAAATGGCCACGAACTAGATGCTTCTCATCTCTTCCTGTGGAACATGTGTTATAGGGGCATGTCTCTGACACTAGTGGTAAGGCTAAATATATCAATTCACATCCTCAAATATAGTCGACCTGTAAAATCCTGCTCGAATGAGTCTCCTCGCCATGGACCTAGCTCTCTGGTGGCTGCTGCATACCCCTTTGTGGACCTCACTTATGAGATAATCGGCCTCATGAGTGTTAACACATCGAAGCAATGGCTGCAAATGACCCCTTCTGGACATCATTTCTTCCTACAACACATACATTGGAGCTTTCAACCTTATCTTTCTGGCATCCAATTCATTTTCAGACAGGACACCTTCTCAAAGATATGCCACGAACAGTGTCATCCAGGAGTTTTTCACTTCTACCGCCATAACCACAGGTTCTTCAAAACTTCGTCCGCTCAAAGTTTCCATGAGTAGTTGCTTCTGGGATTGGGTTCCCAAATCCAAAGAAGCAAGCTTACTTAGAGCATATGCTTTATGATTGCTTTCCCTCGGAACCTGCGTTAAACTATAAAATTTGAAAATTTTTAACAGGTTCTTCACTACCTCGAGGTATCTCTGCAAGTTACGCTCTCTGGCTTCGTATTCTTCATTCACCTGCTGAACCACAATTTGAGAGTCACTGAAAACCTCCAGTTCCTTCACCTGCAGCTCCCTTGCGAGGCTCAATCCAGTAATCAATGCCTCATACTCAGCCTCATTATTAGTTGCTTTGAATGCAAAGTTAAATGCATAAGGGTAATCTCTGCCATTGGGGCTAGTTAACAGAACCCCAGCTTCACTTCCTCCTGAATGTGAGGAACCATCCACATACAACTTCCATAAAAAATTTTGCTCGCTTCTACCTCTCAAATGGGATCCAAACATACCTCGAGGGGCTCTGTAGTTTCCACTATGAAATTTTCCAGCGCCTATCCCTTAATCGCAACTCGAGGTTGATATTGGATATCGTGTTATCCTAATTCCACTGCCCACTTCATCATTCTTCCTAAAATCTCTGACCTCGGCAGGATCTGTCAAATGGGGTGGTTCGTGAGCACCACTATGATGTGCCCCTGGAATTAGGGTCTCAATCTTCTAGCTACATGCACGAGGGCTAGAATCAACCTCTCGAGAACAGTATACCTTATCTCCTGCCCCTAAAAGGCACGATTGATAAAGTAAATCAGATGATGAACCTTTTCCTTTTCTTTTACCAGGGCTATGCTAATTTCCAATGGTGATGCGGGAAGATACAAGTATAGTGTCTCATCCTTGTCTGGTTTCATCAAGGTAGGTAATGTCCCCAATTTTTCCTTCAACTGCTTGAATGCCTTGTTGCACTTGCCATTCCACTCAAACTTCTTTGCCCTTTGAAGTACATTGAAGAGGGTAAGTGCTTCTCTGCCCCCTTCGATAGGAACATGCTCAATGCTGCTAGAGACCCTGTAAGCTTTTGTACATCCTTTATTGATTGTGGGGTTTCATTGTCCTCAAAGCTTCGATATTTTTTGGGTTTACATCAATCCCCCTCTCTGAGACCATGAATTCGAGAAACTTCCCTGCCCCCACACCAATAACACACTTAGATGGGTTCAACTTCAAATTAGCCCCTCGCAGCCTACTGAATGTTTCCTCCAGGTCTCATAAGAATTCTTCATAACTTTTGCTTTTCACAACCATGTCATCTACATATATTTCCAAGTTCTTCCCTATCTTCCCCCTTGAACAGTCTATCAACCAACCTCTGGTAAGTAGCCCCAGCATTTTTAAGCCAGAGGGCATCTTCTTATAGATGTACGTGCCTACATCGGTAATACACAATGTTTTTTCCTTGTCTTCCTCCACCACGAGGATTTGGTGATACCCCTTATGCGTGTCAAAGAATGCCAGAATCTGATATCCAGTTATGGCTTCCACCAGCTTGTCAATTGACGACAACAAGTAACTATCTTTGGGGCTGCATTTATTTAAATCAGTAAAGTCTATATACATTCTCCATACTCCATCATATTTTGGAACCATGATTAGGTTAGCAATCCAGTCGGGGTAGAACACCTCCTCGATGACGTCTGCCCTCAACTACTTCTCCACCTCATCTTTAATTGCTTCAGCTCTTTCGGGAGAAAACACCCTTCTCTTCTACTTCAATGGTTTAATCGAGGGGCTAATATTCAGCCTATGCAGTGCGAAACTCGAAGGTACTCCCGTTAGGTCAGAGGTATCCCACGAGAATATATCTCCTTATTATCCCAACAAGTCTCTCAGTCTCCCCTTGATATCTTCAGGAATTAGCTTCCCAACAGCTACTGACCCTGACCCTGCATCCCGAATAGGCATCTGTATTGTATCAGCCAATCCCACATCTGCATGTACCGTCGCTATATCCCTTTGCCTCCTCGCTTCCAGTACCACTGTAAGGTTACATTTCTGAGCCACAATTTAATCTCCTAGAATGAATGCCACCCCCTTCTCAGTTGGGAACTTCATTATCAGGTGATGGGGTGACCAGACCGCTCAAGCCTGGCACATCCATGGCCTTCCTAAAATCACATTATAAGGGGAAACAACATCCACGATAGTGAAATTACATATGATAGTCACCCGTTTGTTGCCATCCGCTACCCAAACTGGTAGTGTTATCTCTCCTATGGGGAATATCAGGTTTCCCATGAATCCAGATAAAAAGGAGGCGAACTTTTTCAAGTTGTCACGCCCTATGTCCAACTTGTCAAAAAACTCAGCAAACATCACTTCTACCTCGCTTCCGTCATCAACGAATACCCTTCTTGTCAAAGAAGTTCCAATAATGGCTGAAATTACCATAGGATCCGCATGAGGTGTTTGGTTTGGTACGACATCCATTTCCGATAGGGTAACCGTCTCTCCCAGTCGAAACCTCTTGTGACTGGACTTTTCCATAAGAACCCTTCGAGCCTCTACTCTTATCACAACATTTGAAGATCTCTCACTCACCATGCCATTGATGATATTAATTACCCTTTGTACGAGTGGGTTTTCTCTGTTTTAGTTATCTTGATCCCCCCCTGTTGCTCCTAGGGTCTATCCTGCCTCCCTTCCCACTCCCTGTCTCAAACCGCCTGTTCTTGGGTACTTCTATATCCTCTACCCCAGTTATTTTGATTATTCCTTCTATAGGGTTGTGCTGAGACGTCAAATACATGTATTTTCCAAAGCATTTAACATCTCTTTTGTCATATTTTTGTTATAAGATTTCTAGATTTAGGTAGGTTTACATGATAAGGGGTTTAGATAACCATTTTTGGTTTTTATATGTTAATCCTTCATTTTGTAACCTATGTTTAGTCTAATGGATTTTTGGTCCTTACGAGTATCTAGATTCTATTTTGTGAGCTTCATTTGTAGATGTATCGTAAGCCCTTTGGAGTGGTTTAAGGAAGGCACGTGCCAAAACTTGGTAGAAAATAGAAGGGTCAAAGAAGGAAGGCAAAGAAGCGGATGAATTGTCAGCTGGAAGATTAGACAAAGTTCTTAAAATTATCCAAGAATAATCAGCCTACAAGGGTGGCGTCATTGGATTCGTCTTCCCGAGTATTATAAAATTGACTAAAAGAACTCCCAAAATGGATCAACGGTTCACCCATGGGAAGCAAAACAAGAACCCACGAATTGTAGGTCACCCAGCGTCGCCTGGGCGGATCAATCTGAATTTTGAGTTGAAACCTCCGCCGCTCGGGCAAGGCCATTTCCGCCCGGGCAATGCCATTTCCGCCCGGGCAATGCCATTTTTGCTCAGGTGACGCCTGCTGCATTTTGACCTTCTTTTTTACCAACTTGGGCTATAAATAGCCCCCTTTCTTCCCCATTTACCCAAGCCCGACTTGGGGGCTCCAAAATCCTAGTTAATCACAATTTTCTTCCATTTCTTCTTCTTTCTTTATAGATTTATGTTCTATGTTATGAGTTTTGATTATCTAGCCTTCCTTGCTAATATCTTGAGAATCATTTCTATCTATCTATTGCTTTCTCTATCGTGCAAGTATTGAGCTTTGAATGTGGATTGTTATTGGCATTAATGTTGTTGGAAGTTTGAGTATGTGAATTGCTTATATTATTGCTTGTTAGGGTTGGGAGAAAGTAGCTAATTTTCCCCTCTTTTACTATGGAATCCAAGGGCATAAGTTAGAGGTTCTAAATGATGTTGATGTATTGATAATTTCTAGATGAATGTGATGATGTTGAGCTCGTTGTCATGTTTATTTTAGGTAGCAAATGAGATAAGTCTATGAATGCCGATCGTTCTTGACTAATCTTGTGTAAATGCATGAATTGGTTAAATGCTTAGACACAATGTAGTGTTTATAAGTGTTGCCAAGTTTGTTGATTCTTCGTGCTCAATGCTATCAATGTGATACGTTTAGTCGTGTTTCAACTAAGGGAGTCACTGGTGAGGTTTGACAAGAGATGTTGAATTCACTCTTGCAAAGTACTATCTAAGAATGATAGAAGATTTATCTTCACAACAAGTAGTTAAAGCAATGAATAGATTGGTTCACTCGTTCTTGAAGCTTTTGTTATTTAGCATTCATGTGTTCTTAATGCTATGTTTTACTTCATTTATGCCATAGGGTGTTTGAGAATATGAAGTGTTTGTATGATTAAAGTGTTAGGGTGTCAAGAAAGTGACAAATTCCTTAGCTCTTTGGCATGAAAATCCAAGAACATGGACTTAGAATTTCTCGTGCATAATGTGTTGTGATTCTTTCTAGATAAGTATGTTATTGTGGATTGTTCTCATATTTATCCTATAGATGCAATGAAAGGTTGAATCTTGAATGTGGTTTGTTCTAGGTTTAGCCTAATAAATGCTATGTTTGGTTAAATGGCTATGTCTTTGGTAGAAGGCTTTTTTGTTATCAAATATATGGTCCTTCATGTGAAAGGTTGTTGATGAAATACCTCGATGATGTGGTTTTCTTAGAGTGATTGTCAACGAGGTTTGCAAATGATCATTTTCTGTCTTTGCAAATTACTACTAAGAAGGAACGAATGTTGATCTTTGAATGGGAAGTGATAACATTCCCCATAGGTAACAAATGTATTTGAATGAGTGAATGGTTCAATGATCTACATGAGATTTGGAAGTGGATATCAGTTTCCCCCAAGGCTTTATCTTTTGTAGTTTTTTCCCATTTTTCTTAGTTTGTTTGATGATTAGCATAGTTACTTAACTTTACTATTTATCTTGTCTTTTAATTTCATAACTTAGGAAAACCAACCAACCAACCCCCCCTCCCCCCCTCTTTTACATGCTTATATATATATATATATATACTTCTAGCCTGTTATGAACCTTATATGTTTAAACGCTTAAGAAAATCCCTCTTCTTCGTGGACGACCTCGATTTGCCACTATCTACTTACTTGTATTTAGTAAGCATAAAGGACTTACAAATTATAACTTTGAGAGGTACGGCGATGACCTCTCAGGCTGCCATTGGTTCATTCGGGGCCTATCGATACCAACACGTTGCATAATAAATTATAATTACTACATATTGCATAATAATTTTTTTTATATAAATCCACCTGTGATGGTGGGGGGTTTGGCAGACCCCTACCCGTTTATTAATATGAAAAAAGAGTACAAAGAAAGAGGAGGACGTAATACCTTACCTCTGAGTGTGCATCGGGTGATCTTAACAGGAATAATACAAAGGACTAAAGGACTAGAAGATCAGCGATGACAATTTGAAATGAAGTTACAATACTTGCAAACTACACTCTAGTCTATTCTGACGTTGGGAGTACCTGCTGCATCTAACCTTACCTGACCCGCCACTGGTGGGGGAAGATTCAGTGCTCCAAAAATGCTGTACACTTGCTTCCAGCATGCCAACTTGGCGAGGGAGTCCGCTGCACCATTCGCTTCTCTGAAGATGTGTGACAAAGTGTAGGTCATTCCGTGTAGTAGCAACCAGATTTCTCGTATCGTTGTAAGCAGTCTCCACGGTATTTTAAATTGGCGTAGGATCATCCCTAGTAGAAGTTTCGAGTCTGTTTCTATGTCGACCTTGGTGATGCCTTGCTCTCGCACTAGCTGGATCCCGTGTAGTAAGGAAGTAGCTTCAGCCTGCAGAGCAGAGTCAGACAGTATGGGTTTGGATAGAGCTACTAATACCTGGCCGTTGAGGTTTCTGAGAATGCAACCGATGCCCGCCGCACCATTGTTGAAAGCGCCGTCAGTATTTAGTTTGATACCACAGGGCTTTAACCATTTGGTGATCCGGACCTGTCTAGGCTTGAAAGATTTATGGCATAGAAGAGTAGGAATCGGGCCAAGAGACCATGTGAACTTCAGATCGAATGCCAGTATAGTGTCATTTAAGTGTAATAAAATGCGTCTAAAAAGAAACCCTAAGTCCGGCCTTATGCCCTCGTGGAAGTAAGTGCATCTGGCACACCACAGGTGCCAATTGACAATGCAAGGGAGGACTCTGATCAGATTTGAAAGATGAGGAGAAGCGGAAGTAGACCAGTAGAAGTAGAAGCGATCCCATAGGAGTTGGAATGGATGGTTAGGTAAACTAAAAGTGGTGTTGAGCATTTTCCAGATCAGGTTTACCTTGACACAAGAATTGAAGCAATGATGGATGGTTTCGGAGCTATTAAAGAAGAAACAGCATCTAGAGGGGAGGTGAAAATGAAAGCTTTCCAGTACATCCGAAAGAGCCAGTAGTCTATTGAGCAATCTCCAATTGAACAGACTGATTTTCCTTGGAAGTATCTTAGACCAGAGGTGTGAATAGGAAGGGATCTTTGGTTTCTTTACTCTGATAAGTTCATAAGCAGATTTGACTGTGAAGAGACCTGATTGAGTAGCTTTCCAAATAATGGAATTTTCGAAAAGGTGGGAGATTTGATGATCCAGGGTGAGGCTTTGGAAAATGTTTGTTGGGAGGCAGTCTCTGATCTGATCCGAGTATGAATCTCTGTTGTGCAGAAATTCAGCCACGGTTAGGTCTTGGTACGGATACTCTAGGGGGTTAATTAGGTGAGAAGAGAGAGGACCATTTGAGGACCAATTCGATTCCCAGAAGGACAACTCTCCAGAGCCAAGGATGATTTTTGAGTTCAGTAATGCTGTGTCATTGACCTCTTTGATTCTTCTCCAGGTTCTGGAGGTTTTTTGCGAGTCTTTCATTGTCCACATTACTTTTTCCCAAAGGGAGTTACCAGTTTGGAGTTTCCACCAAAGTTTCAAAGAGAAGGATTTGATCAGGGTGTGCAGATTCTTGAAATTTAAACCATTTTCTGAGGCTGGAAAGCAAAGCTTGGTGTAAGATCTCCAGGATCTATGTTTCTGGGTATGATCTGAGGAATGCTTCCAGAAAAATCTGGCTAGAATGTTATGGATTTGGTTTGTGATATGTGTGGTGGGCTTTAAAACCGTTATGAGGTGGATTTGCATTGATGTTAAGACATGGTTGATTAAGGTAGCTCTACCTGCTGGTGAGATAAGCTTATTGTGCCAGTGGCTGATTTTATTTTGGATTGAGAGGAGCATGCCATGAAAAAGAGAGTTTTTTACTCAGCCATTGAAAATAGGGCAGCCCAGGTATTTGAAAGTGGTGGAGCCTTCAAGCATGGAGGTATCTTTTTTGATAAATGATGTGATTCTATTAGGGGTATGCTTGGAGATATAGAAGGTAGATTTTTCAAGATTGATCTTTTGGCCGGAAGCAAGCTCAAAGGATTTCAGGAAGGACATAATTGTAAGTAGGCCCTGTTTTGTGTAGTTCAGGAATATGGCTGTGTCATCTGCATAGGATAGGTGAGAGGAGTGTTTCATCTGTCTAGGAAGTTTGTAGGGCAGAATATTACCATATTGGTAAAGAAAATTGAGGTTATGGGAGAAGGCTTCAGCCATTAATATGAAAAGCAAGGGTGAAAGAGGATCCCCTTGTTTTAGACCTCTGGAAGCAGGAAAAAAGCCAACTGATTTGCCATTGATCAAAAGGGAGAAACAGGCAGCTTTAATATTAGACATGATCAGGTTAACTAAGGTAGTAGAGAAACCTTGTTTGATGAGCACCCTAGCCAAAAAGGGCCAGGATACCCTATCGAAGGCCTTCATCATATCTAGCTTGATAATCATGTTAGGTCCTTTAGACTTGGTATGTAGGAAATTTGTGTATTCCTGCATAAGGAGCACATTGTCTGCAATGTCTCTACCTTTGATAAAAGCTGATTGTTCAGGGCTGATTAAAGTGTCAAGAGAGGTTTTCAGTCTTGTGGAGATGATTTTTGAGAAAATTTTATTGGAGAAGTTGCATGGACTGATGGGTCTATAATCTGAGAAAGAAGAGCATACCTCTTTTTTGGGAATTAAAATGATTTGGGTAGCTTAGATGGCTTTAGGAATAGCAGTACCAGCAAAGAAATCTGTCACTGCCATTAGAACATCTGATTTTATGATATCCCAGCAGTAATGATAGAAATGGCCGGAGAAGCCATCCGGGCCAGGGGCTGAGTTGCCTTTCATGGAGGAAACTATGCTGGTCAGTTCATCTATGTTGATATCTTTAAGTAGGGATGAGTTTATGTCATCAGTGACGACAGTAGGGATATTTTCCAGGATGCAAGATGTGTTGATTCCAGAAGGGTCCAAGGGTTCAGCCCTTAGGAGATTTGAGTAGAAGTAAATAGCTTCCTTCTCTATTTCCTCTATGTCACTAAGCCATTTTCCATCTCTGGCTTTGATGAGGGAGATAGATTGTCTTTTATGTTTTTTTTGGATGGAATGGTGGAAAAATTTGGTGTTTACATCTCCTTCTTTCATCCAATTAAGTCTTGATTTTTGTTTTAAGAAGGTTTCCTGGTTTGTTAAAGCAAGTTTTAGGTTTGCTTTTGCTTTATTAAGGGCTTGAATGTTACTGCTGGACTCAAGTTGCTGTAGATCATGTTCAGCTTTAAGGAGTTGTTCTTCACAGAGCTGAATCTTGTCAAACACATTACCAAAGGTTTCCTTGTTCCAGATTTTGAGAGAGTGTTTTAAATGTTTGAGTTTAAAAACTAGTCTTCTCATCCCTTTGAGATGGGTGTGGATTTTCCAAGCATCTTTCACAAGGTCTATAAAGGAGGGGTGGTTGGTCCAACATTCCTGGAATCTAAAAGGCTTGGGGGAAGACTTAGACTGTGCACTAGAGATAGTAAGGATTAGAGGGGTATGGTCTGAGCCTTCCCTGGCAAGTGTTTTGATTTTTGAGCTGGGGAAGTTTGCCCACCAACTATTGTTGGAAATACCTCTGTCTAAACGTTTCCATACTCTCCCTTTTGTTCTCATCCCGGTCCAAGTGTATAAACTTCCAGAGGTGGGGATCTCAGACAATTGTTGATCATTTAGGAAGGTGTTGAAGTTTCTTATACTGGCTTGGTTTGGGATGGAATTTCCCAGATACTCCTCATTTTTAGCTATGACATTGAAGTCTCCAATCAGGCATAAAGGTTCCATGTTGAAGGTAGCTAAAGCTTGCCATAAATTATTTCGTTCAAGAATCGTGTGTTTAGCATAGATGAAACCGATTTGGCATTCAAATGGTAGAAGAGTAGCTTTGATTTTCGCAATGATAAACTGGTCTTCCACTTTGATTATGTCAACTGTTATGTCTTCATCCCATAGAAGCCAGATTTTGGTGATTGGATTAGCATAGGAATGTTTGAAACCTAGCTTGGTTGAGGTGGGCTGGATTTGGGCTGGGCTAAGGATAGGTTCAATTAAGGCACAGACTTTAATCGAATTATGTCTTTTAATGTTTCTTAAACGAGTCAGAGATGGGTTGTTGCCAATTCCTCTAATATTCCAGACACAAATATTAATCATGGATAATCTTTGGAAAGAGACAATGAGGAACGGGTGAAAACTGTTTTCGGAGTGGAGGTGTAATCCTTTTTGGTCTATTTTCTTTGTTTGTTTTTAAAATCAGATTGAGGGGGGTTGAGAATATTTGTTATTCGTAGATGGTCTTTGAGGAGGATAGCTTTTAAATGTTCGAAACTGAGGTTTTCCTGATTATGCAGGTGGGATTGTTGTTTGAGGGAGACCTCTGTGTTAATCCAATCTAAGGATTTATGGATGTGACTTTTGGCAAAGATGGGGTGAGAGTTTTCCTCTGAGGCCATTGAGGGGGAGATAGTGTGCTCACATGGGGATGAGGTGTTTTTGCCAGTCCTATGTACTACTGGTGTAGGAATAGTTTTTTTTGAGTTAGTGTCCGACACAGAAAGATGGCTGGGGTCTTGCAAAGGGGAGTTGTTCGGGGATTGGGGGTTAGAGGGAGTTGCGGGAGACTGGTTTTTGGTAGAGTCCTGAGAGTGATTTTGTAGAGAGAGATTGGGTGTGATCTCTAGTGGACTTGGTGGAGAGGATAAGGAAAGTTTGTTTGGTGAATGAGGTTTAGAGTTATTGGAGGTGCTTAAGTCCTGAGTAAGAGAGGAGATCGGTTGAGTAGGAACAGATTCAGAAGCAGGTGGGATTACAGCATTAGACACCACATTAGCAGTTAAAAGGGTAGTAGAGGGAACCTGGGGTCCCTGTTCGGGGATCCAATCTTTTGAACTTGAGTCTTTGGTTCTAAACTCAGTCTCTGCTTGTGGGGTGAAGTCCTGGGATCCATTTCCAAGGCTGGAGTGATTCGAGCTTATGACTTTGATCGGGGCCGAGGTACCTGCTTGAGAAGAGGGGACTTGGGGAAGCTTGTTAGCAGCATTGTCAGCTCTGTTCTTGAGGGTCAGCTGTGATTTAGGGATATAAACAGCAGTGGAAGATAAGCCATTCCTTTTACCTGTGGACCTGCCCTGTACATCATGGGGAATGGGCTTGTTACCTGGGATTTGTGAGTTCCCCTGTGGTTTCCAGGGAGTGAATTTGGAGGAGCTTTTATCAAACCTGCAGACAGTGTCAAGATGGCCTAATTTCAAGCAGTTAGCGCAATAGTGGGGGATGTTTTCATACTCTATGTATTGCCAGAATCCCACCTCCCTAAAACTAAGCCATATTCTATCTAATCTGGGTTTGGTTACATCCAATTCGACGCAAATCCTAGCCACATGAGGTCTTGTTCTATTAAGGGATGCCCTATCCACCCTGACCGGAGAGCCAATAATACTACCAATAGACATTAGAACATCTTTGTCAAAAAACTGTTGGGGTAAGCCATATAGTGAGACCCAGATTGGGACAATGGGTGAGTCGGCATTTGGATTGAAATTCGGCTCCCATTTGGTAATTCTAATGGAGTAAGCCCCAAAATTCCAGGTTTTGTGAAGCCAACATCGGTAGTAATCATCGGGGAGCGAAAAGGAAATTAAAACCTGTTTGTTGTCAAGGAGGGTGATCTGGTTGTGCCCTTTGAAACCGGCGGTGAGGAAGTCTTTCCGGAGTCTTTCCAGTTGAGGCCGGCTTCGGGCGAATTTGCCGACCAGAGTCCATTTGAGCGGAGCTTCCAATTTGAGACATTCTTCCTCTGAGAAGTGGAGACCTGGCTCTCCCAAATGTTCGATTCTCGATTTGGGGACGAAGGAGGAGTAGTTGGTATCAATCGGGTCGGATTGGGGAAGAGAAAGGTTGGTTTGGGGGAGCTGGTGGTGGCTCCGCCATCACGGCAGTGCCGGAGATTGGGGAAGAGGAAAGCACAGATCTGGTTAGTCGCACACAATGAGCGTGGAATCGCACACAGTGAGAGAAAATGACCGTTAGTTTACTTCCAGATAGCCCATAATAAATTTTTAGCATTGCAACTAAGACCTTTTACCTTTTATTATTCTAATTAAACCCCGTCTTTCCATAAGCATATGGGAAGACGGTCTTTCCCAAGATTTTACCTTGATAACTAAATGTGTATTATATTTAAATTTTTTATCATGCATAATAGAATTGGGACCCTAGCGTTATCAAATGTTTAGAGGGAATGAAATAAATTTTAAATGTTTTTTTTATAATTACATACACTTCACAAATATAATAAATAAAGGTAATAATAATAGGCGTTTATGTGAAATATTAAAATTATAGATTAAATGTTTGATGGAAGTAAGAAAACGTCTAACTAGCATTGGAGAAGATTGTTTCTAAAACCAACCATCTCTAAATACGTCATACCGCAACCATATTATAATTTGACGCGTACTACAATATTTACGGGACACCTTCTTAGCATTGGAGATACTCTTATTTTATTCTAAACCAACGTTTGACTTTCAAGTACCTTAAGAGTGGTGGATGTCGGATGGTTTACTGAGGTCTTAGCTGTTTCAGAACGAAGTGATGATCATCACATAAAAGGATTCTGATTTTCTTTTTTTGAAATAAAAGGAATCTGAATTTATAAGAATGTTCTAGCAATATTAATCCTTGACCTGAATAAATCATCTCCCTATTGTACAAATTTGCAGTAAAACATTATTGGAAATCGTCATCAGAATCCCTGGACAAAGTCCCTAATTTTCCCATCTGAAAATAAGATTGCGAATTCCGAAACAAACCTCACCGGAGTCCTTGGCGACAGCGACAGCGACGAAGTCAGCAACGAACAGGGGCGGAGCCAGGATACATATATGGCTGGGCTGATCTATAAGTAAAAAAAAAATTCTCAATTTTTTCCCTTATTGGAGGGGGCTGATAATTTTTTTAAAAAAAATTACAACCCAAATTCCCCGTAATTTTCGTATCGGCAGGAGTTGTATCCCCCTCCAGCCCCCTTGTGGATCCGCCCCTAGAGGCGAAGATCCAGCGCACGCCTGATCCACCATTCCCAAGAAATCCTTAACAATGGCGAACAGCTGCAGCGGATCCGCCCCTCTCTCCTTCCCCGCCGTTTAATGACGAAGAGTATAAACAGAGTACAAAGTTGACTAGTCTAAATATAACTCTAGCCTAATCATTAAGAATAAAACCTTATCTAATCATCAACTTGATTTATTCTAACACCCCCCTCAAGCAAAGCGTCGGATGCTCGTTGACGCACAACTTGGACCTAAAGAACTCAAACAGTGGACGAGAGATCCCCTTGGTGAAAATGTACGCAATCTGAAGATAAGTTGGGACATGAGCAATGCGCAGCTTGCCAGATGTCACCAACTCACAAACAAAATTATAGTCAATGTCGATGTGCTTCGCCCTCTTGTGCACCACTGGATTCTGAGCCAAAAAGATAGTACCGTTGTTGTCGCATGATAACAATGGAGCACCTGAAAAATGGAACCTTAAGATCACAAAGCAAATGAGTAAGCCAAACCACCTCTGAAGTGGTGTTAGCGAGAGCACGGTATTCAGACTCACTGCTAGTGCGAGAAACAATGGGTTATTTCTTGGCACTCCAAGAAACCAGATTCCCACCAATATAAGCCGTATAACTATAAGTGGACCGTCGAGTCTCTAGACAGCGGGCCCAGTCAGCATTAGAGTACCCTAACACCTCAGGAGTACTAGCAGAATGAAAGGTACGATCAAAATGAAGAGTCCCACGAACATACCGTAAAATCTGTGTCACTGCATCAAAATGGTCATCTCTAGGATCCTGAAGATATTGGCTCACCATGTTGATCGAGAAAGCCAAATCAGGACAAGTGATGGTGAGATACTGGAGGGCACCAACAAGGGAATGATAAAGTGTAGGATCCCGGAACGGAGGACTGGTAGAGCTGTGAAGCTGAGAACCGATGTCAAATGGCATAGAAACAAAGCCACGTCAGACATATTGGTCCGAGTCAAAATATCCCGAGCATACTTTTCTTGGACAAGAAGTAACCCTGAAAAGGTAAGCGAAACTTCAAGACCAAGAAAGTAATGTACCAAGATCCTTGATCACAAACTCTCGGTGTGTCTAATCAATGAACCGACGAAGAAGAGTCGAGTCGTAGCCTATACAAATGATATCATCCACATACACAAGTAGGTATAATAACGATGACCCTCTCGAAAGAACAAATAAAGAAGTATCAGCTAAGCTACACTGAAAAACCAAGCTGTGTCAGATAACCGCTGAAGCATTGAAACCAAGCTCGAGAAGCCTGCTTAAGACCATAAATGGCCTTCTGCAAGCCATAAATATAGTTTGGATGAGCAGAATCCTGATAACCAATAGGTTGCTTCATATAGACCGTAGCATCAAGAACACCATTAAGGAAAGTGTTCTTGACGTCCAACTGATGAAGTGGCAAGGAACGCATTGTGGCTATGGCAAGGACTGTCCGAACAGTGGAGGCTTTGACTTGTGGGCTGAAAGTGTAGTCAAAGTAAAAACCCAGAATATGTGAGAAGCTTTGTGCCAAAGGCCTAGCTTTATGATGCTCAATAGTACCATATGGTCGATACTTCAGTCTGTAAACCTATTTGGAGCCAATAATATTGATGTTCGATGGGTGAGGCACCAAATCCCAAGTGCGATGTCCACGAAGAGCTTTCATCTTGTTATCCATGGAAGAAACCCAAGCCGGATCCTAAAGAGCAGTGTGGTAATCCATGGGCTCTGACTGAGCAAGTAAGGTGGAAGTAAGACCATGAGAAATGATATCAGAATAATCTCTGCACTGAATATCTCCAGTCACCAATCAAGTAGCCATACAATGAGTGTGAGACCGAGGTGGAGAGACCGGAGGAACAGTTACAACAGACAAAGGGGTCGGTGATGCGACTGAAGATGGAGCCAGTAAAGTGGTCGACAAAGAGGTCGGTGAGGTGACCTACAAAGGGGTCGGTGAGGTGACCTACAAAGGGGTCGGTGAGGTGGCCAGAGAATCAGATGGACTGGTCGGTGGACCAGATGATCTGGTCAATGGCGGGATTAGCGGAGAATGATGAGTTTGAGCGGCCACTGGATGGTCTGAATCATCAGAGCCGACAGACATGGTGTCGTAGTCGGTAAGGATGACAACATCAATAAGCCAGGAGGGATGGAAATCGAAGTGACAAGCCGAGTGATGCATCTTCGACCATTGACCGGTTCGTGGGCTTGGGTTCTTCTCGAGTGGACCTGCAATCAAACTATTCATGGGGTTCTAGAGGTCAGCACTCCAAAGCTTGAGTTAGTCCGAGTGTTCAATATGATTAAGACAGAATGAATGATAAGTAAATTTATACCTTGTATTTATACTCCGTGTCCTAAATAATTTACTCCTTAATTATTTCCCTTAATTACCCACGAATGCGGTAATTAAGCTAGAGTATTAAATACTCCCCTAACCAGGCTGCCATACCTGCAGCCCAATGGCCTTCTTGGGCTTAACCTCTATCAAGAGCCCCCAGAAAAGTAGGTTCTTGACCTTAGAAAGATGGAATTTCATGAAGGTCTTCGAGGTCTCGAATGCATGGGACAATTCGAGGACTTTGAAGGCTCAAAATGAAACTTGCACGTTGTGTTCCTGCCTTTGAGGATGAGAACCTAGTTTTCTAATCAACTTCATTGTTTAAGATTCTGAAAGGGCAAGCGCGTGCTATGCAATCATGCGTGTCACTACCCCCAAACACCACACTGTCAGAAGACAAAGAGGCGGTCACGTCTTTCCATAACCTTTTATATTTCCAATGCAACAATAATTACCCCTCACAAGCACTTATATATTTACTTTTCTCATTTGCAGGTGTCTTCTTACAATATTTCTTTCTGTATTTATCTTGCGAGCGATCCAACTTCCATCACTTTTTCCATAAATCAGTAAGTTCTTTCATCCTTATTCTCTTTCTAATTTTCTCGTTTCCCCCCTTTTCTATCATGACCCGCTCTGATGAGGGTTCTGCCTCTGAGAAAATTTTTGGTGAAATTAGGGTAGGCGATTCAGGGGTTAGTATGCCACAGAGAACTGCTAGCGACCCAGAATATATCCACCCCAAAGGACTCCAGCACGAATTCAAATGCTGGAGAGGGCGTACCTGATCATGGTGCTAATAGTCCTGGGAAGAGAGGGTCATTCCCATAACTGATATGCCTTCTCAAGAAGCTGTAAAAAATTGGCCTCCGGGCATGGGCACTACATAACGAGGTCCCCTATGAGCGGCAAGATTAGCTTTTACCCTCCTTCAAGTCCAGAGCTCAAAGCCATAGGGAAGGAGGAAGAAGTACTTTCTTTGAGGGAGATGGAAATTTTTGAGGGAGGGGGAAAACACCCTCGAATGGAACTCGGGAGTCCTATATAAAGAAGAAAAAGGGGACTCGTCAAAGATTAAGGCTAAGGGAGCCCCTAGTTCCAGTAGCGGGAACCACTATTTCTCAAAATTTGGACTCGATCCCTCCTGGCCAACGAGTAGCTCCGGATGCCAATTTCCAACCCTTCCGAGAAGGTGATTCCCCTCATAACCTTCCCAAAGTAAGATCGTTCATCTCTCTCTGACACCTTCGTTGCGGGCTCACCTTTCTCTTTCCGCCCTTTTTTTCAAACTCCTTAGGCAATTTCAGGTGAGCCCTGCACAAGTTCACCCCAACATTTTGGTGACCATTATGATGTTCTTGACCAGATGTGATGAATTCATAATTATGACCAGTTATAAGCTGCTTCGTTCACTATACTTTCTGTCTTATAGTGGGAGGTCTACCGATACGATCGTCACGTTTGTCAGCCGAGAAACACATCATAAAGTTTTTAGTGTTCCTGGAAATTTGGGTGATTGGAAGAGCTGGAAGAAACATATCTCATTTAATAGAATGAGGTATTGAGTTCCTTTGTGGAATTGGGTTATGCGATTTGAGTCTCCCAAACCTGGGGAATATACCTGCCTAGCTGCCCTCAAGAGGGACAGACAAAAACTATTGTCCAGCTCCCTCGGCTATAGCCTTTTCAACAACCCCAACCCCTGGATTGGTGGCTTTGCATTCCTGCCCAGAGTCTATGAAGAATATGTGTATAACACACTCCGAAAAGATGCAAAAAAAGGGCAAAGAGAATGAGAGGGCCCTAGTGACTCTAGGCATTTGGGACCTTCCGAAGGTGCCTTAATATTCATCACTATTGACCGACTCTCTTTCTTTTTCCATTTTTAGTGGGTGTTGCTAAGGGCTTAAAGAATCCAAAGTCCTCGAAGCAGGGGGTCAGGCTCCATCAAAAGGGACCACTGATTCCAAGAACCAAGCTTCCATTCCGGTGTCTCCCCCCTCGAACCCGGTTTTCCCTTGATGTGTGTTATATTGTGTTCATATTTTGTGGGATTATTATGATTTTATTAAGATATAATTTGCACTTTAAGGTATTTTTGGTGCAGGAATTCATTAATTGCGGAAAATTGAGAGGGAGCTATACATTGTACTCTTTTTCCCTTAACCAACGGTTTTTTCCCACTGGATTTTCCAGGTTAAGGTTTTTAATGAGGCGATGTGCTCCAATGGAAAATGTCCAGGGATGAAGAAAGAGAGGCAAAAGCATAATTGCTGAAGTTATGGGGTGAAAAGTGAATTATCAAAGAGATTTGAATTTGAAGAATTAAAGATATTCACTGCCCATATTGATAAAGATTGTATTATCTCCTTCCATTTGAAATTTCTTAATTGTAGGAATTAGTTATTTAGAATTAGAATAGATATTATCTTATTTCCTTATTTCTTCCATAAGAATAAAAGTAAATAGAAGTTGATTTGGATTTGGTTTTGGTTTGGTGTATATAAATATACACGGCCGAAACAGAGGAGTTTTTTTAGTAACAAATTTTACACATTAGTTTAGAAACCAATTTCTTGGTTTATGCAGTTCCTCGTGCAAACACAATTGAAGATTTGGTGATTTACATGCAAACATACAATTCCCTGGTTTGAATTTTTGTTTCCGTTAGTTAGTTAATTATTATTTTGATTATGAGTTATTATTATATTACATATTTGTTTAGTTTAATTATTATGAGTAGCTAATTTATATATCAGCATGGAATAACAAGCATTAGTTTATGAATCGTGAGGTCTAATTGTTTTATAGTTGATTCTTATGTGTTCTTGATTGTTCTTGGTTTATTTTATTCTTGATATATTTAAGCCTGATCAACTTGAATATTATTGGGATAATGCTATCTAATTCTACCAATACGTAATCGTTGGAAAGGGTTAGTAAGTAGCGAGTTCTTGTGAAAAACAGCTAACTAGCTAAGACTGTAATAGCAAGATGGGGAACAATTAAGTGTGCGTTACTACTTGCGAATACTTGGGTAATTGCTATATCAGATTCTTTTCATTCTTAATGCTATCGAGGTGTGTATCTGGTTCAGTGAATACTTTCCGGAGGCATCTTGGTAAGAGAAATAATTAATTAATTATAATTGGTTAATTGTCAATAAAGTACGAAAGAATTGGGGAGGTTAAGCGTACCTACTCTCCTATAACTGATAGATGCATATGAATTGATTTATCTTTGCGCCTATGATCGATGTTTAACTAATGTGAGTTATTCCGAGCCGATAGCATTCATCATATATTTACTATATTTTTATATCTGTTAGTTGCATTATTATTTTATATTAGTTAGTTGCATTATTAGTTGTTAAATAAATCTGAAAATTAAGGCGTGGTGGCTACACCAAAAGTGTTCTATATTAGTAGGAATTTTATTATAGATTTTGCTCCGTTCCTCGTGGGATCGACTCTGCTTGCTACTGTACTAATCTCATCTATAGAGTTTGCAGATTATTTTGGTGAGTTAAACGACGTTCACCAAATTGGCGCCGTTGCCAGGGAACGGTAGTTAATTTCTATTTATTTTGATACTAATTTTTTGTTCTTTAGTTATTGGTATATGACCAGGTCCCAGGAGCAGGAATTGATATTTGATTCTGAAGTTGAAAAGACAGCCAGGAAGAATTACAAACTCGCCAGGGAGAGGAAGCTGAAAGCTGCCGCAGACCCTCTGTTTGGCCAAACAGAGGTTGTTTCTGAGATAGAATCCGAATCTGAGATTGAATCCATTCCCGATACTGTAATGGGGGATAGAGGAGAGGCAGATCCCAATGCTGACAACCCGTACATGTGGGAATTAATGGGGCATAGTGAAGAAGACCCTCGCACACCAATTTCCTTGCCGGATGCTGCGACCCCTGTGGAGATTAAGTTGGCATTGTTGAACGTGCTTCCGAAGTTCTATGGGAAGAGTAATGAAGACCCTTACAATTTCTTGAACGAGTTCATCAAGATTTTTAAGGTTCAGAAAAGACCAGTTGGTGTCACAGAAGATCAGTTCAAGTTGGTGGTTTTTCCGTTCAGCATGACAGGAGCAGCGAACCAGCGGTTTTCAAGCTTGGCTCCTAACTCTGTCACTTCCTGGAATGTGCTCAAGAAGCTGTTTTTGGACTATTTCTTTCTAGCCACTAAGACGGATGCACTGAGGAAAGAAATTTCGAGCATCAAGCAGGAGTATGATGAGCCGCTGAGTACATTTTGGCTGAGGTTCAGACGATTGGTAGATCGTTGCCCTAACCATCGATACACCGAGAGGCAACTGCTACAGTATTTCTACCAAGGATCCACATCTGCGAACAAGGATTTGCTGAATACCGCAAGCAATGGTGGATTTTCGGAAATCAGGTAAATGAAGCAAAGGAGATAGTGAAGAAGTTGATCAATTTCAAGAAGGAGTATGACACTGATGAGATCCGAATCCTGAAAAGAGTGGCACAAACAGAGCCCTCAAGCCAAGATGATTTTAAGGAGAGGATGGACAGGATGGAGAGGGTACTATCCAAGTTGGTGGATAAGGTCACCGTTGCTAGCACCTCACTTGGTCCTCAAGAAAAACCTTGTGACATCTGCTGCAGTCTAAACCACGTCACTTTACAATGCCCTCTTACAATGGATGAACAAGCTAATGCCATGGGGAATTGGAATGATAGGCAGCCAAGGAGGGACCCATACTCAGCTACCTATAATCCGGGATGGAGAGATCATCCCAATTTTCGATGGCGAGATCCAGGAAATCCAGTACAACAACCATATGTTCCACCCCATCGAGCTCCTCACCCTCCATTTTCTCAGAATCCACCACTTCCTCAAGGGAAGTCTATGGATGACAAGCTAGACATGATGATGGGCATGCTTCAAACCCAGATCCAAAGTTCGAAAAAGAATGAGGCCACCTTGGAGGAGCACACACGTCAGATTTCACAGCTGTCACACTCGATGAATGAGCTCCGAATGAAGCAACCTGGATTGCCATCTCAAGTGCAACTCAACCCCAGAGAGACGGCCAATCAGATCACGTTAAGAAGTGGAAAGGAGCTTGAGCCAATACCTCCTAAGACTGCAGCAAAAGGAGCTAAGGAGCAGCAGGAGCAGTCTGCAGGAGGCCCCCAGTTGGCCAAACAGGGGCTGACGACAGAAACAGGAAGTGAGGTACAAGGGCATTTTGATCAAACCAAGGAGTCAAATCCAAGGTTGGGTCAGAATGATCCTCCAATTAAAATTCTTCCTCCTTTTCCTCATAGTTTAGCTAGAAAGAAAGATGATTCTGTTGATTTCCTATCTATCTTTGGAAAAATGGAGATTAACCTACCTTTCTTGCAGGCTATAAGGCTTCCACATGTGAGCAAGTTTTTGAAAGATTTTATTGCAGGAAAGCCAAAGGATTCAAGCAAGATCATGATGAGTGAATGTGTGTCAGCTGTGATCCAAAAGAAAATGCCTCAAAAGTGCAAGGACTCAGGTATGTTTTCCTTACCTTGTTATATAGGAGATAAGAAGATCAATGCTTCCATGTGTGATTTTGGAGCTTCAATTAATGTGATGCCACTATCTGTTTATAATTCTTTGAAAGAGGCAGAAATGGTAAATACTAGAGTAATAATCCAATTGGCAGATAGATCTTGTGTATGTCCTGAAGGGTTGTTGGAAAATGTGCTTGTGCGAGTCAATAACTTTGTGTACCCAGCAGATTTTTATGTGGTAAAAATGAATCATACCAATGATAAGGGAACTCAAGGGGTATTGTTGGGTCGTCCATTCTTGAAAACTGCAAACACCATTATTAATGTTGGGAATGGAACTATTTCACTTGATTATTTTGGTGATAAGTACACACTCAATATTGATAAACCCCTGCAGAAATCTATAGATGCTGAGAATGTAAATGCAATTTATCATACTGACTCATTTGTCCAAGATTCTCTTGAGACTAAAGTTTTGCAGGACAAGTTGGGAATTCAAATGCCTACAAGTCCAGAAGAGGAAAATGTTCAAGTCTCAAGTGATAAGGAAATCCATAAATTGGTGTGTTCAGTGCACTCTCAAAAAGTGGTACCCAGAAATGAAATAAATCAAGGAATGCCCAACTTGACTCAGTCCGAACCAGATATTTTGAAAATTTCTGAAGTGCGTACAGGGTCCGGTTTGACCAAACGGAACCCATCCGCCAGACTAGTCTCATCGGATATGAAAACCTCAGATTTGGAGTTGAAGGCGTTACCACCCGATATGAAGCATGATTATAAAGAAGATGATGATACTCTTCCAGTGAGTATGGAGTCGTTCAAGTGTGAGGAAGAACCAAAGTTTCAACTCCAAGAATTAAGAGATCTAAGATTGAAAGGGTTTGATCAAGCTATGCCGTACAAGGAGCGCAATAAGTTGTGGCATGACAGAGATTTGAAGCCTAAGAAATTTGTGGTTGGGCAGATAGTTATTATATCTGAGTCAAACTTTCGACATATATCATGGAAATTCAAGTTGAAATGGACTAGACCATTCGAAGTGGCTTATGTTTGGCCTGATGGGATGGTAGAGATTATAAGCATGGACGCAAAAAGGGTATTCCTCGTTGATAGTCATCGCCTTACTCCATATTATGATACTTCTCAGGTGGCATTAGTGGAAGAAATTCCATTGTGCCCAACAAATATTCATTAAAGGCATCCAAAAGTCTAGCCAAAGACTATAAACAAAAGCGCTAGTTGGGAGGCAACCCAATTTTCTTAGTTTTTTTTCCTTTCTTCTTTTAAGTTTTTTTAAGCTTTTAGGAATTTCAATGTCTCATCTGATCTCAATTCTTGATCTACAGATTTGAAGTACTTGAATTTGCACCATGGAGAATTCACACATTTGGAAAGCTGGACTTGCAGGGTTCCATTTGGCCGAACGGGGGGCCTGTGGCAGACTCTGACTATGATCAAACGCTTTCCTCTTGATTGGGAATTTTTCCGAGACCCACCACTATAAGTTCCCTCTTTCCCTTTTATTTTTATTATGATGTTGAATATGTGTTAACCTTTTTCTCATAAGAGCTTTGCATTATTTGCTTGAGGGCAAACAAAGTTTAAGTGTGAGAAGGTTTCTTGTGTGTTTTATTTTTATATTTTTGGAAAATAAAAAAATTTATTTCAGTTTTTTTTTGCAGTGAAACATGTGTTTTTTGTGTTGTTTGAGTCGATAATTTGACATGAGAAAATTCTAGTGGCTCTTGATAAAAATACCATGCCGGTTGTAAACTTCATTGTAACAAACTTGGTAAATCTAATATGCCTTGAAGTTATTGAATGAGATTTTCTATGATTTGTGAAATTTGATTGATATGATTTTTAGGATGACGAAAAAGGACGAGTTTAATTGAATATTTTAGCCTACTAAAGTGAGGTTTGAGCTAGAGTAGAGCACTCTCTACATCAATCTTTGTTCTGAGAGATCACATTGTTATAATTGGAGTTGTTATGTGTGAAAGTGATGGAAGGCACTAGGATGAACCACACAGCTTAAATTGCCTACCAATTACATTAACCCCTAGTGAAACACTTTGAAGCTTTGACTATGTTCTTTGATATGAGTTACTATATATTTAGTCAAAGCCTTGTTTTATCCTTTCTCTTGGCCCTATTATGCATGTTCTTGGAGATGATATTGATGAATTCATCCATTGTGTTCTCTTGAGTTGATGACATTACTGAGTATGTGTCCAGTTTTCCCAGACTGAATGGTTTCAGAAAATTGAAGGCTGAATTTTATTATGAACAGTGACACTTTCCGTTTGGCCAAACTGGAGGGGTGTAACTGTGAAAAAAAAAAAGAGAGAAAAATCATATTTTTATGTTGCGATTTTTCTCTAAAAAAAGTACCAGTTTTGGACTGTATTGAAGAAGAATGGTGCTGAAAAAAAAGAAAAAAAAAAGAGAAAAAAAAGAAAAAAAAAAGAAAAGAAAAAGGAAAGAAAAAAATAAAAATAAATAGCACCTACTTTGATGTGATCTTGGCTTTCTCTTAATAGCCATGAGATAAATATTGTTGGTGAATGTCTACTATACATGGATGATGGTTGAAGGAAAAAAAAACATGCATAATATTTTGATCGATATTGTTTGAGCTTAGAACCCTTAGGATCTCACCAATCTGAATGGTCCCTATCCCCGTTACAACCCTTGAGAAAGACCTTCCTGATTTGCATATTAACTTCTCTATGTTATAACTTGTGAATTATTTGAGTGATTGTCCTTCATATATTGAGAGTGATTGAGTGAAACCGTGAGAAATATTCATTGCTTGTCCGATTTTGACTGAATTGATGATTAGATTTCCCGATCTTGAACATTTTCATTTAAATTACTTTAAGGGTTGATGATTTCCAGGTGCGTTAACGTGATCCTTTACTCCTTGGCAGGGGAAAATTTATCGTTATAAGAGTAGAATCTAGAGTTTTTGAATGTTGAATTTTTCTCTGTTTAGTTGTGTGATTTGTATTTCTATCTTACTTTTTCTTTTTATTAGGTCATTTTAGATAGAGTCATATGAGGGAATGAGAACTTATGAACATTGTGGATTGTTGATTACTCTTATATTATTCACTTCATACTTGAGGGCAAGCATGATTCAAGTGTGAGGATATTTGATGTGTGTTATATTGTGTTCATATTTTGTGAGATTATTATGATTTTATTAAGATATAATTTGCACTTTAAGGTGTTTTTGGTGCAGGAATTCATTGATTGCGGAGAATTGAGAGGGAGCTATACATTGTAGTCTTTTTCCCTAAACCAACGGTTTTTTCCCACTGGGTTTTCCAGGTTAAGGTTTTTAATGATGCGATGTGCTCCAATGGAAAATGTTCTTATCTTATAAGACATTTTTCCAGGGCTGAAGGAAGAGAGGCAAAAGCATAATTGCTGAAGTTATGGGGTGAAAAGTGAATTATCAAAGAGATTTGAATTTGAAGAATTAAAGATATTCACTGCCCATATTGATAAAGATTGTATTATCTCCTTTCATTTGAAATTCCTTAATTGTAGGAATTAGTTATTTAGAATTAGAATAGATATTATCTTATTTCCTTATTTCTTCCATAAGAAGAAAAGTAAATAGAAGTTGATTTGGATTTGGTTTTGGTTTGGTGTATATAAATATACACGGCCGAAACAGAGGAGGAGTTTTTTTAGTAACGAATTTTACACATTAGTTTAGAAACCAATTTCTTGGTTTATGCAGTTCCTCGTGCAAACACAATTGAAGATTTGGTGATTTACATGCAAACATACAATTCCCTGGTTTGAATTTTTGTTTCCGTTAGTTAGTTAATTATTATTTTGATTATGAGTTAATGTTATATTACATATTTTTTTAGTTTAATTATTATGAGTAGCTAATTTATATATCGGCATGGAATAACAAGCATTAGTTTATGAATCGTGAGGCCTAATTGTTTTATAGTTGATTCTTATGTGTTCTTGATTGTTCTTGGTTTATTTTATTCTTGATATATTTAAGCCTGATCAACTTGAATATTATTGGGATAATGCTATCTAATTCTACCAATACGTAATCGTTGGAAAGGGTTAGTAAGTAGCGAGTTCTTGTGAAAAACAGCTAACTAGCTAAGACTGTAATAGCAAGATGGGGAACAATTAAGTGTGCGTTACTACTTACGAATACTTGGGTAATTGCTATATCAGGTTCTTTTCATTCTTAATGCTATCGATGTGTGTATCTGGTTCAGCGAATACTTTTCGGAGGCATCTTGGTAAGAGAAACAATTAATTAATTATAATTGGTTAATTGTCGATAAAGTACGAAAGAATTGGGGAGGTTAAGCGTACCTACTTTCCTATAACTGATAGATGCATATGAATTGATTTATCTTTGCGCCTATGATCGATGTTTAACTAATGTGAGTTATTCCGAGCCGATAGAATTCATCATATATTTACTAGATTTTTATATCTGTTAGTTGCATTATTATTTTATATTAGTTAGTTGCATTATTAGTTGTTAAATAAATCTGAAAATTAAGGCGTGGTGGCTACACCAAAAGTGTTCTATATTAGTAGGAATTTTATTATAGATTTTGTTCCGTTCCTCGTGGGATCGACTCTGCTTGCTACTGTAATAATCTCATCTATAGAGTTTGCAGATTATTTTGGTGAGTTAAACGACGTTCACCACCCCCCCCTTGCAGGAGGCTTTGAAAGGCTTATCTCAACGATTGGTACTGAGCAGTCTCCTCACACCAGGAACGTTTGCCAGAAGATAAAGGCAAACAACAATACTATAGGCTCCTTCTCACCAAGACTGGTAATGGGAACACATGGCGGTGAGGATATTCATCAACAAACCCCGCCCCCTTCAACTGATGCGACGTCCGTATCCAGGATCGAGCATCAACTGTCAAAGATGGTCTCTAACCCTGAGGTTCTCATCCCTTATCTTTTCTCTCTGCTCTTTTTGTTTTGTAGCCTTAACCTAAGCTGATTTTTTTTTCAGGCCTCTAAACGTTTTTACAAGGCAACCGAGATGGTGGCCTTCGTTTCCCTTTATTTTGCTGGTGAAGGTAACCTTTTTGAGGAGCTCAGCAAGCAAGATGCTGAGATTTTGCAGCTAAGGAAAGCGCTCAAGGATAAAAACAAGGTGCTCGAGGAGATGGATAGGGCTCTTGAAGAAAAGCAAAAGCTTTTAGAAAGTGAAAGGTAAGGTGTTGATGCCGAGAGGCGTCAATGGTTACTAGAGAAGGATACCCTCGACAAGAGGGTTCGAGCTACAAAGGAGAGGGTTCGAGCTGCAAAAGATCCGACCACGCAGGTGCAACTGCTTGAGGCCTTCAAACACGAGCTATTGAATAGCCCCAAGCTGTTTGAACTTTCCCTGGATCTTCCAAGGGTGACCAAGGAAATTGGCTATAGCGAATTAGCTGAGGAAATTTTTAAAGCCACAAGTGTCTGCCTCTATTTCTAAAGATTTGGCCAAGAAGGTGGACGAACTAGTTAATCCAGAGCTCGGCACCACCTTGGATGCAAAATGGGATGAGGCCATAAAAAACAACAGCCTTCGCTACTGGATTTCATCAAGGCCAAAGGGCAGTTCATCACTGTTGAGGGGATTCGAGCGATCCCCCTTCCTGAGGCTGCAAACGCCTATCCTGAGCAGAATTCCCTCGCCAACCAGGTCGACGAAATAACTGCTTCCACATCCAAAGGGGATGATTCTAGGGTTGGTCCTTGATTGTATAATTTTTCCTCTTTCTCTATTGTTTTTCTTTACTTCGAGCCCCTCAATTGTAACCCTATTTTTTTAGAATCAATGAAAATACACTTTTTTCTTTTTGTCGCGACTTATCGATTTTACCTCTGTTTTCTTTTTCGTATTATAATTCATTTAAAATGGTGCTAGAAGGAGCTTGCAAGGAGCTTTCGAATGCACAGAAAGAACTGGATGAGACAAATAAATAGCTACTGATTTACCTTCGAGATCTTTCTAAGTGTAACCAAGAGAAAGACTTCTTGAAGGATAAGCTCCACAACCTCAAAGCCGAGATGAAGGTGTGGCAATCTAAAGATCATCCTACTTTCAAGGGGTTTGTCAAAGATTTCCTTAGCAAGGAATTTAATGATACCTATCCTTTAGAAGTGGTCAAGGGTCGCGATCTTGCTGATGAAAAACTAGAAGAATTGATTCGTCAAATTTATTGTAAGTTCGGTTCTTTGAAGTCCTGCCTTGCCGCTGCAACTAGGCTATCAGTAGTAGAAGGGCGCCTAATCGGTTGCTTGGGCAAAAATCGTAGACTGGTAGCCCAGAGGGAATTATTTGCAAAACAGCATGTGTTAGCTCAACGCAGAGTGGCTAGCCTTGAAGAGGACTTACTCGCTTCGAAGATAGCTAGTGAGGACCCCCCCTTCCACAAGCGAACCCCTTTCAGCCCCTCAAGCCCCTCGAGGTAGCCCTTCGATTAAAGATAACTCTTTAGTGGAATCTCTTTTATCAAAAAACTCAAAACTCGCTGCGGAGACCGAGGCCTATAAGGTACAAGCTACATAATTGGAACAACGTTTAGCTGAACTTGAAGAAAAAATTGCAGCACACGAAGTAAGCCTTCGTGCCCATATGCTTTCTCATGGCATACCTTCCTCCTACTTTATCTGCAATGATCATCTTCCAAAGTTTCTACTGAAAGCTGCCCAGTACTAGATGGAAGAGGTCAACGTTCATGAGAATGAGACTCCACGACAGAAGAAGGCTTTTGACCTCATTCTCGATTGGCTAGTAGAACTGAAGGTAAAGGGATTTACCCGCTCGAGTTTTCGCTCTGCCCTTCGGTCACAGAAGTCTGTTGTTAAAGAAGTTGAACGTCACCTTGTCCCACTGAGCAAAATTAGCCTATGGTCTTCCTCAAAATGCCACAAAAACACTTCGTCATCCTCGAAGGCCCCATTCGAACCTTCCACGAAGAAACGGTGTAGGACCATTGCCATTTCTCCCCTCGATTCCTTGAAATATCCTGTAAGGAGCAAATGAAGGATATCCGAAGGGCGGCTGGTATAAAGCTTGAAGGGCTCGATGAAATAGAGGCAAACGTGAAGAAGCTAGGAAAGCCTATTTCTACTGAAGAGTTTGTTTCAAGCGGGATTTCCTCCCAGTGAATGAACATATGTAGATGGATCAACTTGTATAATTGTTAGTGTGAATATTGTATTCTTATTATTTGTTGGAATTTGAATGAATAATTTGTATTCTTTCCATCTCTAATATTTTACCCCTCGAACAGGGGGCTCTCTTTGCATGCATGGTAAACAGATATTAAGCAATTTAGAGACAAGAATTTTGCCTAGGTTCGGTGTTTCCACGTACATCCTGCTAACTTTGCCTACTAGCTTTTCATTTCAAGAGTACAATATAGCTTTCAAGTGCCGCTTTAGAGCCAACCACTCGAACATCAACTAGAGTGCCTCTTTAGAGCCAACCATTGGAACATCAACTAGAGTGTCGCTTTAGAGCGAACCACTCGAACATCAGATGTAGCTGGAAACATTATCTAGAGTGCCCTTTAAAGCAACCCGCTCGAATACCAACTAGAGTGCCGCTTTAGAGCAAACCACTCGAACATCAGCCGTAGCTGGAACAACTAGAGTGCCTCTTTAGAACCAACCACTTGAACATCAACCATAGCTGGAAACATCATCTAGAGGGCCACTTTAAAGCAACCCGCTGGAATACCAACTAGAATGCCGCTTTAGAGCAAACCACTCAATCATAATAGCTGGTAGTATTTTCTCAAATTGCTAATGTTCCACCTTCTTGGTAATTGAATCTCATTCATATGTTCGAGAACATAAATCCATCTTAGATGTGATTCAATCACTTTATAAGGTCCTTCCCAATTCGTATCTAACTTCCCCTTGGGCTTCTTTATGCTTTTCTCGTTTTCCTCATTACCAAGTCTCCTAGGTTAAAATAACCTGCTTTACCCATCTATCATGATATCTTCTGACCTGTTCCTTGACCTTAGCCTCGTGTAGAGAAGCTAGCTCTCTCTTTTCCTCCACCATGTCTAGTTTCGGACATTTGTTTTGCTGATTCACTGTCTCATCTGCAGTAGCCATCATCCTTGGTCTAGGAACTTCTATTTCTGTAGGAATTACTGCTACCGAGCCATGTACGAGACTATAAGGTGTTTCCCCAGTAGTGAAGGACTCAGATGTCCAATATGCCCACAGCACATCGGGTAATTCCCATATCCAGTTACCTTCCGCCCCTTCTAGACGCGCTTGTATTCCATTTACTATTGTTCTGTTGGCCACTTCCACTTGTGTGTTGGCTTGGGGTGGTAAACAGATGTCACCTTTTGCTTAATCTTATATTCCTCACACCAGTTCTTGAAGGGATCCTAAGCAAACTGCATTCCGTTGTCCGTGATGATCGTCCTTGGGATTCCAAAATGGCACACAATGTTCTTCCAGCAAAAGGAGATGACCGTTTTCCCCTTATGTTTGTCAAGGGCTCGGCTTCTACCCATTTGGTGAAATAATCAACTGCCACTATTAAGTACCTGAATTTTCCTGGCACTTCCAGAAAAGGGCCATCAAATCGATTCCCCATTTGTCAAATGGCCACGAACTATAGATGTTTCTCATTTCTTCCTGTGGAACACGTTTTATAGGTGTATGTCTCTTACACTGATGACAAGCCTGAATATACTGGTTCGCATCCTTGAACATTGTCGGCCAGTAAAATCTTGCTCGAATAAGCCTCCTCGCCATGGACCTGGCTCCCTGATGGCTACCACATACCCCTTCGTGAGCCTCCTTTACGAGGTAATCTTCTTCGTGAGAGTTAATGTATCGAAGTAATGGCTGCAAATGGCCTCTTCTATATAACCCTTCTTCTTACAACACATACATTGGAGCCTTCAACCTTATTTTTCGAGCATCTACTTCATTTTCTTGCAGAATTCCCTCTCGAAGATATGTCGGGAACGGTGTCGTCCACGAGTTTTCCACTTCAACCTCCATCACTTCAGGCTCTTCAAAACTTTGGTTGCTCAAAGTTTCCATGAGGAGTTGTTGCTGGGATTGGGTTCCAAAATCCGAAGAAGCGAGCTAGCTTAGAGCGTCCGCTTTATGATTGTTTTCCCTCAGAACTTGGTCAATGTATAAAATTTGAAAAATTTTAACAAGTTCTTTACTACCTCAAGGTATCTCTACAGGTTACGCTCTCTGACCTCTTACTCTCCATTCACTTGTTGAACCACAATTTGAGAATCACTGGAAACCTCTAGTTCCTCAACTTGCAGCTCCTTCGCGAGGCGCAATCCAATGATCAATGCCTCATACTCAACTTCATTGTTAGTTGCTTTGAATGTAAAGTTCAATGAATAAGGATAATCTCTGCCTTCAGGGCTTGTTAGTAGGACCCCCGCCCCACTTCCTCCTGAATGTGACGAATCATCCACATACAACTTCCATATCTTTGTTTGCCTTATTTCTTCATTCTGAATGGGCTACAAACACACTTCAAGGGGTTCTGTAGTTTCCACTATAAAATCTGCTAGTGTCTGCCCCTTAATCGCAACTCGAGGTTGATACTGGATATCATGTTCTCCTAACTCTACGTCCACTTCATCATTCTTCCAGAAATCTATAGCTTTAGCAGGATCTGTCAAATTGGGTTGTTCGTGAGCACCACTATCTTATGTCCCTGGAAGTAGGGTCTCAACCTTCGGGCTGTATGCACGAGCGCTTAAATTAACCTTTCAATAACCGTATACCTCGCCTCTGGTCCCTACAAGGCAAAGCTAATGCAGTAGATCAGGTGCTGAACCTTTTCTTTTTCTTTAACCAAAGCCACGCTAATTGCTAGCGGTGACGCAGAAATATACAAGTGCAACGTCTAATCCTTGTCTAGTTTCATCAAGGTAGGCAATGTCCCCAAATACTCTTTCAACTGCTCGAATGCCTCACTGCACTTACCATTCCACTCGAACTTCTTTGCCCTTTGAAGAACATCAAAGAAAGGAAAGTGCTTCTCTGCCCCCTTCGATAAGAACCTGCTTAATGCTGCCAAAGATCCCGCAAGCTTCTGCACATCCTTTATCGATTGTGGGGTTTTCATTGTCCTCAGAGCTTTGACCTTTTCCAGGTTTACATCGATCCCCCTCTATGAGACCATGAATCTGAGAAACTTCCCTACTCCCCAACAATGACACACTTAGACGGGTTCAACTTCAAATTAGCTTCCCAAAGCTTACCGAATGTTTCTTTCAGGTTTTTTAAAAAAAATCATAGCTCTTGCTTTTGACCACCATGTCACTCACATATATCTCTATGTTTTTCCCTATCTATCCGCTGAATAATCTATTGACCAGCCTCTGATAAGTAGCCCCAACATTCTTCAACCCACGGGGCATCTTCTTATACCAGTGCATGCCCACGTTTGTAATGAACAATGTTTTTCCATATCTTCCTTTGCCATGGAAATTTGGTGGTACCCCTTATGCGCTTCAAAGAATGCAAACATTTGGTATCCAGTGATGGCTTCCACCAACTTGTCAATTGGTGGCAACGGGTAACTATCTTTGAGGTAGCATTTATTTAGGTCAGTAAAGTCTATACACATCCTCCATGCTCCATCATGCTTTGGAACCATAACTGGGTTGGCGATCCAATCAGAATAGAATACCTCTTCGATCACATCTACCTTGTATAATTTTTCCACCTCCTCTGTAATTGCCTCACCTCGTTTGGGAGCGAAAATTCTTCTCTTATGCTTCCCTGGTTTATTCGAAGGGTCAATATTTAACCTATGCAATGCGAGACTCGAATGAACCCCCGTCAGGTTAAATTTATCCCACGAGAAGACATCTACATACTTTCCTAATAATTCTTGCAATCCTCTTTTTACATCTTCAGGAATTAGTTTTCCAACAGCTACTGACCCTTTATCCTGAATGGGCATCTGTACTGTATCATCTAATCGTGCCTCTGCGTGCACTGCCACTACATCCTTCATTTCCTTGCCTCTCGCACTTTCATTAGGTTACATTTTCATGCCACGGTCTGATCCCCTCGAATAGATGCCACCCCCTTCTTAGTTGGGAACTTCATCATTAGGTGGTAAGATGACCCAACCGCCCGAGCCTGACACATCCATGGCCTTCGTCAGATCACATTATAAGGGGACGGTGCATCCACAATAGCAAAACTACACATGATGGTCACTCCATTGTCACCATTCGCTACTCGAACGGGCAATGTTATCTCTCCTATGGGAAATATTAGATTTCCCGTGAATACTGATAAAGGGGAAGTGGATTTTTTCAAATTCTCACAGCCTATGTCTAACTGGTCAAAACACTTAGCAAACATCACTTCTACCCCACTTCTGTCATCAACGAAAACCCTCCTAATCAAGGTTGTTCCAATAATGACTGAAATTACCATGGGGTCTGCATGGGGCGTTTGGTCCGGCACAGCATCTTCTTCCGAGAAAGTGACAGCCTCATCCAGCCAAAACCTCTTATGAATGGGCTCTTCCACGGGAACCCTTCAACCTTCAACCTTTATAATAGTGTTCAAGGATATCTCTCCCACCATAACATTGATGACGTTAATTACCCTTCGGACGGGTGGGTTTTCTCCATTTTGGTTTCCCTGATGTTCCCCTTGTTGCTCCTGGGGTCTATCATGCCTTCCTTCCCACCCCCTGTCTCGAACCACCTATTCTCGAGGCCTTCTATTTCCTATACCTCCATTGTTTTGATTGCTTCTTCTGTAAGGCTGCCAATGATTCATCCATGGCCTCTATGGGGCAGCCTGGTTCCTTGTCATTGTCCTCGAAATCGTCCTTCCCGCTCACACCTATCAATCTCCATCCTTAACTGTATACAATCATTTGTGTCATGACCGTAATCTCTGTGATGATCACAGTACCGATTCGTTGATCTCCGAGCTACAACTGAGTTTTAAGAATTCTGCAAAGGTGAAGGTGTCCGAAACAAACCTCTATGTATGCTTAAAATCTGTGCAAGGGTTATTCCTTCGAGCATTGAGGGAAACAAATTATACCTCTTGAATGGTGTTCTTATGGGTTTGACCGACCTCTTCCCTCTATGCTCTACATTTCTTCCTGCTTTCTCTGTAAGGCTATCCCCATAGACGACACCACTTGATGTGTCTTTGACCACTGACTGGTTTGTGAGCTTGGGTTCTTCTCGAGTGGACCTACAATCAAACTATCCCTGGGGTTCCAGGGGTCAGCATTCCAAAGCTTAAGTTAGTCCAAGCATTCAATATAATTAAGACAAAATGAATGATAAGTAAATGTGCACCTTGTATTTATACTTCCTGTCCCAAATAACGTACTCCTTAATTATCGCCCTTAATTATCCACGAATGCAGTAATTAAGTTAGAGTATTAAATACTCTCCTAACTGGGCCGCCATACCTGCGGCCCAATGACCTTCTTGGGCCTAACCTCTATCACTGAGCAGGAGGAGATGCCGCTGTGAAATAAGAAGAAATATCACATGATGTATTAGCGGGATCCAAAAAAGTAGAGACATCTAAAGAGAATGGAGATACTGAAGTAGAACCATTGGCATAAGGTGACATATATCTTTCCAGACGTAGAATCCAAACATCGATAACCCTTGTACTGGGAGCCATACCCAAGAAAGATATAGGGAAAACTGGAAGGAGCAAGTTTGTTAGCAACATATGGATGAAAATAAGTGTACACACGACAACCAAATACATGAAAGTTCATGTATATGGGAACTCGACCATTAACAACTTCAAATGGTGATCGTCCGCCAAGAATAAAGCAAGTTTCAAAAGATGCACACGACTTATTTGACTCAACAGTAGACATCAAAGCAAATGCACCATAGTCTAAAACATAAATCCTATCTTCAATATAACTATGACCAAAGGTTTCCCTAGTGATTTTGTGCCGAATTATGAACGATCATCAAAGCAGACAACATCATTTAAATCCCGAGTTAATTTGCAAATCGAAAGAAATTTTTTAGTGATATCAGACACAATAAGCACATCACGAAGGACGGAGACTTGGAAATCTGAGAATCACCAGCTTTAGTAATGAGAAGTTGAGAAACATTACCAACATAGACATGGGCAGAACTAGTGTATGGTGTCACATGATCAACATAAATGGAAGATGATGCCATGTGCTTTGTTGCACCTGATGCCAAAATCCACTTGGAGCCATGATTTTAAAACTCCAGGAGACCACCAGAATAATCCATATGGACAAAAGGGAGAAAAAAATGTGTTGGAAAGTCTGGGCGCGTGAATGACACACGCGTGCTGAAATGAAAGCGCGTGAATGTTATTGGCGAGGATACTATTGGACGCGTGTACCCTACGTGTTAGTGATTGGACGCGCGGATATGGATAGCGAGCATGTGGATCTCACTTTCATTATTGAACGAAGATGGTAGATGATGGCATACAAAGATGGTGGACACTGGAAGCTGGATGTTTGCTGGAGAAAGGCCACCGCAGAACTATGGCCGACGAATAGAAGCAGTGTCAAATGTCAGAGAAGGAGACCTTGGGTGCCAAATTAGATGCCGGAGAAGAAGCCTCAACCGGATGCCGAAAGTTGCTGGAGGACGCCGGAGAATTGGAGACGAAGAGGACCACTTTGGGAACGGTGCTGAAGGAGACAAATTGGGTGCCGGAAAATAGGAGATGATGCCGGAAGACACTGGATATTTGGATGCAAACAGCTGTCAGAGGTTGCTGGAACTTGGATGGAAAATTACCGAAATTTGGCCGGAATCAGGTGGTTTGGTTGGCCAAAAACAAAAGAGGGGGAGGTGGCCGAACGGAAAAAAAGAAATAAGGATTTAGGGTTTATGATCAAAACTTGCTCTGATACCATGACAAAATGATTTCCCATGAAAATTCTGATTAATGAAGCAGAGTATATATAGAGTACAGAGTAGAGTAGTCTAAATATAACTCTAGTTGCATCAAGAATAAAATTTTATCCAATCATCAACTTGGTTTATTCTAACACAGCTGCATCACTAGAGTCTGTTCCTCTCTCACCACCTTCAGCTCCGCCTTGCATTCTTTGAGAAACCCTTTCGTTTTCCATGCGAATCCGTCGCCGCGACATCGGGAGACCAGGTGGTAATTTTGTCCGCCCTAGTGCTTAGATTCGGACACAGGTTGAAAAATCTCCTGTGTTCTATGGCGGTTGCTTTCTTCTCATTCGAGAAATCTTTGTTCAACCCGAATATGATAGAAAGGCCGAGAAAATTTCTATATCTGGTGCTACAATAACCGGGTGTAGATGTAAATAGGGAGGACGCATTTAGCAAATAATTCTTCTCTGTTTTCCATTTTTTAATTACTTGAAAAATAGAGGACGCATTTAGCGAATGCATCCTCTGCACTTTCCATTTTTTAAAATTTTCTTAAAAAAAGATGATGCATTTAGTAAATACATCCTCATTATTTTTGTTTTTCATTCCAATTACGAACTTTTTTTTTATTATGATTGGCCAGAAAAAAAATGAAAAATTGAGGTTGCACTCTCTGAATGCTCCTCAGTAAATGATAAATGAATTAAATAAAATTAAAAATAAATAGTGTCATTTACTCGTTTAATAATAAAATTAATAATACTGACAAACCAATATGTTATGTACTAAATATACTCATTTATATTTAATAATATATAAATAACAATAATGCATATATTATAAATTATAAAAAAAAACATTCTAAAATGATTTGTTGTTTTCTATTGCTAATGGAGTACCATTTACTCGTTCATTTTGTTTTTTACTATTTCTTTTAAAAATAATTGAGACATAAATTAGAAAGTTTCTTAACTCATTGTCTATTTAACAATTAGTTAATAATTAAAATAACAAATTGGTTTCCAAAATACAGTCAATTTAATTTTAAACATGAATTCAAAATAAGTTAAGGTCAATTAGTGTTATACTCGAGTTCAAGAAAACTATTTTATTGAACCAATTTAATATTTTTTATCCACTATCATTACTTATGTCAAATAATTAGATGCATTAAAATATAATTAATTGTATGAATATAATATATGTTGAGATCAAATATAATTTTAAAATATAATTATAATATTGTATATGTATACACTAATAATAAACTAGTTGTTTTTCTTCTCAACATACACATATCAATTTCAATAAAAAAAAAGGTTACGTAATGAAACTTTTCATCTTAAAAATAGGAAAAACATTTAAAATTCGATAAATGAACAGAACTAAAGTCATCATTCGAGACAATTATAATAAAAATATTATTAAAAAAATTGCGGGAAGGAAATTATTTTTGCAGAGAAAGAGTTTATGTTTGGGGTTTGAATATATACACTCACACAATAATTATCCATTTGAAGGTTGGATTGGACAAGGTTTCTGAAAGAGGTATGCAGTCATCTGGGAATTGAATGTTAGCCTAGCGGTTGAAGTCTAGTGCTACTACCATGAGGTCATGGGTTCAATTCTCACCAGGGCAAAGGGAGGGGAGGGATTTTATTGGGGGCTCATTTGAGTTATTACCCAATTTTTTTTTTAAAAAAAGAAAGAGGTATGCAGTCAAAAGGTTTGGTAATACGTCAGATTGAAGGTGAATGGAAGTCTCAATCAAAATTTTACCATTTGTACCCTGTGAATAAAAATAAACCCAGACGTTCAAAAAAACAAAAATAAATGAAAATAAAGGACGTTTGGGTTTTTCGTTTCTCAACCTAAGACATTCAAAAAAGAAAAAAAAGGAAAATAGCCCTAGATGTTACCGGGTTTGATTTTAACCTTAGTTGCATCTGGGTCAGATATATTTGCACCCCATGTAGAATGCTTTTTCATCGTCTTCTTGTTTGTCGTTTGTTTCACTGAAACAACGTTTGCCTTCTGATCGTATCACTTGTTTGACGACGAAGTGGAGGATGAAGACTATATCAAAGCCATCCAGCTGAAAGTTGGTGCAGCTCCATTTTATATTTTGGCGGTCAAATTTAGGTGCCAAAGTTTCAGATGAAGTAAACGCAATACCCTGATGTCGTTTTGATTCTCTGTTTTGATTGGTTAGGAAGAGGACTCGTGTGGTTATTTGGTTGGCTCTCTGTATTTGTTGTCTGGGATTTTTAGCCCAGTACGGCTCATTTTCTATACATGACTTTGGCAACATTTTTCCTGATATAGATGAATAAAATTCCGCTCTCTTTTCTTCTTTCAAGCTTTGTGAATTTACTCTTAATAAAGTTATCATGGTATCAGAGCACACTAGAAGATCCGGTGATGCCATTATTTTTTGTTTCTGAAATTCCGATTGCTTAGTAATGTCTTCTGATTCAGATGCTGTGAATCTGTTGGAAATTATTTGAGATCTAACCTTCATAGAGGAAATGCTCATTTTAGAAGAAATGAAACTGATGATCTGTTTGATCTTCAGAGCACTGACAACTCCAATTTGGTGTTGGTTACAGAGCCTCTGAATGAACACAATTATGTGACATGGGGAAGATTTTAAGTTGTAGCTATCAAATCCAAATGAAAGCTCAAGTTCCTGACAGGAGAAATCAGACCTCAGATCTTGACAATCCATTGCATAACAGATGGGATAAGGTAAACTCAACCTTGATTTCCTGGATATTGAATTCAATTTCTAAGAAGATAGCAAAAGGTTTCATGTTTTGTGAGAATGCAACTATCTTAGGGAATGAACAGAGGAGAGATTTGGTGAATGCAATGGTCCTTTGATTCAGAATCTGAAGAAGGATATATGTGAGTTAAAGCAAGGAAGTGATTCAGCAGCTGTCTATTTTTTTGTGTTTAAAGGTTTATGGAATGAATATGCTTGTTTAAGGCCTAGAAATAGATGCAATGTTGACTGTATTAATTATGCATAATTGCCTGCTGAGGAAGAAGATGATAAGCTACATCAGTTCTTACTGGGATTGAATGAAGAATACAGTTCTATTAGTCATCAAATCTTACTGATGGATCCATTTCCTAGTGTTGGTAAGGCATGTCAAATGATCAGTAGAATTGAAAGATAGAAATCAGTACATGATGGCTACCAGGAGATGCAGAACAACTATGCAATGGCAGTTAGAGTTTATAGGGTATCAAACATCCCTTATCAAGTGAAGGATACAACACATGAGCAGTATGATGATCTGGTTACCATGAGAAAAAGGAATGTGAGAAGATCATACTTGAAGTGTGAACAATGTGGGAAATTGGGGCATTTTAAGGAGAATTGTTTCAAAATAAAAGGCTATCCTGAATGGTGGGAAGGAAGGAGAGATATGACAGTGAGACCTCAGTTAGTTCAGAAACCACAGTTTGCACCACAATCATGCCAAAAGACATATCAATCAAATCAAGGATTCAAGAATCATTCTGCTTATGCTGTAATTGCAGAAGAAGAGACTCCAATTGATGATATGGATACAAAGTTATAGGCCTTAATTGCAAATATTGTTGAAGCTTAGCTAGACAAGAAGCACAAAAGAAAGGAGCGGATTCAGAATCAAAGTGGAATAGCAAACTTTGCTCATTATCATGATTTTGCATGTAGCAGCACTACAAAATTTTTAGTTAATGTGTTTACTTTAAATGATGATAATTGGATTATGGATAGTGGAGCTTCAAACCATATGTTCAGAGATATGTCAGTGTTTGATTCTTTAACCCCAGTTCAAGAAGTCACCCCAGTCTACATGCCAGATTATACAAAAAAAAAATTACTTGCAGCCCTAGGAACTGTCTGCCTGAGTCCATCAGTCACATTGTAAGATTGTTTACATGTCCCATATTTTAATTATAATCTAATTTCTATCAGTAAACTTACTAAATAAATGCTAGTATTCTTCAGCTTCTCATCTGGTCTTTACTTGCTGCAGGACCTCAAGACTAAGAGAGTCCTAGCAGTAATCAAACAGTACAATGGCTTATACATACTTGACTCTCGGCCTTTTCAATCAGAAGTTATCCAGCAGAGAGTTCTGTCTTCATGCACACACTTAGTTTCCAGAAATCCCGAAGTCAATACAGTAGTCAATCATTCACTTGCATCTTAAAATCTTGGCATTGATGTAATGAAGTAATGAAGCATCTTGATGTAATAAAAGGTTTATCTCATGACAATATTTGTTCAGTCTTTCCTATGGAAAAGCAACACAGATTGTTTTTTCCATCAAGCACTTCTTTTACAACTTCACCTCTTACCTTGATTCATGTTGATCTATGAGGGCCATATAAGTTGAGTTCCATCGCTGGCTGTAAATTTTTTTTTACTAGAGTGGATAATTTTACAAGAAGCACTTGGACTTATCTTATTAAATCCAAAGATCAAGTGCCTTTTTTGTTAAAAACTTTCCTCATTATGGTTATAAATCATTTTAATGCTTCAATATAGTTTTTAAGATCAGATAATGTCAGTGAGTTTGTTAACACTGAATATGATAAGTTGTTATCTGAATATGGTATTTTGCATCAAAATCATGCCCTGACACTCCACAACCGAATGGGGTTGTGGAGAGAAAACATCAGCACCTACTTTAGATAGCTAGAGCTATACTTTTCCAATCTCATATTCTAAATTATTTTTGGGGTGATGCAATCTTAACAGCAGCTTATCTCATAAACAAATTTCCTACTCCAATTCTTTCTTGGTATTCACCATACCAACTCTTATTCAACACCAGTCCTAATTTACACATTCTCAAATCTTTTGAGTGTCTTTTCTATGCTACTAACACCTCCCCTCACAAGGACAAATTCTCTGAATGAGCTCATCCATGCATTTTCATTGGGTATCCTACAGGTCAGAAAGCCTATAAACTCTTTAATCTTCAAAATCATAGAGTTCTTATTTCCAGAGGTGTGGTTTTTCATGAAACTATTTTCCCTATTATGATCCTGCTCAATTTTCTTTCCATCCACCTTTTCTAGACTTTCCTCCTTCTTTCTTTACACTTTCTCCCGATCCTCCCTCTGGCCATCCTTCTGACCTAATACCTGATCATCCACCTGATCTCACACCTCTCCACCCTCAGTTTCTAGTATCACACACAATACTAGAGTTATAAGGCGGCTAATTTGGTCAAAAGACCATATGTCCTCTATTTTTAATGTTCATGTCCATCCTTAATCAATTATCTTTGCATATACTACTTTTTCATCTTCACAGGTTCCAGAACCATCCTCTTATCATCAAAGCATTCACCTGAGTGGGTTCAGGCCATGACTGATGAACTGGTTGCTTTGGAGCAAAATCATACTTGGGATTTGGTACATTGCCCCTTAGAAAGAGAAAAATTGGCTCTAAATGGGTGTCCAGACTAACGTATAATGCATATGGTACTCTTTCTAAGCACAAGGACATATTAGTTTCTAAAAGCTTCTTCCAGATAGAGGGTATAGATTTCTTTGAAGCTTTTTTCCCCTGTGGCTAAAGTTGTTACCATTAAAATACTCCTAGCTTTAGCATCAACATCTGGATGGTTTATTCACCAATTAGACATTAACAATGCCTTCCTTCATGGTCATCTTGATGAAGAGGTCTATATGAAGCTACCTGGATGGTTATTCTGCTCCTGATCCTAACTTAGTTTTTGGATTGATCAAGAGTCTTTATGGTCTGAAGCAGGCATCTAGTCAGTGGAACAAAGAGTTTAATCAACATCTTTTGACTCTAAAATTCAATCAATCCCATCATGATCACTGTTTCTTCGTGAAGTTTAGTTCTACCTATGTGCTTGCTTTGGTTGTTTATGTGGACGGTGTTCTAATCATGGGTACTTTTATTGCTACTATTGGTGAGGTTAAGCTTTCATTGCATCAAAAGTTAACCATTAAAGATCTTGGAGCTGATCATTACTTCTTAGGCTTGGAATTGCACAAATTTGTATCTGGTTTGCACCTTATCCAAAGCAAGTATATTTTTTATATTATTTCAGATTGTGGTCTCCTGCACTATAAACCTACTGCCACTCCACTTCCTACCACATGGAAAGTTCTAATGAGTTTTCACCTTTCTTACCTGATCCTAGCATCTTCAGAAGACTCATTGATAGGCTGTTATGTCTCAACTATACTAGACCTGATGTTACCTTTGTTGTGCATCAGTTAAGTCAATTTGTTCAATCTCTTACTCAACATCATCTATCTGGGGATTTAGAAATTGTTAAGTACCTTCACCACCATCCAGATCATGGCTTGTTTTATGCTTCCAGCAATGATCTTAAGCTCTATGCCTACTGTGATGCGGACTGGGCCACTTGCAAATTTTTTAGGAGATTCATCACTGGTTATGCTATTTTTTGGGTTCTGCTCTGATTTCCTGGAAATCCAAGAAACAAGCTACTGTCTCCAAGTCCTCAGCTGAAGCTAAGCACAGAAGCTTATCCATAACTTCTTGTGAACTCAAATGGATCAGTTATTTGGCTAGAGATCTTCATATCTGAGTTCAATTTCCCATTCCTTAGGCAGCTCTGCATCTCATTACCAACCCGGTCTTTCATAAGTGTACCAAGCATTTAGACATTGATTGTCACTTGGTTCGTGATTACTATCTTGAAGGTTTTCTTCTTCCTTCCTCTATGCCCTCTCGGCTGTAATTAGCAGATGTTTTACCAAATCTCTATCACCTGCACCATTTCAAGCCAATCTTTTCAAGTTCAGCTTTTGTGCTCCCAAAGCTGACCTTGAGGAGGGGCTGAAGACTGAATCAAAGCCATCCAGCCAAAAGTTAGTGCAGCTCCATTTCATATTTTGGCAGTCAAATGTAGGCACCAAAGTTTCAGATGAAACAAATGCAATACCCTAATGTCATTTTGATTCTCTGTTTTGATTGGTTAGAAAGAGGACATGTGTGGTTATTTGGTTGGCTTTCTGTATTTGTTGTCTGTGATATTTAGCTTAGTACAACTCATTTTCTGTACATGACTTTTGGCAACATTTTTCCTGATATGGATGAATAAAATTTTTCTCTCTTTTCTTCTTTCAATCTTTGTGAATTTACTCTTAACAAAGTTATCAGTGGAGCATTTTCTTTCTGTCGGTGCTTTTGACAAAAGAGAGATTTCTCAGGGTGGTGAGATAGATTCCTTGAGTGTCTCCTCTCGCGATTCCGGCGTTCATCCAGTTTCTGGCCATGAGAATGGCTTCCAGGGGCAATATATAATGCTTTCAGAATATAATTCTAAATAGAAGAACATGAATTTAAAGAATTAGAATTATCATATTACATACAATAAGAACTCTCTTTAATCCACGAAAATTATTTTTTAAAAAACCCTGCATCGTCCACCCCCCATGTGTCGCTCTCTCATTTGTCGCTTGGATACAACCCACTCTGGCCTTCCTTTATGCGTGAGTTCACGCTCTGAATTCAGGAAGTAGGGGGACAAATTTCCAAAGCTTCATGAGGAAGCTTATTCCGTACTTCAAGAACAATCCCATTCGCCAACATCCTCTGCATTTTGAACTCATTTTTGCTCATCCCCTACAATTTGAAATTTCTAACCAACATTCTCTGTATTTTGAAATCTCTCCCAGCTCTTCGATAATATGCTTTCCTTTAGCGGTGTGCACTCATATGTAGGCATGTATGAAAGGTAACAACTCCGCTCATCTATTGAGTGCGTATAGTTATTGGTATGCCCGTACTCTAGTTTGCAATATATTGTTATTGAACCCAAGTGTGGAATGTGTTGTTACAGATGTTTATTAGATTTCCTTTTGACCTGAACGTTGTAATCATGTATAGCGTGGGTGTTATATCTATTAGTTGCAATGCTGGTGAGTTCCTCGGCTTTGACTTATATGTCGTGACTGGTGAATTTGCAGACAAAGTAGGGGATGTGCGTTTTGAACAATCGGGCGAGTAGTTAGCAAAATATAAGTTCCCGAAGGAAGTGGGTGTGTTCGTCCAGTTGATTTACCAGCAGCCGATGTGGATAATATGGGTATTAACCCGGATGATGTTGAAGCTGAATTTGTGTATAATGGCGATGATGTAGTTGTTACTGATCGAATGGATGAAGGAATTGTTGGAAACCTTTTGTTTAGGGTCACAGGATAAAGAAATCATGGGACAATTTTGGTTGGTGATGGTAGTCCTGAAGAGAATGGGGGTGATGTTTCTGTGCCCAAACCGATAGTGGGAATGGAGTTTGGCACCAAAGAAGAACTTATAGCTCATATCTATCGATATGCCCATTCAAAGGGATTTCAAGCAAGCATGAGAAGATCTGATAAGTGTGAGGATTCCAGAGAGGTGGATTTGCTTATGATAGCCACTTTTGAATCCACACGTGGTTCCAAAAGTCTGGAACCTTTGTATCCCGCTCAAAAAGAGCCAGTCGTTTCACACAAACATGTAAGACGGTATTCCCATTTAAAAGTAACGCGAGGTAGAAGCCTGACGAGGCCTGGAGGTAATTGATCCATTGATCATTGCCACACCATGCTTTGGAAGCAGAGAATTCCAAGCATTTACTGAGATACCGCGTAATTAGTTTGTCTGACCAGAGGCTTATTCTAAAGTTCAATAGTTCAGGCGTGTCCATACCTCACATATATAACATATTTGTTAATAGATACAAGGGATACCATTCGGTTCCATTTAGAGAGTTGGATATGCGTAACTTCCCTTTATTTCTAGTCAAGGGAACTAATGAAAGAAGGTGATTTTGCTACAATGGAAATTCACTTCAAGAAAATGAGGGAAGAGACTCCAAGTTTCTTTTATGAGTACAACGTTGATGCTGATCAGAAGATGAAGAACGTGTTCTGGCAGATTCTCAATGTAGGGCTACATTCAAAGAATTTGGTTATATTGTTTCATTTGACACCACCTTTGTGTCTAATAGATACCAGACGTCATTTGCATCATTTATTGGTGTTAATTATGGGAGGAGCTTTTTTTGGTTGCGCATTGATTGGTAGTGAGGATACCAAAAGTTTCGTTTGGGTATTCAACACATGGAAGAAGTTCATGGGGAAGGATCCAAAATGCATATTGACCGACTAGGACAAAGTTATTGGTACCCTAGTCATTTGTTGTATTTATTAAAATTACAGTCTTAGTCGGAGTGTATTTGAATTAAAATCAAATATAGTTTGTGTTTTTTTTGTCAGGTAAGGTCATTCACATTGTGTTTCCCGGCTCAAAGCATAGGTGTTGCTTATGGCACATAACATGCAATTCCAGTAGGAATTTGGAATGTTTGGGTGATTGGAGTAAAATATACAAGGAGATTTTAGCCTCGCTGCATGATTCATTATCTATCAAAGTGTATGAAGGCAAGTGGAAGGAAATCATGGTGAAGTACAACCTGGAGGCGAATTTATGGATGTTGAAAATGTTTGCCCGTAGAGAGAATTAGGTTCCTATGTATATCTGGTATGATTTCTAGGATGGGATGTCATCGACCCAGCGGAGTGAGGGAGTGAATAATTTTTTCAAAGGGATTTGAATATAAACACCAACCTAACAAAGTTCGTAGAGAGGTACCATCAAGCAATGTGCAAGAGGATTGCTGAGGAGGATGATGTGGCATTCAATAGCATACACCTTTGCTCTCGGGAGATTAGCACCCACCTTTTTAGCGTGTTTTTTAGAAGGTGTTTACGAGGGAAAAATTCATGGAGTTCCAGGGAGAATTGAAGGAGATGTGACATAACACCATGATGAAAGTGTCAGACGTGGGTGGTGTGGTATTGTGTGATATTTTAGTGAAGGAATTCCGGCTAGGATGGACCTGCAAGAAGAAATTTGCGAAGACACTTAATAGGAATTCCATGGGCATAAGATATGAATGCAGGAACTTCAATTTTCGAGGTATATTATGTGCACATGTTGTTCGTGTATTCTGGGTTGAGGAAGTGACTGATGTCCCGAAGAAGTAATTTTTTAGGAGGTGGTGAAATGATATCCCCCATGAGTATCTGAAGGAGATATACCAATTTTCAACTCTATATGGTAAAATTTCAATAGGATTCCAGAGGTACAAGGCAATGCACAGTGTTTGTGACAAGATTTGTGTAACGTTGATGAACAATGAATTGTTGTACCATAAAATAATGGTGAGGCTCCGTAATTGATGTCAGATCCGGAGGCACGGGAAAAGACGCCTGATGGGTTAAGGAAGGACTTCTTGGCTGGCATTGGAAGATTCTATTCAAGGAGAGTCCTCGTGGTTCTGAAAATGAAGAAGGTGGAAGGCAGATTTGGGACGAGAGGGATTCTAAGGTGGTGAATGATCCAACTGACATAAGGAGATGTGGACGAGGCCAATTGAAAAGAAAGAAGTCGTATTTAGATCGGGCACCATGTGCTCCCCGTGGAAAAGGATGCCGAGGTAGGGGAAGGGGGAGATGTACTGCTGATCCGAGTGCTATGGGCAGCAATATGTATCAAAGTTCAGGAACACACGCAGTAACTTAGGTATATATATAAATATATATCTATATATCTATATATATATATATGAATGGGATAATAAAGTGATTGGATGAAGGTGCCATCAATATCTATGTCGGTCGATTCCCCTTCAGAGGAATGCTAATTAAGATTGCTTCAATTGGATGTGTTTTGCATTTTTTTCCAGAATTGGCTTGGTGGCGACGACCCTTCTAGAGCCCATGCATCATATGCTAGTTCTTCCAACATCCCACGTGTCCCAGATTTGAACCCTAGGCATTGATACCATATCAACGCTCTTTTGTTGGACTAACCCATAAGTGACACGGCTAAGCACAGATAGTTAAATGTCCATGTAGACCACTGTTTTGCAATATGATGGATGTGTGCAATTAAGAGCCTCTGAATACATTTTGTTGCCATATTTTTTTTTGCAGAAGGTGTACTTCTACCTTAGAATATAGGATATCTAGTCCATTCCTAACTAGTATAGAATATGTCTTTGATGGTAGCACCTTAGAATTAGTATGTTCCATTGTATTTTTTGTACTTGTATGTTTTTAGATATCTCATCCTAATGTTAAGAGTGTTTTTCGAACCGAGATAACGCTTTCATCAATTGGATCAGTAAAACGTTTTTATATGGTTCAAGTAGTTATCAGTGAAAATAATCATAAGAAGATGCAAGCATGGTTACGAACTGATTTTGAATCCTCCATGTAGAATCAATTTGAAATAGAGCAAGTCAAAGGGCGTAGAGTGTGAGTCACTAAGTCCTGTTAGCATATGGAGGTGGAGACGGTAGACCGGGAACCACCCTACAACTGTCGAATAATTCATCCCAAAAATGTACCCAAGCTCCTACATCTTCCTAGTTGAAGTAGACATTCCTTTGTCCGAAATCTTTTCTTTTGGGACGTTTATTTGTTGCCTTTCTTTGTAGCTTCACATCAATCGACATTGTATATGATTTTGTCTCGATATTTCCCCCTTTCTGATGAAATTAGAAATTCTAAATCCTCAACTTCTTCTGCTACTGCCTAGGTTAATTCATGCGGTAACCGAAAATTGATCTCCTCCTGCACGCGTCTATTTTTTCTCCTTCACCTTGTGCTCTATATAGTTTTTTGTCGTCATCTTTTCTTAGCATGAGCATCCACCGTACGTTTCGAACGTCATGCTAATTCTCTATATGATGATCTTCTATATACCTTGTCATTGCAGTATTTGTTGGCTGAGCACGAAGGTTTATTGTTTATGTCTTTGCGTCTCATCGTGTAGAACCTGGTTTACTCGTGTTCTTTCCATGTAGGACTCTTGGTGCTTAACCCTGAATTTGGTAATGTTCCTTCAAGGTCCGTCTCGTTGCAGACGTTGAGTTGTGAATATGTGTAGTTTCTAGAAGGTCGATGACATTACTATTTCTATTAGCGACCCACTATGATTCCCATTCTCCCATTTCCCTCCAACAATTTGCGATCACTGTGTCCTTGTGAATTTCAATTAGAGTAGCATTTGAAACCAATTTGCAGTTTTAATCTATTCGTGATTGGTATTTCCCTCATGCAAAGGGTCTACAACATGAGGAGCCTTGGTCCTCCATTATTTTTGGGTCCACTAAGAAATACAGCCCAATCGTTGTTTGGTTTATTCAGTTGTGGGCCTAAAAAAAATCAGTTTTATCCATTATGGACCTATTTCCCCATATTGAAGAGTTCCATGTTGATCCATTTAATTAATAATAATCAAATATAATGTTTGTGGATTAGTTAAAAAATGAAACTATTAGACCAGTATGAAGTTATAAAATCCGTCCGACCTAGGGCAAACTTGATACTTTACTATTTTAGACTATTGATAGCGGGCGGTCGTCACACCCCTATGCAAAAGATAATTTGTAAGCCCTTTTTGCTTACTTTCTAAAACTAGGTAGATAGCGGCAAATCGGGGTCGTCCAAGGAGAAGAGGGATCTTCCTAAGCGCTTAAGCACAAATGGTTAATATTATGCTAGGATAAAATATATACACACACATAAAAGCAAGTAAAATGGGGGGGGGGGGGGTTGGTTGGTTGGTTTTCCTAAGTTACGAAAGTAAAAAGACAAGATAACTAGCAAGGTCAAGTGACTATGCTAATCATCAAACAAAACTAAGAAAAGGGGTTTTAAAACTACAAAGATAAAAAGCCTTGGGGGCAAGGGATATCCACTTCCAAATCTAATGTAGGTCATTGAATCATTCACTCATTCTATCATATAGCATTACATGACTCAACATCAACATACCCATCTAGCAAGAATCACAACACGTTATGCACAAGAAGTTCTAAGTTCACGCTCATAGATTTTCATGCAAAGGAGCTACGGAATTCGTCACGTTCCTAACACCTAACCAATTCAATCATACAAGCACTCCCTATGCTCAAGCAACTCATGGCACAAATGAAGTGAAACACACCATCAAGAATACACAAATGCTAAATAACAAATGCTTCAAGGATGAATTAAAATCATCTATTCAATACTTCAACTACTTGTTGTGGAGACTAAACTCCTATCCTTCTTAGTTCGTAGTTTGCAAGAGTGAGTTCGACATCTCTCGTCAAACCTCACCAATGACTCCCGTTGTCGCGACCACGACTCAAGGTATCCCATTGGTGGCATTTAATCACGAAGAACCAACAAGCTTGGCAATGCTTATGACCACTACACCGTGACTAAGCATTTAACCAATTCATGCAATTACACGAGATTGGATGAACGTGCAACGCACCTTCATCCAAGAGCATATAACTCTCTCGTTTGCTACACAAATGAACATGACGAAGAGTTCAACATCAATCACATTCATCTAGCACATTATCAATCCATCAACACAATCAAAAGCTCTAAATCATACTCATACATTCCTAACAAGAACATGGGGGAAATTAACCCAAATCCCCCAAACCCTAGCTAGCAATTCATACAAGTATTTCATATGCTCAAGCTTTCAACAACATCAATGAAATCAACAATTAACATTCAAAGCACAATAAATGCACAATAGAAAAAATACCAAATAGATAGATAAAATGAGTTCTTACTACATAGAGATATGGAAGCTTCAATCCTTTGCTCCCAAGTACAACAACTACTCTAGAACAAGAAAAGACATAGAAACTAAGAAAAGAAGAAGAGAAAACCTAGGGTTTTGGCCCAAAAATGGAAGAGAAAAGTGGCCAAAAGTTGTGGAAAAGAAGGGGGTGAAGAGGTATTTATAGGGGAAGAAAAAGGGGAGAAAAACGCTGCTGCAGGGCTGACTGGACGCTGTCGTCGCGACTCGCGACGAGCTTCATCGCGAGTCGCGACCAAATCAGTAACTCCAGCCCTGTTTTGTTTTGCTTCCTCCGGGTGAACCGTTGATCCGTTTTGGGAGTTCTTGTAGTCGATTTTATAGTGCTCGAGAAGAGGAATCCAATGGTGCCACTCTTGAAGGCAGATTCTTCTCGGAAAATTCTGAGAACCCTGGATCATCATTCATCCGTTGCTTTGCTCTCCTTTCTTCACCTCTTCACTTCTTCAAATCTTCACAAAGCTCAAATGTAAAGGTCTTCAAATCTTCAAAGATAAATCTTCAAAGTCTTCAAATCTTCAAAGTCTTCAAACAAATCACCTTGTCACACAAAATCATCTAAAAAGTGATAAAAACGTCAAAGCCGCCTTTATCCCTCCTTAGATGATTTCAAGGCAAAATGCCACATGTAGAGCACAAAATTGCACAAAACCTAATCCTAAAAAGCCTAAAATAACCATCTAAAATGGACACATCAACTATTCACTAGCAAACTTAGTCCACCCCAAAAAAAATTATATTAGAAAAATAAAATGATCATAGTTTGTGATATCACTACTGAAAAACAAGTACATACGCACCGGTAAAAACTCATGATTATAGAATACTAGTGTACAAGCACCCTATTGCATCGGTATAACTCATGTTTACCATAATACTGGTGCAATATTATACATACACACTGGTATATGGTCTACTAGTGTAGGTTTTTGTAAATTTTGCACTGGTTAAATGTACATAGGTGGTACCTACCAGAGCTATTGTATACTATTGCACTGGTAACAAAAAAACTGGTGTATGAATATGGTTAAGTTGTCTGATTTTGGTGCTAAAACCAATTTATTTTTGAACCAATTATATATTTTACCGGTGTGTAAAAAATATGTGGGAAAATGGCAGAATTTATACATCGGTATAGGGGTAAATGACATATACCGGTGCTAGAACTGCATTAAATGCAATTCTATGTAACAAACTCTAAATTACTCTAGAACATATACTAGCGGTTTCCAACATTTCATCAAAAAATCATTTATTTAATGTTTCTATATTTTGGCAAGAATAACAAAAATCATATATTTTGGATTAATGGATGAAAGGGTAGTACAAATTTGGGACATAGTGTAATTTTCCAAGACTTTGTACTAGTAATCAATGTTGACTTTTGAGACCCTTTCATTCACTCATACATGCTTAAATCAAATATTTGCAATTGTATATTATTGAATTGTATTTTGAGGTCACCAATTTCATGATTTTACAACTCCAACTTTCTTGGAGAGATCTAAGTGCAAAAAGTAAAAACTTTACTCGTAACTCCAAATTGAAATTCGCTCGAACGTGATGCTACCCTGTACACCCCATTGTATTTTTCAAGTCCATAACATAATATTTATCAACAATCGGGCACAAGAACATATCTGTAATCCTTTACGATTTCCATTTCTTACTTCTAAGTAATCAACTCTAAGTTACTCTAGAACATTTACTAGCTCTATCCAACATTTCACCAAAAAAATTTTTATTTTCGATTTCTATATTTATGCAAGAATAACAAAAATCTTGTATTTTGGAGCAACGGGTGATAGGGTAACACAATTTTGGGCCATAGTGTAATTTTTTAAGATTGTCTAGAAGTAATCAATGTTGACTTTAAAGACCCTTTTGTTCACCCATGCATGCCCAAATCACAAATTCACAATCGTATATTATTGAATTGCATTTTGGTGTCGCAAATTTCTTAATTCCACAACTCCAACTTTCTTGGAGGGATCTAAGTGCAAAAAGTAAAAATTTTATTCGTAACTCCAAATTGAAATATGCTCAAACGTGACACTACCCTATACACCACAATTTTATATTGCAAGTCCATAAAATAATATTTATCAACAATCGGGCACAAGAACATATCCATAATCCTTTACGATTTCTCTTTCTTACTTCTAAGTAATCAACTCTAATTTACTCTAGAACATGTACTAGCACTTTCTAACATTTCACCCAAAAAATCATTTATTTTCTATTTCTATATTTATGTAAGAATAACAAAAATCATGTATTTTTTTAGAGAAGATAATGTCATGGCGATTTTTTGGGCAATATCATAATTTTCAATAAATATGTAAGAGGCGCCTCCGTTGACCCATTGTAGCCCAAATTTTGAACACACAATCATATGTTATTTAATTGTGTATTGGTAGCTTCAATTTTGTGATTCGCTACAGTTATGGCGGGAAAAAGAATTTCCAAATTTTCATTCAAAATTTTGGAGGGATTGATTAAAATTTTGAAATATTGTAATTAGCACCGGTATTTGGTACATAAGCACCGGTATTTGTACCAGTTCTAGGTACTTAGAAAAAATCTCGTGGGTTTGCTCTCAGGTTCCAAAAAGAAAGGAAAAAAACTCATTTAAAGCAGCCATAAGCAGCTGCTTTACAGATACATTTACACTGGTATTGTCCAATTCATACCGGTGCAAATAGGGTACTTAAAAAAAAGGAGAAAAAAATCCAACTTGATTTCATCTGAACCATTCAATTTTTTTCTTGATTTAATCTCAACCATTAAAACTTATTGCTATATATATATATACATAATGAAACCCTAATTATATTCCCACCTTATCATCCCTCCCACCCTTCACCACCTTACACTCTCTCTTCCTCCACCTTTTTTTTAACAGAAAACACCCGAGGGTGGGGGTTGATATATTGGTACCCCGAGCCACATAATTTACGAGCCAGTGTCATCATAGTAGTTTTATACAAAAAGGCAACGTCATTGCCTCCAAAAGAATGATCAGATACTAATAACTATAAGTCTATATATGTGCAAGATGTAGAAGAAAAAGGTAGTTGCGATTCCAAAGTAGCGAATTTCCACACCCAGTGTTAATTCATTACTTTGGCCAGGCAACAATCAGTCAGTCATAACCATGGCGAAACAGCCGGAGGAGTATGTTGTTGAATGGCATGTGTGAAGCCGGAAAAACCAAGCCTAATCAGCTCGAGCACACGAATGGAGCACACGAATGTCCCCTCGAGCACACGGAAGTCCTCTCGAGCACATGAGTGTCCCTTCGAGCACCAACATGCCCTCGACGACCTCCATCTCTACACCCCGATGTTCAGACTTCCCGCCAGTTTCCCTGTTCCACCCTCTTCGCCTCCCGCTTGCAAGCTCACTCCCTCTCCCTTTCCTAGCGTGTCCTATTAAATTAAAATGTTGTGGGTTGACAAGTACAGCCCCAAAACCCTCGATAAAGTCATTGTCCATGAAGAAATCGCTCAGAATCTCAAGAAACTGGTAAGAGTATTGTACAACCACTCAATTTTGGTTTCCTTTATTGCTTTCCGATTATAATACATCTAGGACTTGGGTTTCTAACTAGCATGCAACTGAGCAAGACTGCCCGCATTTGCTCTTTCTAACTCATGGGCCATCTGGGTTGGGCAAAAAAACCCTAGTAATGGCTCTGCTTCACCAGATGTTTGGACTCAGTGCCGATAAGGTTAATATTTTTCTTTTTGTAAAAATTATTTCTTCATTTTACTCCCTTATGTACATCAATTTAAATTGACGGGGGGTTAATTTTGTCTGCAGGTGAAAGTCGAAAACAAGACTTGGAAGGTGGATGTAAATTGGAGTCCAGTTATATGATTTTCTATCATTCTGTTTTGTTACTCCAATTCATGTAATGATAATGTGTTTGAAACTGAAATGAGCTGGAAGCTATTTTTCAATGTTACTATTATCTTAAATGCATATCAAATAAAAAAAACTTCTGATACTTGGAATGTGCATGTTTCGGGGACTGCATGTAGATATTTTTCAATTTTGTTGACCGGGGACAGTGAATTCTCATGAACTTCATAATTTTCTCTCACATCTCTTTTACTATGACAAAACAGTTGAAACTATAGTCATAAAAAACTTTCTACTGTAAGTTTCTATACGTCAAATTTCATATGGCTTTTCTTCCACAATATGATTATTATCAGCAAGCTTTGACTTCAAAGCCTGAACACCTGATCGTCTCCACCTGGATCATCGAAACCCTCCGCATCTACTACAACACCCTCCAGAGCCTGAACGTGGGGCTCGGCGTGGAGTGGCACCCAAATTTCAACTCTGTGTCGCCGTGCTCCACCCTGTTCACGGCTCCTCATGCTTCTTCTCCTAGGATTAACAATTCCAGGTCCATTACATGAAGTTTTAGTGTTTTCTTGAATTTCAGTTAAGTTGAATTCATTTTTTATGGTTAAATGGCAACTGTACTCTGGAAGAATGTGTATAAATAGATTGTAAGGTTAGTGATTCTTTGGTTTTTTGGGCATGCGGCATAGTAATTTCAGTGTTCTTTTGTGATGAGTGTTTGGTTTTTGTTGAATGTTTTGCTCAGACATCATGTAAAGTTGCTTACTTTCTTGCTCAGACATCTCCTTCAGCTGAACTTTTATTCGATTTAGGTTTCTTCTTCCGATGGCTCATAACGGCGACTCTGGAAGCAGCGGAAATAGTTGGGCTGGCTGGAAAAGTGAGTCTGACCTGTACTTTTGTGGAATTTTTACATTGAGATAACTTGTCTTTGTATTTTTTTGTGTTGTTAAGTGAAGGTTCTAGGTTGTGGTTTTTGGGAGTGGGTTAATCAATAAATGTGTCTAAGACCTGTGGAGGTTATTTCTGGCTTGTTGAAGAGAATCAATGGTTTGGAGGAAGAAGTTCACAAGTTGAAAAAAGATGCAAAAGAAGCAGCAGCTATGTTGGAGGAAGCTAATTGCAAGATATGGAACCTTAGGTTCAGTGTTGGGATGATTGTGTTCATAATTAGTGTCACTGTAGTAGGTTTTATTTCTATATCATTTCCATGCTAACCTTATTTTTTTTAGGGTATGATCTTGAATTGTAGTTGGTTGAAAAAAATGAATGGAAAGGGATTCGTGTTTTGGATGTTAGAACTAATGATCTTTTAGTAATATTGAGAAGCGCGCAAACAAGAGAATAAAAGTAAATTTCCAAATAAGAGAAACAAAAATTGTAAAGGGTGGAGGATTTAGTTTGTACTTTTCCGTATTTCAAGTGTACCTAAATTGTTCAAGTTCAAAACGCTGAAGCATGGTAGTACTAGTGCAACCAGATTGCACAATTTGTTATAGTTTTCCCTATCTTCGTTTAGTTGTACTAGTGTAGTACCTCCACTGAGACTGGCCTAATCCACCAAGCGCTAGCCTTGTTTTTCATCGATTTCATCAGCTGAGGTTTCTGCAAACTGCCCCTCCACTTCTTGCTTGCAATTTATTGCATGTATTTCAAGTAGACGCTTCATGGCCAATAACCTATATGATGTTTACGACTCGTTGTTCCCCAATCACCCTACCTTCACTAGTCCACCTCCTGGCACGCCGTCGGAAGTCATGTCCAATAACCCAATGTGCCTCCCCGCGATTCAAAATCTACGAGCTTCCTCAAGTTAGTATTTGGAAGATATATTTTCCCTTCATCTCCACTCTGTTGTTGGTTCTGTCCATTTTTGAAATCAGCACCGACGTATGGATGGTACGTTTGCAGAGAATTAAACTCCCCCGTCATTGTGCCCACTGCCAAACTTCCTTCTCCCTGCCCCGTTGAGTCTTCCTATTGCATCTGCATCCACCTCTCCCATTCGTAGTGCCTCGCAGAACTTTCTTCAACCATTTATTTGGAATGGTGTCCACCTGTTAAACGAGGGTTTATTTACAAACTCATAGTTTATGTTGAAAATGCATGAAGACTGTTGGTGTCTATCCCAAATTTAGATGAGGAATTTAAAGGGTTCATTCCCTACTGTTGTCTTTAAGTATCCCCATTTGCAACCCCCATTTATTGTTCCACATTAACTGTTGCAGTCTAATACCATTTTGTAATCCGCATGTTTGACGTGTTACCCTCCCAGACAAATTGCATCTTCTTCACTTCACAAATTACAAGCCATTCCGGTTGGGTGCACTCTTTGGTGCGGACGCTGATGTCCAATGAATGAGAAGGAATGCAGAGAAGGTAGAGTGCTAGATGGAGGGTCTTTGACAGGTTAGTCACTTTCAATATCGGTGTCAAACTCAACATAAACAAGCTAAAGATCTTTAAAAGCAGGTCACGCCTATTGGAAAACGCACGAGAATTACCCACCAAATGGATCAGGGGAGACCCGCCAAAATTAAGTTATACATTTTCACATTATTTAAAATATGGGGTAAATCCAACTCAATAATATTTACCTCACTCCATCTTTAAAAATAGTGTATTCTCTCTGTCCCACTTCAAGCTGCAATTTAACTGAGCATTCATTTAGTAAAAAATTCGTAACCCAAAATTGAAATTGGTATTTTTAAAAAAAATATATATATATATATATCGTTTATTCGAAGATGCTAGGAAAAATGTCCATCGGCGATTACAATAAGGCTATGTTTGGCAGGGCTAATACATATTTTGCTTAGAAGCTAAGCACATGTTCTGTGTTTGGTAAACAAAAAAAATGCTTATTTAATAGGCATAAGCTATTATAGGGGAAAAGTAGAAGCTGGTCTACCCTTCTTTCAAAACAAGCCAGCTTTACTTAAAAGCACAGTTTTGCCAAACATGCCGTAAGTGGAATGACCTCGAACCTAACTAGCCTCTAGAAACACCAATGAAAGGCAAGGATATTTAATTTACAAGTCAGCCAGACTGATCGTATCTACTGTTAAAGATCAGAGATCTAATAAAAACTATAACATCGCCCTAGGAGATATTAACTGGCTTCCTACAAGAATCATGACCATTTAGCAGAGAGGAGAGTATCATGCATCAAAATCACTACGCCAAACAGAGATCTTCTACAACCGTAATACCACTCGACCCAACCACGATCTATGTTGTCCAAAAAGTAAACACCCTAAAAACACAGATCTGGCGAACCCAAATTGATATAAATTTAAAAACCCCTTTGCTATACAAATAACCGAAACAGTCCATCTCTTGCAAGACTGGGGTTTAAAGTGTAAATTCAATATAATGAAGATAAAATTTTTGAGTTGTTTGAATCGGGTTATAAACCTTTTTACTACTACACATTGCGTAATATGTTTTTAATATTGCAACTAAGACATTTTACTTTTTATTATTCTAATCAAATCTCGTCTTTCCATAAGCCCGTGGAATGACAGTCTTTCCCTAAACTTTGTCTAACCAAAAAGGTAAAATTTCTCATCCAAAAATTATATAACATATAGGCTAAAACTAAAAAAAGATTTAGCAAATATTATTTAGCTTAAGAAATTGATACTTTATGGATTTCATGTAAAATAAATATATTATATTGTGTGTTAGTCTTTTTTTTGGATATTTAAAATATTAAAATAAAAATTCAAAAGTAGAGTTAAAACAAAGTGCATTATTATTTTAAACATAAACTCAAATTGAAAACTAATATATTATCTAGGTATTATTTTAAAAAATATATTATATGAATATAAGCTTAATATATACAATAGAAATGGATTCAATCTCTTAATTTCTCAATTTTTTTCTAATAAAATTACAATAACAAAATAGTTATATGTCATTCTAATAATATATATTGTCCAATATTATAAAACAACTAATAATTGACACGTCATGTACAAATTTAATTTAACTAGTTAACATTGGTGACCAAAATTCTACAGAGTGTCACCGTTAAGCCATTTTTAAGTACGTCATATAAAAGTTCAATTCATAATTTTATACGTGTCATAGATGAAAATTGTTTAATAATTTGCTTGCTTCCTTTTTTTTCTTTTATTCTCGTACGTAGGAGGTTCAAAATTAAATAGAAAAAAAAGGAATTAGAGGATTCATTTGCTGAATGCGACATCTTCATTCACGTTTAAAAATGAAGGAAAACACAATAGAGGACACATTCAACTATGTGGTAAATTTCAGTTACTCGCCTAAAAAGAAAGCACTCGGTAGCAATGTGGTATTTCACGGAACAGACTGAGGCTGACTAAGAAACAAAATGAAATTCATAATAGATTAAGGGGGTTTTCATTACAGCAACCGAATATTTTCGTTGACATTTCTAAAAGGTTATTGACCTACCAACCATACAAAAGACCAAGTTTTTTATCCACAACGGAAAAGATCGCTAAATTACATATGCCCTAAACAGTATCCTCAACCATTAAATCTGCCTCATTGTCACTCTGGTGATCAATTTCGGCAGTGTCGAATGTCTTATCCAGTGTTTCCCATGCCTCCAGTGCTTCTTCCTCAGCAATCTCAATCTACTTACAATGGAAGGACATTATATAGTAGTTAATAATTGTTAGGTTCATGGAACACTATTACTAGTATTTTGTTGTGAACTTCTTTGAACACGTGATTACCCTTATTTTATTCACCCTGTCGATGAAATCTAGATGTGCACATTTCCAAGCCCAGTAAGTTGCCATTTGTAATTTGAGGTTGAAAATGAATGTTGCGGGTGACAAAATTTTTAAAAAATTCCTTCATCTTTAAGCCGGGATATGTACCTGTCTCATTTCAAGGAGGTATTCCTCTTGGGAGGCCATGTCCCGAAGGAACCCACATAACTTTCTTTCAGATCTTTGTTTGGCCATTTTGAAAAATTCACCAAAACCAGGTTTTTCTCAATTGATAATCATAAATGGGTTACATAAATTTTATAAAAAAGGTAGGAGAGAGTTGCAGTGATTACCCTTCTTCAATGTTGATGTAACACCATTGCAAGACATTGCAGATCTTTTGATATATGGCGTATGGCCAAAAGTAGGGTGGGAGGTCGTCGCCGTACCTCTCAAAGTTAATACTTTTAGGCCCTTAATGCGTCCTATCCACAATAATGTAAATAGTGGCAAGATGGGGTCGTCCACAGGAAAAGGGATTTTTCTAAGTACTTAGACACCTATATGAGAAAATGTACTAAACACATACATACATAGATATATATAAAAATATGTAAACAAGGGGGGGGGGGTTTGGTTGGATGGTTCCTAGATTAGCAAATTAAAATACAACAATTAGCAAATCAAGAGAATGATGCTAATCATGTAAACGCAAATAAAGATGTGATGAAAATACAATTACGAGGCCTTGGGCGCAATTGACTTCCACTTCCAAACCTCTTATCCATCATTGAACATGCAACTTATTTACTACTTTCACTACTTGTTGTGGAGGCTAAACTTCTATCCTTCTTAGGTAGTAGTTTGCAAGAGTGAATTCGACATCTCTTGTCAAACCTCACCAATGACTCCCGTTGTCGAGACCACGACTCAAGGTATCCCATTGATGGCATTTAGCACGAAAGATCAACAAGCTCGGCAACACTTATGACCACTACACCGTGACTAAGCATTTAACCGATCTATGCATTTACACGGGATTAGTCAAGAACGTTCAACGCTCATAGAATTCTCCCGTTTGCTACAAATGATAAACATGGCAAAGAGTTCGACATTGCATATCTATCTAGCAATCATCAATCCATCAACATAATCAAAAGCTCTAAATCATACTTATACATTCCTAACAAGAACAGGGGGGAAATTAACCCAAATCCCCCAAACCCTAGCAAGCAATTAATACAAGCATTTCATATACTCAAGCTTTCAACAACATTAATAAAATCAATAAACACATTCAATGCTCCATAAATGCACAATAGCAAGAGTAATAAATAAGCTACAAATTGTTCTTAAGACATGAGTTTGGAAGCTTTGGTCAATTGCTCCCAAGAGATTAGATTAGCTACTAGAGTTCATGCTAATCTAACTAAAACAACAAATCAAAACAACAAGATAAATCAAAGATGAAAAATGGAGAAATAGGGTTTAGAACAGTACAAAATCCGCAGCTCTGAAAACTGGAATGAGAGGAGAGAAAAAATGGTATTTATAGTGGAAGGAAAAGAAAGTAGGATTCTGGTCAGTGGCCGTCGCGACTCGCGACAAAGTTCATCGCGACTCGCGACGAACATGTTGGTTGCGACGAATCCGTCGCGACTCGCGACGGTAACCAGAATTTTTTGCATTATTTCTTCTTCTTCTCCTTGTGGCCTGTAGTCATCTCCATAGTCACTCCTCTCGACTTCTAAGTCTTCAACGGTTTCAAAAGTGATCTTCAATGGCCTCCAGTCTTCACGTCTTCGAAGCAAGTCTTCAAAATCTTTGAAAGTGTAGTCTTCAATGGCCTCCGGTCTTCATTACTTCGTTACACAAAACATCTACTTAAAAGAGGTGAAAGAGCGCAAAGTTGCTCTTACCCCTCCTAAGAGGATTTCATGGTAAAACACAAGCTGTTGTAATGAAAGAGCACAAAAAGGATCCTAAATAGTACTAAAATAAGCATATAAAGTGGACGCATCATAGGGGATGATGGATTAATGATGCAAGGTTTGGTGGTGGATGGAAAACATTTCTGAAAACAGGGGATGATAATTATAGACTAGTTTGTGACCGGATTGATCTGTGCGCCATGTTCACACATCTTAGGTGGACCGACGTAATAATAACACATATTGCAATAGTCGCCATATCTGAGAGTTTCTCTCTCTGAAGCAAATGAATCTTGTCTTCCAAAGGTGGAAGACACGGAGGGAGATCAAGTGAGGGGAGGTGGTGAATTAATTTTAATTATTTCCCGCCCTTTTGTCTTCCCAAAATGCACACTCCTTCTACATGAGCATGGATGTTACAAGTTCTCCTACTTGGATTGTTGTAAATTTAAAATGTTTAAATAATGATTGTGGTCTATAAAACTATTACCCCGTACAAGATAACACCCGTGCATCTCACGATTTAACATTAATGGTCGTATATACTAGACACTACTAATCATTCCAATAACTATTGACCTACTTACTTTTTGAAAGTCAATCTTGGTCAACTTTGACCCTTAATATAATTTAATATATGTATACTAAAAATTTCATATGAGATATTGTTATATTCAAAATCTATCTTATAAATATGATTTGTTTATGTCGAAGTGATTTATTTATGTAGAGATATTGATGGTCAAAATAACCAATGAAGACTGTAAAAAAGTAAATAGGCTTATGGTTATTGGAATGAGTTAGTAGTTAATACCAATACTTTTCCAAAAACTTAATTATATATCTGAAAAAGGCAAATAAATTGGAAAAAGTTGTACAAATTTAATATTGTACTATTCACATACTCCCCCTATTCCATAGAAATTGACAAAATTACTCTTGGGTCGGTATTTTGTTCAAGATCAAGTGGAAGTGTTCATAGTAAGTTATTGAAGGGTAATTTGGTAATGAAATAGTCTACTAGTAGATTTAATCAATTGTATAAGGAAAATCATATCAAACGTAAAAGCATAATTTTGTACATTTTGATTAATAATTTGAAAAGTGTCAATTTATGCAGGACAACCAAAAACAGATATTGTGACAAAGTCAATGGGATGGGGAGAGTATGGTTTTCACAGTAAATATCGTAGTACATTATAAGTTCTATTATGGAACACGGGGTGTTGAGTAGAATCTAGTGGATCTTATAAGTAAGTATAGATCTGAAAATATTAGTACTACTGGAATTGTAATTAATAATATTGTTATATTCATTTATATTGACATATACATACTAGATCCGCCCTTGTCGATGCTTGATTAAATCTATCAATGCGTGATGCTCACTCTATCAATGCTGTGAAGATGAAGGGCCACCGCCGGAGTAGCGATGCTGGTACTGTGCTAGCCATTCCATGTTGCTCGGCCTCCGTACCCTCCGCCTCTCTGCTCTCGGATTGGGGCCTGATGTACCACCCGACTGGGGCTGCAACTCATGGATGCGAGCTGACAGGTGGTCAATCTCCTCATCCATGTCGATCAAAGCCTGGGAGACAAACACGTTGTGCTCCAAAATCATGCTGTCTTGGCGGCGGAAACCATCGTGCATGGTCTGCATCATTCGCTCATAGAAATCTAGCGGAGGCTGGGAGTAGTGAGTGGTAGCATCATCCTCCTGCATAGGATCCATCTGTGGTGGAGGCTGTGGAGAGTAGTACTGCTGTTGCTGCGGCTCCGAAGGAGGTAGGGTGCTATCATCACACTGGAAAGGGGCTGGCTCGATGTCACGAAGCTCGCGCTGGAACTCAGCTACACATGAGGAGTCTGGGGAGATCGCCAAATCTTCCAGCGGTGTGTCGAACTCCAGCTTCGTCTTGCTCTGTTGAGGAAGTGCCATGAATGTGACCTTCCTCGCACCGTATAACCAATGGAAGAGCCCAGTGGTTCGGGTGACACTGAGCATCTCAAATCGAACAAGTCACTCGACGGTGATCAGATAAGACGCCCGCCTCCCCAAACGTTGGAAGTCAACCGGAGGGACTAATCCCAAGTATTCTGCCAGAAGGCCTATCATCCCTCCGACCATGATTTTCCCTTTGGCCTTTCCTGCCACTTCTACAATTCTCTTCATCCAGAGCTCCGCCCACAGCCCATATCCTTGCCCCTCACTCGTTAAGTGCCATAAGAAGTGAATATCGTTGTCTGGCACATTTGTCGGCTCCGCGGAGCAAAAGATTGTGCCGGCCAAGAGTCTGTGCACATAACGGAGCGCAGGGTGAATGATGGCGCTGCTCTCGTCGTGGGAGTTCTTTTGCCTCATATTGATGACATTCCAGAACTGCATGTCATCTTCAATTTTCAGCTCTTGGGCCTCTGGATCCAGTCTATTTCGTATTACAGCAGTGTCAAAACCAAAAGCCTCCTCAACCTGTGAGACAGTCATCTGCCAAGATAGGTCATCCAGGTGAAAGGCGATGTACCTCTCACAGGGTTGGTCACCCCTCATGCTGCTTATACGGACAGTGGATAGGAACTCTAGCGTGTACCTCCGGTAAGTGGGCGCGCTCTTGCTCATGAATCCCTCCATTCCCCCTTTGGCAAGGAGGCATCTGACAGGCTGCACAAGGCCGAGGGCATCCAACGTAGGCATATCAACAAAACTGGTTTCCTTAAGCAGGCGCCTCTCAAGGGTCTCCCATCTGTCCGCATAGGACCCGGTGATCCGGGTCATGCCCATGTACCTATCCGGAGGCGGAGGAGCAGAACCTGATCCTGAAGCCGGAGGAGGTGGAGCGGTGGTGTGATCGTCCCTGGGCATTGCCCTGGATCTCTTTCTGGGGGCCATATCTATCAACCACAGCAAGCATGTCAAACGCAAAGGGATATATGTACAAGCAATATGATAAATCTATAACCCATCTCAAACTAGTCTGTTATTAAAGGGCAAAATGAAAGCAGTTTAACTAGTTCGAGTCGTACTCACAATTGCATATACAATGTATGTTATGCCCAACAAACCCATATCATCAGATTCAAGAAGTCCTCACATAGTCAAAATAGATATGCCATGCTATATTTCAAAATCACAGTCAAGCTCAACTAATTTAGCCATCATTAGTATAGTGACAATGTCAACCTCTATGTTCCATGGCCAAATTACTGTAAACCACATAGCATTCCAAAGCACACTAATCCACATAGAAATACTTTATCTCAATAACAACAGGCTAACATGCTTCCAATACAGAATCACCACCTACTCTCCAGCCAAAACAACTCGGATGCACACATTTCAAAATCTAGCAGAACAGGGGGGAAATCAACCCACTTCCCCCAAATCATAACAATAATACAGTAGAAACTGCACTAAGGAAATGTATCGTGCAAACTGAAATACAAAATATGCACACCATACCCATGAAATAAAATTGGATGCACAGCATATTCACCACAATCAAACAAGAATAATAATTTAGATTCCAAGCACCATTCACACAATCTACACAATATCCAATAAATAGCATATATATTCGAAATCACAATTAGGGCTAAATAGAGTGAAGAGGTGTACCAATATTGCGCTTAGGAAGAATAAAAATGGGAGCCCACGATCAATTCGGGTTCGAATTGCCTACAATCGTCAAAAACCCCCAAAATCAAGGGTTTCGGTGTGGAGATTGTTGAGTGTGGATAGTGTGGAGAGTGTGGATAGTGTGGAGAGTGTGGGGAGTGTGGTGGTGGTGCGGCACGGCGACGAGGCGGCGGCGGCGCGGCGACGAGGTGGCGGCGGCGCAGCGATGAGGCGGCAGCGGCGCGGCGACGAGGCGGCGGCGGCGCAGAGATGAGGCAGCGGCGAGTGTGGTGCTGTGGAAGTTGAGAGGATGGAAGAGGATGGAAGTGAAGGGGAAGAATGGTCTCGGGTTTTAAAACAGACCCATTTTCTTTCTGACTGCACGACCGCCGCGACTCGCGACGGACTTCATCGCGACTCGCGATGGGCGTCGCGAGGTCATCGCGAGTCGCGGAAAGTGAAGTCTGAGATCGATTTTTTTTCTTTGTTTCTGAGCACGTCGTGACACGCGACGACATTCATCGTGACTCGCGGAAAGTGGGATCCGAAAGGCCAAAATTTCCCAAAATGTTTCTGAGCCCGTCGTGACTCGCGACGTGTTCATCGCGACTCGCGACGAGGCCTCACGATGTCATCGCGACTCGCGGAAAGTGGGATCCGGAAGGCCAAAATTGCCCAAACGTTTCTGAGCCCGTCGTGACTCGCGACGTGTTCATCGCGACTCACGACGAGGCCTCGCGATGTCATCGCGACTCGCGGAAAGTGGGATCCGAAGCCCAAGAATTTCCAAAAACATTTCTGAGCACGTCGCGACTCGCGATGAAGTTCATCGCGATTCGCGACGGGCAACTAACCTAGCACTGAAAATTTTTCTGCTTCTTTCTCTTGTCCAAGTTCTTCCTTCTCGAATTCAAGTATTTTCCCCTTCCAAAATCCAATGCCTTGGCTTCAAATTTGCTACAAAATCATGGGGAAAACAACCCGTGAAAAGCATAAAGCAAAACAATAAAGCTTAATGATAAAAGCTCAAAACTAAACAACATCAACAGAAAGTCACGAGTGACGATCCGGATGATCAAAACCAAGTTTATTTAACGTCGTCGGCACGACTTACTTCCCTCCTTGGAGTTTACTCACAAACCAGATCGAGGAGATCAACGTCCTCTCCTTTCTCCGGTACAAAAGTCTTGTGGTAAGGTTTCAACCGTTGTCCATTAACCTTAATGGTATGGGACTTAGCTCGATCTAGAATCTCCACCGCACCATGCGGGAATACCTTAACCACCTCAAAAGGACCGATCCATCGGGACCTTAACTTACCTGGGAATAGGCGAAGGCGAGATTGGAATAGGAGGACCTTCTGACCAACGTCAAAATCCTTCCTGATGATCATCTTGTCGTGCCATGCCTTTGTCTTCTCTTTGTAGATCTCGGCGTTCTCATAGGATTCCCTCTGGATTTCATCTAGTTCCTCCAATTGTAACTTCCTATGCAAACCGGCTTCATCTACATCAAGATTAAACTGTTTGACTGCCCAGTAAGCCTTGTGCTGAATTTCCACCGGTAGGTTACAGGGCTTACCAAACACTAACCGGTATGGGGACATACCGATTGGTGTCTTGTAAGCCGTCCTATATTCCCACAGGGCATCATTCAACCGAGAACTCCAATCCTTCCGGTTAGGGTTAACCATTTTTTGAAGGATGGACTTGATTTCCCGATTGGAAACTTCGGCTTGCCCGTTGGTTTGTGGGTGATAGGCGGTGGATGTCTTGTGAGTGACTCCATACTTCCTCAAGAGTGCTGCTATGGTCCGATTGCAAAAATGGGTGCCACGGTCACTAATCAAGGCTCGGGGTACCCCTAACCTAGAAAAGATGTTATCTTTCAAGAATTCTGCAACCACTTTAGAATCGCCAGTCCTAGTGGGTTTTGCTTCAACCCACTTCGATACATAATCAACAGCAAGAAGAATGTACGTAAAACCACAAGAAATAGGGAAAGGCCCCATAAAGTCAATACCCCAAACATCAAAGATTTCACAGTACAAAAGAGGTTTTTGGGGCATTTCATTCCTAGTGGAGATATTTCCTACTCTCTGGCATTCATCACAAGATTTGCAAAAGGTGTATGCATGCTTATTTAATGTAGGCCAATAAAACCCACTCTCTAAAACTTTCCTAGCGGTTTTCTTTACTCCAAAATGACCGCCACATGCATGAGAATGACAAAATTCAAGAATTGAGTGTATTTCACTATCAGGGATACATCTCCTAACAACTTGATCCGCACAATGTCTCCACAAAAAGGGATCATCCCACACATAATATTTCGCATCACTCCTTAACTTATCCTTTTGGGCCTTAGAAAAATGATGAGGGAATTTACCAGCGACAAGAAAGTTTACAATGTCGGCATACCACGGTTGGAGATCCCTAATGGTGAACAATTGTTCATCAGGGAATTCCTCCCGTAGTTGCTCCTTCATTGCGGGGCTTACCTCAATGTCTTCCCCCGGAGTCAACCGGCTCAGATGATCGGCCACAAGGTTTTCAGCGCCCTTCTTATCCCGCACCTCCAAATCAAATTCGCTCAAAAGCAGGATCCACCTAATCAATCTTGGCTTGGCCTCTTTCTTCATCATTAAATGATGAAGCGCTGCATGGTTAGTGTACACAATAATTTTTGTACCAAGCAAGTAAGATCGAAATTTTTCTAAAGAGAATACCACTGCTAGCAACTCCTTTTCAGTGGTGGAGTAGTTCCTTTGGGCTTCATTTAGGGACATGGATGCGTAGTAGATGGTGTGAGGTGCTCTCCCCACCCTTTGACCAAGCACCGCTCCAACGGCGTAATCACTCGCATCGCACATTATCTCAAAAGGCAACGTCCAATCTGGGGGTTGTATGATAGGGGCCGAGACTAACCTTCTCTTCAATGCATCGAACGTCCCTTTACACCCCTCATCCATCACAAATTCCACCTCCTTTTGCAACAATTTGCATAGAGGAGATGCTATCTTTGAGAAGTCCTTGATGAACCGGCGATAGGATCCTGCATGGCCAAGAAAAGAGCGCACTTCGCGCACATTAGTAGGATAAGGCAAAGTTTGAATCATGTCTATCTTTGCCTTGTCAACCTCAATACCCTTAGAGGAGACAACATGGCCTAAGACAATACCTTTCTCCACCATAAAGTGACATTTCTCATAATTTAGCACTAGGTTAGTTTCAATGCAACGGTTAAGAACTTGCGCTAAATTTGCTAAACAATCGTCAAAGGAATTACCATGAATGGTGAAGTCATCCATAAATACCTCAACAAAATTTTCAACAAATTCTGAGAAAATGCTTACCATACACCTTTGGAAAGTTGCTGGGGAGTTACATAACCCGAAAGGCATGCGTCGGTAAGCGAACGTACCAAAGGGGCACGTGAAGGTGGCCTTCTCTTGGTCTTCTGGGGCGATAGCCACTTGAAAATACCCCGAGTACCCATCCAAAAAGCAATAAAATGGGTGGCTTGCTAACCTCTCAAGCATTTGATCAATGAATGGCAATGGAAAATGATCCTTCCGTGTTTCCGCATTCAATCTCTGGTAGTCAATGCAAACTCGCCACCCGTTTTGAACTCGGGTGGGCACCATTTCACCCTTCTCATTTTCGACTACCGTCATTCCACTCTTCTTGGGTACCACCTGAGTTGGGATCACCCATTTGCTATCCGAGATTGGATATATCATGCCTGCTTGAAGCAACTTGAGGATTTCCGCCTTCACCACATCCATCATAGGCGGGTTCAAACGGCATTGGGGTTTTCGGATGGGTCTCGCACCTTCTTCCAACAAGATTCTGTGCATACAAGTGGATGGACTTATGCCTTTGATGTCGGCAATAGTCCATCCAATTGCTTCCTTGTTCTCCCGCAACACCACCATCAACTTTTCTTCTTGCTCCTTGGTGAGCTTGCTCGAAATGATAACCGGAAGCGTCTCCCCTGCCCCAAGAAATGCATACTTGAGATCATCTGGCAAAGGTTTAAGGTCAAGCACCGGGGCTTTCACAAGTGAGGGGAGGAATTCCAGTTCCTCAGGTTCCTCTAAGTGTAGAGGAGGAGGTGTTGAGACACTCGGTGTCATCTCTTCAAGCAAGTTCAAATCCTCAAAGCTGCCCTTCAAGTTAGTGCTCATAGAATATACATTGTGGGCATCATTAACATCACATTGCAAAGCAACCAATAAAGAATCCTCACCATTTAGTTCAAAAATATCTTGCACAACTTCTTCAACAATATCTAGGGCATGGCAAGAATGTTCTTCACTAGGATACTTCATAGAGTTATTTATGTTAAACTCTACTTTCATTCCATCAAATTCCATAGTGAGGGTACCTTTATGCACATCAATCATTGTCCTAGACGTTTTCAAAAATGGCCTCCCCAACAAAATTGGGGCGGTATGTTTATCATGCTCCATGTCAAGGACATAAAAATCCACGGGGAAGATTAAGGAATCCACCTTAACCAACACGTCCTCGACAATACCCTTAGGGTATGCACTAGAACGATCGGTCAATTGGATTACCACCCCGGTTTTATGCAATGTTCCCAAGTTGAGATTTTCATACAAAGAGTAAGGAATCACATTTATGAATGCCCCCAAATCAAGCATAGCTTTTTCAAAACGAGTATTTCCTATTATGCACGGGATTGTGAACATGCCGGGATCGCTACATTTAGGGGGTAGCTCTCTTTGACACAATGCGGAAACATGCTCACTTTTTCCATTTTTCAACTTGTTTTTGGCCCTTTGTTTCCTATTCACAACACATAATTCTTTGAGAAATTTGGAATATCTAGGAATTTGTTCAATTGCATTCAAGAGAGGGATGTTTACCTCACATCTATGAAAGACTTCGTAGATGTCTTTGTTATCCTCCGTCTTCCTCTTGTCTTTCAAGGCCTCCGGAAATGGGGGTTCCGGAACATATGGAGGGATATCCACCATCTTTGTTCTTTTGTGTGGAGGAGAGGATGGTTCCGGGGTGGAGGTTGACTTTGGTGGCAATGTCTCCAACTCGATTTCTTCCTCCTTGCCTTTGTTGGCTAGCTCATTGGTCTCCTTCTCATGGACTGCCTCTTCCTCAACTCCCTTTTCAAACTCTTCAATTCTTGTTGGCTCCTTTTCAACATTTTCAGCTTCCGGTGAAACACCGACCTCTCTACCACTTCTCAAAGTGATAGCACTTGCATTTTGCCTCGGGTTGATCTCTGGTTGGGCAGGAAGTTTACCCTTTTCCCGGGCTTCCATCTGGTTCACCATTTGGGCTATTTGGCTCACTTGAGTTTCCAAGTTTTTGATACTTGCTTTAGCCTCATCTTGGAATTGTTCGTTCTTTTCAGCACTCATGCCTAATCGGTGAATAGCGTGCAACACCTCATCCTTGGATAGCCCCGAGCCCTCCCCTCGGTCTCTGGGTTTGTCTTCAAGCCTTTGGAACTGTTGTTGAGGTGGCCGGTATTGTTGTGGGGGAAGCCTGTACGGTTGAGAGTTCTGGCCTCCTTGAGGGTTTCCATACCGGAGGTTCGGGTGATCACGATTTCCCAAATTATACGGCCGGTTTTGGTACCCTGGGTACCTTTGGTAGCCTTGGTTACCTTGGTAGCCTTGACCACCTTGATACCCATAGCTACCTTGGTACCCTTGATTTCCCTGATACCCCATAGCACTTACTTCCTCAACGTAATCCTCTTGTAGAGTGGGGCATGTGTCCGTAGGGTGCGCCAAGTAGCAAATTTCACATGACTTAACATGTGGCGCATTTCCTCCGGGCTTTGTCATCAAGGTTTTCACCATGGATGTGAGGGCCGTGACTTGATCCTCCAATTTCCCACTGTTGGCAAAGTCACTTGCAGGTATTGGGTTTCTCCTCCTCAAATCAGCCCTTGAGCTAAAATTCCTCGACTCTTCCGCTAGTTCTTCATATAGTTGCATGGCTTCGGCGGGCATTTTTTTTCCGAGGTTGCCACCACAAGAACTTCTAACCATCCTTTGGTCTTCATCAAGAAGGCCATTATAGAAGTAATACACCAAATCTCCCTCCGAATAGCCATGGTAGGGACAACTTGCGAGGAGCATCTTAAATCTCTCCCAATACTCGAAGAAAGACTCTTCATGCCACTGCAGAATGTTGCTTATGTCTTTCTTCATAGCAGCGGACCTCGAGGCTGGGAAGTACTTGGCGAGAAATTTTGTCTTCAAATCAAGCCAACTCTTTATGCTCCTTGGCGGTAGGTAATGGAGCCAATCTCTAGCACCATCCTTAAGAGTGAAAGGGAATGCCTTCAACTTGTAAAAATCTTCGTCCACTCCATGTGGAACCGTACCGCTACACAAGAAGTGGAATTCAGTGAGATGCTTGTTGGCATTCTCCTCTTGCCTTCCAAGGAATGCGGGTAGCATATTGATGAACCCGATTTTCAGCTTGAAGTGCCCATTTGGCCCAACCACTGGGTACTCAATGCACATTGGTTGTTGCTCAAGATTGGGTGCCATGATTTCTCTCAACAAGGGTCGTCCCAAAGGATGGTGTGGTTCCCTTCTTGGATTCTCATCTTCTTGCTCGATTTGATGTTCCATTGATGAAGATGTGTCCGCAAAACGATCACTAAGAGGGGTGTTATTCACACTTTCCAAAGAAAGCCTCCTAGCCCGTCTCAAATTCAACTCCAACTCGGGGTCGTAGTGTAAGGGTTCTTGTGAACAGGATCGCGTGCGAACCATACACCAAGAACTCAGACAATACATCTCCAAGCCAAGAGAAAATGGCAAATTAACTAAGAAATCAAAATAAAACCAAACTAACAAATATTCACAAGTAGCACATAATCACACATAATATGCTAAAGAACTTAAAAATGAACGCCTATTCCCCGGCAGCGGCGCCAAAATTTGGGAGGTCGTCGCCGTACCTCTCAAAGTTAATACTTTTAGGCCCTTAATGCGTCCTATCCACAATAATGTAAATAGTGGCAAGATGGGGTCGTCCACAGGAAAAGGGATTTTTCTAAGTACTTAGACACCTATATGAGAAAACGTACTAAACACATACATACATAGATATATATAAAAACATGTAAACAAGGGGGGGTTTGGTTGGATGGTTCCTAGATTAGCAAATTAAAATACAACAATTAGCAAATCAAGAGAATGATGCTAATCATGTAAACGCAAATAAAGATGTGATGAAAATACAATTACGAGGCCTTGGGCGCAATTGACTTCCACTTCCAAACCTCTTATCCATCATTGAACATGCAACTTATTTACTACTTTCACTACTTGTTGTGGAGGCTAAACTTCTATCCTTCTTAGGTAGTAGTTTGCAAGAGTGAATTCGACATCTCTTGTCAAACCTCACCAATGACTCCCGTTGTCGAGACCACGACTCAAGGTATCCCATTGATGGCATTTAGCACAAAAGATCAACAAGCTCGGCAACACTTATGACCACTACACCGTGACTAAGCATTTAACCGATCTATGCATTTACACGGGATTAGTCAAGAACGTTCAACGCTCATAGACTTCTCCTGTTTGCTACAAATGATAAACATGGCAAAGAGTTCGACATTGCATATCTATCTAGCAATCATCAATCCATCAACATAATCAAAAGCTCTAAATCATACTTATACATTCCTAACAAGAACAGGGGGGAAATTAACCCAAATCCCCCAAACCCTAGCAAGCAATTAATGCAAGCATTTCATATACTCAAGCTTTCAACAACATTAATAAAATCAATAAACACATTCAATGCTCCATAAATGCACAATAGCAAGAGTAATAAATAAGCTACAAATTGTTCTTAAGACATGAGTTTGGAAGCTTTGGTCAATTGCTCCCAAGAGATTAGATTAGCTACTAGAGTTCATGCTAATCTAACTAAAACAACAAATCAAAACAACAAGATAAATCAAAGATGAAAAATGGAGAAATAGGGTTTAGAACAGTACAAAATCCGCAGCTCTGAAAACTGGAATGAGAGGAGAGAAAAAATGGTATTTATAGTGGAAGGAAAAGAAAGTAGGATTCTGGTCAGTGGCCGTAGCGACTCGCGACGAAGTTCGTCGCGACTCGCGACGAACATGTTGGTCGCGACGAATCCGTCGCGACTCGCGACGGTAACCAGAATTTTTTGCATTATTTCTTCTTCTTCTCCTTGTGGCCTGTAGTCATCTCTATAGTCACTCCTCTCAACTTCTAAGTCTTCAACGGTTTCAAAAGTGATCTTCAATGGCCTCCTGTCTTCACGTCTTCGAAGCAAGTCTTCAAAATCTTCGAAAGTGTAGTCTTCAATGGCCTCCGGTCTTCATTACTTCGTTACACAAAACATCTACTTAAAAGAGGTGAAAGAGCGCAAAGTTGCTCTTACCCCTCCTAAGAGGATTTCATGGTAAAACACAAGCTGTTGTAATGAAAGAGCACAAAAAGGATCCTAAATAGTACTAAAATAAGCATATAAAGTGGACGCATCATAGGGGATGATGGATTAATGATGCAAGGTTTGGTGGTGGATGGAAAACATTTCTGAAAACAGGGGATGATATTTATAGACTAGTTTGTGACCGGATTGATCTGTGCGCCATGTTCACACATCTTAGGTGGACCGACGTAATAATAACACGTATTGCAATAGTCGCCATATCTGAGAGTTTCTCTCTCTGAAGCAAATGAATCTTGTCTTCCAAAGGTGGAAGACACGGAGGGAGATCAAGTGAGGGGAGGTGGTGAATTAATTTTAATTATTTCCCGCCCTTTTGTCTTCCCAAAATGCACACTCCTTCTACATGAGCATGGATGTTACAAGTTCTCCTACTTGGATTGTTGTAAATTTAAAATGTTTAAATAATGATTGTGGTCTATAAAACTATTACCCCGTACAAGATAACACCCGTGCATCTCACGATTTAACATTAGTGGTCGTATATACTAGACACTACTAATCATTCCAATAACTATTGACCTACTTACTTTTTGAAAGCTAATCTTGGTCAACTTTGACCCTTAATATAATTTAATATATGTATACTAAAAATTTCATATGAGATATTGTTATATTCAAAATCTATCTTATAAATATGATTTTTTTATGTCGAAGTGATTTATTTATGTAGAGATATTGATGGTCAAACATGACCAATGAAGACTGTAAAAAAGTAAATAGGCTTATGGTTATTGGAATGAGTTAGTAGTTAATACCAATACTTTTCCAAAAACTTAATTATCTATCTGAAAAAGGCATATAAATTGGAAAAAGTTGTACAAATTTAATATTGTACTATTCACATACTCCCCCTATTCCATAGAAATTGACAAAATTACTCTTGGGTCGGTATTTTGTGCAAGATCAAGTGGAAGTGTTCATAGCAAGTTATTGAAGGGTAATTTGGTAATGAAATAGTCTACTAGTAGATTTAATCAATTGTATAAGGAAAATCATATCAAACGTAAAAGCATAATTTTGTACATTTTGATTAATAATTTGAAAAGTGTCAATTTATGCAGGACAACCAAAAACAGATATTGTGACAAAGTCAATGGGACGGGGGGAGTATGGTTTTCACAGTAAATATTGTAGTACATTATAAGTTCTATTATGGAACACGGGGTGTTGAGTAGAATCTAGTGGATCTTATAAGTAAGTACAGATCTGAAAATATTAGTACTACTGGAATTGTAATTAATAATATTGTTATATTCATTTATATTGACATATACATACTAGATCCGCCCTTGTCGATGCTTGATACTTTATATGTTCCTTTTCCTAATTTAGAGCGAAGTGCTTATATAATCCCATGTAATTCACAGAAATGCAAATATAACTCTGTGATAATTGAAAGTGCAAATGTAACCCTAGATAGCAAGTTAAAGTGCAAATATAACAACCTACGGAAACTTTTAGCCGGAATATGGTTAAAATACATTTTCACCTTTCAGTGAAATAATTCAATCAACCAAGAATAAAAAATGATGTTACTTCCCTTATCTTCATCGTACATAAATATTGTTGCTGGACAGCTGCAGCACCGAGCAGTGCACATCTGCCGGATCACCGCCTACATTCATCGGACCACCTCCGACCACCTCCGACCACCTCCGACCACCTCCGACCACCTCCGACCACCTCCGACCACCGCCGGACCACCGCTAGATTTATTGCGGACCACCTTTGGACCTCCGCCAGACCACAAACAGGCCGGTGGTCGACCACTAACGGACCGCCACCGGACCAGGTAGGGTTACAATAGCACATTATAAAATTTGTTAGGGTTATATCATCACATTCCTAACACGTATAGGGTTATATCAGCACATTCGTAAAAAATGAAGAGTTATATCTGCACATACTATAAAAATAAAAGTGTCATATTAGTACAAAATCAACGTGAACTGCATGCAACCTCCAACACCGAAAAAAGCAGTGTCAACCCCAGGAAGTCACTAGAAGGTTATATTTGCAGTTCCGTTTAGGAGTTAGTGTTATATTTGCACTAAAAATTATCTCAGGGTTATAGCTGCTTTTTTCAATTATATAGGGTTAAATTTGCATCCCCGCCCCTCCCTAATTTATTATTTCAGGTTTGACTGTTTCCTAATTTGGACTCAAATTTGTGATTTCATTTGGCCCATTCATTATAATCGGCCCCACCTCCTATTATATCAGTATGTAGAAATGCTCGTCCTAATTGTGGAATCGTGTGGGTGGGACGAAGGTGAACAATGAAACTGTTTTGATAACAGATGTATGGATACACAAAAATTGGTATCCAAAATTGCTAACTCAATATAAATATTAGTTTATATTAAAAGTTAATAGGTTTGTATTAAATTTTAAAAATATGCATAGTCAAATGAGAATTTGTAGTTAATTTGTAAAAGTCAAAGTAGCATTTTTGTTTATAAAGTCAAGTGAGAGTTGACTACTTTGAGATAAAAGTCAAAGCATAGATATTACAGTCTATAGATGGATGCCAAGGAAGGGTGGTCCTAAGATTGGGTAAGGTAATATTTTTGTTTATTAGTGTTTATATAAAACCATTCAAGTAAGGGTTAACACTTACGTAATACAAGTCAAAGATTTTCAATTGGGTTGAATTAATTGGGTAGTAATATTATACCTATTGCACGATGCATAATAAAATTTAAGAATTGAAAATTAAACCTTGTACATTTCTATAAATGTAATTCAACCCCTTCTTTCCGTATGCCAATGGAAATACAGTATTGCCCAATAATTTTCCTTGTATTATATGTAATCGGAATAAAACATTTGCAACCTGAGATGAGGATTTTCATATTTTTTAAAGTTTTCAAATTGGATAAATGAGTGTTTACACGTGTCCTGCATGCGTGTTGCGTGGCATGGAAGTTGGGATTAAAGAATATCTGATTTCAACCGTTGACCTTCTCCCATCTTTATTCTTGATTTTTACACATTCCACCTATAGAGGGTACATTCATTAACTCACGCCGCTTTGATCTTCATCCATGGTACATAAAACCTTTGGCTAAACTCCCAAACAACACATTAACTCCTTCCCCCTAAAACGCTGGCCATTTTCCTATAAATTAACCACCAAGCCCTATCACATCTTACAAACAACTTCCACGTCGCTTCCTCCTTAATCTTCCAACCACCCCATTACATTAATAGTTCCAATCCCAGTATTTGTGCGAGTAATATGGATGGCACAATAAACCATGTTGGCTATCCGAGTCTCTTTTCCGCTGAAGACATGATCAGAAAGAGTAAATGTTTGTTTCCATTATTTTGCCTATATGTACAACAATCATGCAACTTTATCTTACATTATTTTCCTACTTCAGGGATGGAGTTTTTCGATGCAAAATTTGAGAACAAGTGTGCTCTCATCCTCACTGACTTCGACAACTAGGAGACCAAGCTCCTCTACGAGCAAAAGGTGACTAGGGTTTACGAGTGTACCTTCTTCTGGAAATGTATTAATAAATCTTATTAACTGCAGTATTCAAACAATATTTTCATATGATAACATTCAGGGCATGCATGAAGATCCGGAAGGACTTGGAGGATTTCTTCGCAATAAAAAAGGTATAACCGAACATGTTTTTATTTTCATTTTCTAACTGTTTGATGCTCGAATGGTATCTGTGATCAGATGCATTTTTATTATTCAATACAAAACAGATGGAGTAGAAGGAGCACAATAAGCTTGTTGAATGGATGCAGTCTAAACTGGCAATGAAGCATGAGAAGCAGTGGAAGGAGATGGAATATAGCAAGAAGAATGGAAACGGAAACTATGTTTAGGGACTAAGAAATCTTTATGTCTAATGTTTTTTATCATACATGACTTATCTTATATGGATCAAGGTCTTAATCCACTACTAATATTGTCTTTAACTATGTCTTCATCTACTACTATGTTATTTCGTAATTTACTTATTTTAACCCTTGTGTGGATGTTTGACATTGTAAAGGAAATCTGAAATGGGCGGTTTGCCAATTGTTTGTCCCTTTATCACACCATCGCATATTTTGGCGAATCCATTACAATATTGGAATAGGTCATAGGACATGATTGTAACAAGAATAAACCAAACATATGTAATTATTTTAATCTTATTTTATAAATTTTAACTAATATAATATATTGAAAATTTAGTTTGACTAATTTAAAAATAGGTTTTGATTAAATTTATTAGCTAATAAGATCCAATTTAATTTATTCAAAGTCCAAAATATGGGAATGATTGTTTCTATAATGCCTAAATAATGTTCTACATTTGGAAATTGATTTGGTCACATGGAAACTTGACCCAATTCCCGAATGTCATAAAAGTGAAAATGTGGGGTATAAATGAAATTAACCTTAAATAACATGAATGTATCGATTACCCAATCCACCGCGACTAAGTCCAGTCATCTTACTCCAATGGAGGTTTGGAATCACTACTCCACCATCACTAATCCTGGCCATTAAACTACTGGAGGTTTTTAGACGGACACAGATAATTCCCTCACTAATGCATAGTGGAAAGCACACAGACAACCTTTAGTAGATGGGTACTTAAATAGATTTGTGTTATTAAAAACACAACCTCCAACAGAATGTATTAATGGCTCTGTTATAATGGCAGCACACAAATCTCAAAACAATGGAATGTGAAGGGGTGAGTTTATTTTCACCATTCAAAGTATCGGATTCTCCTATAAAAACACTGTTTGTAAATCCCATTTGTAGATCATAAGTTGCTCTTCCAGTATGAGGCTAAGCACAGGTCTTCCAGGAAAATGGCACAGCAAGATAGTTGAAGAACAGAAACCCGAGAAACCATCAGAGTAGAAGCCAGAACAGGAGGCAAAGGAGGTGTGGGAACCATCAAGAAGATTAAGCAAAAGGTTGATGGAAAAAATTGAAGGTGTGGGTGAAGAAGCTTCTCTACCAAAGAAAAAAAAGAAGAGGATGACAGGGATTGTGTACAAGAAGTTAGTTGAGTCGTAGTTCAAGAATGATGTTGTTCAACCAAAAGGTGAAAAGTAGATCCAAACGGCAGATTTGAGACACTTGGGGGGCTTGATGTATTCTGTTGTAGTAGTTACCATATTATGTTTTGCTTGAGTCCAACATCTACCTAAATTTTGTTTTGTTTCACTTTCACCTTGTGCTTCCGGTCATCCTCCTGTTTTTGGTATTGTATGATGAACTTATGTTTTTATTCAAAGTTCAATGTTTTGGCTTTTATCTATTTAAAACTAAGAAGATTAGACCAATCTCATTTAGGGTTAAGCACCCAGTAGGGGGTAGTATTTCTGGTTGATGCGTGGAGAGCGATATGAAGGTTTGGCGATGGTCGATGTGTGAAATCATCTCACACTCTTCGGCCAACATTTAGGTCAAGCGGATAAACAATTATAGTATATTCTTGTTTATGTTGGCATTGACCAACTGAAGACCTAGATTAGGTCATTATGAATAAGGGTGTTCAAATTGCCCGACTTGACCCAACCCGGCCCATTTTGACCCATCCCATTTGGGTCGGGTCGGGTCAATATCCCATTTGGGTCAAGCGGGTCGGGTCAGATTTTGACCCAAATCAACCTATTTTGGCCCATTTGCAATTTTGTTCCCTTTTTTGAAAACAAAATCATAAAAAGAATTAATTTAATACAATATATCCACCATTAATTTACTTCATAAACAATTTTAACATTTTTGAAAAAATATATATTTATAAAGCTATAAATATATTTTTATAAAATACAAGTTTACTACTCCCTCTGCACCAGTTGAATTTGCACTCTTGCTTTTTTGACACTATTCTCTATCAAAGTTAGACCATATATTTGAATAGCTATATGAACAACAATAGTATCGTATACGATACTATTCAATTCATCATAACAAGTAGTTTCTTAATATCATTTTTTATTTATCGTTAGTATACGTAGGTAAGCATATTAACAGTCAAACATGTTTCTTGAACAGCGTGACAATGATGAGGGTGCAAACTCGGCTGGGATAGAGGGAGTATTTTTATATGATTTTGGTCAATTTGGGTAAATTTGGGTTGACCCATAACCCAGCCTGACCCGACCCAAACCGACCCAAAACTATGAGAATATTGACCCGACCCATCCCAACCCATTTGACCCTAAATTTTGGATCAATTTGGGCCATGTTAGCTGACCCGCCATGACGTATGAACACCCCTAATTGCAAATAGTGTCTGCTCACTAATGCTTGAACTAATTTGTATAATAAACGGCCCAACCAAACAACACCAATGTGTGTAGAAAAGTGTGTTGCTAGCTTATGTTGAAAGTAATAATATAAGGTTTTCAAATGTGATAGTGGAAGTGTAACCCACTATTTTTGTCAAAGTATTGATGTAATGCTGCCAACCAAAGTCTGGCCAGATGGTCAACCACGAACAATTGTACTCCTTCAAAAAAAATCTATGATATATGTTAGTAGACGTTCTAAAAATTCCAAAAATATGTTCAAACCCTTATGTTGGTCAACTGAGGTCAACGACTTCACATGTAGGTTTATGTTGGTCAACACCAGTCGGTAATATATGCAAAAATGCCAACCCGCATATACTTTGTGTCATATTCAAAAGTACCCACTGAATGCAATATTTTGTTCCCTATTAAAGTATAACCACATATTTTAATCAACAAATGAGAATGCATACAGTCGTACCTGACATTGTTCAGCAAAACCGAACAAGTACAACGTCCAACCCGGATTAAATGGCACACTATTAATTTGCGTACGTCCCACGTTTAATGGAAAACTTTAATACTTACACAAAAATGGTAAGGAATATACTATAAAATTCCGACAATATCCTATTTTCCTTCGAAAGCTTTATGACTGGGTCCACCCATTCCCGAAACTATCCCTACTTTTTCACAATTATTCTTTGTCACCTCATCTTGCATTAAATACCTAGGCATGTTTCATTGTCCCATTTAGTCCGGGAGGGAGTAAGTTTCTAAATATGTACTTCTTATGCGCCCCCTGCTATACTATCTATATCCTATTTTATTACATTTCTAACTAGTTTGAGATACTGATGGTCTAACTTGATCATTTAAGACCGGGGAAGCAGAAATATGCATGAATTAATGGGACGGTGGAAGTAAATTCTGAAAATATGTTGTGACAACAATTTTTTAAGGATTCATCCTAACCCTTAATTCCAAAAAATACATTTTTTGTGATTCATCCAAATCTAAATTTCCAAAATATCCATTCAATTTCCAGAGAAATAAAAAGTGCCTAGTACTACAGTATCATATACTTCATTCGTCTCACCAGTAATGACATACTCCATTCAGTTCACTAACATTGGATGCCCATCCTTATTGGCATGGTTTTGTAACACTGGCTCCACTATCCTTATTTTCCAAATTCTACTGTATGTTGTTTTCATCCACTCAATTTACTTTTCACTCTTTCTACACATTCCCCACCACTCATTCTAACTTTTCTAAATCCAAATACCAGAAGCGAGTGAGCCAATGTTAGAGAGCTGGAGTAAGTATGTACTCTTTCATAGATAAATTTTGTAACCTCAGACCAAAATTATAGATTAATACATAATAAATATAACTTGTAAGTTAATGTTGAATTCAACTTAACATATATGTTGAAATTGAAATTTTTTGTTGGGTTTTGGCATATGTAACCATAGATGTTGATGGTCAAACATGATCCTTAACGTCCGTGAAAAAGAAAATATGTCATTACTGCTACAACGGTAGGAGTAGTCATTTCAATTTACGTTTGCATTGGGTTCCATCCCAATCTTCTTTAACACACCTCATCATGTCTTAGAACCACATTCTCCTACTCTCCAAGTTGTTCAACAACATAATCCAAAGCACTCTCCAATTCATTCACAGCGGACCCAGATACTATCAACTCTAAATGGCAGACATCAATTTCACTAAAGGAGCTATTGATGACAAACTCAAATTGCAGGATTCCATACTAGCTGGTAAGCATGTAAGGTTTTAGTATGGTAAAAAAATTCCTCAGCTTACCTCAATTTGAAGACTTTGGACTTAATTTTTCGATGTCTCCTGCAAATAGAGTAGGTCGAGAGGTATAATGCGGCAGAGCTTCTGTGCTGCAAAATGAAAAATGATCTACTCGATGTGGCTCAGAAGTTGGAGACAGGAAACCAAGTAGTTTAGTTAGCCATCTATTTTATACAAGTACATTCCAACACTGTTGAAACATTTTGTTCCAGTTCACGCTCCCATGTTCTGATTTATGTTTCTTATGAACTCAGATACAATCATCTAGGATGTGTATTGCACTGTCCAAGCAGGTTGAGAATGGACTTGTGAGGAAGAAGATAAACAGTGTTTTTGAATGATTTATTGTTCGTATCTTTTATTCATAGTGGGCCTTTAACTGAGACTAATTACCTAACTGGATGTGTTCTCTTGTTTAATGGTTCAGTTGGAAATAGAGTTTTGATGTATTATCCAGCAACATGATCTGCTGTTAGCACTGACTGATTTCCTCGACAACCCGGATGAGTTCACTAGGAAGTACAGCTCATCATTGTAGGGAGTTAAAGCAAATCCTTAAAAACCATAAAACTAGTGTAGTCGAATTCGTGGAGCTTCTGTCTTGGGGTTTCGTGACGTTGTTCTTAAGATTATCTTCTGTTTTGGTTGTGATAAGGATATATGTATATTCTAATTACAACCGCCTTTTTAAAGCCATGTGAAGCTTAGTTCAAAAATCAATTTTGTTCAGCATTCCCGGGTTGGACTAGGATGTGGTAATGGATACTTCACATTTTGAAATTTATGATCTTACAATTAAAGACTTGGTGTTTGTCAATAAATTTTTGTATCCGCAAGTTGTTATTCTAATATTATTCTCTGTTAGGATCTGAGGGGCAGCCAAAATTTTATTCATAAGGTTTAACTTGAAACAACCAAAGTCAAACCCTACTGGTGGAATACTCATATTATCTGCTTTCAATCCATTTCATACTAGCGATGCAAAGCAATAACACGTCCCACCTCCATCCTGTGCTATAACTGAAATGGGCGGCAATATTTAAAGCCTAATCTACGCAGACAACGTGCTTAAATGAGCAATAATTATTGAGCAATACAAAATGTCCCTGCACAACTCGCTCACGTATTAGCCGCCCATATATATAATGATTTATTTTTCCATAACATGTACATGAATTAGATTTAATATTCGATGATTATAATCCACTTTTCGAATTGTTTCTCCTGATCTTGGAGATAATAATTATATTGGCGATGATTTGCTAGGTAATAAGGACTACAGTCATAGGAGTACACATTTCAACGAAATTGATAATATAGTAGTGTAGTATTTGATATCTAGATATTTTCTACCTCGAAAGTTGAAGTGCTCACTAATTGGAAATATTGTCATGTAATAAAAACCATTTACTCTCAAAATCAAATTAACTACCTGATGTTGTTATCTACTTATCATTTACATTAGTTATCGTAGAATTTTTTTTTATGTTTGATCGAAAAACCTATGAATAAAAAAAATACAGCATTAGGTCGATTTGACGATTATATATTTTCCCGTCAGAGTTCCATGTTCAATTGATGTATTATTTACTATAAAGGATAACCGGGGGATTTAGTCTGGATGACCAGGTTGTAGAGCTGTGAACTCTGATAATCAAGTTTATTTTTGTTAGGGTCCAGTTTGGTTTCTGCCATTATTTTCCAGGTGATGATCGAGTTCGGGTTTAGTTAGGTTGAGTCCGACCGGATCGAGTCAGAAATTATGGTCAGAGATTGACATCTCTTCCATAGTTTTATGGTTCACCTGACCATGAATTAACCAAAACTCGGGTTACATTCAACATGGATCGCTATTGAACTGGATTGGAATTGGGTTGGTGTGGAGGGTGGGGTCCGTGGGATTGTGATTTGGGATTACTTGTGCCAACAGAAATTTCTTGGAAATGAAAAGAAATCATTTTAGTGGTTGGCTCGAGGAGATGGCTCGATGGAGCTAATTAGACGAGTCACATTGGCGGTGCATTCCCCAACCGACGACTCTTCACTTCCAAGGTCATCTAGGGTTTTCAGCCAGTAGTTGTTCCCGGGATGAACCCAACACGAGGATACCCTTTGTCCGACCAATTTCTGTCTAGTTTTCCCTAATTAATCTTTCCTAGTTAAATTTGGTTAATTCAATCCTACAAATTACAAGATTGACTAAGATATTTTATCACGGCAGAAATTAGATTGGCTCTCATCAAAATTAGAATGATTACTGTTTTAATTACAACAAATTAGACTAGCTCAACTATAAATTTTAATGATTATTGTATACAGATAAAAGTTGATTTTAGTGCAATACAATATAATGTACTCCCTCTGTCCCATTTCAAGTTGATTCAACTATTAATTTCGTCAAAAGTTCTTAACTTTGAGCCTAAAATTGAATTGGTATATAAGTTTAAATACTATTGTTTGACACACTGTTTGATTCGTCCACAAGAAGGGGGATTTTTCCAAGTGTTTAAACATATATAGGAGAAAACATACTAGATATAAGCATATATTGATACATATAAAAGCATGTAAAGAGAGGGAGGGGGTGGTTGGTTTTGGGTCCTAAGTTATGAAATTGAAAGACAACAACTAGCAAAGCAAGATAACTATGCTAATCATGTAACAACAACTATATAGATTATTAAAAAACAATTAACGGAGCCTTGGGGACAATCGACTTCCACTTCCAAACTTTCTATAGATAATAGATTCATTCACTCATTCAATTACATTTATTGTCTATGGGAAATGTTACCACCTCTCATTCGAATATCAACATTCATTCCTCCTTAATAGTAATTTACAAAGACAAACAACGACCATTTGCAAATCTCATTGATGATCAACCTAGACAAACAATACCATAGAGGTATTTCATCAATGGCATTTCACACAAAGGACCATAGGTTTGATAACAACAAGTCTTCTACCAAAGACATGGACATTTAACCAAACAAAGCATTTACAAGGCTAACCCTAGAACAAACCACAATCAAGGTTCAAACTTTCTTTGCATCTATAGGATAAATATGAAAACAATCCACATTAGCATACTTATCTAGTAAGAATCACCACACATTATACACAAGAAGTTCTAAATCAATGCTCTTGGATGTCATGTCAAATGAGCTAAGAAATTTTCAACTTTCCTAACACCCTAACACTTCAATCATAGAAACATTTCATATAATCAAACAACTCATGGTATAAATGAGGCAAAACACAACATTAATGGCATAATGCTCTCCAATAAATGTTCATAAATGAGAAAAGAGAGAATCTCACCACATAAGTTTGGAAGCTTCAATCAATTGCTCCCAAGAACTAGATTTAGCTACTAGAGTTCATACTAATTAATGCTAACAAACCAAACATAAAACAAGAGAAATCAAAGATGAAAATGGTGGAAAACTAGGGTTGGAATAGTACCAAGTCGGGCTGGAAGAAGATGTATGAAAGAGAGGAAAGAAAATGTTGTTTATAGTACAAAGGGATAAGGTTGTGTTCTGGCCACCCGTGCGTCGCGACTCGTAACAGGTTCATCGCGACTCGTGACGGGCACCAGAACAGAACCTTATCTTCTTTTCTTCTTCTTGTAGCAAGCACTCTTCTTCACAATGATTCCTCTCATTCTTCAAGTCTCCAAAGGAGATCTTCAATGGCCTCCGGTCTTCAAGTCTCCATGTTCTTCCTTTGTCACGCACAATCCACTTAGAAAAGGTAAAAGAGCGTAAAATCGCTCTTACCTCTCCTAAGAGAATTTCAAGATAAAACACAAGCTCTTGATAAAAAAATAACACAAAAGTGATCCAAAAAGTACTAAAATATGCACATAAAATGGACACATCAGAACCTATAACCTTTACCAAAAAATTAACGTACTTCGTACAACATATAGAAAAAAGAAATTAGGAAAGAATTATTAAAAGTTATTTAATAGTAAATTTTAATCTATTCTATTACAATAGTGTTGATAAATATATAACATTATTGCAAAGTATTGGAAAGTCTGTCTTGCCGTATGCTTATGGAAAGCCGATGTTTAATTAAATTAATATAATAGAAAAATTTTTAGTTGTAATATTAAACATTTAATATGCAACATGCAATATTTACAAGTATTATGACCCGATTAATGCAACCCTATAATGTTATCTACATTTATTATAATATGAAGTATAAATCTTGGTCTTTCCACGGCTTATAGAAAGACCATCTTCCAATGATCAGAGACACATCAAGTTAAACACGGTATGTCATGGAGATTTAATTTCTAAACTGGATGAAAATTTAGATAAATCGGACAACATGTTCGATTTTATATTTCGTACATATCCATTAGTTTTGATTAAGTTCTCTGATTTGTAATGTCTAGCTGAATTTATTTATGTTGCTTCTTCTACCAACAATTTTGGAAAGTAATATCATTTATCTTGTCATCGTTCAATATCATTTTCACGGGTTATCACAACATATTTATATTTTACCATTTCGGTGATTTAAATAATCATATTCAAACCTAAACTACTATTTGAGATCTTGTTCTGAAACCATCATATAGTTAGTATGATATGACGCTCATTTCATCTCCTGTGCTTATTTTCATCAAGGAGATATCCAGAGTGTTGTGCAACATACGGACTATGAATGATCATTTAGCATGTAAAATGAGCGTCATTCATAATTGTTGTCTTAATTAACATGTTTCCAATATTTGTGACACTACTATCGACACAACATGTGGAATGTTGTGACCAATTACGAACAAGCCATGCACAGTACTGGTGAAGTTTAAAGTTCGGGAAAAATATGAAGAAATAAGATCTAGTTAGGTTATACAGACGACGGCCAGCATGTGCTACAATGCAACCAAGTACTACTACAGTGTGAATTACATAGCTACTACACTTTGCTATGCAAAATAACTGTTCCAAAATAAAACATGCAACATCCCATACCCTCAAGTCTCATTGACCTGATCTCTTTCCATTTGCATGTGCACAACATTGAGGAGCTTGGATTGAGCCACAACCATCTTAGTCACCACGACATTGTCACGTGCTTGACTCAGATGCCTCTCCAGCTACGGGTAAAATAAGTTCATTCAATGAGTAAGAAAAGACCAGCCTTTAAAAAAGGGGGTGGAGAATGGGATGAATACCCTCTCGATGGTTTCCATCTCATGCATGTTATTGATAGTCCTACAACACACTATGTAGCCTGTAACCCGTTCCACCTGAAAGGAGAAATGGTTATAACCCGAGTAAAAATAACCAGTGTTAACTTTAAGAGGAAGTCAAGAATCCGAACAACATTACATTGCTATTTTGTGGTATTTCAATCGCATATTTGTACTAGTGCATAACGCGCTCCTCCGACATGATATGGTGTAGCAGATCAGAAATACTCTCATCTGAAGCAGTGATTAAACATACTTAGTATTACGATACATTGAATGGGTTATTCACACAAAGATGAGAAAAAAAAAACCCCCATGCAAATGAGTTGTATCGTTGGTACTGACCAAACAAAGCCTACCTTTTTGGCGGATTTCACCAGACATGATGGACTGGGCTTCAAAATCCCACACTAACCTTGCCATTTACATAGTTAAGCTAAGGTGGGTTTTTTTTTATTTGACTGAGTGTGTCTGAAGATTGTTAGGTGAAAGGAGGGCAAGCTCTTGAGTCTTTAGTGGGTTTGATTTGATAGTGGAGCACGAAACAGTCTTTGTAATGATGAAGGCACGTTCGTCCTGTGTTGACAGTATTTTGTGCTTTCTAGATGGGTTAAATAATGGCTACGGGTTACGAGAACTTAATTGGCGAGAATAACTTTATCTATTGTACTTCCCACGATAATTTATGTAGAATTAATTCATAAATATTGAACATTGTGCGGTACTAATTACGCATGAATGAAGAGGCTTAGAAATCTTGGGGTGTAGGTCTGCATTGAAATTGTGGATTACCTTTAAAAAGTATTTATTTTGCAATTAATTTTGTACAGTTCATGTGGCAAATGTGTGAAGTGCAACTTGTATTAATTTTTTGACATATGGAGTGGTAAAATGTGAGGTTGCCACTTGTCTACCAGACTTGCAAACTAACACTCAACCAGGAAGTTGCTCAACCAGTATATCTATAAATATAGCTGTTAGAGCAACAATTTTGACAAGTGGCATCTTCGAAGCTTTCTAAATAAGTTTATAAAATAAAAAATATTTCAAATGTTTTTCTCCTAGTATTCAATAAGCCCCTAGACAATGTTTTTGTTATTCAATTCAACACAACATCCCTTTATAGGCAACTTAACGATGCCTCAATTAATGAATATCTATTCCTTGTTCATTATATCTCATGTATATATATAACTTCTTCTCAACTCCGAATAAACTTGTCTGAAAGATTTATGCTTCCATATCTGCCATTTTTATTTTACTTTTATTTAAATATATTTAACTTATTATAATATACCAAATAACATTGAGTCAATTTTGGCCATTTTGTAATGTTATCAGAAAATAGGAAGTGCTCTCTTGACTAGGGGTGAATACATGTTGACTATGTGTTTCTTTGCAACTTCAGCTTCTCCGATCTGGTAGCTTCACTGGAGTTTTCCGCCATGGGGAAATCAATTAAAAGAAATAAGGGGAAATCTCATAAAAACAGGACCCAAGGGAAAGAGGTTCATGCTGAGAAAGATCTGGGTTTAAAAGGGGGTTGTATAGTGTGGGGAACAAGGGGAATGAGGAGTTCACTGAGGATGAATCTGAGGATTATCGAACGCCTGTGGGAGAATCCGCAGCCTACCTTCAGTCAATTGCAGTTCCTCTGAAAAATTTGGAACCAGAAGGCAGGAAGATGGATTGGGGAGACGGAGAGGAAGAAGGGCTTGAAAAGAAGAATTTGTGCTCACTGTTTGATTCTGAGCAAACAGGGGATCGCTACTACAAACCTATGGAGATTGATGGAACTCTAATTGGAGGGATAACAATGGAGGAAGTGGTTGAGAGTGAGAAACAGTGGAACTCAACAGTGATTTGCACGCCAATCGGATGTCACCCACCATTGAAGGTAATGATGGAAGGTTTTTTTCTCAGAATCTGGGGGAATAAAGTGTCAAAAATATGGCTACTGGATTCAGGTGTTTTCATGGTGAAAACCCTGAATAAAACTTTCTGTGATGACATGATAGAAAATGGGATATTCTTCTTTGATGACAAGCCCATAATTATTAAACATGGTCTAAAAATTTATAGAGGAGCCTGAAGTAGTGCCTATATGGATTCAGTTGCCAGGACTACCTGTAGTTTACTGGCATCCAAACTTGATCAGTAAAATCATAAGCCCCTTGGGCTACCCTATTTGCCTAGACAAGTCTACACTGGAGAAGGATATACTAGCTTATGCCCAAATTCAGGTAGAAATCAAACTGGGAGGACAGTTACCTTATAATATTTTTTTACTTGAATGAAAACAAGACAATAATGCATTAGGAGTTAAGATATGCATGAAGGCTAGATAAGTGTGTAGGATGTGGTATAATAGGGCACACTGTTTATGTTGTAGGAGAAAAGAGGGGATCACAGTTGAGGGTAAAAAGATACAGGTCTATGTTCCAATCAAGAAGGCTGAACCTCAAAAAGTGACAGTGCAGGAAAATAGTAATGGGCAACCTGATAATGCTGGGAATGCTAATGATAAAGTTGAAGGCATAAGTGAAAGTAGGGAAATGCTGGGAAAGCAGTATATACATACTAAAGATGCTCAGACAACATGGACTAGTGGCTGAATGGGGGATCAGGGGACTCTTTTAGCATATCCTCCTGATGGACAGTAACATTATGTGTTGGAATGTGAGGGGCCTGAATAAAAAGGGGAAACATAGGTGCATCAAGTGTTTTTTTTCTGATTATTCAGGTGAAATTGATCCGCCTATTGGAAACTAAGGTAAAAACTTAAAATCAAAAAAAAGTTTGGGATAGGATTGGACTGGGTTGGAATCTGTTGTCAAATGGCGGAGTTAATGAAAGAGGTAGGATATGGGTGGGATGGAGATCTGATTACTTCGATGTGACACTTATCAGTACTGGTGAGCAATGGTAGGACCTGAGCTGGAAAACTAAGGCAAAAAATATGGAGAGGTTTCTTACAGTAATTTATGGACATAACTCTATTGAAAAAAGAATGCAGTTATTGAGGCATTTGATAGGTTTAGGAAACAGATCAAAACCATGGTTGGCCATAGGGGATTTTAATTCTCCTCTGGAGTTAGAGGACAGGGTGGACTTGAAGGAGATTGAGAACTTCCAGGAAGTAGTGGAGAAGCTGAGCTTGATGGAAATGAGAAATGTAGGATTAAAATTTACATGGAGAAATAGAATGGAAAGTGGGGAAAGAATCTTCAGTAAGATATATAGATGTCTCGTTAATCAGGAATGGATGAGTAAGCTTCAGGATGCTTTCTGTGAAGTCAGGGCTGATAACATGTCAGATCACTTCCCTTTGGTGGTGAAATTGAATGGAAAAGTTGGATAACTCAGAAACAGTTCCATTATTTCAATATATGGTCTCTCTCACAACTTTTTGAAACACTTGTTAAAGTAAATTAGGGTAAGATGAAGGAGGGCATCTTGGAAGAACTGTCACAGAAGCTCCAGTATATACAGATTCCTCTTTCAAAACTGAATAAGGTGGAGTTCTCAAATATAAGCAAAAGAGCTCAGGAGACTACTGAGAAATGGAGGCAGGCTCAGGAGGCATTAAATGAAGATCCAGGAAGTCTGGATAAGCATAAGCTTGAAATAGATGCTAGAAAGGAGTCTGACAAACTCCCGGAAGCTGAATTTCAATCCTTGCAGCAGAAGTCCAAGATCTTATGGCTTAGGGAAGGTGGCAGACTCTCAACTGTCTTCTTTTCCTCAGTGAGGAAAAGATAGTACTAGAATCACATAATCAATCTTACTATTGTTGGGAAAGTTATGGGTGATTAGATAGTGATTGAGGGTGAGCTGCTACAGCATTTTAAAAACCATCTAGGGGTGAAGGTCAAAACAATGAAAATTGATGATAGACTGGTAGAGATGGGTGGAAGACTGGCAGTTGAGGAACAAGTGAAACTGCTCAGACCAGTCTCAGAGGATGAAATCAAAAAGGCACTGAAGGGGATAGTTACAAAGAAAAACCATGGCAGGGATGGTTTCACTAACAGTTTCTTCAAGGAGGCATGGGACACAGTAGGGGTGAGCTTCTCAGCTGCAATCCAGAATTTCTTCCATAGAGAACATATCACAGGTAAACTAATGAAGTTGTGATAGCACTAATCCCTAAAACACAAAATCCATAGGTACCCTCTGATTATAGGCCCATAGCTTATTGTTCTGCGGTCTATAAAACTATAACCAAGATTATGTGTGATAGGACTAGTGAATTTTTGCCTAACTTGATTAGTTATAATCAAAGTGAATTTGTGAGGGGTAAGCACATTGCACACAATCTTTTACTTACTCATGAGCTAGTTCAGAAATATGGCTTAAAAAGTATGAAAAAGAGTTGTTTGATTCAGGTGGATATTAGTAAGGCATTTGATTCTATCGACTGGGATTTTCTTATTATTTGGTTGGAGGCTATAAGGTTCTCTAGCCTAATGATTGACTGGATAAGAAAGTTCACCGTGACTTCAAAATTCTATTTAGCATTTAATGGCAGGATTATTGAATCATTTGAGGGGAAGAGGGGGGTCAAGCAGGGGGATCCCCTCTCACCCTTATTGTTTGTTTTAAGCATGGAGTATTTTCTAGGCTAATGGAGAGTAAATTCAGAGCTGGGGAGATAGAATACCAGCAAAGATGCAATAGAGTGAGTATCCACTCACTATTGTTTGCAGATGATGTGCATATATTCTGTGGGGCTAATCAGAGGTCGATTTAAGGTAGTAAAAGCTTTCTTGAAGGGTTTATGCAGGTCTCATGGTTGTTCATCAATGTTAAAAAGTCCCAGGTCTTTTTCTCCTGCATGGATGAACATGAAAAGCAATTGATAGAAAGCATACTGGAGGTTAGAATAGGTGACTTCCCTTTACACATTTAGGGCTGCCTGTCTCACATACTAAGTGGAGAAAAATTGAATGTGAGAAGCAGATAGACAATATTAGTAGTAACCTGAAGCTATGGTCAACGGGAAACTTCTCTCATACTAGCAAGATCATACGTATAAATTCGGTGTTGTTAAGTATGTTAGGATAATGGGCCATTTTTTTAGCTTCCTCAAGGGGTCAATAAGATGATAGTTAAGTTGTGCAAGGATTTCTTGTGGGGATGAGAAGAAGGACAGGTGGGCTATACAGCAGTGGCCTGAGCTACACTGTGTAAAAGCAAGAAAATGTGAGAAAGAGGCATCAAATATCCAGTAATGTGGAATAGGACACTCCTGTGTAAGCATATCTGGAACTTGTGCTCTAAGAAAGATATTTTATGAGTGAAGTGGATCCATGCCTTTTACTTTTAAGGAGAGCAGATTGAGAAGCATCATCCCAAAGAAGGGCACAACTCGGCATGGAGAAACATGTGTGTATTGCAGAAGAAGTACTGGAAACTGATACTGGGAAATGTTGATAGAAGAGGAAAACTAGGAGTGAGTAAATTGTATGTGGAGATGAATGGTGGTGCAGTCAACAGATCCACAAAAATGGCAGTTTGGAATAGAGTTGTCTTACCAAAGCAAAACATTTTCCTTAAGAGGGTATTTAGAGATGGCCTACCCACTACTGATAAGCTTCACGGACAGGGAATACTATAGAAGCAGCAGTTGTGCAGCCTTTATAATCTGGAGCAGGAATCAATTCTACATATATTTGTGAAATGCAGTTCTCTAGCTCGGTTGTGAGTGATTTGGTGAGCTGTAGCTTGAGAAATTTGAGACAGTTAAAGAGGTTTCTATTGATGCTGGTGAGAAGAAAGCAATGAGAGAAGATCAATGACCTTAACAGCTGCTTTGTACCACTTATGGGAGGAAAGAAACAGCAGGGTTTTCAAGAAGAAAGAAAGAAAAACTTAGGCAATTGCAGAGCTTGTAGAACTGAATGTAAATGGAGAATCAGTAAACATTGGAGAGAAGAATTAGACACCTAGAAAGTTAGTCTTTTGGGCCGGTTGTTGGGCCATTTTGTTGAGTTAGTTATAGGCTTGGGGAGATTAGCCTAAACATTGTACACCAAGTTTTGTTTTTAATATACAATTTCATTATCAAAAATAACATTGAGTCAATTTTTTTAACTATATATATATATATATATATATGAATTTATTTTAGGCACTGTATCGTGTACTCTCCTATAAATATAGTAAAATTTATTCATTGTTACATTTATAGATTATTTTATATTTTATAATTTCAATCAGAAATCCGTGCATTGGCGCTGGTATTATCTAGTAGTAGTATAAATACAAAAGAAATGATTGGGAAAGGGGGGGTTTCCATATGCTTACAGACTGTCCACAATTGCATGTACCTAAAATATTATAATTTTATATTGAATTTAAATATTGAATGTTAGAACTTAAAACACGTAACAATGTGCAGTACTTTTCCAACTTTATTTTTGAGAGAAAACTTCTCCAACGTGACATTTTCATAACATATAATCTCAAAATTCGGTCAAAATTTTATAAATTAGTACACAAGTAATTAAAAAATTAGAAGATAATTCTTATGATAAAAAAAATAAAGCCGCCCGTCCAAATGATTATGGAAAAAAAGGCTATCAGGAGACCCACTTTAAATATAGATATATTCTGAACATAACCAACCCAGAAAATTTAAAAATTGTGCCAATAGAACTTTTAAAAACTTTTAACTGCATTGACTTCTTGTATCTGGGATTAATTCTATTTGAAATGCACATACAAAGCTTAGGGAGTTATCCCACAGTCAGTTCAGGAGTTCCCATCAACTCAGCTCAGCTATTTTGAACATAATCCCAGGTCTTCTATACTAAAATCATCTCCAATCAACTCAACGTAGCTTTTCCCAACTGTGTTCTTTTCCTCTCAACCCCTATAAGTTCATATCTACTCAAATCAGCTCTGTTTCAGCTGAACTGGACAAGGCCTTATCTAAAATACAGTTGACATTGTTACCCATATAGTTCGGATAGCACAACAATATAACAATTACACACACATTACCCAAGGTCATCTAATCATCAATTTGGACATGAAACTACAAATTAGAGAAATTTTTAACCTGTTGCTATATTACATAATTTGTTTCGTTTTAACCCAACACTGATTACGAAAATGAAGAAATTTGACCCTAATTGTAAAGACTGTTATGATTTAAACCTAATCATTTTTATAAATTTCATATGTAACTCCACCTTCTGGTCCGACTTTGGTAAGGCTGGTTATCCTGCATGAATATTAAGGCTATTCAAGTCCGTGTGATTAAATATTTCGTACAGAAATAGGAAGTAGTACCTTAAAATCCAAATTTCTTTTAGTTTTTAGCACGATACTTAGTTACAGTATTAGCAAACTCTACTCCCTCTGTCCTAATTCAATTTGCAATTGAAAAATCCATTCAGTCAAAACTTCTTAACTTTTACAATAAACTTGTGGTATATAATTATAAATATTATTGAGTGATGCCATATTAGATTCGTTATAATAGATATTTTCATAATATTAATTTTTCACAAGTTTTAATTATCCTCAATAAAAGATATTTAGGAAACTGACATTTTTTTGTCAACTGCTGAAGGTCATAGTCCGCAGCTTAAAATGGGACAGAGGGAGTACAATATTTAATTACGTTTCCCACTAATTACTGGATTAGTAGATTTATGCCTAGTTTTAGTTTTATAAGCATTGCCCCAGAGATTACCTTTTTCCTATTAAACCAAGTTGAAACCCAGTTGGACCATTCAACCCGACATCCTAGCCAACAAGGGCCACATCGGATGGACATGTGTCATCATTGAGTGTGCAAGTTTCTTTGGTCAAATCATAACTCACAACTCATTACCCCCTTCATCTTCTCAAACATCTTTCATAGAAACTCCTCCACTACCCTATCCAAGTTTCCTGCAACTAGAAATGGGGGATCTCAATCTTCACATGGAGGTATTGGCTGCTGCAAAGGAATGGAGAGCAACACTAACTAAGGGTATATTTTGGTTGCAAAATTTTGTATTAACAATCATGTGATAGCAAACCATATTCATACCTTTATCGAAGCATAGACATACCTCCATCTTTATTGTTGCAGATTAACGTAAGAGGCATGACGACGAACATGCCCGATGGGTCACCATGAAGGAACATATGGACGATGTCGCAAAGTTTACGCTGGATATGAACAAGGTTCATATTTTGAAATGGATGTCAAACTTATTTCCATACACCTACTTCCTCTCTCCCCCAACCACATTATCGAGATCCCATGTTTAGATGTACTTTCACAAAAAATGCAACGAAGTCCATGATGAGCTTGAAAAGATATTCATCATGAAGAATGTGTGGTTCACTCTCATATCTAAATGAATTCCTCTTATAAACTTGGAACCAGGTTTGCCTCTAATTACTTATAACGGATAATATTGACATGAACATCAGCATGTTACTGTTGCAGAATAAGGTGGAATCAGCAAAATGCCAGTTGTTCATGATGGAAAAAGGGTTGATTATGTGGATGACCCAGATCTGTTTATGAAGAAATACAAATCATCACCCGTTGTCTGACTGTGAATGCAATTTAGCATATGATCTTGGTCTCTAATTTCAACATTTTGTTGAGGACATACCAAACCATAATTACCTTTTAATATGGATTGGTTGGAATAATTGTACAATACATTTTGTAGTTGGTGTTGTTGGTTGTAGATTAGGACAATGTTTTTGTCTCTCCTTCATTTGTTTTACCACATACACATATTAAACCCTACCCAAAATTCATATAGCGAACTTGTTACTTTAGCATTTATAGAATAAGAAACCCGGGATATTTTATCTATATTGATCATGGATGTGTAAAAACTTGGAATTGCATATTCGAGTAGCAAACATTTGCAACATCACATATGGGGCAAAGGAATCATTATGATCACAAATAAAGCTTAAGTCACAATTGTGGTTGAATACATCCAAAGGGAAACATCACTAACCAAACCCCAAATCCATTAAAAATGTTACCAGTTCCATGATACAAAACAACTATGACCTAAGAACAATTGCGATCACTACTCATCAAACAATGCTTTTGACTATCAAAAGCAAGAAGGGTAAACACAGAGGACAAGTATATACTTTGAGGAAGAGGATGTGGTAGAGGAATTGATTTCTTAACAAAATTCTGTGGATCCTCTAGGAAATCTGCACTTTTCTCCATCAAGATAGATTTCAAATTTTCATTTCATCCCCATTACACAACTATAAAATAAGGAATTGTTAGTCACTATAAAGCCAATGCAATCTTCCTAATATTGAAGGGGGATATTTAAATAACCCGTTGTTTGTAATTCACCTTCTTAATCTCATGCATCACTTCGATTTCATCATGGATCTAAAGGCACTTCTTGTATGCATCCTCATGTGGATACGGGAAGGATGCATGCAGTTAGGGGGTGAGGTAGTGGAGACTAGCAGGAACTGTAAACAACATTACAGATAAGATAATTCCCCACAATGAAAAACCTTTTTCGTTTCCAGCAGAACACCCGCCATGATGTCCAGATTATCAATCAATATCATACACTTTAGACTCTCCGAGGCGATGGTCCTCTTTTTCTTTGTACGAAACATAGCGTTGCCTATGACAACAAATACACATTTGAACTTTAATATATAGACACTATAAACAAGAGATTTGAGTCTTACCTACCACTATTGAAAGCTCCATTTACTTCCTTACTTCCCTGATCTTCTAGATGAGGCTGAGATTGGCCATTTTGCTACGGTGATTGGTTCTAGAGTAGTCGAGGAGATAGGGTGGTTGGAGAGGAGATTTTAGATAATGTTTTGGTTTTTGGTCAACTTGGAGCGTCCCAACCAGGGTATATAAGTGCACCAAATGCCGTTACACACTTATCAACGCAGCAATCAACCCAACTTTACTTCATCCCTATTGGGAATTTACATAACCGTTGGTCCGGTTAGATCCGGGTAAATATTAGAACATCTCCCACGTTAGTTCATGGTTAGGTCTGGGCCTGGTTTGCTACAAATTTTTTGTAACCGGGACACGTACTCTAAAATCTATACTCGCTCTATCCCAGCTTAAATAGTACATAATTTTTTTCAGTCAAACTTCTCGATGTTTGACCATGTGTTTGGATAAGTAAACGACCAACAATTATCGTATGAGATACCTTTAGATTCACCGTAATATGAAGTTTTAAAATATCAACTTCTTGTGTGTCGTTATTATACATAATTACATATATTTACAGTCAAATGTGTTTATTTTAGACCGTGAAAAAGATTCTGTGGAATTTAATAGGGATGGAGGGAGCACCCCAATTGATTCTGAAGTATCAAAATTTGAGTAGACACATACTCGATCAAGGTTCTGGGTAGTCCTACAACTATGCTCGTCTCTAATTGATTTGAAAATATCTTGCCAATGTACTATTCGTTGAATCATCTTCCTCACTGTCAGGCCATGACCGTCCCCTTATCTGAAATTAATGAAATTTGTGCAACCCACATACAGGTACAACCCCATTCATAGAAGAATCATTCCTACCACATGTTCATGTTGTATAACTATTGGGAAAAAGAATCCCTTTGCACAACTCAAGATGACAAACAAATAAAAAAAGAAAACAGAACACAGATTTAACGTGGTTCACCAAACGTGTTGGCCACCTCCACAAATAGAAACAGATTAATCTTATTGCCCAAATGGGCCACACTGATTAAAGATGTCAGGATGTCACGCTAGACTACCTGACCCAGATTACAAATACATAAGGGGCTTCATTGTTCCCACAACTTACAGATAAAGAAAGGTGATCTGAAGACCAGAACAGAAGTGTACAAAACTCACACCTCATCCAGAGTGATGATTTCTCATACCATAACAGATGTATGAAGAAAACTTACCTAAAATCCCTAACTCTCCCTCTATTTATAAGAGTTTGAGTGTAGATGAAAAGTCTTCCAATTCATGAATCTAACTCTTGGAATTCGTGATTAATGAACTGTCCCTTAGGTCACCCACTCGTGAATAAAGAAACTATTCAACTCTTATTGATTAATTATTTTGGAATTCGCAGAGACCCATGTGCCCACTCATGTTATTACTATGCTTGCCTATATCCCTAAACAAACTAAATATTGTACGACACCAAACGTTAATTGTCACTTTAATGAAAATGACATGTTCAGTTGGTGAATTATATTTAGGTCAATTATATTTAAATAGGATTGAGAACTCTTTTGCCTTCATAAAACACATGATACACGAAACGGTGCAAATTATTGTTATGAAACATTGGGATTTTATTAGCGACGGAACAAGGTACTGGCAAACTCATGGAACGTGTTGAACTTAGCACAATAACAACCATAAAAAAGTGCGGAGAACATGATAACCACGAATTTCATAAACAAGCAAACATATATCTGTCAATACCCCAGCTTGGACCAGTTCGGATTCAACTATCACATCAAACATGAAACGGAGTTAAAGGATAGTTATGCTTAACATTGCCATAACTGCATAGTACAAAACACAAATATTTCAGAATCCTGCCCAATTAAAGGAAAGTGACCTACATCCTTAATCATCCACGGTGTTGCTTCTTATCGACCGAAGAATATCCAACGCAAAGTTCAACATCTTTAAGGTTTACACCCTGTCTACCAAGATCATGTAGGCATGGTTCCTAGCCAGCTCAACCTGGGCAGTATAAACATATGATTAGCTGGATACAAGTATATGTTTAACTAATCGAATTCGAGACATGATAGATATAGTACAGGTGACAACGAAGACCTTCTTGACGGCCATGTACATCCCCAGTTTGTGGCGAAGCAGAATGGACCTGTTGTACTTATCAATCTAATCCATCACCCATAGAACTTGTGATTAGTTTCAATCAAAGGCAAGCGAAAATTGAAAACTATGGTGAAATTGAAGATACTGCCTCATTCTTTTTGAGGTGATCCTCTATCTTCACATCAAGCTCCTCCAATGTTTCTCTGCATGCATTGTCAAAGCATTCTTTGTGTAGTCTGTTCTCTACAATGGGAGACAAGTTTGAGCAAGGGATTATTGTTCAAAGGGGAATAGAAATCAAATACCAGGACTCTGTTTAATTATTACGCAAAAACCCACCTTCAATGATATGAGCTTCAAATGTACTGACCAATTCAAGAAACTTGGTGGTGGATTTCAAAGACTCCATGACCAAAGGGACTAGTAAGGGAGACATTTGGAGATGGGGGTAGGGGAAAGGTTGGACTTAATCTAGAGTGTGTTTGGTTGTTCTCTAAAAAAGTGGAGTGGGTTTTTATATAAATTAATAGAAATTTAATACTCCCACTATCCCAACTCCCAACTAGGGATGGTCATTGGTAGGGATGATCATGGGTCGGATCTGGGTCGAGTCCAATAAGACCCTGACCTGACCCTAAAAAAGGGTCCCAAATGGGTATAACTTTCTAATTTTGTTCTTGACTAAATAAAATATGTATTATCATCTCCAATACAAATAATAAAAATTCAATATGGACATGCATTAATTCTTCACGGAAAATATATTGTTCAATTACAAATAGAAATACAATAAATATCTTAAACTAATTTTGAAATTAGGATATTGTTAGGTTAATATGGGTCTACGGGTTGAGTATAGTTGGGTCTGGGTCTTTATATTTCAAACCCAGACCCGGACACCCATAATAACATATACATTAACAACATTGCATGCATATAGATTTCATATAAGAGTGGGTCTCCTGACAAACAGTCTGTCCATAAGCTTATGGACATGCCACTTATTTTTTATATTATACACTGCATTTGTTAAATTACATACTAAATGTAGAAATTTCAACATAATTTAATATTTGGATTTTATTTATTTTCACATACAAATACATAGTATTACTTGTTTCGACTTTAAAAATAAAATATCTAAATGTAATAAAAATATTACAACATTTAAAGTAAAAGTCACTGTGGATTGTCCATAAAATTAAGGAAAGACCGCATTTCCTGAGACTTTCACTTTATATAATATGAAAAATGATCAGAGTTTTACAGATATGATTCTAATATCGTCGTGCCACTAAATGGTTAATGGAAATTTTTTAATTAATATTATGATATTATTTTTTGTAAATATTTAAATTATATGATAATTATTATAGTTTAATGTGAATTATTTTTTGTAACAATAAACATTTGGGTTAAGATTCTTAGTTTTAAAGGGTGATGAGACAGGTTAAATACACCGATGAGTTTTATGAACAACAAAAATTTATGATACAATAGAATAAACTGAAAAGAAAAATATTTTGAATTTTTAGGAGGATGATTGGATGAACCAAAGAAAAAATTATTGAAAACCAATTTGGAATGATTGTAACCTTGGTGAAGGGGTACCAGAAAATAAATGAAAAGTTTGTAATAAGCATTTCGAGAACCGATGTGAACCAATGCAATGTACTTATAATCTATAACTTATACCATATTCAGACGGTACGGTAAACATCAAATTTATATTTTTATAAATTAAAAAATCAATCAAAAGGCTGCATTGATTCCTATAAGTGAGGATGCATTGATTCCCATAGTTAAAGCTGCATTGGTTCTTACAATTTTCACTTTTCAAGAGAATGCATTGGAAACTTACTTTAGTTTAGTTATGAATATAAATTACACATTTCGAATAATTTCTAAAACTGTTGTGTAATTTTGTGTGAGTGGCATGTGGCAAGAATGACATCTTCTAATATGTACTTTAAATTTTATTTGAAGGTTTTTTTTATTAAAAGGATAAAATATGGATGTCAAACAACTGTATTGTTGGACAGAAATTTTACCCGATAGTAAAGTTGATCAACATTCATACTATCTTACGATTTTAGTTGACAAACCTTCCATTAAATTTATGGATTTGAGAGTAAAAATAGAATTTCTCGTCAATTTTTTAAGATTAGGTATCCAACATTTTTGTTGTCGTAGGAAATTATTTTCATCCATAAAACAATTGCTACATAATATTTGAAAATATGTTACTTTAATACTTATTGATAATGTAATATATGAAAATATATATATATATATATATATATAAGTAGGTGAAATTTTTATTTTATAAATCATCTTTAGATAAATATTTTGAGTGAAATAATATTTTTGGGCGATTAGTTCAGGGAACAAAATCGATACATTAAAGGAAAAATAATAGTTACTGCATCCTCTATCACCTGATTAAAGTAAAAAAAAATTGAATCCTGAAACACATAAAACTGATGTCGTAATATCTGTGACGCACAAGTGTAGTAGGTAGACGTAATGGATACAAACTGACTTTCAATTGGATTTCATTAAATTATGGTTTTTTATAAAAGTTTGGGAAAGGATTAATTGTGGGCATTGAATGTCTTGAAATTTGGTAAGTAATTGATGAGGTTGCATGGTAAATTGGGGACATTAACTTTTGAAAATGTTATATTTTTAAATAGTTTTTTTAAAGTTGACGTGGAATTTTCTGTGACTAACACGTGGCAAGAATTATGGAAATACATGTTGACTTTTGCTAGTTTTCCCAAATTATTAGCACATGTTGACTTTTACAGGTTTGCCCAAATTATTTTTGAGAATTAATATCTATAATAGACTGAATTTATAGATAATAATAAGTTTATTTTATGAAATTACATACTCCCTATGTGCGCATGTCAAATTGCACACAATCTTTTTCACGCTCATCGTGGAACTTGTCTAACCGTTAGTATGTGTAAGTACATATGATAACGACAAACAAAAAATTACTTTTGAGAAACTATTTGTTACGCCAAATCCAACCATATAACATATGGTAATATTATTGTTTATATGTCTATTCAAATATGTGATCAAAGTTGGACCTGAGTAGTGATATAAAGTGAAGTATACAGTTTGAGCTGGGACGGAGGCATTATTAGGAGGATTCAAGTGAGATACTACAAGATGGAATTATATCTTGTATATAACTCAATTATTACTTTTCAGATTAAATAGTTTTGACTAAATGAATAGTGTTTTTGCAACTACGGCTGGGAAAGATGGAGTATTACTAGTATAATGATTTCAATAGCGGTCAAACCATTTGACGAATTGAACAAGATATGTGCAAAGGTCTACTACATCTTACCCATGATCTTGTTTCTAGAAGTTGGAATTTTACCCCCTATTTAAAAGTATTCATCTACATACCTACTTATCGACAACTCGAGAATATTTTATTGATTATTATTACATCCCAGTAGTAGAATTCATAACAAATGCCTATCATATTAAGTGATGGAATATAGACAAAGAAATATGAGCTGAGTTACGGTAATCCTTGATTATGGTTTGCATTTGTCGTACAATATGTAATAATATTTGGATGTTGAAAGTTCCACAACAACCAATATCATGGCATATGTCCTCTACACACTGTGATCTGTGTTTAGTGGCAATGCGAGGGTGTCCGGATGTGAAGTGATTGTGGCTCATAAAAATGGTGCATCGAAGAATAGTTTGACAAAATTACATTTCCTACAGTAGAAGTTCCAACATTGTCCGTCCTAATCTGATGGAATAAAAATAGTACCAAATTTATCGAACAGTGGATTAACATCCTATGATGCTAACAAAATGAATTAGAAATATAATATGTTATTCTCAATAAATGAAAATGAGTTATTATTGATATGTTGTTGGATATTTTGTTTGATGGTATAAGTTCACAGCTCGAATTACATGTATTTAAGTAGTAAATATGATATTATAGTTACATACTTGAAAAGCAATACATATAAAATTTATAACAAAAATACTAATAAATATCTCACGGATGTATGAATTGTTACTGAGGGAATGAGTAAAATATTGGAGTTATTGTGAAAACATAAGACGTTTCTACACAAATACTAAGCCATCATTATCATCGTCCTAAATAAATAGGAGGAAATGCCTAATCTCTAAATGAAGGGCTAACATGTAATACCGTGTATGATTATAAGGTTCTGCATACAGTATATGGATTTGGATATCTCTGCCAACTTTAATCGACAATGTAGTCACCAGCGCACGTGTGTTACATTTCATGGAGGTACTATTACATTATGACTCTGAATGATGGTATCAAAACATTTAGGCGGTCATTTTCCAGCTCTTTTGCTAGAATATTTTTGGCAGAATTTGTTCGTTTTGGCAGGATAATGGACATGAGTGTGAAAAGGTGCCTAGACTTTATGATATAACCATTACTGACCACGAACTCAATGTCTTAAACTACGCCGGAAAAATTACGGTTAAATGCAGGGCTGAAATTCCGATTTGCTGAAATATAGTTTTGTTGCAATCGTATCCATATCTTCCAGCAAAAACAACAAAACCATGAAGAGGAAAGCTGGAAATGAAGACAAGTGTTTTTTCGTAGAAATTTCACCGAATGCGTTGCAGACACTGTACGACGGTCTTTGTAACGAATACTATGGATTCAAGGAGGAGGTCTTGGAGCTATTCAGAAGAATAATATCTATTGGGGGCAGTTGAAACCTAAATCAATTCCTTGTTTGTGACCCCCCACTAGTCAAATTGATAGAGATGTACAATGGTGAAGTCTTCGGTTGCGAACTCACTCCAGCCAGTTACAGGCCCAGGAAGAAACTGTGACTGGACACTCCATCTCCAATGAAATCAAGCTTCGGGGATAAGGTCACACCTGGGTCTGATTAGATTAGATTAAGCTTGGTGTATGTGGGTGCCACCTGTATAACTGGGTAACATGTTACCCTCTCACAAAGCAGTAACTAGGTGTTTGAATTGCAAAAGGTTGCTGAAAATGAACTACTAGTGTAATTTTCAAGTCTAATTTCTGCAAGTTATTTTACTGGTTTTCATGATCAGTTCAAGTATATGTCCTGGCCATGACAAGGCTCGTACTCTCTTAGTTATGGGATTCTCTTAGCACATGAGGTCGATAAAATGTAAGAATCTAACCAAATTTATTATTCCGGCATTGCCAAGAAGTTGGCCATAAATGGATTCTTTTGCATCCATGTATGAATGTTTATGTAAAGCCATGACCTCTCCTTAAACTCCCTCACTGCCGCCTAACCATGCGCTATGATTTTGAAATGAAACTTTGGGACCCTTGTTAGATGGATTGGATCTTGGAAGATGGAGAGGGTTAATACCATTTTCTGGGTAATTTACATAATAATTAATTATAGTGGGATAGGAGGTGTCATGCTTTGAAGGTGGAGAGATGTGGAGAGTTCAAGACTTCATTTTTTTACAAAATACAATTTCATTTTTAATGCATTCTATGTGTATTGTATTAAATGTTAATTCACTAAAATCGCATGCTCTCTCTGCTAGTACGGGGAACCGAATGTCATCCCTCTCGAAAATCCATATATTAGGGAATGTTAATTCCCCACTGCACTTGTTATTCCATACTTCTATAAATTAATTAATCCCAGTAGTACCTGACGGTATTGATTACAAATTGTTACATTCGATTGAAACAAACATTTAATATAAAAAACCAGCTCAGGCCGAGATCAAATATCAATAAAAAATATATTCATCACCTATTATGAAGATGTATAATTGGAATTGATCTTAAGTGGCAGTGGTATTTTTGTCATTTTAGTTGCAGGCAATGGCCAAAATTAGTAGTCAACACTGGTATAGTGACAAGAGGTTACAAATGCAAATTTAATACTCCATTGTCCCATGTTATAGAGTCATAATGGCAATTTCAACCTCAAGTAAGGCTTGCAAATTAATATATATTTTCCCTCCTTATGTTTAAAACCTTCTATACCGTATACATACAAAATCCAGAAACTATCGAACCAATATTGAACCACCTCTCATTTGCGACAGAGTTGATGTAAGATACCCCATTCTTTTTTTTTCAACTCGCTTTTAATTTCATAATAATAATGTATGATTGATGATGGTAAAGGTTCATTTATTTACAAGTTTTCTTTGATTCATGATGAGATGTGAGTATGGTCCAATGAGCGGAGTGAAAAAACTTTACTAAACTGCGACTAAAATAAGCAAGGAAGTAAGCAAGTTTTGTGGGTATTATGCTGACAATGACCGTTTACGAAAGAGTGTTATTTTCGTTAAACTCTAACTGTTATTTTCAAATTTCTTTAAAATATAGTTTGTTTGTTTCTTTTTGAAAATTTGACGTTAAGAAATTTGACATTATTTAAATTTCTTAAAATAAAAATGTTTATATATTTATTTTATATTTTGTATTGATTAAAAGTGTTTATTATTGTGTAATAAAAAGTGATCATTATTATTTTATTAAATAAAAGTTATGCAAAATGGAGAACTCGTTGGACTTGAACCAAAAAGTAATGAAAAATATGAGTTTTCACTCTTTCTTTTTGAGAAACTTTTGGAGAATCTGTTGGACATGCTCTAATACTACCTCTGTCCTATAAAAATCCGCACTTTTAATATGTGACACTCATTAATGTGAAATTTTGACCATATTTGAATGGAGATAATAAACAATGATATTAACATATGTGATATTTTAGATTTATCTTACGGTAATACCCAGTACCTAAATATTGACTATTTTATTGATGTTATTATAGGTGGTTAATCAATTTAATGGTCAATCATGTTTAGTGAAGAATGTTGGTTAATATTCTATGTGGTTTAGTCTGGGATAAAGGGAGTAATCAAATTGGAATCTATGATGAGCACGAGAGATATGTAGTCTTATTGAAGGAAATTATCTCGAGTCGTAATTTCTGGCAATGTACATGGTTTTTGACCTATTGGGAAATGTACCGGTTGAAAATACCAGTTCCCAGGAAACCCATAAATCCTTTCGTTTCAACAGCCAATGCTTTCTTCCAAAGCGGAAATCTTTAATACAATTCTTACTTTTTTCGGCTATAAATACAACCACACATGGGCCACAACCTATGCAACAATTTTTCACACGGAACCTCTCCCACTACTCTAATATCATTACCCAGAATCTAAATCGATTTCAAGCCATGGAAAAAACTGTGAAACAACTATTCGATGAAGCAAAGAATTACGAAGAATAACAGAATGGTGGTATGGTCATAATCGGCAATATTTTATTTTTGTTCATATTTATACCCTGGTTATCATTTTCCAAGTTCACCTCTAATGATCACCTTTGAGTGTTTATGTCATTGCTCAAATTACTTGAGAGATGATCTGAACATCATGATATCGGCTAAATCGGCAGTGCTCCGGCAGCATAAGACGGCATCAAGGTTGTTAGACATTGGACATGCAATGGTTGTTGCATTTATTCATGTACTCCGGATTTAGTACTTTCCGATTATTACACAGCTGAACTATTAATCACACCAACATTTTTTTGCATTGCAGAAAGAGGGGTACCATCGGTGTCTCAAAAATATTAGGAGAATCAAAGACTGAACAATCGTACAAAAGGTCGGATATCAGTCATTATATAAGATTAATTTTAACCTTACTATCTAAAATGTTTACATAATTACTTGGTTGATGTTCGATACCATTTAGTTGGAACGGCGTGTTGCAAGTTTGCAGAAGTTGATGAAAATGCTCTAGCTAACTCTATCAGAGGCGAAGTATGCAGGGGATATTGTCCCTCACAATATTGACGGGACTGTGGGAGGTCTTCGTCATACCTCTCAAAGTTAATACTTTTAAGTCCTAATGCTTCCTATCAACAATTAAGTAGGTGATGGCAAGTCGGGTCGTCCACGAAAAGAGGGATCTTTTCAAGTGTTTAAACATATATAGGAGAAAACATTATATGAATATACATACATAGATACATATAAAAGCATGTAAACAAGGGGGGGTTTGGTTGGTTTTTTATCCTAAGTTATCAAATTGAAATACAACAACTAGCAAAGCAAGAGAACTATGCTAATCATAAAATATAACTAAAGATACAATGTAAATGATAATTAACGGAGCCTTGGGGGTTCGACTTCCACTTCCAAACTTCATATAGCTTATTGATTCATTCCCTCATTCAATTACATTTATTGTATATGAGGAATGTTATCACTTCTCATTCAAAGATTAACATTCATTCCTCCTTAAGAGTAGTTTGCAATGACAAACAACGACCATTTCCAAACCTCATTAATGATCACCCTAGACAAACAACATCCTAGGGGTATTTCATCAATGGCATTTCACCCAAAGGACCATAGGTTTGATAACAACAAGTCTTCTACCAAAGACATAGTCATTTAACCAAACGAAGCATTTATTAGGTTAAACTTAGAACAAACAACATTCAATGTTCAACATTTTCTTTGCATCTATGTGACAAATATGAAAAAAACCACATTAACATACTCATCTAGCAAGAATTGCCACACATTATACACAAGAAGTTCTAAATCCATGCTTTTGGATTTCCATATCAAATGAGTTACGAAATTTGCAACTTTCGTAACACTCTAACATTTCAATCTTACAAACATTTCATATACTCAAACAACACATGGTATAAATGAGGTAAAACACAACATTAATGGCATAATAAATGCTCCCCAACAAATGTTCATAAATGAGCAAACATAGATTCTTACTACATAAGCTTGGAAGGTTCAATCAATTGCTCCCAAGAACTAGGTTTAGCTACAAGAGCTCATACTAATTAATGCTAAATAACCAAACATAATACAATAGAATTCAAAGATGAAAATGGAAGAAAATAGGGTTTATAATAGTACCAAAAACGGAGATGAAGAAGATATGAATGAGAGGAAAGAGAGTGCTATTTATAGTACAAAAAGGATAAGGTTAGATTATGGCCACCCGTTGGTCGCAACTAGCGGGGAGTTCATTGCAACTCGCGACAGGCTCGTGATGAGCTCATCGCGACAGGCTCGTGATGAGCTCATCGCGACGAGCTCATCGCGACGAGTGCCAGAATTTAACCCTGTTTTATTTTTTTCTTCTTGTGGTAAACACTTATCTTTACAATTATTCCTCTCATATTTCAAGTCTTCAAGGTCTTCAAAAAATGGTCTTTGATGGCCTACGGTCTTCATGTCTTCTAAGCAAGTCTTCAAAAAGTCTTCAAAAATGTGATCTTTGATGGCCTCCGGTCTTCAAGCCTCCGTATTCTTCCCTTGTCACGCAAAATCCACTTAGAAGAGGTAAACGAGTGTAAAGTTGCTCTTACCCCTCCTAATAGAATTTCAAGGTAAAACAGAAGCTCATGATAATAAAAAGAGCACGAAAATGACCCAAGACAGTACTAAATTATGCACATAAAATGGACATATCAAACCTCCTCACACTTCAACCTTACTTGCCCTCAAGTAAGAAAAGATCCAAGCATACGAAGGAAATTACGTATCCACATCCTAACTATTATTCCCCCAAGTCAATACCTCACAAAACTCTCAATATCACACATCCCAATGTTAAGGTCAAATGAGAAGTTTCCCACAACCCCCATTCCTAAATCTACCCAAACCATATCAACCCATCAATTCATTGATATCCCTAAAACATCTCCAAATCCCGAATTGACAATCTCAAATCCAATAGTATAAGGTGAAGCTAAAGACATGTATAAGGTTCAAAACACATGCTCCACTTTATATCAATGTATCAACCTAAAAATGAAGCATATTAACGATCAAGAGTTTCATAACTTACTTCATCTTCTCTCGCTAAATTTTCCACTCCCAAAAGGTCCTCAAGATGTCAAACTACCCGATCTATCCGTATGGCCACCGCAATCTTATGACTCCACCACCAGAAAATGAGTGAATACTTGACATTTTTCAATTTCTCTCATTTTTCCTAGGAGCCCTTTCCGATTTTCATCCTAGCCAAACATCATATTTTTTCCGGCTTACATCTCACCTTTTTTCACACATTTAACCTCTCATTTTTGCCTAGGTCACCCTCTCAGGTTTTTGACCTATACGGGCTCCCAATGTTGCCTAAGATGCCCTCTCGGGTTTTCAACTTAGCGGGATTCTTTATTTATTATTATTTTTTAAAATTTTCAATTTTATATTTTTTTCAAAATTTTCAAAATTTTTCACGTTTCTCCAATCCAAAAAGTAGCAAAGTGCTTTCCAAATGTTAAGGCTAAGAAAAGTATCAAATCCAACATTATCCAAGTACATCAAAAGAAAAACATCCCAAAACAAAAGGGGAAAATATCCAAAACAAAACAAAAGAGTTATGCAAAAGTATCTTCAACCCCAATCACCTCAAAGTAAATACCCCTCCCCACACTTAAAACACTACATTGCCCTAAATGTAGACAATAGGGAAAAAACGTACAAAGCGAAGTATGGAAAGGGTAAGGATATGGTGCTCACAAATCACTGATGTGAGGAAGAAGGGCCACTGCCAAAATAGCGCTGCTGATAATGAGACAGTCACTCGGTGCTCCTCTGCCTCCTAGCTCTCCGCCTCTCTACTCCCAGATCGGGGCCTGAGACACTGCCTGCCTGAGACTGCATCTCATGGATGCGAGCTGACAGGTGATCAATCTCCTCGTCCATGTCGATTAAGGTCTGGGAGACAAACACATTGTGCTCCAATATCATGTTGTCATGGAAGCAGAATCCATCCTGCATAGTCTGCATCATCCGCTCATAGAAGTCCAGTAGAGGCTGGGAGTAGTGAGGTGGCACATCGTCCTCCTGCATCGGCTCGGTCTCTAGTAGAGGCTGTGGGGAGTGCTGCTGTTGTTGTTTCTCAGAGAAAGGTAGGGTGCTATCATTGTGCTGGACAGGAGCTGGGACAAGGTCACGAAGCTCATGCTAGAAGTCATCTCTGCATGAGGAGTCAGGTGAAATCGCCAAGTCTCCTAGAGATGTATCAAATTCCATCTTGGTCTTGCTGGGCTGAGGATGTGCCATGAATGTGACCTTCCTGGTGCCATACAACTAGTGGAATAGCCCTTTGGTCCAGGTGACACTAAGCATCTCAAACCTAACTAACCTCTCAGTAGTGATGAGGTAGGAAGTGTGCCTCCCTAAGCGCAAAAATTCAGCTGGAGGAACCAATCCTAAGTACTCCGCTAAGAGGCCTATCATACCTTCGACCATAATCTTCCCCTTTGGCTTTCCTGCCACCTCCACGATCCTCTTCATCCACAACTCAGCCCATAACCTGTATCCTGGTCCCTCACTCGTTAAGTGCCACAAAAAGTGAATGTCATTGTCTGGCACATTTGTCGGCTCCGCCAAGCAAAGGACTGTGCCAGCCAATAGTTGGTGCACATAAAGAAGTGTAGGGTGAATGATGACACTGCTCTTATCATGGGAGTTCTTTGGCCTCTTGTTAATGACATTCCAAAATTGCATGTCATCCTCGATCGATCGCTCCTGGGCCTATAGGTCCAGCCTGGCCCGTATCTCTGCAGTGTCAAATCCAAATGCCTCCTCAATCTGCGAGACGGTTATTTTCCTAGATATATCATCCAAGTGGAAAGCAATGTACTCTCACATGGTTGATCATCTCTCATGCTGTAGATCCTGACCGTGGATGGGAACTCTAGCGTGTATCTCCGGTAGGAGGGTGCGGCTCTGCTCATGAATCCTTCCATTCCCCCCTTGGCGAGAAGGCATTGTGAATTTTTGTGAATGTACTAATTAATTTAGCCACCATTAGTACATTCACCGGAAAAGCAACTGATAATTTTTGGATTTTGGAGATTGAAGTTTTGGATTTTCCGATTGGAAGTCGCCGGAGAAACGCAATTTCGGCAAGGGAAAAGCACGAAACCACCTCGATTCTCTGCCCCTAGACTCGGATTTCTATTGCTTCATGCTTGAGATGCTTCTTACGGCTGGAAAAAAGAACAAAGGAGTTTAGATATGGTTGTTTTTGCTCGCTGGAAAATCGCGACTCCGGCAAGGGGAATGGTTAATTTTCGGCCGGATTTCACATACCACGGTTTGGGGGTATAAAATATAGTATTATAGGTGCTAAATCCGGTTGAAATTTCACTTGGAAGAGTGCCCAGATTCGAGAGTTTTCATTGGCAAATTTTTGCAGATTTCGGCGGCCAGACGGCACCGGAAAATCATGAAACCAGCGAGGATTTGGATCTGGGTGCTTGACCCATTTTGTGCACCGCCGGGTCAGAGTATCCGAGATAGGTAAAATGGGTTGGAGGCTGTTTAGGGTTTCGGCCCAACTGGTGGCGGCGCGGATCAAATGACCCGCTAAGGATGCGGCTGGGTCAGCAAAACAAAACCCTAGTGCAAAGGTTGTTGGGCCGAGCTACTGGGCTGAAAGCTATTAATATCTTGGGCCAATGCTGGGCTGAAACACAGGCTGATTAAATAGAGGTTAGGCACGAAACGGGTCACGGTTATAACCCGACTTAACCCGGTCAAAGGCATCACTAAAGGCGGCTGCGGTCAAGTTGAAACCCTAGCTTAGGGTACTGGGCCGAGCACTGGGCCGAAACTGGAGCTGCTAGGCCGAGTGACGGGTGGGCCGAATTCAAGGGTTCTTGGGCCTAATTAAATGGAGTATTTTTCAGCTTACATGCATTATTCTTGGGCTGAATTTCCTTCATTTTTGGGCTCTAATTTGTGGATTATTGTGGAGTTTTGGCCTTCTCTTTGGGCTAAAATTGTATTTGGTGGATAATTGCATATTTTCCACTTGGAGGGTGAGAGAGCGGCCTTTCTACATTTGGTTGCTTGACCATAGGAGTTGGGTAGTGGGTTAATTATTAGCGTACGTGAAATTAATTAACTCACTGCTAGTAGTTACTTGGACTTGACGGTCATTACGCGCTCTATGCTCGCGCTACACTTTTTGTGTTAAATTAGCATAAAGCTGTCTATTTGTTCAAAATGGAGTGGGCGATTACATATTCGCCAGGCTTGACGCACGTCGTATAAGTTGTGTCCGTTCTCTCCATCCTTAGGAGGGCTACTTTTAGAGGGATTCACAAGAACTATTGGCATTGCCTACGACACTCTTGCCCTCTAAATTAGCCTTGGTTCATATCACGAGAATGTTTGAAGGACAATAACACCCCTCTATCCTCACCTTAGGGGTGTATATGGTGAAAGCCGCTCCTCCTTTGGCGTTCCTAGCTTCATTCGGATTCAGCAACACCAGCACACCATGGCAACCATTCAAGACCTGAGTACACCACACTCGGCTGCGCTTTTTGTCTATCACTGGCATCCTATTCACTATTTTCTTCAAGACCCGAGACCCAAGTCTCGGCTGTGATGAGGTTTCATATGAAGAGCCAGTACACATTTCTGGTTGCTATGTATAGGTCCAGATTCACACATCTGGACTTGCATTTATTTTTCCCTAGGCTTAGTACTTTCTAGCTTAGGGTTAGCATTTCTTTACAAATAATTGGGGGGGAGGGGGTACTCAATTGGGTATCCCCCCCCCCCCGCCGCATCTTTTTCCCTAGGTTTTTAGCTTAGGGTTGGATTATATTTTGTATTTGGTAGGGCTCTTTTAGGGCTCTACCGTGGGTTCCACCATCTATACTATTTACCTATTTACTAGAACAATGTTCATATTCAAGTTCCATGGCAAAACTAACCTAAGCAAAATACCATTTCAAAGCACAACAACATTTTATCCAAATAACGACTAAGTCTCATCAAGGGCCAACATGCCTCATATCTAATATAAACCACAATCCACTCTCAACCAAATCAACACTAATAGTGCAATGCAAGCATAAGACCAATACAAGCAACTCAATACACTCAATGTGATTATTCATGTTATCCTACATCCAATCAAGCCGTAAACACCAAATATACATACAATCCTTCCAAATCAACTTGCAAGCACAATATTTCAACAGCATCTACAATGTTCCAATCAAACTAACTAGCCTAATGTATCACACAAAGTTCATACAATATCCCATAAAATGATAGATTCAATCATAATCTCAAGTAAAGCTTACGAGATTAAAGAATTGTACCACTTAGATGCCTAGGAAGAGGAAGGGGTGAAACCCACAAGTAATTTGAAGTCTAATTGCAAAAAATCTCAAAACCCCCAAATTCTAGGGTTTTGTGTTCTTCAACAATTTTGGGTGGATTTGTGGATGGAGCTTGGTAAGAAGGAATGGGGGTATGGAGTGGTGGTTGTGAGAGGCGGTGAGCGACGGTCAGAATGAGATGGGTTAGTGAAGGAGTGGCAGAGAAGGTGAAGAGTGGCGGAGGGAGGTATGATTTGTGGCAAAAAAAAGAATTCTGCCCATTTTTTAAAATAGGGTTGTACGCCCATCGAGACGTGTTCGTCGTGACTCACGACGGGTAGGTCAAAGAATGCCAAAAGTCACTATTTACATTGTGACTCGTGACCACTTCATCGTGAATCGCAAAAAGTGGAGGCCAAGAGCTCTATTTTCACACAAAATTTCTGATTTGGTCGCGAATCGCGACCACTTTGTCACGACTCGCGATAGTCCATCGTGACTCGCGACGAGGCCATCGCGACTTGTGAAAAACAGAGGTCGAGAGCTCTATTTTCACACAAAATTCCTAATTTGGTCGTGATTCGCGACCACTTCGTCAAGACTCGCGATGAGGCCATCGTGACTCACGACGGAGTACTAACCTGGTACTTAGAAACTTTTTCTGATTCCTCCTCGTGTCCAAGTCTTTCCTTCTTGACTCCAAGCATTTCTACCTTCAAAAGACCAATGCCTTGGCTTCAAAATTGCAACAAAATCAATGAAAAACAACCCGTGAAAAGCCTAAAGCAAAACAATGAAACTAATGACAAAATCCAAAACCAAGCAACATCAACGGAAAGTCATGAATGATGAACTGGATGATCAAAACCAAGTTTATTTAACATCGTCGGCATGACTTACTCCCTTTTCTTGGAGTTTACTCACAAAATGAACCGAGATTATCGGTCCTCTTTCCCCGATCCGAGTCAAAACAATCGGGATTCACATCATCCCCCAACAAAACCTTCTTCAAATAGGTAAGGGTTTCTTCATGTTCCCTCAACATTTCCAACATCTCACCTTTTTGTTCCATGGTGATCTCAAGCACGTGAGCATTCGGGGGTTTCTCTCCTTCTCCAAGGGGTGAGCATTTAAGAGCTTTTGGTGGTGGTCTGCACTCTTCCACCAAAGTCTTCATAAGAGAAAGAGGGGAAAACACCCTTACTGGCTTACTCGCATACACACGAACAGAGTTGAATGATGCGTCCCCAAGAGTGCATTCGCTGTTGCTTTCCTTCAAGTTAGTACTAACAATATTTGAAATCAAATTATCACTCAAAATATCATCTATGGAAACATTTAAGTAACTACCATTTCTGGGCTCAATTTCATCTTGCCCTTCGTCATCAATAACATGAATAGTTTGGCAAGAATGATATCTACTAGGATGATCAGTAGAATTATTAATGCCATATTCTACCCTCTGCCCCTTAAATTCCATGGTCAATGTTCCTTTATGCACATCAATTATAGTTCTTGAAGTCTTTAGAAATGACCTTCCTAAAAGAATAAGTTTATCACTATTGTCACTTCTCATTTCAAGAACATAAAAGTCTACGGGGAATGTCAAAGAATCAACTTTCACCAACACATCCTTCACAATACATTTCGGGTATGTGCTAGAGTGATCGGCTAGTTGGATAATAACCCCGGTTTTATGCAAATTGCCTAGATTTAGACTGTTATATAAGGAGTATGGAATTACATTGATTGAAGCCCCTAAGTCTAACATGGCCTTATTAACACATTTACCTTCTATCTCACAAGGGATTGTAAACATTCCCGGATCATCACATTTGGGGGGGCATTTCATCATTGAACATGGCAGAGACATATTCACTCTTCACATTCTTTTTCTTATTTTTCAATTGGTGTTTCCTATTGATGGTACACAATTATTTAAGGAATTTAGCATACCTAGGAACTTGATTCAGAGCAGTTAAGAGTGGAATATTTACCTCGCATCTACGAAAGACTTCGTAAATATCCTTGTTGTCCTCCTTGGTCCTCCTATCCTTTAATGCCTCCGAAAACGGTGGTTCTGGCACATAGATAGGGGTTTCCGCTTCTCTTGATTTCTTGTGAGGTGGAAATGAGGTCTCGGGATTTGATCCCGATCTTGGCACAAATGTCTCCACCTCTATTTCTTCTCCTTTGCTCCCCATGGCCAACTCCTCATCCTTCTTCTCCTAATCTTCTTCTTTTTCAACCATTCGCTCAGCAACAACTCTTGCTTGGGGCTCTTTTACCTCCCTTCCACTTCTCAATAAGATTGCACTCACATTTTATCGAGGATTGATCTCTGGTTGGGAGGGAGGTTTGCCTTTTCACGGGCCTCCATCTAATTCATCACTTGAGCTATTTGGCTCACTTAAGTTTCCAAGTTTTTTATGCTCGCCTTGGCTTCATCTTGGAATCACTTTTCTCTACACACATGCCCAGCCGGTGAATGGCTTGCATCACCTCACCCTTTATTAGCCCTGAGCTCTCCCCTTGGTCTTGGGGTTTGTCTTGGTGCCTTTGAAATTGTTGTTAAGGTGGCTGATATTGTTGTTGAGGAGGCCGATATGGTTGAGGGTTTTTGCTTCCTTGAGGATTTCCATACCGGAGGTTCGGATTATCACAATTTCCCAAATTGTAAAGCCAGTTTTGGTACCCTTGATAACCTTGGTGGCCTTGGTGGCCTTGGTGGCCTTGGTAGCCTTGCCCACCTTGATATCCTTAGTTTCCTTGGCAGCCTTGATTCCCCTGATATCCCATGGCACTCACCTCCTCAACATAGTCCTCTTGCAAAGTAGGGCAAGTGTCCGTAGGATGCGCCAAGTAACAAATTTCATATGATTTGACATGTGGTGCATTTCCAGGCTCTGTCATCAAAGATTTCACCATGGATTCAAGTGCTGAGACTTAATCCTCGAGCTTCCCACTATTTGAAGAGTCACATGCGGGCATTTGATTTCTCCTTCTCAAATCGGCCCTTGAGCTAAAGTTTCTCAATTCTTCCGCTAGCTCCTTATATAATTGCATAGCCTCAGAGGATGTTTTGTTCCCAAGCGTACCACCACAAGAACTTCTCACCACCATTTGATCTTCATTAAGAAGGCCATTATAGAAGTAATAAACCAAATCCCCCTCTGAATAACCATGGTAAGGGAAACTTGCAAGAAGCTTCTTGAATCTCTCCCAATAGTCAAAGAGAGATTCTTTCTGCCATTGGAGGATGTTTCTTATGTCCTTCTTCAAGGTGACGGATCTAGAGGCTGGGAAGTATTTGGCTAGAAACTTCATTTTCATATCGAGCCAACTCTTGATGCTCTTGGGTGGTATGTAGTAAAGCCAATCTCTTGCACCATCCCTTAGTGTGAACGGAAATGCCTTCAACTTACAGAAATCTTCATCCACTCCATTGGGGACTGTACCACCACACAAGAAGTGAAACTCGGTGTGGTGTTTGTTGGCATTCTCCCCTTGCCTACCAAGGAAGATGGGTAGCATGTTGATGAACCCGGTCTTTAGCTCAAAGTGCATGTTCGGTCCAACCACGAGATACTCAATGCACATTGGTTGTTGATCGAGGTTGGGGGCCATGATGTCTCTTAACAAAGCTTTCCCCAAAGGAATCTCCCTTTGGTGGGAGGAGGATGTCGAGGTCCCCCTCCCAGATGCTCATCTTCGTGCTCAAGTTTATGTTCTATAGAGGAAGATGTATCCACAAAATGGTCACTATGAGGGGTGTTATTCACACTTTCCAAAGAAAGCCTCCTAGCCCGTCTCAAATTCAACTCTAACTCAGGGTCGTAGTGTAGGAATTCTTGTGAAGAGGATCACGTACGAACCATACACCAAGAACTCGAACAATACGTCTCCAAGCCAAGTGAAAATGGAAAATCAACTAAGAAATCAAACTAAAAGAAAACTAACAAATATTTACAATTAGCATATAATCACACATAATATGCCCAAACACTTAAAAATAAATGCCTCTTCCCCGGCAACAACGCTAAAATTTGTGAGGTCATCACCATACCTCTCAAAGTTAATACTTTTAAGTCCTAATGCTTCCTATCTACAATTAAGTAGATACTGGAAAGTCGAGAAGAGGGATCTTTTCAAGTGTTTAAACATGTATAGGAGAAAACATACTAAGCATATACATACATAGATACATATAAAAGCATGTAAACAAGGGGGGTTTGGTTGGTTTTTGATCCTAAGTTATCAAATTGAAATACAACAACTAGCAAAGCAAGAGAACTATGCTAATCATAAAATATAACTAAAGATACAATGTAAATGATAATTAACGGAGCCTTGGGGGCAATTGACTTCCACTTCTAAACTTCATATAGCTCATTGATTCATTCACTCATTCAATTACATTTATTTTCTATGGGGAATGTTATCACTTCTCATTCAAAGATCAACATGCATTCCTCCTTAAGAGTAGCTTGCAAAGACAAACAATGACGATTTGCAAACCTCATTGATGATCACCCTAGACAAACAACATCATAGGGGTATTTCATCAATGGAATTTCACCCAAAGGACCATAGGTTTGATAACAACAAGCCTTCTACCAAAGACATAGTCATTTAACCAAACAAAGCATTTATTAGGTTAAACTTAGAACAAACAACATTCAAGGTTCAACATTTTCTTTACATCTATGTGACAAATATGAAAACAAACCACATTAACATACTCATCTAACAAGAATTACCACACATTATACACAAGAAGTTCTAAATCCATGCTTTTGGATTTCCATATCAAATGAGTTAAGAAATTTGCAAATTTCCTAACACTCTAACATTTCAATCTTACAAACATTTCATATACTCAAACAACCCATGGTATAAATGAGGTAAAACACAACATTAATGGCATAATAAATGCTCTCCAATAAATGTTCATAAATGAGCAAACATAGAATCTTACTACATAAGCTTAGAAGCTTCAATCAATTGCTCACAAGAACAAGATTTAGCTACGAGAGTTCATACTAATTAATGCTAAACAACCAAAAATAATACAAGAGAATTCAAAGATAAAAATGGAAGAAAATAGGGTTTGAAATAGTACCAAAAACAGAGATGAAGAAGATATGAATGAGAGGAAAGAGAGTGCTATTTACAGTACAAAAAGGATAAGGTTAGAGTCTAGCCACCCGTTCTCGTCGCGACGAGCTCATCGCGACTCGCGACGAGTGCCAATATTTAACCCTATTTTCTTTTCTTCTTCTTGTGGTAAACACTTATCTTCACAATGATTCCTCTCATATTTCAAGTCTTCAAGGTCTTCAAAAAAATGGTCTTCGATGGCCTACGGTCTTCAAAAAGTCTTAAAAAATGTGATCTTTAATGGCCTCCGGTCTTCAAGCCTCCGTGTTCTTCCCTTGTCACGCAAAATCCACTTAGAAGAGGTAAAAGAGCGTAAAGTTGCTCTTACCCCTCATAAGAGAATTTCAAGGTAAAACACAAGCTCTTGATAATAAAAAGAGCACAAAAGTGACCCAAAATAGTAAAATATGCACATAAAATGGACATATCAGACTGACAATGGATCAAGTAATGAAGAAATGTGTTAATCCGCAATGCTTATGCAAGTTAATGTGCATGTTCTTCATAGTTCACTTGTTATAATCTATTGTAATTTTAGAAATTTTAAGGAACAGTGCTATTATGTTTTATTGCCCTCACAATTTTAACTACTTACGTTCTAAGTGTACATCTAAATTGCTTTCCAGGGCTCAAATTAAAGCACATATATACATGCATGGATAGTAAATCTTTATGCTAACATGTTTTGCATTCACGAGTAAATCTTTAGTATAGCAAAAAATGGAGTAATACTCAAATAAAATGCTTGAAAGATTGATATAGAAACGAGATCGGATAATAGAATGACATTGTGAAACATTTTCATTACCAAAATAACTTAATTGATCGACCAACAAAACTACCTATAGCTAAGAGGTGAGCACCCAACCATTGTTTCATTTTTCAAACAACAATCCCTCTGTGTATACAAGGTGTTTCCCAAAATACCAACTACTACAGCAACGTCCATTACATTTATATTATGTATCACCATAGATGAGTCAAACAGCTAAGATTTCAATCCAGTATATGAACGAAGGGAACTTCCTGGCTCAATGTGTGAATGTTAGGAATCTATGTCTAGTTGACCAAGCCTTCACGACAGACAATGGTCGCATCAGGATTAGCAAGCAAACTAGTAAGTTACCCGATGGAGCAAGGGGTAGCAGCTCATACTGCCCTAGACCTATCCATATAGAGTGAAGCTCCTTCCCGTAGATCTGCTTGGCTTTTGGAATGGGCGATTTGATACCAGCCATGAAAGCTATCGTTGTGGGTTCCTTGTCCTTTGCCAGCATCTCCCAAATCACAAGTCTGAATTGTATGAGATCACGAACGTGGTCGCTTCGAACATAAGGTAGCCCCCCTCTGTGAGTGACCTTGTTTTCAGTATCTCCTGCAACAACGATGGGGGCAGGGATGATGGGGTCCACTTCATTGACCGGAACCACCACTTGGGGATGATGTACAGGTACTGGTGGCAAAGAGGTTGTGACCAAGTTCTTCATCACACATTTCCCCTTCCTTTTGTATGACCCATTGGTGATTTTGGACGACCTCGTTGTGGTTGATAAAGTGGAGCTGCAACTGGAGCATGTTTTGTTGATGGGGGAATAGGTTTCCGTACGTAGTTTTTGGGGGGTATAGTTATCCCGACTGTATAAATCAAGGGTGGACGTGGTGATATACATTTTCTGATCTTGTGATAGGGTTTAGCCATTTAGGGTTTGCTGGTGATGGATTTCTAGGAACGTTGGAGACTTTGGAGTTGCGGCATTAGTGACTGCCGATGAAGGTCTCTTATAGGGGATTGAAATTCCTGCCAAAATTTTCACCTAATTAATGGCTCTTAGGATTAATTAATAAGTAATATAATAATAGGTTTAGGAAAAGTGTACACGAACTACCTCTTTCTAAGTGGAGACTATCCAATGCAATTACATACTTCCTCCAGCCCAGACTAAGCTTCACAGAAACTTTTTCACGATATTCTGGAAACATGATCGACCATTAATATGTTTAACTATGAAAAGTAACGTCAAATAAAAAGTGAATATTTAGAAACTACTTACTATGATGAATCCAACAATATCACATATGATAATATTATTGTTTATATACCTATTTAAATATGTGGTCAAAATTTGACAGTGTTGACAATCAAATACAGAGTGTGCAGCTCAGTCTGGGATGGAGGGAGTACAATATTATTCTCAATTTTACTCTTCTACCGCATCCTAAAAAACCACACAATTTTTTCTTCCACAACCGTACAAACCACTCTCTTTAATATGTAAAATTCAGTTTAATTAAAATTGTCGAACAAGAAAAAACTGAATTTGAAAATTTAATAAAACATATTTAAAAAATCTCTTTTAAAAAAACAATATTAATTATTTCATTTTATCATTTTTGGATCTATCACATTCTAATGTTTTCCATTTTTCAAAAAAAATATTGGTTTGTACTCACAAATGCTATTGTAGAAAGGAAATCATGAAAATATTACCATTTTGTGAAATTAGTGCGTTCGGGAAGCCCCACGGGATGAAAAATAGTGTGGTATCTTAGTACTAAGAAATACCTAATTCACTCCACGACATTCAATACATGCACTAGACTATAAATATACGTGACTACAAACAATATCGATAGTGAAAAGAAACTAATTGATTGTTTCGTCTTTTTTAGTTGAACATGTCTCATACGCCAATATAAGTTATGTAAAACTCGTTAAATCATGTCCGGAAATTCAAAACATTTATAAATGGCCGGCTACGTGGAAATCTAATTGTTACGGGGTCAAACTAGTTTGTTCACAATGAACGGTGGAAGGCTGTTGTGCCCTAAAGCGCACTGGGATTACAATAAAAGGTAATGGGGATTAGACATGTTGCTTTGAAACCTAATCTTAAGATACTTGAAATTCAACTATTCCCTTCGTCCCAACCAATTCTGCACAGAATCTTTTTTTAGTCAAATATGCTAAACTTTGACCACATATTTGAATAGGTATATGAACAATAATTTTATCATATGAGATATGGTTAGATTTGTCGTAACATGTAGTTTCTAAATATCAATTTTTTGTGTGTCATTATTGTCTATAGCTACACATATTTATAGTTAAACTTGTTTATTAGAGACCATGAAAAGATTATGTGCAGAAATAGCTGGGACAGGGGGAGTAGTACCAAAAAGATAAATGATATTCAACTGGTATGTCAACTGAATCTTGTAACTCATACCCAGTAATTTAATTTTATGTAACATTGTCAATATGTGAAACTTTTGTGAATTATTTTACGCATGATATTCAAAGTTGGATTTTCCAACAAAATTTAATAATTACACTAAAACTAATTCGACATTTATAACATGGGTCCTGCTAACCTCTAATGCGGAGCATACCGTATGTCAAGTTACCAGGTTTAGTATACTCTGGTACAGATTAGGGTACAATATAATGGTATTCTGGATGCCAAACCATTGGATTAAATCGGTTTCCATGTGGGTGAGGCTCCTCCATTCAGTTGTTCCAAATACCAAGAGAGGACCCTAAACCAAAACCCTTGGCGAGCAAACCAGTCGCCCAAGGAAGTGATAGCTGACTGCCACCCCGGACATCATGTTACCTATGGATAAAAATTTCTAGGGTTCAACCAGCCCATCCAATCGGAGTTCCAGTCCAGTGTTCAATAATTTACCGTAAAAAACAGTTCCCATTATCAGGGATTATAAGGTTGACTGAGGAAGAGAGTAAAACCCTGGAATTATGATTATAAAATACACCAAGTTTTTACTGTGAACCATAACTTTAGACTAACTAGGTGTCATTAGGATAATTTAAAATGCAGCTCATGGATTAAGAGTTAACCAAGCATTGACCACGGTATGAATTAACGATAGTAGTACATAATTATTACCAAATACCCTTTAACCAAAAATTTAGTAAACAACATATTCATGTACAGTGGGAGAACGAGTCTCTGTCAATGCCATCACCGGTGTTGGGCTCGTTGCAATGGAAGGCTACTTTTAGCGGCAAGGAAAATTAGGTACAGAAGGATGTGATAGTGGTCAGTGGCTGTCAATTGGGGCCATTGGGAAGGTAAGTGAGAAGATTTGCTAAGCCTAATCTGTTTGGGATTAATGCAAGGCTTCCAAAAGAAGGAACCAAGTTTATTTCAAATCCTCCATATGCGGTCCAACCGGGAATGGGAAATAGTCACACTAACCCAATCGAATAGTCACACTAATCCAATCGAATAGTCACACTACTCAAATTTAAAAACGGAATTTTGAAAATAGTAAATGAGTACTCTGATTCTTGAGTACTCCGTACAATTTTTGGTTGGATTGTGGATATTCAAACTCAGTCCCGACAGCAACCCAGAATACTAGAATACAATTAAAAAAAGCTAAAACCTATACTTCGGAGTACTAATTGCATAATTTTGTATATTTTAAATTACAACGGCCAATTTTTATAGTGGGTTTGGATTTTTATACTAATTAGTTGGGTTAGGTGATGTAGAAATGAAATTACAAAATATTGCATAAATTTTTATCAGTTTGCATAATTTCTTAATTTCCAAGTAAAAGGTCTAATGATTTTGACTTATTTGAGTACAGGGTTAAGGGAACGTTCAGCTTGGATAACTACTTAAACCAAATGCTAACATAAACTAAATGACTACTTCAGCTCTGGTAAATTGGTTATTTGGGTTGTTAGAACCAGTTTCAGTTTTGTGTTGACGAGGAGCAAAATAGAATAACCCAAACCTAACAACATTAAAGCAAGAAAACCAAGTCGACGACCATCCGCATTGGTAGTTTTTTGGAATGGATGAAAATATCAATCTCCTAGCCATGTGGTGGTAAAGAATGTTTGAGAAACAATTTTAACATTGCACATATAGTAAAATGTTCTGTAAAATATGTTTAAAAACAAATTCCAATCGAATTCATACACTTGTTGCAAATAAAGGATTTCGATATAGAAACTGCTAATATCCTCAACATCAACATTTTCCATATAACAACACAGTCCTTTCAATTTGAAGTCGAAGTATACCCAGTTATTAGGGCAGTACAAAAAAATAGAAAGTTTTGGCTACTTACGATACAGAAGGAATATTATGCTTACTAATATTAGCAACACTATTTCAATTATGAACACATTTGTAAAACATTCCCTAGTACTATGTCATCGTAATCGGTAATTCAAATTATAACTAAAATTTGAGCCAAATTCAACAATTCAATTTATATGAAGGGAAAGGTTTACACTGAATAGGGGAATGTTATAAAATCCACGACTGTAGTTGGTCAACCCTCGTTACTTTACTAGGTAACAGGATGGTGACTAGCCACGTAACTATCATTACCACACCTTAAAATATACTCGTACATTTGAAGCGTTCAATTCTTCACTTGCAAATAATAATGGAGACTACGAAATTTAATATCTACAATAAAAAAATACTTCTCGTATTCAATTCATTAATATCGTCTCCTGTAATGATCATATTTATGGTGGGGCCCATTTGTACAGAAGGTTTGATCAAAAGTCAGCATATGCTCATAGCGGCTATCTTCAACTAGAATATACGAGCAACAACTATTACTCTAACTATTAGGAGTAATGCAAGAACCACAAACTACTAACATTTTTGTTTTGAACATAAACATGTTATGAGCGAGGTCTTTTACTATTTTTACAACCACTAACAATTGGTGGAATACATTATTATCATTAACAGAAAATTTATAAAAACTCCACCCAAGTCATTGGCTCATATTAATTTAAATCATCTTCCAGTACACTAATTTCTCACACACTCACACACAGACACAACCAACCCACCCAGCCGGAAGAACCACCACCCACCGGTAGCATCCACGCACGCGCCCAAACATCAATAGTCATTAGACTATGACAATGGTGATTGTGGGCGATGATCGCTCTTCAGGCAGCGACGACGAACAACCAATTGAACAACATCATGTGTTGTCTTCAAGTACGGTTCCAGAGGAGCCGACACCGACTGGATCTTAGAAAACTCAAACCATTCAAAGCAACTGGCCGGACGTACTGATAGGATGTGATGATGTTGACTTCACAACAACTGGAGGAAGGTCACCATCTACAGGAGCTAGCCTGCTGAATGAACGGAAGCAGAAAAATAACAACAGGGTCACACATTTCTTTTAAGGTCCGCTGGCCATTCCATAATGACAAGCAGTTAGCAAAACTATTCCAGGATATGAGTACCCGACCTTCTATGTATTCATATGTGTTAGTTGTATCGATATGGATTCCACATGCTCCAGTACCACAATCCACACACGTGATTTAATTTGTTGAGATTAGAACTGTTTAGTCGTAGCTGATTGAGTGTGACGTAATAACATTTTCCATTGTCTGTAAACCCCTTCCCTAATGTTTATGAGTTTTCAGGAGGATGAACTGCATGTGGAAACCCTCGCACAGGATATACATGTTTTCATGGCCGATCACATCAAGAAAAGCACGTACATAGCTTGGCTAGTCAGTTCAAAGCCAGGGTGTCCAAGCTATATGAACATCAATCGGCTGTACTTTGCAAACAACTGCATTGATGAGCTCATATGTAACAGGGGTTATGTTAAACGGCAGGTGAAGCTTCTCAAAGAAGGTACTGGAAAACTCAACAAGTGCCTTGCACAGAAGAGTTTCCAATGTCACCAAGAACCACCCAACCAAAAGTTGGGCACTGTTGTAGATAAATGTTTCAGTTGTAATCCACTCAACACAAGGTTATCACTGAAATTTAATTTTCCTGTAAATCCAAAAGGTGCGTTCTCAAGCCGATTGTGCTTGCGTTGCAACCTTTTAAGACTCCCTCCATCTTGAAAAGAACTGGAAGTGGTTGATTATTGTATTAGAGATGCTGGGATGAACAATCTCTGGTATGACTCTTATATTACCATTAGATTAGAAACATGGCCCTCCTGATATTACAGATTCATGAATGTTAATTGCTTTTGTTACATACCTTGCAGGGAATTGCTATTCGATCATGGGTTAGGTCTAAATGGTGCTAATAGATATGATATGAGGATGCTTGAGCCCTATGTGGTCCTTTCTCCTACAATTTTGTCTGTATGGGTTTGGCTATTGAATGATTACTGGAGAAGAAGGGGGGAATGTATGCCGTGCTGGACTTGTTCGACATGGTAATTTCTTTGAAACCTTCCTATTACAATACAACTTTTGTGCCCCTAATCACCATGCATTCCATTCATACGAGACCAATTTAGTGACAATGGACAAATTACTGAACAACTAGGAAAGATGGATTAGGGTGTAAAGAGGTGCCGTGAGAGTCGCTGAAATTGTAAGTCCGGTTCACTTAAATTCTTTCTTAATCTAACTGAACAACCAGGTCTGCCATCGTCAACTACTAAAAATGTTAACTTTTTCTGCATCAACAGTTTTTCATGACATTAAGAGTAAGGAATCATTACGTTCTGCTATTGGTTAACTTCAAAACAAACAAGCTACAATACTTTGACAATTCAGACCATTAGTACCAGGCAGAATTGGAGACCAACGCAAAAGTTTTAGTAAGTTTTTGAACATTCCTTCATAAACAAAAAAAATTGTATGCTTAACGAGGAAAAAAACCCCCAACCCAGACCACTGTTAGTTGTAGAGGTATTTTCCCATCGTGTAATAATAAACATGGTCTAAGAATTCAATGGATATCTAGCTAGGGAGTTAAAGAGTAGGTTCTAAGGTTTAGTTGGAAACTTCTTCTATCAAAACAACCTGCTAGGTTAGGGGAAAATGACCACAATTGAACGGAGATCAATCAATGGAGTAGTATAATAGGTTATGAGGCTTAGTTGGAAACATTTACAAGTAAAACTTGAAAGCATTGAATGGAAGTTTATGGTACTTAAATAACAGTGGACTAATGAAAAACTGAAGAGAAAAAACATTATTCTAGGATGTTTGATGGTAACATATGGTCATTCAAGAAAACAACTATTCTACATTGAGTTACTAATGGTGGACGATTGGCTTGGATTGTACATTCCCAAAATGTGAGGTTAAGTGGGCCTTAAATTAGTTGTAGGAAACCTATCATAGGTGTGGTTGTATAACGTGTAGAAGTAATTCAAGGATACATAAGTATGTGTCGTATTGGATAATTGTGTGATAAAAAACTTGCCTAGAAAAATAGATGTCGGTTAGATGTAATGTTTAACAAGCTCTCGAGTGAATATAAGATTAGGAAAAGGTGATATTTTATACAGAAATAGGCTTTGCAAGGGACTTGTAGCACTTGAACCTGGCCTTTGTTGGGGTTTGGTACGGCAAACTATGAGGCTGCATTTGGTTTTAGGGGTTGAACAAAATTGAGGATAAATTAATGGGATTGATCACGGTTATGATGAGATTATTACTACTTTAGGACTTCGTGAGTATGAAAATGCATAGTCATTGCCACTATTACTGAGATTTAGTGCGACAACTATTGACATGATTAACCAGTCCATCAACCTTTTCATTGTTGAGACACAAGGCGTATGGTGTATAGAACTTCATCACATTTTGCATTAGAAAATTTTCCAAAACTATTTTACCACAAATTCAAATAAATAAATGAAAGTAGACCGTTGAAAGACACAGTCATACTACAACTTGTACAGAACTTGTTAAAATGCATGATATTATTACATTTAAGTAAACATACGTAGGGCTCATAGCTTCATCATTTTACTATCAACAAGATGACCGCAGACATAGTTTCAAATCTTTAAGGATCGTACATATATACCCTGCAGCAAGGACTGGATGATAAGCGGTCTGAATCCTACATAAACTACACATTCAAAACAATCAAACCTCACTGGTATGCGTTGAAGTGTGATTTGGACTGCAGTTTGATAGTTATGTACCTGATGGAGAATTTCAATGGGATGGTTACGGGTTTGCGCAAATTTGGGATGCATGAGGTAAGTAAAATTCAATGATATGAATGTCTTTGTTCGACACCATAGTAGACTCATCTTCTAACATAAACACTTTGATTTTTCCAGCAGCACACCAGGCTAAAGACCAGGATGAAATACACTTGCGGCATAGTGAAAAGTGAGTTGAACATCTACCGTCATTTTGTCCAGAGAGCTGCCTGCAGCAACGTCCATAGGAAGATTATTGCTTTAAAAAGGCCATCCTTCCACTCAAAATGAATGCAAATCAGGGTGAAAGTGTGCATCCAAATGGACATTGCTACAGGATGACCTCAAGCTTGCATATTTGGTTGCATATTTGGGTGGAAATATGGCCTCAATCTTGATTTCAAGCCTCATAACTAGCTAGTCGAGAGTTTTTGCGAGCCTTTAACTCAAGCTTGCATGCATGTGAATCCTGTAATGATATGAATCTCCTTGTGAAGACTTGCGATTGCAGAAATAATATCTTTGATCTAGTGAAGGGATCTACAAACCCTCACTATCTCGCAAAAAATTCATAGTTTAGCCCTCGAGGTACACTCAATTTTGAATTGCTCTCTAACTAGCCCACAGGATCATATTACAAGGTTTATTGATACTTTACTAGCCCTCGGGGTTAAGCAACAATGGAATAGCTTGCAAGCAAAGAGTATGAACTCAAAATGTTGTATATTTGATTGATAAGAATAGTAAAATTCTCGAGAATTCAACCCCTATTTATAGGGCTGAACTCGTCCAAACCCTAATCCTAATCAGGATGGGTTTTGGTAATTTCTGTCAGAAACTGAATAGAATTATAGCAGCATTAAGAAACTAAAACCATATCTAACTAAAATACCTAAAATAAACTGTCTATGGTTGAAATTCATCCAGATTAAAAATTGGATGAATATTGCCTTATCTAATCTTATCAAAACTAATTATAATCAGAATAAAACTCAATATTTTTTAATCCTAATGGACTGGTTAAAAAATTAGCTCTTCAAAGGCCACATGACCGAGCTTTACGGTCTAAGATCCAAAATGAAATTATTTTACACTATTTTACAGTGATCACACTACCTCATCAAAAATCCAGTGGGAAAAAAAAGTATAGTGTTCTTCATGATGTCTTCAGTTCGTCGACAATCTTGAATAATGAACCCAAGATGTCGATGGTGACTCCTTCTTCAATTCTTCATCATAAAGTTGATCCATCCAAGCATTTAAAGCACATCTAAGCATTTGATATTCATATCATTCCCTCCTGGATCAAAAAGTTTCGTCCTCAAAACGGAAAGCATATAACCTATAAAGACATCCTTGAATTCCCGTAACAACTTAACAAACCATGAAAGCATATCTACAGGAATATCTTCTTTGTAATAGTTACTTTCTTTAAAGGACATTATAAGAACAAAAGAATGATTAATCAAAGATTGATTCACATCTCTTATTGAAGCATAAAACGATTTACCAGAGTCAGTGGATAGTTCATGCCTCATCCTATATATAGAAAGTAAATGACTAAGATATGAAGACAAGACTTTATGCAACTTTTCATAATCATTCTGCAACTTACCGACCTTAGGATCGACCTGGAACTTGTCTATGGCAACATTTACTGTCATTTTGGTGGAATTGACACTCTTTTGGTCGAATTTACTTGCTCCTTATGGGGGAGTAATTTTCGAAACATCTGTGGAATACGCCTTAAAAACATCTTGTGTTTAAGGACCTTGCTCACCTATGTCAACAATGATGATTTCATCATCTATTTGTTCTTCTTTGGTGTCATACCGTGCAGGCATATCATCATCTTCTTCCTCCTCCAATGTTGTTATAATTTGTTCATGGGGACAATTATTGTTAGTGTATCCTCGTTCATTACAATGAAAACATGTAAGAGTGTTAGAAGAAACAGTAGCTGACAAAGTAGAAATCGATTTGCATGTATCTTGGCAAAGAGACGGATTGGTTGCCATCATTCTTTGATCGGTGGGTTCAAATGGTGGTTTTAGTAGGTTTTGGTCGAATTAGGGTTTCCTCTGCCACCCAAGTTCAAATTGCTACCACCCCTGGTTGAATTTAGGCTTCTTAAATCGGAGACTTGTATTTTACTATCATAGCCAAAATTTGATTGTTATCTTTTAGGCCTCCATTTCAACTCCACCAACCTAGCTTTATTGCACAGAAACATGATACTGAAGTTTAATCGATACTTGCATATTTTCTCGTAAACCTTCAATAAACTGATTCTTTATAAAAGACATAATTTTCTCTCAAGAAAACTCTTCTCATAGCTAATTCAAGATCTTGCCAGTATTCATCTACACTATGGTTTCCTTGCTTCATATTTGTGAGATACAAATATTGCTCCATCAAATATGTTCATGGATCATGATGTAATCGAAGCTTGGTTTTCAATCTCTCCCAGGTGAAGATAGATCTTTTACCAGCAAGCTGTCTTGATTCTTTCAAATCCTCCCACCATTCTGTGGCATAATGGGTGAAAGAATATTGTGTGATCTTGACCTTCTTTTTCTCACGGTAGTTGTAAAGATCAAATAAGTTCTCGATCTTCCTCTCCTAATCCAAGTAGTTCACAAGACTGTGTCGACCATCAAATCTAGGAATAGCATACTTCAAACCTTTGATGTCACAAGCAGATTCGACTTGCCTAGCACAACAAGGTAGCATAGGATTTGCCAACTCATCTAACTTCCTAGAAATTCTCTGAACATCGCTCATTAAGGAATTTAGGACATTCATGTCATTCATGACATTCATTATAGGTTGATTGTTGGGGCTGCCAACAAATTACGGGACGAACGGATCGTCCGTCATCCCTGCTAAGAAGAAACAATTGATTAGAAGTAAATGTCCCCCTTCCCCTTTGTTTATTAAGGTCACTCACCAAGTGTATAATACTCACAAGTCGAAGGCTAGAACAAGGGCAATCGATCAAAATATGGAGATAAGTACTATTGAACTTATTTCAAAATTTTAAAATATATAAACTCAAAATGGGCTCTATGATCTAAAATTACAAATTCTACAAAGAATAAGGAAAAAAATGCAATTTGAATGGCACAAGATTGTTTTATATAGGCAACAAATAGGTTTCATAAATTTAAGAAACTTTTCCAAAATGAAATTGGAATAGGAACTCAAATCCAAATCCCTTGGGGAAAATGATTTTAATGACTTACTTGTCCCCCAAGTTGAAAATTCATATCAAAATCTCTTTCTCAATTGGCTTTTATTTCTTTTTCCTCTTCCGATTGGGATTTTGACTTTTCTTTTCCTTTTCAAATCGAATTTCCTTTTTCTTTCTTTCTTTTTCAGCCACAAATTCTTTTTTTTAAAATATAAAACACTCACAACCATAATTTTACTCCCCAAGAAATATTTTCAATCACAATTCCTAAATTTTTTAGAAATTGCAAATCTGCCCCCAAACTTTTGAACATTGCAAATCAGCCCCAAAATTCCGATTTCAAATCCTAAATTCCGATTTTGAAACCCAAAAATCTGATACCTTTTTTTTATTTTGGAAAAGTTTTGGAACAAAAATCGCCTATACAAAACTTGGAATAAGAAACCTGCGACAACTTCCCCTTGATTCAAATGAACTTTGAGGTATTCAAGATCGTAAGGATCAAGAATATGACACTATATATATGGAAAATGACACAAGACTCTATTTATTTTTGAATAAGGTGTAATCAAGATTCAAGGACAATTCAAGATCACAGAATCAAAGAACGATAAAGAAAACAGATAGGATTATAAGCATGCAATAATTTTCAGAAGAGTTGATGAAAAATATCACAAACACAAACTGTTTAAGCTACCTAAAACTATGAAACTGACCTGGAGGTGAAGATGAATAATACTTGTTAATACTCAGACCCTTCGACGTCCTCCTGACTCGATAGATGAGGGTGAAAGCGGATAGTAATACCGAAGTATTCTAACTCTCGAACCCTTCGACGTCCTTTGACTCTAGATTCAATCCTCCTGATAAGAAAGATCAAACAAACACAGTTAAAATATGACATAAAAGAGTTTATAAATTAAAAAAATTAGAAAATAAATAAAGCAAGAAACTCAAAACCCTTTTTTTTGGGCCTCCAGTAGATCTTTCGCTTTGTTCTATTACCAACTAATATGAATCTCCTTGCGAAGACTCACGATTGCAGAAATAATATCTTTAATCTAGTGAAGGGATCTACAAACCCTCACTACCTCGCACAAAATTCAAGGTCTAGCCCTCGGGGTACACTCAATTTCGACTTACTTTCTAACTAGCCCTCAAGATCATATTACAAGGTTTATTGATACTTAACTAGCCCTTGGGCTTAAGCAACAATGGAATAGCTTGCAAGCAAAGAGTATGAACTCAAGAGATTGTATATTTGACTTATAAGAATAATACAATTTTCAAGAATTCAACCCCTATTTATAGGGCTGAACTCGTCCAAACCCTAATCCTAATCAGGACGCGTTTTGGTAATTTCTGCAGATAGTGAATAGAATTGTGGCAGGTTTAAGAAGTTAAAACCATATCTACTAAAATGCCAAAAATAAACTGTCTATGGCTGAAATTCATCCAAATTACAACTTGGATGAACATTGCCTTATCTAATCTTACCAAAACTAATTCTAATCATAATAAAACTCAATATTTTTTAAACCCTAATGGATTGGTTAAAAAATTAGCTCTTCAAATCCCACATGCCGAGCTCTACAGTCAAAGATCCAAAATGAAATAATTTTATACTATTTAACAATGATCACACTACCTCATTAAAAAACCCAGTGGGAAAAAGAGTATAGTGTTCTTCTTGATGTCTTCAGTTCGTTGACAGTCTTGAATAATGAATCCAAGATGGCGATGGTGACTCCTTCTTCAATTCTTCATCATAAAGTTGATCCATCAAAGCATTTAAAGCACATCAAAGCATTTGATATTCGTATCATCTAACCCCTCCCTGCACATAAAACATTACATTGCTCTCAATGTAAACATATAAGGCAAGAACAATAAAAACTCAAGGTGGGAGGTAGAGTGACTCCTGTTTCTCCACATGGTCACCGGTGATACGGAGCAATCCCATGTATTTGTATATAATCGGTCCCAAAATTGGTTTCGGAGCTAGAGGGGAGCAAAAGTGTCGTAGAAGAACTCACCCCTCGAGCAAAACGTTATCTCCTTGCCGTTGTTTGATCAAGACTAGCACCACAAAGAACAACATCAAACTCACAAGTACATAAGGATTTGTCATACTAGGTTTAGCATCAAAACTTCATAACCATAGTATTCTCAAAGAACAACCAATCCATCATGCAATCACCACTATAAGATTTTTCAATAAAAATATCCAACATATATTGACACATATCCAAGCATCATTATAGAATATAGAAATTTTATTCACAATGATGTAGTCAGCATACTACAGTCAACAAAGGTACTATAAAGATGCAATAATATTCATATGTCTATATATGTAAGATGGTGGAGGAATGAGTGGAAGTGTGATGGTTCTTGGAAGTATTTGGTGGAGAAGATGGAAGGATTGTGCATTTTTTAAACTCAGTTGAAAAGCCAGTCTCTCTATCGCGACTCGCAACATTACCTTTTGCGACTCGTGATGCCTTGTCTCGACTCGCGACTCGAGACATCTTGGGTCTGCGAGCTCACTTCTTTCAGAAACTATTCTAATTCCATCGCACCTTGCAATGCCCTTGTTGCGACTCGCGACAAGCTAGTGTTGAGAGTTCATTTTTGCTCCCATGTTTGTCCCAACTCGCGGCATATCCTTCACGACTCGCAATAGACAGGGTTTCCCAGCACTTAGAAAAAAATTTCTTAGCAACTTTTCTTCCCTTTCTCATTGATCTCATTCATTCATCTCCTCCAATGCAATGCGCTTCATTTTGCTACAAAATCATAGAAAAACACACTGTAAAAAGAACAAGATAAAACAACAAAAAATAATTAACGTAAACCAAAATAAAAGCCAAATTTATTCAAGTCGTCAGCACAACATAACTCTATATGTTTAAGGTCATCGGCCAACCCTAATGTTATCCACAAGGTGAAGGATTGAACCCCTTCACCATGAGCATCCAAAAGTAGAGAGGTGGGGTACAAAACTTTCAAGAGGAAAGTCTTGTGGTGATGGAGTTAGCCTTAAAGGAGTAGGGTGGTTAGAAGGCTTAGGATAGTCTCTTGGCTCCTTTCTTATCTCCTTCAAAATTTCTGAAAATGGTGGAGTTGGTTAATTTGGTGAGGGTAGAGGTGATGATGGTAAGAATAATAAATGTAGCACAATCACCTTTTCCTCCACTTTGTTGTCTTCCACAACCAACTCCTCATCCCCTTCAAACTTGAACTCATTCATCATGGCGACCTCACTCACCAAATCTTTGAGTTTTACTTGGGATGGTGTATTTTTGGAATCATGAGCTTCCATTCAGGCCACCGTTTCCAATATATTCCTTGCATACCCTTCAATAACCTCAACACTAGAAGAGATCCGAGTGTCCCATTCCTTACTAGTCTTGGCCAAGCTGTTCATATTTGCTATTGCATTCATGACTTCCTCACGTGTCAACCTTGAACTTCCTTGGTGGGATAGGTTTTAGGGCATGGAATAAGATAGTGAGGGCCAACTATTTTGCTCGTATTGTTGGTTTTCCGACTCATTCTCATACCACCAATCTGGATTACCACTCCACTCTGGATTGTAAGAATTGTGGTATGGATACCATTCTTGGGCTTCTTTCCCTTGAAAACTAATATCTCCTACATCTTGGTAGAACTCTTCATCATACCCTTGGTTTTGGAAACCAAGGGTTCTTTCCCCCTTATAGTGCTCATCTCTCAACATATAGCAAGACTTGGCAAGTAAAAAATAAATGACTCTTCCTTGGCAGCGGCACCTAAATTTGGGAGGTCATTGTCGTACCTCTCAAATTTAAATTTATAAGCCCTGATTTCTTCTTATCTACAACTAAGTAGATAATTGCAAGTCGGGATTGTCTACAAAGGAGAGGGATTTCCTAAGCGTTTAAACATGATAGGATTGATATTATGCTAGAAGTAGATATATATATATATAAGCAAGTAAATGGGGGGTTGGTTTTCCTAAGTTATGAATTTAAAGACATGATAACTAGCAAAGTTAAGTAACTACGTTAATCATGCAACAACTAAGAAAAAGAGATAAAAACTACAAAAGACAAAGCCTTGGGGGAAATTAATATCCACTTCCAAACCTAATGTAGATCATTGAACCATTCACTCATTCTATCACATTTGTTACCTATAGGGAATGCTATCACTCCCCAATTGAAGATCAACATTCATTTCTTCTTAAGAGTAATTCACAAAGGTGGTTTGATAACCATTTGCAAACCTCATTGACAATCACTTTAGGCGATCAACAACCATAAAGATGTTTCATCAATGGAATTATACACAAAGAACCGTAGATTTGTTAACAACAAACATTCGACCAAACGCAGAGCCATTTAACCAAACATAGCATTCATTAGGATAAACCTAGAACAAACCACTTTCAAGATTCAACTTTCCGTTGTATCTATAGGATAAATATGAGAAAAATCCACATTAACATACTTATCTAGAAAGAATCACACCACATTATGCACAAGAAGTTCTAATTCAATGTTCTTGGATTTTCATGCCAAAGAGAAAAGAAATTTTCCACTTCCCTAACACCCTAACACGTTAATCATACAAACACTTCATATACTCAAACAACCCATAGCATAAATGAATTAAAACATCACATTAAAACACATGAATGCTAAATAACAAATGCTTCAAGAAAGAGTGAAATAGAGGTTCTTACTACATAGATATGGAAGCTTCAATCAATTGCTACCAAGTACAAACTAACCTAGATAATGAAAATGCATGATTAATCCTACAAAAACTAATAAAAGAAAGAAGTTTCTTACAGCTTATGAACAAACAGCGGGACAAAAAATAAATTTTTCTAAATCTAATTTTTTTGTTGCTCCAAATACTGCTATTGATAGAATACATGTACTGAGCAGGAATCTAGGTATGACTAGAGGCAGTTTTCCTTTCACCTACTTAGGTATCCCCATTTTTTCAGGTAGAAATAAACAGATATATTATTATCCCATCTTAGAGAGAATGGAAAAAGCTTTAAATAATTGGAAGAATAGGTGGTTAAGTACTTCAGGCAAAATTATCCTTATAAACCACTGTTTTCTCTCAATTCCTACATATATGTTTTCAGTTCTAAAGCCACCTAAGGTAATTATAAGAAAAATGGAGAATATGGCCTCAGGTTTTTTCTGGGGAGATGATAACTTAGTACATAGGAAAAGATGGAGGTCTTGGCTTAGAATGAGTTATCCTACCCATGAAAATGGTACAGGATTCAGGGATTTACATGCCATTATTAATGCTTTTTCTTGCAAGCTTTGGTGGAAATTGCAAGTAAATAACACTCTCTGGGCAAATTATTTATGGACACTACCAGATTCATATAAGAAATCTAATGTTTGGAAGAGAATCTGTCAAATAACTGAACTAGCTAATGGTGTGTCTAGAGTAATTTATGGAAATGGAGATTGCTCTTTTTGGAATGCAAACTGGACAGGAAAAGGTGCTTTAACATATGAATGGCCACAAGATGAGGCAATACCTTTCCCAGACATTCCTCTTAATACTTTTGTGATGAACAAAAACTCTTATCTTCATTTTTTGGAGCCACATTTGGCTACCAGTACAATGTTACTCTTGCAGGTGGTAACAATTTCTCATTCACATGAGGATAGGTTAATATGGACAGCTTCAGCAAATGGAGATTTTAACACAGCTTCAGCCTACAACATCTGCAGACAGAAAGGAGTAACTATTAGGCATTTAAATAAGGTATGGTCATCCTTTATACCTGCCAAAATGTCAGTTTTAGTTTGGAGAGCCCTTAATGGAATTTTACCCTTCGATAATATTATTTGTAAGTTTGGTTTCTCTCTAGCCTCAATATGTCCCATGTGTAGAGTGCACTCAGATTCTCTGAATCACTGTTTCAATTCTTGTGCTTTTGCCACTGCAATCTGGAAAAAGGTCAATGATGTCCTGCAAATTAATCCGCCAGTTTTTGGTAATTTTAAGAATAGAATTGATTTTTATCTGTCTATCAGAGCTGATTCTGTGATCTGGTCTAATTTGATAATAGCTTTTACAATGGTCACAGCATGGTCAATATGGAAATATAGGAATAAGATTTTGTTTGAGGATCAATCATGCTCTGTGGATTTATGCTTTTTGAATGTTAAAGAACAGGTTTACCAGATCTTTGTTGCTAATCCGCAATATGGTAGCCTAGAGAAGCATCAGCACCTAATACAAAAGGAAATCATTCCTGCTCCACATCAGAAAAAAAAGACTTTAATTACAGCAATAAGATGGGAAAAACCAACAGTAGGGTATAAGCTTAACACAGATGCAACATGGAAATCTGATTGTGAATCTACAAGTGCTGTTATAATTAGAGACTGGAGGGGAGAGGTGATTAATTTAAGAGTCTATCACTTTAAGGCTGATTCACCTCTACATGCAGAACTTATTGGAATACATTATGCTTATCTCCTAGGCTTAGAGCTTGATCTTTTAACCTTCACAGTAGAGACAGACTGTTTCAATGCGGTTAAGGGATCCCAAAACCCAAAAAAATGTCACTGGTCAGTTTTCTCTTTATGCTGTACTTTGAATAAATGGAACAAAGGAACTTTGATTCATTACATTCCTAGGGAGGCAAATGTAGCTGCAGATTACATGGCTAAATATGCTAGGAAAAGGAACATAACTGGAGATGTTAATCTAGAAGATATTCCCTCTTTTTTAAAAGGTTTGCTTTATTTGGATAGAGCTGGTTTATATGGAATCAGAATTGGAACTTAGGAACATAGCTAAGAGTCAATCTTCGGCTGAAGCTTTTAAATGGTTTTTATATCCATCTCTACTGGATACTGCTCGCTTTTTGTTTTTTATGCATTTGCAGGTGGAGAAGACTAAGAATGGAAACACAGGTTTAACAAATTTTGAACAGAGGAAGACACGGATTGCAGTACCAACCATATGCTGGGAAGGAAGTTACCTGGAAAGATTTCTCTACTGCATAAGCATTTGCAGGTGGAGAATTTAAGAATGGAAAGATGGTTTTCACTGATTTCTGAACAAAAGAAGAGAATGAGTGCAGTACGAGTTATCTGCAAGACTTTTTGCAGTTTTTTTGTTATACAGTACCAACTTTTCTCTCAAGTTCTATGGTTTTTGGGTCAGAAATCATCGACAAATAGAAGTTTCGTTTTGTACGACTCTTCGACCTGTTTGTGATGTCTCGGCTAAAACCATAGACTACATAGAGGATGTCCGTTTTTAACAAATAGGCTACAAACTAGTTTTTTTTAAGTTTCACATTCTAAGGAATGATATTTTGTATTTGAACATTGTGCGCCTATTGGCATATCTAACGGTCTGGGGAGCCAATATATACCCTCCATCTCAGGATGGCTTTAAAATTAAAAAAAAAATAATAAAAGAAAGAAGAAAAACTAGGGTTTTATGTCCCAGAGTTGGGAAGAAGAAGAAAAGAGGAAAGAGAGGGATAGAGAGAGGATAAGATGAGTGTTTATAGTAAAAAAAGCAAGAAAGAAGTCTGGCCACCCATTCATCACGATTCGCGATAGCTTCATCGCGACTCGCAATGGGTGCATAATCTAGCACTTTGATTTCTTTCTTCTTTTTTTCTGAAGTCTTCCTCTTCTCTTTACTTGTCTTCAATTCTTCAAGTCTTAAAAACCTCAAATACAAGTCTTCAAATCTTCAAAGGTAATCTTCAAAGTCTTTGAACAAATTACCTTGTCATAGAAAATCCTCTAGAAAAGTAATAAAAGAGTAAAAGTCGCTTTTAACTCTCCTTGGATAATTTCAAGGAAAAATGCCACATCCAGAGCACAAAAGTGTACAAAAGTGAATCCTAAAAGTTCCAAAATAACCATATTAAAAGGCCACATCAATTAGCCTAATAAATGCTTTGTTTGGTTAAATGACTGTCTTTTGTAGAAGACTTGTTTTTATCAAATCTATGGTTCTTTGTGTATAATGTCATTGATGAAATATCTTTATGGTCGTTGAACATCTAAAGTTATTGTTAATGAGGTTTGCAAATGGCCGTTGAACGTCTTTGTGAATTACTATGAAAAAGAAATGAATGTTGATCTTCGAATGGAAAGTGATAGCATTCTCCATAGGCAATAAATGTAAATGAACGAGTGAATGAATCTAGGATCTGTAAGAGGTTTGGAAGTGAGGATCAATTGCCCCCAAGGCTCCGTTAATTGTTGATTTAATCATATTTTTAGTTGTTGCGTGATTAGCATTGCTCTCTTGCTTTGCTAGTTACTTGTCTTTAATTTCATAACTTAGGACAAAACCAACCAACCCCCCCCCCCATTTACTTATTTTTTATATGTATGTGTATATTTATGGTATGTTTTCTGCTTTATATGTTTAAACACTTGGAAATATCCCTCTTCTCGTGGACGACCCAAACTTGCCATTATCTATTTAATTGTAAATAGGAAGCATTAGAGCTTAAAAATATTAAGTTTGATAGGTATGGTAACGACCTCTCAAATTTTGGTGCAGCTGCAGGGGAAGAGGCATTTATTTTTAAGTGTTTTGGGAGATTGTGTAAGTATGTGTTAGTTGTGAATATTTCTTAGTTTGCTTTTGTTTTTTTGGTTTTTATTTGATTTTCCATTTTCACTTGGCTTGGAGATGTATTGTTTGAATTCTTGGTGTATGGTTCGTATACGATCCTCTTCACAAGAACCCTTACACTACGACCCCAAGTTAGAGTTGGATTTGAGAAGGGCTAAGAGGCTTTCCTTGGAAATTGTGAATAACACCCCTCTTAGTGACCATTTTGTAGATACTTTTACTTCTATTTAGCATCAACAAGAGCATGAAGATGAGAATCCAGGAGGATAACCTCAACATCCTTCTCTTGGAGGTTATTCCATTGAGGCAAGCTCTATTGAAGGAGACTATGGCCCCCAACCTTGTTGAACAACCGATGTGCATAGAATATCCGTTGGTTAGACCAACCGGGCACTTTGAGCTTAAGACTGGGTTGAAAAACTTGCTACCTATATTTCTTGGTAGGCAAGGGAAAATGCCAACGAACATATTTACGAATTCCACTTTTTGTGTAGCGGTACAGTTCCCCATAGAGTAGATTAAGACATCTACAAATTAAAGGTGTTCCCATTCACATTGAGGGATGGTGCAAGGGATTGGCTCCACTACCTACCACCCGGAAGCATTAAAACTTGGCTTGACATGAAAAAAATGTTTCTTTCCAAGTACTTCCCATCCTCAAAGTCCGCCTCCTTGAAGAAGGACATTGGAAACATCCTCCAATGGCATGAAGAGTTGTTCTACGACTGTTGGGGGAGGTTCAAGAAGCTTCTCTCGAGTTTCCCTTACCATGGTTATTCGGAGGGAGACTTGGTCTATTATTTTTACAATGGTTTTCTTGATGATGACCAAAGACTAGTGAGGGGAGCTTGTGGTGGTACCCTTTGGAACAAGACTTTGATGGAGGCTATGGAGCTCTATGAAGGGTTAGCCAAGGAGTCAAGGAACTTTAGTTTAAGGGCTGATTTGAGAAGCTCATTCCAACAACATCCACATGAAGATTATTGCTTTGAAAGGCCATCCATCCACCCAAAATGAATGCAAATCAAGCTGAAAGTGTGCATTTGAATGGTACCCTGAATTCATCTACAATGAAGATGCAGTCTCAGTATTTAAGGTTTCACTTTCGTTTGGTTTGCCTTACCAGTCTCATGAAAAAAACTCATTCTATGTGCATAACAACTATGAACTCATTACATTTACATACATAAGGCCTGAGTAATATATGGAAAATGTAAATGGGGGAAATTGTGTTGCACCACGTCACAATATAGAATGGTAGCACATACAATCGAAGTGAATGGGGAGCCCATGTGAAAGGAGACCAAGAAAGTAAATGATTCCCAAACCCCAAAAATATTGAAAAGGAGGGTTACGTATTTATGGGTACATTTCTATCTGGGATGGTGAGGGTGTTCTTGACTAATGTGGAGCGGTTCATCTAGCGCTATATAAACCATTCTACAATGAATGTTATTCATATGTAATGATACCAAAAGTTTTAACTATGAGAGAGAAAGGTCTTCTGCGCGTAATCTATCATCATGGAGAACAATTTACATGTAATGGACAATTAAATCATGAGACCAATTGCAAAATCTAACCTTCAGTTTGCTATTGTGGTTTAGGAGTACAAGGAACATTACATAAACCATTCAACAACAACGCCTACAACCAATTTTAATTGAAAGCATGCTCGATTAATATTTAAGACTAGAAAATATTCTGAATAGTGCATAAGACTAGAAAAAAAACAAGACTAACAAACTGGAAAACCCAACACATACGTCAAAAAAAGATTACCATAGCTGGCCCAATTATTACAAGAACATCATCCTCCCTAAGGAATGGCAAGTACATGCATATTAAACCTTGAAGTGGTTACCAAGTGGGGTTTTGAGTCATTCGAGGCTGGACAGGTTCTTCCAGTTGCACATCAAGTTTCTCGTTCAGAAGGGGCTCCTCCTGAATTCCTACATGGTCCCTAGCTTGAAGCAACCTGATGTGCCTATTTTATATGGTTATTTTAGAACTTTTCGGGTTTACTTTTGTACACTTTTGTGTACTAGATGTGGCATTTTGTCTTGAAAGTCTCTAAGGAGATTTAAGAGCGACTTTTACACTTTTATTACTTTTCTAGTTGATTTTGTGTGACAAGGCAATTGTTTGAAGACTTTGAAGACTACCTTTGAAGATTTAAAGACTTGAATTTGAGCTTTTGATGACTTGAAGGATTGAATAAAAGTAAAGAGAATAGAAGGACTTGAGACAAAAAGAAGGAAGAAATCAAAGTGCTGGATTCTGTATCCATCGCATGGTGCGATGGTGTCTGTCACACAATGCGATGGTCTGTCACATGATGCAACAAACAGGTTGCCAGACTTCTTTCTTGCTTTTTTGTACTATAAATACTCACCTTATCCTTTCTCTCTTGGACCCTTATTCTTCTTCCCGATTTGGGACTACAAAACCCTAGTTTCTCCTTCTTTCTTTTCTTAGTTTTTTTATATTAATCATGTCTTGTCATTTTCTAGGTTAGTTTGTACTTGGGAGCAATTGATTGAGACTTCCTTGCTAATGTCTTGAGAATCATTTCTATCTATCTATAGCTTTCTCTATTGTGCATTTATTAAGCTTTGAATGTGGATTGTTAATGGAATTAATGGTGTTGGAAGTTTGAGTATATAAATTGCTTGTATGATTACTTACTAGGGTTGGGAGAAAGTAGCTAATTTCCCCCTCTTTTAATATGGAATCCAAGAGCATGAGTTAGAGCTTCTAAATGATGTTGATGTGTTGATAATTGCTAGATGAATGTGATAATGTCAAACTCTTTGTCACGTTTGTTTATTGTAGAAAATTGGAGAGGTCTATGAGCGTTGAAGGTTCTTGCCAAATCTTGTGTAAATGCACGAATTAGTTAAATGCTTAGACATGGTGTAGTGTTTATAAGTGCTACCAAGCTTGTTGATTCTTCATACTCAACGTCGTCAACGGGATACTTTTAGTCATGTTTCGACTAAGGGAGTCACTAGTGAGGTTTGACAAGAGATGTCGAATTCACTCTTGCAAACTACTATCTAAGAAGGATGGAAGATTTATCTTCACAGCAAGTAGTTGGAATAATAAATAGGTTGTAGATTCAATTATAGATATGAGGTTTGGAAGTGGATATCAATTGCCCTCAAGGCTTTATCTTTTGTATTTTTTTACCCCATTTTCTTAGTTGTTGCATGATTAGCATAGTTACTTGACTTTGCTAGTTAGTTTATCTTTTAATTTCATAAATTAGGACCAAAACCAACCAACCCCCCCCATCCCCCCCTTACTTGCTGATATATATATATATATATATATATATATATATATATATATATATATATATATATCTACTTCTAGCATAATATCAACCTTATTGTTTAAACCCTTAGAAAGATCATTTTTCTTCGTGGACGACCCCAACATGCCATTATCTACTTAGTTGTGGATAGGAAGCATTTAGGGATTATAAATTTAACTTTGAGAGGTACGACGATGACCTCCCACAACCCCACCTCCCGGGAACCCTGTCCCAGATCCTGTTCTCAGGATGAATTATGTCCACCATGGCTAGTCCACCGCACGTACTATTCTGTAAGCATCGATTTGTATTATATAGCGTTCATCCTTTTCTTCACCCATTTTGGTGTTGATAACCTTTTGTTCCCACCTCCGTCAGCCTTACCTTTGTTAAGTTCGCATCCCCGATCACGTCTTGGAGCATCTGTCATGGTTTTGGATGACACATCGCTCAACTTCTCCATCAAGATTTGATTTTGAGTTCCAAGATGACAAAGAAAGTTGGTCAAGAAGAATGGAGTGAATGTTATTTATGTTGTTGTCCCCCCCCCCCTCCCCACCGGTTACTATCACTATCACTATCACAAGAACCCCCCTTTAGCACCCATTTTTTATGTTCTAGCACCGGGTTTTTTTTTGCAAAAAAATTGGTGCCTAAGTAACCAATGCTAATTTAGCACCGGTTAGAAAAAACCGGTGCTAAATCCCAACTTTTAGCACCGGTTTTTTAGTTAGCACCGGTTTTTAAACTGGTGCAAAAATGTACCGATATAGCACCGGGTTTTCTTATTAGCATCGGTTTTTAAACCGGTGCTAATTTTAGCACCGGTTTTTTTGTTAGCACCGATCGAAAAATCGGTGCTAAATTAGCACCGGTTAAAATCGGTGCTAAATTAGCACCGGTTAAAACCGGTGCTAACAAAAAAACCGGTGCTAAATTAGCACCACCGGTTTTTCAATCGGTGCTAATTTAGAACTGGTTTTTTTTGTTAGCACCGGTTTTAACCGGTGCTAAAATATTTACGACGAATAAAAAAATCCCTTCCTCAGAAAGTGGCAGCGCGCTGCAGCTTTCAGAAGAAGGGAAAAAGACCTGAAATAGAGGAAGCGGCAGCATGCTGCAGCTTTCAGAGGAAGAGAAAAAGACCTGGAACTAACAATTTAATAGGACATCAATTTAATAATAAAATTAACTTCACAAAATTTATAATATAGAAATAAAACCAAAAAAAATTATGATACAAAACTAATAATCAATGAGACTAAACATTGCGCGGGGGACCTTGGAGAGGAATCAATTTCACCATGCCAGAAGCTTATTCAATAGATCACTGGAAACTATGCCAGAAGCTTATACCAGAAGCTTATACACGAATAAAGACGTTCATATCAGTATATCAACCTTCAGTACTTAACGAGTCTACATAACTCAATTTGATTCAGTCACACATCAACATTCGGTAAAGTAAAGCACAAAATAATCCACCAAGATAAACACATATCTATCATATTCTTCCTATGCTGATTCATAACATTAATGAAATTAATGTAACAATCTTACTCACATAAATCATATGCTACAGAGCAAAAAAAACGTTTAAAGTAAAATACAACATCAAAATGCCAAAGTGAAACATATCATCAAGCATCAACAGGAACTTCATTTGAGTGGGACTCAAAATATGTTTGCTTTTCCCTCAAAAGCCATCATTTAACTTGTAGCATTCATAACAAATGGGCTAACAACCATGCATTTCACATGATATGACAAAGTTCATACAGTTGAAGGTACATAGTATCTAAGATATGTAAGATGGGCCAAGTTAATTCACCCTATGCTACATCAATTCTCAAAGACTAGAAGATAGGTGCAATAGTGAATCAAATAATGCATAACAGATCTAGTAATGGGTAAATTTACATCCATCAAAATTACATCACAGAAATTAAACATGCAAACCTGTCGAACATCAGGGTTCTCATCATTATAGGCTTCCAACAGGAATAGAAGATATACCTCAGGCTAATTTGAACACTAAATTGAACTAATCAGAACATATAAATTTTCAATAAAAAATGCAAGATGTTTCGTCAATTGATGCAAGTGTTACTCCCTCTATCCAAACTTAAGTTACACAATTTAACTTTTCACATTTGATTTAAAATGCAAACACAGCAAAAGCAGCAAACACAGCAAAAAAACAGAGAGAAGAGAACTTTTGATTATGTGCAGCAAAGATTTTTTCAGAACAAATTCCTAGTTAAAATCAACTTAGTCACTAGTATTTATATATAGAAAGTCAAGTAAACCTGAGAATGAACTTAAAAGTACCAGAACCATATAGGCGCAATTCTACTATCATCTAGAATGACAATATACCTATTCTTTGCATAAATGCCAAACAAAACATAAGCCAATTTGCAGTATCAATTTGAAGCCATCTATATAATATAATTCATCCATGGTCCCAAAAAACAGTATTAAAATCAGAAGAGAATATACGTTATGGGACCAAAAGATGAAAAGGGGCAGAATTCATGGGAAAAACAAAGAAACTCAAAACAGTTTCCAGCAAACATCATTTCAACATAGTGATACATCATCTTATAGAATTATGATTAAGGGGCAAATTTGGAGCATCATTTCATACATCAGTTATATCCAAGGCGAGAACGATATACATTATACAGTATAATCAAATTAAAAATGAAGAGTAAAAGTGCTAAACCTTCGGTACTTACTATGTAATCAAGCTAGTTTCCAGTCCCCCACCGCAATGTTTCTGGTTCAACGTCCCCACATTCATCTTCTTCTTCCCCTGCAATTCAAGCATTTTTTCTCTATCAGACAAAGCATCAAACACTTGGAGAGCAAGCATAAGAAAATCCTAGCACTCCCATTTTAGGATTTTACAGTCGACAACTACGTAACACCACACAACCTTTACACAGGTAAATGAAAATAGCCTAGCATCTATAACACCCCAGAAATCACAAGAAAATGAGCAAAATTCAAAAATATAAAACCCTAGGAAAATCACCCCCCAAACCCAGATTTTACCCCTAAATCTTAAAGAGGGAATAAGAGAAACTAAATACATGAAATCAGAGAGCAAAAATGAGACAGGATCGAGGAAAAAATACTGAGTTCTTACCATTTATGGAGAAGCCCCATTTTACGGGCAGTCGGCACCACCGAACCTTCATTGCCAGCAATCGAACGATGTCGTTCGTCTCAGACAGGGGGATAACGACGGCGAGGAGACCTACAAGCAGTGGCAACGATCGAAAGATGTATTAGCGAACAGTGGGTCTGTACATCAAAGGAAAAGGGACAAGCAGGAAGACAAGATGCCGCGAGATCGCCTCCCTCACTGGAGCCGGTACCGGCGCAATCTCCCCTTTCAGATGATGCGTGGTTAGTGGCTGATCGGTGAAGAAAAACCAGAGGAGGCGAAGGGATGGTGGGTTCGATCGAATGAAATTAGGGAAGGGAGAAGGAAGAATGAATATATGAAAATAGGACTTGGGGTTTGGGCCAAAATTATGGGTTTCAGCCCATTAAAGTTTTCATTAACTAAAATCAAATAAAGTTTGACCCTTAATTAGTTAAAGTCAACTTAGTTAAAAGTGTTTATATATTGAAAGCCATGTAAGGGTTGACCGTTGATTAGACAAAGTTAAACATTTTTATTAGTAAATATTATTATATACTAATTCAAATATAAGTTTGACCGTTAAATTGTTAAAGTCAACTTTGTTATTAGTGTATATATATTGAAAGTCAAGTACGAGTTTACCGCCGATTAGTTAAAGTCAAATTTATTATTTGTATTTGTATGTAGAAAGTCAAGTAGGGGTTGACCGTGGATTAGTTAAAGCCAACTTTGTTATTTGTATTTTTATGTAGAAAGACAAGTAAGGGTTGACCGTGGATTAGTTAAAGTGAACTTAGTTATTAGTGTTTATATATTGAAAGTCAAGTAAAATTTGACCGATGATTAGAGAAAGTCAACCTAGTTATTAGTGTTTATTTATTTATAGTCAAGTAAAGTTTGACCGTTGATTAGACAAAGTCAACCTAGTTATTAGTGTTTATATATTGAAAGTCGAGTAAAGTTTGATCGTTGATTAGTTAAAGTCAGCTTTGTCACTAGTGTTTATACATAGAGAGAATTAAGTAAAGTTTGACTGTTGATTGGTTAAAGTCAATTTAGTCACTAGTATATAAAGTCAAGTAAGCTTTGATCGTTGATTAGACAAAGTCAAACATTTTTATTAGTATTCATTATATACTAATTCAAATAAAGTTTGACCGTTAATTAGTTAAAGTCAACTTAGTTAGGAGTGTTTATTTATTGAAAGTCAAGTAAGGTTTGACTGTTGATTAGACAAAGTCAAACATTGTTATTAGTATATATTATTATATACTTATTCAAATATAAGTTTGACCGTTAAATTGTTGAAGTCAACTTTGCTATTAGTGTATATATATTGAAAGTCAAGTAAGAGTTGACCGTCGATTAGTTAAAGTCAACTTTGTTATTTGTATTTGTATGTAGAAAGTCAAGTAGGGGTTGACCGTGGATTAGTTAAAGCCAACTTTGTTATTTGTATTTTTATGTAGAAAGACAAGTAAGGGTTGACCGTGGATTAGTTAAAGTGAACTTAGTTATTAGTGTTTATATATTGAAAGTCAAGTAAAGTTTGACCGTTGATTAGAGAAAGTCAACCTAGTTATTAGTGTTTATATATTGAAATTCAAGTAAAGTTTGACCGTTGATTAGACAAAGTCAACCTACTTATTAGTGTTTATATATTGAAAGTCGAGTAAAGTTTGACCGTTGATTAGTTAAAGTCGGCTTCATCACTAGTGTTTATATATAAAGAGAGTCAAGTAAAGTTTGACTGTTGATTGGTTAAAGTCAATTTAGTCACTAGTATATATATATATAGAAAGTCAAGTAAGCTTTGACCATTGATTAGACAAAGTCAAACATTTTTATTAGTATTCATTATATACTAATTCAAATAAAGTTTGATCATTAATGAGTTAAAGTCAACTTTGTTATTAGTGTTTATTTATTTATAGTCAACTTTGGCGGGAAATTTTTTTTGGGGATTTATTTGGTGGGAAAATTTAAAATTTTAAAAAAAATTTAGCACCCGTTTAAACCGGTGCTATTTTCTTCCAAAACCGGTGCTATTTTTTCATTTTTAGTACCGGTTTGTAAAACCGGTGCTATTTTTTCCAAAACCGGTGATATTTTAAAATTTTGGGCTATTTCTTTGGCGGGAAAATGAGTATTAAATATATTTAGCACCGGTTTTTAAAAACTGGTGCTATTTTTTAAAAAACCGGTGCTATTTATTAATTTTTACACCGGTTTTTAAAACCGGTGCTATTTTTTACAAAAAAAACCGGTGCTAAGTTATAATTTTTAGCACTGGTTTTAAAAACCGGTGCTAAATTTTGAAAAAACTGGTGCTATTTTAAAATTTTTAGCACCGGTTTTTAAAACCGGTGCTATGTTTTACAAAAACCGATGCTATTTTGAATTTTTTGGTGGGAAATTAGAATTTTACAAATATTTAGCACCGGTTTTTAAAACCCGGTGCTATTTTAAAATTTTGGGCTATTTCTTTGGCAGGAAAATGAGTATTGAAAATATTTAGCACCGGTTTTTAAAAACCGGTGCTATTATTAATTTTCGCACTGGTTTTAAAAACTGGTGCTATTTTTTAGAAAAAACCAGTGCTAAGTTATATTTTTGCACCGGGTTTTAAACCGGTGCTAAATTTTGCAAAAACCAGTGCTATTTTTTTATTTTTAGCACCGGTTTTCAAAACAGGTGCTATGTTTTACAAAAACCGGTGCTATTTTGAATTTTTTGGTGGGAAGATAGAATTTTACAAATATTTAGCACCGGTTTTTAAAAACCGGTGCTAATATTTCCAAAACCAATGGTGCTATTTTAAATTTTTTGGCTATTTCTTTGGCGGGAAAAATGAAATTTTCAAATTTTTAGCACCGGTTTTAAACCGGTGCTAATGTTTTCCAAAACCGGTGCTATTGTAAAATTTAGCACCGGTTTTTAAAAAATCGGTGTTAAAATCAAAAAAACCGGTGTTAAATTAACACCGGTTTTAAAAACCGGTGTTGAAATTTTAAAAAACCAGTGCTATTAGATTTTTAGCGCCGGTTTTAAAAACCGATGCTAAAAAATCGGTGCTAGAGAGGGGTCTCTGTTGTAGTGTATTCCCATTACACCACTTGTTTGACCATTCAGAACCCTTTTGACCAAAACGTTTCAGATTCTAATATCCCATAACCAGTAACAATTCTCCAGCAAAATTTCTTGACGTGTTCATCTTATTCATTTGGGTAAACTGAGTCTTACAGTGAGCCATATTCATCTCATTCATTTGAGTAAACTGAGTCTTACATCTACCCGTGAACATGCATCCTGTGACTAATGTAGAATTGACAGTCCTTCCCAATGCACCACCTATTGGTAATGAGACACTTCCGAGTTATTGTCAGCATGCAGTTCTTAACTCCATGGACATAGCACCAGGAAAATTCCCCATTCCCATGCATGATTCATGCACTAGTCATAGGTCATCTTATAAGTAACAACTAATTATACCTGCAACAACCGGCCTGGATCCCGCCAATTGTGACGACCAAGCTACCCTTCACGTTACCAAAAACACGGTTTTTCATAACAGTACAAAAGTCATTGAACTTGATTGCCACTTCGTCCGTGAAAAGATTATCTTCGGCCTTATCTCCACTGGCTACTTACGATATTATGACCTACTTCCTGATATATTTACAAATCTGCTTTGTGCAGGTGCTATTCATTGCATTATTTCCATGTTGGTTGGGCTATACATATCTCTCCCGACTCCAACTTCAAGTCTTCCCGGGGGTGTTGAACGAGAGTTCTCTAGAAGCTACTATAAGTACCAACTTATTACCTAATCTTTAGCATGAATAATCGGTATCAATTATGTATATCTAGTCCAATCTAAATCCCATATATGTAGGTTTAGTTGCTACGAATTGTCCCTTTTGCATATGTACTTCCATTATTATCAATACACAGACACTGTATTACCAAAATTTTGATTAGCACTCCTTAATTAGCAAAGGTTTCTTCATCTTATTCAATGTTGGGGCATTTCCTTGTGAAACACGTTGTTAGGGTTCAAATACATTTTAAAAATTTTATATTTGAAATATGAAAAATACTACACATTACGTTATCATCTACACAGTTTAATTTTTTGACATTCCAACACTTTGACTTAGATTTAGTCATTGTGGTTTCCTTATTGAAAAAATTGTCAGGATACAAAAAATATTTAACACTATACTGGGAAACTTAATAATAAAACAACAATGATTCACATGCTACACAAAATATACGGCAGATCCATGGTAATCAACTAGGGAAATGCGACGGTAGGGGCCGTAGAGTACAGCTCAAATTCTCCATTACAAAGGGCAAAGTTAAATTTGGTATCATATTACTCAATGAATTTGGAGTTTGTACAAGAAAGGATAATGGGTGAGGTAAATGATGATGATGGTTCTATGACCCAACGCAGACCTGCAGGGTCTAACCCGCTGGTTTGGTTATGGGTCCAAACAATTTAGACCCATTGGGTCCTACTCTGTGTAAGGATCTGGATTTTAGAAGATAGTTCCGGGTCTAAAATAATTAGGTCCCAGACCCGATCGAGACCCATACCCAACTCGTAGATCCATATTACCCAAACTTTATATATTATGTATACTTTTTAAAGAATTACTTTCACTCTTTCTGTGTAATTTTTTTATACTAAACAAATATTATCTTTTGTATTTTTTCACTCCAAGAATTAATCCTTATCCGTGAAGAACTTGGATCATTTGATAATACATGTTTTATATAGTGAAGAAAAAAATGTAAGAGATAGTTGTTTTATTTAGTTGTTTAGGACCCGACTTGGAACCGAAGGTTTGGCTATGTGTCCAAGATTTTAAACCCTATGTGTCTGGATCGTGGTCTAACGACATTTATTTAGGGTTGGATCTGGGTATCATTAGACCTGCCCCATATCCAACCCATGATCATACCTAGGTGAGGTTTGTCATTTGTTAGGGGAAAATACACACAATAATAAAAAGGTCTAGCCTTCATATTACAGCAATTGAGCCCAGCTCCAGCTAGCGGGCTACTTCCCGTCCGACCCAACCAGATTGGTCCATGGAAATACTGATTGCAGATTGATTTTTGTGGAAACATTTGAAGACAACATCTTCTGCGTTGTTTCTGCAATCTTCTACTACGTTGCTGCATTCATAAAACCACAATTTCATAAGGAAGACCGACCAACAACATTTATACAAGCTAATGTTTACATGTCCGAAGGGTTCACTACATGCCCAGCTGTAATAAGACACGTAAACAATTCTTGGTTCCACGTTCTTCTACCATATGGTATCACATACAAGATCCAATTTAGGTTTTGGTAGAAAAACAAGTCCAGTAACAACTAGGGATCCGGTTGTTCTAGCAACAACCAACATGTTTTCGCCAGGCCTTAACTCTCAAGATAAACACCTACTTCTCTTTTTTTTTCATAAGGACTACATCAGTTTGTATTGTTCGCCGAACTTGGATATCAACTAAATTGTTCAACACATTTCCTTCTCCACCTCCACTCCTTTAATCCATGTTATACACGTTATGGAGAAAATTTTTCATGCATGCAAGCGATTCTTCCTTGATACATCCAGAGTGTTTCATAACTCCCTTCAAAACGGAGGGTTCAGGCTCGGAGACCTATCAATCAACTAGTGGTCCAATGGTTCTACAGTCATTGGACAAGCCATTTTCATCCCCATCTATACCGTGAAGCTCCATTGCCTGCTTACAAATAATAAAGGAACTGATCACCCAATACCAGTTGCCAACATGCAACAATCAAAAGCCATTACAGTTCCAGTAGGCACACTATAACAAGTGATCACTTAGGCTACATCTCCGACGTAATCCATGCTTTGTTCCGTGATTTCTTCCATTTCAATATTCATAAAAAATGACCCTTAGCTGTCTTCTGGTTGTGAATTCGAATCTTGACTATCACACTCGAGGAATTGCCAAGTTCCATGTTTGAATTGGTAGTAGTAGTAGAAAACAAAATGACAAACCAAAATTATCAAAAGTATATAAGAGATAGTAGCCTAATGGTGCTTATTCACCTCTCCTAGGTGATAGGCTCATCTCAATCTCCTTACCATAACTCTAACAACTAATTTGACATCAAAAATTTGTGAAATCTAACAAGTGTTACACCAAGAGTGTCGGAACATCCCTAACACTTTGCTCACCTCTAAAATGAGTCTAACTTTAGTATTCTATATCCGTTCCTCTGTAATGTACATCTATGATTCTACAAACTTAAGAGCTTATAGTGGGCAAGAAACTAATCCACATTAAAGGGTTCATCTTGAATAGAGCAACAATCAACGAAGGGAGAGTCCATAGTCCATCTCCAGTTCTCCACAATCATACCAGAAGCAATAGTGGGAACCATCAAACCGGCCTTTATGCTATCAACCTTGTGTCAAACAAACACAACTCAGCCTACCATGAACCCTGCTCGACAAAGTTAAGTGCATTGTGACAATACTTCCCAAACTAAGGAAGGAAAAACAGTCACTTCAGAAACCATCAGTAAGGACCTCAACACCTTATGTTGTAGGAGTCACCAGATACAGTTAGTGGTATGTGGAGGTGACATAATGCAAGCCATAAGAAGATGAGATGTCAACAGGGAGCTTTGAATGAGGTCATAGACCTCCTTACGCCTAACTCACTGTGCCTCCTTATTTCATCAACAAACACCGATAACGCAGTTCGTCGCAACCAACGGGCTACTAATTCCACTGGAGCTTAGACCACCAACACAATTCTATAGTCATTCTCCCGTATACCAACATCCACGCCATCGGCGATGGGTACAAAAATCCCAATCGACCGCAATATAGCACCATTTAATCCCGTTCAACATCTAAAAGAAAGGCCTTGACACTGACTAATAAACGTTAAAGGTAGATAATTGAAAAAAGGGATGATGGATCGGGGAAACCATGAAGACATGGGAATGATGAAGAACTGATGCTCCGGAAATGTGTACGGGATGAGAGAGGCAAAGGGTTAAAATTGGGCACGTTTAGGATACCCATGGGGGCAGTTCCAGAATTTCTCAACAGACAAGGGCAGGCCTTGGCCCAGGCTTCATGTGTGCAAGCAATGAGTGAGGTGGCGACACATGGGGGGTGAACGATCCTGGGGTTTTTTTTTTTACAACGTCCTTTAATCCACATAGATTATCATGGTAGAAACCTACCCTCGCATTAGAATACATAGACCTCGCATATAAGAATATTATATAAACAATAGCTATACATTAAACTATTAGAGTTAGAGTCCCACATTAGTGGTTGATAGTCATATAACTTAATATATAAGATCATGGGTCACCTCTACATAGTACTAATTAGTTTTATGATAGAAGCTTATGATTCTAATATGGTATCAGAGCCAGGTTGGCATGTTACCCCCTTTTTTGTCCATGTTTGCGCGATGATTCATATCGCTCATACCGATGATTCTCGAATTTCTAAATCCATGTCTCTTTATGATGTGCTTATTGTGCATGACATTACTAAAATTTTGGTTTCAATCAGAAAATTAATTCAGGATTTAAATGTTGTTATCTGCTTTGATGACCGCTTATTTATTATTCGGCATAAAATCACTAGTGAAACTCTGGGTCAAGGTCATAGTGAAAATGAGCTTTATGTTTTCGACTATGGTGCATTTGTTTTGTTGTCTACTGTGGAGTCAAATAAGTCGCATGCATCTTTTAAAATCTGGCACGCTAGACTTTATCATGTTCCGCATTCCTTTAATTCTAGTTTGCGAGCTTCTGGATCTTTATCTATCTCATCGATTTTGCCGAAACCTTCTCTTTGTGATGCGTGTGAAAAGGCTAAAGGAAAGCACTTATCTTTTTATACAAATGATAAACGTGCTACTAGGGTACTTGATCTAGTTCATTGTGACTTATGGGGACCCTCTCCTATTTTTTCTAGCTGATGTTTTTTTCATACTATGCTATTTTTCTCGATGATAAATCTCGACTCTTATAGTTTTACCCATTGCGGCACAAATCTGATTTTTGGGATGTTTATCGCCAGTTTGATGCTTTTGTGGAGAACCAGTTTTCTTCCACCATTAAGGTGTTTCAGAGTGATGGGGGGGCATTCACCACCAGATTTCTTGTCTGTATACTCCTGAGCAGAACGGTCGAGCTGAGTGCAAGCATTGCCACATTGCTAAGATGGGCTTGTCTATGTTATATCACTCTCATGTCCCTCACTCTCTCACCGGCCTCAAGCTTTTACTACAACTGCTTATACCATAAATCAACTTCCCACTCCTATTCTTGGCGGGCAATCACATTATGGAGTTATTATTGGTCAGGTTCCCATATACACGAACTTCCATGTATTTAGTTATCGTGTGTACCCTTATCTTTGTCCATATGCAGCTCACAAACTTGCTCCTTGCAGTTTTCCATGTGTCTTTCTTGGGTACAGTTCCCAGTACAAGGGATATCAATGTTAAGATCCTACGTCTAGAAAGATATATGTCACCAGACATGCTCAATTTCATGAAACTTCCTTCCATTTTACCAATGTTTCTACTTCAGTATCTCTATTGTCTCTGGATGTCTCTACTTTTTTGGATCTCACTGATGCATCAGCTGATATTCCTGCTTCTTCCACGGGAGCATCTCCTCCTGCTCGGTTTATCACTTCAGTTGCCAGCTATCTCGGCTCATTGATGGTATTGTCCTCTCCAACTACGGCACCATGTTCTGTCTGCTCTACCGATTCAGACCATCAAGTGACTGATCGTACTCATCATGCTCCGCTCATCTCGTTATTGACCAAATTACCTGGTTCACCACCCAATCCATCTGGTTTGTTGGCCACCTCACCGGCCCCTTTGTCGACTGTGACTGCTCCTTCGTTCTCTCCACCTCGGTCTCGCAGTCATCATATGGCTACTCTATCGTGACTGGGGCTATTTAGCATAGAGATTATTCTTATATTATTGCTTATGGTTTTACTGCTGCCTTACTTGCTCAGTCGGAGCCCACAAATTACGCACTGCTCTTCAAGATCTGGCTTGGGTTTCTTCCATGGATGAAAAGATGGAAGCTCTTCGTGGACGGCGCACTTGGGATTTGGTGCCTCTCCTATCAGACGTCAACATTGTTGGCTCCAAAAGGGTTTACAGACTGAACTATTGACCACATGGCACTATTGAGCATCATAAAAGCTAAGCTTGTGATGGAGGGTTTCTCACAGATTCCAAGTTTTTGACTTTGACCATACTTTCAGCCCAGTGGTCAAAACATCCATAGTCCGTACTATTTTGGCTATTACTACGATGCGCTCTTGGCTTCTTCATCAACTGGATGTTAAGAATGCCTTTCTAAATGGTGTTCTTGATGTTGCAGTCTATATGGCACATCCCATTAGTTACAAGGATCCACTTCACCTAGAGTATGTCGCTTGCGGAAGGCCATTTATGGCCTTAAGCAAGCTCCGCGAGCCTGGTTCCAGCGATTCAGTACTTATTTGGTTCAGCTTGGTTTTATCTGCAGTTCTGCTGATACTTCTTTATTCATTCTATCTTGGGGATTGTCGCAGGTGTATCTGTTGGTCTACGTCGACGACATTACCCTTACAGGCAAAGACCTGACTCTGCTCCGACAATTCATCGATCAGACGCATCGAGAGTTTGATATCAAGGACTTAGGCACTCTTCACTACTTTCTTGGCTTGGAAGTTACATCCTTAGACTCTAACTCTAACATAAACCTATACTAATAAAGCATGTACACCGTTCAGAATCTCACACAAAACAAGCTCAAAAATTTAGATTATACAACCTAGTCAAGATCAAAAGATACAACTTAATAATATTTAGAAACTTTGAATGATGCGGAATGCAATCTGATCATGATAAACACACATACAAATGCTAAATTAGCCCTATATAGCCTTCTAATAAATGAGAGGTTAGATTTTATCCCCCCATTCTTGTCTACAATAGTACCCCTAGGAACACAACTATTATAGCGGTTTGGCGAAATTAGCAATAACAAGATTGCTACACTCAAAACACTATACACGTCTAAAGGAAGTACAGGAGGTAGCTAGGGTTAGAACCACTGCATGCATTGTATATCCCTCACTCCCAATAGTCATTTGGGATGGATCCAGGCCTACATTAGTTCTCCATCGTGATCGTTCAATGGGTTTCTAAGCATATAACCGTCACCTTCCTTCCCTTCACATTCTCTAATCACACTAGTTTATCCTGTCAAAAGACAACAAATCTAAATAATAATCTTGTTATTTCTAAAGAAAGTACAGGCGGTTTCTAGGGTTAGAACCACAGCCTACATTGTATATCCCCCACTCCTAATAGTTATTTGGAGTGGAGTCGGGCGATGAAACCCATATTAGTTCTCCATCGCACTCGTTCAACGGGGTTCTGAGATGAGGTTATAGAACCGCCACCTTTCTCCCCTTAACATTCTCTAATCCCACTCGTTGATCCTGTCAAAAGACAACAAATCTAAATAATAATCTTGTTATTTCTAAAGGAAGTATAGGCGGCTGCTAGGGTTAGAACCACCGTCGGCACTGTATATCCCCCACTCCCAATAGCCATTTGGGGTAAAGTCGGGCGACGAAACCCACATTAGTTCTCCTCTGTGCTCGTTCAACGGGTTTCGTTGTAGAACCACCACCTACCCCCCATTCACATGCTGATACGATATCAAAATATTATTTTACTACAGTTTTCTTAGTTTAGTATTTTTAGTAGCTTAACACTATACTCTTTTTCCCACTGGATTTTTTTTAGTGAGATGGTGTGCTCATATATAAAGTTAATTTTGAAATATTGTAATTTTAGAAGTTCTTATTGGATTAGATTTGGTAAGTTTAAATAAGGCTGATTCATTCAAGGATTCGGCCAATATTTGGATTGATTAACTTGGATGATTTTGGTCATCATTTAGATTTGAATTAGGTATTTTAGTTTAATATGGTTTTATCTTCTTAAATCTGTCATAAGCAATTCCAGTTTCTATTAGGAATTATCAAATCATGCCTTCATTCTGATTTGTACTGGCCGAACTATACCCTATAAATAGATTTGGTAAGATTGGATTTGATCAGATTTGAAAAGATTGAATAAGACTTGATAAGATAGAATAAGGCAGGCGCTAGCTATGTTTTAACTAGTTAATTCGGCCATAATTTAGTCTAGATTATGAAGTTTAATCTAATATGGTTTAGATTCTTAAAACTGTCATAAGTCATTCCAATTTCTATAAAGATTTACCAAATCATGTCTTCTTTGTTATATTTCGGCTGAACCTATGTAGTATAAATAAGGGATGGTCTTCAACATTTTAATTAAACTTTTATCAATCAAATACATCATATTTTAAGTTTTAACTCGTTTCTTATTCAAGCTTTTAAACCGTTAGGTTTTGCATTTTCGATTTAGTGCTTATAACTAGTCGTTCTTTGTGTTAAAGCGTGCAAGTAGTGCTTGGTCGTGGAGTAGGCATTGTGTCACTGAAGATCAAGTTGTGTTCATTAATTGACATCGAGTGTGTCTTCTTCAAATAAAGAAGATGCTTTGATCCACCATTTGACAAGCGCTTCCAAACATTCCCCAAACATGATCTTCGTAGGGAGATTCATATCAGCTGAGCTAAGTTTAGTTGAGCCGAGGAGAGCTAAGTTGAATTTATTAGAGTTGAGTTGAATTTATTGAAGTTGAAATAAGTTGAACTGGGTGGGCCTTAGTTATAGCAAGACTATTTTGAGCATGTCTACTGAATTAAAGAAGTAGAAGATTATGAGACTGCAGGAGTTATATGCTAAAGTATCTGGGTGTGTTTTTGCTCAAAAAAGGGTGGAATACTTAGGCCATATTATTCAGTAAAAAAAGAGTAGAAATGGATGAGCAAAAGATCTCTAGCAATGTAAAGTGACCTCAACCAAGGAATCTCAAAGACCTTGGGGGATTTATTTGACTTTCGGGTTACTACAATGTTCATTGAAACTTTGGGTATTATATATATGCAGAATCCTACACAATTTACTCAAGAAAGACTCATTCATTTGGAATCAGAATGCAACAAATGCATTAGAGAAGTTGAAACGGAAAATAACTTTTGTACCCATTCTTATAATGCTGGATTTTCTTAATCCATTTGTCATAGAGAGAAATACTTGCATTAATGGTATGTGGGAAGTTTTATTACAAGAAGGTAGGTCAGTAGCATTCTTCAATAAGGCTTTCTGCAAAAACAACAAAGGATTGTCTACGATGAAGAGGAACTACTAGCATTGGTTATGGCTGTGGAAAATGGAGACATTATCCAGTAAGGAATAAATTCATCATCAAAACAGATACTTATTCAAATCCTTAAATACTTGTTGGAACAGAGGCTACACAGTGTTATTCAACATATATTGATTACTAAGCTCTTAGGGCTGAGCTTTGAAATCCAATACAAATTAGGAAAACTAATGTTGTAGGTGTTGCGTTATTCAGAATACCAGAACAAGAAGGAAACGAAACATTAAAATATAGGATCAAATCAGAACTAAGTGATCAAGTACTACCTGGTTCTATGGTCCGGGATCAGGAAAGTGATGTTAAAACAGAGAATGACTTATTTGAATTTGTTATTAGCAAACCATTCATATCCAGGGAGCAGCTTGATCAAGCTATTCAAGAGAAGTGTGACGAGACACTTATCGAGGCTGATAAGTCTGACCAGAATTCTCATAAATACACAATCACTGATGAAGAAGAACAAAATAATAAAGGGATTGGGAAAGGTATTCAGACTGATATGCAATATGATTATAAACAGAGCAACACCTCAACATGCAGAATGGGTGATCTTAGTACAACTACAGTGATTCATACTTGGCTACAAAAGATCGAGCATAGTTATAAAGGTGATGAGTTAGAACAATGGATCATTGCAACTGCTGTCATCAGTCCAACTCAAATTGTTGAGTATAAATATATATGAGGAATATCGAAAAAAAACAAAAGAAAATTTATGTTGGTAATTCCAGAGATATCAAGAAACATATTCTGCAATATATGCATTCTTCAGCAGTTGGAGGACACTTGGGGCGTAAATCTATATAAAAAGAAAAGAAGGTAGTTTTTATGTTCTTTCGGCCAAACATCAAGAATGATGTTTTGGAGTTTGTAAATTCACGTGACACGAATTCTAAATCAATTAAAATCATGATAAGAAATGAATACCATTTCTGATTGATTTTGTATATATCATGTTCCATATTTGTTTATGTCATGTATACCATTTGTACTCACTATATATATGAATACACACAACCATAGTTATGTGTGGGTTTTACATTCTGTCATGGATTCAGACAGGTTTCAATAAAATTCCCTAGCTTTTCCCGAAAATTTCCACTCTTCTTTTTTCCCAAAAATTCTCATCAACTTTCTTTCCCTTACACTCCTGAGCAAAATAGTCGTGCAGAGAGGAAGCATCGTCATATTACGGAGACATGCTTGTTGATGCTCTTTCATTTTGGCCTTCATCATTCTTTTTGGTATGATGCTTTTTGTACGCCGGTCTACATCATCAACAGAGCCAACTCTGGTTTTATCCGGTCAGTCTCCACTTTCTGTTATTTTTGGCACTGCACTTGACTACTCCAATTTTCATCCATTTGGCTGTCGGGTTTTTCCTTATTTGAGACTCTATGTTGCGCATAAATTGGCCCCTCAGAGTATGTCTTGTATATTTTTGGGATACAGTTCTCAGTACAAGGGTTATCGACGTCTTCATCCTCATACAAAGAAGGAATACATCACTCGCCATGCTCGGTTTGATGAGTTATTTTTTTCGGCTACCCATATTGGCACTATAACAGATTCTCCATCACTGGATGTTTCTGCTTTTTTGGAGCCTTCATCGGTTCCATCAGAGGTGTTTGAGTCATCTTCTCCAGCCTAATCACCCATTATTTTGGAAAATTCAAATTTTCCAACTGTACCGGAAGCTCAGGGTTATTCTAGAAAATTGCATTTGTTTGCCACAAGGTGACCAACAGCGTGTCTGATACAAGCCAGCGCTACCAGCACAGCCGCCGATGCCAACTCAAGCGCCGGATACCTCGACCACGCGTGAACACCACGCGCCACCTAATCAGCCGCCAGAGTCTTCAACTCTTTCACCGGCTGCCCCTGCTTCTCCAGTGTTGTTATCACCGCCACCTCGGTTTCTGCACCCTCTTCGGGGTCCATGCCTTCACCAGTTGTAGGTCCCTCCTCTCGGCACCCGATGACTACTCACCCATGCACTGGTTCTCTTCGGTACAAGAATTTCTCTGAATAAGATATTTCTAGTTTACTGAGTGCTTTATTTTCTAAGACTAAGCCTCGGAGTCATCGCTCGGCTGTCAAGGATCCTGAATGAGTTGTTGTTATGGACTCAGAGATGGATTCTTTGGGCACTCAACAGACATGGGAGCTGGTTCCTCGTCCTTCTCATGCAAATGTTGTTGGTTCAAAAATGGGTTTACCGATTGAAGTATAAATTTGATGGCTCTCTTGACTATTACAAAGCAAGGTTTTTACATTCTATCACACTTGCTAAAGGAATAAGATGGAGAAATATGGAAGCCCTAGGCTGTTACAACCTCTACCTATACCCACACAAGCCTAGAAGTAAGTTATTAATGATTTCTAGAAAAGCTTCCCAACTCCCAGGGTTTTGACATAAACGTCCCCCACCATCCCTGCAAAGTCCTACTAACAAGTGGTGACTGGACGCTGATTAAAATGCTGATGTGGCTCTTAACTCGTGAGATAAAGAACAACTGGCAAAAAAAAGAAACATCTCGCGGGAAATTGATCAACTCACGATAATTTGAATACCTCGTAAGATGAAGAGTTGACCCTAGAGTTATGCGTGTGACGCATATGCGCCTTTAAGTGGTGTGCGTGTGAGATTAATGCGTCTGGGTGTGAGCTTGCGCGTTTGGCTTCACAAGCACGTAGGATAGTGATGGCTGGAGCGAGTGCCAAATACACGATGAACTTCTAATCAAAGGCGGTGTTGTTGTGACGAAAAGAAGAAGGAGCCCGTAGAGACGCAGAATGGAAAGCGGATTCATCGGAGGTGCCAAAAATTTGATAATCAACGTTGGCTGGAGAAGAAGAGCGACGAAGTGAGTTGTAACTAGGCGGTGAGCAAAACGGTGCCTTCTAAAGGTGGGTCAAGACGATCGGAGCAATGACAAGGATGTTCGATACAACTTTGGATGACTCTGATTGGTCGGAGATGGAGAAGAGATGAATGGAAAAATAGGATTTTAGATTTTTATTTTCTTTTTTCAATTCAAAAATAAATACGAATATGAAGATACCAACTGATATCCCCCTTATGATACCAGCTGAGACCAACTGATCCTCATCTCCTCCGCCCTCATCTCCTCTTCTCCCAACCTTTAGGTCCCGAATTCAGTTCACTCCACCACTGCTCCAAGTCATTCCTGTCGCTGAATTTTGCCCCAGTTCTCGTTTCCGTCGCTATGGCTATTGGTCGTCCGCTGCTGACGAATTCAATCCGGACTTCAAATTGGGTTTGTCAATCCGCCACCGAAGCTGACGAATTCAGTTTGTCGTGTACACCATGGTTCCAGTCCATTTTTGCAAATCAGTTTATTTTTGCGAATCGGTTATGGGTGGAGTGAGGATATGTGGTGGGGCTAGTGACGGTGCTAGGGTGGGTTTTGAGCGGGTAATTGGCGGGGTTGGGGTGGGTTTCTGGGTGGTTAGTGGCTAGTCTAGTGTGGGTTTCTGGAGCGGCAACAACACCGTGATGACAGGAGGCGAGGGTGTTGACTTCGGGAGCTATGGCGTTGGGGTTTTAGGATGTAGATAGATTCTTCATTTGGGCCACGAGATGAGAAAGATGCGATCACCTGCGTTGGTTTTAGGCCTACGATGGTTCCTCCAAAATTCATCTTTGCGGTGGCATTGTGGTTCTGGTTCGGTGGCGGAGTGTTTGAAGAAGAAAAAGTGTAGGGGTAAAATGGTCTTTAAAATTTCAATTTTAAACCTAGGAGTATTTATGTCTTTTCATGTTTGGTCAATGACTGACTTTTCGAGTCAACGCCAGAATTGAGCAAAATAAATAACTGCATAATTTTACAAAAATTTAAAGATAACTTCACACTTTTAAATTTTACAATGTTATCATTTTCTCAGTTTAATATGGTCATTTATATACGTTTCCCTAATAATAATAGAAAGTGAGCTAGGTTAGGTGCTGGGTGAAGATGGTCTTATAATTATTATTAATATTACAAAATGTTTTGTATCGGGCCGAAATAACCGAAAGAGTTACAGACGGCCCATGATGCAGAACCCTAGCCTTCACTATAAATATGTTTTCCAACTTAGGGTTTAGCTGTGTTCACTCTAAAGACGACACCGACGGCAGATCTCCTATTCCAGCCTCCAGCCTCCAGCCTCCAGCCTCAACCGCCAGTCAGAAAAATGGTAAACGAGCCGCCTCTTCATCACTTATACTACGTGTTCCTTTACGTGCTTTGATTACTGGGATCACTTATGCGTTCCTCTACATGGTTTGATCATCGGGAATCTCTAGTACACCAAGTTCTATTGACGGTGTTATGTTTTAGCAAATTTGCGGTTAGAATCATAGTGTACTCAAATTATTTGTTTCCCTTCTAGAGAGTCGGTTGCAAATTAGTTGTCTGATTTGTGTATACTGGATCTGAGACGGAGGATGTTTTTAATGAAATGTTTTTGCAGTCGAAGAGAAGGACTAGGGAACCCAAAGAGGAGAATGTTACCCTCGGCCCTGCCACTAGGGATGGAGAACAAGTTTTTGGGGTTGCACACATCTTCGCCTCATTCAATGATACCTTCATTGTAAGTTTTACACAGACTCCGCTCTCTCTATGTGTGTGTTGTGTGATTTCACTTTCCTAAATTTGGTATTCTATGTTTTGGCGCAGCATGTTACTGACTTGTCTGGCAGAGAAACCCTGGTCCGCATTACTGGTAAGACTACCTCAGTCCTCAGTTGCAATTTTGAGTTAAACTCCAGGTTGGAATTGAAAATTTTCTGCATTAACAAGTAGCCTTTTTGTTGTAGTTCAATAATCTTGGAAGCAATGTGAAGAAGTCAATAGGTTATTTGTTCTTTTTTGTTGGGTAATGTGGTGTTACTGCTGTGTTTGTAATGTGAATTGAACTAGCTTGTGTCTCGGTTGCTTGGACAATTTTTAATTGTGGCACTATGAATTGGTTATGAGTTTACCATGTTTCTTATGCTAGACTTCTGTCAGCTATATAATAAGAATGATCATATTATTGCCCATGCTCATGTAGGTGGAATGAAGGTCAAGGCTGACAGGGACGAATCATCCCCTTATGCTGCTATGCTTGCTGCACAGGACATTGCTGTGAGATGCAAGGTTAGTCTCTTAGTTCGATTCCTGTAGTCATGTATGACACTTCAGTCCTTTCTGGTTGTAGTCTACATGGTGTCTACTGTTTTATCAATAATGATGTTTAATTTGTCTATTGATTCATATTATGGCTTTTGATAGGAACTTGGCATCACTGCCCTTCATATCAAGCTCCGAGCCACGGGTGGTAACAAGACCAAAACTCCAGGCCCTGGTGCTCAATCAGCTCTCCGAGCCCTTGCTCGTTCAGGAATGAAAATTGGTCGCATAGGTACTAGTTTTTTGAATTGTTAATGTTTGTTATTCTCAATTTGTGCATTTCAATATTTTATTTGGGGGGAACATCTTCTCTAAGATGTGTCTTTTCTAATTTTAGATTTTGATGTTAGCTATGGTGATTTACAAATAACCATATAATTCTGGGCAATTAGGCCCCGTCCAGTTGAGCTTATTTGGTGCTGAATTTAATTTATTAGTACTGAATTTAGTTTATTGGTGTTGAATTTAGTTTATTGGTGCTGAATTTAATTTATTTGTGCTGAATTGAGTTTATTTGTTGGTTTATTTTTTTCAAAAAATAAAAAGAATGAATCCCAAAATGATGTTTCACTGGTAACATATTCTATTTTTAGACTTGTTCGACAGGTGACTATCAAGAACCCAAATAAATATTTATTTACTAAATTTTTTAGTGTTGAATTTATTGATACTGAATTTAATTTATTTGTGCTGAATTTAGTTTATTAATGTTGAATATAGTTTATTAGTGCTATATTTTATTTTTTCGTGCTGAAGAAATGTTCTGAAATTAATGCCAACTGAACAGGGCCTTAGTTTAGTTGCTATTCTGTGTAAAGATGAGACTTTGTTAAGATAGAATAGCTTTATAGTTTTAAGAGAACTGAATTGTATTATATTAATGAAAACAAAAAGCAGTAACGGGCTTCATTGTTTGATCCTGAAATATCCTCTCTAGCTATAACCTTAACTGTCAATGCCATTTGTTCTTTTACATTGAGGACCTGCAAAAGTATATTATTGAATGCACCATTTCACTAATTGTTTATTTTCCTTACAGAGGATGTGACTCCAATTCCTACTGACAGCACTCGCAGAAAGGGTGGTAGACGTGGAAGAAGGCTGTAAGCTGGTTGTATTCTTCTTATACAACCAAAACTCCTTGTGTTGGAACTTTGCTTTTGCTACCCTTCTGTAGTAGGTTAAAAATTGATTATGGTTTTGTAGTTGGTGAAACAGCTGAGGATTAGTTAATTTTCTGCTTTTGTTCCATTTTCTGGATTGGTATATTGTAATTTGAATGAGTTCTTGATGCTATGGTTACTTCAATGCTACAATGATTTTTCAATTCTGAACCTCAACGTGTATTTGAATTGCCCCCGCATCAAAGTCTTTTTATAGCAATTTTCATTTTCTTATCAAAAGTTGTATGTGGAAAACCCTTGTCGCTCTATGTTTTGTTCATAACTATAAGTTTCACTGAATGCTTCATCAGTGTGAAATTGTAGATTGTTGTGTTAATTAAGGAGCTTTTCTGATAGAATTCTCATTCTCTCTTAAAGTTGGAAGTTTCATTTGATGGAAAACTATTACAAGGGTGACTAGTGTTTAATCTTGATGCTGTTTGGTGTTCTTCCACAACTAGAGATCGATGTACTTAAGTATAACTAAACGAATCTATTCGGCTACAAAAAAGAATCATGTCAGAGGATAGCAAAATGTCACTAGGATGCAACTTGATAGGAGGTCTCATATTAGGGAGGTTGGGATCTTGATTCCTTTAGTCAGTGCTTGGTTTGCATTTTTTATTATTTTTTTTTCTAATTTTTAATTTTTCCATTTTCTCATATCACGATTCTCTAGTCCTGCCCTGGGGTTGGGATTACCCAATTTCCTCTTCCAGCCTCCATGAAAAACACATATATTCTCCACCCCTTCATAGTCTTCCTTCCTAAGACTCTCACTTTCACTGCCGTTGTTCATTGTCAAAACAATCTTTGATCTCTATTTTCCCATTTCCAAGACAAGGTTATAGTTTATATTTATTATCAAAATTAATATTAGGATTAAGATTATTATTTTAATAAAAATATTATAATTTTATTTTTGAATTTTAAAAAGAGTCCGTCTCTTGAAAGACAGTCTTTTCATAAGGCATGGAAAGACCTAGGTTTAAAGTGCAAATTAAAAGAAATTAAGATAAAATTACCGGATTGCATGAATCAGGTTATAAACTTTATAACTGTTAGATGTTGTATAACAAAATTTTAATATTGCAATTAAGACATTTTACCTTTCATTATTCTAATTAAGCTCCATCTTTCCATAAGCCTATGGAAATACGGTATTTTCCAAGATTTTGCCTTTCAAAAATATTATAATGTTATACTTTAACTTAAATAAATTTAAGACAAAAAATTAATATAGTCAATGTTTGATTTTAAAATTTTAACTAATTTATTAAAATTATATGTGTTGGTGGATATCATACATTATGTAAGATTTTGGATTTACATCGATTTTATGTTTTTTTGAAAAGATATTGAATTCGATTTTTATATCCTCTATAACCTCCTCATAGAAGATTTACGTGTGTGATTTTTTTAACATCATTATTAGCACCAATGATGAACTATAGATTTTTAAATCAATATATTTATATATATTTTAAAAATATGTAAAAATGATAATAGTTGAATAAAAGATTAGTTACGAGAAATTATAAATAAATTTACATTTTTAAAATCATATGCGACATATTAATACTTTAAAGATGATGAATTGACTTTTTTATATTAAATATTGTTTTATATGAACTATATATGACAAGTCTGTCTCTTGAAAGACGGTCTTTCCATAACTATGGAAAGACCAAAGTTTAAAGTACAAATTAAAATAAATGAAGATAAAAATTTTGGGTTGTATGAATCGGGTTATAATCTATATAACTACTACACGTATAATAAATTTTTAATATTGCAACTAAAATACCTTTTACCTTTCTATTATTCCAATAAAATCCCGTCTTTCCATAAGCCTATAGAAAAATGGTCCTTCCCAAGACTTTGTTATATGAGAGTCCATCTCTTGAAAGACAGTCTTTCCATAAGTTATGGAAAGACTAAGGTTTAAACTACAAATTAGAAAAGAGTGGGTCTCCTGACAGGCGGTCTGGCCATAAGCTTGTAGACATGCCATGGACCAATTTGCAATTAATGCAAATTAAGCAAACCGTTCTTTCCCAAATTGAAGAAGTGCGAACCATTCTCCATTCTCCTACCTCTTCTCCTCCCAAGACTCACATTCTCCATTCTCCATTCCATTCTCCATTCCATTCTCATGCGTCTTCTTCGTCTCACTTGCCTTTCCTTCTCCTTCTCCGTTTCTTCATCACTACAATTAATCCCCCAACATTAAATCCTCCATTGGAAAGATTGATTCGAAACAATCTATAAGATGATCAGATTCTCAATGATGAAAACCTAATCGAAATTGAAATCAACAAAAATCACAGTCATTGCATCTGAACGAATTTAGTTCATATAAAATGAATTTCACATCCTATCCATCTCTCTTCTGAACTATACACAATAAGGTAACAACCACAATTACGAAGTTTATGTTGTAGAATTGGACATGAATGAAATCTCTGAAGCGTTGAATGTATAAATCTGCTGCTATGAACATGTAAAAAACATGTGGCAAATATTCAAAAAACGAACTAAATGCTGTTGAAATTTTTGCATATACTATGCATCTATTACCTTACAATACGTATCGTTTGCCTTAAAACATGCACCTTTAAAAAACTGTGAATATGAATTATGAAACTTTTTCATGAGATCATCTATAAGTTAAGTTAAATTTGACAATTTAAAATTGTCATATTAACTGTGCATTGATTACTTTACAACATGTATTTTAAACAAAAACACGCACTTGATAAAAAATGTTAATTTCTTTTATGAATAGCAAAACTTTGTCAGGAGGTAGTACTGCATAAGTTACCTTATGAATCGTTTCCGTTTTGTTAAAACATGCATATGTTAGCCTACAACGAGTATTTCTTATATTATACTATAGTAACTTATGAATTGTTTATGTTTTGTTAAAACATGCATATGTTAGCCTACAACTAGTATTCTCTTATAGTATACATAACATAAATAACATAATTTTGTAGTTTTTCAAATTTTCTTATGTACTGCATTGATACCTTACAATATATACTGATTACGTTAAACATGTTTTTGTTTTAAAAAACACGAGCATATTTCCCTGATTTAAATCAAAGAGAGGTCACAGAAAAAATTGTCGGCGTGAAAGCAACACACGTAAAGCATTGCATACTTTGTAAAGAAAACATGCAAATTTTGCCAATTTCAAACACGAGAGGGTCTCTCAACATCTAAACAAAATGGAAGATAAAGTACTCGGACAAAAATCTTCCACTAGGGAACTTACAATTACAACAATACTCCTATCTAAACCAACTAACAGTCTCTAATACAATGAATCATCAATTATTAATCTTCAAAAGGGGATCATCTTCAAAGTTCAGTGTCATCTTCGTCTGAATCCTCCTCGTGTCGGAATGTCTTGGGTAGTCCAATGTTCAGTGTTGTCCGATTCCTTAAAAGTTAAAACCAAAAAAAATTATTCCAACTCATGAAAAAAAGTCATACATACTATATATTAATAATTTCAACATATAAGCAAACATGTACAATTTCTAATTCAAAACGAACAATAATCAACAATGAAAGTAAAATTCAAACACAATAAAACTAAAAAGTACATACTGGATTCTAACAGATGCGATATATAAGTAAACATATGCGGTTCTTAATTCAAATTGAACAACCAACAACAAATTTTTATTATTATAAAAAACAGTCATACACAACACAACTAACAAGTATACACGAGATACTAACATATGCAACATATACGTAAACAAATGCAACTCGTTATTCAAAACGTACAACTAACAACAAATGAAAACAAAAAGGTCACAGACAGTTCAACTAACAAGTACACATTGAATACTAATAGGTGCAACATATAAGTAAATAGATGTAGTTCGTAATTCAAAACAAACGATCAGCAAAAAAGAGAAGAAAAAAAAGTCATTCACAAAAGGTCGTAGACAGTACAACTAACAAGCACGCATTGAATACTAACATATGCAACATATAAGTTAACAGATGCAGCTCATAATTCAAAACGAATGATCAGCAAAAAAGGGAAGAAAAAAAGTTCATTCACAATACAACCAACAAATACACGTTGGATAATAACAGTTGCAACATATAAATAAACAAATGCACCTTGTAATTTCATAAAGCGTAGAAGATCACCAATTAAAAAAGAAGTCAAAAGGCATCAATTTGCACAGTAAAAAGGCATATCCAATGACGTTATTCATAGGCCACCATAAATTCTACAATCCCACATGTTCGTCTTTTCCTATATGCCTTGGTATCAATTGACGTTAAACCTTTTCATAGTAGAAGAATTTTGAATTCAAAAATAGATTCTAAAGTCATGTCAACATGCTTACCAAAACTTTTAAGGCTTTAAACATAGGTCACCGCCTGCTGCTCAGATCTTCAAATTGCGATTATCATCGGAGAAATCGCTGGAGAGAGAAGATGATGGAATCTATGAGGAGGAGGAAGGAGTTCGCATTGGGAGAAGGAGGAGAAGGAGAAGGTGGCGTCGAGCAGGAGCAGGAAGGAGGTGGTACCGTGAGGAGGAGGAGAAGGCATCATAAAGGAGAAGGAATATAGTGTACGGTGAAGGAGAAGGAAGTACCAGATTAACATACTAAAAACCTTTGGATATGAACTGAATGGGCTTGGCCCGCAAAAAATAATTAAATTTTATTAATTTCAAATTAGTCTGTGGCCTGTCCATAAGCTTATGGACATGCCGCCTTTTCAGAGACTTTCCTATTGAAAACAATCAAGATAAAATTTTTGGTGCATTAATCGAGTCATAAACTTATAACTGTTGCACGTTCCATAGTAAATTTTTAATATTGCAACTAAATATTTTACCTTTCTATAATTCTAATTCAAACCCGTCTTTTCATATGAATATAAAATGATGATCTTTCCCAAGACTTTGCCTAATATATATATATAATTACACACACATGTACATATGTTAAATTTCAAGGTATCTTGGGCTTCCATCATAAAATCAATTGGTACTAAGTGGAGGTGACCCAAAACCTTATATATAAGTCGTTTAGTTTAGAAGAAACTGATGTGGGATATATCTTTCAACACGCCCCTCACATGCCAACATGGAAACGCTCCACAACCCATATAAGACCAAATAAAAAGAGGATCTACACATCGGCCCAATAACCCAACCCGGGCTCTGATACCATGTTAAATTTCAAGGTATCTTGGGCTTCCATCATAAAATCAATTGTAACAAAGTAGAGGTGACCCAAGACCATATATATAAGTCATTTAGTTCTTAAGAAACCGATGTAAGATATATCTTTCAACACACCCCCTCATGTGCCAACGTGGAAACACTCCACGACTCATATCGGGCCAAATTAAAGAGATCCACGCATCGGCCCAATAAACCCAACATAGGCTGGGATACTATGTTAAATTTCAAGGTATCTTGGGGTTCCATTTTAAAACCAATTGGTACTAAGTGGAGGTGACCCAAGACCTTATATGTAAGTCATTTAGTCAATCAATAATCCATCTCATCAATGATGAAGATTACAATATATGGTTACAAACTAAAACCTAACAAGAATAAGATTCTAAGTGTACAAGGAAATTACCATCTATAACTAATTGTATAAGGAAACTATTCTATAAAAGGAGCCATTAAAAGGAAAGAGCCATTAAAAGGACTCTATTACATTAAGTAGTTTAAAATCATTTAGTAAAAGAGTAATCAAGTACGTAAAAGAGTTTAAAAGAGTAAAGTAAATAATTAAAAGGAAATGAGTAAAAGAGTAATCAAGTACTTACAAAATATCTTGAATGAATTTATATATTTGAATGAATTGAAGAAGAGTTTAAGTACATATGGAAGGTTGGATTACAAGTATTGAAGCAGCTTAATGCTTAGAGTGAGGAGATTGTCGAAAGAGAAGGGGACTGAATGATCAAAGCATGCCTAATACTGAGCTAGAGCTTCCTTATTTATAGAAGCGGATGCATAATCTATTACATTGACTTGAATTGTAATTTGAAATCCGGAGTGGAGTCTGGGACCCTCCATGCTGAGTGCTTGTATTGATTGCTTGGGAGTGGAGTGTGGGACCCTCCATGTTGAGTGCTTGTATTGAGTGCTTGGGAGTAGAGTGTAGGACCCTCCATGTTGAATGCTTGTATTGAGTGCTTGTGAGTGGAGTGTGGAACCCTCCATGTTGAGTGCTTGTTGAGTGGTTGTAGTGGAGTGTGTGACCCTCCATGTTGAGTGGAGTCTTCATTATTGAGTGGAGTCTGAGGGGAGTTTGAGACCCTCCATTATTGAATGTCTCTTTGGAATCGTCATTGCTTATGTTTTTAGAAATCAAACGGGTCTTGACTCATTGGACCTCCAAACGGATCTTCATCTTGAATGGCTTTTGTCTTGATTTCATTCTGTTCTTGTTTTTTGAATTGCTTGTAAATGGCTAACATCTTTTTGAAGTCTTCATCATCTTCATCCTTTTGAATTGGCATTGGTGCAGGTTGAATCCTCTGGATTGGCTGAATTGGACTCCGAGCTGGTTGAATTTCGAGGGCATGTTGAATCGGAGTTTTTAGTGTTAATGGACTAACATTTTTATTGAATATAATTATAAATTTTCTCCGGTTTCTAAGTAGTGGGTTACTGCTTTGGTTGAATAGAACTCAGTTTTGTAAAAAAAAAATTTTAAAGTGAAAACACCCAAGGGTGGGGGATTATATATAAGGTTTCCTAGGCCTTAATTAAAACAACTTAAGTATACAAAGTAATTGTTTATACATTAGGATCTCTGAGGCAACATAGTTGCCTCCAAAAGAATACCTATCTATTAGTAGATTGGTGTAACTATCCAGAGTAGAAGAGGATAGTTATTGAAGTTGCGATTCCAAAAAAAAAAAAGAATCTCCACCCCCTGTGTTAATTCATTCCTTTGGCCAGGCAACTTCAATCTAAAAAATTCAGAGATTAATGTTAAAATCCGAACCTAATGTTGGATTTCTAAGTAGTCAAAATTCTTATAATGGAGCATTCCATTCTCTTAACCGCAGCAGGAAGGGGAAGATGACCAATTGAGATGGATCTCCATATAAGTGTAGCTGAGCTTCAGATGTTGGAATTCAAACCGTAGTACCTGCAAAAAATCAAGTGGCAAAATCTTAGCAGTATCAATTCTATCAGGAGCCATGCCTATACAATCTGATATAGGGAGTATGCTCCATATCCAAAGAAATGTGGCCTTTGATGTGGGTGGGTAAATTAGAAAGGTTTAGGCTCAGATTATGGACTGAGTAACATTTAGCAATTGCATCTGCCACAGAGTTACATTCCCTAAAAACATGCTTAATATCAACATTCTTAAATAGGGACTTTACTTTAGAGGTTAGACCAAACAAAGGCCAGTGTGCAGTATAGGGATCCCTGATCATTTTCACAGCCAACAAAGAATCAGATTCAATAGTGAAAGTGTTATCTAGTTCTGGAAAGGATTGGCAGGGAAGTAGAATAGCTAAAATCTCTGCTTGAAGTTAAGAAATAGCAGTGAATTTAATAAGGCATGGGGTTCCATAACTGTTTCTTGCAATCAGGCCAACTGTTGCATTATTAGAGGACCAGGATTCATCTACATCAATCTTTATGCAATCTGGCTTTGGCCTTTCCCAGAAAAAATAGATATAGTAGGCTTCGGAGGTGGTCTAAGGTGAGGGATCAGATGCAAAAAGCTGGGTGGAATAGTTAAGGGGGAACTGTGGTGGTAAGGTTTAGCATAGAGAGTCAGATAAATTTGGTCACAAACTTCCTTGCATATGAGCTCTGATGAAAGACGTTTGTTATCAAAAAAGAAACTGTTCCTTGCCTTCCAGAGGCACCAACAGATCAAAGGTGGGAGAATTTTACATAACAGTTGGTGCCATTTGGGAAGATCATGACTATTCCAAAACAAGAAGAATTTTTCATTAATTGAATCCTGATCATTAAGGTGAAAATCCAACAAAGATGCCATCTTATTCCATATAGATTGAGCAAGGGGCAGGATATAAAAAATTTTGAATAGAGTCTGAATGATAACATGCTGGGCATTTTGAAGCAAGACTAAAACCACATTTGATTAGCACATCATCAAAAGGTAGGAAAAAGTGCAATAGTTTCCATGTAAAAATAGAAACCTTTTTTTTTGTAGTTTTGGATTCCATATAAGTTTGGTAGCAGGGAAATTACCTGAAGAGAGAGTGAGTTCCTTGTATGCAGATTTAAAAGAGAAAACACCTGTCACTTCTGGTTTCCAGATCAACCTATCTTCTCTATCTTGGGTAATTTCCGCAGACTGAAGAAAGGAGAGAGTATCATGTTCTAGGAAGGAGGAAATCTGTGGTAGAATAAATGCTTTGTTACTGATAAACTCAGCCACAGAGCAGTATAATAATGGGGAAAGGATGGAGCTGGGGATACAATTCATAAGTGGCCCATTAGGGCACCAGTTAGCAGACAAGAAATTATAGCTACCTTTACCATGAATAATTCGGGTGTTATTTTCTGCAAAAGAGTTAACTGAACATATTCTCTTCCAGGTCATGGGTTTTCTATGTGTATGAGGTAAGGACCAGATCATTTTAGCCCACATAGTAGTTCCCAACTGACTCTTCCACCAGAGTTTGAGAGAACAGGAGTCAATTATAGCCAACTCAGTTTTGTAATTGCTCCAACATTTGATCTTGAATTGTCTAATTAAAGAAAAAGGCATATTTGGATAAATTGGTTTAATCTGAAATCTCCATGCAAAGATCCACGAAACTCTAAAAATTGAATGAAAAAATAGGGATTTCTCATGAGTTTTGAATTTACCGAGTCTATTGAATGTTTCTAGTCCTTCTAATACTGGAATGGGGAGTATATCTTTCGATGGTCCTATTTTTAACCACCAATCGTAAAACCATACTGGAATATCTCCATTGAATTATTGGTGAAAATTAATAAATCAGGAATGGTCAAATGACCTAATATAGAAAGTTCTATACCAGGCCTGTATATAATCTGCATAGTTGAATCCGCTAGGAATATAGTTGACTGAAAATGACCTAGTTGAATGGATATTTTGAAAATGACCGGGACGAAGGACCTGCTTAATATATATTTTTGAATAGTCTATTCTATTGGGATCATGTTTATTTTGAATATGCTGTATTTCTATGGATTGAGTGTCTACTAAGATGAGTTCATAATAAGTTTGGGTTTTTTGAATGTCTTCAACCAACCAAGGGCATGCAGGCATGAATATACTGGCTACCAAGCTTTTGAGTTGAGGGACTTCAGATTCTGTATGGTATTGGGTTAAAATGATATGTTATGGGTTTGGTTTATCAAAGTATGACTGACTAGGTGTTGAGGATGATTGAGTGGATGTTGGGCTAGATATTTGAGTAGCTGGTTTTTGGGGAGTTAGTAGTGTATAATTTGAGGTAATAATGGGAGTATGGATTAATTTTGAATATAGGGCTTGGACTGCTGTGGTGTAAGTGAACGGAGGGAAATCTGGAGTAGGTGCTCTGGGTCTCAGGGGCTTTGGCATTTCATAGTCCTTTGATGATTTTGAATTTGAAGAGCTTGATGAATTTGAAGAGCTTGATGAACTTGAATGCTTACTCATGTTTTCCTGTAAGGAACTCATAAGTCAAAAAATCTGGGAGGGGGTTATCCTTCCCTTTAATAGATTGAATATCAAAATAAAAAATTGATAAAATGGCTTGCCACCTGGTAAAATTTGTTTTGAAACCAAGTTTTTAACATCTTTTTGTAATATCTCTTTTGCTGATTTCAATCTATTTTTAATAAAATCTCTTATTGTACAAATCATCTTGAAATTTTGAAATGCATAAGACAATTGATAAAACTTGTTTTTTAACTGTCGAATAATTAATTTGTGCTGCTATCCATAATCCTGAATTGATTTTTTTCCTAAATGTAATTGTTTTAATATTCCTCCATATCCTATATCTGATGCATTAGTTTCTACTATCATATAAAAAACAACTCAATTGTCCTAGGTCGTAGTCAAGGCCGCTTTCAAAACGCGAATTTACTGTATGTGTGTGCGAATTGGTGCGAATTGTCCAAAACGAAATTTCTTGTGTCGTTTTCGTCCTTCCCCTCTTTCTTTCTTCTCTCTTTCACTGATAACGGTCGGTTTTAGTCCGCCTGGTTCTGATCATGGTGGCTCCTCCGCCTGGCCGTGGTGGAAACGCCGCGGCCAAGTCCTTCCTCCAAGCTCTAGGCACTCGTCAAGCTCCATTGCAATCATCTCTCCCCTCCAATCCCGAAATCGTCCCGAAGACACAGTACAAAGGAGAGATAGTCTTCTTAGTCTCTAGACAAGATGCGGAACGGTTGGCTTCGCATTACCAGAATGCTCTAGTGGGAGAGTTTGCCAGGGGAAAGCCACCAATGTCGGTCCTAAACGAGGCTTTCAAATCAGTGGGCTTCAAAGGCAACTTTCAAATTGGTTCAATCGACTACAGACATATCCTCATCCGATGCCAGGACAAGGAGGACTATCAGAGATTATGGATTAAAGGGCATTGGATCCTCAATCAAGCCCCAATGAAAGTGCTAAAATGGACTACAGACTTCTCCCCGGAAGCTGAGTCTTCTATAATTCCGGTATGGGTTTCCATTCCGCAAGTTCCGATCTATTTCTATAACATTGCAATGCTTCAATCAATTGGTAATCAGATAGGCACCTTTATTAAGATGGATGCAGCTACTGCTGCTCTCACTAGGCCTTCTATTGTCAAAATGTGCGTTGAGATAGATCTGAAAAGTAAGCTCCCTGCATATATTAGGGTGGGAATAGAAGAAGATGGTATTGAGTTCAATGTAGTTAAGTTGCCTCTTGAATTTGAGGATATTCCGCCTTATTGCCATCACTGTAAGACTATAGGTTATGAAGATGCTCAATGTATTCACCTACATCCTGAGCTTAAGAGATCAAAAGCGTTTAGATTTGACAAGATATCAAAACCTGTAGTGGATTAGTTTGTGCAAGAGAAAGGCGCTGGGTTAAAATCCGGTGGGGAGATGGTTAATGCACAATTGGAAACTAATGGGGCAGGGAGTTCAGGTCTAACTGTTGCTGATAAGCAAGGTCCAAAGATTACAAAGAGTTTTAAATATGTTCCAAAGCAAAAAGTGGCCACTACTATAGTCAGTGAAGGGACTAAGGTTCCTGAGGTTTCTACCACAATGAATCAAGTTGGATTACAGAATACATCAGTATCAGAAACCCCTGCACAGGAAGAAAAACTGGGGGAAACTTTCATAGATCTAACTAATGACCATGACACTGTGACTGAAAGGCAGACTGGCATCTGTTCTGATTTGATCTCAGGAGCAATTGGAGCCAAAGAGGATAACTTTGCAACCAGGGGGTCACCATTGAAACACCCCCAATCTGCTCCTCCTTTCCCTACATCCAAAAGGATTTTTTCAAAGGATGACATCCCTGCTAAAAGAGGTAAATCTCTCTCTCCTTTTAATACCATCATTGCTGCTAAAAATTTTCTCTTCTCTCAGCAGAAACGTAAACAAAATAGATTTCTCCCACTTGAAGACAATGATGGTTCAAAAGAGGACTTCCCAAATGATATCCCTGTCACAATCACTGGAGATTCTGAGGTCAGGAATGATGATAATCTGAATGCTTCTCCTGCAATTAACTCTGCTGCTCAGGTCAGTATGGTCAGGCAGGTAAGTCCTTCCCACTCTCCCTCCAACTTAGCTAAGCAAAGAAGGGGTAGGCAACTGGATATTGATCCTAAGCATAGAAATGATACATATCTGACTCAATTGAACACTATCATGACTAGGTCAAAAAGCGCCAATAATGTTTTAATATGAATAATACAAACCTCCAGATAAAATTTCTAGTTTGGAACCTAAGAGGAATGGATACCTCCATACTCAGACTTCAAAACCTGATTATTAGGCATAAGTTTGATCTCATTTGCCTAATTGAGCCGAAGCATGACAAACTGCAATGTGAATCCTACAGAAGGTTGTTACATTTTGATAATTGCTTGTATGCCATGAATGAACATATCTGGTTATTTTGGAACTCTTCTATAAACCTTTCTGTCAAATATGATAATTTGCAGTTTCTTGCTGTCTCTTTATATAGTTTTACTCTGAATAAGAATATGGATGCTTTCTTTGTATATGGTCTTAGGACTAGAGATGGTAGGAAATCCATGTGGTCAGATATACAGGCTTCTACCTATTCTGATACTATCTTTATTGGGGACTTCAATGCTATCACTTCTATTCATGAATATAAAGGTCCCTCCACCCCTAAATCTGGAAGTATTAAGGATTTTAACAAATTTATTAATACTTTGGCTTTAAAGGAAATAAATACGGTAGGTAATCTATTTACATGGAGCAACAATAGGTTGAGGAATCCTACCACTCAGAGATTAGATAGGGGACTCTGCAATGCTGCATGGGCAACTTCTTTTCCCTTCTCTTCTGTTCAAATTTTAAACAGGACTACATCCGATCACAGTCCACTGCTTCTATCTATAGGAAGCCATATCCCCTCATCCCCTAGGCCTTTTAGATTTCTTAACACTTGGTTTAAAAGGGAAACCTTTCTAACAGTAATTAAGACTGATTGGGAAACTCCTATGCAATACTCTGGAATGTTAGGTTTCTGCCTCAAACTCTCTAGGCTGAAAAAGACTTTAAAATCTTGGAATAAAGACCATTTTGGTAACATACATGAGAATGTCACACTGGCAGAAAAGGAAGTCTTACTGCAGGAACAAAATTTTGATCAAAATCCCAGTGAAACAAACGGTTTAAATCTTAAGGAAGCAAAAGCTAAGCTAATAAGATCACTGGTTGAACAGAAAAGTTTCTGGAAGCATAAATCAAAGATTAAATGGTTAAAGGAGGGTGACAACAACACCAAATTTTTCCACAATTCAGTGCAAGAAAAAAAAGGGAGGCTAAAAATTACAAAGATTAAGAGTGCTAATGGTTCATGGTTAGATAATATGCAAGACATAGAGACAGAAGCCATTCAGTACTATAAAAGCCTATTATCTTATGACAGCCCCCCTGCCTCTGACTTTTTCAAAAATCATTTTCTCAGTCAGATCCCCAAGTGTATCTCGGACCTGGAAAATGAAAAGCTTTTGCTTCCGGTTACTATGACAGAACTTAAACCTATTGTGCTTAGCCTCAATAAACATAGTAGTCCTGGACCGGATGGGTTTACAGCAAAATTTTACATTAAAAGTTGGGATATCATTTCTGTTGATCTACTTGATGCTGTTCAGGACTTTATGAATGGAAATAATATCCCCAAAGGATTCAGTAGCACATGGATTACAATCATTCCTAAAAAGAAAACTCCCTTTTCTTTTGATGATTTCAGGCCAATCAGTCTCTCTAATGTAATTAACAAGATTTGTTCAAAGATAATTATGGAGAGACTCAAACCATTAATGAATAATCTCATCTCGCCACATCAGACTGCTTTCCTAAAAGGCCGTGACTTAGCTGATAATGTAATTTATCTACAAGAAATGATAAGATTTTTGAATATAAAACAAAGAAATCCAAACTGCATAGTTAAATTAGACCTTAAAAAGGCTTTTGATAGGGTTAAGTGGTCCTTCTTATACAGTGTTCTTCACAAATTTGGTTTCCATGCTAGATTTCTCTTCCCTATCATGAACAATTTATCTCAGGCTTGGTTTTCAGTTTTGATAAATGGCAAGCCAGCTGGTTTTTTCCAGGCTAGTAGAGGTATTAAACAGGGTGACCCCCTGTCCCATTCCTTTTTAATATCTTTTCAGAAGCTTTCACTAGGAGTTTAGCATTCATATTCAGTACAGGTAAACTGGCTTCCTATGATCTCCCAGGTAATACTGCTCCAATCTCTCATTTATCCTATTCATATGACACAGTTGTATTTCTAAAGGCTGAAAATAGGACTCTAATCAGATTTAAGGCTTTTTTATCTACTTTTGAGGAGGTAACTGGGCAGCACATAAATTATGGTAAAAGTGACATATACATTAGCAGGCATGCATCTGCCCATAAAGTTCTCAACATAAAAAGGATCTTGGGTATGAAAACTGGTAGAATGCCTTTCACATACTTGGGAGTACCTATCTTCACTGGAATTAGCCCAAAAATGTCACTTTCAGCCTCTAATTGAGCAAATTGATAACATGATCAATAACTGGAAAAATAAGTGGTTATCAATGGGAGGAAAAATGGCACTGATAAAATATTGCATCTTTTCCATTCCTCAGCATATTTGGTCTGTTTTAAAACCTAGCAAGAAGGTGGTTTCCATAATTGAAAAGAAAATGAGCAGGTTTTTCTGGGGATATACTGATCAGAAACCAAATAGAACTTGGAGAAAATGGGAATCACTTTGTTTTCCAATCAGCCAGAATGGGTTAGGTTTCAGATCAATTAACTCAATCATAGAAACATGCTCGGTTAAGTTATGGTGGAAATACCAAAAGGCAGAAGCACCATGGACTAATTTTATTCAATCCCTGCCCCACTCATACAAATCATCCTCTAATTGGAAAAGAATTTGTAGTGTCAATGCTTGGGCTGAGTCCAATTCTAGGGTGATTTTGGGGAAGGGATCTTGTAATTTCTGGACCTCCAATTGGCTAGGTCTTAAGCCTATCATGGATTACTGGCTTCCTGATCAGGTGGATATTTCAGAAAATTGCACAGTGGCTGAGTTCATAGACAATAAACAAAATCTGATCATGAAATTGAACCACTTTCTACCACCTGAAATCATATCTCCGTTGCAGGTCTCTAAACTTCAACCACACAGGAATGACAGACTAATTTGGAAACCTGGACCTACAGGGGATTTCTCATTCAAATCAACTTATCTCCTTCTCAGTCCAAGATCAGGTAGTATTGCTTCGATTAAATTCTTCTGGTGTGATAGGATTGAAAAGAAAATATCTGTTTTCATGTGGAAACTTATTAATTCCTATATACCTTTTGATAATGTCTTACAGAGACTTACTATTTGTTTACCTTCTAAATGTGTTATGTGCTGCAACCATGTGGATTCTCTAGATCATTTTTTTAACTCATGCACTTTCACAACTCTGGTTTGGAAGAACATTCACTCTTATATGGGGATCTCCAACAAAAATTTCCCTTCTGTTTGGGAAAGAGTATCTTATTATTTGACCTATCAAGGTTTAAGCTCATTGCACTCCACACTCATTAGGAATGCTTCTCTAATTACAATCTGGAACCTATGGAAGATGAGGAATGATTGTTTATATGATGGGATGGCCCCTAGTACTGTCATAATTCTTAACCGGATTAGAGACCAAATTTTTTACTCATTCATCTACAAACCAGCTTTCATTTCATCTGCTTTTGATTATGGTATTGCTAATCATTCCTTCCTGCCATTGATTAAAACTGCTCCAAAACCTAAGATCTTCAAAATTGCATGGAAAAAACCTGAGATTGGATATAAAATCAATGTGGATGCGGCTTGGAATAAACAAGAGGATGAGTGTGGTCTAGGACTGATCATTAGGGACTCAAGTGGTACTTTCATCTCGGCTCACACTAAATTTACTCATGCTATTTCTCCCTTAGAAGCTGAGCTAAAGGCTATTTTGTTTGCAGTACAAATTAGTCAGAGTATTTTGATACCTATCATTATAGAATCTGACTGCTTAGGGGCTATTCTCTCTGTTCAATATCCTCTAAAAGCTATTTGGAAAGTGTTTGAACTTGCTGATGAAATTCATCAGACTCTGGGGGAAATAAATATACTGCACATCCACCGTGAGGCAAATTTGGTTGCCGATGCATTGGCTAAGGAATGCCTATCTGCTAGGACTACTTCTATCTTTAGTAGTTTACATGTGCTACCTCCAAAATTTTCAGGGCTGGTTAAGTTAGATAAGGAAGGTTGTCCTTCCCTGAGAACTGCCCACTGACCAGATGCTACTAACTTGTTTTTACTGCATATTTTGCAGGCAATGATCGGACAAAATGGAGAACAACTCAGGAAGCTAAGTGGTTGGCTACTCTCAATGGATTTTCCAAAGTAAAAGCTATCACACAGCATTGGCAATGGTTTCACAAAGACTTAGAAGATAGGCTTATGGCTTAGGTTAAGGTTGTCTCTGACTGACTTGTGTCTCGGCATTCGATTCACTAACAAGTTCGAGCACCAATTACCTAGCCATTAGTATTTGTAATCCTCTAGTTTACTCAAGGACTCTATCTCAACCATTTTGGAAGCAACAAGGTGTTGCTTCAAGAGCAATATGCTCTCACATTGTAAATAAACTAAGCTTCGGCTTCTTTCTTGTTTTTTAATGGTTTGGGAAGCCTAATACAACTTTCCTCCATCTCCGGATGGTTTAATTTTTTTAAAAAATTCTACTATCATAAATGCTAATGAATGTGGAATTCCTAAACATGGTAGTGATTTAGCTTTTAATTTTATTTCTTTTACTATTTGAGTATGCTCTTCCATCCACATAGGTGGATGAGTTTTTAATCTGTCATACAATAGTTTGCAAGTTATTCTTAATTTTGGAAAGAAATCTGATACGTAATTTAAGCATCCCAAAAATCTTTGTAATTGGTTTATGTCTTTAATTTCATCTAGGAATTTATCAGTAAACTCAATTGCTCTTTGAATTGGTTTAATTTTCCCTAAGTGAATATCATAACCTAAAAATATTATTTTTGTTTGGAATAATTTCATTTTTGGTTCAGATATTACTAAACCATTTTTCTTAATGACTTATAACAATATTTTCAAATGTTTGAAATGGCTGTCTATGGAGTCAGAATAAACTAATATATCATCAATATAAACTATGACGTACTTTGAATAAGGATTAAATATGTCATTCATAATTTTTTGAAATTCTGAAGGTGCATTTTTCAATCCGAATGGCATTGCATTTCATTCATACTGTCCGAATGGAACTACAAATGCTTTTTTATATTTATCTTTTTCATTTATTTGAATTTGCCAATATCCCAATTTTAAGTCAAATTTTGAAAATACTTTTGCATTGGTTAATCTATTTATTAAGTCTTTTTTGTTTGGAATAGGGTATGTAACCCAGTGTAATGCTTTGTTCAATGGCTTGTAATTAATAACTAATCTAGAAATACCTCTTTCATTTTCTGCTTGCTTATTTACATAAAATGCCGAGCAACTCCATGGTGATTTGCTCTTTCTAATTAATTTTCTCTCTAAATGACTTTGGATTTCTTGTTTACATAATTCTATTAATTCTGCATTCATTTGAATAAGTCTAGCTTTAGTTGGAATGTTTTGTTCATTAAATTTTTTTTCATATGGTAATGTTACAATATGTTTCTTTCGTTCCCAAAAGTCATTGGGATGACTTGAACAGACTTGAATCTTAAATTCTTTTTCTAGTGTTGCCATTTTCTCTTGGATTAGTTTGTTATTTAGTTGTTCTTCTATCTTTGAATAACTTAATTCTTCTTTTAAGAATACAATATCTTTTTGTTTTGTATTTAATAACCATAACTTTTTATACAATATCTTCTTCTTTTATTAATTCCTTTAAATTGTGTAAATATTCTGCCTTATTTTCTGAATCTTCTAATTTATAAATCATATCTAATAATATTTGTTTTTTGTCCTTTGAACTACTTATCATATTAATTGTTGAAATCTTACATTGGCATGTATCTGAATTACTAGAGTTATCTGAGCTGGATTCATAATCTGTTTGTTCATTTTCTGAATTATCTATAAATAATGATAATAGTTTGTCTTTTAATTCTTTTTCTTCTGAAAATAATGAATTTATCTTTTTCTCAATTTTAAAGTGGGAGGCTGTATGACCTAACTTCTTGCATTTATAACATTGAATATTCTTATATTTATTGCTTCTTTTGTAAAAATCCTTATTACTATTTTTTCTATAATTTTTATAATTACTTTTAGTGTAATATCTATTACTCCTATCTTTCTTAAATATCTTTTTTTCGTTCAGAAGATGGAGGTTTAATACACATGATGTCAAGTTGTTGGCAAAATGTTCCCATTTATTTTTTTTCCGAACCATATTTATGTTGGATTTTTAAATCTTGACATAATGTTAAGGCTTCCTTTTTGACAAAAGCAAATATTTGACCAATTTTAAAGTGTTGTAATCTATCTTTTCTGTTCCTAATGTTTTCTGTAGGTTTGTAATTATTCTTTGTGAAAATAGATTTGGTAATCATGTAATAAATCTTTCTTTCCAAAAGGAAGAGTTTGAATCTGTCATTCTTAACACTTGAGTTAGGAATACATCTTTATACCATTTGAAATCAGTTAAAGATGGGCATCTTAGATTTGTTAAATATATTTTTGAGCTAGTTAATTCTTCTTCTGGGTTCCCTATGAAATACATTGATATTACATAAATTAAATATGTTGAGCCATCTTGAACCATCACAAATTCTCCACCTTGCAATTCTTCTGTTTCATGATTTATAATTGACTGTTTATCCTCTAAGGTGAGATGATTATCCCACCATCCTTTTAATTGGCCTGTAAATCCTGTTACTAATAACATTACAATATTTGGTTTAGTTATATTAATCTTTGATTTGTATGTCATTCTTGCCATACCCATTTCTTGTAATATATTTAATATTTGATATTCAGATCTTCCATCTATATTCCATTGATATAGAGATGATCCATCATAACTGCTTAATGAAGTATGTTGTTATTCATATTGAATATCGGGTGGAGTAGGCCTAGGATGATAATTTTTTGTCCTATCATTCCTCCATTTTTTTTGAATCTATTTGTTATCATTCTATTTATTTGTAATTGTGGTTTATCATTAAATTGTTCTGGATAAGCTTGAAATTGTTGTTCTATTAAATCTAATTAATTTTTAATTGATTTTCTGATTCTTCTGCTGATTCAGAAGAAGATGAGTTTGATGTACTGGAGTCTTGTGGATTTACTTGAGATATTACTCCTATACTTCTGGAAGTACTAGCTTTATCCTTTTTTAGTAATGACAATGAATTTTCCATATTTTTTGGAAATGAAGATACTTGAAAATGAGGTTTTGAAATTTCATTTGGAAATCTGTCTTGTTTATTAACTAATTTAGTTGATATTAAATCTACTTGGTTTGCTCTAGGGTATAATATTTGATTTGAATAGTTATTTTGTTGATATACTTTTTTAATATCTTCTGAATTTATTATTTCTGTTCCAACTTTTCCTAGTTTGAATGGAGATGCTATTACTGTCTCATTATCTACAATAATTTCTATTTCTTTTAATGGTGGATGGATTGAACTTACAACTGTATTGTTTTGTAATTTCTATTTTTTATATAAATTGGATTGAACATTAATACTTGGAATTTCTCCTAATTTATTACAATCTATTATATTTTCTTTCTTGAAATAATATTCTAACCATATAAAAAATTTCATTTTCCTTATTCTTTTTTCATTTAAAAATGTATAGAATTATTGTTTTATTTTTTCTTTAAATTCCTTATCAAAATTTTCAAACCATAATCTATACTTAGTATTTTCTAGGCTGTAATAGTCATTATTTAAATATTGTTTGTCTATTGAAAATTCCTTAACACTCGTCATCATATTTAATTCTGAATTTCTCATTTGACATTTGACTATATGTTGGTGATCCTATTGAGGAACTAGAATCTTGAATTATTTCAGGTAATGGAGTTGAGAATCTAATTTTAGAATCTTGAAAATTTGAAGGTATATCATATGTTGAATACCTATGTGATTGAAAATTATCCGAATTCGAATATCTAAACATCTGACCAGAATTATATCTACTAGACATAGATCTATTGAATTTTATTAATATTTTTCCATTATCTTGTTCTTCAATTATTGAAGGTTCTGTTAATTTTAGATTTCTTTGTATGCTTAATGGTCTTTCAGCTATTATTTCTTTTGGAATAGTTATTTCATTCCATCTTAATAATTTTGGAGTTTCTATCTTTGTATTATCTGAATTAGTAGTAACATATACTGACTCATCCTTTTATGAAGAATTTAATCTTAATGCCGTTGGAATCATAGATTTCATTAATTTGAAATATATTCTATAGATTAATACAAAATGTTCAGTTTTATTTACTATCTTATCTTGCTTTAATTGGATATCTAGTTTTAATCAATTCATAATGTGTGGGTCTGCTAAACTAACCGAATAATTTGGAATGCAATCAAATCTTATTGTTCCATTACAAATATTAGTTTGAATCATAGCTAAAGTTGAATCATTATATTTAATTAATCTATCATCTCTTAATGCCATGAATATTGGGGTATCAATTCCTAATCTTACTAATGGGTGTAAACTACTTGAATTAGGCCAAAATGTAAGAATCTATAATCTTGTTCTCTATATTTATTAATAGCTTTTTGTGAAAGTAGTTTTATAGATTGAAATTCTTGATTCATTGGAAGTATTTCTTCATGAATTTTAATTGAATATCCTTTACTAAATTCTAGTATGCCATGATGATAAATTGAATTAATATTACGACTTGGTAAAACTTGTTGAATTTCATGACTCTGTAATGTACTAGATGATTCTGATGATGCCATTGCTTTGTTTGAAAGACTTGACTCTCCGAACTGAAATCTCTTGACTCTTTCTGCCATATTAACTTCTCTTTAATTGCTCTTTTTATTGTATGAACTGGGGTTTCTTATGTTTGGGGACTCCATCTATACCTTGCGTGGACCACCTCATCTTATGTTGGTTCGATGAGATTAATGAGATGTATTAGTTGAGCTTTATCTAGAGATCAAATACTGTACGAGCTGGTTTGAGATTGATCAAATTCGAATTCAAGTCGAGTTTTTTCACGAGTAGCTTGGGAACAATTCGTTTAGTTTACATTCCTAAACCTGCACTCCAATTGATCGTGATCTTCCATTGGGATAGTTTGAAGTCCCTTCCAGTAACTCATTAGCTCATCATGCAATGCCAAGAATGTTGAGAACTGGATTTGATGCTGGGATGAAGTCCCATAAACATTATTGGTCCCATAAACTCTGTACTGTAGAGTTTCTGCTTTTAGATAACACCTGTATAACTATGTGAATCGTACTCAAATGCGAATTGTGAATGCCAAAAAATAGAAGAAATCTGAAATCCCATTGGATAGACTTTTAATAACCAGCATCCAAGCCTTAAAGTCAACTGTCAGACGCGCCATGCCAAACTGAAATGAGTGGCTATTTTGGTCTCGTCACGATTTAATATATGTTCGTGAGAGAGGGATGATTTTATTTACATATCCACTTGGGTGAGATATTTATGGTGAGACCAGAGTTTTGTATACAATTAAAAGTAACACCACAAATTTTGCGGGTCTGATTAATGAATTATTTTCGGGCTATAGCCCAAATTGGTGCGTACTGTATGCTGCTGAAAGGGATTGCTGAAAGGGCGCGCGTGCTGTTCACTGTACATGCGTGTAGCATGATGGAAACAAAAAGATGCTTCTGTAGGAATTAAAACTAGGTTAAAAATGTTTCCTAAATTAAGAGCACTTTCATTTCATACGTGAACTTTTTTGCCTTTTATTTTAAAAATGTATTATTATTCAAGAATAATATTTATTGGTAATAGATTATATTTTTAATATTTTAGTTCATTTTTATAAATATATTTTATATTATTTTGTATTTTGAATTTATGTTTAATGACAGTAAATTAATTTTTGAAAGATTATGTATTTTGATAGATCATTATATATATATTTTTAATTCAATACATTAAATTTTTACTACATTTTTTATTGTCTAAAAATTCATTTATTATTTGACTACAAATGTATAAATCATTTCATATGTTTAGAATGTTCGTTAGTTGGTTTTAATATTTAGTTTAGACTTTCATTTTCTGTAAGATAATAATAAAAGTTATAGCTAACAAATACTCCATCCGTCCCACTCTAAATTGCTTATTTACTTTTTGAGAGTTAAACTTCGTAGGGATGGTCTCCTGTGGTTGTGAGTCAGCCTAAACTTTAAACATAGCTCCAGTGACATATCTCTAATAATTTTACATGGGATTATCTCTAATTATTTTACAGGGACCTATCGCTACTAACTTTCCAGGGGGCAGGGGCCTTTTTGTCCATTTTCCCATCATTTTCCCACCACCTGCAATCTGCAAAAAAAAAATCATTTTTTTTAAAATGAAAAAAACAAATAAATAATTGCAGCAAAAAATTGCATAAACATCAGCAAAAAATAGAAAACCACATAAAAAAATCATAAGACATCAACTAAAACCTGCAGCAAAAAATATATAAAAAAACAAATAAAACAACAAAAAATATATAAAATACAAATAAAATTAATAAAAAATTGAAAAATTGTCGACTACAACTAACACAAAAAAATCAACTGGAAATCATAAGAACATCAACAAAGCTAAACTGTTATATTTAAAAAAAAATACTACAAAAAATCAACCATATCATCAAAAAAGCTACAAACATCAACTCCTAACATGCAACGATTGAATCACTTACAAGCAACGATTGAAGCACTTACAAGTTGTACTCTAAGCACCAATTTATTTTCATAACACATACAAATTAAAAATAAGCACCTACAACCTACATTTTAAGCGCTAACAAAAAAAAATGAAAAACGTTAGTGTAAGGAAAAAATACTACAAAAAATCAACCATATCATCAAAAAAGCTACAAGCATCAACTCCTAACAAGCAACAATTGAAGCACTTACAAGCAGCGATTGAAGCACTTACAAATTGTACTCTAAGCACCAATTTGTTTTCATAATACACACCAGTTATAAAATAAGCACATACAACCTACATTTGAAGCACTAAAAAAAGAAAAACGTCAAAAAAATACTACAAAAAATCAACCATATCATAAAAAAAACTACAAACATCAACTCCTACCAAGCAATAGTTGAATCACTTACAAGCAACGATACAAGTTTTACTCTAAACACCAATTTATTTTCATAACACACACAAGTTATAAAAATAAGCATTTACAACCTACATTTGAAACAGTAACAAAAAAAAATGAAAAACATCAACGTAAGGAAAAAAACACTACAAAATATCAATCATATTATCAAAAAAACTACAAACATCAATCCCTATCACCTAAAACTCATCTAGAAATTGAAAAAAAAATCAACATGAGAGGGGAAAAAAAACTAAAAACATCAACAAAAAACTACGGTACCTTAAGAGTATAAATTATTCACTCTGAAAATCATAACATCAACGATTTAAAAAAAAACTACAAACATCAACTCCTAACACCTGAACCTCATCTGGGAAATTAAAAACATTGACATAAAGAAAAAACACTACGAACATCAACTCTATTACCAACATCTCAGTCGAAAAATGAAAAACATCAACATGAGAAAATAAATAAAAAACTACAAATATCAATATATATCACCAAAAAAAACTACAAAACATTAACTCATATCAATTAAGCATCACTCGAATAATGAATACCATCAACACAAGGAATTGAACAGATCAGGCAAGTTCAAATTGACGTAACATGAAGCCTATTAATCCGAAGCATCGTGGAGAGAAACAAAAGTCCACAAACCGCCTAATTGGCACCAACGAGTAAATTCCCCTTGTGCTTCAGGACCTCATAGAAACAACAAAGAATGCGCTTAACTATTAGTTGGAGTCGAAACTGCAGCAGTTAAGAAATTGCAGCCTTCCAAATAGGAACTAGCCAATCCATGAGTATACCATGAAGTTACAAAGGTTGTACATGTGAACCAACCCCCTAAAGCGAAATAGGCACAAGGAAAGAGCAATAGACCGGACCAGCCTACGAAAACAAAACGGTCTCTACGTAACCAGTCATCCATAACATCAAATAAATCATTTTCGTCTTTGGTAAATTTACCAAGGGCTATAGTCATTGTGATTCTCCTATTCAACTACTTCGACCATTTCCGAACACCAAAGCCTAGAGCAATAACATTAACACCAAAGACTCTTATTGACTATTTATTCAGTCAAATAATATTAAACCTCAACATGTACATCAAGAACCTAATTTCTTCAAAAAGATGGGTCACATATGAGACTCGAACCCCTGATCTACAACCTCAACAACCAGAGCACTAACCACTAGACTAAACAATCTTTATTAACAATAAGTTCAGCCAAATAAATATTAAACCTCGGAAAGTATTTAAAAAAATAAAACAAAAAATTAAACCTCACCTCTCATGATTAGAAGCTCAGCCATCTGCCATCCACCTATCGCCATCGCCGACACCGACGCCGCTGCCTGCTGTCGACGTCCTCTCAGGTGGCACGTGAAGATAGGCGGTTAGTAAACCCGCGCGTCATCTTCCACAGTCGAGCGCGTGGATCTCACACGCTGATAGATACCCCGTTGCTGTCCCCTTTTCTTCCACTGCTCTACGCCAATGGAAGCTTTGCTGCTACTCGACAGAAGACTACTCGGCTGCTCGTCGCGTTCTTCTCCTCATTGTGCCGTACCTCATCGCAATCGCCATCGCAATTGCGTTCTTCTTCCAGTGCTTTTTGATCTGGATTTGGAAGCTTCGCGGTGGCAATCGCAATCGCCGAAAGCTTTGCGTTCTTCTTCCACTGCTCGTCACAAATCGCAATCGCCGAAGCTACTTTGATTTGGAAGCTTCGCGGTGGCTTTGCACAGCAGCACCTCTCGCCGGCGCTGAAACTCTAGCTTCGGCGGTGCGGTTTAGTCACAACGCTACTGCAAGATTTTGGCAAAATCCGGTTGTTCATGCGGTGGATTCGACGGAGGTGATGAAAATCAGGTGGAGGGGCAGAAATTTGGCCAAGTTCCAGCGAGATCTCAACGTCCGGTGGTGGTTAGCGGCGGAATGACGGCAGTTTCCTGTGGGAGGAGCGGTTTCCGATCGAAATCCAAAAAAATGAAAAATGAGAAATCTGAAAGTTTTGTGATATATAAAGTATTTCGATAATTGCACACTAAGCCCCTAAATTTATCAGCATATTTTTTTTTTAAAAACCCCATCCCAAATTTCAAATTTATATTAATTGCATAATAGATCATGCCTAAAGTTTAGGCTGCCTATTACAAAACTTTGTGAACTCTGTAAATTTTGACTCTAAATTTAAATTAATATATAAATAATAAATATATTATGTGAAATATTGTTAGATTTGTCTTAACATTTATTTTGTAAATATAAAATCTTTTAAACGGTATTATTATAAGTAACTATAGTTATTATGGTCAAACATCCTCATTAAAGACCGTAAAAAAAGTAAATAAGTAATTTAAAGTGGGACGGAGGGAGTATATATTAGTTCACATGTTTAGAATATGACAAAGTCTTGGGAAAGACGGTCTTTCCATAGGCTTATGGAAAGACGGGGTTTAATTCGAATAATAAAAGGTAAAAGGTCTTAGTTGCAACATTAAAAATTTAGTATGCAACATGTAGTGGTTATAAAATTTATAACCCGATTCATGCAACCCGAAAATTTTATCTTCATTTCTTCCAATTTACACTTTAAACCTTTGTCTTTCCATGACTTATGGAAAGACCGTCTTCCAAAAGACGCACTCTTAGAATATTTGCTAACCTTTTTCCTAAATTCTAATTTTAAATTAATGTATTGATGTTTTGTGTTTTAAAAATTTACATTTTTATATTGTATTAGTCTAACTTTGAATTACACCTCATATATATACATATATTAAAATAATATTACTTATTTTTTCATTTTAACCAGTTTTCCAAGAACGTGTTTTCAAATTTGTAGCCAGAACTACTTTCTGCAAATATAATGATAGACTTCGAGTTATCAAATATATATTAGCTCTTTTTTTTGCTGAAAGTAAGGGATTATTCTTTTTTTTTTAATGGAATGACACCCGGAGGTGGGGGTTGTTTATTATGGTACCCCAGCCAAAAGAAACCATAGTAGCATAGCGTTAATTTACAGAAGGCAATAGCATTGCCCGCAAAATGAGGTGTTCAACCTAGGTTAGGAAACTAAACAAGGTTAATAGGATTAGGTTAGTTGTAATTCCAAAGCTACAAATCTCCACACCCCGTGTTAATTCGTATTTTGGCTAGGCAATTAACCTAAAATAGTCTATAATTAAGCTGATATTTGCAAAAGTGAGAGAGCCGATGAGGTGGTATATGAGACGATGAAGTCCGAATGTATCTCCAAAATATGTGGTCCGAGTCCGAGTATTTGTGCCGATGAAGTCCGAGTCCGAGTGTATCTCCAAACAGTGGTGACCGTACCTGCATGAAAAAAAAAACATAATTCATTAGCAGTATCAATTCAAAACCGAGCCACGCGAGATTATTCATGGCTCCCTTTGCGTAAAACATGAAAAGGAAATTTAGTTACAGAAAGGAGTTCAGACGTGCAACCCAGGAGGGCTTAAATTCATCCAGATAACTATAGATTTTCCTGATTAAACAAGAAGTTTGAAGATGAAAATCCTTTGTACAAGCCGAAAATGCCTTCAGAATTAGCCCTAGATATCTTCATAATCTGAGTGAAAATTCTTTGGGTGAGAGGCCGAGATGAGAATGACGTATGTCTGAAGAGTTGGGGACCGAAATCGCTCTTTTTGTATCTATTGAGTTTCCATAAGCCAGTGGCTGCGAAAGATGATGTTTTGAGGACCGCAATGGTAGTATCCCAGCATCTGAGTCGCATAATAATCCCCACATCAGAATCAAGAGTAGAGCATAGTGAGGTACTTCCTCCTTCTGAGACCTCCGGAACCAAAACAAAAAAGAAGAGAAAACCAGCACCAAGAGGGACCAATGGAGACTACTTGTATTAACATCTAGCCACATGGCCGGTACCACTTTTTTACAAGCATACAACACTTGGAACAAAATCTATCCGCAAATCCACTTACATCACTTAGAATTAAATCTATCCACAAATCATTTGTATGCACCATCAACTAACACAGACCCAAACACATATTACTATGAATCAGACCCATTTCATGCAGCAAAGCAGCACCCTATTCATGTTCATGCAAACTAAAATAAAATAAATCAGCTAAAGATAGTGTTAATCAATTGTTCACAGAGCAGGGGTTTCATTTTTATCTAAAAGGATGAGCCCCTGAGTTTAGTATCCCATGAAATTAAGATACTACTCCACGACTTTTGAAATTTATCCCCGTTCTTGGCTAAGTAATCTGCAGGTTGATTGGCCTCCCTTGGGAGTGTGTATCACTAGATTATCACTAGATCATATGTAAGGGATGCATCGATATTTATCTTAATACCCCTACCTGGTTTAGACCACTTAACTATCCTAATGTTTAGAATTAATTTTTTTTTTTTGAAGAAAGGAATCAGTCTGTTAGTGATCCAGAAATCATGATCAGCATAATTATCATGAATAGGGTGTGCAGAAAAGGATAGGTATGAGAAGCTCACTATTGGGATATCAACTGATCTGGCTCTGTCCTAATTCCATCATAAAGGATTTGGTTTCTTACTTTCCATAAAAACCATATTGTGGTAAGACCCAGGAAACGCATGATATAAACTTGCACTTTGGGTATTCCTGATATGGTTAGATAGAAAGAAATCCTGTCCCAAACAGTAGGGAAAGTTCTATTAGCAATCAACATTAATCTATGAATAATATCCCAAACTATCAAAGAGTATTGTTAAGGAATTAGAATATTACTTGTAATTGTATTTATATTCTATTACCCTTTCCTAGCTTCTATAGGTATCATGCACTACTATATAATGTATCCTGAGTTCATTAATAAAGAGATGATTACCCTTATTTCCTACATGGTATCAGAGCCTAAAATCCTGAAACCTTAAAATACCGTCCTAAATTTTCCGCAGTCGTCAGTACGTGACTTCCACGCGCCGCCGATCCGGACTACCTTTCTTTTGCAAAAAAAAAAAAACTTCTTCAGCCCGCTGCCGGTCCTGCCACCGCCACGCCTCCGCCGTTCTTCTTCCGCTGCCGGTTCTGCTCCCGCTCTGCCGGCCGTCACTTGCTTCCGCTCCCACTCCGCCGGTTCTGCTCCCAATCACTCCGGTTCCGTTCCCACGCCGCCGCTCTGCTCCGACCGGTGAGCTCCCACACCACTCCGGCCAGATAGTTCTAAACTCCGCTCTCAACTCCGGCTAGGTTCTATCGGCCTGACAACGTCCTCGACTCTTGACTCCGGTCTCGCTCTCGACTCCGGTCTCGCTCTCGACTCCGGCGACGTGAGGCGCGCAGCCATCACAGACGTGAGATGCGCGTGAGATTCACGCGCTCGACCTTCCAGAAGCGCGTGAGTCCACGCGCGGGTGCACCAGACGCGCAGTAAGCCTTCCCAGCGCGTGACCTACACACGCCACACTGTAGGCGCGCGTCAAATTGCCTCTTTTGGCTTTGGTTCAGCAAATTTTCTCCCTTCTCTTAATTTAATTGTTCTTGCCATTTGTTTTATGGCTCTTTTCGCCGGCGTAGTGACGTCGCCGCAAGAGTTTGCGGTGGCCGCCTCCTCTGGCTTACCTACACGATCTGATTTTGGTCCTGCTCTATCTGACGACCAATGGAGTACGAACATACATTTATTTAATCAGTTTCATTCGTTATCTGACCATGGGTCAGGTAAGTCTACTTTACCTTGGATTCTTGATTCGGGAGCCTCATATCACATGACTGGTGACAAAGGTTCTCTTACTGATATTACTACTGCTACCAACACTGTGAATGTTATACTACCTGATGGATCTGTGTCGTCTGCTACACAATATGGGTCTATTTGTTTCGGTGATGTCACCCTTACTCATGTGCTCTACATACCTACTTTGCGATGCAATTTATTATCATGTTTTAGATTGTTATCTGCCTTAAAATGTCTAGCTTTGTTTACTGAAAATTATTGCATTTTACAGAAAATCAGTACGGGGATTGTGATTGGTGTTGGTGAACATAAAAGGGGGGGTTTATTGGCTTCGTCTGTTGGATACTCGCCTTCGTCCTCATATCCTGCAATCTATTCCGATAGTTGCTTCGGTTTCTTCATCTGATTTATGGCATCAGCATTTTGGTCATCCATCATCTACGGTGTTGTCTTCTAATCCTACTCTTGATTTTAGCACCAACTACTATACCTTGCTCTGTATGTTACAGAGCAAAACAGACTAGACATAGTTTTCCATTGAGTTCTACAAATGCTACTGCATTATTTCAATTAGTACATTGTGATGTTTGGGGACCTTATCGAACTCCATCCTCTAGTGGTGCATTTTATTTTTTGACAATCGTAGATGATTATTCCCGAGCTGTTTGGGTTTATTTGTTAGTAGCTAAATCTGAAGTAGCTTCTAGATTTTTAGAATTTAGTGCCTTAGTCAAGAACCAGTGGGGAAGAACAATTCAACGAGTTTGGGCTGATAACGACACTGAAATTTTACCTCTCTGGTCTCACTTTACTGCATCTGGGATCATTTTTGAGACATCTATGGTTGATACTCCGCAACAGAATGGTCGAGTTGAAAGAAAGCATCGTCATTTACTCAATGTGGCGCGTGCTTTACGGTTTCAAGCCAATCTTCCTATTGCATTTTGGGGAGAATGTGTTCTTACTGTTGCTTACCTGATCAACCGAACCCCGACTCAGCTTCTCAACGGTCGTACTCCCTTTGAGTTACTCTATGGCCAGGCGCCCAATTACTCTTCTCTACGGGTTTTTGGTTGTTTATGTTTTGCTGCTCGTGTTCCCAGATACCGTGACAAGTTTGCACTAAGAAGTCGACGGTGTTTGTTCCTTGGTTATCCTGCCGGAAAGAAAGGTTATCGTCTTCTCGACTTGGAATCTCGAGTGATCTTTAATACTCGGGATGCTAATTTCTTTGAAGACCAGTTCCCGTACTCTGCTTCATCCGATGAACATGGTGGCACCACCACAACATCGTCGGATTCCTCCTCCTTCTCACCCGAGCCGCACAGATTTTTCGATCCGCCTTCTACAGCCGATCAACCACTGCCAGTCAACGTTGGCTTTCCGATGCCGGCTGTTATTTTACCCACCACCGCCGGCCATTCAATGCCGGTCAACGCCGGTGGGTCAACATCGGTCAACCCCGATGGGTCAATGCCGGCCGGTCAACGTCGGTCAATACCGTCGATTCACCGACGATAGTCACCGACCAACTCCCGGTGGTCATCTCCGACGTCACGACGCCGGCATCCATCGGCCGTGCTCCGTCGCCCGACGTCGGTTTCTCTTTGCCGGCCACCGTCGCTTTACCTACACCGTCCGTCACCGGTAATTTTCTGCCAGTTGCCGTCGATCCACCTTCTACCAGACAGAGTGTTCGATCTCGTCGTCCACCGTCGTATTTGGTAGATTATGATTGTGATGCTTGTGCTCTTACCACTGAAGACCCCCCCATTCGACTACGTTCCCTCATGCTTCATCACTTTCCTCAGGTGTTCTCTACCCTCTTACTGATTATTTAAATTGTGATAATTTTTCTAGTATGCATTCTAGAGTTTTGGGTGCTGTAACTTCTAGTGCAGATCCCACTACATACTCTGAGGCTTCCCGTCATTCTCATTGGCGAGATGCTATAGTTGAGGAACTTACTGCACTGGAGCGAAATCAGACATGGACTTTGTCTCCTTTGCCTGCGCATAAGAAGGCTATTGGATGCAAATGGGTTTATCGGACGAAGTTTCGGTCAGATGGTACTATTGAACGTCATAAGGCGCGCCTCGTGGTTCTTGGGAATCGTCAGGTTGAAGGGATTGATTACATTGAGACTTTTGCTCCGGTTGCGAAGATGAGTTCTGTTCGCTTGTTTTTGTCCATTGCAGTTATTCGTGATTGGGAACTACATCAGATGGATGTTCATAATGCCTTCCTCCATGGTGATTTGCATGAGGAAGTGTTCATGCGTCCTCCACCTGGCTACGCTGTCCCGCCTGGTCAGGTCTGTCGCCTACAAAAATCTCTTTATGGTCTTCGACAGGCTCCTAGAAATTGGTTTGCTAAACTGGCTCAGGCTTTACGGGCATTTGGATTTGTTCAGAGTAAGGCCGATTACTCTTTGTTTGTCTTTTCCAGTGGATCACAGTCTTTACATGTTCTGGTTTATGTGGATGATTTGGTCATTGCTGGTAGTTCTTTTTCGCTCATCTCTGAGTTCAAGAAATACTTGGGTTCTTGCTTTCACATGAAGGACCTTGGTTTGCTTAAGTATTTTTTGGGCATAGAGATTGCTAGAAGACCGGAGGGGATGTTTCTCTCACAAAGGAAATATGCTTTGGACATTCTATCTGATACAGGTTTACCTGCTTCTAAACCAATTGATTTTTCGATGGAGCAACAATATGATTTGGCACGTGTTGAAGGTCCAGCCTACCATGACCCGGAGCAGTATCGCCGCTTGGTTGGGCATCTGATATATCTAACTATTACTCATCCTGAACTTAGTTATTCAGTTCATACTCTTGCGAAATTCATGAAGTCTCCTTATGTTCCTCACTGGCAAGCTGCGGTTCGTGTTTTGCACTATCTGAAGAGTCATCCTGGTCAAGGTTTATTTCTTTCTTCCCGTAGTACTCTTCAATTGACTGCTTATTGTGATTCGGATTGGGCCGCCTGTCCTATTACTAGGCGTTCCTTATCTGGTTACTTTGTTATGATTGGTAATTCTCCAGTTTCCTGGAAGACTAAGAAGCAACCTACTGTTTCTCAGTCTTCTGCTGAAGCAGAGTATCGTGCTATGGTAGTTGCCTGCTGTGAGTTATTATAGCTTCGATTGCTGAAAGACCCAGGGGTTTCGCACTCTTTTCCTATGCGTTTGTTTTATGATAGTCAATCTGCTCTTCACATTGCAGCAAATCCAGTGTTCCATGAACGTACGAAGTATATTGAAGTTGATTGTCATTTTGTCCGGGATCTTGTGCAGTCCGGCGCTATAGTTACTCATCATATCCGCACTACAGATCAACCTGCAGATTTATTTACCAAAGCTCTCGGACGTAACCAGTTTCATTCATTACTTGACAAGTTGGACATTTCTGATCCCCATGCTCCAACTTGAGGGAGGGTGTTAAGGAATTAGAATATTACTTGTAATTGTATTTATATTCTATTACCTTTTCCTAGCTTCTATAGGTATCATGCACTACTATATAATGTATCCTAAGTTCATTAATAAAGAGATGATTACCCTTATTTCCTACAAGTATCCATAAGAGTTAAAATAGTGATCCAAACTTTCTGATTAAAAACAGTTTGTGCACTTAGATGGCAAATGAAAACCCAAACGAGAGAGAATGTTATCGAAGGGTAACATATTATTCATTAAACGCCATATGAAGATCGAAACTTTACCTGGGATGGGCCTTTTCCAGATTTTTTTTGGAGAGAGTAGATTTTGTTCCTCCTCGGTCTAACTGCTTCGTAGGCTGACTTCATTGTAAAATTCCCGTTGCTATTTGGAAGCCATATGAGTCGATCAACATGAGGTGCTGAGAGCTCAAATACCTGCAGCAAAGTGATTATGTTGGTCGCCGAAGTAGGCTCCGGGATGGTTAGTATAGCAGGTTTATTATCAATGAATTCCTTAAGTTACAAGTGAGGAAAAGGGAGATCAGTGTTTGCTGGCCACTTTTAGAGTAAAGGGCTAATGCCAAGCCAATTCGCATCCCAGAAGCTAGAAGTTCCAGTTCCTACTAATACCCTAGATAGTGAATTGGTCTTTTCGGTTATACCGCAAATTCGATTCCATAGAGGGCATTTTTGACAGGTAGGAGAGAGTGGCCAGAGGAATGAAGACCAAATGCTTTGGTTAAGTTGTAACTTCCACCAAATCTTGAAAGAGAAGGCTTCGGTTACAAAGCTTAAGCTTCTAACTCCCAGTCCGTTTTCGAGTACTGGATAATATATTCTTCTCCACCTCCACCAAGTTCTTTTTTTTCCCATCTCCGTTGAACCCTAGAAGAGAGTGGATGCTAGTTTTTCCAGCCTCGTTATGATCAGTTTTGGAGGTTTTATGGCTGAGAATATACGGATGGGAAAGGAATAAATGCATGATTGTATTAATATGAGTTTTTCGAGTTTTTAATGCTTTTTTCAACCCTTTCCATCAGAGGTTGGAAGTAAGCACATTTGAATTTCCCATTAAAAATTGGCATCCCAAGATAATTAAAAGGGGTTCCCTTTTTCATACCTAGAACTGATTTGATGATGGTGTTTTGTTGTTGAGGAGCTTTGTTACTTAGAAAGTATTCACTTTTGTTAAAATTAATTAGTGTCCTGATGTGTTTTGGTAGGCCTGTAAGATTTTTTAAATGTTTTAAAGGTTCCTTTTACCAAATTTTAGAAAGATGCATGTATCATCCGCGTATATTAGGTGAGTAGCTTTGTTTGCAGAGCTCGTACAGTGAAAATAGTCGAGCTGACCCTGTTTGAAAAATTCTTTAATTGTTTCAGAAAAAGACACTGCCAAGGGGTTGTATAAAAAGGGTGATAGCGGATCCCCCTGTTTTATACCTCTTGTTGCTTGAAAAAATCCAGATGGGGAGCCATTGAATAGGACTGAAAACCAGGAAATAGAGATGTTGTTTAGGATAATTTTGACCAATGGGCCTGAAAATCCAAACTTTAGTAAAACTGAGTTTAGGAAACCCCATGAAACCCTATCAAAAGCCTTGTTCATGTACAATTTTAGGACGAGGGTGTGATTCCTTGTTTTTTTGTTCAAAAAGCGGAACATTTGCTGCATTTTAATCACATCATCACTAATATCACTCCCAACCATGAAAGCAGATTGCTCGCCTGAGATTAGTTGAGGCATTAAAGGCTTAATCATTTCCATCAGTAGTTTTGAAAAAACCTTATTTGTGAAGTTAGATAGACTAATAGGTCTATAATCTATGAAATCAGATGGTTTTTCTTTTTCGGGAATTAGAGTTATCCATGTTGCAGCCATGGATTTAGGTATTTTACTTCGTAATAGGAAGTCATTGACAGCATCCAAGAAGTCTGGCGCAATTATATCCCATACCTCTCTGAAAAAATGGGCCAAGAAACCATCCGAGCCAGGTACCCCATCAATATTCAACCTAAATACCATTTTCTTAAGTTCCTGGATGTTTGTTTTCCTAGACAAAGATTCATTTTCTTCACGTGTTATCAATGTTGGAATATTTTTTAAAGAAAAAATCCAAGTTTGAACCAGTTATGTCAGATTCTTCTTGAGTTAGGAGTTTCTTGTGGAATTCTGCCCCTTCTTCAGCAATTTGGACCTGGTCAGTGATCTAAGAACCATCTCTACCTTTGATTTTGGTTATGTGTGTTTTAGATTGTTTTTTCTTTAACGGCTAAGTGTACGAATTTTGTGTTTTCATCACCTTCTCCTAGCCACTTAATTTTTGATTTTTATTTAAAAAAAAAGCTTTCCTCCTTGAGGGACTGAATTAAGATGGCTTTTTCTTTATTAAGAGTGGTGAGGCTAGTCAAAGATTGAGACTACGAGTAGTTATTTTTAGCCTGCAGTAATGCATTTTCAGATTTTATGATATTATCCTTTATGTTACCAAAATTTTCCTTATTCCATTGTTTTATTACTCCTTGAAGTCCTTTTAATTTATAACTCAATCTTTCCATTCCCTTTTGAGGATAGTAGATGGTCCAATTATTTTGTACCAATGCAGTGAAGTCCTCCTTTCTATTTAACCACATCTTTTGAAACTTAAAAGGCTTTGGCACTGTAACATAGTGTTATGGATTGTTAAAAGTAGTGGAGAATGATCTGAGCATGTTCTGTTCAAAACCTGTATAGAGCTGCTAGGCTACAGATTCATCCACTCCTGATTACATATACCTCTATCTAGCCTTTTATAGACTAGATTCGCCATATTATTAGACCACATAAAAATTGAACCAACTATATTTTTTATGTAAAAGTTGTTTTTTGTTAATGAAATCACGTAAATCTCTAATGCTGCTCTGAGCAGGGGTCCTGAAACCTTTATACTTTGAACACGAGGTAATGGTATTAAAATCACCGATATAAAGGGTGGGGCAATCATCAGGTAAGTTGCTAAGATCCTCCCACATAGGCTTTCTCAGAGTTCCAGTCACCTTAGCATAAATGAATACACCATTCCAAATGTTTTGAGATTTTAGTTTAGTGATTGAAAAGACAAGATCCGCTCAGTTTTAGTTCTTATAGTCAGATTTAGTGTGTGATCCCAAAGTAGCCAAAATTTTTGGTTATTAGCAGTATGAAAGCTTTTTAGACCTAAGTGTCTAGCCAAACCTCCAATTTTATTTTTGTCATGCATATCCTCTATTAGGTATAATAATTTAATCCTATGGGTTCTAATTAGCCTTTTAAGTATTTCTATTCCTTTATTAAAACCTCTTCTATTCCACACTAATATATTATAATCTACCACTGTACTATTCATTTTTATGTTTTCCTAGTCTTGTTCCCTGTTGATGATTTAAGGATCATGTTAAGTCCATTTAAATAGTTTCTAAGTGGTTTTCTAGAGCTACCAAATGCAGTTTCATCCAGGTTAGTGGGGGATTGAAAGAGGGTTACCTGGTTGTTGTTGTCCTGTTCTTTTTGATCATCTTCTTGGTATTCAGATTGCAGCTTAGCTCCATACTCCATTTGCCGCTGACTTTTTCCATCAAGAATCTCATCTTCAGAGTAAATAGATTCCCCTGATTCATTTTCTGAATCCCGCAGGACATAAAAATAGTTAGCCGTGGGAGTTGGATCTACATAAGGTACAATAGCCAAGCTAGATATGTTCAGTCCCTTTTTGATTATATTCTCTGATTCAAGCCCAAGAGAGGAGTCATCAGCACAAGTAAAAGTGCCCCTTTTATCTTTTGAGTTGCTACTCTCTGATAAAGCCTTCATCCGGGTGTGTACTTCATTAATGCTGCTGTAGAATTCTAGCTGTAAATCCTTAGATGGGGCGGTTACATTGGGGCTGATTTCCATCCTGACCTCTAGACCTTTTTGACCAGGGGAAAAATGATGTGTCCATTTTATGTGCATATTTTAGGACTTTTTGGGATCACCTTTGTTCTCTTTTGTTATCAAAAGCTTGTGTTTTACCTTGAAATTATCTTAGGAGAGGTAAGAGCGACTTTACGTTTTTTTACCTTTTCTAAGTGAATTTTGTGTGACAAGGGAAGAACATGGAGACTTGAATACCGGAGGCTGTTGAAAATCACCTTTTGAAAACTTTGAAGACTTGCTTCAAATATTTGAAGACTTGAAGAATGGGAGGAATTATTGTGAAGAAGAGTGCTTGCTACAAGAAGAAGAAAAGAAGACAAGGTTATGTTTTGGCACTCGTCGCGAGTCTCGACCAGCCCGTTGCGACTCATGACGCACGGGTAGCTAGAACACAACCTTATCCCTTTGTAGTATAAATAGCATTTTTCTTTCCTCTCTTTCATTCATCTTCACCAACCTGCCTTTGGCACTATTCAAACCCTAGTTTTTCACCATTTTCATCATTGATTTCTCTTGTTTGGTTTGTTAGCATTAATTAGTATGAACTCTAGTAGCTAAATCTAGTTCTTGGGAGCAATTGATTAAGGCTTCCAAGCCTATATTTTAAGAACAAGTTGTAGCCTATTTAATACTCTTACTATTATGCATTATGGAGCATTAAATGTGTTTGTTAATGTCATTAATGTTTTTGAAAGATTTAGTATATGAAGTACTTGTATGATATGCTTGTTAGGGTTTGGGGAAATGGGTTGATTACCCCTTTTCTTGATAGGAAATCCAAGAGTATGATTTAGAGCTTTTGATTGTGTTAATGGATTGATAATTGCTAGATGAATATGATAATGTTGTACTCTTTTTCATGTTTTTTGCTTGTAGCAAATGAGAGAAGTCTATGAACGTTAAACATTCTTGACTAATCTTGTGTAAATGCATAGATTGGTTAAATGGTTAGAAACGGTGTAGTGTTTATAAGTGTTGCCAAGCTTGTTGATTCTTCATGTTCAACGCTATTAATAGGATACTTTTAGTCATGTTTTGACTAAGGGAGTCATTGGTGAGGTTTGAAAAGAGATGTCGAATTCACTCTTGCAAACTACTATCTAAGAAGGATAGAAGATTAGTCTTCGCAACAAGTAGTGAAAATAGTAAATAGGTTGCATGTTCAATGATGGATAAGAGACTTGAAAGTGGAAGTCAATTGCAGACAATGTTCCGTTAATTGTTGGTTTAATCACCTTTTAGTTGTTATGCATGCTTTGCATATTTAACTTGTGCGTTAGTTAATTTGTCTTTCAGTTTTATTACCTGGGACCAAAAACCAACCAAAACCCCCCTCTTTACATGCTTGCATATGTATTTATATATATCTATGCCTAGTATGTTTTTTTATCTATATGTTTAAACACTTGAAAAGAGCCATCTTCTTTGTGGACGACCCTGACTTGCCATCATCTACTTAATTGTAGATAGGAAGCTTTATGGCTTATAAATATTAACTTTGAGAGGTACATCGATGAACTCCCAAATTTTTGCACCGCTGCCGGGAAAGATGCGTTTATTTTTAATTGTTTGGGCATATTATGTGTGATTATGTGCTAGTTGTAAATACTTGTTAGTTTCCTGTATTTTGTTTTCTAATTGACTTGCCATTTTTGCTTGGCTTGGAGACGTATTGTTTGACTTCTTAGTGTATGGTTCGTACGCGATCCTTTTCACAAGAACCCCTACACTACGACCCCGAGTTAGAGTTGAATTTGAGACGGGCTAGGAGGCTTTCTTTGGAAAGTGTAAATGACACCCCTCCTAGTTACCATTTTGTGGATACCTCTACTTCTATGGAGCATTAACACGAGCATAAGGATGAGCATCCGGGAGGAGGGCCTCAACATCCCCCTCTCCAAGGAAGGGCCCCTTCCATCTAAGGAAGGGAGATTCCTTTGGGGCAAGCCTTATTGAGGGATATTATGGCTCCCAACCTTGATCAACAACCGATGTGCATTGAGTATCCTTTGGTTGGACCGAATGGGCACTTCAAGCTCAAGACCGGGTTGATAAACATGCTACCTATCTTCCTTGGTAGGCAAGGGGAAAATGCCAATAAGCATCTCACAGAGTTCCATTTTTTGTGTGGTGGTACGGTCCCCCACGGAGTAGACAAAGACTTCTACAAGTTGAAGGTATTCCCATTCACATTGAGGGATGATGCAAGGGATTGGCTCCACTACCTACCACCCAAGAGCATCAAAAGTTGGCTTGACATGAAGACAAAATTTCTAGCCAAGTACTTCCCGGCCTCAAAGTCCGCCGCTTTGAAAAAGGATATAAGCAACATCCTCCAATAGCATGAAGAGTCTCTTTTCAACTATTGGGAGAGGTTCAAGAAGCTTCTCGCGAGTTGTCCTTTCCACGACTATTCGGAGGGAGGCTTGGTCTACTATTTCTACAATGGTCTTCTTGATGAGGACCAAAGACTAGTGATGAGTTCTTGTGGTGATACCCTTGGGAACAAGACTTCAACGGAGGCTATGCAATTATATGGGGAGCTAGCGGAAGAGTCAAGGAACTTTAGCTCGAGGGCCAATTTGAGAAGAAGAAATCCAATGCACCCTTCCAACAGTGGAAAGCTTGAGGACCAAGTCTCGGCCCTTACTTCTACGGTGAAATCTTTAATGACCAAGCCCAAAAATGTGCCACTTGTTAAATCTTGTGAAATTTGTTACTCGGTGCATCCTACAGACGCTTTCCCTACTTTGGAAGATGATTATGTCGAGGAGGTGAGTGCCATGGGGTATCAAGCTGGGCAAGGATATCAAGGCAACCAAAACTATCAAGGCTACCAAGGTGTGCAAGGGTATCAAAGAAATCAAGGGTACCAAGGTGGCCAAGGCTACCAAAACCGGCCTTACAATGCAGTAATAGAGATCACCCAAATCTTTGGTATGGAAACCCTCAAGGAGGCCAAAATGCTCAACAATATTGGACACTTTAACAACAATACCAAAGGCTCCAAGACTAGCCCCAAGATCAAGGGGAGGGCTCGGGTTTGACAAAAGATGAGGTGATGCAAGCCATTCACAGGTTGATCATATGTGCGGAGAAAGGCAAAAAATTCCAAGATGAAGCCAAGGCGAGCATCAAGAACTTGGAAACTCAAGTGAGCCAAATAGCTCAAGTGGTGAATCGGATAGAAGCCCGGGGAAAGGGAAAACTACCCTCCCAATCGGAGATCAACCCTCCACAAAATGCTAGTGCTATCACTTTAAGAAGTGGTAGAGAGGTTGCACTCCCCCGACTGATGAAATTGTTAAGAGGAGCCTAGAAGGGTTGAGGTATTTGAGAAAGAGGTTGATGGAGATGCCAAGAATTTTGCCAAGGAGAAAGTAAGGAAGGGGAAGGAGAAGGAAGAGAAGGTTGTTGTTGAGAAGTCAACCTCCATTCTGGAACCTCCATCCTCTTCTCACAAGAAGGAAAAAATGGTGGATATTCCTCCATATTTACCGGAACCACAATTTCCGGAAGCTTTGAAAGACAAGAGGAGGAAGGAGGACAACAAGGACATCTACGAAGTCTTTCGTAGATGTGAGGTAAATATCCCACTCTTGAATGCCATTGAAAAAATTCTTAGATATGCTAAATTTATTAAGTAGTTATGTGTTGTGAATGGAAAACAAAGAGCCAAAAATAAGTTGAAAAATTGGAAAAATGAGCATGCTTCCGCCTTGTGTCAAAAGAGCTACCCCCTAAGTGTAGCGATCTCGGCATGTTCACAATCCCTTGCATAATAGGAAACACACATTTTGAAAAAGCCATGCTTGATCTAGGTGCATCAATAAATGTGATTCCTTACTTTGTATGAAAGCCTCAACTTGGGTACTTTGCACAAAACTGGGGTGGTAATCCAATTGGCCGATCATTCTAGGGCATATCCTAAGGGTATTGTCGAGGATGTGTTGGTTAAATTGGATTCCTTAGTTTTCCCCACGGATTTTTATGTTCTTGACATGGAGCATGATAAACATGTAGCTCCAATTTTATTGGGGAGGCCATTTTTGAAAACTTCTAGGACAATGATTGATGTGCATAAGGGTAGCCTCACCATGGAATTTGATGGGATAAAAGTAGAGTTTAACATAAATGACTCTATGAAGTATCCTAGTGAATAATATGCTTGCCACGCCTTAGATGTTATTGAAGATGTTGTACAAGATTGTTTTAAGCTAAGTGGTGATGATTCCTTGTTAGTTGCTGTGATAGTGATGATGCATACAATGTATATTCTATTAGCACTAACTTGAAGGAAAGATTTTAGGACTTGAACTTGCTTAAATAGATGAAACAAAGCCTCTCAAACCCTCCCATTCTACTCTTAGAGGAACCTAAGGAATTGGAATTCCTTCTATCACGTGTGAAGGCTTCGGTGATAGAGCTTAAGCCTTTGCCAAGTGACCTTAAGTATGCATTTCTTGGGGAAGGAGGGATTCTCCTGGTTATCATTTCAAGCAAGCTCACCCAAGAGTAAGAAGAAAAGTTAATGGTGGTGTTACGGGAGAATAAGGAAGCAATTGGATGGACTATTGCCGACATCAAAGGCATAATTCTATCCACTTGCATGCATCAAATTTTGTTGTAAGAAGATGAAAGGCCCGTATGACAACCCCAACGCTGATTAAACCCACCTATGATAGAGATGGTAAAGGCAGAAATCCTCAAATTGCTCCAAGTGGGTATGATTTATCCTATCTCGGATAATAAGTGGGTGAGCCCAACTCAAGTGGTACCCAAGAAGAGTGGGGTGATGGTAGTTGAGAATGAGAAGGGTGAAATGGTGCCCACTCGAGTCCAGAACAGGTGGCTCGTTTGCATTGACTACCAGAGGCTAAATGCGGAGACCCGGAAGGATAACTTCCTATTGCTATTTATTGATAAAATGCTCAAGAGGATAGAAAGCCACCCCTTCCATTGCTTTTTGGATGGGTACTTGGGGTATTTTCAAGTAGCCATTGCTCTGGAAGACCAAGAGAAGACCACCTTCACGTGCCTCTTTGGTACGTTTGCTTTCCGGCTTATGCCTTTTGGGCTATGTAATGCCTCTGCTACTTTCCAAAGGTATATGGTAAGCATTTTCTTAGAATTTTTTGAAGTATTCATGGATGATTTCACCGTTCATGGTAATTCTTTTGACAAATGTTTAGCAAATTTAGCACAAGTTCTTAAACGTTGCATTGATACTAATCTTGTGTTAAATTCTTAGAAGTGTCATTGTATGGTAGAGAAAGGCATTGTCTTAGGCCATTTTGTCTCTTCTAAAGGTATTGAGGTTGACAACGAAAAGATAGACACGATTCAAACTTTGCCTTATCCTACTAATTTGCGCAAAGTGCTCTCTTTTCTTGGCCATGCAAGATTTTACCGCTGGTTCATCAAGGACTTTTCAAAGGTAGCATCTCCTTTGTGGAAGTTGTAAAAATAGGTGGAATTTGTGATGGATGAGGGTTGTAAAGGGGCCTTCGATACATTGAAGGAAAGGTTAGTCTCGGCCCCTATCATACAACCCCTGGATTGGTCTTTGCCTTTTAAGATCATGTGCGATGCTAACGATTATGCTGTTGAAGATGTGCTTGGTCAAAGGGTGGGGAAAGTTCCTCACACCATCTACTACGCATCCATGTCTCTCAATGAGGCCTAAAGAACCTACTCCACCACAAAAAAGGAGTTGCTAGCGGTGGTATTTTCTTTGGAAATTTTTTGTTCTTACTTGCTTGGTACAAAAGTTATTGTGTACACTGACCATGCAGCGCTTCGTCATTTGATGACGAAGAAAGAGACCAAGTCAAGATTGATAAGGTGGATCCTTCTTTTGAGCGAATTTGAGTCGAAGGTGCGAACAAGAAGGGCGCGGAGAACCTTGTGGCCGATCATTTAAGCCGGTTGCCTCCATGCCAAGACATTGAGTAAATTTCACAATGAATGAGAAACTACATGAGGAGTTCCCCAATGAACAATTGTTCACAATTAGGGACCTCCAACCGTGGTATGCCGACATTGTAAATTTCCTTGTCGCCGGAAAATTCCCACCTCATTTTTCTTAGGCTCAAAAGGATAAATTGAAGAGTGATGCTAAATATTATGTGTGGGATGATACCTTTTTGTGGAGACATTGTGTGGATCAAGTTGTTAGGAGATGTATCCCCAATAATGAAGTACACTCAATTCTTGAATTTTGTCATTCTCATGCGTGTGGCGGTCATTTTGGAGCAAAGAGGACCGCAAGGAAAGTCTTAGAAAGTGGATTTTATTGGCCTACATTAAATAAGCATGCATATACCGTTTGAAAATCTTGTGATGAATGCCAGAGAGTCTTGTGATGAATGCCAGAGAGTAGGAAATATCTCCACTAGGAATGAAATTCCCCAAAAGCCTATTTTGTATTGTGAAATCTTTGATGTTTGTGGTATTGACTTTATGGGACCTTTCCCTAATTCTTGTGGCTTTACATATATTTTTCTTGCCATTGATTATGTATCGAAGTGGGTTGAAACAAAACCCACTAGGATTGAAGGTTCTAAAGTGGTTGCAGAATTCCTAAAAGATAACATCTTTTATAGGTTTGATGTGCCCCGAGCCTTGATTAGTGACCGTGACACCCACTTTTGCAACCGGACCGTAGAGGCACTCTTGAATAAATATGACATCACTCACAAGACATCCATTGCCTATCACCCAAAAACTAATGGGCAAGCCAAATTTCCAATCGGGAAATCAAGTCCATCCTTCAAAAAATGGTTAACCCTAACGGGAAGGATTGGAGTTCTCGGTTGAACGAAATCCTATGGGAGAATATGATGGGTTACAAGACATCGATTGGTATGTCACCATACCGGTTAGTGTTTGGTAAGCCATGCCACTTACCGGTGAAAATTTAACACAAGGCTTATTGGGCAGTCAAAGAATTCAACCTGATATAGATGAGGTCGGTTTGCATAGGAAGCTACAGTTGTAAGAACTAGATTAGATCCAAAGGGAGTCCTATGATAATGCCAAAATCTATAAGGAGAAGACAAAGGTGTGGCACGACAAGATGATTATTAGGAAGGAATTTGACGTGGGTCAAAAGGTCCTCCTATTTCAATCCTGCCTTTGCCTATTTCCCAGTAAGTTGAGGTCTCAATGGATTGGTCCTTTTGAGGTGGTGAAGGTATTCCCGAATGGTGCAGTGGAAATCCTAGATCGAGCTAATTCCAATACATATAAGGTTAATGGACAACGTTTGAAACCTTACCACGAGAGTTTTGTGCTAGAAAAGAGAGATGATGTTGATCTCCTTGATCCGGTTTATGAGTAAGCTCCAAGAAGGGGAGTAAGTCATGCCACGACGTTAAATAAACTTGGTTTTAATCATCCAGATCATCATTCGTGACTTTCCATTGATGATTTTTGGTTTTGAGTTTTTTGTCGTTAGTTTCATTATTTTGCTTTGTGCTTTTCACAGTTTGTTTTTCCATGATTTTGTAGCAATTTGAATCTAAGGTATTGGATTGATGAAGGGAGAAATACTTGGAGTCATGAAGTAAAAGCTTGGGTAATGGATGAGGTTGAGAATTATTTTTAAGTACCATGTGGGCAACATGTCGCGAGTCACCACCACCCCGTTGCAAACCCCGTCACGAGTCGTGATGGGATCAGAAAAATGATCTAATTTTGGAGCCCTCAGGCTCAACTTTTCATGAGCTGTGGTAGCTGTATCGCAAGTCGTGATGGCCCATTGTGAGTCACGATGATTTGGTCGCGATCGCGACCAAATCAGAAAAGTTTTGCAAAATTTGAACCTCACAGATCCACTTTTTGCAACTCAAGACAATCCCATCGCAAGTCACAATGGTCTATCGTGAGGCATGATAGACAGATCGCAAGTCATGACCTTTGCTTTGATCAGAGATGATGGTTGACCTGCCCACCGGGAGTTACGACGAGCGTGCATGGAGTGTTATAAGTTACGAGAAGACACCATTTCTTCCCCAAAACCTCATCTTTTTCTCCATTACCACCGCCCCAATTCCTCCTCTCCCACTTTCCTCCATTAAGTTTGACCTCCAAACTCTTCCTTTAGGCTGGAATCTACTCCATATCCACACTCCATTAAACCCATTCCATCTCCTTCCACCAAATCCGTCCAATTTCGAAAAAATCCATAACCCTAGGTTTTAGAATTTTTTTTGAAATCTAGCTAATTAGGCTAGGATTGCTTGTGGGCTTCATTGTTTCATCCTCCTAAACACACTATTGGTACAATTCCTCACTTTTGAACACTTGAATTGTGAATTGTGTGTAGTTTGATTTTGGTGAAAATTGTGCATTTTGTGAATGATGATATATTGTGTATGTTATGATAGTTCTTCACAACTTGTGCATTGAATTGCAAATATCTTGTGTAGATCATTATGTTGGATATTTTGCAATGGTAAATGTGGGTGATGCTTTGTGGTTTAGTATTGACTTGGCCTTGTGCATATTGTGCTTATGATTTGGTTTGATGGACATCTTAGCTATAGAGTGTTGATTAATACATGGTGGATTGAATTGATTATATTCATATGGGATTTTGGATGTGGAATTGAATTGTGCTCGTATTGATTGTGTTGATTGCTCATATTGGTGTTGTGCTTGCATTATGTTTATTATGTTGCTTTGGTTGAGAATTTGGTTGTGGCTTGTCTAGATATTAGGCATATTGGCCCGATGAAACATAGTTGATATTTGTATGCAATGTTATCATGCTTAAGGGAGTTTAGCTATGACACTCTAATGTTAACGTTATGAATTTACTAGTGGTATCTAAACTAGTTAGGCATAGCTGTGATTATAGGATATAACATATTGGATGTTTAACTATGTGATAACCTAATGGAATTGAAATTATGGGCATGTTGAATGTGAGATGGATTGTATATGCAATTGTGGTTAAGACTTGAACTAGTTGGCTTTGAATTGATTTAGTTTGTGATGTTGGCTAAACTAATTTGAGATTGAGTGTGATTTTGTGATGTTGCATGTATGTATATTCTTGTGCATTTTACTTGTTTGCTGTGGTTGTTAGATATGACCCTACCAAGAGACCTAGGGCTCCTCCACGAGGTGGGCACACTATTGCATCACCTCCACCGCTAGCTCTGGGCTGAACCCTCCTGATAGGTACATGGGTCTGACCCAGATTACCGGGCCCTATGTGAAGAGGTGGGATGCCTTAGTCATCCGCCAGCTGAAGGAGATAAGCTTTGTTGATATGCCCACGCTAGACGTTCATGGGATAACCCATCCAGTCCGGTGCCTCCTTACCAAAGGAGGGTTGGAGGGTTTCATGGGCAAGAGTGCCCCCTCCTACTGGCGATACACATTGGAGTTCCTATCCACGGTCAGGATATGTAACATGAGGAATGATCAGCCATGCGAGAGGTACATCACTTTCCACTTAGATAATATACCCCTAGAGATGACCATCTCGTAGGTTGAGGAAGCCTTTGGATGGGACACGGCTGAGATCCGGGCTAAATTGGACCCATATGCTCATAACTGACCAATTGAGGATGACATGCCTCCATAGAGTGTCATCAACAGGAGGGCGAAGAACTCCCACGATAAGAGTAGTGTCATCATCCATCCCGCACTCCATTACGTGCATAGACTTTGGGCCAGCACTATGCTTTGTTTGATGGATCCGACGAATGTGCCGGACTACGACATTCATTTCTTATGGCACTTGACAATTGAGGGGTTGGGTTACGGGTTATGGGCCGAGCTATGGATGAAGAGGGTCATAGAGGTGGCTGAGAAGCCAAAGGGGAAGATTACTGTTGAAGGCACGATCGACCTCTTAGCAGAGCACCTAGGATCGGTTCCACTGGCTAATTTTCTGTGCTTGGGGAGGTGCACTTCCTACCTCATCACTATAGAGAGGTTGGTGCAATTTGAGATGATTGGCACCATTCGGACTGCGGGGGTGTTTCACTGGTTATATGGCGCCAGGAAGGTCACCTTCATGGCACTTCCTCAGCCCAACAAGACCAAGTTGTAGTTTGATAAACCCTTGGCACCAAAATATAAACTATGTATTTTAAATTAATTCTATTGATTCTAATATTAACGAATGACTAAATCTTAACTAAATAAAAGCTCAAATTTCAGATAATATTAGTTATATTTTTAATATATAAATGTGTGGTACGGTATGGCAATGGTACTATTTTCTTAATACCATTACCGTACCATTACAAGTGTGTGGACGGTACTACCATACCACATCATAGGTTACCAACATATTTGGTACAAATGGTACGTGGTTCAGTTGGTTAGTTGGTTGGTATAGTATTTTGGCAAAAAATGCCAGCCCTAGTAGGAGACCCCAAACGAAGGGGCTAAAATTGGAGTAGTAACAGTAAAAGAGTGAAAAAAGCTTGTATCCACTGCAACGTATCAACGAAGTCCTGAATCGGGCACAAAAGATTAAAGCTTCGAAGAGGAACAACGGTGAAGCCATTTTAGTGGGCCAGAGAAAAGGAGATAAGGCAGCGTGTGAAGGAGGGAAGTTATGGCAATGCGTGAAGAAGGAGAGGCGGTTGTAGTTAGAGAAAGACACCAGAAGGAAAAGGGTGTGCCATGCCTGGGTAGAAGGAACCGGGCCATGACCCATGAACTTATTATTTATAAATTACATTCTGCTCCTTCGTCTCACCATAGTTTATCGTGAGACGGTCTCACACAGTTTTTCTCTTCATTGAGCTATGTTAATAACTTGAATAGTACTGTACTCTATATGTAAACCACCTAATAAAAGATAGTTATTCTTGAGTGGTTTGGGATTAGGATAAATGACAAGTTTTGAAAACAATTAGCTCCTAGGATTCTCTCTTCAAAATTTTGTCATCTGAGATTTTTGTCTTTTCACACACACAATTACCAATTGACGCGTTTTTACTTCAATTTGACACTAGGTTGGTCGGAAAAAATTGACACTAGGTTGGTCTGATATTTTTTGGTTTACTTTCCCCTGTCTAATCAATATACTTTGGATTCAATGAATTTTGATGCTTAACGGAAGGGGAGAAATAAAGTTTAAGGTGAATTATGAACTTGGGGTGATGTTAGTTTTGTTTTGATTTGATGGTACTTTTTTTTTAATCTTTTGTATATGATTAGCTCAATTTTATGTGTACCGAATATAGTGTCGAGATATGATCCATATAATTAGGGGTAGAGTCAGAAAATATACACAGCGGGGTTGGTATTAGAGGCGGTTGATAGGAAAATAAACTTAAAATTACTCCCAAAATTTTTCTTCCTGGGGGGAGGGGGGGGGGGTTGAAGGGTTAAAGGGGAAAAAATGTAATTTTCACCCAATGTACATCCGCCCCTACATATAACTCATCCCGTGCATTATGAGGATGAAGCCTTATTGTTGATATTGTTTCATGATTTGCTCCTCTTTTTGTGATATTTCGTTAAAGATTTTTTCTGTTTTTTTATATACGTATATATGCTTGCTTGTCGTGAATTTTTTTAGAAGTTGACCACTTAGTATTTAAAAGCATCAAACTCAAGAAACCAAATATGGTTTGCAAGTGTTGTTCTCTGTTGGCTGTTGATTTTGGGAATTCATTTATTTTAATCATCAATTGAAGCAGTTTTTTTTGTTTTAAATTTGTGGATAATGTCAATGTTTTCTCTTTCTTTTTTATGACCCTTAGTAGTTTACATTTATATGAATATGATGGAATAAGAAAATATTTGTCTTTTAGTTCTACATGTACTGTATTAGTACGTGTATGGCCAAAGTTGGGGAAGGTTAAGATATATGGTACTCCCTTCGTCCTGAACTCAACCGCACACTCTTTTATTGGACTGTCCCACCTTAACTGCACTGTTTGATTTATTTCCTTTTCATCCTCTTTGACCTCTAGTTAAAACACTAAATTAACCTTGAATTGTAAAAAAATACACTTCATTGGAACCATTTAAACCTATTAATGAGGCATATGATTCTCGCTTGACAACATTAATCACATTAGGGACAATTTTATCGAACCCCTCACCCATTGGTCAGGCATTTGGAATGATCAGAAACCTCTCGTTTGTCTCCAACATCCCCTTAGAAACCTTTGGAATTCTCTCATTTCTTCTCACAACCCTCTCCTAATCCTCTTCTCCACTAGTAATTTACATTTCCTTCAATTGTGTGGTTAATTTCCTTTGCAAAATTGGTGGTTGAGCCAGTTCAGCTGGATGTTTTTGAGGTTTGTTTATGTGTTTTTAGGGTTTGAAATACCTTTTATGTGGGTGATGCACAATTAACATTGACTTGGTGGATGAACCTTGCTCCTGAGCGTTGAACAGGAAAGATAAAGTCCCCGAGGTGCCAAGGGAAGACTATCTCATGCTTTTTTTAAAAAAATTAAACCATCCGTAGACGGGGGAAAATATATTAGGCCTTCCCAAGCCATGAAATAGACAGAAATGAAAGGACAGTGAGAGAAGCCGTAGCTAAGTTGTGATATACAATGGTGAGCAATAGGCTCGTGAAGCAACACTTGTTGCTTCCAAAAGATGAAAATAGACCGGAAAATCGTTACAGGGTTACAAAAGCTCTTAATCTATAGCAGAGATAATGAAACTTATTAGTGAATCTAGTTAAAGAAACACAAGGCAGTCCGCATCACTCCACATAGATTAGAAGCGTATCCTATACTGACCGGGAATGTGGTGAGAGTACCAAACTATTTGCAGTTGTGGCAGAAATAACTGCTCCAAAATGTGAAACTATACAGAGGGAGGAATCCCAATGAGAATTATCGGCCAAGTGATGAGGGGCAAGCTTTATGGAGAACCGAAACCTGCCAATAATGTCCTGAATCTGCATTGTAAGCTTTGAAGTGCTGCATGATCACACCCCTGATGTAAACTCCATACATCGTGCCTAATGTCAGCCATCAGAATATTTAGTTTCTATCCATCGACCTGCAATATTAATTACAATCAGTAGCATCCATTCAGCTAACTATCCGTATAGAAGGTGTACCCAATTGATCTAATCTAATCAGTCCCTGTACAGCATTTGTTAGACTCTGAAACCTAAGAAAAGAGGAAGTTGTCCGATTTCTTAAGCAATCTTTAGCTAAAGTGTCTGCTACCAAATTTGCTTGTCTATGGACATGCATTAGATTGATTCCTCCCAAAAGTTGATGAATCTCATCTGCTAGTTGAAACAATTTCCATGGCGCTTTAGAAGGATCAACCACATATTTTACAGCATTAAGGCAATCAGATTCCAAACAATAAGAAAGGTTTGGTTCTAGACCAGATTGTAAAGCAAACCTAATTGCAATCATTTCTGCCTCCAAAGGAGAATAAGCAGGAGAAACAATGGTATGAGCAGCAATAAAACCACCCCTGCCATCTCTGACAATCAAACCTATTCCACTCATGTTAGTTGGCAACACCAAGCAGCATCAACATTAAGTTTATATCTCATGCTAAAATTAGATTAATAGTATTTGCTCTAAATATTGAGAATAGAATGAATAAAATAGAGACATACCGTGGTATTTATAGAGACAAATCCCTATTATTTCTCCCAATCACGCAGGGATACCATGCACACTCCACATAGGAATATGTCTCTTACCGTAATGGAGTTATCATTCTGATAGGGATCAGAGCCAAAACTCCCCCTCAGGCTGAACGTTCGACCACTATCCTGCTACTGGGCCTAAGGCCATATCACACTTCTTGCTGGGCCGAAGCCCACCATCTTGAGGAAGATCCCCTATTCTGAATATACTCGTATGATATTTACTTCAATGATCAATGTATATCAAATATACGACAACTTTACTATGGCAAGACAGCTATTCCCAAAAGGAAAGTGAATATTCATCCTTACGTGATTGGTGATCTCCCTATGATTAACCCCTTTAAACACTAAGGTACATCCTTCGTTCCAGACATTCAATTATCATTACTTATATTAAACACTTTTGATATGAATTTACCATAAGAGTTTCTCCCCCGGTGCCCTGGGGAGTTTGTTTTGTATGAGCGGCATCATAGAGCAAGGTTAGGCTATCACGATCAATGTTCGACACACATACATTGGAACGCCCGGTGGTACCCAATAGTAAACAACCAAGCACCTTGTTAAATTGCGCCAACAAAAATACCAGTAAGGAGGGGCTAATCTCAAGTTTCCTCCAGTCCATTCGATGGAGAGCATTCACTCCAGGAGGCTACCAACCCATCACTAAGGATTAACCCTCCAAAAATGACATATCCACCACATTTGACCGACCAATAAGAGATGGTCACCCCGTCGGTCATTTGTAATCCATTGGCAGATCTAGTGGTTATGAAGATGCCTCGGGATAACTCTGTCTTGACTAAAGCTGCACCCCTACCGATGACATAAGAATATGAAGATCCTAAGGACGGACATACATCATCACTGGATACTAGCAAGCTGTCTATCAGACATAGTTTCATTCAACATAACGGAAAATACTTCACCATATTTGTAGAAGAATAACTCGTTGAAGTATGTTTGACTGTGCAAAGAAGCAGAAGGCCAGATAGCAAAGAAGCATACCCTCAAACCGACAAAAATGTTCCATGAACAGGAGGAACAAGAGGTCGAGTCCTAATAGAGAGAAAGGGAAGGAGAAAATAGTCGTAGCGCAGCCAAGGGGAAGAAGGCTTTGGCATAATAGAGAAATAAAAATGGCGAGCAAACGGAGCCATACCGAGCTATGACGGAGGATAGCTGGGATGACGCATGTCACCCCAAAGGAGGAGAAGCTGAGAAGAACAAGGTAGACAAGAAGAAGCTAGAATACATGAAGGGTTCAACCAGGACCAGTGGGAGAGGGTCACCATTTATGAGGAGGATTCAAGTCTATACGGCAGATCCAAAGCTGAAGATACCCACCAACCTAGGGCAGTACAACGGTGAGGCTGAACTGGAGGATCACTTGCACACTTTTTCTCTAATATGGCCACTTTTTCAATCCCTGAGGCCATTTGGTGCAAAGTGTTCACAACCACCTTGACATCATCCGCTAGGGTGTGGTTTAAAAACTTGGAAAAAGGGACGATTGACAGCTTTAGCCAGCTGGAAAAGAAGTTCCTGGCACACTTCATGCAGAGAAGGAAGTTCCAGAAAACAAGGACATATTTGCTAGCTGTGAAGTAGAAATCAGTAGAGTCACTATCAGAGTATTGGGAAAGATTTATTGATGAAGAAAATCAGGTGGAAGAAAGGATTAACTAGTTCCTCATGGACATGTTTGTGAACGGCCTCAAACATGAGCTACTCCTGAGGGAATGCACTCTAAAACCCCCCAGGACGATTGATGAGCTAATGAAGAGGGTGGAGAATTTTAGTAGGACAGGCAACTTCGATAAGAGAAGAAAATATGTGCAGGCACAGGCAGTAGAAAGGCTGACACTGGCAGTGATAGGCACAAAAGAGAAAAGGAACCAGTTCATCCAAACAAGTTGGATTTTGATAGGAAGTTCATCCCGTTCATCAAAATGCCGAAGAAAATCTTTGCCCGTGTGGCAGTTAAGAACATCCTGGATCTTACAAGGCATTTGAAAGCCCCTCCACACACGAGGGATAAATCCTTGATATGATTATCACTGGGATCACGGTCATGATACGAACGATTGCATGCACCTGAAGCAATCCATAGAGAACAATGTAAAGAATGGAGAACTAGCGCACCTAGAGAAGGGGGCTCATGCCCATAACAAAGCCACTTACCAAGGTAAAAGAGGCCGGTCGAGAAGTAATCAGAGATCTCAAGAAGACAGAGGTAGGAAGAGGTCTCCCGAGAAGGACCGCAGGAATAAAGGAAAGGAGGTGGCTTGATCAGAGACCAGGGAGGATGGTAAGAGACAGCGAGAGAATACTCTCACAGATGATAGCATAGGTAGAACTATCAAGGACATCTATGCTATCATTGGGGGGGGGGGGGTGCAAGAGGAAGAACAGGGTCACTCAGGAAGGCTCGCTGTAGGCAAACTCCCCAGCCCACACCAGCAGATAGGAGGCTGAGGTGATATCATTTGGAGCAGAAAACCTCATACTAGATAGGCCAGCATGAGGAGATGCAGTGATAATCATGGTGAAAGTAATGGAAAGAAGGATACACCGAGTATATGTGGAAGGTGGAAGCTCAACAGAGATCATGTATTGGCATTATTTCGAATAGCTAGATGAGAACACGAAGAGGAAGCTGAAAGCCACTGATACATCGCTAGTGGATTTTGCAGATAGGACCGTATAGCCGGAAGGGACCATATTTCTCCTGGTGACTGTGCAGGATAAGTAGAGGAATTAAATGGTGGATATGGAATTCATAGTTGTAAAGGCAAACAACCCCTACAACATGATTCTTGGTAGACCAGCTCTTGCACTCTTGAAGGGGATTATGTCAACTCTTCACTTGTTGCTAAAGTTCCCTACCAAGAAGGGGATAGAGACAGTGAGAGGCGACTAGCAACAAGTAAGTGAGTGCCACAAGGTAGACTTGAGCAAGAGGAAAAGGGATATGGAGGTCCAGACAGGGGAAAAGAAAGCAGGAAAGCTGAGAATAATATAAATGGTAGAAGACGGGGAAGATCTGTCCCAATTAGGCTTGGAGGTGCAGGTGAAAGAAGGGCAGACAGTTCAGGTGGGAGCAGCTATTCCCCCGAGGGTGAAGGAGAGGCTGATTAAAATGATGCAAGAAAAACAGTCAGGCTTTTGACTGGAAGCCTAAGGATATGACCGGAGTGACCAAGGAAATAGTGTGTGATGAACATAAGGTGGTGCAGGGACACCACTTTGTAAAACAGAGAAGGAGGATTTTGTGAAGAGAGCAAAATGAAGCAGTTAACAAGGAAGTGAAGCGGCTAGTGGAAGCTGGGATATTGAGGGGGAATCCATACCCAAGATGGTTGGCAAACCCGGTTCTAGTCCAGAAGGCAGACGAAAGCTGGAGGATGTTCGTGGACTACACAGACCTAAATAAGGCCTTCCCCAAGAATTGCTACCCACTTTCGGTCACTAACCAAAAGGTAGAAGCCATCAACAACTATCTGATTAAATGTTTTCATAATGCATATAAGGGTTATCACTCGATCCCCATGTTAGAAAGTGATGTAGCAAGGACTGTATTTATTACGAAAAATGGGGCATTGGGGTATTGCATGATGCCGTCTGGGCTGAGAAATGCATGACGCACTTACAAAAGAACAGTGGAAAGAATTTTCAAGGAGCAGATTGGCAGGAACCTAGAAATGTACGTAGACGACATGCTGATCTAGAGCAAAAACTATGAACGTTTTGTGGAAGACACAACCCAAACACTGAAGAGGTTCAGGGAGATGGGTATGAAGTTGTACCCTGTCAAGTGAAAGTTTGGAGTAGGAGCAGGCAAGTTCCTTGGTCATATGGTATCCAATGACGGGCTGCATGCAAACCTGAAAAAAGTAAAGGCAATCTTGGAGATGAAGCCCCCTGCACGGTAAAAGAGATTAAAAGCCTGAATGGGAAGCTAGCAGCAATGAATCATTTTTTATCCAGGGCAATAAAGAGAGCACTTCCATTCTTCAAAACGTTGAAGGGATGTATTGATAAGAAAGGAATAGTACAATGGGGGGAGCAGGAACATGAAGCTTTCGAGAAGCTGAAGTCACACCTGAAGAAGCTACCTGGGTTGACCAGTACAGAACTAGGCCAAACATTGTACCTGTATTTCGCAGCCAGCAAAGAAGAAGTCAGTGCAGCGTTATTCAGGGAAGAAAAAAATGTACGGAGATCGGTGTACTATGTTAGTAAGACATTGTAGTGCCCAGAGAAACAGTTTACAGGATAGGAGAAGCTGGCACTGGCTTTAGTACATGCGGCCAGAAGTATTTCTATGCATAACTGATAGTGGTTTTGACCAACCATCCCTTGAAGTCCATTCTCGCTAGACCAGAAGCTTCATGAATTCTAGTGAAATTAGCGGTGGAGTTGGGAGAACACACTATAGAGAACGCCCATCGGAAGGTAGTTTAATGCCAAGTGATTGCTGATTTCTTGGCGAAGACACTGATGGGAAAAGAAGTTAAGGAGCAGAGACCAGGTGTAACGAACAAGGAAGCAACCTAGTAGGGCCAGGCGTGTGAAACTTACATGTGGACAATGCTTCTGGGGTAGAAGGAGCATGTGCATGTCTAGTGATTTCTGACTCCCAGGGGGTAGAAGTTACTTATCCACTTCGATTTAAGTTCCCAACTTCAAACAATGAGACTGAGTATGAGACACTGATAGAAAGAATGTACCTTGCCCAAAAATGGGAGCAAAAAAGGTGCAGGCATACAAAGACTTGATGGTGGTAGACAACTAGTATAACGGGCAGTATGCTGCAAAAGCCAACCATGATGAAGTACAGAGATAAGGTTAGGAGTCTGGCAGCTAGGTTTGAGGAATTTGATATAACAAGGGTACCACAATCACAAAACATAAGGGCGGATGCCCTCAGCTAGCTGGCATCCTCCGTGCATGCGCACCTGACCAAGTCAGTCCTGGTGTAGGAACTGGCAAGAAGATCCACAGAGCGAGAAAAGATAGCGGCTGTGGAAGAAGCAGTGGATAACTGGATGACACCGATTAGAGGATTTCTGGAAGTGGGAATACTGCTGGATGATGAAAAGGAGGCCAGGGTCATCAAGAGGAAGGCACTGTAGTATGCCATCAAAGATGGGATACTTTACAAGTGCAGCTATGTCAAACCGTGGCTCAGGTGCACGGGCCAATGGGAGCGGAGATAGTGTTGAGGTAGATGCACGAAGGAGGATACGGAAGCCACCAAAGAGCAAAAACCTTGGTGCTCAGAGAGCAGGTTACTATTGGCCAACTATGAAGTCGGATGCAGAAAAGTTAGTCAGAGAATGCTACAGGTGCCAGGAGAATTCCTATGTGTCTAGGCTACCTGCAGAAGAGATGACCAGCATCAGGTCACCTTGGCCTTTTGCCAAGTGGGGGATAGATATTGTGGGACCATTCCCGGAAGCTGTAGGCAGGAAGAAATTTTTGATAGTTACAATAGACTACTTCACCAAATGGGTGGAAGCTGAAGTAGTGGCCACAATCACAGGCAGAAAGGTCACATACTTTGTGTGTAGGAACATAGTCCGCAAGTTTGAAATTCTACAGATAATGGCCAGTGATAGTGGGAAGAAGTTTCCAATGAGCCGTTCAAGTCCTGGTGTAGGGAGCTTAGCATCAAGCAGCAATTTACTTCTGCCGTGCAGCCCCAGGAAAATGGGCAAACAGAGGTAACAAATGACAATACTCTAAGGGCTGAAGAAGAGGTAAGGAGAAACAAAGACCGAATGGGAAGATGAGCTGCTAAGCATGCTACGGATGTATCGGACCATGCTCAGGATGACGATCAGAGAGGCACCGCACAGGCTGTGCTACAACTCTGAGGCTATAATCTCTCCTAAAATAGTAGTACACAGTAGAAGGGTCATGGCGCAAGTGCAACCTACTGTAATGAGGAAGCCATCAGGGTTAACTTGAAAGAACTGGACAAGCGCATAGAGAAGGCATCTCTAAAAGAGGTGTCATACAAATCGTGGATGAATCAACATTACAATTGCAAAGCAAGGTTGTGAAGCCTTAAGAAAGGAGAGTTGGCACTCAGAAAGAATGAAGCTAATCGGGTGCATGGAAAAAAGAAGCTGGACGCTGCATTAGAAGGTCCTTACAAAGTAGTTGGGATACTTGGCAGGAGAGCTTACAAGCTGGAGACGATGGATGGGAAGGAAGTCCCCTGCACTTGGAACATTGCTAACTTCAGGAAGTATTATGCCTGATAACGTATGAAATTTAACATTCAAGTAGAGCAGCCAGACTGATGTATTTATTCAAACGTGGTGAGGGAAATATTTTTAAGGGATCAAGTCTTTTGTAAGCCCATAAGGGGTAAGATGCAAGGGAATTCAGCATAATACCCCCGCGTTAGTATCTTTTGAAGTATGCAATGAAATGCTGCAGCCATTAACAATAAAGCTAAAAAAGAAGAAGAAGAAGAAGAAGAAAGACTATGCGAGAAGTTGTGTATAAGTACATAACTTCCAGTCAAGAAAAACAAGGCTCAAAGCCTTCCAGAAAGAAAAGCAACAGCTGGAAACATCTCGATTATGCAAGAGGTTGTGTATAAGTATGTAATTTCCAGTCAAGAAAAACAAGGCTCAGAGCCTTCTAGAAAGAAAAGCAAGGCTCACAGCCTGCCAGAAAGAAAAGCAAAGGCGTTCTTGGTCTCGTGCAGTCAAGAAAATGCTAAGCCAGTTTGAGAAATCGACTGATGAAAACACCCCTAGCCCCACACAGGCAGTGAGCTATTAGCCAACTCCATCGAGTTGATGATAGCCTAAGAGGGATGGGAAAATTCTCCACCCACAGACTCGATTAAGCAAGACTAAAAAAGATAAGGAAAAACACCCTATCCAATAGAGCTACAAGAACAAATGAAAGAGAAAATAGCAGACAACTTAGCGATACAAAGGAAAAGGGAGCACACGCTCTGCAAATTAAGTAACAAGCCCACGACAGACCAAAAGAGTTGTTTGGGGACCAAGTACCCCACCACAAAACAATAAAAAGAGGGAGCCGAGGGGGGGTGGGAGGGAGAAGAACCCCATCAGCAGTATCTGCCCCTTATGGGGACTTACACAACAAAGAAAATAAAATAAAAATATTTTTTGATCGTATCAATCATCATTAAGAAAGAACTACGCCATTGTGGTCCTTGCACCTTCATCTTCAGCTTGTTTCCCCTTATGGGGACTTACACAACAAAGAAAATAAAATAAAAATATTGTTTGATCGTATCAATCATCATTAAGAAAGAACTACGCCATTGTGGTCCTTGCACCTTCATCTTCAGCTTGTTTCCCGCCTCCTAGCTCGACCTGCTGATCACCTCCCGGATTTGCTTGTCCCCTGATACCTTCTCTGCTATAACCTCCGGTGGATGACCTCGCTGTCTATGTCACACAACATTCGGATCCCAAGCTTCAAGTTTAGCAGTGGTTATTACAGGATTGAGTAGGGAGAATTATTCAACAAAGCTTCATTCTTGGAAAGGAACGAACACTTCACCAATGCAAGCCTGAAGTGCATTGGGATCAGTCAGAGTAGCGTCTAATTCAAAAGCCTTGAACAAGGCATATACGAGAAGCTTGGAAGCATGCCTTCTCTGGACGACCTTAGCATATATGCTCGTGAAGTCGCGGGTCTTTCCATTCCTGGAAAGCCTTGTGTGCTTTGATCTCTGCCTCAAGCTTAGTAACAACCAGCTGAAGAGACCCAGCACCCCCCGCTCAAGCTCAAGTTTGCCCTCTGCCAAGGTGCGTGGGCTCAAGAGCACTGCAGTTCAGTAATGAGCCCTTGGACGGTCTTTTGAGCATCAACAAGACCCCCAGATAGTTTCTCCAGCTCCAGCTGAATGGCTGGTGCGAAGGGAAAGAAGAAAGGGTATGTAAGTTAAGAATAACTTTAAAATAATAGCACAAAAAACAAAGAAAATAATAGAGAAAATCAAACCTCAAGGGCCAGAGAGAGACCATGGTCACCAACATCAGCAGAAGAAGCTATGTTAAGCGGGGCCAGGCATTGAAATAACCTAGGGGGATGATGCAAGCCAAGAACTCAGAGTGGGAAAGCAGGCCACGAATGATCTCCGACCCTTGAGGAGCTCGAGAGCTGGATGCCCTGGGATTAGGGGATGCAAAGCCAGCCAGAGATGGAAGCAGAGGCCATGAGTGCAGGCACAAGAACATGCTGAGGAGTGAGGTGGGCCACTGTCACAACAGAAGGAGTTTCAGCCACCAACACAGAAGACCTGATAGCCGCCCTCTGATGCTTCCTCCCCAGGCGATCATTTTCCTCCAGGTTAATGAAGGAAGGTGCAGAGGTATCTGAGACAATGATAGTATGGTCCAGGTGGTTTACTTCCCCATCAAAGTCGTGGATCACCCTGGTGGAACGACTTGAAGTTCCCCGACAAGATAACCTTGATAAGTCCCCGATCAAATTAGCAATAGACATTCCTGAAAAGGAAAATAAACAAACAGGGATAAGTCTCACAAGAAAGTGAAGCAGGCATACAGAAAAAGAAAAAAACAAATGAAAGAGAAAAAACAGACAAAGCAAGTTAGGTACTAAGCAATGAATAAAACAAGTTTATACCTGGAAGATCACCGGCGCCGGCCAGAGGAATGGCCCTGATAGGCAAAAAAGGCAGCTGACCTGCTTTCCCCCGGGGTCGTTAATTGTAGCTAATTAACCCGGATGGAGGATGTGGGTAAAAAGATAAGAGATTTATAGTTCTGTACCCTGTTTTCATGGCTACGCTACCTAGAGGGTAGTTAGCGGTAAGTCCTGGGTTTGTCCACAGAGATGCTAGGTCTAAGTACCAATCAAAACACAACCTCATACGGGTCGTCAATCTGTATGAGTGAATAGCTATTAAAGCAAACATGCAAGTGGGGGTTGGTTGGTTTGGTTTTTGAAACTAACATCTACTAAGCATAAACTAAAACCAAAGTAAACAATTTAACTAAGCACTTGGGGAATCATTGAAAAACCTGGTTAATCTAATGTTTCGATCCTTGATTCATTCTTATAGAAATTTAGACAAACCTAATAGAGTGTTCATAACACGTGGTGTGGCCGATGACATACACTTCCCCATCCCTGTCATGGTGGGAGAACTTGCCACCCTCCACTGACACTGCCATCATAATTATGGGAGTACAACAAGGTCCGACCGTCGTTGTACCCGGGCTTCCACCATAAATGCACTACTTCCCAATGGCCCTATCAATTAGGCCAAAGGGTCGTTGGCACCTTATCTGTGATCTAAGGCCTCTTACAACCCTAGATTGCTACTATTTGCTATCTCTACAAGGAACCTCTTAAACAACTTGACAAAGTCAGCTAAGACTAGTGCGATGGCAAATAAGTAAGAGCATGCTCGAATCCCCCATGCACACACCACGCAGACGCGTTCTCCGTTACCCATTCTAACATCTAGGTTTCTCTTCCCAATGGGGCATCGATATTTGCACCATATATGAATATAGCCCAAAGTGTGTGCTTATATGTGGTGTACTATTCATGCATTTCAAATAGTCAAGAGCAATCAAAATAATACCATGAACACAAATTTAAGGATGAATCTAAAGAATCTCACAAAACATGTAAATTAAACCATGCTCCTACAATATATCCCCAAGCTACAGAAACTACTCTATAGATATAAAATTCAAATAAATATTTGAATTCCACATCTTAGGATCAAAGAAAAATAAAAAAAATAAAGAGAGAGTTTTTTTCTCTCTCTAGAGTTTCTCTCCTAACTACAAAGATGAAAACTAAAGATATGATTTGAAACCCTAGTAGACTAAGGATATATTTATAGTAGTAGGAGATTGTACCTAAAAATAGGCCCAAAATAGGCCAAATTAGGGTAAACCTTAGCTCAGCCGCCGCCCGCCGTGGGCCGTCACGGATGGTGGAGCTCGTGGCATGTCCTTGGCGTGGGGAGCGAGATCTGGCATGGGTCGTGCCTCTTCATGTGGCACACGGTACTTATTAAAGTGCGTGGTGGATATATCCAAGTGGAGCAGGACGCAGAGCCTGGCGTAGATCGTGACATCTCTCTGGTGCGGGCCGCATCGTTTAACGCAGAGCACCATCAGAGTGCTGAAATTAAGGCTTTTGATCCATGTCCGTGGCCATGGTCAGGAATGATACTCTGCTCAGAAGGATGCATTGCTAAGAACTTTAGCATGGGCCGTGGTCACGAAGGATACTCTGCTCAGAACTTTGGCGCGGGCCGTGTGATTTCCCACACCCCGACAACTGGTTATAGTATTTTGGACTTGGAACAATGCGGGATGTTGAAAATGGGACGTCCTGCACCCATACTTAGCCATGTGGAGTGGGATTTATTCTCGTTCTTGTGGCATCTGGCGTGAACCGCGCCATAGCCTCATACTGCTCCTCTTGGCACATGCCTTTGGTCCCAACCATGAACGGCCCATGACGATCCGTTTGTGCCTTGGCCAACTAAACTTGTTTCCTTCGCTACATGTGAACCGTTAGTTCGATTTGAAAATTTTAGTAGTCAATTTTGTAGTGCACGAGAAGACAAATCCAATGAAACTAGCTTTGAAGGCTAATTCTTCTATGATTGTTCTCAGACTTGGGCACAACTCATTGGACCTCGATTCCCCATTTCCCCATTTCTTTGTTTGCCACTTTAAACTTCGTTGTCACCAATCTTTGGCTTCAATCTCCTTCTACCACTCATGGATACTCGTGTCCTTCATCTTCAACTATTCTAGTGTGAATGGCCTTCATCTTTTCTACCATCCTTGCGAACCGCCTTCAATATCTTCTACCACCCTTACGAATGACCTTCACGTAGAATGTAAACAAAAAGTAACCATGGGCAACCTACTAAAGATAATCACAAGGAAGATTAAGGAGCCCATGGATACAAGATGTTCATTAGTACCAATCAAGTCTACAAAATGCAGGATTTAGACAAGAAAACTAAACATGGCCATCTAAACCCCTTGTCACGTAAACTCAACTAATACTAGCAATCCATCAAATAATACTAGCTAAAAACTATGCCAAATGCAACGGTTAACCCACACATAATGAAGAAGATCAGACTCCACACACTTAACCCTTTACTAGTCCTCGAGTAAATAAAGACAAGACAAAGAATCAAGCAAAATGTATAGTGCAGACATAAGTTAACCGATGCATTCAACTTATTCCTAGATTACCCTCCCCCCCAAAAGAGTAAGAATCTCACAACACTCACACTCACCGAAAAACATAAGCAATCTAACCACCCAAAAGTAAAATGTGGAAAAAGGTAAGCCAAAAAGATAAGTGTTAAGCTAGCTTATTTCGAAAAATGATCCCAAAGCAATCAAAGAGTCATCTTCAAAAACAATCCACCGCGGAAGCATGCAAAATTAACCTAGTTTTTTTTATTTTCTTTCAATTTCTCTCATTTTGCCTAGGAGCCCTTTCGGGTTTTCATCCTAGCTTTAACACACAAAGGGTACTCACTTCTCACATTTTCCCACACGGCCTCTCATTTTTGCCTAGGCTCGTAAGCCTAGCTGGGCCTAACCTCTCATTTTTACCTAGGCCTTTTGACCTATCCAGGATTTTCCTAATTTTACCCAAGTCATCCTTTTGGGTTTTCGACTTGTCCAGGTTTTCATATTTTTTCATTTTTTCAAATTTTCCAATTTTTTTGGTGTAGCACAAAATTGCCCCAAAAGTGGGCTTCATGCTACAAAAGATAAGATCAAACACAAAAAATACACCACCAATATCCTAAAACAACCTACCCCATGCAAACTAAGAACCCTAGCATAGCATGTCATGCCACCCAATATCATCTAAAATCATTCCTTAACAATCAAAAACTAAAATCACCAATCAAACAAGAAAAAAAAACTACCAATGCAAATCATGAAATGCACAGAGGAAATATAAGAATGAAGACTCCCTAAGAGCTCACTACTCCCTCCCAACACTCTACCAATGCATAGTCTCCAATGCACAAAAATCATGTCAAAACATAAGTGAGGTAGGGAGAAATGGTGATACTCACTCTCATGGCCTGAAGGGCCTTCATCTACATGAATCATGAAGCTTCACTCAACATATCTCATTGCTTGAAGCGTTGCTTCCATGGAGTCCATTCTCGCACTCATCTTCTCCAATTGTGATCGCATTCCTCCCATTGCTTTGACGAACTCTTGCAAAACATGGGTAGAGTTTGAAAACTTTTCCCTAAGAGATTGATATTCATCCATAATGCTTGTGAATATGCGAGAACAACTAGGAGGTGCTCTCGAAGAGCTCTCACCCTCGGCCTCCTCAACATCTATCTTCGAGTTGGCTAAAACTATTTAGAAATGTCTCTCAAATCTCCGGTCTAACTCAATAAATAGGTCATCCAAGCATGTGTCATGGCCGATGGCGGTGCGCTCTGGTTATGGAAGTACTATGAAACTACAAGTGCTCGCTCTGCCAAAACACTATACATATCTACCCTTCGATGTCGTAGGTCACACCATGGAGGCTTTGACTAAGCTCTCCATGTTATACCTTGTACCCGATCGTCCCAAGTTAGCCAACGCCCTCTGTGTGACCGGATGCACTAATTGTTGTGCTAGTAGACCAATCATACCGCCCATAGATATCTTGCCACTCTTCTTGACCCCATTGCTAAACATTCCTGCACAAAAGACCCCACCAAGTTTGGGTAAAAGTTACCCTCAGGTGTCATTGCCCAAAGGTAATAAACATACGGACTCGAGCATTACGCTAGTTCACCATGGCAGAAAAACCCCATAGCCAATAGTCGATGAATATAACAGAATGCCGGGTGAACCGTGGTTGTACTCTTGCACAGGTTCTTCTGATCAGTGCCTATTAGTTGCACCCAAAAGCGTCCAAGAGAGAAGGGTACCCCTTGACAATGTGTTTTCTAGATCTTCTTGCCATACATCCATCCAAAGGCACGCGCTACCTCCCGGTGGGAATCTTGTACTCCTTATCGTCCAGGTTGAATTTGATCGCCTTGTGTCCATCATCATCCATGACCAGCCATAGAGTAGCTAAGAAATCTAGGGTCCACCTAAAATACATCTTCGAGTGTCTCTCATGAAACCTGTCTAGACCTAATTATCCCAATACGTAAGTGATGGGCTCAAGTAAGCCTATAACCGTCAAGGTGTCCTTGCATGCAAATCCAGTCCCCAAAATACTCCTCTTCGGCTCTCTCAAGTTCCTCCACCTCCAGAGTACAGTTCTGGAGATGTTGGATAAACCCACAAACTCCTTGGTCACAGACGTGGGGTGGCAAAGAATGGAAGTCGTCGGCTCAGGGTTTGCACCCTTTGCAGGCTTCTTCCTCTTCTCACCCCAAGTGGACTTGCCCTTCTCCCAAACATTCTTTTTAGGTGGCATCCTAAAAAAATGAAGGAAAGAATGGTGATATGATCATAAACAAGGCAGGGTCTACATCATCACCCAACAAGACAACATTCTCCCAAATAGCTTAACCATTCAAAACATGATGATCTAAGCATGAAGGCAATTTAAACAAGAACAATCCTAATCAAACAAAAAACCCATGTAAGTTCTCACCAACCCATCAATAAGATCATGAAATGAAGATTCACTCTCTCCTAAATCACCAAAAACATGAAGATCACATCATTCAAGCATAATAGCACATTAATCCACTCAACACTTTCTTCAACACAAGATCCTGCAAACAAACCCAAACACATCTCTCAAAAACACACACTCATTCAAGATTGATGCTTTTCATAACACCACCACAATGTCAAGAAAGCATATAAACAAAGAGTTCAGTGGGTTACCCAAAATTTAAAGCTAGGATTTGTAAGACCCACACAAAAGAAGCAAAACAAATTGCTAATTTTTGGAAGAACGATTCAATTTGTTTTTTGAGTTTCACCAAGAGTGTGTGAGAGGGAGTGTTTCTTGAGAAGAAAGAAAGTGTTAAATGATAGAATTAGGTGGAGAAATGTACCATGGGATTAGAATTTCAGCCTAGGCGGCTAGGGAGGGAGGTACAATTAGGATAAGAAAGAAATTTTAAAATGCTCAATTTAGGGGACAATAGTACAAATAAATTAATTTCAAGGGATGTTGGAAGTATTTTCAAAAATCCTAAGGAAAAATGTGCTTTGCACGAACCATAGGCTCATGCTAAACATTCTAGCATAAAGCAGAGCCTCGCGCCAAACTTTGGCATGAAACAAAGCCTCGCGCAAACCATTTTAGCACAAAACAAAGCCTCACGCCAACCTCCTTGGCATGAGCTATCCCCTCGCGCCAAGCATCCTGGCACGAGGGATGCACCCAAAGTTTTCCCTAATCCTTAGTTTTTCCTCTTTTTTCCAAAAAACTACGTCACCCATCAAATCTAACTCCACTTAAACAAAATCACGAGTCTTGAACTCAAAATTTCAATCCAAACAAGAGTTTCATCTCAAAAATTCTCATAGAAAAACAATAACATGCAAAACCTATTTAATCATTACCAAAAACACGAAAGCAAATAGAAACACCGATATTTATTATCGTCATGATGACTTATTTTCCTATTTCATGCAATTTAGATAGAACCACCTACCCGTGGGACTCCGGAATCACCATCGGTGACCCCACCCATGATGATATCATCGTGGAGAGGTCTCCACAATGAGCCATCCTTACCTTCGGACCTCTTGTCCATCATAAGAAATGAATCCCCATGTCTCACTAACATTTAGCCCGTGAATGTCACTTTGGGGTTACGGGAAGGTTGAGGAGGTTTTAAACTCTTGACCATCTCCCTTTCCCACTACAAGTTGGTTAGCATGGAAAAATAATCTAGCACAGACATATTATCCATCGCATCATGCAATTCATCGGACTCATCATTAATATCATCAACATGGGATTAATTCAAACATTTGTGCTCATTGGCAATACAAGAAGATTCATCATCACATAGGGTTACACATTTGCACATAAAAGAAGACTTTGTTGAATCATGCCTAGATTTATAGATATCAAATTCCACTTTATCCATGTCATCTTCTAGAGTTAAGGTTCCCAAGTGGACATTGATTTCATTCTTAGAAGTCTTAAGAAAAGGTCTCCCCTAAAGTATTGGAAGTGCACTTCCGTCGTATGCCACGTCTAGGATATAAAAGTCCACTGGAAAAACAAATTTTCCAACTTGTACCATCACATCCTTTACTAGTCCACGAGGACTAGCTTGAGAATGATCGGCAAGTTGGACAATTACTCTAGTATCCCTAAGCTCACCTATTTTTAGGGATTCATATAAACTAAACAGTATAAATTAATGGATACACCTAAATCTATCATGGCATGTTCTACAAGTTTACCACCTAAAGAGATAGGGATAGAAAAAATTCTGAGGTCATCGCATTTCTTAGGTAAGTTTTTATGATTCAAAATGGCGACTCCTCCCATTTTCAAATGTCCTAACCACTTAGTTGGCCTACGTCTTTTCTTTGTGCATGCAACTTTAAGAAAATTAGCATATGATGACACATTCTCAATTAATTCCAAGATAGGGATAGTTACCTTAACCTTCTCAAAGACTTTTTGAATGTTTGCATCATCGATCACCAAATTTGGCCGTCCCCTCAAAGCATTTGGAAATGGAGGTAGAATAGTGACTTGTTCCCCTGGTGGTGGAAGTTCCTTGGAGTCTGCTTCCTTGACCACAATCTTCTCATATTCAAGGTGTGCTTTGTTAGCCTCAACTATCCTATCAATCCTCTTGCATCATCTTCTTCTCGGTCTCACAAACTTCCTTCTCACTTCTAAACTTAAGAGCACTCACGTTCCTTAGATTGATCTCCGATTGGGAACGTAGTTTGCCAGAATCCTTGGCTTCAAGTTGGCTTACCGAGGTGGCAAGTTGTCTGACTTAAACTTTAAGGTTTTTGATACTTTAGAAAGCTTTATTACCAAGGTCTGGAATCTCATGCATTGTCCTCTCCGCGAAGACTTCATGTTTCTTCCCCCAATTGACTGATGACCTCTAAGATCTCATCCCGTTCTGACTTGTAGAGTGAAGCATGATTGTTGGAAGGGCCTACACCTTTAGGATAAGGTTGAGGTTGAGCTTGTCCACCTCGGTATCCTTGAGGTTGGTTGTCCTCCCTCCATTGGAAATTAGGATGATCTCGACCTCAGGTTGAATGAGTTTACATAGAGGTCCACCCTTGCATCTCATTGGTTTCCCCAAAGCGCTTGTGGTTGACCCCTAGCAAATTGCAGTCTTTCACGATTGTTGTAGTCAATTGCCTTCACCTCTTGTAAATCATCTACGAATTCGGGACATGCTTCAGAGTTATGGTTAAGGTTGCAAACTCCACACACTTAGACTTGATGAACTTTTCCCTGCAAAAGCTCCTTTATCATGGAAGCAAGAGCTTGGAATTGTTCCTCCAACTTAGGTGAGTGCATGTGTTCATCTAAGACCTTAACCCTTGACCTAGTGCCAAATTGTCGCATACCATTTTCCATTTCTTCAAAGAGGGCCATTGCATCCTTTGGGATCTTATTTGCTATTGAACCATTGCAAGCGAAGTTCACCATCCGCATATCTTAATCACCGAGCCCCTCAAATAAATAATACACCGAATCTCCATACTTGAAGGAATGGTAGGGGAAAATAGCTAGTAGTATCTTGAAGCATTCCCAATAATCATACATACTCTTGGTACCACCTTGGGTGATGTTCGAAAATTTCTTCTTCACCCTGGACAACTTGGACGTTGGAAAATAATTCTCTAAGAACCTTCGCTTCATGTCCATCCAAGAACCAATGCATCCCTGCGGAAAGTAGTAGAGCCAATCCTTAGTAATACTTTGAAGAGAAAATGGGAAGGCTCTTAGGTTGTAGTCGTCTTCGGACACTCCCGAGACCTTCATGTTCATTCGCACCAAATGGAACTCTGATAGATGTTTGTTCGGGTCCTCCCTTTCCAGTCCATGGAATGTTGGTAGGCAATGGATCATGCCACTTTTTAGCTTACATCTCACATTAGTGAGTACTGGAAGTAAGGTAATGCATAGTGGCTGACTTTCCAAGTTGGGTGCCATAAGCTCCCGTAGGGTACGATTGTCTTCTACCATTGTTAGCGGTTCTTCAACTACCACTTCTGGCCTTGGTTGAACTCGTGCCTTAGTTCTTCACCTCTTTCTCCTTCGACCACCTGTGTTCTCAGTCAGGTAGTGTAAGACGCCTAGATTAGTGGTATGTATGTGTACCATAAACTAGGGCTAACAATACCCTTCCAAATACCACACTAGCAAACAAATTAAAAGGTAACAAAATAACTATAACAACAGACCCAACCAAGAATCAACAAAATAAGCAAACAAAAAATAAAAGCTAATACTAACTACTCTACTGACACGTTATGCCTAATTGACACTTAGACTGAATAGCATCCCCGGCAATGGCGCTAAAATTTCGACATGCCTCTCCCCGGGGGCGTTAATTGTAGCTAATTAACATGTGCGGAGGATGTGGGTCAAAAGATAAGAGATTTATAGTTCTGCACCCTATTCTCGCTATATGCTACCCGGAGGGTAGTTTGCAGTAAGCTCTGGGTTTGTCCACAGAGATGCTAGGTCTAAGTACCAATCAAAACACAACTTCGTAAAGGTCGTCAATCCATAAGAGTGAAATGAATAGCTAGTAAAGCAAACATGCAAAGGGGGGTTTTTGGTTTTTCAAACTAACAACTCCTAAGCATAAAAGTAAAAAGAAAAGTAAGCTATTTAACTAAGCACTTGGGAAATCATTGAGCAACATGGTTAATCTAATGTTTCGATCCTTGATTCATTCACATAGAAATTAAGGGAAACCTAATAAAGTGTTCATAACACGTGGCATGGCTGATGGTATACACTTCCCCGTCCCTGTCATGGTAGGTGCACTCAAAACCCTCCATCGACACCGTATCGTAATTAGGGGAGTACAACAAGGTATGTCCTATAGGTTTTTTTCCCTCCCATGCGATTACGTCCCAGGCTTCCACCACAAATGCACTACTTCCTAATAGTCCTATCAATTAGGCCAAAGGGTTATTGGCACCTTATCTATAATCTAAGGCCTCTTATAACCATAGCTTGCTACTATTCACTATCTCTACCCGGAACCTCTCAGACAACTTTACGAAGTCAGCTAAGACTATTGTGATGGTAAATAAGCCAGGGCAGACTCGAATCCCCATGCACACACCCACGTAGATGCGTTCTCCCTTACCCATTCTAACATCCAGGTTTCTCTTCCCAATGGAGCATCGATATTTGCACCACACATGAATATATCCTAAAGTGTTTGCTTATATGAAGTGTGCTATTCATGCATTTCAAATAATCAAGAACAATCACAAAAATATCATGAACACATATATTAGAAGGAATCTAAAAAATCTCACAAAACATGTAAATTAAACCATGCTCCTACAATTTATCCCCAAGCTATAGAAAATACTCCATAGATATGGAATTCAAATAAAGATTATAATTCCACATCTTAGGATCAAAGAAAAATGAAGAAAAGAAAATGAGAGAGTTTTTCTCTCTCTAGAGTTTCTCTCTTAACTATAAAGATAAAAACTAAAGATATGATATGAAACCCGAGTTGACTAAGGCCATATTTATAGTAGTAGGATATTGGGCCTAAAAATAGGCCCCAATTAGGGTATACCCTAGCTCAACCGCCATCACAGATGGTGCTGCCTGAGGCGTGTCCTTGGCGCGGGGCACGAGATCTGGCACAGGCTGTGCCTCTTCATGGGCTCAGGGCACCCATTCCAATCCATGGCGTGGATCTTCAAGTGGTGTGGAACGCCATCAGAGTGCTAAAATTAGGGCTTCTGATCCACGCCCGTTGCCCTGGCCTGGGCCGTGGTCAGGATGGATGATTTACTCAGAACTCTGGTGTGGGCCCTATGATTTCTCACACCCCGATGATTGGTCTTAGTATTTTGGACTTAGAATGGCGTGTGACATCGAATATTGGACATCCACCCCCATGTTTAGCCGTGTGGAGTAGGACTTAGTCTCGTGCTTGCTGCCTACAGAGTCTGACATGGGCCACGCCATAGACTCGTATTGGTTCTCTTGGTGCGAGGCTACTCCTTTGGCCCGGGCCCTTGGTGCCAACCATGAACAGCCCACGCCAACCCGTTTGTGCCTCAGCTGGCTGAACTTGTTTCCTTTGCTACAGGTGAATTGTTAGTCCAACTTGAGAGTTTTAGTAGTCAATTTTGTAGTGCACGAGAAGAAGAATCCAATGGAACTAGCCTTGAAGGAAAATTCTTCTTGGATCATTCTCAGACTTTCGCACAACTCATCAAACCATGATTCCCTGTTTCTTCATTGGCTGCTTTGAACTTTGTAGCCACTTATCTTTGGCTTCAATCTCCATCTACCATATATTGATGTTCGCTGCCTTCATCTACTACAATTCTAGTGTGAATGGCCTTCGTCTCTTCTAGTGTCCTTGCGAACGACCTTGAATATTTTCTGCCGCCCTTACGAACGACCTTCACATATAATGTAAACAAAAATTAACCAAGGCGACCTACTAAAGATGGTCACAAGAAAGATCAAGGAGCCCGTGGATACAAGATGTCCATTAGTACCAACTAAGTCTAAAAAATGCAGGATTTAGATAAGAAAACCAAACATGGCCGTCCAAACCCTTTGTCTCATAAACTTAAATAATACTAGTAATCCACCAAATAAAATTAGCTAAAAACTATGCCAAATGCAATGGTTAAAGCATGCATAATGAAGTAGATCAGCAGCCAACAACACGAAGGATATGGTAGCGCTGGAGAAACCCCACTTTAACAGATAGGCCTTCCAGGACCGAGATGAATTGGTGCTTAGCCGACATCTCGTCCATGCTAGGACACATCCCTTATGTCCTAGGGGGAAGATGAATGTATGGGCATCATTGCTTAACACTAACTCCTCATCAAGAAACACAAAACGACGTTTCCACTCGACATGAGTGGGGAAGTTAAGCAAATGTTTACGGCCAGGCCATAATTTGAGATAATACCAGTCAGGGGGAAACTTAGTAACAATATAGAAAACCTGGAAGAGGGAAATGGTTAGAGTAAAACCAGAAACCAAGACAAAGGGCTTCAAAACCCAATAGGAGACACATGGAATTTGGAGGGAGATCAGTTAGACTCAACTCAAAGAAGCTGAGGGCAGATTGACAAAATATGGACAGGGGGAAGCAAAGCTCACAATTGTCTATTGACTCAAGATAGACGAAAATCATGTCGAGAGGAATATCTAGCACTGTTTCACTGGAGCCCGACATGATTACACGTCGGCTAATGTCATCATACCTCTTGTCCCACACAATGAGTATAATCTTGCAGAGACGATGAAGACAATAACACTCTCTGACCATCACGTCGTAGAAAGAGCGAGACTTTGGAGGACCCATAGTAGACACCATAATCACTGGATAAAAGAAAAGAGAAAAGATAGAAAAACGAGTAGAGTGAAAGGAAAAGAATGGTACTTGAGGGAGGAAGAGGCTGACGTAGAGAGGACATAAGAAGAGAGGGACTCAGAGAGGGACTCATAGAGGGCAAGGATGAGAAAGAACGAAGAGAATTAGCCAAAAATAAATATAGTGAGAAAGGGAGGCGACTGAAGAAATAATTATTCCACCCCGAAAAGAGGCAAAGAAGCAGGCAGTTGCCAAGCCGCAACTTCGAGAAGCGCAACATGGAATTTTGAGGAGCATGTAGCGTCTTTGCAGAAATCGAGAAAAGGTGATTTAAAAAGATTCCACTTTTCAAAACAATTTATTATATCCTTTTTCCCGCGTAGACACGAAGCGTCTACCTGACTAAGGTCAACCTGCGGTGAACATCTAAAGAAGTGCATGCTATCTGATATAGCCTATCAACCAGCTTGGGCATACAACGCAAGGACTAGAGCTAGGGAAACTTAATAAGGTATGGGCCAGAGCGGCCCAACCTTTCAAATAAATGGACTAGAGGCCAAAAGGCCCAGCGTAATAAAATGACTAACTAACAGGCAACTCGCCAATATGATTGGTCCTATTGGCCACTAACCCACATACCTAGGAACATAACATATGAAAAAAATGTATGTTTTCACTTTTTACAGATTCACAAAGACAACAAACCCTAATACTCTCCATTCTGACAAGATTGTCGGAGCAGACACGGTCAAACATCGGCATGTCTGACTTAGAGCTCCAACCATTTTATAGATCCATCATTGAGGGGAGATCACGAGACAAGCACTAGCTAAGTAAGGACTCAATAGGCTATGCCCCACATATATATGAATGTGATATTTTTTTTCTTATGAGGGAGCACTAGGATACAGACATGTGCAATACCCATGCAAGCACAGTGGGCATACAACCGCTACCATGAACATCAATGTACACACCAAGACCCATGATGAAAAATCCATCATAGACACAAGAGCTAGCCGTACATTAGATGCAGACGGTCCTGACGGCTCCCATTCTAGGCGAACCAAACTTGGGATGAACAACCTATCAAATGAAGAAGGTCCCCCATAGGTCGAACATCCTCAAATAGGTGACAACTCCATTAGCACACACGTCAGGTTAGATAGCAGGGCAAAAACCGATGGTGGATCTGACCACAGGATGAACAACTCAACTTTTAGCCCAAATAACAGCCTCTCTCTACTGGGAAATGACGGAAAACGCATTTTGGAAACATGGGAGCAGTGGAAAGGCCTACGGAAGTTAGGAGCCTCAGCATAATTGATCGAAAACTGGAGCACATGATTGGATAACAAGGACCATCAGTCTCATCGCTATTAATATCGATCAATAGCTGCCACTCCTTGGAATCCGATGCCTAAGCTCCAAGACAAAGTTTGTAAATATGACGGAGAGTTCAATTTTGGAAAGTTTTTCATGAATTATGAACAGGTAATGGAATCACGAGAAATCCCTCTCAACACCAGATGCAAGTTAGTGGGGTTATACCTTAGAGGTAGAGCCCTACAATGGCTTGAATATTTACCTAGAGGGAAATCACTGATTATCATGCCTTTGGATTGAGCTTGCTTAAACGGTTTCATCAATTGAAGAAGTTTACTAAGACGGTGGCAGATCTGTTGAACCTTCAACAGAAGCCTAATAAATCAACCGAGGCATTCTACAAGTGATGTAGAGAAAAGCTAAGATGTTATTGAAAAGATCAATACCATTGTCATATATGAATGGTGTTGTGGTACTCCCGATCAACCAAAGTGACTGCAGTTCATTGTATATCCCCTTTTCCTGTAAAACAGATCCTGGAAGTGATTATAGGAAAAATGCTCCAACACTTAAGTTAGTAGTTTTCCTTTAGAGAATTACAATTTCTTAGTTTAGTATCACTTACCTTCTTCAATGCTTCCCTTCTTGTATTTATAGGTGTCCACAATCGTGGTTCCGCATTACTAGCGTTTGAGATCGTGGGTTACATCATGGTTCCTATAATTTTAGTTTGTGGCCAAACCTCCAAATGTGGATCTGCCTTTATCGATTCACGATCGAATGTTTCAGACCAAGCTCCACCTTTCTTGGTTCGTTATCCCTATCTGCATTTTATTATTGGGCTGGGCCTAGAGCCCATCAACCTTTAACTTACAGGTTAGTGATGCGGTCTATGAGCTAGCTATACACCATAAACCCCCTAGCCATGAAGACTAGTACACATAAAGCGATAACTTCATTTGCGGAATGTATGCAAACTGTTGTTTTGTGAGCTTCTGAATCTATAAAAACAACGTTGTCATTGATGTAGCTAAATTTTTCCTCGTGAAGTGTTACTTGCTTCTTGGCTATCACTGGGTTTTTGATTGGTTTCTTGATTTTGAAATTTGAATTTGAATATCCTTCATACTTCAAACTTAATCATTTGAAATTTTGGTTCATTGAACCAAAATTTCCTCCTTTTTACTCGTTGCACCATTCCAAAATTTCCTCTCTAGCCATTATATTTCCCCTTTATAAGTACTTCAATTTTGGCAACTTAATTTGGTCACTATTCAGTGCACTGTATCTACTTATATAACACCAATTTCTCGTATTCATAAAAAGGTAAGCCACTCTTTATCAGACATTCATAACTACTTTCCTGTCTGATTTGACTTCTCTTAGATTTTCAGTTTCTTAAATTAAATTCATTAACCCTTTTGGATTCTCCATCCTCTTCTTGCCTTCTTTATTCTTCCAACTCCTTGTCGTACTTCATCAGCTAGTAAGTTTTCTTACTCTTAATCTTCTATCTCTATAATGAAATTCTTATAATTGTAAGCTTGTGTGTCATCTCCATTATAGTATCATTATTTCCTAATCTTGATATAGGAGTTCTCCGATTGCTTTCCTACTTTTCTATTTTTTCCTAGGCTTGTACTCTGTGTTTGTTCTCTCAGTTTTCCCAAAATATACTCTTTGCATTATGTGGCTTTGATTGATAGAATATTCAGCTGAATTTTAAGAATTATGCCTGCCTCAATATCTATCCCTAATATTGGTGAACCCTCCATAAAAGATGTTCCGGTTGACAATGTTGACTCTGGGGAGGATTCTTACCATCCTACAATTTCTTCTACCATCAGTAGTATTCTTTCTGATAGTGTTCGCACTCCTTCTCCTGGATTCATCTCTTGTTATCTAGACTATCTTAAATTTTGACTTCATTTTCCTCTTTCCTAGCACATTATAGATTTACTCTCACATTACCGGGTTGCATTATCCCAGCTTCACCCTAAGGCTGTACTGATCATTGTTATTTTTTATCATGTGTGCAAGGCAACTTAAATCCTTTTTTGACTGGCCTATTATGTAACCTTTATCAGTTTTGCAAGGTGAAAAACTCATAACATGAATTCACACTTTACCCAGTCATTCCCGATGTCAAGTATGTCAGTGGATCCTAACAACTGTGGTGTGTGGCGGAAAAAAATTCTTCTTTATAAAACTTAGTAATGAAAGCGAACCAGCTCTGCAAGTTTGAAATTATAATGTTCCCAAATCCAAACTTCTTAAGGCAGGGGTTCATCTTAATGCTAAGTTCAAAGTTGTATTAACACTTAGCCAACATTCAATCTGTCTTCGCCATGCTGATTTTGAGGGCGAAGGTGTTTGTTTGTCGTTATCTTGTCATTTTCCTTGTACGACTTATTGTTATCTCTTAACTGTTTACATTGTCCTATTATATCAGTGTGTCTATCTGACTTATTTTGTACTCTGGATTGCAGACATGGATTTAGCTATCCCATTGAGAGAACATTTTTTTGATGATGATGAGAATTAGGAGCCAGAAGCTACAACTACTCAAACAAATGGCAATAGTGCAACTGTTGTTTCACAGGAAAATGTTATTGAAGCAAATTCTCAAAATCTAACCAATGAGGCTACATGTAATGAAGGTGGAGGGATAGTCAAGAACACTGCTACTAATACCTCTCAAAGAATAAATAAAAAGGATCAACTTGTGGACCATTAAGCGCCTTGGAGCCTCTTAAGAAAATGGGGCCTATTAGCCATTCTCATCCTTAAGTTCCATATCGAAGCCATGATTTAATGGTAGAAGGAACCATTCCTGCTACTCTCTCTAAAATTTCGCTCCATGAGACAATGGATGTGGTATGTTTCTTAATAGTTTTAAAATTATATTATATTTGATTTGCTTTGATGCTAATCTATTACAATGTTTAACTATTATCTTTGCTTTTTTATTTATATATATTTAGGTTGGTGAAAGCCATCACCTTGTCAGTGAACGAGTTGCACAATTTGCTAAGGGAGATGGTTCAATCCTAGAAAAATATCAGGCCATTGAAGAGAGGTGTGCCACTATGAATTTCTCTCTAGAAGCTGCTAAAGAGCATGCACGTTCTACTGGTAAGCGTACCTTGACCACTGAGAAGAAAGTTGATAAGCTATGTTCCGAGCTGGAAGAGATGCAGACTAATAGTCCTGCTTCACCCCTAGGTACTCTCAGGTCCTTGTTGATCAGCCCGTCAAGACAAAGTATTTCTACAATTTATTTGAGGGATTTTCTACTTTTTCTCTCAACGTTGGGTATTACGAGGCTCTGGTAGACTATGAGGACTGAACCTTACTCTTAAAGCTCATAATTTTCCTAGACTGTCCAAGTCCGAGGTAGTACTGAAGCAACAGAAGGCCATGCTTAATAATGGTTTCATTAGTAGCATTTCTGATGGTGGTCATTCTTATGCTTTGCCGTCTCACCTCGTTGGTCTTCCTTGTTTTCCTTCCGTGGCTGATTTAAAAGAGTGTGAAATTGATTATATTGAAGATCTTCTATTTGGTTCTCGTGCTCCTAATCCTCCTTCTAGTTCTGATATCAATGTAAACACTAAGGTCAATGCAAACACTGAAGTCTCCACTCAGCATGTGAACAAGGAGAATTCTTCTCTTGTTATCCAGCATTCATCTGCTTCCCCTTCTAATGTTAGTTGATCCTATGCTATGGATTTTCAGACTTTTTATTTTTAATTCTTAACTATACTCTGATGTATTTTTGTAGTCTTTGTACTAGTATGGTTATTAGTTTTGGGTTTCCCTTCTAATTTTGCTACTTCTCATCATATTTATTTATATGCATGGCTTTGATATTTTGGTTGATCATAAGTTATTGAAACAGCTTGACTATTTGGGATCCAATGTTCATTTTCCTCATTGTTATGGGTTTTTGTCTCCTCATTCTCATTGCCCCATTAGACTGATTGAAGCTACTCAGTCATTATCCAAGGAATATCTTGAGCTTGTTTCTACTGATCACTTCCTTAATTTGGATTCCGTTCCATTATGTATTGGATGGCAAATTTATACTTCCTCATCATCTCCATCTCCTTCTACGACATTCCCTTGTAGCAGGTTTGTACCTGATGGTTATAGTATTGAATCTTTGGACAAGGATATAGTTTTTATTTTAGGCGATCTTGAATCTGTAGGTGTATATATGTGTTTGCTTAATCTTCCTAATCGCGTTCAAGAATGGGCGTTATCGTTGGGTATTTGCTTGAAGTGTATGTTGCTTAGCATCAATGATCTTGAAGTTGGATGAAAGAAGACTTTAAAAGCTACTCAAGAGTCTACCCGTGAATTGAAAGGATTTTATGCTGAACAAAAAAACCTTATTCAGCACCAACAGTTGAGTAATGGTTAGAATGCTTTGTAAGTAGGAGGAAGCTAAGAATTTTGATGTAACAAGTCTCGCGAAACTCATCAAAAGACCTTGATTATTGATAAACAATGTTCTCGCATCAACAATTTTCGGATTTATTGAAGAGAAAATGGGATGAGTGTGATCACCTCTTCTTCTGAAGTTGGGTGGCAAAGTAAATTTGATGAGCAGTTTGTTATAAATACTCAGCTACGTAGTGAAAATGATCAGTTTCACGCTGTGTGTAATCGTCTTGACTCATCTGTGTGCCAACTCGAACAAGCTTGTGTTGATTAAAAAGATAAGCTTCAGGCCATTGCATCATCATCTCCTGGTTCTACTGGTCGAGGAGACCTAACTATGGATATCGACAGTCAGAGGATTAACTTTGCTAAGTCTGTTAAATCACATATTCACCGACTGGAGAACGAAGTGAAAAACTTGGTAGCTGCGAATAAGAGTTATCAAGATATTGTTGATGTTATGAGTATGCAGCTTGACCATGACAAATTTGGCCCTATAACTGATTTTAAGGTGTACTGTGCCAGATATCTTAGTCATATGGAATGAAGGCGTCTAACGTGGAATCCTGCCTACTACTTGTACATGAATTGGAAATATGATTATATTTTAGATAAGGAGCACGTGGCTGAGAAATCTCATCGCGGGGCTGAGCAATCTCATCGTGAGACTGGGCAATCTTGTCGTTATGGCAGTTCTTCGGCTTCTAGATCATCTCGTACATCAAGGCGAAGATAGTTTTTTTACTGCACTAGCTTCTTTTATGGAATATTTCGAGTAGTACTTCTATGTTATGTTGATTGGTATTTTGGAAACTTGCTCGTTTGATGGACATAAAATGTTAGGCTTTTCTCATTTGCCCTTGTTTGGTTATATGTTTATCTAAGAGGTATAATTAGGGTCTTTAACCTTCACCAAGCAAAGCTGCATGGTTTATTGTTTGCTTCTGTCACTGACACCGTAGGCACACTTGCCTTTTTTTCACAAGGTCTACAACTAGCAAAATTGATAGCTTGCATTGTGTGAACTGTAAGATCTACTGCTTGCTTACGTTACTGTTCTTGTGGTCATATATTACTTTTTGCAAGATCTATGGCTTGCATAGTTAAGTTTATGAAGCTGCAAGATCTATCGCTTGCGAACTCGAGAGCTTTGTTTTGTACGAACCACAAGATCTATTGCTTACTGACATCGCTATGTTTGTAGGCAGTTCTGCCTTTGTACAAAATCTATAGCTTGCAAAAGTAAGATTGCAAAGTTTTAAGATCTATAGCTTGCAAAAGTAAGATTGCGAATTTTTAAGATCTATAACTTGCAAAATCAGAGAGTTGTACTATTCTAATTGCAAGATCAATTGCTTGCTTTTGTTGGTTTGCCTAATTTTGTTAATCGCCTTCAGACAAGTTCGTAGCTTGACTCAATTTTTTTTATTGCAAGACATGGTATCCGGTTTACGATGTGCCATAGTTTGCTATTATTCACAATATGCAAGTAAAAGACATGAAAATTAATTTGCTTCAAAAGACTCTTTTTGATATTTATAATTTACAATTACGATAATATCGCCTTCAAAACAAGACAGGTGAAAACATAACCAATGATCATTTCATGGCTCCTATACAACTAGATTTTTTAGTCTTCCTCCTTAGATCTACACATAAAACTTTCTCATGTTGATCACGTGGAAAGTATTGGGGACACTGCTGCCATCCAATTTCTCTAAATTGTAGCAGTTAGATCATTATCTTGTACGGCCCTTCTCACTTTGGGCTTAGCTTTCCTTTTTCTTCTGCTAGGCTTGCTTCATTTTTCCTCAATACGAGATTACCAATTTGAAATTGCGTCTCTTTGACTTTCTCATTGTATGCTCTAACCATCCTCTGTTTGTACTTTGCCTCTTTGATCGTTGCCCATTGTCTTTTCTCTTTAAGTTCATCTAAATCCAGGCTCATAATTTTGGGATTATTGTCCTCCTTGTATTATTCTACCCGAAGGCTTGAGTTCCCAATTTCCACAGGTATTACCACTTCATCACTATAGACAAAACTGTATGGTGTTTCTCCAGTTGGCTGTCGAACATTTGTTCTATAAGACCACATGGTATTGGGTATCTCGTCGACCTAGCCAATTCACTTTCCTTCCAATCGTTTTTGGATACCCTGAACTATGCTCTTGTTTGTTACTTCCACCTGACCATTTCCTTCAGGCTAAGCTATAGATGTAAACTTTTGTACCATACCTAACTTCGAACACCATTTAGCAAACGTTCCACTTGTGAATTGTGTGCCATTGTCCGTGACGATAGTTTGTGGCACCCCGAAATGACAAACTATATTCTGCCAAACGAACTTTCTTGTTACTTCTGTTGTGACTTTTCCCAATGGCTTTGCTTCCACCTATTTCCACAATCAGAAATCTAGCATTGCCTGAACCTTTTGGAAAAGGTTCGACTAGGTCGATTCCCCATTTATCGAATAGCCAAACTCCATATATTCCTATTAAAGCAACCTGTGGTTTGTGTGACATCAGGGCATTAATCTAGAAACCTTTTCACTTGAGAACGAAGTTATGCACATCATTAAACATGGTTGGCCAATAGTACCTACTCGAATGATCTTCTTTCTAATTGTTCGAGGCCCTTGATGCGTTCCACATAATCCTCTATGCAATTCCTTCAAGATTTTTCTTTCTTGCAATGGTCCCATATATTTTATCCTTGGAGATAAGAAACCTTTCTTGTATAAGATTCCACCTTCATAAATGTAGTTGTTAGATTGCAATTCCAACTTCCTGGCTTGCGTCTTGTCTATTGGCAACTTTTCCATTTGCAACTTTTCCATTGTAAAGTAATCTAATAACGGTGTCATCCAGTTTACTTTTTCTGTCTGGACTATTGATGTAGTTGTTACAACTGTACTTCTGACTAAAATGACCTCCACCTTCACATCATTGTGTTGGATCACTGAATCAAACCCAGTTGTTACCAGCTTGCTCAAGGCATCTGCTTTCATGTTTTCACTTCTTGGTACAAGTTGAATATCAAAGTATTTGAGTTGAGCAATGAGCTGGTCAACCCTCCTTAAATACTTTATCAACTGCTCTTCTCACACATTGTTGTCTCCCCGTACTTGCTGGACTAAAGCTCCAAACACTTTTGACTATCATCCTGATTGTAAGATCTAAGCCACATAATAATGCTTCATATTCAGCTTCATTGTTGGTGAGTGGAAAATTGAAACGAAGTAAATATCTATGCTCTTCTCCTTGTGGATTGACCATTAGCAGTCCTGCACCGCAAACTTCTTTGCTAGTTGCTCCATCAATGAGCAATTTCCATTTGGTGTCTACTCACTTGGATTTTCATTTGTCGATTCCAAGATTTTGTTGCGTATCCGCCTCTCGTGCATCTGTACTTGTCATCTCTGCGATGAAGTCTGCTAAGGCTTGTTCCTTGATTATTGTTCGCAGTTGGAACTGGATCTCATATTGCTCCAATTCAAGAGCCCCCTTGTTCATTCTACCAGATGATTCAGGCTTGCTAAGGATGTTCGTGATTGGGTAGTTAGTATTGAATACAATCCCATGACTGTGAGAATATGTTCACAGTCTTCTTGCTGAATATACCAAAAAGCTAGAGTAAATATTTCAACTAGTAAATACGCCCTCTCTGCATTCTTTAGTATTTTGCTGATGTAGTACACTGGTACTTGTTTCTGGCCTTCTTATTGCACCAAAGCTGAGCTTACCACATTTTTTGAAACTTCCAAGTACAGATATAGTGTTTCTCCATGGATGGGTGGTTTTAGTGCTGGTAATGCCTGAGCTGCTCCTTTAAGGACTCATATGCTCTCCAACTTTCCTCGCTCTAGCTAAATTTTTAAACCTTCTTAAGGACTTCAAAGAGTGGGAAGTGTTTCTTAGCCGCCTTTGAAACAAATCTACTAAGCAATGCCAATGATCCATCAATATTTGCACTTCCTTAACTGTTCGTTGAGGAAGGTCAACTATCGCTTGTATTTTCTCTGGATTAGCTTCAATCCCCTTGAAGAATACCTTGCATTCTAAGAACTTTCTTGCACCTAATCCTATTATGCATTTTTTGGGATTAAGCTTCATGCAAATCACTCTCACTGTATCCAAAGTTTCTTTCAAGTCTTGCGCGAAGTTTCATATCCTTTTTCTTTTATAACCACATCATTGACACATGCTTCCACATTTCATCCTATTTGATTGAGAATGCATTGTCAACCACTCTCTAATATGTTGCTCCTGCATTTTTTAGGCAAAACAACATTTTCACATAGCAAAATGTTTCAAAGCTTACTAAGAAGACCTTTTTTTCCGCGTCTTCTAGGTTCATCAATATTTGGTGATATCTCTTATATGCATCCAAGAAAGCTAGGACCTCGTGTCCAGAAATCGCTTCAACTAGCTGATCAATTTTAGGCAAAGGATGACATTTCTTTAGGCATGTTTTTTTTAGACCAGTGAAGTCTATACACATTCTTCACCCCGAGTCTACCTTCTTTACCATCACTGGGTTTGCAAACCATTTCGGATAGATTACCTCCTTTAAAATACCAGCCTGTAGTAACACTGTTACTTCTTTTTCAATCATTTTCTGTCTGTCACTAGCGAAGCTTCGTTGCTTTTCCTTGACTGGTTTTACCGATTCACTAAAATTCAGCGAATGGTTAGATTAATGTGTCAACTCCTCCCATATTCTATACACTCCATGCGAATGTATCTTTATGATTTCGTAAGATTTTTATCACATTTTCTTTCTCCAAGTTTTGAAGATGCTTTCCTATCTTAGCGCACTTAGAGGTGTCTTCGTTATCTAAAGTGACAACTTTGGTCTCTTCTCCTAGATCTATTGGAGGATCCAATTGGTTGATCGAGTCACCATCTGTGATAGAGCTAACCATTTTTGTTTAACCCGCATTCTTTCATGCTTTCATCATGATAACCATACATTATCTGGTTGTTTGTTAGTTTCCTCTCACTGTTGTGATTCCTGTTGGAGTTGGGAAATTCATAACCAAATGGTATGGAGACCATATCGCCTTTGCTCTATTAATCCAAGGCCTCCCGATGATAGCATTAAATGAACTTGTTCGCACATGATTGTACAGTTTCTATCATTTTAACTGATTGTTACAGGTAGCTTTATGTTACCCAAAGATGTCTCTGCTCGCCCCGTAAATCCTACAAGCGAGGACGTGGACTTTTTTCGGTCAGTCCGCTTGAATCCCAACCTATCAAATCAATCCACAAATAGAACTTTGACTACGCTCCCATCATCTACGGCCACCCTATAAACCATTGCATTTCCAATCCTAGCAATAATGACCATTAGGTCATTGTGAGGTGAAGCATTAGGAACTGCATCCTCTTCACTAAACGTGATTGTTTCGTCCACACGAAATCTCTTGTAGTGGAGAATACCTGGCCTTAGCTTTCCAGGAATTATTTTATAGAGACTCAGTTGATCCATGTATCGATATGACTACTCTTTCTGGAGCCTCAATCGCTATGTCTTCTTCATAATCCACCACTGCAGTCATCTTCTGATTCTTGTTCAGTGTGTTCGCTACGGCCTGGTTCTTGGCCATGGATCAGAACTTGCTATGATTGGAAAAGGTGGGGAGGGGAGGGAGTGTGGTTGCGTGACAAAAAATAGGCTAAGGATCATAACTTGCTATGATACCATGAACGAATGATTTCCCGTGATAATTATTGTATCACTGAATGGAATAAATACATTACAAGAAGTAGACTGAGTCTAGTACAACTCTAACCTAGTCATCAAGATAAACATAAATGTAATCTAATCTAATAATCAAATTGACTTATTCTAATAGTAATAATTGGTCTTTTCTAATGTAATGTTTTGTTTTGTTTTTTAAAAGTCAATTTCTCTTACTATTTAATTTTAATTCACAAAATATTAAATATAAAAAAACAAAATTAAATTTAAAAAATAAAAACGTGTTGTTATAATTTACATTCAATTTATATTGTGTGGACAAATTTATTTAATTTAAATGTTAATGGTAAAATATATGAGTAGAATAGAAAAAATCAAATGAAATCTATGAATGGTAGAGAGAGTGGTTTCTACCACCGTGGAAGAAAAAATAAAGTGGTATTTTAGTGGTTTCTTAGGATGGGGTGGAAGAGAGAAATTGAGAGTAATAATATACATCCCCCGTCCCACAAGTATTGACATGTTTAATTTTTTATGGTGTTCAATAATCATGTATGATAGTCAAAATCTCTAACTACATACAACAATTTTGCATTAAAAAAATATATTTAGAAAGCAGATGTTAAGAGGAATATAACAATACCTTCCATTATTTTTTTATTATAAATATATTATAAATATACCTTACATGTAGTTTGGCAAGCTTATTGAAACCGTGTGTCTCCTCAACAGAGCCAATGCAGAAGATGACGATACTGACATCGGAAAGGCATTGCAAATATTTATTATGCATCTATCCGAAGCATGTCAATTTCGACTCATTGAGGATATGGTCTCCAATAGTTTTGAGCTCGTAGAGCTAAATGAATTTGAAACGGAAGAGCAGAATGAGACTGGATTCGAATAGGGGTCTCGAATTCTCGATTCTCCGACCTGTTCGCGGTGTACTAGCCAGATGATTTCTTAGACCGTACAATATGTTTTAGTTAGTCTTTGTTTCTTTGCATGTCAGAGGTGGAAACACCGCTTTTGGAAGCAAATGCTGTCTTGCTTCAGGAGCTTATTTTAGCTCCGGGATCATCATAGGGATGATCTTTTTATAATTGTAACGTACCAAGACTTTCAGCGCCTAACTTGGCTCACTTACTTTGGCCCGGGGAGCCTAATATATTCCCCCATCCTCGGATGGTCTTTAATTAAAAAAAAAAAGAATGAGACTGGAGATGATGGGGATGATATTTATAAAACACAGAATGGTCGATCAATAGACAGTTTACCTATGCTACTAATGAAACACTTGACCGCTGATGATAGGCAAATGAATGAACAAGTGAAATTACATGTGAAAAATTGGAGCTTTCTCAGCAAGGTATGGGTCAACTATTTTCTCCGTAAATCCTATTGTCCACTTGATTTTTTTTTAAAATGAATCCACCCTAAGGTGGGGGTTATATATTAGGTTCTCCAAACTTATTAAGAAACAAGATAATTACAACGTTAGTTTGGAAGATACATTGATAAGGCAACCTCGTTGCCTCCAAAAGAATAACCTAAAAACTAGTGGCCTATTGATTCAGTTAGAGGAAAAACTAGTAGCCTATGTACAAAGGCGAGAAGAGATGAAAGTTGCGTTTCCAAAGTAGGTGATCTCCACCCCCTGTGTTAATCACTTACTTTGGCCAGGCAACTTTCTTTCAAAATGCACAAGTACTCTGAAAAGGTCTAACTGGCAAGTGAAGTGCTTGTGGTACAAACACTTTCCCTTAGAATTAGGGTTCATCAAGTCCGAAACTTCAGTTGGAGCACCGTAGTAATAAGTGTCTTAAGGATCAGTTTAGGAGCCTTGCTGTAGTCTTTGTCTTGGGATGCACCCATCAAAATGTTGAGTCTAGTGCAGTATAAGATCAGCATATCAGCAGCATATCACCTGTCAACATATTAACAGATTCTCCAAAGTTACCTGAAAAAAAAGGAAAAACAAGCATCAGCAGTATCAATTGTCCTTGGTAGCTTGTTTGTGAGTTCGAATGTATGGAATGTGGTTTCTATCCAAATTAATGAGGCCTCTGATGTATGCTGGAATGTTAGAGAGGTTTAGATTTGATTCATGAGGGTGAGTAGATCTATGCTTAGCAATTGCATCAGTAACCGCATTACATTCCCTGAAAACATGCCTAAGGGTAGCCTGATTAAGTTCAGAGTGTGTTTGAAAGGCTAGTGCATATAGGGACCATTTGGCACTTCTGGGATTGTTAATCATGTTTACTGCAAGCATAGAATCTGATTCAACTATGAAAAAACAACCAGGGTCCAGATAAGTGAGAATCTGAGCTGCAGCTTGGATAGCTTTCATTTCAGCTTCCAGTGGTGTTTTAGCAGTGGTAATTAAGGATTGAATTAAGCATGGATTACCATTCCAGTCTCTAGCTATAAGACCAAGTGTTGAAGTGGTTGAGGACCAAGAAGCATCCACATTTATAATTATGGTGTTCTGTGCTGGCCTATTCCAGTAAACAATGGATATGGAAGGCTTAGGGGGTGTTCTTAGGGGTGGGATTAGTGAGGAAATGGGGTAGCTCATATTTAAATACACGTTAGAGTAAGCAGGCTTAGCTGAGAAAGTTAAAAAGATAAGGTCTCTTACTTCTTTACAGATTTGAGCAGGTGAAAATTTTTGTTATCAAAATAGAAAGCATTCCTGGCTTTCCATAATGACCAAAAAAACCAGTGATGGTAGTAACTTACAGATATCTTTATGCACTTTAGACAGTTCATTATTGTTCCAGTAAGCTAAGAATCTATCAGTTAGACTGTCTAGGGTATGTAGGTTATGACCCAGGATAGCTGAAGTATCATCCCATACAGTTTGAGCCAGATGACAAGAGATGAAATAATGATCTTTAGAATCTGATTGATTACATGCTGGACATTTCGAGGCTAGGCTAAAACCACATTTGATTAGGACATCATCAAAAGGCAAAAGGGAGTTTAGCATTTTCCATGTAAAAATAGAGATTTTTCTCTGCAGTCTAGGGTTCCAGATAAGTCTTGTGGTTGGAAAATTACCTGGTTGTTGTGTAACGGCTTTGTAGGTTGATCTGAAAGAGAAAAATCCTGTTTCCTCCAGTTTCCATATCATTTGGTCATCTCTTTCAATGCTAATCTCTGCCTCTTGCAAAAAATTCAAAGTATCATGTTCTAAATAGGGTGAAATATGCGGTAGTATCTGGTTTTTGTCTCTGATGAAGTCAGCTATGGTGCAGTAGAAAAGTGGGGAGAGGACTGAGGGTGGAACACAGTTAATTAAAGCACCATTAGGGCACCAGTTTACAGTCCAAAAGTTACAGTTTCCTTTGCCATGTATAATGAAAGAATTGTTTTCTGCAAAGGAATTAATATTACATATCCTTTTCTAAGTGTGAGATTTCCTATTGGTTTGGGGTAGTGACCATATCAGTTTAGCCCACATGGTGGTGCCCTGTTCGCCTTTCCACCACAATTTGAGAGAGCATGAGTCAATTATTGCCTGTATAGATCTGAAACCTAAACCGTTTTGGTATCTATGTGCACTAAGGTCAGACCATTTTCTCCATACTTTATTCAGTTTACCCTCTTTTTCTCCCCAGAAGAATCTGGTCATTTTCCTTTCTAGTGATTTTATTATCTGCTTAGGGGGCTTTAGGATAGACCACATATGCGGGGGGAGGGAGAATAAATAGGATTGGATAAGAGCCATTTTGCCTCCTAAGCTTAACCATTTGTTTTTCCAGTTCAAAAGCTTCCTATTAACAGCTTCCAACAAAGGTTCAAAATAAAGATTTAGAGTTTTACCTTTGAAAACTGGATATCCCAGGTATTTAAATGGAAAGGACCCTTTCTTCATTCCTAGAATTGATCTAATCTGATTGATTTTTGTAGTTGTAGCTCTTTTACTAGCATAGAAATAAGATTTTTCATAATTTATTTTTTGGCCAGAGGTAAGTTCAAAGGTTTCTAGGAAGGCTTTGATTCTTATCAGGCTAGATTTTGAAGCTTGCATGAATATGATAGTGTTATCAGCATAACTCAAATGTGAAGCAGGTGTAATGGTAGAGGGAAGCTGATAGTAATTGAGTCTACTGTTCATGAAAATAAAAGATAGACTTCTGGAGAAAGCTTCAGAAAAAATATTAAAGAGAAAGGGGGATAGAGGATCACCTTGTTTGATGCCCCTTGTGGCTCTGAAAAATCCAACAGGTTACCATTTATAAGCACAGAAAAATGAGCCTGAGAAAGGTTATTCATCACAGCATTTAAAAAATACCCCGTGAAACCAAATTTACAGAGAATAGTTTCCAGAAATCGAACTCCTTCTTCTTTAATCTGTTGAGGTTCTGAGATCCAGTTCCCACTTCAATCTTTGATTTTACTAATTCTTGATCTAGCTCTCCTTTCCCTAATGGTGTCGTGAAAATAGCTGGTATTTGCATCCCCATGCTTAAGCCAATTTAGCCTAGCCTTCTACTTTAAAAAAATGTTTTTTTCTTTCTGGGATCTAAGAAGTAAGGCTTTTGACTTAATTAGCTCAGCAAGATCTGATTCATCTTGGGATTGTTGAAATTTTATTTCCAGTTAATTGACTTTTGTCTCAGCTTCTAACATATTTTGATTAACATTTCCAAAGGTGTTTTTGTTCCATTCTTTAATGACAATCTTAAACCTCTTAAGTTTATCCACTATACTGTACATCCCTCTTGAAGGAGATGATAAATTCCAGTTTGAGACCACTAAGGCCTGGAAGTCCTGTCTGTTTGACCACATCTCTTGATATCTAAAAGGCCTTGGTACCAGTTCTTCAGAAGATTGAACAGACAGTAGTAAAGGTGAGTGATCAGATGTCATTCTATTTAGCACTTGAATTGAGCTGTTTGGAAATAGTTCCAACCAGTCTAAATTGCTTATGCACCTGTCTAATCTTTGAAACAAAAGATCCTTACATTTATTCCTGAATCTATTATTACTCCATGTGAAAGAGTTTCCAACAGTAGATATTTCACGCAAGTCCATGGTATTTATGAAATCATTAAACTGTTTCATACTTCTTGCTGGTAGGGATTTTCTCCCCTTATATTCAGCAACATAAGCGACTGTATTAAAATCCCCTATGTATATGGAAGGTTCTAGGGATGGTGCTTTTAAATCTTCCCAAAGACCTTCCCTCATTTGTCTGTGGACACTAGCATAGATAAAAAAAACAGTTCCAACTAACAGAAGTGGCAATTTATGAGATTATGGCCTGCAAAAATTGGTCTGACTCCTTTAAACTAACAATACTAAGAGCATGGTTCCATAAGATCCAAATTTTTGCATTCTGGGCGGGGAGGGCATATTTGAAGCCTAATTCATGCATCAGAGTGTTTAATTTCTGTTTATCATGCCAGGGTTCGATCAAGCATAGAATATCAATCTTATGAGTCAATTTAAGGGCCTTTAATCTATCCATTGATGTTCCATAACCTCTAACATTACAGACTAAAATATTCCCTATAATGGTGTATTTAATCATTTAAAACATATTGGGGTTGCTTTGTGTGAGGATCTAAGTTTCCTGAGTTTCGTAGCTGAGACTTTACTATTTTTTCCTTGCTTTTCCTCACTTTTCTCCATATTATCTAGAGTAGATATCGATTCGTGAGTACTTACCTTTGTCTGAGTGCTTTAATCTTCCTTTGTTATCTGATCAGTTGAGGAGTGAGCACCATTCTTATCCCCATCATGAGCAGCTTCAGGGTTGACAAGTGATTTGGTTGCTGAGATAAAAACCTGCTCTGAGTAACAAGCCGATTGCTTATTTTCAGGAGTGGACAGGTTTCTGTTGTGACTGTAGTCTTGTCAGTTGTTATTTGGTGCGGAACTGCTTCTTGTGATTCCAGAGTTTCGTGGAAAATCTCTACTACTTCTCCCTCCTGCTCTTCTTCCTGTAGGGCATCTAAAGTTTGGAAAGCATTTGATATTGTGACAGTGTTATGTTTTGTTAAATCTTCCTGGATGGGAGATAGTTCAACCTGTTGGTCCTTTTTTCTCCAGAAAGTGGCAGTGATTGGTTTAGAAATGTCATCCAAGGAGTAGAATGGAACAGTTCTTTTCTTATGATTAACATTGAAAGAGTTAAAATTATTGTCCTGATGAAAACCTGAGGTATTTTTTTGTGTTTGAAAATCAATTTCCTTTTGAGCAACAGATAGATCTGAGGATCCCTCGGCATCTAGTGTGACCTTAGAGTGGGATTCTAATACTTTCTGATGTTCGTTTTGGGCTGGGACTTTTTTTTTCTTGTATTCATCTACTGTGGTTGTAACCATATTCCTTTTCCTCAACTCTGGATGCAAAATTACAGTTTGCCTGACTATGACCAATTATCCTACAATGAGTATAGTACGATGGCAGTTCCTCATATTCAATAGGGTAGTCTGCAACTTTGTTGCCTATTCCAACCACAATAGTAGATGGGAGCTGAGACAAGAGATCAACCTCGACACAAACTTTAATGGCAGATGGTCTAGTCAGGGCACTAGTTGCTGCATCCATTTTAAGATATCTACCTATCTGACTACTCATACCAATGATTGCCGAGATATTGTAAAAGTGAATAGGGAATTTATGAATTGTTACCCAGGCTGGAACAATAGAGGATTCTGCTACTGGAGAGAAATCCGGAGACCATTTCTGAACTTTCATGACGGAGCCTTGAATCATCCATTGTCCCTTCATCCAGCATCTCTGGTAATCTTCGCAGTCCTGAAATCTAATTAGTACATGACGATAATCAATAGAACCTAATTGAAACTTTGATTTGAAACCAATTGATTTAAAAGCTGTTTGTAGAAGCTCCATTGATGGTTTCCCTCTGTTGAACTTCCCGACCAAGGCATTTTGATAGTTTGATGCCAGTAGATCACCTTCCTCCGGAGGGAGAATAAAGGCTATCTTGCCCTTGTATTCAGTGATTGGATGTAAATTGGGCGTGTCGGGTAGGGATGTGAAGAGCGGGGAGGGTTTAACATTTAGAGCTTGGAGAAAACTTTTAGTGTTGGCGGGGAGAGTTTCTGCCTTAGGATTGGGCATTGGCAACGCCATGGACGGTGGCCAGTTTCATAGAAAATGACCGTTATCCGACAGAGATGGTGAAAAGAGAGGAAGGAAGATGGGAAATGCGTTATTCGCACCGTAATCGCACACAATCGCACACAGTGAACAGTACTTTTTTAAACAGCCTTTTGTAATTTTTACTACAATTACCAAGAAAAGTTAGTCATAAAGGAGTATGTATCGAAGCAAGGTGTAGACTTTAATGAGGTGTTTGCACTCATGGCTCAACTTGACATGGTGAAGCTTCTTATAGCTTTATCAGCTCAGAATGGGTGGGAGCTACATCACCTTGATGTCAATTCGTTGTTCCTAAATGGCGAGCTACGAGAGGAAGTGTTTGTGAGCCAACCTAAAAGATTTGTGGTGAAGGATCAGGAGCAAAATATGTACCGTTTGAGAAAGGCATTGTATAGGTTAAGGCAAGCACCTCGGGCATGGAATGTTCAACTTGATAGGAGCCTCAAAAGTCTTGGATTATAGAAATATTCTAAACAGCAAGCAGTGTACACAAGAGGAGAAAAGAAATGCTAGAATGATTGTTGGAGTATATGTTGATGATTTGATCGTTACCGGTGGAAATGCGAATGAAATCAAAAGGTTGAAGGAGTAAATGATGAATGAGTTTGAGATGAATGATATGGGATAAATTTCATATTATTTGGGAATTGAAGTAAAGCAAGAAAATAAGTACACCGAATTAAAGCAATAAGCCTATGCTAAAAGAATACTATCTCAGTTTGGAATTATGCAATGCAATATAGTAATGTACCCAATCGATCCGAAACTAAAACTTGACAAAGTGAGGAAGGATTACCGATGGATTCAACATCACATAATTCGTTGTTTAAGGTATCTTACTCACACTAGACCCGACCTTTCTTTTGTTGTAGGATTGGTAAGTCGGCATATGGAAAGACAAACCGTAAAGCATAAAAAAGTAGTGAAACATACTCTAAGGTACTTGCAAGGTACTTGATCCGCCTCCACTTGGGGTCGTTAACTGTAACTAATTAACCCGAGTGAAGGCACTGTATCAAAGGTTAATTTTAAGTTTATGGTTCTGCATCCAACTCACTACTAAGCTACTGATAGGGTAATTAGTGGCAAGCTCGGGTATGTTTACGGGGATGCCAAGGTCTAATAGTCAATGGAACACAACCACGAAGGGCTCATCAATCCGTTGTGTTGCTAGGAATAGATAGTATATAGTAAACAGGGGGAGTGGGATTTTTGGTTTTTAAACTAACAACTAAAAACATGAAAGTAAAAACCAAGTAAACTATATAGCTTGAAACATGGGGAATATTTTCATAAGAAATGGTTGATTAAATGTTTCGATCCTCAATTCATTCACATATAAGACATTGACAACCTAATCTTGTGCTCATAACACGTGGTGTGGTCGATGGTCAGCATTTCCCCGTACCTATCACGTACGGTGCTCTTGAAATCTTCCATTGGCACTGCCTCCGTAATTATGGGAGTATAACAAGGTCTGACCATTTTTGTAGGTCTGTTTCTCCCCCCAACCAATTACGTCCCGAGCACTACGAAATGGATGCTCTACTCCCTAGGCCTATAAATGAGGGAAAATGACATAGGCACCTTAGCGATGGCACTAGGACCTCTTACAACCCTAGCTTGCTAGTTTTTGCTATCTTTACTCATAACCCTTCAGACATAATTGCCTGCTAAGACTGGTGTGCTATCATTGTGACAGTATAACTCAGAAAAGACCTACGTGCACACACCCACGTAGACCTGGACCCTGCTAGGTTTCTCTTCCCCGAGGGGGTATCAATATTTGCACCAATATGAATGTAGGCTAGAGTGTGTGCTAATGAAGTGTACCATTCATGTAATTATAAAAAATTCAAGAACAAGCCATCATAATATCATAAATGCATAGAATTAGGATGAACTAAGAATCTCACGAAATACAATCAACACATGAATAAAAATTTATCTCCAAGATATAGTAACTACTCCCTAGACATGGAATTGAAGTATTTCATTGAATTCCACATCTTAGGAAAAAATAAAAATAAAAAGGGAAAGAGAAATAACCTAGAGAGAAAAGAGAGTGTTTCTTTCTCTAAATTTCTCTCTCAAATTACAATGAGTTAATGAAAATGATCCAAGACAACAAAAGCCTAGTAAACTAAGGGTATATTTATAGTAGCAAGGGATGGGGCCCAAAATAGGCTTAAAATAAGCCAAAATAGGTTAAAACCCTAGTCAGCCGCCACTGGCATGGACCGCTGCGGATGGTATGGTCTGTGCCGCTAATGTGGCCTTGTGCCGGTGCGGGACAAGCAATCGAGCGGGGGCTGTTTGCATCGCTGGCATGGGGCATAGGATTTAGCGTGAGCTATTTTGCATCACTAGCACGAGGGGTGTGATCTGGTGTATGCCATGCTAGGCACAATCCGTTGTCATGAGAGTCATTTTTTCACTTCTGATCCATGGTCCATGTTGTTTGGCATGGGCCATCATCTGGCTAGTCTTAGCATTTTGCACTTGGAATGGCACAGGCCGTGTAAAGTGGGACGGTCTGCACCATACTTATCCATTTTGGAGTGAAAAATGCATTTGAGCACGCGGGCGGTAGAGATTAGCACGACCCATGCTGGGTTTTAGTAGGGCTTGTGCCAGAGACTCTTGGTGAGGGCCGTTGGTGCCTTATTTGGTGCCACCATGAGCGGTTAGTGCTGACCCGTTGATGCTTTGGTCGACTGGCTTCTTCGCTCCACTACAGATGAACTACTAGTCTGATTTAAGCATTTTTGTGGTCAATTTCATGGCTTTTGAGAAGTTGAATCCAATAGAACTAACCTCAAAGGCTAATTCTTCTTGGATCGTTCCTAGGTCTTGGTGAAACTCTCGGACCACGATTCTCTGTTTCTTCCTTGGCCATTTTGAACTTCAATGCCACCTACTTTTGCCTCAACCATTCTACTTCCATGATGTAATGCCTGCAGCCTTCATTTACTACCAGTCTAATGTGAATGACTTTCAACATCTTCTATTGTCCTTGTGATAGGCCTTCAATACAAATGTAATGAAAAGGGCCCTCGTGCAACCTAATAACGATGACCACAAAGGAAGGTCTTGGTGCCCATGGATACAAGGTGTCCATCAGTTCAGTACCAATTAAGTCTACAAAACGTGAGATTTAGACAAGAAAACCAAACATGGTCGTCAAAACCCATTGTCACATAAACTCAACTAATACTAGCAATCTATCATACAAAACAAAACAATTATTGCGCCAAATGCAACGGTTAATGCACGTATAATGAAGCACATCAGACTACCCACACTTATCCCTTTACTTGTCCTCGAGTAAATAAAGACAAGAAAAGGAATAAGCGAAATGTAGCGTGCAGGCTTAAATTAACCGAGACATTCATCTTATTCCTAGATTACCCCGTTTCCACCAAAGAATCAAGAATCTCATAACTCTCACACTCCCCGAAAAACCTAAAGCAATCTAACCACCGAAAACAAAATGAGGAAAAAGGTAAGAAAAGAAAGGTAAGTGTTGAACTAGTTTACTTTTCATAAAAATTACCCCAAAAGAAATCAAAGAGTCGTCGCCAAAAAAATTTCAAAAAGAAAATATGCTTCGCGCATGAACGCATTGGTGTTGAAGATGGATCACTCGGTGTGATGGACTGAGAATGTTGGGAAGTACTTGACAGCCGTGGGTGGCGAGAGCATGTAGGCATTGGGTCCACTACCTACATTTGACCCTCCACCTAGCAACATTGGGAGAAAACCTTGCATAAGGGTTGAATTTTTATGTTTAACTCATTTAGTTCTCGTGGATATTAATTTTCTTCGGATGTTGAATTTGCATGCTTATTTTGGATGTTCATTTATTTTGGATGTTAACTTCCATGTCGATGTCAAATGTAGATGTTGTTAGTTGCTATTCTATGGATGTTAATTTTTGAATGTTGATTTTCTTTCAATTTGTTTTTAGATGCTGTTAGTTGTGGGCATATATTTACTTCAGTTTAATTATATTAAAGGGGGCAATGTAATTACTTAATGTTGTTATATTTTCATTTGAAACAAAGTTAGAATTTAGTTACACTAGGTTTAGTTTTTCCCAGTTGAACCAAAAGAGCGGTTGCGCGTAGTTGCTCTCAGCGGCCATATAGTTACTTCAAGTTTTGTTTTTCCCAGCTGAACTAATAGAGTGGCTGCGCACAACTGCCCTCTAGTCTTGTAACTATGTTTCTGAATAGTTGAGAGTCATGTAAATAAGTACTAATTATAACATAGTTTCAGAGTAGTTAAGAGTCATACAAAATGCTACATACTACAAACAAACATAATTTATTTAAAGAATTAACTGTTTCTAAGCCACTAGTCACCAACCATCTTCTCTTCTTCGATTGCACGACACCCATTTCTTGGCCATCTTCATCTATCCAAATGCCATCTTTGTGTTTCCTCACCATGGATCGTGCCTCACTCCCGTCGTTAATCAGTGGGGGGAACATAGATGGAAACTCTAACTTCTCCTTTGTAACATCAAAATCAATTTCATCAGTGAAAGAGTATTTCTTACCTTGTGAGACAACCGACCAACCCACATTGCACGGATCATTAATGTAGAAAACTTGTTTTGCTTTGTCAGCCAAAAAAATGATAATTTTCATACGCTTCATGACTCTTGTCAACAAGGGCAAAACCCATTTGATCATCAATTTGAACTCCAGTTGTGTTGTCAAACCATTGGCACTTGAAAACCAGAATCTTGAATTCTCCATAGTCAAGCTCCCAAATATCATCAATAACACTATAAAATGACATCACAACTAGGATTAGTTTATTGTCTTTCTCACTTGCTTGCCACATTGTTTCAGACTCAACATAAACCCCAATGTTTTGTGTAGTGCTCCTTGAATCTTGGTCCCTAGTGGCAAAAGAGAAATTGTCCATGTCATATCTAGAATACCTCAATACTACACAATACTAAAAAAGTCATATGTATATGTATATATATATATATATATATATATATATATCAACATGTTCTTAGGAGAGATATATATGTACCATCTACAAAAATAAACACAATCATGTTTACATTAACTATCATTTACACTCATACAACATGATAATAAACCCTCTTAAAGCATAGAATTAATTAATAAATACAACAACTAAACTCTCTTCATGCATGCATTAATGGTTATAACCACTACTAATTAAATGAAATTCACAGAAGAAAAGGAAAACTTACATTCATGGGTCTTCATGGCTTTGGGTTGAAGCTAACCTTCCAAAAAAAAAACCCTCCATCAATGAATAGAGGAGGAGCTTCAAAGTTTACCTTTAAATTTTTAGGGGTAGTTGTGAGCATTTACTGCAAAATTTAGCACCAGTTTTTGTGAATAGTAACTTCAAACCGGTGTCAATTTCTCAATAGCACCGATTTTAAGTCGGTGCTAAATAAACCGGTGTCATTTTTTCCAAAAAATTTCAATCTTTTATTAAAAACTGGTGTTAAATGTTTTAAAAAAATGGTGTTAGATTAACACTAGTTTTTAAAATCAGTGCTAAAATTTTAAAAAAATGGCGATATTACAATTTTGGCACCGATTTTCAAATCCAGTGGTAAAAAACCAATGCTAGAGGGGGGTCTCTATGGTTGTGAGCGCTCGAGATGACAAATCAAATAGTGCCACCCTCAAGTGCTGGTTCTTCTTAAATCTTTCCCTGAACTTTGTGAAACTATCGAACAACAATTCTTCTGCTTCTTCCTTGGCCTTTTTGAACTTTGAATCCGCCTTTCTTGGGCTCAATTTCATCTACTACCATGCTTTAGAGTCTGTGACCTTCAATATACTACCATCTTTGCGAATGGCCTTCTACAAAGATGATGTAATGTACCCACGAGCAACCTACTAATGAGGTTGCAAAGGAAGATCTAGGTGCCCATGGATACAAGGTGTCTATTAATATCAATTACCTCCACAAAACTAGGGATATAGATACAAAAAACAAATATGGTCATCTAAACCCTTTTTCATGTAAACCTAACTAAAACTAGCAATTGAACAAGTAAAACATGCCAATTATTATGCTGAATGCATTGGTTAACACATGGAATACGGTGCACATCAATCCTCCTACAATTAAACCTCTACTCGTCCTCGAGTAAATAAAAACAAGAAAAGGTCTATGTGAAATGTAGCATGCAAAGATAAGTTAGCCAATGCATTCAACTTATTCCCAAGTTACTTTAGTTCCCCCAAAGAAGTAAGAATCTCACAACTCTCATACTCCCCGAAGATGCAATTGTAACCTAACCAACCAAAATATAGTGAAGAAAAAGGTAAGCAAGAATGATGAGTGTTGAACTAGCTTACTCTTCCAAATAGTTCCCCAAAAGCAATCCAAGAGTCGTTCCCAAAAACCACCAAGGAAATCCAAAACATCCTTGATTTAATTGTAACAAAGGATAACTCTAAATTCTCAACTTAATTGCAACCACAGAAAATGCCAAAGTATCGTCAACTTGTTTTTGTTTTCTCTCAATTTCTCTCATTTTGCCTAGAAGCTCTTTCGGGGTTTTATCCTAGCTTTCACATATGATGAGTGCACATTCTCACCTTTTTCCACACGACCTTTCATTTTCTCATAGGTTCGCAAACCTAGTTGGGTCTAGCCTCTCATTTTTACCTAGGCCTTTCGACCTATTAGAGATTTTCTAATTGTTGTCTAAGTTTCCCTTCTGGATTTCCAACTTAGCCAGGTATAATTTTCTTTCATTTAAAAAAAATTCAAAATGGTCTAAAATGATCTTGGAAGAGCTATTAGCTACATAAAAAACAGCTACAAATCATAAATGTTATCTAATCCCCTCCCCCATCCTTAAAACTTGCATTATGCTCAATGCATATACACAATCATAGAACATAAATAGGAGGGCACCTATGATGTAAAATGAACACTAAAATCTATCCTTGATGGCACAGTCATGGAATGTAACGAACAAACTACCATCACCCCAATATACTACCCCTAACCTCTAATATAGAAAGTTCAATCTAACCACTATCACACACCACAAATCAAAATAAACAATTAAATCACAATGGAGAGTTACCTCTTTTGGTTTCGAGTTGTGTGTTTCAAGGGTTTGAGGGAAAATGGGTTTTGGTGGTATTTAGGGGTCGTAGGGAAGGAATGGCAATTTGGATGTATGAAAGTATGTGAGCTTCATGGGTCATGCACGTCTACACTCCCCATGAATTTCAGGTTTGGTTCTCCTCCATGTCCACCATTTTGAGCATGACAATCAGTGTACGTCTACATGGTCAATGAGTTGGGCTCCCTGTTTGCTTGCCTTCCTCCAAGAACCACATGCTTCCTACAAAAAAACATGCACACCAAGTGTAATAGTTCAAAAAACAAAAAATAAAATATAGGAAAACACACCAAAAATACTAAACTAATCTAAGTTTTCGAAGCTTGGGTTGCCTCTCGAGAAGCTCCATACATTTATGGTCATCGGCTCGATCCTAATGTTGACCATATTGTACGGGTTTGTACCTTATCACCATAGACAACAAAAAATGGAGAGGTGGGGGTAAGAATCTTCCAAGAGGAAGATGTAGAAGAGGAGTTAACCTTAGAGGGAAGAGGTGGTTTGGAAGCTTAGCATATTCAATTAGCTTCTCTATGTTCTTTTCTAAGGCTTCCAAAAATGTGGGAGTTTTTTCTCTAGGTGGAGGAAGGGGTGAAAATAACTAATATCATGAATTAAGTATAATCACCCCTTCCTCTACTTCTTCACTCTTAACAAACCATTCCACATCCCCTTTGGATTCATCTACCAAAATTTCACATTCAACTAGGGATGGTTAATTTTGGAATATTGGGTTTCTAGTTCGCTCACTCTTTCCATCAAATCACTCACTTGCCCTTCAACTTTTTCAAGGCTTGAGAAGAATTGAGTTCCCAAATATCTAATCTCACCAAGAATTTGTGCTTGGAGTAATCCAATTTGGGAACCAATCCCAAGGATTGGTTTTAGGGCATTAGATAGGTTGGTGAAGTCCAACTATCTAACCCAACACGTTGATTTCCTGATGCATTTCCATACCACAAATTTGAGTTACCACTAAGCCTCAAATTTGGAGAAGCGTAGTAAGGGTAACAATCTCAATCCCATTGGCCTAACAACTCCTACCCCTCTCTCATATTCGTTCTTAAAAGAGCAAGACTCCGTAGGGTGATCGCAATGACATATCCTACAAAATATCACTCATTGAGCCTCTATTCTCCAATTTTTTTTCTCAATAAAAAATAACAAAAAGAAAATACACAAAGTTTGGAATCATAGTGCAAGGGTCCTAGGTTTACACCAGGAACCCAAGAAATACCTATTTCGAAAAACAAATAACAAAAAGAACAACACTAGCTACTCACCTATCGTCCTATGCAAGTTTACAATTAAACATTTAGACTAGCATGCCTGACAATGGTGCCAAAATTTGACTTGCCTCCACTCGAGGTCCTCAACTTTTTGCAAAATTAACCCGAGCGAAGGCTTTATCAAACAAACGAGAGGAATGTTGGTCAAAGATAAAATTTATATTCTATTCCTAAACTCACTACTAACCTACCTATAGGATAGTTAGTGGTAAGACCAGGTTTGTCCACAAAGATGCTAGGGTGTAATAGCAAACTACGTACACACAACCATGTACGAGTTGCCAATCTGTATGTATGCCAGGAATAACTTGATATTGTTAAATAGGGGTTTTGGTAGCCTTTCAACTAACAACTAACAACATAATAAATAACACAAGAGAACACTTTATATGCAAGCACTTGAGGAATATTTGTGTAACATGTTTCACTAAATGTTTTGGTCCGCAATTCCATCACATATAAGACATCAAGGCCTATTCTAGTGTTCATAACATGTGGTGTGGTCAATGGTAAACACTTCCCTATACCTATCATGTATGGTGCTCTTGTAATCATCCATCAACACCGCCTTCGTAATTAGGGGAGTGTAAAAACTGCCCCGCCATTGCGCTGATCTGTTTCTCCCACGTACGATTACATCCCGGGAACTACACCGCGAATACTCTATCCATAGGCCTAAAGAGGCAAGGGGGAATATGCACCTTATTGATGGCACTAGGGCTGCTATACCTTAGTTTTGCTACTAAAGGCTAGCTCTACCCATAACCCTTCGGACTAACTTGGCCGCTACGGCTGGTGTGCTGTCATCATAACAGAAAACTCGGAATACCTACATGCACACACCCACATGGACCGAACCCGTAACCCATATCAGATCCAGGTTTCTCTTCCCCGGGGGTATCAATATGTGCACCAACATGAATGTATACTAGAGTGTGTGCTAATGAAGTCTATCAGTTAAGCAATTCATATCGATTCAAGAACAAACTATCATAATATAACAAACACATAGAAATAGGTAGATCTAAGAAATCTCACAAAATATAAATAAAAATATGAATACAAAAACTGGCCCCAAGCTATTAAACTACTCCCTAAGAAAAAGATCCATGGAAAATATTGAGTTAAATTCCATAGATCCAAGAAGATAAGATGAAGAGAAGAGGAGAAAAGAGAAGGAAAAGAGAAGAAGTACTCAAGAGAGAGAGATAACTCTCCACTTCCTTCTACCTAGCTAGAGAGAGAAAAAAATCTTTATTATGCCTACTTAAGTTTTCCTAGAAGACTAAAGGCTCCTATATATAGAAGCGAGGAATTGAGCCTCAAAATAAACTGAAAATACGGAAAAAAACCCTAGTAGCTGCAATTAACCCGGGTCGTGTATCTTGGCATAGATCGTAGCCTCGTGCTGACATGGGTCATGTGTCTTGGCGCTAGCCATGCCAACCGATTAGCCTTGTACTAACATGGGCTATGTGTCCTGGCACAGGTCATGCCAGCCGGTTAGCCTCGTGCTGACATAAGCAGTGTGTCTTAATGCGAGTCATCGGCTGGAGCTCCGTTTTTAACTTCTAAATCATGTGCCCCATGTCATTTGGTGTGGGTCGTCGGTTGGTCTTTGCATTTTTGGATTTGAAACGACATGGACCGTGTAAACGATAGGGTCTAGGTCTATACTTAGCCACACAAAGGATTGGGGTTTGACAGGACATGCTGCACCAAATGGTTCATGCCAAGGAGCTGTGGCACGGTCGAAATGGCTAAAATGGCCCCTGCCTGCCGAAACGGTCTATGCTGGAGGCCCTGGCATGAGGGAGGTTCATGTTGGAGCTTGGCACTGCCCGTGTTGCTTGGCAGAACCTGTGCTAGGTCTAGCCCCCATGCTGGCCTTGTCGGGCCATGCTAGATGTGGCTGGTTCTGATGGCTGACATGTTTGCTCCGCCACGGATGAACGGTTGGTCCGATTTGAAAGTCTTTTTACTCAATTTTATAGCGCCCGAGAAGAAAAATCCAATAGTTCCACCCATAAGGGCTGATTCTTCTTGAATAATTGTGCAACTCTCGGACAACGATTCCCCCGCTTCTTCCTTGGCCTCTTTGAACTTTGAATCTACCTTTCTTGGGCTCAATTTCATCTACTACCACACTTTAGAGTCTTTGAACTTTAATATACTACCATCCTTGTGAATGGCCTTCGATATCTTCTACCATCCTTCTGAATGGCCTTCTACAAAGATGATGAAAAGTACCAACGAGCAACCTTCTAATGAGATCACAAAGGAATATCTAGGTGCCCATGGATACAAGGTATCCATTAGTATTAATTAAGTTCACAAAACTTGGGATTTAGACACAAAAACCAAACATGATCGTCTAAACCCTTTATCGTGTAAACCTAACTAAAACTAGCAATCCAACAAGTAAAACATGCCAGTTATTTTGCTGAATGCATTGGTTAACACATGCAATCGAGTGCACATCTTACACCATAAAATTTGACATTATAATACCATCATTCATAAACACCATTATCACATATTGTAACCTCATTTCAAAACACATCGACATTAAAAACTCTAGGTCGAAGAACACAACAAAATAATAACTACACACAACACCAAAGGTCATCCAATCATTAATCCGAACTAACACAACAAAATAAACAAAATATCGTCAAAACTTGTATAATCTATATTATGTGCTAATATAAACCTACACTTTTCACGTATGTGTTGATATAACCCTATAAGTTAAAGGAATGCAGTGATTTAACCCTATTAGTTTTCAGAATGTGCTAATATAACTTACCCATTACGACGACGATGCAGGTAGATGATATATTACTCTGTGCAATTTTTTTACAAAATTAATCATCTATACATCTTACTAAAAGATGAACTCTTAACCACATGTAATCCCAACACATAGCCACGTCACGTTTGGCATGTGTCACTCTTTGAATTAGCAACATCAGCTAGGCATGTGTCACTCATAAAAGTACCCTATTTAATGTTGTATATATTCTCTTATTTACCTTCCTTAATTAATGCACTTTTAAAGTAGGCTTGATTTTTATAACTTCGATTAAATTGTTTTGATTCATTAAAATAAGCAATATTTTGTTTTTTTATCACTATATTTTTTATAAAGTAGAGTTTTTTTTATACAATAGTTAATTTTTTCTACATAATATACATATAGATAAAAAAAAGATCGACTGTCAATATTTTTTATTCAATATATAATAATATTAAACAATATATATATATATATTTGTTGAAACTAATACATCGTAAGTTATATTATATTTTTCATTTTCATTTACAAATTTGTTGCACTAGCATGAGTATTATCTAGTGTATTTACAAATAAAAAAATACAACGATATGAAGGAAAGGAAAAGCCACTATGGTATACTCCCTCCGTCCCACCTATTTTTGCACTCTTTACTTTATTTCATTTTTGGCCAATTTTTATTAATTTTTTAAGTTGAAAAATGATAAAATTAAATGGAAATGAAAATGAAAATAAAGGTACTCCACCAGCATATGAGGAAGAAAGCATATAATAATAAATTCTTAAAAAAATGTTCACTTTCTCTCCGCAAAAATAGCTGGACGGAGGGAGTATTTGTGCAATGCTCCTCTTCTCCTTGAATACTTAACCCTCGAAAAATGTAAAGCATCTTTATTCTCTGTCCTTCAAAAAATTGAATTTCACCAATTCCCACTGCACAGCTCATTGAATATATGTGAGAATTGAAATTGCTTCCGTCCCACTATAAATTGCTTAATTGTTTTTTCACGGTCTTCAATAAACATGTTTGATCATAAATATCTCTAGTTACCTATAATAATGTCACATAAAAAATTGATACTTAGAAAATAAATGTTAAGATGAATCAAACAAGATCTCACATGATATTTTTATTATATATATATTAATATGTATTTATGGTCACTAAAATATAGGTTATCGATTAATTTATGGTCACTAAGATATAGATTAATTTCACTAAAATAGAATCGTTTCTTGAGGTTACCTTTGAACATGGTTCCAAAAGTGGCGTTGTGCATGCATGTTGCCCCAGTAAGGATTGTAGAAACGATGTATATTTGGTCAGGAAGAAGTTATGTGAACATATTATAATCCGAGGGTTTCAAACTAGTTACATTTTTTGGGTGTGGCACGGGGAGAATTAAATGGGTATGGAGGACGATCTAGTTCGTAAAGAGTCAGATGATCCCTTTATGAACGAGGGGTTCGAGGAGATGGTGGAGGACGTTGCTAGATATTTTCATGGTAAACCCGAGGTCCTCCAAGTTTTGCATAGCGATAGGAAGACTCCCTTTGACAATGGTGCCAAACATTCGATTTTAAGCATAATTTTACAATTGATGAATTTGAAAGTGAAATACGGTTGGACTGAAAAAGGGATGACAGTGACTCTTAAATTGCTTCGTGATTTTCTTCTGGAAGGAAATTTGTTGCCTGACCGATCGTATATGGCTAAAACAATTCTTTGTCCAATGGGATTAGAATTGAAAAATATTCGTGCAAGTTCCAATGATTTTATGATATATTGAGGCAAGGAGGATGAGATCCTAGGCAATTTTCGTGTATGTGGTGAATCCCATTACAAGTTAAAGTGTGGTAGAATCACAGTTAGTGCTAAAGCTGAGTTGATTAAGAAGAAGATGACACCGGCTAAATTTTTATGGTATCACCATATCATTCCTTGGTTGAATAAGTTGTTTGCTCCTGAAGAAGATGCAAAGTTATTGCGATGGACGGCGAAAGTGAACGACTGGGTAATGACGTGATTAGTCATACGTTGGATGGTGCACATTGAATGAAAATTGATACGATGTATCCCGAGTTCAGTTCTGAATCGGGCATTTGATACTAGGTCTTTCCACAGACGGAATGAATCCATTTGGTAATATGAGTAGCACATATAGCTCTTGGCCTGTTATCATTGTGATTTATAATCTTCCATCTTGGTTGACTGATAGGACATCAAATGCATGTATTTTCTAAAGCATTTAACATCTCTTTTGTAGCTTTTTGTTTGAAGATTTCTAGATTTAATTAGGTTTTCGATAACTGTTTCATTTTTCATATCTAAATCCTTCATTTTGTAACCAATGCTTAGTCTAATGAGTTTTTTGTCCTTACAATCATCTAGATTCCATTTTGAGAGCTTAATTTTTAGATTGCTCATGAGCCCTTTAGATTGTTTTAGTGAAAGCCACTAGCCAAAATGTGGCAGAAGATAGAAGGGTCAAAGAAGGAAGATAAACAAGCGGATGAATTGTAACCCGAATATTTGGACCAATTTCATACAATTATCCAAGAAGAATCATCCTAAAATGATGTCATCATTGGACTCGTCTTCTCGATTACTATAAAATTGACTACAAGAACTCCAAAATCGGAGCAACAGTTCACCCGTAGCTATGGAAATAAGAAGAGGGAAGCAACACCATTGCGGGGGCAGCCCATATTGCGGCCTCCAACGACGGGTTTGGCTGCTATTATTTTCATTTTTAAGCCTCAAAACTTCCCCTCTCTCATTAAACTTATCTGAATTTCTCCCTTCAAAAACCCTAGTTTTTTATCATCTTTTCTTAGTTTTTGCATCTCTTTCATGAATTCTTGTAGATTTGTTGTGGGTTATCATAATCTAGGTTAAAAACACTCTTGGGAGCAATTGGTAAGCATTTCTAGTATGGATTTGTGAGATTTGGTTTCCTATTTTGTGCTTTGATTTTCAAGTTTGTTTTGTGCTTTCTTGTGTGATTAATGCATGATTTAGACTAGAATGATAAACTAGTTGATGATTGTGGGTTGATTATGTGCTAGATTATGATTAGGAGTGAAAAATAATTATGATTGTTGATTGATGAAATTTCTTAGGCTTAGGATGAATTTGAATGGGTTTGACTAATTATCAGTGTGGCTCACTAATAACGATTAGCATGAAGGCCGGTCCTCGTTGTTGTTATTAGTGGATATACTTGTGCTTTCTATGTGTTTCTCACTTGTGGGACATTGTGGAAGCTGTATTAGGTCTCCATGTGTATTGCTCTCCTTGGGGAAGTATATGATGCCGATCATCTAGAGTGACCCGAGGGCAAGGGCTATTGTGCGATGCCGATCGCTCACTCTAACTATAACCGATGAGAGGTGAGAAATATCAACACTCGAAAGGTGTTGATAAGTTCTCCACAATATGTGGTTAATGCATATATGTAGGATAATTAATCGATGATCAAAGGATGACTAAAAATGTAAACCAACTGCGCCCAACTGCGCCCCGATTTGGTTACCACACACATAAAGTGATTTCTTCATGTGCTTTTAACTACGCTTCAACACTCGATAAAACTTCCTTTTCCTCGTGGACGACTCCGTCTTACTACTAGCAACTATTTAGTAGTTAGCCATATTTGGGCATATAAGTACTATCTTTGAGAGGCACGGCGATGGCCTCCTATTGATAATGAAAAGGAAGTATGTTTTACTATCCATGGTGATCATCGGGCCCAAGCAACCAGTAATGACATTGATGTTTCCCTCGTTCAGTTAGTGAATTTTTTGGTGACCTTGTTTAGTGGCGTACGTGTGTATGATGGGAGTGAAAAACAAGATTTCACGCTGAAGGCCTTGTTGTTTTGTACCGTAAATGATTTTCCTACTTATAGAAACTTATTAGGGTACTCGTTGAAAGGACACTATGCTTTCCAGTGTGTTAGAAGGAAGCAACATTTTGTCAGTTGAAACATGGGTGTAAGACCACTTATTTTGGCCATAGACGGTTTCTTCTAGACGGTCACCCATGACAGGCTACAAAGAAGTGGTTTAACGGAAAAGTGAAGCATAGAGACCAACCATTACCATTGATAGGTGAACAATTTTTCGATAGAGTGAAGGATTTTCCAAATGATTTTGGAAAAAAAAATGAAAACTGCTTGCGAGGGTAGTTGGAAGTAATGCTCAATACTATTTAGACTCCCTTATTCGAAGAACTTGAAAAATAGACATTTTCTCGATGTGATGCACATTGAGAAGAATGAGTGTGACTCATTGGTGGAGATATTTTAGAATACACCTGGTAAAACTAAGGATGGTTTGAAGGCTCATCTTGACCTAGTCAAAATGGGTATTAAAAAAGATTTAGTCGTGCATAGCAAGGTGATGATTGTTATCTTCCTCCAGCTTGCTATTCCATGTCCGACATGGAGAAGAAGTCGTATTGTGATACCCTGAGTGGTGTGAAGGTGCAAACATCTTATTCATCAAATATTAGTTTATGTGTTTCTTTGGCTAATTTGAAATTGGTCGATTTAAAATCACATGACTGGTGTATAGGTAGCCCAACGGTCAAAAGGCTGATGGCCACTAGGCCTAACCCAATATCATTCCATAAATAAACAAAGCCTTTTTAGCCCAAGACACAGATCAACTACGCATGAGACCTCTAGTCGTGCCCGAGAATGTGGGCCGATAAACATGGAATGAACAGTGAACATGAAGTTATGAATTTGGAACATGGTGATCGTGGTATGACCCACGATCTCAATTCCTAAAAGCATAGAAGCATAACCATATCAGCCTGTAAACACAACAAGCTTCAAAAGAGCTAAGGTAAGTGTGAATATCTTGAGAAATTCCAATTCTTAAGAGGTTAACTGACTTGATCATCGGAGTTTTCCCCAGGAATCACTTCTGGGATTGTTTTGTAGGAGGAAAGATTCACAAAGTGAACGACTAAGGAATCTGCCCGAACGGACCACCACATCATTTGGCACCAGCTGTCGGGATATATATTTCTTTTTTCCATTTAAAAACCCTTCAAGAAATCGATGGTGTTCACCAGATGTGAGAGGAGTCATAATCACCAGACTCATGAACAAACACTCAGATTCAATAGGAGCACGTGTCCTGCCCAGAACTAGATCATATCCCTAACAGAGAAAAAAAAACATAGTAAGGAGGAAATGGAGGAGGATGAAGAAGAAGCAAAATTCCCCAACGTGAACCAGGAAAAAGAAATAAGGGTGTTCGTGGCATTTTTAGAAGTAAACAGAGAAAGTTTGTACAACAAGTTTCTGATGACGATCTAACCAAACCCTCCAATGTTAGAAAAAAGGGTAGGTCAATAGCGTGAGAACCTCAAATAAAAATAGGAATTATAGGACATTGTTGCAGACGATGATGCAGACAAATCACCACTAACACCGCATCTGTAAGATTTTAAGATGCCAAAGGAGTTCCTACACTCGTACATAAATAGCACGAGATTTAGGGATGCGAATGTTGAAATAGTGTGCAATACATTTCCCATCTTTTTTTCAGGAACATCGATCACTAAAACGATGGAAGTGTCAAATCCTGGGCACAGTTGTTGGATCTATTCTTAGGGCACTCCTATTAGAAGCAAAAGTTCAGTAAAACGATCGCAGATCTAATAACATAGCCCAACGAAGTGATGAAAGCCTAGCAAAGTATTATAGTTGATTTGTTACGCAAAGTCTATAGGTTCAAAACTTGTCTTTCCAATCGTCATTAGGAGCATTCATATGAGGGATGCAATCAGGAGAGTTCTACAAAGAACTGACGAAGAATATGCCTGAATACACAAGGGAACTACAAAAGAGTATTGAAAAACATGCGCAAATGGAGGAGGCAAACAACCTCAAGACAGAGCGGAAACGAGGTGAAAAGTGAACCATGGATGATTTACAAAAGGGATTTATGGGAAAGGGAACCATCCCTTTCAAAGGAAGAAAACCAAGTTTGCAGGCTGCACCATTCTCGAGAACTCTTTTGACAATTCCAAGGAAAGAAATATGGCAAGCGAACAAGGAGCTATTTCGAGAACCAGCATCTATGCTAGAACCACCATAAAAGTGATCCAGGGAGTATTGTTGCGCTTTCCACAAGGACCATGGTAATGACATTGATTATTGCAGAGACCTAAGAAGAAAGATTGAAGAAAATTTTAGGGATGGCTTATTAAACCAATATAGAAAGAACGGGAAGGCCAGCATAGTGACATTAACAAAACTGCAAACCCCTTAGCATGGAATCAAGGGATGGCATCCACGCTGGAAAAAAATAAAAAAATGACCACTACAGTAGATTAGGAGGATGCAGGCGAGAAAGTACAAGAAACGGTCGCATTCTCCATACTTGGAAGGCTGGGGCAACATACTCCCCCCCCAAAAGAACCTGTTGACAAAAGACTCTGCTCATATGAGGCAATCACCATCAATAAGGAGGATACAGGTGCCTAACACTTTGCCTCACAATGACCCTATGGTAATTGCTACTATACACAGAGTGTTCGTAGACGATGGAAACGTAGTCAAAATACCGTTTGTTGGCTGCTTCGACAGGTTGGGTTTCAAGCGAATGGATCTAAAACAATTCACATCCTCGCTAGTTAGATTCATGGGGAGAGCAGAAATGCCTTTGAGCAATATATAACTACCTTTCACTATTAGAGAAAGCGGAAGAAATTGCACAATCATGTGCAACTTCATAGTCATGGACGTCCCAAGTACGTTTAATGCTATCATTGGAAGACCATGGATGAACAAAGAAAAAGCAATATAGTCTCTTTACCACGTGGTCCAGAAATTCCCAACTCCGACTGGAATTGTTACTATAAGAGGAAACCAGGAAACTGTGGAGCAGTTCATGGTCATTGCTATGAAGGCAGGAAGAATATGAGAGAAGGCAAAGATGGTTAACACAATCTCAAAGGGTGGTTCATAGGATCTGCAAGAATCAACGGTAAACCTAGGAGAAGACATGTAGCTAGTTAGCTTGGATGACAAAGATAGCTCAAAGTGTGTAAGGGTAGGAAAACACCTTCTAAATGAAGAAAAAATTAGAGTTATTGAAATCCTGCGAAGCCTCAAAGAAACTTTCACATGGAGTGTTTAGAACATGGGAGGCTAGACCCAAACATCGCTACCCACTCATTGAATATTAGCAATACAGTCAAATCGGTTAAACTAAGACAGCATTGCTTTGCTAGCGATAGGCACAAAATGATCGAAGAAGAAGTTACGGTACTGCTCCAGGCTGGTATATTAAAGGAGATCATATACCCAAAGTGGCTAGCGAACCTAGTCATGGTAAAGAAGTCAGGCACATGTTGGAGGATGTGCATTGACTTCATAGATCTGAATAAAGTATGCCCAAAATATTTCTATCCTTTACCAAAAATCGATCAACTAGTTGAAGAAATTTTAGGGTATGAGGTTCTATCATTTTTAGACGAATACAAAGGCTACTACCAAATAATGATGAATCCGGAAGATGCACAGAAAAAACCTTTTATAATAAGATTTGGGACTTTTGGGTTGAAAAATGTGGGGGAAACATACTAGAGAGTAGTTGACACTGCACTTCGTAATTAAATAGGGTGAAATCTTGAAGTATATATCGATGAAATGGTTATCAAAAATAGGAAGGTGGATGGCTTCGCGGCAGATTTACAAGACAGTTTAGACATATTACATGCCATATGGATGAAGCTAATCCCCAAGAAATGAGCATTTGGAATGGGCCTAAGAAATTTTTAGGATATCAGAAGTCCTCAAAGGGCATCTAGGAAAAGTTAGAGAAATTCCAAGCAATTGTCAATCATCCCCAGTCATCAATTGTTAATCTTTCTCAGTCGTGAACTGTCAAACAAGTAAAAATTCTAATGGGGTCGCTTGTAGCGCTTAGCTGGTTCATCTCAAAAGTGGTGAAGAAGCCCTTTCCACTCTTCGAAGTTCTAAGAAAGGCCAAAAATTTTAGTTGGAGTGAAGAATGTCAGGAAACATATGATGGTTTAAAGGAACAACTTCTTGCAATGCCAACGCTGAAGTCACCTGCCTCTGGAGAAATGTTATACTTGTATATGGCGATCTTGCAGAACGCAATCAGCTTTTTCTTGGTTCGCCTTGAAGACTAGAAACGAGTTCTAGCATATTATATTAGCAGAATATTGCAGAGTCCAGAAAAAGTGCATATGCCAGTTGAGAAATTTACCTTGGCTATGGTATACTCAACACGAAAATTGTGAATGTATTTCCACGATCACTGTATCGTGGTCTACACCAGTTTTCCAATTAAGAACATCCTTAACAGGACTGAATCATAAGGCAGATTGACAAAATAGGCCTTGGAACTAGGATAATTTGAGTACAAATTCTAACCTAGAATAGCGATTAAAGCTCAAGCATTAGCAGACTTCATTGCAGAAATGACCAGTGAAGAAGCACAGAAAGTGAGCTTGTATCAGAACCTGAGAATCAATAAGGGAAAATCAAACTAAGAAGAAGTTGCATGGATATTGTTCATTGATGGCACATCCAGCAGAGAAGGTTGTGGGGCAGGATTGTTGTTCGTAAACCCAGGCGGAGGAAAACACTGATACTCACTATGCTTTAATTTCCCACTCACCAACAACAAAGAAAAATATGAGGCCTTGATTTTTGGACTAGATCTTACCATCAGAATGAAGGTTAAGAGTGTTCGAATGTCCAGTGATTTGCTAATCGTTGTCCAGTAGGTGTGATGAGACTATGAAGTGTGAGAATAACAATTGGTGAAATATTTAAGGAAAGTTCAACAACTCATAGCTCAGCTTGAATACTTTAACATACAGCACATACCACAAAGTAAAAATATAAAGGCGGATGCACTAAGCAAGCTAGCGACAACAAGATTTGATTCTCTAAGCAAACATGGAGACGAAGTGGTAGAAGTCATTCCAGTCAGAAGCACGGTGTCAACTATTGTGTCAGCAATCCAAACAGATGAAGTAAACTGGATGACACCAATAATAGATTTATTTGAGAATGGAACGTTTCCATGAGATAAGGAACATTCTAAGAAGTTGGATTTACTTTCTAGTATTACATCTACGAAGGTAAACCTTGTACAAGAAGGGTTTTCTATTTCCATGGATAAAATGCATATGACAAGCAAATGCAATAGAAATTTTAAAAGAAGTTCACGAATGGCTGTGCGAAACATATTAGAGAGCTAGAACAAAAGTAAAGAAGATCATCAGAGCTGGATACTAATGGCCGACCATGTTCAATGACGTGAACAACTTTGTGCTCAAATGTAAGAGTTTCCAAATGAACGCTTCACTGTTGCATAAGCCACAACTTTTAGAAGAGTGTATGGAGCTTAGTCGTTTGATAAATAGGGGATTGACTTTGTTGGACCACTCTCAAAGGGCGAGAGCAATGCCAAATTACTAGTCGTAGCAATCGACTACTTTACGAAGTGGGTGGAGGCGAAACCATTAGGACGCGTCACAGCTAAAGTCACTAGGAAATTTGTGTGGTAGAACAATAGTATGTTACTCTGGGATGCCACATACCATTGTTATGGACAATGGTGCGCAGTTCACATGTGGGGAATTCACTTAGTGGTGTTCTAAGTGTAGGATCCTCCAAATGTTTACATCTGTAGTACACCCTCAAGCCAATAAGAAAGAGGAGGTAAAGAACAGGACTATCGTCAAAGGAATCTAGAAGTGATTGGAAGGTAAGAACAATTGAACACCCTATGGTCATATAGAACAATTGTTCGACAACCAACAGGGAAGACACCTTATAGTCTTGTTTATGAAGTAGTTATACTAGTGGAAATTGGTAATTCAAGCCTTTGAGAATGAAATTACAGGGAGAAAGACAATCTGGATATGATGAAATTAGATCTAACTTGAAGAAAAAAGAGATTTAGCAATGATCACAGAAGCTAAGTGTAAGGAAAGAATGGCTTGAATTTACAATCAGAAGGTGGCGGAGAAATAGTTTCAAACTGGTGATCTGGTGCTGAGGAAAAACGAGGGTAGCCTGGAAAAAGAACGAGGAAAGCAATTCCAGAAGCGGAAATGACCTTACAAGGTGACAAAGGCCCACAAATCAACAGTTATGAAATGGAATGGTTGGATGGCACCAGTATGCCCAACACTTGGCATGTGGACAAATTAAGAAGCTTTTATGTCTATTTTTAAGATGGAGAATAGGGATTATCTACTTGTACATAAACCAGGAGATCATCCTTAGTGCCATTTTGTTTTCAATGTTCCAGATGCGACATTATCGCGATAGTATATTATTAATATAAAAAATCACCTTACTGGACCATGATTACATTTTTAACTCTTTACTTGTGAATGTTAGAAGATAGTTTATTCGTAACATATTGCAATCAAAACATTCAGACTTTACGAGTCAAACATAATTCACTTAATAGAAAGTTGTAGACCTTGCAACTAAAAACATCATACACTTTTGAGCTGCAAATCTCGTACGATTACCGAAACTTATAGGATTTAGATTATGCAACTTTGCGAACCATACAATCGTAAGCTATATCTCTTGCGCAACTACTAACACTTGCAAGCTTTGGATCTTGCAACATTGCAAGCTATAGATCTTGCACAAGAGAAAATATGCTCATATAAGTGACACAAGCAAGCAATGGATCTTGCATTGACAAAATACAAAAGCTTTCGATACATCCCACAACTTTAATTTTCCAGTTGATCAAGCTATAGCACTTGCAACTGGGCAAACTATGCTAACTAGGATAACCGGAAAAGGGCTAGCTGCGGATCTGGAAACTTCTCAAATTCATTCACACATGCTCATACAATCGGTACGAAATAAACTCTATAAAAATTAAATGAATACAATATGTTTTATTAAGTGATAACAAAGAAAAATTAAAGTCTACAAGGTCACAACAAAATTATTTGAAGTATTATAAGAAAACACGCGAAGCGTAAAACAACAGATCTACCTATGCCTAGATGCTTGGGATGAACCAGAAGAAGAAAAACCACCACAACAAATATTGGTCTCAACTTCACAATGGGGGTGCTTCGACTTACACCGATTTTCTTCAGCATCACGCTCCTCGCTAACAATATGATCATACCACCATTTCATGTGTAAATAAGTGGGCGTGTTAGACCGTTTCGCTCTATATGACCAAGATATCTAGCAAAATACGTCTTGAAGTCGCTTATGGGACTGAACTCCTTGTGGTCCAGCTATATACTCATCACGTTAACAGTCTCCTTATACCTCTTCATTTCAACCTTTAAATTCTGTACTTCATCCTCTAGGCTACGAAGATGCAATCGAACAGCCTCAGAAAAATTAATCCTTTGCCCGTCGGTTCCCATAATTAGATCTCCACTAGGGCTAGAAGCTCTTCGAGATGAAGAAGGAAGAGCATAAATTTTATCTTTGTATTCAACTCAAGTTTGCTCGAGTTGGTGCACTAACGAATCAAGCTGATTGCACTTAGTGCGAAACTCCTCATTGTCACTTCACAGTTGTGTGTTAATAGCAAACTGCTCGTCAAACTTAGTTTTTAACCAATAGCAGAGGTTGAGAGGTGATCACATTCATCCTTCTTTTTCTTCAGTCGATCATACGAATCGTCAATATGCGTACATTGTTATCAATGATCGTTGTTTTCCGGTGGACTTCGCGCATCTTATTTGAGGCATAGTTTCTGGTCTCCCCCTGTTGATGAAGCATTTCCCCATATTCAACTGTTGTTGATAGATAAGACCATTCTGCTCGTTGCAAATCCTCCACAGTTCACAAACAACATTCCTATTCTTCTTCATAGTCTTATCCCACTTCTCTTCGAGGTCATTAACACCCAACAACATGTACTTCAAACGAATATCCAAAGTTAGTGCCATTCTTCAACACGAATAGGAAGGTTAAGCAAACACAGGTATACAACTACGGATTCAAGGTCAACAAAACCACGAAGGATATCTTTTCCAAGAGACTCAACATCATAGCCATCGGGTATAAGTTTACTGCAAGGACAGGTGGGGCAGGAAGATGGAGCCAACGAAGACGTAGGAGCCTTCCAACCAATATGTTGTGGAATGGAGTCCACAAGAGTTAGGCGATTAGAAGAAATAAGTTGAGAATACTCTTTTAATATGTGTTTCGTTGCTTCAATCAGTTTAAGATGGCAACATTCGGATGATGATGGAAATCCATTGTGATAAGGAAAACCAACATAGTATCCTAGATATTCAACACTTTTCAACAATTTTAGATCAACCATAATATCAAAGCCCTACAAGTAAAGAAATATAAAGAGATCAGTCAAATTCTAAAAAAGTGAACATAATGATCGCATCAGTAGCCAATCATACAAATAATACAAACATACATAGGAACATCGTCATTAATTAGATAAAGAAAGAAAGCGTCTTAGGCCTATAGCGCAAGGATGGACTTAAATTAGAAGGGGAAGTGGATGAAGTGCAGACAACAATGGCAGCATCCTTCTCGCCTACAAAATGAACGGGAGCTTCTCTATTCAAATCTCCTCCAGGGTTTACATCATTATTTGGATTAGAAGTATGCTCAGGATGGCGATCCTCATAATTGGAGAAATTCAAGGAAAGATGCTCGAAGTAGTCGATCGCGCACTTCTTCAGCTCAGCTACAGAAAGAAGAGTGGGAAGATTGGCAAGATATAATGGTAGCGTAAATGAGTGATCACCATCAAAGACGCTCTTAACAAAACCCTCGTTAAGAATCTTTAATTTCTCTGCCAAAATCTTTTTAGACTTGGCCAACCTAGAAAGCTTGTCTACCTTCACAGTCAGATTCACCTTTCACAACTCGACCTCACAATAACGAATATTGCGAACATTAGTTGAGACCTACCTGAACAAAGCATTGAAATGTTTGATCTTCAACAGTTTGTCAACTAGAAGTTCAGGGTATCCGGGCGAAGCAGGGCAATTCATCTGTATCTTTTCAACTGAAAATGCATCTTCTCCAACTCCTTTTTAGTGACCACAGTGCAGTCTTCAGCAACACGGGATTGCTTCTCAGCATTCTTAAAACTCGTGCAAAGAGCAGAACACTCCGCCTTGTTCACTTGCAACTCCTCCAGTATCACATCTCCCCCTTTAAAAAAATTAGCAACTTGTTCCCTTACAAGTTACAGGCTTTCACCAACCTAGGTTTCAAAGCAAACCAAAAAGTAGAGTGGTTACACAATAAGGAAAAACATTTAAGTCATGAGACCATTGTTTTAGAAAGGGATAGTTTATAAAGAGTAGTAGGAACAATCTCTTCTACAAGAAAGTGCGGAGAAGGATTGTTAACATGCCCCTTCTTCTTAACAGGTTCCAGGGTGGTAGTACTATTGTCGATTCATTCCTTACGCCTTCTCGGGTGCCTGTTCCTTTGGGAATTCGATTACCACCTCCTTTGGGGTCCTTGGTAAGTGGCTTAGACGCGAGGGGCTGAGTAACAACTTCAATAACAACCTCTTGGGGGATAATAACCTCAGCATTTTTATTAGCTTCATTGGCCAAGGTCTTCATTTCGTCGTTCTCATCTTCAAAAAGAAAGTTTCTCTCAGTGAAGCATCGAGTTAAATCCATATCTGCAACTCAACACACGAAAAAAATCAGACGAACATGCAAAAATATAGATAAAATAGAAACAAAGACAAACAAAATCAAGTTGAGCAGGGCAACTAAGTGATGTTACAACCTCAGACTCGAGATTCAGACAAACCCTAGCCTCAGGGAGTTAGAATTTAGGAAAATCATAGTTCCAAATTGAGAAAGTTGGAATACTATTATTTCCAAGTTTTATATAGATTATTTTTGCGCCATACCCCACAATTATTTGGGATACCGCCAAAGAACTCAATAGTGGGGATCACATGATAAAGGGTGAACTCATCAGTGAATTTTTTTTATTTTGTGAAGATGATAGAGGTTGTGGAATAAAATAATATAAAATGGAACACTGCCCACTTCACATACATGATAAAAGAAACAAAATTGAGACAACTTTAGGGTGCCACTAACATAAACCAACTTTATAGTGAGAAAGCAGACCCAACACATGTTGGGGCAAGGGAAAGGCAAGCCCAAACTTAAGGTAATCCAAATAGCTAGAAATATAACTAGAAGGAGGAGTGTGAACACTCTCAGAAGGTGCTTTAAGTTTATACGAATGTAAGAAAGGGAAGCTATTTTTCAATTCCTCAATATAGGAATAAGTGAGGAGGTTATTGATAATTGAAGAACTAGTGTGGTGGTCGGACTTCTCCCTGGAGTAAACACTGATTTCACGGGCATTAGGCACTGAGACTCCAATATTGTTAGAAGCAAAATGGATGAACTCAAGATCCCTAAAATCCAAATTAAGGTGGCGTCAATTAAAACGAAAATGCTGGAAAAACTTATTCCGGCCATAATCTAGGGCACAAACAGAGTGATTGAGAAGAAAATATGACACATCACCTCAATGAAATGAAACCAAGTTGCACTACTAAAGTTATAGATCCACAGATTGAAGCCTACACAAATTTCCTAATAGCAAACGAAGAAAGACACAGGAGAACTTACTGGTTTGGCAAGGAAAGGGAGAGAAAATTTGGAGCAATAAAGGAGATGGTAGAAGATGAACGAATTTGAATCTACGTAAAGTTTTAATTAGAGAAAATAGAGAGCTAAGAGACGAAAAGGGAAATAATATGTAATCCTGATGGCCTGACAAAAAGTAAGTTACCTTTTTGGATTCTCCAGAAGGGAACAACAGTTATACACTGAATGGGGACAGCTTTCAAAGCACAAAATTCAAAGTAATTTTAATAAAAGAAAATCGAAAATGGCAGCTGAGTAATTTGCAGAATGAACAGCGAATGTAAAGGAGCGAATCTCGGCTGCAAGTTCGTAACAGCTACTTACCTATGTGAAAAGAAATAATTTAAAAGTTTGAAATTCAAACGAGTGCAATATTTCAAGAAGTTGTAATATGCAGCCAAGAAGAACAAAATTGGGAGGTCGTCGTTGTACCTCTCAAAGTTAAATTTCTAAGCCCTAATGCTTCCCATATACAATTAAGTAGATAATGGAAAGTCAGGGTCCACAAAGAAGAGGGGTCTTTCTAAGGGTTTAAACATATAAGGTTGATATTTGTCTAGAAGTAAATATATATAGATATATAAAAGCAAGTTAGTGGGGGGGGGGGGGGGAAGGGTTGGTTGGTTTTTGGTCCTAAGTTATGAAATTAAAAGACAAACTAACTATCAAAGTTAAGTAACTATGCTGATCATTCAATAAACTAAGAAAAATTGATAAAAACTACAAAAGACAAAGCCTTGAGGGCAATTGATATCCACTTACAAACCTAATGTAGATCATTGAACCATTCACTCATTCCATCACATTCATTACCTATGGAGAATGCTATCACTTCAAAATTGAAGATCAACATTCATTCCTTCTTAATAGTAAACCTCATTGATGATCACTTTAGGCAAACCACACCATAAAGGTGTTTCATCAATGGCATTATACACGAAGGACCATAGATTTGATAACAAGAAGGCTTCTACCAAAGACATAGCCATTTAACAAAACATAGCATTCATTAGGCCAAACCTAGAACAAACCATATTCAAGATTCATCCTTTCATTACTTCGATAGGATAAATATGAGAACAATCCACATTAACATACTTATGTAGCAAGAATCACAACACATTATACACTAGAAGTTCTAAGTCCGTGTTCTTGGATTTTCATGCAAAATGAGTTAAGAAATTTTAAACTTTACTAACACCCTAACACTTCAATCATAAAAATTCTTCCTATTCTAAAACAACCCATGATATATATGAAGTAAAACATACCATTAAGAACACATGAATGCTAAATAACAAAAACATAAAAAATGAGTGCAACAACCTATTCATTACTTTAACTACTTGTTGTGAAGATAAATCTTCTATCCTTCTTAGATATTAGTTTGCAAGAGTGAATTTGAAATCTCTTGTCGAACCTCACTAATGACTTCTTTAGTCAAAACACGGCTAAAAGTATCCGATCAATGGTGTTAAGCATGAAGAATCAACAAACTTGGTAACACTTATAAACACTACACCGTGTTTAAGCATTGAACCAATTCATGCATTTACACAAGATTAGTCAAGAACAATCGACATTAATCGACTTCTCTCATTTGCTACCTAAAACAAACATCACAACAAGTTCAACATCATCACATTCATCTTGCAATTATAAACCCATCAACACAATCAAAAGCTCTAATTCATACTCTTGAATTTCATATCAAGAAGGGGGAAATGTTGCTACTTTTTCCCAAATCCTAACAAGCAATCTTACAAGTACTTCACATAATCAAGCTTTCAAGAACATTAATGGCATTAACAATCCACATTTAATGCTCAATAAATGCACAATAGCAAAAGCAACAATAGATAGAAATGATTCTCAAGACATGAATTTGAAAGTCTCAATCAATTTCTCCAAAGTATAAACTAACCTAGTTAATGAAAATGCATAATTAATCCTAAAAAAACTAAGAAAAGAAATAAGAAAAACTAGGGTTGGAAACCCAGAAAATCACAGGAAGGAGAAGAGCTGAAGAGAGAGGATAAGGCTTGATATTTATAGTACAATAAGTAGAAAAGATTTCGGGCCATACGTCTGTCATGACTCGAGACCAATCCTTCGTGAGTCGCGACCGAACCAAGTTTCAGAATCTGGATTTCTTTCTTCTTTTTGTTTCAAGGCCGCCTCCTCACTTCACTTATCTTCAATTCTTCAAGTCTTCAAAAGCTCAAAGGCAAGTCTTCAAATATTCAAATCTTGAAAGGTAATCTTCAAAGTCTTCAAAATCTTGAAACAAATTGCCTTGTCACACAAAATCCTCCAAAAAAGTAACAAAAGCGTAAATGTCGCTTTTAAATATCCTTAGAGAATTTCAAGGAAAAATTTCACATCTAGAGAACAAAAGTGTAGAAAAGTGAATCCTAAAAGTCCCAAAATAACCATATAAAATGGGAACATCAAACCTTCCCGCACTTAAACCTTACTCGCCCTCGAGTAAGAAGAGATTCAAGCACACAAAGGAATTTATTTGTCCACATCCTAAACTAATATTACCCCAAATCAAAGCCTCACAAAAACTCTCAATATCACAAATTCCAAAATCAAAGCTCAAATGAGAAATTTCTCACACACAACCCCAACTCTTGAATCTAACCAAACCTACAACTAATCAATTCACTACCCATAAAAATGTTTCAATGTCCCGAATTGATAATCCCAAAGTCCAATTGCACAAAATGAAGTTAAAATCATATGAAAGGATCAAGAAAATACTTCACTCTATAACAATATATCAACCCAAAAGCGAAGTATGCAAAGAATAAAAAATTTCATAACCATACTTCGTTTTTAACCCGCTAAGTTACCCAATCCCAAGAAGTCCTATGATGTTAGGCTACCTGATCCATCCATGTGTCAACCGCAACCTTATGACTCCAACGCCAGCAAATGAGTGAAAAGTAACAAAATTTTCTTTTTCTTCAATTTTCTCTCCTTCTCTCATTTTTCCATGGAGTCCCTTCGGTTTGCATCCTAGCCACACATCATATTTCTTTTAGCTCACATCTCACCCACATTTTGCCTCTCATTTTTTCCTAGGCCCCCCTTTTGAGTTTTCGATCTATCTGGGCCCCCAATGTTGCCTAAGTTTCCCTCTAGGGTTTTCAACTAAATGGGTTTTCTTTTTAAGAATTTTTTCATTTTTCATTTTCTTTTTTTTCAAAATTTTCAATTTTTTCTTCCTTGTTCCCATGTTTTCCCAATAAAAAGTAGCAAATAGGATTCCAAATAAAGATTGCATGCATGTGGGTTCTCTAACCCCTCCCCGCACTTAAAACATTACATTGCCCTCAATGTAAACATATAAGGAAAGAACAATAAAAACTCAAGGTAACAGGTAGAGTGAGTCCCATTTCTCCGCATAGTTACCGGTGATACAGCGCAATCCCATGTGTTTGTATAGAATCGTTCCCAAAATTGGTTTTAGAGCTGGAGGGGAGGAGGAGCAAAAGTGTTGTAGAAGGACTCACCCTTCGAGCAAAACATTGTCTCCTTGATGCCGTTTGATCAAGACTAACACCACAGAGAACAACATCAAACTCACAAGCACATAAGGATTTGTAATACTAGGTTTAGCATCAAAAGTTAATAACCATAGTATTCTCAAATAACAACCAATCCATCATGCAATCACCACTATAATATTTTCCAATAAAATATCCAACATATATTGACACATATCCAAGCATCATTATATAATATAGCAATTATATTCACAATGATGTAGTCGGCATACTACAATCAACAAACATACTATAAATATGCAAAAATATTCATATGTCTATATATGTAAGATGGAGGAGGAATGAGTGGAGTTGTGGTGGTTCTTGGGAGTATTTTGTGAAGAAAAAGAAAGGATTGTCCAATGTTTAAACTCAGTTGAAAAGCAAGTCTCTCCATCGCGACTGATAACAGTACCTTTCACGACTCAGGATGCCTTGTCGCGACTCGCAAAGAATCCATTGCGACTCACGACTTCTTGGGTCTGCGAGGTCACTCTTTCAGAAATTTTTTGTATTCCATCGCGACTCATGATGCCCATGTCGTGACTCATGACAAGCTGCTGCTGGGAGTTCATTTTTTCTCCTCTGTTCATCGTGAATTGTTACATATCCTTCTCGAATCGCAAAAAACAGGGTTTCATAATCACGAGCTTCCATTCGGGCCACCGCTTCCAATATATTCCTCACATGCCCCTCAATAACCTCAACACTAGAAGAGATTCGAGTGTCCAGTTCCTCACTAGTCTTGGCCAAGTTGTTCAATTTTGCTATTGCATTCATGATTTCCTCACATGTTAACCTTGAACTTTCTTGGTGGTCTAGGTTTTGGGGCATGGTATAATATGGTGAAGGGATGTGCCCATTTTATAGGATTATATTAGGAATTTTAGGATTCATTTTTGTACACTTTTACGCTCTAAATGTGGCATTTGCCTTGAAATTCTCTAAGGAGAGTTAAAAGAGACTTTTACGCTTTTATTAAATTTCTAGAGAATTTTGTGTGACAAGGTAATTTGTTCGAACACTTTTGAAGACTTTGAAGAATACCTTTGAAGATTTGAAGACTTGTATTTGAGCTTTTGAAGACTTGAAGAATTGAAGAAAAGTGAAGTGAAGAGGAGGACATGAAGCAAAAAGAAGAAAGAAATCAAGATGCTGGAACTGGGCACCGTCGCGACTCACGATGAGCGTATGGCCAGAAATCTTTCTTGCTTTTTTGAACTATAAATACTCACCTTATCCTCTTCTCTTCAATAACAGATTCAGATCTACTTCCTCTTGCAATTTTTCTGGGTTAAAACCCTAGTTTTACTCTTCTTTCTTTTCTTAGTTTCTGTAGGTTAATCATGCCTTTTAATTATCTAGCTTAGTTTTATCTTGGGAGCAATGGACTGAAGCTTCCATATCTATGTAGTAAGAACCATATCTATCTATTTGGTGCTTTTGCTATTGTGCATTTATTGAGCTTTGAATGTGAATTGTTAATGGCATTGATGTTGTTGGAAGCTTGAGTATATGAATTTCTTGTATGATTACTTGTTAGAGTTGGGAGAAAGTAGCTAATTCTCCCCTCTTTTAATAAGGAATCCAAGATCATGAGTTAGAGCTTCTTAATGATGTTGATGTGTTGATAATTGCTAGATGAATGTGATGATGCTGAATTCGTTGTCATGTTTGTTTTAGGTAGCAAATGAGATAGATCTATGAATGTCGATCGTTCTTGACTAATCTTGTGTAAATGCATGAATTGGTTAAATGCTTAGACACGGTGTAGTGTTTATAAATGTTGCCAAGCTTGTTGATTCTTTGTGCTCAATGTCATCAATGGGATACTTTTAGTCGTGTTTTGGCTAAGGGAGTCATTGGTGAGGTTTGACAAGAGATGTCAAATTCACTCTTGCAAACTACTATCTAAGAAGGATGGAAGATTTATCTTCACAATAAGTAGTGGAAGTAGTGAATAGATTGTTTCACTCGTTCTTGAAGCCTTTGTTATTTAGCGTTCATGTGTTCTTAATGCTATGTTTTACTTCATTTATGACATGTGTTGTTTGAGAATAGGAAGTGTTTGTATGATTTAAGTGTTAGGGAGTTAAGAAAGTGATGAATTCCATAAGTCTTTTGCATGAAAATCTAAGAACATGACTTAGAACTTCTTGTGCATAATGTGTTGTAACTCTTGCTAGATAAGTATGTTGATGTGGATTGTTCTCATATTTATCCTATAGATTATATGAAAGGTTTAACTTTGAATGTGTTTTGTTCTAGGTTTAGCTAGTGAATGCTATGTTTGGTTAAATGGCTATGACTTTGGTAGAAGGTTTATTGTTGTCAAATTTATGGTCCTTTGTGTATAATGCCATTGATGAAATACCCATATGGTCATTGTTTTTCTAGAGTGATCATCAACAAGGTTTGCAAATGGTCATTGTTTGTCTTTGCAAATTACTCATTGGCATTCCCCATAGGTAACAAATGTGATAGGATGAGTGAATGGTTCAATGATCTACATTAGGTTTGGAAGTGGATATCAATTGCCCCCAAGACTTTGTTTTCGTAGTTTTAAAACCCTTTTTCTTAGTTTGTTTCATGATTAGCATAGTTACTTGACTTTGCTAGTTTTCTTGTCTTTTAACTTTCATAACTTAAGACAACCAGCAAACCAACCCTCCCTCTTTTACATGCTTTTTATATGTATGTGTATATATATATATATCTACTTCTAGCATAATATCAACCTTTTTTTTAATTGCTTAAGAAAATCCCTTTTCTTCGTGGATGACCCCAACTTGCCGCTATCTACTTAGTTGTAGATAGTAAGCATTTAGGGCTTATAAATATTAACTAAGAGAGGTATGACAACGGCCTCCCAAATTTTGGCATCGCTGCCAGGGAAGAGGCATTTATTTTTAAGTGTTTACGTGTATTTGGTTGCAAATTAGCTAGTTGTTTTTATTTTCCACTCCTTGGTGGTTATTTTTGTTCGGAGTAGGTATTGTTTGAGTTCTTGGTAAATTTTTATCGAGAATCCTTGCAATATGATTTTGGACTTTTGAAAATTTTTTAAAAAAGAATAATGGAGCTTCTCACCTTGAGGGAACTCATGATGAAAAGAGAGGCTCAACAAGCAAAGTTTTGTAGGATGTGTCATTCTGACCATCCTACCGAGTCTTGCTATTTGTTGTGGGAAGAGCACTATGAAAGGGAAAGAACCCTTGTTTTCCAAAACCAAGGATATTATGAAGAGTGCTACCAACAGGTAATAGATGTTGGTTTTCAAGGGCGAGAAGCTCAAGAATGGTATCCATACCACAATCCTTACAATCCAGAATGGAGTGGTAATCCGGATTGGTTGTATGAGAATAAGCCGGAAAATCAACAATATGAGCAAAATAGTTGGCCATCACCATCTTATACCATACCCCAAAACCAAGCCCAACAAGGAAGTTGAACTTTGACACAAGAGGAAGTTATGAATACAATAGTAAACTTGAACAACTATACTAGTGAAGAACCGGGTACCCGGATCTCCTCTAGTGTTGAGGCTATTGAGGGGCATGCGAAGAGTTGGTACAAATGGAAGCTCATGATTCAGAAAATACACCATCCCAAATTGAACTCGAGGATTCGGTGAGTGAGGTCACCATGGGAAATGTTCTTGAGTTTGAAGGGGGTGAGGAGTTGGTTCTTGAGGATGATAAAAAGGAGGAAGAGGTGATTGTGCTACATTCATTAGCATCGTCACCCCTACCCCTACCTATTGAACCAACTCCACCATTTTTGGAACTTTTGAGGGAGATAAGAGAGGAGCCAAAAGACTACCACAAGCCTCCTAACCACTCAACTCCCTTTAAACCATCTCCACATCAACAAGACTTTCCTCTTGAAAGTTTTATACCCCCACCTCTCTACTTTTGGATACTCATGTGAAGGGGTTCAAGCCTTCACCATATGGATAGCATTAGGGTTGTGTCGACGACTTAAATATACGCCCGATGACGTAAATAAATTTGGCCTTTATTTTGGTTTTTTTATTTTTTTATTTTCGTTATTTTGTCTTGTTCTTTTTACGGTGTGTTTTTCTGTGATTTTGTAGCAAAGTGAAGTGCATTGTACTGGAGGAGATGAAGGAATGAGATCCATGAGAAAGGGAAGAAAGCTTGGAATGTTGGTAAGAAAAGATTAAATTCTTTCTAAGTTCTGGGAAATCCTGTCATCACGAGTCGCGACGGACCATCGTGAGTCACAACAGAGTTGTCGCAAGTTGCGATATAATCAGAAATTTTGTGCTAAAATTCAGCTCCCAACCTCTACTTTTTGCGAGTCGCGATGAGCCATTGCGAGTCGCGACCAACGGGTCCTCGAGACATCATCCCTCTGAGACCTCGACTCGAGCCAAACCCGAAAAGACAACAGCCCCTTGAGACCATTCCTTCGAGACAAACTCCTGGAGAAATCATCCCCTCGAGACCTCGACTCGACCCGAACCCAAAAATACGCCAGCCCTTCAAGACCAGCCCTTCGAGACCAACCCTTCGAGACATCATTCCCTCGAAGACCTAGGGTCCTCGAAGTCCACAAGCCCTCGACTCAAGCCGAACCTGAAAGTTCATCACCCATTCAAGACCTTAGGTCCTCGAGGCCAGAAACCCTTGAGACATCATCCCCTCAAGACCTCGGGTCCTCAAGGCTGCAATCCCTCGACTCGAGCTGAAGCCCTCTAGACATTATTGATAGCGGGCGGTCGTTGCACCCCCTATGCAAAAGATAATTTATAAGCCCTTTTTGCTTACTTTCTACAACTAGGTAGATAGCGGCAAATCGGGGTCGTCCAAGGAGAAGAGGGATCTTCCTAAGCGTCTAAGCACACAATGGTTGATATTAGGCTAGGAGTAGATATATATACACACACATAAAAGCATGTAAATGGGGGGGGGGGTTGGTTGGTTGTTCCTAAGTTACGAAAGTAAAAAAGACAAGATAACTAGCAAGGTCAAGTGACTATGCTAATCATCAAACAAAACTAAAGAAAAGGGGTTTTAAACTACAAAGATAAAGCCTTGGGGGCAATGGATATCCACTTCCAAATCTAATGTAGGTCATGCAAAGGAGCTACGGAATTCGTCACGTTTCTAACACCTAACCAATTCAATTATACAAACACTCCCTATGCTCAAACAACTCATGGCACAAGTGAAGTGAAACACACCATCAAGAATACACAAATGCTAAATAACAAATGCTTCAAGGATGAGTTAAAATCATCTATTCAATACTTCAACTACTTGTTGTGGAGACTAAACTCCTATCCTTCTTAGTTCGTAGTTTGCAAGAGTGAGTTCGACATCTCTCGTCAAACCTCACCAATGACTCCCGTTGTCGCGACCACGACTCAAGGTATCCCATTGGTGGCATTTAATCACGAAGAACCAACAAGCTTGGCAGTGCTTATGACCACTACACCGTGACTAAGCATTTAACCAATTCATGCAATTACACGAGATTGGATGAACGTACAATGCACATTCATCCAAGAGCATATAACTCTCTCATTTGCTACACAAACGAACATGACGAAGAGTTCAACATCAATCACATTCATCTAGCACATTATCAATCCATCAACACAATCAAAAGCTCTAAATCATACTCATACATTCCTAACAAGAAAAGGGGGGAAATCAACCCAAATCCCCCAAACCCTAGCTAGCAATTCATACAAGTATTTCATATCCTCAAGCTTCCAACAACATCAATGAAATCAACAATTAACATTCAAAGCCCAATAAGAGCACAATAGCAAAAACACCAAATAGATAGATAAAAATGAGTTCATGTGGAAGCTTCAATCCTTTGCTCCCAAGTACAAAAACTACTCTAGAACAACAAAAGGAATAAAAACTAAGAAAACAAGAAGATAAAACCTAGGGTTTTGGCCCAAAACAGGGGCCAAAAGCTGTGGAGAAGAAGGGGTGAAGAGGTATTTATAGTGGAAGAAAAAGGGGAGAAAAATTCTGCTGCAGAGCTGGATTCGCGCTGTCGTCGCGACTCGCGACCAGTTCCATCGCGAGTCGCGACCAGCAGTGAAATCCAGCCCTATTTTGTTTTGCTTCCTCCGGGTGAACCGTTGATCCGTTTTGGGAGTTCTTGTAGTCGATTTTATAGTGCTCGAGAAGAGGAATCCAATGGTGCCACTCTTGAGGGCTGATTCGTCTCTGAAAATTCTGAGAACCCTGGATCATCATTCATCCGTTGCTTTGCTCTCCTTTCTTCATCTCTTCACTACTTCAAATCTTCACAAAGCTCAAATGTAAAGGTCTTCAAATCATCAAATATTCAAAGATAAATCTTCAAAGTCTTCAAATCTTCAAAGTCTTCAAACAAATCACCTTGTCGCACAAAATCATCTAAAAAGTGATAAAAACGTCAAAGCCGCCTTTATCCCTCCTTAGATGATTTCAAGGCAAAATGCCACATGTAGAGCACAAAATTGCACAAAACCTAATCCTAAAAAGCCTAAAATAACCATCTAAAATGGACACATCAAACCTCCCCACACTTAAACCTTACTCGCCCTCGAGTAAGAAAAGATTCAAGCACACGGAGGAAATGACATATCCACATCCTAAAAACCCTAAAATAACTGCATAAAATGGCCTCATCAAATCTCCCCACACTTAAACCTTACTCGCCCTCGAGTAAGAAAAGATCCAAGCACACGGAGGAATTCATATGGCCATATCCTAAACTAATCCCCCAAACAAAGCCTCACAAAAACTCTCAATATCATAAATCCCAAAATAAAAGCTCACATGAGAATTTTTCACACACACATCCCCAATCCTATATCTAATCAAACCTACCACTTATCAATTCACTACCCATAAAAATATTTCAAAGCCCAGAATTGATATTCCCAAAGTCCAATGACACAAGATGAAGTTAAAACCATTTAAGAGGTTTAAGCACATACTTCACCTAATGCCAATATATCCACCAAAATCCAATGACATAAAATGAAGCTAAAGCCATATAAGAGGTTCAAACACATGCTTCACCTAATGCCAATATATCAACCAAAAATGAAGTAGAAAGAGATAAGGAATTTCATAACCACACTTCGTTTCCTAACCCACTAAGCTACCCAATCCCAAGAGGTCTATAGATGTTGAGCTACCCGATCCATCCATGTGACAACCGCAACCTTATGACTCCAACGCCGGCAAATGAGTGAAATCTTAGAATTTTTCTTTTTCTCTCTTTTTCTCTCATTTTACCTAGGAGCTCTTTCGAGTTTTCATCCTAGCCGCACATCATGTTTCTTTAGCTCACATCTCACCTTTTTCCGTACATTTTAGCCTCTCATTTTTTCCTAGGCCGCCCTTTCGGGTTTTCGACCTATCCGGGCCCCCAATGTTGCCTAAGTTGCCCTCTCGGGTTTTCAACTTAGCGGGTTTCCTTTTTCTTTTTTTTTCTTTTTCTTTTTCTATATTTTTTTTGTTTTTCTATATTTTTTTTTCTTTTCTCATGTTTTTCCAATGAAAAGTAGCAAAAAGCATTCCAAAACTATCTAGCATGCATGTGAATCCTCTAACCCCTCCCCACACTTAAAAAATTACATTGCCCTCAATGTAAACATATAAGGCAAGAACAATAACAATCAAGGTAAGGGGGTAGAGTGACACCCGTTTCTCTGCAAATTCGCCGGTGATGTGGCGCAATCCAATGTAATTGTATGGTCCCAAAATCGGTTTCGGAACCGGAAGGGGGAGCAAAGATGCCGTAGAAGAACTCACCCCTCGAGAAAAGCATTGTCTCCGTGGCGCCGTTTGATCAAGACTAACACCACAAAGAACAACATTAAACTCACAAGTACATAAGGATTTGTAATACTAGGCTTAGCATCAATAGTTAATAACCATAGTATTTTCAAAGAACAACCAATCCACTCTCAACCACCACTATAAGATTATTCATTAAAAATATCCAACATATATTGACATGTATACAAGCATCATTATAAGATATGCACTTATGGTCACAATGATGTAATCGGCATACTAAAATCAACAAATGTACTATAAAGATGCAAGAATGTTCATATGCCAATATATGTAGGATGGTGGAGGAATGAGAGGTATGTGATGGTTCTTGGGAGTGTTGGGTGGAGAAGAAGGAAGAATCATGCAATGTTTAAGATCAAATGAAAACTTGGAATTTTCATCGCGACTCGCGACTGAAGTGGTCGCGACTCGCGACGGACTTCATCGCGACTCGCAAAAAGTAGAGGCCGGGAGCATAATTTTTGGAAAAATTTTCTGGTCACGTCGCGACTCGCGATGTCCTATCGCGAGTCTTTCGCGACTCGCGGAAAGTTGGTTCCGAGAGCCCAAAATTTCTGAGCTCGTCGCGACTCGCGACGAAGATCATAGCGACTCGCGACGAGCATCGCGACTCGTGGAAAGTTGGTGCTGGGAGTGGATTTTTCTCCCCTGTTCGTCGCGACTCGCGACGGCAGGGTATCCCAGGCTTAAAATTTTTTCGTTTTCTTACCAACTGTCCAAGCTTTCTTCCCTCGTTCATTGATCTCGTTCCTTCATCTCTTTCATTGCAATGCACTTCATGTTGCTACAAAATCACAGAAAAACATGCCATAAAAAGAACAAAACAAAACAACAACAAAAACAAACTAAGAAACACAAACTAAGAAACAAAAACTAAAAGAAATGCCGAATTTATTTAATGTCGTCGGCACGACGAAGCTCCGTATTTTTAAGGTCATCGGCACGACCCTAATGTTATCCGTATGGTGAAGGCTTGAACCCCTTCACCATGAGCTTTCAAAAGTCGAGAGGTGCGGGTACAAAACTTTCAAGAGGAAAGTTTTGTGGAGGTGGAGATGGTTCAAAGGGAATTGAGTGGTTAGGGAGCTTGGGATAATCTTTCGGCTCCTCTCTCGTTTCCCTCAAAACTTCCAAAAATGGTGGAGTTGGTTCACTAGGTGGGAGAAGGGGTGACGATGCTAATGGATGTAGCACTATCACCTCTTCCTCCATTTTTCTATCCTCTACAACCAACTCCTCATCCCTTTCAAACTCAAAATCATTTTTATTGGTGACCTCACTCACCGAGTCATCGAGTTCAAGTTGGGATGGTGTATTTTCGGAATCACGAGCTTCCATGCGGGCTAATACCTCTAATATGTTCCTCGCATGCCCCTCAATGGCCTCAACACTAGAGGAGAGCTGGGTATCCAGCTCCTCACTAGTAAAGGAGTTCAAGTTTGCTATGGTATTTAAGACATCCTCACGTGTCAAACTTGAACTTCCTTGTTGGGCTTGGTTTTGGGGTATGGTATAGGGTGGTGATGGCCAACTAGGTTGCTCATAATGTTGGTTTTCCGGCTCATTCTCATACCACCAATCCGGACTACCACTCCATTCCGGATTGTTAGAGTCGTGGTATGGATAGCATTCATGAGCTTCTTGCCCTTGAAAACCAACATCTCCTACCTCTTGGTAGCACTCTTCATAGTACCCATGGTTTTGGAAACCATGGGTTCTTTCTCGGTCATAGTGCTCTTCCCACAACAAATGGCAAGATTCGGTAGGATGTTCGAAATGACACATCCTAAAAAACCTTGCTTGTTGAGCCCCTCTTCTCATCATGAGTTCCCTCAAGGTGAGACGCTCCATTACAAAATTTTTTTTTTATTTTTTTTATTTTTCAAAAGTTCGGAATCATAGTGCAAGGATTCTCGATAAAATAAATTACCAAGAACTCAAGCAATACCTGCTCCGAACAAAAACAACCACCAAGTAGTGGAAAATAAAAACAACTAGCCAATACACAACCAAATACACCTAAATACTTAAGAATAAACGCCTCTTCCCCGGCAACGGTGCCATTTTGATAGCGGGCGGTCGTCGCACCCCCTATGCAAAAGATAATTTATAAGCCCTTTTTGCTTACTTTCTACAACTAGGTAGATAGCGGCAAATCGGGGTCGTCCAAGGAGAAGAGGGATCTTCCTAAGCGTCTAAGCACACAATGGTTGATATTAGGCTAGGAGTAGATATATATACACACACATAAAAGCATGTAAATGGGGGGGGGGGGGCTTGGTTGGTTGTTCCTAAGTTACGAAAGTGAAAAGACAAGATAACTAGCAAGGTCAAGTGACTATGCTAATCATCAAACAAAACTAAAGAAAAGGGGTTTTAAACTACAAAGATAAAGCCTTGGGGGCAATGGATATCCACTTCCAAATCTAATGTAGGTCATTGAATCATTCACTCATTCTATCATATAGCATTACATGACTCAACATCAACATACCCATCTAGCAAGAATCACAACACATAAATCACAAGAAGTTCTAAGTTCATGCTCATAGATTTTCATGCAAAGGAGCTACGGAATTCGTCACGTTCCTAACACCTAACCAATTCAATCATACAAACACTCCCTATGCTCAAACAACTCATGGCACAAGTGAAGTGAAACACACCATCAAGAATACACAAATGCTAAATAACAAATGCTTCAAGGATGAGTTAAAATCATCTATTCAATACTTCAACTACTTGTTGTGGAGACTAAACTCCTATCCTTCTTAGTTCGTAGTTTGCAAGAGTGAGTTCGACATCTCTCGTCAAACCTCACCAATGACACCCGTTGTCGCGACCACGACTCAAGGTATCCCATTGGTGGCATTTAATCACGAAGAACCAACAAGCTTGGCAGTGCTTATGACCACTACACCGTGACTAAGCATTTAACCAATTCATGCAATTACACGAGATTGGATGAACGTACAACGCACATTCATCCAAGAGCATATAACTCTCTCGTTTGCTACACAAACGAACATGACGAAGAGTTCAACATCAATCACATTCATCTAGCACATTATCAATCCATCAACACAATCAAAAGCTCTAAATCATACTCATACATTCCTAACAAGAAAAGGGGGGAAATCAACCCAAATCCCCCAAACCCTAGCTAGCAATTCATACAAGTATTTCATATCCTCAAGCTTCCAACAGCATCAATGAAATCAACAATTAACATTCAAAGCCCAATAAGAGCACAATAGCAAAAACACCAAATAGATAGATAAAAATGAGTTCATGTGGAAGCTTCAATCCTTTGCTCCCAAGTACAAAAACTACTCTAGAACAACAAAAGGCATAAAAACTAAGAAAACAAGAAGATAAAACCTAGGGTTTTGGCCCAAAACAGGGGCCAAAAGCTGTGGAGAAGAAGGGGTGAAGAGGTATTTATAGTGGAAGAAAAAGGGGAGAAAAACGCTGCTGCAGAGCTGGATTCGCGCTGTCGTCGCGACTCGCGACCAGTTCCATCGCGAGTTGCGACCAGCAGTGAAATCCAGCCCTGTTTTGTTTTGCTTCCTCCGGGTGAACCGTTGATCCATTTCGGGAGTTCTTGTAGTCGATTTTATAGTGCTCGAGAAGAGGAATCCAATGGTGCCACTCTTGAGGGCTGATGCTTCTCGGAAAAGTCTGAGAACCCTTGATCATCATTCATCCGCTGCTTTGCTCTCCTTTCTTCATCTCTTCACTACTTCAAATCTTCACAAAGCTCAAATGTAAAGGTCTTAAAATCTTAAAATCTTCAAAGATAAATCTTCAAAGTCTTCAAATCTTCAAAGTCTTCAAACAAATCACCTTGTCACACAAAAGCATCTAAAAAGTGATAAAAACGTCAAAGCCGCCTTTATCCCTCCTTAGATGATTTCAAGGCAAAATGCCACATGTAGAGCACAAAATTGCACAAAACCTAATCCTAAAAAGCCTAAAATAACCATCTAAAATGGACACATCAATTATCCCCTTGAGACCTGGGTTCTCGAGGCCACAAGCCCTCGACTCAAGTTGAAGTCCTCGAGACCTCGGGTCCTCGAAGTTACAATCTCTCGACTCGAGATGAATCCCTTGAGACATCATCCCCTCGAGACATCGGGTTCTTGAGGCTAAAAACCCTCGAGACCAGTGAAGCCTTTTAGCCCCTCGAGACCAACACCCCTCAAGACGTCATTTTTCATTCTCAAGCCCAGCTAGACCTAAGCCACTCGAGACCAAATCTTTCATCCTCGAAACTAGCTAAACCCGAGCCCTCCCTACCTATCGCGAGTCACGATGATGCATCGTGAGTTGCGACCAGTGCTTTCGCGAGTCGCGATGGGAAAACCCAACTTTTCAACTGTGCTTAAACACTGGATAATCCTTCCTTCATCTCCACCAAGTACTCCCAAGAACCACCACACCCCCAGTCATTTCTCCACCATCTTACGTATACTGACATATGAAGATTCTTGCATCTTTATAGTATCTTTAATGATTGTAGTATGTCGACTACATCATTGTGACTATAATTTCTATATTCTTTAATGATGCTTGGATGTGTGTCAATATATGTTGGATATTTTAATTGGACAATCTTATAGTGGTGATTGCATGCTGGATTAGTTGTTCTTTGAGAATACTATGGTTATTAACTCTTGATGCTAAACCTAGTATTACAAATCCTTATGTACTTGTGAGTTTGATGTTGTTTTCTGTGGTGTTAGTCTTGATCAAAGGGCGCCAAGGAAACAACATTTTGTTTGAGGGGTAAGTTCTTCTACGGCACTTTTGCTCCCTCTTCCAGCTCCGAAACTAATTTTGGGACCGATTCTATACAATTACATTGGATTGCGCCATATCATCGGCGACTGTGCGGAGAAAAGGGTGTCACTCTACCTCTTACCTTGAGTTTTATTGTTCCTACCTTACATGTTTACATTGAGGGCAATGTAATGTTTTAAGTGCGGGGAGGGGTTAGAGGACTCACGTGCATACTAGCTTCATTTGGAATGTTTTTTGCTACTTTTGATTGGAAAAACATGAGAAAAAGAAAGAAAATTTTGAAAAAAAAAATAGAAAATGAAAATAAAGAAAAAAAGGGAATGAAAAGAAAGCCCGCTATGTTGAAAACCCGAGAGGGCAACTTAGGTAACATTGGGGGCCCAGATAGGTCAAAAACCCAAAAGGGCGGCCTAGGAAAAAATGAGAGGCCAGATGTGTGGAAAAAGGTGAGATGTGAGCCAAAGAAACATGATGTGTGGCTAGGATAGAAACCCGAAAGGACTCCTAGGCAATATGAGAGAAAGAGAAAAAAAGGAAAAGTGCTATGATTTCACTCATTTTTCGGCGTTGGAGTCATAAGGTTGCGGTTGTCAAATGCATGGATCGGGTAGCTCAAAATCTTTAGACCTCTTGGGATTGGGTAACTTATTGGGTTGAAAAACAAAGTATGGTTATAAAATTCTTGATTATTTTATACTTTATTTTGGTTGATATATTGGCATTGGATGAAGTATGTGTTTAAACCTCCTCTATGGTTTTGACTTCATTTTGTGTCATTGGATTTTGGTTGATATATTGGTATGAAGTGAAGTATATGCTTGAACCTGCTATATGGTTTTAACTTCATTTTGTGTCATTGGACTTTGGGATAATTGATTTGGGACTTTGAAATGCTTTTATGGGTAGTGAATTGATAAGTAGTAGGTTTGGTTAGATTTCGGAATTAGTGTTGTGTATGTGAGAAATTCTCATTCAAGCTTTGATTTTGGGATTTACGATATTGAGAGTTTTTGTGAGGTTTTAATTGGGGGAGTATTACTTTAGGATATGGACATATGAATTCCTTCGCGTGCTTGAATATTTTCTTTCTCGAGGGCGAGTAAGGTTTAAGTGCAGGGAGGTTTGATGTGCCCATTTTATATGATTATATTAGAACTTTTAGGTTTCAATTTTGTACACTTTTGTGCTCTAAATGTGGCATTTTTCCTTGAAATTCTCTAAGGAGAGTTAAAAGCAACTTTTACGCTTTTATTACTTTTCTGGAAAATTTTGTGTTACAAGGTAATTTGTTTGAAGACTTTGAAGAATACCTTTGAAGATTTTAAGATTTGAAGACTTGTATTTGAGCTTTTCAAGACTTGAAGAATTGAAGAAAAGTGAACTGAAGAGGATGACATGAAACAAAAAGAAGAAAGAAATCAAGATGCTGGAACTGGGCACCGTTGCGACTCGCGATGAACCCATCGTGACTAGCGACAGACGTATGGCCAGAAATATTTCTTGCTTTTTTTTTTCTATAAATACTCACCTTATCATCTCCTCTTCAAAAACAGATTCATATCTACTTCTTCCTACAATTTTTCTTGGTTAAAACCCTAGTTTTTCTATTCTTTCTTTTCTTAGTTTTTGTAGGTCAATCATACCTTCTAATTATCTAGCTTGGTTTTATCTTGGGAGCAATGGATTGAAGCTTCCATATATATATATATATATATGTAGTAAGAACCATATCTATCTATTTGGTGCTTTTGCTATTGTGCATTTATTGAGCTTTGATTGTGAATTGTTAATGGCATTGATGTTGTTGGAAGCTTGAGTACATGAATTTCTTGTATGATTACTTGTTAGGGTTGGGAGAAAGTAGCTAATTCTCCCCTCTTTTAATGTGGAACCAAGAGCATGAGGTAGAGCTTCTTAATGATGTTGATGTGTTGATAATTGCTAGATGAATATGATGACGTTGAATTCGTTGTCAGGTTTTTTTTAGTTAGCAAATGAGATAGGTCTATAAATATTGATCGTTCTTGACTAATCTTATGTAAATGCATGAATTGGTTAAATGCTTAGACACAGTGTAGTGTTTATAAGTGTTTCCAAGCTTTTTGATTCTTCGTGCTCAATGCCATCAATGGGATACTTTTAGTCGTGTTTCGGCTAAGGGAGTCATTGCTGAGGTTTTACAAGAAATGTCGAATTCACTCTTGCAAACTACTATCTAAGAAGGATGGAAGATTTATCTTCACAACAAGTGGTGGAAGTAGTGATTAGATTGTTTCACTCGTTCTTGAAGCCTTAGTTATTTAGCATTCATGTGTTCTTAATGCTATGTTTTACTTCATTTTTTCCATGTGTTGTTTGAGGATAGGAAGTGTTTGTATGATTGAAGTGTTAAGAGTTAGGAAAATGACGAATTCCTTAACTCCTTTGCATGAAAATCTAAGAATACGAACTTAGAACTTTTTGTGCATAATGTGTTGTAACTCTTGCTAGATAAGTATGTTAATGTGGATTGTTCTAATATTTATCCTATAGATGCAATGAAAGGTTGAACCTTGAATGTGGTTTGTTCTAGATTTATCCTAATGAACGCTATGTTGGGTTAAATGGCTATGTCTTTGGTAGAAGTCTTGCGGTTGTCAAATCGATGGTCCTTCGTGTATAATTCCATTGATGAAATACCCCTATCGTCGTTGTTTGTCTAGGGTGATCATCAATGAGGTTTGCAAATGGTCGTTGTTTGTCTTTGCAAATTACTCTTAAGAAGAAATGAAAGGTGATCTTCCATTAGCATTCCCCAAAGGTAACAAATCTGATAGGATGAGTGAATGGTTCAATGATCTACATTAGGTTTGTAAGTAGATATCAATTGCCCCCAAGGCTTTGTTTTTGTAGTTTTAAAATCCTTTTTCTTAGTTTGCTTGATGATTATCATAGTTACTTGACTTTGCTAGTTTTCTTGTCTTTTAACTTTCATAACTTAGGACAACCAACCAACCAACCCCCCCCTTTTACATGCTTTTATATATATATATACACACACATATCTACTTCTAGCATAATAGCAACCTTTTGTGTTTAAATGCTTAAAAAAATCCCTCTTCTTCGTGGACGACCCCGACTTGCCGGCATTTACTTAGTTGTAGATAGTAAGCATTTAGGGCTTATAAATATTAACTTTAAGAGGTATGGGGATGGCCTCCTATGATGGACAACTATTTTGCTCGTATTGTTGGTTTTCTGGCTCATTCTCATACCACCAATCTGGATTACCACTCCCTTCCGAATTGTAAAATCTGTGGTATGGATACCATTCTTGGGCTTCTTGCCCTTGAAAATGAACATATCCTTCCTCTTGGTAGCACATTTCATAATACCCTTGGTTTTGGAACCCAAGAGTTCTTTCCCCCTCATAGTGCTCCTCTCTCAACATATAGCAAGACTCGGTAGGATGGTCGGAATGACACATCCTACAAAACCTTGCTTGTTGAGAATATCTTCTCATCGTGAGTTCCCTCAAGGATTTTTCATACGTGTTTCCTCATTCAGAAGCACAACAGTGCAATGATTAAACATTTTCCCCGACTATGTTCCTCAATCGGAACATAAAAGCTATTCATTTATGTCTTTCACCCATATGTTCCTTTCATCCAGTTTGGTCAGAATCCATAGCCACTATTTGTTAACAATGTTATGGCTAGGACACAGAGTTTAAAAAAAAACACTCTCATCAGTTTGTATTTGTACAACTTCAAATGCAACAACTTAAAAACTTAAACTCATAACATGGTACATAATCCAAATACATTCGAAACATCCAGCTTACAAGTTTCATTGTGCTACATAGTAAAACTTCCAAAAAAGGTTCAAATTACAACAAGATTTATAATTCCAAAAAAAGGGCTAGTGAACATTTAATGACATCGTTGGGGTCATCAGTGGTGAACATTGCAGCAAATTCTGGATCGCTTTCCTCTTGAGGGGGCTGTTCAATAACAACATCGTCCTGGACACTGTCTGAGAAGTTCAGATATAGTTTCGGCATCGTGTCATCGTCATTGAGCTCTAATTGTAGGCCACTTGATTTTATGAACTTGGCAACCATCTCTTTGTTTGTGTGTCTAACATATGCACGGATGCATTATAAATAGCAACTTATGATGCTTTTCCAATTCCATCAACTGCCTACAACATTTGAACAAAAACTTATCAACAAGTCTATATCCAAAAAAATATTTAATGAAAAAATTACAAAAAAAAACTTATAGAATTCACATTATCTAGACGACTCCGCCCTGTCCATTTCTGCATTTCTTGCTCTCTTAGCAATAGCCATTGCCATGTCTGGACCCTTAATTACCTTGTAATGCCACCTGTTGTCGTCCCCCTTTTCTTAGCTTCTAGTGCACGAACCAAACTCGTTGTAGTACTCAATGTTCAGCGCTCTATCAACTGGAATGACCCCAAATTGCTTCAGTAAGCCAACTATAAGTCCCCTGTATGGGAGACCCTTCTTCTTCTCGGCAGCCGCCTTCAATATATAGTTTACAATTGTGTAGCCCGGGTTAATTGGGATACCCTCCATGTTGTAATAAAAAACCAGCAAGTTTTCTATTGTCAACTCGCATGCATGTCCACCAGACGACAGTAAATTAATGCAAATCCACTCGTACACAATCCGCTGATGTAATATTAACTTCCCCACATAATAGTTTCATCCATAACCGCCCCGGCTCTTCCCTACAAAAGTACTTAACAACTATTTCAATGGGGTCCAATAGTGTAACCTCCATAATTGTGGGCCAGCTTTGCTGGTGAAAAATCTCCAAGGGACTATTAGGGGTATCGGGTCGGAGCTTGGAGGGGTTACTATAGGGGTATTCTAAAATGGCATTTATGGTACATTTTGTCACGGTCACATTGATTCGATTAACCTGGGTTAAATCCTTATTAATAAAAAAAATTCCCAAGTTTGCATAAAACTGGACAACTTCATAACTATGGACCCTTTCCTCCATTGTTAATAATTTATCCATATGTTGGTTTTTGAATTACCGTACTAAATGTCCTAGGGATAAGTCATCAAACCTATCTACAGGAAAAACCTTAGGATTGGAACACTTAAGGACACAAGGCCACTCGATATACCTTACTTCCGTAGCACTGGTGAAAAACTTTTGTCTCTCCCCAATGTGCTCAACCAGTTCATGGCTCCTTGCCGGTGCGTTCACATGCTTGCTCATCCTTCTGCCAACTCTGCTTCTCAACATGGTGATTATTAATAAGGTTTACGAAAATTGAATAAGGACTGGGGGGGTTAGGGTTCAAAGTTCTTGAGACAATTGGGGATTGAATCTAATTCCCATATTATTATTTTTTATATGAATCTAAGTTCCGAACTCAGAATATCTTCAGGGTTTCACTTTTTATTTCCATCATAAAGTTCCAATTGAGGAACTAATCATTTTCCAACAAAAAAAAGACACACATGATCCTTAGTCAGAACTAAGTGATGTCGGGTTCCCCACTATACACATAAAAACATTTCAAAGAGGGTATTCAATGCCAATTATAGGCGGGAGTTCCCCCCATGTTTCACTCACAAAGAACCCAAACACCCTCATTCCACAAAAAAATCACCACAAATCTTGGCCATATACCAACATCAATGTTCAATCCCACCAACCCCATTTATTCCACTCTAGCTTCACTCTTGGTTGTTCATCTTGGTTGTTGAGGTACAAAAGGAGGGTTTGAGAACAAAACATACCTCCAAGGCTAGGAATTGGGTAAATATTCCTTCTTCCATATTTTCAAAATTCATTTCTTAAACATTTCATATGTATATGCTTCTTAAATGTTTGAAAAAATTATTTCTTCTTCTCTTTGTGGAATATTCGAACAATGATTGTGTTGATATTAATTTAATTAAAATATATGTTGTATTTGTTTTAATATTCTAAGAATTTGAATACATGCTTATTGGAGATTCCATTGGTGTTCAATTTTTAAATGTCCAAAAAAGGGTCTCGTGATCATATTTCTTTGGAAAATGGGAATATGGAGAACAGTTTTTGAAGATGAGGACAGTGAGGAGTCCGATAAGGTAGTAATCGCTAAAACACATTGTAGAACTCTAGAAAGGAGAATGGCTAGAAAGGAGTTTACCTTGTTAGTTTTCAACAAGATGGGTTGTTTCTTGTCTGAATAGCTTGCCAAATGGTCAAGTTGGGTTGGCAAGGTCGGTAGGACTAGAATAGACATGAAATATGACAATTGGCATAGAGTTCCAAAAAATTACAAGGAGCGATTATGGTTGGAGTACAAGGTATGCAAACTATTTAGTTGACAATCGTTGTCTTAAATAATATTTTTTATGGGGTTCCAAATGAGGTATATTTAAAGAATTTACCTCAATTGTGTCCCTTTAGAGACCATTTGAAATAGATGGCCCGGACATGGACAACTTGAAGAAGAGGACCATGAATGTGTTATCTGAAGCTTGGCGAGAGTACAAATACACACTGTCGAGGGATTTCACCTTCTCCAACAAAAAAAGTGATAGACCATGTACAACATACACAAACATTGGGAGGTTGTCGTCGTACCTCTCAAAGTTAATATTTAGAAGCCCTGAAAGCTTACTAACTACAACTAAGTATATTTGGCAAATCACGGTCGTCCACGAAGAAGAGGGATTTTTCTAAGGGTTTAAACATATAAGGTTGATATTAGGCTAGAAGCATATATATATGTGTGTGTGTGTGTGTGTGTGTTTATTTATATATATAAGTAATTAAATGGGGGGGAGGGGCGGTTATGAAAGACAAGCTAACTAGGAAAGTTAAGTAACTATGTTAATCATGAAAAAACTAAGAAAAAGAGATAAAAACTACCAAAGAGAAAGCCTTAGGGGCAATTAATATCCACTTCCAAAGCTAGTGTAGATCATTGAACCATTCACTCGTTCTATCACTACTACTGGAACCCGCCCCCCCCAGCAGCTGTTTGTAGCAACTATTTAAAAAAATAGCAGCTATTTAACTAAGTAGCAGCTGTTATTTTTTTGTAGCCATGGGAGGTCGTTAATTGCCCCCCAGCAACTATTTAACTAAGTAGCCCCAAATGCTTACAACCTACAACTAAGTAGATAATGGAAATTCAGGGTCCTCCACGAAGAAGGGGGATTTTCTTAAGCATTTAAATATAGAAGGTTGATATTATGCTAGAAGTAAATATATAGATATATAAAAGCAAGTAAATAGGGGGTGTTGGTTGGTTGGTTTTCCTATGTTATGAAATTAAAAGACAAGCTAACTAGCAAAGTCAAGTAACTATGCTAATCATGGAACAAACTAAGAAAAATGGGTAAAAACTACAAAAGAAAATTGATATTCACTTCCAAACCAAATGTAGATCATTGAACCATTCACTCATTCTACCACATTGGTTACCTGTGGGGAATAAAACTTCCCATTCGAAGATCAACATGCATTCCTTCTTAATAGTAATTTGCAAAGACAAACAACGACCATTTATAGACCTCGTTGACAATCACTCTAGGAAAATCACACCACAAAGGTATTTCATCAACGACATTTCACACGAAGGACCATAGATTTGATAACAACAAGCCTTCTACCAAAGACATAACCATTTAACCAAACATAGCTTTCATTAGGCTAAACCTAGAACAAACCACATTCAAGATTCAATAATTCATTGTATCTATAAGATAAATATGAGAACAATCCACATTAACATACTAATCTAGCAAGAATCACAACACATTATGCACAAGAAGCTCTAATCATGTTCTTAGATTTTCATGCCAAAGAGATAAGGAATTCATCACTTTCCTAACACCCTAACTCTTCAATCATACAAACACTTCCTATTCTAAAACAACCCATGGAATAAATGAAGCAAAACATAGCATTACGAACACATGAATACTAAATAACAAAGGATTCAAGAACAAGTGAAACAATCTATTCACTATTTTCACTACTTGTGAAGATAAATCTTCCATCCTTCCTAGATAGTAGTTTGCACGAGTGAATTTGACATCTCTTATTAAACCTCACCAATGACTCCCTTAGTAAAAACACGACTAAAAGTATCTCATTGATGGCATTGAGCACAAAGAATCAACAAGCTTGGCCACACTTATAAACACTACGCCGTGTTTAAGCATTTAACCAATTCATGCATTTACACAAGATTAGTCAAGAACGATCGACATTCATAAACGTATCTCATTCGCTACAAGCAACAAACATGACAACGATTTCAATATCATCACATTCATCTAGCAATTATCAACACATCAACATCATTAAGAAGCTCTAACTCATCTTCTTGGATTCCATATTGAAAGAGGGGAGAATTAGTTACTTTCTCCCAACCCTAACAAGTAATCATACAAGAAATTCATATACTCAAACTTCTAATAACATTAATGCCATTAAAAATTCACATTCAAATCTCAATAAATGCACAATAGTAAAATAAAAAAATTGATAGATATGATTCTCAAGACATTAGCAAGGAGGTTTCAATCAATTGCTCCCAATATTAAACTAACCTAGATAATAAAAATACATCATTAACCTACAAAAACTAAGAAAAGAAAGAAAGGAAAACAAGGATTTTGAACCCAGAAAATTGCAGAAAGAAGAAGAGAGTTTAGAGAAGAGGATAGGATTCAATATTTATAGTGCAAAAAGTAAGAAAGTTTCTAGCCACCCGTTCATCGCGACTCGCAACCAATCCGTCGCGACTCTCGACCGAGCCCAGTTTCAGCATCTTGATTTCTTTCTTCTTTTTGTTTCAAGTCCTCCTCTTCACTTCACTTATCTTCAATTATTCAAGTCCTCCTCTTCACTTCACTTATCTTCAATTATTCAAGTCTTGAAAAGCTCAAATACAAGTCTTCAAGTCTTTAAATCTTAAAGGTATTCTTTAAAGTCTTCAAAGTCTTCAAACAAATTGCCTCGTCACACAAAATCCTCTAGAAAATTAACAAAAGCGTAAAATTTGCTTTTAATTATTCTTAGAGAATTTCAAGGAAAAATGCCACATCTAAAGCACAAAAGTGTACAAAAATAAATCCTAAAAGTCCTAATATAACCATATAAAATACATCAAGCAGCTATTTAATAAGCGCTTCTATTATAAATTGTTAACCAGCTATTTATTGAAGAACCGCTTCTAGAGTGAGGTATTTTAGTGTTGGTGGGAAATCATAGCAGCTATTTCTTAAAAACAGCTACTATATTAAATTTGACGGGAAATCATAGCAGCTATTATTTTAATAGCTGTTACGTATATTTTTGAAGCAGCTAATTATTTAAAGCCGCTTCTAGGGTGAGGTATTTTTGAATAGGCGGGAAATCATAGCAGTTGTACCCTAAAAAGCGTTGCTACATTAATTTAGATGGGAAAACATGGCAGTTATTATTTTAAAATAGCTGCTTCGTGCACTAGCACAATGGTGGAAGGGAGTCTGATGCATGTAGGGACCAAGATGATGGAATTCAGATTCACGACAATGGTTTCACCTTCGAAGATGTTGAGAAGTCCACCAAAAGTCCTAGGCATGACTAGACGAATGTCCACTATCTTCATTAACATGTGTGATTTTGGGATGGTGTCGTCTTCGTTTTGTAATGAATCTTAAAATTTAACCTGTGATTTGAATGTGGTTATTTTGTGTTTATGACGGTGTTATAAAATATCATACATGTTAAATAATTAGTCCATTTAGGCATGTATTTGAATTGGAAAAAAAAAGAGTTTAAGTAGGGATATGTTACAATCTTTTGAACATTGTAGCAGCTATTTTGTCTAAATTAAAATGATGCTACGGTGTTAGAAAATCTAACATGTTTCAAAAGGTGAATGATCTCGACCAAACTTTACTAACAAATGAAAAATATTGTAAGTAGTGATAGGTGACAACCATTTGAACATTGTAGTAGCTATTTTGTGTAACTTTAAATAGCTGTTACGATGTTAGAAAATCTAACATGTTTCAAAAGGTGAATGGTCTCGGTCATGCTTTCCTAAAAAATGAAAAATGATTTATGTAGTGATAGGTCACAACCATTTGAACATTGTAGCAACTATGTTGTGTAACTTTAAATAGCTGTTACAATGTTAGAAAACTAATATGTTTCAAAAGGTGAATGGACTCGGCCATGCATTACTAACAAATGAAATATTATTTAAGTAGTTATAGGTCACAACCTTTTGAACATTATAACAGCTATTTTTATGTAGACGTAAAAAGCTGCTTCGGTGTTAGAAAATCTTATATGTTTCAAAATGACATTGGTCTCGGCCATACATAAAAAAATTTAATTAGTAATAGGTGATAACTTTTTGAAATAGACACATTAGGTTATAAGGTGGGTATTTAAAACTTGGGTTGATATGCCCATGTTTTTGGCATATGGGCTTTTCTACCATGAAGCAAATTTAATCAATTTGTAATAAATAACTGATAGTTATATATAAGCATTATATATATTTGAAAAAAATAAAATTATCATGTGAGATATTATTAAATTTATATTTAGTTAGGGAGTATATAAATTTAACTAAACTTATCAAAAAATTTAAAAATATAGTTATAATTATGTTTTCTTCAGTAATTAATTATTTTTAAATTTCATAAATTATGATACTAAACCCGGTTTATTTTATGATTAGTCTTGAATTGGGTGAATAATGTAGAAAAATTAAATTACAGACGATTGCATGTTTAAAATTTGGGCTACAATGGGTGAACGGAAGCGCCTCTAACAATATTTAATAAAAAATATGCTATGGTCGAAAACTTTGTTACGACGTTATCCTTCTCTCAAAAATACATTATTTTTGTTATCATTGCATAAATATAGAAATCGAAAATAAATATTTTTTTGTGTGACATATTGAAAAGTGCTAGTACATGTTCTAAAGTAACTTAGAGTTGATTACTTAGAGGTAAAGAAAGGCAAATTGGAAAGGATTACATATATGATATTGAGCCCGATTGTTGATAAATATTCGGTTACGAACTCGGAAAATACTATGGGGGTGTTTAGGGTAGCATCACGTTCGAGCGGATTTGAATTTCAAGTAACGAGTAATGTTTTTAATTTTTGCACTTAGGTCCCTCCAAGAAAATGGGAGTTGTCGAATCACGAAATTGGCGACTCCAAAATTCAATTCAATATTATACATTTTTGAATTTGTGATTTGGGCATGTATGGATGAACGAAAAGGCCTCTAAAGTCAACATTGATTACTTCTACAAAATCTTTAAAAAATATATTATGGCCCAAAATTGTATTACCCTACTACCCATTGATCCGAAATACATGATTTTTGTTATTTTTGTATAAATATAGAAATAGAAAATAATTATTTTTTTGGAAGAAATGATGAAAAAAGCTAGTACATGTTCCAGAGTAATTTAGAGTTGATTACTAAGAGGTAAAGAAAGGGAAACCAGAAAGGATTTAAAACATGTTCTAGAGTCCGATTATTGATAAATATTCTATTATCTACTTGGAAAATACAATGAGGGTATTTAGAGAAGCATCATATTCGAGCAGATTTTAATTTCAAGTAACGAGTAAAGTTTTTACTTTTTGCACTTAGGTCCCTCCAAGAAAATTAGAGTTGTCAAATCACGAAATTGGAAAAACCAAAATGCAATTCAATGTTATATGTTTGTGAATTTGCGATTTGGGCATGTATGGATGAACGAAAGGGCCTCTAAAGTCAACATTGATTACTTCTACACAATCTTAAAAAATTACATTATGGCCCAAAATTGTATTACCCACTATCCATTGCTCTGAAATACATGATTTTTGTTATTCTTATATAAATATAGAAATATAAAATAAAATTTTTTTTTGGGAAGAAATGATGCAAAGAGCTAGTACATGTTCTAGAGTAATTTAGAGTTGATTACTTAGAGGTAAAGAAAGGGAAATAAGAAAGGATTACAAATATGTTCTTGAGTCTGATTGTTGATAAATATTCTGTTAAGAATTTTGAAAAAAAGGTCTACAAAATGAACACTAATAAATAAAATTTAACTTTAGCTAATAAACGATCAATCCTAAATTTGACTTTAGTAACCCTTCCAGGCATGTATTTAAATTGAAAAAAACAATTTAGTCTGTATTAGGCCACAACCTTATGAACATTTTAGCAGCTCTTTTATGAAGCAAATAATAGCTGCTATGGTGTTAAATCTCAACCATGTGATAGATTGAATCTCAACCATTAAATTAATATCTCATATAAATTCTAAAGCCCTACATTTTCTAATATCCCAAAAATCACGCCACCATCTCCTTCATTTTCTGTTTAGAGTCTTCGGACCTCACGGCACCACCATCTCCATCCTCCACCCTCATGCCTTCGTCGTGCCGCCTCTTGCACCGCCACTGGAGAAACCCTTCTTAGCCATGAAGCTATTGCCTTTCGTTGATTCCTCATGTATATCTGCGCTACCATCATCTCCTCCACTGTGAAGCTCTGTGTTGAAGCTCACCTCTGCCGTTCGACGGGAAGCTCTGTCATTCGATCACATCCGTTCGTTCCCCTCTATCGCCGCTGATTTAATCTGTCGGTAAGTCGGTGGCTTCCGTAACTCGCTCGATGCCAGGGAGGGTGGAGATCAGCACCCGATGATGAAGACCTCTGCCGCTGGAGATCGCCATCGTTGAATCACCGCTAGAAATCGTAAGAGATCGATCGATTGACACCGACGTCATTGTAGATTGGTTTTATCCTCGTGGTTCGGGTGGCACTGAGCATCTCAAATCGCACCAACCTCTCAATAGTGATGAGGTAGGAAGTGCGCCTTCCTAAGCGCGGAAAGGCAGTCGGAGGAACCAATCCTAGGTACTCCGCTAAGAGGCCTATCGTACCTCTGACCATGATCTTCCTCTTTGGCTTTCCTGCCACCTCCACGATCCTCTTCATCCACTACTCAGCCCACAACCCGTATCCTGGTCCCTAACTCGTCAAGTGCCACAAAAAGTGAATGTTGTTGTCTGGCACATTTGTCGGCTCCGTCGAGCAAAGTACTGTGCCAGCCAATAGTCGGTGCACATAACGAAGTGCGGGGTGAATGATAACACTGCTCTTGCCATGAGAGTTCTTTGCTCTCATGTTGATGACATTCCAAAATTTCATATCATCCTCGATCGATCGCTCCTAGGCCTGTGGTCCAGCCTGGCCTGTATTTCCACAGTGTTAAATCCAAATGCCTCCTTAATATGTAAGACGGTCATTTGCCTAGATATATCATCCAAGTGGAACGCAATGTACCTCTCACATGGTTTAACATCTCTTATGTTGCAGATCCTGGTCATTGACAGAAACTCTAGCGTGTATCTCCGGTAAGAGGGTGCGCTCTTGCTCATGAATCCTTCCATTCTCCCCTTGGCGAGGAGGCATCTGACATGCTGGGGGAGCCTAAGAGCATCTAGTGTGGGTACGTCTACAAAACTCGTCGCCTTGAGTTGATGACTCACCAGGGCTTCCAACCTTTCATCATAGAACCCGATGATCCGGGTCAAACCTATGTACTTATCCAGCGGGGCAGGTACATGGCTCAATTCCATTACCGGTGGTGGAGGCGGAGATGAACCGGCGGTGCGCCCACCTCAAGGAGGAGCCCTAGGCCTCTTTGTAGGGGCCATATCTAACAACCACAGCAAACAAGTCAAATGCACAGGAATATGTGTATATGCAATATTGCAAATTCATACTCAACCTTAAACTAGTTCATCATCACAAGCCAAATCAATTTCAAGCCTACTAGTTCAAGTTCTACTCACAATTGCACATACAATCTATATTATGTCCCACATGCCTATATTCTCAAGTCTATGAAGTCCTCACATAGTTGAAATCAAATATGCTATATCTCAAAATCACAATCTTGCCTAATTAGTTTAGCCACCATTAGTACATTCACAATGTCCACATTTAAGTCTCATCGCTAAACTACCCTAAGCAAAATACCATTTCAAAGCACAATAACATTTTATCCAAATAACAACCAAGTCTCATCAAGGGGCAACATGCCTCATATCAAGTATAAACCACAATCCATTCTTAACCAAAGCAACACTAATTGTGCAATGCAAGCATAAGACCAATAAGAGCAACTCAATACACTCAAAGTGATTATTCATTTTATCCTACATCCAACCAAGCCGTAAACACCAAATATTCATACCTTTCAAATCAAATTGCAAGAAAAATATATTCAACAACATCTACAATGTTCCAATTAATCAAACTAACCTAAGGTATCACACAAAGTTCATACAATTTCCCACAAAATAATTGATTAAATCATAATCACAAGTAAAGGTTAAGAGATTAAATAATTGTACCACTTAGATGCCTAGGACGATGAAGGGGTGAAGCCCACAAGAAATTTGAAGTTTAATTGGAAAAAATCACAAAACCCCTAAATTCTAGGGTTTTGTGTTCTTCAACTATTTTAGGTGGATTTGTGGGTGGAGCTTGGTAAGAAGGAATAGGGGTATAGAGTGGTGGTTGTGAGTGGTGGTGGGCAGCGGTCAGAGGGAGATGGCTTGGTGGAGGAATGGAGGAGAACATGAAGAGCGGCAAAGGGAGATGTGTGTTTGCGAAAAAAAACAAACTGGCCGTTTTTAAAACAAGGTTGTATGCCCATCATGACTCGCAACGTGTTTGTCACGACTCATGATGGGTAGGTTAAAGAATGCCAGAAGTCACTGTTTACGTTGTGACTCATGACCACTTCATTGCGACTCGCGATAGTTCGTTGTGAATCACGACGAGGCCCTCGCAACTCGCAAAAAGTGGAGGCCGAGAGCTCTATTTTCACACAAAATTTTTGATTTGGTCGCAACTCGTGACCACTTTTTTGCGACTCACGATGGTCCATCGTGACTCACGAAAAGTGGAGGCCAAGAGCTCTATTTTCACACAAAATTTTTTATTTGGTTGCGACTCATGATGGTCCGTCGCGACTCACGATGAGGCCATCGCGACTTGCGACGGACTACTAACCTAGTACTTAGAAAATTTTTTCGATTCCTCCTCTTGTCGAAGTCTTTCCTTCTTGACTCCAAGCATTTCTACCTTCAAAATCCCAATGTCTTGGCTTTAAAATTGCTTAAAAATCATAGAAAAATAACCCGTGAAAAGTATAAAGCAAAAAAATGAAACTGATGAGAAAATCCAAAACTAAGCAACATCAACGAAAAGTCACAAATGAAGATCCGGATGATCAAAACCAAGTTTATTTATCGTCGTCGGCATGTCTTACTCCCTTTTCTTGGAGTTTACTCACAAACTGGATCGAGGAGATCAATGTCCTCTCCCTTTTTCCGGCACAAAATTCTCGTGGTAAGGTTTCAAACATTGTTCATTAACCTTGAATGTATTGGACTTAGCTCGATCTAGAATCTCCACCGCGCCATGCAAGAATACCTTAACCACCTCAAAAGGACCGATCCATCGGGACCTCAACTTACCTGGGAATAGGCAAAGGTAGGATTGGAATAGGAGAACTTTTCGACCAATGTCAAATTCCTTCCTAATGAGCATTTTATCATATCACACATTTGTCTTCTATTTATAAATTTTGATGTTCTCATAGGACTCCCTCTGGATCTCCTCTAGTTCATCCAATTTTAACTTCCTATACAAGCCGACCACATCTATATTGAGATTGAATTCTTTGACCGCCTAGTAAGCCTTATGTTAAATTTCCACCGATAGGCGATATGGCTTACCAAACACTAACAGATATGGTGACATACCGATTGGTATCTTGTAAGCCATCCTATACGCCCACAAGGAATCATTCAACTGATAACTCCAATCCTTCCGGTTAGGGTTAACCATTTTTTGAAGGATGGACTTGATTTCCCAATTGGAAACTTTGGCTTGCCCATTGGTTTGCGGGTGATAGGCAATGGGTGTCTTGTGAGTGTTGCCATACTTCTTCAAGAGTGCCTCTATGGTCTGATTGGAAAAATGGTTGGCACGGTCCCTAATCAAGTGTCGGGGTACTCCAAACCTAGAAAATATGTTATCTTTCAGGAATTCTGCAACCATTTTAGAATCGTCAGTCCTAGTGGGTTTTGCTTCAACCCACTTTGACACATAATCAACGGAAAGAAGAATATATGTAAGCCATAAGAACTAGGGAAAGGTCCCATAAAGTCAATACCCCAAACATAAAAGATTTCACAATACCAAATAGGCCTTTGGGGCATTTCATTCCTAGTGGAGATGTTTCCTACTCTCTAGCATTCATCACAAGATTTGCAAAAGGTGTATGCATGCTTATTCAATGTAGGCCAATAAAACCTACTTTCTAAAAATTTCCTAGCGGTTCTTTTTGCTCCAAAACGACCACCACATGCATGAGAATGAAAAAATTCAAGACTTGAGTGTACTTCATTATCGGGGATACATCTCCCAACAACTTGATCTGCACAAAGTCTCCACAAAAAGGGAGCATCCCACACATAATACTTAGCATCTCTTTTTATTTTATCCTTTTTGGCCTTAGTAAAATGAGGAGGGAATTTATCGGTGACACAAAAATTTACATTGTCGGCATACCATAGTCAGAGATCCCTAATGGTGAACAATTATTCATCAGGGAATTCCTCCCGTAGTTGCTCCTTCACTGCGGGGTTTACCTCAATGTCTTGGCATGGAGTCAACAGGCTCAAATGATTGGCCACAAGGTTTTCTGCACCCTTCTTGTCTCACACCTCCAACTCAAATTCGCTCAAAAGCAGGATCCACCTAATCAATCTTGGCTTGGCTCTTTTCTTTGTCATCATGTAATAAAGCATTGCATGGTTAGTGTACACAATAAATTTTGTACCAAGCAAGTAAGATCAAAATTTTTCCGAACAAAGTACCACTGCTAGCAACTCATTTTCTGTGGTGGAGTAGTTTCTTTGGGCTTCATGGACAGACATGGATGCGTAGTAGATGGCATGAGGTACCCTCCCCATCCTTCAACCAAGCACCGATCCAACAACGTAATCACTAGCATCACACATAATCTCAAAAAGCAACGACCAATCAAGGGGTTGTATAATAGGGGCCGAAACTAACCTTCCTTTCAATGTATCAAAGGCCCCTTTAAAACCCCCATCCATCACAAATTCCACATCTTTTTGCAACAACTTTCATTGAGGAGATGATATCTTCGAGAAGTCCATGATGAACCGGCAGTAGAATCCTGCATGGCCAAGAAAAGAGCGCACTTCGCTCACATTAGTAGGATAAGGCAAAGTTTAAATTGTATCTATATTTTCCTTGTAAACCTACAATACCTTGCCCTACCATAAAATTACACTTCCCAGAATTTAACACAAGATTAGTATCAGTGCAGCGTTTAAGAACTTGTGCCAAATTTGCTAAACAGTTGTCAAAAGAACTACCATGAATGGTGAAATCATCCATAATGACCTCGACAAAGTTTTCAACAAATTCTGAGAAAATACTTACCATACACCTTTGGAAAGTTGTGGGGCGTTAAATAACCCGAAAGGCATACACCGATAGGCAAACGTACCAAAGGGGCACATGAAAGTGGTATATTCTTGGTCTTCCGGGGCAATAGCTAATTGAAAGTACCTCGAGTACTCGTTAACAACCAATAGAAGGGGTGGCTTGCTAACCTCTTAAGAATTTGATCAATGAATGGCAATGGGAAGTGATCCTTCCGAGTTTCCGCATTTAGCCTCCGGTAGTAATGCAAACACACAATCCATTTTGAACTCAGATGGGCACAATTTCACACTTCTCATTTTCGACCACCGTCACCCCAATCTTCTTGGGTATCACTTGAGTTGGACTCACCCACTTGCTATCCGAGATTTGATAGATCATGCCCGCTTGGAGTAACTTGAGGATTTCTGCCTTCACCACCTCCATCATAGGTGGGTTTAAACGGCATTGGGGTTGCCGGATGGGTCTTTCATCTTCTTCCAACACGATTCTATGCATGAAAGTGGGTGGACTTATGCCTTTGATGTCGGCAATAGTCCATCCAATTGCTTCCTTGTTTTCCCGTAACACCACCATCAACCTTTCTTCTTGCTCTTTGGTGAGCTTGCTTGAAATGATATCCGAAAACGTCTCCCCTTCCCCATGAAATGCGTACTTGAGGTCACATGGCAAAATTTTAAGTTCAATCACCGGCACTTTCACAAGTGCTGGGAGGAATTCCGGTTCCTCGGGTTCTTCTAAGAGTAGAGGGGGGGGGTTTGAGAGACTCAATTTCATTTCTTCAAGCAAGTTAAAATCCCCAAAGCTTTCCTTCAAGTTAGTGCTCATAGAGTATACATTGTGGGCATCATCAATATCACATTGAAAAGCAACTAACAAGGAATCATCACCACATAGCTCAAAAACATCTTGCACAACTTCTTCTACAACATCTAAGGCATGGAAAGCATGTTCTTCACTAGGATACTTCATAGAGTCATCTATGTTAAACTCTACTTTTATTCCATCAAATTCCATGGTGAGGGTACCTTTATGCACATCAATCATTGTCCTAGAGGTTTTCAAAAATGGCCTCCCGGATAAAATCGGGGTGGCATGTTTATCATGATCCATGTCAAGGACATAAAAATCCATAGGGAAAACTAAGGAATCCACCTTAACCAACACATCCTCGACAATACCTTTAGGGTATGCACTAGAACGATTGGCCAATTAGATTACCACCCCGGTTTTGTGCAATGTACCCAAGTTAAGATTTTCATATAAAGAGTACAGAATCAGATTTATTGATGCACCTAGATCAAGCATAGTTTTTTCAAAATGTGTATTTCCTATTATGCAAGGGATTGTGAACATGCCAGGATCACTACATTTAGGGGGTAGCTCTTTTTGACACAGGGCGGAAACATGCTCACTTTTTCCATTTTTCAACTTATTTTTGGCCCTTTGTTTTTTATTCACAACACACAATTCCTTGAGAAATTTATCATATCTAGGAATTTTTTCAACAGCATTCAAGAGTGGGATATTTACCTCACAGCTACGAAAGACTTCGTAGATGTCCTTGTTGTCCCCCTTCCTCCTTTTGTATTTCAAGGCTTCCAAAAATGGAGGTTTTGGTACATATGGAGGGATCTCCACCATAGTTTCTCTTTTGTGAGGGGGAGATGAAGGTTCTGCGATGGAGGTTGACTTCGGTCTTAGCGCAAATGTCTCCACCTCAATTTCTTCTTCCTTGCTCTTTTTGGCTAACTCCCCGGCCTTCTTCTATTGGGCTTCTTCCTTGTCAACCCCTTTTTCATACACCTCACTCCTCATAGGCTCCTCTTAAACAATTTCATTATCTGGGGAAGTGTCAACCTCTCTACCATTTCTCAAAGTGATAGCACTTGCATTTTGTCGAGGGTTGATCTCTGGTTGGGAAGGGAGCTTACCCTTTTCCTGGGCTTCCATCTGATTCACCACTTGAGCTATTTGGCTCACTTCAAATTACAAGTTCTTGACACTCACCTTGGCTTCATCTTAGAATTTCTCACTTTTCTCCGCACACATTCCCAATTGGTGAATGGCTTGTATCACCTCATCCTTTGTTAGCCCCGAGATCTCTCCATGGTCTCGGGGTTTATCTTGGAGCCTTTGAAATTGTTATTGAGGTGGCCTATATTGTTGTTAAGGAGGCCAATATGGTTGAGGGTTTTTGCTTCCTTGAGAGTTTCCATACCGGAGGCTCGGTTATCACAATTTCTCAAATTGTACGGCCAATTTTGGTAGCCTTGATAACCTTGGTAGCCTTGGTAACCTTGGTAGCCTTGGCCACCTTGATATCCTTGGTTTCCTTGGTAGCCTTCATTCCCTTGATATCTCATGGCACTCACCTCCTCAACATAGTCTTCTTGCAAAGTAGGGCAAGTGTCCGTAGGATGCGCCAAGTAACAAATTTTACATGATTTAACATGGGGTGCATTTTCGGGCTATGCCATCAAATATTTCACCATGGATGCAAGGGTCAAGACTTTATCCTCGAGCTTCCCACTATTTGAAGAGTCACTTGCGGGCATTGGATTTCTCCTTCTCAAATTGGCCCTTGAGCTAAAGTTTATCGATTCTTCTGCTAGCTCCGCATACAATTGTATAGCCTCGGAGGATGTTTTGTTCCCAAGGGTGCCACCACAAGAACTTCTTATGAACCTTTAATCTTCATCGTGAATGCCATTGTAGAAGTAATAAACCAAATTCCCCTCCGAATAACCATGATAAGGCCAACTTTCAAGAAGCTTCTTGAACCTCTCCCAATAGTGGAAGAGAGATTCTTCATGCCATTGGAGGATGTTGTTTATGTCCTTCTTCAAGGAGGTGGATCTAGAGGCTAGGAAATATTTGGCTAGAAACTTTGTTTTCATATCGAGGCAACTCTTGATGCTCTTGGGTGGTAGGTAGTGCAACCAATCTCTTGCACCATCCCGTAGTGTGAACGGGAATGCCTTCAACTTATAGAAATATTCATCCACTCCATGGGGGACTGTACCACCACACAACAAGTGAAATTTGGTGAGGTGTTTGTCGGCATTCTCCCATTGCCTACCAAGGAAGATGGGTAGCATGTTCATGAACCCGGTCTTTAGCTCAAAGTGCCCGTTGAGGTGTTTGTTCGGGCCTCCAACTTTTGCCTAAGTTTCCCTCTCGGGTTTTTAACTTAACGGGAATATTGTTTTCATTTTTAAAAAAAAACATATCAAATAATCGCATATGCACACTACAATACAATACAATGAGATATATTTCCTTTTACCTCCCCACACTTGAAACACACATTTTCCTCAATGTGAACCAAAGGACAAGATAAAGAAATAAGGGAGAAAGAGAAAATACTCACAACTAAGACCTTGAAAGTCCTCTCCGGTGATGGAAATGCTCACTTCTCAAAGAATGTTCTTTCCTTCATGTTCCTGAACACTGCCCAATATGAAACTTTGATCCATCCACTACGAACCCACAACTATGCAAATCCCGATCAACACTCACAAAAGACAACTAGTAGTACTCCTAGATGGTGGTTTTTGTAGTGGTTTTAGGTGGTGGATTGTGGTGGTATTCTTGTGGTTTTGGGTAAGGGTATGAGGACACGGTTGTGGATTGTTTTTCAAGAAAATAAAATACTAGATTAACTTAAAAGCTCTAGTTGCCTCTGGAGAAGCTCCGTATTTTTAAGGTCGTCGGCAGGACCCTAATGTTATCCATATGGTGAAGGTTTGATCCCCTTTCACCATGAGCATCCAAAAGTAGAGAGGTGGGGGTAGAAAAATGTTTAGAGAAAGTTTTTGTGGAGGTAGAGATGGTTCAAAAGGATTTAGGTGGTTAGGTGGCTTGGGGTAGTCTTTCAACTCCTCTCTTATCTCCTTCAAAACTTTTAAAAATGATGGAGTTGGTTCACTTAGTGGGGGTAGGGGTAATGATGGTAAGAATAATGAATGTAGCACAATCACTACTTCCTCCACTTCTTTGTCTTCCACAGGTGATTCTTCATCCCCTTCGAACTCATACTCATTTCTCAAGGTGACCTCACTCACTGAATCTTCGGGTTTGACTTGGGATGGTATATCTTTGGAATAAGAGATTTCATCCGGGTTACCACTTCCAATAAATTGATCACATAACCCTCCAAAGCCTCAAGACTAAAGGAGATTTGGGTTTCTGATTCTTCATTAGTCTTGGCTCAAATAGTTAAGTTTGCTATTGCATTCATGATCTCCTCATCTTTAAAACTTAAACCTTATTCTAGGGCTTGGTCTTGGTTATGGTGTATGGTGGTGGGGGATAACTATTTTGCTCGTATTCTTGGTTTTTCGGCTCATTCTCATACCACCTATCCGGATTATCACTCCACTCTGAATTGTAAGAGTTGTGGTATGGATACCTTTCTTGAGCTTTATTGCCCTTGAAAACCAACATCTCCAACCTCTTGGAAGCACTCTTCATAATACCCTTGGTTTTGGAAACCAATGGTTCTTTCCTCCTCACAATGCTTATCTCTCACATATAGCAAGAATTGGTATGATGGTTGGAATGAAACATCCTATAAAACCTTGCTTGTTGAGCCTCTCTTCTCATCATGAGTTCCCTCAAGTGAGACGTTCCATTCTTTTTTTTCAAAAGTCTGTAATCATATTGCAAGGATTCTCAATAAACATTCACTAAGAGCTCAAGCAATACCTACTCTGAGCAAAAACAACCACCAAGAAGTGGAAAATAAAAATAACTAGCTAATATGCAACCAAATATGCCCAAACACTTAAAAATAAATTCTTCTTACCCAGTAGCGGCACCAAAATTTGGGAGGTCATTGCCGTAACTCTCAAAGTCAATATTTTTATAAGCCTTAAATTCTTACTAACTACAACTGAGTAGAAAGTGGCAAATCGAGGTCATCCACGAAGAACAGGGATTTTTCTTAGGATTTAAACATATAAGGTTGATATTAGGCTAGAAGTGTATATATATATATAATCAATTAAATGAGGGGGGAGGGGTGGAGTTGGTCCTAAGTTATGAATTGAAAGACAAGCTAACTAGCAAGGTTAAGTAACTATGCTAATCATGCAACAACTAAGAAAAACAGATAAAAACTACCAGAGAGAAAGCCTTGGGGGCAATTGATTTCCACTTCTAAACCTAATGTAGATCATTGAAGCATTCACTCATTCCATCATATTCATTACCTATGGGGAATGCTACCACTTCCCAACTGAAAATCAACATTCCTTCCTTCTTAATAGTAATTTGCAAATGCAAACATCAACATTTTACAAACCTTATTGATGAGTACTTTAGGCAAACCACACCATAAAGGTATTTCATCAATGGCATTATACATGAAGGACCATATATTTGATAACAACAAGCCCTCTACCAAAGACATAGTCATTTAGCCAAACATAGCATTCATTAGGCTAAACCTTGAACAAACCACATTCAAAATTCAACCTTTCATTGCTTCTATTCGATAAATATGAGAAAAATCCACATTAAAATACTTATCTAGCTAGAATTACGAAACATAGAACAATAGAAGTTCTAAGTCTATGTTCTTGGATTTTCATGCAAATGAGTTAAGAAACTTTCCTAATGCCATAGCACTTCAATCATACAAATACTTTCAACTTTCCTAATGCCATAGCACTTCAATCATACACATACTTTCTATTCTCAAGTAACCCATGATATAAATGAAGTAATACATAGCATTAGGAACACATGAATGCTAAATAATAAAAGCTTCAAGAACGAGTGAAACAACCTATCCATTACTTTAACTACTTGTTGTGAAGATAAATCTTCTATCCTTCTTAGATTTTATTTTGCAAGAGTGATTCGACATCTCTTGTCAAACCCCACTAATGACTCCTTTAGTCAATTAATGGCTAAAAGTATCCCATTAATGGCATTGAGTTCGAAGAATCAACAAGTTTGGCAACAATTATAAACACTACACTGTATCTAAGCATTTGAACCAATTCATGCATTTACACAAGATTAGTCAAGAGCGTTCAACACTCATAGACCTCTCCTATTTTCTACAATAAACAAACCTGACAAAGAGTTCAACATCATCACATTCATCTAGAAATTATCAACCCATCAACACAATCAAAAGCTCTAATTCATACTCTTGGATTTCATATCAAAAAAGGAGAAACTTAGCTACTTTTCCCAAATCCTAACAAGCAATCATACAAGTGCTTCATATAATCAAGCTTTTAAGAACATTAATGACATTAACAATCCATATTTAAATCTCAATAAATGTACAATAGCAAAAGCAACAAATAGATAGAAATTATTCTCAAGACATGGGGTCCGAAGCCTCAATCAATTGATCCCAAGTACAAAAATAACCTAGATAATGAAAACACATTATTAACCTACAAAAAATAATAAAAGAAATAAAAAAATAGGGTTTTGAAACCCAGAAAATTGCAGGAGGAAGAAGAGAGAAAGAGAGAGAGAGAGAGAGAGAGAGAGGGGAGAATGTTTGGTATTTATTGTACAAAAAAAGTAGAAAAGAGTTCTGGACACCCATCTGTTGCAACTCGCGACTAATCATTCGCGAGTCGCAACCAAGCTAAGTTTCAGCATCTTGTTTTCTTTCTTATTTTTGTTTCAAGTCATCCTCTTCACTTCACTTATCTTCAATTCTTCAAGTCTTCAAAAGCTAAAATGAATTTTAAAATGCCACATCTAGAGCATAAAATTTTACAAAAGTGAATCTTAAAAGTCCCAAAATAACCATATTAAATGGGCATATCAAACCTCCACGCACTTGAACCTTACTCATCCTCGAGTAAGAAAAAATTCAAGCATGCAAAGGAATTCATATGTACACATCCTAAACTAATGTTCCACCAATCAAAGCCTCACAAAAACTCTCAATATCATAAATCCCAAAATCAAAGCACAAGTGAGAATTTTTCACACACACAATCCAAATTCCTAAATCTAACCAAACCTACCATTTTTAAATTCACTACCCATAAAAATGTATCAAAGTCCCAAATTGATAATCCCAAAGTCCAATGGCACAAAATGAAGTTAAAACCATATCAAAGGTTTAAACACATACTTCACTTTATACCAGTAATCAACCTGAAAATGAAGCATACCAAGAATCAAGAATTTCATAACCCTACTTCGTTTTCAACCTGCTAAGTTACCCAATCCCAAGAAGTCCTATGATGTTAGGCTACTCGATCCATCCATATGTCAACCGCAACCTTATGACTCCAACGCCAGTAAATGAGTAGAATTTTTTTAAAAAAAATCTTTTTTCTTTTATTTTCTCTCATTTTGCCTAGGAGCCCTTTTGGATTTTCATCCTAGCCACACATAATATTTCTTACTGCTCAAATCTCGCCCACATTTAGCCTCTCATTTTTTCCCAAGCCACCCTTTCAGGTTTTCAACCTATCCGGGGCCCCAATGTTGCCGAAGTTTCTCTCTCGGGTTTTCAACTTAGCGGGTTTTCAACTTAGCGGGTTTTCAACTTAGCGGGTTTTCTTTATAATTTTTTTTCATTTTCTATTTTCTTTTAAATGTTAATTTTTTCTTCCTTTTTCTCATGCTTTTCCAATCAAAAGTAGCAAAAAGCCTTCCAAATCAAGCTTGCATGCATGTGAGTCCTCTAACCCCTCCATGCAAAAAAATTACATTGCCCTCAATGTAAACATATAAGGCAAGAACAATAAACTCAAGGTAAGAGGTAAAGTGACTCTCATTTCTCCACATAGTCTCCGGTGATACGGTGCAATCCCATGTATTTGTATAGAATTGGTTCCGAAATTGGTTTTGGAGCTGGAGGGGAGAGCAAAAGTGCCGTAGAAAAACTCACCCCTCGAGAAAAACATTGTCTCTTTGGCACTGTTTGTCAAGACTACACCACAAAAAACAATGTCAAACTCACAAGTGCATAGGGATTTATATTACTAGGTTTAGCATCAAAAGTTAATAACCATAGTATTCTCAAAGAACAACCAATCCATCATGCAATCACCACTTTGAAATTATCCACTAAAAATCTCCAAAATATATCGAAAAATATTCAAGCATCATTACAGAATATAGAAATCATATCCACAATGATGTATTCGGCATACTACATTCAACAAAGGTACTATAAAGATGCAATAATAGTCATATGTATATATATATGTAAAATGGGGGAGGAATGAGTAGAGTTGTGGTGGTTCTTGGGAGTATTTGATGGAGAAGAAGGAAGGATTGTGCTTTATTTAAACTCAATTGAAAATCCAGTCTCTCCATCTCGACTCACAACACATCATTACTTGCGACTCACGATGCCATGTAATGATTCGCGACAAAGCCTTTGCAATTTACGAAAAGTTGGACCTATAAGCTCAAGTTTTTCAGTTTTCATCTGATTTGGTTGCGACTCGTTAGACTCACGAATCTTGGATTTGTGAGCTCACTTCTTACAAAAATATTTCTGATTCCATCGCGACTCGCGATGCCCATATCGTGACTCATGACAAGCTGGTGCTGGGATTTTATTTTTGCTCCCCTACACATCGCATCTCACTATATATGCTTTGCGACTCGCGATAGATAGGGTTTCCCAGCACTTAGAAAGAAAATTCTTACCAACTTTCCAAGCTTTCTTCCATTTCTCATTGATGTCATTCCTACATCACCTCCAATGCAATGCACTTTACTTTGCTACAAAATCATAGAAAAAAACATCGTGAAAAGAACAAGATAAAATAACAAAAAATAATCAACAAAAACTAAAATAAAAGCCAAATTTATTTACGTCATTGCCATAACATAGCTATGTATGTTTAAGGTCATCGGCATGACCCTAATGTTATCTATATGGTGAAGGCTTGAACCCCTTCACCATGAGTATCCAAAAGTAGAGAGGTGGGGGCATAAAACATTCAAGAGGAAAGTTTTGTGGAGATGGAGATGGTTTGAAAGGAATTTGGTGGTTAGGAGGCTTGGGATAGTCTTTTGGCTCCTCTCTTACCTCCCTCCAAACTGTGGAGTTGGTTCACTAGGTAGGGGTACGGGTAATTATGTAAAGAATAATGAATGTAGAACAATCACTTCTTCTTCCACTTTGTTGTCTTCCACAACCGACTGCTCATCCCTTTCGAACTCTAACTCATTCATCATGGTGACCTTACTCATTGAATTTTCGAGTTCGACTAGGGATGGTGTATTTTAGAAATTAGGAGCTTCTATTTGAGCCATTGTTTCCAATATATTCCTCACATACCCCTCAATAGCCTCAACACTAGAGGAGATCCGAGTGTCCGGTTCTTCACTATTTTTGGCCAAGTTGTTCAAGTTTTCTATTGTATTCATGACTTCTTCATGTGTCAACCTTGAACTTTCTTGGTGGGCTTGGTTTTAAGGTATGGTGTCAGGTGGTGAAGGCCAACTACTTTGCCCGTGTTGTTGGTTTTTTGGCTCATTCTCATACCACCAATCTTGATTACCACTCCACTTTTGATTGTAATAATTGTGGTATGGATACCAGGCTTGGGCTTCTTGCCCTTGAAAACCAACATCTCCTACCTCTTGGTAGCACTCTTCATAATACCCTTGGTTTTGGAAACCAAGAGTTCTTTCCCCCTCATAGTGCTCCTCCCTCAACATATATCAAGACTCAGTAGGATGGTCGAAATGACACATCCTACAAAACCTTGCTTGTCGATCCTCTCTTCTCATCATTAGTTTCCTCAAGGTGAGACGTTCTATTTTTTTAAAAAAAATTCAAAAATCCAAAATCATATTGCAAGAATTCTCGATAAAAATTCACCATGAACTAAAGCAATACCTACTCCGAACAAAAACAACCACCAAGAAGTGGAAAATAAAAACAACTAGCTAATATTCAACAAATATGCCCAAACACTTAAAAATAAATGTCTCTTCCCCGGCAGCAGTGCCAAAATTTGGGAGGTCGTCGCCGTATCTCTCAAAGTTAATATTTATAAGCCCTAAATTTTTACTAACTACAACTATGTAGATAGTGGAAAATCGGGGTCGTCCACGGAGAAGAGGGATTTTCTAAGGATTTAATCATATAAGGTTGATATTAGGCTAGAAGTAGATAACTAGGAAAGGGGGGGTGGTTGGTTTTGGACCTAAGTTATAAATTAAAAGACAGGCTAACTAGGAAAGTTAAGTAACTATTCTAATCATGCAATATATAAGAAAAAGAGATAAAAACTACCAAAGAGAAAGCCTTGGGGGAAATTAATATCCACTTCCAAAACTAATGCAGGTCATTGAACCATTCATTCATTCTATCAGATTCGTTGCCTATGGGGAATGTTAAAACTTCCCAATTGAATATAAAAATTCATTTCTTCTTAATAGTAATTCACAAAGACAAACAACGACCATTTGTAAACCTCATTGATAATCACTTCAGGCAAACCGCACCATAATGGTATTTCTTCAATAACATTGTACACGTAGAACCATAGATTTGATAACAACAAGCATCTGACCAAACACATAGCCATTTAACCAAACATAGCATTCATTAGGCTAAACCTAAAACAAACCACATTAAAAATTCAGCCTTCCATTTATTCTATAAGATAAATATGAGAACAATCCGCACTAACGTACTTATCTAGCAAGAATCACAATACATTATGCCTAAGAAGTTCTATGTCCGTGTTCTTGGATTTTCATGTCAAATGAGCTAAGAAATTTACATTTCTCCTAATACCCTCACACTTCAATCATACAAGCACTACATATACTCAAAAAACCCATGGCATAAATGAAGTAAAACATCACATTAAGAATACATAAATGCTAAAGAACAAAAGCTTCAAGAAAGAGTTAAATAGAGGTTCTTACTACATAGATGTGGAAGCTTCAATAAATTTCTCCCAAGTACAAAACTACCCTAGATAATCAAAAACCATAACATAGAAAATAAATCTACAAAGAAAGAATACAAAATGGAAGAAAAAGATGAAAATCTAGGGTTTTGGAGCCCCCAAGTCGAGCTAAGAGAGTTGAGGAAGAAGGGGATGAAATACTATATATAGTACAAGAAAAAGGGGATTAAAAAGCAAGTTGCTGGGAAATTTTTGTGAGTCACATTGCCGTCTTTGCGACTCATGACCGGATCAGAAATTTGTGAAAATTGTGAGCTCACAGGTCTACATTTTGCGAGTCGCGACACCATTTTGCAAGTCGCGACACAAAAAAGTCCAGTTTTATTTTGCTTCCTCCGGGTGAAGCGTTGATCCATTTTGGAAGTTCTTGTGGTCGATTTTATAGTGTTCAAGAAGAAAAATCCAATGGTACCACCCTTGGAGGCTGATTTTTCTTAGATCATTCTCATAAATTAGCTTCAAAACATAGATCATTCTTCACCCTGTTCTTTGCTCTCCTTCTTCACTTTATCTTCTACCACTTTATGAGTGCCTTCCTTCTTCTACAATCCTTGCGAATGGGCTTCACTAAACCACTCCTAAGTGCTCACAAGAAATCTACAAATTAATTTTACAAAAAGGACCAAAAATCCATTAGACTAAACATAAGTTACAAAATGAAGGATTTAGATATGAAAACTAAAAATGGTCATCTAAACCCCTTATGATGTAAACCTACCTAAATCTAGAAATATTACAACAAAATGATAACAAAAGAGATGTTAAATGCTTTGTAAAATACATGCATTTGACGTCTTATCACACATACACCCGGAGAGTTGGGAGATCCACAAGAGAAGGGCGTTAGTGAATGATGAAAATGTAAGTATTACCAAATTATTGAATTTTGAATTTAATTAAGCTTTTTTAAATTTACCTAAATTGTGATAATATCACAAAGGATACTAGGAAGGAGAAAAAAATGCATTTGTAGGCTCAACTTAACTCCACATAGGAAGAGTCGCAAGGGTTATGCATTGGTGGCCCTCGAGATAGTAAAGGAGCAACTAGAAAAAGATGTATTGTTGGCAATAGAGGGGGGAATGACCGAGGAAGAGGCAAGGGCATTGGTTTTTCCAATGGATGTGAAAAAATTGAACGTTGTGATCTATTCCTCAAGGCTCAACAAGAGAGGGTCGTTATGTAAGAGAAAAAGCAACTGAAATTGCAGAGAGAGTGGTAAGAATGTTATTAATTGAGATTTCATTTTCCTATTTTCATATTTTATCACTCTCACTATATTTGGGTAATTGTGTAGGCAGAATTAAAACAAGATGAAATTGATGGCCAATTCATTCCATTGGGTAAGCACGACATTTTGTGTGAGCCTACCGGTGAACCCAACCACGCCGGACGCGTAAGAGGGGTAGGTGGATTCTTGACACAACAAGAGGCTTTTGGAATTCTTGTTCTTACATTGGGGCAAAGCCATCAAGAATAAATGAACTGAAGAAGGAAGCCATCTTAAGGGACAAGAGGTTGGAGCATCTAGAAATTTTACTTTGCAAGTTAGCCAAGCATACGGGTCTTCAACTACTTGATAATCCGGAAGATCTAACGAGCGATTGGAAACCCCCTTCAAGAGGGTCTCACCACTATCCCGGTGACATTAATGTTAAAACATTTGTGGCAGCGAGAGCAAAAGTTGTTGGAAACCCTAACAAATCCATATTATCCCCCACAAAAAGGAAGTTGATGGAAGCCCAAACAAGGTGGGAGGTCATCTCCGTATCTCTCAAAGTTAATATTTATAAACCCTAAATGCTTACTAACTACAACTAAGTAGATAGTGGCAAATCAGGGTTGTCCATGAAGAAGAGGGATTTTCTTAAGTGTTTAAACATAAAAGGTTGATATTATGCTAGAAGTAAATATATATACATATATACATATAAAAGCAAGTAAATGGGGGGTGGGGGTTGGTTTTTTTGTTTTCCTAAGTTATGAAATTAAAAGACAAGATACTAGAAAAGTCATGTAACTATGCTAATCACCAAACAAACTAAGAAAAGGGATAAAAACTACAAAAGACAAAGCCTTGGGGGTAATCAACATCCACTTCCAAACTAAATGTATATCATTGAACCATTCACTCACTCTATCACATTTGTTACCTATGGGGAATGTTTTCACTTCTCATTCGAAGAAAAACATTCATTCATTCTCAATAGTAATTTGTAAAGACAAACAACGACCATTTGCCAACCTCATTGACAATCACTCTGGGAAAACCACACCATAGAGGTATTTCATCAATGGTATTTCACACGAAGGACCATGGATTTGAGAACAACAAGCCTTCTACCAAAGACATAGCCATTTAACCAAACATAGCATTCATTAGGAAAAACCTAGAACAAACCACATTCAAGGTTCAACCTTTTATTGCATATATGCGATAAATATGAGAACAATCCATATTAACATACTTATCTAGAAAGAATCACAACACATTATGCACTAGAAGTTCTAAGTTCATGTTTTTAGATTTTCATGCCAAAGAGCTAAGGAATTCATCACTTTCCTAACACCATAAAACTTAAATCATACAAACACTTCATATTCTCAAAAAACCCATGGCATAAATGAAGTCAAACATAGCATTAAGAACACATGAATGCTAAATAACAAAGGCTTCAAGAACGAATGACACAATCTATTCACTATTTCCACTACTTGTTGTGAAGATAAATCTTCCATCCTTCTTAGCTAGTAGTTTGCAAGAGTGAATTCGACATCTCTTGTCAAGCCTCATATTGACTCCCTTAGTCGAAACATGACTAAAAGTATCCCATTGGTGGCATTGAACACGAAGAATCAACAAGCTTGGGAACACATATGAACACTACACTGTGTCTAAGCATTTAACCAATTCATGCATTTACACAAGATTAGTCAAGAACGAACGACATTCATTGACTTATCTCATTTTCTACCTAAAACAATCATGACAACGAATTCAACATCAGCACATTCATCTAGAAATTATCAATACATAAACATCATTAGAAGCTCTAACTCATGCTCTTGGATTCCAAATTAAAAGAGGGGAGAATTAGCTACTTTCTCCAAACCCTAACAAGTAATCATACAAGAAATTCATATACTCAAGCTTCCAACAACATCAATGTCTTTCACAATTTACATTCAAAGCTCAATAAATGCACAATAGCAAAAGCGCTAAATAGATTGATATGATTCTCAAGACATAGATATGGAAGCTTCAATCAATTGCTCCCAAGATTAAACTAACCTAGATAATGAAAAGACATGATTAATCTACAAAAACTAAGAAAATAAAGAAAGGAAAAACTATGGTTTGAACCCACAAAAATGCTGGAAGAAGGAGGGTGTGAAGAGGAGAGGATAAGGTTTAGTATTTATAGTACAAAAAAGCAAGAATGTTTCTAGCCATACGTCCATAGCGAGTTGCGACGGAGCCCAGTTCTAGCATCTTGATTTCTTTCTTCTTTTTGTTTTATGCCCTCCTCTTCACTTCACTTTTCTTAAATTCTTCAAAAGCTTAAATACAAGTCTTCAAATCTTCAAAGGTGTTCTTCAAAGTCTTCAAAGTCTTCAAACAAATTTCCTTGTCACACAAAATCTTCTAGAAAAGTAAGAAAAGTGTAAAAGTCACTTTTAACTCTCCTTAGAGAATTTCAAGGAAAAATGCCACATTTAGAGCACAAAAGTGTACAAAAGTGAATCCTTGAAGTCCTAATATAACTATATAAAATGGGCACATCAAACCTCCCCGCACTTAAACCTTACTCACCCTCGAGTAAGAAAATATTCAAGCACACAAAGGAATTCATATGCCACATCCTAACTAATATTCCCCCAATCAAAACCTCACAAAAACTCTCAATATCATAAATCCCAAAATCAAAGTTCAGATGTGAATTTTTCACACACAACCCCAATTCCTAAATCTAACCAAACCTACCACTTATCAATTCACTATCCATAAAAACGTTTCAAAGTCCCAAATTGATAATCCCAAAGTCCAATGACACAAAATGAAGTTAAAACCATATGAAAGGTTCAAGCACATAATTCACTTCATACCAATATATCAACCAAAATCCAATGACACAGAATCAAGTCAAAACCATATAGGAGGTTCAAACACATACTTCACTTCATACCAATATATCAAACAAAACAAAGTATAAAAGAATCAAGAATTTCATAACCATACTTCGTTTTTCAACCCGCTAAGTTACCCAATCCCAAAAGATCTCAAGATGTTGAGCTACCCGATCCATCGATATGACAACCGCAACCTTATGACTCCAACCCCGGCAAATGAGTGAACTTATAACATTTTCCTTTTCTCTCTCTTTATCTCATTTTACTTAGGAGCCCTTTTGGGTTTTCATCCTATCCTCACATCATGTTTCTTTAGCTCACATCTCACCTTTTTCCGCACATTTAGCCACTAATTTTTTGCCTAGGTCACCCTTTCTGGTTTTCGACCTATCCGGGCCCCCAATGTTACCTAAGTTTCCCTCTCGGGTTTTCAACTTAGTGGGTTTTCTTTTTTAATTTTTTTTCTTTTTCTATTTTTTCGAAAATTTTCAAATTTTTTCTTCCTTTTTCTCATGTTTTTCCAATGAAAAGTGGCAAAAAGCATTCCAAATCAAGCTAGAATGCATTGTGTCTTCCAACCCCTCCCCATACTTAACACATTACGTTGCTCTCAATGTAAGCATGTAAGTCAAGAACAATAAAACTCAAGGTAAGAGGTAGGGTGACACCCATTTCTCCGCACAGTCGCTGGTGATACTGCGCAATCCCGTGTATTTGTATAGAATCGGTCCCAAAATTGGTTTCGAAGCTGGAAAGGGGAGCAAAAGTGCCATAGAAGAACTCACCCCTCGAGCAAAATGTTGTCTCTTTGGCACCGCTTGATCAAGACTAACACCAGAGAGAACAACATCAAACTTACAAGTACATAAGGATTTGTAATACTAGGTTTAGCATAAAAAGTTAATAACTATAGTATTCTCAAAGAACAACCAATCCCTCATGCAATCACCACTATAAGATTGTCCAATAAAAAATATCCAACATATATATCTACACAAATCCAAGCATCATTATAGAATATAGCAATTACAATAACAATAATGTAGTCGGTATACTACAATCAACAAAGATACTATAAACATGCAAGAATCATCCTATGTCAATATATGTAAGATGGTGGAAGAATGAGTGGATGTCTGGTTGTTCTTGGGAGTATTTGGTAGAGAAGAAGGGAGGATTATGCAGTGTTTAAGAACAGTTGAAAAGTTGTATTTTTCATCGCGACTCGCAATAGCACAGGCCGCGAGTCGTGATGCATCGTCGCGACTTGCGACCAAGACATTGCAACTCGCGATATATTTGGTCTGTGAGCTCATAAATTTTTTGATTCGGTCACGACTCGCGATGGATGTCTCCCGACTTGCGGAAAGCTAGTGCTGGGAGTTCATTTTTGCTCCCCTATTCGTCACGACTCGCGACGTGTCTGTCGTGACTCGCAACGACAGGGTTTCCCAGCACTTAGAAATAATTTATTTTGTTTCTTACCAACTTTCCAAGCTTTCTTCTCTTTTTCATTGATCTCATTCCTTTATCTCCTCCAATGCAATGCACTTCACTTTGCTACAAAATCACAGAAAAACACACCATAAAAAGAACAAGAAAAAATAACAAAAACTAAACAACAAAAACCAAAATAAAGGCTGAATTTATTTACGTCATCGGCACGACAAAGCTCCGTATATTTAAGGTCGTCAGTATGACCCTAATGTTATCCATATAGTGAAGGCTTTAACCCCTTCACCATGAGTATCCAAAAGTAGAGAGGTGAGGGTACAAAACTTTCAAGAGGAAAGTCCTGTTGAGGTGGAGATGGTTTAAAGGGAGTTGGGTGGTTAGGAGGCTTGGGATAGTCTTTTGGCTCCTCTCTTGTCTCCCTTAAAACTTCCAAAAATGGTGGAGTTGGTTCACTAGGTGGGAGAAGGGGTAATTATGCTAATGAATGTAGCACAATTACCTCTTCCTCTATTTTTTCATCCTCAACAACCAACACCTCATCCCCTTCGAACTGAAGCTCATTTCCCATGGTGACCTCACTAACCGAATCCTCGAGTTTGATTTGGGATGGTGTATTTTTGGAACCACGAGCTTTCATTCGGACCAACGCTTTTAATATAATCCTCGCATGCCCCTCAATAGCCTCAACACTAGAGGAGATCCGAGTGTCTGGCTCCTCACTAGTAAAGTTGTTCACGTTTGCTATTGTATTCATGACTTCCTCACGTGTCAAACTTGAACTTCCTTGTTGGGCTTGGTTTTAGGGTATGGTATAAGGTGGTGATGGCCAACTATTTTGCTAGTATTAAAGGTTTTCTGGCTCTTTCCCATACCACTAATCCTGATTACCACTCCACTCTAGATTGTAAAAATTGTGGTATGGATACCATTTTTGAGCTTCTTGCCCTTGAAAACCAAAATCTCCTACCTCTTGGTAGCACTCTTCATAATACCCTTGGTTTTGGAAACCAAGGGTTCTTTCCCCCTCATAGTGCTCCTCCCACAACAAATAACAAGACTCGGTAGGATGGTCGGAATGACACATCCTACAAAACCTTGCTTGTTGAGCCTCTCTTCTCATCATGAGTTCCCTCAAGTTGAGACGCTCCTTTTTGTTTCTTTTTTTTTCAAAAGTATGAAATCATATTGCAAGGATTCTCAATAAAAATTCACCAAGAACTCAAGCAATACCTACTCCGAACAAAAACAACCACCAAGGAGTGGAAAATAAAAGCAACTAGCTAATATGCAACTAAATATACCTGAACACTTAAAAATAAACGTCTCTTCCCTGGTAGCGGCGCCAAAATTTGGGAGGTCATCGGCATACCTCTCAAAGTTAATATTTATAAGCCCTAAATGCTTACTAACTACAACTAATTAGATGATGGCAAATCGGGGTCGTCCACGAAGAAGAGGGATTTTCTTAAGCGTTTAAACATAAAAGGTTAACATTATGTTAGAAGTAGATATATATATACACATATATAAAAGCAAGTAAATGGGGGGTTTTGGTTGTTTGGTTTTCCTAAATTATGAAATTAAAAGACAAGATAACTAGCAAAGTTAAGTAACTATGCTAATCACCAAGCAAACTAAGAAAAGGGATAAAAAACTACAAAAGACAAAGCCTTGGGGCTAATCGACATCCACTTCCAAACAAAATGTAAATCATTGAACCATTCACTCACTCTATCACATTTGTCACCTATGGGGAATATTATCACTTCTCATTTGAAGATCAACATTCATTCTTTCTTAATAGTAATTTGCAAAGACAAACAATGACCATTTGAAAACCTCATTGATAATCACTCTAGGAAAACAACACCATAGAGGTATTTCATCAACGGTATGTCAAACAATTGACCATGGATTTGACAACAACAAGCCTTATACCAAAGGCATAGCCATTTAACCAAACATAGCATTCATTAGGCAAAACCTTGAACAAACCACATTCAATGTTCAACCTTTCATTGCATCTATAGGATAAATATAAGAACAATCCACATTAACATACTTATCTAGCAAGAATCACAACACATTATGCACAAGAAGTTCTAAATTCATGTTCACATATTTTTATGCCAAAGATCTAAGGAATTCGTCACTTTCCTAACAACATAACACTTAAATCATACAAACACTTCCTATTCTCAAACAACCCATGGCATAAATGAAGTAAAACATAGCATTAAGAATAACAAAGGCTTCAAGAACGAATGACACAATCTATTCACTACTTCCACTACTTGTTGTGAAGATAAATCTTCTATTTTTCTTAGCTAGTAGTTTGCAAGAGGGAATTCGACATCTCTTGTCAAACCTCACCATTGACTCCCTTAGTCAAAACACGAATAAAAGTATCCCATTGGGGGCATTGAACACGAAGAATCAACAAGCTTAGATACACTTATAAACACTACACCATGTAATCATACAAGTAATCATACAAGCAATTCATATACTCAAGCTTCCAACAACATCAATACCATTAGCAATTCACATTCAAAGCTTAAAAATTGCACAATAGCAAAAATAATAAATAATTAGATATGATTCTCAAGACATAGATATGGTAGCTTCAATCAATTTCTCCCAAGATTAAACTAAGCTAGATAATTAAAATACATGATTAACCTATAAAAACTAAGAAAAGAAAGAAAGGAAAAACTAGGGTTTTAACCCAGAAAAACGCAGGAAGAAGGTTGTGAAGAGGAGAGGATAAGGTTTAGTATATGTAGTAAAAAAAAAGCATGAAAGTTTCTGGCCATACTTTCGTCGCGAATCGTGACAGGTTTGTCGTGTGTCGCGACGGAGCCCAGTTCCAGCATCTTGATTTCTATTTTCTTTTTGTTTCATATCCTCCTCTTCACTTCACTTTTCTTCAATTCTTCAAGTCTTCAAAAGCTCAAATATAAATCTTCAAATCTTGAAATCTTCAAAGGTATTCTTCAAAGTCTTCAAAGTCTTCAAACTAATTGCCTTGTCACACAAAATCTCTAGAAACATAATAAAAGCGTAAAAGTAGCTTTTAACTCATCTTAGATAATTTCAAGGCAAAATGCCACATTTAGAGTACAAAAGTTTACAAAAGTGAATCCTAGAAGTCCTAATATAACCATATAAAATGGGCACATCACAAGGCCACCTTATCCCCCAAGAAAAAGTTTTGATCATTACTCAAAATAATTAAATGATGTGTTGGAACATTACTGGTGATGGATTTCTTTTTATTCTTATAGGGTAATCAAGTGTGCGAGCTTTTCATAGAGGTCGGTGACAAAGCAACACCGATGCATGTTGCTGATGATTTTTATTATAAATCAAGGAGACACCATCACTCCATACCTATCAAGAAAGAATTGGAAGGATTTCAATTGAAAAACCGTTAGTGCATAATGTAAGTTTTCCCATTCCGGGAGGAGATTACAAGAAAGTGGGAATAGCACAAGGAATGTTCCTCCAATGGCCTCGGAATCTTATTTACGTCGATTAGGAGAGGGACGGTCATTTGAAAGAAATCCACCAATAGACACAAATTCAATCATACCGGTGGAAAAAATTTACAAAACTCCAAATCCAAGAGCAGATTGGAAAAGGGGGCCCCACATTATGTTCGATTGTTGTCCCACTAGATCTCGCCACATGAACATAACTCAACATACAATTTCTCGGGAAATGAGTGTGTGTTTGGTAGAAAGAGTGGCATCACCATGTTGTTGAGTGATTTCGATGAATTTTTCCACTGTGATAAAGTCAACCAACCGATCATGTCACTTTTTCTACTGTAAGTGCTTATTAGGTTTTATTTGTTCACAATGTCTTTAGTCGAAATACTTTTTAGGGTTTAGAACTAATCTACATAATATTTGGTGTAAGGTACGTGCACTACTTTGCCAATCAAAAGGATAAAGGATGGGTGAGGTACTTATGTCCGTTGATGAGTTGAGGAATTGGGTGTTCAGACCAAGAGCGGATCGATTACATAAGCAAATGCTTGGGCTGGAAGGATATAAAGTTCTACATTGCACTTTACATAGAAAGGTGATGTTCTCAATTTTACAATTATTGAACATGTTGATACATTCTAAGATGCTCAAGTTATTTGATTAATATAACGAATTCAACCTAGGGGTCACTGGTTATTGATATTGATTGTCCCAGAAGCTAAGCGTGTATATTGGATGGATCCATTGCATGTTAAACCATCACAATCGTTTCTACAAATTTTGAGGATATCATTCAATGAACCAAATGTTGAAAAACACTTACAAGTGGTCGAAATCAAGGTATACTTTTAGTTATTTGAATTACTTAATTTTTTTAGGATCATTACTCTCGATTATTTCACATTCAAATATATTAGTACAAGAAACAAGAAAAACTTGGGAGTGTGGCTACTATGTAATGTTATACGCGGCCGAGTGCTTTAAAGATATACGGTTGGATTACCTAAAAATTGATAAGGTAAATTTTTAGTGCATGTGTATTTGATTTTTTTTCATTTATACAGGAAGTGCTAACCCACAAGAACAATTTTCTTATATTCTAATGTCCACGGATTTTCCCAAAGGAACAAAAGCCATATTCACAAGAAGGCATCGATGTGGCCAGAAATTTTGTAGCAAGACATCTCGTAAATGTTCGATCCCCAACTCCTCCAAATCCTAAAGTGGTAGTATAACACATTTGTAAGTGACATGCATTTTGGGGAATAGAAATTGCTTCGTATTTCTATCTATAGCTAGTTCCTTGCTTTGCTTTTTCTATATATGTTTTGGTGAAACTACACTCATGTTGTGTAGTATTATGTTGGCTAATATAGGTATACTTCATTACGTGAATAGAATTTAGATGATTTCTTTTCCTATGTAAAGATAGGTACTAGTTTAGCAGTATTTTTACTTTTTTGGAACATTGCAAAATCATGAACATATATATTGCTTAAGTAATTTGTAATTTGTAATTTGTGGCAATCATTAGCTAGATTTTAAAAATTATTAGGTTTTTACCATTCCTCCCGACCCATCGTCCGAACTCGGAACGTCGTCCTCAACATACATGTTGAAATTATGAAGCCAGGACAACAACTTTTTCAATTGAAACTAGTTTCAGTGATAGGGTTCCTCCATCATAACTGAATAATCCAATTGAAGCAATTATATCCATAAAACACATATTGGGTCCTGATTTAACACACGAATCATGAACATCAATACCGGCTCAAACCATAGTTGAGGTACCAGAACTGAACCCCACTTCCGAAGTTAGAATAATCCTCGACCACCGATGGCATTGCGTTGGTTCTGAGCCCAGAACACAATTAAAGGCGGTTCCATTAGCTTGGAAAAGACACTAAATACCCGTCTTCCATCGTGCATTTTAAAGGCAGATCTATGAACCATTTTTTATCGCAAACGATCAAAGTCACGACTAGAGAAGTCACCTCCAAAGTGACTTCATTAGTCTGAAATAACCGTCTTTAATCACCCCACCCTCTACTAGTGTCTAATGACAACAATCGGTGAAGTTTCCATCGCAATTGAGAAACAAACCCACAAATTAGAAGCAGATCAGTCGCTATATGAAATTGAAGCAGATGAAGTTTCAAGAGGTTTGATCGTAAGAACTATTGCAATTGAATCGGAATCTGCTGGAGAAAATGCGATAGTAACCGGCGAGATTCAACTCCAAGCAAATGAAATTAAGTTGCAAGAAGCTAAAATACTACCGAATTCCAATGAAGGTATGATTTTCTCTATCAAGCTGAAATTATACTGTTGAATTGCAATTGATATGAATATAGCTATCTTTGAATCTTCTGCACACTGAAATTCAACTGCTACGAAGATGTATGAACATGTGGAAACATTAGCAATATAAACTACATGTTGCACAGAATTTTCGTATACTTTATGCATTTATTAACTTAAATAGTGTATAGTTAACAAATAAACAAGCATTAGATTAAAATGCATTTGTTAATTTCAACTTTTGACAAACTTATGCATTGTTTAGATTATAACATGTACAAAATACACCACACTTTGCATATGTTACACTACAAGTAGTATTTGTTATGCTTAACGGAATAGAGCTTCTATAATTTTTTAATTTTAAGTAACTTCCTGAAGACTTTGCACAACTTACATTAGAACATGAATATCTTACATTAGAAGTTGTATTCTTTATTGTTACAGGTAAAGATTTTCCAAATTTAAATGAAATTGATACCAATGAAAATCTTACAGGCGTAAGCAAAAAATTGGAAGCACTACATGCTCTATATAAGAAGCATGCAAATGTTATTGGTTTCGGTTACAGGAAAGACTGTCAAAGTCTAAACGACAAAAGGCAGATTCGTGAAAAGTACTACAAGTGCTCTTTAGGAGGCCAACCAAAAAAATTTTAAACCAGCATCATTAGCCCTGTTCATTCCTTGCTTGGATAATGAAATTCATTCTGAAAAGAAGAAAAAAAGGGAGAGAAAGGACCTGATCACAAAAATATGATGCCTAGCTGAAATTAGAGTGAAGCTTGAGCAGGATAATTACATCGTGGCTCACCACATCACCGTACACAATCATGAGTTAAAAAGACCAGACTGGCAGTATCTCAGTGGGAGTGAACAAAGGATTAAAAAAGACAAAGGAAAAGCCATTACAACAATAGAACTAGCAGGATTAAAACCTACTGTAGGATATTAATACATGTCTTTTGAAGCTGGTGAAGAAGAAAATCTAGGGCATACGATGAATGACCACATCAACTTTGTGAGTGGACTTCGAATGAGAGAAATAAAAATTGTAGATGATCAGAAGCTTGTTGATACACTCTTGGAAAATTAGTGACAAGGACAAAGGTTTCTTCTTCAAAGTCAAGTTCGATGAGGAAACAAAGCTATCAACAGTGTTTTAGAGAGATTCAATGATGTTGGAGGACTACAAACTCTACGGAGTTGTCACCATATTTGACACTACATACAGTACAAACAAGTATAACTTGATTTGTGAGCTAATAGTTGGAATCAACCATCACTGGAGCATAACAATGTTTACTAGTTATTTTATTGAAAATGAGTTGGCTGATACTTTTGTGTATATTCTCAACACTTTCAAGAAATCAATGGAAGGGAGGGAACCTATCACAATATTCACATATCAAAATCTTGCAATAGAATTGTTACTTACAATTCTGAGCACTGAATATGCTTTGTTAGAAACTGCAAAAGTTACCTTAAAGTATGTATTAAATATCTAATTAAGTGTCACTTGTTACTTTAAAAAACAGGTTTCCTAAAAATGATGCAACTTCTGAAATTTTATTGCTTACGGACCTGGACCTGAAACTGAGTTGGGAATGTTAGCTTCTAGACATGTTAGCTTACAGTATGTATAACTTATGTTGTATGATTGATTAGTTACTTGTAAATTCACATACTAATCAACTTCCATTTCTCGGTAAAACTTTTGGGTCTTCCAAAGCACAAAACACAGGTTGTGCTTGTGGCACATAGAACAGAATGCAATACAACATTCTGGGATATTAAAGAAAGGTGAATCATATAAAAGTGATTTAGACTACTGTATGAAACGATGTAGTGATCCAGCAGAATTTGAAGAAAATTGGATCTCGATGATCACCACTTACAAGCTAGAAAGTAGCACCTGGTTTCAACGCCTATACAGTATCCGTGAAAAATGGAGCACGACTTTCAGCAAGGACATTTTTCTCAGTTGGCATTTTATCATCACAGCGAAGTGAAAGCACCAACCACGCCCTATGCTTCAGTGCAAACAAAAAACCTACATTCACTCACTTCTTTGAGCTCTTTAACCAAACAATCAAAAAGTGGAGGAGAGATGAAGCAGAAAAGGAAAATACATGTACAAAAGCAAAGCCAAAATTTGAAAACAAAGCAGATATGTTTACATTATGAATATGTATTAATTAGCCTAGAACATGAACTTGTTAACATACAGAATGCATTTGTTTCCCAACTACAAGGCCTGTAAAAGTTTGGTTAAACATGTTTCTCATGTTTAGACACTTGCATTGTACAAAGGATTCAAAAAGGAATTTCTCTAGCAATGGAAACTAAGGTCAAGGAAGTGTTCTCAGAACCACCGTCAAGAAAATATGAAGTCAACCTAGAACATGATGAATCTAAATACGAGACAGTCGAGTACAAAAATGAAGATGGGCTAGTTGAAGTACAATGCAAATGCAAATGCCTTGAGGTGTCAGGTATGTTGTGCTTTCACATTCTTAGAGTATTGCACCTCCACTCTATCACAAATATACCAAAGAATTACATCCTCAAAAGATGTACAAGAAAGGCCAAAACAGAAGTATGGGACAAGGTTCTTAGCCAAGGAAAACAACTATCAGAAAACATCAATGGTACAGTTTCATTGAGGAATCATCTACAATCTAGTTCTAAAAAGCAAAGGAAACTCATAATTTAGAAGCACTCTTGAAGAGATGTTTGACACGTGCTCAACAATAATGGAAGATTTGTTGCCATCAAAGAGCAATGTCATTGAACAATCAACCACAAGTAGCCAATGCAACTCAACCATAGCAAGTGCACCTAAGGTACTTGATCGAGCCTAAGTGAAGACAAAAGGAAGAGGAAAAAGGTTGAAGTAAGGCATAGAAAAGAAAACACCAAGGAAGAAAACTACTCAATTCGGCACAAACACCAGATTTAAAGACACTGTAAAAAGTAGCATTATTTAAAATATATGTTGCATTTATTTACCTATGTATTGTATTTGATTTTCATCAACTTAAAATATTTTTTACATTGAATAACATACTTTATTTTTTAGCCTACAACTATAAATTATCAAAGTATAACTTGAATTTGTTTTGCTTGCCCAAGTACCAACCTTTGTTTCACAAAATTTTAGTGATTTGAAATCACTGAATACCAAGTAGCTGATGTATAATTACTTATCTTACAACAGTAATTTTTTAACCTATGACATGCAGTTGTTTTCCTATAAGCTCAGAAAATCAACATAATAAACCACATAAATAACTAAAATGTGACTTGGTATTAATAAGTATACAAATATTACTTCATAACATTCAACATGCACTTGTTTCCTAAAAAGAGACTTGAATTATATTTCACATAATTTTAGTGATATGAAAACCACCGAATACATGTAGAATTACTTAGCTTACACCTGTAATTTATTATCCTATAAATTGCATTTGTTTTCCCATAAGCTCAGCAAATCAACACAATGAAACACATGAAATAATTGAAAATGAGACATGTTATTAATAAGCATACTGAAATTTGGTTTTACCGAATTTTCTTAATTATTACTGCTATGTTAAGACTTTGTAATCTTAGCTGTTGGCATAAATTTGAACTCATTTGTTTAATTGAGCCTAAACATGATAATTTTCAATGTGATTCATATAGACAAAGGCTGAAATATGATAATTGTACTTCAGCAAATAACGGTCAGATCTGGATTTTCTGGAACTCGAGCTTAATACTGACAGTTAAAAGTGATAATTTACAGTTCCTTGCAGTTAACCTGAACAGTATTAATCTTAATAAGTCTATGGATGCCTTTTTTATCTATGGGCTCAGAACTAGAACAGGTAGAAAATCGCTTTGGTCAGATCTCAGTTCATATAGTCAATCTGAATCCCTTTTTATTGGAGACTTCAATTCCATTACATCAATAAATGAGTATAAAGGTCCATCTACTCCCAAATTGGGGAGTATGAGGGACTTTAATGATTTTGTTAATGGAATGGCTCTGGAAGAAATCAACACGGTAGGGAACTTGTTCACTTGGACTAATAATAGATTAAGGTCTTCTACAGTTAAAAGAGTTGATAGAGGATTGTGCACTTCATCTTGGTCTTTAGCTTTTCCTGCATCCTCTATTCAGATTCTGAATAGGGTTAGTTCAGATCACAACCCCATGCTGCTAACTGTTGGTAGTGATACACCATCCAATCCTAGGCCTTTCAGATTTCTAAACACATGGTACAAAAGAAAGGAATTCAATGATGTTATCAAACAAAGTTGGGATTCTCCATTGAATAAATCAGGAATGTTGGCCTTTTATCTAAAACTTGTTAGACTTAAGAAGGTTCTAAAAATCTGGAACAAAGATAAATTTGGCAACATTCATAACAATGTGATACAAGCTGAACTGGCTCTACAGGCTCAGGAATCCTTAACTGATCAATCAGATTCTGTGATTGATTTGGTTAAGCTTAAGGAGGCTAAAGCTAGATTAGTTAGGGCTTTGTCCGAGCAAAAAAACTTTTGGAAACATAAGGCAAAGATAAAATGGCTGCAAGAAGGGGACAATAACACAAGCTTCTTTCATAATTCTGTAAAGGAAAGAAATAATAGATTGAAGATTACAAAAATTAAAGGCAAGAATGGTCAGTGGTTAGATAATATACATGATATTGAGACGGAAGCTATTCATTATTACCAGGACCTTCTGAGTGATGATAGCTACCCTGACAGTTCTCCTTTTAAATCTCATTTTCTAAACCATATCTCTAAATTGGTCACTCAGGATGATAATGAAAAACTTCTGCAACCGGTTTCATTAGATGAGCTAAAAGGGATTGTCCTTAGTCTTAATAAATCTAGTAGTCCAGGCCCGGATGGCTTTACAGCCAAGTTCTACATAAAATCTTGGGATATTATAGCTAATGATCTACTTATGGCTGTTCAGGACTTTTCTTACTTCAACTAACATGCCTAGGGGTATTGGTAGTACATGGATCACTATAATCCCTAAAAAGAAGACCCCAACTTCTTTTGATGACTATAGACCTATAAGTCTCTCCAATGTGATAAATAAAATTTGCTCTAAAGTTCTCATGGAAAGACTTAAGCCTATAATGCCTAGAATTATTTCTCCTAACCAAACAGCTTTCCTACATGGAAGAGACATCTCAGACAATGTAATTTATTTACAGGAAATGGTTAGGTTTCTTAATAGGAAGAGAAGAGATCCAAATTGCATTGTTAAACTGGACCTCAAAAAGGCTTTTGATAGAGTTAGGTGGTCATTCTTATATAGTGTCTTAGCAAAATTTGGATTCCATGCTAAATTTATCTTCTCAATCATGAAAAACTTGTCCCAGGCCTGGTTCTCTATTCTTATTAATGGTAAGCCAGTGGGATTCTTTCAATCCACTAGGGGTATTAAGCAGGGTGATCCTTTATCTCCATTCTTGTTTAACATTTTCTCTGAGTCCTTTTCAAGGAGTTTGGCTTTTATATTTTACAGCGGTAAGTTGTCATATTTCGACCTGACAGGTAATCCTCCGAGAATCTCACATTTATCATATGCGGATGATACTGTTGTTTTCTTTAAAGCTACTAAGTTAACTTTGATTAGATTAAAAGCTTTCTTGTCCACCTTTGAGGAAGTCACAGGCCAATCTATTAACTACAATAAGAGTGATATCTTCATAGGTAAGCATGCTACTGTTCAAAAGGATAACTACATTAAAAGAATTTTAGGGATGAAAATGGGAACATTTCCAGTTTCATACCTGGGAGTTCCAATTTTTACTGGTGCTGCAAAAAAGTTCTATTTTCAACCTCTTTTCGAACAGATTGATAGTAAAATATGTAACTAGAAAAATAGGTGGATATCTACAGGGGGTAAAATTACGCTGATTGAATCATGTATCTATTCTATACCCCAACACATTTGGCAGGTTATAAAGCCAAACAAACTGATTATCACCACTATAGAAAAAAAACTGAGCAAATTCTTTTGGGGGAATACTGAGCTCAATCCTAAAAGATCTTGGAGAAAATGGACTGATCTCTGTTTACCAACTGATCAAAATGGTATAGGGTTTAGATCAATATCCACCATAATTAAAACATGTTCAGTAAAACTGTGGTGGAAATTTCAAATGGCTGAGGCTCTATGGACTCATCTAGTGGCAGGTCTCCCTCCCTCAAATAGGACCTCTCCAAATTGGAAAAGGATATGTTCAGTTAACTCATGGGCAGAAGCTAACACTAGAGTTATTATAGGAAGAGGAGAATGTAATTTTTGGACTGCTGACTGGCTAGATATAGGGCTTCTTACAGATCCGTGCGATCATAATAGTGTGGATATTAGAGGGGATTGTACTGTCTCGGAATTTATATCTAACAAATCTAATCTCATCACAAAAATCAACCCTATTCTGCATCCTGACATAATCACTCTTTTGCAGGAAGCAAAATTGGCACCACACAGAGCAGACAGGTTAATATGGAAACCTGGTATTACAGGGAATTTCTCCTTCAAATCCACATACATTTCACTCTGCAACAATACAAGTTCTATTGCCTCCTCTCAACACCTTTGGAATTCTAGATTAGACAAGAAAATCTCTGTTTTTATGTGGAAAGTGACAAATTCTTTTTTACCTTTTGATAACATCCACAGAAAACTTAGATTTTGCTTGCCTTCTAAATGTTGTATGTGCAATATACATGAAGACTCCTTAGATCATTTTTTAAACTCATGTGAGTTTGCACTAAATGTTTGGAAATCAGTTCACTAGTTTATGGGAATTAGGGACAGATCCTTTCCATCTGTATGGGAGAGATTATCATTCTACCTAACCTACCCTGCTCTAACTTCATTACATTCTACTATAATCCGAACTGCAGCTATATTTACCTTTTGGAATATGTGGAAGATGAGAAATAAAATTCTTTTTGATTCAGTCAGGCCTTCCACTAACCAAGTGCTTCAACAAATTAGAGATCAAATTTTCTATTCCTTTTGTGCTAAACCTGTTTACATTGTCTCCCCTTTTGATTTAAGTATTGCAGATCACTCTTTTCTGCCTCTGATTAAACTCTCCCCAAAGCCTAAAATTTGGAAAATTGCATGGGAGAGGCCCTGCTTAGGTTTTAAGTTAAATGTAGATGCTTCATGGTGCTGTAATACTAATATGTGTGGGATCGGAATGATTATTAGGGATAGTAGAGGGGGTTTTAAAGGGGCTTATTCTTCATATACTAATGCTTTGTCCCCCTTGGAAGCTGAATTGAAAGCAATTAAGTTTGCAATACAATTTTCTACTGATTTGCCCTCTCCTGTTTGTATGGAATCTAACTGCGTCAATGAAGTTCTTTTTGCTACTGATCCACAAAGATCTCACTGGAAATTTTTCTGCTTATCTGATGAGATTCACAATTCCCTTGGGGATATTACACTTGTGCACATCTATAGACAGGCAAACCTGGTGGCTCATACTCTTGCAAAAAACTGTCTGCAATTAAAGACCAACTCATCCTTTCATAGATTCTCTGTGCTTCCTAACTTGGTCCAGGGACTAGTTAGACTTGACCAAATTGGTACCCCTTCTTTACGGATTGCCAACTAGATCGGATGCTACTTATTTCTACTCTTTTCATGCAGGATCTTGTTTATGCTGCGGTGTCTCCTCATACTCTGGCCCTATAACCAGAAATTTGGAAGCTCTACATGAAGGAAATATTTGATGCTTCCCGAGCAGTGATGGTTACTCCATTAGGCTTAGGAAAGTGGATGTCCTAATCTGACTTCCTGGCTTTTGGTGATCAAGATGCAAACGAAATTCCCGGCACCATAGGAAATTATAATTAGATGAGGATAAACTCTGTTAGGTTATGTGGATGACTCTGACTGCCTTGTGTTTCGTTTATTGCGACTCACTAACAAGTTCGATGATTCTGTCCATAGCCTAACACTTTATCAAATCCTCACTGTATCAGACATATCTCTTCATTCCTTTTGGAAGCAATTGTGATTGCTTCAAGAGCTGAATGCTCACTCTTGTATATCCAACTAAGCTTCGGCTTCCTTTCCTTTTCTTGATCTTGTTATTTAATGGCTAGGGAAGGCCTAATAAAATTTCCCCCATCCTCGGATGGATTTCTATTAAAAAAAATAATTATTACTGCTATGTTCCAACAAAACCTATCTAACCAAGTATGCAAAAAAGTAAAGCATAAAGATACGAGACTTGGTTACGCATTTCGGTGAAATCCACCTACATCTGCAGTGTCTGGCCCAGTTCAGAATGAATCCACTAATCAGAAAGATATAGTACAGAGTTCACCATACAAAATACTTATCTTTACTAATTTAATGTGTGAATTCTGCAAGCTTCCCTAGCTACCGATCCGCCTTGATCAGACTCCCTCTGACCTCGAAACTCGTTGACGCTAGATCTCCTCCTCCCGAAGAATTAAAGCATATGATTCTGAACTTTGAATGGCAGGTCACGTATGTTGGAACATATAGATCCGGCTCACGCAAGACTCTAGGAAAAGCTAGAAAATTTGTTACAGATTTTCATAATTAAGTTCGTGAGTGTAATGCAATCGTGATGTCATCTTTTAAAGCCATGAGCATATCGGAACTCTCTATGATTATCTCCATTATATTTCTATTCCTTATCCATTTTTGAAACATATCCAAATCCCATAAATAAAGGAATTTTCCTTATCACAAAATATCCCATATATTCGATCAACGGAATACCAGATTTGTAGGGATTTACCATAAACCTAATATGCTTCTACCACTGTCTAATATATTGAAGAATATTTAGATTTCCATAAATCATCAAATACCATAATATATTATTTTTCTTCCGTAAAATCCAGTAGGCATGAATGTGCCTGCCCGCATGTTCCAACATGGAATGTTTTTCGTTTCCAAATTTGTTCACAAATTGCCAATTAAAATACTCAATGAGAACAACTTGACTTTACAATCTTTGGCATTTTGTGGGCCCAACTATTTTGGAAATAAGAACGCAACAAAAAACTTCCAATTATTCACGTAAGTCTTCCAGAAATCCACCAGTGTTGGAACATATGCTAAATACTGATTCTGATCATAAAAGAATACCATTCGAACACCAGAATTCCAGAACAACAAAATTTCATATTACAGTAATCTAATCAAAAAATAATATCGAAAATCACAAAAATATTCTCTCCCTGGGGCTATGAATATGCAAAAGGTACTAAACCACAGAAATAAAATCTCAAAAATAATAGCTCCCCCTGAACTCATCATGTGTCTATGTTGGAATATAGACACTTCAAGACTATCAATCCTGTTCAGGAGCACTATCATGTGCCTCTAAGAGAGCCTTATCCCCCACAATCCTGGCTTTTTCTGCTTCAAGGGCCACAATTTAGATGTCTATAGTCCCCCAACCTTGCATTAAGCACCACCAACTTGGCTTTTTTCTCAGCATCTACAAAAGTGGATGCCTCTGGATTCCAAGGTAAATCATGCACTTGTCGTATTCCAAAGGTCTTCTGATGCATCCACTTTATATGCTTATTTTAGTACTATTTAGGATCCATTTTGTGCTCTTTCATTACCAACATCTTGTGTTTTACCATGAAATTCTCTTAGGAGGGGTAAGAGCAACTTTGCGCTCTTTTACCTCTTTTAAGTGGATTTTTGTGTGACAAAGTAATGAAGACCAGAGGCCATTGAAGACTACACTTTCAAAGATTTTGAAGACTTGCTTCGAAGACCTGAAGACCGGAGGCCATTGAAGATCAATTTTGAAACCGTTGAAGACTTGGAAGTTGAGAGGAGTGACTATGGAGATGAATACATGCCACAAGGAGAAGAAGAAGAATTATTGCAAAAATTTTGGTTACCGTCGCGAGTCGCGACGGACACGTCGCGAATCGCGACCAATATGATCGTCGCGAGTCGCGACGACCACTGACCAGAATCCTACCTTATCTTCTTTCCACTATAAATACCATTCTTTTTCCTCTCATTCCAGACTTTTGGCAGCTGCGATTCTGTACTGTTCTAAACCCTTTTCTTCCATTTTTCATCTTTGATTTATCTTGTTCTTTTGATTTGTTGTTTTAGTTAGATTAGCATGAACTCTAGTAGCTAATCTAATCTCTTGGGAGCAATTGACCAAAGCTTCCAAACCCATGTCTTAAGAACAATTTGTAGCTTGTTTATTACTCTTGCTATTATGTATTTACGGGTATTGAATGTGTTTGTTGATATCATTAATGTTATTGAAAGCTTGAGTATAGGAATACTTGTATGAATTGCTTGCTAGGGTTTGGGTGAGTTGGGTTAAACTCCCCCTTGTTCTTGTTAAGAATATATTAGTATGAATTAGAGCTTTTGATTATGTTGATGGATTGATGATTGCTAGATAGATATGCAATGTCAAACTCTTTGCCATGTTTATCATTTGTAGTAAACGGGAGAAGTCTATGAGCATTGAACGTTCTTGACCAATCCCGTGTAAATGCATAGATCGGTTAACTGCTTAGTCACGGTGTAGTGGTCATAAGTGTTGCCAAGCTTGTTGATCCTTCGTGCTAAATGCCACCAATGGGCTACCTTAAGTCGTGTTTCGACAACGGGAGTCATTGGTGAGGTTTGAAAAGAGATGTCGAACTCACTCTTGCTAACATTATCTAAGAAGGATAGGAGTTTAGTCTTCACGACAAGTAGTGAAAGTAGTAAATAAGTTGCATGTTCAATGATGGATAAGAGGTTTGGAAGTGGAAGTTAATTGTGCCCAAGGCTCCGTAATTGTGTTTTCATCACATCTTTATTTACGTTTACATGATTAGCATCATCCTCGTGATTTGCTAATTGTTGTATTTTAATTTGTTAATTTAGGAACCATCCAACCAAAACCCCCCTGTTCGGTGACATGTGTTCATATGTATCTATGTATATATGTGTTTAGTATGTTTTCTCATATATGTGTTTAAGTACTTAGAAAAATCCCTTTTCCTGTGGACGACCCCGTCTTGCCACTATTTACATTAGTGTGGATAGGATGCATTAAGGGCCTAAGAGTATTATCTTTGGAAGGTATGGCGACGACCTCCCATCTTCTTATTAGGGAAAAGAAACTCTGTATCAATGATAACATCCTTTTCTTTTCCCTTCACCTTAGCACTCCTAGCCAATGCAAAAATCAGACACGGGTACACCAGGGCATGCTTAGCCTTTGGAGCAGTAGCTTGCCTAACCAGACTCTGCTGAATGAATAATCTCAAGTTGACTGGTTCCTGTGTTCTAACACAGTACAACAACTTTGCCATTTCTCTTGTCACAGTTGTGGTGTTAGAAGACGACATCCAGCAGTTTACAACTACTTGATACTGCCCAAAAAACCTAGAAGATAGGTAGGATGAATGTGAATACCCCGTCTCTAGCCACACAGTCTTGTATCCGCCCGACACTACCTCCAGATCCTGTTATCAAATAATCCAAATTATCCGGAAAGACACCTTCAAAATCTAGAGTTTTCAGCCCCAAAAGTTTGCTCAACCTGGCAGCAGAGAAGTCTATCACCTTCCCCTAACATAAACTCTATCATACCATGGGGAATCAATTTCCAGGTTTCTAACCATAAAATTAGAGTAAACTTCAGTAACAACATGCTTGTTTTGCTGAAGTTGCACAGTGGCAACCCTCTTCATCCCAATCATCTCCAGAAATTCAGAAAAATCACTAAACCTATATGCCTCTAAATAAGCTTGCATTTAAGATATTATCTTCCTCTCAGCAAAAACTCTCCCATCTCTTCACATTTAATATCAAAATATGAAAAGGACAAAGCCTCACTTACAGAAGGAGGTGGCAACAATTTCTCCATCTTTGGAGTAGCTTGGGATTTCTTGGACATTTCGGCTGGTGGAGAATCCTCAGCAGCAGATGATGAGACGTCAAATGCATGTATTTTCCAAAGCATTTAACATCTCTTTTATCATATTTTTGTTGTAAGATTGCTAGATTTAGGTGGGTTTACATGAAAAGGGGTTTAGATGACCATTTTCAGTTTTTATATCTAAATCCTTTATTTTGTAACCTATGTTTAGTCTAATGGATTTTTGTTCCTTACGAGCATATAGATTCCTTTTTGTAAGATTAATTTGTAGATTGCTCGTGAGCACTTAGGATTGGTTTAGTGAAGGCCATTCGAAAGGATGGTAGAAGATGGAAGGCCACTCACAAAGTGGTAGAAGATAACGTAAAGAAAGGAGAGCAAAGCAGAGGTGGAAGAATGATCTATGTTTTGAAGAAGAGTTCTGAGAATTTTCCGAGAAGAATCAGCCTCCAAGAGTGATACCATTGGATTCCTCTTTTTCAGTACTACAAAATCGACTACAAGAACTCCCAAATGGATCAACGGTTCACCCGTGGGAAGCAAAACAAGAAGCTGCGGGCGAGGCCATTTCAGAATTTGGGCTGAGACCTCCGCTGCCCGGATGACGCCAATTCTGCCTGGGTGACACCTACTACGTTTTGACCTTCTTTTTGACCAACTTGGGCTATAAATAGCCCCCCTTCTTCCCCATTTTCCTAAGCCCGACTTGGGGGCTCCAAAACCCTAGTTTTTCACCACTTTTCTTCCATTTCTTCTTCTTTCTTTCTAGATCTTTGTTCTATGTTATGGGTTTTGATTATCTAGCTTAGTTTTGTACTTGGGAGCAATGGATTAAAGCTTCCATATCTATGTTGTAAGAACCATATCTATCTATTTAGTGTTTTTGCTATTGTGCATTTATTGAGCTTTAAATGTGAATTGTTAATTGCATTGATGTTGTTGGAAGCTTGAGTATATGAATTGCTTTTATGATTACTTGTTAGGGTTGGGAGAAAGTAGCTAATTCTCTCCTCTTTTAATGTGGATTCCAAGAGCATGAGTTAGAGCTTCTTAAATGATGTTGGTGTGTTGATAATTGCTAGATGAATGTGATGATGTCGAACTTGTTGTCATGTTTGTTTTAGGTGGCAAATGAGAGAAGTCTATGAATGTCGATCGTTCTTGACTAATCTTTTGTAAATGCATGAATTGATTAAATTCTTAGATACGGTGTAGTATTTATAAGTGCTGCCAAGCTTGTTGATTCTTCGTGCTAAATGCCATCAATGGGATACTCTTAGTCTTAAGGGAGTCATTGGTGAGGTTTGACAAGAGATGTTGAATTCACTCTTGCAAACTACTATCTAAGAAGGATGGAAGATTTATCTTCACAACAAGTAGTTGAAGTAGTGAATAGATTGTTTTACTCATTCTTGAAGCCTTTGTTATTTAGCATTCATGTGTTCTTAATGCTATGTTTTACTTCATTATGACATATGTAGTTTGAGAATAGGAAGTGTTTTTATTATTGAAGTGTTGGGGTGTTAGGAAAGTGACGAATTCCTTAGCTCCTTTACATGAAAATCTACAAGCATGAACTTAAAACTTCTTGAGTATAATGTGTTGTAATCCTTTCTAGATGAGTATGTTAATGTGGTTTGTTCTCATTCTTATCCTATAGATGCAATGAAAGGTTGAACCTTTAATGTGGTTTGTTCTAGGTTTAGCCTAATGAATGCTATGTTTGGTTAAACAGCTATGTCTTTGGTCGAAGGCTTTTTGTTATCGAATCTATGGTCCTTCGTGTCTAATGCCATTGATGAAATACCCCTATGGTCGTTTTTTGTCTAGGGTGATCATCAACGAGGTTTGCAAATGGTCGTTGTTTGTCTTTGTAAATTACTATTAATAAGGAATGAATGTTGATCTTCTATTAGCATTCCCCATAGGTAATAAATGTGATAGGATGAGTGAATGGTTCAACCATGTACATTTGGTTTGGAAGTGGATATCAATTGCCCCCAAGGATTTATCTTTTGTAGTTTAAAAACCCTTTTTCTTAGTTTTGTTTGATGATTAGCATAGTTACTTAACCTTTCTACTTATCTTGTCTTTTTAACTTTCATAACTTAGGATCACCAAACAACCAAACCCCCCATTTTTGCTCGCTTTTATATGTGTACATATATCTACTTCTGGCCTAATATCAACCATTTGTGCTTAAACACTTGAGAAAATCCCCCTTCTTCGTGGACGACCCCGACTTGCTGCTATCTACTTAGTTGTAGATAGTAAGCATAAAAGGCTTATAAATATTAACTTTGAGAGGTACGGCGATGGCCACCCAAATTTTGGTGCCGCTGCCGGGGAAGAGGCGTTTATTTTTAAGTGTTTAGGTGTATTTGGTTGCATATTAGCTAGTTGTTTTTATTTTCCGCTCCTTGGTGGTTTTTTTTGTTCGGAGTAGGTATTGCTTGAGTTCTTGGTGATTTTTTATCGAGAACACTTGCAATATGATTTCGGACTTCTGAAAAAAAAAAAAATAAATAAAATGGAGCGTCTCACCTTGAGGGAACTCATGATGAGAAGAGAGACTCAACAAGCAAGGTTTTGTAGGATGTGTCATTCCGACTATCCTACTGAGTCTTGCTATTTGTTGTGGGAAGAGGACTATGAGGGAGAAAGAACCCTTGGTTTCCAAAACCAAGGATATTATGAATAGTGCTACCAAGAGGTAGGAGATGTTGGTTTTCAAGGGCAAGAAGCTCAAGAATGGTATCCATACCACGATCTTTACAATCCAGAATGGAGTGGTAGTCTGGATTGGTGGTATGAGATTGAGCCGGAAAACCAACAATACGAGCAAAATAGTTGGCCATCACCACCTTACACCATACCTCAAAACCAAGCCCAACAAGGAAGTTCAAGTTTGACACGTGAGGAAGTCATTAATACAATAGCAAACTTGAACTACTTTACTAGTGAGGAGCCGGACACTCGGATCTCCTCTAGTGTTGAGGCTATTGAGGGGCATGTGAGGAGTATGTTAGAAGTGTTGGCCCGAATAGAAGCTCGTGATTTCAAAAACATACCATCCCAAATTGAACTCGAGGATTCGGGGAGTGAGGTCACCATGGGAAATAACTTTGAGTTTGAAGGGGATGAGGAGTTGGTTGTTGAGGATAGAAAATTGGAGGAAGAGGTGATTGTGCTACATTCATTAGCATCGTCACCCCTTCTCCCACCTAGTGAACCAACTCTACCATTTTCGGAAGTTTTCAGGGAGACAAGAGAGGAGCCAAAAGACTACCCCAAGCCTCCTAACCACCCAACTCCCTTTAAACCATCTTCACCTCAACAAAACTTTCCTCTTAAAAGTTTTGTACCCCCACCTCTCTACTTTTGGATGCTCATGGTGAAGGGGTTCAAGCCTTCACTATATGGATAACATTAGGGTCGTGCCGACGACCTTAAAAATATAGAGCTTTTCGGGAGGCAACCCGAGCTTTTAAGTTAGGTTAGTATTTTTTTTTGAAAAGAAATTCCTCTACCATGTCCTCAAACCCTTACTCAAAACCACAAGAATACCACCACAACCCATCACTAAAAACGACTACCAAAACCACCATCTAGGAGTACTACTAGTTGTTGTCTTTTGTGAGTGTTGATTGAGATTTGCATAGTTGTGGCTTCGTAATGGATGGATCAAAGTTGCATGTTAGGTGGAGTTCGAGAACATTGAGGAGAGAACATTCATTGAGAAGTGAGCATAGCCATCACCGGGAAGGACCTTCAAAGTCCAAGTTGTGAGTATTTTTGTTCTTTCTCCCTTATTTGTTTATCTTGTTCTTTTCACATTGAGGACAATGTGTGTTTCAAGTGTGGGGAGGTAAAGAGAAATGTATCTCATTGTATTGTATTGTAGTGTGCATATGCTCCACTTTGATTTGTATTGTTTGAAAAAAAAAGTGAAAAAACAATTCCCGCTAAGTTGTAAACCCGAGAGGGAAACTTAGGCAAAAGTGAGAGGCCCGGAGAGGTTGAAAACCTGAAAGGGCAACCTATCCAAAAATGAGAGGCTAAATGGAGAGGAAAAAGGTGAGGGTGAGTATTGAAAAAGAAAATTGTGTGAAGCTAGGATGAAAACCTGAGAGGACTCCTAGGAAATATTAGAGAAATTGAAAAAAAAATGCTTCTCTTGATTTGTCTATTGATTGGCTTTTTCTGTGGAGTAAGTTAGCTTGGCATTATATGTATACCTCACTTTTGTTATGGCTTGTTGGTTGTTTGGATTATCTTAGGCTTTGGGATGTGAGAGTGTGAGAGATTCTTATGTCTTGGGGGGTTTGGGTAGTCTAGAAATATGATGTTGGATGTTTTGGAAAAACTTTTACATGCAAGTATACACTTTGATCTTTGCTTGTTCTTGTTTACTCGAGGACGAGTAAGGTTTAAGTGTGGAGAGAATTGATGGGACGTCAAATGCATGTATTTTCCAAAGCATTTAACATCTCTTTTATCATATTTTTGTTGTAAGATTGCTAGATTTAGGTGGGTTTACATGAAAAGGGGTTTAGATGACCATTTTCAGTTTTTATATCTAAATCCTTTATTTTGTAACCTATGTTTAGTCTAATGGATTTTTGTTCCTTACGAGCATATAGATTCCTTTTTGTAAGATTAATTTGTAGATTGCTCGTGAGCACTTAGGATTGGTTTAGTGAAGGCCATTCGAAAGGATGGTAGAAGATGGAAGGCCACTCACAAAGTGGTAGAAGATAACGTAAAGAAAGGAGACCAAAGCAGAGGTGGAAGAATGATCTATGTTTTGAAGAAGAGTTCTGAGAATTTTCCGAGAAGAATCAGCCTCCAAGAGTGATACCATTGGATTCCTCTTTTTCAGTACTACAAAATCGACTACAAGAACTCCCAAATGGATCAACGGTTCACCCGTGGGAAGCAAAACAAGAAGCTGCGGGCGAGGCCATTTCAGAATTTGGGCTGAGACCTCCGCCGCCCGGGCGAGCCAATTTCCGCCCGGGCGATGCCAATTCCGCTCGGGCGACACCTACTACGTTTTGACCTTCTTTTTGACCAACTTGGGTTATAAATAGCCCCCCTTCTTCCCCATTTTCCTAAGCCCGACTTGGGGGCTCCAAAACCCTAGTTTTTCACCACTTTTCTTCCATTTCTTCTTCTTTCTTTGTAGATCTTTGTTCTATGTTATGGGTTGTGATTATCTAGCTTAGTTTTGTATTTGGGAGCAATGGATTGAAGCTTCCATATCTATGTAGTAAGAACCATATCTATCTATTTAGTGTTTTTGCTATTGTGCATTTATTGAGCTTTGAATGTGAATTGTTAATTGCATTGATGTTGTTGGAAGCTTTAGTATATGAATTGCTTGTATGATTACTTGTTAGGGTTGGGAGAAGGTAGCTAATTCTCCCCTATTTTAATTTGTATTCCAAGAGCATGAGTTAGAGCATCTTAAATGATGTTGGTGTGTTGATAATTGCTAGATGAATGTGATGATGCCGAACTCGTTGTCATGTTTGTTTTAGGTAGCAAATGAGAGAAGTCTATGAATGTCGACCGTTCTTGACTAATATTGTGTAAATGCATGAATTGGTTAAATTCTTAGATACGGTGTAGTATTTGTAAGTGTTGCCAAGCTTGTTGATTCTTCGTGCTAAATGCCATCAATGGGATACTCTTAGTCCTAAGGGAGTCATTGGTGAGGTTTGACAAGAGATGTCGAATTCACTCTTGCAAACTACTATCTAAAAAGGATGGAAGATTTATCTTCACAACAAGTAGTTGAAGTAGTGAATAGATTATTTTACTCATTCTTGAAGCCTTTGTTATTTAGCATTCATGTGTTCTTAATGCTATGTTTTACTTCATTTATGTCATATGTTGTTTTAGAATAGGAAGTGTTTTTATGATTGAAGTGTTAGGGTGTTAGGAAAGTGACGAATTCCTTAGCTCCTTTGCATGAAAATCTACAAGCATGAACTTAGAACTTCTTGAGTATAATGTGCGGTAATCCTTGCTAGATGAGTATGTTAATGTGGTTTGTTCTAGGTTTAGCCTAATGAATACTATGTTTGGTTAAACAGCTATGTCTTTGGTCGAAGGCTTGTTCTTATCGAATCTATGGTCCTTCGTGTCTAATGTCGTTGATGAAATAACCCTATGGTCGTTGTTTGTCAAGGGTGATCATCAACGAGGTTTGCAAATGGTCATTGTTTGTCTTTGCAAATTACTATTAATAAGGAATGAATGTTGATCTTCTATTAGCATTCCCCATAGCTAATAAATGTAATAGGATGAGTGAATGGTTCAATCATCTACATTTGGTTTGGAAGTGGGTATCAATTGCCCCCAAGTCTTTATCTTTTGTAGTTTTAGAACCCTTTTTCTTAGTTTTTTTTTATGATTAGCATAGTTACTTGACTTTGCTAGTTATCTTGTCTTTTTAACTTTCATAACTTAGGACCACCAAACAACAACCCCCCCCCCCTTTTACTCATTTTTATATGTGTACATATATCTATTTCTAGCCTAATATCAACCATTTGTGCGTAAACGCTTGAGAAAATCCCCCTTCTTCGTGGATGACCCCGACTTGCCGCTATCTACTTAGTTGTAGATAGTAAGCATAAAAGGGCTTATAAATTTTAACTTTGAGAGGTACTGCGATAGCCTCCCAGCAGACATTTTCCTCTTTGACCTTGCAGCCTGGAAGAATCCATCCATCACTTCATCACTGGAGTAGTTCAGGTCAAGTTCCTGTGTTGGAACAAACTCAGGCTGTTCAACCTCTCCCTCTTGTTCAGTTCTATCTACCTCACCCTGTGTTACAACATGCTGCTCTTTGTCTGATTCCTCCTGCCCCAAATCAAATCCACCTATATTTCCTCCTTCTGAATACTCCAATTCATCATATGCATTCCTAGTGACATCAAACTGGTCTTGTCCTCCCATATCAGCATCATCAACCTCCATATCTTCAGTTATCTCTGACTCTGTCCTCTATGCTGGAACATACCCAACACTTTCTCCTTTTTCACTATTTGTAATCTCAATGATTACAGGCTTTCTAAGTTCCTCAACTCTCCTGGCAGCCTCAGCATCATACACTCCTAAGGGCATCCTATCAGTGGACTTAATCACTTCTAGTCCCTCAGCCTGATCATCATTGATTTACTCAATTCTAACAATCCTAGGGCTAGGAATAGATGAATACATATGAAACCTATCATTCTCGTTGTACACGCCATACTTCCATCTCAATAGCCTAGTTTCATGGTTTTCAATATCCTCAAGCTCACCAATATCTCCAGAAAAAAACTCCTTAACATTTACATTGAGAAATTCCCCTTTTAGGTTTTTAAACTTATACAAATATACCGTGATTCTATTCGCTTCAACCCATTCAAAGAAATCATCAACAGATTTAAACTCCATAACATACACCTTCAGAGTAGGGGGATCCAGACCAATTACCTTTTGATAGGAACCTTTCCCTTGATTCTTAAGTTCTTCATTCCGTCCATTGTCACCAGTTGAATCCACCTCCACGGTTTCTTCCCTCTATTCACCATTATCATTTTCCAGAGGGTGGGACTTTTCTTGAGTCTCTTTCTCGGCCATGGAAACCTTAGGGATTGAAGACATTTTTCCGACAAGGTTTCATTGTGAGGAGGAAGATCTTCGCTCAGATTGTTCAAGATATACTCACAAAAGAAATTTCGGAAACAAGAATCCAAAAACAACAAGAAATTTGAGAATGTATGCCCTAAAATAGAGAGGTATGGAGAGATGGAGACAATTTTGAACAAAAACAAACTCTTCACTATTTACATATTTTACAGCGCAAACATTTTACCCTTTCCAAGAAGAGTAATGATTTCACTTTTCTCACTTGTCAACTCAAGGCACACCTTCTTTAACTTCCAACATACCATAACTTCTATTTTGGTAGCTTTTTCTTCTTTCCAACAAAAACTATTTTTGATTTATTCAATTTTCTGAAAGCAATAACGTGGGGAGAGAAAAAAAATATTTACAGCTAAATAAAAGCTATATAAAAATACCTCAAATCCGATAAACACCTAAGTGTTGTCTGAGAATCTCAAATGTGGTAGTGTCCAACTTTTTTGTAAACATATCTGCAAATTTCACAGATTTTGGAACATAGACCACTACTACTTCCTTCTTTTCAACAAGATCTTGAATAAAATGATGCCTGATGTCAATATGATTGGTTCAAGAGTGTTAGACTGGATTTTTAGAAATATCAATAGCACTTGTGTTGTCACATTAAATCTTCAAAGGCCCTTGATGAATTCCCTAGTCGATCAACATTTGCTTCATCCATAATAGTTGTGCACAACAACTTCCAGCAGCAAGATATTCAGCTTCCGCGGTAGTCTCAGAGATCGAATTATATTTCTTACAATACCAAGAAACTAGTTCGTGCCAATAAAAAAGCACCCACCTGTAGTGCTTTTACGATCATCTGCATTACCAGGCCAATCAGAATCACTGTACCCAATCATATCAGAGTCTTGATTCTTAGAATACCAGACAACATACTCAGAAATCACTTACACATCTAATAATTCTTTTGACTGCCGTTAGATGAGATTCCTTTAGGTCAGCCTGAAATCTTGCACATAATTCTATGGTGAAACATATATCTAGTCTACTTGCTATCAAATACAAAAGACTCCCATTCAAACCCATTTATAGCTTCTGATCAACTGCGACTCCTTTCTCATCCTTTACCAGTTTATCAGAAACCCCCATAGCAGTTTGAACAGCACGGGCATTGCCTAGTCTAAATATCTTCACTAAATTCAGGACATACTTACTCTGATTTATAAACAGATCATTTTTTCCATGCTTGACTTGCAATTCTAGAAAATACACGAGTTCTCCAACCATGTTCATCTCAAATTCAGCATGCATTATAGTGACGAAATCATGTACCATAGATGGTGAAGTAGAGCCAAATAAAATATCATCAACATAAATTTGAGCAATCATAATTTTTAAGGCCTTTTCCAGCACAAATAAAGTGCGATCTACTCCCCCTCGATGATAAACTTTCTTAAGAAGAAAGTTATTAAGTAGCTCATACCATGCCCTTGGTGCTTGCTTTAAGCCATATAAAGCCTTCTTGAGGCGATACGCTTGATGAGTTTATGAGGATCCCAAAATCCTATAGTTTGTTCCACATACACTTCTTCATTTACAAAACCATTTAGAAAAGCATTCTTAATGTCCATTTTATATAGAGTAAATTTCATAGAGTGGGCAATAGCAAGTAAAATTTGAATTGACTTTAACCTGGCAACTAGTACGAATGTCTCATCAAAATCGACTCCTTCAACTAGTGAATATCCTTGAGCAACCAATCTGGCTTTATTTTGAGTGATTTGTCCATCAGTATCTGATTAATTATTGAAGATCCACGTTGTGCAGATAACATTTAAACCTTTTGGACGAGGAATGAGATACCATACATCATTTTGTGCAAACTGACCAAGTTCTTCTTGCATTGCCGCAATCCAGTATTCGTCAAGTAAGGCCTCCTTGTAGTTCTTGGGTTCAATGAGAGAGATGAAGGAGTGTTATCGTTCTAACTTCCTCTAATCAACCTAAGGGATTGATTGAGTACTCTTTGTCATTCGTTCTGGTTGCTCCTGTGTTAGAACATGTGATGAGGCAGTGGGGGATGATGTTCCAACATACTCAATATCATTTGGTTCAGCAGGATGATCAGTCTGCTCATGCGTTGAGTCTGGCTTGTTTGGTTGACTATATTGTGTTGAAACATGGTCATTATCCGGTTCATCTTCTCCATCACCTGAACCTTGTCCTTCGTCAGAATCATCCACAATAACATTAATGGATTCCATGAGCGTATTTTTGCGAAGGTTGTAAACACGATAAGCCCTGTTGTTCACAGAATAATTAAGAAAAATTCCAATATCACTGCGATTGTCAAATTTTGCCAATTGCTCTCTATCTCTGAGAATGTAGCACTTGCTTCCAAACCCATGAAAGTAAGAGACATTTGTCTTCCTGCCCTTCCAAATCTTGTAGGACGTTTTGCTTATGAATGGACATAGATACACTTGATTGATTGTAAAGCAAGTTGTATTAATGTCTTCTTCCCAGCATTTTGTTTGAATTTCTTTCTCGGCTAACATGACTCGAGCCATCTCCTGAAGAGTCCTATTTTTCCATTCTACAATACCATTCTACTGAGGGGTGATTGGTGCAGAAAAATATGTTGAATTCCAAGCTCATCACAGAAGTCACTGAATTGAGAGTTTTCAAATTCCCTACCATGATCACTACAAATTCTAACAATCTTCCCAACTGGAATTCCTTTTTCTATCTATAATTTTATCACAAGACTTCTAAACACTTCCACAGTATCAGATTTTTCTTTTAGAAAAGCTACCCGGGTAAATATTAAGAAATCATCATCACATACAAAGATATATTTCTTGTCACCTATACTAGGTATATTGACCGGACCCATCAAATCCATATGCAATAATTCCAGATTTCTTGAGGTAGTTATATACTGAACTGAAGAGTGGAGAGATCGAATTTTTTTACCCTATTGACACGGTCCACGGATAATTCCACCTTTCCTTGTCAATGTAGGCATACCTCGTACTGCCTTTGTATTTTCAATTTTCACCAAGGTTTTGTAATTGATGTGACCGAGCTTTCTGTGCCACTGTATCCTTCATCTTGTTTAGAGATCATACACTTCACTTCCGGTTCCACCAAATAGCAATTATCTGATGATCGAATGCCTGCAAGGACTTTGGCTTCTTTCACTATACATTTGTCTTTCTGAAATTCCATAGTCATATTATCATCACATAGTTGGCTTATACTTAACATATTTACCTTTAAGTCTTCAGCAAACAAAACACTGGTAAATACTGGGAATCCTTCAATTTGTAGTTCTCCTTTTCCAACTACTCTACTCTTCTTTCCATCGCCAAAGGTAACAAAAACACCATCATATGGTGTGATGTTTGTGATAAATTCCTAAGTGCCAGTCATGTGGCAAGAACAACCACTATCAAAGACCACGAATCTCTGGAATGTGTTATAAGAGAAGTATGTGCAACAAGGCAAGTACTAGAGCTTTTGCCAACCCGTACCTTTCGGAACATCTTTGATTTCTGGATCTCTTCTATGTTGGAACATACCACGAGTTGTGGTCCTGTCATGATGTCTCTGAGCAATTTCTGGCATTGTTTCTCTGTGTGCCCTTGATATGAGCAGCATCTACAAATAAGAGGTTTCCTTTGATGAGGTTTGTAGAACTTTCTCTTTACCTCTCAAATCTTCGACTTGAGCGTGACTGTGTTCTTAGGTGGGTTTTCATACCCAATTCCATGTCGATGTCTAAAGTTCTTTCCCATAACCAGAATATCATCAAGTTTTTTTTTCCTGAATTCAGTTTGGTAATAGCTGCTTCAAACGACTAAGCTCTCTTGGTTACTAAACTTAGCTTCACATTCAACTCATCATTCTCTTTTCTGGGTTCAGCAACTTCCACATGCAACTCCTTTTCTATCTCAGCTAGATGATTTTTCTCTTCCTTCAATACTTTGTTCGTATCAACAACTTGGAGCCATATACCATACATCTTTTCTTACGTACTATAGATTTCTTCATCACTTACAGCAAGTCTGCCATCATCACTAGACACCTCATCTGAATCTATGTTAGAACATACAACTTCGATTCTATCTAATGTGTAGGAACATCCATCATCTGATGCATCATGAATTTTTGCTCGAAACACCACATAGTTGCTTGTAATTTCCTCTTTATCTTTCTCGTCTTCTTCATCTTAACTCCATAGGGTGACATATGTTTTCCCAGTTTCTTCTTGGTATTTGCACATTCAGCTTGAATATTACCATATCCTTCACATTCTCTGCATTGAATTCATCCAAGCTATTTTTTTCACCTCTTCAATTTCTGGGAAACTGCTGATATCCTTGTTCAAACCATATCCCACGGTTATTTCCAAAATCTTGTGGCCTTGGTCTATTTTATTACTACTTTCCTGCGATTTCTTTGAAGACTTTTCCAAGTTGATATGCCATATGGGAGATGTCCCTGAGTTTCCCGTTGAATACAGCAATAGTGTCATCTTCCTCCAGCTTGAGTTCCTCGAACTTTGTAGCTAACATCTGTAATTTAGATTCTCGAATTCGACTAGTTCCTTCATGAACATTTTGCAGAATATCCCATGCTTTCTTAGCCTGGTGGCATGTAGAGATGAGTTTGAACTGGTTTTCATCAACTACCTCGAAGATAGCATTTAATGCTTTTGAGTTTGCCAGTGAGGTCTTGAGTTAATCAGAAGACCAAGTAGATTTGTCTTTGAGTTTTTGCTCCCTCTGACTTGACTCTCCTTCAATTGCCTTGGAGCTCATTTCAGCACAGTAGGATGATTCCACTCATTTTTAGCATAGTGCAAAGAAAGTTCATCCAGTGAGTTGATGAAGACTCTCATGCGTACCTTCCAATAATTGTAGTTGTTACCTTCAAGTAGAGGTGGTCGAGACACTGAAGCTCCTTCTTTGGTCACCATGGTAAAGCCGGATCACACTTTCTTTGACACAACCAAGGGAAACAAATAAGTCACCGTGCTCTGATACAAAATTAAATTTGGTTTTACCGAATTTTTTTTAATTATTACTGCTATGTTCCAACATAACCTATCTAACCAAGTATGCAATAAAGTAAAGCATAAAGACTTGGTTATGCAGTTCAGTGAAATCCACCTACATCTGCGGGGCCTGACCCAGTTCAAATAAATCCACTAATCAGAAAGATACAGTACAGAATACACCATAAAAAATACTTATCTTTACTAATTAAACGTGCTAGCTCCCCTAGCTACCGATCCACCTTGATCAGACTTCCTCTGACCTTGAAACTCGTCAACTCTGAATCTTCTTCTCCCGAGGAAATAAGGCATACGATTATGAAATTTGAACGGAAGGTCACATATGCTGGAACATATAGATCTGGCTTTCGCAAGACTCTCAGAAAAGCTAGAAAATTTGGGTGCAGATTTTTGCAATTTAGTTTGTGAGTGTAATGCAGCTGTGATGTCCCCTTTTAAAGCCATGAGTAAATCGAAACTCTCCATGATTATCTTCATAATATTCCTATTCTTTATCTGCTTCTAAAGCATATCCAAATCCCATAAATAAAGGGATTTTCCTTATCACAAAATATCCCATATATTCGATCAACCCAATACCATATTTGTAGAGATATTCCATAAATCTAATATGCTTCTACCACCGCCTAATATATTGCACAATATTAAGATTTCCATAAATCAACAAATATCATAATATTCCTATTTTTCTTCCATAAAATCCTATAGGCATGAATGTGGCTGTTCGCATTTTCCAACATGGAATTTTTTTCAGTTCCAAATTTGTTCACAAATTTCCAATTAAAATACTCAATGAAAACCACTTGAATTTACACATAGAAATAATATTTCTTAACATTCAACATTCATTTGTTTCATACAACCTTAAACCTTAAAAAAAATCCTAAAACAGCGTCTCAAATTCACTTAACATATCACCCACAAACCAATCGGTCACAAAATAAGCTGATTACAAATTATGCAAAAAACAAAATTCAAATATGCTAAAGCTAGAGATCGTCAAGTACTTCAATCCCAAGGGAGAATGACAGAATCATGGAACGAGTTTTCCTCATGTATTCTTCAACAATCCTATCAACCCACTCATGTGTCCTTGGGTCTTCTATATCTTCCTGTGTGGTCTTGACACGCTCAGTATCCTCATTTGCACCTTCTTATTGTGGTTGTGGCTGCAGCTGCGGTTGTGGTCAATAATGTGTCCATTTTATATGTACACTTTTGTGCACATTTTAGGAATTTTTGGGTTTAATTTTGTACACTTTTGTGCTCTAGATGTGGCATATTTTTCCTTGAAATCCTCTAAGGAGAGTTAAGAGCGGCTTTTACGCTTTTATTACTTTTCTAGTGAATTTTGTGTGACAATGAAATTGTTTGAAGAGTTTGAAGACTACCTTTTAATATTTGAAGATTTGAAGACTTACATAGAAGCTTTTGAAGGATTGAAGAAAAGTAAAGAGAAGAGGAGGACTAGAGACAAAAAGAAGTAAGAAATCAAAGTGCTGGATTCTGCATCCGTCGCACGGTGCGATGGTGTGTCGCACAATGCAATGGTGACCATCACACGGTGCAATGGTGTCCATTGCATGGTGCGACGAACGGGAAGCCAGACTTCTTTCTTAATTTTTGTACTATAAATACTAACCTTATCCTTTCTCTCTTGGATACTACTTCTTCTTCCTGCAATTGGGGGCTGCAAAATCCTAGGTTTTCCCTTCTTTCCTTTCTTAGTTTTGTAGATTAATCATGTCTTTTCATTATCTGGGTTAGTTTGTACTTAGGAGCAATTGATTGAGACTTCCTTGCTAATGTCTTGAGAATCATTTCTATCTATCTATTGCTTTCTCTATTGTACATTTATCGAGCTTTGAATGTCGATAGTTAATGGCATTAATGTTGTTGGAAATTTGTGTATATGAATTTCTTGTATGATTGCTTGTTAGGGTTGGGAGAAAGTAGCTAATTTTCCCCTCTTTTAATGTGGAATTCAAGAGTATGAGTTAGAACTTCTAAATTATGTTGATGTGTTGATAATTGCTAGATGAATGTGATAATGTAGAACTCATTGTCGTGTTTGTTTTAGGTAACGAATGAGAGAAGTCTATGAATGTTGATCCTTCTTAACTAATATTATGTAAATGCATGAATTGGTTAAATGCTTAGACACGGTGTAGAGTTTATAAGTGTTGCCAGGCTTGTTGATTCTTACTTTTAGTCGTGTTTCAACTAAGGGAGTCATTGGTGAGGTTTTACAAGAGATGTCGAATTCACTCTTGAAAATAACTATCTAAGAAGGATAGAAGATTCATCTTCAAAACAAGTAGTTAAAGTAATGAATAGATTGTTACATTCGTTCTTGAAGCTCTTGTAATTTAGCATTCATGTGCTCTTAATGCTATATTTTACTTCATTTATGCCATGGATTGTTTGAGAATAGAAATTTTTTGTATGATTAATATGTTAGGGTTTTAGGAAAGTGAAGAATTCCTAAGCTCTTTGGCATGAAAATCCAAGAACATGGACTTAGAATTTCTCGTGCATAATGTGTTGTGATTCTTGCTAGATAAGTATGTTAATGTAGATTGTTCTCATATTTATCCTATAGATGCAATGAAAGGTTGAATCTTGCATGTGGTTTGTATAGGTTTAGCCTAATGAATGATATGTTTGGTTCAAGGTCTATGTCTTTGGTAGAATGCTTGTTGTTATCAAATATATGGTCCTTCGTGTGAAATGTCGTTGATGGAATACCTCTATGGTGCGGTTTGCTTAGAGTGATTGTCAATGAGGTTTCCAAATGGTTGTTGTTTGCCTTTGCAAATTACTATTAAGAAGGAATGAATGTTAATCTTTGAATGGGAAGTGATAACATTCTACATAGGTAACAAATATGATAGAATGAGTGAATGGTTCATTGATCTACAAATATGATAGAATGAGTGAATGGTTCATTAATCTTTGAATTGCCCCCAAGGCTTTATTTTTTGTAGTTTTTACCCCTTTTCTTAGTTTGTTTAATGATTAGCATAGTTACTTATCTTTTCTAGTTAGTTTGTCTTTTAAATTTCATAACTTAGGACCAAAACCAATCACCCCCTCCCCCATTTACTTGCTTTTATATCTGTATATATATTTATATATCTACTTCTAGCCTAATACCAACCTTATATGTTTAAACCCTTAGAAAGATCCCTTTTCTTCGTGGACAGCCCCGACTTGCCATTATCTACTTAGTTGTAGATAGGAAGCATTTAGGGCTTATAAATTTAACTTTGAGAGGTACAACGATGACCTCTTAGTCGTACAATGGGATTGGCATTTTCCCTCTCAAGATTTTGCACCAAAACTCGTGTAATGACCTCCATGTTTTGTTTGAAAACGAGATATGCCCTATTCAGAGGCTGAGAGAAAAGAACAAAGGTTAGTCCAACGAAAAATTAGAAACTGTTTAAAAAACAACATGAACTATAAACTGTATTAGTTCAACTAAAATCTGCATTAGTTTTAAAACAACATGCACAAATTTTAAATAAGTGTAAAAAAGACAAAAAAAACTTACATTACTGTAAGCTTTTTCAATATCCTCATTGGTTATCACACCATTTAGAATGCGATACAAAATGATTCTAGGCTCCTGAGAAACAGCATCAAATGCAGCAGTCGGAGTATGCAGCCTCTCACAACCAACATTCTCATTATGAATTCCCTCATATTGCTGGCTGCTACTTTTCTCTTTTAGCCTCCTATCCTTGGTCAAAGGATACCCAGCCTCTATCATAACCCCCTTATCATAACCCATCTTTTCAAAATAATGAGCCCTCTGGAATAAAGATTTTTTTGACAATGCATGTACATGGGTAATCTAGTAGGGTCAGGCTGACCTCTAAAAGAAAACCTATAAATATATGCCAACAACAATATAAACACACAGCCACCACAAGACACATCTCTTTTACTAGAACCAGATTTAAAGCTACCAACATCCTCACATAGACGATCCAGGACTAATCCACACTAATCAAGACTCGTAATAGTCCCAACATTCTCTAAAGCACCAACAAGCTTAAAATTAACCAAATTTCTCGTAGTTAGGGCCAAGAAAGTACACATGATATACACAAAAAAATATCTCTTAAAACGATACCCACCACTACGTAGTTTAACCAACTCATCAAACAGATTAACATGTGAGACATTGCCATAGCTATTAGCTTTTAATTTAGACCTCCATCCATCACTAATATCCACATCCCTTGACACGCCTATCCCATTGTTCTTAACCAAACCACAGGACACCCCGGAATCCTAGGAATACAAAATATGTCAAACACGTCATCATGGGTAATAATGTACCTAAAGCTGGCTATCTCTTAAACACAGCCAATGTGATCAAACCTAGAACAAAAAATATGAAGTCAGCCTAGAACAATAGGAAATCGGCCCATGGAATCAAACCTATCAACCAGCAAAGGAACAATTCCAAATGAGAGAGATGAAATGTCAAAACCAAGAAGTCTACCGAAACCTATCTCTTCAACAACAATCTTTTGCTTATGAGTTAGCGCAGAAATTAAATATTTAAGTTTCGAAGGACAGTAGCTAGCACTACCACAGAGACCCCTCTCTAGCACTAGTTTTTTAGCTGCGGTTTTGAAAACTGGTGCCCAAATTGTATTAACACTAGTTTTTTTTTCATTTGACACCGGTTTTTAAAACTGGTGTAAATTTAACACCGATTTTTTAAATTTTAACACCAGTTTTAAAAAACCGGTGTTAATTTATCACCAGTTTTTTAAAAAACCAGTGTTAAAATTTTTAAAAAATTGGTTTTAGTCTGACACCAGTTTTTTAAAAACCGGTCTTAAAATCAAAATCAGTGTTAAATTAACACTGGTATTTTAAAAGCCAATGCCAAAACTGGTGTTGGAAAAATAGCAACAATGTTCAAAAACCGGTGCTAAAAAATTTAAAAATTCAATTTCCCATCAAAATATTCGCCAAAAATTTCAAAACATAAGCCAAAGATTTCAAAAAATGTTGCTAGAAATTGCATGGGCTAGGCGCAGCCGCTCTAAGCTAAATTCTTTTTTTTCTTAACTTTCAAAATCGTTCATTTCTTTTGTTGACTTTAACTAATAAATAAATTGACTTAAATTAATAAATGATCAACCTTTATTGACCTAATATATATATAAATACGAATAAAAATGTTTGACATTAACTAAGACTTTCAACCCCTAATTGACTTAGTACATATAAACACAAATAAAAAGGTTTTACTTTCAATAATCAACGGTTAACCCTTATTTGACTTTCTACATGTAAACACTAATAACAAAGTTGACTTTAACTAATTGACGGTCAACCCTTACTTGACTCTCTATATACAAACACTAATAACAAAGTTGACTTTAACTAATCGAAGGTCAACCCTTACTTGACTTTTTATATATAAACACCTTAGTTAAGTTGACTTTAACTAATCCACAATCAACCCCCTACTTGGCTTTCTATATACAAACACTAACAACTAAGTTGACTTTAACTAATCAACGGTCAACCCTTACTTAACTTTCTATATAGAAACACTAATAACTAAGTTGACTTTAACTTATCCACGGTCAACCCTTACTTGGCTTTCTACATACTAACACTATTAACTAAGTTCATTTGACTAATCGACGGTCAACCCTTACTTTGCTTTCTATATGCAAACACTAATAGCTAAGTTGACTTTAAATAATCGACGGTTAACCTATAACTGACTTCTATATATAAACACCTTGGTTAAGTTGACTTTAACTAATCCAGGATTAACCCTGACTTGGCTTTCTATATACCAACACTAAAAACTAAGTTGACTTTAACTAATCAATGATCACTCCTTATTTGACTTTCTATATACAAACACTAATAACTAAGTTGACTTCAACTAATCCGCGGTCAACCCTTACTAATTAATATATGCAAAATATAAGTTTAAATCTAATACACAAAGATCAGTCACACACGATATACTTAACTAAAACATCATGAAGATTAATATATGCAATATTTAAACAAACAAATACAATTTCTAAAATAACATTCAAGTCAAACAATTTTTGGATAAGAACATTTACATAGGAATAAATATCAAATACACTATAAATGTAAACATATGCAATATTTAAACAAACATATATAGTTTCTTATCAACATGTAGATAATAAAACTGAAGACATGCAAACTTTGAATAACAAGTAAACACTGAATATTATCAAATGCGACTTTTGATGAAACAGATACATATTATAACTTATTAAAATAACACTATAAACAAAAAAAACAACACTTACTTGTTACCCTCCTCATCAATATGTTCAACCACTTGCTTCTTCAGACGGTTTCGCTGTTGTTTCACAGGTATCTCCTTAGAAAGAACCATTTTTCCCGAACCCGAAGCTTCACCAACACTACTATTCACTTTCCGCTTCAAACTAGGTATTTTAGGAACTTCAACACCTTTCTTCGCCTTCACATTCACTTTCTCAGCAGGCTTCTTCACAACCCTAGTAGATTTCGTAACAGCAACTTTCTTAGTCTTTGTCTTCTTCACGACCACAGCAAGTGACTTTGCAACTACTTCTTTCGCCTTCCTTTTCAACTGTCCTGTAAGGAACTCACTAACAGTTTGTTTACCCTTGTGCTTGCTCAGCTTACCAGGTGAGGACAACCGCAACACCTCAAGCCTCCTCACTCTCATGCACAGCCGCAGCACCTCGAGCCTCTTCCCTCCCAACTGCATCAAATCATAAAGATATTTATTTATAAATTCTCTAACCATATCATCAGTAATTAAATTATTCATCGAATAATACTCAACAGGAACCACATTTACCGTCATCCTCAACATCCCTGGAATCACCTTCATCATCCTCAACATCCCTGGAAATACTTTCACCATCAACTCCAACCCCTTCAACACCAACATTAGCATTAACCCCTTCAACACCAATAGTAGCATTATCAATTATCACATCTAAAATCTCCCCAATATCTTTCTTCACTACCCCATCCACATCAACAACATAATCCCCATTAAAAGCCTTAGCACCCTTACAACCCTCTAAACTGCCACCAGATTCCTTCTCTCAAACCTTAGAACCATACTCCCTCTCAACACCCTCAGCACCCCCAACACCACCAACACAACTAGAACCACCTTCATTACCACCTGAGCCAACACCAACCTTTAGCATTCCCTTCAACAGCCATAGCAACTTCACCATCAACTCCAACCTCTTCACCAGCACTAACATTGGTAACATCTTCCCTCACTCCCCCAGCCTCAGCAGCCACCTCACCAACCAATAAACCACCAGCCTCACCAACAATTGAACCCCCAGCTTCAACAGCCACCTCACCAACCACTAAACCACCAGCCTCACCAACAACTGAACCCCCAGCCTCATTAACACCAACTACTTCTCTACTCATTCAAACTACTTTACTCAGCAAAGTGTCATAGTCAAAGTCTTGGGTTGATCCACCTTCACCTGACTTCAATTTCTTCACAGAAACACTCATTCTTCTCTTCTTCAGCTCGTTAGCAGTAACGAAAACATGAGCATCTAGAGTAGCAACACCACCAATCCTCGCAGACCTATGTGCGAATGACACAACTACACAACAAAATAGAAACACAAACTGTATAAGCACATTACAAAAAAATGGACATAATCACATAAATAAACTACAATATGTAAAGAAAATAAACAACCTCCAGAAGTGTAGGACTGCTGAATCTTCTTCAGCTCAGTTTGAAGTGAAGATCCATCCTTCTTTTTAGATTTTTTTCACAGGTGGCAAAACATCTAAACACCATAACACATTTAGGATCTATAAGAACTCAAAATAAATAAGAAAATAAATGTAATACAAAAAAATTACATTCACCTTCAATACTTTCATATTCAGCATTTTCAAATATGTTTTCAAATCCTTCAGGAAAAGCTTTAAAAAATCATGTACACAGTCAGAAACAATATATGCATAAATTATAAAATGACAGTCAATGAGCAACATAATCTAAGACACACAATATAACTAACCAAGGCATAAAGTATACTAACATATGCAACTTCTAATGAAATATATACATGCTATCAAATCAGAAAGAACATACACACAGTATAACAAACTAAAGCATAAAGTATACTAACATATGCAAATTCTAATGAAATAAATACATGCTATCAAATGAGTAAGAATACACACACAGTATAACTAACTAATGCATAAAGTATACTAACATATGCAACTTCTAATGAAATATATACATGCTATCAAATCAGAAAGAACATACACACAGTCTAACAAACTAAAGCATAAAGTATACTAACATATGCAAATTCTAATGAAATAAATACATGCTATCAAATGAGTAAGAATACACACACAGTATAACTAACAAATGCATAAAGTATACTAACATATGCAACTTCTAATGAAATAAATACATGCTATCAAATCAGAAAGAACACACACACGGTATAACTAACTAAGGCACAAAGTATACTAACATATGAAACTTATAATGAAATACATACATGCTATAAAATCAGAAGAATAAAAATACATATAATAGTTTCATAGTTTTCCAAAACATATGCAAAACATAACTAAACTAACGCACATTAGAAAAATCAGTGAAATGGCTATCATACAATAAAAATTCAAAACAAAGTAACAAACTAATAAATATATTATACTAATATATTCAACGTCTAAACAATCAAATGTATGCTATAAAATAGACTCAAAACATGAAGATCTGACTTACAAATCAAAACAAATAAGCGTACTCTAAAAAAGTCAACATCAACAAGATTGAAAAACACACATACACATACAACAAGAGCAAAAAAAAGTGCAAAAATCCAACTATTCAAAAAAAATGAACCATGAGAAGAAGAAGGCTGAGTCAACTTCTCCGGTTTAGGAGAAACCTCCTTCTTTCCCTTGCTAATATCAGTACCAACTTTAGAAGGAAGACCTGAACTTTTACCATTCTCCCTACCCATAGACTATAGTAAATAAACAAAAAATTTGTTAAATCAGAACGGCGAACGATTATCAAGGAAAAATGCAGAAGAACGGCGATCAAATATGAAAACCTAGCATCTTAAACTTACCGATTTCTATCCCTACGAAGAAGTTGATCGGCAAATAAATAGTAGAAATCGACGACGAATTTCGTGAAGAACAGACATGAAATTGAAGAAATTGAACAGAGAAGAAATGGCGTAAAAACAAAGAAAGTTTTACAGTTGTGAATGCAGAAGAATTTCACGAGTGAGGGACAGAGTAAATGAGTAACAATTTCCCAAGAAAAAATGTTCAAAATCATAGAGAAAGAAAGATAAAAAAGGAAATAAATTATGATTTATACTAATTACCCCATTTTCTGATTAATTACAATATGACCCCCATTTTACATATCAGTCTCTGATCTATCCATAAACTTATGGACATTCCGCCTTTCCTGAGACTTTTCCTTATATTTCCCAAAAAGGAGTATACCATTCCTACATTCTTTATGTATATACCATATATATACTTATTATATATATATATACTTATTATTATTATATATATATATATATTCTCCCATATATGATGTAATTACTTAAAATTTTTGAGTGAGGGAAAATGTGCTTGAATATTGAAAAAAGAACTTCTACTAGTAGACAGAATTCAACCCTAATGAAAATGATATACTCCATATAAAGTTTAAAAAATAAAAAATCAAATTTTTAAATAAGAGAAAGTCTCAGGAAAGACGGCATTTCCATAACGTTATGTACAGTCCACATGGGCTTTTAACTTAAATGTTATAATTTTTTATAAAATTTAAATATTTTATTTTATAAGTTAAAACAAGTAATAATATGTATTTGGAGGTGAAAATACAAAAATATATGATATAAAAAATATTTTAAAAAATATAAATTTTGTATGTAATTTAACAAATGCAATGTATAAAATAAAAAATAAGTGATTTATCCATAAGTTTATGAACAGGCCACATGTCATAACACTCACTCAATAAATAGTACATATAATAAGAGAATGTTTGCCATTTAAAAGGCATTGTTTAATTAGAATAATAAAAGGGTAAAAGGTTTATGTTGCAATATTAAAAATTTATTATGCAACGTGAAGTATTTATAAAGTTTATAATCCTGTTAAGGAAATAGAAACCCTTTCCTTGTAGGAAAGGTTATAAATGGTAGTAGAATTAGTTTCCTTATAGAATTAGCTATAGATGGTAATTTCTTATAGACTTAGAATTATATTCCTGTTAGATTTTGGTTTGTTGTATCCCTATACATTGAAATCCTCATGATTGATAAGGTGTATCATTAATTAATATCAGTGCACCATAATAAAGTCCTTTATATTTTATCATGGTATCAAAGCCTAAAATCCTAAAACACTAAGAAAATACTCCGATGCCTTTTTCGAGCCACCAACGCCGTTGTCAAGCCGCGCATCGATCCACGTGCAGCCGCCATCTAGTCCGTTCCGCCGCTCGCCGATCACCACCGCCATTGTCTAGCCGTGGTAATCAGTGCACCGCCTCTCCTGAACCGATCGATTTATGCATTAAGACACACGCGCCGATCCCGATGCTCACGCACCGCCGTATTCCCATCACGTATCGCCGCCGATCCGACCTACTGCTGGTTGCTGCACCTGCTGCTTATCCGTACCTTATTTTACACTATGTCTGCCTCCAGAAGTAATCCTGAAGAACAGGCTTGTACTGATGTTGGTTTTGAGACTACTGTGCTTCGGAACACAAATGGCAATGAGGTAATTGTGATTTTACTGAAACAGTTGCAGTTGCAATCTGGCCCTAAGATACATGTACATGCTGGTCGTTTGTCGACTGACCCCTACTTCATTGGCTCTTCTGATGAACATGGTTTGTTTATTACACCCACCATCCTGAAGTTTCAAGAGAATTACCTTGAATGGTCTCCTACAAGTACTGCTTTTACTAAATTTGAATACTGCTCTACCAGCTGCTACTGTTACTTTTGTTGCTGCTACTTCTACCCATACTGAGATATTTTTTAAATTTTTTTAATGATTAGAAATTTCATAATCTTCTTTGCAAGTTGGGCATTCTTGTCATCATTCTCCAACTTGAGGGAGAGTGTTAAGGAAATAGAAACCATTTCCTTGTAGGAAAGGTTATAAATGGTAATAGAATTAGTTTCCTTATAGAATTAGCAATAGATGGTAATTTCTTATAGACTTAGGATTCTATTCCTATTAGATTTTTGTTTGTTGTATCCCTATATATTAAATCCTCATGATTAATTAGGTGTGTCATTGATTAATATCAGTTTACCATAATAAAGTCCTTTATATTTTATCATGGTATCAGAGCCTAAAATCCTGAAACACTAAGAAAATACTCCGATGCCTTTTTCGAGCCACCAACGCTACTGTCAAGCCACACGTCGATCCACGCACCGCTGCACAGCCGCCACCGTATTGTCCATTTCGCCGCTCGCCGATCACCATCGCCACCGTCTAGACGTGGTGATCAGTGCACCGCCTCTCCTGAACCGATCGATCTGTGCGTTAAGACACATGTGTCGATCCCAATGCTCACGTGCTACCGCGTTCCCATCACGCATTGCCGCCAATCCGACCTGTCGCTGGTTGCTGCACCTGCTGCTTATCCGTCCTTATTTTACACTATGTCTGCCTCAGGAAGTAATCCTGAAGAATAGGCTTGCACTGATTTGGTTTTGAGGCTACTGCGCTTCAGAACATGAATGGCTATGAGGTAATTGTGACTTTACTTAAACAGTTGCAGTTGCAATCTGGCCCTAAGATACATGTACATGTTGGTTGTTTGTTGACTGACCCCTACTTCATTGGCTCTTCTGACGAACATGGTTTGGTTATTGCACCCACCATGCTGAAGTTTCAAGAGAATTACATTGAATGGTCTCCTACAAATACTGTTCTTACTCAATTTGAATACTGCTCTACCAGCTGCTACTGTTACTGTTGTTGCTGCTACTTCTACCCATACTGAGATATTTTTAAAAAACATTTTAATGATTAGAAATTTCATAATTTTCTTTGCAAGTTGGGCATTCTTGTCATCATGCTCCAACTTGAGGGAGGGTGTTAAGGTAATAGAAACTCTTTCCTTGTAGGAAAGGTTATAAATGGTAGTAGAATTAGTTTCCTTATAGAATTAGCTATAGACGGTAATTTCTTATAGACTTAGAATTCCATTCCTGTTAGATTTTGGTTTGTTGTATCCCTATATATTGAAATCCTCATGATTGATTAGGTGTGTCATTGATTAATATCAGTGCACCATAATAAAATCCTTTATATTTTATCAGACCCGATTAATGCAACTCAAAAATTTTGTCATTATTTCTTCTAATTTGCACTTTAAACCTTGGTCTTCACAAGGCTTATGGAAATATCATCTTTCAAGAGATAGACTCTTCTCTCTATATATATGTGTGTATATATATACGCCCTTCTTCCCACACCTACAAGGTTTTATTTTATTAACTATTTTGTTGTTTGTTTGGGATTTTCTTTTGTGAAACACATTAATTTAGTAGAACAAACATTTTAGACAACCTTGTTTGGTTTGTGGATGAAGGAGTTTAGAAAACGTCAGGAACCTTCTGTTGATAAACTCAAGCAACCTGTGTTTGGTGAAGTTGCCCGCGGATTAGTTAAGCGTTATGGACTTAATTTCACAAGTAAGGATGCATCTTCGTTGTGGTCTCTGTGCAGATAGGTTCATTCGTAGGTTTTTGCTTACATTATGTATTCAGATTACATTCATCTTTGCTGCCAAGGCACTAGAGTGCAGCCAAAGTCACAATCCTGAAAAGCTGAAGAATTCGCGAAAGCGACTAACATAAATGCAAGCTCTTGCATCAAAGATATAGGGAACATCATAACCGAAGAAGCATTCGAGAAAATGCAGTATCTTCATGGTGCTCTAACTGAGACACTTAGACTCTATCCTACAATTCCTTTACTAAGCATGTTGCAGAAGTATACAAATATTGATGACCCACATAACTTGGTTCTTAGAATATAACCAGCAGGTGCTTCAATCGTTTCTTGTAAGAGCTTCAGATGTAACTAATATGTGTTTCTTTTATAACCTACTGTGTTAGGAAAATAACTTGTACTTAGAGTATAATTCATAGGTACTTCAATCGTTACTTGCAAGTGCTTCAAATGTAATTATTCTTTTATAACTTGTGTGCTATAAAAATAATTTGGTGGTTAGAGTACAACACATAGGTACTTCAAGCAACACTTGTAAGTGCTTCAAATGTAAGTTGTAGGTGCTTATTTCATAACTTGTGTGTTATGAAAACAATTTTGTGCTTAGAGTACAACTCATAGGTGTTTCAACCATTGCTTCTAAGTGCTTCAAATGTAGCTCATATGGTCTTCTTTTATAACTTACATGTGCTACGAAAACAACTTGGGGCTAATAATATACCTCGTAGGTGCTTCAATCATTGCATGTAAATGTTTCAGATGTAACTAATAGGTGTTTCTTTTATAACTTGCGTGTGCAACGAAAATAACTTGGTGCTTATAGTATACCTCGTAGCTTCTTCAATCATTGCTTGTAAGTGCTTCAGATGTAACTATGTGTTTCTTTTATAACCTAGTTGTGTTAGGAAAACAACTTAATGTTTAGAGTATAACTTGTAGGTGCTTCAACCATCGCTTATAAGTGTTTCTAATATGTAAAGTGCTTCTAATATGTAATATGTAGGTGATTATTTTATAGTTTTAATGTATTACGAAAATAACTTGGTGCTTAGAGAAAACTCATAGGTATTTCAACCATCACTTTTATGTGCTTCCATTGTAACTTGTATGTGCTTTTTAACATGGTTGCTATGAAAATAACTTGGTGTTTAGAGTACAATGCGTAGATTGAACTAACGCTTGAAATTGTTTCAAATTTAATTTGTAGGCATTTCTTGGGGTGAGAAATTAAATCCAATAATATGCTGGAGAATAAAAAGAAAAAAAGTTAAAAGAGTCGTGTTAATCGAACAACTTACGAAACACAAAAAGAGTTCTTAAACTAATTATTAAACAATGCACCAAAAAGGGCTCCGGATCTTCTGTTACACTTTTGTGTACCATTATGTGTTACACCAATCAAATTTTGCCATATGTCCCTCATAAATTAACTAATATCAGTTTAATGATTTTTATCTAATTTAAGAGGGATACATGGCAGAATTTGATTGGTGTAACTCATAACTGTACACAAAAGTGTAACAGAAGATCCAGAGCCACCAAAACGTATATAGTTCAGGAATAAGTATATAAAAAAAGGTGACTTGCAAGTCACAAATTTCTCAAATAATTCGGGAGAAATTTTTGACTTGCAAGAGGAATGGTAAAAAAATTTCAGACACATTTTTTAATGATTTTTATTCAGACACAAATAGCTCACCCATTATTTTCCCCTATGATTGGAAAAGTAGTACATGTACCTTACATCAAAAAGTTTGTAGATTACGTCTCAATATGTTTGTAGTTTGATTAAATAGATAGTGAACAAATAAAACTAAACAAGCACTTAAAGTAGAAAGAGATACTCTTGGATAACGTATTCATTGCCTTCTTGTTCAAATCGTCCATGTCTGGGGCATTGATTACAAAGGGTCTCTAATGGGGCATAAATTTAAAAATTAATACAAATATTGAACATTTCACTGTCATAAAATTACTTGATACGAACCACGATTGTGAACAATAAATTAGGGTTACCTTGCACTCCAACCATAATCTCTCCTTTTTTTGACATTTTAAAACCTAGCAACAACGATAGTATCTTAACAAATGGGAAGGTATGAAAATAAGAACTCAATCTAAACAAATAGGGAAAACTTAAATTAACTAAATCATTAAAGTATTATAATGGTGTGAACAAGGAAGAAACTAAATTTTACTCATTCAACCATTTGAGAACAAGGAACAAATCATCGAGAAATAGAGCTTCAAGGGTTTGTGCCTTACAAAACCTAGACCCAAAAACTCAATCTCATCTTTTAAGTGTGATGAATACCTCAATTAAATATTTTGTGCCTTACACAAAACCTAGACCCAAAAACTCTTTTTCTAGGGTTGATGATTGATGATCATGTTGGATTGATGATCCCCCAAGAGTTGTGAGACTAGGGTTTGGTGTAGTTGGAAATTGAAGATGGGATTGGGTGAAGTTTTGAGGTGGATTTGTGAAGAGGGAGAGCTTTTGAATTTTTTTCCATTATAAAATGAGGGAACTCGCACCTATGTTGGGCATTCATTATCCCCCTTCAAAAATGCTTTTAATGATTTTCATATAAATCCCGTCTGGATAAGTTCCAAACTCGAAAGTTGGTCAGCTCTTCATAGTTCAATAAAGTGTGTCACTTCCTCAATCATAACTTCTTTGACTATTTAACTTAGTTGTTGCTGAACTAGTTCCAAGCTCGGAACTTTAACGCATATAAAAAAATGGTGGAATCATCCCCAAATCGCATAAGAACCCTAACCATCCCATCCATTCCAAAATCATAAAAGCCGATTCATCCATCATATAATTCAATAATATCGAGAAGCCGGGGTGATAAAAGGACTAGCAACCATGGATATGCATCAACAAGGAGCGACGAACCGATCACTGAGCTGGAGCTGAGTTAAAAAAAATTCAAGAAGGGAGCTTAACAGAGGTACATTGAATTCCTCCGTGTTTGTAAGTGTACAAATCCTAAGGTATTTCCCTCTGATAGATTTGAGGAGTTATCTTTGGGCTACCTAGTATGCTATTTTCGTAACCAACATATGAAAAAATTAATTATTGGCATTGGAGGATAGGGTTCATACTGATGAAGTGGTTTAGCTTTATGCAAACCTAGGAAAGAATGTTAACAATAAGGACTTAACATGGGTTGACGGAATAAATGTGACAGTCACAAAATATACCATCAATTCTGTTTTAGAATGGCCTTACACTGACCCCACAAAGCTGCGCCCCGATACTCCTGATGGTCCGCTTGAGATCTTTCACCAGCAGAGTTAGCCCGCGGTTACAAAGTCTACACCTTTGAACCCTGTGGAAATGGCCCTGAATTACTTCCACAGGAATGAGCTGTGGGCGGGTAGGGCAAATATTTATAATGTAGGGAAACTGACATTTGAGCAGTGGATAGTGTTCGAATAGATATGTTTGAATGTGCTGCCCTCAGGTGGATACACGTGTTAGCCAACAATAGGAACCCTCATGCTTTTATATTACATCATGGAGGGAATCCCCATTAACCCGAGCTACACTATTGTAAACTACATGTTGAAGGCTTCAGAATGGAAGAAGAAGGATCTCCCCTACGGGGGACTGATAACAACATTGCTTAGGTTGTTTGGTGTGATGCTAATAGACTGACCACTGCGTATAGATTACTACGATGAGATTTTGTTTTTCCACAAGAAACTAGAACTGGAAGACGAAAAAAATGGCGTTACAAGGTATTCACTGGTCCGGGGCAGTAGCTGCTACGGCAAACAGAGCAAGGGAAGCTGAAATGGATATAGTTGAGTCCTCTAGACCACGTGAGTAGTACATTATATATGTTTTTAACATTTTCTTTGCCAGTGCTACAATTGTTTTAAAAATTATAATAACCATCTCATTTTTTGTAGGTGGTGGATGTGATAGGAAGATTTTCATCACTCACTACATGCAAGGCATCTGTGCCGATGTTAGAAAGGAAAACAAAGAAATGGAGATGGTGGAGGCATGCCATGAACAGTTCATAAAATCAACTAGACTGCAATTGGAGCTTAGCGATGATGATACGATGCCCAACTTTGATCCGAATTTTTTAACAGTGGCACAGAAAATGATGCCCATGGAATGTTTTTAAAAAATAAAAGATTTTAGTTGTGATATCTTTATTGGGAAAAACCATCAAAGGATGTGTTGGTGAAAATTACTATACCAGCCAACTTAGTTCCTAAAGAGAAACTAGTTGGGGAACATAATTGATTGACCTTTTCCTTGTTTCGATTGAGGAACATGGTCAGGGCATAACGAAATGATATGCACCAACAAAATTTTGTCTGGGGAACTCGTATGAATGTATAGAAAAAATTAAAAAATTTTCTATCTTTTTTCATGAAAAACGTGGTTGTCTGACGCAACAAGTTCCTCACTTAGAAAGTTTAGTTCCGACATAAGTGTCACTTTCCAGATGAGCAAGGGTAAATTTACGTTGCAAATCATAATTCTATTAAAAATCATTTCTGGTTTCAAAACCAGAGGGGGCTATTTAATGATTTTTAGGCCTCAGTTATGAAATTAGTGACACAGTATGGAGCAGCACATGTGGTTTTGAGTTGCAAAACTCAATTTATTGAAAAATCATTTCTTTTGAACAACTTTCCACTCTATAAAATCAAGGACATTAAGACATTCCTCAATTGGAACCTACTCAAAAATAATAAAAAAAAATAGCAAGAAAATCACACAATCCCCAAATTCCCAACCCTGATTTCGAACGAGTGTGGTTGGCACCAGAATCCTCTGCCATCATTTCAAAAATCAACCTCAATTGCACTCAAAAATCAACCACACTAGCATGTCACCATCAAAGAAAGGTGCACGGGGAGGTCTTAGACGTTCGAAATCAACAAATGCAAGCTTTGGGAGAAAAAATGACTACGAGAGGGCAAGGTTTTTTTTCACTCTTGCTCAATCTAAGTACAATGAACTATGTGAGAGTGGTAGATTATTGGGTTGTTACTTATTGGATTTTAATGTTTATCACATTATCGGTTTAGCCAATCCAGGTTAAAATTTTAAACATCAACATGTTCTAAAGTTTTTTTATCTTGAATGAACATTCACATTTTGATGAAGTATGCCAATTTTACAGCAACTTACATGAGGTTGATGGGGTGGTTTTAGGACTAGGGTTAGTGGATTTGACATATATTTAGGTCCATGGATTATTAACAAACACTTGGAGTGTTCGTATAAAGGACACAACGATGTTTTTCCTCAAAAAATGGATGGCCCCTTACAAGATGTATACCATAAGGATAGTTGGCCTATTGAAAGTGAGTACCCCCATATTAACCTAATTGCATGTAGCGATAGATACTTTGGATGTAATCCATCTAAACTAGGGAAACCTGAGAGTTTTTTCCTGAAGACCCTCACCATAGACCAGCGCATCGTGTACGAAATAATTGCAAGGAATATTGTACCAACCTCTAGCCACCTCACCACACCTACGACTGAGGCCCTCATGATATTTTAGGAGGATCAATGTAGGAGCTACAATACTTAGGCATAATCTATACATCGGGATGTCGAAGAGGGTGACAAAAATCTCCCATATGGGAACTTAATCGCACTGATTGTGAAAGGGGTACAAGAATTTACATTCCATGGTGAGGAAATGCAAGTGGTTTGAAAAGGCTTATTTTACTAAGAAAAATTGAATTTTGGCTAACCACAAGTGGGCTCATAAGCTGGACAATGCGGATGAGGCAAACAAGATGCCTAGAATCGAAGAAGGTTTATTGATATTTCATTATAAATTTTATTGATTAAAGAAAGAATGTTTTCAAGTACTAATGTTTCAATTTTTTGTAATGTAGAGGAGTATGTGGAGGAATCGGATTCTCATTTCATGAAAGGTTTTAGAGCTTGCTAGAGATGGGTACGCAGGAAAATTTCAGGCCTAAGGAAGTGCATTTGGAAGTTAGAGCGCAGTCAATGCGCATATGAGCGACAATCAAGGCTTAGGCAGTAAGATTCTATGTGAATCTTATGTTTTCAAGTTAATCCTATTTGAACTATATGAATCTTAGTTTAATATGACCACTAGTTTGGACAATTTATTTTCAACTTTTGTTATGTACGATCTAACTTATTAGCATTCTGTCATACATTATGCTCTACCTCCAAATATTTTTGCAATCTTTATGTTCCCAGTCCAAAGTTAGAAATGCATTACAGTACAAAGAAATAGATGGTTGATCAAAGATAAAAAAATACCATACCAACCGAGCTACTTTCTTATTCAGAAGTATGTTTTTCCTTCACTTCCCAAGGAATGAAAAAAACCAGTTAAAGAAAACCAAAGAAAAACAATACCTAGTGTGTTTTCTCTTCAATTGTTTTTTTTTTGCTTTCACCTTCTCTTTGTGACCTTCCCTCGCCTATCAACCCAGATTCCTACAAAGACATCCACGCACACTGAAATCATCTTTCTCAAGAAAAATATCAGTTTCGTCCAATGCAGTTTGAGTATGTCGAACAAGAATAATGAATTATTTGCATTCATACTCCTCTACGGAAGCTCTCTTCCCTTTGACCACCATCGCCCAACGAGGGTCTACTAGATATTTGATCTAAAACACTTGGTGAGATTGTGATGAAAAAATGAAGGGACCATCCTTCCAACCGATTCGGTTACGATCTACAAGTGTGAAACTCAAATTCTCAATCCTTAGCCTATCGTTCACATCTACCCATCGACATTTCAAAACTGGAATTCGCATTGACACATTATCAAGTCCCAAGTTTCAATCATGGTTCCAAAAATAGCTACTTTGAGCATACATGGGACTATCGTCACTATCACTTGCAACATGTAATGCCTCAGACAAGAGAGTAACACAACTATTTTGTGAGACACTCTTTTCATTCATAGATTTTTTTCCCAAATGTAAATCCATTTATCAAAAGCTCCATGTGACTAAAATGTGCCAGATGGTCTGCGTGCCAACCATTTAATAGTAAGGGGATGATTACCTCTTTCTACATGATCTCGTAGCCATACCACAAAAGTATTAGTGTGTTGTTGCAAAACACGGGCTTTATTGAATTTGGGATGCATCACCCTAATGGCCTCAATGTGGATATCGATGTATACATTGACATTTTTGTGGTTGTGAAGAACATAAAGATGGGTTGTATACAATCATCAGAAGTAGGGTTTAACAGCTTCCCCTGCCTAACATCATATCCGTCTAACCGCCTTTCGTGCCTCGATTTTGGAATGCCCATAGAATCTACTTCCTTTATGTAATCTGTGCAAAATTCAATAACTTTCTCCGCAACGTAACGCTACACAATACTTTCATCGGGCCTATACCGGTTCTTGACAAAGTGTTTAAAAATTTTCATGTACATCTCAAATGGGTACATCAACCTCAGAAATACATGACCACAGAGTTTAATCTCCCTCACTAAGTGTACTATCAGGTGAACCATAATTTCAAAGATTGAGGGGGGCGGGGGGGAGTACATCTCCATCTGACATAGAACTTTAACTATCATCGCCTGCAAAAGATCAAGCTTGAAAGTAGTAATGGTCTTCAAACATATTGACTTGAACAAAAGGAAAAATTTTTGTGATGCAAAGTCTTACATGGGATGGTAGAGAAGAACGAATCGCAGTAGCATTCTTGCATCAAGTTGTGACAGTCATGCGATTTTAAACCAACCAACTTCAAATTGGTGAGAGAAACATATGAACTTATTTTTGAAGAATAAGATGTTGGCACCTTCACACCACTAAGGGTCTCACAATAGGACTTCTTCTCCAACTCAGACATAGATTAACATGCAGGAGGAAGATAACAATCATCGCCATTTCTAACATGACCCAAATATTCCTTACTACCCATTTCAACAAGGTCAAGTTGAGCCTTCAACCCATCCTTCGTTTTACCCGGTGTTTTCAACAATGTCCCAACCAAAGAGTCACAAACATTCTTCTCAATGTGCATCACATCAAGACAATGTCTGACTTTCAAGTATTTCCAATAAGGGAGTCTAAAAAATATTGAACATTTCTTCCAACTTCCCTCGTAAGAAGCTTTCCTTATTTTTTCCCCAAAATCATTTGGAAAATCTTTAAATCTATCAAAAACCTTGTCGCCAGTCAATGGCAATGGTGGGCCTCTAAGCTCAACTTCATTGTTGAACCACTTCTTTGCAGCACGCTATGGGTGACCAACTGGAAGAAACCACCTATGGCCAAGATAAGCTGTTTACACCTGTGTTCAACTAACATAAGGTCGTTTCTTTCCCACACACTGGACAAGCATCGCGTCCTTTGACCGAGTACCCTGATAGGTTCCCATATGTAGTAGAATCGTTTATTTAATAAAACAACATAGCATTCAATGTGAATTCTTCTTTTGAACTTCCATCATACGTCTGGACCCCACTAGTTAACAAGGTCAACAAATTATCCACTAATGGAGAGAAGTAAACATCTATGTCATTACCAGGTCGCTTTGGCCCCGAGATCATCATAGATAGTAACACATACTTACTTTTCATTGTCAGCCCAGAAGGTAGATTATAAATTACAATCATAACATGCTAAGAGTTGTGTGTGCTACTCATATTACCAAATGGATTCATTCCATCTGTGGAAAGCCCTAGTCTCAAATGTTGCGGTTCACAACCAAACTAGGGATACATAGTATCAAGTTTCTTCCATTATTCACCATCGGCCGTATGACTAGTCATGTCATCCCCTGGCCATTCCCTTTCGGCATTGCCATAGCAACAACTTTGCATCTTCTTCTAAACCAAACAACTTATTCAATCAAGAAATGATAGGAAGATACCATAAAACTTTTCCGGTGTCTTTTTCTTTGTGGTTGGCTATGCTTCAGCACCAACCGCGATTCCACTACGCTTTAACTTGTAACGTGATTCACCATAAACCCGACAATTGTCTAGGATCTCATCCTTCTTCCCGCTGTATAACATAGAATGGTGGAGACATACATCAATTTTTTCTAATTCCAATCCCATTGGACATAGAATTCTTTTAGCGGCATATGATCAGTTAGGCTATAGATTTCCTTCTGGTAGTAAATCACGAAGCAATCTAAGAGTCTCTGTCATCCCTTTTTCAGTCCAACCATATTTTTCTTTCAAATTCATCAATTGCAATGTGGCACTCAAAATCGAATGTCTTGCACCTTTGTACAAAGGCATCTTCTTATCGTTATGTAAAGCTTCAAAGACCTCGGGTTTTCCATGAAAATATCTAGCCATATCCTCCACCATCTCCTCAAATCCCTCATTCATAAAGGGATCATCTAATTCCTTACGAATTGGGTCTTCCTCTGTACCCTTTTCACCCTCTCCATGCCACACCCAAGAAATGTAACAAGTTTGAAACCCTCGCATGATGAGATGTTCACGTAACTTCTTCCTAACCAAATATACATCCTTTCTACAATTCTTACACAGGCAGCAGGCTCACACCATGCCATTCTTGGAAGCATGTTCAAAGGAAACCACAAGAAATGATTCTATCAACGGGAAGTAATCGGGTGATTTTCTCAAGTCCCTACTAATCCATTCAATTCGATCCATAATCAATTACCTACATTTGAATTTGAATTAACAAGCCCATTAGAAAGGAACAAAAACAAACCTTACCATTTAAGCAACAAACATTCACATTTAACCATTCACGTCAATAATTATTTCTAAATTAAATCACGGATAATCTCAACCCAAATTCAATCTCCGAAAACGAGGCTAATTCAAAAGTTCGTACCTCGCCAATGCCAAAATTATAAATTGCTTGATCGACATGAGCCCATTTTCCAAATTCATTTCACTAAATGAGGTTTCTTGAAAAATGAAGACAAAACTGGGTTTTGTAAATGTTTCTCAATTAAAAGATGTTCTGAACTCAGAACTAATGGGGATGATCATTAGTCTCGAACTTAAGATCTTCCAAGTTTGAAACAAGTGCCAGATATACTATCTGATTCAGGAACTGTGTATCTAACTATAGATACGTACAAAAGATATATTAACAAACTCACTTTTCAACTCCCAGATTGCTCTCAGTGTGGAATGAGTTTCCAAGGAATCTTGCATTCTTTTTTGACCATCTACATCAAGATCAGTGAGTCTACCTCCACTTCCAAAGTATCCACTCCATGATAAAAGGTCATTTGTAAGATTTGTGAAATTTGTAGCACACCATATGACCCAAGTGTCATTGCAGGAATTAATTTGACACACACTTTCTGCAGTTTAGAGTTTAAATTTATATTCTAGTAATAGAACATTCTATCCCAAAAATTTGTGAAATTTTAAGGTGTATTTAGAGTGTTTATTCATAGATTTAAAGATTTAGTTTAGGCTCTCAACTTTGTTTAAAGATTATGGTAAAACTTACAACTAGTAAATATATTAATTAGTTTATATGTTTAGAATGTTAGTATAATCTGTTTCAATGATTTTCTTAGAATTTTTTTATAAGATAATAATTATAAAACTCTTAACTATCAAATGTAAAATTTAGTTCATATGTTTTAAGTGTTTATTTTTCTTTTTAATACTTTTAAAGAAAATAGATTGCCAAAATTTATTTTAAAATACTTATGATACAACCATATATAAATCTGTCACAACTAAAACATAAGAGGTTGCACTCATACATAAGAGAGGTTGCACTTATGCGAAAGTGTTATTGTTAAGATGAAGAGCTCAACTTTTGTGTTGTTATTCACTACTGCAGACACCCCCCTATGGCACCGGTATCTGGGTACATAGGCACCGGTATTTCGGGCCCCTAGACTACCAGTGCCTAAGTATGGTGGTGCTGAAATGTAGTTACAAAGGCACCGATATAGAAAATTTGTGCTAAAACGTAGATTTAGCACCGGTATAATGAACCGGTGCTCTATATATAATTTCAACACCGATATTTTTATATCAGTGCTGGTTGTTGAAATGTTGTTTAGGCACATTGAAAATTATCACTAGTTCTTTCTTAGCACCGGTTTAAGAACAAAAATCGATGCCTAAAACTGGACAGATTACTAGCACCGGTATATTAATGATTTTCCGGTGCTCTATCTTTGGAGGATGGATGTGTATAGCACTGGTGCTAATATTTGTAAACCTAGCGCTTTCATTTGTAAAATCGGTGCATGAATTTTATTTTTCAATTTGTAATTTCCTCTTTTAATGTATCCAGTCCCACACCGAATCAAAACGCGAGAAAAATCATAGAAGAAACTTTGAAGAGCCAAGAACACAGAGTATAAAAATTAAATTGATGCTATGTAAGAAAAATTGAAAAAGTAAAAATCTAAGAAAGTGAAAAAAAAGGAATCCATCCATATGATGATTTAAGAAAAAAAAAGTATATATGTCCGAAATCAAATACGTTGAAATACACGTGGTCAACCGAATTCTTGAATTGTTTAGAAGACACGTTCACCCAAGCTTCACACCATGTGTCTGCGAAGTCTGTTATCTCCTTGCCATTGTACACCACTCTTGCCATGGGAAATATCTATTGTGTACAAAATAACTCAATGATTAATTACTTGAAAGTAATCAGTAAGTAAGAATAAGGAACGTTTAATTTTTAATATGTCAACTAACCTCCAGAGTATCTATAGAGGTACTGCTCAGCACTAGTTCTTCCATGAATAGGAGACCAACTAAAATCACAATCCTATTCACTCTCAGCAGCCCCCTTTTTTCGATGGTAAGATAGAAAATTACAATTCACATAGTTTAATAAGTGTAAGGAGACAAAAAATATTAGAAAGTAGTAGTATAATATATAAATGAATACTAATGTTGTGGATTGGATTCGATTGGAAGGATATGCCTTCAAGTGAAGTTTGAAAGAGTGGAAAATGAGGCTTCAAGTTTGAAATTAAAAAAGAAGACACCTTCAAATTTGAAATAGTGGTAACGAGTTGGCATGCATGTAGTGCCCTCTGACTAATGCTTCTTTCATTAAGTTTGTGCACAGTACGATTTGTCGAAGAAAACGATTTAAAATGTCGAAATTATGTTGTGTTTAAGCACCAAGGAAACATAGTGTGTATAACTATGTTTTAACTATGTATTTAACATTAACTATATTTTAATGTTAAACACACCATGTTAAACATTTAATGTTAAACACATCATGTTTACTTGGTGCCCATACACGGCAAGATCTCCACATTTTAAATTGTGGAGTTCTGCAAATGTTATTGCACTTTCCATAATGTAAGAAGCATTAATTAGTTAGAGGGCACTGCATGAATAAAGAGCAACAAATACGCTATGGGAAAAAGTCAAAATTCATCCCAAACTAGGAATAAGAGACCTGTACCTTAATCTATTTCATCCTGGAACCAACGCTTCAAAGAGCCATCGATCACAGTGAAACTCACAGTGGGCACCGCCTCAATCCACAACAATACACTTTAAGAATAAACCATTTCACCCCAAAAACTTGTTGTGCGGATATATATATACAATATGATAGAATCCATTACCACGAAACACATACACTATCAAGAACAATGACATTGTAGTTCTTTGAGACAATTCAAACTATATCATAAACACTTAAACATCCCACAATCAACTATATCTCATTCATTTTAGAAAAAACTTCACCATCGTACATGATCGATTATATCTCACATGTTCTATGAAAAACACTACAACATCACACAATCAACTATATCACACTTCAACATTACATTATTAAAAATATGTCACACATTTTATGACAAACACCTAAACATCACACTATCAACTATATCACACTTCAACATAACACAATAAACAATATCTCCCACATTTTAGGACAAACACCTAAACATTAAACCACACTCCACTAGATCTCAAACATTTTAGGACAAACACATCAACATCATAGAATGAACTATATCACTGTATCTCATAGACTTTGGACTGAATAGTTCAAACATCACATAATGAACTATACTTCTTAAATTTTCATACAAACACCCGAAAATGAACAAAATCCCACACATTTTAGAACAAACAATTCAACATCACACAATCATGAATAACACACTTCAATATAACACATTGTAGAATTAAAACCTTGTGAAGTCGAGTTCACCGCCACCGAGTAGAGAAAATGGGAAAATGTGGTTCGGAGGTAGAAAAATGGGGGTTTTAGATTTCTTATGTAAGGGCGGATTGAGGAAGTGGTGTAATGGAGGTTAAATGAGGGTTAAATGGTGGAGAACATGGGTATGAAGGGAATTGAAGGAGGAGAAACCCTAGGGAAGAAGGGAGAAGGTATAAAGATACGACCCTTGTACATTGGAACGGCCGGGTTGCTTTATATTTACACGGGGTCAGCACCGGTACATAGCCAAAATACCGGTGTTGAAAATCTATCTACAACATTCTAGAACTGTCTATAGTGTACAACATCGGTGTAACACTGGTACTGAAGACTTATATACCGGTGCTGAAAGTAGCTAAAGCAGCTGCGTGAGGGTGCTTTAAATTAATTTTTCCCCAGGAAGAGAGGAAAACTTTTTAAAAAATTCTAACTCCTTAGGACCGGTACATATACCGGTGCCAATAAGGAAAAACTTATGCCCTTTTCCCTTTAAAGAAGCTGGCTATGGCGGTTTTAAATATTTTTTTGGGAAAATAATTAAGGAAAGAAAGGAAATGTTTGAAAATTTGACTAAGTAGTTAGCACCAGTACTATAAACCGGTGCCTCATATATATATACCAGTGCTGGATTTGTTTTGGGCTTAAATAATATTTTAGCCCAATCAATTTTGGGTGAGAAGTAGTAATTTTTTACAGCACCAGTATATGAACTGATGCCATGTTGAAATTTCCAAAATTTCAAAAATTCCCCCTCAAACTTTTGAGCAAAATTATTTATTTTTCATCATGGCTTAGTCAGCACCAGTTTACTTTCATAAAATACCGGTGCTGAGTTTCTTAATGCAATGTTTAGAAAACTTTGATCCATTGATACGAAACGTAGGAAAGTTTTTTTGGTTATTGTAGTTATGTAATTGGATTGAAAAAAATCAACTAAACATTCCATCTTTCCACGTGTTCCGAAATTGTGTATGACAAGTCCCCAAAAATGATAACTTTTCTAAAACTTCACTGTTACCAAAATTTGGGTTACACCTTCATTTCTGTATCGAATTAACTTGATATTGGGTATTCTTGGGTTAATTTAAGTTTCGAAATAGAAAATTAATTTTTCATGGAATTTAATAAAGTGCTAGTACATGCGCTAGAGTATCTTTCTATACATTAATCGGAAGTTAGGGAGTCCTAGCGGGGAGGATTATTGGTAAATTTTTACCAAGAAATATTACTAAATTTTTTGATTAGGTCTTCAAATATACTTTAAGGATTCATAATGTAGCATTACATTTGAGCAGATTTTAATTTAGACCACCAGTGAACTTTTTGCTTTTTGCACTTAGGTCCCTCCAAGATTCTTGGAACCGTCGAAAACAAAAATTGGTGATTCCATATTGAAATTCAATAATTGAAGTTTAAAACTACGTGATTTGGACATGATAGGGTAAATGGAACATCCTAGAAAGTGAACATAGAAAACTAGTGCAAAATTTTAAGAAATTGCAGTGTTGCCCAAAGCAAAGTATCACCTTCACCATTGACTTGAAATACTTGATTCTTGTTATTATAGCCTAAATATATGAATGTGATATAATAGAAATTTTGATAGCGCTAGTACATGTTGTAGGCTAAATTGTGTAAAAATGGTTTGGAATTACTAACGGAAAATCATATTTGTTACCGGTGTAAATTCAATATAAAAGCATGATATTCCTTGAAATATGTGATAGTAATTATATTACATCTGCAAAATAACATAGAATTGTTCTGAACGTCAAAAAAATGTGATAAAAACCATAGTATAAAGATCATTATGATCGAAAATTATGAATAATATCTAGCAAATGGCTCTTCATCCAACATCTGTGCATCTTCTGAGGTGGTCCCAACATCGCTCTACCGAAAGCCTGGGCCTGGGTATGTAGGGAAAGATCCAATTGCTTTCATGGCATTCGGGATATGATATTGAAAAATCTTACCCATGTGATCGCACTATAGGATCGTTGATACTGTTATTCTGTAAGCATACTTTGTACACCCACCTGTGACTCTAGATTACAATGAAGTACCCACATTGACCTGAGCCATTTTGTAGAAAGAGTCTACTGTAATCTTACCCTTTGGTTGCCTATATATGTCGCGCGGATAGTTGGGGACACCGGCTTTTGTGTATAGTTAGGAGATAAGGCTACAGAAATCGTAACAACCTAATTTCTCAGGACCCTGTCTCAAAGTGTTGACCATTTACCTACCTACATTCTATCACAGTTTCTATTTAATGGCATACATATGTGTCAACCTCATACTGTGAACCTCAGTATTCACCGTGACGGGGGTCAATTCTAGATGGTATTAAGTGGTACCATCCATTCATCTTGGGTGTGAGGTGCTTCTTTAGTATCTTTGTCCAACCTAGTTTCACCAGGGAATAGGCATCGGTTCCCGCAATAGTTACTGTCCTCACGATCTCCCTTCCCGTGGGATCATCAAAATCCTAACCCTCATCAGTCTTGTAATGGAATGCAAGAAATTCATCGTCCTCGTATGAAACATTTGGAAATCTGTACAACTCGTTGATGGATTCATCAGTGAATTACACCATTTTTCCATGACAGAGCGCCTCATCCCACCTGGACCACGCCGTAAATTAGCATAGAACTCACTCATTATGCTGAGCTTAAACATTGGAGGCGTGTCACACAATTTCTCCTATCCAAGTGCCCGGATAGATTCTTCAAAGGGGGGGAGATGTTTCTATTCCTCTCTCGGGATAATGTCGCCTTATTCTGTACGTTTATTCAATTAACTTTGCCTGTTCCGAAATGAACCTCTTCTCTTGTTGTTAAGTATTAGATTGCATCTCAAAAGAGGAAGGGGTTGCATTGTGTGACCTCTTGTAGGGATTTTTTAGTGCCATATCCTACAATTTTCTCTCAGGCATTTTAACAAACACCTTCAATGCATCATAAAAATGTATAGAATACTAGCTTTAATGAATATCAACAAATGCTCAATGGAAGTCAATAAAATCCTAGATATAGATATATGTAGGTATTAAACATCAGTGCTATGTACATGATTGCAACATCGAACAAAGTTCTTATTGGAGAGCAAAGTGAACCAACATTTTTCCAAAAACATTGTTTTAATGGTAAATAATGTTGTATAATGGTAAATAATATTTGAAAGAGAACCCACTTTATTCCTCTATAGAGTTTGGGTTGATGAATCAATGGAGAATATAAGGTAGATTTCCTCTCCAAATTTAAAAATTGGTAAATGAAGCCTCTGCCAATCTGTGTATATAGTTATAATTTTAAAAAATTTAGCACCGGTATAAAAGTTAAAAAACCTGTGCTATGATAGATAAAGCAGCTGCCTGAGGCTGCCATGTAATATATATTTGGGTTTTTTTCAACCCGAGCTTACTAGCCAAAAAATTATTAATTACGGCTAAAGACAATACCGGTGCCAAAATATCATAAAAGAGCGGCTTGAGCCTGCTTAATCCCAAGTTTTTATATTTCATTTAGAACCCGTGAACAATTTAACGAAATATATTCTGACACAACACCAGTCTATTACCTGTGGTTTCATGGGTAAAATCGGTGCCACACATTTGATGAAGCAGCTGCCCGGGGCTGCCTTGATTTAATTTTTAATCTTTTTTCCAACCCAAGAGCAAAAGGAAAAATTAATTCTAAGTATATAGCAGCGGTACCAAAACCGGTGCTGATATATAAAATACAGGTGCCTAATTCAGCACCGATTGGGTCATTTTTTGGTACTAGTGCTAATAATATAAAAAATATCTTCCACTTCTCACTAGGCCCCATATAACAGGCAATGATATTATGAATTCTGGTGCTAATATTTTACATAGGCAACGAAAAGCTAGCTTCGTACCGGTGCTATTATATTCCTTCCATTTTTATGCGGCAAAGACACTATTTCGCACATGGATACATTTTCCAGCACCGGTACCTTCACGTTCATCGTTGTTACCGATGCTAGTTCCTATGTATTGCACCAGTTGTTTGCACTAGTTACAAAATTCAGGTGCTGATACATTCCTCCAATGCTGATTTTGTTGAATTTGGTCATAATAATAGTGCCTTTCAGAATGTTAGCACCGATTTTTACTCCCCCCAGGCTAAGTTCCGATGCCTATGTACATGTTTTCCAGTAGTGATTTTAGACTTTCATTTTCTAAATGATGATGATAAAACTTACAGCTTAGAAAAATATATAAATTAGTTCATATATTTAGAATGTTAATCATTTTAAGAATTTAGTTTAGACATTTATTTTTTTTTTAAAAGATAATAATAGAACATACACCTAACAAATATATTAGTTAGTTTATATTTTTAGATAACCTGTGACCCGCCTCTACTTGGGGTTGTTATGTGAGCGTAGCTAACCAGAGCGATGATGTTCCAAACTTATTATGCTCTCAAACTTACTACTATGCTACCTATGTGGTAGTTAGTGGAATGACCGGGTTTGCCACAGAGATTCTAGGGTCTAATAGCCAACTACACACAACCACATACGGGTTGTCAATCCGTTTGTGTGCTAGGAATAGATGGATATTGGAAAATGGGGGGGTTTGGTTTTTTCAATTAACAACTACGAACATAAGAGATAAAAAGAGAGAAAACTACATATGCAAGCACTTGGGGAATATTTGTGTAACATGATTGACTAAATGTTTCGATCCTCGATTCCATCACATATAAAACACTAACGCCTATTTTAGTGTTTATAACATGTGGTGTGTTCAATGGTCAATACTTCCTCATACCTCTCACGTAGGGTGCTCTTGCAATCTTCCATCGGCACTATCTCCATAATTATGAGAGTGCAACAACAGCCCTGCCAATGCGCAGATCTGTTTCTCCCCCGTACGATGACGTCTCGGGAACTACACCATGCATGCTTGATGTGTCCATTTTATGAGCATAATTTAGTACTTTTTGGGGTCACTTTTGTGCTCTTTTATTATCAAGAGCTTGTGTTTTGCCTTGAAATTCTCTTAGGAGGGGTAAAAGCAACTTTATGCTCTTTTACCTCTTCTAAGAGGGTTTTGCATGCCAAAGGAAGAGCGTGGAGGCTTGAAGGCCGGAGGCCATTGAAGATCACTTTTCGGTAACTTTAAAGACTTTCTTCGAAGACATGAAGACTGGAGGCCATCGCGACTATCGAGTCGCGACCAATGGGTGGCCAGAACCTAACCTTACCCTTTTTGTACTATAAATAGCACTCACTTTCCTTTCATTCACATCTTCTTCTTTCTGCATTTTTGGTACTATTTCTAACCCTAGTTTTCACCATTTTTCATCTTTGAATTCTCTTATATTATGTTTGGTTTGTTAGTGTTGTGCGGAATACCCGAGAAAGAACAAGCAAAGAAAATAAAATAAAAAACAAAACACCGAGATTTTACGTGGTTCACCAATTGGCTACATCCACGGCCGACCAAGATCGGATTCCACTAGAGAGAAAGGCCAGAATTACAGATTTCCTACTCTCTACCAATCCTATCTCTTACAGGTTACAATAAAAGACGAGGCACTATATATATATAGTCCTCTGTCGTAGCGGCTAATACATATTCAAGGCATACCAACAAATCTCCACCTTGACTTGAATCCTCAAAGCAGAAACTCCAGACGCACCATTACAGTGCCAGATGAGCAGACTTATCCCTCCACTCCTGGGACTACCCCACCGAGCAACTACTGATCTCTGATGTTAAGCAAGTCCAAACAGTGTTGAAACTTGCTATGTGGAACAGGCTTGGTGAACATATCAGCAGGATTATCAACAGTTCCCACTTTCTTCACCCTGATTCTCCTCTCACTCCTCAGGAAATGATATCTGACATCAATGTGCTTGGTCCTCTCATGATGGACCTAATCCTTGGCTAAGCAGATAGCACTCAAGCTATCACAATACACAGTAGCCTGATCGTGGTGTAGACCAAGGTCACTGACTAGCCCCTTCAGCCATATACCTTCTTTCGCAGCCTCCGTCAGAGCCATGTACTCTACTTCCGTAGTAGACAAAGTCACTTTAGGTTGCAAAGTCGCCTTTCAGCTAACAACAGAACCACCCAAGGTAAAGACATAGCCGGTCATAGATCTCCTCGTGTCAACATCCCCAGCATAATCAGAATCAGAATAACCCGTAACCAACCACTCAATATCACCCCCATAAATGAGACCCACATCAGACGTACCTCTAAGGTACCTAAAGATCCTCTTCACAGCTTGCCAATGTTCTCTACCTAGTTGCCCCATGAACCTACTCACAACACTGACCGCATGTGCTAAGTCTGGCCTCGTACACACCATAATATACATCAAGCTCCCCACAGCGCTAGCATACGGAACTCGAGACATATACTCCTTCTCCTCTTCTGACTGAGGAGCAAACATGGAAGTGAGATGGATATTTGCAGCACTAGGAGTGTCAATAGGCTTGGCTGAAGACATGCCAAACCTAGCCAACACCTTCTGAATGTAGCCTTTCTGTAACAAGAAAAGCTTCCTTTGACCTCTATCTCTGAGAATCTCCATTCCTAGTATTTTCCGAGCTGCACCCAAATCCTTCATCTCAAACTCAGCACTAAGAAAACCCTTTAGCTTCTGAACCTTATGCTTACTCTTTGAGGCTATCAACATGTCATCTACATAAAGAACCAGATAAATGAATGACTCATCTCTTAAATTTCTATAGTAGACACAACAATCATATGAACTCCTTGTGTAGCCCAACTCAAGCATGTAGCTGTCAAATCTCTTGTACCACTACCTCAGAGACTGCTTAAGCCCATATAAAGACTTCTTCAACTTGCAAACATACTTTTCCTTGCCAGGAACTTGGAAACTATCTGGCTGAGTCATGTATATCTCTTTCTCTAACTCTCCATGTAGAAAAGAGGTCTTCACATCAAGTTGTTCAAGCTCCAAATCCTGATGTGTCACTATGGCTAGCAACACCCTGATGGAAGTGTGTCTGACCACTGGTGAGAAAATCTCATTGTAATCTACTCCCTCTCTCTGACTGAAACCTCTAGAAAAAAACTCTAGCCTTGTACTTGACTCCCTCTGTAGGTGATATCCCTTCCTTTTTCTTGAAAACCCATTTGCAAGTGATAACCTTTCTCCCTTGAGGCTGTTGAACCAAATCCCATGTCTGATTCTTCTGGAAGGACTCCATCTCATCTCCCATTACTACAAACCATTTGTCAGCATCAGTACCTAAAATAACTTCTCTGTAGGTGGATGGCTCATGAGTATCCACCTCCTCAACAACCTGTAGTGCATAACCCACCATATCCTCAAACCTATACCTCTTGGGTGGACCAACTCCAACCCTCTTTGGTCGATCTTTAGCTAAGCAATGAACTGTAGCTCCTGATGGTTGATGATCTGATGGTGGAGGCTCTGGCAACTCACTTTCTGTCTGTAGCTCTTAATCTCCTTCAAGTTCCTTCAAACCACTCCCACCTTGAGTGACTTGAAGCTCCACCTGTTTATTAATGCTACCAATTTCTGTTGTAAACGTGGACTTCACCATAGATCTAAGCAAAGAGTTTTCATTGAAGACAACATCCCTGCTCAGAACAACCCTCTTCTCGGATGGAGACCAAATCCTTGATCCCTTGACTCCATCTCCATAGCCCACAAAGACTCCCTTCTTGGCTCGGGGCTCTAACTTACCATCACTCACATGATAATAAGTTGTACAACCAAAAGCTTTCAGATTAGAGTAATCAGCAACTCTACCCAACCATACCTCAATAGGTGTCTTACACTGTGTGCCCGTATGAGGTCCACGATTGATCAAGTAGCACGCTGTACTCACTGCCTCTGCCCAGAATCTTCTATCTAACCCAGCATTCGAGAGCATGCACCTCGCTCTTGCCAGCAATGTCTGATTCATCCGCTCAGCTACACCATTCTACTGTGGCGTATTCCTGACTGTATAATGTCGAAAAATCCCTTCATTCCTACAAAACTTATCAAACTCAAACGAGCAGAATTCTAGACCATTATCAATTCGCAACCTCTTGATCTTCTTCTCTGTTTGGTTCTCCACTAGAGCTTTCCACTGCTTGAACTTCATGAAGGCTTCACTTTTATGTTTCATCATGATAACCCAAGTCATTCTGGAGTAGTCATCAATCAAAGACACAAAGTACATGTGCCCTCCCAACGACTCAACTCGGGATGGCCCCCAACAATTAGAGTGGATATAATCTAGCGTGCCTTTCGTTCTATGAATAGCCTTTGGAAACTTGTTGCGATGTAGTTTCCCAAAGACACAGTGCTCACAGAACTCCAAACCCTTGACCTTGTGGCCACCAAGAAGATCATCCCTCGACAGAATCTACATCCCTCTTTCACCCATGTGACCAAGCCTCATGTGTCATAACTTAGTCATATCCTCATGGTGAACCTCTGAGGATGCAACGTTTGCCGACCATAACCGTGGAACCTTGTAGAAGATACAAAGTACCATGCAGAAGACCATTCAGAACCAACATAGAACCCTTGCAGACACTTAGAGCTCCATCTTTCCCTGAATAGACAAAACCCTTTCTATCTAGCAGACTAAGAGAAATCAAATTCTTTGTCATCGATGGAACGTGTCCAACCTCTTTCAAAGTACAGAAACTACCATCATGTGTCCTGATCTCGATTGAACCTGTCCCAACTACCTCACAGACAGTACCGTTAGCCATAGTAATGCTACCCCTTACCTGCTTATAAGTCAAAAACCACTCTCTCCTTGGACAAATGTGGTAGGATGCCCCAGAATCTAGGAACCACACATCAGAGTGATGAGTGTGTCCAGCAGCAACCAGAGCAATATCCTCTTCTGAATCAACGTCTCCTTCCGCTAGAGCAGCAGAACCCGATTTGTTTCCTGATTGCCTCATCATCAACTTCTTTGGACACTCATTTTTCCAATGTCCCTTCTCCTTACAGTACCTACAGATATCACCGGGCTTGGGAACCTTTGACTTCTTACCTCTTTTCTTTCCGCCATTTCCTTTTCCCTTATAGCAACTAGTAAACAAACCAGATGCCTGATTATCAATTCTGAACTGCTAGCACTATGACGCAACTCCCTGCTATGAAGAGAGGATCTAACTTCCTCCAAAGACACAGAATTTTTCCCGACAATAAATGACTGAACAAAGTTCTCATATGAAAGTGGTAGAGATACTAACAATATCAAAGCAGCATCCTCATCATCAATTTTCACATCTATATTTCACAGTTCTAATAACAAAGTATTCAATTGCTTTAGATAATCTCTGAGTTGCGTACCTTCCTGCATTCGGAGACCGAATAGACGTTGTTTCAGAAGCAATTTATTCATCAGAGACTTCGTCATGTACAAGCTCTCCAACTTTAACCACAGCTTCATAGCAGTCTCTTGATCCGAGACCTCAGTGATGACTTCATCCGCAAGACACAGCATAATTGTTGAATGCGCCTTTTCTTCCAGACCCACCATGTCCGAAGTGCCAACGACCGAGAACCCCTTCGCCAGCGGCGTCCACAACCCTTGTTGCTTCAACAAAGCTCGCATCTTGATCTACCATAAACTTAAGCTGTTCCTCCTGGTAAACTTGTCTACCTTCATGTTCAGTGCAGTCATCTTTCTCTCCTATAAACCCAAAAATCCAATAGACCCACCGCAGATCTAACCAGAAGCTCTGATACCAGTTTGTTGTGCAGAATACCCGAGAAAGAACAAGCAAAGAAAATAAAGCGAAAAACAAAACACCGAGATTTTACGTGGTTCACCAATTGGCTACATCCACGGCTGACCAAGATCGGATTCCACTAGAGAGAAAGGCCAGAATTACAGATTTCCTACTCTCTACCAATCCTATCTCTTACAGGTTACAATAAAAGACGAGGCACATATAAAAGACAGAATGCCAATGACAGCGAGACCCCCGTACCAACCTGTCGAAGTGGCTAATACATATTCAAGGTATACCAACAGTTAGCATTATTTAGTATGAACTCTTGTAGCTAAATCTAGTTCTTTGGGGCAATTGATTGAAGCTTCCAAACTTATATAGCACGATTCTAAATTTGCTCATTTATGAACATTTATTGGAGAGCATTTATTGTGCCATTAATGTTGTGTTTTGCCTCATTATACCATGGGTTGTTTGAGTGTATGAAATGTTTGTATGATTGAAGTGTTAGGTTGTTAGGAAAGTTCCAAATTTCTTAACTCATTTGACATGAAATCCAAAAGACTGGATTTAGAACTTCTTGTGTATAATGTGTGGTAATTCTTGCTAGATGAGTATGTTAATGTGGATTGTTTAATATTTATCCCATAGATGCAAAGAAAGGTTCAACCTTGAATGTTGTTTGTTCTAGGTTTAACCTAATAAATTGTTTGGTTAAATGACTATGTCTTTGGTAGAAGGCTTGTCTTTATCAAACCTATGGTCCTTTGGGTAAAATGTCATTGATGAAATACCCCTATGATGTTGTTTGTCTAGGGTAATTGTCAATGAGGTTTGCAAATGGTCGTTGTTTGTCTTTGCAAACTACTATTAAGAAGGAAAGAATGTTGATATTCGAATGAGAGGTGATATGATTCCTTATAGATGATAAATGTAATTGAATGAGTGAATGAATCAATGGGCTACAGGAAGTTTGGAAGTGGAAGTCGATTGCCCCCAAGGCTCCGTTAATTATCATTTTAATCATCTCTTTAGTTATATTGCATGATTAGCATAGTTCTCTTGCTTTGCCAACTGGTGTCTTTCAATTTGATAATTTAGGATCAAAAATCAAGCAAGCCCCCTCCCCCTCCCCCTCCCCCTCTGCCTCCCCATTTACATGTTTTTATATGTATCTATATATGTATATGCCCAGTATGTTTTCTCTGCTTTTATGTTTAAACACTTGAAAAGATCCCTCTTCTTGTGGACAACCCCGACTTGCCATTATCTACTTAATTGTAGATAGGAAGCATTAGGGCTTAAAATTATTAACTTTGAGAGGTACAGCGACGACTTCCCAAATTTTGGCAACGCTACCGGGGAAGAGGCATTTATTTTTAAGTGTTTCGGCATATTATATGTGATTATGTGCTCATTGTAAATATTGTTAGTTTTCTTTTATTTTGATTTCTTAGTTGACTTGCCTTTTTCACTTGGCTTGGAGACGTATTGTTCGAGTTCTTGGTGTATTGTTCGTATGCGATCCTCTTCACAAGAACCTATACACTACGATTCCGAGTTAGAGTTGAATTTGAGATGAGCTAGGAGGCTTTCTTTGGAAAGTGTGAATAACACCCCTCCTAGTGACCATTTTGTGGATAATTCCAATTCTATGGAGCATCAACATGAGCACGAAGATGAGCATCCGGGAGGAGGACATCAACATCCTCCTTTTCAAGGGAGAGCTCATATACTCCACGGAAGGGAGATTCCTTTAGGGCAAGCATTGTTGAGAGACATTATGGCCCTCAACCTCGGTCAACAACCGATGTGCATTGAGTATCCCTTGGTTGGACCGAATGGGCACTTCGAGCTAAAGATCGGGTTCATAAATATGCTATCCATCTTCCTTGGTAGGCAAGGGGAGAATGCCAACAAGCACCTCACTAAGTTTCACTTTTTATGTGGTGGTACGTTCCTCATAGAGTAGATGAGGATTTTTATAAGTTGAATGCATTCCCGTTAACACTAAGGGATGGTGCAAGGGATTGTCTCCACTAACTACCACCCAAGAGCATCAAGAGCTGGCTTGACATGAAAATGAAGTTTCTAGCCAAATACTTCTCGGCCTCGATATCCGCTGCCTTGAAGAAGGATATAAGTAACATCCTCCAATGGTAAGAAGAATCTCTCTTCGACTATTGGAAGAGGTTTTAAAATCTTCTCGCAAGTTGTCCTTACCATTGTTATTCGGAGGGGGATTTGGTCTATTACTTTTACAATGGTCTTCTTGACGTTGATCAAAGATTGGTGAGGAATTCTTGTGGTGACACTCTTGGGAAAAAGATGTCTTTCGATGCTATGAAATTGTATGAGGATTTAGCGGAAGAATCAAGGAATTTTAGCTCAAGGGCTGATTTGAGAAGGAGAAACCCAATGCCCCCAAGGTGACTCTTCCAATAGTGGGAAGCTCGAGAACCAAGTCTCGACCCTTGTATCTATGGTGAAATCGTTGATGATGAAGCCCGGGAATGCGCCACATGTTAAATCATGTGAAATTTGTTACTTAGCGCCTCCTACGGAAACTTGCCCTACTTTGCAAGAGGACTATGTTGAGGAGGTGAGTGCCATGGGGTATCAAGGAAATCAAGGCTACCAAGGAAACCAAGGATATCAAGGTGGGCAAGGCTACCAAGGTTACCAAGGCTACTAAGGTTACCAAGGGTACCAAAATCGGCTATACAATTCGGGGAATCGTGATAACCCGAACCTCCGGTATGGAAACCCTCAAGGAAGCCAAAACCCTTAACCGTATCGGCCTCCTCAACAACAATATAGGCCACCTCAACAACAATTTTGAAGGCTCCAAAATAAGCCCCAATACCAAGGGGAGAGCTCGAGGTTAACAAAATATGAGGTGATTGAAGCCATACACCGGTTAGCATGTGTGCAAAAAAAAGGCAAAAAAATCCAAGATGAAGCCAAGGCGAGAATCAAGAACTTGGAAATTTAAGTGAGCCAAATAGCTCAAGTGGTGAATCGGTTGGAGGCCCAGGAAAAGGGAAAACTTCCTTCCCTACCGGAGATCAATCCCCGCTAAAATGCTAGTGCTATCACTTTGAGAAGTGGTAAAGAGGTTAGTTCTCCCCTGGTTGGTGAAGTTATTGAAAACGAACCTAGAAGGCTTGAAATACTTGAGAAATAAGTGGAGGAAGAGAACGAGGAGGTGGTCAAGGAGCAAGCAAGGAAGGGAAAGGATAAAGAAGAGGAGATCACCGTTGAGAAATCAACCTCAAATCCTGAACGTTCATCCCCTCCTCACAAGAAGGAAAGAGTGGTGAAAATTCTCCCATATGTGCCGAAACCACCATTTCCGGAAGCTTTATAGGACTAAGGAAGGAAGGAATCCAACAAAGACATCTACGAAGTCTTTCGTATGTGTGAGGTAAATATCCCTCATTTGAATGCTATTGAACGAAGTCCTAGCTATGCAAAAATTTTTAAGGAATTATGTGTGGTAAATAGGAACAAAGAACAAAGAACAAGCTTAAAAATAGGAAAAGTGAATGTGTCTCTGCTTTGTGCCAAAGGGAGCTACCCCCTAAATGTAGCGATCCCGGCATGTTCACAATCTCTTGCATGATAGGGAATACACATTTTGAAAAAGAAATGCTTGACTTAGGTGCATCAATATGTGATTCCTTACTCTTTGTATGAAACCCTCAATCTTGGTACTTTGCACAAAACCGGGGTGGTAATCCAACTACCCGATCGTTCTAGTGCATAACCTAAGGGTATTGTAAAGGATGTGTTGGTTAGGGTGGATTCCTTAATATTCCCCACGGATTTTTATGTCCTAGACATGGAGCATGATAAACATGCCGCCCCAATCTTGTTGGGGAGGCCTTTTTTGAAGACCTCTAGGACCATCATTGATGTGCATAATGGTACCCTCACCATAGAATTTGATGGGACTAAAGTGGAGTTTAACATAAATGGCTCTATGAAGTATCCTCTTGAAGATTACTCTTGCCATGCTATTGATTTTGTTGACAATGTGGTGCAAGATGTTTTTGAATTGAGTGGTGATGATTCTTTTTTAGTTGCTTTGGAAAATGATTTTGAAAATTCATGTCTTGTATATTCCATGAGTACTAACTTGAAGGAAAGCATTGAGGAGTTAAGCATTCTTGAGGAAGTGGTGCAAAGTCCTGACCCTCTAGTCTTAGAAGAAACCGAAGAACCAGAATTCCTCCCATCACTTGTGAAAGCTCCAGTGATTGAGCTTAAACCTTTGCCAACTGACCACATGCATTTCTTAGGGAAAGTGAGATGCTTCCGGTTATCATTTCAACCAAGCTCACAAAGGAGCAAGAAGAAAAGTTGATGGTGGTGCTACAAGAGAATAAGGAAGCAATGGAATGGACTATTGCTGATATCAAAGGCATAAGTCCATCCACTTGCATGCATAGAATTTTGTTGGAAGAAGATGCGAGACCCGTACGACAACCCCAATGCCGTTTTAACTCGCCTATGATGGAGGTGGTAAAGGTGGAAATTCTCAAGTTGCTCCAAGCGGGCATGATCTATCTAATCTCGGATAGAAAATGGGTGAGTCTAACTCAAGTGGTACCTAAGAAGAGTGGGGTGATGGTGGTAAAAAATGAAAAGGGTGAAATGGTAAACGGGTGGTGCATTTACATTGACTACCGGAGGCTAAATGCGGAAACCCGGAAGGATCACTTCTTGTTGCCATTCATTGATCAAATGCTCTAGAGGTTAGCAAGCCACCCCTTCTATTTCTTTTTGGGTGGGTACTCGGGGTATTTTCAAGAAGTTATCGCCTCGGAAGACCAAGAAATGACCGCTTTCACGTGCCCCTTTGGTACGTTTGCCTACCCGCGTATGCCTTTCGGGTTATGTAACGCCCCGCAACTTTCCAAAGGTGTATAGTAAGCATTTTCTCAGAATTTGTTGAAAACTTTGTTGCGGTATTCATGGATGATTTCACCATTCATGGTAATTCTTTTGACAACTTTTTAGAAAATTTGGCACAAGTTCTTAAACGCTGTATTAATACTAATCTTTTGTTAAATTCTGAAAAGTGTCATTTCATGGTAGAACAAGGCATTTTCTTAGGCCATGTTGTCTCCTCTAAGGGTATTGAGGTTGAAAAGGCAAAGATAGACATAATTCAAACTTTTCCTTATCCTACTAATGTGTGCGAAGTGCATTCTTTTCTTGGCCATGTAGGATTCTACTGTTGGTTCATCAAGGATTTCTCGAAGATAGCATCTCCTTTATGCAAGTTGTTGCAAAAGGAGGTGGATTTGTGATGGATGGGGATTGTAAAGGGGCCTTTGATGCATTGAAACGAAGATTGGTCTTGGCTCCTATCATAAAACCCCCGGATTGGTCATTAACTTTTGAGATCATGTGTGATGCTAGTGTTTACGCCGTTGGAGTGGTACTTGGTCAAAGGGTGGGAAAAGCACCTCACGCCATCTACTACGCACCCATGTCTCTCAATGAGGCCCAAAGAAACTACTCCACCACAGAAAGGGAGTTGCTAGCAGTGGTATTTTCTTTGGAAATTTTTTTATCTTACTGGCTTGGTACAAAAATTATTGTGTACACTGACCATGCAGTGCTTCGTCACTTGATGACAAAGAAAGAGGCCAAACCAAGATTGATTAGGTGGATCCTACTTCTGAGTGACTTTTAGTTAGAGGTGCGAGACAAAAAGGGCACAGAGAACCTCATGGCTGATCATCTAAGCCGGTTGCAACCATGCCAAGATAGTGAGGTAAATCTATCAATGAAGGAGAAACTACGAGAAGAGTTCCCCGATAAACAATTGTTTTCCATCAGGGACCTCCAACTGTGGTATGCCAAAATTGTGAACTTTCTTGTCTCTGGTAAATTTCCTCCTCACTTTTCTAAGGCACAGAATGATAAACTAAAAATGTGATGCTAAATATTATGAGGGATGATCCTTTTTTGTGGAAACATTGTGTAGAACAAGTTGTTAGGAGATGCATCCCTGATAATGAAGTGCATTTGATTCTCACTTTTTGTCTTTCTCATGCATGTGGCGGTCATTTTGGAGCTAAAAGGACCGCTAGGAAAGTCTTAGAAAGTGGTTTCTATTGGCCTACTTTGAATCAGCATGCATACATATTTTGTAAGGCTTGTGATAAGTGCCAAAGACTAGGAAATATCTCATCTAGAAATGAGATGCCCCAAAAAGCTATGCTATATTGTGAAATATTTTATGTTTGGGGTATTGACTTTATGAGAACTTTCCCTAGTTCTTATGCCTTTACATATATTCTTCTTGCCGTTGATTATGTGTCGAAATGGGTTGAAGCAAAACTCACTAGGACTGACTATTCTAAAGTAGTTGCAGAATTCCTGAAAGATAACATCTTCTCTAGGTTGGGGTGCCCTGATCCTTGATTAGTGACCAAGGTGCCCATTTTTGCAATCGGACCATAGAGGCACCCTTGAAGAAGTATGGCATCACTCACAAGGCATCCACTTCCTATCACCCACAAACTAATGGGCAAGCCAAAGTTTCCAAGGAAATCAAGCCTATCCTTCAAAAAATGGTTATCCCTAACTGGAAGGATTGGAGTTCTCGGTTGAATAATTCCTTGTGGGCCTATAGGATGGCTTACAAGACACTGATTGGTATGTTACCATACCGGTTAGTGTTTGGTAAGTCATGTCACCTACCGGTGGAAATTCAACATAAGGCTTACTGGGCGGTCAAAGAATTCAATCTCAATATAGATTAAGCTGGTTTCCATAGGAAGTTATGATTGGATGAACTAGATGAGATCGGGAGGGAGTCCTATGAGAACACTAAAATCTATAAGGAGAAGACAAAGGTGTGGCACGATAAGATGGTCATTAGGAAGGAATTTAACGTAGGTAAAAAAGTCCTCCTATTCCAATCCCTCATTTGCCTATTTCCTGATAAGTTAAGGTCCTGATGGATTGATCCTATGAGGTGTTGAAGGTATTCCCGCATGGCATGGTGGAGATCCTAGATCGAGCTAGGTCCAATACATTCAAAGTCAATGGCAATGTTTGAAGCCTTACCACGAGAACTTTGTGCCGGAAAAAGGAGAGGATGTTGATCTCCTCGATCTATTTTGTGATTAAGCTCCAAGAAAAGGGAGTGAGTCAGGCTGACGACGTTAAAGATACTTGGTTTTGATCATTCGGATTGTCAATCATGACGTACCGTTGATGTTGCTTGATTTTGAATTCTTTTTCATTAGTTCCATTGTTTTGCCTTATGCTTTTCACGGTTTGTTTTTCCATGATTTTGTAGCTATTTGAAACCAAAGCATTGGAATTTTGAAGGAAGAAATGCTTGGAGTCAAGAAGGAAAAACTTGGACAAGAGGTGAAATCAAAAAAACTTTCTAAGTACTAGGTGGGTCGCAAGTCACGATGGGCTCAAAATATTTTGGGGAATTTTGAACCCTCAGACACTGCTTTTTGCGAGCCACGTTGGCCTCATCGCAAGCCGTGTTGGCCTCATCGTGAGTCGCGATGGACCATTGCGAGTCGCGATGAAGTGGTCACGAGTCGCGACCAAATTAGAGCTTTTGGCTGAAAAATGGAGCTCTCAGGCTCCACTTTTTGCGAGTCGTGATGCTCTCATCGCGAGTCACGATGGACCATCATGAGTTGTAATGAAGTTGTTGTGAGTCGCGACCAGATCAGTATTTTGGCTGAAAAATGGAGCTCTCAGGCTCCACTTTTCACGAGTCGCGACGAACTATCGCGAGTCACAACAAAGTGGTCGCCAATCGCGACGTGAATGTTGACCTAATACAACCTTTAAACTACTCATCGCAAGTCGCAATGGGCGTCTAGAGTAGTATTAAAAAGCGGGCAAAATAGAAAACCTCCCCACTTTCCTTTCATCTTCTCCGCTATTTCTCCACGACTCCACCTCCCTCCGACCGCCACTCACCGCCGCCACACACCACTCCACCCTCAAAGCTCTACACCACTTCCCAATCTAATATTTTCCCAATCTCCACCCACAAATCACTATAGAATTTTGAAGAACACAAACCCTAGAATTTGGGGGGTTTGTGATTTTGGGCAATCCAATTTCAAATTGGTTGTGGGCTTCTTTCTTTCTTCCTCTTAAGCATCTAAGTGGTACTTTTCTTCACTTTATTGAACTTCAAATGTGATTATGTTGTATAATCTATCTATTAGATATTGTGTGGATTGTGTGTGATACCTTAGGAAATTAGATTGTGGGAACTTTGTTGATTGTATGTGAATATATTGTGCTTACGATTTGATTTGATGGGGATTGTGTGATTATATTGTGTTTACGACTTGGTTGGATGTGAGATAGCATTATAGTCATTTTGAGTGTGTTGATTTGCTCTTGTTGGTTTTGTGCTTGAATTGTGCTAAAAATGTTGTTTTAGTTGAGAATGGATTGTGGCTTACACTAGATATGAGACATTTTGGCCCCTTGATTAGACACAGTTGTTATTTGGATGCAATGCTATTTTTCTTAGGATAGTTTGGCCATGGGACTTGAATGTTGACGTTATGAATGGTGGCTAAAACTAGTTAGGGATGACTGTGATTGTGAGATACAGCATATTAGATATTCAACTATGTGAGAATTTCATGGACTTGAGAATATGAGCATATTGGATATAACATTGATTGTGTATGCAATTGTGATTAGGCCTTGAACTAGTTGGCATGGTTTTGATTTGGCTTGTGATGATTGGAAAAAAACTAGTTTAAAGGTTGAGTATAACTTTGTAATATTGTGTATGTGTATATTTCTGGCCAGCCGTCAGCTCAAGGAGACGAGCTTTTTAGACGTGCCTACATTGGACACTTTTGGGCTTACCCAACCAGTCTGATGTCTCCTTGCCAAAATGGGGATGGAGGGTTTCATGAGCAGGAGTGCCTCCCTTACCGGCGATATACACTGGAGTTCCTGTCCACGGTCAGGATATGCAGCTTAAGAGATGATCAATTGTACGATAGGCACACTTCCAACCTCATCACTACAGATAGGTTGGTCCGATTTAAGATGCTCAGCGCCACCTGGGCTAAAGGGGTCTTCCATTGGTTATATGGCACTGGAAAGGTCACAATTTTTGCACATCTTCAGCCCAACAAGACAAAGTTGGAGTTTGATACACCTCTAGCAGATTCGACGATCTCACCTAACTCCTCTTGCAGAGAGAACTTCCAACATGAGCTCCATGGCCTTGGTCTAACCCTGTCTAATGTGATGATAGCAGCCTGCCCTTCTCCGAGCGACAGCAGCAGCACTCCTCACAGCCTCCACCAGAGACCGAGCCTATGCAGGAGGATGATGTGCCACCTCACTACTCGCAGCCTCCACTGGATTTCTATGTGCATGTAATGCAGACCATGAAAGATGGATTCCGCCGCCAAGACAGCATGATACTGGAGCACAACGTGTTTATCTCCCAGAGCTTAATCGACATGGATGAGGAGATTGATCACCTATCAGCTTGCATCCATGAGATGCAGTCCCAGGCAGGCGGTGTCTCAAGCCTTGATCCGGGAGCAGAGAGGCAAAGAGCTAGGAGGCAGAGAAGCATGGATTGGCTAGCTCATTATCAGCAGCGCTATTTTGGTTGTGGACTTTCTTCCTCACATCAGTGATTTGTGAGTATCATATCCTTACTCTTACCATACTTCGCTTTGTACGCTTTTGCCCTATTGTCTACATTGAGGGAAATGCAGTGTTCTAAGTGTGGGGAGGGGTATCTACTGATTGTACGGTTGGGGTTGGAGATATTCTGTTAAACTTGCTACTTTTGGATAATTCTTTTGTTTTGTTTTGGATACTTTTCCCTTTTGTTTTGGGATGCTTTTATTTTGATGTACTTAGATGGTGTTGGATTTAATATTTTTCTTCACCTTAACATTTGGGAATCACTTTGCTACATTTGGATTGGAGAATCATGAAAAAATTTTAAAATTTTGAAAAAAAATGTTAAAAATTTGAAAAAAAAATGAAAATGAAAAAAATATATGTATATATAAAAAGAATCCCGCTAAGTTGAAAACCTGATAGGGAATATTAGGCAACATTGGGGGCTCGGATAGGTAAAAAACCCAAGAGGGTGACCTAGGGAAAAATGAGAGGCTAAATGTGTGAAAAAAGGTGAGATGTAAGCCAAAGAAACATGAAGTGTGGCTAGGATGAAAACCCGAAAGGGCTCCTATGAAAACGAGATAAAATGAGAGAAATTGAAAAATGTTATGTGTTCACTCATTTGTCGGCGTTGAAGTCATAAGGTTGTTGTGGTCATACGGATGGATCGGGTAGCTTGACATCTTGGGGACCTCTTGGGAGTGTGAAATTTATCAGGGGAAGACAAAGTAAGTTATGAAACTCTTGATCATTGATATACCTCAATTTTTTAGGTTGATATATTGGTATAAGGTGGAGCATGTGTTTTGAACATTATACATGTCTTTAGCTTCACCTTGTACCATTGGATTTGGGATTGTCAATTTGGGATTTGGAGATTTTTTAGGGATATCAATCAATTGATAGGGTTGATATGGTTTAGGTATATTTAGGAATGGTGATTGTGGAAAACTTCTCATTTGACCTTAACATTGATATGTATGATATTGAGAGTTTTGTGAGGTATTGATTTGGGGGAATAGTAGTTAGGATGTGGATATGTCATTTCCTTCGTATGCTTGGATCTTTTCTTACTTGAAGGCGAATAAGGTTTAAGTGTGGGGAGGTTTGATGTGTCCATTTTATGTGCATAGTACTTTTTGGGGTTACTTTTGTGCTATTTTATTATCAAGAGCTTGTGTTTTGCCTTGAAATTCTCTTAGGAGGGGTAATAGCAACTTTACGATCTTTTACCTCTTCTAAGTGGATTTTGCGTGAAAAAGGAAGAGCACTGAGGCTTGAAGACCGGAGACCATTGAAGATCACCTTTCGAAGACTTCGAATACTTGCATCAAAGACATGAATACTTGATGACCGGAGGCCGTCAAAGACCATTTTTTAAGACTTTGAAGACTTTATACAAAGAGTTGAAAACTTGGAAAATGAGAGGAATCATTGTGAAGATAAGTGTCTACTACAAGAAAAAGAAAAGAAGACAAGGTTAAGTTCTGGCATCCGTCGCGAGTAACGACCAACGGGTGGCCAGATACTAACCTTATCATTTTGGTACTATAATCTTTCCTCGCATTCACATCTTCATCTTTCTACATTTTTGGTACTATTTCTAACCCTAGTTTTCACCATTTTTTATCTTGAATTCTCTTGTATTATGTTTGGTTTGTTAGCATTAATTAGTATGAACTCTTGTAGCTAAATCTAGTTCTTGGGAGCAATTGTTTGAAGCTTCCAAACTTATATAGTAAGATTCTATGTTTTCTCATTTATGAACATATTTTGGAGAGCATTTATTATGCCATTAATGTTGTGTTTTGCCTCATTTATACCATGGGTTGTTTGAGTATATGAAATGTTTATATGTTTGAAGTGTTAGGGTCTTAGAAAAGTTACAAATTTTTTAAATCATTTGACATGAAATCCAAAAGCATGGATTTAGAACTTCTTGTGTATAATGTGTGGTAATTCTTGCTAGATGAATATGTTAATAAGGATTGTTTTCATATTTATCCCATAGATGCAAAGAAAGGTTGAACCTTGAATGTTGTTTGTTCTAGGTTTAACCTAATAAATGATTTGTTTGGTTAAATGACTATGTCTTTGGTAGAAGGCTTGTTGTTATCTAACCTATGGTCCTTTGGATGAAATGTCATTGATGAAATACCCCTTTGATGTTGTTTGTCTAGGGTGATCATCCATGAGGTTTGTAAATGGTCATTGTTTGTCTTTGCAAACTACTATTAAGAAGGAACGAATGTTGATCTTTGAATGAGAAGTGATAGCATTCGCTATAGACAATAAATGTAATTGACTGAGGGAATGAATCAATGAGCTATAGAAAGTTTGGAAGTGGAATTTGATTGCCCCCAATGCTCCATTAATTATCATTTTAATCATCTCTTTAGTTATATTTCATGATTAGCATAGTTATCTTACTTTGCCAATTGTTGTGTTTCAATTTGATAATTTAGGATAAAAAATAGACCACCCCCACCCCCATTTACATGCTTTTATATATATCTATATATGTATAAGCCTAGTATGTTTTCTCAGCTATATGTTTAAACACTTGAAAAGATCCCTCTTCTCGTGGACGACCCCGACTTGCCATTATCTACTTAATTGTAGATAACAAGCATTAGGGCTTAAAAGTATTCACTTTGAGAGGTACGACGATGAATTCCCAATGCTCTATCCTTAAGCCTAAAGAGGCAAAGGGTAATAGACACCTTAACGATGACACTTGGATTGCTAAACCCTAGTTTTTCTACTAAATGTTATCTCAACCCGTAACCCTTCGGACCAACCTGCCAGCTAAGACTGGTGTACTACCCATATCACATCCAGGTTTCTCTCTCCCGGGGAGTATCATTATGTGCACCAACATGAATGTAGACTAGAGTGTGCGCTAATGGAGTGTATCAATCATGAAATTCATAACAATTCAAGAACAAACCAACATAATATCACAGACACATAGGAATAGGTAGATCTAGGAAATCTCACAAAACACAAATCAAAACATGAATACAAATACGATCCGTAAGATAAATTAACTACTACCTAAACATGGAATCCAAGTATTGCATTGGATTCCACATTTTTGGGCAAAAGCAAAATAAAAAGCTGAAAAGAGGAAATTCTAGAGAGAAGCGGGAGCTCCTTTCTCTCTCTACCCTACTTTAGAACTCTAAAATCTGATCTAGAACCTAAACCCTAATAGACAAAGGTCAATATATATATAGTAGTAGGGAATTGGTCCTAAAAATAGTCCCAAAATAGGCAAAACAAAATCCTAGCAGCCACAAACGACATGTGGGGAAGCGTCTAGCATAACCCGTGCTAACCGAGGTACATCCGTACTGGTGCTGAACGTCGGTCTTGGCACGGCCTGTGACCTCGTGCAGGCACGGGCCATCGGTCCTGGCATGGGTGTGCTGGTGCGGTTCGTGCCAACCGGCACAGACCACGGCTGGAGCTTCATTTTTTATTTTCTGATCTGCACCCCGTGTCATTTGGCGCGGGGCATCAACCATATCCCCGTTTTGCTTAGTTCTTGGCATGGGCTGCATCCTTACTCACACCTTGTGGGCTGGTCTTGGCATTTGTGACCTAAAGCGATGCGAACCGTGTGAAACAGAACTGTCTGCGCCGATACTTAGCTGAATTTTGGAGTGAAAAGAAGACTTGTGGAACACGGCCAACTGGGATTAGCATGGTCCGTGTTTGGGCTTGGCACGACCCGTGTGGGTTGGCACGACTCGTGCCAAAGGCCCCTAACATGGGCCATGTTGCTTGGTACCGACCGTGCTTTATCTAGACTCGTGCAGGCTATGTGCTGTCAGTGGCTGGTTTGGCCGGCGGACTTGTTTGCTCCGCTACAGTTGAACTGTTGGTCCGATTTGAGAGTTCTTGTAGTTGATTTTATAGCACTCAAGAAGATGAATCCAATGGTGCCGCTTTCAAGGGCTGATTTTTTTAGGATCTTTCCTTGAACTTTGTGCAACTCTCAGACAACAATGCTTTCATTTCATCCTTAGCTTCTTTAAACTTCGAACCAGCCTTTCTTGGGCTCAATCCATCTACTACCACGTTTTAGAGTATGTGCACTTCAATCTACTACCATTCTTGCGAATGTCCTTCGATATCTTCTACCGTTCTTGTGAACTGCCGTCTACAAAGTTGGTGAAAAGTACCCAAAAGCAACCTACTAACGAAATCACAAAGGAAGATCTAGGTCCCTATGGATACGAGGAGTCCATTAGTATCAATTAAGTCCACAAAACTTGGAATTTAGACAAGAAAACAAAGCATGGCCATCTAAAACCTTTGTCGTGTAAACCTAACTAAAACTAGCAATCCAAAAAGTAAAACATGTCAAGTATTGTGCTGAATGCATTGGTTAACGCACGCAATACGGTGCACGTCTGTTTGTTAATAGTTTTAATGATTTTGCTTAAATTTTTATTTTTCGCAAGATAATTATTAGATAAATTTTATCCAACAAATGTATTAGTTAGTTTATATGTTTAAATAGTTTGCTAACCGTTTTAATGATTTTGTATAAATTCTTAGTATCAGCATAATGACGAAAATTATATCTACTAAATCTATGATTAGTTGATATATTTAAAAGGTTCTCTAATTATTGTCAAAAATTAATTTGTTTAAAATGTTCATTAATAATTTTAATAATTTTCTGTAAAGTTTTATTTGTACAGTATTTATAAATAGTTTATTTGTTTAGAATATTAGTTAATCGTTTATAGGCATTAGTTCATTATTATTAAAAGTTTCAGTAATATACAAAATTTTGTAATTGATATGAATTATATATTTGGTAGTTTTTATTAATTAGAACACAAGTTTTAAGCATCATTTTATTATTATTAAAGAAGAAGATTTAAAAAAAAAGAGTGGGTCTCCTGACAGACGACCTGTCCATAAGCTTATGGATAGGCCACTTATTTCTTACCTTATACACTACATTTTTTAAATTACATATAAAATTTTAAAATTTTTAAAATATTTTTTATATCATATATTTTTATATTTTCACCTCCAAATACATATTATTACTTGTTTTAACTTATGAAATACAGTATTTAAATTTTATTAAAAAATTACAACATTTAAGTCAAATGCCCATGAGGACTGTCCATAGACTTATGAAAAGACCACCTTTCCTTTCCTGAGACTTTCCCTAAAAAAAAAAAATACATTCCGTTAGAAAAAATGAAAAAAGAAAACATTGGTTTAGCAAAAAGAAATATGGAAAACAGAAAAGAATGGATTGGTATGGGATTGAGAAGCTAGAATAGAAGGCGGAGGAAACAACACATGGAGAAAACATAGAAGCTATCTGCTATGCTGCCTTTAACCCAAAATGACCAGATCCCAGCACACGTAGAACCCCAACTTAGCCCAGGAGAGATACCAGCATACGACGGTTGTCGTGCTGCTGGGAAGGGTGAGGATGTTGGAGCTGCGTTTTTTCCATGGCTTGATTGGAGGTGGAAGGAAGGCATGACGCCGGATTCCGTTCGGTAGGGGGAGAAAACTTGGAGGTTCTGAGATTGGGAGATTGAACCAGGTTTAAAAGGAGCGAGGCAAGTCTTGAAAAGAGGCTGGTGACCAAAGGAAAAAGGGTAATCGGGTCAGCTTTAGACCCGTCAAATAGGTTAATTGGATAAATCTATTATTCAAATTTAATGTGTCATTATCCAATTAACTCATTTATTAAATGAATCATAATGAGTTGTGTCATAAATGGGTTAGGTCATTAAATGGATAACCCATTGATAACCATGAGATATTCATATGACTCAATGGGTTAAAATATATTATCCAATAAGTCATTATCCAATAAGTTATTATATAATTAATCCAATAAGTTATCATTAAACATTTTCTATTGATTTGGGTTACAAGTTGTCATCATCCAATGGGATCAGATTTTTAAATGCTCATTATTTAGGATTTGAGATGAGAATAATTATATTAATGGGAAATTCTGATTTCAATGGGTCCCATATTATGTTAACTCAATGGTAACATAACAAATATTCAAAATTACCCAATTAAATGCATGTGTAATATTTAACATAAATATTCACTATAATTCACAAATTATACAAATTATGATTCACAAACTATTCGAGTTCAACCTTGTACAATATTCGAGTTCGTACAGTATTCGAGCTCGTACAGTATTTGAGCTCGTACAATATTCGAATTCAATCTCGTACAGTATTCGAGCTCGTACAGTAATCGAATCCAATCTCGTACAGTATTCGAGTTCGTACAAAATTCGCACTGAATCTCGTACAGTATTTGAGTTTGTACAATATTCGAGTTCAATCTCATACAATATTCGAGCTCAATCTCGTACAGTATTCGAGTTCGTGCAATATTCGAGTTCAATCTCGTACAATATTCGAGTTCGTACAATATTCGAGCTCAATCTCGTACAATATTCGAGTTCGTACAATATTCGAGCTCAATCTCGTACAGTATTCGAGCTCAATCACCCGCTTTCACCCGATCCCTCTGACTTGCGAATTTTACCTATTTTTTTGTGAATTGCAATTTAGTCTCTCTTCTCACCACAATGTATAACAAGACAGTCTCACAAGAGATTCTCTCTATATACAATACATTCATCGTTAAAACACTACAAGAAACAATGTTTATTACCTTGCCCATTTTACCTCGATTTTTTGTCTTAGCCCAAATAATCGAGGTAAAAAGTTCTTCTACCTCAATTTTTTTTTAATTAAATAATATTTTTTACTTCGGTTTAAAAATAACCAAGGTAAATAATATATTTTTTACCTCGTTTAACATTTTAACCGAAGTAAAATGCTAAAGAAACAAAGTAAATAATACTACCGAATAGCATGCGACGTCGCATATGTTGTTAAAAAAAGGTATGGCGATTTCGCATTGGAGTCATTTTCACGGCCTTGAAATGCAATGAACAAGCAACGTCGCACTTATGTGAGTTGACTTTGAAAAAGGGGAAGTTTTATTTGAATAGGTTAGTTTTGTTATTTTACAATTGAAAAATGTGGAATGGGAAGGAAAACCACACCAACCAACCAACAACCATCATCCACATTCCACTCCACTTAACTTATACCAAAGTGCTTCCTTCACACAGTGACACAGTAAGTTTCCGTACCTTTCCTGCTTGATTGATGTTTTTGTTTTGTTTTACCTCCGTTAACTTTTTTAGGTTATAGTTGTTTGAAAGTGATTGACTTCTCTCTGCAAAAGTTTTTGTTCAATGGTTTTTGAAACAATTGTAGGCAATGTCATTGAATTTATATGGTACGATTGATAATGGTTTTTAAACTCATGCACTTATCAAATCACACATAGAGTCAATCATATTTTGTTCAAATAAGGTAATTAAATTATTATAAAAATAGTACTGGTCAAGAAAAAATCCTTACAATTACTCCATAAATTCGATTAATAATTGTTTTACTTCTATTATAGAACAAAAAAATTGTTTATTCAGCTCAGATTTCGATGACCTTGAAGACAATCAGCCCCGCAACTTCTATGACCTGGAAAAATAAGGTGTCCCAAATGCGTAGGTGGTTTCCAGAAAGGAACTCGCCAAAAGCCTTTGGGGACACGGCCTTGAACTTCCCACCCCCCGAGTAGTTCATGCGCCACTATGCCCCGTAGCACCTCAGCACCACGGGGGTCTTGTCATTCAATAGTAGTGGTACAATGTCCCTCGACATGTACTAAGTCAACAAAAAATATATTTATTAAACAAAATTATATATATATAAGCAATTAGCAAAAATAATATTAATTTGAAATTCCTTACGAAAGTTGGGTTTTTCCCAAAATTCTGCTGATTTAGAGTGCAGTGCAAAACGTGGACTTTTAGGAGACATTGTATGATGTTCAATGTCGAAGACAACAAGCTCTGGGTTGCTCCGTTGTGCAGAAAAATGTACGAAAACAAAAAAAATATTGGTTGTTATATATAAAGTGTGAAGATGTGTTAGTAATATATATATATATATACGTAAATTTGTAGAAAACCCAAAAAAAGGGATAACTAGACGATCCTTCGTCAGCCATAAGTCCTGAATCAAAAATGAAAATGTTAAGTGCGAACTTAATTTCCAATGAAATACAAGGAGCGACGTCGGCAACGCGTCGTGGATACATGTCGGTCCAAAGCAGTGGTTTGGCCGACATTTATCAGTGATCACACTTAGTACTTGTTAAAACCGAACATTTGGCCAACACAAGAACGAGCGATGTTGGTAACAATTCGGTCAAAACCGAAGGACAGTGCGACATAAGTGTAACGTCTGATATTGAACATCAAATTAGAATGTGTGACCTCACACACTAGTTTATTGTTCTGTTGTGATAGGAATGTGGTAGTTTATTTCATTTATTACACTAAATGTTTGAGAATATAAAATTTTTGTATGATGACAAGTTCCAAATTAGGAAATGGGCACAATTTTTTCTCTTTTTGGCATGAAATCCAAGAGCATGGAATTAGAACTTCTAGTTGTGTTGATGATGTTAAAATTTCTAGATAAATGTGATAGTGTTGATCTTTGTCAAGTTAATCCTAAGGTAGCACTAATGGGAAAGTCTTAAATGTCGATCTTTCTTGATTAACCCTAGTAAATGCATCAGTTGGTTAAATATCTAGACATTTGGTTGAATGTTTGTAGGTGTTATCAAGTCTATTGGTTCTTTGTGTTTGATGTCATTTATGAGATATCTTTAGGCGTCGATCGCCTACAATGATCATTAATGAGGTTTACAAATATTCGTCGAACAATTTTGTAGATTATTCTTAAGAAGAATGAAATGTTTATCTTCAAAATGGAAGGCATAGCATATGCAATAGGTAATCAAGATGTATAAATTGGTGATTGCTTTTATGATCTATAAGAGGCTTGGAAGTGGAAATCTATTGAGCCCAAGGTTTCATAACTTTTGTTTAATCCCATTTTCTTAATTTATTTCATGATTAGAATACTTGTCTTTATATGCCAATTGTTTCGTCTTTTAATTTGTAACTTAGTAAAACCAAACCAAAATACTTTTTTGAAAATTCCTTTTATATCTATATATGTATATGTACACATCCATCCTTGTATACATGAACCTTAGGACTACCCTGACTATCCACTATCTACGTAATTGCGGTAGGGAATCATTACAGATTATAAATTTTATTTTTGAGAGGTACTGCGATGACCTCCCACGTACCTCCTCGAGTTTTTACCTTTGAAGCTTGTCAAAAATTGTCCCTCTGCAATGCTTCTTTCTTAGCTGTCATTGATCTTGAGAATGATATGGTTTATCTATCCCTCATCGGTTTAGATTACGGCTACCAAACTCTGCGATCCAATATCATGGCCCAAGAACCGTCGTAGCCAATTGGTTAAATTTACGCTCTTGCAGTTCAGGAGGAAACAAATCCATTGTTCGGTCATGTGAAGGTGCACCTGATTCCATGGTGTTTGTTTCTCTTCGACAACAGACTTAAGGATCATCTCCTGGTGTCACCGCTGGAGCTTATCGTAAGAATCTAACATGTCGCATTGTAATCACACAAATCACAACAAAACCAGCTATTTCAAGATCATAGGATACCCATAATGGTTCACCGAGATGAGGATTGGAGCAACACCCGCAGCAGCATGATCGAAGGAGTCATCGACCATGTACACTTCTAGTGCAAACAGTGCCTTTGGCAACGCCGACTCCACTCCTTGGCATCCCTACCCCGGCATCCCATCTTCTGATTCTGCCACCATGACGCTCCTGGCTTTCACACAAGTAGCCGCCACCCCTGTCAATCTCAACCGGTCCGCCCTCGGTCCCAGCTTATATGATAATCAATGGAGTAAAATCTTGAATCTTTTAATCAATTAAAATATCCCTTTGACAAAGTATCAGGTAAGCTAATTCTATCTTGGATTCATGACTCTAGAGTCTCATATCACATTACTGGTGATAGGGATTATCTCATTGATATTACTACTACTTCCAACTTGATTAATGTAGCTTTGCCTGGGTATCTATATTATCTGCTACACAATATGAAACTTTGCATTTTGGAGAAATTATTCTCTCACACGTGCTTTACATACCTGCACTTTATTGCAATTTTATTATCTTGCTTTTGAATGATTTTTTCATTGAAATGTCTAGACTTACTGACTTTTTATATATATTACAGAAAATCAGTTCGAGAATAGTTATTGGTGTGGGTGAACGACATAGGGGGAGTGTTATTGTATTCATATATTGGAGGACCAAGTTCGATCGCCGCTTCTTGTGCACCACATTCTACTGTCAACGTCCAAGCCGAGTTTGACAACCGCTGCTTTTTTTGCTTCTTTGTCATTTTTTTTCTTGCATCAGTGTTTTGGTCATTCATTCTCAACAGTAATGTCTTCTGTTCCTACTCTTCATTTTAGTGCCAATAATATTGTTCTTCCCTGTTCAGTGTGCCATAGAGAAAAGCTTATTAGACATAGATTTCCTTTGATTTCTTCAAAAACTAGTAGTTTAATTGAGTTGATACATTGTGATGTTTAAGGGCCTTATAGCTCACCATCGACTAGTGAATCTTTTTATTTCTTGACCAATGTTGATGATTTTTCATGAGAAATCAAGGTTTATTTGTTAGTTTCTAAATCATACCTAGCTTCCATATTTAAGAAATTTTGTGTATTAGTTAGGATTCTTTACAAACGCTCTATTCAACAGGTCTGAGCTAATAATGGAATCGAGTTTCTGCCATTGCGATCTTATTAGTTTGAATCTGGTATATTGTTTGAGACTTCATGTGTTGATACACCACAACAAAATGGTTATGTTGAACGTAAGACTCGACATCTTTTAAGTGTTGCTCCAGATTTATGCTTCCAGGCCAAACTGCAGATTATTTTTGGGGCAGATGTGGACTTACCGGTACATTTTTAATAAACCAGATGACAACTTCCATACTTGATGGCCCCATGCCTTCAAGGTACTCCACAATTGTGCTCCGGATTATAAAATTCTTTGTGTCTTTAGATGATTCTGTTTTTTCCTCTCATGTTCCCAGATTTTGTGACAAGTTTGCTCCTAAGCCGCAAATGCATATTATTTGGATATCCTATTGGCAAGAAAGAATATCCTCTGTATGACTTTGATTTACACACTTTCTTTAATGGTCAAGATGTTTATTTTTATGAAGATCGGTTTCCACTTTCTGAGCCATCTGTCACTCTTATTCTCTCATCTACTACTCCATCACCATCTACGCATGAAAAATCTCCTCTCTCAACCTCACTACCAGCACAGCTAGCCTTGGGAGTTGTGCAACCATTGCTAAATGTTGTGCCGCTATCCTTGGGAGTTAAACCACTGGCCTCAAACAATGCACCTCCAAATTTATCCTCTCTTGTGGCCTATGCATCCTCTCATATAGCATCTATTCCACCTCATGGATAGCCTGCGCCAACTCCACTGGCCACGTCTTTTCACTTGGTTTTTGGTTGTTTTCTATCTGAACTCATTGTTTGCCACGGTACTCGTAATTGACAACCTCTGGCTTATTTGAATGACAATTTCTGCTCTATTACATATGATAACCCCCTTACTTCGATCACTTTTTCTTCATCACCATCCTCAGGTGTACTCTATCCTTTTACTGACTTTGTAACTCACAATAATTTTTCAGTTTCTCATTCTAGATTTTTGGGTAAAAAATTATAATGTATATCCTACCAATTATTCTGAGGCTATAAATCATTCACACTAGAAAAAGGCAATGGCGGATGAGCTCAGTGCTCTTGAGTGAAATAAAACATGGACCATGGCTTTGGTTCCTTTTAACAAAACTGCTATTGGTTGCAAATGGGTGTATCATACTAAGTACAAGTCTGATGGTACGATTGAATGACACAACACTGGTCTGGTTGTTCTAGGGAACCAGAAGGTTAAAGGCACTGATTTTACCTAAACCTTTGCTCATGTTGCCAAAATGAAATTGGTTCGGCTGTTTGTATTTGTTGGAGTCATCCGTGGTTGGGAACTTCATCAGATGGATGTTCACAATGCATTTCTACATGGTGATCTTTACGAGGAAGTCTTCATATGACTACCCCTTGGCTACTCTGTGACTCCCGGGCTCATTTGCTAACTTCGAAAATCCCTATACGGCTTGCGACGGTCTCCAAAAAACTGGTTTTCTAGGTTGGCTGCAATTGTTCACATTTTTGGCTTCTAGCAGAGTAATGTTGATTATTTACTCTTTCTTACACACTAGATTTGATTTACTTGAATGTTGTTTATGTTGATGATTTGGTTATTGTTGGTAGTTCTTCATCACTTTTGTCTGATTTCAAGTCATACTTGAGATCCTGTTTCATATGAAGGATCTCAATATTCTCAATTATTTCTTGATTATAGATATTTCTAGGCAGCCAAATGGGATGTTTTTCTCGCGGAGTAAATATGCTCTTGATATTCTATCCAATGCTAGTTTGTTGGCTGCTAAACCAACAAAAGTTTTTATGGAAAAACATTACAATTTGGTGCCCATGCAAGGCCTAGTTTATCATAATCCTGAGAAGTATCGACGTCTTGTTGCTAGGCTTATTTAACTCATATTACTCGTTCGGGGCTCAGTTATTCTGGCAATACACTTGCTCAGTTCATGCAATCATCTTGTGTTCCTCATTAGCATGTTGCTCTATGTGTGTTACACTACTTGAAGAACCATCCTGGTCAAGGTATTTTTATCTCATCTTGTAATTTTTTGTAGTTGACTGCTTATTGTAACTTTGACTGGGTTGCGTGTCCCATTTCTTGTCGTTAACATTCCGGTTATTTTGTGATGCATAGTAATTCTCCAATTTTACGGGAAATGAATAAACAGCCTACCGTTACTCGTTCTTCTACTATAGCCGAGTATCATGATATGGATGTGATTTTTCGTGTGCTGTTATGGATCAAATCTCTTCTTCGATCGTTGGGAGTTTGACATTCTACACTTATGTGTCCTTTTGTGATAGTCAAACTGCTATTCATATTGCAAATAATCCTGTATGTCATGAAGGAACAGAACATATCGAGGTGGATAGTCGTTTTGTTCGTGATCTTGTGCATTCAGGTGAAATTGGTTACACATCATATTCATACTAATAACCAACCAGAAATATTATTTACCAATGCTCTTGGACGAAGTCAATTTCAAAATCTACTTGACAAGTTGAGAATTCTCGATCTTCATGCTCCAAATTGAGGAGAAATTTTAAGGAATAATTTGGGGATATTGCTCTTTGTACAAATTATAATCATTTTACATTTTTAACTCTGTACAAGTCCTTTGTTGGCCTTCAAATTGTAAATGTGGTGTTGAATAATGATGTGGTAATCCTTGTCAAGTGAGGTGTCTGGCGATTATAATGATGCGAGAGCAGTCCTGCAAGAAAGATCCCTAAAGTGATTCTGGGGAAAATACTCTGATGATCAAGTAAGTTCTTTCCTTTAGAGAATTTTTATTTCTCAATCAGCATAGGTGGTTTCCAGAAAGGAACTCGCCAAAAGCCTTTAGGGACAGAGCATTGATCTCCCCACCCCCTGAGTAGTTCATGCGCCACTCTGTCCCGTAGCCCCGCAGCACCACGGGAGTCTTGTCATTCAATAATAGTGGTACAATGTCCCTCGACATGTACTAAGTCAACAAAAAATATATTTATTAAAAATATTTATATATATAAGCGATTAGCAAGAAATAATATTAATTGGAAATGCCCTACGAAAGTTGGGTTTTTCCCAAAATTCTGCTGCTTTAGAGTGCAGTGGAAATCTGGACTTTAAGGAGACATTGTATGATGTTCAATGTCGAAGACAACAAGCTCTGGATTGCTCTGTTGAGCGGAAAAATGTACGAAAACAAAAAAATTATTGGTTGTTATATATAAAGTGTGAAGATGTGTTAGTAAATATATATATGTAAATTTGTAGAAAACCCAAAAAAGGGATGACTAGACGATCTTTCGCCAGCCATAAGTCCTGAATCAAAAATGAAAATGTTAAGTGCGAACTTAATTTCCAATGAAATACAAGGAGCGAAGTCGGCAACGCGCCGTGGGTACATGTCGGTTCAAAGCAGTGGTTTGGCCAACATTTATCAATGACCTTGCTTAGTACTTGTTAAAATCAAACATTTGACCGACACAAGAAAGAGCGATGTTGGTAACAATTCGGTCAAAACCGAAGGACAGTGCGACATATATGTAACGTCTCATATTGAACATCAAATTAGAATGTGCGACCTCAAACGCTAGTCGCATAAACTGAATTGTGACAAATAGCTTAACGACCTCGCACGTATCAGAGTAAGCTACGGGAAGAAACACATAAACTCGGAAAAAAAATGAAGGTTTAACAACATAAAATTAAACCAAAACCTTTTGGAGATATACTAAAACATGGTACCTACGTTTATAGTCAAGGAAAGTTCAAACTCTAAAAATTGTGAGTAAACACTAGAATTAAAAAAATTTAAAAAATAACACATTGACAAACCACATATTGGACAATTTAAAGTAGGAATTACTAACATTAGGTGTTAGAAGATTAGAAAAACCGTACCATTTTCCAAGAGAGAAGAGAAGCGAGGGGGGAGATAGTTAGAATTCGCTAGAAACTTGTGGTGGCGAAGCTTGAACTATATGTTGGGGTTACCATATTTATACCTGTTTCAGAACGACATCGATTTAGCCACATTGTGAAGTCGGCCTCGCATGGTGAGATGTCGCATCAACCTCGGTTTAGTAGACAAGGTGTAGACCCCTGATCGACGTTGGTGGCTTATATGAGCCTAACACTTTCAGCCCACCAACCAGCCGGTTAACGGTTCAAATTTATTTAAAAGTTTTGGTCGCAACAAATATTTGCTACTTGTAGAATAATTGAAGCAAATTATTCATTACACACAAGTCTTTTATAATTTTTTGAATGATCATTATTTTAAAACTTTGTTCATATCTTAGATTAAATATTAAAATTTCAATAACACAAAAATAACATTAAACAAATAGATTATAAATTAAAGATTACAAATATAAAATATGTCCAAATAACTTTTATTCCAAATACACAACAATTTGTTCCAAATATATAATCATATCAAATCTAAACTAAACACATAAAGTCTAGGGGGAAGAACGATAACATGAAAAACTATGGATCCAACACCATTTACCACCTTGAAGGAGAGGGTGTCCCCAATCTCGAGTTCCTCTGCAGCAAGAAACTCGATAAACTCCATTGGAGTTAGGGTCTTGAGTCTCCTAGTCCCCGATTAGTGCATGTGATACTCCCTCCCGTTGTACTTGATCACATCATCCACAATTTGGATAGGGACGTACTGAATTATAAACAAAAAAACCTTTTAGTACTTATGAAAGTAATCTATAGAAAAAGTTAATTGAAAATAAAATACATGTGTAATAGGAATTGGTATTGCCCCGAAGTTTGTCTGGGTCGGTGTGTGTACGAACTGCGAAATGACATCACCGAATATATTCCGTGGGCTTCCATCATTCAAATCAGTAAAGATCTGTATTGGTTAATGAAATTATTATAATATCAATTAGAATATAAGTAATGAAATAGAAGGAATTTAAATCTGAATAAAAAATTGCTCACTTAAATTGAGAAACGGCTCGAACTACCATTATTAGCCATGATTCCTAAAATTCATTTCATTACGTAGGTTAAATATTATGATATATGCAAAATGATTCGATAGAAATCAATTTAATTTTTTTTGCTAGGTTAGGCGTTGCACTTAGGTGAGTTGATCCTAAAAATGACTTGGCCGCTCGACTATTTTGGATCAACTTCGATGGCTCGTCGATCCAAAATAATGGCATGGTCGACCAAGTCAAAGCAATGTCGCTCAACCTTCGATATAACTGATTGGTTAACCAAGCGGGGCGCGATTTCACATTGAATATCAATTGCTATTCATGTATATTAGCGACGTCGCACTAGGATCCCTGCAATCGACGAAGGACCAACAGACGGGCGATGTCGCATTCAAAGATAGCTGAAAAGTAACAATAGCATCGGATGAACTCCATAGTGAAAATGTGGAAGAAGAAATTTCACCACACCAAACAATTGGGCCACATTAACAAGGGAAGACACAATACCCAAATTCTAACACTCTAGAACCTAATCTTAAAACCCTAATCCATAGAAACATCAATACATAAAACAAATAGCAGATTCACACACCATATGCATAACAATTTGAAGAATAAATACAAAAACAAGAGTAAAAGAAAATGTGATTTCCACCTTGGTAGATGCGATATCGCATTGCCTTTGACCTTACAGACAACGTATCGACGTTTGAGCGACGTCGACTACTCTATATGTGGGCCTCACCATTTCAGCCCACTAACATATCAATGGGCTTGTGTTTGACCACCTGCATGTGTGATGTCGCATGTCAATCTAGGTTAGAGACATTAGGCCAACATTAGACCGATGTCGCTAGCCTTAAATTAGGCCTCACCATTTCAGCCCACTAGCATAGCAAGTGGGCCCGCGTTTGACCAAAAGGAACATAATTAACCTTAATATCAGTTAATTGGATATTACATACTACTAATTGAAATTTATGACTGTCCATGAACTTTATTAACGTTCGTTTCGATTAGAATTGATGTTAACACAACTGGTAAACTTTTTAGTTTTTACACTTATGTCCCTCCAAGCTGGTGGGGGAGGATGAAATGCGAAATTGGACATATCCAATAATTTAAATCACATTGTCACTATCTTGTAGTTCCAATTAAGGCATCAAGGAACCGGGGTATTCTTCCCTCATTTTTATTGGTATTCTATTAATACCCTCACGTTGAGCGTTATTTATTAGAACGATAAATTCCACCACATAGAATCATACGAAATTACACATTCTTGCTTTTTTATGAATTAAAAATAATAATAAAATTCTGTCCATCAAATTTTTGAAAGGGCTAGTACATGGCATAGAGTAAATGTATATGACTACTAATAAGTATGCAAGGGTTAATCGGAAGATTGTGTGGAAGTCTTCGTGGGATCTTGTCATTTTCTTTATCACTTTCATGGGATCATAAGTTTGATTGGGGATGTCAAAGGTCCCGTCCAAGATGATTGGAATCGATTTTGGGACAGCCGGTGTACTTTTCAATTTATGCATTTAGGTCCCTCCAGTAAAGTGGGAGAAGTCGAAATGCAAAATTGGAGATACCCTTATCTAATTCACCAAGTCACAAGCACGATGTTCCAATTTTTTCATGCACGGGTCAATGGAATGGGACCAAAATCTTCTCAGACAATGTATGATGAAACTTTGTGAAAATTACACTATGTCCCAAATTAACTTCCTTGCATGTTCACTACACTTCAGAACTCTGCAGCCAAACGTTAGGAGAAATTTTTGATATGGAAATTATGCATACTATCTAAGGGAGGTGCAAACCGAGGTCATCGCCCATCTTTTATGTTAGTATTTCATTAATACCCTTACTATGAGTGTTATGAGAACGATAATTTCCACCACATAGAATCACATGAAATTTCATATTCTTGGTTTTTTATGAAATAAAAAGGTAATAAAATTTTGTCCATAAAATTTTAAAAAGTGCTAGTACATGGTATAAAGTAAATTATAGATTATTACTTATAAGTATAAAAGGTTCATTCGGGAAGAACTTGTGAAAGTCCATATGGGAATAAGACTTGTTTCTTTATTACCCTCGATTAGTATAAGTTCGACTGTGGGTGACAAAGTTTCTTTTCGGGACGATCTAATCGAGTTTGGGACAACTAGTGAACTTTTCAGATTTTTCACTTAGGTCCTTCCAAGAAAGTGGGAGACGTCGAAATGTAAAATTGGAGATAACATTTTTTACATTTTTTTTTGAAATTTACAGAACAATATTGTTCCTATTTGTCATAAATGGGTCATTGGAAAGGGTTGTAATCTTATCAGGGAGTATTTTACGAAACTTTTCAAAAATTAGAATTTGGCCCACATGTACGACTTCGCAAAAGCTAGTCGCATAAAATGAACCACTGACCGACAACCTAGCGACGTCGGTCAACCTAAAACTTCCAGCGGGAACCAAAATTTTAAGCCAAATTTTTGACCAAAATCCCCCCCCAACCCTATCATATGACAATAATATCCAGCACCAACGCCTATTTCCCATCTCCAACACATTTCCTCCTAGCCCAACTCCACACCATCCATTTCATTCACACCATTACCACCACTAAAGATCCCAATCTAATTTCTTCCATCAAATATCAATAAATATCTTAGGATGGAGCATCTCCGGGTTCAAATTAATTGAGGCCATTTAATTGAGCATCTCCTTAATTGTATATGTTTTTTCCTCATTGACTAATTATCAAATATATTCATGGAGTATGATGATTATGTTACATGATATATAGTGTATATTGTTTGTATTTTTAAGATAATGGCATGTTTTTAAGGAGTGGGGAAAACGGCTTAGATTAGGCTGATTGTGGACAATAATCAAATTTTTGCATGAACATAGGCTGAATATGTAACGTGGCTCGAAGTTCATTGCCCCATACGATATGGCGTTGAATGTTGAGCAACTTTGCATTGGCTAGGAAATGACAACATCTACGAATGTCCGACATCGCTCTACAGTCGGTGTCTGCGACATCGGTTTATCCTCCAAGTGATATCGTTTAAAATTAGTACACTTACTTTTTCCATGTTCAGATTATTGTTGTATACACTTGACTATATTATGTATACATCATTCGTGGACTGCCATATTTGGACATAAGTTTTGTTTCATGTGTATTGGTTTTAATAGGACATAGAGAGTTATTGAGGAACTTTCAGCTCAGACTTCTTATTTCCCGAGTTCCCCTAATAGTTTTAATGTCGTACAATATAGCCAAGGGAGGTTCAATACAACTAATATTTCATTTTCACATCAATCTTATGTATTTGAGTAAATTCTGAAATTTATTGGTAATATATGTTAAAGCTATTGTTTTTTTTAGTCATCAAATAGTAAATATTACAATATTGTACGAGAATATTTCTCCAAGATTTATACCACGGCGTCTCACAAATCGGTGAAGAGACAACACCTTACCGATATCGCATAAACCTATGACAATTTTTTTGCGACATCGCCCGTTCGAAATGACGTCATATTAGTTAGCGTTCCACATCAGCAGGCACACGGCGAGGGTGTCCTGGACCACGTGATATCGAATATAATCATAAGCTATGTCGCTATCATTTTTCCGCAACTTCGTCCTTGTCGATGTCGCAACATTTCCAGTCCCATCGACTACCTTCTTGCTGTCATCGACATTGGTCCACAACCGAGGTAAAAAGTAAAAAAATTTACCTCGGTTAAGAACCGAGGTATAAAAAATGTACCTTTTACTACACCACTATTTACCTCATTTTTTATAGCTGAAAATCGAGGTAAAAACCCCTCCAGAACTGAGGTAAAAGGTGATGTTTCTTATAGTGAAAAGTGTTTATACAAATTTATATAATTATAAAATTATTTTTATAAGATATTTATATAAAATACAAATACTCATAATAAATTTATAATAAATTAAATAAAATTATTTATATAAGAAAATTATATAATTATAGTTATTTAAAATAATATAAAAAAGTAGAGCTAATAAGAAATCAAAATTATGTCACATCTGATTCATATACAACTCGAAAAGTAAAAGCATAATTGTATAAAATAATGCTTAATTTATATTTTTTGCTTTGAATAAATTTAAATTTTAAGTATAAAAATTATGCTTAATTTATTAATCATTATTGTTAGGTATTCAACACTTATATTTAATTACAAATAAATATAAATTTGGTAAGAACATGTGGGACCTTTCAATCTATGCATGAATGTAGCTTACCATTGTGGGGGGTGTGTAGACATCATTAGCTTGAAAATATTATATATAAAAGTTAAACTATAACCCTACTTTACAATTGGAGATACGTGTTTCTGGACCAGCTTGTAAAATTCCATAAATTGCAGCTGTGCAGCTCACCGTTGTTGCAGCGTACACGTCTGCAACTTCCAAGCAAATGTAGCTTGTGAAAGCAACTTGCTTACTGTCAGATGCATTCAATACTCCAATTCCTCAAAGTGTATTCCACATGCAATTTGGTTGTATCATATATTTCGATCTCCATATTATCAAGTGTACAGTCTACACATGCAACAATAACAATAATAAATCTTTTTAAAATATAGAAAAAAGTGTGTTTTTAACCCTATGTTTTGGACGAAAGTGGAAAACTGACCTTGTAAAATTTGAAAGTGCAAAAATACCCCTTGACTTCATTGACCAAAATGTCAACAGCCAAATTGGCCAAAAATTGATGAAATAACCATTATACCCCTGAATTACATAAATAAAAAAAGAAAATACATGAATAACCCTCTATATTCTCATCTATTTGATTAGGTTCCGCTGGGATCAAAATAAATGAAAAAAAACATTACTCGAAAGCTGGGATGAGAAATACGATCATTTAAAAAAAAAACTCGGCCATATGCACCACCGTGTGGCTCCCGTTCAGAAAGTCCTGTCCGAGGAAGAAGATAGTGCATGCCGACATCATCTAAAACAGTGCTGGGATGAAAAATGTGATCCTCCACGTGATGGTTAACGGTTTGGTTGGGGTTTGAGGTAAGCAGCGGAGAGTGAGGGTAGCGGGTTGAGCCTCACCGGAGGAGGAGGAATTGGTAGTAGGTGGAAAGAGCATTGGTTGTGGGTGAGGAGGGGGAAACGGTGGTGGTGGATGAGGAGGAGGTGGGGCGGTTGTGGGTGAGAAGGGGGAGCCTTGGTGGTGGATCTCTCTGGGCGGAAGGGAGAGGTGGTGGCGGAACTAGGGTTTGGTGGCGCGGTAGGGAGCAGCATTGGCGGAACTAGCATGGTGCCTAGAAGGGCTCCAACCCTACTTGAGATTTCGGCGCCATGGTATTAGTGGTTAAAAGCGCTTCCTGGCGGCGGAGCGGAGCTTTTCCGGCATTTTATTCTTGTTTCCGGCATAAGCAATCGAGGAAGAAGGCCTTTGAAGATCTTCATTTTTTGCCCATAACACATCAAAATGACGTCGTTTTGGCTCAAGTCGAACGACGTCATTTTGATTAGTGCAGAAGAAAAAATAAATAAAAAAGAAATTTAAAATTTGGGTATTTATATTGGGCCAAAATCTAAAAATGGATGGCCCAAATACAAGATACTCTCAGGCTCTCGACGTTGCTACAAACCCAAATTTCGCACAAATCCAAAACACTCTCACTCTTAGCGTGCCCAGCGTTCCAGGCTTCCAGCCTCCAGCTCCGGCCACTGCCGCCTTGGCCGTCCCGCCACCGGCCGGAGACTCTGGACACTGCCCCCCCCCCCCACCGTATGTCCATCCCTCCTCCAGCCCCACCTGAAAAAAAATCCTGGTTTCCCCACTGGGGAGCAGTGGGGAGAGGTGATGGCAGAGAAGTTGGAACCTAGGTTGTATGTCTTGAAGTTTATTTTCTGACCAGTGGCATTCTTAGCGGCGTAGTTGGTGAAGTTGAATGACACTGACTTTGAGTCGACGGTGTAAGATTTGAATATGTTAGCAGAGAAGTTGAGTTCAAGCTATAGCCAGTGAATTACTGGTGAACCTTATTGCCGCTGGGTCCGTAGCTGGTAAGTTGCGAACGGTGGTACCATTGGTGGCATTTGAGTAGCTGAGAAAGTTGTTGGCGGGGACATGGTTATTGATTCAGTACGAGGTGAAGTTGTCGGTGCCCTAGTCGTAGCTCTTGAATGTGTTTGAGATGGTGATGGATCCGTCAACGTAGTTGGCAAACATTTTCTTCGTCCTCTTTCCGCTCTTTCCATACGAGGTGAAATGTTGGTCGTCGATTGCTTGCTTATCCGCAGTGTACTGTTTGAAATTATGTGTTTGGCCATAGGGGTTGTAGGAATACGAGGTGAAGGATACGTCCTTGATGACCTCCATTTTGTTGTTGTACCTGCTTTTAGGGTGTTTGAAATTGGAGAAGAAGATTCTTAGGGGGTATAATGGTCATTAGATTTTTAGTTTTATGTTTGGGGTATTTTTGTCTTTTCAGTTTGGGTCAATGTCTGAATTACATTAGTCAACACTAGAATAGTGCAATTTGGGTATATCAGCACTATTGCTCAAAATGTTAGGGTTATTTCTGCACTTTTGGATTTTACAGGGTCATTTCTGCACTTTCTCAATTTAATTGGGTCATTTTTTCACTTTTCCCTAAAATATAATAATTATAAGAGCAAAGTGCATACATAACCCTACATAATTAACGAAAGTGTATAGATGACCCTGCGATAATTGAAAGTGCAAATATAACCCTATATAGTTAGATTATGTGCAAATATAAACTTTTCCGGCTGTTAGAGGCTGGAATGCAATGAAAAGACCGATTTACCCCAGTGGAAAAAAAGAAAAAAAATTAAGGAGACCATAATTCATTGTTGTTCTCTTCCCTCCTCTGCCCTAGCCTTCCACAAATTTACCATCATTCTCTTTACCCTCTTCCCAAATTGTTGTTTTCTTCTATTCTTGTTCTATTTTCTTCTAGGCATCTTCCCAAAGCTACCAAAGATGTCCTCCACTGGCGGCTGGAGAACGATCAATTGATTTGAGCTTGGCCGGAGATGTCCTCCACCGGCGAGTTAATTGAGTAGAGTTAATCTTCCCATCTTCCCAAAAAATGACCAATTGATTCAACCTTGGCCAGAGATTTCCTCCACTAGTGAGTTAAAGTTGCCGCTCGAGCTCGGAATCGAACGCCTTCGTAGCTTAGCTGGGCATCGGCTTCACAGTGGCAAAGAACCGAGGAAGGCCCGACGATGTAGAGTAGCACGGTGGATGATGTTGCTGTGGTGGCTTGGCTAGAAGGTGGTGGTGGCAGGGGCTCGCAACTCGAACAGGTTCGAATAAGGCTCGCCAGAGTTGGCATTTTTTCACGATGGTGAAAATCAAGAACCCATAAGAGAAAAGGTAAAGATTCTTGAACTCACTAGCTCCAAATCAATGGCAAAAGAATTGGTAGTGTTCTTTTGTGTTCAGCTTTGGCAAAAGAAATCGATTGCAAAAGAAATCCAACCTCTGAAACTATTAGCCCACTAGAGCTGAACACTATCTTCTTCGATTTTCCGACACTTGGCTGAGCGGCGATGGAAATGGCGACCGATGATGGTGAAGGTGGCGTAGGGCAGTCGGGGTGGCGAGTGCGGAGAGGGGTCGATGGTGGAGGTCGGCCGAGCTGAGGAGGTGGCGACGGTGGGTTCAGAGGGCAAAGGAGGCCCCGGTGGAGTTGCAAAAGAAATTGATGGCAAATCGATAGTGTTCAGCTTTGGCAGTTCAGATGTTGATCTTCTTGAAGAGGATAGTGTTCAACTTTGGTGGGCTGGGAAAGAGTTGATGGGTCAAGGGGCAGTATAGTGGTGGCAGAGGGGTGAGGTGGTGGTGGAGCGGTGCTGGGGCAAGGCTATTTTGTCTTGTAGATTTTTTGGTTCAATGGGCATTTTGGTCATTTTCAGTAGGTCCATGGCCGGAAATGGCTAGTCAATTATGGAATATAGCTTTTAGGGTTATATTTGCACTTATGTTAAGTAGTTAGGGTTATATCTGCACTAAAAATTATCTCAGATTTGTATCTGCACTTTCTCAATAATATAGGGTTATGTTTGCATCTTTCCCTAATTATAATGATGAGATACCAAAATTCTTTACAAAAATACAAAAACTATTTTTTCTAGGCGTTGCGCAATGGAAAAGCACGCTATATATAATACATGCATGGTTAAAAGGTGTTAAATTTTAAACCTTCATATGATTATTTTATAAGAAATATATAATTATAAAATTATTTTTAATTTTTTTTAAGTTAAACCATCCGAGGATGGGGGGAAGATGTATTAGGCTCCCCTAACCCATAGAAATGGCAAATATGCCTAAAAATTCATACATGTATACAAAAGATCATCCTTATGATGGTCCAAGAGCAACCAGAAGCCCCTGAAGCAAAAATACTTGCTTTCAAAAGAGATGATACAACCAAAAATAGCCTAAACTAAGCTAATGGTCACGAGCGAGAGAAGAGTTAGTTTTTATATATACCATAGCGTTGTTTTCCATAAACAGGTCGGCGAATCGAAAAGTTGAAACCCCAGTATGTCAGTGGAAAGCCAGCAGAAATGAATATATAAAGAGACACATAACACAGCGAAGCACAAAGAAAGTTTTTATGTGAGTAAGTGATCGGAATAGGTAACATGCGTGAGAGCCATTGGTTTGAATGATGGCTTGAGGGTAATCTCTTGTATGTCCAGGGCATTATAATCTCTTGTTTGTCCGGGGCATTATAGTCACGTCTGAGTCCAAGAGTATTGATTTGCAGGTCATCCAGTGACATCCAGAGGCATGCCCAGCCAACCTGATGCAAAGAAAATAGAGCATAGTAGATTCCATTCCATAGTATTGAATAAAATGGGGATGTTACTCCTGATAAAGATCACGAAATCAAGAACCTACTCGAATAACAGGCAAACCAAGTCTTTCAAGAGATATAAGTCCTCTGAGAACTGGAGGAGCAGACTGGATATCTATATTACCTTGGAGATTATTCTCTAGTGAATATTTAGCAAGAAAATCCGCAGCACAATTAGCCTCCCTATGAATGTGTCTAATTGGATATTTAAGATGCATGGGGTTAAGTAAACTGAAAATAGAAAAATTCCTCCAGGGGGCGGTCATAGGATTATGGATACCTCGGACAGCAACTAAGCAATCTGATTCCAATTCACAATTTTCAATATCCAATTCTGCGCATATTTCATATCCAAATTGAATAGACATCAATTCAGCATGTAGTGGTGTTGTGGATTGGAAAATTTTAGTCCTCATTGTGACCACATTCCCAACCATATTCCTAACTACTACAGCCGAAGAGGACAAACCAACCATTTTCCATGAAGCATCTGTATTGATCTTATATCCCAAGGGAGGTTTCTTCCATGTTACAGCAATTAAAGGTTTCCTCCTCTTGGGATAAATGTGAGGGATAATGTTAGACGCAATCCAATACTTATGTTTATCCAACTTACCAAAAAGGTGATGCACAGTGAATATTTCATAGATGATGCATTTAATCTCTTGTATACAGGCTGTTGTGGAGAAAGGTTCATTTTCATATATGATTTTGTTCCTCTTTACCCACAGGATCCATATTGTAACAAGAAGCGAAGCAGTGATAATATTAGAGTGAATCTTAGTTTCAGCCTTAAAAGACAGGAAGAAATCAACTCTGTTCTTCAGATTTTCAAAAAACGGATGCTGAAGATTTATCAGATCACAAACTCTCTCCCAAACAGCAATAGAATATGGACATGAATTGAAAAAATGATCTAGATTGTCTGTATGGTTCATGCACAATGGACACCTCGATGCAAATCGAAATCCAAACCTAGCTAATATATTATTGAAGGGGAGAATGCCATTCATTGCTCTCCACAAAATGACTGACATTTTCCTAGGGATGAAACTACTCCATACCTTGGAGAAATGTCTGATTCTAATTTTCCTCTGCCTGAAGGTGTGATATGCCGAACGTATTGTAAACATACCATCAGCCTATCCTCATGGTGATACTCCAGTTCTGCTACCTGCAATGTGGCAATTATATTGGTAGCCAGATATGGCTCCAGCTGTGGGAGGAGATTAGCTTTATTTTGTATGAAAAACCTAAGAGAAATATCCTCGAAGGGGATATTTCTCCCATCTGGCCATTCATAGAAAAGTGCCCCATCTCCAGTCCAATTAGAGTCCAAAAGGAGCATTCCACCAATCCATATAGTACTTTAGTGTAACTGTTTTCCATAGTAGTGATATGGCAAATTCTATTCCAAGTGTGAGATTTTTTATATGAATTGGGAAGTGACCATATTAAAGAGGTCCACTGATTTTTATTAGACTGAAATTTCCACCACAATTTACATGAGAATGCATCCACTATAGCTTTTATATCTCTGAAACCGATGCCATTTTCATCTATTGGTAAACTCATGTTTTTCCAAGATCTCCATTTTTTCCTATCAGTATTATCTACTTTCCCCCAGAAGAAATTGGAAGCTATTTTTTCCATTTTTCTTAACACTATTTTAGGAGGGCTCAGAAAAGAAAAAATATTCGTAGGAATCGAAATTAGGCAATGGTTAACGAGTACTATCGTACCAGCACTAGTAAGCCATTTATTCTTCCAGTTATTGATTGTCTTCTCCATCCTTTCGAGCAGAGGCTTGTAATATACCTGTAGATTACAACCATAGAAAACAGGAACTCCCAAATACTTGAAGGGAAAAGAACCTTGTTCCATTCCCAATAATCTCTTAATAGAGATAATGGTCTGAGAGGGGGTTCTGTGTGAGACAAAGAATTCTGACTTCCCAAAATTAACCTTTTGTCCAGTAGTCAGCCCATCTACAAGTAGAAAGATTTTAAACCTCTTCAATGATGTGGGTTTAGCATTGAGAAATATTGTTGTGTCATCAGCATACATTAGGTGTGAGACAGGTGTACAAGACTGAGGTAAACTGAAATGTTGGAGATATCCAGTGTTAAAAATTTTTTTAAACCTCTTGAGAAAGCCTCGGATAGCAGGTTATAAAGAAAAGGTGATAGGGGATCTCCCTGTTTTATGCCTCTAGAAGATGTAAAGAATCCTGAGGTGACTCCATTAATTAAGACAGAGAAGTGGGCTGAAGCTATATTACTCATTATAATTTTAATAAAACTTCCATGGAAGCCGAAATGTAGAAGTACAGAGTTGAGGAAAGACCAGGAGACTCTATCAAAAGCCTTTTGCATGTCAAGTTTCACAATTAAATTGTGGGCCTTTGATTTTTGGTTTAAAATTCTGGTCATTTCCTGCATTTGGAGAACATTATCAGTGATGTCTCTACCACTGATAAAAACACTTTGTTCAGGAGAGATTAAGGAGTGCATTAAAGGTTTGATCCTTTCCATTAGCATTTTTTAAAACAATTTATTAATAAAGTTAGATAGACTAATTGGTCTAAAATTAGAGAAGGAGATTGGGATGGTTTTTTTGGGGATCAGGGTCAACCAAGTGCTAGATATGGCTTTTGGGATATTTCCAGTAAACAGAAAATCATTTGCAGCATCTAGCAAATCATTTTTAATGGTTTCCTAGAAGTTGGTATAAAAACCACCTGAAAAACCATCTGAACTAGGGGCACTACATTTGTTTAAATCAAAGACAGCATGCCTAAGTTCCTGAACTGTAAACTGTTGGAGAAGGAGTGAGTTTTGCTCTTCAGAAATTACCTTTGGTATTTCCTTTAGAAAATAGTTAAAATAAGATCCTAATTTTGGAGTGGATTCCTCATTTAATAATTCTTTATAAAAAACGAATCCCTTCTTCTTTAATCAAATTAGGATCTGAAATCCAGTTCCCTAACCCATCTTTAATTTTGCTAATTCGTGACCTAGCTCTTTTTTCCCTAATGGTATGGTGAAAATAACTAGTGTTAGCATCTCCAAACTTAAGCCAATTTAATCTAGCCTTTTGTTTTTAGAAAATGATGTTTTCTTTCTGAGCTCTAAGTAATAAAGCTTTGGATTTGTTCAGTTCAGCTAAGTCCTGCTCATTTTGAGACTGTTGAAAAATTATTTCCAAATCACTAACTCTTTCCTCAGCTTGGATCAGGTTTAGCTTTACATTCCCAAAACTGGTCCTGTTCCATTCTTTAATTACACACTTAAGCCTCTTTAGTTTAAAAATTAAACCAGACATTCCATTCAAAGGGGATAGTAAGTTCCAGTTTCTGATCACTAGTTCCTGAAACTCTTGTCTATTAGACCACATATCCTGATATCTAAAAGGCCTAGGAACCATTTCAGAAGCAGATTGTATAGACAATAGTAAAGGAGAGTGATCCGATGTAATCCGATTTAACACTTGGATTGAACTATTAGGGTATAATTCCAACCAGTCAAGATTACTGAGTCCCCTATTTAGTCTTTGAAAAGTGAGATCTTTACATTTTTCCTTAACACGGTTATTGCACCAAGTAAAGGAATTACCCACCGTTGTAATTTCATGCAAATCAGAATTATTAATGAAGTCATTAAATTGTTTCATGCTTTTATGAGGGGTTGTTTTCCTTCCTTTATATTCAGAAACTGAAGCCACCGTGTTAAAATCACCAATATATAAGGAGGGTTTAGTAGGTGGAGTGCATAAGTCTTTCCGGAGAATTTCCCTCATATTCCTATGAACACTAGCATAGATAAAGAAGCAGTTCCAACTAACTGAGGTAGCTACTTCTGTTATTCTAGCTTGTAGATATTGATCTGATTCATTGATACAGGTTAAATGAAAGGATTGATTCCAAAGGATCCAGATTTTAGCAGTTTGAGCTGTGAGTGCATAATTAAAACCTAGGTCATGCATTAAAGTATTAACATGTTGTTTATCATGCCAAGGTTCGATCAGACAAAGTATATCTATCTTATGATGCAACTTCAGAGTTTTTAATCTATCCATGGAAGATCCATATCCTCTAACATTCCACACTAATATGTTTCCTATGATTGTGTATCTAATCATTTAAAAACCATTGGGATTGCTTTGTGTGAGGATCTTAGCTTCCTAGGTTTGGCAGTAGAGGCTTTACTTATAATACCTATTGTCTCCTCACCTTTTTCACTACTGTCAGCTGATAATTTCAGATTTGGAGTACTTACCTTAGTGTGTACCTTAGTGTGTTCCTCCTTTGTGGATTGATCTGTTTTGCTTGCAGCTTCTGTTTGTACTTCATTCTGTGCAAGGACCAGATCAGGAATTGTTAGTGTTTTTGTTGCTGATGTGAAGATTTGCTCCGGGTATTGATCATCCTACTTTGTTCCTGGAGATTGTGACCCCTCTGTTGTGATTGCAAATATACCTGTTGTTGGGGGGGCTAATTGCTCATGAGTTTCCAGAGATTCATGGAAGACCTCGACAATATCTCCATCATGTTCGTCTTCATTCAAGACATCTAAGGCATGAAATGCATTAGAAATTGACACAGTATTTGGTATTGCTAGTTCTTCCACTAAGTGTATTTCTGGAAGTTTATTCTTTTTTCTCCAGAAAGTAGTTGTGATAGGTTTTGAAATATCATCCAGAGAGTAGAAATCAGGTTTTTTCTTATGAGTATTGGTGAAAAGATTGAAATTGTTATCCTGGTGAGTGCCAACTTGATTTCTATGGTTTTGGAATTCAAATTCTTTTTGAGACACCATTAAGGCCGATGAACCTGCTGCCTTATCCTTAGCTATATCTTCAGAATGTAATTGTTCCTTGGGATCTAAATGTTCCTGATTGTGACTATCCAATTTCCCAGTTTTTGTTTTTGTTTCTATAGACTTCCTCTTTAACTCAGGGTGTAAGAAATTGCATTTATCCTGATTGTGACCAATAATCTTGCAGTGAGTACAATAATATGGGAGTTCCTCATATTCTATTGGATAATCTGCAACCTTATTCCCTATTCCTACCACTATAGATGCTGGCAGTTGTGAAAGAAGATCTATTTCAACACATACTTTAATTGCTGAAGGCCTAGTCAGAGCTGTAGTTGCAGCATCCATTTTTAAAAACCTACCTATCTGACTACTCATACCAATGATAGCAGAGGTATTATAGAAGTGAAGAGGAAGTTTGTGAATCGTTACCCACGCTGGGACAATTGACGACTCAGCAGTAGGGGAGAAGTCTGGTGACCATTTCTGCACTTTCATCACAGCCCCTTGAATCATCCATTGCCCCTTCATCCAGCATCGCTGGTAGTCTTCATGATCCTGAAACCTAATAAGCACATGACGATAGTCAATTGAACCAAGTTGAAATTTAAATTTAAAGCCAATGGATTTGAAAGCAGAGTGAAGATGCTCTATCGATGGTTTTCCCCTATTGAATTTTCCTACTAGTGCGTTCTGGTAGTGGGAAGCCAGACGTTCTCCTTCCTCTTGAGGAAGGATAAACGCAATCTTACCCTTATACTCAGTGACTGGGTGTAGATTAGGTGTGTCGGGAAGGGAAGTGAAAACCTGTGGTGGCTTGGCTGTTAGGGCTTGGATAAAGCTCATATTGGTGGCGATACCCAAATCCACAGGGGGATTGGGCGTCGGCAGCGTCATTAACGGCAGATGACCGTTAATGGCAGAACACAGTGACAGGGAGGAAAAGAATGGGAGGAAGAGAAACAGTAGTGTGTTTTTTGCACCGTTGTCGCCAAATATTCGCACCGTTTTTTTTTAAAAGAAAGTTGAATAAAGTTACATAAATTCTCAGATAATAAATGTATATCAAAATTTTTATATAAAAACATTATATAATCATAGTTATTTATAATAACATTAAAAAATGGCAAAGTCTTGGGAAAGACGGTCTTTTCATAGGCTTATGGAAAGATGGGGTTTAATTCGAATAATGAAAGCTAAAAGGTCTTAGTTGCAACATAAAAAATTTAGTATGCAACATGTAGTAGTTATAAAATATATAACCCGGTTCATGCAACTCGAAAATGTTATCTTAATTTCTTCTAATTTACACTTTAAACCTTGGTCTTTCCATGCCTTATGGAAAGACCGTCTTTCAAGAGACGCACTCTTAAAAAATAGAGCTATTGAGAAAATCAAAATTGTATCACATTCGATATAGGTACCATTCAAAAAGTAAAATCATAGTTTTAAAAAATAATGCTTAATTTATATATTTTTACTTTAAATAAATTTAATTTAAACTATAAAAATTATGCTTAATTTATTATTTATTATAGTTAAATATTCAACACTTCACAAAGTCTTGTTTTAGGCAGCGTAAACTTTAGGCCATGGTTTATTTTGCAATTATAAGAAGTTTCATTTAGGATGAGTTTTTTTTTAAAAAAAACAATATGCTGATAAATTTTGGAACTTACTGTACATTTATCAAAATACTATATATATCACAAAAAAGTCAGAATTTTCATTTTTATTTTCTCCTTTCCTCCAATCGAAAACCGCCTCCTCTTACCGGAACCCGCCTCCGGCCGGTGGTTACTGCTGGATTCCATCGGTTTATGCTAGATTTTTGCCAATTTTTCATCGAATTTCCGCCTTTCGTCTTCTTCCGCCGGAGACTCTGAGCTCCACACCACAAAGCCTCTGCAAAGTCATTGAGCTTTGGCGATTCAGATCCAGATCGAAACCTTCGACGCTTTGCCGGCAGTTGCGCTCCATCGCACGCACAACGTCACACAGAAATGACGTCGAACAGAGCAAAGTCGTGGTAGCAGGGAGTAATCGACGGTGATGGCAGGGGCTAGGATTTGAGGCGCAGGGGATTGATGCGTAGCCACAACAATGCATTTGTTGGTTAAATATCAGGACACTTGGTTGAATGTTTGGAGGAGTTACCAAGTCTATCGGTTCTTAGTGCTTGATGTCATTAATGTAATATCTTTAGGCGTCTATCGCCTAAAGTGATCATTAATGAGGTTTACAAACGTTCGTTGAACACTTGTATATTACTCTTTAGTGAGTGAATATTTTTTATTTGACTTTTATTCAATTTTGTTCTTTTTTTGAAGATGTATTGCCTCTGTTCTTGGTTTATGGTACTTACTTGTTCTAAAAACCAAGAACCTTTGCACTACAACCGAAATTATTTGTTCTTCTTTTGTTTTTGTTTGCTTTTGATTCAGAGTAGGTATTTCTTGAGTTCTTGGTACACTTTTACCGAGGATCCTTGCACTATGATAATGAATTTCTGGGAAAAAATGGAAGATCTCACCTTGAGGGAACTCATGATGAAAAGAGAGGCTCAACAATTAATGTATGTAGGATGTGCCATTCCGATCATCCTAGTGAGTCTTGCTATTGGTTGAGAGAGGAGCACTATGAGAAGGAAAGAGTCGTTGGCTTCCAAAAACAAGGGTTTTATAAGGAGTAGTTTGAAGAGGTTAGGGTTGTTGGTTTTCAAGGTCAATGAGCTCAATAATGGTATCCGTACTACAATTCCAACAATCTAGAAGGGAGTGGTAATCTAGATTTGTGGTATGAGAATGCACTGGAAAACCAACACTACGAGCAATATGACTGGCCTTTATCACCTTATGTTATACCACAAAACCAAGCTCAATGAGGAGATTCAAGCTAGACGCATAAAGATATCTTGAACACAATAGAAAACTTAACCAACTTGGCCAAGACTGATGAGGAAGCGAAAACTCGAATCTCTTCAATAACCAAGACTATTGAGAGGCATGTGAGTGGCATAATGGAAGTGTTAAGACGAATGGAAGCTTGATTTTTTGAAGATACATCATCCCAAGTTGAACTCAAAAATATGGTGAATGAGGTTATCTTGAAGAATGAATATATAAGAGTTCCAAGGGGATGAAGCGTTGGTCGTTGAAGACAAAGAATTTCAAGAAGAGGCAATTGTCCCAGATTTATTATTCATCCCATCATCACCCCTACCCGTACTTATTAAACCAAATCCACCATTTTCATAATTCTTAAAGGAGACAATAGGGGAGCCAAATGATTATGCTAAGCCTCTAAACCACCCATCTCCTTTCAGACGAACTCCACCTCCACAAGATCTTCATCTTGGAAGATCTACAAAACAAAAATGATAAGATATTAGGATTACATAATAATTAATGACATAGTTTTTTTAAGAATGTTGAGTAATTATATCACCTACTTCGATTCTACGCCTTTTGCTCAGTTCACCCACTGCCAGTGTCTTGTGATAACATTTGATCGAGTAATACCCACTTCTTCTTCAAAAAGTACTGTTTGTCGAAGTACTTCCAAGGTTTTTCCTCCCCACTTAACTCTAATCCCTTCACGATCCTCAAAATAGAGGTAATCAAAGTTCCCATACGGAAGACTCTTGATTACTTTCTTCGAGTTACCAACCGACAACATATGTTTCAAAATTGCCGACCCGAGATTAATTCTACGTGCTCCATCATGTAGTAAAACATCCTGAGTGTAGCATAAGTAGGTTCTGTGATGTGGCCAGATTTAGGAATGATTGACCTAGCTATGAAGTCCCGGACAATATGATCATCAGGGACATGGTGATCCAATAAAAAATATTACCCCCACCTCTCTACTATTGGAACTCATGGTGAAAGGATTCAAACATTCACCATATGGATAACATTAGGGTTGTATCAATGACCTTAAATATACGGAGCTTATAGAGACAAGCCCGTATTTAAAATTGTTTTAGTTTATTTTTTATAAAAAAAAATTGGAAATATTCCCTCACATTGTTTCCCCAAAACCACAAAAGCACCACCGCAATCCACCACCAAAAACTACCACCAAAATCACTATCTAGGAGTATTACTAGTCGTTGCCTTTTGTGAGTGTTGATTGAGATTTGCATAGTATTGGACTTATAGTGGATGGGTAAAGGTTGAAATTTGGGCGGATTTTAAGAACTTGGAGGAGAGAACATTCATTGATAAGTGAGCATTTCTACCACCGAGAAGAACCATCAACATTCTACCATAAGTGAGCATTTCTACCACCGCTAAGCTGAGAACTCGAGAGGGAAACTTAGGCAAAATTGGGGGGTCCAGATAGGTTGAAAACCAAAAAAGGTGACCAATGAAAAAAATAACCATCCTAATCTTGAGGTACATGGTTAGGTATGAGCTCAAAGAGAAATGAGACGCTAGAATGAAAATCCGAGAGGGCTCCTAGGAAAAATGAGAGAAAATGAGAGAAATTGAATAATTTGGAGACTCTTTTTGCCTCTTTGGTGAACTCTTGGGGAGATGAAGTCTCCTTTTGTTTTACTTTTGATGTTTATTACCTTATTCTTATGTTGGTTATGTTTTTGCGTATAACACATTTAGGTTAAAATATGGGGGATGGGTAGTCCTTTGTATTGTAAATTTAGGAGTTCTCAATAAGAGAATTCAAATGTGCTTTGGCAAAAATGGATGAGAAAACCACCTTAGATCGTTCCCTCAAATAAAATTAAAGGTTTAAGTGAGCGGGATTTGATTTGTTCATTTTACACTCACTTTTTAGCACATTTAATACTCATAATTGTAATAGATTATAGGTTTTGCTTTAGAGAATTAGATAATTTACCAATCAAAGGACTAGGATCACATTTCATCATTTTGTATCCTAACTTCTTAATTTTTGAAGTGTTTAACATTTTCCTGGAGCCTTCAATGATAGGTTCGAGGATTGAAGATTGGATTCGAAGCGAAGACTAGATCGTTGGGAGAAGTCCATTCTCAATAATGGTAGAAGATTGAAGAAGGAATGAAGATAAGGCAAAAGTAATGGGTGAAGCACTTTGGACCAGGTTTTGATATTGATCCAAGATGAATTAGTGTCTATAGATACCATCATTGGATTTGTCATTGCGAGTACTATAAAAAATGACTACTAGAACCCCCAAATCAACTATTCACCCAGGAGAACCAAAACAAAGGGGCATAGAGCTGGACTGCACTATGTTGCAAGGGTTGGGGAATTTCCCACTCCTCACGATGGCATCGTGGCTAAGAGTTTGCAGCAGCTTTTTGCGAGTTGTGGGGGCTCTCCAGTGGTTGGGACAAGCATCCCGCAAATTGCTTTTTACTCCCTTTTTTATTGTACTATAAATAACACTTCATTGACTCCTTTCTTGTCCCTCTTGGCCCAACTTGGGGCCTTCAAACCCTAGTTTTTCTTCATCTTTTCATAGTTTTTGCATTTCTTCCATGAATTCTTGTAGACTGTTTATGGGTTTTCATTATCTAGACTAGTTTTCATCTCTTGGGAGCAGTTGATTGATACTTCCAAGCCAATGTAGTGAGAAGCATTTATTGCTCATTTATGATTGTTGATTATTATGTATTTATTGTGATAGGAATGTGGTAGTTTATTTCATTTATTACACTAAATGTTTGAGAATATTAAATTTTTGTATGATGACAAGTTCCGAATTAGGAAATGGGCACAAATTTTATCTCTTTTTGGCATGAAATCCAAGAACATAGAATTAGAACTTCTAGTTGTGTTGATGATGTTAAAATTTCTAGATAAATGTGATAGTGTTGATCTTTGTCATGTTAATCCTAAGATAGCACTGAAAGTCTTGAATGTCGATCTTTCTTGATTAACCCTAGTAAATGCATCAGTTGGTTAAATATCTAGACATTTGGTTGAATGTTTGTAGGTGTTATCAAGTCTATTGTTTCTTTGTGTTTGATGTCATTTATGAGATATCTTTAGGCATTGATCGCCTATAGTGATCATTAATGAGTTTTATAAATATTCGTCGAACACTTTTGTAGATTATTCTTAAGAAGAATGGAATGTTTATCTTCAAAATGGAAAGCATAGCATATGCAATATGTAATCAAGATGTATAAATTGGCGATTGCTTCTATGATCTATGAGAGGCTTGGAAGTGGAAATCAATTGAGCCCAAGGTTTCATAACTTTTGTTTAATCTCATTTTCTTAATTTATTTCATGATTAGCATACTTGTCTTTATATGCCAATTGTTTCGTCTTTTAATTGGTAACTTAGTAAAACCAAACCAAAACCCTTTTTTTTTAAATTCCTTTTGTATCTGTGTATGTATATGTACACATCCATCCTTGTATACATGAACCTTAGGACTACCCCGACTATCCAATATCTACATAATTTCAGTAGGGAATCGTTAGAGCATATAAATTTTATTTTTGAGAGGTACTGCGATGACCTCCCACGTACCTCCTTGCGTTTTTACCTTTAAAGCTTGTCAAAAAATGTCCCTCTACAATGCTTCTTTCTTAGCTGTCATTGATCTTGAGAATGATATGGTTTATCTATTCCTCCTCGGTTTGGATGACGGCTATAACACTCTGCGATCCAATATCATGGCCCAAGAACCATCGTAGCCAATCGGCTAAATTTATGCTCTTATAGTTCAGGAGGAAACAAATCCCTTGTTTGGTCATGTAAAGGTGCACCTGATTCCATGGTGTTTGTTTCTCTTCAACAACAGACTTAGGGATCATCTCCTGGTTTCACCGCTGGAGCTTATCGTAAGAATCTAACATGTCGCATTGTAATCACACAGATCACAACAAAACCAGCTATTTCAATATCATAGGATACCCAGAATGGTTCACCAAGATGAGGATTGGAGCAACACCCGCATTAGCATGATCGAAGGCGTCATCGACCACATTGACTTCTAGTGCAAACAGTGCCTTTGGCAACGCCGACTCCACTCCTTGGCATCCCCAGCCCGGCATCCCATTTACCGGTTCTATCACCATGGCGCTCCTGGCTTTCGCACAAGTAGCTGCCACCCCTGTCAATCTTGACCAGTCCGCCCTCGGTCCCAGTTTATATGATGATCAATGGAGTACAATCTTGAATTTTTTAATCAATTAAAATATCCCTTTGACAAAGCATTAGGTAAGCTAATTTTATCTTGGATTCATGACTCTAGAACCTCATATCACATTACTAGTGATAAGGATTCTCTCATTGATATTACTACTACTTCCAACTTGATTAATGTGGCTTTACCTGGGGGATCAGTATTATCTGCTACACAATATGGAACTTTGCATTTTGGAGAAATTATTCTCACACGTGCTTTACATACCTGCACTTTATTGCAATTTTATTATCTTGCTTTTGAATGATTTTTTCATTGAAATGTCTAGCTCTACTAACTGTCTTTTTTTATATATATTACGGAAAATCAGTTCGAGAATAGTTATTGGTGTGGGTGAACGACATAGGGGCAGTGTTATTGTATTCGTAAATTGGAGGACCAAGTTCGATCGCCGTTTCTTGTGTACCACATTCTACTATCAACGTCCAAGCCGAGTTTGACCGTCGCTTCTGTTTTTGCTTCTTTGTCATTTTATTTATGGCATCTGTGTTTTGGTCATTCATTCTCAACGGTAGTGTCTTCTGTTCCTACTCTTCATTTTAGTGCCAATAATATTGTTCTTCCTTATTCATTGTGCCATGGAGAAAAGCTGATTAGACATAGATTTCCTTTGATTTCTTCAAAAACTAGTACTTTAATTTAGTTGATACATTGTGATGTTTAGGGGCCTTATAGCTCACCATTGACTAGTGGATCATTTTATTTCTTGACCAATGTTGATGATTTTTCATGAGCAATCAATGTTTATTTGTTAGTTTCTAAATCATACGTAGCTTCCATATTTAAGAAATTTTGTGTATTAGTTAGGATTCTTTACAAATGCTCTATTCAACAGGTCTGAGCTAATAATGGAATCGATTTTCTTCCATTGCAATCTTAGTAGTTTGAATCTAGTATATTGTTTGAGACTTCATGTGTTGATACACCACAACAAAATGGTCATGTTGAACGTAAGACTCGACATCTTTTGAGTGTTGCTCCAGATTTATGCTTCTAGGCCAAACTGCAGATTATTTTTGGGGCAGATGTGGACTTATTGGTACATTTTTAATAAACCGGACGACAAATTCCATACTTGATGGCCCCATGTCTTCAAGGTACTCCACAGTTGTGCTCCAGATAATAAAATTCTTTGTGTCTTTAGATGATTCTGTTTTTCCTCTCGTGTTCCCAGATTTTGTGACAAGTTTGCTCCTAAGCCGCAAATGCATATTATTTGGATATCCCATTGGCAAGAAAGAATATCCTCTGTATGAATTTGTGTTACACATTTCTTTAATAGTCAAGATGTTTATTTTTATGAAGATCGGTTTCCACTTTCCGAGCCATCTGCCACTCTTATTCTCTCATCTACTACTCCATCACCATCTACGCACGGAAAATCTCCTCTCTCAAATTCACTGCCAGCACAGCTAGCCTTAGGAGTTGCACAACCATTGCCAAACGTTGTGCCGCTATCCTCGGGAGTTAAACCACTAGCCTCAAACAATGCACCTCCAAATTTATCCTCTCTTGCGAGGTATGCATCCTCTCATGTAGCATCTACTCCACCTCATGTATAGCATGCGCCAACACCACTGGCCGCGTCTTCTTACTTGGCTTTTGGTTGTTTTCCATCTGAGCTAGTTGTTTGCCACAGTAATCGTAATTGACAACCTCCGGCTTATTTGAATGACAATTTTTGCTCTATCACATATGCTAACCCCCTTACTTCGTTCATGTTTTCTTCATCACCATCCTCAAGTGTACTCTATCCTTTTACTGATTTTGTAACTTGCAATAATTTTTCAGTTTCTCATTCTAGATTTTTGGGTAAAAAATTATAATGTATATCCTACCAATTATTTTGAGGCTTTAAATCATGCACATTGGTGAGATGCAATGGCAGATGAGCTCAGTGCTCTTAACTGAAATAAAACCTGGACCATGGGTTCGCTTCCTTGTAATAAAACTGCTATTGGTTGCAAATGGGTGTATCATACTAAGTACAAGTCTGAGGGTACAATTGAATGACACAACACTGGTCTGGTTGTTCTAGGGAACCGAAAGGTCGAAGGCACTAATTTTACATAAACATTTGCTCATGTTGCCAAAATGAACTTGGTTCAGCTGTTTTGAGTCATCCGTGGTTGGGAACTTCATCAGATAGATGTTCACAGTGCATTTCTACATGGTGATCTTTTCAAGGAAGTCTTCATGTGACTACCCCTTGGCTACTCTGCGACTCCCGGGCTCATTTGCTAACTTCAAAAATCCTATATGGCTTGCAACAGGCTCCAAAAAACTTATTTTCTAGGTTGGCTGCAATTGTTCATGTTTTTGGCTTCTAGCAGAGTAATGTTGATTATTTACTCTTTCCTACATACAATATGATTTCCTTGAATGTTGTTTATGTTGATGATTTAGTTATTGTTGGTAGTTCTTCGTCACTTTTGTCTAATTTCAAATCATACTTAAGATTCTGTTTCATATGAAGGATCTCAATATTCTCAATCATTTCTTGATTATAGATATTGCTAGGCTACCAAATGGGATGTTTTTGTCGCAGAGTAAATGTGCTCTTGATATTCTATCCGATGCTAGTTTGTTAGCTGCTAAACTGACAAAATATTTGATGGAAAAACATTACAATTTGGTACACGTGCAAGGCTCACTTTATCGTGATCCTGAGAAGTATCGATGTCTTATTGGTAGGCTTATTTATCTCATATTCCTCGTTCGGGGCTCATTTATTCTGGCAATACACTTGCTCAGTTCATGCAATCATCTTGTGTTCCTCATTAGCATGTTGCTCTATGTGTGTTACACTACTTGATGAACCATCCTGGTCAAGGTATTTTTCTCTCATCTTGTAATTTTTTGTAGTTGACTGCTTATTGTGATTTTGACTGGGTTGCGTGTCCCATTTCTTGTCGTTCACTTTCCAGTTTTTTTTGTGCATAGTAATTCTCCAGTTTTATGGGAAATGAAGAAACAGCCTACCATTTCTCGTTCTTCTACTGGAGCCGAGTATCATGATATGGCTGTGGTTTTTCGTGAGCTGTTATGGCTCAAATATCTTCTTCGATCGTTGGGAGTTTAACATTCTACACTTATGTGTCCTTTTGTGACAGTCAAACTGCTATTGATATTGCAAATAATCCTATCTTTCATGATAGAATAGAACATATCGAGGTGGATTGCCATTTTGTTCGTGATCTTGTGCATTCAGGTGAAATTGGTTACACATCATATTCGTACTAATAGCCAACCAGAATTTTTTTTAACCAATGCTCTTGGACGAAGTCAATTTCAAAATCTACTTGACAAGTTGATAATTCTCGATCTTCATGCCCCAACTTGAGGAGAAATTTTAAGGAATAATTTGGGGATATTGCTCTTTGTATAGATTATAATCATTTTTACATTTTTAACTCTGTACAAGTCTTTTGTTATCCTCTAAATTGTAATTGTGATGCTGAATACTGATGTGGTAATCCTTTTCAAGTGAGGTGTCTGGCGATTACAATGATGCGAGAGAAGTCCTGCAAGAAAGATCCCCGAAGTGATTCCGGGGAAAATACTCTAATGATCAAGTAGTTTCCTTTAGATAACTTTTATTTCTCAGTCAGTTGTGCTTTCCTAAGTCTGTGTTGTTCCTCCTATATTAACGGTAAATCACGATCATGGAACCACGGTGCTAGAGTTTCAGATCATGGTTGCTAGAATTTTGAGTCTTCTAAGCGTGTTTCTTCGTTGTCCAGTTCATGGACGAGTCTTGGGATAGGCCTAAAGGCCGACAACTTTTAATCTATCGACTAGATATACGCCATAAGCCCCCTAGCAATAAAGTCAATGGAACACGAAGCGATGATTGTGTGTTTGTCTAATGTGTGTGAAATGTTGTTCTGTTTATCCCCTAAGCTGTAACAATGTGTTCGTCAACACAACAATTTATACTGCCTTCGCTAAGTGTTGCATGATTCTTGGCTACTTATGCAATTCTGTAGGGATGTCAGGTTTTTTAATTTGAATTTGAATTCATATTTCAAATTTACAGCTTTTGATAGGTCTGACTGTTACGATCTTGTATAGAGATTCTCACCTCGCTCTGCTTTTACAAATTCTCTCACGTTCCGTTATATTTGCTTACCTTATAAAGGACCTGAATTAACTTACCTAACTCTGTCACAATTCTTTCTCTTTTACATATCAGTCCATCACTTATTCATATACTGTCGCCATCTCGTATTCCGTAAAAGGTAAGTTACTATTTGTGTTCGAGTTGCATCATGATATTTTTTACTGATTTAATGCTTCAGTTTTGATGTTTTAGGGTCTTGATTTTAATATTGGACTCAATGCTTCTTCAAACGCTTCAATCTTCCTTATTCCTTATCTTTTCTTGTTCTTACCTTGCATCATTGTTCTCAGCTCTTTCAACTTTTCCTTTTTTAAATGTTTTTCTCACTTGTGAATCTGAGCACTAACTCCAATCTCCAATTTTATTGTTTATATTTTCCCAGAAATCTCTAAGTTGTCTTCTCCAGTGTGTTACCTGTGTTACTTTTTTATTTTTGCTGGAATACATTTTCTGTATTTTGTGACTCTAATTGATAGGATTTTGTCTCAGATTTTAGGACTCATTCCTGCCTAAATGTTTACCCCTAATCCTATTGATTCTCCCATAGAGGATGGTTGAATAGATGATGCTGACTCTAGAAAGGATTCTAATCATCCCGCCAGTTCTTCCACCATTAATAGCGTCATGTCTGACAACTGTTTGAAAAAATTACAAATTGATCTTCCATGCATGTCTTTGTTTGATCTAAAACCTCCTCTTACTTCTGAGAGTGTTCGTACTCCCCCAGTTGGTTATATAGATAGGGAATATTTTCCCGCTTCAAAATCCGTGGGTTTAAAGAAAGAACTATCCAATATATCTCAAATGGAAAATGAATCCCTATATGAGTATTGGGAAAGATTCAAAAAGTTGTTCACAAGTTGTCCTTATCACCTTATTTGAAGGGCTCTATGATGATAACATGAAGATAGTTAACACGCCTTGAAATGGTTATCGCCAACAAGAGTCCAAGAGATGCAATGTCTTTGTTCGAAGAAATGGCGAATGGAATAAGGCAATTTGGCACAAGATCGAGGGTGAAAACAATAGGTGAGCCGACTCAATCTCCCAAGTTGGAAGAGCAAGTGCAAGCGCTTGCCTCTATGATGAAGGAATTCATGAAGGGGAGAGTACAACAAGTCAAGGTGTGCGGAATATGCATTCTAGTTCATTCCATTGACATGTTTCCACAAGTGGTGGAAGATCTCGAAGAAGTGAAGGCGTTGGATTTAAACGGAAGTAATAAGCAATTTTCAAGGGGAAAACAACAACAATGGTTTTAGGGGAACAAAGCAAATGAGAGGCGAGATCCCTACGCAAACACTTACAACCCTAGGTATTGCGATCATCCCAACTTTTATTGGCGCAAAGATAATCAAGGTCAAGGGTATAAGTGAGGTCCACAACCCAAACCATATCTTAGAGGAGAATGGCCTTCCAACAACAACACTACCTTATACAAGTCGGGCTGGGAGGAGATCCTATATGCTATTGGGAAATTGGCAAAGAAACATAATGTGTTCCCGGAGCGGACAAGGAGAGAACTCGAGGAGTTGGCACCAGAGCATTCTCGAGCATCAAGAATCTCGAAGTCCAAGTTGAGCAACATGTCACCTTGGTAAGCCAACTTGAGGCTAGGGAATCCGACAAGCTACCTTCCCAAACTGAAGTTAACATAAGAAATGTGAGCGCAGTAAAGCTAAGGAACGGGAAGGAGGTGCGAGAGGCCAAAAAAGACATTGTGCAAGAGCATGACTTAATTTTGGAAGTTGATAAAACCAACTTTGAAGAGCGAAGATAATTGTTGAGGAGGATACTCCAAAAGAGCTTCCCACCACCGAGGCGAGGGTAACCCTTCCACCGCCTTTTTCAAGGGCACGTAGGGGAAGACCGAAGGTGGCAACAAATTATGCAAACATTTGAAAAATCTTCAAGAAGGTTGAGGTAACCATTCCTATTTTGAAATTTATTGAGCATGTTCCCTCTCATGCTAAGTTCTTGAAAAATGCATGCACTACAAAGAGGAATAAACCAATTAGGAAAGTAAGGCAATTAAAAATAAAGGGAGTCGCCACTCTGAATCATAAGAATTTGCCTAAGAAATGTGATAATCCCGGGATGAATTCAATACATATTATTTCCTTAGGTGGGAAGCTAGTGAAGAATGTTATGATAGACTTAGGTGAATCTATTAATGTAATCCCTTATAGCCTTTATAAGAACCTAGACGTAGGTGAACTTAAGGAAACTAGGGTAATTTTTCAACTATCCGATCATTCCCAAGCTAGCCCTCAAGGTTTAGTGAAGGATGTTATGGTTAGATTGGCAACCTAGTGTTTTGGGCAGACTTCTATGTCCTTGATGTAGTGCAAATGGTGATGCACCCCAAATTTTATTGGGAGGCCTTTTCTAAAAACGTCAAGGAAAAAGATAGATGTTCATTTGGGAAAATTAACCCTAGAGGATGACATTGATAAGGTGGGTTTCGATATTTACAATTTGAAGCATGATTCATCTAACTCCTCCCTTATGTGCAAAGGTATAACTTTATGTGATGAACTTACTCAATTTGATGATTCTTGCATGATGAATGAAAAAGAAAGCCTAGATGAGTTCTTTGATAGTGATGATATTGATGATGAATTCTATGCAATGCAAGATTTTAGTGATGATATGCCTGTCCCATAATGTTTTTCTATACTCACTAACTTGCAGTGGTTATCGAAAAGAGGCGAGGACATAAAACCTCCTCGACCACCTCCTGAACCCGAGGAAATAGCTAGGGATTCATCATTAACTAGATATGGACATACATTTTCTTTGGCAAACAAAGGGAGCAAAGGTAAGGATGACGCCTTGTGGAGACCTCTCCTTAAGAATGTCATCGTGGGTGAATTTTCCGATGCCGACTCTGGAGACCCAACAGTAGGTTCATTTTAATTGAAATGCATAATAAAATAAGTCGTGAGGATAACAATAAAAATACGGTGCTCTTTCTTGCTTTAATTTGATGTTTTTCGGTCGATAGATAGATTTTGCATATTTTTTGTGGTATTTGACAAAGGATCTTGGTGTGAAATTTCATTGATCGTTAAATGTAAGATCGAGTCTTGTATTTTTGTGTTGTTGGGTAATAGGACTTTGTGGGTGAAAAAAGGTTTTTCAAAAGAAAATGGGAAAGAGCAAGGGAACATGTTTGTGTTGCAGCACGGCTCGTGCTGGAAGGGATCAACACGAGGCTTCATGTGGGACAAGTGGCCACTGCCTTGTACCACGCTGGAAAACAAAAGGGCAAAAGTTCAGATTTTTAAAAATTCAAAATTTGAATCAAAACATATACTTTTGGCCCATTAATTTAGCAAATCTCTTATTCCCTTGGATTGGTGATGTAAATAGTACAATGCTAAACATCACCACCTCCCTTGAGCATTAATTAAGTGACATTGTTGTCCCCTAAAGTTTCTATTCTTCGTAAACCATCACTATATCCTTTGTACCTCCCTCCTAAATAACCCATTTTTGGTTGAGCATGATTTGCTGAAATTAGAACCATAGTACAACCCCCTTACCCATAAGATTCCTTGACCATTTACAAGTTTTTCAAAAACAATTACTCTAAGTTCATCTTTGAGGAACTTCAAATTTTGAAGGCTTTTCTCTCAAGGGAGAGAAATTTTTTATTCTTCTTGTGCGGTTCTTCAAATCTTAGCTTCAATTTTTGGGTAACTCTTTGAACTTTGTGCTTACATGCTTTCTTTAACATGAATGAGTTGTGATGAGAAGCTTGAATCTCAAAATTCTGAAGTGTTTTTGGGAAGCATGTGGGTTATGTGATTGAATGAGTTTGTGATGATTTAAGTGTGGGTGAAGTACTTGATTTTTGGTTTGAGATGATATGAATTGTAATGTTGTGGTTGTTTAGGAGGAATGATTCTTGATCTAATGATCTTTTTGATGAGGCGTTAAAAACTACTAAATATGTTATTTAGGGAGAATTATTCTTGATTGAATGGCCTTTGTTTTCAAATGGCATGATTTGCAAAAGGTTGGCTATTTTGAAAGAATGTTCTTCTTGAATGACACTTGATGCATATCCTTGTATATTCTTGCCATTATCATCTTCTTATTGTTGTGATAGAATGGCTCCAAAAAGAAGTAAGTCGGACAAGGAGACAACTTTTCGGGGTGAGAAAAGGAAGAAGTCGGCTAAAGTTGGCAGACAAGAGTCATTGACTTCCCTTCCTCAAAACCCTGCATTTGTGATGGATGAATTCATGGGGTTGACCACCATTTCTGGGAGTGCGGTCCAGAGATGGAAGTACTTAAATGCCCAAAGAGGACTATCTTGAAGACAAGTTTTTCATGCAAGGAGACTCTAGAAGCTCTAGGCCTACTTGAACCCATCACCTATTTGCTAGGCCGGATAGGCCTAGGAGCCTTTCTAGAGAAGTACTCAAAGACCTACATAAGATGGACCTTGGAGTTTTTGGAGACCTTGGAGCAATCAACAAACAATGATGGGAGGATAATAATCCATTTTCACCTTGACGAAAAGGAGTACACCATGACACAAAGGGGATCCCTCAAGCGTTTGGGTGAAAATACGGAAGGAGGTTCCAAGGACACACATGAAAGGACTTCTATACTCATTGAGAATTTTTAGGAGGATTCTATCGGGCACGGAGATAAAACATTTGTGCAAGAGTACCGCAATAATCTACCTGGCTTTGCGGTACATTCATCAGATTTTTTTCCATCAGAGTGCTTTTCCATGGGGAGATCCTACAATGCCCATGCCGGGACACCCAGAGGGAAATTTCTACCATAACTTGGTGGGGGCCTTCGTGAAAGAGTGCTTAGTTGCAGGAAAGAAGAAGGGTGGTAAGATACTAATGGGAGGCATAGTAGGACTTTTAGCTCAACATTTGGGACATCCAGGTGCTTCTCCATTTGTGGTGGCAAACTTGGGAAACTCGGGAAAAAGGTAGACAATGGACAAGCTAGCAAGAGCATCGATTGTTTCCCCCCACCACATCTGAGAATTGTTTCATTTGGTTGCACTCCCCGTAACCTCCACCAGAGCCGAGCCTATGCAGGAGGATGATGTGCCACCTCTCTACTCCTAGCCTCCACTGGATTTCTAAGTGTGTATGATGCAGACCATGCAGGATGGATTCCGCCTCCAAGATAGCATGATACTGGAGCACAACGTGTTTATCTCCCATAGCTTGATCGATATGGATGAGGAGATTGATCACCAACCAGCTCGCATCCATGAGATGCAGTCCCAGGAAGGCGGTGTCTTAGGCCCCGATTCGAGAGCAGAGAGACGGAGAGCTAGGAGGCAGAAGAGCATGGATTAGCTGGCTCGTTATCAACAACGCTATTTTGGTGGTGGCCCTTCTTCCTCACATCAGTGATTTGTGAGCATTATATCCTTACCCTTTCCATACTTCGGTTTGTACGCTTTTTCCCTATTATCTACATTGAGGGAAATGTAGTGTTCTAAGTGTGGGTAGGGGTATCTACTGATTGCATGGTTGGGGTTGGAGATATTTTGTTAGACTTGCTACTTTTGGATAATTCTTTCGTTTTGTTTTGGATACTTTTCCCTTTTGTTTTGGGATGCTTTTATTTTGATGTACTAGAATGGTGTTGGCTTTGATATTTTTCTTCGCCTTAACATTTGGGAAGCACTTTGCTACTCTTGGATTGGAGAATCATGAAATTTTTTTTAAAATTTAAAAAAAATGAAAATGGAAAAAAAATATAAATAAAAAGAACCCCGCTAAGTTGAAAACCCGAAAGGGAATCTTAGGCAACATTGGGGGCCTGGATAGGTCAAAAACCCGAGAGGGTGACCTAGGAAAAAAATGAGAGGCTAAATGTGTGAAAAAGGGTGAGATGTAAGCCAAAGAAACATAAAGTGTGGCTAGGATGAAAGCCCGAAAGGGCTCCTAGGCAAAATGAGAGAAAATGAGAGAAATTGAAAAATGTTATGTGTGCACTCATTTGCCGGCGTTGGAGTCATACGGTTGCGGTGGCCATACGAATGGATCGGGTAGCTTAACATCTTGGGGACCTCTTGGGAGTGGGAAATTTAGCGGGGGAAGAACTTACTCTTGATCATTAATATACTTCGATTTTAGGTTGATATATTGGTATAAGGTGGAGCATGTTTTTTTAACATTATACATGTCTTTAGCTTCACCTTGTACCATTGGATTTGGGATTGTCAATTTGGGATTTGGAGATGTTTTAGGGATATCAATCAATTGATAGGGTTGATATGGTTTAGGTAGATTTAGGAATGGGGGTTGTGGAAAACTTCTCATTTGACCTTAACATTGGGATGTGTGATATTTAGAGTTTTGTGAGGTATTTCCTTGGGGGAATAGTAGTTAGGATGTGGATATGTCATTTCCTTCGTATGCTTGGATCTTTTCTTACTTGAGGGCGAGTAAGGTTTAAGTGTGAGGAGGTTTGATGTGTCCATTTTATGTGTATAGTACTTTTTAGGGTCACTTTTGTGCTCTTTTATTATCAAGAGCTTGTGTTTTACCTTGAAATTCTCTTAGGAGGGGTAAGAGCAACTTTACGCTCTTTTACCTCTTCTAAGTGGATTTTGCGTGACAAAGGAAGAGCACGAAGGCTTGAAGATCGAGGCCATTGAAGATCACTTTTCGAAGACTTCGAAGACTTGCTTCAAAGACATGAAGACTTGAGGCCGTCAAAGACCATTTTTGAAGACTTTGATGACTTTCTTGAAAGAGTTGAAGACTTGGAAAATGAGAGGAATCATTGTGAAGATAAGTGTTTACTACAAAAAAAAGAAAAGAAGACAAGGTTAAGTTCTAGCACCCGTCGCGAGTCATGACCAACGGGTGGCCAGACCTAACCTTATCATTTTTGTACTATAAATAGCCCTCTCTTTCCTCTCTTTTTTTCTTTTTTTTAAAATTCAACCATCTGAAGATGGAGGGATTTTATATTTGGCTTCCCTAAGCCTTCAAAATAAAAACATAACAGAAAATACAAGTAGCCACCGGCTAAGTTTAGATCATATAAGTACATATGAGAACTAAAAAACTCCCGAACCAACCGTAGTTGGTTCCAAAAGAAATGGGCTAACCTATGTTAGTAAGATGAAACAAAAGTAGTCTTGCTAAGAAGAGTTAAGCATATACAAGAGCTTGCCATGATCAAAAATTATAGCTCTGTACCTTCGGACAATTTAGTGATCGTAAAAACGAAGCACAATTTAGTCAAAAGGTTGAGCTAAGAATAAGGATAGATTTGTATACAAAAAGGAGAAGTAGTATGGCAGCTGGAAACTCCACTTCCTCTTCTGAGTTAGCCATGGGGCAGTGTCTATAGAGAAGAGGTCTCAGAAATTTATAAAGGCTGAGCAGGAAACCCTTCCTGAGCAGAAAACATTCCTTAGAGTTCACCATTGAGAAAGGAGGTGGTAATCTGGTATTGATGGAAACTTCAGTATAGAAAGAGCACCTGTTAAAACAAGTAGAATCAGTAGCATCCATTCTAAAACATTCTCAGTGAGGGTGTCATCATTTCATCTAGTCTAATTATACCCTGGACAGGTATGGGAAGAGACTTAAAAGAAAAGATTCTTGAGGATTTTGATGACAAAATAGACTTAGCAAGTGCATCCGCTGTCTTATTTGCTTCTCTGTAGATATGAACTAAAGAGCATGTTTTGAGCATGTGATGTATCTCATCAGCTAACTGAAAAAGTTTCCAGTGTGCTGTTATAGGATTCAAGACATGAGAGATAGCATTAAGACAGTCAGATTCTATAATGATAGGATCAGAGTAAAAGCAAGCAACTTGGAGTCCTAATTTGATAGCTTTCATCTCAGCTTCTAAAGGAGAATTGGCATGAATATAAGAACCTTGAGCTGAAATGAAAGCACCCATGTTATTTCTCACCACCACACTAATCCCTGCCCTCTGAGATAATTTACACCAAGAGGCATCAACATTTATTTTTAGACCAGAACAGGGTTTAGACCAAACAACTTTGACAAACCTGGGTTTGGGTGGTTTTTTTGCAGTGGGGAGAAAACTGTGGTCTGCAATTTCAGCATCAATCTGATTTGAAATGAAAAAAGGCTTTGCAGAGAAGAGATAAAAAAAATACTCCTTAATCTGTTTAAGAACGGATGATGTGTGAGGTTTAACATTATCATACAACCATCTATTCCTCACTTTCCATAGAAACAAACATGTGATTGATGGAGTCAAACGCAAGAGCAAGTTATGGAAACTAGATAGGCCAGGAAAAGTAAAGTAGAAAGATAATCTTTCCCAAAGTGAGGAAAAAATCTATCAACAATTCCCATAAAATTATGTATGACCTTCCACACTTTCACAGCAAAGATGCAAGAGTTAAAAAATGATTAAAGGAATCCTCATTCTCACACATACAACATTTGGAAGTAAGATTGAAACTCATAGATTTCATAATATTATCAAAAGGCAGGAGGGAGTTAATCATTCGCCACATAAACACTGAAACCTTCTTCTCATGTCTTGGATTCCAAATATGATTAATTGAGGAAATACTACCTCTTTGTTCCCTGAGCAATCCGTAGGCAGATTTAAAAGAGAAAGATCTGTGAATGTCAGGCTTCCAAATAAGTCTATCTTCTCTGTGAGGAGACAAACTGAAATCCTGCAAAAGAATAACAATGTCAGGATTAAGAATAGGTATAAGTTGGGGTAAGAAATTGCCCCTGTTGTGAAAGACAAAGGCTATTGTACAATCCTCAGGAATGAAAGTAAAATCAGGGTTACAATGATCCATGATAGGGCCTTTATCCAACCAGTTTGAAGTCCAAAAATTACAGCTACCAACACCATGAATAACTCTGGTATGAGATTCAGACCAGGAGTTAACAAAACAAATTCTCTTCCAGGTTTGGGAGCATTGAAAAGACCTAGGCAGGGATGCTATAAAATGAGTCCATAGGGCCTTTGCAGTTTGAAACTTCCACCATAGTTTTACAGAACATGCGTTAATGATGGTATGAATTGACCTAAAACCTAATCCATTCTGGTCAAGAGGGAAACATAAAGCATCCCACTTTTTCCAGGACTTTTTAGGCCAGAACTCAGTCGGACCCCAGAAAACAATACTCAACCTCCTTTCAATTTGTTTAATGATCTGTTTTGGAGGTTTGAGGACAGACCAAATGTGCTGAGGCAATGAATAGATGCAAGATTGAATAAGAGTGATCTTACCTCCCATAGAAAGCCATTTATTTTTCCAATTATTGAGTCTTTTATCAAGTTGCTCAATTAATGGTTGAAAATAAATATTTTTCAAAGCACCTTTAAAAATAGGAACACCAAGATATTTGAAAGGAAAACAGCCCGATTTCATGCCTAAAATCCTTTTGATGTGAGAAATGCGTGAAACAGAAACATGCTTGCTAATGAAAACATCACTTTTTTCAAAATTGATTTTCTGTCCAGTGGTTTCCTCAAATGTAACCAAAAAGGCCTTAAATCTAACAAGAGTATTGGTGCTAGATTTAAGGAATACCACAGTGTCATCAGCATAGCTAAGATGGGAAATTTTGAGAGCATTAGAAGGGAGATCATAGTACTAAAGCTTACCAGTTTCAAAGATAAAGGCAAGACTTCTTGTAAAAGCTTCAGTGAAAATATTAAAGAGAAAAGGAGAGAGGGGGTCACCTTGTTTAATACTTCTTGATGGCTGAAAAAAACCTACCGCTTTTCCATTTAATAACACTGAAAACCATGCTTGGGACAGATTTTTCATTATGTTATACACAAACTGTCCATGGAAGCCAAATTTGAAAAGAATACTAGACAGAAAGGACCATTTCACCCTATCAAAAGCCTTCCTAAGATGTAATTTAACTATACAGTTATGATCCCTAGTCTTCCTATCTAAAAATCTCACCATTTCTTGTAGATAGATGACATTGTCAGAGATGTCCCTATCTTTCATAAAAGCAGTCTGATGGGGAGAGAGGATTTTAGACATCAGGGGTTTAAGTCTTTCCATTAATAATTTAGAGCAAATCTTATTCAAAACATTGGAAAGACTTATAGGTCTAAAATCATCAAAAGAGATAGGTATATCCTTTTTAGGAATAATAGTGATCCAGGTACTTGCAACACCTCTGGGAATATCATGACCAGAAAGAAAATTATTTACAGCAGAAAGAAGGTCAGTAGCAATGATTTCCCAGGATTTTATGAAAAATTTTGAAGTGAATCCATCTGGACCAGGACTACTATTCTTATTAAGATTAAAAATTACACTCCTCAGTTCTTGTAAAGATGCTAATCTAATGAGACTGGCATTATCACTTTCATCAATAAGACTGGGAATCTGGCTAAGAAAATGAGATTGGAAAAGACCAGGCCCATGATTTTCATCAGTTAACAAATTTTCATAATAGTGAATGGCCTCATTTTCAATATCAACAGGTTCATCTAGCCATCTACCATCACTACTTTTGATTTTAGTAATGTTCAATCTGCCTCTCCTTTCCTTGACAGAATTATGGAAGAAAAGAGTGTTATCATCCACTTCTTTTAACCATTTTATTTTTGATTTCTGCTTCCAGAAACTATTTTGCTTTTTAATGGCTCTAAGAAGGCTTGCTTTGGCTTTTTTGAGCTTAAGAAGCTCAGTAGGGGAGCTGTTCAAATCATATTGTACCTCCTGAACACATAGTTTTTCCTCAGCCTTTTGTACATTGTCATGTACATTTCCAAAATGATCTTTATTCCAAATTTTTAGAGCTTTTTTAAGCCTGATCATTTTAAGGAAAAAGCCTAGCATCCCTAACTCTGAGATAGGAGGACTCCAATTTTGTCTAACAAATTCATTAAAATCATGCATTTTATACCATGCATTGAGAAATATGAAAGGCCTAGGGATGGATTGTACAGAGCTACCTACTATTAGAAATAGAGGGTTATGATCGGAAGTGTTTCTATTAAGCACTTGAATGGAGGAGGAAGGGAACCTAGTGCTCCACTCAACAGAGCACAGACCTCTATCTAGCCTCTGGATGGTTGGCCCTTTTAATCTGTCATTGCTCCATGTAAAAGAATTACCAACTGTGTTAATTTCTTCCAGTTCCATAACTTCAATAAACTCATTAAAGTCCTTAATACTACCTAATTTAGGAGTACAAGGACCTTTATACTCATTTACAGAGGTTATTACATTGAAATCACCTATGTAGACTGTGGCATTACAAGTTCTAGATTTAAGATCAGACCACAAATTCTGCCCACCTTTCCTAGTTCTCAACCCATAAATGAAAATTGCTTCCATTGCAATATTCATTTTTTGGCTGTGAATAAGGACTGAAAGAAACTGCTGATTATCAGTGATAGAAGATAAAGTTAAATCATTATTCCAGAATAACCAAATCTGACCAGTGTTCACATGCATACATTTATCAAAGTGTAATAAAGACCTATACAAATCACATTGCAAATTATCATGCATAGGCTCAATTAAACAGAGAAGATCAAATCTGTGTGTATTTATTAAAGTGGATAGCCTCTTCATAGAAGAGTCCATGCCTCTAATATTCCACACCAAGAATTTAAGTTTCATAGTTGTACTAATCATCAGAAAAATTGGAGCAGCTTTTTGGCCTAGTCATAATCCAATTTAACTGAGTTAAAAAGGTATCAGGCTGAGGTTTTGTTTTTTTCTTTTGAGCAGGTTTTTTAACAGGATTTTGAGGAGGTTCAGGAAGACTTACCTGTGTGACCTGAGTGGCCCAGTCATTCTTTTGTAAAGGGGGTACTGTAATACCTGCTGGTATCTCAGAAATGGTAGGAGTTTCCTGTGGGTCATCTTGAGTCTCCATGTTCTCACTTTTGTCATAAAGTGGCAGGAATCTATTGTATGAGGACCTCTGCTGAGAGTGGAAGAGTTTCTGAGCAGCAACAAAAGGACTGTAGGGGGGGTAAATCTCACTGCTGGGAACCTGAATATCATCAACAGCATATCTTCGTTCCCTTCTTCTCACAGGCTCAGAAAAACCCATAAGTGAAACATCTGTTACTTGAGAGGGAGTACACTCTTTCTGTATAGTTTGAGCATCCACAACATGGCCTTCATCAGTATTTTTAGAGGGAGTGGCAGGGGTTGAGACCACTGGGAGTCTAGGTTCAGAAACCACAGTAGAAACTGCATTGTCAAAAATAGTCAGAGCATCCTCTAAGACCTCCCCAGACACCATATCAGAAACATTGTCATCAGAAACAATAACAACCTCCTCAGCAACATTGGCTACCATAGGCGCATCATCAGAAAGGCCTGCATTCAGAGTTGTAGCAGTGACAGAGACCATGACAGGGGGTGTAACAGGTCTATAAAGTGTAGGGTTGGATAGGGGGTTGGTGGTCACATTAACCGATGGCAGATCAGGAACCTGCAGTGAAATTTTTTCAGTCTCCATTTCATCAATAATGGATGGGGGATGAGGTAGCTTGCTACCAGTAGGTTTTCATTTAGGAGAGGTGACAGGGGGGTCTTGGTGTCTAACAGGAGGATTTCTGGATAGCTGCACACTAGGGTTAAGATTACAATATCTATTAGAGTGGCCAATCCTAGAACAATAGCTACAGTAGGATGGAACATTTTCATATTCCACCCTACATTTAACATGGTTCCTTTCAGTACCAAGTCTGATAATAGGTTTCGAAGGTTTTAGGAGATCAAATTCAACGCAGATTTTGATGGCAGAAGGTCGAGTAATTCCTTCAGTGGCTGCATCCATTTTAATGTATGATCCAATTGTGTTACCAACATTCTCAATTGTACCTATGTTATAGAAAAAAATAGGAATGTCCCGAACAGTTACCCAGAGTGGAACAATGGAGGATTCAGTGTTCGGAGAAAAGTCTGGAGTCCACCGGAGAACCTTCATCGGACGACCATTGAGGAGCCACATCCCTTTTATCCAGCAACGCTGAAAATCATCCATCTTCTCGAAACGTATCAGCACATGCTTGTAATCAATCGAACCTAATTGATATCGCCCTTGAAAACCCACAGTCCTGAAAGCTAATTCCAGTTGCTCCATCGTTAGGCGACCTCTAGTAAACTTGCCAATCAGTGCGTTTGAGTAGTGAGAGGACAGCAACTGGACCTGTTCTTCAGTGTATAGACAAGCCATATCACCCAGGTACTCCCTTTTCGGATTAAGATTGGGGTTATTAGGAAGTGAGCAGAGGGGACCAGAACGAGAGGTGAGAGCAGATAGGAAGGTTTTAGAACCCCCCGGCGGTGGAGGTTCCGCCATGGGAAGAAAATTTTGGCTAGGATTAGCCGTTAAGAGACCGTTATCAGTGGAGGTTGTAAATTCCGAGGAAGTTGGCTTGTTATAGGGTCAGTTTGTAGATCAGAGGGTGAAAGTCATAGCACGAAGATATATCTGATGTTGCCTCTCTTTCCTCTCATTCACATCTTCTTCTTTCTGCATTTTTGGTACTATTTCTAACCCTAGTTTTCACCATTTTTCATCTTTGAATTCTCTTGTATTATGTTTGGTTTGTTAGCATTAATTAGTATGAACTCTTGTAGCTAAATCTAGTTCTTGGGAGCAATAGTTTGAAGCTTCCAAACTTATATAGTAAGATTCTATATTTTCTCATATAGGAACATTTATTGGAGAGATTTATTATGCCATTAATGTTGTGTCTTGCCTCATTTATACCATGGATTTTTTTAGTATATGAAATGTTTGTATGATTGAAGTGTTGGGGTGTTAGGAAAGTTGCAAATTTCTTAACTCATTTGACATGAAATCCAAAAGCATGGATTTAGAACTTATTGTGTATAATGTTTGGTAATTCTTGCTTGATGAGTATGTTAATGTGGATTGTTTTCATATTTATCCCATAGATGCAAAGAAAGGTTTAATCTTGAATGTTGTTTGTTCTAGGTTTAACTTAATAAATGCTTTGTTTGGTTAAATGACTATGTCTTTGGTAGAAGGCTTGTTGTTATCAGACCTATGGTCCTTTGGGTGAAATGGCATTGATGAAATACCCCTATGATGTTGTTTGTCTAGGGTGATCTTCAATGAGGTTTGCAAATGGTCGTTGTTTGTCTTTTCAAACTACTATTAAGAAGGAACGAATGTTGATCTTCGAACGAGAAGTGATAGCATTCCCTATAGACAATAAATGTAATTGAATGAGGGAATGAATCAATGAGCTAGAGGAAGTTTGGAAGTGGAAGTCAATTGCCCCCAAGGCTCCGTTAATTATCATTTTAATCATGTCTTTAGTTATATTTCATGATTAGCATAGTTCTCTTGCTTTGCCAATTGTTGTCTTTCAATTTGATAATTTAGGATAAAAAACCAACCACCCCCACCCCCATTTACATGCTTTTATATGTATTTATATATGTATAGGCCTAGTATGTTTTCTCAGCTATATGTTTAAACACTTTAAAATATCCCTCTTCTCGTGGACGACCTCGACTTGCCATTATCTACTTAATTGTAGATAGGAAGCATTAGGGCTTACAAGTATTAACTTTGAGAGGTACGACGACGAACTCCCAATGCTCTATCGTTAATCCTAAAGAGGCAAAGGGTAATAGACACCTTAACGATAACACTAGGGTTGCTAAACCCTAGTTTTTCTACTAAATGCTATCTCTACCCGTAACCCTTCGAACCAACTCGCCAGCTAAGACAGGTGTACTACCCATATCACATCCAAGTTTCTCTCTCCCGAGGGGTACCATTATGTGCACCAACATGAATGTAGACTAGAGTGTGCACTAATGGAGTGTATCAATCATGCAATTTATAACAATTCAAGAAAAAACCAACATAATATCACAAACACATAGGAATAGGTAGATCTAGGGAATCTCACAAAACACAAATCAAAACATGAATACAAATACTATTCCTAAGATAAATTAACTACTACCTAAACATGGAATCCAAGTATTGCATTGGATTTCACATTTTTGGGCAAAAGCAAAATAAAAAGCTAAAAAGAGGAAATTCTAGAGAGAAGCGGGAGCTCCTTTCTCTCTAAAATCTTATCTAAAACCTAAAACCTAATAGACAAAGGTCAATATATATAGTAGTAGGGAATTGACACGGCCTGTGACCTCGTGCTAGCACGGGTTGTCGGTCCTGGCATGGGCGTGCTGGTGCGGTTCGTGCCAACCGGCACGGACCACGGCTGGAGCTTCATTTTTTATTTTCTGATCTGCACCCCGTGTCATTTGGCGCGGGGCATCTACCAGATCCTCATTATGCTCAGTTCTTGGCATGGGTCACATCCTTATACACACCCCATGGGCTGATCTTGACATTTGTGACCTGAAACGATGCGGACTGTGTGAAACAGAACTGTCTGTGCCGATACTTAGCCGAATTTTGGAGTGAAAAGAAGACTTGTGGAACACGGCCAACTGGGATTGGCACGGTCCATGTTGGGGCTTGGCGCGACCCGTGTTGGTTGGCACGACTCGTGCCAAAGGCCCCTGACATGGGCCGTGTTGCTTGGTATCGACCGTGCTTTATCTAGCCTCGTGCAGGCCATGTGCTGTCTGTGGCTGGTTTGGCCGACTAACTTGTTTGCTCCGCTACAGTTGAACCGTTGGTCCGATTTGAGAGTTCTTGTAGTTGATTTTATAGCGCTCGAGAAGACGAATCCAATGGTGCCGCTTTTAAGGGCAGATTCTTCTAGGATCTTTCCCTGAACTTTGTGCAACTCTCAGACAACAATGGCTTCATTTCATCCTTAGCCTATTTAAACTTTGAATCCGCCTTTCTTGGGCTCAATCCATCTACCAACACGCTTTAGAGTATGTGCACTTCAATCTACTACCATTCTTGCGAATGTCCTTCGATATCGTCTATCATTCTTGCGAACTGCCTTCTACAAAGTTGGTGAAAAGTACCCAAAAGCAACCTACTAACGAAATCACAAAGGAAGATCTAGGTCCCCATGGATACAAGGTGTCCATTAGTATCAATTAAGTCCACAAAACTTGGATTTAGACAAGAAAACAAAGCATGGCCGTCTAAAACCTTTGTCGTGTAAACCTAACTAAAACTAGCAATCCAAAAAGTAAAACATGTCAAGTATTATGTCGAATGCATTGGTTAACGCATGCAATACGGTGCACATCAGTTTGTTAATAGTTTTAATGATTTTGCTTAAATTTTTATTTTTCGCAAGATAATTATTAGATAAATTTTATCCAACAAATATATTAGTTAGTTTATATGTTTAGATAGTTTGCTAACCGTTTTAATAATTTTTTTAAAATTTTTAGTATCAGCATAATGACGAAAATTATATCTACTAAATCTATGATTAGTTGATATATTTAAGAGGTTCTCTAATTATTGTCAAAAATTAATTTGTTTAAAATGTTCATTAATAATTTTATTAATTTTCTGTAAAGTTTTATTTGTACAATATTTATAAATAGTTTATATGTTTAGAATATTAGTTAGCATTTGTTCATTATTATTAAAAATTTCAGTAATATACAAAATTTTGTAATTGATATGAATCATATATTTGGTAGTTTTTATTGATTAGAACACAAGTTTTAAGCATCAGTTTATTATTATTAAAGAAGAAGATTTTAAAAAACAAGAGTGGGTCTCCTGACAGGCGGCATGTCCATAAGCTTATGAACAAGCCACTTATTTCTTACCTTATACACTGCATTTCTTAAATTACATATAAAATTTAAATTTTAAAAATATTTTTTTATATCATTTATTTTTATATTTTCACATTCAAATACATATCATTACTTGTTTTAACTTATGAAATGCAGTATTTAAATTTTATAAAAAATTATAATATTTAAGTCAAATGCCCATGAGGACTGTCCGTAAGCTAATGGAAATGCCGCATTTCCTGAGGCTTTCCCTAAAAAAACAAAAGAAAACATTCCGTTAGAAAAAATGAAAAACGAAAACATTGGTTTAGCAAAAAGAAATATGAAAAGCAGAAAAGAATGGATTGGTATGGGATTGAGAAGCTAGAGTAGAAGGCGGAGGAAACAGCACATGGAGAAAACATAGAAGCTATCTGCTATGCTGCCTTTAACCCAAAATGACCAGATCCCAGCACACGTAGAACCCCAACTTAGCCCAGGAGAGATACCAGCATACGACCGTTGCCGTGCTGCTGGGAAGGGTGAGGATGCTGGAGCTGCGTTTTTTCCATGGCTTGATTGGAGGTGGAAGGAAGGCATGACGCCGGATTCCGTTCGGTAGGGGGAGAAAATTTGGAGGTTCTGAGATTGGGAGATTGAACCAGGTTTAAAAGGAGCGAGGCAAGTCTTGAAAAGAGGCTGGTGACAGAAGGAAAAAGGGTAATCGGGTCATCTTATCACCCGCTTTCACCCGATCCCTCTGACTTGTTACCTATTCTTTTGTAAATTGTAATTTAGTCTCTCTTCTCACCACAATGTATAATAAGACGGTCCACGAGAGATTCTCTCTATACACAATATATTCATTGTTAAAACACTACAAGAAACAATGTTTATTACCTTGCCCATTTTACCTCGATTTTTTGTCTTAGCCCAAATAATTGAGGTAAAAAGTTCTTCTACCTCGATTTTTTTTTGAATTAAATAATATTTTTACCTCAGTTTAAAAATAATCAAGGTAAATAATATATTTTTTACCTCGTTTAACATTTTAACCGAAGTAAAATGCTAAAGAAACAAAGTAAATAGTACTACCGAATAGCATGCAACATCGCATATGTTGTTAAAAAAGGTATGGCGATTTCGCATTGGAGTCGTTTTCACCGAGATGAAATGCGATGAACAAGCGACGTTGCACTTATGTGAGTTGACTTTGAAAAAAGAGGCAGTTTTATTTGAATAGGTTAGTTTTGTTATTTTATAATTGAAAAGTGTGGAATGAGAGGGAAAACCACAACAATCAACCAACAACCATCATCCACATTCCATTCCACTTGACTCATACCAAAATGCTTCCTTCACACAGTGACACAGTAAGTTTCTATACTTTTCCTGCTTAATTGATGTTTTCGTTTTGTTTTACCCCGTTAACTTTTTTAGGTTATAGTTGTTTGAAAGTGATTGGTTTCTGTCTGCAAAAGTATTTGTTCAATGGTTTTTGAAACAATTGTAGGCAAATGTCATTGAATTTATATGGTATGATTGATAATGGTTTTTAAACTCATGCACAGATCAAATCACACATAGAGTCAATCATATATTGTTCAAATAAGGTAGTTAAATTATTATAAAACTAGTATTGGTCAAGAAAAAATCCTTACAATTACTCCATAAATTCGATTAATCATTGTTTTACTTCCATTAATAGAACAAAAAATTTGTTTATTCAGCTCAGATTTCGATGACCTTGAAGACAATCAGCCCCGCAACTTCTATGACCTGGAAAAACAAGGTGTCCCCAATGCGTAGGTGGTTTCCGGAAAGGAACTCGCCAAAAGCCTTTGGGGACAAGGCCTTGAACTTCCCACCCCCCGAGTAGTTCATGAGCCACTCTGTCCCGTAGCACCACAGGGGTCTTGTCATTCAATAGTAGTGGTACAATGTCCCTCGATATGTACTAAGTCAACAAAAAATATATTTATTAAAAATATATATATATATATATAAGAAATTAGCAAAAAATAATATTAATTTTAAATGCCTTACGAAAGTTGGATTTTTCCCAAAATTCTGCTGCTTTAGAGTGTAGTGGAAACGTGGACTTTTAGGAGACATTGTATAATGTTCAATGTCGAAGACAACAAGCTCTGGGCTACTCCGATGTGCGGAAAAATGTACGAAAACAAAAAAAATATTGCTTGTTATATAAAAGTGTGAAGATGTGTTAGTAAATATATATATGTAAATTTGTAGAAAACTTGAAAAAAACAGATGACTAGACGATCCTTCGCCAGCCATAAGTCCTGAATCAAAAATGAAAATGTTAAGTGCAAACTTAATTTCCAATGAAATACAAGGAGCGAAGTCGGCAACACGTCGTGGATACATGTCGGTCCAAAGCAGTGGTATAGCCGACATTTATCATTGTCCTCGCTTAGTACTTGTTAACACCGAACATTTGACCGACACAAGAACGAGCGATGTCAGTAACAATTTGGTCAAAACCAAAGAACAGTGTGAAATAAGTGTAACGTCTCATATTGAACATCAAATTAGAATGTGCGATCTCACACGCTAGTCGCATAACCTGAATTGTGATAAATAGCTGAACGACCTCGCACATATCAGAGTAAGCATGCAATTCATGGTATTGTTGCAACCCAATCGCACAGCTATCCCCAATCCGAGATTTGAACACTCTATTGAGTCTGGAAATGGAGATAGAGGAGGCTAGTGAGATTTCACTTCGAGCATCACCTATTTGAGGTGCCCTACCTACAGAATTTCTTGACCAATTCTGCACGTTTTGGGAGCAACTTTTGCTGTCAACTCAAAATAGTGCAAGAAATTTGCCAAGCCGTAGGTGGAATGAATTTACAATAGGATGATTTCGGGAGTAGGATGGGTGTGATGAAAGAAGCCAGGAGTTCGTAGGGGAATAGATTGGAATCCATAGAGCAGAGGGTGGAAGACAAATTTTCCATCATAGATGAGAGGGTCGTTGTTCAAGAGGAAGCTATTGAGAAATTGATCAAGAGATTCCACATTTTGAGACTAGATGGGTTCTGAGACCTAATCCCCATTGAGAGACAAGGGATGGGGCAAGAAAAAGAGAGGAAGAGACACGAGGCAAGACGATTGAGGAAGGGCCCTTCGGGGCCGCAAGATTAAGTGTCGCGATCTTCTCCGATTCCACTTATGATTTCAATTTTTCTTGTTGCATTGGGGACAATGCATGGTTTAAGTGTGGAGAAGGGAGTAGTTGGGCACTCAGGGATTTCTACAACAATTCTTTGTGTTTTGTCAGTAGTTTTTTGTGGTTTGTGTTTGGGGATGTTTTTGGGAACATTTTAGTGGTGTCATTTTTTGTTTTGCTTATCTTCATGTAGTATGAAGCCCATCTTTGGGGCATTTTATGCTAAACCATAAAAATTTTTAAAAATGAAAAGTATATACTCGGCTAGGTTGAAAACCCAAAAGGACCACTTAGGCAACAATGGAAAATGCCAGGATAGGTTGAAAAACCTAAGTAAACATGAGAGGCCAAGGCCCGGCTAGGTTTAAAAACCTAAGTAAAAATGAGAGGCCAAGGCCCGGATAGGTTGAAAAACCTAGAAAAAAATGAGAGGCCATGTGTGGAATAGGGCAAGATGTGAGTACTATTTGTGTGTTAAGCTAGGATGGAAACCCGAAAGGGTTCCTAGGAAAAATGTAAGAAATTGAGAGAAATCAGAAACTAAATTAAACATCTTGTGGATCATCATTGGAGGTTTATTCAGCAACATCTATTGGATTGTCTTTGGCGGCCTATTTAGTGGAGTAAGCTAGTTTGACACTTATCATTTTTCCTTACCTTTTTCTCTACACGATTTGGTTGTTTAGATTACTTAGTCTCTTCGGGGAATGTGAGAGTTGTGAGATTCTTACGTCTTTGAAAGAACTAGGGAAATCTAGGAATCAGCCGAATGTATTAGTTAACTTATCTTTGCATGCTACATTCCTCTTAAATCTTTACTCGTTTTTGTTTGCTCGAGATGAGTAAAGGTTTAAGTGTGGGGGAATTGATCTGCACCTTTAAGCCTGCATTAACTGATGCATTCGACACATTTGTTATTATGTTTTTTTTGGTTGATTGATAGTTTTAGTTAGGTTTACACGACAAAGGGTAGATGACCATTGTTTGTTTTCTTATCTAGAGCCCGAGTTTTGTAATCTTAATTGGAACTAATAGATACTTTGTATTCATGAGCACCTAGATCTTCTTTTGTGAGCTTACTAGTAGGTTTCTCTTGAGTATTTTGTCGTCATTTTGTAGAAGGCCATCTGCAAGGGTGGTAGTAGATATTAGAAGGTCATCTGCAAGGGTAGAAGTAGACCGAAGGCCATGAGTAAAAATGTGGTAGTATATTGAAAGAAGCCGGAAAAAGAGTTGAGTCGAAGTTCAAGCTCTCAAGACAAGGAAATGCCAAATCAGCCAACACGGCCGTGCCAAGGGGCATCAGTATGAGGCACCCGGTCCAGCACGACCCCTGCCACCAGCTCTTGGCCCAAGGCCACCATCCAGCATGGCCTGTGCCAGCACCCCTCGGCATGAGCCACCGGATCCAGCACGGCCAGTGCCAACCAAGACACTCGAGTGGCTAATGGATGCAGGCTATTTCCCTAAAAACAGTCAGTGTCATTTCAACTCAATATTAGAACACTAGCGGACGGGGTGTGCCTTTTTACACGGCCGTGCCATCATTTTTCTCAAAAACTGACTCCCAGTTAATGGCCCACAAAGATCCACACGCCCCGCATAATTTTGAAGTGAAAATCAAGAACCCAAGCTACGATCCGCGAAGACTCACACGGCCCGTGTTGTTCAACTAGTTGAGACACCACTCCCAACCGAAGGCCTGTGCCAAACAACGTGGGCACGCATCATCACAAGGCAGAGGAAAAAGCCCAGCCGGTGATGTGCACTGTATTGCATGCGTTAACCTATGCGTTGGACACAATAATTGCCATGTTTTACTTGTTGGATTGCTAGTTTTAATTAGGTTTACACAACAAAGGGTTTAGACGACCATTATTAGTTTTTCTTGTCTAAATCCTGAGTTTTATAGACTTAAGTGAAACTAATTGACATGTTGTATTCACAAGAACCGAGATCTTCATTTATGATCTTATTAGTAGGTTGCTCGTGGATATTTTGTCATCATTGTATAGAAGGCCATTTGCAAGAATGGTAAAAGATATTTTATGGTCATTCGCAAGAATGGTAGTAGATATGATGGCCACGAATGTAAAGTGGGATAGTAGATGGAATTGAGCCAAGAAAGATGGATTTGAAGTTCAAAAAGGTCAAAATCGGAGGAAGGCATCAACCAGCCGAACCATCTGACCAGCCAGCACGAGACTACACATGCCAACACGAGGCTAGCTACGCCAGCACGAACAAAGGCCAGCGCGGCCCATGCCAGGGGTGCTTGGCATGGACTATGCCAAGAGCACGGACCATGCCAAGAGCACGGACCATGCCACAGCCCCCAACACGGATTGTGCCCGTTCAAGCAACCTGTGTTAATTTTGCTCAGTTTCACTCCAAAACGGCTAAGTATGGGAACGCACAGTTCAATTTCATATGGTCTGCATCATTACCAGTCTAAAATGTGATGACCAACCCACGGGGTGTGATGGATGACACAAACCGCACCATTTTATAGATCATAATGAGGCTCCAGCTGATGGCCCACGCCAAGTAACATGGGGCACACGATTAAGAAGATCAAAACGAAGGTCCAACCGGTGCCAAACACAGTGGATCGTACCAGCACGAGAGGAACGGCCTTTTCCAGACATGGTAGGCTGTGCTAGCACAGACCAATGGTTCATGCTAGACCGAGTGGCCCACGCTAGCACGAAGCCCCCTAGCAGGCACGGATCATGTTGGTTTCCACTGACCGTGTCTGTTGCGGCTGCTAGGTTTTTTTAGCCTATTTTGGGCCTATTTTAAGGCCCAATTTTCTACTACTATACATGGGGACCTATGTTTACTAGGGTTAAATTTTATTCTTATTTAAGACTCAAGAGCAAGGTAAAGAGAGAAATGAGCTCTTCCTTCACTCTAGAATCATTTCTTTTCTTCTCTTTATTTTTTTCTTTGCCCTAAGGCATTGAATCAAATGAAATACTTGGGTACAATACTTAAGGAGAATTTAATTAAGCTTGGTGTAATATTTGTATTCATGAATTTATTGTGGCTTTTTGAGATTTGTAGATTCTCCTATCTTTATGTCCTATGAATATTTGTGCTTGAACTTATGCTTTCCACTATTGTGAGATTCAGGCTATGCCATTATTATGATGCATTCATACACGTATGGTATTGTAAAATTGTGCTTGGCTTCATTGCTATCTTGGGAGTGTTAAAATTGTGAGGTAGGTTAAAAACACCGGGAAGATAAGAGCATTTATGTTCCTTTGAGAGAACATTCTTTTATTTGTTAAACCATGATACTAATTGGCTAGTTGTGTTAGAAATCACATGTTAAGTGGACAATTCAAAAAATCCCGACGAGGGGAATCCCTTGGTTTACCCTGATAGTTTAGCCTGATTGTTTGTAGCAACTAAAGTTGTGCCAACTCTGGAGTCATCACAAGGTGCCTTTTCCTTTGCCTCCCTAGGCAGGGATTGAGATCCACATTGGAGTGTCATGGATGCAATGCCCTTACTTTAATATATAAAGGTTGTGACCTATGTGAAGCATTGCCCTTTTAGGAAGGTTTTGTATTCCTCTAAGCGGGGGTGCGTTGGCATTGGGAGTAAGATGACAGGGATGGCCTGCAGTGTTACGGGACTAGTTTGCATCCCTAATTACAGATACAGTGAGATACAACATCATTAAAGTACCACATGTGGCACACAGGAGGAAATACCTGACTATCTCCACACTGTGTGACGTAGGCATAAGATAGGTTTATCTTTCATATGTGAATGAATCGATAATTGAATCCATTTATCAATCATGTTATGCAAATACCCCCAAGTGCTTGTCTATATTGTTTAATCTCCTGCTATTCTTTATGCTTGTAGTTGTTAATTGAAAAACCCCCCAAAAAATATTTTGCAATATTTAGCTATTTCTAACACACTGATGGATTGACAACCCGTACGTGGTTGTATTTAGTTAACTATTAGACACCTAGCATTTCTGTGGAAAAACCTAGTCTTGCCACTAACCACCTCAAAGGTAGCTTGGTAGTGAGTTTGAGAGCAGAATATAAATATAAATTGGACCATCTCTCATTCGACATGTTTGTTTGTTTGACACAATCCTTCGCTCGGGTTAGCAACGATAACGACCCCTAGTGGAGGTGGGTCAGTTGGTGGTTTATGTTAGCCAGCACAACCCATGCCAAGGCTAGCTAGCACGGCAGTGCCAACCAGCACGGCCCGTTCCAGAGCCAGCCAGCATGACCCATGCCAACACCAGCCGGCAGAACCATTCCATGTGTTATAGTCCGCGCCCATTGCGGCTGCTAGGGTTTTTGGGCCCATTTTGGGCCTTTTTCAAGGTCCATTTCTCTAATACTATGCATAGAAGCCTGAGTCTACTAGGGTTTAAGTTTGGCCACAGTTTAGATCATTTTCTATTCTTGGAAAGTAGATGAGAGAGAAAGGGAATAATCCTGCTCTCTAATCTTTTGTTCCTATTTTTTTCCCAAGATCCAATGAAATACTTGGGTTGAATGCTTAAGGAGTAGTTAATTAACTTGGCATTTTTCTTTTTATTCATTATCTAGTGCTTTTTTTGGGAGATTTTTTAGATCTACCTATTTCTATGTGTTTATGATATTGTGTTGACTTATACTTCATATTCTCCTTAATTTCATGAATGTCACACTAACATAGGCACACCTCGTAGTCTACATTTATGTTGGTGCATCTATTGATATCCCCCAGGGAAGAGAAACCTAGATGTGATATGGGTAGCAGGGTTCAGGACTGTGTGGGTGTGTGCATGTGGCTCGCCGAGTTACCGTTACGATGACAACACACTAGTCTTAGCTGGGGAGTTGGCCTAAGGGGTTACAGATAGAGATAGCATTGGTAGAAAACTAAGGTTAGCTTATTCGCAACCTTAGAGCCATTGATAGGATGCCTACTTCCTTTGCCTCTGTAGATCTAGGGGTAGAGCATCTTTAGTGTAGTGCCTAGGACGTAATAGCACCAGGGAAAATCATACCTGCGCTATGTCCCGTGCCGTTGTTGCACTCCCCCTAATTACGGAGGCGAGGTCGATGGAAGAACTGCAAGCGCACCCGACGTGACAAGTTTGGGGAAGTGTTGACCATCGACCACACTGTGTGTCATAAGCATTAGAATAGGTTCATATGCCTTGAATGTGATTGAATCCAGGATCAAAATATTTCACCAATCATGTTACACAAATATTCCCTAGTTGCTAGTATATATAGTTTTATTTTCTTTTGATCTCGTACTCTTGAAGTTGTTAGTTAAAAATCCACAAAAAACCTATTTTTCAATATTAGTTATTCCAAACACACAGATAGATTGACGACCCAGATGTGGCTTTGTGTAGTTGTCTTTTAGACATCTAGCATCTCTGTGGACAAATCCGCCTTTTCCCATTATCTACCCTCTAGGTAGCTTAGTAGTGGGAACGAGAGAAAAATATAAATTTATTTATCTTTGATCAAACATCATCTGCTCGTGTTTAATTGATTAGCTACTGTTATTTGACGACCCCGAGGTGGAGGTGGATCATCCCCCTCGCAAACAGAGTTGTGCAATCTTAATTCCACCTTTTGGGCCTTATCCGCTGGCAACTTTCCCGTTTCTAAGTAGTCCCTTAATGGCGTCATCCAATTTGCTGCTTCCGTCTGGACTGTTGACACAGTTGTTGTGCCCGTACTTTTGACTAAAATTACCTCTACATTCACATCGTTCTATCGCAGTAACTAGTGAAACCATTTGTTGCCAGCTTGCTCAAGGCGTCTTCCTTAGATTTTTGCTCCTTGGTACGTGTTGAATGTAAAAGTATTCAAGCTGACCCATAAGTTGGAAAACTCTTCTTAAATACTTTATCAACTGCTCCTCTCACACCTCGTAATCTCCACGCTTGCTGGACCACTATCTATGAATCGCTAAAGCATTTAACGCTTTTAACCTTTATCTTTATTATAATTTCCAACCCACTTATCAGTGCTTCGTATTCAGGTTCATTGTTTGTGAGTGGGAAATCAAAATAAATTGAGTGTCTATTTTCTCCCTCATCTGGGTTTATCAATAGCAATCCTGCACCACAGCCTTCCTTACTAGACGCACAATTTCCATACAATGTCTGCCCCTTTCTATTTTCCTTTGTTTATTTCGAGATGGTTGTTTTTTATGTGTTTGCCCCTTGTGTGTCTACGTACATCATTTCTGCGATGAAATCTACTAAGGCTTGTGCCTTCATCACCTTACATGGCTAAAAATGGATCTCGTACTATCCCAATTCAAGTGCCCATTTGATCATTCTGGATTGTCCTTCTGGCTTGCTCCAAAAATTCTTGATTGGGTAGTCAGTATGCAAAGTTATGTTATGGCTTTGAAAATAGGTTCACTCTCTCCTTACTGGGTAGACTAATGATAGAGTTAATCTTTCGATTGGCAAGTAAACTCTTTCTGCACTTTGCAATATCCTAATGATGTAGTGTACTAGTACTTTCTTGTGTCCTTCTTGATAAACTAGGACCAAACTCAATACATTGCTTAAAATCGCCAGATGTAAGTATAGAGTTTCACCTTGCATTGGTGACTTCATCTTTGGTAATGCTTCAAGCTGTTCTTTCAATGATTCCTATGCTTTCTCACTTTCCTCATTCCAGATGATCTTCTTGGCCCTTTTAAGGGCATAAAACAATGGCAAATGCTTTTCTGCATCTTTCGAGACAAACGTGCTAAGTGATGCTAGGGATCTCATCAACACCTGCACCTATTTGATTGTTTGCGGTTGAGGGAGATCGACTATTACTTGTATTTTCTCCGGGTTGGCCTCAATTACTTTTTAGGAGACCTTGTACACCAAAAATTTTCATGCGCTTACTCCAATAATGCATTTTTTGGGATTCAGTTTCACGCCAATTGCTCTTAGTGTATCCAGGGTTTCTTTCAAATCTTGTGCGAACTGACACACCCTTTTGATTTTGATCACCATGTCATTAACATATGCTTCAACATTTTTGTCCTATTTGATTGCAAAATGATTTGTCGACTACTATTTGTATGTTGCACCAGTATTCTTTAGACCAAATGGCATCTTCACGTAGCAAAAGACGCCAACGCTTGTTATGAGAGAAGCATTTTCCACATCCTCTGGATTCAACAGTATCTGGTGTTATCTTTTATACGCATCCAATAATGCTAGGACTTTGTATCCTGATATTGCCTCCACCAACTGGTCAATTTTAGGTAACGGGTAGCAGTCTTTTGGACATGCCTTGTTTGGGTCAGTGAAGTCTATGCACATTCTCCACCCTGCATCTACCTTTCTTACCATCATTGGGTTTTCCAACCACGTCAGATAAGTTACTTCCTTTAGAATACTTGCATGAAGCAATGCTCTAACCACCTTCTCAATTGTTTTATGTCTATCGCTAGCGAAGCTTAGTTGTTTTTGCTTAACTAGCCTGATCAAATGGTTGATATTCAAAGAGTGGGTAACTATGTCTGGATTTACTCCTCCCATGTTCTGTATTATCCATGCAAATGTATCCCTGTGACTTCACAGAATTTTCGTCATTTTTTTCTTCACTTAGCTTAGAAGATATTTCCCTATCTTGACACATTTGGAAGTGTATGCATCGTCAATAATGAAAATTTCAATTTCCTCTTTAAGATCAACTTGAGGTTCCATTTTATTGGCAGACCATTCTCCGAGATGATGCTGGCCATTTTTTTTGTTTTGCATTTCTTCCCTCTCTCATTGCGATAACCAAGCACTGCCTGGTTGTTCACTGATTTCCTTGTATTGTTGCGATTCTCGTCGGAGTTGAAAATTTCATCATTGAGTGATATGAGGACCATATTTCTTTTTGTGTTCATCCAGGGTTTACCGATGATGGCGTTAAATAGGCATTGTGTGTCCATGACAACAAAATTGCACAATACGGTGCAATTTTTGTCATTCTCGCCTATGGTAACTGGCAGTTGTATGTTATCCAAAGTGGTCTCCGCTCGTCAGGTAAAGCCTACGAGAGAGGATGTAAAGTTCTTAAGATATGTTCGCTTGAATACAAGTCTGTCAAAGCAATTCACAAATAGTATTTTGACTGCACTTCTATCGTTAATAAATACCCTGTGGGCTGTGGCATTTCCAATCTTAGCGACAATGACCATTGGGTTATTATGAGGTGAAGCGTTGGGAACCACATCTTTTTTGCTAAATGTTATTGTCTTATCGCAGTGAAGTCTTTTGTTAATTGGTTCTTGTGGTGGGGAGTATCTAGCCTTAGCTTTCCAAGCGTTGTTAGACAGAGTTTCTGTTTATCCATGGATCGAGAGAATTACCTTCTCTACACCATCGTTCACCCAATCCTCTTCATAACCTACCGTTGTTGTCATTTTCTTATTCTTGTTCTGCGTATTCACCGTGCCTTGGTTTTTTCTAGGGCATTCCCCACTTTGTTGGCTTATGGTAACAGTTTCCTTCATCCTCCTTTTTGTATTGGCTCAGCTGACCATTTCGCAGATTCTCCTTGATTTTCCTTCTCAAGTCTCTGCATTATTCAATGTCGTGTTCGTGGTCCTTGTGAAAAGTGCAGTAGTATTTCTTAGATTATTTTTCTAATGATGTTGTTTTTGGTATAGGCATGCAAAAAAACTCCCTATTTGCCTGCCAAATTTCCTTTCGTAGCTTCGTCAATGGTGTTTTTGGAAATAATGTCTTATGCACTCCCTAAATCTTTTCCTTTGAAAGGGATATTTCCCTTTCCCTTTTTCACAAAGTCCCTTTGTGAATCTTCCATTATTCTTTTTTTTCCCTCGCTTATGCTCTATTTTTCGGTTGTTTGCTTCTTTAGTCCACACATTCCTTTCAATCATTTTTTGCAATTATCTCAGGTTCTCAGGCCTGTTCTTAGTGAGTTCTTTGAAAAAGTCTCGTGATCTCATACCTCCCATGAATGCGCCTAGGGATGATTGGTACATTAGATCGTGCACTTGCAAGCTTTCAGTAACAAACCTATTGCGGTAATCTACTAGACTTTCATCGCTTTGCTTGTTTAAGTCTACTATCGTCTTGTTAAATTTCTACTTCTAATAGAATCGTCCTAAAAAATAATTTGATACCTATGCCCAAGTTTGAATACTACCACTTGGTAGGTCATCATACCCTGTAATCAATGTCCCAGACAAGAAAATAGGAAAACCTTTGCAAACTATTTCAATTTCCGCATCAAGAAATCGCATACTGTTGCGATAGGAATGTAAGAATTCCTTGGGGTCTGTTGTCCCATCATATATTTTCACATGTAATGAAAATTTAAAGTCTTTCGGCATTTTGAAATCACGAAGATGCGGTGCAAGTGGTGGCTGGTCTATATTTTCTTATGCCACTATATCCCTTAACTCTTCTTCGTAATTGAGGTTTTCTTGTCTCTGACTCACTTTTTTTGTTTTTCTTTGGAGATTTTTGCTTAGTAGTGGCTAGAAACTGGTTATACATGTGCTCCCTATTTGCTTCCAAGAATGCTGTGAAGGCCTTCCTCTCCTTTCCTTAATTTGCATTTGGAGATTCAGCTTCTTCTTCATCTTCATTCGTGTCATCTCGGCATGGAATGTATTCTTGATCCCAGTTAGGGTACATACTATGGTTACGCGTAGCCATTTTTTCTGGTGTGTGATGATTCTGGCTCCTCTGGTTTCTAGTGAAAACTATTTTTACCCTGAAGGGAATAAAGGAATTAAAAAAGGAAAATTTTATTTATCCCACAGATGGCGCCAATAATGTGGTAATTCCTGTCAAGTGAGGTGGCTGGTGATCACTGTGGTGCGAGTGCAGTCTTACAAGAAAGATTCCCAAAAGTGATTATGGGGAAAATACTTTGACGATTAAGTCAGTTCTTTCCTTTGGAGAATTTGTACTTCTCAGTCAGTTGTGTTTTCCCGAGTCTATATTTATAGTAGAACACGATCATAGCTCCACGTTGCTAGAGTTTCAGATTGTGGGTTTCATCATGGTTGCTACAATTTTGGTCTTCTTGGCATGGTTCCACATTGTCTGGTTTGTGATCGAGTCTTAGGCTATGCTCGAAGGCCAATGGCTTTTAGTATGTGGGCTAGGTATACACCAAATACAAACAGACATATTCATATTTCACAACAGCACAGACATAGACAATGTAAAAAACACCGTTAAAGTGCCCAAAAATTGTCATGGTATATGGGAGTTTCAAATAGTCACTAGTGGAAAAAAGGTGATTGAAGGCATGCAATCAAAGGCGGTTCTTGAGGAACAGTCTTTGATTAAGACCCTAATTAGGTTTCAAATTTGGAACTCCCTCCCTCGTCACGCCTTTCATTTTAAAGGTGACTTTAAGGCTCTGTTTGGCATAGCTTTTCACCTGTTGTGATTATAAGCAGAACACTTTTTAGTATTTGGTAAAGTGCTAAAAAACATCTTATCTTGAAAGCACAGGCCATTTTTTAGGGAAAAACATAAGTTGGTCCCCCCTGCTTTCAAAATAAGCCAGTTTTGCTTATAAGCACTGCTTTGCCAAACAGAGCCTAAATCGATTAAAGGCAGTTCCGTCTTTAATGAAAATCAATTAAAGGTGGTTCTAATATATAACTACCTTTAGTGGACTACCTTTGTTGGGCCTTTGACCAACTATATGAACAAAAATCATATATTTCAGTCTTTTCTCCCCCTTAGTTTTTGTTTCCAAATCTCACACCTCCATCTCCAGCTTACTCAACCTTCCGCCTTCTCCATCACGCCTCCACCACCCTAACTCATCCCTCTCCCTTTCATACCATTTTGCGTCCCTCCTCTCGCACCACAATGTCACCTGCCTTCTCCTGTACTGCTGTGCTGCCTGGAGAAATTCCTCCGACATGCCGCCTGAAGAAGTCCCGCTGCCGCACCACCTAGAGAAGTCCCTCCACCGCGCCACCAGGAGTCACTCTGTTGTGTCGCTCGCATGAAGAAGTCCTTCTCGTTGAGAGCTTCGTATCAAACAATTAACATTTGTTGGGGATTTGTTTCAAATGAAAGATTGGTTTCTGATTGGTTTCAAACGAGGGCTTCATTTGCAGATTAAAATTTATAGGTGGAATTTGTTGCCGACAACTTTTTTTTTAGGATATGCAATTGAAGTTCCAAATTCGGAACTAAATTCGGTTCTCAGTCAATCGTCGACGATCAAATGTAGAGCTACGTTAAAATCGCCTTTAATCACATTTTTTTCTCTAGTGAGTGAAAGTTTTTCTTGAAGAAAAGAATATTACTTCTTAACTATGTGATCATATCCCTACGTGATTTACTCCTAGAATGATGTTGTGTCGTTGGTGTAGTATCTTTGAGGAGCTCTACCTTAATTAGAATAGCTAGATTGAGCTCTATATAAGTTGTAACTTTTTACAAAGAAAAATACAGAAAATATATCTTTCCTTCTACAATTTATTGATGGTATTAGAGCATATAAATCTGGAGACCTAAAACAAAGCAAAAACTCGGTACCAATTCCACATGGCTGGAGAAAACGATAACAATCAAAAGGCGCAATGCCCTCGGATTCCTCAACCATGGGAGAATAATCCATATCACCCTTTGTATCTTCGTCACTCAGATCAGACAGGTGATGCCTTGATCCTCATATATCTTGAAGAAGACAATTACCAAAAATGGCAGGAGGCCATCATCAATGCCCTCGACGTGAAGAACAGGGCTGGTTTCTAGATGGAACTCAGAAGAAACCTGAAGAAAACATAGAAGAGCAACAACAGTGAAGGAATTGTAAAACAATGGTCAAACATTGGTTGCTCAAATCTATGAGCAAAGAGATCTGAGCAAAGAGATGCATAAAAGTGTTTTTTGGCTGAAGGACGCCAAGGACATCTGGGACGATTTGAAGGAGCGATTTACTCAGATGAGTTGCTCGTCAACTTTCCAGGTTGAGGAGGCGCTGCATAAGGTGGAGCAAGGCTCTCTTTCGGTGACGGCGTACTACACCAAATTGAAGAGTCTCTGGGATGAGAGAGATCCCTCATAGTCGTTCCTTCCTGTAAGTGCAACCTTACTGTAACTTGTACTTGCGAGAGTTTTAGGATTCTCCACAATATCCTCGAGACATAAAAGACTATGAAATTTTTGGTTGGTTTGAACGAGAATTTTGCACAAACACAGAACAACATAACAGCAGTGGAACTTATGATGCCTATGAATAAGGTGTCCGCTATGGTTCTCAAATAAGAGAAACAATCTGTGATCATTGCGGAGAAGAAAGCACCGACAGTGGTGGAAGCCTCGGCTTTTACTGCTAAACGGTGAACAAGAAAGGGAGTAGTGACAATTCCTCACGGCAAATCGGACCGAATGAGTCGACTGGGAGGTATTGTGAAAAGTGCAACCAAACTACGCATTCTACGAGATATTGTCGTGCACACATTATTTTTAATTTTTGGAAAATCCTACATTTTGCTCTTGTTTTATTTTGTTAAGGTTTTCTTTGAGTAAAATTTGTAATGGATTTTTGGTTGTAGAGATCACAATCGGCCTGAAGTTCCTGCTGTTGACCGTCCTTGACCCGCCGTTGACCGTCCTTGACCCGCCGTTGACCGCCGTTGACTTCCACATTTGTCACCTTGTCCGTGAGTCTCAGGCTGCCACCCACTTTTTTTCTATTTTCTTGAAGTTAATTGAACCCTAAGTAATTTTACGAATGTGTTCCACGATTATGTGTGAGTTGTTGTAGAAAGTTTGTTGTTGATTTTTTGGTTAAATTGTAAATTGCAGAGATCCGGAAATAATTTAGTTAATTCGGATGTGTTGTATGATTGTGTGTAGGTTTAGTGATTAAGTTTGGTCCGATGCTTTGATAGCGTTTAATGCTCACACGTGACTAAATGAAGTAATTATGTGAATTGTTGACTGATTAATGTATTAAGTTTGTAGCAATAGTAATGACTTTTGAGGATACTATGAAAAGGAATGTCGAGTGAAAAGAAAATAAAAGTGATGTCTTTGTATAATCGTTTACTTATTAATGTATTATGTCTGTATTAATAGTGTTGTTAATGTGGTCGAGTGGAGTACATGTACATATTTGAGGATACAATGAAAATGAATGTAGAATGAAAATGAATTAAAAGTTATGTATTTGTGTATTGCAGTTGTACGATGTTTTTGACTGTGTATATGTATAAAGGCGGTCAGATTAAGTTTGATTTGACTGTGGGTGTGTATTATGATCCTCCAATACCGGAGCGAGTTGTGAGTCTCGAGAGGAGGTTGAACCACTCAGAATTAGTTGATGTAATTGTCACAAGGCTTGGCATTGCGAGTGAGAGGTATATGTTGAAAATATATTACCGATGTCCTGAACTGATTGGTTCGGATGTATACTATCGGTGTTATAATGTGGAAGATGGTGAGTCAACCGCGTTCTTCTTCAACATTGTTGATCGTTTGTCGTTGTCCTCCGCGGATTTTTACATTGTTATGGAACAGTTGACAAGCACTAATGATTGGGCACGGCCAAGGACGTTTATGTCGTTGTTGAGCAACATGCAGAACTTTGCCGATGTACCAAGTGTACAACCACCCGTTCATAGCCGAGGTTTTGAAATTGGTGAGTCCAGCCAACCTTGTGGGTATGCTCACGTGGATTGTGCTCAGCCGTCCCCAAGTGGTGGTATGTATGGTATGGACCATGACGAGCAGAATGTCTTCGATGATGATTATGTGGGACACATTAGCGACCGTGTTGTTCGGGATGATGGTGGCGAAGACGATGGTGACGAAGGTGAACTTGATGGTGGAAGTGAGGATGATTGTTCCTTATCAACTGATTTGAATCCTGGGGATGAGGAAGAAGTAGTGGTGTGCACGAACAATGTACCCCCGTCGTTTCATATTCTGGCGAATCCGGATACACAGGCCTACTATAGGGATTATGGTGGCCCTGATGAGGATAGCTATGACCCAACTCATTTTGGGTCCGGAGTTTCTACTTATGATCAAGAGACTGGGGTAATGGAGTTGGGTATGCAATTCCAGACAAAGCCCCAGTTGGTTCAAGCTATTTCTAGGTGGAGTTCCATGATGAACAGGGAACACAGAGTCGTGGAGAGCAGATCACGCACATGGTATGCGAAATGCAAGGACGTTGTCGAAGGAACTGGGAATTGTCTTTGGGTTTCCAGAGCTTCAAAGAAGGCTTCACATGGCATGTGAGAGATCACCAGATGGGCAAGCAGCCATGGGTGTGTTGGTGCTGGTCGATCTACGGGTAACGTGAATCTGACTTCGGTGATGATCACCCGTTCAATCCGCCACCACATTGATGCAAACCCTTCATACACAGTGAAAGATGTACAAGCTCAAGTGAAGGAGGAGTTCAATGTCACCATTTCCTACAAGAAAGCGTGGTATGCCCGACAGAAGGCAATTGATATGGTATTCGAAACTTGGGAGGATTCTTTTGAACAGCTCCCAACGTTTATGGATGAGCTTGTCAGGGCCAATCCGAGCACCGTTGTTGATTGGGCTAACGTACCTGACAGAATACACGGTCACGGGTGTAGGAAATTTAAATTTGTGTTCTGGGCATTTGGTCAGGCAATTGAAGCCTTTCGCCACTGCAAGCCAGTCATTAGCGTGGATGGCACTCATTTGAGAGGGGCATATAAGTCCACAATGTTGGTCGCCGTGACGCACGATGCAAATGATTACATCCTCCCCATCGCTTACGCTATTGTTGACGAAGAAACGAATAAAAGCTGGAACTGGTTCATGGGGAGACTGCGTCTTCACGTCGTTGGTGATGATAGCAGGCCAATCTGTATCATATCCGATAGGCATGCTAGACTTCTAAATGCGATGACACATATGGAGGAGTGGATGGAGCCGGCTGGATACCATCGAATTTGCCTGCTGCATTTTCAATCCAACTTCCTATCATATGATTCCGGGAAGTTCAAGAATGCGCTTATGAAGACTCTGGTGTGGCAGCTTGGTGGTGCCAAGCGAGAGAGCAAGTGGATGGAGTACAAGGAGGAGCTGGAGAGCATAGATCCATCTGCTTGGGCTTGGCTGGAACAGCAAGATAGGAGTAAGTGGTGTCTTGCGTTCGATGAGGGTGATCGACATTGGGGAATTCTCACGACGAATTTGTCTGAGAGTTTCAACAACTATTTACGCCACGCACGCCATCTCCCGATCACAGCGTGTGTCAAAGCGACATTCGAGCGAACAGTTGAAATGTTTGCGCAAAGGGTTATGGACGCCACGAATTGGAGGTACTTTGTCACTTAAGTACAATTTTTTATGTGTCCGTAGAGCAGTATCTAGATTCTAAAATCTTGTTCATTTGTCCAGGTCCGTGTTTCCTAAGAGGAACTGGAAAAAGTTTCAGAAGCAGGATACATGGGCACAGGGACATATCGTAACCTTGTTCGGCCATGCGTCACAGACTTATAGGGTTGTGACAAGGAACATCGATGGGAGCATTAGTGAACGACAGTACACGATCAAATACCGAAGAAGAGAGTGTACTTGTCGCGAATGGCAAATATTTTGTTTCCCTTGTTCCCATGCCTTAGCCGTCTGTCGACATAGACGTGACGATCCTGCTAGTCTATGTGACAGGATGTATCACACGACCACATATGTGCAACAATATAGTCAGGGTTTCATGCCTGTACGAGATCCATCACTTTGGCAACGTGCCCGTTGGAGGTTGATTCCTGATGAGGAAAAGTTTCGCAATAGGAGGCGTGGACAGTTTGCGAAGAGAAGGATAAGGAATCAGATGGATGAGCGGGTGCCGGGTGAATCCAGGGGCGGCCGTAGGCGTGGCCGTTCTTAGTGTCATGTTCTCATATAGTGTCTGTAATATTACCTCTGTCGTATGTTACTTGTAGTATTACTTTCGTTCATCGGAATATTTATGTCATGATGTTATAGCTTTTATTTGCCAAGTATGTTTGACATGGTAATCGTTTTAGTAATTAATTTTCACATGTTGTAATTGTAAACAGGGACAACACAATGTATCATTGTCATCCAGGACCCATGGAGGATGATTTGTTGTACCTTCACGAGGAGCATCGTGCCGGTGCATTGTACAACAGTCACTTAGAGGATGCGGCACTGCAGGTCCGGCGGTGCAATGGGGCATGCTGGACCGAAGGTATGCCTGACACATTTATGAGCTACGTGCGTGACTTAGGATTCTAGGGACTCCTTGATTCATCACTGATACGCATAGACCATTCACTCATCACTGCCCTAGTGGAGCGGTGGCGACCCGAGACGCACATATTTCACCTACCGATGGGGGAGGCTACGGTCACACTGTAGGATGTGGGGATGCTATGGGGTCTTCCGATCGATGGGATCCTAGTCACAGGAGTAGACACCAGTAGGTGTACGAAGGAATGGATGATAGTGTGCACGGACTACCTAGGTGCTACACCTGACCCCAGTGTTATCCGAGGGGGTCGCTAGTTGGGAAATTTATTCCACAGTCTGTTCCCTACTCACCCTACTGAGGTCCAATGTCAACAGCGGGCGAGAGTTTTCATTCTACTGCTGGTTGGGGGAATGCTCATGTCAGACACATCTGGCTATCTAATTCCGCTACTCTACTTGTCGGTACTGATGGACCTAGGTGCAGCACGTCACTACAGTTGGGGGAGTGCCACTCTTGCACACTTGTACTGGTGCTTATGTGACGCTGCAATTCTACAAGTTAAATCCATTTCTGGCCCCCTTGTCTTGCTACAGGTAAATTAGTCTGTCACTCCACTCATTTGTACATAATGTCCACTATGTTACTTTGTATTACATTTAATTTAATTTACTAATAGTTGTGGGCATAGGAGCGCATACCATCCATCCGACCTGCAGGTGCTCTACCAATAGTAGTGCCGATGAATGTTGTTGGGTCCCGGTAGGTGCCGAATAATTCTAGTTTTCAATTTTTAAAACCATAGTCAATTCCATATACTGGCTAATATAATTCACTCTTTTGCTCGTAGGTGGAGAGCCCCTTACGATTTATCACAATCACCGATGCATGTTTTGAAAGTGTATCGCGATCAGATCACATCTCTCAATCAGAATCAGGTATAGGCCAACTTGGATTATGTTCTTCTGATTCCGTGTGAAACATGGTTTTCAGTACCTAACCGCAACACCATCATGTTCTTTCAGTTTATTTGGGAGCCATACACGGCGGATATCGTGGAACAACTCCCGTGGTACTATACAGCTGGTAGCAACAATTGGCTAGTTTGCGTTGACCTCATCTGCTGGCATGTCGTGGAGTTCCACCACGCACACCGTGTTCTCAGGTAGTTCGGCCTAATCCAGCCAATACCCACCCAGTTGGTCAGTGGGGATGAGTATAAACTGCTTCATACTAGAGACCGTCGAGGCAGGTCTGGCATTGATTAGCGTGTTGAACTAAGAAGATATCTCGTTGCTTGGGAACAACGATCTAATCGAGAAGTAAACCCACTTGGGTATGCAGATCCATATTGTCCCAGCCGTGAATACATGGAGTGGTACTTTCGCAAGACGGTGAGCATGATTGATCAGCCAGGACGGCCTCTAATGGCTACAGAGGGTTTCCATGGAGACGGTGCAACTACGGAGTACTTGGTATTTCCTAAAATTCAAATACTGTTAAGAAATAATGCTACGGATTTCCCCTACATTGCATATCTAACATATTTATCTCGATTCTGTAGTTGCAGACAATCACTGAGGTGCACATCAGGTCGAACATTAATTTGGATGGATGTCCCCCACAATTCGCGGACGCTCTCAGGGGAATCAATGAAGTTGTCACACGGAGTCTGCAACACGCGCATCAGGCCTCCAGACTGCAGTACTATCAGTCGTTTGTGCACTGTGAGGATCCTCCCCCTGGTGTGAGATATACGGACCTCAGAAGCCACCGTCAGGCTCCACCTGGTCGACAGGGAGGTCGCAGGCGGCGTCCAATGGGCCAAACGGAACACGTTGGTCCATCACAAGCTGGACCCTCACATGCGAGTCCACCGATTGTCGGACCATCACATGGTGAACCCTCACATTACGACATCACTCCATCGGAATACACTGCATATGTAACTCCAACAGCGAGTCATCAATTCATGTTGCCTGCCGCTCCATCACATACGGGTAGTGTTCCACATGCCTATCGTGAGGAGCCTGAAGACGAAATGGAGGATGAAATACTAAAGGGAGTTCCACATGAGAAATTGCATGCACCTACACAGATGGCTGTTCCACGACGGACGTCCAGGACCATACGTCCTCCACCGTGTGGAACGGGCGGAAAGCTTTGCAGAGATCGTCACTAGGACAGTGCATGCCAGTGAACACTGATTTGAATTACATTTCACACGTATTGTTCGACTATTGTACATTTATGCCAATTCATACTCATTCTAACTATGCAATACTTCATTCTTACACCCTTATTCAGGACTAGTTACAAAACGGTAACTCACGCTTCCCTAATTTATCGTTTGACTAGTTCTCAAAATATCATCTGACAAACACGAGTCTACTTATGCAGAACCTTCACCGAAATCAATGGGATGACAAATAATAAGTTATACATTGCAACATTCAAGAATAATTTATTACTTAAATTCCCGACTCGTTCTGAAAAATACACTTTTGTTGATTTCATGAAACGATTTTATAATAGGAAAGTAACTGAGAAAAATTTGCTGCAATTAAAAAAAATCCCGCATAACGGTCATTGGGAATAAGCATTTTGCCAAATTATTAAAATTCTCCAAACGCTTATTTTAGCCAATTTACTGAATAATTAATTGTCATTATGAAAGTCAGCTTTGAGGGAACGTTCAAAACCTATTCGGGAATAATATTCCCCAAAAAAACAGATGCCAGCTCCTGAGAACCCATTTCAAAAACGAGTCCTCTAAGAAATATTCCCAAAAAAAAAAACTAGCTCAGAGAACTCGATTCTGAAACGGGTCCTCTAAATAATTTTTTTTTAAAATAAAAATGCTCAGCTACGAGGGTTCGTTTTCAAAATGCGTTCTCTAATAAATTTTTGGGAAAAAAAATTAATCAGGGACAAAGCTGACTCAAGTATTTTCATCAAAAAAATATTTCACATCAACAAGCTAAAAAAATACTCTTAAATTAGTGAAAAAAATAAAATCCCTTGAGGACGCATTTTAAAAATGCGTCCTCTATTACTTTACAGCTAAAAAAATTTGAAGCAAAAATATTAAAATTCCTTGAGGACACATTTGAAAAATGTGTCCTCTATTTTTTTGGAACAAAAAAAAAATCTAGAGCCTGAGGACGCATTACCCTAATGCGTCCTCCACCATGTTGTCCATTTTCCAGAACCACCGTATCCGCAGCCAACATTCAAATTTCAGCATATTAAAATCAAGAACTCTGGAAAAGGACATTCGGTCGACTACTTCCGCACCAAGAGGTGACACAAGGGGCAAGGAAACAGCAGCATGGCACCTCGAGCTAATGCCGTAGCCAAGAGCAACCCATCCAATCTCTCCTAATTGGGACTTTTGACTAAGGACTCTGACAACATGTTAGGGTTCATATCAAAGATTAAGGAGGCAAGTCGCGATGCATCTGATGATAACCACTTACTTGACATGATGAGCGGCCCATCAGCAAACTTTGTTGGCCACGGACCTCGAGTTGATTATATGTCAGGTATGGTGTGTGCTTTGCTCAGAACATATGTAGATGTGCCTTGGGTCATCGACAGTGGTGCAACTGATCACATTGTGCATGATCCTGGTCTCTTTACCACGTCACGACCAATGGAGCATAAAATGGATTAATTGCCTAATGGTGTTTCTCTACCAGTAATGCACGTTAGTCCTGTGCATTTTACAAAAGATTTTGAGTTGATAAATGTTCTATGTGTGCCTGAATTCCATTTGAATTTTATCTCGGTTATGAAACTTGCCTTGGATACACTCTATGTTAGGATATTTATCAAGACTCTTTGTCTTATACAGGACCTACCAACGGGGAAGATGATTGGGACGGGAGCTAGGAAAGAAGGGCTTTATTGTCTCAACATGGCGACGTCTAGAGCTTGCAATGCAGTCATAGTGTCACAAGTCCTGCCATGGCATGAGAGATTCGGTCACCCTTCAGCCAAAGTAACATCCATTTTCCCATTTCTACATAATAAGCCTTGTGTTGAAAGTCAATGTCCTGTTTGTCCATTAGCTAAACAAACAAGAACAATTTTTTCCTTGAGCCTGTCTTCAAGTGTGTCCATTTTGGATTTAATTCATGTAGACATTTGGGGCGGCTATCGCATTCCCACAGTTTCTAGTGCTAAGTATTTTTTGACCATTGTGGACAATTTTTCTCGTGCCACTTGGATTTTTCCCATGCATTCAAAATCAGAAGCACGATCACTTCTTCAAAATTTTATTATTTTTGTTGAAACACAATTTGATACGAGAGTTAAAATAGTGAGAAGTGATAATGGTCCCGAATTTAAATGCATTGAATTTTACTCCAAAAAAGGGCATTTTGCACCAAACAAGCTGTGTTAATACTTCGCAACAAAATGGAATTGCGGAAAGAAAACATCGTCATTTACAAAATGTCGCTCGGGCTCTTTTATTCCAATCTTGTTTACCAACCAAGTATTGTGGTGATGTCATTCTCACAGCTGCTTATCTCAATAATCGGACACCCACACCTTTACTCGATGGGAAGACACCTTTTGAAAAATTGTTTAACAAAACTTCAAAATACGATCACCTTCGTGTTTTTGAATGTAAATGTTTTATGTCAACCCACCCTTCAAAACCGAGCAAACTTGAGCCTAGGTCTAAGGTGTTCATTTTCTTGGGTTATCCACAAGGGAAAAAATGGTATAAGGTCATGGATTTAAAGTCACATTGCACTTTTGTCTCTCGAAAAGGCGATCAACTCGGCTTGCCCTCAGCCGCACTGACACCACAGCCATAATCGGAGAGGTAAATCACAGCACTTCTGGGTCAAGCACATGGCCCTCGAATATGATCGGTGAGCATAAGAAGTCCCTCCACTGGAGAAATTCCCACACTGCCGTTGTCGATATTCGAACCCATGTTCTCAAAGAAATTATGTCATGCACCCAACCACTTGGGCGATCGTGTGGATGTGCACTTTTGTCTCTCGAGACATCATTTTTGTTGACCCAACAAAACCCAACCCTGCCGATAAAAAACATTTCTCAAACCATTCCTCAAAGTTTACCACCAGAAAACCTTCATGTGTCATCCACTCCAACCTTTTCGAGACAAACTCCATCACATCCACATAATTTTTAGCATCCTCATTTTAATGTTTCTGGGCCCACACCATCTACCCCAATTCTGCAGAAACCAATCACCTAAATCCTTCCATTGCATTTCCTAGCACACATGACGATCCACCACCGGAAAACACTTCCTATCCCTCATCACCACTTCATCCAAATATCTCGCCATCTACCACTGAGTCTCCACTTCCGCCAGCGGCTGCCGCCACCTCGCCGGTCAGTCGATCACCACCGGCTCTAAGAGACCAATTCCACGTTCAGACACGCTTGCTTTCGCTCTCGTCCGAGCCATCTTCTTCGAGTGTGTTGGTCTCTGTCGGAGCTCCTCTTACCTTATCCAAAGTAATCGATTATGATCGTCTTCGATCTAAGTACTATGCATTTATCAATAATATTTCAGCTGTGAATGAGCCTCACTCTTTTTCTCAAGCTCGCATGGATCCGTCTTGGGTCTCTGCCATGAATGATGAAATCAAGGCTCTTCAAGAAAAAAAACCTGGACTCTTGCTTTACTTCCGTGAGGTAAGAAGGTAATCAGATGTAAATAGGTGTACAAGGTGAAGAGAAAGGTTGAAAGCTTGACTTGTCGCCAAGATCTATAGTCAAGTGGGGGGTCTTGACTACCGAGAAACGTTCGCTCCTATTGCCAAACTTACGACGGTTCGACTTCTCCTTGGTTCGGCAGCTCTGCGTGGATGACATCTCCATTAACTCGATGTCAACAACGCCTTCCTCAATGGCGATTTGTATGAGGAAGTTTACATGAAACTTTCACCAGGTTTTGGCTGTAAGGGGGAGACAAGGGTTTGTAAGTGAAATTTAGTTTTACCACTTTTTCTAGTTTTTACTAGTGTGTTCCAACATGCCTAGTTTAACCAAGTGTAAAAAACGTGAAACGTAAAAGACACACAACTTGGTTACGCAGTTCGGTGTAAACCACCTACATCGGCGGGGCCTGGCCCAGTTCAGAATGAATCCACTAATTAGAAAGATAGCGTACAGAGTACAGTTTACAAAATACTTATCTTTACTAACTATGACGTGTGGACTCTGCTAGCTCCCCTAGCTACCGATCCGCCTTGATCAGACTCCCTCTGACCTCGAACTCCGTCGACGCAGGATCTCCTCCTCCCGAGGAATTAAGGTATACGATTCTGAACTTAGTGCGGCAGGACAGTGTTGGAACACAGTTTATTGGCTCTTGCAAATTTCGTAAGATCTCAAAATCTGGGTGCAGATTTTCGCTCTGTAATTCCGTAAGTATGCAGCCGTGTTTGTCCCATTTTTATATCCACGAACCAGACTTGAATACTCCTTGATTATCTCCACAATATTCCTATTCCAAATCTGATTCTTGAAACATATCCAAATCCCATAAATAAAGGGATTTACCTTATATCATTCTATCCCATATATTCGAATCAATCTTCTCCTTATAAGTAGGAATTTTCATAAAACCAATTATGCTTCACACGCCTAATATATAGCCAAATATGCAATTACCATAAATTCTGAAAAGTCCAATATTTCGGCTTGAATTCCGTTAAATCCTTTGGCGCAACTGCTGCTCCAGTACCATGTTCCAACATGGTCTGTATATCAATTCAAAAATAATTCACAAAAAATTGCCAATAAAATAATTCCTTGACTTTACAATCTCCCCATTTGGCATTTTTGTGGACCCATAATATTTTGGATGGCAAGCACAGAATCAACAACATACAACGAGCAGAATAATGATCATAATACCATAACTCACAAAATGAAAGCCGAAATCCAGAATTCCAGAAATCCAAAATTATACAACCAAATTGAAAAACCAATTATCCAAGCTCCAAAATCACTCCCCCTGGGACCACACATAGGCCAAAGGGACTTCATCACACGAAATCAACAAAAATAAAAATCAGTTTTTAGAACTCCCCCTGAATTAATCCTACTCAGATCAACCTTCCAGCCTTGACTTCTCTTCCTCCAACCGTGCTTGCTCTGCTTGTAAGGCTGCAATCTGTATTCCTAAAGCTCCTAGTCTGGCATTGACAACCAACAGTCGATCCTTCCTGTCTACCGCTATTGATGAGGAGGCTGACCCAGAAGCTTTCCACGGAAGGTCATGTACATGTCTGAGCCCGAAAGTCTTCTTGTTAGGCCGCAAAAACTCAGTGTCAACTATCAAGTCTGAGGCCTTCCCCTTCACTTTAGCACTCTTGGCTAGGGCAGAGATTAGAGCTGGATAGATAACTGCATCATTAACTTTCGGAGTTGTGGCCTGTCTAATCAGATGCTGAATTAACAGTCCAAGATTGATTTCCTTCAGTGTTCCAACACAGTAAAGCAGCTTGGCCATCTCCCTAGTCAATGCGGTGGTATTGCTTGACGGCAACCAGCAATGTACAGCTATTTGATATAGGCCAAAGAATCTGGATGTCAAACATGATGCCTGTGAGTACCCCACAGCTGGCCACTCCTTCTTATATCCCCCAGATATAATTGCCAAAATCTCATTGTCAGTCAACTCCAAATCATCAGGAAACACTCCCCCTATCTCAGGTGTTCTCAGACCTAACAACCTATTAATCCGGGCAGCAGATACATCTATAATTTTCCCCCTCACATATACTCTACCAAACCACGGGGAATTAACTTCTAAATTGCCAGGCATGAGATTAGAATATACCTCGAGTACAACCTGTCTGTTGTACTGTAGCTGAATGGTTGCAGCAGCTGTCATGCCTGTCATCTTTAAGAAGTCTGTAAACCCGCTCTCCTGATAGGCTTGTAGGTCCAATGGTCTCTCAGCTAGAAATTTCTTTTCAGAGAAGAAACCTTCCATCTCTACTCCTTTCTCATCAAAGTAAACTGCTGAAAAAGCCTGGGAGACAGATGGAGGAGGCAGAATCTTCCTCGAGTTGCTATCCCGTCTCTTCTTACTCCTTTTTGCTGCCACAACATCCATGGCAGAGCTAGCCTTCCTTTTTCCTTTTTCCTTTTGAAAAAAATCATCCAAGACCTCGTCACTGGAGTATGTCAGATCAGGGGCATCTTGTGTTGGAACACAGTCTGCTCTTTCAGCTGATTCTTCTTCTGGATCATCACCCTGAACTAGCAGATCTCCATCAGATACTTCAATCCCCTGCTTCCCTTCATACTCCTCAGTGTTCTCTCCTCCCATATCTACATCAGAATCCAAGTCCATATACACCGGTTCATCTGTCTGTGTTGGAACACTCCCTTCACTATCAGACAGAACTATTAAAATAGGTTCCCTTAATTCTTCCATTCTTCTTGCAGAATTCATATCAAACAATCCCACCTGAATTTTATCTCCATACTTGACTGTCTCCATTCCAACAGCTTCTTCATCAGTAATGTTCCTTAACCAGACATAGCTATGACTAGACATGCGACAGAATACGTGAAATTTATCCTTTCCTTTTCCATTCAGCTGACCATACATTCCTCTCAGATACTTCACATTCTTATATTCAATATCCCAAACATCAGGAAAGTGACCAGAAACAATCTCCTTAATTTTGACATGCAACACTTCCAAATCCTTTCTTATACTCCTGATTTTGCTTAAATCCACAGAATATCTATTTGCTTGTAACCATTCGAAAATATCATCCACACTTCTACTTTCAAAACCCAAGAATTTCAATGGTCGAGGGTCAGGACCAGTTACCTTAGGTTTTTTCTGTTTCTTGCCTTCAGACACTTCTTCTCGGGCATCAGATTTACCATTAGACTCTCCACTTTGTTTCTTGACAGATGCCTCTTCCTTTTCCTTTTCATCTTCAGCTTTATCAGGCTCTGCTCCAGCTATCTCCTCATTCTCCTAATGGTAAGCATTTCTTTTGTTCTGATCTTGAGTTTGTGCATCACCCAATTCAACGTATCTTCTTGGCTCATTAATCACCACTAATTCCAAATTCACAGAGCCTCGATCTTCCTCCATAATTTCTGGCACCGAAGCTTCTTCTATCGGAGAATTTGGGCTTGACATTCTTTCGCACAATGCCGAGATGAGGAGTGTTGAGTAGAAGATTTTTCGACAAGAGTTTTGAAAAGACAAATATTTGGCCGAGAGAGAGAGAATGTGAAAGGGGTTTTAGAGTTTGAATCAACTTTCAATTCTTCACGAACTTACCTCTTTTCCCGCGAAGTGCCTTTTTAGATTTCCCAAAAATTGTAATGATACCCCTTTCTCTTCTTGTCCCATCAAGACGTCATTCCTCATTTAACTTCCAACACACCTTACTTAACTTCTCCTATTTTAGTAAGCCGTTTCTTCCTTCCAATTTTTTTTTCTTTTTCTAATTTTTGTAAACTGTAAATAACACAAATATGTACACAAAACAAAACTGATTAAGGTAAATATTACCTCAGATTTGACAAACACCTAAGTGTTTTCGGAGGCTCTCAAAAGTGGTGGCATCAAGCGGCTTTGAAAATATATCAGCAAACTGCTCGTGTGTTGGAACATAGACCACTTCCACTTCCTTTCTTTCAACCAGATCTCTAATAAAATGATGCCTTATGTCAATATGTTTGGTTCTTGAGTGTTGAACTGGATTCTTCGAAATATCAATGGCGCTTGTATTGTCACATAAAATCTTTAGGGGGCCTTGATGAATTCCATAATCTTTCAGCATTTGATTCATCCATAGTAATTGTGCACAACAACTTCCTGCTGCAAGATACTCTGCTTCTGCAGTAGATAGAGAGATCAAGTTCTGTTTCTTGCTATACCAGGACACCAAATTCGGTCCAATAAAAAAGCATCCGCCAGTGGTACTTTTTCGATCATCAGCATTTCCAGCCCAATCAGAATCACTGTATCCTATCACCTCTGAATCTTGATTCTTTGAATACCAAACACCATATTCTGACGTCCCACTCACATATCTGATAATTCTTTTGACTGCAGTAAGATGAGATTCCTTAGGATCAGCTTGAAATCTAGCACATATTCCAACACTGAGACATATATCTGGTCTACTGGCAGTGAGGTATAATAAACTTCCAATCATTCCTCTATATAACTTCTGATCGACTGAAACTCCTTTTTCATCTTTCACCAGTTTACAGAAACTCCCATAGGGGTTCGAACTGCACGAGCATTACTAAGTCTAAATTTCTGAATCAAGTTCAAGGCATACTTACTTTGATTTATGAACAGACCATCCCATCCTTGCTTGACTTGTAATCCCAGAAAGTAAGTCAATTCTCCAACCATGCTCATCTCGAATTCAGATTGCATCGTGGTGACAAACTCCTGTACCATAGATGGTGAAGTAGAGCCAAAAACTATGTCATCAACATATATTTGAGCAATTAGAAACTTTGAGGACTTGTCAAGCACAAATAAAGTGCGATCTACTCCCCCTCGACGATAACCTTTCTGAAGTAGAAAGGTAGTAAGTCGTTCATACCACGCTCGAGGTGCCTGCTTTAATCCATATAAGGCCTTCTTGAGACGATATACATGTGCGGATAATGGGGATCTTCAAAACCTTTAGGTTGTTCCACATAAACTTCCTCATTCACCACTCCATTTAAAAATGCACTCTTAACATCCATTTGATACAAAGTAAAGTTCAAAGAGCAGGCAATAGCTAGTAGAATACAGATAGATTCTAACCTGGCAACAGGTGCAAAGGTTTCATCAAAGTCAACACCTTCCACTTGTGTATATCCTTGAGCAACAAGTCTGGCTTTGTTCCTGGTGACTAAACCATCTGCATTGGACTTGTTTTTGAAAATCCATTTTGTGCCAATTACATTAATGCCTTTGGGACGAGGAGTAAGGTACCAAACATCATTCCTGGTAAACTGGCCGAGTTCATCTTGCATTGCAGCAATCCAATACTCATCAAGTAAAGCTTCCTTATAGTTCTTAGGTTCAATTAGGGACACAAAACAGTATAGACCAGCCAGTCGTCGATAATCAACTCGACGTACTGATCGAGTGCTTTTCAAGGTGGAGCCAGATCGGCCGAGTGTTGGAACATGGTCGTCCGTAGGAAGGGACTGCGTTGGAACATGGTCGTCTTCAGTAGAGTTTGGGTTCTGGTGCTCATTTGGTTCAGTAGGATCAACTGAGTGTTTTGCTTTGTCAGAAGATTGAGACTGTGTTGGAACCTGAGAGTTGGCCGATTCTTCCTCCACAGCTTCTGGTAGTTGTTCCTTTTCTGAATCATCCACAATAACGTTTATGGATTCCATGAGAGTTTTGGTTCGATGATTAAAAACTCTGTAAGCACGGCTGTTGATGGAATACCCGAGAAAAATTCCTGGATCACTCCGATTATCAAATTTTTTCAACTGTTCTCTATCTCTGAGAATATAGCAAGTACTTCTGAATACATGAAAATACGAAACGTTTGGTTTCCTGCCCTTCCAGATCTCATAGGCTGTCTTTTCAGTGAATGGTCGAAGATACACCCTGTTGATTGTATAGCACGCTGTATTGATCGCCTCTGCCCACCATTTCTTATGAATATCCTTTTCTACCAACATAACTCGAGCCATCTCCTGTAGAGTTCTGTTCTTTCTTTCGACAATACCATTCTGTTGAGGAGTGATAAGAGCCAAAAACTCATGTTGGATCCCTAGCTCATCGCAGAAGGAACTGAATTGTTCATTCTCAAATTCTCTTCCACGATCACTTCGAATTCTGATTATCTTTACTACAGGACTTCCCTTTTCAGTTTGTAACTTTACTACAAGGCTTCGAAATACCTCAATCGTATCAGATTTCTCTTTCAAGAAGGCTACCCATGTAAATCTGGAGAAGTCATCAACACATACAAAAAATATATTTCTTTCCTCCTATGCTAGGTGTATTAACTGGCCCCATTAAGTCCATATGCAGTAATTCCATATTTCTAGAAGTAGTAATAAACTGAACTGAAGAATGAGGAGCACGAGTTTGTTCACCTTGTTGACATGGTCCGCACACAATTTCACCCTTGCTGGTCAAGATTGGCATTCTTCGTACAACTTTCATGTTATCAATTTTCACCAGTGTTTTATAGTTGAGGTGTCCGAGCTTCCTGTGCCAAAGAATTCCTTCATCCTGCTTTGAAAGCATGCATCGAACTTCTTGTTCCAACAAATAACAATTGTCTGAAGATCGTATTCCAGAAAGAACCTTGTTTTCTCCATACTTTACTACACATTTGTCCTTCTGAAATTCTACTATCATGTTGTCATCACACAGCTGGCTTATACTTAGCAAGTTTGCTTTTAGATCTTCAACCAATAATACACTTGTGAAAACTGGAAACCCTTCAATCTTTAATTCGCCCTTGCCAATCACTCTGCTCCTTTTTCCATCACCAAAAGTTACGTATCCGCCATCATATGGAGTAAGGTTCGTAAGGTATTTTGGAGTGCCAGTCATGTGACGAGAACAACCACTGTCAAAATACCATGAGTCACTGGAATAGGCTGATAAAGAAGTGTGTGCCACCATACACGTACAGGACCTTTTAATAACCCATATCTTCCTGATTCTTGTATGAGTATCGACTGTGTTGGAACACAGTTGTCTTCCCGCCATTTGATCTCTGATCAGTTTTTTACACTGATGTTTAGCATGTCCTTGGTACGTACAGTATTCGCAGATTAGAGGCTTTCTTTGATAAGGTTTCCCATACTTCCATTTTACTTCTCGAATCCTTGCTTTGAGAGTTACTGGTCTTTCGAGCACTTCAACCTCGGGTTCTTTCCTGTATCCAATCCCGTGTCTATCACCAAAGTTCTTTCCCATGTCCAGAATATCATCAAGCTTTGCTTTCCCGGAATTCAATTTAGAAATAGTTGCTTCAGACATCTCGGCTCTCTTGACTGCTGCTATCAATTTCTGACTCAGTTCTTCATTTTGTTTTCCAAGTTCTGCAACTGTGGATCGTAATTCCTTTTCACTTTCAATTAGCTTCCTTTTTTCTTCAATCAGCTCTTTGTTCTTGTCAGCTACTTGAACCCACATGGCATACATTTGTTCGTATGTACTATAAATCTCTTCATCACTTACAGACAAATCATCTTCATCACTGTGAGCATCGTCCAGATTCATGTTGGAATATACAACTTTCTCTTTGTTCAGTGTGTTGGAACACTGACCTTTTGGTGTATCATGGACCTTTGCTCCCAAGGCTACATAATTATTTGTGAGTTCTTCTTCATCTTTTTCATTATCTTCATCATCACTCCAAGAGGTGACATATGATCTTCCTTGCTTCTTGCGGGTGTTAGCACATTCGGCCTGAATATGACCAAATCCTTCACATTCTCTGCATTGAATTTGTCCAGCATGATTTGGTTCGTTGTTCTGATTTTTCCCGAACTGCATATTTCCTTGTTCAAATCTCAACCCACGATTGTTGTTTGAATCTTGTTGCTTTTGTCTGTTTCCGCCAAACCTCTCCTGGGATTTCTTGTTAACTACCTTCTTTAGAATCTTTGAGAAATTCTTTGTAATAAGTGCCAGTTTTTCAAACTCATCATCACTGTCAGACTCGTGACTCGCCTTGTCTGGAGAAACTTTGAACGCTAAATCCTTGGAGATTCTCTTGGTAGATTGCTGGAATGTCATCTCATAAGTTTGTAGCGAACCCATCAGTTCATCTAGGCTCATGGTGGCTACGTCTCTTGCTTCCTCTATTGCCGCTACTTGCATTGCAAATCTTTTGGGGAGAGATCGCAATGTCTTTTTTACTAACTTAGTTTCTTTGTACACCTTTCCAAGTTGGTAAGCCATGTTGGAGATATCTCTGAGCTTTCCATTGAATATGGCAATGGTGTCATCCTCCTCCATTTTGAGTTCTTCAAACTTGGTAGCCAGCATCTGTAGTTTGGATTCCCGCACTCGACTGGTTCCTTCATGAACAGTCTGTAAAATATCCCATGCTTTCTATGCTTGGTAGCATGTAGATATAAGCTTAAACTGGTTTTCATCAACAGCAGTGAAGATTGCATTCAGTGCCTTCGAATTTTCCAGTGATTCTTTAAGATCATCTGGAGTCCATTTAGACTTGTCTTTGAGTTGTTGACTTGACTCCCCTTCCACAGACTTAGAACTTGTAGCATCTTCTGTAGGATGACTCCATTCATTCTCAACATAAAACCACGCCAGTTCGTCCAGTGAATTGATAAATACCCTCATACGTGCCTTCCAATAGTTGTAGTTGTTTCCTTCTAACAGTGGTGGTCGAGAGACTAAAGCTCCTTCTCTTGTCGTCATGGTAAAACCGGATCTCACTTTCCTTGAAAACAACCAAGGGAACGATAAGTGACTCAGCTCTGATACCAATTGAAATTTAGTTTTACCACTTTTTCTAGTTTTTACTAGTGTGTTCCAACATGCCTAGTTTAACCAAGTGTAAAAAACGTGAAACGTAAAAGACACACAACTTGGTTACGCAGTTCGGTGTAAACCACCTACATCTGCGGGGCCTGACCCAGTTCAGAATGAATCCACTAATTAGAAAGATAGCATACAAAGTACAGTTTACAAAATACTTATCTTTACTAACTATGACGTGTGGACTCTGCTAGCTCCCCTAGCTACCGATCCGCCTTGATCAGACTCCCTCTGACCTCGAACTCCGTCGACGCAGGATCTCCTCCTCTCGAGGAATTAAGGTATACGATTCTGAACTTAGTGCGGCAGGACAGTGTTGGAACACAGTTTATTGGCTCTTGCAAATTTCGTAAGATCTCAAAACCTGGGTGCAGATTTTGCTCTATAAATTCGTGAGTATGCAGCCGTGTTTGTCCCCAATTTATATCCACGAATCAGACTTGAATACTCCTTGATTATCTCCACAATATTTCTATTCCAAATCTGATTCTTGAAGCATATCCAAATCCCATAAATAAAGGGATTTACCTTATATCATTCTATCCTATATATTCGAATCAATCTTCTCCTTATAAGTAGGAATTTTCATAAAACCAATTATGCTTCACACGCCTAATATATAGCCAAATATGCAATTACCATAAATTCTGAAAAGTCCAATATTTCGGCTTGAATTCCGTTAAATCCTTTGGCGTAACTGCTGCTCCAGTACCATGTTCCAACATGGTCTGTATATCAGTTCAAAAATAATTCATACAAAATTGCCAATAAAATAATTCCTTGACTTTACAGTAAGCTACACAAATCATTGTACGGCCTAAAACAAGCTTCACGGTAACGGTTTTTGAAACTCTCAGCTGCATTGAAGAAAGGGGGATTCAAAAAATCGTGGTCGGACTACTCTTTGTTCGTCAGAAGTCACAGAGGTACCGTCACTGTATTACTTTTCTACGCTAATGATGTAATTGTAGCTGGTAATGATTTGAATGCCATTAACCCAACAAAGGAGTTCTTGCAAGCCATTTCAAGCTCAAGGATTTGGGTTTGAAATTCCGTTCCACCTATTGTTATACTTTTACAAGTTGTTTAGCGTTTGGTGTTAAAACACAAAGTAAAATACGCAGTGCACACACAACTTGTTTACGCAGTTCGGTGTAAACACACCTACATCTGCGGGGCCTTGCCCAGATCAGAAACCATTCACTAGAAAGCAGTCTTTAGTACAAGAAGCTTAACTTAAATACTAATCCATTGCTAACCTACAGAGTGAATGTTGTGAGCTCCCCTCACTGTCGATCCTACGTCGTTGAACCCTCACGATCAACACGTCTCCCTGGATCTCCTCCTCCCGATGAATTAAGACTTCCTTGTTTCTGATCTTTATGAACTTGGTAGGATGAACAAACATTCCTCCAAAAACCACAGACCGATCGCTCCAAAGTTCTCACGTAGAGAATAGATCTTGGTCGCATCGTTGATTGCATTGTATTTTCTTGTATTTATCTCCATCGCAATCCTGCCTTCTGTGAACCTCTTTCCTTGTCTAATTCTACCATACATAGACTTCTAAACTAAGGAAAGATCTATTTCTAATCTGGTATTTAAATGGACAATCCTACATCAATAGGACTTGTACCATAAATAAACTACTTAATCAATTCCTAAATATTACAGGAATATTTGTTTACCAGAATTAGACTGCCACGAAATAAGATAATATTCTTCACAATATTCTGATTTGATCGCATAAATATACTCCATAATATGCTCCATAATTCGTGGATAGAAACCTTTGTTCGGAAATCCTGAATACCGGTGTTAAAACACCAGATCACCAGAATTCGCAATATGCCATAAATAAGTCCAACACCCGAGGACTCTACAATCTCCCCCTTGGCATATTTGTGAATTCATCAGCACAAATAACATAGGCACCCAGATGGCACAAATATTCAGACCGAACAGAAATCAATCACAATCAAATCAGAATCATTTAAACACAAAATCATTCAAAATTCTCCCCCTTAATTTATCAATATGTCAAGAACAACCAAGAAACAACCAAGAAAACTAATTATTCCAAACTGTCATCTGACCCAGCACTGTCCGAAGCACTATCATTCGACCCATTTTCAGTCTGAGTTGCTGCCAACAAGTCTCCTCGCTCAGCCTCCAGAGCAGCTAACTCCCCCTAAATCTTTATTATGGCAGCTTGATGACGTCCAAGAAGCTCTTGACAAACAGCTGCTCTCGCCTCAATGGCTCTCAATCGAGCTCTGCCTTCTTCCGAGCATGCTTGTGCTGGAGGCATTCCAGGGTAGATCCTTCACAATACGACCGCTCAAAGTTCTGAGTGTAGGCCGTAAGGCTTGAGTAGCAACCACTTCATCAGATTCTCTTGCAGCTGCACCTCCTTTTTGCAGGACCATGGAGATGACACAGGGATGTACTAGGGCTTCCTTCCTAGTCTTCCGAACACAGTCCAAAACATCATTGAATACCAGCCTTCCCAAATTGACCCTATGCCTCGCTCCCAGACTATAGAGGAGAGTTGCCATTTCTTTAGTCACACATGTATTGTTCACCCAAGGGATCCAGTTGTGAACAGCTACCATATACAGACAATAATATCTGGATGTAAGATTTGATGCAGGAATCTGCTGTCTGCCCGTCAGTGGCCAAGTTCTTTCCACCCCACCAGTTAACTCAACTGCCACATCATCAAAGTTCTCTGGCATCTGGTGTTGGAACACCGTTTGGATATTACTGGAATTTCCACGCTGCATACATCTATTCACAGCCTCAGGGGAGAACTCAAATACTTCCCCACGCACGTACACTCTGTGAAACCAAGGGGAATCTTCACTTTCACAGTCCTCCTTCATATTCGAGTAAAACTCCATCACCATCTGTTTATTATACTCGGTAAAACACGTGGCAGCTTTAAGTACTTGGAGGTACTGTAAAAAATCAGTAAAGCCACATTCTCGGTACTTCTCAGCATCTGCTGGCCTCTCTGCTAGTATCCTTCTCCCACTGATGAACTCCATTTTTTCTTGGCTCGCATCATCATAAAATTCATTGCATATAGCCTTACTGACCTCTGGTGCAGGTAGTGTCTTGGTCTTCATTTGCTCAGCAGATTTCTTCAGCCGTTCTGCACGCAATTTCCTCATTTTCTGCCCAATAGGCTCATCACTGTCTTCACTGTCAGCTGCACTATTGTGTCTGCACCTCTTTGATCTTCGAACTCTCTTGGAGTCAGAGGCCAATCTTTCCCTGGTAGTTTCAGATATCTGAGGTACAGATTTGTCTCCAGACTCAGGTGGTGTTTTAACACCGACCTCCTTTCTTTTCCTCTTGAGTCCCTGGACTGGACTTGTCTCTAGTGGTGTTCCAACACTACTATCAAGATCAGTGGGCAATTTCTCCCTCACTGTTGTCTTCTCCGCTGGTGTTTGAACACCAGTATCAAACAAATCAGCACCATCCACACTGTCTTCAGCAACATTTTCAGAAACGTCCATCTCAGAGTCTGACTGCAAAGACTCTATTAGTGCCTCACTTAGCATAGGGGGATCCTCTGGTTTGTTCATCAATGTGTCATCTATATCAGTTTCTCCTGCACAACCAGCTTCTTCCTCACTGTCACTAATCTCCACAACAGGAATAGGCAATAGTCTCAGTGATTCTTGAATCTGAAACAGGGGTTCATCAAAACAACCTATCTCTGTGTTACCAGCCATAGCAGAATCAGTGGATTTTACCACTTTTATCCAGGGCTGAATCACAACATCATCATCCAGGCATCTAATGACAGGCCTGTGCAGGGATCCTATTCGAGTATAAATTGTAAAATACTGATCTATATCTTCTCCCACTTTATACTGCTCACCAAAGTTGACTCCTACTAGTGAGGTATGAAATTTGCTAATTTCCTGAATTTCACCAATTCCCCCGTTTAACAGATCTTCCAACTTGAACCCATTCAACTTTCAATGCAAACTCTTATACTTTCTAAGATCAATATAACCTTTGTTTTGTACCATCCAAGTAACAAATTCCAAAACAGAGGAAAAATAAACACCATCACGAACAAACGAATGGTCAAACCTTGGCTTAGGGCGGCGGCGATATCTTCTATCCCACTGAATTATAGTCTGTTCTCGGCCTTCTGCACGCTCTCCCACTTCTGTATCGGGGTCAAGTTCCTCGACCCGAGGATTCTCCAGAATCTTCACACTTGAGAAACCCCCAAACCATCTTTTGTGGGTAAAATTCACCATTGTTCACTGGGCTTTGTTTGGAATGTGCGGTTTTGTGGGATTTAAAAAATTCAGTCTGAGCAGGATACTTGCGGGAGCTTGGTTAGAGAAGATGAACAGTTGAGGAAGTTGAATTTGTGTGGGAATCAACCACTTGTCACTCTCACTTACCTTTTTCGAAAAACGTAAAGCCACTCTATTTTTCCTTCTTTCTGAGTACAGCAATTGCACACTTAGGCCCATCAGCATAATTTTTCTGGCCCAAATTTCAGCCCGTCTGATTTCCTTTTCTCTAATTTCCCTCGGTGTTTAAACACCACTCCACATATTTTTGATATTTTTAATTTTTCATATTTTTTTTCTTTTTCACCATATTATAAAAGAAACAACACAACAGTAAATAATACAATAGAAAGTACAAATCAGAGTACCTTACATTCGACAGACACCCAAGTGCTGTCTGAGGCCTTCAAACGTCTCACCATCCAGAGGTTTTGTAAAGATATCAGCCAGTTGTTCTGCTGTTGGTACATACTGGACTGCGACTTCTCCTTTTTCAACCAAGTCTCTGATAAAATGATGTCGGATATCGATGTGCTTTGTTCTAAAGTGTTGCACAGGATTCCTGGAAATATCAATGGCACTTTTATTATCACACAGGACTGTCAAACTCACATCATTGAACCCATAATCTCTCATCATCTGCTTCATCCACAATAACTGCGCACAACAACTCCCGACAGCTAAGTATTCTGCTTCAGCCGTAGATAATGATATAGAATTCTACTTTTTACTGTACCAACTAAAAGATTTGATCCAGCAAAGAAGCATCCACCAGTGGTACTCTTACGATCATCAGCATTCCCGGCCCAGTCAGAATCACTGAAACCTACCAACTGCGAATCCTTGTTTCGAGAAAACCATACTCCATACTCGACTGTTCCACTTATATACCGAATAATCCTCTTCACAGCTGACAGATGTGACTCCTTTGGATTAGCTTGATAGCAAGCACAAATACCAACACTCAGACAGATGTCTGGTCTGCTTGCAGTTAAGTACAACAAACTGCCAATCATGCTCCTGTACAATTTTTTATCCACACTTTGACCCAGTTCATCTTTTGTAAGCTTGTCGGTGGTAGCCATTAGAGTGCGTACTGCTTTTGCACTTGTAAGTCCGAATCTCTTGATTAAGTTTTCAGCAAATTTCTGTTGGTTGATGAAAAAACCATTCTGCTCCTGAGTAACCTGTAATCCCAGAAAATATGAAAATTTTCCTACCATACTCATTTCGAACTCCTTAGTCATTAAGTCAACAAATTCCTTCACCAATACCGAAGAGGTGGATCCAAAAACAATATCATCCACATAAATTTGTGCGATTAGAATATTTGTCCCCTTCTGCAGCACAAACAGTGTTCGGTCCACTCCCCCTCGACGATAGCCCTTCTGAATCAGAAAGGTTGTCAGTCGCTCATACCATGCACGAGGTGCCTGCTTTAGACCATACAGTGCTTTATTCAACCGATATACATGGTCAGGAAAATGTGGGTCTTCAAACCCCTTAGGCTGTTCCACGTAGACTTCCTCCTTTACTAGCCCGTTCAGAAACGCACTCTTGACATCCATCTGATGAAGAGTAAAGTCCAGAATGCATGATACTGCCAACATTAGTCTGATCGACTCCAATCTGGCTACTGGTGCAAAAGTTTCATCGAAATCAACCCCTTCTACTTGGGTGTACCCTTGAGCAACTAGTCGCGCTTTATTCCTGGTGACGTTTCCATCCGCATCAGATTTGTTCTTAAAAATCCACTTGGTTCCAATCACATTCACATTCGCCGGCCGTGAGGTAAGATACCAAACATTGTTTCTCTCGAATTGCTGTAATTCTTCTTGCATTGCCGAAGCCCAAAATTCATCGAGCAGAGCTTCTTTGTAATTTTTTGGTTCAGTAAGAGAGATGAAACATGATAGTCCTGCCAATTCTCTGTAATTTACACGCGGTTGATCCCTCAAGTGCATGTATCTGGCCGGACTCTGTTCAGAGTCATGTGTTACAGTTTCCGGAGTTTCAACACCGGTTGACGGTGTTGGTGTTTCAACATCAGTAGAATTTCCTGAATCAAGATTTGGTGTTTCAATACCAATATCGCCTTCTCCCAAAAACTCTTCTTCTGAGTCGTCAACCACCACGTTAATAAATTCCATAACGACTCCAGATCGATGGTTAAGAACTTGAAAGGCTCGACTCGTGGGAGAATACCCCAGGAACGTACCAATATCACTCCTGGAATCAAATTTGGCTAAGGGTTCTCGGTCCTTCAGAATATAGCACTTACTCCCAAAGACATGGAAATATGACACATCCGGTTTCTTCCCTTTCCAGATCTCATATGGCGTCTTTTCTGTAAATGGGCGCAGATATACTCTGTTGACAGTGTAGCATGCTGTATGTACTGCCTCAGCCCAATATCTAGCATGAATCTTTTTCTCGGCTAACATTGCTCTTGCCATTTCTTGCAACGTTCGGTTCTTCCTTTCTACTATACCATTTTGTTGGGGAGTTATGGGAGCAGAGAACTCATGGTGTATTCAAAGTGTCTCGCAAATATCCTGAAATTTCGAGTTTTCGAATTCTTTTCCATGATCACTCCTGATTCGTGCGATTCGTACATGGGTGGATCCTTTTTCTACATGTAGTCTGTGAGCCAAGTTCTTGAAAACATTCGCAGCCTCTGACTTCTCCTTTAGAAATGATACCCACGTATACCTCGAGAAATCCTCTACACATACGAAAATATACTTCTTCCCTGCTACACTGGGAGTGTTTACCGGTCCCATTAAATCCATATGCAGTAGTTCCAAAAGTCGTGACGTTGAAACATCGTGTACTGCATGGTGAGGAATCCGGATTTGCTTTCCTTCTTTACATGACCCGCATACAACCCCCCTGTTGTCACTGATTTCGGGAATCCCTCTGACTGCCTTTAGTCTGGAAATTCGTGCTAAGGATTTATAGTTTATGTGCCCCAATTTTCTGTGCCACAGAGTACGGACTTCCTTCTGTGAACTCAAGCAGGTGACGACTTGGTCGAGCAGATAGCAGTTATCCATTGATCTTGATCCAGTGAATGTTCCAGTCCCATGATTTACTACACATTTCTCCTTGTCAAAAAACACACTCATTTCATTGTCACATAAATGGCTGATGCTCAATAAGTTTGCCTTCAGACCTTCCACTAGTAACACATCTTGGAAAACCGGTAGCCCTTTGATGGATAACTCACCTTTGCCGATTATTCTACTGCGTTTCATATCTCCAAATCTCACATGTCCTCCAAATCCAGGTTTAAATTCACGCAGGAATTCAGGTACCCCAGTCATATGTCTTGAACAAGCACTATCAAAATACCAAGAGTTCCCTGTATGTGCCCCAAAGCAAACAAAACTTGAAAAAGACACATCTTGAGTTTTTCGAATCCATACCTGGCGCGTTGGTCGAGCGATGTGGTGTGGGCTTTGGTTATCCCGTGTGTTCAGAAATTTGGTTCTGTATCCACCAGTATTGTACCAGTGCCTTTTATCATACCTTGTCACAGTGTTGAATCTCCGATCTGTTGAGTTGAAAGATAATGTCCGAAGCAGCTGAAAACATCTATTTCTTACATGTCCTTGCACTCCACAGTATCCGCATAATCTGATCCTTTTGATAGGGCAATTTCTCTCAGTTTTTCTTGAGGCTGGTGCACCTTGATCTGCCTTGTTCCTCCATGAATTTGCCGGTATAGATCCTTCATAACCAATTCCATATTTGGTCGTCTGTCCCATTCTTAGACAATCTTCGAGCTTAGCCTTTCCAGTATTAAGTCGTTTAATAGATTGTTCTGCTGCCTCTGCTCGTTGCACCATTCCAGCAAATTCCTTTTTGAAGCTTTCCAGTTCCCCGATTGCCTTTTCCTTTTCAACTTCCTTTATTTTAGCTTCGTCACTCAGTCTCTTGTTCTCAGACTTGAGCACTTTGTTTTCATCCGCTACTTTTAACCACATCTTGTACATTTCCATGCTTTCCTTGCGAATGTCGTCATCACTAATACTCCTAGTTTCTTCATCTGAGGAACCACTTTCATCATCATTCATCATACTGAAACCTTCCTCGAAAGAATCTTCTAACTCCGCCACTGACATGCCGAAAGCAACATGATTGGTGTACTCCTCTCCGTCCTTACACTCGTCTCCTACGTCATCGTCACTCCAGGTTGTGGTATATGATTTTCCTTGCCTTTTAAGCGTATTTTCACACTCAGCTTGTATGTGCCCAAAACCTTCACACTCTCTACACTGGACTTTTCTGTTCAGGTTTGGATTTGTCGATTTAAACTTTGGTGTTTCAACACCAATTGCTTGGCCAAATCTGGGAGTGGAGTTTGCGGTTGGATATTTGTTACCACCTGACTTCTCTTGTGGCTTCCTCCCCATCTTCTTCATAAATCTGGAGAAGTTCCTGGTTAAGTTTGCAATTTCATTGGACTCTTCATTATCTGAATGATCTTCCGACTTTTCAGAGGTTCTGCTCGAGAAAGCCATCTCTTTCTTTCCTGCTTTTGTTTGCAGCATCTCCATCTCATAAGATTCCAGTGATCCCATCAGTTCATCAAGTGTCATTGTCCCTATCCTTCCATTCTCATTAATTGTTGTAACCTTCATGTTGAACCGTGGAGGTAAAGCTCTTAACACTTTCCTGACAAGCTTTTGGTCTTTGTACTTTTTGCCAAACTGAAAAGCTTTGTTTGCAATATCTCGGACTCGTCCATTGAACTCAGAAATGGTCTCATCTTCACGCATCTTTAGTTCTTCAAATTTTGATGTGTAATATTGCAGCTTTGATTCTCTTATAGAGCTTGTCCCCTCATGGTAAGTCTGTAACACATCCCACGCTTCCTTAGCAGTCTCACAGTTTGAAATCATCTCAAACTGATCTTCGTCCACAGCCGTAAAGATGGCATTCAATGCTTTTGAGTTGGACACGTGTGCTTTATGCTCCTCGGTGGAATATCTAGAGAATGGTTTAGTGGCAGTGGAGCTTGATCCTTCAGTTGCGTCACTAGCAGGTGGAGTGTATTGATTTATGACATAGTTCCAAGCTTGATCATCTAGAGCTCCAATGAACACTTTCATACGTGCCTTCCAGTAAGCATAATTTCCTTGTTCCAGCAACGGTGGTCGCGTGACTGACGCCCCCTCCTTTGGTGCCATGGTGAAACCTGATCTCACTCTCCCTGTATAGGGGTCAGCAAGTGCCTTGCTCTGATACCAATTGAAATTCCGTTCCACCTATTGTTATACTTTTACAAGTTGTTTAGCGTTTGGTGTTAAAACACAAAGTAAAATACGCAGTGCACACACAACTTGTTTACGCAGTTCGGTGTAAACACACCTACATCTGCGGGGCCTTGCCCAGATCAGAAACCATTCACTAGAAAGCAGTCTTTAGTACAAGAAGCTTAACTTAAATACTAATCCATTGCTAACCTACAGAGTGAATGTTGTGAGCTCCCCTCACTGTCGATCCTACGTCGTTGAACCCTCACGATCAACACGTCTCCCTGGATCTCCTCCTCCCGAGGAATTAAGACTTCCTTGTTTCTGATCTTTATGAACTTGGTCGGATGAATAAACACTCCTCCAAAAACCACAGACCGATCACTCCAAAGTTCTCACGTAGAGAATAGATCTTGGTCGCGTCGTTGATTGCGTTGTATTTTCTTGTATTTATCTCCATCGCAATCCTGCCTTCTGTGAACCTCTTTCCTTGTCTAATTCTACCGTACATAGACTTCTAAACTAAGGAAAGATCTATTTCTAATCTGGTATTTAAATGGACAATCCTACATCAATAGGACTTGTACCATAAATAAACTACTTAATCAATTCCTAAATATTACAGGAATATTTGTTTACCAGAATTAGACTGCCACGAAATAAGATAATATTCTTCACAATATTCTGATTTGATCGCATAAATATACTCCATAATATGCTCCATAATTCGTGGACAGAAACCTTTGTTCGGAAATCCTGAATACCGGTGTTAAAACACCAGATCACCAGAATTCGCAATATGCCATAAATAAGTCCAACACCCGAGAAATCTACAGGGTTTACTAAAATTTTTCCTTAGCATAGAAGTAGATCGCTCGAAAAAGGGGATTGTTCTGTCACAAAGAAAATATGCATTGGAGGTGTTGGAGGATGCTGTTTTCCTCGATTCGAAGTCGGCACGAGTGCCCTTCGAATCGAATGTGCAACTTACCAAGGGTGAGGGGGAGCAGCTGTCGGATCCATCTCAATATAGGAGACTTGTTGGATGCTTGATATATCTAACCATCACAAGACTTGACTTGACGTATGCAGTACATGTCCTAAGTCAATATATGGACAAGCTGCGAACTCCACATCTAGATGCAGCACATCGGGTTCTGAAGTATCTAAAAGGAACTCGTGGTCAAGGAGTTTCGTTGCCTGCTAATGGAGAATTGAAGCTTGTGGTCTACTGTGATGCAGACTGGGCTCGCTGCCCGGACATGCATCGTTCAACAACGGGTTTCTGTGTGCTCATGGGAGAAGCGCCAATCTCTTGGTGGACGAAGAAACAACACACGGTTTCAAGGAGCAACGCTGAGGCCGAGAATAGGTCCATGGCAACTACATGTTGCAAAGTTACTTGGTTGACAAACCTTCTACGAGACCTTCATGTGCATCAGAGGTTTCCAATAAAGATGTTTTGTGACAACAAGGCAGCGATCCATATAGCGTCGAATCCGGTCTTCCATGAGCGGACCAAACAAATAGAGATTGTTTGACATGTTGTGCGGGAAAAGGTGGCACAAGGACTAGTGACGACATATCATGTTCGAACTGATCAACAGCCGGCCGATTTATTCACAAAACCGTTGACAGCAAAGTAGTTTCTATTTCTTCTATCCAAGTTGGATGTTGTGAACATACACTCAAACGTGAGGGGGAATCTTGAAGAAAAGAATATTCCTTCTTAATTGTGTGATCATATCCCTACGTGATTTACTCCTAGAATGATGTTGTACCATTGGTGTAGTATCTTTTAGGAGCTCTACCTTAATTAGAATAGCTAGATTGAGCTCTATTTAAGTTGTAAATTTGTACAATGAAAAATACAGAAGATATATATCTTTCCTCCTACAATTTCTTGAGTTTTACCAAAGTATTCTGCTGCATTATAAAAATCTAGATACAACTGATTCGTTTTTCGGGTCTCTTATTATGAAAGGAATCTTGAGAGCTTGTTAGAAGAGAGGAATTCACTTAAATTTGAACCCACAAACATATGAAAAAAGCAGCAATTTTAATTCAGCTGTACTTCTCAAGTTGAGATGATAGTATCATAGTATGGGTATGTGAAAATGGTGTAGATAGCCTATAGACTGTATGTAATATGAACAACAGAGGAGTTTTAGTTTATCTTCAACTCTCAAAGATTGCCTTGCATCCACCTCTGTAGCATTTCTAGTGATGCTTGTGGCTGATCCATCGGAACCATATGACCAGCATTGAGCACCTTAAGAAACGTCAGAGGCCCGTGGCCCTTATGCTGTCCTGCCGGCTTGCTATTAACCGTGAATGGAACCGTAGGAGCCGCTAGAAATTCCTTCTGACCGGACCATGCCATGCCTTGAACCCATTTCGAGTTTCCTATACGTACATGTCAGAACATGTTATACTATAGTTGCTTGCCATTGTTTTTGGCCAACTGTCACACCAAGTTTAAGAAAAACAAGTCAAAAAATGGTATACCTAGCCAGTTGCAAATGAGATCATACTCCCCTGCATATACTAGAAGCATGATTCCATCTTCAAGGAGTTGTGGAATGCCTGCTTCAAGATTCTGCATCCAGTCTCCCTCCATCGCATTATAAACTGTTTGACTACATGAAACATATTCAATATTTCCAACCCCTAGTGCTTCTCTAACTGTGTCCTGGTTGAGGAAGCTCTCCACACTTGAGAAATCATAGCACATGCTACCCACACATTGCTTTCGGATATCGTAGTACTGCAGCTCAGAGATTTATAATCATACATGTCAGTGATCTTAATAGCCTATTTATTGTTGCATAAACAACAAAATACTTTCCTATCTTACATTAATATTTCCTGCAATATCCAAGATATTCTGGAAGAGTTCGTTTCCTAGATCAAACGCCGTCCCACAAGAGGTACTTCCACTACCAGAATCTGACATAGACGGAAACCCCTATTAGTGTCGCAGTGTGCATGCTTTTAAAGATATGACAAGGTATAACATCCATATTCTATTTAAGTTTACGAGATGTTGCGTTTATATTTCTTTTATCTGCGTTAATGTGAACTAAAATGTCTTGAGTTTTTTGGGTAGGAGTATTGATCAGTACCACAGTCTTGTATGGCCTGTTCGGTTTGAGTGACAGAAACCTGCATGCCATCGAAGTCCGATTGACGGATCAGTTTGTTATCCAGGGCAAATTGAGGTAGCTGTGGATACTGAAGTGCTGGATTTGTGAGTCCATTGCCCATGGCAAAACCCTGCTCAATCATAAGAACATTTTTTGGAGTGAAATCATTAAAACATAAGGTAAATTACTGAGGTTGGCATTAGGACATGATATACCTTTAAGTTAATAACAAGCCCTTCTTTGTTCTTGTTCCCTTGGTTGATCCTTCCAGCAAGAGCAGGGACGTAGTGTCCAGCATATGACTCCCCAGCTATGTAGAAATCATTCTTTGCATACTCAGGGTGCTTTTTCAAGAAGGCCTGATACATGGCATGGAGAATATAGTGTGATTAATCAACTCCACCTGAGTTCTGGATAAATTAAAGTCAATTAACTACCACAAATATCCTTCTCCCTCTGTCTCATTTAATGCTGCAATTTAACTATTCATTTAGTCTAAACTTCTTATGAAAAATGTTTAGGATCAAACATTTTTCAAGTTAAACTGCGAAAGCCAAAGTGCGAAGATTGAAATGAGACAGAAGGAGTAGTAATTAAGAAACCAACCTGCACAAAGTTGTATAGGTCATCACTGACACCCTTCTCATCATGGCGAAGATCATCGTCGCTAGAGCTGTAACTGAATCCTGTTCCGGTTGGCTGATCGACGAATATGATGTTTGATATCTGAAACAGCTTATATGATTGGTTAATCAACTTCTCAAAATAATAGGTGGGTTGAACATAACGTGAGGCACAATTGGTGGGTGTTGCATTACCTTGTCCCAGCCAAAGTTGTTCCACTTAAGGGAGAGGTCATCTGTGATATGGAAAGGACCATTTTCAAAAAACAAAGCTAATTCACTGCCACAACCTGGTCCCCCGGTAAGCCAAATGACAACGGGGTCAGAGTTATTTTTCCCTCTTGATTCGAAGAAGAAATAGAACATCCTGTGAACGAAGCAGTTCAGTCTTTTGAAATACTTGTTTTTAAATCAGAATAATATTTAACATTCCATTGTTTTCTTACTTTGCTTTTTATTACATTGCTGGAACTCTTACCTTTCATTACTGTTAAGGAAATAGAAACCCTTTCCTTGTAGAAAAGGTTATAGATGTTAGTTACCTTATAGAATTAGTTATACATGGTAGTTACCTTATAGAATTAGTTGCAGATGATAGTTTTCTTATAGACTTGGAATTATATTCCTGTTAGACTTTGGTTTGTTGTAAGCCTATATATTGTAATCCTCATCATTGATGAGATGTGTCATTGATTAATATCAGTGCACCATAATAAAGTTCTCCATATTTTATCATGGTATCAGAGACTAAAATTCTGAAACCTGAATAGAAAATTTTCCACTGCATTAAAACCTGCCGTCTGACGTCCACGCGCCGCCGATCTTGATGCCACGCGCCAACCACCGCCATGTGCCGATCGCCGATCGCCGTTCGCCGTCGTCCAACGTCTAACGACCGCTGCTCGCCCTCACGCGCTGTTGCGCCGCCGCTTACTCTCCGCCGGTGTGTCCTGTGCTCCTGATTTGTACCTGATTTTTACAAGATGTCTGGCTCTGAAGATCAGCCTCGTTTTGCTGCTCCGAAGATTTAGGATATGAGTGGTTATGATGTGATTACAGCTTTACTTCAGCAGCTGCAATTGCAATCTAGCCCTCATACTACTTTACCGATTGGTCGTGTGTCGACTGATTCTTACTTCATTGGTCCTAGCGATGGTCCAGGTTTACAACTTGTACCGCCCATACTGATGTTGGTTTTGAGGCTACTGCGCTTCAGAACAATAATGGCTATGAGGTAATTGGGACTTTACTGAAACAGTTGCAGTTGCAATGTGACCCTAAAATACCTATACATGTTGGTCATTTGTCGACTAAGCCCTACTTCATTGGCACTTCTGACGGGCCTGGTTTGGTTATTGCACCCACCATCCTGAAGGGTCAAGAGAATTACCTTGAATGGTCTCCTACAAATACTGCTCTACCAGCTGCTACTGTTACGGTTGTTGCTGCTACTTCTACCCCTACTGAGAATTTTTAAATTTTTTGTTTTGTTTTATTGATTAGCAATTTCATAATCTTCTTCGCAAGTTGGACATTCTTGTCATCATGCTCCAACTTGAGGGCGAGTGTTAAGGAAATAGAAACTCTTTCCTTGTAGGAAAGGTTATAGATGGTAGTTACCTTATAGAATTAGTTATAGATGGTAGTTACCTTATAGAATTAGTTATAGATGATAGTTTCCTTATAGACTTAAAATTATATTCCTGTTAGACTTTGGTTTGTTGTAAGCCTATATATTGTAATTCTCATCATTGATGAGATGTGTCATTGATTAATATCAGTGCACCATAATAAAGTTCTCTATATTTTATCAATTACATTCGGACATCAAATGTTTTCCTCAACAAGCCGTAGGATTATTGTACTTTTGAAAATGGTTATAGTTGACCGTTTTTGGTATACTAAAATGAATTTTAAACTTGACCATTTAACATCCCATACAATTAAGCTAATGGGTCATTAATTTGTTGGGAAAAGAACGAGACATTAGATACAATTTAGATACAATGATACCTAATCGAAATTCACATTTTGATACTATAATATACTTACTCTTTAAAGATACATACTTTTTCATATGTTCCATTTGTAGAATTTTTTTCATCAAACAGTGGGCACTGTTTTTAAAAAATGCTATTCACTCTCAACTGAAAAAACATTTTTTAAATACATAGATACGAAAAAAGATTAAAAAAAGATAGATTTGAAGGACAAATTTAAAGGTTAAGTATGAAATAATAAATTTCAATTGAAAATGGTTCATATTCTGGACATTTGCTAGGAAATGAATAGTGTGTAAACAAGCAATGATCTTTTTAATTATATCAATAAAATAAACTAATGCTTTAAAACTCTGATCTAATCATTCTTCCCAGACCCACAATTTCTCCTATTCCTTAAAAATAAACTAATACTCACTTTGTACTATATAAAATTACCCACTTACTTTATCACACTATTCCCTATCAAAGTTTGACCGCATATTTGAATAGATATACGAGACATAATATTATCGTATGTGATATTGTTCAATTTATCGTAATAATTAGTTTTCAGAAAGTAACTTTTGTTTGCTGTTATTATACGTTAATGAATATATTAACGGTTAAACATGTCTTTCGAACGGTATGCAATAATTAGATTGTAATTTAAGTTGGAATGGAGGGAGTAGTTAAAACAAAAATGAACTATTAAATAAAAATAAAAGGTATGTTCTTTAAAAAATAATTAAAAGGAATAAACTCGAAATGTTAAGGACTATACGTTCATTTCGTCCCCTAACCAATTACATAAGAATCATGTGCAGAGGGATAAGGTAATTCTACTATAAAAATAATTTTAAAATGGAGAGGGCATGTTAATATCGTGGCATATTATATAGTTACAAAAAGAATGTGAGGATATAGTTAGGTATTGGATGAACTCGATCTGCCTGACTGAATACAAAGACTGTGGTCTTGGATTTTTCATTACCATGGTGCGGAGGGCATAGTTTTCTTTGGCAGAAGAAGCGGTAGAACCAAACGCTAAAGCCAAATACGAATGCATCATCTTAATTATACAAGAAAAATGAAGAAAAGAAAACCAAAATATCCACAATCCTATACATAATATATTATAAGTCTAACTTCCTCTATCTCATTTCAAACGACAATTTAACTATTTATTTAATTAAAATTTTCTAACTTTGACCATAAAATTAAATTCATGAATAAGTATTGTAAAATCTAGATTTATCTAGTTGGCAATTTGTGGAAATTATACAAATATGGTATTATTGAGTTGCAAGAAAGAATTTTGGTGAAATAAAGAAAGGTTGAAGACTGAATTCGAGAAGGATACATCTCGCCCAAGTTGTATTTGAGTTGGAGAATATATCAGTTCCTATATATGTGTGATTGGATTAATGTTATGGAATTGGAGATGGAATAAACTTCATGTGTGCATGCGAAAATCAGCATACTTACGCCAAGATGTTTCGTGAAAAAGAACACAGAATATTATGGTATTTGTGATTTATGTAAATCTGAATATTCTGCTATATATTAGGCGTATGGAAGCATAATTGATTTATGGAAAATCTCTATAAATATGGAGTTGTTATTATCGAATATATGGGAGATATTGAGATAAGGAAAATCCCTTTATTTATGAAATTTGGATATGCTTCAAGAGGCAGATTTGGAATAGGAATATTATGGAGATAATCATGGAGAATTCAGATCTGCTCATGGACTATATATAGAAAACAAACACGGCTGCATTATTTACGGACTTAATAGAAAAAATATGCACACGGATTTTTATCTTTCGAGAATTGCAAAGAGCCAGAATTCTATGTTCCAACATATGAACCTGCTGCACAAAGTTCAGAATCATATGCCTTAATTCCTCGGGAGGAGGAGATCCAGCGTCGACGAGTTTCGAGGTCAGAGGGAGTCTGATCAAGGCGGATCGGTAGCAAGGGGAGCTTGCAGGATTCACGTTATAGTTAGATAAGATAAGTATAATTGTATGGTGTACTTTGTACTGTATCTTTCTGATTAGTGGATTCATTCTGAACTGGGTCAGGCCCCACATATGTAGGTGGATTTCACCGAACTACATAACCAAGTCTTGTGTCTTTTATGCTTTATTTTATTGCATACTTGGTTAGATATGTTATGTTGGAACACAGTAGTGATAATTGAATTAATTAGGTAAAACCAAATTTCAAGTATAAATACTATTGGTGAATAAGTATAAATACTAGTGGATAAGTATAACTTTGACTATAATTAAATTTGGTATATTATATGTTCACAAGGAGTCTATCTCTTGAAAGATGGTGTTTCCATAAGTCATGGAAAGACCAAAGTTTAAAGTGTAAATTAGAAGAAATAAAGATAAAATTTTTGGGTCGCATGAATCGGGTTATAAACTTTATTACTACTATACGTTGCATAATAAATTTTTAATATTGTAACTTATATCTTTTACTTTTTAATATTATAATTAAATCTCATATTTTCATAAATTTATAAAAATGTCATATTTCCCAAGACTTTGTCATTCACAAGTTTTAATTATGATTAATGAAAAATATTAAATATCAAATATTTTTCAAGTTAACGGTAAAAAATCAAAGTGACCGGAAAAAGGGAGATGGATAGTTGATGAATACTTCACCTTGCTCCTATGGTCTGTGGGAGGCTAAAATATCCGGCATGGTGACCCAAGTCATTTACGTTGGAATTAGGATCGTCGGCTAGAATTTCACCGAACTGCAATCGTTTTTCGACTATTTCGGTCAAAGTATGGTCATCCACAGCCTCGTTGATATTGACGTCGCGCTTCGGAAATAGATTCAGCTCTCTTATCATTTTCTTTGCCGGCGGTTCCGACAGCACTGACTCTTTGAGGCTTTTTTGATGATTGATGACTCTAGCTGAAAACGTTGAAGAACTCATGAGGATCATGAGTATGGAAATGGAAAGAGATAAATGATGATAAGATTGTGCCATTGTTTTGGAATTGTACTGTGTATGGTACTATGGTTATAGGTTTAGGGAAAATGGATATATAGATTTTGAAAGTTAACAAGGACGGTTATCGTAAAGAAAGTAGTCTTGGGATTTTGGCATTTTGCAATTCATCTGTTTATACATCTAAATTTTAATCGTAGCCAAAAAAGATAAAAACAATCTTGTAGTCAATGAAACCTGATTATTAGTGGTCACAACTAACATGATGTTTGCTACTCTCACCTTTCCTACTGTTTATTTACGTTACGATATGCTTATCTGTTTCAGGACCAAGATTACGTAGAGAGATCATATATATTATGGTAAGAAGATATCTCACGACAAACTCTATTTTTTCACTTATACACTATATTTATTAAATTATATATTCCTTCTGTTTTATTTCAAGTTGTAGTTTGATTATCCATGTAGTCAAAAATTCATAACTCTGACCCTGAATTGAATTGGCATATAAGTATAAATGACTATTGATGTGGTATTCTCGGTCAGGCAAGATGGCTGATGATCATCGTTAGTAAGCTGAACATGCAAGAAAGGTCCCGGAATTGATTCCGGGGAAAGAGCTCTGGCAATCAAGTCAGTTCTTTCCTTTAAAGAATTGGTATTTCTTAGTTTAGTCTCACTTACCTAGCTAGTGTTGCTTTCGTTGTATTTATAGTAGGCTGCAATCATGGCTCTGCATTGCTAGTGTCTGAGATCGTGGGTTGCATCGTGGTTGCTACAATCTCGGTTCGTGGCTACGTTTTGGACGTGGCTCTGTCTTTCTCGATTCGTGGCTAAGTCTCTATGATATGGCTCCGCCTTTCTCTGTTCGTGGCTGAGTCTCTCGGATATGGATCTGCTTTGCCCTATTCGTGGCTTAGTCTTGGGCTGGGCCCAAAGGTCAACAGCTTTTAGTTTGTGTGCTAGGTATACACCATAAGCCTCCACCCACCCTAGCCATGAAGTTAATGAAACGCGAAGCGATGACTATATTTATTGAATGTGTGCGAACTGTTGTTCTGTTTATTTCCTAAATTGTAATAACATGTTCGTCATCACAGTAACTTATATTGTCTTCGCAAAGTATTGCGTGCTTCTTGGCTACGCTTGAGATTTTGTTGGATTATCTAGTTTTTTCAATTTGAATCTAAATTCATACTTTGAATTTAGGACTTCTGATATGCTTGGTTGTTGCGATGAAACGTAGATTCTCTCCTCATTCTTCGCTATGATGCTCTGAATTATTTTACCATCCATTTTGTCTCCGTAGCTTATAAATGCTCTGAATTTCATTGCCTAACCTTGTCATTGTTCACTGTATTGCCTATTCATGTACCGTCACTGTCTCATTTTCCGTAAAAGGTAACTTAATTTTTGTCAAAATTTCATCATGACATTTTTTATTGATTTAACGCTTGATTTAACGCCTCGTTTTTTTACATTCTAATGTTTTACTTTATGTTTTGAACCTTAAAATCATCAGACCTTCATCTTCATTGTCCATTCTTATTCTTCTTGCATCATTTGTTCTTCATCTTTTTTATTTTCTCCTTATCTTTTCCTCCTTATCTTTTCTGTACGCGTTTCTCTTAATTGTGAATTTGTGCAATGTCTTTGGTATGCCAATTTTTTGTTTACGTTTAACCGGAAAGTATCAGGTTGTCTTCTCCGGCGTACTACCTGTGTTAATTTTTCCTTGAATACTCTGTTGTGTGTTTTATAGCTCTAATTAATAGGGGTTTCCTTTCGAATTTTAGGACCCATTCCTGTTCTAATGTCTACCTGTAATCTTACTAATTCTCCCGTAGAGGATGTCCAGATTGACGATGTTAATTATGGGGAGGATTCTAATCATCCCACCAGTTCTTCCATCCTTAATAGCATTTTGTCCGACGATTGCTTGGATAATTTAAAACCTAATTTTCCTTTTAAGTCCTCGCTTGAACTCAAAGCCCCTCTTATTTCTGAGAGTGTTCGCGTTCTTCCTGATGGTTACATGTCTTGTTATTTAGATTATCTTAAATTTGGTCTTGTTTTTCCTATCCTTCGGCATGTCATAAATCTGCTTCTTTCATATCAGATCACATTATCTCAGTTTCATCCTAAAGGTATCGCAATCATTATGGGTTTTCAGTGTGTGCACCTAAGAAAATGTCTCTTTTTCTGTTGACCTATTAAGTAGCTTGTATAAGCTTTGTAAGGTTAAAACTCAATGGACAAATTCAATTTTTATCACGTAATAACCTATGTTGAGTTTGTCATTGGGTTCCCTAGTAATTGCGGTGTGTGGTGCAAATTGTTTATATGGGAAAGTAGATCATGAACGTGAACAGATCCTTCTGTCTTGGAACTACAATGTTCCTAAGTCTAAGCTTTCTAGGCTGAGGGTTCATCTTACTACTAATTTCAAGGTTATGTTACAACTCAGCGAACACTCTATAGGTCTTCGTCATGCTGAATCTGAGAATGAAGGCGTTTGATTGTTGCTATCTTGTGGTTTCTCTATTTTTCATGCATTATTTTTTCCCTTGTTGTTTTTCGTATTGCTCATATATGTTTGTGTGTTCGCTTCACTTAAGTTTTGTGTTGAAGGACAAATATGGATCTAGTTGGGCGTAAGGTTGACAGGTCATTTATTCCTGATGGGGAGGAGGTTGAGGAAATGGACAACGTGTCCGTCCAACTACATGGTACTGATGCTGACAGTGTCTTCCAGGAGAATCTCACTCAGGCTATTTCATAGTTAATACCCATTAAAGGTAAGGTACCAGAAGGCAGGAGGTATCTGTAGATGACGTTGTTGCTGCCGCTAAAGAAAGAAAGAGAAAGAAACAGGGTGATGGTTTGTCAACTGCCTTGGGGCTCCCTGAGAAAAGACGTCGCACTTATCAGTCTTGTTCTAGGCCTCCACTGTGAAGTTGTAATCTGTTGATAGAAGGGACTATTCCTGCCACTCTCTCTCAACTCTCTCTCTCTCTCTTCACGAATCGATGGTCGTGGTATGTTCGCTGTAACTTTAAAATGTTTTCTGTCTTATTTTGGTACACTATCTTTGCGATGCCTAATTGTTATATTTGTTTGTATATTGTTTTTGGCTATGTCATAAGATTGGTGAAAGTCTCCAGCTTATTGGTGAGAAGATTGCTAAATTTACCAAGGAAGATAGTTCGCTGCTAGAGGAGTATAAGGCTAACGAGTAAGAGCACTAGGCTAAGAAGATTTCACTTGAAGCTACCAAGAAGCATGCACAAGTTGCTGAAGAAAAAGCAAATAGGCTCCACTCTGAGTTGGAGGAGATGTGGAGTAAGGGTCCCGCTTTATCCAGTTATGCCCAAGTTCTTGCTAATCGACTTTTCAAAATGAGGTCCTTCTTCTACCTTTTTGAAGAGGTTTCCAGTTCTGCTCGCAATGTGGGTTGGTGTGAGGCTTTGGTAGATCTGCGGAAGGCGAATCCTTCCTTCAAAGCAAAGGGATTTCCCTCATCATTGGCTAAGTGTGAGGGGGTACTAGAGTAGCAGAAGACTACGCTTAATGCTGAATTTATTATAAAGATTTCTGATGGTGGCCATCCTTATGCCTTATTGTCGCATTTTGCTGGTCTTTGCTCGTTGCCTTCTATTTATGAACTACAAAAGTGTCAAGTTGATTATCTAGGAATCTTTCCATTTGCTTCTCCTAATCCTAATCCCTTTACTAACCCAAAGGTCAATGTAAATGTGGAGGTTTCTTCTCAGAATACGAACAAGGAGAGTTATGCTCTTGTTACCCAGGATGCGTCTGCTACTCCTAATGTTAGTCAATCTCAGAGTTATGCCTTAGTTTAGGACTAATTGAATTTTTATCGATAATGTATAATGGTACTTTGATGTATTTCTGAATTATATGTACTGCTTTGGATTTGAGTTTGATATATGAACTCTAATTTTGTACTTTTTCCTCATATTTATTCATATGCAGGGTTTTGATATTTTGATTGACCATAAGTTTTTAAACCTTCTTGACTCGTTTGGATGTAATGTTATCTTTGAGCGTCATCCAGGTTTTATATCCTCCAATTCCTACTGCCCTATTAGGCTGGTTGAGGCTACTAGTTCCCTATCCAAGGAATATCTTAAGCTTCTTTCTGGTGATCATTTTTCAAATGTTGGAGTTATGATTTGGAATCTATTCCATTGTGTCTTAGATGAAACATCTCTACTTCTTCATCATCTTCATCTCCTCCGATGAATTACCCTTGTAGTAAGTTTGTACCTGACGGTTATAATATTGAATCTCCCAACAAGGATATCGTTCACATTTTAGTTGATCTTGAGTTTATTAGTGTATATGTGTGTTCACTCAACCATCCATGTCGCATTCAGGAGTGGGCACTATTGTTGGGCATTCGTCTCACGTATATGCTACTTAGCTTCAATGATCTGGAACTTGGATGGAAGAAGACTATAAGTGAGTTATAGGACTATATTTGTGAGTTGAAAGGATTTTGTGCCAAACAGAAAGATCTTATTCAGCGGCAGTAGCTAAACTTGGTTAAAATGATTGGTCACCAAAAAGAAGCTAAGAATATATCCGCGAGTAAAGTACACGAGGATCATCAGAAGATCGTAATAATAGATAAGCTGTGTACTCATATTGACCAATTGTTGGATCATCTGAGGAAGAAACAGGATGAATGTGATCATCTTTCTACAAGTTCCGCATGGTGGCATAACAGGTTTGATTAATAACTCGCTGTCAATACCCACTTACGTAGTGAGAATGATCACCTTCGTGCTGAGTGCGACCCCCTTGGCTCGTGCGTACATCAGCTTGAGCAAGTCTGTGTTGACTAAAAAGAGAAACTCAAGGCCCTTTATGTAGAGCCTCGTTGTTCAAAAAGTCATGGTGATCTAAATGAATATCGATGGTCATAGGGTTAGTTTATCTGAGTCTGTTAGGTCACATATTCATCAACTACAGGAGGAGATACGTAAATTGGAGGATCTGAATAAAAGTTATGAAAGCATCGTGGACATTATGAGTGTTCAACTTGATCGCGAAGAGTTTGGTCCTATAACTGACTTTAAAGTGCACTATGTGAAGCATCTTGATTATATACAGTTGAGTGGTTGAACTCACCATCATGCATACTTATATATGAAATGGCGCTATGATCATATTTTATCTGAGGAAGGAAACCAAGCTGAGCAATCCTGTTGCTCTGGTAGTTCATCTTCTCTTGGGCCATCTCACGCATGAAGGCGTAGATAACTTGTTTTCCATTGATGCAATACTTTATTTCTCCAAACGTATTGAGTGCTCTCTTTGTACTTCTATTTAATTCTATCCTTTTATTTTCAATAAAATGTCACATTTATATTTTCAATGCATTTGCACATACGCCTTTGCATTTGTTTTTGCAAGATCTATAGCTTGCGAGATTGATGTTATAACTTATATTGTGTGAATCCGTAAGATCTATTTCTTTCTTTTGTCGCTATTTTTGTAGGCACATCCGCGTTTGTGTTTCTTTTTGCAAGATCTATAGCTTGCAAATTTGAAGTTGTAAGTTTATGTTGTGCAAAGCCACAAGATATATTTCTTGTTTTTTTTTCGTTGTACTCATTGCCATATGTACCTTTGCATTTATTTTTGCAAGATCTAGAGATTGCAAGATTAAGGTTGTAAACCTATGTTGTGTGAAGCCGCAAGATCTATTGCTTTATTTTGTCACTATTTTTGTAGGCACGTGCACCTTTTTGCAAGATCTATAGCTTGCAAGATTGAGTATGTAAACTTTTATTGTGCAAAGCAGCTGGATCTATTGCTAGCTTTTGTCACTTTTATGATTCCGTTATTTGTACTTTGACAAGATTTGTAGCCACATTGCGATTGTACAAATGTGTTTGTTCACAGTTGAAAGATGTGATTTTTTTTCTTTGTGATGTGTCATGGTTTGTCCCTTTTTGCTAGTGTTACTATTATTTTTTCATAAAATGTAAGTGAACAATATTGTGGATGAGTTTCCTCGAAAGATGTTTTCTAATATTGATTATGTACGGTCGCGATGATATCGCGCTTGACCTGCCTCCCCCCGGGGTTGTTAATTGTAGTTAATTAACCTAGGCGGAGGCCATGGTCAAAAGATAAGAGATTTATATTATGCATCAGTGCTCTCACTGCTACGCTACCTATGGGGTAGTTAGCGGTAAGCCTTAGGTTTGTTCACGGAGATGCTAGGTCTAAATACCAATCAAAACAAAATCTCGTACAGGTCGTCAATCTATACGAGTGTAAGGAATAGCTAGTAAAGAAAACATGCAAATGGGGGTTTTTGGTTTTTCAAATTAACAACTACTAAGCATAAAAGTAAAAAAGTAAAGTAAGCTATTTAACTAAGCACTTTGGGGATTATTGAGCAACATGGTAAATCTAATGTTTCGATCCTTGATTCATTCACATGAAAATTTAGGCAAACCAAATAGAGTCTTCATAACACGTGGTGTGGCCGATGGCATACAATTCTTCGTCCATGTCACGATGGGTGCACTCGCAACCCTCCACTGACACCGTTATAGTAATTAGGGGAGTACAACAAGGTCCCGCCATTTTTGTAGGTCAGTTTTTCCCCCACGATTACGCCACAAGCTTCCACCACGAATGCACTACTTCCCAATGGCCCTATCAATTAGGCCAAATGGTCGTTGGCACGTTATCTATGATCTAAGGCCTCTTACAACCCTAGCTTGCTACTATTTGCTATCTCTACCCGGAACCTCTCGGACAACTTTACAACGTCAACTAAGACTGGTGTAATGGAAAATAAGTCAGAGCATGCTCGAATCCCCCGTGTACACACCAATGCAGATGCGTTCTCCCTTACCCATTCTAACATCTAGGTTTCTCTTCCAAAGAGGGCATCGATATTTGCACCATACATGAATATAGCCCAAAGTCTGTGCTTATATGTGGTGTACTATTCATGCAATTCAAATAATCAATAACAATAATAATAATATGATGAGCACAAATATTAGGATGAACTAGAGAATCTCATAAAACATGTAAATTAAACCATGCTCCTACAATTTATCCCCAATCTATAGAACTAATCCATAGATATGGAATTCAAATAAAGATTTGAATTCCACATCTTACAATCGAAGCAAAAGAAAGAAAAGAAAAGGAGAGACTTTTTCTCGCTCTAGAGTTGCTCTCCTAACTACAAAAACTAAAGATATGATGTGAAATACTAGTAGACTAAGGCTATGTTTATATAAGTAGGAGAATGGGCCTAAAAATAGGCCTAAAATAGGCCAAATTAGGGTAAACTCTAGCTCAGCCACTGCCCAGCCTGGGACGTCACGGATGGTGCAGCCCGTGGCGTGTCCTTGGCACGGGGTGCAAGATCTGGCACGGGCAGAGCCTATTTATAGGGCGTGGGGTGCCCGTTCTAGTGCGTGGTGCGGATCTTCAAGTGGCACGTGGCTGGAGCTTAGCACGGGTTACGTCGTCCCTCTGGTATGGGTAATGTCATCTAACGTGTGGCACTATTAGAGTGCTGGATTTTGAGGATTCTGATCCATGCCTGGGCCAACGGCGCGGGCTTTGGTCAGGAAAGGTGGTCTGCTCAAAAACCTTGACGCACGCTATGTGGATTTCCACATCCTGCCAGCTGGTCTTGGCATCTAGGACATAGAACGGCGTGGGACATAAAAACGGGGTGCCTCACGCCCATACTTAGCAGTTTTTAGGGGATTTAAGACTCATGCTTGCGGTCCGGTGGCATTTGGCGCGGGTCTCACCATAGCCTTGTGATGGTCTTCTTGGCATGGGGATGCTCCTTTGGCACGGGCCCGTTGGTGCCAACAATGAATGGCTCGTGCCAACTTATTTGTGCCTCGGCCGGCTGAACTTGTTTCCTTCGCTATGGGTGAACCGTTAGTTCGATTTAATATTTTTAGAAGTCAATTTTGTAGTGCGCGAGAAGACAAATGTAATGAAACCAGCTTTGAAAGCCAGTTCTTCTTGGATCGTTCTCAGACTTAAGCACAAGTCATCGAACCACATTCCCCATTTCTTCGTTGGCCGCTTTGAACTTCGTTGCTGCCTATCTTTGGCTTCAATCTCCTTCTACCATGCATTAATACTTGTGGCCTTCATCTACTACCATTCTAGTGTGAATGGCCTTCGTCTCTTCTATCGTTCTTACAAACGGCCATCAATATCTTCTACTGCCCTTAAGAATGGCCTTCACATAGAATGTAAACAAAAAGTAACCATGAGCGACCTACTAAAGATGATCAAAAGGAAGATCAAGGAGCTTATGGATACAAGATGTCCATTAGAACCAATTAAGTCTACAAAATGCGGGATTTAGACAAGAAAACCAAACATGGCCGTCTAAACCCCTTGTCATGTAAACTCAACTAATGCTAGCATTCCACTAAATAAAACTAGCTATAAACTATGCCAAATGCAATGGATAATACACGCATAATGAATCAGAACAGACTCCCCACACTTAACCCTTTACTCTTCCTCGAGTAAATAAAGACAAGACAAGGAATCAAGCAAAATGTAGTGTGCAATCATAAGTTAACCGAGGCATTTATATTCCTAGATTACTTTGTTTTCCCCAAAAGAGTAAGAATATCACAACTCTCACACTCCTGGAAAAACATAAGTAATTTAACCACCCACAAGTAAAATGTGGAAGAAGGTAAGCCAAAAAGATAAATGTTAAGCTAGCTTACGTTTCCCAAAATGATCCCAAAGAAATCAAAGATTTGGCTTCAAAAAAAATTTACTGTGGAAACATGCATCATCAAACTTTTTTTTGTTTTCTCTCAATTTTTGTCATTTTTCCGAGGAGCCATTTCGCGTTTTCATCCTAGCTTTAACACACAAAGGGCACTCACTCTTACATTTTTCCACACGGCCTCTCCTTTTTTCCCAAGAGCATATATTTCAAGCGGATGCCCAAACACAGGGCCCACTCTTGAACATGAATAGGAAGATTAAGCGATCATATATATGCGCCAGCAGACTCAAGATTGACTAACCTATAAACAATGTCCTTCCCAAGCGATTCAACATTGTATCTATCAGGAATAAGCTTTTTATAAGGGAAACTTGTAGATGATGATGGAGGGACAGAAGGAAAAGGAAGTTTCCACCCAATACATAGGGGAAGTGACTCCACTTGTGTAAAAAGGTCAGAGGAAACGGCCACTGTACATTCTTTAGTAAACGATCGAGTAGCACGAAGCAAACTGATGGATTCAGAGAGAGGGTCATTGTGTCCCATAAAATCAAAGCTTTTTAGAAATTTACTATCAATTAAAATGTTGAAACCCTGCACATGAGTAAGGTTGATAACAAAATGAGGGAAAACAAGCATATCAACTCTTATAAATAAACCCGTGTGAATAGCGAATAAAACACTAAAAGATTGTTTTAAGAGTACATCCCAACAACCCAATGTATATGAAGAAATACTAAAAATTAACTAACTTTGAGGTTAGGGACAGGCGGAACTGGAGCACCGATTACAGAGGCATCTTCGTTAGGACTCTGAGTGGAATCACTATCGCTGGCTTGAAGGGGAGGGGCTTCAGTAGTTGCATTACCCACGTTAGCATCTGGATCAACAGTAGTAACATCAGCTCAAGGCTTAAATGGAAGTTCTTCATAATAGTCCACCTCACACTCTTTCAGCTCAGCCAATGACGGGAGACTAGCGAGATGTGAAAGCAAGGCGTACGAATAACCCCTGCCACCAATCTTATCAATAAAGGCTTGATTCAAGTCGACCCTCTTTCTTTCCATAGTTTCAACGCACTTTGCTATTATGAGCACACTTTTGCAGTCACATAGTGGGTACCAATGTCATACATTCTTCACGGCCTCGCAATACCCGACAATTCACACAACCTTGGAGATATCCTGAAAAATATTATAAAAGGACTTTGTCTTGCAAAGCCGATCCACCAGCACTTGGGGATATTCAGTGGAAGCAGGTCCATTGATTCCCATATCATCCAATTGAAAACGAAGCTCAAAGGATCCACCCCCGCGAGCCTTGCATTCTCCCTAGCAGATCTCGCATCTTCTTTGCAAGCTTTCACCTCTCCTCAACAACCTTCACTTTCTCCTCAATAGCTTTCAACGAGCTCTTCAACAGTACACTTAGTCTCCAGAGATTTGTATTTCTCCACCATTGAATCATCAGTGGGAGAATGCTTAGATAATCGCTTGCTCGCAATCTTCAGGCCCTAACCAACCTTACAAGTGTAAAACATAGGGAACGAGTTTACTCGCTACGTTATAAATGGCGGAGTAATATATAAGACAAGTTTCTCAAGGAAAATTGCAACCTTACAGCAGCTAGTGTGTCAAGTAGTGAAAGGCTGGAAAAAATATAAGAAATTATCCCCTGGGCCAGGGAGTCTTCAGTCCGCTCTGTAATTGCCAAAGCATTTTTGTTGCCACACCCCTTTTTAATAGGAGGAACAGGATAGCCTGAGTGACCACTACTCCGATCCACCTTGTTCTTCTTCTCTTTCTGCGGGTTTAGAGTTCGATAATGGCTAGTTTTCCCACCATCAGTCACTTTATCCTCAGAGCTTGTGATGATTAGCTGCAGAGACACGGCGTTGGCATCACCAGTATGGTCGGTCTAAATAGCAGCCATATTCACTTCGTTGTCATTGAAGATTGAAGGATCCATGTCTGCCACAATAAGAAACACCATATGTCAAAACGTATTCACATAAGAAATAAAAATAGCAATACAACCCGCTATAAAATACGCTGTAAAACACAGTATAATATAGGCGAACAAGACACCTTCAGCATCAGAGTCAGTTTTGCGAAGGTGTTGGGTATGTATGCGAAGTGTGGCCACGATCGGCGTCTCCTTAGTATAGTGAACACTCAAGTTAGGAAGCTTAGATTTAGGAACTTTGTAGTTCCATAAAGGTACATCAGACTCATGAGTTTGTTTGGCTTTGTTAAAAAACATTGCCTATGCCAATGGCCAACATTACTGGGGAAGCCACTCACAAGCTCTACCCCGGAAATCACATGATATAGGGTGAATTCGTCCACAGTATTCTTCACTTTTCGAAGGTGGTAGAAATTGTGGAATAAGTCTATTGTTAAAGGTATGCTCACATTTTCACACACGCGAAGAAAACCCACCATAATAGCGTTGCCCTTAGGATGAAATTGGGCCAAAGCAATCTTATATGAATGAAACAGTGCAATCACATGTTCGGAAAGTGGAAAATAGAGACAAAATTTCATATATGCTAGATAGCAAGATATATAGCCAGGAGGGTTGCGAACGCACTCAGATTTAGAAGGCAAATGAAGCTTATAAGCAGACAAAAAAGGAAAGAAGTTCTTTAAGTCATTTACATAAGATATGGTCAAAATACTAGGAACGATGGAGGATCCGGCAACATGGTCGGAATCCCCGTCAGAAGCAGCATCTTTTACGGGGGAGTTACCATGATCAAAAGAAGACACGGAGGTCCTAAAATGGGGAAGTGATAATCTTAGTTAAAATACAATAGAAGCAAATCTACTACAAAAGGGATTTACAAAAAACAGGTGGAAGAAGATGATCGTAAGTAAGCCACATAGACAACTAGAACCAGAGAAAAAAACACTGTAGAGGTATGAGAAATAATTCAAACAAGGGAACTTACCCTTGAAAGAGCTGAGGGTGGATTATGCACAGAATATTTAGGAATTAGTACAAGAGGACAAACTCTGGACGATGGAGATGAGAAGCTGAAGCGAGAAGGAAGAAGGGACCTTAAATATAGACAACAAAAGGAGCAGTTAAAGAGGAAAGAAAAATAATGATGAGTGTCTCATAAAAAAGAAAAGTACCTTTTTTTCTTATATCGAGACGACGGCAGTGTATGAACAGACAGAACGCTGATTAATGGAATAAATTCTTCGTTTCAAATTCCCCATTTAAGAGATATAACGATAATAAACGTTTGGGAAGTTTGGGCTAGAATACTGAATAATGGGGAGCAAATTGCGGAGTTCAAAAACAAAATCATCGTAAATACCGCCTTGGCATGAGGAGCTCAAAATTCAAAAAATTAAATTTGAAGAGCGATTGAAGATAAAATTATAGCCAACAAGGGTACATCACTTCGCAAGGCTGAAAGTAGCTTCTTCATCATGAACATTCTTTACAAACAGTAGCATCATTTCGCACTCAGACTACAAACAGTATCATCATTTCGGTTCTTGTAATCTTCATGGTTAGGAGGGCTTATGGTGTAGGTGTGACCTAGCAATCAAAGGGCTAAGAGTTGCTAAGCCCAGGAAATCATTATCCTGCCAAGCTTTGGTCTAAAACAATGAACATACATGTGCAGCGAGCACAGTAATCACAAGTTGTGGCCGAGAACGTGGGCCGGGGAAAATGAGACATGGAGCGAATGCAAAGGCTACAACCGAGAAACATGTGAGAAGTGACGTGACCATGATCTCAAAGTCCTATGAACAAGGAATGGTAAAGGGAATGAGCCTATAAATACAACAAGCTCTGTAGGAGCTAAGGTAAGCGGTACTATAAGAGAAATTCCAATTTTTTAAGAGATGACTAACTTGATCGTCGGAGTCTCTCTCCCATAATCACTTTCGGAACCACATTTTCAGGTAAAGGAATTGAAGCAAGTGAACCAAGAAGAGGCTACCTGGATAGGCTATCACATCACTGGTGGGTTTTCTATTGAAGGTTTGGTCTCTGGTAGAAGTAGCTCATCTAGGTTTTTGGGTAAGGCTTCCACACAATTCTCACTTTGAGGATTAACCTCTTCCACACTCCTCACTAGGTTAGCTTCAAAGGTATTAACAAGTATATAGCTCAAAGAACTATCCTCTAAAGCTAACCCCTCAAAAATATCTTGCACAATATTGTCATATATTGTCATACATATCAACCAAAGGGGGATGACAATTCACATTTTGATCATTTGATTCATGCTCAAATTCATATTCACAATTGCCAATTTTCTTTAACAATGCTTCACACTCATGCAATATCTCGCTGGTGTTGAAGGAGAAAGAACTAACCTTATTGTGATGAAATGTACCACATAGTTCATTTTTCCTCAATTGTCCCGAACATATTGGTAGAGGTGCTTCCTCATATGTGGGCTTAAGCTTTCCTATCAACTGGTTCACTGTTCTTATTAGCTTATTCACCTTTCCACCTATCTTGTCAATACCAGAATATATTTGAACCCCAAAGTTTTTTATACAACAATATACTTGATTTTGCAGAGTTTTACTAGTTTCTGCAAAACTAGTTAGAGCTTCCAGTATTTCTTCGCCAATAGACTTGGGGTTTGAGATTGATTCAAGTAAGAAGTGTTACATGCACCACTCTCGCTCTTGTTGATCTTGCTGAATCGCCATTTCAATGTTTCTCCTGTAGTTTCTTAACCATGGGCAACACTCGGTAGGGTGGTCAAAATGAAAACCCCAACAAAGTTTCATCTGCAGAGTGGTATCCTGCCACATCAGCATATTCCAGCTATAAAATAGCTCCAAAAATGAACTGACAAAGCAAAAAAAAATCAATTACTAACTACTCTACTAACACATTATGCCTAACTGACACTTAGACCGAATAGCATCCATGGCAATGGTGCCAAAATTTTGACCTGCCTCCCCGGGGTCATTAATTGTAGCTAATTAACCTAGGCGGAAGCCATGGTCAAAAGATAAGAGATTTATATTCTGCACCCTGTTCTCACTGCTACGCTACCTATGAGGTAGTTAGTGGTAAGCCTCAGGGTTATCCACAGAGATGCTAGGTCTAAGTACCAATCAAAACACAACCTCGTACGGGTCGTCAATTCCTACGAGTGAAAGGAATAGCTTGTAAAGCAAACATGCAAAGGGGGGATTTTTGGTTTTTCAAACCAACAATTACTAAGCATAAAAGTAAAAAAGCAAAGTAAGCTACATAACTAAGCACTTGGGGAATCATTGAGCAACATGGTTAATCTAATGTTTCAATCCTCGATTCATTCACATAGAAATTTAGGTAAACCTAATAGAGTGTTCATAACATGTGGTGTGGCTGATGGTATACACTTCCCTATCCCTGTCACGGTATGTGCACTCGCAACCCTCCATCGACACCGCCATCGTAATTAGGGGAGTACAACAAAGTCCAGATGTTATTGTAGGTCTGTTTTCCCCCATGCAATTACATCCCAGGCTTCCACCACAAATGCACTACTTCCCAACGGTCCTATCAATTAGGCCAAAGGATCATTGGCACCTTATCTATGATCTAAGGCCTCTTACAACCGTAGCTTGCTACTATTCACTATCTCTACCCGGAACCTCTCAGACAACTTTATGAAGTCAGCTAAGACTGGTGCAATGGCAAATAAGTCAGAGCATGATCGAATCCCCCATGCACACACCTATGCATATGCGTTCTCCCTTACCCATTCTAACATCTAGGTTTCTCTTCCCAAGGGGGTATCGATATTTGCACCATACATGAATATAGCCCAAAATGTATGCTTATATGTTGTGTGCTATTTATGAAATTCAAATAATCAATAACAATCATAATAGTATCATGAACACAAATATTAGGATGAACTAGAGAATCTCATAAAACATGTAAATTAAACCACGCTCCTACAATTTATCCCCAAGCTATAGAAATATTTCATAAATATGGAATTCAAATAAAGACTTGAATTCCACATCCTAGGATCACATAAAAAGAAAGAAAAGAAAAGGAGAGAGTTTTTGTCTCTCTAGAGTTGCTCTCCTAACTACAAAAACTAAAGATATGATATGAAACCCTAGTAGACTAAGGCTATATTTATAGTAGTAGGAGACTGGGCCTAAAAATAGGCCCAAAATAGGCCAAATCAGGGTAAACTCTAGCTCACTAGCCGCCAGGCGTGAGCTCTCACGGATGGTGCACCTGTGGAGTGTCCTTGGCGCGGGGTGCGAGATCTGGCATGAGCAGCGCCCTTTCATGTAGTGCGGGGTCCCTGTTCTGGCATGGCGCAGATCCTCAGGTGGCGTGCGGCGTTGAGCCTGGCACAGGTTGCGTCATCCCTCTGGTGCGGGCTGTGTTGTCTGGCACCGGGTGTCATCAGAGTACTGAATTTTGAGGCTTTTGATCTACGCTCGTGGCCAGTGGCACATGCTATAATTGGTGCTCCACTCAGAAACCTTAGCGCAGTCTGTGTGATTTCCCACACCGCACCGGCTGGTCTTGGTATCTTGGACATGGAACGGCGTGGGACATAAAAAAAACAAGGCATCCCATATCTATACTTAGCCGTTTGGGAGGGGATTTAAGACTCGTGCTTGCGGCCTATAGCATCTGGCGCGGCACATGCCATAGCCTCGTGCTTATCTTCTTGGCGTGGGGCTGCTCCTTTGGTGTGGGCCGTTGGTGCCAACCATGAACGGCCCGCATTGACCCTGTTTATGTCTCGGCCAGCTGAACTTGTTTCCTTCGCTACTGGTGAATCGTTAGTGCGATTTGAGAGTTTTAGTAGTCTATTTTGTAGTGCACGAGAAGAAAAATCCAATGGAAATAGCCTTGAAGGCTAACTCTTCTCGGATCGTTCTCAAACTTAAGCACAACTCATCGGACCTTGATTTCCCGTTTCTTTGTTTGCCTCTTTGAACTCTGTTACCGCCTATCTTTGGCTTTAATCTCCTTCTACCATGCATTAATACTCATGGCCCTCATCTACTACCATTCTAGTGTGAATGGCCTTCGTCTCTTCTACCATCCTTGTGAATAGCCTTCAATAACTTCTATCACCCTTACAAATAACCTATGTAAACAAAAAGTAACCACGGGCAACCTACTAAAGATGATCAAAAGGAAGATCAAGGAGTCCGTGGATACAAGATGTCTATTAGTACCAATTAAGTCTACAAAACGTGGGATTTATACAAGAAAACCAAACATGACCGTCTAAACCCCTTGTCACGTAAACTCAACTAATACCAGCAATCCACAAAAAAAACTAGCTAAAAACTATGACAAATGTAACAGTTAACGTAAGCATAATGAAGCAGATCAGTGCTTGAAACTAAACAATAATGCCAATCAATAAAAAGGCCGCCAATGATCATATCAAGGATTCTGTACAACTAAGCTATTCCTAACGCCTACTAAGGATCTAGACATAGAACTTCTTTAGGTTGATCACATGCCAAGTGTTTGGGATGCTGCTGCCATCCAATATTTCTAGCTTGTAGCAATTAGATCAGTGCGTTTTCGTTACCTTGTACGGACCTTCCCACTTTGGGCATAGTTTCCCTTTTTCTTCTGTTAGACTTGCCTCATTCTTTTATAGCACGAGATAGCCAACTCAAAACTGTGTCTTCTTCATATTCTCATTATATGCTCTGGCCACCTTCTCCTCTCTGTGACCGTTGTGTGTTTCCTTTTCTCTTCAAGTTGATCCAAACCAATCTCATCATTTCGGGATTACTGCCTTCGTTGTATTTTTTCACTCAAAGGCTTGAGTTCCTGATTTCAACTTGTATTACTGCCTCATGACCGTAAACTCAGTTTTACGGTGTTTCTCCAGTGGGTGTTTGCATTGTTGCTCTATATGACCATAATGTGATGGGTATCTCATCTATCCATCTAGTTCTCTTTCCTTCCAATCGTTTCTGAATTCCTTGGACAAACATTCTATTAGTTACCTCCACTTGTCCATTAGCTTGGAGATGGGCTACAGACGTGAATTTTTGCACAATCCCTAACTTCGAGCACCACTAGGTGAAAGCTCCACTTGTGAACTGCGTACCATTAGCTGTCACGATAGTTTGAGGAACACCGAATCGACGAACTATGTTTTTCCAAACAAACTTTCTTGTTGCTTCTATCGTGACTCTTCCCAAAGGATTCGCTTCTACCCACTTCATAAAGTAGTCAATTGCTACGATTTGAAACACATTACCAGCTCTTTTAGGGAAAGGTCCAACTAAATCAATTCACCATTTGTCAAATGGCTAGACTCCATACATCCCTGTTAGAGTAGCTTGTGGCTTATGCGATACTGGCTCATTAATTTGGCAACTTTTGCACTTTAGCACAAATTTGTGTGCCTCGTTAAACATTGTTGGCCAATAATATCCTATTCGAATTATCTTCTTTGCAATTGTTGCCTCTAATAGGGACCATCACATAGTTCTTCATGAACTTCTTTCATGATTTTGCTTGCTTGGAATGTCCCACACACTTTATCCAGAGAGATAGGAAACCTTTTTTGTATAACATTCCTCCTTCATAAATATAGTTGTGCGACCTTAATTCTGGCAGTCTTCGTGATTCGAAGTAGTCCCTTAATGGCGTCATCCTTTTTTTTTCTTATGTCTGGACTGTTGACACAGTTCGTGTGGCCGTACTTCTGACCGGTATAATCTCTACATTCACATTGTTATCTCCCAGCAATGTATCAAAACCAACCTTCACTAGCTTACTAAAGGCGTCTGCCTTGGTATTTTCACTCCATGGTACATGTTGAATGTCAAAGTTTTTGAGTTGGCCCATAAGCTGGTGAACTTTCCTTAAATACGTTACCAACTGCTCCTCTCGCACCTCATAATCTCCACAAACTTGTTGGACCACCATTTGTGAATCGCTAAAACACTTAATGCTTTTCACCTTCTTCCTGATTGTAAGGTCCAAACCATGTATTTGTGCTTCGTATTCAACTTCGTTGTTTGAGAGTTGGAAATTGAAACGAAGTGAGTATCTATGTTCTCCTCCATCTGGATTTACTAATAGCAATCCTGCACCGCAACCTTCTTTGTTGGACGCTCCATCAATGAACAATTTTATGTCGTGAAATTTTATGTCGTGCAAATGATATTTGCACGGCATAAAATTTCAATTTTGTCGTCACTTAGGAATCAATAAACAACTCGAAAAATTATAAAGTACATCCGATAATTAATGTTTTCCGCGATTCTGTTTAATATCATTTTTGGCAATATATTGTCTGATTGATAAAATCCCAAAACTAGCAAGAATGGATTTTGTATAACTCTTTGTAATATCAGCTGCACCATTAATGCGATTATTCTTTTGTTTTCTTTAGTATACAGGAGCCTCGACCATTTCACATACGCACAACATAGCTGATCATCGTTCGGAGCACATTAAAAAATTGGCATTAGAAAATGACTTTCGAACATTCATGATGGATGGTTTACCTTCTGAGGCAAGTAGCACTTTTTTCTTCTTTCTTTTGTATCATCAAACAACGTTTCGTTGAAACTGTCTCAGTTCACTATATAGTATTGGCAATTATATATAAAGTCCATGTGAAAAAATTGGCCCGCTCACGGCAAGTATTTTACTCCGATCAACAAAATTGATTGTCATGTTCATTCTTAGAAATGTTAATTTTTCCTTAATTTTTATTTACAAAAAATAGAGACGTTTGCGGCGGTGAAAGACGAGTTTAGTCGGCAAATTTTACTCCGATCGACAAAATTGATTTCCATGTTCATTCCTAGAAAGTTATTAATTTGTCCTTAATTTTTATTTACAAAAAATGGGAAAGTCTCAAGAACGGCGACCTTTCCATAAGTTTAATGGCAGTCTTCAGGGGCATTTGCCTTAAATTTTGTAATTTTTTTATAAAATTTAAATATTGCATTTTATAAGTTAAAACAAGTAATATTATGTATTTGAAGGTGAAAATATAAAAATATATGATATATAAAAATATTTTCAAAAATTTTAAATTTTGTATGTAATTTAAGAAATGCAATGTATAAGGTAAGAAATAAGTGGCCTGTCCATAAGCTTATGGACAGGCCGCCTGTCAGGAGACCCACTCACAAAAAATAGAGTCGTTTGTGGCGGTGAAAGTCGAATTTAATCGGCGTAATTCGTATGTTGTCCCTGGCACTGCCGTGGATTATGAATGTGGTTGGACGGTGATTTTTAACCGTCGTGAAAATTGTTATCCACAATGTCAAACCGATGTGAATTGTTATTTTACCGTTGTGTAACGTTTACGATATTAGAAGAGTTGCATACCATGCCACTCTATTTATAATTTCAAAATCGGAATTCTGCTCCCAAAACGGGTTACTTTGTGAGGCCATCTAGTATTTTTTTATTTTGGAACAGCATCCGAAATAATACTACTCCCTCCATCCCGAATTAAATTGCATACTTTCCATTTTGGGTTGTCCCTAATTAAATTGCAATGGGTCAGAACTTACCCAATTCATCCCATTTGACCATAAGTGAGAAAACATAAATGCCCCTGGACATTTGCAAAATTACAAGCCCTAAACCTGTTTAATATTGTTGTTATCCACATTCCGGGACGTGTGTTACGTCCTTGAGAAGAGAGCTGACCCATTTGAAAATGGGTCAGAAATTATCACATGCGTAACTTTAGCTCTTCTCAATCTCCATTATTGCTCTCCCAACGCTCTGTTTGCCTTTTCCATTACTCTTGAATGCTCCATTTACATCTCATTTCCTTCTTTTCTGTCTACAAAATCACAGCCGCGCTCTGAACCCCCTCAAACCCCAGCCCCTACCCATCTGATATCTGTTGAAGAAATTGTGTTTATCTCTGGTTTTCATGTTTCTGTCGATGCTCCTTTGTTAATCGATGCTCGGTTTTTTGTTTTTATCACAGACTTTTGGGTTTCCAAACTAGGGTTTTCTCAAATTTTTGTCAGCGGTTTCGAAAATGAACATGATTTCTGCTCTGTTGGTTTCTATCACAACATTTTCTTGTCCTGGCCTGTGTTTCGCTCGTTCATTTAGTGGGTTTTGAACTCATTTGATTGCTTCTTAACTTGGGGGTTCTGGTTTCTTTGTGTGGTTTGTGTTAAAATCGTGGAAATGTACACGGATCTTGAGTTTTGAAGTTTAAAATTGGCTGCATGTGAAGATTTTATGTGTTTTTGATTTGTTTGACTTGAAAAACCTCATTTATTTGTGCTTTTTGTTGGATATGTTGACGCCTTTTGGCAGATTTGAGACAGATATGCCCTTGTTTGGGGTGTTCTTCCTGTTCCGGTTATTTTAATCCTCGATTCGTTGCATTTTGTGTTCTTTGACAAGAAATGCATGGTTAAATTGTGATTATTGGCGGATTTTTTTACCTTACTTGCCAGATCTGTGAGTGAAGTTCCCCTGATCTTACTATTCTTCCTCTATGGAGTCTTAAAATCATAGATCTGACTTCCTTAGGGTGTCCTATGCTTTTTTTTTTGTTTTTTGAAAACCTTAGTCCCACTCTTTATCATTGAGAAATAAATTTTTTGCATGTAATTCTTTGCATATGAAACCCATTCCCCACCCATTGTGTCTACCCTTACCTGATGGATCATGGTGATAGGGTCATGGCTGGGCAGGGTGAGTCCGTCCCTTGCTAATCCTTGAGTGATCCGAGTATGACTCTCAGTTTGAGGCAAGTATTGATCCTACATTATTTAATGGCCTTGATGACATTGAGTCACAAACGAAGGGAAGTAAAGTCATCCCACCCCAGTACCCTGTTCTAGATACTGATTCGTTTGAATCTTGGGATACCTCTGTGGCAACACATTTTAGTCCTGCACCTGAAGCTATCCTCTATCACTCAAATTCATATCCTGATTCGGATGAAACACATCCCCTCGATCCACATGAATCACACCCCCCTGATTCTGGTGAGACACTGCCCCCTGATTCTGATGAAACACAGCCCCCTGATTCTGATAAATCTGATTCTGAATCATGGTGTGATCCACATCCTTCAGTGCACTTTAAGGGTAATGAATTCCCTAAGTATGGTGAGCATGGTTTCTGGGAAACTGGGGCCTGTCTATATCCTGGTAACTGGACTGGATATTTTTGTCATAGTGATTCTGATGCTGGAAAATAGATTTATTACTCACAGATTTGTAATAAATGAACCCTTTCAATTCTGCTCTTTCTTTGGAATTTAATATTATTGAGAATGTACTAACATTTTACCTGTTACTGCTGGTTTGCTTTGTAGAGAAACTACTTGGTGTTGTGTTTGTCTATGATATCTTGTGTGCTACTTGTCTATGATAGCCTGTGCGCTAATTTTTTATGTTGGATACTTGAATCTGTGTGTTGTTTATGATCAAATGTGTAACCACTCGGATTTTGACTCAGATTCAGTTGAAACTAAGGTGGTTGTTCCCCATTTTTCATCTGAATCTGATGCAGAACCTGAGTCAGGAAGGGCATGTTTCATATCAGGGGCAATAATGGAGCAGTAAAAGTTATGCATGTGTATGTGTTTGTGGTTCTCATATGCAGCCATGCAGTGATGTTTCCAAAACTCACTGATCTTGGCTGGGCATATGTTAACTGCATTTTATATGAGATATCATAGCTTCTTGAACTATTTGTGATGGCATGTTTATGTGCTGGTTGAACCCTTGATTAATGATGTAGCTGTGATGAATGATTAAAACATGCAGCCATGCCTATCAGCCTCGAAACTGATTTGATCTTGGCGGGGCATGATGTGATGAAACCCAGTTCCGAAATTATTTGCCCATTTCACCCTGTATTAGTTGGTAGCCACCTATGATGATATTTTTTGTTCACACTTAGGCAGCAACCGTGTTTGTTAAAAACACATGGATGGCATACTTGTAGTGTTTGTTGCCACGAAATGGTTGTGTGTGTCAAGCTACCTTATGACATTCTGGTTAATGTTTGTTTGCCTCAGTTCTAAAACATAAATTTTCAAAACACATGTTTTTCAATTTGCATGCATACTGAATGGAGTTTAGCCCTCCCAGCTTTTACAAGGTTTCCCTATAAACTTATCTTTACCAAAACTAACTGGTAAGTTTACCCTAGACCAGAATCTAGAAGCACAACCCTACAAAAGTACAGATCTCTTGCACATATAAACCATCTCCATACTGATCAGTAGGTCTTGAATGTGCATTGTTCTCCCAATAGCCACCATGTGTTCCAAACAACCCCTTACTAGCTCCGGGTCAACAATTAAATTGTGGGGCAGCATACCAAGCCTTCTTAGCCTGTCTTTTCCCATATGGGGCAGTTTAAACTCATTCCCACCTCTGCATTTCATGATTTCCACCATGACACATTGTAGACTTAGGAAAATGTTGTCAATATTTCTTGGATCATATATCTGAAATGCATCATACATAGCCTGTAGTAACTCATCTAGGTTTTGACTAGGATTTTGCTGCTGTAAACTTTGAATTGAGGCAAAAAACCCCAAATCCAGAATGTTTAGGTCGGGTGATTTTGATGGTTGGCACACTAACGGTATATTAAACCCATCTGAGGTGGCTAAAACTAGAAATTCAGGGTCATTTGCAAATATATGACAAGGGGCATTATCTTGTTGTATGAAAATATTTTTGCTTGCCCAAACTGGCCATTTTACCTTGATTGCTGGTATCAGCTCATGAATCAGCTTGTGTCTTATGATGTCTCTAGTTATGGATGATATGGGTGTGAGAATCATGGTTCCTCTAGGTCTATTTACAGTCTACATAATCCACGTATGGAAACACCCCTATTTTCCCATCAAACATTACATTACCCTCTAAGTCAAGTAATGGTCTATACACACCACATAAAAACATGATTTTTGGAATGTAATGCTTGCTTTTAGTGATTCTATATGGTTCAGGTTCATTGGGACCTAGAATATACCTTGTTGTTGCCTCTGTCAAGTAGAACCACTTTTCATTGATGTGTATGACATTTTCCATGGGCTGGAACTGCATGTTGCACTCCAGTTTACTTAGGCATCATTCTAGCCTTGATTATTTGCATGCCAAACTTAGTTGTGGATGCAATGCATTGTGTGGATTCTGATCTCCATGCTTGCTATAGCTCTATGTATGGTGCTTTTTCCAACATGCAATTGTGTTGCTGTGCTTCGACAGGTTCGTCGATACCTAAGTGGCACTGCCATTAAGGCCTCCAGGTCGATCGGTTTCTTGGTTCTGCCACATCGCTCATGACTTTTTGAACTGGCCTTCACAGCTTCTCCATTTTGAAGTTGCTGCTTCACATGCGCCCATATATTAGATATGGTCTGAACTGAACATGACCATCTCTGTGCTGCCTCCAGTCTCTGTTGCCGCTCAATTTGCCCATTTTTGAAGTGTTGAAGCAGAAAATGGGCTATTTCCTGCCTCTGATCATTTGTCAGGTTTTCCCCAACCATCACAGCTTTGCTCGATGATGAATTGAATTTGAAGGAGGGAAATTTGTTTTTTATATCTGGCCAGTTCTTCAGGAACTGGCCAAAATATTTTTGGACTTTGTTTTTTTGGATTGGATTGGGAGCTGTAATAAATGCCCCTATTTATAGATGTTGGGGTTAAATTTTCCACCACGTGAACATTGGCTTCAATTGGCTCCAAAAATGAAATTTTGGAGCCAAAAGTTTTAAAAATAAGGGAATTGTTACTGTTCCCGTCAGGGATAAGTAACAGATAAGTAACAATTAACCCATTTTTGAACAGAAATTTTTCAGTCACATCAAAGTACAAATTTCAGCTTTTGATACTGAATAGTTGGCCATTTTCTACTATTCAATTTTAGAGCCAAATTTCTCTCCCGTACCATTTAATTTGGGACGGAGGGAGTACTACAAATTAAGCCTAGTGTAACACTTTCATTGCAACACTTATTCAAAATGTGACAAAAGCTTATAAGGTGTTACTTAACTTTTTGAAAAGTGTCACATAAATATTGAAAAGTATTACCTAAATTTTAAAAAGTGTTAGGTTAGATCTAATGCAACATCGTCTAAAGTAATACTAGCTCTACAACAAATAACATCCATTACTTCAATTTTTCAGGCCTTTTTACTTTAGTTTTTTGCCCGAAACCAATCAAAATGGGTGCAATATCGCACCAGTTTTTTTAAAAATAGCTATAAAAATAATTGAAGCAAAAACCATGCGACTTCGCACAGAACCAGAGTAAAAAAAATAGACACAAAACAAGTGTGATGTCGCACTTAACAAATCTGGAATTAAAAAAAACTACCGAAAGAAGAATCAATTTCAATTCTACTTCCGGTAGTTCGTAGCCAACAATGAAAGCAGAACCGATGTTGATTCTGCTTCCGGTAGTTCATAGCCAACAATGAGTTGCCAGCCAGATCTGAGGCCCAACTTTTCAACAACACAAATTTCATAACATTCAAATCAAATTACACACCAAATATCCAATATATTAACAAAGAGAACAGCTCAATAAGATTTACAAAATGAATAAACAAACATATATGCAGGTGGCGCAGATCTCGACTTGAACGGAGCCCAGCGGAGCCAAGATGGAGCCAAGGAAAAACCAAGGCTAAAAATGGCGGACCACGATGGAGCCAAGTGGAGTCGGCGGAGGGATTTTAGCGTCGAACCTTGTTTCTGTTAGTTTCAGAAAATTCGAAAGCAGAAAAACAGAGGCAAAGGCTGAGAGGATTTTGGTGCAGAAAACTGTCTTACTGCTTTTCTCATTCATGCCTTCCTTATATACACAAACTTTGCAACGTTATTCCTGAAAAATCTAACTACCTAACGTGCACATTCTCACGTTCACAAAACAAAGTCAGAGAAAATAACTAACTTCCTACGGATGCGAGACTTGCATCTTTATTTAGCTAAAAATAGTTTAAACTAAGTAAGGAAAAAAACAAATGACTAGATTATCTCACAAATCACCCCCTTAATCTTGTCATCACTTTATTTCTGCGACTCCGATTCTGCCCCTAAGTTCCTGAAACCGAACTCGTCCGAGAGGCTTTGTCAGAATATCGGCGAGCTGAGCTTCTGTGTTGATGTAGTCAATTTCAAGATCACCCTGCTCCACATAATTTCTAATCAAATGGTAACGTGTATCAATGTGTTTACTTCGATCGCGAAACACAGGATTTCGGATAAGATTGATTGCCGATTTGTTGTCCACCAGTAACGTTGGTGCTTGTGGCTGTTCACCTTGCATTTCTCCAAGCAATCTACTAAGCCAAACACCTTGGCAAGCGGCAGTGGCAGCTGCAATATACTCTGATTCGCACAAAGAGATTGCCACCACCCGTTGTTTCTGTGATTGCCAACTCACCGGAGATTGGCCGAGGAAGAAAAACAATCCCGTCGTGCTCTTCCTATCGTTGATGTCTCCAGCCAAATCAGCATCACTATAACCTGTCAAAAATAAAGGTCCAACACCTTTTCCATACGAAACTCCAAAATCTAGAGTTCCCGCCACATAGCGTAGAATATGTTTCACCGCTGCCAAGTGCTCAACTTTTGGCTCCTCCATAAATCGGCTAACATAGCCAACTACAAAAGTAATGTCCGGCCGAGTGTGAACTAAGTACCTGAGGCTTCCCACCAAGCTGCGGTAATACGTGGCATCCACCGGTCTCCCGTCTCTGGTCTTGCTTAGTTTGAGCCGTGCCTCCATTGGTGCCGCGCATGGATTGCACTCTTCCAGTCCAGCCTTTTGTAAAAGCTTCCTCGCATAAGATGATTGGCAAAGAGTGACCAAACCCTTCCGTTGTTGTACTTGGATGCCGAGGTAGTAACTTAGTTCGCCGAGATCGCTCATCTCAAAGAGATTGGTCATCTCCTTCTTGAACTTCGTCAGTTCTTCGATTGAAGTTCCGGTGATGATCAAGTCATCGACGTAAACCCCAACTAGAAGTTGCTCCTGCCCGTTGCTCCGGCGATAAACCGCGTGCTCGGCTTCACATCGTACTAACTCCAAGTCGCGGAGACTTTTGTCAAGTTTGGTATTCCAAGCCCTCGGAGCTTGGCGTAGTGCGTAGAGAGCCTTCTGAAGCCGGAGAACCTTGCCTTCGTTGCCTTGAATTTCGAAACCTGGCGGTTGCTTGACGTAGACCTCCTCGATCAGATCACCGTTGAGGAACGCGGTCTTGACGTCCATGTGGTGGACCGGCCAACCATGGTGAGCCGCGAGCACGATCAGTACTCGCACGGTTTCCATCCTTGCGACCGGAGCAAACACTTCTTCATAGTCCTCTCCCTGCCACTGCACATATCCCTTTGCCACCAAGCGTGCCTTTCGTTTCACCATCTCCCCATTCGCGTCCTTTTTGAGCTTGAACACCCACTTGAGTCTGATTGCGCGGTGTCCCGGTGGTAGAGAGGTGAGGTGCCAAGTCTGGTTTGCTTCGATGCTTGCAAGTTCCTCCATAATCACAGCTCTCCACCCTTCATCCTTCTCGGCTTCACCAAGGGACGCCGGTTCATCGGCGATGAGGAGACACTATTCGTCATCTTTTGCTTCAACAGGGACAGTTGCATCGTACAGACTGTCTAGCGTACGGTATCGGTGAGGCGCCTCCTCGCCCGGAGATGGGTCTGACGCACCGGTCGGTGGGGACACAAACTCCACCGTCGTCGGTGGAGGTGCAACCGAAGTAGTTGGAGTGACTGGTGAGGGCACGTCTCCGGCTTCATTTCCGATGGAGATTCCAGCGTTTGAAGACGATGCTCTCTCTGCATGCATCGTGCTCCAGTTCAAGTCTGTACCTGCAACGGGAGAAACGAACCACTCAACGGAGAAAGTTTCTCCACAATGATCACGTCTTTGCTCACTCCCTGGAAGAGTCCAGTCCCATGCTGCATCCTCGTCGAAGACGACGTCACGAGAGACTCTGACTCGCTCCGTGGCTGGATCATATACCTGGTATACTGCAGTGCCTGGCTCGTAACCGAACAACACCATCGGCGTGCTCCTGTCCTCCAACTTCTTCAAACTTGGATGCACCATCTTCACATGCGCCACGCACCCGAACACTTTGAGATGTTGCACACTCGGCCGATTCCCGTGACAAGCTTCATATGGGGTCTTCCCAACCACGCTCTTCGTCGTCCCACAGTTTAGTAGGTAAACTGCAGTCGTCACGGCTTCCCCCCAGAACCTGACTGGCATTCCCTTTGCCTTCAACATACACCGCGCCGTCCCAACAACGGTTTGGTTGCACGTTCAACCACTCCGTTTTGTTGCAGTGTGTAAGGCGCCGTCAGCTGCCGTTACACACCTCGTTCGGCAAAATACTCACCAAGCTGCTGAGAAGTGAACTCCCAGCCATTGTCAGTGCGCATCGTCTTCAGTTTGCAGCCGCTTTGAAGTTCGGCCGCTAGCACAAACTTCTTGATAGCCTCGACTGCTTGGTCTTTCGTGGCTAGCAGATAAACCCACATGTACCGACTAAAATCATCCACTAAAAGCAAAAAATAGCGTTTACCTCCAGGGGTTGGTGGATCAATCGGTCCACACAAATCGGCATGGACGAGATCGAGACGCTCCTGCGCACGGTTCCAGGCTTGGCGCGGAAATGAGGTGCGTTTCTGCTTCCCGGCCAAGCAAGCGTCGCATAGCCGATCAGCGTCCCCAATCCCTGGAAGACCGTGCACCATTCCTTCTCGTGCGAGACGGCGGAGGGCCTCGAAGTGCAAGTGCCTGTAATGAGCATGCCAGCGCCAGCCGTTCTCGGTCCCGTGCACGGCTAGGCAAATGGGCCGCGCTGGATTGAGGCGTAACGGGTAGAGGCGCCCGCGGCTCCTGGGCACTCGTGCAATCAGTCACCTGTTTTGATCACGAAGCTGGAGCCAACCATCCCGGATGTGAATGTCGTATCGGGTCTAGTCAAGTTGTCCGAGAGAGATGATGCTACTATGAAGTCGCGGTATGTAATAGACCTCGGTTAGAAGCAAATGCTCACCGTTTCGGCACGAGAACAGAATCTTCCCGAGCCCTTCAATCTCCACAGAGGTGTCGTCTCCGAGTTTGACTGAGCCCTGCACATTGGTGTCTAGCTCGGAGAAGATCTCCCGTCTCCCACACATATGCGCGCTGGCTCCCGAGTCCAAGAACCAGGTTGTGTCGCACTGGCCTGCCTATTTCGTCGCCTTGGCCTGGGAGTTCGTCTTGTTGAGCAGTACGTGCTCCTCAGTCTCAGCCGCCACACTTCCGAGCGTGAGAGAGTGAAGCCTCACGACCAGTAGCGCTGTCTCCTCCTCTTGATCCTTCATAAGGTTAGCCCGTTCTTTGCGTGTGCGCCGCAGTTCGGGACAATCCCTCGAGATATGCCCTACGAACTTGTTGCAATTATAGCACTTGATCCCCGTCATGTCGCGGTCGCCGTTGGAGATGCGCTAGCTGCCTTCCCGCGTGGGGCTCGGTTTCTTCCCCTTTCGGAGATACTTGCCCTTTGTTCCGTTCCCGGGGCCAGATCCAGACCCTTGGTCGCGCTGCTTTCCTTGAGCAATCCACTCCTGTTCCGTGAGTAGGATCTGCCCGCTCGCGCCACTCGTGACGTTGTTGCCGCAGCGCTCGGAGGCTGACCGAAGGCATCCGATCAGCTCTTCGACGGACATCCCATTCAGATCGAGCAGCGTCTTGATCGAGCAAGCGATCTGCGCATACTGGCTCAGGACCTCTCGGAGGAATTTCTGCACGACCTTGATCTCCTCGACACCGTCACCCAAGGACCGGAGGTTGTTGACGATCCCTGTGATGCGCAACCCAAATGCATCGAGGGTTTCTCCGTCCTTGAAAGAGATTTGCTCGAACTCCTTGCGCAGCCGTTGCGCCGTTGCCTCCCTGACTCGATCGACTCCAACGCGCATGAGCCGAATAGCTTCCCAAGCTTCGTGGGCTGTGTTCTTGACAGCGAGAGCCGGCACCATCTCTGGCAGCACGGCTCGGATCAAAGCTGACAGTGCAGCCATTTCCTCTCGCTCGCCCGGCTCGTCAGCACCGGAAACCGCCTCCCAGAGGCCTTGCGCCCGCAGATTGATTTTCATCACAAGAGCCCACTCGATGTAGTTCGTTGCCGTCAGAGTGGGGTAGACGATGTTGCTGCCGAGGCGCTCCTGCATAATGCGTTCGCAAATAACGATCTCGTTGCCGTTCCTCCGATTGACACTTCGTCCCCTGCTCCGTGCCCCTACCTGCCTTGTTGGAGAGTTGCTGGTGTCGCCGTTGCCATCGGACATGGTTGCCAAGATTGTTATATGGCTCTGATACCAGATGTTAGTTTCAGAAAATTCGAAAGCAGAAAAACAGAGGCAAAGGCCGAGAGGATTTTGGTGCAGAAAACTGTCTTACTGCTTTTCTCATTCATGCCTTCCTTATATACACAAACTTTGCAACGTTATTCCTGAAAAATCTAACTACCTAACGTGCACATTCTCACGTTCACAAAACAAAGTCAGAGAAAACAACTAACTTCCTACGGATGCGAGACTTGCATATTTATTTAGCTAAAAATAGTTTAAACTAAGTAAGGAAAAAAACAAATGACTAGATTATCTCACAGTTTCAGTGAACGGTAGTCGATTCAATGGCGGTGGCATCAATTCTACGGTGGTGCTCACGCGGTGGCATCACGCGGTGGGGTGAAAGCCGGATCCTCCTCCTCTCGCGGTGGCGTCAAACGGCCAGGATCCTCCTCTTCCTGACGTGATGGCGACGAACGGCCTCGAGTAGCGGTGGTGTCGAATAGCCTTCTCTGCCTCGTACGGTGGGGTGGCCTGAGAAGATAGAATCGGAGCGAAAGGTGGAGGTGGTCTGAGAAGGTGAAGGGTTTCTAAGAATGGGGGAGAATGGAGAAGGAGGCGGTCAAATGAGAAGAAAAGGGAAGAGTGATAGATTAGGGTTAGGATATAAATAGCAGTAGGGTTTGCATTTGGGTTTGGGCTGCTTTTGTATTGGGCTGAAATAAGCACTTTAAATTTATATTTATAGAGTTTTGAAAATAAAATTCTTCATTTAAATTTTATTTTATAATTTCAAATTTTTTAAAAACTAAGTGAATAATAAAATTTTAAAAATTATTATTAATATACATATATATATATATATATACATATGGAAATATTTCATTAGTGTTCATACACAGAAAATTAATTAAGAGTTGATTGCTCAGTAGTTAATATCATACATTTGCGTTAGTGTTTATACATGGAAAGTAAAGTAAATGTTAATCGATGATTATTTAAAATCAAACAATTTCATTATGTCATTTTAAATTAAATACTTATGTTAAGTCAACTCTTAAGTCAAGTTAAGTGCGATGTCCCAAACAAATCTTTCTTGAATGTTGAGTGGTTAAGATAAACCTTAGTTATCAATCTTTATATGTGGAAAGTTAAATAAGTGTTAATCTGTTGATTAAGTAAGGGTTGAGCGTTGGTTCCTCAAGGTCAAACCTTTTCATTATTGTTTATGTATGGAAAGTCAAGTAAGGGTTGACCGTTGATTAGTTAAGTTCTAACCATGTCATTAGTGTTTATGTATGGAAAGTCAATTAAGTGTTGACCGTCGATTAGTTAACTTGTAACCTTTTCATTAGTGTTTATGTATGTAAAGTCAAGTAAGGGTTGACCGTTGATTAGTTAAGTTCTAACAATTTCATTAGTGTTTATGTATAGAAAGTTAAGTAAGTGTTGACCGTTGATTAGTTAAGTTAGTTATAACCTTTTCATTAGTGTTTATGTATGGAAAGTCAGTTAAGGGTTGACCGTTGGTTAGTTAAGTTGTAATATTTTCATTAGTGATTATGTATGTAAAGTCAAGTAAGTGTTAACCGTTGATTAGTAAATCTCTAACCATTTCATTAGTGTTTATGAAAATTTAATTAAGGTTTGACCGTTGATTAGTTAATTTATAACATTTTCATTAGTATTTATGTATGGAAAGTCAATTAGGGGTTGACCGTTGATTAGTTAAGTTGTAAAGTTTTCATTAGTGTTTATGTATGTAAAGTCAAGTAAGGGTTAATTGTTGATTAGTTAAGTTCCAACCATTTCATTAGTTTTTATGTATGGAAAGTCAATTAAGGGTTGACCGTTGATTAGTTAAGTTCTAACCTTTTCATTAATTTTTATGTATGTAAAGTCAAGTAAGGGCTGGTCGTTGATTAGTTAAGTCCTAACAATTTCATTAGTGTTTATGTATGAAAATTTAATTAAGGTTTGACCGTTGATCAGTTAAGTTATAACATTTTCATCAGTGTTTATGTATGAAAAGTCAATTAGGTGTTGATCGTTGATTAGTTAAGTTATAAATTTTTCATTAGTGTTTATATATGTAAAGTCAAGTAAATGTTGACCGTTGATTAGTTAAGTTCCAACCACTTCATTAGTGTTTATGTATGGAAAGTTAAGTAAGTGTTGACAGTTGATTAGTTAAGTTAGTTAACCTTTTCATCACTAGTGTTTATGCATGGAAAATCAATTAAAGGTTGACCGTTTGTTAGTTAAGTTCTACTCTTTTCATTATTGTTCATATAATTAGTAATAAGTAGTATATAAAATTTTATTTGGTGAAAATATTTTTTTTTCTGATATTCGACTTCGATCACATATTACTCGAAGTCTACGTTAATTTATTTCATTTAAAAAATATAAACTTGAAGTCATAGTTAAAAGTATAGTTATAAAATCTTTTAAAGTTTAAAAGAAATGGAGTAGCATAAAAAAATTACAAAATTATATTTTTGTTTTTGTTTAACATTAAATTTTATAATTAAAATCTCGATCATTTGTTACTCGAACTCTACATTTTTTTTTCATTTGAAAAATATAAACATGAAGCATAGTGAAAAGTATAGTTATAAAATCTTTTAAAAGTTTAAAAGAAGTGGAGTTGCATAAAATTTTTTAAATATTATATTTTTGTTTTAATAAAAAAAATTGCAGTGTGAATATATATATATATATGAATATATATATATATATGTATGTATATAAATATATGTGTATGTATATATGTATATAGGCAAAGTCTTGGGAAGACAATCTTTCCACTGGCTTATGGAAAGATGAGGTTTAACTAAAATAATAAAAGATAAAATGCCTTAATTGCAATATTAAAATTTTATTGTACTACATGCAGTAGTAATAAACTTTATAACCCGATTCATGTAACCAAAAAAATTTATCTTCATTTCTTCTAATTTGCACTTTAAACATTAGTCTTTCCGTGGCTTATGCAAAGACCGTCTTTCAAGGGATAGACTCACACATATATATAATTATTTTAAATCGTGCTTCAAAGGTTGTCTGCGAGAGGTACGTGCGTAAGCCAGACATCCGTGCGACGTCGGTCATTTCATGTCTGCAGGAGGTAATTGCAACATCGGTCACAGTAATAATCGACTTCGCGTCATCGGTCATTCATGTATGTGAGAGAGTGACTTGCGATATCGGTTGTGATGTCGGTAAGCCAGACATGCGTGTGACATCGTCATTCATGTCTACGAGAGTGACTTGCGATGTCGGTCCCAAACACAACCGACGTAGGTAAGCCAGACATGCGTGCGACATCGGTAATGACAGGCTTTTACCTCGGTTTTAAACAAAACCAAGGTAAAAAGTGTACTTTTTACCTCGGTTCTCATTTTTATGAACTTTTTATCTCGGTTATTTGCCCTTAGACTAAATTAGTTTTTTGGTCCCCAACATATGATCAAATACCATCCTTTGGTCCCCAAGGCAACTACCGGGTTTGTTCATTAATCAACAAAAACTCAAAATGATTTGTTCGGTCCCCAAGGTAGTTTCCAGGTAAATTGAAATTGTTTTCCGATATAACCAGAGGTATTTTTTTATAATTTTACTAATTTTAAACATTTTAATTTACCTTTCCTTTTAAATTTCTTTTAATTTTTTCTTTGACTTTTAAACCATTTTTTTCTTTGAAACCTTATTCCGCTAGTAAGTCGTCGCCGCCACCGGCCACCGCTGAACACCACCACCTCCGAACACCGTCGCCTTGTCTGCGGACACAATGAAAATGACAAAAACGATGAGCTCCCCTGACTCCGGCTCTGAATGCTCTGAATCTTCAATTTTCGGCGTCGTGGACAGAGGGCCTCGTCTTTGAACTTGAACAGAGGCCGCGTCTGGATCTCCGGCTTAACTCCAACAGGGTTAGGGTTTGCAGAGTCGGAGTACACGATGAAAATAACGGAGTTAGGGATTGCGATTGAGGGTTTAGAGAAAACGACGAAAACGACGAAAACGACGAAGTTATGGATTGCTCATCTCACTATAAGAAAAATGACTTTTAACTTTGCCCATTTAACTTTAATTATTTAAAAAATTGAAGTAAAAAATAATTATTTACTTTTGTTATAAAATAACCGAAGTAAAATTTAATTTTTTTACTTGGGTTTTAGAACAACCGAAGTAAAAAGTGATATACAACCGAAGTTAAAACACACTAGCCCATTTTAATTCTTTTGGCCCAAATTATTGGCGAAAACCCTAATAATATAAACGGTCCCTACGCTTCTCCATGCCGACACATTAAATCCTTCTACATTTTCATTTCTTTCACAAAACCCAGCCGAGATATTTCTCTTCCAATCACGGACCATTTCAACAATTTTGAATTACTGTCGTACTCCTCGCGTCAGCACTATCAACGTGCTCTTCGCGTCAACACTATCAACGTGCTCTTCGCGTCAACACTATCAACGACTCAATGCGCTCTTCGCATCAACACTATCAACGTACTCCTCGCATCTACACCACTGTACTCCTCACATCAAGACCGCACTGCTCATCGTATCAACGCCACCGGTCGTTCTAAAATGGGTTTTAGATTAGGTAATTGACAGGTGTGTGTAGATAGATTGTTAGTTAGGTTAATTTGTAAAAAAAACATTTATTTGCCCAGATCTATACAATTTAGAATTTTGCTGTGTTTAATTGAATCGTTTGATGTCTTTTACTGGAATTGATGTCGAATTAGTGGTTGTTTTCGTTTGATTTGGTCAAATTTAGCCATTTTCGTTTTTCTGCAAATTTGGGGCTTGTTTGTGCGGCTGAAATACATCTTGGTCGGATATGTTTTTGTTCCGGTGAGTACTTTACTACTGCGGTTCTTTTATTATGAAAACCGAAGTAAAAGAAAAAAGAGTGTTGCTATATGCTCCAGTACATATTTATATGTATAATAATAATTTTAATTTTTTAAAATAAAACAAAAATAAAAAACAAAACAAAAACAAAAATATTGATATTCCCTTAAAAAAACCACCTTTGGCGTTGGACCGCTGTCACTGCTGGCACCAGACCATTACCACTAGGTTTGGGACCGCCACCGCCACCTGTTGGAACACCACTACCTTGCTGGCGCCGGAGCAGATGTTATGTTTTCACCGGACCATTGCCACCACCACCACCTGGTTCGGATCTTGGGAAGGAGAATCGATCAAGGAGACTCGGTTCAAGTCTTCCTAAGGAGAATGCGCCGGAAGAAGACTTGGAGAGCCGGAGAAGAGAATGGGGCCGAGAGAAGAAGAGGTGAGTCGGAGCCAGAGAAGGAGAGGAGAACGAGGGCCGGAGCCGAAGAAAGGAAGGAGATCGGTCGCCGGAGAAGAAGAGTAGAACATGGAGAAGAAGAGAAGAAGACCGGAGAAGAAGAAGAGAACGGGCTGGAGAAGAAGAAGACTGGGCCGGAGAAGAAAAAAATTGGGCCAGAGAAGAAGAGGAGAATGGGGAGAAGAAGAGAAGAAGACCGGAGAAGAAGAGAACGGACCAGAAAAGAAGAAGAACGAGCCGAAGAAGAAGATGAGAACGGGGAGAAGAAGAGAAGAAGAGAAGAAGAGGTGACCGGAGAAGAAGACTGGAGAAGAAGAGATGAAGGCTGGCGGTGGCGGAGGATATCGGAGAAGAAGAGAAGATTGGCGGTGGAGGTGCACGGCGGCGGCAGTGGTGGTGAATAATAAATTTAATTTAATATTCAATTAAACATATTTTAATTAATTAAATTAAACAAAAAATACATATTATGTACTAAATAGTATAAATACATGACGTAATCAAGTAAAATACATGGTGTGATATAGCGATCCACAAAAAATATCCAACTTTTAACTGCACTTGATTTTACTTAGGTTCTGGAATTGGGAAAAACCGCTGTTGTATGTGCTCCAGAATCGCGGTTAAAACAGTATTCTGTAGTAGTGTCTCCAGAAACCCCATCTATAAGGATTGCGATTGAATATGGGGAAGATAATGACCACCGCTGAACAGAGGAGGAAGATGAATCGAGTAAGATGAGTGCATGAAACTCACGCGATGAAATTTGGGGACCAAATTCTTATGCGCGTGATTCCACGTAAAGGGTTATTTACTTTTATTTAATTTTAAAATTAGGGGTATAATGATCATTTTACATATTTTAACCAATTTTACCATTAACTTTATCTGAAAACCATCTTTGGGGACCAAACAAATCATTTTGTATTTGTTGATTGCTGAACAAATGCGGCATTCCTGACCAAACAAATTATAAGATGTTATTTAGGAGACCAAAAAGATAATTTAGTCTTTGCCCTTAACCAAAAAACCGAAGTAACATGGGCAAAATAATATGTTCATTTTTTTAAATGAAACCATCCAAGGATGGAGGGAATATATTAGGCTCCCCGAACCGAAAGAACATAAAAAGAAGTGGCCTCGAAGGCATAGTTCAGTACACATAAGATCATCCGAATTGATGATTCAAGAACCCTAAGAAGCTCTTGAAGCAAAATAGCACTTGCTTCCAAAAATGGTGTATAATGTACATCGATGATCCAGCAGGGGACTTTGTTTATAAGTCTCAAAGAACAAGTAATGCTCCAAAATCCATTGTTCAGTGTGTCGTCCTGGTGATGTTTAGCGGCAGGTGGAGTCGACGCCCCATCGAGGACTGGAAGACGCCTTGAGGACTGGAAGCATCCTTAAGTAGTCGAAGCACCCTCCAGGACTCTAAATGCTTCGTTGGTACCCGAACTCTCCTCGAGTACTCGTAGCCTCCTCGAGGACTCGGAGCCCCACCGAGGACTCGATGCCCCGTCGAGGACCAACGACACACTCGATGTTCATTTTGTTGTAGTGTAGTAAAAGTGTTACTTTAGGTTCAAAGTGTTACATAGCACCTTACACTACAAGAAAATGAACATATTACTTCACCTTCTTATCTTGTTTTTTAGGCTTAGCTCAAAAAATCGAAGTAAAAAGTTCTTTTACTTCAATTTTTTTGGAAGTAAAAGATATGAATTACCTCAGTTATAAAAAAATCGAGGTAAAAAATTGGTTTTTTATCTGGGTCATAATTTTAACTGAAGTAAAAGGTTTTAAAACGAGGTAAATGATGTTACCGATGTTTGTGTGACATTGCATTCATGTAATAAACTTATCGCCGAAATCCCGTGTTTTGTCGATGTCACTGACAGAGCTTGAGATGGATGATCGATGTCACATAAAATAAAATATAGAACATTTAGAAGTTACAGTTGAGAAGGAATAATGAGGAGTTTTGTTATTAAAAAATTTAATAAGGTCTGTTTTGTTATGTTACAATTGAAAATTGTTGTATAATTAATAGGGAAAACCACAACTACCATGAAAACATTTTGAATGGGACGGTAGGAAATGTATTTCAAAATCATGCACAGACAATAACATATTGTTCAAAAAAGTAGTCTAATTATTAGAAAAATCTTATTCATGAAAACCTCCTTACAATTCATTTAGTACAAAATAATTCAAATATCAATAATACACGTCTGAGTACCACTATTAGAATACAGATGGCAAGAAAATCAAGCCTCTCGAATTATGATAACCTTGAAGACAATCGCCCCCCCCCAGTTTCTATGATCTCGAAGAACTAGGTGTCCCCAATGCACAGGTTGTTGCTGGAAAGGAACTCGGAAAAACCCTTTGGGGACAGGGCCTTGATTTTCACTTGGCTTGAGTAGGTCATGCGCCACTCTTTCCCGTAGCACCTTATCACAACGAGGGTCTTTGCCTTCGACAGAAGTGGTACAATTTCAATCGGGGTGTACTAATCCAGTAAAAATCCATTATGAACAAATATATGCAATTATAAACAAATAGTATTATTGACAATAACATAATGTAACAATTTTAATTATTGGCAAGTTCAGTCCTTACCAAAGTTGGGTTCTTCCCAAAGTTTTGCTGCTTCAAGGTGCAATGGAAATGCGGGTTTTTCGGAGCCATTATATGGTCTTCATAGTGAAGACAACCGGTTCAGGGTTTCTCCTTTTTGCGGATACAGTATAATTAATAAAAATAAAAATTAATTTAGGTACAGTATTGTGCATATGTATTAGTAAATATATTATGTGAAATGGTAAAATACCTCGAAAAATGAGCGCCTAGAGGATCCTTCACTAGCCATTTGACTTGTATATGAAGTGAACAATATATAAGCAAAACTTGCGAAGTCGATACTATGTCGCATGAACATATCGGTTTGAACCAGTGGCATCGTCGACATGATTTAGCGAGGTCGCTGCTTACTTGGCTAGACCGATATCATAACCAAGGCCACAAAAAAATAAACATTAAGTTAATTAAAATGCCTACATGCAAAGTCGCTAAGACATCAGTAATATCAATGTTGAAATTTGGTTTTACCGAATTATCTTAATTATTACTTCTATGTTCTAACATAACCTATTTAACCAAGTATGTAATAAAGTAAAAATGTAGAGACACGAGACTTGGTTATGCAGTTTGGTGAAATTCACCTACATCTGTGGGGCCTAGCCCAGTTCAGAATGAATCTACTAATCTGAAAGATACAATACAAAGCATACCATACAAATATACTTATCGATCTAATTTTGATGTGTGGATTCTGTAAGCTTCCCTTGCTACTGATCTGCCTTGATCAGAATCCCTCTGACCTCAAAACTTGTCGAAGCTGGATCTCCTCCGCCTGAGGAATTAAGGTATACGATTATGAACTTTAAATAACAAGTTACGTATGTTGGAACATATATATGCTGGCACTCGTAGTACTCTCGAAAAGATAGAAAATCTGTGTGCATATTTTTGCAATTAAGTTTGTGTGTATTGTAGTCGTGATGTCCTCCTTATATAGTCCATTGAGTAGATTAGAGCTCCTCATGATTATCTCCATAATATTCCTATTCCTTATCTGCTTTTGAAGCATATCCAAATCCTATAAATAAAGGGATTTTCCTTATCTCAAATATCCCATAATATTCCATAAATCCAATTCCATATTTGTAGGGATTTTCCATAAACCCATCATGCTTCCACCACCGCCTAACATATTGTAGAATATACAAACTTCCATAAATCAACATAATTGCAATATTCTGTTCTTCTGTAAAAATCTTTTATGTTGCAGTTGTACGTATGTTCCAACCTGGGGCCATGAATATGCCAAAGGCAATAAAAGCACAAAAAGAACCAAAAACATCAATAAAATCCGCTCCTCCTGAACTCAGCACTTGACCTATGTTGGAACATAGTCAGTTCAGAACCTTCAATCTTGTACAGGAACAACATCCCGTGCTTCCAATCGAGCCTTCTCCCCCTCAATCTTTGCCTTCTCAGCTTCTAGATCAGCAATCTAGATAGCTATAGCCCATAACCTTGCATTCATAGCCAGCAGCTTGGCCTTTGTCTCACTGCCAACAGAAATAGATGCCTCTGGATTCCAAGGGAGATCATTCACCTGCCTCATACCAAAAGTCTTCTTGTTAGGCCTGAGAGGTTCAATCTTCATAACCTCATCTTCAAGATAATCCTTAACTCTCTCACCCTTAGCCAAAATAGAAATAATACCAGGATATACAAGAGCATGCTTGGCATTGGGAGATATAGCTTGCCTTACAATGCTTTGCTGTATGAATAACCCTAGGTTGACAGGCATCTGTGTTCCAACACAGTACATCAATTTAGCCATTTCCCTGGTGAGAGCAGTGGTATTCATAGAAGGCATCCAACAGTTCACTGCAATTTGGTAGAAACCAAAGAACCTGGATGATAAACATAAAGCTTGAGAGCACCAGTGACTGGCCTCTTAGTTTTATAACCACCAGAAATCTCAGCCATAATCTAATCATCAGTAACCCCTAGTTCCTCAAAAAAAAAACTCCACAAAAATCTGGGGTATTAGCCCTAGCAATCTATTAATTTTCCTGGCAGAGATGTTAATGATATTTTCTCTCACAAATACTTTATTGAACCAAGGAAAATCTTCTTCCAAATTCCCAGCCACCAGATTACAGTATACCTCACAAACCAGCTGTTTGTTGTACTCACCATACAGAGTGACAACTGTTTTGAGTCCAATCAATTCTTTGAAATCTAAAAAACCACTTGATCTGTTTGCCTCCAAGTCGACTACCCTCTCAGGAATAATCTTTCTTTGAGAAAATACCTCCTACATATCCTCACATTCATTATCATAAAACATAGTAGAAATAGCATCACTTACAAGAGGTGCTGAAAGATCTGTCTTCTTCTTGGGTTTAGCATGAACTTTCTTTTTAGACTTCTTGTCTGGTGGAGAAGTCTCAGTAGAAGACATCTTCCTCTTAGCCCTTATGGTTTAGATGAACTCATCCAAAACCTCATCACTGGAGTAAGTCATATTTGGTTCCTGTGTTGGAACATGCTCAGTCTGATCAACCTCTTCATCATACTGCTCAGCATCTGCAGCAACTTCACTATGTGTTCAAACATTGCCTGACTCCTCCTGCATCAGATCAAATCCCCCTGTCTTCCCTCCTTCTAAATACTCCAGGTCATCATAAGCATTCCCAGTAAAGTCAAACTGATCTTGTTCACCCATATATGCACCACTAAATCCCAACACAGGTTCATCAACTTCCATGTCTTCACTAGCCTCTGATTCTGCCCTCTGTGTTGGAACATACCCAACACTCTCTTCTCCTTCACTGTCTGTAACCACAATAATTAGAGGCCTTCCAAGCTCTTCAATCCTCTTTGCAGCCTCAACATCATAAAACCCCAATGGCATCCTAAGTGGATTTAACCACTTCAAATCCAACTGCCGCAGACTCCTCAATTTCTTCAAGTTTCACACTGCTAGGACTCGGTATATAAGAGTAAACATGGAACATGTCCTTTCTATTATTCAAGTCGTATGCCACTCTCAACATCTTAGGGTTATACTTTTTCACATTATCAAGGTCTCCTATATCCCCAGTGAACAACTCCTGAATATCCACATCTAGTACTTCCCCCTAAAGTTCTTAAACTCTTTGAACTTAGAAAAATCAATACAAGTCCTATTTGCTTTAACCCAATCAAAAAGCTCATCTATAGACTCAAATTCTCTATCCTACAGATTAATGTGAGGGGAATCAGGACCAAGTACCTTTCTACAGGGAGTCTTTCCTCTGTTTGAAGCTTCATCCTTCTTCTCTTTGCCGCCAAAAGGGATCTTGGGGAGTTGCGCATTGCCACTGTTCCGGTTTTTGGCCATGGTGATTGTCGGGCTTGGAATTGTTTTGGCAAGGGAGGATGTTGGTAGAGGTTGTTTATGTGTTTCAACACAAATAAAACTCTTTGTGAAATGGTGAGATAAAAATCCCAAGGATTTTGGAAAGAAGATCTCTACAAAGGCTTCGAAAACAAAAAAACCTAGAGGCAAGAATATGGTGGCCGAAAATAGAGGGAAGGTGGAGAGATAGAACAAGAATTTAAACCAAAATTTAACTCTTCCATTTTTACCTCATTAGCTATGCAAGCCTTTTTACCTTTCAAAGATAAGCCATGATTACCCTTCTTCCAACATATCACCACAACATCTATTTTTGTTTAGTTTTTCTTCTTTCTATTTTTTTGTGTTTTTCTGATTTTATGTACACAAAAAATGAGAAAAATATTTACAGCTAAATAAAAGCTATATAAAGAATACCTATAATCTGAGAAACACCTAAGTGTTGTCTGAGAAGCTCAAACGTGGCAGTATCCAACGACTTTGTGAAAATATCCACAAATGGCTCAGATGTTGGAACATAGACAACCACCACTTCCTTCCTTCCTTTCAAAAAGATCTCAAATAAAATGATGCCTTATGTTAATATGCTTCGTTCGAGAGTGTTGGACTGGATTTTTAGAAATATCAATAGCACCTGTGTTGTCACATAAGATCTTCAAACGCCCTTGATGAATTCCATAATCTTTCAACATTTTCTTCATCCACAATAGTTGTGCACAAAAACTTCCAACAACAAGATATTCAGCTTCAGCAGTTTACAGTGAGATCAAATTTTGTTTCTTACTGTACCAAGAAACTAGATTCGTCTCAATAAAGAAACACCCACCTGTAGTACTTTTACGATCATCTGCATTACCATCCCAATTAGAATCACTGTACTCAATAAGATCGGAGTCTTGATTCTTGGAATACCAGATACAATACTCAGAAGTCCGACTCGCATATCAAATAATTCTTTTAACTACAGTTAAATAGGATTCCTTTGGATCAACTCGAAACCTTACACATATTTCTATGCTGAAACATATATCTGATCTACTAGCTGTTAAGTACAATGAAATCTCAATCATGCCCTTGTAAAGTTTCTGATCAACTCTGACTCCTTTCTCATCTTTCACCAATTTATCAGATACCCCCATAGGTTTTTGGACAGATCTAGAATTTCTGAGTCCGAATCTCTTCACTAAATTGAGGGCATACTTACTCTAATTTATGAATAGACCATTCTTTTCTTGCTTTACTTAAAGTCTGAGAAAGTATGTGAGCTCTCCAACCACGCTCTCCTCAAACTCAGCATGCATCAAAGTTACAAAATCATGTACCATAGATGGTGAAGTAGAGCCAAACAAAATATCATCAACATAGATTTGAGCAATCAGAATCTTTGATGATTTATTAAGCACAAATAAAGTGCGATCGACTCCCCCTTGACGACAACCTTTCTAAATTAGAAAGTTAGTAAGTCATTCATACCATGCCCTAGGTGCTTATTTCAAACCATACAATGCCTTTTTGAGTCGATACACATGATGAGGGTAATGAGGATCCTCAATCCTTTAGGTTGTTCAACATATACTTATTTGTTAACCACACCATTTAGAAAAGAACTTTTGACATCCATCTGGTATGGAATAAAATTCATATGCAATAGCAAGTAAAATTTGAATTGACTCTAGCAACTGGAGCAAAAGTCTCATCAAAATCAACTTCTTCAACCTGAGTATATCCTTGAGTAACCAATCTTGCTTTATTTCGAGTGATTTGACCATCAACATCAGATTTATTCTTGAAAATCCACTTAGTGCCAATAACTTTTACATCTTTAGGGCGAGGAGTGAGATACCATACATCATTTCGTGCAAACTGACCAAGTTCTTCTTACATTGCCGCAATCCAATATTCATCGAGTAACGCTTCCTTGTTGTTCTTGGGTTCAATAAGAGAGATGAAACATTGTAATCTTACTAGTTCTATGTAAGATACCCGAGGGATTGATCGAGTTCTCCTTATGCTTGGTTTCAGTTGCTCCTGTGTTGGAACATGCGATGGTACAGTGGGGGATGATGTTCCAACATACTCGATGTCTTCAGGTTCATCATTGTTAGTCCGTTCCGATGTTCCAACATAGTCTAACTGCTCTGTGTTGGAACATGGCCTTCAGCTGGTTCATCTCCTCTATTAGCTGATACTTGTCGGTCATCAGATCAACCACAATGACATTTATGGATTCCATGAGAGCATTTTTCCAAAGATTGAAGACACGATAAGCCGGACTATTTACAGAGTCACCAAGAAAGATCCCAACATCACTACAATTTTCAAATTTCACCAATTGTTCTCTATCTCGGAGAATGTAGCCCTTGCTTCCAAACACATGAAAATATGAGACATTTGGCTTCCTGTCCTTTCGAATCTCGTATGAAGTTTTTCTTGTGAATGGACAAAGATATACACGATTGATCGTATAACAGGCTGTATTAATGGCTTCAACCCACCATTTTTTGTGGATTCCTTTCTCGGCTAGCATAACACGATTCATTTCTTGAAGAGTCCTGTTCTTTCTTTCCATAGTGCCATTCTAGTGAGGGGTGATTGGAGCAGAGAATTCATATTGAATGCCGAGTTCATCACAAAAATCATTGAATTAAGAATTTTCAAATTCTCTTCCATGATCACTACGAATGTGCTATAGAACATTCACTATCAAAGTACCACTGGTCTCTAGAATGTGCTATATGAGACGTATAAGCAACAAGGAAAGTACTAGTGAGTTTAATAACCCATACTTTTCTGACCATCCTTGATTGCTGGACATCATCTATGTTGGAACATACCGAGAGTTGTCATCCTGTCATGATATCCCTGAGTAGTCTCCAGCATTGTTCCTCTATATGACCTTGATACACACAGTAGCTACAGATGAGAGGTTTCCTCTGGCGGGGATTAAACTTTCTATTTATCTCCCGAATATTTAACTTGAGAGTGACAGTGTTTCCTGATGGTTTTCATGCCCAATTCCTTGTCTATCTCCAACGTTCTTTCCTATGGTCAAAATGTCATCCATTTTTTCCTTTCCAGTGTTTAACTTATTAATTGATTCTTTGACTATCTTAGCTCTCTTAGTTGTTGAGACTATACTTGACTCTAGTTGTTTAATTTCTCCTCTGAGTTCAACTATTAAATCTAGCAAGACATTCTCCTGTGCAGAAAGTTGAATTTTCTCTTACTTCAGCACTTTGTTTGTATCCACAACTTTCAGCCACATGACATACATTTTTTTTCATATGACGTATTTATCTCCTTATCACTCACGACTTGTCCTTAGTCATCAAAACCTGTATTGGAACATACAACAACGTTCTTCTCTGACATGTTAGAACATACATCGTCATCTGATCCATTGAGAATTGTTTCTCCAAATGCCATATAATTGCTTGTAAGTTCCTCTTCGTCTTTCTCATCTTCTTCGTCTTCACACCATGAGGTGACATATCATTTTCCCTGCTTCTTTCGAGTATTCGCACATTCAGCCTGGATGTTACCATATACTTCACATTCTTGAAATTGAATTCTTCTAGGTTGTTTTGCTTCACCACTTTGATTTCTAGAGAACTGCTGATTTCCTTATTCAATCCGAGTTCCACGATTACTAGAATCTTAACGTCGAGATCTATTTCCACCAAATCTTTCCCATGATTTCTTATTTACCACCTCCTTTAGCATTCTTGAGAAATTCTCGGTGATAAGAGCCAATTCTTCAATTCTATCATCATTGTCAGATTCCTGGACGACCTTTGAAGATGAGGTTTTAAAGGCCAACTCCTTTTGGAATATCTTTGCAGGCTGTTGTAGTGTCATTCACAAGTTTGTAGAGATCTCATTAGTTCATCCAAAGTTATGGTGGCTACATTTCTTGCTTCTTGTATGGCTGTAACTTTCATATCGAACCTTTTTGGAAGTGATCTCAAGGTCTTTTCACCAATTTTGCCTCCTCGTAAACCTTCCCAAGTTGATACGCCGTGTTGGAGATGTATTGAGCTTCCTATTAAATACTGCAATAGTATCATCCTCATCCATCTTCAGTTCATCGAACTTTGTAGCCAACATCTGTAGTTTGGATTCACGTACATGACTTGTCCCTTCATGAACAGTTTATAGGATATCTCAAGCTTTCTTTGACCGTGACATGTTGAGATGAGTTTGAACTGTTCTTCATCCACCACCGTGAAGTTAGCATTCAATGCCTTTGAATTTGCTAATGAAGCCTTCAATTCATCTAGAGACCAGATGGGCTTATCTTTGAGTTTCTGCTTCTTCGAACTCGATTCTCCTTATTTCTCCTTTGAGGTAGTTTCATCATCTTCAGTTGGAGGATTCCATTCAGCTTAAACGAATTGTCATGCTAGTTCATCCAGTGACTTGATGAAGACTCTCATGTGTGCCTTCCAATAATTGTAGTTGGTTCCTTCCAGCAGTGGTGGCCGAGACACCAAAACTCCTTTAGCCGCCATGGTAAAACCAGATCACACTTTCCTTAACACAACTAAGGTAAGAGTGAGTGACTTAGCTCTGATACCAAATGAAATTTGGTTTTACTGAATTATCTTAAAAATTACTTCTATGTTCCAACATAACCTATTTAACCAAATATGCAATAAAGTAAAAACTTAGAGACACGAGACTTGGTTATGCAGTTCGGTGAAATAGAACTACATCTACGGGGCTAGATCCAGTTCAGAATGAATCCACTAATCAAAAGATATAGTACAAAACACACTATACAAATATACTTATGTAATTAATTATGACGCGTGGATTCTGCAAGCTCTCCTTGCTACCGATCCATCTTGATCAAACTCCCCCTGACCTAAAAAATTGTCAATGTTGGATCTCATCCTCTGAGGAATTAAGGTATATGATTATGAACGTTGAACAACAAGTTACGTATGTTGGAACATATATATACTGGCTCTAGCAATACTCTCAGAAAGATAGAAAATCCGTGTGCAGATTTTCTCAGTTAAGTTCATAAGTATTGCAACCGTGATGTCCTCCTTATATAGCCCATTAAGGAGATTGGAACTCCCCATGATCATCTCCATAGTATTCCTATTCCTTATCTGCTTCTGAAGCATATCCAAATACTATAAATAAAGGGATTTTCCTTATCTCAAATATCCCATAATATTCCATAAATCTAATTCCATATTTGTAGGGATTTTCCATAAACCCATTATGCTTCCACCACTGCCTAACATGTTGTAGAATATACAAACTTCCATAAAGCAACATAATCACAATATTTTGTTCTTCCGTAAAAACCTTTATGCTACAGCTGTACGTATGTTCCAACATGGAAATGTTTTTATTTTCCAAATCAGTTCACAAATTGCCAATTAATTAATCAATGCAAACCACCTAACTTTACAGATGTATAAATGCGTACAATTATGACTGCTGATGCAACAACTTGAGATAATAATGTGTGACGTTGCATTCATAAATTGAATATTGTGCAATAGGAAACCGAGTTTGCATGGGTTGAAGACAGCAACGGGAAAAATACAGAAACCCAACAACAAAACATGCATTAAAGAGACAAAATTACACTAAAATGTCCTAATCCAAAAAAGAACAATGTAACTTGAGTTCACATGCACGAAAACTTCTCACTCTAACAAATCTGAGTAAGAATTAGATAACCAAAAATACAACTCATACAAAAATCATAGATTAATTTAACATGGTGAGGTCACAATTACAAAAACTTAGGCACTACATGTGTAGAAATCCATACCTTTGTCAAAGGAGAAGAGGAAAGGGGTGGAGAGACTCTCGGTATTTGTGGGACACCTGGAAATGAGGAGCTTAAACTGATTCTGGGGGACCATTTATTTATAGACGTTTGGAAATGACGTCATTTTGGGACCTGGTATTTTCTGCCGTGGTGTTAAGGGGTGGGGCTCATCACCCGACCTCAATGCAACCCCATGACTGCATCGGTGCCAAAACAATGTTGTGGTCCTGTGCCGCTCAACGCGTCACTGCAAACCGATATCCCTCGACTGCGCCGCACACGCCTCTGGGTTATCCAGTGCCGACCGCCTATCCGCTCACGGCCCGTGATGTTCCACCTATGTGCCCACGATTCACTGTGCATAATGCCCGAGCTATCTGTGTCCAACGCCCATGTGCGCAGTGCCCGGTTGCCCGCCAGGCCAGTGCCCTAAGTGTTGTGCCCTAAGTGTTGCGCCCTAAGTGCTGCACCATGGCTCGAGAAGAGACGTCCCAAGCTTCTTGTCCCAAAAAGTCTTCTCTTTTGCTTGTAAATACTTATAATAGCTTAGTTATTAGTTTAGCGTAGCTATTTTTATTAATTTCCAGGCCTACGTGCCGTTTTAGCCCTTGACCTTATTTTTCCTATGTAGTTGGCTCGTGATAATGTTTGCACAACATATATGTTGAGTACTGAGCTACCCACACCCGGTTACCTTTTCTACAATATATTGAATTACAAGCATTTTCTCCCTAGTGTTGGGCTTTGTATTGCATATTTGGCTTTTGTGTGTGAGCAATGCTCCTATTCTAAACTCATGTTTGTATTTTCCGCTGCACACTCGTCCATGTCCCTCTAAAGGCTTGGTGTACTGTGTGTAACCATGCTGAGTGCGACGCACGTGGGAACCAAGCGGTAGTCGTGACAAGGTAGTACACGGATAGGCCGCATGGTTAGCACCCTTAGTAGGCGACCCGTGATAGTTGGTATCAGAGATTAAGCAGCACTTGGGCAGCATAGTGAGTGGCTGTCACTATGTCTAAGGAGGTGATTCAGTTGGAGAATAGGCTTGTTAAGATTGTGAACCTTGGTGTAGACCGACCGTATTATGGGGTACGTGCCAGCGTTCCAAGTATGTAAGCTAGAGTCAGTTGTATTATGGGGTACTTGTCGGCGTTCCAAGTTTGCATCGACCGGCCTTATTATGGGGTACGTGCTGACATCCCAAGTTTGTATGCTAGAGTTGACCGACCATCCAAAGGAGTAAAAACTCCATGACTTCAGCCAGAGATTGAAGTCGTGGGCTAGGCTCCAGCTAAGGAGAGCTTGCTGCATAGACCATAACTCAGAGGTGGCATTCTTTAAAGTTAAAAGTACTGTAGTGGCGAGGGATCGCAAAGATTTGATAGGGAATTGGGCGATTCTACCATTACCAAGGTGGGTGATAGTGCGGGTGTAAGTACTCCCAAGGTGGGGGTGACTTTAGACCCAGTCCGAAGAGCGGAGGTAGCCTCACGCCCAATTTGGGTGTTGGAAGGAATAGGGTAAGCCCCAGTTTAAGCGCGGCGAGGTCAAGTGGGTCCAAACCAAGGTGGGATGGACGAACCGGGAAGGCGCGATTGGTGTTTGAAATGTGCAAAGGGATCAAGCCCTTGTTGATTGTCTAACAGACCAGAGGATCACTGCTATGTTGCTCAAGGACTCGAGATAAATCAGTGAGACACTGAGCGAGATAGTTCAGTTGAAGCTGACTGAGAAGTTTGGGCCCAAAGAGGAAGTTCCATGCTACTTGGGGGCATTAAATCTGCGGTATAATTCCATGATGGGATCAAGAGAGCCAGGGTGGTTGAATCTATTAACTGAGTTTGAGATCGACTGGGTGGTTACTGCAGTCCGATCCAAGAGAACTGTAATTTGATCAAGCAAAGTGGGGAAGGCCGCACCGAAGCTTGATGAACCTGAGAAAGTTATGGGTAGAATGAAGTCCGTTAATAACAAAGATCAACCAGTGCTAGGTATTGCGAGGCGATGCTCGGTTAAGTTTGACTCCATAGGCACCATAGTGGATTTCCATGTCGTTATAGTGGACGACTTTGGTTTAGTCCTCGGCATGGAATTTCTGAGAGATACACAGATTTCCGTATACCCATATGGCAATTGCCTTTATGTCTTAGGCACCAATCCATGCACGATTAAAACTACTGCGAAGAGTTCACCCAGGGGTAAAATCTTGGCTTTGCAGATCAAGTGCTTAAGACAAGATCTCGGTGGGAAGAACAGAAGCAAAGGGTCAGAAGAGTCAGCACCAGCAATGGGTTTGCCCGATGGATCTGAAGAGCTTTGTGAAGCAAGTCTGAAGACTGAGCAGGTTGTGGGTTGCTCCCCAGCTGTAAGGGATGAAGATTTGTTGATCAAGGAGGAAAGGAAAAGTTCGTCGGTTGCCAAGAAGATATGGAATCAAAAGATAAATCTTCCGGCTAGCGTACCCCATCAAACACCCAGTTTCGAGACGTTCAAGCAAGCTAAACCTTGTAAACCTCGATGGGGAAAGAAGAGTCATCATTCACATCAGCAACCCCTTGTTGTTCCACAAGGCCGAAAGCAAAAATGTGAACGAATGATGATGCGTACCAGACAACATCCAGAGTTGGACATTCCTTTGGTTATTGATTAAGGAGTGGGTGCTATAAAATCAAGCCTGCTCAAATCGGAACTAAAGAGAAGCCGAGGACCATGGCTACATCAGAGTACACCACCACTAGCGATTAACTCAACCCCTTTTTAAGGCAGAAGTGTACAAGAAAAGAGTGGGTAGCGAAGCACCTTGGAGAATTGATGGCTCTGAGGACGTTCTCCGAATTGAGTGGGGGAGGATGTTACGGGGTGGGGCTCATCACCCAACCTCAATGCAACCCCATGCCTGCATTGGTGCCAAAAAGATGATGCGGTCCCGTGCCGCTCAACGCATCACTGCGAATCAGTTTCTCTCGACCATGCCACACAAGCCTCTGGGTTATCCAGTGCCGACCGCCTAACCGCTCACGATCTATGATGTTCCCCCTCTGCGCCCGCGATGCGCTGTACACAATGCCTGAGCCGTCTGTGCCCAATGCTCATGTGCACAGTGCCCGATTTCCCGCCAGGCCAGCGCCCTAAGTGCTGCACCACAGCCCGAGAAGACACGTCACAAGCTCCTTGTCCCATAAGTCCTCTCTTTTGCTTGTAAATACTTTTAATAGCTTAGTTATTAGTTTAGTGTAGCTATTTTGATCAAGGTCCAGGCCTACGTGCCGTTTTAGCCATTGATCTTATTTTGCCTATGTAGTTGGCACTCGTGATAACATTTGCACAACATACATTTGGAGTACTGAGCTACCCACACCCGGTTACATTTTCTGCATTATATTAAATTACGAGCATTTTCTCCCCAGTGTTGGGCTTTGTATTGTATATTTGGCTTTTGTGTGTGAGCCATGCTCATATTCTAAACTCGTGTGTGTATTTTCCGCTGCACACTCATCCACATCCCTCTAAAGGCTCGGTGTGCTGTGTGCAACCGAGCTGAGTGCGACACACGTGGGAACTAGGTGGTAGTCAAGACAAGGTAGTACACAGCTAGGCCGCACAGTTAACACCTTTAACAGGCAACCCGTGACATGCGATAAGTGCAAATTCGTACCGTTGCCGCTGAAGTCGATAGATCACCGACATCTTCACGAAATTGCACTATTACAAATGGGCTCTATACATAATGTATAATAGATGGGCTACATAGATGGGCTCTATGTATTATAGATGGGATGTATAAATAATGTATAACTCAGCTATGGCGAATTCATTGTATAGTTGCCATATTTGACATTTTTAGCGACAGGTGACCGATATCGGCAAATGCAACTACGGCCCAAAACCATTTGAGCCCACTAGCATTTCAGATGAGCCTGAATTTGACCAAAAGACATATAATTGACCTTAAAAAATGCTCTATAGCATATTAGAAATACTTATTGAAATTTATAACTGTCCATGAACATGATTAATGTCGGTTTCAATCATAAACAATTTTACCTCCACGTACGGGTCAAGTTTTTAATTTTTGCACTTAGGTTCCTCCACAATAGTGGAAATGTATATTTGCAGATGCCATAATCTAATTGACAATGTCATGACCAAGATGTTTCGATTTAGGCATGACCTGGTGAATAGAACGGTGTATTGAAATTCATTTTTATTAGTATTTCCATTTATACCCTAAGAGTAAGCATTATTGGAAAGATGATTTCCACCACATAGAATCAAATGAAATTCCATATTCGAGGGTTCTTATGAAAATAAAATATAATAAAATTGTGTCCATCAAATTTTAGAAAGCACTAGTATGTGGTCTAGAGTAAGTTATAGATGTTTACTTATAAGTAAACAAAGGTTATTTGGTAGATGTTGAGTGGGAAAAGTCTCCATGGGATCATTCCTGTAATGTAATCATTCTTGATGATTATAAGTTTGATTGGGGATGAGAAATAAGGTCCCTTCCGAGACATTTTGAATCGATTTTACCTCCATGGGTCAAGTTTTAAAATTTTGAACTTAATTAGGTCCCTCCACGAATGTGGGTGATGTGAAAATGAAAATTTAGAGATACCCTAATCTAATTCACAATTTCATGACCAAGATGTTCCAATTTAGGAATGACCAAATGAATGGAACGGGGTATTCAAATTCATTGAATTAGTATTTCCATTTATACCCTTACGATAAGCGTTATCAGATCGATTATTTCCACCACATAGAATCAAATGAAATTCCATATTCGAGGGTTCTTATGAAAATAAAATATAATAAATTCGCGTCCATCAAATTTTAGAAAGTGCTAGTATGCAGTCTAGAGTAAATTATAGATGTTTACTTATAAGTAAACAAAGGTTATTAGGTAGATGTTGAGTGGTAGAAGTCTCCATGGGATCATGCATGTTATGTAATCATTCTCAATGATTATAAGTTTAACTAGGGATGGGAAATAAGGTCCCTTTCGGAACATTTCGAATCAATTTTACCTCCACGGGTCAAGTTTTTAATTTTTGAACTTAATTAGATCCCTCCGCGAATGTGGGAGATGTGAAAATCCAAATTTAGAGATACCCTAACCTAACTCACAATGCCATGACAAAGATGTTCCAATTTAGGCATGACCAGATGAATGGAACAGGGTATTCAAATTCATTTGCATTAGTATTTCCATTTTTACCCTTAGGATAAGCATTATCAAAAAGATTATTTCCACCACATAGAATCAAATGAAATTCCATATTCGAGGGCTCTTATGAAAATAAAATATAATAAAATTGCATCCAAAATTTTTAGAAAGCGTTAGTACGTGGTCTAGAGTAAATTATAGACGGTTACTTATAAGTAGACAAAGGTAATTTGGTAGATATAGACTGGGAGAAGTCTCCATGGGATCATGCCTGTCATGTAATCATTCTCGATGATTATAAGTTTGATTGGGGATGGGAAATAAGGTCCCTTACAAGATGTTTCAAATCAATTTTACCTTCACGGTTCACGATTTTACCTCCACGGGTCAATTTTTTAATTTTAGAACTTAATTAGTTCCCTCCACCAATGTGGGAGATTTGGAAATGCAAATTTAGAGATACCCTAATCTAATTCACAATGTCATGACCAAGATGTTCTTATTTAGGCATGACCGAATGAATGAAACGAGGTATTCAAATTCATTTGTATTAGTATTTCCATTTATACCCTTAGGATAAGTGTTTTGGGAACGATTATTTCCACCACATAGAATCAAATGAAATTCATTATTCTAGGGTTCTCATAAAATTTTATGACACTTTCAAAAACAACCAATTTTCCCCTGTTTGCGAAGTCGCAGGTATGTCGCCAAAAATTGATCCACGACCGAATAGATACCGACGTCGGGCACAATGAAATTTCCATCGGGAAACCAAGTTTTCAGGCAAAATTTTGAAGCAAAATTATCCCCCCACCAAAATTTCAAGTCATTAAAACTAGCACCATTACCCATTTTTCATCTATACCACACTTTCTCCAAACCCTAACTATAACACACCATATTCTCCATCCACACTTTTAATACAACAATTCAAAAGCTCAATCAATTTTTTGTTCCCACACATGAACAAATGCCCGATGATGGAGCACCTCTAGGTTCAAATAGTTGAGGTAGTTTTCCATACATTCAATGTTAGTTTAGCAATTTAATAACCATACCTTCTACATGTTATTTTTCTTATAGATCAAAGCTTGTATATTTTCATAATGTATGATGATTGTGCTTCATGTTATATAGTGTATATTGTTTCTGTTTCCACAAATGATGCCATGTTTGTAGGGAATGACAAAAAAAATCTTAGATTAGGGCTGATTGTGTACAATAATTACTCATTCGTATGAACACGATATGAATGTGCAGCCCCGGTATCAGTCTGTCGGCCTCCACGATGTAAATCCGAATTCAGGCCAACGTCGCACATGTCAATGAAAACCATGAAATTAGTTCAATGTATAACTCTGCACTTAGGTCATCCTCAACGGTATCAATTATTGTAATATCTAACATCGCTTCTACCCATATCCGTTCTTTTCCAAGTTAACATTTACATCATCTAAGTGTGACTATATAATGTGTATTTTAATATTGTGCCTTCCTAATTATAGCTCAATTTTTGTTTGTTGTGTATTCGGTGTAACAGTACAACGAAAGTTATGGAAAGACTGTAGATGGATGACTTGTCATTTCACTAGTCGCCTTGACGGTGTTTATGCCTTACAACGTAGTCAATTTGGAGGTTTAATACGTTTAATGTTTATGAGCAACCTTATGTATTATTATATATTGTAACATGTATTTGTAATATATCTTATAGCTTGGGTTTAGGGCAAAATTCTGGCACCTGTCGCGAGTCGCGAGGGCCTCGTCGCGATGACCATCGCGAGTCGCAATGAGCCGTCACGAGTCGCGACCGACGGGTGACCAGAATTTCACCTTATCTTCTTTGTACTATAAATACCATTCTCTTTCCTCTCATTCATACCTTTTCTCTACTGCGATTATAGTGCTGTTTCAAACCCTTTTCTTCCATTTTTTATCCTTGAATTCTCTTGTTTTTATGATTATTTGTTTAGCATTGATTATCATGAACTCTTGTAGCTAATCTATCTCTTGGGAGCAATTGACTAAGGCTTCCAAACCCATGTCTTAAGAACAATTTGTAGCTTATTTATTGCTCTTACTATTATGCATTTATGGAGCATTGAATGTGTTTGTTGATATCATTAATGTTGTTGAAAGCTTGAGTATATGAAATACTTGTATGAATTGCTTGCTAGGGTTTGGGGGAAGTGGTTGATTTACCCCCTTTTCTTGTTAGGAATGTATGAGTATGATTTAGAGCTTTTGATTGTGTTGATGGATTGATGATTGCTAGGTGGATGTGATAATGTTGAACTCTTTGTCATGTTTGTCGTTTATAGCAAACGAGAGAAGTCTATGAATGTCGATCGTTCTTGACCAATCTTAAGTAAATGCATAAATCGGTTAAATGCTTAGACGCGGTGTAGTGTTTATAAGTGTTGCCGAGCTTGTTGATTCTTCGTGCTAAATACCATCAATGGGATACCTTGAGTCGTGTTTCGACTACGGGAGTCATTGGTGAGGTTTGAAAAGAGATGTCAAATTCACTCTTGCAAACTACTATCTAAGAAGGATAAAAGTTTAGCCTTCACAACAAGTAGTGAAAGTAGTAAATAAGCTGCATGTTCAATGATGGATAAGAGGTTTGGAAGTGGAAGTCAATTGTGCCCAATGTTCTGTAAATTGTTATTTTCATCTTACCTTTAGTTGTATTGCATGATTAGCATTGTTCTATTGCTTTGCTAGTTGTTGTACTTTAATTTGTTAACTTAGGATCAAACCAACCAAAACCCCCCCTTGTTTACATGCTTTTATATGTATCTATGTATGTATGTACTTAGTATGTTTTCTCCTATATATGTTTAAAACACTTAAAAAGATCCCTCTTCTCGTGGACGACCCCGACTTGCCATTATCTACTTAATTGTAGATAGGAAGCATTTAGGGCTTAAAAGTATTAACTTTGAGAGGTACGGCGACGACCTCCCAAATTTTGGCGCCGTTGCCAGGGAAGAGGCGTTTATTTTTAAGTGTTTAGGCATATTATGTGTGATTATGTGCTATTTGTTAATATTTGTTAGTTTGGTTTTATTTGGATTTCTTAGTTGATTTGCCATTTTCGCTTGGCTTTGAGATGTATTGTTCGATTTCTTAGTGTATGGTTCGAGTTCTTGGTGTATGGTTCGTACGCGATCCTCTTCACACGCGATCCTCTTCACAAGAACCCTTACACTACGACCCCGAGTTGGAGCTGAATTTGAGACGGGCTAGGAGGCTTTCTTTGGAAAGTGTGAATAACACCCCTCCTAGTGACCATTTTGTGGATACATTTTCATCAATGGAACATCAAATCGAGCACGAAGATGAGCATCCGAGAGGGGAACCTCGCCATCCTCCTTTCCCCAAAGAGAGATCCCCTTGGGGCAACCCTTGTTGAGATACGTCATGGCTCCCAACCTCGATCAACAACCGATGTGTATCGAGTACCCCGTGGTTGGACCAAATGGGCATTTTGAGCTAAAGACCAGGTTCATCAACATGCTACCTGCCTTTCTTGGTAGGCAAGGGGAGAATGCTAATAAGCACCTCACCGAGTTTCACTTCTTGTGTGGTGGTACGGTCCCCCATGGAGTGGAGGAAGATTTTTATAAATTGAAGGCATTCCCTTTCACACTGAGGGATAGTGCAAGAGATTGGCTCCACTACCTACCGCCCAAGAGCATTAAGAGTTGGCTTGATATGAAAACAAAGTTTCTAGCCAAGTATTTCCCGGCCTCGATGTCGGCCGCCTTGAAGAAGGACATAAGCAATATTTTTCAGTGGCATGAAGAGTCTCTCTTCAACTATTGGGAGAGGTTCAAGAAGCTCCTTGAAAGTTTCCCCTACCATGGTTATTCGGAGGGAGATTTGGTGTATTACTTCTATAATGGCCTTCTTGATGAGGACCAAAGGTTGGTTAGAAGTTCTTATGGTGGTACCCTTGGGAACAAAACATCCGCCGAGGCCATGTAATTGTACGAGGAGCTAGCGGAAGAATCCCAAAACTTTAGCTCAAGGGCCGAGTTGAGAAGGAGAAACCCGATGCCCACGAGTGATCTTTCCAATAGTGGGAAGCTAGAGGATCAAGTCTCGGCCCTCACATCCATGGTGAAAACTGTGATGACAAAGCCCGGGGGAAATGTGCCACATGTTAAATCATGTGAAATTTGCTACATGGCGCACCCTACGGACACTTGCCCCACTTTGCAAGAGGACTACGTTGAAGAAGTGAGTGCCATGGGGTATCACGGGAATCAAGGATACCAAGGCAACCAAGGGTATCAAGGGTACCAAAACTGGTCATACAATTCGGGGAATTGTGATAACCCAAACCTCCAGTATGGGAACCCTCAAGGAAGCCAAAACTCTCAACCATACCGGCCCCCTCAACAACAATATAGGCCACCTCAACAACAATTCCAAAGGCTCCAAGACAAACCCCGAGACCAAGGGGAGGGCTTAGGGCTATCCAAGGATGAGGTATTGCAAGCCATTCACTGGTTGGGCATGAGCGCTGAAAAGAGTGAAAAATTCCAAGATGAGGCCAAAGCAAGCATCAAGAACTTGGAAACCTAAGTGATCCAAATAGCCCAAATGGTGAACCGGATGGAAGCTAAGGAAAAGGGTAAACTACCCTCCCAACCGGAAATCAATCCTAGGCAAAATGCAAGTGCTATCGCTTTGAGAAGTGGTAGAGAGGTTGGTACCCAAGATGATTGAGGTGTTTGAAAAAGAAGTTGAGAAGGAAGAAGCTCATGAGAAGAATACCAAAGAGTTAGCCAACAAGGGCAAGGAAGAAGAAATCGAGTTGGAGACAATGCCACCGAGACCGAAGTCAACCTCCATCCCGAAACCCTCACCTCCTCCACAAAAAAGAGCAAAGATGATGGAGATCCCTCCATATGTGCCGGAACCCCTATTTCCGGAAGCCTTGAAAGACAAAAGGAGGAAGGAGGACAACAAGGACATCTACGAAGTCTTTCGTAGATGTGAGGTAAACATTCCACTCTTGAATGCCATTGAAAAAATCCCTAGATATGCTAAATTTCTTAAGGAATTGTGTGTTGTGAATAGAAAACAAAGGGCCAAGAATACGTTGAAAAATGGAAAAAGTGAGCATGTTTCCGCCTAGTGTCAAAAGGAGCTACCTCCTAAATGTAGTGATCCCGGCATGTTCACGATCCCATGCATAATAGGAAATACACATTTTGAAAAAGCTATGCTTGATTCAGGTGCATCCATAAATATGATTCCTTACTCTTTGTATGAAAATCTCAACTTGGGTACATTGCACAAAACTGGGGTGGTAATCCAATTGGCCGATCGTTCTAGTGCATACCCTAAGGGTATTGTCGAGGATGTGTTGGTTAAGGTGGATTCCTTAGTTTTCCCCACGGATTTTTATGTCCTTGACAGGGAGCATGATAAACATGCCGCCCCGATTTTGTTGGGGAGACCATTTTTGAAAACATCTAGGATAATAATTAATGTGCATAAGGGTACCCTCACCATGGAGTTTGATGGAATAAAAGTAGAGTTTAACATAAATGACTCTATGAAGTATCCTAGTGAAGAACATGCTTGCCATGCCCTAGATGTTGTTGAAGAAGTTGTGCAAGATGTTTTTGAACTAAGTGGTGAAGATTCTTTGTTAGTTGCTTTGCAATGTGATGTTAATGATGCCCACAATGTATACTCTATGAGCACTAACTTGAGGGAAAGCTTTGAGGATTTGAACCTGCTTGAAGAAATGAGACCGAGTGTCTCAAAACCTCCTCCTCTGCTCTTAGAGGAACCTGAGGAACCGGAATTCCTCCCCTCACTTGTGAAAGCCCCGGTGCTTGTCCTTAAACCTTTTCCAAATAACCTCAAGTATGCATTTCTTGGGGAAGGGGAGATGTTTCCGGTTATCATTTCGAGCAAGCTCACCAAGGAGTAAGAAGAAAAGTTGATGGTGGTGTTGCGGGAGAACAAGGAAGTAATTGGATGGACCATTTCCGACATCAAAGGCATAAGTCCATCCACTTGTATGCATAGAATCTTGTTGGAAGAAGATGCGAGACCCGTCCGACAACTCCAACGCCGTTTGAACCCGCCTATGATGGATGTGGTGAAGGCAGAAATCCTCAAGTTGCTTCAAGCGGGCATGATATATCCAATCTCGGATAGCAAATGGGTGAGCCCAACTCAGGTGGTACCCAAGATGAGTGGGATGATGGTAGTCAAAAATGAGAAGGGTGAAATGGTGCCCACCCGAGGAAACCCGGAAACTGGATGGATCACTTCCCGTTGCTATTCATTGATCAAATTCTTGAGAGGTTAGTAAGCCACCCATTCTATTTCTTTTTTTATGGGTACTCGGGGTATTTTCAAGTGGCTATCACCTCGGAAGACCAAGAGAAGACCACCTTCACGTGCCCCTTTGGTACGTTTGCTTACCGACGCATGCCTTTCGGGTTATGTAACGCCCCCGCAACTTTCCAAAGGTGTATGGTAAGCATTTTCTCAGAATTTGTTGAAAATTTTATCGAGGTGTTTATGGATGATTTCACCATTAATGGTAATTCCTTTGATAATTGTTTAGCAAATTTAGCGCAAGTTCTTAAACGTTGCATTGAAACTAATCTGGTGCTAAATTCTGAGAAATGTCACTTTATGGTAGAGAGAGGTATTGTCTTAGGCCATGTTGTCTCCTCTAAGGGTGTTGAGGTTGACAAGGCAAAGATAGACATGATTCAAACTTTGCCTTATCCTACTAATGTGCGCGAAGTGCGCTCTTTTCTTGGCCATGCAGGATTCTATCGCCGGTTCATCAAGGACTTCTCAAAGATAGCATCTCCTCTATGTAAATTGTTGCAAAAGGAGGTGGAATTTGTGATGGATGAGGGGTGTAAAGGGGCCTTCGATACACTGAGGGGAAGGTTAGTCTCGGCCCCTATCATACAACCCCCGGATTGGTCGTTGCCTTTTGAGATAATGTGTGATGCGAGTGACTACGCCGTTGGAGCTGTTCTTTGTCAAAGGGTGGGGAGAGCACCTCACGCCATCTACTACGCATCCATGTCCCCAAGTGAAGCCTAAAGGAACTACTCTACCACTGAAAAGGAATTGCTAGTAGTGGTATTCTCTTTAGAAATATTTCGATCTTACTTGCTTGGTACAAAAGTTATTGTGTACACTGACCATGCAGCGCTTCGTCATTTAATGATGAAGAAAGAGGCCAATCCAAGATTGATTAGGTGGATCCCAATTTTGATCGAATTTGAGTTGGAGGTGCGGGACAAGAACGGTGCAGAAAACTTTGTGGCCGATCATTTGAGCCGGTTGACTCCGGGGGAAGACATTGAGGTAAGCCCTGCAATGAAGGAACAACTACGGGAGGAATTCCCTGATGAACAATTGTTCACCATTAGGGATCTCCAACCATGGTATGCCGACATTGTAAATTTTCTTGTTGCCGGTAAGTTCCTTCCCGATTTTTCTAAGGCCCAAAAGGATAAATTAAAGAGTGATGCTAAGTATAATGTGTGGGATGATCCCTTTTTGTGGAGACATTGTGCGGATCAAGTTGTTAGGAGATGTATCCCTGATAGTGAAGTACACTCAATTCTTGAATTTTGTCATTCTCATGCATGTGGCAGTCATTTTGGAGCAAAGAGAACCACTAGGAAAGTTTTAGAGAGTGGGTTTTATTGGCATACGTTGAATAAGCATGCATACACCTTTTGCAAATCTTGTGATGAATGCCAGAGAGTAGGAAATATCTCCACTAGGAATGAAATGCCCCAAAGACCTATTTTGTATTGTGAAATCTTTGATGTTTGGGGTATTGACTTTATGGGGCCTTTCCCTATTTCTTATGGCTTTACGTACATTCTTCTTACTGTTGATTATGTGTCGAAGTGGGTTGAAGCAAAACCCACTAGGACTGACGATTCTAAAGTGGTTGCAAAATTCTTAAAAGATAACATCTTTTCTAGGTTTGGGGTACCCCGAGCCTTGATTAGTGACCATGGCACCCATTTTTGCAATCGGACCATAGCGGCACTCTTGAAGAAGTATGGCTTCACTCACAAGACATCCACTGCCTATCACCCATAAACCAACAGGTAAGCCGAAGTTTCCAATCGGGAAATCAAGTCCATCCTTCAAAAAATGGTTAACCCTAACCGGAAGGATTGGAGTTCTCGGTTGAATAATGCCATGTGGGCGTATAGGATGGCTTACAAGACACCAATCGATATGTCCCCATACCGGTTAGTGTTTGGTAAGCCCTGTCATGTACCGGTGGAAATTCAGCACAAGGCTTACTGGGCGGTCAAAGAGTTTAATCTTGATGTAGATGAAGCCGGTTTGCATAGGAAGTTACAATTGGATGAACTGGATGAGATCCGGAGGGAGTCCTATGAGAATGCCGAGATCTACAAAGAGAAGACAAAGGCGTGGCACGATAAGATGATCATCAGGAATGATTTTGACGTTGGTCAAAAGGTCCTCCTATTTCAATCTCGCCTTTGCCTATTCCCAGGTAAGTTAAGGTCCCAATGGATCGGTCATTTTGAGGTGGTTAAGGTATTCCCGCATGGTGCGGTGGAGATTCTAGATCGAGCTAAGTCCAATACCTTCAAGGTTAATGGACAACGTTTGAAACCTTACCACGAGACTTTTTTACCGGAAAAAGAAGAAGACGTTGATCTCCTCGATCCAGTTTGTGAGTAAGCTTCAAGGATAAACTTGCTTTTGAACATCCGGATTGTCATTCGTGACTTTCTGTTGATGTTGTTTAGTTTTGAGCTTTTATCATTAAGCTTCATTGTTTTGCTTTATGCTTTTCACAGGTTGTTTTCTCCATGATTTTTTAGCAATTTTGAAGCCAAGGCATTGGATTTTGGAAGGGGGGAAATACTTGGATTCGAGAAGGAAGAACTTAAACAAGAGAAAGAAGTATAAAAATTTTCTAAGTGCCAGGTTAGTGGCCCGTCACGAGTCGTGACCAAACCGTTGTGAGTCACGATGGGCTCAGAAATGTTTTGTCAAAAATTGGACCCTCGGATGAAACTTTCCACGAGTCGTGACGATATCGCGATGCCTCGTTGCAAGTCGCGACAGACACGTTGCGATGGAAACATCGCGAGTCACGATGGAAACATTGCGAGTTGCGATGGAAACATTGCGAGTCGCGACGGGCTCAGAACAATTTGGGTAAAAATCAACCCTCAGATCCAACTTTCCGCGAGTCGCGATGACATCGCGATGCCTCATCGCGAGTCGCTACGGACACATCGCAAGTTGTGACGGACACGTCGTGAGTCACGATAGCCTCACGACGCTCCATTGTAAGCCGCGACGGTGGAGCAAAATAGAAATAAAAATCGGATTGCAGCAGTTTCTTTTCCCAAATCCTTCTACCATTCACTTTTCCTCTTCCAATCCACCCGTCCATCTTCCACCCCCCTCTACCCACACCGCCACACCCTCGCCGCCTCGCCGTCACCACCTATCAAGCCTCCACACTCTCCACACCTCAAATCACCATCACCATTGTGAAGAACCCAAACCCTAGATTTCGGGGGTTTTGAATCTTTAGGCAATTCAACCCCAAATTGATCGTGGGCTCCCATTTTTCTTCTTCCTAAGCATATTATTGGTACACTTCTTCACTCTATTGGGCCCTAATTGTGATTACGAATGTATATTCTACTTATTGGATATTGTGTAGATTGTGTGTTATGATGTTTGGAATTTAAATCATTGATCTTGGTTGATTGTGGTGAATATGTTGTGCTTGCAGTTTTATTTGATGAGGATTGTGTGTATATTTTGTAATTGCAGTTTGTACGGTATATTTTCTTAGTGCGATTTCGACTGTATTATGCCTACTTGGTTTTGGAATGTGTGCGTTCGTGTTGTTTTGGCTGGAGAGTAGATGGTGACTTATACTGTATTTGAAGCATGTTAGCCCTTGAGTAAACATAGTTGTTATTGGGATAAAGTGTTAGTGTGCTTTGGAATGCTATTTTGTTTAGAGTAGTTTGGCCATGGAATGCAGAGGTTGACATTGTCACTGTACTAATGATGGCTAAATTAGTTGAGCATAACTGTGATTTTGAAATATAGCATATTGATTTAGACTATGGGAGAACTTCATGGATTTGATGGTATGGGCTTGTTGGACATAATGTAGATTGTAAATGCAATTGCAATTAGAACTTAAACTAGTAGAGTTGATTTTAATCCGGCCTGTGATGATGAACTAGTTTAAGATTGGTTATAGATTTTCCATATTGCATATACATATATTCCTTTGCGTATGACCTGTTTGCTGTGATTGATAGATATGGCCCCCAAGAAGAGATCTAGGGCTCCCCCACAAGACGAGTGCACTGCCGTTCCACCTCCACCTCCGTCACCGGCTCCAGAATTGGGCCCTATACCTTCCCTTCCGGATAGGTACATGGGCTTGACCCGGATCACCAGGTCCTATGCGGAGAGATGGGAGTCCCTAGAGAAGCGCCTACTTAAAGAGACCAGTTTTGTTGATGTGCCTACATTGGATGTCCTCGGCTTCACGTAGCCTGTCAGATGCCTCCTCGCCAAAGGGGGAATGGAGAGTTTTATGAGCAAGAGCGCGCCCTCTTACCGGAGGTACACGTTGGAGTTCTTGTCCACAGTCTGTATAAACAGCATGAGGGGTGATCAACCCTGTGAGAGGTACATTACCTTTCACCTAGATGACCTATCTTGGCAACTGACCGTCTCACAGGTTGAGGAGGCCTTTGGTTTTGACACCTCTGAGATACGGAACAGACTGGACCCACAGGCCCAAGAGCGGTCAATTGATGATGACATGCAGTTCTGGAATGTCATCAGTATGAGGCCGAAGAACTCCCATGACAAGGGTAGTGCCATCATTCACCCTGCACTCCGCTATGTGCACCGTCTCTTGGCTGGCACAGTCTTTTGCTCCACGGAGCCGAAGAATGTGCCAGACAATGACATTCACTTCCTATGGCACTTGACGAGCGAGGGGCCAGGATATGGGTTGTGGGCAGAGCTGTGGATGAAGAGGATTGTGGAAGTGGCAGGAAAGGCCAAGGGGAAGATCATGGTCGGAGGGATGATAGGCCTTCTAGCAGAGTACTTGGGATTAGTCCCTCCGGCTAACTTTCCACGTTTGGGGAGGCAGACGTCTTATCTGATCACCATTGAGCAGCTTGTTGGATTTGAGATGCTCAGTGTCACCTGGACCACTGGGCTCTTCCATTGGTTATACGGTGCGAGGAAGGTCACATTCATGGCACTTCCTCAGCAGAGCAAGACAAAGCTGGAGTTTGACACACCGCTGGGAGATTTGGCGATCTCCCTAGACTCCTCATGTACAGCTGAGTTCCAGCGTGACAACCACGACCTCGGGCCAACCCCTCTCCAGCGTGACGATAGCACCCTACATTCCTCGGAGTAGCAGCAGCAGTAGTACTACTCTCCACAGCCTCCACCACAGACGGATCCTATGCAGGAGGATGATGCTACACCTCACTACTCCCAGCCTCCGCCAGATTTCTATGAGCGGATGATGCAGACCATGCACGATGGTTTTCACCGCCAGGACAGCATGATTTTGGAGCACAACGTGTTTGTCTCCCAGGCTTTGATCGATATGGATGAGGAGATTGACCACCTGTCAGCTCACGTCCATGAGTTGGAGTCCCAGTCGGGTGGTGCATCAGGCCTCGATCCGAGAGCAGAGAGGCGGAGGGCACGGAGGCAGAGGAGCACGAAGTGGCTAGCACAGTACCAGCAGTGCTACTCCGGCGGTGGCCCGTCCTCATCACAGCATTGATTGAGTGAGCATCACACTTTTCCCCTTTCCATACTTCGCTTTGTACGGTTTTGCCCTAGTCTACATTGAGGGCAATGTAGTGTTCTAAGTATGGGGAGGGGTATCTACTATTGTTAGGTGATTAAGGTTGGAGACACTTTTGCACTAACTCTTTTGTTTTATTTTGGATATTTTCTCCCTTTTGTTTTGGGATGTTTTGCTTTTGATGTACTTGGATAATGTTGGTTTTGATACTTTTCTTAACCTTTACATTGGGAAAGCAATTTGCTACTTTTTGGATTGGAGACACGTGAAAAATAATTGAAAAAAAAAATTTTAAAAAGAAAAAAAAAAGAAAAAAGAGAGAATCCCGCTAAGTTGAAAACCCGAGAGGGCAACTTAGACAACATTGGGGGCCCGGATAGGTTGAAAACCCGAAAGGGCGGCCTAGGCAAAAATGAGAGGCTAAATGTGCGGAAAAAGGTGAGATGTGAGCCAAAGAAACATGATGTGTGGCTAGGATGAAAACCCGAAAGGGCTCCTAGGCAAAATGAGAAAAAGTGAGAGAAATTGAAAAAAAAAACATTAAGTGTTTACTCATTTGCCAGGGATGAAGTCATAAGGATGCGGTGACCATACGGATGGATCGGGTAGCTTCACATCTTGAGGACCTTTTGGGAATGAGAAATTTAGCGGGAAAAGACGGAGTAAGTTATGAAATTCTTGATCATTAAGATGCTTCGTTTTTAGGTTGATATATTGATGTAAAGTGGAGCATGTGTTTTGAACCTTATATACACTTTTGGCTTCATCTTTTATCATTGGATTTGGGATTATCAATTTGGGATTTGGAGATGTCTAGAGAAATCAATGAATTGATGGGATGATATGGTTTGGGAAGATTTAGGAATAGGGGTTGTGGGAAATTTCTCATTTCACTTTAACATTGGGATGTGTGATATTGAGAGTTTTGTGAGGTATTGATTTGGGGGATTAGTAGTTAGGATGTGGATATATCATTTCCTTCGTATGCTTGGATCGTTTCTTACTCGAGGGCGAGTAAGGTTTAAGTGTGGGGAGGCTTGATGTGTCCATTTTATATGCATAATTTAGTACTATTTAGGGCCACTTTTGTGCTCTTTTATTATCGAGAGCTTGTGTTTTACCTTGAAATTCTCTTAGGAGGGGTAAGAGTAACTTTATGCTCTTTTACCTCTTCTAAGTGGATTTTGTGTGACAAGGGAAGAAAACGGAGGCAATAAAGACCGGGGGCCATTGAAGACTACACTTTCGAAGACTTTTGAAGACTCGCTTCGAAGACATGAAGACCGGAGGCCATTGGAGACCATTTTTGGAGCCATTGAAGACTTGGAGATTGAGAGAGATGACTATGAAGATGACAGCATGCCACAAGAAGAAGAAAAAGACACAATGCAAAATTCTGGCACCCGTCGCGAGTCACGAGGGCCTCATCACGATGACCGTCGTGAGTCGCAACGAGCTGTCGCGAGTCGCGACCGACGGGTGGCCAGAATTTCACCTTATCTTCTTTGTACTATAAATACCATTCTCTTTCCTCTCATTCATACCTTTTCTCTACTGCGACTATTGTACTGTTTCAAACCATTTTCTTCCATTTTTCATCCTTGAATTCTCTTGTTTTTATGATTAGTTTTTTAGCATTGATTATCATGAACTCTTGTAGCTAATCTATCTCTTGGGAGCAATTAACTAAGGCTTCCAAACCCATGTCTTAAGAACAATTTGTAGCTTATTTATTTCTCTTACTATTATGCATTTATGGAGCATTGAAGTGTTTGTTGATATCATTAATGTGTTTGAAAGCTTGAGTATATGAAATACTTGTATGAATTGCTTGCTAGGGTTTGGGGGAAGTGGTTGATTTCCCCCCTTTTCTTGTTAGGAATGTATGAGTATGATTTAGAGCTTTTGATTGTGTTGATGGATTGATGAATGCTAGGTGGATATGATAATGTTGAACTCTTTGTCATGTTTGTCGTTTGTAGCAAACGAGAGAAGTCTAAGAATGTCGATCTTTCTTGACCAATCTTGTGTAAATGCATAAATAGGTTAACTGCTTAGATGCGGTGTAGTGTTTATAAGTGTTGCCGAGCTGGTTGATTCTTCATGCTAAATGCCATCAATGGGATACCTTGAGTCGTGTTTCGACTACGGGAGTCATTGGTGAGGTTTGATAAGAGATGTTAAATTCACTCTTGCAAACTACTATCTAAGAAGGATAGAAGTTTAGCCTTCACAAAAAGTAGTGAAAGTAGTATATAAGTTGCATGCTCAATGATGGATAAGAGGTTTGGAAGTGGAAGTTAATTGTGCCCAAGGTTCCGTAAATTGTTATTTTCATCTTACCTTTAGTTGTATTGCATGATTAGCTATGTTCTATTGCTTTGCTAGTTGTTATACTTTAATTTGTTAACTTAGGATCAAACCAACCAAAACCCCCCCTTGTTTACATGCTTTCATATGAATCTATGTATGTATGTGCTTAGTATGTTTTCTCCTATATATGTTTAAAACACTTAAAAAGATCCCTCTTCTCGTGGATGACCCCGACTTGCCATTATCTACTTAATTGTAGATAGGAAGCATTTAGGGCTTAAAAGTATTAACTTTGAGAGGTACGACGATGACCTCCCATTTACACCATAAGGGTTTTAGATGACCATTTTCGGTTTTCTTATCTAAAATTTTCATTTTTTAGTCGGTTTTAAGTCTAATGAATTTTGTCCTTACAAGCATCCAGATCTTCTTTTGTAAGCTTAATTATAGATTGCTCGTAAGCACTTCGGAGTAGGATTAGTGAAGGCCAATTGTAAAACTGGTGGAAGATTGAAGGTCACGAGTCAAAATGTGGTAGAAGGTAGAAGTGTCGAAGAAAAGAACCAAGGGTGAAAGTGTCAAAGAAGTGGAACGGGCTGTGTAAAATGGCATGGCCAATGCCAATACCCGTGTCAGATAAAATGGGGCCTAATACAAGTTGTGCGAACTTGCACAACCCATGCACGAAGATAATTTGGAGATTCAAGTCCATATGATGGGACGTGAAATTTGGCACACCCTGTTCACTCAGAAGGCCAAAAAAAAGACCCAGGCGATGGGTTGTGCAATTCGGCATGACCTATGCTCTCTGACTTGAATTCCAGCATGCCCCTTACACGATTGAATGGGAAGTGTTTGTCGTGCCGTGCAATTTGGCACGACCCGTGCTAGTGTGGCACTTGGGTTCCCAAACTTGGGTTTTTTAAGGCCCAATTAACTTTCACTATATAAAGAGCCTTTAGTCTTCTAGGGTTTAATAAGTAGAATGAATTAGTTAGTTTTTAAGAAGAGGGGGCTAGAAACTCTCTCTAGGTTTTTATCTTCTCTCTTCATTTACTCTTAGATCTTTCATTGCCATGGATTTAATGCTAGTAGAGTAGATTTATTTCTTGGGGTAGTATTTGTATTCATGAGTTGGCTTGGGTTAGGGAAATTCTTAGATTTCCCTAAATTTCTATATTATGAATTTTGTGATTTTTTTTGGATTATATTCTTGTCTGATTTATTCCATTATATGTTTTATGATGCACACATGATTTCATTCATTTCATAATATTTTGCTAGGCTTGAATGCTAATTTAGGAGTGTTAGATTAGAGGTGTTATAGTAGTCTTGAGAGTACCTGGGAGATGTGTGCATTAAATCTATCTTGTGAGTACCGAGGCGATAGTTAGAATATAATCTAATTGGCTAGTCATGTGAGGAGTTACATGTTAGGAGCAGTGGATTAGGGGTTGTTTTATAAAAATTCCTAACGGGGGAAACCCTTGCTTACCCCGATAATTGAGTGTTCATAGTTTGTAGCGACTAGGGTCGTGTTGACCCTAGAGTCATCACAAGGCACTGATTCCTTTTACTCTCTAGGCCTAGGATTGAAGTCTACAACGGAGATCCCAATGATGTAATAGGCTTACTCATGCATCTAATGGTTGCAACGTATTCAAGGATTAAGTCCTTTAAGCGGGGGCTCGTTAGCACTATGACTGAGATTATGGGGGTGAATTGCGGTATTGAAAGATTAAAGTGCATCCCTAATTACGGAAGAGGTGACATGGATAAACGGGAGATGAATGATATGTCCATTTTATGTGCATAATTTAGTACTATTTTGGGTCACTTTTGTGATCTTTTATTATCAAGAGCTTGTGTTTTACCTTGAAATTCTCTTAGGAGGGGTAAGAGAAACTTTACGTTCTTTTACCTCTTCTAAGTGGATTTTGCGTGACAAGGGAAGAACACAGAGGCATGAAGACCGGAAGCCATTAAAGATCACATTTTCGAAGACTTTTGAAGACTTTCTTCGAAGACATGAAGACCGGAGACCATCAAAGACCATTTTTTGAAGACATTGAAGACTTGAAAAATGAGAGGAATTTCTATGAAGATAAACATTTACCACAAGAAGAAGAAAAGAAAACAGAATTTAATCCTTTTTTTGCGACCCACGACGACCACGACTTGCCATTATCCTTAATTGTAGATAGGAAGCATTAGGGCTTAAAAGTATAACTTTGAGAGGTACGTCGATGACCTCCCAATGAACCACTGTGTTACAGATAGTGGGAATTCCTGACCATCTCCACACTATGTGACATATCATTAAAGTTAGGTTTATAGGTGACGAGACGTAAAATGCATGTGTTTCCTTAGGCATTAACGTATCTTTTGGTTATAGTTTGTATGGTTTATTGCTAGGTTTAGTTGAGTTGCATTGAGAAATGGTTTAGATGACCGTTTGTGGTCTTTATATCTAAATCCCTTATTTTGTAGCTTATTTATATCTAATGGAATTTGTGTCCTTGCGAGCATCTAGATTATATTATAGTAGCTTATTTGTAGATCGTTCGTAAGCACTTCAGAGTAGCTTAGTGAAGATAATTCGCAAGAATGGTAGGAGATAGTTGAAGGATATTCCCATGGATGGTAGTAGACCGAAGACCACATGCTTAATCGTGGTAGTAGATGGGATGCATTGAAGAAAAAAAGTCAAAGTCCGAAAAGAAGTGAAGACCAACATGGCCCGTGCAGAACCAACGACTTATGCGACTAAGTCTCGGTGTGGGCCGTAACTTTTTGCACTATCTGTAAGCCCTGGAGATCATGACACGCACCTCTAGTCCCCACCCCATGCCCTATTGCGCAGCCGCTCCATCAGAAGCCAATGATGATGATTCCAGTCTGCGACCCATGTGCATCTGCATGGGTTGCGCCGCTCAAACAACGAAATGCACTCTCCAGTTAATGGCCCACGTGAATTTGTTCAAGCCACTTGATCAGTTTAGCCAAGGATAGCCTCAGTCCATGCCCCGTGTACTTTTGCACGGGCTGTATGCTATTGCACGGCCCATGGCAACGTGGCTGCTTGGGTTTTCCTTTGTTTAGACTTTTCTAAGGCCCATTTCGACTACCATGTAAAGAGCACTAATCTACTAGGGTTTGAGGAGCCTTTATAATTTGTAATTTCTAATTCCTAGATCTAAGAGTAGACAGTGAAAGAAAGAGACTAACTCTTCTCTTCTCATTTATTTTTTCCAAGTTTATGCTTATGACATTGAATTCAATGATTGAATTGGGTTCAATGTCCATGGAGTAGTGTAATTACTTAGGGATTTTAGTTGTATTCATGACTAGGTGATGATTTTGTGAGATTCTAGATCTTCTTATCTTTTTTGTCTATGAATATTCATGTTTGACTTGTGCATTTATATCCTTGTAAGATGCATTCTATGTATATTCTATGTGCATCGTACTTCATATGTGATATGTTATTGATATGGGCATGTTTTCTTCCTTGGGAATATTGGGTTAGGCGTATAATAGGTGTGTGAGTATCGACGATGTGAGTTTATACATGTTTGATCGAGAGTACCATTCCGATTGTTATAGCCTAGCTTGATTAAATCATCGTGTAATAATGTTCATATTAGGGAAGACGTTACCCCTAACGGGGATGCCCAGTGTACCCCAATAGGTTAAGCATGATAGTTTGTAGCAACTAGGGTTGTCGTGTAGCGACCATTGTCGTTTCAACCCTAGAGTTATCGTGAGACAACGATTCCTTTGCCTTTATAGGCCTAGAGAAATGCACCCACAGTGGAGTGCCAAGGATGTATTTTCCTTACTCTCATACCTAAGGGTTGATACACCTGCAAGGTGACTACTTAGCCACTTGATCATTTAAGCGGGGACGCGTTAGCATTGGGAGTGAGTTTTACGGGGAAAGGGGAGCACAGCCCAGATCCTTTGTCCGCCGGCGTACCTTGTTTGAAACTATTTTTGGTAGCTTTTGAGGTTGATTAAACTATCCCTCTTACTTTCTTTGAAACATGATACCTTTATTATTAGTATGATTTGGTTGGTTTAGGACATCTTAGTTTTGGGATATAAGGGTTATCATTAACTCTTGTGTATTGGGTTAGGGTAATCCTAGGGAATAGAGTGTTGGGTATTCTTTGGGAAAACATTTACTTAGCTACACCCTAGATCTTTGCTTTTTTTTTACTCGAGGATGGGTAAAGGTTTAAGTGGGAAGGAGGGGGGGGTCTGATGATACGGGAAATGCATGTTTTCTTAAAGCATTTAACACCACATTTTAGATGCTTTTGTTAGCAGATAGCTATATTATTCGGTATTTTGCCAAATAAGGAGTTAGAATTACCTTGAGTGGTTTTCTCCCCTAATTTCTCTATTTTCTGAGAATTTAGTAACAAGTGTGTTTTACCTCAATGACTTGTTTGATTTCTACTTGATTTGTGAGCTTATTTAGAGACCATCATAGAGAAGGCCATTCACTAGGATGATATAAGATTGAAGAAGGTCATTCACTAGAATGGTAGAAGAAGGAATACCATTGAGCTTAAAATGGTAGAAGAAGATTGAAGAAAGTAGTGGATGAAGAACGATATGGGAGTTGGAACTGAGTTTAGGGAACGATTCAAGAAGAATTAACATTCATGGGTGGCACCATTGGATTCGCCTTCACGGATAATAAAATTTACTACAAAAATACCTGAATCAGATTAGTGGTCGACCTGTACCAAGGAAAATAATATTCAATACTTGAAGGACGTGGGCCATGCAAGGCCAAAAACAAAGCTCCAGGACATAGGCCGTGCAGATCTGCACAGCCCTTGCAAGCAGGAGTCACCAAAAATCATCCCAGCTTACAGTCTGAGCAGATGCGAACGGGTCATGCAACCCTGATGTCTAGGTTTTGACCTTGCCTCCCCCCCAATTTCTCTCCCTTCCACATATAAAAGGCCTCTTTCTTCCCCCATATCTTCTTGAACCCAAATTGGATCTCTTAAACCCAAATTTTTCCTTAGGTTTTCTTAATTTCTTCATATTTTTCATGGGTACTTATAGATTTATGATGGATTTTCATAACCTAGCTTATATTTGTGCTCAGAAGCTTGGAATGATGAATATGAGGTGGATTTTCACTGTGTTACTTTTCACTTCTTTCTTCATTTCATATTGTTTGTGTATTTGAATCCATGGGCTTTGTTAGTTTTACTTAGTTTGTGACTTGATGTTATTTGTAAGCATGATTCAACATTCGATTTGTGAAACTTCAAGGTTCATGTCTATTTATTATGCTATAAATATCATGCTTAATTTTTGCTTTAACTTCTTACCATAATTAATGTACTGAATTTGATTAGGATGTACAACTAGTTAAATTCTTTCTTGATTTAGTGCTAGGCTTTGAAATTAGTTTGGGAGTGTTCATTTACCAAACTTGCTTATAGCCTTGTGAGTACCAGAGGTTAACTCAAATCTTGTGAGCTATTGGGGTGGTAATAGGGTGGTACTGTAATTGGAATACTAATGCAAACAATATTGGGAGCATCAGGAAATTGGGTCGGGTGTTGTTAAAATCCAAGTTTGGGTCGTGCGGTCACTACTCAATAGCAAGGGTCTTTGTTTGTCGTGACTAAGTGTCGTGCCAACCTTAGGGTTATGAAAATCATGATTGACATTGTGGTTTTGTTATGAAAAACATGGTTTATGAATGAGCATGTGTTGTGATGTTGTTTGGGTTTGTGTGATCAATCTCGGGATGATGAAATTAGGGATGTTTTGAATGTGCCATTTATATTGAGTGATGTGTTCATCATGTATTGGGTGACCATCATAGAGAAGGCCGTTCACTAGGATGATATAAGATTGAAGAAGGTCATTCACAAGAATGGTAGAAGAAGGAATACCATTGAGCTTAAAATGGTAGAAGAAGATTGAAGAAAGTAGTGGATGAAGAATGATATGGGAGTTGGAACTGAGTTTAGGGAACGATTCAAGAAGAATTAACATTCATGGGTGGCACCATTGGATTCGCCTTCACGGGTTCTATGAAATTTACTACAAAAATATCTGAATCAGATTATCGGGCGACCTGTAGCAAGGAAAAGAATATTCAATACTTGAAGGACATGGGCCATGCAAGGCCAAAAACAAAGCTCCAGGACATAGGCCGTGCAGATCTGCACAGCCCTTGCAGGCAGGAGTCACCAAACATCATCCTAGCTCATAGTCTGTGCAGATGCGCATGGGTCGTGCAACCCTGCTGTCTAGGTTTTGACCTTGTCTCCCCCCCCAATTTCTCTCCCTTCCACATATAAAAGGCCTCTTTCTTCCCCCATATCTTCTTGATCCCAAATTAGGTCTCTTAAACCCTAGTCGTTTCTTAGGATTTCTTAGTTTCTTCATCTTTTTCATGGGTACTTATAGATTTATGATGGATTTTCATAACCTAGCTTATATTTGTTCTTAGATGCTTGGAATGATGAATATGAGGTGGGTTTTCACTTTGTTACTTTTCACTTCTTTCTTCATTTCATATTGTTTGTGTATTTGAATCTATGGGCTTTGTTAGTTTTACTTAGTTTGTGACTTGATGTTATTTGTAAGCATGATCTAACATTCGATTTGTTAAACTTCAAGGTTCATGTCTATTTATTATGCTATAAATATCGTGCCTAATTTGTGTTTTAGCTTCTTACCATAATTAATGTACTGAATGTGATCAGGATGTACAACTAGTTAAATTCTTGCATTATTTAGTGCTAGGCTTTGAAATTAGTTTGGGAGTGTTAATTTACCAAACTTGCTTATAGCTTTGTGAGTACTAGAGGTTAAATAAAATCTTGTGAGCTATTGGGGTGGTAATAGGGTGGTACTGTAATTGGAATACTAATGCAAACAATATTGGGAGCATCAGGAAATTGGGTTGGGTGTTGTTCAAATCCAAGTTCGGGTCATGCGGTCACTACTCGATAGCAAGGGTTTTAGTTTGTGGTGACTAAGTGTCGTGCCAACCTTAGGGTTATGAAAATCATGATTGACATTGTGGTTTTGTTATGAAAAACATGGTTTATGTATGAGCATGTGTTGTTGTGATGTTGTTTGGGTTTGTGTGATCAATCTCGGGATGATGAAATTAGGGATGTTTTGAATGTGCCATTGATATTGAGTGATGTGTTCTTCATGTGTTGGCTGACCATTACAGAGAAGGCCATTCACTGGGATGATATAAGATTGAAGAAGGTCATTCACTAGAATGGTAGAAGAAGGAATACCATTGAGCTTAAAATGGTAGAAGAAGATTGAAGAAAATAGTGGATGAAGAATGATATGGGAGTTGGAACTGAGTTTAGGGAACGATTCAAGAAGAATTAACATTTGTGGGTGGCACCATTGGATTCGACTTCACGGGTGCTATAAAATTTACTACAAAAATATCTGAATCAGATTAGCGGTTGACCTGTAGCAAGGAAAAGAATATTCAATACTTGAGGACGTGGGCCATGCATGGCCAAAAACAAAGCTCCAAGACATAGGCCGTGCAGATCTACACAGCCCTTGCAAGCAGGAGTCGCCAAAGATCATCCCAGCCTACAGTCTGTGCAGATGCGCACGGGTCGTGCAACCCTGCTGTCTAGGTTTTGACCTTGTCCCCCCCCCCAATTTCACTCCCTTCCACATATAAAAGGCCTCTTTCTTCCCCCATATCTGCTTGAACCCAAATTGGGTCTCTTAGACCCTAGTTTTTCCTTAGGTTTTCTTAGTTTCTTCATCTTTTTCATGGGTACTTTTAGATTTATGATGGAATTTCATAACCTAGCTTATATTTGTGCTTACAAGCTTGGAATGATGAATATGAGGTGGATTTTCACTTTGTTACTTTTCACTTCTTTCTTGATTTCATATTGTTTGTGTATTTGAATCCATGGGCTTTGATAGTTTTACTTAGTTTGTGACTTGATGTTATTTGTAAGCATGATTCAACATTCGATTTGTGAAACTTCAAGGTTAATATCTATTTATTGTGCTATAAATATCATGCTTAATTTGTGCTTTAACTTCTTACCATAATTAATGTACTGAATGTGATTAGTATGTACAACTAGTTAAATTCTTGCATGATTTAGTGCTAGGCTTTGAAATTAGTTTGGGAGTGTTAATTTACCAAACTTTCTTATAGCCTTGTGAGTACCAGATGTTAACTCAAATCTTGGGAGCTATTTGGGTGGTAATAGGGTGGTACTATAATTGGAATACTAATGAAAATATTGGGAGCATCAGGAAATTGGGTCAGGTGTTGTTAAAATCCAAGTTGGGGTCGTGCGGTCACTACTCGATAGCAAGGGTCTTAGTTAGTGGTGACTAAGTGTCGTGCCAACCTTAGGGTTATGAAATCATGACTGACATTGTGGTTTTGTTATGAAAAACATGGTTGATGAATGAGCATGTGTTGTTGTGATGTTGTTTGGGCTTGTGTGATCAATCTCGAGATGATGAAATTAGGGATGTTTTTAACGTGCCATTGATATGAAGTGATGTGTTCTTCATGTGTTGGGTGATTAGAGGGAGTATGAATCTTGTTTGCATAAATCTATTAATGGGTTTTTGAAAGACATACATGATGTTGTTGATTGATGAGGAATATTCTTGTTTTGAATGACCGTTATGCTTATACCATCATGCTTTGAATGTGTGGTCATTTTGGAAGAATGTTCTTTGTTGAATGATATCATGGGCCATGCATTTTTATTGTGATGTTACCATTCTTCTCTCTATCAATTTGTTACGATGGCTCCAAATAAAGGTACTTCGGAGAAAGAGAAATCGTCAAGGTGTGAGAAATGGAAGAAACCGATTAAGGGTGCAAACCTAAACCGACAAATCCCGTTCCTCGCAACCCCAAGCCTATGGCCGATGAGTTTTAGGATTAACCAACATCACCGGGATTGTAGCACGGAGATGGAGTAACTTAAGGGAACTAAAGAGGAGCATTTTAGAGACTAGTTTTACTTGCAAGAGCACCTTGATCGCTCTAGGTCTACTTGAACCCGTGACCTTTCTTTTAGGTTGGGTAGGCCTAGAACATTTTCTCGATCTGCATTCAAAAACCTACATAAGGTGGACCTTAGAGTTTCTAGCTACCATTTGGAAGGTCACAGACGAGGAGGGTCGCAAGGCAATTAAAGAGATGTGGCACTAGCTTTTGGGTGTAAGACCGGCTAGGACATTCCACGGACTCATCACCAAGGAATTCCATTCTCTCTTGGACACTTTTGGGTGCAACTAACCGAGACTGATAAGAAGAATCTGAGCAAAAGAACGACTATAGTCCACCCGGCGATCTGTTATGTCATTGACTCTTTTCAATGGGTATTCTATGCCACGGTGAATTGACACATTGTCCGGGCTCCAATACACCTTCTTTGGGCAATGACACCAGAGGGGAACATCTACCCGGACATGGTCAGTGCCTTTTTTCAAGAATGCATAGCGATGGGAGAGCAGAAGAGTTGGAAAATCTCCATGGGAGGTATGGTTGGTCTTTTGGCAGATTATCTAGGTCACCCGGTCACACAACGGGCTTTAGCTAACATAGGAAGATCGGGCACAAGGTACAATATTGAGAAGTTAGCTAAGGCATCTATGGTGAGACCAACGACATCGGAGGGTAGATATGTATGGCTCTATGGCGGCGCGAGTATGTGTAGCTTTATGATTCTTCCACAACCAGAGAGCACCACCATTGACCATAACACATATTTGGATAACCTATTTATTTCGCCGGAAAAGAAGTTTGAGAGAGAAGCCTACAATGTTATGGCCAACCAAGAGTTAGACTTAGAAGAGGCCGAAGGGGAGTTATCTTTGAGAGCACATGTTAGCCGATCTCATCTTTCCACGACCATTATGGATCAACTACACCTACTTGGGATGCAACTCTCGAGTTCTTACCAAGTTCTTCAAGGGATAGCTCAAGCAATTGGAAGAGTGAAGGATTAAGTGGAAGAGCTCAACACGAGGGTGGATTTCCTTGAAGCCACAATCCAAGCGACAGGGTTCATAGAGAGGTGTTTCACTAGCCACAAAGAGGTCGGTTCTTCGGGGCCAGAAGCGTGGGTATCACTAATCTCTCTTCCTTACTTATGTTTTGACATTCTTTTTGTTCATTGGAGACTTTGTATCCGCAAAGCGTGGGGAGGGAGTAGTGAGCACTTAGGAATTCACATTCTTGGATTTCTTCGTGCATGCATGTTTTGTTTGTTTTTTCTTGATTGTTGGTAGTTTTAGTTATTGTTTGTTGGAGATGATTTTAGATGAACATTTGGTGGAATGACATGCTATGCTAGGTTTCCTAGTTTGCACGGGGCAGGATGTTTTAGCTATTGGTGGAGTATTTTTGTGTGTTTGACTATCTTTGTAGTATTGAGCCATCTTTTTGGCCACTTTTTGAAAATTTGAAAAATGAAAAAGATTCCTGGACAAGTCAAAACCTGAAAGGGTGATTTGGATAACATTAGGGAAAGCCCGGATAGGTCGAAAAGCCTAGGTAAAAGTGAGAGTTTTGGCCCAGCTAGACTTATGAGTCTAGGCAAAAATGAGAGGCCGTGTGGAAAAAGGTGAGAGGTGAGCACATTTTGTGGGATAACACTAGGTGAAAACCTAAAAGGGCACCTAGGAAAAATGAGAGAAATTGAGAAAAAAAAATAAACAAGAAACTAGGTTGACGATACATTGGACTCCTTGTTTGAAACTAGGTGGAGAATCTAGATTTATCCCTATGTTGCAAGCAAGTTGACGCCTTTTTGATTTCCTTGGTGGATTATATTTACTTGAGGATTGCTCTTTGATTATTTTTGGGACTTCTTGGGGGAAAGTAAGCTTAGCTTTATTTCGATCTTTTGTCCTTTATCTTTTTCCATATACATTTACTTGCTTTGGGTGGTTTGGTTGTCTTATGTACTTTAGGGAATGTGAGAATTGTGAGATTTTCATCTTATTGGGGAAACTAGGGTAGCTTGGGAATAAGTTGGATGCATTGGCTATTTTTGCGTGCTTCATGTTGCTTGAACCTTTTCTTTGATTTTATTTACTCGAGGGCGAGTAAAATTTTAAGTGTGGGGAGTCTAATCTGCACCATTATGCATGCTTTAACCAATGCATTTGACGTAGTTTTTATTTACTTTTGGTTGGCGGTTTGGCAACATTAGTTAAGTTTACATGACAAGGGGTTTCGACAACCATGATCGGTTTTCTATTCTAAATCCCACGTTTTGTAAACTTAATTAGTGATTATTTACATATCTTATTCATGGGCTCCTTGGTCCTCATTATAAGTACCTTTAGTAGGTCACCCGTGAATGCTATTTATTATATTCCATTCTTGCGAAGGCCGTTTGCTTTTAACGGTAGAAGATTTGAAGGCCATTTGCATTGAATGGTAGTAGATGAATGCCACGAGCATCAATACATGGTAGAAGGAGATTGAAGCCAAGGATAGGCGGCTTCGAAGTTCAAGATGGAAAAAGGTGGAAACGGTGAATCGTGGTCTGAGGAGTGTTGCCTTAGTCAGAGAATGATCCAAGAAGAATTAGCCTTCAATGTTGGCTCCATTAGATTCTTCTTCTCGAGTTCTACAAAATTGACTACTAGAACACCCAATTTGGACTAACGGTTCACCCGTGGCAAGCGAACAAAGTTTAGCCGACGAAGGTCCAGCGGCCCATGACAGCCCACACTACACAAAGCATCAACAACCCGAGAAGATGCCCACGGTCAGCCCTACACAAAGCAACAGTGCCCGTCCATGACAATGGAGCTGGATCGTGAATCATGGGAGGGAAGAGTTGAAGAAATATGGCTAAGTATGGAGCCGATCCGTGAAAACCTTCATGGACCGTGACACGAGCTGGGACAATGGAAACTACTGAATGAAAACAGTGGTGCTGCTCACGGTCCGTGAAAACCTTCATGGACCATGGCACGAGCCCAGCATCATAGACCGTGTCTTCCCGCGATTATTAATGTTCACGGATCGCGCCACATCTGGCGGTCCGTGCTTGAAGGCTTCACAAACTATGTCATCCAATCCGGTCCGTGAAAACTAGGCGGCTGACCTAGGGTTTTGGCACTTTTGTCCTATTTTGGGCCTATTTTTAAGACCCAATCTCCTACTACTATATATAGGACCCTAGTCTACTCATTTTCATATACATTAGGAGAGAGAATTCATATCTTGTAACTTGGAGAGCATTTGGGAGAAGGAAGGAGTTCCTTAGTAGGTTTTGTACTTTTTCCTTTTCTTTTCTTCTTGTTTCATCCCAAAGATGTGGAATTCAAATCTATATTTGAATTGCATGTCTAGGGAGTATTTAGATTAAGCTTGGGACATATTTGGCAGATGTGTAGCTTTTGATGCTTTATGAGATTCCTTAAATTCCATCCATCTTTGTATTTATGATATTATTGTGATTGTTCTTGAAAGTGACAAATGCATGAACACATATGAGCACACACTTTGGGTTATGTTCATGTGTGGTGCACTTATCGATGCCCCATTGGGAAGAGAAACCTGGATGTTTGAATGGGTGGAGGGGAACGAGTTTGCGTGAGTGTGTGCACGGGAGATTCGAGGTAACCCTAATCTGCATACAATCACACCAGTCTTAGCTGATTACTTAACTGTTTTCCTATAGGTTACGGGTAGAGATAGTTGATAGTAGCAAGCTAGGTGTTGTGTTGAAGCCCTAGTATCACAGATAAGGTGCCTATGAACCTAAGGCCTCGCGTATAGAGAACCACTTGGAATTAGTGCATTTGTGGTGGAAGCCCAGGACGTAATAGCATAGGGGATAAACAGAACCACAACAATGGTCGGACCTTGTTGTACTCCTCTAATTACGATGGCGGTATCGATGGAGGGTTGCGAGTGCACCCACCGTGATAGGGATGGGGAAATGCATGCCATCATCCACACTATGTGTTGTGAAAACACTGATAGGTCTTTTGTACGTCTATATGTGAATGAATCAAGGATTGAAACATTAGAACTACCGTGTTGCTAAATTAGTCCCAAGTGCCTACTATAAATAGTTTACTTGTTTGTTGATTTCATTCTTAGTAGTTGTTAGTTGAAAATACCAACCCCCCCCCAAATTGCACTTTTATATTACTAGTTGTTCCTTTTACTCATGCAGATTGACAACCTGCATGAGGGTGTGTTTTGAATTTTACTTTAACCCTAGCATCTCTGTGGACAAACCCAAGGCTTGCCACTTACTACCCTTTGGTAGCCTAGCAGCGAGAAACAGGTGCAGAACTATAAATCTTATCTTTTACCATCACACTGGACTAGTGCCTTGGCCCAGGTTAATTAAATTTTTCTTGATGCGACTATATTAACGACCCCAGGTTGGGGTGGGTCAACCGTGATAGTGAGGGTAAGAGTCATTTTCTATAAACACTTCTCTATGCTATATGTGGAGGAGGCGTATATGATCTAATCATAAATGTTACTCATGCAATGCAAATACCCCAAAGACTAGTTAATCATATCTTTATCTCATTGTCTTTTATATGCTCGTAGTTATTAGTCTAATCATCTCAACACAAAACCCCATCTGTTTGATATTCCTAACACACACTTGGGATGATGCCCAAGGGTGAACTTTGTGACGCTATCTGTTAAAACCATTTATACCTATGGACGACACTTGGACTTGCCACTATATACTTTATTTTAGATAGGAGCAAGAACATGAGAAACAATATAAATCTTCATCTTTGAACTGCTCTCTCGCAGGTTGCTTAATGGTGCCTCATGGGTCCCTTCAGAAGACCAAGTAGGTGAGTTCATTTTTGACATAACCTCCTTTGCAATTATCGGCAATGCATTCAAGTGTTTCTCCCATAAACCTTTCTTAGGAATCCGGTGGCCCTGCTTCCACGTCATTTGGTACATTTTTGTCTATCTGAGGGACTCTCTTGGCTTTACCTTTACGATGCATGTGTCCTAAAAACAAGCGGTACATTTTTTAGTGTTAAACTATAAAGTAAATTATATTGAACACTCTAATGCCTGCATTACAGTAACTGGATATAATATCGAAACCCTAACCCCAACAACGAGTTTTCATAAACTGTCAATCAAATGTGCCACTGATCCAGAATCGACACAATCATAAATAATCAATTACCTAAAGGGATTCCATCACATCAACCATTTATAAGATTAAAACTGTGGTCTTTGAAATATTAACAGAAATATATAAACAAAAAACATGGCATAGACCATGTCGAACTCCCCAACAAGAAGAGATTTGTACCTTGAAAATGTAGTTGTTGATCTTGATTGACAATGTGCAATGAAATAGGGGCAAATAGGGCTCTCTACGTTGCACGTTTACTCATAGCCACAACTATAGATAAACTTGCATGTTCATGGTGGGGTGAATACAACACTACATGCTAATGATGTATGGTTAGCGATGATGGTTTTTTAGGTAGATGGAAAAATGATAGACAGTTTGAGTAGAAGGGTATGGGGTTAGACTATGGTTGTGCTCATTTCGAATGTGTTGGCACCAAGGTCACTAATATATTTTAGTGAAAATATTAGACGGTGGTTGAACCATCGTCTATCGATGGTACAAGAGCACCTGATTTGCCGTTACGAAATTGGAACCTATTTAGGTTTTCATTCAAGAATAAGTAACACATGTTATGATTTCGAATCTACAATGGATATGTGTTCTTAGTTTTAGCTTATGATATCATTGGTCATTTCAGGACATAATCAGTCCAGCGGTGGGAATTTCAAATATCATTATAGTGTCCATTTTCCATTTTTTGGATTAGGAACCTGTATTGTTATTAACATCTGTTTTTAGGAGAAATATTGTTCCTTCGATATTGGGGTACTAGTCTAGTAACCTCATTCCTTATTCATCCAAAACCATTGCAGGACCGTTTCTATTTTACTTGGTTGGGCACCTCAAAATCACACGACATTTCCTCACAAACAACACAATCACATAGCTCGCTTGAGGCACACAGGTTAATCTGGGCAACCAACTCAATCTACGAGTATTTTTGGGAATTAGGAAAGCTGGATCCCTGAACCATAACCAAACCTGCCAACTCGAAAGTAGCAATGGGGCCAAAGCGAGGTATAACAGGTGGTTGCATCAGAAGTGCACGCAAACAAGATTGTTAAATCCTGAATCCCTGATTGATTTGAATTTTAATTACGTCCCTCAGTATTTTCACCCCCATCGCCTGCACAATTTTATTACCATGGATTACCCAACTCACCCCAACTAGGTAATTCAATTTTGTGTTAATTTAGAACATGATCCTAGTAACCCTCATATTATTATGGTTAATAGAATGGTTGTGCTGGTTACTAAATTCACAATCAATGACATACTTAGGTGCCCTTACACAGACCCCATCCACTTACGCCCTGATACACCTGACCGCATGAGGTTTACCATCAACAACCATGGCCAAGAAAGTCGGACAACTGACCAATATGTCATGTACAAGTGGCCAAGGATTATTTTGGGTTGGTAAGTGAAACACTGGGACAAGCTGAGACATATGATTTGAGACAACTAAATATGGAGCAACATTTAGTGTTTGAGTGGATTAGTATAAACGTACTACCCTCTAGTGGTCATTCCTGTGAACCAACCATAAGCAGTCTAATATTGTTCTACTTATGGATAAGAAGCCCATCAACCCCGGGTTCACAATCTTGTTGTACATGTTGAAAGCCCCATGCATAAGTAAGAAAAATTTCCATATTGAGGATTTATTACAATGATGCTTTGGAAGAACGGAAGAATCATTGTTGATCATTCTTTATAATTGGAATAGTACTATCAAAGTTGGATTGATCACAAACTTCTGGAAGTTGACCCAAAAAGCAACGAGTACCGGCTCAAGAATGAGGCAGGTGCTAGCGAGAGGCATCCCAAAAAGTCTTGAGAAGGTGTGGCCGGTAGTTCATCATTAATAATGACCCGTAAGTACTTTTATAGATAGTAAGGTTATATGTATTTTCCATTTCAAACATGATTTTTCTAGTACACATGTGACATATGTAGGTGAATAAAGATGACTTGTCTTGGGAATTGTGAAGCTGCTTGACTGCTAAAGGACAAATGAAGGCTGCAAGAAAAGAGCTTTCAGAGTTCAAGACAAAGCACGAGGCTACTTTTGTTCTAAAGCATTCATGTTCAACCTCCTGATACGACAATGAATTTTACTACAAGATCATTTCTGACTCCGATGCAAACAATAGGGATTCAGATGCGGCCCATCTGTTTATGCTTCTCCCCACCCCTAGCCCCTTGGAAATATAAGTTTCACGGTATTTGAATAACAATTTCTTGCATTTTTTCTCATTATGGATGCGTTCTTCCAATGTTTATCAGCTCTGGCACAATGTTGTTGAAGATTTTTTTGTGTCATACTCCATTTCTAATTCTATGTTTCGGTATTGGAAATACTTACGGTGTAACAATTAACCATTTACACCAACCCCAACTAAAGACCACATTCTCCTAAAGAAGTTTAAAAATTAGAACCCATTCACGGTTGTCTTGTAAATATCTTCCTATGTCGGGTTTACATTTGAAATACAAACTTAGCCCCAATTATAAATATTTAATTTGAATTTCCCAATTTTTACTATTGTTCTTCAATCGGAACTTGTGAGAGAATATAGGGTTTCTAACTCGGAAATTCGTTCCGAATTCAAAAATATCCCCAACTTACTTAAATTCAAGGAATAACCCCTACTCACCAAACAAAACATCATACCCACAACTGCCCCCACTCCTATTCAACCCCTAGTCAGCCTTAATTCTCATCCACTTACTAGAAATGAACATCTTAAATCACAACCAAATGACTACAAAGTTGACACAAATGGCAAGAATTGCATTGAGGACAGAGTAGACAGTGTAGAGAAGGAATAGCGACTGGTTTGAATGCTCATTGAGGTCAGGTGCAACATTTATGTTCAATCTACTAAGATGTTTGATTCATACGGTCTTCAACAAAATAATATAATTAGCTTAGGCCTGTCTAATGTGATTTGTAAATTTGAACAAAAATGTTGTAAGAAATTACTATGTGTAGCAGAGTCGGCATATTTTGATGAAGTTTGTCAATTCTATGCAAATTTGATTGAACGGGAATGTAGTTCATACACTACTAAGGTCAAAAGTAAAAACATTGTAATTAGCCCTAGGACAATTAATGCATTGTTGACCCACCGTTGTATGATCCCGTAACACTCAGTCTATTGTATTTCAGTCGTGGGGAGAATGATTTGGATAAAGCCGAGTCCTATAGGTTAAACTTCATAACGATTGAAGAAAGGGTCGTGTACGAGATGATTGCAAGGAGTATTGTACCAACAAGATGCCACATCTTCAAACCAACGGTCACAACCATCATGTTATTCTACTATATCATCCAAGGAAGAAAAATTAATCCAGGGTACACTATATTGCAGCACATGGTGGCGCTAGTTGTGAACTCCAAGAAGCGTGTCATGAACTTGCCTTATGGAAGTCTCATTACTTGGATTATAAAAACAACATGACCAGACCATTGCATTAAAGAGCCAGAAGGTATCATGCAAGTTGTACAGCTAGAAGTATTTTGAGAAAAAGAGGTGGGTACTCAACCACGGGAATTGGGAGCTAAAAGGCAAGAACGAAAACAACAAAAGGCCATGTGAAGCCGAGCCAAGTTTATAACTGTAAAAAAACTTTAGTGTATTATTGTTCACAAACTACTAATTTAATGCAACTTACTATTTATCTTGTGTCCTTTGGCCGACACTCGGATGAGCGCATTAGTGAATGTGTGCGATGGAGTGAAGGCCAAAGCAAAGGAATTGATTTAGTTCTGGCCGAGAGACATTCTTCTTGCCAGGAAGGAAAGATATCCAAACAAATATCTAACAAGAGGGTAGTAGTTCTTCAACAGCCATGCGATCACACTCCTTCTAAATTTGGCCTAGCATGTTTTGTACAATTACCAATAATGTTTTAATGTGGATTTTCAAGTACATTTGTTCGTATCAAATTACTTTTCTCCTACACATTTACATGTTTTTAATCGCTAATCATACTTTTCAATGATTTGGTGTGGCCTCTAAGGAAATACTTGTTTACCAAATTTTCTGAGAACAATTATGATAGCGGAAACTGGCTATTCAGAATATTTCGAGTCGTTTATTCAAGGATTATAGGTTACTATGTGGGCGAATACATTGTGGCTACATGTCGCCATCTGAACCAACCTCCACAAAGGTAAGTTCATGATTTCGTACTACTTATGAAATCAGAAATAATAGCTAAGTGACCGCGTGTTGGTGTTACCCACGTTCCTGTATCAAAAGGGCAGAACGGCGGTGGTGAACATTAAACGACGCCTAATGACAACATGGATGGAATTTAATAATTAATTTTTGTTGTTTTATTGTCAATACACATCGGCTCATATGGAACCGCCATGATTATTTTGCTTGTAGATCTCATTTTAAACAACTGCTACACGAGAACATGTTCTGATATCCAAACTATAAAACGACGACGATTCCGCAGTGGAAATGAGAAATTGTTGTGCAATGACGCCGTTAATGGTTTGCACTAGTGAACCATGAACTCCAATCAAAGGGTGCAAAAGATTCATGCACAAGGGTTTCAGGCGTCTCATCTTCTAAAAGTTTTAGATCGTGCCATATATTTCAATTACATATCGAAAAAATATTCTCTAATAGTTCAAAATAAATATACAACACAAGAGATGAAATAGAGTATGTCATTACATATTTTTCACATCATCACGTTTCACACACAACTTCAAGAAAAAACAAAAGAAAAAAGAACATTTCACTTACACTCTTGCATTTTTACAGGGCCAAAGCATGGGCGAAGAGAATTAGAGAAACTGGAGGTAAATAACCCACATATACAGTTTGGGCAATATGCCTGAATTGAAAAGGAATATAGCGAAAGAAAAATAGCCTGTTGGTCACGTTTTACCAACGCTGGGTTCTTTGCGCTCAAAGAGGATTCCTGCCCCAAATTGAACATTATAATTTGCATTAGCAAAATTTAAAACACAGTGATCCAGATTATGTTTGAAAATGCAGTTTTAAAAAGAATTCAACATCCAGCTAGCCGTCAGAAGTGTAGCATAAAAAATATAAAAAAGCTTTAACGCTCCAATTTCTAGTTTAATACGTTAGGTTGAAGAATTGATCAAAATAACTTTTTTGGTATACCCTGGAAAACTGACATCAACTGGTCATATAACTCCCTCACTTAGACAACTTGTTACTCTATCTAGACCCCCCCCTAAGCCAAATTTTTCAAAGATTATATGGGAAAGGCCTGGCCATGGTTATATAAAAATAAATGTTGATGCATCTTGGTCTAATGGTAATGCTTCAATGGGTCTTATTGCTAGAGATTCTTCGGCTTGCCCAATTCTGATTTCTTCTGCTACCTTGTCAGCTGATTCTCCTCTTTCAGCTGAAATTGAGGCAATACTATATGTTTGTCACATTTTCCCTCATCTGAATCATACACATGTAATTGAATCGGACTCAAAAGTGGCTGTTTCTATGATTAATGATCCTTACAATGCTCAGTGGGAATTTTTTGACAAGGTCTATAAAGCTAGGGCTTTGTTAGGCCGGGCTAAGCTCCAACATGTCTTTAGGGAGGGGAACCTTGTTGCTGATGCTCTTGCTAAAAACCATGTTCATCCGGGGTTTTCTTTAGCTAATCTGTCCAAGCATATTAATGGTCTTATTACTTTAGATAAACAATCCTTGCCTTCCATCCGAGTTCGTAACATCAATTTGAATTGATACTGCTGATGGAGTTTTGAACGAATATGCAGGTACGGAAAGGATTTACAGAAGACAATACAACACAATGGCTGGTCCTTCACTTCGGAGGACGACTCTCCCAGCATCTGCATTACCTTTTTAATGTAGATATGTTGTGAACATTAGTTACATGTAGAAGTTGCCTGGCCGGGGGAGAAAATTAACACAAGGGGTGGAGATTTTCTCCCTCGGATCGCAACTTCTTCAGATACTGAATTACTATAGTATAGATGCACATATATGTAGGCTAATACTTTTGGAGACAACATTGTTGCCTCAAGTCTAGTGACCTTGACACACTCATGTACATTCTGTTTCTTTTGATATAGGGCATGGGGAACCCAATACATAACTCCCCCACCTTAGGGTGTTTTTATTAAAAAAAAAAATACGTTAGACCAATATCTGTACGCATGGCATGTGTTTAAAATCGTCCAATACTACCTGGCTCATTTCAAACTGCTATTTAACTATTTATTTAGTTAAAACTTTTTAACTTTGACCATGAAATTAAATTAGTGTATAAATATAAATACTATTCAGTGATACCTTATTCGATTCGTTTTAACGTATATTTTTAAAAAATAAACTTTTTACAAGCTGTAATTATCCTTAATAAAAAATATTAAAGATCAAATATTTTTTAAATTAACTTCTTAAAGTCGAAAGTGTACAAGTTGAAATGAAAAAGAGCAAATACCAAACAAGACATAAGAATCACTGAACAGAGTTAGGTTGCGTTGTACATGGAAAATGAATACGAAATACTAACTTTTGGGAAAACGTGACAAATTGAATGGGTTCAAATTAGGATTTACAACCCGTTTAAAAAAAAGGATTTACTACCCCTTGACTGAGAAAACCACTCGTTTCATCTAAGATCTCTAATCCTTTTATAACCTAGACTATCTTTGCAATTTTCTCAGAATTACTATTGAAGAAGGTCTTCTTTTTTTTTTTTAAAGTTAACCATCCATAGATGGGGGAATTTCTATTTGGCGTTCCCAAGCCATAAAATTTACAGAAATTTACATCGAAAGAGAGTTGAAGAAGTAGCTTAGTTCTAATATACATAGTTGAGCAATTTGCTCCTGAAGCAACTATTGTTGCCTCCAAAACCTTGAGAAGAGTCTAGAATGTAGTAAGAGGATTACAAAAGCTTTTATCCGTAATATGCATCAAGTTCACCCAATTAAAGCTTCCCTGAAATGCTTGATTGTAAAAAATCTTGAATGCTTCCATGAAACTAGTGCATCAAAACCATCCACTAGCTTCCTTGAAAAATCCTGCAAATAACATCTCAATCAGTAGCATCCGTTCAATGCCCCATCCTTAAAGATGGAGTTCCTATCTGATCTAACCTAAGTAAGCCTTGGCAAGTATTAGATAAACAGTTGAATCTAGACAAGAAGGAACTGGACTTTGCACTTAGATAAGATTTAGCTAGAGAATCTGCAACTAAATTAGCTTGTCTATGAATGTGGACTAAATTGATATCTCCCAGAATTTGGTGAATTTCATCAGCCAATTGAAACATTTTCCAATGAGCATGCATGGGATCAGCAACACAATGAACAACATTTAAACAATCTGACTCCATATAAACAGGACAATAGAAACTCCTGGACTTTCCTAAGGCAAACTGAATTGCCTTCATTTCTGCCTCCAAGGGGGAGAAGGCCTCTGTGTACTTGGTATATGCACCAATGAAGCATCCCCTAGAATCCCTAATAATCATACCAAGTCCACACATACTAGAGAAGCAGCACCAAGCAGCATCCACATTGATTTTATACCCATTTCTTGGCTTTGACCATACTATTTTAAAAATCTTTGGCTTTGGAGCAGATTTTATCAAAGGCAGGAAAGAGTGATCTGCTATACTATGGTCTAAAGCTGAGGATGTGAAAACAGGCTTAGAACAAAAATTGTAGAAAATATCTTCCCTGATTCGATTAAGCACTAAACCTCCAGTTGGAAAAACTGAGTCAAAAAGGCAATTATTTCTCATCTTCCACAAGTTCCAAAATGTTATCACAGATGAAGTTCTAATTATGATAGAGTGTAAAGAGCTCAATCCCGGATAGATGGAATAGCATGATATTCTATCCCAGACAGACTGGAACAACCTATCTTTTATTCCCATAAATTGATGAACATTCTTCCAAACTTGTAGAGCTAAAGAGCAGGAGTTGAAAAATTGCTCTAAGGAATCTTCATGGTTATTACACATACAACATTTAGAAGGCAAGCCGAATCTCAATTTTTTCAGAATATTATCAAATGGTAAAAATGAGTTGGTCAGTTTCCACATAAAAATTGAAATTTTTTTCTGCAGTCTTGGATTCCATAAGTGTTGAATAGAGTCAATTGTACCTGTCTGGTTGCTAAGCAATAGATAGGCCGATTTGAAAGTGAAATTACCTCTAATTCCAGGTTTCCAAATGAGTCTGTCACACCTATGAGTATATAGTCTTGATTCCTGTAACAGGGAAATAGCATGAGATGGTAGCAAAGGAGATAACTTCTGAATCATAGCTAGTTTATCCGAAAAGAATTCAGATACAGTGCATGCAGCTGAGATATCCACAAGATTGCAATCACAAAGATCTATAATGGGACCTATATCTAACCAGTTTGATGTCCAGAAATTACATTCACCTCTACCTACTATTACTCTGGAGTTTGATTCTGCCCATTCATTCAAGCAACAAATTCTTTTCTAGTTAGGAGAAGTTCTAGATGATGGTGGCAGAGAAGCAATCAGGTGTGTCCAAAGAGCCCGAGCCATTTGATATTTCCACCATAGTTTAACTGAGCATGTATCTATTATGGTGGTAATTGATCTAAAACCTAGTCCATTTTGGTTAATAGGAAGACAAAGAGCATCCCACCTCCTCTATTTTCTCTTAGGTTTAAGATCAGAGTATCCCCAAAAAAATCTACTTAGTTTCTTTTCAATGGTCTTAATAATCTCCTTGCTAGGTTTTATAACATACCATATGTGCTGAGGGATAGCATATATACAAGATTGTATCAGTGTAATTTTCCCCCCAGAAGAAAGTCATTTGTTTTTCCAACTCCCAATCCTACTGTCAATTTGTTCAAGTAGTGGCTGAAAATAAATTTTCTTTGCCTTTCCAGTGAAAATGGGGACTCCTAGATATGTGAAGGGAAAAACCCCCAATTTCATTCCTAGCATCCTTTTTATATTACTAACTGAGTGGGAAGAGGCATGTTTTCCAATGAAGATGTCACTTTTGTTGTAATTTATCTTTTGACCTGTGACCTCTTCAAATGTAGCCAGAAATGCTCTAAACCTAATCAGTGTATTTTTGCCACCCCTTAGGAAGACAACTGTATCATCAGCATAAGAAAGATGAGAGATAGTAAGAGAATTACCTGGAAGATTGTAATATGCCAGCTTACCATTAAAGAAGATAAATGCTAAGCTCCTAGAAAATGCCTCAGAGAAAAGGTTAAATAAAAAGGGAGAGAGGGGATCTCCCTGTTTGATTCCCTATTTTGTCTCTGCTTCTGCTGAGAGAAAAGGAAATTTTTTGCAGTAATGAGGGAATTAAAAGGTGAGAAAGATTTACCTCGTTTGGTAGGCAGGTCATCCTTGGCATAGATTTTGTTTGAGATGAATTGTGGTGGAGCAGATCGAGAGTGTTTAGGCTGATGATCAGGAACCAAATTCACAGATTCATGGTGACCTGGTGTCAGAGCAACTTTGTCCAAACCTCCCACCAGGATATCAACCCAAGGCAGATCAATCTCAGGAGGCAATTCCTCCACCTCATTAACATTAACCACCTCTTGTTCAGGATCAATGGTAGAAATCATTTTATGCTTTGGAACATATTTGAAGGATTGTAAGGAAAGAGTTCTCTTTTTCTCAGCAGCAGAAACCCCAGAACCCCCAACATTATTGTTATTCACATGACCTCCAATTCCTATTGGTTGGTCCTTGGATTGAGACTCTACTATAGCTTCTACTGGATTCTTATGGGAGGGATTTGGTTTTATCATCTTCTAAGTCCTAGGCCTCTTTAATTCAGGATGCAAATAGATACAATGATTGTCATCATGGCCTATGGATTTGCAGTGATAGCAGTATAAAGGCAGATCCTCAAATTCTAGAGGTAGCTTAACAACATTAAATTCAGTACCATCCTCCTCTATTCCAACCCTAATAAATGCTGGAAGCTTATTTTTAAGGTCAATTTCTACGCACATCTTCATAACTGAAGGTCTGGATAGAGCAGCAGTAGCTGCATCCATTTTAATGAAATTACCTATTTGATTCCCCATAGATTGGATCATAGTAGAATTATAGAAAAAGATAGGAACAGCTGGGATATTAACCTATACCGGGACTATGGAGGATTCAACCTCCGGCGAGAAGTCCGTGGTCTATTTGAGTACCTTCATCAGGGCATGATTGAAGGTCCACTGACCTTTGAGCCATAGCCGCTGATAGTCTTCCTTATCTTGAAATCTAATTAGTATATGTCTGAAATCAATTGAACTTAACTGAAAGTTACCTTTGAACCCGACTGATCTGAAAGCCTCGTTAAGGGCGGCCATCGATGGTTTGCCTCTTCCAAACTTCCCAACTAAGGCGTTCTGGTAGTGGGAGGCTAGAGTTTCTGCATCTTTTTGACTGACCAGACAGGCTATGTCTCCCTTGTATTGAGTTTTCAGGATGATTTCAGGGTTCGATGGCAGGGAGACATTAAGTGGAGGAGGACGACTACCTAAAGCTTGGAGGAAAGACTTGCCAATTGTACCGCCGCCGCGGCCAGGTGGAGGGGCCGCCATGAATGGTGGAGAGAAAGCAGTTGAAGATGACCGTTATCAGCTCAAAACAGAAAAGAAAAGGGAAGTGCGTGTTTCGCACCTAGATCGTTATTTTTTCACACGTAGGTACAGTGCAAACGAGTGTTCGATGACGCAACGCCTATAGAGTGTTTATAGAGTGTTTTTATATCAAGAGATTATGAATTGAAGAAGGTCATAGCCAAATCTTATACTCGGAGAACGTTGCTCAATACAATTTTACTGCATTTAGCACACCTTTCTTTTTTTTATTGTCTTTTTAACATTAATGGTGAGCGTCGTTTTACTCGCCAAATAAACTGCAAACTAGCACACTGATTAGTATAGTAGAAGCAGGTCGTATCCACAGAGAACGGTGTAATTTCTATCAAATTTAAACTACCAACAGGGTTTGGTTTAGCAACCACGCCTATGATTTGAAATTTGTTTAATAAACTAATGAATTACTAAGCTAAAAATAGGGCCAAAATAATGCAGACAAATGCAGAGATAAATTACGAACAAATATATGGATAACAAAGGATCGGCATAGGTTAATCTTTGGTTCATTCCTTGATCATCGACTACTCAAAAGTCATTTAAACCCCATGAATTAATTGGTTATAAGCAGGAACAGTATTTGCTATTTCCCCTAAATTCCCCTTAAATTCCCGATCGCGAGCAAGTATTTGCTAAACCCGCGATCTTCCTGATTAAGATATTCCTAGCAAGTATTTGCTAAACTAGTTATATCTTAACGATCTTAAGACCTAGGGAACCCAATTTAGATAACAAGCACGTATTTGCATGCAGTTTATCCAATTAATTGTTTATCATCCTGTTATTACAGTCATAATTGTTATCTGTTTTTCACAGGAGGTGCTACTTAATTAGCCATAGCCTAACAAGATTGAGGTGATCAAGCTCAAACAATCAAGCATAGATTCTAGGCATAAACAATTAAAAACTCATAGGATTAAATTTCTGAAAAACCGAAGCCTCACAATCCATGAACCATCGAATTAACCTAGCCGATTAGGAATCTAGCTACTCATAATTAAATTAAATAGAACAATCAATTCGAAATTAAACAGGTTGATAATCGAAAATAATAAGAAGAAAGAAATTACCAATGAATAATTACTTCTGCTTGCGTTTTTCTTACAAAGAAAACAAAAACAATGAATAACTTCTGGCAAGTGAATAATTCCCTGGCAATCATCCTCCGCCTTATATAACAAAATAAAACCAAGTGAAGAACTCCTTTTCTCCTCCCCAATTTCGGTCACTAAATCCGAAATTTTTTCTCCGTCCCCAATCGTGTACAGCACACGATTATATATATACTAAAAATAAAACCCAAATCCTAACTAATTTTGGAAAATTAGAATCCTTATCCAAAAAAAATTATTCTTCCACTTAATTTCAGCCTAATTACAATTAAATTCTAACTTGAAATAAATAATTAATCCAAGTCTTGGGCATGGGCTTCTCTTCGGCCCAATCACAGTGCTGAATTTTTTTTTGGCCTTCTTTTCTTCTGGACTGCAATTCCGTAAAACTCCCTAACGAGGGATCGGGATCGTTACCTCATTAAAAACCCTTTCGGGAAAAAAGAGTATAACAATCCCCCTTTCATCAGCTTCACCTAAACCGGGTCGACTTCACGGAGCAACTTAGTGATCGTTAAACCGAAGCACAATTCTGCCACATGAAGGATTCCGGCTAAGGATAGCTGGAACAGCATCATAGTGCTCCAAAAATAGTTCTTCCGCTCCAATACCGCTTTGCTCCAAAAATAGTGATCTATCAACAAAATAAATCAATTAAGTACCAAAAATCACATAAAAGATCACTAAATTCCTTCAAAAATGAACAACTAAATATCACACATCAAATCCTCACACTTGAGTCATACTTGCCCTCAAGTATGAGATGAGCAATTTCAAAGCAGGTTGTTCATTCAAAATCCCATCCCCAAACTGACTCTGACTCTGACTCAACAGAAAAGAGAAAATAAAAATAACAGACCAACTATATACATGACACACCTAAGACTCTATTACCCGGACCTTGGTTAAACAATTCAGCATTAAGTTTTCATTTCATGGCTCATCAACAAACATCCCCCTTCCAAGTTCAAGTTTCAGTTTACAAACAAGTGGTGGTCTCATCCCCCTTTAGTACACAATTCAATCCCCCCTACATTGCTCTTTACCCGGCTATCAACTAATCAAAAGGAGACAAGCATGAATTCCTCACGTTTTTCACTCAATCACACAATAAGTAAGGACAGTCACTCAATTATAATCATGCGGTATCCTTAGCCAATACATAACAAGCCAAAAAGGTCTTTAAAGGTTGTAACGGGGCTAGGGGTTGTAACATTGGTGAGATCCTAGGGCTCTAAGGTTCATACAAACATGCACATATGTTCAAGAACAAATCAGTAGAAAATTCCAGCAAATACACATCATCAAAACCAATTTTCTGGACTGATTAAAAGACTAATTCAGGTCTGGAATTTTTTTTTCTTTTTTTCTTTTTCATTTTTTTCCTTTTTTTCTTTTTTTTTCTTTTTTTTTCTGTCCAGACCAGAACTTTTCAAATTACATGCTCATTTACCTCTACAGTGCCATAAGAGTAATTTTTTCAATGAGAACCGGGCATTCGAATCATGAATATGCAATATCAAGCAAGAGCAGAAATTTTCAGTTCAAGAACATACATGCATGGGGCAAGAATAGTATAAAGAGAAAAAGCTATGGCTTTTATAGTGGGTTACACAAAGAAAAGGTCAAGGCTCAAAAGGGTTTACTAGAGGATATAAAAGGTATGCTATATACGATGTGTGGTTAATCCTAATTTGCCTATTTTTTTACTCATTATGCATCAACCTTAGCTACCACAACTCTCAGAAAAAAACTTGATGTAGAGAGTGCTCTACTCTAGGCTCAAACCTCACTTTATACTAGGCTTTTTCATACAAGTCTTGTTCGTCATCCCATGTATCATTTAGCCAAGTTCAGGTTAATTTCAAAGGTTTATCACTAAGCATTTCAAGGGAGATATCAACCAACAAAAGTTTGCTAATATGATTCTTTTACCAGCAAGGTTAATCCATTTTAAAGCCAATTCATTACTCACTGTCATGCTGAAAATTTGACCGACTCGATAAAACATTTTTTTTCAGAATTGTTTATTAAAAAAAAAACACAAACAGCAAACAAAGCATATAAAACGTCACACAAACAAGACACTAAAATGTAAAAACGACACCTAAACCTCCTCACACTTAAGCCTTGCTTGCCCTCAAGCAAGCTCGGATTAAAAGCGAGAAGATTCCTAGACATAATATACATGAAAGGAAAAGAAAAGAAAAGAAAAGAAGATCCATAAAAGAGAAGGGATAGGGGAACTCATGCGGGGGGGCTGTTCATGGGGGGAACTTCCAAAAATGACATTAGACGCTCAATCTGGGCAGCCTGAAGATCCAGCTTTTGTTGCAAGGATTGCACCTCTGCACGGATGGACAACACCTCATCTTGTACCGAAAAAGCACTGCGGCCTGCATAAGAAGAAGTGGTGCTCGGGCAAGGAATGCCCAGCGCAGAAAACCGAGGTACATTGTTATCCAAATAAATCAAGTTGCTGGTCCGCAAATAGTCCAAATCACAAAGGGTTGGCTCAGGCACTTTGGGAAGGGAAGGGGGAACACGCAATTGCATACCTTTGTCAAGTAAAACACCAACCAAATTGCATAGGGTCATATGACGAGTAGACTGAATTGCAATTTCATTCAAAGAATCAGCTAAGCAAAATCCCAGATTCAATTTCTCCCCATGATGCATACACCACAATACAAATAATACATTCTGACTGACTCTCGTAAATGTGGTGAAGCGCCCAAAAACATTTCGCAACAGAAAATGGCAACACACTCTCAATACAGGATCAGCAATCCAATGCACATTAGAGCAATTAGCATCATACAAATTAGGGCAAGTAGGAGCCAATTCTTTCCAAGCATCAGTGAGACTAAAATTGGGAAAATCTTTATAGGTACCCACAAAAGCAGTAGCATAACCTTCCGAAGATAAATCATCAACAGAAACCAAGCCCAAAGCCACATTCCACTCATTCAAACTCATAGAAACATGGTGCAAACCCAACCGAAAGGATATGCAAGCATCAATCAGGGAAACAGGTTTCTTTAAGCAAAAACTAACCACAAACTCTTCACATAGGGGCGTATACATGGTCACAGAATGCAAGTCAAATAGCAAAGACCAACCAATATTCGCAAAGTATTGCAGAAACTGATCATAAATGCCCAAAGTCCTAAAAGAAGAGATACTTAGTCGCAAACCTGACAAACACTGTTTCTTACCTTTTTTCAAAGCTATGGCCTGCAGTTTCAGGTCATCAAATTGGAGGAGTTCCTTCCTGAAATCGACAACAATCTCCGGAGGCAGGCCATGGAATTCGGCAGCATTTTGCTCCTCCCCGTCAGTTGAAACGGTGAGAGCCTGTGTCGCCCGTCTCCTGGTACATTTCGCAGTCGGCTGGGCATCGGCAATGTCTTCATTGGAATGATCAATTACTCAATCACGTCAGTGCTTTGGAGCTGAGGGTATCTTGGACTTGCGTTTCGGCGGCTTAGTCGGCTTGGGCACGGGAGGTGGTGGCAGTTCCTCGGTCACCGGAGAAGATGGCGGTGAAGAGGGTTGCTCCAGCGGTGCTTCAATGAGGATTAAAGGTGTGAGTTTTTGCTGCTGGGAAAACGCCAATGCCGAAGTCGGTGGCGGCGGTTTGATGGATTTTCTCATAGTTTTCTTCGTGAAGAATTTCGGCACCTCATGGTCGGGGAAGGGCGGTGACGGGGCAGAAGATTGCTGGCCGGCCGGAGCAGATTCAACGGCAGGCTTAAGGTGGTGGTTGGCGGCGGTTTCTGTGGTTCCCAGCGGCTTCGAAATCGATGCGGCAGCTGGGTCAGAAGGTTCGGATCTCCCGCTGGATTTCTGGTTGCGCTTACGGAACGACGGCGACTGGTGGAGCGCTGTAGAGGGCTCAGATGGTGTCGCAGCCGCCGACCCGGTGGTTTTCGGTGGCTTCCTCGGTGCCGGTTTCTTGCTCGTATGTGGCGGCATCTCCTGGGGAAAAGCACCCAATCCCGGACGGGATGGTGAAGGCGGCGTGTTCCCCGTGGTGGTAGCATCGGTCGCGGAAAGTGGGCGGGAGGGACACGGTGGTTGAGAGAGCTCGGGAATCACCGGCGGTAGCGACGGAGGGCCCAGGACTCACCGGAGAGAGGCGGAAGGAAGCGGCGCTACTGGAGTCGCCGGCGTAACGGCGGAGTGAGCTCTGGAATTTGGGCGTAGCGGCGGAGAAGTTCTGAAAATTTTCACAACTCTTGGAAGAAGGAAGAAGGTTTTATACCTTATATTGCATCAAAGTCCCTTAATTCCTTCCTTTTCCTAATTGGAACCCACAATTTCCATAAACCACTCCAAGCCTTGAATTATTTGCAGAATTTCCCAGATACTCTTGTCTCGCCATATTGCATCCCTGCACATAAAAACAAAAACGAATTAAAATTATTAATATTTTATGAATTTTTTATGTTTATTTTTTTCGTTATTTTTTAACCAAAAACGAAAATTTGAAAGAATTTGTAAGAAAACAAAATAAAAAGAGAAGAAAAAAATTCTGGGTTGCCTCCCAGTAGCGCCTTTGTTTACAGTCTTTGGCTAGACTTTTCGATATGGTCAATTAAAGTAGGGTGGGCATAATGGAATTTCTTCCACTATTGCCACCTGAGAAGCATCATAAAATGGCTTGAGGCGATGACCATTTACGAGGAATGTCTTTTCCGTGTCCAGGCTTTTAATCTGTACAGCTCCGTTTGGCCTAACAGAAACCACCACAAAAGGTCCTATCCACTTTGTTTTAAGTTTCCTGGCATCAACCGAAGCTTAGACTGGAAAAGTAACACCTTCTGCCCAATCATGAACTCCTTAGACCTCAGATTCTTATCATGCCACATCTTTGTTCGCTCCTTGTACCACATAGCATGATCATATGCCTCCAATCGCAGCTCTTCCAACTCTTGAAGCTGTAATTTTCGCTCTTCCCCACACTTGCTAGTTGTCATGTTCATTTCCTTGACAGCCCAGTATGCCTTGTGCTCAAGCTCCACTGGTAGATGGCATATCTTTCCAAAGATAAGTCTATAAGGAGACATTCCAATAGGCGTCTTGTAAGCGGTGCGATATGCCCACAGAGCATCCTCCAACCTCTTACTCCAATCCTTCCTTGAAGGATTAACTGTCTTCTCCAACACTTGCTTTATCTCCCTGTTAGATACTTCTGCTTGGCCATTAGACTGAGGGTGGTAAGTGGTAGCAAGCCGATGATGAACACCATACTTCTTCATGAGGGCCTCAATGGTGTGGTTTTTGAAATGAGTTCCTTGGTCACTAATGATCGCTCGTGGTACGCCGAATCTACTGAATATGTTAGATTTCAAAAACCCTGCCACAACTTGAGAATCATTAGTTCGGGTGGCTTTTGCTTCCACCCACTTCGAAACATAATCAACCGCAAGTAAAATATACAAATTACCGCAAGAACTAGGAAAATGACCCATAAAATCCATGCCCCACACATCAAATATTTCACACACAATTATGGATACCTGAGGCATTTCATCACGTTTAGACATGTTTCCTGTCCTTTGGCAATTATCACAACTCTTGCAAAAAATATAAGCATCTCTATGAAGAGTTAACCAAAAGAAACCACTATCAAGCACCTTACGAGCAATGCGTTTAGGACCAAAGTGACCACCGCAAGCAAAAGAATGACAATGCAAAAGAATTGTACCTTGTTCTTCTTCAGAAATGCATCGTCGAATGATTTGATCGGAGCCTATCTTCCAAAGGTAAGGCTCATCCCAAATATAATGCTTGCTATATCTCTTTAACTTCAACTTCTGAGCAGGGCTGAGAGTAACCGGCATCTCTCCAATGGTAATGAAGTTCACAATATTGGCAAACCATGGATCTTTCGCCGATTTACCATGCAGTGGTTCCGTCGGGGGCCTCTGTTTGGCCAAATCGAGGCCTGTCGCAGCATACAGGTATTCTTCGGGAAAAGATTCCTGGATCGGGGTTGCATCCTCGGGTTTCACCAAGCGACTGAGATGATCTGCCACGTGATTCTCAGCACCTTTCTTGTCTTGTATTTCACAATCGAACTCTTGCAACAACAAGATCCATCTAATAAGCCTTGGCTTCGACTCCTTCTTCGTGAACAAGTACTTTAAGGCTGAGTGATCGGTGTAGACGATGATCTTCGATCCAAGCAAGTTCGATCTAAACTTCTCAAGAGCAAATACCATTGCCAACAACTCCTTTTCGGTGGTTGTATAGTTACATTGAGCTGGGTTCAATGTCTTTGATGCATAATAAATCGCATGGCTCTCTTTCCCTACCTTTTGTCCCAAGATTGCTCCAACTGCATAATCGCTTGCATCACACATCAACTCAAATGGCAGATCCCAATTCGGTGGTTGCATTACAGGGGCTGAGATGAGCTTCTCCTTCAGTATATCAAAAGACCATTTGCGCTCCTCGGTCATCTCAAAAGTAACGTCATCTTGGAGGAGCTTTGTTAAAGGTTGTGCAATCTTTGCAAAGTCCTTAATAAACCTTCTGTAAAATCCAGCATGCCCCAAAAAACCATGTATCTCACGAACATTGGTAGGATATGGAAGTTGCTCTATGTTCTCAACCTTAGCCTTGTCCACTTGAATTCCTCTTTCCGAAACCACATATCCCAAGACTATGCCTTCATTCACCATAAAGTGGCATTTCTCATAATTCAGCACCAGGTTCCGCTTCACACATCGAATCAAGACCTGTTCCAAATGACCCAAGCATACCTCAAACGAATTCCCATAAACTGTAAAGTCATCTATGAACACCTCAATGCTCTTCTCAATCAAGTCAGAGAAAATGCTCATCATGCATCTCTGGAAGGTGCCTAGAGCATTGCATAATCCGAAAAGCATTCTCCTATATGCATAAGTACCAAAAGGACATGTGAATGTGGCCTTTTCTTGGTCCTCCGGGTTCACACAAATCTGAAAGTACCCACTGTATCCATCCAAGAAACAGAAGAAATTATTCCCGGCCAATCTTTCCAGCATTTGATCGATGAAGGGGAGTGGAAAGTGATCCTTGCAAGTCGCGGCATTCAACTTCCGATAGTCAATGCACATCCTCCATCCAGTGACCAACCGAGTAGGCACCAACTCATTTTTATCATTCTTCACCACTTGAAAACCTGATTTCTTCGGCACCACATGAACCGGACTCACCCACTTGCTGTCTGAAATAGGGTAGATAATTCCCAAGGAAAGGAGTTTGAGGACTTCCTTGAGAACAACCTCTCTCATGTTGGGGTTCAGCTTCCGCTGAGCATCTCGAGCAGGCTTGGTATCGTCTTCCATCAAAATATGATGCATACAAATGTCGGGGCTGATCCCTGTAATGTCTGCGAGGGTCCACCCAATTGCTTTTTTGAACTTTCTCAACATTGCAATCAACTGCTTCTCTTGAGAATCTGACAACCTTGCACTGACAATCACCGGGAGAGTCTCATCATCCCCTAGATAGACATACTTCAGATTTGGGGGAAGATTCTTCAACTCCAGTATAGGTGGTGAAATATCGGATGGAATGGGCTTTTCAAATTCGAATTCACCCCCTGATAGCCTCTGTTTGGCCAAATCGAGGCCTGTCGCAGCATACAGGTATTCTTCGGGAAATTCGATTTCACCCCCTAATAGCCTCTGTCTGGCCAAACAGAGGCCTGTGTCAGTACTCTTCACTTCTTCCTGCAAGCTGATTGAGTACAACAATTCATTTATTTCCTCATCACTCAAATTCTATGTCTTCTCATTGTTTGAATCAGTGGGTGGTAGCATGTCAATCTCATCCTGCAAAAATTCAGTCTCAAGGTATTCTTAGATGAGAGGGTCAATGACATCAATGGCATAAATATTTTCAGCATCTATGGGTTTTTTCATTGCATCATCAATACTGAAAGTATATTTTTCACCATAATAATCAAGAAAAATAGTTCCCTTTCCCACATTAATTATTGTATTAGCCGTTCTTAAGAAAGGGCGACCTAACAACACTCATGAGGTTCCTTTACCACTAGCATGATTCATCTTCACTACATAAAAATCCGCAGGATAAACAAAATCATTAACTCTTACGAGAACATTTTCTAACAACCCTTCAGGATATACACATGATCTATCTGCCAATTGGATTATTACTCTAGTATTTACCATTTCTACTCCACTCAAGGAATGTAAACAGATAATAGCATCACATTGATAGATTCTCCTAAGTCACACATGGCAGAATCAATCTTAACATTTCCAATAAAACATGGCAAAGAGAACATACCAGGGTCCTTGCACTTCTGAGGCAAATCTCTTTGAATTACAGCTGAAACCGACTCGCCCATTATGACCTTGCTTGAGTCTTTAGGTTTCCCTGCAATAAAATCTTTCAAAAACTTGCTCACAAGAGGAAGCCTTATAGCCTGCAAGAAAGGTAGGTTAATCTCCATTTTTCCAAAGATAGATAGGAAATCAACAGAATCCTCTTTCTTTCTAGCTAAACTACGTGGAAAAGGAGGAAGAATTTTAACTGGAGGATCATTCTGACCCAACCTTGGATTTGACTCCTTGGTTTGGTCAAAATGCCCTTGTACCTCACTTTCTTTTTCTGCCGAGAGCCTCTGTTTGGCCAAATCGAGGCCTCCTGCAGACTGCTCCTTAGCTCCTTTTGCTGCGGTCTTCGGAGGTAGTGGCTCAAGCTCCTTTCCACTTCTTAACGTGATCTGATTGGCCGTCTCTCTGGGGTTGAGTTGCACTTGAGATGGTAATCCAGGTTGCTTCATTCGGAGCTCATTCATCGAGTTTGACAACTGTGAAATCTGACGTGTGTGCTCCTCCAAGGTAGCTTCAGTCTTTTTCGAACTTTGGATCTGGTTTTGAAGCATGCCCATCATCATGTCTAGCTTTTCATCCATAGACTTCCCTTGAGCAGGTGGTGGATTCTGAGCATATGGAGGGGGAGGAGCTCGATGGGGTGGAACATATGATTATTGTACTGGATTTCTCGGATCTCGCCATCGAAAGTTAGGATGATCTCTCCATCCAGGATTATAGGTAGCTGAGTACAGGTCCCTCTTTGGATGCCTTTCATTCCAATTCCCCATTGCATTGGCCTGGACAGTTTGCTCATCCATCGCGAAATGACACTGTAGGGTGACGTGCCCGAAGGTGCCACAAATGTCACAAGGTTTCTCTTGAGGACCGGCTGTGGTGCTAGCGACTGTAACCTTATCCACCACCTTAGATAGCACCCTTTCCATCCTGTCCATCCTCTCCCTAAAATCATCTTGGCTTGAGGGCTCTGTTTGTTCCACCTTTTTCAGGATTCGGATCTCATCAGTGTCATACTCCTTCTTGGAATTGATCAACTTTTTCACTATCTCCATTGCTTCATTGACTCTGATTTCCGAAAATCCACCATTGCTTGCAGTATTCAGCAAATCCTTGTTTGCAGCTGTGGATACTTGATAGAAATACTGTAGCAGTTGCCCCTCCGTGTATCGATGGTTAGGGCAACGATCTACCAATCGTCTTAACCTTAGCCAAAATGTACTCAGTGGCTCATCATACTCCTACTTGATGCTCGAAATTTCTTTCCTCAGGGCATTCGTCTTAGTGGCTGGAAAGAAATAGTCCAAAAACAGCTTCTTGAGCGCATTCCAGGAAGTGATGGAGTTAGGAGCCAAGCTCGAAAACCACTGGTTCGCTGCTCCTGACATGCTGAACGGAAAAGCCACCAACTTGAATTGATCTTCTGTGACACCAGCTGGTCTTTTCTGAACCTTACAAATCTTGATGAACTCGTTCAAGAAATTGTAAGGGTCTTCATTACTCTTCCCATAGAACTTCGGAAAAACATTCAGCAGTGCAAGCTTTATCTCCACAGGGGTCGCAGCATCTAGCAAAGAAATTGGTGTGGGAGGGTTTTCTTCACTATGCCTCGTTAATTCCCACATGTACGGATTGTCAGCATTGGGATCTGCCTCTCCTCTGTCCCCCATTACAGTATCAGGAACGGATTTAATCTCTGATTCGGATTCTGTCTCGGAAACAGCCTCTGTTTGGCCAAACAGAGGGTCTGCGGCAGCTTTCAGCTTCCTCTCCCTGGCGAGTTTGTAATTCTTCCTAGCTGTCTTTTCAACTTCAGAATCAAATATCAATTCCTGCTCCTGGGACCTGGTCATATACCAACAACTAAAAAACAAAAAATTAGTAGCAAAATAAATAGAAATTAACTACCGTTCCCCGGCAACGGCGCCATTTTGGTGAGCGTCGTTTTACTCGCCAAATAAACTGCAAACTAGCACACAGATTAGTATAGTAGAAGCAGGTCGTATCCACAGAGAACGGTGTAATTTCTATCAAATTTAAACTACCAGCAGGGTTTGGTTTAGCAACCACGCCTGTGATTTGAAATTTGTTTAATAAACTAATGAATTACTAAGCTAAAAATAGGGCCAAAATAATGCAGACAAATGCAGAGATAAATTACGAACAAATATATGGATAACAAAGGATCGGCATAGGTTAATCTTTGGTTCATTCCTTGATCATCGACTACTCAAAAGTCATTTAACCCCCATGAATTAATTGGTTATAAGCAGGAACATTATTTGCTATTTCTCCTAAATTCCCCTTAAATTCCCGATCGCGAGCAAGTATTTGCTAAACCCGCGATCTTCCTGATTAAGATATTCCTAGCAAGTATTTGCTAAACTAGTTATATCTTAACGATCTTAAGACCTAGGGAACCCAATTTAGATAACAAGCACGTATTTGCATGCAGTTTATCCAATTAATTGTTTATCATCCTATTATTACAGTCATAATTGTTATCTGTTTTTCACAGGAGGTGCTACTTAATTAGCCATAGCCTAACAAGATTGAGGTGATCAAACTCAAACAATCAAGCATAGATCCTAGGCATAAACAATTAAAAACTCATAGGATTAAATTTCTGAAAAACCGAAGCCTCGCAATCCATGAACCATCGAATTAACCTAGCCGATTAGGAATCTAGCTACTCATGATTAAATTAAATAGAACAAAAAATTCGAAATTAAACATGTTGATAATCGAAAATAATAAGAAGAAAGAAATTACCAATGAATAATTACTTCTGCTTGAGTTTTTCTTACAAAGAAAACAAAAACAATGAATAACTTCTGGCAAGTGAATAATTCCCTGGCAATCATCCTCCGCCTTATATAACAAAATAAAACCAAGTGAAGAACTCCTTTTCTCCTCCCCAATTTCGGTCACTAAATCCGAAACTTTTTCTCCGTCCCCAATCGTGTACAGCACACGATTATATATGTACTAAAAATAAAACTCAAATCCTAACTAATTTTGAAAAATTAGAATTCTTATCCAAAAAGAATTATTCTTCCACTTAATTTTAGCCTAATTACAATTAAATTCTAACTTGGAATAAATAATTAATCCAAGTCTTGGGCATGGGCTTCTCTTCGGCCCAATCACAGTGCTGAATTTTTTTTTTGCCTTCTTTTCTTCTGGACTGCAATTCCGTAAAACTCCCTAACGAGGGATCGGGATCGTTACCTCATTAAAAACCCTTTCGGGAAAAAAGAGTATAACAATCCCCCTTTCATCAGCTTCACCTAAACCGGGTCAACTTCACGGAGCAACTTAGTGATCATTAAACCGAAGCACAATTCTGCCACATGAAGAATTCCGGCTAAGGATAGCTGGAACAACATCATAGTGCTCCAAAAATAGCTCTTCCGCTCCAATACTGCTTTGCTCCAAAAATAGTGATCTGTCAACAAAATAAATCAATTAAGTACCAAAAATCACATAAAAGAGCACTAAATTCCTTCAAAAATGAACAACTAAATATCACACATCAATTAACACAAGTTATTTTTGATAAAATTCCTTTAATTTTATCTACTCATTATATTTTCACTTCTAAATTTAGTATTATAATCCATATATCTCATTCAGCATAAATCTAAATACCTAAACTATGGTGCCAAATATAGAAAAATAAAGTAATATACTCCCTTCACTCCAGATCAAATTGCAAAGAATTTTTTTCCTAATATTAAATAAATATGTTTGACTGTTAATATATTTAACTACGTATAATAATAGTAAATATAAAATTAAGATTTGAAAAAACTTGTTACAACGAATCCAACAACATCTGCTTGCATATCTATTTAAATATTCTGCAAGGTTTGTTAAAGAGATCAATGTAAAAAAGCAAATGTGTAATTTGCTACGGGACGGAGGGAGTACTTACTTTTAAGATCAGGCCTTTCACCAAAGTGCAAGGTTGTGGATAGAGCGAGTGTCGGTTGTGGGCAGCTTTCCAGTTCCCTATCCTCATTAGACGACGCCGTATTAGGTGACGAAGTAGGAGTTGCCCCTTCCACGTTCTGGATTTGCCTGCTTTCCATGCCATTTTGGCTCTTGTTCCAAACAAAAGCCACTGAAGCTACCGCGACTATAGAAGTACACATGAAGAGGGCATTGAGCAAAGCCTTAGAAGAGTTTGTGAAATTTGGTTTTACCTAATTAATTCAATTATCACTACTGGTGTGTTCCAACATGCCTAGTTTAACCAAGTGTGAAATAACGTAAAATGTAAAAGACACACGACTTGGTTACGCAGTTCGGTGTAAACCACCTACATCTGCGGGGCCTGGCCCAGTTCAGAATGAATCCACTAATCAGAAAGATACAGTACAAAGTACACCATACAATTACTTATCTTATCTAACTATAACGTGAATCCTGCAAGCTCCCCTTGCTACCGATCCGCCTTGATCAGACTTCCTCTGACCTCGAAACTCGTCGACGCTGGATCTCCTCCTCCCGAGGAATTAAGCATATGATTCTAAACTTTGTGCAGCAGGTGTGTTGGAACACAGTATACTGGCTCTATGCAATTCTCGAAAGATAAAAATCTGTGTGCAGATTTTTTTCTATTAAGTCCGTAAGTATGCAGCCGTGTTTTGTCCCCAATTTATATCCACGAATCAGATCTGAATACTCCTTGATTATCTCCACAATATTCCTATTCCAAATCTGATTCTTGAAGCATATCCAAATCCCATAAATAAAGGGATTTACCTTATATCATTCTATCCCATATATTCGAATAAATCTTCTCCATATAAGTAGGGATTTTCCATAAACCAATTATGCTTCACACGCCTGATATATATAGTCATATATACGAATTCCATATATTCCAAACTACTGCAATATTTTGACTTTGATTTCCATAAAAGCTTTGGCGTAAATCTGCTGCAGCAGCATGTTCCAACATGGTCAGAATTTCTGTTCAAAATTAATTCTAATCCTTCTAATCCGTATATGCTCATCCATATAACTCCATAGCTGAATATTCCAATTCCATAACATCAATCCAATCCCACATATATAGGAACTGATATATTCTCCAACTCAAATACAACTTGGACTAGATGTATCATTCTTGGATTCAGTCTTCAACCTTTCCTTATTTCACCAAAATTCCTTCTTTGATGTTACAACTCAATAATACCATATTTGCATAATTTCCACAAATTGCCAACTAGATAAATCTCGATTTTACAATCTCCCCCTTTGGCATTTTGTGGACCAATCACCTTTTGGCATTTCATCACAAGAGGTTATGCAAATAAAGATATCAACCTTGAAAACCACTCTGGATGTTGGAACATAGAAACATAGCGTCTCCCCCTGAATTCCGCATTCCTTCAACATCCAGGAATAATAAGCATGTTGGGCCAATAAAGTCATCCAAGAAATCCAAAACATCTCCCCCTTGGGACCATAAACATGTCACACGCAATAGACACAGAAAACCAGAATCTCCATTAAATGCAGCTCCCCCTGAAGCAAATATCTGTGCTTTGTTGGAACATAGCCATAGCAGAACCTTTAAACTTCTTCAAGAGCAACTATCTGTGCCTTGTCTAATCTGGCATCTTCTACCTCCAAGGTTAACATCTGAATGGACTGAGCTCTCTACTTCACACCATTGTACCACTTGTAGATTGAGGCGGCAGTCTTGAGACCCAAATAGTCCAGGTAAGCTGTAAATCCACACTCCTCATATACACCCAGATCAGTTGTCCTTTCGGCTCAAATTATATCTCTCATGGCAGTTTGATCAGAAGTGCCTTCAATAATCTGCTCACCTTGTGTTGGAACACAGTCACCTTGTGTTGGAACACAGTCACCGATGTTGGAACATGACAACTCTCATTGCTTCAGAATCAACACATCTTCTACTCAGCTTTCTTCACTTCATCAATACTTTCTCCCCCTATCTAGTGTTGGAACATAGACTTGTTCACCATCCAGATTATAATCTTCTCCAACCACAGTTACTGATGTTTGAACAGCTGAATCTCTAATCCATGTCCACGTCTTCTCAATCTGTCTCCAAACTCTGTGTTGGAACATGACCAGCATCACTGTCTTCTAACTCCTTATCATCATATAACCAGAATACCAGGAAGAACCACTTTTCTAATATATTCGACCATCATTTTTTTCACCTTTTTCTTCTTTCTAATTTTTTTTTGTGTTTTTCTAATTTTCTGTACACAAAATAAATAAACAAAACTTCTACTGCTAAATAAAAGCATTAAAGAAATACCTCAAATCTGACAAACACCTAAGTGTTGTCTTAGGAGCTTAACCGCAGCAGTGTCCAACGGCTTTGTGAAAATATCCACAATTGGTCTCGATGTTGGAACATAGGCTACCACGACTTTTCTCTCAACCCAAATTCTCACAAATACTCCCACCATACTCATCTTTAATTCAGCTTGCATCAAAGTCACAAAATCTTGTTCTTGAAAAACAAGCAAGTTGTGATCTTCTCCCCCTCGACGAGAACCATTCTGAATAGGAAAGGTTGTGAGTCGCTTATTCCACGCCCGTGGTGCTTGTTTTGATACATACGAAGCCTTCTTAAGTCATCGATATACTTCCTCATTAACCACATCATGTAGGGGAACACTCTTGACAGCTTTTTGGTACATCGTAAAATTCATAATGTAAACCATAACAAGGAGAATGCGAATATATTCTAACCTGTCAACTGAGGAAACAGCAATGAGGGAGAGAAAATATTGTAGACCAGTAAGTTCCCTATAATTAACCCAAGGGATCGATCGAGTCATTCTTCCGCTTGATTCAGCCTTCACCGATGTTGGAACATGGGAGAGTTCTGGAGAGAACAGTGTTCCAACATTGCTGAAGTTATAAGAGTCATCACCTTCATCTTTAAGATCTGCCTCATCTGATGGTCCAACATCATTACGTCCCTGATCTGAGAAATCAACCGATGTTGGAACATGGCCAGCCGTACGATACACTTCATCACATTTGACAACTTCTTGTTCCAATAAGTAGCATTTGTCTGATGACCGAATACCAGTAAGCACTTTGTTGTTGCCATGTTTCACTATGCACTTTTCCTTGTGAAATTCCACAGCCATTTTATCATCACATAGTTGGCTGATACTGAGTAGATTAGCCTTTAGATCTTCCACCAACAAAATACCAGTGAATACGGGGAATCCTTCAATGTGCAGTTCACCTTTTCCAACCACTCGACTCTTCTTTCCATCGCCAAACGTAAGAAAACCACCATCATATGGCTGGATGTTTGTTAGTAATTCCCGAGTTCCAGTCACGTGGCCAGAGCAACCACTATCAAAGTACCACAAGTCTCTAGAATGAGCAATAGGAGACGTATGAGCAAAAAAGCAAGTACTTGTGCGTTTAACAACTCATACCTTTTTGACCTTTTTTGATCGTTGGACATCGTCTATGTTGGAACACACTGAGAGTTGTCGCCCTGTCATGATATCTCTGAGCATTTTTTGGCATTGTTCCTCTGTATAACCTTGATACATGCAGTAGCTACAGATGAGAGACCGACCTTGCTACCTGATGAATTTTCAAAACCGATTCCATGTCGATCTCCAAAGTTTTTCCCCATGGTCAGAATGTCATCAAGTTTTGCCTTTCCAGTGTTTAACTTGGTAATAGCTGCTTCAGCCATCTCAGCTCTCTTAGTTGTTGAGCTTAGATTCAAATTTAACTCTTCAATCTCTCTTCTGAGTTCACCAACTAAAACTTGCAACTCCTTCTCCTTCTTGCCCAGATGATTTTTCTCTTCCTTCAACACTCTATTTGTATCAACAACTTGAAGCTACATTGCATACATCTGCTCATATGTACTGTAGATATCTTCATCACTCACAACTAGTCCGTCATCATCACTGGACGTGCCATCAGAACCTGTGTTGGAACATACAGCCTCTGTGTTGGAACATACATCTCCGTCTTTCTCTGACATGTTGGAATATACCTCAACTGATCCACTGTGAAATTTTGCTCCAAATTCCATATAATCGCTTGTAAGTTCCCCTTTGTCATCTTCATCATCTTCACTCGAAGAGGTGATGTATGATTTTCCCTGCTTCTTTAGGGTATTAGCACATTCAGCCGGGATGTGACCGTATCCTCCACATTCTCGACATTGAATTCTTTCAGACTGCTTTCCTTCACCACTTTGGTTTCTAGAGAATTGCTGACTTCCTTGTTCCATCCAAGTTCCACTATTACCGAAATCTTGAGGATGATTTTTATTCCCTCTAGATCTTTCCTGTGAATTCTTGTTTACCACCTTCTTCAGTATTCTTGATAAACTCTTGGTGATAGGAGCAAGTTCTTCAATTCCATCATCACTATCAGATTCATGGATGACCCTTGATGAAGAAGATTTGAAGGCCAACTCCTTCTGGACTTTCTTTGTAGGCTGTTGCATTGTTATCTCATAGGTCTGTAGTGATCCCATTAGTTCATCCAAGGTCATGGTGGCTACATCTCTTGCTTCTTCTATTGCCGCAACCTTCATAGCAAACCTTTTAGGGAGTGATCTCAAGGTCTTTTTCACCAGTTTCGTTTCCTTGTAAACTTTCCCAAGTTGATACGCCATATTGGAGATGTCTCTGAGTTTCCCATTGAATATAGAAATAGTATCATCCTCCTCCATCTTCAGTTCCTCAAACTTTGTAGCCAACATCTGCAGTTTGGATTCACGTACACGACTTGTCCCCTCATGTACAGTTTGTAGGATATCTCATGCTTTCTTTGCTTGTTGGCACGTAGAGATGAGTTTGAACCGATCTTCATCTACTGCAGTAAATATGGCATTTAATGCTCTGGAATTCGCCAAGCTTCTCATTCTTTCACCCGGTGTCCACGACTCTTTAGGCTTAGGTTCTCCTCCTTCAGAACTTCCAACAACAGGGGGTTTCCATTCTGTTTCAACATAGTATCAAGCCAATTCATCCAGTGAATTTATGAACACCCGCATGCGAGCCTTCCAGTAGTTGTAATTTGTTCCTTCCAGCAGTGGTGGCCGAGACACAGAAGCTCCTTCTCTGGTCGCCATTGGTAAAACCGATCTCATTTTCCTTGACACAACCAAGGGAATAATAAGTGACCAAGCACTGATACCAATTGAAATTTGGTTTTACCTAATTAATTCAATTATCACTACTGGTGTGTTCCAACATGCCTAGTTTAACCAAGTGTGAAATAACGTAAAATGTAAAAGACACACGACTTGGTTACGCAGTTCGGTGTAAACCACCTACATCTGCGGGGCCTGGCCCAGTTCAGAATGAATCCACTAATCAGAAAGATACAGTACAAAGTACATCATACAATTATACTTATCTTATCTAACTATAACGTGAATCCTGCAAGCTCCCCTTGCTACCGATCCGCCTTGATCAGACTCCCTCTGACCTCGAAACTCGTCGACGCTGGATCTCCTCCTCCCGAGGAATTAAGGCATATAATTCTGAACTTTGTGCAGCAGGTGTGTTGGAACACAGTATACTGGCTCTATGCAATTCTCGAAAGATAAAAATCTGTGTGCAGATTTTTTTCTATTAAGTCCGTAAGTATGCAGCCGTGTTTTGTCCCCAATTTATATTCACGAATCAGATCTGAATACTCCTTGATTATCTCCACAATATTCCTATTCCAAATCTGATTCTTGAAGCATATCCAAATCCCATAAATAAAGGGATTTACCTTATATCATTCTATCTCATATATTCGAATAAATCTTCTCCATATAAGTAGGGATTTTCCATAAACCAATTATGCTTCACACGCCTGATATATATAGTCATATATACGAATTCCATTTATTCCAAACTACTGCAATATTCTGACTTTGATTTCCATAAAAGCTTTGGCGTAAATCTGCTGCAGCAGCATGTTCCAACATGGTCAGAATTTCTGTTCAAAATTAATTCTAATCCTTCTAATCCATATATGCTCATCCATATAACTCCATAGCTGAATATTCCAATTCCATAACATCAATCCAATCCCACATATATAGGAACTGATATATTCTCCAACTCAAATACAACTTGGACTAGATGTATCCTTCTTGGATTCAGTCTTCAACCTTTCCTTATTTCACCAAAATTCCTTCTTTGATGTTACAACTCAATAATACCATATTTGCATAATTTCCACAAATTGCCAACTAGATAAATCTAGACTTTACAGTTTGGAAACACATTGCCAGTACCAACTGCACCGTGGCCATGACCATGACCTTGAACTTGACCGAGGTTGTTCGGACTAATGTAGTATCTCGTAACAATGGCAAGCAATACGAGAAACATAACGAAGGACGCTGATATGATTCCGCCAAGCCAGAGCCAATTGTTTCGGCCTAGAATTGGGGCTATTGGTGCGTCCGACGGCTTCGGTTTGAACCAGACTGTGGTGATGTTTTTCTTGGCTTCTAATGATGGCTGTTTCTCTCTGGTCACATAGGCCTCAACTTGCAGGTCCAAACTTGAAATTTGGGATGAGGAATAAACCATGTGAACGATGAGATCTAACATGGCTAAGTCTGAAGATGTTTTGAATGCAGAAATGAGAATAACAGATGGGGTCTTGCATGTTAGTGTCTCGCTGGCATAGATCAGCTCACGAATTACAGAGATAAAAGGCGTGATTCCACTGCCTCCACTCACCATTACCACTAAATCATGCCTACATAAAATCAAAGAGTTTAGACTCTTTAACCTATGATATATAACGCGTTAGAAAAAGGAATCAAACGGAAGGTAGTAATCTGGTACCTCAAGAAATCAGTTGAAGTTGGTCCATATGGTCCTTCAACTGAGACAGAAAGATTTTCAATGGAAGTAGGGGATGAGAGCATTTGATGCAATTTCGTAGTCCAGCTCCCTTCTCCTTTGATAAGGACACTGAGCTTTTCAGGCTCCAAATTACTGTTGGAAGTGATGGTAAAGGGATGCCACTGCAACTTTGAAATGCTTGGCACATTCACAAATATAATGCTGGTGGGTGAATAGGTAAGACCTAAGTGGAAGCAGAGAACAAACAAAATAGCATCAATTTGCAATTATCAACGGAAAAACATTTTCTGTAAGCTTTAATGGTAATTTATAGGCTTGTATCTTTTGTTGGTTTAATTTATTTTGTATGATTAAACATATTTTATCTATCAAATACTTAATGTCTCGTTTCAAACTGCACACATACCTGGGCTTTTTGAAAAATTGAGTTGCACAGCTTGACAAGAGAGAATTTGAGCTGAAACCAAACGAACATTTTTGCGAGACTGCAAAAACCTCAAGTAGCGATCAACCATGAATATATAGAAGCCAGGAAGGGAGTAGCTAAAGTGACCGATGCCAGCATGAAGGAGGTAAAAGAGCATGAAGATGATGTAGAGATGATGAGTGTAGTAGAACACTTCAAATACTTTTCTCCTAATGCGGGGAATTGTTGTTACCCACATGCTTAGTCCAGCCAACAGTGATATTTCTCCTGCCACATTCGATGCGCTTGTTTTTGCCCATTACAGCATCTATTTTTCAGCAAAGGTAGAAAAGTGTTAAAACTCAATTCTCAAATCACTTATTGTTCTATTTCATATTCTTACTAATAATTACTATGGTTGTGTTAATAAATATAAGCACTTGTTAGTTAGAGTGTTTATCGAGACATTGAAACGAAATTGGTTATGGATATATTGAAACACATATTACTTCTTGAAAGCTCGATCAGTAATATTACTCAATGTTTTCAGCCAAACATTACTATTTTTATTTCAAGATTTAATCCAAATCAACCTCAATAAATAAATTATACTATATATATATATACTAGACTATTATAATCTGATACAACTTAATTCAATCATTATTTAATATATAAGACAATGTAAAACTATTATGATTAGAAATGTCATTGGATTCATCACAAATAGATGGTGCGATTTGATTTTGTTCTTTTTTTTTCTATTGATTCATTTCTCAAAAAAAGTCAAAAAGGGAAGATCCCTTTCGGGGAGAAGGAATTTTTAAAACAATTCTAGAAAAAAATTGGCCGAAATCCCCCGCTCTTCGATGATGCCCTCAGCGTCAAAATTCCATTTTGAATAAAATAAAAAATAGATTACATTTTTTATACCTATTCCTGAAGGATAAAATGATCATTAAGATTTCCAAGGTTCAGCCAAGGCTTAGCTCAGGATCCCACATATCCCTGCCGGTTTTCCAAATTAATCCCGTGGGATTTTGTTTTATGAATTGCTCCTTTTTAAATAGTAATTTTAAAAGGGGAAATTTTCACGTCCGATTGTGTAATATTTTCAAATTCTTTTACACACAAAATAAAATATGTTAGAAGTTAAACATCAATTCTATAGATTTCAAGAATTAAGATAGAAAGATTTGGCTGAAATGGAGGAATTAAATATTTTAGAATGTAGCAGAGGAGGTGGTGGCTAGGGTTAGAGAGCGAAGAGATTTGAACATAATTTTCTCACCTTTAGAATTCATAAAAGTTCAAGGGCAAAATGGATAGCGAAACTTCCTAAATAAAGTCAAGTTCATTTTTGTTTTTTCGTTAACGTTAAAAAATTTTGGATCAACACCCATCTCTAGTGAGAGAGTTGTATTTCTAAGTCAATGTTATGTAAGAGCGCTTTCAAAAAATATTTGAGAATTATATTTACACTTACAAAAAAAAACTAGGATCATCCAAACATTTTTTGCTCACAAATATTAATATCACTCAAACATAAGTCAATAAACAAAATGAATTTAAGCTGAGAATTTTAAAAGTCAAGAAGTAAGTAAGTAAAAGAAATTTATTAAATAGGTTGATGAAGGGCAGCCGCGTGACGTCACAGCTTGATTATAAGTAAGATTTTTCCAGGCAAACGTATAAGAAGTACTACTCCCATCCCAACTGATTCTGCACTCTTCATTTTTGGTCCGTCTCAAGCAATTATGCACACTTTTCTCTTTTAAAAAAATTAACATTTTTAAATGACACAATTACCTTTACAAACTAAATATTTTACAAAAGACCATAAACCTCTCCTCATCAACCCTAATTTCTGCATATTCCAATAAAGCTGGGAGGCCGTCGCCGTACCTCTCAAAGTTAATATTTATAAGCCCTAAATGCTTACTATCTACAACTAAGTAGATAGCGGCAAGTCGGGGTCGTCCACGTAGAAGAGGGATCTTCCTAAGTGTTTAGGCACAAAAGGTTGATATTAGGCTAGGAGTAGACATATATACATACATATAAAAACATGTAAATGATGCGGGGGGGGGGGGGGGTTTGGATGGTTTGTGGTCCTAAGTTATGAAATTAAAAAGATAAGATAACTAGCAAAGTCAAGTAACTAGGCTAATCATCAAACAAAACTAAGAAAAAAGGTTTTAAACTACAAAGATAAAGCCTTGGGGGCAATTGATATCCACTTCTAAATCTAATGTAGATCATTGAACCATTCACTCATTCTATCACATTCATTACTTGACTTAACATTAACATACTTATCTAGCAAGAATCACAGCACATTTTTCACAAGACGTTCTAAGTTCATACTCATAGATTTTCATGCAAAGGAGCTAAGGAATTCGTCACTTTCCTAACACCCGAACATTTCAATCATAAGAACACTTCCTATTCTCAAACAACCCATGGCATAAATGAAGTGAAACATACCATCAAGAATACATAAATGCTAAATAACAAAGGATTCAAGAACGAGTGAAACAATCTATTCAATACTTCAACTACTTGTTGTGAAGATAAATCTTCCATCCTTCTTAGGTAGTAGTTTGCAAGAGTGAATTCGACATCTCTTGTCAAACCTCACCAATGACTCCCTTATTACTAAGAGTATCCCATTGATGGCATTTAGCACAAAGAATCAACAAGCTTAGCAACACTTATAAACACTACACCGTGTCTAAGCATTTAACCAATTCATGCATTTACACAAGATTAATCAAGAACAATCGACATTCATAGACCTCTCTCATTTTCTACCTAAAACAAAAATGACAACGAGTTCGACATCATCACATTCATCTAGCAATTGTTAACACACCAACATCATTTAAGAAGCTCTAACTCTTGCTCTTGGATTCCACATTAAAAGATGGGAGAATTAGCTACTTTCTCCCAACCCTAACAAGTACTCATACAAGTAATTCATATACTCAAGCTTCCAACAACATCAATGCCACTAACAATTAACATTCAAAGCTCAATAAATGCACAATAGCAAAAACACCAAATAGATAGATATAATGGTTCTTACTACATAGAAATGGAAGCTTCAATCCATTGCTCCCAAGTACAAAACTAAGCTAGATAATCAAAACCATAACATAGAACAAAATATCTACAAAGAAAGAAGAAGAAATGGAAGAAAATGGTGAAAAACAAGGGTTTTGGAGCCCCCAAGTCGGGTTTAGAGTGTTGGGGAAGAAGTGGGTGAAGAGGTATTCATAGTACAAGAAAAGGGGGAGGAAAACGCAAGTTGCAGGGCAGGATCGCGAGGCCGTCGCGAGTCGCGACCAGATCAGTAAAATTCAGTCCTGTTTTGTTTTACTTCCTCCGGGTGAACCGTTGATCCGTTTTGGGAGTTCTTGTAGTCTATTTTATAGTACTCGAGAAGAGGAATCCAATGGTACCACTCTTGGAAGCTGATTCTTCTCGGAAAATTCTGAAAACTCTGCTTCAAAACATAGATCATCCTTCACCCTTTGCTTTGCTCTCTTTTCTTCACTTCTTCAATTCTTCATATCTTCAAAAAGCTCAAATGCAAGTCTTCAAATCTTCAACGATATTCTTCAAAGTATTCAAAGTTTTCAAAGTCTTCAAACAAATTACCTTGTCACACAAAATTCTCTAAAAAGTGATAAAAATGTCAAAGTCGCTTTTAACCCTCCTTAGATAATTTCAAGGAAAAATGTCATATTTAGAGCACAAAAATGTACAAAAGTTAATCCCAATAACCCTAATATAATCGTATAAAATGGGCACATCAAAAGCACCTTCCACCTCCACTTTTTGGCTAAGCCTCTGCTTCAGTCACTGCCCCTCCCTCTGCCTCTGATTCTAAACCTTCCCCTCACCTCCGCCTCAGTCCCTGCCTCCAATTCCAAACCCTCCCCTCGCCTCTACCTCTGTCCCTACCTCCTCCCTCTCCTCGCCGACCCTTCTACCATATCCACCACCATTGACTCCACTGGCGTCAACGCCCTTTCACGCCACCACTGATACCATCGTCAAAACTCTCTGATGCCACCACCGATTCCATTGTCATCCACCCTCACGCCACCACCGATTCAATCGCCACCCACCCTCCCATGCCACCACCTATCTTTGATGTAAGCCACCCTCTGACGCCAACCCACTCCCAATTCCCTTGCCTAACCACTCCCGAGTTAGCGGCACGATAAAAATCATCTAACGACACTGCTCAATGGACGGTGAGAGGCGGAGAGAGGAGCGGAGATAGGCGGACTAGGGAAAAAGATAGGAAGGGAGAGCTGAAGAAGGCAGAGGAAGAAGACAGGCGGAGAGAGAGGCAGGTCTGGAGCAGGAAGAAAACAAGGGTAGTTTGGTCTTTTTGCATGTCTAAATTTAAAACACCCACTTTCTCTTTCTTCAGAATTCGCTGGGACGGACACTGGTGGGGGATAGGCCATTAAAGGCAATTTTATCGGATGCCTTCTCTGGCCCCGCCTTTGATCGTCTTCAATTAAAGGCGGTTCCAAGAACTACCTTTTAAAACGTCAATTAAAGGAGGTTAAAAACCACCTTTGAAAGGTCGATGGAGCCACCTTTAATAGGGTACGAAATAGGTTCCGAAATCGGAACATATTTCTGCCCTTCCAGAAAAAGAGCTGTTGGAAACCTAATGTTTCCGATAGCGAAGCCATGGATCTGTATCCCAACAGAAAACATGAGAAATAAAAAACAAACAAACTTAGATTACTTCAAACAAAAAAAACAAAAGAAACATAAAGAAATCTACGGGAGCGACACTGACGGTATCAAAAGAAACTTAAACCAAAGAAACTTAAACCAAAGAAACTTATATCTGTATCTAGCAGACGGTGGGAGCAACACCGACGACGAACGACGAGAGCATCCGACAAGTTTAGCGAACAGAGGAGTAACACCGACGACGGAGGGTCTTCAGCAGCGGCGGAGGAGCAACACCACCAATAGTGGAGGATCGTCAGCGGCGCGGTGGTGGTGACCTTCACTGGTGGAGCATCTGACGATGGTGATGGGGTTAGAGGCATCGAAGGGGTGGAGGCAACGAAGGGGTGGAGGCTACGCAGGGTAAGGCGGCAGTGGAGTGAGAGGCAACGGAGGCAGAGGGTGACTGGTGAGGCGGCGGGGAGAGCCGATTGGTGGTGGAAGGAAATCTTGGGAGGCCGGTTGGAATCGAAGGTGCTGGTTTGGTAAAATGAAACCTAAGGCGCTGAAGTAAGTAATACTAAGTATAGAGATCTTGGGCCAGAGGGGTCTTGGGCCAACCCATTAAAGGTGGTTCTATGTGAAACCACCTTTAAAATAAAATGAAAAAATGGTTTTAAAGGCGGAACCGCCTTTAATCAACACCATTAAAGGCGGTTCCGCCTTTAAAATGGCGTGGGAGGGACTTCTAAACTCGGAACCTCTTCCGGACATCAATTAAAAGAGGTTCCACATTTTTTTAAAAAGTCGTCTTCTATCTCTGCCTTTAATGAGTTGTACTACTTTTGAAAGCAACTATATTTCACAAACGAACTTTCGGGATTAAAAAAAGCCCTACCTGGTGTGTTGCCCTGTCAAGCTAATACAAAAAGAATTATCGTACAAAGGCAAAATTTTGGAAAAAATCGTCTTCCCATAAGCGTATGAAAAGATGAGATTTAATTAGAATAAAAGGTTTTAGTTGCAATATTAAAAATTTATTATGCAACGTGTAGTAGTTAAAGTTTATAACCCAATTCATGCAGCTTGAAAATTTTATTTTCATCGCTTCTAATTTGCACTTTAAACCTAAGTCTTTTCGTGACTTATAGGAAGACTGTCTTTCAAGAGACGGACTCTTGTATAAAATAGGTAATTAAGTGTGAACATAAATTATTTACCTCGGATAATTGATGAGTAACCGCCCAGAAAGTAACATAGCAAACCCCATGCGCAGTGAGAAGCGTCATGATGTGCCCAAGCCAGATGTGATACTTGATGCTGACTTCTGACGTCAGCCCTCGTAGTTGCATGACTGATCATCCACGCGCCACTGGAAGCATCAGAAATATCACGCACATCTCCCCCGCTATTCCCAGTCTCAAGCCTGCTGATTCCAGCTTTGCCTCCCACCTTCATTAGTGTACTTATTTTCGTTATTTTTTCATAATGATCAATTATGCGATTTAGTTGGAACTCAAAAGATAGAAAATTTACAAAAATGACTTAATAATAAATGAAAAAGTCAACCGCGCCGATATTAAATGAATATAGAGAAGCCATATTTCAGAGCTTTCCACTAGATCTCACACTACACCTGTATCTTTTCGGATTTTATATAAATTAAATTTAGAGTGTGTCTCTTGAAAGACGGTCTTTCCATAAGTCATGGAAAGACCAAGGTTTAAAGTGTAAATTAGAAGAAATGGAGATTAAATTTTTATGTTGCATGAACCGGGTTATAAATTTTATAACTACTATATGTTGCATACTAAATTTTTAATGTTGCAATTAAGAACTTTTACCTTTTATTATTCAAATTAAACCCCGTCTTTCCATAAGCCTATGGAAAGACCGTCTTTCCCAAGACTTTGCCTTAAATTTATTTATTAAATCTTTGTATTTATCACTAATATATTAAAGACTCCGTCTCTTGAAAGACGGTCTTTCTATAACCTATGGAAAGACCAAGGTTTAAAATTCAAATTAGAAGAAATGAAGATAAAATTTTTAGGTTACATGAATCAGGTTGTAAACTTTATAACTACTACATGTTGCATAATAAATTTTTAATATTCCAACTAAGACCCTTTACCTTTATTATTATAATTGAACTCCGTCTTTCCATAGGCTTATGGAAAGACGGTCTTTCTCAAGACTTTGCTTTATATTAAAATTTGTAAAATGAAAATTATTTACAACTGTAATTGTAATAGTAATTCACATTTTATTAATGACAGGGAATTGATCATTTTGATCATTTGATAACAGTAAAACTACATTGTTAGTGATTGTTTCTAATGTTTCAGTTTATCGATAATAACTATAAATATTTTTATTTACGAAAAAAACATACTATCAAAATCATTTTATCGTATAAAAGCAATTTTTACACACTCTTGAATGTTGAGTTTTGAAGTCTTACACTTTTTCTGCGTTTAATGCTGCAACGGATTCGGGGGTGATATTGGAAAAGCTGATTCGCACGGAAACAGAATAATACCAAACAACAAGAGCAATGAACATAAGAAAGAAAGCCAATTCGATTCCAGAAACAATCCCCAGTCCTTGGATGATGATCGGCCTCTTCCACGCTGTTAGACTAATGTTTCGTCTGCACATAAATGAATAATTAATTATAAGTTCCGATTAAAGAGGGCATCAATTTAATAGATTAGGGATTATAATGGTTAAATATTACCCCCTGGAATGATAGTAGTCTTCACTGCTGCTCTTCTTTCTTAAATGGAGATACATACAGCCCAAGACAGCAGCAAAAAGGACAGGAAATGTGAACATCAACAAATTTGAACCTGCAAAAATAGGGTTTCCAGAAAAGAAAGAACATCCACATGGTTTAATTAGTGAGTATATAATTGTTTGAAAAAATCGATAATATTACGAACCCAGAATGTATACATCAGGACGCAAAAAAATAAAAGGTTGAACGATTACCCTGGGTGCCAAAGAAGGTTGAGTTGGCTTTAGCTTGAATACTTGGTGAAATTTAGTTTTACCACTTTTTCTAGTTTTTACTAGTGTGTTCCAACATGACTAGTTTAACCAAGTGTAAAAAACGTGAAACGTAAAAGACACACAACTTGGTTACGCAGTTCGGTGTAAACCACCTACATCTGCGGGGCCTGGCCCAGTTCAGAATGAATCCACTAATTAGAAAGATAGCGTACAGAGTACAGTTTACAAAATACTTATCTTTACTAACTATGACGTGTGGACTCTGCTAGCTCCCCTAGCGACCGATCCGCCTTGATCAGACTCCCTCTGACCTCGAACTCCGTCGACGCAGGATCTCCTCCTCCCGAGGAATTAAGGTATACGATTCTGAACTTAGTGCGGCAGGACAGTGTTGGAACACAGTTTATTGGCTCTTGCAAATTTCGTAAGATCTCAAAATCTGGGTGCAGATTTTCGCTCTGTAATTTCGTAAGTATGCAGCCGTGTTTGTCCCATTTTTATATCCACGAATCAGACTTGAATACTCCTTGATTATCTCCACAATATTCCTATTCCAAATCTGATTCTTGAAGCATATCCAAATCCCATAAATAAAGGGATTTACCTTATATCATTCTATCACATATATTCGAATCAATCTTCTCCTTATAAGTAGGGATTTTCCATAAAACCAATTATGCTTCACACACCTAATATATAGCCAAATATACGATTACCATAAATTCTAAAACACCTCAATATTTCAGCTTGAATTCAGTTAAATCCATTGGTGTAACTACTGCTCCAGTACCATGTTCCAACATGGTCTGTATATCAGTTCACAAAATTGCCAATAAAATAATTCCTTGACTTTACAATCTCCCCCTTTGGCATAATAAAATAATTGCCCATAATATTTTGGATGGCAAGCATAGAATCAACAACATACAACGAGCAGAGTAATGATCATAATACCAGAATTCACATAATGAAAGCCGAAATCCATAATTCCAGAAATCCAAAATCATACAACCAAATTGAAAAACCAATTATCCAAACTCCAAAATCACTCCCCCTGGGACCACACATAGGCCAAAGGGACTTCATCACACGAAATCAACAAAAATAAAAATCAGTTTTTAGAACTCCCCCTGAATTAATCCTACTCAGATCAACCTTCCAGCCTTGACTTCTCTTCCTCCAACCGTGCTTGCTCTGCTTGTAAGGCTGCAATCTGTATTCCCAAAGTTCCTAGTCTGGCATTAACAACCATCAATTGGGCTTTCTTGTCTACTGCTGCTGAGGAAGAGGTTGAACCAGAAGCTTTCCACGGAAGATCATGTACCTGTCAAAGCCCGAAAGTCTTCTTGGTAGGCCGTAAAGATTCAGTGTCAATTATCACATCTGAGGCCTTTCCCTTCACTTTGGCGCTCTTAGCCAGGGCAGAAATCAAGGCAGGATAGATCACAGCATCATTGACTTTAGGTACAGTAGCCTGTCGAACTAAATGCTGCTGGATGAGAAGACCAAGGTTAACTGCTTTCTGTGTTCTAACACAGTACAGCAGTTTTGCCATCTCCCTAGTCAATGCAGTGGTATTGCTTGATGGCAACCAACAGTGAACAACTATTTGATAAAGACCAAAAAATCTGGATGTCAAGCAGGATGCCTGAGAATAGCCTACTGCTGGCCACTCCACCTTATATCCCCCGGATATAACAGCCAAAATCTCATTATCAGTTAACTCCAAATCATCAGGAAACACTCCCCCTATCTTAGGTGTTTTCAGCCCTAACAACATATTAATCCTAGCAGCAGATAAATCTATAATTTTCCCCCGAACATACACTCTGCCAAACCATGGGGAAGTATCCTCTAGATTACCGGGCATAAGATAAGAATATACCTCTAAAACCACCTGTCTGTTGTATTGGAGTTGAAGTGTAGCTGCCTTTGTCATCCCTATCACCTTTAAAAAGTCTGTGAAACCACTCTCTTGATAAGCTATTAGATCCAACGGTCTTTCAGCTATGAATTTCTTCTCGGAGAAAAAATCTCCCATCTCTGCACCTTTCTCATCGAAGTACACAGCAGAGAAGGCCTGGGTGACAGATGGAGGAGGCAGAATCTTCCTCGGTTTGCTATCCCGTCTCTTCTTACTCCTTTTTGCTGCCTCAGTATCAATGGCAGAGCTAGCCCTTCTTTTTCCTTTTGCCTTCCGAAAAAATTCATCCAGGACCTTGTCACTGGAGTATGTCAGATCAGGGGCATCCTGTGTTGGAACACAGTCTGCTCTTTCAGCTGATTCTTCTTCTGGATCATCAACCTGAACTGGCAGATCTCCATCAGACACTTCAATCCCCTGCTTCCCTTCATACTCCTCAGTGTTCTCTCCTCCCATATCTACATCAGAATCCAAGTCCATGTACACCGGTTCATCTGTCTGTGTTGGAACACTCCCTTCACTATCAAACAGAACTATTAAAATGGGTTCCCTTAATTCTTCCATTCTTCTTGCAGAATTCATATCAAACAATCCCACTTGAAGTTTATCTCCATACTTGACTGTCTCCATTCCAACAGCTTCTTCATCATTAATATTCCTTATCCAGACATAGCTATGACTAGACATACGACAGAATACGTGAAATTTATCCTTTCCTTTTCCATTCAGCTGACCATACATTCCCCTCAAATACTTCACATTCTTATATTCAATATCCCAAACATCAGGAAAGTGACCAGAAACAATCTCCTTAATTTTGACATGCAACACTTCCAAATCCTTTCTTATACTCCTGATTTTGCTTAGATCCACAGAATATCTATTTATTTGTAACCATTCGAAAATATCATCCACACTTCTACTTTCAACACCCAAGAATTTCAATGGTCGAGGGTCAGGACCAGTTACCTTAGATTTTTTCTGTTTCTTGCCTCCAAACGCTTCTTCTTGGGCATCAGAATCTCCACTCTGTTTCTTGACAGAAGCCTCTTCCTCTTCCTTTTCATCTTCAGCTTTATCAGGCTCTGCTCCAGCTATCTCCTCATTCTCCTCATGGTTAGCATTTACTTTGTTTTGATCTTGAGTTTGTGACTTACCCAATTCAACATATCTTCTCGGCTCATCAAACACTACCAATTTCGAATTTACAGAGCCCCGATCTTCCTCCATAATTTCTGGCACTGAAGCTTCTTTTATCGAAGAATTTGGGCTTGACATTATTTGGTAGAATGCCGAGATAGAGGAGAGTTTTGAGTATAAGATTTTTGGCAAGAGTTTTGGAAAAAAAATTCGGCCCGAGAGTAATAGGATGTGAAAGGGGTTTTAGAGTTTGAATCAACTTTCAACTCTTCATGAACTTACCTCTTTTCCCGCGAAGTGCCTTTTTAGATTTCCCAAAAATTGTAATGATATCCCTTTCTCTTCTTATCACATCACTTTGTCTTCCTTAATTAACTTACAACACACCATACTAACAAACTCCTATTTTTGTACACTTTTCTCCTTCCATTTTTTAAAATTTTTGTAAACCGTAAATAACAAAAATATGTACACAAAACAAAACTGATTAAGGTAAATATTACCTCAGATTTGACAAACACCTAAGTGTTGTCAAAGGCTCTCAAAAGTGGTGGCATCAAGCGGCTTTGTAAATGTATCAGCAAACTGCTCGTGTGTTGGAACATAGACCACTTCCACTTCCTTTCTTTCAACCAGATCTCTAATAAAATGATGCCTTATGTCAATATGTTTGGTTCTTGAGTGTTGAACTGGATTCTTCGAAATATCTATGGCACTTGTATTGTCACATAAAATCTTTAGGGGGCCTTGATGAATTCCATAATCTTTCAGCATTTGATTCATCCATAATAATTGTGCACAACAACTTCCTGCTGCAAGATACTCTGCTTCTGCAGTAGATAGAGAGATCGAGTTCTGTTTCTTGCTATACCAGGACACCAAATTCGGTCCAATAAAGAAGCATCCGCCAGTGGTACTTTTTCGATCATCAGCATTTCCAGCCCAATCAGAATCACTGTATCCTATCACCTCTGAATCTTGATTCTTTGAATACCAAACACCATATTCTGACATCCCACTCACATATCTGATAATTCTTTTGACTGCAGTAAGATGAGATTCCTTAGGATCAGCTTGAAATCTAGCACATATTCCAACACTGAGACATATATCTGGTCTACTGGCAGTGAGGTATAATAAACTTCCAATCATTCCTCTATATAACTTCTGATCGACTGAAACTCCTTTTTCATCTTTCACCAGTTTATTAGAAACTCCCATAGGGGTTCGAACTGCACGAGCATTACTAAGTCCGAATTTCTGAATCAAGTTCAAGGCATACTTACTTTGATTTATGAACAGACCATCCCGTCCTTGCTTGACTTGTAATCCTAGAAAGTAAGTCAATTCTCCAACCATGCTCATCTCGAATTCAGATTGCATCATGGTGACAAACTCCTGTACCATAGATGGTGAAGTAGAGCCAAAAACTATGTCATCAACATATATTTGAGCAATTCAAAACTTTGAGGACTTGTCAAGCACAAATAAAGTGCGATCTACTCTCCCTCGACGATAACCTTTCTGAAGTAGAAAGGTAGTAAGTCGTTCATACCACGCTCGAGGTGCCTGCTTTAATCCGTATAAGGCCTTCTTGAGACGATATACATGATGCGGATAATGGGGATCTTCAAAACCTTTAGGTTATTCCACATAAACTTCCTCATTCACCACTCCATTTAAAAATACACTCTTAACATCCATTTGATACAAAGTAAAGTTCAAAGAGCAGGCAATAGCTAGTAGAATACGGATAGATTCTAACCTGGCAACAGGTGCAAAGGTTTCATCAAAGTCAACACCTTCCACTTGTGTATATCCTTGAGCAACAAGTCTGACTTTGTTCCTAGTGACTAAGCCATCTGCATCGGACTTGTTCTTGAAGATCCATTTTGTACCAATTACATTAATGCCTTTGGGACGAGGAGTAAGGTACCAAACATCATTCCCGGTAAACTGGCCGAGTTCATCTTGCATTGCAGCAATCCAATACTCATCAAGTAAAGCTTCCTTATAGTTCTTAGGTTCAATTAGGGACACAAAACAGTGTAGACCAGCCAGTCATCGATAATCAACTCGAGGTACTGATCGAGTGCTTCTCAAGGTGGAGCCAGATCGGTCGAGTGTTGGAACATGGTCGTCCGTAGGAAGGGACTGTGTTGGAACATGGTCGTCTTCAGTAGAGTTCGGGTTCTGGTGCTTATTTGGTTCAGTATGATCAACTGAGGGTTTCGCTTTGTCAGACGATTGAGACTGTGTTGGAAACTGAGAGTTGGCCGATTCTTCCTCCACAGCCTCTGGTAGTTGTTCCTTTTCTGAATCATCCACAATAACGTTTATAGATTCCATGAGAGTTTTGGTTCGATGATTAAAAACTCTGTAAGCACGATTGTTGATGGAATACCTGAGAAAAATTCCTGGATCACTCCGATTATCAAATTTTGTCAACTGTTCTCTATCTCTGAGAATATAGCAAGTACTTCCGAATACATGAAAATACGAAACGTTTGGTTTCCTGCCCTTCCAGATCTCATAGGCTGTCTTTTCAGTGAATGGTCGAAGATGCACCCTGTTGATTGTATAGCACGCTGTATTGATCGCCTCTGCCCATCATTTCTTATGGATATACTTTTCTGCCAACATAACTCGAGCCATCTCCTGTAGAGTTCTGTTCTTTCTTTCGACAATACCATTCTGTTGAGGAGTGATAGGAGCTGAAAACTCATGTTGGATCCCTAGCTCATTGCAGAAGGAACTGAATTGTTCATTCTCAAATTCTCTTCCATGATCACTTCGAATTCAGATTATCTTCCCTACAGGACTTCCCTTTTCAGTTTGTAACTTTACTACAAGGCTTCGAAATACCTCAATCGTATCAGATTTCTCTTTCAAGAAGGCTACCCATGTAAATCTGGAGAAGTCATCAACACATACAAAAATATATTTCTTTCCTCCTATGCTAGGTGTATTAACTGGCCCCATTAAGTCCATATGTAGTAATTCCAGATTTCTAGAAGTAGTAAAAAACTGAACTGAAGAATGAGGAGCACGAGTTTATTTACCTTGTTGACATGGTCCGCACACAATTTCATCCTTGCTGGTCAAGATTGGCATTCCTCGTACAGCTTTCATGTTAGCAATTTTCACCAGTGTTTTATAGTTGATGTGCCCGAGCTTCCTGTGCCAAAGAATTCCTTCATCCTGCTTTGAAAGCATGCATCGAACTTCTTGTTCCAACAAATAGCAATTGTCTGAAGATTGTATTCCAGAAAGAACCTTGTTTTCTCCATACTTTACTACACACTTGTCCTTCTGAAATTCCACTATCATGTTGCCATCACACAGCTGGCTTATACTTAGCAAGTTTGCTTTTAGATCTTCAACCAATAATACACTTGTGAAAACTGGAAACCCTTCAATCTTTAATTCGCCCTTGACAATCACTCTGCTCCTTTTTCCATCACCAAAAGTTACGTATCCGCCATCATATGGAGTAAGGTTCGTAAGGTATTTTGGAGCACCAGTCATGTGACGAGAACAACCACTGTCAAAATACCATGAGTCACTGGAATAGGCTGATAAAGAAGTGTGTGCCACCATACATGTACTGGATCTTTTAATAACCCATATCTTCCTGATTCTTGTATGAGTATCGACTGTGTTGGAACACAGTTGTCTTCCTGTCATTTGATCTCTGATCAATTTTTTACACTGATGTTTAGCATGTCCTTGGTACGTATAGTATTCGCAGATTAGAGGCTTTCTTTGATAAGGTTTCCCATACTTTCGTTTTACTTCTCGAATCCTTGCTTTGAGAGTTACTGGTCTTTCGAGCACTTCAACCTCGGGTTCTTTCCTGTATCCAATCCCGTGTCTATCACCAAAGTTCTTTCCCATGTCCAGAATATCATCAAGCTTTGCTTTCCCGGAATTCAATTTAGAAATAGTTGCTTCAGACATCTCGGCTCTCTTGACTGCTGCTATCAATTTCTGACTCAGTTCTTCATTTTGTTTTCCAAGTTCTGCAACTGTGGATCGTAATTCCTTTTCACTTTCAATTAGCTTCCTTTTTTCTTCAATCAGCTCTTTGTTCTTGTCAGCTACTTGAACCCACATGGCATACATTTGTTCGTAAGTACTATAAATCTCTTCATCATTTACAGACAAATCATCTTCATCACTGTGAGCATCGTCCAGATTCATGTTGGAATATACAACTTTCTCTTTGTTCAGTGTGTTGGAACACTGACCTTCTGGTGTATCATGGACCTTTGCTCCAAAGGCTACATAATTATTTGTGAGTTCTTCTTCATCTTTTTCATTATCTTCATCATCACTCCAAGAGGTGACATATGATCTTCCTTGCTTCTTGCGGGTGTTAGCACATTCGGTCTGAATATAACCAAATCCTTCACATTCTCTGCATTGAATTCGTCCAGCATGTTTTGGTTCGTTGTTCTGATTTTTCCCGAACTGCATATTTCCTTGTTCAAATCTCAACCCACGATTGTTGTTCGAATCTTGTTGCTTTTGTCTGTTTCCGCCAAACCTCTCCTGGGATTTCTTGTTAACTACCTTCTTTAGCATCTTTGAGAAATTCTTTGTAATAAGTGCCAGTTTTTCAAACTCATCATCACTGTCAGACTCGTGACTCACCTTGTCTGGAGAAACTTTGAACACTAAATCCTTGGAGATTCTCTTGGTATATTGCTGGAATGTCATCTCATAAGTTTGTAGCGAACCCATCAGTTCATCTAGGCTCATGGTGGCTACGTCTCTTTCTTCCTCTATTGCCGCTACTTTCATTGCAAATCTTTTGGGGAGAGATCGCAATGTCTTTTTTACTAACTTCGTTTCTTTGTACACCTTTCCAAGTTGGTAAGCCATGTTGGAGAAATCTATGAGCTTTCCATTGAATATGGCAATGGTGTCATCCTCCTCCATTTTGAGTTCTTCAAACTTGGTAGCCAGCATCTGTAGTTTGGATTCCCGCACTCGACTGGTTCCTTCATGAACGGTCTGTAAAATATCCCATGCTTTCTTTGCTTGGTAGCATGTAGATATAAGCTTAAACTGGTTTTCATCAACAGCAGTGAAGATTGCATTCAGTGCCTTCGAATTTGCTAGTGATTCTTTAAGATCATCTGGAGTCCATTTAGACTTGTCTTTGAGTTGTTGACTTGACTCCCCTTCCACAGCCTTAGAACTTGTAGCATCTTCTGTAGGATGACTCCATTCATTCTCAACATAAAACCACGCCAGTTCGTCCAGTGAATTGATAAATACCCTCATACGTGCCTTCCAATAGTTGTAGTTGTTTCCTTCTAACAGTGGTGGTCGAGAGACTGAAACTCCTTCTCTTGTCGTCATGGTAAAACCGGATCTCACTTTCCTTGAAAACAATCAAGGGAACGATAAGTGACTCAGCTCTGATACCAAATGAAATTTAGTTTTACCACTTTTTCTAGTTTTTACTAGTGTGTTCCAACATGCCTAGTTTAACCAAGTGTAAAAAACGTGAAACGTAAAAGACACACAACTTGGTTACGCAGTTCGGTGTAAACCACCTACATCGGCGGGGCCTGGCCCAGTTCAGAATGAATCCACTAATTAGAAAGATAGCGTACAGAGTACAGTTTACAAAATACTTATCTTTACTAACTATGACGTGTGGACTCTGCTAGCTCCCCTAGCTACCGATCCGCCTTGATCAGACTCCCTCTGACCTCGAACTCCGTCGACGCAGGATCTCCTCCTCCCGAGGAATTAAGGTATACGATTCTGAACTTAGTGCGGCAGGACAGTGTTGGAACACAGTTTATTGGCTCTTGCAAATTTCGTAAGATCTCAAAATCTGGGTGCAGATTTTCGCTCTGTAATTCCGTAAGTATGCAGCCGTGTTTGTCCCATTTTTATATCCACGAACCAGACTTGAATACTCCTTGATTATCTCCACAATATTCCTATTCCAAATCTGATTCTTGAAACATATCCAAATCCCATAAATAAAGGGATTTACCTTATATCATTCTATCCCATATATTCGAATCAATCTTCTCCTTATAAGTAGGGATTTTTCATAAAACCAATTATGCTTCACACGCCTAATATATAGCCAAATATACGATTACCATAAATTCTAAAACACCTCAATATTTCGGCTTAAATTCAGTTAAATCCATTGGCGTAACTACTGCTCCAGTACCATGTTCCAACATGGTCTGTATATCAATTCACAAAATTGCCAATAAAATAATTCCTTGACTTTACACTTGGAGACCAAGTATGTCTGTACAAATTCGTGGGACGCATGACCAACAAGAATATATATCCGACCCCCACTACAACAAGAAGTGCCATTATAAAGGCCTGCGTGGCATTGTTTCTGTCTCTGGGAGAAGATGATCTTTCTCCCACTGCTCGCCGTGCTTCTATGGGACTGTCCATTTTGTCTCACTATTGAAACAGAAAATGTGCGAGTTGTGAATTCTGGAGGGCTGATGCACTTCTTTATATAGAGAGGAGTTAAGAATTCAATGATATAATATATATTTTCTGGTTGTTAATAAAATGTATGCAAGTGAGTCAATTCCTATGTCTTAATCAAATACTCACTCCTTCCATGAATAAATTGCAACAAAAAATATATTCATTCAAACTAAGGAAGTTTTGACTGCATATTTAAAATTTTATGCAATAATATTGTTGTATGTGTTACTGTTGGATTTGCCATAATAAATAATTTCTAAAAAGTAACTTTTTATTTATCGAAATTGTAGGTAGCTAAATATATTAATGGTCAAACATGTGTGTTGGAGACTGTAAAAATTTTTTCCTGCAATTTAGTCCGGAGGGAGTACAAGAATTCATCCGACATAATTTAAGGACGGAATAACTTTCATATCAATAAAAAAACAAATAATTAAGTATATATTCATCCCTCTTCGTGTTATAACAGTTAGGATGAAAATCCAATCTTTTCCTCTGTCATGCACCTTTCAGGATGCACGTTAAAAAACATTCTCTAATTGTGTACAGAGGAAGTCAGAGGAAGTACAGTCATTCTATAACCTTATGGATAATTCACGCTGACTTTTACTTTAAATGTTACAAATTTTTTATAAAATTTAAATATTGTATTTTATAAGTTAAAACAAGTATTTCGTAATAATATATATTTGAATGTGAAATATAGTAATATATAATGGAAACAAATATTTTCAAAATTTCTAAATTTAGTATGCAATTTAACAAATGCAGTATATAAGGTAAAAAATAAATGGTATATTCATAACCTTATGAGCATGACGCCTGTGACGAGACCCACTCTTGCATATAATGCTTATTAGGGATTAATTTTTTACTGAAAGACATTAAAGACAATGTTTTGTTGTCATAATATCAAGGTATTGTAACTAAAAACAATTCTCGAAAAACAAGGAGAGTAAGGTACTGCCACTAAATACAAATTAACGGTATCATAAAGTTGATTTATTACTAATTATTAGGTTTAAGAAATAAACAAATTATATGGTATTGTTGGGGTATATGAGTATCAGAATCCTGGAGATAATTTTTTTATTATAAATTATGAAAATGTGCATTATGTTACGTGAGGTTGTGGATTAACATAATTTGTCCACGATTTCTATACGAATATTGAATACACTACCTAGCTATTTACTATGTACATTCATGATATCCAGGGGTAAGGTATAAGAATCTTAAAAGATAAGCTTCAGATTACATCTAATCAATTTAATCTATAAAACTAATTTAAAGTGCATATCACAATGTACACATTAATTTGGATTAAAGATACACATCAATGAGTGTTAGATCGCGATCAAAATTATGACAAACCTGATTTATATAATTTTTTAATGTTAGATTATAATTATTTATAGATAAAGTTTTGGAAAAGACGGTATTTTTATAAACTTATGGAAAGATGCAGTTTAATTAGAATAATAAAAGGTAAAAGATCTTAGTTGCAATATTTAAAATTTATCATACAACGTGTAGTAGTTATAAAGTTTATAATCCGATTCATAAAATCCAAAAATTTTATCTTCATTTCTTCTAATTTGTACTTTAAACATTGGTCTTTCCATGACTTATGAAAATAGCGTCTTTAAAGAGATGGACTCTTATTTATATTTGAAAATATATTTAAAAATATTTTAAAAATTATACATGAAAATCTCGTTGCATAGCTGTAAGTAAATATAAAATCACGCATGGCAAAGTCTTAGGAAAGACGGTCTTTCCATAGGCTTATGGAAAGACGGGGATTAATTTGAATAATAAAAGGTAAAACGTTTTAGTTGCAACATTAAAAATTTAGTATGCAACATGTAGTAGTTATAAAATTTATAATCCGGTTCAAGCAACCCGAAATTTTTATCTTCATTTCTTCTAATTTACACTTTAAACCTTGGTCTTTCCATGACTTACGGAAAGACCGTCTTTCAAGAGACGCACTGGAGTCCGTCTCTTGAAAGACGGTCTTTCCATAAGTTATGGAAAAACCAAGGTTTAAAGTGTAAATTAGAAGAAATTAAGATAAAATTTTCGGGTTGCATGAACCGGGTTATAAATTTTATAACTACTACATGTTTTATGCTAAAACTTTAATATTGCAACTAAGACCTTTTACCTTTTATTATTATAATCAAACCCCGTCTTTCCATAAGCTTATGGAAAGACCGTCTTTCCCAAGACTTTGCCTTATGACTTATGGAAAGACCGTCTTTCCCAAGACTTTGCCTAACTACAAAGTGACTACGTTTAAACAATTTAAAATGAGACTTAGAGTTTTACCTAAACTATCTTTGACAAAAAATTTATTGAAATAGTAATTTTTATCACATAAATTTATAAAATTTCTATTCGGAAGTCAATGTTAGTTAAATGTTACCCATTATTTTATCACATTGACATTCATTAATTTCGCAAATTATACCGTACCTTTGGAATATAGCAAACACTTATCTCCAGATAAATTATATTACTGATAAACTTATAAACTTATATGTTATAGTGATCATGATAAATATTTACAATTTTACGAAGGTAGAAAAATGAATTACTATCTTAATTATTTATTGGAGATACAAACTCTAATATATCTTGGATGTACCTTACAAAGTTAGTTTATCATGGGAATTTTTTGAAGGGATTCTAACTTTAAACCTTTGAGGAGAAATATACCCCTCCATTTCTCTATTAGTAGTACCTTTATCTATTAGAAATAATTTTTTTTTTTGTATTGGCAAATTTTAGGTATGACAAATTTAAGATCATTAGTATTACATTCATTCGTTTTACTTTTCCCTCTTTCAATTCAATTTCAACAATTCATGTAGTGTTTCATAAATGTTAACATCAAAATGAAATGCACCACTATTAGATGAACGAATATAGTACTTTACTTCTGTTTTGCTAAAAATGTCATACTTCACACTCTTAATTATTTCAACTAACAATGACATGTTTTAATAATAATACTAGATAATACCCGTACTTTACACGCTCGTGAATTTGAATATTATTATATAAATAAATATAGATTTTTCATACATAATTTAATTAGTTGATAAAAATATTTAAAAATACTATTTTAGCAAAATAACATTATCGTTATCAACATTGCATGCATACATATTACATGGAAAATGAAAAATGATCAAAATTTTGAAAATGATCAAAGTAGCTAAACAAAGGTGATGGAAACACCAAATTTTTTCATAGTTAGAGAAAGAAGAGCCAAACAAATTAACATTACGAAGATTAAATCTTCTAATGGAATTTGGCTTTATAACTCTATGGAAGTTGAAAATGAAGCTGTAAGCTTCTTTTCTAACCCACTGAGGGATGACTATGATTCCTCCTCATTTATATTCAAAGATAATTTTTTAAATCAAATCCCCAAGCAGGTCATTGATGAGGACAACCATATGCTACTAAAGACACTTGACTTGGAGGAAATAATAAAGATTGTCTTCTCTTTGAACTTAAATGGATCACCTGGTCCTGATGGTTATATTGCTGATTTTTTTTAGAAATAATTGGGAGATTGTTAGTCATGATATCTTAGATGCAGCTATAGACTTTATGAAAGGTAATAGAATACTTCCTGGTATCTGTAGTACCTGGATAGTTTTAATCCCAAAAAAGGAGATCCCTATCTCCATTGGAGATTACATACCAATCAGTCTATCAAACTTCATTAATAAAGTGTTTTCGAAGTTTATAAATGAAAGACTTTTGACACTTATGCCCAAATTGATATCTGAAAACCAGTCTGCATTCATGAAGGATAGGAAGATAGTAGACAGTGTCATTTACCTTCAGGAAATGACAAGGTTTCAGAACACCAAACAGGCTAATCCTATCTGCATAATTAAACTTGACCTAGTTAAGGCATTTGATAGGGTTAACTGGAACTTTCTAGCTGTTATTTTGGAAAATTTCAATTTTAATTTGAACCTGATCCAACTGATTTTGAACAACCTGTCTGATGCATGTTTTTCTATACTCATAAATGGTAGACCAACTGGTTTCTTTAAAGCTACTATTGGAATTAAACAAGGAGATCTCTATCTCCTTGTTTATTTAATATCTTCTCAGAAGCTTTCAAGAAGCCTAAAATGCATCTTTTCAAATGGTAAATTATCATGTTTTAAACTTCCCCTAGGTGCAGATCTTGTTTCTCATCTTACGTATGCTGATGACACGGTCAATATTTTGCAAGTGAACAAGCTAAATATCACAAGACTTCAAATTTTTTTGTCAGTGTTTGAAACTACTTCAGGACAAAAAATCAATTATGAGAAAGGTTGTTTTTATATTATTAACAAGGCTAAGCTTTCTCATATACATATGTTCAAAGTTAAACTAGATATGATTTAAGGTGATTTCCCTTTTACCTACCTTGGTTGCCCTATTTTTACAGGCAGAATTAAGTCCTCTCATTTCAGACTTTTATTTGAATTGTATGACAAAAAGCTTAAAAATTGGAAAAAACAAATGGATTAGCATGGCAGGTAAGATGATACTTATCCAATCAGTTATGTTTTCCACTCCTTAGCACCTCTAGACAGTTTTAAACCCCATGATCAGGTAATTAGGAGACTAATAAAAAAGCGTAACTATTTCTTTTAGGGTGAAAAAGAATATGTAAATAGAAAAGTTTGGAAACTCTGGGAAAAGGTTTGCTGTCCTAAACCTGAAAATGAATTAGGAATACAGGATTTCAGAAAAACTATCACAACACACTCCTTTAAACTCTGGTGAAAATGCCAACAGGAAAAAACCTCGTGATCTAAATTCTTATGGTCTATCCCTCAATCCAAGAGAAACTCTGCAAACTGGAAAATAGTAGTCTCAGTTAATGCCATTACAGAACATAACTCAAGGGTGATACATAGACAAGGATATGCTAATGCTTTCACTTCAAACTGGACTGGATTTGGTCCATTCCATTACTACTGTTAGGATTAGGACATCTCTATGGATTACTCCTTAACCATTGCTGAGCTTATCCAACAGAAAAATCAGTTAATGACTCAATTGCTAGTTTTACCCTCTAACATTCTCAATTTTCTACAGATGACAAAGATAAACCCTTTTAGAGAGGACATGATGATTTGGATTCCCTCAAGTAATGGATGTTTTACACTAAAATCAGCTTACAAAATAGTGAATGAGGAAAGACCAAAGCTCAGATCTTTAAAGCAAGCTTGGAACCCGAAAATACCTAACAAGATTGATATGTTTATGTGGAAGCTATCTAATGCTATTCTCCCTTTGATGATATAGTTATCTTTTCAAACATTTGAATTGCATTTAAATGCCTTTGGTGTTGCAATTCTGATTCCATCTCACATTTTTTAATGAATGCAATATGGCTCTTGAGTTATGGAATCATTTTCAATGTTTGCTCTAAACTTCCCTGATTTTAACTCTATATGGGATAGGCTAAGCTTTTATTGGACTTCATCTAGTTTTAAAAAATATGCATACAGAGCTTATTAGAATGATTCCATCCTACATATTTTGGCATTTATGGAAGGCTAGAAACAAATACTTGTTTGATAATCTTAATCCACACTCCACTGTTATGATTTAGTCGATCAAACATGAAATATTTCTTGCTTTCCACAATAAACCGGTTAGGAGCTCTAAATCTGATGAACTATACTGGTTCACAGTTGGTTTAACACCTAAACCTAGACCTCCTCCTAAACCGAAACTAATCATTGTAGGATGGAAGAAACTTACAGCTGGGCTTAAAATTAGCATTGATGCATCATGGTCCAAAACACTTAACAGAGCTGGATTAGATGAATAATCAGAGACCATAATGGTAGTTTCATCTCTTCTTACATTAGGACTGCATAAACATCATCTAGCCTTCATGTCGAGCTTTTAGCGATTTACTTTGGATATATGTTTGCTAGACATATTGACATCCAGCACTTTACAATGGAATCTGACTGTAAGAATGCTTTAGAGTGCATTACAGACCCTCTGAAAGCTCCTTGGCCACACTATAATTTATCTGATTCAATCCATTTGAGAACTAAAAGCATTAGCCTATCCCACACTTTTTTTTTTAAATGAAACCATCCAAGAGATGGGGGGAAATATATTGGGCTCCCCAAACCATTAAAAAAGAGAGAAAAGAAATGTAAGGGAAAAAAGGCCTTGAAGAAAAGGCATAGTACTTTACAAAAGGTCGTCATAGTGATGATCCCGGAGCTGTATTTAGCTCTAGAGGCAACCAAGAATTTGCTTCCAAAAGCGATGTAGCCGTCTATGCTAATGAACAATATATTCTAAGCTAATGAACTTCGGTGATGGAGTAGGGCACTATCATTGTATACCAACTAAACCGAGAGCCACGAACATGTCGGCGAATCGAATTTTCGAGACTCCAGTTTGTCAATGACCAGTTAGTTAGATGGTATCGACTCAGTATATGTCCCCAAAATAGTGCTCCGAAAGCAGGTTGGGCAAAATTTGTTGGGTGCGTGTATTCCTTGTGGAAAAAATTTGCTTTCATCCGGACACCTTCCATTTGGTAGTGACGAGCTGCATCCATTTGATAGTTGTATATATAGGTCCACAGCTGTTGTGTTAATCTCCAAGCCAAGTTAGGGAACCTGTAAAAAACAGAGAAGAAAAAGGACTCATTGTGTAGATTCTATTCAAAGATATCATTTGCAATTCTAAACGATGGGACACCCCTTTTATCCAAATAGATTAGGCCTTTAGTCTTGCCATCCAAATCATCAAAGCTGAAAATAGAGTTTATATTCTCAACTCTGGCCCTCTTTGCCAAGCAGTCTGCAGGCATATTGGCTTCTCTAACAACATGGGAAAGTTTCTTATTACCCAAAAGATTATGTATCTTATCAGATAGATCATATAGCATCCAAGGGGCACTGAAAGGATTCATTACACAGGAGATAGCATTCATGCAATCAGTTTCCAGCTCAAAGTCAGTTATGTTTTTATCATGCATCAGTTTAACTGCACTCTGAATTGCAATCAGTTCCGCATTTAGAGCTGAGCAAGCGGTTATACGAAGTGCTTTTGCCATCAAACATTTACCATATTCATCTCTAACAATCAGACCAATACCACATTTATTAGAGTTTGAATCCCAGGAGGCATCAACATTTACTTTGATGAATTTATCAGGTGGTTTCCATATTACCTTTGTGATTGTTCTCCCTTTTTTTGTTTTCAGGAAAGGCACTATGTTGGATGATGTCCATATTTTATCAAACTCACTGCCTAAAAGAAAAGGATGAATAATGGATATATCATGCAGTGACTTCTTGATGTCTAATAAAATAGTAAAATATCTCGGTTTGATTTCATCAAATAGCAATTTGTTTCGTGCTTTCCACAGATGCCAACAAACTAGTAGTGGTAGAAGATGAATGAGTGCAGAGTGTGTGTTGGTGTAACCCACCGTTGACCAGTAATAAGACAGTCTATCCCACAGTGAATTAAAAGGAAGCACAGGTAAGGAAAGCCATCTATGAATCTCATCCCACACAAGTAAAGTGAAAGAGCAGTCATTGAAGCCTATCCCACACTTTCAAAGAAGCTAATATGATTGCGGATCACTTATCCAGAATTGCTTTTAAAACATTTGTAATCACCAATTATCTTGGAAGCTTCTGGACTCCATTGTTAAAGAGCTAATTAAGCTTGAACAATGCGGAACTCTTATGATTTAGATATCTTGCTGAATCAGATGCTACTCAGTAGTTGTCATGACATTTTTGCAGGTGATGGAATGCCACTAACAGAGCTGCGCCAATGGACAGAACATGTCTTCAATTTTCTGAGCGCAAATCATTTGGACACTAAAGATCTAAGGAAGGAGGACAAAAGCTCCAACATCTGGAAGCTTCAAACTATTTTTATCTGGCAGGCTATAACTATGAAAATTTGTAGTTTATTTTTAAACGATCCGGCTCCTAAACTATTCACACAAGGGGTGGAGATAGTTTACGAGGAAACATCATTTAAAATAACTACACTACTTAGGAATCAATTATCAATTATGTTTTGTAATAGAAAGTTCAAGTATAACTTGAACCATATGTAATGTATACAATTTTTTTAACGGGTTTTGGGATCCTTAAATAACCCCCTCCACTTAGAGTGAAACTTATTAAAAAAAGATTGTAATATCGTGTCATTGCATGGTTTAGATAAAACATATATTTATTATTATCATACAATTTTTTACAAAAAATTTAAAGTATTTAAATTAGATGATAGTTTTTACTAATTAAACTTTGTGCAATTGAGTTATACATGTCCATTTTCTTCTTCTTCCAATAAAATTTTACTATATTGTGATTAATTGATAATATTGTGCTATTTTTTTACCAAAAAAAAACATTCTAAAGAAGGTCAGTTTTTATTAAACATTCTAGGGAAGATTGAAAAAAAAACTTCCGTGGTCAACAAATATTGTACTCCATAAAAGGTTGGACATTTCCGGCAGCACCAGTGGCTGAACCAAACACGATCAAATATAATGAGGAGCTCAATTATAAAGATAAAAAATTATGTATGTTAGATCAAAATTTTTTAAATTAGGGATATTGTCAGCAGTTCATGATTAATTGATTGAATTAGAAATATATAAAATATAAGTTTTAAATTTTGTTCCAAAAAATATAAATTCATCATCTTAGATAAAAAAATAGTCTTAAATTATCAACATTTCATAATTATTAAATATACAGATTAAAGAAATTTAAACTTTATGATAATCTACATTTAATACTCCCTCTATCTCAGCTATTTCTGCACACTTTTTGGTCAACTTTCTCAAACCACGTTTGATTATAAATTTCAATTAGTATATGTGTTCAAATATCATCATGTTATATATTGTTGGATTCTATGCACCATGTATTTTCTAAATATCAAATGTTCACACGCCATTAGTATACATAACTAAAATTATCGTTGGTCAAACATGGTCTGAGAAAGTTGACCAAAACTGTGCAGAAATGACTGGGACAGAGGGAGTATTAAAATTAACATATACTATACCTTAATACATTAAAATTTTCATGACAAAATCTTGAGAAAGACCGCATTTCCACAAGCACATGGAAAGGCGAAGTTGAAATAGAATTATAGAAAGGTAAAAAGTTTTAGTTGCAATATCAAAACTTTACTATGCAACATGGAGTAGTTATAAGTTTATGCCATGATTAATGCGACCCAAAAATTTTGTCTTAATTTCTTCTAATTTGTAATTTAAACTTTGATTTTTCCATAACTTAATTCAAGAGACGAACTAATTTTTAAATACTATTACCAATCACATGTTGATATCAACTAAAATATGTCATTTCTAAATATTAGTTAACAAAAATAAAATAAAGTTATATAAATAGACAAAGTTTTGGGAAAGACCGTCTTTCCATTGGCATATGGAAAGATGTGGTTGAATTATAATTTTAGAAAGGTAAATGGTTTTTGTTGCAATATTAAAAATTTATTATGCAAAATGCAAGAGTTATAAGTTTATGACTCGATTACTGCAATCTGAAAATTTTATCTTGATTTATTCTAATTTGCAATTTAAACCTTCGTCTTTCCATAACTTATGGAAAGACGGTTTTTCAAAAGATGAACTCATTTTTAAATACTATTACCAATCACATATTAATATGTACTAAAATATGTTATTTCTAAATATTAGTTATTAAAAGTAAAATAAAGTTGTATAAATAGACAAAGTTTTGGGAAAGACCGCATTTCCATAGGCATATGGAAAGATGTGGTTGAATTAGTAGTTTAGAAAGGTAAAAGGTTTTAGTTGCAATATTCAAAATTTATTATGCAACGTGCAGTAGTTATAAGTTAATGACTCGATTATTGTAATCAGAAAATTTTATCTTGATTTCTTCTAATTTGCAATTTAAACCCCAGCCTTTCCGTAACTTGTGGAAATACAGTATTTCAAGAGATGAACTAATTTGTTAATAATATTACCAATCACATATTGATATATACTAAAATATGTCATTTCTAAATATTAGTTAACAAAAATAAAATAAAGTCACATAAATAGACAAAGCCTTGGGAAAGACCTCATTTCCATAGATGTATGGAAAGACTGTGTTGAATTAAAATTATCAATATTAAAAAATTATTATACAACATGTAGTAGCTATAAGTTTATGATTCTAGTAATGCAATCCAAAAATTTTATCTTGATTTCTTCTAATTTGCAATTTAAACCTTGGTCTTTACATAACTTATGGAAAAACTGCCTTCAAGAAATGGATTCGAAGAAAAATAGAAAATAAAATTTACAATGTGTTATATAAAGTATTTACACATAAAATCTTTCAGTACTATATTTAATATTTATATAAAGTTATTTTTTGTCTCAAAACTAAAATTTATTAGAAACACTTATATATATATATATTGTATAAAAGTTACTCAATCTATTATTTTATATGTTTAACATAGTAATTTTAAATATTTTTGTGGAAAATTAAATTACGTGGAAAGAATTGATTGCAGTGAGTAAAAAAAAAGAATAAGTAGATGAAAATGATTTACTTGTTATCATGAAATGAAGTTTGATAATATTAAAAAGATAAACCAAAATTGAAAGTGTATCAAATTTAAAAATATATATTTGAAAAATAAGAACTATGAAAGAATTTTCCTAACAAATGGAGATTGAAAGTACAAAAAGAATGTGCATCCTCATAAATAACGTATGATTAGTTACTCATTAATTGAAAAACATTGAAGTATGGGAAGAATATTGAAAATGGGAGAGCAATTTGCTTTGTAAATTGGGGGTTGGCTTTATAAAATATTTCATTTTTAATTAATTTTTAGAAGGCGAAGTGAAAATTTGTGTAAGTGACACGTGACAAGAATGATGTGAGAATGCCATGTGACAAGAATGATGTGAGAATGCCTTGTGACAAGAATGACCTCCTTTTATATATTGTATATAGATACTTTGATTTTATTCATTTTACTTTTTTACTTTCTTATTTAATTTAATTCATATATTTACTTTTTAAATTTCTTATTTAATTTAATTCGTATATTTACATTTTCATAAATATTTTGCACTAAATATGATAATGCATATTAAAAAAAAATGTAGTGACTAATTAAGTAATTTTATTCAACATCGTACTATCGGTTGTACTTGTATTGTAGTAAAAACTTTAGGTTGCCTCACAGATTGTCCACAAACAGTAGCGATTGCGTGCGATTCTTGGTGCGATTACACACTACTATTCACTGTCTTCTTCCCCTTTTTTCTTTGTCACTGTTTCCTTGCTAACGGTCACATTCTGATCCTATTTCTCCACTGACATGGCGGCTCCTCCGCCAGGCCGCGGCGGTATCGCGCCGGCCAAAACCTTCCTACAGGCTTTAGGAAATCGATCCCCCCCGTTAAACACTTCCCTTCCCTTTAATCCCGAAATCATCCCCAAAACCAATTACAAAGGAGAAATAGCTTGTCTGGTAACCAGAAAGGAGGCAGAAACTCTCGCCTCGCATTATCAAAATACCCTGGTTGGTAAGTTTGCAAGAGGCAAACCAACGATGGCGGCACTGAACGAGGCTTTCAACTTCGTCGGTTTCAGAGGAAAATTCCAGATTAGTTCAATCGATTTCAGGCATGTCCTCATCCGTTTCCAGGACAAGGAGGATTACCAAAGGCTCTGGATCAAAGGTCAGTGGATCTTTAATCTTGTCCCGATGAAAGTGCTTAAATGGAGCACTGACTTCTCCCCTGAGGTGGAATAGTCCACAGTCCCTGTCTGGGTGACCATACATCATGTTCCAGTTTTTTCTACAACATAGCTATGTTAGAATCCATGGGAAATCAGATAGGCAATTACATTAAAATGGATTCTGCAACTGCTAGTTTGACTAGACCTTCTGCTGTTAAGATGTGCATTGAGATTGATTTTTTAAAAAAATAGCCATCATACATTAGAGTGGGCATAGAGGAGGATGGAATAGAGTTCAACGTGGTTAAACTTCCTATAGAATTTGAGGATCTTCCCCTGTACTGTCATCACTGCAAAGCTATAGGACATGACGATAATTTATGCATTTACTTACATCCAGAACTTAGGAAACCAAAGACCTCTAAGCTGGATAAAAGGAACCCTATTCATAATGAACCAAGAGAAGGAAAGATAGATCCTCAAACTAATGATCAACAAAGGGTTTCTGATGAACCAGTTCAGGATGGAGTTAGTAGAATGAATGATGATTTAAACAAGGCTGGGGGTTCAGGTGTTTCGGCATCTGATAAACTCAATACCCTGTCTTCACAGAATCTTAAATATGTCCCAAAATAGAAAGTAGTCTCAGTAACGAATGTTCAGTCAGTAACAAATGTTGATCATAAAGAGGATATGGTTACTCCACTTTCTGTTAAGCTTGTTACTGATCGGTCTGATGTTATCTTTCTGGACTCTGAAGTTGGAAAAGACTGCGATGCTGGGGATCAAATTCAGGTCCTCAATCAGAATAATGTTTTTGAGAATAATAATATGGTAGCTAATACAGAATTCCCTATAGTGAGACAAGAGGAGAATGCTGTGCTTTCAGCCTCTCTTTCTCAATCTCCTATGCATTTGACTAAGCAATCTTTATCTGCCCCACCTCTTCTATATACTAAGACAGGTTTTGCTAAGGATGACATTCCTTGTAAATGGGGTAAGCCCTTCTCTCCTTTCAATCCTATTACTGCTGCAAAAAACTTTATTTTCCCCCAGCAGAAACATAGGCAAAACAGATTTCAGCCTTTGGAGGATGAAGACATATCCACAGATATTGCTACTCCAAAGAATAACTCAAATTATGCTTCTTCTGACACTTGTGATGAAATTGGTGATACTCAGGTAAGCCAGGTAAGTTCTTCAGTTCTACACTCTAGACAAAACAAGTTGAAAAAAGGGATACAAACTGACAAAATGTCTAATCATAGGAATGAGACCTATTTAACTCAATTAAATACTATCATGACTAGATCAAAAAGCTCTAACAATGTTTCCCTATGAATAGCTCGACAATTAAGATAAAGTTTCTGGTTTGGAATCTTAGGGGAATGGACACATCGATGATAAGACTTCATAACTTGATAAATAGGCACAACTTTGAGCTTCTCTGCTTAATTGAGCCTAAACATGAAAATTTGCAATGTGATTCATATAGACAAGTGTTGCATTTTGATAATTTTGTGCAGGCTAATAATGGCCAGATTTGGCTTTTGTGGAAATCTAGCATATCTGTATCAGTAAAATGTGATAACCTCCAATTCTTAGCTGTTTCTTTGAATAGTCTAACATTGAACAAAAATATGGATGCCTACTTTGTGTATGGTCTCAGAAATAGAAATGGCAGGAAAAGTCTGTGGTCTGATCTTAGGTCACTTAATCATTCAGATTCTATTTTCATAGGAGATTTCAATGCCATAACATCTATAAATGAATACAAAGGTCCTGCTACTCCTAAATTAGGTAGTATGAGGGACTTTAATGATTTTATTAATGTTATGGCTTTGGAAGAGATTAATACTGCGGGAAACTTTTTTACTTGGAGTAACAATAGGTTAAGGAACCCCACTGTACAGAGATTAGATAGAGGCCTATGTACCCCTTCTTGGTCAGTTACCTTTCCTAACTATTCTATCCAAATTTTGAATAGGATCTCCTCGGATCATAACCCAATGCTACTCACTATTGGCAGTGACATCCCATCTACTCCTAGACCATTTAGATTTTTAAATACATGGTACAAGAGGAGAGAATTCAGTGAAGTTATTAAACAAAACTGGGAATTGCCTCAACATAAATCAGGAATGCTAGGTTTCTTCCTCAAACTCATAAGATTGAAAAAAGAATTGAAAATTTGGAATAAAGAAAAATTTGGCAACATAACTGACAATGTTTTACAAGCTGAAGCTGCTCTAGAATCTTAGGAACATATTTACGATCATGATGCTTCTGTTGGAAACATGGTGAAACTAAAGGAAGCTAAGGCTAGGTTAGTTAGGGCTCTAGTGGAGCAAAAAAGTTTCTGGAAACACAAGGCTAAGGTTAAATGGCTAAAGGAGGGAGACAATAACACTAGTTTTTTTCCATAATTCGGTTAAGGAAAGAATGAGTAGATTAAAGATCACAAAAATTAAAGGTACTAATGGACAATGGCTAGATAATATAGATGACATTGAGAACGATGCCATTACCTTCCGTGATCTTTTAACAGATGATACCTCCTCTGACTGTAATCTCTTCAAGCCACATTTCCTCAGTCAGATTCCTGAGTTGATCACTCAGGAAGACAATGAAAAACTTCTGAGACCTGTTTCTCTGTCTGAACTTAGGGAGATAGTACTAAGTCTGAATAAGAACAGTAGTCCGGGGCCATATGGATTCACAGCTAAATTCTACATTAAATCTTGGGACATAATTGCTAATGATTTATTGTCTGCTGTAAATGACTTCCTTGCTGTTAATAATATTCCAAGGGGTATTGGAAGCACCTGGATTGCCATTATTCCAAAAAAAAAACTCCCATTTCTTTTGATGATTACAGACCAATAAGTCTTTCCAATGTTCTTAATAATTTTTTTTCGAAAATCTTAATGGAAAGACTCAAGCCTATTATGCCAAAAATTATCTCACCACAACAAACAGCTTTTCTAAATGGTAGAGATATATCGGATAATGTCATCTATCTGCAAGAAATGGTAAGGTTTTTGAATAGAAAACAAAGGGACCCTAACTGCATTGTTAAACTGGATCTTAAGAAAGCCTTTGATAGACTTAAGTGGTCCTTTCTTTATTCTGTGCTGGCTAAGTTTGGATTTTCCCCTAAATTCATCTTTACAATTATGAAGAACCTATCACAGGCCTGGTTCTCAATTTTAATCAATGGTAAGCCTGTGGGTTACTTCCAGTCCACTAGGGGGATTAAACAGGGGGATCCCCTCTCCCCTTTTCTATTTAACATCTTTTCCGAGTCTTTTACTAGGAGTTTAGCTTTCATTTTTCAGAATGGTAAATTGGCATACTATGACCTCCCAGGTAATGCCCTTAAAATTTCACACTTATCTTATGCCGATGATACTGTGGTCTTTTTAAAAGCCAATAATCAGACTTTGATCAGATTAAAGGCTTTCCTGAAAAAATTTGAGAGTGTTACTGGCTAGAAGATTAACAATAGTAAAAGTGACATCTTCATTGGCAAACATGCTAGTGTACATACAGTCAGTAACATAAGGAGGATACTAGAGATGAAAATTGGGAGTTTTCCATTCACATACCTGGGTGTTCCCATTTTCACAGGGAGAGTAAGAAATATTTATTTTCAACCTTTAATTGAGCTGATTGATAGTAGGATAGGAGGTTGGAAGAATAGGTGACTATCTACTGGGGGGAAAATCACACTAATACAGTCTTGTTTATACTCTATCCCTCAACATATATGGTCAGTTCTAAAACCTAGCAAGGAGATCATCTCTACCATAGAAAAAATACTGAGTAAATTTTTTTGGGGGTCCAATGATCTGAAGCCTAAAAGAACATGGAGGAGATGGGATGCACTTTGCTATCCTATAAACCAAAATGGTCTAGGTTTCAGATCATTAACCACCATAATAAATACATGCTCAGTAAAGCTATGGTGGAAATATCAAAAGGCTGAGTCTTTATGGACACATCTAGTAGCATCACTGCCACCCTCCTCTAGATCCTCTCCTAACTGGAAGAGGATTAGCTCTATTAATGTTTGGGCAGAATCAAACTCCAGGGTGATAGTAGGTAAAGGAGAATGCAATTTCTGGACATCAAACTGGTTAGATATTGGTCCCATAGAAGATCTATGTGATCAAAACCTTGTTGATATCTCTGATTCCTGCTCAGTTGCAGAGTTCATATCAAATAAATCAGTTCTACTACAAAAAATTTCCCCACTGCTACCCCTTCATGCTATTACTTTGTTGCAGGAAGCTACTCTATCAACACACAGAAATGATAGACTCATATGGAAACCGGGTATTAAAGGTGAGTTTACTTTCAAATCCACTTATCTACTGCTCAGGAATCAGAGAGGTACTGCAACTTCTACTCAATCTGTCTGGAGCTCAAGAATTGAAAAAAAAGTTTCAGTATTCATGTGGAAAATGATGAACTCATACCTTCCTTTCGATAATGTCTTGCGCAAACTGAGATTTTCGATGCCTTCTAAGTGTTGTATGTGCAATAAACATGAGGAATCTTTGGATCACTTTTTTAATTCTTGTACATTTGCTGTACAAGTTTGGAGGGTAGTACATGCTTTTATGGGAATTAAACATAGGGCTTACCCATCTATATGGGATAGACTCTCTTGTTATTTGACCTATACTAGTTTGAGCTCTTTACACACAATAATCATCAGATCTGCTGCTGTCATAACATGTTGGAACTTGTGGAAAATGAGGAACAAAATTTTATATGATTCTGCCTTTCCACAAACAGGAGTAGTTTTAAATCAGATAAGGGATCAAATTTTTTATATGTTTACTGCTAAACCGGTTTTCATAGTATCTAAGGTTGATTTAGGCATTGCAGATCATTCTTTCCTTCCTCTAATCAAACAGCCTCCAAAGCCTAAAATCTTCAAAATAGCTTGGTCTAAACCATGCAGGGGATATAAAGCTAATGTTGATGCTGCATGGCGTAGGCAATCTAATATGAGTGGGATTGGTGTGATTATAAGAGATAGTAGGGGTGCCTTTATTGCTGCTCATACTCAGTTTACAAATGCTAACTCCCCTCTGGAGGCTGAAATGAAAGCAATTAAGTTAGCCATTGAGAAAACTAAAGGTTGCTATACTCCTGTCTGCTTAGAATCTGACTGTATAAATGCGGTTAAATATGTCAATGATCCCCTGAATGCACCTTGGACTCTGTTTCTACTGGCTGATGATGCAAAACAATTGTTGGGTGATATTACGCTACTGCATACTCAGAGACAGGCCAATTTGGTGGCTGATGCCCTTGCTAAAGAATGTATACAAGCTGAGTACAGTTCATCTATGTATAGGTTTAATGTGCTGACCAATAACATCCAGGGTCTACTTAGGTTAGATCAAATAGGTACACCTACATTATGGGTGGTTAATTGATCAGATGCTACTGATTATTTCTATTACTTGCAGGTGTGTCTACATCAAGTGATGGCTCACTGGCTGTGAATACTTATGGATAGAGTGCACTAGTGCTGGCCGGCTTCTTTCTTCACCGAGGCCTTCTCTTCTGCCAATTTCTTCATATAGAGGATAGGCTTCTTGGTATAGATGGGTTGTGTCTGACTGACTTGTGTTTCGATGCTTCGATTCACTAATAAGTTCGATACTCTTCCCAACTTACTAAGAGTTTTGTAATCCTCTTACTCTTAGATAGATACCTTACTTCATTTTGGAAGCAACTAATGTTGCTTCAAGAGCTATTAGCTCCCTCATGTATATATCAACTAAGCCAATGGCTTCATTTTCTCATTTTGTTTAAGTTCTGTCTTTTACATGGCTTGGGAAGGCCTAATACATATTCCCCCATCTTTTGATGGTTAAAAAAAAATACTTGTACTGTAGTACTTGTACTAGTAATTGGCATCTTGTACTGATGCCCCTATCATTAGTCACTTAAAACAGATTCTTCAACGCTTTTAATTAATGACCCTCGTCCTTTAACCAACGTATTAATATAATTACTTGTTCTCTACTTCCTCAACGCTTTAGTGATCTGCTGTTTGTAAGTTACATGTTCATTCAGTTAAACTAGACCAAGTCGGAATTTCTTAAAGATCCATTGAAGCCGTTAAGAATACAGTAAGTGGAATGACATCAAATCTAATCATCTTAATTAATATAGGATAATAAACTACTTGTATAAACCAAGGGTTTTTGATAAAGTGTTTCCCGCAAATGATTCTGCATTGATTGATAGAATATATAGAAGATTACAAGATAAGTAAATAAGGAAAAGATTCTTATCTAGTCACAATACTTATCCTAATCTAGTCACGAATAAGACTTATTCTAATACCCCCTCAAGTGAAGCGTCTGATTCTCAGAGATGCAAATCTTGGATCTGAAGAACTCACATAACGAACGCGAGAGACTGTTCGTGAAGATGTCCGCTATTTGAAGAGAAGTAAGAACATGACCAACACACAACTTTCCAGAAGAGACTAACTCTCGAACAAAATGATAGTCGATGTCGATGTGATTCGCCCTCTTGCGAGCAACTGAATTCTAAGCCAAGAAGATCACACTGTTGTTGTCATAAAGCAGAAGTGGCGCACCAAACAAAGAAACATGGAGATCACGCAGCAGATGAGTCATCCAAACATCCCTAGAAGCAGTGTTAGCTAGAGCCCGATAGTCAGACTAAGTACTCGAGAGAGAAACTGTGGGCTGTTTCTTTGCACTCCAAGAAACCAGATACCACCTAAAATGATAGCATATCAATAAGTAGAATATCGAGTCTTGACTTGCCTCTAGTTGGGGTCGTTAATGCAGACGGTGTAGCTAACCCGAGCGGATGGCGTGAGGTCAAATATAAAATTTATATTCTGCTCCCAAACTTACTACTAAGCTACCTATATGGTAGTTAGTGGCAAGATCAGGTTTGTTCACAAAGATGATATATGTCTGAAAAATCAGCTACACTAAACCACGTATGAGTTTTCAATCCATCCGTGTGCTAGGAATAACTAAATATTGCAAAATGGGTTTTTTTGGGGGGTTTTCAACTAACAACTACAAGCATCATTTGAGATCACACGAAATTAAACTATAAAGACCAGCAATTGAGGGTATTTGGTAACATGATTGATAAATGGATCTTATCTTCGAATTCATTCACATATCACTATTGGGAGGAACCCCCATAGGCACCGGTAGAAGCCCAGCATAGGCACCGGTTATTATCCCTCCGGGATACCAATGCGTATGGGATTGGTGCTAAAAAGTCATCGTAATAGTACCGGTAAGACATACATGTGCTAATAATTAGCACCGATAAGTTGCGTACCGGTAATAAAAATTTCCGATACCATTGCACAAATATGCTGGAAAGGCATAATTTTCTAGCACCGATAGTAAGAACTAGTACCGGTGCTAAAAGTTGAGTACCATTATGTTATGAACCGGTGCTTAAAAATTAAATTACCGGTGAAAACAATCGACAAGCCTGGTACAGTTTTTGAGCACCGGTAGTAAATATATGTATCGGTGATCATATTCTAGCCTCGGTAAAGAAAGTTTTCCAGTGTTTCTAAGTATAATTTATAGCACCGATACTTTTAAAAATAGCACTGGTGGTAGTGATGATTTAGGCATCGGTGTCATCGGTTGCGAATTTGAAGCACCGGTTACCAATTAGTACCAGTTCTTAATTGTCAACCGATGCTCAGTGTATGAAAAATTTGCGTGGGTCAATTTTTAAATTGTCATGCCATCCCGGATCAATCACGGGGAAAAAATATTATAAATAATCCCTTACTTGAAAATTTTACTCGGGAACTAAAGAAGTAAATAACAATGACCAAATTGTACATGAAAAGAATAAATGAAATCAATGTCAATATGCCATCATGCCATATCATTTCACATATGCCAAATTCCCATCACCCTTCCACAAACATCACTCAAGAAATTGGTCTGGATCATTTCTGCCCCCCGTTGCATAAATGTTAACCCATGCCTCGCACCACTTGGGCGCCACCTCCTGAAGTTCGTAGGCTTTGTACGGGCCTTTCTCCTTTGGAAAAATATGCGTTTTGATCAGATTGCAAGTTAATTTGTATGACGGGGTTACTGCAATGGAAGCCATACCCATATTATATCATTTGTGTTGGATTTTTGAAACTTACAGCGATAGGATTGTCAGAAGTTGTCTCAAGGACGAGCTCCTCAAGGAATCGCATGACATAGTAGCCACATTCCCAGCAACTTCCTTGTTGTCGGTGCTAAGATAGAATAAAAGAATCGATAATTAAATTAGTGTACGTTAAGAAGAGAACTTACGAAGTATGGTAAACTATGTGTGCTTACTACTTACATTGATGTTTGTTATCTTCCAGCTAAAGTTTGGTGAGGGTTCATTGTTCCTCTTCAACCTCTCATATCGGCACACAGCCCTGTGACATGTTTCAGTTACTACCTTTGAAAAAACTATTATTGGAAGAAGCAGGTTAATGGTGCTAAAATTATTATCTGGAAATAACTTGTGTCTCTATGTAATCCTTAGACAGAATACCATTGGTGAGTGTGTCCAATGTATAGACATGGTTCTTTCCAGGACAAGTGAGGATGAGGAACCAGTGTGAATTATGTTTTAATTTTAAAGTTAACATATCTGTTGAATTTCACAAAATAGATATCAATCTAAATTATAATGTAAAATTTTTGAGCCCCTAAGGTATGCCACCAACTACATGGCAGCGTCTGAGTTAATCATCGAGTCTCAGCTGAGGCAAGCCCGGGAAGTGATGTCTTCCTCCTGAACCAAGTTGTCGTTTCTTCTAGTGTTGGAAACATAGAACTGGATTATTCCATTGTTCGTGGACTCCACTTTACTCCACAAGTGCCTGTCACAGCAGAAGTTATTTGGTGTCACAAATATGTTAGAGAACTAGATACATGTATCAATTTTTTTGGAACTCACCCCATCCACAAATCTATTTGTTCATTTGAGATCCATGTTATCCCATGACAGTTCCCGAGCCTGTCTCCAAATTCAAAAATTGCTGGATGCAAAGGCCAAATTTGCATGGTTTGGAAAATGTGGATATAGGGAACTGGTTGTAAAATATTTCCTTCCCGTTATGATTCATTTCCCTTGCCTTCTTGTTGCAATGGTTAATGAACTCCCTTATAATTGGATGCTCCTTTAAGGTGCACCTGTTTACAATCTGCCCATAGTTGTAAACAAAACATGTGTTAAGTAAAATTTCCAAATATGTGCGGATGATTTAGTAACGAGATATGACAGCTTTACCAATCTTAGGGGAGAGATCTCCGTCGTGGCCATTTTTTTCACCCTCTTGCAACTCGTGGTCGAATCCTTAACGTGTGTTGACAAAGTAGTCGGTTTTTAATTTGAAAAAATACATTTAAACACTTATAATATGCTATTAATTAAAGTCACAAATTTACCTCGTCATAGTTGACGTTGAGGAAGTCACAAATTTTTTCCTCAGATTCTTTAACACCCCCATCCTTCTATTTTTCAGTGGGGTGTCTACATCATAGTTGATCAAAGACTTCAGCCAATCAATGACATGTCCGAGAGCCCCTCCCACATCGACGAATGTGTGGTTGGCAGAGGGCAATCCTGCTTTGGATGGAAGAATGGATCAATCACCCTGACACGAGCGATTGCACTACCTGATGTACGGCTGTGGCAGTTTCTTTGGAGCAATCCCTTCACCATTAGGGCCCTTAAACTGTTCAATTGCTTCAAGAACAAACTGACCCTCTCCCTATCCTGTCATTAGTCGGGTAACTTTGTTAATAATTTGAAATATATGAAAGGTATTTTGTAATACACCAAGTGATGAAAGATAGAACGACGGATGATATCCCATTTTTCAACCTTCTCATCATCCTCCTCATTGCTAGGAGTACCATTTGATTTTTTCTGGGTCGCGCTCATTTCAGCCAATGCCTCCTCTATAAAAGAATTTAGATCATCCAGGCCAGGTGGTATTTGGACCCTGCCTAGTAAAGCAATCCCCTTGAAGAGCTCGGAGAGGAATGACACCATTGCCTTCACCACTGGTTGATCATTTGCTTTCTTCTGTAGGATTGTGGGAGCGGGGGACGAGCTGCTACCGCATTTTCTCAAAAGACAGGGTACGAAAACCTCTTTACGAAGGCTTGATGGAGTACCCCTATACCTCCTCGGGTGATTTGACTTACCGATCGCCACTATCAGTATGTCCTCTCCCGGTTTGAGAACCAATGTGCCCTTAGCGGACTCCTCATTCATTTTGATCTGTGGGCAGGTGTAAAGTACAAATAATGAACTTAATTTCAAAAAATGTCAAGATCAGTCAAAGTGGAATTACTAAACATTTTAATGCAGAAAAACTTACAATGTTCCCTGCAATGGCTATGTCGGCCGGATTAGTGTATTTTTCTTTTCTACCAGCTTGATGGACTCGAGGTAGAATAGGGACATGTCCACACTGAACTGCTTGGTCTTGAGCTCAGTCTCGATCTACTCCTTTGTCAAGCTCTAAGCAACCAGCTTCACTCGCTCCTCTTCCTTTTTTTTCTCAATTTGTTTTTGCGTGACCCAATATCTACTCTTTTCATTCCGATATGTGTAAATATTTTTCTTTGAGTGCTCATTGTTAATATAACTTATTTTCTATCCATAAGAAACAAATGGAAGTTAAAATAATGAAAGTTAAAAATGAACCAAAATGATACACATGATTTAGCAAAATGTTGATGTAAAGTTTACCTTTAACTCTGGTGTTGTTCTCATTTTCAGAAACTAGTACCACTCCTATTCCTCCATCCATTTATATTTTTCCCAAGGTTTGTATGGTAACCTTCGCCCTATTTTTTCACTTGATGAATGAATTTCTTTGCCACTTTTGATTTCCATTTACGGTGGGCATTGCCGGATGCAACGTACGCATGCTCTTTCAACTTTCCAAGTTGTCCTGCGGTCAACTTTTGCTTGAACCTGAAGCTTATCTATGTTTTGGAAATTTAGCATAGAATCTCATGTTAGTTTATGCAAAGAAAATTTTGAATTTATATTAGCTAATAAATTAAATTTAATAACGTAAACATATATGAGTTGTGAAATTCTCTTACCAAATGTCTTTCCAAGTCTAATCCTTGGTGTCATTGGGGACATTTTTCCAATGCCTGTGTGTCCTAAACTTTATTTTCCACCGGGATGCGTAATGTATGTACGTTGTCCATGGCGTCCAGTTATTCGTGCAGGACCTGTCCAAAAGTTTGAACCGGAAGGAGACCGGGAGATTATTATCCTTGGCTAGCATTGCCGACTGGCATGTGGCTGTACCACATGTCTTACACCACTCCGTTATTTCTAACTTGTTAAAGGATTTTCCATGCTTCCCCCACCCTTGGAAATATCAGCTGCCCGCCGCTTATTGGATGTCCCCGGTTTAGAGGATAGAGTCTCTTCATCACCAGTCGATGCTGGGGGCTATTCATTTTGGGGATTCTTTTTGACTGTGGCTCTGGGCTCCAAGATTTGTAATAGTTCTGGAACGGTGGTCTTAGTCTCGTCCAGGGCAGCAGGGATCGTGGTTGGCTCTTCCTTGTCCACAATATTTCCCATGATTGACTATCCCTTCTTTCTCTTGCTCCCTCTTGTTACCCTTGGGAGGCATCTAATGCAGAAAATATAAACAAAATTAAAAAATTTTGACAAAATTAACTTCCATTAACATAATCAAAACCACTAATCAGAAAAAATATCAAGAATGAAGCCGAACCCTTTTGACACATTCAAGCACCGATGATCAAAATGCAGTAAATATAAACAAGGTTCAATACTTTTGACAAAATTAACTTCCATTAACTAATCAAAATTTTTTTTCCACGGACTACATCAAGAATCAAGTAGAACCTTTTGGACATAATCAAGCACCAGTGATCAATATGCATTAACATAATCAAAACCACTAATCAGACCCAAATTCAGGAATCAAGCTGAACACTTTTGAATCCATCAAGCACAGAAGAGTAGAAAATACAAATTAAGTTCAAAACTTTCAGAGAATAGCCGAGTCCCATAATCCATTCCCAAGCATTGAACATAACTAATAACCAACAAATAAACTTCCTCTAACCTAATCAAAACCACAAATCCGAAACTGTATCAAGAATCAAGCTGCCATATTCAAGCTCCGATCATCAAAATGCATAAAACATGAACAAAATCAACAAGGTTTTGACATAGCTATTAACCATCACGATTAAAAAACCCCAACCGCAATACATTGTTTGAGTACACAACCACTTTTTTCAATGACAAAATCAACAATCCAAAATGCAATCCATAGAAAATGCCTTAGGTTTAGACGGCAGAAACTAACCTTGATGTACGGGTAGTGGTGGAGGACTGAAAATGTGGTGGAGGTGGCGGACTGGGAATTCGACGGTAGTGTAGAGGAATAGAGGGCGACAGAGGTGCGAAGGAATAATGATACTGGTTTGACGGAGTGGAGATAATGGGGAGTACCAGCGACATAAGAGGAATAGGGTGCGACAGAGTGGGGCTTAAAACCGAAGAGATGGTGGTAGAGGAGTTAAGCTAAGGTCGGAGATGGTGGAAGAGTGGGGATGGAAGAGTGGGAGTGGAAACATCCACATTTTATATGCTACCTGTTAGCACTAGTAGCAAACCTAGTACCGGTGCTTATAACCATGCAATGCAGCTGCACGCAGCTGCTTGTTATTTATTTTTATTCATACAGTTGGACAGTGGGGAAATGACCCAAACTTTTTTCAAAGTGTTGAGCACCGGTACCTAGATAATGGTGCTCTAGTCCACCAAACGCAGCTATTTTTTTTGAATGAAACCATCCAAAGATGGGGGAAATTTTATTAGGCCTTCCCAAGCCGTAAAATAAACAAAGTAAAAGGAAACTTAGTAAGGTGGCGTTATACAATGTTGAGCACTAGGCTCTTGAAGCAACACTCGATTGCTTCCAAAAGAAAGATAAAAACTATCGACAGTTTTGAGAGGGTTTCAAAAGCTCTTTGTCTAGATGGGAGACAGTCAGAACTTATTAGTGAATCACATAGAAACACAAGGCAGTTCCAGCCCTCCCATCTAGGTAGAAAACATTCTCTCAAGTAATAGTAAAAGATGACACCAAAGATGTTGCAGTTGATCCGAAATAGGATTATTCCGGAAAATGGATTATGTATTGTCTGGAGATCAGATTGTTCGCAACCTGATGCATGTTGCTCGCAGAAACCTACAAAAAAGTCCAAAGCAGCATGAATGGATCAGCAAGAGTCTGCATATTCCTTACTTGAGCATGAAGCATCAGCAACAAGGTGTGCCCTTCCAAGTTGCCAAAACCTGAAGTCAAGAATGAAAAATGAGTAGCATCTGAACTAGCTTGTAAACCGAAGAGAAGGAGTTCCAATTTGATTAAGTCTAACTAAGCCTTGTACATTATTGGAAAGCTCAGAAAAGTTTAGAAAGGATGAATCACATTGAAGTCGCAAACAATTTCTAGCTAGCGTATGAGCAACAAGGTTTGCCTGTCTATATACATGACCAAGTTTTATCTCACCCAGAGAATGATAAATGTCATCAGCTATGCAGAAATAGTTCCAATGAGAACGAGGTGGATCATTAGCAAACTGGACTGCTGAAAGGCAGTCAGATTCAATATACAGTGGTGAAGGCAAATCATATGACATTTGTATAGCAAACTTTATAGCCCTCAATTCAGCTTCTAAAGGGGAGGATGCATTAGTAAATAGAGTGGAAGCTTTCCTGAAAGCACCCCTACTGTCCCTAATGATCACTCCAATACCACACATATTAGTATTTCCGGACCATGATGCATCAACATTAAGCTTTAGACCAGATGTAGGCCTATTCCAAGCAATCTTCCATATTTTAGGCTTAGGTGGTCGCTTCAGTAGTGGTAGAAAGGAGTGATTCGATATGCTAACATCCAAGGGAGATTCGATATAAACCGGTTTTGCACTGAAGGATGTAAAGATCTGGTCTCTAATCAATTGGAGCACTGAAGTAGAGGATGGCTTAATAGAATCAAATAAATATCTATTCCTCATCTTCCAAAGATTCCAGAAAGTAAATATGGCAGAGGATCGGATCATGACTGAATGTAAAGCAGATAAGGTAGTCATAGTTAAGTAATATGAGATTCTTTCCCACACTGATGGGAAAACCCTATCAGAAATTCCCATGAACTGGTGGATTGTTTTCCATACAGATAATGAGAAATCACATGAGTTAAAGAAATGCTCTAAAGAATCATCATGTTTGTTGCACATACAACATTTAGAGGCCAAAGAAAACCTCAGTTTCCTGAGGATGTTATCAAAAGGCAACAGAGAATTTGTAACTTTCCACATGAACACTGATATCTTTTTTTCCATTCTGGAATTCCAAAGATGTTTGGAAGAAGATATTGTACCTGAATGGGTGCAGAGCAGATTATATGTATGTTTGAAAGAGAAACTCCCAGAAATACCTGGTTTCCATATTAATCTGTCAGGCCTATGAGGGAATAATTTGGATTCCTGCAGTAAAGTAAGGATGTGAGTTGGCAAGAATGGTTCTATTTGGGTGATGTAAAGATCTTTGTTAGCAATAAATTCAGAGACAGTACATTCATTATCTATATCCACACTATTCTGATCACATGCATCTGCAAGAAATCCTACATCAAGCCAGTTTGAATTCCAGAATTTACAGTCACCCTTTCCTATAATTACTTTAGAGTTATTCTCAGCCCACAGAGTTACTGAGCATATTCTCTTCCAGTTTGGAGAGGTTCTATGAGATGGAGGTAAGGCTGCCAATAGCTGAGTCCATAGGGCATCACCCATTTGGAATTTCCACCACAATTTAACCGAGCATGTTTTTATTATGGTATGTATAGATCTGAAACCTAATCCATTTTGATCAGTGGGGAGGCACAAATCAGACCACTTTTTCCATGATCTCTTAGGCTTTAAATCCTCTCCCCAAAAAAATCTGCTCAGTTTTTTTTCAATAGTAAGTATGATGAGTTTTTTTGGTTTGATCACCTGCCAAATGTGTTGGGGGATAGCATATATACAAGAATTGATCAGAGTTATCTTACCCCCCATAGATATCCATCTATTTTTCCAGTTCCCAATTTTATTATCAATTAGTTCAAGGAGTGGCTGGAAATGAATTTTTTTTTGAGCTCCAGTGAAGATGGGAACTCCTAAGTAGGAGAAAGGAAAGGATCCAAGTTTCATTCCTAAAATCCTTTTAATATGATTCACTCTTTGTTCTGTTGCATGCTTACCTATGAAGATGTCACACTTATTATAATTGATAGACTGGCCAGTGACTTCCTCAAAGATGGACAGAAAAGCTTTCAATCTAATTAATGTTAGTTTTGTTGCTTTGCAAAAAATAACAGTATCATCCGCATAAGATAAGTGAGAGATTCTTGGAGGATTACCTGGGAGATCAAAGAAGGATAACTTACCATTTTCAAAGATGTAAGTCAGACTTCTTGAAAAAGATTCAGAGAAAATATTGAACAAGAAAGGAGATAGGGGGTCTCCCTGTTTAATACCTCTAGAGGATTGAAAAAATCCAACTGGCTTACCATTAATGATAATAGAGAACCAAGCCTGTGACAGATTTTTAATAACAGTATAGATAAATTTTGCATGGAAACCAAATTTTGCCAAGACTTTGTATAGAAAAGACCATCTAACCCTATCAAAAGCTTTTTTGAGATCTAGTTTAACTATGCAATTTGGATCTCTTCTCTTCCTGTTAAGAAATCTAAACATTTCCTGTAGGTAAATGACATTATCAGAAATATCTCTACCATGAAGGAATGCAGTCTGGTTAGGAGAAATAATTTTTGGCATAATAGACTTAAGTCTTTCCATTAGAACTTTAGAACAGATCTTATTTATTACATTGGATAGACTAATAGGTCTATAATCATCAAAGGAGGCTGGAGTTTTCTTCTTTGGAATTATGGTGATCCATGTACTACTGATTCCCCTAGGCAGATTTGCTAAAGATTGAAAATCATGAACAGCTAGAAGGAGATCATTTGCTATGATATCCCAGGATTTAATGTAGAATTTTGCAGTAAAACCATCAGGACCTGGAGTGCTTGCTTTATTAAGACTGTAGACTATTAACTTAAGCTCATCTAGTGTGACTGGTTTCAAAAGATTGACATTATCTTCCTGAGTAACCAACTTTGGGATATGATTTAGAAAATGAGATAGAAAAGGAGAGCTATCATTGGGAACATCCTCAGTTAAAAGATCCTGATAATATTCGATAGCTTCCCTTTCCACCTCCTGAATATTTTCCAACCATTGTCCATTCCTGTCCTTAATTTTAGTGATCCTCAGTCTACTGTTCTTATCCTGAACAGATTTATGGAAGAAAGCAGTATTATTATCTCCATCTTGAGTCCATTTTATCTTAGCTTTGTATTTCCAGAATTTTTTTTGTTCAGCCATGGCCTGTACTAGCCTAGCTCTAGCCTTCCTAAGATTAACCTGATTAATAACAGAATTGTTCTGATCCGATATGGCTTCCTGAGCCTGCAGGGCTAATTCAGCTTGAGTGACATTATCATGGATGTTTCCAAATGTTTCCTTATTCCAGATTTTTAAGGCCTTCTTAAGTCTAACCAGTTTTAGGTAAAAAGCCAGCAATCCTGAGTTATGCATAGGGGTGTCCCAATCTTTCTTAATGATATCTTGAAAATCCTTTCTCTTATACCATGTATTAAGGAACCTAAAAGGTCTAGGATTTGATGCTATTTCACTACCTACAGTCAACAGCAAGGGGTTGTGATCTGAACTTACTCTATTCAAAATCTGAATTGTGGAGGAAGGGAAAGAAAGAGACCATAATGCAGTACACAGTCCTCTATCAAGTCTCTTAACTGTAGGAGATCTTAACCGATTATTAGTCCAAGTAAACAGGTTCCCAACAGTGTTAATTTCTTCCAAAGCCATTCCATTAATGAAGTCATTAAAATCTCTCATACTTCCTAAATTTGGAGTGGATGGTCCTCTATATTCAGATATTGAAGTAATGCAATTAAAATCACCAATAAACACAGAATCTGAATGGCTGAAAGACCTTAGATCAGACCAGAGATCAATTCTCTCTGATCTGGTCCTAAGTCCATAAATAAAAAAGGCATCCATAGGCTTGTTTAAGATTGAGCTAGTCAGGTTAACTCCAAGAAACTGAAGGTTGTCACATTTAACTGTAAGAGTAATATTTGAAGACCAAAAAATCCAAATCTGACCATTAGTTGCGGAGAAACAATTATCAAACTTCAGTTTTTGTCTATATGAATCACATTGTGAATTGTCATGTTTAGGCTCAATTAAACAAATGAGTTCAAATCTATGCCTGTTGATGAGATTAGATAGTCTTAACAAAGATGTATCCATCCCTCTGATGTTCCAAACCAGCATTTTAATATTAACAGATGTATTATTCATAGTGAAACATTATAGGAGCTTTTTGATCTAGTCATTATGGTGTTTTTCTGTGAGAAGAAAGTGTCATTAGAAGATTTGCTATTTATAACAACCGACTTACCTTTCTTCAACTTACCAGGCTCAGTAGATGAGGTACTGTTTTCCTGCACTTGACCATAAACCTCTTCAGGGAGGATGACACCTACTTCAGTATTAGGATCTTCAATTTGAGTGACTTCTTCACCAGATGTATCTTCCACAGCAAGGGGTAAAAACCTATTTGACCTATTTTTCTGCTGAGAAAAAATGAAATTTTTTGCAGCAATAATAGAGCTTAACGGAGAAAAAGACTTCCCTCGTTTACTGGGGAGGTCATCTTTAGCCAAAATTGTCCTAATGATAGGAGGGGCAGATTGAAATTGCCTATCCTGATTTTCAGATGACCTAGGTACTGGGGAGGGAGTAAGATTTAGACTTTCAGGTTCAGGTGGCAGAGATATAAGTTCCTTTTCAGCATCACTTTTACTGCTGACCTCAGTGCAGGGCTCAACCACAGTGCTAAGAGGAATTTGTTGTAACTCCTCAGCTACGAAGGAACATTTAACAGGTGAAAGTGTTATAACTTCCTTTTCAGGTTCACCATTACTCCTATTTTCAGTACTAAGGTCAACCTCAAGGATAGGAGGAGTTGGTTGTGACTCCTCAGGGACATTTCCAGTGAAGGTGGACTTAGTAGGTTCCTTTACTTGATCTTGTACCATCTGTTTCTTAGGGACATAAATAAATTTTTGAGCCTGATAAGTTTTTTTGTTTATCTATAATAGATACCCCAGAGCTCTCAGCAACTAAGTTTCCATTCCTGCTTATGTTCTGTTTTCCATTTACCTGTCCCAAAGAGTTTTCCACTTGTGAGTCAGATTCAGTTTTCTTAGGCCAAGTTCTTTTAAGCTCTGGATGCAGGTAAATGCAGTAACTATCTTCATGCCCTATGCATTTACAATGGAAACAATATGGAGGAATGTCTTCAAATTCTAAGGGGAGTTTTACAACATTGAATTCATTTCCATCCTCTTCGATTCCAACTCTAATGTAGGATGGTAATTTCTTTTTTAAGTCTATTTCAACACACAATTTCACACAAGAAGGCCTAGACAGGGCCTCAGTGGCAGCATCTACTTTAATAAAGTTTCCGATTTGATTACCCATGATTTCTAACATTGCAGAGTTATAGAAATAGACTGGGACGTGAGGAATTGATACCCATACCGGAACTATGGACGATTCTGCGTCTGGAGAAAAATCGGAAGTCCATTTCAACACCTTCATCTGGGCGTTATTGAAACTCCAAGAACCTTTGAGCCAGAACCTCTGGTAATCCTCCTTCTCTTGGAACCGTATAAGGATATGCCGGTAGTCAATCGATCCGATTTGAAATTTCCCTTTGAAGCCTACAGAATTAAAAGAATCATTCAGTTGAGCCATAGATGGTTTTCCCCTTGCAAACTTACCAATCAGGGCATTCCGGTAGTGGGAGGATAGGGTTTCGGCATCTTTGCGACTGACAAGGCAGGCAATTTCCCCTTTGTACTGAGTTTTGGGGATGATCTCCGGGTTCGACGGAAGGGAATCCTGGAGAGGCGGAGGACGGTTTGCGAGAGCTTGGAGAAAGGATTTGGATCCCCCTTGGCTTCTGTTGGCCGACGGGAGAGCCGCCATGGCGGCGGCGGGAAGGAGCAACGGTAACAAAGAAGACCGTTATCAGAAAAGACGTTGAAGGAGGAAGAAGAGAAAGGATGAAAACGACAATGAAATTTTCGTTTTGGCGAAATCGCACCAAAATTCACACTTAGCAACAGTGACCGCGAGAGCGAGTGTTCGAGAATGGGAAAAAAATTATTTTAATTGATACCAAAATCGCACCAAACGCAGCTACACACAGCTGTTTGTCAATTATTTTAATTCATATAGTTGGACAGTGAGGAAATAACACAAAATGTTTTCTAAGTGTTAAGTACCGGTAACGATATACCAGTGCTCTAATCCTCCAAATGCAGCTGCACACAGCTGCTTGTCATTTATTTTAATTCATACGGTTAGACAGTAGGGAAATGACATGAAATTTTTCTAAGTGTTGAGCATCAGTATATGAAACCGGTGCCTAAACATCATCGTACCGGTGCTCACAAAAATTTAATTTTCCCACCTACCCATTTTGAAATTTTCAAATATATTATCATTTCTCGCAAAAAATTGAGCATCGGTATAGTATGGTCTTACAGGTTCTACAAAAACCTACAAGTTCTGATTATTTATGTTTTATAACCCCAACCTTTTTAGAATAAGATATTTTTTAAAATTTACCAAATTTATGTTTAATTAAGCTTGTAAAACCATGAATTTGATGGTGTACATGTGAATTTGAGATTCCAGCGCTAACGGATTATATACTATAGTAAAATTACAATAGCGCCCAAACATATTTTGAAACCCTAATGACCACGTAATCCACGTTGATGAGTATCAAATAGGTTTACGAAAAGCCTGCATGTAGGTACAAAAGATACCTTGTCACTGATTGCAGTCCCGATGGTGAATTTTAATTTATTTGCAAAAGGGCCCTCCAACTAAACGCCCCAATTTATGCTAACTTTCACGCCTGGTACTCCTATGATATTTCATTTCATTGGATAAAAATGAATGGTTAAAATAATTTTTACACCACTGGCACATGACAGAAAGCGCTAGTGTATGATGTAGAGTTAGCCAAATGTGCTTAGCTAGTGTTTACTTTGAGAATTCGGGAACTTTTATTAAGACTTGTTACCATCCTCTAACTGACATTTAATTACATGAGTGATTTTAGAACACACCAGGGAGTGTAGATGTATGATGGTGTTCAATCGGATTTCAATTTGGAGTTACGAGTAAACTTTTTTGCCTTTTGCAATTTAGTCCCTCCAAGAAAGTTGGAATTGTCGGAATACAAAATTGGCAACGAAGAAACAAAATTCAATGTTGGGGAAATGTAATTTTTCAAATTGGACCCATTTCAGTGAAGGGAAAGACGTCTTTTGCGAGATAGGAATAGTCTTGTAAAATTACGAAATGACCCCAAATGTTGTTTATTGTGTTCCCACAACTTCAAAACATGTAAATCTTGGTAATCACAATTATATATGGTATTTATTTATGTGTCAAAAATTTTGCCTATTTTTAACATTAACAAAAGATGCCGTTGCATTACAATCTGTGATAAGATGTTGCTCAAATTATCCATACCGGTGCCTATAGGTAATGCACCGGTGCTATAAACCAATAAGGCAGCTACGTGCGGGTGCGTTGCGATGCCATAATTTTGTCAACAACATTAGAAAAACTTACCAAAATAAAAATATATATTGTCATCATTCGTGTGTCCATCAACCATAGTATTACTACAACACCAAATGTAAATGTCAATTTGCAACCTTAGTAATTAGGATATTTCAGGAATAATAATGCGCTAATGGTTTCACTTTCTCGCTACCAGTTGCATTGTCTCCATCACGGGACAGGAAATGACTGATCGCCTTCAAAGCTTCAGGAAACTGGTAGCTAATTAATTTCCCCATGTAGTCACACCATCTACTCTGGTGTTGGCAATCAACCCGTAGAGTTCAAACTGCACTCTCGAGTGCGGGGACACAAGAAGCAATCGATGGTACCAAGGCATGAGCAAGATTCTTGTAGAATGATTCTACAACAATTTGTGTCATAGGATGACCCCATATGTCATTCTCATAGTTAGGCACACCTGAAAGTGCACAAAGTGAAGAAATCAAACTGCAAAAACCATACGAGAAAGACTTCTCCTTGTCCTCGGTAAGGGTCTGATGTATTCCCTGTCCTACATTCCAACAAAGTTTATTTTTGATGGCATACAACTTTATTATCCTCATCTTGTGCACTTCAGTGTTAACCGTGATTGGGTCGATACGGGAGGCCACAAAGTGATACCACACTTTCATTTTCAGAGTTAGTGTTTTCTTATGAATTTTCGTCCACCCAGGAAACACGAGAGCATCCACATTGGTTCCTTCAGTTGTAATGCACTTAACCAATGTCTTCCATACATTGTTATTCAAATCATTATCCTCATTGATTAGCGCCAACATCTCATCCTCATCATCTTCTACACTGGGTAATCCATACAGTTCATTGATGGCTTGGGGGTGAGGATGACAAATATGCCATGGAAAAAAACTTTTTCCATGCCTAATCCACACCTCAAATTTCAATAGAACTCTGCAACTATGGTCAAGTTGAACACATAAGGCATAGCACAAAGCATTTCCCAACCCAATTTTCGAATAGTGTCTTGAAAGGGTAAATTTGCTTCAATTCCACGTTCTAGATAATGCTTCCTTTTTCTGTAACTTTGGGCTAGCAGTCTTGCCTCGTCTGACACAAATCTTCCCACTGCCACCCTCATGTTAAAATTTTCTGCAGGTGAAGAACACCCTTCTTTCCTAGGCCTCTTTGTCTTGGATTTGGGGGCCATCCTGTACATGGTCATAGAGGCATTTTATCAAACACTTTGTTTGCATTGTCAAATTTCTTTAATTTCAACAATAATCTAATTACGACGTTGGTCATTTGTAATGGCAACAACAAGGACAACATCACATTGATTATATAATAAAAGTAATTGCAAAAAGATATTTTACACATAAAAATCTGAATTGATCATTGTTTTTGAATTTCCACAAACTTGAAATAAAACTTTGATAAAATAAGGATTCATTCACAGAAGTAATAGATTTCCACTTCACTGTAGTGGTTTGAGTGAGAGAATAGTACCTTTTTGAAGCTCTTTTGCCTTGGGGAAAGGATATAAGGTTTTCTCAAAGAAGATGTGAAGAGGTGGTTATAAATGTAAGGTAAAATAATGACCAGGTAGTTTGATTATAGCAGAATTTTGTAGCACCGGTTCTAAAATCTACCGGTGCTAAATATCAACATAATCCCATGCAGTTGCATGGGAATTTATTTTTGTTATTCAAAACGGGACCAGAGAGCAATTGACAAAATTTCAGACTAAGTGTTGAGCACCGGTACCTTACCGGTGCTTAACAACCATTGCTCAAACTCTGTTTTCAAGTACTCTACCTCAAAATAGAGTAGGTTCCTAAGTCAATAGCACCGGTATTTAACATTTTTCTGGTGCTATGAATATCCATACATTTTGATATTTTCTGAAAATTACTTGAGGAAAATACTATTTTCAAACATAGGTAAATAAATTACATTAAAAATACTATCTAGGCCAAATAAAATGGTCCCGACGGGTACAAAAGTGAGCAAAATACAAATGGAACACCCTATCTATTCCTCTTCAAGACAACATCACCACCCACAGTTTTTCCATTCTCGTCCACCCACAGTTTATCCCCATGTGATCGCTTAATTAAAGATGGTCCACCAATGTCATCCAAACTAGGGAAAGCTGATGGAAACTCTGCAAAATCCAATTTGACATTAATTCGGATTTCATCATAAAAAAAGTACTTCTTACCGTGGAGTACAACGTGCCACTTCTCATTGCTTGGGTCTCTGATGTAGAACACCTGGTGAGCTTGACCCGCTAAGATAAACTTGTCATTCTCATAGCCCACACGATTCAAGTCAACTAACGTAAAATCCATTGGCATCTCGGTACGTACACCAACACCATTTTCAACCCAACGACACTTGAACACTACCACTTTAAACTCCATATAATCCAACTCCTAAATCTCCCCGATGACTCCATAAAATGCCATCACGGTTGCGATTGGTTTTTTGTCTCTCTTGCTCGACTGCCACATGGATTGAAATTCTAAAAAAACCTCGCTATTCTGAGTTGTGCTTTTGCTATCCTCGTAAGCAGTCAAAAAAATGTATCCATTGATATCCTTGCCCTGGTATCTCTTAACTTTGCAACTAGGTGTTCTTGCAAATTGCAGAAGTTTTGACGGCATTCCCTCCACATTACATCATTTATAAAACCTTTTGATAAACGTTGTAGAATGCTCAAGTTGCAACTAGTTCGAAGGCCATTTGGAATACAATTCTTCCAATATTGACATGTGCTCATCAACATAAATAACAGTATCACTAATGTTACGTAAAACATAAAGATGGACTTTCATTAAATCAGCATTAAATGGTGTGTATAGCGTACCTTTTGCATGTGGGATACCATTCTTCTTACCATTGTAGATATGCTTGGGAACTCTAACTACCATTTTCCTAGGCAAATTTGAAGTGCAATACTCAATGATCTCCTCTGTGACATACCTTTGGACAATGTTAGCATCTGGTCGGCATCGATTGTGTACATAACCCTTGAAGACCCCCATATGACGCTCAAATGGGTAAATCTAATGCATCCCAACATGACCACATATTATAATTTCCCTTACAATGTGGACTACAAGATAGACCATAATGTCAAAGAATGCTAGGGGAAAACACTTCTCAAACAAACAAAGAACTGGTGTCCCCTTACGCTCCAACTCATCTAGCTATTTTCTGCTAATATTCTTATGACAAATGGAGTTGAAAAAGAAACACATGCGCATGATGCATAATCTCACCTCTTCATCCATAACCCCACGGATAGCCACGAGTAAGATTTGTTGCATCAACACGTGACAATCATGCAATTTCAACACATTAAGACGTAATTCATCATTCACAAACTGAATTACATTGGAAAGTAGCCTGATGGTACCTTGACTCCCCCAATGCACTCACAGACCGACCTCCTCTCGCTGATAAAAATATTGTAAGGGGTTGGTGGTAGGTATGGCCGTTTACCTTTCACCTCAGAAGCTAAGTCAACTCTTGTACCAACCTCAACTAGGTTGTTCTTTGCATTCAAGCCGTCCTTCGTCGTACCTGGAGTGTTAAACAGAGTACCAATTAAACTCTCACACACATTTTTCTCAATATTCATCACATACAAACAATGGAGAACCTCCAGAGTCTCCCAATATGGCAAATTGAAGAATATTGATCTTTTCTTCCAAGGTCCATCATTTAAGAAAACCACTTTTGATATTTTGTTTCCTAGAACAACATTGAGTTTTTTCACCTTGTTGTGGATGGAAAACTCACTCAATATTATTGGCACCTTCCTCCTCTCCCTCCTCCCAAAAAAATTAATTTCATCATCTCGTAACTTGTGCTTTGCCTGGAGGAATTTCCTATAACCGAGATAGACAGTTTTTTGACCATTTTTAGCAGCGTAAAATCACTTGCTTCCTCACACATGGGACATGCCTTAGCAACATCACCTTTAGAGTGAACTTTGTAGAAAAATCATTAATATTTCAGAACAACATCACCTTTAGAGCGAACTTTGTCCCACGATTACCATCGAACACCTCAACACCTCATCACCTTCAAATCTTCAATGAGTGGGGCAAGGTAAGTATCGATGTCACTTCTGGGTTGCCTTGGACCAGAAATCATTAATGGAATCAAAACATATTTTCTCTTCATGCATAAATAAGGAGGTAGATTGTAAATACAAAGCATAACAGGCCATGAGCTATGTTTCGATGACATATTACCAAAGGGATTCATACCATCAGTACACAGAGCCATTCACAAATTCCTGAGATCTTCACCAAACTTAGGATACCTGATGTCAAAATTCTTCAATTAATCCCCATCCACTGGGTGACTAATGATATCATCATTTAAACAACCCATATCCTTGTACTATTTCATTTTTTTTGCATCCACAGCATTCTTGAACAACCTCTTTAGCCTGAGGACAATAGGAAGGTACCACCGGCATTTCACAGGGACTCGTTTCCTTACCTTCACACCGACCTATTCATAAATAGCATTATTTCTTCTCTCTTTATAACGAGATACCTTGTGTATAGGGAAAGCCACCGCTTTTTACAAGGCATCCTTATATAAAACAAAATTATTGGGGCATGCATGTATCTTTTTATACTCCATTCTCACTGGGTACATAATTCTCTTTGCATCATACAGGTTGTCCGGTGAACCATTTCTGTTAGGGGGGGGGGGAGGGAGGATTTTCATATTCAAAAGCATCAAAAACTTATCCATGCTAGTATCGGTCCACGATCCAATGCTTTTTAGGTTGAACAACTCCATTAAACATGACATTACACTGTCTTTCTCCTTGCAACCAGGATACAACAATTTGTCCTTCTCATCAAGAAATGTTGACAAAACCTCAAGCCTCCCCCTAAATTCATCTACCACCTCCTCACACATGTCATCTTATTTTAAATCCCCAAAATATTCCCTCTTGCTACCTACAACCATGTCCAGCGGTGGATTCTCCCCTTGAAAAGTTCAAACCAAATAATCCTTCGAGAACCCTCTCATGTACAAATGGAGTTGCAACAAATCTCATTCATCAGTACGCTTACGGTTCTTACAATCACGACAAGGACATAGGATGCGATTTTCACGACTAAAAGCATAGTCCAAGAAGTCCCAAACAAAAGCAAAAAATTCATTACTCGCCAATCTAACATTGTGATAAACATGCTTACTCCTCTCAATGGAACGATGTATGTCTACAATGTAATCAATTTGCAACATTTAAACATCCAAAGGAATATACAATTACACTAAAAACTATAAGCTCATTCATAATACACCCTATAAACATGCAACATGCATGATCACACAATACTACGATCCTACCACACACCATACTTCAAATCACATGAAATCAAAGCCATACATTACATCAACAACATTTGCAAATAAAAACTATTCATCAAGAGTGTTAAGAAACATTACAATGTTCAACCCACAAGATATTTATAGAAAAATATCATTCCACATATATTCCACCTTAAATGATAATTTTTTTTAAAAAATAAAATACCTTCAAGGAAATTCATTGACGAGCATTCAATGAATTCTGCAACCCTAAATTTCCATTAAGACATCCAGAATCCTCCTCCTTTCTTTTTTTACTCGATAAGATTGGGGGTAGGTGAGCATTTAATGCATCAATAGCACCGGTCTAAGCATATATTACTAGTGTTATTGATGCAGCCGAAACATTAGCACCAGTATTTATACCGGTTCTAAAAATAAATGAAATTACCGATGCTCATAATTTTCTCTTTTCCCACAGTTTTTCATATCTTCAATCAAACGCACCGGTACATATTACCGGTGATCAAATATTTCCCGTATTTTACAAATTTCAGCAACGGGACAAATAAACCGGTGCTGATTGTATACCGGTGCTATATGTTTTCCCGCCATTTCTTCCTAAAATGCAATGGTACAGGAACAATTACCGGTGCTATTGATATAAATTCTCACGTAAATGTTTTAGAGGACCGCTTATCTTCACTAGTATCGGTCATACGGGTGCTCAAAATTATCTACATTAATCTACATTCTCTAATAAGCATCGGACCTGAGCACCGGTATGTTTTTTACCGATTCTATTACCTCTTGGGCAACGGGTTTTTAATACACATACATTTATATCGGTGCAATAGGTGATTTATAGCACTGGTCCAAGTGCACCGATGCATATGTCCCCAATTTCCAGTAGTGTATAAACATATAAACCTATCTTATGCCTATGTCACACACTGTGGAGATAGCCAGGTATTTCCCTACGTCTGTCACACGAGGTACTTACCACCAATACATGCTTATCTCACTGTCTCTGTAATGAGAGATGCGCTCTTATACTAGGACTCTGCAGACCATCCCCATTGACCCGCCTCCACCTTGCATTGTTAAAAATCGAGCGAAGGCATTTCAAAGGTCAAAGATAATATATATATATATATATTTTCACCTAACTCACTCTATGCTACAGATAGGGTAGTTAGCGATAAACCCTGGGTATGTGCACAGAGATGTCAGGGTCCAACAGTCATTTAAACACAACAACGTCCGGGTTGTCAATTCGTCCGTGTTGCTAGGAGTAGAAAGTATAGTAAACGGGGGGGATTGGTTTTTCAACTAGGAAATAAGAACATGAAAGTAAAAAGCACGTAAACTATATTAGCTAGACTCTTTGTGACCCACCTCTACTTGAGGTCGTTAGTTGCAGCTAATTAACGCGAGCGAAGGCACCAATGTCTAAAGGGTTCAAATCTAAATTTATAGATCACTACTATGCTACCAATAGGGTAGTTAGCGGTAAGCTATAAGTATGTCCACAAAGATGCTAGAACCTAACAGTCAATTAAACACAACCACGCCCAGGTTGTCAATCCATATGTGTTTCTAGGAATTGATAGTATGGTAAACCCGGGGGGGGGTTGGTTTTTAAATGAACAACTACAAATATGGAAGTAAAAAGCATGTAAACTATATTAGCTAGACACTTGGAGAATGCTTGCGTAACATGGTTGATTTAATGCTTTGATCCTCAATTCATTCACATGCAAGATTTAGACAACCTAATCTAGTGCCATAACACATGGTGTTGTCAATGGTCAACACTACCCCGTACTTGTCACATTGGGTGCGTTTACAATCTTCCATCGACACCGCCTCTATAATCAGGGAAGTCTAACAAGGTCTGACCATTGTTGTAGGTCTATTTCTCCCCGTACAATTATGTCATGGGCACTCCACCACAGATGCTCTACTCCCTAGGCCTAGAAACGAGGCAAAGGGAGGTAGGCACCTTATCTATGACACTAGGACCTCTTACAACCCTATCTTGCTACTTTTCACTATGTCTACCTATAACCCTTCAGACTACTTTAAATAGTCAGCTAAGACTTATGTGCTGGCAATGCAGCAGTAAGAATTGGAAAAGACCTACGTGTACACACCTACGTGGACACAAACCTTGGTACCCATAACACATCTGGGGTTTTTCTTCCCCGAGGGGAGGGGGGTATCAATATTTACACCAACATTAATATATACTAGAATATGTGCTAATGGAGTGTAATATTCATGCAATTCTAACATTCAAGAACAAGTCACAATAATATCACAGGCACAATAATTAGGATGAACTAAGAATATCATAAAAGCATAAATTAACACGTGAATACAATTATCCCCAAGCTATGAAAGTTACTCCCTAGACATGGAATTCAAATATAGATTTAAATTCCACATCACACGATCAAAGTAAAATAAAAAGGAGAGAAAGAAAGAGGAGAGAATATTTCTCTCTCCAGGATGCTCTCCAAATTACAAATGAACTAATGAAAAATTATCCGACTCCTTAACCTTAGCATACTAAGGCTATATTTATAGTAGTGGGGGATTGGGTCTAAAAATAGGCCCAAAATAGGCCAAAAAAGTGTAAAACCCTAGTTCAGCCGCCACTGGCACCGATCGTCGTGCATGGTGCAGTTCGCGCTACTCATCAGGGTCGTGCAGGCGTAAGGCATGGGACTGGCGCAACCCATTTAATCCAAACTAGCATGGGCCATGGGATCTGGTGCGGTTAGCGTCATCTCTTTGGCGCGGGCCGTGGAATTATCTGCGAGTCATGTTTGATGCGGTCCGTGGCTTCTGGTGCGACCCATCATCAGAATGGTCATTTTTGCACATCTGATCAATGGGCCATGTGGTTTGGTGTGGGTCGTCATTAGAATCCTCATTTTGCTCAGTATTTTGGCATGGGCTGCTTAATTCTTCACATCCCGCCGACTGGTCTTGATATTTTGCACTTGAAATGGCACGGGCAGTAAAAAAATGATGATCCGTGCTCATACTTAGCCATATTTTGAGTTAGAATGGGCACTAAAGCATGTGGCTTGTCGAGATTGGCGCGGTCCGCACCGACCCGTTTGTGCTTCGGGCGACCAAACATTTTTCCTTTGCCACGTATGAAGCGTTAGTCCATTTTGAGAGTTCTTGTAGTCGATTTCATGGTTCTCGAGGATATGAATCCAATGGAACCAACCTTGAAGGCCAATTATTCTTAGATCATTCGAAAAAGTTAGCTCACCTCTCGGACTACGATTCTCCATTTCTTCCTTAGATGTTTTGAACTCCAATGCCACCTATCTTTTGCTCTATCATTCTACTAGAAAAGTTAAGTAACTATGTTAATCATGTAACAAACTAAGAAAAAGGGCTAAAAACTACAAAATATAAAGCCTTGGGGGCAATTGATATCTACTTCCAAACCTCATGTAGATCATTGAACCATTCACTCATTTAATCACATTTGTTACCTATGGGGAATGTTATCACTTCCCATTCGAATATCAACATTCATTCCTTCTTAATAGTAATTTACAAAGACAAACAATGACCATTTGCAAACCTCATTGACAATCACTCTAGGCAAACCACACCATGGAGGTATTTCATCAACGACATTTCACACGAAAGACCATAGATTTGATAACAACACACCTTCTACCAACGACATAGCCATTTAACCGAACATAGCATTCATTAGGCTAAACCTCGAACAAAGCACATTCAAGATTCAACCTTTCATTTCATCTATAGGATAAATATGAGAACAATCCACACTAACATACTTATCTAGCAAGAATCACAACACATTATGCACGAGAAGTTCTAAGTCCATGTTCTTGGATTTTCATGCCAAAGAGCTTAGGAATTTGTCACTTTCCTAACACCCTAACACTTTAATCATACAAACACTTCCTATTCTCAAACACTCCATGGCAAAAATGAAGTAAACATAGCATTAAGAACACATGAATGCTATATAACAAAAGCTTCAAGAACAAGTGAACTAATCTATTCATTGCTTTAACTACTTGTTGTTAAGATAAATCTTATATCCTTCTTAGATAGTAGTTTGCAAGAGTGAATTCGACATCTCTTATCAAACCTCACCAATGTCACCTTAGTCGAAATATAACTAAACGTATCCCATTGATGGCCTTGAGCACAAAGAATCAACAAGATTGGCAACACTTATAAACACTACACAGTGTCTAAGCATTTAACCATTTCATGCATTTACACAAGATTAGCCAAGAACGATCGACATTCATACACTTATCTCATTTTCTACCTAAAACAAACATGACAATGAGTTCAACTTCATCACATTCATCTAGCAACTATCAACACATCAACATCATTTAGAAGCTCTAACTCATTCTCTTGGATTCAACATTGAAAGAGGGGAAAATTAGCTACTTTCTCCCAACCCCAACAAGCAATCATACAAGCAATTCATATACTCAAACTTCCAAAAACATTAATGCCATTAACAATCCACATTCAAAGCTCAATAAATACACAATAGATAAAGCAATAGATAGATAGAAATGGTTCTCAAGACATTAGCAAGGAAGTCTCAATCAATTGCTCACAAGTACAAAACTAAGCTAGATAATCAAAACCCATAACATTGAATATAAATCTACAAAAAAAGAATAAGAAATGGAAGAAAATGGTGAAAAACTAAGGTTTTGGAAATAAAATAAAGTAGATAATACTTTAAGGCCTAATGCTTCCTATCTACAATTAAGTAGATCATGTCAAGTAGGGGTCGTCCACAAGAAGAGGGATCTTTTCAAGTGTTTAAACATATATAGGAGAAAATATACTAGGCATATACATACATAGATACATATAAAAGCATGTAAATAAAGGGGGTGTTTAGTTTGTTTTTTATCCTAAGTTATCAAAATGAAACACAACAATTAGCAAAGCAATAGAAATATGCTAATCATGCAAGACAACTAAAGATAAGATGAAAACAACAATTGACGGAACCTTAAGCACAATTGACTTCCACTTCCAAGCCTCTTACCCATCATTGAACATGCAACCTATTTACTACTTTCACTTCTTGTTGTAAAGACTAAACTTCTATCCTTCTTAGATAGTAGTTTGCAAGGTGACTTCGACATCTCTTGTCAAACCTCACAAATGACTCCCGTAGTCGAAACACGACTAAAAGTATCCCATTGATGGCATTTAGCACAACGTATCAACAAGCTTGGCAAAACTTATAAACACTACACCGTGTCTAAGCATTTAATCAATTCATGCATTTACACAAGATTAGTTAAGAGCGATCGACATTCATAGACTTCTCTCATTTGCTACAAGCAACAACATGAAAACGAGTTCAACATTATCATATTCATCTAGCAATTATCAATCCATCAACACAATCAAAAGCTCTAAATCATACTCTTGGATTCCTATCAAGAAAAGGGGAAATTAACCAATTTCCCCAAACCCTAAGAAGCTTATCATACAAGTACTTCATATACTCAAGCTTTCAATAACATTAATGACATTAACAAACACATTCAATGCTCCATAAATGCATAATAGTAAGAGTATCAAATAGGATACAAATTGTTCTTAAGACACGGGCTTGGAAGCCTTAGTCAATTGCTCCCAAGAACTAGATTTAGCTAGTACAAATCATAGTAACATCCATAAACAAATGCATAGAGAAATGAAGAGAGAAAAGATGGAAAAGATGAAGAACCTGGGGTTGGGAGAAGAGGAATTTTGGACAAGAAGGATAAGATATGAAGTGGGTGGCCAAAATTCCTTTTATAGTACAAGAGGGAGGAAAAGAAAAGCAAAAAGAAAAAGTGTAGCAGACTCCCGCCCGGGCGGGAATGGGCACGCCTGGGCAGGAACGACCTCACCCTGGCAGGAATGGCCTCGCCCAGGCGAGAATGGCCTCGCCCGGGCAAGGATGACCATTCTCACCCTTGTGTCGCCTTGCCTTCAAATCCTTGATTCTTTTTGTCTTCGATCTTCAAAGCTAGTCTTCAAATCTTCAAAGTCTTCAAAAGGTGATCTTTAATGGTCTCCGATCTTCAAATCTCGATGTTCTTCCTTTGTCACACAAAATACACTTGGAAAAAGGTTAAGGAGCGTAAAGTTGCTCTTACCTCTCCTAATAAAATTTCAAGGTAAAACACAAGCTCTTTATAACAAAAGAGCACAAAAGTGATCCCAAAAAGTACTAAAATATGCACATAAAATGGACACATCAAACCTCCCTGCACTTAAACCTTACTCGCTCTCGAGTAAGAAAAGATCCAAGCGCACGAAGAAATTAACGTATCCACATCCCTACCACTATTCCCCCAAGTCACTACCTCACAAAACTCTCAATATCACACATCCCAACGTTAAGATCAAATGAGAAGTTTTCCACAACCCCCATTCCTAAATCTACCCAAACCATATCAACCTATCAATTCATTGATATCCCTAAAACATCTCCAAATCCTGAATTCATAATCCTAAATCCAATGGTACAGGGTGAAGCTAAAAGCATACATAAAGTTCAAACACATACTCCACTCTATACCAATATATCATCCTAAAAACAAAGTATCTCAACAATCAAGAATTTCATAACTTACTTCGTTTCCCCACTAAATTTCCCAATCCCAAGAGGTCTCAAGATGTCAAGCTACCCGATCCATCCATATGGCCACCACAACCTTATGACTCCAATGCCGGCAAATGAGTGAACACATAACATTTTTCTTTTTTTTCTTTTTCTCTCTCTCTCATTTTGCCTAGGAGCCCTTTGGGGTTCTCATCCTAGCCAGGTCGCCCTTTTGGGTTTTCGACCTATCCGGGCCCCCAATGTTGCCTAAGATGCCCTCTTGGGTTTTCAACTTAGCGGGATTAAAGCAATTTATTGTTTTTTTGTGTTTTTCCAAACAAAAGTAGCTAATTATGTACGTGTAAATCGTTAACCCCCCCTCCCCACACTTAAAATCATACATTGCCCTCAATGTAAAATACCTAAGGCAATAAGTTTCAAGTATAAGGACAAAGGAAAAACAACTTACAACTATTGATGCGACGACTCCACCAAGCTCCAAGAGTCCAACGAACAATTAACAATATAGCACATCACCACAAAAAATGGTGACCTTTGGAAGATGGAGATGGGTTATTTGGGGGAGTTCTTGAATTGGAGAAGAGAGGCAATGAAGAAGAAATAAATAAATAAATAATTTAAAAAAATTGAACAGTGCCCGCACGCATCGCGCGGGCGGGGGCTTGGCCGCGTGGGCGAGAAGGCTCCCAGCATCCACAACCAGCCTGATTCTCTGGGATTTTTTTGCCCGTGCCTGTCGCGCAAGCAGGAGCCTGGCTGCCCAGGTTGGAGAGCTCCCAGCTTCCCGCGGTCAGCTTCCTTGATAAGTTTTTTTCCCTCCTTCTTCCATGGCCAAATTTTTTGTTCCAAAATTGTCGTCGATTCTCCAATGCCTGACCTATTTTGCTACAAAATTATGGAAAACACAACCGTAATATAAATAAAATAAATTTAAACAATGAAAAATAACAATAAAAATTTAAATTGAGATAACCTCGACGAAAAGTCACGAATGACGATCTGGATGATAAAAACCAAGTTTATTTAACATTGTCGGCACGAATTACACCCCTTCTTGGAGCTTACTCACAAAATGAACTGAGATGATCGATCTCCATTCCCCGATCCGGGTAAAAACAATTGGGATTCACATCATCCCCCAACAAAACCTTCTTCAAATAGCTAAGGGTTTCTTCACGTTCGCTCAACTTTCCAAAAACACACCTTTTTTATTCCATTGTGATCCCAAGCACGTGAGCGTTCGGGGGTTTCTCTCCTTCTACAAAGGGTGAACATTTAAGAGTTTTCGGTGGTGGTTTGCACTCTTCCACCGAAGTCTTTTCAAGAGAAGGATGGAAAACCACCCTTATTGGCTTACCCGTGGATGCACAAAAAGTTGGATGTTGTTTTACCAAGAATGTATTCGCCATTGTTGTTTTCCTTCAAGTTAGTAATAACAACATTTGAAATCAAGGCATCACTCAAAACATCATCTATGGCAACATTTAAGGAACTACCATCTTTGGGCTCAATTACATCTTGCTCTTTATCATCAATAACATGAATAACTTGGTAACAATGGTATCTACTAGGATGATCAATACAATTATTAGTGTCAAATTCTACCTTCCGCCCATTAAATTCCATGGTCAATGTTCCTTTATGCACGTCAATTATGGTCCTTGAAGTCTTTAGAAATGGCCTTCCTAAAAGAATAGGTTTAGAACTATTGTCACCTCCCATTTCAAGAACATAAAAGTCTGCAGGGAATGTCAAAGAATCCACTTTCACCAACACATCCTTCACAATAACTTTCGGGTATGTGCTAGAGTGATCGGCTAGTTCGATAACAACCCCGGTTTTGTGCAAAATGCCTAAATTTAGACTTTCATACAAGGAATGTAGGATTACATTGATTGAAGAACCCAAATCTAACATGGCCTTGTTAACACACTTGCCTCCTATCTCATAAGGGATTGTAAACATTCCTGGATCATCACAACTAGGTGGCATTTCATCATTAAACACGGCGGAGACATATTCACTCTTCACACTACTTTTCTTAATTTTCAATTGTTGTTTCCTATTGATGATACATAACTCTGTAATAAATTTAGCATACATAGGAACTTGATTTAGAGCATTTAAGAGTGGAATATTTACCTTGCATCTACGAAAGACTTCGTAGGTGTCTTTGGTGTCCTCCTTGGTCCTCTTATCCTTTAATACCTCCGGAAATGGTGGTTCTGGTGCATAGATAGGGATCTCCACCCCTCTTGACTTCTTGTGTGGTGGGGATGAGGTTTCAGGATTTGATCCCAGTCTTGGCACAAATGTCTCCACCTCAATTTCTTCTTCTTTGCTTTCTTTGTCCAACTCCTCGGCCTTCCTTTCATGGTCTTCTTCTTTCTCAACCATCCACTGAACAACAACCCTTTCTTGGGGCTCCTTCACTTCCCTTCCACTTCTCAATGAGATTGCACTCACATTTTATCGACGGTTGATCTTTGATGTGTCCATTTTATGTGCATAATTTAGTACCATTTTGGGTCACTTTTGTGATCTTTTATTATCAAGAGCTTGAGTTTTACCTTGAAATTCTCTTAGGAGGGGTAAGATAAACTTTACGCTATTTTACCTCTTCTAAGTGGATTTTGCGTGACAAGGGAAGCACACTGAGGCATGAAGACCGAAGGCCATTAAAGATCACATTTTCAAAGACTTTTGAAGACTTGGTTCGAAGACATGAAGACCGGAGGCCATTGAACACCATTTTTGGAGACTTTGAAGACTTGAGAAATGAGAGGGATTGCTATGAAGATGAATGTATACCACAAGAAGAAGGAAAGGAAACAAGGCAAAATTCTGGCACCCGTCGCGAGTTGCAATGGCCTCGTCGCAAGACCATTGCGAGTCACGATGAACCCGTCGCGAGTCGCGAGTTGCGACCAACGGGTGGCCAGAATTTCACCTTATCCTTTTTGTACTATAAAAAGCACTCTCTTTCCTCTCATTCACAACTTCTGGATCTGCATTTTTGGAACTGTTTAGAACCCTATTTTCTTCCATTTTCATCTTTGAAATCTCTTGTTTTATGTTTGGTTGTTTAGTATTAATTAGTATGAACTCTTGTAGCTAAACCTAGTTCTTGGGAGCAATTGACTAAGGCTTCCAAGCCCATGTGTTGAGAACAATTTGTAGCCTATTTAATACTCTTACTACTATGCATTTATGGAGTATTGAATGTGTTTGTTAATGCCATTAATGTTATTGAAAGCTTGAGTATATGAAGTACTTGTATGATATGATTGTAAGGGTTTGAGGAAATGGGTTGATTTCCCCCTTTCTTGATAGGAATCCAAGAGTATGATTTAGAGATTTTAATTGTGTTAATGGATTGATAATTCCTAGATGAATATGATAATGTTGAACTTTTTGTCATGTTTGTTGCTTGTAGCAAATGAGAGAAGTCTATGAATGTCGATCGTTCTTGACTAATCTTGTGTAAATGCATGAATCGGTTAAATGCTTAGACACGGTGTAGTGTTTATAAGTGTTGCCGAGCTTGTTGATTCTTTGTCCTAAATTCCATCAATGGGATACCTTGAGTTATGTTTCAACTACGGGAGTCATTGGTGAGGTTTGACAAGAGATGTCGAATTCACTCTTGCAAGCTACTATCTTAGAAGGATAGAAGTTTAGTCTTTACAACAAGTAGTGAAAGTAGTAAATAGGTTGCGTGTTCAATGATGGATAAGAGGTTTGAAAGTGGAAGTCAATTGAACCCAAGGTTCTGTTAATTGTTGTTTTAATCTTATCTTTAGTTGTATTGCACGATTAGCATAGTTCTCTTGCTTTACTAGTTGTTGTATTTCAATTTGATAACTTAGGATCAAACCAACCAACCCCCCTTGTTTACATGCTTTTATATTTATCTATGTATGTACATGCCTAGTATCTTTTCTCCTATATATGTTTAAATGCTTGAAAAGATCCTTCTTCTTGTGGACCACCCCGACTTGCCATTATCTACTTAATTGTAGATAGGAAGCATTAGGGCTTACAAGTATTAACTTTGAGAGGTACGGCGACGACCTCCCAATCTCCGGTTGGGAGGGTAGTTTACCATTTTCCCGGGCCTCCATCCACTTCACCACTTGAGCTATTTGGCTCAATTGAGTTTCCAAGTTCTTGATGCTTGCCTTGGCTTCATCTTGGAAATTTTCACTGTTCTCCTCACACATTCCTAACCGATGAATGGCTTGCATCACCTCATCCTTTGTTAACCCCGAGCTCTCTCCTTGGTCTCGGGGTTTGTCTTGGAGCCTTTGAATTTTTTTAAGGTGGACTATATTGTTGGTTAGAAGACCAATACGGTTGAGGGTTTTGGATTCCTTGAGGGTTTCCATACCGGAGGTTTGGGTTATCACGATTTCCCAAATTGTACGACCGGTTTTGGTACCCTTGATAACCTTGGTAGCCTTGGTGACCTTGGTAGCCTTCCTTGAAATCCTTGGTTACCTTGGTAGCCTTGATTTCCTTGATATCCCATGGCACTCACCTTCTCAAAATAGTCCTCTTGCAAAGTAGGGCACGTGTGTATAGGATGAGCCAAGTAACAAATTTTACATGATTTAACATGTCGCGCATTCCCGGGCTTCGTCACCAATAATTTCACTATAGATGTAAGGGCCGAGACTTCGTCCTTGAGCTTCCCACTATTGGAAGAGTCACTTGTGGGCATTGGATTTCTCCTTCTCAAATTGGCCCTTGAGCTAAAGTTTCTCGATTCTTCCGCTAGCTCCTTATACAATTGCTTCGCTTCAGATGAAGTTTTGTTCCCAAGAGTTCCACCACAAGAACTTCTTACCAACCTATGATCATCATCAAGAAGGCCATTGTAGAAGTAATAAACCAAACCCCCCTCCGAATAACCGTGGTAAGGGAAACTTTCAAGAAGCTTCTTGAATTTCTCCCAATAGTCGAAGAGAGATTCTTCATGCCATTAAAGGATGTTTCTTATGTCCTTCTTTAAGGAAGCGGACCTCGAGGCCGGGAAGTATTTGGCTAGAAACTTCATTTTCATATCGAGCCAACTCTTGATGCTCTTGGGTGGTAGGTAGTGGAGCCAATCTCTTGCACCATCCCTTAGTGTGAACGTGGATGCTTTCAACTTATAGCAATCTTCATCCACTCCATGGGGGACCATACCACCACACAAGAAGTGAAATTCGGTAAGGTGTTTGTTGGCATTCTCCCCTTGCCTACCAAGGAAGATGGGTAGCATGTTGATAAACCCTGTCTATAGCTCAAAGTGCCCGTTTGGTCCAATCACGGGATACTCAATGCACATTGGTTGTTGATCGAGGTTGGGGAACAAGATGTCTCTTAACAATGCTTGCCCCTAAAGGAATCTCCCTTTTTTGGAGAGGAGAAGCTAGCCCTTGGAGAGGAGAATGTTGAGGTCCCCCTCCCAAATGCACATATTTGTGCTTAAGTTTATGTTCCATAGAGGAAGAGGTATCCAAAAAATGGTCACTAGGAGGGGTGTTATTAACACTTTCAAAAGAAAGCCTCCTAGCCCGTCTCAAATTCAACTCTAACTCGGGGTCGTAGTGTAAGGGTTCTTGTGAAGAGGATTGCGTACGAACCATACACCAAGAACTTGAAAAATACATCTCCAAGCTAAGTGAAAATGGAAAATTCACTTAAGAAATAAAAATAAAAGTAAACTAACAAATATTTACAATTAGCATATAATCACACATGATATGCCCAAACACTTAAAAATAAACGCCTCTTCCCCGGCAGCGGCGCCAAAATTTGGGAGGTCATCCTCGTACCTCTCATAGTTAATACTTTTAAGCCCTAATTCTTCCTATCTACAATTAAGTAGATAATGGAAATTCGGGGTCGTCCATGAGAAGAGGGATCTTTTCAAGTGTTTCAATATATATAGGAGAAAACATACTAGGCATATACATACATAGATACATATAAAAACTTGTAAACAAAGGGGGGGGTTTGCTTTTTTTTTATCCTAAGTTATCAAATTGAAAGACAACAATTAGCAAAGCAAGAGAACTATGCTAATCATGTAAGATTTTTAAAGATAAGAGGAAAACAACAATTGACGGAACCTTCGGCGCAATTGATTCCACTTCCAAGCCTCTTATCCATCATTGAACATGCAACCTATTTACTACTTTCACTACTTGTTGTGAAGACTAAACTTCTATCCTTCTTAGATAGTAGTTTGCAAGAGTGAATTCGACATCTCTTGTCAAACCTCACCAATGACTCTATTAGTTGAAACACGACTAAAAGTATCCCATTGATGGCATTTAGCACAAAGAATCCACAAGCTTGGCAACACTTATAAACACTACACCGTGTCTAAGCATTTAACCAATTCATGCATTTACACAAGATTAGGCAAGAACGATCGACATTCATAGACTTCTCTTATTTGCTACAAGCAACAACATGACAACGAGTTCAACATTATCATATTCATCTAGCAATTATCAATCCATCAACACAATCAAAAGCTCTAAATCATACTCTTGGATTCCTATCAAGAAAAGGGGAAATCAACCCATTTCCCCAAACCCTAACAAGCATATCATACAAGTACTTCATATAATCAAGCTTTCAATAACATTAATGACATTAACAAACACATTCAATGCTCCATAAATGCATAATAGTAAGAGTATCAAATAGGATACAAATTGTTCTTAAGACACGGGCTTGGAAGCCTTAGTCAATTGCTCCCAAGAACTAGATTTAGCTAATACAAATCATACTAACATCCATAAATAAATGCATACTAACAACTCTCGGACCACAATTCTCCGCTTCTCCCTTGGCCATTTTGAACTCTAATGCCTCATATCTTTGATATATGTGGCCATTCTAAGCTTCTTCCTTCTACTACCATGATTTGATATATGTGGCCTTCGTCTACTACCATTCTTTGATATATGTGGCCTTCATCTACTACCATTCTAATGTAAATGGCCTTTGATCTTTTCTACCGTCCTTGCGAACGACCTTCAATATCTTCTATCGCCCTTGCAAATGGGCTTTATATAGAATGTAATGAAAAGTATCCACGAGCAACCTACTAAAGATGATTACAAAGGAAGAACTATGAGGCCATGGATACAAAATTTCCATTAGTACTAATTAAGTCTACAAAATGTGGATTTAGAGAAGAAAACAAAACATGGCCGACTAAACCCCTCGTCACGTAAACTCAAATAATACTAGCTATGCAACATATAAAACAAGCCATTTATTACGCCAAATGCAACGGTTAACGCACACATAATGAAGCAGATCATACCCCCCACACTTAACCCTTTACTCGTCCTTGAATAAATAAAGACAAGAAAAATGACTAAGAGAAGTGTAGTGTTTGTGCATAAGTTAACTGAGACATTCAACTTATTCCTAGATTGCCTTGTTTCCCCCAAAAGAGCAAGAATCTCACTACTCTCCCACTCCCCGAAGAACCTAAGTAATCAAACTACCAATAGTAAAATGTGGAAAAAGGTAAGCAAAGAAGATAAGTGTCAAGCTATCTTACTTTTCCCAAAATGATCCCTAAAAGCAATCAAAGAGTCATCTCAAAAAACAATCCACCAAGGAAATCCAAGAGTCGTCGACTTGGTTGTAAAATAGGGTTAACTCTTGATTGTCGACCTAGTTACAACCAAGGAGGCAAATGTATCATCAACCTAATTTTTCTTTCTCTCAATTTCTCTCATTTTCCTAGAATCCCTTTCGGGTTTTATCCTAGCTTTAACACACAAAGGGTACTTACTTCTCACCTTTTTCCACACGGCCTCTCATTTTTTACTAGGTTTTAAGCCTAGTCGGGCATAGCCTCTCATTTTTACTTAGGTCTTTCGACCTATCAGGGATTTTTCCAATGTTACCCAAGTCGCCTTTTCAAGTTTCCAACTTGTGTGAGTTTTTATATTTTTTTCATTTTTTTTATTTTTCAATTTTTATGGTGTAGCACAAAATTGCCCTGAAAGTGGGCTTCATACTACAAAAGATAAGATAAAAAATAAAATCACACCACCTGTATCCTAAAACAACCCCATGAGAACTAGGAACCCTACCTAGCATGCCAAACCACCAAGTGTACATCCAAAAGCATCCCAAACAATCGAGAAAAACTACCAAGAAAAACACAAAATTGCACCGAGAAATCCCAAGAATGAAAACTCCCTAAGTGCTCACTACTCCCTCCCCCACACTTAACCAATTCATTTCCGTCCATGCAACAAAAACCATATAAAAATAAAAGTGACGTTGGGAGAAATAGTGACACTCACTGTCGCAGCCTCGAAGAGCTTTCCTCCTCGTGCCTCGTGTTGCTCCTCTTAATGTTGCCCGTTGCTTGAATTACGACCTCAATGGAATCCATCCTCATGCTAAGCTCCTCTATTTGAGACCTCACACCTCCTATCGCTTGGAAAACCTCTTGTAACACTTGGGTGAAGCTCGAAAGATAATCCTCGAGTGAGTATAGTCGGTTAATGATGTTTGTAGATAGGCGAGAGTGGCTATGAGGTGCTCTCAAAGAGGTCTCACCCTCGGCCCCATCAACATTTATCTCTGGAGTGGATACAACTCCGTAAAACTCCTTCTCAAAATGTGGGTCGGGCTCAACAAATAGGTCATCCAAACATGTGTCGTGGGTGATAGCAGTGCCCTCCGGTTGAAGAAGTACCATGAAGCAACAGGTGTTTGCCCCGCCATAAAGCCATACAAACCGATCCTCTGATGTCGTAGGCCCTACCATGAATGCCTTAGCTAACTTCTCAGTATTGTACTTTGTTCTCGATCGTCCCAAGTTAGTAAATGATTGCTGTGTAATTGCATGCTCTAAGTACTGTGCCAGTAGCCCCACCATGCTGCCCATAGAAATTTTTCCACTCTTTCTATCCCTCACTGCTAAACACTCATGCACAAATGACCCTACCAGATTCAGGTAGAAATGACCCTCAGAAGTCATTGCCCAAAGGCAACGAACATCGAAACCCGAACATTGTGTTGGCTCACCGTGGTATAAAACCCCCATTTCCAGTAACTGGCAAACGTAAGAAAATGTTGGATGGACCAAGGCAGTACTCTTGCACAGATTCTTCCAATCAATCCCTCTCAGCTGCCTCCAAAAGTTCCCGAGAGAGAAAGGCATCCCTTGACGGCGTGTCCTCGGGATCTCCTTACTGTACCTTAATCCAAAGGCGTGGGCTACCTCTCGGTGCATCATATGGTACTCCTTATCATCAAGATTTAATTTGATTTCCTTGTGACCATTATCGTTCATGACTGACCAAAGAGTAGCTACATTTGTAATAGCCTTCATGAACAACTTCTTTCCATGGAGGTAATGGTCAGGACTATTCATCAACATATCTCTATCTTCAGCACTGTTAAACCTGAACATGACATAACCATTCTGCTTGCTTTGAACATTACACTGCACCTTCCACTTGGCCACCAACAGAGTTCGAATTGCATACATTCCCGGGAAGAAGCCCGGAAACACACCCAAGAATCCGAAAAAAGGTTTATGAAGATCCTTATGTATCTCTTCATCCGTGAGCACAAAATCGACACTATCGCCATTGTTTGCAACAACTTCAATAGTCAATTTATTCATGAGAATATCAGGATCATCCCATCTCCTTCTTCTTTCAAGTTTTAGATCATTCCAATCTCTTGGATGCACTTGATGATTCTGCCTCGTATTGCCATCACCCTCAGCCATGTCTTGCTTCCGAGGTTGTAAAGAATGAGAGTCACCGACTTATGGTTTGGAGCCTTGGTCGGTTTCATCCTCTTCTCACCCCATGAGGACTTCCCCTTCTCTGATGCATTCTTTTTAAGAGGCATCCTACCAAAATTAAGGAAAGGGTGGTAATGTGATCATAGACAAGGCATGGCCCACATTATCATTTATCAAGTAAATTCCTCGTAAATAGTCTAACCATTCAAAACATGATAATCCAAGCATGAAGGCTATTAAAACAAGAACATTCTCATCAAACAACAATCTTATATAGGTTCTCACCAACCCATCAATAAGATTATGCAATCAAGATTCATCTCCACCTAAATCAGCCAATATATGAAGAACATAACATCCAAGCATAATAGCACATCGAACCACCCTAATTTTCTTCAACTCAAGATCATGCATACAAACCCAAACATATATCTCAACAACATACACTGATTCAAGAATCATGCTTTTCATAACACCACCACAATGTAAATAAAGCAAGGAAACAAAGAGTTCAATGGATTGCCTGGAATTCAAAGCAAAAATTTGCAAGATCCACACAAGAAGAGGCAAAATTTGCTAATTTTTGAGAGAAAAGATGCAAATTTTCAAGTTCACCAACAGTGTGTGTGTGTGTGTGCGAGTGTTTCTTGAGAAGCTAGAATGTGTCAAATGAATCATTTAGGTTAAGAAATGTACCATATGGATATAGAAAATTCAGCAAAGGTGATAAGGGAGAGAGGTACAATTAGGATAAGAAAGAAATTTTGAAAATTGCAAATTAGGGGACATTAGTACAAATCAATTAATTCCAAGAGATGTTGGAAGTACTTATTGCATAAAAAATACAAAGGAATTAGGGAATTTCAATTTTTTTTAACCAAAAAAGAATTTTTAAGTTTTTAACTCAGAATTTTCAAAATTACATTTTTGGAACAATTTGATAGCCAAAATGAGGAACCTGTGCAGATACCTCCGTGTTAAAGTACCTGGAATGGACCCCCACCCCTCATGCTAAAGACCCTTGGCACGGACCCCCTCACATCGATGGTTCATGCCAAATCTCCAGTGCGAGATCCCCTCATCCCAAGCTCCCCTGGCACGGACCATGCCTAGTCTTGGCATGGGGCTACCACAACTTTTTGACCTATTTCCTTGGTTTTTCCCTCTTTTTAAAAAAAATTAAGTCACCCATCAAGTCTAATTCCATCCATACATGATCACGTGACTCAAACTTAAATTTACAATCAAACAAGAGTTCCATCTCAAAAATCCTCGATACAAACAGGAACATGCAAAACCTATCAAATCACTACTCAAAACACAAAAGAAAAACAAGAAGAAGCACTATAAATTTATTGTCATCCTAATAAATTATTGTTTTTTATACAGTTTAGTTAGAACCACCTACATGTGGATCTTCAAAATTGCCATCGACTACTCCACCCACAATGACATCATTCTGGAGGGGTCTCCACAACGTGTCACCCATACCTTCGGACCCTTTGTCTGTCATAGAAAATGAATCATTGTACCTTGCTAAGGTTTAGTTCAGGAACATCACTTTAGGGTTAGGAAGAGTTCGAGGAAGTTTTAAACCCTCGACTCTCCCTTTCCTGCTGCAAGTTAGTCAGCATGGAAAAAATTCTAGCACAGTTATATTTCAATCGAATCATGCAATTTATCGGACTCATCAACAATATCATCAACACGGAACTCATCCAAGTATTCATGCTCATTTGTAACACAAGAACATTCATGGACATCATGCTCAACACATAGGGTTACACACTTGAACATAAAACAAGAATTAGTTGACTCATGGCTAGACTTATAGATGTCAAAGACCCTTGGCATAGACTCCCTCGCATCGATGGTCCGTGCTAAATCTTCAGCGCAAGGCCCCCTCATGCCAAGCTCCCTTGGCACAAACCATGCCAGGTCTTGGCATGGGGTTGCCAAAAATTTTGACCTATTTCCTTGGTTTTTCCTTCTTTTTCAAAAAACAAAAACTAAGTCACCCGTCAAGTCTAAGTCCATCCATACACAATCACGAGACTCAAACTCAAATTTAAAATCAAACAAGAGTTTCATCTCAAAAATCCTCTATACAAACAAGAACATGAAAGACCTATCTAATCACAACTCAAAACACAAAAGCAAAACAAGAAGAAGCACCGTATATTTATTGTCGTCCTAAAAAGTTATTGTTTTTTATACGGTTTAGTTTGAGCCACCTACATGTAGATCTCCAAAATCACCATCGGCTACTCCACCCACGATGACATCATTGTGGAGGGGTTTCCGCAATGTGTCACCCTTACCTTTGGACCCTTTGTCCGTCATAGAAAATGAATAATTGTGCCTTGCTAAGGTTTAGTTATGGAATATCACTATAGGGTTGGGAAGAGTTTGAGGAAGTTTTAAACCCTTGACACTCTCCCTTTCCTACTACAAGTTAGTCAGCATGGAAAAGAATTCTAGCACAGACATATTTCAATCGTATCATGCAATTTATCGGACTCATCAACAATATCATCAACATGGAACTCATCCAAGTATTCATGCTCATTTGTAACACAAGAAGATTCATGGAAATCATGCTCAACATATAGGGTCACACCCTTAAACCTAAAAGAAGAATTAGTCGAACCATGCCTAGACTTATAGATGTCAAATTTCACTTTATCCATATCATCTTCTAGTGTTAAGGTTCCCAAATGGACATCAATTTTAGTCCTAGACATTTTAAGAAACAACCTACCCAAAAGTATTAGGGGGGGCACTTCCATCGTGCGCCATGTCAAGGACATAAAAGTCCACCGGAAAAACCAATTCTCTAACTCGCACCATCACATCCTTCACTAGGCCACAGAGCTAGCTTGGGAGTGATCAGCTAGTTGGACAAAAATTTAGTTTCCCTAAGCTTGCCTATTTCTAGGCATTCATAAAGGCTTAATGAGATCACATTTATCGATGCACGTAAATCTGTCATAGCATTTTCAACATGTTTTCCTCCTAAGAAGATAGGAATAGAGAACATTTTGGGGTTGTCTCATTTCTTAGGCAGATTTTTATAGTTTAAAATGAAGACTCCCCCCAATTTTAAATGTCCTACCTTCTTAGTTAACCTACTTCTTTTTTTTGTGCATACAACTTTAAGAAATTTTGCATACGATAGCACAGTTTCATTTAATTCCAAGATAGGGGTTGTTACCTCGACCTTTTTGAAGAATCTTCAAATGCTTGAATCATTGGACACCACCTTTTTCCTTCCTCTCATAGAATTTTGAAATGGAGGTGGGATAATCACTTGCACCTCAGGTGGTGGAAGATCTTTGGAAGGCACTTCCTTGACCACAATCTCATATTCTTCTAAGTGTGCTTTGGTAGCTTCTAATACCCTATCATCCTCTTGCATTGTCTTCTTCTTAGACTCACGAACTTCCTTCCCACTTCTCAACTTGAGCGCACTCATGTTCCTTGGATTAATCTCTAGTTGGGAAGAGAGTTTGCTGGACTCCCTGGTCTCAAGTCATCTCACCGAGGTGCCAAGTTGTCCAACTTGAACTACAAGATTCTTGATACTTGAGAATGCCCTATTCCCAAGGTCTTTAATCTCACACCTTGTCCTCTCCACAAAGACTTCATGGTTCTTCCCCAATTGACCAATGGCTTCTGGGATCTCTTCTCGGTCCGATTTATAGATCGAAGCATGGCTGTTGGAGGGGCCTTCTCCTCTAGGGTACGGTTGAGGTGGGACTTGACCACCCTGATATCCTTGAGGTTGATTGTCTTCCCTCCACAAAAAAATTGTATGGTCTTGGTACCTTGGGTTGAACAAGTTTGCATAGGGGTCTGGTCTTGCGTCACCTTGGTTCCCCCTAGAACCATTGTTGTTGAACCCTAACAAATTGCGGTCTCTCTCAGTGTATTATTCAACGGCCTTCACCTCTTGCAAATTATCTACAACTTTAGGACACGCCTCAGTGTTTTGGTCTAAGTTGCACATCTCGCACACTTTGACGTGATGCAATTTTCCTCGCAAGAGCTCCTTCATCATGGAAGCAAGAGCTTGTACTTGCTCTTCCAACATTGGTGATTGTGCAGGTTTATCCGAGACCTTAACCCTTGACCTTGAGCCAAACTATCGCATACCATTGGTCATTTCATCAAAGAGTGTCATTGTATCCTTGGGGCTTTTGTTGCCAATTGATCCAATACGCGCGACATTCACCATCTGCATGTCTTCATCACATAAACACTCAAAGAAATAGTAAACTAAATCTCCCTCCTTGAAAAGATGGTATGGACAGCTTGCAAGCAACCTCTTGAAGCACTCCCAATAATAATATAATGGCTCAGTAGTCGCTTGGGTGATGTTTGACAGTTTCTTCTTAAGTCTGGAGGATTTGGACACTAGAAAGTATTTCTCTAAAAACCGTTGCTTCATGTCCATCAAAGAACATATGCAACTAGGAGGTAAGTAGTAAAGCTAGTCCTTAGCCCCTTCTTGAAGAGAGAATGGAAAAGCCCTCAGATTATAGTCATCTTCATAAACACCCAGAGGCTTCATATTGGTACACACCAAGTGGAACTCAGATAAATGCTTCTTTAGGTCTTCCCCTGCCATCCCGTGGAAGGTGAGAAGATAGTGGATCATTCCGCTCTTTAGTTCACATCTCACATTTGGTGGTAATGGGGGGAATGTAATGCATAATTGCTGACTCTCCAGATTAGGGGCCATAAGCTCCCTCAAGGTTCTATTGTCCTCTGCCATTTCCTCCGATTCTTCTACCAACACTACCAATTTAGGTTGAACTTCTACTCTAGCTCTCCACTTCCTTCACTTCTGACTACTTCTGTTATCGGTCGAGTAATGAAAAACACCTAAGTTTATGGTACGAGTATGCACCATAAACCAGGGGCTAACATTACCCTTCAAAACACAACACAAGCAAACAGATCATACGAAAACTAGATAACTATCACAAAAGCTCAACACATGAAACAACAAATAAAACAAAACAAAGCAATACTAACTACTCTACTACCAGTAGAGAATGGCCCCATAGGCACTAGTAATTTCCCACCATAGGCACTTGTATTTTCTGAATTTTCATACCGATGCATATGTGAGCAGTGCTAGTAATGTGGTACACAGGCACTGGTATATGTTACCGATTCTAGAAATTTACACCAGCACCAGTTTGTGTTAAAAGTGCTAGAAATTTAAGCTAGCACCGAATTTCACTTCCCAGTGCCCAATTTTTACCCCTCCCCCCAACCTTCCGTACAGGTTTGGAAATATTTAAAATACCGGTGCTAGAATTTGGGCAACACATAAAAAAATACAGCCAATGATTTTAAACTCACTGGCTGGAAAAAGACCTTTAAGCCTTAATATAGTTCATCATTAAGTCAAAATGATCAACATGTTACTAATTATGATGCATTTTACAACACTTTCATAATGGAATAAGCATTACATAGTTAGAGGGAAACACATGAATCGAAGGCAACCTAGGGATTGCCCTTTAACTAATGCTTGTTAATTTAAAATGTCGAAATGAAGCAATTCTCAGGCAACCGAAGCAAAGAGTATTTAAAAAAACCATGTCAAACACTCATTGCTTCGAAAGTCCATACACTATAACATCTCCACAGTTTAGAAATTAACTAATCAATAAAACACTAACAAAATCTGCACAATTTAAATTATGGAGCTGTACAACAAAACAATATATATCCTTACTTCAGGGGAAATATCTATCTTGCAAAAAATAATTAATTGTTGTCGAACAAAAAAATATCAAATGTCATAATGATGCAGCATTTAAGCACACTGAAAGAGGCGTGGTGTGTTTACATAAGTCTTTTTAATGAACACAACATGCCTCTTCATGGCTTACGCACAACAAAAGTTCCACATTTGAAATACAGGAGTTCTACTACAGCCATAGCTCCTTTACAGAATGAAAGAAGCATAACTTAGTTAGAGGGCACGGAAAGAAATTGCAGTGCCATTAAACTAATTCTTCCTCCATTAAGCTTGTTCTACAAATGCTATGCGCATTATATAGTTAGAAGGAAATACATTAATTGTACACAACCTATGTAGTGCCCTTTAACTACTGCTTAGTCACTTAAAATGTTGAAATGAATAAGTTCTCGGGAAACTCGAGCAAGGAGTGTTTAAACCAACCATGTCAAATACTCATTGCTCTGGATGCCCGTAACATGTAACATCCCCACAGTTTTAGCAAACCATGTCAAACACACCTTCCAGTCACAAACTAAGCTACAAACGAATAAGTTCTGCAAATGGAGTGGAAGACTACAAAATCTTCACATTTGAAATGGAAGAATTCTACAAATGCTATAAGCATTACACTGTTAGAGGGCAATACATGAATCGAAGGCAACTTATGCAGTGCCCTTTAACTAATGCCTAGTAATTTAAATGTCAAAATTAAGCAGTTCTTGGGCAACCAAAGCAAAGAATTAACCATGTCAAACATTCCTTGTTCCGGCGGCCCGTAGACTATAACATCTCCACAGTTTAAACATCTACTATCCATACTATTTTACCTACATTATCACTGTACCTTAAACATAACAAGCGTCAACCACATGCACTTCACTAGGCTACACCCACTAGTATCGCAGTACATAAGTGAATAAGATACATAATAAAGAAACCTAATTCCAATCAACGAGACCTAAGGAAGCCAGTGGATACCAAATTAAAAAATTCCCTACGAAAGCAATCGAGTAGAAACAAGTAACAAATATCATTAAACAAAGTAAACAAAGCCAACAAAACCATTTTTTCAGAAAAAATTGACAATAATCTTCAATGGAGTCAGACATAGACGTACCTTGTAATCATAATAAATTACAGTAGCATCTCTTGTATGTATTTCCCCACCCCATCTTTTCACAGTTTCTCTTCTGAACTAGTTGCATGAATAAAGACGTGTTAAGAAAACACAAGAAATATATGGAGGCTTCAACAACGCAAATATGATACCTTAAGAAGAATAGCATGAAAACAAGGAGGGTGTCTGTATGTTCTAAATTCAAAAATCACGCACAACAGTTAAAATTAAATTAGGACGAAGCACTCATAACTTGTAGAACAGTAATAATAAGCAGATTTTATCTCTTCAATAAAATCAAGTAAACAGAGAGATGATAAAAATGTACTCTCTAGTGACTAAAAAAATGACTTCCTCTGAAATGGAAAATATGAGCAGAATCAGTTAGAAAATTAAGGGCAGAATATGAACAAGTAAGCTAAAAGCTGAAATGAAATTGTCAAAAATAAAAAACCTACAAACAAACAAGAACAAGATAATCCCCTCCATCATAGATATCCCTATCCTACAAAAACTAGACACATATACATAATCGTATACAAAATCTACAACTCTATAAACATCATTCAATAAAAAAAGGAATAACTTTACAATTAAAACACCAAAGAAAACATTTGGGCTTACAGATGCGAATGGGACCATGCATAGTAAAATACTTACTGCTGATTTTCTATTTGAGACCACGCACAGTAGAATCCAACAATGGGCTTGCGGATGTGAATTCACGACGGTGGTGGCGTCTGGGTTGTGGATGTGACCGGGTCCTTTAGCAGTTGTGCCTGGTGCCATCGTGGCTTTCCTCTTCATTAGCACCGGTATCAGAGGTCTTGGCGATGGCGCAATGAGGGAAAAAAATAGGGTTTGAGTGGAAAACAAAGTGGGGAATAAAGTAGGGGTTCAGGTTTAACGGTTGAGTTTTAATGAAAGGGAATACTGAATGACTTAACATCGGTAGAGATAGCAGAATACCGGTGCCTGTAGAATATAATGTAGCTGCGTATGTTTGAATTTTTTTCATCAATTTTGGAACCTGAGAGCAGTAACGGAAAATATTTTTCGAAGTATCAAGTACCGGTATAGTTATCGGTGCTATAAGTAGTTGACCCTGTGCTCATATTTGTAAATGCAGCTACCTCAGGCTGCTTTGGAACTTTTTTTTAGAAACATAGAGGAATGTAGATAAAAAAATTTCTAAGTGTCAAGAACTGGTATAGTTATCGGTGCTACAAGTAGTCGACCCGGTGCTCATATTAGTTAACACATCTGCCTTAGGCTGCTTAAAAAAAACAAATTAGAAACAGAGATGAATGGAGACAAAAACATTTCTAAGTTTCAAGCACCAGTAAAGCTACCAGTGCTATAACTTCTCAAGTGGTGCTGAAATACCGGTGCTAGTTATATACTTTCCAAAATTTTAAATTTCACCCCAACTGTTCATCCACCAACCAATATCGTTGGATTTCTTTTTCGGTTAATGAAGTTGAGTAATTGGATTCATAAGAAATCAATTAAACATTCTGACATTCCCATGTTAGGAAATTGTGTATTACGGGTCCCCAAAATGAATCCGTACGTAACTTTGCTAAAATTATACTATTGCCCAAAAATACGTTACACCGTCATTTTTTTATCGAATTTATTTCATATTAGGTTTCCATGGGTTAATTGAAGTTTTGAATAGAAAAATAACTTTTAGTGAAAAATTTTAACCGCTAGTGAAAGCGTTATAGTATCTTACTATAGATGACTAGGAAGTTAGGAAGTTCTAATGGGGAGGATTTTTTATAGTGTTCTGTAAAGATGTATTCAAAATTTTTTTGATTAAGTCTTGGTATATAATTTCTGGATTCATAATGTAGCATTACGTTCGAGCGAATTTTAATTTGGATGTTCCAGTGAACTTTTTACTTTTTCCACTTAGGTCCCTCTAAGAATCTTGGAATTGTCAAAAATCAAAATTGGCAATTCCATATTGAAATTTCATAATTCAAGTTCACAACTATGAGATTTGGACATGATTGGATAAATGGAACATTCCCAAAATTGATATAATTGCATAATGCTGAAATTACACTATTGCCCAAATTTTTGTTATGTACAAATAGCACCAATTTGATACCGATGCTACAACCTAAAAACAAAACCAATGCTACAATATTCCTATTTCCCGTGTGCATTTTCCATTTTCTCGCTTGTTTTTGGTGGAATATAAGGTTTTATGCACCGGTATATGCATAACAGGTGCTCACAGTTATCTCATTTGTTATTCTTTTTCAAAACCGCATCGGTATTGAGCCTCGGTTTTTATGTTTACTGGTGCTTTAAATTACAAAGGCACTAGTACTACAATGTTCATAGGTTTATATCGGTGCTGTAAATTAAAAAGGCAACGGTACATCGTTGTTCACATGTTTATAGTGGTGCTAATGGTAACATTAGCATTGGTATTAGAGCACAAGTACCTTTGTACCGGTGCCTATGCACCTGTTTTCCAGTAGTGTACTGATACGTTATGCTAATTGACAGTTAGACTAATTAGCGTCCCCGCCAACAGCGCCAAAATTTGACCCGTCTCCACTCAGGGTCGTTAATTGTAGCAAATCAACCCGAGCAAAGGTTGTCCCTTTGTCAAAGGAGGTCAAAGATAAAATTTATATTCTGCACACAACTCACTAGTATGCTACTAATAGGGTAGTTAGTTGTAAACCCTGGGTAGTTAATTTATATTGTAACTAATTAACTCGTACGGATTGACTACTCTCTAGACATGGAATTCAAATAAAGATTCTAAATCCACATCATAGGATAAAAGAAAATTAAAAAAAGGAAAGAATGAAATATGAGAAAATGTTTCTCTCTCTAGAATGCTCTCCTAATTACAAGAGTAGAGTAAAAAATAAGATGTAAGAAAAAACCCTAGTAGACTAAGGCTATATTTATAGAAGTAGGGGATTGGACCTAAATATAGGCCCAAAAATAGGCCAAAAAGTGTGAAACCCTAGTTTACCGGCCGCCTGGCGCGGATCTTCATGCCCGGGTCACTCCTCTTCATGTGGCGCGGGGGGCTCCCGTTATGGTGCGTGATGCAGATCTTCAAGTGGCTAGGGGAATAGAGTTTGGTGTGGTTTACGTCATCCCTCTGGTATGGGTCACGTCGTTTGGCGCAGAGCGCAAACAAAGAGCTGAAATTGAGGCTTCTGATCCTCGCCCATGGCCGATGGGGCGCGCCGTGGTCTAGAAGGGTTCTCCCCTCCAAAATGTCTGACACGAGCCATGTTATTTTTCCACATCCCATCGGCTTGTCTTAGTATTTGGACTTGGAACGGTGCGGGACATAAAAAATGGGACATCCCATGCCATACTTATCCGTGTGAAGTGAAACTTTGTCTCATGTTGGCGGCCCGTGCATTTGGCGCAGTTTGCTCCATGAAGTGAAACTTTGTCTCATGTCATGCATTTGGCACAGTTTGCTCCATAGCCTCGTGCTGGTTTTCTTAGCATGGGGCTCCTCCTTTAGCGCGGGTTGTTGGTGCCAACCATGAACGGCCCGCGTCGTCCTGTTTGTGCCTCGGCTGGCTGAACTTGTTTCCTTTGCTACGGCTTAACGGTTAGTCCAATTTAAGAGTTTTAGTAGTCAATTTTGTGGTACTCAAGAAGACGAATCCAATGAAACTAGCCTTGAAGGCTAATTCCTCTTTGATTTTTCTTAGACTGAAGCACAACTCCTCGAACCACGATTCACTGTTTCTTCGTTGGCTGCTTTGAAATCTGTTGCTACCTATCTTTGCCTTGTACATGCATTCATGATCGTGGCCTTTATATACTACCATTCAAGTGCAAATGGCCTTCGTTCTTTCTACAGTCCTTGCAAATGGCCTTCAATATCTTCTACCGCCCTTATGAACGGTCTTCACATAGAATGTAAACAAAAAGTAACCATGGGTGACCTACTAAAGATTATCACAAGGAATATCAAGGAGCCCGTGGATACAAGATATCCATTAGTACCAATTAAGTCTGCAAAATGTGGGATTTAGACAAGAAAATCAAACATGGTTGTCTAAACCCCTTGTCACGTAAACTCAACTAATACTAGCAATCCACCAAATAAAACTAGCTAAAAACTATGCCAAATGCAATGGTTAACACATGCATAATGAAGCATATCAGACTCCCCATACTTAACACTTTACTCTTCCTCAGGTAAACAAAGACAAGACAAAGAATCGAGCGAAATGTAGCGTGAAGGCATAAGTTAACCGGAGCATTCAACTTATTCCTAGATTACCTTATTTCCCCCAAAAGAGTAAGAATCTCACAACTCTCACACTTCTTGAAAAACATTAGCAGTCTAACTCCCAAAAGTAAAATGTGGAAAAAGGTAAGCCAAAAAGATATGTTTTAAGCTAGCATACTTTTCCCAAAATGATCCCAAAGCAATCAAAGAGTCATCTTAAAAAACAATCCACTGTGGAAGCATGCATTCTCAACCTTCATCTTTGTGACTCATGAAGCTCTTCTCAATGTATCTTATTGCTTGAAGTGTGGCCTAGATGCTATACATCCTCAAACTAAGTTTATCCACTTTCGAGCGCATTCTCCTTATTTCTTGGACTACCTCTTGCAAAACTTGAGTAGAGCTTGAAAGCTTATCCCCAAGTGTGTGCAATTAGTCAATGATGTTCGTGGATAGGGGAGAGCGGCTAAGAGGTGCTCTCAGAGTGGTTCGCCCTTGGTCTCCTCAACATCTACCTCCGGGGTGGCTACTACTCTATAGAACTCTCTCTCAAAGCGGGTCATGCGCAATAAATAGGTCATCCAAACAAGTATCATGGTTCATGGCAGTGTCCTCGGCTAAGGAAACACCATGAAGCTACATGTGACTGCTCCGCCATAAAGCCATACATACCGATCCTCCGATGTAGTCGGTCCCACCATAGATGTCTTTCCTAACTTCTTGATGTTATACTTTGTGCTCAATCGTCCCAAGTTATCCAAAAATCTCGGTGTGACTGGATATTCTAAGTATTGTACTAGTAGACCAACCATGCCGCCTAAAGATATCTTGCCACTCTTCCTGTCTTCCATCGCTAAACATTCTTGCACAAACAGCCCTACCAAGTTTGGGTAAAAATTACCCTCAAGTTTCATATCCCAAAGGCAATGAACATTAGAACTCGGGCATTGCGTCAGCCCACCGTTGTAGAAAACACTCATAGCCAACAGACAGTGAACATAACGGACCACCGGGTGATCCATGGTTATACTTTTGCACAGGTTATTCCGACCAGTGCCCGTCAGCTGCACCCAAAAGTGTTCGAGAGAAAAAACATATTCCTTGACACCGTTTCTTCTAGATCTCCTTGCTATACCTCTACCCAAAATGTGCTACCACTCAGTGGGTCATATTGTACTTTTTATCATCCAGTCCAGGTTGAATCTGATTTCCATGTGTTCATTATCGTCCTCGACCTTCCATAGAGTGGCGAGGAACTCGAGGGTTCACCTGATGTAGAGCTTGGAGTGTTTCTCAAGAAACCCCTCTAGACCTACTCAGCCCAATAGGTAAGTGACGGGCTCGAGTAAGCCTAGAGGCGCCAAGGTGTCCTTGCAATCAAACCTCATCTCAAAAATAATCTTCTTTGGCTCTCTCAAGTTCCTTCACCTCTGGACTACAGTTCTGGAGATTTTGGATAAACCCATAAACTCCTAGGTCATGAACACGGGGTTGCAAAGAATGGCAGTCACCAGTTTAGGGTGCAAACCCTTAACCAGTTTCTTCCTCTTCTCACCCCATGAGGACATTCCCTTCTCCGAAACATTTTTCTTAGGAGGAATCCTAAAAAAATGAAGGAAAGAGTGGTGATATGATCATAAAAAAGACATGGTCTACATTATAATCCAATAAGACAACATTCTCCCAAATAGCCTAACCATTCAAAACATGATGATCTAAGCATGAAGGCTATTTAAACAAGAACATTCCTTATCAAACAACAAACACATGTAAGTTATCACCAACCCATTGATAAGATCATGCAATTAAGTGTCATCCTCTCCTAAATCACCTAACACATGAAGAACATATCATTCAAGCGTAATAGCATTTCAATCCACCCAACATTTTTCTTCAACACAAGATCATGCATACAAACTCAAACATATCTCTCAAAAACACACACTCATTGAAGAATCATGCTTTTCATAAGACCACCACAATGTCAATTAAGCATACAAACAAAATTCAATAGGTTAGCCGAAAATTGAATCTAGGATTTGTAAGACATACACACAAGAAGAAGAAGAAATTGCTAATTTTTTAGAGAAAGCTTCAATTTTTTTTTCGAGTTTCACCAAGAGTGTGTGAAAGGAAGTGTTTCTTGAGAAGGAAGAATGTGTCAAATGATAGAATTAGGTGGAGAAATGTACCATGGGATTAGAATTTCAGCCTAGGTGACTAGGGAGAAGGGTACAATTAGGATAAGAATGGAATTTTAAAATACTCAATTTAGGGGACAATAGTACAAATCAATTAATTTCAAGGGATATTGGAAGTGTTTTAAAAAATCCTAAGGAATTAGGGAATTCCAAAATTCTTGAACTAAAAATGCATTTTTGAGTTTTAAATTCAGGATTTTCGAAAATTTGCATTGTTGGAACAAATAAAAATTAAAAAATGAGTTTTATGTGCAAAACGTGCTTGGCACGAACCATAGGCTCGCGCCAAACATTCTGGAAAGAAGCGAGCCATGCGCCAAAATTTTAGGCACGAAGCATGGCCTCACACCCATCAAATCTAATTCCATTCAAACACAATCACGAGTCTCAAACTCAAAATTTCAATGCAAACAAGAGTTTCATCTCAAAAATCCTCATAGCAAAAAAAACATGCAAAAACTATCTAATCAGTACCCAAAACATGAAAGCAAAATAAACACCGTATATTTATTGTCGTCCTCACAACTTATTTTCCATTTTCATGCAATCTAGTTAGAACCACCAACATGTGGGTCTCCGGAATCACCATCGATGACTCCTCCCACGATGAAATCATTGTGGAGAGGTCTCCACGATGAGCCATCCTTACCTTCAGACCTCTTTTCTATCATAAGAAATGAATCCCCATGTCTCGCTAACATTGATTTTGTGAACATCACTTTGGGGTTAGGGGAGGTCGAGGAGGTTTCAAACTCTCAAAAATGAAAGTTGGTTAACATGGAAACACAATCTAGCTCAGCATATTATCCATCACATCATGCAATTTATCAGACTCACCATTAATATCATCAACAAGGGATTCATTCAAACATTCATTCTCATTGGTAATACAAGAAGATTCACCATGCTCATCACATAGGGTTACACATTTACACATAAAAGAAGACTTTGTCGAATCATACCCGGATTTATAGATATCAAATTCCATTTTATCCATGTCATCTTCTAGAGTTAAGGTTCCGTTGTGCTCCACATCGAGGACATAAAAGTTCACCGGAAAACCAATATGCCAACTTGCACCATCACATCCTTTACTAGTCCACGAGGACTAGCTTGGGAATGACCAGCAAGTTGTACAATTTCTCTAGTATACCCAAGCTCACCTATTTCTAGGCGTTCATATGGACTAAATGGGATAACATTAACGGATGCACCTAAATCTATCATGGCATGTTCCCTAATTGACCGATGGCCTTTAAGATCTCATCCTATTCCGACTTGTAGAGTGAAGCATGATTGTTGGAAGGGTCTTCACCTCTAGGATATGGTTGAGGTGGAGCTTGTCCACCCTTGTATCCTTGAGGTTTGTTATCCTCCCTCCATTGGAAGTTAAGATGATCTCGATACCTCAGGTTGAATGAGTTTGCATAGGGGTCTGGCCTTGCCTCTCTTTGGTTCCCTCGGAACCCTTGTGGATGACCCCTAGCAAATTGTGGTCTTTCACAGTTGTTGTTGTAGTCAATTGTCCTCACCTCTTGTAAATCATCTAAGACTTTGGGACATGCCTCGGAGTTGTGGTTAAGGTTGCAAACTCCACACTCTTCAATTTGATGCATTTTTCCTCGCAAAAGCTCCTTCATAATTGAAGCAAGAGATTGAACTGGTTCCTCCAACTTAGGTGAGTGTGTGGGTTCATCCAAGACCTTAACCCTTGACCTAGTGCCAAATTGTCACATACCATTTGCCATTTATTCAAAGAGGGCCATTGCATCCTTGGGGATCTTGTTCACTATCGCACCATTGGAAGAAGCCTTAACCATCCACATATCTTTATCATATAGCCCCTCAAATAAATAATACACCAAATTTCCCTCCTTGAAGGGATGGTAGGGTCAACTAGCTCGCAGTATCTTTAAGTGTTCCCAATAATCATACATACTCTCAGTAGCACCTTGGGTGATGTTCGACAATTGCTTCTTCAACCCAGCTGACTTGGATGCTAGAAAATAATTCTCTAAGAACCCCCGCTTCATGTCCATCCAAGAACCAATGCATCCTGGTGGTAAGTAGTAGAGCCAATCCTTGGCACTACTTTAAAGGGACAATAGGAAGGCTCTTAGATTGTAGTTGTCTTCGGACAATCTCGGGGCTTCAGGTTCGTGCACACCAAATGAAACTCAAATAGATATTTGTTCGGGTCCCTTACCGCCCATCTATGGAATGTAGGTAGGAAATGGATCATGCCACTTTTTAGCTCATTGTTCACATTGGCGGGTAATGGCAGGAAGGTAATGCATAGCGGCTGATTCTCCAAGTTGGGTGCCATGAGCTCCTATAGGGTACGATTGTCTTCCGCCACTGCTAGCAGTACTTCTACTAACACTTCTGGCCTCGATTAAACTTGTGCCTTAGTTTTTTGCCTCCTTCTCCTCCAACCACCTATGTTCTCAGTCGGGTAGTGTAAGACGCCTAGATTAGTGGTACGGGTGTGTACCATAAACTAGGGCCAACAATACCCTTCCAAATACAACACTAGCAAACATATCAAAAGGTAGCAAAATAACTTATACAATAGCTCCAACCAAGAATCAACAACATAAACAAACAAAAATAAAAGATAATACTAACTACTATACTAAAACGTTATACCTAACTAACACTTAGACTGGATAGCATCCCCGGAAGCGGTGCCAAAATTTTGACCTGCCTACTCCCGGGGTCGTTAATTGTAGCTAATTAACCTACGTGGAGGCTTTCCCGTGGGAAGGTCAAAAGATAGAAACTTATAGTTCTGCACCCGTTCTCACTGCTACGCTACCTATGGGGTAGTTAGCGATAAGCCATAGGTTTGTCCACAAAGATGATAGGTCTAAATATTAATCAAAACACAACTTCGTACGGGTCATCAATCCGTACGTGTGAAAGGAATATCTAGTAAAGAAAACATGGAAAGGGAGGGGGGTTGGTTTTTCAATCTAACAACTATTAAGCATAAAAGTAAAATAGCAAAGTAAGTAATTTAACTAAGAACTTGGGGAGTCATTGAGCAACATGGTTAATCTAATGTTTTGATCCTAGATTCATTCACATAGAAATTTAGGCAAACCTATTAGAGTGTTCATAACACGTGGTGTGGCCGATGGCATACATTTCCCATCCCAGTTATGGTGGGTGCACTTGCAACCCTCCATCGACACTGCCATCGTAATTAGGGGAGTACAACAAGGTCTGACAATTGTTGTAGGTCTATTTCTCTCCCGTGTGATTAGGTCCCGGGCTTCCACCACGAATACCCAATGGTCCTATCAATTAGGCCAAAGAGTCGTTGACACCTTATCTATGATCTAAGGCCTCTCACACCCTAGCTTGCTACTTATCACTATCTCTAACTGGAACCTCTCAAACAACTTTACAAAGTCATTTAAGACAGGGGTGATGGAAAATAAGTCAGAGTAAACTCGAATCCCACGTTCACACACCCACCCATACGTGTACACCCTTACCCATTCTAACATCCAGGTTTCTCTTCCCAAGGGGGCATCGATATTTACACCATACATGAATATAGCCCAAAGTGTGTGCTTATATGTGGTGTACTATTCATGAAATTCAAATAATCAAGAACAATCACAATAATATTATGAACACAAAACTAGGATGGACAATAGAATCTCACAAAACAATTAAATTAAACAGTATTCCTACAATTTATCCCCAAGCTATAGAAACTACTCCATAGATATGGAATTAAAATAAAGACTTGAATTCCATTTTCTAGGATCAAAGAAAAAGAATGAAAATAAAAGGAGAGAGTTTTTCTCTCTCTAAAGTTGCTCTCAAAATGAGCGCTCCCATACTTAGATGTGTGGAGTGGGACTTAGTCTCGTGCTGGCTGCCCATGGCGTCTGGCGCAAGTCACGTTGTAGCCTCGTGCTAGTCTTCTTAGGATGGAATTTCTCCTTCGGTGCGAGCCATTGGTGGCAACCATGAGTTGTCTGCGCCAACCCGTTTGTGCCTCGTCCTGCTGAACTTGTTTCCTTCGCTACGGATGAACCGTTAGTCCAATTTGAGAGCTTTAGTAGTCAATTTTGTAGTGGTCAAGAAGAAAAATCCAATGAAACCAACCTTGAAGGCTGATTCTTCTCAGATGGTTCTCACACTTAAGCACAACCCATTGGACCATGATTCACCCTTTCTTCGTTGGCCTCTTTGAACTTCATTGCCACTTATCTTTGGCTCAATCTCCTTGTACAATGCATTGATAGTTGTGGCATTCATTTAATACTATTCTAGTGTGAATGGCCTTCGTCTCTTATATCGTCCTTGCGAACGGCCTTCAATATCTTCTACCGCCCTTACAAAAGGCGTTCACATAAAATGTAAACAAAAAGTAACCATGAACAACCTACTAAAGAAGATCACAAGGAAGATCAAGGAGCCCGTGGCTACAAGATGTCCATTAGTAGCAATTAAGTCTACAAAATGAAGGATTTAGGCAAGAAAACCAAACATGGCCATCTAAACTGCTTGTCACGTAAACTCAACTAATACTAGCAATCCACCAAATAAAACTAGATAAAAGCTATTCCAAATGCAACAGTTAACGCACACATAATGAAGCAGATCCGGTGCAGTCCACATCAGGCCTTGGCATGGTTTATGCCAAAGACATTTGGCGCAGAACATGTCATCTGGTGCAAGCCATTTGTGCCCCTTTAGTGCTGACCATGAACGGTCTTTGCCGACCCGTTTGTGCTTCATCAGCCAAACTTCTTTCCTTCACTACAGATAAATCGTTGGTCCATTTTTAGAGTTCTTGTAGTCGATTTTACGGTTATCAATTAAACAAATCCAATGAAAACAACCTTGAAGTCTGATTCTTCTTGGATTATTTCCAGAATTTGGTACAACTCTCGGGCCATGATTCTCTGCATCTCCCTTGTCCGTTTTAAACTCCAATGCCACCTATCTTTGGCTCCATCCTTCTACTACCACGATTTGATGTCTGCGGCCTTTATCTACTACCATTGTAATGTGCATGGTTTTTGATCTCTTCTACCATCCTTGCGAATGGCCTTCAATATCTTCTACCACCCTTGAAAACGGCGTTCATATAGAATGTAACAAAAAGTATCCACGAGCGACCTACTAAAGATGATCACAAAGGAAGATCTAGGAGCATGTAGATACAATATGTCCATTAGTACTAATTAAGTCTACAAAATGCGGGATTTAGACAAGAAAACAAAACATGGCCGTCGAAACCCCTTGTCACGTAAACTCAACCAATACTAACAATCCAACATATAAAAAAGCCACTTATTATGCTGAATGCAACGGTTAACACACACATAATGAAGCATATTAGTATTTCTTGAGTTCTTGGTGCAAACAGAGGACCCTTGCACTACGTTTCTGAATTTTTGTATGTATTCTTTGTTTATGTTTAATTGGGAAAAAAATATGGAAAAGCACTCAACGGATGATACTTTGTAGGGTATGTTATTAAGATAACACTACGCAATGTTGTCCAAGGTTAAGTGACTTTGGGAGAAGAGAGGCTCAACGAGTGAGATTTTGTAGGGTTTATCATTATGACCACCCTACAGAGTCTTGCTCTTTGATGACAAAAAATGAGAGAGAGGTAGGAGTTGTTGGTTCCCAAGGCTGATGGGATCAAAATTGGTACCCATACCATAATTTTCCAAATTTGAGGTTTAATGTGGTAACTCAAATTCGTGGTATGGAGATGCATCGGGAAACCAACACTTTAGGTTAGATAGTTGGACTTCACCAACTTATCCAATGCCCCAAAACCAATCCCTAGGATTGGTTCCCAAATTAGATTATGGTGAAATTCTTCAAGCTATAGCTAATGTGACCAAGAGTAGTGATTTGCTCCAAACACAAATACTTAGCGACATTAGATATTTGGGAACTCAAATATTCTCAAGAATTGTGAAAGTTGAAGGGAAAGTGCTTTATTTGATGAAAAGGGTTAGCCAACTTGAAACCCAATATTCCAAAAATGAACCATCCCTAGTTGAGTATGAATTTTTTGTAGATGTTCCCAACGGGATGGAAATGGTTTGTTGAGAGTGAAGAAGTTGAGGAAGGGGTGATTATACTTAATTCAAAATACTACCTATTTTTACCCCTACCACTACCTATAGAACCAGCTCCCACATTTTTTGGAACCCTTAGAGAAAACCATAAAGAAGCCAATTAAATATGCTAAGTTTTCAAACCACCTATTCCCTCTAAGGTTGACTCCTCCTTTACTATATCTTCCTCTTGGAAGATTCTTACCCCACCTCTCCATTTCTGGTTGTCTAAGGTGATGGGGTACAAAACAGCACCATATGGATAACATTAGGGTCATGTCGGTGACCTAAAATATATGGAGCTTCTCGGGAAGCAACCCAAGCTTTGAAAAAATAGATAAGTTTAGTATTTTTTGTGTATTTTACTATTTGTAGCCTTTTGTTTTGGGAACACTATTACACTTTGTGTGCATGTTTGTTTTGTAGGAAGCAGATGGTTCTTAGAGGAAGGTGAGCAAATGGGGAGGCCAACTCATTGACCATGTTGACGTACATAATTTGTGATGCTCAACCAAGGCGACGACTCTTGGATTTCCTTGGTGGATTGTTTTTGGAGACGACTCTTTGATTTCTTTTGGGGATCATTTTGGAAAAAGTAAGCTAGCTTGACACTTATCTTCTTTTCTTACATTTTCCGCATTTTACTTTGGGTGGTTAAATTACTTAGGTTCTTCGGGGAGCATGAGAGTTGTGATATCCTTACTCTTTAGGGGGAAACAGGTTAATCTAGGAATAAGTTAAATGTCTCGGTTAACTAAAACCTGCAAGCTACATTTTGCTTAGTCTTTTTCTTGTATTTATTTACTCGAGAATGAGTAAAGGGTTAAATGTGGGTGGTCTGATGTACTTCATTATGCATGTGTTAACCATTGAATTCGGCGTAATAATTGGTTCATTTTATATGTTGGATTGCTAGTATTAGTTCAATTTACATGACAAGGGGTTTGGATGGCCATGTTTGGTTTTCTTGTCTAAATCCCACATTTTGCAAACTTAATTGGTACTAATAGACATCTTGTATCCAAGGGCACCTAGATCTTCCTTTGTGATCATCTTTAGTAGGTCACTAGTGGGTACTTTTCGTTACATTCTATGTTAAGGCCATTCGTAAAGATTGTAGAAGTACTTGCTTTTATATATCTATATATATATATACTTCTAGCCTAATGTGAACCTACACGTTTAAATGCTTAAGAAAATCCCTCGTGCCATTATCTACTTAATTGTATTTAGTAAGCATAAACGGCTTATAAATTATAACTTTGAGAAGTACGATGACGAGCTCCCACCGTCCCAAGTGGAAAATGTCAAGACTAGCCAGCGGGATGTGAAGAATTGAGAAAACCGCGGATCAGAAGTGCAAAAAAGAGGAAACATCAAGTCCTGTGGTTTCCTGAGAAACCGAGGTTTCTAATGACGGTCGATGCAAAATGTCAAGTCCCGGAGATCAGAAGTATAAAAATAAGGACTCCAAAGCCGGCCCGTGCCAAGCGACACAGACCACACGGACAAAACCTGCGCCAAACATCACGATCTGTGCCAAAGGAGTCGACGTGGACCGACATAGATCAGACGGTCTGATCTAAGTGAGAAGCACATACAATGCCAAATCCAGCTTCCTGCCTTAGCCCGGATCAAGCAGGCCACGCTGGATGTAGCTCCCTGCGCCAGCACAGACCTAGTACACTGCGCGAGTCGCGCCATCTGTGACTGTCCGCATCATGCGGCGGCTGAACTTGGGTTTCACATTTTTTATCGTATATTGGGCCTATTTTTAGGCCCAATCCCCTACTACTATAAATATAGCCTTATTCTACTAGGGTTTTATAATAGATCTTTTTTTAACTCTACTCTTGTAATTAGGAGAGCATTCTAGAGAGAGAAACATTCTCCCCTATTTCTTTCTTTCCTTTTTTAATTTTTATTTTATCCTATAATGTGGAATTCAAATCTTTATTTGAATTCCATGTCTAAGGAGTAGTTTCCATAGCTTGGGATACTTGTATTCATGTGTTGATTTATGCATTTGTGAGATTCTTAGTTCATCCTAATTATTGTGCTTGTGATATTATTGTGACTTGTTCTTGGATGTTAGAGTTTCATGAATAGTACACTCCATTAACACGCACTCTAGCCTATATTCATTTTGGTGAAAATATTAATGCCCCCTAGGGAAGAGAAACCTCAGATGTGTTATAGGTAACAGGGTATGGGTCTGCATGGGTGTGTGCTCAGAGGTCTTTTTTGAGTTTTACGTCTATTACGTGCAACACACCTATCTTAGTTGATTACAGGTAAATATAACAAAAAGTAGCAAGCTAGGTTTGTAAGTTGCCTACTTCATAGATAAGGTGCCTACTTCCCTTTGCCCCATTTATAGGCCTAGGGAGTAGAGCATATCTGGTGGAAGCCCGAGATGTAATCACATAGGGGAGAAACAGGTTTACAAGAATGGCCGGACCTTGTTGTACTCCCCAAATTATGAAGGCAGTTTCGATGGAGGGTTGCGATGGTACTCAATGTGACCGTTACGAGAAAGTGTATGCCATCAACCACACCACGTGTTATGAGTACTATATTAGCTTTGTCTAAATATCACAAGTGATTGAATCAAGGATTGAAGCATTAATGAACCATGTTACACAATCATTTCCCAAGTGTTTAGCTATATAGATTACTTGCTTTTTACTTTCATGCTTTGTAGTTTTTTATCGAAAAACCAAACCCCCCTTGTTTTACTATACTAGTTATTCTTAGACACTCACACAGATTGACAACCCAGACGAGGTTGTGTTTAATTAACTTTCAGGCCTTTGCATCTCTGTCGACATACCTAGGGCTTACCACTAACTACCCTATCACTCGCATAGTAGTGAGTTGGTTACACAATATAAATTTTATCTTTGACCTCCTTTGACAAAGGGACAACCTTTGCTCAGGTTAATTAGCTACAATTACTGACCCTGAGTGAAGGCGGGTCAAATACCTACTCCAAAAAAACAACAAACAAAGGAACAATACTAACTACTCAACTAACGTGTTGTGCTAATTAGCAATTAGACTGATTAACATCCCCGGCTGCGGCATCAAAATTTGACCCACCTCGACTCGGGGTCGTTAATTGTAGCTAATTAACCTGAGCGAAGGCAATAAGGTCAAAGGGTTTCACATTTAAATTTATAGTTGAACCCAACTCACTACTATGCTACTGATACGGTAGTTAGCGGTAAGCTCTGGGTATGTGTGCAGAGATGCTAGGCCTAACAGTCAAGTAACATAACCATGTGTGGGTTGTCAATCCATAGGTGGTGTTGGGAATAGATTGTAGGGTAAACAAGGGAATGGTTTTTGTTTTTCATTTTACAACTACAAACATGAAAGTAAAAAACACGTAAACTATATTATCTAGACACTTAGGGAATGCTTGCGTAACACGGTTAATTTAATGCTTCAATACTCGATTCATTCACATGTAAGATTTAGAAAACCTAGTATAGTACGCATAACACTTGGTGTGGTTGATGGTTAGCACTACCCAGTACCTGTCATGTCGAGTGCATTTGTAATATTTTATTAGCACCGCCTCCACAATTAGGGGAGTAAAACAAGGTTTGATCATTGTTTTAGGCCTGTTTCTCCCCCATAAAATTACATCCTGGGCACTCCACCACATATGCTCTATTCCCTAGGCCAATAAACGAGGCAAAGGGAGGGAGGCACCTCATCTATGACCCTAGGACCTCTTACAACCCTACCTTGCTACTTTTTGCTATTTCTAACCGTAACCCTTCAGACTAATCTAAATAGTTAGCTAAGACTGGTGTGCTAGCAATGTAACAGTAAAACTTGGAAAAGACCCTGTTACCCATATCACATCTGAGGTTTCTCTTCCTCGGGAGGTATAATTAAGATGAACTAAGAATATCATAAAATCATAAACCAACACATGAATAAAATTATCCCCAAGCTATGGAAACAACTACCTAGACATGGAGTTGAAATGCAGATTTGAATTCCACATCATAGGATCAAAGCGAAATAAAAAGGAAATAAAGAAAGAAGAGAGAATGCTTCTCTCTCTAGGATGCTCTTCAAATTACAAATGAACTAATGAAAAATGATCCAACTCCTTAACCCTAGTATACTAAGACTATATTTATAGTAGTAGGTATTAGGCCCAAAAAATAGGCCCAAAATAGGCCAAAAACGTGTAAAACCCTAGTTGAGGCACCACTGGCGTAGACCGTCACTGATGGTGTGATCTGCGCTGCTCTTCAAGCTTGTGTGGAACACTAGATCTGGCATGGCAAGTTTATTCACACTAGTACAGGCTATGAGATCTCGAGCGATCCACATCGTTTCCTTGGCGTAGGCCATGACGTCTTCTGCGGATCGTGTCTGGTGCGGTACATGGTGTTTGGTGTAGCCCATCATCAGAATGGTTTTTTTGCACTTTTGATCCATGGGCCATGTTAATGTGCATGGCCCGTCATCAGAATCCTTGCATTTCTTAGTATTTTGGTGTGGGCCGCTCAATTTTTCATATGACGTTGGCTGGTCATGACATTTTGCACTTCAAATGGCATGAGCCGTAAAAGATGGGATGGTCGATGCCCATACTTAGAAATATTTTTAGAGAAAACTGGCACTTAAGCTTGCACCCCATTGAGATTGGTGCAATCTGTACCGACCCGTTTCTACTTTAGCTGGCTAAACTTCTTTCCTTTGTTAAGGATGCACCATTAGTCCATTTTGAGAGTTCTTGTAGTTTATTTTATGGTTCTTGGGGAGAGGAATCCAATGAAAACCATATTGAAGGCTGATTATTCTTGGATCATTCTGAGAAAGGGGTGCAACTCTTGGACCACAATTCTCCGTTTCTTCCTTGGTCATTTTGAACACCAATGCCGTCTATCTTTGACTCAGTCCTTCTACTACCATGATTTGATGTCCATGGAATTCATCTCCTACCATTATAATGTGAATGACCTTCAATATCCTCTACCGTTCTTGCGAACGGCCTTCACATAAAATGCAACAAAAAGTACTCTCGAGTGTCAAACTAAGAATGATGACAAAAGAAGATCTAGGTGCCCGTGGATACAAGATGTCCATTAGTACCAATTAAGTCTACAAAATTGATGTTTTAGACAATAAAAACCAAACATGGCCATCTAAAAACCCTTGTCACGTAAACTCAGCTAATCCTTGCAAATCCACATATAAAGCGAAACAATTATTACGCCAAATGCAACAGTTAACGCACGCATAATAAAGCATATCACTTGGTGAGTGCTTGTGTAACATGGTTTATTGTATTCTTCAATCCTCTATTGATTCACATGTGAGATTTTGTCAGACTAATATACTGTTCATAACATGTAGTGTGGTCGATGGTAAGAATTTCCCCGTACCTGTCATGTCTGGTGCTCTTGCAATCTTCCATCTGCACTGCCTCCATGACTAAGGGAGTAAAACAAGGTCTAACCATTTTTGTAGGTATGTTTCTCCCCTGTACGATTACCTGGGCACTCCATCACGAATGCTCTACTTCCTAGGCCTATAAACGAGGCAAAGGGAGGTAGGCACCTCATCCTTAACACTAGGACCTCTTGTAACCCTAGCTTCTGTCTTTCCACTATCTCTACATGTAACCCTTTAGACTACTATAAATAGTAGCTATGTTTAGTGTGCTGGCAATGTATCAGTAAAAAATAGAAAAGACCTACGTGCACACACTCACGTTGACTCGGAACATGCTGCCCATATCACATCCGGTGTTTCTCCTCCCCGGGAGGTATCAATATTTGCACCAACATGAATGTAGACTAAAGTATGTGCTAATGGAGTGTATCATTCATGCAATTATAACAAGTCATAATAATATCACAAGCACAATAATTAGGATGAGCTAGGAATCTTATAAAAGTATAAATCAACACATGAACACAATTATCCCCAAGCTATGGAAAATACTCCCTAGACATGGAATTCAAATATAGATTTGAATTCCACATCATAGGATCAAAGAAAAATAAAAAGGAAAGAAAGAAAGAGGAGAGAATGTTTCTTTCTCTAAGATGCTCTCCAAATTGTAAAACTAAGAATAAAAGAGTACAAAAAGTCTTAAACCCTAGTAGACTAAGCCTCTATATATAATAGTAGAGAATTGGGTCTAAAAATAGGCCCAAAATGGGCCAAAAATGTGTAAATCCCCAGTTCAGCAGCTACTGGGGTGGACCGCCGTGGATAACCTGGTCCACGCCGGTCCTAAGGCTAATGAAGGTGCGAGGCATCAGATCTGGCTCAACCTGTTTGATCTGCGCTGGCACGGGCTGTGCCACCTCCTTAGCATGGGCCTTGGCATTTTCTGTGGGTCTGTAGGGCGTGGTCCATGCCATCTGGCACGACCTATCATCAGGATAGTTATTTTTGCATTTCTGATCTGTGGGCCATGTCGTTTGGCACAGACCATCATTAGAATCCTTCTTTTGCCCTGTATTTTGGTTTGGGCCACTCAATTCTTGACATCCTGCTTCCTGATCTTAACATTTTTCCCTTGAAATGGCACGGACAGTAAAAAATAGGATGGCCCACGCCCATTATTAGCCGATTATGAGTAAAAATGGGCACTTGAGCACGCATCCCATTAAGATTGACACTGTCCAAGCTGGGCCTTGGATCGGATCGTGCAAAAGACCCTTGGAATGGGCCACGTCATATGGTGCAGGCTTTTGTTACCTTTTTGGTGCCACCCTTGTGCGGTCTGCGCTGACGTCGTATGATTCGACCAACTGAACTTCTTTCCTTTGCTACGGATGAACCGTTAGTCCATTTTGAGAGTTCTTGTAGTCAAGTTTATGGTTCTCATAGAGATAAATCCAATGAAACACATTTTGTAGGATGACTTTTCTTGGATCATTCCCAAAAGTTTGCGCAACTGTTGGACCATGATTGTCGGTTTCTTCTTTGGCCGTTTTGAACTTCAATGCTTCCTATCTTTGTATCCATCCTTCTACTACCACAATTTGATGTTCTTGGCCTTAATATACTACCATGCTAATGTGAATAACCTTTGAACTATTTTACCATCCTTGCGAACGACTTTCCATATCTTCTACTGTTCCTTCACATAGAATGTAACGAAAAGTACTCACAAGTGACCTACTAAGGATGATGACAAAGGAAGACCTAGGTGGCCATGGACACAAAATGTCCATTAGTACCAATTATGTGTACAAAATATGGGATTTAGATAAGAAAGCAAGAAATGGCCGTTGTTGTGGTATCCTCGATTTGACCAGGTGACCACTGTTCACTAAGATGTGCCTGCAAAAGAGATCTCGAAAGTGGTTTTGGGTACAGGACTCTGATGCCCAAGTCAGTCACTTCCTTCTTTAGACTTAAGCCTTTCAGTCTAGTTGAACTTACATGAATTAGTGTCCTCTCACTTCCTTTTATAGTGTATTACGAACGTGGTTCCGCTTTATCCAGGTTTTCCATTGTGTGTTAAAACATGGTTCCAAGAAAGGTTTTTTGTGGAAGACGCATGTCACGGTCTCCACTTTTCTCGATTTGTGGGTTGACTTGGCTTGTCCTAAGTCCATCTGTCTCGGTTCGCATCGCTGGTTAGCGTAGAGCCCATTTATGGTTTGGGCCCGCTGCCAAGTATTTAGGCTAGATATACACCATGATCCCCCCTAGCTATGAAGACTAAAAAGCATAGAGCAATGGCTTTACTTGTGAATTAAATGCGAACTGATGTTATACGTTAACAATTTGTTCATCATTTGATTTTACATTTGTAGTTGTTGCGAAGTGACGTTATCTTTTTGGCTACACCTTTGTTCTCAGTAACTCTTATTTTTTCAAATTTTGAATTTTTAAACCCCCATCTTTGTCATCCTTATGATATGGATATCCATGTAGATTTTATTTTTAAGGGCCGAGATTCGATCCTCATTTTTCGCTACTCTATTCCAAAATTTTCTGATGTTTGTTATCACTCTATCTCTTAAATGAGGAATTTGAAACGAATAACTTAGAAATTCTACCACCATTCAGTGTGTTTTCCACTCATGTTTCACCACCATTTTGATATATGTAAAAGGTTACTTACTTTTGTGTTAGACCATTATGATTGTGCTTTAGAACTAATTGTCCTTCTCGATCTTGCCATTTCTTTGTTGGTATTTAAATATAAAAACTCAATTTTGTTTCAGTTTATCTCCTCAATTTCCAAAATCCTTATCTTCTTTGATTGTCTCTAGGTTTTCTACAAATCACCATCCTTCATGTTTTATAAGAGAAAATCTTGTTTTCAACTCTACCTCTAGTTTCTTTGCTTCATGTTCTAAATTTAATATGTTATATCGCTTCTTCAATTTTTGGAAATTTAGTGCTTGTGTACTTTCTTACAAACTTCTAGTTGTCTTCTCCGACGTATCTTCTCTTAACCTTTGTTCTAAAAGATTTATACCTGCGGTCCTTAACCCTGATTAAGGTTATTATTCCTGACTCTAGGTTCCTTGTCCATCCATATGTCTTCCTCTAACCGCATTGAGTGTCTCGTAGAAGATGTTCACTCCGATTGGGATTCTAGTATTTTCGTTGGATTCTCTGCCATACGCAGTGTACTATCCATTCCATACTTAGATGACTTGAAGAACTATTTCACATTTTTATCTTCTTTTGAGCTTCGTGCTCCTGTGAACTTTGAGTGTGCTTGCAATCCTCCTCCTGGCTATATATCCTGTTACTTAGCTTATTTGAATTTTGTACTTTATTTTCGTCTTCCATAACATGTTGTTGACCTTCTTTGCTCGTACAAGATTGCGTTGTCCTGATTTCATCCCAAAGAAATCGCTATCATAATGGGGTTTCTTCAGGTGCGTGAGAAAGCAGACGTTCCTTTTCACCCTTGATTTGTTTCACAACTTCTATCACATTCGAAAAGTGAAAAACACCATAGATGAATTTATCTTTTATTATTTGGTTGTTGGGGTTGAGCTCGTGAACAGTTTCCCTATTAAAAATGGCCTTTGGTGTACAACATATTTTTTTGTAAAACAAAACCCAAATTCTAAAGTGGCTCTTCCCTGTTGGAACTACCAAGTTCCTAGTTCTAAGCTTCCTGGTCTGAGTGTCCTTTTTACTGCTGATACCGAGATTGTGGTGACACTTCGTGCTCATACACAACATCTCTGCCATGCTGATTCTGATGCTGAAGGTGTTTTGTTTGTTATTGTTTTAATGTGTTTGATATGTATTCTTCTTTGTTTTGGACGAGCGTGTACTTCCTTTGGGTGTTCATTTGATTTATGATGTTTTCTATTTTTGTAGGACCTAGCAGGAGGTGCCATAGAGAAATTATTTTTTGATATCGATGACGAGGACATAATTGAAACCCTTGTCCAACCTGATGATATTATTGCGAGTTCAATCTCCCAATAGGGTGTTGCTAAAACTAGCACTGCAATTGCACTTGCTAAGGGCAAGTCCACTGAGGGCGGATGGGTGGTTGGCAATCAAACCACTGATGAGTTAAAGGAGAAAAAGAAGAACATGGATAGGAATGATGGATCTTCAAGTCACTTACTGCTTCCATTGAAAAAGGGGCGTACCAACTAGCCTCGCTTTGGGGTTCTGGCGCAAATCGATAATCTTCTAAGGGAGGGGACGATACCTGGTACTCTCTCCAATCTTTCTCTTCCTGATACTTTAGCTATGGTAGGTTCAAGTAACTTTTTCTATACTTTGGTACTTTGTGTTTAGAATATTTAGTATCCCTTTTATATGTCATTTGCACTGTAAGGCCGGTAAAAGTATTCAACTCGTGAATGAGCGAATATTAATGTTCTCCCCTGCAGATGAGTTGCTCATAGAGTAGTATAAGTCTGAGGATAAAAAATGTGTTGCCTAGAGACTTCCATTAAAGTCGTAGGGGAACGGGCGAACACTGCCAAGAAACGTGCAAGGATTGCAGAGAAGAAAGTTACCTAGCTTTACTCTGAGCTAAAGGAAATGCGCACCAATGAGCTTGCTTATCCTAAATATCCTAAATCTTGGTGGATTGGCTTTGCCAAAAAAAGTCCTTCTTCAATTAATTTGAGGATGTTTCTAGCTCTGCTCACACTGTCGGGTATTGTGAGGCCGTGAAGGACTTGTACGAATGGAATCCGACTGCCGTATTGAAGAGTTTACCCTATTTGAAATATTTGAAGAAATGTATTGCCGCGTTGGCAAAGTAGAAAGAAATGCTCAACAATGGTTTTATTTGAAAGATTTTAGATGGTGGACACCCCTATGCCTTGCTTTCGCATCTTATTGGTCTTCCTTTGTTGCTCTCCATCTCTGAGCTCAAACGTTGCCAGGTCGACTATTTTGAAGACCTTTCTTTCACTTCTCCTAATGCTACATTGACCCCCCTCTTGGAGTCCAAAGCGCAAAGGGAGAATCCTAGCCAGGATGTGATCCAAGAAGAAATTGCCCTAGCTATTCAGTGCACTTCTCCCTCTCTCACAGAAGTCAGTTGAAGGTTTAGAGCTATGATTTGGTTTGGAAGATTATTAAGTTTCTCTGTAACATCTAATGACATTATCATGTATTTTTAAACCATGGACTCTTAACCCTCGTCAGCAGCTGAACTTGATTAATATGCTCCGCCAGCAGGAGGAAGCGAAGAATTTTGCTGCGAGTAAAGCACGCAGAGCTTATTAGAAGATTGGTATAATTAAAAAACAGTGTTCCCATATAGACGACTTATTCGACTGCTTGAAGAGGAAAAATGATGAATGTGGCAAAACAAGTATGATGTAGAGTGGCAAAACAAGTATGATGAGCAGAACAAGTATGATGAGCAGAACAAGTATGATGAGCAGGAAAAATGATGAATGTGGCAAAACAAGTATGATGAGCAGGTTGTATTGAATATTCAACTGCGTAATGACAAAGACCATCTTCGCGCTGAGTGTACTCGACTAGATTCAAGTGTTCATAAACTTGAGAAAGCACTACCACAGAGACCCCCCTCTAACACCATTTTTTTTGTTCTAGCAGCAATTTTTTCGTTAAAAAAACCGGTGCCTAAGTAACCGATGAAACAGTTTCACCTGTTGGAAAAAAACCGGTGCTAAATTCCTACTTTTATCATCGGTTTTTTTGTTAGCACCAGTTTTTTAAATCTGTGCTAATTTATCACAAGTTTTTTTTATTAGCACCGGTTTTTCAACCGGTGCTAATTTATCACCGGTTTTTTTGTTAGCACCGGTTTGTCACCGGTGCTAATTTTAGCACTGGTTTTTTTTGTTAGCACCGGTTTTTTAATGGGACTAAACATAACTATCACAAACATAACTATCTACGGAACTAAACATAACTTTAGCTTGAACTAGCAATTGAATCATGTGACGTATACACATTAAATCACAAGGCTAAACCCCAACTAATCCTGAATCTATGATCCTTAAAAATGCCCAGATGTACTATTCCATATGCATCTACAAGACCATACAACTACAAACTTCAATTTAGTTTGCAAAAATGGTAGGGGGAAAAGCTAAATGTAACTAAATCAGTAAATCTTACTTTGGAAGGCTCATTGTATGTTCTGAAGCTAATGCCTGGAACATACTTAAGACAAATTAGAAATCCTCTGTATATTCAAACAGACAAAGGAATCAAACATACACACAAAGGGGCACGTAGTTTAGATCTAAATAAACATGGAGAAAAAAAGAGTAATCAAAACTACACTCAGCACACAAGTCTTTCTTATTATGTTTTACCTTACGATTTGAAAATAATGTCACAAGCAACCTATACAAATAAGAAAAGGTTTAGTGAGTGCCTAGTGACTAGCTCTGCCAAGTCAATTCACCCTATGTTTAGCAATACCCAAATGTTTAGTAAGAAAACTCAATGCGTTCAACAATAACAAAACAATGATGGTGTGATACTTCTGCCTTTGATTTCTCATATGCAGTTTCAAGCTGTTTAAGGGCTTCTTCATTTGCTTGAGCAATACTTTTATACTGACATAATAAATAGGAAAAATTAGCATATGCTTGATTCATGCTATAACGACAAAGTCATTCGATACCTGAAGCATGTGATCTTTATTCATTTGTGCCTCCTTCACCAACTTTTCAATTTCTTCATTCTGTTGAGCAACTACATAGTTCACAATGAAACCGAGAATTATCAGTTTGCAACTACATAGCTCACAATGCCTCCTCCACCAACTTTGCAATTTCTTCGTATTGATAATCTTTTTTTGATCTTCTTCAAATTTTCTGATTTTTGTTTTTGAAAAAAAACAAGCTAAACCCAATCTAATGATGTTAAACCTCCACCCCACGCTTAGAAAACACAATTTCCTCATTGTGTAAGAAAGATGTAACATATGCACATTTTATACAGTAAAGATACTTCAGTTTGAGTGACAACATTTGCACAATCAATCCCACATATGCCAAATAACGATGACAAATTCTCAATGCACCATCTTTAATCGATGTACTTTTTGACATATTTTTAGCATGGGCAGATTCAGAAGACATGATACTCCACTCTTTATTCACAGTTTTAGCATACTTAGTGTTAGGCACAATATCATAATCAAGATATGCATCAGAATTAATACCCTCAGTAGTTTCAAATCCCAATAAAACCACCAAATTAGAGATGGACTTAGTCCAAGTTTGTCCCCCAATATCAAACGTGACAAAAGTAGGACTCATGACATCCATTTTTTCCGTTAAATCTTGACACACAAATAAACTATAAAATTCTAAACACAACTTTCGACAAACTTGTTTAGTAACATACAACAATGCATTCCAACCAATATTAGAATACAATCCTCTACTTCAAGTTTCACATCTAATTTCCGCAAAGTTTGCCAAACAAATTCATACCACTCCATAAGAGGTCTACTTTCAAGAAGAGAATACCTCCGACACTTTTCAGTGACGGATAAGGGCTGAACCTGTGGAACTGGATCTCCTGGCTGTGAAGTTTCGAGCAGCTGAAGGTTGAACTCCGGTGAAAGCACAGCGGGGCGCAGCTGCTCGGAGATGGAGCTCTAGTGGTTGTGCACAGATGAGGATGGTGGTGCTGGGAACTCCGGCAGAGAGAGACCAAAATTTGGTGTATCGGCGTGCTTGGTTTCAGTTGCGAGCAGCTGAAGGTCGAGCTCCGATGAATGCGCAGCGGGACGCAGCTACTCGGAGATGGAGCTCCAGTGGTTGTGCACGGATAAGGACAGTGGTGCTGGGAACTCCGGTGGATAGAGAGCCAAAATTTGGTGTGTCAGTGTGCCTGGGTTCAATTGCAAGCGGCTGAAGGTCGAGCTCCGGTGAATGCACGACGGGGCGCAGCTGCTCGGAGATGGAGCTCCGGTGGTGTTGGGAACTCCAGTGGACAGAGAGCTCGGCTCTGGTGGCTACATGGCTGGAGTTTGCTGGAGATTAGTTGTGGATGAATGGAGGTTTGGAGGTGATGAATGGAGGAAGAATGGCAGGTTAAGTGCATAAGGTGAGATGGGAAAATTCTGAATCCAGTGGGAAAAGGGGTAGGTTGGTAGTTTAGGAATTTGTACAAAAGTCAAATATTTTTATTTGTATTTATTATTTACTAAACCAAGTAAGGTTTGACCGTTAATTAGTCAAAGTCAACTTAGTTATTAGTATTTATATATTGGAAATCTAGTATAGTTTGACCATTGATTAGTCAAAGTCAGCCTAAATATTAGTGTTTATATATTGAAAGTAAAGTAAAGTTTGCCATTGATTAGTTAAAGTCAGCTTAGTCAAGTGTTTCTATACGGAGAGAGAGTCAAGTAAAGTTTGACCGTTAATTAGATAAAGTAAACTTTGTTATTAGTGTTTATATATTGAATGTCAAGTAAGGTTTGACCATTGATTAGACAAAGTCACCCTAGTTATTAGTATTTTTTATATACTAATTCAAATAAATTTTGACCATTAATTAGTTAAAGTCAAATTTTTTATTAGTGTTTATTTATGGAAAGTCAAGTAAAGTTTGACCTTTGATTAAACAAAGTCAACCTAGTTATTAGTGTTCATATATTGAAAGTCGAGTAAAGTTTGACTGTTGATTAGTTAAAGTCAGCTTAGCCTCCATTGTTTCTGTATAGAGAGAGACAAGTAAAGTTTGACCGTTGATTAGTTAAAGACAACTTAGCCACTAGTATTTATATATAGAAAGTCAACTAAGGTTTGACCGTTGATTAGACAAAGTCAAACATTTTTATTAGTATATATTATATACTAATTCAAATAAAGTTTGACCGTTAATTGGTTAAAGTCAACTTTGTTATTAGTGTTTATATATTGAAAGTCAAGTATAGTTTGATCGTTGATTAGTAAAATTCAGCATAGTTATTAGTGTTTTTATATTTAAAGTAAAGTAAAGTTTGACCGTTAACTTGTTAAAGTTGTATTTATGTATACTAAATCAATTAAGGGTTGAACGTTAATTAGTTAATGTTAACTAAATTTTATTCTTATTTGTATATATTAGGTCAGTAAAGGTTGATCGTTGATTAATTTAACTTAACTTAGTTATTAGTTAAAGTCAACAAAAGAAGTGAACGATTTTGAATGTTTAAAAAAAATAACTTATAGCGGCTGCGCAGCTGCTCCCAGCTCATGAAATTTCTGGGAAGATTATTTGATATTTGTGGCAAATATTTTGAATTCTTTGTGGAAAATTTGAGCTTTGAAAAATTTTGATGAATATTTAGAAGTGTTTGGTGGGAAGATAGACAAAGTGATCTCCTCGACAAACTTAGTTGTTCGAGATAAGATAAAGACACCTTATCCATGATGAAGGATGAGATTTTGGGACACTACTGCTCCCATAAGGCTCGTCACAATGAAGTCCTCGAAGAGATCACCACCAAGGCCGAATTCACTTCCATACCTGCCTCTAAGGCTTTTAAGGCTACCAGGAAGGGGTCCTCCTCTTATGCCAAAGAGACCATCAAACGTTGTCACTGTGAAATAGAGGGGCATTGAGTGGTGGTAGAAAAGGTTCGTACCGCTCTCTTTGTTGCCACCTCAAAATGCGAGGAAAGGAAGAACAAAAATTGGGGAGAATCGGCAAAATTTAATCCATCCTCTCGAGCGGACTATTCGGGAAAACCAGGCTATCATTGTGGTTGCTTATAGAGATAATGAAAGGGTCGAGAGGGAAAATACCGAACTGCATCAGACTTATACTGCGATGACTAATAGTCTTCGAGCGTATGGGCTTCGACTTGGGATGGTTGATGCTCCCCTAGTTAAGGATTTTAAATTTTTCTTCAGGATACCATCAACATTATGTAGCAAAAGCACATCACCAGAAATCCTAAGTACTAAGAAACTCATGGGAAGCCCAAAGGTGGTTGGTCAGATTGCGAAAGAAGAATAAGAGTGGAGCTTCGAGTTCTCAACCACTCCTAGAAGGAGTGGGCTTTGGGCCCTGCCGATGCCCTTTGTCTCGAGGCCTTGACCTCAAGGGTTAACTCAGCGGACAATTCCACTAGTGTCTTCGACAGAGGGAGGGGTTCTTGGCCTAACCAGGGAGGTAATATTGTTAGCCGATGCTGAGGACCCCCCTTTGATGATGAAGATGAGCCTTTAGTAATAAGATCAAGGCAATAGGTTCCTCAGACCCTCAAACTTTACCCAAAGGATGGAGGCACCAGGTTTTTCTCGTAGTAGTTTTTTCTTCAGCTTTATGTGAATAGTTATTGTAATCATATCCATGTACTTGTAAGCCATTATGGCCTTGTATTACTGAAATAATATTTTTTGCTCCTTGTTATTTCCAGATCCTTTTATCTAATGTGAAAGGTAATAGCCCTTCTAACTAAGTTAAGTTTTTCAACTTGTGCTTTATGCCTTTCCGTTTGATGGGTTTTGCTAACCCTTCAAACGCTTTATAAGGTATCTGCCTTGAGTGTCTTCTTCACTTTCAAGGGGACCTTTTGTCCACAAAATGTTGCAGGAGATTCATTGGCCCTTAGGGCTTAATAAAAGGTCTATACCTTTAGTGCTTGATGCACTTTCTATAGGACTTCTAATATATGTTATTCAAATCTGACTAGAATTGTGCTTTATGCACTTTCAATAGGCTTTGTTGACCCTTAGGGTGTTTTTCAAGGTTTGTACTTTGGGCACTTGATGCTTCAATGGGCTTTGTTAGCCCTTCGAACATATATTACTCCGATTTGAGCAGAATGGCACTTGATGCACGTTTGATGGGCTTTGTTCTCCCTTCGAACATGTACTACTCCTATTTGAAGAGAATGGCGCTTGATGTGCATTCGATGGGCTTTGTTGACCCTTCGAACATGTATTACTCCTATTTAAGGAGAATGGCGCTTGATTTGCATTTGATGGGCTTTATTCGCCTTTTGAACATGTATTACTCCTATTTAAGGAGAATGGTGTTTAATGCAAGTTCGATGGGCTTTTTTGGCCCTTTGAACATGTATTAATACTATTTAAGGAGAATGGCGCTTGATGAACATTCGGTGTGATTTATTTTCCGTTCAAACATGTATTACTACTATTTAAGGAGAATGGCAATTGATGTGTGTTTGATGGGCTTTCTTGGTCCTTCGAATATGTATTAATCCTATTTAAGGAGAATGGAATTTCATGCATGTTTGATGGGCTTTGTTAGCCCTTCGAACAAGTATTACTCCTATTCAAGGAGAATGGTGCTTGATGCGCGTTCGATGGGATTTGTTGGCCCTTCGAACATGTATTACACATATTTGAGGAGAATGGGGAATTTTCGTTCCCCCTTGGAAACTAGTGTTGGAATTCTTAGAACAATAATTGATTATAGTAAACTTACTTCCATACGAAATCTACAAAAATAGAGGAACCCTAACTAATCACATCACTACTTTTTCGAGGGTGTCCTCTAACCCACAACCATTTGAAAGAGGGCCCCTTTTCAGTCTCTCCAAGTCTATTGGATTTTTGGGGAATAATACCTCTTAAGATTTGAAACATTCCATTGGCGTGGAATCGGTTCATCTTGAGGGGTTTCTAGAACATAGCTACCTCCTGAGCCAACTTTGAGGACTCGGTAGGGTCCTTCACAATTTACTGACTGCTTCCCCTCCGACTGTTTTCATTTCTTCTCATTACGAGGTCTCCTGGGGAAAACTGAACTTTTCAAACCTTCCTGTCATTGTACCGCTTAACCCTTTCCTTGACTCTGGCTTCATAGAGGGCTGCCTTCTCTCTTTTTTCTTTGAGAAGGTCTATGCCCAAGTGGTGCTGCGCATCATTATCCTTCTGTCGTCTATCGCTAATAATGAATCTTCTAATGGTGGGTAGCTTTATCTCCACTGGAATGACCGCCTCAAAACTATAGACCAGGAGGATGACTATGTTGTCTTGCCCATGGAAGATGACTCTGTTGTTTGGAATAAACATAGTACACTGGGTAACACATTATTCCAATTCCTGCTTGCCCCTTTGGGCCTTGATTGAATGCCGTTGAAAATGGTTTGATTGGTGACCTCCACATGCCCATTGGGTTGGGAGTGGTAAATACTGGTGACCATTTGATGGATTTTGTACTCCTTACACCAGCCTTTTAATGGGTCATTGACAAATTAAGCAGCACTGTCACTTTTGATCATTCAAGGAAACCTGAACCAACATATGATATTTTTCCAGCAAAACCCAATCAATTATTTCCCTTTTACACCAGTCAAGGTTTCAGCCTTGACCCACTTTGTAAAGTAGTCTACAACCACAATTATGTATCAAAAGTGGCCTGGGGCCTCTGCCATAAGGTCGATCCCCCCTTTGTCAAATGGACAGGAAATTTTAATGTTCATCATTTCTTCCAGGAGGACAAGGGTGATTCGGGCATGCCTTTGGCACTTGTTGTAAGCTTGGATGCATTTGTTCACCTTATTTAACATGTTTGGCCAATAGTATCCGGCCAGAAAGAGTTTTTTAGTTATTGATAGAGTATCTTCGTGAATTCTGAAAGCTCCTTCATGGGTTTCACAGATAAGGTAGTCTTCTTCTTTGGAAGCTATGCATCAGAGAAGCTGGTGGACTTGGGCTTGGCTATAAAGGACCTTTTCTTGGATCACATATTTAGGAGCCTTTAGCCTAACCTTTCAAGCTTTGATGGAATCCTATGGAAGGACACCATCTCAAAGGTAGCTAATAATGGGTGTTATCCACGACTTCTGCTCTTCTACTACCATCACCTTTGCTTCCTCCTATAAGCTACACTCACTTAGCATTTCCACCATTACGTTCCCCTGGAATTGCAAGTTCAGGTCCGACGAGGCCAATTTGCTCAAGGCATCCGCCTTGTGGTTTTTCTCTCGAGGGACTTGAGTAAGGGTATAATGGTGAAATTGTTCGAGGAGGGCTTCACCACCTCCAAGTAATGCTGCAAGCTTCCATCCCTATCTCCATATTCTCCCTTGACTTGAAGGACCACGATTTGGGAATCGCTATATATGTCTAGGTTTCGAACTCCCAAATCCTTTGCTATTCAAAGACCTGTGATGATTGCTTCATATTCTGCTTCATTATTTGTGGTCTTGAAGTCAAAGTGTAGGGCATAGGGATAATCCTTCTGTTCAGGGCTCATGAGTAAAACTCTGGCCCCACTGCCTCAAGAGTGTGATCATTTATCTATATATTGACATACAACTTCCACGTCTCTTCGGAATCTTATTTTTTGTCCACTATGATTGGTTTAGTAGTCTTCACAATCAAAACCACTAAGGCTTGGCCTTCGATGACTGTTCTTGGGCTGAAGTGGATGTTATGCTCACCCAGTTCTATTACCCATTTCATCATTCATCCCCAGGCTTCCGGCTTAAGTAGCACCTGCCTTATTGGGTGGATAGTGAGCAAGATGATCTTGTGACTTTGAAAGTACTTGGAGGTGTATTAGCTTTTTGAGGTTTTTGAGGGCCAATATTAGCTTTTCGAAGATAGTGTATCGAGTCTCTGGACCATGGAATGCTTTCCTTACAAAGTAAACCGGGTGTTGGTTTTCTCCATTTCCTTTACCAAAATGGCGCTTATCGCCAAAGAGGATGCAGAGATGTATAAGTATAGATCCTCCCCCTTGTCTAGTTTCATCAAGGTGGGAAGGTTTTATAAGTTCTCTTTTAGCTCTTGGAAGGCATTATTACATTCTTGCGTCTATTCAAATTTTTTAGCTTTTCGAAGAACATCAAAGAATGAAAAAAAATTTTCGGCCCTCTTCGAAAAAAGTCGACTGAGCACTGACAATCATGTTCACCTTTGAACATCTTTGACTATTTAAGGGGGTTCATGTATATCAGTGCTTCGATCTTCTTGGGGTTCACATCAAGAATTTGCTTGCTCTGACTCCAATCACTAATATAGCTGGGTTTAGCTTTAGATTGGCCTCTCGAAGCATCTGAAAGATTTCATTAAGGTCCAACACGCATTGGTCGCAGCCCCTGCTCTTGACCACCACATCATCAACATATATTTAAATGTTCCTTCCAATCTATTTTTCGAAGATCTTGTCAACCAACCTTTGGAAGGTAGCCCCTGCATTTTTCAGGCCTAATGGCATTCTCTTATAGAAAAATGTCCCCACATCTATTGTGAAAAATGTCTTCTACTTATCCTACTCTTCCATGAGTATCTCGTGATAGCCCTTATGGACATCGAAGAAAGCTAGCACCTCATACCCTGCTATAACTTCGACTAGCACATCGATAGAGGGTAGGGGATAGCTATCGTTAGGGCAACATTTGTTAAGATCGGTGAATTCTATGCACATTCTCCAAGCCCCATCATTTTTGGGAACGATCACCAGATTTGCTATTCATTTGGGATAAAATACCCCTTCAATAATCTCGGCTTTGAGAAGTTTTGGAACCTATTCTTTCATGGATTCACCCCTTTTGGGGGCAAATGATCCCCAATCTGCTTGATTGGCTTTTAGGAGGGGTCTATATTTAGTCTGTGGACCATCAGCTGCTTAGCTACTCCTGTGAGATTGAAGGTGTCCCACGGAAACGCGTCAACATAATCATTTAAGATATCCTTCCGCTTCTCTTTCATTGGGGGCGGTATCATTTTCCCCACGCACACTGTTCCTTTGTCTCGGAGGGCCATTGGCTTCATTTCCTAGGGCTTTATTTCTCCGTTGACCAAAGCCACCATGTCCTCCTTTTTAGCCTATTTCAAAGCTATAGCCAAATAGCTCTGGGCCGCCGAGTGGTCTCCCCTTATGACTGCTATCTCCATCTTGGTGGGGAGCTTCATTATCAAGTGATAAGGGACCATATTGCTTGCACCTTGCACATCAAGGGCCGTTCGAGTATCACATCGTAGGGGAATATGGTAGCAATCACCGTGAAGCTACAGTCTATTATGACCTCCTTGTCTCCATCGGCAACTTTGACCGTTTAGGTCACGACCCCAAGGGGTAGCACCATTTTCCCTATAAAGAAAGATAAGGGAGAGGTTTTTCTCCTCAAACTTTTGCGTCCAAGTCCTAGTTGGTTGAAGCAGTTGGCAAAAATAACTTCCACACTGCTGCCATCATCTATAAACATAATTTTGATGTATAAATCTCCAATGGTGGCATGGATCACCATTGGGTTTGTATGGGGGGTTCAACTTGGCACTGGGTCCGCTTTCGAGAAGGTGGTTGCTTCTTCTGGTTGAAACCCTTTTGGCAGGGTTCTCCAGGGGGCACATACCAAGATTGGGCTTAAATAATGGTGTTTGAAGTTTGGTCACCTATAGATGGATTGATGAAGTTGATCACCCGAATTGCCCCGTCCCTCTGGTTCCCGTCCGATGGAGCCTCGGCATCGGTCAGACCCCTTTCAAATTTCCAGTTGCTCTTCATCTTTTTCCTACTGCTCTCTTCCATCTTGATTGGATCTTTTCTTTCCTTTCCAATGGCCTTTTCCTTGTCCCCTCGAGTAAGATTCTCCTCTTAGTCTTTCGACGTACTTTTGGAGTAAACCCTCTCTTGTACATCTTTCAACTTTTTGATGCAAATGTGTGCATTCATTCATATCGTGGCCCCGCTCATTGTGATGATCACAAAACTTATATGAATATCTCTTTCCAGGGTAGTCTCTTCTGGGAGGTGGGATCCAAAACAACCCCTTGTGGATGAAATGCTTTTCCACCAGAGACTTGGTTAAGAGAACATAGCTTTCAAAACCTTTCTTCAGGGGGTCGGGCCTTCTCAAACGTGACTTGGAATTTTTGGCATCTTTTTTGCCCCATCTTTCCCCCCTCCCTCTTCCTCTTTGTGGCTTCTTCGATCTTCGAATGATGATTCATGATTTTTTGTAGCTGTTACAAGGTCTCAGGCTTTTTTGAGACCAGCTTCTTGCACAAGTCGATACGACCCCACATTTTTGTACAAGTCGACACAACCAACTTCTCACCGTTTTCCACATGGCCAACTTCTTGCACAAGTCAACACGACCAGCTTCTCACCTTTTTCCACACGGCCCCTCATTTTTGCCTAGGCTCGTAAGCCTAGCCGGGCCTAGCCTCTCATTTTACCTAGGTCTTTCGACCTATCCGAGCTTTTCCAAATGTAACCCAAGTCACCCTTTCAAGTTTTCAAATTTTCCATGTTTTTTTATATTTTTTTTCATTTTTCTAAAAAAAATTGTGTAGCACAAAACTGCCCCCAAAAGTGTGCTTCATACCACAAAGGATAAGATCACAAAAAATACACCACCAATATTCTAAAACAACTTACCGTATGCAAACTAGGAACCCTAGCATAGAATGTCATGCCACCCAATATCCATCCAAAATCATCCCTCAACAATCAAAAACCAAAATCATCAACTAGCAAGAAAAACTACCAACAAAAGACATGGAATGCATCAAGGAAATCAAAGAATGAAACTCCCTAAGTGCTCACTACTCTTTTCCCTACACTTAACCGATGTATAGTCCCTAATGTAAGAAAAAACATGTAAAGGCATAAGTGAGGTTTGGAGAAATACTGAAACTCACTCTTGAAGCCCAGAAGAGTCTTCCTCCTCGTCGTGACTGATGAAGCTCCTCTCAATGTATCATGATGCCTACAGAGCGGCCTCGATGCAATCCATCCTCGAACTAAGATTCTCTACTTGCGTCATCACTCTTCATATCGCTTGGACTATCTCTTGAAAAACTAGGGTAAAGCTCAAAAGGTAATTCCCAGGTGCTTGCAATCAGTCAACAATGTTTGTAGATAGGTGATAGCAGATATCCTATCCTCTCGAAGATGTCTCATCTTTGACCTCTTCAATGTCTATATCCAGGGTGGCTAAGACTCTATAAAACTCTCCCTCAAAGTGTTAGTCCAGCTCAATAAATAGGTAAACCAAATACGTGTCATCCAAATATGGTTCAATTAGACTCTTCTTCTCAAGTAATACAAAATCGATTACTAAAACTTGAAAATTGGACTAGTGATCCACCTGTAGCGAAGGAAATTAGTTTAGCCAGCAAAGGCACCAACGGGTTAGCATGAGTCGTGCATGGTTTGGAACTAATGGCCCACGCCAAAGGAGATGCCCCGTGCAAAGAAAACCAGCATGAGGCTATGGCGTTGCCAACACCAGAGGCCAAGGGCCAGAAGCACAAAGTGAAGATTTCGTCCACGCGGCTAAGTATGGACATGGGATGTACCATTTTTTGCATCCCATACCCTTCCAAGCTCAATAAACCAAGATGAGCTGATTGGATGTGAGAAATTTGATGGCCCACACCAGGGTTTCTAAGAAAAGCACCCATCTTAACCACAACACGTGTTAATGGCCACGGGCGTGGATCAGGACTTCAGCTTTTATCACCCTTACGATGTCCTGCAGGGGATGACACAGCCCGTGCTAGATGTTAGAGGCGGCCGACGCAAAGCCACGCAATCCAGATCAGGCACCCGTGCACATGTAGGGAAACAGCCTGCACCAGTCCCCGCGCCCGCGCCTAGGATAAGCTATGTGCCGCATGATATATGATGCCACATACCAAGGACAAGCCACATGCCACATGATTCGTGATGTCCCATGCCAAGGAAAAGCCACGTGCTGTATGATCTATGATGCCCCGTGATGTGCCCATTTTATACGGTTATATTAGGACTTTGAGGAATCACTTTTTTGAAATTTTGTGCTCTAAATGTGTCATTTTTCCTTGAAATTCTCTGAGGAGAGTTAAAAACAACTTTTACGCTTTTTTTACATTTCTAGAGAAGTTTGTGTGACGAGGCAATTTGTTTGAAGACTTTGAAGACATTGAAGAATACCTTTGAATATTTGAAGACTTGTATTTGAGCTTTTTAAGACTTGAAGAATTGAAGAAAAGTGAAGTGAAGAGGAGGACATGAAACAAAAAGAAAGAAATTAAGATGCTGGAACTGGGCACCGTCGCGACTTGTGACGAACCCATCGCAACTTGTGACGAACCAGTCACGACACATGACAAACCCATCGTGACTCATGACAAACCCATCACGACTTGTTATGAACCCATCGCGACTTGCGATGGACGTATGGCCAGAAATCGTTCTTGCTTTTTTGTACTATAAATACTCACCTTATTCTCTCCTGTTCAAAAACAAATTAAGAATCTTCTTCCTGCGATTTTTCTGGGTTCAAACCCTAGTTTTTCTCTTCTTTCTTTTCTTAGTTTTTGTAGATTAATCATGCCTTTTAATTATCTAGCTTAGTTTAATCTTGGGAGCAATGGATTGAAGCTTCCATATCTATGTAGTAAGAACCATATCTATCTATTTGATGCTTTTGCTATTTTGCATTTATTGAGCTTTGAATGTGAATTGTTAATGGCATTGATGTTGTTGGAAGCTTGAGTATATGAATTTCTTGTATGATTACTTGTTATGGTTGGGAGAAAGTAGCTAATTCCCCCCTCTTTTAATGTGGAATCCAAGAGCATGAGTTAGAGCTTCTTAATGATGTTGGTGTGCTGATAAATGCTAGATGAATGTGATGATGTTGAACTTGTTGTCATGTTTGTTTTAGGTAGAAAATGAGATAGGTCTATGAATGTCGATCGTTCTTGACTAATCTTCTGTAAATGCATGAATTGGTAAAATTCTTAGACACGGTGTAGTGTTTATAAGTGTTACCAAGCTTGTTGATTCTTCGGGCTCAATGCCATCAATGGGATACTTTTATTCGTGTTTCGACTAAGGGAGTCATTGGTGAGGTTTGACAAGAGATGTCGAATTCACTCTTGCAAACTACTATCTAAGAAGGATGGAAGATTTATCTTCACAACAAGTAGTGGAAGTAGTGAAAAGATTGTTTCACTCATTCTTGAAGCCTTTTTTATTCAGCATTAATGTGTTCTTAATTCTATGTTTTACTTCATTTATTCCATGTGTTGTTTGATAATGGAAAGTGTTTGGATGATTGAAATGTTAGGGTGTTAGGAAAGTGACAAATTCCTTAACTCCTTTGTATGAAAATCTAAGAGCATTAACTTATAACTTCTTGTGCATAATTTGTTGTGACTCTTGCTAGATAAGTATGTTAGTGTGGATTATTCTCATATTTATCCTAAAGATGGAAAGTTGAACCTTGAATGTGGTTTGTTCTAGGTTTAGCCTAGTGAATGCTATGTTTGGTTAAATGGCTATGTCTTTGGTAGAAGGCTTGTTGTAGTCAAATCTATGATCCTTTGTGTATAATGTCATTGATGAAATACCCCTATGGTCATTGTTTGTCTAGGGTGATCATCAATGAGGTTTGCATATGTTCATTGTTTGTCTTTGCAAATAACTATCAAGAAGGAATGAATGTTGATTTTCTATTGGCATTCCCCACAGGTAACAATTGTGGTAGAATTAGTGAATGGTTCAATGATCTACATTTGGTTTGGAAGTGGATGTCAATTTCCCCCAAGGCTTTATCTTTTGTAGTTTTAAACCCCTTTTTCTTAGTTTGTTTGATGATTAGTATAGTTACTTAACTTTGCTAGTTGTTTTGTCTTTTATTTTCATAATTTAGGAAAACCAACCCCCCATTTATATGTTTTTATATGTATATATATATATATATATCTACTTCTAGCATAATATCAACCTTTTGTGTTTAAACGCTTAAGAAAATCCCTCTTCTTCGTGGACGACCCCGACTTGCTGCTATCTACCTACTTGTAGATAGTTAGCATTTAGGGCTTATATATATTAACTTTGAGAGGTATGGCAATGAACTCCCACCCCATGCCAAGGACAAGCCATGTGCCGTATGATCAGTAACACCCTGCGCCGGGCGGCGACAGAGCTAGGGTTTACCTTATTTTAGCCTATTTTTATCCCTATCTCCTACTAATATATATAGAACCTTTGTATACTAGGTTTCATATCTTAGATACCATACATTAGTTTGGAAGAGTGGTTTGGAGACTCTCTCCATAGTAGAAACTTTATCTTTTTCTTCTTTTTATTTTGCTTTGATCCTAAGAAATGGAATTCAAATCTTTATTTGAATTCCATATCAAGGGAGTAGTTTCTATAGCTTGGGAATAAGTTGTAGTGACTTGTTAATCTGTATGCTTTTTTATATTCTTTAGTTGATTCTAATTTTGTGTTCATGATATTATTGTGATTTTATTTTGAGTTTAAATGAATAGTACACCACATATAAGCACACACTTTAGGCTATATTCATACTAGGTACAAATATTAATGCCCCTTTGGGAAGAGAAACCTGGTTGTTTAAATGCGTGGAGGAGAACGCATCTGCATGGGTGTGTGCACAGGGGATTCGAGGTCACTCTGATCCATTTACCATCCCACCAGTCTTAGCTGACTTCGTAAAGCTGTCCAAGAGGTTCTGGGTAGAGATAGCTAAATACTAGCAAGCTAGGGTTACAAGAAACCCTAGTATCATAGTTAAGGTGCCTATGATCCTTGGGCCAAATTGATAGGACCTGAGGGAAGTAGCGCATTCGTGGACATTGTTGTACTCCTCTAATTATGATGGTGGCATCGATGGAGGGTTGTGAGCACCCTCCATGACAGGGACAGGGGAGTGTATGCCATCGGCAACACCACGTGCTATGGACACTCTGTTAGGTTTGCCTAGATTTGTATGTGAATGAATCGAGGAGAGAAGCATTAGATTGACCAAGTTTCTCAATGATTTCCCCAATTGCTTAGCTTAATATTGTAGTTGTGTTTTTAGTTTTTATGTTTTGTAGTTGATAGATTGAAAAATAACCCCCCCCCTTATTTGCATGTTTTCTTTGCTAGATATTCCTTTCACTCTTACGGACTGATGAACCGTACAAGGTTTTATTTTGAGTTTAAACATTAGACCTAGCATCTCTGTGGACAAACTCAAAGCTTACCACTAACTACCCTATAGGTAGCGTAGCAGTAGGAACAGGGTGCGGAACTATAAATTTCTATCTTCTGACCACAATGCCTCCAACCGGGTTAATTTTAAGCTACGATTTTAACGACCCCGAGGGGAGGCAGGTCAAGCCTAGATATTGAAAACATAATAATCCATGAATGAAGGCTATTTAAACAAGAACATCCTCATTGAACAAAAATCTCATGTAAGTCATTAACAACCCGTCAATAATACTATGCGGCCAAGATTCATTTCCTCCCAAATCACCCAACATATGAAGAACATGCCCTTCAAACACAATAGCACATCAAACTACCCAAACTTCTTCAACACATGATCATACATACAAGCCCAAACATATATCCCAACAACACACAATGAATTACCCGGAATTTGAAGCTAAGAATTGTAAGATCCACACAATAAGAAGTGAGAATTGCTAATTTTTTATCAAAAGCTTCATCTTTTTTAGTTTCACCAAGAGTGTGTGTGAGTGAGTGTTTCTTATGAAGGAAGAATGAACCAAAGGATGAAATTGGGTGGAAAAGTGTACCATGGATTTATAATTTTAGCATAGGTGATAAAAGAGAGAGAGGTACAATTAGGATAAGAATTGATTTTTTTTAAGATGCATATTAGGGGACAATAGTACCAATCAATTAATTCCTAAGAATGTAGGAGGTACTATTTGCATAAAAAATCCTAAGGAATTTGGGAATTTCAAAACTTTTGAACCAAAGATGTATTTTTATCTTGAATTTCATAATTTCCAAAAAAACAAATGCTTTTTTGGAACAATTTGGCAATGGAAAATTGGTTTTTAGCGTAAAATGTGCTTTGCACGACCTAAGGCCTCGCGCCGATTCTCTGACAATGCCTCCTGCTAAACATTTTGGCAAAACCCAAGCCTGGTGCCAAACTCCATGGCACGAAGCATCCCCTCGTGCCAACTCTACTAGCACGGACAAGGTCTCTTAGCATAGAGCGTTTCAGGTTTTGGCACGAGATGGTCAAAAATACTGACCTAATCCTTAGTTTTCCCCTCTTTTTTCGAAAAACTAGGTCACCCACCAAATCTAATTCCATCCAAACAAAATCATGAGTCTCGAACAAAAATTTTCAAATCAACAAAATTTTCATCTCAAAAGTCCTCATTTCAAACAAGAACATGCAAAATCCATCTAATCACTGCATGAAATAAGAAAGCAAAAAGAAAACACCGTATATTTATTGTTTTCCTCACGACTTATCTTTTCATACAAGTATAGTTAGAAACATCTACCTGTGGGTCTCTGGAATCGCCATCGGTAACTCCACCCATGATGACATCATTGTGGAAAGGTCTACACAATGAGCCATCCTTACCTCTGGACCTCTAGTTCGTCATACAAAATGAATCTCCGTGTCTTGGTAAAATGGAGTCTATGAATGTCACTTTGGGGTTAGGAGGAGGTTGTGGAGGTTTGACCCGCTCGACATTCTTCCTTTCCCACTGCAAGTTAGTTAGGATGGAAAAACAATCCAGTACAGACATACTATTAATAGCATCATGAAATTCATCGGACTCATCAACAATATTTTTAACATGAGACTCATCAAAATGTTCATGCTTATTGGTAACACGAGAGGTTTCAAAGAATTCATACTCATCACATAGGGTTACACTATTAAACATAAAAGAAGACTGTGTTGAATCATGCTTAGATTTGTAGATATAAAAAATCCACTTTATCCACGTTATCTTCTAGAGTCACGGTTCCCAAATTGACATCAATTTTATTCCTACACATTTTGAGAAAAGGTATCCCCAAAAGTATTGGAAGTGCAATTCCATCGTGCGCCATGTCTAAGAGATAAAAGTCCGCCGGAAAAACCAACTTGGAAACTCGCACCATCACCTCCTTCACTAACCCACGAGGGAAACCTTAGGAGTGATAGGCAAGTTGGACAATCACTTTAGTATCCCTAAGCGTGCATATTTCTAGGCAATCATATAGACTAAATGGGATCACATTGATAGTTGCGCCTAAATCTATCATGGCATTTTCAAAAAGTTTACTACCTAAGGATATAGGGATGGTGGGAAGCCATCGTTGTACCTCTCAAAGTTACTATTTTTGAGCCTTTAATGCTTCCTATCTACAATTAAGTAGATTATGGAAAATCGGGGTCATCCACGAAAAGAGGGATCTTTCCAAGTGTTTTAAACATCTATGGTGGAAAACATACTAGGCATAGACAAATATAGGTACATATCAAAGCATGTAAATGGGGGTGTGGGGTGGAAGGTTTGGTTGGTTGGTTTTTCCTAAGTTACCAAATTTAAAGACAAGTTAACTAGTAAGTAAGATAGAACTAGGAAGTAGGCAACAAACTAAGAGAATAAGATTTAAAACACAAATTACGGAACCTTGGGCAAAATTTGACTTCCACTTCCAAGCCTCTTATCTATCATTGAACAAGCAACCACTTTATTGCTTTCACTACTTGTTGTGAAGACTAATCTCCTATATTTCTTAGATAGTAGTATGCAAGAGTGAATTTGACATCTCTTTTCAAACCTCACCAATTACTCCCTTAGTCGAAACACAACTAAAAGTATCCCGTTCATGGCGTTGAACACGAAAAATAACCAAGCTTGGCAACATTTATAAACACTACACTGTGTCTAATCATTTAACCAATCTATGCATTTACACAAAATTAGGCAAGAACGTTCAACATTCATAGACTTCTCTCATTTCTTACCCAAAAAAAACATGATAACGAGTTCAACATTATCATATTCATCTAGTAATTATCAATCCATCAACACAATAAAAAGCTCTAAATCATACTCTTGGATTTCATATCAAGAAAATGGGAAACCAACCAATTTCAAGAACATTAATGACATTAAAAAACCTATTCAATGCTTCATAAATGCACAATAGTAAAGGCATTAAATAGGCTACAAAATGTTCTTAAGACATAGGCTTGGAAGCCTTGGTCAATTGCTCCCAATCTCTAGATTTAGCTACTAAAACCCATGCTAATTAACAAAAAATATTTAAACGTAAAGCAAATATGAAATAGGATGAAAAAGAAAGAAAAATCTATGGTTCTCTGGAAACATTCGGGAGGAAGAGATATGAGGAAGGAGAGGATAAAAGTGCTATTTATAGTACAAGAAAAAAAAGATGGATTTCTGGCCACACGTTCATCCCGAGTCGCGACTGGGTCGCGACGGGCAACCAGAGTAGAATATAGTTTTGCTCTTCTTCTTGTCTCCTAGCCCTCAATCCATTACACACTCCTTAAACTCTTCAAGTCTTCAAGTCTTAAAATCTTCAAAGCCAGTGTTCAAATCTTCAAAGTCTTTAAAATATGATCTTCAATGGCCTTCGGTCTACAAGTCTCGATGATGTTTCCTTGTCACACAAAACCCCCTTAGAAAAGGTAAAAGAGCGTAAAATTTCTCTTTCCTCTCCTAAGAGAATTTCAAGGTGGAACCCAAGCTCTTGATAACAAAAGAGATCCCAAAAAGTCCCAAAATATGCACATAAAATGGACACATCAAACCTCCCCGCACTTCAATCTTACTCGCCCTCGATTAAGAAAAGATTCAAGGCAACGAAGGAATTCACGTATCCATGTCCTAACTACTATTCCCCCAAATCAATACCTAACAAAACTCTAAATATTACGCATCCCAAAGATAAGATCTAATGACAAGTTACACACAACCCCCATTCCTAAATCTATCCAAACTATATCAACCTAACAATTCATTGATAACCATAAAACATGTCTAAGTCCCGAGTTGACAATCCTAAATCCAAAGGCACAAAGTGAAAACAAAAGCATGTATGAAGTTCAAACACATACTTCACTTTATGTCAATATATCATCCTCAGAACGAAGTGTATCAACAATCTAGAATTTTATCACTTACTTTGTTTTCAAGCTAAATTACCCAATCCCAAGAGGTCCTAAGATGGTGAGCTAACCGATCCTTCCACATGGAAACTGCAACCTTATAACTCCGACGCTAGAAAATGATTGAAATTATAACATTTTTTTCTTTTCTCTCTATTTCTCTCATTTTTCCTAGGAGTCCTTTCGGGTTTTCATCCTAGTCACACATCATGTTTCTTTGGCTCACATCTCACCTTTTTCCACACATTTAGCCTCTCATTTTTGCCTAGGTCTCCCTTTTGGGTTTTCGACCTATCCGGGCCACAATGTTGCCTATGTTGCCCTCTCGGGTTTTCAACTTAGTGGGATTTTTTTATATTTGTTTCTTTTTCATTTTCTATTTTTTTCAAAATTTCAATTTTTCATGTTTTTCCAATCAAAAAGTAGCAAAATGATTTCCAAATGTCAAAGCTAATAACATCCAAGTGCACCAAATGAAAAACATCCCAAAACAAGGAGAAAATATCCCAAAAACCAAGTATAAGCAAACATCCCAAGCAAAAAAGTAAAAGTAATAAATACCCCTCCCCACACTTAAAACGCTACATTGCACTCAATGTAGTCAAAACAGGGCAAAAACATACAACTCAAAGCATGGGAAGAGTAAAATTATGAGCACACATCAGAAATGAGATGGCTCGGAACCATTGTCGTGGTCCATGCCATTTGCATGTTGATACTGCACCATCTAGTCTTGATTCCTCTGACGCCTCTCTCTCAGCCTCGTAGCTCTACTAGGATAGGGACATGGGTTACCACCAGCCTACGACTGCAGCTCTGAAATCCTAGATGAGAGGTACTCAATCTCCTCATTCATCTCTATAAGGCTCTGGGAAACGAATAGGTTGTGCTCAACTTGTCCGTGGTGGTACTGATCCTGCCTACGAAAATGCTCGTCCTGTATGTGGAAACCATATTGAACTGCCTACATCACGCGCTTATAAAATCTGGCGGAGGCTGAGGAAAATGTGGTGGCACATGATCCTTCTGCATAGGTTCGGTCTCTGGTGGAGGCGGTGGAGAATGCTGCTAACACTGCTCAGTGGATGGCAAGGTGACCTCGTCGGGCTGAATAGGGACTGGGTTGAGGTCTTTTAGCTCCCGCTCAAAGTCCTCCCTACATGAAGTGTTAGCCTAGATCGCTAAGTCCTCCAAAGGTGTATCAAATTCCAAATTGGTCATGTTGGGCTAAGGAAGTGTCGTAAAGGTGACATTCCTTGCCTCATAAAGCAAGTGGTATAATCCTGGAACCTGTGTGGTGCCGACCATGCCAAATCTCTCCAACCTTTCCATAGTCATGAGGTATGAGGTGCGTCTGCTCAAGCGTGGAAAGCCCGTAGTGGAAACTAATCCCAAGTGCTCCATTAAGAGGGTAATCATGCCCCCTATAATGATCTTGCACTTTAGCTTCTTAGCCGGCTCAACAACTCTCTTCATCCAAACTCAGCCCACAATCCCTATGCAGACCCCTCACTCCTCAGATGCCAGAGGAAATGAATATCACTGTCCAGCATGTTCGTCAGCTCTGACGAACATAACACTATGATCATGCTCCTCTTCTCATTCTTTTGTCTCATTTTAATTCTCCTCATGAAAAACATGTCCTCCTTGATCGAGCTCTCCCGGTCCGCTTGGTCCAACCTTTCTCGGATCTCTGTCACATTCCACCCAAACACAGCCTCGACATCCGAGACTGTCATCTCCCGAGATACATTGTCCATGTGGAAATGAATATACTCTCGCATTTCTCACCATCTCTCAAACTACATATCCTGTCAGTGGATAGGAATTCCAGCATGTAGCATCGGTAAGTGGGGGCACTCTTGCCCATGAAACCTTCCAATCCTCCTTTAGCAAAGAGGTAGTGAACCGGCTCTAGAATCCCTAGAGCACCAAGTGTTATCTAATCAATAAAGCTCATCTCCATCAGCTTGCAGGTAACAAAAACATCTCACCTATCCGTGTAGGACCCAGTGATCTGGGTCAAACCCATGCCCTGGTTAGGAGGAGGTACAGGGTTCGGCTCCGAAGCTGGTAGCGAAGGTGGAGGTGGAGCGGTGGCACATGAACCTCGGGGAGAAGCCCTAGGTCTCTTCATTGGGGCCATGTCTAACAACCACAACAAACATGTCAAATGTACAAGAATATATGTAATATTTTGGAATCACAATTATTTCAAAACAAGTTTAGCTAACCTCAACATTTCCGATATTCTAACACTTAAATCCAGGCTAAACTAGTTTTTGCATCATCTATAATTACATACCAAGTTCATGTCACTTTTAACATGTCAACACTTTCAAGTTTATTGGGGTTGTCACATAGCTAAATATTCAATATGCCACATACTATATTATGCCTAAGTGGTTTAGCTATCATCAACATTTTTCAAAATTCTAACATTTATGTACCATATCTAAACTACTTCAAGAACAACAACAATTGCATACAAATATCAACCATGTTCAACAAGCCAACACAACCAATCCATAGCATAAGCCACAATCAATTCCAACAATCACAACATATGTTGTCACTTATGTTCTTGGCTAATTAAGACAAAATATCATATCCACATAAGCACAACTTCATCCCATAGTCACTACCACACACCAACCTAAGCAATTCAACACATGCACACTATTTTCCCATATCAACTTAAACAACTTAACATAAGAACAATATTCTACCATACTTAATAGATCATATCAACACAAGAAATTCAACATAAGCACAATCTCACCCCACAGCCGCAATCTCACTCAAATTAAATTTTTAAGCACAATATCCACCAAAATCTACAAAGTCCCAACATTTTAAATCTATAAGGCATCACATATAATCCACACACTATTCTACAACATAATCACAATTCAAGCTCAATAAAGTGAGGAAATGTACAACTTAGATGCTTAGGATGAAGAATGAATCAATCCCATAAATAATTTCTATCTAGGTCGCTCAAAATCGCAAAACCCCCAACTTCTAGGATATTTGTTCTTCAACTAAATGGGAAGATTTTTGGGTAAAGATTTTGTAGGATGGAGTGGGGAGTGGTTTAGGGTTGATATTAGGGTGAAAAACCGGTGATTGGAAATAGGAGAGGTGGTGAGTTGTGGAGATATTGTTGAGAACAACATGGGAAAGAGCGGGTGAGGAGGAGATAGAATGACAGGGGTTCTATTCTCCCCATTTAAAAAGGGCCTAGAATGCTTGTTGCAAGTTGCAATGGACTGGTTGCGACTCACGATGAAAGAGTTCAAGTGTCAGTCAAGTCAGCATATGTTTGTGAGTCACGACGAGACTATCGCGGCTCGCGATATCTTATCCCTGAGAGGCCATATTTTTGAAACTTTTTCCAGACTTGGTTGCGTGTCATGACCAAACCATCGTGGCTTACGATGGTTCATTGTAACCCACGATAAGACCATCTTGGGTCGTGACATCTTGAGCCCGAGAGCTCACATTTTGTGAGAAATTCTTGATCCCACCTGCTACACATGCCTGGTACATAGAAAAATTTTCAATGTTACCAAATGTCCAAGGTTTTCCTTTCTTTTCTCATTGTTTTCCTTCCTACACAAGTCTAGCTCCAAACTCTTCAAATTTCTATAAAATCATACAGAAACACACCGTAAAAATAACAAAGCAAAATAATTAAAGTAACGACAAAACTCAAATTTAAACAACATCAATGGAAAGTCATGAATGATGATCCAGATGATCAAACCCAAGTTTATTTAATGTTGTCGGCATGACTTACTCCCCTCCTTGGAGCTTACTCACAAATCATATCAAGAAGATAAACATTCTCTCCCTTTTCCAGCACAAAACGCTTTTTGTATGGTGGAGTAGTATCTTTGGGCCTCATTGAGAGAAATGGATGCATAGTCGATGGTGTGAGGCACTCTCTCCACCCTATGATTAAGCACCTATCTGAAGGCATAATCAAAAACATTACACATGACCTCAAAAGGCAATGACTAATCTGGGGGTTGTATGATAGGGGCCAAGACTAACCTTTCCTTCAATGTATCGAAGACCCCTTTACAACCCTTATCCATCACAAATTCCACCTCATTTTGCAACAATTTGTACAAAGGAGATGCTATCTTTGATAATTCCTTTATGAACCAGCGGTAAAATCTTGCCTGCCCAAGAAAAGAGCACACTTCACCCACATTAGTAAGATAGGGCAAAGTGTGAATCGTGTCTATCTTTGACTTGTCTACCTCAATAACCTTATAGGAAATAACATGGCCTAAGAAAATAGCTTGCTCTACCATGAAATGACACATCTCAGAATTTAATACAAGATTAGTATCAGTGCAACATTTAAGAACTTGTGCTAAATTTGCTGAACAGTTGTCCAAAGAATTACCAAAAACAGTGAAATCATCCATGAATACCTGAACAAAGTGTTCAAAAATATTCTGAGAAAATGCTCACCATACATCTTTGGAAAGTAGCGGGGGCATTACATAGCCCATAAGGCATACACCGGTAAGCAAATATACTGAAGGGGCACGTGAAAGTGGTCTTCTCTTGGTCTTCCAGGGCAATGGCTACTTGGAAATACCCCGAGTACCCATCTAAAAAGAAATATAAGGGGTGGCTTGCTAACCTCTCTAGCATATTATTAATGAATAGTAGCAGGAAGTGATCATTCTGGGTCTCCACATTTAACCTCTGATAGTCAATGCAAATGCGCCACCGTTTTAGACTCGAGTGGGCACCATTTCACCCTTCTCATTCTCAACTACCATCACCACACTCTTCTTGGGTACAACTTGAGTTTGGCTCACCCACTTACTATCTGAGATTGGATCCCTAAGAGGCCATACTTTAGGATTTCCACTTTTTCCACCTCCATTATAGGTGGGTTCAATCAGCGTTAGGGTTGTCATACGGGTCTTGCGTCTTTCTTATAACAAAATTTGATGCATTCAAGTAGATAGACTTATGCCCTTGATGTCGGCAATAGTCCATCCAATTGTCTCCTTATTCTCCCATAACACCATCATTAACTTGTCCTCTTTCTCCTGGGTTAGCTTGTTGGAAATGATGATAGGGAGCATCTCCTCTTCCCTAAGAAATGCATACTTGAGGTCACTTGGAAAAGGCTTAAGCTCTGTCACCGGAGCTTTCAAAAGTGATGGGAGGAATTCTGGTTCCTTGGATTCCTCCAAGAGTAGAGGAGGAGGGTTTGAGAGGGTTGGTCTCATCTTCTCAAGCAAGTTCAAGTCCTTAAAGCTTTCCTTCAAGTTAGTGCTCAAAGAATACACATTGTATGCATCATTACAATCACATTGAAAAGCAACTAACAAGGAATCATCACCACTTAGCTCAAAAAAAGCTTGCAAAACATCTTCAACAACATCTAAAGCATGGAAAGAATATTCTTCACTAGGATACTACATAGAGTCATTTATGTTAACTCTACTTTTATCCCATCAATTCCAAGGTGAGGGTACCATTATGCACATCAATCATTGTCCTAAAGTTTTCAAAAATAGCCTCCCCAATAAAGTTGGGGTGGAATGTTTATCATTCTCCATGTCAAGGACATAAAAATCCATAGGGAAAACTAAGGAATCCACCTTAACCAACACATCCTCGACAATACCCTTAAGGTATGCACTTGAACGATCGGCCAACTGGATTACCACCCCAGTTTTGTGGGAAGTACCTAAGTTGAGGCTTTCATACAAAGAGTAAGGAACCACATTTATCGATGAATCTAGATCAAGCATGGTTGTTTTAAAACGTGTGTTTCCTATTATACAAAGGATTGTGAACATGTCGGGATCACTACACTTAGGGGGTAGCTCTTTTTGACACAAGGTGGAAACATGCTCATTTTCCCATTTTTCAACTTATTCTTTCCTCTTTGCTTTCTATTCGCAACACATAATTTCTTAAGAAATTTAGCACATCTAGGAATTTGTTAAATGTCATTGAAGAGTGGAATATTTACCTCACATCTACGAAAGACTTCGTAGATGTCCTTGTTGTCCTCCTTCCTCCTCTTGTCTTTCAAAGCTTCCAGAAACGGTAGTTCCGACACATGTGGAGGAATGTCCACAACTTTTGACTTCTTGTTAGGAGGGGAAGATGGTTTGGGAATGGAGGTCAATTTTTCAACAATGACCCCCTCTTCTTTCTCTTCCCCTTTCCTTGCTTTCTCCTTGGCCAAATTCTCGGCCTTTTCTTCAACCTCTTTCTCAAACACCTCAATCCTTCTAGGCTCCTTTTCAACAATTTTATCACCCAAGGGAGTACCAACCTTTGTTTCACTTCTCAAAGTGAAATCACTAGCATTTTTGCAGGGGTTTTACTCTGGTAGGGATGGAAGTTTACCCTTTTCCCGTGTTTCCATACGACTCACCACTTGTGCTATTTGGATCATTTAGGTTTCCAAGTTTTTGATACTTTCCTTGGCTTCATCTTGGAATGTTTCTCATTTTTCTACACACATACTCAACCTATGAATGGCTTGCATCACCTTATCCTTTGACAAGCCTGAGCTCTCCCCTTGATTATGGGGTTTGTCATGAAGCCTTTGGTATTGCTGTTGAGGTGGTCGATATTGTTATTGAGAAGAACGATATTGTTGAGGATTTTGTCCCCCTTAAGGGTTCCCATACCGGATATTTGGGTGATCTCGATTGCCCAAATTATAGGGCATATTTTAGTATCCTTGATTCCCTTGATAGCCTTGATAACCTTGATAGCTGTGGGTTCCTTGATAGCCTTGCCCACCTTGATACCCCATGGCACTGACCTCCTCAACATAATCATCTTGCAAAGTAGGTCAAGCGTCTTTAGGATGTGCCGATGAAAAAATTTCACAAGAGTTTACATGTGGCACATCTTTGGGCTTGGTCATCAAGGATTTCACCATAGAAGTAAGGGCCAAGACTTGGTCCTCGAGCTTTCCACTATTGGAAGGGTCACTTGTGGGCATTGGATTTCTTCTTCTCAAATTGGCCCTTGAGCTAAAATTCCTTGACTCCTCAGTTAGCTCCTCATATAACTTCATAGCCTCTGTTGAAGTCTTGTTCCCAAGGGTACCACCACAAGAACTACTCACTAGTCTTTGGTCCTCATCAAGAAGACCATTGTAGAAATAGTAGACCAAGTATCTCTCCGAATAGCCGTGGTAAGGACAACTCGCAAGAAGCTTCTTAAACCTCTCCCAATAGTCGAAAAGAGACTCTTCATGCCATTTGAGGGTGTTGCTTATGTCCTTCTTCAAAGCAGCAGACTTCGATGCCGGGAAGTACTTGGCTAAAAATTTTGTCTTCATGTCAAGCAAACTTTTGATGCTTTGGGTGGTAGGTAGTGGAGCCAATCCTTTGAACCATCCCTCAATTTGATTGGGAATGCCTTCAACTTGTAGAAGTCTTTATCTACTCTGTGGGTAACCGTACTGCCACATAAAAAGTGAAACTTAGTGAGATGCTTGTTGGCATTTTCCCCTTGCATAACAAGGAAGATAGGTAGCATGTTCATAAACCCGGTCTTGAGATCGAAATGCCCATTTTGTCTAACTAAAGGATACTCAATACACATTGGTTGTTGGTCAAGGTTGGGGGCCATAATGTCCCTCAATAAGGCTTCCCCAAAGGAATCTCCCTTCCTTGGAGGTAAGAATGTCGAGGTCCTCCCCCTGGAATGTCACCTTCATGCTCATCTTGAAGTTCCATGGATGTAGAAGTGTCCACAAAATGGTCACTAGGAGGGGTGTTATTCACACTTTCCAAAGAAAGTCTCCTAGCCCATCTCAAATTCAACTCTAACTATGGGAGTGTAGGGGTTCTTGTGAAGAGGATCGTGTTCGAACCATAAACTAAGAACTTGAACAATACATCTCCAAGTCAAGCAAAAATGGCAAGTAAACTAAGAAAAATATTAAAACCAAACTACCAAATATTTAAAACTAGCACATAGTAACACATAATATGCCTAAACACTTAAAAATAAATGCCTCTTCCCCAGTAGCGGTGCCAAAATTTGGGAGGTCATCGTCGTGCCTCTCAAAGTTACTATTTTTAAGACCTAAATGCTTCCTATCTACAATTAAGTAGATAATGGAAAGTCGAGGTCGTCCACGAGAAGAGAGATCTTTCCTAATGTTTAAACATCTATAATGGAAAACATACAAGGCATCAACAATTATAGATACATATAAAAGCATGTAAATAGGGGTGGGGAGTGTTGGTTGGTTTTTCCTAAGTTACCAAATTTAAAGTAAAGTTAACTAGTAAGCAAGATAGAACTAGGAAGTAGGCAACAAACTAAGAGAATAATATTTAAAACAAAAATCACAGAACCTTGGGCACAATTGACCTCCACTTCCAATCCTCTTATCTATCATTGAACATGCAACCTACTTATTACTTTCACTACTTGTTGTGAAAACTAATCTTCTATCCTTCTTAGATAGTAGTTTGCAAGTGTGAATTTGACATCTCTTATCAAACCTCATCAATGAATCCCTTAGTTGAAACACGACTAAAAGCATCCCACTGATGGAGTTGAACACGAAGAATCAACATGCTTAGCAACACTTATAAACATTACACCGTGTTTAATAATTTAACCAATCTATGCATTTACACAAGATTATTCAAGAACTTTCAACGTTCATCGACTTCTCTCATTTGCTACCTAAATTAAACATGACAATGAGTTCAACATTATCATATTCATTTAGCAATTATCAATCCATCAACACAATTAAAAGCTCTAAATCATACTCTTGGATTTCCTATCCAAAAAGTGGAAATCAACCTATTTCCCCTAACCCTAACAAGCATTTCATATAAGTACTTCATATACTCAAGCTTTCAAGAACATTAATGACATTAACAAACTCATTCAATGCTCAATAAATGCACAATAGTAAAGGAATTAAATAGGCTACAATATGATCTTAAGACATGGGTTTGGAAGGCTTGGTCAATTGCTCCCAAGAACTAGATTTAGCTACTAAAACCCATGCTAGTTAACAATAACTATTCATAAAGCAAAGATGAAACAAGATGAAAAAGAGAAAAAAACCTAGTGTTTGCTGGAAAATGTCGGGAAGAAGAGATGTAAGGAAGGAGAGGATAAAAGTGTTATTTATTGTAAAAGACACATTAGATAGAAAACATTTTGGGGTTGTCTCATTTCTTAGGAAAATTTTATGGTTCAAAATGGAGACTTCTCCCATTTTCAAGTGCCCTAACATCTTAGTTGGTCTAATTATTTTCCTTGTGCAAAAAAATTTATGATATTTAGCATATGATGGCACATTTGAAATAAATTACAAGATAGGGATTGTTATCTCGACCTTTTCCAAGATTTTTTGAATGTTCGCATCATTGGTAACCACCTTTTGCTTTTTCTTCAAATCATTTGGAAATGGAGGTTGAATGGTAGCTTGTGCCCCGGGCGGTGGAAGCTCCTTGGAAGGTGCCTCCTTGACCACAATCTCATCTTCTTCGAAGTGTGCCTTGGTAGACTTAAATATTCTCTCATCCTCTTGCACCATCCTCTTCTCGGACTCACAAAATTCATTTCCACTTCTGAACTTGAGTGCACTCACATTACTCGAATTGATCTCTAGTTGGGAAGGGAGTTTTCTGGACTCCTTGGCTCCAAGTCGGATCAACGAGGTGACAAGTTGCCCAACTTAAACTTTAAGATTTTTTATACTTGAAAAATCTCTATTACCAAGGTCTTCAATCTCACCCCTAGTCCTCTCAGCAATGACTTCATGTTTTTTACCTAAATGACTGATGGCTTCTAAGATCTCCTCTCGATCTGATTTGTAGATTGAGGCATGATTGTTGGAAGGGCTTTCACATCGATGATATCGTTGAGGAGGGGATTGTCCACCTCAGTATCCTTGAGGTTGGTTATCCTCCCTCCATTGGAAATTTAGATGATCTCGATACCTTGGGTTGAAAAAGTCTGTATAGGGATCCATCTTGCATCTCCTTGGTGCCCCCCGGAACCCTTGTGGTTGACCCCTACCAAACTGTGGTTTCTCTCGATTGTTGTACTTAATGACCTTCACTTCTTGCAAATCATCTACAACCTCGGGGCACTCCACAGAGTTGTGGTTAAGGTTGCAAACTCTACACAATTTGACTTGATGCACTTTTCCTCGCAAAAGCTTCTTTATCATGGAAGCAAGAGCTTGGAATTTCTTCTTCAACTTAGGTGATTAGGCAGGTTCATCAAAAACCTTACCTTGAGCCAAAATGTTGCATACCATTAGCCTTTTATTCAAAGAGGGCCATTGCATCCTTAGGGGTCTATTTTTCTATTGAACCAATGCAAGCAGTGTTCACCATTCACATGTCTTCATCACATAACCCCTCGAAGAAATAATACACTAGATCCCTCTCCTTGAAGGGATTGTAGGTGAAACTCACAAATAATCTTTTGATGCGCTCCCAATAATCATACAAGCTCTCAGTGGCCCCTTGGGTGATGTTCGCCAGTTGTTTCTTTAGCCTAAAAAATTTAGAAGTCAGAAAATACTTCTCTAAGAACCTCTGCTTCATGTCCATTGGGAGGTCGTCGCCGTACCTCTTCTGCTTCCTTGTTTCCTTTTCTTCTTCTTTTGGTATACAATCATCTTCATAGCAATTCCTCTCATTTTTCAAGTCTTCAATGTCTCCAAAAAATGGTCTTCGGTGGCCTCCGGTCTTCATTACCTCCGTGTTCTTCCCTTGTCATAGAAAATCCACTTAAAAGAGGTAAAAGAACGTAAAGTTGCTCTTACCTCTCCTAAGAGAATTTCAAGGTAAAACACAAGCTCTTGATAATAAAAGAGCACAAAAGTGACCCAAAATAGTACTAAATTATGCACATAAAATGGACATATCATCCATCCTTGACCCTATGCATTCCTGATGTGCTTCATTTTTCTTGTGTTAATTGTTGCATCTAGCATAGATTTTAGCTTTTTTTTTTTGGCCAATTTCTAGTATTAGTTGAGTTTACGTGACAAGGGGTTTAGATGGCCATGTTTGGTTTTACTGTCTAAATCCTGCATTTTGTAGACTTAATTAGTGCTAACATCTTGTATCCACAGGCTTTAAGATATTCCATTTTACCATCTTTAGTGGGTCGCCCGTGGGTACTTTTTGGTTACATTCAATGTGAAGGTCGTTCGTAAGGGCGGTAGAAGATATTGAAGGACGTTCGTAAGGACGGTAGAAAAGATCGAAGCCCATTCATCTCTAGAATGGTAGTATATGAATGCCACAAACATCAATGCATGGTAGAAGGAGATTGGAGTCGAAGATAGGTGGCAACGGAGATCAAAACGGACAATGAAGAAATGGGGAATCATGGTCTGATGAGTTGTGCCAAAGTCTAAGAATGATTCGAGAAGAATTAGCCTTTAAGGCTAATTTTAATAGATATTCTTCTCGAGCACTACAAAATCTACAACTAGAACTCAAAACTTGGACTAACGGTTTACCCGTAGCGAAGGAAACAAGTTCAGATGGCCAAGGTACCACGGGTTGGCGTGGGTTATTCATGGTCAAGCATTAACGGCACGCGCCAGAGTAGAAGACCCATGCCAATAATTCCAGAGTAAGGTGAAGGTTCATGCCAACATTGTTTGGTGCGAGGCAATGGTGTGACCCGCTACATATCCCCCAGGCTGCGTAGCATGAGTTCGAGACTTTGCTCAAAAATGGCTATGTATGGACATGGACCATCCCATTCACTATGGCCCATGCCATTCCAAGTTCAAGATTCCAAGACCAGCCGACAGCTCGTGCAAAATTCTTTGCCCTATGCCAAACTTCTGAGCAAACTGTGCTTCTTGACCATGGCTTACGCCATAGCCCAGGCTCCTTACCAAAGCCTCGTGCCACAGTCCCGTACTAGATCAAGTGCCCCACATCAATGAAGAACCGCGATCCTCATGCAATCCTCTGTCCCGAGACATTCGCGATGGCCCATCCCAAGGACGGCTGAACTATGGCTTCTCACTAATTTGGTCATAACTCTCTCAATTCTTGTCCATTTTTCCACTACCATATATCATAATCTTTTTTATTGAGATCTATCCAAAGAAATAACCTTGGATCCAGAAGGTTCATATATTTGAGCAGTTTATTCGAAAACGATTCTGCCACAAGAGGGAAAGGGTGACTAGGGTTTTTACCTAATTTTGGCCTAATTTGGGCCTTTTTTATGCTCAATATTCTACTACTATATATAGGAGCCTTAGTCTTCTACTATGCCCTAACTATACATAATGTATATTTTATTTCTCTAACTAGTTAGAAGGAAGAGGAAAGTTCTCTATAGAGTTTTTCTTCTCTCTCCTTATCTTTTATTTTTTTTCTTTTCTTTTCTTCATCTTATTTTCTTAGATCCATGGCATCTACCTCCATATTTTTCATGGATCTATCTTTTCTAGAGTATATTTATAGTTTATGGATAATTGTAGCGTATAATTTAATCTTTATGTTTATGTGAGATTCATTAGATTCATCCTATTATATGTGTTCATGATATTATTATGACTGTTCTTGAATGTTCTAAATGCATGAATATTACACCACATACCGGCACATACTTTGGGTTGTATTCATGTATGGTGCATTTATTGATGCCCTCTTGGGAAGAGAAACCTCGATTTTGAATGGGTAAGGGAGTATGTTGCGTCTGCATGAATGTGTGCACGAGAGACCCAATTAATACTCTAACTTATGTTCTATCGCACCGGTCTTAGCTAATTACTTAAATTTTTCTGGTAGGTTAGATGGTAGAGATAGTGAAAAGGTAGAAAATTAGGGTGTGAGAGACCTTATATCATAGATAAGGTGCCAACGACCCTTAGGCCTAGTTTACAGGACCCGGGGGAAGTTGTGCTTCGTGGTGGAAACCCAGGACATGATTGCACGGGAGAGAAATAGACATATAAAAATGGTCAGACCTTGTTTTACTTTCCTAATTATGATGGTGGTGTTAATGGAGGGTTGCGAGCACACTCGACGTGAAAGGTACAGGGAAGTGTATGTTATTGGCCACACCACATGGTTGTGAACACAATATTGGGTTTCTTAGTAAATCTTTCATGTGAATGATCAAGATCGAAACATTTGATTAATCATGTTGCACAATGACTCCCCAAGTGCTTAGATTTATTGGATTACTTTCTTTTTACTTTATGCCTTGTAGTTGTTAGTATGAAAATACAAAAAAAAACCCTTGTTTGCATTTACTAGTTATTCCTTTCACTCGTACTGATTGACGACCCATATGAGGTTGTGTTTTTAGTTGATACTTGAGCCATAGCATCTTTGTGGACAAACCCAGGGATTTCCACTAACTACCCTCTAGGTAGCACATCAATGAGAAAAAATGCAAAATTATAAGTTTTATCTTTGACATTCTCAGGTTAATTAGCTACAATTAACGACCTAGGGTGGAGGTGGGTCAAATTTTGGCTCCGTTACCGGGGATGCTATCCATCTTAAGTATCAATTAAGCCTAACGTGTTAGTAGAGTAGTTATTATTTGCTTTTGCTTTGTTTGTTGTTTTTCGGAATAGGTATTGCTTGAGTTCTTGGTGAAAACCGAGGACCTTGCACTATGATTCAAAATTTTGTGTATTTTCTTTGTTTGCGTCTACTTGGAAAGAAACAAAATGTGGGAAAGCAATCAAAGGATGGCACTTTGTAGGGTGTGTCATTATGACCATCCTAAGGAGTGTTGCCCAAGGTTGAGCGACTTTGGGAGAAGAGATGCTCAACGAGTGAGATTTTGTAGGATATGTCATTGTGGCCACCCTACAGTTTCTTGCTCTGTGATAATCGAATATGATAGAGATGTAGGAGTCATTGGTTCTTAAGGCCAATGGGATCGAGATTGTTACCCATACCAAGACTCTCCAAATTTGAGGTTTTGTGGTAACTCGAATCGTTGTATGGAGATGCATCATAAAACCAACACTTTGGGGTATATAGTTGGACTTCACCAACTTACCTAATGCCCCAAAATCAATCTCTAGGATTGGTTCCCAAATCAAATTGTGTAGAAATTTTTAAAGCTATAGCTAATGTGACCAAGAGTAGTGATGTACTCCAATCACAAGCGCTTAGTGAGATTAGCAATTTCGGAACTTAAATATTCTTAAGCATTGAGAAAGTTGAGAGGCAAGTGCTTGATTTGATGAAAAGGGTGAGCCAACTAGAAACACAATATTCTAAAAATGAACCATCCCTAGTTGAATTTGAAGTTTTGATAGATGAATATAAAAGGGGATGAGGAATGGTTTGTTAAGAGGGAAGACGTTAAGGAGGGGGTAGTTATACTTAATTTTCCATATTACTTATTTTCACCCCTACCTCCACCGATAGATCCCACTCCAACATTTTTGGTACCCTTAGAGGAAATCATAGGGAAGCCAATTGAATATGCTAAGCTTCCAAACCACATATTGCCTCTAAGGTTGACTCTTCTTCTACTGTATCTTCCTCTTGGAAGATTCTTACCCCCACCTCTTATTGTTTGGGTGTCCAAGGTGATGGGGTACAAACTCACACCTTATGGATAACATTAGGGTCATGCCGACGACCTTAAATATACATATATTCTTGGGAGGCAACCCAAGCTTTGAAAAATTAGAGTATTTTATTATTATTGGTATGTTTTTATATTTGTATCTTTTTGTTTATGGGACACTATTACACTTGGTGTGCATGTTTGTTTTGTAGGAAGCACATGGTTCTCGGAGGAAGGTGAACAAACGGGGAGTTCAACTCATTGACCATGTACATGTACATGGTTCATGACACTCAAAATGGTTGAAAAGGAGGAGAACCAAACCCCAGATTCTTGGGGTGTGTAGACCTGCACGACCCATGAAGCTCATATACTTTTGTAAACCCCAATCACCATTTCTTCCCTACTACCACCAAATTACCACCTAAAACCCACCTACACTCAAAACCCTTGAGACTCACACATCGAGACCTAAGAGGTAACTCTCCATTGTGATTCGATTCCTTATTCGATTTGTGATGAATGATAGTGGTTAGATTGGACTTTCTTGATTAGAGGTTAGGGTAGTATATTGGGGTGATGGTAGATTTTTCTTTACATTCCATGATTGTGCCATCAAGGATAAACGTTATTGTTCATTTTTCATCATAAATGTTTTCCTATTTCTTTCCCTTGACATATGTTCTTTGATTTTGTATATGTATTGGGGATATTGCAAGCTTTAAGTGTGGGGAAGGGGATTGGATAGCACTTATTATTTTTAGTTGTTTTTATGTTCATAATAGCTCTTCTAAGAGCATTTTAAAATTTTTGAAAAGTGCAAAAAATTCAAAACCTAGACAAGTCAAAACCCCAAAAGGATGACTTGGGTAACATAAGGGAAAGCCCAAATAGGTCAAAAAACCTAGGTAAAAATGAGAGGCTAGGCACGGCTAGGCTTACGAGCCTAGGAAAAAATGAGAGACCGTGTGGAAAAGGCTGAGAAGTGAGTACCCTTTGTCTATTAAAGTTAGGATGAAAACCCGAAATGGCTCCTAGGAAAAATGAGAGAATTTGAGAGAAAATAATAAAACTAGGTTGAATGTATACTTCCGCGGTGGATTGTTTTTTGAAGACCACTCTTTGATTGCTTTGGGGGTCATTTCAGGAAAGGTAAGCTAGTTTGACACTTATCTTCTTGGATTATCTTTTTCCACATTTTTACTTTTAGGCACATAGGTTACTTTAGGATCTTTGGGGAGTGTGACAGTTGGGAGGATTTTCACTTCTTTGGGGGAACTAGGGTAGCTTGGGAATAAGTTGGATGCCTCGGTTAACTTATGTTTTCATGCTACATTTCACTTAATTCTTTATCTTGTCTTTGTTTACTCAAGGACAAGCAAATAGTTAAGTGTGGGGAGTCCAATGTGCTTCATTTTGTGTGCTTAACCATTGCATATGGTATAATTTTTAGCACGCTTTGTTCGGCGAATTGCTAGTATTAGTTGAGTTTAGGGGACAAGGGGTTTAGACGAACACATTTGGTTACTGTCTAAATCCTTCATTTTATTGACTTAATTACTACTAATATACATCTTGTATCCACGGGCTCCTAGATCTTCCATTTGATCATCTTTAGCGGGTCGCCCGTGGGTACTTTTTGGTTACATTCTATGTGAAGGCCGTTCATAAGGGCGGTGGAAGATATTGAAGGTCATTCGTAAGGGCGATAGAAGAGATCAAAGTCCATTCACCTCTAGAATGGTATTGGACAAAGGCCACGAACATCAATGTGTGGTAGAAGGATACTAGTGTCAAAGATAGGAGGCAACGAAGATCAAAACAGCCAATGAAGAAATGGGGAGTCGTGGTCTGATAAGTTGTGACAAAGTCTGAGAATTATCAGAGAATAATTAGCCATAAAGGATGTTTCCATTGTATTCTTCCTTTCAAACACTAGAAAATTGACTATTAGAACTCAAAATTCGGACAAACGGTTCACCCGTAGCGAAGGAAACAAGTTTAGCTGGCCAAGGTACCACAGGTCGGCGCGGGCCGTTCATGGTCAAGCACCAACGGCCCACACCAAAGGAGACATCTCGTGCCAACATTTCCAGCGTGAGGTGAGGGTTTGTGCCAACAGTGTTCGGCATGAGGTAATGGCATGACCCGCTCCATATCCCATGACTAGGGCTAACATAAACTGGGGCTAAAAATACTCTACTAACAGGTAATGGCACGACCCGCTCCATATCCCTAGATTAGCGGTACGGGTGTGTACCATAAACTATGGCTAACAATACCCTTCTGAATACAACACTAGCAAATAGATCAAAAGGTAACAAAACAACTATCACATAGCTCAACAACCAAACTATTAAAACAAAGCAAAAATAAAAGTAATTACTAACTACTCTACTAACACGCTATGCTAATTGACAATTAAACTGAATAGCATCCCTGGCAGTAGCGCTAAAATTTGACCCACCTCAACCCGGGGTCATTAGTTGTAGCTAATTAACCCGAGTGGGGGACTTATTAAAAGATTGATATTTATATTATGCACCTGTTCTCACTACTACGCTACCTATAGGGTAGTTAGCGGTAACTCCTAGGTATGTCCACGGAGATGCTAGGGTCTAAGGGTCAATGAAAACACAACCTTGCACGGGTCTTCAATCCGTACGAGTGAAAGGAATAGCCAGTAAAGCAAAAAAAAGGGTTTGGTTTTTCAGCTAACTACTACAAAAAATGAAATTAGAAAAGCAAGTAATCTTAATAGCTAAGCACTTGGGGAGTTATTGCGCGACATGGTTGATTCATAGTTTCGATCCTCGATTCATTCACATAGAGATTTAGACAAACCTGATAGAGTGTTCATAACAGGTGGTGTGGCCGATGGCATACACTTCCCCGTACCTGTCACATCGGGTGCGCTCGCAACCCTCTATCAAAACCACCATCATAATTAGGGGAGTACAACAAGGTCTGACAATTGTTTTTGGTCTATTTCTCCCTTGTACGATTACATCCTAGGCTTCCACCATGAATGCATTGCTTACCAATCACCTATCAATTAGGTCAGGGGTTCGTTGGCACCTAATCTATGACACAAGGGCCTCTTACAAGCCTAGCTTTCTACTTTTTCAATATCTCTACCCATAACCTCTCAAACTGCTTTATGTAATCAGCTCAGACTAGTGCGATGGTAAATAAGTAAGAGCAATATTCAGGTCTCCCGTGCACACACCCACACAGATGAAAAGTACTACCTTAACATCCAAGTTTCCCTTCCCAATGATGCATCAATAATTTCACCATACATGAATATAGCCCAAAGTGTATGCTTATATGTTGTGTACTATTCATGCAATTCAAACATTCAAGAACAAGTCAAAAATAATATCACAAACACAAAATTAGGATGAACTATAGAATCTCACAAAACAAAGATTAGACCATGTGCCTACAATTTATCCCCAAGCTATAGAAACTACTCCATGGATATGGAATTCAAATATGGATTTGAATTTCACATATAGGATAAATGCAAAAATAAAAGAAAGGTAACGGAGAAAGTTTATCTACAATATAAAGAATAAAACTCTATCTACTTATTTCTATTCTAATTTATATATTTAACCTAGTACAAAAAGGAAATACATATGGGAAGAGGGGATTAAACCTAAAAATAGGCCCAAAATAGGCAAAAATGACCAAACCCTTCTTCTGCCACCGCTCGGCGCAGGATGTCGCTGATGGTTCAACCTGCACTGTGTAGTTGTCATGGGACACATGATCTATTGTGGTCTATGCTATCACGTTGGCATGGGATGCTGCATCTCGCACGTGCTATGGTGTAGAAGGCAGATTTGCTCAGAAACTTGGCATGGGCCATGTTATTCTCCACACCCCGCCGGTTGGTCTCGACATCTTGGACTTGAAATGGCGCGGGCCATCCTAAATGGGATGGTCTGCACCAATACTTAGCAATTTTTGAGTGAAGTTTTGAACTCGTGCAGCCCATGAGATTTGATTTGGTTCTCGCCATATCCTCCTGCTAAACACTGTTGGCACGGGCTAACTCTTTTACGGTAAACAAGTAAATAGTATACACGGTGGAATCCATGGTAGAGCCCTGAAAGAGCCCTACCAAATACAAAAACATAATCCAACCTTAGGTTACGTGATAAACCTAAGGATCAAATCCGCAAGAGGGGGGATGTGAGAGTGTAATCCGAAAGGATAACACTCCTTCACCCCTCCCCCTTTTTCCTAATTAAGGTAACTACCAACCCTAAGCACAATGATTAAGCAAAGGGAATACAAAACAACCTGGAAAAACACAGGCTACGATAGAAGTGCACCCCTAATACATTTGGGGAGACCTTTTCTTAAAATTTCTAGGATTAAAATCGATGTCAAGAACCTTAACTCTATAAGATGACATGGATAAAGTGGAATTTGATATCTATAATCTAGGCATGAATAACAAAGTATTCTTTGATGTGGAAAGGTGTAACCTTATGTGATGAGCATGATGAATCTTCTTGTGTGACAAATGAGCATGAATGTTTGAGTTAATTTCATGTTGATGATGATTCAAATGAATTGCATAATGCAATTGATAATATATCTGTGTTAGATTGTTTTTCGATGCAAACTAATTCGCAGCGGGAAAAGGACATAATCGAGGGTTTAAAACCTCCTCGACCTCCCTTATTCCCCAAAATTTCATTCATAGCATCAATGATAGCAAGACATGGAGATTCATTCCTATTGGCAGACAAAAAGTCCAAAGGTAAGGATGGCTTGTTGTAGAGATGTCTCAATGATGATGTCATCGTGGGTGGAGTCTCCGATGGCGATTTTGGGGACCCATAGGTAGGTGTTTCTAAATTGAATGAATGAGAAAGAAAATAAGTCATAACAACGACAATAAATATATTGTGTTTCTTTTGCTTTCGTGTTTTGATTAGTGAGTAGATAGTGTTTGCTTAAATCTTGTTTTTCTGTGGATTTTTGAAATGAAACTCTTTTTGGTTTGGAAATTTAAGTTTGAGACTCGTGATTGTGTTTTGCGTGGAATTAAATTGGATGAGTGGCATAGTCTTTTGGGAAAAAAAGGAAATGCTGAGGATTAGGGAAAATGTTGGTCCATGCCTTGTGCTTAGAAGGTTGGCGCGAGGCTATGCTTTATGCTGGGATAGAAATAGCACGAGGCTATGTCTCATGCTAGAGGTTTGGAACAAGGCTTCATTATGTGTGCGGTCGTAGATGATTATGGACACAAGGCAACCAAATTCAACCTGGACGACAAGGAGTACAAGATAACCCACCGGGAGGTAGCGCGAGCCTTTATGTGGAGGTATGGCAAGGAGATCCAGAAGACACACTGACAAGGGTTACCTTTCTATCCTGGACGTTTTGGGTGCAACTGACGGGCACAGATTGGAAGAACCTTTGCAACAGTACCACTATAGTTCATCCGGCGTTTCGTTATGTCCGCATTTTGTTGGCTATGAGAGTCTTTTTCCACGGTGAACTAACTCAATGCTCAGGTTAGGATGTTCATTGCCTTTGGGAAATGACTCCTAAGGGTAACTTTTACCTAAACTTGGTAGGGTATTTTGTGCATGAATGCTTATCGATGGGAGACAGGAAGAGCGGAAAAATCTCCATGGGAGGCATAGTTGGTCTTTTGGTAGAGTATCTGGGTCATCTGGTCACACAAAGGGCTCTAGCTAACTTAGGGAGATCAGGCACAAGATGCAACATAGAGAAGTTAGCAAAGGCATCCATGGTGGGACTGATTACATCAGGGGCAGATATGTATGGCTCTATGGAGCGAGCCCGTGCAGCTTTATGATTCTTCCACAACCGGAGCGCACCACCATTGACCATGGTACGAGTTTGGATAACCTACTCATTTTTCTTAAACAAAAATTTGACAAGGAGTTCTATAGAGTTATGGCCAACTAGGAGATAAATATTGAGGATGTCGAGGGCGAGTCCACTCCTAGAGCACCTTCTAGTCGCTCCCACTTATCTACGGACATCATTGACCACTTGCATTCACTTGGGGACAAGCTTTCAAGCTCTACTTAAGCATTGCAAGAGGTAACCCAAGTGATAGTAGGAGTGCACTCGCAAGTGAAAATCTTAGCTCAAGGATAGATAGTATTGAGGTCACACTTCAAGCAACTGGATACATTGATAGAAGCTTTACGAGTCATGAGGATGAAGGCTCTTCAGGGTCGCGACAGTGAGTACCACTATTCTTCCTACCACACTTATGTTTAGACATGATTTTTGTGCATTGGACACTTTGCATGGGAAAAGTGTGGGGAGGGAGTGGTGAGCACTTAGGGAGTTTTCATTCTTGGATTTCCTTGGTGCATTTCAAGATTTTCTTTGGTAGTTTTTCTTGTTCATTTACGATGGTGGTTTTTGTTTGTTGATGGATGATTTTGGATAGACATTTAGTGGCAGGACATGCTATGCTAGGCTTTCTAGTTTGCATGGGGTAAGATGTTTGGGGAAATTGAAGGTGTATTTTTATGTTTTGACTATCTTTTGTAGTATGAAGTCCACTTTTGGGGCATCTTTGTGCTACACCAAAAAAAATTGGGAAACTTGAAAATTTTAAAAAATATACAAAAACCCGGACAAGTGAAAAACCCAAAAGGGCAACTTGGGTAACATGAGGAAAATCATGGATAGGTCAAAATACCTAGGTATAAATGAGAGGCTAGGCCTGGCTATGCTTATGAGTCTAGGTAAAAATGAGAGGCCGTGTGGAAAAGGGTGAGAAGGGAGTACCCTTTGTGTGTTAAAGCTAGGATGAAAACTCGAAAAAGCTCCTAGGAAAAGGAGAGAAATTGAGAGAAAAAAAAACTAGGTTGAATGCACGATTCAACGGTGGATTTTTTTTAAGAGTACTCTTTAATAGTTTTTGCGATCATTTCAGGAAAAGTAAGCTAGCTTGACACTTATCTTTTTGGTTTACCTTTTTCCACGCTTTACTTTTGGTGGTTTGATTACTTATGTCTTTTCGGGAGTGTGAGAGTTGTGAGATTCTTACTTTCTTGGGGGAACAGTGTAATCTTGGAATAAGTTGAATGTCTTGGTTAACTTATGCTTGCACACTAAATTTCACTTGATTCTTTTTCTTGTCCTATATTTACTCGAGGAAGAGTAAAGGATTAAGTGTGGGGAGTCTAATCAGCTTCATTATGTGTGCATTAACCGATGCATTTGGAATACTTTTTAGTTACTTTTAGTTGATGGATGGCCATTATTAGTTGAGTTTACGTGACAAGGGGTTTAGATGGCCATGGTTGGTAGACTTACTTTGTACTAATGGACATCTTGTATCCACGGGCTCCTTGATCTTCATTGTGATCATCTTTAGTAGGTCTCCCAAGGGTACTTTTTATATACATTCTATGTGAAGACCGTTCATAAGGGCAGTAAAAGATATTGAAGGCCATTCGCAAGGACAGTAGAAGACATCAAAGGCCATTCACCTCTAGAATGGTAGAAGACGAAGGCAATGATCATCAATGCATGGTTGAAGTTTAAAGCGGCCAACAAAGAAAGGGGGAATCATTGTACGATGAGTTGTGCTTCAGTCTGAGAAAAATCCAAGAAGAATTAGTTTTCAAGGCTTGTTCTATTGGATTCATCTTCTTGAATACTATAAAATTAACTACTAAAACTCTCAAATCGTACCAACATTTCTCCCGTGGCGAAGGAAAGAAGTTCAGCCAACTAAGGCACCAATGGGCCGGCGCTGGCCGTGCATGGTTAGGCACCAACGACCCTCACCAAAGGAGATGCCCCGCGCCAAAGAGACCGGCGCAAGGCTATGGCGCAACCCAGAGCCCAAGGGGCGCTAGCACCAAGCAAAGAACCCCTCCATGTGACTAAGTATGGGTGCGGGACGTCCCATTTTAGGTTTTCTACGCTGTTCCAAGTTCATTATGCCAAAACTAGCACACGGGATGTGAGATTTCATGTAGTCCATGCCAAAGTTTCTGAGTAAGCACCCTTGGTGACTATAGCCCGCGCTAATGGCCACGGGCGCGGATCTGGACTTCAGTTTTCAGCGCCCTAATGGCTCCCCGTAGAGAATGATGCATCCCGCGCCAGGGTCAGATGCAACCCACATGAGGTCTCACACCCCGTATGCTTTGAAGATTCACACTACGACAGAGAACCAGTGCCCCGCGCCAATGAAGAGATGCGACCTGCGGCAGTCCTCGCGTCCAGCGCCAAGTACAAGCCACGGGCCACGTCATACATAATGCCCTGCGTCATCCCTAACAAGTGATCTTAACCATCTTTTGGTCCCCAAATCACCTGAAAACCACCTTGAAAACCAAACAAATCATTTTGTCTTTTTCAGTTGCTGAACAAATGCGTATTAGCCTTGGGGACCAAAAGATGGTATTGCATCATATGTTGGGGACCAAAAAAATAATTTAACCGTAGTTTAATTACTTGGGGATTTATTTTTATTCATGACTAGATGAAAATTTTGTGAAATTCGTAGATTTCCCAATCTTTTATGTTCTATGAATATCTGTGTTTGATTTATGCTTTGTATTCTTGTAAAATGCATGTTATGTGTGTTCTACGATGCACCGTAGTTTCATACTCCCAACGTCCCACTACTGTTGGCCACTAAAATTTTCACGGTCTTCAATGAATTTCTTTGATCATTATTATCTCCAGCTATATATACGAATCTCGTATAAAAAATATATAGAGAGAGAATATCTGTTAAGTTGAATCTAATAATATCTCACATGATATTTTTATCATATATATATACTTTTATTAATGGTCAAAATTTACTAAATTCGATTTTGAAAAAGCAAAGTAGCCAAATATAGTAGGACAGGGGGATTATGTGATATGCTATCGTGCTAGGCTTGTATTGCTACCTTAGGAGTGTTGAGTTAGACCTATTGTAGGTTAATGATTACCGGTGATATGAGTGCATGCATGTACTATTCTGATCATTAGAGTCTAACTTTATTGGATCATCGTGCAACAACAATTCATGTTAGGGGACAATAGGCGCCCGAACAGGGGTGTAAACCCCCAGTGAACCCTAATAGAATGAGCGTGATAGTTTTTAGTAACTAGGGTTTTCATGTAGCGACCATAGTCATTTCAATCCTAGAGTCACCAAGAGATGCTCATTTTTTTGCCTATCTAGGCCTAGAGATCGGTTTCCATAGTGGAGTGTATGGGATGCATTTTCCTTACTCTCATACCTAACGGTTGCTACCTACCCAAGGCATTGTTCCTTTCAGCGAGGGTGCATTAGCATTAGGAGTGAAATTTACGGGGAAAGACGAGCAGATCCTCAGTTTAATCGATGCAATTTCCCTAATGATGGAGGCGGTGTTGATAGCCTATAAGAAGACGATGAACCTTTGTGTGACGGACACTGATTCGACTATCATCCACACTATGTGACATAGACATGAGATAGGTTTATATGTCTTACATGTGATAGAATCTAGGATCAAAGTCATTCATCAATCATGTTACATAAATATCCCTAAGGTCAGTTTCATATAGTTTAATCTCTCTTGTATGCATGATTAGTAGTTGTTAGATAAAAAAAACCCTCAATCCTATGTTTTTAACACTAGTTATTCCCGACACACAATTAGAGTGGCCCCTGATTGTGACTTGTGTCTAGATAACTCTCAAATTCTAGTGTCTCTGTGGACGAACTCGAACTTACCGCTAGCTAATTTTTAGTAGTTTGTAGTGAGCATACAGGAGCAACATATAAATATTATCTTTGCATCTTGTGCTCCATGGGTTAATTCTCCCACAAGTTAACGACTCTGTGGAGTGCAGATTACTTGTTTATGGGGCAACAAGTAGGAACAGACCATGTAGCATTACATGGTCCATTCTCTGGGACGTTTTCTTAGAGCTTCTTATCTGGCACATACTATTTATAATTACACGGTCCATTCACTTAACCTCTATTTTCTGGCAATTTCTCCTGGAATGGTCTGTGTCAGTTTGCAAGGTTCGTTCCCTATGAACTCTTCTATTTTCCTTAAAGACTTGCTCTTTTTGTTGCCTCTGTTTTCTCCTATTTTTCTATCATCTACCATTATTTTCAATTGCCTTCATTTTGCTACCAACCTTGCGATTGACCTTCTACCTACTACCATTCTTGCGGATGGCCTTCTCCAAATAGAATATTCATCTAAGCTCACAAAAATACATAGACCACTCATGGAGGAAAGTCCCATTAGGTTATAAATATCTTACAAAATAGAGAAGTTAATGCAAATAACCAAACAAAATGGTTTTAACCCTATAACATGCAAAACACATATTAACCTAAATACCCATCAACATAAGCATCTATAAATTGGTGCTAAATTCTCTAAGAAAATATGCATTTACTGCCTCATCACCTATGGTCAGCCATCTATGAAATTCTCCTGATCGCATTCCGTTCATGAAGGCACCCAAATACATTTTATATTTTGGTTCACAAACTTGTAATCCTTTGAAATGAAGCGGTTATGATACTCCACAATGCTTTCTCCTATCCGACGTGCACCATTCATCAGGTGTGGGAATGTCTTCATGAAATTTTGTTTGAGGTAGAATCTCTTTAGGAGTTGATCCAAGAGTTGGACCGAAATTTGAATTCTCATTTTTGGCAAAATTTCATACCATGTGAATGCAGTTCCTATCATATAGATGGGCAAGCCTTACGCACAATTTGAAATGGCGCATCGCAAAATCACATTTTGTTGCGATAAAAATGTAGGAATTCCTTTCGGTGCATCATTCCATCATATAATTTCACATGGTGAGATAACTTGAAGTTCTTCACCATTGTGAAATTTTTGCAGGTTTTTTTCCATTGGAGAGTGATCTATTTTCTCGTCCACTATGATGCTCGCTGATTCTTCAATATGTTTTGAGTTCTTCTTGTGCTTGGTTTCTCGATGAGGCATATTTTTTGCTCTTGCCTGCTTCGTTCCTTAGTTTTCGTTGAATTGACAGACTGCATGTACAACTGCTCCATGTAGTTTCCAGAAAATGCAGCAAAGCTTATTTTTCCTTCATGTGCTCCACATTAGGAGATTGTTCTTCCTTTTCGTGTTCCCCCCAATTGAGTTTGCGTGCAAGGTCGTTGTCCTGGGGACTTCCCTACCTGGACTTTACGAAGCATTTGAAAACTTTTTTGTCATGTTTTTGTGGGTATATTGCTAGATTTACATAATTTTACATTATAAGGGGTTTAGATGATCATTTTTAATTTTCTTATCTAAATCCTTCATTTTGTAGCCTATTTTGAGTCTAACGGATTTTTTCCTTACGAGCGTCTAGATCTTATTATGTGAGCTTATTTGTAGATTGCTTGTAAGCACTTTAGAGTAGAATAATGAAGGCTAATTGCAAAATTGGTAGAAGTTTGAAGGCCACAAGTCAAAAAGTTATAGAATGTAGAGGGGTTGAAGAAGAAGCCAAGTTTGGAAGTGTCAAAGAAATGGCACAGCCGGTGCCAGGGTCCGTACCACAAGAGACGAAGCCCAAGATGGGTCGTGAAAACCTACATGGCGCGTGAACAAAGATTGAGAGGAATTAAACACCTAGTTGACAGGACATGCAAATATGCATGTCCCGTGCACTCAAAAGGCTGAAGTTAAAAACCCAGACGATGAGTCGTGCAAACTTGCATGGCCTGTTGGGAGGCTGTCATCGTACCTCTTAAAGTTAATATTTATAAGCCCTAAATGCTTACTATCTACAACTAAGTAGATAGCAGCAATTCGGGTCGTCCACAAAGAAGAGGGATTTTCTTAAGAGTTTAAACACAAAAGGTTGCTATTATGCTAGAAGTAGATATATATATACATATAAAAGCATGTAAAAGGGGAGGGGTTATGAAAGTTAAAAGAGAAGAAAACTAGCAAAGTCAAGTAACTATGCTAATCATCAAACAAACTAAGTAAAAGGGTTTTTAAACTACAAAAACAAAGCCTTGGGGGCAATTGAGATCCACTTCCAAACCTAATGTAGATCATTGAACCATTCACTTATCCAATCACATTTGTTACCTATGGGGAATGCCAATGGAAAATCAACATTTATTCCTTCTTAAGAGTAATTTGCAAAGACAAACAACGATCATTTGCAAACCTCATTGATGATCACCCTAGACAAACAATGACCATAGGGGTATTTCATCAATGGCATTATACACAAATGACCATAGATTTAACAACAACAAGCCTTCTACCAAAGACATAGCCATTTAACCAAATATAGCATTCATTAGGCTAAACTTACAACAAACCACATTCAAGGTTCAACCTTTCATTGCATCTATAGGATAAATATAAGAACAATCCACATTAACATACTTATCTAGCGAGAGTTACAACACATTATGCACAAGAAGCTCTAAGTTCATGTTCTTAGATTTTCATGCAAAGGAGTTAAGGAATTCGTCACTTTCCTAACTCCCTAACACTTATATCATACAAACACTTCCTATTCTCAAACAACACATGGCATAAATGAAGTAAAACATAGCATTAAGAACACATGAATGCTAAATAACAAAGGCATCAAGAACGAGTGAAACAATCTATTCACTACTTCTACTACTTGTTGTGAAGATAAATCTTACATCCTTCTTAGATAGTAGTTTGCAAGAGTGAATTCGATATCACTTGTCAAACCTCACCAATGACTCCCTTAGTCGAAACACGACTAAGAGTATCCCATTGGCAGAATTGAGCACAAAGAATCAACAAGCTTGGTAACACTTATAAACACTACACCGTGTCTAAGCATTTAACCAATTCATGCATTTACTCAAGATTAGCCAAGAACGATCACCATTCATTGACCTCTCTCATTTTCTACCTAAAACAAACATGACAACGAGTTCAACATCATCACATTCATCTTGCAATTATCAACACATCAGCATCATTTAAAAGCTCTAACTCATGCTCTTGGATTCCACATTAAAAGAGGGGAGAATTAGCTACTTTCTCCCAACCCTAACAAGTAATCATACGAGAAATTCATATACTCAAGCTTCCAACAACATCAATGCCATTCACAATTCACATTCAAAGCTCAATAAATGCATAATAGCAAAAGCACTAAATAGATAGATATGGTTCTTACTACATAGATATGGAAGCTTCAATTCATTGCTCCCAAGATTAAACTAAGCTAGATAACTAAAAGACATGATTAACCTACAAAAACTAAGAAAAGAAAGAAGAGAAAAACTAGGTTTTGCACCCATAAAAATTGCAGGAAGAAGAGCCTCTGAGAGGAGAGGATAGGGTGAGTATTTCTAGCCATACGTCCATCGTGAGTCGCGATGGTGCTCAGTTCCAGCATCTTGATTTATTTCTTCTTTTTGTTTCATGTGCTCCTCTTCACTTCACTTTTCTTCAATTCTTAAAATCTTCAAAAGCTCAAATACAAGTCTTCAAATCTTCAAAGGTATTCTTCAAATTCTTCAAAGTTTTCAAACAAATTACCTTGTCACACAAAATCCTCTAGAAAAGTAATAAAAGCATAAAAGTTGCTTTTAACTCTCCTTAGAGAATTTCAAGGCAAAATGCCACATTTAGAGCACAAAAGTGTACAAAAGTGAACCCTAAAAGTCCTAATATAACCATATAAAATTGGCACATCCCCCGTCCGCTCAGTTTGTGATTTTTAGGCATCCAGGCAGCGTCCCGTTTAATCCTTCACGGGACGTGCTGGCCATGTCGTGCAAACTGGCACGAATTGTGCAAGCGTGGCACTAGAGTTTCCAACTTGGGATTTTTTAGGCTCATTTACCCTACACTATGTATAATGTTTTTAGTGTCCAAGGGTTGAAAAAGGTAAGCTATGTAGATTTAGTTTGGTATGAGAAGAGGCTAGAAACTCTTTTTAGGGTTTTATATCTTTTTCTCTTCATTTACTCTTAGATTTATGAAATGTATTCCTATTATTGTCAAAAAATTTAATGCGAGTAGAGTAGTGTTATATCTTGGGGTGGTATTTGTATTCATGGCTTGACTTGGATTTGTGAGTTTCTTAGATTCCCCTAATTTTCTATGTTATCATTATTGTGTATAATTTGTGGATTATGTTCTTGTATGATTTACGCCATGACATGTTTTATGACGCACGCATGATTCATTCAATGCATAATATTATGCTAGGCTTGAATGCTAATTTGGGAGTGTTAGGTTATTGCTATTGTAATCCCATGACCATTGGGGAGATGTGTGCATTAAATCCATCTTGTGAGTGCCAAGACGATTGCTAAACTTTAATCTAATTGGCTAGTCGTGTGAGGAATTCAATGCTATGAGATATGGACCGGGGGGTTGCTGTATAAAATTCCTAATGGGGGAAACCATGGTTTACCCTAATAATTGAGCATTCATAATTTGTAGCGACTAGGGTTGTGTTGACCATAGAGTCATCACAAGGTACCGATTCATTTTCCTCTCTAGGCCTAGGGTTTGTGTCTATAATGGAGAGCCTGATGATGTAATAGGCTTACTCCCGCATCTAACGGTGCAACCCACACAAGGTGATGAGACGTCAAATGCATATATTTTCCAAAGTATTTAACATCACTTTTGTCATATTTTTGTTGTAAGATTGCTAGATTTACATAGGTTTACACGATAAGGGGTTTAGATGACCATTTTCAATTTTTATATGTAACCTATGTTTAGTCTAATGGATTTTTGGTCCTTACGAGCATCTAGATTCCATTTTGTGATCTTCATTTGTAGATGTCTCGTAAGCCCTTTGGAGTGGTTTAGTGAAGGCCGCATGCCAAAACGTGGTAGAAGATAGAAGGGTCGAAGAAGGAAGGCAAAGAAGTGGATGAATGGTCACCCGGAAGTTTAGACAAATTTCATAAATTTATCCCAGAATAATCAGCCTACAAGGATGGTTTCATTGGATTCTTCTTCTCGAGAACTATAAAATCGACTACAAGAACTCCCAAAATGGATCAACGGTTCACCCGTGGGAAGTGAAACAAGAAGCCGCGAATTGTAGCTCGCCCGGGCGAAAATGGCGTCGCCCAGGCGGATGGATCTGAATTTTGGGCTAGGACCTCCGCCGCCCGGGCGAGGCCATTTCTGCCCGGGTGACGCCATTTCCGCCCGAGCGACGGCTGCTATATTTTGACCTTCTTTTTGACAAACTTGGGCTATAAATAGCCCCTTTTTCCCCATTTGCCCAAGCCCGACTTAGGGGCTCCAAAACCCTACTTTTTCACCATTTTCTTCCATTTCTTCTTATTTCTTTGTAGATCTTTGTTCTATGTTATGGGTTTTGATTATCTAGCTTAGTTTTATCTTGGGAGCAGTGGATTGAAGCTTCCATATCTATGTAGTAAGAACCATATCTATCTATTTAGTGCGTTTGCTATTGTGCATTTATTGAGTTTTGAATGTGAATTGTTAATGGCATTGATGTTGTTGGAAGCTTGAGTATATGAATTGCTTGTATGATTACTTGTTAGGGTTGGGAGAAAGTAGCTAATTCTCCCCTCTTTTAATGTGGAATCCAAGAGCATGAGTTAGAGCTTCTTAATGATGTTGATGTGTTGATAATTGCTAGATGAATGTGATGATGATGAACTCGTTGTCATGTTTTTTTATGTAGCAAATGAGATAGGTCTATAAATGTCGATCGTTCTTGCCTAATGTTGCGTAAATGCATGAATTTGTTAAATGCTTAGACACGGTGTAGTGTTTATAAGTGTTGCCAAGCTTGTTGATTCTTAGTGCTCCATGCCATCAATGGGATACTTTTAGTCGTGATTTGGCTAAGGGAGTCATTGGTGAGGTTTGACAAGAGATGTCAAATTCACTCTTGCAAACTACTAACTAAGAAGAATGAAAGATTTATCTTCACAACAAGTAGTGGAAGTAGTGAATAGATTGTTTCACTCGTTCTTGAAGCCTTTGTTATTTAGCATTCATGTGTTCGTAATGCTATGTTTTACTTCATTTATGCCATGTGTTTTTTGAGACTAGGATGTGCTTGTATGATTTAAGTGTTAGGGAGTTAGGAAAGTGACGAATTCCTTAGCTCCTTTGCATGAAAATTTAGAAACATGAACTTAGAACTTCTTGTGCATAATGTGTTGTGATTCTTGCTATATAAGTATGTTAATGTGGATTGTTCTCCTATTTATCCTATAGATGCAATGAAAGGTTGAACCTCGAATGTGGTTTGTTTTAGGTTTAGCCTAATGAATGTTATGTTTGGTTCAATGGCTATGTCTTTGGTAGAAGGCTTGTTGTTATCAATTCTACGGTCCTTCGTGTATAATGTCGTTGATGAAATACCTCTATGGTGATGTTTGCCTAGAGTGATTGTCAATGAGGTTTTACAAATGGTCGTTGTTTGTCTTTGCAAATTACTATTAAGAAGGAATGAATGTTGATATCTCATTGGCATTCCCCATAGGTAACAATTGTGATAGAATGAGTGAATGGTTCAATGATCTACATTAGGTTTGGAAGTGGATATTAATTTCTCCCAAGGTTTTATATTTTGTAGTTTTTACCCCCTTTTCTTAGTTTGTTTGATGATTAGCATAGTAACTTAACTTTTCTAGTTAGTTTGTCTTTTAATTTCATAAATTAGAACCACAACCAACCAAAACCCCTCTTTTTACTTGCTTTTCTATATCTATATCTATATATATATATATATACTTCTAGCCTAGTATCAACCTTTTATGTCTAAATGCTTATGAAAATCCCCCTTCTTCGTGAACGACCCCGATTTGCCACTATCTACTTAATTGTATTTAGTAAGCATAAAGGGCTTAAAAATTATAACTTTAAGAGGTACGACGACGACCTCCCACAAGGCTTAGTTCCTTTAAGCGGGGGCTCTTTATCACCGGGATTGAGATTACGGGGTGAGATTCAGAGTCATAGGATTGGAGCGCGTCCCTAGTTACGGAGGAGGTGAGATGGTTTAACGGGAGTCAAACCACTGTGTGACAGATATTGGGGATTCTCGGCCATCTTACACTATGTGACATAACATCAATTTAGGTTTATGAATTGTTATGTGATTAGAATCTATGATCAAATCCATATGCTGATTATGTTACTCAAATAACCCCAAAGATTGGTCAATTGATAGTTTACTTTACTTTACTTGCATGCTATTAATTGTTAGTTATACACTCCCCTTGTTTGTTATTACTAGTTATTTCTGACAATTGGAGCTCGATTGTAAATTATTTTTGGCTAACTCTTATATATTGGTATCTCTGCGGACGATACCTAAACTTATCACTAGCTACGCTATTGTAATTAGGAGTGAGTACATGATCAACTTATAAATATCATCTTTGATCTTTCTCAGCACCCGCATAATAAATAGAACGACCTTGCAGGTGTGGGTCACATATCAAAAAAGATACGGAAGAAAAGGTGGAGATCCGACGGAGCATTGCAATTTCCGAAGGAAAAATAATATCTGTTGCGACTTTGTCTAAACATTATTGTCACCTGCATGCAGTAATTGATGAGTATAAACAACATCATATCAATTTCAAGTATAATCGAGTTTGTCTCGTGACCAACCGCCTTTTCAGAAACTACAGAACTACCATAATAGTAATTTATGACACACAGATTCTACTTTTCGTTACTCAAACACATAATAGTCTATTATGCTTGAATGAGAAAACTACACAAAGAATTAAAACAAGTATTCAATAGACGAAACTCCATCCGTCCCATCAAAAAATTCCTACTTTTTAATTTTCATCTATTTCAATCAAAAGTTCCTACTTTAAATATTTTTTTAATTAAATTTGAATTTGTAATTTAAATTTGGCCATATCATTCCAATCTCTTACTTCTCCTACCATATCAACATGCGTAAATACATGTTGATCCGCCTTCAGCCACGGTCGTTAATTGTAGGTACATAACCCGAGTGGAGGCAGAGAGGTCAAAGATAAAATTCATAATTCTGCTCTTGTTCTCGCTGCTATGCTTTCTAAAGGGTAGTTAGTGGTAAACCTTGAGTTTGTCCACAGAGGTGCCATGTCTAATGCACCAACCTAAAACACAACCGTGTACGGGTCGTCAATTCGTATGAGTGAAAGGAATAGGTAGTAAATGCAAACAAGGGGGGTTGTTTTTCAGGTTAACAACTATGATGCATAAAAGTAAGATCTCGATCCTCGATTCATTCACATGTAAGATTTACTACACAACCTAATAGAGTGTTCACAATACGTGGTGGGGCCAATTGCATACATTTCCCCGTAATTGTCGCGTCGGGTGAGCTCACAATACATTATCTCTACCTGCAACCTATCGGAAAACTTGATGTACTCAGCTAAGACTGGTGCGATGTAAAATGAGCCAGAGCATTACTCGGGTCTCCCGTGCACACACTCACGAAGACGCAACGTACTTCCTTACCCATTCTAACATCCAGGTTTCTCTTCCAAAGGGGGGCATCAATATTTGCACCATACATTAATACATCCCGAAGTGTGTGCTTAATGTTGTGTAATATTTATGCAATTCAAACAATGAAGAACAATCACAATAATATCATAAACACAAAATTATGATAATTCTAAGGAATCTCACAAAACATATAGATTAAATCACGCGCTACAAATGACCTGCCTCCCCTCCAGGGTAATTAATAGTAGCTAATTAACCCAGGCAAAGGCTTTCCCGTGGGAAGGTCAAAAGATAGAAATTTATATTTCTGCACTCATTCTCACTGCTACGTTACCTATAGGGTAGTTAGTGGTAAGCCTTGGGTGTATACACAGAGATGCCAGGTCTAAATATAAATCAAAACACAATCTCGTATGGGTCGTCAATCCGTAAGAGTGAAAGGAATAGCTGGTAAAGCAAACATGCGGGGGGTGGTTTTTCAAACTAACAATTACTAAGGATAAAACTAAAAAGAAAAGTAAGATATTGAACACTTGGGAGTCATTGAGATACATGGTTAATCTAATGTTTTGATCCTCGATTCATTCACATAGAAATTTAGGCAAACCTAATAGAGTGTTCATAACACGTGGTGTGGTCGATGGCATACACTTCCTTGTCCCTGTCACACCGGGTACACTCATAACCCTCTATCGACACCTCCATCGTAATTAGGGGAGTACAACAAAGTCCGACTGTTGTTGTAGGTCTGTTTCTCCCCCGTGCGATTACATTCCTGGCTTCCACAACACAAATGCACTACTTTCCAATGGTCCTATCAATTAGGCCAAAGGGTCGTTGGCACCTTATCTATGATCTAAGGCCTCTCACACCCTAGCTTTCTACTATTCGTGACCTACCTCACCCCACGGTCTTTAATCGTAGCTAATTAATCCAGGTGGAGGTTAAGGCATTAGAAGATAAGATTTATAATTATGCACCCTATTCTCACTACTACGCTACCTAGAGGGTAGTTAGCGGTAGGACCTGGGTTTGTCCACGGAGATTTTAGGTCTAATGTACCGATCAAAACACAACCTCGTACAGGTCGTCAATCCGTACAAGTGAAAGGAATATCTAGTAAAGCAAACATACAAAGAGGGGTTTTTTGGTTTTTCAAACTAGCAACTATTAAGCACAAAAGTAAAAGACAAGTGAGCTAATTAACTACACACTTAGGGAATCATTAAGAAATATGGTCAATCTAATGCTTCAATGTCGATTCGTTCACATAGATATTTAGGCAAACCGAATAGAGTGTTCATAACATGTAGTTGGCCGATGGCATACACTTCCCCGTCCCTGTCACGGTGGGTGCTCTCGCAACCCTCCATCGACACCGCCATCTTAATTAGGGAAGTACAATAAGATCCGACCATTTTTATCAGTATGTTTCTCCCCCGTACGATTACGTACCAGGATTCCACCACGAATGCACTACTTTCTAATGGTCCTATCAATTAGGCCAAAGGTTCGTTGGCACCTTATCTTTGATACTAGGGTTTCTTGTAACCCTAGATTGCTACTATTAGCTATATCTACCTGGAACCTCTCGAACAACTTTAGGAAGTCAGCTATAACTGGTGCCATGGCAAATAACTCAGAGCATGATCGAATTCCCTGTGCACACACCCACGCAGACGCGTTCTCCCTTACCCATTATAACATCTAGGTTTCTCTTCCCAATGGGGCATTGATATTTGCACCATACATGAATATAACCCAAAGTGTATGCTTGTATGTGGTGTACTATTCATGCACTTAAGCTCAAGAACAATCACAATAATATCATGAACACAAAATTAAGAAGAACTAAAGAATCCCAAAAGGCAAATAGATTTAGACCATACTCCCACAATTCATCCCCTAGCTATAAAAATACTCCCTAGACATGGGATTCAAATAAATATTTGAATTCCACATCTTAGGATCAAAGAAAAAGAAAGAAAATAAAAATAGAGAGAGTTCTCCCTTAACTACAAAGATAGAATATGATATGATAGGGTTTCTAAGATCTAAGATATTAAAACCTAATAAACAAAGGACCTATTTATAGTAGTAGGAGATTGGGCCTAAAATTAGGCCCAAAATAGGCAAAAATAGGGTAAACCCTAGCTAAGCTGCCACCGTCATGGATGGTGCGGCCCGTGGAGTGTCCTTAGCGAAAGGCACGAGGCACGAGGTATGGGTGGGCCGCGTCTATCCATGTGGTGCGGGCGCCTGATTTGGTGTGGTGTGGATATTCAAGAAATGCAGGGCGAGAGGCTTGGCGCAGGTCGCGTCTACCCCTCGATGCAGGCTACGTCGTCTGGTGCGGGGCATTATCATGGTGCTAAAAATGAAGGTTCAGATCCACGCTCGTGGCTGTTGGCGCATGCTGTGGTCAGAAAGGGTGCTCGCTTAGAAACTTTGGCGTGGGCAGTGTGATTTCCCACACCCCATCGGTTGGTCTTGGCATATTGAGCTTGAAATGGCGCGGGACGCCAAAATAGAGATGTCCCGTGCCCATTCTTAACTGCGTGGAATAGGCCTTCACTTTGTGTTGGCGGCCCGTGGCATCTGGCCTGGGTTGCGCCACAGCTTTGTGCTAGCCTTCTTAGTGCATGGCTGCTCCTTTGGCACAGGCCATTAGTGCCAAACCATGAATGGCCCGTGCCGACTAGTTTATGCCTCGGCTGGGTGAACTAGTTATCTTTACTATGGGTGAACCGTTGTCCAATTTGAAAGTTTTGGTTATCGATTTTGCAGCGCTCAAGAGGAAGAATCCAATGGAACCAGTCTTGAAGGCTAATTCTTCTCGGATCGTTCTCAAACTTAAGCACAACTTATCGAACCATGATTCACAGTCTCTTTGTTGGCTACTTTAAACTTCGTTGCCTTCTATCTTTGGATTCAATCTCCTTCTACCATGCATTGATGCTCGTGGCCTTCATCTACTACCATCTCTTCTATTGTCCTTGCGAACAGCTGTTAATATCTTCTACCACCCTTACGAACGATCTTCACATAGAATGTAAACAAAGAGTACCCACGGGCAACCTACTAAAAATGATCACAAGAAAGATTAAGGAGCTCGTGGATGCATGATGTCCATTAGTACCAATTAAGTCTACAAAATGCGGGATTTAGACAAGAAAACCAAACATGGCCATCTAAACCCCTTGTTACGTAAACACAACTAACTAGCAATCCACTAAATAAAACTAGCTAAAATGTATGCCAAATGCAATAGTTAACGCGCACAAAATGAAGCAGGTTAGACTCCCCACACTTAACAATTTACTCGTCCTCGAGTGAATAAAAGACAAGACAAAGAATGAAGGGAAATGTAGCATTCAGGCATAAGTTAACTGAGGCATTCAACTTATTCCAAGATTACCATGTTTCCCCCAAAAAGTGTAAGAATCTCACAACTCTCAAAGTCCCTGAAAAAAAAAGCAATAAAACCACCCAAAAGTAAAGTGTGGGAAAAGGTTAGCCAAAAAGATAAGTGTATAAGCCAGCTTACTTTTGCCAAAATGATCCAAAAACAATCAAAGAGTTGTCTTCAAAATTAATCCACCACAGAAGCATGCATTCATCCTAGTTTTTTTTATTTTCTCTCAATTTCTCTCATTTTACCTAGGAGCCATTTTGGGTTTTCATCCTAGCTTTAACATACAAAGGATACCACTTCTCACCTTTTTCCACACGGCCTCTCATTTTGCCTAGGTTCGTAAGCCTAGCCGGGCCTAGCCTCTCAGTTTTACCTAGGCCTTTCGACTTATCCGGGCTTTTCCTAATGTTACCCAAGTTGACCTTTTGGATTTTCAACTTATCTGGGTTTTTATATTTTTTTCATTTTTCAAGTTTTCCAATATTTTTTTGGTGTAGCACAAAACTGCCCCAAAAGTGGACTTCATACTACAAAAGATACAAAAAATATACCACCAATATCCTAAAATATTCTACCCCATGCAAACTAGGAACCCTAACATAGCATGTCATTCCACCAAATGTCATCCAAGAGCATCCCTCAACAATGACAAACTAAAATCATCATCAAACAAGAAAAACAACTAACAATGCAAGTCATGAAATGCACCTAGGAAATCCAAGAATGAAGACTCCCTAAGAGTTTACTACTCCCTCCCAACACTTAGCCAATACAAAGTCTCCTATGCACAAAACAATTATGTCAAACATAAGTGAGGTAGGGAGAAATGGTGTTACTCCTTGATTCCGTTCCAATGAAATTATCGAAAAAGTCCTACATCCAAAAACATGAAGCCTAAGCATAATTCCATTCCAAAAAAATTTCTCAAAAACACACGCTCATTCAAGATTCATTCTTTTCATAACATTACCACGATGTTAATGGAGCATATAAACAAAAGGTTCATTGGGTTACCCAAAGTTTGAAGCTAGGATTTGTAAGACCTACACAAGAAGAAACAAAAATTGCTATTTTTTTTAAAGAAAGCTTCAATTTTTTAAGTTTCACCAAGAATGTGTGAGAAGGAATATTTATTGAGAAGGAAGAATGTGTAGGATAAGGATGTACTTTTTAGAATTCTCAAATTAGGGGACAATAAAACAAAACAATTAATTCCAAAGGATAATGGAAGTATTTTAAAAAATCCTAAGGAATTAGGGGATTCTAAAATTTTTGAACCAAAAATGCTTTTTTGAGTTTGAAATTCATAAATTTTTAACATTTGCATTGTTGGAACAAAGAAAAATTGAAAATTTTTGTTATACTTGCAAAATATGCCTGGCGCGAACCATAGGCTCGCGCCAAACATTCTGGCACAAAGCAGAGCCTCGCTCCAAACTTCCGGCACGAGAAAGAGCCTTGCGCTGATCATCTCAGGTCGAAGCATAGCCTTGCACAAACCTCCTTGGCACAGAGCATAGCTTCGCACTGAGCATCTTGGCACGAGGTATCCACCAAAATTTTCCCTAATCCTTGGTTTTTCCCTCTTTTTTGAAAACCTATGTCACCCATCAAACCTAATTCCATCGAAACACAAACACAAGTCTCAAACTCAAAATTTCAATCCAAACAAGAGTTTCATCCAAAAGTCCTCATAGCAAAACAAGATCATGCAAAAACTATCTAATCACTACTCAAAACACGAAAGCAAAAGAAACACCTTATATTTAGTGTCGTTCTCATAACTCATTTTCTTTTTCATGCATTCTAGTTAGAAACACCTACCTGTGGTTCTCCAGAATAGCCATTGGTGACTCCATCCACGATGACATCATTGTGGAAAGGTCTCCACAATGAGCCATCCTTTCAGACCTCTTGTCCATCTTTAGAAATGAATCCCCATGTCTCGCTAACATTAAGTCAGTGATTATCACTTTGGGGTTAGAGGGAGGTAGAGGAGGTTTTAAACTCTTGACCATCTCCTTTTCCCACTACAAATTAGCATAGAAAAATAATCTAGCACAAACATTATCTATCGCATCATGCAATTCATCATAACCATCATCAATATTATCATCATGGGACCATCCAAACATTCATGCTCATTGGTCACACAAGAGTATACATCATGCTCACCACATAGGGTTACACCATTGCACATAAAAGAATGCTTTGTCGAATCATGCCTAGATTTATAGATACCGAATTCCACTTTATCCATGTCATCTTCTAGAGTTAAGATTCCCAAGTGGACATCGATCTTAGTCCTAGACATTTTAAGAAAAGGTCTCCCCAAAAGTATTGGGGGTGCACTTCTGACGTGCGCCACGTGTAGGACATAAACGTCTGCCAAAAAAATCAATTTTCCAAATTACACCATCACGTCCTTTACAAGTCCACGAGGACTAGCTTGGGAGTGATTCGCAAGTTGGACAATAACTCTAGTATCCCTAAGCTCACCTATTTCTAGGTGTTCATATAGACTAAATGGCATAACATTAATGGATGCACCTAGATCAATCATGCCATGTTCCACAAATTTACCTCCTAAAGAGATGGGGATAGAAAACATTCCGAGTTCATCACATTTCTTAGGCAAGTTTTTATAATTCAAAACGAAGTATCCTCTTCCCATGTTAAAATCTCCTATCCTCTTAGTTGGCCTACGTCTTTTCTTTATACATGCAATTCAAAGAAATTTAGCATATGATGGCACATTCTCAATTAGTTCCAATATAGGGATGGTTACCTGGACCTTTTCGAATACTTTTCAAATAGTTGCATCATCAGTCACCACCTTTGGCCGTCTTCTTAAAGCATTTGGAAATGGAGGAAGAATAGAGACTTGTGCCTTGGGTGGTGGAAGTTCCTTAGAGGGTGATTCCTTGATCACAATATCTTCCTCTTCGAAGTGTGCTTTGGTAGCCTTCAATATCTTGTCATCTTCTTGCATTATCTTCTTCTCGGTCTCATAAACTTCCTTCTTACTTCTCAATTTTAATGCACTCACGTTCCTTGGATTGATTTCTGGTTGGAAAGGTAGTTTCCCAGACTCCTGGCTTCAAGTCGGCTTATCGAGGTGGCAAGTTTCACAACTTGAACTTTAAGATTATTGATACTTGAGAAAACTCTATTACCAAAGTCTTCAATCTCTCGCCTTGTCCTCTCCGCGAAGACTTCATGTTTCTTCCCTGGTTGACCGATGGCTTCCAAGATCTCATCCCATTCTGACTTGTAGAGTGAAGCAGGATTGTTGGAAGGGCCTTCACCTCTACTACGATATAGTTGAGATGGAGCTTGTCCACCTCGGTACCCTTGAGGTTGGCTGTCCTCCCTCCATCAGAAGTTAGGATAATCTCGATACCTTAGGTTCAATAAATTTGCAGAGGGATCCGGTCTTGCATCTCCTTGGTTCCCACAGAACCCTTGTGGTTGATCCCTTGTAAATCGTGGTATTTTCCAGTTGTTGTAGTAAATTGCCTTCACCTCTTATAAATTATCTATGACTTTAGGGCACGCTTTGGAGTTGTGGTTAAGGTTCCAAACTCTACACATGGACTTAATGCACTTTTCCTCGGAAAAGCTCTTTCATCATGGAAGCAAGAGCTTGGACTTGCTCCTCCAACTTAGGTGAGTGCATGGGTTCATCGAAGACCTTAACCCTTAACCTAGTGCCAAATTGCTGCATACCATTTTCCATTTCATCAAAGAGGGCCATTGAAACTTTATTTCTTTTGTTTGCTATCGAACCATTGCAAGCAGGATTCACCATCTACATATCTTCTTCACATAGCCCCTCGAAGAAGTTATACACCAAATCTCTTCGCCTTGAAGGGGTGGTAGGGGTAACTAGCTAGCAATATCTTGAAGTGTTCCCAATAATCATACATACTCTCGGTAGCACCTTCGGTGATGCTCAACAATATTTTCTTCAACCCAGCCAACTTGGACGCCAGAATATACTTCTCTAAGAACCTCCGTTTCATGTCCATTCAAGAACCAATGCTTCACAGTGGCAAGTAGTAGAGCCAATCATTGGCACTACTTTGAAGGGAACGGGAAGGCTCGTACATTATAGTAATCTTTAGACACTCCTGGGAGATTCAAGTTCGTGAACACCAAATGGAACTCCGATAGATGTGTGTTCAGGTCCTCCCCTGCCAATCCATGGAATATAGGCAGGCAATGGATCATGCCACTTTTTAGCTCACTGCTCACATTGGTGGGTAATGGAGGTAAGGTGATGCATAATGGTTGATTCTACAAGTTGGGTGCCATGAGCTCCCATAGGGTACGATTCTCTTCTTCCATTACTAGTGGTTCTTTTACAACTACTTTTGGCCTCAGTTGAACTTGTGCCCTAGTTCTTCACCTCTTTCTCCTCTGACCACATTTTTTCTCAGTCAGGCAGTGTAAGATTCCTAGATTAGTGGTACGGATGTGTACCATAAACTAGGGCAAACAATACCCTTCTGAATACAACACTAGCAAACAGATCAAAAGGTAACATAATAACTATAACAACAGCTCCAACCAAGAATCAACAACATAAACAAATAAAAAAAAGATAGACTAATTTCTTCTACTACACGTTATGCTTACTTGATACCTAAACTGATAGTATCCCTAGTAGCAATGCAAAAATTTTAATCTTCCTCCCTCTGGGGTCGTTAATTGTAGTTAATTAACCCAGGCAGAAGTTGGGGGGTCAGAAGATAAGATTTATAATTCTGCATTCTATTCTCACTGCTATGCTACCTAGAGGGTAGTTAGCTGTAATCCCTGGGTTTCTCCACAGAGATGTTAGGTCTAATGTACTGATGATACATCAATGCATGTATTTTTCGAAGCATTTAACATCTCTTTTGTTATCTTTTGGTTGTAATATTTCTATATTTAGCTAGGTTTACATCAAAAGGGGTTTAGATGACCATTTTTGGTTTTCATATCTAAATCCTTCATTTTGTAACCTATGTTTAGTCTAATAAATTTTTGGTCCTTATGAGCATCTAGATTCATTTTTGTAAGAATAATTTGTAGATTGCTCATAAGAGCATAGGTTAGTGAAGGCCATTCAAAAGGACGGTAGAAGATGGAAGGCCACTCACAAAGTGGTAGAAGATAAAGTGAAGAGCAAAGCAAAGGGTGAAGAATGATCTATGTTTTGAAGTAGATTTCTTAGAATTATCCAAAGAGAATTAGCCTCCAAGGGTGGTACCATTGGTTTTTTTCTTCTCGTGTACTATAAAAATGATTACAAGAACTCCCAAAATAAATCAACGGTTCACTCGGAGGAAGAAAAACAAAACTGTACTTTTTTGTGTTGCAACTCGCAACAAGCATGTCACAACTCGCGACAAATGGACCTGAGAGCTCACAATTCTCACAAAAAAATCCTGATTTGGTCGCGACTCGCAATGGAGGCATCGTAACTCGCAAAAGTTGCCCTGAAACCTGCTTTTTACTCCCCTTTTTCTTGTACAATTAATAGCACTTCATCCACTCATTCCCTATCCCTCTTGGCCTGAATTGGGGGCTCCAAAACCCTAGTTTCTCACCATTTTCTTCCATTTCTTCTTCTTTCTTTGTAGATTTTTGTTCCATGTTATGGGTTTTGATTATCTAGGCTAGTTTTGTACTTGGGAGCAATTGATTGAAACATCCATATCTATGTAGTAAGAACCTCTATTTCATTCTTTCTTGAAGCATTTGTTATTTAGCATTCATGTATTTTAATGTGATGTTTTACTTCATTTATGCTATGGGTTGTTTGAGAATATGAAGTTTTTGTATGATTGAAGTGTAGGGGTGTTAGGGAAGTTACCAATTTCTTAGCTCTTTGACATGAGAATCCAAGAACATGGAATTAGAACTTCTTGTGCATAATATGTTGTGATTCTTGCTAGATAAGTATGTCAATTTGGACTGTTCCCATATTTATCCTATAGAAGCAATGAAAGGTTGAATATTAATTGTTGATTGTTCTAGGTTTTATCTAATCAATGAATCTTTAATGTTGATTATTCTAGGCTTGACCTCATGAATGCTTTGTTTGGTTAAATGACTGTCTTTGGTAGAAGACTTTTTGTTATCAAATCTATGGTCTTTTGTGTATAATACAATTGATGAAATATCTTTATGCTTGTCGATCGCCTAAAGTGATTGTCAATGAGGTTTTCAAATGGTCATCAATCGCCTTTGTGAATTACTCATAAGAAGAAAAGAATTTTTGTCTATTTATATGGAAGTGATAGCATTCCCCATAGGTAATGAATGTGATAGAATCAGTGAATGATTCAATGATCTACATTAGGTTTTGAAGTGGATATCAATTACCCTCAAGGCTTTGTCTTTTGTAGTTTTTACCATTTTTCTTAGTTTGTTTAGCATAATATCAACCTTATATGTTTGAAGGCTTAAGAAAACCCCTCTTCTTCATGGATGACCTGACTTGCCATTATCTACTTAGTTGTACATAGGAAGCATTTAGGGCTTATAAATTTAACTTTGAGAGGTAGGGTGACTACCCCCCGAATTTAGGTGTCACTGCTAGTCTTCTTAGCACGGGGCTACTCCTTTGGCATGGGCCATTGATGCCAAACCATGAATGGCCCACTCTGACCTGTTTATACCTCGGTCGACTAAACTAGTTACCTTCACTATGGGTGAACCGTTAGTCCAATTTGAGAGTTTTAGTAGTTTATATTGTTGTGCTTGAGAAGACAAATACAACGGGACCAGCTTTGAAGGCTAATTCTTCTCGGATCGTTCTCAAACTTAAATACAACTCATCAAACCAAGATTTCACCATTTCTTTGTTGGCCACTTTGAACTTTATTGTCGCCTATCTTTGGTTTCAATCTCCTTCTACCATGCATTGATGCTCGTGGCCTTCATCTACTACCATTCTAGTGTGAATGACCTTCGTCTATTCAATTATCATTGCGAATGACCTTCAATATCATCTACCTCCCTTATAATAGGCCTTCACATAGAATGTAAACAAAAAGTATCTACAGGCGACCTACAAAAGATGATCACAAAGAAGATCAAGGAGCCTGTGAATACAAGATTTCCATTAGTACCTTTTAAGCCTACAAAATGCAGGATTTAGACAAGAAAACCAAACATGCATGTAAACTCAACTAATACTATCAATCCACCAAATAAAACTAGCTAAAAATTATGCCAAATGCAACGGTTAATGCACGCATAATGTAACAGAGCAACAAATTATCCCCAAACTATTGAAACTACTCCATGAATATGGAATTCAAATATGAATTTGAATTCCACATCTAGGATAAAAACAAAAATAAAAGGAAAGAAAAGAAAATGAGAGAGTGTTACTCTCCCTAAAGTTGCTCTACAAGATGAACTAAAGATGATCTAACCTCCTTTAACCTAGTAGACTAAGGCTATATTTATATGAGAAAGGGATTCGACATATAAATAGGCCTAAAATAAGCTAAAAAGTGACTAAACCCTCGTTCAGCTGCCATGCGGTGCGGGCCATCGCAGATGGTGCGGTCAGTGCCATGTACTTGTCAGGGGATGCAGGGTCTGGCACAGATCGTGCTCATTCATCTGGCGAGGCGCTGGATCTGGAATGGTCCGTGTTGCATCATCTGGCACGGGCTGTGTTGCATCATCTGGCATGGACCGTGGCCTTTGACACAGGGCGTTGTCAGCATGCTAGATTAGGAACTTCTGAACCCTGAGGTGCAGGACTTGGCATGGGTCATCGTCAGTCGACTTGTTATGCTTAGAAACTTGGCACGGGGTGCGGCCTTAGGCGCTTGGCATTTTAGACTCGGAATGGTGCGGGCCATCGTAAATGAGACAGTTTATGCCCACACTTAGCTGATTTTAAGCGATGTCTTAAAATCATGCACGCGGGCCGTGAGATTTGGCACGGTCCATGCCATAGCCTTGTGGTGAACAATGTTGACATGGGCTAACTCCTTTGGCGCGGGCCATTAGTGCTTAAACATGAACGGCCCTCGCCAACCTGTGGTACCTTGGCCGATTGAACTTGTTTCCTTCGCTACGGGTGAACAGTTAGTCCAGTTTTAGACTTTTAGTAGTCAATTTTCTAGTGCTCGAGAAGACAAATCTATTGGAACCAGCCTTGAAGGATAATTATTTTTGTATTGTTCTCAAACTTTTGCACAACTCACCGGACCATGATTCCTCATTTCTTCATTGGCCGCTTTGATCTCTATTGCCGCCTATCTTTGACTCCAATCTCCTTCTACCATGCATTAATGTTCATAGCCTTTGGCTACTACCATTATAGAGGTGGATAACCTTTAATATCTTCTACCATTCTTACAAATGGCTTTCAATATCTTCTACCTCTTCTGCGAACATCCTTCACATAGAATACAACCAAAAAGTACCCACAGATGACCCACTGAAGATGATCAAATGGAATATCTAAGAGTCAATAGATACATGATCTAAATCATTATGTGTGCTTTAACCGATGCATTTGGCATACTTTTCAGTTACTTTTAATTGGTAGATTGCTAGTATTAGTTGAGTTTACATGACAAGGGGTTTAAATGACCATGTTTGGTTTTCTTTTCTAAATCCCACATTTTGTAGACTTAATTGGTGCTAATGGACATCTTGTAACATCGGGCTCCTTGATCTTCCTTGTAATCATCTTTAGTAGGTTGCCCGTGGGTATTTTTTGTTTACATTCTACTTGAAGGCCGTTCGCAAGGACGGTAGTAGATATGAAGGCCATTCACATTAGAATGGTAGTAGACAAAGGTCATGCTCATGGATTGGCGGGAGCTCATGGCACCCAACTTGGAGAATCAGCCTTTATGTATCACCTTCCCGCCATTAGCTGTCAATGTAAGTTGTGAGCTAAAGAGTGTCATGATCCATTGCCTTCCTACTTTTCATGGATTGGTGGGGGAGGACCAAAACAAACATCTTTCGGAGTTCCATTAGGTGTGCATGAACATGAAGCCCCCATGAGTGTCCAAAGATGACTACAACCTAAGAACCTTCTTGTTTTCCTTCAAGATAGTGCCAAGGATTTTCTCTACTACTTTCCACCGGGGTGCATTGGATCTTGGATGGATATGAAATGAAGGTTTTTAGAAAAATATTTTTTGGCATCCAAGTCAGCTGGGTTAAAGAAACAGTTGTCAAACATCACCCAAGGTGCCACTGAGAATATGTATGATTATAGGGAGTGCTTCTAGCGAATTTTGGAGAGTTTTCCTTACCACCCATTCAAGGAGAGATATTTGTTGTATTATTTCTTTGAGGGATTGTGCAATGAAGACATGCGGATGGTGAATGCCACTTGCAATGGTTCGATAGCGAACAAGAGCCCTAAGGATGCAATGACCCTCTTTGAAGAAATGGAAAATGGTATGCGGAAATTTGGCACTAGATTGATGGTGAGGGTCTTAGATGAATCCACACACTCACCTAAGGTTGAGAAGCAAGTCCAAGTTCTTGCTTCCATAATGAAGGAGCTTTTGGGAGAAAAATGTGGATCATGTCCAAGTATGTGAAATTTGCAACCTTAACCATAATTTTGAAGCATGCCTCGAAGTCGTAGATGATTTACAAGAGGTGAAGGCAATTGACTACAACAATCGAGAAAGACCACAATTTTCTAGAGGTTAACCACAAAGGTTTCGAGGGAACCAAAGAGATGCAAGGCCATGCCCCTATGCAAATTCATTCAGCTAGAGGTACATAGATCCTCATAATTTTTTATAGAGGGAGGACAACTGACCTCAATGATACCGGGGAGGACAAGTTCCACCTCAGCCATATCCTAGAGGTGAAGGCCCTTCCAACAATCAAGCTTCAAAGTCGGAATGGGATGAGATCTTGGTAGCCATCGGGCAATTGGGGAAGAAACCTAAAATCTTTGTGGAGCAGACAAGGAGAGAGATTGAGGACCTTGGCAAAAGAGATATCTCAAGTATCAAAAATCTTGAAGTTCAATTTGGGAAACTTACCACCTCGGTAAGTCGACTTGAAGCCAAGGAGTCCAGAAAACTACCTTCCCCACTGGAGATCAATCCGAGGAATGTAATCGCACTTAAATTGAGGAGTGGAAGGAAGTTTGCAAGACCGAGAGGTAGATAATACAAGAAAATAACAAGATAGTGGAGGCTACCAAAGGACACTTCAAAGAGGAGGAAATTGTGGTCAAAGAAGCACCCTCCAAGGAACTTCCACCCCCGAGGCACAGGTCACTATTCCACCTCCATTTCCAAATGCTTTATCTATGATACTAGGGTTTCTTACAACCCTAGCTTGCTACTTAGCACTATCTCTACCCGTAAGCTATCAGAAAACTTGACGTAATTAGCTAAGGCTGGAGTGATGGAAAATAAGTAAGAGCATTTCTCGGGTCTCCCATGCACAAACTCACGCAAACACATCATACTCCTTTACCCATTCTAACATCCAGGTTTCTCTTCCCAATGAGGCATCAATATTTGCACCATATATGAATACAACCCAAAGTGTGGGCTTAATGTGGTGCAATATTCATGCAATTCAAACAATCAAGAACAATAAAAAATAATATCATGAACACAAAATTTGGATGAATCTAAGGAATCTCACAAAACATATAGATTAAATCATGCACTACCAATTATCCCCATGCTATGGAAATTACTCCATAGATATGGAATTCAAATATGAATATGAATTCCACATCTAGGATAAAAAAAAGTAAAAGGAAAGCAAAGAAAAGGAGAGAGTGTTTCTCTCCCTAAAGTTGCTCTACAAGATGAACAAAAAATTTTCTAACCTCTTTTAAACTAGTAGACTAAGGCTATATTTATAGGAGTAGGGGATTAGGCCTAAAATAGACCCAAAATAGGCCAAAAAGTGACTAAACCCTAGCTCAGCCGCCGCCAGACGCAGGCCATCACGGATAGCGAGATCTGCGCCATGTTCTTGTCATGGGCTGCAGGGTCTAGTGTGGGCTATGCTCGTTCATCTAGCGCGGGGTGTTGGATATGGAGCAGGTCATGCTTCTTCATCGAGTGCGGGCCGCATCGTATCACCTGGCGCGGACCGTGGCCTTTGACGCAGGTCGCCATCAACTTGCAGGATTTGGAACTTCTGAACCACAGGGTGACAGAACTTGGTGCAGGCTGTCATCAATAGGCTCGTTCTGCTTAGAAACTTGGCGCAGGGGCACGGCTTTTGGCGCGGGCATCCGACTGGTATTGGCATCTTGGACTTGGAACAGCACGGGCCATCGTAAATGAGATGGTCTGCGCCCATACTTAGCCGAATTTAACAAAGTCTTGAAATCGTGTGCACAGGCCGTGAGATTTGGCACTGTCCGCGCCATAGCCTTGTGCTGAACATTGTTTGCATGGGCCAACTCCTTTGGTGTGGGCCGTTGGTGCTTAACCATGAACGGCTCGTGCCGACCCGTGGTACATTGGCTAGCTGAACTTGTTTCCTTCGCTACGAGTGAATAGTTAGTCCAATTTTAGAGTTCCAGTAGTCAGTTTTGTGGTGCTCAAGAAGGAAAATCCAATGAAATCAGCCTTGAAGGTTAATTCTGCTTGAATCATTCTCAGACTTTGGCACAACCCATCGGACCACGACTTCTCGTTTCTTCATTGCCCGCTTTGATCTCCGTTTCCGCCTATCTTTGCTCCAATCACCTTCTACCACACATTGATGTTCGTGGCCTTTGTCTACCACCATTCTAGAGGTGAATGGCCTTCGATCTCTTCTACCATTTTGTGAACGACCTTCAATATCTGTACCGCCCTTGCGAACGGCGTTCACATAGAATGTAACGAAAAATTACCCATATGCTACCCACTAAAGATGATCAAATGGAAGATCTAGGAGCCCGTGGATACAAGATGTCCATTAGTACTAATTAAGTTTACAAAATGCGGGATTTAGACAAGAAAACTAAACATGGCCGTCTAAACCCATTATCATGTAAACTCAACTAATACTAGCAATCCACCATACAATACATACCAAAAACTATGCCGAATGCAATGGTTAACGCACACAAAATGACACACATCACCTGTGCTAAAACGTAGTAGGAACCTTTGGATGGGACGTGGGGAGTATACCTTATAAATGTTATTTTTTATTCAAACAACCAATAATTTATGTATGATTTAAATAATTACAACTAAAACACTAAAAAGGTACTCCCTCTGTCCTAGAGGATTCTGCTGAGAGAGAAATTCTCTCTCAAAATTTCCCCTGGGTGAAAAGACTATATAGCCCTTGTATCTTCTTCCTCTCTCCAATGTACTTCCCTTCCACGCTCCTCCATCTTCTCCGCCAGCATGCCTCCGTCTTCTCCGCCAGCACGCATCCAACCTCTCCGCCGGCGCGTCTCCGTCCCTTAGACTTCTGCCTCTTATATAAATCTGTCTGTAAATCTTCTTCCTCTAGTTCACCGACTGTAAATCGGACGTCTCTGTGTGGAGCCGCCATCGTGTGTGAAGTCGCAGTTTTTTTACAAATCCAACCGCCGTGTATGAGCAACGATGGCTCTCGTGATAGAGGAGCCGCGGTGGTGAGGCTTTTTTGGTCGCCTCTTCCCGGTGAAATTAACGGTGGTGAGTCTAGCGGAGGGATGGATGGATGGAAGCGGAGGGGGTGACGAAGTCGGCAGCAAAATTAGGGTAAAGGCGGGCGGCGAGGGGCTAGCATTCTATACGTAAATGGCCTTCGATCCCTTCTATCATTTTTGCGAATGACCTTCAATATCTTCTACCACCCTTGTGAACGGCGTTCACATATAATGTAACCAAAAACTACCCACGAGTTACCCGCTAAAGATGATCAAATGGAAGATATAGTTGCCCATCGATACAAGATATCCATTAGTACTAATTAAGTTTAAAAAATGCGGGATTCGGGCAAGAAAACTAAACATGGTCGCCTAAACCCATTATCACGTAAACTCAACTAATACTAGCGATCCACCATACAAAACATACCAAAAACTATGCCGAATGAAATGATTAACGCATGCAGAATGACGCACATCACCTGTGTAGAAACGTAGTAGAACCTTTGGATGGGACGGGGGGAGTAAACCTTATAAATTTTAATTTTTAATTTAAACAACCAACAAGTTATGTATGATTTACTAATAATTACAATTAAAATACTAAAAAGGTACTCCCTCTGTCCTAGGGGATTCTGCAGAGAGAGAAATTCTCTCTCAGAATTTTTCACGGGTGAAAAGACTATATTGCCCTTGTATCTTCTTCCTCTCTTCAATATGCTTCCCTCCCGCGCTCCTCCATCTTCTCCGCTAGCACACCTCCGTCTTCTCCGCCAGCGCGCCTTCGTCCTCTTCGACTCCCGCCTCCTACATAAATCTGTCTGTAAATATTCTCCCTCTAGTTCACTGACTGCAAATCTGACGCCTCCGTGTGGAGCGACCGACGTGTGTGGAGTGGCCTTGTTTTAGCAAATCTGACCGGCGTGCGTGAGTAGCGATGGCTCTCGTGATGGAGGAGCTGCGGTGATGGGGCTTTTTGGGTTGCCTCTTCTCGGTGAAATTAAGTCTGGCAGAGGGAAGGAGGGATGGAGGCGGAGGGAGTGACGAAGCCGGTGGCCAAATTAGGGTTAAGGCGGACGACGAGGGGCTGTCGGCAGAGCAAAAAGTGGTGGCGTAGGAGCAAACAAATGGTGGTAGAGGCGAAACTAGGGTTCAGGCAGAGAAGGAGAAGAGGGAGTAGGCGGCGAAGCAAACAAATGGATTAAAATTTGCATATGAAGATCGGGAATGACCTTTGGGAGTTGCAGATGAAGATTGGGAAATGTGAGAAATTTGAGAGAGAGAGAGAGAGAGAGAAATGTGAGGGATGAGATTGGAGGCGAGTGTTTCTGTGAGGTGAGGGTAGGTGAACTTTTTGGTGTAATTTTCAATTGTTTTAAGGGTATTCTTCTCAAATGATACATAAAAACTTAATTGTTTTAAGGGTATTCTTCTCAAATGATACATAAAAACTTTCTTAATTGTGAAAGTGTGCAGAACTACATAGGACAACCCAAAAATGAAAGTGTGCAGAATAAGGTGGGACGAAGGAAGTATAATATTGAAATAATTTTTTTATGGGTGAAAAAACAATGTTGTCCTCTATCAATCTTTAATCTTGACTCACTCACTTTTCGATAAAATAATTTAAAATTAAACTAAATAATTTCCTTCACTGAAAGTGGTTGATGTTAGTTTTCAATGATAAAATTCTCATAATCTGTTTTTAAAATAACCTTGACTAACATTTCACTTTTAAACTCTCACATCAAAACTTTTATTTTTTATTTTTTTGCAAGCATCAAAACTTTTGATTTGAGTAGAAAAATACAAATTAAAGTTCTCACAGTGTGATGAAGAATGTATTGTAATCGTATTTCAAGTTTTTAATGTTAGTTAAGGTGCACATATTCACAAAATCTACCCAAGTCCCACTACAAAAACATTTTACTCCATCTCTGACGTGTTTAGAGGGAAGGAAAGCCAAGAAGTTTCTAGTCATTGTCCGTCTGTTCTTCTGATGAGAGGTATAAAAATTTACTCTTTTTATTAGTTGTTTCTCTTTGGTTTAGTTCCTATCGCAAGGTTGAACTTTTTCTATTTATTTTCTTTCTGGGTTTTAGTTGATTTTGTTGTTTATGTATGTGTTCAATGTGGGTGTCCTGAATGTGTATCCGGTGATTGTTGCTGTTTGCTCAATGTATGAATGATTGAAATAGGCAGTTACATAAAGAGGGCATTCGTTTTTCTTTGCAAATCAGTGATTGTACGATTCATATACCTAGAAATTTTATGAAATTAGTCCTCTTGGGGTGAAAAGGGGCAAAAGAAAATTTTATTCTGGTTGAATTAATGAAAGATTGAAAGCAGTAATTAAACTTGAGTTGCTTGATTAATTTATGTGAGGGTTATGTACGATGCCAGGCTATTAAACATGGTTAGAGCTTCAATCTGTGTCTAGAGAGTATGCTTCTAATTTTCTGGAATGCTCTTTCAATCGAATTTATGTCAATAGTGAATGGATATAAAAATTATCAAAATCTGAATTGCTCTTTTGTTTATATAGTATTGCAAACAATGTATAGAGGATTGCAAACATAGCATTTGCGGACAGTGTCAGAAAATTTTCTGTGATTGTTCCTGTAGATTTGATTTGATTGATCTTCCATGTAATTCTTCTGTCTGACCAGGTATGGTTACGGAGAGGATTAGACAACTGTAGCACTCACTGGATCCGAGAGCTAAGGTGTTTTTCACGCTTTTTATACAATTTGTTCTCACACAGAAACTGGAGGGACATGTTGGTATTTTTTCGCTTCATTGATGTGGACAAGACAGAGCTAATTCTACTCTCATGAAATGCTGAGAGATAGTCCTATAGCTGGTGCAATAGAAGGTGGTCTTTCTGTTGTGTCTGACATCCCCCCTCAAGACTTCTCCTCTGACCAGGTATCAGGTGCAGAAAGTTGGCATTGTGCTCACTTGAACCAACAACCTGGCAGTAGATACATGAGTTTTGTTTCAAGTAGAGGGATAAATAGTGATGCATCTAGTTCCTTAAAGAATCATTCCAATAGTGGTCTGCAAATATCAGCCTCCTCTACTATGTCTGGGAATTCAGTGCCTTTATGTGTCTACAGGAGAAAGAAACTTCAAAAAAATTCTGGTGTTGTTGGAACAAACCAAGCTGCAGAAAACATTAAAGTTAGTGATGGTTTTAATTCCTCTAGTGGTTCTCATGTCCACTCAAAGTGTATGAAAGATCTTGTAGTTTCAGTTGAAGCTGAAACTGGATGTATTGGTTCTCCTCAGAAGATTCCTAACAAGTGCAATGCCAATGGTTTTGTTTCTAATTGTGGATCATCTGATGAAATTGTACCTCGTAAAGATCCGTGTTTAGAAGAAGCCCTGAGAAATGACAAGAGAACAGTTTTGGATGGCTGCGGGATTGGCGATAGTTGTTCGACGTCTAAGTCACATCCTGATGTTGTAACTCATTCACACAAGACTAATGTGGAGGACTCTGGACAATTTTCATCTTCTGGAGTATTGTTATCTGCGCGATCGCAGGATTCTATTTCAGGAAGAGATTTTTGCATTGCTATACTTAGAAGCAAGGGACTGCTTCGGGAATCCCCTCCCATCCATCATCTTTCGTCAGCTGACAATATTAATGATATATGCTGTGTAAAGGAATGTAAAGTATGTACCAGTTCAGAAACTTCACTAAATATGCGAATTTGTGATGGCTGCGAAGATGCTTTCCATGTGAAGTGCTGCAATCCTCGCGTAAAGAAACTTCTTACTGGTGAATGGTTTTGCTACTCATGTTTGAAAATGAAGCACAAAGTGTTGAAGGGAAAATCTAACCGTGAAAGTAGTAAAAGTAGAATTTTAGAGTTTGGGCCCATACTGTCCATGTTGAATAACAGTGAACCTTCCAAATTCACTGTTAGAATTGGCGACGAATTTCAAGCAGAAGTTCCTGACTGGCCTCCTTCAACTACTGAGTATGTTCTCTTTGCTGACATTCAGTTATTTCCAATATAAAAATGATATTCCTAAATGGTCTTGGTATCTCGATTTACTTGAGATCAAAATGAAAGAGAGTTTTCAATTGGCAGCAATAATTTTGGAAGGTTAAAAATATTAGGTTAATATTGACTTTGCCAGCGCACCATGTGATTCTTAAATTTGTTTTCAGGTTTCCAAATCATATTGATTTTTATATAGTTTTAGTTAGATTACCCCGTTTCGATGGGTATTTTGTATTTTCCCCTTGTTAATTCCAAAAGGTACACCTTGCCCCCTGAATTTGCATGACCACCCTCATATATTGAGCTGATGTCAGCAAATGTAGGGGCAATAGTATCAATTTATGGGTGTGGGGACAATTTCTGGGGAAAATCTTGAAATTCAGGGAGGCAAAATCTGAAGTTCCCCTTTAGTAGAGGAGGATAAGGGTGTCATTAAGCCTGTTGTCTATGTTCTATGATTCTCATAAGTTTGTGTTTACACATTGACTTATATCTTATATCTTATTGGGGCACTGGATAAGATATGAAGTGCCTTCAACTTTGTTAGTTTGGACTGTAAATATCTCATATTCTGCTAAAAAGGATGCTGAATGAATAAAAGTTGTAACCAGCTAAATAAGAGATCCTCATGATATCATCTAAAGGAAAATTGCTAGTAAATGTTATTCAACTACTCGTATAGTCAAATGATATAACACATGTCTCTATATTTTATCCTTTCTCAGCCATCACCTACATCAGTGTTTCACGGTATGTATGTCTTCGGTTATAAAATTGCAATTGTGACTAATATCCTTTAAGTTTGGATGTCGGCTCAAAATTACACTCGTTTCCTCATTCTTCTGGCCAAATTTGTGGTTTCCTTTTAGTGCCTGCATCTTGTATGGTGTCTTCATATGTAGTGTGCCTTGGTAATTAGTTAGACCCTGTGCCAAAGAGAGTCTAGTTTCAAAATAAATATATTTTTTTGTGGGTTCTGACTTCTGATGTACATTATTTATAATAAACTTTTTGTCACCAATTTTTTCATTTATACTCTTATTTTAAATGACACGTGTCAAAATTAGTAATGGCGTGAAATGCCAAAATTGAATCTGGACTCTCTTTTTGGTATAAAATTCCCTTTTAATGTGAACTCGCTTTTTGGGAAGGGGAGAGTTTTATTCACTGACATTACTCTCTGCGGACTTTTTAGGTCTCTTTGTTTTTAGGTTTTCTGCATCTGCAACTTGAAAGCCAGTTAATAATATTTAGCTGGTATGTATGCGGTTGAGCTGAAGAAAGTTGCAGCATGAAAATACCAGAGTTGTATGATAGGAATTGCTTCAACATATGCTTCTGACACTTATCCGAAAATTTTCTGAAAATTTTAATCTGTCTGACTTTATTAGGGCAAACTGAATGTAAACAGTAGTAAAATTAGTTTTGTTTCCTTGATGTGGTCATATATAATGATAGCATGAGTATGATATCATTGTGAGCATTGTGAATTTTATAGTATGATACCTTGTATTTTGGATATTGTCCTGAAGTTGAATGTTTGACAGTGTATTGTGTGCTTCTGCACTCTGCATTTGACTGATGCACATCTTGTTTGTTTGGTTAGTGAGGATGATCCTTTGAGGGAACCAGAAGAGATGGATTGGTCTAAGCATCTAGATTTAAATGTAAGACAGTTGTTTTTGTTGTAAGTTAACCTGCTTGGAGCTATTTCCAAAATTACCTTACTTAAATTTATTCACCTAGTATCAGAAATCTAGCAAGGAGGATTGGTCTTGTTCTATTAGTAATTGGGTACAATGCCAAGAGGTAATTCAAGGTACGGGAGGACCCGCTGATGGAGAAATATGTGGGAAATGGCGAAGGTAAGACTCTTTGGTTTTAGTCTTGAACTATTTTTGGTGAGACTATTTTGAATTCTTCAGATTTGGATATGTTTTTCAACTTTGTACTAGAATATGAGGGTAAAAGTTGCCTGACATTATTCTTGAGTTGGATCTTGTTCCTTTTGGGTTTCATTTGCTTTTATGGATTTGCATTCAGCTAGTGGTGTACAAATCATACTATCAATCTAAACTCACCTTTTCTATGACCATATCATCTCCCTTGAAAATGTCTCATTCTGTGTTTGTTACAGTTTATTCACTGATTTATATATATTTTTTTCAAAGTACTGCTCCTCTAATTTTGAGTACTCTAACAATAGTTGAGTATGGTTTTACAATTAGTATTCTAGTCACTAAGAAGATGTCTTTTGCGCAAAAGTAATTAGGCTGTACAAGTGACCAAATATGAGTAGACAACATAGTCAACTCACTTAAACAAATATTAGTGTGGCGTTGTGGAAAGATAAGTGTTGAGATAATTCCTCAAACTCCAAATACATTTGGAACTGGGTTAATTGTTCAAATCCTGTTGGGAGTCTTAAACCAGGTCCGATAAGATTCTTTCTGGAGTTGTCGGGTAATTGAGTGCTACGTGTACTACATTGAGTGAAGTGCAGAAAAGGAATATAGAGAGAAAAAGCAAAAGATATTAATACTCTTTTTATGTTTGACACTTCCCATTAATGGTTGTACTAGGGCATAGATGCTGAACTATTCTCATACATGAAATGTAGTTTCTTCCTTTCAATTGCTGCCACGGTTGCTGTAATTATTCTGATAAGCTGATGTAGATTTTTTTCAACCCCCAGCTTAGAAAACAACTTAAAGTTTGTTAAATCTCAGACTCGCACTATCTTCTATATTGGCCTATGAGAGTGACTCATCAATACTTTGTTCTTTCCACAATTTCATCGCTTCCTAGCCATTCCTTGAGGTAGCACAGATTCTGAGTGTATGGTTGCATACTTAGTTGTTGAGATATCCACATAAAATGTGCTTCAAATTCTTTCCTCTTATTCATTATGTTGTTGAGGAATGCCTCGCAGGATGATATTATTGCTTGTAGGAGGGTGAGGAAGAAGAGTAAGACCTCTCTATCATCATCCTTGCCAACTCTTTTTTTTCTTTTTTGATGGAACAAATTTTGTATTCATTCACCAAACCAACTCATTTATATCAAGTGCCGGTATATTCTTCCTGTAATTACATCATCCCGCCAGTCAAAACAAGTTTTCACCAATCGTAGTGTGAAATTCTGATCTAACCAGTTTCCCAAGACTTCTACTTCCTTTGTTGAAGCTCTTTGGATCCTCTGATACAAGCTTTTTGATATCTAAGCCATCTTTACATTTAACATAATAGAACAGCTGTTCCGTTAATCATTATAGATCCTCCTGCTTCCCAAGTACCTGGTATAGGACAAAATACAAAATAAGAAAAAAAAGGAATGGCCAACATAACCTTTCATTAGTAGACTACATCAGGGCCATTACTCGTCAATGTTAGTCCTCGGAAATTGTTTGCAAGCAGTGATGATTTTACACCGTGACGATCTTAAATTTCCATTTTTTTAACGTATTTTCCTTTTCATTCACAGGTGAAAATTTTCATCACTTACAAACATTTATATAGTGATGATCTTAATTTTAATTAAATCTCCTAGTTAGAATCAAGAAAGGCCGTTTATGACTCCTAAACAACTATGTATCTTTCCACCTGCTGCTCGCAGTTATACATTACTGTGACTTTCCGATTGCATTCTTTCACCCAAATTAGATTGGTTGTTGATTTGTTATTGAATCCAATACATTTTCTTGAGGATCATTTTCCATCTCTTCTTGCTCCAACTTATTTTGCATCCAAGCTACAGAAAACTAGTACAGTTTTTACTCACACTAGGTTTTTGTTTTCTTCTTACTGTTGGAATATATGAGGGGGTGCAAGGTTTTTTACAGAGCAACCTTTCTTGATTGCAAGGTTTTACTGCTGGTACAATACATTTTTCTAAGTTTGTGTCTAATCTTGTATGCTGTATGTTGATAATAGGGCCCCTCTCTTTGAAGTTCAAACTGATCATTTGGACTGCTTCCATAGTATCCTTTGGGATCTTGCTCTTGCCGATTGCGCTGTCCCACAGGTAGGCTGACTTAATATTCACCGGCTTTTCTGATTCTTACTTTTTAAAGTATCTTTTTCCCATGGCTTAGCATTTTTGATGTGTATGGTATCTGATATATTTGTTTCCAACTCAACCAGTTTCTTCCACGTGAATGCTATTAATATAATTCATAATCATGCATTTATACGACTCACATATCACTTGGGATTAGCTTACACTCTTATAATGTGAGTTTAGTAAGCAAGTGCTGGTGATGAGTCTCTGTCCTGAATTTCTTTGCATGGGCAGTTCATAACATGAATGAAGATTTAAAACTTTTAACTGAGTTTTTTGGGTAGCTTTATCTGTTTAAGATAGTTTAATGTCTTCTGTCAAATCGGTAAGCTCAAATTTTGCTGGCTGTAAACACATTGTAGTGGCTTGTGGTCCTAAGTATAATGTTGTCTTCTCTTGGAGACCTAGTTTGAATTCACTATTACTGCCAAGAGCATGATGAACAACATCTTCTAACAATTTAGATTTGTTGAGAAATATACGTGTTATGAGCTAATTGTTTGCAAATGTATAGAATCTTCTAAGATTTCTGAATTGTTGCAGTGTTGATATGTACTGATGTGTTAAGGTCATTTAATTATGTTGATCTTTTCAAAAACTATTCTTATGACTCTGCATTTGTGTTTTATTAACTTTCTTTTATTTGAGTTCAGTCTATGTAGAAAGTTGTGTACATGAATTAATGTTCCCATTAAATTGATATTTTCTTGTGATCTATGTCTGTTCTCTTTGCATATATCTATGTACCTCATAGAGTTAATTAGAAGCAGTGTTAGGTTTAATAAAATTCCGACTGCTGAGGTGAACCATTGAGGAATATGGAATTTAAGGATATGCATGCATGGTTGTGCAAAAGGGTCTATGCCTTCATTTGGTTCAGCACATGAATACATGTGGAGTTCTGAGGACACCATGGAGTAACATGAGTCAAATAGTCCTTAATCTCCTGACTAGGGTATCCATCGATATCGTCCTAGGAAGAGTAGGGCTCTCTTGATGGACAGGATTAGCTATGTTTATCAAATCTGGTGCAATAGGAGGTACATGAACAGTCTGTATGATATAATATAATCAGCAGGTTGGATTGCTTTCATGATGATATACAGGGGCAGCATTGGAGCCTTCAAGTTCAGATACCTTAATAATGGTGTAATATTTTCGACATGCAAACAGACAGCATTGCGTTAGGACGTAGTTGATAACAAGTGAGCTTAGTGAGGAAGAGAAAGAGACTCTTATCACTAGTCAATAGCTAGACTGTCAGTGACCTCATGTTTCTGGTGTGCAGTCCAGTTCCCCAGTTCAATGTTTTGGAACCGTATTTCATTTAACAGCAGCTGGATCTTATACAAACATCAAGCAACTTTATACTTTGTCACTTTGCTCAACTGTATTATAGACAACTTCTGCTGCATCAGTACAATTATCAAAGATTATCCATATTATTGCCAAAGCCTGTTCCAGCATGTGAGTAGCATAGGTAGGTCTAGGGCACACATAGTTATGTGATGGATGATATTTCGAAGAATTACACATCATTGTCAATTTTTCTATTATGTTAATCTGACACATGTATCAACCTATGCGAATCTTGTTGGCTGTATTTTTCCTCTTCAAGTAAAAAGTTTGGCTATCTGATACCTCAATCTTATATGTATCAATGGTGTCTCCTTGTGAAATTTTTTTAAGACCCTTTGTCTTTATTTGGTTATCTGATTCCATCCCTTTTCATGAGTTTCAGGAGCTACCTACTGAAGAAGTTCTAAGGCAGTTGAAGTATATAGAGATGGTATTTGATTTACCTTTTCAGCTCTCAGTCTTTAAATGCTATCTTTTGAGAATGTCATTAATTACCTCTCTTTTTTGTGGCATAGAAACTGCAACTTATCATCTTTTTCTCCTTTCTGCTCTGCTGTTTGTTTGAATGGCAACCTCTATTTTCCTGAATCTAATCCAAAACTCTAAAACCACAAACTTTTTAGTTTTTCAAAAAAATCCTCCCTTTTTCTGGGTAAGAATTTACATCCAGCTCTTGTTCCAAATGCTTCCGGCCTCTTAAAGTTGTACTCTAGTACAATTTAGGAGTCCATAAGCCATGGTCTCCATATTTATTTTTATTGTGGGATTAACTTTCTCTACCTTTTGCATCCTGTGAAAAATATTATATACTTGTATGTACAGCTCCTATTTTGTTCAACTTTCCTTGTCCATCTTTCATGCTACGAAAAAGGTTATGTGATCAGATTTAATTTCTGTATTGGATGGCTGCGATCTGAAATTGGAGTACTTTTTACCCAATATTGTTCCCCTAATTGGTATGGTTAGCGTATGGGTTTTGTATAAAAATTGATAGCACTACCTTGACTGTTTCTCTCTTCATTTTTAGCATTCTACGGTCAGGTATGAAATGCAGATTTGATCGAGGAGTATAACTCTTTCTGTTTATAGTGTTTTCCATACAATCCCATAAGAGAAGGTTTTAAGGAGTCCCGGTCCTTTGTTCTGATTCTTTTCAATATGTAGCACCATCTACATATTCACCATCTACATATTCACCATCTACATATTCAATATGTAGCACCATTTACATATTCACCTTTGTTATATTCACCATCTTTATCATGGATGCTCTGTTACTCTTGTATTTCTTGAATCTATTGATAGATTTTTTATGTAATGCACACTCTTTCCTGTTCTAATTCAGCTTGGTAACACTTTTATTCTGAATGCATTAGATGAGGCCTCGGATGCTGGGGAAAAAAAGGAAGTTGGATCGGATAAAGGCAGGTTTGTCACAAGGGAGAAAAAAATAATGATTTACCTTCCCTTCTTAGGTGAAGATTTTGTGGTCGGTACCAGACAGGGTATTCGGAGTTAGCTTTGCTTGGGGTAATTTTCCCATCTCCTTGAAGGTCGATGAAGAGTTGTTCTTGGATCCAAAGGAATATAGCTACATAGTTTAGTTTTGAAGCCTATGTCTTGTAAGGCATTTTTACCTTGGAGAATTTTCAAATGGTGCTTGCCCTTTCTGGTTTCTGTGTTTGTTTACACCCACTGTACATACCATTTCGGGGCTATGGATGTATATTACAAAGTTTTGCTGATCTGTGGAAAATTTTCATGAACGCATGCATCTTGCTAGGAGCCTAGGACTATCTTCTTTTTCTTTTCTTTTTCTTTTTCTTTTAATACATCCTGATCTATTACATGCGACAACTCTGTCGATAAAAGCTTTTCCTTTTTGAGATGTTTCAAATCGGTATCTCGGAGGTACATTTTTTCTACTATTAGAGAGCTACTTGTATTCCTCTCCAGTGGCAGTGTTTAAACTTTTTTTCCCCTCTTCAAGCTTAAAGCTTCTTGTTAATTTTCTTTCTTTTCCCTAACTTTTTTTTTAAAAAAATCTTCTTTTCCTTAACTTTTAGTTGAAGGATGGGAGAAGTTCAACCTCATTTTTTATTGAAAGGCCCAACAGGCAACATTTTTTTTAAATGAGAACACCCGAGGGTGAGGGTTATTTTATTATAGGTACCCCAAGCCTTGATTTTCAAATGATCGAATATACAATTAGAGTTGGAATGTGAAACAACATGGTTGTGCCCAACAGGCAACAACTGTAGTTCCAATGAGGTTTAGGGGTGAGAAATTAGAAGAAATTTGGGGAAAGAAACTAGAAGGAAGAACTAAAGAACTTTTCATTCAATTCAAGCCTAATCCCCAAAATGAGTCATACAAGTTTGACCCATAGATGATGTAGTCATCCTCAAGATTTTCAATTTCGGCCTCAATTGCAGTCCCTAATTATATGACTTGTCCTCGAGTCTTGACTCTTGAATGCTGGTCCTGATGCATTCTATGGTGCATCTGCTGCTTATACAGATCCAAGTTCCACCCTTGAATTTAGTTGTGTCAACCCATGATATTGGATGATTTTCGGTTGAAAGAGAGTATTCCCTTAGTTCCCGTTCAAATTTCACATTTTACTATTTAATACTATTTCCTGTTAAAATTCGACCACATATTTGAATAGATTTAAAAGTAATATTATTATTAATGTGATATTATTGGATTCGTCGAAACAGTTAGTTTCTAAATATCAACTTTTCTATGTCATTATTATTTGTAGTTAAACATATTAATGGTCAAACATATTTTTTTATCACTGTGAAAAAGATTTTATGAAATTTGATCTGGGACGAAGGAGTATTCATTCTTATAATAACAATTTTCGCATCTCCAGTCAGTAGAGCAAATCTATTTTCCATTTCTGGGTTGTTCCTGAAAGACTGAATTTGCAAACTGTTAGTGTCAAGGAGGAATTGGAGGAATTTGATGAAGGGGATGAATTGGAATTGGAGGAGTCACATGATAGAGTTACTGAAGTGCTTCGACAGGAACATGTAAGTGAGGCAAAACCCTCTAGCATATTCGAATTGAATCCTGAAAAATCTAAAAAAGAGAACACTCTTTAATAAACTAAATAAAATGAATCTTAGAAAGCCTGCTTAAAAAAGCAAATCCCCAGGCTTAGATGGATGATAAAACCATCAATCTTAAATGTGTGGTCTGGAATTTAAGAGGTATTGAAACCTCTTTGGATAGATTGAAAAAACTTGTTAAGATTCATGGCATTCAATTGTTAAGATTCATGCCATTCAATTGTTTGAGGGTTTGAACCCCTTCACCATGAGCATCCAAAAAAAGAGAGGTGGGGATAAAAAGCCTCGAAGAGAAAAGTTTTGTGGAGGTGAAGATGGTTTAAAAGGAGTTGGGTGGTTAGGAGGCTTGGGATTGTCTTTTGGCTCCTCTCTTATCTCCCTCAAAACTTTCGAAAATGGTGGAGTTAATTCATTAGGTGGGGGTAGGGGTGACGATGCTAATGAATGTAGCACAATCACCTCATCCTCCATTTTTTCATCCTTAACAAATAACTCCTCATCCTCTTCGAACTCAAACTCATTTCCCATGATGACCTCACTCATCGAATCCTCGAGTTCGACTTGGGATGATGTATTTTCGGAATCGCGAGATTCCATTCGGGCAAATGATTCCAATATACTCCTCGCAAGCTCTCAATAGCTTCAACACTAGAGGACAGCTGAGTGTATGGTTCCTCACTAGTAAAATTGTTCAAGTTTGATATTGCATTTATGACTTCCTCACATGTCAAACTTGAACTTCCTTAGTGAGCTTGATTTTGGGGTATGGTATAAGATGGTGATGGCAAACCATTTTGCTCATATTGTTGGTTTTCCGGCTTATTCTCATACCACCAATCTAGATTACCTCTCCATTCCGGGTTGTAAGAATTATGGTATGGATACCATTCTTAGGCTTCTTGCCCTTGAAAACCAACATCTCCTACCACTTGGTAGCACTCTTCATAAGACCCTTGGTTTTGGAAACCAGGGGTTCTTTCCTCCTCAAAGTGCTCCTCTCTAAACATATAGCAAGACTCGGTAGGATGGCCAGAATGATACATCCTACAAAACCTTGCTTGTTTAGTCTCTCTTCTCATCATGAGTCCCCTCAAGGTGAGACGTTCCATTTTTTAATTTTTTTTCTCTTTTTCAAAAGCCCGGAAACATATTACAAGGATTCTCGATAAAAATTCATCAAGAACTCAAGCAATACCTACTCCGAACAAAAACAACCAAAAAGAAGTGAAAAATAAAAACAACCAGCTAATATGCAACCAAATATGCCCAAACACTTAAAAAAACACCTTTTCCCCGGCAGCAACACCAAAATTTGGGAAGTCATTGTCATACCTCTCAAAGTTATAATTTATGGGGTCATCCACGAAGAAGAGGAATTTTCTTAAGCGTTTAAACATATAAGGTTTTATATTAGGCTAGAAGTAAATGTATAGATATATAAAAGCAAGTAAATTGGGGGGGGGGGAGTTTGGTTGGTTGGTTTTCCTAAGTTATGAAAGTAAAAGACAAAACAACTAGCAAAGTTAAGTAACTATGCTAATCATCAAACAAACTAAGAAAAATGGGTAAAAATACAAAAGAAAAGGCCTTGGGGGCAATTGATATCCACTTCCAAACCTCATGTAGATCATTGAATCATTCACTCATTCAATCACATTTGTTACCTATGAGAATCTTATCACTTCCCATTCGAAGATAAACATTCATTCTTTCTTAATAATAGTTTGCAAAGATAAAAAAAGGACCATTTACAAACCATGTTGACAATCACTCTAAGAAAACCACACCATAGAGGTATTTCATTAACAACATTTCACATGAAGGACCATAGATTTGATAACAACAAGCCTTCTACCAAAGACTCCATTATTAGCTAAGCACTTGGGGAAGTCATTGAGCAACTTGGTCAATCTAATGCTTCTATCCTTGATTCTTTCACAAAGAAGTATAAGCAAACCTAATAGAGTGGTCATAACATATAGTGTGGCCGATGGCATACACTTCCCCTTCTCTGTCACAGCGGGTGCTCTCGCAACCCTCCCTCGACACTTCCAACGTAACTAGAGGAGTACAACAAGGTCTGACCATTATTGTAGGTCTGATTCTCCCCCGTGCGATTACGTCCCGAGCATCCACCACAAATGCGCTACTCCCTTAGGGTCCTATCAATTAGGCCCCAGGGGTCGTAGGCACCTTATTTATGATACTAGGGTTTCTTGTAACCCTAGCTTGGTACTATTTAGCTACTACTTAGAACCTCTCAGACAACTTTACAAAATCATCTAATACCGGTGTGATAGTAAATGGATCAGAGTGACCTCGAATCTCAAGTGCACTCACGCAGACGCGTTCTCCTCCACCCATTCAAACAACCAGGTTTCTCTTCCCAAATGGGCATCCATATTTGCACCTAGCATGAATAAAACCCAGAGTGTGTGCTATATATGTGGTTTCATATTCATGTATTCAAACTCAAAAGCAAATCACAATAATATTATGTACACAAAATTAGGGTAAGCTAGAGAATCTCAAAAGGCATAAAGATTAAACCTAGTCACTACAATTATCCCCAAGCTATGGAAACTACTCCCTTGACATGACATTCAAATAAAGATTTGTATTCCACATCTTAGGATCAATGTAAATAAAAAATAAGAAAAAGATAAAGTTTCCTAAGGAGAGAATCTCCAAACTACTCTTCTAAGGTATTATCTAATATGTTATAGTATAAAGTATGTGGTATAAAAACCTAGTAGACAAAGGTTCTATATATAGTAGTAGGAGATTAGGCCTAAAATAAGGCCCAAAATAGGCCAAATAGGGTAAACCCTAGCTCAGCTGCTGCTTGGTGTGAGCCGTCACAGATGATGCAACCCATGGTAGTACTTGGCGAGGGCGCAAGGATTAGCACGGACCGTGTCGCTTCTTGGGCTTAGGGTACCATTTCTGGGGAATGGCATGGATCTTCAAAGCATGCAGGATGCGAGGCTTTGCGTGGGATACGTCGTCTCCTGGCGCGAGCTGTGACGTCTCCTGCGGGGCACCGTCAGAGTGCTGAAACTTGAAGTCCTTATTTGTGCCCATGGCCGTTGGCACGGGACATGGTAAGCAAGGGTGCTCACTCAAAAAATTTGGTGCATGCCATATGAATTCCCACACCTCACGTGCTGGTCTTTACACAATAAACTTGGAACGACACGAGATGCCTAAAATAGGATGTCCCGCTCCTATACTCAACTGCGTGAAGGGGTTCTTTGCTTGGTGCTGGCGGCGCGTGGCCTCTGGCTTGGGTTGCGCCATATCCTCGTGTTGGTCTTCTTCGTAAGGGGCATCTCCTTTGGCGTGGGCTGCTGGTGCCAAACCATGCACGACCCGCGCCGACCCGTTGGTGTCTTGGCCGGCTGAACTAGTTTCCTTCGCTAAAGGAAAACCGTTAGTCCTATTTTAGAGTGTTAGTGTTCGATTTTATAGTACTCGAGAAGAAATATCCAATGGAACCAGCCTTGAAGGGTAATATTTCTTCAAAAGATTTCGGACTGAAGCACAACTCATCGGACCACAATTTCCCATTTCTTTGTTGGCCGATTTGAACTCCGTTTCCGCCTATCTTCGGCTTCAATCTCTTTCTACGATTCATTAATGATCGTGGCCTTCATCTACTATAATTTTAATGTGAATGGCCTTCATCTCTACTACCATTCTTGTGAACGACCTTCAATATTTTCTACTGCTCTTAAGAACGACCTTCACATAGAATGTAAAAAAAGTACCCCACCTGTGACCTACTAAAGATGATGACAAGGAAGATCCAAGAGCCTGTGGATAAAGATATCCGTGGATAAAGATATCCGTTAACATCAATGAAGTCTACAAAATGTGGGATTTAGACAAGAAAACCAAACATGGCCGTCTAAACCCCTTGTCACGTAAACTCTACTAATACTAGCAATCCACCAAGTAAAAGTAACCAAAAAGTATGCCAAATGCATCGGTTAACGCATGCATAATAAGGCAGATCAGACTCCCCTCAATTAAAAATTTACTTGTCCCCGAGTAAATAGAAGATAAGACAAACAATTAAGCGAAATGTAGCGTGCAAGCATAAGTTAACCAAGGAATTAAACTTATTCCAAGATTTCCTCGCTTCCCCAAAGAAATTAAGAATCTCACAATTCTTACACTTCCCGGGAGACATAAGTAATCATACCACCAAAAAGTAAAGTGTGGAAAAAGGTAAGCCAAAAAGATAAGTGTCAAACTAGCTTACTTTTCCCGAAATGATCCCAAAGCAATCAAAGAGTAGTCTTCAAAAACAATCCACCGCGGAAGCATACATTTGACCTAGTTTTTTTTGGTTTTCTCTCAATTTTTCTCATTTTCCCTAGGAGCTCTTTTGGGTTTTCATCCTTGCTTTAACACACAAAGGGTACTCACTTCTTACCTTTTTCCACATGGCTTCTCATTTTGGCCTAGGCTTGTAAGCCTAGCGGGGCCTAGCCTCTCATTTTTACCTAGGCCTTTCGACGTATCCGGGGTTTTCCTCATGTTACCCAAGTCTCCCTTTTGGGTTTTTGACTTTTCCAGGTTTACGATATTTTTTTCATTTTTTCCAAAATTTTCCAATGTTCTTGGTGTAGTACAAAAATTCCCCAAAAATTGGCTTCATACTACAAAAGATAGTCAAAACAAGAAAATACACCACCAAAAACATCCCAAAATCCTATAATAGGTGGCATCACCCAAAAAAAACAATGAGTTTAATGAGGGAAGTAAACAAAAACATGAAAAAGGTAATCACCAAGAAATCCAAAACAGTAGAACACAGGTTGAAATAGATACTAGCAAAAGGGGGGGGGGGTACCATAATAGAAGATATTCCAACCCCTCCCCACACTTAGTTCTTGCATTATTTCTAATGCAAGTAACTAAGTGAAAGAGAGGTTAAAGCCATATAAAAGATCATTCCCTCCTGCGACGCTTGGCTCCTTGTCCCTGCTCGTGAGAAGGATCCATATAGCGCTCCCCTATGCTTGCACCCTGAACTTAACACTGATGTTCATGATCTCATCGCAGAGTGCCCTCATGTTTTCCGTTAGATAATGCAGCTGATCACCCACTTTGTCAAATCTGGTGGTCGTCCACCTGAGCTCTGGCGGTGACCATGTCTTGTCTAACCCCAAAGATTAAATGTTCCTAGGATAGAGCCCATTCCGGCTGGTACCTGTTGGTTGTTGGGCCCACATAGGATAATAAGCAGCAAACTAAAAACCAGGCGGCCCATGCTCACGAAAGTGGCTGTAATGCCCTGAAACACTATATCTCTGAGGTTTGACAGAAGGAGCAGACCTCTGGCTGCCATGCCTACTATGCTCTGAGAAATCCTGATAATGGGAGGAGATGTTGTGTCTATGGGCACTCATAGCGCCATTCCCTGTAGAATGGAAAGAATCCTCATGTATATTGATCAGCCCCATGAAAGGAGGTAGACGTCCTAATACATGCTAGAAAGGTGGAGGTGGTGCTATGGGATGCCAGATAGGTGGTGGCATATGATGAGATAGACCTGGCTGCTTAATAGTCATTCTAAGGGGAATCTGTTGTCTGGCTGCTTCGAAACCTGATCCTGTTGCTTGTACTCCTCCTAAAGATCCTAATCTCCTGGGTCATGCTCTCTCAAAACTACCCCTAAACCTTTGTTGGGCTCATGATAAGATCAACTTGGTCTGAAGAACTTCCCCAACTTGGTCTTCTTATTCTTGGGAAGACTCATGAATTTCTCCCCCGTGTACAGCCAGAAAATAGTACCTCGCTCTCTCTTTATCAATTTAGCCTCTGCCATGGCTGATAAGGTGAGCATAAAGACTGTATTTGGTGCATTTATTGATGCCCCATTGGGAAGAGATACCTGGATGTTAGAATGGGTAAGGGAGTACGTTGCTTCTGCGTGAGTGTGTGCACGGGAGACCTGAGTCATACTCTAAGTAATTTTCCATAGCACCAGTGTTAGCTAATAACATAAAATCTTCCGATAGTTTGCGGGTAGAGATAGCATAAAAGTAGCAAACTAGGGTGTGAGAGACCCTAGATCATAAATAAGGTGCAAACGACCCTATGGCCTAATTGATAGGACCCGAGAGAAGTTGTGCATTCCTGGTGGAAGCCTGGGACATAATCTCACGAAGAAGAAACAGACCTACAACAATGGTCGGACCTTGTTGTACTCCCCTAATTATGATGATGGCGTCGATGAAGGGTTGCGAGTGCACCCGATGTGACAGGTACCAGGAAGTGTATGCCATTGGCCACACCACGTGTTGTGAACACAATATTAGGTTTCTTAGTAAATCTTTCATGTGAATGAGTCAAGGATTGATACATTATGTTAATCATGTTGCACAATGACTCCCTAAATGCGTAGTATAATTAGATTACTTGCCTTTTACTTTATACATCGTAATTGTTAAATCTGAAAATGCAAACCCCCCATTTTGTTGCAATCACTAGCTATTCCTTTCACTCGTACGGATTGACGACACGTACAAGGATGTGTCTTTAGTTGATACTTAAGCCCTAACATCTCTGTGGACAACCCAGGGCTTGCCACTAACTACCCTCTAGGTGGCATAGCAGTGTGAACGGGAGCTAAATATAAATTTTATCTTTGACCTCTTCATCCTCTGCTCGGGTTAATTAGCTACAATTAATTACCCCAAGTGGAGGTGGGTTGGATTTTGGCACCGTTTCCTTTTGATCCGTTTGCTGGTTTTGTATTCGGAAGGGTGTTGCTAGCCCTATTTTATGGTACACACCCGTACCACTAATCTAGGTGTCTTACACTACCCAAATGAGAACACAAGTGTTCGAAGGAGAATACAATGGAGGACTAGGTCAGAAGTTCAGTCAAATCAAGTAGTGTTAGGCCAGAACTTCAGCCTCTCTTATCCCTCAATTGGAGCCAATTTTGGCGACCAATCTATGTTCCCTGCTGCAGGAAGCTAAATTGGAATACACTCATGAAGATAGGCTCATCTGGATGCCAGCTACAAATGGAATTTTCTCCATCAAGTCAGCATACAATATTTTCAGACAGAGAAAGCTGAAGATCCTACATTTTCATAAGGTTTGGTCTTCTTTTATTCCCAAAAAAACGTCTATTCTCTTGTGGAGAGCTCTGAATGGCTTACTTCCTTTTGATAACATATTATGTAGGTTAGGTTTCAATTTAGCCTCTAAATGTCATCTCTGTCAGAATCACAGTGACACACTAGATCACTTTTTCAACTCTTGCCCCTCATCTATTGCTGTCTGGCACTGTGTCAATGATTTTTTAAAGCTCCAACAAAATGTTTTTTCAAAATTGAAGAGTAGAGTTGAATATTACCTCTCTTTTAAGGCAGAATCCAAAATTCAGTCCAAAATTACCATTGCTGCTCTTCTTGTCACAATTTGGTTTCTTTGGATTAGAAGGAATAAAATTTTGTTTGAAAATGAGTCCTTCTCCCAAGCTGCTTGTATTCAAGGAATAAAATGCATGATATATCAAATTTTCTCAGTGAATCATTTGATAGGCAATCTAGACAAGCATAGATACTGGACACAGGCTAATATTATTCCTCATATTTTCCAAAAGAAAAGGAAATCCTTTACTGCAGTGAAATGGCAGAAACCCCATTCCAGATATAAGATTAATACAGATGCAACATGGAGTAGAGGGGGTCTTTCTTCTCTGGCTGTGATAGTTAGGAACTGTGATGGGAATGTTGTTAAAATGAGGGCAAAATATTTCCATTCTCCATCCCCTTTACAGGCAGAAATCTTATCCATCCAATGTGGCTATGAGACTTGTTCAGAGTTGGTATTAAATAGGTGTGTGGTGGAATCAGACTGTTTAATTGCAGTATAGGGTATTCAAAACCCCAATATTTTCCCATGGAGGGTTTTCTCCATCTGCAACTCCTTGAATTTGAAACACCATATATACCCAATTCAACACACCCCTAGAGAGGCTAACAATGTAGCTGATTTTCTTGCTAAATTTGCTTTAGCTAATAACTTCCATGGTGACCTAGACTTGCAGGCAGCATCACCCTTTCTTAAGGGACTCCTTCATCTAGACAGATGTGGAATCCTTGGGATTAGAGCTGATGCATGACAGCACACTGTCAATGTTACAATATTCAGATACACATTAGAGGACACATCACACTTGACTTATAAGCATGACCTTAAGTAGGATAGATACTGCTGATGTTTTGTATGTTGGTTTACTACAGGTACTCATGCTACTCCCTTATTCAAGTCCTCGGCTAGTGCTGATCTCTCCACCACCAGAAAACCAGCTCCAATTCACAATCTCTCAGGCTGCTGTCTACCTTGGAATGAAGTGCTCAAACCCAAAGCTGCCTTGCAACACTGCAGCAATTTTTTGCTTTGTATTTGGCTCTTAATCTTGAAGTAATAGAATGAAGTTGCCTGGCCAAAGGAAAGAATTAACACATGGGGTGGAGATTCTTTCTTTTGGAATCGCAACTACCATTCTTCTAATTACTAGATCCGAAAAAACTCACTTTCCGTATTAGATGCTAGGTATTCTTTTGGCGGCAACTATATTGCCTCAATGACCATCATGTACTAACTATGACTCAGTATGTATTGGCCTCTACACAGGCTTGGGGAACCTTATATAATATCCCTCACCTTAGGGTGTTTCAAATAAAAAAAATGAAGATCCGCTAGTAATGGCGGAAGAGAATCGTACCTTACGGGAATTTATGTCCCCCAACCTGGAGAATCAGCCATTATGCATCACCTTCCCTCCATTGGTTCTTGGATGTATATGAAGTGGAGGTTCTTTGAGAAGTATTTTCTGGTGTCTAAGTTGGTGGGGCTAAATAAGCATTTTTCAAACATCACCCAAGGGACTACTTAAAGCTTTCATAAATATTGGAATGCTTCAAGCGACTTTTGGATAGTTGTCCCTACCAATCATTCTAGGAGGGGATTTGGTTTATTATTTCTTCGAGGTGTTGTACGATGAAGATATGTGAATGGTGAATGTCGTTTGCAATGGTTCGATAGCGAAAAAGAGCCCAAAGTAGGCAATGACCCTCTTTGAAGAAATGACAAATGGTATGTGACAATTTGGTACAAGGTCAAGGGTTAAGGTTTTGAATGAACCCGCACAATCACCCAAATTGGAATAGTAAGTCCAAGCTCTTGCTTCCATGATGAAGGAGATTTTGCGAGGAAAAGTGAATCATGTCAAAGTGTGTGAAGTTTACAACCTCAACCTTAACTCCGAAAAATGTCCCGAGGTAGTAGAGGATTTGCAAGAAGTGAAGGCCATTGAGTACAATAATTGGGAGAGTCCAAAATTTTCTAGAGGTTATCCACAAGGATTATGGGGGGACCAAGGAGACACAAGGCCGGATCCCTATGTAAATTCATTCAACCCAAGGTATCGAGATCATCCTAATTTCCGATGGAGGAAGGATAACCAACCTCAAGGATATTGGGATGGACAAGCCCTTCCTCAACCATACCCTAAAGGTAAAGGCCCTTCCAAAAACCATACCTCACTCTACAAGTTGGATTGAGAAGAGATTTTAGAAGCTATCGGTCAATTGAGCAAGAAACATAAAGTCTTCACGGAGAGGACAAAGCCAGAGATTGAAGACCTTGGTAATAGAGCCTTCTCGAGTATCAAAAACCTTGAAGTTCAAGTCGGGCAACTTGCCACCTTGGGTAGCTGACTTGAAGCTAAGGAGTCCGGAAAACTCCCTTCCTAACCAGAGGTCAATCCATGGAACACTTAAATTGAGAAGTGGGAAGGAAGTTCGTGAGTCCGAGAAAAGGGTTATGCAAGAGGATGACAAGGTATTGGAGGCTACCAAGTCACACTTTGAAGAAGAGGAGATTGTGGTCAAGGAGACACCTTCTAAAGAACTTCCACCACCCGAGACCCAAACTACCGTTCCACCTCCATTTTCAAATGCGTTGGGGGAAAGCTAAAGGTGACGGCCAATGATGCAAACATTCAAAAAATCTTCAAAAAGGTCGAGGTAACCATCCCTATATTTGAATTGATTGAACATGTACAATCGTATGCTAAATTTCTAAAATTTGTAGGTACAAAGAAAAGAAGTAGGCTAACTAAGAGGTAAGGACATTTGAAAATGAGAGGAGTCGCTGTTTTGAATCATAAGAATTTTCCTAAGAAATGCGATGAACCTGGAATATTTTCTATCCCTATCTCTTTAGGTGGTGTACTTGTTGAAAATGCCATGATAGATTTAGGCGCATCCATCAATGTGATACCATATAATTTATATGAAAGCCTAGAACTAGGTGAGCATGGGGAATGATGAGACGTCAAATGCAAGTATTTTTTCCAAAGAATTTAATATCTCTTTTGTCATATGTTCCTTAAAATATTTCTATATTTAGGTAGGTTTACATGATAAGGGGTTTAGATGATCATTTTCGGTTTTTATATCTAAATCCTTCATTTTGTAACCGATGTTTAGTCTAATGGATTTTTGGTCCTTTCGAGCTTCTAGATTCCATTTTGTGAGCTTCATTTGTAGATGTCTCATGAGCCCTTTGGAGTTTTTTAGTGAAGGCCACATGCCAAAATGTGATAGAAGATAGAAGGGTAGAAAAAGGAAGGTAAAGAAGCGGATGAATTGTCACCGGGAAGTTTAGACAATGTTCTTAATATTATCCAAGAAGAATCAGCCTACAAGGGCAGTGTCATTGGATTTTTCTTCTCGATCACTATAAAATAGACTACAAGAACTCCCAAAATGGATCTATGGTTCACCCATGGGAAGAAAAACAAGAAGCCGCGAATTGTAGTCTATCTGAATTTTTTGGGCTGAAACCTCCGCCGCCCGGGCGATGTCATTTCCGCCCGGGTGGGAGCCTGCATCATTTGTTTTGGTTTTTATTGACCAAATTAGACTACAAATAGCTCCCCTTCTTCCCTATTTACCTAAGCCTGACTTGGGGGACTCCAAAACCCTAGGTCTTCACCATTTTTTCCCCATTTCTTCTTCTTTCTTTGTAGATCTTTGTTCTATGTTATGGGTTTTGATTATCTAGCTTATTTTTGTACATGGGAGCAATTTTTTGAGACTTCCTTGCTAGTGTCTTGATAATCATTTCTATCTATCTATTGCTTTCTCTATTGTGCATTTATTGAGCTTTGAATGTGTATTGTTAATGGCATTAATGTTGTTGGAAGTTTGAGTATATGATTTTCTTGTATGATTGCTTGTTAGGGTTGGGAGAAAGTAGCTAATTTCCCCCTCTTTTAATGTGGAATCCAAGAGCATGAGTTATAGCTTCTAAATGATGTTGATGTGTTGATAATTGCTAGATGAATGTGATGATGTTCAACTCGTTGTCATGTTTTTTTGGGTAGAAAATGAGATAAGTCTATGAATGTCGATCATTCTTGACTAATCTTGTGTAAATGCATGAATTAGTTAAATGCTTAGACACAGTGTAGTGTTTATAAGTGTTGCCAAGCTTGTTGATTCTTCGTGCTCAATGCCATCAATGGGATACGTTTAGTTGTGTTTCAACCAAGGGAGTCGATGGTGAGAATTGACAAGAGATGTCGAATTCACTCTTGCAAACTACTATCTAAGAAGGATAGAAGATTTATCTTCAAAACAAGTTGTTAAAGCAATTAATAGATTGGTTCACTCGTTGTTGAAGCTTTTGTTATTTAGCATTCATGTGTTCTTAATGCTATGTTTTACTTCATTTATGCCATGGGTGTTTGTGAATAGGAAGTGTTTGTATGATTAAAGTGTTAGGGTATTAGGAAAATGACAAATTCCTTAGCTCTTTGGCATGGAAATCCAAGAACATGGACTTAGAACATCTCGTGCATAATGTGTTGTGATTCTTTCTAGATATGCATGTTAATGTGGATTGTTCTCATATTTATCCTATAGATGCAATGAAAGGTTGAATCTTGAATGTTGTTTGTTCTAGGTTTAGCCTAATGAATGTTATGTTTTGTTAAATGGCTATGTCTTTGGTAGAAGGCTTGTTGTTATCAAATCTATGGTCCTTCGTGTGAAATGCCATTGACAAAATACCTATATGGTGTGGTTTTCTTAGAGTGATTGTCAACGAGGTTTGCAAATGGTCGTTGTTTGTCTTTACAAATTACTATTAAGAAGGAATGAATGATGATCTTCGAAAGGAAATTGATAACATTCGCCATAGGTAATAAATGTGATTGAATGAGTGAATGGTTCAATGATCTACATGAGGTTTGGAAGTGGATATCAATTGCCCCAAGGGTTATCTTTTGTAGTTTTTACCCCTTTTTATTAGTTTGTTTGATGATTAGCATAGTTACTTAACTTTGCTAGTTAGTTTGTCTTTTAATTTCATAACTTAGGAAAACCAACCAACCAAAAACCCCCCATTTACTTTCTTTTATATATATCTATATTTATCTACTCCTAGCCTAATATGAACCTTATATGTTTAAACGCTTAAGAAAATCACTCTTCTTAGTGGACGACCCCGATTTGCCACTTTTACTTAATTGTATTTAGTAAGCATAAATGGCTTATAAATTATAACTTTGAGAGGTACATCAATGACCTCCCAGGGAAACTAGAGTGATTGTCTAACTCGCTGATCATTCCCACGCTAGTGCACATGGACTAGTAAAGGATGTGATGGTGTGAGTTGGATAGTTGTTTTTTTGGTGAACTTTTATGTCCTAGACGTGGCGCACAATAGCAGTGCACCCCTAATACTTTTGGGGATACCTTTCAATTGATGTCCACTTAGGAACCTTAACTTTAGAATATGAAATGGATAAAGTGGAGTTTGACATTTATATATCTAGGCACGATTCAAAAAATTCTTCTCTTATGTTCAAAGGTGTAACCCTATGTGATGAGCATGATGAATCTTCTTGTATTACCAATGAGCATGAATGTTTGAATGAACCCCATGTTAATGACATTGATGTTGAGTTCGATGAGTTGCATGATGCTATGGATAATATGTCACAGACTCAATGCTAAACCTAAGGAAACATTCATAGACTCAATGCTAGCAAGACAAGGGGATTCATTCCTTATGATGGAAAAGAGGTCCAAGGCAAGGGGATTTATTGCTTGTTGTGGAGACCTCTCCACAATTAGGTTATCGTGGGTGGAGTCGCCAATGGCTATTCCGGGCACCCACAGGTAGGTGGTTTTGACTAGAAAGCATGAAAAAAGAAATAAGTCTTGAGGACGATAGTAAATATATGGTGTTTCTTTTTTTCTTTTGTGTTTTGAGTAGAGATTAGATAAGTTTTGCATGTTTTGCAATGAGGATTTTTGAGATAGAACTCTTGTGGGTTTGGAAATTTGAGTTCTAGACTCCTGATTATGTTTGAATGGACTTAAATTTGATGGGTGACATAGTCTTTTGAAAAAGAGGGAAAAACTAAGGATTGGATCAAAATTTTGGCAATCTAGAGCCAAGACCTGGCATGGTCTGTGCCAAGAGCTTAGGTCCGTGCCAGGAGCTTGGTGCGAGGGTAAGCTCCGTGCCATCATGTTTGGCATGAGGGGATACCTCGTGCCAACATGTTTGGCATGAAGGGATGTTTAGTGCCGGGAAATTTGGCACGAGGCTTTGGTCTGTGCCAAACATCTTCTGCACTGATTTCCTATTTACCATTTCCAACTTGTTCCAAAAATGCACATTTTCGAAAAATTCTGAATTTCCAACTCAAAAATGCATTTTTTGTTCAAAAATTTAGAAATTCCCTAATCCTTAGGATTTTTCATGTAAATAATACTTCTTATATTCCTAATAATAAATTGATTTTTTACTATTGTCCCCTTATATGCAATTTTGAAAATTCCATTCTTATCCTAATTGTACCTCTCTCACTTGTCACCTTGGCTGAAATTTCTAATCCCATAGTACATTTCTTCACCTAATTCTATCATTTAACACATTCTTACTTCTCAAGAAACACTCATTCTCACACACTCTTCGAGGAACTCAAAAAATTGAAGCTTTTTTTCCCAAGAATTAGCAATGTTTTTGCATATTCTCTTACAAATCCTAGGTTCAAATTTCAGGTAACCCATTGAACTCTTTGTTTATATGCTTTATTTGACATTGTGGTGGTGTTACTAAATGCATGAATCTTGAATGGGTGTGTATTTTTTATGAGATGTGTTTGGGTTTGCATGCATAATCTTGTGTTGAAGAAAGAGTTGGGAGGATTGATGTGCTATTATGCTTGAATGATGTGATGTTCATGTGTTGGGTGATTTTAGAGAGAGTGAATCTTGATTGCATAATTTTATTGATGGGTTGGTGAGAACTTACATGAGTTTGTTGTTTGATGAAGAATGTTCTTGTTTAAGTAGCCTTTATGCTTAGATCATCATATTTTGAATGGTTATGCTATTTGGAAAAATGTTATCTTGTTGAATGATAATATAGTCCATGCCTTGTTTATGATCATATCACAACTCTTTTCCTCATTTTTTTAGGATTCCACCTAAGAACAATGTTAAAGAGAAGGGAAAGTCCACTAGGGGTGAGAAGAGGAAGAAGCAGGCAAAGGGTGTTAACCCCGAGCCGACAACTTCCATTTTTCGTAACCCCACGTTTGTGACTGGGGAGTTTGTGGGTCCATCCAATATCTTCGGAACTGTAGTCCGGAGGTGGAGGAATTTGAGAGATCCGAAGAGGAGTATTTTAGAGGCGAGATTTTCTTGCAAGGATACCTTGGCGGCCCTAGGTTTACTCAAGCCAGTCACTTACCGATTGAGCCGAGTAGGTCTAGAGGGGTTTCTCGAGAAACACTCTAAGATGTACATTAGGTGGACCCTAGAGTTCCTAGCTACTCTATGGCCGGTCGAGGACAATGATAAACACAAGGCGATCACATTCAACCTAGATGATAAGAAGTACAAGATGACCCACCGGGAGGTAGCGCATGCCTTTGGGTGAAGGTATGACAAGGAGATCCAGAATACACACCAAAAAGGGTTACCTTTCTCTCTTGGACGCTTTTGGGTGCTACTGACAACCACTGATTGGATGAACATGTCCAAGAGTACCGCCCTAGTTCACCCGGTGTTCCATTATGTTCATTGTCTATTAGCCATGGGAGTCTTTTTCCACGGTGAACTGACTCAATGCCCGGGTTCGGATGTTCACTGCCTTTGGGCAATTATTCCTGAGGGTAACTTAAACCCCAACTTGGTGGGGTCTTTTTTATATGAATGTTTAGCGATGGGAGACCGGAAGAGTGTCAAGATAGCTATGGGAGGCATGGCTTGTCTTTTAGCACAACTTTTAGGCTATCTTGTCGCAGAAAGGGCTTTAGCTATCTTAGGAAGATTGGGCACAAGGTACAACATAGAGAAGTTAGAAAAAGCATCCATGATGGGACCTATGACATCAGAGGGTAGATATGTTTAGCTTTATGGTAGAGCAAGCACTTGTAGCTTCATGGTACTTCCATAGCCGGAGTGCACCGCCATCGACCATGACACATGCTTGGATAACCTATTCATTTAACCAGAGATTTGAGAGAGAGTTCTATAGAGTCTTAGCCAACCCAAAGATAGATGTTGAGGAGGCCGAGGGTGAGTCCACTTCGAGAGCACCTCCTAGTCGCTGTTGCATATCCACTGACATCATTGAACACTTGTATTCACTTGGTGACAAGCTTTCGAGATCTATTCAAGTGTTGCAAGAGGTAGTCCAAGCGATAGGAGGAATGAGCTTGCAAGTTGAAGATCTTGGCTCAAGGAGGGATGGCATTGAGGCCACACTTTAAGCAACAAGGTACATGGAGAGAAGTTTCATGAGCCACAATGATGAACTCCCTTTGGGGCCACGATAGTGAGTATCACCATTCTCCCTACCTCACTTATGTTTTGACATGATTTTTGTGCATTGGAGACTTTGCATGGTCAAATTATGGGGAGGGAGTAGTGAGCACTTAGGGAGTCTTCATTCTTATATTTCCTCAGTGCATTTCATGATTTTCTTTGGTAGTAATTTTTCTTGATTGTTGGTGATTTTTGTTTGTGTTTGTTGAGGTATGCTTTTGGATGAACATTTTTTGGTATCACATGCAATGCTAGAGTTGTAGTTTGCATTGGGTAGGTTGTTTTAGGATATTGGTGGTGTATTATTTTTATATTTGATCTTACCTTTCGTAGCACGAAGCCCACTTTTGGGGCAATTTTGTGCTACACCAAAAAAATGGAAAACTTGAAAAAAAAATCAAAAACCCGGGCAAGTAAAAAACCTGAGAGGGCGACTTGGGTAACATGAGAAAAATCCTAGATATGTCGAAATACCTAGGTAAAAATGAGAGGCTAAGCCAGGTTAGGCTTACAAGACTAGGCAAAAATGAGAGGCCGTGTGGAAAAAGGTGAGTACCCTTTGTGTTTTAAAGCTAGAATAAAAACCCAAAAGGGCTCATGGGAAAAATGAGAGAAAACATAAAAAAACTAGGTTGACGCTACATTTGACTCCTTGGTTGTAAGTAGGTCGAGAATCATGAACTATCCCTATTTTACAACCAAGTCGATGGCTCTTGAATTTCCTTGGTGGATTATTTTTGGAGACGAATCTTGGATTACTTTGGGATCATTTTGGGAAAAGTAAGCTAGCTTGACACTTTTCTTTTTGGCTTACATTTTTCCACTGTGAATAGGTAAATAGTATAGATGGTGGAACCCACGGTAGAGCCCTAAAAGAGCCCTACCAAATACAAAATCAATCTAACCCTAGGTTACATGATGAACCGAGGGAGTAAAATCCGAGAGATAGTAGGGGGAGCGAAACCCAAAGGGCAACACTCCCCTTATTTTAAGTAGAAACTACCAACCCTGAGCAAGATAAGTCTAGCAAAGGGAAACGAGACAAGTCCCAACGATAATGGGACCGAAAACAACAACCTGAAATGAAGACATGCTAAGAAATGCTAGGTAAATGGGATGAGAACAAACTCACTACCCATAAACAAGTGAACCGCTTCTACCCCTAACAAACGGGGCCTTCTTCATTTTCATTCCATAGAGCAGCCGAGTATTGTGAGACTCGGGTCTTGAGCAATTTTAGTTTTCGGATTCTTGATGAAGGTACAAGAATCCAAGGTCCAATAGTTTGAAATTCCTAGTGCAGCCGAGAGTGTCTCGGGTCTTGGATGTCCCATAAAGAGTGAAGCTGATGCCCATAGTTGCACCAATCTGGCACGAGTGGATATCTGCTTCTACCATTTACACCCCTAAAGTGGAGAAAGAGGGATGTTATTGGCCTTCAAACATTCTCTTGGGAGCACCGAGAGTAATAAAGTGGGCAAGGATGTATTGAGGCCGTGCCTCATATCCTTGAGAATCCCAGCTAAATCAATCTCCTAAAGATGAGAGAATGGATACACTTATACCGCGTGCATCAAGCGTGGCGATTATGTAATCGCCCACTCCATTTTGAGGAAATGGACAGCTTTATGCCATTTTAACACAGAGTGTAGTGCGGGCATAGATCGCATAAATAACCGTTAATTCAAAGTTAAAACTAGGCTTAGGAGAAAAATCATCGGAGCAAGATCCTTACTTTAAATCCTATTGCCTCCTTCTTAAATCTGAGTTGTAGTAGCCAGAAAAAGAAAAACCAAGAAAACCCTTTGATTTTATCGGGCATGAACAACCTCGTCCTGGCGCGGAAACTAGCATCATTCGGCCAACAAATGCCCAGAATTCAGATCCAGTGCACAATTCCAGCATCATGCATCCCAGAGTAGCGCCCAGGCACCAAGGACTCGAATGCCCCCTCGAGCTCTCGAACACCCCCTCGAGCTCTCGAACACATCCATATATCGAATGTCCCATTCGAGCACTCGAACACCTCCATGACTCGAATGCCCCCTCGAGCACTCGAATGCCTCCTACGCTCAAAAACCTCCTGGAGCACTCGAAGACCTCCTGGAGCACTCGAAGACCTCCTGGAGCACTCGAAGACCTCCAACACTCGAAGGCTCCCCTCTAGCACTCGAAATCCTCCAGCACACGAACACCTCCATCCCAGCGTCATGCATCCGAGAGTACCGCCCAGGAACCAAGGACTCGAATGTCCCCTCGAGCAATCGAACACATCCATATCTCGAATGTCCCATTCGAGCACTCGAACACCTCCATGACTCGAATGCCCCCTCGAGCACTCGAACGCCTCCTACGCTTGAAAACCTCCTCGAGCACTCGAAGACCTCCTGGATCACTCGAAGACCTCAAACACTCGAATGCTCCCCTCCAGCACTCAAAATCCTCTAGCACACGAGCACCTCCATCCCAGCGTCATGCATCCGAGAGTAGCGCCCAGGCACCAAGGACTCAAATGCCCCCTCGAGCAATCGAACACATCCATATCTCAAATGGGACATTCGAGCACTCGAACACCTCCATGACTCGAATGCCCCCTCGAGCACTTAAACGCCTCCTACGCTCGAAAACCTCCTCAAGCACTCGAAGACCTCCTCGAGCACTCGAAGACCTCCTCGAGCACTCGAAGACCTCCTCGAGCACTCGAAGACCTCCAACACTCGAACGCTCCCCTCTAGCACTCGAACACCTCAAGCACACGAACACCTCCATCCCTCGAGTGCCCCCTGGAGCACTCGCAGACCTCCAGCACACGAATACCCCTCTCGAGCAATTGAACACGTCCAACACACGAACACCTCTATCAGTCGAATGCCCCTCAGGAGCACTTGAACACCTTCAGTACTCGAGTACCTCTACCACAAATTCCCATTCGAGCAGTCAAATACCTCCAACTCTTGTGGGCTCACACATCTTCCCCTCGAGTAAAGAAGTACCGGGGAGTATCCGGATACTGGGCAAAGTCAGTGAGTCCATCAAACACGAGAATCTGCATTTCCCATGGCAATAACTTCTCCCATGTTCCAGCACCCATGTTCCAGCGCCAAGAACCAACAGCCTTGCTCCTCCATCCGAAGTTCTAAAATAAGTGCTCATCTGGGAAAGCTAATTTATAACCATGTAGAAATCCTTTATAATTATCTTCACAACTCGCTCAGAACTAGGTAGAGCACCATCCATAACAACATTGTTTCGTTCTCTCCAAATATGAAAAATTGTAGTAATCAAAGCTAGGATACCAAGTTTCTTGCAAATTTTGGAACCCTTGATTTTCCTTTTCAACCAATTCATAGAGCTTGCTATCATGTTTGTTCTTCTCCTTAGTCCGATCCATTTCCTTATTCGACTCCAAACCACCTCCGAAAACTCACATCTGAAAAATAAATGCTCATTGGTCTCCTCTTCTAGATGACATAATGAACAAATTTTTTCCATACTATCAACTTCCTATTGTGCTCGATGCTTATCCTTGGTATAAAGCCTTTGAATCGCAGCTAGCCAAGCAATAAAAGAGAACTTTGGAGGTATAAAGCCACGCCATATGCTATTGAAAACCTTCTCACATGTTTGGCCGCTCTCCTCATATAATCGTGGGTACTTATGGCGATGCATGAATACATAAAATGTACTTATGAATCTACCTGAACTTGCCCAAGTACAGAGATGGTCTTGAATCGCTTGGACATCTCCATGAAACATAACACTCAATTCATCTCTAAGCTTACATAGATCACCAAAATAGCTCGAGTATTTTTCACCCAATCTTCCATTTTGGATCCTAGGATTGATATCCCAGAAACCATCACCCTGAAGATAGAACGAATGAATCCACTTTACCCACAAACTGTCCTTCTTCATGTGTATATCCCATAGCCTTTGAGCCATTGAAGCACGATTCCAAGTAATAAAGTCTCGCAAGCCAAGACCCCCATACGATTTAGGAGCACATAACTTCTTCCACGCCACTTTATTCTTGTACTCACCTCCCCACAAGAAGCGTTTGCATTTTTGTTCCAGAGCATAAAAAACCGAGGATTGTATAATGAAGTTCTGCATCCAGAATCCTGCAATACCTCCTACAATTGATCGTACAAGCTCCAATTTACCAGCATAAGAGAGAGTATGACCCTTCCATTTTTCGATTTCTGAGTCAACTTTCCCAAGTAGAGTACCAAAATGAGTCACCTTCAACTTGCTGGAATCAAGTGGCACGCCTAGATACCAAACTGGAAAAGTTGCCCATGGAATACCTGTGAAACTCAAATCCTCCTTTATGCCGACTCCAAAAACCATGGACTTAGCCGCATTGATGCTTAATCCAGAAGTGCGCTCAAACTCATTCAAGGTGTCCATGAGTATGTGAACTAAACTTGTGTTTGCCTTAGAGAAGAGCATGAGGTCATCCGCGAAAGCCAAGTGTGTGATTCTTAACAATTCACATCTCGGATGATAAGTGAAGTGTCTTGAATCCGTCCTCCTTTTCAACAATCTCGAAAAATACTCCATGCATATCCCAAACAAGAGAGGCAACAATGGATCCCCTTGATGAATTCCACGTTGCCCTTGAAAGTGATCATATGCTTACCATTAACTGAAATTGAGAATGAAGAAGTGCGGACGCACGTCATGATATGATCTTTAAGTCTTCCCGGAAATCCAAGGCCAAGTAAAACTTCTTCCAAGAAATCCCAAGAGACTGTATCAAAAGCTTTCTGTAATTCCACCATGATCATGCATCTAGGGGAATTCCGAACCCTTCCATAACCCCGTACCAATTCTTGTGCTAACATGACATTATCTGAGATATTTCTTCCCTTCACAAATGCACCGTGGAATGGGTCTATGATCCCTGGCAAAATGCCTTCTAGCCTGTTTACGATAATCTTAGTGATAGTCTTGTAAACCACATTGCAGCACGCTATTGGTCTAAAGTCTCTCACTTTTAAATTATTGGGCTTCTTTGGTATGAGAGCAACCGATGTGTGATTTAATTGGGCCAAAATTTCACCTGTCTGGAAGAACTCCAATACTACAGCTGTCAGTTCCACTCCCACTACTGCTTTTTAAAGAAACCAGCAGTATAACCATCCAGACCTGGAGACTTGTCATCCGCCATTGTAAATAAAGCTTGTTTAATTTCGATACTCGCAACTTCTTGGTTCAAGAAAGCCCTATCAATGTCCAAGAGAGTGTTACCCAAACTGATAATACCAGGATCGATGGAGACCCTATCTCTTTTCGTACCAAATAAGCCCTTGTATAAATTTGCAAAAAGTTCTCCCTTGCGAATATTAGATGTCACAATACGATTGTGATTATCAATAATCGCTGGTATGCCCCCACCTTTTCTTGCCGAGACCATAGTATGAAAATACTTTAATCCCTTATCCGCCAAAGTAATATGATTAATCCTACCCTTCTGAGCAAGAAAAGATTACTCCGCAATATAGTACATCATAGCCTTCTTCTTTAACATCCTCAATGCCGCAATCTCCTCGGCCGAGGCATTCATGGCATCAAATTGATCAAACGCTTTACTATAGTCACTATCTGCAATCCGTGCCTTTTCCAAAACATGATTAAAATCGATGTTGCCCAAATCTTTCAATGGGCGCTTCATCCTTAGCAATTTTCTAGCCACCGAATATTGCATAGAGCCTTCCACCGAGGGTTTCCAGTAATCCTCCACAACTTGGCTACAATTTGGATGGTTTAACCACTTGTTCTGGAATCGAAAAGGTCTCTGCTTACCATCAATTTCTTGCGCCATATCAACCACCATGGGAGAGTGATCCAATTGAGCTGAGATTGGGAGAAAAGTGGTTCAACAAGCATCACCATCCCATCCATGATTTAGTAGAACTTGATCCAATTTCCTCCAAATTTTCCAATCAGTACTATGCCATGTTAAATGCTCCCCAATGGAAGGCGCATCTTCTAAACCACACTTCAAACAAACATCCTGAAATTCCTTCATGGGATATAAACTGGGTACCGTGGATCCATAATGATCATCAATACTAAGTATAGCATTAAAATCACCAAGAACCATCCAAGGGGAATTCCGATTAACACCAAAAGACTTCAACTCCGCCCAAAGTGGCAAACGTGCCACTCTACCCTCACTATAACCATATACAAATGTACAGAAAAACTCAATACCTGAAGAAAGATTACGAACCTTGAGATGGATACATTGTGGAGACTTGCTGAGAACATCTACCAAGAAGCCTTTCGGATCCCAGATAATAAGAATCCTCGAATTCTGCCATAGCTCAAAGTTATGCGAGAATTTCCACCCCTTAAAGCTCTTCAAGAAAATACTTAACACCTTATCCTCCATCTTAGTTTCCAACAAGCCACATAGTCCTACCCTATTAGTGGAGATGATATTTTTAACCCACCTCCTCCGTATAGGGGCTGAGAGACCCCTAACATTCATTGCTGTAGCATTCATTGGGAACCCGAGGTCCCTTTAGGCTTTGGACCGCCGCCTTCAAAACTTTTATTACCAGAACTATCCGAATTACTCCTCGCGGCAGATAACATGCATTGGAAGGGCGTCTAAATAGCCTTCCCATGTTCATAAATGCGAGTTCTGCTCTTGCTCCGAGATCTAGTCAAAGCCCCTGAAGTAGGGGGAGGTCTACTCTTACTCTTGCTCCTATTCAGCCTCGGAATTTTTGAACCACGAGCTTCAGGGTGGATCATTTGCTTGGGCATTTTCCAGATCCAGCAATCGGGTGATCATCATCGCCAAAAGCTGGTTGCTACCTATTGGGAACAAGATCAGGCGCTATATTTGCCGATTTAGTGCCACGGTTTTTGCTGGAATTCGAGCGATGAACACTCCTGTCTCGGCGCACTGCCTGAGCATCACTGGCATCTTCAGCTTGCTCTCCAGTGCCACAATTTTCAGGTGCTGGTGATACCTTGTTTGCTGGTAGCGCCTTGGTTGCTGTGAGTGCTACTACTGCCTGATTAGCCTCAATACGTGAAACACCAATGACAATACCAGGGCCTCGATTTCCAACTCCCGCCCCAATGCTGTTCTTGTCCTTGCCTTCAATAACTTTTCCTTGGCCTTTCCTTTGTCTCTCCAAGTCTTCATTATCTGAAGATGCATCTTCGATGATAACATTTTCTTCACCTATTGCAGAGCCTACACTTGGACTATCACCAATGTTTGCTATTTGCATTCTTTTGACCCAAATTCTGTCCATGTTTCGAGCTCTCCAATTTTTCTCCCCCTTTAACTTATCACCAGTATTATCTTTCATTCCCATGGGGTTATTCACTACCTCTTCCTTGGATTTCCATAAATCTACACACTCCTCCATTAGATGGGTGATTTCTTCACAATTCATACACCAAGGCCGACAGTAATCGTAGATGATTTTTTGTGTGTGCACTGCAACACTTGGAACCCGAAAGCTTACCTTTTCCTTCAGCTCTTTTGATGTGTCAATCCATAACAAAAGACGTGCGTAGTATCCCCTCAACTCAAGAGTACCATTGTCCATAAGGATTGGATCTCCAATCGAACTGGCAATTTTTTCTAAGGCTTTCTTGTGCCAGTAAGTCTTGGACAAGTGCTCCATTCGTACCCATATTGGCTTAGTAGCTTGAATCTTCGAGTCATACTGTCCAGATTCATCAATTTTCAACATATACAACTTCTTGCCATGGAGATAATGGTCAGGACCATTCATCACTAAGTCTCTATCCTTGGATCTGTTGAATTTAAACATGACATATCCATTGAGCTTACTCTGAACAATACATGCAACATTCCACTTCGCCACTAGAAGAGTGCGAATGGCAAACATTCCAGGAAAAAATCCTGGAAAAACACCCAAGAAACTGTAAAAGGGTTTATAGAGATCCTTATGAATTTCTTCTTCCGTGAGAACAAAGTCGATAGTATCTCCATTGTTATCCAAAATCTCGATATGTGATTTGTTCATGAGGATGTCAGGATCATCCCACAACCTCCTCCTCTCAAGCATTGGATCGTTCCATTCCCTCAGATGAACTTTTTGGGATTGACGTGCTTGATTAGCTCCCTCGGATTGCCCTTGATTCTTGGGGTTTTTGTTGTGTTTGTTACCCAAAGAAGAATCACCATTAACCACCATGATGATAGAGAAAAACTAATCCGAAACAACACACTTAATCCGATAAACAACAGATTGGATGAAACAAACAAACCAAACAATAATCCAGCAAGATCAGATTCACCAAACAACCCGATATTCAAATCGAAATCACACCAAACAATAATAACCAAACAATAACCACACTACAATGGTTCCAACCAAAACCGAATTAACAAAATCTGATTAACAGATTGGGAGCAAAACACATGCACACAATACACCAAAGCAAAACAAACAAACCATGCTGAATTTAAACAAGAAAAACCTGGAAACCGTGGCCACCAAGAAATCCGATTGCAAGAAAATGGTTCCTACGATTGTTTTGATTCAAATCCTCAAACTTCCTCCAAGTAGTTACGATGTGTATGTGCAATATTTGATTGAAAATTGTGCTGAAAATTCAATCAAACCCTTTAAACCCTTGCCGCAAAACTAAAACCCAACAAAGATTGGATTTTTTGTGCGATTTCTCCAATTCGGCCAAGGATTCAGTGCAAGAACCAAATCCGATTGCAACTCCAGCAGTGGATCCGAATCCGTAACCAAGAAAAACAACACCACGATCAAGATCCGAGAAAGAACTCAAAATTCGAATAAAGCCTAACCCCAAGGCCGAAATTAGATAAAAAACTCTTCACAAATTTCATATGATTTTGTGCAGAATTCAGAGGAGAATCCATTAAACCATAATTCATCGGTGAAAAGTGATCAAAATTGAAGAAATCGGCCTCCAAAAGATGGAAGAAAGGCTGCGCCTTTTTTCTCCTTATTTTCGCCTTATTGAGAGCTCTTTCACTTTGAGAGCCCTTTCGAGGTAAATACGGTAAATAGTATAGATGGTGGAACCCACGGTAGAGCCTTGAAAAGAGCCCTACCAAATACAAAATAATCCAACCCTAGGTTGCGTGATGAACCTAGGGAGCAAAATCCGAGGGCGGGGGGAGGGAAACCCCAAGGGGCAACACCCCCCCCTTTTTCTAAGTAAAAACTACCAACCCTAAGCAAGAGAATTCTAGAAAAGGGAGAAAAAACAAGTCCCGTTGAAACAAGGGCCTAAAGCGACAACCTGAAAATAGAACATGCTATAAAACACTAGGCAAATGGGATGAGAAAAAACTCACTACCCATAAACAAAAAAATCCACTTCTACCCCTAACAAACAGGGCCTTCTTCAATTAAATTCCATAATGCAGCTGAGAATTGTAGAGCTCGGGTCTTGGGTACTTGTTGCCGGAATCTTGATGAAGATGGAAAAAATCCAATGTCAACTCATTTGAAGTTCCTATTGCAGCCGAGATTGGCTCGGGTCTTGGATGTCACATAAAGAGTGAAGCTGATGTCCGAGGTTGCACCATAATGGCACAAGTGGATATCTGATTCTACCATTTACATCCCTAAGGTGGAGAAAAAGGGATGTTATTGGCCTTCAAACATTCTCTTGAGCGTACCGAGACTAATAGAGTGGGCAAAGATGTCATGAGGTCGTGCCTCATATCCTTGTGAATCCCAGCTAAATCAATCTCCTAAAGATGAGAGAATGGATACACTTATACCACGTGCATCAAGCGTGGCGATTATATAATCGCCCACTCCATTTTGTGCAAATAGACAGCTTTATGCCAATTTAACACAGAGTGTAGTGCGGACATAGAGCGCATAAATAACCATTAAATCATAAGTAAAAACTAGGCTTAGGAGAAAAAGCATCGGAACAAAGTCCTTACTCTTAAACCTATTGCCTCATCGTGGAATCCGAGCTGCAAAGGCCAGGAAAAAATTCGGGAATAATCCTTAACTCTATCGAGCTCCAGCAATCCCCTATTGGCTTGGAAAATAGCACCATTCTGCACGCGGAACAAAATTCCATATATCGAATGTCCTATTCGAGCACTCGAACACCTCCATGACTCGAATGCCCCCTCGAGCACTCGAACGCCTCCTACGCTCGAAAACCTCCTCGAGCAGTCGAAGACCTCTTGGAGCACTCGAAGACCTCCAATACTCGAATGCTCCCCTCCAGTACTCGAACACCTTAAGCACACGAACACCTCCATCTCTCGAGTATGCATCCGAGGGTAGTGCCTAGGCACCAAGGACTCGAATGCCCCCTCGAGCAACCGAACACATCCATATCTCAAATGTCCCATTCGAGCACTCGAACACCTCCGTGACTCAAATGCCCACTTGAGCACTCGAATGCCCCCTACGCTCGAAAACCTCCTCGAGCACTCAAAGACCTCCTAGAGCACTCGAAGACCTCCAATACTCGAATCCCCCCTCCAGCACTTGAACACCTCCAGCACACGAACACCTCCATCTCTCGAGTATGCATCCGAGGGTAGCGCCCAGGCACCAAGGACTTGAATGCCCCCTCGAGCAATCAAACACATCCATATCTCGAATGTTCCATTCGAGAACTTGAACACCTCAATGACTCGAATGCCCCCTCGAGCGCTCAAACGCCTCCTACGCTTGAAAACCTCCTCGAACACTTGAAGACCACCTGGAGCACTCGAAGACCACCTAGAGCACTCGAAGACCTCCAACACTTGAATGCTCCCCTCCAGCACTCGAACACCTCCAGCACACGAACACCTCTATCCCTCGGGTATGCATCCGAGAGTAGCGCCCAGGCACCAAGGACTCAAATGCCCCCTCGAGCAATCGAACATATCCATATATCGAATGTCCCATTCGAACAATCGAACACCTCCATGACTCGAATGCCCCCTCGAGCGCCTCCTACGCTCAAAAACCTCCTCGAGCACTCGAAGACCTCAAACACAACGCTCCCCTCTAGCACTCGAAAACCTCTATCACACGAACACCTCCATCCCTCGAGTGCCCCCTGGAGCACTAGCAGACCTCCAGCTAACGAATGCCCCTCCCAAGCACTCGAACACGTCCAGCACACGAACACCTCCATCAATCAAATGCCCCTTAGGAGCACTCGAACACCTTCAGCACTTGAGTACCTCTACCACAAATTCCCATTCGAGCAGTCAAATACCCAATCTCGTGGGCTCATACATCTGCCCCTCGAGTAACCAACAGCCAAGCACCATGATCATACAACTAGTCCAACATATAGGAACTAAAACATATGCTCATCTGGGAACAAGTGATTAATCAACATGTAGCAATCTTTCATGACAATTTTTACCACTCGATCAGCACTTGGTTAAGCACCATTCATAACAACACTATTCATTTCCCTCCAAAGACGATAAACCATGGTAATCAAAGCTAGAATTCCAAACTTCTTTCAAACTTTTGAACCCTTTATTTGCCTCTTAACCCAGGTCATAGAGCTTGAAATTGTGTTTGTTCGTCTCCTTAACATAATCCAATTCCTTATACGCCCCCATACAACTTCAAAAAATTCACACTTGAAAAACAAGTGTTCATTTGTCTCCTCTTCAAGATGACATAAGGAACATATTTTCTCCATGCTATCTCCCTCCTCCGATCGATGCTTATCCTTGGTGTGAAGTTTCCGAATTGCGGCCAACAATGCAATAAAAGAGAATTTTGGCGGAATAAAACCACGCCAAATGCTATTAAAAACCTTTTCTTCCGACCGGCCATTAACATACAGATTCGGATACTTATGCCGATGCATAAAGAAATAAGCCACACTTGTAAATTTCCTCGAGCTAGACCAAGAACCAAGATGATCCTTTAATTCTTGTATATCTCCATGGAACATATCACTCAATTCATCCCTCAGCTTACAAAGATCACCAAAATAGCTCGAAAATCTCTCCCCCAGTCTACCATTCGAAATCCTTGGATTTAAACTCCAAAAGTCCTCTCCTTGAAGATAAAATGAATGGATCCATTTGACCCACAATCTGTCCTTCTTCATATGAATATCCCATAACCTCTGGGCCATCGAGGCACGATTCCATGTAACAAAATCCCTTAAACCGAGACCCCACAAAAGACTTAGGGGTGCATAGCTTTTTCCACGCAACCTTACCCTTATGCTTGCCTCCCCATAAGAAGCGTTTTCATTTTTGCTCAAGGGCATCCATGACTGTAGTCTGTATGATAAAATTATAAATCTAGAATCCAGTAATACCTCCTAAAATCGAACGTACAAGTTCAAAATTTCCAGCATAGGAGAGGGTGTGACCCTTCCATTTGGCAATCTCCGAATCAACCTTTCCAAGTAGGGTTCCAAACTGAGTGACCTTCAACTTGCTGGAATCAAGTGGCACCCCTAGATACCTTACTGGAAACGTAGACCATGGAATACATGTGAAACTTAAATTCTCCTTCAAACCGCCTCCAAAGAACTTTGATTTTTCCGCATTAATAGCTAATCCCAAAGTGCTTAAAAATCATTAAGTGCACTCATAAGAATGTGGACCGAACTTGTATTAGCCTTGGAGAAAAGCATAAGATCATCAGAAAAAGTTAGATGAGTGATCTTAAGCACTTCACACCTCAGATGATAACTAAAATACCGCGACTCAGTCCTCCTTTTTAACAATCTTGAAAAATACTCCATGCAGATCACAAAAAGGAGAGGAGACAGGGGATCACATTGCCGAATGCCTCTTTGACCCTTGAAGTGATCGCACAATTTCCCATTAACTGCGATCGATAAAGAAGATGTTGTCACACACATCATGATTCTATCCTTCAGTCTTTCTGGAAAACCTAGTCCAAGTAAGACTTCTTCTAGGAAGTCCCAAGAAACTGTATCAAAAGCCTTTTGCAAATCAACCATGATCATGCTAGGAGAATTTATCGCCCTCCCATATCCACGAACAATTTCCTGTGCTAACATAACATTGTCCGAGATACTTCTGCCTTTTACGAACGCCCCCTGGCATGGGTCAATAATCCTAGGCAGAATTCCTTCTAGTCTATTGGCAATAATCTTGGTGATGATTTTATAAACCACATTGCAGCACGCTATTGGTCTAAAATCACTCACCGTAAGATTGTCCGGCTTCTTCTGTATAAGGGCGACCGAGGTATGTTTCAATTGAGCTAGTAAATCACCTGTTCGAAAGAATTCTAGAACTGCACCTGTAACTTCCGCTCCTACAATATCCCACTATTTTTTGAAGAATCCAGCAATATATCCATCCGGACCTGGAGATTTATCATCCGCCATTGCAAATAATGCCAGTTTTACTTCGTTACTAGCAATATCCTGGTTCAAGAAGGCCCTATCCAAGTCCATAAGGATGCTTCCGGAAGTGAGCACAACATTATCGATGGAGACCTATCCCTTGAAGCTCCGAATAGGCCTTTGTAGAAATCCGCAAAGAGCTCACCCTTACGAATATTAGAAGTCACAATTTGATGTCCTCCATCAATAATCGCTGGAATACCTCCTCCCTTTCTTTCCGAGATCATTGTATGGAAATACTTTGATCCCTTATCCGCCAATGTGACATGATTGATCCTACCTTTTTGCGAGAGGAAGGAGGAATCTGCAAGGTAGTAGAGCATGGCCTTTTTTTTTAGCACCCTCATTGCCTCAATATCCTGATCAGAAGCAATCAAGGCATCAAAATTATCAAATGCTGCACTATATTCCTTGTCCGCCTTCTTTGCCCCTTCCGAAATATGGCTAAGATCAAGAGAGCCCAACTCCTTCAATGGGTGTTTAAGCCTTAGTAATTTTTTGCATACCGAATATTGAATTGAACCCTCAACCGATGGACTCCAAAAATCTTCAACAATCTGCCTACAATTCGGGTGATCTAGCAACATATTTTGAAATCGGAAAGGTCTTCTTTTCCCTTCAATTTCCTGCGCTATGCTAACAACCATAGGTATATGATTCGATTGTGCTGAAATGGGTAGAAAGAAGGTACGACATGCATCCGAGTCCCAACCATGATGTAGTAGCACACGATCCAACTTCCTCCATATCTTCTAATTCGCACTATGCCATGTTAAATGCTCCCCTATGGAAGGCGCATCACGCAATCCACACTTAGTACACACAACTTGAAATTCCCTCATTGGGTACAGGCTTGGAACCGAAGCACCATAATGGTCATCCACACTAAGAATCACATTAAAATCGCATTAAAGTCCCCAAGAACCATCCAAGGAGAGTTTATATTTTCACCAAAAAATTTCAATTTGGCCCATAGAGGCAAACGAGCAGATCTGCCATCTCTATGACCATAAACATATGAACATAAGAATTCAACACCAGTAGAAAGGTTACGCACCTTGAGATGAATACACTGCGGGGATTTACCAAGAACATCAACCAAGAAACCTTTCGGATCCCATATGATGAGTATTCTCGAATGCTTCCACAGCTCAAAGTTGTGCGTGAATTTCCACCCCTTAAAACACTTAATAAAAATACAAAAGCCTTGTCCTCCAATTTAGTTTCAAGCAAGCCACAAAGTCCTACTCTCTGTGCGGAGATGATATTTTTCACCCATCTCCTCTGTACAGGGGCCGAGGGACCCCTAACATTGATGGATGCGACATTCATCGAGAACCCAAGGTCCCTTTGGGCTTCGGACCGCCTCCTTCTGAAGTTTTGCTCCCAAAACTATCTGAATTGCTCCTTGTGACAGATAATATACGTTGGAAAGGCCTCTGGATGGCCTTCCCCTGATCATGACTACGTGGTCTGCTCTTACTCCGAGCTCTTGTTATTACCCCTGAGGCAGAGGGCGGTCTACTCTTGCTCTTGCTCCTATTCAGCCTCAGAATTTTTGAGCCACAAATTTCAAGATGGATCATTTGTTGAGGCAAAATTCCAGATCCAGCAATCGGGTGATCATCATCACCAAAAGGTTGAGGCTGCCTATCGGGTGCTTGTTCTAGTGCTGGCTTTGCAGATGTTACGCTATGGTTTTTCCTGGATTTCAAACGTTCAACACTCCTACCGCGACGCAAATCCTGGGCAGCGCTGGCATCATCGACATCATCTCCAGTGCCACGGTTTTCAGGCATAAGCGCTGCTGGTAATGCCATGTTTGCTGGTAGTGCCTTGGTTGCTGGCAGCGTTACAACTGCTTGATTAACCTCAACTCTTGAAACACCAATGACAATACCAGGGCCACGGTATCCAACTCAATCTTTCACGTTGTTCTAAGCCTTGCCTTCAACAATTTTTCCTTTGCTTTTTCTTAGTCTCTCCAAGTCTTCATTATCTGATCATGCATCTTCAATAAAGACATTATCCTCCCCTCGAACAGAGTCTATACTTGGGCTATCTCCAATGTTTCCTGTATGCATCTTCCTAACCCAAACTTTGTCCTTGTTTCGAGCTCTCCAACTTTTCTTCCCTTTTAAATTCTCACCATTATTTCCATTCATTCCCGTGGGATTATTCGCCACCTGTTCCTTGGATTTCCAGAATTCTTCACATCCCTCCTTTGAATGGGTGTTTTCTCCACAATTCGGGCATCAAGGACGACAATAGTCATACATAATTTTTTGCGTATGTACTTCCCCACTTAGGACACGAAAGCTCACCCTTTCCTTCAGCTCTTTCGATGTGTCAATCCATGACAAGAGACATGCATAGTATCCCCTCAGCTTAAGAGTACCATTGTCCATGAGGATTGGATCTCCAATTGAAGTGGCAATTTTTTCTAATGCTTTCTTGTGCCAATAAGTCTTGGGCAAGTGCTCCATTCGTATCCAAACTGGTTTAGTAGCTTGGATCTTCGAATCATACTGTCCAGATTCATCGACCTTCAACATAAACAATTTCTTACCATGGAGATAATGGTCAGGACCATTCATCACCATGTTTTTATCCTCAGCACTGTTGAACTTGAACATGACATACCCATTTAGCTTATTCTGAACAAAACATGCAACGTTCCATTTCGCCACCAGGAGAGTTCGAATGGCATACATTCCAGGAAAGAAACCCAGAAAAACACCCATGAAGCCGTAGAAGGGTTTATAGAGATCCTTGTGAATCTCTTCTTCCGTGAGAACAAAGTTAATAATATCTCCATTGTTATCAACAATCTCGACATTTGACCTGTTCATGAGGATGTCAGGATCATACCACAACCTTCTCCTCTCTGGCTTTGGGTCATTCCATTCCCTAGGATGAACTTTTTGGGATTGGCACGACTGATTTACTCCCTCGGCTTTCCCTTGATTCTTAGCATTCTTCATGTGCTTGTTACCCATAGAAGACTCACCATTAACCACCATGACGGTAGAATAACAATAGTCCAAAAACAACACAATTAATCCGATAAACAACAGATCAGATTAAACAAAAAAATTCACAAAATCCGGCACATAAATCCGATAGACAAATCAGAATCACCACACCAAACAATGCACAATAATCACTAAACAAAAAGCACACCAAAAGGCTTCCAACCAAACCCAATATGCAAAATCCGATTAAGAGATCGGAAGCAACACACCATGCACAAAATACACCAAAACAAAACCCAATAAAACCGTGCTGAATTGAAACAAAAACCTAGAAACCGTAGCCTTCCAGAAGATGATTTCTACGATTGTTTTTCTTCAAAACCTCCAATTCCTCCAAGTATTCCGATGTATATGCGTAAGATTTAATTCAAAATTGTGCTAAAAAATTAAATCAATCCCTTTAGACCCTTGCCGTAAAACTAAAACCCAACAAAGATTGGATTTTTATGCAATTTCTTCAACTTGGCAAGGATTCAGTGCAAGAACCAAATCCGATTGCAAATCCAGCAGTGGATCCGAATCCGCAACCAAGAAAAACAACCCAAACGAGTAAGATCCGAGAAAGAACTCAAAATTCGAACAATCCCCAACTCTAAGGCCAAAATTAGATAAAAAAACTCTTCATGAATTGCATATGGTTTTACACGGAATTCAGAGGGGAATTCGTTAAACCATAAGTCATCGGTGAAAAGTGATCGAAATTGAAGAAATCGGCCTCCAAAAGATGGAAGAAAGGTTGCACCTTTTTTCTCCTTATTTTTGCCTCAGAGCTTTTTTTTTGAGAGCTCTTTCGAGTAAATAGGTAAATAGTATAGACGGTGGAACCCACTGTAGAGCCCTAAAAGAGCCCTACCAAATACAAAAAGAATCCAACCCTAGGCTAAAACCTATGGAAAAAGATGCGGGAGGGGGGGAGGGGTACCCAAATGGGTACCCCCCCCTAAATTTTTAAAGAAATGCTAACCCTAAGCTAGAAAGTACTAAGCCTAGTGAAAAATAAATGCAAGTCCAGATGTGTGAATTTGGACCTATACATAGCAACCAGAAATGTGTACTGGCTCTTCATATGAAAACCTCATCGCAGCCGAGACTTGGGCCTCGGGTCTTGAAGAAGAATAATGTAGAAGACGCCAGTGGTAGACAAAAAGTGCAGCCGAGTGTGGTGTACTCGGGTCTTGAATGGTCTCCATAATGTGCTGGTGTAGCTGAATCCGAATGAAGCTAGGACCGCCAATGGAGGAGCAGCTTCTACCATATACAACCCCAAGGTGAAGAAAGAGGGGTGTTATTGGCCTTCAAACGTTCCCGTGGTATGAACCGAGGCTATGTTAAAGGGCAAGAGTGTTGTAGGCAGTGCCAATAGCTCTTGTGGATCCCTCTAAACAATAGCCCTCCTAATGATGGAGGGAACCCACTCCTATGGCCGTGCAACCAAATGTAGAAAGGATGCTCTCCGACCCTCCGAGGGGAAAATGTGCAATTATTCATCCAATACAATTTTAGCCCAAAGATAAGGCCAAAACTCAACAAAAAACCACAAATTAGAGCCCAAAAATGTATAAAATTCGGCCCATGAATGATCCAAGTAGGCTGAAAATTCTCTAATTAATTAGAGAATTAATTTTGCCCAATCAAAAACCACAGGCTTGGTTTTTCACTCAGCCCAGCAGCTCCTCTTTTCGGCCCAGCAGCTTGGCCCAGTACCACTAGGGTTTCAACTTGACCACAGCCGCCACCTGTATCTTTGCCATTGTCGGGTTAAAGCCGGGTTATAAGCCTGACCCATTTCCTCATAAATTTAATCCACCTTATATTTAATCAACTCTCATTTTCGGCCCAGCATTGGCCCAGGAGATTCGGCCCAGCAGCGCTATTTCCTTCAGCCCAGCTCGACCTAAGTCCCTTTCCGCGTGACCCGGCCGCTTCTTCAACCAGTTTTTCAACCGGGTTAAAAGAGAACCCAGACCTCAATTACTTCTTTGGCCCAGCAGCTAAATGAAACAGCCTAACGGTTGGCCCAGCATCTAGGGTTTAAACCCCTGATCCGATTTCTCCTTGAACGGGTCATATGACCCGGCCATCACCAAACGGGTCATAACCCTAACTAGCCTTGCCCCGTTTCACCTTGCTTGGGTTTAATGACCCAACAACGCGCACAATTGGGTCGAGCACCCAGATCCACAGCCTCGCCGGACTCTTGGTTTTTCGGCATCGGAGAACAGCTGGAATCTGGAAAATTCGCCAAAATTCGTGAAAATTTTGCAAACAATCCCATCCAAATCTGGGCATTCTTCCCTCATGCAATTTCAACCAGATTTAGCACCTAAAACAAGGAAGTTCCATCCTCCAAAACCGAGCATGTGCTTTCCGGCCAAGAAAGTACCATTATCCATACCGGAATTGCATTTTTCCGACGGGAAAAAAAACAAAATCAACACTCCATTATTCTCTTTTCCAGCATTGAGATGCATCTCCAGCATGAAGAAATACAAATCCGAGTCTAGGGATAGAGAATCGAGGCTATTTCATGCTTTACCCTTGCCGGAATAGCATTTTCCCGGCAACTTCCAATCGGAAAATCCAAAACTCCAACCTCCAAAATCCAAAAATTACCAGTTGCTTTTCCGATCGAATAATTCATAACAAAATGAAATCCAAAATTTTCAAGGCATAACAAGCATCATAAATCGCCGGAAAAAGTGTTTTTCCGGTGAACCCGATCGAAAAATTCAAACAATCAACATCCAAATAATCCATCCTTTATAAAAAAATATGCTCCTCCATATATCTAGATATGAACATTATCATGAGATTGAAACAATGAGGAAAATACCTTGGGCCTATCGTCGTTGATGATTCCAATTCAACAAATTATCTCCAAACATCTGTCTTGAATCCGACTAATCCCAAACCATCAACCCCATCGAACAATAACATTCAAGCACCCAAAATCTTGAATCCCACATGAGTGTTCATCAGTCAAGAAACTAAATTTAAATTCTTGGCATAAAACATAGCAATCTGGTCGAAATTCCAATTAAAACAAATAATCATGGACAGTGGCTCATCTGATCACATGAATGCCCTCTCATCAAATCCATCATGAACACTTCCAAATACTAAAAAATTTATGCTTCAAATTCATCTTTATTTCCAATCCAACATGAAAATCACATTAACTATCCACCATAAACAAACAATCTTCCATACAAATCCACAAAGATTCATCACAAATAAACCCCTCATCAATCATCCAGATTAGATCTATCAATGAAAGATTAAAACATACTTGGAACAATGGTAGATCTTCATCTAATCCGCTCCATCAACAAATTCAAGATCGAAAAGTCTGATCTTCACCCAAAAACCCCAGATCCAAAGATCAAATCTTCAAATTCAAGCACGAATCATACACCAAAAGATGCCCGGCGAGGAATCCAACATCAATGTCGGATTCCTCGCTAGAAAATCTGAATCGTAGGAGAGAAACTGGAAGAAAATTGGCCCCGGTATTCCGGAGAAGGACCGCGTCCTTTTTTCTCTCCAGAGAGAATTTTCTCTCACTATTTTTTATTGAGTTTGAGAGCTCTTTCAACTGTAATATGGTAAATAGTATAGACAGTGGAACCCATGGTAGAGCCCTATAAGAGCCCTACGAAATACAAAATCAGTCCAACCCTAGGTTACATGATGAACCTAGGGAGCAAAATCCGAGAGAGAGGGGGGGAGCGAAACCCAAAGGGCAACACTCCCCCCCTTTTTCTAAGTAGAAAGCTACCAACCCTAAACCAGATAAGTCTAGCAAAGGGAAATGAGACAAGTCCCAAGGATATGGGACCAAAAAAAAAACCTGAAATGAAGACAGGCTAAGAAATGCTAGGTAAATGGGATGAGAACAAACTCACTACCCATTAATAAGTGAACCACTTCTACCCCTAACAAAAGGGGCCTTCTTCATTTTCATTCCATAGAGCAGCCGAGCATTGTGAAACTCGGGTCTTGAGCAGTAGGAATCCTGATGAAGGTACAAGAATCTAAGGTCAAAGAGTTTGAAATTCCTAATGCAGCCGACAGTGTCTCGGGTCTTGGATGTCCTAGAAAGAGTGAAGCTGATGGCCATAGTTGCACCAATCTGGCATGAGTGGATATCTGCTTCTACCATTTACACCCCTAAATTGGAGAAAGAGGGATGTTATTGGCCTTCAAACATTCTCTTAAGAGCGCCGAAAGTAATAAAGTGGGCAAGGATGTGTTGAGGCCGTGCCTCATATCCTTGAGAATCCCAGCTGAATCAATCTCCTAAATATGAGAGATTGGATACACTTATACCGCGTGCATCAAGCGTGGCGACTATGTAATCGCCCACTCCATTTTGAGCAAATGGACAGCTTTATGCCAATTTAACACAGAGTGTAGCGCGGGCATAGAGCGCTTAAATAACCGTTAATTCAAAGTTAAAACTAGGCTTAGGAGAAAAAGCATCGGAGCAATATCCTAACTTTAAATCCTATGAATCTAATCAACGACTGTGTGCCAAAAAAAGTGCGAAACACACACCATAGCCCTTTCTTCTTCTTTTTCACCATCTCTCTGACTGATAACGGTCATTCTTCACTGTATTCACCGCCAATCATGGCGGCGCCTACGCCAAATCCAATTTCAGATACTCCCCCTCCTATTAACAAAAGCTTTCTCTAAGCTCTTAATATGAAACCTTCTCCGCTCCTCTCCTCTCTTCCCGATACGCCAAACTTGCATCCTATCACTGAATACAAGGGTAAGATTGCCTACATCCTCCCTTCGGAGGAAGGCGATCTTCTGGTTGTACACTACCAGAATGTCCTCGTTGGGAAGTTCAACAGAGGGAAACCGTTCATGGAGATTTTACAATCTGCTTTCAAATCTATCGGTTTTAAATCTAAATTTCAACTAGGTTCTATTGATTATCGCCATGTTCTTATTAGATTTCAGGATTGCGAGGACTACCAGAGATGTTGGATGAAGGGTCAATGGATGATTCAAGGCTCGATCATGAAAGTACAGAAGTGGTCCCCTGACTTCTCTCCAGCTGCTGAATCCTCCATTGTTCCAGCTTGGGTAATAATTCATAAATTACCTATACACTTTTACAATACTTCGGCAATTATTGGTATTAGTAGCCAGATAGGGAGATATCTTGAATGGATGCAGCTACAAATGCCCTGACTAGACCCTCTGCCATTAAAGTATGTGTCGTGTCTCAGCTCCCCTCATCTATTGTAGTGGGAATAGGAAACAAAGTAGCAGACTACCCCATAGAATATGAGGAACTACCTTCATACTGTACTCATTGTAGGATAATTGGACATAGTCAGGCAAATTATAACTTTCTGCATCCTGAATTGAGGAAAAAGAAGATAAACATAGTTGATGTTAATGAGAACAAGGAAAGAATAGTCCCAGCCTGTGTTGAAACTCAGAAAGATCTGGTATCCCCCCCAAAGTAACAATAGAGGTCGAAGGATCATCAACTTTATCTGTTACTCAAAAAGAACTTGATTTTCAAGCACAAAAAAAGACTTCAGGTTTTCAACATGAAAATAATCTTAACTCTTTCAGTATCAGTCAAAAGAATAGAAATGCTCCTTTTTACTCTCTGGATGACATTTCTAAACCAATTACTACTTTTTTCTGGAGAAAAAAGAATCAACAGGTTGAACTATCCCCAATCCAGGAAAATTTAAGTACAAATAACACAGACACAATTTCAAATACTTTCCAAACTTTAGATGCCTTACAGGATGATGAAGTAGTCGAGATTTTCCATGAGTCTCTGGAATCACAGGAAGCTTTTGTGCACCCTACATCAGCAGAGAAGTTAGCTACCTCAGAAGTAAGACTGTCCACTCCTGAAGATGTGCAGGTAGGTCACTCAGAGCAGATTTCCACCTCTGCAATCAAATCATCAGTCAACCAGGAAGACTCTCCTGATTGGGATAGTTTAAGTGATAATACCGCAACAGAACAGAGCACAAATGAAGATCCTAACATTCAGGCAAAGGTAAGTACACCCGAACTGACACCTCCTATAGAAACTATGGAAAAAAGTGAAGGCAAGTTTGGAAAAAATAGTAAGGCTTCAGCTACGAAACTTAGGAAACTAAGATCTTCACAAAAAGCAACCCCTACAGGTTTTAAATGATAAAATACACCATCATAGGGAATATTTTAGTCTGGAACGTTAGAGGATATGGAACATCATTGGATAGATTAAAGGCATTCAAATTTAAACACAAGATTAACATTTTATGCCTAATTGAACCTTGGCATGATAAACAGAATTTAGACAAATAGAAGAATGAACTAGGTTATAATTTTGCCCTCCCTGCCCAGAATGCAAAAATTTGGATCTTATGGAATCATACTTTTAATATAGTCAGTTTAAAGGAATCAGACCAATTTTTACAAGCCAGAATATCTGAAAATGCTTCATCTGTTAGTTGGAATTGCCTTTTCATATATGCTAGTGTCAGCAGACAATTGAGGGAAGCGTTATGGAATGATTTAAATTCACCTAATTCTGAACCCTCCATATACATAGGGGATTTCAATACTGTAGCCTCTATTACTGAATATAAAGGAAGGAAATCAACTTCCCAAAAAAGCATGAAACATTTTAATGATTTTATAAATAGTATGAACTTACATGAAATTCCTACAGTAGGAAATTCTTTCACTTGGAGTAATAATAGGTACAGGAATAAATGTAAGAACCTGATGTTTCAAAGATTAGATAGGGGCATTGGCAATTTAGAATGGTTGGAATTATTTCCTAACAGCTCAATACAGGTTCTAAATAGATTGACTTCAGATCATTCTCCTTTATTTCTATCTGTTCAATCTGCGGAAGAACAAGTACCAAGGCCTTTTAGATATCAAGATATGTGGTCTAACAGACAAGATTTTCAGGCTTTAGTAGTCTCAAATTGGAATTTAATGTCCCCCTTAAGAGGGATGCATAGGCTAGTGTATAAACTTAAGAGGCTAAAGCTTGTCATTAAAGAATCCAAATCCAAATTTGGAAATGTTAATCAAAATCTTTTACAATCTGAGACAAAAGTAAATGATCTGGAAATAATGTTCCAGCAAACTCAGGATGAATCAGTTCTAGTTGAACTTAATATGTCAAAGGCCTTGCTTCTGACATCACAGAAAGAACAAAATATTTTTTTTGAGGCAAAAGGCTAGGTTAAATTGGATCAAGCACGGGATGCAAACACTAGCTACTTTCACCACTCCATTAGGGAAAGAAGAGCTAGATCAAGAATTAGTAAAATTAAAGATGGTAATGGGAACTGGATATCAGAACCTCAATTGATTAAAGAAGAAGGAGTTCAGTTTTTCAAAGAATTATTTAATGAGGATGCTCCTCAAAAAATGGGAACTTACCTACAGTACTTTCTAAAAGAAATCCCTAAAGTAATCACAGACCAACAAAACCTCCTCTTGCTTAAACCTTTTAATATCCAGGAACTCAAATTTGTCGTTTTTTATCTAAACAAATCAAGTGCTCCTGGTTCAGATGGTTTCTCTGGAGAATTTTATACTTCTTTCTGGGATACCATCAAAGAAGACCTTTTAGAAGTTGCAAATGAATTCTTATGTAATGGCAATATCCCAAAAGCCATCTCAAGCACCTGGCTCACCTTAATCCCCAAAAAACCAATCCCTATTACCTTTTCTGATTTCAGACCCATTAGCCTATCAAATTTTGTAAATAAAGTTTTTTCAAAAATGCTAATGGAAAGGATCAAACCACTTATGCATTTACTGATCTCCCCTGAATAGTGTGCTTTTATTAAAGGAAGGGATATCTATGATAATGTCATCCTAATTCAGGAGATGACCAGAATACTGTCTAGAAAATCAAAGGCCTCTAATTTAATAGTTAAACTGGATATGCAAAAGGCATTTGATAGGGTTTCATGGTCATTCCTGAATTCCATCCTTCTACATTTTGGTTTTCATGGTAAATTTGTAAAAATCATTATGCATAATATTGCCGCTGCTCATTTCTCAGTCTTAATCAATGGAGTAATCTCAGGTTTCTTTGCATCCTCTAGGGGTATTAAACAAGGAGATCCACTTTCTCCTTTCCTATACAATTTAATGTCTGAAGCTTTCTCTAGAGGTTTAAAGAAAATTTTTAGCATAGGTTACTTACAATATTTTAGTCTACCCTTGTCGTGTTCCCCCACTTCCGATCTTATGTATGCTGATGATACTGCTGTTTTTCTGAACACTAAACCCAAAAATTTGAAGAGGTTTACAAATTTTCTGGTAGCCTATGAGCAAACATCAGGTCAAAAGGTCAATTTTGCTAAATCTGAATTTTTTGTAGCTCATAACACATCTTTAACAACTGTCCAATCTGTTAGAAGGATTCTGGGAATGGAGAAAGGTTCTTTCCCTTTTAAATATCTAGGAGTCCCTATCTTTTCTGGTCGAAATTTAAAGGTACACTACCAACCTATACTGGAAAGAATGGAGAAATCAATTAATAATTGGAAGAATAAATGGCTAACTACTGCTGGAAAGATCATTCTGATTAACCATTGTTTTCTTTCAATTCCCACGCATATTTTTGCAGTTTTATGTCCTCCAAAGATAGTTTTAAATAAAATGGAAAAAATTGCTTCCAGTCTGTTTTGGGGGGACTGTGAAAACTCTCATAGAAAAAAGTGGAGATCCTGGAAAAACATGAGTTTTCCTGTAGAAGAAAATGGAGTAGGTTTAAGGGATTTAAATGCCACAGTAGATGCTTTTTCATGTAAACTATGGTGGAAACTACCAAAAAACACTACTCAGTGGTCAGCTCTTTTATGGTCACTCCTTGCCTCTTATAAAAAATCTCACACTTGGTCCAAAATTTGTAAAATCACTACTAAGGCAAACAACTTTTCTAGAGTTATTTATGGTACTGGTGATTGCTCATTCTGGAATGCTAACTGGATAGGAGATGGTGCATTGTATTATAAATGGCCCCAGGAGATGGATATTCCCTTTGTGGATATTTCCCTAAGGTCTTTTATCAATAACAAAGATGCTATCCTACCAAAACTGGAGCCTCATTTGGCTACCAACACTTTTACCCTCTTGCAGGAAGTGAAGCTGAATTACCATCATGAAGATAAGCTTGTCTGGACACCAACCACTTATGGAAATTTCTCAATTCGCTCGGCTTACAGTATTTTGAGACAAAAAAGACCAGAAATCAGACATCTTAACAAGGTTTGGTCCTCTTTCATTCCAAAAAAGATGTCTGTTCTATTGTGGAGAGCCCTTAATGGTATTCTACCTTTTGATAATATTTTACGTAGGATAGGTTTCTCCTTAGCTTCTAAATGCCCCCTATGCCAGAATCATCCTGATACTTTGGATCACTTCTTCAATTCCTGCCCCTCTTCTACAGCTGTTTGGCAAAGTGTTAATAACCTTTTACAACTACAACAATTAGTTTTTGGTAGTTTAAAGAGCAGAGTGGAATACTATCTATCTTTCAAGGCTGATTCCAAGATACAGTCAAACATTATAACTGCTGCCTTACTAGTCACAACCTGGTTCCTCTGGATTTGCAGAAATAAAGTTATTTTTGATAATAAATCTTTCTCCAAAGACGCATGTTTTCATGATATTAAAGATATGATCTATCAAATATTCACTGGTAATCATCTGATAGGCAATATAGATAAGCATAAGTATTGGATTCAAGAAAATATTATTCCTCAAATCTTTAATAAGGGAAAAAACTATTTCAGCTGTGAGTTGGATTAAACCACAACAGGGATACAAAATCAATACTGATGCTACTTGGATATCTAGTGGTCTTTCCTCATATGCTGTCATAGTTAGGAATTGGAATGGGACTGTGGTTAAAATGAGAGCTAACACTTTCCAGTCACCATCTCCCTTACATGCTGAACTTTTTGCTATTCAATGTGGCTATGACATTTGCTCAGAACTGGCACTTAATGGCTGTGTGATTGAATCTGATTGTTTAACGGCTGTTAGGGGGATTCATAATCTAATAAGTTGTCCATGGAGAATCTTCTCCATCCGTAGTGCACTTCACTCAAAACACCTCATACATCCAATCCAACATACCCCTAGGGAAGCCACCTCAGCTGCTGATTTTCTGGCAAAACTGGCCTCTGATAATAACATACAGGGAGATTTAGATTTTCAGTCAGCCCCCCGTTTTCTTAGGGGTCTTTTATCCCTTGATAGAAATGGTTATCCTGGAATTAGAGTAGGAGCTTATATGGACTACAGCTCGATCGAGTAGGCTTTCCATTTCTACGCTCTCCACGTATGGATATTGTTCTAAGTAGCTCATGAATTTGTCTCTTCAAATTAGTACAGAAACTGCTGCTTCTTCTTTTCTGCTTTTCAGGTTTAGAGATACAGATGAAGTCCATCTGCTGCAAAGTTATGAAGTCCATCTTGCTAAATGCTCTCTGCTGAAGTAAATAGCGCACTGCTATGAAGTCCATAATGGCCAGAAATTGGTGATTTCCCTCTTGTTCGCAGTCCATCTTGCTGGTCTCTGACGTTCAATATCAACATATCAGATTCAAATCAACTCTACACTAGTCAACCTTCCTTTGGACGCCTTTCAAGGATTTTTAAAACTCATTGCAAGAAATTAAATTTTTCCTCTCCAATGTATGGAAAGGTGCTACCTGGCCAAAGGGAAGAATTAACACATGGGGTGGAGATTCTTCCTTTTGGAATCGTAACTACCTTTTCCCAATTTATTATCTTACCTCCTTTTCTTCTCAGTTGTACCTCTGGAGCGGGCTAACATCTCTTTTGGGGAAAATATCTTGCCACTATGTAAAACACTCTAGATCTCATTACTACTAAATAGGCCTGGGGAACCTTAATAAAATATCCCTCACCTACGGGTGTTTAAGTTTTTTTAAAAAAACTTTAAATCCTATTGCCTCCTTCTTACATCCGAGTTGCATCAGCCAGAAAAAGAAACCAAGAAACCCTTTGATTCTATCAGGCCTGAACAACCTCCTCCTGTCGTGAAAACTAACATCATTCGGCCAACAAGTGCCCAGAATCCAGATCCAGATCCAGTGCACAATTCTAGCATCCTGCATCCGAGATGAGTGCCCAGGCACTAAGGACTCGAATGCCCCTTCGAGCACTCGAACACATCCAGATAACGAATGTCCCATTCGAGCACTCGAACATCTTTATGGCTCGAATGCCCCCTCGAGCACTTGAACAACTTCGACGCTTAAAAACCTCTTCGAGCTCTCGAAGACCTCCTGGAGCACTCGAAGACCTCCAACACTCGATGCTCCCCTCTAGCACTCGAAGACATCCATGTCGAATGTCCCATTCAAGCACTCTAACACCTCCATGACTCAAATGACCCCTCGAGTACTCGAGCACCACCTCCATGAATTGAATGCCCCCTCGAGCACTCGAACGGCTCCTTAGCTCGAAAACCTCCTCGAGCACTAGAAAACCTCTTTCGCTCGAAATCCTCCTCGAGCACTGGAAGACCTCCTGAATCACTCGAAGGCCTCCAACACTCGAAAGCTCCCTTCTAGCACTCGAAGACAACCATAACATCCATGACTCGAATGCCCCCTTGAGCGCTCGAAAGCCTCCTGAGTTTGAAAGCCTCCTCAAGCACTCGAAGACCACCTGGAGCACTCGAAGACCTCCGGCACTGGGACGCCCCCCTCTAGCAGTCGAACACCTCCAGCACACGAACACCTTCATCCCTCAAGTGCCCACAGAAGCACTCGCAGACCTCCAGTCCACGAATGTCCCCCTTAGTACTCGAATACGTCCAGCACACGAACACCTCTATCAGTTGAACGCCCCTTAGGCGCACTCGAATACCTTCAGCACTCGAGTACCTCTATCACAAATTCCCATTCGAGCAGTCAAAGTCAGTTCCAGGTTCCAGCACCTATGTTCCAGCACCAAGAATCCATCCGAAGTTTTAAAATAAGTGCTCATCTGGGAATATCCGATTTATAACCATGTAGCAATCCTTCATGATTATCTTCACAACTCGCTCAGAACTAGGTAGAGCACCATCATTAACAACATTGTTTTGTTCTCTCCAAATACGATAAATTGTAGTAATCAAAGCTAGCATACCAAGTTTCTTGTAAATTTTGGAACCCTTGATTTGCCTTTTCAACCAATTCATAGAGCTTGCTATCGTATTTGTTCTTCTCCGTAATCCGATCCAATTCCGTATTCGACTCCAAACCACTACTGAAAACTCACATCTGAAAAATAAATGCTCATTGGTCTCCTCTTCTAGATGACATAATGAACAAATTTTATCCATACTATCAACTTCCTCTTGTGCTCGATTCTTATCCTTGGCATAAAGCCTTTGAATCGTAGCTAACCATGCAAAGAAAGAGAACTTTGGAGGTATAAAAACACGCCATATGGAATTAAATACCTTCTCACCTGCTTGGCCGCTCTCTTCATATAATCACGGATACTTATGGCGATGCATGAAGACATAAGCTGCGCTTGTGAATCTACCCGAACTTGCCCAAGAACAAAAATGGTCTTGAACCGCTCGTACATCTCCATGAAACATAACACTCAATTCATCCCGAAGCTTACTTAGATCACAAAAATAGCTCGAGTATCTTTCACCCAATCTTCCATTTTGGATCCTAGGATTGATATCCTAGAAACCATCACCCTGAAGATAGAACGAATGAATCCACTTTACCCACAAACTATCCTTCTTCATGTGGATATCCCATAGTCTTTGAGCCATTGAAGCACGATTCCAAGTAATAAAGTCTCGCAAGCCAAGACCCCCATACGATTTAGGAGCACATAACTTCTTCCACGCCACTTTATTCTTGTACTTTTCTCCCCACAAGAAGAGTTTGCATTTTTGTTCCACAACATCAAAAACCGAGGATTGTATAATGAAGTTCTGAATCCAGAATCTGGCAATACCTCCTACAATTGATCGTACAAGCTCCAACTTACCAGCATAAGAGAGAGTATGTCCCTTCCATTTTGCAATTTCCGAGTCAACTTTCCCAAGTAGAGTACCAAATTGAGTAACCTTCAACATGCTAGAATCAAGTGGCACGCCTAGATACCGAACTGGAAAAGTTGCCCATGGAATACCTGTGAAACTTAGATCCTCCTTTTTGCCGACTCCAAAAAACTTGGACTTAGCCGCATTGATGCCTAATCCAGAAGTGCGTTCAAGCTCATTCAAGGCGTCCATGAGTATATGTACTGAACTCGTATTTGCCTTAGAGAAGAGCATAAGGTCATCCGCAAAGGCCAAGTGTGTGATTCTTAACAATTCACATCTCAGATGATAAGTGAAGTGTCTTCAATCAGTCCTCCTTTTCAACAGTCTCGAAAAGTACTCCATGCATATGACAAACAGAAGAGGCGAAAATGGATCCCCTTGACGAATTCCACATTTCCCCTGAAAGTGATCACAAAGCTTACCATTAACTGCAATCGAGAATGAAGAAGTGCAGATGCACGTCATGATTCGATCTTTAAGTCTTTTCAAAAAGCCAAGGCCAAGTAGAACTTCTTCCAAGAAATCCCAAGAGGCCGTATCGAAAGCTTTCTGTAAATCCACCATGATCATGCATCTAGGGGAATTCCGAACCCTTCCATAACCCCGTACGAATTCTTGGGCTAGCATGACATTATCTGAAATGCTTCCACCCTTCACAAACGCACCCTGGCACGTGTCTATAATCCCTGGAAAAATTCCTTCTAGCCTGTTTGCGATAATCTTAATGATAGTCTTGTAAACCACATTGCAGCACGCTATTGGTTTAAAGTCACTCGCTTTTAAATTATCAGGCTTCTTCGGTATTAGAGCAACCGATGTATGATTTATTTGGGCCAAAAGTTCACCTGTCCGAAAGAACTCCAATACTGCAACTGTCACTTCTACTCCCACTGTATCCCACTGCTTTTTAAAGAAGCCAGCAGTATAACCATCTGGACCTGGATACTTGTCATCCGCCATTGCAAATAAGGCTTGTTTTATTTCAATACTCTCCACTTCCTGGTTCAAGAAAGCCCTATCAATGTCCGAGAGAGTGTTACCCAAACTGATAATACCAGGATCAATGGGGACCCTATCTCTTTTCGTGCCAAATAAGCCCTTGTAGAAATTTGCAAAGAGTTCTCCCTTGCGAATATTAGATGTGACAATACGATTGTGACTATCAATAATCGCTGGTATGCCCCCACCTTTTCTTTCTGAGACCATAGTATGAAAATACTTTGATCCATTATCCGCCAAAGTAATATGATTTATTCTACCCTTCTGAGCAAGAAAAGATGACTCCGCAATATAGTACAGCATAGCCTTCTTCTTTAACATCCTCAATGCCGCAATCTCATCGACCGAGGCATTCATGGCATCAAATTGATCAAAAGCTTTCCATATCTGCAATCCGTGCCTTTTTCAAGACATGATTATAGTCAATTCTGCCCAAATCTTTCAATGGGCGCTTCATCCTTTGAAATTTTCTAGCCACCGAATATTGCTTGGACCCTTCCACCGATGGGTTCCTCTAATCCTCCACAACTTGATTACAATTCGGATGGTTTAACCACATGTTCTGGAATCAAAAAGATCTCTGCTTATTATCAATTTCTTGTGCCATATCAATCACCATGGGAGAGTGGTCCGATTGAGCTGAGATTGGGAGAAAGGTGGTTCGACAAGCATCACCATCCCATCCATGATTGCGTAGAACTTGATCCAATTTCCTCCAAATTTTCCAATCGGCACTATGTCATGTTAAATGCTCCCCAATGGAAGGCACGTCTGCAAACCGCACTTCAAACAAACATCCTGAAATTCCTTCATGGGATATAAACTAGGCACCGTGGCTCCATAATGATCAACAACACTGAGTATAGCATTAAAATCACCAAGAACCATCCAGGGGGAATTCAGGTTAACACCAAAAGTCTTCAACTCCGCCCAAAGTGGCAATCGCGCCGCTCGTCCCTCACTATGACCATACACAAATGTACAGAAAAACTCAATTCCTGAAGAAAGATTACGAACCTTGAGATGGATACATTGTGGAGAGTTTCCAAGAACATCTACAAAGAAACCTTTCGGATCCCAGATAATAAGAATCCTTGAATTCTGCCATAGCTCAAAGTTATGCGTGAATTTCCACCCCTTAAAACTCTTCAATAAAATACTTAACACCTTATCCTCCATCTTAGTTTCCAACAAGCCACATAGTCCTACCCTATTAGTGGAGATAATATTGTTTACCCACCTCCTCCGTACAGGGATCGAGAGACCCCTAACATTCATTGCTGCGGCATTCATTGGGAACCGGAGGTCCCTTTAGGCTTCGGACCGCCGCCTTCAAAACTACCAGAACTATCTGAATTACTCCTTGCGGAAGATAAGGGATTCTAAATGGCCTTCCCATGTTCGTGAATGCGAGTTTGGCTTTTGCTCTGAGATCTAATCAAAGCCCCTGAAGTAGGGGGAGGTCTACTCTTGCTCCTATTCATCCTCGGAATTTTTGTACCACGAGCTTCAGGGTGGATCATTTGCTGAGGCATTTTTCCAGCTCCAGCAATCGGATGATCATCATCACCAAACGCTGGCTACAGTTGCTTATCGAGAATAAGAACAGGCGCTGGAGTTGCTGATTTAGTGTCACGATTTTTGCTAGACTTTGAGCGTTGAACACTTCTACCTCGGCGCACTGCCTGAACATAACTGGCGTCTTTAGTGTGCTCTCCAGCGCCACGGTTTTCAGGCGCTGGGGCTGTCTTGCTTGCTGGCAGTGACGTAGCTGCTGGGAGTGCTACTACTGCCTGGTTAACCTCAATACATGAAACACCAATTACGATACCAGGTCCTCGAGTTCCAACTCCCGCCCCAACGCTGCTCTTGTCCGTGCCTTCAACAACTTTACCTTTGCCTTTCCTTTGTCTCTCCAAGTCTTCATTATCCAAAGAAGCATCTTCGATGATAACATTTTCCTCACCTCTTGCAGAGCCTACACTTGGACTGTCGCCAATGTTTGCTAATTGCATCTTTTTGACCCAAATTCTGTCCTTCTTTCGAGCTCTCCAATTTTTATTCTTCTTTCCATTCTCACCAATATTATCCTTCATTCCCGTAGGATTATTCCCTACCTCTTCCTTTGAATTCTAGAAATCCTCACACTCCTCCACTAGATGGGTGTTTTCTCCGCAATTCAGACACCAAGGGCGACAGTAATCGTAGATGATTTTTTGCGTGTGTACTGCACCAGTTGGAACCCGAGAGCTCACCTTTTCCTTCAGCTCTTTTGAAGTATCAATCCATAACAAGAGACGTGCATAGTATCCCCTCAGCTCGAGAGTACCATTATCCATAAGGATTGGATCTCTAATCGAGGTTGCAATTTTTTCTAAGGCTTTCTTATACCAGTAAGTCTTGGGGTAAGTGCTCCATTCAGACCCATACTGGCTTAATAGCTTGAATCTTCGAGTCATACTGTTCAGATTCATCAATTTTCAACATAAATAACTTCTTACCATGGAGATAATTGTCAGGACCATTCATCACCAAGTCTCTATCCTCGGCACTGTTGAACTTGAACATGACATATCCATTGTGCTTACTCTGAACAATACATGCAACTTTCCACTTCACCACCAGGAGAGTACGAATAGCAAACATTCCAGGAAAAATCCTAGAAAAACACCCAAAAAACCATAGAAGGGTTTGTAGAGATCCTTATGAATTTCTTCTTCCATGAGAACAAAGTCGATATTATCTCCATTTTTATCAACAATCTCGATATTCGACTTGTTCATGAGGATGTCAGGATCATCCCACAACCTCCTCCTCTCAAGCATGGGATCGTTCCATTCCCTTGGATGAACGTTTTGGGGTTGCCGTGTTTGATTAGCTCCCTCAGCGTGACCCTGATTCTTAGGGTTGTTGTTGTTCTTGCTACCCGAAAAAGCGTCCCCATTCACCACCATTGTTATCACGAGATCAATCCAACACTAACACAAGTTCCGATAAGCAGATCGAAATCACCAACCAAGTGAACAAAATCCAATAATGAAATTGGAGTCACCACACCAAAATAAACACCAATACGATATACCACAATGCTTCAAATCACCACCGAACAAACAAAATCTAGTTAACAAATCAGAAGCAACACACCATGCATGCAATGCATCAAATCGAAAAAAAACAAACCGCGCTGAATTTAAAGAGCATAACCTGGAAACCGTAGCACCACGAATTCCGATCGGAAGGGTTTGAGTCCTTCGAATGTTTTGCTTGTAATCCACTAACTCTTTCAATCAATTCCGATGCAGATGCAAGAAGTTCGATTAAAAATTGTGATGAAACTCGTAATCAAACCCTTTTAAACCCTTCGGAAACCAAAACCAACCAAAGATCGGATTTTGAAGCAAAATCTCCAAATCAGCCGAGGATCCAATGCATGAACAAGATCCAATTGCAAATCCAATACTAGATCCGAATCCGCAATCACGAAAATAATACCACGAGCAAGATCTGCAATAGAACTCCAAATTTTGAATAAAACCCTAATTCCAAGGCCGAATTAGATCAAAAACACTTCACAGATTTCACATGGTTTTATGCAGAATTCAGAGGAGAATCCGTTAAACCATAATTCATCGGTGAAAAGTGAATGAAATTGAAGAAATCGACCTCCAAAGAGATGGAAGAAAGGCTGCGCCTTTTTTCTTCTTATTTTCGCCTCAGAGCTTTTTTACTTTTATTATTGAGAGCTCTTTTGAGAGCTCTTTCGAGGTAAACTGGTAAATAATATATACGGTGGAACCCGCGGTAGGCCCCAAAGGAGCTCTACCAAATACAGTAACAATCCAACCCTAGGTTATTTAGTGAACCTAAGGAGCAAGTCTGAGATAGAGTGAGTGGGAGGGGGGTGGATGTGGGAGTGGAAGCCCAAGGGATAACACCCCCCCACCCCTCCATTTTTCACATAAGCTAACTACCAACCCTGAGCAAGATGATCGAGCAGAGGGAGTACAAAACAACCTGGGAAACACAGGCTATGAGACACTACACAAATGGGGCGAGGAAAAAGTCACTACCCATAGTCTAAAAAATCCGCTTCTACCCCTAACAGGCGAGGCCTTCTACATTTGAATTCCATAAAGCAGCCGAGAGTTGTGAGACTCGGGTCTTAAAATGATGTCGTCGATGGAATGGTGATGAAGGAACAAAGAGCCCATAAACCGAATAAAATCTTAAATTCCTAATGCAGCTGAGAGTTCTCGGGTCTTGAATATCTCAAAGAGATTGAAGCTGATGATCCAGGTTGTACCATGTGGGTACGGGGGGAAATCTGCTTCTACCACGTACATCCCTAAGTTGAGGATAGAGGGATGTTATTGGCCTTCTAACATTCTCCTGGTGGCGCCGAGGGTGATTAAATGGGCAAAGATATGGTGAGGCCGTGCCTCTTGTCTTTGTGAATCCCAGTCGAATAAACCTCCTGAAGATGTGAGAATGGACGCACTTATACCACGTGCATCAAGCATGACGATTATGTAATCGCCCACTCCATTTTGAGCAAATGGACAACTTTATGCCAATTTAGCATAGAGTGCAGCGCGGGCATAGAGCGCATAAATAACCGTTAAATCATTAGTAAAAACTAGGCTTAGGAGAAAGAGTATCATTAACAAAGTCTGTACTCTTAAACCTATTCCCTCACCGTGGAAACCGAGCTCCTGAACTGTACCAGGTTTTGAGCACCTCCTCGAGGTCACGACAGCTGCCTCGTGGTCCCGAGGACCTCCTCGTTGTCCCGGGGGAACCTCGAGCACTCAAACACCTCATGCTCTTGAAAACCGCCAGTAGTGCTCGGAGACAAGTTATATCGATGCTCCCCTCGGGCACTTGAGCAAATACCACCACCTCATCAAATGACTCGATGCTCCCCTTGAGCACTCAAACCACACCTCGGGCACCCTAGCAAATACAACCACCTCGAGCACCGTAAATTTTCCCAATCACTCGAGGCAAGTACACTCCTCGAGCACTCGAATAGGATCATCTCCTTCGTTTACTCGAACAGCTCCATGAATCGAATATCCCCTCGAGTGTTTGGATCCCTTCAAGTGTCAAACATGCCATCGAGCACTCGAAGCAGTTTCACCTCCTTGAACTGGAAGACCCTCTAGAAGACCCCCATGGGGCATCCGATGATCACCCACTCGACGCTCCCCTCGAGCACCCGAGTCGAGAATCGCCCCTCGAGCACTTGAACAAGTTCTCCATCTTCGAGTATTCAAACATCATAAATACAACCACTCGAGCACCATATGTTTTTGCGATCACTCGAAGCTCCCCTCGAGCACTCGAGATAAGTACCGCCCCTCGAGCACTCGAGTAAGATCACCTCCTTCGATTACTCGAACTACTCCAAGAATCGAATACCCCCTCGAGTGCACCCCCCTGGGGCACCCGATGATCACCCACTCGATGCTCCCCTTGAGCACTCGAGACAACTACCGCCCCTCAAGCACTCGAACAAGTTCATCACCTTCGAGTAGTCGAACAACTCCTTGAGTTGAATACCCCCTCAAGTGCTTGGATCCCTTCGAGACCCCCCATGCTTATACACTCCCTGGGTCAATCATCTGATACAAGTGCTCTTCTGGGAACAGGCGATTAATCACCATGAAACAATCCTTCATGACAATTCTTACCACTCGGTCGGCACTGGGTTGAGCACCATTCATAACAACACTATTTCTCTCCCTCCAAAGGCGATAGATCGTGGTGGTCAAAGCTAGAATTCCAAGCTTCTTACGGACCTTTGAGCCCTTTACTTGCCTCTTAACCCCGGACATGGAGCTTGCAATTGTGTGTGTTTGTCTCTTGAGCCCAATCCAAGTCTTGATACACCCCCATACAACCTCCGAGAATTCACATTTGAAAAACAAGTGCTCATTAGTTTCCTCTTCTAGATGGCATAATGAACATATTTTCTCCATATTATCCTCCTCCTCCGATCGGTGTTTGTCCTTCGCATAGAGTCTCTGAATTGCGGCCAGCCATACAATAAAAGAGAACTTGGGTGGGATAAAACCACACCAGATGCTATTGAAGACCTTCTCATCCAAACAACTTTGAACATACACGTTCGGATAATGATGTCGATGCATGAAGAAGTAAGCCTTACTTGTGAATTTCCTCGAGCCAGACCACGAACTCAAATGATCCTTTAGTTGTTGCCTATCCCCATGAAACATTCCCATCATCTCATTCCTCAGTTTACACAGATCACCAAAGTAGCTTGAAAATCTCTCCCCAAGCCTACCATTTGGTATCCTCGGATTTAAGTACCAGAAGTCCTCTCCTAGGAGATAAAAGGAGTGAATCCATTTGACCCACAGGCTGTCCTTCTTAGCATGAATATCCCACAACCTTTGGACCATCGAGGCTCGGTTCCAAGTAACAAAGTCCCTCAATCCGAGGCCCCCATAAGATTTCGGGGCACACAATTTTTTCCATGCAACCTTCCCCTTGTGCTTGCCTCCCCATAAGAAATGTTTTCACTTTTGTTCAAGAGCATCCATGACTGTGGTCTGTATAATGAAGTTCTAAATCCAGAATCCCGCAATACCTCCCACAATCGAACGTACAAGTTCCAGTTTTCCGGCATAGGACAGGGTGTGCCCCTTCCATTTGGCAATCTCCGAGTCGACCCTCCCAAGTAAAGTTCTGAATTGAGTGACCTTCAACTTGCTAGAGTCTAGTGGCACCCCCAGATACCGTACAGGGAACCTAGCCCATGGAATACTTGTGAAGCTTAGGCCCTCCTTCAAGCCGACTCTGAAAAACTTGGACTTTGCTGCATTGATAGATAGCCCCGAGGTGCATTCAAATTCATTCAGCACACTCATGAGGATGTGGACCGATCCTGTATTAGCCTTTGAGAGCTCTTTCAAGTAAATAGGTAAATAGTATAGACGGTGGAACCCACGGTAGAGCCCTAAAAGAGCCCTACCAAATACAAAATATAATCCAACCCTAGGCTTAAAACCTAGGGAAAAAGAAGCGGGGGGGGGGGGGGGAGGGGGGTACCCAAATGAGTACCCCCCCTCCCCCCCAAATTATTTTTAAATAAATGCTAACCCTAAGCTAGAAAGTACTAAGCTTAGGGAAAAATAACTGCAAGTCCGGATGTGTGAATCTGGACTTATACATAGCAACCAGAAATGTGTACTGGCTCTTCATATGAAAACCTCATCGCAGCCGAGACTCGGGTCTCGGGTCTTGAAGAAAATAGTAAAGAGGACGCCAGTGGTAGACAAAAAGCGCAGCCGAGTGTGGTGTACTCGGGTCTTGAATGGTCGCCATGGTGTGCTGGTGTTGCTGAATCCGAATGAAGCTAGGACCGCCAAAGGAGGAGCAGCTTCTACCATATACACCCCTAAGGTGAGGAAAGAGGGGTGTTATTGGCCTTCAAATGTTCTCGTGATATGGACCGAGGCTAATTTAGAGGGCAAGAGTGTCGTAGGCAGTGCCAATAGCTCTTATAAATCCCTCTAAAAGTAGCCCTCCTAAGGATAGAGAGAACGGACACAACTTATACGGCGTGCGTCAAGCCTAGCGATTATGTAATCGCCCACTCCATTTTAACCAAATGGACAACTTTATGCTAATTTAACACAAAAAGTGTGGCGCGAGCATAGAGCGCGTAATGACCGTCAAGTCCAAGTAACTACTAGCAGTGAGTTAATTAATTTCGCGTACACTAATTAATTAACCCACTACCCAACTCCTATGGTCAAGCAACCAAATGTAGAAAGGCTGCTCTCCCACCCTCCAAGTGGAAAATATACAATTATCCACCAAATACAATTTTAGCCAAAAGAGAAGGCCAAAACTCCACAATAATCCACAAAGTAGAGCCCAAAATGAAGGAAATTTGGCCCAAGAAATAGGCTGAAATATTATGATTTAATTAGGCCCAATAGTCCATGAAATCAGCCCATAAGCTTGGTTATTTCTTTCGGCCCAACAGCTATCCTTTTTGGCCTAGCAGCTCGGCCCTAACCATTAGAATGTCTCCTTGACCCAGCCATCAATGAAAGGATTAACAAACCGGGTTATAACCTGACTCGAGTGAACTATCTGGCCATTTTTCTAATTTCAGCCTAGTAGCAACGGTTTTTCAGCCCAACGGCTTGATATTTCACTTGGCCCAGCAGCTCCTCTTTCGGCCCAGCAGCTTGGCCCAGTTCCGCTAGGGTTTCAACTTCAACCACAGCCGCCGCCTCACGTTATGCTACCTTTGTCGGGTTAAAACCAGATCATAACCTCGACACGTTTCGTCATGAATTTAATCCGCCCAATAGTGCTCCATTTCGGCCTAGCTTTGGCCTAGGGGAATAAATACTTTCGGCCCAGCAACTCGGTCCAACAACCTAAACCCTAAGATTTTGTTATGCTGACCCAGCCACCTCTTTAGCGGGTTATAAGACCCACGCCGCCATTGACCGCGTCAAAACCCTAGTTTGTCTTTGACCCTACTATTCCGTTGACCCGGTCACCTCTTTAGCGGGTCATGTGACCTGCGCCGCCACCAAACGTGTCAAAACCCTAAGTAGCCTCCAACCCATTTCACCTTCTTAGGTTTGACGACCCGACGGCGCTCACAAACGGGTCGAGTGCCCAGATCCACTTTGTCGCCGGACTCACGGTTTTACGGTGCTGGAGACCCGTCGAATTCTGGAAAAACTGCCAGAATCTGCAAAAACCGCCGGAACCACCAAAAATTTTTGCAAAACTTTTCACGTAAATATGGGCACTCTTCTCTTATGAAATTACGGCTGGATTTAGTGCGTAGAACTAGAAAATATCACCTCCAAATCCGAGCATGCTTTTTTTTCGACCGAAAAATTACCATTTACCTTGCTGGAAATACGGTTTTCCTGAGAGCAAAAACAACACAATCAACACTCATGTATTCTCTTTTCCAACCTTGAGATACATCTCAAGCATGAACAAATATGAATCCGAGTCTAGGGGCAACGAATAGAGGCTATTTCATGCTTCCCCATCGCCGGAGTAGCTTTTTTCCGACGACCTCCGATCGGAATATCCGAAAAACCAACCTTCAAATTTACTTCAAATCCAAAATTTCCCAAATATTTTCCAATCGGATGTAACAATCAACAACCAAAAAATCCAACCTGTACGAAAAATCTGCTCCTCCATTCATCTAGATCTGAATACTATCATGAGATTGAAACGAGGAGAAAACCTTGGGCCTATGGTCGTTGATGATTGCAGTTAAACCAATTATCTCCAACATCTGTCTTGAATCCGACTAATCCCAAACCATCAACCCCATCGAACAATAACATTCAAACACCCAAAATCTTGAATCCCACATGATTATTCATGAGTTAAGAAAATAAATTTAAATTCTTGGCATGAGACATAGCAATCTGGTAATAGTTCCAATTAAAGCAGACAATCATGGAAAGTGGGGCATCTAATCACATAAATGCCCTCTCAAGAGATCCATCATGAACCCCTCCAAATACTAAAAAACTTCATGGTTCAAATTCATCTCTACTCTCAATCCAACATGAACATCACATTGACTATCCACCATTAACATATAATCTTCCATACAAACCCACACAGATTCATCATAAACAAACCCCTCATCAATCATCCAGATTAGATCTATCAACGAAAGATTAAAACTTACTTGGAACAATGATAGATCTTCATCAAATACGCTCCATCCACAACTTCAAGATCGAAAAGTCTGATCTTCACCCAAAACCTCCAGATCCAAAGATCAAATCTTCAAATTCAAGCACAAATCATACCTCGAAAGATGCCTAGTGAGGAATCCAACATTAATGTCGGATTCCTCGCCGAAAACTCTGAATCATAGGAGAGAAACTGGAAGAAAATTGGCCCCAGTTTTCCGGAGAAGGGCTGCGCCATTTTTTCTCTCTAGAGAGAATTTTCTCTCACTATTGAGAGATCTTTCGAGATTGAGAGCTCTTTCGACGTAAATAGGTAAATAGTATAGACGATAGAACCTGCAGCAGGGCCCAAAAAAGGACCCCACCAAATACAAAAGAATCCAACCTTAGGTAAACCTAAGGAGAAAATCTGCAAATGAGGTGGGGGGAGGATGGAAGAGTGCAAATCCAAGGGATAACACTCCCCCACCCCCCTTTTAATCTAAGTAAAATAACTACCAACCCTAAGCAAGAGAATTGAGCAAAGGGAGCACAAAACAACCTGGAAAAACACAGGCTAAAAATACTCAAAATGGGGTGAGAACAAACTCACTACCCATACACAAAGAAACCGCTTCTACCCCTAACAAATGGAGCCATCTCCAATCAAATTCCTTAATGCAGCCGAGAGCTAAGACTCGGGTCTTGAGTTGATGTCTCTGCTGGAATAGTGATGGAATTGCTAAAATCCAATGTCGAATGATTTGAATATCCTAATGTAGCCGAGGGACTTGGATGTCTCGGGTCTTGGATGTCTCCTAAGAATGAAGCCGATGATCAGGTTTGCACCATATTGGCACGTGTGAAGATCTGGTTCTACCATGTACATTCCTAAGATGGAGATAGAGGAATGTTATTGACCTTCAAGCATTCTCTTATTGGCGCCGAGAGTAATTCTGTGGGCAAAGATTAACGAGGCCGTGCCTCCAACCTTTGTAAATCCCATTCGAATCCACCTCCTAAAAAATGTGAGAATGGATACACTTATACCGCGTGCATCAAGTGTGGCGATTATGTAATCGCCCACTCCATTTTGAGCAAATGGACAGCTGTATGCCAGTTTAACACAAAGTGTAGCGCGAGCATAAAGCGCATAAATAACCGTTAATTCATAAGTCAAAACTAGGCTTAGGAGAAAGAGCATCGGAGTGTGAATCCATACTCTAAAACCCATTGCCTCTTCCAGAAAACCGAGCTGCAATTTCCAGGAGAAATCCGAGAAAAACCGTAGACAATTCTAGACTCCATCGGGCTGAAAACAACTCCCCCTTGGCGCTGAAAAATGCATCATTCGGGCTGCAAAATCCAGCTTCCCGCACCAAGCAGCACCTAAAACCAAGCTACAATTTCCAGGAGAAATCCGAGAAAAACCGTGGACATTTTTGGACTCCATCGGGCTGAAAACAACTCCCCCTTGGCGCTGAAAACTGCATCAACCGGGCTGCAAAGTCCAGCTTCCCGCACCAAGCAGCACCTAACCGTGATGCCTATTCCCAGCAACCAGCCACCAATTAACCTCTGTCTGCGTGAGGGCCTGATGCCAAGAACCATAGCGCCAAGCAGCCAGCCCCCTTACCCGAAACAGAAAACACCCGGTGCGAAACAACCAGCACCATCAACCTTCCCACAGCACTCCATCTAAAACAAGTGCTCATCCGAAAATAGCCTATTCATCACCATGTAGCAATCCTTCATGATAATTTTTACAACTCTATCAGCACTTGGTTGAGCACCATTCATGACCACACTGTTCCTTTCCCTCCAAAGGCGATAGACCGTGGTGATTAAGACTAAAATACCAAACTTCTTTCGTATTTTCGAACCCTTTATTTGCCTCCTAACCCAAGTCATGGAACTTGGAATTGAGCTAGTTCTTCTCCTTAACCCAATCCAAGTCCGAATAGGCCCTCATACAACCTCAGAAAACTCACACTTGAAAAACAAATGTTTCGTTCGTCTCTTCCTCAAGATGGAATAAAGAACATACCTTCTCCATGCTATCCCCTTCCTCCAATCGGTGTTTATCCTTGGTATGTAGTCTCTGAATAGCCGCCAACCAAGCGATAAATGAGAATTTTGGCAGAAGAAAACCACGTCAAATGCTATTGAAGACTTTCTCACTTGATCGGCCAACCTCATAAACACCCGGATATTTGTGGCGATGCATATAGAGATAAGCCGTGCTAGTAAATTTTCCCGAACCAGACCATACTCCAAGATGGGAAATTACGTCTTGCATATCACTGTTAAACATTGCGCATAAATCATCCCTGAGCTTACAAAGTCACCAAAGTAGCTCGAGAATCTCTCTCCCAATCTACCATTCGCAATTCTCGGGTTTAGGCTCCAAAAGTCTTGCTCCTGAAGGTAAAACGAGTGAATCCATTTGACCCATAGGATATCCTTCTTCATATGAATATCCCATATCCTTTTAGCCATTGAGGCACGGTTCCACGTGCTGAAGTCTCTCAGGCCAAGGCCGCCATAAGACTTAGGTGCATAGAGTTTCTTCCACGCAACCTTTGCCTTATGCTTACCTCCCCACAGGAATCGTTTGCACTTCTGTTCTAGAGCATCCATAACTGTAGAATGTATGATAAAATTCTGAATCCAGAATCCCGCAATACCTCCCACAATTGATCTCACAAGCTCCAATTTGCCCGCATATGAAAGAGTATGGCACCCTTCAATTTTGCTATTTCCGAATCCACCTTCCCTAGTAGAGTACCAAATTGTGTCACCTTCAGCTTACTGGAATCAAGTGGCACACCTAGATACCGGACAGGGAATGTCACCCAAGGAATGCCTGTGAAACTCAGATCCTCCTTTATGCCAACTCTAAAAAACATTGACTTTGCCGCATTAATTCCTAAACCTGAAGTTCTCTCAAACTCGTTCAAGGTAGCCATGAGTATGTGTACTGAACTCGTGTTAGCCTTAGAGAAGAGCATGTGGTCATCCGCAAAAGCCAAATGCGTGATCCGTAGAGTCTCACATCGCGGATGAAAGGTGAAGTGTCTAGATGCCGTTCTCCTTTTCAACAATATCGAGAAATACTCCATGCAAATCACAAACAGGTGAGGCGACAATGGATCTCCCTGACGAATACCCCTTTGTCCCTGAAAGTGATCACACAGTTTACCATTAACTGCTATCGAGAATGAAGAAGTGCGGACACACATCATGATTCTATCAGTCAGCCTTTCCGAAAATCCCAGTCCGAGTAAAACTTCTTCCAGGAAATCCCAAGAGACTGTATCGAAAGCTTTCTGTAAATCCATCATAATCATGCACCTAGGAGAATTACGAACCCTTCCATAACCCCGTACAAACTCCTGCGCCAACATTACATTGTCTGAGATATTCCTGCCCTTCACGAATGCACCCTGACAAGGGTCAATGATCCCTGGCAAAATACCTTCAAGCCTGTTCGCTATAATTTTTGTGATAACTTTATAGACCACATTACAGCACGATATTGGTCTAAAGTCACCCACTTTTAGATTATCTGGCTTTTTCGGTATCAATGCCACCGAAGTGTGATTAAGTTGAGCCAAAATATCACCTGTATGAAAGAATTCCAGTACCGCAGATGTCACTTCCTCACCCACGGTGTTCCACTGTTTCTTAAAGAATCCGGTCGTATAACCATCAGGGCCTGGAGACTTATCATCCGCCATTGCAAATAGCGCCTGCTTAACTTCAATACCCTCCACTTCCTAATTTAGATAGGCCCTATCCATGTCCGTGAGCTTGTTGCCTGCACCAAAAACGTTCGGGTCAGTAGTGACTCTATCTCTTATTGTGCCAAACAATCCCTTGTAAAAATCTGCAAATAGTTCACCCTTGCGACTATTAGAAGTTACAATCCGATTTTCACTATCAGTGATCGCTGGGATACCCCCTCCTTTTCTCTCAGAGACCATAGTGTGAAAGTACTTTGATCCCTTATCCGCCTGAGTAATATGATTTATCCTTCCCTTTTGAGCAAGAAAAGAAGATTCCGCCAGATAATACAACATAGCTTGCTTCTTCAAGTTTCGCAATGCCGCAACATCATTATCCAAAGCATTCTTAGCATCAAATTCATCAAAAGCCTTGTTGTACTCCGCATCCGCGCGCTTGGCCTTTTCAGAAATATGGTTAAAATCAAGCATACCCAATTCCCTAAATGGGTTTTTCATTCAAAACAATTTCCTGGTCACCGAAAATTGCATAGTCCCCTCAACCGACGGACTCCAATAATCCTCTACTATTTGCCCACAATTCGGATGACCTAACCACATATTCTGAAAATGAAAAGGCCTACCCTTTCCAACAATCTCTTGCGACATATCCACCGCCATGGGAGAGTGGTCTGATTGTGCCGAAATTGGTAGAAAGGTTGTACGACAAGTAGCATCATCCCATCCGTGATTCAAGAGCACCCTATCCAGCTTCCTCCAAATTTTCCAATCCGCACTATGCCAGGTTAAGTGCTCACCTAAAGTAGGCGCATCCCTTAGTCCACACTTTACACAAACATCCTGAAACTTCTTCATTGGATACAAGCTAGGAACAATAGCTCCATAATGATCATCAACACTAAGAATAGCATTAAAATCACCAAGAACCATCCAAGGAGAATTCAGATTAGCACCAAATGACTTCAATTCCTCCCATAGTGGTAGAAGCGCCAAACGTCCCTCACTATGCCCATACACATACGAACAGAAAAACTCAATGCCAGAAGAAAGATTACGAACCTTGAGGTGAATACATTGTGGAGATTTCCCAAGAACATCCACTGAGAAGCCTTTCGGATCCCAAATAATGAGTATTCTCGAGTTTTGCCACAGCTCAAAATTATGCGTAAACTTCCATCTCTTAAAACTCTTTAAGAAAATTTTCAATACTTTATCCTCCATTTTCGTCTCCAACAAACCACACAATCCAACTCTATTAGTGGAGATGATATTTTTCACCCATCTCCTCCTTACAGGGGCCGATAGACCCCTGACATTCACAGATGCGGTATTCATTGGGAAATCGAGGTCCCTTTTGGCTTCGGACCGCCGCCATCAGAATTGTGAGTACCAGAACTACCCGAGTTGCTCCTTGAAGCAGATAGCATGCGTTAGAAGGTTTTCTGGATGCCCTTCCCTTGCTCATTTGTTCTTGTCCTGCTCTTACTCCAAGACCTAGTCAAAGCCCCTGGGGTAGGGGGAGGTCTACTCTTGCTCTTGCTCCTATGCAACCTAGGAATTTTTGAGCCTCGAGCTTCCGGATGGGTCATTTGTTTAGGAACAATTCCAGCACCCTCAATTGGATTGTCATCATCTCCGAACACTTGTTGCTGCCCAACGGATTCTTTGGGCGCTGGATTTGCTTGTCTAGCGGAACGGACGCTGGATTTCGAGCGCTCGTCGCTCCTGCCGCGCGCTGCCTGGACAGACCTGGCACCTACGGCGAGGTTTTCAGCGCCAGTGCTTGCAGCCTTGGGCGCTGGTGCTGTGGGCAGCGCAACAACAGCCTGATTAACCTCATCCTGTATTATTATGCCCGGTCCTTTTTTAGCACTTCCAGCTTTCTCAATGCTTTTGACTATGCCTTCAACCAATTTTCCCTTACCCTTCCTTCGCCTCTCAACCTCCTCATTGTCCGAAGAGGCATCCTCAATGATCACATGTTCTCCCCCTCCAACCGAATTTGAATCTAGTGTATCTCCAAGATTTTCAGCTTGCATCTTCCTAACCCAAACTTGGTCATTATATCGAAATCTCCAATTTTTCTTTCCCTTCGCCTTAACATCTTTGTTACCTACCAGTTCCGTAGGATTTTTTCCCTCCATCTCCTTGGCTTTCTAGTAGTCATCACACGCTTCTATGAGATGATTGTTTTCACCACAATTCGTACACCAAGGTCTACAATAATCATAGATGATTTTTTGCACTACGACCTCACCAGTTGGAACACGAAAGCTCACCTCCTCCTTGAGCTTTTTAGATGAATCAATCCATACCAAGAGACGTGCATAGTAGCCCCTCAACTCAAGAGTACCATTATCCATGAGGATTGGATCTCGTAGTGAAGAGGCAATTTTCTCCAATGCCTTCTGGTGCCAATAAGTCTTTGGTAAGTGTTCCATCCGGATCCAAACTGGTTTAATAGCTTAGATGCTCGCATCATACTGTCCAGATTCATCCACTAACAACATGAACAGTTTCTTTCTATGGAGATAATGGTCTGGACCATTCATCACCAAATCTCTATCTTCAGCACAGTTAAACCTGAACATGACATAGCCATTCTGCTTGCTCTGAACAGTGCATGCAACCTTCCACTTAGCCACCAAAAGAGATCGAATAGCATACATTCCAGGGAAGAAACCCAGAAACACACCCAAGAATCCAAAGAAGGGTTTGTGTAACTCTTTGTGTATCTCATCCTCAGTGAGAACAAAGTCGACACTATCTCCATTGTTTGCAACAATTTCAATAGTCAACTTGTTGATGAGAATGTCTGGATCGTTCCATAGCCTCCTTCTCTCAAGTTTCGGATCATTCCATTCTCTTGGATGCAGTTGCTGATTTTGCCTCTTGGTACTACCACCCTCGGCCGTGCCTTGTTTCCGAGGATTATTGTTGTTCTTACCACCCAATGAAGACTCCCCATTAATCACCATTGTGATGAACCAAGAACAAACCACAAAGTTTGGATTCCGATGAGCAAATTGGCTTCACCAAAGCAAATCGGACAACCAACCACACAAATAAACACCAATCCGATCGGAAGCAACCCAAACCGATCGGATTTCACAAAACAACCACAAAATCAAACGAACTCAACAAACAAGCACAATTCCGATCGGAATTAACCCAAACTGATCGAAATTCACCAAAAACTACTAAACAAATTAATACAATGCTTGAATTCAAAACCGAAATCCTCCAACAAACAAAATGGAATCAACAAAACAATGCACCAAACTGAGAAACAATTAAACCGCAAGGAATTGAATCGAAAAACCTGGAAACCGTGGCTATCCGATTGCAAATTCTTGAGTTCTTGATGTCCGATTCAAATCCTCCAAACCCTTGATGCAAATCCGATGAAGGAGATAGGAATTTGATTAAAAAGTGTGCTGAAAATTTTAATCAAACCCTTTTAAACTCCTTTGCACAACCAGATCCAAACCAAAACCCAAAAAAGATTGGATTTTCAACCAAATCTCCAACTCGGACAAGGATTCAAGGCAAGAAACCAATCCGATTTCTTGCTCAACTCCTGATCCGAATCTGTATCCAAGATCCAAACCCAAATCACGAACAAGATCCAACAAGAACTCTCCCTTTCCGTATTCAAACCCTACTCCAAGGCCGATTAAGATCAAGCACTCGCCACAAATTGCATATGATTTTGTGCAGATTCAAGAGGAGAATCCATTAAACCATAATTCATCGGTGAAAAGTGAATGAAATTGGAAGAAATCGGCCTCCAAAGGATGGAAGAAAGGCTACGCCTTTTTTCTTCTTTTTTCGCCCCAGAGCTAGAGATTGAGATTATTGAGAGCTCTTTCTTATTGAGAGCTGTTTCGACGTAAATAGGTAAATAGTATAAACGGTGGAACCTGCAGTGGAGCCCGAAAAGGACCCCACCAAATACAAAAGAATCCAACCTTAGGCTACTAAGTAAGCCTAAGGAGTAAAGTCCAAAAGAGGTGGGGGGGGGGAATAGAAGAATGTAAGTCCGTAGGACAGCATTCTACCATCCCCCCCTTATGTCCAAATAAAATAACAACCAACCCAATGCAAGATAGGCGAGCAGAGGGAGCACAAAACAACCTGGTAAAACACAGGCTATAACCCAAACGAAATGATGGGGTGAGGACAAACTCACTACCCATAAACAAATCCGCTTCTACCCCTAACAAATGGGGCCTTCTTCATTACAATTCCAAAATGCAACCGAGAAGTAGGGTCTCGGGTCTTGAATTAATGTAGGTGCTGGATCGTTGATGAAGGGGCTAAGGTCCAAAAAAAATGATAAGGATATCCTAATGCAGCCGAGGATGTCTCGGGTCTTGGATGTCGCATGAAATTTGAAGCCGATGAACCAAATGGACAACAGCTTCTACCATATACATCCCTAAAATGAAGAAAGAGGGATGTTATTGGCCTTCTGGCATTCTCTTTTTGCACCGAAGCTGATCTTATGGGTAAAGATTAATGAGGCCGTGCCTCCAACCTTTGTGTCTCCCAGTGAAATCAACTTCCGAAAGATGTGAGAATGGATGCACTTATACCGCGTGCACCAAGCGTGGCGAGTATGTACTCGCCCACTCCATTTTAAGCAAATGGACAGCTATATGCTATTTTAACACGGAGTGTAGCGCGAGCATAAAGCGCGTAAATAACCGTCAAATCAGTAGTAAAAACTAGGCTTAGGAGAAAGAGTATGAGGACGGAAATCCTTACTCTAAGACCTATTGCCTCCTCCTGAATACCGAACTGCAAGTGCCAATAGAAGTCCAAGAAAACCGTAGGCTAATCAGGACTCCATCGATCACAAAATAGCCTCTCCCGGCGCTGAAAACCGCATCAACCATCACTGAAAACCGTGCCAGAAAATCCAAACCGTGACACACCGTTCCAGCCTTGAATCGTCGAAACCATCTCCGTTGCTGGCGTCCTGCATCCCTTCAACCGTACCGAATTCTAGCGCAACACCGGACGCCAGCACAGCGCCAGGAATGAAGCACTTTGACCCGAAATGTGAAGCACCCAGTACTTTGTCGCCAGCACCCTTCAATCCAAGCAACTTCTCTATTTAAAACAGGTGCTCATCCGGAAATAGCCTATTCATCACCATGTAGCAATCCTTCATGATGATTTTCACCACTCTTTCCGAACTTGGTTGAGCGCCATCCATAACCACATTGTTCCTTTCCCTCCAAAGGCGATAAACCGTGGTGATCAAGGCTAGAATACCAAACTTCTTTCGCAACTTTGAGCCTTTAATTTGCCTCTTCACCCAAGTCATGGAACTTGGAATTGAATTAGTTCGTCTCCTTAAACCAATCCAAGTCCGAATACGCCCCCAAACAACCTCAGAAAATTCACACTTCAAGAACAAATGCTCATTTGTCTCCTCCTCCAAATGGCATAAAGAACATACCTTCTCCATGCTATCCCCTTCCTCCATCCGATGCTTATCTTTAGTATGAAGTCTCTGGATGACCGCCAACCAAGTGATGAATGAGAATTTCGGCGGAACAAACCCACGCCAAATACTGTTGAAAACCCTTTCACTTGATCGACCAACATCATAAACATTCAGGTATCTATGACGATGCATATGAAGATAAGCCGCACTAGTAAACTTTCCCGAGCCAGACCAAACGCCGAGATGGCCGATTACCTCTTGCAAATCACCATTAAACATTGCGAACAATTCATCCCTGAGTTTGCAGAGGTCACCAAAGTAGCTCGAGTATTGCTCTCCCAATCTACCATTTGCAATTCTCGGATTTAATCCCCAAAAATATACTCCCTGAAGGTAGTACGAGTGAATCCATTGGACCTAAAGGCTATCCTTTTTCAAGTGAACATCCCACAGCCTTTTAGCCATTGAAGCCCGATTCCACGTAACAAAGTCCCTCAAACCGAGGCCTCCAAAAGACTTAGGCGCGCAAAGTTTCTTCCATGCAACCTTCGCCTTATGTTTACCTCCCCATAAGAACCTTTTGCATTTCTGTTCGAGAGCATCCATTACCGTAGTTTGTATAACAAAATTCTGAATCCAGAATCCCGCAATACCTCCAACGATTGATCTCACAAGTTCCAATTTGCCTGCATATGAGAGGGTATGGCCCTTCCATTTAGCTATTTTCGAATCTACCTTTCCCAATAGAGTACCGAATTGCGTCACCTTCAACTTGCTGGAATCAAGTGGCACGCCTAGGTATCTAACGGGGAATGTCGCCCAAGGAATACCTGTGAAGCTCAAATCCTCCTTTATACCAACCCCAAAGAACTTCGACTTTGCAGCATTAATTCCCAAACCCGAAGTGCGCTCAAACTCATTCAAGGCGTCCATGAGTATATGTACTGAACTCGTGTTCACCTTAGAAAAGATCATGAGATCATCTGCAAAAGCCAAATGCGTGATCCGAAGAGTCTCGCATCTCGGATGGAAGGTAAAATGCCTAGATGCTGTTCTCCTTTTTAGTAATCTCGAGAAATACTCCATGCAGATCACAAACAGGTGAGGCGACAAAGGGTCACCCTGACGAATACCCCTCTGTCCCTGAAAGTGATCGCACAGTTTACCGTTGACTGCAATCGAGAACGAAGAAGTGCACACACAAGTCATAATTCTGTTTGTTAGCCTTTCCGGAAATCCTAGTCCAAGTAAAACTTCCTCTAAGAAATCCCAAGAGACTGTATCAAACGCTTTTTGAAGATCCACCATAATCATAGATCTGGGCGAATTGCGAGCTCTTCCATATCCCCGGACAAATTCCTGCGCTAACATGACATTGTCCGAAATATTTCTGCCCTTCACGAATGCTCCCTGACTGGGGTCAATAATACCTGGTAATATACCTTCAATCCTGTTCGCCATAATTTTCGTGATAATTTTATAGACCACATTGCAGCATGCAATTGGTCTGAAGTCGCCGACCTTCAGATTATCCGGCTTCTTCGGAATTAAGGCCACCGCAGTGTGATTAAGCTGCGCCAAAATGTCACCTGTCTGAAAGAATTCCAGTACTACAGCCGTAACTTCCTCTCCCACAGTGTTCCACAGCTTCTTAAAAAATCCTACCGTATAGCCATCCGGACCCGGAGACTTATCATCTGCCATTGCAAATAGCGCCTGCTTAACTTCAATACTCGCCACATCCTGATCCAAGTAGGCTCTTTCAACTTCGGTAATCTTCGTACTCGCATCAAATATGCTCGGATCCGTGGCCAATCTGTCCTTCTTCATACCGAATAGACCTTTGTAGAACTCAGCAAATAACTCTCCCATGCGACTATTGGAAGTAACGATCTGATTGTCACTATCCATAATTGCAGGGATACCTCCTCCTTTTCGTGCAGAGACCATAGAGTGAAAATATTGGGATCCCTTATCCGCCTGAGTAATATGATTTATCCTTCCCTTTTGCGCAAGAAAAGAAGACTCCGCCAAATAGAACAACATTGCTTGCTTCTTCAATTTACGCAATACCGCAACATCATCCTCCGAGGCATTCTTAGCATCGAATTCATCAAAAGCCTTGTTGTACTCTGCATCCGCAGCCTTTGCCTTCTCGGAATCGCACTCTTCCATGTGATGATTATTTTCACCACAATTAGTGCACCAGGGTCTGCAATAATCATAGATGATCTTTTGCACAAACAGTTCACCAGATGGAATACGAAAAGTCACCTCCTCCTTAAGCTTTCTTGATGTATCAATCCATACCAAGAGACGTGCATAATAGCCCCTTAACTCAAGAGTACCATTGTCCATAAGGATAGGTTCTCCTAGTGAAGTAGCAATTTTCTCTAACGACTTCTTGTGCCAGTACGCCTTTGGCAAGTGTTCCATCCTTATCCAAACTGGTTTAGTGGCTTGGATGGTCGCATCATATTGCCCAGATTCATCAACTAGCATCATGAACAACTTCTTCCCATGGAGATAATGGTCAGGACCATTCATCACCTGATCTCTATCCTCTGCACTGTTGAACTTGAACATGACATATCCATTCTGCTTGGTCTGAACATTACACTGCACCTTCCACTTCGCTACCAATAATGTACGAATGGCATACATACCTGGAAAGAATCCTGGAAACACACCCAAGAACCCGAAAAAAGGCTTATGTAAATCCTTATGAATCTCTTCATCAGTGAGCACGAAATCGACACTATCTCCATTGTTTGCAACAACTTCAATGTCCGACTTATTCATTAGAATTTCAGGATCATCCCATCTCCTTCTCCTCTCTAATTTCGGATCATTCCAATCTCTTGGATGCACTTGCTGATTCTTCTCTGATTAATATTCAAGTCGGCCGTACCATTGTTGTTCTTTTGACCCGAATTATTCCCCACATTCATCACCATTGTTATGGATGAATTTCGATAAAACAGATCGGATTCACCAAAACAACCAAGATCACAGAACAAGCAAAATATCAATCCGAACTACACCAGAAACAAATCGATTTCAAGAACAAGCATAACAACTCGATCTCAAAACCGAACTACACCAGCAACAAATCGATTTACAAAACCGTAATCCACCAATCACCAAACTGGATTCAAAAATCAAGAAATAGCAAAACTTGAATCAAAACCGATTAAGCCCTATGTGAAATCGAATTCAAGACTCAACCTTAAAACCGAATTCGTTTAAGCACTAAATCGGATGCACACACACATAGAATCATGCTCCAAATCGAAAAACAAACAAGACTCAAGAAGATGGATCGAATAAACCTGGAAACCGTGGAGACCTCGATCGCCAAGCAATCCGAATTCAAGTTTTGCGTCCGAAATTGTATTCCGATCAAATTCTCCAATCTTTGTGCTAAATCCGATCCAAAGTGCTGGACTTTGATTATAATTCGTGCTGAAAATTATAATCAAAACCTTTATACTCCTTTGCCCAACCAAATCCCAATCCAAATCGAAGAAAGATTGAGTTTTTCAAACAAATCTCCTTCTCGAACAAGGATTTAGATGAGAGACCAATTCGATCACCCTCCCAAATCCAGATCCGAATCTGTATCCTCAATCCAAATCCAATTCACGATCAAGATCCACCAAGAACCCTCTTTGCCGAATTCAAACCCTACTCCAAAGCCGATTTAGATAAAAAATGCACCACGAATTGCATATAGTTTTGTGCGGAATCCAGAGTAGAATCCGTTAAACCATAATTCATCGGTGCATTGTTAAAGAAATTGAAGAAATTGGCTTCCAGAAGATGGAAGAAAGGCTGCGCCTTTTTTCTTCTTTTTTTTCGCCCCAGAGCTAGAGAGAGAATATTATTGAGAGCTCTTTCGAGATTATTGAGAGCTCTTTCGAGTAAATAGGTAAATAGTATAGACGGTGGAACCCACGGTAGAGCCCTAAAAGAGCCCTACCAAATACAAAAAGAATCCAACCCTAGGGAAAAAAGAGCGCGGGGGGGGGGGGGGAGGAGGGTACCTAAATGAGTACCCCCCTCCCCCCAATTATTCTTAAAGAAATGCTAACCCTAAGCTAGAAAGTACTAAGCCTAGGGAGAAAGAACTGCAAGTCCAAATGTGTGAATCTGGACCTATACATAGCAACCAGAAATGTGTACTGGCTCTTCATATGAAAACCTCGTCACAGCCGAGACTCGGATCTCAGGTCTTTAAGAGAAATAATGAAGAAGACGTCAGTGGTAGACAAAAAGCGCAGCCGAGTGTGGTGTACTCGGGTCTTGAATGATCGCCATGATGTGCTGGTGTTGCTGAATCCGAATGAAGCTAGGACCGCCAAAGGAGGAGCAGCTTCTACCATATACACCCCTAAGGTGAGGATAGAGGGGTGTTATTGGCCTTCAAACGTTCTCGTGATATGAACCGAGGCTAATTTAGGGGGCAAGAGTGTCGTAGGCAGTGCCAATAGCTCTTGTGAATCCCTCTAAAAGTAGTCCTCCTAAGGATGGAGAGAACGGACACAACTTATACGGCGTGCGTCAGGCCTGGCGATTGTGTAATCGCCCACTCCATTTTGAGCAAATGGACAGCTTTATGCTAATTTAACACAAAAAGTGTAGCGCAAGCATAGGGCGCGTAATAACCGTCAAGTCCAAGTACCAACTAGTAGTGGATTAATTAATTTTGCGTACGCTAATTAATTAATCCACTACCCAACTCCTATGGTCAAGCAACCAAATGTAGAAAGGCCACTCTCCCACCCTCCAAGTGAAAAATATGCACTTATCCACCAAATACAATTTTAGCCCAAAGAGAAGGCCAAAACTCCATAATAATCCACAAGTTAGGGCCCAAATATGAAGGAAATTCACCCCAAAAATAATGCATGTAATCTAGAAAAATACTCCATTTAATTAGGCCCAAGAATCCTATCATTCAGCCCAGTCAATTTTTGCCCCACCATGTGAAGCCATTGACCGAATTTCTTATGTTTTAGCCCAGTGGCTCGGGCCAAATCCCAATCCGTATGACCCGCTCACCAAAAGCAACTCCTTTGCGGCGGTTTTTAGCCCAGAAGCGCCGGTTTTCAGCCCATGAGCTCGGCCCAGGTTACAAACCGCGTGACCCGGCCAGATGGTTCACCCGCGCGACAACCGGGTCCTTCAACCGGTTTTCAACCGGGTTATAAAAGACCCGGGCTTCATATTATTTTTCAGCCCAGCACTAAATGAAACGGCCCAATCAGCTCGGCCTAATAACACTTTCAGTAGGGTTTTGTGGCTCTGACCCGATTTCCTCTTAGCGGGTCATTTAACCCGCGCCGAGAATTAACCCTAAGCAACTGCCCTTGCCCATTTCCGCGGCCCAGCAGTGCTTTTATTCAGCCCAACCCATTTGCCTTGAAAACCCTAGTTTGCCTCCAACTCGTTTCTACTTCCTCGGGTTTTCTGACCCGGCGGCGCCCGAAACGGGTCGTGCTCCCAGAACCACAGCCTTGCCGGATTCGCGATTTTCCGGCGACGGAGGTCGCCGGAATCTGGAAATTTTGGCCGGAATTTTGCGTCAAATTTCGCCGAAATCTGGAAATTTTGCATCAATTTTTCGAAACAATTCTATCAAAATATGGGCATCTTCCCTTGTGAATTTTGGCCGGAATTAGCAACAAAACAAGGAGTTTCTACATCCAAAACCGAGCATTAGCAATCCGGCCAAACAAACACCTTTCTCCTTGCCGGAAACACTTTTTTACGGTGAGCAAAAACAACACAATCAACACTCCTTAATTCTCTTTTCCAGCCCTAGAATGCATCCCAAACATGAACAAATCCGAATCCGAATCTAAGGCTAGAGAACCAAGGCAATTTCCTGCTTTTCCATCGCCGGAAAAACATTTTTCCGGCGACCTCCGATCGGAAAATCCGAAAAAAGCCAACCTCCAATTTTACTTCAACTCCGAAATTTCCAACAACTGTTCCGATCGGATAATGCATAACAAAACGAACCGAATCCTTCAAAGCATAACAAGCATTATAATTCACCGGAAAGAAGTGTTTTTTCCGGCGAACCCGACCGGAAAATTCTAGCAATCATCATCCAAATAATCCAACCTGTACGAAAAATCTGCTCCTCCATTCATCAAGATCCGAATACTATCATGAGATTGAAACAACGGGGAGAAAACCTTGGGCCTATGGTCGTTAATGATTCCAATTAAACCAATTAACTCCAAACATCTGTCCTGAATCCGACTAATCCCACACCATCAACCCCATCGAACAATAACATTCAAACACCCAAAATCTTGAATCCCACATGAGTGTTCATCAGTCAAAAAAATAAATTTAAATTCTTGGCATGCAAATAGCAATCTGGTCGAGGTTCCAATTAAAGCAAACAATCATGGACAGTGTGCCATCTGATCACATGAATGCCCTCTCAACAGGTCCATCATGAACTCTTCCAAATACTATAAAAATTCATGCATCAAATTCATCTCTACTCTCAATCCAACATGAACATCACATTGACTATCCACCATAAACATATAATCTTCCATACAAACCGACACAGATTCAACATAAACAAACCCCTCAACAATCCTCCAGATTAGATCTATCAACGAAAGATTAAAACTTACTTGGAACAATGATAGATCTTCATCAAATACACTCCATCACCAACTTCAAGATCGAAAATCTGATCTTCACCCAAAACCTTCAGATCCAAAGATCAAATCTTCAAATTCAAGCGCAAATCATACCTCGAAAGATGCCCGGTGAGGAATCCAACATTAATGTCGGATTCCTCGCCGGAGACTCTGAATCGTAGGAGAGAAACTGGAAGAAAATCGGCCCTGGGAAGTTCGGAGAAGGGCTGCGCCCTTTTTTCTCTCCAGAGAGAATTCTCTCTCTATTATTGAGAGCTCTTTCGACGTAAATAGGTAAATAGTATAAACGATGGGACCTGCAGTGGAGCCCTAAATAGGCCCCACCAAATACAAAAGCGTCCAACCATAGGATAAGTATGTAATCCTATGGAGTAAGTCCACAAAGAAAAGTAGGGGGGGGACGGGAGAGTGCAAAACTAAAAGTTAGCTTTCCCCCATCCCCCCCTTTTGCTAAGTAAAGATCTACGAATCCTAAGCATGATAATGCAAAGGGAGAAACAACACAACCTGGAAAAACACAGGCTATAAAACCCAAGGAAATGGGGTGAGAACAAACTCACTACCCATCAACAAACAATCCGCTTCTACCCCTAACAAATGGGGCCTTCTTCATTTGAGTTCCATAGTGCAGCCGAGGTTTGTGGTACTCGGGTCTTGAAGTGATGAAGCAACTGGAATGGCAATGAAGGTACCGTGATCCAAAGACTTGATGAATGAAAATCTCCTAGTGCAGCCGAGAGTGTCTCGGGTCTTGGATGTCGCCTAAATTTGGAGCTGTCTTCAAGTGGCACCGTCTGGTACGAATGAGGATCAGCTTCTACCATATACACCCCTAAGATGAAGAAAGAGGAATGTTATTGGCCTTCTAGCATTCCCATTTATTGAACCGAAGTTAACCATATGGGCAAAGATTAATGAGGCCGTGCCTCCAACCTTTGGGACTCCCAGTCAGATTAACCTCCTAAAGGTGTGAGAATGGATGCACTTGTACCGCGTGCACCAGGCGTGGCGAGTGTGTACTCGCCCACTCCATTTTGAGCAAATGGACAGCTATATGCTAATTTAACACCAAAGAGTGTAGCGCGAGTATAAAGCGCAAAGTAACCGTTAAATCATAAGTAACAAACTAGGCTTAGGGTAAAGAGCATCGGAGTGTAAATCCATACTCTAAAACCTATTGCCTCTCTGTGCAATCAAGTTGCCACAGCCTCTAGAAAACCGAGAAGACCAAATTTTGGAATCCATTGGGCCGAGAGCAACCCCTCCTTGGCGCTGGAAATCGTAACAATCTGCCCCCAAAAACTTCAAAACCGGCGCCAAAAGCCCCTAGTCATGATGCCGTTATCCAGCAACCAGTCGCCATAAACCATCGCTGCATGTTGCATGTTCCAGCACAACGGCTGGCGCCTAGTACAGCGCTAGGAATGAAGCACATCCCCCTGCAAAGTGAAGCACCGGGTGTTAGACAGGAAGCACCCAACACCCGCCAAAGATGCCGTTGTCCAGTAACCAGTCGCCGTAAACCATCGCTACATGATGCACGATCCAGCACAACGCCTGGCGCCTAGTACAGCGCCAGGAATGAAGCACCTCGCCCTGCAAATGAAGCACCGGGTGCTAGACAGGAAGCACCAAACACCCGCCAAACAGCCTCTTTATCTAGAATAAGTGCTCATCCGGAAATAGCCTATTCATCACCATGTAGCAATCCTTCATGATGATTTTCACCACTCTTTCCGAACTTGGTTGAGCGCCATCCATAACCACATTGTTCCTTTCCCTCCAAAGGCGATAAACTGTGGTGATCAAGGCTAGTATACCAAACTTCTTTCGCAACTTGGAGCCTTTAATTTGCCTCTTCACCCAAGTCATGGAACTAGGGATTGAATTAGTTCGTCTCCTTAAACCAATCCAAGCCCGAATACGCCCCCAAACAACCTCAGATAATTCACACTTGAAGAACAAATGCTCATTTGTCTCCTTCTCCAAATGGCATAAAGAACATACCTTCTCCATGCTATCCCCTTCCTCCATCCGATGCTTATCTTTAGTATGCAGTCTCTGGATGACCGCCAACCAAGTGATGAATGAGAATTTCGGCGGAACAAACCCACGCCAAATACTGTTGAAAACCCTTTCACTTGATCGACCAACATCATAGACATTCGGGTATCTATGACGATGCATATGAAGATAAGCTACACTAGTAAACTTTCCCGAGCCAGACCAAACGCCTAGATGGCCGATTACCTCTTGCAAATCACCATTAAACATTGCGAACAATTCATCCCTGAGTTGGCAGAGATCACCAAAGTAGCTCGAGTATCTCTCCCCTAATCTACCATTTGCAATCCTCGGATTTAATCCCCAAAAATCTACCCCCTGAAGGTAGTACGAATGAATCCATTGGACCCAAAGGCTATCCTTTTTCAAGTGAACATCCCACAGCCTTTTAGCCATTGAAGCCCGATTCCACGTAACAAAGTCTCTCAAACCGAGGCCTCCAAAAGACTTAGGCGCACAGAGTTTCTTCCATGCAACCTTTGCCTTATGTTTACCTCCCCATAAGAACCTTTTGCATTTCTGTTCGAGAGCATCCATTACCGTAGTTTGTATAACAAAATTCTGGATCCAGAATCCCGCAATACCTCCAACAATTGATCTCACAAGTTCCAATTTGCCTGCATATGAGAGGGTATGGCCCTTCCATTTAGCTATTTCCGAATCTACCTTTCCCAATAGAGTACCGAATTGCGTCACCTTCAACTTACTGGAATCAAGTGGCACGCCTAGGTATCTAACGGGGAATGTCGCCCAAGGAATACCTGTGAAGCTCAAATCCTCCTTTATGCCAACCCCAAAGAACTTCGACTTTGCTGCATTAATTCCCAAACCCGAAGTGCGCTCAAACTCATTCAAGGCATCCATGAGTATATGTACAGAACTCGTGTTCGCCTTAGAAAAGAGCATGAGATCATCTGCAAAGGCCAAATGCGTGATCCGAAGAGTCTCGCATCTCGGATGGAATGTAAAATGCCTAGATGCCGTCCTCCTTTTCAGTAATCTCGAGAAATACTCCATGCAGATCACAAACAGGTGAGGCGACAAAGGGTCACCCTGACGAATACCCCTCTGTCCCTGAAAGTGATCGCACAGTTTACCGTTGACTGCAATCGAGAACGAAGAAGTGCACACACAGGTCATAATTCTGTTCGTTAGCCTTTCCGGAAATCCCAGTCCAAGTAAAACTTCTTCTAAGAAATCCCAAGAGACTGTATCAAACGCTTTTTGAAGATCCACCATAATCATACATCTGGGCGAATTTCGAACTCTTCCATATCCCCGGACAAATTCCTGCGCTAGCATGACATTATCCGAAATGTTTCTGCCCTTCACGAATGCTCCCTGACTAGGGTCAATAATACCTGGTAAAATACCTTCAATCCGGTTCGCCATAATCTTCGTGATAATTTTATAGACCACATTGCAGCATGCGATTGGTCTGAAGTCGCCGACCTTCAGATTATCCGGCTTCTTCGGAATTAGGGCCACCGCAGTGTGATTAAGCTGCGCCAAAATGTCGCCTGTCTGAAAGAATTCCAGTACTGTAGCCGTAACTTCCTCTCCCACTGTATTCCACTGCTTCTTAAAAAATCCTGCCGTATAGCCATCCGGACCCGGAGACTTATCGTTTGCCATCGCAAATAGCGCCTGTTTAACTTCAATACTCGCCACATCCTGATCCAAGTAGGCTCTTTCCACCTCGGTAATCTTCGTACTCGCATCAAATATGCTCGGATCCGTGGCCAATCTATCCTTCTTCATACCGAATAGTCCTTTATAAAACTCAGCAAATAACTCTCCCTTGCGACTATTGGAAGTAACGATCCGATTGTCACTATCAATAATTGCAGGGATACCTCCTCCTTTTCGTGCAGAGACCATAGAGTGAAAATACTGTGATCCCTTATCCGCCTGAGTAATATGATTAATCCTTCCCTTTTGCGCAAGAAAAGAAGACACCGCCAAATAAAACAACATTGCTTGCTTCTTCAATTTGCGCAATGCCGCAACATCATCCTCCGAGGCATACTTAGCATCGAATTCATCAAAAGCCTTGTTGTACTCCACATCCGCAGCCTTTGCCTTCTCGGAAATATGGCTTAAGTCAAGTCGATCCAATTCCTTCAAGGGGTACTTCATACGAAACAATTTCCTGGTCACCGAAAACTGCTTAGTCCCTTCAACCGACGGACTCCAATAATCTTCTACAATTTGTCCACAATTCGGATGACCCAACCACATATTCTGGAAGCGAAAAGGCCTTCCCTTTCCATCTATCTCCTGCGACATATCCACCACCATGGGAGAGTGGTCTGATTGAGCCGAGATTGGTAAGAAGGTTGTACGGCAAGCAGCTTCATCCCAACCGTGATTCAATAGCACTCTATCCAGCTTCCTCCAAATCTTCCAGTCCGCACTATGCCAGGTTAGATGTTCTCCCAAAGCAGGTGCATCCCTAAGTCCACACTTTACACAGACATCCTGAAATTCCTTCATCGGATACAGACTAGATACATTAGTCCCATAATGATCTTCAACGCTAAGGATAGCATTAAAGTCACCAAGGACCATCCAAGGTGCATTCAGGCTAGCTCCAAACGACTTCAACTCCTCCCATAGTGGTAAACGCGCCAAACGTCCTTCACTATGCCCATACACAAATGTGCAGAAAAACTCAATACCAGAAACAAGATTACGAACTTTCAGATGAATACATTGCGGCGTTTTCCCTAGAACATCAACCAAGAAGCCTTTCGGATCCCAGATGATTAATATCCTCGAGTTCTGCCACAGTTCAAAATTGTGCGTAAACTTCCATCCCTTAAAACTTTTCAGAAAAATGCGCAACACCTTATCCTCCATTTTTGTTTCCAACAAACCACACAGACCAACTCTATTCGTGGAGATGATATTTTTCACCCACCTCCTTCTCACAGGGGCCGATAGACCCCTGACATTCATTGCTGATGTATTCATTGGGAAACAGAGGTCCCTTGTGGCTTCGGACCGCCGCCTTCAGTTGATTTACTTCCAGAACTGTCTGAATGACTCCTTGTAGCTGATAGCATTCGCTGAAAAGGTTTCTGGATACCCTTCCCTTGCTCATTTAATCGAGTCCTACTCTTGCTTCTAGACCTAGTCAAAACCCCGGATGCGGAGGGAGGTCTACTCTTACTCTTACTCCTATGCAATCTTGGTATTTTAGAGCCCCGAGCATCTGGATGAATCATCTGCTTAGGCAGTTTTCCCGCCCCTTCAATCGGATTATCATCATCTCCAAACGCTGGCTATTTTTTCTCGATTTCCATGGCCGAACGAGTGCTGGATTGCTTGCGCTCAGTGCTTCTACCGCGCGCATTTTGTGCTTGTTTTCCAACGCCAGCAGCTCCAGGCAGCGCTTGAGCAGAATTGGTGCCAACGCCGTGTCCAGCTCCAACATCTCCAGGCGCTGTTCGTCTTGATTTTACGCCCACGCCACGAATTCCAGCGCCCGTGCTTGCAGCGCCAGTGCTTATGGCTACGGGTGTAGGTGCTGCAGGCAGCGCAACAACGGCCCGATGATCATCATCCTGCACTCCCCGAATGGTTATTCCTGGCCCTTTTATTGCACTTCCAACTCTCTCGATATTCTTGACTATGCTTTCAACCACTTTTCCTTTCCCTTTCCTTTGCCTTTCTACCTCCTCATTGTCCGAAGAGGCGTCCTCAATGGTCACATTCTCATTGCCTCCAACCGAATTTGAGTTCTGATTATCTCCAATGGTTTCAGCTTGCATCTTCTGAACCCAAACATGATCATTGTACCGAGTTCTCATGCTTTTCTTGCCCTTCGCCTTCACAACTTTGCTCTCGGCCATAGGTTTCTTTTGTTGTGTCTCCTTGGCATTCCAATAGCCATCGCACTCTTCCATAAGATGATTGTTTTCACCACAATTAGTGCACCAAGGTCTGCAATAATCATAGATGATCTTTTGCACAAACAATTCACCAGATGGAATACGAAAAGTCACCTCCTCCTTAAGCTTTCTTGAAGTGTCAATCCATACCAAAAGACGTGCATAATAGCCCCTTAACTCAAGAGTACCATTGTCCATAAGGATAGGTTCTCCTAGTGAAGTAGCAATTTTCTCTAACGACTTCTTGTGCCAGTACGCCTTTGGCAAGTGTTCCATCCTTAACCAAACTGGTTTAGTGGCTTGGATGGTCGCATCATATTGCCCAGATTCATCAACTAGCATCATGAACAACTTCTTCCTATGGAGATAATGGTCTGGACCATTCATCACCTGATCTCTATCCTCTGCACTGTTGAACTTGAACATGGCATATCCATTCTGCTTGGTCTGAACATTACACTGCACCTTCCACTTCGCTACCAACAATGTACGAATGGCATACATACCTGGAAAGAATCCCGGAAACACACCCAAGAACCCGAAAAAAGGCTTATGTAAATCCTTGTGAATCTCTTCATCAGTGAGCACGAAATCGACACTATCTCCATTGTTTGCAACAACTTCAATGTCCGACTTGTTCATTAGAATTTCAGGATCATCCCATCTCCTTCTCCTCTCTAATTTCAGATCATTCCAATCTCTTGGATGCACTTGCTGATTCTTCTTCTGATTAACATTCACATCGGCCGTATCATCACCATTGTTATTCCTTTCACCCGATTTATTCCCCACATTCATCACCATTGTAATGGCTGAATTCCGATAAAACAGATCGGATTCACCAAGACAACCAGATCACAAACGAAAACAAACAATCCGATCAGGAGAACACCAATCGGAAGCACACCAACAATGAACAAAGCTTGCACTCTAAAACGAAAAACCCTAGGATTAATCGGTTTCAAGAACAAACTTAACACCAAACCGAAATCACCAAACCCTGGACAACTTCAAGAACATGCAAAACATGCACCAAAAGCTTGAAATCAAAACCGTAATCCACCAATGTTAAAACCGAGTTCGAAATCAAGCAAGAACAATACTTGAAACAAAACCGATTTAAAACCTAAGAGAAATCGAATCAAGAATTGATCTTAAAACCGAAAGCTTTCAAGTACTAGATCGGATGCACACATACATAAAATCATGCTTCAAATCGAAATACAGACAAAACTCAAGAAGATGGATCGAATAAACCTGGAAACCGTGAAAACCGTGATCTCCAAGCAAACCGAATTCAATTCTTGCATCCGAAGTTGGATTCCGATCGAAAACTCCAATCTTGGTGCCAAATCCGATCCAAGTTGTAGGAATTTGATTATAATTCGTGCTGAAAATTATAATCAAAACCTTTATACTCCTTTGCACACACCAAATCCCAATCCTAATCGAAGAAAGATTGAGTTTTTCAATCAAATCTCCTTCTCGAACAAGGACTTAGATGAGAGACCAATTCGATCACCCTCCCAAATCCAGATCCGAATCTGTATCCTCAATCCAAATCCAATTCACGATCAAGATCCACCAAGAACCCTTGTTGCTGAATTCAAACCCTACTCCAGAGCCGATTTAGATCAAAAACTCACCACGAATTGCATATAGTTTTGTGCGGAATCCAGAGTAGAATCCGTTAAACCATAATTCATCGGTGGATTGTTAATGAAATTGAAGAAATCGGCCTCCAGAAGATGGAAGAAAGGCTGCGCCTTTTTTCTTCTTTTTTTCGCCCCAGAGCTAGAGAGAGAATTTTATTGAGAGCTCTTTCACTATTGAGAGCTCTTTCGAGATTCTATGGGTGGTGGTGCATTTGAGAGCTCTTTCAACATAAATAGGTAAATAGTATAGACGGTGGAACCCATGGTAGAGCCCTAAAAGAGCCCTACCAAATGCAAAACATAATCCAACCCTAAGCTAAAAACCTAGGGAAAAAGATGCGGTGGGGGGAGAGGGATACCCAATTGAGTACCCCCCTCCCCCCCAATTATTTTTAAAGTAATGCTAACCCTAAGCTAGAAAGTACTAAGCCTAGGAAAAATAACTGCAAGTCCGGATGTGTGAATCTGGACCTATACATAGCAACCAGAAATGTGTACTGGCTCTTCATATGAAAACCTCCTCGCAGCCAAGACTCAGGTCTCAGGTCTTGAGGAAAATAGTGAAGAGAACGCCAGTGGTAGACAAAAAGCGTAGCCGAGTGTGGTGTACTCGGGTCTTAAATGGTCACCATGGTGTGCTGGTGTTTCTAAATCCGAATGAAGCTAGGGCCGCCAAAGGAGGAGCAGCTTCTACCATAAACACCCCTAAGGTGAGGATAGAGGGGTGTTATTGGCCTTCAAACGTTCTCGTGATATGAACCGAGGCTAATTTAGAGGGCAAGAGTGTCGTAAGCAGTGCCAATAGCTCCTGTGAATCCCTCTAAAAGTAGCCCTCCTAAGGGTGGAGAGAACAGACACAACTTATACGGCGTGCGTCAAGCCTGGCGATTCTGTAATTGCCCACTCCATTTTGAGCAAATGGACAGTTGTATACTAATTTAACACAAAAGTGTAGCGCGAGCATAGAGCGCAAAATAACCGTCAAGTCCAAGTAACAACTAGCAGTGGATTAATTAAGTTTGCGTACGCTAATTAATTAACCCACTACCCAACTCCTATGGTCGTGCAACCAAATGTAGAAAGGATGCTCTCCTACCCTCCGAGGGAAAATATGCAATTATCAACCCAATACAATTTTAGCCCAAAGAGAAAGCTAAAACTCAACAAAAATCACCAATTAGAGCCCAAAAAATGAAGCAAATTCAGCCCAAGAGTAGGCTGAAAATTCCCAATTTAATTAGGCCCTAGAACCCTTGAATTCGGCCCACCCACTTGATTTATTCACTCGGCCCAGCAGCTCCATTTTCGGCCCAGCGCTCGGCCTAGTACCCAATAGCTAGGGTTTCAACTTGACCGCAGCACCTCCTTTAATGTTGCCATTGACCGGGTTAAAAATTGGGTTATAAGCTTGTTTTGACCGCAACACCTCCTTCTATCATTATTTCGGCCCAGTAGCGTCGAATTCGGCCCAGTAGAGCCTTTTATTACGGCCCAGCAGCTTGGCCAGCCTTCCATCCGCGTGACCCGGCCTCAATACCCGGTTTACAACCGGGTTATAAGATGACCCGGGTACTATTTTCAAATCAGCCCAGCCGCATGTGATCTTTCGGCCCAGCAGCTGAATAAACGGCCCAACAGCTTTGGCCTAGTAGCTAGGGTTTAAGCCCTTGCTCCGAATTCCTTCCTTAACGGGTCATATGACCCAGCCGCCACCCAACGGGTCAAAACCCTAAAAAGCTTCAGACCCAGTTCACCTTGTTCAGAGTTTTTGACCCGACGGCGCACACGGCCGGTTCGAGCACCCAGATCCAAAATCCTGCCGGACTCGCATTTTTCCGGCGACGAAGAACCCCCGGAAACTGGGAAAAGTCACCGGAATCCCGAAAATTTTTTGCAAAACTTTCCACCCAAATCTGGGCTTTCTTCCCGCGGGTAATTTTGACCAGATATAGCATAAAAACACGGAAATTCCTTCCTCCAAACCAAGCAAATGCATTCCGGCAAAACACTTACCTTGCCGGAATCTAGAAAAATGTGGCTGAAAATTCCACCCAAATCTGGGCACCTATCCCACGCGCAATGCCGACCGGATATAGCACCGAAATCATGGAAATTCCTTTCTCCAAACCAAGAAAAGCATTCCGGCCGAACATGTACCTTTCTTCTTGACGGGATCGCATTTTTTCCAATGGGCAAAAACAACCAAATCAATACCCGTTTATTCACTATTCCATCCTTAATAAGCATATCCGAGTCAAGGAACAGAGAATCGAGGCTAATTAATGGTGTACACTCACCAGAATAGTGTTTTCCGGCGACGTCCGATCGGAAAATCGAAAATCCAACCTCCAAAACCAAAATTCACCAAACACGTCCGAATCCTTCCAACCATCATCATCCAAATAATCCATCCGTCATGAAAAATCTGCTCCTCTATTCATCTAGATCCGAACATTATCATGAGATTGAAATAACGTGGAAAATACCTTGGGCCTATCATCGTTGATGATTCCAATTAAACCTATTCTCTCCAAACATCTGTCTTGAATCCGACTAATCCCAAACCATCAACCCCATCAAACAATAACATTCAAACATCCAAAATCTTGAATCCCACACGAGTGTTCATCAGTCAAGAAAATAAATGTAAATTCTTGGCATGAAACATAGCAATCTGGTCAAAGTTCCAATTAAAGCAACCAATCATGGACTGTGGGGATCACATGAATGCCTTCTCAATAGATCCATCATGAACTCTTCCAAATACTAAAAAAATTCATGCTTCAAATTCATCTCTACTCTCAATCCAACATGAACATCACATTGACTATCCACCATTAACATATAATCTTCCATACAAACCCACACAGATTCATCATAAACAAACCCCTCATCAATCATCCAGATTAGATCTATCAACGAAAGATTAAAACTTACTTGGAACAATGATAGATCTTCATCATAAACGCTCCATGAACAACTTCAAGATCGAAAAGTCTGATCTTCACCCAAAACCTCCAGATCCAAAGATCACATCTTCAAATTCAAGCACAAATCATACCTCGAAAGATGCCCGACGAGGAATCCAACATTAATGTCGGATTCCTCGCTGGAAACTCTAAATCGTAGGAGAGAAACTGGAAGAAAATTGGCCCCGGTAGTCCGGAGAAGGGCTGCGCCCTTTTTTCTCTCCAGAGAGAATTTTCTCGTGGGAGCTCTTTCTTTTTGAGAGCTCTTTCGATGTAAATAGGTAAATAGTATAGACAGTGGAACCTGCAGTAGGGCCCAAAAAGGATCCCACCAAATACAAAAAAGAATCCAACCTTAGGTTTCGTGGTGAAACCAAGGAGTAAATCCGCAAGAGAGATAGGGGGGGGGATGGGAGAGTGCAAATCCAAAGGATAGCACTCCCCCATCCCCCCTTTTAACTAATAAAGGAACTACCAACCCTAAGCAAGATAATCGAGCTAAGGGAGATAACAACACAACCTGGAAAAACACAGGCTATAAAACCCAAGAAAAATGGGGTGAGAACAAACTCACTACCCATAGTTAAATAATCCGCTTCTACCCCTAACAGATAGGGCCTTCTTCAATCGAATTCTATAAAGCAGCCGAGTGTTGTGAGACTCGGGTCTTGAGTTAACGTCAAAGCTGGAATGCTGATGAAGATAGCACGATCCAATGCAGCCGAGTAAGACTCGGGTCTTGAATATTAATCAGTTGTTGAAGCCGTTGATCCTCTGTTGAGTGAAGAAACCGCTTCTACCATGTACATACCTAAGGTGAAGATAGAGGAATGTTATTGGCCTTCAGACATTCTCTTGTTGGCGCCGAGAGTGATTTGGAGGGCAAGAGTAAAACGAGGCCGTGCCTACTACCCTTGCTAATCCCTGTTGAATCAACCTCCTGAAGATGAGAGAATGGATACACTTGTACCGCGTGCATCAAGTGTGGCGATTATGTAATCGCCCACTCCATTTTGAGCAAATGGACAGCTTTATGCTAATTTAACACAAAAGTGTAGCGCGAGCATAGAGCGCATAATGACCGTCAAATCCAAGTAACAACTAGCGGTGGAGTAATTAATTTTGCGTACGTTAATTAATTATCCAACTACCAAACTCCTATGATCAGGAAACCAAATGTAGAAAGGTTGCTCTCTCATCCTCCCAGGGGAAAATTTTCAATTATCCACCCAATACAATTTTAGCCCAAGGATATGACCAAAACTCAACAAAAATCCACAAATTAGAGGCCAAAAATGAAGCAAATTCAGCCCAAAAATAAGGAATAATAGCTGAAAATTTCTCTAATTAATTAGGCCCAAGTTACCTTTAATTCAGCCCAGACGCTTAGTTTTTAACTTGGGCCAGCAGCTCCTCTTTTCGGCCCTGCAACATGGCCCAGTTCCTCTAGGGTTTCAGCTTAACACAGCCGCCACCTTAGCTTTGCCATTTCCGGGTTAAAACCGGGTTATATCCCGACCCGTTTCTTCATGATTTTTCAGCCCAGCATTGGCCCAGGAATTCAGCCCAGGAGCGACATTTATTCAGCCCAACTCGGCTTAATCTCTTACCGCGTGACCTGGCTCCTCAAACCGGGCGTCAACCGGGTTATAAGCTCGACCCGAACCTCAGATTATCTTTCAGCCCAACTTCTATTTCAAATCGGCCCAAGCACTCGGCCCAACTGTAGCAGCGTTAGGGTTTAGTAATCTGACCCGGATTCCCTCCCTGGCGGGCCACTTGACCCGCGCCGCCGGCCGACGGGTCAAAGCCCTACTTCTTGTTTCAGCCCGTCATCAGCTTCATCTGGCCCAGCTTCTAGGCCCAAATTCTAGGGCTTAAAACCTTAGATTGATTAAACCCATTTCTACCTAATCGGGTAATCTGACCCGGCGGCGCCCAGGTGGGTTCCTCGTTGGAATCACGGTTTTCCAGCGCCGGAAAACCGCCGGAAACTGGAAATTTTAGCCGGAATCCACAAAATTTTGCACAAACAAATTCTATCAAAATCTGGGCATCTTCCCTTATGAATTTCGGCTGGAATTAGCAACAAAAACAAGGAGTTCCACGTCCAAAACCGAGCATGAGCAATCCGGCCAAACAAACACCTTTCTCCTTGCCGGAAACGCTCTTTTCCGGCGAGAAAAAACAACACAATCAACACTCCTTAATTCTCTTTTCCAGCCCTAAAATACATCCCAAACAAGAACGAATACGAATCTGAATCTAAGGCTAGAGAACTAAGACAATTTCATGCTTTTCCATCGCTGGAAAATTGTTTTTCCAGCGGCCTCCGATCGGAAAATCCGAAGAAACCAACCTCCAATTTTACTTCAACTCCGAAATTTCCAACAACTCTTCCAATCGGATAATGCATAACAAAACGAACCGAATCCTTCAAAGCATAACAAGCATTATAATTCACCGGAAAAAAGTGTTTTTTCCGACGAACCCGATCGAAAAATTCAAACCATTATCATCGAAAATATCCATCCTTTACAGAAAATCTAATCCTCCATTCATCTAGATCTGAATATTATCATGAGATTGAATCAACGGGGAAAATACCTTGGGTCTATGGTCGTTAATGATTCCAATTAAACCAATTATCTCCAAACATCTGTCTTGAATCCGACTAATCCCAAACCAACAACCCCATCGAACAATAACATTCAAACACCCAAAATCTTGAATCCCACATGAGTGTTCATCAGCAAGAAAATAAATTTAAATTCTTGGCATGCAACATAGAAATCTGGTTGAAGTACCAATTAAAACAAACAATCATGGACAGGGTGCCATCTGATCACATGAATGCCCTCTCAACAGATCCATCATGAACTCTTCCAAATACTATAAAAAATTCATGCTTCAAATTTATCTCTACTCCCAATCCAACATGAACATCACATTGACTATCCACTATAAACAAATAATCTTCCATACAAATCCACACAGATTCATCATAAATAAACCCCTCATCAATCATCAAGATTAGATCTATCAACGAAAGATTAAAACTTACATGGAACAATGATAGATCTTCATCAAATACGCTCCATCACCAACTTCAAGATCGAAAAGTCTGATCTTCACCCAAAACCTCCAGATCCAAAGATCAAATCTTCAAATTCAAGCACAAATCATACCTCGAAAGATGCCCGGCGAGGGATCCAACATTAATGTCGGATTCCTCGCCGGAAACTCTGAATCGTAGGAGAGAAACTGGAAGAAAATCGGCCCTGGGAAGTCCGGAGAAGGGCTGCGCCCTTTTTTCTCTCCAGAGAGAATTTTCTCTCGCTCCTTTTTGAGAGCTCTTTTGAGATTCTATGGGTGGTGGTGGCTTACATTTTTCCACATTTTATTTCGGGTGGTTAGATTGCTTATGTTCTTCGGGGAATGTGAGAGTTGTTAGATTCTTTCTCTTTTTGGGTGAAACAGAGTAATCTAGGAATAAGTGGGATACCTCGGTTAACTTATCTTTTTCATGCTACACTTTGATTAATTATTTGTCTTGTCTTTGTCTACTCGAGTATGAGCAAAAAGTTAAGTGTGGGGAGTCTGATGTGCTTTATTATGCGGGCTTTAATCATTGCATCCGACATTGTTTTTGGTATGTTTTGTATGGTAGATTGCTAGTATTAGTTGAGTTTACGGGACAAGGGGTTTAGAAGGCCATGTTTGGTTTTATCATCTAAATCTTGCATTTTGTAGATGAAACTAGTACTAATGGATATCATGTATCCACGGGCTCCTAGATCTTACATTCGATCATCTTTAGTGTGTCCCCCGTGGGGTACTTTTTTGTTACATTCTTTGTGAATGCCATTCGTAAGGGGAGTAGAAGATATTGAAGGTCATTTTCAAGTACGGTAGAAGAGATCGAAGGCCATTCACCTCTATAATGGTAGCCACGAACATCAATGCATGGTAGAAGGAGATTGGAGCCAAGGATAGGAGACATTGGAGTTCAAAGTGGCCAATGAAGATATGGAATCGTTGTCCAATGAGTTGGGAACAATTATGAGAATTATCCCAGAATAATTAGACTTTAAAGCTGGTTCCATTGGATTCTTCTTCTCGAGCACTATAAAATTGACTACTAGAACTAAAAAATTTGACTAGTGGTTCTCCCGTAGCGAAGGAAACAAGTTCAGCCAGCCAAGGTACCATAGGTTCAGTGCGGACCGTTCATGGCCAAGCACCAACGGTCCGTGCCAGAGGAGACGCCCCACGCCAACAGTTCCAGCATGAGGCAATGGCACCACCCACACCATATGCCACGGTCCGCGCCAGGCGGTGGCTGAACTAGGGTTTTAGCATCTTTTGGCCTATTTTGGGCCTATTTTTAGGCCCAATCCCCTTCTCCTATACATGACCTTAGTATACTAGGTTAAACATGTACAAAGTATATTAGATCATTAGGAGAGCTCTTAGAAAGGGAGAAACACTCTCTCCTTTTCCTTTTTATTTCTTTTCATTTTGTGTTCATCTTAGATGTGGAATTCAAATCTATGTTAGAATTTCATGTCTATGGAGTAGTTTCCATAGCTTGGGGATAACTGTAGCGCATGATTTAATTTTTATGTTTATGTGAGATTCATTAGATTCGTCCTATTATATATGTTCACGATATCATTATGATTGTTCTTGAATGTTCTAAATGCATGAATATTACACCATATACCTGCACAAACTTTGGTTTGTATTCATGTATGGTGCATTTATTAATTCCTCATTTATCATGGTCTGCCAACTTTCCTCAAATTGTTCATGATTAACACACCCTGTTATGCAATGATCAAATGCCTTTTTAAATGAACTGTCTTTCTTCAATGCTCCATAGTGCGTACAAGCATTTTGTTGAAGGTAGCATATATATAGTTGGTGACTTGTTATTAGTACCCATTCTAGTATGTAACAAACAATTTTTATGTTAATGCAGTAATTTTTGGCAATGAAACCATATTTTTTATGAGAAGATGAAGATTTTATTTCATTAAACATTTTTTTGTAAGGTTGATATTTATACAGTAACATAAAGGATTAACATGAAAAAATACCTTTTCTACTGCAGTCACCATTACTTGGTCTTGATCACTGAATATAGTTATAGTTTTTTCCCCTCCCATGCATTTTATGAAGGTTTCAAGCAACCATTCGAGCGTTGATGCCTTTTCATCCCATATGAAAGCACAAGCAAACAAGTCATTCTTCTAATGGTTGTTGATGTCCACAGATGAAGGACATATTAGGTTGTATTTGTTTGTTCTAAAAGTTGTGTCGAACACCAATACATCTCCAAAAAATGTGTAATCCTCTTTCATCATCGAGTCTTTCCAAAATAAGGCCGATAACCTTTTTTCATCACTCGAAAGAAAAAATCAGCATCTTCTTCATTCTTTTGTTAATGCTGCTCTATAAAAGTTTGTGCATCCCCACCTTCAATAACCTTCATTTTCAGTCTTCCAACATAGTTTATATGGTCCCTCATGGTATGACATAAATTCTCTTCACCTCCAAGTTCATGGACCAAGTAATTGAAGCAAATTGATGGCTTTAATCCAACAACTTCTATCCCCTCTATGATCTTGGCATTCTTTGTTGTGATTTTTCTCTCACTACGTTTTAAATATTTACAAGACGGTCTTGATGTGGTGGTACTTTCAGGTAAACCTCTTGTTTGCTTTCTTGAATCTCTTTAACTGCAAAACTTATCCTGGAAACGATTCCGGTAGAAAAGCTCTGAAAATCAAGTCAACTTTCTTTCAAGAATTGGAATTTCTCTTGATAGTAACGCTTACCATAGTTCTTCAAGAGCTGGTTGTATTTATAGGCTAACATAGTTTCAATTCCTTGCTTTTAGGGATTAAGATCATGGGCATACACCGATCACCATGTTCTGCGTTCGTGGCCTTCGTGTTGGTTGTTTATTCCGTATATCCTGGCCCACGTATTCTGCCATGAACACAAGCTCCACATCTAGCTGATCCTTATCTTGGGTTGAAACATGTTTGTCTCGTTGCGGAATAACATTGGGCTGGGCCTAGCAGCTATCAACCTCTTGATCGCTGGGCCATATGTACACCACAAGCCCCCAACCATGATGACTAAATGAAATGTAGAAATGGCATGGCTTTGTGGTTTAAATGCAAATATATGTTGCTTGTCCACAAGTTGTTCTTCATTTAATATTGCGTCTGTCGGCATTGCAAAGTCATATTAGCTTTGTGGCTATATCTCTATCCCCTATTTTCCTTCAAACTTGAATATTTGAAGTTTTAACTCCACATGGTAAGGTTATTTTTGCGATGATTTTGTTTCCAAAGCCAAAGATTTGCTCTTCATTTGATATGCTTCATTTTGTGTGCGTGAACCGTTGCATCCAGAATCTTTTTTGGTATTTTTTGTATGGCGGATTGCTAGTCTTAGTTGAGTTTACGTGACAAGACGTTTAGACATCTATGTTTTCTTTTATCATCTAAACCGTGCATTTATTAGACTTTATTAGTACCAATGGGCGTTATGTATCCATGGGCTCCTAGATATTCCATTTCATCATCTTCAGTAGGTAGTCCATAGGTACTTTTTGATTAAATTCTATGTGAAGGCTATTCATAAGGGAGGTAGAAGATATTGAAGGCCGATCGCAAGGACAGTAGAAAAGATCGAAGTCCATTCACCTCTAGAATGGTAGAAGACAAAGGCCACAAACATCAATGCATGGTAGAAGGAAATTGGAGCCAAGGATAGGCTGCGTTAGATTTCAAAATGGCTAATGAAGAAACGGGGAATTCTGGTCCGATGAGTTGTGACAAAGTATGCAAACCATTCGAGAAGAATTAGCCTTTAAAATTGCTTCCATTGGATTTGTCTTCTGGAGCACTAAAAAATCCACTACTAGAACTTAAAAATTGGACTAACGGTTCTCTTGTAGCAAAGGAAAGAAGTTCAGCCGGCCAAGTCACCATTGGTCAGCACAGACCGTTCATGGCCAAGCACCAACGGTACACATTAGAGAAGATGCCCAATGCCAAAAGTTCCAGTACAAGGCAAAGGTGTGAACCACAAAATACGCCATGGTCTGCGCAGCTCAAGTTAAAAGGTTTTCCCAAAAATGATTAAGTATAGGCGCAGACCGTCCCGTTCACGATGACCCGCATCGTTTCAAGATCAAGATGCCAAGACCAGCCATTGGCCCACACAAAAACATACGATCTAGGCCAAAGTTTTGAGAGAACCATGTGTTTTAACCACGGCCCGCATCATAGGCCACGGTCTGCGCCAAAATTTTGAGTGGATACCGCACAAAAGCAGATGGTCCACGCCAGAGCCTCGCATCGTGTCCATGTGCCAACTCAAATGCCCCACACCTTTGAAAACCCACAGACTCGCCTAATGATGCATCCTGCGAGAACATACTTGGCGCGGACCACATCATCTACGGCGGTCTGTGCCAACTGGCAGCTGAACTAGGGTTTTAGCATTTTTGGCCTATTTTAGGCTTATTTTTAGGCCCAATCCCCTTCTCCTATATATATGAATTTAGTCTACTAGGTTAAACATGTAAAAATAGATTAGATCATTAGGAGAGCTATTAGAGAGGGAGAAACACTCTCTCCTTTTCATATTTCTTTCTTTTCACATTGTGTTCAATCTAGATGTGGTATTCAACTCTGTATTTGAATTCCATGTCTATGGAGTAGTTTTGGGAGGTTGTCGCCGTACCTCTCAAAGTTATAATTTATAAGCCCTTTATGCTTACTAAATACAATTAAGTAGATAGCGGCAAATTGGAGTCGTCCACAAAGAAGAGGGATCTTAAGCATTTAATCATATAAGGTTGATATTATGCTAGAAGTAGATATATATTTATATAGATATATAAAAGCAAGTAAAAAGGGGGTTTTTGGTTGGTTGTGGTCCTAAGTTATGAAACTAAAAGACAAGATAGCTAGCAAATTTAAGTAACTATGCTAATCATCAAACAAACTAAGAAATAAGGGTAAAGACTACAAAAGAAAAAGCCTTCGGGGCAATTAATATCCACTTCTAAATCTAATGTAGATCATTGAACCATTCACTCATTCTATCACATTTGTTACCTATGAGGAATGCTAAAACTTTCCATTCTAAGATCAACATTCATTCCTTCTTAATAGTAATTTGCAAAGACAAACAATGACTATTTGCAAACCTCATTGATAATCACTCTAGGAAAACCACACCATAAAGGTATTTCATCAACGACATTATACACGAACGACCATATATTTGATAACAAAAGCCTTCTACCAAAGACATGGTCATTTAACCAAACATAGCATTTATTAGGCTAAACCTAAAACAAACCACATTCAAGATTCAACCTTGCATTGAATCTATAGGATAAACATGAGAATAATCCACATTGACATATTTATTTAGCAAGAATCACAACACATTATGCACAAGAAATTCTAATTCCACGTTCTTTGATTCTCATGTCAAAGAACTAAGAAATTTGCAACTTTCCTAACACCCTAACACTTCAAACATACAAACACTTCATATACTCAAACAACCCATAGCATAAATGAAGTAAAACATCACATTTAAACACATGAATACTAAATAACAAATGCTTCAAGAAAGAGTGAAATGGAGGTTCTTACTACATAGGTGTGGAAGTTTCAATCAATTGCTCCCAAGTACAAAACTAAGCTAGATAATCAAAACCCATAACATAGAACAAAGATCTACAAACAAAGAATAAGAAATGGAAGAAAATGGTGAAAACTAGGGTTTTGGACCCAGAAAAATCGCAGGAAGAAGAAGGTTGTGAAGAGGAGAGGATCTGGTGAGTATTTAAAGTACAAAAAAGTAAGAAAGTTTCTATAAGATTGTCCAATAAAAATATCCAACATATATTGACACATATCCAAGTATTATTATAGAATATAGAAATTACAGTTACAATGATGTAGTCGGCATACTACAATTAGCAAAGGTACTATAAAGATGAAAGAATATTCAAGTCAATATATGTAGGATGGTGGAGGAATGAGTAGAGGTGTGGTTGTTCTTGGGATTATTTGGTGGAGAAGAAGAAATGATTATGAAGTATTTAAACACAATAAAAAAGTTGGTTTCTCCATCGCGACTCGCAACAGTATTGGTCGCGACCCACAATGCTTTGTCGTGACTCACGATATCTTAGGTATGTGAGCTCAATTCTTTCAAAAATTTTCAGATTTGGTCGCGACTCGCGATGGCCATGTCGCGACTCACGATGGCCATGTCACAACTCGCAAAAAGCTGGTGTTGGGAGTACATTTTTGCTCCCCTGTTTGTCACGACTCACGACGTATCCATCATGACTCACGACGATAGGATTTCCCAACACTTAGAAAGAATTTTTTTTCTTACCAACATTCCAAGCTTTCTTCCTTTTCTCATGGATCTCATTCCTTAATCTCCTCCAATTCAATGCACTTCATTTTGATAAAAAATCACAGAAAAATACACCGTAAAAAGAACAAGACAAAATAACAAAAACTAAACAACAAAAATGAAAATAAAGGGAAAATTTATTTACGTCATCAGCAAGACAAAAATATGTATATTTAAGGTCGTCAGTACGACCCTAACGTTACCCATATGGTGAAGTCTTGAATCCCTTCACCATGAGCATTCACAAGTAGAGAGGTGGAGACAAAAAACTTTCTGGAGGAAAGTCTTATTGAGGTGGAGATGGTTTAAAGAGAGTTGGATGGTTAGGAGGCTTGGGGTGGTCTTTTGGCTCTTTTCTTATCTCCCTCAAAACTTCCAAAAATGGTGGAGTTGGTTCACTAGGTAAGGGTAGGGGTGCGATGCTAATGAATGTAGCACGATTACCTCTTCCTCCATTTTTTAATCCTCAACAGTCAACTCCTCATCCCCTTCGAAATCCAACTTATTTCCCATGGTGACCTCAGCCACCGAATCCTCGAGTTCGACTTAGGATGGTGTATTTTTGGAATCACGAGAATCCATTCGGGCCAACACTTCTAATATACTCCTCGCATGCCCCTCAATAGCCTTAACACTAGAAGATAGCCGAGTGTGCTAGTAAAGTTGTTCAAGTTTGCTATTGCATTCATGACTTCCTCACGTGTCAAACTTGAACTCACTTGTTGGGCTTGGTTGTGGGGTATGGTATAAGATGGTGATAGCCAACTATTTTGCTCGTATTGTTGGTTTTCCGGCTCATTCTTATACTACCAATCTGGATTACTACTCCACTCCGGATTGTAAGAATTGTGATATGGATACCATTCTTGAGCTTCTTGCCCTTGAAAACCAGCATCTCCAACCTCTTGATAGCACTCTTCATAATACCCTTGATTTTGGAAACCAAGGGTTCTTTCCCCCTCATAGTGCTCCTCCCTCAACAAATAGTAAGACTCGGTAGGATGGTCGGAATGGCATATCCTACAAAAACTTGCTTGTTGAGCCTCTCTTCTCATCATGAGTTCCCTCAAGGTGAGACACTCCATTATATATATATATATTTTCAAAAGTCCAAAATCATATTGCAAGGATTCTCGATAAAAAGTCACCAAGAACCCAAGCAATACCTACTCCAATCAAAAATAACCACCAAGGAGTGGAAAATAAAAACAACTAGCTAAAATGCAACCAAATAGACCTAAACACTTAAAAATAAACGCATCTTCCACGGCAGCGACGCCAAAATTTTGGAGGTCATCGTCGTACCTCTCAAAGTTATAATTTATAAGCCTTTTATGCTTACTAAATACCATTAAGTAGATAGTGGCAAATAGAGGTCATCCACAAAGAAGAGGGATTTTTTAAGCGTTTAAACATATAAGGTTGATATTATTCTAGAAGTAGATATATATATAGAGAGATATATAAAAGCAAGTAAAAAGGGGGGTTTTGGTTGGTTGTGGTCCTAAGTTATGAAATTAAAAGACAATACAACTAGCAAAGTTAAGTAACTATGCTAATCATCAAACAAACTAAGAAAAATGGGTAAAAACTACAAAAGACAAAGCCTTGGGGCCAATTAATATTCACCTACAAACCTAATGTAGATCATTGAACCATTCACTAATTCTATCACATTTGTTACCTATGGGGGAATGCTAAAACTTCCCATTCGAAGATTAACATTCATTCCTTCTTAATATTAATTTGCAAAGACAAACAACGACCATTTGCAACCCTCATTGATAGTCACTCTAAGAAAACCACACCATAAAGGTATTTCATCAACGGCATTATACACGAAGGACCATAGATTTGATAACAAGAAGCTTTCTACCAAAGACATAGTCATTCAACCAAACATAGCATTCATTAGGCTAAATCTAAAACAAACCACATTCAAGATTAAATCTTGCATTGCATCTATAGGATAAACATGAGAATAATCCACATTAACATATTTATCTAGCAAGAATCACAACACATTATGCACAAGAAATTCTTTTTCCATGTTATTGGATTTTCATGTCAAAGAGCAAATAAATTTGAAACTTTCCTAACACCCTAATACTTCAATCATACAAAACTTTCATATACTCAAACAACCCATACCGTAAATGAAGTAAAACATCACATTTAAACACATGGATGCTAAATAGCAAATGCTTCAAGAAAGAGTGAAATGGAGATTCTTACTACATAGGTGTGGAAGCTTCAATCAATTGCTCCCAAGTACAAAACTAAGCTAGATTATCAAAACCCATATCATAGAACAAAGATCTATAAAGAAAGAAGAACAAATGGAAGAAAATGGTGAAAAACTAGGGTTTTGGACCCAGAAAAATTGCGGGAAGAAGAGGTTGTGAAGAAGAGAGGATAAGGTGAGTATTTATAGTATAAAAAAGTAAGAAAGTTTCCGGCCATACGTCCATTGCGAGTCGCTACCGATCCCAGTGTCAGCATCTTGATTTTTTCTTCTTTTTGTTTCAAGTTCTCCTCTTCTCTTCACTTATCTTCAATTCTTCAAGTCTTCAAAAGCTCAAATACAAATATTCAAGTCTTTAAATCTTCAAAGGTATTATTTAAAGTCTTCAAAGCCTTAAAAGTCTTCAAACAAATTGCCTTGTCACACAAAATTCTCTAGAAAAGTAATAAAAGCGTATTAGTCGCTTTTAACTCTTCTTAGAGAATTTCAAGGCAAAATGTCACATCTAGAGTACAAAAGTGTACAAAAGTGATTCCTAAAAGTCATAATATAACCATATAAAATGGGCACATCAAGTTTCCATAGGTTGGGGATCAATGAAGTGCATGATTTTACCTTTATGTTTATGTGAGATTCATTAGATTCATCCTACTATATGTGTTCATGATATTATTATGATTGTTCTTGAATTTTCTAAATGTATGAATATTAAACCTCATACTGGCACACACTTTGGGCTTTATTCATGTTTGGTGCATTTATTGATGCCCCCCTGGGAAGAGAAATCTAGATGTTAGAATGGGTAAGGGAGTACGTTGCGTCTGCGTGAGTGTGTGCATAGGAGACCTGAGTCAAAGTCTGACTTATTTGCCATCACACTATTCTTAGCTGATTACCAAATGTTTTCCAATAGATTATGGGTAGAGATAGATAAAAAGGTAGCAAACTAGGGTTTGAGGGACCCTAGATCATAGATAAGGTGCCAATGACCCTTGGGCCTAATTGATAGAACCCGAGGGGAGTTGCGCATTTGTGGTGGAAGCCCAGGACGTAATCGCACATGGGAGAAACAAACCTACAACAATGGTCAGACCTTGTTATACTCCCTTAATTACGATTGTGGTGTTAATCGAGGGTTGCGAGTGCACTCGATGTGGCAGGTACGGGGAAGTGTATGTCATTGGCTACACCACGGGTTGTGAACACAATATTAGGATGTTTAATAAATCTTGCATGTGAATGAATCGAGGATAAAAAAATTAGGTTAATCATGTTGCACACTGACTCCCCAAGCTCTTAGTTTAATTAGCTTACTTGTGCTTTTTACTTTTATGCATCGTAGCCGATAATCTGAAAATTTAAACCCTCCCCTCCCCCTTTTTTTGCAATTGCTACCTGATCCTTTCCCTCGTACGGATTGACAACCTGCTGAGGTTGTGTCTTTATTTGATACTTTATCCCTTGCATCTCTATGGACAAACCTAGGGCTTGCCACTTACTACTCTATAGGTAGCCACTAGCGTAGGAATGGCCTATCTAAGGGGGTTCTATTGGCAGTTTTAAGGCACGTTTTAGGTGTCTTTAATTGTTCAGCCTTAAAGATAACGCAGTTTGCGGAACCGCCTTCAAAATGGCCATTTTAAAGAGGTTTTAAACCGACTTAAAATTGATGACTTAACCGCCTTTATATGTTTCCAAACTTGAAAAATGTAGTCAGGTCATAGTTTGTAGTGCAATATTTCCGAACTCAGAAAAATTAATTTTACGAGACCGGAAAGTTTGATGGTTTTGTCATGGAAGAGTTTCCAAGTTCGGAAACTATTTGTCAGCTTCGTTTCTTTGGCTTTATTGATTTCCTTTTCTGATGTCTTGTGGTATTTCCGTTCCCTTATTGTAAAATGGAAGGCGCACAATTTTTTTTTAAAATTGTTTCCAAACTCGAAAACTTTTAAGGTGGTTTTATTTCCGAGTTTGTAAATGTATTCTGGCCTATGCTCAAATGCAGTCCCGGATATGAGATGATTTCCAGTTTCAGAAAGTTCCTCTGGTATTTTTGCCAAAAATGTGTTTCAATAACTATTCCAGCTCTAAAAAATCCATGATTCACAGCCACAATGTTAAAACAATACACAATAGTATGTTTTACGTTAACAAAACTTTAAACATAAAGCTAAGCAAGGAATAATATATGGATACGAATAGATATGACCAAAAATATCTTCTGCCATTTCTAAGGTACAATATTTATCTAAGTTACACTACCCTATCAATAGTAGTATTCCTTAGAGAATGGGACCGATTGAGAATTAGATGCTTTTCCAAACAATTCAGCGCATTGTTGATTTTAACTAGTGAATAAGGCGTTGAATCCATTTTGAAAATCTGTTAGAAACAATATTGTACACCATTAATATTTAGGAAAGGTTATATAAAAAGATGACTACAAACAATTACACAATTACCATGTCAAGCTCAAGTGCATGCTCCTCGATTTTCTCTATGCATCCAGTCACGTATAACATACCCACACTCTCACGTTTATGCCTGTTTCTTTGATAAATTGTGAAAAACATATATTTTAGATATGTTGGACCAATAGTATATATTAAAATAAAAATAAAATTATTGGTAGACCACATTGATGTCGATCAACTAAAACAAATTTTTAGTTTGTTCGCTTGCGGATTCCAAAATGTAAACGAATGCATCTGGTGGTGGAAAGTGCATGCGATCCAACCAATACACCCGCTTATTTGCGGGAAATATTAATATCAATCTGCAATGGTTGCTAAAAGCAAAATTTTAAATTACGATATAAATGACAATGTAATGATTTATGAATAGAAAATGAATGCAGTGGATAACCTCTCGATGTATGATGGAACAAAAATCTTTTTATCCTTCTAGCCAAGGCAATTACGAATGTAGTCGATCCTCTCTTGTTTCGTACAACTAATTTCTTGTACCATGGTTGGGCACTTGTATCCAATCCATCCCTTTTTATTAGTGGTGAAATACATGTACCTCGAAAAGTACAATTTAGTCTTCATTAGAAATACTTGTTAATGCATTTAAATTGGATTTCATAAATGAATTTAAAAAATAACTCACAAGGTGTAGATCAACATCATCGCTTGATTAATTTGTTCACATCTCCACAGGTCTTCAAAATCAGTCAATAACACCATGATTTCACGTTTACATCTGGGAGGTCGTCGCCGTACCTCTCAAAGTTAATACTTTTAGGCCCTTAATGCGTCCTATCCACAATAATGTAAATAGTGGCAAGATGGGGTCGTCCACAGGAAAAGAGATTTTTCTAAGTACTTAGACACCTATATGAGAAAACGTACTAAACACATACATACATAGATATATATATAAAAACATGTAAACAAGGGGGGGTTTTGGTTGGATGGTTCCTAAATTAGCAAATTAAAATACAACAATTAGCAAATCAAGAGAATGATGCTAATCATGCAAACGCAAATAAAGATGTGATGAAAATACAATTACGAAGCCTTGGGCGCAATTGACTTCCACTTCCAAACCTCTTATCCATCATTGAACATGCAACTTATTTACTACTTTCACTACTTGTTGTGAAGACTAAACTTCTATCCTTCTTAGATAGTAGTTTGCAAGAGTGAATTCGACATCTCTTGTCAAACCTCACCAATGACTCCCGTTGTCGAGACTACGACTCAAGGTATCCCATTAATGGCATTTAGCACGAAGGATCAACAAGCTCGGAAACACTTATGACCACTACACCGTGACTAAGCATTTAACCGATCTATGCATTTACACGGGATTAGTCAAGAATGTTCAACGCTCATAGACTTCTCCCGTTTGCTACAAATGATAGACATGGCAAAGAGTTCGACAATGCATATCTATCTAGCAATCATCAATCCATCAATATAATCAAAAGCTCTAATTCATACTCATACATTCCTAACAAGAACAAGGGGGAGTTTTAATCTAACTAACCCAAACCCTAGCAAGCAATTCATACGAGTATTCCTATACTCAAGCTTTCAATAACATTAATGATATCAACAACACATTCAATGCTCCATAAATGCACAATAGCAAGAGTAATAAACAAGCTACAAATTGTTCTTAAGACATGAGTTTGGAAGCTTTGGTCAATTGCTCCCAAGAGATTAGATTAGCTACTAGAGTTCGTACTAATCTAACTAAAACAACAAATCAAAACAATAAGATAAATCAAAGATGAAAAATGGAGAAATAGGGTTTAGAACAGTACACAATCCGTAGCTCTGAAAACTGGTATAGTGGAAGGAAAAGAAAGTAGGATTCTGGTCAGTGGCTGTCGCGACTCGCGATGAAGTTCGTCGCAACTCGTGACGAACATGTTGGCCACGACGAGTCCGTCGCGACCCGCGACGAGTCCGTCGCGACCCGCGACGGTAACCAGAATTTTTGCATTATTTCTTCTTCTTCTCCTTGTGGCATGTAGTCATCTCCATAGTCACTCCTCTCAACTTCTAAGTCTTCAACGGTTTCAAAAGTAATCTTCAATGGCCTCCGGTCTTCACTTCTTCGAAGCAAGTCTTCAAAATCTTCGAAAGTGTAGTCTTCAATGGCCTCCAGTCTTCATTACTTCATCACACAAAAATCCTACTTAAAAGAGGTAAAAGAGCGCAAAGTTGCTCTCCCCCCTCCTAAGAGGATTTCATGGTAAAACACAAGCTGTTGTAATGAAAGAGCACAAAATGGATCCTAAATAGTACTAAAATAAGCATATAAAGTGGACGCATCAAACCTCCCCACACTTGAACCTTACTCGCCCTCGAGTAAGAAAAGATCCAAGTATACGAAGGGAATGATACCTCCACATCCTACTACTAATCCCCCAAATCAATACCTCACAAAACTCTCAATATCACACATCCCAATGTTAAAGTCAAATGAGAAGTTTCCCACAACCCCTATTCCTAAATCTACCCGAACCATATCATCCCATCAATTCATCAATTTCCCTAAGACATCTCCTAATCCCAAATTGATAATCCCAAATCCAATGATAAAAGATGAAGCCAAAAGTGTATAGAGGGTTAAAAACACATGCTCCACTTTACATCAATATATCAACCTAAAAACGAAGCATCTTAATGATCAAGAATTTCATAAGTTACTCGTCTTTTCCCCGCTAAATTATCCATCCCCAAAAGATTCTCAAGATGTCGAGCTACCCGATCCCTCCGTGTGGTCACCGCAACCTTATGACTCCATCGCCGGCAAATGAGTAAACACTTGATGTCTTTCAATTTCTCTCACTTTCTCTCATTTTGCCTAGGAGCCCTTTCAGGTTTTCATCCTAGCCACACAATCATTTTTCTTTTAGCTCACACCTCACCTTTTTCCACACATTTGACCTCTCATTTTTACCTAGGCCGCCCTTTCGGGTTTTTGACCTATCCGGGCCCCAATGTTGCCTAAGTTGCCCTCTCGGGTTTTCAACTTAGCGGGATTCTTCTTCCTTTTTTTCAATTTTTTTTTGTTTTTTTTTGTTTTTGTTTTTTTGTTTTTGTTTTTTTTTGTTCCCCATCCGAAAAGTAGCAAATTGCTTCCAAATGTGAAGGTTAAGAAAAGTATCAAAACCAACATTATCCCAAATACATCGGAAGCAAAGTATCCAAAAGAAAATAACAGAGTTGTGCAAAAGTGTATCGCCCTACGATAGTAGAAACCCCTCCCCACACTTAAAATGCTACATTGCCCTCAATGTAGACTAAGGTAGATCCGTACAAAGCAAAACATGGGTAAGGGGGGAATGTAGTGCTCACACTATCAATGCTGTGAAGATGAAGGGCCACCGCCGGAGTAGCGCGGCTGGTACTGTGCTAGCCATTCCGTGTTGCTCTGCCTCCGTGCCCTCCGCCTCTCTGCTCTCGGATCGGGGCCTGATGTACCACCCGACTGGGGCTGCAACTCATGGATGCGGGCTGACAGGTGGTGAATCTCCTCATCCATGTCGATCAAAGCCTGGGAGACAAACACGTTGTGCTCCAAAATCATGCTGTCCTGGCGGCGGAAACCATCGTGCATGGTCTGCATGATTCGCTCATAGAAATCTGGCGGAGGCTGGGAGTGGTGAGGTGTAACATCATCCTCCTGCATAGGATCCGTCTGTGGTAGAGGCTGTGGGGAGCAGTACTGCTGCTGCTGCTGCAGCTCCGAAGGAGGTAGGGTGCTATCATCACGCTGGACAGGGGCTGGCTCGAGGTCACGAAGCTCGCACTGGAACTCAGCTGCACATGAGGAGTCTGGGGAGATCGCCAAATCTTCCAGCGGTGTGTCGAACTCCAACTTCGTCTTGCTCTGTTGAGGAAGTGCCATGAATGTGACCTTCCTCGCACCGTATAACCAATGGAAGAGCCCAGTGGTTCGAGTGACACTGAGCATCTCAAATCGAACAAGTTGCTCGACGGTGATCAAATAAGACGCCCGCCTCCCCAAACGTGGGAAGTTAGCCGGAGGGACTAATCCCAAGTATTCTGCTAGAAGGCCTATCATCCCTCCGACCATGATTTTCCCTTTGGCCTTTCCTGCCACTTCTACAATTCTCTTCATCCAGATCTCTGCCCACAGCCCATATCCTTGCCCCTCGCTCGTTAAGTGCCATAGGAAGTGAATATCGTTGTCTGGCACATTCGTCGGCTCCGCGGAGCAAAAGATTGTGCCGGCCAAGAGTCTGTGCACATAACGGAGCGCAGGGTGAATGATGGCGCTGCTCTTGTTGTGGGAGTTCTTTTGCCTCATATTGATGACATTCTAGAACTGCATGTCATCTTCAATTGTCTGCTCTTGGGCCTCTGGGTCCAGTCTGTTTCGTATCGCAGCAGTGTCAAAACTAAAGGCCTCCTCAACCTGTGAGACGGTCATCTGCCAAGATAGGTCATCCAGGTGAAAGGCGATATACCTCTCACAGGGTTGGTCACCCCTCATGCTTCTTATACAGACAGTGGATAGGAACTCCAGTGTGTACCTCCGGTAAGTGGGCGCGCTCTTGCCCATGAATCCCTCCATTCCCCCTTTGGCGAGGAGGCATCTAACAGGCAGCATGAGGCCGAGGGCATCCAACATAGGCATATCAACAAAACTGGTTTCCTTAAGCAGGCGCCTCTCGAGGGTCTCCCATCTGTCCGCATAGGACCCGATGATCCGGGTCAAGCCCATGTACCTATCCGGAGGCGGAGGAGCAGAACCTGATCCTGAAGCCGGAAGAGGTGGAGCGGTGGTGTGATCGTCCCGGGGCATCGCCCTGGACCTCTTTCTGGGGGCCATATCTATCAACCACAGCAAGCATGTCAAATGCAAAGGGATATATGTACAAGCAATATGATAAATCTATAACCCATCTCAAACTAGTCTGTTATTAAAGGCCAAAATGAAAGCAGTTTAACTAGTTCCAGTCGTACTCACAATTGCATATACAATGTATGTTATGCCCAACAAACCCATATCATCAAATTCAAGAAGTCCTCACATAGTCAAAATAGATATGCCATGCTATATTTCAAACTCACAATGATGCCCAGTTGGATTAACCAGTAACAGTACATTCAGAATGTCAACATCTATGACCATGGCTAAACCACGCTCAGCAAAAGAACACAGCACAGCACAGCAACACTTTAGTCCAATAACAACTATGTGCAACAAAGGGTGAGCATGCCGCAATACACAGTGTAAGCTACCATCTATTATCAGCGAAATCAACACAACTGCACACATTCCAAAACTGAGTATGCCAAATACAATAAAAATTATCCGTGAATAGATAGTCTATGGCAAGAAGCAAAATATGTATACAATACCCAGGAGATAAAATTTCTGCAAGTACCACAGCGTAACCACAGTAGACCAGAACCGAGAACAGAAATCGGAATCAAAATACGACACAATTCACACAATATTGAACACGTATAGAATATATGCACAATCATAGTCAGAGTTCAATAGGGTAAAGAAGTGTACCGATACTGAACGGAGGAAGAAGAAAATTGAAAGACCATGAGCAATTCGAATTGGAATTTCTGAAATACTCGAAACCCCCAAAATCTAGGGTTCGAATCTTCCTGACAGTGAGGTTGATGACGGCAGCACGGCGGCAACGGCGCGTCAGTGAGGTGAAGAGTGGCGGCGGTGTGGAAGTTGACAGGAGAAGGTGGGCGGGCGGAGGAGAATGGAAGCGGAAGGGGCTGGAAGTGAGAAGAATATACTGTTCGACCCGCTCTTAAATCTGATTTTTTTCTTTTAAACCTACCGTCACGACTCGCGATGGGTAAGCACGACTCGCAACGTGTTCGTCGCGACTCACGGAAAGTTGAGTCCGAGGGTCGATTTTGAACCAAAAATTTCTGAGCTTGTCGCGACTCGCTACGTATTTGTCACGACTCGCGATGTGTAGTCGTGACTCGCGATGTGTTATGTCTCGACTCGTGGAAAGTTGAATCCGAAAGCCCAAAATTTTCCAAAAATCTTTGAGCCCATCGCGACTCGCGACGTGTTCATCGCGACTCGCGACGAGGCCTCGCGATGTCATCGCGACTCGCGGAAAGTGGGATCCGAAGCCCAAAAATTCCCAAAAGTTTCTGAGCCCGTAGCGACTCGCAACGAAGCTCATCGCGACTCGCGACGGGCAACTAACCTGGCACTCTGAAAATTTTTCTGCTTCTTTCTCTTGTCCAAGTTCTTCCTTCTCGAATTCAAGTATTTTCCTTTCCAAAATCCAATGCCTTGGCTTCAAAATTTCTACAAAATCATGGAGAAAACAACTCGTGAAAAGCATAAAGCAAAACAATGAAGCTTAATGATAAAAGCTCAAAACTAAACAACATCAACAGAAAGTCACGAGTGACGATCCGGATGATCAAAACCATGTTTATTTAACGTCGTCGGCACGACTCACTTCCCTCCTCGGAGTTTACTCACAAATCGGATCGAGGAGATTAATGTCCTCTCCTTTCTCCGGTACAAAAGTCTCGTGGTAAGGTTTCAACCATTGTCCATTAACCTTAATGGTATTGGACTTAACTCGATCTAGAATCTCCACCGCACCATGCGGGAATACCTTAACCACCTCAAAAGGACCGATCCATCGGGACCTTAACTTACCTGGGAATAGGCGAAGGCGAGATTGGAATCGGAGGACCTTCTGACCAACGTCAAAATCCTTCCTGATGATCATCTTGTCGTGCCATACCTTTGTCTTCTCTTTGTAGATCTCGGCGTTCTCATAGGACTCCCTCCATATTTCATCCAGTTCCTCCAATTGTAACTTCCTATGCAAACCGGCTTCATCTACATCAAGATTAAACTGTTTGACCGCCCAGTAAGCCTTGTGCTGAATTTCCACCGGTAGGTGACAGGGCTTACCAAACACTAACCGGTATGGGACATACCGATTGGTGTCTTGTAAGCCGTCCTATACGCCCACAGGGCATCATTCAACCGAGAACTCCAATCCTTCCGGTTAGGGTTAACCATTTTTTAAAGGATGGACTTGATTTCCCGATTGGAAACTTCGGCTTGCCTGTTGGTTTGTGGATGATAGGCAGTGGATGTCTTGTGAGTGACTCCATACTTCTTCAAGAGTGCTGCTATGGTCCGATTGCAAAAATGGGTGCCACAGTCACTAATCAAGGCTCGGGGTACCCCAAACCTAGAAAAGATGTTATTTTTCAAGAATTCTGCAACCACTTTAGAATCGTCAGTCCTAGTGGGTTTTGCTTCAACCCACTTCGATACATAATCAACAGCAAGAAGAATGTACGTAAAGCCACAAGAACTAGGGAAAGGTCCCATAAAGTCAATACCCCAAACATCAAAGATTTCACAGTACAAAAGAGGTTTTTGGGGCATTTCATTCCTAGTGGAGATATTTCCTACTCTCTGGCATTCATCACAAGATTTGCAAAAGGTGTATGCATGCTTATTCAACGTAGGCCAATAAAACCCACTCTCTAAAACTTTCCTAGCAGTTCTCTTTGCTCCAAAATGACCGCCACATGCATGAGAATGACAAAATTCAAGAATTGAGTGTATTTCACTATCAGGGATACATCTCCTAACAACTTGATCCGCACAATGTCTTCACAAAAAGGGATCATCCCACACATAATATTTCGCATCACTCCTTAACTTATCCTTTTGGGCCTTAGAAAAATGATGAGGGAATTTACCAGCGACAAGAAAGTTTACAATGTCGGCATACCACGGTTGGAGATCCCTAATGGTGAACAATTGTTCATTGGGGAATTCCTCCTGTAGTTGCTCCTTCATTTTGGGGCTTACCTCAATGTCTTCCCCCGAAGTCAACCGGCTCAGATGATCGGCCACAAGGTTTTCAGCGCCCTTCTTATCCCGCACCTCCAAATCAAATTCGCTCAAAAGAAGGATCCACCTAATCAATCTTAGCTTGGCCTCTTTCTTCTTCATTAAATGATGAAGCGCTGCATGGTCAGTGTACACAATAATTTTTGTACCAAGCAAGTAAGATCGAAATTTTTCTAAAGAGAATACCACTGCTAGCAACTCCTTTTCAGTGGTGGAGTAGTTCCTTTGGGCTTCATTTAGGGACATGGATGCGTAGTAGATGGCGTGAGGTACTCTCCCCACCCTTTGACCAAGAACTGCTCCAACGGCGTAATCACTCGCATTGCACATTATCTCAAAAGGCAACACCCAATCCGGGGGTTGTATGATAGGGGTCGAGACTAACCTTCTCTTCAATGCATCGAACGCCCCTTTACACCCCTCATCCATCACAAATTCCACCTCCTTTTGCAACAATCTGCATAGAGGAGATGCTATCTTTGAGAAGTCCTTGATGAACCGGCGATAGAATCCTGCATGGCCAAGAAAAGAGCGCACTTCGCGCACATTAGTAGGATAAGGCAAAGTTTGAATCGTGTCTATCTTTGCCTTGTCAACCTCAATACCCTTAGAGGAGACAACATGGCCTAAGACAATACCTCTCTCCACCATAAAGTGACATTTCTCATAATTTAGCACTAGGTTAGTTTCAATGCAACGGTTAAGAACTTGCGCTAAATTTGCTAAACAATCTTCAAAGGAATTACCATGAATGGTGAAGTCATCCATAAATACCTTGACAAAATTTTCAAAATATTCTGAGAAAATGCTTACCATACACCTTTGGAAAGTTGCTGGGGTGTTACATAACCCGAAAGGCATGCGTCGGTAAGCGAACGTACCAAAGGGGCACGTGAAGGTGGTCTTCTCTTGGTCTTCCGGGGCGATAGCCACTTGAAAATACCCCGAGTACCCATCCAAAAAGCAATAAAAGGGGTGGCTTGCTAACCTCTCAAGCATTTGATCAATGAATGGCAATGGGAAGTGATCCTTCCGTGTTTCCGCATTCAATCTCCGGTAGTCAATGCAAACTCGCCACCCGTTTTGAACTCGAGTGGGCACCATTTCACCCTTCTCATTTTCGACTACCATCATTCCACTCTTCTTGGGTACTACCTGAGTTGGGCTCACCCATTTGCTATCCGAGATTTGATATATCATGCCTGCTTGAAGCAACTTGAGGATTTCCGCCTTCACCACATCCATCATAGGCGGGTTCAAACGGCGTTGGGGTTGTCGGACGGGTCTCGAACCTTCTTCCAACAAGATTCTGTGCATACAAGTGGATGGACTTATGCCTTTGATGTCGGCAATAGTCCATCCAATTGCTTCCTTGTTCTCCCGCAACACCACCATCAACTTTTCTTCTTGCTCCTTGGTGAGCTTGCTCGAAATGATAACTGGAAGCGTCTCCCCTACCCTAAGAAATGCATACTTGAGATCATCTGGCAAAGGTTTAAGGTCAAGCACCGGGGCTTTCACAAGTGAGGGGAGGAATTCCGGTTCCTCAGGTTCCTCTAAGAGTAGAGGGGGAGTTGTTGAGACACTTGGTGTCATCTCTTCAAGCAAGTTCAAATCCTCAAAGCTGCCCTTCAAGTTAGTGCTCATAGAATATACATTGTGGGCATCATTAACATCACATTGCAAAGCAACCAACAAAGAATCCTCACCATTTAGTTCAAAAACATCTTGCACAACTTCTTCAACAATATCTAGGGCATGGCAAGAATGTTCTTCACTAGGATACTTCATAGAGTTATTAAAGTTAAACTCTACTTTCATTCCATCAAATTCCATGGTGAGGGTACCTTTATGCACATCAATCATTGTCCTAGACGTTTTCAAAAATGGCCTCCCCAACAAAATTGGGGCGGCATGTTTATCATGCTCCATGTCAAGGACATAAAAATCCGCGGGGAAAATTAAGGAATCCACCTTAACCAACACGTCCTCGACAATACCCTTAGGGTATGCACTAGAACAATCGGCCAATTGGATTACCACCCCGGTTTTATGCAATGTTCCCAAGTTCAGATTTTCATACAAAGAGTAAGGAATCAAATTTATGGACGCAACCAAATCAAGCATAGCTTTTTCAAAATGAGTATTTCCTATTATGCAAGGGATTGTGAACATGCCGGGATCGCTACATTTAGGGGGTAGCTCTCTTTGACACAATGCGGAAACATGCTCACTTTTTCCATTTTTCAACTTATTTTTGGCCCTTTGTTTCCTATTCACAACACATAATTCTTTGAGAAATTTGGCATATCTAGGAATTTGTTCAATTGCATTCAAGAGAGGGATGTTTAACCCACATCTACGAAAGACTTCGTAGATGTCTTTGTTATCCTCCGTCCTCCTCCTGTCTTTCAAGGCCTCCGGAAATGGGGGTTCCGGAACATATGGAGGGATATCCACCATCTTTGTTCTTTTGTGTGGAGGAGAGGATGGTTTCGGGGTGGAGGTTGACTTCGGTGGCAATGTCTCCAACTCGATTTCTTCCTCCTTGCCTTTGTTGGCTAGCTCATTGGTCTCCTTCTCATGGACTGCCTCTTCCTCAACTCCCTTTTCAAACTCTTCAATTCTCGTTGGCTCCTTTTCAACATTTTCAGCTTCCGATGAAGCACCGACCTCTCTACCACTTCTCAAAGTGATAGCACTTGCATTTTGCCTCGGGTTGATCTCTGGTTGGGCAGGTAGTTTACCCTTTTCCCGGGCTTCCATCCGGTTCACCATTTGGGCTATTTGGCTCACTTGAGTTTCCAAGTTTTTGATACTTGCTTTAGCCTCATCTTAGAATTGTTCGCTCTTTTCAGCACTCATGCCTAATCGGTGAATAGCTTGCAACACCTAATCCTTGGATAGCCCCGAGCCCTCCCCTCGGTCTCGGGGTTTGTCCTCAAGCCTTTGGAACTGTTGTTGAGGTGGCCGGTATTGTTGTGGGGGAAGCCTGTACGGTTGAGAGTTCTGGCCTCCTTGAGGGTTTCCATACCGGAGGTTCGGGTGATCACGATTTCCCGAATTATACAGTCGGTTTTGGTACCCTGGGTACCTTTGGTAGCCTTGGTTACCTTGGTAGCCTTGACCACCTTGATACCCATAGCTACCTTGGTACCCTTGATTTCCCTGATGCCCCATAGCACTTACTTCCTCAACGTATCCTCTTGTAGAGTGAGGCATGTGTCTGTAGGGTGCGCCAAGTAGCAAATTTCACATGACTTAACATGTGGCGCATTTCCTCCGGGCTTTGTCATCAAGGTCTTCACCATAGATGTGAGGGCCGTGACTTGATCCTCCAATTTCCCACTGTTGGCAAAGTCACTTGCAGGTATTGGGTTTGTCCTCCTCAAATCAGCCCTTGAGCTAAAATTCCTCGACTCTTCCGCTAACTCTTCATATAGTTGCATGGCTTCTGTGGGCGTTTTGTTTCCGAGGGTGCCACCACAAGAACTTCTAACCAGCCTTTGGTCTTCATCAAGAAGACCATTATAGAAGTAATACACCAAATCTCCCTCCGAATAGCCATGGTAGGGACAACTTGCGAGGAGCATCTTAAATCTCTCCCAATACTCGAAGAAAGACTCTTTATGCCACTGCAGAATGTTGCTTATGTCTTTCTTCATAGCAGCGGACCTCGAGGCCGGGAAGTACTTGGCGAGAAATTTTGTCTTCAAATCAAGCCAACTCTTTATGCTCCTTGGCGGTAGGTAATGGAGCCAATCTCTAGCACCATCCTTAAGAGTGAAAGGGAATGCCTTCAACTTGTAAAAATCTTCGTCCCCTCCATGAGGAACCGTCCCACTACACAAGAAGTGAAATTCAGTGAGATGCTTGTTGGCATTCTCCCCTTGCCTTCCAACGAATGCGGGTAGCATATTGATGAACCCGGTCTTCAGCTCGAAATGCCCATTTGGCCCAACCACTGGGTACTCAATGCACATCGGTTGTTGCTCAAGATTGGGTGCCATGATTTCTCTCAACAAGGGTTGTCCCAAAGGATGGTGTGGTTCCCTTCTCAGATTCTCATCTTCTTGCTCGATTTGATGTTCCATTGATGAAGATGTATCCGCAAAATGGTCACTAAGAGGGGTGTTATTCACACTTTCCAAAGAAAGCCTCCTAGCCCGTCTCAAATTCAACTCCAACTCGGACAAGTAGCACATAATCACACATAATATGCTAAAGCACTTAAAAATGAACGCCTATACCCCGGCAGCGGCGCCAAAATTAGGGAGGTCGTCGCCGTACCTCTCAAAGTTAATACTTTCAGGCCCTTAATGCGTCCTATCCACAATAATGTAAATAGTGGCAAGATGGGGTCGTCCACAGGAAAAAGGATTTTTCTAAGTACTTAGACACCTATATGAGAAAACATACTAAACACATACATACATAGATATATATAAAAACATGTAAACAAGGGGGGGGGGTTTGGTTGGATGGTTCCTAAATTAGCAAATTAAAATACAACAATTAGCAAATCAAGAGAATGATGCTAATCATGTAAACACAAATAAAGATGTGATGAAAATACAATTACGAAGCCTTGGGTGCAATTGACTTCCACTTCCAAACCTCTTATCCATCATTGAACATGCAACTTATTTACTACTTTCACTACTTGTTGTGAAGACTAAACTTCTATCCTTCTTAGATAGTAGTTTGCAAGAGTGAATTCGACATCTCTTGTCAAACCTCACCAATGACTCCCGTTGTCGAGACCACGACTCAAGGTATCCCATTGATGGCATTTAACACGAAGGATCAACAAGCTCGGCAACACTTATGACCACTACACCGTGACTAAGCATTTAACCGATCTATGCATTTACACGGGATTAGTCAAGAACGTTCAACGCTCATAGACTTCTCCCGTTTGCTACAAATGATAGACATGGCAAAGAGTTCGACAATGCATATCTATCTAGCAATCATCAATCCATCAATATAATCAAAAGCTCTAATTCATACTCATACATTCCTAACAAGAACAAGGGGGAGTTTTAATCCAACTAACCCAAACCCTAGCAAGCAATTCATACGAGTATTCCTATACTCAAGCTTTCAATAACATTAATGATATCAACAACACATTCAATGCTCCATAAATGCACAATAGCAAGAGTAATAAACAAGCTACAAATTGTTCTTAAGACATGAGTTTGGAAGCTTTGGTCAATTGCTCCCAAGAGATTAGATTAGCTACTAGAGTTCATGCTAATCTAAGTAAAACAACAAATCAAAACAACAAGATAAATCAAAGATGAAAAATGGAGAAATAGGGTTTAGAACAGTACACAATCCGCAGCTCTGAAAACTGGAATGAGAGGAGAGAAAAAATGGTATTTATAGTGGAAGGAAAAGAAAGTAGGATTCTGGTCAGTGGCCGTCGCGACTCGCGACGAACAAGTTGGTCGCGACGAGTCCGTCGCGACTCGCGACGGTAACCAGAATTTTTGCATTATTTCTTCTTCTTCTCCTTGTGGCATGTAGTCATCTCCATAGTCACTCCTCTCAACTTCTAAGTCTTCAATGGTTTCAAAAGTAATCTTCAATGGCCTCCGGTCTTCCCTTCTTCGAAGCAAGTCTTCAAAATCTTCGAAAGTGTAGTCTTCAATGGCCTCCATTCTTCATTACTTCGTCACACAAAAATCCTACTTAAAAGAGGTAAAAGAGCGCAAAGTTGCTCTTACCCCTCCTAAGAGGATTTCATGGTAAAACACAAGCTGTTGTAATGAAAGAGCACAAAATGGATCCTAAATAGTACTAAAATAAGCATATAAAGTGGACGCATCAACATCCAAATACACATTCATTTCCTAAGAATACATATGTTGAGTTTCAATCATGCATATGTAGAAAATTATAAAGCACCTGTACAAAGTGAAGTGAGTCTCGAAGGGCTTTTGCTATTCCCAATGGAGCTCTAACCCTAGTTGGTGTTATTGGGACAGATTTGGGGGTTTCTTTAACCGGTATTGGCGTGGTCTTCACTAGTTTAGGTGATACCGGTCTTGTTTCCTCCAAATGTCGATCCTTGATGGGATTGCCATAAATAAGTCTTCAGGGCCAAGTAGGGAGCATTCCCCGGGCAGGGCCAACTTTCTTGTATTCTCCATCTGGGATTAGGAAAGGGGCGCCCATCACCAAAGGATTCTCCAATGAAACCCTTGAAAGACCATCAACAATAGGCACAGAGTGATGATGTCTCATTAAATCATGCAAAAGTCCACTAGCAACATGGAGCGGCGTACCTTCTATGTTTTGATCAATGTAAAGTTCACACGGACATGATTTCTATGGACATGGATAAAATATATTTTAAACTAAATACGTATTCAAAGAGTGATAATCATCAGAAGGAATTATCTACCTTTTTCTCATTTTCAAATAAGGCGTTGTCGAGGTTATCGGGTTTGAACAATTGCCTATCGATTCATGGATTCTTAAGTATTGGCTTGTGATTGACCTATACATCTATAGAAAAATTTTATGAAACTCGCGATGGTGGTGTCCAATCGGGAGTCAAGTCCTCTAAATTGTCAGGAAAAATGAGCCCTATGTGTTGGACTAATCTCTGGATTAGGATGTCTTGTTGCTCGATTCATTTTTGTTGTTCTTCTGATTTGTTTTTCAAATTGTGGATTCCAGAGGGTTCCGCTCCGTTGTAGGATAAAAAAATGGCAAATACCTCCCGTTGTGTCAAGAAACCACCCACGCCTCTCGTATGCCCTGCGTGGTCGGATTATTTTGTGGCTTCACAAAGTATATCATGTTTTCCGGTGGGAATGAACCGTCCAATCGATTTCTAAGTAAAAAAATGAAAGTTAGTTGGTTATACCCTAAACAACTTGCAACCTTAATAAAGTTAGTTTGACATACCATTTTTTAAGCTAGTTCTTTTGCATCTTCATCTACGTATATACCTTCATTGTTTCACCGACCTCGGAGAAAAAGATCACACCTTTCAATGTCATCTACATTAATCGGTTGTACCAAAACTCTTACCTCATTCTTTGTCATCCCGCCCTCTATTGGAATTTAACTTCTTCTTCTAGTCCCTCTTTCACTATCTCCAATGCCGAAAACACATAGCCCCCTCAACTCAATCAGTGAGGAATCTAATTCTCCCCAGAATCGCTTTGTTTTTCTTTCCTAGTACCCTAAGTTAAAGGATAAATTAGTGTAATCAATAAAGATATTTTAATATAATTAATCTTTAGAATATGTTACGTTGCTAACATTTTCATTATTCTCTAATGTCCTTTTATTGTGAACCTCCTAGCTCTATGGTTGAATGTGCATGTACGTTAGCCATGACCGATCACATTTCTTGTCGCCAAATATGTAGTCTTTGGACAATTGGCACTTAGTTCAGGCTGAATCTTGTACATCATGAACATAGCCTTCTTCCGTAAAGCACCCACATCTGGTGCTTGGATTTGAAATGGTCTTTAAGAGGATTATCATAAGAACATGGATTGAATTACAGGGTTGACACTAGTAGGTTAAAGTTTGTAAGATAAATTATATGGAACTTCATTGACAAAACACTACCTTGCATTCTAGCCACAATGTGTCTTTGTAATCTCTTGGCACTTTATGACAACTATCGTAGCGGATGTCCACCCTGGTTCTACCCACCATCGTAACCCAACTAGACCATTTAGCACGTTGCTCCGAGACACAATTTCCCAACTTGTTGAAACTCACTGATGTGAACTCTTTCCTAGCCATTCTACGTTCTAAGGCTCTACAATGAGTTCTTGGTATTCCCACATCACCTAATCTGTCATCCGCAACCCACGTGCCCATCGATGGGATATTAGCATTGGCCGAAAGTGACCTATCGTCACGATTCCTTTTCTTAGATGTCATAATGTACTCTACAATTAAAAAATATAATTTAACCTTGTATAAACAAATTCACTATTTTATCGTATACGCTAAAATCCCCATGCATTCAAGAAGAATATGTTTTTTATAAAATAAATAGAAAATGTATATTGACATTGCAATTGAAGTTTAAACAAAATATTATATAACCAAGTATTTGATGCACTGTAATACCTTATTCATTCAATATATCCACCTATTGCATAAACAAATTTCCTCATCACATGGCATCATTTTACCATCCAACACTGGCCCTCAAAACAAAATAAAAAATACCAATTGTGTTGCATAACAAACTCAATGTACAAATATTCATAACATTTGACATAAAATGTAAACCCTAGCCATATTGGGAACAAATATTTAGCTATGGTAATTTTTTGTTCCTCAATCATAAACCCTAGCTAATGAATCAATAGAAATATTTACCTTTTGGATAAATCAAAGGACATGAAACACTCCACCATGTCCTCTACCTATTAGAAATTACAAAAACATTAAGCAAATCAAAACATTGCAAGGAAAAGGGGTATTGGAATAGATTTTGGATTGGAAAATAACCTCATAACATCTTGTGGAGGGTCTTGAACTTTATGAGAGGAATTTAAGTTGAGCATGAGGAAGGGTTTTGGGAGAGGGAAATGGTGGGAAAATTCAGCATTTTTCAAATGGGTATAAAATGTTCATTTGAAACGTGCTTGTTCAATGACTTTACAAACTCGAAAAAAAGACCACACAACTTTCCGAGCTTGGAAAGTTTTTTATTACATAAAAATTGGAAATGGGTTTTCATTAAAACCCTAAATTAGAAACCCTTGACTTCAATGACCACAATCATCACCCTTATCAATCTTTTTTTACCTTTTCAATTCACAATGAAAATTAAGCACACTGCGAAACAAGGTCAAGCTAGCGATAGGAGCCACCACCCGTTCAAGGAGATTGCCCCATCTAAACAATTCTTTGGCAAGGCCACAGAGCAAAGGTATGTCAACTTTTGTAAGAGAAGGTTAATCAATTCGAAGGTAATGGTAGAATATGATATCCCTAAATATTTGCTTGAATACTTGCTAGCTAATTTCAAAACTCAACATCTAGACAAACTATTGTGTATGGATGAGCCTGTCTATGTCGATGAAGTTATAAAATTCTATGAAAATTTGGGGAAAAGTAAAAACAACCATGAGGTTACTAGGGTGCATGGGAAAATTGTGCATGTGACCAATACTATTAAGGCTACCCTAGAATGCCCTTACACTTCCCCAAAAAAAATTAAGGCTAGATGACTGCAATGGACCCCTAGAAATTTACCACACATTTTTGGTCTGGAGTTAGCGATGCAACCCACTTTGTGAGAAAGAAATAGCTAGGATTTATTTTAATAGACAAGGGACCAATGCGGGGAAAGTTGAGAGCTTTGACATCAGAGTATGAACCGTAGAGTAGCGTTTAGTATATGAGTGCATATGTCTCAACATGTTTCCCACTGGTGGCCACACTTGTGAGCCAAAAATAGGTAACCTCATGATGTTTTACTACATCATGGAGGGGGTCAAGATCAACCCCGAATTTGCCATCATCTCGTTCATGCAAAAGGTTGCGCAGACCAAGAAGAAGGATCTCCCTTATGGTGGTCTAATAAGCACTATGTTGAAGAATGCAGTAGTGATTCCTTGAGACAGGGCTAGCCTCTTGGAATACTATGATGAAGCATGGTTTGCACAAAAACAATTGAAACAGGGGTATGAAAACAAGTGGGGGACAACCAAAAATAGGTCAAAAAGTAAATTGCGTGAAGAGAGATCACGATGTGATTGAAGATAGAGAGGAAACATCGAGCTCACATACGTTTACATAGGAATTATCTTATACAAAAAAACTTGGAATTGAGTGAAGATGATGAGCCACCTAACTTCGAGCTTGTCTTCTCGCAGAGTGAAGTTGTTGATGATGATGGTGATGATGGTGGTGATGATGGAGATGTCAGTCAAGGGGGAGTTGAAAGCCAAGAGGGGGAAGATACTGATTCCTCAATTGATAGAATGTTGGAATAGACAAACTTTGATGTGGAAGTCTTTGAATATGTTTCTTTTGTTAAATTGATTGTTAAAACTAATTTGAATAATTTTGTACTAGGATTTGATTGCTATGGATTTTTTTTTGGACTACTATTTAATTTGAATATTTAGCTAAAACTAGTTCTTGTGACTCTAAGAATGGAAGTGTGGTGGTTAATGGGGATTAGATCATTTGAAATATTAAATTGTATTTTTTAAAAAATAAACTCACGTAAGTGAGAGGGTGTATATTCGGCTCCCCAGGCCTTTAAAAAAATGTTCAATACGTGTAATACATTAGTGGAAGCTAATTACAAACTGATGTTTACCCAAAACCTTCATCTAAACACCCTATCTCAATGAAGGAGTTGGCCCTATATCCCGTTCAAGGACTAACTATGGCCTTACCCTTTCTTGCCTCCACACCCCAGTGTCGACAAGAAGAGGTGACCTTCCATAGTGTCCCTTTGCAATTATCTTCCCCCGAAGATAATTACTTAAATTTGTAGATTGTGTGCGGCTGCTGAACCTCTTTTCTGCACCTTGCATATGGTCTTCAGAATTCCTCTCTTCTCCATCTGAAACAAAATTTACAGCCAGCAGTAAATAGTTCGAGTAAAGAGGCCTAACTCAAATCATTTGTTTCTAATGTTACATAATCAAACAGAATGTTCCAGTGGCAAAGTATATCAGCATACATCAGGAATATGAGAATTGTATGCTAATAAAATCAGCTAAATTCTTCTGATAGAAGGTAAACCCTATTTATCTGCAATTACTATAGCTTTCAGCTCTCTCGGTAATTGAGTAAAGGATTGGAAGGTATGTACCTGATTTGAACTAGCCATTTTGGCTAGAAAATCTGCTGCTCCATTGGCTTCTCTATAGATATGATTCATAGAGACTGTAATCTTATTCATTAGTTCCCAGATTATCCTAACTTCCTCAATGATGTTCCAGTGAGGTTGTAGTTGTTTTCTTACAACCTTAACGAGCATTTGATTGTCACTTTCAATTTGTAAGTGACTAATACCCATGGAAAATGCCAACTGTAAACCTGCTCTAATTGCGCCTGCTTCAGCATGAAGAGGAGAGGGGCTAGTTATCTTTTGAGCATCAGCTATTAATATGTCACCTAGAGAGTCACTTATGATTATTCCAATTCCAGCCTTATTTAAATTTTTCCATGAACCATCTGTATTTAGTTTATGGAGGAATGGAGATGGAGCTTTCCAGGTAACAGTGACAAGGCTGCCATGTTCTATTTGATTGTTCATTAGTAACCTTGGAAGCATTAGATAAATCCCATTTGAAGTTTAGTTTGTAGGCTAACAAAATATCATTAAAGAGGTGTAACGTTTTCCTAAACATCATTATGATGTTAGGTTTTACACTTTCATGATAGTTTTTGTTCCTAAAACACCATATAGTCCATACTACTAAATAGGGGATAATGGGAACCAGTTTTTTATGATCTGGAAAATTATTGTTGTTCCAGTAATTGGTATCTATCCCATAGATATGGAGAATGCTTTGTTGGAACATTGAAGACAGTATCAATCCATGTCCATAGTTTTTAAATTTCTGTGCAAGAATTAAAACTCTGGTGTATACTCTCTTCATCTCCTAAACAAAAACAACAAATGGATGGAAGATTGAAAGATAGATCCTCTAATACACCAGGAAGGGGGATTAATTTGTTACATTTTCCAGTTCATAAAACTTACTTTTCTAGGCATAATTGTGGACCAGACATGTTTTAAGGTTGATACACCTATTCTTTTCTTTCTGATCAGTTCATAAGCACTTTTCAGAGTAAACTTTCCATTTTTATTAGGTTTCCATATTACAGTATCCTCATATTCAGGAAAAATTTCTTGATCTTTGTCCAGTTCAGTAATTATGTGCTTTGGGAAAAAGTGTTTCCGCTGGTTAATATACTCTTGTCTGTTAGTTAAAAATTCACCAACTGATAAGTCAGGGAAATGAGTGATTTGACAATTGTCCCATAGCCTATACAGTGGACCACAATCTGTCCAACCAGAGTTCCAGAAAGAAACTTCCCCTTTCCCTATTTGTATTTTTGAATTTAGAATGGCTATTCCTTGAATATCTTTGATTCTCTTCCAGATTTTGGAAGTTTTGGGGTGATCTGGAATTGACCACATAAATTGTGACCAAAGGGATCTTCCCACTTGCAGTTTCCACCATAATTTAATAGAGAAGCTTTGAACGAAAGTCTCAATATTTTTAAAACCAAGGCCATTTTCTTCAAAAGGAAAACATAAATTCGGATAAGCCCTCCAAACTCTCTTCCTTTGTGAGGTTTCTGAGTTGGAGGACCATAAGAACTTGCCAAGAATTTTATGAATTGCATTAATAATGTGTTTGGTAGGTTTTAGAACTGTAATCTGATGTATTCGGATAGAGGATAATATGTGCTTGATCAGAATTATCTTTCCAGCTTGAGATAACAGTTTATTTTTCCAGCTATTAATTCTGGACTGTATTGATGATATAATGCTTGAGAAGTATACATTTTTATTCCTACCAATGTAAACTGGGCATCCAAGATATTTAAAAGGAAAGTTGTCCTGTAACATTCCTGTTGAGCTTTTAATATCACCAATAGTTCTGAGTGGGCAGTGTTTGGCAATATAAAATGAGGAATTTTCAAAATTAATCTTTTGGCCTGTAGCCATTCATAGGATTGTAGGAAACAATTTTTGTGTTTTAAGTCCTGATTTGGAATAATTTATAAATATTACCGTATCGTCTGCAAAGGATAGATGAGAGATCTTCTTAATTGGGTTAGGAAGCTTATAAAAATTCAGGTTTGAGTACTGAAACAGGAAGTTTATGTTCCTTGAAAAAGCTTCTGTCATTAAGATGAATAGAAGTGGAGATAAAGGGTCTCCTTGTTTTAACCCCCTGGTTGCTTGGAAGAAACCATATGATGATCCATTTATCAAGATGGAGAAAAAGGCTGATTTTAAGTTTTTCATTATTAGTTAAATTATTTTGATTGAGAAACCCATCTGACCTAATAACTTGGATAAAAAGGTCCAAGAGACTCTATCAAATGCTTTCATCATATCAAGCTTTATGATCATGTTAAAACCTTTGGTTCTTAGTATTAATGAAAGAAGCAAGTTCTTGCATTAGAAGAATATTTTCTGAAATATCTCTTCCTGAGATGAATACTATTTGTTCTGGGCTTATTATGATATCCATAATTGGTTTAAGCCTTTTAGAAATCATGTTGGTTAAGATTTTATTAATAAAATTACAAAGATTATTTGGTCTGTGGTCTTTGAAGGATGAACAAACTTCTTTTTTAGGTACGAGAATGATTAAAGTGGCTGCAATTGATTTTGGGATGTTGGTTGATAAAAAGAGATCATGTATAGCATGTAGGACATCTGTGTTGATGATGTGCCAGCATTTATGATAGAAAAAATTTGAAAAACTATCTGGTCCTGAAGCTGAATGCCCATCCATTGTTTTTAACTATGTTAGTCAATTCTTCCATTGTTACTGGTTTAGTGAGTTCACAGTTCATTTCTTCAGTAATTAGCTTTGGAATATTTTCTAATAACCAAGCAGTGTTAATTCCAGAAGGATCTTTGTACTCTTCCTGTAATAGATTTGAGAAGTATTTAACACCCTCTTCTGCAATTTCCTCCTGAGTGTTTAAAGTTATACCATCTTCAGTTTTTACTGAAAATATGGTTTGTCTTTTATGCTTAGATTTAACTTTTTGATGGTAAAATTTTGTGTTTTGATCTCCTTCTTTAAGCCATTTTACTCTTGATTTCTGCCTCCAGTAAATTTCCTGATTATTCAGTGCCAAAATTAACTTTGCTTTAGTTTTATTTAAGTGTTCCAAGTTTGCTTGTGTTTCATTTTGTTGGAGGGCGGAATCTTCTTGAATAAGATCTTCTTCACAAACTTTGACTGTGTCAAAGATATTTCCAAAAGTGTGTTTATTCCAGAATTTAAGAGCATTTTTCAAGTTTTTTAGCTTGAATAAGAAATTTCCAATTCCCAATTTGTTAGAGGGGATGTTCCATGAATCTTCTACAATCTTCATAAAGGTTGGATGATTAAACCAACATTCTTGGAACCTGAAGGGGGATGGTTTATTAAATAATTTTGTTTCACCTATGGTAAATAGCAAGGGGGAATGGTCTGATTGCCCTCTTGCTAATGTTTTAATGCCAGATTCCTTAAACAAGTCCCACCATATATTATTAGATAACCCTCGGTCTAACCTTTTCCAAACCCTTCCTTTGGATCTCATACCTGTCCAAGTAAAAATATATCCAGATGTTGGAATTGTAGACATATTGGCTTTTTTTTGAAAATTATTAAGAATACTTTTTGTGTCAGGTTGAGATTGACCCAGATATTCCTCTATGGAACTTATGACATTAAAGTCTCCTATTAAGCTTAAAGGTGAACTGTTATGGTTCAGAATTTGTTTCCACAGTTTATTTCTTTCATTTATAGTATGTTTGGCATAAATGAAACCTGTGAAACAATCTTGTGTTAATAACTAATTATTGAATTTGGTTAATATCATTTGCTCATCCACTGAGATGATCTGAATTTTAATTGAATCATCCCATAGAATCCAAATTTTACATTTTGGATAGGAGAAGTGATGTTCAAACTGAGTCTGGAAGGCCACTTTCTTGATGGAGTTGGCTTCCAACATTGGCTCAATTATGGCTAGGATATTAATTTGATGTCTTTTTTTTAATGTCTTTTAACCTATTTATGGTGGCAGAATTGCCCACTCCTCTAGCATTCCATACACATATTTTTAAACCTATCACTGAGAAGATTTGTTATGTGTTGACGTTGAACGGGGTAATGACCATTCAGGGGTTTGTGTATACGATTTTTTATTTTGTCTTCTGTTCTTGTTTATGTCAAGGTTATCCAAGACATCTTCTGAATTTACTAAAAGGTTGAAGTTATTCTGTGATTCCCTTAGAGCGGTTTTGGAGTTTTCAATATCATCTACAGACAGAGAGTCAAGAGTTGATTTTGAACTGTTTTTGGTTTTGGAGTTGGAAGATAGAAGTGGAAAATTCCATCCGTTTATTTCTATGAAGGCTTCTTCATTATTTTCTGTTTCCTCTGTAGTATTATTTGACTCAGAAATTAGGCTGCCTGTTTGGTGATTCTTATGGGTCTTATTAGGGATAGTTTTTGATAGAGGGGATGAAGTTGATGTCTTGTGTGGGTTTTCAACAATTTGATTATTGTTGCTCATATGATCATTAACAGTTAATGGAACTGTTTGTTTCATATGTTGATCATCAAGGTCATAATCTGAGTTCAGATTTTCAGTAGAACCGTCATATACAGGTAAATTGTTTACTGAAATATTAACAACATGTTCCATAAAGAGTGTGTCCGTATCAGTATTGTTTATATTATGAACAACATGATCAGTACTCAAATTTACTTGTGATGAGTTCCCTGTGTTCACATTTTCAATATGATGAGAGTTTAAGAGAGGGACCTGGGAACCTTGACCAAGGTTCAAGACTTTAGAACTTGTATTATTTGTTTGATTTGTCTCCTGTATCCCTTTCTGAACTTCTTTATGAGTGGGGTTATTGTTGCATTTGTCTGATCCCTTATTGAAAGTAGCTTTAGTAACCTGCATTTGAGTGTTAGCTTTGTTCTTGCTGACAAGTATATATATGTTTTCCTGAGAAGATAGACCTGAAGAAGAAGATTTAATGCCCTTGCCAGTAGGCCTTCTCTGTTCACCTTTTGTGTCATTACCTATATTAATGGAAGGCTTCCAGGCATGAAGTGTTGGCTGGGTTTGGTCATTTCTACAAGAGGTGATAGTGTGTCCTAACTTAAGACATTTAGCACAGTATGCAGGCATATCCTTATATTCTAAATATTGCCATAATCCGACACCTCTATACTCAATCCAGATCCTTTCCAATTTTATTTTCGTGATATCTATTTCCACACAAACCCTAGCTATATGTGGTCCGGATCGACTCAACGTAACTTTATCTACCTTTACTGGTTTACCTATAATATTACCCAAAGATAGCAATACCCATTCATCAAAGAATTGTTGGGGGAGGCCATACTAGCAATCCATACAGGGCATATAGGTGAATCCGCATTTGGTGAAAAATTAGGTTCCCATTTGGTAATTCTTAGTGAATAAGAGCCGAAATTCCATACCTTGTGAAGCCAGCAACGATAGAAATCCTCCTACAAAGAGAAACGAATCAGTACCTGACAATTATCTAAAAGCGAGATATCCGTGTGACCTTTGAAATCGGCAGTTTGGAAGTCCCTTCGGAGACGATCCAGTTGTGGTCTGCTCCGAGCACATTTTCCGATTAGGGTTAGCCGAAGAAGAGCCTTGAGCCTTTTGCATTCGTCGATATTGAAACTCAATCCTGGTTCCCCTAGATGTTCTATCGGCTGTTTTGGATTGAATGGAACTCTAGGTTGGGAAGATTAGGAAAGGATGGATTCAGAGTTAGGACGTAGAGACCAAATCAATTCTTTCCCTAGGGCTTGCTTGTAGGAAAATACCGGTTGAGGTTCCGGCAGCGGCGGTGGCTCCGCCATAGGCGTCGCCGTTGGTTCGGTCAGGAGGTAGGGTTTCAGAGTAGATCTCGAAAGATTGCCTCAGAGCAGAAAACCAGAAAACGTTAACCACTTACTCATTAATATTATATTGTATAGTTTATGACAAGAACACAAGATCTGTTTCCAAGTTCGGAAACTGATCTTGTCCATGTATTTCAAGGACAGATCAATTTACGAATTCAGAAATGTTGGGGTGATTAGGGCAAGAACAGACGAGACACTTTCTGATATCTGATATATAGTTTACGAACTTAGAAAATATAATCAATAAAGAGACGATTTCCTATGCTAACTCGGAAACTAGTTAGCAAGCTAGTGGAACATTTCCATTCCCTCATGGGTTGAAACTACGCTCGTATTTAATTCAAGTAAAAAACATTTCGAGACTGGAAACTCATCTTTTCCTCAGTACAAAGGCAAGATTTGGGTTTCCAAACTCTAAAAATATCCGCCCTTATAAAAACAATGGGGCAAACGGTTCATTACACAAAATTCACCCCTAAAATAAAAAAACCCTTGCTACAATCCAAACTCACAATCCCCACTCCATCTATCGAATTTGACCCAATATTCAAGGCTTTAGACAAGGATCAAGAATGTTCAAGCCGGCGAGTTCAAAGATCTCATTCCTCCAGGCATACTCCGAGCTACGATTCTCAAAGTTTCGTCTCTCAATTTGTGCAAGATCGACTGTGAGAGGGCAATGTTTCTAGATACTTGTCATTTTTAGCAAGTACTTTAACCTATGATTGGACAACCTACTTAAATACTTCTCCGGGCGACATGTTGGGGTTTTCTTTCTTGTAATGAAAAGTCTTTGTTTGATAGCACTTGTAAATTTTATGCTAATTTCCGTGAGGTAGGTAACGGGGAATACTCGACCAGGGTTAGAGGGATTGAAATACACATTAGCCCATGGATTATAGATTATCCATACCTACACCCCAAATTTGTTTTCCTCAAGGATTTAGGTGGCCCGTCGGATGATTTCTACCATTGGGAGAAGTGGCCTCTACAATCGGATTACCCCTACATTGATTTCATAGAATGTAGTTGGGATAGGTTGAATTTGGATAGACCCAAAACCTTTGACCTAGAACTAATTCCTAAAGATCAACGTATTGTGTATGAGATCATTAACAGGAGTTTCCTCCCCTCGGGCAGAAATTTGAGTGAGCCTATTTACCTCTGCCTTATGTTATTCTATTTAATAGTTGAGGGTAGAAGAACCAACCCCGGGGTGTCTATTTTTAGGAACATGTAGAACTTTCTTACCTCAAAAAAGCCATTGACACACCTAACTTATAGCTGTTTAATCACTCACATTTTGAAGAGTGTCGAGGGAGTGGTTTTAGAAGGGTGGAGAAAGAGTCAAAATATTATGATCGCACGTATTTCACTACCAAGGGTTGGGTGTTGGTTGATCATCATAAATGGTATCATAAACCGAAGGTGAATCCCATGGCGAGCAAGACACAACGCATTGAGGAAAGTTAGTTAATAATGTGTTTATTGTACTTCATGCCATGGTTTTTTGACATTGTTTAATTAATGGTAATAATGATTTATATACATTTTAGGTCATCAAAAGTCTTACTTGAAAGGCTTTAAGGATTGTTACAAGTGGATGCACAAGGAATATTGCGCCTTGAAGGAAAAGATTAGGTACATGGAAAAATCTCAACGTGCTAATGAGCGCCACCTCGCATCGACATCCCGAACAGGGCTTAACCGATCTACTTTGACAGGAGACATTGAAAATGAGATTGAGTGATATTTCTAGGCTAGACTCGAAAACTTTTATTTGATGTTATTGTGGAATTATTAGGATATTTTTATGTTTATTTACCAAGTTGTAAACTTTTCCAATTGTGCAACTTTAATGACTTGTTAATTTGAATGTTTATCACGTTTGGGTTTGAATGATTTCTAGATCCGAATATAAATGATTTGTTGTCGACTAATGTTTTCTATAGTAAACCTACGACATATAATAGATGCTTTTGAATAATTCAATTTACATCACTTAACAAAATACATAAAAATGTTGCCCTTGAATGTGAAAAAATTATTTCTTATGTTTCCTTTTCTTGGTCACCTTTTTCAATTTACAATTTCTACGTGTGATTTACCTCTTACCGTTAATCCACATTCCTTCATCATGGTTGCTACGACCTACAAAGTTGTGTAGACTCCAATCATCCACTTCAAGCAACATAACAATATCAGATCCACAGATCGATGTATGGCATCCAAATCCAACTAGACTTCTCTCAACTAGGGTGAACCTCAAATCTTTGGTTGATATCCATTGTTAATATCGACCCACAGACATTTAAACACAGGGACACTCATAGTGATATAGTGAAGCTCCCAAATTTCTGAAATTGTACTAAAGTAGCATTTCATGGCGTACATAGGATTGTCATCACCCCCACTACCAACTACAATGCTTGAGAGATAAGAGATGTTCCACTATTCTGAGAGACACTGTTATTATCCATTGATTTCGTGGAAAAAGTTCCATTTACATCATAGCAAGAATACGAAATAACTGTTCCGAATGGTCTGCGCACCAACCATTTCATGGTCGTTGAATGTTTGTCGACATCAACATGATCCCGCAACCAAGATGTAAAAGTTGAAGTACGCAACAGGAGGACCTATGCCTCATTGAAATTAGGGTGCTCCACTTATATCACGTCCATATGCATCTCGATGTATGGAACTACATCCTTGTGATTGCACTAGACATAAAGGTGAGCAGCTCATAAATCTTCCGCAGTCGGGCAAAATAATTTCCCCAGTCTCACCCCTACACCTTCTAAACTCCCTTGATGTCTACCAATTGGGACCCCAACTGATTCAACTTCCTTTTTATAATATGTACAAAACTCAATGGCTTATTTAGTCACATATCGTTGCATAATACTAGCATCTGGATGGTCCCAATTTTTCACACAGTTTTTGAAATTTTCATGTACCTCTCGAATGGATACATCCATCGTAGAAAAACGTACCATGGAGTTTTATCTCACGCACCATATGTAGGATTTATTTGACCATAATGTAAAAAATTGAGGGTGGGAAATACATCTCCATACGACATAGAACTTCAACAATCATCACTTGCAACCTATCCAACCTTGATACACTGATACTTTTGTGACAAATGGATTTGAAAACAAACAAAGTTTTGCAATGCATAGTCTTACATTAGAAGGAAGTGTAGCTTGAATAGCAATAACATTCAGTTCCGGCATCAGGCTGTGACAATCGTGTGACTTCAACCCTCTTAACTCCAACTCATTTACTTACACACAAGAGCTAATGTTGGATTAGTATGCATCGGGCAGTTTTACACTGCTAAGGGTCTCTCAAAAGGATTTCTTCTCCAACTGCGACATAGAATAATAAGCATGGGGCAAATAACATTCTTCACCGGTAGTCATTCGCCCAAGATTCTTTTGAATACCCAACTCAACCAAATTGAGCCTAGACTTCAATCCATCCTTGGTCTTACTTGGAGTATTTAACAATGTCCAACCAATGAATCACAAACATTCTTTTCAATGTGCATAACGTCAAGGCAATGTTTAACATTCAAATGCTCCCAATATGGTAGATTTAAGAATATTGAACATTTCTTCCAACTTCCTTCAACAGAAAATTTTCTTTTCTTCTTACTGAAGTCGTTGGGAAAGTTTTTAACACTTTCACAAATCTGTGTACCTGTGCGTGGCAACGGTGCCATTTTTTCCTTCACTTTTCTATTGAACCATTTCTTGGCCAATATCCAGGGATACCCCTTGGGAACAAAATGCCTATGACCCTGATAAACGGTCTTACAACCGTGTTTCAACTGACAAAAATCACTGTCTTTCTCACAGACAGGACAAGCCAAGTGCTTTTTCACAGAATAGCCAGACAAATTCCCATATGCAGGAAAATCATTAATTTAGAAAAACACTAACGCCTAAACAGTGAAGTAATCTTCCACAAAATCATCATAAATTTGAACTCCATCTTTAAACAAAGTCAACAAATCCTCAACTAGTGAAGCAAGATACACATCAATATCATAACCAGGTTGCTTCAGACCTGATAACATTAAAGACAACAAAACATACTTACGTTTCATCATCAACCACGATGGAAGGTTAAAAATAACCAACATAATGGGCCAAGAGGTATGAGTACTACTCATATTACGAAGAAGATTTATACCGTCTGTTCACAATCTTGACCTCAAATCCCGAGAGTCTTTCCCAAAATTGGGGTATAGAGCATCGATTTTCTTCCATTGCTCCCCGTCTGAAGTATGTCTAATCACATCATCCGTGGGTCGGTCCCTATCCGCGTGCCAATGCAACAATTTTGCATCTTCCCTGCACATACAACTTCTTCAAATGCGGAATGATCTGGAGGTACCATAACACTTTTCCCTGTGTCCTTTTCCTTGATTTTAATGAAACTTCTACACCCACTGCAATCCCACCTCTCTTCAACTTGTACCGTGACTCATCACATAAATGACAAGTCTCTCAATATTTATCCACTTCCCCCCTATACAACATACAATCATTTGGGCATGCATGGATTTTTTGCATCTCCAATCCTATCGGGCACATTATTATTTTTATAGCATACAACCTGTCAGACATTAAATTACCTTCTGGAAGAAAATCCCGAAACAAATCAAGTGCCTCTATCACCGACTTATCTGTCCATTCAAATTTTTTGTTCAAGTTCATTATCCGCAGGGTCACACTCAAAACCGAGTATGTTGAACCACTGTACAAGGGGGTGCCTTTGTCGTTCATCGAAGCATGTAATTGACTCCGGTTTACCTTTGAACTCCCTTGTAATATCCTCTACCATTTCATCAAACTCCATGTTCCCATCTATTTTTTCACCCACCCCACGATTCCTCCAATTCATTCATCGTAGAGGCTTCCACAGCTTCACCATGCCATATCCAACAAGTGTAACTTGTTTAGAACCCTCATTATGAGAAGTTCCTGCAACTTCTTCCTCACAACATACGTATCATTTCTACAATATTTACACGGGCATCGGGCTCGAGAAGAACCATTTTTAGAAGCATGTTCAAATGCAAATGTAATAAATTCAACCAATGACATGTACTCAGGTGGTTTCCTAAGATCATTACCAATGAGCTCATCTCGATTCATTATCCGAAACAAAATCAATTACAATGAAACACATGAGGATGCATTCAACAATGATAATAATCCTATCTAATCTCAAACCCTAATTTCACCGTCTTACATATAAAGCATTAAATACACCTTTGTATATTTCAAGATCACTAAGAACATAATATGGATGAAACTAACCTTCACCAATGGAAATAATGAAATCACAAGTACAGCACTTTTTGTTCAATGGAGGGAAAGGAAAATAGGGGTTTGATGCAATAAATGCAATTGGGCGCATTTTTTTTACTTATGGAGGGCTGTTTCCAAACTTGGAAAGAGGAATCATCTACACAGGACACGATTATGTATTTTCTGAGTTTGGAAACATTTTTACGAACTTGGAAAGTAGTCTTCCCATTGCACTATGCTGGCTAAGGGATTTCCAACCTCGGAAATCCCTATGTACCCTATTCCTGAGCTTGGAAACTATCATTTTAAGGCGGTTGTGACTAACCGCCTTAATTTGAGCGATTTTAAGGTGTTTATGCCTTGAACCGCCTTAAAATGGCTAGAAACTAAAGTGATTTTGAAAAATAGCCTAAAATCATCCAAAAACCGCTCAAGTTAAACAAAGGGGGCTATGAGTGGCTGTTTTCGAGTTTGGAAACGTGTTTTTAAAGGCGGTTCCTTGTAACCACCTTCCTTTGCTTCCTTTAATGGAAGTCTCTCCACTAGTGAGTGTAGTAGTGAGAACATGGTGCAGAACTATAAATTTTATCTTTAACCGTCTAATAGGACCAGCCTCTGCCTAGGTTAATTAGCTACGATTAACAACCTCGGGTGGAGGCGGGTTAAATTTTGGCACCATTGTCAGGGATGCTATTCAAATTAAGTATCAATTAGGCCTAGCTTGTTGGTTGAAGTAGATAGTAATTGCTTTTGTTTCTATCTTGTTCATTTTTTATGTTGTTTGGTAGCTGGAATCTACTGATGTGGCAGGATACCGCTCAGCAGATGAAACTATGTAGGGTGTGTCATTTTGACCACCCTATAAAGTGTTGCCTATGGTAAGTAACTACAAGAGAGACATGGAGCTTTCGGTTCTTCAAGCCCAACAGGAGCAAGAGTGGTTCACAAACCACTGCTCACCCAAATCGATCTCATTCCCCAAGTCTCCGGGCGAAGAAATACTTGAGGCTCTAACTATTTTTGCAAAAATTAATGAAACTCTTCAAAATCAAGTATTTTCTTGTATTAAAAAATGTGGGGTTCAAATATCTTCTGGTGTTGATAGGATAGGTGGAAGGTGATTGAGCTAATAGGAATAATGAACTAGTTGATGGGAAGTCTTAAGCTCATAGATGAGGAAGCACCTCCACCGATATGTTTGGGAAAATTGAGAAAAAAGGAGCCATGTGTGACATCTGGTCACAATGAGGTTAGTCTTATCTCCTTTAAAACTAGTGAGATATTTCATGAATGTAGAGAATTATTAAAGAAAATGGGCGACCCTGAACATGTATTTAAGCATGAATTGATTAATCAAAACATGAAGTGTCATTCCCCTTTGGTTGCTATATATGACAATATTGTGCAAGACATTTTTTATACCAACAAATGGTTAGCTCTAGAGGATAGCTTCTTGATTGATGCAATTGTTAAAACCCTGGAAGCTAACCTAGTGGGGAGTGTAGAAGAGGTTAATCCTCAAGGTGCAAATAGTGTAGAATCCTAACCCAAAAATTTGGATAAGCTAGTTCTACCGGAGACCAAGCTTGCACCAGAGGAACCACCAACAATTGAGCTTAATCATTTACCCAAACACTTGAAGTATACTTTCCTAGGTGAAAATGAAACATTGTCTGTGAATATCTCGAGTTGGTTGACCATTGACCAAGAAGGTAAATTGCTCGATGTCCTTAAAAAATTCAAAGGAGCAATATGATGGACTTTGGCCGACATTAAAGGGATAAGTATTCTATTAGCGAAGGGTGCAAGACCCGTATGCCAACCTCAAAGGCGACTAAACCCGCCTATGTTGGATGTAGTAAAAGGTGAAGTCCTTAAACTACTTAAGGCTAGGGTAATATATCCTATCTCTCATAGTACTTGGGAGAGTCCCACCCAAGTGGTGCCAAAGAAAAGTGGGGTCACCGTAGTGAAGAACAAGGATGGGGACTTGGTGCCCACCCGTATTCCAAACGGGTGGCGAGTGTGCGTTGATTATCACCGCTTAAACGTGTGACTCGTAAAGACCATTTCCCCGTACCCTTTATCGACCAAATGATTGAAATGGTAGATGACCATGAATATTATTGTTTCCTTGATGGCTATTATGGATACTTCCAAATAGTCATCAATCTAAAAGATAAGGAGAAGACAATCTTCACTTGCCCCTTTAGCACTTTTGACTATAAGTGTATGGCTTTCAGTCTTTGTAATGCTCCAGGCTTTTTTCAGAGGTGAATGTTTAGTATATTCTCATAATTTATCAAGAAATTGTTCGAGGCCTTAATGGAATGTTTTACCATTCACGGGGATTCCTTTTATTCATGCCTATATCATCTAGCACGGTGCTAGAGCGATGAATGGACGCGTACCTTGTGCTAAATTATGAGAAATATCATTTCATGGTGGAAAAAGGTATAGTGCTAGGACATGTTGTGTCAACTCAAGGGTTAGAAGTTGATAAAGCCAAAGTAGACACAATCAAATACATGCCTTTCCCCACCAATGTCAAGGATGTTAGATAATTTGTTGAGTCACGCCAGTTTTTACTGGAATTTCATCAAGGATTTCCACAAAATATGCTCAAATCTTTTCAAACTATGGCAAAAAGATGTTGATTTTACTGTCACTAAAGAGTGAAAAAAGGCTTTTGACACTCTTCCCTGCTAGTGACTGCCCACATCAAACCTGCTAGTGACTTCCCACATCATCCATCCTCCAGACTGGTCTCTTCCCTTCGAGATCATGTGCGATGCAACTGATTGTGATATAGGGCCTCTAGGCCAACGAATTGGTAGAGCTCCACACGTCACATACTATGCGTCAGTAACCCTTAATGATGCTCAGTGAAACTATTCTACCATATAGAAGGAGTTGCTAGCTGTAGTCTTTACCCTAGAGAAGTTTCGTAAATACCTCTCAGGAACAAAGGTTATTGTATACACCAATCATACAACACTTCATCATTAGATGAAAAAAGAAGAAGCTAAGCCGAGGATAATAAGGTGGTTACTTCTTTTGAGTGAGTTTGACCTAGAGGTAAATGATAAGAAGGGCAATGAAAATGCAGAAGCAGACCACTTGAGTAAACTACCAGTCCTCGAGAGCCCAAAACCAGCCAAGGAAAAAAGCAAGGTTGGAACCTATTTCAGAATAATTTCCCGATGAGAAATTATTCGAGATAACAACTAGCCATACATGGTATGCTAACATAGTGAACTTTCTCACCGCTGGAGAATTTCTTCCATCTTTTGACAAGTGAAGAAAGGAGAGATAGATGAATAAGGCAAATGAATATGTCTGGGATGACCCCTACCTGTGGAAGTATTGTTCTGATCAGGAAATTGAAGATGTGTTCCTGATGATGAAAAAGGTCATGTCCTTAAAATGTGTCATTCATCCCAAGTCGGAGGAAATTTTGGGTACAAAAGAACTTCAAAGAAGGTAACAGACTGCAGTCTATACTGGCCCACTATACTGTCATATGCTAAGATTTTTGTGTCATTATGCGATCAATGCCAAAGGATAGGGAACATCTCCACAAAGGATGAGATGCCTAAAGCATTTTTGTTGCTTATGGAGGTCTTTGATATGTGGGGCATGGATTTCATGGGTCTATTTCCCAAGTCTGATGGGAAGTACTACATATTAGTGCTAGTGGACTACATGTCCAAGTGGGTAGAAGCCAAAGCCACAAAGAAGAATAATGCAGCAACCGTGGTTAGGTTCCTTAAGTGAAATAGTTTCTCACGATTTGGTGTACCCCAAATCTTAGTTAGTGATAGAGGAACCCACTTCTGCAATAGGGTTATTGAGTTATTGCTTGAAAAATATGGATTAACCCATAAGACTTTTACTACTTACCACCCACAAACCAATGGCCAAGCGAAAATATCCAATCTAGAAAGTAAAGCTATCCTTGAAAAGATGCCCTTTAGGCCTACTGCACTGCCTACAATACTCCAATTGGCATGTCACCTTTCCTCATCCTCTATGGAAAAAGATGCCACCTCTTGGTCGAACTTGAATTCAAGACACATTGGGCCTTTAAACGCCTTATCTTAGACTTGAGTAAAGCCGGGAAACATAGGAAGTTGAAATTGTTATAACTTGAAAACTTAGGTGCAACTCCTATGATAACACTTAGATCTATAAGGATAGGAAAAAGGCTGTACATAACTAGAGTATTGTAAAGGAAGATTTCTTTGTGGGACAAAAAGTTCTCCTTTACCAATCTAGGCTACATCTCTTTCCCGGTAAGTTAAGATCAAAGTGGGAAGGACCGTATGAGGTGACTAAGGTGTATGATCATAGTGCAATAGAGGTCAAGAATGAGAAAGATGATACAAAGTTGGTGGGTAATGGACAAAGATTGAAACCTTACTTCGATTAGGGAACTATGGGAGCTAACAAAGAGGGTGACCCTTTCCTTGGTGAACAAACTTTGTGACTAACTTGATTTCAAAAAAATAATTCATGAGGAGGACAATAAATATATGGTTTTTCTTTTTTTCTTTTGTGTTTTTAAGTAAAGATTAGATAGGTTTTGCATGTTTTTCAATGGGATTTTTGAGATGAAACTCTTCATTGGTTTGTAGATTTGAGTAGAAACTCTTCATTGATTTTTCAGATGAAACTCTTCATAGGTTTTGCATGAATCTCAAGCCAAGACCTGGCACGGTCCACGCCAGGAGCTTGGCACGAGGGGATACCTCATGCCAACATGTTTGGCACAAGGGGATGTTTCATGCTAGGAGATTTGGTGCAAGGCTTTGGTCTGTGCCAAACGTCTTCTGTGCCGATTTCCAATTTTCCATTGCCAACTTGTTCCAAAAATGCTAATTTTTGGAAAATCCTGAATTTCCAACTCAAAAATGCATTTTTGGTTCAAAAAATTTGAAATTCCCTAATCCCTTAGGAGTTTTGAAAATTTCCAATATCCCTTGGAATTAATTGATTTGTACTATTGTCCCGTAATATGCAATTTTGAAAAGTCCATTCTTATCCTAGTTATACCTCTCTCACTTGGAACCTAGGATGAAATTTCGAATCCCATAGTACATTTCTTCACCAAATTCTATCATTTGACACATTCTTCCTTCTCAAGAAACACTCACTCTCACACACTCTTGGTGAAACTCAAAAAAGTGAAGCTTTTCTTCGAAGAATTAGCAATTTTTGCTTCTTTTTTTATGTGTCTTACAAATCCTAGCTTCAAATTTTGGGTAACCCATTGAACTCTTTGTTTATACGCTTTATTGACATCAGGGTGGTTTTAGGTAAAGCATGATCTTGAATGAGTGTGTGTTTTTTAGAGAAGTGTTTGGGTTTTTTTTATGCATAATTTTGTGTTGAAAAGAGTTGGGAGAATTTATGTGCTATTATGCTTGAAAAATATGTTTTCATGTGTTGGGTGATTTGGGAAAAAGTAAATCTTAATTGCATCATCCTATTGCTGGAGTGGCAATAACTTACATAGAATTATTGCTCACCCAAGAATTTCCCAAATTCCATCTCCTCCCTACAGTGAACTTGAAAATTCTGAGTTTGAGACTCGTGATTTTGTTTGGAATGGAATTACACTTGGGTTTTATTTTGTTGAATGCAGGGTTTTTCAAGATAGCTACAGGAGGCATGGTTGGTCTTTTGGTGAAACATTAAGGTCATCCGGTCACACAAAGGGCTTTAGCTAACTTAGGAAGATTAGGCACAAGGTAAAATATCTAGAAGTTAGCGAAAGCATCCATGGTAGGACCTACGACATCAGAGGGTAGATATGTATGGCTCTATAGCTTAGCAAACACTTGTAGCTTCATGGTACTTCCACAGCCAGAGCTCAACACCATCAACCATGACATATGCTTGGATAACCTATTCATTTTTCCGAACCAAAGATTTGATAGAGAGTTCTATTAAGTTTTAGCCAACTCGGAAATAGATGTTGAGGAGGCCGAGGGCGAGTCCACTTTGAGAGAACCCCCTAGTTTCTATTGCATATCCATGGACATCATTGACCACTTGCATTTACTTGGGGACAAGCTTTTGAGCTCTACTTAAGTGATGCAAGAGGTAGTCCAAGCGATAGGAGGAGTTCGCTCGCAAGTCAAAGATCTTAGTTCAAGGATGGATAGCATTGAGGCCACACTTCGAGCAACAAGGTACATGGATAGGAGATTCACGAGTCACGTGAATGAAGACCCTTTGCGGCCTCGAGAGTGAGTATCAGCATTTTCCCTACCTCACTTATGTTTTGACATGATTGTTTTATGCATTGGAGACTTTGCATCGAAAAAGTGTTGGGAGGGAGTAGTGAGCACTAAGGAAGTCTTCATTCTTAGATTTCCTCGGTGCATTTCATGATTTGCTTTGGTTGTAGTTTTTCTTGATTATTAGCGATTTTTTTGTTGTATTTATTGAGGGATGTTTTTTTATGATGATTTGGTGGTATGACATGCTATGCTAGAGTTTCTAGTTTGGATGTGGTAGGTTGTTTAAGGATATTGGTGGTGTATTTTTATGTTTGAACTTATCTTTTGTAGAATGAAGCCCGCTTTTGGGGAAATTTTGTGCTATAAATGAAAAACTTGAAAAAATGAAAAAAAATTAAGAACATGGACAAGTCGAAAACCTGAAAGGGCGACTTGAATAACATGAAGAAAAGCCCAGATAGGTTGAAAAACCTAAGGTAAAATGAGAGGCTAGGCCCGACTAGGCTTGCGGGCCTAGGGAAAAAATGAGTGGCTATGTGGAAAAAGGTGAGAAGTGAGTACCCTTTGTTTGTTAAAGCTAGGTTGAAAACCTAAAAGTGCTCCTAGGCAAAATGAGTGAAATTGAGAGGAAAGGAAAACTGGGTTGACGATACATTTGACTCCTTGGTTGTAACTAGGTCAAGAATCATGAACTATCCCTATGTTACAACCAAGTCGATGGGATTCCCTTGGTCGTTCATTTTGGAAACGACTCTTGGATTGCTTTACAATCATTTCGGGAAAAGTAAGCAAGCTTGACACTTATCTTTTTGGCTTACCTTTTTCCACATTTTATTTTGGGTGGTTAGATTGCTTATGTTCTTCGGGGAGTGTGAAAGTTGTGAGATTCTTACTCTTTTTGGGGGAAACAGGGTGATCTAGGAATAAGGGTGATGCCTCAGTTAACCTATGGTGTGCACGCTAAATTTTCCTTAATTCTTTGTCTTGTCTCTTATTTACTCGAGAAAGAGCAAATGGTTAAGTGTGAGTCTGATGTGCTTCATTTTGTGTGCATTAACCGTTGCATCTGGCAAAGTGTTTGGTACGTTTTGTATGGTGGATTGCTAGTATTAGTTGAGTTTACGTGACAAGGGGTTTAGAAGGCCCTATTTGTTTTTATCGTCTAAAACCTGTGTTTTGTAGACTTAATTAGTATTAATGGACATCACGCATCCACAAGCTCCTAGATATTCCATTTTATCATCTTTAGTGGGTCACCCGTGGGTACGTTTTGGTTACATTCTATGTGAAGGCCATTTATAAGTGTGGTAGAAGATATTGAAGGCCGTTCACAAGGACGGTAGAAAAGACTGAAGGCCATTCACCTCTAGAATAGTAGTAGACGAAGGGTTTCAAACATCAATGTGTGGTAGAAGGAGATTGAAGCCAAGGATATGAGGCATTGGAGTTCAAAGCGGGCAATGAAGAAATGGAGAATCATGGTTCGACGAGTTGTGCCAATGTTTGAGAATGATCCGAGAAGAATTATACTTCAAGGTTTATTTCATTGGATTTGTCTTCTTGAGCACTACAAAATAAACTACTAGAACTTAAAAATTGGACTAACGGTTCTCTCGTAGAGAAGGAAATAAGTTCAGCCAGCCAACTCACAACGCGTCAGTGTGGACTATTCATAGCCAAGCACCACCGGTTTGTGACATAGAAGACACCCCGCGACAAAAGTTCCAGCGTGAGTCAATGGCGCGACCCGTACCATACGCCACAGTCCGTGCATCTTAAGTTCAAAGATTAACCCAAAAACGGTGCAGACCATCCCGTTTACGATGGCCCACACCATTCCATAATCAAGATGCCAAGACCACCCGGTGGCCCTCGTAAAATCTCATGGCCCGTGCCAAAGTTATGAGAAAACCATTCCTTGGTCCGCATCATAGGCCATGGTCTGCGCGAAAATCTCTAGTGGATCATGTTTCCTGACCGATGCCCGTGACGGTCCACACCAGAGCCTCGTGCTAGATCAAGCACCCCGCGCCTTTGAACACTCATGGCCGCACACAATGACGCATCCCGAGACAACGTACTTGGAACGGGCCGCGCTATCCGCAACAGTTCATGCTAGGCGACGGCTGAACTAGGGTTTTAGCATTGTTGGTTTATTTTGGGCCTATTTTTAGGCCCAATCCCCTTCTCCTATATATATGACCTTAGTCTACTAGGTTAAACATTATGAGAGCTCTTAGAGAGGGAGAAACACTCTCTCATTTTCTCTTTTTCTTTCTTTTCATTTTGTGTTCATCCTAGATGTTGAATTCAAGTATGTAATTGAATTCTATGTCTATGGAGTAGTTTCAATTTCTTGGGGATAAATGTAGCTCATGATTTTACCTTTATGTTTATGTGAGATTCGTTAGATTAATCCTATTATATGTGTTCATGACATTATTATGATTGTTCTTGAATGTTTTAAATGCATGAATATTACACCACACACCGGCACACACCTTGGGCTGTATTCATATATGGTAATTTATTGATGCACCCTTGGAAAGAAAAACCTCGATGTTAGAATGGGTAAGGGAGTACGCTGCGTCTGCATGCGCGTGTGCACAGGGAACCCGAGTCATACTCTAAATTATTTTCCATCGCACCAGTGTTAACTTATTACAAAAAATTTTCCGATAGGTTACAGGTAGAGATAGCTAAAAATGGAGAAAACTAGGGTGTGAGAGACCCTAGATCATAGATAAGGTGCCAAAGATCCTTGGACAGGGATAGTAACCCATACCGGAACGATTGAGGATTCTGCTTCTGGAGAAAAATCCATTGTCCATTTCAGCACTTTCATATGAGCACCAAGGAAAATCCAATGGCCTTTTAGCCAGAAACGCTGGTAGTCTTCTTTTTCTTGGAACTGTATCAGGACATGTCTGAAATCAATAGAGCCGAGTTGAAAGCTACCTTTGAAACCGACAGATTGAAAAGCCTCATTTAGCTTGATTATCGGTGGCTTGCCTCTTGCAAATTTTCCAACGAGGGCATTATCATAGTGTGATGCAAGGATTTCGGCTTCTTTGCGCGTGACAAGGCAAGCTATATCTCCTTTATATAGCGTCTTGGGGACAATTTCAGGATTGGACGGAAGGTTAGCATTCAGTGGGGGGGGGCGGTTTGCTAGGGCCTGGAGAAAGGTTTTGCCCGCCGCGTTGCCGCCGCGGGCAGGCGGTTGTACCGCCATAAGAAAAAGGGGAATCTGTCCATTTATGACCGTTAATTGTCAGATAACGTTAGGAAAAAAAAGGAAAATAAGCTTTTTGTAACTAGTCAAATAAGGGAAGTGTCACAGTGTTTTCTAGTGCGTATTTCGCACCTTTTCGCGAGCTGGAATACTAAAAAATTTTTTTGAAAATCTGGTTGGGATGGAATAGGACTGGGTTAGTTTTCGATGTTTCGGTCGGGTCGCGCCAGATCCATATATTTTATATAACCTGACCTAATATGAAATCAAATATAAAATATAAATTTATTTTAAAATGTTCAAAAAATGGAATGAGCAAATAAGATTCGGTTTGGTCCAAATTCAATCTGACTTAATATTTTTGTTTTCTTTTATCAAACTTGGTTTAATTGGATAAAGTTATATAAATCAAGTCAGATTGGACTAGAAAATCTAAACATCCTTATTCTCAAGTAGGGTCCAAAGAAAAGAATGAGGGAACAGATTATTGCGATAGCAACTGAAGCGGCACAAAAAATGCACAACTGGCAAATTTTGAATTGATGTTGCACAGATGATGTAGTGTCACACATAGCCTACATGGTCACAGCCAGATCACATTTCAAAAACTCAAGACAAGGATTGTTTGTTTGTGCAGAGCCGGGAAGGAAAAAAGTAGGGATGTGGATTGGATCGATTTGTTGATATATAAAACTTGGCACGGTGTGGAAAAATATCAGTTTTGGACCCATCCGGATGCGTTGGACCAAATTTGGTGTACTTTATTTTTTCCTCAGAAAAATTTGATGTAAAAATATTACAGCCCCTACCATATGAAAAAAAGATTTGCTATAATCTCTTATTTATATTCCATATATACCGTATATAGAGGTGTAAAGCCTTACACCAAAAATTTCCTAAATTTATATAAAACTACATAATATAAAACCAATCAACCAATGGTCTATTACTAATTTACTATATAACAAGACTAGAAATCCGTCTCGTAGAAAATTATAACAGAAAATGAAAACTAAACTCAACCAAAAATTCAACATTTCAAAGTGTGCTAGTGAAATCTCTTAAAAAGTTAATTAAAATTCAAGTTGAGTTCACATATTATGAAACAAAGATTATGTCATCTTTAACCTTCAACATACAAATTTGTGCAATAAATCTGTACATAATAAGTATTGATGTGGGGGTTCCTTCCGGGTAGAAGCGGACTACGAAGCCAGTTAACTTGCTCCCCACTTCACCAAGTACTTGCAAGAAACTTCTCAAGGTCATCCCCTGAAAGGAGCTTCGATACCTAAATTAGTTTTCGAGAAATAATTGTGTTGGCATGAGTTCCCCCCCCCCCCCCCAATTCTCACACTCCTTCTCCGTTTATAGGCCTCCTGATGTGGTGACTCGTACTCGCGGGGTTGTTCTTTTTATCAAATTACCCGTGGCTGCTGAGTAAGGTAAAAGATAAGAATTTGTAATGTTGCACCTGTTCTCACTGCTAACTATAATAAAGTAGCTACTGGCAAGTTCGGGGTCATCGTTTCGGAAACATGAAAAAATGGGCAATTTTTGTTTGGAGATGGAAGAGAGAAAACGATGGAAATTCTAGAAGAAAGCGTTGATTATGAAATTATGCAATTGGAGATGAATCTTGATTGATTTGAAGACTCCTAAATTTTAGGAGAGTATATTATATTAGTTATTTGAATTTTTAATAGATATGTAATGACATGATTTATTTTTATATATCTTTTGACTGTAATAATTTTTCATACATTGTGATTTTTATTCATTCATTCACGCAGACAGTCATTCGTGCATAAACTGTATTCACGTTTGTTACTTTTTCAATATTCTATATAGACAATTTTCATCCTTTATTTTTATGCTTTTGAAGATTAATTTAATTATGTCTCCTAAATAAATTCATTTTTTTCCGATAAAGATCGAGGAAGTATTGGCGTCGACTCTCATGAGATTTAATTAGCTTTTTTCCTTTGATTTCATGCTAGCATATGTTCTTGATTATAATGTTTATGATTGCTTTCATGGTTTTTGAGTAGTGTACAATATTTTATAGAATGTTGGTTAAATACCATTTGAACCAATTATCTGTAATTTTGATTTAAGTTCTATTAGAGAAAGGGTACAACACTCTTAATTTAACAATTATGCGTCAGAGTTTGTTGGTTATAAATTGAGTCTTTCTCATCATTATTGCTGCTAAAATATTAAATCTATAGAACGTCTCTTAGATTATATGTTAGTTAGAGAAAGAGTTAGTGAGACATCCTCCTAATTATTAACAAGTTAAGAAAAGATTGGTTACTTGCAAATATAACCAATTTCTGTGCATGCATCTTAAGTCATCTTTGCATCGAGAATCAAGAGAAAAAGTTAGTACTGAATTGATTGGAAACGGAAATTTCACATCATAGTTGAATCTTTTTGCAATATGTTACAATTTTCCATTCTCATTTGTTCTCAATTTCTATTTTTCATTATTCACTAACCTCATCTAGTTATCTGGGTTACAAATTTGCAGATTAAAGATTAAGTAAATAGTCTTTCCAATCTCTTTGGAAACAAACTTTCTCGCAGCTATACTAGTCAGTACGCCCGTACTGACCGCAAAATCCTAAACAGAAAAATTTAGCATAGAAACTCATTTATTTTTGGTGTAAAACAACACACCAAACTTTTGCGCCACTGCCATGGTTTGAATCTAAGAAGTATTTTTTTCTGAATTCTTTATTTTTTCACCTTTCCTTCTAGTTTATGCCTCATTTTTCTCATAAAGGAGAATTAATCTTTACTCCATTGATTGAGAAACTTGCACGAAGTTTTACAAAGCAGAGAAAAGCCTTGAAAGAATCTTCCTCATTTGAGTCAACTGCCAACGAAAATCAATTTGACATGGCCACCGAGCAGATATGTGAGGAGAAACCACTAGCTCAGAGGTTAAGAGACATGGGATGATATCGACACAATCATCTATTGTACATTGTCCTTCCCAACAAGTACAAATCTGAAACTAAACCATGTTTTATACAAGTATTACCTAAATTTGGTGATTTTCCATGTGAGAGTGCCCATCATCATCTTGAAGAATTTTATCTCGTATGTACGACTCTATGACCCCCAAGGTTTTTCCAAAACTCATATTAGACTGCTCACCTTTACACACACTTTGCAGGGAGAGGCTTGTGAATGGTTATTTGAACATCCTAATAGGTTCATTTCGAACTCGGGAGAATCTTAAGCTGAAACTTTTACAAAAGTTTTTTCCCAAGTTTAGAGCAGCCAATTTATAAGCTGCAATTAGTGGTTTAAGACAAAAGAAAGGGAGGAGTCTTGCAAGTTATTGGGATCGATTTAACCAATTATGATGTAAATGTCCTACCCATGGTTTTACTGAATATCATCTCACCATTAATTATTTTTATGGTGGCATGTGTTCGATTTACAGGAAATATTTTTATGTAGCTTGTGGTGGTAACGTGCTAAACAAAAGCATTGATGAGGCAAAGGAGATCAATCTTTACATGGTCACCCAAGAGTATAATGAAGACGATGATAGATTCAGACCAGTCAAGGCAGACGAAACTTCACATTTGGATGAGAAGTTAGATGCCCTCACATCATTAGTATGGGAGCTATTTGTGAAGACTTAACGTGGAGCTAAGTGCAAAATGTGCTCACAAATGAGACACTACACTTATACTTGCCCCATCTTTAAGATCCTCAAACTAAAAAAGCTCGCTATGGATAAGAAGATGGTCTATTGGGAATACGATGGTATGACCCGTATTCAAATTCATATAATCTAGGAAGGAGAAACCACCCAAACTTCACCTAAAGGCACAAAACTCCAGGAATGTCTGCCTAAAGACAACCGCAGGCTTCTTGGGATGATTATCCCTCCTTGGATGATCAGAATATTTCCATGAATGATGCTCTTAAGAGTGTTGCTCAAGGAAGTGAAGTGGTGAAGAATTTAGCCAAAAATACAAATGTTTTTCAACAAGAGACAGGGGCTACTATAGGAAATATTGAGCAACATATGACACAAATGGCCATAGAGATAAATAAGTTGAATTTAACCACTGGAAGGTTACCTTCCTAGACTGAATCAAGACTTATAGAGAAAGTAATTACAATAACCTTAAGGAGTGGGAAAGAGTTAGTCGATCTATAACCTAAAGAAGCGGATAGTGAGACAAGCCAACATGAAGAAATTAAACAAAGTATAAATGTGTCCTCAAAGGTAAGCACTAAACCTATGACACGTATTTCTAACTCAAAATTTTCTCCACCTTTCCCATCAAGGTTAGCTCGTAACAAAAAGGAGGAGGATGAAAAAGAGATCTTGGAAGTATTTATAAAGGTAGAAATCAATATGCCATTACTTGAAGCCATAAAGCAAGTTCCCATGTATACAAAATTTCTTAAAGATCTTTGTTCGAAAAACATGAGATATGGGAAATATGGGAAAAATAGGATAGGTGAGAATGTGTAGAAATAGAGAAGGTGAGTTTGTGTGAAACTTGTTTTCTTCCCTTTACTGAATGATACAGAAGAGATTATAAAATTAAATGTGCAATATATCTTGTGTTCCAAGAATAGATAACCTAATTTAGTTCAAATATATTTTCTAATAACTATAGTATATTCTAGTATCCTATCCCGATACGCCCCCTCAAGTTGAATCGTGAAGATTGATCATACCCAACTTGCTTAGTAGAAACTGAAAATGCTCCTTCCCTAATGCCTTGGTAAATAGATCAGCCAGTTATTGTGCGGAAGCAATGTATAATGTGGCAACGTTCGTAGAGTGAATATGATCTCGAACAATATGGTAATCTTCATTGTGCTTCGTGCGCTCATGAAAAATTGGACTAGTGGCAATGTGTAATGCAGCCTAGCTATCACAAAATAAAGACTTGGGTGTTATATGGTGTACACCAAGAGAACGAAGAAGTGATTTCAACCATATTAATTCACTAGTAGAAGCCATCGACCTATGTTCGGCTTTTGTGGAAGAAAAGAGAGACCGTTGCTTGCTTCTTTTTTACACGAGATAGGAGAATATTTGAGCTGGATTAAGTATCTGGAGATGGAGCGATGCAATGTTTTACATTTTTCCCAATCCAAGTCACAGAAAGCATGCATTTGCAATGAACTAGATGAAGATAGGAACAAGCCCTTCCCTATACTAATATTCAAGTAGTGAAGAACCCGAATTGCGCCATGCCAGTGAGCATCGGTTGGTGAGTGCATAAATTGGGCTAGTGTATTAATGTAGTATGACAACTTGGGTCTAGTAATCATAAGATAGATAATTTTACCTATCAAATTCCGGTACCGAAAAGGATGTGAAAAAAGTGAGCTCTCACCCGAGTCAATTGTTTGTTGCTAGACCATGGGTGACTCACCCCCACCCAGGGTCGTTAATTGTAGCTAATTAACCCGAGCGGAGAGTATGCAGTCAAAGATAAAATTTATAATTATACACCTGTTCTCACTGTTAAGTTACCAAGGGGTAGTAAGCGGCAAGCCCTGAGGTTGTCCACAAGGATGCTAGGGCTCAAGTACTAGTTAAAACACAGGCTTATACTGGTTGTCAATCTGTACGAGTGAAATGAATAATTGATAAAGCATTCATGCAAAGGGGGGGGGGGGTGGTTTTTCAATTATCAACTACAGAGCATTAAAGTGAAATAAAAAAATAACTATATAATTAAAGTGAAATAAAAAAACTATATAAAGCAAGCACTTGGGGGTATTTGCGTAACATGCTTGATAAATGACTTCTATCTACGATTCACTCACATATGAAGTATTAAACCTATCTTATGCTTATGTCACACAGTGTGAAGATAGCCAGGTATTTCCCCCTGCCTGTCACACGTGGTACTTACCACAATGCCCCTATCTCATCGTCTCTGTATTTTTAGGAAATGTGCTCTATTCCTATAACCATTCCCTAATCACTCACTCTCAAGGCCAACGCACCCCCACTTAGAGGAACAATGCCCGTGTAAAAGGGCATACCTTGCATAGGTCGCAACCGTTAAGAGTGTAATAAGATGCATTACATTCCTACACACTCCAGTGCAGATCTCAATCCCTAGGCCTAGAGAGGCAAAGGAAAAGACACCTTGTGATGACTATAGAGTCGGTACAACTCTAGTCGCTACATACAACATGCTAATCTATCGGGGTAAGCTAGAAGTTATTCCTCCGCATGCATTTGCCGAATCGACCGGCCGACATGTGATTCCTCAACACAGGTAACCAATCAGAATCATGGTATAACACATATAAGTATTTTATCTCAAAGGATATGAATGCACTCATTTTCCTGGTGTTCTATACCTATTCTAAAATTCCAACACTCCCTAAGATTGCAATGAAGCCTAGCACAACTTTATACTACCAAACATGTATGAGTGTATCATAATAATGACATAGCATAAATCACAGTTCTTAGAAAGCACAAGTTCAAGCAAAAATATTCATAAGCATTAGGATATGAAAATCTAAATCCGAAGAAGAAATCATCAAAACATGAATACAAATATCCCCAAGCTACTAATCTACTCTACAAAGGTTAAATCCATGGAAAATATTAGGTTAGATGCCATTGACCTAGAAAACAAGATGAAAGGAAAAAGAAAAGAAAAGAACAAGGAAGGAGAAGAAGAACTCTCCTCTTCCTTCTATCTAACAAGAGAGAGAAACTAATCTACATTATGCCTACTTCTATTCTAGTTCCTAATATTTTAGTAGAACACTAAGGCTCTTATATATAGTAGTAGGAGATTGGACCTAAAAATAGGCCCAAAATAGCAAAACCCTAGGTTAGCCGCCAAGGTTCACGGACCGGCAATGATGTCATAGTCCGTCAAGCATGCAAGCCCGAGGTGCCAGATTTGGCACGGTCAATGAACATTCTTGCCATGGGCCGTGGGATCTGGCGCGGTCTATGAAGCAGGTTTCATGCCACGATACGTGAAGATTTTTACGGATCATGAACAGTACATGGTTTTTTCTCAGAGTTTTATCACGATTTGTGGGGGTTTTCATGGACCGTGAGTAGTTTTTGGTTTTTATCAGAAGTCTTCTCAAAGTACATAAAGGTTTTCATGGATCGGCTCCATACATAGCCAAATCTTAAATCTCCATCTCCTTGCTTCACTTCCCAGTGCTTTTGTCACGGCCCGGCAACTTTGCCTCATGCAGGTCTTCATGGAACCCCTATAACCCTTGTGTATTACGGCCCATGCGCTTTTTCATGGCCCGTTGGTGCTTGACCATGGGCGGTCTGTGACCAGCCGCTGGTGCTTCGTTGGCTAAACTTAGTTTGCTTGCTACAGGTGAATCGTTAGTCTGAATAGGGAGTTCATGTAGTCGATTTTGTAGTACTCGAGAAGACAAACAATGGAAACATCCTTGAAGGCTAATTATTCCTAGATCATTCTCATACTAAGGCAACACTCCTTGGACCAAGATTCACCATTTTCTCCTTTGGCCATCTTGAACTTCGAAGCCGCCTATCTTTGGGTTCAATCACGCATTCATGTTCATGGCCTTCATCTACTACCACTCAAATGCGAATCACCTTCAAGTATTCCACCATTAAAAACAAAAGGCCTTCGTAAGAATGTAATGTTATCACTTCTCCCAAAAAATGTGCGCACCTCTCACCATTTTCCACATGGCCTCTCACTTTTACCTAGACTTATAAGTCTAGCTGGGCCAAGCCTCTCACTTTTACCTAGATATTTCTACCTATCCCAGATTTTCGTAATGTTATCCAAGTCTCCCTTTTTTAGTTTTTGACTTGTGCAGGTTTTAAAATTTTTTTTTTCCAAATTTTCAAAATGCTCTTAGAAGAGATATTAACTACATAGAAACAACTAAATGTCATAAGTGTTATCTAATCCCCTTACCCACACTTAAAGCTTGAATTATCCACAATGCATATACAAAATCAAAGAACACATGTTGAGGTAAAGAAATTGGAAATCACTTATAATGAAAAAGAACACTAGAATCTACCATTGATTGCACAATCATGGAATTTAAAGAAAAAACTACCATCCCCCTCAATATACTACCCATAACCTTTAATCATGAAAGATCAATATAACCACTATCATCCACCATAAATCGAATGAAGAATTGAATCATAGTAGAGAGTTACCTCTTAGGTCTCGATGTGTGTATCTGATGTGTCCATTTTAGATGGTTATTTTAGGCTTTTTAGGATTAGGTTTTGTGCAATTTTGTGCTCTACATGTGGCATTTTGCCTTGAAATCATCTAAGGAGGGATAAAGGCGGCTTTGACGTTTTTATCACTTTTTAGATGATTTTGTGTGACAAGGTGATTTGTTTGAAGACTTTGAAGATTTGAAGACTTTGAAGATTTATCTTTGAAGATTTGAAGATTTCAAGACCTTTACATTTGAGCTTTGTGAAGATTTGAAGAAGTGAAGAGATGAAGAAAGGAGAGAAAAGCAACGGATGAATGATGATCCGGGGTTCTCAGAATTTTCCGAGAAGAATCAGCCTTCAAGAGTGGAACCATTGGATTCCTCTTCTCGAGCACTATAAAATCGACTACAAGAACTCCCGAAACGGATCAACGGTTCACCCGGAGGAAGCAAAACAAAACAGGGCTGCAGTTTACTGATTTGGTCGTGACTCGCGACGACAGCTTAAAATCAGCCCTGTAGCAGCGTTTTCTCCCCTTTTTCTTCCCCCTATAAATACCTCTTCCTCCCCTTCATTCCACAGTTTTTTCCCTTTTCTTCTTGCATTTTAGGGCTTGAAAACCCTTGGTTTTCTTCTCTTTCTTTTCTTAATTTTTGTAGTTTAATTATGTCTCTTGTTATTCTAGAGTAGTTTTTGTTCTTGGGAGCAAAGGATTGAAGCTTCCATTATCTATGTAGCAAGAACTCATTTCTATCTATCTATTTGGTGTTTTTGCTATTGTGCTTTTATTGTGCTTTGAATGTTAATTGTTGATTCTATTAATGTTGTTGAGAGCTTGATGATATGAAATGCTTGGATCAATTGCTAGCTAGGGTTTGGGGGATTTGGGTTAATTTCCCCCCTGTTCTTGTTAGTAATGTGAGAGTATGATTTAGAGCTTTTGATTGTGTTGATGGATTGATAATGTGCTAGACGAATGTGATTGATGTTGAACTCTTCGTCATGTTCGTTTGTGTAGCAAACGAGAAGAGTTATATGCTCGTGGTCTATGAGTGGTCGCTCTTGACTAATCTCGTGTAATTGCATGAATTGGTTAAATGCTTAGTCACGGTGTAGTGGTCATAGGCATTGCCAAGCTTGTTGGTCCTTCGTGCTAAATGCCACCAATGACACCTTGAGTCGTGGTCGCGACTCGGGAGTCATTGGTGAGGTTTGACGAGAGATGTGGAACTCACTCTCGCAAACTACGAACTAAGAAGGATAGGAGTTTAGTCTCCACGACAAGTAGTTGAAGTATTGAATAGATGATTTAAATTCATTCTTGAAGCATTTGTTATTTGGCGTTTATGTATTCTTGACGGTGTGTTTCACTGCATGTGTGCCATGAGTTGTTTGAGCATAGGTAGTGCTTGTGTGGTTGAATTGTTTAGGTGTAGGAACGTGACGAATTCCGTAGCGCCTTTGCATGAAGATCTATGAGCATGAACTTAGAACTCCTTGTGATGTGTGTGTTGTGGTACTTGCTAGATGGGTGTGTGAGTGTTGGGTCCTGAATGCTATATGATGGAATGTGTGAATGATTCGATGAACTACATTAGATGTGGAAGTGGATATCCGTTGCCCCCAAGGCATTTTATCTTTGTAGTTTAAAACCCCTTTTTCTTTAGTTTCGTTTGATGATTAGCATAGTCACTTGACCTTGCTAGTTATCGTGTCTTTTTATCATTGTTAATTTAGGAAACCAACCAACCAATCCCCCCCATTTACTTGCTTTTAAGTGTGTGTATATATAGTTATTCCTAGCTTAGTATCAACCATTTATGTGCTTAGACGCTTAGGAAGATCCCTCTTCTCATTGGACGACCCCGATTTGCCACTATCTACCTAGTTGTAGAAAGTAAGCATTTAGGGCTTATAAATTATCTTTTGCACGGCGGGCGCGACGACCGCCCGCCCGTCAAAATGGCGCCGTTGCCGGGGAAGAGGCGTTTATTCTTTAGTATTTAGGTGTATTTGGTTGTGTATTGGCTAGTTGTTTTTATTTTCCACTACTTGGTGGTTGTTTTTGTTCGGAGTAGGTATTGCTTGAGTTCTTGGTAATTTATTTTATCGAGAATCCTTGCACTATGATTCCGAACTTTTGAAAAATAAAAAAAAATAAAAAAAATTTTAATGGAGCGTCTCACCTTGAGGGAACTCATGATGAGAAGAGAGGCTCAACAAGCAAGGTTTTGTAGGATGTGTCATTTCGACCATCCTACCGAATCTTGCCATTTGTTGTGGGAAGAGCACTATGACCGAGAAAGAACCCATGGTTTCCAAAACCATGGGTACTATGAAGAGTGCTACCAAGAGGTAGGAGATGTTGGTTTTCAAGGGCAAGAAGCTCATGAATGCTATCCATACCACGACTCTTATAATCCGGAATGGAGTGGTAGTCCGGATTTGTGGTATGAGAATGAGCCGGAAAACCAATATTACGAGCAACCTAGTTGGCCATCACCACCCTATACCATACCCCAAAACCAAGCCCAACAAGGAAGTTCAAGTTTGACACGTGAGGATGTCTTAAATAGGATAGCAAACTTGAACTCCTTTACTAGTGAGGAGCCGGATACCCAGCTCTCCTCTAGTGTTGAGGCCATTGAGGGGCATGTGAGGGACATATTAGAGGTATTGGCCCGAATGGAAGCTCGTGATTCCGAAAATACACCATCCCAACTTGAACTCGATGATTCGGTGAGTGAGGTCACCAATAAAAATGATTTTGAGTTTGAAAGGGATGAGGAGTTGGTTGTAGAGGATAGAAAAATGGAGGAAGAGGTGATAGTGCTACATCCATTAGCATCGTCACCCCTTCTCCCACCTAGTGAACCAGCTCTAATATTTTCGGAAGTTTTGAGGGAAACGAGAGAGGAGCCAAAAGACTATCCCAAGCTCCCTAACCACTTAATTCCCTTTGAACCATCTCCACCTCCACAAAACTTTCCTCTTGAAAGTTTTGTGCCCCCACCTCTCTTATTTTGGATGCTCATGGTGAAGAGCTTCAAGCCTCCACCATACGGATAACATTAGGGTCGTGCCGACGACCTTAAAAATACGGAGCTTCGTCGTGCCGACGACGTTAAATAAATTCGGCATTTCTTTTAGTTTTTGTTTCTTAATTTTCGTTTTTTTAGTCTTTGTTTCTTAGTTTTTGTTGTTGTTTTGTTTTGTTCTTTTTATGGCTTGTTTTTCTGTGATTTTGTAGCAAAGTGAAGTGCATTGCAATGAAGGAGATGAAGGAACGAGATCAATGAACGGGGGAAGAAAGCTTGGACAGTTGGTAAGCAAAAGAAAAATTTTAAGCCTGGGGTACCCCGCCGTCGCGAGTCGCGATGGGCTTCGTCGCGAGTCGCGACGAACAGGGGAGAAAAATCACTCCCAGCGCCAACTTTCCGCGAGTCGCGATGACTTCGCGAGGCTCATCGCGAGTCGCGACACACTTCGTCGCGAGTCGCGACGAGCTCAGAAAATTTTGAGCTCTCGGACTCACCTTTCCGCGAGTCGCGATGACTTCGCGAGGCTCGTCGCGAGTCGCGACACACTTCGTCGCGAGTCGCGACGAGCTCAGAAAATTTTGAGCTCTTGGACTCACCTTTCTGCGAGTCGCGATGACTTCGCTAGGCTCGTCGCGAGTCGCGACACACTTCGTCGCGAGTCGCGACGAGCTCAGAAAATTTTGAGCTCTCGGACTCACCTTTCCGCGAGTCGCGACGAGCTCAGAAAATTTTGAGCTCCCGGACTCAACTTTCCGCGAGTCGCGATAACTTCGCAAGGCTCGTCGCGAGTCGCGACGAACCTCGTCGCGAGTCGCGACGAACCTCGTCGCGAGTCGCGACGTGCTCAGTAACTGTTGAAAATATTTTGAGCCCGGATTTCAAATTTCCAAGCTTCCAAGTTTCCAAATGATTTTAAACATTGCATGATCCTACCTTCTTCTCCACCCAACACTCCCAAGAACCACCACATACCCACTCATTCCTCCACCATCCTGCACATGTTGACATATGAACATCCTTGCATCTTTATAGTACAGTTGTTGATTGTAGTATGCCGACTACATCATTGTGATCGTAAGTGCATATCCTATAATGATGCTTGTATACATGTCAATATATGTTGGATATTTTTCATGATTATTCTTATAGTGTTGGTTGGGTGTGATTTGGTTGTTCTTTGAAAATACTATGGTTATTAACTCTTGATGCTAAACCTAGTATTACATATCCTTATGTACTTGTGAGTTTAATGTGTTCTTCGTGGTGTAGTCTTGATCAAACGGCGCCATGGAGACAATGCTTTTCTCGAGGGGTGAGTTCTTCTACGGCATCTTTGCTCACCCTTCCGGTTCCGAAACCTATCTTGGGACCATCCAAGTACTTGGATATCGCCATATCACCGGCGAATTGCGGAGACACGGGTGTCACTCTATCCCCTTACCTTGATTTTTATTGTTCTTGCCTTACATGTTTACATTGAGGGCAATGTAATGTTTTAAGTGTGGGGAGGGGTTAGAGGACTCATATGCATGCTAGATTGTTTTGGAATGCTTTTTGCTACTTTTCATTGGAAAAACATGAGAAAAAGAAAAAAATATATAGAAAAACAAAAAGAAAAAGAAAAAAAAAACCCGCTAAGTTGAAAACCCGAGAGGGCAACTTAGGCAACATTGGGGGCCCGGATAGGTCGAAAACCCTTAAAGGGCGGCCTAGGCAAAAATGAGAGGCTAAAATGTGCGGAAAAAGGTGAGATGTGAGCTAAAGAAACATGATGTGTGGCTAGGATGAAAACTCGAAAGAGCTCCTAGGCAAAATGAGAGAAATTGAAAAATGCTATGATTTCACTCACTTGCCGGCGTTGGAGTCATAAGGTTGCGGTTGTCACATGGATGGATCGGGTAGCTCAATATCTATAGACCTCTTGGGATTGGGTAGCTTAGTGGGTTAGGAAACGAAGTGTGGTTATGAAATTCCTTATCTCTTTCTACTTCGTTTTTGGTTGATATATTGGCATTAGGTGAAGCATGTGTTTAAAACTTCCTCTATGGTTTTAGCTTCATTTTGTGTTATTGGATTCTGGGAATATCAATTCTGGGCTGTGAAATATTTTTATGGGTAGTGAATTGATAAGTGGTAGGTTTGGTTAGATTTAGGATTGGGGATGTGTGTGTGAAAAATTCTCATGTGAGCTTTTATTTTGGGATTTATGATATTGAGAGTTTTTGTGAGGCTTTGTTTGGGGGATTAGTTTAGGATATGGCCATATGAATTCCTCCGTGTGCTTGGATCTTTTCTTACTCGAGGGCGAGTAAGGTTTAAGTGTGGGGAGGTTTGATGAGGCCATTTTATGTGGTTATTTTAGGGTTTTTAGGATGTGGATATGTCATTTCCTCCGTGTGCTTGAATCTTTTCTTACTCGAGGGTGAGTAAGGTTTAAGTGTGGGGAGGTTTGATGTGTCCATTTTAGATGGTTATTTTAGGCTTTTTAGGATTAGGTTTTGTGCAATTTTGTGCTCTACATGTGGCATTTTGCCTTGAAATCATCTAAGGAGGGATAAAGGCGGCTTTGACGTTTTTATCACTTTTTAGATGATTTTGTGTGACAAGGTGATTTGTTTGAAGACTTTGAAGATTTATCTTTGAAGATTTGAAGATTTGAAGACCTTTACATTTGAGCTTTGTGAAGATTTGAAGAAGTGAAGAGATGAAGAAAGGAGAGAAAAGCAACGGATGAATGATGATCCGGGGTTCTCAGATTTTTCCGAGAAGAATCAGCCTTCAAGAGTGGCACCATTGGATTCCTCTTCTCGAGCACTATAAAATCGACTACAAGAACTCCCGAAACGGATCAACGGTTCACCCGGAGGAAGCAAAACAAAACAGGGCTGCAGTTTACTGATTTGGTCACGACTCGCGACGACAGCTTAAAATCAGCCCTGTAGCAGCGTTTTCTCCCCTTTTTCTTCCCCCTATAAATACCTCTTCCTCCCCTTCATTCCACAGTTTTTTCCCTTTTCTTCTTGCATTTTAGGGCTTGAAAACCCTTGGTTTTCTTCTCTTTCTTTTCTTAATTTTTGTAGTTTAATTATGTCTCTTGTTATTCTAGAGTAGTTTTTGTTCTTGGGAGCAAAGGATTGAAGCTTCCATTATCTATGTAGCAAGAACTCATTTCTATCTATCTATTTGGTGTTTTTGCTATTGTGCTTTTATTGTGCTTTGAATGTTAATTGTTGATTCTATTAATGTTGTTGAGAGCTTGATGATATGAAATGCTTGGATCATTTGCTAGCTAGGGTTTGGGGGATTTGGGTTAATTTCCCCCCTGTTCTTGTTAGTAATGTGAGAGTATGATTTAGAGCTTTTGATTGTGTTGATGGATTGATAATGTGCTAGACGAATGTGATTGATGTTGAACTCTTCATCATGTTCGTTTGTGTAGCAAACGAGAAGAGTTATATGCTCGTGGTCTATGAGTGGTCGCTCTTGACTAATCTCGTGTAATTGCATGAATTGGTTAAATGCTTAGTCACGGTGTAGTGGTCATAGGCATTGCCAAGCTTGTTGGTCCTTCGTGCTAAATGCCACCAATGACACCTTGAGTCGTGGTCGCGACTCGGGAGTCATTGGTGAGGTTTGACGAGAGATGTGGAACTCACTCTCGCAAACTACGAACTAAGAAGGATAGGAGTTTAGTCTCCACGACAAGTAGTTGAAGTATTGAATAGATGATTTAAATTCATTCTTGAAGCATTTGTTATTTGGCGTTTATGTATTCTTGACGGTGTGTTTCACTGCATGTGTGCCATGAGTTGTTTGAGCATAGGTAGTGCTTGTGTGGTTGAATTGTTTAGGTGTAGGAACGTGACGAATTCCGTAGCGCCTTTGCATGAAGATCTATGAGCATGAACTTAGAACTCCTTGTGATGTGTGTGTTGTGGTACTTGCTAGATGGGTGTGTGAGTGTTGGGTCCTGAATGCTATATGATGGAATGTGTGAATGATTCGATGAACTACATTAGATGTGGAAGTGGATATCCGTTGCCCCCAAGGCATTTTATCTTTGTAGTTTAAAACCCCTTTTTCTTTAGTTTCGTTTGATGATTAGCATAGTCACTTGACCTTGCTAGTTATCGTGTCTTTTTATCTTTGTTAATTTAGGAAACCAACCAACCAACCCCCCCCCATTTACTTGCTTTTAAGTGTGTGTATATATAGTTATTCCTAGCTTAGTATCAACCATTTGTGTGCTTAGACGCTTAGGAAGATCCCTCTTCTCATTGGACGACCCCGATTTGCCACTATCTACCTAGTTGTAGAAAGTAAGCATTTAGGGCTTATAAATTATCTTTTGCACGGCGGGCGCGATGACCGCCCGCCCGTCAGTATCTCAAGGGTAGGTGGGTTTTGGGTGGTACTTTGGTGGTGATAGGGAAGAAATGGTGATTAGGTAGTGTATGAAGGTATGTGAGCTTTATGGGTTGTGCACGTCTACACGCGCTATGAATTTGGGGTTTGGTTCTTTTCCTTGTCCACCATTTGAGCATCACAAACCATGTGCATCTACATGGTTCATGAGTTGGACTCCCCATTTGATCACCTTCCTCCAAGAACCATAAGCTTTCTACCAAACAAACATGTACCACAAGTTTAATAGTGTCCCAAAATAACAAAAAGAGAGATACAAATAGGAAAACACACCAAAAATACTAAACTAATCTAATTTTTCAAAGCTCGGGTTACCTCCCGAGAAGCATCGTATTTTTAAGGTTTTCGACAGGACCCTAATGTTATCCATAATGTGTGGGTTTGTACCCTATCACCTTAGACAACCAAAACTCAAGAGGTGGGGGTAATAATCTTCTAAGAGTAAGATATAGTAGAGGTGTAGCTAACCTTAGAGGGAATAGGTGATTTGAAAGCTTAGCATATTCAATTGGCTTCCCTATAGTTTCCTCTAAGATTTCCAAAAATGTGGGAGTAAGTTCTAGAGGTGGAGGTAAGGGTGCTAGTAAGTATTATGGAAAATTAAGTATAAACACCCCTTTCTCGACTTCTTCACTCTCTATAAACCATTCCCCATCCCCTTTAGATTCATCTACCAAAATTTCACATTCTACTAGGGATGGTTCATTTTTGGAATATTGGGTTTGAAGTTGGCTCACCCTATTCATCAAATTAAGTACTTGCCCTTCGACTTTCTCAATGCTTGAGAATAGCTGAGTTCCCAAATTGCTAATCTCGCTAAGCACTTTTGATTGTATCAAATCACTACTCTTGGTAACATTAGCTATAGCTTGAAACATTTCTACACAGTTCGAATTGGGAACCAATACTAGGGATAAGTTTTGGGGCATTGGGTAAGTTGGTGAAATCCAACTATCTAACCCAACGTTTTGGTTTCCTGATGCATTTACATACCACAAATTTGAGTGACCACTAAAACTCAAATTTGGAGAGTTGTGGTATGGGTAAAAATCTTGATCCCATCGGCCTTGGGAACCAATAAACCCTACCTCTCTCTCAATTTCACTTATCCAAGAGCAAGACTCCGTAAGGTGGTCGCAATGACATATCCTACAAAATCTCACTTGTTGAGCCCCTCTTCATCCAAAGTCACTCAACCTTGGACAACCAAAACTCAAGAGGTGGGGGTAAGAATATTTCAGGAGGAAGATATAGTAGAGGTGGAGTTAACCTTAAAAGAAATAGGTGGTTTGGAAGCTTAGCATTTTCAATTGGCTTTCTTATGGTTTCCTCTAATCTTACCGAACATGTGGGAGTAGATTCTATAAGTGGAGGTAAGAGTTGAAGTAAGTAATATGGAAAATTAAGTATAATCACCCCTTCCTTGACTTATTTACTCTCAACAAACTATTCCCCACCCCCTTTAGATTCATCTACGAAAATTTTACATTCAACTAGGGATGGTTCATTTTTGGAATATTGGGTTTCAAGTTGGCTCGCCCTATTCATCAAATTAGGCATTTGCCCTTCAATTTTCTCAATGCTTGAGAATAGTTGAGTTCCCCGAATCACTAATATAGCTAAGCACTTGTGATTGAAGTAAATCACTACTCTCGGCAACATTAGCTATAGCTTGCCAAATTTCTACAATTCGATTGGGAAACAATCCTAGGGATTGGTTTTGGGGCATTGGGTAAGTTGGTAAAATCCAACTATCTAACCCAGCGTGTTGGTTTCCCGATGCATTTCCATACCAAAAATTTGAGTTACCACTAAACCTCGAATTTGGAGAGTCGTGTTATGGGTAAAAATCTTTATCCCATCGGCCTTGGTAACCAACAACTCTTACCTCTCTCTCAATTTTGGTCATCCAAGAGCAATACTTCGTAGGTGGTCACAATGATGTATCCTACCAAATCTCACTTATTGAGCCTCTCTTCTCCCAAAGTCACTCGATCTTGGGCAACACTTCGTAGGATGACCATAATGAAACACCCTACAATTCATCAACCATTGAGTGCTTTCCCACAAATGTTTTTCCTTTTTCAGTTAAACCCCAACAATGAAAACACACAAAAATCATAATCGTAGTGCAAGAGTCATCGGTTTGTACCAAGAACTGAAGCAATACATACTTTGAATAACAAAAACAAGAAAAAAGATAAAAGGAATACTAACTGCTCACTAACACGTTATGCTGAACTACTAACTAACATGTTATGCTGAACTACTACTCGAACTGAAAAGCATCCTCTGCAGCGGCACCAAAATTCTTGACCTGCCTCCACCAGGTCATTATTAAAACATGTGTGGAAGACCTATGGGTGAAGAGGATAAAATTTATAATTCTGCACCCGTTCTCAATGCTAAGCTACCAAGGGGTAGTAAGCTGTAAGCTCGGAGTTTGTCCACAAGGATGCTAGGGCTCATGTACTAGTTAAAACACAACCTCATACGGTTTGTCAATCCGTACGAGTGAAAGAAATAGCTGATAAAACAAACATGAAAAAGGGGGCGGGGTTTTTTTTCAATTATCAACTACAAAGCATGAAAGTGAAAAAAAACAAATAACTATATAAACATGCACTTAGGGGTATTTTTGTAACATGCTTGATAAATGACTTCTATCCTTGATACATTCATATATGGACTATTGAACCTATCTTGTGCTCATGTCACAAGTGTGGAGGTATCCAAGTATCCCCCTTCGTCTGTCACACGTGGTACTTACCACAATGCGCATATCTCACCGTCTCCGTAGTTTTAGGCAATGCGCTCTGGACCTACAATGCCACAAAAAATTCCCTAATCACTCACTTCCAAGGCCAACGTACCCACCGCTTAGATGAACAATGCCTGCCTAAAAGGGCATTGCCTCGTGTAGGTCGCAGCCGTTGGATATGTTGTAAGATGCATTACATTCTCGGAGACTCCACTGTAGATCTCAATCCCTTAGCCCAAAGAGGCAAGGAAAAGACACCTTGTGATGACTCTAGAGTCGGCACAACTCTATTCACTACATACATCACGCTAATCCATCGGGGAAAGCTAGGGGCTATTCCCCCGCTGCCATTTTCCGAATCGACCGGCCGACATGTGATTCCTGAACAAAGCTAGTCAATCAGAATCATGGTATAACACACATAATGATTTTATATCAAAAGACATGAATGCACTCATCTCCCCGGTGCTCTATACCTACTCCACAATTCCAACACTTCTAAAGATCGCAATGAAGCCTAGCACAACTTTATACTACCATACATGCATGAGTGCATCATCATAATGACGTAGCATAATCATATTTCTTAGAAAGCACAAGTTCAAAAATTACGATAGGGAAATCTAAATCTCAAGAGGAAATCATCAAAAGATGAATACAGATATCTCAGAGCTACTAATCTACTTTACAAAGGTTAGATCTATGGAAAATATTAGGTTAGATACCATGGATCTAGAAAACAAGATGAACGAAAAAAGAAAAGAAAAGAAAAAGGAAGGAGAAGAAAAACTCTCCTATTCCTTCTATCTAACTACAGAGAAACTAATCTACATTATGTCTACTTCTATTCTTCTTACTAATAGTTTATTAGAAGACTAAGGCTCTTATATATAGTAGTAGGAGATTGGGCCAAAAAATAGGCCCAATATAGGCCAAAAATGGAAAAACCCTAGCTCAGCCGCCAAGGTTCACAAACCAACACGAATGTGATGGTCCGTGAAGCATGCAAGTTTGGGGTGCCAAATCTAGCACGATCTGTGAAAATGCATCGCCATGGGCCATGGGATCTGGCGCGTTCTATTAAGCAGGTTTCGTGCAACGGTACGTGAAGATTGTCACGGACTGCGAACAGTACACAGTTTTCGCTTGGAGTTTTATCACGGTCCGCAGGGGTTTTCATGGACTGTGAGTAGCTTTTGGTTTTTCTCAGAAGTCTTCTCACGGTCTGTGAAGGTTTTCATGGACTGTATTCATACTTAGCCAAATCTTGAATCTTCATCTCCTTGCTTCATGGCCTAGTGCTTTTCTCACGGCCTGGCGCATTTGCCTTGTAATGGTCTCGTGCAGGTCTTCACGGAACACCTGTAAATCTTGTGTATTGTGAACCATGTGCATTGTCAAGGTGCATTGGTGATTGACCATTGGTGGTCTGTGATCGGCCGCTTGGGCTTCGTTGGCTGAACTTCGCTTGCTTGCTACGGGTGAACCGTTAGTCTGAATATGGAGTTTTAGTAGTCGATTTCATAGTACCCGAGAAGAAAAATCAAATGAAACCAGCCTTGAAGGATAATTCTTCCTAGATTGTTCTCAGACTAAGGCAACACTCTTCAGATCATGGTTCACCATTTTTTGCTTTGGCCGTCTTGAACTTCAAAGTCGCCTATCTTTGGCTTCAAACTCTTTCTACAATATATTGGTGTTCGTGGCCATCATATATTACCATTCAAATGTGAATGGCTTTTAAATCTTCTACCCTTAAAAATAAACGGCCTTCACAAGAATGTAATGTAACAAATAGAATTCACGGGTGGCCTACAAAAGGTACTCAAAATGAAGACCAAGGAGCCCGCAAACACGATATGTCAAAAATCTCTAATTATTTATACAGAACACGGGATTCGGAATAAAAAATCAAACATGGTTGGCTAAACCCCTTGTCATGAAAACTCAACTAATATCGACAAACCGCCAATCAAAAGTAACTACAAACTATGTCAAATGCATTGGTTAAAGCATGTGTAATGATGCAGACCAATGGCAAACTCACAACGTTTAGCTGCGAGTAGTCCAGCTTCTGAAAGGATATTAAGTGAATACTTTTGCTATGAAAGAAATATACCTTTGCTACTATAAGCTATCTCGATACCAAGGAAATATTTGAGAGTGACAAGATCTTTCATATGGAAACACTAGCTCAAATGGGTCTTGAAGCGAGAGATAGTGTAGAGTCGTTGCCAGCGATAACGAGATCATCAACATAGATTAAGACAAGAAAACTTGCCTGATCACGTTCATAAGAGAACAATTAATAGTCCGCATAACTTTGCTTGAACCCATAAGAACGAAGAACCGTGGACAACTTAAAAAACCAATTTCGTGGAGCTTGGCGAATGCCTATAGAATGACTTCCGTAGATGACATACTTGTCCAGAAGCCACGCTTGTAAGACCCAAAGAAGGAGTCATGTAGACTTCCTCTTCAAGATCGCCATGAAGGAAGGCATTGTGAACATCCATTTGATGAAGTTCACATCCTTTATATGAAGCAATGGATAGAAACACTCATACCGAAGCCATACGAGAAACCTAGGAAAATGTTTCATTAAAATCGATTCCTTCTTGTTGACGGGTGCTGAACAACACAAGTCTAGCTTTGTGACGTTCAATGCCACCGTTGGAATTGTACTTGATCTGATATAAACATTTGGAACCGATGGGTTCTTTCTTAGAGGAAGTATCGTGAGAACCCATGTATTATTTCTAGAAAGAGCATCAAGTTCTGCTTGCATTGCTTTATGCCAAGGGGCATGTGCAACAACTTGTCAAAAAGATAAGGGCTCGTTACTTGTGGTAAGGGCAGCTAGAAAACTAGTGTGCACTGAAGAGAAATTAACATATGATACAAATTTTGAAATAGTGAATATCGTACCTATGGATGATGAAGATGACGTGGGTGTAGAGTTGATTGGGAAGAGGTCTATTTGGCAAGCGGTCTGGCACACAAAATCTTTCCAGAGAATTGATTGAAACCGAGGTCGTGAGCTATGGAAAAGAGCTAATTATGTGGCACTTGATAACTCAGATGTGGGCGGAGAAACAAGACTCCTCCTGTCCGGTGAGGGCGGAGGTGTGAAGTAAAAAAATGTATCCTTGTCATGAAGTAGCAGTGTTTATTAAGCAACACAAGTAGGACCCTCTAAGCACGGTGGTGGAGATGAAGCATCACCAAACGGTTGCGACAAAGAGGAAAATGGGAAATGTGACTCATGAAGGACGACATTGCGACTTGCAAAAATCTCTTGTGTCTCGTTATCGAACAACCACCAACCCTTCTTGCCTTCCAAATTTCCCATCGCTATTACAGAACGTACATGAGTGGATAACCAATGAAAACACGTTTACGACTTCTAGAATTGAGCTTGTTGCGATGATTCGGATTTTGATAAGCAAAGGGGAGACAACCAAACACCCAAAGTGTGTTGTAATTTGGACGTCGACCATGAAGTAGTTTAAACGGTGTTTGACCTGGGAGAGTAGGTGATTGTGTGCAATTAATGAGATATGCAGCCGTATACACACACTCTCCCCTAAAAATCCATGGGAAGATGGGCATTGAACCGGAAGGCATGAGCTACATTAAGTAAATGCTGGTGCTTCCGTTCTACTTGTCCAACACAAGATAGTCACTTGACTTTACTAGTTATCTTGTCTTTTTACTTTCGTAACTTAGGAAAACCACAACCAACCAACCCCCAACCCCCCCCCCCCCCCCCCCAATTTACTCTCTTTTTTGTGTGTGTATATATTTACTCCTAGCATAATATCAACCATTTGTGCTTAAACGCTAGAGAAAATCCCTCTTCCCGTGGACGACCCCGATTTGGCCCTATTTATCTAGTTGTAGAAAGTAAGCAAAAAGGGCTTATAAATATTAACTATGAGAGGTGCGACGATGGCCTCCCACCAATCCTCATAATTTTCTGCTTTGAAAATCACAGGGCAGATGTTGAGACCCGTATTATCCTAGGGATGGAGGTAGTGAGGAGAGGTAACATCCGGGACGGTACGCTCTTTGGTTAGGGCCATTGAAGCTTTGGGAAGTCCAAATTTTAGGAATGATTTTGCTCTGATGCAATGTAGAAACAGAGAAGATGAGTTTGTGTGAAACTGGTTTTCTACCTTATACTGAATGATACCAAAGAGATTATATAACATTATAATGTGCAATCTATCTTGTGTTCCAAGCATAGATAACATAGTTTAGGTTAGAATATATTTGCTAATAACTACAGAATATTCTAGTATCCTATCCCAATAAAATATTTCTACAATTGTTCAACGTAAATTGCCAGAGAAATATTCATGAAAAATAGCGAAAACAAAGATTGATTCCGGTAAGGAAAAACTTAGCCTTGAATTTGATGGGGTAATAGTTTCTTTCAATAATTTTGATGCTATGAAACATAAAGATGATCCCGAATCTATGCTTACTCTTGATGTCATTGATGATTTTGTAGAAAAGTACTCGAGGGATTACAAGCTTGAACATGTACTCTTCAATGGATGGGAGGACAATGACGCAATATTTGAGATGGATGAAACTATTCGCGAAGGCATCATGCACTTGCATTCCGCCAAAGAATAAAAATCACAACCACCTTTAGTCGGTACACCTTTAGTCGAAAACTAGCTCCTAGCCACTTTTGGTCGGTATGCATACATCTACCACTTCAGGATCAGAAATTCTAGAAATCAACTCCTAGCCACTATTTGTCGGTATGCCCATACTGATTGTTTTGGGTTACAAATTTTGAAAATCAACTCTCAACCACTTTTGGTCGGCGGATCATGAACTCCGAAAATCAGCTTCGAGATACCTTTGCTCTGTATGCCCATACTAACTAGATATGAATCAAAAGTGCAACTTCTCTCTCTCTCTCTCTCTGTCTCTCTCTCCCTCTCTCTCTACACTGGTCGGTATCGTCATCCCAAATGCAGACAGTCATTCACGCAGAAAATGTATTCATGTTTGAAGCTTTTTATGTATTCTATTCAAAAAAAATTCATCGTTTCTTTTTATGCTTTTGAAGATTAATTTAATTATGTCTTCTAGATAAATTCATATTTTCCAGTAAAGATCAAGGAAGTACGGGCGTCAATTGTCGTTAGATCTAATTAGCTTTTATCCTTTGATTGCATGCTAGCATATGTTGTTCTTGATTATAATATTTATAATTTCTTTCATGTTATTGAGTTGTGTACAATAGTTAATAGCATGTTTGTTAATTTAATACCAATTGAACCAATCATCCGTAATTGAGATTTATAATTCAATTAGTGGAAGGGAACAACAATCATAATTTAAAAATCCCGCGTCAGGGTTGGTTGGTTATGAATTGGGTCTTTCTCATTATTAATGTTGCTAGCTTACTAAATCTAAAGAGTCTCTTAGGTTGTATGTTTGTTAGATAAATAGTTAGTGAAGCGTCCCCTTAATTATCGATAAGGTAAGGAAAGATTGGTTGTTTGCAATTATAACAAATTCATGTGCATGCTTTAAACACACCTTTGTATCGAGGACCAAGATAAAAAGCCATTACAGATGGGACCAGAATCAGAATTTTCTCATCATAGTTGATTCTTTTTGCAATCTGTAACAATTTTCCATTCTCATTTGTTCTCAATTTTTAGTTTTAATTATTCACTACCCTCATCTGGTTATTGTGGTCACAAATTTATAGATTAAAGATTAAGAAAAAAGTCTCGCCCATCTCTTGGGAAACAAACTTGCTCGCAGCTATTTTGGTCGGTATGCCTATACCAACAGGAGATTTCTGAACAGAAAAATTTGACTTAGAGCTTGATTTATTTTTGGTGTAAAATGACACACGTGTATCAGTGAACTCATGTTTCAAATGGAAATTCCATATGACCTTGCTATCTAGAACAATACTTACGAGTCATTTTTACTGATGAACTAATGGTCACACCTTCTTGAGTCCTTTTGGTTCTCCTCCTTCCGAAACCTGCCCCGTTCCAGAGCCGGTACTTCTTGCAATCTAGGTCAACTTCAAGAAGCTTGTAATTACTCCAACTTAGATTGTAGTATTTCAAGAGTTTGAACCAATCAACAATTACTACTACAGGACAGGGGTATTTGCACCGATAATTTAGGGCAATAGCACTGGTAATTTGACCAAAAAAATACCGGTGCGTATGTATAGGGGTGTAGAAATGCAACAAATTTGCACCGGTAAAATGGACCGGTGTAGAGAAGCATTTGCACCGGTATCTTATGTCTGTGCAAAATAGCTGATCCCAAAATGTGTGCACAAGTATTATTTGGGAAACCGGTGTAATACCGAAAGATAGTTTGCACCTGTATTTAAACCAAGAACCGGTGTAAAACATTGATTTGTACACCAGTATTAAATCCGACACCGGTCTTTTTTCTGTAGCCAAAATATAGTTTTTTTTACACCAGTATGTTGATCCAGTATTCTTTTACACCGGTATGTTGATCTGGTATTTTTTTTACACCGGTATTACTGTACTTTATGCACTAGTATTCTTGAAATAATTAAAAATAAATTATTTAAAATGTGGAATTTGTTTATACTTGTACCTGTGAAATTTATTTATACCGATGTATTATGTGGCTAAAATTTGCAATGCCTAATTTATTTTCCGATGGTCTTTCTAGATCATTTTCGGAGCAATGACAGCCAGAGTTACTTGTGAACTACTTTAAATTGGAAACTTTTGAATAGGTAAGATATTTGAAACATTCTACTACGAAAATATAGCTTGCAAAACACGCAAACATTATTCCAACATATGAAATAGAAGAAGTATCTTAAACATGGAATCAAACAAAGTAAAACAGAAGTTTAGTATAACCAAACAACATAGAATTCAAATATCATCAACAGTTCAATATTAAGCATCAACCTATTATGTCGTTCTTATCATCCTGATGTTGCAACATAGTGTTCTCCTGCTGCTGGTAGTCTCCGAGCAAAGCCCCACACCATCTCTCTGCTACACCTTGAATTTCGTACACATGGTACAGCCCTTTGCCCTCAGGGAAAATCTGTTAATTTCAAACATACACTGTTAGTCAATAATGTTACGTTTACTAGAGATTAATAATATCAAATTTTGAGATGCAAGGTTTACCTCCAAGATATTGTTTGTCTCCGGGTGATTAAAAAATTCTTCCATGAAGAACATGATGGAGTACCCACATTGCCACGAACCATTCTGGGTTCGGTACTGCACGGGAAAGGTAAACGTAATTACTAACTCTAAACGTAAAATTTGATGGATGAAATGTCAGAATAACTTACCATAATTTTGTTGATTTTCCAAATGTAGTCTGTATGTAGCTCCATCTTTCTCTTCTCCCTCTGGTATGCACAAGCAAGCTTATGAACAAAGTAAATTTAAATGGTTACTTCTTCCCTTCAATTATTAAACCCGAATTTTTTATTTGATTGATTGAAATACCTTGAAATGACCTTGAGTTCGACCAAATCTATTGGTTTGATACCCCCTGACAATGTGTCCAGAGTGAAAATCTCCTCCATCTAGGGACGGACAATGATGAGGTACCAATGATCGGTGTCGGAAAATTAAGTTAACAAATTAATGAAACGAAATGGTTTGAAATGTGAATGCAATTATCAGGAAGAAATACTACATTCTTATGCAGGGTACGATGTAGAACTCAGCATCTGTTGCATTCATTGTTTCCAAAATTTGTTTGAAACGGAGTTTGACCTCCTGCTCGAAGTTGGTTAGGTTGCTTTTTTTTTAATTGAAACCACCAGTAGGTGGGGGGATTCTATTATGGCTCCCCTTACCATCAGATTGGGATTTAATTCCCGTGAAACCAGTCCAGTAGATGTATACAAGAGAGAATTGGACACTAGTTGTCGCAATTCTTGCGGCATAGTCTATGCCAATATCAAAAGAGGCCTGTACATGGAAAATAAGGCGACTAGCCCAACATATAAGCTAATCGTTTAACCGGAAATGCCCTTCTGTTTGTGTACACCTCCACCCCTAGTGTCGATGTACACTCCAGCCTAGCATTTCCGGTTCTACGCCCTGATCCTTCTCCAAGAGTAGTGTGTGTCCTTCAGAAGTATTTCCTTTAGCTGTGTGCATGTAGGATCCGCGAAATGTTGTGGATCCCTTCTTTGTTGTCCATACTTTGCCAAGAAATCTGCTGCACCATTGATTTCTCTATAGATGTGACTAGCTCGGATGCCATGTTTCTTCATTAGATCTGCCACCTGCCTAGCCAGTTGAAGGCAGTTCCATGGAGGCTTCAGTTTGCCATTGATGATGCTCACTGCATTCTGACTGTCCATCTCAAGTGAAAATTGATGAAAACCGGTTTCCACTACCAGTTGAATGCCATGAAGGGCAGACTGAAGCTCCACCTGCAAAGGAGAAATACCCGTAGTAAGTTTATGGAAACCGAGTCTAAATCTACCCCCATTATCCCTAATGAGTCCCCCAACAGATGAGGAGTTTTGGTTGCAAGATGCATCAACATTCAGTTTAAAGCCTGTATCTGGGGGCTCCCATTTAATTGGGATCAGTTTTATTGGTGGGGGTGGATTCAAAAGTGAGATTAATCCTCGTTGGATCCATGTGCTATCTGAGGGGTTACTTGAAATCAGTGGCCTAACTATAGAGATGAGTCTACAGTTTGCCTTAACCTGCTTCCAAGTATGTAAAGGTGTTTGCTTAACATTCTGATATAGAACCTGTCCCCTTGGTTTCCACAGTTCCCATAGAATTAAACAAGGCAGTGAGTAACAGAGGAAGTTATGCAATTTTGACAGGTTTGTAATGTTCCAATAAGTTGTTAATCTATCCCATAAATTTGCAAACTGATCCTGTGGTAATTCTAGGATTGCATGCATTTGTTTCCATATGAAAGAGGCATAGGGGCATAAATTAAAAAAGTGTTGCAGAGTATCCTCATGCTCACAAAAAGGACATTTAGATACAGTGACAATCCCAAATTCAGTGAGCATATCATCCATAGGCATCAAGTTGTTTAGTATTCTCCAAGTCAGAAAAGTGATCTTCACAGGTAGGTTTAGAGATTGTACCTTCTTCAATGATGATGATTCTCTATGTCTGTGTCTCAAACTTTTATAAGCACATTTAATCGAGAACTTACCTTGTGGACTAGGAGTCCAAACCATGATATCACTGTCCTCAGTGAGAGTGAGTTCCCTTTGCAATTCCTGTAAGAAGTCAGCAGAAATATGTGGTGCCAAAAAAGATAGTAATGGAGCCCTATTTGTGAAAAATTCTCTAACAGTTAGTTCTGGATTCAGTGGGGCATTTCCACCTATCTTATCTATCAATAGTCCATGGCCTGTCCAGTTTGAACACCAAAAACTACAAGTTCCCCTTCCCACAATAATTCTTGTGTGGTTTTCTGCAAATTCTGAAACTGATTGGACTCTTTTCCATACATCTGAAGTCCTCCTATGTTTTGGGAGAGACCAGATAAATTTTGTCCAGGGGGCTATTCCCTGCTGCATTTTCCACCAGAGTTTAAGGGAGTAAGCATCAATTATTGAATCTAAGTTTTTTAAGCCTATCCCATTTTCATCTTCTGGGAAAGACATTCTCTCCCAAGATCTCCAGTGTTTGTGATTTTTACCTTCAGTTTCCCCCCATAGAAAATCAGAACACAACATTTCAATTCTTCTTAGGATAAAACAAGTTGGCTGTAGCACTGCAAACACATGTTGAGGAATAGAGGAGAGAACATACTTAATGAGTATGATCCTGCCTCCTCTGGAGATCCATTTTGAATTCCAGGTATGAATTTTTGCACTAATTGCTTCCAGAATACTATGAAAATGTGCATTTAGTTTTCTACCCTTGTATATAGGACAGCCTAAATACCTAAAGGGGAAACTGCCCTCTTGCATGCTCAGAATGTTAATGATTTTTCTTTTTTGTGCTCTGCTGCATTTATTTCCAGTGTAAAAGCAAGATTTCTGCATATTTACTTTCTGCCCTGTTGCCTTTTCAAATGAGGTGATAAAAGCAGCAAAGTTTCTGAGGGATTTATCAGTTGCTTTTAAAAAAATGCAAGTGTCATCAGCATAAATCAGATGTGTTAGTGGGGTAGTGTGCTGTGGAAGATGAAACCTAGCTAATGCCCTAGATTCAAATAATGTGTGGAGCTTCCTAGACATAAGCTCAGTGAGGATATTAAACAGAAATGGAGACAAGGGGTCCCCCTGTTTGAGACCTCTTGATGGCTTGAAGAAACCATATGCTACTCCATTTATTAAAACTGAAAACCATGCAGATGCTATGTTAGACATTAAGATTTTGACCAGGGATCCATGAAATCCTAATTTGAGCAGTAAAGAATTCAGAGCTGTCCAAGAAACCCTGTCAAAAGCTTTTGTCATGTCCAGTTTCAGGATTAGGTTAAGACATTCATTGTCTTTCTGCAAGAATCTAGTGGATTCTTGCATCAGGATCACATTATCAGCAATTTCCCTCCCTTGAAGAAAAGCTGATTGTTCAGTTGATATAAGTGTGGGCATCAACTGTTTTATCCTCTCCATCAAAATCTTTGAACAAACTTTATTGCTAAAGTTTGAAAGACTTATAGGTCTAAACTCATTAAAAGTTGAGGGATGCTGATTTTTAGGTATGAGGGCAATATGGGTGGATGCCATAGCCCTGGGGATTGGTGTACCTACTTGAAAGTCTCTTACTGCCTCAGTAAGATCTTGGCCAATAGTATCCCAACTGTTTCTATAGAACAGTCCATGAAATCCATCAGGACCACTGGCACTGTTTTCACTAAGACTAAACACAGCAGTTTTAACTTCATTAGAAGTAGCAGGTTTCAGAAGCTCTGTGTTTGTCTGGGGGGAGATCAGGGGTGGAATGTCTTGGAGAAAAAAGGCAAGGTTTGCACCATTGATGTCAGTATTCTCATCCTGTAGAAGATTAGAAAAAAACCTTACCCCTGCACTCCCAATATCATCCTGGTCAGTTAACCAGTGGTGGTTATCATCCTTAATTTTTTGTATGGATAGTCTGGAGTGTTTCTGCTTAACAGAGTTATGGAAGAATTGGCTATTACAGTCCCCATCTTTCATCCATCTCACCCTACTCTTTTGTTTCCAGAATGTATCTCTTTCCTTAATTTTGATTAGGAGGTTTGTTCTTGCAGTGTTGAGGGCTCCTAGGGTTAAAGCATTATCATTTTCATCATTTTCAGCCTCCAATCTATCTACCTCCTTCTCTGCTTCTTTAATGTTCTGAAACACATCTTTGAAGACATCCTTATTCCACTGTTTAAGAAAAATTTTTAGCCTTTTAAGTTTGTTACTAAATCTTAACATTTCATAACTCTCTATAGGCTGCTCCCAATTGTTCCTTAGGACCTGCTGGAAACCCTCTCTCAGATACCACATATTTTGGAACCTAAAAGGCTTTGGGTAGGTTTTATTCAGATTATGTAAACTTGTTAGAAGTGGACAATGATCTGATGTGGTTCTATTCAGTACCTGTATAGATATGCTTGGGAAGATGAGTCTAAATTTTTGATTAGCTAAGCCCCTGTCTAGTTTCTTAGCTACTCTTTCTTTTACCTTGATTTCTTTCCCTTTCAGCCTATACCCTGCCCAGGTGTAGATGTTTCCTACTGTGTGGGGTTCTTCCAGTTCCATGGCACTAATAAATATATCAAAATCCATTATGCTATCTATTCCAGGATTAGAGGTTCCTTTGTACTCAGAGAGTGTTCTGATAACATTAAAATCACCAATGAGGAAATATGGCCTTGAGGGTAAATTTAAAATTTTACCAAACATTTCCTGTCTTTCTAGTCTTGAGTGTGCAGCATAAACTACAATTAAATACCAGTCTTTCCCTATAACCTGATTGTCAATTTTAATAATTGTGAAAGTAGGGTCATTATGGATGAGATGTATTTGTATATTATTGTTCCACATTATCCATATCTTTCCTGATTCCGAAGCTAGACCAGAATGAAAGTGTAAAGTCTTGGTGAAATCTTCAAGAGAATTTTGTTTCTGCTTAGGTTCAATAATGGCTAGAATATCAGGCTTATGGACCAGACCTAATTCTTTGATTCTTTCCACAAAGGTGGATAAACCATTTACATTCCATGCTAAGATTTTACAATTCATGGAAAACATTCTGTTTTGCTGCTAGCCTTGAGCTGATTCTGTTTGGTTGAGTGAAGAAAGTAGATTTCTTCCTCTCAACCCTTCCAGACTGAGTTTGTTGGTCTGCACCTAGCAAGTTGGGGGCATCGGTTACCTGAGGTGCTGAGTGGGAGCTAATGGTGCTAGAGTGGAATAGTTTTGAGTTTTCCCCTAGGTGCAGAGGTTCCATATGATCTTTATTTCGTTTATTTACCTCCTGTGAGATGTTAGCATTATGGTCCTCACTTAATTTTTCAATCCTACTATCATCAAATATTTCATTAGAAGGAGCATTTAGCACTTTTTCCATCACAGACACTTTCTCTATGTCAGGCATAACTTTGTCTACTTGCACCTCATCAAGCAGATTCACAATCTCATTCTCAGAATCGATCACAGTCGTAGCATGTGGTGATGTGGCAGTAAGTTTATTAGTTTTGTGTGTTGTGGAGAAGGGGAGAACCTGGATAGAAGGAAGCACTTCAGTGGCCTCCATGAAGTCCATTTCCAAGTCCTCAGCTAGGTCCTCTGCATTTTGTTCTTGCTCCTGTAGCTCATCCAACAGCTGAAAACGGTTAGTAGATTGAGAAATTTGTTTATCCAGATTACCTGTTCTCAGGGGTGATGAGGGATCATCACAAGGTCTTTTTTGTTTGGATGGCCCCGAGTTAGCAGGTGGTGGGAAGTCATTGCTCATCAGGCCTTTTCCTTTGTCTGAGGGAAGTTCATCCGTGTTTATAGCATCCAGGAATTCTTCTTCTTCCTCCTCAGGGGTTATGTGAAGGTCAGCACCCACTTTCTTTTTCCAGACCTCTATATGCTGCTTCCCAGCTTCAGGAACAGATTGAGGTTTCTTATATGTTCCGGGGATAGGACCTTGTCCTTTTCGTAGTTGACCTTTTGCAGTGATCTTTTTGGTGCCATTACCAACCTGCTGATCGGCTTGTTCTGCTGAGTTTCCTATTCTTATTCTGCAGGTTGATACATTGTGTCCCAGTTTCTTACACTCCTTACAGTACTGTGGAGGGTCCTCATATACTATATTGTAATACTTGTGTTTTCTCAGGGTCCCTAGCCTAACCTTGCTTGGGAGGGGGTTTCTTAGATCAAATTCTACGCTCATTCTAACAGTGGAAGGTCGTGATAAAGTCTCAGTTGGGATATCAGCATATAGAAATTTACCTAGAGACTGACCAATTCCTTCGAGAGCATCCGGATGGAAAAAATGAGTCAGAGGCAGCTCGACGTTTATCCAGATTGGCGCAAATGGGGGTTCCTCATCAATATCAAAATCCTTCATCCATTTAAGAACTCTCATAACAGCTCCCCCAAGATTCCAAGTGTACTTGCTCCAGCATCGATGCAGATCCTCCTCGAGGTCGAAGGTGATTCTCACATGCCGCGCATCCAAAGCTGTAATTTTGTAATCCCCTTTGAAGCCAATTGTCTGAAAATGGTGCCGGAGAAATGGCAAGGTTGGCCGGCCTCTGGTGAATTTGCCGATTAGGGCTTCATTGAATGGCTCTGCGATTAGGTCGATTTCCTCCTCCGTGAAGAAGCAACATGGTTCCCCTTTGAATGATAATTGAGGTTTGAGGTTAAGTTTCTTGAGTTTAGGGTTCACTTTGCTTGCTGGGTTGCTCTTAGTTTTGAGACAATCGGCATAAGCTGATAGCGGGCTTCCTCCAGGTGGAGGAGCCGCCATGGGAGCGAGAGGAGTAGATCAAGAGATTGATTGTGATGGATTGAAAGAGATCGGAGATGGATTGAAGGAGATCGGAGATGGATTCGGTAGTCGCACTGTCAGTGTGTGTAAATCGCACGTAGTTCCGTTGAGGAATACAACCAATCATTTCAGTTGGTTAGGTTGCTACAGCAGGATGGGCAGAATTAGACGTGGCCTGAATTAGTTTCATATATTTTCTCTCATAGGTTCCTGTAACGTTAATCATAAATGAAAATGAATTCTTGATAAATTAAAAAACATAAAGGGTGTAAGTTTTGAATCTCACCCATCCACACATCGACCTGCACATTATCGATCTACGTAATTGAAAGCATGTTTCCCAGTTTCTTTTTGAACTCGACCAAAACTTCTATTCCAACACCGCAGGTGTAATGGCGTGCGAATGTTGATGGTCGGAATACTGGGAAGAATATGCAATCCTTATTCTTTATCATTTCCAGGATAGCAGCATTTGCTTCCTTTATAAATTGCCCCATGATTGGCCAATTTGTTAGGTCTCATTTGTTGACAATCTGCGAACGTGAAACGATACGAAATGATCAGTTGAGCATTTAGTATTGAACTTTCGTTCTTAATGAATATTAATGGGACTTTTTTTAGTGTATTACCTATTTTAGAAGCCTATTTAATCTTGGTCTTGCAGATGGGCGGAAATTAGCCGTCGACTGAGATTTTTGCTCGCCAGTATCCTGTTACAAGGATTATTGAATAGGGATACACAAAAGTACTTTTAGGAATTTAAAAGTAATGTGTTATAAGAATGTACCTCATCGGTGCTGGTGAGAATCATACCCTCCTAGTCATCATCGTTTATATCACCTCCGGCATTGATTTCATCGATGTCACTTGGTTGCTCACTTGCCTTGCCTATTAAGGACACCGGAGAATTTCAACGGAGAATCACATAGGAACAGAATTGTGTATATGAATAATGTGAAGTACTCAAAAAATTAATTTAAATTATTGATTTTGGCATAACTTCCAACATCTGGTACGATCTTCTCAACCTCTTTCTATGTGTATAACCCTTTCTTATTTTTGTTTACTTCAAGGTAGACAAGAGATCTGTCAGTTGTGAAGTCCCTTGGACTAAGTTTTTTCTCAATATCCTCGCCAGTGAATCTCTCAGCGGTCAACCTCATTCTCTCTATCTCCTTCAGATCCCTACTCAATTTTTCACGGATGTGTCTATTACCCCTTCTGCCTGTGTGGTGCGTGTGATCCATGCCCTTATTTCATTCAATATTTGTCACCTTGAACCTCTGTTGTTATCAGTGAAAATTTAGTAGAATATAATTTGTGGGAAACATGTCTTTTATCAAGTATTTATTTTCTCATCTTACCTGAAAATTTGGATGCCGGCGCCTCTTTTCAAACAAATGTCATTTGTCTTTATCCATATACACTTGTACTTCTCCCATGCCGGTATTCCTGTTTTATTGATACATTTGTTCACGTCGTGAATGAACCTATTTGCCACCTTTGTCTTCCAATTCCTATGTTGGTTTTTTCCATCTTTGTAACCTTCTTCTTCAGTATTTCGAGTTGCCCGCCTATCACAAATGTTTCAATTGTGAAGCTCTCCTGGAATGAATCATATGGCGAAGCATGTCGAAAATCACGTCTTCACTAACACAACCATTTCATCAAATTTTTAAATTACAATTGTCGAGAGTCTTACTAGAAAATCCTTCCATGCCTCATCCTTAACATCCTCAGGGACATCGCTCCAGTGCTTGCATGCGCCATATCTGATCTGGCACTGAAAAACGTAATTGCCAAAAGCGTGCCACGCTGACCAATTCTTAATGTATATTGCTTGATTCGTATGGAACTCAAACGCGATAGGAGTTGGAGTGTTATACTTTGCCAACCTCACAGACTGGCACGTACTAGTTCCCCACCTCCTCAAATAACTTTTTACCTCAAACTTGTCCCATCCTTCTCCATTTTCCCCTCCAGCTTTTGTCAAGTCGTTGTCTACTTCATTAATAGTTGGCTTTCCTTTGATGGTGCTCTTTCCCTTTCCCTTTCCCTTGCGAATTGGTGTTTTGGCCAACTGTTTACCGGCGTCCAATCCTTCAACGTCCCCTACAAAGTGGTCACTCGGTTCCGCAGTTTCTTTGTTCTCTTCACTGGATGGGTCATTCGTTTCAGTTGCTTCTTCCTCAAATGTTTTTCTTCAACGGGATCCTTTTTTGTGGTGGTTCTTGGTCTGCCTCATCCACCTCCTCATCGACCACATTTTTCACCTCCCTCTCCTTCTTCGTAATCGACCGCTTCCTCTTTGTGTTGAATTTCCCCTTTTTCTGCGGCATTTACAACAGTAGAATTGGAAATTCTCAATCCATGATGGTTTTAAAATAATGGTACTTAAATATCAACATTGATAGAACGTGGCATAGAACTTGATCAACTAGTTCATAAATATTTTTAGCAAAACATAACATAGAAATTGAACAATTCATAGATGAAACTACATCTTGTGAGGCATTAAAGTCTATATTACATGTCATAGAACTTGAACAATTAAGGCATGGAACTTCATATAGAATGAAATGGAACTTTATAGAAGTTGATAGAGTACTATACCAATGTCTTTGGGTTCATAAATTAGGCATACAACCAAGCAATTCTCACTCCCCCCTAACGTGACTATCAACATTATCACCAACAAAAATACTATAGAACTACATCACTCATCCACCAAAAAAGTAAAACATTTACTCCCCAAAATTGTATAAACATACCATTCAAGAGTGTCATTCAACTTTTTGTCAATTTACATATTTTTGGTCATAAAGGCAATTGATCGAACATATATTGTGCGTGAGGGATGGAATGATTTTTTGAAGAGAATTTTACTTGGTAACCAATGGTAACGTAAACCACAACACTTAACTTAACCAATGGAGCATTTTTGTTGCTACTCCCTTTCGTCGAACTCGCCAAGAACGGATCGCCAAGTACTTTCTTCTCTCCACAACTTCCTCTCTCATTTTTTTGGTTCTTTTGTGTTGAGCTCCACACTTTATAGGGATGGAATGGGAGATGAGAAGTTACAATGGTTGATGAGGAGTTGTGGTGGTTCAGTTATGTGTGGATTGAATGGTTGGAGTGGTTGATGGCGGTTTTGGAAGAGAAATTGAAGGATTTGAAGATAAGAATATGATGAATTATGGGAGTTATGGCTGTATAAAACGGTTTTGAAATCTGAATTTACGTTGTTTGCACCGGTAATACATAAAGTACCGGTGTAAGAACATTGAAAAAACTTTAAAATATATGCTAACTGTTTAGCACTGGTACTAATACCGGTGTAAAAATGAAGAAAAGCAGCCGCCTTGAGCAGCATTAAATGAGTTTTCCTTTGACCTGAGAGAAACACACTAAAATTTTTGTTAAGCATTGTACACAGGTATATATTACTAGTGTATGGAAGAAAAATACCGGTGTACAAATGTGGAAAAAGCAGTTGCCTACGATTGCTTTAAATGATTTTTTGTAAAATATCGTTCAACCCGAGAGTAATTTATGAAATTGTTTCTAACTATCCAACACCGGTATTTATACCGGTGCAAAATCTAGAATTATTGGTGTAATATATTTCGCACCTTATTGAAAGTCCAAAAAATTGATTTTTTTAAATGGGCGCCAAAAATTGTACAAATATACGGGCACTTCTATTTCGTTGCCGATGTAAAAAAGCGTTTATTAGTAGTTAAATTTATCACTTATTGCATTTGCTTCCTGTGCATTTTTCGAACGACCTCAATCAATCAAATTGACGTTCAATTATTGTGAATAGATATTGTACTAGTTATTTCATGAAAATATCGGCCACACATGGGCCACGTACGGTGACGTTTCTAAGAATTGTTTAATTTCATAAAATTTGCAGATTAACCCCAAACATTTCATTCGACCCCTTCAAGCACTTTTCCACTAGCCCAAAAGGAATTTTCCAGTGCTCCATGTTCAATAAGTAACATTTTCGTACCTCAACAGTACCGAGGTTCCCGCAAAGTTGATTGTATGCGTTTATTGCAATTTGATCCCCCTAATTGTGACATGCGGTTACAACATGTTAGGAAACTACATAAATTATGAAATTGAGTATTCTGGGATTAAATCATAATTGAAACATATTTGTGCCCGCGTGTTCTGCTAGTAAGGGTTTACTCCAATGTTTCTATATGTAATCCAAACATATTCGAAACTAAATACGGAGCCCGGACCCATTCGTTTATCCGCATGTTTTACTTGGAAGTACAAAAGGGCTGTTTTGTGGACCATCCGGTTCGATTGGATTGCAATTTTGAATTACGAGTAAACTTTTTAATTTTTACAATTTAGTCCCTCCAAGAAAATGTTCTCAATGATTATATTTAAAATGCAACTTCTAATTAATCATACAATAGAGGCATTGCAATGGTTTACTTGATTTTATGGCAACGTACGTAGGATTTCATCAAAGATGGGTAGTGATGGAGATGGTATGGTGTGAGATACATAAATTCGAAGCACCATGGAAATGGGGTGCTGATTGGATTTTTAAAATAGGAACATTATTTTACACCAGTATTATACATATACGGGTGTAAAAATAGGCATAAAACAGTTGCTTTAGGCTGATTTAAATTTATTTTTTAACTAATCTGACCAGAGAGCAAATTTCAAAAAATAAGTCTAAGTACCCAGCACCGGTACATTTACCGGTGCAAATGTTACAAAAAGCAGCTGTGTTACGCTGATTTTAATGCCAAAATATTTGATGGACCCGAGAGCAAAAGGACCAAAAACTTTTCTAAGTACTGTGCACCTCTAGGTGTACCAATGCGTATGTACAAAATAGAGTTCCTCCCCTATTTACCTACCCCAGTAATTTTATTTTTACCGGTGTAAAAATTGAATACCTACTGAAAGATTTAATCCCAATTTAAACAAATTTTCACCAATACAATTCATAAACACTCCATTGAAATTACACATCATACCAACAAGTTCATAAAAGAGTATCAATTAAATACATTACATAGTAAATTAGTGAATAATCATACAATTTTTCACAAAACAAGGACACAAAAACCATGCCCAGGAACGACTGATCTATCTCTTCCGCTTCAAGACATTGTCCCCACCTGCTATTTCACCTCTCTCATCAACCCACAGCCCATCGTCATGAAAATGCCTTCCAACAATGGGTCCCCCAACATCTTCCAAATCGGGAAATATCGATGGAAACTCGGGACTATCAGTTGTGGTGGGCTGATCAATCTCCTCATCAAAGTAAAACTGCTTCCCATGCAACACCACTTGATACTTCTCATTCGAAGGGTCTTTGATGTGAAAAAAATGTTGTTCCTGGGTAGCTTAGATGAACTTGTCATCTTCATAGCCTACACGATTCAAGTCGACCAATGTGAACCCCAAGGGCTTCTTAACAACAACAACGGAAGCGTGTTCCACCCAACTACACTTGAAGACAACCACTACCACGGGAACACACCTATAACATCGGAACTTTTGCTTCGTAGCACCGGTTATTGGTTGGTTAAAAAAATGGTACCTAAGTAACCGATGAGATGGTTTCACCGGTTCGAAAAAAACTGGTGCTAAATTTCTTCTATTAGCACAGGTTTTTTTTGTAACCGGTGCTATTTAAAACCGGTGTTAAACTTGTCCTTGTAACACCAATTTTAAAACCGGTGCTAAATATTATTTTGTAGCACCGGTTTTTTTAGCACCGCTTTTTGTAAACCGGTGCTAAAATTGTATATTTTACACCGGTTATAAAACTGGTGCTAAATCTGTATATTTAGCACCGGTGCTTAGTTAGCACCCAGTGATATTTAATTTGCACCGGTTATTGTTTGAACCGGTGCTAAAAGTGTGTATGTTGTACCGGTTATTTTTTAGCACCGGTTTTTGAACCGGTGCTAGAGGTGTATATGTTGCACCAGTTATATTCTGCACCAATTTTTTAACCGGTGATAATAGTGTATATTTTGTACCGGTTTATTTTTTAGCACCGGTTTTAAAACCGGTGCTAAAAGCGTAAATTTTGCACCGGTTTATTTTTTAGCACCAGTTTTTTAATCGGAAGAAATCGGTGTTAAATGCGTGACTAACTATTGTAGTCACTATAAGCTGCAGTGTGCTGCCGCTCTTTCAGTTCATCTTCACGCAGCCAATTTTATTTTTATGCTTGTTTTCCAACCCGGTGCATTCTTTTTCAAGGATGGTACCGATTATTTTTTGTGCAAAGTAACATAAATCAGTGCACGAATAAAAATAGAACAAATTCTGAGCAACCATGGCGCATAGACAAGAAGTAGGTTGAAAAAAGCATTGAATTCGATCAACTATAATTTTTTACTTGCAAAAGAAGAGCATGGCGTGTTTTTTAGTGGCCTAAGATACTGGAATCCCCCTCATCATGGAGATGACGAGTATCAAAAGTGAAGGTCAATTACCGTTCTCATAAGAGATAATACCAACCACTATCCGATGATGGAGGCAAGTCCCTGTTTGACATTCAATTGAGCTATGTATTTTGGCAGAGTACATTTTGTAAAAATACAAACCCATTTCAGAGCAATTCTCCACAGTTCATCGCTCCGCAGAGGAGTGTAATCTTCTGGAAATTGCTGAAACAATGTATTAGATCACATGTTAGAAAAGGATATATATGTGAGAGAATAACAAATACATAAAAGCAATGTAGGAAAATGTACGAGAATAATGTCAATGTCCTGCACGTGCCTAACAATTGTTTCCATGTAATACATGCAATGGTATCCACATTCCCAAGTATTACTTTGTATCATGTGCTGATGTAAAAGAGAATTTGTTGAAACGATTACGAACATGAAAATGACAGATGATATATGACGTTATGGGATAATATGTACATTGATGTTTATGACATTCCATGGATAGTTCGAAGGGTAGGAGCTAATTTGGTCGGAATTGAACCATTGATATTTTGTTGAAATCTTACAATCGATGAAAACATATTTATGTCAGCATATAAATTTTTTTCCCCAGAAATTGGGGATCACACAATATAAGAAAATATATTAATTAACATTAATTGTAAATAATCGAGCCAACAAAGTGAGAAACGTACAGGAACACATTTACGTGAACAAACATTTTTGTAAAACATTGAAGTTGAAGGAATGACATGAATGTGTTCCACTTACAAATGAATCAATTTATGGCATGACCGATTTTTTTTGAAAATTCCCCCAGTTATTGAGTCGATGAAATGTACTCGATCAATTTCCGGTACGAAGACGAGCAAAAACCAATGGTCCCTATAAAAAAAGGAAACACCAAAATACTTAAAATATATTTTGAAAATAAAATCACAGCATATGGTTGCTATTGCTTCCATGTGGCCGGGTCTAGCAACTTAGAAAACAAATGGAACTTACTCTTGATTGTACGGGAAGATGTACATCCTTGCTTGAGTGGGGCACATGGCAGTCGAAACCTCGTCTGCAGTCAATTCCACACTTTGATTTTCCTTTTGAGCCATTGAATTGGAAGAGGCTGGAATAAACTGGTCGTGGTCTCCATGAACCACCCCATCACAAAGGTACCTGGAAAATACTTTTGCAAGTGAAAAAAATATAATGATACATCTATCTATAAATAATTTAACCATGCAATTCTTACGATGCCCGTATATCAAGTTGTCACCCACTGATCCACTCCATTTCATCTTCTACGTCCAAGCTGCTCATGAACAGTTTTAGCTTGTCAGTAAATATGGATGTGTAGACTTCTTTTGATCCAAACACCTCCGCATTTAAATAAATGCGGAAGACTTTGTTTGGTCCACATATTTGTGAAGATAGCCTTAAAGCACCATTAATCTTTTGAACAGCAGCGATGCATTCTTGGTCTTCCGTGACCCCCTAATTACATTGAGAATCTAATAATGTTAGTTGACCAGTATTTGTATATAATTCAGAAGTGGATCATATTGTAAAGGCTAAAATGGGTTCTCACAAAAATGTACCGGTTAGAAATCGACATGGGAGGATTTGGTTTCCCATTCTCCGTTGATGTAGTATTTTCCTGTGGAACTTGCTAATGGGTAAAATGCTAGTCATGCATTGGAAAACATTGGTTGGAATGTAATAGTCTGGGGGTATGTACCTCTCCTTTTACCGATCGAGCGACCACCTCTCCATGCGGAGTATCTTCCTTAGCCACCGCCTCCTGTAAGGGACAATGTGTTAATAATATGTATCTGGATGTCATAGCTAGTTAATATGCATATTTTTTTAACCTTTGTAGTATCCTTGTAAAATTTTGGTGTGAGGTTTATTTGAGGACATCCATCTTCATCAACTACAAATTCTTGCGGAGGCTTTGCTGCTCGTTCTCCTACGTAAGAAGATGAGCAACACATTATGTTTTAGTAATATCTAGAAAGATATATACAATTCGATAAGAAGAAGAATACAATTATCACACCACATCATCCCGTTTCCCAATGACACTTATCAGCTTTCCCGACCATAGAATGTTATATCCAGTGGCCTCAGTGACAAACTCAAATTCTTCGTGTTCAATCGGCAAGGGTGCCTTGGGAATGATCACAGGTCCACAAAGATTTACTCTCTCCCACTTGATGGGTAAGTCCATTTTTGTGTCCTTTGGAAACAAGATACCAAATGCAGCTGCATCCCTTTCTCCATTATGGTTCAAAACATATAGGCCGCACTTTTTTCCTTTCCGAGAAATAAATTCAGAGATTGGGGAAATATATCGTTTGGAAAATATTTAATTGTTATTAAGTAAATAAAAATAAATAATTACATAAGTACAAGCGATAGATTATAACAAGAAATGAATTCTACATGTAGCTGTTGAAGGCTGCAGCGCGCTGCAGCTTTTAGTTTTCAGCTGAGACTGACTGCTAGATTGCACTGCAGCATTCAACATTCATCTTCCATGAACTATCTCTCAAATAAAACGATATTGGAAAAGAGACATTTTCTCAGTTTACGGGAGAAAGAACAAGATGAAGATCCAAAATGAACGTGATATAAGTAAATGTATCCCCACAAAATCATTTTGACCGGAAATAGAAATCCAGAAACTAACAATCACAGAGCAAGAAAGGAGCTAATGACGAGGTTCATGGTGTGGAATACCTTGTCATCCATTACGGTTCCTTGTGGGTCACTACATCCAGATGCTGAAGGAATGAATACCCGGTTGTCCTTATTCGTGGGGGTGGAAGATATAGCAAGGAAATTGCGGGCATCCAAGTGTGGAGGAATAGCTTTACCCAATTGTCCAGCTAGCCAATTTGTTTGGGCCTCAAATAAGGCAACAAATCTTTCCTTGAGCTCGATGACATCTGTTGGTAGTTTGTTTCAATTTGATATTTCCTCAGATGGTTTTGTGTTTGTGCTCCCAAATTGACTAGATGCATAACGGCTCATATCCATACGTGGTAGGGCCTCGTTCACCTTGGACATTGCGGAGAAACCTCTACAACGACCCCCATGATCCTTCTTACCCTTTGCTTGAACGAGAATATCTTCTTTTCCATATAACCAAATCTCTCTTTTGCTTCTTATCCAAAAGGTTTTTCTGGCCATTACTATGCATTCCATCTGAGAATATTAATAGAGATAGAATCAATTATGAATTATGCTCACGATAGTGGAGGCTGCTCTTTTAACGGAATCGTTGGTGTAGGTCGATAATTTCTTATCCAAGTTAGCTTCAAGGAACACCTTCTAGCAGTCCGGTTTGAAATCCATGATTTTAACTAAAGCCCCCGCTTCTTCTATACTCTAACCTTCATCCAAAAGCTCATCAATTTTAGCCTTTATTTTCCTCTTCTCGAGTTCTATTGCAATCCTACGATTCCCTCCACAGCTCGTGTGATGGATGTACTCCTTCTGTGAGGCGCTTACTTTTGCTGCGTCACTTAATGCCTATTTGGCCATCAATTTGTAAAATGCTCATAAAGTAATGACTAGAGATTGATAATTTTCAAGGAATTACCTTGAATTCAGGGGTTGATCTGTGTTTCACAAATAGCTCCCACTCATTTTTGTCCATCTAGCGATAAGCTCTTCATGCACAAGAACCCGGGTTTTTTTGCACGATGTACTTGTGAGCCACCTTAATCTTCCAATTCCTCCACTTTTCTCCTGCATAAATTGTCCATTTATTTTGGAACTTATTCATCTCATTGAACGTCATTTTGGTTTGTATATCCCAGCTAATCTAGTGGACAAAGATACAAGTTGTTAGTGCAAAATGTAACGAAGTTGACATGAACTGATGAAAATGGAAGATTAGAACACACTTACGAGAATGTCTTCCCATGCATCTTTCTTTACATGGTCTGAGACGGATTTCCAATTATGCCATGTATCGAAGCGAATTCTTTGTCGAAAGGCATAGCCAACATACATCGACCATCGGCTGCGCATAACTAGGGGTTCGAAGTAATCATCGAAGAATATTTTAAGGGGATTCTTTTGCTTTGCTAGCAACACGGACTTGCATGTGGATGTGCCTCTACGCTTGCAATACTCTTTAATCTCAAACTTGTCGAAGCTCCCACTCATGTTATCTTTTAACATAGTTTCTTCTTCCTCCCCCTACTTTTCAGATCCCGAGCAATATTTGGGTGCATCATCCACTTCCTCGTTATTGTTATCACAGTTGTCATCGTTTGGAGGGGTAACACAATTCTCTTCAATGGATTTTGTACCGCCGGAGTCAAACAATTTCTTCCTCAGCTTTGCCATTCAATCACTTGTATGAGTCAATAAAAAATAAGGAAATCTTAATACAACACATCCAAAGATAGATATCCACTAACAACCAACCGAGAATATATTGTATGGGAGCAAAAATAGGGTAGGAAAAAATTATAAAATTATTAGCAAACATATCATCTATCCACATGAAACACTACCCACACTAGTAACCCAAGAAATGAAAACACAAACTCACAAACTAAGAGACCCACCAAAATATAGCTATTCATTAAGCCCGAGAAAGATGCAAACTACCAATCACTCATACCTTATTGGTACATACTCTCGGCGGCAGTGTACTTTGCCAAGATCCGCCTGGCTTTGTAACCTGCTTTACTGGACCAAAATTCTGACTAGAATGGCCACAAAAATTGGGAAGTAGAATCTCGACCAAAATTGGTTAGTAGAATCGCGACCGAGATTGGGAAGTAGAATCACGACATAAATGGTGAAGGGATGGACAGTAACTTTGGGAAAAATTGGTAGAGGGTTATGGTCGTAAGAGGGAAAATTTGGGGTTAAGGTTATGGAGGGAAGAGGGAAATTGATTTTGGAGACTTTGTACAAAAAGGTCTACTTATTGCAATTTGGTTACTTATAGCAAAAAGGTCTACTTATAGCAAAAAGGTCTACTTATAGCAAAAAGGTAATTTGCGGCAGTCCAATTTGGTTGAGCAAAAGTCTACTTATAGCAAAAGTCTACGTAGAGCAGAAGTCTACTTAAGAGTTTAATTATACCATTCTTGTTGCCTCTGTTGGCCAAATTGGTCATTTTCATGAGTTGAGTTAGGTTTAGTATTTTGTATAATACTTCGTGAAAATTGCTCGTATCAAGAATTGTGTATTTAGTGTTTTATACTATTACTTGTACACATAGAACGGCTAGAGAATTAGAGTCTAACCATGAATTAGTCTGAGTCAATACAAACATGTTTATGTGCCTCGCTTACTTGTAGCCTCACTTAGTTGCACTTGAGGAAGACTGTATTTGAGTCGCCTCCGTAAGTAAGAGATGACAGGAAGACTGTATTTGAGTCGCCGTAACCAATTATTGTATTGCTCACAAAAATATATAGAGTACAATAATGAAAAATAATATGAGTAGAACTCCAGCTTAGTAACCATGACTTGTCCAGAATCAATTAAGATCTGATTAGAAACATGATATACTCTAACAATAGTATAACAATATTAGAGAATGATCTATTGCTGACAAGAAGAAATAGAATACAAAAGGAAGTAAAGTCCTACTAACACTCTGGCCAAGTCAACATCACTTCTTCAAAATCATTAAAATCAATCCTGATTTACTATAACACCCTCGAGCTCTCAAAACCCTCGAGCCCTCGAACCCTCTCGAGCCCCTCGAACCCCCTTGAGCCCCTCGAACCCCTTGAGCCCTCGAACCCCCTCGAGCCCTCGAACCCCTCGAACCCCTGGACCCCTCGAACCCCCTGAGCCCTCGAACCCCTCGAACCCCTCGAGCTATCGAATCCCTCGAATCCCTTGAACCCCTCGAACCCCTCGAGCTCCTCGAACCCCTCAAGCTCCTCGAACCCCTCGAGCTCCTCGAACCCCTCGAGCCCCTCGAGCCCCTTGAACTCCTTGAACCCCTCAAACCCCTCACCCTTCGAGCTCTTGAGCCCCTCGAACCCCCCTAACCTCGAACCCCTCGAGACCCTTTAGCCCCTCGAATGCCTCAAGCCCCTAAAGACCCTCGAGCTCTCAATCTCCTTGAGCTCTCAAGCCTATCGAGCCCCTGGAGCTCTCCAGCCCGTCGAGCTCTCGATCCCCTCGTCCCTCAAGTGGAGGCAATTCCCTCGCCCCTCGAGTGGAGGCGATCCCCTCGAGCCCTTAAGCTCTCGAACCCCTCGAGCTCCTTGAACCCCTTGAGCCCCTCGAACCCCTCTAACCTCGAGCCCCTCGAGCCCTCGAGCCCCTCGAACCCCTCAAGCCCCTCGAACTTCTCGAGCCCCTAGAGCTCCCGATCCCTTGGAGCCCCTCGATCCCCTCGAGCCCCTCGAGCTCCTCGAGCCCCTCGAGCTCTCCATCCCCTCGAGCCCCTTTAGCTTTCGATCCCCTGGCCCCTCGAGCGGAGACGATCCCCTTAAGCCCTCGAGCTCTTGAACCCCTCCAGCTCTCAAACCCCTCTAGCCACTTGCATCAAACCTCAAAGGTAAGGGCTCGAGCCTCAATCCGTGGCTTTTAATATAGTTAACATCTTTCAGCCCATGTGTTTGTAAAATTCAGCCCAATTGGGTGTAAATTCAGCCCATTTGTTTGTAGACTTGGTGCAATGTGTGTGTAAAATTGGTCACTCATCCTGGCCAATACCCTAACACCTTTCCTCTGCCAAGCTCCCTCCACATTCCCCGCTCCTTCCACTGGCAAACTCCGTCACCGCTCCCTCCGCCGTCCCCGCTTCCTCCACCTCCCTGCTCCCTCCGTCGTCCCCACTCAATTCCACCTCCGCCGAGCTCCGTCCCTTCCACCATACACCTTCCACCAAGCTACCGTCCGCCAAGCTCTGTCCACCAAGCTCTGTCCACCAAGCTCCATAGGCCAAGCTCTGTCCGCCAACCACCGTCCGCACTCCATACACCTTTCGTCAACAAACCATAGATTGAATTAGGTAAGTGGATACCCACTCGTGTTTGGTTTCCTAGGGATTATCTATAATTTTAGTATGCTTTAGGTTTGATTTCATGAAAATGCCTAATTGTGATGAACCTTATTGTGCTTTTATTTTGGAAATGCGTGAGTAATTGTGTACAAACCTAATTGTTTATTCTGATTGTGAAAAAAAATGATTCTGGAAAAAACCTTATTGTATTGTGGATCGAAAATCTTCATGTGAGGTTATTCTGGATGGAGAATTTATTCGTGCTTGTGTTAATATTCTATCGACCTAGTTTTCTTATTTTCCTTGGGATTTTGTTTTCGAAATACGGGAGTAATTGTGAAAAAACTAGATTGTGTATTCTGATTGTGAAAAAACCTGATTCTGGGATAAACCTTATTGTGTATTCTGGATAGAAAATTTTCATGTAAGGTTATTCTGGATTGAAAATTTTTTCCTGCTTCCATTAATATTCTGACCACCCAGTTTTCTTATTTTCCATGTACTGACTTTCTGGATGCAGATTTGGCTTGTGTTAACATTTTGCTGGCGCATTACGTACCATAACACATTTATTTTACCAGGTACAACCCCAAAAAAAGAGCACCCAAGAAGAAGACCAACACCAAAACTCAAGGAAAAAAGCCAAAGTCGGTGAGAAGGAGGAGTGTCAGCACGGGTCTCAGATTGTCCCCTCGAACAATCCAATACCAACTGCAGAGGTGGACTGTCATGAGGCAATAACTGTGTACAAAGAATTCTTTAGCAGGGCCTTATACTAGAGAGAGGGTTAAGACTGGAAAAGCCCTACATGGACTACGTGAATGAGCACGGCTGGGTAGGCTTCATCTCACAACCGCTTCGTGCAAACCATACTATGGCATGTGAGTTCTTATCACTCACGAAGTACAAGAATTGTGCAGATGTTTTCCTCTGTGGTCTGTTCGTTGAGCTTACAGCGAATGTGACCAACAGGTTCAACAAGATCCCACCGAAGCCCTCGAGTTTGTATGAAGCTGCCGAGAAAGCTGCTCAAAAAGCTTCATGGGAAGACATCATAAGAGAAATCTGTGATGATAGCGATGAAGTTATCCGAAATTGGCCACAAGAATGGTCCAGCATTGAGAAGAAATACTTTACTGAAGACATGAACGTGTGGTACAGTTTCATAGCTGCCCGACTTCTCCCGGTGAAAATGAATAGTGAGTTTCATCGGTCCCGTATATTACTGCTCTACAAGATTATGAAGAACATTAGCATCTATGTTGGGGGTACGATAATGGCGTACATCTAGGATTGTGTCAATTCCCATAATTTCATAGGCTTCTCCTCACTCATCACTGCCATATGCGTGGAAGCAGGTTACAAATTCAAAGATGATGTGTCACAATGATGCCAAAGCTTCCCATAAACCCTCTAATATTCTTGAAGAAAAAGAACGTTGTTGAGTCATCTAGGGTGGCAGCAAGTAAATCATCTAAGGAGAACTCGGATGGGGATATGGCATCATTGCAACTGAAGGTGGATCACTTGGTGTGAAGGACATCGCAGGTTGGGAAGATCCTGACTGCCATGTGTGGCCAGAGAATCAAGGATTTAGGTCCAATCCCTACCTTAACTTTGTCAACGTCCAACACTGGGGAGAACAGCTCGTGTGGGGATTGACTACCTACATTGAGCTCACATCTTCATTTTGTCAGGTTGTTTCTTTTGCTAGGTTAATATAGATCTTTGATTAGGAGATTTTTTATTCCCAAAACATATATTTCTACTGTGTTGCTACTCTTTTGATGTGATTTTGGAATTTGACATTTCTAGTCTCGTAACATAATCATGATCTTGTCTTAGAGGAACTGAACGTGCAACTCAAAACAGGTAATGTGTGTGTGAAAAAGTTGCAGCGCGCTGTAGCTGGCAGTAGCTACCATAGGAAAATGAAGTTAATTTTGTCCAAGCTTTACCAAAACAGCGGCAACGCACTGCAGCTCACAGAGCTGCTCAAAACGGGGACCAATTGGAACATAGTTGTAGAATAGTTAACAGTGGTACAAAACACAACACACTACAAAAATACATAAATTTTACCTTGAATTCATTGCTTGACCCCCGCTAATCTTCAACCATCTTCCTCTTCCTGGATTGAACGTCTCAAATTTCTTGGCCATCTTCATCTATCCAAATGCCATCTCTGTGTTTCCTCCATTTTGCTCCTGCCTCAATCCCATTGTTATTAAGTAGAGGGGAAATAGAGGGGAACTCTAACCTTTCACTTGTAACTTCAAATCAATTTCATCATGGAAAGAGAATTTCTTACCTTGTAACACAATATACCAACCTACATTGCACGGGTTATTTACGTAGAAAACTTATCTTGCTTGTTCAGCCAAAATAAATTGATCATTTTCATATGCTTCACGACTTTGGTCAACAAGGGTAAATCCCATTGTGTCATCAGTTTGAACTCCAATTGTGTTATCAAACCACTGGCACTTGAAAACCGGAATCTTGAATTCTCCATATTCAAGCTCCCAAATCTCATCAATAACACCATAAAACGACATCACGGCTAGGACTAGTTTATTGTCTTTCTTACTTGCTTGCCACGTAGTCTCCGACTCAATGTATACCCCACTATTTTGTGTTGTGCTCTTTAAATCTTGGTCCCTAGTAGCAAAACAGAAACCATTCATGTAATATCCAGAATACCTCAAAACCGTACAGTTAGGCTTCCTTGCAAATGCCCTAATTTTTGGGTCGTAATCACCTACATTGCATCGATCATATAACCAATTCACAAACTTGTCATTGTACTCCAACTGAACTTTATTAGGGGGCCATGTGGGATAAGACTCTGGGGTCGAATTAAGGTGCTCGGTCACATAACCAGTAGTCTCCATACAATTCCCCAACACAAACAAATGAACTGACATCATATCACTATTTAATAGAGTAAATAACATTCCCCTTGACCTCGGTTTTCCCACCTTCCTTCCAACATGTCGATTCTGGGGCACCCCAAAATTAATATGTTCCTCCAAATAGCTAGAGAAAAATTTAATTACTTCTTTGGTAACATACCTCTCAACAATACTAGCATCCGGCCGACTCATACATTTCACGTTTCCCTTGAAGACTTTCATGTGACGCTCGAAAGAATACATCCAACGCATACCAACCGGACCACATATCTTTACCTCCCGCACTAAATGAACAACCAAGTGAACCATTATATCAAAAAAAGATGGAGGGAAATACATTTCCAACTTGCATAGCACAACAACAACCTCTTTTTGTAGGACATCCAAATGGTCCCGGTCAATAGAATTCTGGCATATGGAAGAAAAATTTTAAAAAAGTCTAGTGATTAAGTACCTTACGTCGGCCTCCATTACCCCACGAATAGCAATAGGTAATAGTTGTTGCATCAAAACATGATAATCATGAGATTTCAAGCCGTTCATCCCACAACCTTCGTAACTACCCGACTCATATTCGATGAACCCATTGGGACCTTCACTGATTTCAAACTATCACAAACTAAGATTCTCTCCTCCTTTGACAATGTACAAGGTGCAGGGGGCAAGTAAGTCCTCTTACCCTTCACTTTTGGGGTGAGGTCATTTCTGATTCCCAAATCAACCAAGTCCAACCGGGCATTCAAACTATCTTTCGTCTTCCAGAGAATATTCAAGAGGGTGCCAATCAAACTTTCACAAACATTTTTCTCAATATGCATCATGTCTAGTTAATGCCTAACCTCAAGATGCTCCCTGTAAGGTAGATAAAAAAATATTGACCTTTTCTTCCATTGACCATCACAATGTATTCTGTTCTTGCCTTTATACTTTCCCAACACCACTCTCAATTTCTTAACCCTATTGTGAATCTACACACCGGTTAGTGGTGTAGGGGATTTCTTCGTTCTTTCCCACCAACAGAATTGACCACATCATCTCGGCATTTGTGGTTTCCTTGCAGCCCTTTTCTATGGCCAAGATACACTGTCTTTCTTCCATGTCTTAGCCATTTGAATTATGTCTTCTCCTCACAAATAAGACATTCTTTGTGCCCCTTCACAACATAGCCCGGAAAATTTTCATAGGCTGGAAAATCATTGATCGTGCAAAAAAGCATGTCACGCAATTGAAACTCCACATTATGGGCATCAAATACCAACAGCCCTTTTTCTTCCAACAATATCTTCAAATCATCGATCAATGGTCTTAAATACACATCAACCTTGTTCCCAGGTTGTCTAGGACTTGAGATTAACAAAGGCATCATAACATATTTACGTTTCATGCACAAATAAGGGGGAAAATTTTATATAACCAACATCATGGGCAAGAACTATGGTTCGATGACATATTACCAAATGGATCCATCCTATCAGTACACAATGCAAGGCGTAAATTTCTAATCTCTGAACCAAATGAAGGATATCGCTTGTCAAAATTTCTCCATTGTTCACCATCTGCAGGATGTCTTATCTTGTCGTCACTTGGTCTTTCCCACTCTCCATGCCATCGCAAGTTCTTTACATCTTTTGAATTTGCGAATAACCTCTTTAACCTAGAAATTAAAGGAAGATACCACATACACTTCAATGGGACCTTCTTCTTCTTCTTAGCCAAACACACATCATCATCATTCATCACACCCTTATATCTTGAATGTTTGCACATGGGACATTTAACCGCGTCTTTCAAATCACCGTCATACAGCACACAATCATTTGGACATGCATGTATTTTCTTGTATTCCAAACCGAGTGGACACAATATTTTCTTGGCCTCGTAAAAGTTTTTTGGTATTCCATTCCCTTCCGGAAACTTATCCTTTATAAGCTTTAGGAGTGAATTCACACTTGTATCACTCCAAGAACTTGTAGCTTTCAAATTAAAAACCTCCACCAAAAATGAGATTATGGTATCCTTAATTTTACATCCCGGATACAATGGCTTCTCTTTTTCGTCGAGCAAAGCACTCAACATTTCAGGCTTCCCCTCAAAATCTCTTACAATGTCATTGAACATAGCATCAACGGTACATTTGTTTCCATTTACCTTGTCAAAACCACCGTTATGTCCTTGCTCAACCTCTCCATGAAATGTCCATACAATGTAACCTCCGTCAAATCCGTTCTTCAACAAGTGAAATCTAACAAGCCCATGATCATCAAACCGTTCACGACACAAGTATCTTTTGCATGGACAAAGTATCCTCTCCTCCCGACCAAAGGCATAATCAAGAAACGAATCAATAAATACAATATGTTCACCACTCCCTCTAGCTACACTTGGATAGCTAACCATTTTTTTCCTCCACACAAACATCGATTCTCGGTCTGTCATATCTAAACAACACATAATAAACAATTACACAAATTTTCATTGTTCAAATATAATAAAAATAAACACAATCAATTTGCTACACAATACTAAAAATGTCATGTATGTGTATATGTATGTGAATCGATCAACTTGTTCTTGGGATACATATATATATATACCATCTACAAAAACAAACACAACAATGTCAACATCCACACTCATTTACACTCTCACAACATGATACTAAACCGACATAAAGCATATAGAAACCATTAATAAATACGAATAAACTCTCTCCAAGCATGCATTTATGGTTATTATAACTACTAGCTATTTGATTAAAATTCCAAGAAGTTAATGAAAACTTACATCCATGGGTCTTCATTGCTTTGAGTTATTACTCACCATCCAAAAAATCTTCCATCAATGAAGGGAGAAGGAAACTATAAGTTTAGATCTAATTTTAGAGGGGTAGTTCGGAGCATTAAATGCTCAATTTAGCACCTGTTTTTGTGAATAGTATGTAAACCCGGGGCCATTTTCCTATCAGCACCAGTTTTTAACCGGTGCAAAACCAAACGGTGTCATTTTTCTCGCTTCTGTCCCCGGAATTCTTTTAGCACCGGTTTCTTTAATTTTTTAGCACCGGATTCTAAAACTGGTGCCAAATATATACTTTACACCGGTTTCTTTAATTTCTAGCACTGGTTTTCAAACCGGTGAAAAATTTAGCACCAGTTTTTGAAAATTTTTAGCACCGGTTATTCAAACCGGTGCAAAAAATTTCAATTCACCGGTTTTTGTTAATTCAAACCGGTGCTAATTTAAAACTTGTTTTTGTTACTTTTAGCACCAGTTTTTTGACCGGTGTTAGTTTAACACCGGTTTTCATCAATTCTTGCACCGGTTTTCTGACCGGTATTATTTTAACACCGGTTATTATAAAGAAAACTGGTGCTAAAATAATTATAACAGGTACTAAATTAACACCGGTTTTAGAACCGGTGCTAACAAAATAAAAACCGTTGCTATTACATTATTTGCACAGCTTTTAAAAACCTTTGCTAGAGGGGGGGTCTCTGTGGTAGTGAACCTTGAAATCTACAAAATCCAACTCCTAAATTTCCTCAATCGCCTCATAGAAAGGCATCACAACAACAACCAGATGTTTATCCCTCTTGCTTGCCAACAACATGGATTCAGATTCAATAGATACACCGCTCTTTTGAGTGATGCTCTTCTGGTCTTACACCAATATTGAGAAACTGAAGTCATAAATGTCATAACCAAGGTATTGTCTAACGGTGCAGTTTGGCTTCCTTGCAAACGCCCATAGATTACTGGGCATCCTATTGTCATTACAACGATGGTAAAACCAGTTAACAAACCTTGAAGAATGATCCACCTGAATTTTATTCGGGGATGAATCTCTTCCAACAGAGAAACATGATCTTCAACATATGTTACAATCTTGCTACTATTATGCAATACATAGAGGTGAACAGTCATCAACTCAGCGTGATAGGGGTGTATGAAGCGTACCCCTAGAACGTGGAATCTCTTTCCGCCTTCCACAGTGGGGTCCACCAGGAACACCAACCACTTTTCTTCTAACCAAGTTCGCTATACAATACTCGATGATCTCCTCAGTGATGTACCTCTAAAAAATGGAGGCATCGGGCCGACTACAATTATGATCATAACCCTTGAAAATAGCCATGTGATGCTCAAAAGGGTACATCTAATGCATTCCATAGACCCGCACATATGTATCTCCCTAACCAAGTGTACCACCAAATGCACCATGATGTCAAAGAATGATGGGGGGAAATACTTCTCCAAATGGCATAGAACAACAGTAGCCTCTCGATCCCAGTTCATCAAGCTGTTGCCTGCTAATATTTTTCTTGCATATCGAGTTGAAGAAGAAACACAAGCGCATAAAAAAAATATAACTTCCTCTTCCAAACACCCACGTATTTCTATGGGTAAAAGTTGTTGCATAAGGACATGACAATTGTGTGATTCCAAAGCATTAAGACGCAACCTATCATTCACAAACAAAATAACACTAGAGGAGTAACCGGAAGGTACCTTTATTCCTTGGATGCTCTCACACACCAATATCCTCTCAGTAATTGACAGATTATAAGGAGCGAGGGGCAGGTACGTTCGGTTTTCTCTAACCACTGGTGCTAAATCCAACCGTATACCAAGGTCCACAAAATCTTTCCTCGCATTCAAGCTATCCTTATTCTTCCCAGGAATGTTAAGAAGCATTCCAATTAGACTCTTACAAACCTTTTCTTCGATATGCATGACATCCGAACAATTGAAAACATCCAAGTCTTCCCAGTACAGAAAATTGACCATTTCTTCCACGGTCCGTCTACAGCCCCACCACCATTTGACAACTTCTTACCTAGAACAACATTCAATTTCTTCACCTTTTTGTGAATAGCTACATCAGTCAAAGGTTTGGGTGCCTTTCTCCTCTCCTTCCCACCAACGAATGCAATCGTGTTCTCCCGCAACTTGTGACCTACAAGCAGGAATTTACTGTGATGGTAATCTGTCTTCCGTCTATTTCTCAACTGATGGTAATCTGTCGCATTCTCGGAAATTGGGCAAGCCTTATGACCCTTGACCACATACCCGGAAAGGTTAACCTATGCCAAGAAATTATTTATGGTACAAAAAAGCACCTCCTTCAATGTAAACTCTTTACCACTACAACCATCAAACATTAAGGTGCCTTCTGACCAAAGCACCTTAAAATCTTCTATCAAAGTGGAAATATAAGTGTTTATGTCATTTCCAAGTTATTTCGGGCCTGAAATCATGATGGGCATCAACACATATTTTCTCTTCATGCACAAGTACGGGGGAAGATTGTAAATGGCAAGCATAACTGGCCACGAACAGTGGTTCGAGGACATATTCCCAAATGGGTTCATACCATCAGTACAGAAAGAAAATATCAAGTTCCTAGGTTCGGATGCAAAGTGTGGATACATCTTGTCAAATTTCTTCCACTGGTCCGTGTCTGCCGGGTGTTGAATTATATCGCCATATTTACAACCTCCCCTATCAACGCACCACGTCATGTTCTTTGCATCCTTTTCATTCTTAAAAAACCTTATCAACCTCGGAATAATGGAAAGATACCACATCCATTTGGAGGGCATCCGCCTCCTCATCGGCACAACATGCTCTCCACCGATAACCACATTTCTCTTTTTCTTATAAAGCGACACATTACATATTGGACAAACAATCTTATCCTTAAGGTAACCCCTATATAGGACACAATCGTTTGGATAAGCATGTATCTTTTCATACTCCAATCCCATCGGACACAAATTTTCCTTAGCTTCATAAATGTTAGCGGGAATCCCGTTACCGGTTGGAAGCTTTTCATTCAAAAACACAAGCAATTTATTCATGCTAGTATCACTCAATTACCCTACACCTTTAAAATTAAAAATGAAATCAAATACGACATAACTGTGTCTTTCTTCTTGCAACCAGGATACAATGTTGTATCCTTTTCACCAAGGAATTAGCCAAAACCTCGGGCCTCCCTCTGAACTCATTAACAACCTCCTCACACATGTCATCCAACTTAGCATCCCGAAAACACTCTCTCTCACTGCTAACTTTCACTTCCAGTGGTGATTTTTCCCCATGAAATGTCCACACAACATAATCTTTCACAAACCCCCGACTATACAAATGGAGTTTGAGGATGTCCTTCTTATCAGTATGAATTTGATTTCCACAATCACGACATGCACATAATATTCGCTTGTCTCGACTAAAAGCATGCTCCAAGAACTCATCCACGAACATAATATATTCATCGATCACCCTACAAACATTTCCATACACATGCTTTAACCTCTCCATGACGTGATAAAACTCTACATATAATTAAATGTCCAACGATCAAATTTCAATACATTTAGTACAATAGAATTTTTCATGATGAATTCCTAATCATGCAACATCATAAATGCACAATATACACCAATATTCCACATTACAATTACAACATTCTTAACATGTCCAACATTATAGGAATCAAAAGCCTTAGCCTTATAACTACAACAACCTTGAGAACAAATCACTAACTAATATCTACAATTCTACTTCAATCACCATTAAATGATCAAACACAAATGTAAATATCTCTACTAACCAAAATCATACATGAAATCCTTAATATCCATAAATGTAATTAAAAAAAAGGTCCATTGTGGAGAATGCAATGCCTTCATCAACCAAAAAATACCATTAATGAACCTGTTCTTACAAAAATCCCATTTTTAATCCGCTAAAAAAGAGGGTAGGTGAGCATTTAATTCTATTTACTACACCGGTATTTAGACTTTACCGTGCATTTCAAACATTTTACATCGATAAAATCGATTACCGGTGTACATTTACAGCAAAATTGAGCATATTTTCTTGTCCTGAAGCGGTACAATAAAAATATCTGTGCGAAAACAAATAGTTTTGGCACCAAATTTCAGAATAATAATTTATTTTTGCAATGACATTAAGAAAATACCGGTGCGTGATCAATTCCTACACCGATGCTAATTGTAACTGGTGTACAAATGCTAATTTTTCCCGATATTTTTCATTTTTGCACCGGTAATTTCCCATTACCGATTTAAAATTTTTGCCTATTCTTGCCAAATTAATAATAAGGGTAAAAAATGACACATCGGTAATCTGTTACCGGCGCACATGTTAGCAATTGCACCGGTAAAATTAACTATTCGAATAATACCGGTGCAATATATTTCAAATTTGTACACCATTAGTACCAACACCAGTGCAAAAATAATTGAACTTTACACCAGTTGAAAGGAAACCAGTGCATATGTACTTATTTGCACCGGGATTGATGTTAACATAATAAATACCGGTGCAATTGGTTACATACACACCGGTATACCTGTACTCGTGAAGTTATACCGGTGCGTATGTACATGTTTTCCAGTAGTGAATGATTACTCCTTTCTTCCTAATCATCGTTGTAATCAGTCCTACATATGACGATTCTTTCTTACTTATGCATGAGGTTTTTAACATGTACGACAAGATTGTAAACCCGGGGTTGATGGGCTCCTTCTTCATAGTGCAGAAGAATAACATTAGACTTTCTATGTTTAGTTCATAGGCGTGAACACCACAGGTTAGTACATTCATACAAATCCAATCAAACACTAAACGTTGCTCCAAATTTAGTGGTCCCAAATCATAAGTCTCACCTTGCCCCAATGTTTCACCTCTCAACCAAAAAAAGGTCTTCCCTATTTGACATTTGTACAAGACAAATTGGTTAGTTGTCCGACTTCCCTGGTAAGATTGTTGATGGTAAACTTCATACGGTCCATCGGGTGTGTGAGGCGATCATCCGCTCGCCCTCAGCGGCCCATACCAGCCGACACCCCGCCCATCGTATGAGAGGTAAATCACGGTAGCCCAGCACCAGGACCAATGGGCTTGGTATGGACTCGGTGCGCACAAGGGAGCCTTGCAAAGCAAGATCTCCCCACACTGCCGGTGCCGAGTATCGAACCTAGGGTCATTGGCTTACCCACCCATCTCTCAACTACTGGGGTACACCCGTGGGTGTCATCGGGTGTGTTAGGGCGCAAGTGGATGGGGTCTGTGTAAGAGCACCTAAGCACTTCATTGATTGCAAATTTAGTAACTGGCACAACCATCCCATTAACAATACTACTACTAGAGTTACTAGGATCCTGTGTTAAATTAGAATAAAATTGAATTACCTTGTCGAGTAGGATCAGTATTCCATTTGTTAATGGGGACGAAAATACTGAAGGATATTATAAATATTCAAATCAATCACGGATTCAGAATTTACAACTCTTGTTGGCATGCACTCCGACGCAACCACCAATTATACCTTTCTTTGGCTCCATTGTTAAAAAACTTCTGAGTTGGCAGAGTGGGTTGTGCTTTAGGGATCCAACATTCCCGGCTCCCAGAAACACCTATGGGTTGACTTATTTGTCTATATTGATTTGCATGCCTTGAGTGGGCTGTGTGATAGTGCTATTTGCGAGAAAGGTCATGTGATTTCTTAGTGCCAGAACAACGCGAGAGCTATCGTATTTTACTGTACATGTGGGCGAATTTGTGTGCGAAACACACACTAATACTGTGCTTCCTCTTCTTCACCTCAATTCTTTACCACCAACGGCTATATCCCTCCTCTGGTCTGAAAAGTCTCGTCAGTTGTTACCAGGGGGCAGACCATGGCGTCACCGGCGCCTCCTCCGCCACTGGATCCTACCCACCCTATTCCCCCAACCCACAAAAGCTTCCTTCAAGCGCTTAACACCAAACAATCGCCACTCCTCTCGTCACTCCCCGACACCCCAAACTTACATCCTATCACAGAATTCAAAGGCAAAATTGCCTACATTCTCCCACCTGAAGAAGGAGAATTACTAGCCTCGCATTACCAGAATGCCCTTGTTGGGAAATTTATTCGTGGGAAACCCCCAATGGATACCTTGCTACAGGCCTTCAAATCCATAGGTTTTAAATCCAAATTTCAGCTTGGCTCAATAGATTACCGACATGTTCTTATCCGATTTCAGGAAAGCGAGGACTATCAAAGATGTTGGATGAAAGGGCAATGGACAATCCAAGGATACACGATGAAAGTTCAGAAGTGGTCGCCAGAATTCTCACCATCGGTGGAATCCTCCATTGTGCCGGTCTGGGTAACATTGCATAACCTGCCTCTACATTTTTATAACAATTCTGCAATAATAGGTATTAGCTCACAGATAGGTAGATTCCTTAAGATGGATGGTGCCACCAAAGCTCTTACCAGACCATCAGCTATAAAAGTCAGTGTGGAGATTGATTTGTTAACACAGCTTCCTAACACAATTGTGGTAGGAATAGGTAACAAGGTGGCTGAATACCCTATTGAATATGAATACCTGCCACTCTACTGCTCTCACTGTAAAATTTTGGGCCATAATAACATAAAATGTAATCATTTGCACCCCGAGTTGAGGAAAACATCTCTGAAAAAACCAGAAGTACCTGAGGTATATGTACATAAGGAGAACAAAAGTTTAGAACCTCAGCCAAGAGAAGTAACTAATAAGGAAGGTTCTTCTGCACTAACTGCTTCACAAAAGGAGAAGGATTTTCAAAATAAAAAATCACTCTTAGTGCAGCATGAAAATACCAACAATTTCTTTAAGGTTAGTCATAAAAAGAGAAATGCTTCCTTTTACTCACTTGATGACATATCCAAGCCAATAACCACTTCATTCTGGAGAAAAAAGAGTCAGTTACCTGATATTCCTCAATCCCAAGGAAATGTTTTAAATGAAAATGTGGTAACTATCTCAAATGCTTTTAAATCATTAGATGACTTACAGGAAGATTTGGAAGAAGATGCAGTGGAGATATTTCATGAAACTGTGGAATCACAGGATGTAATTCCAACAATCATTCCTGATAAAAATGTAACCCCTGCACCTAACTCTCCTGTCTTTGAGATACTCCCAATAGGAGACACAGAGCAAATCATCACAGATGCCAACACAGATGTTAACACAGGGGATCTTAAACAACCTGGATCAGAGAAAGAGGATACCATGCAGATTAAGGTTAGAATTCCTGAACAGATGTCCACCCTTGTTAATATAGAAAAAAGTAATGGTAAGTCAGGTGACAAAGGTAAGACTTCAGCAAAGTCAGGGAGAAATCTAAGATCCTCACAGAAAGCCACCCCTAAAGTTTTTAAATGATAAAACACACCATAATAGGAAATATTTTGGTTTGGAATGTTTGGGGTATTGGAACATCTGTTGAAAGATTAAATATTCTTAAGCTTAATCATAAGATTGATATTCTGTGTTTGATAGAACCATGGCAGGATAAACAAATTCTAACAGTATTAAAGCATGAACTTGGATATTATAATGCTTTAGCGGCACAAACGGCCAAAATTTGGATTTTATGGGAACCAACTTTTAACATTACAAATCTAAGTGAGACAGATCAATTTGTTCAGGTTAACATAACTGATTCAGGTTCCTCTTTTAACTGGCACTGCTTCTTTATATATGCAAGTGTGCATAGACAATTGAGGGAGGACTTATGGAATGATCTAAAAGTGACAGGAAATACCCCCTCCATATATATAGGCGATTTTAATACTGTGCTATCTGTTTCTGAATACAAGGGCAGAAAGTCCACACCTAAAAAGAGTATGAAACAGTTTAAAGAATTCATTAACTCAAATGACTTGCATGATATTCCTACTGTGGGGAACTCCTACACCTGGAGTAACAATAGATTTAAGGAAAAATGCAAAGATTTAATGTTTCAAAGGTTGGACAGGGGTTTAGCCTCCCTAGATTGGTTGGAGCTTTTCCCTAATAGCTCCATTCAAGTTTTAAATAGGCTGACTTCGGACCACGCCCCTTTATTCCTATTTGTTCAATCATCTGAAGAACAAGCCCCTAGACCATTTAGATACCAAGACATGTGGTCAAACAGACAGGAATTTCAGGATCTGGTAGCTACAAACTGGAAACTAGATTCCCCTTTCCTAGGAATGTATAGGCTGGTTTTTAAATTGAAGAGGCTAAAGATGGAAATTAAACAATGGAATAAAAAACATTTTGGTAATGTTTCACAGAATTTGGCACACTATGATAATGTGGTTAAAGAACTGGAAATCACCTTTTAGCAAACAAATGATGATCTAATCCTTAGTGAGTTAAATAAATCAAAACAGTTGCTTATGAGGGTTCAAAAAGAAAAGTTCATTTTCCTTAAGGAAAAAGCTAGGATTAACTGGTTTAAGTTTGGAGATGCTAACACAAGCTACATCCACCACTCAGTTAGAGAAAGGAGAACCAAGACAAGAATCAGTAAGATTAAGGATGGAAAAGGAAATTGGATTTCTGATCCAGCTCTAATCAAAGAGGAAGCAGTAAGATTTTACAAAGAACTTTTTCATGAGGAAGTTTCACAAAAAAAGGGGACTTTTCTTAATCATTTCCTTTCAGAAATACCTAGTGTAATTTCTGATCAGCAAAATGATCATCTTCTATCCCCTTTCCAACTTCAAGAACTTAAGGATGCAGTTTTTGACCTAAATAGATTTAGCTCACCTGGTCCTGATGGATATTCAGGAGCATTTTACACCACTTTTTGGGAAGTCATCAATGAAGATCTTCTTGATGCTGCTAATGACTTCCTTAAAAGTGGAAATATTCCTAAGGCTATCTCTAGTACTTGGTTAACATTAATACCCAAAAAGCCTATCCCTGTAACCTTCTCTGATTTCATGCCCATAAGTTTATCTAACTTTGTGAACAAGGTATTTTCTAAGATGGTCATGGAAAGGATCAAACCACTAATGGCTTCTCTCATATCCCCTGAACAAAGTGCATTCATAAAAGGGGGGGATATATCTGATAACATAATTATGATGCAGGAAATGACTAGAAGATTAGTTAGGAAATCAAAAGCCCCAAACCTCATAGTTAAACTAGACATGCAGAAGGCTTTTGATAGAGTATCATGGTCTTTTCTTAACTCAATCCTCTTGCAATTCGGATTCCATGGTGTATTTGTGCACAGAATAATGCAGAACATAGCTTCAGTTCATTTCTCAGTCTTAATAAATGGTGTAACTTCAGGATTCTTTGCATCAAACAGAGGCATTAAACAAGGGGATCCATTGTCTCCTTTTCTTTATAACATTTTGTCTGAGGCTTTTTCAAGAGGGTTAAAAAAATTGTTTCAGATAGGCTATTTACAGAATTTTAGTTTGCCCAGGAATTGTCCACTAATAACCCATCTTATGTATGCAGATGATACTGCTGTTTTTCTGAATGGTAATCACAAGAATCTGAAAAGATTTAAAAAATTCCTGCAGGCATATGAGCATACCTCGGGTCAGAAAGTAAACTTTGCTAAATCTAATTTTTTTGCTGATCCTAAAACATCTGTGGATAGATTGCAATCAGTTTCTAGGACCTTAGGTGTGACAAGAGGCAACTTTCCTTTCAAATATCTAGGGACTCCTATTTTTGCTGGAAGGAATAAACAAGTACACTATTTCCCTGTGCTTGAGAGAATGGAAAATACTTTAAACAACTGGAAAAACAAGTGGTTAAGCTCAGCAGGAAAAATCATTCTCACTAATCATTGTTTCCTCTCCATTCCAATACATCTGTTTGCAGTACTTAGTCCACCTAAAATAGTCTTAAGAAAAATGGAAAAGCTAGCTTCAGGACTTTTTTGGGGGCATAATGAGATCACAGGAAATAAAAAAAAATGGCGCTCATGGAAAAAAATGAGTTTCCCCGTTCAAGAGAATGGTATAGGATTTAGAGATATTCAGGCAACAGTGGATGCCTTCTCTTGCAAACTCTGGTGGAAACTGCAACTCAATAAGTCTCAATGGACTCAACATCTATGGTCTCTCCCAGAATCCTACAAGAATTCTCACACATGGCAAAGAATTTGTAAGGTAACAGAATTTGCAAATAGTTAAACAAGAGTTCTTTATGGAATTGGTTCTTGTTCCTTTTGGAATGCCAACTGGAAAGGTAGTGGAGCTCTGTTTTACGAATGGCCTGAAGGGATGGACATTCCATTTCCTAATATAACTTTGAGCTCCTTTGTTGCTAACAAAAATCATTATCTTCCAATATTGGAGCCTCAATTGGCTACCACTACTAACCTAATTTTGCAGGAGGTGGTAATCACAAACACACATGCTGATAGACTGATCTGGACTCCTACACTGGATGGCAATTTCTCCACTACCTCAGCTTACAAGAATCTCAGACAAAAAGGTACACAAATCAGACATCTTCATAAAATCTGGTCCCCTTTTATTCCTTCCAAAATGTCAGTTCTTCTTTGGAGAGCGCTTAATGGAATCCTACCATTTGATAACATATTATGCAAATATGGTTATTCCTTAGCCTCCAAATGTCCTTTGTGTAGGAATCATTCGGATACTTTAGATCACTTTTTTAACTCATGCCCCTCTTCACTTGAAATTTGGAACAGAATTAACACACTCATTCATCTTCACCATCCAGCCTTAGGAAGCTTTAGAAACAGGGTAGAATTTTATTTATCCATAAGAGCAGAATCCAAGATATCCTCTATTATGATTACTGCAGTCCTCTTAGTCACATCATGGTCCCTCTGGACCCATAGGAATAAGAGTATATGTGAGAATCAGGCCTTTTCGGTAGATTCATGCTTCCATAATACTAAGGACCTGATCAAGCTAATTTTTACTGCAAACCCATTGAGAGGCAATAAAGAAAAACACAAAGACTTAATCCAAGCAGGCCTTTTGTCTGATATACTACAAAAACAGAAAAGAGTAATTCTAGCTGTTGGATGGGAAAAGCCGGTTTCTGGTGCTAAACTTAACACTGATGCCACATGGAAAACTGGAGGTTTGTCTTCCTCTGCAGTGATAGTGAGGGATAGGAATGGAGAGGTGATTAAACTAAGAGTTCATGTTTTTCACTCAGAATCCCCACTACATGCAGAACTGGTAGGTATTCAAAAGGCATATCAATTATGTACTGAACTTAATTTACAAGGCTATGTGATTGAATCTGATTGCCTTTCAGCTGTGAAAGGAATCCAGGCACCTATGGTTAGTCCTTGGACAGTTTTTTCAATCTGTAGTTCCTTGCATGAGTTGCATAAAGTTAATCCAATCACATTCATCCCAAGGGAGACTAATACAGCAGCTGACTTTTTGGCAAAATATGCTAATGAAAATAATTTGAATGGCGATATAAACATGGATATGGCTCCACCATTTTTCAAAGGCCTCATTGTGTTGGATAAAATTGGAATGCAAGGAATTCGTGTAGTTTCCTGATCTCTTATGGATGCTACCATCTGCTGCTATTTCTTGTTTTTTATCATTTGCTATGGATACTGCTGGTTTTCTTTATATTTCATGCAGGTAAGGTGCATCTCACCAACATAGGATAACTGATTCTAGATCAGACTGAGGAATCCCTTCAGGCTTGCTTTCTGGGATCTGTGGGAATTGCAGAATACTACGGCTACACACGGTCTCTTTGGTTCGAAGCTAACACTTGGTAGATACTCCACATATGGGAGATAACTAACATCTCAACGGACACATCGTTGACAAATAGGAGTCTCGTATTTACGTTTCTTCGCCCTGTTCGCGATGCGTTCGATTAGATGCTCTTGGTTAAGATAGATTAGAATTATCTTTCTCTTCAACTCTGGCTGGTTGATCACTTGCTTTTGGAAGCAATCTGTCTTGCTTCGGGGGCTATACTTAGCTCCGGATTCATCTTACAGGATGACCTTTTGTAAATTTTTGTTGCACTTTACGAATTACAGGCTGATTTATTGGTCTGATTTATTGGTCTGGGAAGCCAATATATACCCCCATCTAAGGATGGTTTTAAATTAAAAAAAAAAATTCTTAGTGCCCAACTAAGTCAACAGAAATTGTCTTGAAATGGTTGGCCGAATAGGGATTGAGGTTACTAGACTAGTACCCCAATATTGAAGGAATGATATATATATATTAATCATGTTAGAGATATATAAAAGTTAAAAGAATACTAAATATCCGAACTGGCTTTCTTCACGTTTCTAATGACCACAATATCAACGGCACAACAAGCCGACAGAGCCTAAACTGTGTATGAGCTTTTTGAGGCGAAGCAGAATCTACCTTCGCTTTTTACCACCTTTCTTACCATTCTTCTTCTTCTTCTTGCCGCCCTTACTCTTCTTTGGTTCTCTAGTAAGTCGCTTAATCTTGCTCATACCATCATCTTTGGCTCTAGAGTTCGAAGATTTTAACAAATTTTTAACGTCAAGCACACCATTTCTGAAGTAACCTTCAGTCGATTTCAAAATTCTTTCTTCCTGCTTCCGCCTATCTGCCCTTCTACCATCTCTACTACGACTCCCGCCAAATCGGCCAAGTATCAAATTCTCTTCTTGCTTCTTTGCCTCTCTTTCCTTTTGTTTCTTCATCATCACCCTTGCAACACTAAGTAGTAATCTCTGCCCCTTGGGAGGCTTGCCACCAAGAGACACCACTTTCCTGTTTTCCAGCTCCTTCTTCTCTTTCCACGACATGTGTGCAGAGGCCAGATACTCAATATCCTTCCGGATGGATTTCAAGTCCCACTTCGGTTCCCCATTGTCCACAGAATTAGTGGATGAACCACCCGAGACTTGCTTTTTCTTCACCATTGTTTGACTGATGTGGTGGCTGTGCGGTGGTGCAGTTTGAAGGAGGTGGCCTAGTGGCGGCGGAAGGAGACAAGAGAATGATTAGCACCGGCGCTGGTGGGAGCAGAGCGGTGGCGCCAGAGATACTAAATAGTCGTCATAAAGTGGGCAGCACCGTGTTTTCTCATAAATTTGGCAAAAGGCGATCACCGCTCGCCCTCAGCGGCCCATACCAGCCCACACCCAGGCCATCGTATGAAATGTAAACTACGGTAGCCCAACGTCAGTTTTCTCATAAATTTGGTAATCACTGGTTGCGGGTGGGGAATGGGTTGGTTTATGACACCCGACCCGGCTACCGAACCACAACTTGGGCGCCGTTGTACTCCTTTGGGGCTATCTAAAGGTTCCTAGGGTTTAGGATTTATTGTTTGATATATCTTTCAAAAATGAATGTTAATTACAAAACAATTTCTGAATCTGAAACACATAAAGTGGACATAATAATAAAATTTTAAATTCCCACTGTTGGTCAGAATATTTCCCAAAATGACCAACGATAGCGTAAGCTAAAGTTATTGACACATATCCATTATGGATATGAAATTGTAACATGTGTTCCTTATATGTGAATGAAAACCTAGGCATGTTTCGACTTTGTAACGGTGAATCCGCGCCCTTGTACCATCGATCAATGGCGGTTGGGAAGTCGTTGTCATACCTCTCAAAGTGGAAAACAAAAACAACAATCAAGGAGTAGAAAATAAAAACAACTAGCAAATATGCAACAAAATATGCCCAAACACTTAAAATAAACGCCTCTTCATCGGCAGCGGTATCAAAATTTTGAAGGTCATCGACATACCTCTCAAAGTTAATATTTATAGGCCCAAAATGCTTACTATCTACAACTATGTAGATAGCGGCAAGTCAGGATCGTCCACAAAGAAGAGGGATTTTCTAAAGGTTTTAAGTTCATGTTCTAAGTTATGCACAAGAAGTTCTAAGTTCATGTTCTTGGATATTCATGCAAAGGAGCTAAAGAATATGTCACTTTCCTAATTCCCTAACACTTAAATCATACAAAGACTTCCTATTCTCAAACAAAACATGGAATAAATGAACTAAATATAGCATTAAGAACACTTGAATGCTAAATAACAATGGCTTCAAGAACGAGTGAAACAATCAATTCACTACTTTTACTACTTGATGTGAAGATAAATCTTCCATCCTTCTTAGATAGTAGTTTGCAAGAATGAATTTGACATCTCTTGTCAAACCTAACCAATGACTCCCTTAGCTGAAACATGACTAAAAGTATCCCATTGATGGCATTGATCACGAAGAATCAACAAGCTTAGAAACAATTATAAACACTACGCCGTGTCCAAGCATTTAACCAATTCATGCATTTACACAAGATTAGTTAAGAACGATCGACATTCATACACCTATCTCATTTGCTACTTAAAACAAACATAACAATGAGTTCAACATTATCACATTCATCTATCAATTATCAAAACATCAAAATCATTAAAAATCTCTAACTCATGCTCTTGGATTCCACATTAAAAGAAGGGACAATTAGCTACTTTCTCCAAACCCTAACAAGTAATCATACAAGCAATTCAAATACTCAAGCTTCCAACATCATCAATGCCATTAATAATTCACATTCAAAGCTCAATAAATGCACAATAGCAAAAGGACTAAATACATAAATATGATTCTCAAGACATAGATATGGAAGCTTCAATCAATTGATCTCAAGAATAAACTAAGCTGGTTAATTAAGAGACATGATTATCCTATAAAAACTAAGAAAAGAAAGAAAGAAAAACTAGGGTTTTGAACCCAGAAAAATGCAGGAAGAAGAAGGGTCTTAATAAGAGAGGATAAGGTTTAGTATTTATAGTACAAAAAAGCAAGAAATGTTCTGGCCATACCTTCGTCGTGAGTCGCAATGGGTTTTTTCCGAGTCACAACAGGTTCGTTGCGAGTCACGATGGAGTCCAGTTCCAGCATCTTGATTTCTTTCTTCTTTTTGTTTCATGTCCTTCTCTTCACTTCACTTTTCTTCATTTCTTCAAAAGCTCAAATACAAGTCTTCAAGTATTCAAATCTTCAAAAGTATTCTTCAAAGTCTTAAAAATTTTCAATGTTTTCAAACAAATTTCCTTATCACACAAAATCCTCTAGAAAAGCAATAAAAGCGTAAAAGTCGCTTTTAACTCTCCTTAGAGAATTTCATGGAAAAATGCCACATTTAGCGCACTAAAGTATACAAAAGTGAATCTTATAAGTTCTAATATAACCATATAAAATGGGCACATCACCCGTCCAACCGCCCTCTAACAATTGCACTAAAAGTTATTTGTGACCTTGGCACCAACACCTTCGAAAAGAGCATAAGAACACTCTAGTTGTCCATTAACCTTCTACTCAAACTCTCCATCACCTTTCAATAAACCCAAACACTCATCACTAACAATACAACATTAGCACGTATTGTTGTATTTGAAATTCCGTTTCACCTGAATTCTAAACCTTTATACCAAGTTGTTTAACAGTTTGGTGTTTGAACACCAAGATCAGTTTGGTGTTAAAAACAAAATGAAATACACAGTGCACACACAACTTGGTTACGCAGTTCGGTGCAAATACACCTACGTCTGCGGGGCCTTGCCCAGATCAGAAACCATCCACTAGAAAGCAGTCTTTAGTACAAGAAGCTTAACTTAAATACTAATCCATTGCTAACCTACAGAGTGAATGTTGTGAGATCCCCTCACTGCCAATCCTACGTCGTTGAACCCTCACGATCAACACGTCTCCCTGGATCTCCTCCTCCCGAGGAATTAAGGCTTCCTTGTTTCTGATCTTTACGAACTTGGTCGGTTGTTTACGAACCTCTAAACACCACGGCAGATCGCTCCAAAGCTCTCACGTAGAGATTGAATCTTGGTCGCGTCCATTGATTGCGTTGTAATCGTCTTCTATTTATCCCATCGCAATCCTGCCTTGAATCAACTTCTTTCCTTGTCTAACTCTACCATAAATAGACTTCTAGACTAAGGAAAGATCTAATGCTAATCTAGTATTTAAATGGACAATCCTTTTATCACTAGGACTTGTTCCATAAATAAACTACTAAATCAATTCCTAACTATTACAGGAATATTCGTTTACCAGAATTAGATGACCACGAAATCAATCATTTATCTGCACAATATTCTGATCAGATCGCACAATTATATCCCATAATACACTCCATAATTCGTGGACATCAACCATAATGCTGCTGGAATACTGCTGGATAGCAGTGGTGTTAAAACACCATATCACCAGAATTCACTCAGTGGTGTTAAAACACCATATCACCAGTATTCACAATATGCCATACATAAGTCCAACTCCGGAGGACTTTACAATCTCCCCCTTGGCATATTGGTGAATTCATAGAACATCAGCACACACACCATAGAACACCAGAAAACCAACTAGCATAAACAATATAGAACACCAGAATACCAGCTAGCACAAATATCCAATTATCCAGACCAAACATACATCATTCAAATCATTCAAAAACACAAAATCTCTAATATCTCCCCCTGAATTCAGTAATATGACAAGAAAAACCAAGAAAACCAAGAATTCCAATCATTCTAAACTATCACTTGGACTCCTCTGATCCAGCATTGTCTGAATCACCAGCATCTGATCCATTTTCATTTTGATTCGCTGCCAGCAATGCTTCTCTCTCAGCCTCCAAAGCTGCCAGCTCCCCCTGAATCTTGATTATCGCATCCTGATGACGCCCAAGAATCTATTGACATACCGTAGCTCTCGCCTCAATGGCTTTCAGCCGAGCTGCACCTTCATCCTCATTTGTCTTTACTGGAGGCGTCCAAGGTAGATCCTTCACTATACGACCACTCAGGGTTCTGAGAGTTGGCCGTAATGCTTGGGTTGCCAGTACTTCATCGGTCTCGCTTGCAACTGCTCCCCCTTTTTGCAATACCATCGATATCACACAGGGATGGACTAAAGCTTCCTTCCTCGTCTTGCGAGCACAGTCCAAAATATCATTAAATATCAACCTGCCCAGATTGACCCTATGCCTCGCTCCCAGGCTATAAAGGAGTGTTGCCATCTCTTTAGTAACACTGGTATTGTTCACAGAAGGGATCCAATTGTGAACAGCCACCATGTATAGGCAATAATATCTGGAGGTTAGGTTTAATGCTGGTATTTGTTGTCTGCCAGTTAGTGGCCACGAACTTTCCACACCACCGGTCAACTCTACTGCCACTGCATCGAAACTCTCTGGCATTTGGTGTTGGAACACTGCCTGAACATTCCTCGATGTTCCACGCTGCAGACAAACATTTACTGCCTCCGGGGAAAATACCACCACTGTTCCTCTCACATATACTCTGTGAAACCACGGAGAGTCTTCGTCTTCACACTCCTCCTTCAAATTCGAGTAAAACTCCATCACCATCTGTTTATTATACTTAGTAAAACATGTGGCAGCTTTGAGTACTCTGAGATACTGAAGAAAATCAGTAAAGCCGCATTCTCGGTACTTTTCAGCATCTGCTGGCCTCTCTGCCAGTATCCTTCTCCCACTGATGAACTCCATTCTTTCCTGGCTCGCATCATCATAAAATTCATTGCAAATAGCCTTACTGACCTCTGGTGCAGGTAGTGACTTGGACCTCATTTGCTCAGCAGATTTCTTCAGCCGTTCTGCACGCAATTTCTTCAACTTCTGCCCAATAGGCTCATCACTATCTTCAATGTCAGCTGTACTCTTGACTCTGCATCTTTTAGATCTTCGAACTCTCTTGGAGGTAGAGGCCAAACTTTCTTCACCTTTCTCAGACATCTGAGGTTCAGATCTGTCTCCAGATTCAGATGGTGTTTCAACACCGGCCTCCTTCCTTTTCCTCTTGAATCCCTGGGCTGGACTTGTCTCCAGTGGTGTTTCAACACCAATACCCAGATCAGCTGGACTCTGCTCCTTCTCAGCATGGCTCTCATCTGGTGTTTGATCATCAGTATCAACCAAACCAGCACTTGGCACATCAACCCCACCTGCTCTCTCCGCAGCACTTCTTTCACCATCTTCCTTCTCAGAATCAGACCTCAAAAACTCTGATAGGGCAGACTCAGACCTAAACAACTCTGATATGGCTTCATTCAACGCAGATTCACTCAGTACAGAGGCACTCTCTGGTTCATTCACCCTCGAAATTATCTCAGCCTCATCAGTGCCACCTGCACACCCTGCCTCCTCTTCACTATCACTAATGTCCACAACAGGAATAGGCAACAGTCTCAGTGATTCATCAAAACATCCTATCTCTTTGTTACCAGACATAGCAGAATCAGTGGATTTTACCACTTTTATCCAGGGCTGAACAACTACATTATCCCCCAAATTTCTGATAGTAAGCCTATGCAAAGAGGCTATCCGTGTGTAGATTGTGAAGAACTGACCCTCTTCTTCTCCTACTCTGTAACATTCTCCGAAATCAACTCCAACCAGCTTGGCATTATACTCACTGATTTCCCTAATCTCTCCTATGCCACCAGTTAATAACCCCTCAAGTTTAAACCCGTTAATCTTGCCATGTAAACTTTTATATTTTCTCAGATCAATGTAATCCCTATTTTGGACCATCCAGGTAATGAACTCCAAAACAGAGGAAAAATACACGCCATCACGAACAAACGAGTGGTCAAACCTGGGTTTTGGGCGGCGTCGGTTTTTGCCATCCCACTGAACTATCGTCCGTTCTCGGCCTTCTCCAGAATCTGCCACTTCTGTATCGAGGTTGTGTTCTTCGACTCGAGGATTCTCCGGCACCCGAACCTTGACGAAATCTCCAACCATCTTATGGAATGTGGAACTTACCATCTTTACAGAGTTTTGAGTGAGCTACACGAATCGAGGATTTTTGGAAAAAATTTCTGATGAACAGGGAGTTGCGAACTGTGTAGGAAGATGAACCGTCGAGAGTTTGAGTTTTTGTGGGAATCAACTTTCTCTTTTCCCCCCTTTTTCAGAAACCCAAAAGACCATCTACTTTCTCTTCTTTTCAGACTGCCACATACGAACCCTTAGGCCCATCAACACACTTTTCTGGTCCATATTTCAGCCCGTCTGATTTCCTTCTCTCTAATTTCCCTCGGTGTTTAAACACCACTTCACATATTTTTGATACTTTTGATTTTTCTATATTTTTTTTTCTTTTTCACCATATTATAAAAGAAACAACACAACAGTAAATAATACAATAGAAAGTACAGATCAGAGTACCTTACATTCGACAGACACCCAAGTGCTGTCTGAGTCCTTCAAACGTCTCTCCATCCAGAGGCTTTGTAAAGATATCAGCCAGTTGTTCTGCTGTTGGTACATACTGGACAACGACTTCTCCTTTTTCAACCAGGTCTCTGATAAAATGATGTCGAATATCAATGTGCTTTGTTCTAGAGTGTTGCACAGGATTCCTGGAAATATCAATGGCGCTTTTATTATCACACAGAACTGTCAGACTCACATCATCGAAACCATAATCTCTCATCATCTGCTTCATCCATAACAGCTGCGCACAACAACTTCCGGCAGCTAAATACTCTGCTTCAGCTGTGGACAAAGATATAGAATTCTGCTTTTTACTATACCAGCTGACCAGATTAGATCCAGCAAAGAAGCACCCTCCAGTGGTACTCTTACGATCATCAGCATTCCCAGCCCAGTCCGAATCACTGAACCCTACTAATTGTGAATCCTTGTTCCGAGAAAACCATACTCCATACTCCGCTGTTCCACTTATATACCGAATAATCCTTTTCACTGCTGACATATGTGATTCCTTTGGATCAGCTTGGTAGCGAGCACAAATACCAACACTTAAACAGATGTCTGGTCTGCTTGCAGTCAAGTACAACAGACTGCCAATCATACTCCTGTACAATTTGTGATCAACACTTTGCCCCTGTTCATCCTTTGTAAGCTTATCGGTGGTTGCCATTGGGGTGCGTATTGCCTTTGCACTTGTAAGTCCGAATCTCTTGATCAAGTTTTCAGCATATGTCTGTTGATTGATAAACAGACCATTCTTCTCCTGAGTAACTTGCAATCCCAAAAAATATGACAATTTTCCTACCATGCTCATTTCGAACTCTTAAGTCATTAAGTCAACAAACTCCTTCACCAAGGCTGAATCGGTAGATCCAAACACAATGTCATCCACATAGATCTGTACAATTAGAATCTTTGACCCCTTGTGCAGCACGAACAGTGTACGGTCTACTCCCCCTCGACGATAGCCCTTTTGAATCAGAAAGGTTGTCAGTCGCTCATACCAAGCACGAGGTGCCTGCTTGAGTCCATACAACGCCTTATTCAACCTATAAACATGATCAGGAAACTGAGGGTCTTCAAACCCCTTAGGTTGCTCCACGTAAACTTCCTCTTTTACTATGCCATTCAGGAATGCACTCTTGACATCCATTTGATAAAGAGTAAAGTCTAGTATGCAGGACACGGCCAAAATTAGTCTGATGGACTCCAATCTAGCTACAGGGGCAAACGTTTCATCGAAGTCAACCCCTTCTACTTGTGTGTACCCTTGAGCAACAAGGCGTGCTTTATTTCTGGTGACATTACCATCTGCATCAGATTTGTTTTTGAAAATCCACTTGGTACCGATCACATTTACATTAACACGTCGTGGGGTAAGAAACCAAACATTGTTTCTCTCGAATTGCTGCAATTCTTCTTGCATCGCCGAGATCCAATATTCATCTAGCAAAGCCTCTTTGTAATTTCTTGGCTCAGTGAGTGAGATGAAACACGATAATCCTGCTAATTTTCTGTAATTGACACGGGGTTGATCCCTTAACTGCATATGTCTCGTTGGATTCTGGTCAGAATCAAGAATTCCAGATTCTGGAGTTTCAACACCGGTTGATGGTACTGGTGTTCCAACACCAGTAGGAACGGCTGAATCAAGCGCATCACCTTCTCCAGCATTGTCGTCCTCTGAATCATCTATCACCACATTAATGGACTCCATGACTACCCCAGAACGTTGATTCAGTACTCGGTATGCTCGGCTGGTAGGAGAGTAGCCCAAGAATATTCCAATGTTGCTCCTAGATTCAAATTTAGCTAAGGGTTCTCGATCTTTCAAAATGTAACACTTACTGCCAAAGACATGGAAATATGACACATCTGGTTTCTTTCCTTTCCAGATCTCATACGGTGTCTTCTCGGTAAACGGACACAGATATACTCGGTTGATGGTGTAGCATGCAGTGTATACTGCCTCAGCCCAATATCTAGAATGAATTTTTTTCTCAGCCAACATTGCTCGTGCCATTTCCTGCAGTGTCCGATTCTTTCTTTCTACTATACCATTCTGCTGAGGGGTTATGGGAGCAGAGAACTCATGATGTATACCAAGCGTTTCACAGATGTCCCGAAATTTAGAGTTTTCGAATTCCTTTCCATGATCACTTCTGATGCGTGCAATTTGAACGGTTCCTTTTTCTACATGAAGCTTGTGCGCCAGGGTCTTGAATACATCAGCGGCCTCTGATTTTTCTTTGAGGAATGATACCCACGTATACCTCGAGAAGTCATCCATGCAAACAAAAATATACTTCTTACCTGCCACACTTGGTGTACTCACTGGCCCCATTAGGTCCATATGTAGAAGCTCCAAAAGTCTTGATGTTGAAACATCATGTACAGCATGGTGAGGAATACGAATTTGCTTTCCTTCCTTACAAGATCCACAAACAGTCTCCTTGATTTCACTGATTTCGGGAATACCTCTGACTGCATTTAGTCTGGAAATACGAGCCAAGGATTTATAATTTATGTGCCCCAATTTTCTGTGCCACAGTGTACTGACTTCCTTTCTCGAGCTCAAGCAGGTGACATCTTGATCGAGTAGATAACACTTATCCAATGATCTGGATCCAGTGAATACTCCAGACCCATGATTTACAATACACTTATCTTTGTCAAAGTACACTGTCATATCATTATCACATAAATGACTGATGCTCAATAGGTTAGCCTTCAGACCTTCCACGAGCAACACATCTTGGAACACTGGAAGCCCTTTGATTTCTAACTCCCCTTTGCCAATTATTCTGCTTCGTTTTCCATCACCGAATTTAACATGTCCACCAAATCCAGGTTTGAATTTTAGCAGAAATTCAGGAACTCCTGTCATGTGCCTTGAGCACGCACTGTCGAAGTACCACGAGGTTCCTGTATGTGCTCCAAAACTTACAAAACTTGAAAGACAAATATCTTGAGACTTTCGAACCCATACCTGGCTTACTGGTCGAGTGATGCGATGTGATCTTTGAGTTGCATGTGTGTTCAAGGATCCGTTCCTGTATCCTCCAGTGTTGAATTGGTGCACGGTATTGTATCCTAGAATGATGTTGAAATACCGATATGCTGGGTTGACAGACAGTGTCCTAAGTAATTTGAAGCACCTGTTTCTCACATGACCTTGAACTCCACAGTATGCGCATCTCCTGATTCTCTTGATGGGGCAATTCTCCTCAATTATTCTTGGAGCAGGTGCACCTTGATCTGCCTTATTTTTCAACGCATCAACTGATCTTTCATACCCAATTCCAAATTTGGTAGTTTGTCCCATTTTCAAACAATCTTCAAGCTTAGCTTTCCATGTATTGAGACGTCTAATAGCCTGTTCTGCTGCCTCCGCTCGTTGAACTACTTCAGCAAATTCCTTTTTAAGTTTTTCAAGTTCTTCAATTGCATCTTTCTTTCCAAGTTCATTCACTCTAACTTTTTCACATAACCTCTTGTTCTCAACCTTGAGCTCTTTGTTTTCATCCGCCACTTTTAACCACATTTTATACATCTCCATACTTTCTTTACGAATGTCATCATCACTAATGCTTCTAGTCTTTTCATCTGAGCTATTACTTTCTTCTTCATTCAACACACTGCGATTTATCTCAAAAGACTCTTCCAATGACACGCCGAAAGCAACATGATTTGTATACTCTTCTCCATCCTTAATATCGTCTCCTCCGTCATCATCACTCCAGGTTATGGCATATGATTTTCCTTGCTTTTTAAGTGTATTGGCACATTCAGATTGTATGTGTCCAAAGCCTTCACATTCTCTACATTGGATTTTTCTGTTCAGATTCAGATTTACCGATTTGATCTTCGGTGTTTCAACACCAGTTGCCTGACCGAACCTGGGAGTGAAGTTGGCATTCGGATTTTTGCTCCCACTTGACTTGTCCTGTGGCTTCCTGCCCATCTTCTTCATGAATCTGGAGAAGTTTCTGGTTATGTTAGCAATTTCATCGGAATCTTCATTATCTGTATTCTCATCTGCCTTCCCAGAGGTTGTGCTTGTAAAAGCCATCTCCTTCTTTCCGATTTTATTTTGCAGCATCTCCATCTCATAAGATTCCAGAGACCCCATGAGCTCATCAAGTGTCATCATCCCAATCCTTCCATTTTCATTGATTGTTGTGACCTTCATATTGAACCGTGGAGGTAATGCCCTCAACACCTTCCTTACAAGTTTTTGATCTTTGTACTTTTTACCAAACTGAAAAGCCTTGTTTGCAATATCTCGGACTCGTCCATTAAACTCGGAGATAGTCTCATCTTCCCGCATCTTCAATTCCTCAAATTTCGATGTATAGTATTGCAACTTTGAATCTCTGACTGAGCTTGTTCCCTCATGATACGTCTGTAACACATCCCATGCTTCCTTTGCAGTCTCACAATTTGAAATCATCTTAAATTGATCTTCATCTACAACTGTGAAGATGGAATTCAATGCCTTTGAGTTGGACACGTAAGCTCTATGCTCCTCAGTAGAATATTCAGAAAATGGTTTGATCGTTGATGAGCTTGATTCTTTAGTTTTGTCACAGATTCACTACATAGTTCCATGCTTGATCATCTAATGCTCCAATGAATACTTTCATACGTGCCTTCCAGTAGGCGTAATTGCCTTGTTCCAGCAACGGTGGTCGCGTGATAGAGGCCCCCTCCTTTGGTGCCATGGTGAAACCTGATCTCACTCTCCCTGTATAGGGGTTAGCAAGTGCCTTGCTCTGATACCAATTGAAATTCCGTTTCACCTGAATTCTAAACCTTTATACCAAGTTGTTTAACAGTTTGGTGTTTGAACACCAAGATCAGTTTGGTGTTAAAAACAAAATGAAATACACAGTGCACACACAACTTGGTTACGCAGTTCGGTGCAAATACACCTACGTCTGCGGGGCCTTGCCCAGATCAGAAACCATCCACTAGAAAGCAGTCTTTAGTACAAGAAGCTTAACTTAAATACTAATCCATTGCTAACCTACAGAGTGAATGTTGTGAGATCCCCTCACTGCCAATCCTACGTCGTTGAACCCTCACGATCAACACGTCTCCCTGGATCTCCTCCTCCCGAGGAATTAAGGCTTCCTTGTTTCTGATCTTTACGAACTTGGTCGGTTGTTTACGAACCTCCAAACACCATGGCAGATCGCTCCAAAGCTCTCACGTAGAGATTGAATCTTGGTCGCGTCCATTGATTGCGTTGTAATCGTCTTCTATTTATCCCATCGCAATCCTGCCTTGAATCAACTTCTTTCCTTGTCTAACTCTACCATAAATAGACTTCTAGACTAAGGAAAGATCTAATGCTAATCTGGTATTTAAATGGACAATCCTTTTATCACTAGGACTTGTTCCATAAATAAACTACTAAATCAATTCCTAACTATTACAGGAATATTCGTTTACCAGAATTAGATGACCACAAAATCAATCATTTATCTTCACAATATTCTGATCAGATCGCACAATTATATCCCATAATACACTCCATAATTCGTGGACATCAACCATAATGCTGCTGGAATACTGCTGGATAGCAGTGGTGTTAAAACACCATATCACCAGAATTCACTCAGTGGTGTTAAAACACCATATCACCAGTATTCACAATATGCCATACATAAGTCCAACTCCGGAGGACTTTACAGTATTCCCCCCACTATGAACGCGTAAGTTTATCTATAGTTGTAGGTATGAGAAACTGTGCATGGTAGGGAGACGGTTTGCCCCTATTCCATTTTCCATCATCTATCAACACCCACAACTATATTTTTGAGGTACACATTTCTTCTTGTTGTGGAGTTCAACATGGTCCATGTCATGTTTCCATTTATATGTTTTTGTTAATATGTCAGAGACCACGACTTTGATCTTATAAATGAGTGATAGAGTGGAGTCCTTTAACATTATTGACTAATAATGATCATGTCAATTCTAGTTCTATGGGATGTTCGGTTGTAGTTTATGAAAACTCAATGTTGGGGTTAGGGTTTTTCATAGCATGTGCAATTATTGTACTGCGGACATTAGAGTGTTAGCATGATTTAATTTTCAGTTTAACTATGTATAATGTACCACTTGTTTCTAGGGAACTTTCCTTGTAAGAGATTCCCTTAGAGAGACAATAATGTACCAAATGACGGGGAAGCAGGGCCATCGAATTCCCTAAAGTTGTCTAACCTTTGAGGAAGGTAAACTCAAACGCATTGTTGAGAATTGCAGAGAAGTTTGAGTCCAAATGAACTCACTTAATTGACCTTCAATATTACGGGATTGGTAATTTCAGACGACTAGCCAAACTGGTCAAGTTAAGTGGGCAAGATAGCTCATACTCATGTAGATATAAAGTATGAGAGTGCATTCACACAATGTCTCAAACAACTATAAGAACACTCTTTGGTTGGAATTCAATGTATCTCTTCACTTTAAGAAGTCCCTACATATTAAATCCATAGTTGTATCTTACTTTACATAGAACTGATCATTTGTTGATAGAGGTCTTTCAAAATAGATGCTTCAGACATGGACAAAGTGAAGGAGAATTCATAAAAAACTGGACGGAAAATGCCTCTAGAACCATTTGAGTAAGTTGGCAAATGATTACATCTTTGGAAACCATAAAGATGAGCGTCCTTTGTTGTAATATACTGATATTCAACTTGAGAATGGAAAATTTTCAAGGCGAGATATTTTCAACAGGAGGCGGATATGACTTTAGATGCACTCATCACTTTTTTTTTTGTTTTATTACCCAAACCTTAGCATACCATACAGAGTGAACAAGGGGTGTGAGGAGTGCCATAGTGAAGAAAAACAAAAATCTTTATTGAATTATTAAGGTGGGATTCCCTTTAGGAGAAAAAATAATTATCTAGGAATGACTTCAGAAATATGTTGAGGCATTAATTGATGAAAGTTCGACAGAGGATGAGGCGAGGGAACAAATTCAACTAATCAAACCTTTCCCAATAAAGCAACATGAGTCATTCTTAAAAGGACGAGAGATGAAGGATGGTGGCTATTAAGATGATGAGACATGGGCCCTTGCATTGAAAATTGTAAAAATATAGATTGGTTATGTTAATGTGTCCATTTTATGTGGATAATTTAGTACTTTTTGGAATCACTTTTGTGCTATTTTGATATCAACATCTTGTATTTTACCTTGAAATTATCTTAGGAAAGGTAAGTGCAACTTTAAACTCTTTTATCTTTTCTAAGTGGATTTTGCGTGACAAAGGAAGAACATAGAGACTTGAAGACCGGAGGCCGTTGAAGATAACCTTTTGATACTTTGAAGGCTTGCTTCAAACATTTGAAGACTTGAACACCGGAGGCCATTGATGATCATCCTTTGAAGACTTTGAAGACTTGCTTCAAAGATTTGAAGACTCGAAGAATGAGAAGAATTATTGTGAAGAAAAGTGCTTGCTACAAGAAGAAGAAACAAAGACAAGATCCTGTTCTAGCTCCCGTTGTGAGTCATGATAAACCATCACAAGTCGCAACACACAGGTGGCTAGAAAACAACCTTATCTCTTTGTACTATAAATAGCATTCTCTTTCCTCTCTTTCATATCTCTTCTTTCAGCCTGATTTTGGTACTATTCAAACCCTAGTTTTCCACCATTTTATCTTTGATTTCTCCTGTATTATGTTTGGTTTGTTAGCACTAATTAGTATGAACTCTAGTAGCTAAATCTAGTTCTTGGGAGCAATTAACCAAGGCTTCCAAGCCCATATCTTCTGAACAATTTGTAGCCTATTTAAAAATCTTACTATTATGCATTTATGTAGCATTGGATGTGTTTGTCAATGTCATTAATGTTCTTGAAAGCTTGCTAATATACAGTACTTGTATGATATGCTTGTTAGGGTTTGGGGAAATTGGTTGATTCCCCTTTTCTTGATAGGAAATCCAAGAGCATTATTTGGAGCTTTTGATTGTGTTGATGGATTGATAATCTCAAGATGAATATGATAATTTTGAACTCTTTGTCATGTTTTTGGCTTGTACAAATGAGAGAAGTCTATGAACGTTGAACGTTCTCGACTAATCATGTGTAAACGCATAGATTGGTTAAATACTTAGACATTGTGTAGTGTTTATAAGTGTTTCCAAACTTGTTGATTGTTCATGTTTAACGCCATCAATGGGATTCTTTTAGTCGTGTTTCGACTAAGGGAGTCATTAGTGAAGTTGGAAAAGAGGTGTCAAATTCACTCTGTCAAACTACTATCTAAGAAGGGCAGAAGTTTATTCTTTACAACAAGTAGTGAAAGTAGTAAATAGGTTGCATGGTCAATGATGGATAAGAGGTTTGAAGTGGAAGTCAATTGCACCCAAGGTTCCGTTAATTATTGGTTTAACACCTCTTAGTGTTATTGCATGCTTTACATATTTAACTTGCTTGATTAGTTAACTTGTCTTTCAATTTATAACTTAGGATCAAAACCAACCAAAAACCCCCATTTACATGCTTTTATATATATATATCTATATATGCTTATATCTAGTATGTTTTCTCCTATATATGTTTAAACACTTGGAAAGATCCTTCTTCTCGTGGAAAACCCCGACTTTCCATTATCTATTTAATTGTAGATAGGAAGTATTAGGGCTTAAAAATATAACTTTGAGAGGTACGGCGATGACCTCCCAAATTTTGGCGCCGCTAGCGGGGAAGAGGCGTTGATTTTTAAGTGTTTGGGCATATTGTGTGTGATTATGTGCTTGATGTAAATATTTGTTAGTTTGCTTTTGTTTTGATTTATTAGTTGACTTGCTATTTTTGCTTGGCTTGGAGACGTATTGTCCGAGTTCTTGGTGTATGGTTCGCACACGATCCTCTTCACAAGAACCCCTACACTGCGATCCTGAGTTAGAGTTGAATTTGAGACGGGCTAGGAGGCTTTCTTTGGAAAGTGTGAATAACACCCCTCCTAGTGATCATTTTGTGGATACTTCTACTTCTATGGAGCATCAACACAAGCTTAAAGATGAACATCCGGGAGGAGGGCCTTAACATCCTCCTCTCCAAGGTATGAGCTCCTCCTCTCCAAGGAAGGGGGATTCCTTTGGGGAAAGCCTTGCTGAGGGACATTATGGCTCCAAATCTTGATCAACAACCGATGTGCATTGCGTATCCTTTGGTTGGACCAAATGGGCACTTTGAACTCAAGATTAGGTTCATAAACATGACACCTATCTTCCTTGGTAGGCAAGGGGAGAATGCAAACAAACATCTCACCGAGTTCCATTTTTTGTGTGTTGGTACGGTCCCCCATGGAGTAGATGAAGACTTTTACCAATTGAAGGCATTCCTATTCACATTGAGGGACGGTGAAAGATATTAGCCACACTACCTACCACCGAAGAGCATCAAAAGTGAGTTTGACATGAAGATAAAATTTCTAGCCAAGTACTTCCCGGCCTCGAAGTCCATTGCTTTGAAGAAGGATATAAGAAACATCCTTCAATGACATGAAGAGTCTGTTTTTGACTTATGGGAAAGGTTCAAGAAGCTTCTCACGAGTTGTCCTTACCACGACTATTCAGAGGAAGATTTGGTCTACTATTTCTACAATGGTCTTCTTGATGAGGACTAAACATTAGTGGGAGTTCTCTTGGTGGTACCCTTGGGAATAAAACTTCAACAGAGGTTATGAAATTATATTAGAAGCTAGCATAGGAGTCAAGGACTTTAGCTCGAGGGCCAATTTGAGAAGGAGAAATCCAATGCCTACAAGTGATCTTCCCAATAGTGGAAAGGTTGAGGACCAAGTCTCGGCCATTCCTTCAATAGTGAAATCCTTGATGACCAAGCCCGGAAATGTGCCATATGTGAAATCTTGTGATATTTTTTATCGGACCATCCTATGGACATTTTCCCTACTTTAAGATGATTATGTCAAGGATGTGACTTCCATGGGGCATCAATTTGGGAAAGGTTATCATGGAAACCAAGGCTACCAAGGTTATCAAGGGTACCAAAATCGGCCATACAATTTGGGTGGTTGTGAAAACCCGAATCTCCGGTATGGAAACCCTTAAGGTGGTCAAAACCCTTAGCCTTATTGCCCCCCTCAACAATAATATCGGCGACCATAAACATAATATCAAAGGCTTGAAGGAAAGCCTCGAGACCAAGGGGAGAGCTCATATTTGTTAAAAGATGAGGTAATGGAAGTCATTCACCAATTGAACATGTGCACAGAGAAAGGCAAAAAATTCCAAGATGAAGCCTAGGTGAGCATCAAGAACTTCAAAACTACAAAGTGTTGAATAGCTCATGTGGGGAATCAGATGGAGGCCTGGGATAAGGGTAAACTTCCCTCCCAACCGGAGATTAACCCTCGACAAAATGTGAGTGCATTGAGAAGTGGAGGGGAAGTGAAGGATTCCCAAGCAAGGGTTGCTAATCAGAGGATGGTTGAAAAATAAGAAGACCTTGAAAAGAAGGCCGAGGTGTTTGTGTAAGAGAGCAAAGATGAAGAAATTGAGGTGTAGACATTAGTTCCAAGACCGAGATCCAATCCCAAAACCTCATCCCAACAAGAAGTAAAGAGGAGATGAGATCCCTATCTATACGCTGGAACCACCTTTTCTTGAGCCATTGAAGAATAGGAGGACCAATGAAGACACCAAGGACATCTATGAAGTCTTTCGTAGATGCGAGGTTAATATTCCACTCTTAAATGCTCTACATGAAGTTCTTAGGTATGCTAAATTTCTTATGGAATTGTGTATCATCAATAGGAAACAACAATTGAAAAGTAAGAAAAAGAGTGTGAAGAGTGAATATGTCACCATCGTGTTTGAAGATGAAATGCCCCCTAAATGTGATGACCTGGGAATGTTTACAATCCCTTGTGATATAGGAGGCAAATGTGTTAATAAGGCCATGTTAAACTTAGGTAATTCAATCAATGTGATCCCATATTCCTTGTATTAGAGTCTAAATCTAGGCACTTTGCACAAAACCAGAGTTGTTATTCAACTAACCGATCACTCTAGCTCATACCCAAAAGGTATTGTGATGGATGTGTTGGTGAAAGTGGATTATTTGACAATCCCCAAAGACTTTTATGTTCTTGAATTGGAGGTGACAGTAGTGCTAAACCTATTCTTTTAGGAAAGACATTTCTAAAGACTTCATGGACCATAATTGACATGTATAAAGGAACATTGACCATGGAACTTAATGGGCGGAAGGCAGAATTCGACACTAATAATTTTATTAATCATCCTAGTAAATACCATTCTTTCCAAGTTATTCATGTTATTTATGATAAACAACAAGATGTAATTGAGCCCGAACATGGTAGTTCCTTAAATGTGGCCACAAATGATGTTTTGAGTGATGCTTTAATTTAAAAAATTTTTAGTACTAACTTGAAGGAAAAAAACAATGGCGAATACACTCTTGGAAAAGCAACATTCAACACTTTTTGTGTGTCCACGGGTAAGCCAATAAGGGTGGTTTTCCCTCCTTCTCTTAAGAAGACTTCGATGGAAGAGTTCAAACAACCACCTAATGCTCTTAAATGTTCCCCCCTTGGAGAAGGAGAGAAACCTCTGAATGCTCACGTGCATGAGATAACCATGGGACAAAAAGGTGAGTTTTTGGAAATGTTGAGAGAACATGAAGAAACCCTAAGCTTTTTGAAGAAGGTTTTTTTGGGGGATGATGTGAATCCCACTTGTTTTGACCTAAATCAGGGAAAGGGGACCAATCATCTTGGTTCATTTTGTGAGTAAGCTCCAAGAAACGGGAGTGAGTCGTGCCGACGAGGTTAAATAAACTTTTTTCAGATCATCCGGATCGTCATTCATGACTTTCCATTGATATTGTTTAGTTTTAAGTTTTTCTCGTTTGTTCCATTATTTTTCTTTGTGATTTTCACGGTTTGTTTTTCCATGATTTTGTAGCAATTTGAACCGAAAGAATTGGATGGATGAAGGGAGAAATGCTTGAAGTCAAGAAGGAAAATCTTGGGCAAGGGATGAGATTGAAATTTTTTTAAGTACCCAATAGGCTACCAATCGCGAGTCGCGACGGGATCCAAAGATTTAGCCAATTTTGGATCCCTCAGGCTCAACTTTTTGCGATCCACGATGGCCGCATCGTGAGTCATGATGGGCCATCGTGAGTCGCAATGATTTGATCGCGATCGTGACATAATCAGAAAGCTTTTGTAAATATTTAAACCTCCTAGGTCCACTTTTTGCGACTCACGATAGTCCCATCACGCGTCGCAACAGATTGGCCACGAGTCATAATGCTAGCTTTGACCAAAGCTTCCTTTTGACCTACCTATCGCGAATTGCGATGAATACGTCATGAGTCACAGGTCGCAATGAGCGTACGGGCCATTTTAAAACACGGGCAGAACCCCATAAAATCACACATTTCCATCTTCCTCCCATGATCTCCTCTACTGCTCCACCAATTTTCACCACTCTCCAGACACCAAATCACCGGCACTCCACCCTAAATTAACCCTACACCACTCCTCTCTACCCCCAAATCTACCTAGTTCATTGCAGAACACAAAACCCAAGAATTTGGGGGTATTGTGATTTTTAGCAATCCAGACACCAATACCCCCAAATTCTTGGAAGTATTGTGATTTTTAGCAATCCAGATTTCAATTGTTTTTGGGCTTAGTTATTTCTTCATCCTAAGCATCTAAGTGGTAAATTCCCTCACTTTCTAGAGCTTGAATTGTGATTATGTTGTATAATCTATTCTATTTGATATTATGTGGATTATGTGTGATGCCTTAGGGGTTTAGATTGTTGGAACATTATAGATTCTTGTGAATATATTGTGCTTATTATTTGGTTTTATAAAAATCTTGTGAATATATTGTGCTTATGATTTGGTTGGATGTTGGATAGCATTATGCTCATTTTGATTGTGTTGATTTGCTCAAGTTGGTGTTGTGTTTGCATTGTGTTTACATTGTTGCTCTAGTTGAGAATTTGGTTGTGGCTTGTAATAGAGATTTTGCGTATTGGCTTGATTAAACATAGTTGATATTTGTATGCAATGTTATCATGCTTAAGGTAGTTTATCCATGGCACTTGAATGTTAACGCTATGAATGTACTAATGGTAGCTAAACTAGTTAGGCATGACTGTGATTTTAGGATATAGCATACTGGATGTTTAACTATGTGACAACCTAATGGACTTGAAATTATGGGTATATTGAATGTGATATGGATTGTGTATGCAATTGTGGTTAGGACTTTAACTAGTTGGCTTGGATTTGATTTGGTTTATGATGATTGGCTATACTAGTTCGAGATTGGGTGTGATTTAGTTACATTGCGTGTATGTATTTACTTGTGTGTTTGACTTGTTTGTTATGGTTGTTAGATATGGCCCCTACAAAGTGATCTAGGGCTCCTTCACGAAGTGGGCGCACCATTGCTCCACCTCCACCTTCTCTGCTGGCTCCGAAGTTGAGCTCTTTACCTCATCTTCCTGATAAGTACATGGGTCTGACCTAGATTACCAAACTCTATGCGGAGAGGTGGGAGGCCTTGGTTAACCGCCAGCTCAAGGAGACAAGTTTTGTTGATGTGCCCAAACTAGATGCTCTTGGGCTAACCCAGCTAGTCCGATGCCTTCTTGCCAAAGGAAGTATAGAGGGTCTCATGGGCAAGAGTGCCCCATCCAACCGGCGATACACACTAGAGTTCCTATCCACAGTCAAGATATGCAGCATAAGGGATGATCAACCATGTGAGTGGTACATCACTTTCCACTTAGATGACGTACCCCAAGAGATTACCGTCTCACAGGTTGGGGAAGCCTTTTGATGGGACACGGCTGAGATCCAGGAAAGGTTGGACCCACAGGCCCAAGACCGACCAATTGAGGACGACATGCATTTCTGTATTGTCATCAACATAAAGGCAAAGAACTCCCAGGATAAGAGCAGTGTCATCATCCATCACGCATTCCGCTATGTGCACAAACGTTTGGCCGACATAGTGCTTTTCTCCGTGGAGCCGACGAATGTGCCAGACAACTATATTCACTTCTTATGGAACTTAATGAGTGAGGGGTTGAGATATGGGTTATGAGCTGAGCTATGGATGAAGAGGGTTGTAGAGGTGGGTGGGAAGCCAAAGGGGAAGATTATTGTTGAAGGCATGATTGGCCTCTTAGTAGAGTACCTAGAATTGGTCCTACCGGCTGATTTTTCATGCTTGGGGAGGCGCACTTCCTACCTCATCATTGTAAAGAGGTTGGTGTGATTTGAGATGCTTCGAACCACGCAGACCATGAGGGTGTTTCATTGGTTATATGGCGCCATGAAGGTTACCTTCAAGGCACTTCCTCAGCCCAACAAGATGAAGTTGGAGTTTGATACACCCTTGGTGGACTTGGCGATTCCACCCGACTCCTTGTGAAGAGAGGAATTTCAACAAAACCTCTATGGCCTTGGTACAGCCCCTGTTCAGCACGATGATAGCAGCTTGCCTTTCACTGAGCGAGAATAACAACACTCTCCACAACCACCACCAGAGACCAAACCTATGCAGGAGGATTATGTGCCACCTCACTACTCCCAGCCTCCGCCTGATTTCTATGAGCGTATGATATAGACTCTGCAGGATGGATTCAACTGCCAGGACAGCATGATATTGGAGCACAATGTTTTTGTCTCCCAGAGCTTAATTGACATGGATGAGGAGATTGACCATCTGTCAACTCACATCCATGAGATGCAGTCCCAGGCAGATGGTGCCTCAAGCCCTAATCCTGGAGCAGAGAGGCATAAAGGTAGGAGACAGAGGAACACGGATTGGCTGGCTCATTATCACCAACGTTATTATGGTGGTGGTCCTTCTTCCTCACAGCAGTGATTGTGAGCATTATATTCTTATCCTTTCCACACTTTGCTTTGTACGAGTTTGCCATATTTTGCATACATTAAGGGCAATGTAGCATTTTAAGTGTGGGGAGGGATATTTACTGATTTCATTGCTTGGTTTGAGAATTTTTTTTCTAGACTTGCAACTTTTGGGGTATTTCTTTCTCTTTATTTTGGATATTCTCCCCCCCTTTGTTGTGGGGATGCTTTCCTTTTGATGTACTTGGATTATGTTCGCTTTGATATTTTTCTTAGCCTTAACATTTAGAAAGCACTTTGCTACTTTTTAATTGGAAAAAATGAAAAAATTGAAAATTTTGAGAAAAAATTTGAAAATAAAAATAACAAAAATAAAAAAAATCCCGCAAAGTTGAAAACCCGAGAGGGCATCTTAGGCAACAATGGGAGCCCGGATAGTTCAAAAACCCAAGAGAGCGGCCTAGGTAAAAATGAGAGGCTAAATGTGGGAAAAAGGTGAGATGTGAACCAAAGAAACATGATGTGTGGCTAGGATGAAAACCCGAAAGGGCTCCTAGGAAAAATGTGGAAAAGAGAGAAAAAAAAGGTTATGTGTTCACTCATTTTTCGGTGTTGGGGTCATAAGGTTGTGGTAGCCATATAGATGGATCGAGTAGCTTTACATCTTGAAACCTCTTAGGATTGGGAAATTTTGAGGGGAATGAAGTAAGTTATGAAATCCTTGATTGTTGATATACTTCGTTTTTAGGATGATATATTGGTATGAATTGGAATATGTGTTTGAACTTTATGCATGCTTTTAGCTTCACCCTATACCATTGGATTTGGGATTGTCAATTCGAGATTTAGAGATTTTTTCGGGGATATTAATGAATTGATAGATTGATATGGGTTGGGAATATTTAGGAATTGGGGTTGTGGGAAACTTCTCATTTGATATTAACGTCGGGATGTGTGATATTGAGAGTTTTGTGACGTATTAACTTGGTGGAATAGTATTTAGGATGTGGATACGTCACTCCTTTGTGTGTTTGGATTTTTTCTTGGGGAGGTTTGATGTGTTCATTTTATGTGCATAATTTAGCAATTTTTGGGAACACTTTTGTGCTCATTTGTGATCAAGAGCTTGTGTTTTACCTTGAAATTCTCTTAGGAGAGGTAAGAGCGAATTTACGCTCTTTTACCTTTTCTAAGTGGATTTTGTGTGACAAGGAAGAACATGGAGACTTGAAGACCAGAGGCCGTTGAAGATCACCTTTTGAAGACTTCGAAGACTTTCTTCAACGATTTCAAGAGTGGAAGAACGGAGGCCGTTGAAGATCAACCTTTGAAGACTTTGAAGATTTGCTTCAAAAATTTGAAGAAGATGAGACGTCAAATGCATGTATTTTCCAAAACATTTAACATCTCTTTTATCATATTTTTGTTGTAAGATTGCTAGATTAGTAGGTTTACATGATAAGGGGTTTAGATGACCATTTTTGGTTTTTATATCTAAATCCTTCATTTTGTAACCTATGTTTAGTCTAATGGATTTTTGGTCCTTACGAGCATCTAGATTCCTTTTTGTAAGCTTAATTTGTATATTTCTCGTGAAGACTTAGGAGTGGTTTAGTAAAGGCCATTCGAAAGGATGGTAGAGGATGGAAGGCCACTCACAAAGTGGTAGGAGATAAAGTGAAGAAAGGAGAGCAAAGCAAAGGGTGAAGAATGATCTATGTTTTGAAGCAGAGTTCTGAGAATTTTTCGAGAGGAATCAGCCTCCAAGAGTGGTACCATTGGTTTCCTCTTCTCGAGTACTATAAAATCGACTACTACAACTCCCAAAATGGATCAACTGTTCACCCGGAGGAAGCAAAACAAAACGGGACTTTTTTTCGTCGTGACGAGTGTATCGCGACTCGCGAAATCTGGACCTGAGAGCTCACAATTTCCTGATAGTGCGTTCGTGGCGGAGGTGCCGCGACTCGCGACGGAGGCGCCGCGACTCACGATAACTGCCCTGCAACTTGCATTTTACTCCCTCTTTTCTTGTACTATAAATAGCTTTTAACCCCCTTCTTCCCTAACTCATAAAGCTCGACTTGGGGGCTCCAAAACCCTAGTTTTTCACCATTTTCTTCCATTTCTTCTTCTTTCTTTGTAGATCTTTGTTCTATGTTATGGGTTTTGATTATCTATCTTAGTTTTATCTTGGGAGCAATGGATTCAAGCTTCCATATCTATTTGGTAAGAACCATATCTATCTATATAGTGCTTTTGCTATTGTGCATTTATTGAGCTTTGAATGTGAATTGTTAATTTCATTGATGTGGATGGAAGCTTGAGTATATGAATTGCTTGTATGATTACTTGTTAGGGTTGGGATAAAGTAGCTAATTCTCCCCTCTTTTAATGTGGAATCCAAGAGTATGAGTTAGAGCTTCTTAAATGATGCTGGTGTGTTGATAATTGCTGGATGAATGTGATGATGTCGAACTTGTTGTCATGTTTTTTTTAGGTAGCAAATGAGATAAGTCTATGAATGTCGATCATTCTTGACTAATCTTGTGTAAATGCATGAATTGGTTAAATGCTTAGATACGGTGTAGTATTATAAGTGTTGCTGAGCTTGTTGATTCTTTGTGCTAAATGCCATCAATGGGATACTCTTAGTCCTAAGGGAGTCATTGGTGAGGTTTGACAAGAGATGTAGAATTCACTCTTGCAAACTACTATCTAAGAAGGATAGAATATTTATCTTCACAACAAGTAGTTGAAGTAGTGATTAGATTGTTTTACACATTCTTGAAGCCTTTGTTATTTATCATTCATGTGTTCTTAATGCTATGTTTTACTTCATTTATGCCACATGTTGTTTGAGAATAGGACGTGATTTTATGATTGAAGTGTTAGGGTGTTAGGAAAGTGACGAATTCCTTAGCTCCTTTGGATGAAAATCTACAAGCATGAACTTATAACTTCTTGCGTATAATGTGTGGTAATCCTTGCTAGATGAGTATGTTAATGTCGTTTGTTCTCATGCTTATCCTATAGATGCAATGAAAGGTTGAACCTTTAATGTGGTTTGTTCTAGGTTTAGCCTAATGAGTGCTATGTTTGGTTAAATGGCTATGTCTTTGGTAGAAGGCTTGTTGTTGTCAAATCTATGGTCATTCGTCTATAGGTAACAATTGTGATAGGATGAGTGAATGGTTCAATGATCTACATTGGGTTTGCAAGTGGATATCAATTGCCCCCAAGGCTTTGTTTTGTAGTTTTAAAACCCCTTTTCTTAGTTTGTTTGGTGATTAGCATAGTTAATTGACTTTGCTAGTTGTCTTGTCTTTTAATTTTCATAATTTAGGACAACCAACCAACCAAACCCCCATTTTTACATGCTTTTTTATGTGTATATATATCTACTCCTAGCATAATATCAACCATTTACGTTTAAACGCTTGACAAAATCCCTCTTCTTCGTGGACGACCCTGACTTGCCGCTATCTACTTAGTTATAGATAGTAAGCATTTAGGGCTTATAAATATTAACTTTGAGAGGTACGACGACAACCTCCCAGAAGACTTGAAGAATGAGAGGAATTATTGTGAAGAAGAGTGCTTTCTACAAGAAAAAGAAAAGAAGACAAGGTCTTGTTCTGGCGCCCATCGCGAGTCGCGACGAACCCATCGCGAGTCGCGATGCACGGGTGGCAAGAACACAGCCTTATCCCTTTGTACTATAAACAGCATTCTCTTTCATCTCTTTCATATCTCTTCTTTAAGCCTGATTTTGGTACTATTTCAACCCTAGTTTTCCACTGTTTTCATGTTTGATTTCTCTTGTTTTATGTTTGGTTTATTAGCATAAATTAGTATGAACTCTAGTAGCTAAATCTAGTTCTTGGGAGCAATTGACCAAGGCTTCCAAGCTCATGTCTTAATAACAATTTGTAGCCTATTTTATACTCTTAATATTATGTATTTATTGAGCATTGAATGTGTTTTTTAATGTCATTAATGTTCTTAAAAGCTTGAGTACATGAAGTACTTGTATGATATTCTTAGGTTTGTGGAAATGGGTTGATTTCTCCTTTTCTTGATAGGAAATCGAAGAGTATGATATAGAGCTTTTGATTGTGTTGATGGATTGATAATTGCTAGAAGAATATGATAATGTTGAACTCTTTGTCATGTTTGTTGCTTGTAGCAAATGAGAGAAGTCTATAAATGTTGAACGCTCTCGACTAATCTTGTGTAAATGCATAGATTGGTTAAATGCTTAGACACGGTGTAGTGTTTATAACTGTTGTTATGCTTATTGATTTTTGTGTTTAATGACATCAATGGGATACTTTTAGTCGTGTTTCGACTGAGGGAGTCATTGGTGAGGTTTGACAAGAGATGTCGAATTCACTCTTGCAAACTACTATCTAAGAAGGATAGAAGTTTAGTCTTCACAACAAGTAGTGAAAGTAGTAAATAGGTTGCATGTTCAATGATGGATAAGAGGCTTGGAAGTGGAAGTCAAATGCGTCCAAGGTTCCATTAATTGTTGGTTTAATAACATGTTAGTTTTGTTGCATGCTTTACATATTTAACTTGCTTGATTAGTTAACTTGTCTTTCAATTCATAATTTAGGACCAAAACCCCCCAATTTACATGCTTATATATATGCTTATATCTAGTATGTTTTCTCCTATATATGTATAAATACTTGGAAAGATCCCTCTTCTCGTGGATATCCCCGACATGCCATTATCTATTTAATTGTTGATAGGAAGCATTATGACTTAAAAATAGAACTTTGAGATCTACAAATGAGTGGGGTTCTTATGCATGTTGTCGATGGTTTGTGGGAGGAATTTAACATGTTACATGATTTTAATCGCAATCCCAATGGCTTAGGTAGGGTAACAGTTTCAATTCCTATTGTGTCCGATGCACATTTTCCGAACAGGCAATGTAAAGGACTTTCCCATCCCATGGCCCACAAAGTTCATCAAGAAAAAAGGATACGACTGGCATCTAACACCAAAATCTACCACCACTGCAAACCAACGAAGTCACAAATTGTCAACAAACAAAAAACTATCATAGCCAACATTATTAAGCTTATTGTGATACCAACATACCTATGAACACCCAAAATAGTACCCTTGCAGAAGACCATGTTTGGTTGCTGTGGCATTGATCGTGGAACACGATTAGATGATTTTTTATGAGTTCTGGGTTTTTGGGGTTCAACGAAACGTTATTTCTGGGTGGAAAGATATGAAAGACCTCTATAAGTTTGACCAATTAACTAAACGTCTGTTGTCACTAGCTTCAATGTAAGCACACTCGAACTTCCTAATTGTTCACGATGGTAACTTTAACCTTTTTTTCATAGTATAACATTTATAGAGGTGTGTGTATATATATATATATATATATATATATTAGTTCACTTTATTGGCCTAAATGTTCTCAGGCACCAGTCAAGTATGTTGAGGTAGAATAAAAACCTCAAGAGTTAAAAACCACAGACTGGATTTCTCTCCCGAATAGGATCCAACAAATTTTGAATTCCAAGGAAGACATGATCTCTTACATTTCAACAATAGTTTAAGATGAACAAAACCTTCGTTGTGCGAAACACTGTTACTCTATGCGATTTTGGTGCGATTTACCTTCCTTCTCCTTCTTACACAATTTCCTTCTCCTTCTTCCTGCTGATCTTGCTGATATTCGTTGCCGGTTCCTCCGCTGGTAACGGATTCCCACCGGTAACGGCTTCATCGCCGTTAACGGTCTCACCCATGGCAACCCCTCAAACCCTAACTTTCCCGGAAACCACCAACCCTAATCAATCCCCCAACACTAATCCTCCTTCTCCTCCTCAACCTCTATCCTTCGCTGCCACCCTACAAAACAAATCTCCTCCTTTAGCTAAAGTTCTTCCTAACAATCCCGAGTTAATCCCTAAAATCCAACACCTGGGTGACGTGGCCTGCTTATACTCGGATGAACAAATCGCTAAACTATCATCCCAATACACCAATGCTCTGGTCGGCAAATTTACCAAAAGGAGATGCTCTATGGACTAGTTGGAACAGCTCTTCAAAACGGTAGGTTTCTCAAGTAAGTACCAACTTGGCTCTTTAGATTATAAGCACGTGCTTATTCGTTTTGAACTACTGAATGACTACCAACGTTGTTGGATGAAGGGTGTGTGGAATTTTAGTGGAATTTTACTCAAAATGTTGAAATGGACACCTGAGTTTTCAATTCACAAAGAATCACCTATAGTCCCTGTGTGGTGTGTTATTAGGGAAGTCCCACTATATTACTATAATTCAGCATCCATTGAGTCAATTGGCAACAACATAGGTACTTTCATTAAAACTGACCTAGCCACAGATATGCTTACTAGACCCTCGGCCATTAAACTCTGTGTGGAAATCGACCTTCAGAAACCTTTGTGCAACCATATTCGTTTGGGGTCAATAACTAACAACAAGAAATTTTTAATTGAATATGAAGACATTCCTTTATACTGTAACCACTGTGCCAAATTAGGCCACTCAGTAGCACAATGTCAAGCTTTTTCTCCAAATCAAAATGCCAATCTGCAGGAAGGAAACAAAATCCCTAACCAGCCTTTGTGGCAGGCAACAGGGAAAAAATTTGATACCCCTCCCCTGATCTCAACTAATGATCAGACTGATCCTATCAGTATGGATAATGTGAAAGTTGACAGCCAAATGGATAAGCCTTCCTCCTCTCATAACTTTCAATCCAGTCCCCCAATTTAGATTACTGGTGTCTCAAGGACTGACAAAGCTTCCACACCTGTTAACCTTGTCAGGCCTAATCATCCTCATAGTATTGACAATTCCATATCCAAGCTCTTACATGACTCTACTCTTACTAACTTTACTCCTAGAACATATGCAATTGATGATATTCATATTGGAACACTTACATTAAATTCGGATAGACATAAAAATATTAATATGTCCTCACAAGGAAGAATGGGAAGTAGATTTTCTGTACTGCAGGATGAGATGGAGGATCTAACAGTTCATCAAGAACCAGGGATTGATCAAGTGCTCAGCTCCTTACATCAGGTAGGCCCAAAGTCTTCCACTACTCTGGGTGATGATCCCCAGCAAGGTAAGGCTAAAGGTAAAAAAACCAATTATTTCAGCCAGATAAATAAAATGATGCTTAGGTCATCTACTAAAAGTAATAAGTCTGGTGAACAATGAATGGTTCTCCCTCGATCAATTTCTTAGTTTGGAACATTAGGGGAATGGAATCATCAATGCTAAGATTAACTAATTTAATCAAACTTAAAAAGATTCAAATGATGTGCCTAATTGAACCTATGCATGATATCTCCAAATTAGATTCTTATAAGGACAAACTGCATTATCCTAATGGCCTGCCACTGTTTAATAGTAAAATCTGGCTTATGTGGACCAATCTAATTGCAGTTACTCTACTGTCTTCAAATGAGCAATTTCTACATGTTCACATAAAGCATCAGACCATTAATCTTGAAATGGACGCAGTTTTTGTTTATGCCCTTAGGAATAGGGAAGGTAGGAAGAACCTATGGAAAGACCTGGAGCCTATTACTAAAGGTGACACCATTTTTATAGGGGACTTTAACACTATTACATCGCTCACAGAATACAAGGGTCCTAGTTCTCCCTCCCTTGGTAGTATTAGAGACTTTAATACTTGGATTAATAGCTTGGGAGTTCAGCAAATAAGTACAGTAGGGAATCTGTTCACATGGTGTAGTTCCAGACTTAGAAACCCTACATCTAAAAGGCTTGATAGAGGATAGTGTACTATATCCTGGAACTATAAGTTCCCCTCCTCCTCCATCCAAATCTTAAACAGACAAACTTCGGACCATTCCCCCCTGCTCTTACAGATTTCTAATTTGATTACTAACTGCCCTAAACCATTTAGGTTCCTAAACGTATGGTTCAACCGGTAGGATTTCATTCCTTTAATTAAGACATGTTGGGATAAAGAAATGATTGAAACTGGATTATTAGGTTTCTTTTTGAAACTAATCAGATTGAAAAAGGAGATAAAAAAGTGGAATAAAGCCTGCTTTGGGAATATAGATTCTAATATCTTACATGCTGAGGAAAGCCTTAGAATTCAAGAAAATGCTTTTGACCTAAACCCCTCAGCTGTTGAGCTAATAAAATTAAATGAGAAAAGGGCTCTGCTGCTGAGAGCACAGAAGGAAAAAGAGAAGTTTTGGAAACAGAAAGCTAAATTAAAATGGCATAGGTTAGGGGATAACAACACACAGTTCTTTCATAAAGTGGTCCAAGAGAAAAACAGCAGACTCCAAATAACTAAGATTAAAAATAATGATGGTCAATGGCTAAGTTCTCAACTAGAAATTAATAATGAAGCCATTTCTTATTACTTTAACTTGTTGAAGGAACCTAATCAGGTGCCTAATGTTTCTTACTATTCACATTTCCTGAGCCAAATACCAAATGTTATTTCTGATAATGACAACTGTGAGTTATCTAAACCAGCCACTGAATCTGAGGTTGAGACAGTTGTTAAAGGTCTAAGTAAAAACAGTAGTCCGGGGCCTGATGGTTTTACCCCTAAATTCTACTCTAAATGCTGGTCTATAATAAAAACTGACCTCATCGAGGCAGTGAATGAATTCATTGATGGCACTGTGCTGCCTAGAGGTATATCCAGTACTTGGATTACCTTAATTCCCAAAAAAGCCACCCCTACCTCTTTTGATGATTTTAGACCAATTAGCCTGTCCAATGTACTTAACAAAATATGCTCCAAGGTGCTAATGGAAAGGCTTAAACCATATATGGATAAACTTGTCTCACCTAATCAGACTGCTTTTATGCAAAATAGGGATATCTCGGATAACATCATCTACCTTCAGGAAATGATTAGGTTTCTTGATAAAAAGGCTAGAATCCCTAATTGTATTCTGAAACTTGACTTACATAAAGCTTTTGATAGAGTAAATTGGCATTTTCTTAGGGAAGTTATGATGAAATTTGGTTTTAGTGGAAAATTTCTGAATGTTGTTATGTCTAACCTTTCCCATGCTCATTTTTCAATACTTATCAATGGTAATCCTGTGGGTTTTTTCAAGGCCACAAGAGGAATAAAGCAAGGTGATCCACTCTCTCCCTTCCTCTTTAATATTTTTTCTGAGGCTTTCTCTAGGTGCCTTTCTTTCATTTTCCAAAACAATAAGCTTTCATATTATCAAATCCCATCTCCTATCCCACCAGCTACCCATCTTATGTATGCGGATGATACTATTATTTTCATGCAAGCTTCTAAATCTAATCTCATTAGGATTAAGGCCTTTCTGGATGTTTTTGAATATACCTCAGACCAAAAGTTCAATTTTAATAAATCAGATTTCTATACTAGTAAAAGGGCTTCAAATGGTAAACTTAATCAGATCAGGACAATACTTAAAATGAAGCAGGGTTCCCTACCTTTCCAATACCTAGGTTGCCCAATTTTTAAAGGTAGAACTCTTAACAGGTATTTCCAGCCACTTATGGAAAAAGTAGACAGAAAATTGCAAAATTGGAAAAACCAATGGTTGAGTACAGGGGGCAAACTTATTCTGATTCAATCCTGCTTGTATACGATGCCTCAACATCTATGGTATGTAACAAATCCACCAAAAGCAATAATCAAATCCCCAGAGAAAAGACTGGCTAGGTTTTTCTGGGGTGAGACTGAAGGGAAAAGGAACAAAATATGGAGAAAATGGGCAACCCTTGCTACTCCAATCTCTCAGCGTGGTTTAGGGTTTAGATCTATCAAAGCTATTCTAGATGTTTGCTCCCTTAAACTGTGGTGGAAATGCCAATTGAGAAATACTCTGTGGGCCAAATTGCTATGGCCTTTTTCTAATACGCATAGGAAATCTGTAACCTGGAAAAGAATCTGCACTGTGAACCTTTTTGCTGAACAAAATTCATTTATAATCCATGGGAAAGGTTCCTGTAATTTTTGGACTGCAAATTGGTGTATGTCCGGACCATTAATAAACTCTGTCCCTTATCATATATCTGCAACATTTAAATTCTGTACAGTGGCAGATTTTATTAGGAATAAAACGGAGATTTTAGATCGGGTTTCCCCTTTCTTAGAACATGATACTGTGTTATTTCTACAGGGAGCTGAGCTAGTACAGTCTAGAGAAGACAGGATCATCTGGAAACCTGATCTTACAGGTAACTTTTCCTCCAAATCGGCCTACCGAGCAATGACAGCTGTTACAGGTAATTCTCTGACATCTAAATTGCTGTGGAATAGTGTCCTCCAGAAAAAGGTATCAATTTTTACTTGGAAGATGGTACACTCCTTGCTTCCTTTCGATGATATACTTATTTTGTGTAGGTTTTCCCTTGCATCGAAATGCCCTGTCTGTTGTCATATGGATTCTATTGAACATTTTTTCATATCCTGCCCATTGGCTAAATCTGTATGGAATTATATGTCTTCCTTAGTACTTTTCAATATTACTGATCCTCAGTCCTTAGCTCAAACTTTTTTCACATTCTGGAACTGTGGAGACCTCCCTAAATTCCACCAGCTGGTTTGCAATATACTTCCTCCTATTATTTGCTGGTCCCTTTGGAAGGCAAGGAACCGATATCTCTTTCAGCAAATCCCTTTTTCTACTGAATACATTTGTAAGGAGGCCCTTGATCTTACCAGGTTAACTCTGTTTGCTAATCCCACATATCTGACATCCTCCAATGGCATCCCACATCCAATTAAAAGCCTAATTCCCCACCTCAGACCCCCTTCTAAACCGATAATAAAGACTGTTTGGTGGGAGAAACCAAAACTTAATTGCATTAAGATCAAATCTGATGCATCATGGTTTCCAAACAAGGCCACGGTAGGGATAGTCATAAGGAACAACAGTGGCACACCCTTACTTGTTAAGTCTGCAGCAATCTTGGCTAACTCTTCCTTGCTTGCCGAGATTCTGGCTGTGCAATTTGCATGCCTAAATTGTTGCCATTTGGATGAAACTGTTACTATTGAATCTGACTCTCAATTAGCGGTAAAAATGATTAATGATCCATATTCATCCCATTGGAATGTTTTTAATGAGGCTTACAAAGTTAATCATCTTCTGTGTGGTGCTAAGCTTTTGTATGTGCCACGGGAAGGGAATATGGTTGCGGATGCAATCGCCAAACACCATTCTGCACATAATCTGACTTTGAATCTACTTAATCTCCCGGTGCATATCAAGGGCCTTATCACATTAGATATGCAATAACTGCCGCAGATTAGAATTAACTCGACTTGCTCGGGTGAGAATTGATACTGCTAATGAATTCTGTTTTTCATGTAGGTACTTTCATCACTGTTCTCACGGTGCGCACATTGGAATCACCACACCAAACTGGAGACCTCATCTATTGGAAGAAAGACTCGGACTTCATCGTTTCGGAGACCACTGCTCCATCTCCTTGCAAGGATCAGTTTTAATTTGGGACTACTTTATGTTAGTTGCCTGGCCAAAATACGAATTAACACGGGGTGTGGAGATTCGTAGCTTTGGGATCGCAACTAACCTAATACTGTTAACTGTGTTCAGTTCCTAGCGTAGGATACACATCTCATTTTGCGGGCAATGCTGTTGCCTCCTGTAAATTAATACTAAACTACTATGGTTTCTTTTGGTTTGGGGTACCATATATATCAACCTCCACCTTCGGGTGTTATTCGATTAAAAAAAAAAAATGAACAAAACCTTCTTTTGTGCCTTTGATAAAGAAGTAAATTTAGTTTACCTATGTGACTTATACTGCTTCTATAATGATATCTATATACCTGCGCAGCGATTACTGGTAATTGATCGCAATTCATAAGACTACAAACACAGTTTATTACGTGGATTCATTCCACCTACCACCCATCGATTCATTTATGGACACTTTATGTAAGACTTTAGGTGGAGTTTGCTGAACAACCAGACCATTCCAACTGAATGGAATTAAGGTATCGCATACAGTCATTTCTAGACCATATTGTTTACAAATGTCGTAACTACATTCCATGTTAACCTATTCTCTATTTAATGTAGGCCAAATTGAAAACGAACGTAATGTGGAATGGGGTACTATACCATTCTAAACACCACCAGATATGTTTATCAATTCGAATGTGATGCACTGCAAGAAGTGAGAATCGATTTTTCCATTCACATGTATATATTATATATAAACTGGTTCTTCTGACAGGCGGCCTGTCTATAACCTTATGGACAGGTCACTTAATTTTTACTTTATACACTGCATTTGTTAAATTACATACAAAATTAAGAATTTTTGAAAATATTTTTTTATATTATATTTTTTTATATTTTCACCTCCAAATACATATTATTACTTATTTTAACTTCAAAAATACAACATTTAAATTTTATAAAAAATTACAACATTTAAGGTAAAAGCCCCTTGTGGCTGTTCATAAGTTTATGGAAAAGTTGCCTTTTCTAAGACTTAAACTTATAAGTAATAAATGAGGAACTAATATATATATATATATATATATATATATATATATATATATATATATGTGTGTGTGTATATGTGTATATACATATATATTTAACTTCCTCATTTAACTATTTATAATCCTCACAAACTATTTGTATATAAAATTTATCCTTCCCTTATAGGTATTTGCAGGTGATACAACACCATACTTGAAAAGCTAAATGAACTTGTTCCGAAACAAGCTCGCTCAATATATCTATACCATCCATATCGAAAGAATATCCATGAATACCTCTTATGTTCATAGTATTGCATGTGTTAACCAATGAATTTGACATAATAGTTGGCACGTTTTACTTGTTGGATTGCTAGTTTTAGTTCGGTTTACACGACAAAGGGTTTAGACGACCATGTTTGGTTTTCGTGTTTAAACCTCATGTTTTGTAGGCATAATTGGAACTAATGGAAATATTGTGTTCATGAGCACTTAGATCTTCATTTATGATCTCTTTAGTAGGTTGCTTGTGGATACTTCGACCATCTTTGTAGAAGGCCAATTGCAAGGATGATAGAAGATATCGAAGGCCATTCGTAAGAATGGTGGTAGATTGAAGGCCATAGACTCTAAAGCATGGTAGTAGATTAAGCTAATCCCAAGAAAGGCGGATTCAAAATGCAAAGAGGCCAAGGAAGAAGTGGAGGAGTTTTTGTCCGAGAGCTGCACAAAATTCTGGGAAAGATCCGAGAAGAATCAGCCCTTGAAGAAGGCACCATTGGGTTCCTCTTCTCAAACTCTATAAAATCGACAACAATAACTCTCAAATCGGACCAATAGTTCATCAATAGCAGAGAAAACAAGTCAGCTGGTTGAACAAACTACGGCAAGCACAGACCGCACAAGGCCCGCATGAGGTTCACAGCTAGCATGGCTTATGCCAAGCAACACGGCCCATGTCAGAGATCTTCAACACGGTCTAATCCAACTAATACGAATCTTGCCTAGACCCAACATGGACTATGCCAATCCTGGCTGGCTATGTGACACATGTCTTCTTTTCACTCCAAATTTTGGCTAAGTATGGGCGTAGATGGTTCCATTCCACACGGTCTGCGTCATTTCAAGTCACAAATGTCTTGACCTGCACCCAAGTTGTGAAGAATGACATGGCCCATTCCATTATAATGAGCAAAATGAGAATCCAGTTGACGGCCTGCGGCAAATGACACAGGGTGCGAATCAGAAGATAAGAAATGAAGCTCTAGCTGAAAACCCATGCCGATCGACATCGACCCTGCTAGCAAAAGGCTTACGTCCTGTGCTCTGAATGATAGCATGTGCCAGCATGAAGCCACGGGCCATGACAAGACCGACATCCTGCGCCAGCACGAGGGGACCTCGGTCAGCACGGGTTGTGCTAGATGCCACCCCCATGCAGTTTACGGCTACTAAGGCTTTTGGCCTATTTTGGGCCTAATTTTAGGCCCAATTCCCTACTACTATATGTGTGGACCTTTGTCTACTAGGGTTCAGGTTTATATTCAGATTTTAGATTTCTAAAGTAGGGTACAAAGAGAAAGGAGCTTCTCCTTCTCTCTAGAATTTTTCTTTCCATCTTTCTTATTTTTGCTTTGCCTATAGGCATTGAATCCAATGAAATACTTGGGTTCTATGCTTAGGTAGTATTTTTTTTGTTAAACCATCCGAGGATGGGGGGTGTTTATTAGGCTCCCCAGGCCGTGTAAACAAGCCAAAATTAGGCGCTGAAAGTTTACGAATATTACAAGCTGATCATCCAAATGATGATCCAAGAGCTCAGTAGAAGCTCTTTAAGCAAAAGAAATTGCCACCAAAAGCGGTGTGTGCCCCTATTCTAAAAAAAAGTTTATCCCCGTACAAAAGTAGTCATCCTATGGATAGCCTGTAGCTGTAAAACCGCGAACAGGGCGGCGAATCGAAAGATCGAGACCCCAGTTTGTCAACGGTGTACAAGCCAAGAGGTTTCCAAATTATCGTGAACACTATGGCGCTGAAAGCTTCTTTTCTTCTCAAACATTTGGGAAGAGCAGCATGTAGTATTCAATGGCATAGGATTCTTTCAGCATGATAGTATAACTCAGATCAGAAAACAAAAAGAAGGTATGGCACGTAGCAGAAAAAATCATCAGAATGAGCAGCAGGTACCCAGTATCCATTACTACCCCGTATCCTTGCTTCCTGGCTAAGTACCTGAAATTACAAGAGAAGAAACTAGCAGTATTTGTGCTAAAAGCTAGTGTCTAAAAATTCGTAGTAACAGTCAAGATGCACTTAATATGAAACTGAAAGAGCCTCATCTATATCCTACTGCTATCTATAGGAGGTCCAACTCTTATTGCTGGGAAGCCAATAGTATCTAATGATAACAATCCCTTAAGGAAAATGGGAATTAACCTAATGTCTATGTCACCTTGTAAATTGTTTTCCCTACCAAATTTTTCCATAAAATCCGCCGCCATGTTAGCTTGTCTAGGTGTGTGTTGAATTGGGTGTGAAGAGTGTTCTACATTTAGTGCATTGCAGATAGAGAAGATTCTCCAAGGGCAGCTCATAGGGTTATGAATACTCCTAACCACAGTTAAGCAATCAGATTCGATTACACATTTATCTAGAGCTAGTTCTGAGCAGGTTTCATATCCCATTTTGATTGATATTAATTCTGCATGCAGAGGAGATGGACACTGAAAAATTTTAACTCTCATTTTCAATACCTTACCATTCCAGTCTCTTACTATTACTGCAGCAGAGGAAAATCCACCAGAGATCCATGATGCATCAGTGTTTATTTTATAGCCAGTTAGTGGTTTTTCCCAAAAAACTGTAGTAATAGCAGATCTATTTTTTTGAATAATTTGAGGAATGATCTTAGCCTGAATCCAATGCTTATGCCTATCTCTATTACCTTTCAATTTGTGAGCTGTGAAAATTATGTAAATCATTTGTTTAATGTCATGGACACAAGTCTCACTAGAGAAAGGTCTATTCTCAAAAATGAATTTGTTTCTGCTAGTCCATAGAGACCAAATTGTAACCATAAAAGCAGCAGTTATCAAATTTGCATGGATTTTAGAATCAGCCTTGAAAGATAAATAAAATTCCACCCTGGTATTTAAATTCCTAAAACCTGTTTGTGGTAGCTGTAAAAGCGAGTGAACACTATTCCAAACTGAACAGGAGGAAGGACATGAATTGAAAAAATGATCAAGATTGTCATTATTGTTCATGCATAGAGGGCATCTCGAAGCCAGAGAAAAACCCATCCTACATAAAATATTATCAAAAGGGAGGATGCAATTTAAAGCTCTCCAAAGGAGTACTGACATTTTTCTAGGAATGTATGGAGACCAAACCTTTTGGAGATGTTGTATTTCAGGTCCCTTCTGTCTGAAAATGTTGTAGGCGGATCTAATTGAGAATTTCCCATCTGTGGTTGGGGTCCAAATTAGCTGATCCCCATGAAAGTGCTCCAGCTTTACTTCCTGCAAAATATAAAGGATAGTGGTAGCCAAATAAGGCTCCAGACTTGGTAAGAAAGCAAATTTGTTGTTAATGAAAAACCTCAAGTTAAGACCTCAAGTAGTAGGTTTTGATATAGGTAGTAGGTTAATAGCTTGGGGATAATATTTGTATTCATGTTTTGATATATGTTTGGTGAGATTCCTGATATCTACCTATTTCTATGTGTTTATGATATTATGTTGGCTTGTTCTTGAATTTTTATGAATTGCATGAATGATGCACTTCATTAACACACACTCTAGTCTACATTCATGTTGGTGCATGTATTGATACCCACCGTAGAAAAGAAACCTGGATGTGATATGAGTAGCAGGGTCTGGGTCAATGTGGTTGTGTGCTTTTAGGTATTTTTTGAGTTTTACCACATTACGATAACATCACACCCGACTTAGCTTATGAGTTTTTCCAAGGGTTATAGGTAGAGATAGCATTTAATAACAAAACTAGGGTTTAGCGACCCTAGTGTCATCGATAAGGTGCCGAATATCCTTTGCCTTTTTAGGGCTAGGGATAAAGCATTTGTGGTCTAGTGCCCGGGATGTAATCTTACGGGGGGAATGGATCTGTGCCATGGCATAGACGTAGTTGCACTCCCCGAATTATGGAGGCGGAATCGATGGAAGATTGCAAGAGCACCCCACGTGACAGGTATGGGGAAGTGTTGATCATCGACCACACCACATGTTCTGAACACTAGAATAGGCTTTGATATCTTGTATGTGATGGAATCAAGGATCGAGACATTTAATCAAACATGTTACGTAAATATTCCCTAAGTTCTTGCATATATAGTTTTCTCTTGTGTTATTTCTCATGTTCATAGTTAGTTGAAAAACCCCAAAAATCCCCCATTTTTCAATATTAGGTATTCCTAGCACACAGAAGGATTGACAACCAGTACGTGGTTGTGCGTAGTTAGCTATTAGATCTTATCATCTTTGTGGACAAACCCCATCTTTCCACTAACTACCAATATGTAGCTTAGAAGTTTGGGAGTAAAATATAAACTTTATCTTTGATCTTCCTTTCATTTGATAAAACACCTTCGCTCGGGTTAATTAACTACAGTTCATGACCTTGAGCGAAGGCGGGTAAAGTTTTGGTGCCGCTACCGGGGATGCTACTAAAAAGTTTAATTGTCAATTTGCATAACATGTTAGTCGAGTAGCTTGTATTTTTCCTTTTTGCTTGTTATTTTCAAGATTAGGTATTGCATGAGTTCTTGTTGTAAACTAAGGACTCTTTCACTACAATTCCGAACTTTGTATCTTTTCTTTCTTTGTGTTTTAATTGAAAAATAGAAAAATAAAATGATGTGGGGTTATACCACTCAACGGATGAAACTTTATAGGGTATGTCATTATGATCACCCTACTGAATGATGCCCGTGGTTGAGTGAGTATGGAATGTAAATAGAAATTGTTGTGTTGCAAGATCAAAGGGAGCAATAATGGTGCACATACCATAACTCACCTGAATTGATCTTAATTCCCAAATCCGCATGTGAAGAAATACTTGGGGCCTTACCCAGTTTTGGAAAAACTAGTGAATTTCTTCAAAAAATGTATTTATTTACATAAGGGATTGTGGGGTTCAGATTTCTTATAGTGTTGAAACGATAGGTGGGAAGGTGAGTGAGTTTATTAGTACGGTGAATTGGTCGATAGGAATGTGCAATCTCACAGATGAGGAATCTCCACCACCTTTATGATTGGATGGTTTAAAGAATATAAAGCCATTTGATGTGTTCGATGATCGTGAGGTTAGTTCAGTTTCTTTTGATGATATTGATTCTATGCATGAGTGCAAAGCTTTGTTGAAAGAATGATGTGTTCCAAGACATGAATTTAAACATAGATTGATAGATCAAACTGTATATCAACATGCCCCTCTGCTTGATATGGTTGATGATATTGTGCACGAAATTTTCAATGTGAATAAGAAGGTAGCTATAGAGAAGGAACTTTTGAATGATATATGCTTCAATTATTTACATGATAATTTAGTGAGAAGTGTTGAGAAGGTTGAATCTGAAGCCGGGAACTGTGTGGAAGTCTTGCCCATGAACCTAGATTAGCTAGTGTTACTAGAAGTCAAACCTTCAATAGAGGAACAAACTGCAGTTGAACCCAAATCTTTGCCTAAGAACTTAAAGTATGTATTTTTAGGTGAGAGTGAAGCACTACAAGTGATTATCTCGAATAAGCTATCCAGTGACCAAGAGAGTAGGTTGCTCGATGTCCGTAGGAAGTTCTGGGGAGTAATAAGGTGGATCTTCCACTTTCATGCATCGTATACTACTGGCGGAGGGTGCAAACCTATACACCAACCTCAAAGGTGGTTAAACTCGCCAATGATGGAAGTAGTTAAAGGAAAAGTCCTTAAACTACTTAAGGCAGGGGTGATACTCTATCTCCGATGGGTAAGTCCCACATAAGTGGTGCCAAAGAAGAGTGGAGTGACCGTAGTGGAGAATAAGGATGGGGATATGGTCATCACCTATATTCAAAATGGGTGGCGGGTTTTCATTGATTATTACCGCTTAAATGCAGTAATTCGCAATGACCATTTTCGTTCACTTCTATGAATCAAATGCTTGTTAGATTATCCGGTCACTCCTATTATTGCTTCCTCGATGGCTATTCAGGATATTTCCAAATAGGCACTGATCTTGAAGACCAAGAGAAGACGACCTTTACATGTCCCTTTGGCACTTTTTCCTATAGGTGTATGCCTTTTGATTTCTATAATGCCCCTGGCACCTTTCAGCGATGCATGGTTAGCATCTTCCAGAGTTTATGCAAAATTTCGTTCATGTCTTTATGGATGATTTTAGCATTCACAGGGACTCCTTCAATTCTCTCTTACACTATCTAGTACTCGTGCTAAAGAGGTGCATTGGGACCAACCTTCTCTTAAACTTTGAGAAATGCAACTTTATGGTGGAAAGGGGAATTATTCTAGGTCATATGATGTCGGCTCAATGTTTTGAAGTTGATAAGGCCAACATAGACACTATCAAATCCCTACCCCATCCCACTTTAAGGTAAGGTAAATCGTGATTATCGACGGGAGTGAGAACATTGGCCCACTCCCTTAATACATGATACCTAATAAACTACCCCTGATCTAGATGATACAACCAGGTGGCAAAAAAGATGCTAACCCCTTCGTGATGATGGGGGCCTGTAGAAACCATCCATGAAAATACTGAGGGGCATGAGAAGAAACTCACTAGCCCCTCACACCATGCAACTTCCATGAAATCGGTAGTGTGAACCAGCTCTTGTGTCGTGGTTTGTTCCCCATGGGTGTCTTTCAAACCGAGAGTGGTCTCGGCCTTCAAGTGAAGTAGTATGGTTTCTTCTCCAGGGAGAGCTGGCACACCGCTTCCATCATGTACACCTCTAAGATGAAGATAAAGAGGTGTTATTGGCCTTTGATAACGATCTCTGGATGAGTGCCGAGGTTTTTTCTTTGGGGTTGAGAGCAGATTGACCGTAGTCTGTGGTGCTCCAAAGTTTTCCCCACAGATATACCTCCTAGTGATGAAGAGGCCGGGTATAACTTCTACCGGGCACGCCCCGCGTAACGGTTTTGTAACTGTTCTTCCCATTTTGGGCAAATGGACAGCCTATTACAATTTTACAGTTTTCAGTGCAGCGCAGACAAAAAGCGCAACCATCAAATCCAAGTGATAACTAGCAAGGGGCTAATTAATTAGCGTACGCAAAATTAATTACCCCCATACCCAACCTAAATGGTCATGAAACTAAAATATGAAAGCAATGCAGCCAGATGAAGAAACGTTACTGGGAAAGGCGGTTTTTTTCCTCGATTCAAGCACTCCATCCCTTCGAGGGCCAAGAACTCAACCCCTTCGAGGATAGAAGACTCTACCCTTTCGAGGGCCGAGAACTCCACCCCTTCAAGGACAAAAGACTCCATCTCTTCGATGGCCGAGTACTCGACCCCTTCGAGGATAGAAGACTCTATCCCCTCGAGGACTGAGTATTCGACCCCTTCGAGGACAGAAGACTTCATCCCTTCGAGGGCATAGAACTCGACCCCTTTGAGGATAGAAGGCTCTATCCCTTAGAAGGCCGAGAAATCGACCCCTTCGAGGACAGAAGATTCCATCCCTTCGAGGGCCGAGAACTTGACCTCTTCGAGGAAAGAAGACTCCATCCTTTTAAGGGCCGAGAACTCAATGCCTTCGAGGACAGAAGACTCCGTACCTTCAAGGCCGAGAGCCACCCCTTTGAGGATCCCCCATCTACCCCTCAAGTCTTCTACCTGTCGAGCCATTGGCACACGAACGCTAAGTATCCATCCCTCAAATCCTCAATGTCTCGAACCCATAGTCTCAAGGGTATTTGTCAAACACTTGGTGCTCGAATCCACTTGTTAAGAGTTCAGATTCCCCTCTCAAACATATTCATCCCGAGTAGTCGAACCACCTTCCCTTTCATCATTCTGCCAACCACTCGAGCCTCCATTCGAGGGGACAAGCCACTAGGGTTTAAGACCACTGATCTGGCCTTCTCCCATAGCGGGTTATTTTACCCAGCCACCGTGAACCGGGTTGAAACCTTAGTGTGCTTCTGCCCCGCTTATTCTTTTTTGGGTTTTTTGACCCGGCGGTGCCAAAAATGGGTCTCGCTTCCAAATCTGATTCAACGCCTAAGACATAATTTTCCATCACTGTTGAGTGGCCTGATTCTGGGAAAATTTGAGCCAACATCCTCCAAATAGACCACCCATTATGAAAAATCTGCTCCCTTCGTTCTACTTAATCTGGGCTTTATTATGGAATTGAAAAAATGAGGACAGTACATTGGGAATATCATCATAACGATTCCTAATAAATCAAATCACCATGGTCGGCCACCACAAGAGCTCTATTCAACCAACACACATCAAAGCATCTCCTAACATCCATCTTGAATTCGACTAATCCCAATGTATGAACCCCATCCAACAATAACATTCAAACACCCAAAATCAAGAATTCCATATGAGTGTTCATGAGGGATGAAATAGTTCTGAGTTTTGGCATAAACATATCAATTTGGATGAAGTTTCAAGTTTAAAACAAGCAAACAAGGCCAGGAAGTGACCGGGATCTGAACACAAGCAAGGCCGGAATGGTAATCGGGAACTACACACAAGCAAGGCTAGAATGGTAACCGGGATCTACACATAAGCAAGGCCGAGGGGTTGACTGGGTTCTGGACACAAGCAAAAGCAAGGTCGGTGGTTTTTCCAGGTTCTAAACACTAGCAAGGCCGGTGCTCGAGATCTGAACACAAGTTAGGCCGGAGATAGCCCGGGGTTTTAACACAAGCAAGGCCAGTAGTTGACCGGGGTCTGAACACAAGCAAGGCCAGAGGTTTCCCGTGATTTGAACACAAGTTTTCCCTCTCATAAATTCCGTAATGAACTCCCCCAAATGCTAAAATTTTACACCTCAACTCATCACTACTCCCATCCCCACATGAAACACCATTACTTTCCACCAAGAACAACACAAATTCATACAGATTCCTCTTAGAGGGATACTATAAAATCCACACAAATTCTTCAACCCAGATTATATCTACCAACGAAAGGTGAAAACTTACTTGGGTAGAGATAGATCTTCATCTGATGATTCCAAATCTGAGGTCGTCTTCCGTGGTGCGTGTGAGTCTTTGTCAAAAAAATATTCCAATCTTCAAAACCGAGAAGAAGGTCTTCCTCTAAGAAAACCCATTTTAAGTTTGGGTCTTCAAAATCCAAGATCGAAGGTCCGATCTTCCACCAAAAATTTCAAGATTCGAACTTTAAAACTCCAAAAGAAAGAAACCCAGATTCAGATTTCTCCACTCCAAGAACTGTGACAAACCATACATTGAAAGAATCCTGGCGAGGAATCCAACAAGAGTGTTGGATTCCTTGCTGGAAACTAATAGCCGTGAGTGAGGAATGAGAAGAAAAAAACACCGATGTGCTGGAGAGGACTGCATCCTTTTTCTTTTCGCTGGAATCATTTTTCACAAAGAGAGAGAAAGATGCATCACTTTTCTGTACTTGAGAGCTCTGTCACCCCATCCCACTAATGTTAGGGATGCAGGTCATTCTTAGGGCACACCGGTTTCTATCGGCATTTTATTAAGGATTTCTCTAAGATTTCCTCTCCTTTATGCAAGTAAATGCAAAAAGATGCTAGATTGAAAGTAGATGAGGAAGGTCAGAAAGATTTTGATACATAGAAAACCATGCTTGTGACTACCCCTATTATCAAACCCCTGGACTGGTCCATTCCATTTGAGATTATGTGTGATGCTACTGATTACGCTATAGGAGCAGTTTTAGGTCAGAGGGTAGGTAGAGTACCAGACATCATATATTATGCATTGCTAACCCTTAACGATGCTCAATGCAACTACTCCATTACGGAGAAGGAGTTACCAACCGTAGTATTTGCCTTAAAGAAGTTTAGACAGGACCTATAGGGAACTGAAGTCATAGTATATACAGATCAAGCGGTGCTTCTCCATTTGATGACCAAGAAACAAGCAAAGACTAGAATCCTTAGGTGGATATTGCTTCTAAGTGAATTTGACCTTGATGTACAAGACAAGAAATGAACTGAAAAAGTACTAGTGAATCACCTAAGTAGACTACCAACCCTCGAGAGCCCAAAATACACTAAGGTAATGGCAAAGTTGGAACCCATTCATGAAGAGTTTCCCGACGAACAATTGTTCGGGGTGACAACGAACCAACCTTGGTATGCCGATACAGTAAATTATCTGACAACAAGAGAGTTTCCCCCATCATTTGATTAAGTAAGAAAGGATAGGTTGGTAAATGAGGCAGGAGATTATTTTTGGAATGATTCCTTCTTGTGGAAACATTGCTCCGACCAAGAGGTTAGGAAAATATATTCCCGAGGATGAGGGAGGACCTAACCTTAGATTGTGCCATTCCTCCAAAGTTGGGGGACAATTTGGGTAAAAAGGGACAGCTTGGAAAGTAGCCAATTGTGTCCTTTATTGGCCTAAGATGTTGAGAGATCCCCAAAATTTTGTGTCATCATGTGATCAATGCCAAAGGATAGAAAATATCTCATTGAATAATTAGATGTCCCAAGTTTTTTCAATATCGGTTGAGATCTTTAATATGTGGGGTATGGATGTCATTGGTCTTTTCTCAAATTCAAATGGGAATTATTAAATCCTAGTGTTAGTGGAATACATGCCCAAATGGGTAGAAACCAAAACAACAAAGAGAAATGACTCGGAGACAGTAGTGAGATTCCTCAAATCTAGCATTTTCTTACGTTTCGGTGTACCCCAAACCATAATTAGTGATAGTGGAACTCATTTTCATAACAAAGTCGTGGGAAAATTGCTTGAGAGATACGGAGTGACCCATATGACATCCACTGCTTACCACACACAAACCAATGGACAAGCTGAGGTATCCAATTGGGAGATTAAAGCCATCCTTGAAAAGATAGTGAACACCTCTTGAAAGGATTGGAGTGCCTTGTTGGATGATACTCTTTGGGCCTTCAAAACCACATACAAGACTCTAATTAGCACGTCACATGTCCGGTCTTTTTTGTCAAAAGGTTCCATCTTCCCGTTGAGCTTGAGTTCAAGACTCACTTGGCCATTAAAAGCCTAAAAGCATAGGAAGTTGCAATTGCAAGAGTTCGTAAAAATGAGGCACAACTCCTATTATACCACTTTGATCTATAAGGAAATAATGAAAGGCCAACATGACGAGAGTATAATAAAAAATTTCTTTGTGGGACAAAGAGTTCTTGTTTACCAATCAAGGCTACGTCTCTTTCCCGGCAAGTTATGATCAAAGTGGAAAAGCCCGTATGAGGTGACTAAGTTGTATGATCAAGGAGCGAAAGAAGTTAAGAATGAGAATGATGGCACAAAATTTTTAGTGAATGGGCTAAGGTTGAAACCCTACTTTGAGCGGGGAGCCTTGGGAGTGAACAAGGATGGCAATCCCTTCCTTCATGAGCAAAGTTTTTGATGACATGATCTAGCGCAAATAAGTCTTGACTACGAAAATAAAGAAACATTTTTTGAATATTTTTTATTAGTAGGTTTTGGAAATTTGTTTTCTAATAACTTGTTGATAGTTTTTTTTGGTTTGGAATGAAATTATGCTAGGTTTTCATGTTTATGTGTTTTTGGTGTTGATTTGTCTTAGGGATGTTTTGAATGCAAATTTGGTGGTGTGACTTGCTTGGTAACATTTATAGTTTGTGCTTGGGTAGTTGTTTTGGAAACCTTTGGTGGTGTAATTTTATTTTTTCATTTCTTCATGTAGTACAAAGCCCATCTTTAGGACAGTTATGCTACACCAAAAAATTGAAAATTTTGAAAAAATGAAAAAAAAAAAAAATATATATATATATATATATACCCAACAAAGTTGGACCCGAAAGGGAAACTTAGAAAACAATGGGAAAAGCCCAGATAGGTCGAATGTCCTAGGTAAAAATGAGAGGCTAGGCTCGGCTAGGTTTACGAACCTAAGAAAAAATGAGAGGCCATATGGAAAAAGGTGAGAATGTAAGCTCAACATGTGTGAAAGCTATGATGAAAACTCAAAAGGGATCGTAGGCAAAGTGAGAGAAATTGAGGGAAAATTGAATCTAAGTTGACGATTCATTGGCATTAACCTTAGTTGTAGTCAAGTTGAGAATCTAGAGTTGTCCTTGGTCACAATCAAGTCGAGGATCTTTTGGGTTTCCTTGAAGGTGTTTTTGGCAATGGTTCTTGGATTTCTTTTGTGGATCTATTTGGGAGAGTAAGCTAGTTCAACACTCATCATTCTTTCTTACAGTTTTCTTCACTATATTTTGGGTGGCTATGTTACTTTAGCATCTTCGGGGAGTGTGAGAGATGTGAGATTCTTACTTCCTTGGGGGAGCTAGGATAGCTTGGGAATAAGTGCATTGGCTAACTTATCTTTGAATGTTATACTTCGCTTAGACCTTTTGTTATTTTTATTTAGTCAGGGATGAGTAAAGGTTTAAGTGTGGGGGATTGATGTGCACTGCATTGCATGCGTTAACCAATGTATTCGGCACAATAATTGGCATGTTTTACTAGTTGGATTGCTAGTTTTAGTTAGGTTTACCTGACAAAGGGCTTGGACGACCATGTTTGGTTTTCATGTCTAAATCCCAAGTTTTGTAAAACTAATTGGAACTAATGGACACATTGTGTTCAAGAACACCTAGATCTTCACATATGATCTCATTAGTAGGTTGCTCATGGATACTTTGATTATCTTTGCAAAAGTTCATTTGCAGGGATGGTAGAAGATATTGAAAATCATTCACAAGTGTAGTAGTAGATTGAAGACCATGGACTCTAAAGTGTGGTATTTAGATAGATTTAAGCCCATGAAAGGCATATTCGAAGTTTAAAGAGGCCTAGGAAGAAGCGAAGTAATTGTTTTCCGAGAGTTGCACAAAGTTATAGGAAATATTTGAGAAGAATCATCCCTAAAAGATGGCGCCATTAGATTTTTCTTCTCAAGCGTTATAAAATCGACTACAAGAAATCTCAAATCGGAGCAAGGGTTCATCTGTAAAAGAGCAAACAAGTCAACTGGTCAAACCAGCCGCAACCAGTATGGATCGTACAAGGCCAGCACAAGGTAGTGGTCTTTTCCAACCAACACAAGCCGTACCAAGCCCTAGCATAGACCGTGCCAATCTGAGCCGGCCGTATGACACATGTCTTCTATTCCCTCCAAAATTTAGCTAAGTATGGGCGCAGACCATTCCATTTCAATTTGGCTAAGTATGGGCGCGTTGTTTCAAGTAAAAAATGTCAAGACTAGCCTACGGGGTGTCAATAATGACACGACACATTCCATGATACTAAGAAAAATTAGGATTCAGTTAACGTCCCACGCTAAATGACACAGGGTACGAATCAGAAGATCAAAAATTGAGCTCCAGCCGATGAACCGTGTCGATCGATATGGACTGCGCCAGCATAATGCTCACGGTTTGTGCTAGGATTGACAGCTAACTCTGGTACAAGGTAGCGGGCCGTGCGAAGACTGTCGTCACCCGCCAGCACGTGGGAATGATATATCCATTTTATGTGCATAATTTAGTTCTTTTTGGGGTCACTTTTGTGCTCTTTTATCATCAAGAGGTTATGTTTTACCTTGAAATTCTCTTAGGAGGGGTAAGAGCAACTTTACGCTCTTTTACCTCTTCTAAGTGGATTTTGCGTGACAAGGAAAGAACACGGAGGCATGAAGACTAGAGGCCATTAAAGATCCCATTTTTGAAGACTTTTGAAAACTTTCTTCGAAGACATGAAGACCAGAGGCCACCGAAGACCATTTTTTAAGACATTGAAGACTTGAAAAATGAGAGGAATTGCTATGAAGATAAATTTTTACCACAAGAAGAAGATGTGAAAACATGATTAAATTCTGGCACCCACAGCGAGTAGCGATGGCCTCGTCGCGAGACCGTCGTGAGTTGCGACAAATGGGTGGCTAGAATTTAACCTTATCCTTTTTGTACTATAAATAGCACTCTCTTTCCTCTCATTCATATCTTCTTCATCTGCATTTTTGGTACTATTTAGAACCTTATTTTGTTCCATTTTCATCTTTGAATTCTCTTGTATTATGTTTAGCATTAATTAGTATGAACTTTTGTAGCTAAATATAGTTCTTGGGAGCAATTGACTAAGGCTTCCAAGCCTATGTCTTAAGAACAATTTGTAGCCTATTTGATACTATTACTACTATGCATTTATGGAGCTTTGAATATGTTTATTAATGTCATTAATGTTATTGAAAGCTTGAGTATATGAAGTACCTGTATGATATGCTTGTTAGGGTTTGGAGAAATGGGTTGATTTCCCCTTTTCTTGATAGGAAATCCAAGAGCATGATTTAGAGCTTTTGATTGTTTTGATGGATTGATAATCTCTTGATGAATATGATCATTTTGAACTCTTTGTCATGTTTGTTTCTTGTACAAATGAGAGAAGTCTATGAACGTTGAACGTTCTTGACTAATCATGTGTAAATGCATAGATTGGTTAAATGATTAGACACGGTGTAGTGTTTATAAGTGTTTCCAAGCTTGTTGATTCTTCATGTTTAACACCATCAATGGGATATTATTAGTCGTGTTTCGACTAAGGGAGTCATTTGTGAAGTCGGACAAGAGATGTCAAATTCACTCTTTCAAACTACTATCTAAGAAGGATAGAAGTTTATTCTTCACAACAAGTAGTGAAAGTAGTAAATAGGTTGCATGTTCAATGATGGATAAGAGGCTTGGAATTGAAAGTCAATTGCGCCCAAGGTTCCGTTAATTGTTGGTTTAACACCTCTTAGTGTTATTGCATGCTTTACATATTTAACTTGCTTGATTAGTTAACTTGTCTTTCAATTTATAACTTAGGATCAAAACCAACCAATACCCTTCATTTACATGCTTTTATATATATGTGTGTGTGTGTGTGTGTGCTTATATCTAGTATGTTTTCTCCTATATATGTTTAAACACTTGGAAAGATCCCTCTTCTCGTGGACGACCCAAACTTACCATTATCTACTTATTGTAGATAGGAAGCATTAGGGCTTTAAAATATAACTTTGAGAGGTATGGCGATGACCTCCCAAATTTTGGCGCCACTTCCGGGGAAGAGGCATTTATTTTTAAGTGTTTAAGCATATTATGATCAATTATGTGCTAGTTGTAAATATTTGTTAGTTTTCTTTGGTTTTGATTTCTCAGTTGATTTGCCATTTTTGCTTGGCTTGGAGATGTATTGTTTGAGTTCTTGGTGTATGGTTCGTACGCGATCCTCTTCACAAGAACCCCTACACTACGACCCCGAGTTAGATTTTAATTTGAGATGGGCTAGGAGGATTTCTTTGGAAAGTGTGAGTAACACCCCTCCTAGTGACCATTTTGTGGATACATATTCCTCTATGGAACATAAACTTAAGCATGAAGATGAGCATCCGGGAGGGGGGCCTCAACATCCTCCTCTCCAAGGGCGAGTTCCTCCTGTCCACCAAAGAGAAATTCCTTTGGGGCAAGCTTTGTTGAGAGACCTCATGGCCTCGAACCTCGATTAACAACCAATGTGCATCGAGTATCCTGTGGTTGGACCAAATGGGCACTTTGAGCAAAAAACCAGGTTCAACAACTTGCTACCCATCTTCCTTGGTAGGCAAGGGGAGAATGCCAACAAACACCTTACAGAGTTTCACATCTTGTGTGGTGGTACGGTTCCACATGGAGTGGATGAAGATTTCAATAAGTTGAAGGCATTCGCGTTCAAACTAAGGGTGGTGCAAGAGATTGGCTCCACTACCTACCGCCCAAGAGCATTAAGAATCGGCTTGATATGAAAACGAAGTTGCTAGCCAAATACTTTCTGGTCTCTAGATCTGCCTCCTTGAAGAAGGACATAAGCAACATCCTCCAATGGCATGAAGAATCTCTCTTTGACTATTGGGAGAGGTTCAAGAAGCTTCATGCAAGTTTCCCTGATCACGGTTATTCAGAGGGAAATTTGGTTTATTACTTCCACAATGGCCTTCTTGATGAAGATCAAAGGTTGGTAAGAAGTTCTTGTGGTGGCACCCTTGGGAACAAAACATCCTCCGAGGCTATGCAATTGTATGAAGAGCTAGCGGAAGAATTCGAGAAACTTTAGCACAAGGGCCGATTTGAGAAGGAGAAATCCAATGCCCGCAAGTGACTCTTCAAATAGTGTAAATCTTGAGAATCAAGTATTGGCCCTTGCATCTATGGTCAAAACGTTGATGAAGAAGCCTGGGAATACGCCACATGTTAAATCATGTGAAATTTGTTACTTGGCGCATCCTACGAACACTTGCCCCACTTTGCAAGAGGACTATATTGAGGAGGTGAGTGCCATGGGATATCAAGAGAATCAAGGCTACCAAGGCTACTAAGGATATCAAGGTGGGTAAGGCTACCAAGGTCACCAAGGCTACCAAGGTTATCAAGGGAAATCGTGATAACCTGAACCACCGGTATGGAAACCCTCAAGGAAGCTAAAACCCTCAACCATATTGGCCTCCTCAAAAATAGTATAGGGGCTCCAAGACAAACCCAGAGACCAAGGGAAGAGCTCGGGGCTAACAAAGGATGAGGTGATGCAAGCCATTCACCGGTTGGGCATGTGTAATTGAGAAATTCCAAGATGAAGCCAGGGAAAGTATCAAGAACTTGAAAACTCAAGTGAGTCAAATATCTCAAGTGGTGAATTGGATGGAGGCTTGAGAAAAAGGCTAACTTCCCTCCCAACCGGAGATCGATCCTCGATAAAATATGAGTGTAATCTCATTCAAAAGTGGAAGGGAGGTGAAGGAGCCCTAAGAAAGTGTTGTTACTGAGCAAGAGGTTGAAAAAGAAGAAGATCATGAGAAGAAGGACGGGAAGTTAGCCATGGGGAACAAAGGATAAGAAACAAAGGTGGAGACATTTGTGCCAAGATCGGGATCAAATCCCAAGACCTTATCCCCACCTCACAAGAAATCAAGAGGGTTGGAGATCCCTATCTATGTGCCGGAACCACCGTTTCCAGAGGCATTAAAGGATAGGAGGACCAAAGAGGACAACAAGGACATCTACAAAGTCTTTTGTAGATGCGAGGTAAATATTCCACTCTTAAATGCTCTGAATCATGTTCCTAGGTATGCTAAATTCCTTAAAGAATTGTGTACCGTCAATAGGAAACAACAATTGAAAAATTAGGAAAAGAATGTGAAGAGTGAATATGTCTCCACCGTGTTCAATGATGAAATGCCCGCCAAATGTGATGATCCGGGAATGTTTACAATCCCTTGTGAGATACGAGGAAAATGTGTTAATAAGGCCATGTTAGACTTAGGGGCTTCAATCAATGTAATCCCATACTCCTTTTATAAAAGTCTAAATCTAGGCAATTTTCACAAAACCGGTGTTGTCATCCAACTAGCCGATCCCTCTAGTACATACCTGAAAGGTATTGTGAATGATGTGTTGGTAAAAGTGGATTCTTTAACATTTCCCACAGAATTTTATGTTCTTGAAATGGGAAGTGACAATAGTGCTAAACCTATTCTTTTAGGAAGGCCATTTCTAGAGATTTCAAGAACCATAATTAATGTGCATAAAGGAACATTAACCATGGAATTTAAGAGGCGGAGGGTAGAATTTGACACTAATAATTCTAGTGATCGCCCTAATAGATATCATGGTTGCCAAACTATTCATGTTATTGATGACGAAGGGCAAGATGAAATTGAGCCCAGAAATGGTAGTTCCTTAAATGTTGCCATAGATGATGTTTTGAGTGATAATTTGAATTCAAATGATGTAAGTAACTTGAAGGAAAGAAACAATGAATGCACTCTTGGGGATGCAGCATCCAACCCTTTTCATGTGTCTACGGGTAAGCTAGTAAGGGTTTTTTTCCCTTCATCTCTTGAGAAGACTTCGGTGGAAGAGTGCAAAACACCACCAAAAGATCTAAAATGTTCATCCCTTGGAAAACAAGAGCTACCCCTGAATACTTACGTGCTTGAGATCACCATGGAACAAAAAGGTGAGTTGTTAGAGATGTTAAGGGAATGTGAAGAAACCCTAAGATACTTAAAGGAGGTTTTGTTGGGGGACAATTCAAATCCAGATTATTTTAACCCTGACCGAGGAAAAGGGACCGATAATCTTTGTTCATTTTGTGATTAAACCCCAAGAAAGGGAGTAAGTCATGCCGACGACATTAAATAAACTTGGTTTTGATCATCCGGATCGTCATTTGCAACTTTCCGTTCATGTTGCTTGGTTTTGGATTTTGTCATTAAGTTTCATTCTTTTGCTTTATGCTTTTCGTGGGTTGTTTTTCCATGATTTTGTAGCAATTTTGAAGCCAAGGAACTGGACTTTTGAAGGAAAAAAATGCTTGGAGTCAAGAAGGAAACTTGGACAAGAGAAGGAATCAGAAACAAATTTCTACTTCCCAGGTTAGTAGTCTGTCGCGAGTCGCGACCACATCGTCGTGAGTCGCGAGTTGTGATGAAGTGGTCGCAATTCATGACCAAATCAGGAGTTTTGGTTGACAAATGGAGGTCTCGGCCTCAATTGTTTGTGAGTCGTGATGGCCTTGTCGCGAGTCGCAATCGCCTCATCGTGAGTCGCGATGGAGTGGTCGTGAGTTGCGATGTAAGCAGAAATTGTGTTAAAATTCAGCTCCTGGCCTCCACTTTTCACGAGTCGCGATGGCCTCGTCGCGAGTTCTCAAGACATCAACCCCTCAAGACCAGTCAAACGCCTAATCCTATCAACCCTTCGAGACATCATCCCCTCGAGACCTCAGATCCTTGAAGCCCTAAGCCCTTGACTCAAGCTAAACCTGAAAGTCCATCACTCTCTCGAGGCCAGTCCTCGACAATAGCCCTCGAGACATTATCCCCTCGAGACCTCGAGGCCACAAGCCCCCGACTCAAGCAAAACCCAAAAGTCCATCACCCTCTCAAAACTAGCCCACGAGAAATCATCCCCTTGAAACCTTGAGGCCGCAAGCCCTCGACTCGAGCTGAACCCGATAGTCCATCATCCTCTCAAGACCAGTCCTCGAGACTAGCCCTCGAGATATCTTCCCCTCGAGACCTCAAGACCACAAGCCCTTGACTCGAGCCAAACTCTAAAGTCCATCACCCCCTCGAGACATCATTCTCTCAAGACCAGTCCTCGAGACCTCAGGTCCTTGAGGCCAGAAGCCATCAACTCGAGTCGCAAGCCGAACCTCTCGAGACATCAGGGCCGCAAGCCCTCGAGGCTGCGAGCTGAACCTCTCGAGACCTCGGGCCCTCTAGGCTAGAATCTCTCGAGACCAGTGAAGCTTTTTAGTTGGGTGAGACCAACGCCCTTAAGACATCATCTTTCATACTCAAGCCTAGCCAGACCCGAGCCCCTCGAGGCATCATCCTTCATCCTCGATCCTAACAAGACCCGAACCCCTCGAGACCAAATCTTTCATATTCGAGCCTAACCATACCCGAGCCCTCTCTACCCATTACGAGTCGTGACAAACACGTTGCAAGTCGCGACAGGCATACAGGTCTGCTTTAAAAAATGGCCATAACGTTTTTGCCACAAACACATCCACACTTCCACCACTGCTTTTCACCTTCCTTAGCCTTTCCTCCACCAAATGATCATGGCTCGCCGCCGCTAACCGCCGATCTCCGCCGCTCACAACCACCACTCTATACCCCATCCCTTTTTCCCAATCTCCACCCACAAATCACCATAAAACTTTGAAGAACACAAACCCTAGAATTTCAGGGTTTTGTGACTTTGGGCAATTCAATTTCAAATTGATTGTGGGATTTCTCCTTTCTTCTGCTTAAGCATTTAAGTGGTATATTTCTTCACTTTATTGAGCTTCAATTGTGATTATAAATGTATACTCTATTTATTGGATATTGTGTAGATTATGTGTGATGCCTTAGGAAATTAAATTGTTGGACCTTGGTTGATTTTGGTGAATATATTGTGCTTGCAATTTAATTTGATGGGTATTGTGCGCATATTTTGTGGTTGGGGCTTGGATTGTATTGTGCTTGTTTGATTTTGGATTGTGTGCATCTGTGTTGCTTTGGCTAAGAATAGATTGTGACTTATGCTACATATGAGGCATGTTGGCCCTTGATTAAACATAGTTGTTATTTGGATAAAATGTTATTGTGCTTTGCAATGTTATTTTGCTTAGTGTAGTTTTGCCATGGGACATGAATGTTAACATTATTAATGTACTAATGGTGGCTAAACTAGTTGAGTACAACAGTGGTTTTGAGATATAGCATATTGATTTCAACTATGTGAGAACTTCATGGACTTGAGAATATGGGCTTATTGGAGTTAATATAGATTGTTTATGCAATTGTGATTAGGACTTGAACTAGTTGACTTGATTTTGATTTGGTTTGTGATGATGAACTAGTTCAAGGTTGAGTAAAAATTTGCAATATTGAACTTCATGGACACATGTTCCTGTGCGTTTAACTTATTTGTTGTGGTTGTTTGATATGGCCCCCACGAAGAGACCCAGGGCTCCCCCCCCCCCCGAGGTGAGCGCACCACCGCTTCACCTCTGCCTTCTCCACCGGCTCCGGAATTGAGCCCTGTACCTCCCCCTTGGGATAGGTACATGGGTTTGACCCGGATCAATATGTCCTATGCTGAGAGGTGGGAGGCCCTGGAAAGGCGTCAACTCAAGGAGATGAGCTTTGTAGACGTGCCTAAACTAGATGCTTTTAGGCTCACCAAACCTGGCAGATGCCTCCTCACAAAGGGGGGGAATGGAAGGGTTCATGAGTAGGAGCGTTCCCTCTTACCGGAGATACACCCTGGAGTTCCTGTCCATGGTCTGTATAAGAAGCATGAGAGGTGATCAACCATGTGAGAGGTGCATTTCTTTTCACTTAGATGATATATCTAGGCAAATGACAGTTTCTCAAATCGAGGATGCGTTTGGATTTGACACTGCGGAGATACGGGTCAGGCTGGACCCACATACCCATGAGCGATCGATCCTTTTACCTGAGTACTTAGGATTTTTTTCCTCTGACTTACTTTCCGTGCTTAAGGAGGCGCACTTCCTTTCTGATCACTACTGAGAGGTTAGTTAAATTTAAGATGCTCAGTGCCACATGGACCACAAGGCTATTCCATTGGTTGTATGGCACGAGGAAGGTAACATTCATGGCCCTTCCTCAGCCCAACAAGACAAAGTTGGAATTTGATACATCTCTAGGAGACATGGCAATTTCACCTGACTACTCATGTAAAGATGACTTCCAGCGTGAGTTCTACGACCTTGGCCCCATTCCCGTCCAGCGCAATAATAGCACCCTATCATTTTCTAAGTGACAGCAGCAGCAACACACCCAGCAGCACTCCCTATAGCCTCCACTAGAGACCAAGCCGATACAGGAGAATGATATGCCACCTCACTATTCCCAGCCTCCACCGGACTTCTATGAGCGGATGATGCAGACTATGCAGGATGGATTCCACCACCAGGAAAGCATGATATTGGAGCTTAATGTATTTGTCTCCCAGACCTTGATCGACATGGATGGGGAGATTGTTCACCTGTCAGCTCGCATCCATGAGATGCAATCCTAGGCAGGCGGTGATCCGGGAGGGAAGAGGTGGAGAGCTAGGAGGCAGAGGAGTATGGAGTGGCTGGCACATTATCAGCAGTGCTATTTAGGTGGTGGCCCTTCTTCATCACATCAGTGATTTGTGAACACCATATATTTACCCTTTCCATACTTCGCTTTGTACGTTTTTACCCTATTGTCTACATTGAGGGCAATTTAGTGTTCTATGTATGGGGAGAGGTATCTACTTTGAGATGATTTGGATTGAAGACACTTTTGCATAACCTTTTGTTTTTTTTGGATATTTTCTCCCTTTTGTTTTGGGATGTTTTTCTTTTGATGTACTTGGATAATGATGGCTCTGATACTTTTCTTAGCCTTAACATTTGGAAAGCACTTTGCTACTTTTGGATTGGAGATACGTGAAAAATAGTGAAAATTTGAAAAAATATATATATAATTAAAAATAATAATAAATAAAAAGAATCCCGCTAAGTTGAAAACCCGAGAGGGCAACTTAGGCAACATTGGGGCCCGAATAGGTCGAAAGCCCAAATGGGCGACCTAGGAAAAAATGAGAGGCTAAATGTGCGGAAAAAATGTGAGATGTGAGCTAAAGAAACATAATGTGTGGCTAGGATGAAAACCTAAAAGGGCTCCTAGGAAAAATGAGAGAAAACGAGAGAAATTGAAAAATGTTAAGTGTTCACTCATTTGCCGGCGTTGGAGTCATAAGGTTGCGGTGACCATATGGATGGATCGGGTAGCTTGACATCTTGAGGACCTTTTGGGAGTGGAAAATTTAGCGGGAGAAGACGAAGTAAGTTATGAAATTCTGGATCGTTAATATACTTTGTTTTTAGGTTGATATATTGATATAAAGTGGAGCATGTGTTTTGAACCTTATACATGTCTTTAGCTCACCTTGTATCATTGGATTTGGGATTGTCAATTCGGGATTTACAGATGTTTTTAGGAAATCAATGAATTGATGGGTTGATATGATTTGGGTAGATTTAGGAATAGGGGTTGTGGGAAACTTCTCATTTGACCTTAACATTGGGATGTGTAATATTGAGAGTTTTGTGAGGTATTGATTTGGGGGAATAGTAGTTAGGATGTGGATATGTCATTTCCTTTGTATGCTTGGTTCTTTTATTACACGAAAGCGAGTAAGGTTTAAGTGTGGGGATGTTTGATATGTCCATTTTATGTGCATAATTTAGTACTATTTTGGTTCACTTTTGTGCTCTTTTATTATCAAGATCTTGTGTTTTACCTTAATATTCTCATAGGAGGGGTAAGAGAAACTTTACACTCTTTTACCTCTTCTAAGTGGATTTTGCGTGACAAGGAAAGTACACGGAGGCATGAAGATGGGAGGCCATTAAAGATCACATTTTTGAAGACTTTTGAAGACTTTCTTCGAAGACATGAAGACCGGAGGCCACCGAAGACCATTTTTAAAGACATTGAAGACTTGAAAAATGAGAGGAATTGCTATGAAGATAAATGTTTACCACAAGAAGAAGAAAAGAAAAAAGGATTAAATTCATGCACTCGTCGGAATTCGGGATGGCCTCATCGCAAGACCGTCGTGAGTCGCGATGAGCCCATCGCGAGTCGCGACCAACACATGGCCAGAATTTATCCTTATCCTTTTTGTACTATAAATAGCACTCTCTTTCCTCTCATTCATATCTTCTTCATCTGCATTTTTGGTACTGTTTAGAACCCAATTTTCTTCCATTTTCATCTTTGAATTCTCTTGTATTATGTTTAGTTGTTTAGCATTAATTAGTATGAACTCTTGTAGCTAAATTTAGTTCTTGGGAGAAGTTGTCTAAGGCTTCCAAGCCCATGTCTTAAGAACAATTTGTAGCCTATTTGATACTATTACTATTATGAATTTATGGAGCATTGAATGTGTTTGTTAATGTCATTAATGTTATTGAAAGCTTGAGTATATGAAGTACTTGTATGATTTGCTTGTTAGGGTTGGGGGAAATGGGTTGATTTCCCCTTTTCTTGATAGGAATCCAAGAGTAGGATTTAGAGCTTTTGATTGTGTTGATGGATTGATACTTGCTATATGAATATGATAATGTTGAACTCTTTGTCATGTTTGTTGCTTATAGCAAATGAGGGAATTCTATGAACTTCTTGACTAATCTCGTGTAAATGCATGAATTGGTTAAATGCTTAGACACGGTGTAGTGTGTATAAGTGTTGCCAAGCTTGTTGATTATTCATGGTAAATGCCATCAATGTGATACTTTTAGTCATTTTTTGACTACGGGAGTCATTGGCGAGGTTTGAAAAGAGATGTCGAATTCACTCTTGCAAACTACTATCTAAGAAGGATAGAAGTTTAGTCTTCACGATAAGTAGTTAAAGTAGTAAATAGGTTGCATGTTTAATGATAGATAAGAGGCTTGGAAGTTGAAGTCAATTGCGCCCATGGTCCTGTTAATTGTTGTTTTCATCTTATCTTTAGTTGTATTGCATGATTAACATAGTTCTCTTGCTTTTCTAGTTGTACTTTAATTTGATAACTTAGGATCAAACCAACCAAACCCCCCCCTTTTTTACATGTTTTTATATGTATCTATGTATGTATATGCCTAGTATGTTTTGTCCTATACATGTTTAAACACTTGAAAAGATCCCTCTTCTCGTGGACGATCCCAACTTTCCATTATCTACTTAATTGTAGATAGGAAGAATTAGGGCTTAAAAGTATTAACTTTGACCGGTACAGCGACAACCTCCCAGGGAACCTCAATCAGCAATTGCCGTGCTAGATGCCACCCCCCGTGTCGTTTGCAGCTGCTTGTGTTTTTGGCCTATTTTGGGCCCATGTTTAGGCCCAATTCCCTACTACTATATATGTGGACCTTTATCTACTAGGTTTTAAGTTTAGATTTTGAATGTAGATTTCTAAAGTAGGGTAGAGAGAAAAAAGAGCTTCTCATTCTCAATAAGATGGTGAACGCCACGTGGAGCAGATCGATTGCCAATAAGAGTTTGAAAGATGCTATGCCCTTTTTAAAATCTAAGCATGAGTCATCTAACTCATCTTTTTTGTGCAAAGGCGTAACCTTATTTGATGAGCTTGATCAATCTGACACTTCATGCATGAAAAATGAGAATGATTTCTTTTATGAATTCCTTGATGTGATGATATTGTTGACGAGTCCTTTACATTGCATGATTTTAGTTATGACATATCTGTGTCGAAATTCTTTTCTATGCTCACTAAGATGCAGCGGGTAGGAAAGAATGGCGAGGGTATAAAACCTCCTCGACCTCCTCCTAAACCTAATGGAATTAGCAAGGTACGGGAATTCATCTTCTATGGAAAACAAGGAATCTGAAAGTAAGGATGACACATTATGGACACCTCTCCACAATGATGTCATCATGGGTGGAGTTGTCGATGGAGTCTCCGGAGACCCAATTGTAGGTTATTTCAATTAAGATCCATGAAAAATAAATAAGTCGTGGGGACAAAAATAAAGATACGGCATTTATTCTTGCTTTTGTTTTGTGATTTTTAGTGGATAGATAGATTTTGCATGTTTTTGTGTGTGATGATGATTTTTAGATGAAACTCTTGTTGATTTGTAAATTTGAGTTCGAGTATCGTGATTTGGTTTGGATTGAAATAGAGCTGGTTGGATGACAATGTTTTTCAAAAAAGAGTGAAAAACTTTTATAAAAAGAAAGGGTCAAAAATGTTTGTAGCCTCGTGCTAGGGCACATCACAGCTGGTTCCACGAGATACAGCTCGTGTCACAGCACCTCAGCACGAGGGGGTCTCGTGTCAAGGCTCAGCCCGGCCCGTTCCACAAGATACGACTCGTGTCACAGCCCCTCAGCACGAGGAGGTCCGTGCAGGTGCTCTCAACACAAGGGTACACATGTCAGCATCCCATTTGAACTTTCAAATTGGACCAAAAATGCATATTTTATCAAACAATATGAATTTAAAGCTAAAAAATGCATTTTTGGTTCATAAATTTTGAAATTCCCTTATTCCTTTGGATTTTTTATGCAGAGAGTTCTTCCAACATCCCTTGTAATTAAATAGATTGGTACTTTTTTCCCCTAAAATTGCAATTTCAAAATTCCACCCTTATCTTAATTGTACCTCCCATCCTTATCACTCTTTTCTAAAATTTCAGATTCTTGCTACATTCTTCCACCTAGATCAGTCATTTAACATATTCAAGCTTTTCAAGAAACACTCACTCACACATTCTCTTGGTGAACTCGAAAAATTTGAACTTTTCTCTAAAAATTAGCATTGTTGCTTCTTTTGTGGATCTTTCAACTTTTACATTCAAATTCTGGGTAATCCTTTGAACTTCATGTTTACTTGCTTTGTTTAGCCTTGTGGTGTTGTTAAGTAAAGCATTAATCTTGAAAGTGAGTATGTTTTTGAGAAGTTACTTGGGTTGTGTGAATGATCATGTGTTCAAGTAAGTGTGGGTGGATTGATGTGTTGTTTTGCTTATTTGATATGAGCTTCATGTGTTGTGGTGATTTAGGAGGGATGATTCTTGATTGCATGATCTTGTTGATGGGTTGATATGATTTTCCATGAGTTTCTTGTTTAAAGATAACGGTTCTTGATTTAATAGCCTTTATGTTGAATAAGAAAAATGATCCCTTTTACCTTGGTTTTTTGTTAACCTAAAAAACTGAGGCAAGAAGTTCTTTTACCTCGGTTATTTTTGAAGCAAAAGATTTATTTTTCCTCGGTTATAAAAAAACCAAGGTAAATAATTGGTTTTTTACTTCGGTTATTATATGAGCCGAAGTAAAATATTAAAAAAAAGAAGTTAATAATGTTACCGAATAGTGTGCGATGTCGCTTATGTTGTGTTAGGAGCAGGCCTGATTTTACTTAACATGTTGTTTTAAGTGATACTATTGCAAATCCCTTTGCGAAGTTGCACACATGTAAAAAAATAGGTTAAAGTAAAGAACTTTACAGTGATAGAAAAGAATCCTCCCCTAATTCGTACACGACCAGTACCCTCTTTGTTCAATGTTTTTTAAATAACAGGATTATAAAATGATTTATTAAATAGTGCTCAGGTGAAATTACACATATAAAAAAGTACAGTCAATAGCATAATGTTCAAATAATATACTTAATTAATTAGAAAATCGTAGTCATAAGAATATCCTTACAAATAGTACATAAATTCGAATCAAAATTGTCCTTACACATACCAAAAATTACAATAAACTCAATCATCTCAGACAATGATGACCTTGACGATTGGTACCTTAGCTTCTATCATCTCAAAGAACAAGGAGTTCTTGATGCATTGGTTGTTTCCCCTAAAGAACTCGCCAAAACACTTTAGGGAAAGAGCCTTCATTTTCCCACCCCACAAGTAGTTCATATGCCAGTCTGTCCCGTAGCAGCCTAGCACTATGGGGGTCTTCTCAGTCGATAGGAGTTACACAATCTCTCACAGGATGCATTCACAGTAAAATATATTGATCATAAATATAAATGTATATATACATATATATGTTATTGTCAACAAATAAAATTTATTCAAGCACTTTACCAAAGTTGGTGAATTCCCAATGTCAGTTTTTCAAAGTGCAGTCGAAACATGGGTTATCAATAGCCAGTGAATGATGTTCAATGTCGAAGAAAAAAGGCTATAGGTGGCTCCGTTGTGCAGTGAACTGTACGATAACCAAAAAGTATTAGTTGTTACAAATTGTGAAGTTGTGTTAGTAAATATATGTGTTAATAGCTAAAATATCTTAAAAAATGGTCGATTAGACAATGCTTCGCCAACCATTAGCCCTACATCATAAGTGGAAATGTTAAGTGTGAAACTAGTGTATAAAATGCAATGTGCGATGACAACACATCTCTCGCAGAGGCATGTCGGTCCAAAGCATTAGGTTAGTCGACATACATATGCAACCTCACAAACTATTTAGTCAATGCAAACACAAGACCGAGACATATTTGAAGTCGCAAATTGTGAATCCAGATTATACTTAGTGGCCAAAACACGACGTTGGTATTATTTTAGGCTCATCGAAAGTCTGATCGACATAGTTGAGACATCGAAATTTAAAATAAGTTACTGAAACAATGAATATGTGACATTTTGTTGTTATATCATTGATCAAGTTGTGAATGATATGATACCAACGTCGCATAATTCAGAGGCAACAATGGCAAGAAACCCATAAAACCAGAAAAAATGAACCATTACAAAATAAAGTAATTCTCTTTGGAGACATACCAAAACATTGTCTAACTGAATTGTAAAGTAGGAATTAGAAATCATATTCACAAACCACATATCAAACATTGGAAAGTAAGAATTACCAAACATATCCACATACCACGGATAAAACATTTCAAAGTAATAATTGCAAAACATAGGTGTTAGGGGATTAGAAAATCCATACCTTTTTCCGAGGTATAAGAGAAGAGAGGGGAGGAAGCTGGAGACCGTTGTAATTCTTGGGAAATTTGTGGATAAATGCTTAAACTCATTGTTTATATCTGTCTTGTAACGATGTTGTTTTGAACCGCCTTGAATCATGCGACGTTTCAAAAATAATCGGTTTGGGATACATAACACCAAACATCTATCAAGTTCGGTTGAAACCATTGTGTCGTCCATCAACTAGTACGACTTTGCACCCCGGTCGGACTAGGCGACATGATGTCGACCACTTAACAAATTCGCAGCTTTACATGTGCCTACATGATGTCGACCACTTAGCGACTCCAATACAATATTTGTTTGCAACAACAATTTGGTAAGAGGGAGAAGGAATTATATATATTGATGGAAGGAGAGGACTGGAGTTACATATGAAGGATTCAATAACATTGAAATAAAATTCAAGAAATAAAACTCTTGAAATAAAATTTGAGAAGAACAAAAATTAAAGAAATATTGTTCCGAATTTGAATTAATTTGTTTTAAACAAGTGTTTAAAATTCAGTAATAGTCAAATCTACCGGGAAGAACAGTTACATAAAAAACTATGAGCCCAACACCATTTACCACCAAAAAAATATAGTGTGTCCCCAACCACGAGTTCGGGGTGAGGGTCCTGTACTTCTTGTCCCCACCAGAGGAATGCATCTCATACTCCCTTCCATTACACCGCAGCACAGCGGGCAACTTGTACGGCGGTAAAAGTTCTGAAATTCGGTCTGGAACGTACTGATTTATAAACAATGAATGACATTAATTGTAAATATGAATGTAACTTATAGAGAAAGTTAATTGAAAATATAATACATCATGTGTAACAAGGGAAGACTTACCAAAATCAAAATTGAACCAAAATTTGTTTGGGTAAGAGTGTGGACAATGTGCGGAAATACATCCACGAATGTGGTTTCGAGACAAAGATACTCATCCAAATAGCTAGGGATCTTAATTTGATCATTGAAACCGTAAATGTTATTATTAGAAAAAAAAAATTGAAATGACATATCATTTAAATAAGAACAAGAAATGACTTACCTCAATCAAGGCACGTCTACTCGTACCAGCACTGTTAGCCATGATTCATGAAATTTGATATAAATTGGTGAATTTAATCTATTTTGTGGCCCAAAAAAATTACTTAGCCGACATTCATCAGCGACATCGCTAACACGTCATGTCAGGATAATATTAAAGTTCACATGTCACCAAGACGTCACCACCCAGTCAGTATAACCGATTTTTTAAACGATAACAATGTGACATCACAAACTAGCAACGTCGTATTTAAGCCTAACAGACACATTCTCAACAATAGAAACCAGAGCAAAGAAAGATTATAAACAACAACTTTTGGCTAGTTGACAAATGAGAACTTCAAACCCAAAGTCATACTACTTTAGAGAAAACATCCATGGAAATTTGAATGTAGAAACAAAAAAAATTGGAATTTCCACCATATGCATATCAAATTTAATGACAAATACAAAAGGGAAAGTAATCTTGGGTATCTGTAAAGCATACCTTGGGGAAGATAGGGCCAAATACTGCTTATATTACCAAGTAGTTGAATGTTTGAAGTGATGTATGAGGTGGGCTCCGTATATATTCGTTACGGGTCATTGTGTATTCCGCCTCCTGACAGCGAGGTCGCAAATAAGTCGATAAAACCAAGAGGGTATCGAAACAAAAGCGACGTCGGTTAATCTAAATGTGGGCCTCACCATTTTAGCCCATTAGCAAAAGTTAAGGCCTATGTCAGTCCAACTGTACATGTGACGTTGCATGTTCATCGGGATTACAATTGGATCATTATAAGACCAATGCCGACCCGTATTGATGTGGGGATCAACATTTAGGCCCACTAGCAAAGCAACTGGGCCCACGTTTGACCAAAACGAGCAGGACTAACCTTAATAACGGTTAATTTTATATTATATACTACAAATTGAAGTTTATAAATTTTCATGAACTTTATAGACGTCCAGTTCGATGGGAATCAATTTTAACATAACCGGTGAATTTTATTGGCGTCTAGTTTGATGGGAACCACCACATAGAATCGAATGAAATTTTGTATTCTTGGTTTTTTAGGAAATAAAAAGAGAATAAGATTCTCTCCACCAAAGTTTTTAAAGCGATAGCACATGGCCTAGAGTAAATTGTAGCACATTACTTACAAGTATACAACGTGCCATTCTGAAGAACTTATGGATGTATATGTGGATTAAGACCAATTTCTTTATTACACTCGGATATTATAAGTTCAACTTCAGATCTGAAACTTTCTTTTTGGATTGATGGTAATTCGGTTTGGGACTAACAGTGTAATTTTTTAAATTTTGTACTTTGGTCCCTCCGACAAATTCGGAGAACTTGAAGTGTAAAACTGGAGATACCCTCAACCAAATCATCAATAAATGACCACAATATTCCGCTATGATCATGGACGAATGTACCAGGGTAATTCTCCATCATTTTTCTTAGTATTCCATTTTATACCCTTACGATAAGTTTTATGAAAATGATAATTTCCACCACATACAATCATATGAAATTTCATATTCTTGATTTTTTTAGGAAATAAAAATAAAATAGAATTATGTCATTGAATTTTTTTAAAGTGATAGCACATGACCTAGAGTAAATTGTAGCACATTACTTACAAGTGTACAATGTGTCATTCAAAAGAACTTGTGGAAGTATATGTGGATTAAGACTAGTTTCTTTGTTACACTCGGATACTATAAGTTCAAATTCCAATCTGAAACTTTCTTTTCGGACTGATCATAATTGGGTATGGGACTGTCAGTGTACTTTTACAAATTTGTACTTAGGTCCCTCCTCGAAAGTGGGAGAAATTGGTGGTTGACGGTTGTTTGTTCCATTTTTGCCATAAATTGTTTGACAGAAGGACTGGAATCTTAACACCGAAGATTTTACCACACTTTTTAGAAATTAAACTATGGACAATGCGTGCGACGTTGCAGGCTTACCGCATACAACAAAACACAAACCGAACAAAGACCGACGTCGGTTACTCTAAAAATTTCACCGGGAAATGAAAATTTCAAGCGAAAATTTGAACCAAAGTTTCCCCCCAACCCCTTTAAAGTAAATAAAACTCAACACTTACACTCATTTCCAATCAATAACAAAAATCCTACAACTCAAAACTAACACACCATCCATTCCATTCACACTTTACAATAATTAAAGATAGCTCAATCAAATTGCATCTCTCAAACATTAACAAGATCCAAGGGTGGACCATCTATGGTTTAAAATCCCTTGAGGTATTTTTCTATCCACTCCATATTCATCTACAACTTTGGTGATAATCCTACACCATGTGTTTTTTCTTTATTGATCAATGATTCTGGAAATTCATGAGTATATGATGATTTTTTTTGCATGTTATATATTGTATGTTGTTTTTGTTTCCAAGATAATTCCATATTTTTAAGGAGTGAGACATAATGCTAAGATTTGTATGATTATAGTATGAATGTGCGACTTCAGTCACATTGCATCGGTCCATGCAATATATTACCGAACAAAGGCTGACGTCGCATCTAACAAGGACTTATTAACATGTTTTTGATTATCAAGTCAATGTCACAGATGAATCGGAGTTTGCAATGTTAGTTTCTCTTATTTGTGACGTCGGTAGGACAAAGCTCGGTTACATTTTTCAAATTGGGATTAATGTCGTCTATGTTTCACTCCATTATGCAAAATTGTTTTGGGGACTGCCCTATTCTAACATGTATTTTGTTTACTATGTATTTTTTGTAATAGAGCCAAAGAAAGTCATCGATGGACTTCCAACATCTAGTTGGACAGACATGTCAATTTGTTATTTGCCTACACATTCATAATGTCGTACAATGTGGAAAATGGTGGTTCAATAAAATTGATTTTTGAAATTCATACTAACATGTAATAACATTGTAACATGTGTCTAACTGAAGCAACCACGATGTCTCATGAACCAGTGCCAAATTGGAACCTGGCTGACGTCGCACAAACCGACCTCAATTGTTGTCACCAACGTCTATTACACAAAAGACATCGTACTCATCCACATTACATGTCACCAGGAAAATGATGTGGGTCCCCCTACAACAAACGATGGTGTATTCAATGGTATGTGACGTAGCGGATCAAGAGACCTAAGTCAACTATAGCGATGTCGCAACATTTTCTCTCCAGTCAGATGTTGTCTTGCTACAACCGACGTTGCATGCATGTGGATGCATACTTCATCCTAAATGAGGTCACAGATATGATCTCCTCTGGGGGCCTAAGTTCTTTGACCGATGTCGCAAAACAAACCTACCGACGTTGGTTAAAACTTAAAGTAAAATGTAATTTTTGCCTAAGTTCTAAACTGCGGTAAAAAATGCATTTTTAATCCGGCTATATTTACCTCAATTCTTCTAGGACTAAAAATTGAGGTAAAATTTCATGCAAAATCTAGGTAAAAGGTCATGTATGTTGTAGTGCTAGGTTATTTTGGAAGAATGTTCTTTTTGGATGATATTGTGGGCATACCCTTATGTATTATTACATTACCAATATCTCCTTGAGTGTGAAAGGATGCCTTCACAATGTAATGGGTCGGAGAAAGAGACACCTTCCCGGGGTTAATAAAGGAAGAAGATGGATAAACTTGGAAGAAATGAGCCGGCAAATTCCTTACTTTGCAACCCCGCATTTGTGCAGAGGAGTTAATGGGGTTGACTACCATCTTTGAGACTACAACCCGATAGTGGAGGTACTTGAATAGACCAAAGAGGAACATTTTAGAGATGGTTTGTGTGCAAAGACACTGTATAATACTCTCGTTACCTACTTGCTAGGTAAGATAAGCCTAGAAGGTTTTCTAAAGAAGTATTCAAAGACTTATATTCGGTGGACCTTGGAATTCTTGGCAACTCTATGGAAATTTATGGATGCGGAGGGATGGAAAGCCATCAAATTCCGTTGCACGACAAGGAATACACGAAGACACATAGGGATATGGCTCAAGCCTTTGGATGGAATATAGAAGGGATGTTCTAAGGACCCACCGAAAGGGTTTACCATTCTCGCTTGGAAACCCTTGGAGGATCTTGAGGGGCACAAAAAGGAAAAACTTGTGCAAAAGCATCGCTATTGTTCACCCACCGCTACGCTATGTTCAACACTTATTATCTATGGGAGTATTCTGCCACGGAGAACTTACGCAGAGTCTGGGCTCGGATATGCATTTCCTTTGGGCAATAACTCTAGAAGGTAACTTTTATCCAAACATGGTGGGAGCCTGTGTATAAGAATGCTTAGCAATGGGAGGCAAGAAAAGTGGAATGTCTCAATGGGAGGTATAGTGGGGCTCTTGGCGCAACATTTGGGCCATCCAATCCCTTCTCAATTTTCATCGGTGAGTTTCGGAAGATCAGGGATGAAGTATACTATAAAGAAGCTAACTCGGGATTCTATGATCAAAACTACAACCTTAGATGACCGATTTGTGTGGTTTTATGGTGGTGCAACTACTTTCAACTTCATGGTCCTTCCATAGCCGGAGCGCATCACTATTAACCATGAGATGCGATTGGAATATTTATTTCTAGAGCCTTACCCACGATTCGAGAAGGATTTCTATAGGATTCTATCCAACTCATAGATAGATATCGATGAGGTGGATGGAAGGACTTCATCTAGAGCACCACCTAGCAGCACTCAACTACCAATGAACATCCTTAACCAATTGCGCACTACCAAAGTGTGCAAGAGGTTGGTCTTCTGGTAGTAGGTATGAAGTCACAATTTGAGTAGTTCGATACTAGGTTGGATTATATTTGAGGGCAGCACGGACCGTTCATGGCTAGCAAGATGCTAAACCATGTACGACCAATACCATGCAACATGGCCCATGTTAGGGGCCTCTGGCACAAGCCATGCAAACCAACACGGGTCGTGCCAAGCCCTAGCACACAGCGTGCCAATCTGTGTCAGCCGTATTCTACATGTCTCCTTTTCACTCCAAATTTTGCAAAGTATGAGCGCGGACCATTCTGTATTACAAGGTCCGCATCATTTTAAGTTACAAATGTTAAGACCAGCCCACGGGGTATGAAGAATGATGCGTCCCATGCCAAGGTACTGAGTAAAATGAGTATTCATTTGACGGCCTATGCCAAACGACATGGGGTGCAAATCAGAAGAGCAAAAACAAAGCACCAGATGATGGCCCGCATCTATTGACACAGACCGTGCCTGCACGCCCATGCTAAGAACGACATCCTACACCAGCACAAGCATCGCGGCCCATTCTAGGACTGATGCCTGCACCAGCACGAGGCCATGTCGGTCAACACAGGTCATGCTAGATGCTACCCCTAGATCAAATTTGGATTTCAAGAGTAGTATAGAGAGAAAAAACACACTTCCTTCTCTCTAGGTTCTTTTTCTTTCTTTTTTTATTTTTTTTTTGCCCGAAAATGTGAAATCAAATGCAATACTTAGATTCCATGTTTAGGAAGTAGTTTAATAGCTTGGGGATAGTATTTGTATTCATGTTTTAACTTATGTTTTGTGAGATTCCTTAAATCTTCCTATTTCTATGTTTTATGATATTATGTTGGCTTGTTCTTGAATTGTTATGAATTTCATGAATGATACACTCCATTAGCACACACTCTAGTCTACTGGGAGGTCGTCGTGGTACTTCTCAAAGTTAATACTTTTAAACCCTAATGCGTCCTATCTACAATTAAGTAGATAATTGTAAGTCGGGGTCGTCCAAGAGAAGAGGGATCTTTTCAAGTGTTTAAACATATATAGGAGAAAAACTAGGCATATACATACATAGATACATATAAAAGCATGTAACCAGGGGGGGTTTGTTGGTTTTTGAGCCTAAGCTATAAAATTGAAGACAACACTTAGCAATGCAAGACAAGTATGCTAATCATGCAATACAACTAAAGATATGATGCAAATGATAATTAACAGAGCCTTGGGGGAAATCGACTTCCACTTCCAAACTTCCTATAGCTCATTGATTCATTCACTCATTCAATTACATTTATTGTCTGAGGGGAATGTTATCACTTCTCAATCAAAGATCAACATTCATTCCTCCTTAAGAGTAGTTTGCAAAGACAAACAAAGACCATTTGAAAACCTCATTCATGATCACTAAAGACAAATATCATAAGGGTATTTCATCAATGGAATTTCACCCAAATGACCATGGGTTTGATAACAACAAGCATTCAACCAAAGACAAAGTCATTTAACCAAACAAAGAATTTATTAGGTTAAACTTAAAACAAACAACAGTCAAGGTTCAACCTTTGTTTGCATCTGACAAATATGAAAATAATCCACATTAACATACTCACCTGGCAAGAATGTCCACACATTATACACAAGAAGTTCTAAATCCATGCTTTTGGATTTCATATCAAATGAACTAAGAAATTTGCAACTTTCCTAACACTCTAACATTTCATATACTCAAACAACCCAAGGTATAAATGAGGTAAAACACAAAATTAATGGCATATTAAATACTCTCTAATAAATGTTCATAAATGAGCAAATTTAGAATCTTACTACATAAATTTGGAAGCTTCAATCAATTGCTCCGAAGAACTAGATTTAGCTGCAAGAGTTCATACTAATTAATGCTAACAAACCAAACATAATACAAGAGAATTTAAGGATGAAAATGGTAGAAACTAGGGTTAGAAACAGTACCAAAAAAGCAGGAAGAAGAGATATGAGTGAGGGGAAAGAGAGTGCTATTTATAGTACAAAAAGGATAAGGTTAGGTTCTGGCCACCTGTTGGTCGCAACTCGCGACGGGCGCGAGAACTTAACCTTGTTTTCTTTTCTTCTTCTTGTGGTAAACACTTATCTTCAGAATGATTTCTCTCATTTTCCAAGTCTTCGACCCTTTGAAGAAAGTCTTCAAAGTCTTCAAAAATGGTCTTCGACGGCCTCTGGTCTTCAAGTCTTCGTGTCTTCGAAGCAAGTCTTTGAAAATTGATCTTTTAATGGCCTCCAGTCTTCAAGCCTCCATATTCTTCCTTTGTCATGTAAAATCAGCTTAGAAGAGGTAAAAGACTGTAAAGTTGCTCTTACCTCTCCTAAGAGAATTTCAAGATAAAACACAAGCTCTTGGTAATAAAAGAGCACAAAAGTAACCCCAAAAAGTACTAAATTATTCACAGAAAATGGACATATCATCTACATTCATGTTGGTGCACATATTCATACCTCCGGGAAAGAGAAACATGGATGTGATACGGGTAGTGGGTTCCGGGTCCATGTGGGTGTGTGCACGTAGGTCTTTTCCAATTTTTACCACTACAATGAAAACACACAAGTCTTAACTGGCGAGTTGCTCTGAAGGGCTACAGGTAGAGATAGCATTTAGTAGCAAAATAAGGGTTTTGCAACCGTGGTGCCATCAATAAGGTGCTTAGTCCCCTTTTCCTCTTTACGCCTAGGTATAGAGCATCTGTGGTGTAGTGCCCGGGATGTAATAGTATAGGGAAGAAACATATATGGGGGAGCATCTGTGGCGTAGTGCCCGGGATGATGATTCCGATGAATTGCATGATTCAATGGATAATATATCGGTGCTAGATTGTTTTTCTATGCTAACCAAGTTGCAGGAGAAAAGGGAGATAATCGAGGGTTTAAAACCTCCTCGACCTCCCTCAATCTCTGAAATGACATTCACAGACTCAATGATGGCAAGACAAGGAGATTCATTCCTATTGGTGGATAAAAGGTTTGAAGGTAAGGATGGCTCATTGTGGAGACCTCTCCACGTCGATGTCATCGTGGGTGGAGTCGCCGATGGAGATTTTGGAGACCTACCGGTAAATGTGTTTAACTAGAATGCATGAGAAAGAAAATAAGTTGTGAGGACCACAATAAACATACAGTGTTTGTTTTTGCTTTCATGTTGTGATTAGAGAGTAGATAGTGTTTGCACAAATCTTGTTTCTCTATGTGGATTTTTACAATGAAACTTTTGATGGTTTGGAAATTTAATTTTGAGACTCGTGATTGTGTATTGAATGAAATTAAATTGGACGGGTGACATAGTCTTTTGAAAAAGAGGGAAAACCGAGGATTGGGAAAAAAGTTGGTGGATGCCTCGCACTAAGTAGGTCAGTGCGAGGCTATGCTTCATGCCAAGACTGGAATGGAATGAGGCTATGCCTCGTGCCAGAAGGTTTGGTACGACACCTTGTGCACCTAAAACCGATTTTTCAATTTTCTTTGCTCCGAAAATGCACATTTTCAAAAATTCTTATTCTAAAATTCAAAATGCATTTTTGGTTCAAGAATTTTGGAATTTCCTAATTCCTTAGGAGTTTTGATCAAAATTCCAAATACCTTGGAATTAATTGGCTTGTACTATTGTCCCCTAAATTGATCATTTTAAAATTCCATTTTTATCCTAATTCAACCTCTCACCCTAGTCACCTAGGCTGAAATTCCATGTCCATAGTACACTTCTCCACCTAATTCTCTCATTTGATACATTCTTTCTTCTCAAAATACACTCACTCTCACACAGTCTTGGTGAACTCAAAAAATTGGAGCTTTTCTTCCAAAGGTTTGCAATTTTTGCTTCTTCTTTTGTGCGTCCTGCAAATCTTAGCTTCAATTTTTGGGTAACCCATTGAACTCTATGTTTATGTGCTTTATTTGACATTTTGGTGGTTTTATTTGAAGCATTAATCTTGAATGAGTGTGTTGTGAGATATGTGTTTGAGTTTGAGTTTGTATGGATGATCTTGTGTTGGAGGGGATATTGGGAGGATTGATGTGCTATTATGCTTAAGATATGATCTTTGGTGTTGGTTGATTTGGGAAAGAGTGAATCTTGGTTACAAGATTTAATTGAATGGGTTGGTGATAACTTACATAATATTGATGTTTGATGAGGAATGTTCTTGTTTGAATAGCCCATATGCTTTGAATATCATGTTATAAGGTTATTTGGGAGAATGTTTTCTCATTAAATTAAAAGGCATGCTTTGTTTATGATCATAACACCACTCTTGTCCTTATTTTGTTAGGATGCCACCTAAGAACAATGCCTCGGAGAAGGGCAAGTCCACTAGGGGTGAGAAAAGGAAGAAGTCAATGAAGGTTGCAAACCCTGAGCCGAGAACATCCATTCTTTGTAACTCCGCATTTGTGACCGAGGAGTTTATGGGTTTATCCAACATTTCTGGATTGCAGCCCGGAGGTGGAGGAATTTGAGAGAGCTGAAGAGGAGTATTTCGGAGACGGATTTTTCTTGCAAGGACACCATGGCAGCTCCAGGTGTACTTGAGCCGGTCATTTACATGTTGAGCCGAGTAGGTATAGAGGGGTTTCTTGAGAAACACTCCAAGACCTACATTAAGTGAACCCTAGAGTTCCAAGCTACTCTATGATCAGTCGTAGATGGTGATGGACACAAGGCTATCAAATTCAACCTGAACAACAAGGAGTACAAGATGACCCACCGGGAGGTTGCGCAAGCCTTTGGGTGGAGGTATGGCAAAGAAATCCAAAACACACACTGACAAGGGTTACCTTTCTCTCTTGAGCGCTTTTGGGTGCAACTGACAAGCACGGATCGTAAGAACCTACGCAAGGGTACCGCCATAGTTCATTCAATATTCTGTTATGTTCACCGTTTGCTGGCTATGGGATTATTTTGCCACAGTAAACTAATGCAATGCCCGGGTTCGGATGTTCATTGGATTTGGGAAATGACTTCTAAGGGTAACTTTTACCCAAACTTGGTGGGGTACTTTGTGTAGGAATGCTTAACGATAGGAGACTGGAAGAGTGGCAAAATCTCTATGGGAGGCATGGTTGGTCGTTTGGTGGAGTATCTAGGTCACCAGGTCACACGAAGGGCTCTAGCTAACTTAGGGAGATTAGGCACCAGTTACAATATTGAGAAGTTAGCTAAGGAAACTATGGTGGTACCGACGGCATCGAAGGATAGATATGTATGACTCTATAGTGGAGCGAGTATGTGTAGATTTATGATCCTTCCACAGATGGAACCATCGCCATTGACCATGACACATGCTTGGATGACCTACTTATTTCGTCATACTGGAAGTTTGAGAGAGAAGTCTATAAATTTATGGCCAACCAGGAGTTAGATGTTGAGGAGGTCAAGGGAGAGTCTACTCCAAGAGCACTCCCTAGTCACTCTCGCTTATCTACGGACATCATTGACCACTTGCATTCACTTTGGGATAAGCCTTCGAGCTCTACTCAAATGTTGCAAGAGGTAGTCCAAGAAATAGAGGGAATGTGCTAGCAAGCGGAAGATCTCAATGGGTGAATGGATAGCATTGAGGCCACACTACAAGAAATCGGGTCTATGGATAGGAGCTCACAAGTCACGAAGACAAAGGCCATTCGGGGCCATGAGAGTGAGTACCACTATTCTCCATACCTCACCTATGTTTTGACATGATTTTTTGCATTGGACACTTTGCATAGGAAACATGTGGGGAGGGAGTAGTGTGCACTTAGGGATATTTCATTCTTGGATTTCCTCGGTGCATTTCATGATTTGCTTTGGTAGTTTGTCTTGTTAGTCTGTGATGTTGATTTTTGTTTGTTGAGGGATGATTTTAGATAACATTTGGTGGTATGACATGCTATGCTAGGGGTTTCTAGTTTGCATGGGGTTGGTGTTTTAGGAAATTGGTGGTGTATTTTTTATGTGTGACTATCTTTTATAGTATGAAGCCCACTTTTGGGCATTTTTTTGCTACACCAAAGAAAAATATTGGAAAACTTGAAAAATTGAAAAATACAAAATACAAAAACTTGGACAAGTTGAAAACCCTAAAGGGAGACTTGGGTAACATTAGAAAAAGCCCGAATAGGTCGAAAGGCCTAGGTAAAAATAAGAAGCAAGGCTGGGCTAAGCTTATGAGCCTAGGAAAAAATGAGAGGCCGTGTGAAAAAGGTGAGAAGTAAGTATCATTTCTGTGTTAAAGCTAGGATGGAAACCTGAAAGGGCTCCTAGGAAAAATGAGAGAAATTGAGAGAAATATATTTTTTAAAAAAACTAGGTTGAATGCATGCTTCCGCGGTGGATTGTTTTTTAAGACTACTCTTTGATTTCCTTTGGAATCATTTTGGGAAAAGTAAGCTAGATTCATACTTATCTTTTTGTCTTACCTTTTTCCACACTTTACTTATTGGTGGTTTGATTACTTATGCCTTTCGTGGAGTGTGAGAGTTGTGAGATCCTTACTTTCTTTGGGGGAAACAGGGTAATCTTGGAATACGTTGAATGCCTTGGTTAACTTATTTTTGCACGCTACATTTTGCTTGATTTTTTTTTTCGTGTCTCCTATTTACTCGAGGAAGAGTAAAGGGTTAAGTGTGGGAATTCTAATCTTCTTCATCTCGCGTGCGTTAACAAATGCATTTAACATACTTTTTAGTTACCTTTACTTGGTGGATTGCTAGTATTAGTTGGGTTTACGTGATAAGGGGTTTAGACAGCCATGTTTGGTTTCTTGACTAAATCCCGCATTTTGTAGACTTAATTGGTACTAATGGACATCTTGTATCAACGGGCACCAAGATCTTCCTTGTGATCATCTTTTGTAGGTTGCCTGTTGGTACTTTTTGTTGACATTTTATGTGAAGGTCGTTCATAAGGGTGGCAGCAGATATTGAAGGCCATTCGCAGGGATCGTAGTAGGGACGAAGGCCGTTCGCAGGGACCATATTAGGGACAAAGGCCATTCACCTCTAGAATGGTAGTAGACAAAGGCCACGATCATCAATGTGTGGTGGGAGGAGATTGAAGCCAAAGATAAGCAGCTACAAAGTTCATAGCGGCAAGCGGAGAAATGCAGAATTGTGGTCCAAAGAGTTGCTCCTCAGTCTAAGAACAATCAAAGAATAATTATCTATCAAATCTTGTTCCATTGGATTTTTCTTCTTGATTACTATAAAATTGACTACTAAAACTCTCAAATCGGACTAACGGTTCTCCCATAGCAAAGGAAAATAGTTTATCCGGCTGAAGTACCAATGGGATGGCATAGGCCATGCATGGTTTACCACCAACAGCCCACGACAGAGGAGATGCTCCATGCAAAGGAGATTGACATGAGGTAGAGGCATAACCCAAACCATATACGACGAGCCACAAAGTACGAAAGAAGAACCCCTTCATGCGGCTAAGTATGGGTGTGGGATGTCCTATTTTAGGCATCACACGCCGTTCCATATCCATTTTGTCAAGACCAGTTGGAGGGGTGTGGGAGTTTACACGGCCCGCCCAAATATTGAGCAAAAAACCTAACCTGACCACAGCCTGCGCCAACGGCCACGGTCATAGATCAGGAACTCAAGATTTGGCACACTGATGGCTCCCCATGAGAGACGATGCAGTCCGTGCCAGTGCCAGACGCGACCTGCGCTAACCCTCGCACCCCGCACCATGTAGAAGATCTGTGCCACTCTGATGAACAGGCGCCATGCGCCCACGAAGAGGTGCGACCCGCACCAGGCCTCACATTCATCTATGACGTCCCACTCCGGACGGCGGCTGAGCTAGGGTTTACCCTTTTTTGGCCTATTTTGGGCCTATTTTTAGGTCGAATCTCCAACTACTATATATAGAACCTTAGCCTACCATGTTTTCACATCTAGAACATCATTTTTATCTTGTAGTTAGAAGAGTGGAGAAGATTCTCTCCTTAGGAAACTTTATCTTTTTCTTCTTTTCATTTTGGTTTGATCCTAAGATGTAAAATTTTAATCTATACTTGAATTCCATGTCTAGGGAGTAATTTCCACTGCTTGGGGATAAGTTTATATGACTTGGTTATTTCTTTATGTTTTTTGAGATTCTATAGTTCATACTAATTTTGTATTTGTAATATTATTGTGATTTGCTTTTGAGTTTGAATGCATGAATATCATACCATATATAAGCACACACTTTGGGTTATTTTCATGCTAGGCGCACATATCGATTCCCCTATGGGAAGGAAAACTTGGATGTTTGTATGGGTGTAGGGGAACGGGTCTGCGTGAGTGTGTGCATGGGAGATTCGAGGTCACCCTGGTCCACCTATCATCGTACCAGTCTTAGCCAACTTTGTAAAGTTGTCTAATGGGTTCCTGGTAGAGATAGCTTAATTAGTAGTAAGCTAGGGTTACAAGAAACCCTAGCATTACATATAAGGTGGCTACGATCCTTGGGCCTAATTGATCAGACCCTAGGGGATTAGTTGCATTCGTGGTGGATGCCCGGGACTTAATCGGATGGGGGAGAACCAAACCTACAATAATGGTGGGACCTTGTGTACTTCCCTATACACATAGCGGTGTCGATGGAAAGTTGCAAGAGCACCCTCCATGATAGGGATAGGGAATTGTATGTCATTGCCCACACCACATGTTAGGGACACACTATTAGGTTTACTTAGATCTCTATGTGAAAGAATCGATAATAGAAGCCTTAGATTTACCAATCACTCAATAATTTCCCCAAGTGCTAGCCTCCCCCCTTGCATGTTTGCTTTACTAGCTATTCCTTTCACTCGTATAGATAGACGACCCATACGAGGTTGTGTTTTAGATTGGTACATTAGACCTAGCATCTATGTGGGTGTGGACAAACCCAAGGATTGCTGCTAACTACCATCTACGTAGTGTAGCAGTGAGATCAGGGTTCAGAATATAAGGTTTATCTTTGACCATTACCCCTTGACTCAGGTTAATTAGCTACAATTAATGACCCCGGGTCGAGATGGGTAAACTTTTGGGACCTTTTCCAGGAATGCTATCATTCTAGGTTTCAACTTTGGCACAACCTGTTAATAGAGTAGTTAGTGCAGCTTTTATTTATTTGTTGTTTTATGTTTGTTGTTGAATCTTTGTTGGACCTGTTTTTATAGTTGTTTCTTTAATTTTTTTATCTGTTTACTAGTGTTTGAGATCAGGAGGGTATTTTGGGCCCTAGTTCATGGTATACACCCGTGCATATAATCTAGGTGACTTACACTACCCGACTAAACACACGGGTGGTCGGAGGAGAAGAATGAGAAGAACTAGGGAACAAGTTCAACCGAGTCAAGAAGTATTAGTAGAATGATTGTTAGAGATGGCGGAAGACAATCACACCTTATGGGAACTTATGGCACCCAACTTGGAGAATCAACCCATTTGCATCACCTTCCCGCTATTACCCGCCAATGTGAGTTGTGAGCTAAAGAATTTCATGATCCATTCATTCCTACTTTGCATGGATTGGCGGATGAGGATCTGAGCAACCATCTTTCAGAGTTCAATTTGGTGTGCACAAACATGAAGCCCCCGAGAGTGTCTAGAGATGACTACAACCTTAGAGCCTTCACGTTCTCCATGTAAAGTAGTGCCAAGGATTGGCTCTATTACCTACTACCGGGTGTATTTGATCATGTATGGACATGAATAATAGAATCCTAGAAAACCGCTTTTCGGCGTCCAAGTCAGCTGGGTTAAAGAATCAATTGTCAAACATCTCCTAAGGTACCAATGAGAGCATGTACGACTATTGGGAGCACTTCAGGGAACTTTTTCCAAGTTATCCTTACCACCCATTTAAAGAAGGATATTTGGTGTACTACTTCTTTGAGGGATTGTGCTACGAAGACATGCGGATGGTAAATGCTGCATGTAGTGGTTCAATAGCGAACAAGAGCCCTAAGGATGCAATGGTTATTTTTGATGAAATGGTGAATGGTATGCAGAAATTGGGCACTAGATCGAGGGTGAAGGCCTTGGATGAACCCACACATTAACCTAAGTTAGAAGAGCAAATCTAAGCTCTTGCTTACATGATGAAGGAGTTTTTGTGAGGAAAAGGGCATCAAGTCCAATTGTGTGGAGTTTGCAACCTCAACCACAATTCGAAGCATGCCCCAAAGTCATAGATGATCTACAAGAGGTGAAGGTAATTGACTACTGACCTGCCCGTAACCCGGTTGTCATTAAAATATGAGCCGAGAGGCTTACCGGTCAAAGAGAGAGATTTATATTCTGCGCCCATTCTTACTGCTAAGCTTCCAAGGGGTAGTAAGCAAAAAGCCCTGGGTTTGTCAACAATAATGCAAGGGATCAATTACTAGTAAGAAACACAAATCCATGCGGGTTGTCAATCTGCGGGAGTGAAAGGAACAACTAGTAGTGTAGACATGGGGGTGTTGGTGTTTTCAACTAACAACTACAAGTATGTAATTGAAAAACAAGTCAACTATTTATACTAGGCACTTGGGAGTAATTTAGCAACATAGTAGTTCTAATGCTTCAATCTTCGATTCATTCACATATAGACATATAAAAGAGCTATGAGTATGTTCACAACATGTGGTGTGTTCGATGGCATACACTTCCTCAACCGTGTCATGGTGGGTGCGCTCGCAACCCTCCATCAGCACTGCCATCGTAATTAGGGGAGTAAAACGAGGTCCAACCATCATTGCATGTATGTTTCTCCCCATTACTTTTATGTCTCGAGCTTTCACAAAGAATGCAACTACTCCCCCCGAGTCCTATATACGCTATTTCCAAGGTTTGTAGACACCTTATATGTGATACTAGGGCTTCAACACAACGCCTAGCTTGCTACTATTCACTCTCTCTACCTGCAACCTCTCGGACAATGGTTACAAAATAAGCTAAGGCTGGTGCGATGGAAAATAGGTCAGAGCAATCTTGAATCCCCCATGCACACACCCACATGAATGCTTTCTCCCCTACCCAATCAAACATCCAGGTTTCTCTTCCCAATGGGGCATCGATAATTGTACCATACATGAGTATATCCCAATGTTTGTGCTTATATGTGGTGTACTACTCATGCATTTATAACATTCATAAACAATCACAATAATGTCATAAACACAAAGATATGGTAAATCTAATGAATCTCATAAAACATTTAGAACATACCAAGTGAAAAAATGAATCCCACGCTAAATATCTACTCTACAAAGGTTAGATCCATGGAAAATACTAGGTTATATGCCATGGATCTGGAAAATAAGATGAGGGGAAAAAGAAAAGAAAATAAGAAGGGAGGAGAAGAAGAACTCTCCTCTTTCTTCTCTCTAAACTATATAGAGAATCTACACTACATTATGCCTAGATTTGATAGGGTTTACAAGAAAACTAAGGCTCCTATATATAGAAGTATGAGATTAGGCCTAAAAATAGGCCCAAAATAGGATAAAAGATTTATCTTCACAACAAGTAGTGGAAGTAGTGAATAGATGGTGTCATTCATTCTTGAAGCCTTTGTTATTTAGCATTCATGTGTTCTTAATGCTATTTTTTACTTCATTTATGCCATGGGTTTTTTTAGAATAGGAAGTGTTTGTATGAATTAAGTGTTAGGGTGTTAGGAAAGTGACGAATTCCTTAGCTCTTTCGCATGAAAATCTAAGAACATGAACTTAGAACTTCTTGTGCATAATGTGTTGTGATTCTTGCTAGATAAGTGTGTTAATGTGGATTGTTCTCATATTTATCATATAGATTCAATGAAAGGTTGAACCTTGAGTGTGGTTTGTTCTAGGTTTAGCATAATGAATGCTATGTTTGGTTAAATGGCAATGGCTTTAGTAGAAAGCTTGTTGTTATCAAATATATGGTCCTTAGTGTATAATGACATTGATGAAATACCTTTATGGTGTTGTTTGCCTAGAGTGATTGTCAACGAGGTTTGCAAATGGTCATTGTTTATCTTTGCAAATTACTACTAAGAAGGAATGAATGTTGATCTTTGAATGAGAAGTGATAACATTCCTCATAGGTAACAAATGTGATAGAACGAGTGAATGGTTCAATGATTTACATTTAGTTTGGAAGTGGATGTTAATTGCCCCCAAGGCTTTGTCTTTTGTAGTTTTTATCCCTTTTTCTTAGTTTGCTTGATGATTAGCATAGTTAACTTTTCAAGTTGTTTTGTCTATTACATTCATAACTTAGGAAAACCAACCAACCAAACCCCCTCATTTACTTGCTTTTATATGTATGTATATACATATATATACTTCTATCATAATATCAATCTTTTATGTTTAGACGCTTAAGAAAATCTCTCTTCTTCATGGACGACCCCAATTTGCAACTATCTATTTAGTTGTAGTTAGTAAGCATTTAGGGCTTATAAATATTAACTTTGAGAGGTACAGCGATAACCTCCCAAATTTTACGGCTCATTTGCCCCGTGAAGGTTTCGTGCAGGTCTTCATGGATCCTCTGGTGTCGTTCGTGTAGTGCAGGTTGTGTGTGTTGTCACGGGTTGTTGGTACTTTACCATGCACGATCTGTGATCGGTAGCTGGTGCTTCTTTTTGCTGAACTTTGTTTGCTTGTCACAGGTGAACCGTTAGTCCAAATAGGGAGTTCTACTAGTCAATTTCATAGTACTCAAAAAGAAGAAACCAATGAAACCATCCTCGAAGTATAATTCTTCCTGGATCGATAATAGGATAAGGAAACACTCCTCGAATCATGATTTACCATTTTCTCCTTTGACCGGCTTGAACTCCGAAGCTGCCTATCTTGGCTTTATCTCTTTCTACCATGCATTGATATTTGTGGCCTTTTCTACTACCATTCAAATGGAAATGGCCTTTAAATCTTCTACTGTTAAAAGAAAATGGCCTTTACAAGAATGTAATGTAACAAATAGCATTCACGACCGACCTACTAAAGGTATTCATGATGAAGACCAAGGAGCCCTTGAACACGAGATGTCAAGAATCACTAATTAAGTATACAAAACATGGGATTTAGATTCAAAAACCAAACATGGTTGTCTAAACCCCTTGTCATGTAAACTCAACTAATGTCGCCAAACCGCCAACCAAAAGTAACTAAAAACTGGTTAAATCATTCAAAATGGTGCAGATCAGACTCCTCACACTTAAACCTTTACTCATCCTTGAGTAAATAAAATCAAATAAAAAGGTTCAAGCGGAATGAAGCATGCAAAAATAGCCAATGCATTCAAATTATTCCCAAGCTACCCTAGTTCCCCCATGAAGGTGAAAATCTCAAAACTCTCACACTCCCCAAAGTTCCTAAAGCAACCAAACCACCCAAAGCAAGTAAACGTGTATGTAAAAAAATGTGACAAAAGATCAGAATAAATCCAAGCTTACTTTTTCAAAGAGTAGTCCTAAAAGAAATCAAAGAGCAATGCTCAAGCAAAACAATCCACCAAGGAATTCCAAAAGTCGTCGACCTGGTTGCGACATAGGGATAACTCAAGATTCTCGACTTAGTTGCAACCAAGGAGTCTAATGTATCGACAATTTCTCTCATTTTTTAGGGAGCCCTTTTAGGAGTTATTCCTAGATTTATCCCACAAAGCGTGCTCACCTCTAACCCTTTTCCACATGGCCTCTCACAGCCAGGCCAAGCCTCTCACTTTTACCTAGGCATTTCGACCTTTTTGGGCTTTTCCTCATGTTACCCAAGTCTCTCTTTGGGGTTTTCGACTTGTCCAGGTTTTAATTAAAAAATCATTTTTTTAAATTTTTCCAATTTTTTGGTGTTGTATAAAATTGCCCCAAAAGTGAGCTTCATACTACAAAAAGATAAGCAACAAACTAATACATCACTAAATCCTAAAGCCACATTCCACATGCAAACTAGAATCCTAAAATCCTAGCATAACATGCAAACAACAAAAATTTTCCAAAAGCATCACAATCACTAGTAACCAAAAAATCTACCAAGAAAAACAAACAAAGCATGCATGCACGAAGAAATCCATGAATGAGAATTTCTAAGTACTCACTAATCCCTTCCTCACACCTAAACAATGCATAATCCCTTGTGTATTCTCATGCAAATCACAGGTGAAGTAGCGAAGCAAGTGATACTTACGCACAATGAAGTACCATTTTTTGGAGGAATCCTAGCACATAATATTAGGTTTGTTTAGATCTCTATGTGAAAGAATTGAGGATAGAAGCATTAGATTGACCAAGTCACTCAATGATTTTCCCAATTTCTAGCTTTATATTGTAGTTACGTTTTTACTTTTATGTTTATTAGTTATTAGATTGAAAATCCAAAACCCCCTCCCCTTTTTGCATGTTTGATTTAATAGCTATTCCTTTCACTCGTACGGATTGACGACCCGTACGGGGTTATGTTTCTAGTTGATACATTAGACCTAGCATCTATGTGGAAAAACCCAGGCCTTGCTGCTAACTACCCTCTAGGTAGCTTAGCAGTGAGATCAGGGTGCAGAATATAAATTATTATCTTTGACCTCCGCCCTCGGCTTGGGTTAATTAGCTACAATTAATGACCCCGGGTCTATGTGAGTCACGTGGACACTTATCTTGCCCCTTTGATAGAATATTTAAAGGTGCTATGGTGGATTGGTGCCTTAATATTTGATGGTTTTTGTGGTGAAGAGTTTACATTGAAGGCGGTGCTTTTTGTACCATAAATGATTTCCCGGCATATGGTAACCTTTTCGGGTATGTAGTCAAGGATCACAAAGCTTTCCCTACTTGTGAGGATGAGACAGGTTACTATAAATGGAAAAATGGGAGCAAGACTGTTTACTTGGGTCACCGTAAATTTCCGCCTTTGAAGCACAAGTTGCAAGATAACACAGTTGAATTCGTTGGTGGGAAGGAGAGGAGAAAGGCACCAAAACCACTAACTGGTGTAGATATTCACAAAAAGGTGAATAAATTAACTGGTGTTCTTGGTAAGAAGTTATCAAAGGGTTGTGGGGCAGTTGACTGACCGTGTAAGAAAAGGTTCATTTTCTTTGATTTGTCGTACTGGAAGAATTCAGAGGTTCACCATTTTTTGGATGTCATGGATATAAAAAAGAATGTTTGTGAGAGTCTGATATGCATGCATCTAAACATTCCTATGAAAACTAAGGATAGCTTAAATGCGAGGAAGGATTTATTAGACCTTGGTATTCGGTTGGATCTAGCACCAGAGATGAGAGGCAAGCAAACGTACCTGCCTCCCACTCATTAAAACATGTCAGTTGCTGAGCAAATATTGGTGTGTGAGAGAATCCAAGGAATAAAGGTACCGTCCGGTTACTCCTCTAATTTTAGTCAGTTTATGAATGATGAATTGCGTCTTAATGCTTTGAAATCATGCGATTGTCATGTCCTTATGCAAAAGCTTTTCCCTGTTGCGATCCGAGGATGTTTGGATGAGGAACTTAGATTTTTGATTATGCATTTGTGTTTCTTCTTCAACTCGATATGCAGGAAAAATATTAACAGGCAACAGCTAAATGAACTGGAGCGGGAGAATGTTGTTGTTTTTTGCCTTTTGGAGAAGTATTTTCCCTTGTCATTCTTTGACATCATAGTGCACCAAGTGGTACACTTGGTTAGGAAGATACGTATATGTAGGCATGTCTGAATGCATTAGATGTACCCATTTGAGAATTACATGGTTTTTTTCAAGGGTCATGTTCATAATCATAGTTGGCCAGATGCCTCGATTGTCAGAGGTGCGTCACTGAAGATATCACCGAGTATTGTACATCAAACTTGGTTGGAAAAAGATTTATTGGTGTTCCAAGTGGACCACACTATAGAAAGCGGAATAGGACTCCACGGTCTAAGGGTACGCTTCATACACCCTTGCACACTGAGTTGACGACAGTTCACCTGTATGTTTTACATAATAGTAATGAGACCGCAATGTATGTTCAAGAGCATGTTTTCATGTTAGAAGAGATTAATCTAGGCTAGCCCTCGAATAAGATACAGGTAGAGAATTCTTCCAGGTTTGTTAACATGTTTAACAAGCGTTGCAATGTCAAAGGGATGCCCAGTAAGCTACAGGCGTTTGCAAGGACACCAAAATGCACAGTAAGATGGTACCTTGGATATGACATTAATGGCTTCAGTTTCTCAACATTGGAGAAGGATGAGAAGAGCACGACGCAAAACAATGGTGTTTATGTTTAATATGAATCCATATGGAAGGCAAGTAAGAGAGATAAACATCCAATTGTTATTGTGATGCCTTTCTATGGGGGGATTGAGGATATTTGGAAGTTGGATTATGTAGAGTTCAAAGTTGTTGTGTTCAAGTGTCGTTGGGTAGAACATGGTTCCTGTGTTATTTTCGAAAAGCCCCTAGGCTTTATGTTGGTTGACTTGAATCATGTAGAATATGAAGATGAAAAATTCATCTTAGCTTCCTAAGCATGACAGATTTTTTATATTAAGGACCCTTCAAATGAGAAGTTTCATGTGGTCCTACATTGGAAGAAGTTTTACTTTGAATAGGAAATTGATCAACCAGTCGTAATTAATAGTCAAGAGTTTCCATCAATATTTCCTGGTTTGGAGGATGTTGGGGGAGCAGTGGTGGGACGGCGTTCTCATGGTGATGGGCTGTAGGCTGATGAGAGCAGTGAAATAGTAGGTGATGACAATGTGTTGAAGCGAAAGCGATAGATTGTAATTGCCACGATGTTGGTTTGTCTACCAATGTTTTGTGTAATACACATCTGATTATGATGTCAATTAACGTGAAATGTAGTTGGACCCCTATATGTTTTAGAATTGCTTATTATGATCCGTAATTTCATTGGAATATATGTGAATTGCACCGATGAAAATGTAGAGTAATACATTTTCAATTTTTTTGAGTTTGTATGTATACACTGGTACTGTATTAAAATACCAGTGTAAACAAATAGAGCATATACTCTGTTTCTTACGTACATACCGATATGTACCACTAACACACCAATACATATGCCGATGCTGGATACTTACCCAAAATTTTAGTTTTTTCCTCTATGGTCAAAAAATGTTTTTTTCCCTTAAAAAGAAGCATAAAGCAGCAGCTTTAGTGAATTTTTTTGCACCAGTAATCTGTACATATGCACCGGTTCTTATACCGGTGCAGGATACTTAGTCAAAATTTTAGTTTTTTCCTCTCGGGTCAAAAAATGTTGATTTTTTTCATTAAAAGCAGCCTAAAGAAACTGTTTGAGGCTATTTTTGCATCGGTACACTTTACATACACACCAATATTAATACTAGTGCTAGTTACTTAGCCAAAGTTTTAGTTTTTTTCCTATCGGGTCAAAAAATGTTTATTTTTTTCCTTTAAATGCAGTCTAAAGAAGAAGTGTTAGGTTATATTTACACCGGTATTACTAAGTTAATGGTGTAAAAAAATGAGATGCCATTATATTCATCACAAAACACCCATTTTCACTAAACAATTTTTACATCTCTTACTATCTACCATCTCCTTCAAAGGCATATCACTTCAAATCAGACGACGATGCTGATAGAATTAGGTAAATCACATCAATGTCTATTTTATAAGATTAATAAACATTAGGATCTCAACTACATTCATTGAGAATGTGATATGATGAATAACTTGACTTGCATGCAAGGTGTTATTTAAAATGCTTCAATGTGTTATATAGAAAATGGCTTTTAAATCCAATTTGAAAAGGATACACCCTTCATCATCTCCTTCTTTGCCAAAATTGTCATCGCACACTTACCCGGATGGTACCTTTTTTACTGAGGAGGCTAGGTTGGTACATGAATCATACAAAGGATGTCGCCATCACCCAGAGAGAGGAATTGAGGCCTCTCTTCAATTCGAACACACCGTTTGCACGCTTGGGTGGGAAAATTCTATGAGACTCTATAGCCTTTCAGCATAAGTATCGTAAGTGAGTTTTATGGAAACTTGAGGTGCTGCCCGAACCTCAGTCAGGTGTACAATCGAGGCAAAACTTTCTATGTCACACCAGATGCTTTTTATGGTTTGTTTGGATTTCCCGATGTTTGAAATGATGAGGATGATTTCTTCGCACTCCATGTTGACGTTGGTAATGGCTATTATCAGCAAGATATGGTTGGGAAGGAGATCGTCGAGACAGTGACTAGGCAAGGTACGAACATTGATGAGCTGGTCAACCTGGTTGGATAAAAATACCGAAGAAGACTCTCTAACTCCAGAAATGAATAGGTGGTATCACTTCGTGGCATCTAGGATTGACCCGGTAACTATGAACACGGAAATCCACAAAAGTTAACTTGGTTACTTGTACGCAAGAAAGAAGGAACTTCGGTGGAATGTTGGTCGACAAATTTGTAGCAACTTGAAGGTAGAACGGGAGAAGATGCTGATGTCGAACCATTTTCTTGTTACTATATGTAGGAAACATGTGGTAGTTGTACTAAATTTGTGATCCCGTACCAACCTCGTACTTTGTTTCACTTACAGTGTCAAACATTTGCATATTATTAGAATCTTATTCATTCCAACTTAAAAGAAAAATGATACGCTTGATCGGACGAGTAAGAGAATTTATAATCTTTGGGGTTTATTGTTTTTGGCGAAATTACTCCTGAATCTACAAATTATGTCTGAAATGTATAGTTGGGCTACAAAAAATATTGAAACCATGTATGAAAGCTTTATTATTCTACATGAATGGGTAGAATTGTCAAAATTGTACAATTAGGAGCTATGGAGGATCCCTATATAAATTTGGGGAGCCAGAGGGCAAATTGAGGGAGTATAGTGCAAACCTTCAATCTAGGTTTTAAAGGTCCTTCCGTGCACCCATTGCACGTAGAAATGCATGAACATGATCATATTGTATTGAATTACATTTATGTGCCGCCAATTTTTTATTTTGTCACTTCCAAGATTTTTGGAGGCACTAAACTGCAAAAGGTAAAAAAGTTTACTCGTACATATAAATTGAAATCCGCTTGAACGGGATGGTACTCCAAACATCCATATTGTATTTGCAAGTTGCACAATTGGGGGAATTGATGGGCTCATGCCCTATATTGAGTTTGGGAGATAATCGTATTTCACATTGAAACTATGAAGTAAACCTTTACCGTTTACTCTAGAACATGTACTGGCATTTTCGGTCAATTCACCACCCGGACACCTTTTTTTTTTGCAGTTATGATTTAAGCATAGAATATTAAATTTGGTAATTTATTTAGTTTCCCAACGTGTGGTAAACACATTTCTCATTCGGGGGACCTAATTGCAAGAAATGAATATCAACAATTTTGAGAGTTGTAACTACCTAGGAAGTCCTAAAATTGTTCTCCTTAAGTATTTTGTGGTACAGAATTGTTTTCAGATCCATGGAATAGTGTTCGACGGGTGAATAAAAATGTTTGGGGTCAAAGTGGAAATTTTATAAAGAAAAACAATGCTTCTAATATTCATCGTAAGGGGCCCATGGTTAGTCAAGATAAGGTTAAAACAACTAGCACGATGTTTAGTTAAATAAAATAAGCGTCAATTTTAATAATTGGACTAGTTAAAAAAATATGGTGGGGAAAAATGAAAGATTAGGAAAATTTGTTTTATAGTCACTTTGTACGTGCACCGGTAATTTTTTAAAATATACCGGTGTATGATTCAATTTTTTTGGCGCCAATTGAAATTTTTTCAATTTTTCATTTTTTTAGAGCGCGGGAAAAATTACACCGGTAATAGTTATAATAGCACCGGTATTTAAAGTGGTGCTCATTACTGAGCCAAATTTTTGGGCGGTTACTGAGCCATAGATGATGACAGGTTTGTGAAGATCAGACATGAGGATCTGTTGTTTCCGAGTTCTAGGGATCATTCAAGCATGATGATCGTTACTGATCCTCTCACAAAGAGGAATTATTTGACTTGGAGCAAGGCTAGAGTGTCAGCCTTGGGATCAAGAGACAAGATCTTCTTTATAACTGGGGAATATGCTGTTCCAGATGAGAATTCACCAATCTTCAAGCAATGGAAGAAGGTAAACTACATTCTAGTCTCCTGGATTATGACTGCAATGTCTTAGGATGTAACTGGAAGTTTTTTCAGTGATTGATAATGCTAAAACACTCTGGGAAGAAATTAGAGATAGATTTTCAATGAGTAATGGAGCTTTGTTATATCAATTAAGGAGAGATATTGCTGAAATTAGGAAGGGTAAGAGGACATAAATCAAAACTACTCTGCTTTCAAGAGTCTGTGGGATGAACTGATCCTTATGAGGCCTAGAAAAATATGCTTGTGTCTTAAGTATGCATGTAGATATGGATATGAATAGGTTGTTTCAAGATTATAGGGTATCCTGACTAGTGGAAGAAGGGAAAACCAAAGCAAAAGTTTGCATCTAATGTTGTGGTTGCTGATGAAGAATTAGTACCATTTGATACTGCTGACCTGAATTCAGGCTCAAATCTACAGGCTATGTTTGCCATTTTTCTTCAAATGCTAGAGATGAACAAGGGACAGAATAAGAATGGAAAAGAGGGGAATCAAACAGTGAGATTTGCAATGGCTCAGTTCTTAGATTTCTCAAGAAATTCTTACATTCATATGGTAAATTCTTCTTTTCAATTTGATGATAATACATGGATTCTGGACAGTGGAGCATCTAATCATATGTGTAGTAACAAATCTCTTTTTGAAACTTACCGAATCAGAAACACATCCATTCCAGTACATCTACCAAATAACACCATTCAGATGGTCAATGCCACTGGATCTGTACTTCTCACACCATCATTGATTTTACAAGATTGTTTGCATGTAGATGGTTTTAGTTTTAATCTCCTATCAGTAAATAAGCTTTCTAAATCAGCTTGAATTCATTATGACTTTTCCCTGATGTTTTCTTATTCAAGGACCTCAAATCTAATATAGTGATTGGAGTTATAAGAGCTAGCAGAGAACTATATCTAGTCACTCCTGCATCTTTTGATAAAAGACTGATAGACACATGCTCAGTTTTCTAGTGCATATTTTCTTGGATTCAATAAAGAATGTAATCTGAAGAATAATGAGATTCTTAGTGATTTTGAATTGTGGTATTTAAGGCTAGGTCATGTCTCAGATGTTGTTCTAAAAAACTTGAATGTACATATGAATAAACCAAGTGATTTTCATTGCACAATTTTCCCCTTAGCTAAGCAAACAAGGTCTATCTTTCCTCATTCAACTTCTAAATGCAATGCATGTTTTGATCTGATTCATATTGATCTTTGAGTCCATATAAGGTCACTTCTACTAATGGTTTCAAATAATTTCTTACCATACTTGATAGTTTTAGTAGAGCTATATGGACCATTGTGCTATAAACTAAAGACGCGGTACATGAAAATTTGTTAACATTCTTTAATATGATTAACACATAGTTTCCTATCAAGGTTAAGGCTATAAAAACTGATAATGGTTCTGAGTTTGTGAATCAAAACTTTGCTAATCTTTTCAATAGTTTAGGAATATTGCATCGAAGGTAATGTGTCTATACTCCACAGCAGAATGGTGTAGTTGAAAGAAAACATAGGCATTTGCTAGAAATGGCATGATCAATCATGTTCCACTCAGGATCACCTTTGCATTTTTGGGCAGCTGCAGTCATGACTTCTACATACATCATAAATAATTACCTAATTCAGTTTTGAAATTGAAATCTCCACATGAAGTAATTTTTAAAACCAAACCAGATTTATCAGTGATGAGAACATTTGGTTGCTTAGGATATGCAACAAATACTCAGCCACACAAAAATAAATTTGATCTTAGGTCTTTTCCATGTGTGTTTATAGGCTATCCTGCATATCAAAATGGTTTTAAAATGTTTAATTTGATCACTAATAAGACCATTGTTTCCTGAGATGTTACCTTTCATGATCACATTTTCCCTTAAAGCTGATCTCTTATCCACATCTGTATCATAGTCATCACCTTCGCCTGTTATTTCACCACATCAGCTGCCTTATACTAATTTTCCTAAAAATGGCATGGTTTCTAAAGGATTGTGTACTGATCCTGATGTTATTGATCCCTCAGAAACTCTCTATACTGATCATAATCAGTCACCTGCATCTCTTCCATTTCCTGATTACAGTTATCCTCCTATTCCTGATCATCCTTAAGATTCTCATACTACAGATCCCATTTTTTTTCCTGATCCAGTGCAACCAAATCCTTCGCATATGTCCCATATTGATTCTCCACATGGTCCTAGCCCTGATGCTCATTTTTCTTCTCAGAGATGAAGCATCTGGATCAGAAACAAACCATCTTGGGTAAAAGATTTTGTCTCTAATGCAATTGTTGGTAACACTTTTTCTCCCACTTTTTCTACTTCACATGTGGCTTTCCTTTCTTCTATTGCATAGGTTCCAAAGCCATTATCTTATAGAGAAGCTAGTTTTAGCCAGAATGGTGGACTACTATGAACGAAAATATCCAAGCTTTGGAAGACAATCACACCTGGACACCTGTTCCTTTACCTACTGGTAAGAGAGAAATTGGTAGTAAATGGGTATATAAGATCAAATGCAATCCATATGGCACCATCAGCACATTCAAAGCAAAACTTGTGGCTAAGGGTTATAGTCAGATTGAATGAGAGGATTTCTATGAAAGCTTCTCACCTGTGGTCAAAACTATTACTGTCAAGTTCTTTTTGGCCTTAGCCGCTGCTCAGGGTTGGTTTCTTCATTAAGTGGATGTCAACAATGCTTCTTGCATGGGCACATTGATAAAGAACTCTACATGTTACCTCCTGTTGGTTATACAAAGGCCTCTAAAGGACTAGTTTGCAAGCTAGACAATTCCCTATATGGCCTCAAACAAGCCAAGGCAGTGAAATCGGGAATTTACTGCTCATTTGAAGATTCTTGGCTTTACTCAGTCCTATCAAGATTCCTGTCTATTCCTCAGGTTTGAGCTCTATCACTATAACTCTTCTTGTGTATGTTGATGATATTCTCCTAGGAGGCAATTCAGAATCTACAATACATGCCATCAAAGATTCATTGCAGGCTACTTTCACAATCAAAGACCTTGGTCCTGCTAAGTATTTTCTTGGCATTGAGGTTGCTCGTTCCTCCACTGGCATGTTCCTAACTCAGAACAAGTACATTGCCAATCTGATCATTAATCTCAATCTAGAAAAAGGCTCATGTGGTTGCCTCTCCTCCCCCAATCTCATGGCTAAACACTGCCACTGATTCTCCACTCTTACATGATCATAGCTTGTTCAGAAGACTAATAGGACATTTGTTATATCTTAACTTCACACGGCCTGACATCACTTATGTTGTTCATCAGCTTAGTCAATTTGTGCAATAGCCAACTAAGCATCATTGGTAGGGAGCTCTACACATAGTCAAATATTTGAAGCATCATCAGTCATTTGGCCTATTTTATCATGCTTCTTCTTCTCTGAAACTGAGTGACTTTTGTGATGCTGAGTGGGCCACTTGCAAAGACACTAGGAGGTATGTATCAGGTTTCTCCATCTTCCTAGATCCTTCTCTGATCTCTTGGAAGTCCAAGAAGCAAGGCACAGTCTCTAGATCTTTTGCTTAATCATAACACTGGAGCCTGGCCTTAACCCTTTGTAAGCTGAAATGGTTGTCTTATTTGCTCTCTGATTTCAAGCTTCAGCTCCATCTGCCTATTCCCATTCAATGTGACAATGAGGCTGCCATTCACATCACTGAGAATCCTATTTTTCATGAACGAACCAAACATATAGAGATAGATTGTCATCTGGTCCGGGATGCCTTTAAGGATGGATTCATATCTCTCACTTATGTCCCTTCTCATTCCCACTAAGCTGATGTGTTTACAAAGTTTCTCTCTTCTCCTCAATTTCTCCCCGTTCTGCTCAAAATGGACTTCTGTGATCCTCACAACAGCCTTTTGAGGGGGGTGGGTATTGGAATTCAAAACCTGGTGATCAAGACGGTTAGCAATATGGCAAATTTCTGTAGCAACGAGGCAGTTAGCCTTCTTAGCTACCAGCGAGGGTCGCGTTGTAACATGCTCCTTGACCTTGACAGGTGCCTCGCTCTTGACATGTAATAATCCGTTGAATCCTCCATTGTCAGTGGAGTACGTGATGATTGTGGGTGGATATGGAGGTGGGGGTGGATAATAAGGTAGAGAATTCTTGGCATCATCTTTCTTACCTTTGCCGCCTTTTTTATCTTTTCCTTTTGTTTTTTCCTTACCCTTTCCCGTATCTTTTTCTTTTCCCTTATTTTTACCTTCTCCCTTTCCCATTTTTTTGTCATTACCTTTCATTGGAGGGCTTTTGCTGTTCTTGTCGCCATGGCTAACTTCTTTTCGTTACCCTTTCCTTCATTGTTTCCGTTGCCATCTCCAACTTCTTTCCCTTTGCCGTCATCATCGCTGCCAGCATCGCTTCCTTCGCAACTACAAGGATGAACCACGTCCAATTCCTACCCATCTCTACAATAGTTTAGCAACTGGCAGTAAGGAAATTGCAGTGCTATATGTGTATGGGTACTGTAGGAACTTGCGTAAATATTGCATTCATTAAGATGGATTGATTACTGATTTACTGGGGCTATATATAGTTACGTGAGTAAGAGTTTTCCGGCTTTGCTTTATCTAGTGATTGAACAACAAACGAAAGACGCTTTCCAATTGGTTGCGTGATTAAAGATTAATAGAAAAGGGAGTTTGAATTGTTTATTGATAGCTGGCTAGCTATATTGCTTCAGATTTTTGTAGAAATAAAACCCTTTGCGACCATCTGGAGCATAATAACTTTTTCAAGCATACGCAATGCAACGGAAATGTAACCTGGGGATTGGCTGTAGTTCAGATGTTTAATTTCTTAATTTATTTTTATTTGTTTGGAACTTTTGCCACCGTCATTTCTTTTGTAAGGAAATATATTAGAATTAAATGCTAAAATAATCTTAACTTTATCCTGAAAGTGTTAATATAACCCTGCAAAATGATAAAGTATCAAGATAACTCTAACTTTATGATATATGAGCCAATCTAACACTAAGCGTCGTTGACTTCAATGTCACCGACAGATTTGGCCGGAATTTAAAGAAATGACAATTTTACCATTGGATTAAAAGGGGAAAAATGGAAATTCAGCTTATGGGGGAAAGGGTATTTTCATCATTTCAGACCCAGTCAACACCCGAATTGATGAGTCACTGCCGGAATAATAACAAAAGGTTATAACTGCACATTTTTTCTTTAAGTTAGGGTTATTTCAGCACTTTCTTGTTTTGCAGGGCAATATTGGTACTTTTACGCTAAAATTATATTGGCACTTTCTTGTTTTGAAGTGAATATTAGAGCAATTCTTGATGGGAATCATCCAGCGTCATGAGACCGTGTCGGTGGTCGCCGCTGTGATTTCCCAACCTGTAGGTGGTCGATGATGGTGAAATCGTGGTTGTTCTGGTTTCAGTGGCAGTGGTTCGTTGGTGGAGCAACGTTTGAGTGTTATTAGTAGGGCGTCCCTAGCTATTTCATGAATGGAGTTTCAGACTCCATTGAGTTTCAGTATATTCAATGGTGGTGTCTCCTAGTTAGGTTCTAGATTAGGATGATAAAATGTAATTTGGTTGCCTATATGTAAATTTGTTTTCAAGTGTAAAAATTCCAATATATTAAAATGGTTAATTTACAAATATTTGGCTCAAAAGGAATGCTTGGGTGCATGGGAGGAGACTTATGCTTACTTTCAATATTAAAAAAAATTAATGCCTATATTTAAGGCTATTGGGTCGTTAATACCTTCTCCCTCCGTTACAAAAACAAATATTGGCCTAATTGCTTTTGGTCCAAAGTTTTATGTAAGTTGTTCTGGTATGGAATAATTGCAAAAAATAAGAATATTTTAGAAAAATGGTGGGTCCACTACCAAAGTTGTTAAAGTTAAAGAGAACGTTGTGGGAACCTAAAAACACATTCTTTGCTATGTAATTTTCAAAGTATGTTTGGCGAGAAGAAAAGGAGAGAAGAGCTTTGGCAGCTTCTTAGAACCAAAGAGAAAGCATCTGTATAACTAGTTCTAGGCACTATCAAGCCAAAATCCCTAAAATGAAATTAAAAAGTAATTCATACGCACAAGAGCCTTAATTACGAAGAAGAGTTAAGGGATATAGCAGCAAAGGATGATACAGACTGGTCACCGTTAGCACCGCATCTTTGTGATTTTAAAATGCTAAGAGAATTGCATGAAAAAATCTATGATGGGACAATAGATCCCAAGGAATTCTTACATTACTATCTCTGCAACAGTATGCGATTTCGCAATGCAAAAATTGAATTAGTATGCAAAGCTTTCCTCATTTTCTTATCGGGAACAACGATTACATGGTATGACGGCCTACCATGTGGAAGCATTCGATCTTCGGTGCACCTATCAGACTTATTTTTAGGGTGCTTCTATCATAAGTAGAAATTTAGCAAAATGATAGCTGACTTAAACAACATAGCCCAGTGAAGTGATGAAAGCCTCGCAGAATATCAAAGTACGTTCATTGTTGAAAGCTTGCATGTACGAGATCTATCGTTCTGATCGTCATTAGGCGCGCTTATGGGAGATATGAGATCAGGAGAGTTTTACAAGGAACTCATTATGAACATGTTTTAGAACCCAAGAGAATTGCAGAAGATGATTGAAAAGCATGTGCAGACTGAAGAAGCAAACAACCACAAGATAGAGCGTGAACTAGGTGAAAAAGGATAATGGAACATCCTCAGAGAGGTTTTTTTAAAAAGGGAAAAAATAAAATCCCTTTCAAAGGAAAAGAAATGGGGGCACGAATGACACCATTTACAGAAAATCCTTTAAGGGAGTTGCAAAAGGAAATTCGGCAGGCAAACAGGAAGTTGTTTTGCGAACCTCCACCAATGATAGCACCACCAGACTAGCGGTCTAGGGAATACTATTGTGCCTTTCACAAGGACCATGGACATGACGTCGAATGTTGCAGAAACTTTAAAAGGAAAATAGAGAAGAATTTGTGAAATGGTTATTTAAGCCAATACAGAAAGGATGATGAAGGAAACCATTACAGCAAAGCCAACAAGGAGAGAAACTCCATGGCAAAAAACCAAGGCACAGTGAACATGCAAAGCAAGAATCAGAAAATAACATCAGCGTTCGATCATGAAGAGGATTTGGTAAATGATTCCCCAGAAAAAGTAATTCTATCGATCCATGGATCGGTGGAATCTCTGTCTAACCATGTCTGGAAAGCTAGGGCTAGATACTCCCCACCACAAGAACCAGCTGACAAAAAACTTTGCTGTGATGAAACAATAACATTTATTGAGAAAGACGTTGTCCCAATGCTTTGCCTTATAATGACCTGATGGCATTATCGCTTAGATAGGAAATTCCACAAATCATGGAGTATTCATTAATAATGGGAGTGCAGTCGAGATTTTATTCATTGATTGCATCGAAAAACTTGGTTTCAAGATATTCGATTTGAAGAAGTACACATTCCCTCTGGTAGGCTTTACTGGACGAGTGGAGACACCTTTAGGTAGCATACAACTGCCAGTTACCATGTGTGAGAATAAACAAATTGCACTATCATGTGCAAATTTTTTGTCATTGATTCACAAAGCCCATTCAATGCCATTGGTATACCATGGATGAACACAGCGAAAGAGATATGGTCCCCATATAACTTAGTAATAAAGTTTCCAACTCCAACAAGGATATCAACGATATGAAGAAATCAGCAAACAGCAAGGCAGTGCATGGTTATTGCAATGAGGGTAAGAAGAAGTGATGTACAAACCAAAATGGTCAGCACCATCTCGGATAAAGGCTTGCTCAAGCAAGAAGAACCTCAAGTTGATCTCAGAGAGGAAACCGAAATTGTCATTCTAGATGATGAGGATGCTTTCAAGTGTGTCAAGATAGGAAAATATCTTCCAAGCAAAGTAAAAGAAAAGGTAACAAAATTTCTACAAAGTCAAAAAGATACATTCGCGTGGACCGTGTAGAATAGGGGAGGAGTCAATCTAGACATAGATACCCACTCCCTAAATATTGATGAGTCGATTAAGCCACTTGAGAAAACGTAATGAAGTTTTGCTAGCAATAGACAGAAAGAAATTGATGAGGAGGGTAGAGTGTTGCTCCACGCTTGTACCCTTAAAGAAGTAATGCATTCAAAGTGGCTGGAAAATCCAGTGATGGTAAAGAAAGCAGACGCAGAACGGAGGATGTGTATAGACTTCACTGATTTAAACAAAGCATGTCCAAAATACTGCTATCTGCTACCTAAAATAGATCAGTTAATGGAAGAAATATCAGGTTATAAAGTCCTACCATTCTTCGATACGTACAAAGGATACCACTAGATATGATAAATCCTGAAGATACGGAAAAGACGGCTTTCATAACAAGCTTTGGAGTGTTATGCTATGTAAAGATGTCATTCGGCCTAAAGAACGATGGTGCAACATATCAAAGATTAGTTGACACTCCATTTGCAATCAAATGGAACGAAATGTGGAAGAATATGTTGATGATATGGTGATCAAAAAAAATGTGTGTCACTTCGCACAGGATTTAAAAGAAACCTTGGATACACTAAACGCGATTGTTATGAAACTATACCCAAGAAGTGCATAATTGGAGTGGGTGCAGGAAATTTTTTTGGATATAAAGTATCCTTCAAAGGGATTGAAGCTAATTTGGAAAAAGATATAGGCAATAGTCGACGTGCCGCAACTGCGAACAGTCTAAGAAGTGAAAGTGCTGATAAGATCCCTAGCATCGCTTAGCAGGTTTGTCTCCAAAGCTGTGGAAAAACATTTCCCACTATTCAACATCCTTAAAAAAGATAATAAATTCAGCTGGAATGAGGAAAGTCAGAAAGCGTACGAGTCATTAAAAGAGCATCTACAAGCATTGCTGAAGGCACTAATACCAGGAGAGACTGTATACTTGTACCTGCAAATTTCAAGAAAACTGGTGAGTTTGGTATTGGTTTGTCAAGAAGGGCAAAGAAAAGTTCTGGTATACAACATCAAGAGGATATTGCAAAGCGTTTGCGTATTTTCGGTGCCTGAAAATGGGTCCCATTTGAAAAGGGGAAGGTATTATTTTAATTTCTAGCTCCAGTAACAAAAAAATTACCCAATCGGTGTTGAAATAGCCAGAATAGTCCATTTGGCAGGCAAAATTTCGTGTGAAATTTTCTAGCACCGGTATGTAGGATAATACCGATGCTAGAATATCATTTAATACTCACCTACCACTATTTTTTGGCAGGTAAAAAGTGGGATTTTTTGGAGAGTTGGTCATTAGTGGTGTTTTTTGGAGGGTTTTGACATTGAATGCTCAAACGGAGACACACAAAGGTTAGGTTTTAAATTGTTTGGCATGTTATTAATGATGGAATATGTTAATGGTATGTATGCATATATTTTGTTTTTTTGATCATGTTCATGATACTTGCATTCATGGAAGAAATGTGATTTTTTTCTAGATTTCTTGATGTGATTAATACCTTGTTTAGATTGTTGGGTAAGTATTGAATATTGTTACGTGAGTCGTACGTAAGGTTTTCCAAATTAATCTTAATTTTTTAGAATCTTTCGTAGCCATGGTCATTTTGTAACTATAATTTACATAACTTCATTAAATTGTAAAGATGGAACGTGCAATTGAGACGCGTAAGCATGTGTATTGTAAGGTTAGTTGGTTGAGCAAAGAATATGTTGATATTGTGGAGGATTTTCTAGAGCATGCATTTTTTCGTGAAAGCAAGTGTTATGTCCTTATCATGATTGCAAGAATTGTAACTGTAGTGGTGATAGAGACATCATGAAACTTCACTTGGTTAGGGGAGGGTTTGAAAAAGATTATTTGGTTTGGACTTTTCATGGTGAGAAGGCACCATCACAGGTGGTTGTAGGTAGTGGAGTAGAGTTTTCGGAGATGAAAATTTAGATGACATGTTTGAGGAGTTTGTCGATGAATTTTAGGGGAGGCCTGAGGTTTTGTCCAATTTCTTAGGTGAGAAGGGCGGGCTGTTGTATCCCGGTTGAAATAACAGGGATATGGTGATGTCATGTTAGATGGGGACCTGTCTCCCCTCGGGGTCATTAAAACCATAGCTCTAAACCCGGTTGGAGGCGGTGCAGTTAGAAGATAAGAGATTTATAGTTTTGCACCTATTCTTACTGCTACGCTACCTAAGGTTTAGTTTGCAGTAATTCCTGGATTTTTCCACAAAGATGCTAGGTCTAATGTACCAACCTAAAACACAACCTTGTACGGGTCATCAATCCGTACGAGTGAAAGGAATAGCTAGTAAGGAAAACATGCAAAAAGGGGGGTTGGATTTTCAATCTAGCAACTACAAAACAAAGTAAAAAACACAACTACAATATTAGCTAAGCACTTGGGAAGATAATGAAGTTACTTGATCAATCTAATGCCTCTATCCTCAACCCTTTCACATAAAGATCTAAACAAACCTAATAGTGTATTTATAACACGTGGTGTGGTCGATGGCATACACTTCCCCGTTCTTGTAATGGCGGGTGCTCTCGCAACCCTCCATCGATGCTATCATCGTAATTAGGGGAGTACAATAAGGTCCAACCATTGTTGTGGGTCTAACTATCCCCTATGCGATTATGTCCTGGGTTTCCACCACGAATGCAACTACTCCCCTCGGGTCCTATCAATTAGGCCCAAGGGTCATAGCCACCTTATCTGTGATACTAGGGTTTCTTGTAACCCTAGCTTTCTACTACACATAAACTATCTCTACCCGGAAACTCTCAGACAACTTCACGAAGTCAGCTAAAACTTGTGCAATGGTAAATGGATCAGGTGACCTCAAATCTCCCGTTCACACACTCACACAGACTTGTTCCCCTCCACCCATGGTTTCTGTTCCCAATGAGGCATCGATATTTTCACCTAGCTTGAATACAGCCCAAAGTGTGTGCTCATATGTGGTGTAATACTCGTGCATTCAAACTCAAAAGAAAATCACAATAATATTATGAACACAAAATTATGATGAACCATAGAATCTCAAAAGGCATATATATGAAATCAAGTCACTACATTCATCCCCAAGATATGGAAACTACTCCCTAGACATGGAATTCAAATAAATATTTGAATTCCACATCTTAGGATTAAAGAAAAATAAAAGATAAAAAGATAAAGTTTCCTAAGGAAAGAATCTCCTCTACTCTTCTAAGATATGAAAATGTGTCTAAGCTAAGCTAAAGTATAAAAACCTAGTAGACAAAGGTTCTATATATAGTACTAGGAAATTGTGCCTAAAAATAAGCCCAAAAAGGGTAAACCCTAGCTCAGCCACCGCCCGGCGCAGGGCATCACGGATGATGCAGCCCGTGGCATGTATTTGGTGCGGGATGCGAGGTCTGGCATGGGTCACGACCCTTCATGGGTGTGGGGAGCCTGTTCTTAAGCGTGGTGCGGGGCGCAAGGGCTGGAACGGGTCACGTTTGGCACTGGCGCAAGTCACGTCATTTTCTACAGGGCACCAATCAGAGTCCTGAAATTTGAGTTCCTGATCCGCATCTGTGGCTATTGGTGCGGTTTGTGGTCACGCTTGGTGATTTGCTCAAAAACATGGCACAGGCAATGTACATTCCCCAATCCCACTGGTTGGTCTTGACAAAATAGACTTGGAACGGTGCGGGATGCCAAAAATAGGGCATCTCGTGCCCATACTTAGCCACGCAGAGAGGTCTTCAACTTGTGCTTGCGGCCCATCGTGTCTAGCACGGGTCACGCCAATGCTTTGCTTCGGTCCCTTTGGCATAAGGCGTCCCCTCTGGTGCAGGCCATTGGTGCCAAACCATGCACGGCCAGCGCCAGCCCTTTGGTGCTTCGGTCGGCTGAACTAGTTTCATTTGCTATAGGAGAACTTTTAGTTCAATTTGAGAGTTTTAATAGTAAATTTTATAGTGCTCGAGAAGACAAATCTAATGGAATCAGCCTTGAAGGATAATTCTTCTTGGAACGTTCTTGGTCTAAAGCACAACTCATCGGGCCACGATTCCCCATTTCTTCATTGGCTGCTATGAACAAAATAGCTGCCTATCTTTGGTTTCAATATCCTTCTACCACGTATTTATGATGGTGCTTTCTTTTACTACCATTCTAGAGGTAAATGGCCTTTGTCTCTACTACTGTCCTTGCAAATGGCCTTTAATATCTTTTATCGCCCTTATGAACAGCCTTCACATAGAATGTAAAAAAAAGTACCCACGGGTGACCTACTAAAGATGATCACAAAGAACATGAAGGATCTCGTTGATAGAAGATGTCCATTAGTACCAATTAAGTTTACAATATGCGGGATTTAGATAAGAAAACCAAACATGGCCATCTAAACCCCTTGTCACGAAAACTCAACTAATACTAGTAATCACCAAGTAAAAGTGACCAAAAAGTATGTCAAATGCATTGGTTAACGCACGCAAAATGAAGTAGATCATAGAGAATTGTTAAATATGAAAGGTGTTAGTACATGGAGTGACACTAGCATGAACAAGTTGATAAAGTTCTTGAATGAGAAGCTTCTCTCCAGTAACAGGATACCGGAGAACCTCTACAAAGCGAAGAGGATTCTATGTCCGATAGGATTAGATTATAAAAATTACATGCTTGTCCTAATGATTGTGTTTTGTACAGGGTTGACTGGGAGAAGGAGGTGGCATGCCCTGTATGCCATGTGTCATGCTAAAAGAAAAGCAAAAATGTGGTTGTCAATGGAGATGTTGCTGTAAATTTAAGGATACGGGTTCCTGAAAAATGCATGTGATATCATCAAACTATTCTTAAGTTGAAGAGTTTGTTCAAGAATGCCAATGATGCAAAGAACATGGCATGGTACACAGGAAGGGGTTCTCTTGAAGACGATGTGATTTGTCATCCAGCTGATGTCGATCAATGGAAGAGATCTGATAAGAGGTATATGGAATTTGCAATTGAGCCAAGGAACTTGAGGAAGGATTTGTGTACTGATGGAATGAACATGTTCGGAAACATGCCCTCTCTACATAGTTCGGAAACATGTCCACCATATTTGTGTATGAAGAGGAAATAGGTGTTGATTCCTTTGTTGATTTTTGGGCCAAAACAGTTCGGAAATGACATCGATACGTATCTGGAACCTCTGATAGAAGATTTGAAGGTTCTATGGTCTGGCGGTGTCGATGTGTTGGATGGTTTTGGAGGATCAAAGTTCAATTTGAAGGCAATTCATTTGTGTACCATAAATTACTTTCCAACATACGGAACCTTTTAGGTTAAGTGGTGAAGGGGCACAAGGCGTGTCCTATGTGCCAAGAATCCATAGATTACAAACAGCTGGAGAATGATCGTAAGATAGTGTATTGGGTCATCGCAAATTCCTCCCGATGAAGCACAAATTGCGTGAGAATGCAGTTCAGTTTGTTGGTGAGAAGGAGGTGAGGAAGGCACCAAGACCATTAAAGGGGGCGTTATACACAACAAGGTGAAGAAATTGAACGTTGTTCTTGGGAACAAGATGAAGAAGGTGGGTGCAGCGCCTGGTGGACCTTGGAAGAAGAGGTAGGTTTTATTCCGTTTACCTTACTGGAATCATTTTGAGATTCGCCACTGTTAGGATGTAATGCACATTTAGAAGAATATGTATGAGAGTTTGATTAGTACCTTACTTAACATTCATGGGAAGACGAAGGACATCTTGAATGCGCGGAAGGATTTGTTGGAGCTTGGAATTCAGTAGGACCTACCCCCGGAGGTTAGAGGAAGCGAACTTACCTCCCTCCTGTCCCGTACAATCTGTCAGTGGATGAGAGAAGATTGGTTTGCAAGTGTATCCAAGGGATCAAGGTACCATCTGGATACTCTTCTAATGTTAGTCTCTTTGTGAATGATTTGCGTATGAACGCCTTGAAATTGCATTACTGTTGCGTTCTCATGCAAAAATGTTTGCATGTTGCCATCCATGGTGTTATGGAGAAGGATGTGTGATTTAGTGTTATGTGACTGTGTTTCTTTTCAACTCTATTTGTTAGAAGAATATAAGCAGGCAAGCGCTTCATGTGTTGCAGCGGGAGGGGTTTTAGTGTTATGTCAGTTGGAGAAGTACAATCCTTCGTCCTTCTTTTACATCATGGTTCATCTAGTCATTCATTTGGTTAGGGAAATTTGACTATGCAGTCCCGTGGGAATGCATTGGATGTACCCTTTCAAGCGGCACATGAGTTTTTCCAAAGGTTACATTCACAATCGTAGCCGACCAGATGTGAGCATCGTGCAAAGGTACATGGCTGAGGAGATCATTGAATACTATACTTTGGACTGAGTTGGTATGAAATTGGTTGGATTACCTGAACAAGCGCCCTTTGGTAGGAAGAATGGGGTTGCACGTTCTAAAGGTACACTTCATGCACCCTTCCATGTTGAGTTAATGACAACTCAACTTTATGTTTTACGTAATAGTAGCAAGACTGCAATCTATGTTCAAGAGCACATTTCATATTTACAAGCACTATATCTGGACTGGACTTTGAACAAAATATATGTAGAGCATTCTTCCACATTTGTGAACTAGTTTTATAATCGCTGCAGTGTGGACGATATGCATAGTAAACTTCGTGCCTTTATAAGAAGAACAAATTACACTGTCAGAAGTACCTAGGGTGTTACATTAATTGTTTTACTTTTGCGACGGCTAAAAAGGACAGAAAGAGCATGACACAGAACAGTAGAGATTACATTGAATATGAATCTATGTGGCAGTCTAGCAAGAAAGACAAAGACCATATCATTGCAGTGATTGCCTTTTATGAGGTGATTGAGGAAATTTGGAAGTTGGACTAAGTTGAGTTCAAAGTTGTGGTTTTAAAGCACTGGTGGGTTGATGATGGAGTCGGGGTTCGTACGGATAAACCCATGGGTTTCACATTGGTGGACCTTACCTGAGTTGGGTTCGAGGATGACAAGTTCATCTTAGCTGCCTAGGTACACCAGGTTTTTCATGTTCGGGATCCTAGCAAGGAGAAGTGGCATGCCATTCTACATGGGAAGAATTTTTACTTCGAAGAAGATATAGGTTGGCCCGTACGAGCAGAATGTCCTAAGTTCCCATCTCTATTTCCAAGTATAGAGGATGAGAGTAGAGTTTTAGTAGGCATACGGTCACATGGCGACGGATTGTGGGTTAATGAGAGTTGTCAAATTATGGGGGTGATGTTGTCTTGAATAGGAAAATATTGGGGCATCTTATCACCGTAAATGTAATTAGCATTACACTTTTGTATACTCACCATTGTCCTATCTATTCAACATATTTATATTAATAAATGAATTTGGTTTTAGTTCACATGTAGTGTAGTGTCGCGCGTTTCTATTTTCTCCTTCGTTATAACCTTCTTCTTTTTTTATGGAAAAGTTCAAATGAGAACCAGCACTAGTAATAGCATCCAAAACTGATGTTGAAAAATAGAGTATGTGCTCTATTTCATCAAAGGCAACGGTTTTTGTCATTATTAGCACATGTATTAATATCGGTGTTGTATACTTAGAATATATTTTTCAACCTTGATTTTGGGTAGGAAAAACAATCAGAAAAAATAATTTAAAACAGCCTTAGGCATCTGCTTTATCCTATATATGCACTGGTATATTTTTTATTAGCACCAGTATTTATACAAGTGCTTTATAGAAAGAATAACTGATGCTGGTCCTGCTTCCGGTATTTGATTTCAGAATTTAGTATAATTTAATTCTAGATTTCATTTACCATATTTAACAACTAAATTACACAACAATGGTCAGATATTAAATAATGAAAAAACCCTAAAACCCTAACAATTTTAAAAATTAGATCAGAGGATTGGAGGGGCCATAATCCAGCGCGGCGGTGGCTGGAGCTCCGCCGGTGGATGAACGCCGACGAAGCTTCCAGGAATCGAAGACGACGCCTGATCTAGAGTGCGGCATCACGTTCGAGCTAGACTAGTGGTTGGATATGGAGCACCGTCGGATCTAGATGCTGGTGGTGCGACTGGCATGGCGGCGGTATAAGCTCGACGGCGGGCGGAAGTCGATAGCACGAATGGTGCGGCGAAGCTCGACGACGCAACTAAATGGTGGCGTGGCAGAGCTCGACGGCGTGAATGGTGTGGCGAAGCTCGACGACGCTACTAGATGGTTGTGTGGCGGAGCTCGATGGCATGACTAGACCAATGGCGGAGGGTGGAGCTCGAAGGCGTTGATGGAGGTCGCGTGATGGGAGACCGGAGCGTCGGTGTGGCATTGAAGCAGCGGCGTAAGATAGTCGGAAGCCGGTGCTGATTTGAAGAATAAAAAATGATGGAGGCGGAAATATGTTTGAAGATGGGTAAGATTAGATTAGGGTTTTATTCTTTTATAAAGCTAGGGCTGGGATAGGATTTTGGGCTAGGTTTGTATGGTTTGGGCTGGTTGGGTTAGTTTAGGTTATTGTTTTTTAGGGCCGAATTTAAATAAGGCAAAGTCTTAGGAAAGACGGTCTTTCCATAGGCGTATGGAAAGACGGTCTTTCCATAGGGGTATGGAAAGACGGGGTTTGATTAGAATAATAAAAGGTAAAAGGTCTTAGTTGCAATATTAAAGTTTTAGTATGAAACATGTAGTAGTTATAAAATTTATAATCCGGTTCATGCAACCCAAAAATTTTATCTTAATTTCTTCTAATTTACACTTTAAACCTTGGTCTTTCCATAACTTATGGAAAGACCGTCTTTCAAGAGACGGACTCTTTAAATAAAATTCTTTAATTTTTTTAAATTTAAATGAAATAATACTGGTTTTTAGTATAATAAAATTAAATGCATATTTGATGTCATAATATTTTTATATATGTATTATGTAATCATTTTTTTTAAAATTTCCATATGCGAATATGTAATAATGATAATATTACATTTGTGATTTAAAATAGTTTAACTAAAATACACCGTGACTCAAAAATTCTATTATCCCATTATTCATTGCTCTAAAATATATGATTTTTGTTATTCTTGCCTATATATATAAATATAAAATAAAAAAAACTTGGTGAAATGTTGATAAGCGCTAGCACATGCTCTAGAGTAACTTAGAGTTGAATACTTAGAAATAAGAAAGAAATCAAAAAGAATTACGGATATATTATTATGCTCAATTGTTGATAAATATTTCATTACAGATTTAAAAATACAATTAGGGTGGTAGCATCACGTTCGAGCGGATTTTAACTTGGAGTGACGAGTAAAATTTTTACTTTTTGCATTCAGGTCCCTCTAAGAAAGTTGAAATTGTCAAATCACAAAATTGGCGAGCCAATATGAAATTCAATAATATAAGATTGTGAATTTTCAATTTGAGCATGTATGGGTGAACGGAAGAGCCTTGAAAGTCAACATTGATTACTTTTACACAATCTTGGAAAATTACATTATGTATTATCCATTACTCCAAAATACATGATTTTTGTTATTCTTTTCTAAATGTAGAAATATAATATAAATATTGTTTTTTTGTGAAATGTTGGAAAGCGCTAGTACATGTTCTAGAGTAACTTAGAGTTAAATACTTAGAAGTGAGAAAGAAAAATCAGAAAGGATTATGGATACATTTTTATGCCTAATTGTTGATATATATCCTGTTACAAACTTTGAAAATACAATGAGGGTTTATATGGTAACATCACGTTCGAGCGGATTTCAATTTGGAGTTACGAGTAAAGTTTTTTACTTTTTCCACTAGGGTTTCTCTAAGAAAGTTAGAATTGTCGAATCACAAAATTGGTGACGCCAAAATGAAATTCAATAATATAACACTGTGAATTTTCAATTTAGGCATGTATAGGTGAACAGAAGGGCCTCGAACGTAAGCATTGATTACCTTTACACAATCTTGGAAAATTACACCACGGCCAAAAGTTATGTTACCTCATTATCCATTACTCCAAAATATATGATTTTTTTATTCTTGCCTATATAAAGAAATATACAATAAATTATTTTATCGGTGAATTATTGGAAAGCGCTAATACATGTTCTAGAGTAACTTAGAGTTGAATACTTAGAAGTAAGAAAGAAAGATCAAAAAGGATTACGGATATGTTCTTATGTCCAATTGTTGATAAATATTCCGTTACAGACATGAAAAATACAATGAGGGTGCATATGGTAGCATCACGTTCGAGCATATTTCAATTTGGAGTTACAAGTAAAGTTTTTACTTTTTGCACTTAGGTTCCTCCAAGAAAGTTGAAATTGTCGAATCAAAAAATTGGTGACGCAAAAATTAAATTCAACAATATAAGATTTTGAATTTGCAATTTGGCCATGTGAGGGTAAACAGAAGGGTCTCGAAAATCAACATTGATTACTTCTACACAATCTTGGAAAATTACACTATGGCCCAAACTTATGTTACCCTATTATTCATTACTCTAAAATACATGATTTTTGTTATTCTTGCCTAAATATGGAAATATAAAATAAATATTTTTTTTGTGAAATGTAGTAAAGCACTAGTACATAAAATCTATTAAAGTTTACGTTTAATTTATTTCATTTAAACGTATTAAAAGTTTAATGTATTTCATTTTAAAAAATATAAACATAAAGTTATAAAATCTATTAAAAGTTTAAAAGAAATGGAGTAGCATAAAAAATTACAAATTTATATTTTAGTTTGTTTAACATTAAATTTTATTATTAAAATCTCGATTATGTGTTACTCGAACTATACATTTAACTTATTTCATTTAAAAATATAAACATTAAGTCATAGTTAAAAGTATAATTATAAAATCTTTTAAAATTAACAAGAAATGGAGTTGCATAAAAAATTACTCCATCCATTTCACTAAGAGCGGCACACTTGCCTTATTAGGATTTTTTTTTAAATGACACACTTTCTATTTTTGGCAAGATTCCTACAATCTCATCCACTCATTCTACTTTTTACTTTCTACACTCAATTTCAACCTCTCATTTTCTTCACATTAATTCAAGAGCCTAAACCTAGTGTGCCATTCTTAGTGAAACGGAGATAATATTTTTTTTATTTTAATAAAAAATTTCATTATTAAAATTTCTCCAAGAGGTACATGCAACGTCGGTCACAATAATAATCTATGTCTGCAAGCCAGACATACGTGCGACGTCGATCATTTCATATCTCCAAGAGGTACATGCAACGTCGGTCACAATAATAATCTATGTCTGCAAGCCAGACATGCGTACGACGTCGGACATGTCTTGTCTGCAAGTGGTACGAGCGATGTCGGCCTCAAAAACAACCAACGTCGGTAAGCCAGACATGCATGCAATATCGGTCATTCATGTCTGCGAGGGTAACGTGCAACTTCGATGACAAAAACAACTAACAACGCTAAGCCAGACATAAGTGCAATGTCAGTGATGGTAGGCATTTTACCTTGGTTTTTAAATAAATCGAGGTAAAAGAACTTTTTACCTCGGTTATTTGCACTTAACCGAAAAACTGAGGTAAAATGGGAAAATTTATAGGTTGAGTTTCTTTTCGTGGTTCTCTTACAAAGATTATTTATCATTCTACAAGATTATTTATCATGAACCCAATGCTTTTGAAAAAATATTGGTTCACTTTGCCATACAATAAGAACTTTGCTCGATTGCAATCATGTACATAACATTAATGTTCATTACTTACATATCTCTATACCTAGGATTTTATTTATTTCAATTGAGTGTTTGTTGATGGTCATTCAACACTAGTATTGTTTAGGTTTTCACAATGCATTGAAAGTATTTGTTAAAATGCTTGAGTGGACACTGTAGGATATGACACCAAAAACTCTATTCAAGAGGTCACGCAATGCATCCCCTTCCTCTCCGAGGATGCAATCCAATATCAAACAACAAGAGAAGAGGTTTGTGTAGGAGCAGAAAAGGCTTATGGAACAAACTTACAAAACAAGGTGACATTCCAGAGAGAGGAATAAAAGAATGCCCCCTTTGAAGAATCTATCTGGGCACATGGATGGGAGAAATTATGTGGTGTATGTGTGACCCAGCGATTAAAGGGCTCAGAATCGCTAGGCACAGCCCAACATTATCCTGCCAAGCTTTGGTCCAAAACAAGGAATGGTAGTTGCAGCGAACACAAGAATCATGAATCGTGACAGAGAACGTGAACAATCAAAGATGGGACATGTATCGAACACAAAGGCCACGACCGAGGAACGTGGTAGGAGTGGCGTGTCAACGACCTCAAATTCCTAAGAACGGGGAATTTCAAAGGGAATTAGCCAATAAATATAACAAGCTCTGAAAGTGCTTAGGTAAGCGCTACGATATATAGAAATTCCATTTCTTTAAGAGATGACTGACTTAATCGTAGAAGGTGCTCTCCCGGAATCGCTTCTGGGGCTGCATTTGCAGGTAAAGGAATTGAAACAAGTGAACCAAAAAGTGGCTACCTAGATAGGCTACCACATCATTTGGCATCGACTGTGGGGGACGGAATTTTTTTCCTTTCATTTTCAGGCTGCTCAGGTAAGCAATAGTGTTCACTAGGAGTGCAAAAAGCCACAACCATCAGTCACAAGAGCAAACGTTAAGATAAAATGAGGGAACACACCACCACCAACATCATACATCCAGTAAAAAGAAGAGGTTCTGTAAAGAAGAAACAGAGGAAGAAGAAGAGGCAAAATCTCCAAAAAAAACTGTGATAGGGGAAAATGGGCGTTTGCAGCATTCTTAGAAGCGAACAGGGAAGATCTGTATGATCAATTCTTGAAGACTCTGAGGTAAAAACCCCCAAGGCCAGAGAAAAGGGAAAATCAAGAATGTGAACATCTCTGCTATGAAAAAAATCTACATGACATTGTCATGGAAAATGATGTGGATAAGTCACCTCTCGCACCACATTTACGAGATTTCAGGATGCCTAAATATTTCAAGCTTCCTCTACACGTTAAATTCTATGATGGTACCAAAAATCCAAAAGAGTTCTTGCATTCATATAGAAATAGAATGAGATTCCGGGACGCGAACATAAAACTAGTTTGCAAAGTGTTTCCCATCTTTCTATCAGGCACTGCGATTAAGTGGTACGAAGACCTTCTACACGAAAGTATCAAGTCTTGGGCACAACTGTCAGATTTATTTTTGGACATTTTTACTAAAAGCAGATGTTGATTAGAATGATTTTGGATCTTAACAATATAGCACAACAAAGCGATGAAAGCCTCGCGGAATAACATAGCTGATTCATCACGAGGAGCTTAAAAGTTTGAGATTTGTAACTTCAATCATCATTGGGTGCTTTTACAAGGAAAAGATAAAGAATATGCCAAAAACCCAAGGGAACTACAGAAAATGATTGAGTAGCATGTGCGAACAGAGGAGGCGAACAACCGAAAGATAGAAAAGGAACGGGGAGAAAAGGAACGGGGATAAAAGCGAACAATGGATGATTTGCAAAAGAAATGGCCTAAAAAAGGAAAAGAAAACACCACTTTCAGAAGAGGAGAGCCAGGCTCGCAGGGTTTGCCATTTCAAGATACACCTCTAGCAAATAAGGGTCTATTCCGAGGAACGAAATATGGCTAGCAAATAAGGGTCTATTCCAAGAACCAACACCAATGATCACACTGCCAGAAAAAATATCATGAGAGTTTTATTGTGGCTTTCACAAAGATCATGGCCATGACATAGAGTACTGCATAGACCTAAGAAAACAGATTGAAGAAAATCTGAGGAATGGCAACTAGGGCCAATATAGGAAATAAGCAAAAAATTAGTATGGGGTCGCAAGAAAGACACCAAAACCATCTCCATGAAACCAAGGTACTGCATCAATAATGGTTAAAATCAAAAAAATGACGGCGCGTGTAAATTATATTGCCAGCATGGATAGCGAAGCACCAGAGACAATAATCTTCTCTATACAAGGATCCACATAGTTGTTGTCCAACAACCCATGAAAGGCCAAGGCAAGTTACTCTCCTCCATAAGAACCAGATGATAAAAGGTTCCGCTCAAACGAAGCAATTACCTACATCGAAGAGGATGCAGTACCCAATGCCTTATCGCACAATGATCCCATGGTCATTGATCAGCCCATTTTATATGGCTATATTAGGACTTTTATGATTCACATTTGTACACTTTTGTGCTCTAAATTTGACATTTTGCCTTGAAATTCTCCAAGGAGGGTTAAAAGAAACTTTTACGCTTTTATTACTTTTCTAGATAATTTTGTGTGACAATGTAATTTGTTTGAAGACTTTGAAGAATACCTTTAAAGATTTGAATATTTAAAGACATATATTTGAGCTTTTGAAGATTTGAAGAATTGAAGAAGTGAAGGGAAGAGAAGGATATGAAACAAAAAGGAGAAAGAAAAAATGGTGCTGGAAGCAGAGTCCATCGCGAGCCCGTTGTGACTCACAACGGACGAAGGGCCAGGAACTCTTCTTGCTTTTTGTACTATAAATACTAATCTTATCCTCTCCTCTTGAAAAATACAAATCCACTTCTTCTTCCTGAATTTTTGTGGGTTCAAACCCTAGTTTTTCTTTCTTTCTTTTCTTATTTTTTGTAGATTAATCATGTCATTTAATTGTATAGCTTAGTTTTTATCTTGGGAGCAAAGGATTGAAGCTTCCATTTCTATGTAGTAAGAACCATATACATATCTATTTGGTGCTTTTGCTATTGTGCATTTATTGAGCTTTGAATGTGAATTGCTAATGGCATTGATGTTGTTGGAAGCTTGAGTATATGAATTGCTTGTATGATTACTTGTTAGGGTTGGGAGAAAGTAGCTAATTCTCCCCTCCTTTAATGTGGAATCCAAGAGCATGAGTTAGAGCTTCTTAAATGATGTTGGTGTGTTGTTAATTGATAGATGAATGTGATGATGTCAAACTCATCGTCATGTTTGTTTAAGGTAGCAAATGAGAGAAGTCTATGAATGTCGATCGTTCTTGACTAATCTTGTGTAAATGCATGAATTGGTTAAATGCTTAGACACGGTGTAGTGTTTATAAGTATTGCCAAGCTTGTTGGTTCTTTGTGCTAAATTCCATTAATGTGATACTCTTAGTACTAAGGGAGTCATTGGTGAGGTTTGACAAGAGATGTCGAATTCACTCTTGCAAACTACTATCTAAGAAGGATGGAAGATTTATCTTCACAACAAGTAGTCGAAGTAGTGAATAGATTGTTATGCTCATTCTTGAAACCTTTGTTATTTAGCATTCATGTGTTCTGAATGCTATGTGTTACTTCATTTATGCCACATGTTGTTTGAGAATAGGAAGTGTTTGCATGATTTAAGTGTTAGGGTGTTAGGTAAGTGACGAATTCCTTAGCTCCATTGCATGAAAATCTAAGAACATAAACTTAGAACTTCTTGTGCATAATGTGTGGTGATTCTTGCTAGATACGTACGTTAATATGGTAGGTAACAAATGTGATAGGATGATGAATGGTTTAATGATCTACATTAGGTTTGGAAGTGGATATCGATTACCCCCAAGGCTTTATCTTTTGTAGTTTTAAACTCCTTTTTCTTAGTTTTGTTTAATGATTTAGCATAGTTACTTGAATTTTCTAGTTATCTTATCTTTTAATTTTCATAACTTAGGACAACCAAGCAACCAACCCCCCCCCATTTACTTGCTTTTATTTGTATGTATATATATCTATTTCTAGCCTAATAGCAACCATTTGTGCTTAAACGCTTTAGAAAATCCCCCTTCTTTGTGGACGACCCCGACTTGCCGCTATCTACTTAGTTGTAGATCATAAGAAAAAAGGGCTTATAAATATTAACTTTGAGAGGCACGACAATGGTCTCCCAGTCATCATAGCAAAAATTGGAAATACAACTGTCCACAGAGTTTTCGTAGATGACAGTAGTGCGGTAGAGATACTATTTTTCAATTGCATTGATAGGTTAGGCTTCAAGAGAATAGGTCTAAAACAATCCACATCTTCGCTGGTCAGATTCACTGGGTGAGCGAAAATGCCTCTAGAAGATATAAAGTTGCCTACTACAATCGGGGAAATTTGGAAACATTGCACCATGTGCGACTTCATGGTTACATTTAATTCCATAATTGGAAGACCATGAATGAACATAGCTAAGGCAATATGGTCCCCTTATCACCTGATGAAATTCCCAACCCCAGCTGGAGTAGCAACAATTAGGGGAAACCAGCAAGTAGCTAGGAAATGCATGGTTACAACAATGAAGGTTGGAAAGGTGGAGAAAAGGCAAAGCTGGTTAACACTATTTCAGGAGGAAGCTTACTAGAACATTCAGATAAATTGTCGACCTAGGTGAAGAAATGCAATTAGTAAACCTAGATGCCAAAAATGACTCCAATTGTGTAAAGGTTAGAAAACATCTTCCAGCTAAAGAAAAGGAAAAGGTAATTCAAATCTTGCAAAACTATAGGGATACATTCGCATGGTACGTACAGAACATGGAAGGAGTAAGCCCAGACATCGCTACCCATTCATTGAATGTCAGCAGCTTAGTTAAACCAGTTAAGTAAAAAAACATTGCTTTCCTAGCGATAGACTAAAAGCGATCAAAGAAGAGGTTACATCTCTATTGCAAGCCATCATAGTAAGGGAAGTCATATACCCAACGTGGTTAGTGAACCCAATCATGGTGAAGAGTCAGACGATGCTTGGAGGATGTGCATTGATTTCACAAATTTGAACAAAGCATATCCAAAGGATTACTATCCTCTTCCAAAGATTGATCAACTGGTGAAAGCGATCTCAGAACATGAAGTCTTGGCATTCTTGGATGCATACAAAGGATATCACCAATTACTGATAAACTGGGACGATGCAGAGAAAACAGCCTTTATAAAAAACTTTGGAATGTTTTGTTATTTGAAGATGTCGTTTGGGCTCAAAAATGCAGGAGCGACATACCAGAGGGTGATTGACCAAGCGTTCAGAAGCCAAATAGGGAGAAATATTGAAGCGCACATTGACGATATGGTGATCAAGAGTAAGAAGGTAGGAAACTTCGTTGAGGACTTAAAAGAAACTTTGGACACTTTAAAGGTCATAGGGATGAAACTCGGCCCTAAAAACTGTGTAATTGAAGTGGGGCTAGAAAGTTCTTGGGGTACAAGGTTTCCTAAAAGGGCATAAAGGCTAACCCAGACAAGATACAAGCCATAGTGAATTTTCCCCAACCGCGAACAGTTAAAGAAGTACAAATCTTAATGGGATCATTGGCAGTGCTTAGTCATTTCTGTGGAAAAGCATTTTTCACTCTTTGAAGTGCTAAGAAAGGAAAGAAAATTCAGTTGGAGCAAAGACTGTCAGAGAGCATATGAGGGATTAAAAGACAATCTTCAAACGTTGCCAATGCTGAAATCGCCCGTATCTGGAGAAACATTGTACTTGTACTTAGAAATCTCATAAAACACTATCAACTCTTTGTTAGTTCGCTTGGAAGGGCAGAGTGATGTGCCCCTTTTATACGGTTATATTAGGGTTTTTGGGATTACCTTTTGTACACTTTTGTGCTCTAAATGTGACATTCTGCCTTGAAATTATCCAAGGAGGGTGAAAAGCGACTTTGACGTTTTTATCACTTTTTAGAGAATTTAGTGTGACAAGGTAATTTGTTTGAAGACTTTGAAAACTTTGAAGACTTTGAAGAATATCTTTGAATATTTGAAGATTTGAAGATTTGAAGTCTTTCATTTGAGCTTTTTGAAGATATGAAGAGTTGAAGAGGTGAAGAAAGGAGAGTTGAAGAGTTGAAGAGTTGAAGGATGATCTATGTTTTGAAGCAGTGTTTTCAGAATTTTCCGAGAAGAATCATCCTCCAAGAGTGGTACCATTGGATTCCTCTTCTCGAGTACTATAAAATCGACTACAAGAACTCCCAAAATGGATCAACGATTCACCCGGAGGAAGCAAAATGAAACAGGACTGAATTTTACTGATCTGGTCGCGATCGCGATGCTTAGTTACGAGTCGCGATGGCATCGCGATCCTGCCCTGCAGCCAGCGTTTTTCTCCCCTTTTTCTTGTACTATAAATACCTCTTCACCCACTTCTTCCCTAACACTCTAAGCCCGACTTGGGGGCTTCAAAACCCTAGTTTTTCACCATTTTCTTCCATTTCTTCTTCTTTCTTTGTAGATCTTTGTTCTATGTTATGGGTTTTGATTATCTAGCTTAGTTTTATCTTGGGAGCAATGGATTGAAGCTTCCATATCTGTGTAGTAAGAACCATATCTATCTATTTAGTGCTTTTGCTACTGTGCATTTATTGAGCTTTGAATGTGAATTGTTAATTGCATTGATGTTGTTGGAAGCTTGAGTATATGAATTGCTTGTATGATTACTTGTTAGGGTTGGGAGAAAGTAGCTAATTCTCCCCTCTTTTAATGTGGAATCCAAGAGCATGAGTTAGAACTTCTTAAATGATGTTGGTGTGTTAATAATTGCTAGATGAATGTGATGATGTCGAACTCGTTGTCATGTTTGTTTTAGGTAGCAAATGAGAGAAGTCTATGAATGTCGATCATTCTTGACTAATCTTGTGTAAATGCATGAATTGGTTAAATGCTTAGATACGGTGTAGTATTTATAAGTGTTGCCAAGCTTGTTGATTTTTCGTGCTAAATGCCATCAATGGGATACTCTTAGTCCTAAGGGAGTCATTGGTGAGGTTTGACAAGAGATGTCGAATTCACTCTTGCAAACTACTATCTAAGAAGGATAGAAGATTTATCTTCACAACAAGTAGTTGAAGTAGTGAATAGATTGTTTCACTCGTTCTTGAAGCCTTTATTATTTAGCATTTATGTATTCTTGATGTTATGTTTCACTTCATTTATGTCATGGGTTGTTTGAGAATAGGAAGTGTTTTTATGATTGAAGTGTTCGGGTGTTAGGAAAGTGACGAATTCCTTAGCTCCTTTGCATGAAAATCTACGAACATGAACTTAGAACTTCTTGTGCATAATGTGTAGTGATTCTTGCTAGATAAGTATGTTAATGTTAAGCCAAGTAATGAATGTGATAGAATGAGTGAATGGTTCAATGATCTACATTAGGTTTGGAAGTGGATATCAATTGCCCCCAAGGCTTTATCTTAGTAGTTTTAAACCCCTTTTTCTTAGTTATGTTTGATGATTAGCCTAGTTACTTGGCTTTGCTAGTTATCTTGTCTTTTTAATTTCATAATTTAGGACCACCAAACAACCAAACCCCCTATTTACATGCTTTTATATGTATGTATATATGTCTACTCCTAGCCTAATATCAACCTTTTGTGCCTAAACTCTTAGGAAGATCCCTCTTCTTCGTGGACGACCCCGACTTGCCGCTATCTACTTAGTTGTAGATAGTAAGCATTTGGGGCTTATAAATATTAACTTTGAGAGGTACGCGACAGAGACAGGTTCCAGTTTATTACATCAGCAGAATCCTGCAAATGGCGGAGATAACTTACATGCCTGTAGAAAAGTTAACCCTGGCTTTGGTCTATTTGGCGCGAAGATTGAGAACATACTTTCACAGCCACAACATAGTAGTTTACACAGGGTTTCCAATCAAGAACATCCTCTCTAAGTCGAAGTCTTCAGACAGATTGGCAAAGTGGGCTCTGGAACTAGATCAATTTGAAATACAATTTCAACCTAGGACAACAATCAAAGCTCAAGCATTGGCAGACTTCATTGTAGAGATGTCAAGAAAAGAGACACAGGAAGCAAGCATCCATCAGAGTTTCACGATTGACAAAGGTAAGACAAAATGAGAACAAGTGGCTTGGACGTTGTTCGTTGATGGCACATCAAGCAAGGAAGGATACGGAGAAGGACTGCTTTTAGTAGACCCAAATGGAGGCAAACACTGACACTCATTACGATTCGACTTCTTGCTTACCAACAACGAAGCAGAATACGAAGCTCTAATTTTTGGATTAGATCTCACGGTCAGAATGAAATTAAGAAGTGTCCGGGTATCCAGTGATTCACACATTGTAGTCCAAAAAGTGCGATGTGACTATGAGGTACGAGAAGACCAGTTGATAAATATTTGGTGAAAGTGCGCCAGCTCATAGCCCAACTTGAATATTTTGACATAAAACATGTCCCACGATGTGAAAACACATAGGTGGATGCTTTAAGCAAGTTAGCGATTGCAGGATTTGATTCCCTTACTCAGTAGAGGGATGTCATCATGGAAGTTATCCCAGTTAGAAGCACCATATCAATGGTGGTGCTAACAATCCAAGAAAATGAAGCAAGCTGTATGACTCCGCTAGTGGATTTCTGCGTAAAAGGGACATTGCCAGAAAATAAGGTGGAGGCTAGAAAGTTGGAATTGCATTCCACAAATTATGCCTACAAAGATAGGATATTGTACAAAAATGGATTCTTGTCCCCATGGATAAAATGTGTAGGGCCAACAAAGGTGACTGAGATCTTAAAAGAGGTTCGTAAAGGCTTACGTGGAACACACCAGGGAGCTAGAACAATATCTATAAAAAAATCAGAGTAGGGTACTACTGGCTGACTATGTTCAATGATGTACACAACTTCGTCCTCAAGTGTAGGAGTTTCCAAATCAACGCTTCACTATCGCATAGGCCGCAATCAACTTTGATAGGAATCTACGGATCCTGGTCATTTGACAAGTGGGGGATATACTTAGTGGGACCATTCCTAAGAGGAGAAAGCAACGCTAAGTTCCTAATTGTAGAGGTAGATTTCTTTACAGAGTGGGTCATATCTAAACCATTAGGACGTGCCACAGCGGAAACCACTAGGAAATTTGTATGGAAAAACATCGTGTGCCGCTTTGGAGTGCCTCATACCATTGTCGCGGATAAAGACACACAATTCACAAGTGTGGTGTTCACCGACTGGTGTTAGACGCTCGGGGTTATTCAAAAGTTTACCTCTGTTGCACATCCTCAAGCTAAAGGCTAAGTGGATGTGACAAATAGAACTATAATTCAGGGGATACAAAAGTTATTAAAAGGAAAGTGAATAGGATGGGTGGATAAGCTACTGAACATGCAATGGCCGTATAGAACAACAATCTGAAATCCAACGGGGAAGATGCCATACGCTTTGGTGTACGGTCATAAAGCAGTCATACCCGTAGAAATTGTAAATTCAAGTCTCAAGATAAGAAATTATAAGGAGATGGACAATCCAGATGTGTTGAAGATGGAACTAGATGAACTGGTGGAGCAAAGAAACTGGAAAATATCACAGAAGCCAAACAAAAGGAAAAAGTGGCAAGAGTGTACAATTAGAAAGTGAAGGAAAGGTGATTTCAGATTGGTGATCTAGTGCTGAGGAAAAACGATGCTAGCCTGGCTGAAGAGCGAGGAAAGTTATGCCCAAAGTGGGAAGGACCATACAAAGTCACGAAGGCTGACAAGTCCAACAGCTATGAGTTAGAAAGAATGGATGGCACCGTAGTCCCAATCACGTGGTATATGACTAACTTAAGGAAGCTTTATGTATAAAACAAAGATAGCGAACAACCACCTATATAGACACAAAGACATGATCCTTGTTTTCCTTTAGTATCAGTATTCCACCGCAATATGATCATCATCGTACATATTTAATATAAAAACCCACTTTACTGGACCATGATTACGCTTCCTATTCTTCCTATTCTTAACAAAGACTTGACAAATGAAACTTAATAGCGGGCTATAGATCTGGAACACTCGTCAACACTCGCAAGCTTTAGATCTTGCAAGTCAAACAACTGCGAGCTATAGATCTTGCAAAATTGGCGATACTTGCAAGCTTTAGATCTTGCAACTTCGCAAACCAAACAAATGCAAGCTATAGATCTTGCTCAAATACCGATGATGGAAAGCTTTAGATCTTGCAGCTTCATGAATCAAACAAATCGCAAGCTATAGATCTTGTACAAATAGCGATGCTTGCAAACTCTAGATTTTGCAACTTTGCAAATTAAACAAATGCAAGCTATAGATCTTACTCAATTACCGATGCTGAAAAGCTTTGGATCTTGCAACTTTGTGAATCAAACAAATTGCAAGCGGTAGATCTTGCTGATAGGCAAAAATGCCTCCAACAGCTACCGATGAAAGCAAGCAATAGATCTTGCAAATTCACAACATCGACAAGGAAAGCAATATATTTAGCTACAAAGTAGATATGCCCACAAAGCACAAGATTGCGGAAGATCGATCTTGATAGAAAAACATGGCAACAAAAAATATAGGAAACAATCGTTATCAACAAGACAAATCGTAGACCTCAACAGCAACAAAACATACAGATGATCATATCATCTATAGCAACAAAACATACAGACGATTATATCATCTACAGTAACAAAAGAAGACACAATATCTATGTCTTGAAGAGCGTGATGGCCAAGAAGAAGAGGAACCATCACAACGATGATTAAGTTCAGCCTCATAAGAAGGGCGCTCAATTTCACGAGAAGATCGTTCACCACCGTACGGACGTTTCCCAGCCAGGCAGTGACATTCCTCTCCCTCACATTTCTCACTAACTAAGTGACCATATTTCCATTACATATGTAAGTATGCATGATGGCGGGCCATCTCTCTTTGTCCCATACGATCAAGATGTCTGGCATAATAAGCCTTAAAATCAGTTATAAGACCAAACTCTTCGCAATCCAACTTCATACTCATAACGTTAACCGTTTCCTTGTACTGTTCTATTCTCATTTCTAAATTTTAAACTTTCTCTTCAAGGAAACAAATATGAGATTGGACAGCGTCTGACAATCTAAATCTTTGACCACAGCCACCAACAGTCAAATCACCACGGCTTAAGGTACGCCGGGATCATGATGAGGGAACTTGAAGTTGATTCTTATGATCAGCGCAAGCTTGCTCCAACTGATGAACAGACAAATCAAAATGATTGCCTTCAATACAAAGATCTTCATTTTCTCCTCATAGCTTTGTGTATAAGGCAACTTGTTCATCAATCTTATTTTGCCATTCAACAGCAGAGGCCGAGAAGTGGTTGCATTCACCCTGTTTCTTCTTAACCTTTTCCAACAGGTCATCAATACGGGCACATTGCTTATCAATAATCAGCATCTTCTGATGAGCTTCGCCAGTCTTGCTCGTAATACACTCCCTAGCCTCAATTTTTTGCTGGAGCATCTTCGCAAGGTTCAATTGATGACGGTAAATAAGATCATTTTATTCGCTTAAGATTCTGCACAGAACTCGCAAAGCATCATGAGTATCCTTCACCACCGTACCCCACTTCTTTTCAAGATGATCGATACCCAGGAGCATATACTTCAAACGGATGACCACACAAAGAGCCTACTCTTGAACATGAATAGGAAGTTTAAGCGATTGGATGTATGTACCAGCAGACTCAAGATCGACTAAACCACGAATAACGTCTTTCCTAAGCGATTCAACATTGTATCCATCAGGAATAAGCTTGCTACAAGGGCAACTCACAGACGAATAAAGGGGACGGAAGGAAATGGAAGTTGCCACCCAATACATAGGGGAAGTGATTCCACTCATGTAAAAAGGTCTGGGAAATAACCACTGCACATTCTTCTGTGAACGATCGAGTAGCACAAAGAAAACTAACGGGTTCAGAGAGAGGGTCATTACATCCCATAAAATTAAAGCTTTTTAGAAATTTACTATCAATCAAAATGTTGAAACCTTGCACATGAGTAAGGGTGATAAGAAAATGCTGGACAACAAGCATATCAGCTCTTATAAAATAAATCTGTGCAAATAGCATATACAAAAACTAAAATATTTTTTTAAGAATACAATCCAAGAACCCAATGTATATGAAGAAATACTAAATTTTAACTAACTTCGGGGTTAGAGATAGGCCGAATTGGAGCAGCGATTGCAAAGACATCTTGGTTAGGCCGTTGAGTGGAATCACCATTGTTGGCTTGAAGGAGATGAGTTTCAGTACTTGCATTACCCACATTAGTATCTGGATTAAGAATCGCAACATCAGCGATAGCCTTAAATGAAAGTTCTTCATAATAATCCACCTCCCACTCTTTCAGCTCAGCTACTAAATAGAGACTAGCAAAACTAGCAAGATGTTAAAGCAATGAGTACGGATGCCCCCTGTCAGTGATCTTATCGATGAACGCTTGATTCAAATCGGCTCTCTTGCTTTCTAGGGTTTCAGTGCATTAACATAGTTGGCACACTTTTGCAATCACATCTGTGGTTCCACTGTCGTACATTCTTCACAGTCTCGCAATACCCAAAAATTCAAGCAGCCTTGGAGATATCTTTAAAAAACTTATAAAATGACTTTGTCTTTCATAGCCGATCCACCAGCACTTAGGGGTATTGAGGGGAAGCAGGTCCATTGGTTAGCATCTCACGAACCTTACAAGTAAGCAACATATGGAACAAAGTTATTTACTACGTTACAAACAACACATTAATACATAAGAAAAATTACTCAAGGAAATTTTCAGCCTTACCACAGCCAGTGTGTCAGGTAGTGAAAGGCAGGAAAAAATATCAAAATTACCTCCTCAGCCAGAGAGTCCTCAGTTTGCTCTATAATCAGCGAGCCAATTTGGTTACCACTCCCATTTTTAAGAGGAGGAACAGAATCTCCCAAAAGACCGTTGCTTCAATTACTCTTGTTATTCTTCTCCCTTTGCGGGTTCAGCGATCGGCGATGGCTAGTTTACCCACCCTCAGTTTGTTTATCCTTAGGACCTGTAATGATCGGCAGTGGAGGTATGGCATTATCACCACCAACATGGTCAGTCTGAATGACAGCCATATTTACTTCTTTGTCATTGAAGATTGAAAAATCAATGTCACCTTTCATGAGATCAAAATAAACTCATGCAAGAAATAAAAATAAAGATACAAAAAACTGCAAAAAAAGTACACAGTAAAATAAAGTATAATGTAGGTGAACAAGACACCTACAACGTCAGAGACGCGAAGTGTAGCCATCATCAGTGTCACCTTAGTATAACAACACTCAAGTTGGGAAGCTTGGACTTAGGAACTTTGCAGTTTCATGAAGGTACATCAAACTCGGGAATTTGTCTGGCTTTGATAAAAATATATCTCCTACGCCAATCGCCAAGTTTACTTGGGAAGCCACTCACAAGCTCAACCCCAGAAATCAAAGGATATAGGGTAAATTCATCCAATATATTTTTCACTTTTCGAAGGTGGTAGAAATTGCAAAATAAGTCAATTGTGAAAGGTATGTTCGCATTTTCACACACATTAAGAAAACCCATTATAATAGCGATGCCCTTACGATGAAATTGGGACAACACAACTTTATATGAACGAAGTAGTGAAATCACATGTTCATAAAGTGGAAAATAGAAGCCAAAGGTCAGATATGTCAGATAGCAAGCAATATAGCCAGGAGGAGGTTTACGAACGCACTCAGATTTGGAAGGCGAAAAAAGCTTATAAGCATATAGAAAAAGGAAGAAATTCTTTTAAGTCATTTATATAAGAGATGGTTAAGATACTGGGAATGGTGAAGGATCCGGCAACATGGTCGGAATCCCCATCGGAAGAAGCATCCTCTACGGGGGTACTTACTGCTGTTAAAAGAAGACATGGAGGTCCTAAAATGGAGAGGTAATAATCTTAGTAAAATTCAATGGAAATAAATCTAGTGGACAAAGGATTTATAGAAAATATACCGAAGAAGATGATCGGAAACAAGTTACACAGACAACTAGAATTAGAGAAAGTACTCCAATCCCAAAGAACACAGTAGAGATATGATAAATAATTTAAACAAGGAAACTTACTCTTGAAGGAGCTGAAGGTAGATTACGTGCAAAAAAATTAGGAATTAGTAGAGGAAGAAAAACCCTGAATAATGGAGAGGAGAAGCTTAAACGAAAGTGAAAAGGGGAACTTAAATATAAACAATAAAATGAGCAATTGAGGAGGAAAGCATAATGATGAGTATCTGACAAGAAGAAAAGTACCTTTTTATTTATATCGAGACGGCAGCGGTATATGATAAGATAGTACACTGTTTAAGGGCTACATTAAATTCTTCATTTCAAATTCCCCATTTAAGATATATAGTGATAAAAAACAAAGAACTGCGGGTTGGAATACCAAACAACGGGGAGCAAATTGCGGATTTCAAAAACAAAACCACTGTAAATATTGCCTTGTCATGAGGAGCTTAAAATTCTAAAATATAAAATTTGAAGAGCGATCGAAGATAGAAATACAGCCAACAAGACCACATAATTTTGCAATTTTGAACGTAGCTTCTTATCACGAACATTCTGTACAAGAGTAACATCAGTTCACACTCAAGCTACAAACAAAACCATCGCTTTGTTTCTTAAAATTTTCATGGCTAGGGGGGCTTATGGTGTATGTGTGGCCCAACAATCAAAGGGCTGAGAGTCTCTAGGCTTAACCCAACATTATCCTGCCAAGCTTCGGTCCAAATCAAGGAATGAGTAGGCGCAGCGAACACAAGAATCATGAATCATGGCAGAGAACATGGGCCATCAAAGAGGGGACACACAGCGAGCACAAAGGCCACAACTGAGGAATGTGGTAGGAGTGGAGTGGTGTGTCCACGATCTCAAATTCCTAAGAACAAGGAACTACAAAGGGAATTAGCCTATAAGTTTAACAACCTCTGAATGAGCTAAGGTAAGCGCTACGATATAGAGAAATTCCATTTCTTGAAGAGAGAACTGACTTGATCATCGGAGGTTCTCTCCCGGAATCACTTTCGGGGCTTCATTTCCAGGTAAAGGAATTGAAACAAGTGAACTAAGAAGAGGATACCTGGACAAGCTACCACATCATTGTGTGACACGCTTGCAATGTTTAACCTCAGCATAGTGAGTGAATTCTATACTAATTTGAGGTATGGTCCGAGGTGGGATGAGGAAAAAGGTAGAGGCAAAATGATGAAATTGACAGATGAATCCGTAAACTAATTGTACGGGTTGCCAAATGTTCCATTCGAGGAGGATGAATTTCTTGCATTCCACTACAAAACTAATGACGGTTTTGATTTTGATGATCCCTCTGGGAAGGAGATTGTGAGGATGGTTACTAGGGTGGCTACCCATGTTGATTCCCTTGTGAAGCCATGTTGGTCAAAGATTCCAAAGAAGCACCTCACGCCCGAGATAAATGGAAGGTACCACTTCGTAGCATCTAGAATTGACCTGGTAACAGTGAACAGTATAAGGATTACACATTTGTACGCAATTAAGCATAAGCTACGATGGAATACAGGTAGGCAAATGGTGAATGCATTGAGACAGGGTGCTGAGAAATCTGGTTGTTACGGTTTCTGCAGCCTCATCTCCGAACTGTGCACAAAAGCCGGTGTTCCCCACTATCCGCATGACATATGTGAGAAACCAATGGGAAAGATTCCAGTAGAATCATTCTAGAAAATTTCTCAAGACAATATGGGTCCTTTATTGGAATCTAGAGTTGCGACGTTGGAGGTGGGTGTACAAAGTCTGCTGGCTGAATCACATAATCAAAGATTCTAGTGCGATCACATGAGTAAGGTTTTTCAACATCAGTTCCTGGATGCCATGAAAGCAGTAGGACCTTTCCCTACATACCCAGACCCGGGCGTTAGGCAGAGCGACATGGGAACCAGCTCAGAAGATGCAGAGTTGTTGGATGAAGAGTCGTTCGCTAGACATTATTCATAATTTTCTATAAAAATGTCATAAACTATGTTTTTTTCACTTTTTATTTTGTTTGAAATTTAGAACAAATCTATGTTAATTTTTTGACATAATATTATTATTGTCACATAGATCGAGCGTTATCCAGTTTTCATATTTAATTTATGGTGGTAAAAAAATATGATTTTTTGTTATTAATTCCAAACTTTTTTCCACAATTTAGTCTAGAACATGTACTACTACTTTTATAATTTATAATATTAAAAATTATATTATTTAAAATTCATGTATTTAGGCTATAATAAAAAAATTCAAGTATTTCGAAGCAGTTAATAAGGTGTTCACACACTTTTGGGCAACAATGCAATTTCACAAAATGTTGTACAAGTTTTCTATTTTCAGTTTCGAGTATGTTCCATTTACCCAATCATGTCCCAATTTCATAGTTTTGATCATACATTACTGAATTTCACTATGGAATCGCCAATTTTGCATTTTGACAATTCCAAGATTCTTAGAGGGACCTAAGTGCAAAAAACAAAAACATCACTCAGAGGTCCAAATTCAAATGCGATCGGATGCAATGCTACATAATGAAACCCTGTTGTATATTCCAAGATATATTTTATGGGAAAACTTACCAATAATCCTTCTAGTTTGGACTTCCTAACTTCTAATTAATCTAGAGTAAGATACTTTAAGACATATACTAGTGCTTTATTAAATTTCATGCAAAAAATATTTCATATTAAAAACCTTATATTAACCCAAGAATGCCCGATATCAAGTTATTTTTTAAACAAAATGGAAGGTGTAACTTAGTTTTGGGCAACTGTGTAATTTTTGCGAAGTTATATACGGACCCTTTTCGGGTATCCATCGGACACAAATTCGAGACAATGGACCTATTTAATCTTTGATTGAATATTTTTCAGTACAATTGCATATCCACAACTATGGAAAAATATTTCCCCCTTATGTGGGCAATAAATCAAATATTGCTAAATAATTGAACTGAAGATAGGCACCGGTATGACATTGGAAAGAACTGGTGCTGACTTTTTTAGGGGTCAAAAAATTCCATACTTTGGTCAAAATTAGGGAGGAAAATACAAAATTTTGTGAATTTGAATGGGGCACCGGTTTTCATACCAGTGCTGTATCAGAAATTATTTATCCTGCCCAAAATTGATTGGGCTGCAAAAATATTCAGTCCAAAATGGAAAAACCAGCACCAGTACTCAATACCTATGCAAAATACTTAGATAAATTTTACCACAAAAACTCTCAGTCACGAATAAGAGCCCTGAGCAGTTGCTATATAGGTTTTGGGCACCGAGTTTTTATAACAGCACCAGTTGTTATACCAGTGTTGTACGCTTAGAATATATTTTCAAACATTGCTCTCCGGTTGGAAAATATTTATTAGAGCAGTCTCACACAGGTGCCTATATCGAAATGGCCACCTGTTTTTCATGTTACAGCACTGGTATTATACCGGTGTTGTGCACTTAGAATGTTTTTTAGAATGCTAGAATATATTAGAATTTTTTCAGCACTGGTATGTCAGATTAAGTACTGGTGCTGAATCTACTTATATAAAACGCGACCGATCATCTTCCTCACATAACAGTCACATTTCATCTTCAATCCCACTATACGAATGGTTTCTCCACGTTCTCCACCATTTAATCCTCATTTAACCTCCATTGCCCCACCTTCTCAATCCTAACTTATATAAGAACCCCAAAATCCCCTTTTTTGTCTTTCTGAACCGTGTTTCTCCACTTTCTCCACTCGGCACTAGCGAAGTCACCATCACTCGGTTTTCGGCCAGAATTTTGAAAGTTACTTCATGATTCCTTCATTTTTAGTTGTGTACAAACCCTAACTTGCTTTACATTGAATAACATTTGTATGAAATTGTATGTGTTTGATGAAATGTATGAATAAATCTTTTTTAATGTTAAGTTGCTTAGGGTTGTTCATTATGTGATGTTGAAGTGTGATATAGTTCACCATGTGATGTTGAAGGGTTTGTTCTAAAATGTGTGATATATACAATATGTGTGTGATGTTTGAAGTATTCAATCCAAAGTGTATGACATATAGGTCATTATATTATGTTGAAGTGTGATATAGTTGATTTTGTGATGATGAATGGTATGGTCTAAAATGTGTGAGATATACACTATGTGTGATGTTTGAAGTGTTCAATCCAAAGTTTATGACATATAGGTCATTGTGTGGTGTTGAAGTGTGGTCTAGTTGATCGTATGATGTTGAAGGTATTGTTCTAAAATGTGTGAGAAATAAACTCTGTGTGTGATGTTTGAAGTGTTAAATCCAAAGTGTATGACATATATAGGTCATTGTGTTATGTTGAAGTGTGATATAGTTGATTGGTTGTCAAATAAATACTAGTTTCTTTTGTTTGGTGTGAAATTGTCATAAATTATAATTTTTATGTTTGTTTTTCCTTATCCATTCTACCGGTATTTTCATATGTAGAGGCCTCCTAAAACAAAACAAAAAAAAGTGGCCAAAAAGAGGAAGAGGTCTGGCCCACCACCCAAACAAATGAATGTGGTAAACAAAGAAGTTACTTCTGAAGTTGAGCAAGAGGAGTTTCCACCAATGGTACCCCTTGTTAGCTTTTAGAATAAGAACACAATTACTTTGGTGCAGAAAACGTACTGCTTTTCTTCATATATTTTGCTATAAATAGAATTGAAAAACAAGTTACAAATGGGAATAACAAATGTTCCTAAATGCTCCTAAATGTTCCTAAATGAGGAGTTACAAAACAAATGTTCCTAAATGAGGAGTTACAAAACAAATGCTCCTAAATGAGGAGTTACAAAACAAATGCTCCTAAATGAGATTAAACACAAAGAAAAAAAACTGACAAGATTTATTACTAACAAATCACCCCCTAATCTTGTCGTTGCTTATGTTGTGTTGGCAACACCAATCTTGCTCCTTAGCTCCTGGAAACGAACTCGTCCAAGTGCCTTCGTCAGAATGTCAGCGAGCTGCGCTTCCGTGTTGATGTAGTCAATTTCAAGATCACCCTGTTCCACATAATTTCTAATCAAGTGGTAACGTGTATCAATGTGTTTACTTCGATCGTGAAACACAGGATTTCGGATAAGATTGATTGCCGATTTGTTGTCCACCAGTAACGTTGGTGCTTGTGGCTGTTCACCTTGCATTTCTCCAAGCAATCTACTAAGCCAAACACCTTGGCAAGCGGTAGTGGCAGCTGCAATATACTCTGATTCGCACGAAGAGATTGCCACTACCCGTTGTTTCTGTGATTTCCAACTCACCGGAGATTGGCCTAGGAAGAAAAATACTCTCGTCGTGCTCTTCCTGTCGTTGATGTCTCCAGCCAAATCAGCATCACTATAACCTGTCAAAAGTAAAGGTCCAACACCTTTTCCATACGAAACTCCAAAATCTAGAGTTCCCGCCACATAGCGTAGAATATGTTTCACCGCTGCCAAATGCTCAACTTTTGGCTCCTCCATAAATCGGCTAACATAACCAACTGCAAAAGTAATGTCCGGCCGAGTGTGAACTAAGTACCTGAGGCTTCCTACCAAGCTGCGGTAATACGTGGCATCCACCGGTCTCCCGTCTCCGGTCTTGCTTAGTTTGAGCCGTGCCTCCATTGGTGCCGCGCATGGATTGCACTCTTCCAGTCCGGCCTTTTGTAAAAGCTTCCTGGCATAAGATGATTGGCAAAGAGTGACCACACCCTTCCGTTGTTGTACTTGGATGCCGAGGTAGTAACTTAGTTCGCCGAGATCGCTCATCTCAAAGAGATTGGTCATTTCCTTCTTGAACTTCGTCAGTTCTTCGATTGAAGTTCCGGTGATGATCAAGTCATCGACGTAAATCCCAACTATAAGTTGCTCCTGCCCGTAGCTTCAGCGATAAACCGCGTGCTCGGTTTCACATCGCACAAACTCTAAGTCGCGGAGACTTTTGTCAAGTTTGGCATTCCAAGCCCTCGGAGCTTGGCGTAGTCCGTAGAGAGCCTTCTGAAGCCGGAGAACCTTGCCTTCGTTGCCTTGAATCTCGTAACCCGGCGGTTGCTTGACGTAGACCTCCTCGATCAGATCACCATTGAGGAATGCGGTCTTGACGTCCATGTGGTGGACCGGCCAACCATGGTGAGCCGCAAGCGCGATCAGCACTCGCACAGTTTCCATCCTTGCGACGGGAGCGAAGACTTCCTCGTAATCCACCCCCTGACGCTGTACATAACCCTTCGCCACCAGCCGTGCCTTTCGTTTCACAACCTCCCCGACTGCATCCTTCTTGAGTTTATAAACCCACTTCAGGCCGATTGCTTGTTTTCCCGGTGGTAGCACAGTGAGGCGCCAACTTTGATTCGCCTCAATACTGCCCAACTCCTCCACCATCGCAGCTCTCCACCCTTCATCCTTCTCGGCTTCAGCAAAGGTTGTCGGTTCGTTGGCGATGAGGAGACACTGTTCGTCATCTTCTGCTTCAACAGGGGCAGTTTCATCGTATAGACTTTTTAGCGTGCGGTACCGGAGAGGCGCCGAAGATGGTTCTGAAGCACCGGTCGGTGGGGACACAAACTCCACCGTGGGCGGTGGAGGTGCAACCAAAGTAGTTTGAGTGACTGGTGAGGGCACGTCTCCGGCTTCGTTTCCGGTGGAGATTCCGGCGTTTGAAGATGATGCTCTCTCTGCGTGCATCTTGCTCCCTGGAAGGGTCCAGTTCCATGCTGCATCCTCGCCGAAGACGACGTCGCGGGAAATTTTTACCCGGTCCGTGGCGCACATGTGGGCACTCGCACCGGAGTCGAGGACCCATGTCGTGTCACACTGCTCGGGCTCCTTTGTGGACAGTGCTAGAGACCACGCCTCACTGAGCAGGACGCGCTCCTCGGAGGCCTGGTTCCCGATCGTGAGGGAGTGAAGCCTTGCCACAAGAAGCGTTGGTTCCTCCGTTTGGTCTTGCACGAGGTTGGCGCGTTCCCTCCGTTCGCGCCGTGGCTCGGGGCAGTACTTGGAGATGTGGCCGGCGTATTTGTTACAATTGTAACACTTCATCTTCGTCAAGTCCCGGTCACCGCTTACTGCACGTTGGCTTCCGTCTCGGTCATGGATTGGTTTCTTCCCCTTCTGGAAAGCCTTGCCTTTGCCTTTGTTCCCGGAGCTAGAGCCCCGGCCCCGTGCGATCCATTCTTGTTCCGTGAGTAAGACCTGGCCGCTGGTGTTGTCCAGGGTGTTGATGGAGCAACGTTCGGCTGCCGACCTGAGCCGGCCGATGAGCTCCTCCACCGTCATGCCGTTCAAGTCGAGCAACGTCTCGATCGAACAAGCGATCTGGGCGTACTGGCTCGGCACCTCCCGCAAAAACTTTTGGACCACCTTGATCTCTTCTATGGCGTCACCGAGAGATCGAAGGTTATTGACGATGCCCGTAATCCTCATGCCGAAAGCGTCGAGCGACTCCCCGTCCTTGAAGGTGATTTGCTCGAACTCCTTGCGTAGACGCTGCGCCGTGGCCTCGCGCACCCGATCTACGCCGACTCGCATCATCCGGATGGCTTCCCAAGCCTCGTGTGCCGTCGTTTTGACAGCTAGCGTCGGTACCATCTCCGGTGGCACCGCGCGGATCAACGCCGAGAGAGCCGCCATGTCTTCCCGTTCGGACGTATCTCCGATGCCGGAGGTGGCCTCCCATAAACCTTGTGCCCGTAGGTTTATCTTCATCACGAGAGCCCATTCTATGTAGTTTGTTGTCGTCAACGTGGGATACACGATGTTGGCACCAAGATTTGTCCGTTCGTGGATGATCACTTCGTTATGGTTCCGCCGTGCCATGCTCCATCCACGCTGCCTTCCACGTCCCCGCGGTGGCGACAGCGAAATCTCGTTCTCGCCAGACATTGTCGCCGTGATCGTGCGAGGCTCTGATACCAAATGTTAGCTTTTAGAATAAGAACACAATTACTTTGGTGCAGAAAACGTACTGCTTTTCTTCATATATTTTGCTATAAATAGAATTGAAAAACAAGTTACAAATGGGAATAACAAATGTTCCTAAATGCTCCTAAATGTTCCTAAATGAGGAGTTACAAAACAAATGCTCCTAAATGAGGAGTTACAAAACAAATGCTCCTAAATGAGGAGTTACAAAACAAATGCTCCTAAATGAGATTAAACACAAAGAAAAAAAACTGACAAGATTTATTACTAACACCCCTCAATATTCAATTTGAGGAAGATGCAGTGGGTGCAAATGGTGCTCACAAAGAATAAGCTCCCGAAGAGAACGAGAGTGATAGCGAGGACAACCCCCTTCGCGATCCGAGGAATGATGACCTTACCAAGGCAGGCGGGTGTTAAGGGAAGGCATCCGACAAGTTTGAGATTACCACTTTATGTAGGGAACGGGGGACGACTACGTGCCAGTCGGTCATGTTAGCCAAGGAGAAAGACCTTGTCCACATCACCTTCAAGGAATTTGATGGTTAGATGGTTTGTGTAAAAAATTGAAGCACCTAGGCCGCATATTATAACTACGCCTTTCGGGGGAGGGTCAGATTTGGTACTTGGAGACACTATCCTAATGTCCCGAAAGATATGAAGGAGGAAGCGTGGAGAGACATAAACGTAAAAAAATGATTTCATAATACTTATTTTATATATGCTTAATCGTTACTATTAAATGATGTGTTCATGCTCCTAACCTAAATATTGTGTAATCTTCCATTGCAGGTAAGTTTCAAGTTCGAAACAAAATTGACTGAAGACTAATGGAGAAGGTTGAGGAAGAATGTGGTAGGCAAGGCTGGTGGTGCACATCGGAACTTGAAGTCTAAGGTGGCGAACAAGTACATATGGTTTTTCCCAAGCGGAAAAGTTCCAAAATACAAACCATGGGAAAAGTACATATGGATGGATAAGAAGGAGTGGAAGAAGTTCGAGGAGCACGGAAGGACAAGGGAAATGGTGGTAAGTAAAGTTCTAACATGATATCATAAATAATATTTTAATATTTTTCAACTAATTCATTGTGTCACTACAAGAAATCGCACCTATTACTTTGCTCTTTTTACCTCGATTTTCTGCCTTAGCCCAAAAAATTGAGGTAAAATTTTCTTTTACCTCGGTTCTTTTTTTAAAGTAAAAAATATTATTTACCTCGGTAATAAATAACTAAGGTAAACAATAGGTTTTTTACCTCGGTTCTATGATAGCCGAGGTAAATGTCATTCAAAATGAAAGTAAAAAGTCTAACCGATGTAGGTGCAATGTTGGTAACATGTGTCTGTCCAAGCAGTATCAGTCATTCACAAGATTATCGACATCGTACTACTAGTCGGTTTGACCAAATATCTATAGACGATAAGGAGTGACGTCACATATGTCGGGATTTGGTAAGTATTATTTGGTCCTCTGACCAATTTTAATCAGAATTCCCTAAATTTTCTTCCCCATTTAAGATGGTTCTACAAAATCCAATTTCTCATTGTTGTAGGAGGGAAATAGGGTTTTGGGTTGTCATAGAACTCGCCACTCAAGTAACAAGTAAGTATTTCATGCCTCAATTTTTATTTTCATCTTCAAATTTGGTTCTAGTTTAGTTCAATTGATATGAGAGGATGTGTTTAACTATATGTTGATTGAATGTAGGCATTGCATAATTATATATGGTTGATGTTATATGTGTGTGTGTGTATGGGAGCATGGTAATGAAGGTACTTCATAGACGTGTGTGTGTGTGTGTGTTGCTCTAATTAATATTCATGTATATGTAAGGAATGCATAAATTGAATGAATGTAAGTGTAGTATTTGTTGCTAAGATAGGATCCTAAACAATGTGTACTTATTGTTGTAATGTAGGAATGTCTATGGATAAAACCCATTGTTTTGATGAAGATCAAACAAGTGTGGAGTATCAATTTTTTGTAGCTAACTTCATTAAATATGCATTCACGAATGCTGCAGTGGAGAATTTGTTGTATGTTTATTTTCCTTGCTATAAGTGCCACAATACCATTATCCAAGAAGATGCAATTAGTTTTAAGGATAATTTATTTGTGTATGGTTTTGATCCAACGTACAAAATTTGGTTTTGGCTTGGGGAGAACATGAATGATCATACTAGAAATGAAGTAGAGGCCGAGAAGGATGATAGGATGGATGAGTTGGTTGAGGAGATTGTCAAGAACTATAGTGGCAATCCTAAAAGACTTTCGGAATTACAGGGACATGATGAAACATTTCTATACGATGGATGCCCTGAAGGAATGACAGCATTAAAGGTTACGTTGCAGTTGATAAATGTGAAAGCTGAGTATTCCTGTAGTGATGTTCTCTAGTATGTTAAAAGTGTTGAAAGAAATGCTTTCGGATGGCAATCGAATACCAAAAATGGTATATGAGGCGAAGAAGGTACTATGTCTAATGGGCATGGATTATGAAATGATACATGCTTGTTGGAACGGTTGTATCTTTTATAGGGGAGTCACTTAGATGCAGAGGAATGTCCGAAATGCAATGCTCTAAGGTTTAAATTAAATGAGGTAGATGTTGATGGAGAAATTGGTAATTTCCAGACGAAGAAGATTCATGTCATGCAAAGAATTTGAGTTGGCAGTAGATCAGACAGTTGTCGATCATGAATTCATTAGTCATCCGACCGATGGTGATAAGTGGAAGAAGATAGATATAGCCTTTCCCAAATTTGGGAATGAGTGATGTAACTTGAGGATTGTTTTGTGCATGGATGGAATAAACTCGTTCGATAATATGAGCAGCAATCATAGTTTGTGGGCAGTGATGGTAATGATTTACAACTTCCTCCCATGGTTGTGCATGAAAAGGAAGTACATCATGTTGTCTCTAATGATCTCTAGTCCTAAGCAACCAAGGAACGATAGCGATGTGTACCTAACCTCATTGTTGGATGACCTTAAAAAGTTGTGGGTTCCTAGAATGAGGATGTATGATGGGTTTCGGAGGAAGTCGTTCAATTTTAGAGCCATGTTGTTTTGCACCATTAATGACTTCCTCGCTTATGGAAACTTTTCTGGCTATTCAATTAAATGTCACAAAGCATGCCCTATTTGTTTGGAAGGAACGGATTATTGCCAGTTGAGGCATGGAAGTAAGACAGTGTATCTTGGGCACCGGAGATGGCTTCCAACAACTCATCGGTTGAGGAATCGGCGTGTTGAGTTTAATGGCAAGGTAGAGTAGGCGCCCCCTCCTCCCGTATTAATAGGTGTGTTAATCTCGAACATGTTGCGTAAGTTTAGAAATGAATTTAGCAAGAGGAAGGGGAAACCTAAGGTTGTCGGTAGTTGGAAGATGCATTCCAATTTTTTTAACTACCATATTAGGAGACCCTTGACATCCTACAGTGTCTGGACGCCAAGCATATTGAAAAGAATGTATGTGATAGTTTGGTTGATACTTTAATGAATATCTTGGGTAAGACAAAGGATGGAGTGAAGTCAAGGAAATATATGGTTGAAATGGGAATTAGACCTGAATTGGCCCCCGAGGATCGGGGATCTAAGAAGTACTTGCCCGCTGCTTGTTACACGCTTTCAAAAGTTAAGAAGGAGTTGATATATTCCAACCTCAAAGGTATGGGGTTCCCGATGAGCTACTCTTATAGGGTTAGCAATCTAGTATCGGATAAGGGATTGAGATTGGGTAAGATAAAATCACACGATTCATATAGTTTGATTCAAGAATTTCTCCCAGTTGCGATCAGATGCATCTTGCCAACTCACGTCAAAAAGTGCACTACCCGGTTGTGTCACTTCTGCAAGGCAATTTGTTGTAAGGAGATTAGGTGTCAGAAGTTAGAAGAATTGCAGGAGGAAATAGTAATTGTGTTGTGCGAGTTAGAGATGTATTTCCCTCCTTCTTTCTTTGACATCATAGTGCACTTGTTGGTTCACATTGTACGGGAGATATTGATATGCGGTTATGTTTATCTTCAATGAATGTATCCCTTCGAGAGGTATATGAAGATATTCAAAGGTTATTTGAAAAATCAATATCACCCGGATGCTATTATTGTGTAGAGGTATGTGACCGAGGAGGTGGTAGAATACTGTATGGAATTCTTGAAGAATGAAGAGTCGATTGTGTACCAAAACCACGCCATGCACACAGAGTGGGTGGCAAAGGTTTGTGAAAAGGAACTATTAGGTTATTAACCCCCGACAAGTTGATGAAAGCACACTTATATGGCTTGCAAAACTCAAATGTGGTTTGCACGTACGTGGATATGCACATGAACACTATGAAGGAGCAGCACCCCAGTAGGTTGGAGAAGTAAGTACTTGTTGAAAAGAATCACACTTTCATTAATTGGTTACGCCATACAGTGGTTGAAGACAGTCATGATAACACCTTGAATTTGTTAGCCTCACACCTTCTGCAGCTGCAATTTCCTTCACGGGCTATGACATGAATGGGTTTACCTTCTCAACCATAGAATGAGACACAAACACTGCTACACAAAGTAGTGTTGTCAGTGTAGTTGCGGTAGCTTTACATGTAACCAGCGCGAAGGATAAGAATATCGTGTATGGGAACATGCTTTACTATGGCGTGATTAAGGAAATATGGGAACTCATCTACACAAGTTTCAGGGTACCACTTTTCAAATGCAAATGGGTTGATAAAAATGCTAGTGTATCAGTGGGCGACCTAGGCTTACATTCATTGATTTGAGCAGGACACGTTCTACTAGCGATCCTTACATCCTTGCTTCATAGGCTACACAAGTGTTTTATGTTGTTGATCATTGTGATTCTAGAAAATTAGTGGTCATTCCTGGGAAAAGTTAATTTGTGGGAGATTCTTGCCCATCTGCACTGTCCGACATTAGTCCACACACTCCACCCAGCACCAGCAACGTTAGACCAGATGAGATATATGGGGTGGAGCTAGCTTTGAGAAGAGACCACAAAGAAAGGATTTGGATTGAAAGTTACCCCAAATCAAAGAAGCGGAAGAAGAAGACATAGATTGGGTCTACACATCATTTTAGATAACCTTCATGGATGTTTTTGTGACTGTCTGTGTTATAATGTAACTGGTAATTGTCGGTCCATTTTAACCCAAAAGTAAAGCTATGATTGTGTAGGGGGAATTTATTAATCAACATCGCACGCTAGTTGGTAGACAATTGTTTAGTACGACACGATGTATGCGAGTTGCAACGTTCAGCTCGTGTTATTAAGAATTCAGAGATTGACTATATAACATAGCGAAGTCGCACCACTAGTCGGTGAGTAATTTGGTAAGAGAAAATTACTCATGGCGATGTAGCACCTACTCATTGCTTCAAGTCAGTGCCTAAATCAGTTTAAATCACTTAATTCATGTGAAGTTTCCCGCTAATCGGTAACCCCTCGACCTCACTGACCTTATGGTGTGTGAATATAGTGCGACGAATAAAACAAATTTAGCCAGAACAAGGAATGATCCATCTAAAGGTATTATTCCAAGTTCACCACAGCCAAACACATGTTATGAAATTGGGGAAAAAACCATATAACACAAAATCATTAAAATCCACAACAAAAAAAATACTAATATGGAGTCCACAAAACATCATGCAATGTCACAAAATGCAGCAAATTCAGTAAATCCAAATACAACCATAACACAATCATCAATACAAGAAATGTCCATCATTCTCATGGTGAAAGGGGAGGGTTGAGATCTTCTTCGGACGAACTATTTCCATAGTATTCCACCGTTTTCACATGTTCGGACACATCGCTCAAGGACTCGGTCTCACCACTGCTTGACTCTGTTCCATATCACTGTGGGCTAGGGCATCATCCCCATCCTCCTGCCCCTTTGCCTTAACCCCATGCGCATCCTTCTCATACTCATGCCTCTCTGCCTCATCGACATTTACCCCAACTTCATGTGCATCCATCTTGGGAACACGAGGTGTATTGATAGCACCGGAGAATATTTCCTCCAGGCCTGCCACGTTGATCATTAACTTCTGCACATGGCAATCTGTGCATTGTGCCATAGTGTTAGTCTCGGCCATGTCCCTCATGAGTATCTCCCAAGCACTTTGTTTAAGTCCTTTTAGGGAAAAATAAATTGTAAATTAATTTAAAGTAATTTAATTAGGAATGACAAGGAATAAAATTAAATTTGTACCCGATCGTGGGAAAGGCTTGGGGTTGCGTTGTTGCGGATGTTGATAGAGTACCATCGGGCCTGGCCTGGGCTGGAACTTTAAGATTGGCCTAGGGGATGTTGTGATCAATCCACGTCCCCGCCTCTCAATGCCAGGCTTCTTATCAAAGTAGTTCCTATCATAGTACCTCGGCCGAATCTTCACTGTTGATTTGATCTTAACACCTTGCTTCTCCATTAGGACAGTGATGATATTTCCGTAGGGGAGGGTCTGAATCTTCGGAGTGAGGGTGACCGTTTGCATCTCGTTGATGATTTTGTAACCACGGTTGACTACCTTCTTCTCCGCAATATGGTAAAACAAGATAGTCCAGTTGGTAGTATACTTAGAAGGATGTCCGGCCGGGATTACTATTTGTACAATCATATTGTACATCATCCTCTCCACAAGATCCAGTACATCAATCTTGATGGACCTTGGCCCGATGAGATTACTCACTTTAATCTTAGAGTACTTCTCCGCCATATGGTTGGGGTTGAGGGCCCCCGCCGGATCATCCTCATTGGCCCTAGGAGAATACGTGTCCCTGCAGTATATTTGCATTGGCACAATCTCCGGCTGATCATCTCCTCCAAATGTGCACCCAATCACCTCATTGATCAAGTCTGATGTTAGTGCCATGTTCACCCTGTTAATTTTTTTTTTTTGGTAGCTCATGGTGGTTAGACAAGTGAAATTGGCATAGAACTCCTTCACCTCTAATTCGTAGGTTGGCTTGTCAAGACAAATTAACCACCATTCCCGATGGTTTGAGTGCTTCAAGGAAAATATCCAAGTGGAGTCGTTCCACATCCTCGGCCCGCATTATCCTAACTTATTTAACCCTCATGGGCCTCAACAGTTAGAAATGCTTATCTTTTTCCTCGGTGAAGAAGCGTATTTTTGTCAAATGTTGTTGACGGGGGGAAATCCATGGTCCTCGCCTTTTTGGAGCAAAATGAACCTACTATGTCTTTCTGGCCCTTGCCCATTTTCACTTTTTGCTTCACTAGAGACATCTATTGAACAACAAAATTCCAAATCTTAGTACAAGAGACTAGACATTTCACTGGAATTTAATTGAATATCGAAGTCGCATGCACTTCGCAGACACATCGTTATGACCGATATATCCTTTGCAATGTCGCAAATTCACATTTATGAATATGCAACATCACCCAACCTATCGACCCAGCTGAATATGTGTTCCAAGTGTACCCAACGGACCAAAACCCACATGAAATCAAGCAAACTAATCACTACAATGAGCAACGCTATTGTAACAGCAAGCACAACACGTTTTGAAAGTGTAAACCCCAGACATTGCCCCTTAGCCTAAACACACAAATTCAAAACCCAAAAAGAGATGCCCCTAAACTTAATGTTTAGGTTTGTGATTAAGGGTTTTGTTATGGTAGGCTAATATATCCTTGGGAACAATTGATTAGCACTTATAACTTGATAGCGTGAGACATTATTTGTTCTACTTTTGACATTGATTATCAATTGTGTTCTTTGCATATAATGTGTATTGATGCATGAATTGACCAGGTGTACAACTAGTTCTTATTTGTGTGTAAATTTTTGCTAGACTTTGAGGGTCAAATTCGATTGTTTGCCCTCTTTGTTGTGTGTAGCCAACTAGGAGCGTTTATTGTATGCCGATCATTGTACTCATTCTCAAAAGATTTAGTTGTGTCATTTACATATTTCTCACTTGTAGAACATGGGTAGATGTATTGCTTCCTTATGTGTATTTTTATTTCTAAGTTAGATATATAACGCTCGTCTAGGGGTTATCTAGGGATAAAGGTTATTGAAAGTGTCGATCACTCGCTTTAACTATATTTGAGGGAAAGGGAGACGTATCTCCAAGGTAAATGAGAGATAACTCTCCACATTATGTGTTTACGTGTCATAGAGGTAGATAATATGTCGATATCAATGTTTAGGTTCAAGTCTAAATTAATTGAATCCAAGTCATGTATCTATTATTTCTTATTTTGAGTCATGTATCTTTTATTGATTTCTTAATTTTAGTAGTTAATCGTCACCCTATTATATGTACTAAGGTTTAAGTTTTATAATCTACATCAAAATACTTAATCCATCTTCCTGTAGATATCTCCAAGCAATCCCTGAAAATATTTCGTACCCACAAACTTATCAATCAACTCACGAAGATACCTCAGGCAAGCAGGTTCATACTCCTTTATAGCCTTGAGTTCATCATGCAAAGCGGAGTTGGTAGCGTCTTTCTCTTCACAGAGGGCACGCAACCTAGCCAACTCCGTTTCCAACAAACCACTAACCACCAGCTCCTTTCCCAGTGACAATTGAAGTGACTCCAGTTGCCTTCTTCAACTTTACTCGCATACTCGACAACATGTTGAGCAACATCAGTCATGGTATCGCCCACCTGCATACTCACACTCCTATTAGAATACATAGGAAACATAATTAAATACTAATAATTAGGAAACCTTGGCAGACCCAAAAACACTAGAAAGATTGTGAACGCCAACGACACACTTTCTCGATAACCAGCTAGTGCTCGATACCGCAGTACCATCCTTTGACCGCATCACCTTCGAAGGGCCTTTACCACACCCCTCACCCCCCCCCCCCCTCCCACTAGCCTTACACTTCGTGGAACCAACATTTTCTTCCACACCCTATTCTAGACGATGATATATACGTGAAGCAACGACCTTCGTATTGTTGACTACGTAATGACCACTAGATACACTCGCATCCTGGTCGTTGGGCAGCAACCCAAAAAAGTTGTGAAACTGCTGTGAAACTTCACAACTGCAAACAATGGGGACCCACTAGTAACTTATGTTTTAGTAAACCAAGATACCTTAAAAATAAGAAGAGAATTTTATCTTGCTTGCCCATTGGCCTTCCCACCTCCACCGCATGCGCGATCTACTTCCTCGTACAACTCATGTCATTCTTCCATTTTATTCCCTGCTAACAAGCACATCATCATTCCACTTGGGCATTGAATCATCGCCATAGCACTAAACATACACACAAACTTTTCCTTCAAATTTCCATAGTCATTAGGAACCTCTTGCACAAGAGAACCCCTTGACATCACAGGTCTAAAGGTCACCCGGGACTCAACCACGTCCATCTTATGTGGATGGTAGAATATACAAAACATCTCCACACTAAAACCCTTCACTGCCCCCACGACACACTTGCTCAAAGCCAACTAGTATGACCACTCCTTTAGAATGAAATTGAGCAAGAGCAACCCTATACATCCAAAATGCTCAAAAAGTAATTTGAGACAGGCAGAGTCATGTCATACTGCAACTGGCGTTCATAACATCAAACTAACCAGGCGGTGGCATCATCACAACGTCGCGGACACGGGGAACTTTGATCTCAAATTCTGGTTATGTTGTCCAGTGCTCTTCACATGATTAGTCACAAGATTGGACAAGAACTGAAGCTCTGAACAGTATGAAGCGATGGCTATTTTAGCCCCTTTGAAATCGTAATCCAAACCTGGCGAGGAGCTCAGCCCACTCCGACCGGCGCGACTTGAATCCCGACAGAGTAACTCTATAAAACCCAACGAATTCGACATGCGAGGAGTTCATCCCATTTCGATCGGTGGAGGCGCGATGATGGGAGCGGCAATGGCAAATGAAAGGGAACGAGGGTTTTCATTTTTTTTTCTAGAATTTTCATATTAGTCCCCTACCTTTTACTTGTCTTTAAGAAAAACCCGACTAAAATATATTGTTAAATTGACCTCCAAATTATAAACATTTTGTTTTATATACTCCTGATCTTATCTTGAGACGGTCTCGCAAGAGACAGTTTAATTAATAATTTTTTATGGTCCCGAGAATCTACTGTATTTGGGTTATTTTCAAGGCCAGGGAGCCTGTATACACTCCCATAACTTCTTATTTTTCAAATAAGGCCAAGGGAGATACATATATAAAGTGGTTCGTTAGGTCTTCTGCTGCATATTTTGAAAATGTTTTAGGCTTTGTTTGGAAGTCGTACTATGCAAAAGTGATTTATTTTTGTAGTGGGAGATCATTTCTACTTTGTGCCCCATGTCAAGAGATTTTGGGATACATCTTAGGCTAGTGTGAATTTTAAAGAAATAATATGATTATGCGCTTTTGTATTCATTACAAGAACGTAAAATCTGCGTCTCACTCAAAATTGTATAGTGTAATTTGATTGGGTATGTTTTTGAAAGTTTAAAAAAAATATGATGAAATAATGTTAATGAGACAGAAAAGAGTACAATAAAGATTGAAATAAATAGTAAGATTTGTACGGGAATGTCTTATTATAACTTATGGTGAGACAATGTACAAAGTAAAATTTTAAAAATTACAGAAAGTACCTCATGTCATTTATATCTTTAAATAATTGTAGTTAGACCATCCGTCTCACCACAAGATTAGATGAGACTATCTCATCCAATTTTTTGTATAAAATAAAATAATAAATGTAAGGTAAGTGGAAGCGATTAGGAGAGAGATTGAAATATAAAGAAGATAAAAATAATAACTTATTAAATTAGAAAATAATTAAATGAGCAATTTTGATTGGAACTTACTATAATAGAAAATAACAATTTTGGTGGAAATGGAAAAACTAATTTCTTAAAATATTTCCTTGAAATTACATGCTTTTCACAAGACTAATCATCCCTCATTTAAATGTATATCCCTCCATTTTACTAAATTTGGCACCATAGACTTAAATATTTTCTTTACAAGTTAAAATATGTGAAGAAAATTGAGTGTAGAGAATTAAAAGTTTGATGAATGGTTGAGAATCATTCACTTGTTGCCATAAAAGGAAATGTGGCCGTTTTAGAAAAATGTACAAAAATGGAAAGTGTGTCAAACTTAAGAAAATAGAATAAATATATATTTTTATTCTTTTCTTCTTGAATTTGTTAGAGCTATTATCAAAAGAGAAAGTATCAGGAAAGACGGTCTTTTCATAAGCTTATAGACAGCCCTCAAGGGCTTTTACTTTAAATGTTGTAATTTTAATAAAATTTAAATATTGTATTTTATAATTTGAAGGTGAAAATATAAAAATATATCATATAAAAAATAATTTTCAAAAATTTTGAATTTTTTATGTAATTTACCAAATGCAGTATACAAGGTAAAAAATAAGTTGTCTGCCCATAAACTTATTGATAGTCCGCCTGTCATGAGACCCATTCTTATCAAAAAAAGATTCTTCTCATTTATCAACGTTCATTTTATAACCCTTTTCTATATCCATAACTTTAGATAATGATCGTTATTGCTTTTAATGTTCGACGCAAGACAAAGTCTTGAGCGAAACGGTCTCGTTGCGATACCAGGGATTAAATTGCTAAGAATGTAGCATGGAGTTTCTAATTAATGTTTTTAAAAGTATAGGGGCTAGATGTGAAATTACACTATTTTACATTTAAACCCAGGTATAAATATAAACATTTCTTCATTATTCCCTGATATTTTTTTGAAACTTTCTCTCTTTTCCTTTCCTCTCTCCTACGAAAACAAACATTCATATTATCTCTCATCTCCAACTCAAATCTTCTTCTTCTCTCTCTTCTCCATATATCTTCTATCTTTATCAATTCTAGCTCATTTTCTTCGATTCAGCCGCTCATTATCTCCATTTTCTTCATCTTTCTTGCGCGCAAAGATTCATCGCAATTTTTGGAGTTTCCAGGTGAATTTTCTGGGAATTTTTCGGCCAAACACTTTACATGCTTCATTTTGTGTTAATCTTCTAATGTAATACATTTGCTCAAAGTTTTTATGCATAGTTTTTTTTTCAATTTTTTTTGTTCTTTTTGGTTCATGTGATTTTCTAGGGTTTATGTTCAATGTGTTAATATTTGGGAATTTCTCTATTTTTTGTGTTTTGTGAGTTGTTCTTACGGATTTGTGCTAATATTTGTGTTGTTGTTGTTGTTTGTTAGATGTCTAAGGAGAATTGCATCACCGCTGCTATAATCGAGAAGGAAAAATTGTTTGTAGGTTTTATAAATTTTTGGTCGTGATGATTTAGCTACAGGTATTGATCTTTTAGGTTTTCAGTGTGATGTTTCATTTCAGGCTTGAAGTACTGTTATCAGTGTTGTGATTTTTTAATTTCAATGCTTGATACTTGTGGTGTTTTCATGCTTAAGCGTGCAATTGATGTTTAGTTTTGATTGTGTGTGATATCTTAGAGTTTTGTTACGATTTTTGCTAATTCTTTTGTTGTTGTTAATGTTCATTAGATCTCTAAGAATGTTTTTTCCACTGTGGCTACAATCGAGAATGAAAAATGATCTGTAAATTTTGTTATTTTGTAGATGTGACTTTCTAAATATTGTTGTTGACCTTTCAGGTTTTATGTTTGATCTTTCATGTTTAGATTGAAAGTATTGTTTATCTCTATTGGTGTGATGATTTAATTTCAGTATTTGATGCTTGTAGTGTTTTAAGCGTGCAATTGATGTTGAGTTTTGTTTTTTTGACTGTGTATGTGATATCTTAGGATTTTGTTATGATTTATGCTAGTTTTTGTGTTATTGTTGTTGTTTCTTAGATGTGTAAGAATGCATGCTCACTGTTGCTACAATTGAAATGAATGAGAATTTATAAATTTTGTTTTTTTGCAGATGTGACTTTTAAAATACTGTTGTTGACCTTTCAGGTTTTATGTTTAAGATTTCATGTTTAGGTTTAAAGTACGATTTACTTGTGTTGGTGTGATGATTTAATTTCAGTATGCAATTGATGTTCAGTTTTGTTTTTTTGATTGTGTGTGTGATATCTTAGGGTTTTGTTACGATTTGTGCTAATTTTTGTGCTGTTGTTGTTTCTTAGGTTGTAAGAATGCTTTCCCAATGTTGCTGCAATTGAGAAGGAAAGAGGATTTGTAAAATTTTTTATTTTGCAGATGTGACTTTTTAAATACAGTTGTTGATTTTTCAGGTTTTATGTTTAACCTTTCATGTTTAGGTTTTAAGTACTGTTATATGTGTTGGTGTGATGATTTAATTTCAGTATTTGATGATTGTAGTGTTTTAAGTGTACAATTGATGTTCAGTTTTGTTAATTTGATTGTGTGTGTGATATCTTAGGGTTTTGTTACGATTTGTGCTAATTTTTGTGTTGTTATTGTTGTTTCTTAGATGTGTAAGAATGTATGCCCATTGTTGTTGCAATTGAGAAGGAAAGAGGATCTGTACATTTTGTTATTTTGTAGATGTGACTTTTTAAATACTGTTGTTGACCTTTTAGGTTTTAAGTTTAATATTTCGTGTTTAGTTTTTCAGTACTGTTTATTTGTGTTAGTGTGATGATTTAATTTTAGTATTTGATGATTGTAGTGTTTTAAGTGTGCAATTGATGTTCAGTTTTGTTGATTTGATTGTGTGTGTGATATCTTAGGGTTTTGTTATGATTTGTGCTAATTTTTGTGTTGTTATTGTTGTTTCTTAGATGTGTAAGAATGTGTGTCCACTGTTGCTACAATCGAGAAGGAAAGAGGATAAAGAGCTCTCAAAAAAGAGCTCTCAATAAAAATTCTCTCTCTAGCTCTGGGGCGAAAAAAAGAAGAAAAAAGGCGCAGCCTTTCTTCCATCTTCTGGAAGCCAATTTCTTCAATTTCATTAACAATCCACCGATGAATTATGGTTTAACGGATTCTACTCTGGATTCCGCACAAAACTATATGCAATTCGTGGTGAGTTTTTTATCTAAATCGGCTTTGGAGTAGGGTTTGAATTCGGCAACAAGGGTTCTTGGTGGATCTTGATCGTGAATTGGATTTGGATTGAGGATACATATTCGGATCTGGATTTGGGAGGGTGATCGAATTGGTCTCTCATCTAAATCCTTGTTCGAGAAGGAGATTTGATTGAAAAACTCAATCTTTCTTCGATTTGGATTGGGATTTGGTGTGTGCAAAGGAGTATAAAGGTTTTGATTATAATTTTTAGCACGAATTATAATCAAATTCCTACAATTTGGATCGGATTTAGCACAAAGATTGGGGATTTAAGATCGATCTACAAACCGGCCGCAAGTACTTGGTTCGGATTGCTTGGTGATCACGGTTTCCAGGTTTTTTTGATCCATCTTCTTGAACTTTGTTTGAATTTCGATTTGGAGCATGATTTTATGTGTGTATGCATCCGATTTCACGCTTGAAGGACTTCGGTTTTAAGATTAAGTTTTGAATCCGATTTATCATAGGGTTTAATCGGTTTAGATTCAAGTTCTTGCTTGATTTTGAATTCGGTTTGGTGTTGGTGGATTACGGTTTTGTTGTTTTGATTTGTTCTTCATTCTGAATACGGTTTGGTGTTGAATACGGTTTGGTATTTGGTGGATTACGTTTTTGCTTGTTGGTGTGTTTCCGATCGGTGTGTTTCCGATCGGATTGTTACCTTATCTGTCTTTGTGATCTTGGTTGTTTTGGTGAATCCGATCTGTTTTATCGGAATTCACCATAACAATGGTGATGAATGTGGGGAATAATTCTGGTCCGAAGAGCAACAAGGGTACGGCCGATATGAATGTTAATCCGAAGAAGAACCAGCAAGTGCATCCAAGAGATTGGAATGATCCGAAATTAGAGAGGAGAAGGAGATGGGATGATCCTGAAATTCTAATGAATAAGTCGGACATTGAAGTTGTTGCAAACAATGGAGATAGTGTTGATTTTGTGCTCACTGATGAAGAAATTCATAAGGATCTACATAAGCCATTTTTTGGATTCTTGGGTGTGTTTCCGGGTTTCTTTCCAGGTATGTATGCCATTCGTACATTGTTGGTAGCGAAGTGGGAGGTGCAGTGTAATGTTCAGACCAAGTAGAATGGATACGTCATGTTCAAGTTCAACAGTGCAGAGGATAGAGATAAGGTGATGAATGGTCCTGACCATTATCTCCATGGTAAGAAGTTGTTCATGATGCTAGTTGATGAATCTGGGCAATATGATGCGACCAGCCAAGGCACTAAACCAGTTTGGTTAAGGATGGAACACTTGCCAAAGGCGTACTGGCACAAGAAGTCGTTAGAGAAAATTGCTACTTCACTAGGAGAACCTATCCTTATGGACAATGGTACTCTTGAGTTAAGGGGCTATTATGCACGTCTCTTGGTATGGATTGATACATCAAGAAAGCTTAAGGAGGAGGTGACTTTTCGTATTCCATCTGGTGAATTGTTTGTGCAAAAGATCATCTATGATTATTGCAGACCTTGGTGCACTAATTGTGGTGAAAACAATCATCTCATGGAAGAGTGCGATGACTATTGGAATGCCAAGGAGACACAGCAAAAGGAACCTATGGCCGAGAGTAAAGTTGTGAAGGCGAAGGGCAAGAAAAGCATGAGAACTCGGTACAATGATCATGTTTGGGTTCGGAAGATGCAAACTGAAACCATTGGAGATAATCAGAACTCAAATTCGGTTGGAGACAATGAGAATGTGACCATTGAGGACGCCTCTTCGGACAATGAGGAGGTAGAAAGGCAAAGGAAAGGGAAAGGAAAAGTGGTTGAAAGCATAGTCAAGACTATCGAGAGAGTTGGAAGTGCAAGAAAAGGGCCAGGAATAACCATTCGGGGAGTGCAGGATGAAGATCATCGGGCCGTTGTTGCGCTGCCTGCAGCACTAACGCCCGTAGCCATAAGCACTGGCGCTGCAAGCACAGGCGCTGGAATTCGTGGCGCGGGCGCAAAATCAAGACAAACAGCGCCTGGAGATGTTGGCGCTGGACTCGGCGTTGGCACCAATCCTGCTCAAGCGGTGCCTGGAGCTGCTGGCGTTGGAAAACAAGCACAAATAGCGCGCGGTAGAAGCACTGAGCGCAAGCAATCCAGCACTCGTTCGGCCATGGAACCCGATAGAAAACAGCAAGCATTTGGAGATGATGATAAGCCGATTGAAGGGGCGGGAAAATTGCCTAAGCAGATGATTCATCCGGATGCTCGGGGCTCTAAAATACCAAGATTGCATAGGAGTAAGAGTAAGAGTAGACCTCCCTCCGCATCAGGGGTTTTGACTAGGTCTAGAAGCAAGAGTAGGACTCGATTAAATGAGCAAGGGAAGGGTATCCAGAAACCTTTTCAGCGAATGCTATCAACTACAAGGAGTCATTCAGACAGTTCTGGAAGTAAATCAACTGAAGGCGGCGGTCTGAAGCCACAAGGGACCTCTGTTTCCCAATGAATACATCAGCAATGAATGTCAGGGGTCTATCGGCCCCTGTAAGAAGGAGGTGGGTGAAAAATATCATCTCCACGAATAGAGTTGGTCTGTGTGGTTTGTTGGAAACAAAAATTGAGGACAAGGTGTTGCGCATTTTTCTGAAAAGTTTTAAGGGATGGAAGTTTACGCACAATTTTGAACTGTGGCAGAACTCGAGGATATTAATCATCTGGTATCCGAAAGGCTTCTTGGTTGATGTTCTAGGGAAAACGCCGCAATGTATTCATCTGAAAGTTCGTAATCTTGTTTCTGGTATTGAGTTTTTCTGCACATTTGTGTATGGGCATAGTGAAGGATGTTTGGCGCGTTTACCACTATGGGAGGAGTTGAAGTCGTTTAGAGCTAGCCTGAATGCGCCTTGGATGGTCCTTGGTGACTTTAATGCTATCCTTAGCGTTGAAGATCATTATGGGACTAATGTACCTAGTTTGTATCCGATGAAGGAATTTCAGGATGTTTGTGTGAAGTGTGGACTTAGGGATGCACCTGCTTTGGGAGAACATCTAACCTGGCATAGTGCGGATTGGAAGATTTGGAGGAAGCTGGATAGAGTACTATTGAATCACGGTTGGGATGAAGCTGCTTGTCGTACAACATTCTTACCAATCTCGGCTCAATCAGACCACTCTCCCATGGTGGTGGATATGTCGCAGGAGATAGATGGAAAGGGAAGGCCTTTTCGATTCCATAATATGTGGTTGGGTCATCCGAATTGTGGACAAATTGTAGAAGATTATTGGAGTCCGTCAGTTGAAGGGACTAAGCAGTTTTCGGTGACCAGGAAATTATTTCGTATGAAGTACCCCTTGAAGGAATTGGGTCGACTTGATTTAAGCCATATTTCCGAGAAGGCAAAGGCTGCGGATGCAGAGTACAACAAGGCTTTTGATGAATTCGATGCTAAGTATGCTTCAGAGGATGATGTTGCGGTATTGCGTAAATTGAAGAAGCAAGCAATGTTTTTTTATTTGGCGGAGTCTTCTTTTCTTGCGCAAAAGGGAAGGATTAATCATATTACTCAGGCGGATAAGGGATCACAGTATTTTCACTCTATGGTCTCTGCACGAAAAGGATGAGGTATCCCTGCAATTATTGATAGTGACAATCGTATCGTTACTTCCAATAGTCGCAAGGGAGAGTTATTTGCTGAGTTTTATAAAGGACTATTCGGTATGAAGAAGGACAGATTGGCCACGGATCCGAGCATATTTGATGCGAGTACGAAGATTACCGAGGTGGAAAGAGCCTACTTGGATCAGGATGTGGCGAGTATTGAAGTTAAACAGGCGCTATTTGCAATGGCAGATGATAAGTCTCCGGGTCCGGATGGCTATACGACAGGATTTTTTAAGAAGCAGTGGAATACAGTGGGAGAGGAAGTTACGGCTGCAGTACTTGAATTCTTTCAGACAGGCGACATTTTGGCGCAGCTTAATCACACTGCGGTGGCCCTAATTTCGAAGAAGCCGGATAATCTGAAGGTCGGCGACTTCAGACCAATTGCGTGCTGCAATGTGGTCTATAAAATTATCACGAAGATTATGGCGAACAGGATTGAAGGTATTTTACCAGGTATTATTGACCCTAGTCAGGGAGCATTCGTGAAGGGCAGAAACATTTCGGATAATGTCATGTTAGCGCAGGAATTTGTCCGGGGATATGGAAGAGTTTGAAATTCGCCCAGATGTATGATTATGGTGGATCTTCAAAAAGCGTTTGATACAGTATCTTGGGATTTCTTAGAAGAAGTTTTACTTGGACTGGGATTTCCGGAAAGACTAACGAACAGAATTATGACCTGTGTGTGCACTTCCTCGTTCTCGATTGCAGTCAATGGTAAACTGTGCGATCACTTTCAGGGTCAGAGGGGTATTCGTCAGGGTGACCCTTTGTCGCCTCACCTGTTTGTGATCTGCATGGAGTATTTCTCGAGATTACTGAAAAGGAGGACGGCATCTAGGCATTTTACATTCCATCCGAGATGCGAGACTCTTCGGATCACGCATTTGGCTTTTGCAGATGATCTCATGCTCTTTTCTAAGGTGAACACGAGTTCAGTACATATACTCATGGACGCCTTGAATGAGTTTGAGCGCACTTCGGGTTTGGGAATTAATGCAGCAAAGTCGAAGTTCTTTGGGGTTGGTATAAAGGAGGATTTGAGCTTCACAGGTATTCCTTGGGCGACATTCCCCGTTAGATACCTAGGCGTGCCACTTGATTCCAGCAAGTTGAAGGTGACGCAATTCGGTACTCTATTGGGAAAGGTAGATTCGGAAATAGCTAAATGGAAGGGCCATACCCTCTCATATGCAGGCAAATTGGAACTTGTGAGATCAATCGTTGGAGGTATTGCGGGATTCTGGATCCAGAATTTTGTTATACAAACTACGATAATGGATGCTCTCGAACAGAAATGCAAAAGGTTCTTATGGGGAGGTAAACATAAGGCGAAGGTTGCATGGAAGAAACTCTGTGCACCTAAGTCTTTTAGAGGCCTCGGTTTGAGGGACTTTGTTACGTGGAATCGGGCTTCAATGGCTAAAAGGCTGTGGGATGTTCACTTGAAAAAGGATAGCCTTTGGGTCCAATGGATTCACTCGTACTACCTTCAGGGGGTAGATTTTTGGGGATTAAATCCGAGAATTGCAAATGGTAGATTGGGGGAGAGATACTCGAGCTACTTTAGTGATCTCTGCAAACTCAGGGATGAATTGTTCGCAATGTTTAATGGTGATTTGCAAGAGGTAATCGGCCATCTTGGCGTTTGGTCTGGCTCGGGAAAGTTTACTAGTGCAGCTTATCTTCATATGCATCGTCATAGATACCCGAATGTCTATGATGTTGGTCGATCAAGTGAAAAGGTTTTCAACAGTATTTGGCGTGGGTTTGTTCCGCCGAAATTCTCATTCATCACTTGGTTGGCGGTCATCCAGAGACTTCATACTAAAGATAAGCATCGGATGGAGGAAGGGGATAGCATGGAGAAGGTATGTTCTTTATGCCATTTGGAGGAGGAGACTAATGAGCATTTGTTCTTCAAGTGTGAATTTTCTGAGGTTGTTTGGGGGCGTATTCGGGCTTGGATTGGTTTAAGAAGACGAACTAATTCAATCCCAAGTTCCATGACTTGGGTGAAGAGGCAAATTAAAGGCTCCAAGTTGCGAAAGAAGTTTGGTATACTAGCCTTGATTACCACGGTTTATCGCCTTTGGAGGGAAAGGAACAATGTGGTTAGGGATGGTGCTCAACCAAGTTCGGAAAGAGTGGTGAAAATCATCATGAAGGATTGCTACATGGTGATGAATAGGCTATTTCCGGATGAGCACCTGTTTTAAATGGAGATGCTGTTTGGATTGAAGGGTGCTGGCGACAATGTATCGGGTGCTTCACATTTCGGGTCAAGGTGCTTCATTCCTGGCGCTGTGCTGGCGTCAGGTGTTGTGCTGGAATTCGTCACGGTTGAAGGGATGCAGGACGCCAGCAAGGGAGATGGTTTCGGCGATTCAAGGCTGGAACGGTGTGTCACGGTTTGGATTTTCTGGCACGGCTTTCAGAGATGGTTGATGCGGTTTTCAGCGCCGGGAGAGGCAGTTTTGTGCTCGATGGAGTCCTGATTGGCCTACGGTTTTTCTTGGTTTTCTATTGGCACTTGCAGCTCGGTTTTCAGGAGGAGGCAATAGGTTTTAGAGTAAGGATTTCCGTCCTCATACTCTTTCTCCTAAGCCTAGTTTTTACTACTGATTTGACGGATATTTATGCGCTTTATGCTCGCACTACACTCTGTGTTAAAATAGCATATAGCTGTCCATTTGCTTAAAATGGAGTGGGCGAGTACATACTCGCCACGCTTGGTGCACGCGGTATAAGTGCATCCATTCTCACATCTTTCGGAAGTTGATTTCACTGGGAGACACAAAGGTTGGAGGCACGGCCTCATTAATCTTTGCCCATAGGATCAGCTTCGGTGCAAAAAGAGAATGCCAGAAGGCCAATAACATCCCTCTTTCTTCATCTTAGGGATGTATATGGTAGAAGCTGTTGTCCATTGGTTCATCGGCTTCAACTTTCATGCGACATCCAAGACCCGAGACATCCTCGGCTGCATTAGGATATCCTTATCATCTTTTCTTGGACCTTAGCCCCTTCATCAACGTTCCAGCACCTACATTAATTGAAGACCCGAGACCCTACTTCTCGGTTGCATTTTGGAAATTGTAATGAAGAAGGCCCCATTTGTTAGGGGTAGAAGCGGATTGGTTTATGGGTAGTGAGTTTGTTCTCACCCCATCATTTCGTTTAGGTTATAGCCTGTATTTTTCCAGGTTGTTTTGTGCTCCCTCTGCTCACCTATCTTGCATTGGGTTGGCTGTTATCTTATTTGGACATAAGGGGGGGATGGTAGAATGCTGTCCCATGGACTTACATTCTTCTATTCCCCCCCCCCCTACCTCTTTTGAACTTTACTCCTTAGGCTTACTTAGTAGCCTAAGGTTGGATTCTTTTGTATTTGGTGGGGTCCTTTTTGGGGCTCCACTGCAGGTTCCACCGTTTATACTATTTACCTATTTACGTCGAGAAGGAAAGAGGATATATACATTTTTGTTATTTTGTAGATATTACTTTTCAAATACTGTTGTCGACCTTTTAGGTTTTAAGTTTAATATTTCGTGTTTAGTTTTTCAGTACTGTTTATCTGTGTTAGTGTGATGATTTAATTTTAGTATTTGATGTTTGTAGTGTTTTAAGTGTTCAATTGATGTTCAGTTTTGTTGCTTTGATTGTGTGAGTGATATCTTAGGGATTTGTTCAATTTGTGATTATTTTTATGTTGTTGTTTATTTGATATGTAAGAATGCATGTCCATTGTTGCTGCAATCGAGAAGGGAAAATGATCTTTACATGTTGTTATTTTGCAAATGTGACTTTTTAAATATTGTTGTTGATCTTTCAGGTTTTATGTTTCATCTTTCATGTTTAGGTTTTAAGTATTGTTTATCTGTGTTGGTGTGATGATTTAATTTCAGTATTTGATGCTTGTAGTGTTTTAAGAGTGCAATTGATGTTCAGTTTTGTTGCTTTGATTGTGTGTGTGTGATATCCTAGGGATGTGTGCTTGTGTTCTAGTTGTTGTTTCTTAGATGTGTAAGAATGCATGCCGACTGTTTTTGCAATTGGGAAGGAAAGAGGATGTTAAATTTTGTTATTTTGCATATGTGACTTTTTAAATATTGTTGTTGAACTTTCAGGTTTCATGTTTGATCTTTCATGTTTAGGTTTTAAGTACTATTATATATGTTGGTGTAATGATTTAATATCAGTATTTAATGCTTGTAGTGTTTTAAGTGTGCAATTGATGTTTCGACTTTGTTGCTTTGATTGTGTGTGTGATATCTAAGGATTTTGTGCTTTTATCGTTGTTTCTTAGATGTCTAAGAGCACTTGCCCACTATTGCTGCATTCGAGAATGAAGTGGGAATTGTAAGTTTTCTTCTTTTTTTTAGCTGCAAAGTTTTAGCTACTGTGTTGATATTTCAGGTTCTATCTTTTAAGCTTTCATGTTTGAACTCTAAGTATTGTTATGTGTGTTGGTGTCATAGTTTTAATTTCAGTGTTCAATGGTTGTGGTGGTTTCATATTTAAGTATGCAACTGATGGTTGTACTATTTGATGTTTTTAAATTTTGAGATTGATGTTTAAAATAATGTATTTGACTTTTCCTCAATGTAGTTGTCATGATGTAATCTATGCTTTTATGATATTTTAATTACAGATATTGACGTTTCAATTACTATATTTGATTTTTTATATTATTTCACAGGAATACTTTCCAATGTAGAGCTCTACGATGCCATTGACGAGTTAATAAAAAAATGGTATGAGAAACCACGCTTTGAAGGTGTTCCCTTGTATAGAGAATCGTAATCGACCTTTGATCTTTGCAATGATGGAGTATGGGAATCGTCCTCTTCAAAACCAGCAGGAGAATGCAAGTCCGTGAAAAAGCCAATGGCGAAGGGAAACAAGTTGGGAGAACAAAAATTTTGTTGTATTGTTTGACATTGATTTTTCAATTATGATGGTTGATTGTTAGTGTTTGTGTTGAGGCGCTTGATTGTAATTGATGTTTTACCTTGATTTGAAAATTTTTAATTTTTATGTTAGCGATTTTTTAGGGCATTTGAACCTTTTTGTAATGAATGATGTTTGATGGTTTGATAGTTATGGCGATTGACATTTTTATATGTTAACGTAAAATTTCAAATTAAAGTTTCCCGCTTTTATATTGTAATTTTATATCTTTTTGTTGTGACAGTGATGGTTCATTTAATTAATATAATTTTGAGTTATCGGTGTTTGATGTTTTATGTCTTGTTTATCTATAATATACGTAAAGTGGTACGTATTATTTTACATATATAAATTATTATGTAAAAAAATAATAAGATCAGTAGATATAAGTGGAACGTCATAATAGTTTTTCCAAATTTACAATAATAGTGGAATGTATATTTTAACTTATTTTAATAAGATGTTTTACATTGTCAGTTTGATATTTTAAGTTTTTAAATTTGATGTTTATTAATTTTTTAATGTTGTTTAACTATTTTCGTTTGATGTCTATTTTAGTATAATTATTTAATTTTATGGTTAAGAATTTTTAGTTGATGTTATTTATTTTAAATTTGATGTTTTATCACTTATATGCAGCAGCAGATAAACAAGACATTATTTATTTATTTAATTTCATGCTGAAGCAAGTGCCATCAAAACAGGATTACAAATGGCAATCAATTTGGGAATTGGCCATCTCCAGATTGAAAGTGACAATAAACTGCTCATACAAGTGTTGAAGAAACAACTAAAGCCACCTTGGAGAACCACTGAAGAAATTAGGAAAATCTGGGAGCTTCTGAAAACCATAGAAGTCACACTACATCATATCTATAGAGAAGTCAATGGAGCAGTAGATTTACTTACAAAAATGGGTAGCTCAAATCAGGTACACACTTTCACCCGTTTTATAGAATTACCAAAGGATTTGAAAGCTATAATTATAGTTGATCAACAAGCTATACCTTCTATCAGAAGACTCTAGCAATTTCAGCAGTTTCATTACACACCACAAATATTGAAACTGCTCCAGATAGGGTTTGCCTATGACTCTTATGACATTATCAATTACACAAGCATTGCTAGGTGTTTTTAGTGGAACTTGTTACTGCTGGCCTTTGTTTATCTTGACAGGTACAGCTGGGATGGACATCACGAAGCTCAATCAAGGTGCGGATGAAGCAGCTGCACAAAAGAAACAATTATAATGGCAAACTAATGGATTGATGATCACCATACCTTCAATCAAGAGCGAAAAGATAGTAAATCTTTTCTGGGGAAGAAATTTGCAAGGGGCTACTATGTAAGGTCACCTCTTCTTGTCAACACTAGGTTATGGGGGCAAGGAAGTGTAAGGCCATAGTAGACCTCGACCTGGGTATAGGGCCATCTCCTTCATCGAGATAGGGGTTTGAGATGAAGGATTTGGTAACAGCTTAATGTATTTAGCTTTCACGTTATTCTCTCTAGTTGTACAATTCAAATTCGTCTTATCTGAAAGGTTTGGGGAGCCTAATATATACCCCTCACTTTGGTGAGTTTACAAAAAAAAGTTTTATCACTTATATATAAGCCCGTCAAACGGATCGGGTCACCCGTTGGATAACCGTTATCCATATACTATTTTCACTTATTGGATAAGACTTATTTGATAATGACCCATTGGGTTAATGGATATAATTTGGTTGTAGTTATTGGGTTTAGTTGGGTTGGATAATGGATTACCCGTTGGATAATTTTGAGTGGGTTGAGTTGGGTTGGGTAATGGGTGACCCGTGGATAATTTCATATCACAAGATAACTAAATTTTTACAAGTTTGATTACGAATGATTTAATTTTTCCCCTAATATATAATCATTTATTATATTATGTAATATTATATTATATAATATAATATTATGTACATTATATTATATTATGTTTAATAATAAAAAATATATATAATATGCTGGCTTTATAAACTCGACGAAATTAACGAACAATATTAGTTGGGATCGAGCTCGAGCTCAAATACTGTACGAACTTGAATATTGTACGAACTCGAATATTGTACGAGATTGAGCTCGAATACTGTACGAACTCAAATACTGTACAAACTCAAATACTGTACGAGATTGAACTCAAATATTGTACGAACTCGAATATTGTACGAGATTGAGCTCGAATACTGTACGAACTCGAATACTGTACGAGATTGAACTCGAATATTGTATGAGATTGAACTCGAATATTGTACGAACTCGAAACCTTTACGAGATTGAGTGCAAATTTTGTACGAACTCGAATACTGTACGAGATTGAGTTCGATTACTGTACGAGATCGAATACTGTACGAACTCGAATATTATACGAGATTGAGCTCGAATATTTTGTGAATTATAATTTATGGATTATAGTGAATATTTATGTTAAATATTACATATGCATTTAATTGGGTGATTTTTTATATTTATTGGGTATTTGTTAGGTTCTCATTGAGTTAACATAATATGGGACCTATGAAGATCAAAATTTTTCATTAACATAATAATTCTCATCCCGCCCAATACCAAAAACTAATGAGTATTTAATACCCGATCACATTGGATAATGACAACTTGTAACCCAAATTAGAAAAAAATATTGAATGATAACTTATTGAGTTAATTATATAATGACTTATTGGATAATGACTTATTAGATAATATTTTTTAACTCATTGGGTCATATGAATATCTCATGGGTTATCCATTTAATGACCCAACTCATTTATGACCCAACATATTATGACTCATTAATAAATGTGTTAGTTGGATAATGACTCATTGGATAATGACTCATTGAATTTGAATAATAAATTTATCCAATTAACCTTTTTGACGAGTCTACTTATATATGAACTATAGTCTTAAGGCCCAAAATTTGGACCTAATTTCAGCCCAAACTTTTGACCGCCGACTGGTTTGCAGTTGCTGCTGAGACTGGAAAAAACAACAGTCTTGAAAGAAAATCAGAACCTGCATCTCAGGTTCAGTACTTCAGTTAGTTGCTTTGCTTTATTTCTACTGATTTCAGCAATTTCTTGATCTGCGTAAAGTGGCAAACATTTGAACTTGTAAACTGAACTAAGTAACTTCTACTAATTTCAGAGATTTTTTTTATCTGCATAAAGTTGGGCACATATGAACGTGTAAACTGAACGAAGCGACTTTTGGTTTGTCTTGCAACAGTCGCCGGATTTTGACCGCCGACCGATGACCTCAATTCACCTCACCGGAGCAACCTCACCGCAACGAACCAAAACCAGAGCACTTCATCTCACCGGAAATAGAGCCACTGCCGACCTGTAACATCCGACTGGTAACATCGGCGAATCAGATCCAAAACCTCACCTCACCTCGCCGGATTTGACTTCAACGGCGGAACCCTTGTGAACCAAAACCTCACCTCACCTCGACGAATCCTGCGATTGAAGTTCCTCCGCAGCGCATCCCGACGTCGGTGACCAAGCAATTGAAGCCGACGATGGCGGATGGCCAGAAAACGGCATCGGCGTAGTGGCACCTGTTGCCATCGAAGGTGTGCTCCGCGAGATTGCGCCGCTCTCCAGCAGCATCCGCGCAGCATCCAGGTGGCCGGCGAGCCAGGCGTAGTAAAGCGCGACGGAGTTCCACCGATCCTGGGCGTTGACAATGGCGGAGAAGGAGAGGCGGCGACGGCGGAGATGCAGGCGGCGACGGCGTTGCAAGCAATTTGAAGGAGGAAGACGCATTTTTTGTTTAATTTCTGTTAATTTGCTGTTTGGTCCCATCTTATTGCGTTTTTTCATTCGGGCACCAAAAATAAAATATTTATAATTTGAACCTCGAATTTCATTTGCTCTTCACCTATTTGTCACTCTAGCCCCTAGTCTCAGGATAAGACGGTCTCGGAGGAGATGGACTCTCGACGCTATAATATACGAGTGATTAGTTCGATGAAATAAGGAGGGAAAATGGAGAAGTTTTTAATTAAATTGGAGGGAAAAAATAAATTCTCATCATTCCTACTCGTATCTTAGGTAGTCTACTGGCTACAGCCTCTTGTACTACAAAATAGTATTTGGTGGAAAAAAGATAAACAAGCTAGTCTTGCAAAGAGATATCTCCTAGCTATCCTTGCTCACTATCCGGAGAATTCGGTCTTCGCACAAACCGCCCCTGCAACAACACCCAAAATACTAATTCAGACAAACCTAATCACTGTCGGAAAAAATGGTTTCACATAATGTCTTATTTGATAATTATAATCTATTTTTGACAAGATCAATACCATATTTCCGCTTATAATTTTTAAAAAATAATTAGTAAAACGAGTAATTAAACTACTAGTGGTACTGAATATTACTACATTAATTGGTGTTAAAGATAAGACCACGAGAAGCACTTTATGATCTCCAATTGGTATGCCAGTCCAGCACCGCAAATGTTGGGCCACTTCTCGGCCTTATTTGGTGTGGTTTGGATTCCAGCGTACAAGATCAGAATTTTGTGGCTCCAATTTTCATGATAAATGTAGATGTGTGCATTTAACTGACTACACTGCTCATTTTCATTTATTTTTCCTTTTATCACCGAAATTTTAATATAGGTACTTCAAAGTTTTTTTTCTGAAAACCGGTACAACTTTAAAGTTTGACTTTGATTACTCCATCTATACACACTTTTTGATCAACTTTCTCATATTATGTTTTCACCACCGATAATTTTAGTCACATATACTAATGGTGTATTAAAATTTAATATTTAGAAAATACATTAGGTAGAAAATCTAATGATGTCTCACACGAAGATATTAGTGTCTATATACTAGTTGAATTTATAGTTATACGTGTGTTGAGAAAATTGACCAAAAAGGGTACAAATATGACTGTAACAGATGGAGTATCAAACTAATAGTTCATCTGGTTTAAAAACACGAGTCATAATAATTTATATTAACGCTGTTGCAAAATTGACCAAAAGAACCACAAACAACCGTTAAGTCATATATTTGTTTGCTACTCAATTATTCTAGAACTGGTAGAATGAATCATAATTCGGTGCAGAAAGAGAGATTTTAAGAACTAAATCGGTGCCTATAATCTGTCTATTTCCTTAATTTAGAGCTACCAAAAAGAGTTGGAACAAGCCTACGCTACGCAGGGCATACCTTCATTCGGGGCCGTCTATCAGCGTTGACTTTTCTGACTTGGTAGCGGATTTTCTTGGAGAAAAGGCGCGTTCTACGCTTTTCCTTGTACCGCTGAACACTCGCTTCTCTAAGGCCGCCGCTTTCAGTGAACAGGTCTATCTTAGCCAACCTTGCCTGCCAAAACAAACCCCAAAAACATTATTAAAGCATTTAATAAATTTTAACAAGGATTCAACTCTCCATAATAGATAAATTTATAAGAATTTACCATAAGAGACCACTTATATCAAATGGCATGCATATGTTAGTCAAATTACGTAAAAACTTTACTCAAGGAAAGAAGTGGTTGATAATAAAGTTCTTTAATAAAAGTTTTCTAATATTAGGGAAAAACAAATTCAAGGAGATGTTTAAGACCCAAGAAAATATTTTAAAGCTGGGAATTAAAAGAAAAAAAATCTATAATAAAATATTTTATAATGAAGACAAATAGATTCAAAGAGCGACCATTGCTAATGTTTTACACCCAACAAAATATTTTTAAGCTGGGAATTAAAAGAAAAAATCAATACTATTTCAAACTGGGACACCAATATTCCCAGTACAATCATTCCATTATTAGTTAACAAACAGGCACGTGGATGCCAAGAAGTGGGCCCGAGCAATAAGCATGTTATTATTTATTTATTTCAAAAAATATTTTTGTTACTCCATACAGTACTCCCTCCGTTTTTTTTTCATTGACACACTTACTAAAAGTGATGTTTTTTTTAATTGGCACCTGCTATTTTGAGCAAGTTTAATGTTTTTACATCCACTCATTTTACTTTCTCTTCTTTCAATTTAATTTTATCCACTCATTTAACATCTCTATATTCTAACACCAAAAGATATGTGCCAATGAAAAAAAAAACCGGAGGGAGTATATCTTTTCTGATTGGGTGAGTTAATCAATAATTTAGCAGCAAAATAAACAAACACATGATTCCTTTTATCAGTTCGATTAACTATAACGAAAAATACAAATAGACTTTATCTTTATGTCTTGGGAAAGACGATCTTTCCATAAAGACGGTCTTTCCATAGATTGATAGAAAGACGAGATTTAATTGGAATAATAAAAGTTAAAAGATCCTAAATGCAATATTAAAATTTTAGTATGCAACATGTAGTAGTTATAAAATTTATAACCCAGTTCATGCAACCCGAAAAATTTATCTTCATTTCTTCTAATTTACACTTTAAACCTTGATTTTTTCATAACTTATGAAAAAATCATCTTTCCAGAGACCGACTCTACTATAAAAATTATAAAAAACAGCAATAAAATAAATTATACTGGCCTTTTCACTCAAATTTAATATGCACATAAACCGTTGACCTCTTATCTCTTTATTCCTACATATATATATACTACTTTCTTATCTCTATTCCTACATATATATATACTACTTTCTTATCTCTTTATTCCTACACGGATAACTAAACATTCTTTTGATTAATTACTCCTTGTTATTTTATTATGGCCCCAACTTTTAGGCACAAATTTTTTCAAAAAAAATAAATGAATGGTAGAGATTGTATTGAAAGTATAAAAAGTAAAATATGTGGATAAAAACAATCTAGGATTTACTAAAAGGAGAATGAGCCAATATAAAAAAATTATAAAAGAAGGAAAGTGAGTCATTATTAGTGGGCCGGAGGGAATATAAAATTACAATGGCTCAACTTGACACGGAATAAAGAGATACGAGCACATGCAATGGTAAAAACCGATACCGATTTCTTACCAATTAAATATATTATTTCTCCCATTCTCTCTCTTCCACCTCACTTTAAAAAATCACTTAAGAAACCACACATTTTCTTCTCCACAATGGTAAGAAACCACTTTTTACTATTTATGTACCCCACTTGATTTTCTCTATCCTACTCATTAATTTTATTATTAACATTTAATTTAAATAAATTTCAAAAGGCAAAGTCTTGGGAAAGACGGTCTTTCCATAGGCTTATGGAAAGACGGGGTTTGATTAGAATAATAAAAGGTAAAAGGTCTTAGTTGCAATATTAAAGTTTTAGTATGAAACATGTAGTAGTTATAAAATTTATAACCCGGTTCGTGCAACCCAAAAATTTTATCTTAATTTCTTCTAATTTAGACTTTAAACCTTGGTCTTTCCATAACTTATGGAAAGACCGTCTTTCAAGAGACGGACTCATTTCAAAATGAGTTGAATGTAAAATTTAAAAATACATTATAATTTTTAAAATTTCATTTCATTTTTTTCAATAATTATTTCAGATTTTTTCAATAATCTTTCTTCAATAATTTTCTCAAAAATTATTCCAAATTTTTATTCCAAATTTTAATCAAAAATCATTCAATATTTTTAATTTAAAAACGTTTTAAAATAAAATTTTAAAAATAAAAAAAATACAGTTTTTTTCTAAAAAAATAATTAAAAACAAAGATAGAGACACGTGGCCCAACCAGAGGGTGCCACGTGTCCCTCTATTTACCAAACAAATATGGGCTGAATTTGAGTGGGACACGTGGCCCAATGTATGGGTGACACGTGTCCCACTAATCTCCCAAAAAATTTTCTACCGCAGGAGCCATGTGCACGCTGACACAGTCGGTTTTTTAACCGGTTTCCTAGTTGAAAACTAGGGACCGGTTTTTTAACAAGAAACTGGCCTAAAAATCACTACTGTGGATGTTTTTGGTTTTTAGAGCGGTTTTTTAATTTTATGGCAACCCACTGCACTTGCCCTAAGGAGGTAGTGACTTTAAAATACCTTCTTCAGACCCTATATTACATCCATTGTTATTCTACCTTTGCCCATTTAAAATAGAAAATCTTAACTTCGAGCTTTGAATTTTTTATGCTAAAAAGGTTACAATTTAATAAGTAGAAGTATTATTACTGTATCCTATTTAAATCTACAATCAATCGTATGAATAAATGAACAATAACAAGTATGGCTTAGTTATTTATTTACACTTAAAAAAAAAATCGTCTCTTGAAAGATGGTATTTTTATAAGCTATGGAAAGACTAAAGTTTAAAGTGTAAATTAGAAGAAATTGAGATAAAATTTTTGGGTTGCATTAATCGGGTTATAAACTTTATAACTACTACACATTACATAACAAATTTTTAATATTGTAACTAAGACATTTTACTTTTTATTATTTTAATTAAACCACGCAATTACATAAGTCTAGAAAAGCGATCTTTCCCAAAACGTTGTGCTTAAAAAAATAGTTCTGCGTTCTGCTTCTCCAGAATGCAAACATATATTACTCCAATTAAGAAACTGTCTAAGAATCGAGATTCTTTATCAGGAAACAAAATAAAATGCAAAAATATATATTTTTTTTAAATGAAGTCAATTTTGTAAGACGGTTAGGGAAAGTGCGATTGTTTTCCACCTCGTTCTATTTCAAAATTCTATTTCTATTTTTCTAAAAAAATTAAAACTTACAAATTTAAATTGATTATATATAGTGATTTTAGTATTTGATTCGTAAGACATAACTTGTAAATGTTATTTTTCATAAGGTATGTTGTGTAATTAAAGATATTAACATCAAAAAATACATTATAAAGAAAATAAAAAAAGTTTATTAAAATTTGAAGTGAGATTTAGGAATTATATTAATACGAAAATTTTGAAATAGAAAGTGCGTTTCTTTTAATGTTAATGAGAAGATAGAGACCATTTTCTTGAACAAAGAAACTTATAAAAATTTAAAATGCAAATAGATAAATGGTTTTATTTTTATTTTTTGAGAATATAGCATTCAGAAGAAGTTAAAAACTTGTTAGCATCCAAGGACGAGGAAGGCTTCTTTTATTTTAATACTCCCTCCATTTTTTTAATATTGGCACCTCATTTTTTGTGTTAGAATTTAGGAGATGCTAAATGAGAGGATGAAATTGAATTGAAAGAAGAGAAAGTAAAATGAGTGAATGTAATAATCTTAAACTTGACATAAATAGAAAGTATCAATGAAAAAAAAATACCCATTTTTAGTAAGTGTGCCAATATTAAAAAAACGGAGGGAGTAGTACTGAAGAATGAAAATGATTCTAAAAGACACCAAAATAAATTGTCGGTTTAGTTCGCAGTTATTGAGGGAGTCAGAGGAGAAACAACCACCTCTCTCACGAGGCGTGCCGTATGAAGCCAGCAATTCACAAACTCCAATGATGGAGAAGAAAAGGACCAGGGCCGAGTCCCATTACTACACAAACCCCTCCTTTTTGTTCTTTTTTTAATAAATTATTATCACAATACATAGTTTCAAAAAACAACTTACAGTTTTAGAGAAGCTGTCACGTGCACCCCACGCGCAATAGTTTAATAATATTGCTATTTCCGCTCCAGCAATTACAAGTAAATAAGTATATTTGAGTTGAGTTCATCTCAAAACGGTATTTCTATTAATTATGAAAAGATAAAAGTTAAAAGTGTAAATAAAAAGAAATAAAAATAAAAATTTTAGATTGTATAAACAAGATTATAAACTTTATAACTACTAAATATTACATAATAAATTTTTAATATTGTAACTAAATTTTTTTATCTTTTATTATTTTAATTAAATCTCATCTTTTAATATATTTATAAAAAACAATTTTTTCCAAGACATATTTAAAACATAGATTGTAACGACAAAAACCGAACTTGAGTAACTAAACATTAAAAAGAAAAATTGAAACAGGCCAAATTGAAATTCCAGTGTCGACAGAATTTTAATCCTTCTTTTGAAAAAGGCACTTTTTATAAACTTTATTACTATCCATGTTATATAATAATTTTTTATTATTATAGCTTAAACTTTTGGTAAAATCTTGGAAAAGATGATCTTTTCATACACTTATAGAAAGACGGGATTTAATTTAAATAATAAAAGGTAAAAAATCTTCGTTGCAACATTAAAAATTTAGTATGCAACATGCAGTAGTTATAAAATTTACAACTCAATTCATGCAACCCAAAAATTTTATCTTCGGATTTTCTAATTTATACTTTAAACCTTGATATTTCCATGACTTATGAAAATACCGTCTTTCAAGAAACATACTCCAAACTTTTATCTTTTATTATTCTAATAATTAAACCTTTTCTTTTCTTACAAAGTTTTGTCATTAAATAATTAAAAAAAAAGAGAAATAGAAGTACCTGGACATCGCTCCCAGTAGGCTCAGCCGCCGCCGGAGAATCCTCAGGAAACGGAGACTGCCCATCGGACCAGTCCTTCAAAACGTTGTCGTAGTTCAATTTTAACAGCAACCCAACGTTCGCCGGACGCTCATCGGAATCTCCCTCGGCCAGCTTCGATGTGCAGCGTCGGGATGAAATCGGCGGCGGTGAATCCGGGATGTTCTTGAGTTCGACCAACTTCTCCACCTTCTTTTTCTTCTTCTTCTTATCTACCACAGATTTATGGAACTTGGGAGTGATATCGTGCACATTCACGCTCGCAAATCTCCACCAATCTTCCCCATCCGGGTTCCGGAAGGCTCTCCTCATGCCGAAACCGTAGTCGGAATTTATCCCAAACCCCAGCCCCACTGGGTAACCGTAGCAGGTTCCCATCTGGGGGAGTTGCTTGGCGTTAATCGTAGTAGTCGGGGGAATTAAATGGTTGCTTTGGTCTTCGTCAATTGAATTCCCCATGATACTATCAATGCCCTCCTCAATTTCCTCATCGAGAATCGATTCCGCATCGAAATCCTCATCGTCGCATAATTCCAAGGATTGAATCTTGGAAATGGTTCCCCAAGAGTGGGAAACTTTGTGCTCGTTTGGTTGACTGGGCCGCCCCACAAGTATCGGCTGATGGTGGTGCCGCTGTATCAGAGGGAGAAATAAGTCGGAGGGCTCGTAGGGGAAGGGGTACTGTTGCTGCTGCTTGGTGAACTTGCAGGGCTTGGTGAGGTGTTTGGCGGAGAAGATTTTCGGATACGCCGTGGAAAGGATGGCAGCGGCTTCATTGTAGATTTGATTAGGCCTTTTTCGAGGGGTCCGAGGCTTTCTGGTGGAGATTGCTAGAGGGGAATTGCTAGATTCCGACAGAGTTGAAGAAGGAGATGAGGAATTGGAAGTCCATGACGAAGAAGGGGACTTTATTATATCTAGGTCTAACCTAATTGCTCGCCCTCCGCCAGTAAAACAAGAAGACATTTGCAAAGACTCTTATCTTTTGCAAGAAATAAGTTCAGAGGCCTAAGCTAAAAGAGAAACCCCCATATCACAAGAAGAGGAGAGGCACGGCTACCCTTAAACCCTTCGAGGTTCTACACTTACACAGCCAGAGAACCAAAATCCAAAAACTTGATTATGACCATTTATACAAAAACAAAGCCAAAAGAGTGAAAAGAAAATAAACTACTTAACCAAAAACCCTTCGAGGTTCTACACTTACACAGCCAGAGGACCAAAATCCAAAAACTTGATTATGACCATTTATACAAAAAGAAAGCCAAAAGAGTGAAAAGAAAATAAACTACTTAACCAAAAACCCTCTCCAAACGTAAGCTGAAATTTGGACTCGAATCCCAACAAATTCCAATCTTTCAGAATGTGCCCTTTGAATGCACAGAAATGGAAACAGAGTATGAAACTCTGCCCCAAAAGCTAATTGAAATGCTAGCCTATTCAAAGCAAGAAAATAAATGGGGGTTTCTTGAAAAAAGGAGAGTGTTCAGAGGTGGGAAATATCTCGAAATGGAAAGATATCTGGTGGAAAAGATCCTAGAGCGGACAGACTTATATACGTAGAAATCTCCAAAAGAGAGATGAAAGAGAGAATTTTTCGGCACACTTAAGAGTCACGAGAGGAGCAGAGAAAAGGTCAAAATCCTCTGATACCTCTGTGGATAGAGCGGACAGAGCAACTCTCCACACCCCACCCCACCCCCCTCCCCCAACCCCCACAAACTTTCTATCCTCTTCTCTATGTGATTACACAGACACACATTGAGCGTAAAATCTGCAGTGAGAAATATTGGGAGAGAAGTCTGGTTGAGGTATGGTGATCGGATGAGTGAAAGAGACAGGAGGGGAAAAATGAACCAAATTCGGTGTGGACCACTTTCCTTTTTCAACTGGATGGAGTTACTCAAGCTTTTCTTCTTCGTTTTTTACATTTCAATTCTACCCTCTATCGTTTTGGTGAGAAATTGACTTCATTTGCTGAAGAGCCCGTAAGCAGAATTGTTCGTGCTGAATTTTTTTTTCAATTTCTTTTAATATTGCTAGACTCAAAAGACACATTATTCCTGTTTAACCAACCAGGAACGACAGTTGAAGTGTACACCGTGCGGTTTGATGCGAGAAAATATTAACCAAGCAAATATTCAAAGAGAAAATTATATTTTAAAAAATCTTACTCCCTCCGTTCCACTAATATTGATACCATAGATTTAGGTGCTTGCAATTAAGTGAAGAAAATGAGTGAATGAAATTAAATGTAAAAATTTAAAAGTAGAATAAATAGATGAAATTGAAATAATCTTACCAAAAATAAAAAAATCTGACAATATAAAATAAACAAAAAAAAAGTTTGTCACTAATAGAGAAACATTGGAAGTATTAAGTTATTGTAAAACACAGTACCATACTTTAATTTTCCATCAAAATACATCACCTACCATAAGGCTCGTCCCTTTCGAATTGCTTCGCCTACTTTCACCTCATCTCATCTTTAATAATCTTATCTCAATTTCAACCATCTCTAATAATTTTAGCTCATCTCCAATAATCTCATCTCATCAGCCTAAAATCAGTGGTACAACCATCGATTACTGTTACTGCGTGAGAAAAAGGTGCGATCCAACGTGCGAATCTCAATTTCTGATCTCCTTTCTCTTCTCAAACTCCTTCTTTCCCTCTGATCTCTAGACAATCTTTGCCGGACTAGGTTCTCCTCTGGCAACAACTACCCGCCGGTAACGGCTATCCGCCGGAAACGGCTTTTCCGCCGTTAACGGTCTCAACCATGGCAACCGCTCAAGCTCTAACCACTCCGGAAAACAGCAACCCCAACCAACCCCATCCTCCTCCTACTTCGCTATCCTTCGTCGCAGCCTTACAGAGCAAATCTCCTCCTCTAGCTAAAGTGTTACCTAGCAACCCTGAGTTAATACCCAAATCCCAACACCTAGGTGACGTGGCCTGCCTATACTCCGAAGACCAAATTGCAAAATTGTCATCCCACTACGCCAATGCCCTAGTCGGCAAATTCACGAAAGGGAGATGCTCAATGGAGCAATTAGAGCACTTCTTTAAAACGGTCGGCTTCTCAGGTAAGTACCAACTCGGCTCTTTAGATCACAAGCATGTGCTTATTAGATTTGAACTGCTTAATGACTACCAACGTTGCTGGATGAAAGGAGTGTAGAATTTTAGTGGAATCTTACTCAAATTGTTAAAATGGACCCCTGAATTCTCAATTCACAAAGAATCTCCCATAGTTCCTGTATGGTGTACTATTATGGAAGTTCCCCTATACTATTATAACTCTGCATCAATAGAATCTATTGGTAACAGTATAGGGAGTTTCATCAAAAATGACATTGCCACATACATGCTCACAAGACCCTCAGCCATTAGGTTATGTGTTGAAATTGACCTTCAAAAACCTCAGTGCAACCATATTCGTTTAGGATCAGTAACAAATAATAAGAAATATCCAATTGAATATGAAGACATCCCACTATACTGTGACCACTGTGCTAAACTGGGCCACTCTATTGCCCAATGTCGAGCCCTTCCCCCTAACCAAAATGTTAAACCTCAGGAAGATAACAAGATTCTTAATCAGTCCCTGTGGCAGCCAACTGTAAAAAAGTTTGACACTCCTCCCCTGATCTCACTAAATGACCAGCCGGATCCCATCATTAGTGACAAAGATAAGGTTGCTAGTCATGTGGATATGCCACCCTCCTCCCATAATCCTCAATCCAGTTCCCCCATAGAGATTACTAGTGCTTCAGGAATAGAGCATGCTATCACACCTGAAAAATGTGCCAGTCCTAAAAATTATATGAGAACAGATAACTCTATATCCAAGCTTTTAAACGATTCGGCCCTCATTAATTTCACCCCAAGGACATATGCTATAGATGATATCCAAGTGGGAACACTTCCATTAAATCTGGAAAGACACAAAAATATTACTAAGTCCTCACAAGGAAGTATGGGGAATAGATTCTCAGTTTTGCAGGATGAACAGGAGAACCTGATAACTAACCAGGAACAAATGGCTATCCAAGTGCACAACACCTTTCACCAGGCCAGCACGGTGTCTCCTCCTAATCTGGGTCAGGACTCACTACAAGGTAAGTCTAAAGGTAAAAAAAACTAATTATTTCAGCCAGATTAACAAAATAATGCTCAGGTCATCTACTAAAAGTAACAAATCTAGTGAACAATGACGGGGTTCCCCTCAATTAACTTCTTAGTGTGGAACATTAGGGGAATGGAATCATCAATGTTGAGATTAATTAATCTGGTTAGACTTAAAAAGATTCAAATGTTGTGCCTAATTGAACCTATGCATGATAACTCTAAAGTACAATCCTATATGGATAAACTTAACTATCCTAATGGCTTGACACTGTTCAATAGTAAAATCTGGCTTATGTGGAATAATTTAATTACAGTTTCCCTTCTGTCTTCCCACGAGCAATTTCTACATGTTCACATAAATCACCAGACCATTAATCTATAAATGGATGCTATTTTTGTTTACGCACTTAGGAATAGAGAAGGTAGGAAGAATCTTTGGAAGGACCTGGCTCCAATCACCAAAGGTGAAACCATTTTCATTGGAGATTTTAACACTATAACCTCTCTTACAGAGTATAAGGGCCCTAGTTCCCCCTCCTTAGGCAGCATTAGAGACTTTAATTCATGGATAAATAGCTCGGGTGTCCAGGAAATTAATACGGTTGGCAATCTTTTTACCTGGTGTAACTCCAGACTTAGAAACCCCACTTCCAAAAGGCTTGACAGAGGTTTATGTACCATTTCCTGGAACTATAGGTTCCCCTCCTCCTCCATCCAAATCTTGAATAGACAAACATCTGATCATTCTCCTCTACTCTTACAGATTTCAAAGTTGACCACTTTCAGTCCTAAGCCATTTAGGTTCCTCAATGTATGGTTTAATCGGCAGGACTTCATCACACTAATTAAGACTAACTGGGAAAAAGAAATGATAGAAACTGGTCTATTAGGATTTTTTCTTAAACTGATCAGACTGAAAAAGGAGATAAAAATATGGAATAGGGATTATTTTGGGAACATCGATACCAATGTTTTAAATGCTGAGGAATCCCTTAGAATCCAGGAATCTAATTTTGACCTTAACCCTTCTGATGTCGAACTTATGGAATTAAACCGGAAAAAAGCTTTGTTATTGAGAGCTCAAAAGGAGAAGGAAAAGTTTTGGAAACAGAAAGCAAAGTTGAAATGGCATAGGTTAGGTGACAACAACACTCAGTTCTTCCACAAAGTGGTTCAAGAGAAAAACTGTAGACTACAGATTACAAAGATTAAAAACAAAGAAGGCCAATGGCTTAGTTCTCAAGTAGACATTAATAATGAAGCCATTTCTTACTACACTGATTTGTTAAAGGAACCTAATCAACTGCCTAATGACACATACTATTCACATTTCCTGAGCCAAATACCAAATGTCATTACTACCAGTGATAATTGTGAATTATCTAAACCTGCAACTGAATCTGAGGTAGAGGCAGTAGTTAAGGGATTAAAAAAGAACAGTAGTCCTGGCCCTGATGGCTTCACCCCTAAATTCTACTCTAAATGCTGGTCTATCATAAAAACTGACCTAATCCAGGCAGTTAACAATTTTATTGATGGTATTGCCCTGCACAGGGGAATATCCAGTACTTGGATTACTTTAATTCCGAAAAAACCCACACCTTGCTCATTTGATGATTTTAGACCTATTAGTTTGTCTAATGTCCTTAACAAAATATGTTCTAAGGTTCTAATGGAAAGACTTAGACCATATATGGATAAACTGATCTCTACTAATCAGTCGGCCTTCATGAAGAATAGGGATATCTCAGACAACATCATTTATCTCCAGGAAATGATTCGATTTATTGATAAGAAGGCTAGGATCCCTAACTGTATTCTAAAATTGGATCTACAGAAAGCTTTTGATAGAGTTAGCTGGCATTTTCTTAGGAATATTATGATGAAATTTGGTTTTGAAGGCAAATTTTTATATGCTGCTATGGCTAATCTTTCCCAAGCTTATTTTTCTATACTTATTAATGGGAATCCTGTGGGTTTTTTCAAGGCCACAAGAGGAATTAAGCAAGGTGATCCCCTCTCTCCCTTTCTTTTTAATATCTTTTCTGAAGCTTTTTCTAGGAGCCTGTCTTTTATTTTCCATAACAACAAGCTTTCATACTATCAACTACCCTCTCCAGTTCCAGCTGTAACCCATCTTATGTATGCTGATGACACCATTATATTTATGCAAGCTTCTAAGTCCAATCTTATTAGGATTAAGGCCTTTCTTGATGTCTTTGAATACACCTCTGGTCAAAAATTTAATTTTCACAATTCTGATTTCTATACTAGCAAAAGGGCTTCAATTGGTAAACTCAATCAGATCAGGATGATTCTTAAAATTAAGCAGGGCTCCTTTCCTTTCATTATCTTGGATGCCCTATTTTTAAAGGTAGAACACTTAATAGGTACTATCAGCCACTTATGGAAAATTTTGATAGGAAACTGCAAAATTGGAAAAATCAGTGGCTTAGCTCAGGGGGTAAACTAATCCTAATTCAGTCCTGCTTGTATTCAATGCCTCAACATTTATGGACTGTAACTAAACCACCAAAAACAATAATCAAAATTCTAAATAAAAGATTGGCTAGATTCTTTTGGGGTGAATCAGATGGGGGAAGAAATAAAGTGTGGAAAAAATGGGCTCATCTTGCAACTCCAATCTCTCAGGGTGGTTTAGGGTTTAGATCAATCCAAGCTATATTGGATGTTTGTTCCCTTAAACTGTGGTGGAAAAGTCAATTGGGGAAGACACTATGGGCTAAACTGTTATAGTCCTTTTCTGATACCCAAAGAAAATCTGTAACCTGGAAAAGGATTTGCTCGGTGAACCTTTTTGCTGAACAAAATTCCCTCATCATTCATGGTAAAGGTTCATGTAACATTTGGACATAAAATTGGTGCATGATAGGACCACTAATAAACTATGTTCCTGATCATATTTCTGCAACATTTCAGTTTTACACTGTTGCTGAATTTATTAGGAACAAAACTGAGATCTTAGTGCTGATTTCTCCATTTTTAGATAATGATACTCTTTCATTCTTACAGGAAGCTGAACTTGTAGAGACAAGAGAGGATAGGATCATATGGAAACCGGATCCTGCAGGCAACTTTTCCTCTAAATCTGCATATCATGCCCTTACTAATCCATCAGGTAATTCTCTGGCCTCCAAACTTATATGGAATAGGGCTCTCCAAAAAAAGATATCTATTTTTACTTGGAAGATGTTACACTCTTTTCTCCCATTTGATGATGTGCTTATTTCGCGTGGTTTTAGTCTTGCATTGAAATGTCCTGTTTGCTACCATATAGATTTAATTGAACATTTTTTCATTACATGCCCTCTGGCCAAATCTGTATGGAGTTACATGTCTTCCTTAGTTCAATTCCATCTAACTGAACCTCATTCCATATCTCAAACATTCTTTATTTTTTGGAACTGTCAAGATCTTCCTAAATGTCATCAGCTGTCATGCAATTTACTACCTCCCATTATTTGCTGGTGTCTTTGGAAAGCTAGGAACCGATATCTTTTTGAGCAGATTCCTTTTTCTGCTGATTTCATCTGCAAGGAAGCTATAGATCTCATTAGGTTAGCCATGTTTTCTAATCCTACATATCTTAAATCCTCTAATGACATCCCTCAACCAATAAAGAATATATTCCCTCAGCTGAGGCCTCCTCCTAAGCCGATTATACGGACTGTGTGCTGGGAGAGGCCGAAACAAAATTGCATTAAGATAAATACTGATGCATCGTGGTTCCCAGATAAGGCTGCTGTGGGGATAGTGGTAAGGAATAACAGTGGTACACCCATACTGATTAAATCTGCATCCATTTCTGCTGATTCATCTCTTCTTGCCGAAATTCTTGCGGTGCAATTTGCTTGTCAAAGCTATAGCCATTTGGATGAGACTACTACTATCGAATCTGACTCTTTATTAGCAGTTAAAATGATAAACGAGCCATATTCTGCCCATTGGCCTTTGTTTAATCTTGCCTACAAAGTTAATCATCTCCTCTGTGGTGCTGTGCTACTTTATGTGCCAAGGGAAGGTAACTTGGTGGCCGATGCAATTGCTAAACATCACTTTGCACATAATCAGACTTTGAATCTTCGTAATGTTCCTGTGTATATTAAGGGCCTCATTGCATTAGATAAAGAAAATTTCCCCAGATTATAGTTCATTCGAACTGCTAGGGATAGGATAGATACTGCTGATGGAATTTCTGTTCATGCAGGTGCATTTCTGACTGATCACACATTGCCAACTTCTCACCAATTCACTACGCTTGCTGTATCTCCTGCTTGGCGACATACTCTGAGACGGCTGCACAGATTCCACCATTACAGACTCTCGCACTTTTGCTAATATCATTTTAACTGATGACTGCTGATGAGCTTAGTTGCCTGGCCAAACAACGAATTAACACGGGGTGTGGAGATTCGTTGCTTTGGAATCGCAACTAACTGAAGTTGACTGATTTTGTATACTCTTAGCTTAGGATGTTGTTATATTTTGCGGGCAATGTTGTTTGCCTTCTGTACAAACTATCGCTACTCTACCATGGTTCTTCTATTGGCTTGGGGTACCAATATACCAACCCCCACCCTCGGGTGTCTTTCCATTAAAAAAAATCTTCAATAATCTCATCTCATCTTCAATCATCTCATCTTAGTTTCAGTAACTCATCCTGGCCCTAATAATCTCCGATAATCTCAGGTCAACTCCAGTAATCTCATATCACTTACTTTTTTCATTTTGTTTCAATTCAAATTGTAATGACATTTATTTAAAATATTAAATTTTTAGTAAATATTATTTAAATCAAACTTAAGGATTATAATATTTATTTTTTGATCGAATTGGTTTTCTATTAAGCTCAACAATGTGTTTTAAACAACTTTACACAAAGTTTAGAAAAGGAGAAGCTAAGGTAAACTGTAGAAAATAAGGGTAATGATTGTATATTTTATTCATGAACCCATGGTATATTATATTGTGGTAAAGGATACCTAAACAAGCTAGGAAAAGGTAAGGATACCTTTACAAGCTAAGAAAAGGTAACAGAATATAATTACAATTACAAGTAATATTCTAATTCCTTAACACTCCCCCTCAAGTTGGAGCATGGAGATCAGAAATGCCCAACTTGCCAAGTAAGAAGCGAAACTGGTTATATCCGAGAGCCTTAGTGAACAAGTCTACAGGTTGGTTTGACGTGCGGATATGCTGAGTAAAAATAGTGCCATATTGAACAAGATCCCAAAAAAATGGCAATCAACTTCAATATGCTTTGTGCGTTCATGGAAAACTGGATTTGCCGCAATATGAATAGCAGATTGACTGTCACAAAACAGTCGCATAGGAGAAGAGTGCAAAACTCCTAAGTCCTTCATTAAAGACTTAAGCCATAACAATTCACAACAGGTAACCGTCATAGAACGATACTCAGCTTCGGCAGAAGACCGAGAAACATTGGGTTGCTTTTTAGTCTTCTAAGAAACCGGAGAATCACCAATCATTACAAAATAACCAGAAAGAAAACGCCAAGTAATCGGGCATGCAACCCAATCCGAATCATAGTAAGCAGTCAACTGTAGCGTACTACTGGAAGAGAGAAATAAACCTTGACCATGATGACTCTTTAGATTGTGCAACACAAGGAGAATTCATGAATAGCTTGCCAGTGAGGAACACAAGGAGACTTTATAAATTGTGCAAGGGTATGAACCGAATAACTAAGTTTGGGATGATTAATAGTTAGATATATCAGGCGCCCAACCAGACGTCTATACTGCTCCAGGCCATGGTAAGTTGGACCTTTAACACGAGCCAAATTATGTTGTTGCTCCATTGGAAAGTCAGTTGGTTTGGAGGCAGAAAATTTTGTATCTAATAAAAATGTCCAAAGCATATTTCCTTTGCAAAAGAAACATCCCCTCCGGTCTTCTAGCAATCTCTATGCCCAAAAAACACTTAAGCAGACCAAGGTCTTTCGTATGGAAAAAAGAACTTAAGTATTTCTTGAACTCAGAGATGAGTGCAGAGGAACTACCAGCAATGACCAAATCATCCACATAAACCAGAACATACAAAGAAACTGATTGACGGGAAAAGATAAACAAAGAGTAATCTGCCTTACTCTGAACAAAACCAAATACTCTTAAAGCCTGGGCCAATTTAGCAAACCAATTTCTAGGAGCCTGACGAAGACCATAAAGAGAATTCTGAAGGCGACATAAGTGACCATGGGGTACAACATAGCGGGGGGGGGGGGTCGCATAAAAACCTCTACATGCAAATCACCATGCATGAAGGTATTATGGACATCCATCTGATGCTTTTTCCAACCACGAATGACCGCAATAGATAAGAATTAGCAAACATAACTCATCTTCGCAACTGGAGCAAAGGTCTCAGTATGATCAATTCCTTCAACCTGGCGATTCCCAAGAACCACTAGGCGTTCTTTATGATGTTTAATAGTACCATCTGATCTGAACTTCATCCGGTAATCCCATTTGTACCCAATCGCCTTCTTATTCAGAGGCAGAGGAGCCAAAGTCCATGTCTGATTATGCTCCAGCGCAGGAAGTTCTTCAGTCATAGTGTCCCGCCAATAAGCATGCCTTGAAGCCTCAGAATAAGTAGTGGGATCTGCACTGGGTGTTACTGCACCGAAAAATCTAGAATGCATACTAGAAAGATAATCACAATTTACATAATCAGTAAGAGGATAGAGAACACCTGAGGAAAGTGACGACGTATGAGTGAACGGAGATGGAAGGGGGGGGGGGGTCTTCAGTAGTAAGAGCACATGCATAATCATCACAATCATAATCTTCCAAGTAAAAAGGCGGTCGATGAGCATGAATACCCTGTCTAACATGTGGAAACTCAGCAGCAGAACCATCCGAGACCGGAGATACTGCAAAAAGGAGACCGGGCTGGAAGGTCGGAGCCGGTGGCATATAGGTTCAAAGATTGGGAAGACGCCGATGATAAGTGCTTGGCAGCGGCCGACGGCAGCAGACTGGTGGCGGCCAGCGGTGGCTGACTGGTGGCAGCCGGCGGCGACTGGTCGGCGGCTGTTGACCGGCAGTGGCTAACTGGTGGTAACTGACCAATGATCGGTGTCGATGGATCGGTGACAGCAGGTGGCGAATGATTGGCAGCGGACGACGGTGACTGATCAGCGACGGACGGCGGTGACTGACTGGCGATGAACGGTGGTGATAGGCCGGCAACGGACGGTGGTATGAAAATACCGTGGGACTCCGACAACAGTGAGGAGGAAATCGGCGGTGATATGGTGGCACCGCCGGGTTGGTCTAAAGGGGCCGATGTCGGAGTTGCAGAATACGGGAACTGGCCTTAAAAAAAATTGACATCCTGGCTAGTGAAGATCACACGGGATTCCAAGTAAAAAAGGTGATAGCCTTTCTTCCCGGCTAGATAACCAAGAAACAGGCACCGTCGACTTCTTGGGGCAAACTTGTCACGATATCTGGGAACATGAGCAGCAAAACACAAGCATAAAAAACTCTTAATGATGAGTAGTTAGGAGTTTGCCTATAGAGCAACTCAAAGGGAGTATGACCATTGAGATATTGTGTCGGAGTTTGGTTAATTAGGTAAGCAGTAGTAAGAACACATTCTCCCCAAAATCAATCATGACTGGCTTGGAACCATATAACACACGCCACATTGATTAAATGGCGATGCTTTCTTTCAACTCGACCATTTTGCTACGGTGTGTAAACCATAGGTGTCTCAAAGATAATCCCAGATACAGCAAAATGAGATCGCAAAGGAAAAAATTCAGTTCCGTTATCAGTACGAACACGTTGTACGATTAGGCCCCACTGGTTCTTCTCTAAGGCACTAAATTCTAAAAATCTAGAAGCTACTTCAGACTTAGCCACTAATAAATAGACCCAAACAACTCGGGAATAATCATCAACTATAGTCAAAAAATAAAATACACCACTAGAGGATGGTGTTCGATATGGTCCCCAAACATCACAATGTATTAATTGAAATAGTGCAGTAGCATTTGTAGAGCTCAATGGAAAACTATGTCTAGGCCGCTTTGCTCTATAACATGTAGAGCAAGGAACAGAAGTCTTATTGGTGTCAAAATCAGTAGAAGAAATAGAAGACAACACCGTGGAGGAAGGATGTCCAAAACGCATATGCCATAAGTTAAAAGAAGACACGAAAGCAATTATTGGAAGAGACTGCAGGATAGGAGGATGAACACGAGTATCCACCAGACGAAGCCAAAACACCCCCCTTCTATTCACCCACACCAATCACTTTCCTCCTATTGATTATCTGTAAAATGCAATAATTTTCAGTGAACAAAGCTAGACATTTCAAGGCAGATAACAATCTAGAACATGATAACAAGTTGCACCGCAAAGTAGGTATATATAACACATGAGGAAGAGTGACATCACCAAAGCAAATAGAACCATATTGAGTGGTGGATGACACAGAGCCATCAGGCAGAACAACATTCACAGTATCAATAGCAGTAGTAAGATCAGTAAGAGAACCTCTGTCACCAGTCATGTGATATGAGGCTCCCGAATCAAGTATCCATGGTAAAGTAGGCTTACCGGACTCATTGTCAGTAAGAGAATTAAACTGATTAAATAAATGCATGGTTGTGCTCCATTGGTCATTAGACAGAGCAGGGCCAAAGTCGGATCGGGCAGGGACAAGGCTAGAGGAAGCCACCGCCACTAGACCAGGCGGCAATGTGGCGGTGCTGATGAACGGCGGCGGGAGAGGAAGGCATGCGGCAGCACCTCCGGTCACAGCGGCGGTGGCAGACGTCCGAGAAATTGGCGCCGGCTTCTTGGCGATGCTGGTTTTCTCCTTCAACTCCTTGAACCATTCTGGTATACCAAAGATCTGGAAGCAGGAATCCTTATCATGACCCTTGCGATGAAAATGTGTACAAACAAGATTCTTGCAGTCAGATGCCAAAAGAACAACTGGCGAAGAACTTGCAGGTGGTGGACGCTGTGCAGCATATGCCATGGAGTTAGAAGAAGGCTCACGAGCTTGAATGACAGCTCTATGATTCTCCTCCTGGGCAACAAGGGCATACACTTTCATGACAGGTGGCATTGTATCAATGCTCATGATATGTGATCGCAAGGTGTGAAAGCCTTCGTCGAGACCAGAGATGAATTGGTAGATTAAATCCTTCTCTCTTTCTTGGAAGATTCTCTTAAAAATATTTCAATGGCATAATTATTTGCTTTCTTCACAGTCACAAACTAGGGAAGGCCGCATGAAGTGATAATCTGCAAACAACTTCTTCAGTTTGCCAAAGTAAATGTCGATGGGCTGACCGTTCTGCCTGCAACTCTGGATAGCCTCTTGCATTTGCAAAACTTTCATACCATCGATAAGAATAAATCGTGCCTTCAGGTCATCCCACAAGTCCTTAACTATGGCAAATGAGATTGTAGAAAATCTCAACACCGGATCCAGGTTTGCAAGATCCAGCAGACAAGAGTAGCATTAACCCCATGCCAATCAGCAGCATTAGGATGACCATCCTGGGGTTTGGTAACTGATCCATCAATGAAACCAATCTTGTCCTTGGCAACGAATGCGCGGCACATCGCGTCAGACCATTCAATATAATTTTCTTGACCTTTCAGCATATTTGGTATAAGTTGTAAACCTGGACCATTGCCAGAGCCAATAAAGTAAGGATCAGTCGACATACGACCAAAAGGTACAGTAGTCCGAGGGCCATATTGCAATTGCAACTGATTCAGTAAAGTTTCAATTACATCATAACCACTTATATCTTGAAGCTTCGGAACCTTAGGTGCAACATCAATACGGGCATATTCTTCAGGATTTCCACCGGAGTCAGACATAGTGGAAAATCAGGTACAGATCAGTAGCAGGCACAATAATCGACGGCATATTAGATCAACAGGACATACCGATGCGTTGAACGGGTGGTGGCATGTAGACAATAGCGGCGACAGTGCGTGGACAGCAGCGGCGGCGGCGCGTGGACAGCAGCGGCGGCACGTGCGGCGGGATTTTAAGGCATCGGAAATTTTCTATTAAGATTTCAGGATTTTAGGCTATGATACCATGTAGAAAATAAGGATAATGATTTTATAATTTATTCATGAACCTAGGGTACATTATATAGTGGTACATGATACCTATACAAGCTAGGAAAAGGTAAGGATACTTATACAAACTAGGATAATGTAATAGAATATAATTACAATTATAAGTAATATTCTAATTCATTAACATAAAGTTAGCTAAACTAGTTCATAACCTATTACAAACTGAATTATCAACTTTCACCAATTTCTCCATTTTAAAAAACACCATCCTCCCAGCTCATTAGTTCCCAACATCAGCAGCCAACCATTTCTATTCTTCATTCCAAAATGCAACCATTCATGATCAGTTGCTCAACTGCCCATAAGCCATCCGTTTCTCTTTTTTTTTTTGAAAAATACTATGGTTCCTCTCCATCCAAATATTATACCAGACATTAAATTACAAAATCAGTTTAGCTCTTGTGTTCTACTTCCTCCTGCTATAAGCTCTCAAAAGCTTCTTCATACACCTCAGGTTTCCCAGCTTTTTCAATTTAAGAACATCACGAACTTCAATTTTATACTTGCATTGAAAGAAAAGATGATCACTGGATTCAGGCCAACTACCACAAAAGCAGCAGTTTTAATAACTAATTTGAATTCCAAGAGATGTTAACCTGTCAATTATAGCTAACTTCCTCCATACCTTCATCCATATGAAAAAGGAGATTATGGGCTCAACTGCTCCATTCCAAATCAGCTTCCCTATTGTGAATTTTCAAGTTACCCAATTTAATTCATCATAGATTTTTACACAGCTGAACTTCCCCTTAGCAGCAGAGCACCTCCTCTGTTCAATAATTCTAAGCTTCAGCCTGTTTAACTATTTCCAGTTCCAACTTGACCTCATTGGTGCATCATGATTTAGCAGAGAATTCTTCTTCAAATAGTAGTTGTTTACCAGCACACCAGTCGTAGCTGATTACGTAAAGTGGTCCGATGGGTTGTAGGTAGAGATAGTGAAAAGTAGCAAGTTAGGGTTGTAAGAGGCCCCAGTGTCATAAATAAGGTGCCTACTTCCATTTGCCTCGTTTATAGGCCTAGGCAGTAGAGCATTCGTGGTGGAAGCCCGAGATGTAATCGCACGGGGGAGAAACAGACTTACAATAACGGTCGGACCTTGTTGTACTCCCCTAATTACGAAGGCGGCGTCGATGGAGAGTTGTGAGCGCACCTTACGTGACAGGTACAGGGAAGTGTATGCCATCGGCCACACCACGTGTTATGAGCACTATGTTAGGTTTGTCTAAATCTCACATGTGAATGAATCGAAGATCGAAGTATTAACTCAACCATGTTACACAATCATTGCCAAGTGTTTAGCTATATAGATTACTTGCTTTCTATTTTCATGTTTTGTAGTTGTTATTGAAAAAGGAAAATCCCCTCCCCATTTGTTTACTATACTAGCTATTCCTAACAACTCGTACGGATTCACAACCCGGACGAGGTTGTGTTTAATTGATTTTTAGGTCCTAGAATATCTGTGGACATACCCAGGGCTTACTGCTAACTACCCCATCGGTAGCATAGTAGTGAGTTGGGTAGAACTACTCTCTCTGGCCCCAAACTATTGGCTCCCTTACAATGTGCACAGTTTTTTTTAAAAGTAAAATGGGTGGAGGAGATTGTTTTGGGAGAGTAAAAAACAAATTTAGCGGATGAAAATAATCTAGAATTTTCCAAAAGAGGAAGGTGTCAATATAAAAAACCATCCTAAAAAGGAAAGGGTGTCAATATAAAAAAAAGTCGGAAGGAGCATAAATTTTATTTTTTACCTCACTCAGCATTCGCTCGGGTTAATTAGTTACAGTTAATGACCCCGAGTGGTGGCGGGTCACCTACCATGATTGATGATAAGAGATTATAATGAAATACTTGATTATGCATATAGGGAATGAGAAGCATACATAAATGAGGTTGATCTAGATTGTTTTAAATTGGGAATTGAATGTTAGCCTAGCGGTTGAAGTCTAGTGCTATTACCATGAGGTCATGGGTTCAATTCTCACCAGGGTAAGGGGAGGGGAGGGATTTTATTGGGGGCTCATTTGAGTTATTACCCAATTTTCTTTTTTTTAAAAAGATTGTTTTAAATTTACCGCTGATCATTTTGAATTAATGGAACTAAAATATTATGATCCATGTTTTAATTTGACTAATAAGAGGTTAGGAAAAGATAGGATCAACGGTAAAAATAAATAGGGTAATATGCAAATATAACCCTATATGTCGGAGAAAGTGCAAATATAACCCTGAATTGTTTTTTAGTGTAAATATAACCCTAACTATTATACATATGTGCAAATATAACCCTAACTATTATACATATATGCAAATATAACCCTAAAGTCATTATTCCGGCATTGACTTACCAGGGTTATATTTGCATTTTCAATTATCACAGGGTTATATTTACACTTTCATTATCGCGGGATTATATCTCCACTTTCATCAATTATATATGGTTATATATGCACTTTTCTCTAATAAATAAAGCTTTGATTAATCAAGCATGGATGGATAAATGTTCTAAACCTATTTTTTTATGTCAGGCCTAACACTTATCTAATCATTGTCCTATATTGATCCAGTTCAAAGAAAGCAACTGAAAAATTGACGAGACCTTTCAAGTATTTTACCATTTAGAGTATGTCAAAGAATCTTTTGGCATCAATTTAAGTAAGTACGGGAGAATCTAAGGTAAGAACATTAGTGGACTTGTGCCATAGTTTAAAGATGTTGCTGAAACCATTGAAACAAATTAATAAGGAGAAGTTTGGTGAAATCTAGCATAGAGCTTTGATAGCAAGACAAGAGCTGCAAGAGTTGTGAAAAAAAAGGTTTTATTGGTATCCAAAAAACGAAGTAATAAAATTGTTGGAATATGTGAATTGCTAAAAATTGAAAAATAGTTATCTGGTTACTATATAAAAGAAATACTTTGAAACCGCAAGTTTGTGTCAACCGTTGTCAGAGGCATAGTGGTCATTTCGCAGGCAAGCCGAACGTGTGCCCCTGCATGTGCTCTGAAGTGGCCTCCCAAAACGACATCATTTTGGGTACCATTTTTGTCGTTATGTGCATCCCCTTTGTCAAACATTGCGGCGCCGCAATGTGCATCTACATGTGCTGCCAGGTGGCTGCCCAAAACAACGTCGTTTTGGGCACCCATTCGAGGGGTACCCATTCGAGAGGTACCCATTCGAGGGGTACCCATTCGAGAGGCACCCATTCGAGATGTGAGCTTCCAGGTGGAGGGGTTCGATAGGATGTGTTCGAGATGTACCCATTCGAGATGTGAACTTTCAGGTGGAGGGGTTCAATTGGATGGGTTCGAGTGGTACCCATTCGAGATGTGAACTTTTAGGTGGAGGGGTTCGACTGGATGGGTTCGAGAGGTGGCCATTCAAGAGGTACCCATTCAAGAGGTACCCACTCTAGAGGTACTCATTCGAGATGTGAACTTCCAGGTGGAGGGTTCGGTAGGATGGTTTCGAGAGGTAACCATTCGAGATGTGAACTTTCAGGTGAAGGGGTTCGATAGGATGGGTTTGAGAAGTATCCATTCGAGAAGTGGTCATTCGAGAGGTTCCCACTCCAGAGGTACCCATTCAAGATGTGAAGTTTCATATGGAAGGGTTCGATTGGATGGGTTCGACAGGTATCCATTCGAGATGTGAACTTTCAGATGGAAGGGTTCGATTGGATAGGTTTGAGCAGTACCCATTCGAGATGTATCCATTCGAGATGTGAACTTTCAGGTGGAGGCAACTGGATGGGTTTGAGAGGTGGCCACTCGAGAGGTACCCATTCGAGATGTGAACTTCCAGGTGGAGGGGTTCGAGAGGGACCCATTTGAGATGTACCCATTCGAGATGTGAACTTTCAGGTGGAGTGGTGCGACTAGATGGGTTCGAGAGGTGGCCATTCGAGATGTGAACGTTCAGGTTAAGGGGTTCCACTGGATGGGTTCGAGAGGTACCCATTCGAGATGTGAACTTTCAGGTGGAGGGGTTCGATTGGATGGGTTCGAGAGGTACCAATTCGAGAGGTACCATTCCGAGAGGTGAACTTTCAGGTGGAGGGGTTCGATTGGATAGGTTCGAGCGGTTCCCATTCGCGATGTACCTATTCGAGATGTGAACTTTCAGGTGGAGGAGTTCGGCTCAATGGGTTCGAGAGGTACCCATTCGAGAGGTGGCCATTCGAGAGGTTCCCACTCCAGAGGTACCCATTCGAGAGGTGAAGTTTTAGATGGAAGGTCGATTGGATGGGTTCGAGAGGTACCCATTTGAGAGGTGAACTTTCAGGTGGAGGGGTTGGATAGGATGTGCTCGAGAGGTACCAATTCGAGAGGTAAACTTTGAAGTGGAGGGGTTCGATTGGATGGGTTCGAGATGTGAACTTCCAGGTTAAGGGGTTCGATTTGATGGGTTCGAGCGGTACCCATTCGAGATGTACCAATTCGAGATGTGAACTTTCAGGTGGAGGGGTTCGAGAGGTACCTATTCAATATGTGAACTTTCAGGGGGAGGGGTTCCAGAGGTACCCATTCGATATGTGAACTTTCAGGTGGAGGGGTTCCATTGGATGGGTTTCGAGAGGTACCTATTTGAGAGGTTAAGTTTCAGGTGGAAGGGTTTGAGACATTGAGGATTTGAGTGATGGATACTTAGCGTGCATGTGCCAATGGCTCAACAAGTGGAAGACTCGAGGGGTAGATGGGGGATCCTCGAAGGGGTGGTTCTCGGCCTCGAAGGGATGGAATCTTCTGTCCTCGAAGGGGTCGAGAACTAGGCCCTTGAAGGGATGGAGGTTTCTGTCCTCGAAGGGTTAAGGTCTCGGCCCTTGAAGGGATGGAGGCTTTTGTCCATGAAGGGTTCGAGGTCTCGGCCCTCGAAGGGATGGAGTCTAAAGTCCTCGAGAGGGTCAAGTTCTCGGCCCTCGAAGGGATGGAGTCTTCTGTCATTGAAGGGGTTGAGGTCTCGGCCCTCGAAGGGATGGAGTCTTCTGTCCTCAAAGGGAGGGGTTCCATTGGACATGTTTGAGAGGTACCCATTCGAGAGGTGATGTTTGAGGTTGAGGGGTTCCATTCGATCCATTCGAGAGGTACCTATTCGAGACATACCCATTCAAGAGGTGATGTTTGAGGTGAAGGGGTTCGTTCGGATGGGTTCGAGAGGTACCCATTCGAGAGGTGAACTTTCAGGTGGAGGGGTATTAGATAGGTTCGAGCGGTACCCATTCGAGATGTGAACTTTCAGGTGGAGGGATTCGACTGGATGGGTTCGAGAGGTGGACATTCGAGAGGTATTCACTCTAGAGGTGAAGTTTCTGGTGGAGGGTTTCCGTTGGATCCATTCAACATGTACCCATTCGAGAGGTGAACTTTCAGGTGGATGGGTTTGAGAGGTACCTATTCAATATGTGAACTTTCAGGTGGAGGGGTTCGATTGGATGGGTTCGAGCGGTACCCATTCGAGATGTACCCATTTGAAATGTACACATTCGAGATGTGAACTTTCAGGTGGAGGGGTTTGACTGGATGGGTTCGAGAGGGGGCCATTCGAGAGGTACCCACTCTAGAGGTGAACTTTCAGATTGAGGGGTTCCATTGGATGGGTTCGAGAGGTACCATTTGAGAGGTTCCCACTTGAGAGGTACCCATTCGAGAGGTACCATTCGAGAGGTGAAGGTTTAAATGGAGAGGTTCCATTGGATCCATTCGAGAGGTGAAGTTTCAGGTGGAGGGGTTCCGCTGGATCCATTAGAGATGTACCCATTCGAGAGGTATTGTCCCAGGTGGAGGGGTTTGACTGGATAGGTTCGAGAGGTACCTACTCAAGAGGTACCCATTCGTGATGTGAACTTCCAGGTGGATGGGTTCGAGAGGTACCCATTCGAGAGATGGCCATTCGAGAGGTTCCCACTCCAGAGGTACCCATTCGAGAGGTGAAGTTTTAGATGGATGGGTTTGATTGGATGGGTTCGATTGGATGGGTTTGAGAGGTACCTATTCGAGATATGAACTTTCAGGTGGAGGGGTTCGATTGGATGGGTTCGCACGGTTCCCATTTGAGATGTGAACTTACATGTGGAGGGGTTCGGCTGGATGGGTTCGAAAGGTGGCCATTCAAGAGATGCCCACTCGAGAGGTACCCATTCGAGATGTGAACTTCCACGTGAAGGGATTTGATAGGATGGGTTCGAGAGGTAACTATTCGAGAGGTTCCTACTCCAGAGGTACTCATTCGAGAGGTGAACTTTCAGGTGGAGGGGTTCGATTGGATAGGTTCGTGCGGTACCGATTCGAGATGTACCCATTCGAGATGTGAACTTCCAGGTGAAGGGGTTCGACTGGATGGGTTTGAGAGGTTCCCATTCGAGAGGTACCCATTCGAGAGGTGAAGTTTCAGGTGGAGGGGTTCGATTGGATGGGTTTAAGAGTTACCATTCCGAGCGGTGAACTCTCATGTGGAGGGGTTCGATTGGATGGGTTCGAGCGGTACCCATTCGAGATGTGAACTTTCAAGTGGAGGGGTTCGACTGGATGGGTTCGAGAAGTGGCCATTCGAGAGGTACCCACTCTAGAGGTGAACTTTCAGGTGGAGGGGTTCCATTGGATGGGTTCGAGAGGTACCATTCGAGAGGTGCCCACTCGAGAGGTACCCATTCGAGAGGTACCATTTGATTGGATAGGTTCGAGAGGCTCCATCCAAGAGTTACCATTTCAGGAGGTACCCATTCGAGAGGTGAAGGGTTAGATTGAGTGGTTCAATCGGATCCATTCGAGAGGTACCCATTCAAGATGTGAAGTTTCAGGTGGAGGGGTTCCATTGGATACCCTTTGGAGAGGTACCCATTCCAGAGGTGAGGTTTCTGGTGGGGGGGTTCCGCTGGATCCATTCGAGATGTACCCATTTGAGAGGTGTACTTCTAGGTGGAGAGGTTCGATTGGATGGGTTCGAGAGGTACCAATTCGAGGCATCACCTTTCAAGTGCAGGGGTTCGATTGGATGGGTTCGAGAGGTGTCCATTCGAGAGGTACCCATTTGATAGGTGGCCATTTAAAAGGTGCCCATTCGAGAGGTTCCCATTCGAGAGGTACCCACCCGGTGGGGCACACGAATCGATCCTCGAGGGAACCACCCCTCGAGGATCTTGCATGTACCCCTCGAGCCTTCTACCTCTCCAACCATTGCCACCAACTCGAACCCGCAGTACCCTCGAGGGCAATCCACGAACCACCCCTCGAGGAGTTATACATCCAGCAGTCGAGATCATGTCATCTTCGAGGGGTCAGCAGTCAAGGTTACATCCACATCATCCACGAACCACCACTCGAGGAGTTATACATCCACCCCTCGAGAGGTTACACATCCATCCCTCGAAGGGTTAAATTATCACCCCTCAAGAGCATTCCATGTTATTCATACCACATGTCGAAGGGGTTAGTCAACCACCCCTCGAGAGGTTAGTGAACCACCCTTCGAGGATTTAATCTAGACATCCAGCAGTCGAGATTACATCCACGTCATCTTCGAACCACCACTCGAGGTGTTAAAATCCACCCCTCGAGAAGTTATACCTCCAGCACTCGAAGGGCTACCCCTCGAGAGGATAGACATCCAGCACTTGAAGGGTTAAACAGCCACCCCTCGAGGGTTAAACATCCAGCACTCGAAGGGTTAAACAACCACCCCTCGAGGGTTAACATCCAGCACTCGAAGGGTTAAATAACCACCCCTCGAGGATAGACATCCAGCACTCGAGAGGATGGACATCCAGCATTCAAGAGCACATCAACACACGAATCACTCCTCGAGGGTGTAGATTACCGCCATCATTTCGAGCCATGTACCTCTCGAGACATCCATGTCTCGAATCAGTAATCATCCATAACTCGAGAGTGCATGTTCCCTCTCGAATCCATTATGCACGATCCACCTGTCATGGGTACAGTTTCCACTTTGAGAGCATCCACACCTCGCGAGTACATTCATTCGAGAGCAATTGTATGAGGCATCATTCCACCATTCGAGGCATCATTCCACCACTCGAACTACCATTCGAGGCGTCAAGCTGCTAGGGTTTAAGATCCATGACCTGGCCTTATCTTTTAACGGGTCATTTGACCCGGCCGCCTTGAACCGGGTTAGAACCCTAGGGAGCCTCTGCCCCGTATCTTCTTTCTTGGGTTGAATGGCCCGATGGCACCCTAAAACGGGTCGAGCGCTCAGATTTGAGTCCTCGCCTACAACGCATTTTTTCGGCGCCGGTGAGTTGCTAGAAACTAGGCAAAATTCAAAGAATCCACCAATTATGGAAAAATCTGCTCCTCCATTCGTCTTGATTTGGGCATTCTCATGAAATTGAAAAACAAGGACAACACATTGGGCATACCATCATTGATGATTCCGATAAAAAAACAATCCACCATGGTCGGCCGCCGAACGGGCCAATTCAACCAACACATAGCAAAACATCTCCTAACATCCATCTTGAACCTGACTAGCCCCAAAGCATGAACCCCATCCAACAATAACATTCTAACAACCAAAATCAAGAATTCCACTTCTCGAACCTACTATGGAACCTTCACCACTCGAATCCGTACCTCCCGAACCTTCCGCTCCAACCAACTACCTCTCGAACTTCCAGTGCAACCTTCACATCTCGAATTCATACCTCTCGAACCCCTCTACTTGAACCCTCTCCACCTGAATCTTCACCTCTCACCATCTCCACGCTTCAATTACATGTATAATTGGTACATTTATAGCTTAAATTACAGCTCTTTTAACATTCTTATAAAATTTCTATAATTTGTTATTAAACTCACCGCACGTTGCGCGGTGTAGCCAAACTAATAAAGAGCTAAGGCGCAACGGGTAAGCAAGAAGGACACCAAACATTTTCTACGCTGCGATGAGGTGGAGATAAAAACACATTCATATAAGATTTTTTTTCTCAAAAAAAAATCATCTGATTGAAGGAAGGGAGCGAATTCAGATGCACTTGACTAAGGTTTTCTCAAATAAGTTGGGACAATCGGAATCACTGATACATGAAATTAATTGAACTTTTGTTTTAATAGAAGCTACTCTTTCCTCTTGAACAAAAAACTAGTTTAATGAGTTTTATTTCAAATAAAGATATTCACATGGCTCTCTAGCAGTTTCATCCCAATAAAAGTTTCGGTGATGATAGTCATACCAGCCATGTAAAAAAAAAAGAAAGAATAATGGCTAGTGATTGCAAATTGGGTAATAAAAAAGAAGTTTATAACTTATTTCAAGGGGGATAGGTACCAACAACTTTAAACAAAATAAATATTATACTGGTACACAATATATGCAACCACAAACAACTGCAGAGTTTGAGCTAATATCTTCTTGTTAAATTTTTTTTAGTTGGCTACAAAGATGATCCGTGGAAGACTCAATTTGGTGCTTCCTGGTATTATTAGCCGAAATCAAGGAGTTTTTGTAACAGGGAGGAGTTTCCATCACAACATTATCCTAGCGCAGAGAGATAGCTCAACAAAGATACGAGATAAAAATTATGCGAAGTAGGCCCAAACTTGACCATTAGATAGCGAACAATGACATTAACTATGAGCCATCAGAATCCCCCTAATCTTCCTTCAAGGACTCAATGTCATCACTTCACCTCAAACTACTGTCTCTGGAGGAGTTATCTATTAGGAACGGTTTCATAGTCGAAAGAAACAACAAAGAATTCAATATGATTTGCCTATTGCTAGGGCTTTCCAGACCATTCTCGATTCCTCTAGCGGAATGGAAACTGAGAAAAAGTATCGCCACTACAAAGATGATGATGGTTGATACTAAAGGGTACGACTCACAAAAATTGGTGATTTGGGGTGGTTATGGTGTAGGGGAGAGAAGACAAAGAAAATGAAGACTCCAAACAGTGGTGCACAATTGTGTGTTTGTTATGTTTGTTAGGGACCAATTGAAATCTTTGACGGAGAAATGGAGGAAAAGGGATCAACGGTGGAAGGGAGATACGGAAGGGATCGATAAGGGGGAGGGGAGGTTGGCCAAGCACCGAAGGAGGGGGTGTGTGGTAGAAGAGGAAGGTTGGAGATAGAGACTAGTGTTGTGGTAGAGATGGTGGTGGCTCAAATCAATGGATATGGTGGTGTGGCAGCACTGAAGTAAATAGTGATGGTGGTTCGACGAGGCACAACATAAGTGATGTTGAGTTGGGTGGCGTTTGTGGGTGGAGGTGGATGACATGGTGTTGAAGCAACAATGGTGGTGGATGAAATCAATGATTTAAAGGCACCAAACAAAAAGGACTATTTTTGTCATTTGATTCTTTTTTGGGGGAAAAACAGTGAGAGCGACTAAATTATAAATTTTCTTTTATGAAAATCAAGAGTTATACTGCACTTTCAAAAAACTTATGCGTTGGTCAAATATTATATTGGTACGTTCAAAAAATCAAAGGTCTTATATTTTGTCTGGAAAAAGTCATCCAAACTACCAAGAGTATTTTTGTCATTTATAATGACTCTCTGCCTAAAAATTATTCTAGATAGAGGGATCAAGGATTAGAGGGGTTATTGATGAGACGTGAAATGCATGTTTTTTTAGAGCATTCAACATTTTTTTAACGCTTTTATTGGTGGTTAATTAGGTTTATAGAGGTTTTGCATAATAGGGAGTTGAAATGGTTTTCTCGTTTTAACTTCCCTATTATGTGAGCCAATTGTAGCCTAATGGGATTTTACCTCTTTAAGTATCTAGATGTATTTTTCTGAGTTTAAATTGTAGATCATTCATGAGAGAAGGTCATCCAAAAGGATGAGAGTACATTGAAGGCCAATCGCGAGATTGGTAGAAGGATGAAGGGCATTTACCTAATAGTAGACGATTGAAGAGTGCGGAATAAGAAGGAAGTCAAAAAGGAGAAAAGAGTTGAAGATTTCATAAATGTTCATGCCATTAGAACTGGCCAAATCCGACCCTCGGGGACCGTGAAAATCTACACGGTCTTTACACTCAGAAAACTAATCAAAGGAATCCTCAGGGAATGAATCGTGCAAATTCGCACAATTCTTACACTTTTGGAATTTACAGCTCAAAGTCCCAATATACGAACCGCACAGATCCGCACGGTCTGTACCACTCAGTAACTACTCAGACCCGTTCCAGTGAACAGACCATGCAAAATTGCATGGCCTGTGCCACCTTGGTAACTAGATTTTTGACCAGCATATTTTAGGCCTTGCTATCTCTTGGCAAAAGGCGATCAAACAGCTCTCCCTCAGCTGCCCCGGCCGCACTGACACCACGGTCATAATCGGAGAGGTAAATTACAGCACTCCCGTAGTTACTGAGTGTACTCGATGCGCACAAGGGACATCTCCACTGGAGAAATCCCCACACTGCTGCTACCGAGAGTCGAACTCACAATGGCAAGAACATAAGTCAGAGGCCCAACCACTTGGGCGATCGTGTGGGTGTGGGTCTTGCTCTCTCTTCCCACTACAAAAGGTGGCATTTATCCACAAGACAAAGAGGGAGGCGGATCTACATTGAAAAAAAAAATCAATTTCTCCTCTCTTATTTCATTGAATACACTTCTTCAAAATCATTTATTCCATCCAATGTCATGGATTTAATTGTAAAGTTTAATCTATGACTTGTGAACATTTGTAATCATGTATTAACTCTATTTTATTTGCTATGAATATCATGATTAATTTATTCTTATGTTTGCTATGATTTTGTGATTAATGAGATTAAAATGTACACCTAATTTTATACGAGACAAATATAATCTTAGATTAACGTTATATTCAAACAATTCGCGCATCATAATCTGTAAGTAAATATTTTGCCCCATACTTGAGATTTAGACTTACAAACCTAAAATTCTCCCACTATTTCACTATAAATATCTCGCATCTTTTGATTACTTGAATCATCATAAGAAAACTATGATATGAACAACATGAAAAGAAAATGCAGAACTAAGAATGATATAATTTTATAAATTTTATTTTAAAATACAAAAAAGGAATTCGACTTTCTTAACCAGACATTCTTTATAACATTATTTGTTTAGTTCAAACGTCCATATTTTGTTCGTCATTTCAACTGATCAAATAGATTACACGTAGTTGATTGTGCTTTTCAGCTTTCCAAGTTTCTCCTCAGCCTCAGGAAGGACAAAATCAAAAGCATATGTGAATGTACAAGGTTTATGAATCTTTGTAGGTACGTATTTTGTTTTTTCCAATCAATATAAAACGTTACACAAAAAACGTGCAGTTTTATGTAAAGTATAAATATAAATTGGGAGCAGCAACAAATTAAGACCAAGCGATAATACAGCAAAACCACAAAAGCTCCGACCTCCAACCACCGTAACGGCTATATCGCCACCACCGTTTTAACCTCACATGGCGGCTCCTTCACCTTGTGGCAGCCTGCCATCGGCCTACGCTGATTGCCTCAAACCAAAGAGCAACCCAGATAGCAAAACGACCCCTAAGCTTAAGAAATTGAACCTCAAACCTCAACTGTCATACAAAGGGGAACCATGCTGCTTCTTCACGGAGGAAGAAATCGACCTCATGGCCGAACCATTCAACGATGCCCTAGTTGGAAAATTCACCAGAGGCCGGCCAACTTTGCCATTTCTCCGGCACCATTTTTAGACAATTGGTTTCAAAGGGGAATACAAAATCACTGCTCTGGATGCGAGGCATGTGAGAATCACTTTCGACCTAGACGAGGATCTGCATCGCTGCTGGAGCAGATACACATGGAATCTTAGAGGAACTGTAATGAGGATACTAAAGTGGACCAAGGATTTTGACATTGATGAGGAGCCCCCATTTGCACCCATCTGGATCAATGTCGAGCTGCCACCGACACACTTCTTTCACCCTGATGCCATAGAAGGTATTGGTGAGTCTCTAGGCAAGTTTCTTTATGCTGATATCCCAACAGAGAACTTATCAAGACCTTCTACAGTCAGAATGAGTGTAGAATTCGACCTTAGGAAGCCACTCCCTGCTAAAGTTAGACTAGGGACCCTGAGAAAACACAAGTATTACAATATCATCTATGAGGATCCCCCCATTACTGCAAGGAATGTAAGAAATTGGGTCACAATGGGTCAACCTGTAGAATGAGGAATGGTATCACTTCAACTTCAGCACAAGCAACTCCACAAGCAGGCCTTGGTGCTACCAAGAACACAGCAAAAGGGCAAGTACCAAAAGGCCAAGCCCCAGTCACTGGTGCCCACAAGAAACATCAACAAAATCCAGAACTTGGGAAAAAGCCTGAGAAGGTCTGGAAAAAGAAAGATGGAGAAGACCTTCACATAATCCAGGAGGAGGATGAGGATGTTTTCCTGGGCGCTATCACCATGGAGGAACCACCTTTAGACAAAGGAAAAGGACTGATCACCCATGATTCACCCTCACCATCACCAGCAAAATCGGAGCCATCAAAGAAAGGAAGTTCTTTGGATGATCTCACATCACCATTGAGAACAGGTACTTCTGGTCAATTTATGTTCCAAACTACTAATCTTTTTCAACTTTTGGATGAGGTTCAGGAAAATGAGGAACAAGCTGAGGAGCAAGTTGTGGATCTCGAAATGGATCTTATGGAAGTAAGTATCCAAAAAGATGCTTCCTTGGCCAATGCTGAGAAGAGTCTCACCAAACAGGTCCCACATTCTTCCTCTAAAAGTACCACCAATAACTTTACTGTCACATCTTTACCTGCTATGAAAGAGGATGAGAAGATGCCTGTCATTGAGAATGAGAATGTGCCTGTGATTGAGAATGATGATGAGCATATAGATAATGATGTGTCTGTGATGGAGAATGTGTCAAATGTATTATCTGTTGTCAATATGCCTGGAAAAGAGTCTGAGATTGCAATTGCTAATATAGATCCTCAGGATGTAAATGATGTGCATACTGATAATATGGATGCCATGAATCATAATAATGTGCCTACTCTAGTTGATACCTCTGTACAAGCTCTTGCTCATATTTCTGCTGCTCATTCTGTGCCTTCTGTGACTGTTGTACCTAATATAGCCAATGTAGACCAGCAGAATCAAACTGGCAAGGTTGAGAAGAAGAAACCTACCTTCTTCACTCAACCTAACAGAATCAGTTCTAGGCTAGCTGCAAAACAAAATATTTCCCATGAATTGTAAACTCTTAGCATGGAATGTAAATGGTTTAACCACCTCTGTGGATAGAATAAAAGAATTAGGTTTAGTCCATAGACCTGATATCTTAGCCATTATTGAACCTAAGCAGAAACATAACACCCTAGATGGTTTCACTAAGATATTACACTTTCACTCTAGTTTAGCATCTGAATCAGGGAAAATATGGATTATGTGGAACATTAATATACACATCCAACTCATCCATAATGATACCAATTTTACAGTACTCAAAATAGATAACCAGGATCCAGGGAAAGCCTGGTATCTAGTTGTTGTTTATGTTGAGCACTCTAGGCTAGAAAGACAAGAGATGTATGGCAGAATTCTAAATTTACCTTCCTTACCATACCTCTTGATAGGTGACTTCAATGTCATTAGAACTCTTTCTGAGTACAATGGTTCTTCCAATCCTGAAATAGATAGTATAATGGACTTTGATGTCTTTATAAATGCTATGGATATGGAGGAACCTCACATAGTGGGAAACATTTACACATGGGCTGGGTACAGATTGAAAGGGAAAGAAATAAAGGTTAAAGAAAAGGTTTCTAAAAAGCTAGACAGAGGTCTAGTTAACCTGAAACTTAGACAAATCTTCCCAAGCACCTCAATCCATGTGCTGAATAGAACCACATCAGACCATTGCCCACTCTTAGCAAGCTTAAACAACCAGGCCAAAACTTACCCAAAGCCATTTAGGTTTCAAAATATGTGGTACATGAGAGAGGGATTCCAACAGGTCTTAAGGAACAACTGGGACCAGCCTATAGAGTGTTATGGAATGTCAAAATTTTGTAATAAACTCAAAAGGCTCAAAGTTTTTCTTAAACAGTGGAACAGGGAGGTCTTCAAAGATGTTTTCCAAAACATAAAAGAAGCAGAGCAGGAGGTAGACAGACTAGAGGCTGAGAATGACGAACTTGATAACCCCTTAACCCTAGAAGCTCTCAATACTGCTAGAACAAACCTCCTAACCAAAATCAAGGAGAGAGACACCTTCTGGAAACAAAAGAGTAGAGTTAGATGGATGAAAGAAGGGGACTGCAATAGCCAGTTCTTCCACAACTCTGTAAAATAGAAGCACTATAGATTGTCCATACAAAAGATTCAGGATGAGCATAAGAATTGGTTAACTGACCAGGATGCTATTGGAAGTGCAGGGGAAAGATTTTTTACAAATCTTCTCCAGGATGAGAATACAGACATGCATGGTGAAAACCTAACATTTTTTCTCAAAGACATTCCATCCTTGATTACTCATCAGACCAATACAGAGCTCTTGAAACCAGTTACAACTGATGAGGTCAAAGCTGCAGTATTTAGTCTTGGAGAACACAGTGCAAGTGGACCTGATGGTTTCCATGGACTGTTTTATAGAAGCAGTTGGGACATCATAGCCCAAGACCTTACTGAGGCAGTAAGAGATTTTCAAGCTGGTACACCAATTCCAAGGGCAATGGCTTCCACTCATATAGTTCTTATCCCCAAAAATCAGCACCCCTCAACCTTCAGTGAGTTCAGACCAATCAGTCTCTCAAACTTTAGCAATAAAGTTTGCTCCAAGATACCGATGGAGAGGATAAAACAGCTGATGCCCTCACTTATATCAAGTGAACAATCAGCATTCCTTCAAGGGAGGGAAATAGCAGACAATGTTATCCTGATGCAAGAATCTACTAGATTTTTGCAGAAAGATAATGAGTGTCTCAACCTTATCCTCAAATTAGATATGACAAAAGCTTTTGACAGGGTTTCCTGGACTGCTCTTAATTCTCTACTGCTTAAACTGGGATTTCATGGCTCTTTGGTTAGAATACTTATGTGTAATATTGCATCTGCATGGTTTTCAGTCATAATAAATGGAGTATCTTATGGGTTCTTCAAGGCATCAAGAGGACTCAAACAGGGTGACCCCCTGTTACCTTTTCTGTTTAACATCTTAACTGAACTCATGTCTAGGAAGCTTCATGCATTATTTGAGTCTGGTACATTAGCTAGGTTTCATCTGCCACAACACACTACCCCACTTACACATCTGATTTATGCTGATGACACATGTATCTTTCTTAAAGCAACTGAAAAGTCTCTCAAAAATTTTGCTGCATTTATCACCTCCTTTGAAATGGCAACTGGGCAGAAGGCAAACATGCAGAAATACAGTTTTTACATAGGTGACAAAAGTAGTAGAGCACAAAAAAGAAAAATTAAGAGCATCTTGGGAATGCATGAGGGTAGTTTCCCCTTTAAGCATTTAGGCTGCACTATCTACAAGGGTAGAAAGCTAAATGCACATTTCCATGGCATTTTAGAAGCTATAAGTGCTAGAATACATACATGGAACTCAAAATGGATATCCAAAGGTGGAAGGATAACACTAATTAAGTATGTTCTTTCCTCCATACCTCAACATGTATTTGCTGTGATGCAGCCAACAAGTTTCATTCTCAGGAAAATTGAAATGCTATGCTCAGATTTTCTATGGGGGGAAACAGAAGGAAGGAAGCATAAGCATTGGAGATCCTGGGAAAGAATGGCTTTCCCAGAAGAAGAAAATGGGATTGGGTTAAAAAATTTAGACTCCATTATAGATGCATATTCCCTCAAGCTTTGGTGGAAAATGCAGCAGGGCACAGCACCTTGGACCAAGTTTCTTTGGTCCCTCCCAAGCCATAGAAGAACCTCTGATGCATGGAAGAGAGTGAAGTCAGTTTCTGACTTTGCAGAAAACCATACTAGAATCATTCTAGGAAGAGGTACCTGCAGTTTTTGGTGTTCCAATTGGCTAGGCTATGGAATGCTGATTGACAAGTTAGGTAGTATTGGCCCCTTGCATCCTGATCTGACAGTTAGAGATTTCTATACTAATAAGGCACCAATATTATCTTTTTTGGCACCATACATTTCTGCTGATATTTTACAGGAGATGCAAAGGGAACACATTTTCACTAAGGATATGGATATCATGGTTTGGACCCCAAGCCCACAAGGTAAGTTTTCGGTTAAAAGTGCTTATAGAAGCCTGAGACACAGGCATAGAGAATCTACATCATTGAAGAAGGTACAGTCTCTAAACTTACCAGTGAAGATTTCATTCCTTACTTGGAGAATTCTTAACAATTTGATGCCTATGGATGACATGCTCAATGATTTTGGGATTGTTAATGTATCCAAGTGTCCTTTCTGTGAGCATGAGGACACTTTGCAACATTTTTTTAACACATGCCCCTATGCCTCTTTCATATGGAAACAAATGCATGCTATTTTAGAACTACCACAGGTCCATTTTGTTAATCTATGGGATAGATTAACAACCTACTGGAATATGGCACATCTGTCAAAATTGCATATTTTTCTGTGCTGTTCTCTGCCTTGTTTAATTTTATGGGAACTTTGGAAAGCAAGGGGTCAGACATTATACCAGGGTGTTAAGAAAACTCCTCTACATACCTGGAATCAGGTTAAGGCAAATTGTAGACTCATCTCTATAGCTAGGCCATTTGCTTCTGCCCATCTCTCTGATTGCATATGGATTCAAAGAGGGTTAATTTCTGTTCTGAATCCGCCCCCACCTACAAAACTAATCCCCATCAAGTGGGAGCCCCCTGATAGTGGTTTCAAATTGAATGTTGATGCATCTTTTAAACAAGACTCATCATCAGTTGGGGGTCTCATAAGAGATACTGGGGGTAGATTCAGGTTTGCTTTTTACAAACTAACACAGGGTGTTTCCCCTTTGCAGGTGGAGCTTCAAGCAGCCCTTCAAGGCATTCAATTGGCAGTGGAAAACGGTTTCAATAATGTCTCATTGGAGATGGATAGTCAACTTGTAGTGAGCATCATCAATGGCAAACTGGAGCCTCCATGGAATTGTCTTCAATTGGCCAGACAAGTGGCTGACTTAATGAGGTAGAACAGTTTTCGAGCTTTCCATATCTACAGAGAAATCAATGGACCTGCAAACTTCTTAGCAAAGTTTGGACAGCAGAGGAGGGAATCACAGCATTTCACTGATCTCAGAAGCATCCCACAACTGAGAGAACAGCTTTTGAAGGATAACCTACACTCTTGGAGAAGAATCAGGGCATAAAACAGGACATGCTAGGCTGGAGTGTAATTCGACACTAGGGGTTGTGGAGTCTTACAAAAACAGAAGGGCTACTCCTGTTTTCTGATTTGCATATATGTATGGAGAAACAAACTCTTCATTCTTTTGTACATGCATTCTTTTGTATAAGGCATAAGCCTATGCCTGTTGGAATTGTTACAACTAGTGTCCAATTCTCTCATGTATCTATCTATTTGACTGAATCTAGGGGAATTAAATCCCAATTTGGAGGCTCGGGGAGCCATAATAAAATCCCCCCACCTAATGGTGGTTTTATTTAAAAAAATAAAAAAATAAATTGGGAGCAGCATCTGTGAAGGCCCATAACTGTAAAGGCCAAAACTATTTCTGGTCCCTTATATTTATTTAATTTGAGAAAATAACATCAACATATCTATCTTTATTCTTTAGGTCATGATTACTACATTTTTCATAAAGGTGAAATTAGCACCCATGTGATCGGCTAAGTGGTTAACTTTCTGGCTAAATGCTCTATTGATCATGAGTTCAAATTTTGGCAACTGTAGTGTGTGAATTTTCTCTTGTATGAGGGTTCCTTGTGGTCACCAGGAAGTGACCACCAGGTGGTTGACCCTTAGACGCCGTAATTTACCTCCTCATAACTTGTGATGTCGGGATGACGGATCCCTGTGGGGGAGGAATTTTTCCTTTTAAAGGTAAAATCACAGTTACATTTTTCACTTTTACAATTCAATTAAATTCTTTCCCGATCTTGGATTGAGCAATGTTTGGCATGAAGCAAATCGCCGTTAAACATATAGAATAAACATTAAATAACGGTTCAATTTGTGACAAATTCTTGGGAAAGATAATTTTTCCACATGGTTATGGAAAGAAGATGTCTAATTAAAATAATAAAAAAGTAAAAAGTTTTAGTTGCAATATTAAAAATTTATTGTGCAATGTGCAGTAGTTATAAGTTTAATATCCGATTAATGCAATCCAAAAGTTTTGTCTTCATTTCTTTAAATTTGCAGTTTAAACCTTGGGTTTTCCATAATTTATGAAAATACCGTCTATCAAAAGACGTAATCTCAACTTGTTTTAGGACAGATTTAGGAATTTAAATATTATGGCAAAATTTATATATATATATATATATTGACATATAATTTTTAAAGATATTTTATTGAAAATTACAAGGCAAAGTCTTGACAAAATTATCTTTCCATAGGCTTATGGAAAGACGAGGTTTAATTAGAAAAATTGAATGGTAAAAGTTTTTAATCGCAATATTAAAAATTTATTATGCAACGTGCAGTAGTAATAAGTTTATGACCCGATTAATGCAACAAAAATATTTATTTTGATTTCTTCTAATTTACAGTTAAACCTTGATCTTTTAATAATTTATGGAAAGACCGTCTTTCATGAGGCTGACTCTAAAAAATATGATGATAAACTAAAATGAAAAATACTCCCTCCATTTCACTAATAGTGGCATCATAGGTTTAGGTGCTTGGATTTATGGAAAGAAAATGAGTAGATGAAATTGAATGTAGAAAGTAAAAAGTGAGTGGATGAATTAAATAAATCTTGCAAAAAATAGAAAGTGTACAAATATAAAAGAAACAACAAAAAAAAGAAAATGTGCCACTAATAGAGAAACAGTACATCTTCTGGTCAAAATATATTGGCCCTCTTCTAAATGACACAATTTTTTTTTCCAAAAAAAGGGTGAAATGGGTGGTGTATGATGAATGGGGGAGGTTAAAAAGTAAGTTGTGTGGATGAAAACTGATTATAGGTAAACCCGCAGTTGGACCAAGAGGATCTTGGGCCGAGAGTACCTTAGGCCAAGAGTGTCCTGGGCCCACATCAGCCCAGTAAATCTCCTTAATAGAGAGGTGCACATCAAGGCATACATCAAGGCGTATAATTCAGATATACGTTATTCCCTGATACAGTATAAATAGACAGGTACGTACATACTATTGGGGACTTTTTGAACACTTACTGTAAAACACTTACTGAATTAAACATCAGAGAGAGTTTACCCCTGGGACCTCCCGAGGCCTTTTACTTGCAGATTATCATCGAGGGACTCAATGACGCGACTCGATCGATTTCAAGACACATCAATTAGCACGCCCAGTGGGACTAATTTAGTCATGTTTGACTTCCTTGGTTTATGTCCACCTCCACGTATACTCGGAGGAGTGAGGGGTTAAAGTTGAAAAGAACTGGTGCTACCGAGAAAGTACAATCTCCTTATCGAGAAAAAACAAGGAGAATGGTTAACCCTCCGTATCCCAGGAAGTGGAGCAAGAAGCAATACAAGTCTCATCAGGAGAGCTAAGGGGAGGGCATGGCTCCGTTGGATAGATTCCAGTGATACCTGAGGGCCCTCGAGATGTGGTTGGACCCTCGAGGTCCGCTGTGAGTATGCATGCTGAGGAACAGGGCTTGCAAATCCTACGCCAAATGTATACATCAGGGAATACGACGAAAGAGATGGTCATTTCACGGAGGTTTCTGGTGAGTCACAGATGGAAGCTTACGAACAAGCCTTACGAGAAAATCGAGCAACATGTGTGAATACCTCGGAATCTGACTTAGCCAGGGTAGTTCAGATTTTGGCGGAGGTGGGACAGCAGGTCACGCCTGCCTCGGCCTCGATAGCCCCCTCTCGTGGCATGAAGCTCCCATCGTCCCTTCGATGGTTATGGAAGCTTCGGAAAGTAATGGTGCTTAACCCATGATAGCGTTTCCTTACCTTGGGTATCCTCAAGAGGGGTACCTGGCACAACCTCAACCTTCACGTCCCGAACCCCTGGAACTGGCACGTCCCGAACCCCTTGCAGTTTCGACAACCTTAATGGAAGGATGTCCCAGAGCAGATCAGCCTCTATTCCCTAAATCACTGGGGTTAGCACATTCCAGACTCCCTGCAGTTCCAACAAACTTGATGGGAGGATATCCCAGAGCCGAGATGGGATATGGGTCTCAGGGATATGGAAGCATAGGGATGCCGAACCAGTCAGCAGGTTATAGCTTGTACGACCCTTATTGGTTATAAAATAGAAGTTCAGAGATCATAGCAGCCTAGGCAAATCCTGGGCAGATAATCCAACTCCCTCGACATCAGATAGCTTATGGAGACCCCCATAGGGGATTACCGATGTCTGTCGAGCAAAGAGGAAATACTGGAGATACCCTCAAGCGAGAGTTAGATAGGCTGATTAGGCCACTTGGTCAGGTGGAAGGATTTCCATTTTCATCGCTAATAACCTCAAAGTGATGGCCCGCATATACCAAACCCCTGGAGGGGCTCCTAACGTATAGTGGAGATTTTGATCTCAAGGAGTTCATTCTGACTTTCCTTAGTCTCATGAACTCAAGGGATTTTGACGAAAAGCTACCTTGTATACTGGTAGGGAGTTATCTCCAAGGAAAGGCTCAGGAGTGGTACAACAAGTTGCCAAAAGGGGTCCTTGTATTCCTACAAAGATTTTAGCGTGGCGTTGTTGAGTCAATATGCCCAAAAGAAGAAGTTTACCAAAACCCTGCTGGAGTTATACCAGATGATACAAAGCCCTGGAGAGTCAACAGAAGCCTTCTACCATCGCTATGTAGATGAAATCTTAGGGGTGGTGGAGACCACAAAAAATGAAGTGATCTATGGATACTTTCTCGGGATGAGAGACATAGAGCTATATAAGAAATTAAGTAACAATGTTCCTTGAACCCTACAGAAGCTTCAGGAAATAGTCGACCAGTACTTGAAAGTAGAAGAAGTCACCAGGAGAAAGAAAGAGAGTATGGTCGATAGGCCAGTAAGAAGCAATGATCATCAAGGAAAGAAGCCATCGGAGGCACCCATGCCTAATTTCGAGAGGTATACTCCTGCTAGTAGGCTTCCACCACAGATCCTAAGTATTTATAGAAGGGCATTTAGACAACCACAACCCTTGTCAAACGCACCAGCCGCATTAGCAGGGCAAAGGGCTACAAACTTACTCTTCGACTTTCACAAGGATTATGGCCATGATACGAATGATTAAATCTATTTGAAAAGGGGAGATAGAAAGGAATGAAAGAGAGGGGCAAATTCAGGGCCCCAGACCTAGACGAGGAAATCAAGGAGAACCTCCTCGGCCTCGGGGGGACCGTCCACCATATAGGAGATATCCTCATAATAATGGGGGTAGAGGAGATATAAGACATCAAGGATAAGAACGTCAAGGCAGAGATCAAGCGAGAAGGGATTAGGGTCCGCGAGAGCAACTCGCTGGAAACCAGGACAATAAGAATGGGAAAAATTTTCCTATTCGAAGAGTGATCAACATAATAAGTGGAATAACATGAGAGAGGTCTTCAAACTCAGTCATAAATGCTGATTCTCGAAGGGCCCCTATAGAAGAGCCAAATCACAAGAGATTCTGATCGGACGAGACAATCACTTTTCTCAGAAGCACACGCTGTCCCAAATCGAACCCCGCATGTAGATCCGATAGTGGCAATGGTAGTACTTGGAACAGCCTTAGTCAAAAGGGTCTTTAATGATGATGGAAGTGGGGTCGAGATAATGTTCGATGAATGTTTTGATCAGTTAGATATTGGAAGGAGTAATCTGAAAAAATCAGCTACCCCCCTCTCAAGATTTACTGGGAACCTGATATACCCCATGGGAGAAGACACCTTGCCAGTAGGATATCTGAAGGGGATAAGGAGGTAACGATAAAGTGAACATTTGCAGTGATTGATGCTTATTCTCAGTATAATGTGATTCTGGGAAGGCCTTGGATGTACCAGGCTCGAGCAATGTGGTCCCTATATCATCAAATGTTGAAATTTCCAATGAGTAGAGGGATAGCTTCTATCTGAGGGGATCAGGCCATGACTAAGAGATGTAACCTCACAGCGGTAAGAGAAGCAATGAGGGTGAGAGATGTAGCTTCGGTTCATGGGGGAGTTAGCTTTTTTGAAACTGAACAAATGCTAATCTTGGATAAGGGGATAATGGATGTATGGAAACTAACCCTAGGGGATATAAAGGAAAAGATGAAGAAGTTAATGGATGAATACTAAGATGTGTTTTCATGGGATACCTCAGATCTTACAGGGGTTCCCAAGGAATTAGCAGTCCATGTGTTGAACATTGATTTAGGAGTCAGGCCCATCAAGCTAAAAAAGAAGAGTATTCGCGCCAGAAAGGGCAGAAGCAATCAAGGTCGGGGTAGACACATTGTTGAAGGCTGGTGTGATCGAGGAAGTGTTCTACCTGGAATGGCTAGCCAACCCAGTTATGGCCCCAAAGCATGATGGTACTTGGCTGATGTGTATAGATTTTATGGACTTGAACAAATGTTGTTCAAAGGATAGTTACCCCTTAACCCCCCCCTCCCCCATCGATAAATTAGTGGAGGCAATTGCAGGGTATAAAGTATTGGCTTTCTTTGATGCCTACAAGGGTTGGCACCGGGTATTGATGGCTGATGGGAACAAAGAAAATACTTTGTTTATCAGGGATGTGGGTACATACTGTTACAAGAAGATGCCTTTTAGCTTGAAAAATGCAGGGGCAACATACCAAAGGCTATTGGACAAGTTATTCAGAGAGTATATTTGTAGGAACGTGGAGATATACGTGGAAAATATGGTTGTAAAGAGTAGAAGCTTTGAGGAATTCCTGTTGGACCTGAAAGAGCTTTTTGAGATACTCGGGAATGTAAATTTAAAGCTGAACCAAGTTAAATGCGTCATAGGAGTGGGGCGGGAAAATTCCTGGGTTCATGGTATCATAGAGAGGAATCGACGTTAACTCAGAGAAGATCGAGGCCCTGATAAAGATGAAGAGCCCTCATAACATGAAGGATGTGCAGAAGATTACTGAATGCCTGGCGGCTTTGAGAAGTTTTTGTCAAAGGGGGCTGAGAAACAGTTTCCTTTCTTCGACATGCTCCAAAAAGTGAAGAAGTTTGAGTGAACCAAGAAGTGTGAACAAGCTTTTCAGCAACTTAAAGAACATCTTCGAAGGTTACAAACGCTCATGAAACCCGAGAAATGGGAGGTCCAGTTTTTGTACATTTCTGCTTCGCCCTTGGCCATCAGTGCAGTACTTGTGAAAGAAAAAGGTAAAGTGCAGCACCCTATATACTTTGTAAGCCAAGCCTACAGGGACCAGAGACAAGATATACCACCCTCGAGAAACGCATACTAGCTCTGGTACATGCTGCTCGAAGACTGCGACCTTATTTTCAAGGGCACAAGATCATCTTACTCACTAATCATCCCCTCAGGCAAGTCCTCTTGAAACCATAAGCGCCAGGGAGGATGATGAAGTGGGCAGTAGAATTGGGAGAACATGACATATAGTTTCAGCCTAGGGCATCGATTAAAGGTCAAGCCTTGTCAGATTTTATAGTTGAAACCACTGAGACTATCGAGCCTATTGAGATGTAGAAGGGTCTCGAAGGAAAGAAGTATGGAGGCTATATGTTGATGGTTCCTCACATTCAGAAGGAAGCAGGACATGAGTCTTACTCACTAAATAATGGAAAAGACCACCCGTACGCGCTGCACTTTGCCTTCAAGGAAACAAATAATGAAGCTGGATATGAAGCCTGGATCACTGGTTTGCGGTTAGCTGTGGAACTGAATGTGGAGGATGTGGAGATCTATAGTGACTCCCAGATAGTGGTGCAACATGTAAAGGGGGAATACGAGGCCAGGGAGCACAACTTGCAAAAGTATCTAGAGTTTGTGAAGCCCCTACTCAGGAAGTTTAAGAGTTATACTTTGGAGCAGGTACCAAGAGAACATAACCATAAAGCTGATGCCTTGAGCAAATTAACTTCGTCAAATTTGGGAGTGGAGTCTCAATGACAGTTGCTCTTGGAGACCCTTAATAGTCGAAGTTTTCAGAAGCACAGGGTGGAGGAAAAAATTTGCTGGATGACACCTATTGTTAAGTATCTTCGAGATGGATTACTTCTGGAGGATTCTGTGTGGGCCAAAAAAATCAGGCTTATAGAGCCGAGATATGTGATGCAAGAGGGAATTCTATATAAAAGAGGGTATTTACAACCGTTGCTCAGATGTGTAAGCCACATCAAGCTAATTATTTGACAAGGGAGGCCAACTAAGGTATATGTGGGAGTCATCAAGGAGCTAGATCAGTATCGAGAAAGCTTATCCAAGTTGGGTATTATTGGCCCACGATGTTTGAAGATGCAAACCAGCATATACAGACTTACCACCAATGTCAAAAACATGAGCCATTGAAACACATTCCTCAGGAGGAGATGATGAGTATTCACGGTTCATGGCCATTTGATAAATGGGGTATCGACCTAGTTGGCCCATTTCCTCAAGCCCCGGGAAAGTTCAAATACTTGAATGTGGAGGTGGATTATTTCACAAAATGGGTGGAAACCCCAAACCAATTACCAATATCGCAGGTCAGACGGTTATTTCCTTTTGTTGGAAAACATCGTGTGCAGGTTTAGGATCCCAAGGACAATCATAACAAACAATGGGTAGCTGTTCGCCAATGATCCATTTAAGAAGTGGTGCGAGGAGTATAATATCTAGCAAAAGTTGATAGCTGTTTATCATCCACAAGCAAATGGCCAAGTAGAAGTCACCAGCTGCACCCTTGTTAACGGAATCAGAGCTAGGCTAGAGGGCAGCTGGAAATTGGATATGGGAATTGCCCAGCGTTTTATTGACATACAGAACTACAGAATCTTCGACCACAGGGGAAACACCTTATAGTCTATTCTATGGTTCCAAGACACTGATCCCAGTTAAAATAGGGCTGCTAAGCCCGAGGATGATGGTTATGGCCAAGAAAGATGTTAACAATAAGAATCGGCGCCTGGACCATGATATGGTCAAGGGCCTCAGTCCATGAGGCTAAAGTGAAATAAAAAGTGAAACGTTACTATGATTGAAGGGTTAAGAAAGTAAAATTTACCCTCGGCAATCTAGTTATGAGAAAGAATGAGAAAAGCAGGCAGGAGCCGGAGGGGAAGATTGCGGCTACCTGGGAAGGACTGTAGCAAGTGATAGAGACGTACCCTGGAGATAGCTACACCCTCGAGACCATGGGGGGAAATTGGATCCCAAGGAGATGGAACATTACCAATCTCCAGAGATATCACCATGTATGATAGAGGGAAATAGCGCTGATAAATCTTGTGCTAAGCGCTAAGTCGAGTTCAAACGCTCCTGTAAAGAATTCCAGTTAAGACTGAAGGCTTGAGCTTAAATGCTCCTGAAAAGAATTTCAGCTAAGACTGACGGCTTGAACTTAAATTCTCCTGTAAAGAATTCCAGCTAAGACTAAATGCTCGAGCTTAAACGCTTCTTTAAAGAATTCCAGCTAAGACTGAAGGCTTGAGCTTACACGCTCTTGTAAAGCATTCTAGCTAAGACTGTAGAATAGAGCCACGAGCCCATAAATTGTATTCCAGCTAAGACTGTAGAATAGAGCCATGAGCTACTAAATTGTATTCCAGCTAAGGCTGTAAAATAGAGCCACAAGCTCATAAATTGAATTCCAACTAAGGCTGAAGACCAGAGCCATGAGGTCTTTAGGTCAAAGAAAGAGGGAGGAGTGTGAAAGTAATATCCTTGATACCCCTGCTGATTGTAGATGTCGCTCGATGACCTAGTGGAAAAATTGTTGCAGGACGTAGGTGGAAAATACCAAACCTGGGTAAAATCGGTGTTTTTATACTTTCTAGTCGATTACTAAATGCATGCAATTAACTTGTCGAATGTTTGGCATATCACAATCTAAGGTATTAAGGTTCATAAGGACAAGGTCATAAAGGAAAATGTAGGAGAAAAATATACACAAATGAAAAATAGTAGTAAAAAGTACTAGCGGTATATAGAACATAGTTACAATATTCAAGAAATCAAGATGATAGTTTCTTTAACTCCTTTTGTACTCTTGTTTCCTCCTCTTGTATCCTCACTATTTCTTCCACCTTGATACCAGTGCAACGTTGAAAGTTCTTTTTTTTATTCCTCTTTGGGATAGTCATCAACATTTATTGCCGAAGTGGATCGAGGACCACGAGGGTGGTTCCGCTTCCTCGGAGACCTCCCAAAGGGGTGCTTCGAAGAACTACCACCCCTAGCTACTTTCTCTGCTTCTAACCTCGAGGACCTTTGATTCTTAATAGGACGTATGTGTAACTTCTTTATCCATTCGAGGATGGAAATGTAAGCTTCCTTCTGCTTAAAAGTTACGAGCATTTCTACTTCATTTTTTATAAGCCAGTGATAGGAAGCCTACAAAAGAAATTTGGGTAAAAACTTGTCTAAGGTAATTTTGGGATTAGCAACACTATGAAATAAGCTATGAGTGTGAAGGCTCTGATAGCAGAGATGAGCTTTCTTCTCCAACTTGACGTTTTCCCACACCAGTGTCTGGTTCTCTGAGAGCAACCTTGAATTTTCACCTAAAAGAGACTCTGCTACTGAAGGTTCATCGCCGGTAGGAGCACTAGACCTTGAGAGCACCTTGTTTAGCATCGAGATCTCATTATGTACAATCTCATAGTAATGTGCTATATTACCCAACTGAGCATAAGCACATAAGCCTGACCCCGAGCAACCATAAGACGGATCTTAAGTGTATGCATCCTCTCATCATCTGAAAGACACCTTTTGAGGAAACCAAATTTGTGGATTATGCAGTGAACTTCATCTTCACAGTTAGCCTCTAGGGAGTCAGTATCGTCGACAGCCTTGAGAGGGACGGCACCCTTAAATTTTTTACAGTCATGGTCCTTCAAGTACGCTATGAAAACTGGGTGTTTCCCACTTTCTCAAGCTTTCAAATCCACCTTGGCAAGATCAAGCTCCTTTTGGAAGGATCTCTTGGCTGAATTCAAGCCAGAAATGCTTTTTTCAAGGCCAACTATAAATGGGTGGGTCTTATTACGCCACGACTCTAGTTTTTTGGGGCTTTTCTCCAAGGCCATCACATCTTGGGCTAAGTCCCTCCTAGAGGTTTCAAGCTTGGCCTTGACTTTAAGGAAATCTTTGCGGGCGGATTGAAGTTCCTGTTGCAATGCGTGGAACTATGATGAAAATTTTGAAAAACATATCAATAAGGGAAATAAAATGTTGATATAAAAGATCAAAATCAATTACATGGGGGCCTAAAGGGGAAAAGTTATACATCAGTCCCTACAACAGTATCCCCCACCATGTCCTCTTGAGCCGATGTGACCTCCACCTCTACATTTTTTTTTCTTGATCCGGATCAGGCAAGGCTTGAATATCGTCTAGGGTGATGTATTTCCCCGAGCCCTTCAAAAGGCCCGTCATGGATAAGCTCATGCGACCCTAGTTCACGACGCTCTCCCACTTTTGATTTATCGCCTCAAGCCCCTCAGACTTAGCTTGTTCCTTCAATGCCTTGATGTTTTCCTCAGATAAGGACGATCCCATCTTCGGAAGAATCACTTCATCCACTAAGCTGGAGCACCCAACGCTCTGGGCAACACTCAGGAGGTTCGCAAAGAGGTCAAACAACTCTAGACTCTGAAGTACTTTATCCTTGAATGCCTCCAACATGGCCATTTGAGCCTCAGGATCTGGGCTTGTTTGGCATCCTCGACACCAGAATGTTTTTTCGAAGATAAGGCGCTCCTGAGCGCTCTAAATTTTAGCAAATTTTCATTGGGAAGCCTCAAGCTCCAGCTGTAACGAGGCGATCTCTCTATTCTTTTCCTCATAGGTGGAGGATAATTCAGAACCTAAGTTCCGAATGAATGAGGATAGGGAAGAGGTCAGGGAAGAGGCCAGGGTGGTGGTGATGGTGGACCTCACACCATTCAACTCCTTAACCACCTGAAAATATGTGGCAGGGATGAGTAGACAAACAACACGTATAATCATTCTCAAATTAATTTTGAGAAAATAACTAACCTTAGAGTTTTTCACAAAAGGACCAAATGCAGTGGTCCCTAAGGTCGAGAGGCTCGAGGAAGACGCCAGACCATGACCGGCAGCGTCAAGCTCCTTATTAAAGGCCCCAAGAGCAGAACTCTCATGAGAGATTTTTTGATGACCCTCCATAATGGAAAGATCATTCTTAGGCTTCCACTTCAAAGATGTGTCTGCGGGAGCAACTGTCTGAAGGGGGTGGAGGAGGTAACCTTCTCCTTTGAGGAGATGGTGTTTGTTCCTTTCTTGGTCATAGCACCCACTAGACTCCGGCGGACTGAAGAGAGAAAGAAGATATTAGACAAGGTACAACAATACTTGATATGTATATGTATAACAATAAACAAAAAAACAAAGCACAAAATACATGTATGACACCTTCAAAATCAGGACAGAAAAAGGAATCCTCGAGAGGGGGCTCTCGGATCACCAAGTCCTGAGAAGGATGTGGATTATATCCTTTAACCTGTTTCTTTCTCTTCGAAACTACTGGAGGCTCATCTGAAGGAGCCAAGCGGGGCTGTCTCAACAATTTTCTTTTTTTAGCAGGTTCGTAGACATACTTTTTGTAAACCTCGGGGGGGGGGGGGAGGCAGGCTTGGCCCCCGGTTAAGTTATTGGAATTGGTATAAGAGACATAGGAAATGGGTGAGGATAGCATAAAATCTTGAGTAATCTCGAGGCGAGGTGGGAAACAAATTTTCCAAGGTGTTGGGATTCGACTTTAACGCCAGGATTCCATCGAGGAACCTTATATCTAAGGTAGTTAAACGTGAGAGCCCTCTTGGCATCCTTCCACATTCCCACACTCCCGGGAAGGTTAAAAATCTTGTGTCTCCTCTGGTGGGGAGAAAAAGTAATGATCTTCTTGGAAGAGTTACTGCCAACGGCCACGGTAAAAAGGGAACGGAACAACTTATACTCGTGCTCGATGTCAAGGCTGTAACATTGACTGGGAAATAGTATGAGAGCGGTTATGGCATTAGGATGGACTTGGGCATTGCTTACTTGAAAGTATCTGAGCACCCTCGAGAATATGGGAGGAAAAGGAAAGCACAACCCTGACCGGATCTGCTTTAAAAAATGACCGACCTCCCCTCAAGGGGTTCCTTGTAAGACTCCGTTGTTCCTAACCACTCTAATTCCATGTCAGCGGGAATCCTCTGACCTGGGGGTAGCAACCGTAAGACCCCCGATATAGTCCAAAACTTAACTGGGGCTGGGGGCCCATACGTTTCTTCCTCCACAGGGGGATCCGGGGTCAGGGATTCAATCGTGAAAGATACTTTGAGGTGGGACAGCCCGCCATCTTCCTCCAACATCCTCGAGGGGCCTCTCTCCTTAGGGGAAGGGTGGCCAAACTCAATGTCCCTAAGATGCGAAGACCTCTGAATATACCCTTTCCCCCGGCCGGGAGTCCAAACTCGGGAAAAATCTCCCTCAGGGAAATTAGAAAGTGGTATGTAGCTTGAATTTCTGATCTCGTCATTGCTAGGGTTAGAACCCTTGGAAGAATTCCCCAGATTGCTAAGCATAGCTTCAGAATCTCCCCTTCTGGACGATTCCCCCTCAAATCCCTCAAGCCCAATTCCGTCAAAAAGCCCCCTCTCAACGGATTTCTCACCAGAATTAGCCATGAGCACAAAGGATAAAGGAAAATAAGTGAAGAAAGATGAAGGTTAGGATAACTTACTGATGAAAATTGAAGGAGGAAAAATGTAAGCAAGAAACAGAGAAAGAAGAAAGTACCAAGAAAACCTTTGAAGTCACCAGCAGTTAAAGTGAAGGGAACATGGGGGAAATGGGAAGTTAAGAAGCCCAAAAAAGGCAGCTAGAGTAATGATTAACTTGGGAGAAGTGAAAATTTGAAAATGCGTGAAAAGTTGGCGTGCCTTTTCATAAACTATTTCCTGTCACGTGTTTCCATGTACAACCAACACACACACACGTGCACCCCTTTAAATTCTACTAAAAGAAAAATAATAGTAAATGATAGTCATATAGAAAATCAAAATGCGCCTCGAGTTTAGGGATCCCTTCTTCTAGAAAGACAACAGATGGGGATCCTCGACACCTTCCACGAGAACACGTGAACCCGGGGGCTCAGTAACGAAGGATACCTTTCAGAAAGACATGTGGGAATCCTTAACACCCTCTATGAGGACACGTGAACCCAAGGGCCCAGTAATGAAGGATACAATCGAGAATCCTCGAAGACCTTAACCCCGAGGCTACCATCAAATTTTTGGGGGGCTCTTGATGATAGGTTAACCGTAGCTGGACCTAGAGGATCTTGGGCCGAGAGTACCTTAGGCCAAGAGTGCACTGGGCCTCCGTCAGCCAAGTAAATCTCCTTAATAGAGAGGTGCACATTAAGGCATACATCAAGGCGTATAATCTGGATATGCGTTATTCCATGATATACTATAAATAGGCAGGTACATACATATTATTGGGCACTTTTTGAACACTCACTAAAAAACACTTACTAACTTAAGCATCATAGAGTTTACCCCTGAAACCTCCCGGGCTTTTTACTTGAAGATTATCACCGAGGGACTCAACGGTGCAACTCGACCGATTTCTAGATGCATAAAAAACAAATTAGGATTTGCCAAAAGATAAACGTGTCAATATAAAATGACCGTCCCAAAATGAAAAAGATGTCATTATAAAGAGACTGCATTGAGTACGTGAAATTTAAGGGAGCATTGCAAGTTTAAAAAGCTGGAAAAATCTTAGGAAAGACGGCATATCTATGAGCTTATGGACATGCCAAGAACTGATATGCAAAATGGGGTTCATATTGTAATTTTTAAAAAATGGGGTACCTAGTAATTAATTAAGGCTGATTGTCTGTTTTTAATTTTCATCCATTCTAATTTTCTTTTTTTCAGCAGTTTTGAGCAGTTAAATTTTTTGGAAACTGTAATTCCTCATTATCACGCGTGTTTGTCCTCATTATTACACTGTAATTTTCCGTTTTCTCCTCTCTTCGTTCTTCAATTCCTCTCTTCTCCGATCATCCTTTTTTTCAATTCCGCTCTTTGTTCTTCCCAAAATCTCGCTGGAATCATGTTGTTCAAGTTTACGCCATAATCGCCTGAATTCGGTAAGCTTCATATTCTTGGTTTTGAAATTTTGTTGCTGTTCTTTTCCATTTTTGCTTTACAATTGTTGGCGATTCTGATGTAAGATTTGTTTTGTGTATTTGAACTAGTCTATGGGTAGGGCGAAGGGGAAAACTGTTCTTCCTAAAGCTGAGAAGTTGTCTCAGTCTTCTTCTTCTCCTGGTTTGTATTCTTCCTGTTTTCTGTTTTAATATTTGAAGTTTCACACTTTTTGGTTCTTGTTGTGTTTGTATGTGTGTTTTTTAGTCTTGTTGATGTTGACTTTTTTTAGAAATTTTATTTATAAGTCAGATCTGCATACAAGTTGTTGTTGTTGACTTTTTTTGTTAGTCAGATCTGTATGTTTTGAGTCTTTTTTCAAACATGCATTTCATTGTTTAGAAGTTGCATTTGTTATTGTAAGATATTTACTAGTTAGTTGCTCTATTTTTTTTTTCAGTATGTTATCAGTTCAGTTATAATGTGCATTTGTTTTCTTAGGTGTTGCATATGTTAGGCTAACAGCTGTATTAGTTAGTCATCCAATTTTTCTGATTTGTTTGTCAGATCCGCATGTTTTGACTCTGTTTTATAATGTGCATTTATTTTCTTATAAGTTGCATATGTTAGGCTAACATTTTTATAAGTTACTTACTTTGTTTTTTAAGTTACTTATTTTGTTGTTGACTGATTGTTATATTGTGCACTTGTTTTCTTAGAAATAACATATGTTAATATAACTTATGTATTAGTTACTTAGTCCGTGTTTTGACTTTCACTGATTGTTAGTTACTTATTGTTATTCTTTCTGATTTGCTAGTATGTTTTTGTTTCATTACAAGTTGCTTGTGTTAGTTTACTATATGCATAAGTTAGTTATAATGTGTATGTCAAACTATGTTGCTTACTGACTTTCAGACTATGTATGCATTTGTTTCATTACAAGTTGTATATATTAGTTGATGTGTCCATTTTAGATGGTTATTTTAGGCTTTTTAGGATTAGGTTTTGTGCAATTTTGTGCTCTACATGTGGCATTTTGCCTTGAAATCATCTAAGGAGGGATAAAGGCGGCTTTGACGTTTTTATCACTTTTTAGATGATTTTGTGTGACAAGGTGATTTGTTTGAAGACTTTGAAGATTTGAAGACTTTGAAGATTTATCTTTGAAGATTTGAAGATTTGAAGACCTTTACATTTGAGCTTTGTGAAGATTTGAAGAAGTGAAGAGATGAAGAAAGGAGAGCAAAACAACGGATGAATGATGATCCAGGGTTCTCAGAATTTTCCGAGAAGAATCAGCCCTCAAGAGTGGCACCATTGGATTCCTCTTCTCGAGCATTATAAAATCGACTACAAGAACTCCCGAAACGGATCAACGGTTCACCCGGAGGAAGCAAAACAAAACAGGGCTGGATTTCACTGCTGGTCGCGACTCGCGATGGAACTGGTCGCGAGTCGCGACGACAGCGCGAATCCAGCTCTGCAGCAGCATTTTTTCTCCCCTTTTTCTTCCACTATAAATACCTCTTCACCCCTTCTTCTCCACAGCTTTTGGCCCCTGTTTTGGGCCAAAACCCTAGCTTTTCTCTTATTGTTTTCTTAGTTTCTATGTCTTTTGTTGTTCTAGAGTAGTTTTTGTACTTGGGAGCAAGGATTGAAGCTTCCATTTCTATGTAGTAAGGAGCATTTATATCTATCTATTTAGTGTTTTTGCTATTGTGCTTTTATTGTGCTTGAATGTTAATTGTTGATGCCATTGATGTTGTTGAAAGCTTGAATGAAATACTTGTATGAATTGCTAGCTAGGGTTTGGGGGATTTGGGTTAATTTCCCCCCTTTTCTTGTTAGGAATGTATGAGTATGATTTAGAGCTTTTGATTGTGTTGATGGATTGATAATGTGCTAGATGAATGTGATTGATGTCGAACTCTTCGTCATGTTCGTTTGTGTAGCAAACGAGAGAGTTATATGCTCTTGGATGAATGTGCGTTGCACGTTCATCCAATCTCGTGTAATTGTATGAATTGGTTAAATGCTTAGTCACGGTGTAGTGGTCATAAGCATTGCCAAGCTTGTTGGTTCTTCGTGATTAAATGCCACCAATGATACCTTGAGTCGTGGTCGCGACAACGGGAGTCATTGGTGAGGTTTGATAAGAGACGTCGAACTCACTCTTGCAAACTACGAACTAAGAAGGATAGGAGTTCAGTCTCCACAACAAGTAGTTGAAGTATTGAATAGATGATTTTAACTCATCCTTGAAGCATTTGTTATTTAGCATTTGTGTATTCTTGATTGTGTGTTTCACTTCACTTGTGCCATGAGTTGTTTGAGCATAGGGAGTGCTTGTATGATTGAATTGGTTAGGTGTTAGGAACGTGACGAATTCCGTAGCTCCTTTGCATGAAAATCTATGAGCGTGAACTTAGAACTTCTTGTGATTTATGTGTTTTGATTCTTGCTAGATGGGTATGTTGATGTTGAGTCATGTAATGCTATATGATAGAATGAGTGAATGATTCAATGACCTACATTAGATTTGGAAGTGGATATCCATTGCCCCCAAGGCTTTATCTTTGTAGTTTAAAACCCCTTTTCTTAGTTTTGTTTGATGATTAGCATAGTCACTTGACCTTGCTAGTTATCTTGTCTTTTTACTTTCGTAACTTAGGAAAACCAACCAACCAACCCCCCCATTTTACTTGCTTTTATGTGTGTGTATATATTTTATCCTAGCCTAATATTAACCATTTTGTGCTTAGACGCTTAGGAAGATCCCTCTTCTCCTTGGACGACCCCGATTTGCCGCTATCTACCTAGTTGTAGAAAGTAAGCAAAAAGGGCTTATAAATTATCTTTTGCACGGAGGGCGCGACGACCGCCCGCCTGTCATTGGTATAGCCTATGCATTAGTTAGTTATACTATAGTTTTTCTAGATTAGATTGCTTATTGGCTGTCAGAGTATGCATGCATTTTATTATTACAACTTGCATTTGTTTGTATGCTTTATGTATTAGTTACTTACTGTGTGGTATATGATTAATTTTAGTTGTGCCTGAAGGAGGTGAAGATACTATTCAACATAAAGAACCTGAGATAGAAGTGCATTATACTTGTGTGATTATGTTTGGTTTTTGTTATATGTGTTTATACAGTATTTTGTTTTTCATTTTTTGTGTAGTAGCTGTACTGGCACGTAGGTCTACAGAATTAGTGGTGCTGCTACTACACAAATTCTAGTTTCTACTGTTCGTAAGCCGGGAAACAAGAAACGGATGACTCTGGGTGTTAAGCAGTTGAAAGATGGTGAAGGTGTATCAGCTTTGGGTGAAGGTGTATCAAGTCAAGAATTTGACTAAGACACACTGTTGAATAATGTTGTTTGAATGAGTAGAGAAGTAGCTGGTGTTGATGAAGCCAGGGGTTTTAAGGTAGTGAAGAAAAATATTAGGGACGTTTTGGATGTCAATATTGATAATATTAATGCTGGTGTTGAAGGGGTTGATGCTAATGCTGGTGTTGAAGGATGTGGTGTTGAGGGGAAGGATGTTTCAGCACAAATTGATGGTGAAGTTGTTAGGGGTGTTGAGGGGAAGGATGTTTCAGCACAAATTGATGGTGAAGTTGTTAGGTCTGCTGAGGGGAAGGATTTTTCAGCAAAAATTGATGCTGAAGTTGAGGCATATTTTAATGAGAATGATACTGATTTGAATAGAAAAGAGACCGAATCTCTTTAGGAGGAAGGTGTACCTGCTGGTGAAGGTTTTTTCTAAGGATGTTGAGAATGATAGGGAAGGTGGGTCCAGGGATGATGGTGTCAGTATGGACAGTATGATTAGAGACTATATTAATGAAAATCATTGGATTTTGGATCCAGTTGCGAAAGAGAGGCGACGCAAGCTGCTGCGGCTGTATGTTAGAGGGAGAGTGAGGGTGGTGAAGCTGATGTGGATGTGGGTGAGAGTGTTTATACTCGACCTAATGTGGTGGTCTCCTTTGAAGGAGAGAAAGAGAGGTCATCACCATCATCCCTTATCCACGACGAGAAGGTGATGAAAACAAAGACTAAAAATAATATTATGAAGAAATCTGGTGGAGCTTTGAAGGAGTCTGCTGAGAAGGTGAAGAAAGGTGTTGAAGTGGTGAAAAAACCTAGTTTGAAGAGGAAAGCGAACAGTACTGCTGGTGAAGCTTCAGGGTTAGGACAAATGGTTGTTGGTGACATCTTTTCATGCAGTAGTGTAGATCGCTTTTGAAGGATTCATCTTTCTTTTATCTCACATAATGCTGTATTGCATTTTGTTTTATGTGCCACAAGCACAACCTGTGTTTTGTGTTTTGGAAGACCTGAAAGTTGCAATAAGAAATGAGAGTTGATCAGTATACATACTTTAAGCTGACAGGTGCAGAAGCTAACATTCCCTACTCAGTTTCAGGTCTAAGAAATTTTTTTTCTGAAGCTGAATCATTTTCATGAAACCTGATTTCTAAAGTAACAAGTGCAACTTATAAGCTTTGTTTTGCATACTGTAAGGTAAGAGGTGCAATGTCTATGAGTGCATATTCAGTGTTCAAAATTGTAAGCAACAAATTTTCACAACATACCTCATTTATTATTTTGCCTATTGCAGGATCTTGAATCTTTGAATATTGTGATAGGTTCCCTTCCTTCCATTGATTTCTTGAAAGTGTTGAGGAGCCACACAAAAGTATTAGCCAACTCATTTACTATAAAAGCACAAGCAAACATTGTTATGTTCCAGTGATTGTTGATTCCAACTATTGGCGCACAAATCAAGTTATACTTGTTTGTTCTGTATGTAGTGTCAAATATAATGACATCTCCGTAGAGTTTGTAGTCTTCCAGCATCATTGAATCCCTCTAAAACACTGCTGATAGTTTTGTTTCCTCGTCGAACTTGACTTTGAAGAAGAAATCTTTATCCTTGTCATTGATTTTCATGAGTGTGTCAACAAGTTTCTGAGCATCTCTACTTTCTATTTCTTTCATTCGAAGTCAACTCACAAAGTTGAGGTGGTCTTTCATCGTATGCCCCAGATTTTCTTCTCCACCGGCTTCAAAAGACATGTATTTATATCCTACAGTAGGTTTCAAACCTGCCTGTTCCATTGTTGTGGTGGCTTTTCCTTTGTTGTTAACTTATGATTATGTACGGTGTTGTAGTGTGCCACATTGTAAAAATCCTAGTCTAGCTTCACTCTAATTTCAGCTAGGCATCCTATTTTTGTAATCAGGTCATTTCTCTTCCTCTTCTTCTTCCTCTTTTCAGAATGATTTTCAGTATCCACGCAAGGAACAAGGCTGGTAGTGCTGGTTTTTAATCTATTCAGTTGGCCTCCAGCAGAGCACTTGAGTACTTTTCACGAATCTGGCTTCTGTTGTTTCGACGTTGGTAGTGTTTCTTGTAACTGAAACCAATAGCATTTGCATGCTTCTTGGACAAAACATGAAGTGCTTCCAATTTTTTCGGTGGCATCAATTTCATTTAAATTTGAAAAATTTGTACCTGCAATAAGAAAGAATACAATCTCTAATGTAAGATATGCATGTTTTAATGTAAGTTGTGCAAAGTGTTCAAGAAGTTATTTAAAATTAGAAAATTATAGAAGCTCTATTCTGATAAGCACAACAAATTCTACTTGCAATGTAACATATGCAAAGTGTAGTGTATTTTGTACATGTTATAATCTAACAATGCACAAGTTTATCAAAAGTTGGAATTGACAAATACATTTTCTTTGTTTTGTTTATTTTAATGTAATGCGTGTTTATTTGTAACCTATACATGATTTAAGTTAACAAATGCATATATTATATGAAATTTCTGTGCAGCATTTAGTTTATATTGATAATGTTTCCACATGTTCATACATGTTCATAGCAGTCAAATTTCTAAGTGCAGAAGTTTCAAAAACAACTACATTCATTTCGATTCCAATTCAACACTAGAATTCCAGTCTGATGTAAAAAAATCGTACCTTCATGGGAATTGAGTAGTATTTCAGCTTCTTGCAACTGAATTTCATTTGCTTGAAGTTGAATCTTGCCGTTTACAATCATATTTTCTGCTGCAGATTCAGATTCGACAAAAGTTGTTTGTACGATCAAAGTATTTGAAATTTCTTCTGCTTTAATAGGTTTTAGCGACAGATCTGGTTGAGCCAGAATTGAGCCGACGGAATTGAGCCAATTGTTGTTGTCGTCGGAGGACATCGTCGTGGATGAGGAGATAGGAAATGAACCAGCGAGAAGATCGGAAAGCTGAGGAAGATTGTATTCTGTTGAGAGATTTTCAGAGAAGAACAGAGAGTAGTGTGTGTTTGTGTGTGAACAGTGTTTTGTGAATATTTCACCACGTGAAATTTCTGTTTCTTTTTCGCATATTTTTTTTTAACTTTCCATTATTTACAAAATAAAACCCTTCATATCTATAAGTTTATGCAAAGATCGCGTATTAGGAGATCTACTCTTAAGAGCTTGCGATAAATTTAGAAGCACGAGAATATACCCCAACGTGGATATCAAGTTGCCATAAACTTAGAAGCACGAGAATATACCCCAACGTGGATATCAAGGACCCATATCCAAAGAGGGTAATCAAGTAATTTAGGACGATGATGGGCTCCTGATTGGGTCTGTTCCAATTTTATCCTTCAACTATGCGACCCATATAGTCGCCCCCACCATGCCCGTACCCAAAACCATCCGAGAATTTCATTGATTGGAAAGAGCCCGTTATCTGACGACGTGGCCAAATATGATTGGCGGAATTGGATTTCTTAGCTGACGTGGATTTCTCTTTATTGGTTGGCGGATATTCACATGTATCTAGAAAAAAAGGGTAGTGGAGTTTTGGATTATATTAAAGAGAGCAATGATTTGAATGGTTTTGGTTTGTTGTGGGAGGCTTTGTGTGGCAGATACCATTACTACGTTTTGCTATTTCTGTACATTGGCTCCTGATTACATCTTTAATCCCCGAATACACTTCGTAAATTTTCGCCCTGCCTCTTCCCAAAGCATTTTCAACCGCAATCTCCAACTTAGACTTAGAGTCCATACTGTTCCCCTTTTCTCGACCTTATTCCACAAATAAATCACAAAATATCTTTCCGAAAATCAAATTAATCCGCATGCATGTATATTTTGAATGACAGCTTACACAAACAATTTCGTTACGTAGCTAAATCACTATTATACATACTCTCTTAGAATTAGGGGATAATAATAGGGCGGGTCGGGTATGGATTATTCTACCTCCATATTTATGTTCATCTAAAATTTTTATACCTACATCTGTTCCATCATTCATGGCGAGAACAATATTAAAATTCACCTCCATCTCATTGAATATTATCTAAAATCAACCACCGCCTCATCACCCACTTGGGTCGCCAACTCTCCATACCCACTTGTTAAGGAAATAGAAACTTTTTCCTTGTAGGAAAGATTATAAATGGTAGTAGAATTAGTTTCCTTATAGAATTAGCTATAGATGGTAATTTCTTATAGACTTAGAATTCTATTCATGTTAGATTTTGGTTTGTTGTATTCCTATATATTGTAATCCTCATGATTGATGAGGTGTGTCATTGATTAATATCAGTGCACCATAATAAAGTCCTTTATATTTTATCATGGTATCAGAGCTATGGTGCAATGATATTAATCAATGACACACCTCATCAATCATGAGGATTACAATATATAGGGATACAACAAACCAAAATCTAACAGGAATAGAATTATAAGTCTATAAGAAATTACCATCTATAGCTAATTCTATAAGGAAACTAGTTCTACTACCATTTATAATCTTTCCTACAAGGAAAGAGTTTCTATTTCCTTAACACCACTTCACATCTATTTTACTCATCCATTTATAACTCCAAAAAACACCTAAAATTTACTTTAAAATTAATTTTAATATTAAAAGTTTAATAATATTTAAGTGAAAATATATAAGTAAAACATGTGCATTATGGATGAATGATAGTTTATTATATAATAAATTAGTGTGTACATAGCGATTATAGTGGGGCGGGGCGAGGGTGGGATGGGTATGAACTAATATCCATTTTCGACCCACTACCCATGGCAGATATCAATTTTCATACCCATACCCACTCCACCCCCACCAAAAGTATCCACCTCATTGGGGCGGATGCGGGGCGAACCTCCTCCGAAACCCGCTCCACTGTCATTCCTACTTACAAATGGCCCTATTTCTATTTTAGAAATATTTTTTTATGTTGACTTCTTTGTTTTTTTGGTAAATCCTAAATTGTTTCATTCATTCAGTTTACTTTTACTTTTCCAACACAACATCTATCACTTATTTTACTTTTTTTTTTAAAGAATTGTGCTATTTTAAAGATAGACGTCGATCAAAAGGAAATTCATGTTGGAGAATTTTATTAGTAACTCAAACATAAAAAAAGCAAAGTCATATATAACCCTACATAATTGATGAAAGTGCAGATATAATCCTGCAATAATTAAAAGTGCAAATATAACCCTAAATATTTAGGTTATATGAAAATATAACCGTTTCCGGCAATTTGATGCCGGAATTAAGTGAAAAGACAAATTTGTCCTTCCAAAAATAAAAGAAAAATAAATAAAAAAGAAATTGATTATCATTTTCCCCTCTTTTTGCCCTAAAAGTTTTCAAAAACCCTCCTCTTCAACAACAGGGACACCACCGCTTCTTCTTTTTCTCCTTCCACCTCTCTAGATCCGGATTATCCCCGTCATTGTTTTCGACAACTCCGCGGCGCCATGGCTTCTCCACTGTCCAGATTCACGCCATTGGAGCCTCCATTAAAAGATGGGATGGCAAACGGAGATGGTCGATGACGGTTGCAATTGGCAGTCCAACCCCATCAATAAAGAGATGGTAAAATAAGTTAAGTGTATGCTCCGTAACTGGTGTTGATTAGATATTGTTCAACTTAAATTCAATGGTTATTCGACTTAATTTGGCAGTTCAGGCTCGTCGACGACAGATGGAGATGGCCGATGGTGGCGTCAGGTGGAAGGTGGTGGTGAGAGACGTGGTGGCGGGATGACTGGCAGTGGGGCTGGACAGTGGTGGCGGGATGGCTAGTGGTGGTTGATGGTGGTGGGGACGGGGGGGGGGGGGTGGAAGGTGGTGGAGGGGTGGGGCTGGCTGGTTGGTGGTGGTGGTGGGGCGGTGGTAGTGGTAGCGGTGACGGGTGGTGGTAGAGGGGTGGGTTGACGAGTCTGATGGTGTGATGAGTTTAGTGGTGAACGACGGTGGTAGTGGTGCCGGTGGCGGGTGGTCTGATGGTGTGGTGGTGAATGGCGGTACTTGGCAATTGCCATTGGAGCAAGCTGAGCAGGGGACCAAGACGATGAGGGTATTTTTATCTTTTAGAATATTTTTTGGTCCAAAGGGCATTTTGGTTATTTCCGGTCGGTCAATGTCGGAATAATGACTTTAGGGTTATGTTTGCATTAATGTGTAATAGTTAGGATTATATTTACACTAAAAAATAACTGAGGGTTGTATCTACACTTTCTCCAATATATAGGATTATATTTGCATATTAACCAACAAAAAAATCTAAACAGAAACAAACTCGCATCGACCCTCGTGGCGAATCTAATCTAAAATAAATATTTCGTAAGACAATTAATAATAGTTTAACAACATACTTGGTCATTTAATTTGAATTGAATGAAAAATGCAACTATCTTCTTCCCAGCACAAATAACGAAATTGATTTTGCTCCGCTCTTTTATACAAATTGATGTGACAGATTAATAGGGATATTTAATCAAAATATTGGCTGACATGAAAGTTGTTAAAATTAAAGAAAATATTGTGAAAATCAACAACATTTTCTTTGTCATTTTAGATAATTTCTAAATCATGTCATTTTTATTAGTAAGGATAATAAAGAAAATTTAACCATTTTTACTTAAACAGAGAGCATAATATTTTTTGTTATAGAGTTAGGGGTGGAATGAAATTTGATAAAAGAAAATTTAAAAATTGACTTAAATAACAATTGAATGAGAACTTTTGTCTGAACTTTGGCCAAAGTGGTATTGGGCCGTATCCAATTCCTTAAAGGAATTCTTAAGGAGAAAAAAAAAGGAATGGTCTCCTATGAGACCACCTAAACTTTTAGCAGAAGTATTTTTACAATTAAAATAATATTCTAGATTCAGAGACCCATTTCTAATAATTTTACATGAGTCTATTTCTAATTATTTTACAGGGACCTATCGCTAATAACTTTTCAGGGGCATTTTTGCCCAATTTTTTCCATCATTTTTCCGCCACTTGTAATCTGTAAAAAAATCAAAAAATATTTTTAAAATACAAAAAAAAAATTGCAGCAAAAAACTGCAGAAACATCAGCAAAAAAATAGCGAACCTCATTGAAAAATCATAAAACATCAACTAGAACTTATAGCAAAAAATATATAAAAAATCAAACAAAACAACAAAAAATATATAAAAATCAAAAACAAATTGAAAAAATCGTCGACCACGACTAACAAAAAATCAACTGGAAAATAATAAAAACGTCAATATAACTAAAATATCATTTTGTTTTTTTAAAAAAACACTACAAAATATCAACCATATCATCAAAAAAGCCATAAACATCAACTCCTAACAAGCAACAATTGAAGCACTTACAAGTTGAACTCTGAGCACCAATTTGTTTTCATAACACACACAAATTATAAAATAAGCACCTACAACCTACATTTTAAGCACTAAAAAATGAAAAACATCAACGTAAGGAAAAAAATACTACAAAAAATCAACCATATCATCAAAAAAGCTACAAATATCAACTCCAAACAAGCAACGATTGAATCACTTATAAGAAACAATTGAAGCACTTATTAGCTGTACTCTAAGCACCAATTTATTTTCATAACACACAAGTTTCAAAATAAGCATCTGTAACCTATATTTGAAGCACTAACAAAAAATGAAAACACGTTTTTTTAAAGTAAAACCACCTGTGATGGTGGGGGGTTTGGCAGACCCCTACCCGTTTATTAACAAAATAAAAGGGTACATAGAAAAGAGGGGGACGTAATACCTTACCTCTGATAATTTATCCGAAGATCTTTAAAACTATACAGTGACCTGATAACTAACCTAAAGATCAACAGATAAAATCGTGGAAAAAACAGTGCTATTGTTATATACAAGATTTTTTGATGGACTATTCTAGTATAATCTGAGGTATTCCTTCCGCATCCAGCTTCACATAACCAACGATTTTTTGTGGCAGACCTGCAGAAACATAAAAGCCACTTACCTGATCTCGGCTGGCCATCTTTACAAGGGAGTCCATAGCCCCGTTTGCCTCTCTGTATATGTGTTGAATAGTGTAATCCATATGTTGAAGCAGATGCCAGATCTCCCTCATCAGTTGCTGCATCTTCCATGGGATCTTGAATTGTTTGTGGACCATTCTGAGCAGCACCTTTGAGTCGGTTTCGATTTCAATGTTACTGATGCCGTGCTCTTAAGCTAGATGTATTCCATTTAACAAAGCTATGGTCTCTGCCTGTAAACTTGATTCAGCAATGATAAACTTGGATAATGCAACAATTACTTTACCTTTGTGATCTCCGATGATACAACCAATACCTGCAATACCAGTACTTAGACAAGAACTATCAGTGTTTAGTTTATATTTTGAGGGTAAAAGCCACCTAATTATCTTTAATGGTCTTTGGCTTTTGGTTTTCTGATATAGGAGTTTTGGTATATGTGATAAATCCCACTTAAAGTCCAGGTTGAATGCCAAAAAAGGTGTCATTAAAGTGGTACAATATTCTTTTGAATATGTGACCTATGCCTGGATTTGTTCCCTCAAAAATATAATTACATCTAGCACGCCACAGGTACCAGATTACTATACTCGGTATGATTCTGATTAACTTAGCAAAAATTGCATTAGAGGAGGAGGTGTTCCAATAAAAATAAAATCTATCCCATAATAGCTTAAATGTATTTGGAACCAAACTGAAATGAAAACACGTTAACATAAGGAAAAAAATACTACAAAAAACCAACCGTCAAAAATAAAAAACATCAACATGAGAGAAAAAAATAAAAACATCAACTAAAAAGCTACGATACCTCAAGAGTATAAATTATTCACTCTGAAAATCATAAAACATCAACATTTTTTTTAAAAAACCCCACAGATATCAACCTATATCACCCAAAAAGCTACAAACATCAACTCCTAACATCTGAAGCTCATCCGGAAAAATGAAAAAAACATCAACATAAGCAAAAAGACACTACAAACATCAACTCTTACTACCAAAACCTCAGCCGAAAAAAGAAAAATATGAACATGAGAAAATAAAAAAACTACAAATATCAATCCATATTACCCAAAAAAAAATAACAAACCTCAACTCATATCAATTAATCTCACCCGAAGAATGAAAATCATCAACATAAGAGAAAAAATGCTAAAAACATCAACAAAAAGATACAATACCTCAAGCATAAAACATGAGAAAATAGAAAAATCTACAAATATCAGTCCATATTACCCAAAAGAACTACAGAACTTCAACTCATATGAATTAAATCTCACTCGAATCATAAAAAAATCAACATAAGAGAAAAAAAAGCTAGAAACATCAACAAAAAAAAGCTACAATACCTCAAGAATAAAAAAGTTTCACAAAAAGGACTTGATTTCAAAGCTTAAAGCAATAACCACTACACCAAAGACTCAACATAGTCTCAATCAAATAATATTAAACCTCAACAATCAGCATATACATCAAGAAAATAAATTCTTAAAAAATAATGGTCATAGTGAGACTCGAACCCAAGACCTCAGACCTCAACAACAACAGTACTAACCACTAGACAAAACAAACATTGTTGACAAAAGCTCAATCAAGTAATTATTAAACCTCAGCAAGTATTAGAAAAAAAAGTAGAACACAATATTTAACCTCACCTGTCGGAAGCCGAAGCTCAGCTCCACCGTTGTCCGCCTACCATTGTCGTCATCTGTCGCCGCCGCCTGCGCATTCTTACACGCGCTTAACATCTTCTTCATACTCAGGAGTGAATTTGATACGCCTGAAGGTAAAAGAAGCAACGCCGACGCCTCGCCTTACCGCCGCTTCGCATTGCCGTTGTACCACCGCAGTTGCAATTTTGTGTCGCCTTTGCCTCCGTCGCCAAAGCCCTAGCTCTGTTGTCACCTCCTTGATTGCCTGCTCCAGCTCCTTTGTTGTCGCCGAATCCCTAGCTCCGCCGATGTCTACAATTAATCACCTCCGCTGTCGCCTCTGCGAGCTCAGATTGCAGCGCCGCCGACAGAATAAAGTGTCCTTCAAATTGAACAGCGCTGCCGCCTTGGATGCCTCTCGCTGGCACTGGAAAAAATGAAAATCTTTGTCGAAAAATCCTCGCACAGGCGGTGGAGGAAGAAATGCCAACGATGAAATCCTATCTCCGCCGGTGCGATGCAAATGCAAGATTCCGACGAGATCCGGCTGTTCCCCCTATTGAATCGGGGGCAAACGCCTATGAAAAGATGGCATAGAACCAGCGAAAATTTGGTGAAATTGGGTGGAATCCAGTGATAACCGTCGGTCGGCAGTGGTTTCCTGTGGGAGGAGGTTGTTCCAGATGGAGGAGGAGGAGACAAATTAAAATGAAAATTATGTTTTTTTTTGCAATAAATTAGGAAAATTATTAAGCAAAAGTCCCTATATATAATTAGGATATTACAAAGCGGCCAAATATAAAAACTATTAAGACATTTATAAGCGTCCTAATAAATTTAGGGACCTATTATGCAATTATCAAAAAACTTATAGGGCGAACGACTTCATGGGCCCTCCAACTCTTTCCATTTGACCATTTTGGCCCCCTATTTTTTTGATCACTTTCGTCCCTGAACTAACAAAAGTGTTGAATCGTAACTCTTCCATCCGGTCAAAATTTCAAGTAATAGTCAAACGTCAATTTTAAGGGTAAACGAGTAATTTCTCATTTCCCTTTTTATTTTCACTTCTCTTTCTTTTTTTCTTTCCCCTTTTCTTTTCTTCTTTTCTCCTTTTCCCCTTTGCTTCTTTTCTTCTACTTGCTGGCGCCGATCCCTTATCAGTCTCCCTTTCCTTCTTTTCTTTTGCTCGCCGGTGCCCATCCCTCATCAATCTGAAATCCTCGTCATTTCGGAAATCCCTACCAATCTGAAGCCCTCATCAATCTCAAGCCACTGTTTCTGAAACCCTCATCAATCTAAAGCCACCATTCAAACTCTGAAACCCTCGTCGATGGTGGTGGTGTCGAGGAGAATCGGTAGTGCTTTCTGAGTGTGTGTTTACTGATTGCGTTTGATTGCAGTACTAATTGGCGAGATTAGAGTGGCAGAGTTAGCTGAGGAAGTTGACCTCGGTGAGCCTTTTGTGGTGGCCCTGGAGGCCCTCCTTATTGAGAACATTAACGGTGATGGGGAATGGATTTCTTGTTAAATGTGTGTTTGTGTGTGTGAAACAGAGAGAAGGTGAAGTGATATGTCCATTTTATGTGCATACTTGAGAACTATTTTGGGTCACTTTTGTGCTATTTTATTATCAAGAGCTTGCGTTTTATCTTGAAATTCTCTTAGGAGGGGTAGGAGCGACTTTATGCTCTTTTACCTCTTTTGAGTGGATTTTGCATGACAAGGAAAGATCACGGAGGCATAAAGACCGGAGGCCATTAAAGATCACATTTTCGAAGACTTGCTTCGAAGACATGAACAGCGGAGGCCACCAAAGACCATTTTTGAAGACAATGAAGACTTGAAAAATGAGAGGAATTGCTATGAAGATAAATGTTTACCACAAGAAGAAAAGAAAAAATGATTAAATTCTGGCACCCGTCGCGAGTCGCGACCAACGGGTGGCCAGAATTTTACCTTATCCTTTTTATACTATAAATAGCACTCTCTTTCCTCTCATTCAGATCTTCTTCAGCTGCATTTTTGGTACTGTTTAGAACCCTATTTTATTCCATTTTCATCTTTGAATTCTCTTGTATTATGTTTAGTTGTTTAACATTAATTAGTATGAACTCTTTTAGCTGAATCTAGTTCTTGGGAGCAATTGACTAAGGCTTCCAAGCCCATGTCTGAAGAACAATTTGTAGCCTATTTGACACTCTTACTATTATGCATTTATGGAGCATTGAATGTGTTTGTTAATGTCATTAATGTTATTGAAAGCTTGAGTATATGGAGTACTTGTATGATATGCTTGTTAGGGTTTGAGAAAATGGGTTGATTTCCCCTTTTCTTGATAGGAATCCAAGAGTATGATTTATGGCTTTTGATTGTATTGATGGATTAATAATTTCTAGATGAATATGATAATGTTAAACTCTTTGTCATGTTTGTTGCTTGTAGCAAATGAGGGACGTCTATGAATGTCAATCGTTCTTGACTAATCTCGTGTAAATGCATGAATTGGTTAAATGCTTAGACACGGTGTAATGTTTATTAGTGTTTCCAAGCTTGTTGATTCTTTGTGCTAAATGCCTTCAATGGGATACTTTTAGTCGTGTTTCAACTACGGGAGTTATTGGTTAGGTTTGACAAGAGATGTCGAATTCACTCTTGCAAACTACTATCTAATAAGGATAAAATTTTAGTCTTCACAATAAGTAGTGAAAGTAGTAAATATGTTGCATGTTCAATGATGGATAAGAGGCTTAGAAGTGGAAGTCAATTGCGCCCAAGGTCCTGTTAATTGTTGTTTTCATCGTATCTTTAGTTGTATTGCATGATTAACATAGTTCTCTTACTTTTCTAGTTGTTGTATTTTAATTTGATAACATAGGATCAAACCAACCAAAACCCCCCTTGTTTATATTTTTTTTTATGTATCTATGTATGTATATGCTTAGTATGTTTTCTCCTATATATGTTTAAACACTTGAAAAGATCCCTCTTCTCGTGAACGACCCCGACTTGCCATTATCTACTTAATTGTAGATAGGAAGCATTAGGGCTTAAAAGTATTAACTTTGAGAGGTACGACGATGACCTCCCAAATTTTGGTGCTGCTGCCGGGGAAGGGGCATATTATGTGTGATTATATGCTATTTGTAAATATTTGTTATTTTGATTTTATTTTGATTTCTTAGTTGATTTGCCATTTTCACTTGGCTTGGAGACGTATTGTTCGAGTTCTTGGTGCATGGTTCGTACGCGATCCTCATCACAAGAACCCCTACACTACGACCCCTAGTTAGAGTTGAATTTGAGACGGGCTAGGAGGCTTTCTTTGGAAAGTGTGAATAACACCCCTCCTAGTGACCATTTTGTGGATACATCTTCCTCTATGGAACATCAACTCGAGCACGGAGATGAGCATCCGGGAGGGGGGACCTCACCATCCTCCTCTCCAAGGGCGAGCTCCTCCTCTCCATTAAAGAGAGATTTCTTTAGGGCAAGCTTTGTTAAGAGACATTATGGCCCCCAACCTTGATCAACAACCGATGTGCATCGAGTATCCCGTGGTTTGACCGAACGGGCACTTTGAGCTAAAGACCGGGTTCATCAACATGCTACCCATTTTCCTTGGTAGGCAAGGGGAGAATGCCAACAAACACCTTACCGAATTTCACTTCTTGTGTGGTGGTATGGCCCCCCATGGAGTGGATAAAGATTTATATAAGTTAAAGGTATTCCCGTTCACACTAAGGGATGGTGCAAGAGATTGGATCCACTACCTACCACCCAAAAGTATTAAGAGTAGGCTTGATATGAAAACAACGTTTCTAGCCAAATACTTTCCAGCCTCTAGGGCCGCCGCATTGAAGAAGGACATAAGCAACATCCTCCATTAATTGTTGTTTTCATCGTATCTTTAGTTGTATTGCATGATTAGCATAGTTCTCTTACTTTGCTAGTTGTTGTATTTTAATTTGATAACTTAGGATCAAACCAACCAAAACAACAATTGTAGTTGTGGAATGAGGACAAGCACTTTGACATGACCATCGTAGTTGTGGTCCCTTGTAGGGATTAAGATCGTGGGTCATGCCACGATCACTACATTTTTGGCTCATGTCAAAGTGCTTGTCCTCATTCCGCATTTCTCGGTTCATAACTCAACCCACGACCACATTGTTCCATCTTTATTGTTCGTGGCTGACTTGTATGTTGAGTTGAATGACTTTTTTTATTTGTAAGATGAAACTTGGTTGGGCCTGAAGGCCAATAACTTTCTATATCCAATTCATTACTCCTTCTCCCCATTCTACCAAACAACAGTTCCAACGAACTAACTGTTTCTTGAACTAATTTACCTTGTCACCATACTTAACGATGCGTTGAGCAGCACTGGTCAAGGCTTTCCTAACATGTACTATTATAATTAGTCTTATAAAACTAAAGTGTAAACCCACGCCTCAAATAGCATATTAACATACCTCCTTAGCGGAACCAACCGCCCCAGTATTCACATACTTCATAATATCTTTAACCTTAATCACCTTGGAAGGAACCTCATCAGGTTCCTCTCTCCTACTAGGCTTATGCTTAGTAGCATCAGCTTCCCCTTGTCCAGCCTCAACCCAGTAGTCGCCATGATGGCTGTTGGACAAACTGGCATCCTTATTATAGAAGAATGGTTCTTTCGGACTACAAAATCTCACAACTACAATAGGAACACAATTAGTAATAGATATAGTAACTATAAACCAATAAATTCGACATAGTATCATACCTCACCAGCCAAATGGCCTATCCACCTTCACTGCATGGGCACGAACTTCCTTCATGGGGCCCAGCTTCCTCCCCCATTTTTTCCCCCGGTCTGGGAAAACGTTGTCATTCCACGGCGGCTTCATCTCATGGCCACATTAATTCACATACAAAAATTTATCATCCCAGTCCCCATAATCATTGTGAGCTACTTCCAGTATTTTGAAACTTCCCATAACCAGTTTATAGGTCCACCTAGACACCTCCATACTCATAAAATGCAAGTTGTAGTTAGCATTAAACAATTGTAGACTAAAACCTACCTCAACCTTGCGACATACATGCTCCAACCCAACTAATATGGAAACTCCCTGTGGATGCATCTGGGTAAGAGCAACTCATAAGCCTATTAAACGCTCATAAAGTATTCCAAAATAGGGAGAGTCAACCCACACACCAACTGGAACTCATACACACTAAACATACTAGGCGGTGGCCTCGTCACGAGATCGCCAACAGTAGGTGTTATAACCTCAAAACCAGACAAATAGGTATAATACTCTTTTAGCATAGTCATGTTAGTCAAGGTAAGAAAACTCCTATAACCCACCATGTTGGGATGGTAGTAAAGATGACATGATGAAATGGTTGTTTATATTCCTGTATGAGGATACTTGGAAAAACTTAGGAGTAAACACTTAAAATGGTTAAGGAAATAATGTTAAACGTATCTTCAACACCCTATTTATATTGACGTTATATTCTCGGGCCACTAACTACTGGAGCCCAAAAAATGAGATAACTCAATAGGATAGCCAAATATCCCTATATGTATTCACCCAAGAAACCCAGGCTCACTTCACCTCCATACCTATACCTTCACCCCTCCAAAGGATTTTCATACTCACTTTACCTCTATTAAACCTTCATGGTCTCAATACAAAATTTTCAATGTTTTCCAATAAAAAAGTAGCAAAGTACTTTCCAATGTTAAGGATAATAAAAACATTAAAGCTAATATTATCCAAGTACATTAAAAAGAAAGTATCCCCAAAACAAAGGGGTAAAATATTGAAAACAAAGCGAAAAATATCCCAAAAGCATCAAGTCTAGAAAAACATCCCGAACCAAGCAATGAAATCAATAAATACCAATCTCCACACTTGAAAGCTACATTGCCCTCAATGTAGACAAAATAGGGCAAAAGCGTATAAAGCGAAGTATCGAAAGGATAAGAATGTAATGCTCACAATCACTGTTGTGAGGATGAAGGGCCATCACCAAAATAATGCTGTTGATAATGAGCCAGCCAATCCATGTTTCACTTCCTCCTAGCTCTACGCCTCTCGAGTCCAAGATCAGGGCCCAAGGCACCACCTGACTGGGACTGCATCTCATGAATGTAAGCTGACAGATGGTCAATCTTCTCATCCATGTCTATCTAGCTATGGGAGATAAAAAAATTGTGCTCCAGTATCATGCTTTCTTGGCGGCGGAATCCATCCTATATAGTCTGCATCATACACTCATGTTAACCAGGTAGAGGCTGGGAGTAGTGAGGTGGCACATAATCCTCCTGCATAGGCTCGGTCTCTGGTGGAGGTTGTGGAGAATACTGATGCTATCGTTCAGTGAAATGCAAGCTACTATCATCGCGTTGAACAGGGGCTGGACCAAGGTCATTGAGCTCGCGCTGAAATTCCTCCCTACACGAGGAGTCAGGTGGAATTGCCGGGTCCACCAAGGGTGTATCAAACTCCAACTTAGTCTTGTTGGGCTGAGGAAGTGCCATAAAGGTGACCTTTCTTGCGCCATTTAACCAGTGAAACACCCCCACAGTCCGCGTGATGCCAAGAATCTGAAATTGCACCAACCTCTCTGTAGTGATGAGGTAGGAAGTACACCTCCCCAAGCGCGGAAAGTCAGCTGGTGGGACCAATCCCAGGTGCTCCACTAAGAGGCCAATCATGCCTCCAACAATAATCTTCCCTTTGGTTTCCCATCCACCTTTACGATCCTCGTCATCCATAGCTTAACCCACAACCCATATCCTAATGGCTCACTCGTCAAGTGCCATAAGAAATGAATGTCGTTGTCTGGCACATTTGTCAGCTCTGCTAAACAAAGCATTGTGCTGGCCAATTCTATGCACATAACGGAGTGCGGGATGGATGATGACACTACTATTTTTGTGAGAGTTCTTCGCCCTCCTGTTGATGACACTCCAATAATGCATATCATTCTCAATCAGTGGGTCCTGAGCTTGCGGTTCCAATCTCACCCAGATCTTAGCTATGTCCCATCCAAAGGCTTCCTTAACCTGTGAGACAGTTATCTCTTGGAGTATATCATCTATGTGGAAAGTTATGTACCTCTCACATGGCTGATCATCCTTCATGCTGTATATCCTGACCGTGGACAGGAACTCCAGTGTGTATCGCTGGTAGGAGGGGGCACTCTTTCCCATGAAACCTTTCAACCCTTCTTTGGCGAGGAGGCATTGGACTGGCTAGGTTAGCCTAATGACGTCTAGTGTGGGCATATCGACGAAGTTCCTCTCCTTTAGCAGGCGGGTGACCAAGGCATCCCACCTCTCCACATAGGGCCCGGTAATCCGGGTCACCATGTACCTATCAGGAGGGAGAGGTATAGGGTTTGGCTCCAGGTTAAACCCATGTACCTATCAGGAGGGAGAGGTACAAGGTTCAGCTCCAGAGCCAGCAGTGGAGGTGGAACAGTGGTGCACCCACCTCGTGGAGGAGCCCGAGATCTCTTGGTAGGGACCATATCAATAGTGTGTGTAGGAGGATGAACAATAAAGTCCATAAGCAATCCAAGCTTAATTTGCCCAAATTTGAGAAATCCTCAAAACTAGGGTTTCAGGATTTTCACAATTTTGGTTGATTTGTGGGTGTTTGTGGAGGATTAGGAGGTTAGGGATGATGGGTTATAGATGTGTGATGGATTTTCGTTGGTTAGATGGTTGGGATTGATGGAAATTGGTGGATAAGATGGAGGAGATGATGGAAAAAGATGGGGTTCTGATGGGAAGAAGAAGATGGAGAAGATGGAAATTGGTGCAGCATTGTATATTTTGCCCACCTTTGAAAATACCCCTTCACGCTCGTCGCAACTCGCAATCTATTCATTGCAACTTGCAACGGGTAGATAGTCACCTCCGGTCAAAGCAAGGGTCACGACTTGCAACCAGTCCATCGTGATTCGCAATGGATTGTTGCGACTCGCGATGGGACTTTTACGAGTCGCAGAAAGTGGATCTGGGAAGTTCACATTTTGCAAAGGTTTTCTGATTTGGTCGTGATCACAACCAAATCATCACAACTTGGGATGGCCCATTGCGACCCGCGATGCGGTCATCACGGCTCGCAAAAAGTTGGGTCTGAGGGCTCCAAAATTGGATAATTTTTCTTATCTCATCATGACTTACGACGGGGTGATTATGACTCACGATGGGTTGTCTACCTGGTACTTTAAAAAAATTCTCAATCTCATCCATTGCCCAAGATATTCCTTCATGACTCTAAGTATTTCTCCTTTCATTAATCCAATGCCTTGGGTTCAAATTGATACAAAATCATGGAAAAACAAACCGTGAAAAGCACAAAGCAAAATAATGAAACTAACGACAAAAAAAAATCAAGACTAAACAACATCAACGGAAAGTCATGAATGTGATCTGGATGATCAAAACCAAGTTTATTTAATGTCATCAATGTGACTTACTCCCCTTCTTGGATCTTACTCTCAAATCAGATGAAGGAGATCCGCATCCTCTCCCTTTTCCGGAAAAAAACTCTCGTGGTAAGGTTTCAAACGTTATCCACTGACCCTTAATGTATTGAACTTAGCTTGATCTAGGATTTCCATCGTACTATGCGGGAATACCTTCACCACCTCAAAAGGACCATTCTATCGAGACTTTAACTTACTGGGAAATAGGCGAAGGCGGTATTCAAATAGGAGGACCTTATTGACCAACGTCAAATTCCTTCCTAATGATCATCTTGTCGTGCCACACCTTTGTCCTCTCCTTATAGATTTTGGCATTCACATTGGACTCCCTCTGGATCTCATCTAGTTCTTGTAACTGTAGCTTCCTATGAAAACTGGCCTCATTTATATCAAGGTTGAATTCTTTGACTGCCTAATAAGCCTTGTGTTGAATTTCCATCGGTAAGTTACATGGCTTACCAAACACTAATCAGTATGGTGACATACCGATCAGTGTCTTGTAAGCCATCCTATACGCCTACAAGGCATCGTTCAACCAAGAACTCCATTCCTTCCGGTTAGGGTTAACCTTTATTTAAAGGATGGATTTCATTTGCCGATTGGAAGCTTTGGCTTCCCCATTGGTTTGGGGGTGATAGGCGGTGGATGTCTTGTGAGTGATGGCATATTTCTTCAAGATTTCCTCTATGGTTTGGTTGCAAAATTGGGTGCCACGATCACTAATAAAGGTCGGGGCACCTCAAACCTAGAGAAGATGTTATCTTTCAGGAATTCCTTTTTTTAATGAAATCACCCTTAGGTGGGGGAGTCATCTTTCAGGAATTCTGCAACCACTTTCGAATTGTCAGTCTTAATGGGTTTTTCTTCTACACACTTTGACACATAATCAATGGAAAGAAGAATATATGTAAAGCCACAATAATTAGGGAAAGGTCCCAAAAAGTGAATACCCCAAACATAAAAGATTTCACAATACAAAATAGGCTTTTGGGGCATTTCATTCCAAGAGGAGATTTTTCCTACTCTCTGGAATTCATCACAAGATTTGCAAAAGGTATATGCATTCTTATTCAATGTAGGCCATTAAAAGCCACTTTCTAAGACTTTCGTAGGGGTCACCTTTGCTCCAAAATGACCGCCACATGCATGAGAATGACAAAACTCAAGAATTGAGTGCACTTCCTTATTTGGGATACATATTCTAACAACTTGATCCGCACAATGTCTCCATAAAAGGGGATCATCCCACACATAATATTTAGCATCACTCTTTAATTTATCCTTCTAGGCCTTAGAAAAATGAAGAGGGAATTTACTGGCGACAAGAAAATTTACAATGTTGGCATACCACAGTTGGAGGTCCCTAAATGTGAACAATTGTTCATCGGGGAACTCCTCCCGTAGTTGCTCTTTCATTGAGAAATTTACCTCAATGTCTTAGCATGGAGTCAACCGGCTTAAATGATCGGCCACAAGGTTCTCCGCGCCCTTCTTGTCTCACACCTCTAACTCAAATTTGCTCAAAAGCAGGATCCATCTTATCAATATGGGCTTGGCCTCTTTATTTTTTATCAAATGATGAAGTGTTGCATGATCGGTGTACATAATAACTTTTGTACTAAGCAAGTAAGATTAAAATTTTTCCAAAGAAAATACCACCGCTAGCAACTCCTTTTCTGTGGCTGAGTAGTTTCTTCAGAGCTCATTGAGAGACATTGATGTGTAGTAGATGATGTGAGGCTCTCTCCCCACCCACTGAGCAAGCACTGCTCTAATGGCGTAATCTCTAGCATCGTACTTGATCTCAAAAGGCAAAGACCAATTCGGGGATTGTATGAATGGGGCCGAGACTAACCTTTCCTTCAATGTATCGAAGACCCCTTTACAACCCTCATCCATAAAAAATTCTACCTCCTTTTGCAACAACTTGCAAAAAAGAGAAGCTATCTTTGAAAATTCCTTGATAAACTAGTGTTAAAACCCTGCTTGGACAAGAAAAGAACGCACTTTGCACACATTAGTAGGGTAAGGAATAGTTTAAATCATGTCTATTTTTGCATTGTCATCCTCAATACCCTTAGAGGAGATAACATATCCTAAGACAATGCCTTGATCTACCATAAAGTTACACTTCTCAGAATTTAACACAAGATTAGTATCAATGCAACGCTTAAGAACTTGTGCTAAATTTGCTAAACAGTTGTCAAAAGAATTACCATGAATGGTGAAATCATCCATGAATACCTCGACAAAGTTTTCAAAATATTTTGAGAAAATACTTACCATACACCTTTGGAAAGTAGCATGGGTGTTTGAATGCCCAAAATGCATACGCCAGTAAGCTAACGTACCAAAGGGGCACGTGAAGGTGGTCTTCTCTTGGTCTTCCGGGGCAATGACTACTTGAAAATACCCTGAGTACCCATCCAAAAAGAAATATAAGGGGTGGCTTGATAACTTCTCAAGCATTTGATCAATGAATGGCAACAGGAAGTGATCCTTTCGGGTCTCCGCATTTAGCCTCCGGTAGTCAATGCAAATGCACCACCCATTTTGGACTCGACTAGAAACCATTTCACCCTTGTCATTCTCAAATACCATCACCCCACTCTTCTTGGGTACCACTTGAGTTGCTCTCACCCACTTACTATCTAAGATTGGATAGATCATACCGGCTTGGAGCAACTTGAGTATTTCTGCCTTTACCACCTTCATCATAGGTGGGTTTAATCAGTGTTGGGGTTGTTGTACGGGCCTTAAATCTTCTTCCAACAAATTTTGATGCATGGAAGTGGATTGACTTATGCCTTTGATTTCGGCAATAGTCCATCCAATTGCTTCCTTATTTTCATGTAACACCGCCATTAACTTTTCTTCTCGCTCTTGGGTGAGCTTGCTTGAAATGATAACCGAGAGCGTCTAACCTTCCCCTAGAAATGCATACTTGAGGTCACTTGGAAAAGGCTTAAGCTCTATCACCGGAGCCTTCACAAGTGATGGAAGGAATTCTGGTTCGTTCTTTTAATAGTAGAGGGGGAGAGGGGGGGGGGGGGTTGGGAGGCTTTGTTTCATCTCTTCAAGCAAGTTCAAGTCCTCAAAGCTTTCCTTCAAGTTAGTGCTCATAGAATATACATTGTATTCATCATCAATATCACATTTCAAAGAAAGTAACAAGGAATCATCACCACTTAGCTCAAAAACATCTTCCACAACATCTTCAACAATATCTAAGGCATGACAAGCATATTATTCACTAGGATACTTCATAGAGTCATTTATGTTAAACTTTACTTTCATTCAATCAAATTCCAAGGTGAGGGTACCCTTATGCACATCAATCATTGTCCTAGAAGTTTTGAAAAATGGCCTCCCCAATAAAATTGAGGCGGCATGTGTATCATACTTCATGTCAAGGACATAAAAATCCGCAGGGAAAACTTAGGAGTCCACCTTAACCAACACGTTCTCGACAATACCCTTAGGGTATGCACTAGAAAGATTGGCTAATTGGACTACCACCCCAATTTTGTGCAAAGTACCCAAGTCGAGGCTTTTATACAAAGAGTAAGGAATCACATTTATCGATGCACCTAGATCGAGCATGGATTTTCCAAAATGTGTGTTTCCTATTATGCAAGGTATTGTGAACATGATGGGATTGCTACACTTAGGGGGTAGCTCTTTTTGACACAAGGCGGAAACATACTCATTTTCCCCATTTTCAACTTATTTTTGGCTCTTTGCTTTCTGTTCACAACACATAATTCCTTAAGAAATTTATCACATCTCATAATTTTTTCAATGGAATTCAAGAGTGGGATATTCACCTCACATCCACGAAAGACTTCGTAGATGTCCTTATTTTCCTCCTTCCTCCTCTTGTCTTTCAAAGCTTCCGGAAATGGTGGTTCCAGCACATATGGTGGAATCACCACCATTTTTTCCTTTTTATGAGGAGGGGATGAAGGTTCCAGAATGGAGGTTGACTTCTCAACAATAACCTCCTCTTCCTTCTCCTTCCCCTTCCTTGCTTTCTCCTTGGACAAATTCTCGGCCCCTTCTTCAACCTCTTTCTCAAACATCTCAACCCTTCTAGGCTTCTCTTCAAAAATTTCATCACCCGGGGGAGTGCCAACCTCTCTACCACTTCTCAAAGCGATAGCCCTAGCATTTTGTCGAGGTTTGATCTTTGGTTGGGAGGGTAGTTTGCCTTTTTCCCGGGCCTCCATCCAATTCACCACTTGAGCTATTTGGCTCTCTTGAGTTTCCTAGTTTTTCATGCTTGCCTTGGCTTCATCTTGGAAGTTTTGTCTTTCTCTGAGCATAAGCTCAATTGGTGAATGGCTTCCATCACCTCATCGTTTGTCAAACTCGAGCAGTCCCCTTGGTCTCGGGGCTTTTCTTGAATCCTTTGATATTGTTGTTGAGGTGACTGGTATTGTTAAGAATTTTGACCTCCTTGAGGGTTTCCATACCAGAGATTTTGGCGATCTCTATTACCGGCTTTATAAGGCCAATTTTGGTAGCCTTGGCCACTTTGGAACCTTTGATTTCTTTGATATCCTTGAACACCTTAGTAATTTTGGTTGCCTTGATAGCATTGGTTACCTTGATGCCCCATGCCACTCACCTCCTTAACATAATCATCTTGCTAAGTAGGGAAAGCGTCCGTAGGATGTGCCGTGTAACGAATTTCACAAGATTTAACATGTGGCACATTTCTGGGCTTGGTTATGATAGATTTCACCATAGGAGCAAGGGCCGAGACTTGGTCCTCAAGCTTTCCACTGTTGGAAGAATCACTTGTGGGCATTGGATTTCTTCTTCTCAAATCGGCCCTTGAGCTAAAGTTCCTTGACTCCTCCGCTAGCTCATCGTATAATTGCATAGCCTCCATTGAAGTCTTGTATCCAAGGGTACCACCACAAGAACTCCTCACTAGTCTTTGGTCCTAATCAAGAAGATCATTATAGAAATAGTAGACCAAGTCTCCTTCCGAATAGCCATGATATGGAAAACTTGCGAGAAGCTTCTTGAACCTCTCCCAATAGTAAAAAATGGACTCTTCATGCCATTGGAGGATGTTGCTTATGTCCTTTTTCAAATTGGTGGAATTCGAGGCCAGGAAGTACTTGGCTAGAAATCTCGTCTTCATGTCAAGCCAACTTTTGATGCTCTTGGGTGGTAGGTAGTGGAGCCAATCCCTTACACCATCCCTCAATGTAAGTTGGAATGCCTTCAAGTTGTAGAAGTATTCATTTACTGCGTAGGGGATCGTAACACCACACAAAAAATGTAACTCAGTAAGATGCTTGTGGCATTTTCCCCTTGCCTAACAATGAAGAAAGGTAGCATGTTTATAAACCTGGTCTTGATCTCGAAGGGCTCATTTGGTCCAACCAAAGGATACTCAATGCACATCGGTTGTTGATCAAGGTTGTGAGCCATAATGTCCCTTAACAAGGCTTTCCCCAAAAGGTATCTCCCTTCCTTGGAGAGGAGGAGCTCTCCCTTGGAGAGGAGGATGTTGAGGCCCACCTCCCGGATGCTCATCTTCATGGTCATGTTGATGCTCTGTAGAAGTAGAGGTATCCACAAAATGGTCACTAGGAGGGGTGTTATTCATACTTATTGAAGAAAGCCTCCTAGCCCGTCTCAAATTCAACTCTAACTCGGGGTCATTGTGTAGGGGTTATTGTGAAGAGAATCGTGCATGAACCATACACCAAGAACTCAAACAATAAGTCTCCAAGCCAAGAGAAAATGGCAAGTCAACTAAGAAATAAAAACAAAAGCAAACTAACAAATGTTTAAAAATAGCATATAATCACACATAATATTCTCAAACACTTAAAAATAAATGTCCCTTCCTGGCAGCGGCAGCAAAATTGGGAGGTCGTCGCCGTACCTCTCAAAGTTATATTTTTAAGCCCCAATGCTTCCTATCTACAATTAAGTAGATAATGGCAAGTCAGGGTCATCCACGAGAAGAGGGATCTTTCCAAGTGTTTACACATATATAGGTGAAAACATACTAGATACAAGCATATATAGATACATATGAAAGCATGTAAAGAGGGGGAGGGGTTGGTTGGTTTTTGGTCCTAAGTTATAAAATTGAAAGACAAATTAACTAAAGAGCAAGTTAAATATGCAAAGTATGCAACAACAGCTAAATGGTGATTCAACCAACAAGCTTGGATACACTTATAAACACTGCTCCGTGTCTAAGCATTTGACCAATCTATGCATTTACACATGATTAGTCGAGAACGTTCAACGTTCATAGACTTCTCTCATTTTCTACAAGCAACAAACTTGACAAAGAGTTCAACATTATCATATTCATCTAGTAATTATCAATTCATCAACATAATCAGAAGCTCTAAATCATACTCTTGGATTTCCTATCAAGAAAAGGGGAAATCAACCCATTTCCCCAAACCCTTACAAGCATATCATACAAGTACTTCATATACTCAAGCTTTCAAGAACATTAATGACATTAACAAACACATTCAATGCTCCATAATGCACAATAGTAAAGGCATATATTCTTAAGACATGGGCTTGGAAGCCTTGGTCAATTGCTCCCAAGTACTAGATTTAGCTACTAGAGTTCATACTAATTAAGGCTAACAAACTAAGTACTAGATAATGATGCATCGGCAAAAACCTGCGTGACCAAAGAATGATATCATATCCTTGACTTTAGTGGGGTAAGGTAAGGACTTGATTGTGTCCACTTTAGCTTTATCAACTTCTAAACCTTGAGCCGACACAACATGACCTAACACAATACCCTTTTCCACCATGAAATAGCCTTTCTTAAAATTTAGTACAAGTTTCATTTCAATACATCGCTCTAGCACCCGTGCCAAATGATGATGGCAAAAATCAAGGAATCCCTATGGATGGTGAAATCATCCATGAAGACCTCGAAGAAATTCTTGATAAATTACAAAAATATACTGATCATACACCTCTAAAAAGTACTTGGGGCATTGCAGAGAACAAAATACATACGCTTATAAGCAAAGGTACCAAAAGGGCAAGTGAAGGTGGTATTCTCGTGGTCCTCTAGATCGATGGCTATTTGGAAATATCCCGAATAGACATTGAGGAAACAATAACAGGCATGGTCGGACACCTTTTCAAGCATTTGGTTAATGAAGGGTAAGGGAAAATGGTCCTTATGAGTCATCGCATTTAAGCGGTGGTAATCAATGCACACTCGCCACCTGTTTTGACTATGGGCGGGTACCAAATCCCCATCCTTGTTCTTCACTACTGTGACCCCTCTTTTCTTAGGCACCATTAGGTGGGACTTACCCAAGTACTATCAGAGATAGGATATATTACCCCCGCCTTAAGTAGTTTAAGAACTTCACCTTTTACTACTTCCATCATAGATGGGTTTAATCACCTTTAAGGTTGACTTACGGGTTTTACAGCCTCCTCTAATAATTTACGATGCATGCAATTTGAAGGGATTATACCTTTAATGTCAGCAAAAGTCCATCCTATTGCTCCCTTGAATTTCTTAAGAACCTCTAGCAACCTACCCTCTTGATCACTAGATAGCTTATTAGAGATAATCACAGGTAGTGTTTCACCCTCGCCTAAGAAATAATATTTCAAGTGTTAGGGTAAGGGCTTGAGTTCAACTACACGTGGTTTCTCTATCAAAGGTTTGGTCTCTGGAAGAAATAGCTCATCTAGGTTCTTGGGTAAGGCCTCTACACAATTCTAAGCCTGATGATCAACTTCCTCCACACTCTCACTAGGTTAGTTCTAGGGAATTAAAGCATATATCATTAAAAGAACAATTGTCTGAGGCTAACCCTTTGCTAACATCAAACATGTCTTGTAAATATCGTCATACATATCAAATAAATGGGGGGGGGGGTGATAGTTAACAATTTGATCTATCGATCATGCTCGAATTCATGCTCAGGATAACACATTTCTCTCAACAAGGCTTTGCACTCATTTATAAAATCAATAGTGTCAAAAGGGACAAAACTGACCTCATGATCATTGTTGATCTCAATTGGCTTCATTTTCCTCGAACCATCCAAGTAATAAGGTGGTGGGGCCTCCTCATCCACAACCTTTCTGATCAATTCATTCACCTTCTTGCTTGCAATTTCAATACTATAAGATATTTGAGCCCCATAATTCCTATTGCAAGTAGATGCTTGGTCTTGAAGATTTTCACCAGCCTTTGAAAGACTAGTTAGAGCTCAAAATATCTCCTCACATGCGGACTTGGGGGTCAAGATCAATTTGGGTGAGTTATGGTACATGCACCATTCTCGCTCCCGTTGATCTCGCAGAACTGCAAGTTCCATTTCTCTTCCATAATCGCTCAGCCACAGGCAACATTCTGTAGGGTAATTGAAATGACACACCCTACATAGTTTCATTTGTTGAGTGGTATTTCCACACATCATCAGTGTTCAACAGAAAAAACCACAAAATAAACAGAAAAAAAATTCAATACTAACTACTCAACTACCATGTTATGCTAATTGACAGTTAAACTTAACTACCATTCTTGGCAGCGATGCCAAAATTTGACCCACCTCGACTTGGGGTCGTTGGTAGCTTACCCGAGTGAAGGCGTTCTAAACAGAAAAATCCCTCCAAAAGAGGAAGGATGCAATGGATGGGATGGTCAAAGATAAAATTTAGTGTTAAGTGCTAAAATAAACATAACTTTAGGCTGAAAGTTCCAATATAATCCTGCAATCACAGAAAGTGCCAAAATAACCTTTTACTCTGTTAACTTTTTAGTCAACGGTTTTCAGATTGAAAAATCTATTACTCCACCATCTCTCTAATCAACCCTAACGTTTTCCCTCCTTCTCCGATTCAACTCTCCTTTACTCTGCCATCTCTCTCTAACCCTAACTTTTTCTTCTACGATTCAAATCTCCTCCGATTTCATTAAGCAACACACCTTATTCCTCCTTTATCGTCCGATTCCACCAAGCCATTTCTTCTCCATTCCCAGCGAGTATTTCTATGGGAGATGTATAGCTAGCGTCGTTGTTGGAGCCTAGCATTACCATCGGAGAGGTGTAGCGAGCATCACCATCGGATAGTAGCCCATTGGAGGGCTAAACAAGGTTGCACGAATCCCCGCCGTTTATCTCAGTGGGTGGTGGCTATGAGCTGTCTGTACAGTAAGTTGTGTAGTGGCTGTGGGAAGAAGGAGGAGGCGCTAGGGTTTCTAACAATCAGAGCGGTGAAGAGAGGTAGGAGGTGGCGGCACTGGGGGTGCGGCTGTGAGGAGCTGAGGTGCTAACAGTGAGAGCAGGGGGGAGAGGGAGGAGGTGCTAGGGTTTATAATAGTGAGGTCGGCAGAGTCCAATGGTGAAAATGGTGGAGGTTGGTGGTGTCATGGATTATGGTAGCGTCAGTGGCAGAGTACGGTGTCAGAAGTGACAGAGCTTGGCGGGGTGGGGGAGTACGGTGACATCACTGATGAAGTATGGCGGTGGAAGTACCAGAGATTAGTGGCGGAAGCGATGGAGTGACAGCTTTATTTTGAAGAAGAAAAATAGAAAGATAGGGTTGTTTCAAGGGCATTTTTGTCATTTTATTTTTATTACTGCCAGATTTTTTTGGTCATTGCCGGAATTATTTAGTTTTGCTCTATCAAGGTTAGATTGGCACATACATCCTAAATTTAGGGTTAAATTGGCACTTTCAGCCTAAAGTCAGGGTTATAAATGTAAATAACCCTAAAATTTATATTCTGCACCCAACTCACTACTAAGCTACTCATGGGGTAGTTAGTGGCATGTCCGAGTATGTCCTTTAAGATGCAAGAGTCTATTAGACAAACAAAGAAAACCACAAATGGGTTATCAATCCATATCGTGTGCTAGAATACAAAGCATAGTAAAATTTGGGGGGGGGGGGGGGGGGTTGGGTTTTTCAACTAACAACTATAACCTAAAGATAAAACACAAGTAAGCTATATAGATAGACACTTGGGGAATATTTGTGTAACATGGTGGACTAAATGTTGTGATCATCGATTCAATCACGTGTAAGACATCAAAAATCTTATATAGTGCTCATAACACGTGGTGGGGTTGATAGTTAGCACTTTGATTCATTCACTCATTCAATTACATTTATTGTCTATGGGGAATGCTATCATTTCTCATTCAAAGATTAACATTCATTCCTCCTTAAGAGTAGTTTGTAAAGACAAACAACGACCATTTGAAAACCTCATTGATGATCGCCCTAGACAAACAACATCATAGGGGTGTTTCATCAATGACATTTCACCCAAATGACCATAGGTTTGATAATAACAAGCCTTCTACCAAAGACATATTCATTTTACCAAACAAAGCATTTATTAGATTAAACTTAGAACAAATAACATTCAAGGTTCAACCTATCTTTCCATCTATATGACAAATATGAGAACAAACCACATTAACATACTCATCTAGCTAGAATTACCACACATTATACACAATAAGTTCTAAATCCATGCTTTTGGATTTCCATATCAAATGAGTTAAGAAATTTGCAACTTTCCTAACACCCTAACATTTCAATCTTACAAACATTTCATATACTCAAACAACCCATGGTATAAATGAGGTAAAACATAACATTAATGGAATAATAAATGCTCTCCAATATATGTTCATAAATGAGCAAACATAGAATCTTACAACATAAGCTTGGAAGCTTCAATCAATTGCTCCCAAGAACTAGATTTAGCTACAAGAATTCATACTAATTAATGATAAACAACCAAACATAATACAAGAGAATTCAAAGATGAAAATGGAAGAAAATAGGGTCCTAAATAGTACCAAAAATGCAGATGAAGAAGATGTGAATGAGAGGAAAGAGAGTGCTATTTATAGTACAAAATGGATAAGGTGAAATTCTGGCCACCCGTTGGTTGCGACTTGCGACTTGCGACAGGCTCATTGCGACTTGCGACGGTCTCGCGACGAGGCCATCGCAACTCGCGATGGGTGCCAGAATTTTGTCTTGTTTCCTTTTCTTCTTCTTGTGGTACACATTCATCTTCATAGCAATTCCTCCCATTTTTCAAGTCTTCAATGTCTCCAAAAATGGTCTCCAATGGCCTCCGGTCTTCATGTCTTCAAAGCAAGTCTTCAAAAGTCTTCAAAAATGTGATCTTTAATGGCCTCTGGTCTTCATGCCTCTGTGTTCTTCCCTTGTCACACAAAATCCACTTAGAAGAGGTAAAAGAGCGTAAAGTTGCTCTTACCCCTCCTAAGAGAATTTCAAGGTAAAAAACAAGCTCTTGATAATAAAAGAGTATAAAAGTGACCCAAAATAGTATTAAATTATGCATATGAAATGGACATATCAAACCTCCCCACACTTAAACCTTACTCGCCCTCGAGTAATAAAAAATCCAAGCATATGAACGAAATGACGTATCCACATCCTAACTACTATTCCCCCAAATCAATACCTCACAAAACTCTCAATATCATACATCCCAATGTTAAGGTCAAATGAGAAGCTTCCCACAACCCCTATTCCTAAATCTACCCAAACCATATCAACCTATCAATTCATTGATATCCCTTAAACATCTCAAAATCCTGAATTGATAATCCTAAATCCAATGATACAATGTGAAGCTAGTGACATGTATAAGGTTCAAAACACATGCTCCACTTTATATCAATATATCAACCTAAAAATGAAGCATATTAATGATCAAGAATTTCATAACTTACTTCATCTTCTACCGTTATATTTTCCACTCCCAAAAGGTCCTCAAGATGTCAAGCTACCCAATCCATCCGTCCGGTCACCGTAACCTTATGACTCCACTGCCGGCAAATGATTGAACACTTAACATTTTTCAATTTCTCTCGTTTCCTCTCTTTTTGCCTAGGAGCCCTTTCAGGTTTTCATCCTAGCCACACATCATGTTTCTTTGGCTCACATCTCACCTTTTTCCGCACATTTAGCCTCTCATTTTTGCCTAGGTTGCCCTTTGGTTTTTGACCTATCCGGGCCACCAATGTTGCCTAAGTTTCCTTCTCAGGTTTTCAACTTGGCGGGATTATTTTATTTTTCATTATATATATTTTTTTCCAAAATTTTCAGCATTTTTCACGTGTCTCCAATCTAAAAAGTAGCAAAGTTGTTTTCAAATGTTAAGGCTAAGAAAAGTATCAAATCCAAAATTATCCAAGTACATCAAAAGAAAAACATCCCAAAACAAAAGGGAGAAAATATCCAAAACAAAACAAAAGAGTTATGCAAAAGTGTCTCCAATCCCAATCACCTCAAAGTAGATACCCCTCCCCATACTTAGAACACTACATTTCCCTAAATGTAGAAAATAGGGAAAAATGTACAAAGCGAAGTATGGAAAAGGTAAAGATATGGTGCTCACAAAATCAATGATGTGATGAAGAGGGGCCACCGCCAAAATAGCGCTGCTAATACTGTGCTAGCTACTCCGTGCTCCTCTATCTCCTAGCTTTTCACTTCTTCGCTCTCGGATTGGGGCCTAAGACACCGTCTGCCTGGGACTGCATCTCATGGATGTGAGCTGACAGGTGGTCAATCTCCTCATCCATGTCGATTAAGGTCTGGGAGATAAATACATTATGATCCAATATCATGCTGTCTTGGTGGTGGAATCCATCCTGCATAGTCTGTATCATCTGCTCGTAAAAGTTTGGTGGAGTCAGGGAATATTGAGGTGGCACATCGTCCTTCTGCATCAGCTCTGTCTCCGGTGGAGGCTGCGTGCTGCTGGGAGTGCTACTGCTGCTATCGCTCAGAGGGAGGTAGAATGCTATCATCACACTGGACAGAAAATGGGCCAAGGTCATGGAGCTTGCACTAGGAATCATCTCTACATGAGGAGTTAGGTGAAATCGCCAGATCTCCTAGAGGTGTGTCAAATTCCAGCTTCGTCTTGTTGGGCTGAGGACGTTCCATGAATGCGACCTTCCTCACACCATACAACCAATGGAATAGCCCCGTGGTCGGTGTGGCACTGAGCATCTCAAATCTGACTAACCTCTCAGCAGTGATAAGATGGGAAGTGCGCCTCCCTAAGCGCAGAAAGTCAGCTGGAGGAACCAATCCCAAGTACTCTGCTAAAGGGCCTATCATGCCTTCGACTATGATCTTCCCCTTGGGTATTTCTACCACCTCCATGATTCTCTTCATCCAAAGCTCTGCCCACAGCCCGTATCCTGGTCCCTCACTCTTTAAGTGCCACAAAAAGTGAATGTCATTGTCTAGCACATTCGTCGGCTCCGCGGAGCAAAGTACTGTTCCAGCTAACAGACAGTGCTCATAATGGAGTGCAGGGTGCATAATTGCGCTACTCTTATCATGGGAATTCTTCAGCCTCATGTTGATGACATTCCAAAAGTGCATGTCATCCTCAATCGATCGCTCCTGGGCCCGTGGGTCCAGCCTGGCCCGTATCTCTGTGGTGTTAAATCCAAAGGCTTCCTCAATATATGAGACGGTCATTTGCCTAGATATATCATCTAAATGAAAATAAATATACCTCTCGCATGGTTGATTACTTATCATACTGCTTATACGGATCGTGGACAAGAACTCCAGCGTGTACCTCCGGTAAGAGGGCGCGCTCCTACTCATAAACCCTTCCATTCCCCTTTTTACGAGGAGGCATCTGACAGGCTGAGCTATCCCAAGAGTATCTAATGTGGGCACGTCGACAAAGCTTATCTCCTTGAGTTGGCGCCCCTGCAGGGCCTCCCAAATTTTTGCATAGGACCCGGTGATCCGGTTCAAACCCATGTACCTATCCGGAGGGAGAGATACATGGCTCGATTACGTAGCTGGTGGAGGAGGCGAAGGTGGATCGGCGGTGCACCCACCTTGGGGGGGGGAGCCCTAGGTCTCTCTGTGGGGGCCATATCTAACAACCACACCAAACAAGTCAAACACACAGTAATATGTGTATACAAAATATTGCAAATTCATACTCAACCTTAAACTAGTTCATCATCACAAGCCAAATCAAAATCAAGTCAACTAGTTCAAGTCCTAATCACAATTGCATATACAATCCATATTATGTCCAACAAGCCCATATTCTCGAATCCATGAAATTCTCACATAATTGAAATCAATATGCTATATCTCAAAACCACAGTTGTGCTCAACTAGTTTAGCCACTATTAGTACATTCACAATGTCAACATTTACGTCCCATAGCTAAACTACCCTAAGAAAAATAACATTGCAAAGCACAATAACATTTTATCCAAATAACAACTATGTTTAATCAAGGGCTAACATGCCTCATATCTAGCATCACTCACAATCTGTTCTCAGCCAAAGCAACACAAATGAACACAATCCAAACTCAAACAAGCACAATACAATCCAAACCGTAACCACAAAATATGCACACAATACCCATCAAATTAAATTTCAAGCACAATATATTCACAAAAATCAACCAAGATCCAACAATTCAATTTTCTAAGGCATCAACACAATCTACACAATATCAAAAAAAGAGAGTATACATTCGTAATCACAATTGAATCTCAATAAACTGAAGAAATGTGCCACTAAGATGTGCATGAAGAAGAAAAGAGGAAGGCCACAATCAATTCAAAATTAAATTGCCCAAAGTGACAAAACCCCCAAATTCTAGGTTTTGTGTTCTTCAAATATTTTTGGCAATTTGTGTGTGGAGATTGGGAAGAAAGAATGGGGTATGGAGTGGTGGTTGTGAGTGGCGGAGGGTGGTTATGATTGGCGGAGGGTGGCTGTTAGTGGCGGTGAGCGACAGTGGTTTGGTGGTGGAAAGGCTGAGGGCGGGGAAGAGGAGCGGGAGAAGACTAAGAGCAGTGGCAGATTGTGGATGTGTTTCTGGAAAAAAAGGTTTAGACTATAACTTAAAGCAGACCTGTACGACCGTCGCTACTCATGATGGGTGGTCTCGAGGGGCGTTGGGTCTGGCTAGGCTCGAGGATGAAAGATGACACCTCGAGGGCTCGCGGCTTCGAGGTCTCGAGAGGCTAGGCTCAAGGATGAAAGATGACACCTTGAGGGCTCTCAGCTTCGAGGTCTTGAGAGGCTAGGGTCGAGGATGAAAGATGATACCTCGAGGGCTCGTGGCTTCGAGTTCTTGAGAGGCTAGGGTCGAGGATGAAAGATGACACCTTAAGGGCTCGTGGCTTCGAGGTCTTGAGAGGCTAGGCTCGAGAATGAAAGATGACACCTTGTGGGCTTGCCGCTTCAAGGTCTCGAGAGGTTTAGCTCGTGACCCAGCTCGAGGGTTTGCGGCGTCAAGGTCTTGAGGGGGTGATGTATCGAGGACTGGCCTCGAGAGGGTGATGAACTTTCTGGTTTGGTTCAAGTCGAGGGTTTGCAGCCTTGAGGTCTCGAGGGGATGATGTCTCGAGGACTGGCCTCGAAAGGGTGATGGACTTTGTGGTTCAGCTCGAGTCGAGGGATTACGGCCTTGAGGTCTTTAGGGGATGATGTCTCGAGGATTGGCCTCGAGAGGATGATGGACTTTCAGGTTCTGCTCGAGTCAAGGGTTTAGGGCTTCGAGGTCTCGAGGGGATGATGGAATGTCATGTTTGGCTCGAGTCGAGGGCTTGCTGCCTCAAGGTCTCGAGGGTTGGTCTCGAGAACTGGCCTCAAGAGGATAATGGATTTTCAGGTTTTGCTTAAGTCGAGGGCTCGGGCTTCGAGGTCTCGAGGGGATGATATCTCAAAGGGTTGATGGGATTATGGGTTTGACTGGTCTCGAGGGGTTAATGTCTCGAGGGCTCGCGACGAGGCTCTCATGAGGCAATCATGACTCGCTAAAAGTGGAGGCCGGGAGCTGAATTTTAACACAATATTTCTGATTACATCGCGACTTGTAACCACTTCGTGGCAGCTCATGAAAAGTGGAGGCCGAGACCTCCATTTTTATACAAGATTTCTATTACATTGCGACTCGCAACCACCCCATCGTGACTCGCAACGAGGCCCTCACGACTTGCAAAAAGTGGAGACAGAGACCTCAATTTTTAGCCAAATCCTTGATTTGGTTGCAACTTGCGACTAGGCCATCGAAAGGACATAGCGACTCGCGATGAGGTCCTTGCGAGGCCATCACGATTCGCGACCAGTTCTAACCTAGTACTTTGAAAATTTTTCTGATTCCTTCTCTTGTCCAAGTCCTTCCTTCTTGACTCCAAGCCTTTCTCCCTTCAAAATTGTTACAAAATCATGGAAAAAAAACCCGTGAAAAGTATAAAGCAAAATAGTGAAACTTAATGACAAAATCCAAAACCAAACTACATCAACGGAGAGTCACGAATGGCGATCCAGATGATCAAAACCAAGTTTATTTAACATCATCAGCACAACTTACTCCCTTTTCTTAGGTTTTACTCACAAACTGGATCGAGGAGATCAACATCTTCTCCTTTTTCTGGCACAAAATTCTCGTGGTATGGTTTCAAATGTTGTCCATTAACCTTAAATGTATTGGACTTAGCTCGATCTAGAATCTCCACCGCGCCATGTAGGAATACCTTAACCTCTTCAAAAGGACCGATCCATCGGGACCTCAACTTACATGGGAATAGGTGAAGACGAGATTGATATAGGAGGACCTTTTGACCAACGTCAAAATCCTTCCTAATGATTCTCTTGTCGTGCCACACCTTTGTCTCCTAATGATGTTCTCATAGGACTCCCTCCAGATCTCATCCAGTTCATCCAATTGTAACTTCCTATGCAATTCGGCCTCATCTATATCAAGATTGAATTCTTTGACCACCTAGTAAGCCTTATGTTGAATTTCCACCAGCAGATGACAGGGCTTACCAAAAACTAACCGGTATGGTGACATACCGATTGGTTTCTTGTAAGCCGTCCTATACGCCTACAAGGCATCATTCAACCGAGGTCTCATAAATTCAATACCCCAAACATCAAAGATTTCACAATATAGCATAGGTTTTTGGGGCATCTCATTTCTAGATGAGATATTTCCTACCTTTTTACACTTGTCACAAGCCTTACAAAATATGTATGCATGCTTATTCAAAGTAGGCCAATAAAAACCACTTTCCATGACTTTCCTAGCGATTTTTTTAGCTCCAAAATTACCCCCGCATTCATGAGAATGACAAAAAGTTAGAATTGAATGCGCTTCATTATCAGGGATGCTTCTCCTAACAACTTGGTCTACACAATGCTTCTACAAAAAGGGATCATCCCACACATAACATTTAGCATCGCTCTTTAGCTTATCTTTCTGTGCTTTAGAAAAGTGAGGAGGAAATTTACCAGAGAAAAGAAGATTCACAATGTCGGCATACCATGGTTGGAGGTCCCTGATAGCGAACAATTGTTCATCGGGGAACTCCTCCCTTAGTTGCTCCTCCATTAATATATTTACCTCACTATCTTGGCAAGGTGCCAACCGGCTTAGGTCATTAGCCACGAGGTTCTCCACGCCTTTCTCGTCTCACACCTCTAACTCAAATTCACTTAGGAGCAGAATCCACCTAATCAATCTTGGCTTGGACTCTTTCTTCGTCCTTAAATGATGAAGTGCTGCATGGTCAGTGTACACAATAACTTTTGTACCAAGCAAGTAAGATTGAATTTTTTCCAAAGAAAATACCACTGCTAGCAACTCCTTTTCGGTGGTGGAATAGTTTCTTTGGGCTTCATTGAGAGACATGGATGCGTAGTAGATGGCGTGAGGCACTCTCCCCACCCTTTGACCAAGAACCACTCCAATGGCGTAATCACTAGCATCGTACATAATCTCAAAAGGCAATGACCAATCTGGGGGTTGTATAATAGGGGCCAAAACTAACCTTCCTTTCAATGTATCGAAGGTCCCCTCTTTACAATGCCCATCCATCACAAATTACACCTCTTTTTTTAACAACTTGCATAAAGGATATGCTATCTTCGAGAAGTCCTTGATGGATTGGCGATAGAATCCTGCATGGCCAAGAAAAGAGAGCACTCCACTCACTTTAGTAGGATAAGGTAAAGTTTGAATTGTCTCAATCTTTGCCTTGTCAACCTCAATACCCTTAAAGGAGACAACATGGCCTAAAACAATACCTTGAATGGTGAAATGTAAATTTTAAGAACTTGTGCCAAATTTGCTAAATAGTTGTCAAAAGAATTACCATGAATGGTGAAATCATCCATGAATACCTCGACAAAATTTTCAACAAATTCTGTGAAAATCATTACCATACACCTTTGGAAAATTGCGGGGGCATTACATAACCCGAAAGGCATGCGCCAGTAAGCAAACGTACCAAAGGGGCACGTGAAGGTGGTATTTTCTTGGTGTTCCAGGGAGATAGCCACTTGAAAATACCCCGAGTACCCATCCAAAAAAGCAATAGAAGGGGTGTCTTGCTAACCTCTCAAGAATTTGATCTATGAATGTCAATGGGAAGTGATCCTTCCGGGTTTACACATTTAGCCTCCGGTAGTCAATGCAAATGCGCCACCTATTTTGAACTCGGGTGGACACCATTTCCCCCTTCTCATTTTTGACCACCGTCACCCCACTCTTCTTGGGTTTCACTTGAGTTGGAATCACCCACTTGTACTTGCGGTCACTTGGAAATGGTTTAAGCTCAATCACCGGAGCCTTCACAAGTAATGGGAGGAATTTTGGTTCTTCGGGTTCCTCTAAGACTAGAGCGTCGGGACTTTGCACCACTTCCTCAAGAATGCTTAACTCCTCAATGCTTTCCTTCAAATTAGTACTTATGGAATACACAAGACATGCATTTTCAACATCATTTTCCAAAGCAACTAACAAGGAATCATCACCACTCAATTCAAAAACATCTTGCACCACATTGTCAACAAAATCAATAGCATGGCAAGAATACTCTTCAAGAGGATACTTCATAGAGTTATTTATGCTAAACTCTACTTTTATCCCATAAAATTCCATGGTGAGGGTACCATTATGCACATCAATGATGGTCCTAGAGGTCTTAAAAAATGGCCTCCCCAACAAGATTGAGGCGGCATGTTTATCATGCTCCATGTCTTGGACATAAAAATCTGTGGGGAATATTAAGGAATTCACCCTAACCAACACATCCTCGACGATACCCTTAGGGTGCACACTAGAATGATCGGCTAGTTGGATCACCACCCCAGTTTTTTGCAAAGTACCAAGATTGAGACTTTCATACAAAGAATAAGGAATCACATTTATCGGTGCACCTAAGTCAAGCATTGCTTTTTCAAAATGTGTATTTCCTATCATGCAAGGGATCGTGAACATGCCGAGATCGCTACATTTAGGGGGTAACTCCCTTTGGCACAAAGCAGAGACATGTTCACTTCTCCCATTTTTAAGCTTATTCTTTGTTCTTTGTTTCCTATTTACTACACATAATTATTTCAAAAATTTTGCATAGCTAGGAATTTGTTCAATTGTATTCAAAATAGGGATATTTACCTCACACCTACAAAAGACTTCGTAGATGTCCTTGTTGGATTTCTTCCTCCTTTTGTCTTTTAGAGCTTCCAGGAGTGGTGGCTCCGGAACATATGGAGGAATATCCACTACTCTTTCCTTCTTGTGAGGGGGGGGATGAAGGTTCGGAAAAGGAGGTTGATTTCTCAATGGCGATCTCCTCTTCCTTCCCTTTTCCGTTCCTTGCTTGCTCCTTGGCCTCCTCCTCGTTCTCATCTTTCCATTCTTTCTCAAGCATTTCAAGATTCCTAGGTTTGTCCTTAAAAACTTCACCAACCGTAGAAGATTCAACCTCTTTACCACTTCTCAAAGTGATAGCACTTGCATTTTGTCGAGGGTTGATCTCCGGTTGGGAGGGTTGCTTACCCTTTTCCCGGGCTTCCATCCAATTCACCACTTGAGCTATTTGGCTCACTTGAGTTTCCAAGTTCTTGATACTCGCCTTGGCTTCATCTTGGAATTTCTCACTTTTTCTGTGCACATGCTCAACCGGTGAATGGCTTGCATCACCTCATTCTTTGTTAGCCCCGAGCTCTCCCCTTGGTCTCGGGGTTTGTCTTAGAGCCTTTGAAATTGTTGTTGAGGTGGCCTATATTGTTGTTGAGGAGGCCGATATGGTTAAGGGTTTTGTCTTCCTTGAGGGTTTCCAAATAGGAGGTTCGGGTTATCACGATTTCCCAAATTATACGGCCGATTTTGGTACCCTTGGCAGCCTTGGTAGCCTTGGTTACCTTGGTAGCCTTGCCCACCTTGATATCCTTGGTTGCCTTGGTAGCCTTGATTCCCTTGATAGCCCATGTCACTTACCTCTTCAATATAATCCTCTTACAAAGTGGGGCAAGTGTCCGTATGATGCGCCAAGTAACAAATTTCACAAGATTTAACATGTGGCGCATTCCCTGGCTTCGTCATCAACGATTTGACCATAGATGCAAGGGCTGAGACTTGATCCTCGAGCTTTCCACTATTTGAAGAATCACTTGCGGGCATTGGATTTCTCCTTCTCAAATCGGCCCCTGAGCTAAAATTTCTCAATTATTCCGCTAGCTCTTCATACAATTGCATAGCTTTAGAGGATGTTTTGTTTCCAAGGATGCCACCACAAGAACTCCTTACCAACCTTTGATCTTCATCAAGAAGGCCATTGTAGAAGTAATAAACCAAATCCCCCTCCGAATAACTGTGATAAGGGCAACTTGCAAGAAGTTTCTTGAACCTCTCCCAATAGTCGAAAAGTGATTTTTCATGCCATTGGAGGATGTTGCTTTTAAGCCAACTCTTAATGCTCTTGGGCAGTAGGTAGTGGAGCCAATCTCTTGCACACTCCCTTAGTGTGAACGGGAATGCCTTCAACTTGTAGAAATCTTCGTCCATTCCATGGGGGACCGTACCACCACACAAGAAGTGAAACTTGGGGAGGTGTTTGTTGGCATTCTCTGCTTGCCTACCAAGAAAGAGGGGTAGCATGTTGATGAACCCGGTCTTTATCTCAAAGTGCCTGTTTGGTCCAACCACGGGATACTCGATGCACATTGGTTGTTGATCGAGGTTGTGGGCCATGATGTCTCTTAACAAAGTAGCCCCAAAGGAATCTCTCTTTGGTGGAGAGGAGAAGCTCGCCCTTGGAGAGGAGGATGCTCATCTTCGTGCTCAATTTGATGTTCCATAGAGGAAGATATATCCACAAAATGGTCACTAGGAGGGGTGACATTCACACTTTCCAAAGAAAGCCTCCTAGCCCATCTCAAATTCAACTCTAACTCGGGGTCGTAGTGTAGGGTTTCTTGTGAAGAGGACCACTTACGAACAATACACCAAGAACTCAAACAATACGTCTCAAAGCCAAGTAAAAATGACAAATAAACTAAAAAAATCAAAATAAAAGAAAACTAACAAATATTTAAAATTAGCATATAATCACACATAATATGCCCAAACACTTAAAAATAAACGCCTCTTCCCTGGTAGCGGTGCCAAAATTTGGGAGGTCATCGCCGTACCTCTCAAAGTTAATACTTTTAAGCCCTAATGCTTCCTATCTACAATTAAGTATATAATGGCAAGTCGGGGTCGTCCACGAGAAGAGGGATTTTTTCATGTGTTTAAACATATATAGGGGAAAACATACTAGGCATATATATATATATATATATATATATATATATATATAAGCATGTAAACAAGGGGGTTTTTGGTTGGTTTGATCCTAAGTTATCAAATTGAAATACAACAACTAGCAAAGCAAGAGAACTATACTAATCATTCAATACAACTAAAGATAAGATGTAAATAATAATAAACGGAGCCTTAGGGCAATCGATTTCCACTTCCAAACTTCATATAGCTCATTGATTCATTCACTCATTCAATTACATTTATTGACTATGGGGAATAATATCACTTCTCATTCAAAGATAAACATTCATTCCTCCTTAAGAGTAGTTTGCAAAGACAAACAGCGACCACTTACAAATCTCATTAATAATCAACCTAGACAAACAACATTATAGGGGTGTTTCATCAATGGCATTTCACCCAAACGACCATAGGTTTAATAATAACAAGCCTTCTACAGAAGACATAGTCATTTAACCAAACAAAGCATTCATCAGATTAAACTTAGAACAAACAACATTCAAGGTTCAACCTTTCTTTGCATCTATATGACAAATATGGGAACAAACCACATTAACATACTCATCTAGCTAGAATTACCACACATTATACACAAGAAGTTCTAAATCCATGCTTTTGGATTTCCATATCAAATGAGTTAAGAAATTTGCAACTTTCCTAACACCCTAACATTTCAATCTTACAAACATTTCATATACTCAAACAATCCATGATATAAATGAGGTAAAACACAACATTAATGGCATGGTAAATGCTCTCCAATAAATGTTCATAAATGAGCAAACATAGAATCTTACTACATAAGCTTGGAAGCTTCAATAAATTTCTCCCAAGAACTATATTTAGCTACAAGAGTTCATACTAATTAATTCTAAACAACCAAACATAATACAATAGAATTCAAAGATGAAAATGGAAGAAAATAGGGTTCTAAACAGTACCAAAACGTAGATGAAGAAGATGTGAATGAGAGGAAAGAGAGTGCTATTTATAGTACAAAAAGGATAAGGTGAAATTATGGCCACCCGTTGGTCGCGAGTCGCGACGGGCTTATCGCGACTCGCGATGGTCTAGGGATGAGGCCATCGTGACTCGCGACGAGTTCCAAAATTTTGTCTTGTTTCCTTTTCTTCTTCTTGTGGTACACATTCTTCTTCATAGAAATTCCTCTCATTTTTCAAGTCTTCAATGTCTGCAAAAATGGTCTCCAATGGCCTCCGGTCTTCATGTCTTCGAAGCAAGTCTTCAAAAGTCTTTGAAAATGTGATCTTTAATGGCCTCCGGCTTCATGCCTCCGTGTTCTTCCCTTGTCACGCAAAATCCATTAGAAGAGGTAAAAGAGCGTAAAGTTGCTCTTACCCCCTCCTAAGAGAATTTCAAGGTAAAACACAAGTTCTTGATAATAAAAGAGCACAAAAGTGACCCAAAATAATATTAAATTATGCATATAAAATGGACATATCACACTTTCCCATACATGTCATGTACGGTGCTCTTGCAATCATCCATCGGTACCGCCTCAATAATTATGGAAGTACAACAATGGTTCGACCATTGCACAGATCTGGTTCTCCCCCATAGGATTACGTCCCGGGCACTACACCACGAAAACTTTACCACCGAGGCCTATAAATGAGGCAAAGGGAGGTAGGCGCCTTATCGATAACACTAGGACCTCTTACAACCCTAGCTTGCTATATTTTTCTATCTCTACCCGTAACCCTTTAGACCAACTCACTAGCTAAGACGGGTGTGCTATCATTGTAACGGTAAATCTTTTAAAAGACCTACGTGCACACACTCACGTGGACCCGGACCTAGCTACCCATACCACATCCAGGTTTCTCTTCCAAGGGGGATATCAATATTTTTACCAACATAATATAGACTTGTGTGTGCGCTAATGGAGTGTATCATTCATACAATTATTACATTCAAGAACAAGGCATCATAATATCACAAGCACTTAAATAAGGATAATCAAATGAATCTCACAGTTCCTTTGGCTACGATTTCCTCTCTGGCATGATTCCCGAAACTCTCTCTGTAATACGATTCCCGATCATCTTCCTCGCTCTCTGCTCGCCGATAACGGCTAACTCGCCGGGAACGGCTAGACTCAAAAGCTAGGCCGGTTTCCCTTCCTACTATGCCAGCTGATATGGCAGCAACCTCTAGTAATCAAACACCCCCCAAAACCTTCGCAGCGGCACTTCAAAACAAATCTCCGCCCTTATCCAAAATTCTTCCTGGTAACCCAGAGATTGTCCCTAAAACGCATCACTTGGGGGATCCTTCATGCTTATACTCTGACGACCAAATAGCCACTCTATCTGCCCATTACGCGAATGCTTTGGCGGGTAAGTTCACTAAAGGAAGAATTTCTATGGAACATCTGGAGAAGGCTTTCAAAACGGTGGGTTTCGAAGGTAAGTACCAGCTTGGCTCTCTTGATTATAAACATGTTCTAATTAGGTTTGAGCTAATAAACGATTATCAAAGATGCTGGATGAAATGTGTATGGAACTTTAACGGCATTTCTCTTAAGATACTCAAATGGACTCCTGAATTCTCAACACATATAGAATCACCAATAGTTCCTATCTGGTGCACTATTAGGGAAGTCCCCTTATACTACTATAACTCAGCCTCTATAGAGGCAATAGGGAATAGCATAGGCAGTTTTATAAAAAATGATCTTGCCATAGATATGCTTACAAGGCCATCATCAATTAAATTCTGTGTGGAAATAAATCTTCAAAAACCATTGAGTTATTATATTAGGCTGGGCTCTGTGTCTAATAACAGGAAATACCAAATCGAATATGAGGATGTACCTCTCTACTGTGATCACTGTGCAAAAATAGGTCATTCTCTGTCTCAGTGTAAAGCCAGTCCTTTGTCCAACAATGGTAAAATTCAGGATACAAATCTACCTCAAAGTTTACCCCAATCCCACTGGCAGGCTACTGGTAAGAAATTTGATAAGCCTCCTTTGATCCTAGACTCTTTGGATGATCAATCCCTCCCTGTGATGGATAATACTGAAGGAACTTCTATTAATCCCAACCATAACCTACCACCTAGTTCACCCTCTACGGTTATCAAGACTACTGAGAGATCTCCTATTACTAATACCCAATCTCAGGATAGTCTGGAAAATTCTATCTCAAGGTTACTAAAAGATACGGCTACTTCCAAACCAACTCTACTGGCATATGCTAAAGATGATATCCAGATTGGATCTTTTACTCTATCTATGTATAGCCCAAATAACAAAATGCACTTTCCTAGCCTGGAAAGATGGCAAACAGATTCTCTATTTTGCAGGTTCTGGATAATTGCTCTAAGGAACAAGAGGATATGACTGAGGCTGTGTCAAGGATGGAGGTCAATTCTGGCCATCAAAATCTTACTTCTTCCTCTCCTACAGGTAATCAGCAAGGTAAGTCCAAACCTAAAAAGAATAACTAGCTAAGCCAATTAAATAGAATGATGCTTAGATCAGCCACAAAAAGTAACAAATCTTGTGAACAATGATAGTTAACTGTAATGTAAATTTCTTAGTGTGGAATCTTAGAGGCATGGACAATTCTATGCTTAGGTTACTAATCTATGCAAACTTAAGAAAATACAGCTACTATGTATCATTGAACCGATGCATGATAATACTACTTGTCAAGCATATATGGAGAAACTCTCTTTTGCCCATAATTTGACTTCGCATAATGGGAAAATTTGGTTAATGTGGTCTAAATCATTATCTATCTCTCTGCTATCCTCTCATGAACAATTCATGCATGTCACTATTTTACATCATCACCTTAACTGGCACATGGAAGCAGTTTTCATTTATGCTCTTAGGAATAGGGATGGTAGAAAAGCTTTATGGAAAGAGCTGCAGCCTATTTCTAAAGGAGATACTATTTTTATTGGAGATTTTAACTCGATCACCTCTCTGTCTGAATACATAGGTCCTAGTACACCTGGCTTAGGAAGCATTAGAGATTTTAACTCTTGGATTAACTCGAATGGAATACAAGAAATTAATACGGTTGGTAATATTTTCACATGGTTTAATTCTAGGCTAAGGAACCCAATTTCCAAAAGATTAGATAGAGGAATAAGTACAGGGCTACGGAACCCTAGACATGGAGTTCAAGTATTTCATTGAATTCCACATCATAGGGTTAAATAAAAAATAAAAAGGAAAAAGGGAAATAACCTAGAGAGAAGAGAGAGTGTTTCTCTCTCTAAGTTACTCTTCAAACTACAAGTAAAATGATAAAAAATGATCCAAATATTCTAACCCTAGTAGACTAAGGCTATACTTATAGTAGTAGGGGATTTTTCCTGAAAATAGGCCCAAAATGGGCCAAAACCCTAGCATCAACTGCCTGGCCCAGACTGCTCCTGATTGCAAGACCCGCACCGCCGACGTGGCCTTGTACCGGTGAGGTTAGTGGGATCTAGCAAGGCCATGCTAGGCGTGGTCTATGTCGTCTGGCGTGGCTTATCCTTTGGAGAGATTCGGTTTTTCCCTCTGATCCACGGTCCGTGTCGTTTGGCCAGGGCAGTCAACCGAATCTTTGTCTTCCTCAGATTCTTGGCACATGCTACTTTATTTTTTGCACCTCGTGGACTGGTCTTGACATTTTGGACTTGGAATGGCGTGGGCCGTGTGAAACGGAGTGGTCCACTCCCATATTTTGCAAAATTTGGGAAGAAAAAGGTAACATGCGGACTTGGCCTACAGGTGTTGGCACAACTCGTGCTTCTTGGTGCGTCATGTCAAAGGTCCTCAGAACGGGCCGCATGGTGTGGCGTGGGCTGCTCGTGCTTGGTCTAGTACCTTCCTGAGTGGCCTGTGCCTGCTCGTTGCTGCTTTTGCCGGCTAACTTCTTTGTTCCGCTACAGATAAACCATTGGTCAGATTTGAGAATTCTTGGAGTCGAGTTCATAGCGCTCGAGAAGACGAATCCAATGGACCCAACCTGTAGTGTTAATTCCTCTCAGATATCTCTTAGAACCTTTCGCCACTCCCAGACAACAATCCTCATTTCTCTTTTGGCCGTTAAACTTCAATGCTACCTATCTTTGGCTCAATCATTTTACTACCACGATTTAGTGTTTGTGGCCTTCATCTACTACCATTCTGATGGGAATGGCCTTGAACATCTTCTATTGTCCTTGCGAACGACCTTCAATAGAAAATGTGACAAAAATTACCCACGAGCAACCTAATAATGAGGATTACAAAGATATAGGTGCCCGTGGAAATGAGGTATCCATTAGTACCAATTAAGTCTACGAAGCACATGATTTTGAAAAGAAAACCAAACATGGCCGTCTAAACCCATTGTCACGTAAACTTTACTATTTTTTTTAAATAAAACCATCCGAGGATGGGGGGGGGGGGGTGTTTATTAGGCTCCCCAAGCCGATTAAATAAGCCAAGTTAGGCGCTGAAAGTTTACAGATGTTACAAGTTGATCTTCCAAATGATGATCCAAGAGCTAATAAGGAGCTGTTAAAGCAAAAGAAGTTGCTAACAAAAGCGGTGAAAGCAACTGATCTAAGCTAGAGTTTATCCATGTACAAAAGGAGTAATTCTAAAGTTACCCTGTAGCCGTAATACTAGCAATCCATAATGAAAAACACGCCAATAGCTTCTGAGGACAAGGGATATACTCCCACAACAAAACCAGCGGACTTCCGGGATGAAGACACAATGCCTATATTGAGCACCCCTTCTAAATTTCTTAACTAGGACCCTGTACACTCACACGATCGCCCAAGTGGTTGGGCCTCTGACTTATGCTCATGCTCTTGCCATCGTGAGTTCAACTCTCGGCAGCGGCAGTGTGGGGATTTCTCCAGTGGGGAGATCCCTTGTGTGCACCGAGTACAGTCGAGGGTCAGGGGCTCAATTACGTGAGTGCTGTGATTTACCTCTCTAATTTTGATCGTGGTGTCGATGCAACCGGGGCAATTGAGGGCGAGCTGTTTGATCGCCTTAACTAGGACCCTGTATCTTGTGCGACATGGATATCTCCCTATTAGCTTCCGTCACTCCTTTGGGTTTCCACATCTCACTTTGAGACACCATTGTGGCCATGTCAGCAAGTTAGCTCTGGCGTTCCTTCCTAGTATTTGAGTTAGCATCTCATTCACACACTTTTTCCTTCATCTTATAGTAACTGTGATATTTTCTCGAGGAGTAGGTCTCAATTTATTTTTTACCTTATACATTGCATTTTTAAAAATATATTTTTTATATCATATATTTTTATATTTTCACATTTAAATACACATTATTACTTATTTTAACTTATAAAATACAATATTTAAATTTTATAAAAAATTACAACATTTAAGGTAAAAGTACCTGTAAACTATTCATAAGCTTATGAAAATGACACACTGATAATTACCCTTTCTCGAAAGCCGATGGTCAAGATTAGTGTCCCTGTCTTATTCGCACTCATCGTCATACTGAATAACAAGATTATCAACAGAATTCCCAGGAATCTTCATATCTGCAAAACAATGAGGAAACAACAACTCGGTATGGAATGTATCATATCAACAATAATACAAAAATTTGACAAGAAAACAAACAACAATTTCACAAGCCATTAAAGATTAAATGACAACCTTGTTTTCTCCTTCACCAACCCAATTCCACATAATGGGCGATACTTGGCCGATAATTCTCATTGGGATTCCTCCCTCTGTATAGTTTCACATTTTGGAGCAGCTATTTCTGCCACAGCTGCAAATAGTTTGGTACTCTCACCACATTCCCGGTCAGTAGAGGATACGCTACTAATCTATGTGGAGTGATGCGGACTGCCTTGTGTTTCTTTAACTAGATTCACTAATAAGTTTCATCATCTCTGCTATAGATTAAAAGCTTTTGTAACCCTCTAACGATTTGCCGGTCTATTTTCATCTTTTGGAAGCAACAAGTGTTGCTTCACGAGCCTATTGCTCACCATTGTATATCACAACTTAGCTACGGCTGCTCTCACTGTCCTTTCATTTCTGTCTATTTCATGGCTTGGGAAGGCCTAATATATTTAATTTAATATAATTTTAAAAAAAACATAATGGGCGATAAGGGTCTTCACAATTTCACTATGTTTCATTAACTTCATCTTCAAGTGGGTTATTTTATCTAAAGGCACTCGATAATTCCACCCATGCACATGAATAATAAAGAACACCCAACAAATACATACCTATCCTTCCAAAGCCCACAGTTAATAGGAAAACTTTTAACTAGTTGAACCCCGATAATACTAGGATAAAATGTAACCAAATTCTCACTATTCTTAAGTTTTCTAAGCTGATAAAAAATTCTAAACAAACGCACCTTGAATAAATTCAATTTCTAATGAATCAAGATAGCCATTTGATCTGGTATAAATAGTCATTATCTGCTCTTCCGCTGCAAGAGGCGCTGATTGGGATTGCTTAAGCAGCTCACACAATCGTTGCCCTCTTGCCAATTGATTATGAGTAGCTTTATCAAAATTAGAAGCAAATTGTGCAAAGGCTTCTAATTCCACAAATTGTACCAATTCCAACTTTAATTTACCAGTTACTTGTTTCATGGCTTTAATTTGAGCCGCAGACCCAACTCTGGAAACAGAGATACACACATTAATAGCAGGCCTGATTCCATCATTGAATAGATTGGCGGATAGGAAAATTTGGCCATCCGTAATAGAAATTACATTAGTAGGAATATAAGCCGAAACATCTACCGATTGAGTTTCAACGATTGGTAAGGCGGTCATACTACCTTCCCCTAAACTAGAACTAAATTTAGCATCTCTTTCCAAAAAGCAGGAATGCAAATAAAAAACATCCCCTGGATAAGCTTCACGACCCGGCGGTCTTCGTAATACAAGAGTCATTTGTTGATAAGCTTGGGCTTGTTTGGAGAGATCATCATAAATGATTAAATTATATTTTTTACGATACATAAAAAATTCAGCTAGAGCTGATTCTGTATAAGGAGCCTTGTAATGTAGCAGGAGAATCTGCCATTTTGGCTACGACAATAGTAGATTCCATCGTCCCTCTTTCCTGGAAATTGGTTACTACCTGAGCCACTGAAGATGCTTGTTGACCAATAGCTACATAAACACATATTACATTCTGACCTTGTTGGTTGAGAATGGTATCTGTGGCTATTGCCGTTTTACCGGTCTGTCTGTCCTCAATAATTAATTCGCGCTGACCTCGTCCTGTAGGAATCATCGAATCAATGGAAATAAGCCCTGTTTGTAGATGCTCATATTTGAAATGTCGAGAAATAATACCCAGGGCAGGAGATTCAATTAATCGAGATTCAGAAGATGAAATTTCACCTCTACCATCAATAGGTTTAGCTATGACATTTATAACACGTCCCAAATAACTCTCACTCATTGGTATCTGAGCAATTCGTCCTGTTGCTTTTATAGTGCTTCCCTCTTCTATCATCAAACCATCGCCCATTAATACAACACCAACATTATTGGATTCCAAATTAAGAGCAATCCCTACTGTCCCTTCTTCAAATTCAACTAATTCGCCCGCCATCACCTCATCAAGATCATGAATACGCGCAATACCATCGCCTACTTGAAGCACGGTACCAGTATTTACAATTCTTTTCCTTTCTTGAGAAGATATTAATCGTATATCAGATGAAATTTCCATAATAAATGCAAATCCTTATGATATCATTTGCGGGTAGAAATTCTTGTTGCAACCAAATAATAAATTTTGATTAGAATCATTAGAAAAAAATATAAAATGATTTTGTCGATACAATCGAGTAATTAATCATTTAACAAGTAGGAAACTATATTTAGTATCATAACCTTGATTTTCCAAGAAATGAGATCAGTTTAAACTACAACCATGAGCAAGTCCATAAATATACTCCTGAAGAAAGATAAGTGGATATAGAAATACGTACTATTGAGATCTATCATGCTGTAAATATCTTTTGATTTGATCCATTTAATATTCTATTTGAAACAAAGGTAGAATATTTTCTAATTTTCAAATGATACATAGTGCGATACAGTTAAAAACAAAGAATTCTAGTAAGAATAGATATTCCAGAAGTGGGTATAAACTTATGAATGGATTCTCTATTCTTGCCTTTTCCATTTTGAGTTTTTGTTTGGGATAGCAAGAGGATTAGAAATCTTTTATTTTTTCAACCGAATCACTCTTTTGAGTTCGGAAAAAATTATTTTTATCAATATATTGCTTCCTTACCTGTTTGCATTGAATCTGACTGCCTTAGTGCTGTACAGTTTGTTAATGATCCTCTTAAAGCACACTGGAAAATGTTCCAGCTAGCTGATGATATTCACCAATCTTTGGGTGTAATTGAACTTGTGCACATTTACAGACAGGCAAACCTTGTTGCAGATTCTCTGGCAAAAGCTTGTCTTAAATCTCAGATTGACTCATCCCCTTTCAGATTTTCTATGCTTTCTAACTTGGTCCAAGGATTAATTAGGCTAGATCAGATTGGTACTCCTTCCTTAAGGATGGTTCATTAGATCGGATGCTACTGATTTCTATTGATTGTTTTTGTCGGTTCATATGGTATAAAATAGTCTCTGCTCATTGCACTGCCCCATTATGGTTTCAAATTCTCAGTAGCTAGATACTTTTGGTGTTATTGGTTCGCTCTACTGTTGTTCACGATGGATCTCACCACAGCTGGAGGACAGGCTCATTAGACTATGGAGAGTGATTCTGACTGCTTTGTGTCTAGTTTTTGCTATTCACTAACAAGTTCGATGATCCTCTTCTTTAGTCTAATAGTTTTTTGTTATCCTCTATCTATTACTTTCATAATTAGACATTATTTTGGAGGCAACAAATGTTGCTTCAAGAGCTTAGGGCTTCCTTCTGTAAATCTCAACTAAGCCTTGGCTTCATCTCTTTTTCTGTTTCTGTTCCTCTTTTGTTGTATTACACGGCTTGGGAAGGCCTAATATAATTTCCCCCATCTTCCTCTAGATGGTTTAAGAAAAAAAAAAGACACACATATCTCCATTTCATAATGGAGAATTAGAATAACTAGGATTAATTCAAAAAACCATGAATCCACTCATGGGGAAAAACCCATCCTGCGTTAGGCATTAATATATTTTCAACATCTATAGTCTGGAGTTAATTAAAATTTAATTTATAAGCTCGTTGCTTTGCCTATTCCTTCAATTAATTGAAGCCATGAGGCCCTATCCATTTATTCATTCAACTCAACTTTATTTTCTTCCGTTCCAAGAATTCAAACACGAGTTTTTTGTCCTGATCCGAAAAGAACAAAAGACTCTTCCTTAACCCGGCATGCTATTTTTTCCACCTATTCCTTTTTAAGATCACTCGTGGTCTTACAAACCTTACCGATGGTATGGATGAATACCTTGCTTCATCTAAATGTGTAAAAGATCCTAGTCGCACTTAAAAAGCCGAGTACTCTATCATTGAGTTAGCAACCCAAAGAACAAGAGAAATCTAAATAAATAAATGAATAGATACAATCAGAATGAATATAAACTTAACAAAGAAATCAGACGACAGAATTAAACCATTGAACTAACAAATCAAAAACAAAATTTTCTATATGGATTTAGAATAATGAAAAAACCAAATCAATAGCACGGAAATAAATAGATCCACTTTACTTATCACTATGAATTATATTTGTTCGATAAACTGTTATCAACATAAATGGTGCAAAAAGAATCTACCACAAAAAACAAAATAAATCCAATTGACACAATCAAAATAAAATAATATACAATTTTATTGTATTCACAATGCATTTCTACTTCTATTGTATATAGATACACACATAAAGAAGAAATGCATGCAAAATGAATAGAAATTCTTTAATCCACACTAATGAAAAATAGTTAATATATTAACTTAGGTAGAATATGGTAGAATAGGGAAACTTGACCCTAATTAGTTTTATTACATGTTTTCCCATTATTAGGTATGGAAAGGAGATGCTAAATAGATAGCGATAAGGGGGTGGGGGGGGGGGTGTGTAAATAAAAAAGAGTTGTGAAACATTATAAAAAGTTATATACAAGTTACTACCCCTCCCCCTCTCTATTGTAAGATTGCTAGATTTAGATAGGTTTAAATGATAAGAGATTTAGATAGTCATTTTCAGTTTTTATATCTAAATATTTCATTTTGTAACCTATGTTTAGTCTAATGGATTTTTGGTCCTTACGAGCATCTAGATTCCATTTTGTAAGCTTAATTTGTAGATTGCTCATGAGCACTTAGGATTGGTTTAGTGAAGGCCATTCAAAAGAATAGTAGAAGATGGAAGGCCACTCACAAAGTGGTTGAAGATAAAGTGAAGAAAGGAGAGAAAAGCAAAGGGTGAAGAATGATCTATGTTTTTAAGCAGAGATCTGAGAATTTTCCGATAAGAATTAGCCTCCAAGGGCAGTACAATTAGATTTCTCTTCTTGATTACTATAAAATCGACTACAAGAACTCCCAAAATGGATCAATGATTCACCCGGAGGAAGCAAAAGGAAAAGGGACTTTTTTCTATTGCGACTCACGACAAGTGTGTCGTGACTCGCGGAATGTTGACCTGAGAGATCACAATTTCCTGATCTGGTCGCGACTCACGACGGAGGCATTGCGACTCGCGATAATTTCCCTGCAACTTGCTTTTTACCCCATTTTTCTTGTACTATAAATAGCTTTTCACCCCCTTCTTCCCCAACTCTCTAAGCCCGACTTGGGGGCTTCAAAACCCTAGTTTTTCACCATTTTCTTCCATTTCTTCTTCTTTCTTTGTAGTTTTTCTATGTTATGGGTTTCAATTATCTAGCTTAGTTTTGTACTTGGAAGCAATTGATTGAAGCTTCCACACCTATCTAGTAAGAAACTCTATTTCACTCTTTCTTGAAGCATTTGTTATTTAGCATTCATGTGTTTAAATGTGATGTTTTACTTCATTTATGCTATGGGTTATTTGAGTATATGAAGTGTTTGTATGATTGAAGTGTTAGGGTGTTAGGAAAGTTGCAAATTTCTTAGCTCTTTGACATGAGAATCCAAGAACATGGAATTAGAATTTCTTGTGCTTAGTGTGTTGTGATTCTTGCTAGATAAATATGTTAATGTGGATTGTTCTCATGTTTATCCTATAGATGCAATGCAAGGTTGAATCTTGAATGTGGTTTGTTCTAGGTTTAGCCTAATGGATGCTATGTTTGGTTAAATGGCTATATCTTTGGTAGAAGGCTTGTTGTTATCAAATCTATGGTCCTTCGTGCATAAAGCCGTTAACGAATTACCTTTATGGTGTTGTTTTCCTAGAGTGATTATCAATGAGGTCTGCAAATGGTCGTTGTTTGTATTTGTAAATTGTTATTAAGAAGGAATGAATGTTGATCTTCGAATGAGAATTTTTTGCATTCCCAATAGCTTATGATTGTGATAGAATGAGTGAATGGTTCAATGATCTACATTAGGTTTGGAAGTGAATATTAATTGCCCCCAAGGCTTTGTCTTTTATAGTTTTTACCCCCTTTTCTTTGTTTGTTTGATGATTAACATAGTTATTTAACTTTGCTAGTTATCTTGTCTTTTATTTTCATAACTCAGGACCAAAACCAACCAAAACCCCCCTTTTTACTTGCTTTTAAATATCTCTCTCTCTATATATATATCTACTTCTAGCCTAATATAAACCTTATATGTTTAAACGCTTAAGAAAACCCCTCTTCTTCGTGGACGACCCCGATTTGCCACTATCTACTTAATTGTATTTAGTAAGCATAAATGACTTATAAATTATAACTTTGAAAGGTACGGCGATGACCACCCATGAACTTTCTTAAAATCCCACACCTTTTTAAAAAGATCCTGAACGGTTCCTGTAAGATGAGCACCCCTTTCAAGAAAATATAGAAGAGCAGGAACATTTAACTAAGTTTTATTTTTTATCGGATTATAAAAACCCACCTTTTGAAGATCTTTTCCTTCTCTTTGGGATTGAACATCAAATGAAACGATTCGATAGACAACTTATTGAGATAGATGTAGATGAACAATACCCCTCTTAGAAACGTATAGGAAGTTTTCTCCTCGTATGGCTAAAGAAAAAATAATTTGATCTGAAGTTTTTTCTATGTATACTAAGTATAAAGGTATATTATATAAAAGTATACAATTCTAAAAAATGACAAAAACATCTTTAAAATTATCAAATCAACTAGACTATTGTTTAAATATTTTTTTCTTCTTCGTTCTTGAAAATGAAAAAGAGATAATTTGTACTCATAACTCAAATCAAATAACTCTTAAATAGCTCAAAAAACAAAACAATGATTAGGAAATTTCATTTATTGAGTGGTATTTACGCCCGCCTTTTCGTTTGTCTCTGCTTTAAAAACTAGATTTAGATTCGAAAATCTGGCCCGGCAATTATTGAGATGGTGTTTCCTTGTTTTGGGATCCTTTATCAATCATTACGTTTAGACATCACTTCGGTGCTTCTTAATTATTTTTAAAATGGTAGCAACATAACCCTTCTTTTAGATTTCCTTCCATCCAAGAATCTTATGAACGATGGATTCCCGTGTGATACACTTTGTTGGATCGAAAAAGTTTGATTAATTCCAACCTTATTGATGTTGGATCCAAATCTGCCGAATGACTCATGCTATGATCTTCTACACCCTAGGTCTTCCCGTTCCTTCATCTGGCTTATGTTCTTCATGTAGATTTCAGACTGAATGACTCTATGAAATTACGTTGATACTTCCACATATTATGGGTAACGTAGGAGACATCTTTATTTTTCCCCGGGGAATCTTTAAAATTACCACTGCTTAGCTTTCAATTCACCTCTGACTATCAAATGAAATGTGAATAACCCGTCATCCTCTGTTTGAAAGAAGGGGAACTTCCGGCTCTATCGGTGCTTGAAACAATATTGTCTTCTCTATATTCCTATATCTCCAGAGTCAATAATTTTATATGAGGAACTAATGAAGTCATTCACTTGTTGCCGTTACTCTTTAGTTTTCTATTGAGGTCTATCCTATAGAGGTACTCAAATTGGATCAGTGATCGATTTCTAGGTTTCTTCGTAAACTTAATTGGTTACTTCCAATTACGTAAATCAATAGTTCAAAACGCACTCAAAGGTAGGTCATTTCCCATTTCAAGCTTACCGATACGATAACCAGATACTCAGGGATAGGTATATTCTTATCGTACATTAAGTGATGTCATAAACAGAAATATACCCATAGGGAGGGCTTTTCACCCCCTCCTCTAGCTGAGGAATCCTAATATCACAATCACCCAAAAAAATTGATACTGCTCCCGCAAAACAACTACGTAACCTTTAGTCATAATACTCCGACTATTATCAGTGACTCTTCCTTCGTCACCCTCCCATGTTTTGGACCCTTGAAAAGGAATTCCCCTACTAAGACACCTCCATCCACAATGTAGAGAGTCTTTTCATCCTGATCCTCAATGGTAATTTTTTTTTTGCTTTAACCATCCGAGGATGGGGGGAGTTTATTAGGCTCCCCGAACCGGAATTAAATAAGCTAAAGTAGGCACAAAAAGTCTTAGTTTGTTACAAAAAGATCATCCATTTGATGATCCAAGAGCCAAAATAAGCTCTTGAAGCAGTAAAGCACTTGCTTCCAAAAACGGCATTTCCACCTATTCAAAGCTAAAAAGAAAACTAAAGATCATCGATGTGTTAACAGAGGACTATCTTAGTATACCATCGAGCTGATGTACCATGAACAGGTCGGCGAATCGAGAATTCAAAACCCCTATTTGTCAATGATATGCCAGCCGAATGGTAAGTAAGATAAGGTCCGGTATAAACAGTGGAAGTCCTGGATACAAAATCCAGAGAGCAGCTATGTTGTTTGGGCGGCAAAGGTTTGCTAATCATCCTAGGAGCTGATTGAGGAGTGTAGAAGTGGAACAAAATTTCATAGATTGCTGGAGATGGATGTTCTGTAAACTATTGCTGGGAGAGAAAATAAACCTCGCCCTGCCACCATTGCCTTGCCACCGTTGCCTGACATCCGTATCCTATCCATGCATACAATCAAGATACCTGAATTAACAAGAAGAGAAAAACCAGCAGTATTTGTGCTAAAAACAGTTACCCATAATTTCAAAATAGTGAAAAAATACAGTTACCCTTAATAGCAAGCTGAGCATTCCTTTTCTAATTCCTATTGGTATTCATAGGAGATCCAAATCGAATCACTGGATAACCAATGCTATCAAGGGACAATAAACCCCTAAGGAAGAGGGGAATAGACAGAGTATCTAAGTCTCCCTGTAGGTGATTTTCCCTAGCAAATTTTGCCAAGAAATCGGCAGCCAAGTTAGCTTCTCTAGGGGTATGCTGGATTGGGTGTGTGAAGTGTTCTAAATTGAGTGCACTACAGATGGAGAAAATTCTCCAAGGGCAGCACAATGGATTTTGAATACCCCTAACCGCAGTTAAACAATCAGATTCAATGACATAAATACCTAAAGCTAATTCTGAACAGATTTCATATCCACTTTGAATAGATAATAGTTCAGCATGTAAGGGGGTTGGACACTGAAATGTTTTAACTCTCATTTTAACCACATTCCCTTTCCAGTCCCTGACTATGACTGCAGATGAGGAAAGACCACTAGAGATCCAAGATGCATCAGTATTAATTTTATACCCAGTTAGTGGTTTTTCCCAATACACAGCAGAAATAGCATTTTTCTTCTTTTGGAAGATTTGTGGAATGATTTTAGCCTGAATCCATTGCTTGTGCCTTTCTCGATTGCCTATCACTTGGTGTGCTGTGAATATTTGATAGATCGTATCTTTAATATCATGAAGATATGCATCTCTTGAGAAAGATCTATTTTCAAAAAGGATTTTGTTCCTATTAATCCAGAGAGTCCAAATTGTAACCAGTAAAGCAGCAGTTATCAAGTTGGCATGAATCTTTGATTCTGCCTTAAAGGACAAATAAAATTCCACTCTGCTTTTTAAACTCCTAAATCCAATTTGTTGTAACTGTAAAAGTGTATGAACACTTTGCCACACAACACAGGAAGAGGGGCATGAATTAAAAAAATGATCCAAGTTATCCGAATGGTTCAGGCATAGAGGGCATTTAGAAGCCAAAGAAAATCCCATTCTACATAGAATATTATCAAAAGGTAGGATGCTATTTAGAGCTCTCCAAAGAAGTACAAACATCTTTTTAGGTATGAAAGGGGACCAAACCTTTTTAAAATGTTGTATTTCTGGTCTTTTTTGTCTGAATATACTGTAAGCCGATCTAATTGAGAAATTCCCATCATTTGTTGGAGTCCAGACAAGCTTGTCTATGTGAGAGTATTCCAGCTTCACTTCCTGCAAAATTTGAAGGGTATTGGTAGCCAAATGAGGCTCCAGATTTGGTAGGATAGCAGTTTTGTTGTTAATGAAAGACCTAAGAGAGATGTCCTCGAAGGGAATATCCATCTCCTCAGGCCATTTATAACACAAAGCTCCATCTCCTGTCCAATTTGCATTCCAAAATGAACAATCACCAACACCATAAATAACTCTAGAAAAACTGTTGGCCGTGACAGTGATTCTACTAATTCTACCCCAAGTGTGGGATTTTTTGTAAGAGGCAGGTAGTGACCATAATAGAGATGACCATTGGGTACTATTAATTTGGAGCTTCCACCATAATTTACATGAAAAAGCATCTACTATGGCATTTAGATCCTTGAAGCCTATTCCATTTTCATCCACAGGGTAGCTCATTTTTTTCCAGGATCTCCACCTTTTTCTTTCAGAATTTTCACTGTTCCCCCAGAATAGACTAGATGCAATTGTTTCCATTTTTTTAAAAACTATCCTTGGGGGTCTTAAAACTGCAAAAATATGTGTTGGAATTGAAAGAAAATAATGATTAATCAAAATGATCTTACCGGCTGAACTTAGCCATCTATTCTTCCAATTATTTATCAATTTCTCCATTCTTTCTATTATAGGTAGGTAATGCACCTGAAAATTACGACCAGAAAAAATAGGGACTCCAAGATATTTAAAAGTTAAGGAGCCTTTCTTCGTTTCTAGTATTCTCCTAACAGATTGGACATTATGTAAAGATGTGTTGTAAGCTACAAAAAATTCAGATTTGGCAAAGTTTACCTTTTGACCTGATGTATGCTCATATGCAATAAGAAAATGTTTAAACCGCTTCAAACTGTTAGGCTTAGTACTCAGAAAAACAGCAGTATCATCGGCATACATGAGGTGAGTCAGGGGAGAACAAGAATTGGGGAGACTAAAGTATTGTAAATATCCTATGCTAAACATTCTCTTTAAGCCTCTAGAGAAAGCCTCGGATAATAAATTGTATAGGAAAGGGGAGAGGGGGTCTCCTTGTTTAATTCCCCTAGAGGAAGAAAAAAACCCAGATGTTACTCCATTAACTAGTACAGAAAAGTGAGCTGAAGCAAGGTTATGCATTATGAGTCTAACAAATTTACCATGAAAACCAAAATGTAGTAGAATGGAATTTAGGAATGACCAGGAAACCCTATCAAAAGCTTTTTGCATATCAAGTTTAACGATCAGATTTGAAACCTTAGGTTTCCTAGACAGTAGTCTGGTCATCTCTTGCATTTGAATTACATTATCTGAAATATCCCTTCCTTTAATAAAGGCACTCTGCTCAGGGGAAATTAGTTTTTGCATCAGTGGTTTGATCCTTTCCATTAACAATTTTGAGAAAACTTTATTAACAAAGTTTGATAGGCTAATTGGTCTAAAATCTGCAAATGTGATTGGAATTGATTTTTTTGGAATTAAAGTCAGCCAAGTACTAGAAATGGCTTTAGGTATGTTGCCATTATTTAAAAAATCATTTGCAGCTTCTAAAAGATCATCTTTAATGGTCTCCCAGAAAGAGGTTTAAAATTCTCCTGAGAAGCCATCTGAGCCCGGGGCACTAGATTTTTTAAGGTAAAAAACTGCAAATTTAAGTTCCTGGATACTAAAAGGGTGAAGCAGAAGGAAGTTCTGTTGGTCAGTTAGTACTTTAGGAATTTCTTGTAGATAATGATTAAGATAAGTTCCCTTTTTTGTGAGACATCCTCATGAAGTAATTCCTGAAAAAGTTGAACTCCTTCTTCTTTAATCAGTTGTGGATCTGTTATCCAATTCCCACTACCATCTTTAATTTTACTAATTCTAGATCTTATTTTTTTCCCGAATGGTGTGATGAAAGTAGCTAGTGTTTGCATCTCCATGTTTTAACCAATTTAACCTGGCCTTTTGCTTTAGGAAAATATTGTGTTCTTTCTGTGCTCTCAGAAGCATAGCTTTTGACTTCATGAGTTCAATTAAAACTGATTCATCTTGAGACTGCTGGAACTGTATTTCCAGGTCATTGACTTTTGTTTCAGATTGTAAAAGATTAAGATTTACATTGCTAAATTTGGTTTTGTTCCAGTCTTTAATTACAGTCTTAAGCCTCTTTAGTTTGTGAACAAACCTATGCATCCCACTGAGGGGGGATATTAATTTCCAATTTGAGACTACTAAAGCTTGAAAATCTTGTCTATTTGACCACATTTCTTGATATCTAAAAGGCCTTGGAACCTGTTCTACAGCAGATTGAATAGACAGTAATAGAGGGGAATGATCAGAAGTCATTCTATTTAGTACTTGTATAGAGCTGTTTGGAAAAAGTTCCAGCCAGTCTAAATTACTCAATCCCCTATCTAATCTTTGAAACTGTAGGTCCTTACATTTATCCCGATATCTATTATTACTCCAAGTGAAAGAGTTGCCTACTGTGGAGATTTCATGCAGGTCCATGTTAGTTAAGAATTCATTAAATTGTTACATGCTTTTCCTAGGTGTTAATTTCCTACCTTTATATTCAGTAACTGAAGCAACAGTATTGAAGTCCCCTATGTATATGGATGGTTTAGGTGTTGGGGATTGTAAATCAGTCCATAAAACTTCCCTCGACTGTCTATAGACACTAGCATAAATGAAGAAACAATTCCAGGTAACAGAAGTGGCATTGTCAGTTATTCTAGCTTGTAGAAACTGATTAGATTCCTGTAAGATGGCTAAACTAAAAACATGGTTCCATAAAATCCAAATTTTAGCATTCTGGGCATGGAGGGCATTTTTGTAACCAAGATCATGCATCAAAGTATTTAAATTCTGTTTATCATGCCATGGTTCAATTAAGCATAGAATGTCAATCTTGTGTTTCAAATTGAGAGCCTTTAATCTGTCCAGTGAAGTACCATAACCCCTAACATTCCAGACTAATATATTCCCTATTTTTGTGTATTTTATCATTTAAAACTTGGGGGGGTTGCTTTTTGTGATGATCTTAGTTTCCTAAGTTTCGTTGCTGGGGCATTACTATTTTTGCCCTTCTTGCCTTCACTTTTACTCAAAATATCTGATGTAGAGTTACTTACCTCCGGTTGAGTGATTAGTTCTACAATTCTACTCTATTCTTCTGAATTGATTGGGGATTTGTTTGCAGTGCTGAGATCATGCTCTGTAGGATCAATCTGCTCTGCATTAGGAGTAGACAAACATAATGCCAAAGTATCTACCTTTTCTGCACCTGTCTGGTGTGCCACTACTTCCTATGAATCCAAAGACTCATGAAAAATGTCAACTACTTCATCCTCATGGTCAGCTTGATCATCATCCTGTAAATCATTTAAAGTGTGGAACGCATTTGATATTGTGACCGTACTCTTATTAACTAATTTTTCCTGCATAGGAGGGAGTTTAGCCTGTTGAGTCTTTTTTCTCCAAAAAAAATTAGTAATTGGTTTTGAGACATCATGCAGTGAGTAGAAAGGAGTATTTCTTTTCATGTGACTAACTCTGAAAGAGTTAAAGTTATTTTCTACCAAAGAAGCTGAGTTCTTGTTTTGAGTTTGGAAATCAGTTTCTTTTTGGGAAACTGATAGAGTTGATGATCCTTCAAATTCAATTGTTACATTAGGGGAAATTCCTAAGATTTTCTGAGAATCAGCTTGGGCTGGAGCTTTACTAACCTTGTTCTCTTTGACTTCAGCTATGTTATTTCTATTTTTTCTCAGTTCTGGATGAAGGAAATTACAGTTTGCCTGACTGTGTCCAATTATCCTACAGTGAGTACAATATGAAGGCAACTGATCATATTCTATTGGGTAATCTGCTACTTTGTTACCAATTCCTACCACAATAGTAGAAGGGAGTTGAGACAAGAGGTCCACCTCTACACATACTTTAATAGCAGAGGGTCTAGTTAGTGCATTTGTAGCTGCATCCATTTTGAGAAATCTTCCTATTTGGCTGCTAATGCCTATAATAGCCGAGGTATTGTAAAAATGTATAGGGAGTTGGTGAATTGTTACCCATGCTGGAACTATGGAGGATTCAGCAGCTGGAGAGAAGTCCGGAGACCACTTCTGAACTTTTATAGTCGAGCCTTGAATCATCCATTGGCCTTTCATCCAACATCGCTGGTAATCCTCGCTATCCTGAAAATGAATTAGAACATGGCGATAGTCAATAGATCCTAATTGAAATTTAGCTTTGAAGCCGATTGATTTGAAAGCAGATAATAATTTCTCCATCGGAGGTTTCCCCCTATTGAATTTCCCAACCAACGCATTCTGGTAATGTGAGGCAAGAAGTCGCCTTCCTCCGGGGGGAGGATATAAGCAATCTTGCCCTTATATTCTGTGATAGGGTGCAGATTGGGCGTGTCGGGAAGAGAGGATAGTAGTGGGGAGGGTTTCGTGTTCAGAGATTGTAGAAAGCTTTTGTTAATGGGAGGGGTGGAGTCTGGAATTTGGTTTGGCGTCGGAGACGCCATGATCGGCAACCAGTAGCAGTAAAAATGACCGTTAACAGAGAAAGGTTTGAGGAGGAAGAAGAACAGTAAAGGTAGTGTGTGGTTTGCACTAAAATTCGCACGTAGGAACAGTAATTGTGTAGCTTCCAGTCACTGTAGTATATTTCTCACTTGTGCTCAATGGTAATATTAACAACAATCTGGGTAGCTTCACTACTGTACCCATCGTAACCCAGGTTAGTAGTTGATGAAGATGACTTAGAATGAACAACAACCATATTGGGAGAAGGGTAGATAAAGGAAAGTATACAATACTTAAACCACTACAAGATACAGGACCTATTACTTTGCCCCTTTTACCTCAGTTTTGTTGTTAACACCAAATAACTGAGTTAAAAATTTCTTTTACCTCAGTTATTTTTTTCCGAAGTAAATGATATTATTTACCTCAGTTATAAAAAAACCGAAGTAAGAAATTGGTTTTTTTACATCGGTTATTATTTGAACTGAAGTAAAAGGTTAAAAAATGAAGTAAATAATGTTACTGAATACCGTCCGACGTCGTATATGTTCTTTCAAAGGGTTTCCCAACTTTGCTAGTTATGTCGTTATTGGTGTTAGGTATTACGAACAAATAGCGAAGTCGCACATATGTAGCAATCAATACTGTCCTAGTTTAAACACAACTTGTACCCCATTTGTTCAATGTTCAATTGTGATAAACTAATAATTAGAAAAACAGTAGTCATGAAAATTAAAATCCTTAGAATTATATAGTACATAATTTAATTCGAATAAGAACTGTCTTAGTCCCAGCATAACATAAATTACAATACAATCAATCAGCACGGACAATGATGACCTTGAAGATGATTGACCCCCTAGCTTGTATCACCTTGAAGAACAAGGTGTCCCCGATGCGTATATTGTTTCCCCTATGGAACTCACCAAAACCGTTTGAGTAAATGTCTTTGACCCTCCCACCCCCGAGTAGTTCATATGCCACTCTATTATGCACCTCAGCACTATGGGGGTCTTCTCAGACGGCAGGACTAGTACAATCTCCCATGATATGTACAAAGTCACTGTGACAAATAATGATTAAAAAATTATATATATATATATATACATTTACATAGATGTATTTACATATGTATATACATATGCAATTTTCCACAAATAAAATTTATTTTAAAAACTTTACCAAAGTTGGTATTTTCCCAACGTTTAGCTGCTTCAAAGTGTAGTTGAAACATGAGCTATCAATAGAATGATGTTCAATGTCGAAGAAAAAAGGCTCTGGGTGCCTCAGTTGTGCGGTGAACTATACGAAACCAGATTGTATTAGTTGTTACAAAGTGTGGAGTTCTGTTAGGTAATGTATGTATATATATGTAAATAGGTGAAATAACTGAAAAATGGCTGATTAGACGATCCTTGGCTAGCCATTAGTCCTACATTAGAAGCAAAAAATTGAAGTGATGAACCACACTATGGAATGCCAATTGTGATGTCGCAACTAGTGTCGCAAGTGCATTTCAGTACAAAGCAGTGCTTTCGTCGACATGTCAATGAAATCTCGGTTCCGTGTCAAAAAAATTGAATACTTAACCGACGCAATACCGATTTCTGAGGGGGAAATCCAATGTAAACTCAGAGGCCAAAATCCGATGTTGATAACATTTTGGGCTAACTGAGTGTTATACCAAGATAAATCCAATGTCAGAAACTGAAGAATTAGCAACTTAAAAAAATGCGAGGTCGTACAACTATCAGACGAACTGAACAATGTCAGATAGACTACCGATGTCGCACATTTCACTGGTTGGTATGGGAAGAAACACATTACAGCAGAAAAAAATGAAGTTTCATCAACGTGAAATAGAATAAAAACCCCTTGGGTGACATACAAAAACATAGTACCAACGCTCAAAGTCAAGGAAAGTTCAATCTAAAAAATTCCAAGCCAAAGCTAGAAAGCAGGAAGAACAAAAAAAAATCACAGACCATAGATGTGACATTATGAAGTTTGAATTACAAAACTTACGTATCATGAGATTAGAAAAACCATACATTTTTCCCAATACACAAGAGAAGGGTGGATGGTGGATACCGTTGGAATTCGCTGGAAACTTGTGAAGGTAAGCTTGAATTGTCTATTGGGGTTACCATATTTATACATGTTTAGGAACAATGTCGTTTTAACTAGTGTTTGAAGTCCGATTGTTAAGTGCAATATCGCAGGTATGTCAGTACATGCAAAAACATACCGGCCTAAGACCAACGTCGCAGCTATATAAGCCTACCAACTGGTCAACAATTCCAATTTATAAATACAGTTCTAAATAACATTAAATAATATGTTATGTTAAATATTAAACATTGAATAATATTAAAAAATGAAAATTTTATTTTAAAAAATCAAATATAAAATACGTCCCAATTAAAACTGATCGAAATACGTGAAAATTAGTTTTGAATACATAGTCATGTGAAGTTTTAGACAACCCTCTAATGTTCACGGGGAAGAATGACAACACGGAAAACTACGGGCCCAGCACCATTTATGAGCTCGAAGTATAGTGTATCCCCAATCTCAAGTTCCTCTTCATCAAGAAACTTGCCAAAATCCTTCGGGGTTAGGGTCTTGAGCATCATGTTCCCTGAGTAGTGCATTTTATACTCCCTTCCTTTGCACCTAATCACAACATCCAACTTGTACGCCCATAGGAACTTAGAAATTATTTCTGGGATGTACTAATTATATACAAAAAACCATTGTTAGTACTTATGAAAGTAACATTTAGAAAAAGTTAATTGCAAATTCATTTTGTATGAAACAGGTAGGAATTACCATAATTGGGATTGACCCAAAGTTTGTCGTGGTTATAGTGTGTAAAAAATGAGGATATATGCTTGAGAATGTGCGACCCAGACTGTCATCATTTGAATCGCTCACCTCAATTGGTTGATGGTTGGAATCAGCATTGTTAGCCATGATTTCTGTAATTCATATTTTCGTGAAGGTAAAATGTTATGATAGTAAGAAAATGGGAAATAAAGGCATGAAATCTGTTATGTTGACCTACTCAAGGCGACATCGTGAAAGCATCGGTATAACCGATTGGCCAACCGATGAATATGCAAGTTTGCATTGGCTTGACTATCTACGGAAAGCATAGATTGCGATGTCACAAACAGATTGGTAAAACAGAAGCAATACCGACTTGTCATTGAAGTTCCATTAGAGTAGATAATGACAACACCCTTACAACATATTATGGCACCCCAATTCATAATGCAACACCCTAAGACCATATTCTAACACCCTAAAACCATATTCTAGCATCCCAAACCATAGAAACCTCAAAAACAATTAGCACATTCACACCCTAATCCAAACAACAATTTCAAGGATAAATAAAAACACAAAATTAAAGCAATATAAACACATGTGAAAACATACCTTATAGAAAATGGGTTGGGAGGAGTATTGAAATTTGCTAGAATAGTCAAAGTTTGATATGATGCATGAGAGATCGCCTGCATTTATACACTCTTTATGAAGCATTGTGACTTCCACCTAGGGAAAGCTGGCTTGGCATAGCTGTCGCACATACCGAACCCATAACGATGGGAGATTGTCATCGGCTATTCTAATGTGGGCCTCTCCATTACAATCCATGCACATAGAAATGGGCCTATGTTTGACCAATCTTCCTGCAAAGTCGCACCTTTTTTATTTAGCGATATGAATCCGACATAGGACCGACGTCGGCCCCTATGAAATTGGGCCTCAACATTTCAGCCCTTTAAGATTGCAGTTGGGCCCGCGTTTGACCTGGACGAACACAATTGACCTTCAAAGTGGGAAATTGTACATTGGATAAGGTTAATTTAAATTTATAATTGTCCATGACCTATAATAACGTTTGGTTTGATTGGAATCAATTTTCATATAACCGGTGAACTATTAATTTTTTACACTTAGGTCCCTCCTAGATGGCGAGGGAGGATGAAATACACAATTAGAGCTACCTAGTAATCTAAATTGTATTCTCATGAGTTTGATTGGGGGATGGCAAGGGTCCTAATCCCAAAAAGGGGTAATCGTCCGTCATATTTGGAGTATTCCATTAAGACCCTTACTATAAGCGTTATAAGAAAGATCGTTTCCACCACATAGAATTACATAAAATTTAATATTCTAGGTTGTTTATGAAATTCAAAGCTAAGAAAAATTTGTCCATCACACTTTGAAAAGAGCTAGTATATCGTGTAGATTAAATTGTAGACGATTACTTAGAAGTATACAGGGTTCATTCTGGATGAATTTGTGGAATTCCCTGTGAGACTGTGCAAAGTTTCTTTGTCAAGACTAATGGTGATTATGAGTTTGACTGGGGGATGGTAAGAGTCCTGTCCCCGAATCGAGGTAATCGTCTGTCATTTTTAGAGTATTCTATTAATACCCTTACTATAAGGGTTATAAGAAAGATCATTTCCACCGCATAGAATAACATCAAATTCAATATTCTAGGTTTTTTATGAAACTAAAAGCTAAAACAATTCTGTCCATCACACTTTGAAAAGCGCTAGTACATCATGTAGAGTAAATTGTAGACGATTACTTATAAGTATATAGGGTTCATTCAGGATGAACCTTTGGACTTCCCTGTGGGACCATGGTAGTTTCTTCGTCATGACTAATGGTGATCATGAGTTTGACTGGGGGATGGCTAGGGTCCCATCCCGTGCCATTCCCAAACTGGGGTAATCGTCCATCATTTTTGGAGTATTCCATTGATACCCTTACTATAAGCGTTATGAGAAAGATCATTTCCACCACATAGAATTAAATCAAATTTAATATTCTAGGTTTTTTATGAAATTAAAAGCTAAATTTTTTTTGTCCATCACACTTTGAAAAGCGCTAGTATATCATGAAAAGTAAATTGTAGACGATTACTTATAAGTATACAGGGTTCATTCAGGATGAACTTGTGGAATTCTCTGTTGGACCATGCTAGTTTCTTTGTCATGACTAACAGTGATTATGAGTTTGACTGGGGGATGGCAAGGGTCCCATCCTCAAACTGGGGTAGTCGTCTATCATTTTTGGAGTATTCCATTGATACCCTTACTATAAGCGTTATGAAAATGATCATTTCCTCTACATAGAATCATATCAAATTTAATATTCTAGGGTTTTTTTATGAAATTAAGAGCTAAAAATATTCCATCCATCACATTTTGAAAAGCGATAGTATATCGTGCAGAGTAAACTGTAGACAATTACTTTGATGACAATTATCAGAAATTATAATTTGGCCCCACTTGTTCGATTTCACAAAACCTATTTGCATGAAACGAATCACTACCTGACATCCTTGTGACCTCTCTACTATTGAAAATTTCCAGCGGGAACTGAAATTTTGAGCTTAAATTTGAAACAAAAATTCCCCCCAAAACCTTCATTACAATAATATCCAGAACCCACACAATCATTTCCCATCTCCAACACTTTTTCTCTCAACACAACTCCACACCATACTTTCCATTAACACCATTACAAATACTATAGAGTCCAATCTAATTTCTTCTATCAAATGTCAACAATTATTCTAGGATGGAGCATCTCTGGGTTCAAATAAATTTAGGTAGTTCATTTTGGCATCTCCTCAGTTGTATATGTTTTTTTCCACATTGACCATACATTGAATATATTCATGGAGTATGATGATTCTGGTTACATGTTATATAAGTTACAATTTTTGTTTTTCCAAAATAATGTCTTGTTTGTAGGGATTGTGGAAAAAATCAGAGATTATTGCTGCTTGTCGAATATAAATCAAATTTTTGTATGAACACAGGTTGAATGTGCGACGCCGCACTATGTTCATGGCCTTATACGATATAGAGATGAATGTTGTGCGACATTGCATTGTCCAAAATTGACATCCCATCTTGAATGTCCGACTTCGCTCGTCCATTAGTGTAATCGACACTGCTTCAGCAACTAAGGCTACATCGCTATAGGTCAGTAAAGGTACTTTTCCATGTCTAGAGTATTGTGTACATCATTCTGGGGCAAGAAAATTCTGAAATAAATTTTATTTTATGTATTTCATTTAATATGAAAAAGAGACTTAAGATGGACTCTTAGCTTGGATGCCGTAGGCATAGGCAATGGATGTTAAATATAATGAATAGTTCAGTTTCACAGTAACCATATGTATGTGAATATATTTTTGCATTTATTGGTAATGTAAGTTCAAGGGGGTTTTTTTACATCAGAAAATAAATACAATATTACAGTACGATTCTCCACAATCATACCGTGACATCGCACAAGCTAAGAAAGATAGAACACCTATGCAACTTTGCATTAAACAAAAATATACCGACAGACTACCGACTTCGATTGTTAGGGTTTAATTTCTTTTACGAGGTCACATATTCAAAATGATGTTGTATTGATTAGCCTCCCACGCCAGCATGTAGAAGAATCGGGTGCACTAGATCATGCAATCTTGCTTACAATCATAAGCGATGTCACACGTAAACTATCAGCATCGTCAATCTCATCGATGTCGCAGTTGTTCCAGTGCCATCGTTTGTTTTCATTTGATTGCAACTTCACCTTTTTGGGATGCCGAGGTTGATGGGAACGACGTCGAAGCTACGTGGTACTATAGTTGGCCTTGTTCGTTGGTGCGAGGTTGATCCCATGTAAAAGGTGGTCCAAAACTGACGTTGGTCCAAAACTGAGGTTAAAAAGTCATTTTTACCTCGGTTTCAGATGATGTAAAAGGTGTATTTTTTACTACACCCAAATTTACTTCGGTTTTCTGGGAGGAAAAAACCGAGGTAAAAAGGACTGAAAAACTGAGGTAATAGGTGTTGTTTGTTGTGGTGAACCTAGAGACAATAAGTTAGAATTTGTATACACTTTGCCTCTGAGATGCACAATAAACCTTCAAACAACAATTATGATAAGATTACCACAATTTACCACAAGATTTTACAGTAAAATCATTGAATACGAAGTAAAAAGTAACTTTTAGAGTTTTGTGTGCCCCTTCGATGAAATAAAAGAGGCGTGTGTCAATTGAGAATTAGAATTGTCTCACTTTGACAGAGGGAAACAAGCTTCATAATGACTAGAGGTTTCAAAACTCAATTTATATTGAATGAACCCCTATTTTTGGCCCATTCATAATTAAATCCCCAGTTTTTAGAATATTAAACGTCACTTATCCAACCAATATTCATCCACACTTCAAGTCCAAACATTAGGATAATTAGCCACTCGAGGGATAGGAATTTGACTCTGATATAAATGTTTTTGTACAATTCATACCTACAAAGCCACTCAACTTTGCGTAACTCACACTTAGAAACTTGTGCACACCAATCTAAAGATATCATCTCAAACAATTCATTATGCACATCAGTCTAATAATCTATATACGCTGTATTCCCATGACTTCGTGGCTGGGGGCTTATGGTATACACAACCCACCTGGTTTGGTCCGTTCATTAAAACCTTAGGGACGGATATTGGACATGACCCAACTGGTCCGTTCTAGCTAATAGAGTATGAAGAGATAACAAGTCAAGAAATGTGTAGCATCCAATTTGTCAAATTAAGGTAGATTGTTTAGCCAACAAAGACTCAGTCGAGCAATGCTACTAATGGGAACATAAGACACTACCAGCTTAAGAAGCCACGACTCCCCATATCCGGACCATGATCCAAAGAGAGCATGATAATTTGACCACAATCACACTGTGGAAGAACTATAAATAAAGAGAAGAAACATCTACAAAAGAGGGTAAGAAAATAATACTAAGTAAAGGGATACATTGTGATAGTATATCAACTTAAGCATAGGAACTTTATCGCAAAGACCAACTCAGGGATATTCGTAGGTATGGAGAAAAACATGGAATTTCCGTCAGCTTATCTTGGGTACTATCATTATCCAAAAGGAGTCAACCACATCACCAAATAATACTAATCTCTAAAATAAAGATACAAATTAACCTTCTGATACTCTACATTAGATAATGTAATGTGAAATACAAGGTTATAGCAAGGATATTGGTGAATAGATTGAAAACGGTAATGTGATATCTTATCTCCAGAAATCAAGTTGCTATTTACAGGGAAGATCCATAGCAAATAACTCACTTATAGCTCACAAATAATAGTGGGTTTTAGAAAGATGAATAAGGGTAAGTGTTGCAAGCTCTAATAATTAACATGACCATGACATGTGACAGAATTGCATATAGTTTCATAGAGAATGTAATGAGAGGGACGACCTTTCCACCATTGTGGATAGAATAAATAATTTTTGAAGGTAATTGCTCAAAACAATTCCACTTGAAATAAGGATTAAGGATGGAAACCTCCTTAGAGTGACTATAATTGGGTAGGATTATGTATCAACTGCATCTCTTTCTTCTTGCAGGACTTTATATTTCATTCTATTTTTTTTAGTACTAGGTTCAAGCCATGTTTGGAGTTTTGTATAGATTGCTGCCTATACCAGATGCATTGTTCTCGAAATAGAATAGTTACTGCAGCTGTGTTTTTAGCAAAGACCTGCCGATCGACCTTCAACAGCTAAGCTACTTGATCACCCGTTTCAGAGGCAGCTGAATGATAAAGAGGTTGCAAGTTACTTTCAGGACTTTTCTTGACTGATATTATTTGTAATTTTTTGATTCCTTGTATGTTTAATGCACAAATCGGAGTTCTAATGGATGATGTGGTTTACCAAGATAAAGTAAAAAGTATCTAGCGCACTAAGCGTAAGAAAGCACTACAACAGACAACACCTATTGCCTCATTTTTTAGTGATCTTTACCTCAATGTTTTCCATCAAAAACCATGGCAAATTTGGGTGAAAGTATACTTTGTACCTCATTTCAAAACCGAGGTAAAAATTACTTTTTTACATCAGTTTTGGACCACGTGGCAGATCTGGGACCAACATCGGTCCAAGAAAGTAGGGTGATTGTATTACACCGATAGCATCATCCTTTCAATCAACATCGCCGGTCATAAGAAGCGAAATTGATCACAGCAAGAAGGCATTCGATGGCACTAGAAACACTGCGACATCATAAAGATTGAAGTCACAGAATAATAGAAGCGACGTCACTCATGATTTTATGCAAGATAGCATGATCTAGAGCACCCTCATCATGTGCCTGCTGACGTGGGGGAGGGGGTAACTAATACGACGTCTTTTGAATGGATGACGTCGCAAAAAAATTCACCAGTTTATGCATCGTCAGTTGGGTGTCACATCATTACCGGTTTGTGCAACATTGGTTACGTGTCGTATATTTACCAGTTTATGCGTAGTCTCTGTTTGAATTGTGGAGAAATAGGTTCTCGTACAACAATATAATATTTACTATTTGATGACCAAAAAACACAAAACTTGAACATAAATTACCAATAAATGTCAGAATATATTCAAATAAATAAGGTTGATGTGAAAATGAATTATTAGTTGTATTGAACATCCCTTGCCTACGTGGTACGCCATTAAAACTATTAGGGGGATTAGGAAAATGAGTAGTACGTGCTAAGAGTACATCAATAACTCTCTTTGTCCTATTAAAACAAATACACATGAAGCAAAATTTATGTCAGAATTTGTCAGTCCCTGGATGATTTGCACACAATATAGTCAAGTGCCGGTGACAATGACCTAAACAAGGAAATCGACATCGTTTGGTTGACAAATTGATTTTGCTGATACCGATGGATGAGTGACGTAAGCCATACAAGATGGTGATGTCAGTTCGCAGACAATGCGAGGTCAGTCAACATTTGGCGCCATATCGTATAGGGGGATCAACACAGTGCGACGTCGCACATTCTACCTGTGTTCTTACAAAACATTGACTATTGTCATCAATCAACAATAATCTATTCTTTTTTCCCACTCCTTACAAACAAGACATTATTTTGGAAAGACAAACATTGTACATTATAAAACATGTATCATAATCATCATACTCCCTGAATATATTCAATGATTTGTCAATGAGGAAAAAAACATATACAATTAAGGATATGCTAAAATGAACTACCTCAATTTGTTTGAACCTGGAGATGCTCCATCCTCGTATATTTTTTGATATTTAGTTGAAAAAATTAGATTGGGATCTTTAGTGTTTGTAATGGTGTTAATGGAAAGGATGGTGTGGGGTTGTGTTTGGAGAAAATGTGTAGGAGATAAGAAATGAGTATTGGTGTTGGATATTATTGTAATGAGATGGGCTTGGGGGAAAATTTTGGTTCAAAGTTTCGGCTCAAAATTTCAGTTCCCCCTGGAAATTTCTAGACCAGCAATGTCGCTAGGTTTTCAGCCCCTTGTTAGTTTCATTCGACTAGCTTGTGCGAAGTCTTATGTGTGGGGCCAAAGACTAAATTTTGATAATTTTCGTAAAAGACTCCATGTAAAGATTGCAGCCCGTTCCAAAGACCCGTTCATGGCAAATAGGAAGAACATTACCCTTGAAATGTGAATAAAAAAATATTATCTCCAATTCTTAATTTTAACCCTCCACTTTCTTGGAATGACCTAAGTGGAAAATCTGAGAATTTCACCGCTAGTCCCAAAAATGATGGACGATTACCCCAGTTCGCATATGGGACACTGCCATCCCCCAGTGAAACTTAAGATCACCTTTAGTGACAATGAAACTGATATGATCCCATAGAGAATTCCACAAGTTCTTCCTGATAGAACCATGTATATTTATCCACAAGTAATCATCTACAATTTACTTTAGACAATGAACTAGCGCTTTTTAAAATTTGATGGATGAAATTTTATTTGGTTTTAATTTCATTAAAAAACCTAGAATATTAAATTTGATATGATTCTATGTGGTGGAAATAATTGTTCTCATAACGCTTATAGTAAGGGTATTAATATAATACTAAAAAAATGATGGACGATTACCCCAGTTCGGGGATAGGACCCTTGCCATCCCCAACCAAACTTATAATCACTGTTAGTGATAAAGAAACTGGCATGATCCCACAGAGAACTCACAAGTTCTTCCTAAGTGAACCCTGTATATTATCAATATTCATCTACAATTTACTCTAGACAATGTACTAGTACCTTTTCAAATTTGATGGACGGAATTTTATTAGCTTTGAATTTCATAAAAACACCTAGAATATTAAATTTCGTGTGATTCACTGTGGTGGAAATAATCATTCTCATAACGCTAATAGTAAGGGTTTTAATAGAATACTAACAAAAATGATGGACAATTACCCCGGCTTCGGACGGGACTCTTTCCATCCCCCTGTTAAACTCATGGCAATGTGATTTAGATTAATGGGTAACTCCTAATTTGTATTTCGTCCTCCTACACCATTTTGGAGGAACCTAAGTGTAAAAATAGAAAAGTTCACCAGCTATGTTAAAATTGATTCCGATCAAACCGGCCATTAATATAGTTCATGGAAAGTTAGAAATTTAAATTAGAAGTATTTAATATACAATTATCCGTTGTGAAGATCAATTATGTTCATCTTGGTCAAATGCAGGCCCAATTGACATTCTAGCGGGCAGAAATGGTGAGGCCCAATTTTTTAGTTGCCAACGTGGGTTCTATGTCGTTCACATATCGCTAAAATAAAATTACATGTGACCTTGCACATACATTGGTCGAACACACGCCCATTCCTATGCTAGTGGGCTGAAATTGTGAGGTCCGCATTTAGATTAGCCGATGTTGCACAACCCTAGGCGGAAGACACAACACTTTATAATGAATATATAAATGGAGCTCACCTCTCATACATCACTTCAAACTTTCACCATTCTTCTAATTTCAACACTCCTCCATGACCATCTTTTAAAAGGTATGGTTTCCATATATGGTTACATTATTATTTTTAATATTTATTCTTGAAATTGTTATGTATATGGATTAGAGTGTGAATGTGTTATTTTTTTTATGTTTGGAAGTTTCTGGGGTTTTAGGGTGCTAGAATATGGTTTTAGGGTGCTAGAATATGGTTTTAGGGTGTTAGAATATGTATTGGGGTGTTGCAATATGGTTTAAGGGTGAAGTTTCTACTGGTGTTATTCATTCTCTGCTTGAATGCGACATTGCTGGCTCGTCAATTTTCCTTCTTTTTTTCCAATCCTTAGGTGATTTCGCATGTCATGTTTTCTGTGGCTAGCCTAGTAAATGCAACATCACACCCTTATCGCTTAACCAATCAGTTATACCGAAGGTAGAGCGACATCACCTTAGCTTGGTCAACTAAATAGTTTGTATATATTTATTAACCTTTTTCTGTCCATCATAACATTTAACATCCGTGACAATAAGAATTAGAACAATCGTGGCTAACAATGCTGTTTCTAGCTGTGAACCAATTGAGGTGTGCGATTTTTTTGTTCTGTTTTAAATATTTCTTCTATTTCATTACTAAGATTATAATAGAATTTTTAGTAATTTCATCAACCTATATAGATCCGTACTTATTTGGATGATGACAGTCCACGTCACATATTCTCAGGCAAATGTCCGCATTTTGTTCATACTCTGACCTAGACAAACTTCGAGTCAATTCCAATCCTGGTAAATCCTCCATGTTTCAAAAAATTGAATTTTCAATCAATTGTTTTATAGATTAGTATCATATGTACTAAAAAAGTTTTTTTGTTTATAATTTAGTACGTCCCTAACTAAATTGTTGAGCTCCTACCGCTGTACAAGTTGGATGCTCTGATCAGATGGAAATGGAGGGAGTATCACATGCACTACTTGGGGAACATGAGGCTCAAGGCCCTGACCCAAAAGGGGCTTGTCCAGTTTCTTTCCAAAGAGGAAATCAAGATTGTGGACACCCTGTACTTCGAGCTCCTAAATGGTGTTGGGCCCGTAGTTTTCCATGGTGTTGGGCCCGTAGTTTTCCATGCTGTTGTTTTCCCCGCGAACATTAGATGTTTAGCTTAGACTTTGTAAGACCATGTATTTAAAACTAATTGATTCATATTTTAAAGAATATTTATTCGGACGTATTTTATATCTGAAATCTTTAATTTTAAATTTTGTTGTTCATTTCTATTTTAATTTTATTGAATGTTTAATATTTAACCTAACATATGATCAACCGAGTTTTAATTTAACGATAATTTAGGAAACTGTAAAAGACTTGTGTGTACTGCGTAAATTCTTCCAATTATTCTGCAACTAGCAAATATTTGTTGTTTCAAAATCTTTTTAATCAATTGGAATTGTTGACCGGCTGGGTGGTGGACTGAAATTGTTAGGCCCACATAAACATGCGACGTCGGTCATAGATCAGTGCATTTTTGTTTGATCTGACATATGTGTGACGTTGAAAAGTATGAAGCAGACTTCATAATCTGGAAAAAATAACGTCATTCCAGAACAGATATAAATATGGTAACCCTAACAGAGAAATCAAGCTTCTCTTTACAACTCTCCCGCGAATTCCAATAGCATCTAGCTTCCTCCCCTCTCTTCTATTTTGGAAAATAAGTTATGGTTTTTCTAATCTCCTAACACCTATGTTTTTTTAATTCTTACTTTACAATGTCAGATATGTGGTCTGTGATTTTTTTTGTTTTTCAGTTTCCTAGATTTTGTTTCTAATTTATAAGAGTGTGAACTTTCCTTGACTTTGAACGTTGGTACAATGTTTTGGTATATCTCAAAAGGGTTTTTGTTTAATTTGATGTTGATGAAGCCTCATTTTTTTCCAGTTTGATGTGTTTCCCTAATCTTCTTCTGTTATCTACGATGTTATTATTCTATCTGACACAATTTAGTTAATTCGATAATAGTGCGATGCCACTATATTTTTTCCACTAGCATATTCTTTAGTTTTTGATGTTGCATGTATCTCGGTATGACCTTTGGTATGACCAAACTGATACCGACGTTGCATTATGGCTTCTAAGTTTAATTTTGATTTGCATCCACGACATTGGTTTTGTGTCGGTTCATTGTTTGGTTTGATTGAAGCAACATCGAGGTCGCATTAAAAAGTCAACCAATTCACTTATTTGGACCAACATGAACTTGAGACAGTTTTGGCGATCTCGTACTATGCATTCCGCAGTTTGTAACAACTTATACTTTTTGATTTTCGTACTGCTCATCGCACAACGGAGCCATCTAGAGCCTTTTATCTTCGACATTGAACATCATTCAATGGCTATTGATAGCCCACATTTCAACTATAGTTTGAAGTAGCTGAACTTTGGGAAATACCAACTTCAATAAAGCTTTTTAAATAAAATTTATATGTTGACAATTGCATATGTATATTTGTGTATATATAACCCAGCAGTTAAAAGACGGGTGGCCTCTAGGCCTAGCCCAATCTCATTCTATAGCAAGACAAATTCATTTTAGCTGAAGGTGCAGATCAACTAGGCGTGAAACTATGTAGTCGTGGCATAGAGCGTGGGTCGAGAAATGCAGAGTGAACAATGAACATAAAGCCATGACCAGAGAACGTGGTGATCGTGGTTTGACCAGTGATCTCAACTCCTAAAAGCAAGGAACCATAACTACATTTTCCTATAAATGCAACAAGCGACGAGCTAAGGTAAGCGTGACTATGGTATAAAATTCCAGTTCTTAAAGAGAGAGATTGACTTGATCGTCAGAGTTTTTCTCTCGTTATCACTTCTGGGACTTGTTTTACAGGATAATAGATTTACGGAGTGAGAAATGATTGGTTTTCCTAACCGAATTTCCACATCATTTGGTGCCATCCTAACCGAATTTCCTAACTGAATTTCCACATCATTTGGGAAATTTTTTAATCGCATCAAAATCCTTCAGGAAAATAGTAGTGTTCACAAGAAGTGAGAAGTGTCATAATTACCAGACACAAGAACACATTCCTGGACGGAATAGAATCATACATCCTAGCCGGGATCAGGATGACATCCCTAGTCTATAAAATGAGCGTAGTAAAGAAGAAACAGAGGAGGAAGAAGATGAAGCAGAATCTTCCAACACAAACCAAGAAAAAGAAAGGACGGCGTTCACAGCATTCTTAAAAGTGTTCAAGGAATGTTTGTAGAATCAATTTCTGACGACACTCAAGCCAAACCTTTAGAGAATGGAAAAAGAATAATTTAGGAGTTTGAGAATATTAAGCATGAAGAAGAGTTACAAGACATAGTTGCAGATGAGGATGCAGAAAAATCACCCTTAGCGTTATATCTGTGGGATTTTAAGATGCTAAAGGACTTTAAACTTCCTTTACATGTCAAAATCTACAATGGGACCACATATCCGAAAGAGTTCCTACACTCATATAGAAATAACATAAGATTTTGTGATGCGAACATCAAATTAGTATGCAAGGCATTCCCCCATTTTCATGTCAGGGACAACAATCACGTGATACGAGGACCTCCCAAATGGAAATATCAAATCTTTGGCGCAGTATTTGGATCTATTTTTTGGCCGCTGTTATCTGAAGCAAAAATTCATAAAAATGATTGTAGAATTGAACAACATAGCCCAGTGAAGTGATGAAAGTCTGGCAGAGTATCATAATAGATTTGTCACGGAGAGTTTGCAGGTCCGCAACTTGTCATTCCAATCTTCTCTGGGAGTATTCACAGGAGGCATGCGATCCGTAGAGTTCTACAAAGAACTAACAAAAAATATGCCCAAAAGCCCAAGAGAGCTACAAAAGATGATTGAGCAACATGTGTGAATTGAAGAAGTGAAAAAATGTAAGATAGAGTGGGAATGAGGCGAAAAGAGAACAATGGAGGATTCGTAAAAGAGGTTTATAAAGAAAGGAAAGGGAAACCTCTCTTTCAATGGAAGAGAACTAGGGTTGCAAGGCACACCATTCCAAGATACGCCTCTGATAAAATCAAGGTAATAGATATGGCAACTGAATAAAGAGCTATTTTGCGAATCAACATCTATCATGGCACCACCAGATAAGAGGTCCAGGGAGTATTACTACTCCTTCCACAAGGACCATGGTCATGATATTTTATCATCACGTGTGACTCTATGGTCAAGGATGATCTAAGCACATTTAATGCAATCATTGGAAGGCCCTTGATAAACACAGGAAAAGCAATATGGTCCCCTTACCACTTAGTAATGAAATTCCAAATTCGGCTGGAATCACGATAATAAGAGGAAGCTAACAAATTGTGAGACAGTGCATGGTTATTGCCATGAAGGCTGGGAAAATTGTGGAAAAGGTGAAGATGGTCAGCATGGTGGGATTCTAGAGCAGCCAGAATCAGTAGTAGACTTGGGAGAAGAAACAGAGCTGGTTAGCTTAGATGACAGAGACATTTCCAAGTGCTTAAAGATAGGAAAATATCTTCCATGTATGGAAAAGAAGAAGGTTATATAAATCCTAAGAAGCCACATATGTGCTTTAACTTGGAGAATCCTAAACACGGGAGAAGTTAACCCAGGCATCGCTACCCATTCTTTGAATATCAATGACTTGGTCAAACCAGTCAAACAAAAGAAACACTGCTTTGCTAGCGACATGCAAGAAGCAATTTAAGAGAAAGTTAAAGCTCTTCCTCATGTTGGTATATTGAAAGAGGTCATATACCCGAAGTGTCTAGCGAACCCATTCGTTGTGAAATCATCAGACGCAGGGTGGAGAATGTGCATTGACTTCATGGATCTGAATAAGGCATATCCAAAGGACTGCTATCCTCTGCCAAAAATTGATCAACTAGTCGAACCAATTTCAGAGTATGAAATCCTGGCATTTTTAGATGCATATAAGGGATACCAAAAAATCCTTATGAATCCAGATGATGTAGAGAAAATGGCCTTTATAACGAGCTTTGGAATGTTTTGTTATGTAAAAATGGCATTTGGGTTAAAAAATACGGGGGCAATATACCAGAGAGTGGTCGATAGCACATTTCATAATTAAATAGGATGAAATGCTGAGGCATATGTTAACATCATAGTTATCAAGAGCAGGAAGGTGGGTGACTTTGCTGCAGATTTAAAATAAACCCTATACATACTATGTAGCATCGGAATGAAGCTTAACCCTATGAAATGCACACGTCGAGTATGCGCGGGAAAGTTTTTAGGATACAAAGTATCTTCAAAAGGAATCGAAGCCAACCTAGAGAAAATCCAAGCTGTAGTAGATCTTCCTCAGCCATAAACATTTAAGGAGGTGCAAATATTGATGGGGTTGCTGGCAGCGCTTAACCAGTTTGTCTCAAAAGTTGCGAAAAAACATTTCCCACTCTTCGAAGTCTTAGGGAAGGACAAAAAGTTCATCTGGAGAGAAGAATTTTAGAAAGTGCCCGACTATTTAAAGGAACAACTTCAAACAATGCTAACGTTAAAGTCACTTGTTTATGAAGAAACCCTATATTTATATTTAGCAATTTTGCAGAATGAGGTCAGCTCAATTTTGGTGTGCCAAGAAGGACAAAAAAAAGTGCAGTCTACTACATCAGCAGAATATTGCAGAACGCAGAAATGGCTTAAATGTCGGTTGAGAAGTTAACCCTGGCTTTAAGATACTCAGCAAGAAGGTTGAGAACGTATTTTCACAGTCATCGCATCATGGTCTACTGTGATATCCCAATTAAGAATATCCTTAGCAAGCCAGAATCATCTGGTACAATGATGAATTGGGCTCCAGAACCGAGCCACTTTGAGATCCAATTCCAACCAAGAACAACAATCAAGGCTCGGGCATTAGCATACTTCATTTCAAAAATGACCAGCAAAGACGAGTAGAGAGTAAATAGGCACTTAAATATAGGAATTGATAGGGAAATCAACGTGGGAAGAGATCGCATGGATATTGTTCGTTAATGACGCGTCTAGCCGAGAGGGTTGCAGTGCCGGACTACCGTTGGTAAAATTGGAAGGAGGTGAACACAAATACTCTCTTTGCTTTGACTTCCCACTCACTTACAATGAAGCATAGTATGAAGCTTTGATATGTCGACTAGACCATACCATCAAAATGAAGGTCAAAAGTTTCCAAGTATTCAGTTATTCACTTATCGTAGTTCAGCAGGTGCTAGGAGACTATGAAGTAAGAGGGGCAATTGGTGAAGTATTTAAAGAGAATCTAGTAGCTCATAGCCCAACTTGAGTACTTCGATATCCTGCATATACCAAGAAGTGAAAATACAAAGGATGATGCACTAACCAAGCTAGCAACAAATAGATTTGAATATTTGAGCGAACATAGAGGGGTAATAGTGGAGGTTATTCCAGTCAGAAGCACAGTAACAACAGCTGTGTTAATAATCCAGATAGAATGTGTAAACTGGACAATCCCACTTAAGGGAATATTTCCAGAAGATAAGGTGCAAGCCTAGAAGTTAATGTAGGGTGCTAACAACTACACCTATGAAAAAGGAATCATGTACAAGAAAGGTTATTTGTCTCCATGGATAAAATGCATAACACTAACGTAGGTAAGTGAAATTCTAAGAGAAGAGCATGAAAGACTGTGTGGAAGACATCAGGGAGCTAGAACAGTGGAAATGAAGATCATTCTTGTAGGATACTATGTTTAACGATGCGCACAACTTCGTACTCAAATGTAAAATTTTCCAGATCAATGCTCCACTATCACATAAGCCACAAGGTGCTTTGAGAGGGATATATGAAGCTTAGCTGTTCGATAAATGGGGGGATTGACCTAATTGGACCCTTCCCAAAGGGTGACGGCTTCGCCAAATTTCTAATTGTGGCAATAAAAAACATTTTGAAATGGGGTAGGCGAAGCCATTAGGATGAGTAACATCGAGGTAAAGCGAAAATTTGTCTAGTAGAGTATAGTGTGTCGCTTTAGGGTGCCACATACTTTTGTCACAAACAATGGTGCATAGTTCACGAGTGGTACCTTCACTGATTGGTGATCAAAGATGGCGATTCTAAAAAATTTTACATCTGTTGGTTGCATTGACCATGATATTATCATTGGTTGCATTCGTTCCTTTGTTTTTGAGGCGACACTATCACAGTCGTACATTATAAATATTAAAAACATCTTTCTGGGCCAAGATTACATTTTTAGTTCTCTACTTGGAAATTTTAGATGATAACACATGTGTAGTACATTACAATCAACGCACCAAGTCTTTTCGATTGTCAAAGACCAATCACAGTCATCTGTTTCATAACAAACATTGAACTACAAGGTTTAGATCTTGCAACTTTGCAAATCCTACACTCGCAAGCTATAGATATTGCACAACTACCGATACTTGAAATCTTTAGATCTTGCAATTTTGCCAACCTTAAGTTCGCAAGCTATGGATCTTGCAAAAAGAGAAGATTTTCTCATAAAATTGACACAAGCAAGCAATAGATCTTGCACGTCATAAAATCCGAGGCTCTTAAATATGCAAGCAATAGATCTTGTGACTTCGGTATACTTCTATGCAAGCTATAGATCTTGTAAAAGGCATGAAATTTCAACAAACCAATATAATGCAGTAGGAGCAAGCCATAGATCGTGCAACTTCGCAAACTCAAAAATACAACTCACAGAACCGGCAAGAACATGTTCGTATAAGAGTTGATGAAAGATAGCTTATTGAGAGATATAAAACATGAAAGCTTATAATATCGCAACAAAAATTATTCAAAGCATTACATGAAAAAAAAGTAGCTTAAAATAAGAGATCTATATACGCCTAGATGGTCTTAATGATCCAGAAGAGAATGAACCACCACAATGATGATCGTGCTTGACTTTGCAATGGGAGTGCTCAGCCCTATGCTAGTTTTCTTTAGCCACCCGCTCTTCAATAACTATATGGTCGTATAGCCACTTCATGTGTAAATAAGCAGGATGGCATATTAGACCCCTTTGCTCCATATGACCAAGATATCTTGCAAAATATACCTTGAAGTCTTTTATAGGGCCAAACTCCCTGCAATCCATTTCCATACTCATAACATTAATATTTTATTCATATCTCTTATTCTCAACCGTTAAATTTTGTATTTCTTCCTCTAGGCACCGAATATGCGATCGAACAGCCTCAAACAGATTAATCCTCTGCCCACCAATTTCCATATCAAGATCTCCACGACCAATATCCCTACGAGAAGATGAAGGGAGAGCCAGAATTTTATCTTTGTACTTAACACAAGCTTGCTCAAGTTGGTGCACAGACCTATCAGGCCGGTCGCACTCAGCGTGGATCTGCTAATTTTCAGTTCGCAGCTGTGTGCTTATAGCAAACTATTCGTTAAACTTTCTCTGACAACCGATGGCAGTAGAGGAAAGGTGATGACATTCATCCTAGTTTTTCTTCAACTGATCGAATAAGTTGTCATGGCAAGTACATTGTTTATCAATGATCAGTGTCTTCTAATGTGCTTTGGCAATCTTATTTCCAACATAATTTTTAGTCTCCTCCTATTGTCAAAGCATCTTCACCATGATCAATTATCGATAATGAATAAGACAATTCTATTCACTGCAAATCTCTTGTAAATCACACACAACATCCTGGGTTTCCTTTACAGTCTTCTCCCACTTTTCTTCAAGATCATTAATAACCAAAAGCATGTACTTCATATGAATGCCTAAAGACAACACTCATTCTTGGACACAGGCAGGGAGGATAAGCAAAAAAATGTACACATCAACGGATTCAAGATCTACCAAACCATGAAAAATATCCTTTCTAAGTGATTTAACATTATAACCATCGGGAATAAACTTGCTGCAGGGACATGCTGTGGAAGAAGATGGAGTTGATGAAGACGAGGTGGTCCCCACCCAATATATAAAGGAATGGACTCCACGGAAGAAAGGCGATCAGGAGAAATAAGTTGGAAATATTCCTTGGATATACGCTTAGTAGCTTCAATCAGTTCAATAGGGCAACATACGCAAGAAGACAAGAAATTGGTGTTATAAGGAAAATGAACATAAAACCCCAGATATTCAACACTTTTCAAAATTTTTTGATCAACCATAATATTAAAGCTCTTCAAATAAATAAATATAAAGAGTTCGGTCAAATTAGAAAAGTCGACCAAAATGATAACATCTTCAATAATACAACTTAGTACACACATACTTTAGAATATTATCATGAATTAAAAAACCCTCCCACCCGCCCCCCTTAAATTCCATAGCACTAAGGTTCACTAACTTTAGAAGGAGAAGCGGATGAAGTGCGAATAACAATAGAACCCTCCTTGCTGACGGGCGGAGCTTTCGCGATTTAAATTACCTCGAATGTCTGCCTCATCATTAGGAGTAGACATATGTTCAGGATGCAAAGCTTTGAAGATGGAGGGCAAAGTGAAAGATCCTCATGGTAGTCAACCACACACTCCTTCAACTCAGATATGGAATGTAGACTAGGAAGACTAGCAAGATGGGATAACAACGTGAAGGAATGACCACCATCATATATGCTCTTAAGGAAACCCTTGTTAAGAGCTTCCTTCTATTATTCTAGAACCTTCTTGGATATGGCCAACTTAGGTAGCTTGTCTACCTTTGCAGTAGGGTTTAGTTTCCTCAATTTAACCAAGGCCTCGCAATACCCAGTGTTGCAAGCACTACTTGTGACCTCCTCAAATAAAGCATAAATGGATTTTTTCTTCACGAGTCAGTCATCTAGAACTTGAGAATATACGGGTGAAGCGGGGACTGTGATCCACATCTCTTCCAATTGGGAACAAATTTTCTTCATTTCATCCTCAACAGCCAAAGCGTGGTTTTCAGCAGCATGCGCTCGCTCTTTGGCAACTTTAACAGAAGAACTTAGAGCAGCACACTTTTCTTTGCTAGCTTTTAACTTTTCTAGCATCACATCATCTCCTTTCGCAAACTCGCCAACCTGTTCGCTGATGAGTTGAAGGCTCTCACCAACCTTCTTTTCAGAACAAACAAAAAAGTAGAGTGGTTATGCACTAGGAAACACACAATTGAATCATGTTAACACTTCAACAGAAAGAGAACATACCACAACCATTGTTTCAGAAAGTGAAAACTTAGTAAGAGTAGCAGGAACAGTCCCTTCCACAATCAAATCGCTGCTTTGGGACAAAAGGTTCGGAAGAGGATGGCTAACGCGCCCCTTCTTTTTAACAGGCTCCCGTGTTACAATAGAGCCGTCATTTTTACTCTTCCTATGAGACATTTCATTGGATGTGCAATTACCATCTCCTTTAAATTCTTTGGTTAAGGACCCAGAAGCTGTCGGTTGAATTGTAGCTTCAGTAATCACTTCCCGAGGGATAAAAATCCTAGAGTTGTTATTAGTCTCAGTTTCCAAAGTCTCTAAGTCATCATTCTCGTCATAAAAAATGAAGTTTCTCTATGCAAAGCACCGGGTTAGATCCATATCTGCAACTCAGCACACAAAAAAAAGTTAGGCAAACATACAGATATATAAGTACAATGGAAATAGTGAGAAACAAGAGCAAGTTGGATTAATTAGAAGCAACCAAATCAATGACAAGTAAAACACCTTTTGTCAAAGAGCTATCTGGGCGAAGGGTAGTGGAATGCTTGCTAAGCGATGTTACAATTTGGACTCGGAATTAAGACAAACCCCAGCCTTAGGAAGTTTTAATTTGGGAACACCATAGTTCCAAATTGGGAAGGCTTGCCAACTATCACTACCAAGTTTAAAATAGGAAAATGTTTCATCCCACACTTCACAATTATTTTGGAACCCACTAATGAACTCAACTGTTGAGATCACAGGATAAAGGGTGAACTCATCGAATACGTTTTTTACTTTTCAAAGATGGTAAAGGTTGCGAAATAAGTCAATGGAGAAAGGAACCCCAGCTGCTTCCTACACATGGTAGAAGAAAACAAAAATAGGAACAACTTTAGGATGCAGCTGACATAAAGCAACTTTATAATGAGAAAGCAAGTCTAAGACATGTTGGGGCAAGGGGAAGGAAAACCCAAACATAAGGTAGGCTAAGTAACAGAAAATGTAAGCGGAAGGAGGAGTGCGAAGGCCCTTAGAGGCCTCAGAAGCCTTAAGTTCATAAGAACACAAAAAATGTAATTTAACTCCTCAACATAGGAATTGTAGCGGATACCACTATTCATAGAAGAATAGGTGAGGTGATCGGAATCTTCCCCGGAATCAACATCATTTTCAGGGAAATTTGGCACAGAAATTCCAATATCGTTATAGGCAGACATTGAAGAGATCAAATCCCTAAAATTTTTTATCAAGGTGGCGTCAATTAAAATAACAAAGACAAGAATTGACGACTTTGGCCAAACTCCAAAACAAAAATAGAGTGCCAGAGAAGCAAAAAGATCACCTCAATTACAAGGAAACTGAAAAACACTACAGAAACAAAGCTCTACAAATTAAGACCTACACAACTCGCTTCAGAAGGGGAGAAAATAAGAACAAGAGAACTTACTAGTTTAGCGGGGAAAGGGAGAGAAGATCGGAACAATAAAAAAGATACGAAGAAGATGAAGAATTCTACAACTATTGTAAGTAATCATGACAGCCTGAAAAAAAAGTAATATACCTTTTTGTAAACTCGAGAGGCGGCGCCGGTAGCACAGTGAATAGGGACATCCTTCAAAGCACAAGATTCAAGGCAGTTGTAGGAAAAAAACAATGTAGCGATGGAGGAGGGAATTTCAGAATGAATAGCGAATACAAAGGAGCAAATCTTGCCTGAAAGATTGCAACAACTTGATACCCACGTGATAAATCCATGTTCATGAGTTTGAACTTTGAATTTCAAAGAATACACGATTCAATGATGTAGCAAAACACAACAAGAGCGTACAACACTTTGCGAGAACAATTCATATCACAACAACAAAAAAGCTGATTGTTACGCATCAGTTGAAGACAAAATAATAAGTTTGGAAGTAGCTCCTAAACATACACGACAAGAAAAATGATCCTTCACTTTGCCCCTTTTACCTCGGATTTTCCTTAATCTCAAAATATTGAGGTAAAAAATTCTTTTACCTCGGTTGTTTTTTTCCGAAGTAAAAGGTTTTTTTTACCTCAGTTATAAAGAAACCGAGGTAAATAATTGATTTTTTTACCCCGGTTAATAAAATGACCAAAGTCAAAGGAAAAAATGAGGTAAATAATTTTACTGAGTAGCATTCGACGTCGCTCTTTGTTGTGTTTGGAGCTGGGCCGATTTCGCGTAATATGTCATTTATAGCGATACATTTGTGAATGATACTAACGAAAATGAACCTATTACTTCACCCTTTTTACCTTGATATTTTTGGCTTAGCTAAAAAACCGAGGTAAAAAGCTCTTTTACCTTGGTTTTTTCAAAGTAAAGCTATTAATTACCACGGTTATAAAAAAACCGAGGTAAAAAACACAATCATTTTTTAATTGAAGTAGAAGGTTTAAAAATGAGATAAATAATGTTACCGATGTTTGTGCGACATCGCATTCATGTAATAAAATTGTTGGCAAAATTGCATGTTTGATCGATGTCACCGACAGAGTGTGTGTTAGGTGTTGATGTCGCATAAAGTTAAATATGGAACATTTAGAGGTTACAGTAGAGAAGGACTAACGAGGATTTTTGTTAAGTTTTGTTATTCAAAAATGTTATAAGGTTTGTTTTGTTATGTTGCATGGTTGTATAATTAATAGGGAAAACCACAATCACCATGAAAATATTTTGAATGGTATGGTTGAAAATATTTTTTTAAAATCACATACATACAATAATATTATTTTAAAAAAATGTAGTAAAGTTATTAGAAAAATCTTATTCACGAAAACCTCCTTATAAATCAATTAGTACAAAATAATTCGATTATTAATAATACATGTCCGAGTACCATTATTAGAATACATTTTACAAGAAAATCAAGCCTCTCAAACTATGATAACCTTGAAGATAATTTGCCCCTTAGCTTCTATTATCTCGAACAAAAGGGTGTCCCCAATGCACAGGTTTGCCGAAAAAGAACTCGGAAAAACCCTTCGGGGACAAGGCCTTGATCTTCCCTTGGCCAGAGTAGCTCATATACCACTCTGTCCCATAGAACCTTATCACAACGAGGGTCTTTGCCTTTGGCAGAAGTGGTACAATTTCAATTGAGATGTACTAATCAGAAAAAAAATCATTATGGAAAAATATATGCAATTATAAATAAATAGTATTAACTTAAAATAAAGTAATTTAATTATTTTAATTATTTGCAAGTTTTAGTCCATACCAAAGTTAGGTTTTTTCCAAAGTATTACTGCTTCAAGGTGCAGTGGAAATATGGGTTTTCCGGAGCCATTGTACGGTCTTCAATGTTTAAGACAAGCGGTTTTGGGTTTCTCCTTTGTGTGGGAACTGTATAATTAAAAAAAATTAAAATTAATTTAGATACAGCATTTTGCATATGTATTTGTAGATATATTATGTAAAATGGTAAATACCTTGAAAAATGGGTACCTAGAGGATTATTCACCAGCCATTAGTCCTGTATATGAAGTAAATAATATGTTTACATTCCCTTCAAGAAAAGCGTGCAAAGTTGATACTGTGTCGTAGGAGCATATAGTTTTGAAAAAGTTGTAGCGTTGACATGTTATAGCGAGGTTGCCATTTACTCAGCACGATAATATCATGACCAACCATAAACCGAGGTCGCAAACATAAACATTAAGTTAAGTAAAATGCCTACATGTGAAGTGGCTAAGACAACGGTAATGTCGATGTATAAATACGTAAAACTGTGATGGCTAATGCAACAAGTTGATTTAAGAATGTGCTACGTCACATTCATAAATCGAATGAAGTGTGACTTGAGACCAGGTTTGCATGCGCCGAAGATAGCAACTAGGGAAAAAACAGAAACTAGCAACAAAACATGCATTAAGGAGAGAAAATACACAAACATGTTCTAGCACAAACAAGAACAACGTAACCTAGGTTCACATGTACGAAAACTTATCACTCTAACAAATCTGAGTAAGAACTAGATAAACAAAAATACAAGTTATACAAAAAGCATATAATAATTAAACAAGCTAAGGTAACAATTACAAAATGTTAGCACTACATGAGTAGAAATCCATACCTTTGTCAAAGGAGAAGAGGAAAGGGGTGGAGAGACTCTTGGTATTTGCGAGAAAACTTGAAATGAGGAGCTTAAATTGATTCTGGAGGACCATTTATTTGTAGCCATTTTGAAACGACGTCATTTTGGGACCTTGTGTTGTCCTCCGCGGTAAGTGCAAATTCGTTCCATTATCGCTGAAGTCGATAGACCACTGACATCTTCGCGACATCGCAGTAATATAGATGGGCTCCATACATAATGTATAATAGATGGGATCCGTTGATGGGCTCTACGTATTATAGATGGGGTGCATAAATAATGTATAGCTCGACCATTGTAAATTTTCTATATAGTCGCCATATCCAACATTGTAACCGACATGTAACCGACATTGGTAAATGCGACTTCAACCCTCACCATTTCAGCCCACTAGCATTCAGATGGGCCTGCATTTGACCAAAAAATATATAATTAACCTTAACAAATGCTCCATAGTATATTAGAAACACTTATCTAATTTTATAATTGTCCATGAATTTGATTAATGTCCGTTTCAATCGTAAATAATTTAACCTCCACGTACGGGTCAAGTTTTTATTTTTGCACTTTGGTCCCTCCACGAATGTCGGAGAAGTGAAAATGAAAATTTGGAGATACCCTAATCTAAGTCACACTGTCATGACCAAGATGTTCCAATTTAGGCATTACCGGATGAGTGGAATGGGGTATTCGTCCATCATTAGTATTAGTATTTCCATTTATACCCTAAGGATTAGCGTTATCGGAACGACGATTACCACCACATACAATCAAATGAAATTCCTTATTCTTGGGTTTTTTTGAAAATAAAATATAATACGATCGCGTCCATCAAATTTTTGAAAGCGCTTGTATGTGGTCTAGAGTAAATTATAGATGGTTACTTATAAGTAGGCAAACGTTATTTGGTAGATGTTGAATGGGAGAATAAGGTCCCTCCTGAGACGTTTTGAATCGATTTTACCTACACGGTTCACGATTTTGCCTCCACGGGTCAAGTTATAAATTTTGAACTTATGTCCCTCCGCGAAGGTGGGAGACATGGAAATACAAATTTAGTGATACCCTAATCTAATTGACAATGTCATGATCACAATGTTCTGATTTAGGCATAATCCGATGAATGCAACTTGCTATTCGTCCATCATTTGTATTAGTATTTCAATTTATACTGTTAGGATAAGAGTTATTAGAACGATGATTTCCAACACGTAGAATCATATGAAATTCTCTATTCTAGTGTTTTTATGAAAATTTTAGGAATGGCTTCTTAGGCCAATATAGAAAGGAAAGGGGAAGCCTGTATGGCAACATTAACAAAACAACGAAACCATCAGCAAGGAGTCAAGGGTCAGTGTGCACACTGCCAACAAAAAAAAAATCAAAGAATGACCGCGACAGTTGACTGCAAGGATGATGGGAAAGACAAAGTACCAGAAACAACCATCTTGTCTATACATTGATCTATGGAGTTATTATCCGACGTTCTCCGGAAGGCTAGGGCATGATACTTCCCCCGCAAGAATCCGTTGATAAAAGGTTCTGCTTGGATGAAGCAATCACCTTTAGCGAGGAGGATGCTTTGCCTAATGCTTTGTAATTATTGCAAAAATTGGAAATGCTACGATGCACTGGGTGCTTTTAGATGATGGAAGTGCAGCCGAAATACTATTTGAGGACTATTCGACAGGTTGGGTTTCAAGCGAACTAACCTCAAAAAGTTCACATCCTCGCTAGTTGGATTCACAGGGCGAGCATAAACACCTGTGGGCAATATACAGCTACCTGTCACTATTGGGGAAAGAGGAAAAAAATGCACCATGTCGTGTGACTTTCTAGTCATGGATGCTCTAAGTACGTTTAATTCTATCATAGGAAGATCATGGATGAACATAGAGAAAGCAATATTGTCTCCTTTTCACCTGGTCATGAAATTCCCAACTCCGACCAGAATTGCAACTATAAGAGGAAACCAGCAAATGATGAGACAATGAAGGATCATCACAATGAAGACAGGAAGAGTGGTTGAGAAGACGAATATAGTTAACACAATCTCGAAGGGTGGTTCATCAGATCAACAAAATTCAGCAACAAACCTAGGAGAAGACACAGAGCTAGTTAGCTTGGATGACGAAGATAGCTCAAAGTGTGTAGGGATAGGAAAGCACCTTCCAGATGAGGAAAGATCAAAAGTTATTGAAATCCTACAAAACCACAAAGAAACTTTTGCATGGAGCGTTCAGAACATGGGAGGGGTAGACCCAAACATTGCTACCCACTCATTGAATATCTTCTATGCGGTCAAACTGGTTAAACAAATGCAGTGTTGCTCTACTAGTGACAGGCAGAAAGCGATAAAAGAACAAGTTACAACACTACTCTAGGCTGGTATATTAAAGGAGGTCATATACCCAAAATGGCTAGCGAACCCGGTCATGGTAAAGAAGTCTGACGCAGGTTAGAGAACGTGCATTGACTTCACAAATGTGAATAAAGTGTGCCCAAAAGATTGTTACCCTTTGCCAAAAATCAATCAACTAGTTTAAGCGATTTCAGGGTATAAGGTTTTAGCATTTTAAGACGCATACAAGGGCTACTACCTAAAATTGATGAATCTGGATGATGCAGAAAAAACAGCATTTATAACAAACTTTGGAAAAATGTTTTACGTAAACATGCTGTTCGGGTTGAAAAATGCTGGGGCAATATACCAACGAGTTGTTGACACCGTGTTTCGGAATCAAATTGGAAGAAATGTCGAAGTATATGTCGATGACATGTTATCAAAAATAGGAAGGTGGATAGCTCTGTGGTAGATTTAGAATAGACTTTAGACACATTACATATAATAAGGATGAAGCTAAACCCTAGGAAATGCATATTTGGAGTGGGTGCATGAAAGTGTTTAGGATATCAGGTGGTTCAATAGGCATTGAGGCCAACCTTGAGAAAGTTTAAGCAATAGTTAATATTCCTCAGCCGCGAATTGTCAAACAAGTACAAATCCTAACGAGGATGCTTGTAGCGCTTAACAGGTTCATCTCGAAAGCGATAGAGAAGCACTTTCCACTCTTCAAAGTTCTAAGAATGGCCAAGAGGTTTAGCTGGAGTGAAGAATGTCACGTAGAATATGATGGTTTAAAGGAACAACTTCTAGCATTGCCAATGCTGAAGTCACATGCCACTGGAGAAACTTTATACTTGTATTTGGCGATCTCGCAGAATGTAGTCAGCTCTGTTTTGGTTTTCCTTGAAGACCAGATGCAAGTACCAATCTATCATATAAGTAGAATATTGTAGAGTGTATACAAAATGTATATGGCAGTTGAGAAATTAATCATAGCTTTGGTACACTCAGAAAAAAGGCTGTAAATAATTTTCCATGGTCACGATATCATGGTCTACATTGGTTTTCCAATTAAGAACGTCCTTATCAAGCCTGAATTATCAAGCAGACTAACGAAATGAGCGATCATATTCCAACCTAAAACAGCGATCAAAGTTCAAGCGTTAGCGGATATCATTGTAGAAATAACCAACGAAGAAGCACAGAAAGCAAGCATGTATTAGACCAACCCTGAGAATTGACAAGGGAAAATCATAGTGGAAAGAAGTGGCATTTACATTGTCCGTTGATGGCGTGTTCAACAAGGAAAGTTGCGGAGCAGGATTGCTGCTCGTAAACCTAGATGGAGGCGAACACAGATACTCATTGCATTTTGATTTCAAACTCACCAACAATGAAGCAAAATATGAGGCCCTGATCTTTTGACAAGATCTTACCATCAGAATAAAGGTTAGGAGTGTTTGAGTCTATAGTGATTTGCTAATCGTTGTCCAGCAAGTTGGAGGAGACTATGAGGTGCAAGAAGAAAAATTGGTGAATTATGTAAGGAAAGTCCAACAACTCATAGCCCAGCTTGAATACATCAACGTACAACATGTACCTCAAAGCAAAAATACAAAAGAGGATGCACTACTAAGCTAGCAACTGCAGGATTTGATTTTCCAAGCGAACATGGAGATGTAGTGGTTGAAGTCATCCTAGTCAGAAGCACATTGCCAACTATTGTGTCAAAAATAATAAAAATATGAGGTAAATTGGATGACACCACTAATAAAGTTCTTCGCGAATGGAATGTTTCCAGAAGATAAGGTACAAGCTAGGAAGTTGGAGTTACTTTCTAATAATTACATCTACAAAGATGGGGCCTTGTACACGAAGGGTTTCCTATTTCCATGGATAAAATGCGTAGGGCCAGCGCAGGCAACAGAAATTTTAAAATAATTTCACGAAGGGTTGTACCGAACGCATCAGGAAGCTAGAACAACAGCAAAAAAAAATCATCCGACCTAGATATAGTTGGCTGAACATGTTCAATGACGCACACAACTTCATGCTCAACTGCATGAGTTGACAAATCAATGCTTCACTGTTGGATAAGCCACAAGCAGTTTTGAGAGGACTACATGGAGCCTAGCCATATGATAAATGGGGGATTTACTTGGTTTGACCATTCCCAAAGGGCAAAAAATAAAACAAAATTTCTAGTCGTAACAATCGAATACTTTACAAAGTGGTTGAAGGCAAAACCATTAGGACGAGTTCCAACTGGAGTCACTAGGGAATTTGTGTGGAAGAACATAGTATGTCGGTTTGGAGTGCCACATACCATTGTCACGGACAATGGTACGCAGTTCACAAGTAGAGCATTCACTGTTTAGTATTTTAAGCTCGAGATCTTCCAGAAAATGACATGTGTAGCGCACCCTTCAACCATTGGGCAAGTGAAGGTAATGAACATGACTATCTTCCAAGGAATCCAGAAGTGATTGGAAGGAAAGTGCATTAGATAGGTAGATGAATTGCATAACGCCCTATGGTGATACAGAACAATTGTTCGAGAACCAACGGGGAAGGCACCATACAGTCTAGTTTATGGTCATGAAGCAGTTATACTAGTGGAAATTGGTAATTTAAGCCTTTGAGTATGTGATTACAGGGAAATGTACAATCCGGATATGATGAAATTTGATTTGGATGAACTGGAAGAAAAAGAGATTTGGCAACAATCACAAAAGCTAAGTATAAGGAAAGAATGGCTAGAGTTTACAATTAGAAGGTGAAAGAGATACAGTTTCACACTGGTGATCTAGTGCCGAGGAAGAACGAAGCTAGCGTGGCCGATGAACGAGGAAAGCTATGCCCGAAAAGGGAAGGGCCTTACAAGCTGACAAAGGCCCAAAAATTCAACAATTATGAACTGGAAAGGTTGGATCGCACCTGGATTCCCAATACTTGGCATATGGCTAACTTAAGAAAGTTTTATGTCTACTTTGGAGATGGAGAATAGCGATTATCTACTTGTACATAAACCAGGAGATTATCCTTGGTGCCATTTCATTTTCATTATTCTAACTGTGACATTATCGCAACAATATATTATTAATATAAAAATCAACCTTGCTGGACCATGATTGCATTTTTAACTCTTTACTTGCGAATGTTACAAGATAAGTTTATTCGTGACTCACTGCTATCGAAACATTCAGACTTTATGAGTCGAACATAATTTGGTGAACATCAAGATATAATCCTTGCAACTAATCTAACCACACACTAGCGAGCTAGAGATCTCGCACGATTACCGAAGATTGCATGCTTTAGATCTTGCAACATCACGAACCATACAATTGCAAGCTATAGCTCTTGTGCAACTATCAACACTTGCGAGCTTTGGATCTTGTGATTATGCAAGCTATAGATCTTGCACAAGAGAAAATTGAATCATATAAGTTTCACGAGCAAGCAATAGATCTTGCATGGCCAAAATACGAAAGTTGTCGGTACATCCCACAACTTCATTTTGTTTGTTAAACATGTAATAGATCTTAATGATGGGAAAACTTTGCAAGCAAGGATAGAAAGAAAATGGCTTCATATGGATCTATAATCTTCTCAAATTCATTCACACATGCTCATACTATTGGAGAGAAACAGACTCTATAAAAATTAAACGAATATGTTTTATTAAGTGATAATGAAGACCCAAGTTTACAAGGTCACATCAAAATTATTTAAAGCATTACAAGAAACCACAAGAGGACATGAAACAACATATCTACCTATGCCTAAAGGCTCGAGATGTACCATAAGAAGATGAACCACTACAATGATGACTGGGCTCCACTTCGCGATGTGGGTGCTCCTCCATACACCGACTTTCTTCAGCATCACACTCCTCGCCAACCATATGGTCATGTGTAAATAAGTAAGATTGCATGATAGATCCCTTCACTCCATATGACCAAGATATCAGGCATAATACGTCTTTAAGTCGGTTATGAGACCAAACTCCTCACGGTCTAGCAACATGCTCATCACGTCAACAATCTCCTCATATTGTTTAAGCTCAACCTTTTAGTTCTGTACTTCGTCCTCTAGGCTTCAAAGATTCAATCAGACAGCCTCAAACAAATTAATCCTTCTCCATTCGGTTCCTAAAATCAGATCTCGACCACGGCTAGTAGCCCTACGGGATGAAGAAGGAAGAGCCTTAATTCTATCTTTATATGCAACACAAGTTTGCTAGAGTTGGTGCACTAACGAATCAAGCCAATTGCACTTAGCGTGAAGCTCCTCATTGTCACATCGTAGCTATGTGTTAATAGCAAACTGCTGGTCAAACTTAGTTTGCCAACCAATAGCAGAGTTTGAGAGATGATCACATTCATCCTACATTTCCTTCAGTCGATCATACAAATCGTGAATATGCATACAATGCTTGTCAATGATCGTTGTTTGCTGATGTACTTCACGCGTCTTATCGGCAACAAAGTCTCTGATCTCCTCCTGTAGTAAATCATTTTCCCCATATTCAACTGTTGCTAATAGATAAGACCATTCTGCTCGTTGCAAATCCTCCGCATATTTTGAATAATATCCCGAGTCTCCTTCACAGTTTTATCCCACTTCATTTTGAGGTCGTTAACATCCAACATCATGTACTTCAAACGAACACCCAAAGTTAGTGCCCATCCTAGAACACGAATAGGAAGGTTAAGCAAACGTAGGTACACAACTATGGATTCAAGGTCAACCAAACCACAAAGAATATCTTTTCAAAGAAATCCAACATTATAGTCAGCGGGTATAAATTTGCTTCATGGACATGATGGGGAGGAAGACAAAGTCGATGAAGACATAGAAGTTTTCCTAGTGATAAGAAATAGATGGAATCCACAAGAGTTAGCCGATCATAAGAAATAAGTTGAGAATATTCTTTTGATATGTGCTTGGTCGCCTCAATCGGTTTATAGGGAAATATTCGGATGGTGATGGAAATTCATTATGGAAAGGAAAATGAACACATTATCTCAAGATAGTCAACACATTTAAAAAATTTTAGATCAACCATAATATCAAAACCCTACAAGTAAATAAATATAAATAGACAGGTTAAATTATTAAAAGCTAACATAATGATCGCATCAGTAACCAATCATAAAAAATAATATAGACAAACTTAGAAGCATTGTCGTTGACTATATAAAGAATAAGCGTCTTAGTACCGTAGCACTAAGATGGACTGATATTAGAAGGGGAAGCAGATGAAGTGTGGAAAACAACTGCGGCATCCTCCTTACTCACACAATGAATGGGAGCTTCGCCATCCAAATCACCCCATGGGTTCACATTGGCATTAGGATTAGAAGTATGCTCATGATGACAATCCTCAGAATTGGAGGAATTGAAGGGAAGAGACTCAAAGTAGTTAATCTCGCACTTATCAAATCAACTATATAAGGAAGAGTAGGAAGATCAACGAGATATGGTAGCAGGGTGAATGTGTGACCACCATTAGAGATGCTCTTAACAAAACCTTCGTTAAGAATCCCTGTTTGCTTTGCCAAAATATTTTCATACTTGGCCAACTTGGGAATTTTGTCAACCTTCGCAGTCAGATTAAGATTCCTTTACTCAACCAAGGCCTTGCAATAACCAACATTGGGAGCATTAGTCGAAACCTCCTCAATCAAAGCATAGAAATATTTTGTCTTGACGATTTGGTCAACCAAAAGCTAAGGGTATTTTGGCAAAGCAGGCTCATTCGTCCGTATCTCCTCCAACTGGAAACACATATTCTCCATATCTTTTTAAGTGTCCACAACACACTTCTTTGCAGGATGCACTCGTTCCTCAACCTCCTTAGTAGTGGCGCTCAGAGCAGCAAACTCCGCCTGGCTCCCCTAAAGCTCCTCCAGCACCGCACAATCCCCTTTAGTGAAGCTAGCAACTCGTTTGCAGACAAGTTGCAGACACCTACCAACCTTCATTTCAAAGAAAACCAAAAAAACGAGTGGTTATATGACAAGGAAAAACTTTTTATGTCATGATTATAATTAAACAGAACAAGAACATACCACAGCCATCATTTCTGAAAGGGATAGTTTAGCAAGCGTAGCAAGAAAAATCCCCTTCAAAAATAAATCACGGCCTAGCATAAGAAAGTGCGGAGGAGGTTGGAGTAGAAGTATTTTTGGTTCGTTCCCTATGCCTCTTCTGCTGAGCTGTTTCTCTGGGGATTCAATGGCCACCTTTCGTGGCTACTGTGGTAATAGTTTTTTCAAGGGCCTGAGTAGTAGTTTCAGTAGCCACCTCTTGAGAAATAACAACCTCAGCATTTTTGTTGTGATTCGCTTCATTTCACGCGCGTTAAACAATGCATTTTGCATACGTTTTAGTTACTTTTACTTGCTAGTATTAGTTGATTTTACGTGACAAGGGGTTTAGACGGCCATGTTTTGTTTTCTTGTCAAAATCCTGCACTTTGTACTCTTAACTGGTACTAATGGACATCTAGTATCCACGAGCTCCGTGATCTTCCTTTTGATCATCTTTCGTAGGTCTTCTGTGGGTACTTTTTGTTTACATTCTATGTGAAGGCCATTCATAAGGGCGGTAGAAGATTTAAAGGTCGTTCGCAAGGATGGTAATTAATAGAGATGAAGGCAATTCACAATAGAATAGTAGTAGACGAAGGCCACAATCATCAATGCACTATAGAAGGACATTTAAGCCAAAGATAGGCTGCAACGGAATTCATAGTGGCTTACGAAGAAATGGGGAATTGTGATCCGATGAGTCTTGCTTAAGTCCTATAATAGTCCAAGAAGGATTAGCATTCAAGGTTGGTTCCATTGGATTTGTCTTCTCGAGTACTAAAAAATTAACTACTAAAACTTTCAAATCGGACAAATGGTTCTCCCATAGCAAAGGAAACTAGTTCAACCAGCCAACAAACCAATGGGTCAACATGGGCTATGCTTGGTTTGGCACCAAAAATCACTGCCAAAGGAAATTCCCCGCGTCAAGGACTCTAGCGCGAGGCTACAGGGGGACCGGCACTAGAAGCCACGGGCCGCCAGGCCAAAGTGAAGAACCCTCCACGCGGCTATGTATAGTTAAAGGACACCCTATTTTAGGCATCCCACGTCGTCCCAAGTTCACTATGCCAAGACATCACGTGGGGTGTGGGAAATTATACGGCCCGCACCTATGTTTTTGAGCGAGCACCCTTGCTGAACATAGCCTATGCCAATGGCCACAAAGCGGATGAGAACTTCAATTTTCAACACTCTGACAGCTTGCGCTTGGTGTCAAATGTGACCCGTGAGATGCATCACACCCGACACAAGATGAAGATCTGTACCACACCCTAGAACTGGCGCACCTATGAAGTGACACACCCTGCTCCAAGTACAAGCCAAAGGCCGCATAATTCGTAATGCCCCAGGCTGGGCGGTGGCTGAGCTAGGGTTTACCTTATTTAGGCCTATCTTAGGCCTATTTTTAGGCCAATCTCTTACTAGGTTTTCATATATTATACTTCATTTTCAAGAGTTGTTTCTACCCTCTTTCTTCAGGAGAAACTTTATCCTTTTCTTATATTTATTTATTTATTTGATAGAAAGATGTGAAATTCACCGGAGTAGTTTCCATATCTTGGGATAAATTGTAGTGACTTGGTAATCTATATGCGTTTTGAGATTTTCTATTTCATCCTAATTATTTGTTTATAATACTATTGTGATTTTCTTTTGAGTTTGATTTGCTTTTGTAATTCATGCTAGCCACAAATATCGATGCCCCCTTGGGAAGAGAAACCTGGTTGTTTAATTGGGTGGAGGAGAACGTGTCTGCCCAAGTGTGTGCATGGGAGATTCAGGGTCACTCTGATCTACTTACCATTACACCAGTCTTAGCTGACTTCGCAAAGTTATCCGAGAAGTTTTAGGTAGAGATAGCTAAATAGTAACAAGCTAGGGTTACAAGTAACCCTAGTATCATAGATAAGGTGCCTACAACCCTTGGGCCTGTTTGATAGGACCCAAGGACAGTAGCACATTCATGGTGGAAACCCGGGATGTAATTGGACGGGGGAGAATCAGACCTACAACAATGGTCGGACTTTGTTGTACTCCTCAATTACGGTGGCGGTGTCGATGGAGGGTTGTGAGGGCACTCGCTATGATAAGAACAAGGAATTATATGCCATCAACCACACCACATGTTTTGGATACTCTATTAGGTTTGTTTAGATCTCTATTTGAATGAATCGAGGATAGAAGCATTAGATTGACCAAGTTGCTCAATGATTTTCCCAAGTGCTTAGCTAATATTGTAGTTGTGTTTTTAGTTTTCATGTTTTGTAGTTTATACATTGAAAAACCAAACCCGCCCATTTGTACGTTTGCTTTACTAGCTATTCCTTTCAATCGTCTGGATTGACAAGCCATATGAGGTTTTGTTTGGAGTTGATACATTATACCTAGCAGCTCTGTGGATAAACCCAAGGCTTACCGTTACTACCCTATATATAGTGTAGCACTAGGAACAGGGTGCAGAACTATAAATTTCTACCTTCCGACTCTTACCGCCTCCAACTGGGTTACTTTTAAGCTAAACATTTTAACGACCCTAGGGGGAGGCATGTCATGTTGCTTTTATTAGCCAAGGTCTCCATCTCTTCATTCTCATTTTTGGACGGGAAGTTTCTCTAAGCAGATCGTCGAGTCGATTCCATGTCTGCAACTCAACACATGAAAACAATTAGGCAAACATGCAGACATAAAAACAAAATAGAACCAAAGACGTACAGAATCAAGCTAAACAATGCATAATTAACCAAATAAACAACAAGTTTGACACCTTTTCTTAAAGAACTAACGGGGCAAAGAGAGATGAAATGCTGGCTAAGCATTGTTACAATCTCAGACTCGAAATTAAGGCAAACACCAGCCTAAGGAAATTTCAACTTAGGGATGCCATTGTTCCAAATTGATCTGCACCATTATGCATGCTTTAACCAATGCATTTGACGTAGTTTTTATTTAATTTTGGTTGGCTGTTTGGCAATATGACTTTAGTTTACATGACAAGGGATTTGGACAGCCATGTTCATTTTTATTTTCTGAGTCCCACATTTTGTACACTTAATTAATTATTATTGACATATCGTTTTCACGGGCTCCTTGGTTTTCATTATAAGTACCTTTAGTAGGTCGCCCATGAATGCTATTTGTTACATTACATTCTTATGAATGCCGTTTGCTTTTAATGGTAGATGATTTGAAGACCATTCACATTGAATGGTAGTTGATGAAGTCCACGAGCATGAATGCATGGTAGAAAGAGATTAAAGCCAAGGATAGGTGCCTTCGAAGTTCAAGACGACAAAAGGTGGAAACAGTGAATCGTGGTCCAAGAAGTTTTGCCTCAGTCCAAGAACGATCAAGGAATAATTTTCCTTCAAGGCTAGTTCCATTGGATTTTTCTTCCAGAGTAATACAAAATGGACTGCCAGAAATCCCAATTTGGACTAACGGTTCACCCATGGCAAGCAAATGAAGTTCAGGCGGCGAAGGACCAGTGACCCGTGACAGCTCAAGCTACACAAAGCATCACCGACCGGTGAAGATGCCTGCAATCCACCCTACACCAAGAAATAACACCGGTCCGTGATAATGAAGCTGGGTTGGGAAGCATGGATGAGAAATTTGGACCGTGACGACAGTTCTAAGAACACACCCATACTGCTCGCGGTTCGTGAAAAGGAGGCCATGCCATGAAAACTGCTGATTGGAAATCGTGGTGCTGCTCGCGATTCATGAAAACATTCACGGACCATGGAAAGATACCAGTTTCATGGACCGTGGCTTCCCGCGGCTATGAATGTTTACGGACCACGCCAAATTTTGCAATCCGTGGTTGAAGGATTTATAGACCGTGGCATCTGAGCTTGTCTGTGAAAACAAGGCGGCTGAGCTAGGGTTTTGGCACTACTGTCCTATTTTGGGCCTATTTTTAGGCCTAATCTCCTAATGCTATATATAGGACCCTAGACTACGCATTTTCATATACATTAGGAGAGAGAATTCTTATCTTGCAACTTGGAGAGCATTTGGGAGATGGAAGGAGTACCTTAGTAGGATTTGTACGTTTTAATTTTCTTTCTTTTTGTTTCAACCCAATAATTTGGAATTAAAATCTATATTTTCATTCCATGTCTGGGGAGTAGTTATATTATGCTTGGGATATATTTGGCACATGTGTAGATTTTGATGCTTTATGAGATTCCTTAAATTCCATCTATCTTTGTGTTTATGATGTTATTGTGATTGTTCTTGAATTGTGACAAATGCATGAGCACTACATCACATAGGAGCACACACTTTGGCCTATGTTCATGTATGGTGCACTTATTGATGCCCCCTTGGGAAGAGAAACCTAGATGTTTGAATGGGTGGAGCGGAACGATTCTGCACGAGTGTGTTCACAGGAGATTCAAGGTAACCCTAATTCGCATACCATCGCACCAGTCTTAGCTGATTTCTTAACCATTTTCCGATAGAATACAACTAGAGATAGTTTATAGTAGCAAGTTAGGTGTTGTGTTAAAACCCTAGTAGCATAGATAAGGTGCCTATGAAACTAAGGCCTCACATATAAATGACCATAGGGAATTAGTGCATTCGTGGTGGAAGCCTAGGATGTAATAGCATGGGAGAGTAACAAAACCATACCAGAGGTTGGACCTTGTTTAACTTCCCTAATTACGATGGCGGTGTCGATGCAGGGTTGCGAGCGCACCCACCGTGATACAGATGGGGAAGTGTATTCAATTGACCACACCGCGTGTTGTGAACACACCAATAGGTCTTTGTATGTTTATATGTTAATGAATCGAGGGTTGAAGTGTTAGAAATACCATGTTTCTAAATTATTTCCAGCTGTCTAGTATACATAGTGTCCATTTTTGTTAATTTCATGCTTGTAGTCATTTGTTGAAATACCACCCCCCCAGTTTTCATGTTTACACTAGTAGTTAATCCTTTCACTTGTGTAGATTGATGACCCGCATGAGGCTGTGTTTTGACTTTTACTTGAACCCTAGCATCTCTGTGGAAAAACCTAGGGCTTTTTGCTTACTACCCTTTGGCATTATTAGCAGCGAGAACGAGTGCAGAATATAAATCCCACGGGACTAGTGCCTCGGATTGAGTTAACTGATTGCGCTTTTGCAACTGTATTAATAACCCCGGGTCGAGGCATGTCAAAATTTTGGCGCCGCTGCCTGGGATGCTTTTCAGTTCAAGTATTAGTTGAGCATAGCATGTTAGTAGAGTAGTAAGTAGTGTCTCTTATTGTTTGTCTTTTGTTTGTTTTTTTTGTGAGTTGAGCTTTGTTTATAGTTTTCTTGTTAATTTGATCCTGTTTGCTATTGTGTTGTTGGAAGGATAGTGCGACCCTAGTTTATGGTACATACCCGTACCACAAATCTAGGCATTTTTCATTCTTTATCTAACTCTACAGGTAAGAGTAGGAGAAGGAGAAGAAAATTTAGATCATATGTTCAATTTAGAGGTTTGAGTTTTGAGAAATAACCATATGAAATGGCAGAGGACAACCGCACTTTGAGAGAGTTTATGGCTCCTAACTTAGAGAATCAACCATTTTGTATCAAATTCCCACCTTTGCCTATGGATTTTACTTATGAGCTGAAAAGTGGGGTGATACACTGCCTTCCTACATTCCACAGTTTGGCTGGAGAGGATCTGAATAAACATTTGTCAAAATTCCATTTGGTATGCATGAACATAAAGCCTCCAGGAGTGTCTGTAGATGATTACAACTTGAGAGACTTCCCCTTTTAGTTACAAGATGGAGAAAAATATTGGTTATATTATTTTCTATCGGGGTGCATAGGGTCATGGGTGGATATGAAGCGGAGGTTATTGGAGAAATATTTTTCGGCCTCAAAGTCAGCTGGTTTAAAGAAACCGTTATCAAACATCACTCAAGGAGTGACTGAGAACCTATATGAGTATTGAGAGAGATTCAAGAGGCTTCTCGCAAGTTGTCCTTATCATCCCTTCAAGGAAGGAAAATTGGTCTATTACTTCTTTGAGGGCTTGTGTGATGAGGACATAGGGATGGTTAGTGCTGTGTGTAACAGTTTTATCGCACACAAGAGCCCGAAGGATGCTATGGAAATTTTTGAAGAGATGGCCAACAGGATGAGGCCATTCGGTACAAGGTCAAAGGTTAAGGTCTTCGATAAACCTACACACACACCAAAGTTGGAGGAGCAAGTTCAAGCTCTTAGCATCTATGATGAAAGAGATTTTGCGAGGAAATGTACACCAAATCAAGAAATCTAAGGTTTGCAACCTTGATCACCACTCCAAGAAATGCCCTGAGGTTGTTAGTGATATGTAAGAGGAGAATTCCGTAGACTACAACAACTGGGAGAGACCTCAACTTGCTAGGGGTCAACAACAAGGGTTCTGGGGGAACCAAAGTGAGGTAAGGCTGGAACTCGATGCAAACTCATTCAATATGAGCTATAGGGATCATCATGACATCCGATGGAGGGATGAAAAACAAGCTTGAGGGTATAGGGGTGGACAAGCACTGCCTCAACCCTATCCTAGAGGATGGGAAGGAGATCTTGGATGCTATCGCACAATTGGTCAAGAAACATGAGATCTTTGTAGAAAGGACAAGGAGTGAAATTGAAGAATTTGCTACTAGAGCCTTCTCAAGTATCAAGAACCTTAAGATTCAAGTTAAGCCTTCTCAAGTATCAAGAACCTTAAGATTCAAGTTAAAAAACTTACTCCCTCAGTGAGATGATTTGAAACAAAAGCGTCCGGCAAGCTACCTTCCCAACCAGAGGTGATTTTGAGAAATTTTGGTGCAATCAAGTTGATAAGTGAGAAGTAGGTTCGTGAAACTGAGGAGAAAGTGACACAAGAGAATGATGAGTTAGTGGAGGCTAACAAAGAAAAGTTCAAAGAAGAAGAGATGGTTGTCAAAGAAGCACCCTCCAAGGAGCTTCCACCACCCGAAGCTCAATTCCCCATTCCACCTCCGTTTCCAAGTGCTTTGAGGAGAAGGAAAAAGGTGGAGAAAAATGAGGCTAACATTTGGAAAATCTTTGAAAACGTGGAGGTATCTATCCCTATCTTGGAATTAATTGACAATGTGCCTTCATATGCTAAATATTTTAAAGTTTCATGTACTAAGAAAATGAGTAGACCACCTAAGAAGTTCGGGAAACTAAGAATTAGGGAATTCACAATTTTGAATCAGAAGAATTTGCCCAAGAAATGTGATGACCCTGGAATATTTTCTATCCCAATTTCTTTAGGTGGGACACTTGTTGAACATGCCATGATAGATTTAGAAGCTTCTATAAATGTTATTCCCTTTAGTCTATTTGAATATCTTGAAATTGGTGAACTAAAGGAGACTAAAGCCATTGCTCAACTTGCCGATCATTCCTAAGCTAGCCCTCGAGGGCTAGTGAAGGATGTGATGGTGTGAGTGGGAAAGTTGATTTTTCGGTAGACTTTTATGTCCAAGATGTAGCGCACGATGGTAGTGCACCCTCAATCCTTTTGGGGAGACATTTTCTAAAACTGTCTAGGACTAAAATTAATGTCCACTCGGGGATCTTGATACTAGAAGAAGACTTGGACAAGGTGGAATTTGACATTTATAAATCTAGGCATGATTCAAAAAAACCTTCTCTTTTGTGCAAAGGTGTTGAACTTTTTGATGAGCATGATATTGTTGAACTTTCTTGTGTTGCAAATGAGCATGAATGTTTTGATCATGAATTTGTTGAGGCCCCGGTGGATTGCATGAATTAATCAATAATATGTCCATGCTAGATTGTTTTTCTATGCTAACAAATTTGCAGCAGGAAAAGGAAAGTGTCAAGGAATTAATACCTCCTCGACCTCCTCCAAACCCCAAGGTGATGTTTAACGAGTTGATGTTGGCAAGAAAAGGAGAAACATTTCTAGGTATCGGAAAGGGGTACAAAGGTAGGGATGGATCATTGTAGAGACCTCTCCACAACGATGTCATCGTGAGGCGGAGTTACTGATGGTAATTCTGGAGACCCACCGGTAAGTGCTTGAAAGTTGAATGCATGAAAGGGTAATAAGTCGTGATGACGACAATAAGCATACGTGGATCTTTTTCTTGCTTGTTTTAAGTAGTTACTTGGTAGATTTTTCATGTCATGCTTGAAATAAATGATCCATTGAATGAAATTGTTGCTTGATTTTAAAATCCAAATGTGAAGATGTGTGATTATTTGTAGATGGAATGGATTTTGATTGCGACAAAAGTTGGCAAAACCTAAGGAATCGGGAACATCTGGGGTTAGCTCATGAAAATGGTGGTCACGAAGGCCAGGTTTTGTGCTATGATGATGGGCATGAGAGTCAGCCTCGTGAAGATGGAAAAACTGGGCAGAAATCATTTTTGTCTAATTTCAATTTTCCATCTCGCAACTTGGTTCAAAAAAGCAATTTTCAAAAAGGAAGTCTTAATTTCAAAGTTAAAAATGCATTTTTGGTTCAAGAAGTGAGATTTCCTATTTCCTTAGGATTTTGATGCAAACATATAGGAAGATTATACGACCGTGTGTCATTGCCGATTACTGTAGCTGTGTGCGATCGAAGTGCGAAACACATACCATTTCTCATCCTTTTTCTTCTTTCCTTTTTACTTTCACTGTTCCTACCACTAACGGTCCTTTCTGCATCTTCTTTGATCCAATCATGGCGGCTCCTCCGCCAGGCCGTAGCGGAATTACGCCGGCCAAAACCTTTCTACAAGCTTTGGGCAATCAACCCCCACCTCTATCCATTTCCCTCCCCTCTAATCCCGAAATTGTCCCAAAAACCAACTACAAGGGGGAAATATCTTGCCTGGTAACCAGGAAGGAGGCGGAAATCCTTGCTTCTCATTATCAAAATGCCTTGGTGGGTATGTTTGCACGAGGGAAACCATCCATGGCAGCTCTGAATGACGCTTTCAACTCTGTGGGCTTCAAAGGTAAATTTCAGCTGGGCTCCATCGACTTCAGGCACGTACTGATCCGCTTCCTGGATAAGGAAGATTACCAGCGACTATGGATCAAAGGTCAATGGAATTTCAATAATGCCCCCATGAAAGTGCTTAAATGGACTACCGATTTCTCCCCCGAGGTTGAATCCGTGATAATTCCTGTTTGGGTCACTATCCATCATGTTCCAGTATTTTTCTATAACCTCACTATGCTAGAATCCATGGGTAATCAGATAGGTAACTATATTAAATTGGACTCTGCAACTGCTGGCCTAACTAGGCCATCTGCTGTAAAGATGTGCGTTGAAATTGACTTAAGAAAAAATAGCCAGAATTCATTAGAGTTGGCATTGAGGAGGATGGAATAGAATACAATGTGGTTAAACTTCACTTAGAATTCGAGGATCTTCCCCTTTATTGCCACCACTGTAAAGTTATAGGACATGATGATAACCTGTGCATTTACTTACATCCAGAACTTAAGAAGCCAAAGATATATAAGATAGATAAACCTATCCCTAACCATAGTGATACGGGAAAGTCTAAGGATCAACAATTGGTTTATGATGATCATGAGCAGGGTGTAGTCAGCCGAATAAATGAAATAATTAACAAGGCAGGGGGTTCTGGTTTTTCTGTTTCTGATAAACTGAAAATCCTGTCTACTTAGAATCTTAGATATGTCCCAAAACAGAAAGTAGTTCAGACCAAAAATGTTGATCATAATGAGGCTGGGGAAACAAATGTTGATAAAAATGAGGATATGGTTTCTACTCATGAGAGGGCTGATAATCAAACCAAAGATAATCATGTTACTGAGCAACCTGACCTGCTGATTATTGACTCTGATGTTGAGAAACAAGTTGTAGATAGGAATCAAGTTTTGATCCCTAACCAGGAAAAAGTTGAGGGTAATAATGCCAATACTGAATTACTTAAAGTGAATCATGCTAAAACTGATGTGCCCTCGGATTCTCTCCTTCGGTCTCCTATATACTTGACCAAACAATCCTTATCTGCCCCTCCTCATCTCAATAAAAAGGTAGGTTTTGCTAAGGATGACATTCCTAGCAAACGGGGTAAGGCTTTCTCCCCTTTTAACTCTATTGTTGCTGCAAAAAATTTCATTTTCTCCTAGCAGAAGCATAGGAAAAATAGGTTCCTACCACTTGATGATGAGGATATATCCAATGAGGAGGCTCCTCCTAGTGACATCCCAACTTATGCTCTTTTTAACACTGCTGATGATACTGTTGTTACCCAGGTAAGTCAGGTATCTAGTTCCCACCCTGGATCATCCAAGTCGAAAAAAGGGAAACAAACAGACACAGTTTCTAACCATCGGAATGAGACCTATTTAACACAGTTAAATACTATCATGACTAGATCAAAAAGCTCTAACAATGTTTCCTTATGAATAACACAACACTTAAGATTAAGTTTCTGATTTGGAACATTAGGGGAATGGACACTTCTATGCTAAGACTTCATAATTTGATAAATAGGCACAGCTTAGATCATTTATGCTTGATTGAACCAAAACATGATAATATGCAATGTGATGCCTATAGACATCGTTTACATTTTGATAACTGTTTGCAGGCTGGCAATGGCCAGATTTGGCTTTTCTGGAACTCCAGCATAACTCTAACCTTGAAATGTGATAATCTGCAATTTTTAGCTGTTAATGTGAATAGTATAACTCTGAATAAAAGTATGGATGCATTCTTTGTGTATGGACTTAGAACTAGAAATGGCAGGACTTCCCTTTGGTCTGATCTTAAGTCATTAAACCACTCTGATTCTATTTTCATAGGTGATTTTAATGCTATAACATCAATAAATGAATATAAAGGTCCTTATACTCCTAAACTAGGTAGTATGAGGGACTTTAAGGATTTTATTAATGTTATGGCTTTGGAAGAAATTAATACAGTTGGGAATCTGTTCACTTGGAGCAATAACAGACTAAGGAACCCTACTATTCAAAGACTAGATAGAGGCCTTTTTACCTCTTCATGGTCTTCCAATTTTCCTACATCATCTGTCCACATTTTGAATCGAATATCTTCTGACCACAATCCTATGCTTCTCACTATTGGCATCGATATCCTTTCTACTCCTAGACCATTTAGATTCTTAAATACATGGTATAAAAGGAAAGAATTCATTGAAGTGATTAGACAAAACTGGGATCTGCCTCATCACAAATCAGGAATGCTTGGTTTTTTCCTCAAGCTGGTAAGACTGAAAAAAGAGCTCAAACTTTGGAATAAAGAAATTTTTGGTAACATAACTGATAATGTCATAAAAGCTGAAGCTGCTCTCCACACTCAGGAGCAGAAGTATGACCTAGATGCTTCTGAGGGAAATATACTGAAGCTAAAAGAGGCCAAGGCTAAGTTAGTTAGGTCTCTAGTAGAGCAGAAAAGTTTCTGGAAACATAAGGCAACGGTTAAATAGCTAAAGGAGGGGGACAATAACACTAGTTTTTTCCATAACTCGGTCAAGGAGAGAAAGTGCAGATTAAAGATTACAAATATTAGGAATAGTAATGGCCAGTGGATAGATAGTATACAGGATATTGAAAATGATGCCATTCACTATTACCAAGATCTTTTAACAGAAGACAGTCCCTCTGATAGCAATTTTTACAAATCACACTTCCTTAGCCAAATTCCTAAACTGATCACTCAGGAAGAAAATGAGAGACTCCTGCAACCTGCCTCACTGATTGAACTTAGGGATATTGTGCTAAGTTTGAATAAGAATAGCAGTCCGGGGCCTAATGGATTCACAGCTAAATTCTACATTAATTCTTGGGATATAATTGCTATGGATTTACTGTCTGCTGTAAATGATTTTCTTGCTGTAAGTAATATTCCAAGGGGCATTGGTAGCACCTGGATTGCCATTATCCCGAAAAAACAAACCCCTACCTCATTTGATGATTACAGACCAACAAGTCTCTCCAATGTTCTTAACAAAATCTTTTCCAAAGTGTTAATGGAAAGACTTAAGTCTATAATGCCAAAAATTATTTCCCCACATCAAACAGCTTTTCTTAAAGGAAGAGACATATCGGATAATGTCATCTACCTGCAAGAAATGGTCAGGTTTTTGAACAGGAAAAAAAGGGATCCCAACTGCATTGTTAAACTTGATCTTAAGGAAGCCTTTGATAGATTTAAGTGGTCATTCCTTTATTCTGTTCTTGCTAGATTTGGTCTTTCTGCAAAATTCATCTTCATCATTATGAAGAATTTAGCACAGGCCTGGTTCTCAATCCGTATAAATGGTAAGCCTGTAGGTTATTTTCAGTCTACAAGGGGAATTAAACAGGGAGATCCCCTCTCCCCTTTTCTTTTTAATATATTCTCTGAGTCCTTTACCAGGAGTTTAGCTTTCATTTTTCTGAATGGTAAACTCTCATATTATGATCTACCAGGTAATGCCCTACAAATTTCACACTTATTTTATGCTGATGATACTGTGGTCTTCTTAACAGCAAATAATCAAACACTGATCAGATTTAAGGCCTTCCTCACAATATTTGAAGATGTTACTGGCCAAAAGATAAATTACAGTAAAAGTGACATCTACATAGGAAAACATGCCTCTGTTCATAAATTCAGCAATATAAGAAGGGCTCTAGGTATGAAAATTGGTAGATTCCCCTTCACATATCTGGGAGTTCCCATTTTCACAGGGATAGCCAGGAAAATCTACTTCCAACCTATGATTGAGCAGATAGATAATGGGATTGGGGGTTGGAAAAATAGGTGGCTCTCTACTGGGGGGAAAATCACATTAATACAGTCATGTATCTACTCCATTCCTCAACATATATGGTCAGTCCTAAAGCCTAGCAATGAGATCATTTCTGCCATAAAGAAAAAACTCAGTAAATTTTTTTGGGGGAATATTGATCAAAAACCTAAAAGATCATGGAGGAAATGGGATGCACTTTGCTATCCCATAAACCAAAATGGTCTAGGTTTTAGATCAATAACCACCATCATAAAAACAGGCTCAGTTAAGTTGTGGTGGAAGTTTCAAAAGGCTGAGGCACTATGGACTCACCTAGTTGCATCACTGCCTTTCTCTTCCAGAAACTCCCCAAACTGGAAGAGAATCAGTGAAATTAATACTTGGGCAGAAACTAACTCCAGGGTTATAGTGGGAAGAGGAGATTGTAATTTCTGGACCTCAAACTGGTTAGATATTGGTCCAGTTGAGGATTTGTGTGATCCAAACCTTGTCAATATTTCGTACTCATGTACAGTCTCAGAATTCAGTACAAACAAATCATTTATGCTTCAGGAAATTTCCCCTTTTCTATCCCCTCATGCTGTCACTCTTTTACAGGAAGCAAATCTATTTTCACACAGGAAAGATAGACTCATATGGAAACCGGGTCCCAATGGTGAATTCTCTTTTAAATCCACTTATCTCCTGCTTAGAAATCAGAGAGGTACTGTCCTTTCTGCTCAATATATTTGGAGTTCAAGAATTGAAAAAAAGATTTCTGTCTTCATGTGGAAAATGATGAATTCTTTTCTTCCCTTTGACAATGTCCTGCACAATTTGAGATTCTCACTGCCTTCTAAGTGTTGTATGTGTAATAATCATGAGGATTCATTGGATCATTTTTTTAATTCGTGTTCATTTGCTGTTCAAATTTGGAAAGTAGTCCACTCATTCATGGGAATTTCAGGAATGGTTTACCCATCTATATGGGATAGACTTTCTTGCTACTTGACATATTCTGGTCTGAGCGCTCTCCACTCTAAAATTATTAGATCTTCTGCTGCTATTACATGTTGGTATTTGTGGAAAATGAGGAACAAAATTTTGTATGATTCTGCCATCCCATTAACAGGTTTAGTCTTATCTCACATCAAGGAACAAATTTTTTATATGTTCACTGCTAAACCTGTTTTCATAAAAGCTAAAGTAGACATTGACATTGCTGATCACTCTTTTCTCCCTCTAATTAAACTACCTCTAAAGCTGAAAATCCTCAAAATTGCTTGGACTAAACCATGAGGGGTTATAAAATTAACGTAGATGCTGCATGGAATGGTCAATTGAATATGTGTGGAATTGGTATGATCATAAGAGATAGCAGGGGTGGCTTTATTGCTGCTCATACTAAATTTACTGCTGCTAATTCCCCTCAGGAAGCTGAAATGAAGGCAATAAAGTTTGCCATACAGAAATATGCTGGTTTCTTTACTCATGCTTGCCTTGAATATGACTGTATGAATGCTGTGAAGTCAGTTCTTGATCCATTATATGCCCCCTGGCCGCTGTTTCAATTAGCTGATGACACAAAGCAAATCTTGGGAAATATTATTCTTGTTCATATTCAGAGGCAAGCTAATCTGGTAGCTGATGCTCTTGCTAAGACATGTCTCAAAGCTGAGACTAGTGTATCCATGTTTACTTTTAATATGTTATCTAATAACATTCAGGGGCTACTTAGACTAGATCAGATAGGTACACCTTCCTTAATATTTTTACATTGAATGGATGCTACTGATAAAATGTTACTTGCAGGTGTATTGAATGCGGTTTTTAAAGGCAATGAAGGCTTAATGATGAAGTGATTTTCTTGATGCTATTTTTCTTTGTTGAAATTAGCTACTCTTTCGATACTTTTATCTAGAAGATAGGCTCATTAGTGCTTTTGGGATGTGTCTGACTGACCTGTGTCTCGATCTTTCGATTCACTAATAAGTTCGATATTCTTCCTAAATTTACTAATAGTCTTCGTAATCCTCCAACAATTAGCTAGTTTTTTTACTACATTTTGGAAGCAACGAATGTTGCTTCATTAGCTTTAGCTCCCTCATGTAAATTCCAACTAAGCCAATGGCTTCATTTTCTGTTCCTGTTTTCAATTTCTGTTATTTTACACGGTTTGGGAAGGCCTAATATAATTTCCCCCATCTTTGGATGGTTTTTACGGAAAAAAAAGAAGATGCAAATAGTACTTCCCATGTTAATTGATTGTACTACTTGTCCCCTAATTTGAAATTCCATGTTTATCCAAAGTGTACCCTCTCTCTTTTTCACCTATGCTGAAATTTTATTCTCATGGTACAACTCTTCACCTAATTTCATCATCTACACATTCTTAACTATGAAGAAACACTCACTCACACACACTCTTGGGTGAACACAAAAATTGACTCTTTTTCTTCCAGAAATTAGCAATTTTTGCTTCTTCTTGTTTAGATCTTACACTTCTAGGATTAAACTTTTAGGTAATCCTTTGATCTCTTTGTCTATATGCTTGATTGAAATTGTGTTTTTTTTACGAAAAACCTAATTTATAACTGAGCATGTGTTATCGTGATTTTTTTTTGGGTTTGTGTGATCAAACTTGTGATGATAAAATTAGGGATGTTTGGAATGTTCTTCATGTGTTAGGTGATTAGAGGGAGCATGAATCTTGTTTACATGAATCTATTCATGGGTTGGGGAAAGACATACATGATGTTTTTGATTGATGGGGAATATTCTTGTTTTAAATTCCCTATATGCTTATATCATTATGCTTTGAATGTGTGGTAATTTTGGGAGAATGTTCTTTGTTGAATGATATTATGGGCCATGCATTGTTTATTGTGAAATTACCATTCCTCTCTCCCTCAATTTGTTAGGATGGCTCCAAAGAAAGGTTTGTTTTGGAGAAAGAGAAGTCGTCAAGGGGTGAGAAATGGTAGAAACCGGTTAAGGGTTCAAACACTAAACCGGAAACTTCCGTTCCTCGCAACCCTAAGTCTATGACCAACAAGTTTTTAGGATTAACCAACATCATCGAGACTGCAACCTGGAGATGAAGGAACTTGAGGAAACCAAAGTGGAGCGATTCAGAGACTGGTATGCTTGAAAGAGCACCTTGATGGCTTTAGGCTTACTTGAACCCATGACCTATCTTTTGAGTCAGATAGACCTAGAAGGTTTTCTCTACGTGCACTCAAAAATATACATAAGGTGGACCTTAGAGTTTCTAGTTACCATTTCGTAGGTCACAGACAAGGAGGGTTGCAATGTGATTGAGTTCAACTTGGATTACAAGGAGTACCAAATGACCTATCGAGAGGTGGCACTAGCTTTTGGGTGGAAGATCGGTCGGGACATTCTACAGGCCAATCACCAAGGGATGCTATTTTCTCTTGGGCGCATTTGGGTGCAACTAACCAGTACTGATAGGAAGAATCTGAACAAGAACATAGCTATAGTCCACCTGGTGATCCATTATATTCATCGACTTCTTTCTATGGGCGTTCTATGCCATGATGAATTGATGCATTATCTGTGCTCTAATGTACACCTTCTTTGGGCAATGCAACCAGAGGGGAACATCAACCCAGACTTAGTTAGTGTGTTTGTTCAAGAATGCATAGCGTTGGGAGAGCAAAAAAGTGGGAAAATCTCCATGGGAGGCATTGTTGGTCTTTTTGCGGATTATCTAGGTCACCCGGTCATATAAAGGGCTCTAGCTAACTTTGGAAGATCTGGAAAAAGTTAGAATATCAAGAAGTTATCCAAATCATCTATGGTGAGACTGACGACATTGGAGGACAGATATGTATGGCTCTATGGCAGCACAAGCAAGTGTAGCTTCATGATTCTTCCGGAATCGGAGCGCACCATCATTGACCATAACACATGTTTGGATGACCTACTTATTTTTCTGGACCGGCAGTTTGAGAGAGAAGCCTACAATGTTATGGCCAACCAAGAGTTAGACCTAGAGAGGCCGAAGGTGAGATAACTTCAAGAGCACTTGTGAGCTGATCTCATCTTTCCACAGCTATTATGGATAGACTACACCAAGTTGGGGAGAAACTCTCAAAATATTCCCAAGTTATTCAAGGGATAGTTCAAGTGATTGGAGGAGTGAAGGAACACGTGGATGAGCTCAACACGAGGGTGGATTGCCTTGAAGCCACACTCTAAGCGATAGGGTTCATAGAGTGGTGTTTCACTAGCCATAAAGAGGCCAGCCCTTCGGGGCCGGAAGCATAGGTATCACTAATCCCCCTTCCTCACTTCTGTTTTTACATTCTTCTTGTCCGTTGGAGAGTTTGCATTCGTAAAGTGTGGGGAGAGAGTGGTGAGCACTTAGGAATTCTCATTCTTGGATTTCTTCGTGCATGCATGTTTTGTTTGTTTTCTCATGATTGTTGGTAGTTTTAGTTCTTGTTTATTGGGGATGATTTTGGATGAACATTTGGTTGAATAACATTCTATGCTAGGTTTCCTAGTTTTCATGGGATATGATGTTTTAGCTATTGGTGGAGTATTTTTGTGTGTTTTACTATCTTTGTAGTGTTGAGCCCACTTTTGAGGCACTTTTTGAAAATTTGAAAAAATGAAAAGTAATGATCAAAACCTGGACAAGTAAAAAAACCCGAAAAGGTGACTTGGGTAACATCAGGAAAAGCCCAGATAGGTTGAAAGGCCTAGGTAAAAGTGAGAGGCTTGACCTGGCTAGACTTACAAGTTCAGGTAAAAATGAGAGGCCGTGTGGAAAAAGGTGAGTGGTGAGCACGTTTTGTGGGATAACGCTAGGTGAAAACCCGAAAGGGCGCTTAGGAAAAATGAGAGAAATTAAGATAAAAAAAAAGAAACAAAAAATTTGGTTGACAATACATTGCACTCCTTGTTTGCAACCAGTTCGAGAATCTAGATTTATCCTTATGTTGCAAGCCAGTCGATGACTTTTGGATTTTCTTGGTGGATTGTTCCTACTCGAGAATTGCTCTTTGATTGCTCTTGGGACTTCTTTGGGGAAAGTAAGCTTGGTTTAATTCTGATCTTTTTTCACTTATCTTTTTCCATACTCATTTGCTTGCTTTGGGTGGATTGGTTGCCATGGGAACATTGGTGAGTGTGAGATTTTAATCTTCTTGGGGTAACTAGGGTAGCTTGGGAATAAATTGGATGCATTGGCTATTTTTGCATGCTTCATGTCGCTTGAGCCTTTTTCTTTGATTTTATTTACTCGAGCACAAGTAATGGTTTAAGTGTGGGGAGTCCGATCTGCACCATTATACATGCTTTAACCAATGATTTTGACTTAGTTTTTATTTACTTTAGTTTGGTGGTTTGGCAACATTAGTTGAGTATACATGACAAGGGGTTTAGACAACCATGTTTGGTTTTCTATTCTAAATCCCACATTTTGCAAACTTAATTAGTGATTATTGACATATCGGGTTCATGGGCTCCTTGGTTTTCATTATAAGTACCTTTAGTAGGTCGCCCGTGAATACTATTTGTTACATTACATTCTTGTAAAGGCCATTTGCTTTTAATGATGGAATATTTGAAGGCCATTCTGATTGAATGGGTAGTAGATGAAAGCCAAGAGCATCAATGCATGGTAGAAGGAGATTGAAGCCAAGAATAGGCGGCTTCGAAGTTCAAGACGACAAAGGTGGAAACGGTGAATCGTGGTCCGAGAAGTGTTACCTTAGTCCGAGAATGATCTAGGAAGAATTAGCCTTCAAGGATGATTCCATTTGATTCTTCTTCTTGAGTAATACAAAATCAACTACTAGAACTTCCAATTCGGACTAACAGTTCACCCGTGGCAAGCAAACAAAGATTAGCCGATGAAAGATCAACGACCTTTGACAGCCCACACTAGACGAAGCATCAGTGGCTATGAAGATGCCCACAATCCACCCTACACAAAGCCATAGTGCTGGTCAATGAAAATGAAGCCGGGCCATTAAGCATAGATAAGAAATTTGGCTAAGTCTAGAAGTCAGACTGTGAAAACTTTACGGACCATGACGAGAGATCTCAGCAAACACCCATGCTGGTCATGATCCGTGAAAAGGAGGCCGGGCCATGAAAACTATTGAGTGGATGCCGTGGTGCTACTCGAGGTCCGTGAAAACCTTCACGGACCATGGCCCGAGCCTAGTTTCACAGACCATGGCTTCCTGAGGCTACGATGTCACGGACCGCGCCAGATTTGGTGGTTCTTGCTTAAAGGCTTCACTGACTGTGGGATCCGATCTGTCTATGAAAACTAGGTGGCTGACCTAGAGTTTTGGCACTTTTGTCCTATTTTGGGCCATTGTTTAGGTACAATCTCCTACTACTATATATATGACCCTAGTCTGCTCATTTTCATATACATTAGGAAAGATAATTCATATCTTGTAACTTGGAGAGTATTTGGGAGAAGGAAGAAGTACCTTAGTAGGTTTTGTACTTTTTCCTTTTCTTTTCTTCTTGTTTCATTCCAAATATGTGGAATTTAAATCTATGTTTGAATTCCATGTCTAGGGAGTAGTTAGATTAAGAATGGGATATATTTAGCACATGTGTAATTTTTGAAGATTTATGTGATTCCTTAAATTTCATCTATCTTTGTGTTTATAATGTTATTATGATTTTTCTTGAATGTGAGAAATGCATTAACACTACTCCACATATGAGCACACACTTTAGGCTATGTTCATGTATAGTGCACTTCTAATTGCCCCAACCTAGATGTTTGAATGGGTTGAATGGAACGATTATGTGTGAGTGTGTGCACTAGAGATTTGAGGTAACTCTAATCTACATACCATCGCACCAGTCGTAGCAGATTAATTAACTATTTTTCAATAGGTTACGGGTAGAGATAGTTAATATTCACTATTTTTTCAAGGATAGCCTTGATTTTGTGAGAAGATATTGGATTTGAGAAAACGGATTGCGGTTGCTACATCGTTTTTCTTTGTGGCTATAACTTATACTCACTCGGACATATAGTCTACTAGCACTAATTTGCAGTAATGTCCATTGGATTTTGGAATTGGTCCCATTAAATACATGCCCCACATATAAAAAACCTCTATTGGTCTCGAAAAAGTTTAGGGCATCTCATTTTTGGATGAGATGTTCCCTACCCTTTGGCATTGGTCGCATGATGATACCAAAGTTTTAGCATCTGATAGTATGGTAAGCCAGTACAAACCGCATTTTATTACCTTTTTGCATTCTTTTGTACCTAAAATGCCTTCCCCTGACTTGGGGCGAATGACACATCTTAAGGACACAACCTATCTAACCATATGGGACGCATATTCTAATTTCTTGATCTAAATAGTGTTTCCACAAGTAAGGGTCATCCCATATATATTCCTTTGCTTTATTCATCAACCTCTCCTTCCTTGATTTATCACAATATGGGGAACTCTCCAGTGTTGAGATAGTTCACTATGTTGGCATACCAAGGCAGGCTAGTTGTTATCCCGAATAGTTGCTCATCGGGGAATTCTTCAAGAATAGGTTCCAACCTTGTCTTTTTTTTGGCTGGTTCTGGGTCCTCAAGAGCTGGTAGTCTACTTAGGTGGTCTTCCACTGTGTTTTCAATGCCTTTCTTATCCCTTACCTCTAGGTCAAACTTACCTAAAAGAAGTATCCACCTAATGAGCCTTGGCTTAGCTTCCTTCTTCATCATCAAATGATGAAGTACTGCATGGTTAGTGTATACTATGACCTTGGTTCCTGAGAGGTATTGATGGAACTTTTCTAGTGAAAGGACTAGGTCTAGTAACTCCTTCTTGATGGTAGAGTTCTTGCGTTGAGCATCATTGAGAGCTACTATTGCATAGTATATAACATGTGGTGCTTTACCTATCATTTGGCCCAAAACAACGCTTATAGAAGGAACACTCACATCGCATATAATTTCAAAGGGGAGAGACCAATTTGGGGGTCAGGTGATTGGGGAAGTCACTAACATGTATTTCAAGGTGTCAGAAGCCTTTTTGCACGCTTCATCGACAATGAAGTTGATATCTTTTTGTAGCAATTTGCACAATGGTGAAGATATTTTTGGAGAAATCCTTAATGAAATGGTGGTAAAAACCCGCGTGACCTAAGAACAATCTGACATCCTTGACCTTGGTGGGGTAAGGTAGTGATTTGATTGTGTCTACTTTAGCTTTATCAACTTATAAACCTTGAGCTGACACAACATGCCCTAGGACTTTACCTTTTTCCACAATGAAGTGGCACTTTTCCGAATTCAGTACGAGGTTTGTGTCTATATGTTGCTCTAGCACAAGTGCTAAATGGTGTAGACATGAATCAAAGTAATCCCCATGGATGGTGAAATCATCCAAGAAGACCTTTACAAATTTCTCGATAAATTTTGAGTATATGCTCACCATGCATCTCTGAAAAGTGCTCAGGGAATTGCGGAGACTGAAAGGCATTCACCTATAAGGGAATGTTTATGAAGGGTAAGTGAAAGTGGTTTCTCTTGATCCTCTAGGTCGATAGCTATCTGGAAGTATCCTGAATAGGCATCGAGGAAACAATAATGTCCATAGTTGGCCACCCTCTCAAGCTTTTGGCCAATGAAGGTCAAGGGAAAATGGTCCTTATGAGTCATCGTGTTTAAGCGGCGATAATCAATGCATACTCGCCACCCATTTTGAATACGGGTGGGTACCAAGTCCCCGTCCTTGTTCTTCACTATTGTAACCACACTTTTCTTTGGCACCACTTGAGTGAGACTCACCCAAGTGCTATTAAAGATAGAATATACTACCCTAACTTTAAGTAATTAAAGGACTTCACCTTTCTATACTTCCATCATATGCAGGTTTAATCACCTTTGAGGTTGCCATACAGATCTTGCACCTTCCTCTAATAGTATACAGTGCATGTAAGTTGAAGGAATTATTACTTAAATGTCAGCCAAAGTCCATCCTATGGTTCCCTAATTGTTTTAAGCACATCGAGCAGTTTACCCTCTTGATCATAAGTCAATCTACTTGAGATAATCACGTGCAAGGTTTCCTTTTCACCCAAGAAGGCATAATTAGGGTGTTGAGGAAAGGGCTTAAGTTCAATCGCCGATGGTTTTTCTATTGAAGGTTCCCTCTGGTAGAACTAGCTCATCTTGGTTTTTTGGTAGTGAATCCACACAATTTCTACCACGAGGAATAATCTCCTTCATGCTCCCCACTAGATTAGCTTTCAAGGTATTAACATTCATATCACTAAAAAAATTATCCTCTAAAGCTTACTCCTTAAGGATATCTCGAATAATCTTGTCATGCATATCAAACAAAAGGGGATGACACTTCACATTTTATCAATCGATTCATGGTCAATTCATATCCGGGAGCACCAATTTTATTTAACAATGCTCTACACTCATGCAATATATCACTCTTGTTGAAGGAAATATGACTAACCTTCTCGTGATAAACTATATCACATCTTGGTGGAGTTGCTTCTTTATCGGTAAGCTTACTCATTCCTATCAACTGGTTCAATGTGCCTATTAACTCATTTACCTTTCCACTTATCCTGTCAACACCATAACATATTTTAACCCCGCAAATTTTTATACAAGAAAGTACTGGATTTTGCAAAGTTTCACTAGCATTTGTAAACTAGTGAGAGCTTTGAGTGTTTTTTTGCCTAAAGACTTGGAGCGGAGACCGATTCGGGCCAGTAGTGGTATAAGCACTACTCTCCCTCCCACTGAGCTTTCTAAACTGCAAGCTCCATGTGTCTCCCATCTGTAATATGGTGAATAGTATAGACGGTGGAACCCATAGTAGAGCCCCAGAAGAGCCCTACCAAATACAAAATCCGTCCAACCCTAGGTTACGTGATGAACCTAGGGAGCAAAATCCGAGAGAGGGGGGGGGAGCGAAACCCAAAGGGCAACACTCCCCCCTTTTTCTAAGTAGAAAGCTACCAACCCTGAACCAGATAAGTCTAGCAAAGGGAAATGAGACAAGTTCCAAGGATATGGGACCAAAAAAAACAACCTGAAATGAAGACAGGCTAAGAAATGCTAGGTAAATGGGATGCGAACAAACTCACTACCCATAAATAAGTGAACCGCTTCTACCCCTAACAGACGAGGCCTTCTTCATTTTCATTCCATAGAGCAGCCGAGCATTGTGAAACTTGGGTCTTGAGCAGTAGAAATCCTGATGAAGGTACAAGAATCTAAGGTCAAAAAGTTTGAAATTCCTAAAGCAGCCGAGAGTGTCTCGGGTCTTGGATGTCCCAGAAAAAGTGAAGCTGATGCCCATAGTTGCACCAATCTGGCACGAGTGGATATCTGCTTCTACCATTTACACCCCTAAAGTGGAGAAAGAGGGATGTTATTAGCCTTCAAACATTCTCTTGAGAGCGCCGAAAGTAATAAAGTGGGCAAGGATGTGTTGAGGCCGTGCCTCATATCCTTGAGAATCCCAACTGAATCAATCTCCTAAAGATGAGAGAATGGATACACTTATACCGCGTGCATCAAGTGTGGCGATTATGTAATCGCCCACTCCATTTTGAACAAATGGACAGCTTTATGCCAATTTAACATAGAGTGTAGAGCGGGCATAGAGCGCATAAATAACCGTTAATTCAAAGTTAAAACTAGGCTTAGGAGAAAAAGCATCGGAGCAATATCCTAACTTTAAATCCTATTGCCTCCTTCTTAAATCTGAGTTGCATTGGCCAGAAAAAGAAACCAAGAAATCCTTTGATTCTATCGGGCCTGAAAAACCTCTTCCTGTCACGAAAACTAACATCATTCGGCCAACAAGTGCCTAGAATCCAGATCCAGATCCAATGCACAATTCCAGCGTCCTGCATCTGAGATGAGTGCCCATGCACTAAGGACTCGAATGCCCCTTCGAGCATTCGAACACATCCAGATAACGAATGTCCCATTCGAGCACTCGAACATCTTCATGCTCGAATGCCCCCTCGAGCACTTGAATAACTCCGACGCTCAAAAACCTCCTTGAGCTCTCGAAGACCTCCTGGAGCACTCGAACATCTCCAACACTCGATGCTCCCCTCTAGCACTCGAACACATCCATGTCGAATGTCCCATTTAAGCACTCTAACACCTCCATGACTCAAATAACCCCTCGAGTACTCGAGCACCACCTCCATGACTCGAATGCCCCCTCGGGCACTCGAATGCCTCCTTAGCTCGAAAACCTCCTCGAACACTCGAAAACCTCTTACGCTCGAAATCCTCCTCGAGCACTCGAAGACCTCCTGAATCACTCGAAGGCCTCTAACATTCGAATGCTCCCCTCTAGCACTCGAACACAACCATAACATCTATGACTCGAATGCCCCCTTGAGCGCTCGAACGCCTCTTGAGTTCGAAAGCCTCCTCAAGCACTCGAAGACCACCTGGAGCACTCGAAGACCTCCAGCACCGGGATACCCCCCTCTAGCAGTCGAACACCTCCAGCACACGAACACCTCCTTCCCTCGAGTGCCCCAGAAGCACTCGCAGACCTCCAGCCCACGAATGTCCCTCCCTAGTACTCGAATACGTCCAGTACACGAACACCTCCATCAGTTGAACACCCCTCAGGCACACTCGAATACCTTTAGCACTCGAGTACCTCTTCCACAAATTCCCATTCGAGCAGTCAAAGTTAGTCCCAGGTTCCAGCACCTATGTTCCAGCACCAAGAATCCATCCAAAGTTTTAAAATAAATGCTCACCTGGGAATATCTGATTTATAACCATGTAGGAATCCTTCATGATTATCTTCACAACTAACTCAGAACTAGGTAGAGCACCATCCATAACAACATTGTTTTGTTCTCTCCCAATGCGATAAATTGTAGTAATCAAAGCTAGCATACCAAGTTTCTTACGAATTTTGGAACCCTTGATTTGCCTTTTCAACCAATTCATAGAGCTTGCTATCGTATTTTTTCTTCTCCGTAATCCGATCCAATTCCGTATTCGACTCCAAACCACTTCTGAAAACTCACATCTGAAAAATAAATGCTCATTGGCCTCCTCTTCTAGATGACATAATGAACAAATATTATTTATACTATCAACTTCCTCTTGTGCTCGATGCTTATCCTTGGTATAAAGCCTTTGAATTGCAGCTAACCATGCAATGAAAAAGAACTTTGGAGGTATAAAACCACGCCATATGGAATTAAATACCTTCTCACCTGCTTGGCCGCTCTCTTCATATAATCTCGGATACTTATGGCGATGCATGAAGACATAAGCTGCGCTTGTGAATCTACCCGAACTTGCCCAAGAACAAAGATGGTCTTGAACCGCTCGGACATCTCCATGAAGCATAACACTCAATTCATCCCGAAGCTTACATTGATCACCAAAATAGCTCGAGTATCTTTCACCCAATCTTCCATTTTGGATCCTAGGATTGATGTCCCAGAAACCATCACCCTGAAGATAGAACGAATAAATCCACTTTACCCACAAACTATCATTCTTCATGTGGATATCCCATAGTCTTTGAGCCATTGAAGCACGATTCCAAGTAATAAAGTCTCGAAAGCCAAGACCCCCATATGATTTAGGAGCACATAACTTCTTCCACGCCACTTTATTCTTGTACTTTCCTCCCTACAAGAAGCATTTGTATTTTTATTCCAGAGCATCAAAAACCGAGGATTGTATAATGAAGTTCTGAATCCAGAATCCGGCAATACCTCCTACAATTGATCGTACAAGCTCCAACTTACCAGCATAAGAGAGAGTATGTCCCTTCCATTTTGCAATTTCCGAGTCAACCTTACCAAGTAGAGTATCAAATTGAGTCACCTTCAACTTGCTAGAATCAAGTGGCACGCCTAGATACCGAACTGGAAAATTTTCCCATGGAATACCTGTGACACTCAGATCCTCCTTTATGCCGACTCCAAAACACTTGGACTTAGCCGCATTGATGCCTAATCAAGAAGTGCGTTCAAACTCATTCAAGGCGTCCATGAGTATATGTACTGAACTCGTATTTGCCTTAGAGAAGAGAATAAGGTCATTCGCAAAGGCCAAGTGTGTGATTCTTAACAATTCACATCTCGGATGATAAGTGAAGTGTCTCTTGAATCCATCCTCCTTTTCAACAGTCTTGAAAAGTACTCCATGCATATGAGAAACAGAAGAGGCAACAATGGATCCCCTTGACGAATTCCACGTTGCTCCTGAAAGTGATCACAAAGCTTACCATTAACTGCAATCGAGAATGAAGAAGTGCAGACGCACGTCATGATTCGATCTTTAAGTCTTTCCGGAAAGCCAAGGCCAAGTAGAACTTCTTCCAAGAAATCCCAAGAGACCGTATTGAAAGCTTTCTGTAAATCCACCATGATCATGCATCTAGGGGAATTCCAAACCCTTCCATAACCCTGTACGAATTCTTGGGCTAGCATGACATTATCTGAAATGTTTCTACCCTTCACAAACGCACCCTAGCACGGGTCTATAATCCCTGGAAAAATTCCTTCTAGCTTGTTTGCGATAATCTTAGTGATAGTCTTGTAAACCACATTGCAACACACTATTGGTCTAAAGTCACTCACTTTTAAATTATCAGGCTTCTTTCGTATTAGAGCAATCGATGTATGATTTAATTGGGCCAAAAGTTCACCTATCCGGAAGAACTCCAATACTGCAGCTGTCACTTCTACTCCCACTCTATCCCACTGCTTTTTAAAGAAGCCAGCAGTATAACCATCTGGACCTGGAGACTTGTCATCCGCCATTGCAAATAAGGCTTGTTTTATTTCAATACTCTCCACTTCCTGGTTCAAGAAAGCCCTATCAATGTCCGAGAGAGTGTTACCCAAACTGATAATACCAGGATCAATGGGGACCCTATCTCTTTTCGTTCCAAATAAGCCATTGTACAAATTTACAAAGAGTTCTCCCTTGCGAATATTAGATGTGATAATACGATTGTGACTATCAATAATCGCTGGTATGCCCCCACCTTTTCTTGCCGAGACCATTGTATGAAAATACTTTGATCCCTTATCCGCCAAAGTAATATGATTTATTCTACCCTTCTGAGCAAGAAAAGATGACTCTGCAATATAGTACAGCATAGCCTTCTTCTTTAACATCCTCAATGCCGCAATCTCATCGGCCGAGGCATTCATGGCATCAAATTGATCAAAAGCTTTGCTATATTCCCTATCTGCAATCCGTGCCTTTTCCGAGACATGATTAAAGTCGATGCTGCCCAAATCTTTCAATGGTTGCTTCATCCTTTGCAATTTTCTATCCACCGAATATTGCTTGGACCCTTCCACCGATGGGTTCTAGTAATCCTCCACAACTTGATTACAATTCAGATGGTTTAACCACATGTTCTGGAATTGAAAAGGTCTCTGCTTATTATCTATTTCTTGCGCTATATCAGCCACCATGGGAGAGTGGTCCGATTGAGCTGAGATTGGGAGAAAAGTGGTTCCACAAGCATCACCATCCCATCCATGATGTAGTAGAACTCGATCCAATTTTCTCCAAATTTTCCAATCGGCACTATACCATGTTATATGCTCCCCAATGAAAGGCACGTCTGCCAAACCACACTTCAAACAAACATCCTGAAATTCCTTCATGGGATATAAACTAGGCACCGTGGCTCCAAAATGATCATCAACACTGAGTATAACATTAAAATCACCAAGAACCATCCAGGGGAATTCAGGTTAACACCAAAAGTCTTCAACTCCGCCCAAAGTGGCAATCGCGCCGCTCGTCCCTCACTATGACCATACACAAATGTACAGAAAAACTCAATTCCTGAAGAAAGATTACGAACCTTGAGATGGATACATTGTGGAGACTTTCCGAGAACATCTACCAAGAAACCTTTCGGATCCCAGATAATAAGAATCCTCGAATTCTGCCACAGCTCAAAGTTATGCATGAATTTCCACCCCTTAAAACTCTTCAAGAAAATACTTAACGCCTTATCCTCCATCAACAAGCCACATAGTCCTACCCTATTAGTGGAGATGATATTTTTTACCCACCTCCTCCGTACAGGGGCTGAGAGACCCCTGACATTCATTACTGCTGCATTCATTGGGAACCGGAGGTCCCTTTAGGCTTTGGACCGCCGCCTTCTAAACTTTTATTACCAGAACTATCCGAATTACTCCTTCCAACAGATAACATGTGCTGGAAGGGCTTCTGAATGGCCTCCCATGTTCATGAATGCGAGTTCGGCTTTTGCTCCGAGATCTAGTCAAAGCCCCTAAAGTAGGGGGAGGTCTACTCTTGCTCTTGCTCCTATTCATCCTCGAAATTATTGTACCACGAGCTTTCGGGTGGATCATTTACTGAGGAATTTTTCCAGCTCCAGCAATCGGATGATCATCATCACCAAAAGCTGGCTGCAGCTGCCTATCGAGAACAAGAACAGGTGCTGGAGTTGCTGATTTAGTGTCACAATTTTTGCTGGACTTTGAGCGCTGAACACTTCTGCCTCGGCACACTGCCTGCGCATAACTGGCATCTTTAGTGTGCTCTCCAGTGCCACAATTTTCAGGCGCTGGGGCTGTCTTGTTTGCTGGCAGTGCCGTAGCTGCTGGGAGTGCTCTTTCTGCCTGGTTAACCTCAACTCCATGTCTCTCCCGTAATTACATAACCAAAGGACAGTGGCACCAAAATTCTGACGTGCCTTCCTCCTTCCATCGTTAAATCCATTGATTAGATGTAACCCGGTTATAGGCGGTGAGGGTCACAAGATAGAAATTTATAGTTCCGCACTCTGTTCCTATTGCTACGCTACTTATACGGTAGTTAGCGGTAAGCCTTGGGTTTGTCCACAGAGATGCTAGGGCGAATGTATCAATTCAAAACACATCCTTGTACGGGCCGTCAATCCGTACGAGTGAAAGGGATAGCTAGAATAGAAAACATGCAAAGCGGGGTGGGGGGGGTTGGTTTTTCAATCTATAAACTACAAAACATGAAAATTAAAAACATAACTACAATATTAGCTAAGCACTTGGGAAAATCATTGAGAAACTTGGACAATCTAATGCTTCTATCCTAGATTCATTCACATAGAGCTCTAAAAAAACCTAATAGAGTGTCCATAACACGTGGTGTGGCTGATGACATACATTTCTGGGAGGTTATCGACGTGCCTATCAAAGTTAATACTTTTAAGCCCTAATGCTTCTTATCCAAAATAAAGTAGATAGTGGAAATTCGGGGACGTCCACGGGAAGAGGGATCCTTTCAAGTGTTTCAACATATATAGGAGAAGACATACTAGCCATTTACATACATACATATATATATATATAAACATGTAAACATGGAGGGGGGGTTTGGTTGGTTTGATCCTAAGTTATCAAAATTGAAATACAACAACTAGCAAAGCAAGAGAACTATGCTAATCATGCAATACAACTAAGGATACGATGTAAATGATAATTAACGGAGCCTTGGGGACAATCGATTTCCACTTCCAAACTTGATATAGCTCATTGATTTATTTACTAATTCAATTACATTTATTGTCTATGGGGAATGTTGTCACTTCTCATTGAAAGATCAACATTCATTCCTCCTTAAGAGTAGTTTGCAAAGACAAACAACGACCATTTGTAAACCTCATTGATGATCACCCTAGACAAACAACATCATAGGGGTGTTTCATCAATGTCATTTCACCCAAAGGACCATAGGTTTGATAATAACAAGCCTTCTACCAAAGACATAGTCATTTAACCAAACAAAGCATTCATTAGATTAAACTTATAACAAATAACATTCATGGTTCAACCTTTCTTTGCATCTATATGACAAATATGAGAACAAACCACATTAACATACTCATCTGGCAAGAATTACCCCACATTATACACAAGAAGTTCTGAATCCATGCTTTTGGATTTCCATATCAAATGAGTTAAGAAATTTGCAACTTTCCTAAAACTCAAACATTTCAATCTTACAAACATTTCATATACTCAAACAACCCATGGTATAAATGAGGTAAAACACAACATTAAGTCATAATAAATGCTCTCCAATAAATGTTCATAAATGAGAAAACATAGAATCTTACTACATAAGCATGGAAGCTTCAATCAATTGCTCCTAAGAATTAGATTTAGCAACAAGAGTTCATACTAATTAATGCTAAACAACCAAACATAATACAAGAGAATTGAAAGATGAAAATGGAAGAAAATAGGGTTCTCAATATTAAAAAAAATGCAGATGAAGAAGATGTGAATGAGAGGAAAGAGAGTTCTATTTATAGTACAAAAAGGATATGGTTAAATTCTGGCCACCTGTTGGTCACGACTCACGACGAGACCATCGCGACTCGCGACGGGTGCCCAAATTTTTTCTTATTTCCTTTTCTTCTTCTTGTGGTACACATTCATCTTCATAACAATTCCTCTCATTTTTAAAGTCTTCAATGTCTCCAAAAATGGTCTTCAATGGCCTTCGGTCTTCATGTCTTCAAAGCAAGTCTTCAAAAGTTTTCGAAAATGTGATTTTTAATGGCCTCCGGTCTTCATGCCTCAGTGTTCTTCCCTTGTCACGCAAAATTCACTTAGAAGAGGTAAAAGAGTGTAAAGTTGCTCTTACCCCTACTAAGAGAATTTCAAGGTAAAACACATGCTCTTAATAATAAAAGAGCACAAAAGTGACCCAAAATAGTATTAAATTATGCATATAAAATGGACATATCAATATCCCCATCCCTATCAAGGCAGGTGCTCTCGCAAACCTCTATCCACTCCGCCATCATAATAAGGGGAGTACAACAAGGTCCGACCACTGTTAAAGGTATGATTATCCCCCGTGCGATTACATCCCAAGCTTCCACCATGAATGCGCTACTCTTCCCGGGTCCTATCAATTAGGATACTAGGGTTTCTTGTAACCCTAGCTTGCTACTATTTAGTTATGTCTACTCGGAACCTTTCGGACAACTTTACGAAGTCAGCTAGGGTTGGTGCGTTTGTAAGTGGATCAGAGTGAGCTTGAACCTTTCGTGCACTCACTCACGCAAACGATTTTTCCTCCTCCCATTCAAACAACCAAGTTTCTCTTCCCATGGGAGCATCAATTGTTGCGCCTAGCATGAATACAACCCAAAGTGTGTGCCATAAATGTGGTGTAATATTCATGCATTCAAACTCAAAAGAAAATCACAATAATATTATGAACACAAAATTAAGAACTAGAAAATCTCAAAAAACATATAGATTACCAAGTCACTACAATTTATCCCCAAGCCATGGAAACTACTTTTGCTTAAAAATTTTGGTGCGGGCCATGTAATTTCCCACACCCCGCGTGCTGGTCTTGGCATAATGGACTTGGGACGGCACGGGAAGACTAAATTGGGAAATCCCGCGCCCATAACTAGTTGCGTAGGGGGTTCTTCACTTTGTGCTGGCGGCCCATGGTGCCTTGATGCGGGTTGCGCCATAGCCTCATGCTGGTCTCCTTGGCATAGGGCATCTCCTTTGACATTGGCCATTGGTGCCAAATCATTCATGGACCGTGCTGATATGCTGTTGCGTTGGCCGGCTGAACTAGTTTCCTTCGCTCTGGGAGAACCGTTAGTCCGAGTTGAGAGTTTTAGTAGTCCATTTTGTAGTACATGGGAAGACAAATCCAATGAAACCATCTTTGAAGGTTATTATTATTTGAGCACCGTCGGACTTAAGCACAACTCATTGGACCACAATTTCCCATTTCCTTTTTGACCGCTATGAACTCTTTTGCCGCCTATCTTTTTCTTCAATCTCTTTCTACCATGCATTGATAAATGTGGCCTTTGTCTAACACCATTCTAATCTGAATAACCTTCGTCTATGCCACCGTCCTTGCAAATAGGCTTTAATATCTTCTATCTCCCTTAAACAAAAAGTAGCCATGGGTAACCTGCTAAAGGTGATCACAAGGAAGATCAAGGAACCCGGGGATACAAGATATCCATTAGTACCAATTAATTCAACAAAACGTGGGATTTAGACAAGAAAAGCAAACATGACCGTCAATACCCCTTGTCACATAAACTCAACTAATACTAGCCATCCACCAAGTAAAAGTAACTAAAAAGTATGGAAAATTCATTGGTTAATTCACGTGAACTGAAGCAGATCAGAAAGCATTAGGGCTTAAAAATAGTAACTTTGAAAGGTACGGTGACAACGTCCCAAATTTTGGCACCGATACTGGGGAAGAGGCATTTTATTTTAAGTGTTTGGGCATAATATGTGTAAGTATATGCTAGTTGTGAATGTTTGTTAGTTTGTTTTTTATTTTGGGTTTTAGTTGATTTTCCATTTTCGCTTGGCTTAGAGACGTATTGTTTGAGTTCTTAATGTTTAGTTTGTATGTGGACTCGAACAATATTCTAGTGAATTTGAGAAGGGCTAGCAAACTTTCATTGGAAAGTGTGAATAACTCCCCTCATAGTGACCATTTTTTGGATACTTCTACTTCCATAGAGCATCAAGATGATATATGAGAATCCAGGAGGAGGACCTCAACATCCTCCTCTTAGAGGGTCTATTCCTCTGAGGAATGCTCTATTGAGGGAAAGTTGACCCCTAACCTTGATCAACAACCTATGTGCGGAGAATCCCTGTTGGTTAGACTAACCGGGCACTTCGAACATATGACTGGGTTGATAAACCTGCTACCTATATTTCTTTGTAGGAAGGGGAAAACACCAATAAACATCTCTTAGAATCTCATTTTCTGTGTGGTGGTACGGTTCTCAACGGAGTAGATTAAGACCTCTACAAATTGAAGGCATTTCTATTCACATTAAGGGATGGTGCAAGGGATTAGCTCCACCACCTACCACCTGGATGCATCAGAACTTGTCTTGAAATGAAGAAAACATTTCTCGCCAAGTACTTCCCAGCCTCAAAGTCCGCCGCTTTGAAGAATTACATTAGCAACATCCTTCGATGGTATGAAGACTCGTTCTACGACTATTGGGAGAGGTTCAAGAAGCTTCTCTTGAGTTTCCTTTACCATGGCTATTCAGAGGAAGACTTTGTCTATTATTTTTACAATGGTATTCTTAAGAAGGATCAAAGACTAGTGAGGGCAGCTCGTAGTGGTATTCTTGGGAACAAGACTTCGATGGAGCCTCTGGATCTATATGAGGAGTATGCCGAGGAGTTAAGAAACTTTAGTTCAAGAGCTAATCTGAGGAGAAAAAATCCCAACACCACAAGAGATCCTTCCAATAGTGGAAAGCTTGAGGACCAAGTCCCGGCTCATACTTCTATGATAAAGTCTTTAATAACCAAATCCGGGAATGTGCCACATGTAAAATCTTGTGAAATTTTTTCATCGGCTCATCCTATGAATACTTTCCCTAATTTGCAAGATGATTATGTCGAGTATTTGAGTGCCATAGGAAATCAAGGTGGGCAAGGCTACCAAGGTTATCAAGGCGGCCAAGGTTATCAAGGAGTGCAAGGTTATCAAGGCGGGCAAGGTTATCAAGGAGTACAAGGCTATCAAGGGAATAAAGGCTACCAAAAACTGGACATACAATGTGGGTAATAGAGATCACCCAAATCTCCGTTATGGAAACCCTCAAGGTGGTCAAAATCCTCAACCGTATCGCCCTCCTCAACAACATTATTGCCCCCCCTACAACATTTCCAAGGGCTTCAAGACAAACTCATAACTTAAGGGAAGAGTTTGGGCTTGCCAAAAGATGAGGTGATTCAAGCCATTGGAAGGTAGAGTATGTGTGTGGAGAAGGCTGACAAGTTCCAAGATGAAGCCAATGTGAGCATAACAAACATGGAAACTAAAGTGAGCCAAATAGCAGAAGCCGCGAATCAGATGGAGGCACAGGAAAAGGGTAAACTTCCTTTCCAACCGGAATTAAATCTTCGCCAAAATTCTAGTGCTATATCTTTGAGAAGTAAAGAGGTTGTCACTCCCTCGGGTGGTGAAATTGTTGAAGATAATCCTCGAAAGGTTGAGGTGTTTGAAAAAGAGGTGGAAGAAGAGGCTGAGAAATTTGCCAAGAAGAAGGCAAGGAAGGGGAAAGAGAAGGAAGAGGAGGTCGTTGTTGAAAAATCAACCTCCATTCCTAAACCTTCATCCCCTCACGATAAGGAAAAAGTGGTGGAAATTCCTCCATATGTGCCGGAACCACCATTTCTGTAAGCTTTTAAAGACAAGAGGAGAAATGAGGAAAACAAGGACATCTACGAAGTCTTTCGTAGATGTGAGGTAAATATCCCTCTTTTTAATGCCATTGAACAAATTCCTAGATATGCTAAATTTCTCAAGGAATGATGTGTAGTGAATAGAAAGAAACGAGCTAGGAATAAGTTGAAGAATGGGAAAATGAGCATGTTTCCGCCTTGTGTCAAAAGGAGTTACCCCTTTAGTGTAGCAATCCTGGCATGTTCAAAATCACTTGCATAATAGGAAACACACATTTTGAAAAATCCATGCGTGATCTTGGTGCATCAATAAATGTGATTCCATACACATTGTTTAAAAGCCTCAACTTAGGTACTTTGCACAAAACTGGGGTGGTAATCCAATTGGCTGATCGTTCTAGAGCATACCCTAAGGGTATTGTCAAGGATTTGTTTGTGAAGGTGGATTCCTTAGTATTCCCCGCTGTTTTTTTATTCCCTTGTCATGGAGCATGATAAACATGCCGCCCCAATTCTACTACGGAGGCCATTTTTGAAAACTTCAAGGACGATGATTGATGTGCATAATGGTACCCTCACCATGGAATTTGATGGGATAAAAGTAGAGTTTAACATGAATGAATCTATGATGTTTCCGAGTGAAGAATATGATTTCCATGCAATGGATGTTGTGAAAGATGTATTTTAATTTATTGGTGATGATTCCTTGTTAGTTGCTTTGAAATGTGATAGTAATAATGTATCCAAGTATATTATATGAGCACTAAATTTAAAGAAAGATTTGAGGACTTGAACATGCTTGAAGAAATGAGATCAAACCTCTCAAACCCTCATTCTCTACCCTTAAAGGAACCTAAGAAGTCGAAATTCCTCCCATTACTTGTGAAAGTCCTGGTTATTGAGCTTAAACCCTTGCCAAGTGACCTTAAGTATGCATTTCATAGGGAAGGGGAGATGCTCCAGGTTATCATTTCAAGTAAGCTCACCCAAGAGCAAGGGAAGTTAATGGTGGTGTTGCAGTTGAATAAGTAGCAATTAGATGGATTATTACCGACATCAAGGGCATATTACCGTACAACAACCCCAACGCCGGTTGATCCTACCTATAATGGAGGTGATGAAGGCGGAGATCCTCAAGTTTCGTCAAATGGGTATGATCTCTCCAATATCAGATAATAGATGGGTGAGCCTAATTGTAGTGGTACCCAAGAAGAGCAGGGTTACGGTAGTTGAGAATGAAAATGGTGAAATGGTGCCTACTTGAGTCCAAAATGGGTGGTGCGTTTGCATCGACTATCAGAGGCTAAATGCAGAAACCTGAAAGGATCACTTCCCATTGCCATTTATGGATTAAATGCTCGAAAGGCTAGAAATTCACCCATTCTATTGCTTTTTGGATGGGTACTTGGGATATTTTCAAGGGGTCATTGCTCCGGAGGACAAAGAGAAGATAGACTTCACGTGCCCCTTTGGTACGTTTGCTTAACGGCGTATGCCTTTTGAGGAATGTAACAACCCTGCCACTTTCCAAAGGTGTATGGTATGAATTTTCTTAGAATTGTTTGAAAACTTTGTTGATGTGTTCATGCATGACTTCACTGTTCATGGTAATTATTTTGAAAATTGTCTAGCAAATTTAGCACAAGTTCTTAAATGTCATTGATAATAATCTGGTGTTAAATTCCAAGATGTGTCATTTAATTGTAGAGGAAGGCATTGTCTTAGGTCATTTTATCTCCTCTAAGGGTATTGGAAGACAAGGCAAAGATAGACACAATTAAAACTTTTCCTTATCCTACAAATGTGTGCGATGAGCGCTTTTTTCTCGAACATACAGGATTCTACCCCCGGTTCATTAAGGACTTTTCAAAGATTTCATCTTCTTTGTGCATTATTTTGCAAAAGGAGGTGGAAATTGTGGTGGATAAGGGTTGTAAAGGGTCCTTTGATACATTGAAGGAAAGGATAATTTTTGCTTCTGTTATACAACCCCTAGATTGGTCTTTGCACTTTGAGATCATGTGTGATGCTAGTTATTATTCCTTTGCAGCGGTGCTTGGTCAAAAGGTGGGGAGAGTGCCTCACGCCATCTACTATGAGTCTATGTCCATCAATGAGTCCCAATTGAACTACTTCACCACTGAAAAGGAATTGCTAGCACTGGTATCTTCTTTAGAAAAATTGCAATCTTATTTGATTAGTACAAAAGTTATTTCGTACACTGACCATGTAGCGCTTCATCATTTGATGACAAAGAAAGAGGCCAATCCAAGATTGATTAGATGGATCCTGCTTTTGAGCGATTTTGAGTTGGAGGTACAAGAGAAGAAGGGCGTAGAGAACCTTGTGGCCGATCATTTAAGCCAGTTAACTCAATTCTAGAAGTTGAGGTAAATTCATCAATGAAGAAGCAACTACGGGAGGAGGTAGGGACCTCTAGTCGTGGTATGCCGACATTGCAAACATCCTTGTCTCCGGTAAATTTCCTCCCCATTTTTTATGTCTTAAGAGATAAGTTAAGAAGTGATGTTAAATATTATGTATGGGATGATCCATTGTTGTGGAAACATTTTGTGGATCAAGTTATTAGGAAATGTATCCCCGATAATGAAGTGCATTCAATTCTTACATTTTGTCCTGCTTATGCATGAAGGAGGACCACTAGGAAAGTCTTAGAAAATGGTTTTTATTGGTCTACATTGATTAAGCATGCATATACGTTTAGCAAATCTTGTGATTAATGCCAAATAGTAGAAAATATCTCCTCTAGGAATGAAATGCCTTAAAGGCTTATTTTGTATTGTGAAATATTTAATGTTTGGGGCATTGACTTTATGGGACCTTTTTCTAATTCTTGTGGCTTTACATATATTCACCTTTTCGTTTATTATGTGTCGAAGTTGGTTGAAGCAAAACCCACTAGAACTGATGATTCCAAAGTGGTTGCGGATTTCTTGAAAGATAGCATGTTCTCTAGGTTTGGGGTTCCTCGAGCCTTGATTAGTGACTGTGGCATCCATTTTTGCAGCCGGACCATAGAGACACTTTTCATGAAGTATGGCGTCACACACAAGACATCCACCGTCAATCACCCACAATCGAATGGCCAATAAGAAGTATCTAGTAAGGATATCAAGTTCCTCCTTAAAAAATGGTTAATCCCATCAGAAGGACTGGAGTTCTCGGTTTAATGATGTTGTGGGCATATAGGATAGCTTACAAGACACCGATTGGTATGTCACTGCATTTGTTAATCATTGGTAGGCCATATCACCTGCCGATGGAAATAGAGCACAAGGCTTATTGGGGTGCAAAAGAATTCAACCTTGTTATAGATGAGGTCTGTTTGCATAGGAAGATACAATTGCAAGAATTATAGGGGATTGAAAGGGAGTCCTATGAGAATGCTAAGATCTACAAGGAGAAGACAAAGGTGTGACACAATAAGATGCTCACTAGGAAGGAATGAAATATGTTTGAAACCATACCATGAAAGTTTTGAGCTGGAAAAGGGAGAGAATGTTGATCTCCTTGATTTGGTTTTTTATTAAGCTCCAAAAAGGGAGTAAGCCATGCCGATGATGTTAAATAAATATGGTTTTGATCTTCCGGATCATCATTTGTGACTTTCCGTCGATGTTGTTTCAATTTGAGTTTTTCTCCTAATTTTCATTTTTTTTGTTCTTCTCAAGGGTGTGTTTTTCCAGGATTTGATAGCATATTGAAGAGCACGGAGATGGATTTGTGGTTGAAGGATAGCTATGAGAAAGGAAGAAAATATTGGACATTTGGTAATCTTGGAATATTTTTTAGTATTGAGAAGTGTTGTTCATCGCAAGCCACAACCGCTGTGCACATGTCATAATGATATTAAAAAACTTAGAGAAAAGGAGGCTCTACACGTAATATTTTTTGACTCGCTAAGGTTCTATTGCGAGTTGCAATGGTGAAGTCGTGTGTCGTGGCCAAATCAGGGGAAACATGGGAATTTTCAGCTTACAGATCCAATTGTTTCATCATCCTACACACATTAGTGGTACGATTCGTCACTTTCGAACATTCGAATTGTGAATTGTGTGTTGTTTAATTTTTGTGAACATTGTGCATTTTGTGAATGATGATATATTGTGTATGTTATGATAATTCTTCACAATTTGTGCCTTGAATTGCAAATATCTTGTATGGATCACTATGTTGGATGTTTTTCAATGGTAAATGTAGCTATAGAGTATTGATCAATACATGGTGGATTGAATTGATTATATTCATATGGAATTTTGGATGTGGGATAGCATTGGTCGTGGCTTGTACTAGAGATTAAGTATGTTGGCTTGTTTAAACATAGTTGATTTTTGTATCCAATGTTACATGCTTAAGGTAGTTTAGCCGTAGAACTTGAATGTTAGCATTCTGAACGTACTAATGGTGGCTACACTAGTTAGACATGACTGTGATTATGAGATATAGCATACTGACTGTTTAACTATGTGATAACTTAATGGATTTGAAACTATGGGTATGTTAAATGTGACATGGATTGAACATTGAATTGTAATTAGGACTTGAACTAGTTGGCTTGGATTTGATTTGGTTTGTGATGTTGGTAAAAATTGTTTAAGTTTGAGTATGGTTTTGTGATATTAGATATATGTATATTCTTGTGCGTTTGACTTATTTGTTGTGGTTGTAAGATATGGACCCTACCAAGAAACCTAAGGCTCCTCTACGAAATGGGCAAACTACCGCTCCACCTTCACCTTTGGCGCTAGCTCTGGAATCAGGCCCTGTACCTCCTCCTCTCGATAGGTACATGGGTTTGACCCGGATCACCGGGCCCTATGCGGAGAGGTAGGAAGCCTTGGTCAACAACCAGCTCAAGGAGACAAGTTTTGTTAACGTACCCACACTAGATGTTGTTGGGCTCACCCAGCCAGTTCGATGCTCCTCACCAAAGGGGGGGTAGGAGGGTTTCACGGGCAAGAGTGCCCCCTCCTGTCGGCGATACACATTGGATTTCGTATCCACGGTTAGAATATGCAGCATGAGGGATGATAAACCATGCAAGATGTACATCACTATCCACTTAGATGATATACCCCGTGAGATGACCATCTCGCTGGTTGAGAAAGCCTTTGGATGGGACATGGCTGAGATCCGGGTGAGGCTTGATCCACATGCACAAGACCGATTAATTAAGGAAGATATGAATTTTTTAAGGGTCATCAACATGAGGGCAAAGAACTCCCATGACATGAGCAATGTTATAATCCATCCCGGACTCCGTTATGTACACAGACATTTGGCCGGCATAGTGCTTTTCTCGTTGGAGCCGATGAATGTTCCAGACAATAATAGTCACACATCTTATGGTATTTGACGAGTGAGGGTTTGGGATACGAGTTATGGGCCTAGCTATTGATGAACATGGTAGTAGAGATGGATGGGAAGCCAAAGGGGAAGATTATGTTTGGAGGTATGATCGGCCTCTTGCAGAGTACTCAGGATTGGTCCCACTGGCTGATATTTGGCACTTGAGGAGGCGCACTTCCTACCCCATTACTGCAGAGCGGTTGGTGCAATTTGAGGTGCTTGCCACCACGCAGACCATTTGGGTGTTTCATTGGTTATATGGCGCCAAGAGGGTCACCTTCACGGCACTTCCTCTGCCCAACAAGATGAAGTTGGAGTTTAATACACCCTTAGCGCACTTAGCGATTCCACTGACTACTTGTGCAGGGAGGAATTTAAGTATTAGCTTAACATCCTTGGTCCATCCCCTATTCAGCACGATGATAGTAGCTTGCCTTTCACTAAGCGATGTAAGTAGCTTGCCTTTCACTGAGCTACAACAGTACTCTCCACAACCTCCACCAGAGACCGAGTCCATGCAGGAGGATTATATGCCACCTCTCTACTCCAAGCCTCTGCTTGATTTCTGTGAGCTTATGATGAAGACTATGTAGGATGGATTCCGCTGCAAGGAAAACATGATATTGGGGCACAATGTTTTTGTATCCCAGAGCTTGATCGACATGGATTAGGAAATTTCCCATCTGTCAACTTGCATCAATGAGATACAGTCCCAGGCAGGTGGTGCCTCAAGCTCTGTTCCTGGAGTAAAGAAGTGTAGAGCTAGGAGGCATAGGAATAGTGATAGTGAGCATTATATTCTTACTGATTCCATATTTGTTTTTGTATTCTTATGCCCTATTTTTTCTACATTGAGGGCAATCTAGTATTTTAAGTGTGGGGAGGGGTATTTACTGATTTCACTGCTTGTTTTGGAGATTTTTTTTCTAGACTCACTACTTTTGGGGATATTTCTTTTGCTCTGTTTTGGATATTTTTCCCTTTTGTTTTGGGATGCTTTACTTTTGATGTACTTGGATGATGTTAGCTTTGATATTTTTCTTAGCTTTAATATTTGGAAAGCACTTTGCTACATATTGATTCGAAAAACATGGAATAATTGAAAATTTTGAAAAAAAAGTAGAAAATGAAAATGAAAATAAATAAATAAAAAGAATCCACTAAGTTGAAAAATCGAGAGGGCATCTTAGGCCCCATGGGGGGCCCAGATAGGTTGAAAACCCAAAAGAATGACCTAGGTAAAAATGAGAGGCTAAATGTGTGAAAAAAGATGAGATGTGAGCCGAAGAAACATGATGTGTGGCCAGGATGAAAAGCCGGAAGGGCTCCAAGGAAAAATGAGGGGAAGAGAACAAAATATGTTATGTGTTCACTCAATTTCCGGCATTGGAGTCATAAGGTTGTGGTAGCTTGACATCTTGAGACCTCTTGGGATTGGGAAATTTAACGGGGAAAACAAAGTAAATTATGAAACTTTTGATTGTTGATATACTTCATTTTTAGGATGATAAGAACTCTTGATTGTTGAAACTCTTGTCTAGCTTGTTACCTAGGAAAGCATAATTAAGGTGTTCAGGGAAGGGCTTAAGTTCAATTGCCGGTGGTTCCTCTATGGAAGGTTTCTTCTCAGGTAGAACTAGCTCATCTAGGTTTTTTTGGTAGTGTTTCCACACAATATTTACCATGAGGATTCATCTCTTCCACGCTCCCCAATAGATTAGCTTCCAAAGTATTAGCACGCATATCACTCAAAGAATTATCCTATAAGCTAACTCCTTAGAGATATCTCAAACAATCTTGTCATACATATTAAACAAAAGGGCATGCCATTTCACATTTTGATCAATTGATTCATGGTCAAATTCATATCCAGGAGTAGGCATTTTCTTTAACAATGCTCTACACTCATGCAATATCTCGGTGTTGTTGAAGGAAATATGACTAAACTTGTTATGATAAATTGCATCACATCTTGGTGAAGTTGCTTATTTATCGTTGAGCTTACTCCTTCCTATCAACCAGTTCAATGCGCATATTAACTCATTCACCTTTCCACTTATCCTTTCAACACCAGAAGATATTTGGACCCCACAAATTTTTATACAAGAAATTACTTGATTTTGCAAAGTTTCACTAGTCTTTGTAAAACTAGATAGAGTTTCGAGTGTTTTTTTTCCTAAAGTTTGGGGGCCGAGATCAATTCTGGCAGGCAGTGGTTTGAGCACCACTCTCATTCCCGCCGAGCTTGTTGAACTGCAAGCTCCATGTCTCTCCCGTAGTTAATTGACCACAGGAAAAACTCTGTATGGTGGTCAAAATAAGACACCCTACACACTTTCATCTGGTGAGTGGTATCATACTACATCAGTAGATTCCAGCTACCAAAAAACACCACAAACGAATTAAGCAACAGGAATAAAAGCAATTACTAACTACTCTTCTAAAACATTATGCCTAACTTGATAGCAAGGCTGATGGCATCCCCAGCAACAGTGCCAAAATTCTGAATACCTTCCCCCTGGGGTCATTAAAACTATAGATTAGAAGTAACCCGGCTGGAAGTGGTGAGGGTCAGAAGATAGAAATTTATAGTTCTGCACCCTGTTCCTACTGCTACACTACCTATAGGGTAGTTAGCGTTAAGCCCTGGGTTTTTCCACAGAGATGCTAGGTCTAATGTATCAACTCAAAACATATCTCGTACGGGTTGTCACTTTGTACTAGTGAAAGGAATAGCTAGAAAAGAAAATATGCAAGGGGGGGTTGGTTTTTCAATCTATAAACTACAAAACATGAAAAGTAAAAGCACAACCAAAATTTTAGCTAAGCACTTGGGGAAATAATTTAGAAACTTGTTAAATCTAATGCTTCTATCCTTGATTAATTCACATAGAGATCTAAAAAATCTAATAGAGTTTCCATAACACATGGTGTGGGCGATGACATCAACTTCCCCATCCCTGTCAAGGCGGATGCTCTCACAACCCTCCATCTACACTGCCATCGTAATTAGGAGAGTACAACAAGGTCCGACCATTGTTGTAGGTTTGATTCTCCCCTGTGTGATTACGTTACAGGCCTCTACCAGAAATGCGCTACTCTCCCCAGGTCCTATCAATTAGGCCCAAGGTTCGTAGTCACCTTATCTATGATACTAGGGTTTCTCATAACCCTAGATTGCTACTATTTAGCTATCTCTAACCGGAACCTCTCAAAAAACTTTACGAAGTTAGCTAAGGCTGGTGTAATGGTATGTGGATCAAAGTGAGCTCGAAACTCTCATGCACACACTCACACAGTCGCGTTCTCCTCCTCCCATTCAAAAACCAAGTTTCTCATCCCAAGGGGGCATCAATATTTTCACCTAGCATGAATACAACCCAAAGTGTGTGCTATATATGTGGTGTAATATTCATGCATTCAAACTAAAAGGAAAATCACAATAATCTTATGAATACAAAATTAAGATGATCTAGAGAATCGCTAAAAGCATATATATTACCAAGTCACTACAATTTATCCCCAAGCTATTGAAACTACTCTCGCTAAAAATATTTAGCACGGGCTATGTGATTTCTCACACCGCGCATGCTATTCTTGGCTTAATAGACTTGGGACGGCATTGGACAGCTATAATGGGATGTCCCACACCCATACTTAGTTGTGTGGAGGGTTCTTCACTTTGCGCCGGCAGTCTGTGGTGTCTTGCACGGGTTGCGCTATAGGCTCATGCTGGACTCCTTGGCATAGGGCATCTCCTTTAACACAGGCAATTGGTACCAAACCATGCACGGCCTGCTCCAACCCATTGGTACATTTACCGGCTAAACTAGTTTTCTTCGTTACGAGAGAACTGTTAGTCTGATTTGAGAGTTTTTTAGTGTTCGATTTTGTAGTACTCGAGAAGAAAATCCAATGGAACCATCCTTGAGGGCTGATTATTCTTGAAGCATTATCGGACTTAAGCACAATTCACTGGACCACGATTCTCCGTTTCTTTGTTGGCCGCTATGCACTCTTTTGCCAATTATCTTTGGCTTCAATCTCCTTCTACCACACATTGAGAAATGAGGCCTTCTTCTACTACCACTCTAATGTGAATTGCCTTCATCTATACTACGATCCTTGTAAACGGCCTTTAATATCTTCTGTCGCCCTTACGAACAGCCTTCACATATAATGTAAACAAAAAGTAGCAGCGGGTGACCTACTAAAGATGATCACAAGGAAGATCAAGGAGCCCGTGGATTCAAGATGTCTATTAGTACCAATTAAGTCAAGAAAATGCAAGATTTAGGCAAGGAAAGTAAACATGGCCATTTAAAACCCCTTGTCACGTAAACTCAACTAATACTAGAAATCCACCAATTAAAAGGAACTAAAAATTATGGAAAATTCATCGGTTAACGCATGTAAAATGAAGCAGGTCAGGAAGCATATGGCTTAAAAATAGTACCATTGAGAGGTACGGTGATGACCTCCCAAATTTTGGTGCTACTTCAGGGGAAAAGACGTTTATTTTTAAGTGTTTGGGCATAATATGTGTGAGCATGTGCTTGTTCTAAATGTTTGTTTGTTTTGTATTTTGGTTTTTAGTTTTTGCTTGGCTTGGAGACGTATTTTTTGAGTTCTTAATGTATGGTTCTATGCAATCCTCTTCACAAGAACCCCGACTCAAACAATATTCTAGAGAATTTGAGAAGGGCTAGGAGACTTTCTTTAGAAAGTGTGGCTAACACCCCCTCATAGTGACAATTTTGCGGATACTGCTACTTCCACAGAGCATCAAGACGAGCATGAAGATGAGAATCTGGGAGAATGACCTCAACATCCTCCTTTTAGAGGGTCTATTCCTTTGAGGCAAGCTCTAGAGAGAGAGACTATGATCGATCGTTCTAGTGCATACCGTAAGGGTATTGTCAAGGATGTGGTTGTTACGGTGGATTCCTTAGTATTCCACATTGGAGTTTTATATCGTTGACATAGAGCTTTAACCTTTGATGCTATTCAAACCCAAGTTTTCCATCATTTTCATCTTTGATTTCTCTAGTTTTATGTTTGGTTTATTAGCATTAATCAGTATGAACTCTAGTAGCTAAATCTAGTTCTTTGGAGCAATTGACCAAGGCTTCCAGACCCATATCTTAAAAACATTTGGTAGCCTATTTAATCCTCTTACTATTTTGCATTTATGGAGCATAGAATGTGTTTGTTAATGTTATAATGTTCTTGAAAGCCTGAGTATACAAAATACTTGTAAGATATGCTTGTTAGGGTTTGGGTAAATGGGTTGATTTCCCCTTTTCTTGATAGGAAATCCATGAGTATGATTCAGAGGTTCACAATGATTTTGATGTGTTTATAATTGCTAGATGAATGTGATGATGTTGAACTCTTTGATATATTTGTTGTAGGTAGCAAATGAGATAAGTTTATGAATGTCAATCATTCTTGACTAATCTTGTGTAAATGCATTAATTGGTTTATTGCTTAGACACACTATATTGTTTATAAGTATTTCCAAGCTTGTTGATTCTTCGTACTCAATACAATCAATGTGATACTTTTCGTCGTGTTTCACCTAAGGCAGTCACTGGTGAGGTTCGACAAGAGCTGTCATATGCACCCTTGCAAACTACTATCTAAGAAGGTTAGAAGTTTAGTCTTCTCAACAATTAGTGAAAGTAGTAAATAGGTTTCATGTTCAATGATGGATAAGATTCTTTGAAGTGGAAGTCAATTGCTCCTAAGGTTCCATTAATTTTTGGTTTAATCCAATTTTGAGGTGGTGTTGCATGCTTTGCATATTTTACTTCCTTGATTAGTTAACTTATTTTCCAATTCATAATTTAGGACCAAAACCAACCAAACTTTCCCCTCCCCATTTACATGGTAATATATATATATATATATATGCTTATATCTAGTAGGTTTTCAACTATATATCTTTAAATACTTGGAAATATCCCTCTTCTTGTGAGCGACCTCGACTGGCCACTATCTACTTAATTGTAGATTGGAAGCATTAGGGTTTAAAAATACATATTTGAGAGGTACGTCGGTGACCTCCCAAATTTTGGTGCCCCTATCGGGGAAGAGGAGTTTATTTTTAATTGTTTGGGCATATTATGTGTGATTATGTGCTATTTGTAAATATTTGTTAATTTGCTTTTGTTTTGATTTCTTAGTTGATTTGCAATTTTCACTTGGCTTGGAGACGTATTGTTCAACTCAAGCATATTTTTTTTTGTTCAACTCAAGCATAAAGATGAGCATCCGGGATGACGGCCTCAACATCCTCCTTTCCAAGGAAGAGCACCTCCTCTCCAAGGAAGGGAGATTCCTTTGGAGCTAGCCTTGTTTAGGGAAATTATGGCCCCCAACCTTGATCAACAACCGGTGTGCATTGAGTATCCTTTGGTTGGACCAAATGGGCACTTTGAGCTCAAGAATAGGTTTACAAACATGCTACCTATCTTTCTTTGTAGGAAATGGGATAATGCTAACAAGCATCTCACCGAGTTCCACTTTTTGTGGGGTAGTACGGTCCCCCCACAGAGTAGATGAAGACTTTTACAAGTTAAATGCATTCCCATTCACACTGAGGAATGGTACAAGAGATTGGATCCACTACTTACCACCAAGAGCATCAAATGTTGGCTTGACATGAAGATAAAATTTCTAGCCTAGTACTTCCTAGACTCGATATCCACTGCTTTGAAGAAGGACATAAGAAACATCCTCCAATGGCATGAAGAATATCTTTTCGACTGTTGGGAGAGGTTTCAAGAACCCGATCGCGAGTTGTCCAAACCATGACTATTCGGATGGAGATTTGCTCTACTAATTCTACAATGATTGTCTTGATGAGGACCAAATATTAGTGAGTAATGTTTTGGTGGTACCCTTGGGAACAAGACTTCATCGGAGGCTATGCAATTATATGAGGAGCTAAAGAAGGAGTCAAGGAACTTTAGTTTGAGAGCCAATTTGAGAAAGTGAAATCCAATGCCTACAAGTGATCCTTCCAATAGTTGAAATCTTGAGAACCAAGTCTCAGCCCTTGCTTCTATGGTGAAATCCTTGATGACCAAGCCCGAAAATGTACCACATGTTAAATTGTGTGAAATTTGTTACTCAGTGCATCTTACAGACACTTGCCCTACTTTGAAAGATAACTATGTTGAGGAGATGAGTGCCATGGGGTATCGAGATAACCAAGGCTATCAAGGCAACCAAAACTACCAAGACTACTTAGGTGTGCTAGAATATCAAATAAATAAAGGGTACCAAGGTTGCCAAGGCTACCAAAATTGGCCGTACTATTCGAGCAATCATGATAATCCAAACCTCGAGTATGGAAATCCTAGGAGTCCAAAACCCTCAACTATATCGGCCTCCTCTAAAACAATATAGGCCACCTCAAAAACAATGTCAAAGGCTCTAAGAAAATCCCCAAGACCAAGAGGAAAGTTCAGGGTTAACAAGAGATGAGGTGAACCAAGACATTCACCGGTTGAGAATGTGTGCGGAGAAAGGCAAAAAATTCCAAGATGAAGCCAAGGCGAGCATCAAGAACATGGAAACTCAAGTGAGACAAATATCTTGAGTGATGAATCAGATAGAGGCCCAGGAAAAGGGAAAACATCCCTCCAAATAAAATAATCAACCCTGGACAAAATGTGAGTGCAATCTCATTGAGAATTGGAAGAGAAGTGAAGGAGACCTACGCAAGGGTTGTTGTTTAGCAGATACTTGAAAAAGAAGAAGACCGTGAAAAAAAGGCTAAGGAGTTTGACGATGAGACCAAAGAAGAATGAATTGAGGTGGAGACATTTGTGCAAAGACCGGGATCAAATCCCAAAACCACACCCCTACCACACAAGAAGTCAAGAGGAGCGGAGATCCCTATTCATGCACCGAAACCACCATTTCCGGAGGCATTACAAGATAGGAGGACCAAGGAGGACACCAAGGACATCTACGAAGTCATTCGTAGATGCGAGATAAATATTCCACTCTTAAATGCCCTAAATCAAGTTCCTAGGTATGATAAATTTCTTAAGGAATTATGTAGCGTCAATAGGAAAAAAATTGAAAAGTAAGAAAAAGAGTATGAAGAATGAATATTTCTCCGCCCGTGTTTGATGATGAAATGCCACCTAAATGTGAAGATCCGAGAATGTTTACAATCTCTTATGAGAGTGGAGGCAAATGTGTTGACAAGGCCATGTTGGACTTAGGTGCTTCAATCAATGTAAACACACATTCCTTGTATGAATGTCTAAATCCAGGAACTCTGAGCAAAATCAGGGTTGTTATCAAATAGCCAGTCACTCTAGCACATACCCAAAAGGTATTGTGAAGGATGTGTTGGTGAAAGTGGATTCTCTGACATTCTCTGCGGACTTTTATGTTCTTGAAATGAATGGTGAGAATAGTTCTAAACCAATTCTTTTAGGATGGCCATTTCTAAATACTTCAAGGACCACAATTAACGTGCATAAAGTAACATTGGCAATGAAATTTAATAGGCAGAAGGTAGAATTTGACACTAATAATTCTATTTATCATTCTTGTAGATACCATTCTTTCCAAGTTGTTCATGTTATTGACGATAAAGAGCAAGATGAAGTTGAGCCCAATGTTGGTAGTTCCTTAAATGTTTCCATAAATGATATTTTGAGTGATTCTTTGATTTCAAATGTTGTTAGTACGAACTTATGGTAAAACAACAATGGAAAATACACTTGTGGGAAAGCAACATCCAACACTTTTTCTGTGTCCATGAGTAAGCCAATAAGGGTGGTTTTCTCTCCTTCTGTTAAGAAGACTTTGGTGGAAGTTTACAAACCACTATCGAAAGCTCTTAAATTTTTATACCTTGGAGAATAATTGAAACCCCCCAATGCTCACGTACTTGAGATCTTCATGGAACAAAAAGGTGAGTTGTTGGAAATGTTTAGGGAACATGAAGAAACCCAAAGCTATATGAAGAAGGTTTTGTTCGGGGATGATGAGCATCCCGATTATTTTTACCCGCATCGGGGTGAGGGAACCAATCATCTCGGTTCTTTTTGTGAGTAAGCTTCAAGAAAGAGGAGTGAGTTGTGTCGATGATGTTAAATATACTTGGTTTTGATCATCCAGATTGTCATTCGTGACTTTCCGTTGATGTTGTTTGGTTTTGGGATTTTGTCGTTAGTTTCATTGTTTTTCTTAGTGCTTTTCACGGTTTGTTTGTCGAGTATTTTGTAGCAAATTAAACCCAAGGAATTGGATGGATGAAGGCAGAAATAATTGGAGTAAATAAGGACAAGCTTGGGAATGGAATAAGATTGAAAATGTTTCTAAGTACTAGGTGGGTTGCCTGTCGCGAGTAGCGACGGGATCAGAAAATTTGCCATTGTTTGTGATCTAAGGCTCCACTTTTTATGAGCCAAAATGGCTGCATTGCGAGTTACAATGGTTTGGTCATGATTGCGACCTAATCAGAAGAGTTTTGCTTAAAAAACTCCAAGGTCCACTTTTTGCAACTCGCAATAGTTCCATCGTGAATCGTAAAGTCCCATCGCGAGTCGCGACAGATTGGTCGTGAGTCAAGACGCGGACTTTGACGAAAGGTGCCTATTAATCTACCTGTTACGATTCGCGATTAACATGTCGTGAGTCACGATGGGCATACAGAACTGTTTTAAAAAATGGGCAGAAGCTCATTTCTCCACCTTCCCTTCTTCTTCCCATCAAAATCCCTTCTTCTTCCCGTCATCTCCACCAAATTTCGTCAATCACAACTTCCGAAACACTGCAAATTTGTCACATATTCATAAATCATCTTCCCTACTCTCCCAATCCTCCAAAAACACGCCCAAATCAACCAAATTTGTGAAAATCCTGAAACTCTAGTTTTTGGGGATACCTCAAATCAGGGTGAAATTTTCTCAAATTAGTTGTGGGCTTCATTGTTTCATCCTCCTACACACACTAGTGGTACGATTCCTCAGTTTCGAACATTTGAATTGTGAATTGTGTGTAGTTTAATTTTTGTGAAAATTGTGCTTTTTTGTGAATGATGATATATTGTGTATGTTATGGTAGTTTTCACCAATTGTGCTTTGAATTGCAAATATCTTGTATAGATCATTATGTTGTATATTTTTCAATGGTAAATGTGGGTGATGTTTTGTAGTTTAGCATTGACCAGGATTTGTGCAAATTGTGCCTATAATTTGGTTTTATAAGGATCTTAGCTATAGATTATTGATCAACACATGGTAGATTGAATTGGTTATATTCGTATGGAATTTTGGATGTGGGATAGAATTGTGCTCAATTTGATTGTGTTTATTTGCTCATGTTGGTGTTGTTCTTGTATTGTGTTTATATTGTTGCCTTGGTTGTGAATTTGGTTGTGGCTTGTACTAGAAATTAGGTTCGTTGGCTTGATTAAAAATAGTTGATATTTGTATGAAATGTTATCATGCCTAAGGTATTTTAGCCATAGAATTTGAATGTTAACATTTTGAACGTACTGATGGTGGGAAAACTCGTTAGACATGAATGTGATTATTAGATATAGCATACTGGATGTTTAACTATGTGACAACCTAATGGACTTGAAATTATGGGATGTTAAATGTGACATGGATTTTATATGCAATTGTGGTTGGGACTTGAACTAGTTGGCTTCGATTTGATTTAGTTTCTGATGTTGGCAAAACTAGTTTATGATTGAATATGATTTTGTGATATTGCAAGTATGTAAATTCCTGTGCATTTTACTTGTTTAATGTGGTTGTTAGATATGGCCCCTACCAATAAACCTAGGGCTCCTCCATGATGAAGGCACACCACCGCTCTACCTTCACCTCCACCACCACCTCTGGAGTGAACCCTCTACCTCATCCTCCCGATAGGTACATGGGTTTGACCCAGATCACTGAGCCCTACGCATAGAGGTGAGAAGCCTTGGACAACTGCCAGCTCAAGGAGACTATCTTTTTTGATGTGCCCACACTGGACGCTCTCGGGCTGACCCAGCCATTTTGATGCCTCCTGACCAAAGGGGGGTTGGATGGTTTCATGGGCAAGAGTGCCCTCTGCTTCCAATGATACACATTGGATTTCCTGTCCACAGCTAGGATATATAGCATGAAGGATGATCAACCTTGCGAGAGGTGCATCACATTCCACTTAGATGATATAACCCGAGAGCTAACCTTCTTGGAGGTTGAGGAAGCCTTTGGATGGGACATGACTAACATTCGGGTGAGGCTGGATCCACAAGCCCATGACCGATCCAAAAAATCTGCAGTTCCTAATGGAATAGGGAGATATGCATTTCTGGAGTGTCATCAACATAAGGGCGAAGAACTCCTACGACAGGAGAAATGTTATCATCCATCCCGCTCTCCGTTATGTGCACAAATGTTTTGCCGGCACAGTGCTTTACTCGGCGGAGCCGATGAATTTATTGGACAATGACATTCACCTCTTATGGCACTTGACAAGTGAGGGGTTGGGATATGAGTTATGGGCCGAGCTATGGATGAAGAGGGTTATAGAGGTGGCTGGGAAGCCAAAGTGGAAGATTATAGTTAGAGGCATAATCAACCTCTTAGCTGAGTTCCTAGTATTGGTCCCACTGACTGATTGTCGATGCTTCGGGAGACGCTCTTCCTACCTCATTAGTGCAGAGAGATTTGTGAAATTTGGAATATTTTCCACCACGTGGACCATGGGGGTGTTTCATTGGTTAAATGGTGCCAGGAAGGTCAGCTTCGTGACACTTCGTCAGCCAACCAGACAAAGTTTGAGTTTGATACATCTTTAGCAGACTTGTTGATTCAACCTGACTCTTCGTGTAGAGAGGAATTTCAGTGCAAGCTATCTACAGCCAACTAGACAAAGCTTGCCTTTCACTGAGTGAGAACCGCACTCTCTACAGCTTCCACGAGAGACGGAGCCTATGCAGTATGTTCCACCTCCTTTCTCCCAGCCTCCACCTGATTTCTATGAGTGTATGATACAGACTATAAATGATGGATTCCGCTATCAAGACAACAAGATATTAGAGCACAATGTTTTTATCTCTAAGAGCTTGATTGCCATGGATGAGGAGATTGACCATCTGTCAGCTCGCATTAATGGGATGCAGTCCCAGGCAGGTGGTACATCATGCCTTAATCCTAGAGCAGAGAGGCATAAAGCTAGGAGGTAGAGGAACACCAATTGGCTGGCTATTTGTTAGCATCGTTATGTAGGTGGTGGCTCTTTTTTCTCACAACAGTGATTGTGAGAATTATATTCTTACCCTTTCCATACTTCCCTTTAAATGATTTCTCCCTGTTTTGTCAACATTGAGGGAAATGTAGCGTTTTAAGTGTGGGGAATGGCATTTACTGATTTCACTGCTTGGTTTGGAGATCTTTTTCAAGACTCACTACTTTTGGGGATATTTCTTTTGCTCTATTTTTGATATTTTTCCCTTTTGTTTTGTGGATGCTTTCCCTTTGATGTACTTGGATGGTGTTAAATTTGATATATTTCTTAACCTTAACATTTCAAAAGTACTTTGCTACTTTTTTTATCAGAAAACATGGAAAAATTGAAAATTTTGAAAAAAAAGTGGAGAAAGAAAAAGAAATAAATAAAGAGAATCCTGCTAAGTTGAAAACCTGAGAGGGCATCCTAGGCAACATTGGGGGCCTTGATAGGTTGAAAACCTGAAAAGGAAACCTAGGTAAATATGAGAGGCTAAATGTGCCAAAAAAGGTGAGATGTGAGCCAAAGAAACATGATGTGTGGCCAGGATGAAAACCCGGAAGGGCTCCTAGGCAAAATGAGGGAAAGAGAAAAAAATGTTATGTGTTCGCTCATTTTCCGGCGTTGGGGTCATAAGGTTGCGATATCCATATGGAAGGATTGGGTAGCATGACATCTTGAGACCTCTTGGAAATGGGAAATTTAGTGGGGAAAACAAAGTTAGTTATGAAATTCTTGATTGTTGATATAATTTATTTTTAGGATGATAAAAACTCTTGATTTTTGAAACTCTTAGCTTACTCGTTACCCTGGAAGGCATACTTAAGGTGTTCTGGAAATGGCTTAAGTTGAATCGTTGGTGGTTCCTCTATTGAAAGTTTCTTCTCTGGTACAACTAGCTCATCTAGGTTTTTTGGTAGTGATTCCGCAAAGTATTTACCATGAGGATGAATCTCTTCCATGCTTCCCACTAGATTAGCTTCCAAGGAATTAACATGCACATCACTAAAGAATTATCCACTAAAGCTAACTCCTTAAAGATATCTCGAACAATCTTGTCAAACATATCAACAAAAAGGGGATGAAACGTGACATTTTTATGAATCGATTCATTCTAAAATTCATATACAGGAGCATCAATTTTCTTTTACAATCTACACTCATGAAATATCTTGGTGTTGTTGAATGAAATATGACTAACCTTGTCGTGATAATGTGCATCACATCTTGGTGGAGTTTCTTTTTAATTGGTGAGCTTACTCCTTCCTATAAACTGATTTAATGCACTTTTTAACCCATTCACCTTTCCACAAATCCTGTCAACACCAGAAGATATTTGAAACCCACAAATTTTTATACAAGTGAGTAATTGATTTTGCAAAGTTTCACTAGTCTTTGTAAAACTAGACAGAGCTTTAAGTGTTTCTTCACCTAAAGACTTGGGAGCTGAGATCGATTCGGGTGAGATATGGTATGAGCACCACTCTTGCTCCTGGTGAGATTGCTTAAACACAAGCTTCATGTCTATCCCGTAGTTACTTTACCATAGGAAACACTCTGTAGGGTGGTAAAAATGACATACTCTACATAGTTTCAACTGCTGAGTGGTATCCTGCTACATCAAAAGATTCCAGCTACCAACCAACACCACTGACGAACTAAACAACGAAAAATTACTAACTACTCTTCTAACGGGTTATGCCTACATTGATAACAAGACTGATAGCATCCCCGGCAACGGCGTAAAAATTATGTTGTGCCTTCCCCCCTGAGTTGTTAAAGCCACAGCTTAGAAGTAACCCGGTTGGAGGTGGCAAGGATCAGAAGATAGAAATTTATAGTTCTACACCCTATTCCTACTACAATGCTACCTATGTGGTAGTTAGTTGTAAGCCTTGGGTTTGTCCACACCATTCGTGCCAAACCATACATGGCCCGTGCCGACCCGTTGGTGGGTTGCCGGCTGAACAAGTTTCCTTCGCTACGAGAGAACCGTTAATCCAATTTGAGAGTTTTAGTAGTCGATTTTTTAGTGCTGGATAAGAAAAGTCCAATGGATTGAAGTGGATCAAGTTATTAGGAGATGTATCCATGATAATGAAGTGCATTCAAATCTTGTGTTTTGTCATTTTCATGCATGTGGTAGCAACTTTGGAGTTTGGAGGACCACTACAAAAGTGTTAGAAAATGGTTTCTATTGGCCTACTTTGAATACACATGCATATACATTTTGTAAATCTTGTGATGAATGCCAAAGAATCGAAAATATCTCCTGTAGGAATGAAATACCTCAAAGGCCTATTTTGTAGTTTCTGATGTTGGGAAAACTAGTTTAATATTGAATATGATTTTGTGATATTTCAAGTATGCATATTCTAGTGTGTTTGACTTGTTTGCTGTGGTTGTTAGATATTTCCCTTACCAATAGACCTAGGGCTCCTCCATGAGGTAGGTGAACCACCGCTCCACCTTCACCTCTGCCGCCAGCTCTGGAGCGAGTCCTGTATTCCTCCTCCCAACAGGTACATGGGTTTGACCCAGATCACCGAGCCCTACGCAGAAAGGTGGGAAGCCTTGGTCAACCGCCAGCTGAAGGAGACAATTTTTTTGACATGCACACTGGACACTCTTGGGCTCACCCGGCCAATTCGATACCTCCTCGCCGAAGGGGGGTTGAAGGGTTTCATGGGAAAGAGTGCTCCCTCCTACCGGCAATACACATTGGAGCTCCTGTCCATGGTCAGGATATGTAGCATGATGGATGATCAACCATGCGAGAGGTGCATCACATTCCACTTAGATGATATAACCCAAGAGATGACCTTCTTGGAGGTTGAGAAAGCCTTTGGATGAGACATGACTAAGATTTGGGTGAGGCTGGATCCATAAGCCTAGGACCGATCTATTGAGAAATATATGCATTTCTGGAGTGTCATCAATATAAGGGCAAAGAACTCCCACGAAAAGAGAAATGTTATCGTCCATCCAGCACTCTATTATGTGCACAAACCTTTGGCTGGCACAGTGCTTTGCTCGGTGGAGCCGATGAATTTGCTGGACAATGACATTCACCTCTTATTGGTCTTAACGAGTGAGAGGTTGGGATACGAGTTATGGGACAAGCTACGGATGAAGAGGGTTGTATAGGTGGCTGGGAAGCCAAAGGGGAAGATTATGGTTAGAGGCATGATCAACCTCTTAATTGAGTTCCTAGTATTGGTCCCACCGACTGATTTTCCATGCTTGGGGAGGTGCACTTCCTACCTCATCAGTGTAGAGAGATTGGTTCAATTTGGGATGCTTACCACTGCATAGACCACAGGGATGTTTCATTGGTTAAATAGCTCTAAGAATGTCACCTTCGTGGCACTTACTCAGCCAAACTAGAAAAAGTAGGAGTTTGATACACCTTTGGCGGCCTCAGCGATTCCACCAGACTCCTCGTTTAGAGAGGAATTTCAATGCTAGCTCAATGACCTTGGTCTAGCCCCTGTTTAGCATGATGATAGTAGCTTGCCTTTCAATGAGCGACAACAACACTCTCCACAGCCTCCACTAGAGATCAAGCCTATGCAGGTGGATTATGTTCTACGTCACTACTCCTAGCCTCCACTTGATTTCTATAAGCGTATGATGTAGACTATAAATGATGGATTCCCTTTCCAGGACAACATGATATTGGAGCACAATGTTTTTGTCTCCAAGAGCTTGATCGACATAGATGAGGAGATTGACCATTTGTCAGCTCGCATAATTGAGATGCAGTCCCAGTCAGAGAGGCATAAAGCTAGGCGGTAGAGAAACATGAATTAGCTGGCTCATTGTCAACAACGTTATTTGGTGGTGGCCCTTCTTCCTCAAAACAGTAACTGTGAGGGGCATTTACTGATTTTGTCTACATTGAGGGCAATGTAGCATTTTAAGTCTGGGAGGGGCATTTACTGATTTCACTGCTTAGTTTCGAGATTTATTTCGAGACTCGCTAATTTTGGGGATATTTTTGGGTCTGTTTTGGATATTTTTCCCTTTTGTTTTGTGGATGCTTTCCCTTTGATGTACTTGGATGATGTTAACTTTGATATATTTCTTATCCTTAACATTTCGAAAGCACTTTGCTAGTTTTTTATCGAAAAAACATGGAAAAATTGAAAATTTTGAAAAACAAAGTAGAAAAAAAAAGAAATAAAAAGAATCCCTCTATGTCGAAAACCCGAGAGGGCATCTTAGGCAACATTGGGGGCCTGGATAGGGTGAAAACCTGAAAATGAAACCTAGGTAAAAATGAGAGGCTAAATGTGGTGAAAAAGGTGAGATGTGAGCCGAAGAAACATGATGTGTGGCTAGGATGAAAACCCAAAAGTCCTCCTAGGAAAAATAAGGGAAAGAGAAATAAAATGTTATATGTTCGCTCATTTTCCGACGATGGAGTCCTAAGCTTACGGTAGCCATATGGAAGGATCGGATAGCTTGACATCTTGACACCTCTTGGAAATGGGAAAGTTAGCGGGAAAAATGGAGTAAGTTATGAAACTCTTGATTGTTGATATATTTCATTTTTAGGATGATAAAAACTCTTGATTATTGAAACTGTTGGCTGGTTCATTACCCAGGAAGGCATACTTAAGGTGTTCAGGCAAGGGCTTAGTACAATCGCTGGTGGTTCCTCTATTGAAGGTTTCCTCTCTGGTAAAACTAGCCCATCTAGGTTTTTTGGTAGTGATTCCACACAATTTTTACCATGAGGATTAATCTCTTCCACACTCCCTTTTAGATTAGCTTCCATGGAATTAACATGCATATCACTCAGGGAATTATCCACTAAAGCTAACTCCTTAATGATATCTCGAACAATATCAACCAAAAGGGGATGACACTTCACATTTTGATCAATCGATTCTTTCTCAAATTCATATACATGAGCATCCATTTTCTTTTACAATGCTCTACACTCATGCAATATCTCACTGTTGTTGAACGAAATATGACTAACCTTGTTGTGATAGAGTGCATCACATCTTAGTCGAGTTGCTTCTTTATCAGTGAGCGTACGCCTTCCTATAAACCAGTTCAATGCGCCTATTAACTCATTCACATTTCTACTTATCCTGTCAACACCAGAAGATATTTGAAACCAACAAATTTTTGTACAAGAAAGTACTTGATTTTGCAAGGTTTCACCATTATTTGTAAAACTAGACAGAGCTTTGAGTGTTTCTTCACCTAAAGACTTGGGAGCTGAGATCAATTCGGGTGAGCAGTGGTAAGAGCACCACTCTCGCTCCTACTGAGATTGCTTAAACGCAAGCTTCATGTCTATGCCGTAGTTACTTAACCATATGAAACACTCTGTAGGGTGGTAACAATGACACACCCTACATAGTTTCATCTGTTGAGTGGTATCCTGCCACGTCAGTAGATTCCACCTACCAACCAACACCACAAACGAACTAACCAACCGGAAATTACTAACAACTCTTCTAATGTGTTATGCCTAATTTGATACCAAGACTGATAGCATCCCCGGTAACGGTGTAAAAATTCCAATGTGCCTTCCCCCTGGGGTTGTTGAAACCACAAATTAGAAGTAGCCCGGTTGGAGGCTGCGATGGTCAGAAGATAGAAATTTATAGTTCTGCACCCTTTCCTACTGCTACGCTATCTATAGAGTAGTTAGTTGTATGTCATGGGTTTGTCTAAACCATTGGTGCCAAACCATGCATGGCCCGTGCCAACCCATTGGTGGGTTGCCAGCTGAACTAGTTTACTTCGGTACGAGGGAACCGTTAATCCAATTTGAGAGTTTTAGTAGTAAATTTTTTAGTACTCGAGAAGAAAAATCCAACGGAACCAGCCTTAAAGGCTAATTATTCTTTGAGCGTTATCAGACTTAAGCACAACTCATCGGACCACAATTCCCCATTTCTTTATTGGTCGCTATGAATGTTGTTGCAGCCTATCGTTGGCTTCAACCTCCTTCTACCAAGAATTGTTAAATGTTTACTTAGTCTACTATCATTCTAATATGAATAGCCTTCGTCTATACTATCATTCTTGCAAACGGCCTTTCATATCTTCTACGACTCTTAAAAATGGCCTTCACATATAATGTAAACAAAAATTAGCCATAGGTGACCTACTAAAGTTGATCACAAGGATGAAAAAGGAGCTCGTGGATACAAGATTTCCATTAGTACCAATTAAGTCAACAAAACGTGGGATTCAGACAAGAAAAGAAAACATAGCCATCTAAACCCCTTGTCACGTAAACTCAACTAATACTAGCAATCCACCATGGAAAAGTAACTAAAAAGTATGGCAAATGCATCGGTTTTTAGCGCCGCTACCGGGGAAGAGACATTTATGAATGTTTGTTATTTTGTTTTGTATTTGGTTTTTAGTTAATTTGACATTTTCTCTTGGCTTGGAGACGTATTGTTCAAGATCTTAATGTATGGTTCCTATGCAATCCTTTTCACAAAAACCCCAACTCGAACAATATTCTAGTGAATTTGTGAAGGGCTAGGAGACATTCTTTGGAAAGTGTGAATAACACCCCCCATAGTGACCATTTTGCGAATACTTCTACTTCTATAGAGCATCTAGACGAGCATAAAGATGAGAATCTGGGAGGAGGGCCTCAACATCCTCCTCTTGGAGGGTCTATTCCTTTGAGGCAATATCTATTGAGGGAGACTATTCCCCCCAACCTTGATCAACAACCTATGAGTGTAGAATACCTGTTGGTTGGATAAACCAGGCATTTTGAGCTAATGAATGGGTTGATAGACTTGCTATCAATATTTCTTTGTAGGCAAGGGGAAAAAGCCAACAAACATCTTTCAAAATTGACCTTTTTGTGTGGTGGTACGGTTCCCAATGGAGTAGATGAAGACCTCTACAAATTGAAGGCATTCCCATTCACATTAATGGATGGTGCAAGGGATTGGCTTCACTCCCTACCACCTGGAAGCATCTAAACATGGTTTGACATGAAGAAAAAGTTTCTCGCCAAGTACTTCCCAGCCTCAAAGTCCGTCGCTTTGAAGAATGAAATTCGAAGCATCATCCAATGGCAAGAAGACTCGTTCTACAACCATAGGGAGAGGTTGAAAAAGCTTATCTCGAGTTTCCCTTACCATGGCTATTCGGAGGGAGACCTGGTATACTATTTTGACAATGGTATTTTTTTGATAAGGGTCAAAGAATGTTGAGGGGGAATTTGTGATGGTACCCTCGGGAACAAGACTTCGATGGAGGTTGTTGATCTATATAACGAGTAAGCCGGTAAGTTAAGAAACTTTAGTTTAAGGGCCAATTTGAGAAGAAAAAATCCCAACTCCACAAGTGATCCTCCAATAGTGGAAAGCTTTAGGACAAAGTCTCAGCCCATACTTCTATGAAAAATTCTTTAATGATCAAATCCAGGGATGTGCCACATTTCAAATCTTGTGAAATTTGTTCATCGTCGCATCCTACAGATGCTTGCCCTACTTTGCAAGATGATTATGTCAAGCAGGTGAGTGCATTGGGATATCAAGGTGGACAAGGCTACCAAGGTTATTAAGGTGGGCAAGGTTATCAATGGAGGCAATGTTATCAAGGGAATAAAGGCTACAAACAACTGGCCTTACAATGCAGGTAATAGAGATCACCCGAATATCCAATTTTGAAACCCTCAAGGAGCTCAAAATCCTCAACAACATTATAGCCCCCCTTAAAAAAATTCAAAGGGCTTCAAGACAAGCCCCAAAATCAAAGAGAGAGTTCGGGCTTCTTAAAAGATGAGGTGATTCAAGCCATTGGAAGGTTGAGTATGTGTGGAGAAAGCCGACAAGTTCTAGGATGAAGCCAAGGCAAGCGTTAAAAATGTGGAAACTCAAGCGAGCCAAATAGCACAAGCCGTGAATCGGATGGAGGCATGGGAAAAGGGTAAACTTAATTCCTAACTGAAATTGAATCCCCACCGAATACTAGTGCTATCGCTTTGAGAAGTGGTACAAAGATTGTCATTTCCTTGGGTGGTGAAATTGTTGAAGATGATCCTAAAAGGGTTGAGGTGTTTGAAGAAAAGGTGGAAGAAGAGGCTGAGAAATTGGCCAAGAAGAAGGAAAAGAAGGGGAAGGAGAAGGAAGAGAAGGTCATTGTTGAAAAATTAACCTCCATTCCCAAACTTTTATCTCCTCACAAGAAGGCGAAAGTGGTGAAAATTCCTCCATATGTGCCAGAACCACCATTTCTGGAAGCTTTGAACGACAAGAGGAGAAAGGAGAATAACAAGGACATCTATGATGTGTTTCATAGATGTGAGGTAAATATCCCACTTTTTAATACCATTGAACAATTTCCTAGATATACTAAATTTCTCAAGGAATTATGTGTTGTGAATAGAAAGCAAAGAGCTAAGAATAAGTGGAAAAATGGGAAAAATGAGCATGTTTCCGCCTTGGGTCAAAAAGAGTTACCCCTAAAGAGTAGCGATCCCGACACGTTCAAAATCCTTTTCATAATAGGAAACACACATTTTGAGAAATCCATGCTTGATCTAGGTGCATCAATAAATGTGATTTCTTACTCTTTGTATGAAAGACTCAACTTAGGTACTTTACACAAAACCGGGGTGGTAATCCAACTGGCTGATCATTCTAGTGCATACCTCGAGGGTATTGTCAAAGATGTGTTGGTTATGGTGGATTCCCTAGTATTCCCCGTGGATATTTAAGTTCTTTTCATGGAGCATTAAAAACATTCCGCCCCAATTTTATTGGAGAAAACTTTTTTCAAAACAGCAAGGACGATGATTGATGTGCATAATGGTACCCTAACCATGGAATTTGATGGGATAAAAGTTAGTTTAACATAAATGACTCTATGATGTTTCCTATTGAAGAATATGCTTGCCATGCTTTAGATGATGTTGAAGATGTTGTGCAAGATGTTTTTTAATTCAGTGGTGATGATTCCTTGTTAGTTGCTTTGAAATGTGATAGTAATGATCCATACAATGTATATTATATGAGTACTAACTTTAAAGAAAGATTTGAGAACTTGAACATGCTTGAAAAGATGAGATCAAACCTCACAACCCCTCCTCCTCTACCCTTAAAGGAACCCAAGAAGTCGGAATTCCTCCCATCACTTGTGCAAGCTCAAGTTATTGAGCTTGCACCTTTCCCAAGGGACCTTAAGTATGCATTTCTTAGGGAAGGGGAGACACTCTCGATTATCATTTCAAGTAAGCTCACCCAGGAGAAAGAGGGGAAGTTAATGGTGGTCTGGAGAATAAAGAATCAATTAGATGGACTATTATGGACATCAAGGGAATAATTACATCCACTTGCATGCATCAAATATTTTTGGAGGAGGATGCAAAACCCATATCGTAACCCCAACGCCGGTTAAACCTTCCTATGATGCAGGTGATGAAGGCAGAGATCCTTAAGTTGCTTTAAGTGGGTATGATCTCTCCAATCAATGATAGTAATATGGTGAGCCCAAGTGAAGTGGTACCCAATAAGTGCGGGGTTATGGTAGTTGAGAATGAAAAGAGTGAAATGGTGCCCACTCGAGTACAAAACGGGTGGCGCATTTGCATCGACTACCCTAGACTGAATGCGGAAACCTAGAAGGATTACTTCATGTTTCCATTCATTGATTAAATTCTAGAGAGGCTAGTAAGTCACCCATTATATTGCTATTTGGAAGGGTGCTGGGGATATTTTCAAGTGGCCATTGCTCTGGAGGACAAAGAGAAGTCAGCCTTCACGTGCCCCTTCGGTATGTTTGCTTACCTGTGTATGCCTGTTGAGCTATGTAACGACCTCACAACTTTCCAAAGGTGTATGGTATGGATTTTCTTGGAATTTTTGAAAACTCCGTTGAGGTGTTCATGGATGACATCATTGTTCATGGTAATTCTTTTTACAATTGTTTAGCAAGTTTAGCACAAGTTTTTAAACGTTGCATTGATACTAACCTTGTGTGGAATTCCGAGAAGTGTCATTTAATGGTAGAGGAAAGCATTGTCTTAGGCCATGTTGTCTCCTCTAGCGGTATTGATGAAGACAAGGCAATGATAGACATAATTCAAACTTTGCCTTGTCCTACATATATGTGCGAAGTGCGCACTTTTCTTGAACATGCAGGATTCTACTGCCGGTTCATCAAGGACTTTTCAAAGATTTCATCTCCTTTGTGCAAGTTGTTACAAAAGGAGGTGGAATTTTTGGTGGGTGGGGGTAGTAAAGGGTTCGTTGATACATTGAAGGAAAGGTTAATTTTGGCCCCTATCATACAACCCCTAGATCGGTCTTTGCAGTTTGAGATCATGTGTGATGCTTGTTATTACTCCTTCAGAGCGGTGCTTGGTGAAAAGGTGCGGAGAGTGCCTCACACAATCTACCATGCATCCATGTCCCTCAATGAGTCCCAACTGAACTACTCTACCACATAAAAGGAATTGCTACCAATGGAATCTTCTTTAGAAATATTTTGATCTTATTTAATTCGTACAAGGTTAATTTTGGCCCCTATCATACAACCTCTAGATCGGTCTTTGCAGTTTGAGATCATGTGTGATGCTTGTTATTACTCCTTCAGAGCGGTGCTTGGTGAAAAGGTGCGGAGAGTGCCTCACACAATCTACTATGCATCCATGTCCCTCAATGAGTCCCAACTGAACTACTCTACCACATAAAAGGAATTGCAACCAATGGAATCTTCTTTAGAAATATTTTGATCTTATTTAATTCGTACAAAAGTTACTTCGTACACTGACCATGCAGCACTTCATCATTTGATGACAAAGAAAGAGGCCAAGCCAAGATTAATTATATGGATCCTTTTTTTGAGCAATTTTGAGTCGGAGGTGCAAGACAAGAAGGGCATGGAGAACCTTGTGGTCGATCATTTCAGCCGGTTGACTCCATGCAAGAAGTTGAGGTAAATTCATTAATGTAAGAGCAACTACGGGAGGAGTTCCTCGATGAACAATTGTTCACAATTAGGGACCTTTAACCTTGGTATGTTGACATTGCAAACATCCTTGTCTTCGAAATATTTCCTCCCTCTTTTTTTAAGTCTCAAAGAGATAAGTTAAGAAGTCATGCTAAATATTATGTGTAGGATGATCCATTTTTGTGGAAACATTGTGTGGATCAAGTTATTAGGAAATGTATCCTTGATAATGAAGTTCTTTGTCATTCTTATGCATGTGGCGACAATTTTGGAGCAAGGAGGACCACTAATAAAGTCTTAGAAAATGGTTTTTATTGGCCTACATTGAATAAGCATGCGTATACCTTTTGCAAATCTTGTGATGAATGCCAAAGAGTCAAAAATATCTCCTCTAGGAATGAAATACCTCAAAGGCCTATTTTGTATTGTGAAATATTTAATGTTTGGGGCATTGACTTTATGGAACCTTTTCCCAATTCTTGTGGCTTTACAAATATTCTCCTTTCCGTTTATTATGTGTCGAAGTGGGTTGAATCAAAACCCACTAGAACTGATGAATCCAAAGTGGTTGCGGATTTCTTGAAAGATGATGTCTTCTTTAGGTTTGGGGTGCTGCCAGCCTTGATTAGTGACCATGACACAGATGATTGAAAGGGAATCCTTTGAGAATTATGAGATCTACAAGGAGAAGACAAATGTGTGGCATGACAAGATGATCACTAGGAAGGAATTTGATCTGGGTCAAAAGGTCCACCTATTTCAATCTTGCATTCTCCTATTTTGCGGTAAATTGAGGTTGCGTAGATTGGTAGTTTTGAGGTGGTAAAGGTTCTCACGCATGGTGTGGTGGAAATCCCATATTGAGCTAAGGCTAATACCTTCAAGATCAATGGACAACATTTGAAACCATACCATGAGAGTTTTGTGCCAGAAGAGGGAGAGGATGTTAATCTTCTTGATCTGGTTTGTGATTAAGATCCAAAAAGGGAGTAAGTTGTGGCAATGACATTAAATAAACATGGTTTTGATCATCCAGATTTTCATTTGTGACTTTTCGTCGATGTTGTTTCAATTTGTGTTTTTATCGTAATTTTCATTATTTTTTTTTCTTCTTCTCACGGGTGTTTTTTTCCATGATTTTGTAGAAATTTGAAGAGCATGGAGCTATATTTTTTATTGAAGGAACGCAATGAAAAAGTAAGAAAATCTTGGACATTTGGTAACCCTAAATTTTATTTTAATATTGAGAAGTGTCATTCCTCGTGAGCCGCGACTGCTATGCGTGAGGCACAACGAAGTAAAAAAAATAGAGAAAATGTGGCTCCCATACCCAAGATTTCACTACTCGCGAAGGTTCTGTCGTGAGTAGCAATGGTGAAATTGTGACCAAATCCAGGGAAACTTCGGGAATTTTTAGCTTACAAATCCAACTTTGTGCGGGTCGCGAAGGTTTTATTGCAAGTCATGATGAACCAATCATGACTCATGAAGATTGGTCACGAGGTGTGACCAAATCTAAAAAAAGTTGGAAAAATTTGTCTCCTAAGTCCAACTTTTTGCGAGTTGTGACAGTCCCATCACGAATTGCGACTAGAGGGTTGACTTTAATTGGTGTTTGACCTACCCATCGCGGGTCACAACTTGTGTATTGCGACTTGCAACATTCCGACTCGCGAAAGGTGCACACTGGCAGCTGCCTTCCTCATTTCCTCTACCTCCAAACCGCCATCCTCCATCAATATCCTCCCATAACCACCGCTCTTCTATCTTTTCAACCACGAAACACCATCCTTTTGGATGAAACTTTAGCCTGATCCATCCCAAGTCATCTTCCTTCAACATTACTCCACAAATCCAACCAATTTCCCCAAGAACCCAAAACCTTAGGTTTTGGGGATTTTGTAATAATGTGTCCATTTTATGTGTATAATTTAGTACTTTTTGGGATCACTTTTGTGCTCTTTTGTTATCAAGAGCTTGTGTTTTACCTTGAAATTCTCTAAGGAAAGGTAAGAGAGACTTTAAGCTCTTTTACCTCTTCTAAGTAGATTTTGCATGAAAAAGGAAGAACATGGAGACTTGAACACCGGAGGCCATTGAAGATCAACTTTTGAAGATTTTGAAGACTTACTTCAAAGATTTGATGACTTGATGACTGGAGGCCGCAGAAGATCATACTTTGAAGACTTGCTTCAAAGATTTGAAAACTTGAAGAATGAGAGGAATTATGGTGAAGAAGAGTGCTTGCTACAAGAACAAGAAAAGAAGACATTATTGTGTTCTAGCACCCGTCCTGAGTTACGATGCACGGGTGGCAAGAAACAACCTTATCCTTTTTGTACTAAAAATATCATTCTCTTTCCTCTCTTTCATAACTCTTCTTCCACCCGAACTTGGTACTATTCTAACCTAAGTTTTCAACCATTTTCATCTTTGATTTCTCTTGTTTTATGTTTGGTTTGTTAGCATTAATTGGTATGAACTCTAGTATCTAAATGTAGGTCTTGGGAGCAATTGACCATGGCTTCAGAGCCCATTCTTAAGAATAATTTGTAGCCTATTTAGTACTCTTACTATTTTGCATTTATGAAACATTGAATGTGTTTGTTAGAGTCATTATTGTTCTTGGAAGCTTGAGTATATAAAGTACTTGTATGATCTTCTTGTTAGGGTTTGGGAAAATGGGTTAATTTCCCCTTTTCTTGATGGGAAATCCAAGAGTATGATTTAGAGCTTCACAATGCTATTGATGTGTTGATAATTGCTTGACGGATATGATGATGTTGAAATCGTTGTCATGTTTGTTGTAGGTAGCAAATAACACAAGTCTATGAATGTCGATTGTTCTAGCTTAATCTTGTGTAAATGCATGAATTGGTTAAATGCTTAGACACGGTGTAGTGTTTATAACTGTTTCCAAGCTTGTTGATTCTTTGTACTCAATAAAATCAATGGGATACTTTTAGTCGTGTTTTGACTAAGGGAGTCATTGGTGAGGTTTAATAAGAGATTTCAGATTAACTGTTGCAAACTAATATCTAAGAAGGAAAGAAGTTTAGTCTTCACAACAAGTAGTAAAAGTAGTAAATAGGTTGCATGTTTAACGATGGATAAGAAGCTTGGAAGTGGAAGTCAATTGCGCCCAAGGTTCCATAAATTGTTGGTTTAATCACCTTTTAGTTGTTGCATGCTTTGCATATTTAACTTGCTTGATTAATTAACTTGTTTTTCAATTGATAATTTAGGACCAAACCAACAAAATTCCCCCTCTCCCGCCCCATTTACGTGCTTTTATATATGTATATATAGATATGCTTATATCTAGTATGTTTTGTCCGATATATGTTTAAACACTTGGAAAGATCCTTCTTCTTGTGAATGACCCCGACTTGCCATTATCTACTTAATTGTAGATAGAAAGCATTAGAGCTTAAAAATATAACTTTGAGAGGTACGACGACGACCTCCCATACAATTTCAAGAAAATTAGGCTAGGATTTTTTGTGGGCTCCATTCATTCATCTTCCTACACACTTTGTTGGTACAATTTCTCAGTTTTAAATCTTTCAATTTTGATTTATGTGTAGTTTGGATTTTGTTAAATGGTGCAAATTGTGAATGATGATAGGTTGTGTAGTTCTTTGTGCTTTTCACCTTTTTGCTTTTGGATTGTGATATTCATGAGTGTGATAAGTTGTATGAACATCCATGTTATGGGATTGTTGAACTTGATTGTGAATGATGCAATTGGTATTTTATGAAATGGTGGATATTGATTATTGGACTTGATTGAGCCTTGTGGATATTCAGTTTTGGATTCAGATTGATTGAGATTTTGAGTATAGGATGATATTGATGCATAAGATAAGAATTTCTTATGTTGACACAGTTTGGCCAAAAACATATTGAATGCATGTTGATGAGGATTTTGGCAACAAATTTTGTTTTTCGTGCAATCATAAGTGAATGTTAGCTATATCTTAATCTCAAAGTTGTGATTATTGGAATTGGTTTTGAATGACTTGTGGCCTGTGATATGGACTATGAACTATTTGCATGTTAAAAGTTGCTTGATTTTTATATGCTTGGACTTGAATGTTGGCATTTTAGAATTTCTGATGATACCTAAACTAATTTTGGATTAATTGTGATTCTAAAGTATTGCATATGTTTATGTTCTTTTGCATTTGACATGTTTGATGTGATTCATAGGCATGGCCCTAATGAAGAGGCCAAGGGTTCCACAAGGTGCGAGAGCCGCTGTTCCACATCCACCTCCACCTCTGCTACCGGCTTCGAAGCAGAACCCTGCACCTCCTCCTCTAGACTGGAACATGTGTTTCACTTGGATTACCGGGCCTTATGCAGATAGGTGGGACATCCTGGTTACCCATAAGATCCTGGAGACAAGCTTAATCGATCAGATCATACTTGATTCTCTTGGGTTGATAGAGCCGATTCGCTGCCTCTTGGCCAAAAAAAGCTTGGAGGGATTTATTGGCAAAAGTGCCCCCTCATACCAGTGTTGTATATTGGAGTTCCTTTTTACCGTCAAGGTGTGCATTATGAGTAATACTGAGTCGTGTGAGAGGTACATCACCTTCCACTTAGACGATATTTATCGGGATATGATTGTCTTGCAGATTGAGGCTGCATTTGGGTGAAACACGGCAGAGGTCTGGAGGAGGTTGGACCCTCGGACCCCAGAGCCAATTATTGAGGAAGATGTACTATTTTGGAGTATAGTTACAAGAAGTAGGAGGGAATCTCGTAATAGGAGAAACGTTATCATCCATCATACGCTTTGATTTGTGCACATGTTCGTACTGGGCACACTATTTTGTTCGTCGGAGGCAACGAACATGCCTTACCCAAATATTCACCACCTTTGGCATTTGACGAGTGAGGGGATGGGATATTGACTGTGGGCATAGTTGTGAATGAAGAGACACGTTAATGTGGCTGAGAATCCAAAGGGCGGGATTATCATGGGGGGTATGATTACCATCCTTGCAGAGCACTTAGGTTTGTTGCCCCAGATGGCTTTTCCTAATTGGGAAAATGTTCTTCATAGCTCATCACTATGGAGCGGATGAAGAAATTAAACTTGATAGACACCACAGAGGCTCGAGGTATTTACTACTGGTTGTATATTGTATAGGGATAGGAATGTCACCTTTATGACCCTTCCTCAACGCCATAGGACCAAGTTGGTGTGTGATACAAATGTGGGGGATTTGATGATCTAACCATATACTTTACATAGGGTAGATTTTGAACGGGAACTCAATGACCCACATCCGCTCCTTTTTTTACATGACGAGGGCGCCTTAGCATTTACTTAGCCGGAGGGTGAGAAACATTCTCTAGCGCCTCCACCAAAGACTGATCCGATGCAGGAGGATCATGTGTCACCTCCTTTCCCTCAGACTCCACCCAATTTTTATGAGCCCCTGATGCAAACAATTGAGCACGGTTTTTGTGGACAGATTGAGCATAACATGTTCGTCTCCTGGATCCTCATGGAGATTGATGAGGAGATTCATTATCTTTCATCCAGGATTTCCAAGATGTTGTCGTAAGGTGGTGGTACCCCAGGCCCCGACTCTAGATCAGCGAGGGAGAGAGAACGACATTAGAGGAACGCCGAGTGGGTGGCGCAGTATCAGCAGACCTGTGGCAGGGACTCTAACGATGGTGTTGGGCCATCTCATTCCTGATTGTGAGCTTATTGTTTTAAAATTCTCATACTTTTTTTGTATGCTTTTGCCTTGTCCTGTCTACATGGAGGGAAATGTAGTGTTTAAAGTGTGGTGAGGGGTATTTACTGCTTTTACTGCACTGCTTTTGATATTTTTCTTAGACTTGGAGATTTGGGATGGTTTTTTTGTTTTAGGGATGCTTTTCACTTGAATGTATTTGTATTTTTATGATAGCTTTGACATGTGAAAGCTTTTTCCTACTTTTGATTGAAAGCACACAAAAAATTGAAAACAAAATTAAAAGAACAAAATTAAAATGAAACCCGCTAAGTTGAAAAACCAAGAGGGAAACTTAGGCAACATTGGGGGCTTGGATAGGTCAAAAACCCAAAAGGGCAACCTAGGGAAAAAATGAGAGGCTAAATGTGCGGATACAGGTTAGATGTGAGCCAAAGAAATGTGATGTGTGGCTAGGCTGAAAGCCCGAAAGGGCTCCTTGGCAAAATAAGATAAAGAGAGAAAAAAAAGGGAAAATGCAACGATTTCACTCATTTTTCGACATTGGAGTCATAAGGTTGCGGTTGCTATATGGATGGATTGGGTAGCTTAACATCATGCAACCTTTTGGAATTGGATAATTTAGAGGGGAAAAAAAGTAATGTATGAAGTTCTTTATTGTTTATATGCTTCGTTTTGGGATGATATATTGACGTAAAGTGAAGTATGTGTTTAAAATTCATACATGTTTTTGACTTCATTTTGTGCCATTGTATTTCGGATTGTCAATTCAGGACTTGAAAATGTTTTTATGGATATCAATGAATTAATAGGTTGGTATGGTTTGGCTGATTTAGGAATGGGGGTTGTGGGAGAATTCTCATTTGATTTAAACTTTGGGATGTGTGTTATTGAGAGTCTTGTGAGGTATCGGTTTGGGGGAATATTAGTTTAGGATTTGGACACGTGAATTCCTTTGTGTGTGCTTGAATATTTTCTTACCCGAGTACAAGTAAGGTTTAAGTTTGGGGAGGTTTGATGTGTCCATTTTAGGTGCATATTTGGATTCCAATTAATATATATCTATATTAATTATTTTGATTTCATTTATTTCAAATCATCTTAAATTATTTTTCATAAAGGTAAAGCCTCAATTTTGAAAGGTACACGCAAGTTTTATTCAAGATAAATAGTATGATTCTAATTAAGATTTTTTTTTTCGTAATACCAACATAAAATAATTAGATCTAAGATATGAAGAACTAAGGCATAAAAAACCAACGAAAGGTATTTATTTTTCATATTTTTTTATTAGTTATTTATGTAATTTAGAGTGTTTATATTCTCTAACTTTAAATTTGACTTCATAATTGATCCTTGTGTAGGTCTATTTTCAAAATGAGTCAAAGATAAAACAAATTACTTCTTACATTGACTCGTAATGTGCTTCATTTTGTGTGCATTAACCGTTGCATTTGGCATAGTTATTAGCTTGTTTCTTATGGTGGATTGCTAATATTAGTTTACTTCACGTGACAAGAGGTTTAGATGGCTATGTTTGGTTTTCTTGTGTAAATCCCAAATTTTGTAGACTTAATTAGTACTAATGGACATTTTGTATCCACGGGCTTGTAGATCTTGATTGTGATCATCTTTAATAGGTCGCTCGTGGGTACTTTTTGGTTAAATTCCATGTGAAGGCCCTTTGTAAGGGCAGTAGAAGATATTGAAGGTCGTTCGTAAGGATAGTAGAAGAGATCGGATGCCATTCACCTCTAGAATGGTAGTAGATGAAGTTCTCGAACATCAAAGTGTGGTAGAAGGAGATAGGAGCCAAAGATAGGTGGCAATGGAGTTCAAAGTGGCTAACGAAGAAACAAGGAATCGGGGTTTGAGGAGTTAAGCCAAAGTCTGAGAACAATCCTAGAAGAATTAGCCTTAAAGGATAATTTCATTTCATTCGTCTTTTTGAACGCTATGGAATCGACTACTAAAACACTCAAATAAAACTAACGTTTCACCCATAGCGAAGGAAAAAAGTTTCACCGGCCAAGGTAATAAATGTCAGCGCCAGCCACTCATAGGTGGCACCAACGGCGTGCGCTAGAGGAGTTGGTCTGCATGAAAGGATTCACCACGAGGCAAGGATGCGGACCACGCCAAATGCCATGGCCTCTTCACACAAGTTTCAACCTTTACTAAAAATTAGCTAAGTATGGGAACTGAGCGTTCCATTTACGATGACCCGCGCTGTTCCAAGTGAAAAATGTTGAGACCAGCCGGCGGGGTGTGGTGAATTAGATGGCCTGTGCCGAGTTTCTGAGCCAAGCAAGCTTTGTGATGATGGTTTGTGCCAAGGGTCACATCATGAAGATTAGGAGTTCAAAATTGAGGCTCTTGAACGATGGCCCAAGCCCAAGAATCCATGTGGAACGCGCTAGATCCGGCAGTCCGCAGATTGAAACCCCCCCATTATTTTCATGTTTTATTTACTAGCTATTCCTTTCACTCTACGGATTGATGACCCGTACGGGGTTGTGTTTGAGTTGTTACTATGGACCTAGCATCTTTGCGGACAAATAAATGGCCTACCTCTAACAACCCTCTAGGTAGCGTAGCAGTGAGAACAAGGTGCAGAACCATAAATATCTACCTTCTGACCAGACTGCCTCCGTATATCCTTAATTCATTCACGTAGATATCTAAGAAAACCTAATAGAGTGTCCATAATACGTTGTGTGGCCAAAGGCACGAAGTCAGCTAAGGCTGGTGGTAAGTAGATCAAAGCAAAATAAATAAAAGAAAAAGATAAAGTTTCTACTAAGGGGCTAGTCTCGAAACTGATCTTGATATCTAGTCTATCTAATTGTTGCTTGAAAACCTAGTAGACAAAGTTTCTATTAATAGAAATTTGAGATTGGGCCTAAAAATAGCCCCAAAATAGGCCAAAATATAGTAAATCCCAGCTAAGCCGCCGCTCGACGTTGGGCGTCTCGAATGATGCAGCCTGTGGGGTGTCCACACAGGATGCCAGGAATAGCGTGGGTTATGTCCTATAATATGCACGGGGCACTGCATCTGGGTTGTGGCATTGATCTTCATGTCGTGCGGGGCGCGAGGCTTTGCGTAGGTTGTGTCATCTTCTGCAGGGCACTAGGAGGTCTTCGCCGTACCTCTGAAAGTTATATTTTTAAGCCCTAATGCTTCCTATCTAACATTAAATAGATAATAGCATGTTGGGGTCATTCACGAGAAGAGGGATCTTTCCAAGTATTTAAACATATATAGGAGAAAGAATACTAGTTATAAGCATGGGGGGAGTTTTATATGTTTTGGTCCTAAGTTATGTAATTGATTACAAGTTAACTAATAAAGAAAGTTAAATATGAAAACCATGCAACAACAACATAAAGTTGATTAAACCAACAATTAATGGAACCTTGGGCACAAATGACATCCACTGCCAAGCCTCTTATCAATCATTGAATATGCAACCTATTTACTAATTTCACTACTTTTTGTTAAGACTAAACTTCTATCCTTCTTCGATAATAGTTTGCAAGAGTGGATTCGACATCTCTTGTCAAAACTCACCAATGACTCCCTTAGTCGAAACACGACTAAAAGTATCCCATTGATGGCATTGAGCACAAAGAATCAACATGTTTGGAAACACTTATAAACACTACACTACGTTGAATCATTTAACCAATTTATGCATTTCCACAAGATTAGTCAAGAACGATCGACATTCATAGATTTCTCTCATTTGCTACAAGGAAAAAACATGACAAAGAGTTCAACATTATCATAATTATCTAGTCAGTCCATCAACACAATCTAAAAATCTAAATCATACTCTTGGATTTCCTATCAAGAAAAGGGGAAATCAACACATTTCCCCAAACCCTAACAAGCATATTATAAAAGTACTTCACATACTCAAGCTTTCAAGAACATGAATGACATTAACAAACACATTCAATGCTCCATAAATGCATAATAGTAAGAGTATCAAATAGGCTATAAAATGTTCTTAAGACATGAGCTTGAAAACCTTGGTTAATTGCTCCTAAGATCTAGATTTAGCTACTACAAATCATACTAAGATCCATAGACAAATTCCTAGAGAAACAAAGAGAGAAAAGATAAAAAAGATGATGAACCTGGGGTTCTTCGAGGAGGAAGTTTGGCCAAGAGGATGAGATACGAAGTGGGTGGCCAAAAATTCCTTTTATAGTACAAGATGGAGGAAAAGAAACGCAAAAGGAAAAAGTGTTGTAGGATCCCGCCCGGGCGGGCTACCCATTTTCACCCTTGTCTCGCTTTGCCTCAAATTCTCCATTATTTTTTACTTCAATCTTCAAAGCTAGTTTTGAAATCTTCAAAGTCTTCAAAAGGTGATCTTCAATGGTCTCCTGTCTTCAAGTCACAATGTTCTTCCTTTGTCACAAAAAATCACTTAGAAAAAGGTAAAAGAGCGTAAAGTCGCTATTACCTCTCCGAAGAGAATTTGAAGGTAAAACACAAGCTATTGATAACAAAAGTGCACAAAAGTGATCCCAGAAAGTACTAAAATATGCACATAAAATGGACACATCAAACCTCCATGCACTTAAACCTTACTCGCCCTCGAGTAAGAAACGATCCAAGCGCACGAAGGAATTGACATATCCACATCCTAACTTCTATTCCCCCACGTCAATAACTCACAAAACTCTCAACATCACACATCCCAACGTTAAGATCAAATGAGAAGTTGCCCACAACCCCATTCCTAAACCTAACGAAACCATATCAACCTATCAATTCATTGATATCCCTTAAACATCTCCAAATTTCAAATTGACAATCCCAAATCCAATGGTAAAAGGTGAAGCTAAAAGCATACATAAAGTTAAAACACATCCTCCACTTTATACCAATATATCATCCTAAAAACGAAGTATATCAACAACCAAGAATTTCATAACTTACTTCGTTTTCCCCGCTAAATTTCCCAATCCCAAGAGGTCTCAAGATGTCGAGCTACTCGATCCATCCATATGGCCACCACAACCTTATGACTCCAACGCCAACCAATGAGCGAACACATGGCGTTTTTCCTTTTTCTCTCTTTCTCTCATTTTTCTAGGAGCCCTTTTCGGTTTTCATCCTAGCCACACATTATGTTTCTTTGGCTTATTTTCACCTTTTTCCGTAGATTTAGTCTCTCATTTTTACCTAGGTCGCCCTTTCGGGTTTCAACTTATATGGGCCCCCAATGTGGACTAAGATGTCCTCTCGGGTTTTCAACTTAGCGGGATTCTTTTTTTTTGTTCATTTTCATTTTCTATATTTTTTTCTTGTTTTTCCAATAAAAAGTAGCTAATTATATACATGGCAATCATTAAAACCCCCTCCCCAAACTTAAAATCATACACTGCCCTCAATGTAAAACACATAAGGCAATAAGTTTCAAGTATAAGGGCGAAAGAAAAACAACTCACAACTATTGATGTGACGTCTGCCCCAAAGATTGTTGCCGGTGATGGACCTCCCAAGCATCTTCCTCCTCATGGCGTCTCCGTCAATTTTCTTCATTGCTAGGGAATACTGTGGATTCACCACCAGTCAAGTGGTTAATCCGTATTCAAAGGTTTTCAATGTCATCCACCATGGCAGTTCTCTGCCGGTTAGCACAAACATTGTATTCCACTTAGGCTCGATGGAAGGCATTTTGGTCCTCTCGAAGGCCACACATCTCATGAAGAAAATCTTGATAGGAATTTTGAGGTGAAGGTGTGCTGGTATGAATACCAACTACATGTGGAGTGGCTGCGGAATTGTGGTTCAATTCCGTCTCAAAGGTAGTCTTGTACACCAATTCCAGCTCGATGCACAATGCTTCAACTGGGGTGTCCTCCTCAAGGTTTGTCCTCTCTGGGTCATCAAGATCCATGAACTTCACTTTTTTCCCATATTGCCAAATATATCCAAAATCATCAATGATTGCTAGCATGTTTGATTTAGATAGCCTCTTGCATGAGAGAAAGTAAGAGTCCAGTAGGCCTAGTCTCGGAAGACTCTCCGGTGCTTGGATGTTCAGATGTTTGGCTAACATCGTAACCATACCACCCATGGATAGTTCACCTCTTCAATCTAATTTGGTGTTTTTGGCACAACTTTTTGTTACCAAAACATCTACCCAATCTGGGTGGCCGACATCGGCTCTTGTCATTGACCACAGAGACTTAATGTCTTCGCACGGGCATGTGCTGGCTCACCATGGAAAAAGAAGATTGAGACCAATAGACGGTGAGTGTATCGCAAGGCGGGTGTGTAAAATTGAGGAGCTCCTATCTTTACCCGTCCAGGCCCTATTGGTTATGATATACCAAAATTCGGCATCATTATAAAAATGAGTGGTCTCATACCCTCTATTGTACTCATAGTAACACCCGCAAGCCATCTTCAACTCGGTGTAGCTCACTTCAGGGTTCACATCATTTAAGTAGAAGGTGATTGAAGGTAATACTTTTAAGCCTTAAATGCTTCCTATCTACAATAAAGTAGAGAATGGCAAGTCGAGGTCGTCCACGAGAAGAGGGATCTTTTCAAGTGTTTAAACATATATAGGAGAAGACATACTAGACATTTACATACATTGATGTGTGTATATATATATATATATATATATATAAGCATGTAAACAAAGGGGGGGTTTTGGTTGGTTTGATCCTAAATTATGAAATTGAAATACAACTAGAAAAGCAAAAGAACTATGCTAATCATGCAATACAACTAAAGGTACGATGCAAATGATAATTAATGGAGCCTCGGGGGCAATCGATTTCCACTTCTAAACTTCATATAGCTCATTGATTCATTCGCTCATTCAATTACATTTATTGTCTATGGGGAATGTATAATTTCTCATTCAAAGATCAACATTCTTTCCTCCTTAAGAGTAGTTTAGAAAGACAAACGACCATTTGCAAACCTCATTGTTGATCACCCTAGACAAACAACATAATAGGGGTGTTTCATCAATGGCATTTCACCCAAAGGACCATAGGTTTGATAATAACAGGTCTTCTACCAAAGACATAGTCATTGAACCAAACAAAGCATTCATTAGATTAAACTAAGAACAAACAACATTCAAGGTTCAACCTTTCTTTGAATCTATATGACAAATATGAGAACAAACCACATTAACATACTCATCTAGCAAGGATTACCACAAATTATACACAAGAAGTTCTAAATCCATGCTCTTGGATTTCAATATCAAATGAGTTAAGAAATTTGCAACTTTCCTAACACCCTAACATTTCAATCTTAGAAACATTTCATATACTCAAACAACCCATGGTATAAATGAGATAAAACAAAACATTAATGGCATAATAAATGCTCTCTAATAAATGTTCATAAGTGAGCAAACATAGAATCTTGCTACATAATCTCAGAATCTTCAATCAATTGCTCCCAAGAATTATATTAGCTACAAGAGTTCATACTAATCAATGCTAAACAACCAAACATAATACAAGAGAATTCAAAGATGAAAATGGAATAAACTAAGGTTAAAAACAGTACCAAAAACACGGAAGATGAAGAATCTGAATGAGAGGAAAGAGAGAGCTATATATAGTACAAAAAGAATGAGGTGAAATTCTGGCCACGCGTTGGTCGTGACTCACGATGGGCTTATCGTGACTCTCGATGGTATCATAATGAGGCCATCGCGACTCGCGACGGGTGCCAGAATTTTGCCTCATTTTCCTTTCTTCTTCTTGTGGTATTAATCATCTTCATAGCAATTTCTCTCAATTTTCAAGTCTTCAATGGCTACAAAAATGGTCTTCAATGGCCTCCGGTCTTCATGTCTTTGAAGCAAGTCTTCAAAATATTTCGAAAGTGTGATCTTCAATGGCCTCCGGTCTTCACTGCCTCTGTGTTCTTCCCTTGTCACGCAAAATTCACTTAGAAGATGTAAAAGAGCGTAAAGTTGCTTTTACCCCTCCTAAGAGAATTTCAAGGTAAAACACAAACTCTCGACAAAAAATAGTACTAAATTATGCACACAAAATGGACACATCAAGCCTCCCCACACTTGAACCTTACTCGCCCTCGAGTAAGAAAAGATCCAAGCATATGAAGGAAGCGACATATCCACTTCCTAACTACTAATCCCCTAAGAAAATACCTCACAAAACTCTCACTTTCACACATCCCTATATTAAAGTCAAATGAGAAGTTTCCCACAACCCCTATTCCTAAATCTACCCAAACTATATCAACCCATCAATTCATTGATATCCCTAAAACATCTCCACATCCCGAATTGATAATCCCAAATCCAATGCTAAAAGGTGAAGCTAAAGGTATGTATAAGGTTAAAAACACATGCTCCACTTTATATCAATATATCAACCTAAAAATGAAACATATTAGCGATCAAGAATTTCATAACTTACTTTTTCTTCTCCTGCTAAATTTTCCACTCCTAAAAGGTCCTCAAAATGTCAAGCTACCTGATCCATCTGTGTGGTCACCGCAACCTTATGACTCTAACGCTGGAAAATGAGTAAACACTTAAGGTTTTACAATTTCCCTCATTTTCTCTTATTTTGCCTAGGAGCCCTTTCGGGTTTTCATCCTAGCCACACATCATGTTTCTTTAGCTCACATCTCACCTTGTTCCACACATTTAGCCTCTCATTTTTTCCTAGGTTACCCTTTCGGGTTATCGACCTAATCGGGCCCCCAATGTTTCCTAATTTTCCCTCTCAGATTTTCAACGTAGCGGGATTTCTTTTCTTTTTTTCTAGTAATTTTCAAGTGTCTCCAATCCAAAAAGTAGAAAATTGCTTTCCAAATGTTAAGGCTAAGAAAAGTATCAAAACCAACATTATCCAAGTACATCAAAAGAAAAGCATCCCAAAACAAAAGGGAGAAAATATCCAAAACAAAACAAAAGAGTTATGCAAAAGTGTCTCCAAACATAATCACCTCAAAGTAGTAGATACCCCCTTCCCCATACTTAGAACACTACATTGCCCTCAATGTAGAGAATAGAGCAAAAATGTACAGAGCGAAGTATGGAAAGGGTAAAGATGTGGTGCTCACATAATCAATGTTGTGATGAACAAGGGCCACCGCCAAAGTAGCACTGCTGATACTGTGCCAGCCACTATGTGCTCCTCTGCCTCCTCGCTCTTCGCCTCTCTGCTCCCGGATCGGGGCCTGAGACACTGCCTGACTGGGACTGCAATTCATGGATGTGAGCTGACAAGTTGTCAATCTCCTCGTCCATATCAATCAAGCTTTGGGAGACAAATACATTGTGCTCCAATATCATGCTATCATGTCGGTGGAATAGTGAGGTGGAGCATTGTCCTCCTGCATGGGCTCTGTCTCTGGTGGAAGCTGCGTGAAATGTTGCTGCTGCTGTCGTTCAAAGGGAGGTAGAGTGCTACCATCACGCAGGACAGGAGCTGGGCCAAGGTTACAAAGTTCGCAATGGAAATCATCTCTACATGAGGAGTCTGGTGAAATCGCTAAATCTCCCAAAAGTGTGGAAAATTCCATCTTCGTGTTGCTCTGCTGAGCTATGAATGTGAACTTCCTTGCACCATACAACCAATGGAAGAGCCCCGTGGTCCATGTGGTACTGAGCATCTCAAATCTAACTAGCCTCTCAATGGTGATAAGATAGGACGTGCGCCTCCCTAAGCGTGGAAACTCAGCTGGAGGAACCAATCCTAAGTACTCTGCCAAAAGGCCTATCATGCCTTCAACCATGATCTTCCCCTTGGGTTTTCCTGCCACCTCCACGATTCTCTTTATCCACAATTCTGTCCACAGCCCATATCTTATCCTCTCACTCATTAAGTGCCACTGAAAGTGCATGTCATTGTCTGGCACATTCGTCGACTCCGCAGAGCAAAGTGCTGTGCCAGCCAAGAGTTTGTGCACATAACGAAGTGCAGGGTGGATAATGGCACTACTCTTATCGTGGGAGTTCTTCGGCCTCATATTGATGACATTTCAAAAATGCATTTCATCCTCAATTGATTGCTCCTTGGCTTGTGGGTCCAGCCTGGTCCGTATCTTGGCGGTGTCAAATACAAAAGCATCCTCAATTTGCGAGACAGTAAATTTCCTAGATATATCATCTAAGTGAAAAGCAATGTACCTCTCACAGGGTTGATCACCCCTCATACTGCTCATACGGATCGTGGATAAGAACTCCAGTGTGTACCTCTGGTAAGAGGGCGCGCTCTTACCCATAAATCCTTCCATTCCCCCTTTTGCGAGGAGGCATCTCACAGGCTGAGTGAGGCCGAGGGTATCTAATATGGGCACATCGGAAAGGCTTGTCTCCTTGAATTGGTCCCACCTTTCCTAATAGGACCCAGTGATCCGAGTCAAACCCATGTACCTATCCGTAGATGTGGGTACAGGGCTTGATTTCGCAGCCGGTGGAGGAGGTGGAGGTGGAGAGATAGTGCGCCCGCCTTGTAGGGAAGCCCTAGGTCTCTTCGTGAGGGCTATATCTAACAATCACAGGAAACAAGTCAAATGCACAGGAATACATGTGTATGCAATATTGCAAATTCATACTCAATTTTAAACTAGTTCATCATCACAAACCAAACCAAAATCAAGTCAACTAGTTCAAGTCCTAAACACAATTTCATATACAATCCATACTATGTCCAACAAGCCCGTATTCTCAAATCCCCGAAGTTCTCACATAGTTGAAATCAATTTGCTAATTCTCAAAACCACAGTAGTACTAAACTAGCTCAACCACCAATAGTATATTCACAATCTTAACATTCACGTCCCATGGCTAAACTACCCTAAACAAAATAACATAGCAAAGCACAACAACATTTTATCCAAATAACAACCATGTTGAATCAAGGACCAATATGCCTCCTATCTAGCATAAGTCACAATCTGTTCTTAGCAACAGCAACACAAATGTACACAATCCCAACTCAAACAAGCACAATACAATGAAAACCACAACCATAAAATATGCACACAATACCCATCAAATTGAATTGCAGGCACAATTTATTCACCAAAATCAACCACTATCCAACAATTCAATTTCCTAAGGCATCACACATAATCTACAAAATATCCATAAAAAAAATAGGTTAGACATTCTTCATCACAATTCAAGCTCAATAAAGTGAAGAAATGTACCACTAAGATGCGTAGGAAGAAGGAAAAAAAAGGAAGCCCTTAATCAATTCAAAGTTGAATTGCTCAAAGTGACAAAACCCCCAAATTCTTGGGTTTGTCTTCTTCAAAGATTTTTTCGATTGGTAGGTTCAAGTTGGGAAGAAAGGAAAGTCGTATGGAGTGGTGGTTAAGAGTGTTGGAGGCGGCGGTGGAGACGGCGGTGGCGAATGGCAGCGGCGAGTGGCGATGGCGAGTAGCGGAGGCGAGCGGCGGCAGCAAGCGGTGGCGCTTGTGGAGAAGCTGAAAGAGTAGTGGGAGAAGATGAAAGATTGTGGATGTATTTGTGGAAAAATGGGTTTAGCCCATCTTTTTAATGCAGCCGTGATGCGGTCGGCACGACCCGCATCAGGTGTTGCTTGGCTCAAGGATGAAAGATGGCACTTCGAGAGCTTGAGGCCTCGAGGATGAAAGATGATACTTCAAGGGCTTGCAGCGTTGGGGTCTCGAGAAGCTAGTCTCGAGAGCTAGCCTCAAGAGAATGATGGACTTTAGGTTTGGCTCGAGGGCTCAGGGCTTCGAGGTCTCGAAGGGGTGGTGATCTCTCAAAGTGGTGATGATGTCTTGAAAGGGTTGGGTCGAGTCGAGGCTTTGCTACCTCGAGGGCTCGAGGGGGTATTGTCTCAAAGGGTTGGTGATGTCTCGAAGGGGTCGGCTCAAGTTGAGGCTTTGCTACCTCGAGGTCTCGAGGGGGTACACTTTGAGGGTAGACGATGAGACCCTCGCGACTCGCAAAAAGTGGAGTCCAATACCTCCATTTCAAATTAAGATTTCTGAGCCCATAAACTCGTGATGATGTGGTCATGACTCGTGATGAGGCCTCTCGAAGCCATCGCAACTCACAGAAAGTGGCATCCGAGGGCTGAAGTTTTACCCAAAATTACTGAGCCCGTCGTGACCCGCGATGATGTGGTCGTAAGGTCATTGCGACTCACAGAAAGTGGCATCCGAGGGCTAATATATCACCCAAACTTACTGAGCCTATTGCGACTCGCGACTATGTGGTCACGACTCAAGACGAGGCCTCGCAAGGTCATCACGACTTGAGAAAAGTGGCACCCGGGGGCAAATATTTCACCCAAAATTACTAAGCACGTCGTGACTCGCGATGGGCTACTAACCTGGTACTTAGAAATTGTTTTTTTCTGATTCCTTCTCTTGTCCAAGTCTTTCCTTCTCGACTCCAAGCATTTCTCCCTTCAAACGTACAATGGCTTGGCTTCAAAATTGCAACAAAATCATAGAGAAAACAACCCGTGAAAAGCATAAAGCAAAACAATGAAGCTTAATGATAATTTAAAAACCAAAAACATCAATGAATAACGATCTGGATTATCTGGATGAGAACAATGAAAGTCACGAATGATGATCTGGATGATCAAAACCAAGTTTATTTAACGTCGTCGGCACGACTAACTCCCCTTTTCTTGGGTTTTACTCACAAACCATATCGAGGAGATCAATGTCCTCTCCTTTTTTACTCACAAAATTCTCGTTGGAAGGTTTCAAACATTGCCCATAGACCCTGAAAGTATTTGACTTAGCTCGATCTAGAATCTCCACTGCGCCATGCAGGAATACCTTAACCACCTCCAAAGGACCGATCCGTCGGGACCTCAACTTACCTGGAAATAGGCAAAGGCGAGATTGAAATAGGAGGACCTTTTGACTAACGTCAAAGTCCTTCCTGATGATCATCTTATCGTGCCACACCTTTGTCTTCTCTTTATAGATTTTGACGTTCTCATAGGACTCCCTCCGGATCTCATCTAGTTCATCCAATTGTAACTTCCTATGCAAGCAGGCCTCATCTATATCAAGATTAAATTCTTTGAATGCCCAGTAAGCCTTATGTAGAATTTCCACCGGTAGATGACAGGGCTTTCCAAACACTAACCGGTATGGGGACATACCGATTGGTGTCTTGTAAGCCATCCTATACGCCCACAAGGCATCATTCAACCGAGAACTCCAATCCTTCCAGTTAGGGTTAACCATTTTTTGAAGGATGGACTTGATTTCCCACTTGGAAACTTCGGCTTGCCCGTTGGTTTGTGAGTGATAGGCGGTGGATGTCTTGTTAGTGATGCCATACTTCTTCAAGAGTGCCGCTATGGTCCAATTGTAAAAATGGGTGCCACGGTCACAAATCAAGGTTCGGGGTACCCTAAACCTAGAAAAGATGTTATCTTTCAAGAATTCTACAACCACTTTAGAATTTCAGTCCTAGTGGGTTTTGCTTCCACACAATTCGACACATAATAAATAGCAAGAAGAATGTATGTAAAGCCATAATAATTAGGGAAAGGTCCCATGAAGTCAAAACCCAAAACATTAAAGATTTCACAATATAGCATAGCTTTTTGGGGCATCCCATTTCTAGATGAGATATTTCCTACTCTTCGGCACTTGTTACAAGCCTGACAAAATATGTATGCATGCTTATTTAATGTAGGCCAATAAAAACCCTTTTTCAAGACATTCCTAGCAGTCCTTTTAGCTCCAAAATGACCGCCGCATGCATGAGAATGACAAAAGGTGAGAATTGAATGCACTTCATTATTGGGGATGCATCTCCTAACAACTTGGTCTACACAATGTTTCCACAAAAAGGGATCATCCAACACATAATATTTAGCATCTGTTTTTAGCTTATCTTGCTGTGCCTTAGAAAAGTGAGGAGGAAATTTACCAGAGACAAGAATGTTCACAATGTCAGCATACCACGGTTGGATGTCCCTGATGGCGAACAGTTGTTCATCAGGGAACTTCCCCCGTAGTTGCTCCCTCATTGTGGGGTTTACCTCAATGTCTTCGCATGGATTCAACCGGCTCAAATGATTGATCACAAGGTTTTCCGCACCCTTCTTATCCCGCACCTCCAACTCAAATTCGCTCAAAAACAGGATCAACCTAATCAATCTTGGTTTGGCGTCTTTCTTCGTCATTAAATGATGAAGCACTGCATGGTCAGTGTACACAATAACTTTTGTACCAAGCAAGTAAGATCAAAATTTTTCCAAAGAAAATACCACTGCTAGCAACTCCTTTTCGGTGGTGGAATATTTTCGTTGGGCTTCATTTAGTGACATGGATGCATAGTAGATGGCGTGAGGTGCTCTCCCCACCCTTTGACAAAGCACCGCTCCAACGGCGTAAATACTCGTATCGTACATAATCTCAAAAGGCATCGACCAATCCAGGGGTTGTATAATAGGGGCCAAAACTAACCTTCCTTTCAGTGTATCGAAGGCCCCTTTACAACCCTCATCCATTACAAATTCCACCTCCTTTTGCAACAACTTGCATAAAGGAGATGCTATCTTTGAGAAGTCCTTGATGAATCGGCGATAGAATCCTGCATGACCAAGAAAAGAGCGCACTTCGCGCACATTAGTAGGATAAGGCAAAGTTTCAATTGTATCTATCTTTGCCTTGTCAACCTCAATACCCTTAGAGGAGACAAAATGGCCTAAGACAATGCCTTGCTCTACCATAAAAAGACACTTCTCAAAATCTAACACAAGATTAGTATCAATGCAACGTTTAAGAACTTCTACCAAATTTGCTAAACAGTTGTCAAAAGAATTAACATGGATGGTGAAATCATCCATGAATACCTCGAATTATGAGAAAATGCTTACCATACACCTTTGGAAAGTTGCGGGGGCGTTACATAACCTGAAAGGCATGTGTCGGTAAGCAAACGTACCAAAGGGGCACGTGAAGGTGGTATTTTCTTGGTCTTCCAGCGTGATAGCCACTTGAAAATACCCCAAGTACCCATCCAAAAATAAATAGAAGGGGTTGCTTGCTAACCTCTCAAGCATTTGATCTATGAATGGAAAAGGGAAGTGATCCTTCCGGGTTTCAGCATTTAGCCTCCGGTAATCGATGCAAAAGCGCCACCCATTTTGGACTTGGGTGGGCACCATTTCTCCCTTCTCATTTTTGACCACTGTCACCCCAATCTTCTTGGGTACCACTTGAGTTAGACTCACCCACATGCTATCCAAGATTGGATAGATCATGCCTGCTTGGAGTAACTTAAGGATTTCCTCCTGCACAACCTCCATCAATGCGGGTTTAAATGTCGATGGGGTTGTCGCACGGGTCATGCATCTTCTTCCAACAAAATTCTATGCATACAAGTGGATGGACTTATACCTTTGATGTCGGCAATAGTCCATCCAATTGCTTTCTTATTACCTCGTAACACCACCATCAACCTTTTTTCTTGCTCCTTGGTGAGCTTGCTCGAAATGATAACCGGAAGCGTCTTCCCTTCCCCAAGAAATGCGTGCTTAAGGTCACTTGGCATAGGTTTAAGCTCAATCACCGGAGCTTTCACAAGTGATGGGAGGAATTCCGGTTCCTCGGGTTCCTCAAAGACTTGAGGGTCGGGACTTTGCACCACTTCCTCAAGAATTCTTAACTGCTCATTGCTTTCCTTCAAGTTAGTACTCATGGCATATACAAGACATGCATTTTCAACATCATTTTCCAAAGCAACTAACAAGGAATCATAACCACTCAATTCGAAAACATCTTGCACAACATTATTAACAAAATCAATAGCATGGCAAGAATACTCTTCAAGAAGATAATTCATAGACTCATTTATGTTAACATCTACTTTAATCCAATCAAATTCCATGGTGAGGGTACCATTATGCACATCAATGATGGTCCTTGAGGTCCTCATAAATGGCCACCCCAACAAGATCGGGGCGGCATTTTTATCATGCTCCATGTTTAGGACATAAAACTCCACGAGGAATATTAAGGAATCCACCCTAACCAACACATCCTCGATGATACCCTTAGGGTACGCACTAGAATGCTCGGCTAGTTGGATCACCACCCCGGTTTTGTGAAAAGTACCAAGATTGAAGCTTTCATACAAAGAATAAGGAATCACATTTATGGATGCACCTAAGTTAAGCATTGATTTTTCAAAATGTGTATTTCCTATCATGCAAGGGATTGTGAACATGCGAGGGTTGCTACATTTAGTGGGTAACTCCCTTTGGCATAAAGTGGAGACATGTTCACTTTTCCCATTCTCGAGTTTGTTCTTTGTTCTTTGTTTCCTATTTACTACACATAATTCCTTCAAATTTTTTGCATAGCTAGGAATTTGTTCAATAGCATTCAAAAGAGGGATATTTACCTCACACCTACGAAAGACTTCGTAGATGTCCTTATTGGACTCCTTCCTCCGTTTATCTTTTAGAGTTTCCGGGAAGGGTGGTTCTGGCATATATGGAGGAAGTTCCACCACTCTTGCTTTCTTGAGAGGAGGGGATGAAGGTTCAGGAATAGAGGTAGATCTATCAACGGTGATCTCCTCTTCCTTTTCCTTTACCTTCACTGCTTGCTCCTTGGCCACCTCCTAGGTCTCCTCTTCCTCTTCGTTTTCAAGCATTTCAAGGTTTATAGGTTATTCTTCAACAACTTCACCACCTGGGGGAGAGATAACCTCTTTACCACTTCTTAAAGTGATAGCGCTAGCATTTTGGCAGGGGTTAATCTCCGGTTGGGAGGGGAGCTTGCCTTTTTCCCGGGCCACTATCCGATTCACCACTTGAGCTATTTCACTCACTTGAGTTTCCATGTTTTTTATGCTTGCCTTGGCTTCTTCTTGGAATTTTTCTCTTTTTTCCGCACACATGCCCAATCGGTGAATGGCTTGCATCACCTCATCCTTTGTTAGCCCTGAGCTCTCCCCTTGGTCTCGGGGTTTGTCTTGGAGCGTTTGCAATTATTGTTAAGGAGGCCTATATTATTGTTGAGCGGGCCGATATGGTTGAGGATTTTAGCTCCCTGGAGGGTTTCCATACCGGAGGTTTGGGTTATCACGATTTCCCGAATTGTATGTCTGGTTTTGATACCCTTGATACCTTTGGTAGCCTTGGCCACCTTGATACCCTTGGTTGCCTTTGTATCCTAGATTCCCTTGATAGCCCATGGCACTCACCTCTTCGGCGTAGTCTTCTTGCAAAGTAGGGCAAGTGTTTGTAGGGTGCGCCGAGTAACAAATTTCACATGATTTAACATGTGGCACATTTCCGGGTGTTGTCATCAAAGATTTCACCATGGATGGAAAAGCCGAGACTTGATCCTCTAGCTTTCCACTATTGGAAGAGTCACTCATGGGCATTGGATTTCTTCTTCTGAAATTGGCCCTTGAGCTAAAGTTTCGTGATTCTTCTGCTAGCTCCTCGTACAATTGCATTGCCTCGGATGAAGTTTTGTTCCCAAGGGTTCCACCAAAAGAACTTCTAACCAACCTTTGGTCCTCATCAAGAAGGCCATTGTAGAAGTAATAAACCAAATCCCCCTCCGAATAACCATGATAAGGGCAACATACAAGAAGCTTCTTGATCATTCCCAATATTCGATGAGGGATTCTTCGTGCCATTGGAGGATGTTGCTTATATCCTTCTTCAAGATGGTGGATCTAGAGGCCGAAAAGTATTTGGCTAGAAACTTTGTTTTTATATCAAGCCAACTCTTAATGCTCTTGGGCGGTAAGTAGTGGAGCCAATCTCTTGCACCATCCCTTAGTGTGAATGGGAATGCCTTCAGCTTGTAGAGTTCTTCATCCACTCCATGGGGGATTGTACCACCACATAAGAAGTGAAATTCAGTGATGTGCTTGTTTGCATTCTCTCATTGGCCACCAAGAAAGATGTGTAGCATGTTGATAAACCCGGTCTTTAGGTCAAAGTGCTCGTTTCATCCAACCATGGGATATGCGATACACATTGGTTATTGATCGAGGTTGGAAGTCATGATGTCTCTTAATAAAGGTTTCCCCAAGGGGATCTCTCTTTGGTGGAGAGGATGGTGGTGGGGTTCCCTTCTCGGATGCTCATCTTCATGCTCGATTCGATGTTCCATTGATGAAGATGTATCTGCAAAATATTCACTAGGAGGGGTGTTATTCACACTTTCCAAAGAAAGCCTCCTAGCCCATCTCAAATTCAACTCCTACTCGGGGTCGTAGGGTAGGGGTTCTTGTGAAGAGGATCGCGTGTGAACCATACACTAAGAACTCGAACAATACGTCTCCAAGCCAAGTGAAAATGGCAAATCAACTAAGAAATCAAAATAAAAACCAAACTAACAAATATTTGCAAATAGCATATAATCACACATAATATGCCTAAACACTTAAAAATAAACGCTTCTTCCCCGGCAGCGGTGCCAAAATTTGGGAGGTCATCGCCGTACCTCTCAAAGTTAATAATTTTAAGCCCTAAATGCTTCCTATCTACAATAAAGTAGATAATGGCAAGTCGGGGTCATCCACGAGAAGAGGGATCTTTTCAAGTGTTTAAACATATATAGGAGAAGACAAACTAGACATTTACATACATACATACATATATATATAAGCATGTAAACAAATGGGGGGTTTTGGTTGGTTTGATCCTAAATTATGAAATTGAAATACAACTAGCAGAGCAAGAGAACTATGCTAATCATGCAATACAACTAAAGGTAAGATGTAAATGATAATTAATGGAGCCTTGGGGGCAATCGATTTCCACTTCCAAACTTCATATAGCTCATTGATTCATTCACTCATTCAATTAGATTTATTGTCTATGGGGAATGTATCATTTCTCATTCAAAGATCAACATTCTTTCCTCCTTAAGAGTAGTTTGCAAAGACAAACAACGACCATTTGCAAACCTCATTGATGATCACCCTACACAAACAACATCATTGGGGTGTTTTATCAACGACATTTCACCCAAAGGACCATAGGTTTGATAATAACAAGTCTTCTACCAAAGACATAGTCATTGAACCAAACAAAGCATTCATTAGATTAAACTAAGAACAAACAACATTCAAGGTTCAACCTTTCTTTGCATCTATATGATAAATATGAGAACAAACCACATTAACATACTCATCTAGCTAGGATTACTACACATTATACACAAGAAGTTCTAAATCCATGCTCTTAGATTTCCATACCGAATGAGTTAAGAAATTTGCAACTTTCCTAACACCCTAACATTTCAATCCTACAAACATTTCATATACTCAAACAACCTATGGTATAAATGAGATAAAACACAACATTAATGGCATAATAAATGCTCTCCAATAAATGTTCATAAATGAGAAAACATAGAATCTTGCTACATAAGCTTGGAAGTTTCATCAATTGCTCCCAAGAATTAGATTATCTACAAGAGTTCATACTAATCAATGCTAAACAACCAAACATAATACAAGAGAATTCAAAGATGAAAATGGAATGAACTAGGGTTAAAAACAGTACCAAAAATGCAGAAGATGAAGAATCTGAATGAGAGGAAAGAGAGACCTATTTATAGTACAAAAAGAATGAGGTGAAATTCTGGCCACGCGTTGGTCGCGACTCACGATGGGCTCATCGTGACTCGCGATGGTATCACGATGAGTCCATCGCGACTCGCGACGGGTGCCAGAATTTTTCCTTGTTTCCTTTTCTTCTTCTTGTGGTATATAATCATCTTCATAGCAATTTCTCTCAATTTTCAAGTCTTCAATGGCTAAAAAAATGGTCTTCAATGGCCTCCGTTCTTCATGTCTTTGAAGCAAGTCTTCAAAATATTTCGAAAGTGTGATCTTCAATGGCCTCCGGTCTTCACTGCCTTTGTGTTCTTTCCTTGTCACGCAAAATCCACTTAGAATAGGTAAAAGAGTGTAAAGTTGCTCTTAACCCTCCTAAGAGAATTTCAAGGTAAAACACAAATTCTTGATAATAAAAGAGCACAAAAGTGACCCAAAGTAGTTCTAAATTATGCACACAAAATGGACACATCACTGATCCACCCAGCCTTGGTATTTTTCTACATTAACTAAGAACTATAGTGCGTACCTCTCGTATGTTGGAGAGTGTTCGGCCATGAAACGTCTCAGCCCCATCTTGGATAGAAGAATTTTGACCGGCTGTCTTAACCCAAGAACATACATAGCTTCACCACAAAAAAACCTTTGTTTCTTGAATAAGCCGGCTAACAAGCAAATCCCACCTTCTTGCAAACTCGCCCTTAATAAGATTTAACCCCATAAACTTCCCCATGAAATGCCTAGAAGGTGTGGAGAAACTTGCACCATCATACTTGAGTCACTTTTTCGGGACCATGAGTTCTCACCACAATACACCAAACACAACAAGAAACAAGGTTCTAAAAGTATTCACTCACCACAATGAGCAATGCTTCACAATACATTCACCACCACAAACAATTTATCACAAAAATACTCCTAGTGGTTAAGATCAAAATTCCACCAAGTTCTAAGAACAAAATAGCTCCAAGAATCCAAAAAGAAATTGACAATATTAGCACATCACCCCCAAAATTTCCAACACCTTAAATCAACTAAATAAAAATACTCCAATCCTCAAATCCACCCCCAAGATAAGCACAAAATTATTCCAAAAATACCACACCAATCACAATGGAAATTTGTAGGAGATGTAAATTTACCGTGATTGTGAAGAGGATAACTAGGGAGAACACATTTCCAAGTGAGTCCAAGCAATTCGTTGCTTCCCAAGTGACCAATTCAAGCCAAGAACAAAAATCCCAAAAAGTTAGGGACTGGAAGATTTAATGGGTTGAAGGATGGATTTGATTAGTGGGAGGAGTGTAGGATGGTGGGTAAGTGTGTAATATTGGTGGAAAGGATGGATATTGGCTAGAAATGGTGAAATTTGAAAGATAGAAATGAGTTTTGAGAGAGTTCTTGAAATGGAGAAGAGAGGAGATGGAGAAGAAGGAAATGAAGAAGACAAGAAAATAGGAAGAAGATGAAAATTGCGTTGGTGAAAAGTGCCCACGCAAGTCGCGTGGGCGGTAATTTTCTCGCACGCGCGGCGCGGCTCTCATCTCCGTTTCAGATTTACCTGCGCATGTGGTGCGGGTGGCCACTTCTTGCATGTACGGTGTGACATTCGGTCTGTCTGCTCTCATTTTTCCCACACATGTCGCGTGGCCGGGAGCTTGGCCACCCGGATGAGATAGATCCCAGCTTGCCCGTGGCCAGCTCCCTTGCTCACCTTCTAAATATATATATATAGATTATATCTTTTAGAAGGACAATTTTTCCATTCCAAAACTATTGCCGATTCTCCAATGATCAACCTATTTTGCTACAAAACCATGGAAAACACAACCGCAATAGCAATAAAATAAATCAAAACAATGAAAAATTACAATAGAAATTAAGTTGGGATAACCTCGATGAAAAGCCATGAATGACAATCCGGATGATCAAAACCAAGTTTATTTAATGTTGTCAGTATGACTTACTCCTCTTCTTGAAGCTTACTCACAAACCGGATCGAGAAGCTCAACATCCTCTCACTTATCCCGCACAAAATTCTTGTGGTAAGGCTTCAAACGTTTTCCATTGATTTTTAATGTATTTGTGGGAGGCCGTCGATGTGCCTCTCAAGGTTAATATTTTTAAGCCCTAAATGCTTACTATCTACAACTAATTAGATAGCGGCAAGTTGGGGTCGTCCATGAAGAAGGGGGATTTTCCCAAGCTTTTAAGAACAAAAAGTTGATATTAGGCTAGGAGTAGATATATATACACACATATAAAAGCATGTAAAAGTCAAGCAACTATGCTAAATCATCAAACAAAACTAAGAAAAAGGGTTTTAAAACTAAAAAAGATAAAGCCTTGGGGGAAATTGATATCCACTTGCAAACCTAATGTATCATTGAACCATTCACTCATCCTATTTCATTTATTACCTATGGGGAATGCCAATAGAAGATCAACATTCTTTCCTTCTTAATCGTAATTTACAAAGACAAACAACGACCATTTGCAAACCTCATTGATTATCACCCTAGACAAACAATGACCATAGGGGTATTTCATCAATGGCATTATACACGAAGTGATTTGACAACGACAAGCCTTCTACCAAAGACAAAGACATTTAACCAAACATATAACTCATTAGGCTAAACCTAGAACAAACCACATTAAAGGTTCAACCTTTCATTGCATCCATAGGATAAATATGGGAACAATCCACATTAACGTACTCATCTAGCAAGAATCACAACACACTATGAACAAGAAGTTCTAAGTTCATGCTCTTATATTTCACGTAAAGGAGCTAAGGAATTCGTCACTTTCCTAACACCCTAACACTTCAATTATACAAACACTTCCTATTCTCAAACAACACATGACATAAATGAAGTGAAACATAGCATTAAGAACACATGAATGCTAAATAACAAAAGCTTCAAGAACGAGCAAAACAATCTATTCACTACATTCACTACTTGTTCTGAAGATAAATCTTCCATCCTTCTTAGATAGTAGTTTGCAAGAGTGAATTCGACATCTCTTGTCAAACCTCACCAATGAATCCTTTTGTAATAAGAGTATCCCATTGATGGCATTTAGCACGAAGAACCAACAAGCTTGGCAACACTTAAAAACACTACACCATGTCTAAGCATTTAACCGATTCATGCATTTACACAAGATTAGCCAGGAACGATCGACATTCATAGACTTCTCTCATTTGCTACCAAAAACAAACATGACAATGAGTTCGACATCATCACATTCATCTAGCAATCATCAATACACCAACATCATTCAAGAAGCTCTAACTCATGCTCTTGGATTCCACATTAAAAGAGGGGAGAACTAGCTACTTTCTCCCAATCCTAACAAGTGATCATACAAGCAATTCATATACTCAAGCCTCTAACAACATCAATGCCATTAACAATTCACATTCAAAGCTCAATAAATGCACAATAGCAAAAGCACCAAATATATATATATATATATATGGTTCTTACTACATAGAAATGGAAGCTTCAATCCATCGCTCCCAAGATAAAACTAAGCTAGAGTGTTAAAAGACATGATTAACCTACAAAAACTAAGAAAAGAAAGAAAGAAAATCTAGGGTTTGAACCCAGAAAAATACAAGAATAAGGGGTTGGATTCTTGTTCTTGAAGAGGAGAGGATAAGGTGAGTATTTATAGCACAAAAACAAAGAAGAGTTTCTGGCTATTCGTCTGTCGAGTGTGGCGTTGGGCTCGCGATGTCCTCGTGATGGACTCCAATTCCAGCACCATTTCTTCTTTCTCCTTTTTGTTTCATATACAACTCTTCTGTTCACTTCCTCAACTCTTCAAATCTTCAAAAGCTCATATACAATTCTTCAAATCTTCAAAGGTACTCTTCAAAGTCTTCAAACAAATTGCCTCGTCACACAAAATTTTCTAGAAAAGTAATAAAAGCGTAAAAGTCACTTTTAACCCTCCTTAGAGAATTTCTCGGAAAAATGTCACCTTTAGAGCACAAAAGTGAATCCTAAAAGTCCTAATATAACCGTATCAAATGGGCACATCAAACATCCCCGCACTTAAACCTTACTCGCCCTCGAGTAAGAAAAGATTCAAGCACATGATGGAATTCATATGTCCATATCCTAAACTAATATTCCCCCAATCAAAACCTCACAAAAACTCTCAGTAACATAAATCCCAAAATCAAAGCTCAAATGAGAATTTTGCACACACATAACCCCAATTCCTAAATCTAACCAAACCGACCACTTGTCACTTCACTACCCATAAAAATGTTTTAAAGTCCCGAATTGATAATCCAAATATCCAATGACACAAAATGAAGTTAAAACCATATAGGAGGTTCAAGCACATACTTCACTTCATACCAATATATCAACCAAAATCCAATGACACAAGATGAAGTCAAAACCATAGAGGAGGTTTAAACACATACTTCGCCCAATGCCAATATATCAACCAAAACGAAGTATAAAAGAATCAAGAATTTCATACCATACTTCATTTTTCAACCCACTAAGTTACCCAATCCCAAGAGGTCTAGAGATGTTGAGCTACCCAATTCATCCATACGACAAATGCAACCTTATGACTCTGATGCCGGTAAATGACTAAAATCTTAGCATTTTTTCCTCTCTCTCTCATTTTTCCTGGGAGCCCTTTTGGGTTTTCATCCTAGCCACACATCATGTTTCTTTGACTCACATCTCACCTTTTTCCGCACATTTTGGCCTCTCATTTTTTCTTTTGACATATCCGGGCCCCTAATGTTGCCTAAGTTGCCCTCTCAGGTTTTCAACTTAGCGGGTTTTTCTTTTCTTTCTATTTTTAATTTCAATTTTTCAATTTTTTTTCTTTTTCTCATGTTTTTCAGATCAAAAGTAGCAAAAAAAATTCCAAATGAAGCTAGCATGCATGTGAGTCCTCTAAACCCTCCCCACACTTAAAACATTACATTGCTCTCAATGCAAACATGTAAGACAAGAATAATAAGACTCAAGGTAAGAGATAGAGTGACACCCATTTCTCCGTATAGTCGCCGGTGATATGGCGCAATCCAATGTACTTGTATAGAATCGGTCCCGAAATCAGTTTCGGAGCTGGAAGGGGGAGCAAACGTGTCATAGAAGAACTCACTCCTCGAGCAAAACATTGTCTCATTGGCACCGTTTGATCAAGACTAACACCACCAAGAACAACATCAAACTCTCAAGTACATAAGGATTTGTAATACTAGGTTTAGCATCAAGAGTTAATAAACATAGTATTATGAAAGAACAACCAATCTATCATGCAATCACCACTTATAAGATTTACCAATAAAAATATCCAACATATATCGACACATATCCAAGCATTATTATAGAATACAACAATTAAAGATTCAATAATGTAGTAGGCATAATACAATCAACAAAGATACTATAAAGATGCAAGAACTTTCATGTGTCAATATATGTGAGATGGTGGAGGCTGAGTGGATATGTGGTGCTTCTTGGGAGTATTTGGAGAAGGAAGAAGGATTATGCAGTGTTTAAGCTCAGTTGAAAAGTTGGATTTCTCATCGCGACTCGCGATGCATCGTCTCGAGTCGGGGGCTTTTGGTCTCGAGCACTCGAGATCTCGTAGGACCTGAGGTCCCGAGGTCTTCAACTCGAGTCAAGGGCTTTTGGCATCTAGAACCCAAGGATTCGAGGGTATGATGCACTTTTAAGTTCTGCTCGAATCGAGGGCTTGTGGCCTCGAGGATCCGAGGTCATTAAGGACTTCAGCTTAAGTCAAGGGATTGTAGCCTCAAGGACCCGAGGTCTCGTGGGCTACAGCAGGAGTCAGATTGCAGCCTTGTGGACCCAATATCTCAAGGGCTTCAGCTCGAATCGAGGGCTTGTGGCCTCGAGAACTTGAGGTATCAAGGGGCTGATGCATCGAGGGCTTCAGTTCCACTCGAAGAATTATGGCCTCAAGGGATGATGGTCTTTCAAGTTTTTCTTGAGTTGAGAGCTTTCTACCTCGAAGTCTCGAGAGAATGATGTCTCGAGGGCTGGTCTCGAGGACCTGAGGTCTTGAGGGCTGATGGACTTTCAAGTTCTGCTCGAGTCGAGGGCTTGCTGCCTCGAGGTCTTGAGGGGATGATGTCTCAAGGGATGGTCTCAAGAACTAGCCTCGAGAGGGTAATAGACTATCAAGTTCTACTCAAGTCGAGGGCTTGCTTCCTCGAGGTCTCGAGGGGATGATGTCTCGAGGGTTTGTCTCAAGAACTGGCCTCGAGAGGGTGATGAACTATCAAGTTCTTCTCAAGTCAAGGGCTTTCCGCCTCGAGGTCTCGAGGGGATGATGTCTCGAGGGTTTGTCTTGAGAGCTGGCTCGAGAGCTAACTGGTCCTAAAGGGCTGATCTCGAGGGATGATGGTCTCGAGGCTCATGGCTTTTTGAATGGCTAGTCTTGCAGCCTCGAGAACTCGAGGTCTTAAGGGCTTCAACTCGACGCGAATGATTGCAGTCTCGAGAACCTGAGGTCTTGAGGGAATGATGTCTCAAAGCTTTTAGTTCGATTTGAGGACCTGCGGCCTCATTGACTGATGGCTTTTTGGGTTCGGCTCGACTCAAGGTCTCGGGGGATGCTATCTCGAGGACCCATTAATCACGGCTTGTCGCAACTCGCGGAAAGTGGTGGCTGGGAGCTGAATTTTTATCCCCAAGCTTCTAATCACATTGTGACTTGCGATGGTCCATCGCGAGGTCGTCGCAACTCACGATTACAAGACCTCCCAGCACTTAGAAAGAATTCAATCTTTTCTTACCAACATTCCAAGATTTCTTCCCTTTCTCATTGATCTCATTTCTTCATCTCCTCCAATGCAATGCACTTCACCTTGCTACAAAATCATAGAAAAATACACTGTAAAAAGAACAAGACAAAATAACAAAAACTAAACAACAAAAACCAAAATAAAAGGCCGAGTTTATTTACGTCATCGGCACAACAAAACTCTGTATATTTAAGGTCATCGGCATGACCCTAATGGTATCCATATAGTGAAGGATTGAACCCCTTCACCATGAGAATCCAAAAGTAGAGAGGTGGGGGTACAAAACTTTCTAGAGGAAAGTCTTGTTGAGGTGGAGATGGTTTAAAGAGAGTTAGATGGTTAGGAAGCTTGGGGTATTCTTTTGGCTCCTCTATTATGTCCCTCAAATCTTCCAAAAATGGTGGAGTTGATTCAATAGGTAGGGGTAGGGGTGACGATGCTAATGACTGTAGCACGATCACCTCTTCCTCCTTTTTATCATCCTCAACAACTATCTCCACATCCCCTTCGAACTCAAGATCATTTCCCATGGTGACCTCACTCACCTAATCCTTGAGTTCGATTTGAGATGGTGTATTTTCGGAATCACGGGCTTCCATTTGGGCCAATGCTTCTAATATACTCCTCACATGCCCCTCAATAGCCTCAACACTAGAGGAGAGCCGGGTGTCTAATTCTTCACTAGTAAAGTTGTTCAAGTTTGTTATTGTATTCATGAATTCCTCACGTGTCAAACTTGAACTTCTTTGTTGGGCTTGGTTTTTGGGTATGGTATAAGGTGGTGATGGCTAACTATTTTTCTCGTATTGTTGTTTTTCCGTCTCATTCTCATACCACCAATCCGGATTACCACTCCATTCCGGATTGTAAGGATTGTGGTATGGATATCTTTCTTGAGCTTCTTGCCCTTGAAAACAAACATCTCCTACCTCTTGGTAGCACTCTTCATAATACCCTTGGTTTTGGAATCCAAGGGTTCTTTACCCCTCATAGTGCTCTTTCCACAACAAATAGCAAGACTCAGAAGGATGGTCGGAATGACACGTCCTACAAAACCTTGCTTGTTGAGCCTCTCTTCTAATGATAATTTCACTCAAGTGAGACGCTCTCGAGGCCATCGCCGTTTTGGAAAGGTGAGACGCTCTCAAGGTGAGATGCTCCATTATTTTCTTTTTAATTATTTTTAAAAATTTTCAAAAGTCCGAAATCATATTGCAAGGATTCTTGATAAAACATTACCATGAACTCAAGAAATACCTACCCCGAACAAAAACAACCACCAAGGAGTGGAAAATAAAAACAACTAGCTAATATGAAACAAAATATACCCAAACACTTAAAAATAAATGCTTTTTCCCTAGCAACGGCACCAAAATTTGGGAGGCCATCGTTGTGCCTCTAAAAGTTTATATTTATAATCCCTAAATGCTTACTATCTACAACTAAGTAGATAGTGGCAAGTGGGGGTCGTCCACGAAGAAGGGGGATTTTCTCAAGCATTGAAGCACAAAAGTTTGATATTAGGCTTGGAGTAGATATATATACACACACATAAAAGCATGTAAAGGGGGGGGGGGGGGGGTTGGTTGTTTGGTGGTCCTAAGTTTTGAAACTAAAAGACAAGACAACTAGAAAAGTCAAGCAACTATGCTAAATCATCAAACAAAACTAAGAAAAAGGGTTTTAAAACTTTAAAAGATAAACCCTTGGGGGCAATCGATGTCCACTTCCAAATCTAATGTAGATCATTGAAACATTCACTCATCCTATCACATTCATTACCTATAGGGAATGCCAATTAAAGATCAACATTCATTCCTTGTTAATAGTAATTTGCAAAGACAAACAACGACCATTTGCAAACCTCATTGATTATCACCCTAGACAACCAATGACCATAGGGGTATTTCATCAATGGCATTATACACAAAGGACCATAGATTTGACAACGACAAGCCTTCTACCAAAGACATAGCCATTTAACCAAACATAGCACTCATTAGGCTAAACCTAGAACAAATCACATTAAAGGTTCAACCTTTAATTGCATCTATAGGATAAATATGAGAACATCCACATTAACATACTCATCTAGCAAGAAACACAACACATTATGCACAAGAAGTTCTAAATTCATGTTCTTAGATTTTCATGCAAAGGAGCTAAGGAATTCGTCACTTTCCTAACACCTAACACTTCAACCATACAAACACATTAAGAACACATGAATTCTAAATAACAAAAGCTTGAAGAACGAGCAAAAAAATCTATTCACTACTTCCACTACTTGTCGTGAAGCTAAATCTTGCATCCTTCTTAGATAGTAGTTTGCAAAAGTGAATTCGACATCTCTTGTCAAACCTCACCAATGACTCTATTGGTACTAAGAGTATCCCATTGATGGCATTTAGCACAAAAACCAACAAGCTTGGCAAAACTTATAAACACTACACCGTGTCGAAGCATTTAACCAATTCATGCATTTACACAAGATTAGACAAGAACGATTGACATTCATAGACTTCTGTCATTTGCTACCTAAAACAAACATGACAACGAGTTCGACATCTAGCAATCATCAACACACCAACATCATTTAAGAAGCTCTAACTCATGCTCTTGGATTCCACATTTAAAAAAGGGGAGAATTAGCTACTTTATCCCAACCCTAACAAGTAATCATACAAGCAATTCATATACTCAAGCCTCCAACAACATCAATGCCATTAACAATTCACATTCAAAGCTCAATACATGCACAATAGCAAAAGCACCAAATATATATATATATATATATATGTGGTTCTTACTACATAGAAATGGAAGCTATAATCCATTTCTCCCAAGATAAAACTAAGCTAGAGTGTTAAAGGACAAGATTAACCTACAAAAACTAAGAAAAGAAAGAAATAAAGAAAAACTAGGGTTTGAACCCAGAAAAATGCAAGAAGAAGAGGCTGGATCCTTGTTCTTGAAAAGGAGAGGATAAGGTGAGTATTTATAGTACAAAAAGCAAGAAGAGTTTCTGGCTAATTGTCTGTCGCGAGTCGCAATGGGCTAGCAATGACCTCGCGACGGGCTCCAATTCCAGTACCATTTCTTCTTTCTCCTTTTTGATTCATATCCAACTCTTCTCTTCACTTCTTCAATTCTTAAAAATCTCAAATACAAGTCTTCAAATCTTCAAATCTTCAAAGGTATTTTTCAAGGTCTTCAAAGTCTTTAAACAAATTGCCTCGTCACACAAAATTCTCTAGAAAAGTAATAAAAGTGTAAAAGTTGCTTTTAACCCTCCTTAGAGAATTTCAAGGTAAAATGTGACATTTAGAGCACAAAAGTGTACAAATGTGAAACCTAAAAGTCCTAATATAACCATAAAAAATGGGCACATCAATTGGACTTTGCCCTATCTAAGATTTGCACCGCACCATGCGGGAATAACTTCACCACCTCAAAAGGAATGATCCATTAGGACTTCAACTTATTGGGAAATAGGCAAAGATGGCATAGGATTAGGATAGCTTTTTGACCCACGTCAAATTCCTTCCTAATGATCATGTTGTCATTCCACACCTTTGTTTTTTCCTTATAGATTTTGGTGTTCTCAAAGGAATCCCCCTGGGATTTCATCTAGTTCATCCAATTTTAGCTTCCTATGCATGCCGGCCTCATCTATATCAAGGTTGAATTCAATGACTGCCACGTAAGCCTTATGCTGAATTTCCACCGGTAAGTGACAGGGCTTACCAAACACTAACCGGTATCGTGACGTACCAATCGGTGTCTTTTAAGCCATCCTATATGCTCACAAGGCATCGTTGAACCAAGAACTCCAATCCTTTCGATTAGGGTTAACCATTTTTTGAATGATGAACTTGATTTCATGATTGGAAACTTTGACTTGCCCAATGGTTTTTGGGTGATAAGCAGTGGATGTCTTGTGAGTGACGCCATATTTCTTCAAGAGTGCCTTTATGGTCCGGTTGCAAAAGTTGGTTCCACGGTCACTAATCAAGGCTCGGGGTACCCCAAACCCAGAGAAGATGTTATCTTTTAGTAATTCTGCAACAACTTTAGAATCGTCAGTGCTAGTGGGTTTTGCATCAACCCACTTTGACACATAATCAACGGCAAGAAGAATATATGTAAAGCCACAAGAATTAGGGAAAGTTCCCATAAAGTCAATACCCCAAACATCAAAGTTTTCACAATACAAAATAGGCCTTTTGGGCATTTCATTCCTAGAGGAGATATTTCTAACTCTCTAGAAATCATCACAAGATTTGCAAAAGGTATATGTATGCTTATTCAATGTAGGCCAATAAAAACCACTTTCGAAGACTTTCCTAGAGGTCCTCTTTGCTCCAAAATAACCGTCACATGCCTGAGAATGACAAAATTAAAGAACTGAGTGTACTTCTTTATCGGGGATACATCTAAAAACTTGATCCGCACAATATCTCACAAAAAGGGATCATCGCACACATAATATTTAGTATCACTCTTCCATTTATCCTTTTGGGCCTTAGAAAAATGAGTGAGGAATTTACCGGCTACAAGGAAATTTACAATGTCGACATACCACAGTTGGAGGTCCCTAATTGTGAACAATTTTCCATCAAGGAATTCCTCCTGGAATTTACCTCAATATCATAGCATGGAGTCAACCAGCTCAAATGATCGGCCACAAGGTTCTCTTCTCCCTTCTGTCTCACACCTCCAACTCAAATTCACTCAAAAGCAGGATCAACCTTATCAACCTTGGTTCTGCCTCTTTCTTCTTCATTTAATGACGAAGCGTTGCATGGTCAGTGTACACAATAACCTTTGTACCAATCAAGTAAGATAAAAATATTTCCATAGAAAATACCACCGCTAGCAACTCCTTTTCTGTGGTGGAGTAGTTTCTTTGGTCCTCATCGAGAGACATGGATGCGTAGTAGATGGCGTGAGGTGCTCTCCCCACCCTTTGACTAAGAACCGATTAAATGGCATAATCGCTAGCATCGTACATAATCTCAAAAGGTAAAGACCAATCCGGGGGTTGTATGATAGGGGACGAGACTAACCTTTCATTCAATGTATCGAAAGCCCCTTTACAGCCCTCATTCATCACAAATTCCACCTTCTTTTGTAATAACATTCACAACGGAGATGCTATATTTGAAAATTCCTCGATAAACCAGCAGTAAAACCCTGCATGGCCAAGAAAAGAGCGTACTTTGCGCAGATTAGTAGGATAAGGCAAAGTTTGAATCATGTCTATCTTTTCCTTGTCAACCTCAACACCCTTAGTGGAGACAACACGGCCTTAGACAATACCTTGCTCTACCATAAAATGACATTTCTTAGATTTTAACACAAGATTAGTATCAATGCAACATTTAAGAACTTGTGCCAAATTTCTAAACAGTTATAAAAAGAATTACAAGGAACGGTGAAATTATCCACAAATAACTCAAAAATGTTTTCAAAAATTCTAAGAAAATATTTACCATGCACCTTTGGAAAGTCGCGGGGGTATTAAATAACCCAAAAGGCATATGCCGGTAATCAAACGTACCAGAGGGGCATGTGAAGGTGGTTTTATCTTGGTTTTCCGGGGCAATGGCTACTTGAAAATACCCCGAGAATCCATCCTAAAAGAAATAGAAGGGTGGCTTGCTAACCTCTCGATCATTTGATCAATGAATGGCAACAGGAAGTGATCATTTTAGGTCTTCACATTTAGCCTCCGATGGTCAATGAAAATGCACCACCCATTTTGAACTCGAGTTGGCATCATTTCACCCTTCTCATTCTTGACTACCATCACCCCGCTCTTCTTGGGTACCACTTTAGTTGGGCTCACCCACTTACTGTCCGATATTGGATAGATCATACCCGCTTGGAGCAACTTGAGGATCTCTGCCTTTACCACCTCCATCATAGGTGGGTTCAATCGGCATTGGGGCTGTCGCACGTGTCTCACATCTTCCTCCAACAAAATTTTATGCATGCAAGTGGATGGACTTATGCCTTTGATGTCGGAAATAGTTCATCTAATTGCTTCTTCATTCTCCTGTAACACCACCATCAACTTTTCTTCTTGCTTGAAATGATAATCGGGAGTGTCTCCCCTTTCCCAAGAAATGCATACTTGAGGTCACATGGAAAAGGTTTCAGCTCTATCACCGGAGCCTTCACAAGAGATGGAAGAAATTAGGTTCTTTGGGTTCCTCTAAGAGTAGAGGGGAGGGGGGGGGTGTTCGAGAGCATTTGTTTCATCTCTTCAAGCAAGTTCAAGTCCTCAAAGCTTTCCTTCAAGTTAGTGCTCACAAAATATACATTATAGGTATCATCATTATCACATTTCAAAGAAACTAATAAGGAATCATCACCACTTAGATTAAAAAAACAACTTGCACAACATCTTCAACAACATCTAAGGCTTGACAATCATATTATTCACTAGGATACTTCATAGAGTCATTTATGTTAAACTCTACTTTCATTCCATCAAATTCCATGGTGAGGATACCATTATGCACATCAATCATTGTCCTTGAAGTTTTCAAAAATAACCTCCCTAAAAAAATTGGGGTGGCATGTTTATATTGCTCCATGTCAAGGACATAAAAATCAGCGGAGAAAACTAAGGAATCCACCTTAACCAACACATCGTCGACAATACCCTTAGAGTATGCACTAGAACGATCGGCCAATTGGATTACCACCCTGGTTTTGTGCAATGTACCCAAATTTACGTTTTCATACAAAGTGTAGGGAATCACATTTATCGATACACCTAGATCAAGCATGACTTTTTCAAAATGTGTATTTCCTATTATATGAGGGATTATGAACATGCCGGAATTGCTACACTTTGTGGGTAGCTCTTTTTGACACAAGGCAGAACCGTGCTCATTTTTCCCATTTTTCAAATTATTCTTGGTTCTTTGTTTTCTATTCACAACACATAATTCCTCAAGAAATTTAGCAGAATTTTTTCAATGGCATTCAAGAGTTAGATATTTACCTCACATCTACGAAATACTTCGTAGATGTCCTTGTTGTCCTCCTTCCTTCTCCTGTCTTTCAAAGCTTCCGAAAATGGTGGTTCTGGTACATATGAGGAATCTCCACCATTGTTTCCTTTTTACGAGGGGGGATGAAGGTTTTGGAATGGAAGTTGACTTCTCAACAATAGCCTCCTCTTCCTTCTCCTTCCCCTTCCTTGCTTTTTCCTTTGCCAGATGCTCGGCCCCTTCTTCAACCTTTTTCTCAAACACCTCAACCCTCCTAGTCTTCTCTTCAACAATTTCATTACCCGAGGAAGTGCCAACCTCTTTACCACTTCTTAAAGTGATAGCTAGCACATTCATTTTGTTAAGGGTTGATCTCCGATTGGGAGGGTAGTTTACCCTTTTCCATGGCCTCCATCTGATTCACCACTTGAGCTATTTTTCTCACTTGAGTTTCCACATTCTTGATGCTCACCTTGGCTTCATCATAGAATGTTTTACCTTTTTCTGTGCACATGCTTAACCTGTGAATGGCTTGCATCACCTCATCTTTTGATAACCCCGAGCTCTCCCCTTGGTCTCACGGCTTGTCTTGGAGCCTTTGAAATTGTTGTTAAGGTGGCCTATATTGTTGTTTAGGAGGCTAATACGATTAAGGGTTATAACTTCCTTGAGGGTTTCCATACCTGAGGTTTGGGTTATCACGATTGCCCGAATTGTACGGCCGGTTTTGGAACCCTTGATAACCTTGGTAGCCTTGGTTACCTTGATAGCCTTGCCCACCTTGATAACCTTGGTTTCCTTGGTAGCATTAATTTCCTTGATACCCCATGGCACTCATTTCCTCGACATAATCCTCTTGCAAAATTAGGAAAGTGTCTGTAGGATGCCCCAAGTAACAAATTTCACATGATTTAACATGTAGCGTATTTCTGGGCTTAGTCATCAAGGATTTCACCATAGAAGCAAGGGCTAAGACTTGGTTCTCAAGCTTTACACTATTGGAAGGGTCGCTTGCAGGCATTGGATTTCTCCTTCTCAAATCAGCCCTTGAGCTAAAGTTCCGTGACTCCTCCGCTAGCTCTTCATAAAATTGCATGGCTTTCAATGATTTCTTGTTCTCAATGCTACCACAAGAAATCCTCACCAATCTTTAGTTCTCATCAAGAAGACCATTATAGAAGTAATAGACCAAATCTCCCTCCGAATAGCCATGGTATAGAAAACTTGCGAAAAGCTTCTTGAACCTTTCCCAATAGTCGAAGAGAGATTCTTCATACCATTGGAGGATGTTACTTATGTCCTTATTGAAGGCGGAAGATTTTGAGGCCGGGAAGTATTTGGCTAGAAACTTTGTCTCCATGTCAAGCCAACTTTTGATGCTCTTGGGTGGTAGGTAGTGGAGCTAGTCTCTAGCCCCATATCTTAGTGTGAACGGGAATACCTTTAACTTATAAAATTCTTCATCTACTCCATGGGGGACCATACCACCACGAAAAAATGGAACTCAGTGAAATGCTTGTAAGCGTTCTCCGTATGCCTACCAAGGAAGATAGGTATCATGTTTATGAACTGGGTCATTAGCTCGAAGTACCCATTCAGTCCAACCAAGGGGTACTTAATGCACATTGGTTGTTGATCAAGGTTTGGGGCCATAATGTCTCTCAACAAGGCTTGCCCCAAAGGAATCTCCCTTCCATTGAGTGGAGGAACTCTCCCTTGAAGAGGAGGATGTTGATGCCCTCCTCCCGGATGCTCATCTTTGTGCTCATGTTGATGCTCCATAGAATTAGAAGTATCCACAAAATGGTAACTCAGAGGGGTGTTATTCACACTTTCCAAAGAAAGCCTCCTAGCCCCTGTCGATTTCAACTCTAACTCGGGGTCGTAGTGTAAGGGTTCTTGTGAAGAAGAACGCGTACGAACCATACACCAAGAACTCAAACAATATGCCTCCAAACCAAGAGAAAATGAAAGTCAACTAAGAAATTAAAATAGAAGCAAACTAACAAATATTTACAACTAGAACATAATCAAACATAATATGCCTAAACACTTAAAAATAAACACCTCTTCCCTAGCAGCGACACCAAAACTTTGGAGGTCATCGCTGTACCTATTAAAGTTATATTTTTAAGCCTTAATGCTTCCTATCGATAATTAAATAGAAAATGGCACGTCGGGGTCGTCGAAGAGAAGAGGTATCTTTCCAAGTTTTTAAACATATATAGGAGAAAACATACTAGATATAAGCATATATACATATATATATACATGTAAATGGGGGTGGGGGTAGGTTGGTTTTGGTCCTAATTTATGAAATTAAAGACAAGTTAACTAATCAAGCAAGTTAAATATGCAAAGCATGCAACAACAACTAAAAGGTGATTAAACCAACAATTAACCAAACCTTGGGCGTAATTAACTTCCACTTCCAAGCCACCTATCCATCATTGAACATGGAACCTATTTACTAATTTCACTACTTGTTGTGAAGACTAAACTTCAATCCTTCTTTGATAGTTGTTTGCAAGAGTGGATTCGATGTCTCTTGTAAAACCTCACCAATGAATCCCTTAGTTGAAACACAACTAAAAGTATCCTATTGATGGCATTGAGCACGAAAAATCAACAAGTTGGCAACACTTATAAACACTACACCGTGTCTAAGCATTTAACAAATTCATGAAAAAGAGTTCAAGCAAAAAACATGACAAAGAGTTCAACATTATCATATTCATCTCTAATTATCAATTCATCAAAACAATCAAAAACTGTAAATCATAATCTTGGATTTTTAATCAAGAAAAGGGGAAATCAATCCATATCCCCAAAACCCTAACATGCATATCGTACAAGTACTTCATATACCCAAGCTTTCCAAAACATTAATGACATTAACAAACACATTCAATGCTCCATAAATGCATAATAGTAAGAGTATCAGATAGGCTAAAAATATTTCTTAAGACATGGGCTCGGAAGCCTTGCTCAATTGCTCCAAACAACTGGATTTTGCTACTCCAAATCATACTAACATTCATGGACAAATTCATTGAGAAATAAAGAGAGAAAATATGAAAAAGATGAAGAACCTAGGGTTCTTTGGGGAGGAAGTTCGGCCAAGAGGATGAGATATGAAGTGGGTGGCCAAAATTTCCTTTCATAGTACTAGAGGGAGGAAAAGAAAAGCAAAAAAGAAAAAGTGTAGCGGGATCCCACCCAGGCGGGAATGGGCTCGCTTGGGCGGGCTGCCCATTTTCACCCTTGTGTCGCCTTGCCTTTAAATCCTTGATTATTTTTTTCTTCAATCTTCAAAGCTAGTCTTCAAATCATCATATTTTTAAACATGTGATCTTCAATGGTCTCTGGTGTTAAAGTCTCAATGTTCTTCCTTTGTCACAAAAAATCCACTTAGAAAAAGGTAAAAGAGCATAAAGTTGCTCATACCTTTCCTAAGAGAATTTCAAGGTAAAACAAAAGCTTTTGATAAAAAAGAGTACAAAAGTGATCCCAAAACTACTAAATTATGCACATAAAATGGACATGTCACGCATCATCAGGGTGTTGAAAATTGAGGTTCTGATCTGCGCCCGTGGCCATTGGCGCCGGTCGTGGTCAGGAAGGCTGCTTCCTAAGGAACTTTGGTGCGGGCCATGTCATTTACCAAACCTTACCTGCTGGTCTTGGTATATTAAGCTTGGAATGGTGTGGGTCGTCAAAACCAAGACATCCTGCGCCTATACTTAGCCACGTGGAGAGGGGTTACTTCAATTTGTCCTGGTGGCTTGTGGCCTCTGGAGTAGACTACTCTATAGCCCCGTGCTGGTCTTCATGGCGTGGGGCATCTACTTTGTTTTAGGGGAATCTTCTTTGGTGCAGACCGTTGGTACCAAACCATGCACGGCCCGCACCGACCTGTTTGTTCTTCGCTGCCTGAACTAGTTTCCTTTGCTACGGGAGAACCGTTAGTCAAATATGAGAGTTTTAGTAGTCGATTTTGTAGTACTCGACAAGAAGAATCCAATGGAACTAGCCTTGAGGGCTTATTCTTCTTGGAACGTTCTCAGACTTAAGCACAACTCATCGAACCATGATTCCCTGTTTCTTTGTTGGCCGCTTTGAGCTCCATTGCCGCCTATCTATGGCTTCAATATCCTTCTACCATGCATTGATTAACGTGGACTTTGTCTACTACCATTCTAATGTGAATGGCCTTCATCTCTACTACCGTCCTTACAAATGGCCTTCAATATCTTCTACCGCCCTTATGAACGGCCTTCACATAGAATGTAAGCAAAAAGTACCCACAATCGACCAACTATAGATGATTAGAAGAAAGATCAAGGATCCTGTGGATACAAGATGTCCATTAGTTCCAAATAGGTTTTAAAAAAGTGAGATTTAGACAAGAAAACAAAACACTTCATTCTAAACCCCTTGTCAAGTAAACTCAACTAATACTAGCAATCCACCAAATAAAAGTAACTAAAAAGTATGCCAAATGCATCAATTAATGCACGCGTAATAGAGTAGATCAGACACCCCGTATTTAACCCTTTACTCGTCCTTGAGTAAATAGAAGACAAGACAAAGAATCAAGCGAAATGTAGCGTGCAAACATATGTTAACCGAGGCATTCAACTTATTCCAAGATTACCCTGTTTCCCCCAAGAAAGTAAGAGTCTCACAACCCTCACACTCCCTGAAAACCATAGGTAATAAAAATTCCTCAAAGTAAAGTGTGGAAAAAGATAAGCCAAAAAGATAAGCATTAAGCAAGCTTACTTTTCCTGAAATGATCCCAAAAGCAATCAAAAATTTGTCTTAAAAACAATCCACCCAGGAAGCATGCATTCATCCTAGTTTTTTGTTTTCTCTCAATTTCTCTTATTTTTCCTAGGAGCCCTTTTGGGTTTTAATCCTAGCTTTAAAACACAAAGGGTACTCACTTATCTCATTTTCCACACGGGCTCTCATTTTTGCTTCGGCTCGTAACCCATTTGCCCAAGCCCAACTTGGGGGCTCCAAAACCCTAGTTTTTCACCATTTTCTTCCATTTATTCTTCTTTATTTGTAGATTTATGTTCTATGTTATGTGTTTTATTATCTAGCTTAGTTTTTTACTTGGGAGCAATTGATTGAGACTTCCTTGCTAATTTCTTGAGAACAATTTATGTTTATCTATTGCTTTCTCTATTGTGCATTTATTGAGCTTTGAATGTGAATTGTTAATGACATTAATGTTTTTGGAAGTTTTAGTATATGAATTACTTGTATGATTGCTTGTTAGGGTTGGGAGAAAGTAGCTAATTTTCCCCTCTTTTAATGTGGAATCCAAGAGCATGAGTTAGAGCTTCTAAATGATGTTGTTGTGTTAATATTTTCTATATGAATGTGATGATATGGAACTTGTTGTCCTGTTTTTTTAGGTAGCAAATGAGATAAGTCTATGAATGTCGAATCGTTCTTGACTAATCTTGTGTAAATGCATGAATTGGTTAAATGCTTAGATACAGTGTAGTGTTGATAAGTGTTGCCAAGCTAGTTGATTCTACGTGCTCGATGCCATCAATGGGATACTTTTAGTCCCGTTTTGACTAAGGGAGCCCTTGGTGAGGTTTGACAAGAGATGTTGAATTAACTCTTGCAAACTACAATCTAAGAAGGATAGAAGATTTATCTTCACAACAAGTATTTAAAGTAGTGAGAGATTATTTCACTCGTTCTTGAAGCCTTTGTTATTTAGTATTCATGTGTTCTTAATGCTATGTTTTACTTCATTTCTTCCATGGGTTGTTTGAGAATAATAAGTTTTTGTAGGTTTGAAGTGCTACGGTGTTAGGAAAGTGAAGAATTCCTTAGCCCTTTGGCATGAAAATCCAAGAACACGAACTTAGAATTTTTCGTGCATAATGTGTTGTAATTCTTGCTAGATAAGTATGTTACTGTGGATTGTTCTCATATTTATCCTATAGATGCAATTAAAGGTTGAACCTTGAATGTGGTTTGTTAGGTTTATCCTAACGAATGCTATGTTTGGTTAAATGGCTATGTCTTTCTTAGAATAATTGTTATCAAGTCTATGGTCCTTCATGTGAAATGTTGTTGATTAAATACCCCTATTGTGTGGTTTGCTTAGAGTGATTGTCAATGACGTTTGCAAATGTTCGTTGTTTGTCTTTGCAAATTATTATTAAGAAAGAATGAATGTTGATCTTCAAATGGGAAGTGATAGCATTCCCCATAGGTAACAAATGTGATAGAATGAGTGAATGGTTCAATGATCTACTTGAGGTTTGGAAGTGGATATCAATTGCCCCCAAGGCTTTATATTTTGTAGTTTTTACCCCTTTTCCATAGTTTGTTGCATGATTAGCATAATTACTTGACTTTGCTAGTTAACTTGTCTTTTAATTTCATAACTTAGGAAAACCAACCAACCAAAATCTCCCATTTACTTGCTTTTATACATCTATATATATGTATATATATATATATCTACTTCTAGCCTAATATGAACCATATGTGTTTAAACGCTTAAGAAAATCTCTCTTCTACGTGGACGACCCCGATTTGCCACTATCTGCCTAATTGCATTTAGTAAGCATAAAGGTCCTATTAATTATAACTTTGAGAGGTACGACAATGACCTTCCAGCTCACTACTCCCTCCCCATACTTTTCCAATGCAAAGTCTCCAATGCAAAAAATTCATATAGAAACATAAGTGGGGTGAGAAGAATAGTGATACTCACTCTCGCTACCGCGAAAGGCCTTCATCCTCTCTACTCGTGAAGCTTCTATCCAGGTATCCAGTTACATGTAGCGTGGCCCCAATTCTATCCATCTTAGAACTAAGGTCTTCCACTTGAAAGTGCATTCCTTCTGTCGCTTGGACTACCTGTTTCAATACTTGAGTATATCTCGAAAGCTTGTCGGCAAATGAATGCAAGTGGAAATGATGTTTTTAGATATGTAAGAGTGACAAGGTGGTGCTCTCAGAGTGGACTCACCCTCGGCCTCCTCAACATCTATCTCTGGGTCTGCAAAATCATTATAGAACTCTCTCTCAAATTTCTGGTCTGGCAAAATGAGTAGGTCATCCAAGCTCGTGTAAATAGGTAAATAGTATAGACGGTGGGGCCCACGGTAGAGCCCTAAAAGAGCCCTACCAAATACAAAACATAGTCCAACCCTAGGCTAATAACCTAGGGAAAAAGATGCGGGGGGGGGGAGGGGAGTACCCAAATGAGTACCCCCCTCCCCCCCAAATTATTTTTAAAGAAATGCTAACCCTAAGCTAGAAAGTACTAAGCCTAGGGAAAAATAACTGCAAGTCCGGATGTGTAAATCTGGACCTATACATAGCAACCAGAAATGTGTACTAGCTCTTCATATGAAATCCTCATCGCAGTCGAGACGCGAGTCTTGGTTCTTGAAGAAAATAGTGAAGAGGACGCCAGTGATAGAAAAAATGCGCAGCCGAGTGTGGTGTACTCGGGTCTTGAATGGTCGCCATAGTGTGCTGATGGTGCTGAATCCGAATGAAGCTAGGACCGCCATATGAGGAGCAGCTTCTACCATATACACCCCTAAGGTGAGGAAAGAGGGGTGTTATTGGCCTTCAAACGTTCCCGTGGTATGAACCGAGGCTAGTTTAGAGGGAAAGAGTGTCGTAGGTAGTGCCAATAGCTCTTGTGGGTCCCTGTAAAAGTAACCCTCCCGAGGATGGAGAGAACGGACACAACTTATACGGCGTGCGTCAAGCCCGGCGATTATGTAATCGCCCACTCCATTTTGAGCAAATGGACAGCTTTATGCTAATTTAACACAAAAGTGTAGCGCGATCATAGAGCGTATAATGACCGTCAAGTCAAAGTAACAACTAGCAGTGGGTTAATTAAATTTGCGTACGCTAATTAATTAACCTACTACCCAACTCCTTTGGCCGTGCAACCAAATGTAGAAAGAATGCTCTCCGAGCCTCTGAGGAAAAACGTGCCATTATTAATCAAATACAATTTTAGCCCAAAGAATGCCAAAACTCTCAAATAATCCACAAATTAGAGCCCAGAAGTGAAGCAAATTCAGCCCAAGAAAAGCTGAAAAATACTCCATTTAATTAGGCCCAAGATACCTTGAATTCAGCCCAAATGCTTGGTTAATTCTTTCAGCCCAACAGATCTCTTATTTCAGCCCAGTGGCTCGGCCCAGACCCTATCCCTTAGGGTTTCTCCTTGACCCAGCCGCCATTGAACGGGTTAAGAAACTGGGTTATAACCCACCCGAGTCCTCAACCTTCGCCCATTTTTCTCTTTTCGGCCCAGCAGCATCTCTTTAGGCCCAGCAGCTTGGCCCAGTACCGCTAGGGTTTCAACTTAAACCACAGCCACAGCCTACTGTTTTGATGCCTTTGCTGGGTTAAAACTGGGTCATAAAGTTGACCCGTTTCATGAAGAAGTTTATCAGCCCAACAATGCTACTTTTCGGCCCAGTGAAAGAAATTTTTGAACCCTGCAGCTCGGCCCAACAACCGTAACCCTAGGTTTTTGTTTTGCTGACCCGGCCGCCCCCTTAGCGGGTCATTTGACCCGTGCCTCCTCCAACCGGGCTGAAACCCTAAACAGCCTCCAACCCCTTTGCCTTTCTCGGGTTCTCTGACCCGGCGGCGCACGAAATGGGTCGTGCTCCCAGATCTGTAGTGTCACCGGATTCGCAATTTTCCAGCATCGGAAACCGGCCAAAATCTGGAAAAATTCCTGCAGCCATTTTACAAAAAATTCCATCAAAATCTGGTCATTCTTCCTTCTTGTAATTTCAACCGGCATTAGCACCCAAAACAAGACAATTTCATCCTTCAAAACGGAGCTTGCATAATCTGGCCGATAAATACCATATACCTCGCCGGAAACACATTTTTCCGGCGAGCAAAAATAATGAAATCAACATCCATTTGTTCTCTTTTCCATCCCTAAGATGCATCCCAAACATGAACAAATACGAATCCGAATCTAAGGCCAGAGAACCGAGGCAATTTCATGCTTATCCATCGCCGGAATATCGTTTTTCCGGTGACCTCCGATCGGAAAATCCGAAAAACCAACCTCCAATTTTACTTCAAATCAGAAATTTCCAACACTTTTCCAATCGGATAATGTATAACAAAACGAACCGAATCCTTCAAAGCATAGCAAGCATTATAACTCGCCGGAAAAAAGTGTTTTTTCCGGCGAACCCGATCGGAAAATTCAAACCATCATTATCCAAAAAATCCATCCTTTACAGAAAACCTGCTCCTCCATTCATCAAGATCTGAATACTATCATGAGATTGAAGCAGCGGGGAAAATACCTTGGGCCTATGGACGCTAATGATTCCGATTAAATCGATTATCTCCAAACATCTGTCTTGAATCCGACTAATCCCAAACCATCAACCCCATCGAAAAATAACATTCAAACACCCAAAATCTTAAATCCCACATGAGTGTTCATCAGTCAAGAAAATAAATTTAAATTCTTGGCATGCAACATAGCAAACTGGTCAAAGTTCCAATTAAAGCAAACAATCATGGACAGTGTGCCATCTGATCATATGAATGCCCTCTCAACAGATCCATCATGAAATCTTCCAAATACTATAAAAGATTCATGCTTCAAATTCATCTCTACTCCCAATCCAACATGAACATCACATTGACTATCCACCATAAACAAATAATCTTCCATACAAATCCACACAGATTCATAAAAAATAAACCCCTTATCAATCATCCAGATTAGATCTATCAACAAAAGATTAAAACTTACTTGGAACAATGAAGATCTTCATCAAATACGCTCCATGACCAACTTCAAGATCGAAAAGTCTGATCTTCACCCAAAACCTCTAGATCCAAAGATCAAATCTTCAAATTCAAGCACAAATCATACCTTAAAAGATGCCCGGTGAGGAATCCAACATTAATGTCAGATTCCTCGCCGGAAACTTTGAATCGTAGGAGAGAAACTGGAAGAAAATCGGCCCCGGTATTGCCGGAGAAGGGCTGCGCCCTTTTTTCTCTCCAGAGAGAATTTTCTCTCACAGGTCATCCAAGCTCGTCGTAAATAGGTAAATAGTATAAACGGTGGAACCTGCAGTGGAGCCCAAAAAGGACCCCACCAAATACAAAAGAATCCAACCTTAGGCTACTAAATAAACCTAAGGAGTAAAGTCCAAAAGAGGTAGGGGGGGAATAGAAGAATGTAAGTCCGTAGGACAGCATTCTACCATCCCCCCCCCTTATAAGATAACAACCAACCCAATACAAGATAGGCGAGCAGAGGGAGCACAAAACAACCTGGAAAAATACAGGCTATAACCTAAACGAAATGATGGGGTGAGGACAAACTCACTACCCATAAACCAATCCGCTTCTACCCCTAACAAATGGGGCCTTCTTCATCACAATTTCCAAAATGCAACCGAGAAGTAGGGTCTCGAGTCTTGAATTAGTGTAGGTGTTGAAACATTGATGAAGGGGCTAAGGTCCAAGAAGAGATGATAAGGATATCCTAACGCAGCCGAGGATGTCTCGGGTCTTGGATGTTGCATGAAAGTTGAAGCCGATGAACCAATGGACAACAGCTTATACCATATACATCCCTAAGATGAAGAAAGAGGGATGTTATTGGCCTTCTGACATTCTCTTTTTGCACCGAAGCTGATCCTATGGGCAAAGATTAATGAGGCCGTGCCTCCAACCTTTGTGTCTCCCAGTGAAATCAACTTCCGAAAGATGTGAGAATGGATGCACTTATACCGCGTGCACCAAGCGTGGCGAGTATGTACTCGCCCACTCCATTTTGAGCAAATGGACAGCTATATGCTATTTTAACACAGAGTGTAGCGCGAGCATAAAGCGCATAAGTATCCGTCAAATCAGTAGTAAAAACTAGGCTTAGGAGAAAGAGTATGAGGACGGAAATCCTTACTCTAAAACCTATTGCCTCCTCCTGAAAACCGAGCTGCAAGTGCCAATAGAAAACCAAGAAAAACCGTAGGCCAATCAGGACTCCATCGAGCACAAAACAGCCTCTCCCGGCGCTGAAAACCGCATCAACCATCTCTGAAAACCGTGCCAGAAAGTCCAAACCGTGACACACCGTTCCAGCCTTGAATCGCCAAAACCATCTCCCTTGCTGGCGTCCTGCATCACTTCAACCGTGACGAATTCCAGCACAACACCTGACTCCTGCACAGCGCCAGAAATGAAGCACCTTGACCCGAAATGTGAAGCACCCGATACATTGTCGCCAGCACCCTTCAATCCAAACAGCTTCTCCATTTAAAACAAGTGCTCATCCGGAAATAGCCTATTCATCACCATGTAGCAATCCTTCATGATGATTTTCACCACTCTTTCCGAACTTGGTTGAGCACCATCCATAACCACATTGTTCCTTTCCCTCCAAAGGCGATAAACCGTGGTAATCAAGGCTAGTATACCAAACTTCTTTCGCAACTTGGAGCCTTTAATTTGCCTCTTCACCCAAGTCATGGAACTTGGGATTGAATTAGTTCGTCTCCTTAAACCAATCCAAGCCCGAATACGCCCCCAAACAACCTCAGAAAATTCGCACTTGAAGAACAAATGCTCATTTGTCTCCTCCTCCAAATGGCATAAAGAACATACCTTCTCCATGCTATCCCCTTCCTCCATCCGATGCTTATCTTTAGTATGGAGTCTCTGGATGACCGTCAACCAAGTGATGAATGAGAATTTCGGCGGAACAAACCCACGCCAAATACTATTGAAAACCCTTTCACTTGATCGACCAACATCATAGACATTCGGGTATCTATGACGATGCATATGAAGATAAGCTGCACTAGTAAACTTTCCCGAGCCAGACCAAACGCCCAGGTGGCCGATTACCTCTTGCAAATCACCATTAAACATTGCGAACAATTCATCCCTGAGTTTGCAGAGATCACCAAAATAGCTCGAGTATCTCTCCCCTAATCTACCATTTGCAATTCTCGGATTTAATCCCCAAAAATCTACCCCCTGAAGGTAGTACGAGTGAATCCATTGGACCCAAAGGCTATCCTTTTTCAAGTGAACATCCCACAGCCTTTTAGCCATTGAAGCCCGATTCCACGTAACAAAGTCCCTCAAACCGAGGCCTCCAAAAGACTTAGGCGCACAGAGTTTCTTCCATGCAACCTTTGCCTTATGTTTACCTCCCCATAAGAACCTTTTGCATTTCTGTTCGAGAGCATCCATTACCGTAGTTTGTATAACGAAATTCTGGATCCAGAATCCCGCAATACCTCCAACGATTGATCTCACAAGTTCCAATTTACCTGCATATGAGAGGGTATGGCCCTTCCATTTAGCTATTTCCGAATCTACCTTTCCCAATAGAGTACCGAATTGTGTCACCTTCAACTTGCTGGAATCAAGTGGCACGCCTAGGTATCTAACTGGGAATGTCGCCCAAGGAATACCTGTGAAGCTCAAATCCTCCTTTATACCAACCCCAAAGAACTTCGACTTTGCTGCATTAATTCCCAAACCCGAAGTGCGCTCAAACTCGTTCAAGGCGTCCATGAGTATGTGTACAGAACTCGTGTTCGCCTTAGAAAAGAGCATGAGGTCATCTGCAAAGGCCAAATGCGTGATCCGAAGAGTCTCGCATCTCGGATGGAATGTAAAATGCCTAGATGTCGTCCTCCTTTTCAGTAATCTCGAGAAATACTCCATGCAGATCACAAATAGGTGAGGCGACAAAGGGTCACCCTGACGAATACCCCTCTGTCCCTGAAAGTGATCGCACAGTTTACCGTTGACTGCAATCGAGAATGAAGAAGTGCACACACAGGTCATAATTCTGTTCGTTAGCCTTTCCGGAAATCCCAGTCCAAGTAAAACTTCTTCTAAGAAATCCCAAGAGACTGTATCAAACGCTTTTTGAAGATCCACCATAATCATACATCTGGACGAATTTCGAACTCTTCCATATCCCCGGACAAATTCCTGCGCTAACATGACATTGTCCGAAATGTTTCTGCCCTTCACGAATGCTCCCTGACTAGGGTCAATAATACCTGGTAAAATACCTTCAATCCTGTTCGCCATAATCTTCGTGATAATTTTATAGACCACATTGCAGCACGCAATTGGTCTGAAGTCTCCGACCTTCAGATTATCCGGCTTCTTCGGGATTAAGGCAACTGCAGTGTGATTAAGCTGCGCCAAAATGTCACCTGTCTGAAAGAATTCAAGTACTGCAGTCGTAACTTCCTCTCCCACAGTGTTCCACTGCTTCTTAAAAAATCCTGCCGTATAGCCATCCGGACCCGGAGACTTATCATCTGCCATTGCAAATAGCGCCTGTTTAACTTCAATACTCGCCACGTCCTGATCCAAGTAGGCTCTTTCCACCTCGGTAATCTTCATACTCGCATCAAATATGCTCGGATCCGTGGCCACTCTGTCCTTCTTCTTACCTAATAGTCCTTTATAAAACTCAGCAAATAACTCTCCCTTGCGACTATTGGAAGTAACGATTCGATTGTCACTGTCAATAATTGCAGGGATACCTCCTCCTTTTCGTGCAGAGACCATAGAGTGAAAATACTGTGATCCCTTATCCGCCTGAGTAATATGATTAATCCTTCCCTTTTGCGCAAGAAAAGAAGACTCCGCCAAATAAAACAACATTGCTTGCTTCTTCAATTTACGCAATGCCGCAACATCATCCTCCGAGGCATACTTAGCATCGAATTCATCAAAAGCCTTATTGTACTCTGCATCCGCAGCCTTTGCCTTCTCGGAAATATGGCTTAAATCAAGTCGACCCAATTCCTTCAAGGGGTACTTCATACGAAATAATTTCCTGGTCACCGAAAACTGCTTAGTCCCTTCAACCGACGGACTCCAATAATCTTCTACAATTTGTCCACAATTCGGATGACCCAACCACATATTCTGGAAGCGAAAAGGCCTTCCCTTTCCATCTATCTCCTGCGACATATCCACCACCATGGGAGAGTGGTCTGATTGAGCCGAGATTGGTAAGAAGGTTGTACGACAAGCAGCTTCATCCCAACTGTGATTCAATAGTACTCTATCCAGCTTCCTCCAAATCTTCCAATCCGCACTATGCCAGGTTAGATGTTCTCCCAAAGCAGGTGCATCCCTAAGTCCACACTTTACACAAACATCCTGAAATTCCTTCATCGGATACAGACTAGGTACATTAGTCCCATAATGATCTTCAACGCTAAGGATAGCATTAAAATCACCAAGGACCATCCAAGGCGCATTCAGGCTAGCTCCAAACGACTTCAACTCCTCCCATAGTGGTAGACGCGCCAAACGTCCTTCACTATACCCATATACAAATGTACAGAAAAACTCAATACCAGAAACAAGATTACGAACTTTCAGATGAATACATTGCGGCGTTTTCCCTAGAACATCAACCAAGAAGCCTTTCGGATCCCAGATGATTAATATCCTCGAGTTCTGCCACAGTTCAAAATTGTGCGTAAACTTCCATCCCTTAAAACTTTTCAGAAAAATGCGCAACACCTTATCCTCCATTTTTGTTTCCAACAAACCACATAGACCAACTCTATTCGTGGAGATGATATTTTTCACCCACCTCCTTCTTACAGGGGCCGATAGACCCCTGACATTCATTGCTGATGTATTCATTGGGAAACAGAGGTCCCTTGTGGCTTCGGACCGCCGCCTTCAGTTTTTTTACTTACAGAACTGTCTGAATGACTCCTTGTAGCTGATAACATTCGCTGAAAAGGTTTCTGGATACCCTTCCCTTGCTCATTTAATCGAGTCCTACTCTTGCTTCTAGACCTAGTCAAAACCCCTGATGCGGAGGGAGGTCTACTCTTACTCTTACTCCTGTGCAATCTTGGTATTTTAGAGCCCCGAGCATCCGGATGAATCATCTGCTTAGGCAGTTTTCTCGCCCCTTCAATCGGATTATCATCATCTCCAAACGCTTGCTGTTTTTTATCGGGTTCCATGGCCGAACGAGTGCTGGATTGCTTGCGCTCAGTGCTTCTACCGCACGCTATTTGTGCTTGTTTTCCAACGCCAGCAGCTCCAGGCAGCGCTTGAGCAGAATTGGTGCCAACGCCGCGCCCAGCGCCAACATCTCCAGGCGTTGTTTGTCTGGATTTTGCGCCCGCGCCACGAATTCCAGCGCCCGTGCTTGCAGCGCCAGTGCTTATGGCTACGGGCGTAGGTGCTGCAGGCAGTGCAACAACGGCCCGATGATCATCATCCTGCACTCCCCGAATGGTTATTCCTGGCCCTTTTCTTGCACTTCCAACTCTCTCGATATTCTTGACTATGCTTTCAACCACTTTTCCTTTCCCTTTCCTTTGCCTTTCTACCTCCTCATTGTCCGAAGAGGCGTCCTCAATGGTCACATTCTCATTGCCTCCAACCGAATTTGAGTTCTGATTATCTCCAATGGTTTCAGCTTGCATCTTCTGAACCCAAACATGATCATTGTACCGAGTTCTCATGCTTTTCTTGCCCTTCGCCTTCACAACTTTGCTCTTGGCCATAGGTTTCTTTTGTTGTGTCTCCTTGGCATTCCAATAGTCATCGCACTCTTCTATGAGATGATTGTTTTCACCACAATTAGTGCACCAAGGTCTGCAATAATCATAGATGATCTTTTGCACAAACAATTCACCAGATGGAATACGAAAAGTCACCTCCTCCTTAAGCTTTCTTGAAGTGTCAATCCATACCAAGAGACGTGCATAATAGCCCCTTAACTCAAGAGTACCATTGTCCATAAGGATAGGTTCTCCTAGTGAAGTAGCAATTTTCTCTAACGACTTCTTGTGCAAGTACGCCTTTGGCAAGTGTTCCATCCTTAACCAAACTGGTTTAGTGGCTTGGATGGTCGCATCATATTGCCCAGATTCATCAACTAGCATCATGAACAACTTCTTCCCATGGAGATAATGGTCAGGACCATTCATCACCTGATCTCTATCCTCTGCACTGTTGAACTTGAACATGACATATCCATTCTGCTTGGTCTGAACATTACACTGCACCTTCCACTTCGCTACCAACAATGTACGAATGGCATACATACCTGGAAAGAATCCCGGAAACACACCCAAGAACCCAAAAAAAGGCTTATGTAAATCCTTGTGAATCTCTTCATCAGTGAGCACGAAATCGACACTATCTCCATTGTTTGCAACAACTTCAATGTCCGACTTGTTCATTAGAATTTCAGGATCATCCCATCTCCTTCTCCTCTCTAATTTCGGATCATTCCAATCTCTTGGATGCACTTGCTGATTCTTCCTCTGATTAACATTCATATCGGCCATATCATCACCATTGTTATTCCTTTCACCCGATTTATTCCCCACATTCATCACCATTGTAATGGCTGAATTCCGATAAAACAGATCGGATTCACCAAGACAACCAGATCATAAACGAAAACAAACAATCCGATCAGGAGAACACCAATCGGAAGCACACCAACAATGAACAAAGCTTGCACTCTAAATCGAAAAACCCTAGGATTAATCGGTTTCAAGAACAAACTTAACACCAAACCGAAATCACCAAACCCTGGACAACTTCAAGAACATGCAAAACATGCACCAAAAGCTTGAAATCAAAACCGTAATCCACCAATGTTAAAACCGAGTTCGAAATCAAGCAAGAACAATACTTGAAACAAAACCGATTTAAAACCTAAGAGAAATCGGATCAAGAATTGATCTTAAAACCGAAAGCTTTCAAGTACTAGATCGGATGCACACATACATAAAATCATGCTCTAAATCGAAATACAGACAAAACTCAAGAAGATGGATCGAATAAACCTGGAAACCGTGAAAACCGTGATCTCCAAGCAAACCGAATTCAATTCTTGCGTCCGAAGTTGGATTCCGATCAAAAACTCCAATCTTGGTGCCAAATCCGATCCAATTTGTAGGAATTTGATTATAATTCGTGCTGAAAATTATAATCAAAACCTTTATACTCCTTTGCACACACCAAATCCCAATCCAAATCGAAGAAAGATTGAGTTTTTCAATCAAATCTCCTTCTCGAACAAGGACTTAGAAGAGAGACCAATTTGATCACCCTCCCAAATCTAGATCCGAATCTGTATCCGCAATCCAAATCCAATTCACGATCAAGATCCACCAAGAACCCTTGTTGCCGAATTCAAACCCTACTCCAGAGCCGATTTAGATCAAAAACTCACCACGAATTGCATATAGTTTTGTGCGGAATCCAGAGTAGAATCCGTTAAACCATAATTCATCAGTGGATTGTTAGTGAAATTGAAGAAATCGGCCTCCGGAAGATGGAAGAAAGGCTGCGCCTTTTTTCTTCTTTTTTTCGCCCCAGAGCTAGAGAGAGAATTTTTTTTTGAGAGCTCTTTCATAGGTCATCCAAGCTCGTGTCATGATAAATGGTGGTGTACTCCGATTGTTGAAGGATCATAAAGCTACACATGCTCACTCTGCCATAAAGTCATACATAGTTACACTCTGTTGTTGTAGGTCCCCCTATGGATGTGTTTGCTAACTTCTCTATGTTGTATCTTGTGCCCGATCTTCCTAAGTTAGATAAAGCCCTTTGTGTGAGTGGATAACCTAGATATTGTTCCAAAAGACCAACCATGCCTCCAATAGAACTTTTTCCACTCTTTTTATCTCCCATCACTAAACATCCCTTCACGAAATACCGCACAAGTTCGGGTAAAAGTTACCCTCCGGTGTCATTGCCCAAAGGTAATGAACATCAAAACTCGGGAATTTTATTAGTTCACCGTGGAAAAACACTCCAATAGCCAACAAAAGGTGAACATAACCGAACGTCGGATGAACTATGGCGGTACTCTTGCATAGGTTCTTCCGATCTGTTCCCGAAGGTTGCACCCAAAAGTGTCCAAGAGAGAAAGGTAACCCTTGTCAGTGTGTCTTCTTGATCTCCTTGCCATACCTCAACCCAAAGGCGTTTGCTACCTCCCAGTGGGTCATCTTGTACTCTATATTATCCAGATTGAATTTGATCATCTTGTGTCCATGATCATCAACAACTGGCCATAGAGTTTTTAGGAACTCTACGGTCCACCTAATGTATGTCTTGGTTTGTTTCTTGAGAAACTCCTTTAGACCTAATTGGCTCAACATGTAAGTGACCGACTCGAGTAAATCTAGAGTCCTTGCAAGCACACTCCGTCTCAAAAATACTCCTCTTTAGCTTTTTCAAGTTCCTCTACCTCTGGACGCCAGTCCCGGAAATGTTAGATAAGCTCATAAACTCCTCGGTCACAAATGTGGGGTTACGAAGAATAGAATTCGTCAGTTTGGGGTTTGCACCATTCACCGACTTCTTCTTCTTCTCACCCCTAGTGGACTTTCCTTTCTCTGAGGCATTTTTTTTGGTGTCATCCTAATAAAATGAGGAGAAAAGTGGTGATATTATCATAAACAAAGCATGGCCTACAATTCAATAAGACAACATTCTCTCAAAAAACCCAACCATTCATAACGTGGTAATCTAAGCATGTGGGCTATTTAAACAAGAACATTCCTCACCAAACAACAAAATCATGTATGTTATCACCAACCCATAAATAAGATCATGCAGCAAAGAGTAACCCTCTCCCAAATCACCCGGCACTAAAGATCATACATTTAAAGCAAAATAGCACATAAATCCTCCCAACTCGTTCGTCAACACAAGATCATGCATTCAAACTTAAAAAAATATCCCAAAACACACTCATTCAAGATCGTGCTTTATATAACACAACCACAATGTCAAATAAAGCATATAAACAAAGAGTTCATTGGATTACCCAAAATTTGAAGCTAGGATTTGTAAGACCCACAAAAGAAGAAGCAAAAATTTCTAACTTTTGGAAGAAAAGCTTCACTTTTTTGAGTTACACCAAGAGTGCGAGAGTGAGATTTTCCTGAGAAGAAAGAATGTGTCAAATGATAGAATTTGGTGGAGAAATGTACTGTGGGATTAGAATTTCAGCCTAGGAGACTAGGGTTAAAGGCATAATTAAGACAAGAATGGAATTTTAAAATGCTCACATATTGTATTCTAGCAAATAGAACTCTCTGTGGGCGATTGTGTGCGATTACGGTGCGAAAAATGCATTTCCCATCTTCCTTCCTCTCTTTTTCACCATCTCCGTCGGATAACGGTCATTTTCTCTGAAACTGGCCGCCGTCCATGGTGTTGCCAATGCCCAATCCTAAGGCAGAAAATCTCCCTGCCAACAGTAAAAGTTTTCTCCAAGCTCTAAATGCTAAACCCTCCCCGCTCTTCACATCCCTACCCGATATGCCCAATTTACATCCAATCACTGAATACAAGGGCAAGATAGCCTTTATTCTCCCTCCGGAGGAAGGTGATCTACTGGCATCACACTATCAAAATGCCCTGGTCGGGAAGTTCAACAGAAGGAAACCATCAATGGAGCTTCTACAAACAGCTTTTAAATCAATTGGTTTCAAATCAAAGTTTCAATTAGGTTCTATTGATTATTGTCATGTACTAATCAGATTTCAGGATTGCAAAGATTACCAGAGATGCTGGATGAAGGGACAATGGATGATTCAAGGCTCCGTCATGAAAGTTCAGAAATGGTCTCCGGACTTTTCACCAGTAGCAGAATCCTCTATTGTTCCAGCCTGGGTAACAATTCATAAACTCCCTATTCACTTTTACAATACCTCGGCAATCATTGGTATGAGTAGTTAGATAGGTAGATATCTTAAAATGGATGCAGCAACTAGTGCCCTTACTAGACCATCTGCCATTAAAGTTTGTGTCAAGGTTGATCTCTTGTCTCAGCTCCCATCTACTATTGTTGTTGGAATAGGCAACAAAGTAGCAGACTGCCCTATTGAATATGAGGAACTGCCATCGTACTGTACTCATTGTAGGATAATTGGTCATAGTCAGGCAAACTGTCATTTTTTACATCCAGAGCTGAGGAAAAGTAATATGGTTACATCCACAGTAGATGAAAACAAGGAAAAAAAAGTCCCAGCCCAAATCCAACATCAGAAAGTTTTAGAATCCCACTCTAAGGTCACACTAGATGCTGAGAGATCCTCAGCTCTATCTGTTGCTCAAAAGGAAATTGATTTTCAAACACAAAAAAATACCTCAGGTTTTCATCAGGACAATAATTTTAACTCTTTCAATGTTAGTCATAAGAAAAGAATTGTTCCTTTCTACTCTTTGGATGACATTTCTAAACCAATCACTTCCACTATCTGGAGAAAAAAGAACCAACAGGTTGAACTATCTCCCATCCAAGAAGATTTAACAAAACATAACCCTGTCACAATATCAAATGCTTTCCAAACTCTAGATGCCCTACAGGAAGAAGATCTGGAGGGAGAAGCAGTAGAGATTTTCCACGAAACTCTGGAATCACAAGAAGCAGTTCTGCACCCAATAACAACTGACAAGACTACAGTCACAATAGAAAGCTTGTCAACTCTTGAAAATAAGCAATCGGCTTGTTACTCAGAGCAGGTTTTTACCTCAGCAACCAAATCACTTGTCAACCCTGAAGATGCTTATGATGGGGATAAGAATGGTGCTCACTTCTCAACAGATCAGATAACAAAGGAAGATCAATGCACTCAGACAAAGCTAAGTGCTCTCGAATCGATATCTACTCTAGATAATATGGAGAAAAGTGAGGACAAGCTAGGAAAAAATAGTAAAGTCTCAGCTACGAAACTCAGGAAACTTAGATCCTCCCACAAAGCAACCCCTATATGTTTTAAATGATTAAATACACCATTATAGGGAATATATTAGTCTGGAATGTTAGAGGTCATGGAACATCAATGGATAGATTAAAGGCCCTTAAGTTGTCTTATAGGATTGATATTCTATGCTTGATCGAACCCTAGCATGACAAACAGAAATTAAACACTCTGATGCATGAATTAGGTTTCAAATATGCCCTCCCCGCCCAGAATGCAAAAATTTGGATCTTAAGGAACCGTGATTTTAGTATAGTTATTTTAAAGGAATCAGATCAATTTTTGCAGGCCAGAATCTCAGAAAAGGCCACTTCTGATAGTTGGAACTATTTTTTTATCTATGCTAGTGTCAATAGAAAAATGAGGGAAGCTCTTTGGGAAGATTTAAAAACTCCAACCCTGGAACCTTCCATATACATAGGGGATTTTAACACAGTTGTTTCTGTTACTGAATATAAGGGGAGAAAATCCCTACCAGTAAGAAGTATGAAACAGTTTAATGATTTCATAAATACCATGGACTTGCATGAAATCTCTACTGTTGGAAACTCTTTCACATGGAGTAATAATAGATTCAGGAATAAATGCAAGGATCTTTTGTTTCAAAGATTAGACAGGGGCATAAGCAATTTAGACTGGTTGGAACTATTTCCAAACAGCTCAATTCAAGTGCTAAATAGAATGACATCTGATCACTCACCTTTACTACTGTCTGTTCAATCGTCGGAAGAACTGGTACCAAGGCCTTTTATATATCAAGAGATGTGGTCAAATAGACATGACTTCCAGGCCTTAGTGGTTTCAAACTGGAATTTATCATCTCCTTTAAGAGGGATGTATAGGTTAGTGGATAAACTTAAGAGGCTTAAGATCGACATTAAAGAATGGAACAAAAACACCTTTGGAAATGTTAATCAAAATCTGTTAGAAGCTGAGACAAAAGTCAATGAACTGGAAATAAAATTTCAACAATCCCAAGATGAATCAGATTTTGATGAACTAATTAAGTCAAAAGCCTTACTTCTTAGATCCCAGAAAGAAAAAAACATTTTTTTAAAGCAAAAGGCTAGGCTAAATTGGCTTAAGCATGGGGATGGAAATACTAGCTATTTTCACCACACCATTAGGGAAAGGAGAGCAAGATCAAGAATTAGTAAAATCAAAGATGGAAGTGGGAACTGGATTTCAGAACCTCAACAGATTAAAGAAGAAGGAGTTCGATTTTTTAAGGAATTACTTAATGAGGATGCCCCTCAAAAAATAGGATCTTACCTGAACTATTTTCTAAGGGAAATACCTAAAGTAATTACAGAGCAACAAAACCAACTCCTCCTTCAACCTTTCAATATCCAGGAACTCAAATATGCAGTATTCGATTTAAATAAATCTAGTGCCCCTGGATCAGATGGATTCTCCGGTGAATTCTACACCACTTTCTGGGAAACCATTAAAGATGACCTTTTAGAAGCTGCAAATGATTTCATATGTAATGGTAATATCCCAAAAGCCATCTTAAGCACCTGGCTCACCTTAAATCCCCAAACAACCAATCCCAACCTCTTTCTCAGATTTCAGACCCATTAGTCTATCCAATTTTGTTAATAAAGTATTCTAAAAAATGCTAATGGAAAGGATCAAACCACTGATGCATATTCTGATTTCTCCTGAGCATAGTGCCTTTATTAAAGGTAGGGATATAACTGATAATGTCATACAAATGCAGGAGATGACTAGAATTTTTTCTAGGAAATCAAAGGTCTCTAACTTGATAGTAAAACTTGATATGCAAAAGGCTTTTGATAGAGTCTCATGGTATTTCCTGAACTCCATCCTTCTTCATTTTGGTTTTCATGGGAAGCTTGTTAAAATAATCAAGCATAATATAGCTGCTGCTCACTTTTCTATTTTAATCAATGGAGTAACCCCAGGTTTCTTTGCATCTTCTAGGGGCATTAAACAAGGAGATCCACTTTCACCCTTTCTGTATAATTTACTTTCCGAAGCCTTTTCTAGAGGTTTAAAGAAAATTTTTAACATAGGATACCTTCAAAATTTTGGTCTCCCTCCTTCATGTTCCCTCGTTTCCCACTTAATGTATGCTGATGATACAGCAGTTTTTCTTAATACTAAACCTACAAACTTGAAGAGGTTTAAAAATTTTCTGCTAGCATATGAACAAACTTCAGGTCAAAAGGTCAATTTTGCAAAATCTGAATTTTTTGTAGCTCACAACACTCCTTTAGCAACAGTTCAATCTGTAAAGAGGATACTGGGAATGGAAAAAGGTTCCTTCCCATTCAAATATCTAGGAGTCCCTATTTTTTCTAGTCGCAATCTACAGGTACACTACCAACCTCTGCTGGAAAGAATGGAGAAATCAATCAATAACTGGAAGAACAGATGGCTCAACACTGCTGGTAAGATTATATTGATAAATCACTGTTTTATTTCAATTCCCACGCATATTTTCACTGTTTTGAGTCCTCCAAAGATAGTTTTTTAAAAAATGGAGAAAATGGCATCCAGCCTATTTTGGGGGAGTTCAGATAACTTTGATAGGAAAAAGTGGAGGTCTTGGAAAAAAATGAGTCTACCTGTAGAAGAAAATGGAGTTGGTTTCAGGGATTTAAAGGCCATTGTTGATGCTTTTTCATGTGAATTGTGGTGGAAACCGCAAAAAAACTCTACTCAGTGGTCCTCTCTATTATGGTCGCTTCCCGTCTCTTATAAAAAATATCACACATGGTCCAGAATATGTTATATCACAGCTAAGGCAAGCAGTTATTCCAGAGTAATCTATGGTTATGGTGATTGCTCTTTCTGGAATGCTAATTGGACATGAGAGGGAGCTCTGTTTTATAAGTGGCCTCATGAGAGGAATATCCCCTTCGAGGATATTTCACTCAGGTCTTTCATCAATAACAAAGCTTCTTTTCTCCCAAAACTGGAGCCATATTTGGCTACCAATCTATGTGACCTTTTACAGGATGCAAAGCTGGAGTACTCTCATGAGGATTAGCTCGTCTGGACGCCAGCCACTGATGCAAATTTCTCCATACGGTCTGCATACAATATCCTCAGACAGAAAAGGGCAAAAATCAGGCACTTCAATAAGGTTTGGTCCTCTTTCATCCCCAAAAAAATGCCAGTTCTCCTGTGGAGAGCCCTGAATGGATTACTTCCTTTTGATAATATTTTATGTAGGTTAGGATTCTCTTTTGCCTCAAAATGTCCCCTCTGTTAGAATCAGTCTGATACGTTGGAACATTTTTTTTAACTCGTGCCCATCCTCTATTGTTGTATGGCAACGTGTTAATGACCTTTTAAAGCTACAACAATCAGATTTTGGAAATTTGAAGGGTAGAGTTGAGTATTATCTCTCTTTTAAGGCTGAATCCAAGATTCAGTCAAACATTACAACTGCTGCCCTTCTTGTCACAATCTGGTTTCTTTGGATTAAAAGGAACAAAATTATCTTTGAAAATGAATCTTTCTCCCAAGTTGCTTGATTTCATGAAATCAAAGGCATGATCTATCAAATTTTCACAGTCCACCATTTGATAGGCAGTTCAGACAAGCATAAGTACTGGACTTAAGCAAAAATTATTCCTCAAATCTTTCAAAAGAGAAAAAAATCAGTAACTGCTGTGAATTGGAAGAAACCACAATCCGGATATAAAATTAATACTGATGCTACATGGATTAGATGATGCTACATGGATTAGAGGTGGTCTTTCTTCTATTGCTGTGATAGTCAGGAAATGGAATGGGAATGTGGTTAAAATAAGAGCAAATACTTTCCATTCTCCATCTCCTTTACATGCTGAACTCTTTGCCATTCAATGTGGATATGATATTTGCTCTGAACTAGCTCTAAATATTTGTGTGTTGGAATCAGATTGTTTAGTGGCTGTTAAGGGTATTCAAAACCCCATGAGTTCCCCTTGGAGAACTTATTCCACCTGCAGCTCCCTTAATTTAAAACACCACAAATACCCAATTCAACATATCCCTAGGGAGGCAAATAGTGCTGATGACTTCCTGGCAAAATATGCTTTAGAAAATAACCTCCACGGTGATATAGATTTTCAGGCAGCCCCCCTTTTTCTTAGGGGACTGCTAACTCTTGATTGCAGTGGTTTTCCTGTGATTAGAGTAGGTGCTTGAAAATTTACTATCTCTTACTCCATGTTTTGACACATATCAGAGTATTCATCTCAAATGTAATGCAATTTTTTAAAATTAGAATAGAGACTTCTGTTTCTTCCTGTTTGCTTTCCTCAGGTATTCATGCAAGAAAGTGGGAAGAACTTTTGTTCTTAACAGAAAGAACCCTGCTGGCCTTTGGATCTCCACCATCAGAACCTGGACCGGGCTCTTTTTATTGCAATGAAAGGTGTTGCCTGGCCAAAGGGAAGAATTAACACATGGGGTGGAGATTCTTCCTTTTGGAATCGTAACTACCTTTCCAAATATATTTTTCCTACATTCCAAATCCGATGTAGAATTATAGATTTCTCTCTTGAGGAAAATATATTGTCGTTATGTAAGACACACTCGAAATCTATGTACTCTTGGTTACTACACAGGCCTGGGGAACCTTAATAAAATATCCCTCACCTACGGGTGTTTAAATTTAAAAAAAAAAGAATTTTAAAATGCTCAATTTAGGGGACAACAGTACAAGACAATTAATTTCAAGGGATATTGGAAGTATTTACAAAACTCCTATGGAATTGGGGAATTCCAAAATTATTGGACCGATAATGCATTTTTAAAGTTTGAGAATTAGAATTTCAAAATTTTTCATTATCGGAACAAAGAAAAATTGCATTATCGTGATTCACGATGAGGCCCTCGCGAGGACAGCGCAACTCGCGACGCTGCCCTCACGAGGCCATCGCGACTCGCTACCACTTCTTACTTGGTACTTAGAAAAAAATTTTCTTATTCCTTCTCTTGTCCAAGTCTTTCCTTCTCGACTCTAAGCCTTTCTCCCATCGAAATTCCAATGCATTGCCTTTAAAATTTCAACAAAATCATAAAAAAACAACCCGTGAAAAGCATAAAGCAAAACAATGGAACATAATGATAAAATCCAAAACCAAACAACATCAACGGAGAGTCACGAATGATGATCCAGATGATCAAAACTAAGTTTATTTAATGTCTTCGGCACGACTTACTCCCTCTTCTTGTCTTTTACTCACAAACCGGATCGAGGAGATCAATGTCCTCTCCTTTTCCCGACACAAAATTCTCGTGGTAAGGTTTCAAACGTTATCCATTAACCTTGAAAGTATTTGACTTAGCTTGATCTAGAATCTCCACTGTGCCACGCGAGAATACCTTAACCACCTCAAAAGGACCAATCCATTGGGACCTCAACTTACCTCAGAATAGGCGAAGGTGAGATTGGAATATGAGGACCTTTTGACTAACGTCAAAGTCCTTCCTAATGATCATCTTGTCGTGCCACACCTTTGTCTTCTCTTTATAGATTTCGTCGTTATCATAGGACTCCCTCTAGATCTCATCCAAGTCATCAAATTGTAACTTCCTATGCAAGCCGGCCTCATCTATATTAAGATTGAATTCTTTGACTGCCAAGTAAGCCTTATGTTAAATTTCCACTGGTAGGTGACAGGGCTCACCAAACACTAACTGGTATGGTGACTGGGAAGTCATTGTTGTACCTCTCAAAGTTAATACTTATAAGCCCTAAATGCTTCCTATCTACAATTAAGTAGATAATGGCAAGTCGGGGTCGTCCACGAGAAGAGGGATCTTTTTAAGAGTTTTAAACATATAAAGGAGAAAACATACTAAGCACATACATACATAGATATTTAACATCGTTGGCATGACTCACTTCCCTCCTTAGAGCTTACTCACAAATCGGATCGAGGAGATCAACGTCCTCTCCTTTTTTCGGTATAAAAGTCTCGTGGTAAGGTGTCAAATGTTGTCCATTAACCTTGAAGGTTTTGGACTTAGCTCGATCTAGAATCTCCACTGCACCATGTGGGAATACGTTAACCACCTCAAAAGGACCGATCCATCGGGACCTTAACTTACCTGGGAATAGGCGGAGGCGAGATTGAAATAGGAGGACCTTTTGACCAACATCAAAATCCTTCCTGATGATCATTTTGTCGTGTCACGCCTTTGTCTTCTCTTTGTCGATCTCGGTATTCTCATAGGACTCCCTCCAGATCTCATCCAGTTTATCCAATTGTAACTTCCTATGCAAGCCGGCTTCATCTACATCAAGATTAAACTCTTTGACCGCTCAGTAAGCCTTGTGCTGAATTTCCACCGGTAGATGACAGGGATTACCAAACACTAACCAGTATGGGGACATACCAATTGGTGTCTTGTAAGCCATCCTATACGCCCACAAGGCATCATTCAACCGAGAACTCCAATCCTTCTGGTTAGGGTTAACCATTTTTTTAAGGATGGACTTGATTTCCCGATTGGAAACTTTGGCTTGCCCGTTGGTTTGTGGGTGATAGGCGGTGGATGTCTTGTGAGTGACGCCATACTTCTTTAAGAGTGCCGCGATGGTCCGATTGCAAAAATGGGTGCCACGGTCAGTAATCAAGGCTCGGGGTACCCCAAACCTAGAAAAGATATTATCTTCCAAGAATTCTGCAACCACTTTAGAATCGTCAGTCCTAGTGGGTTTTGCTTCAGCCCACTTCAACACATAATCAACAGCAAGAAGAATGTACAAAAATCCATAAGAACTAGGGAAAGGCCCCATAAAGTCAATACCCCAAACATCAAAGATTTCACAATACAAAATAGGTCTTTGGGGCATTTCATTCCTAGTGGAGATATTTCCTACTCTCTGGCATTCATCACAAGATTTTCAAAAGGTTTATGCATGCTTATTCAACGTAGGCCAATAAAACCCACTCTCTAAAACTTTCCTAGCGGTTCTCTTTGCTCCAAAATGACCGCCACATGCATGAGAATGACAAAATTCAAGAATTGAGTGTACTTCACTATCAAGGATACATCTCCTAACAACTTGATCCGTACAATGTCTCCACAAAAAGGGATCATCCCACACATAATACTTAGCATCACTCTTTAATTTATCTTTTTGGGCCTTAGAAAAATGAGAAGGGAACTTACCGGCAACAAGAAAATTTACAATGTCGGCATACCACGGTTGGAGATCTCTAATGGTGAACAATTGTTCATCAGGGAATTCCTCCCGTAGTTGCTCCTTCATTGCGGGGTTTACCTCAATGTCTTCCCCCGGAGTCAACATGATCGGCCACAAGGTTTTCCGCACCCTTCTTGTCCCGCACCTCCAACTTAAATCGCTCAAAAGCAAGATCCACCTAATCAATCTTGGCTTGGCCTCTTTCTTCGTCATTAAATGATGAAGCGCTGCATGGTCAGTGTACACAATAACTTTTGTACCAAGCAAGTAAGATCAAAATTTTTCTGAAGAGAATACCACTGCTAGCAACTCCTTTTCAGTGGTGGAGTAGTTCCTTTAGGCTTCATTTAGGGATATGGATGCATATTAAATGGCGTGAGGCGCTCTCCCCACCCTTTGACCAACAACGGCTCCAATGGCGTAGTCACTCGCATCGCACATTATCTCAAAAGGCAATGACCAATCCAGGGGTTGTATGATAGGGGCCGAGACTAACCTTCCCTTCAATGTATCGAAGGCCCCTTTACACCCCTCATCCATCACAAATTCCACCTCCTTTTGCAACAACTTGCATATAGGAGATGCTATCTTTGAGAAGTCCTTGATGAACCGGCGATAGAATCCTACATGGCCAAGAAAAGAGCGCACTTCGCGCACATTAGTAGGATAAGGCAAAGTTTGAATCGTGTCTATCTTTGCCTTGTCAACCTCAATACCCTTAGAGGAGACAGCATGGCCTGAGACAATACCTCTCTCTACCATAAAGTGACATTTCTCATAATTTAGTACCAGATTAGTTTCAATGCAACGTTTAAGAACTTGCGCTAAATTTGCTAAACAATTGTTAAAGGAATTACCATGAATGGTGAAATCTTCCGTAAACACCTCAAAAATATTTTCAAAAAATTCTGAGAAAATGCTTACCATACACCTTTGGAAAGTTGCGGGGGCGTTACATAACCCGAAAGGCATGCGTCGGTAAGGGAACGTACCAAAGGGGCACGTGAAGGTGGTCTGCTCTTGGTCTTCCGGGGCGATAGCCACTTGAAAATACCCCGAGTACCCATCCAAAAAGAAATAAAAATGATGGCTTGCTAACCTCTCAAGCATTTGATCAATGAATGGCAACGGGAAGTAATCCTTCCGGGTTTCCGCATTCAATCTCCGGTAGTCAATGCAAACTTGCCACCCGTTTTGAACTCGGGTGGGCACCATTTCACCCTTCTTATTTTTTACTACCGTCATTCCACTCTTCTTGGGTACCACCTGAGTTGGGCTCACCTATTTGCTATCCGAGATTGGATACATCATGTCTGCTTGAAGCAACTTGAGGATTTCCGCCTTCACCACATCTATCATAGGCGGGTTCAAATGGCGTTGGGGTTGTCGGACGGGTCTCGCATCTTCTTCCAACAAGATTATGTGCATACAAGTGGATGGACTTATGCCTTTGATGTTGGCAATAGTCCATCCAATTGCTTCCTTGTTCTCCCGCAACACCACCAACTTTTCTTCTTGCTCCTTGGTGAGCTTGCTCGAAATGATAACCGGAAGCGTCTCCCCTTCCCCAAGAAATGCATACTTGAGGTCATTTGGCAAAGGTTTAAGGACAAGCACCGGGGCTTTCACAAGTGAGGGGAGGAATTCCGGTTCCTCGGGTTCCTCTAGGAGTAGAGGAGGAAGTTTTGAGACACTCGGTCTCATTTCTTCAAGCAGGTTCAAATCCTCAAAGCTCTCCTTCAAGTTAGTGCTCATAGAATATACATTGTGGGCATCATTAACATCACATTGCAAAGCAACTAACAAATAATCTTCACCACTTAGTTCAAAAACATCTTGCACAACTTCTTCAACAACATCTAGGGCATGGCAGGCATGTTCTTCACTAGGATACTTCATAGAGTCATTTATGTTAAAATCTACTTTTATTCCGTCAAACTCCATGGTGAGGGTACCCTTATGCACATCAATCATTGTCCTAGATGTTTTCAAAAATGGCCTCCCCAACAGAATCGGGGCGGTATGTTTATCATGCTCCATGTCAAGGACATAAAAATCCATGGGGAAAACTAAGGAATCCACCTTAACCAACACATCCTCGACAATACCCTTAGGGTATGCACTAGAACGATTGGCCAATTGGATTACCACCCCGGTTTTGTGCAATGTACCCAAGTTGAGGTTTTCATAAAAAGAGTAAGGAATCACATTTATAGATACACCTAAATCAAGAATAGCTTTTTCAAAATGTGTATTTCCTATTATGCACGGGATCATGAACATGCCAGGATCACTACATTTAGGAGATAGCTCTTTTTGACACAAGGCGGAAACATGCTCACTTTTTCCATTTTTCAACTTATTCTTGGCCCTTTGTTTTCTATTCAAAACACACAATTCCTTAAGAAATTTAGCATATCTAGGAATTTGTTCAATGGCATTCAAGAGTGGAATGTTTACCTCACATCTACGAAAGACTTCGTAGATGTCCTTGTTGTCCTCCTTCCTCCTTTGGTCTTCAAGGCTTCCGGAAATGGGGGTTCCAGCACATATGGAGGGATCTCCACCATCTTTGCTCTTTTGTGTGGAGGAGATGAAGGTTCCAGGATGGAGGTTGACTTCAGTCTCAGTGGCAATGTCTCAAACTCGATTTCTTCTTCCTTGCCCTTGTTGGCTAACTCTTTGGTATTCTTCTCACGGGCTTCTTCCTTCTCAACTTCTTTTTCAAACACCTCAATCCTCTTGGGCTCCTCTTCAACAACTTTATAACCTGGTGGAGTACTGACCTCTCTACCACTTCTCAAAGCGATAGCACTTGCATTTTGCCTAGGATTGATTTCCGGTTGGGAAGGTAGTTTACCCTTTTCCCGAGCTTCCATCCGGTTCACCATTTGGGCTATTTGGCTCACTTGGGTTTCCAAGTTCTTGATGCTTGCTTTAGCCTCATCTTGAAATTTTTCACTTTTTTCCGCACTCATGCCCAACCGGTGAATGGCTTACAACACCTCATCCTTGGATAGCCCCGAGCCCTCCCCTTGGTCTCGGGGTTTGTCTTGAAGCCTTTGGAATTGTTGTTGAGGTGGCCTATATTGTTGTTAAGGGGGCCGGTATGGTTGAGAGTAGTAGCTTCCTTGAGGGTTCCCATACCGGAGGTTCGGGTTATCACAATTCCCCGAATTGTATGACCGGTTTTGGTACCCTTGGTTGCCTTGATATCCTTGATTCCCGTGATACCCCATGGCACTCACTTCTTCAACGTAGTCCTCTTACAAGGTCAGGCAAGTGTCCGTAGGGTGCGCCATGTAGCAAATTTCACATGATTTAACTTGTGGCGCATTTCCTCCGGGCTTTGTCATAAAAGTTTTCACCATGGATGTGAGGGCCAAAACTTGATCCTCTAGCTTCTTACTATTGGAAAAATCACTCGTGGGCATCGGGTTTCTCCTTCTCAAATCGGCCCTTGAGCTAAAGTTTTGGGATTCTTCCGCTAGCTTCTCGTACAATTGCATGGTCTCGGCGGATGTTTTGTTCCCAAGGGTGCCACCACAAGAACTTCTAACCAACCTTTGGTCCTAATCAAGAAGGCCATTATAGAAGTAATACACCAAATCTCCCTCCGAATAATCATGGTAGGGGAAACTTGCAAGGAGCTTCTTGAACCTCTCCCAATAGTCGAAGAGAGACTCTTCATGCCACTGAAGAATGTTGCTTATGTCCTTCTTCAAGGTGACGGACCTCAAGGCCAGGAAGTACTTGGCTAGAAACTTTGTTTTCATATCAAGCCAACTCTTGATGCTCTTGGGCGGTAGGTAGTGGAGCCAATCTCTTGTACCATCCCTCAGTGTGAAGTGGAATGCCTTCAGTTTATAAAAATCTTCATCCACTCCATGGGGGACCGTACCACCACACAAGAAATGAAACTCGGTGAGGTGCTTGTTAGCATTCTCCCCTTGCCTACCAAGGAAGGTGGGTAGCATGTTGATGAACCCGGCCTTTAGCTCAAAATGCCCATTTGGTCCAACCACGGGGTACTCGATACACATCGATTGTTGATCGAGGTTGGGAGCCATGACGTCTCTCAACAAGGGTTGCCCCAAGGGGATCTCTCTTTGGGGGAAAGGAGGATGGCGAGGTTCCCCTCTCAGATGCTCATCTTCGTGCTCGATTTGATGTTCCATTGATGAAGATGTATCCGCAAAATGGTCACTAGGAGGGGTGTTATTCACACTTTCCAAAGAAAGCCTCCTATCCCATCTCAAATTCAACTTCAACTCGGGGTCGTAGTGTAAGGGTTCTTGGGAACAGGATCGCGTGCGAACCATACACCAAGAACTCGAACAATACATCTCCAAGCCAAGCAAAAATGGCAAATCAACTAAGAAATCCAAATAAAACCAAACTAACAAATATTTACAAATAGCACATAATCACACATAATATGCCTAAACACTTAAAAATAAATGCCTCTTCCCCGGCAGCGGCGCCAAAATTTGGGAAGTCATCGCCGTCCTTTCAAAGTTAATACTTTTAAGCCCTAAATGCTTCCTATCTACAATTAAGTAGATAATGGAAAGTCAGGGTCGTCCACGAGAAGAGGGATCTTTTTAAGGGTTTTTAACATATAAAGGAGAAAACATACTAAGCACATACATACATAGATATATATAAAAGTATGTAAACAAGGGAGGGTTTTGGTTGAGAGTTGTTCCTAAGTTAACAAATTAAAATACAACAACTAGCAAAGCAATAGAACAATGCTAATCATGCAATACAACTAATAGTAAGATGAAAATAACAATTTACGGAACCTTATGCAACTTATTTACTACTTTCACTACTTTTTGTCAAGGCGAAACTTCTATCCTTCTTAGATAGTAGTTTGCAAGAGTGAATTCGACATCTCTTGTCAAACCTCACCAATGACTCCCGTAGTCGAAACACGACTCAAGGTATCCCATTGATGGCATTTAGCACAAAGAATCAACAAGCTCAGAAACACTTATAAACACTACACCGCGCCTAAGAATTTAACCGATTTATGCATTTACACAAGATTGGTCAAGAACGATCGACATTCATAGACTTCTCTCGTTTACTACAAACGACAAACATGACAAAGAGTTCAACATTATCATATCCACCTAAAAATAATCAATCCATCAACACAATCAAAAGCTCTAAATCATACTCATATATTCCTAACAAGAAAAGGGGGGAAATCTACCCACTTCCCCCAAACCCTAGCAAGCAATTTATACAAGTATTTCATATAATCAAGATTTCAACAACATTAATGATATCAACAAACACATTCAATGCTCCATAAATACACAATAGTAAGAGCAATAAATAAGCTACAAATAGTTCTTAGGACATGGGTTTGGAAGCCTTAGTCAATTTTTCCCAAGAGATAGATTAGCTACAAGAGTTCATGCTAATCAATGCTAAACAACTAATCATAAAAAAAAGAGAAATCAAGGATGAAAAATGGAAGAAAAGGGGTTTGAAACAGTACAAAAATCGCAGCTGGAAGAGAGTATGAATGAGAGGAAAAAGAATGGTATTTATAGTACAAAGAAGATAAGTCAAAATTCTGGCCACCTGTTGGTCGCGACTCGCGACGGTCATCGCGACGAGACCATCGTAATTCGCAACGGGTGCCAGAATTTTGCATTGTGTCTTTTTCTTCTTCTTGTGGCATGCAGTCATCTTCATAATCATCCCTCTCAATCTCCAAGTCTTCAACGGCTCCAAAAATGGTCTTCAATGGCCTCCGGTCTTCATGTCTTCGAAGCGAGTCCTCAAAAGTTTTTGAAAGTGTAGTCTTCAATGGCCTCCGGTCTTCATTGCTTCCGTGTTCTTCCCTTGTCACACAAAATCCACTTAGAAGAGGTAAACGAGCATAAAGTTGCTCTTACCCCTCCTAAGAGAATTTCAAGGTAAAACACAAGCTCTCGATAATAAAAGAGCACAAAAGTGACCCTAAATAGTACTAAATTATGCATATAAAATGGACACATCAGTGACATACCGATTGGTGTCTTGTAAGCCATCCTATACGCTCACAAGGCATCATTCAACTGAGAACTACAATCCTTCCATTTAGGGTTAACCATCTTTTGAAGTATGGACTAGATTTCCCGATTGGAAACTTTGGCTTGCCCGTTGGTTTGTGGGTGATAGGCGGTGGATGTCTTGTGATTAATTCCATACTTCTTCAAGAGTGCCTCTATGGTCCGATTGCAAAAATGTATGCCACGGTCGGTAATCAAGGGTACCCCAAACCTAGAAAAGATGTTATCTTTCTGGAATTCTATAACCACTTTAGAATTGTCAGTCCTAGTGGGTTTTTCTTTAACCCACATCGACACATAATCAACGGAAAGAAGAATGTATGTAAAGCCATAAGAACTAGGGAAAGGTCCCATGAAGTCAATACCCCAAACATAAAAGATTTCACAATATAGCATAGCTTTTTGGGGCATCTCATTTCTAGATGAGATATTTCCTATTCTTTGACACTTGTCATAAGCCTTAAAAAATATGTATTCATGCTTATTCAAAGTATGCCATAAAAAACACTTTCCAAGAATTTCCTAGCGGTACTTTTAGCTCCAAAATGACCCCCGCATGCTTAAGATTGACAAAAAGTGAGAATTGAATGTACTTCATTATTGGGGAAACATCTCCTAACAACTTGGTCTACACAATGCTTCCAGAAAAAGGGATCATCCCACACATAATATTAGGCATTGCTCTTTAGCTTATGTTTCTGTGCTTTAGAAAAGTGAGGAGGAAATTTACCAGAGACAAGAAAGTTAACAATGTCGGCATACCATGGTTGGAGGTCCCTGATAGCGAACAATTGTTCATCGGGGAACTCCTCCCGTAATTGCTCCTTCATTAATAGATTTACCTCATTATCTTGGTAGGGTGCCAACCGGCTTAGGTTATCAGCCACGAGGTTCTCCGCGCCTTTCTTTTCTTGAACCTTTAACTCAAATTCACTTAGGAGCAGGATCCACCTAATCAATCTTGGCTTAGCCTCTTTCTTCGTCATTAAATGATGAATCGCCGCATGTTCAGTGTACACAATAACTTTTGTACCAAGAAAGTAAGATTGAAATGTTTCCAAAGAAAATACCACTGCTAGCAACTCCTTTTCGGTGGTGGAATAGTTTCCTTGGGCTTCATTGAGAGACATGGATGCATAGTAGATGGAGTGGGGCGCTCTCCCCACCCTTTGACCAAGTACCACTCCAACGGAATAATCACTAGCATCACACATACTCTAAAAAGGCAACGACTAATCCGGGGGTTGTATAATAGGGGCTAAAACTAACCTTCCTTTCAATGTATCGAAGGCCCCTTTACAACCCTCATCCATAAAAAAAATCCACCTCTTTTTGCAACAACTTGTATAAATGGGATGCTATCTTTGAGAAGTCCTTGATGAATCGGCAATAGAATCCTGCATGGCCAAGAAAAGAGCGCACTTTGCGCACAGTAGTAAAATAAGGCAAAGTTTTAATTGTGTCTATCTTTGCCTTGTCAACCTTAATGCCCTTAGAGAAGACAACATGGCCAAATAAAATACCCTGCTCTACCATAAAATGACACTTCTCATAATTTAACACAAGATTAGTATAATGCAACGTTTAAGAACTTGTGCCAAGTTTGCTAAACAGCTGTCAAAAGAATTACCATGAATTGTGAAATCTTCCATGAATACCTCGACAAATGTTTCAAACAATTTAAGAAAATGCTTACCATACACCTTTGGAAAGTTGCGGGGGTGTTACATAAACCGAAAGGCATGCGCCAGTAATCGAACGTACCAAAGGGGCACGTGAAGGTGGTCTTTTCTTGGTCTTCTAGGACGATAGCCACTTGAAAATACCCTGAGTACCCATCAAAAAAACAATAGAAGGGGTGGCTTGCTAACCTTTCAAGCATTTTATCTATGAATGGCAATGGGAAGTGATCCTTCCGGGTTTCCGCATTTAGCCTCTGGTAGTCAATGCAAACGCGCCACCTATTTTGAACTCGGGTGAGCACCATTTCTCCCTTCTCATTTTCAACCACCGTCACCCCACTCTTCTTGGGTACCACTTGAGTTGGACTCAACCACTTGCTATCCGAGATTAGATAGATCATGCCCGCTTGGAGTAACTTGAGGATTTCCGTCTTCACCGCCTCAATCTTTGGTGGGTTGAAATGGCATTCGGGTTGCCAGACGGGTCTTCCATCATATTACAACAAGATTATATGCATGCAAGTTAATGGACTTATGTCTTTGATGTCGGAAATAGTCCATCCAATTTCTTCCTTGTTCTCATGCAACACCACCATCAATTTTCCTTCTTGCCCCTTGGTAAGCTTGCTTGAAATGATGACCGGAAGTGTCTTCCCTTCCCCAAGAAATGAGTACTTAAGGTCACTTGGTAATGGTTTAAGCTCAATCACCAGAGCCTTCACAAGTGATGGGAGGAATTCTGATTCTTCGGGTTCCTCTAAGACTAGAGGGTCGGGACTTTGCACCACTTCCTCAAGAATGCTTAACTCCTCAATGCTTTCCTTCAAGTTAGTACTCATGGAATATACAAGACATGCATTTTTAACATCATTTTCAAAAGAAACTAACAAGGAATCATCACCACTTAATTTTAAAACATCTTGCACCACATTGTCAAAAAAATCATTAGCATGACATGAATACTCTTCAAGAGGATACTTCATAGAGTCATTTATGCTAAACTCTACTATAATCCTATTAAATTCCATGGTAAGGGTACCATTATGCACATCAATGATGGTCCTAGAGGTCTTCAAAAAATGGTCTCCCCAATAGGATTGGGGTGGCATGCTTATCGTGCTTCATGTCTAGGACATAAACATCCGCGGGGAATATTAAGGAATACACCCTAACCAACACATCCTTGATGATACCCTTAGGGTATACACTAGAACAATCGGCTAGTTGGATTACCACCCCGGTTTTGTGTAAAGTACCAAGATTGAGGCTTTCATACAAAGAATAAGGAATCACATTTTTCGATGCACCAAAGTCAATCATTGCTTTTTCAAAATGTGTATTTCCTATCATGCAAGGGATCGTGAACATGCCAGGATCGCTACATTAAGGGGGTAACTCCTTTTGGCACAAAGCGGAGACATGTTCACTTCTCCCATTTTTAAGCTTGTTGTCCGTTCTTTGTTTCCTATATATTACAAATAATTCTTTCAAATATTTTGCATAGCTAGGAATTTTTTCAATCGCATTCAAAAGAGGGATATTTACCTCACACATACAAAAGACTTCGTAGATGTCCTTGTTGGATTCCTTCCTCCTTTTGCCTTTTAGAGCTTTCGGGAACGGTGGCTCCGGCACATATGGAGGAATCTCCACTACTCTTTCCCTTCCTTGCTTGCTCCTTGGCTTCCTCTTCATTCTCCTCTTTCCCTTCTTTCTCAAGTATTTCAAGCTTCCTAGGTTCATCCTCAACAACATCACCAACCGTGGGAGAGTCAACCTCTTTACCACTTCTCAAAGAAATAGCACTTGCATTTTGTCGAGGGTAGATCTCCGGTTGGGAGGGTAGCTTACACTTTTCCCAGGCTTCTATCCGATTCACCACTTGACCTGTTTGGCTCACTTGAGTTTCCAAGTTCTTGATACTCGCCTTGGCTTCATCTTGGACTTCTCACTTTTTTCCACGCACATGCACAACCGGTGAATGGCTTGCATCACCTCATCCTTTGTTATCCCCGAGCTCTCCCCTTGGTCTCATGGTTTGTCTTGGAGCCTTTGAAATTGTTATTGAGGTGGCCTATATTGTTGTTGAGGAGGCCGATATGGTTGAGGGTTTTGGCTTCCTTGAGGGTTTCCATACCAGAGGTTTGGGTTATCATGATTTCCCGAATTATACGGTTGGTTTTGGTACCCTTGATAACCTTGGTAGCCTTTCCCACCTTGATATCCTTGGTTGCCTTGGTAGCCTTGATAGCCCATGGCACTTACCTCTTCAACATAATCCTCTTGCCAAGTGGGGCAAGTGTCCGTAGGATGCACCAAGTAACAAATTTCAAATGATTTAACATGTGGCGCATTCTCAGGCTTCACCATCAATGATTTGACCATAGATGCAAGGGCCGAGACTTGATCCTCGAGCTTTCCACTATTTGAAGAATTGCTTGTGGGCATTAGATTCCTCCTTCTCAAATTGGCCCTTGAGCTAAAGTTTCTCGATTCTTCTGCTAGCTCTTGGTATAATTGCATGGCCTCGGAGGATGTTTTGTTCCCAAGGGTGCCACCACAAGAACTTCTCACTAACCTTTGATCTTTATGAAGGAGGCCATTATAGAAGTAATTGACCAAATCCCCCTCCGAATAACCCTGATAAAGGCAACTCGCAAGAAGTTTCTTGAACCTCTCCCAATAGTCGAAGAGAGATTCTACATGCCATTGGAGGATGTTTCTTTTGTCCTTCTTCAAGGCGGTGGATCTAGAGGCCGGAAAGTATTTGGCTAGAAACTTCATTTTTATACCAAGCCAACTCTTAATGCTCTTGGGCAGTAGCTAGTGGAGCCAATATCTTGCACCATCCCTTAGTGTGAATGGGAATGCCTTCAACTTGTAGAAATCTTCATCCACTCCATGGGGGACCGTACCATCACACAAGAAGTGGAATTCGGTGAGGTGTTTGTTGGCATTCTTCCCCTGCCTACCAAGGAAGATGGGTAGCATGTGGATGAACCCGGGCTTTAGCTCAAAGTGCCCGTTCGGTCTAACCACGGGATACTCGATGCACATCGGTTGTTGATCGAGGTTGGGGGCCATGATGTCTCTTAGAAAAGCTTGCCCCAAAGGAATTTCTCTTTGGTGGAGAGGAGGAGCTTGCCCTTGGAGAGGAGGATGCTCATCTTCGTGCTAAATTTAATGCTCCATAAAGGAATATGTATCCACAAAATGATCACTAGGAGAGGTGTTATTCACACTTTCCAAAGAAAGCCTCCTAGCCCATCTCAAATTCAACTGCAACTTGGGGTCGTAGTGTAGGGGTTCTTGTGAAGAGGATCGCGTACGAACCATACACAAGAACTTGAAAAATACGTCTCCAAGCCAAGTGAAAATGGAAAATCAACTAAACAAATCAAAACAAAAGCAAACTAACACATATTTACAATTAGAATATAATCACACATAATATGGCCAAACACTTAAAAATAAATGTCTCTTCCTCGGCAGCGGTGCCAAAATTTGGGAGGTCGTCATCGTACCTCTCAAAGTTAATACTTTTAAGCCCTACCACTTCCTATATACAATAAAGTAGATAATGGTAAGTTGGGGTCATCCATGAGATGAGGGATCGTTTCAAGTGTGTAAACATACATAGAAGAAGACATACTAAGCATATACATAAATAGACATATATATAAGCATGTAAACATTGGGGGGGAGGGGGTTAGGTTGTTTGATCCTAAGCTATCAAATTGAAATACAAAAACTAGAAAAGCAAGAGAACTATGCTAATCATGCAATACAACTAAAGATACGATATAAATGATAATTAACGGAGCCTTGGGGTCAATTGATTTCAACTTCCAAACTTTATATAGCTCATTGATTCATTCACTCATTCAATTACATTTATTGTCTATGGGGAATGTTATCACTTCTAATTCAAAGTTCAACATTCATTCCTCCTTAAGAGTAGTTTGCAAAGACAAACAATGGCCATTTTCAAACCTCATAGATGATCACCCTAGACAAACAACATCATATGGGTGTTTCATCAATGGCATTTCACCCAAAGGACCATAGGTTTGATAATAACAAGTCTTCTACCAAAGACATAGTCATTTAACCAAACAAAGCATTCATTAGATTAAACTAAGAACAAACAACATTCAAGGTTCAACCTTTCCTTGCATCTATATGACAAAAATGAGAACAAACCACATTAACATACTCATCTAGCAAGAATCACCCCACATTATACACAAGAAGTTCTAAATCCATGCTCTTGGATTTCCACATCAAATGAGTTAAGAAATTTGCAACTTTCCTAACACCCTAACATTTCAATCTTACAAACATTTCATATACTCAAACAACTCATGGTATAAATGAGGTAAAACACAACATTAATGGCATAATAAATGCTCTCCAATAAATTTTCATAAATGAGCAAACATAGATCTTACTACATAAGCTTGGAAGCTTCATCAATTGCTCCCAAGAACTAGATTTAGATAAAATAGTTCATACTAATTAATGCTAAACAACCAAACATAATACAAGAGATTGTAAAGATGAGAAGGGAAGAAAATAGGGTTTTAAAAAATAGTAAAAATGCAGGTGAAGAAGATTGTGAATGAGAGGAAGGAGAGTGCTATTTATAGTACAAAAATGATAAGGTGAAATTCTGGCAACCCGTTGGTCACGACCTGCGACAGGCTCATTGTGACTCATGACAGGCTCGTCGCGACTCACGACAGGCTCATCGCGACTCATGACAGGCTCATTGCGACTCACGACAGGCTCATCGCGACTCACGACAGGCTCGCGACGAGACCATCGCAACTCGTGATGGGTGCCAGAATTTTGCCTTGTTTCCTTTTCTTCTTCTTGTGGTATGCATTCATCTTCATAGCAATTCCTCTCATTTTTCAAGTCTTCAATGTCTCCAAAAATGGTCTTCAATAGCCTCCGGTCTTTATGTCTTTGAAGAAAGTCTTCAAAAGTCTTTGAAAATGTGATCTTTAATGGCCACTAGTGTTCATGCCTCCGTGTTCTTCCCTTGTCACGCAAAATCCACTTGAAGAGGTATAAGAGCGTAAAGTTTCTCTTACCCCTCCAAAGAGAATTTCAAGGTAAAATACAAGCTCTGGACAATAAAAGAGCACAAAAGTGACCCAAAATAGTAGTAAATTATGCATATAAAATGGACATATCACCAACTCCACCATTTTCAGATGTTTTGATGGAGATAAGGGAGGAGCCAAAAGACAATCCAAAGCCTCCTAACCACCCAACTCCATTTAAATCATCTCCACCTCAACAAAACTTTCCTCTTGAAAGTTTTATACCCCCACCTCTCTGCTTTTGGATACTCATGGTGAAGGGGTTCAAGCCTTCACCATATGGATACCATTAGGACCGTGCCGACGACCTTAAATATAAGGAGTTTTTTCTTGCCGATGACGTAAATATATTCAGCCTTTATTTTGGTTTTTTTTGTTTAGTTTGTGTTATTTTGTCTTGTTCTTTTTACAATGTGTTTTTTTGTGATTTTGTAGCAAAGTTAAGTGCATTTCATTTGAGGAGATGAAGGAATGAGATCAATGAGAATGGGAAGAAAGCTTGGAATATTGGTAAGAAAAGATTGAATTCTTTCTAAGTGTTGGGAAATCCTGTGGTCGCGAGTCGCGATAGAGTGGTCACAAGTCGCGAATGTTATTAGTAATTTGTGTTAAAAATAAGCTCCCGACCTCCACTTTTCGTGATTTGCAATAAGCCCGTTGCGTGTCCTGACTAACGAGTTCTCGAGACATTAGGTCCTTGAGTCTAGAAGCCCTCGGCTCGAACTGAAGCCCTCGAGGCCGCAAGCCCTCGAGTCGAGCTGAACCCAAAAGTCCACCATCTCTTGAGATGTCACCATCTCGAGACCTAGAGTTCTCTAGGCCAGAAGCCCATGAGAACCACTTACCCCTCGAGCTGAAGCCCTCGAGATGTTATCCCCTTGAAACCTCGGGGGAGGCGGTCGTCGTACCTCTCAAAGTTAATATTTATAAGCCCTTTTTGCTTACTTTCTACAACTAGGTAGATAGCGGCAAATCGGGGTCGTCCACGGGAAGAGGGATTTTCTCTAGCATTTAAGCACAAATGGCTGATATTATGCTAGGAGTAAATATATACACACACATAAAAGTGAGTAAATAGGGGGGGTTTGGTTGGTTGTGGTTTTCCTAAGTTACGAAAGTAAAAAGATAAGATAACTAGCAAAGTCAAGTGACTATGCTAATCATCAAACAAAACTAAGAAAAAGGGGTTTAAAACTATAAAGATAAAAAAACCTTGGGGGCAAGGGATATCCACTTCCAAACCTAATGTAGATCATTGAACCATTCACTCATTCTATCACATTCATTACATGACTTAACATTAACATACCCATCTAGCAAGAATCACAACACGTTATGCACAAAAGTTCTAAGTTCATGCTCATAAATTTTCATGCAAAGGAGCTATGGAATTCGTCACGTTCCTAACACCTAACCAATTCAATCATACAAACACTTTCTATTCTCAAACAACTCATGGCATAAATGAAGTGAAACACACCAGCAAGAATGCACAAATGCTAAATAACAAATGCTTCAAGGATGAGTAAAACCATCTATTCACTACTTCAACTACTTGTTGTGAAGATAAATCTTCTATCTTTCTTAGGTAGTAGTTTGCAAGAGTGAATTCGACATCTCTTGTCAAACCTCACCAATGACTCCCTTATTGCTAAGAGTATCCCATTGATGGCATTTAGCACGAAGAATCAACAAGCTTAGCAACACTTATGAACACTACACTGTGCCTAAGCATTTAACCAATTCATGCATTTGCACAAGATTAGTCAAGAACGATCGACGCTCATTGACCTCTCTCGTTTGCTACCTAAAACAAACATGACGAAGAGTTCGACATCATCACATTCATCTAGCAATCATCAATCCATCAACACAATCAAAAGCTCTAAATCATACTCACATATTCCTAACAAGAAAAAGGGGGAAATTAACCCAAATCCCCCAAACCCTAGCAAGCAATTCATACAAGTATTTCATATGCTCAAGCTTTCAACAACATTAATGATATCAACAAACACATTCAATACCCATAAATGCATAATAGCAAAAGCACCAAATAGATAGATAAAAATGGTTCTTACTATATAGAAATGGAAGCTTCAATCCTTTGCTCCCAAGTACAAAACTAAGCTAGATAATCAAAACCCATACCATAGAACAAAAATCTACAAAGGAAGAAGAAGAAATGGAAGAAAATGGTGAAAAACTAGGGTTTTGGAGCCCCAAGTCGGGCTTAGAGCTATGGAGAAGAAGGGGTGAAGAGGCATTTATAGTGGAGGAAAAAGGGGAGAAAAAGCGCTGCTGCAGGGCTGAATTCGCGCTGTCGTCGCGACCAGTCATCGCGAGTCGCGACCAGATCAGTAAAATCCGGCCCTATTTTGTTTTGCTTCCTCCGGGTGAACCGTTGATCCATTTTGGGAGTTCTTGTAGTCAATTTCATAGTGCTCGAGAAGAGGAATCCAATGGTACCACTCTTGAAGGATGATTCTTCTCGGAAAATTCTCAAAACCCTGAACCATCCTTCACCCGTTGCTTTGCTCTCCTTTCTTCACTTTATCTTCTACCACTTTGTGAGTGGCCTTCAATCTTCTACCATCCTTTGGAATGGCCTTCACTAAACCACTTCTAAATGCTCATGAGCAATCTACAAATTAAGCTCACAAAAAGGAATCTAGATGCTCATGACGACCAAAAATCCCTTAGACTCAACATAGGTTACAAAAATGAAGGATTTAGATATAAAAACCGAAAATGGTCACCTAAACCCCTTATTATGTAAACCTACGTAAATCTAGCAATCTTACACCAAAAATATAACAAAAGTGATCCTAAATACTACTAAATAATGCATATAAAATGGACACATCACCTCGGGTCCTCGAGGTCGTGGCCCTCGACTCGAGCCGAACCTGAAAGTCCATCACCCCCTCAAGACCTCGGGTCCTCAAGGTCAGAAGCTCTTGAGACATCATCCCTTCGAGACCTCAGGTCCTTGAGGCTGTAATCCCTCAACTCGAGCTGAAACCCTCGAGACATCATCCCCTTGATACCTAGGGTCCTCAAGGCTGCAAGCACTTGACTCAACCTGAATCCCTCGAGACCTCGGGTCCTCAAGGCTGCAATCCCTCTACTCGAGCTGAAGCCCTTGAGACATCATCCTCTCTAGACCTCGGGTCCTCGAGGCTAGAAGCCCTCAAGACCAACACCCCTCGAGACATCATTTTCCATCCTCGAGCCCAGCCAGACCAAAACCCTTTAAGACCAAATCTTTCATCCTCGACACTAGCCAGACCTGAGCTCTCCCTACATGTTGCGAGTCATGATGATGCATTGCGAGTCGCGACCAGTGCTGTTGCGAGTCACGATGGAAAAACCAACTTTTCAACTATGCTTAAACACTACATAATCATTCCTTCTTCTCCACTAAATACTCCCAAGAACCACCACACTTCCACTCATTCCTCCACCATCTTACATATATTGACATATGAAAATTCTTGCATCTTTATAGTATCTTTGTTAATTGTAGTATGCCGACTACATCATTGTGACTATAATTGCTATATTCTACAATGATGATTAGATATGTGTCGATATATGTTGGATATTTTTATGGGACAATCTTATAGTGATGATTGCATTATGGATTGGCTGTTATTTGAGAATACTCTGGTTATTAACTCTTGATGCTAAACCTAGTATTACAAATCCTTATGAACTTGTGAGTTTGATGTTATTTTCTGTGGTGTTAGTCTTAATCAAACGGCACCAAGGAGACAACTTTTTGCTCGAGGGGTGAGTTATTCTATGGCACTTTTGCTCTCCCTTCCAGCTCCAAAACCAATTTCGGGACCGATTCTATACAATTACATTGGATTGCGCCATATCACTGGTGACTATGTGGAGAAATGGGTGTCACTGTACCTCTTACCATGAGTTTTATTGTCCTTGCCTTGCATATTTACATTAAGGGCAATGTAATGTTTTAAGTGCAGAGAGGGGTTAGAGAACTCACATACATGCTAGCTTCATTTGGAATGTTTTTTGCTACTTTTGATTTGAAAAAATGAGAAAAAGAAAGAAAAAATTTTAAATTTTGAATAAAAATTGAAAATGAAAGAAAAAAAGGGAAAGAAAAGAAAACCCGCTAAGTTGAAAACACGAGAGGGCAACTTAGGTAACATTGGGGGCCCTGATAGGTTGAAAACCCGAAAAGGAAACCTAGGTAAAAATGAGAGGCCAAATGTGCGGAAGAAGGTGAGATGTGAACCAGAGAAACATGATGTGTGGCTAGGATTAAAACCTGAAAGGGCTCCTAGGAAAAATGAGAGAAAGAGAAAAAAAGGGAAAAATGCAATGATTTCACTCATTTGTCAGCATTGGAGTCATAAGGTTGCGGTTGTCATTTGGATGGATCAGGTAACTCAACATCGTGAGAACTCTTGAGATTGGGTAACTTAGTGGGTTGAAAAACGATGTATGGTTGTGAAATTCATAAATATTTTATACTTCATTTCGGTTGATATATTGGCATGAGGTAAAGTATGTGTTTGAACCTCCTATATGGTTTAGACTTCATTTTGTGTCATTGTATTTTGGTTGATATATTGGTCTGAATTGAAGTATGTGCTTGAACCTTTCCTATGGTTTTAACTTCATTTTGTGTCATTGGACTTTGGGATTATCAATTCGAGACTTTGAAACATTTTTATGGGTAGTGAATTGATAAATGGTAGGTTTTGTTTGATTTAGGAAATGGGGTTGTGTGTGAAAAAAAAATCTCGTTTGAGCTTTGATTTTGGGATGTACGATATTGAGAGTTTTTGTGAGATTTTGATTGCGGGAATATTAATTTATACAGTAGTTTTAGGACATTTTGGACTCAATTTTGTATACTTTTGTGCTCTAGATCTTGAGTTTTTCCTTGAATTTTTCTTAGGAGAGTTGAGAACGACTTTTACACTCTTATTACTTTTCTAGCAAATTTGGTGTGACAAGGAAAATGACATGAAGATTTGAAGAGTTGAAGATTTTATTTGTTGGTTTGAAGAATTAAGACATCAAGAATTGAAGACAAGAGAAATGAATGAATGAAGACTTAGAAAAGAGAAATGAAGTATTGAAGATGAAGCCTTTTGTACCTGTAGTGATCAGGGGGAAGAACCTCACAGCTCATGATGGCATGCGTCTTGAGTCGCGAGGATCCACCTATGGGCCGTAACAGCCCTTCTACAAGTGGCATATTTTAGAATTTCCCTTGCACTATAAAGAGCATTCTCATCCTCTCATTTCCTATCTTCTTCTTCCCAACTTTTACCTCTTTGAAACCCCAATTCTTCCTTTTATTTCATCTATTTTCATCTTGCATTATGCTTAATTTGATTTTGAATGTTAGTATGAACTCTACTAGCTAAGTTATCACTTGAAAGCAATTGGTTGAAGCTTCCAAGCCCATGTAGTGAGAAACTCTTTTCACTCATTTATGAAGCCTTGATTTCTTAGTATTTATTGTGAAATTAATATGGTTGCTTACTTCATTATGTTATTGGATGTTTGAGAATATGAAATGTTTATACAATTACATGTTAAGATGTTAAGGAAGTGTAAAATTTCTTCTCCTTTCTGCTTGAAATCCAAGAACATGGAATTAGAACCTCTTCTTGTGTAGATTATGTTAATATTGCTAGATTAAAATGATAATGTGGTTTGTTGTCATGTTTATCCTAAGTTAGCACGCAAAGGGAGAATCCTTAATGTTGATCTTCCTCGGTTAAACATAATGAATGCTTTGTTTGGTTAAATGGCTAAGCATTCGGTAGAATGCTCTAAGTTGTTATCAAATATATTGGTTCTTAGTTGGGAGGCCATCGTCGTGCCTCACACAGATGGTATTTATAGGCCCTAATTGCGGTTAACTACTAGATAGTAGCTAGTGACAAGTCACGGTCGTCCACGAAGAAAAAGGGTTTTATCAAGTATTTAACATAGTTAAAAGCACACAAATATGCCAATCCATGTGTGGGGTAACAAAGTGGGTGGTTTGTTCAATTTTAGAAAATACTACGACTACTTTAACAACTAGATGAACAAAAAATTAGAACAAAAGATTAAAATATGAACACAACTAGCGTGAAATATGTATCTAACATGATAACGAGTCTTAGGTGCAATTGGTTTACATTTCTAGTTATCCTTTGATCATCAACTAACTATCTTATATTTATGCATTGACCACATAAGCTAGAGAACTTGTCAACACCTTTAATGTGAAGACATTTCTCACCTCTCCTTGGTTATAGTTAAAATGGGCAATCTGCGCCACACAATAACCCTTACCCTTGGGTCACTCTAGACGATTAGTGTCATAGAATTCCCTGAGAATAGAAATACACATGGAGACCCAACACAAATACCAAAATGTCCTACAAGAGAGAAACATATAAATAGCAAACGTAAATTTGATCCTAAAACTAAGAAATTCATCCTAAAACTAAGAAATTTGATAAATCAATAATTATAATCAGTTGCCACCCATAATTACAGCCTAACGTCAACCGACAATAATTACATCGACAAACAACGAAATCTTCCGGGTTTGACCAAAAACCTAGCAAAAAATGAATTAAAAATCACCAACTAGTTAATCATCCTAGTCTAATTGATGCATTAATCACACAACAATGAAAAAAATATACATGATAATCAAAGCACAAAATAGGATAAACCAAATCTCACAAATTCATACTAGAAATGCTTACCAATTGTTCCCGAGAGATTATTTAGCCTAGATAAACTAAAATTATAACAAATAAGCATGAATCTATGGTAAACATAGTGTAAATGGTGAAAATTTAATGAAAACTAGGGTTTCTAAGAGTGGAAAGTCAGGCTTATGAAGAGAGGGATAAGATAGAAGCTATTTAGAGTCTAAGTGGAAAAGATTGGCCAAGAAAGCAAAAAAAATAAAGTACCCGGCAGGCGCAGCCACACGACCGTTGAAGCGCTCGGCTTTGCGTGATAAGAGCATCACTGTGTGGCCTTGAATTCCACCTTGCGGGCCATGTAATATCCATCTTAATGCTGATTTTGGTCTTCATTTTGGGTGCACAGGCGTGCGCCTATGTGTGTAGGCTGCGCCCGTCAGTTGCACCCTGCCGGTCGGTCATCTTCTTCCATATAATCCAGATCTTTTCTTCAACAAAATCGTATTGGCTTTCACTTCTAAACTCTTTTTTCTGTGAATCTTTATTCTTGAATCTTTTCATCATGAGCATGATCGTCAAGGGCATTCCAAAAACTCCTTAAACTAGAGACTTAAGATATAACTTCAAAATCATCATCCTAACTATATTACCAGCAAAGCATCCATTATCCTTACATAAAAACCTAATCCATTAAAGTATTAGTTTTAAATGTTCTAAAAGATGAAGTGAGTACATCACTCATAATGACACAAATCCATTAGACTTAAAATAGGTTACAAAATGAAGGATTTAGATAAACCGAAAATGGTCATCTAAACCCCCTATGATGTAAACCTACCTAAATATGGAAATCCTCCAATAAAAAGATAGCAAAGAGATGTTAAATTCTTTGGAAAATACATGCATTTGATGTCTCATCATATCCCCCACACTTAAATCTTTACTCGTCTTTCGAGTAGACAAGAATAAGCAAAGACCTAAGCATAAGTCACATACAAAAGTTTTTCTAAGAGTCCTTTAAAATGTTAAGGACGAAGATCGATGTCCACTTGGGAACGGTAACCCTAGAGGATGACACTAATAAGGTGGGGTTTAATATTTATGAATCTAAGCATGATTCACCTAACTCATATTTTGTGTGAAAAGGCATTACATTGTTTGATAAACATGATAAATTTGACAACTCTTGCTTGGTCAATGAAAAAATAATGCCTAGATTAGTTCCTTGACAGTGATGACATTCATGATGAGTCCCATGCAATGCATGATTCTAGTGATGATATGTCTGTCTAGGGATGTTTTTCCATACTCACTTACATGCATCGGTTATGAGAGAGTGGAAAGGACGTAAAACTCCCCCGACCACCTCCTAAACCCAAAGAAATGGCTAAGGACTCAACATTGGCTAGGTATGAGAATTCACACACCAGGGAAAGAAAAGCGCACAAAGGTAAGGATAACACTTTGTGGAGACCTCTCCAAAATGATGTTATCGTGGGTGGAGTTCCCGATGGTGACTCCAGAGACCTTACGGTAGGTTCTTTGAATTTAAACGCATGAAAAAGAAAAAATTTGTGAGGATGACAATAAAAATAGGGTTTATCTTCTAGTGTTTGTTTTCAAGATTTTTAGTGTATAGATTTTGCATGTTTTTATGTGTGATAAGGATCTTGAGATGAAATTCTTGTTGATATATAAATTTGATCTCAAGTCTCGTGATTTTTTATCGGAAGGAAATAGGACTCGCTTGGTTACAAAGTTTTTTTTATAAAAAGGGAGGAACAAAGGAAAAAAAGAGAGGCTATTTTCACTGGCAGCCTCATGCTAGGGGTCACTAGCACGGTCTGTGCCAGCAACACGGATTGTGTCACCGCCTTCAGCACGAAGGGGGTTCATTCCAGGTGCTCTCAGCACGAGGGTAGCCTTGTGTCACGCACCCTCACCATGAGATTACACGTGTGAACACCTCATTTAAGCTGTGGATTGGGCCAAAAATGCATATTTTCAAAAAATAAAAATAACAAGTTAAAAAATGCATTTTGGTTCATAAATTCTGAAAATCTCGTATTCATTAGGTTTCTTGATGTAAATAATACTTCAAAATTTCCCATTATAAATTGATTAGTACTTTTGTCCCCTAGATTTTGTAATTTAGAAAATGCCATCTTTATCTCATTGGTACCTCCCCTCTAAATCACCTTGTTTGATGAAAATGGAGATTCATATTACATTCCCCCATGTGAATCATTTAGCTCATTCAAATTCTTCAAAATTACTTACTCTCACTCCTTGGTGCAACTTGAAAAATTGGAGCTTTTTCTCTCAAAAATTAGATTTTTGCTTCTTCTTGTGTGGATCTTTCAACTCTTAGCTTCAAATTTGGGGTAATCCTTTGAACTTCATGCTTACTTTCTTTATTTAGCATTATGGTGATGTTATGTAAAGCTTGAATCTTGTGAGTGAATATGTTTCTAGGGAATTTTTGGGTTATGTGAATGATCTTGTATTGAACTAAATGTGGGAGGAGTATGTGCTTTTGTGCTTTGAGGATATGATCTTCATTGGTTGTGGTAGTTTAAGATGAATGATTCTCGATTGTATGATCTTGTTGATGTGTTGCTTTGATTTGCCAAGAGTTTATTGTTTATGGAGAATGATTCTTGATTGAATAATCTCTATATTGAGAAAGCATGATTGAGAATATATAGGCTATTTAAAAAGACTATTCTTTTTTAATGATAATCGATGCATTCCTTTGTGTATTATTTCATTACCATCTTCTCCGTGTTGTGATAGGATGCATTCAAAAATGAATAGGTCTGAGGAAGGAACAACTTCTCGTGGTGACAAAGGGAGAAAGTTGGCCAAATTTGGGAGAAAAGAGCCAACACATTCCCGCCTTCCTAATCCTGCATTTGTTGTTGAGGAATTCATGGGGTTAACCATGATCTCTGGAAGTGCGGCCCGTAGGTGGAGATACCTCAATAGTTCGAAGAGAAACATTCTTGAGATGAAATTTTCTAGCAAAAAAACATTGGGAGCTCTAGGTCTACTCAAATTGGTCACTTATCTACTCAGACGAATAGGCCTAGAGGGTTTCTTGGACAAGCACTCAAAGACTTACATTTGGTGGACATTGGAGTTCTTGGCAACATTGGAGTAGACTATGAACGCGGAGGGAAGGAAACTTTTAACACTTCTATTTGGATGATGAGGAGTAGACTATGTTGCACTTGGATATTGCCTAAGCATTCGGGTGGAAGTATGAGAAAGATGTTCCGAGAACACACCGAAAATGGCTTCTATTTTCACTTGCCTATTTTTGAAGAATCATACCAGACGAGGGGAGGAAGCATCTATGCAAGAGCACCGCCGTTGTTCACCCAGTATTGAAATATGTGAAATGACTATTTTCCATAGGGGTTTTTTGCCACGGGAGATTTCACAATGCCCTGGTTCGGACGTCCATGTCCTTTGGGTACTGACCTGGAGGGGAACTTCTACCCCAGCATGGTGGGGCACTTTTGTACAAGAATGTTTAGCCACAAGAGACAAGAAAGGTGGAAAGATCTCAATGGGAGGCATGGTCAGACTCTTAGGTCATTTAGTTCCTACTCGATTCACATTGGTGGACTTTGGTCGTTCGGGGATGCCATACATCACAGAGAATTTAGCACATTCTTTGATATCGCCACCACCACTTCGGACGACCGATTTATATGGTTATATGGTGGTGCTACAATTTGCAATTTCGTGTTTCTTCATCAGCCGGAGAGTACCGCTATCAACCATGACACTCGATTGGAGTACTTGCTTCTAGCACCTGATCCATGCTTTGAGAAAGATTTATCAGGAGGATGGTGAGAATCCATTTAGAGCACCACCTAATTGCAGTCACCTACCCACAGACTTCCTTGACCAATTGAACATTTTTGGGGAACAACTTGCGAGTTCTACCCATATTGTGCAAAAGGTCAGTCATTTGGTAAAGGGAATGTTGCAATTAGAGGATTTCGGTACTAGGTTGGATTTTATTGAGGGCACTATGCAAGTTTAGGGGTCTAGATTAGACTCCGTAGAGCGGGAAATGATGGAAGAATTCGTTATTGTGGATGAGAGGAGGTCCAAGAGGAGGTCTTCGAAGAACTGGTTGAGAGATTCCACATCTCAAGGCTTGATGGTTTTCGAGACGTTATTTCCATCTAGAGCAAGAAATGTGACATAAAGATTGAGGGAGGAGATGCGAGACAAGCCACTTGATAAAGGACCCTTGAGTTCCAGTACTTCTATCCTTCTCACCTATGATTAATATTGTTCATTGCATCGGGGACAATGCAAAGTTCGAGTGTGTGAGGTGGGGGGGAGTAGTGAAACACCTAAGAGTTTTTTATCTTGAGAGTTCTTTGTGTTTTTGTCTTTCCGGTGATTGATTCATTTTGGGGATGTTTTGGATACATTTTTGTGGTGTGATTTGTTTGGTAGTCTTTGTAGTTTTTTTAGGGGGGTGTGTTTTGGAAACTCTTAGTGGTGTAATTTTTGTTCATCTTATCTTCATGTAGTATGAAGCCCACCTTTGGAGAATTTTTTAATGCACAAAAAATAATTGAAAATTTAGAAAAATAATGTAAAAAACAATATACCCGGCTAAGTTGGAAACCCAAAAGGGAAACTTAGGCAACAATGGAAAAGGCCCATGTAAAAATGAGAGGCTAGGCCCGGCTAAGTTAGTAAAACAAGAACAAAAATGAGAGGCCATGTGGAAAAAGGTTAGAAGTGAGCTCAACATGTGTGAAAGCTAGGGTGAAACCCCGAAAGGGATCCTAGGCTAAATGAGAGAAATTGAGAGAAAATGGAAACTAAGTTGATAATTCTTTGGCATTATCCTTTGGTGTAACTAAGTTGAGAATATTGAGTTATACTTACTTAAAACTAAGCTGAGGATCTTTTGGTTTTCCATGGTGATTTTTATGCAACGACTCTTAGATTTCTTTTGGAGGAGTATTCGGTGGAGTAACATTTTGCTTACCTTTTTCTTCACATGGTTTCGGGTGGTTAGGTTACTTTAGCATCTTTGGGGAATGTGAAAGTGGTGAGATTCTTAATTCTTTGTGGGAACTAGGGTAGCATGGGAATAAGTTAAATGCATTGGCTAACTTATCTTTGCATGCTACATTCCGCTTAGATCTTTTCTTGTTTCTTTTTACATGAGGATGAGTAAAGGTTTAAGCGTGGGGGTATTAATGTGCACCGCAATGCATGCATTAACCATTGCATTTGACACAATAATTAAAATGTTTAACTTGTTTGATTGATAGTTTTAGTTTGGTTCATATGACAAATGGTTTAGACAACCCTTTTCTTGTCTAAATCCCGAGTATTGTACACTTGATTGAAGCTTATAGACACTTTATATTAACATACGCCTAGTTTTTCATTTATGATCTCATTAGTAGGTTGCTTGTGGATACTTCAACATCACTTTGTAGAAAGCCATTCGCAAGAATGGTAGAAGTTACTTGAATGCCATTCACAAGAATGGTAGTAGATATGAAGGCCATCGTGCCCGTTCTTGCAGCCAGTGTCCCTTTTGATCCATTTTACTCCAAAATCGGTTAAGTATGGCATGGACCGTGCCATTTTACATGGTATGCACTGTTTCAAGTCCAAATCACATGGTCTTGTCCATTTCAAGTTGAAAATATGAAGACCAACCCATGGGGTTTGAAGGATAACATGACCCGTGCCATTTTACTGAGCAAAACAAGGCTCTAGCCGACGGCCGGCACCAAAAGACACTGGAATTGCAATCAGAAGCATCGAAACCGAAGTCCAACAGACGATTTGTGCTAATTAACATGGCCCGCGCAAACACAGGGCTCACGACCCATTCTAGACACGGCACACTATGACAGCAAGAGGCAATGGCCTATGCCAGACCGTGCCGATTTCCACTGGTCACATCCGTTGCGGCTGCTAGGGTTTTTAAGCCTATTTTTCACCTATTTCAATGCCTAATTCTCCATTGTTATATATATGGACCTATGTCTAGTAGGGTTTAAGTTTATGCTCATTTTAGACTTCAAGAGTAGGGTAGATATAGAAATGAGCTCTTCTTTCACTCTAGAATATTTTCTTTTCTTTATTTTTCATTTGTCCAAAGGCATTGAATCCAATGGCATACTTGGGTCCAATGCTTAGAGAGTAGTTTATTTTCTTGGGGAGCATATTTATATTCATGATTTGGTTTATGTTTTGTGAGTTTCCTTTGATCTACCTATTTTTTTGTGCTTATGATATTATGTTGGCTTGTTCATGAATTTCTTATGAATTGCATGAATGATACATAATATTGGCACACATTGTAGTCTACATTCATGTTGGTGCACATATCGATACCCCCCTGTGGAAGGGAAATTTATATGTGATATGGGTAGCGGGGTGTGGGTCCACATGGGTTTGGGCACGTAGGTCCTTTTTGATTTTTAGCAATGCGATGACAAAACACTAGTGTTAGATGGCTACATTCATGTTAGATGGCTAGTTGTTCTGAAGAGATAGCATTTATTAGCAAATTAGGGTTTAGCGACTCTAGTGCCATCGATAAGGTGCCTATTCTCCTTTACCTCTATAGGCCTAGGAATAGAGCATTTGTGGTGTGGTGCCCTGGACGTAATTTTATAGGAGAGAAATAGGTTTGCACAGCAGAAGGGCGAGCCTTTGTGGTGTAGTGCCCGGGACGTAATTGTAAGGGGGAGAAACAAATTTGCACAGTGGTAGGGCCGTTGTTGCACTCCCCTAATTATGGAGGCAATATTGATGGAAGATTACAAGAGCACCCTATGTAACAGGTATAGGGAATTTTTGACCATCGATCACACCATGTGTTATGAACACTAGAAAGGTTTTGATGTCTTGTATGTGATAGAATCGAGGATTGAAACATTCACCGGTAATTTTACTCAAATATACCCCAAGTTCTTGTCTATATAGTTTTATTCTCTCGTGTGATCTCTTATCCTTGTAGTTGTTAGTTGAAAAACCTCTAAATCCCAGTTTTGAAATATTTAGCTATTCCTAACACACGGGCGGATTGACGACCCATACGTTGTAGTGTGTAGTTGACTATGAGACACCAAGCATCTCTTTGGACAAACCCGTTCTTGCCACTTAGTAGTGAGTTTGGGAGAAAAATATAAATTTTAATTTGATCTCAGTTTGTTTGATCCCAAGCCTTCACTCGGGTTATCTACATCATTGCATTAATGACCATGAGTGGAGGCTGGTCAATATTCACCTTCAAGAACTCCGCCACCACTTTTAAATTGTTGGTCCATGTGGCCTTTGCCTCAACCCACTCGAACACATAATCGACGACAGGCAAAATATAGGTGTTTCCACACTAGTGGAGGATAGGCCAATAAAGACACCATATGGAAGGCGGTTTTGCTACAATTTTGAGGAACCTCCTTTAATGAGTTGTTCTGAGTTTGGAACAAGCCTCAATCCGAACCCCAGTGGTTTCAAGATGGTTTTAAAGTTTTGGAAGACGGTTGAATTGAACCGCCTTTAAATTTCCCAATTAAAGGTGCTTTTTGGCATAACCGCCTTAAATCGATATTTTTCAAAGTTGGTTATGCGTTTGTGTCTTTGTCAATGCTATGTTTCAAACTTGGAACTCAAGATCCCAAGGTAGTTCCACAATTGGAAGGAACGATTAATCCAACTTTCAAGGAACGAATGATGGTTCCAGGAACGGAACCCCTTCTTGTGTATGTTCTGATATAGGAACTTAGGTGCTGATACATGTTCTAGACTCGGAAGGCCAAGATAAACCATCATTGAAGGGATGAATTATGGTTCTTGAAATGGATCCCATTCTTGGGTCAGTGTGAAATTAATTTTGACTTCCCCAATATTTCTGAGCTCGAAATTTTTCTGTGTGGTTAAGTTTTAGCGAAACCTTGAATGGTGTTTTATTTGGGAAAAAAATTTGGTTGAAATCTAGCTACCACAAATTGGGGGTTGATGATGAACTAATTGGGAAGGTATGTGTGACATTAATTGGTTCATAATTACTAATTATAACATATAGTAGAATTGTGTGTTGATGAATTTATGGGCTAGGGTGTATGTCGTAGGGTAATGTGTCTTATATGAATGGGGAAGGTTTAGGAAGGTTTTGTGTTTATTTGGTTAATTCATCTAATGTATGACATTTACATGTAGGGTGTTTTGGAATGGATCGTACTGAACTCATCGGTAACAATTGTTGGAATTCACTAGACTACATTCCTTTAATTAAATATTTTATTGGCATTGCGTTTGAACATGCATCAAAGTATGGTGTTCTGCGTTCACGATGCCCATGTAAAAATTGCAAAAATGATGCATTTTTGGGGAGAAAGAAGTTACGTGAACATTTAATTACCCATGGATTTGATACTGGTTACACAAAATGAATGTGGCACAGGGAGCAAGCTTTGAAGATGTGAATAGAAAGAGAGACATTGATTTACCTGGTGATGATGTATTTGATGAGATGGTATAGGATGTTGCTAGAGAGTTTCATGGAAAACCGGAGGCTCTAGAAGCTTTACATAATGAAAAAAGGAAAACACTGTATAATGGCTCAACACATTCGGTTTTGAGTGCAACATTGAAACTTAAGAACTTGAAAGCAAAATTTGGTTGGACAGATAAAGGGATGATGGAGACACTTGAATTAATTAGGGAAATGTTTCCTAAGGGTAATCATATGCCTGATAGATTGTGAAAAAGGATCCTCTGTCTAATGGGACTTGACTTGAAAAAAAAATCCACACATTCCTGAATGATTGTATGTTGTACAGGGGCAAGGACTACTATTCTTTAAAAAGATGTCAGGTGTGTGGTGAGTTGAGGTATAAGATGAAGCGGGGTGGCATTGTCATGGGCGTGGAAGTGGGGTTAGGATCGAAGAAGAAGACACCGGCTAAAGTTTTGCCCAATCATACCACGACTGAAGAAATTATTCACATGAAAGGAAGATGTGAAGTTGTTGCATTGGCATTCAAATAGAGTAAACTGGTAGATGATGTGATTAGACATACGTCAGACGATAAGCACTAGAATAAGCTTGATAGTGTATGCCCAGATTTCAAGGACCATCCCTGACATGAGGTTAGGCCTTTCACTGATGGAATGAATCCTTTTTGTAATATGAGTAGCACACACAGTTCATGGCTTGCTATGTTAGTCATGTATAATCTGCCGTCTTGGCTTATGATGAAGCGTAAGTATGTGTTACTCTCATTGATGAACCCTGGGCCCAAGAAGCCCGGTAATGATAAAAATGTTTACCTTTCTCCTCCTATTGATGATTTGGTGACTTTGTTTAATGATGGAGTTTGCATGTACGGTGGTAGTGTGAATGATACTTTTTCGTTGAAGGCATTATTATTTTCCACTATAAATTATTTCCCTGCATATGGAATTTTTTCTAGTTACTTGATGAATGGGAACTATACATGCCCTATTTGTGAGAAGTCAACATGTTTTACTCAATTGAAGCATAGACGTAAAACTGTTTATCGTGGGCATAGGCGTTTTCTTTTAGAGGGCCACCTATGGCAATCCGCGAGGCAGTGGTTTAATGGTGAAATGGAGGAAAGAGGACCGCTGGTTCCACTATCGGATGTACATGTATTTGAGATGGTAAGGAACTTGCTTAATGATTTTGGGAAGGAGAAGAGAAAAGCATCTTTTCAAGGCAGTTGGAAGAAATGTTTAATATTTTTTAAGCTGCCCTATTGGAAGGATTTTGAAGTTAGACACTGCTTTGATGTAATGCACATTTAGAATAATGTTTGTGACACTTTAGTAGGCACACTTTTGAATACTTCTGGTAAGACAAACGACAGTTTGAAGTCTTAACTTGATTTGGTCAAAATGGGTATTGAAAAGAATTTGGGTATTGTGATGAATGGTGATGATTGCTACCCCCCCCCCCCCCACTTGTTATTCAATGACTCAGTCGAAGAAGAAATCTTACAGTGAGACCTTAAGTAGTGTTAAGGTTCCTGATGCTTATTCGTCCAACACTAGTTCTTGTGTTTCTTTGAATGAGTTGGAGTTGGTCAGTTTGAAATCCCATTATAGCCACAATCTGATGCAAGAATTGAATGCAATTACCATTAGGTTTCCACTTTCACCCCATGTGAGATTATGCATTACAAATATTTGTTTGTTCTTCAAAAGTATTAGTGTTGCCAAACAAGACCGTTTGAAAGCGATGATTGTGGAAGTTTTTTTCATATGGAGATGTATTTTCCTCCATCATTCTTTGACATAATGGTTCATTTGATTGTTCATTTTGAGGGAGATTATTCTATGTGGTCATGCATTCCTAAGATAGATGTAAACCTTTGAGCGGTATATGAAAATTTTTAAGTATTTTGTGGAAAATAGGTACAGGCCAGATGATAGTATTGTGCAACATTATGTAGTAGAGGAGGTAACTGAGTTTTGTCCTATTTATTTGAAGGATGTCAATTCCCTGGGGTTTCCCACTACTAGACATGAGGGAAGGCAAGATGGTCAATAGGTAAGGCAGTGTAAGTTATTGAGCCCGACTGCAGAGGATTTATATGTTGCACATCTTTATGTTCTTCGGAACCACGAGGATATTATCCCCTACATCGAGATCCGCTTGGATGAAATAAGAATAAGGATTTCAACTTTCAATGAAGCACAAGTCATACAAAGTCATACTTCCACATTTGCTAATTGGCTACGATCTCATGTGAAATAAGACAAGTGGTTAGTCATAGACCCCTTGGTGCAGTGATTTCTAATGGGGGTTATTAGATAAATGGTTTTACCTTTTCCCCTGAATCGGTGGATGATAAGGGTGTGTCACAAAACACTGGTGTCACCCTTATCTCTGAGGTATTACATGTTGGAGGTGGCTATGATAGCAATCCTACGTACGCTAACACTTGTTATTTTGGGACCTTTTTAGATATTTGGCAGCTTGATTATGTGACTTTACGAGTCCTTGTATTTAAATGTTAATGGGTAGATGTACAAGGTGGTCAAAGAACAGAGTCATTGGGATTCACACTTATAGATAGAAGTCAGATAGGTTGGAGAGAAGATCAGTTCATATTGGCCACACAAGCACATCAGGTTTTCTATGTTAGAGATCTCATTGGCCAATGATGAATATTTGTTGTCAAAGGGAAAAAGGTGTTCCTTCAGTATTATAAACTTGAAGATTTGGTCAGTAGAGCGGATAATTTCTAGGAAAGAGTTGATTTTGTTAGTTTTTAACAAGTTGGGTAACTGTGTGTTAGAAGAACATGCTCGGTGGTCTAGTTGGGTTGGGAACGTAGGTAGAACAAGGTTAGACATAAAGTACGATAATTTTCATGAGGTCCCAAGTGATTACAAAGACATCCGTTAGATGGAGTGCAAGGTACCATTACTAATATTATTACGAGTCACACAATTTAGATTATATGTATCCTAATATAATCTAAGAAATTTTTGCATTTGTGCTTTATTAATTCAAAATTGAGACCCTTTGAAATTAATGTTCCCGATATGGAGGTTGTAAGGAAAACGGCATTGTGCATGTTATCCAAAAGTTAGAGAGAGAACAAGCACACAATTTATAGGGATTACATATTCACCCAAAGGAAAGGAGAACGTTTATGGATAACTTATACCCGCATTCAACAGGAAAGTTGGGAGATAAAAAAAATGAGGGCCTTGGAAAATGGAAAAAAAATGTTAGTCCCCTTATATAAATATTTGTGTGTATTTAGATAACCTTGTATGTGGTAGTCACATCTTTGTCAATTTGTAACCTAGGGGACAAGGGAAGAAAAGAGACAAAATGCCAAGAAGAATGAATATCCACTTCGGGAGAGTCATGGGGAATCTGGTTTGACGGCCATTGAATTCATTTATGAATGTTTTGAAAAGGATGTCCAACTTGCAGTTGAGGGGGGGATGATCAAGGAGGAGGCCAGAAAAATGGTCATGCCAGTTACCGAGAAGGAGATCGAGAGGTGTGATCTATTTCTAGGGAGGCATCAAAACAAGGAGGGTGGATTTACTAAACCTTATAAAACTGAATTGCCGGAGTGGATGGTAAGCTCTACGTGATTATTTATTATTCAAATTTACAACCCTTGCCTTGCATAATCATTTTTTAGTTATAAGTGTTTTAATGAAAACATGCATGTAGGCTAAATTGAAACAGGATTAAATAGATGGGAACTTTGTTCCAATGGGTAAAATTGACATCTTTACCAAAACTATGGGTAAATTAGATCACTCAGGTCGTGCTAGGGGGTAGGTTCCTTCATGTAGCAAAAGGATGCATTTGGAATTGTGCGGTCCCTTTGTAAGTTGAAACTGTCAAGGGTGCACATCTTGCAAAAGGAAGCTATCATACGAGACAAGCACATAAAGTAACAATGTATTTTAATAAGGAAATTAATCAAAAAACTGGTTTTTCCATCCCCAATAATTTGGATGACTTTATGCCAAATTGGACTACGCCATCTAGAGGTCTATGCCTCTCGCCGAGCGAAGTTGAGATCAACTATGTGCCAAGGCTTGTAACACCAACGGAAGAAGAAAAGAACGTTGACAAGGCGATCACATAACCATCCAAAAAGGTACATTATTTTTTTAACATAAACGATGAAAACATTTCAAGATTTGCTTGTAATTTAAAAAGATATTTAATACCATATAGTGACCAAGTTTGCCTGAGCTATACACTAATCAAAGGGATAAAGATATGCCCCTCCATGTTGCCGACAGTGCCATGTATCTGGAAATGAGACATCATCACGAAAAACCAATTGCTGATGGTAATTGTTGGGTTTCATTGAAAAAAGCAGTGGTCTTCAACACTGCATTGCCAATTAAATATTTAAACTATAAAAAGGTGGGTATGTCATGAGGAATGTTTCCTCTTTGGCCTCGTTGCCTCATTTATGCCAACTCGGCAACGTACAAACATTTGAAGGAGGCACCCTTAAAGACACTAAATTCAGCCGCACAAACATCGAAGAAGGTTAGAAAACTGGTCACTAGGGCGGAATTTAAAATGAATTCACCTAAATTCATTAGGAAGTTGTTCGACTGGTTTGCCACACACCTACATAACTCAACATACACTTTTTCCAGAAATGATTGTGTTTTTGGTGCTAAGCGAGACATAGTCGCCTCATGGATTGACTTTGAAGGCTTGTGGAGGTGTGAGCAAGTGTACCAAACCATTATGGCTCTGTTTGGAAGAGTTGTGCTTATAAGTGAAGCTAGCTTATTTTAAAAGCAGGGAGAGACAAGCTTATGATTATCCCTAAAAAATAATTTGTGCTTTCAAAGTAAGATGATTTTTTGCAATTTACCAAACACTACAAAGATTTTTGCTTATAAGAAATTCAGCTCATAAGTTATGCCAAACAAAGCTTATGTCCCCCATCTATTATAAGTATGTTCTTCAATCATTAAAATTCAAATTTAAGGTAGTAATTTATAAGTATTGTATGAAATTAATGATATCAATATTTATCCAAAGGTACATGTATTACATTGCGTGTTAAATTTCAATAGATTGGGTGGGCTACTTTTGCCCCGCGATAACCCAAGAAATTGGCTTCACATATACCGAAAGGGTAGACTACATCTGTAAGATTCTAGGGCATAAAGGGAAAATATTATTCATTGCTCCATGCATTGAACGGTGATAGTTAGATACTCAATTTACTTACCAAAACATTTTGATTCGCTTATTTTCATATTAATTTTCTTTCAAGAACCATTGAAGATTAATTTTTGTTGTCTCGGAAAAAAGAGGGTTTTTTCGATGGATCCGCTACTGACCCGTCTCGACCTAGGGTCATTGATTGTAGCTAAGTAACCCTAGCCGAGGGTGGTGTTCAAAGATAAAATTTAAAGTTCTACACCCTGATCTCAGTGCGATGCTACCTAGAGGATAGTTAGCTGCAAGCCCTGGGTTTGTCCACAGAGCTAGGTCTAATGTACCCACCTTAAACAAAACCTCATGCTGGTCTTCAATCTGTACGAGTGAAATGAATAACTAGTAAAGCAAATATGCAAAGGGAAGGGGTTGGATTTTTAATCTAGCAACTATAAAACATTCAAAGTAAAAGAACACAACTACAATTTAAAGCTAGCACTTGGGGAAATTATTGAGTGACTTGGTAAATCTAATGCTTCTATCCTTGATTCTTTTAGATAGAGATCTAAGCAAACCTAATAGTGTGTCCATAACATGTGGTGTGGCCAATGGCATACACTTCCCCATCTCTGTAATGGCGGGTGCTTTGGCAACCCTCCATTGACACCGCCATTGTATTTAGGGGAGTACAACAGTGTCTGACCATTATTGTTGATCTGATTCTCCCCCGTACGATTATGTCTCGGGGTTCCACCATGAATGCAACTACTCCCCTCAGGTCCTATCAATTAGGCCCAAGGATCGTAGCCATCTTATCTATGATAATAGGGTTTCTTGTAACCTAGCTTGCTACTAATTAAGTTATCTCTACACGAAACCAGTCAGAAACTTTACAAAGTTGTCAAGACTAGTGTGATGGTAAGTGGATCAGGGTGACATTGAATCTCTTGTGCACACACTCACGCGGACTTGATTCCCTCCACCCATACAAATATCTAGATTCTCCTTCCCAAAGGTGCATCGATATGTCCGCCTAGCATGAATACAGCCCAACGTGTGTGCTTAAATATGGTTTAATTAATATTCATTCATTCAAACTCAAAAGAAAATCACAATAATATTATGAACAGAAAATTGGGAGGAACTATAGAATATCAAAAAACATAAATATATAACCAAGTCACATCAATTTATCCCCAAGCTATAGAAACTACTCCCTATACATGGATATCAAATATAGATTTGAATTCTACATCTTAGGATCAAAGAAAAATAAAAAGAAGAAAACGTTTCCTCAGGAGAGAATCTCATCTACTCCGGAAAGTGCAATCTAAAAATGAATTAAAGTCTAAGTATGAGTATCAAGTATGAAAACCTAGTAGACTAAGGTTCTATATATAGTAGCATGATATTGGGCCTAAAAATAGGCCCAAAATGCCAAAATTGGGTAAACTCTTGATCAACCACCTCCTGACACAATGGAGAGTTATCTCTTAGGTCTCTATGTGTGTGTTTCAAGGGTTTTGAGGGTAGGTGGGTTTCGGTGGTACTTTAGTGGTGGTAGGGATGGAATGGTCATTGGGGTGTAGGAAAGTATGCAAGCTCCATGGGTCATGCACATCTACACACCCCATGAATTTGGGGTTTGATTCTACTCCTTGTCCACCATTTTGAGCATCACGAACCATGTACGTCTACATGGTCCATGAGTTGGACTGCCTGTTTGCTCACTTTCCTCCAAGAACCATATGCTTCCTACTAGACAAACATGTGTAATAGTGTTCCAAAACCAAAATGCTACAAATAGAAAAACACACCAAAAATTCTAAACTAATCTAATTTTTCAAAGATCGGGTTGCCTTTTGAGAAGGTCTGTAAATTTAAGGTCGACAAAACAAACCTAATGTTATGCATATGGTGTGAGATTGTACCCCATCACCTTAGACAACCAATCATAGAGGGGTGGGGGTAAGATCTTCCAAGAGGAAGATATAGTAGAGGAGGATTCAACCTTATAGGGAATAGGTGGTTTGGAAGCTTAGCATATTCAATTGGCTTCTCTATGGTTTCCTCTGAGGATTTCGAAAATGTAGGAGTTGGTTCTATACGTGGAGGTAGGGGTGAAAATTGGTAATATTTCAAATTAAGTATAGTCACCCCTTCCTCCACTTCTTCACTCTCAACAAACCATTCCCCATCCCCGTTGGGTTCATCAACCAAAAATTCACATTCAACTAGGGATGGTTCATTTTTGGAATATTAGGTTTCAAGTTGGCTCACCATTTTCAACAAGTCAAGCACTTGCCCTTCATCTTTCTCAATGCTTAGGAATAGTTGTGTTCCCAAATTACTAATCTCACTAAGCATTTGTGATTGGAGTAAATCACTACTCTTGGTCACATTAGCTATAGCTTACAAAATTTCACCATAATCTGATTTGGAAACCAATCCTAGGGATTGGTTTTGGGGCATTGGATAGGTTGGTGAAGTCCAACTATCGAACCCAAAGTGTTGGTTTCCCGATGCATTTCCATTCCACAAATTTAAGTTACCACTAAACCTTAAATTTGGAGAATCGTGGTATGGGTTGCAATCTTGACCCCATTGCCCTTGGCAACTAAAAACTCCTACCCCTCTCTGCTCATCAAAGTGCAAGACTCTGCAGGATGGTCGGAATGACATATCCTAAAAAATTTCACTCGTTGAGCCTCTCTTCCCTCAAAGTCACTCAACCTCAGGTAACACTCTGTAGGGTGATTATAATGACATACCCTACAAAGTATCATCCGTTGAGTGCTTTCCCACATTTTTTTCTTTGAAATTAAAAAAAACAAAGAAAAACAAAAGCGATACGAACTACCCTTCTAGCGTGTTATGCTAATTGACAATTAGACTGATTAGCATCCCCGGGAACAGCGCCAAAATTTGACATTCATTCTCTCGGGGTCGTTAATTGTATCTAATTAACCAGAGAAAAGTTTGTCCCTTCATAAAAGGAGGTCAAACATAAAATTTATAGTCCTGCACCCAACTCACTACTATAATACTGATAGAGTAGTTAGCGGTAAGCCCAGGATATGACCAAAGAGTTAGCGGTGTTCTTTTCCTACTCCACAATTCCAACACTTTCCAAGATAGCAATGAATCCTAGCACAATTTTATACTGCCACACATGCACGAGTGCATAATTATAATGACATAGCATATATCATAAATCTTAGAAAGCACAAGTTCAAGCACAAATATTCATGTGACAATAAGATAGGAGAATATAAACCCCAAAAAGTCTTAATCAGAGCATGAATACAAACAAACACAAGCTAAGAATCTACTTCCTAGAAATTAGATCCATGGAAAATATTATGTTGGATGCCATGGATCTAGGAAAATAAGAAGAAGAAAACATGAAAACAAAAGGAAAGAGAAGAAGAACTCTAGAGAGAGAGAACTCTTCTCTTCCTTCTATCTAAACTAGAGAGAGAGAAAATTTATATGATTCCTACATATGTTTTCCTAGAAGACTAAAGGCTACTGTATATAGTAGTATGGGATTGAGCCTATATAGTGGCAAAAAATAGGCAAAAATAGGCCAAAATTAGGTCAAACCCCTAGCCAAATAACATCTGGCGTTACTTTCTGGGCTTGAGATTTAGTGGGATGGATAGAGCTAGGAACGATGAAAATTTTGATACATAGTAGATGGAGATTGGATACAAATTGAGAGAGTTATGGCATAAATGGTTTGAAGGACCGTGAATAGTGCACAGGGATCGTGAATAGTACTCCGTGCTAAAGACCATTGGCACATACTTCGAATAGTGCTATGCACCAAAAACCCTTGACATAGACCATGAATAGTGCAGCGTGGGGCGCCAGATATGGCGCAGCCCATTTCGGCGCTATCTGCATCGTTTAGCTCAGCCCATCTTCTTGAAGGGAATTTTGCTCAGTATTTTGATGCTATCCATTTAATTATGCATGTCCCATTGGCTAGTCTTGCCATTTTGCACTTGAAATGATGTAGGCCATTGAGAACGGGACGTTCCGTGCCTATACGTAGCCTTTTTTTCAGTGAAACTTGGAACTTGTGCGTGCGGCCCGTCGAGTTTGGCGCGATCTGTGCCAGGACTTGTCATGGTCCATTCCAAACACCTTTGGCAAGGACCGTGTCATCTTGTGTGGGCCGTTGGTGCCTCTTTTGGTGCTAACCATGAACAGCCCGCACTGACCTGTTTGAACTTCTCCGGTTGAACTTTTTTCCTTCATTACGGATGAACGTTGGTTCATTTTGAGTGTTCTTGTAGTCAATTTTGTGGTTCTTGAGGATAAAAATCCAATGGAGCCAACCTTGAAGGCTGATTGTTCTTTTATTGTTTCCATAATCTTACACAACTCTCGGACAACGATTCTCCGTTTCTCCATTAGTCGTTTTGAACTCCAATGGTGCCTATCTTGGGCTCCATCCTTCTACTACCACAATTTTATATATGTGGCCCTCATCTACTACCCTTCTAATGTGAATGGCCTTCGACCTCTTCTATTGTCCTTGCGAACGGTTTTCAATATCTTTTACCGTCCTTGCGAACGGCCTTCAAATAGTATCTAACAAAAAGTATCCATGAGCATCCTACTAAGGATAATCACAAAGGAAGATCTAGGTGTGCGTGGATACAAGATGTCCATTAGTACCTATACAATCTTCAAAACACAGGATTTAGACAAGAAAACCAAACATGGTTATCTAAACCCCTTGTCACGTAAACTCAACTAGCACTAGCAATCAAACATATAAAACAAACCAATTATTACGCTGAATGCATTGGTTAACGCATGCATAATGATTCACATCATATATCTTCTCGATTCGATGTATAGATCAAGCCATGGTTGTTGGAAGGGCCTTCATCTCTCGAGTATGGTTGAGGTGGAGCTTGTCTACCCTAATATCTTTGAAGTTGATTGTCTTCCCTCCACTAAAAATTTGGATGGTCTCGGTACCTTGGTTTAAAAACGTTTGCGTAGGGATCTTACCGTGCATCGCTTTGGTTCCCCTAGAACCCTTGTGCAATACAAGAGAGGGCACCTATTACCTAGAATATTTAGGGATTTTTACCTCGGTTTTTAGCCCCAAAAAACTGAGGTAAATACAGGTGTAGTAAAAAGTATACTTTTACCTCGGTTCAAACCGAGGTAAAAAATATTTTTTACCTCGGTTATTTAAAATATGACAACGTAAAAAGTGTGATTGGACCGAAGGTTGAAGGACATCGCATGTTACATAACTGCTGTAAATATTTCAACCAAAAGTTTAGCGGCGTCAGTAGGTGTGTCTGTTGACATAAAAATTTACTTAATCCAAGCCCGATGTCGGTTATGCATTCGGTAGGTCACGCCCGGAGATAGTTTTTCAGAAAGCCCATACAGTACCCAAATTATTTCCGGCAAGCCAAAACAACCCAGAACCATTTCACACAGTGCTTAAACAGATCCATTCAGTATTCCACCATTTCCAACAACAATAAATGAACATAATCAAGTCTAAGACAATAAATCAAAGAAATCAAACTAATTAAATAATCTAAAGCTTCACTCAGTAGTGGTGCTCGGCGGCAAGGAAGTGGCGTCGACATTGTGCTCCGACAAAGAGAGGAAGTGGTGGTATCGATATATGGCTCTGGTGAGCGCATTGAACGACGGTGGCATCAACTCAATGCTCCAGCCTGGCGTCCAGTGGTTGCGTTGACAGATTCAGTCGACCGATGGTGGGGTTGACTCAGCTCTCTGGCCTGGTGTCCAGCTGTTGCGTCAACCGATTTAGAAGAACGGTGGTGGCGTCGACTTAGTGCTCCGGCCTGGCGTACAGCAGTGGCGTCAACCAATTCTGTTAAACTGCGGTGGCATTGACTTGGGGCTCTGTCCTGGCGTCCAGCGGTGGCAATGATTGGCGTCGATTGGCGTCCAACGATTGGCATCAGTGGCGAATAAGGTCGGCAGTGGAGTCGATTGGAAGAGTTGATTGGTGGAGTTGGCGTCAAGTCTTTTTCTGAGAATAAGGGAAGAGAAGGTGCCGTTGTGGGTTTAGAATAACGGAAAGAGGAATTAAACATACTAGGGTCTGGCTTTTATAACGGAAGGGTTTGAGTTATTGGGCTGAATTGAATTGGGTTGATCAAATTCACAAATTTGTATTGGGCTGATCAAACATGTATTTACAAAGCCTTAAATATTAAATTTAACATTAAAATATTATTTTCAAATTTGATTTTTTTAAAAACTAGGCCAATTATAAATATTAAATTTTTTCTTATATATATATGTAGAAAATATTTCTTTATTGGTTATACATGTAAAGTCAATTAATAGTTGACCGTTCACTAGTTAAAGTCATACGTTTTTGTTACATTTATGTATGGAAAGTCAATGAAGGGTTCCTCGATGATTAGATAAAGTCAAATCATTTCATTTGTGTTCATGTATGAAAAATCAATTAAGAGTTTACTGTTCAGTTTTCAATGTAAAATCATTTTATTAGCTCTCGTATATAGGGTTGATAGTTTATAGTTAAGGACAACTAATTTTATTAGCGTTCATATATGGAAAGTGAAGTGATGGTTTACCATATATTATTAAGGTCAAACCTTTTCATTACTGTTTATGTATAAAAAGTCAAATATGGGTTGACCATTTAAGGAAAAATTACACCATGGCCTAAAATTGTGTTACCACAAAATACATGATTTTTTTATTCTTGCCTAAATATAAAAATATATTATTTTTTGGTGAAATGTTGGAAAGTGCTTGTAAATGTTCTAGAGTAACTTATAGTTGGTTACATGAAATAAGAAAGGTAAATCGAAAAATATTACAAATATATTCTTGTGCCTGTTTATTGATAAATACTATGTTATGAACTTGGAAAATACAACTTGGGTGTATAGGGTACAACCACGTTCGAGTGAATTTCAATTTGGAGTTACGAGTGAAGTTTTTACTTTTACTAAACTGTTTTTTTTGGTCCCTAACATATGATCTTATACCATCCTTTGGTCCACGAGACCAATACCGCTTCCTTTATGTACTAAACTAATGAAAATTAATTTTTTTGGTCCCCAAGGTGGTTTTAAAGGTGGTTTTCAGTAGACTAAATTGTTTTATGGTCCCTAACATATGATCTTATACCATCTTTTGGTCCCCAAAATCACCTGAAACCCACCTTGAAAATCACCCTGGGGACCAATAAAATCATTTTGTATTTGTTAGTTGCTGAACAAACATAGTATTAGCCTTAGGGACCAAAAGATGGTATTGCATCATGTGTTTGGGACCAAAAAAATAATAGTTTGTTACTTTTTGCACTTAGGTCACTCTTGGAAAGTTGGAATTGTCAATCACAAAATTGGCAACATAAAAAATCAATTCAATAATATACATTTGCGATTTTGAAATTTGGGCATGTATGGGTGAACGGAAGACATTGATTACTTCTACACAATCTTCAAAAATTACACTATGGCCCAAATTTGTATTACCCTATAATCCATTGCTCCGAAATACATGATTCTTGTTATTCTTGCCTAAATATAGATATATCAAATATATTATTTTTTTGGTAAAATGTTGAAAAGTGCTAGTACATGTTCTTGAGTAATTTATAGTTGGTTACATAGAAGTAAGAAAGGTAATTCGGAAAATATTACAAATATATTCTTGTGCATGTTTATTGATAAATACTATGTTATGGACATGAAAAATACAACTTGGTTGCATAGGGTACCATCACGTTTGAGCAGATTTCAATTTGGAGTTACGAGTGATGTTTTTACTTTTTACACTATTTTTTTTAGATTAAAACCACCTAAGGGTGGGGGGGAAATGCATAAGGTCCCCAACCTTTTAAAAAAGAATATACAGAGTTTGAGTCCCCACGGACTTAGGCAACAAAATTGCCTCCAAAAGATGATAGAGAATCTAATACTAGTGTTTGGTCCTATACATAATACACGCAAAAACAATTAGGAGATGCGTTTCCAAAATAAGTAATCTCCACCCCACGTGTTAATTTCTTTATTTTGGCCGGGCACCTCCTAATTTGAACTCTTGAAACATCCCAAGAGATGAGCGTAATCAAGATTTTTGAGAGGCTTTTTTATTCATGCTTGATCTACTGAATCATCATTTCCTATGAACTCTTCACCTATAGTTTGATAGTGCAACCATCATGTCCAGCATCCAATTCGGAAAATTGTTTTGCTTGCTTTGTTGCTCCATATTACTTGACTTCGTGCTCCGGTATCCATGTTTGAAACTCTGCCACAACAACCATGCATTTGAGTTCGATGATGCCGTCGTGTGCCTGCCATAAGAGAAAATAGCAGCAGTAGTCTATTCCAATAGCTAACATAGAGAGAATATCAGGATCTAATGTAAGGAAAACTACAAGCATCAAGATGAATTAAGCCCCTTATTTGTTTAGTTAAATCAGTAACAACCGATTCTAGTCATTAATTCTTATACATGGTATCCCAGCTGCATCCAGTATAATCAGACCCCTGATTTTATTGGAAACTGAATCCAAGTGAAACTGACCATTTTGCCTATGAACAACAGTTTTGGCCAGAGCATCTGCCACTGCATTACCTTGTCTAAGTGTATGCACAAGCTTGATATTTCCAAGGCTCAATTTAGTTTCATAACATAAATCAAACAAGGGCCATGGAGCTTTATATGGATCCATAATATGCAATATAGCTTGTGAACTATCAGATTAAATTACACTGTTATGAGAGGCTAGCTGTATGAGATAGATTCCTTTTTGAATTGCCAAAATCTCAACCTCTACAGCACTGTGTGCCTCCGTAGAATAGCTAGCCATAGTAATTACCCCACCATTTTCATCTCTGAGAACAAGACCTAAACCAGTAGAATTATCAGTTTTCCAAGCTGCATCCACATTTAGCTTACAACCTACTTCCAGTTTGTTCCACTTAACAACAGCTAGATGAGGTGATGGTTTTGTTGGCCATTTTGGTAATAAACCTTACTGTGTCAACAGTCTGGTATCATCACAGTTAGTGAACAATGGCCTTGCATAAAAAATGTTGAAAATATACTCCCTAATCCTTGTTATAGTAACTAGAATATTAGGGTTTGTATTATCGAACATTTTTTCACACCTAGCTTTCTATAAGAACCAGCAAACCACTATAGGTAAAAGTCTAAATAGGCATGAATGCAATGTAGTTTGAACTGGATTTGTGAGGTAGTATGATAATCTATTCCAGAGAGTTGAAAAATGTGGAGGAGTTATCCCTATAATGCGGTGAATTTCATTCCAGATAAGAGTAGCAAAAACACAGTCATTAAGAAAGTGTTGGATGCCATCAGTGTTGTTACAGAACAAGCATTTAGAAAGAAGCTGAAATCCAAAAACTCTGAGGACATCATCAAAAGGAAGAAATTCATTGAAAAGTTTCCACATAAAGATGGATATCTTTTTCTGAGCTCTTGGAAACCATAACTTACTAAGAGTAACAGAGGTACCTCTGTTGGATTGGAGTAGCTTATAAGCTGATTTGAAAGAGAAATTCCCTGCTATATCTGGCATCCAAATGAGCCTATCCGCTCTCTCCTCCCAGATTTTGGTCTCATGCATAACAAGACAAATTTCAGGAATTAGCAATGGATAAATAGAGACAGAAAAACTAGCCCTGTTTTTCAGGAAGTGGCTAACAGTGCAGTTAAAAGGAATGTTGGTAAGTTCATGAGCACAATGATCCACCAATGGACCTTTGCCTGTCTAGTTTGATTTCCAAAAGTTACATCTCCCATCACCAATAATAACCCTAGAATTTCTCTCAGCTAAAGAATTAACTGATTGAATCTTGTTCCATGTTTGGGATTTCCTAGCAGTAGGGGATAAAGACCAGATAAATTGTGCCCATGGTGCCTTTCCAAGCTGAAATTTCCACCACAATTTAAGAGAACATGCTCTTATAATTGTGGGGATTGATCTGAATGCAAGACCATTCTGGTCCAGTGGGTAGCACAAATTTCTCCACATCCTCCAAACTCTTTTTGGACCCAGATCAGTCTCACCCCAGAAGAACTTAGACATCATTTTTTCCAAACTTTTGACAACATGAACTGTAGGCTTCATAACAGTCCAAATGTGCTGAGGGATAGAATAGATACAAGATTTAATTAAAATCATTTTACCCCCAGTACTTAGCCATCTATTTTTCAAGTTTTGCAACCTTCTATCAACCATTTCTAAAAGGGGCTGAAAATGAGCATTTAGCACTCTACCTTTAAAAATGGGGCATCCCAAATATTTAAATGGAAAAGTGCCCTGCTTCATTCCTAAAATCTCTTTTACCTGCCTTGTTTTAGCCACAGTGGCCCCCTTACCCAAGTAAAAATCACTTTTTTTGAAATTCACTTTTTGCCCTGTGGTGTTTTCAAAAACCACAAGGAAAGATTTCATCCGAATCAAGTTCAGTTTACTAGCTTTCAAGAAGATGACAGTATCATCTGCATAACTAAGATGAGAAATTGGGATTGCCCCTTAAGGAAGATAAAAAAATTGCAGTTTACCAGAATTAAACACATAAGCTAAACTTCTTGTGAAAGCCTCAGTAAAGATATTAAAAAGAAAAGGGGATAGAGAATCACCTTGTTTAATACCTCTAGAAGATTTGAAGAAACCTACCGGCTTACCATTAATCAACACAGAAAACCAAGCCTGGGTGATATTTTTCATGACATAATGAACAAATTTACCATGCAGTCCAAACTTTAACAAAATACTATTAAGAAAAGCCCAACTAACCCTATCAAATGCCTTTGTTAAATCCAGTTTAATGACACAATTTGGATCTCTGTTCTTCCTATCCAAGAATCTTAGCATCTCTTTGAGATAAATAAAATTGTCAGAGATATCCCTGTGGCTTATAAAAGCTGACTGATGTGGGGATATGAGTTTAGGCATAATCAGTTTTAACCTCTCCATTAACAGTTCTGAAAAAATCTTGTTAATGAAATTGGACAAACTAATAGGCCTGTAATCATCAAAAGAAGATGGAGATTCTTTTTTAGGAATAATAGTGATCCATGTTGCTACAATTCCTTTAGGAATGGGAGAACCAGAAAGAAAATCATTTAAAGCTATCAACAGATCCTGGCATATTATTTCCCAACTTTTTGTGAAAAATTTTGATCAGAAACCATCAGGCCCTGGACTACTATTTTTATTTAAACCAAAGACAACCAACCTAAGCTCCTCTAAGGTAGCAGGCCTAATAAGCAAAGCATTATCCTGATCAGTTACAATTTTAGGAATTTGACTCAGAAAGTGAGAGAAGAATTCACCATTTGAATATGTTAAAGGTTCATAAAGAAGATCAGAATAATAATTAGTAGCCTCAGTTTCAATTTCATGAATATCCTCAATCCAAACTCCCTGTGAGTTTTTTATCATAGAAATACTGAGTCTTGACCTACTTTCTTTAACAGAGTTATGGAAAAATTTAGTGTTTCATCACCATCTTTGAGCCATTTATTTCTGGACTTTTGTTTCCAGAATTTTTCCTGTTCTTTTAGGGACCTTAGGAGTTGAGCTTGAGCCTTTTTAAGCTTAATCAATTCAGTTTCTGAACTGTTTAAGTCATAAATGATTTCCTGAATTCTCAACTCCTCCTCTGCCTTTGTAAAATTATCCTGCATATTTCCAAAAACAGTTTTATTCCAAAACCTTAATTTTGTTTTTTTACCTCTGTAGTTTTAAGAAAAAACCAAGCATTCCAGTTTCAGACAGAGGTATTTCCTAATCATTTTTTATCAGTGATAAAAATCCAGGCCTGTTAAACCATGCATTGATAAATCTAAATGATTTAGGAGATGAGGGAATAGAGCTACCAACAGTAAGAACAAGAGGGGAGTGATCAGAGGCACCTTTATTAAGTACTTGGATAGAAGAAGAAGGAAATTTTGTACTCCATTGAAGGGTACAAAGTCCCTTATCTAACCTCTGAATGGTAGGATTTTTAAGTCTACCATTTGACCAAGTAAAATTATTTCCAACAGTGCTGATATTATAGAGTGCATTATCATTAATGAACCTATTAAAATCATCCATGCTGGATTTCTTTGGAAACGAGGGACCTTTATACTCATTGAACGAAGATATTGTGTTAAAATCCCCAATGAGTAGGGTATCATTCATATTTCTGTCACTTAAAGCTTTCCACAGCATTTTTCTCCCAGCAACTGTTCTAAGTGCATAAACAATAATTCCCTCCGTTGAGGTATTTAGTTTATGACTGTAAATGTTAACTGACAGAAATTGCAAATGATCGACTAACAGAGTAACATTGATTTGATCATTCCACATTAACCATATTTCACCATTTGAAGCCTGCATGCAGTTAGTGAAGTGTAGATATTTCATGTATTTTCCACATTTTTCATTATTATACCATGGTTCGATAAGGCATAATAATTTAATTTTGTGTGTTTAACAAGATCTTGTAATCTACGGAGTGATTTTTTCATGCCTCTAATATTCCAGACCATAAAATTGATTTTAATAGTTGTACTAATCATTTAAAACCTTTTTTAAAGCCTTTTGAAGATCTAGTGATGATCTTGTTGGGACTAAATTGTTTACCAGGGGACATTAATTATCTTATTGAGCTGAGTGAAAAAATTATTTTTCCTAGACTCATTAAGATCTTGCATATTGTGAGTATTTTTAGGACTACATACCTTTGTTGTGTCTACCTTTTCATTACAATCAGTGTTTTGTTCATCAGTGGCTTGGGAGAATAAGAGCTCTTCAGTATGCTCCTCAGTATCTGCAGCAGCACTTACTTCAGAAGACTTTGCATCCTGCTCCTCCTCATCTCCATCTAGCCCTTGTTTTAGGACATCAAGTAGAGGGAAGAATCTGTTATTCCTGTGACCTTCTTGGGAGTGGAAAATCATTTCTGGAGAAGATCTCCTGCCGATCTTCTTATTATCAGTCCAGAGATCATCCTTGGAATAGTTCATCCTATATACAGGGTTGGGTCTAAAGGAGATCATTTCAAGAGCAGGAGAGGTAGCTTTATCCCTACTACCATTTTGAACCCCTGTATTATCATTGTTTGAGGTCAAATGGAGAAACTCAGTTGAGTGTTGGGTGTTTGAGGTCAAGAGGGGGAGCTCAGTTGAGAATTGGGCATTTTTAAGGATGTTAGAATGGTCAGCACCAGGGGAGGTTATATCCTCCACAATCTTACCCCTAGGAACATGGTAACTTTTCTTCTGCTGAGTTTTGAAAACCCTGTCCTTTTCCACCATTGACAAACCAGATGCACTTTCCTGAATAATCACTGGATCCCCAGAGCTTGTGCCTTTCCCATCAGTTCTGTTGCCAGTGTTTCCTATCACTTCATCAGTAGTACAACCAGCCATAGTACTAGAATCCAAAACAACTGTAGGGGTTGCACCAAGATTGGTATCCTTAGCTTCCTGATTGAGTTTCCGACCAGCTGGTTTATATCTACTTCTTCTGAGTTCAGGATGCAGATAAATACAGGTAGAGTCATCATGTCCAATAGACTGACAATGATCGCAGTATAATGGTAAGTCTTTAAACTCAATAGGGAGCTTTAGAACCTTGTATTCAATTCCATCATCTTCAATACCTACCCTAATGAAACCAGGGAGTTTTTTTCCTAAAGGTTCACTTCTACACATAGTTTCACAGCAAATGGCCTAGTAACTCCTACAGTTGCAGCATTCATTTTAATGAATTGTCCTATCTGGTTGCCCATACTCTGAATCATGGTTTCATTATAGAAGAAAATAGGCACGTTTTTAATGGTAATCTATACCGGGACAATAGATGACTCGGTATCTGGAGAGAAGTCTAAAGACCACTTGAGTACCTTCATTGATGCCCCAAGAAAGCTCCACTGCCCGTTTAGCCACATCCTCTGATAATCCTCCTTTTTCTCAAACCTAATCAGAGCATGACGGTAATCAATCGAACCCAGTTGAAATTTCCCTTTGAATCCAACTGACTTGAAAACTTCATTAAGTTGCTCCATAGTCGGCTTTCCCCTTATGAATTTACCCACTAGTGCGTTGCTATAGTGGCCGGCGAGAATCTCAGCTTCCTTTCGAGTAACAATACATGCGATGTCCCCCTTGTAAGTGATCTTTGGTGTGATTTTTGGGTTTGATGGCAAAGAGGCATAGAGAGGAGAAGGTCGATTAGCTAGAGCTTGAAGGAAACTCCTATCCGGATGGGTGCCACCGCGTTTCAGCAGAGGTGCCGCCATGGCACGGTGGAGAACAACAGACGTTTGGAACCGTTACGTTGACAGAATAGATATAAAAGGAATAAAGCAACCGGAACAGTACAAAAATTGTGTAAATAGTAATTCGTTTAGAGAGAAGGGAGAGAATTTTGATTACTTTTTGCACTAAGGTCCCTCCAAGAAAGTTTAAATTGTCGAATCAAAATATTGGCAACATTAAAATTCAATTCAATAATATGAATTTCCAATTTTGCAATTTGGGCATGTTTGGGTGAACAGAAGGGTCTCGAAAGTCAACATTGATTACTTCTACACAATCTTGAAAAATTACACTATGGCCCAAAATTGTGTTACCCTATAATCCATTACTCTGAAATACCTAATTTTTGTTATTCTTTCCTAAATATAGATATAAAAATATATATTTTTTTGTAAAATGTTGGAAAGTGCTAATACATGTTCTAGAGTAACTTATAGTTGGTTGCATAGAAGTAATAAAGGTAAATCGGAAAATATTACAAATATATTCTTGTGCATGTTTATTGATAAATACTATGTTATGGACTTGAAAAATACAACTTGAGTGTATACGGTACCATCACGTTCGAGCAGAATTCAATTTGTAGTTACTAGTGAAGTTTTTACTATTTGCACTTAGGTTCCTCCAAGAAAGTTGGAATTGTTGAATCACAAAATTAGCAACATCAAAATTCAATTCAGTAATATACATTTGTGATTTTGCAAATTGGGCATGTATGGGTGAACGGAAGAGCCTCGAAAGTCAACATTGATTACTTCTACACAATCTTCAAAATATACACTATGGCCCAAAATTGTGTTACCCTATAATCCATTGCTCTGAAATACATGAGTTTTGTTATTCTTGCCTAAATATATTTTATTTTTTTGTGAAATGTTGGGAAGCACTAGTACACGTTCTAGAGTAACTTATAGTTGGTTACATAGAACTAAGAAATGAAAATACTAAAAGAGTAACTCTTAGCCACGCCACCTTTGACACGTGTCACCCTTGGAATTAGCACGTGTCAATAAATAAAATTGTAAATACCACTTATTCTTTTTTTTTGAAATTGGGTAATAACTCAAGTGAGCCCCCAATAAAATCCTTCCCCTCCCCTTGCCCTGGTGGGAATTGAACCCATGACCTCATGGTAGTAGCACTAGACTTCAACCGCTAGGCTAACATTCAATTCCCTTGTAAATACCACTTATTCATAATTATATAAAATTAGTAGTATATAAAATTTTATATACTACTTATTTCATATACAACTTATTTTATATAATTATGAATAAGTAGTAAATAAATTTTATTCGGTGAGAAAATAAATTTTATTTATTTATATTCGACTATGATCATGTATTACTAGAACTCTATGTTTAACTCATTTCATTTGAAAATATAAACATAAAGTCATAATTAAAAGCATAGATCTAAAATCTTTTAAAATATAAAAGAAATGGAGTTGTATAAAAAATTTAAAAATTATATTTTAGTTTTGTTAAAAAATATATTACATTATTAATATATATATATATATATATATATATTCAATTATTTTAAATCGTGCATCGCAAGGGTGTTATATGTTATTCATATACTTATAATTAAGTACAATGTTTGCGAGAGTGACGTGCAACGTCGGTTACAAAAACAACCGACGTAGGTAAGCTAGACATGCATGCAACGTCGATCATTTGTGTTTAGGATAGGTACGTGCAACCTTGGTCACAACATCGGTTGCTAGACATGCGTGCAACATCGATCATGTGTATCCGGGATAGGTACGTGCAACTTCGGTCACAACATCGGTAAGCCAGAAATGCATGCAACATCGATAATTCTTGTCTAGGATTGGGTAATTCTTGTCTCGCTCCCTTGGTGATATTAGATAGCTGCTTCTTCAGTCCTGCGTATTTGGATGCCGGAAAATACTTCTCTAACAATCTCTGCTTCATATCGATCTGGGAGCCTATACAACTGGGAGGTAAGTAGTACAACCAATCCTTAGCTCCATCTTGAAGAGAGAACGGAAATTCCCCCAGATTATAGTTATCCTCATAAACACCCAGAGGCTTCATATTTGTACATACCAAGTGAAATTCAGACAAGTTCTTGTTCGGGTCTTCCCCTGCCATACCGTGGAAGGTGGGAAGACAATAGATCATTCAGCTCTTCAGCTTCCAACTCACATTCGATGGCAATGAGGGGAATGTGATGCATAACGGATGACTCTCCAAATTAGGGGCTATGAGCTCCCTCAATGTCTAGTTATCCTCCACCATCTCTTTTGGCTCTTCTACCAACTCAACCGGTCTAGGTTGAACCTTTACTCCAGCTCTCCGCTTCTTTCATTTCTGTATACCTATGCTATCAGTCAAGCAATGTAAAACTCTGAAGTTTTTGGTACATGTATGTACCATAAACAAGGGACCAATAGTACCTTTCCGAAGGAAACACTAGCAAAAAGATCAAAAGGCAATAAGATCGCCAATAGACAGATTTAACCATTATCAATAACCAACAAAAAAAGAAAAACAAAAGAAATATTAATTACTCTACTAATAGGTTATGCTAAGTGATAATTAGACTGATTAACATCCCTGGAAGCGGTGGAGAAATTTGACCAACCTACACCTGATGTCGTTAAAAACCAAGCGGAGTGTGATGGTCAAAGATAAAATTTATATTTCTGAACCCAAATCACTACTATGCTACCAATAAGGTAGTTAGCGGTAAGCCCTGGGTAAGTCCACAGAGATGCTAAGGCCTAAAATTCAATCATAAACAACCACGTTTGGGTTGTCAATCTGTACGTGATGCTAGGAATAAATAGTATGGTAAACTAGAGGGGTATTTCAATTATCAACTACAAGCATGAAAATAAAAGGCACGTAAACTATATAAGCTAGACACTTGGGGAATGCTTGCGTAACATGGTTGATTTAATGCTTCGATCCCTGATTCATTCACATGTGATATTTTAAAAACCTAATCTAGTGCTCATAACACATAGTCTGATCGATGGTCGACAATTCCCCATACCTGTCCTATCGGGTGCTCTTTCAATCTTCCATTGACACCGCCTTCCTGATTAGGGGAGTACAACAAGGTCCGACCATTATTGTAGGTCTATTTCTCCCCCGTACGATTATGTCAGGGGTACTCCACCATAGATAGGTCATTTGTAAGAATGGTAGTAGATTGCAGAAGGCCATTCACAAGGATGGTAAAAGACTAAAAGCCACGAGTCAAAACATGGTATACAATAGAAGGGTCACAGAAGGAAGTCAATGTAGTGGATGAATTGAGATCCAAGAGTTGAACTGACTTCTAGATCAATGAGGACTAAAGAGATGTTAATTATTAGCTATTGTGCATTTATGGAGCTTTGAATGTTAGTTGTTGATGTAATTAATGCTATTGGAAGTTTGAGTATATGAATTGCTTGTATGATTACTTCTTAGGATTGGGAAAAACCAGTTAAGTTATCCTCTTTTGATATGAAATCCAAGAGCATGAGTTAGAGCTTCTAAGGGTGTTGAAGAGTTGATAATTTCTCGATGAATGTGATGATGTTGAACTCTTTGTCATGTTTGTTTTAGGTAGAAAATGAGAGAAGTCTATGACCGTTGAACGTGATTGACTAATCTTATGTAAATGCATGACTTGGTCCAATGCTTAGACACAGTGTAGTGTTTATAAGTGTTACCGAGCTTGTTGATACTTTATAAATAAATTCCATTAATGGGATACCTTTAGCCATTTCTCAACTAAAACAGCCATTAGTGAGGCTTGACTAGAGATATCGAATTCACTCTTACAGACTACTATCTAAGAAGGATAGAATATTTATCTTCACAACAAGTAGTGGAAGTAGTGAATAGGTAGTAAGTTCAAGGATAAATAAGAGGCTTGGAAGTGGAAATAAATTGTGCCTAAGGTCTCTTAATTTGTGTTTCGTCCTTATTTTTGTGTCTTGTTGCATGCTTTGCATCCTTACAGTACTTTTGTAGTTAGCTTGTCTTGAAATTCATAATTTAGGAAAACCAACCATCCCCCTGTTTACATGCTTTTATATGAATATGTATATCTATATCTAGGCTTGTATTCATCCCTATATGCATGAACCCTTAGGAAAATCCCTCTTCTTTGTGGATGACCCCAACTTGACATTATGTACTTAGTTGTAGATAGAAAGCATTTAGGGCTTATAAATATTAAATTTTAGAGGTACAAAGATGACCTTCCAAATTTTGGCGCCACTGCCAGGGAAGAGGCATTTATTTTAAAGTGTTTAGGCTTGTTAATTTTGAATATGTGTTAGTTGTGAATATGTGTTTGTTTTTATTTTGGTTTTTAGTTGATTTGTGATTTTTTTTTCTTTGCTAAGAGATTTATTGTTCAAGTTCTTGGTGTATGGTTCGTATGCAATTCTCTTCACGAGAACCCCTACACTACGACCCTGAGTTAGAGTTAAATTTTAAAAGGGCTGGGAGACTTTCTTGGGAGTGTGTGAAAAACACTCCTCATAGTGATCATTTAGTGGATCCTTCTACTTCCATTGAGCATGAAGGTGAGGATCCAGGAGGAAGACCTCGACACCCTCCTCTTCAGGGAAGTATGACCTTGAAGCAAGTCCCTTTAAGGAACACAATGTCCCCCAACCTTGATCAGCAACCTACGTGCACCACATATATAGAGGTTGGACAAAATAGGCACTTTGAGCTTATGTCTGGATTGATACACTTGCTACCGTCATTTCATGGTAGGCAGTGGGAGATCCCAACAAAAATCTCTCCGACTTCCACATGGTGTGTGGTGGTATGATTACCGATGGAGTAAATGAAGACCTCTATAAGTTGAGAGTATTCCCATTCCCATTGAGGGATGCTGCAAGGGATTGGCTTTACTACATACCACCCGGAAGCATCTAAACTTGTCGTGAGATGAAGAAAAAGTTCTCGCCAAGTATTTCGTGGCTTCAAAGTCTACTGCTAAGAAGAAGGACATTAGCAACAACCTTCAATGGCATGAAAAGTTATTCTACGACTATTGGAAGAGGTTTAAGAAGCTTCTCTCGATTTATCCTTATCACGACTATACGGAGGGATATTTGGTCTACTACTTCTACTATGGTCTTCTTGATGAAGGGCAAAGGCTAGTGAGCGGAGCTTGTGGTGGTTCTATTGGGAATAAGACTTCGACGGAGGCTATGAAGCTCTATGAGGGGTTAGTTGAGGAGTCAAGGAATTTTAGTGCAAGGTTCGCCTTGAAAAAGCAAAACCCCAATAACACAAGTATCCCATCCAACAATGGAATGCTCAAAAACTAAGTCTTAACACTCACTTCCATGGTCAAGGCTTTGATGACCCAATCCGGTAATAAACCACACATGAACTCTTGCGAGATTTGTTCTTCACCACATCCTACAGATGCATGCCCATGTTTTCAAGATGATTATGTGGTAGAGGTGAATGCCGTGGATTTTCAAGGAAACCAAGGGTATCAAGGAAATTAAGGGTACCAAGGCGGTCAAGGCTGCCAAAACTAACCATACGATTTGGGTAATCGAGATCACCCGAATCTATGGTATGGAAACGCACAAGAAGGGGAAAATGCACCAAAATACAGCCCCCAACAACAACAATACTAGCCTCCACAAAACAACTTACCAAGGCTCCAAGATAAGCCATATGATCAAGGCGAGAGTTCAGGCATGTCAAAGGATGAAGTGATGCAAGCCATTGGGAGATTGAGCTTGTGTACGGAGAAAACCAAGAAATTCCAAGAAACTACCGAGTCAAGCATCAAGAATATAGAGAATTAAGTGAGCCAAATAGCTCAAGCCTTGAATTGGATAGAGACTTGGGAAAAGGGAAAACTTCCTTCCCAACCAGAGCTAAACCCTGGACAAAATGTGAGTGCCATCTCATTGAGAAGTGGGAAGGAAGTGAAAATGCCCCAAGGCAAGGATGTTGTTTAGCAGGTGCATGAGCAAGAGAAGGATGTTGAAAAGAAGGATAAAGATTTGACCAAGGAGAAGGCAAGCAAAGGGGAGGAAATTGAGGTAGAGATATTCCAGCCAAGACCCGGATCAAATCCCAAAACCTCATCCCCACCTCACACGAAGTAAAAAAGGGGCAGAGATTCCTACCTAAGTGCCAGAATTTCAATTTCGGAAGCATTAAAGGATAGGAGGACAAAGGAGGACAATAAGGACATCTACGAAGTCTTTCGTAGGTGTGAGGTAAACATTCAACTCTTAAATGCTATAAATGAAATTCAAAGGTAGGCTAAATTTCTCAAAGAATTATGTACCATCAATGGGAAACAAAAATTGAAAAGTAAAAGGAAGAGTGGAAAGAGTGAGTATTTCTTCATCATTTTTTATGAAGAGTTACCTCCTAAATGTGATGATCTTTACAATCCCTTGTGAGATAGGAGGAAAATGTGCTGACAAGCATGTTGGACATAGTTGGTTCAATTAATGGGATCCCATATTCTTTGTATGAAAGTCTAGATCTAGGCACTTTGCACAAAACCGGGGTTGTCATCTAATTAGCGGATCACTCTAGCACATACCCAAAAGGTATTGTGAGAGATATGTTTGTGAAAGTGGACTCTTTAAAATTCCCCGCCGACTTTTATGTCATTGATATAGAGAGTGATAGTCATGCCACACCTATTTTGTTAGGTAGACCATTTTTAAAATATTCAAGGACAATAATTGATGTGCATAATGGAACATTAACCATGGAATTTAATGGGTGGAAGATAGAATTTGACACTAATAATTCTATTGATCATCCTAGTAGATACCATTCTTGCCAAGCTATTGAGGTTATTGATGATATAGAGCAAGATGTGTTTGAGCCCAAAGATTGTAATTCCTTGAATGTTGCCATAGATGATGCTTTGAGTGATGTTTCGATTGCAAATGTTTCTAATAATAACTTGAAGAAAAACAACAATGGTGAATGCTCTCTTGGGAAAGCAACATCCAACACCTTTTTTGTGTCCACAGGAAAGCCAATAAGAGAGGGTTTCCCTCCTTCTCGTGAAAAGACTTTGGTGGTAGAGTGCAAAACACCACTGAAAGTTCCCAAATGTTCATCTCTTGTAGAATTAGAGAAACCCTTGAATGATCACTCAATTGAGATCACCATGGAACAAAAAGGTACGTTATTTGGAATGTTAAGGCAACATGAGGAAGCCCTAAGCTATGTGTGAAACATTTTGTTAGGGGATAACATGGATCCCAATTTTTTTGTCCCGGATCGTAGAAAATAAGCCAATCATTTCTATTCATGTGGTGAGTAAACTCCAAGAAGGGGAGTAAGTCATGGAAACGAGGTTAAATAAACTTTGTTTTGATCATCCACATGCCACGCGTGACATTCCATTGATGTAACTTTATTTATGCTTTGTTCATAGGTCGTGTCGACAACGTTAAAGAAACTTGGTTTTGATCGTATTAAATTGCTTATTTCCTTTTCTTTTGTAACAATATTGTGCTTGGTGTGCATGGTTGTTTTGTAGGAAGCACTGGTACCTGGAGAAAGTGGAAAGGAGAAAAAGTGAGCAAACGGGGTATGACAAATCCAACTCATGGACCGTGTAGACACGCATGGCCCATGGATGCTAGAATTTTCTATCAAGGAGGTCTAAGCAAACCCCGACTCGCAGACCATATAGACATGCACGATCAGTGACACTCCAACATTCCTCCATCTCCAAATCAACCATCTCTTCCTTACCACCCACAAATACTACCTGAACCTACTTAACCACAAATACGACTCAAAACCAATGAGGTACTTCTCCCTTCATGGTGATTTCAATGCTTTACTCGAGTTGTATGAATGATAGTGATTGGACTTGCTTGATGACAGGTTGTGGGTAGACTATATTAGGTGGTCGTAAATTGTTCATTAGTTCTCATGATTGTACCACTAAGGGTATATTTTAATGTTCAATTTTTTTGTGGTATTCTCTCATTTTCTCTCCTTAACATGTGTCCAAGAATGTTTATTTTCATTGAGGACAATGTAAACATTAAGTATGGGGAGGGGAATAAGATGATACACAGGATTAGTGGTTTATTTAGTTGTAATAAATAGCTCTTTTGAGAGCATTTTAAATAAAAATAAAAATGAATAAGAATAATCCCGCAAAGTTGAAAACCCGAGAGGGCAACTTAGGAAAAATGGGAGGCTTGTATTGGTTGAAAACCCGAAAGGGCAACCTGTGCAAAAATGAGAGGCCAGATGGTGTGGAAAAAGGTGAGGGTGAGCATTGGAAAAGAAAATTGTGTGAAGGTAGGATGAAAACCCGAGAGGGTTCCTAGGTAAAAGGATAGAAAATGAGAGAAACTGAAAAATTGCATTCTTCTCTTAATTTGTATATTTGGTAGTTTCTTTGGTAGAGTATTACACTTGTATTTTATACCTCACATTTTATTTGTATGATGGTTGTTTAGATTAACTTAAAATTTGGGATGTGAGAGTGAGAGATCCTTATGTCTTGGGGTTAGGGTAGTCTAGGAATATGATGTTGGATGTATCAGAAAAACTTTTGCATGTAGTCTACGCTTAGATCTTTCTTGTTCTTGTTTACTCGAGGACGAGTAAAGGTTTAAATGCGGGGAGGTAGATGTGACATCAAATGCATGTATTTTCCAAAGCTGATGTGCTTCATCATGCATTAGTTAACAATTCCATTCGGTATAATAATTGGTTCGTTTAATATGTTGGGTTGCTAGTCTTAGTTGATTTTACGTGACAAGGGATTTAGATGGCCATGTTTGGTTTTCTTATCTAAATCCCTCATTTTGTAGAATAAATTTGTATTAATGGACATCTTGTATCCACGTGCTCCTAGATCATCCTTTATGTGATCATCACCAGTGGGCAGCTCATGGATACTTTTCATTACATTCTATGTGAAGGGCATTCGCAAGACAGTAGAAGATATTGAAGGTCATTCTCAAGGACGGTAGAAGAGATCTAAGGCCATTCACATTACAATAGTAGTAGATGAAGGTCACGGGCATTAATTCATGGTAGTAGAAGGATCGAGCCAAAGATAGGTAGAATTGGAGCTTAAAATGGATAAGGAAGAAACGGAGAATCATGGTCCGAGAGTTGTACCAACTTTGGAAATGATCCAAGAAGACTCAGCCTTGAAGAATGTTTTCATTGGATTCACCTCCTCGATAACCATAAAATCGACTAAAAGAACTCTGAAAAAGGACTAACAGTTCATCCGTAGCAAAGTAAACAAGTTAACCCGGCATAAGCACAAACAGGTCAGCACGGACTGCGCATGGATGGCACCAAAGGCCTGCACCAGACAACGTGGTCCACGCCAAATGTCTTTGACATGGACCGTGCCAAGGCCCGCCGAGGACCGCACCAAACTCGATAGATCACATGCGCAAGTTTCAAGTTTCACTTAAAAGTGGTTAATTATGGGTGAGGACCGTCCCATTTCGATGACCGGTGCCATTCCAAGTGCAAAGTGTCCAGACCAGCCGATAGGTGTCAAGAATCGAGCAGCCCGTGCCAAATTATCGAAAAATGAGGTTTTCGATAACGGTCCGCACCAAACATCACGTCTCGCGATTGAGAAATACTAAAATGACCATCCTGACGATGGGCTGTGCCAGACGCTACAGATTGTGCCGGACGCTATAGATTGTGCCAGTGCATCCCGTACAAAGCACCACGGCCCGAGCAAAAGGAGACGACGCAGACCGGCCTAGATCAAATGGTCTGAGCTAAAGGAGAAACATGGACTACGCCAGATCCTGCAGCCCATACCAGCACGGATCCCATGGGCTGCACTAAATCAGGCATCCCAGGCCTACACGGACCCAGTACACGGTGCGGACCACACCATCCACGATGGTCAGTACCATGTGGCGGCTGAACTAGGATTTTTTCACTTTTTGGCCTATTTTTAGGCCTAATCCCCTACTGCTATAAAAAAGAGCCTTTAGTCTTCTAGGAAAAGCCAAGTAAGCATAATTTAGATGTTTTCTCTCTCTAGTTTAGATAGAAGGATGAGGAGAGTTCTCTCTCTCTCTAGAGTTCTTCTTTTTCCTTCTTTATTTCTGTTCTTTCTTTGACTTATTTTCCTAGATCTATGGAATCTACCTAAATATTTTCCATGGATCTAATTTCTAGGAAGTAGATTTATAGCTTGAGGATAAATGTATTCATGTGTTGATTTATGCTTTTTTGAGATTCTTAGTTCATCCTAATCATTGTGCTTGAGATATTATTGTGACTTATTCTTGAATGTTAGAATTGCATGAATAGTACACTCCATTAGCACACAATCGAGTTTATATTCATATTGGTGCAAATATTTATGCCCTCGGGGAAAAGAAACCTTGGTTGTGTTAATGGGTAACAGGGTACGGGGCCATGTGGGTGTGTGCACGGGTGTCTTTTTTTAGTATTGCTCTGTTACATTCCATCACACCAGTCTTAGCTGATTACGAAAAGTAGTCTGATGGGTCATATGGTAGAGATAGTGAAAAGTAGCAAGCTATGGTTGTAAGAGGCCCTAGTGTTATAGATAAGGTTCCTACTTCCGTTACCTAATTTACAGGCCTAGAGAGTAGAGCATCTGTGGTGGAATGCCCGGGACGTAATCATACGGGGGAGAAATGGATCTACAACAACGGTCAGACCTCGTTGTACTCTCTTAATTATGGAGGTGATGTCGATGGACGACTGCGAGCGCACCCAATGTTATAAGGACGGAGAAGTGTATGCCATTTACCACACTACATTTAATGCGCACTAGATTAGGTTTGTCAGAATCTCACCTGTGAATGAATCGAGGATTAAAGCATTGAATCAACCATGTTATGCAAGCATTCCCCAAGTGTTTAGCTAAATATTTATGTGCCTTTTTACTTTCATTTTTGTACTTTTTAATTGAAAAATCATCCCCCATATATACTATACTATCTATTCTTAGCAACTCGTACAGATTGACAACCGCGATGAGATTGTGTTTAATTAATTTTTAGGCCCTAGCCTCATTGTGGACATACCCATAACTTACTGCTAACTACCCTATCGGTAGCATAGTAGTGAGTTGGGTACAGACTATGAATTTTGTCTTTTTCCATCAATATCTTTGATCTCAGCCTTCACTTGGGTTTATTAGCTACAATTAATGACCCCGAGTGGAGGCGGTTCAAATTTTGGTGCCGTTGTTGGGGATGCTAATCATTCAAAATGTCAATTAGCATAACGGTTAGGTTGAGTAGATAGTATTTTACTTTTGTTTATTGTTTTTCCTGAGTAGGTGTTGGTTGAGTTCTTGGTGTAAACCAAGGACCCTTGCACTACAATTCCAAATTTTGTGTGTTTTGTTTTTTTTGTTGAAAAAAAATGTGGAAGATTACTCAACGGGTGATACTTTGTAGGGTGTGTCGTTATGATCATCCTACAGAGTGTTGCCCAAGGTTGAGTGACTTTGGGAGATGAGAGGCTTGGCGAGTGAGATTTTGTAGGATATGTCATTCTGACCACCCTATGGAATCTTGCTCTTTGATAATCTAAAATGGGAGAGAGGTAGGAGTTATTGGTTCCCAAGGCCGATGGGATCAAAATTGTTACCCCTACTATGATGCCCCAAATTCGAGGTTTAGTGGTAACTCAAATTTGTGGTATGGAATTGAATCCGGAAACCAACACCCTAGGGTGGAAAGTTGGACTTCACCAACCTACCCAAATCCCAAAAAACCAATCCCTAGGATTGCTTCCCAAATCGGATTATGGAGAAATTTTGCAAGCTATAGCTAATGATACCAAGAAGAGGGATTTACCCCAATCATAGGTACTTAGTGAGATTAGCGCTTTGAGAACGCAACTATTCTAAAACATTGAGAAGGTTGAAGGGATAGTGCTTGATTTTATTGAAAGGGTGAACCAACTTGATACTCAATATTCTAAAAATCAACCATCCCTAATTGAATGTGAAATTTTGGTAGATGAACCCAATGGGGATGGGGAATGGTATGTTGAGAGTGATGAAATCGAGGAAGGGGTGATTATACTTAATTCAAAATATTATTTATTTTCACCCCTACCTCCACCTATAGAATCAACTACCACCTATAGAACCCTTAGTGGAAACCATGGAGAAGCCAATTGAATATGCTAAGCTTCCTAACCACCTATTCCCTCTAAGGTTGACTCCTCCTCTACTATATCTTCCTCATAGAAGATTCTTATCCCCACCTCTCCATGTTTGGTTGTCTAAGGTTATGAGGTACAAACCCGTACCATACGGATAACATTAGGGTCATGCCGACAACCTTTAATATACAGAGCTTCTCAGGAGGCAACCCGAGCTTTGAAAAATTAGAATAGTGTAGTATTTTTGGTGTGTTTTCTTATTTGTAACATTTTTGTTTTTGGAACACTATTAGACTTGGTGTGTATGTTTTTTTGTATGAAGCATATAGTTCTTGGAAGAAGTTGAGCAAGCGGGGAGTCCGACTCATGGACCATGTAGACGTACTTGGTTCCTGATGCTCAAAATAGTGGAGAAGAAGGAGAACCAAACCCCAAATTCATGGAGTGTGTAGATGTGCACGACCCATGAAGCTCACATACTTTCCTACACCCCAATCATCATTACTTCCCTACCACCACCTAAATCCGCCTACCCTCAAAACCCTTGAAACACACACATTGATACCTAAGAGGTAACTCTCCATTGTGGTTCGATTCTTATTCTATTTGTGGTGCACTATAGTGTTTAGATTGAACTTTCTTCATTAGAGGTTAGGGGTAGTATATTGGGGTGATGGTAGTTTGTACTTTACATTCCATGATTCTGCCATCAAGAGTAGATTTTAGTGTTCATTTTTCATTATAAGTGGTTTTCTATTTCTTTCCCATGACACATGTTCTTTGATTTTGTATATGCATGGAGGACAATGCAAAATTTAAGATGACTAGGGTTTTGACCTAATTTTGGCCTATTTTGAGCCTACCTTTAGGCTCAATCCCTTACTACTATATAGGAGCCATTAGTCTTCTAGGAAAACCTAAGTAGGCTTAATGTAGATTTTTCTCTCTCTATAGTTTAGATAGAAGGAAGAGGAGAGTTCTCTCTCTCTCTAGAGTTATTCTTTTTCCTTCTCTTTTTCTCTTCTTTCTTCATCTTATTTCCCTAGATCTATGGCATCTAACTTTATATTTTCCATGGATCTAATGTCTAAGGTGTAGAATTATAACTTGGGGATAATTGTATTCATGTGTTCACTTATCCTTTTGTGAGATCTTAGTTCCTCCTAATTATTGTACTTGTGATATTATTGTGACTTGCTCTTGAATGTTAGAATAGCATGAAAATTATGCTCCATTAGCACACACTCTAGTCTATATTCCTGTTGGTGCATATATTGATGCCCCCCGGGGAAGAGAAACCTTGGATGTGTTAATGGGTAGCAGGGTACAGGGCTGCGTGGGTGTGTACGGGGTCTTTTTCAAGTATTACTCTATTATGTGCCATCACACAAGTCTTAGCTATTTATTTTAAAGTAATCCAACAGGTTACGGGTAGAGATAGCAAAACGTAGAAAGCTATGGTTGTAAGATACCCTAGTGTCATAGAAAAGGTGCCTATTTCTATTTGCCTCATTTATAGGCCTAGGGAGTAGAGCATCCGTGGTGGAATGCACGAGATGTAATTGTACGGAGGAGAAATAGATCTACAATAGCTATTGGACCTTGTTGTACTCCCCGAATTACGGAGATGGTGTCGATGGAGGGTTGCGAGCACACGCGGTGTGACAGGTTCGGGGAAGTGTATGCCATCGACCACATTACGTGTTATGAGCACTAAATTAGGTTTGTCTAAATCTCACACATGTGAATTAATCGAGGATGAAAGCATTAAATCAATCATATTAATCAAGAATTCCCCATGTTTTTAGCTAAATAGTTTACGTGCTGTTACTTTCATGTTTTGTAGTTGTTAATTGAAAAAACAACCTCCCCATCTACTATACTATCTATTCCTAGCAACTCGTACGGATTGACAACTCGAACGAGGTAGTGTTTAATTTATTTTTAGTCCCCAACATCTTTGTGGATATACCCATGGCTTTTAACTACCTTATTAGTATCATAATAGTGAGTTGGGTGCAGAATATAAATTTTATCTTCGGCCATTTATTTCTTTGATCTCAGCCTTCACTTGGGTTAATCAGCTACAATTAACGACCCCGAGTGGAGGCGGGTCAAAAGCATTTAACATATTTTTTGTCATTTTTTTATCAGGTGATTGCTAGGTTTAGGTAGATTTATATCATAAGGAGTTTAGACAACCGTTTTCAATTTTCATCTCTAAATCCTTCATTTTGTAACCGATTTATAGTCTATTGGTTTTTGGGCCCTTACAAGCATCTAGATTCCTTTTTGTGAGATTAATTTGCAGATTGTTCATGATCACTTTAGACTGGTTGAGTGAAGGCCATTCACAAGGATGGTAGAAGATTGAAGGCCACGAGCCAAAATGTGGTAAAAGATAGAAGGGTAGAAGAAGGTAGATAAAGAAGCAGATGAATTGTGACCCAGGAGTTTGGACCATGTTCTTAAAATTATCCAAGAAGAATCAGCATACAAGGGTGGCATCATTAGATTCGTCTTCTCGAGAACTATGAAATTGACTACAAGAACTTCAAAAATGGATCAGCGGTTCACTCGTAGCTATGCAAAGATCGGATGGCTAACCGGCCGAGTGAAAAACCTGTAGTGTACAGCCCGGGCACTGAACCGCATGCCCGAGTGCTAGCAGAAATCGTTGGCGCATGCTTTCTATCCATTTTTGCGTAGCCAACATGAGAAAGCTTGCCCCCACGTGCTAGACCCTATTCGATGAAGATCGGGTGCATGACCAGCACCCTTAGCCTTGTTCTCGCACGCACGAGACAAGGAAGGAGTGTAACGCTCAGGAGCATATCCTGCATCAGGTGCATCCTTGTGCACACCTGCGTACTAAACTTTCAACCGGGTGCCCCAGCGCCTGGCCAGCGCGCCATGCTACATTTTGAGCTTCTTTTGACCAAATTTTGCAATATAAATACCCAAAAACCTTATCTTCTCTTTATTACTTTAAATTTGGCCAAATATCCTCCATTCCAAACTCTAGTTCTTCATTTATTTTCATAGTTTCTCTCTTTATTTCTCTATGAATTTTTCTAAGAATGTTAGTATGATTTGTATTATCTAAACTTAGTCTTGGGAGCAATTGATTGAGGCTTCCAAGCCCATGTCTTGAGAAACATTTATAACCTATTTAATGCTTATGTATTGTGCATTTATGGTTCTTTGAATGTTGATTTTTGATGTCATTAAAGTTATTGGGAGTTTAAGTATATGATTTACTTGTATGATTACTTGTTAGTGTTTGGAAAAACTAGCTGAGTTTCCCCTCTTTTGATATGAAATCCAAGAGCTTCAGTTGGAGCTTTTAAGGGTGTTGATGAGTTGATAATTTCTGGATGAATTTGATCATTTTGAACTCTTTGTAATGTTTGTTTTAGGTCGAAATTGAGACAATTCTATGAACGGTGTACGTACTTGACTAATCTTGTGTAAATGCGTGAATTGGTTTAATGCTTAAACACGGTGCGTGTTACCAAGCTTTTTGAACCTTTGTAACTAAATTCCCCCTATTTACATAATTTTATATGAATATGTATATCTATATCTAGGCTTGTATTCACCCATATGTGCATGAACCCTTAGGAAAACCCCTCTTCTTCGTGGACGACCCCAACTTGCCATTATCTTCTTAGTTGTAAATAGAAAGTGTTTAGGGCTTATAAATATTAACTTTGAGAGGTATATGACAACCTCCCACAGTACGAGCTGTGTTCTTTTGCACAACACGTGTGCAAAAAAGTTGACGAACCAGGTCTCTAGTCTTAGTCTGCAAAGTATTGTGTAACTGTGCGCTCTAAAGAAGAAGTATACGAACTCGATCCAAGGCCCATGTGCTTTTGCACGGCCTGCACACTCAGTACACTCAGGATCTGCTCCACTCTATGGCTGTGTACATTTTCATTGGCCATGTGTTTTTGCACGGCTCGTGCTTAAGTGGCACTATTGGTGGCCTTAGGGTTTTCCAAAACTTGGCCTTAAGAGGCTCATTTATTTTCTCCTATATAAGGGGCATTTAGTCTCTTTGATTTTAGTAAGTAGGCATAATGTAGATCTTATTTTCTTTGTAGGTAGGAAGGAAGAGGAGAATTCTCTCTCTCTCTCTCTCTCTAGAGTTCTTCTCTTTTCATTCTTTTTAGTTCTTATATCCATCACATCTAATTTAATGAATTCCATGGATTTATTAGTAACCTTAGATTAGTTTATTTACTTGGGGATTTATATGTATTCATGACTATGTGATGATTTTTTTGAGATTCTAGATCTTCCTGTCTTATATGTCTACGAATATCATGTTTGATTCTTAGCCCCAATGTTGCCTAAGATGCCCTCTTGGGTTTTCAACTTAGCGGGATTTGTTTTTTCATTTTCTATTTTTTTTCAAAATTTTCAAAAATTTTCACATTTCTCCAATCCAAAAAGTAGAAAAGTTCTTTCCAAATGTTAAGGCTAAGAAAAGTATCGAAGCCAACATTATCCAAGTACATCAAAATTAAAAAATCCCAAAACAAAAGGGAAAAATATCCAAAATAAAACAAAAGAATTATCCAAAAGTAGCAAGTCTCCAAAGTATCTCCAACCCCAATCACCTCAAAGTAGATACCCCTCCCCACACTTATAACACTACATTGCCCTAACGTAGACAATAAGGAAAAAATGTAAAAAGCAATGTATGGAAAGGGTAAGGATATGGTGCTCACAAATCTCTGATGTGAGGAAGAAGGGTCACCGCTAAAATAGCGTTGCTGATAATGAGCCAGCCAATCTATGCTTATCTACCTCCCAGCTCTCCGCCTCTCTACTCAAAGATCGGGGCCTGAGACACCGCCTTCTTGGGACTGCATCTCATGGATCCGAGCTGACAGGTGATCAATCTCCTCATCCATGTCGATCAAGGTCTGGGAGAAAAACACATATGCTGTCTTAGCGGCGAAATTCATCCTGCATAGTCTGCATCATCCGCTTATAAAATACGATGGAGGCTGGGAGTAGTGAGGTGGCACATTGTCCTTTTGCATCGGCTAGGTCTGTGGTGGAGGCTATGGGGAGTGCTGCTACTGCTATCGCTCAGAGAAAGGTAGACTGCTATCATCAAGTTGGACAGGGGCTGGACCAAGGTCATGGAGCATGCACTGGAAGTCATCTCTACACAAGGAGTCGGGTGAAATTGCCCAGTCTCCTAGATGTGTATCAAATTCCAGCTTTGTCTTGTTGGGCTGAGGAAGTACCACGAATGTGACCTTCCTGGCGCCATACAACTAGTGGAATAGCCCCATGGTCTGGGTGGCACTGAGCATCTCAAATTGCACCAACCTCTCAATGGTGATGAGGTAGGAAGTGCATCTCCCTAAGCGCGAAAAGTCATCCGGGGGAACCAATCCTAGGTACTCCGCTAGAGGCCTATCATACCTCCAACCATGATCTTCCCATTTGGCTTTCCTGCCACCTCCAGGATCCTCTTCATCCACAACTCTGACCATAACCCATATCCTAGTACCTCACTCATCAAGTGCCACAGAATATTAATGTCATTGTCTAGCACATTAGTATGCTCCACTAAGCAAAGTACTGTGCTAGCCAACAGTCAGTGCATATAACAAAGTGCATGGTGGATGATGGCACTGCTCTTGTCATGGGAGTTCTTTTGCCTCATGTTGATGACATTCCAAAATTACTTGTCATCATCGATCGATCGCTCCTAGGCCTGTGGCCCAGCCTGGCCCATATCTTCGCAGTGTCAAATCCAAATGCCTCATGAATCTGCAAAACTATCATTTGCCTAGATATATCATCCAAGTGGAAAGCAGTGTACCTCTCACATGGTTGATCATCTCTCATGCTGCAGATCCTGACCGTGGACAGGAACTCTAGCCTGTATCTCCGGTAAGAGAGTACTCATGAATCATTCCATTCCCCCCTTGGCGAGGAGGCATCTGACAGGCTGGGTAAGCCCAAGAGCATCTAGTGTGGGTACATCTACAAAACTCACTCCTTTAGTTGACGACTCACCAGGGCTTCCAACCTTTCAGCATTGGTACTGGTGATCCGGGTCAAACCCATGTACCTATCCGGTGGGGAAGGTACGGGGCTTGATTCCAGAGCTGGTAGTGGAGGCAGAGGTGGAGCGGCGGTGCGCCCACCTCGGGAAGGAGCCCTTGGCCTCTTTGTAGGGGCCATATCTAACAACCATAGCAAACAAGTCAAACTCACAGGAATATATGTATATGCAATATTGCAAATTCATACTCAATCTTAAACTAGTTCATCATCACAAGCCAAAAAAATTTCAAGCCTACTAGTTCAAGCTCTACTCACAATTGCACATGCAATCCATATTATGTCCCACATGGCCATATTATCAAGTCCATGAAGTGCTCACATAGTTGAAATCGAATATGCTATATCTCAAAATAAAAGTCATGCCTAATTAGTTTAGCCACCATTAGTACATTCACAATGTCCACATTTAAGTCCCATGGCTAAACTACCCTAAGGAAAATACCATTTCAAAGCACAATAACATTTTATCCAAATAACTACTAAGTCTCATCAAGGGCCAACGTGCCTCATATCTAGTATAAACCACAATCCATTCTCAACCAAAGCAACACTAATAGTGCAATGCAAGCATAAGACCAATACGAGTAACTCAATGCACTCAAAGTGATTATTCATGTTATCCTACATCCAACCAAGCCGTAAACACCAAATATTCATACAATTCATTCAAATCAACTTGCAAGCACAATATATTCAACAACATCTACAATGTTCCAATCAATCAAACTAACCTAAGGTATCACACAAAGTTCATACAATATCCCATAAAATAATTGATTCAATCATAATCATAAGTAAAGCTTAAAAGATTAAAGAATTGTACCACTTAGATGCGTAGGATGAGAAAGTAACGAAACCCACAAGCATTTTGAAGTTTAATTGCAAAAAATTACAAAACCCCCAAATTCTAGGGTTTTGTGTTCTTCTACAATTTTGGGTGGATTTGTGGGTGGAGCTTGGTAAGAAGGAATGGGGGTATGGAGTGGTGGTTGTGAGCGGCGGTGAGTGGCAGTCAGAGAGAGATGGCTTGGTGGAGGAATGGTGGAGAATATGAAGAGCGGCGGAGAGAGATGTGTGTTTGTGGCAAAAAAAGGAAATATGCCCATTTTTAAAAACAGGATTGTACGCCCTCGCAACTCGCAATGTGTTCGTCGTGACTCACGACGGGTAGGTCAAAGAATGCCACAATTTACTTTTTACGTCATGACTCGTGACCACTTCATTGCGACTCAGGATGGTCTGTCATGACTCGCGACGAGGCCATTGCGACTCGCGAAAAGTGGAGGCTCAGAGCACTATTTTCACACAAAATTTCAGATTTGGTCGGGACTCACGACCACTTCATTGCGACTTGCGATGGTTTATTACGACTCAGGATGAGGCCATCACGACTCGTGAAAAGTGGAGGCCGAGACCTTCATTTTTTAGCCAAAATCCCTGATTTGATCACGACTCGTGACCACTTGGTTGCGATTCGCGATGGTCCGTCCAAAATTTTTTTGATTCCTCCTCTTGTCCAAGTTTTTCCTTCTTGACTCCAAACATTTCTACCTTCAAAATCCCAATTCCTTCGCTTCAAAATTTCTACAAAATCATGGAAAAACAACCCATGAAAAGCATAAAGAAAAACAATGAAACTAGTGACAAAACCCAAAACCAAGCAACATCAACGGAAAGTCATGAATAACGATCCAGATGATCAAACCCAATTTTATTTAACATATTCGGCACAACTCACTCCCTTTTCTTGGAGTTACTCACAAACTGGATCAAGGAGATTAACGTCCTCTCCCTTTTCCAGCACAAAATTCTCATGGTAAGGTTTCAAACGTTGTCCATTAACCTTGAATGTGTTGGACTTAGCTTAATCTAGAATCTCCACTGTGCCAAGCGGGAATACCTTAACCACCTCAAAAGGACCGATCCATCGGGACCTCAACTTACCCAGGAATAGGCAAAGGCGGGATTGGAATAGGAGGACCTTTTGACAAATGAAAAATTACTTCCTAATGATCATTTTGTCGTGCCACACCTTTGTCTTTTCTTTATAGATTTTGGTATTCTCATAGGACTCCCTTTGGATCTCATCCAGTTCATCCAATTGTAATTTCCTGTGGAAGTCGGCCTCATCTATATAAAGATTGAATTCTTTGACCGCCCAGTAAGCCTTATGTTGAATTTCCATCGGCCTATGACAGGGCTTACCAAACACTAACCGGTATGGTAACATACCGACATGTGTCTTGTAAGTCATCCTATACGCCCACAAGGCATCATTCAACCGAGAACTCCAACTTCCGGTTAGGGTTAACCATTTTTTGAAGGATGGACTTGATTTCCCGATTGGAAACTTTGGCTTGTCCGTTGGTTTACGGGTGATAGGCGGTGGATGTCTTGTGGGTGATGCCATACTTCTTCAAGAGTGCCTCTAGGGTCCGATTAAAAAAATGGGTGCCACGGTCACTAACCAAGGCTCGGGGTACCCTAAACTTAGAGAAGATGTTATCTTTCAAGAATTCTACAACCACTTTAGAATCGTCAGTCCTAGTGGGTTTTTCTTCAACCCACTTCAACACATAATCAACAGCAAGAAAAATATATAAAAAGCCATAAGAACTAGGGAAAAGTCCCATGAAGTCAATACCCCAAACATCAAAGATTTCAGAATATAGCTTAGCTTTTTGGGGCATCTCATTTCTAGATGAGATATTTCCTACTCTTTGGCACTTGTCACAAGCCTTACGAAATATGTATGCATGCTAATTCAAAGTAGGCCAATAAAAACCACTTTCTAAGACTTTCCTAGCAGTCCTTTTAGTTCCAAAATAACCGCCGCATGCATGAGAATGACAAAAATTGAGAATTGAATGCACTTCATTATCGGGGATGCATCTCATAACAACTTGGTCTACACAATGTTTCAACAAAAAGGGATCATCCCACACATAATATTTAACATCGCTATTTAGCTTATCTTTCTGTGCTTTAGAAAAGTGAGGAGGAAATTTACCAGAGACAAGAAATTTTACAATGTCGGAATATTACGGTTGGAGGTCCCTGATAGTGAACAATTGTTCATCGGGGAACTCCTCCCATAGTTGTTCCTTCATTAATAGATATACCTAACTATCTTGGCAGGGTGCCAACCGGCTCAGGTGATCAGCCACGAGGTTCTCCAGGCCCTTCTTGTCTCGCAACTCTTACTCAAATTCACTGAGGAGCAGGATCTACCTAATCAATCTTGGCTTGGCCTCTTTCTTCGTCATTAAATGACAAAGCGCTGCATGGTCAGTGTACACAATATATTTTTTACCAAGCAAGTAAGATAAAAAATATTCCAAAGAAAATACCACTGCTAGCAACTCCTTTTTGGTGGTGGAATAGTTTCTTTGGGCTTCATTGAGAGACATCGATGCGTAGTAGATGGCGTGAGGCACTCTCCCCACCCTTTGACCAAGCACCATTTCAACGAAGTAATCACTAGCATTGCACATAATCTCAAAAGGCAACGACCAATCCGGGGGTTGTATAATAGGGGCCAAAACTAACCTTCCTTTCATTGTATCGAAGGGCCCTTTACAACCCTCATCCATCACAAATTCCACCTCTTTTTGTAACAACTTGCATAAATGAGATGATATCTTCAAGAAGTCCTTCATGAACCAGCGATCGAATCCTACATGGCCAAGAAAAGAGCGCACTTCGTGCATATTAGTAGGATAAGGCAAAGTTTGAATTGTGTCTATCTTTTCCTTGTCAACCTCAATACCCTTAGAGGAGACAACATGGCCTCAGACAATGCCTCAATCTACCATAAAATGGCACTTCTCAGAATTTAACAGAAGATTAGTATCAATGCAACGTTCAAGAACTTGTACCAAATTGGCTAAACAGTTGTCAAAAGAATTACCATGAATGGTGAAATCATCCATGAATACCTCGACAACATTTTCAAAAAATTCTGTGAAAATGCTTACCATACACCTTTGGAAAGTTACGGGGGTGTTTCATAACCGAAAAGGCATACGCCGGTAAGCAAATGTACCAAAGGGGCAAGTGAAGGTGGTATTTTCTTGGTCTTCCGAGGTGATAGCCACTTGAAAATACCTTGAGTACCTATACAAAAAGCAATAGAAAGGGTGGCTTGCTAACCTCTCAAGCATTTGATCAATGAATGGCAATGGGAAGTGGTCCTTGCGGGTCTCCGCATTTAGCCTCCGACAGTCAGTTTTGAACTCGAGTGGGTACCATTTCACCCTTCTCATTTTTTACTACTGTCACCCCACTCTTCTTAGGTACCACTTGAATTGGACTCACCCACTTGCTATCCAAGATTGGATAAATCATTCCCACATGGAGTAACTTGATGATTCCCTCCTTTACCACCTCCATCATAGGCGGGTTTAAACGGTATTGGGGTTTTTGCACGGGTCTTGTATCTCCCTCCAACAAAATTCTATGCATGCAAATGGATGGACTTATGCCTTTGGTGTCGAAAATAGTCCATCCAATTGCTTCCTTGTTCTCCCGTAACACCACTATCAACGTTTCTTCTTGCTCCTTGGTGAGCTTCCTTAAAATGATGACTGGAAGCATCTCCCATTCCCTAAGAAATGCATACTTGAGGTCACTTGGAAATGGTTTAAGCTCAATCCTTGTAGCTTTCACAAGTGATGGGAGGAATTCCGGTTCATCAGGTTCCTCTAAGACTAGAGTGTCAGGACTTTGCACCACTTCCTCAAAAATGCTTAACTCCTCAATGCTTAACTCCTCAATGCTTTCCTTCAAGTTAGTACTCATGGAATGCACAAGACATGAATTTTCAACATAATGTTTCAAAGAAACTAACAAGGAATAATCACCACTAAATTTAAAAACATCTTGCACAACATTGTGAACAAAATCAATTGCATGGCAAGAATACTCTTCAGCAGGATACTTCATGGAGTCATTTATACTAAACTCTACTTTAATCCCATCAAATTCCGTGGTGAGGGTACCGTTATGTTCATCAATGATGGTCCTAGAGGTCTTCAAAAATGGCCTCCCCAACAAGATTGGGGCAGAATGTTTATCATGATCCATGTCTAGGAGATAAAAATCTGCAGGGAATATTAAGGAATCCACCCTAACCAACACATCCTCAACGATACCCTTAGGGTATGCACTAGAATGATCAGCTATTTGGATCACCACCCCGATTTTCTGAAAAGTACCAAGATTGAGGCTTTCATACAAAGAATAAGGAATCACATTTATTGATACACCTAAGTCAAGCATTGCTTTTTCAAAATGTGTATTTTCTATCATGCAAGGGATCGTGAACATGTCGGGATCGAAACATTTAGGGGGTAACTCCCTTTGGCACAAAGCAGAGACATGTTCACTTCTCCCATTTTTAAACTTGTTCTTCGTTCTTTGTTTCCTATTAACTACACATAATTCCTTCAAAATTTTTGCATAGCTAGGAATTAGTTCAATCGCATTCAAAAGAGGGATATTTACCTCACACCTAGGAAAGACTTCGTAGATGTCCTTGTTAATTCCTTCCTCCTTTTGTCTTTTAGAGCTTCCGAGAATGGTGGCTCCGGCACATATGGAGGAATCTCCACTACTCTTTCCTTCTTGTGAGGGGGGATGAAGGTTCTGAAATGGAGGTTGATTTCTCAACGGTGATCTCCTCTTCCCTCTCCTTTCCCTTCCTTGCTTGCTCCTTAGCCTCCTCCTCGTTCTTCTCTTTCACTTCTTTCTCAAGCATTTCAAGCTTCCTAGGTTCGTCCTCAACAACTTCACCAACCATCAGAGAGCCGACCTCTTTCCCGAGCTTACCCTTTTCCCTGGCTTCCATCTAATTCACCACTTGAGTTATTTGGTTCACTTGAGTTTCCAAGTTCTTGATACTTGCCTTGGCTTCATCTTGGAATTTATCACTTTTCTCCGCACACATTCCCAACCGGTGAATGGCCTGCATCACCTCATCCTTTGTTAGCCCCGAGCTCTCCCCTTGGTCTTGGAGATTGTCTTAGAGCCTTTGAAATTGTTGTTGAGATGGCCTATATTATTGTTGAGGAGGCCGATATGGTTGAGGGTTTTGGCTTCCTTGAGGGTTTCCATACCGGAGTTTTGGGTTATCACAATTTCCCGAATTGTACGGCCAGTTTTGGTACCCTTGATAACCTTGGTATCCTTAGTGAACTTGGTAGCCTTGCCCACCTTGATATCCTTGGTTTCCTTGGTAGCCTTGATTCCCCTTATATCCCATGGCACTCAGCTCCTCAACATAGTCTTCTTGCAAAGTAGGGCAAGTGTCTGTAGGATGAGCCAAGTAACAAATTTCACATGATTTAACATGTGACGCATTTCTGGGCTTTGTCATCAAAGATTTCACCATGGATGCACAAGAAAAGACTTGATCCTCCAACATCCCACTATTTAAAGAGTCACTTCCGGGCATTGGATTTCTTCTTCTCAAATTGGCCCTTGAGCTAAAGTTTCTCGATTCTCCCGTTAGCTCCTCATACAATTGCATAGCCTTAGAGGATGTTTTGTTCCCAAGGTTGCCACCACAAGAACTTCCTACCAACCTTTGAAATTCATCAAGAAGGCCATTGTAGAAGTAATAAATCAAATCCCCCTCCGAAACTCCATGGTAAGGGTAACTTGCAAGAATCTTCTTGAACCTCTCCCAATAGTCGAAGAGAGATTCTTCATGCCATTGGAGGATGTTGCTTGTGTCTTTCTTCAAGGCGGCGGATCTAGAGGCCAGGAAGTATTTGGCTAGAAACATCATTTTCATATCGAGCCAACTCTTGATGCTCTTGGGCGGTAGGTAGTGGAGCCAATCTCTTGCACCATCCCTTAGTGTCAACGGGAATGCCTTCAACTTATAGAAATCTTCATTCACTCCATGGGGGACCGTACCACCACACAAGAAGTGAAATTTGGTGAGGTATTTGTTGGCATTCTCCCCTTGCCTACCAAGGAAGATGGGTAGCATGTTGATGGACCCGATCTTTAGCTTAAAGTGCCCATTCGGTCCAACCACAGGATACTCAATGCACATTGGTTGTTGATAGAGGTTGGGGGTCATGATATCTCTTAACAAAGCTTTCCCCAAAGGAATCTCCCTTTTTTGGAGAGGAGGAGCTCGCCCTTGGAGATGAGGATGTGAGGTCCCCCTACCGGATGCTCATCTTCGTGCTCAAGTTAATGTTCCATAGAGGAAGAGGTATCCACAAAATGGTCACTAGGAGGGGTGTTATTCACACTTTCCAAATAAAGCCTCCAAGCCCGTTTAAAATTAGCATATAATCACACATAATATGCCCAAACACTTAAAAATAAACTCCTCTTCCTCGGCAGCGACGCCAAAATTTGGGAGGTCGTTGCCGTACCTCTCAAAGTTAATACTTTTGAGCCCTGATGCTTCCTATCTATAATTAAGTAGATAATGGAAAGTCGGGGTTGTCCACGAGAAAAAGGATCTTTTCAGGTGTTTAAACATATATTAGGAGAAAACATACTAAGCATATACATACATAGATACATATAAAAGCATGTAAACAAGGGGGGTTTGGTTGGTTTTTGATCCTAAGTTATCAAATTGAAATACAATAACTAGCAAAACAAGAGAACTATGCTAATCATGTAATACAACTAAAGATACGATGTAAGTGATAATTAACGGAGCTTTGGGGGAAATCGACTTCCACTTCCAAAATTCATATAGCTCATTGATTCATTCACTCACTCAATTACATTTAGTGTCTATGGGGAATGTTATCACTTCCCATTCAAAGATCAACATTTATTCCTCCTTAAGAGTAGTTTGCAAAGACAAACAATGACCATTTGCAAACCTCATTAATGATCACCCTAGACAAACAAAATCTTAGGGGTATTTCATCAATGACGTTTCACCCAAAGGACCACAGGTTTGATAACAACAAGCCTTCTACCAAAGACATAGTCATTTAACCTAGCAAAGCATTTATTAGGTTAAACTTAGAACAAACAACATTCAAGGTATGTGCAATGTTCAGGAAGACTCTTTAGATCACTTCTTTAATCATTGTGACTTTGCTGTGAATGTTTGGACAATTGTTCACCAGTTTATGGGAATTAGTGATAGAAATTTTACATCCGTATGGGAGAGACTGTCTTACTATATTACTATCCCTGCTCTAAGCTCTCTTCAATCCACAATGATCAAAACGGCAACTGTAATCACTTGTTGGAACTTGTGGAAGATAAGAAATAAATTCATTTTCAAGTCTATAAGACCTTCTCTGGCTCTGGTTCTTGCGCAGATTAGGGATCAGATTTTTTACTCTTTCTGTTGCAGTCCGGTCTTCATTACATCTGAATTTGACTCCAGTATTGCTCAACACTCTTTCCTGCCACTGATCCAAAGGCCTCCAAAGCCAAAAATTTTGAAAATTTCATGGCAGAGGCCTTCCTATGGGTTTAAAATTAATGTTAATGCTTCTTGGTGCTGCAATACTAATATGTGTGGGATTGGTATGATAACTAGAGATTGTAGGGGTGGTTTCAATAGGGCTTTCACAGAATATGATAATGCTACATCCCCTCTAGAGGCAGAAATAAAGGCAATCAAGTTTGCTATTCAGAAAGCTAATCTTTGCTCCTCACCTGTGTTGATAGAATCTGATTGTCTGAATGCTGTTAATTTTGTAAAAACTCCTTGTAGGGCACATTGGAAAGTGTTCTCTCTATCTGATGAGACTCATCAATCTTTGGGTGCTATACAGTTAGTTCACACTTATAGAGAGGCAAATCTTGTGGCACACTCACTTGCAAAAGAATGTCTGCTGCATAGATCTAATTCTGTTTTACAGGGCTTCCCAGAACTCTCGAACAGATCCAAGGGCTAATCAGACTTGATCAGATGGGTACTCTGTCCTTACGAATTATTTAGCTCGGATGCTACTGATCTCTTTTCTTTCTGTACAGGTACATTTAATTGACTGGAACACTACTGTTCAGCTTGCACCATTGAAGGCTTAAACTGATCCTCATCTTGGTGAGATAAAATGGAAAAAGCAAATGGAAATTTGTGGATGACTATGTACAAACTCGGATTCACTACTCTCACGGCAGTACTGATGATTTTGATCATCAATGCTAATTCTTGGGACATCCCTAGCTGCCGCATCTGATGTTATGAAGTTAGGAAATGATATGCTTCTAAACTATGGGAAGTTTTTGAACTGCCTTGTGTCTCTTTAATTAGATTCACTAACAAGTTTGATTACTTAGTCTATAGTTTTTAGCTTGTAATCCTCTTTCTACATCCTAAACTCTAGATAGGTTTTGAAGGTAACAAGTGTTGCCTTAGGAGCAGATTGCCCGTTGTATAGTACTACTTAGTCGTATTTCATCTTTTTCATTTAAAAAAAAAACAACATTCAAGGTTCAACCTTTGTTTGCATCTATATGGTGAATATGAAAACAAACCACATTAACATACACATGTAGCAAGAATACAACACATTATTCACAAGAAGTTTTAAATCCATGCTTTTGGATTTCCATATCAAATGAGTTAAGAAATTTGCAACTTTCCTAACACTCTAACATTTCAATCTTAAAAAAATTTCATAAACTTAAACAACCCATGATATAAATTAGGTAAAACACAAGATTAATGGCATAATAAATGCTCTCCAATAAATGTTCATAAATGAGTAAATATAGAATCTTGCTACATAAGTTTGCAAGATTCAATCAATTTCTCCAAAGAACTAGATTTAGCTAAAAGAGTTCATACTAATTAATGCTAAAAAACCAAACATAATACAAGAGAATTCAATGATGAAAATGGAAGAAAACAAGGTTAAGAACAGTACCAAAAACGCAGAAGAAGAAGATATGAATGAGAGGAAAGAGAGTGATATTTATAGTACAAAAAGGATAAGGTTAGATTCTGGCCACCCGTTGGTCGCGACTCACGACGGGTTTGCCGTTACTCACGATGGTTCATCGCGACTCGCGACGGGTGCCAGAATTTAACCTTGTTTTCTTTTCTTCTTGTTGTTGTAAACATTTATCTTCACAGTGATTCCTCTCATTTTTCCAGTCTTTAAGGTCTTCACAAAATGGTCTTCGATGGCCTCCGGGCTTCATGTCTTCGAAGCAAGTCTTCAAAAGTCTTAAAAAATGTGATCTTTAATGGCCTCCGGTCTTCAAGCCTCCGTGTTCTTCCCCTGTCACGCAAAATCCCCTTAGAAGAGGTAAAAGATCATAAAGTTGCTCTTACCCCTCCTAAGATAATTTCAAGGTAAAACACAAGCTCTTGATAATAAAAGAGCACAAAAGTGACCCAAAACAGTACTAAATTATGCATATAAAATGGTCATATCAGCTAGTAAAGCAATTATGCAAATAAAGGGAGTTTTGGTTTTTCAAGCTATGAACTAAAAAACATGAAAGGTAAAACCTTAATTAAAATATTAGCTAAGCGCTTGGGGAAATCATTGACCAACTTGGCCAATCTAATTCTTCTATCATCAATTCATTCACATAGAAAACTAAGCAAACTTAATAGAGTATCCATAACACATGGTGTGGCCGATCGCATACACTTCCCCATCCCTGTCTCGGCGGGTGCTCTTGCAACCCTCCATTTACATCGCTATCATAATTAGGGGAGTACAATAAGGTTTCCTAATTGCTATAGGTCTGATTCTCCCACGGGTGATTATGTTCCGGGCTTCACCACGAATGCGCTACTCCCCTCAGGTCCTATCAATTAGGCCCAAGGGTTGTAGGAACCTTATCTATGATACTAGGGTTTCTTGTAACCTTAGCTTGCTACTATTTAGCTATCTCTACTGAGAACCTCTCAGAAAACTTTACAAAGTCAGCTAAGTCTGGTGCGATGGTTAGTGGATTAGAGTGACCTTGAATCTCACATGCACACACTCACACAGACACATTCTCCTCCACCTATTCAAATAACCAGGTTTCTCTTCCCAAGGGAGCATCGATATTTGTGCCTAGTATGAATACAGCCTAATGTGTGTGCTATATATGTGGTGTAATATTCATGCATTCAAAAAGAAAATCACAATAATATTATGAACACAAAATTAGGATGAACTATAGAATCCCAAAAAGTATAAAGATTACCAAGTCACTACAATTTATCCCTAAGCTATGGAAACTAATCCCATGAGATGGAATTTAAATAATATTTGAATTCCACATCTTAGGATTAAAGCAAAACAAAGAAGAAAGAGATAAAGTTTCTCCTAAGGACAGAGTCTACAAACTACTCTTGAAAATGAATTATGAGATATGAAAACCTTGTAGACAAAGGTTCTATTTATAGTAGGAGATTGGGCCTAAAAATAGGGTAAACCCTAGCTCAGCCAGGCGGTGGAAGTTCCTTGGAGGGTGCTTCCTTGACAAAAATCTCCTCCTCTTTGAAGTGTCCCCGTGTAGCCTCCACTATCTTATCATCTTCTTATCGGTCTCACAAACTTCCTTCCCAGTTCTCAATTTAAGTGTGCTCACATTCCTCGGATTGACCTCCGGTTGGGAAGGTAATTGCTAGACTCCTTGGCCTCAAGTAGGCTTATCGAGGTGGCAAGTTTCCCGACTTGAACTTCAAGATTTTTAATACTTGAGAAAGCTTTATTGTCGAGGTCCTCTCTCACCTTATCCGCTCCAATTGACCGATGGCTTCGAAGATATTATCCCATTCTAACTTTTAAAGTGAAGCATGATTTTTGGAAAGGCCTTCACCTCTAGGATACAGTTAAGGTGGAGCTTGTCCTTCACGGTACCCTTGAGGTTGGTTTTCCTCCCTCCATTGGAAATTAGAGTCATCTTGATACCTCGGATTGAATGAATATAGAAAGAGGTCCAGTTTTGCATCTCCTTGGTTCCCTCGGAACCCTTGTGGTTGACCCTTAGAAAATTGTGATCCTTCCCCATTGTTGTAGTCAATTTCCTTCACCTCTTGTAAATCATCTACGACTTCAGGGCATGCTTCAGAATTGTGGTTGAGGTTGCAAAGTCCACACACATGGACTTGATGCACTTTTCCTCGAAAAAGCTCATTCTTCATGGAAGTAAGAGCTTGGATGTGCTCCTCCAACTTAGGTGAGTATGTCAATTCATCCAAGACCTTCACCCTTGATCTAGTTCCAAATTTCCGTATACCATTTGCCATTTTATCAAACAGAGCCATTACATCCTTGAGGCTCTTGTTCTCTATTAAACTGTTGCAAGAAGCATTCACCATCCACATGTCTTCATCGCACACTCCCTTAAAGAAGTAATAGACCAAATATTATTCCTTGGATGGGTGGTAAGGACAATTTTCAAAAAGTCTCCTAAAGCGCTCCCAATAATCGTACATACTCTCGGTGGCACCTTGGGTTATGTTCAACAACTACTTTTTCAACCCGACTGACTTGGACGTAAAAAAATATTTTTCTAGGAACCTCCATTTCATATCCATCCATGATCCAATGCACCCATGTGGAAAGTAGTAGAGCTAATCCTTGGCACTACATTGAAGGGAAAATGGAAAGGCTCTTAGGTTGTAGTAATCTTCGGGCACCCCCGGGGGCTTCATGTTCGTACACACCAAATTGAACTCCAAAAGATGTTTGTTTGGGTCCTCCCCCGCTAATCTGTGAAATGTATGAAGGTAATGGATCATGCCACTCTTTCGGTCATGGCTCACATTGGCAGGTAATGGTGGGAAGGTGATGCATAGAGGTTGATTCTCCAAGTTGGGTGCCATGAGCTCCCGTAGAGTACAGTTGTGTTCCGCCATTGCTAGCAGATCTTCTACTACTACTTCCTGTCTGGGTTGAACTTGTGCCCTAGTTCTTTGCCTCCTTCTCCTCCAAAAACCTATGTTCTCAGTCGAGTAGTGTAAGACGCCTAGATTAGTGGCATGGGTGTGTACCATAAACTAGGGCCAACATTACCCTTTCAAATACAACACTAGCAAATGGATTAAAAGGTAAGAAAATAACTATAGAAACAGCTCCAACCAAGAATCAACAATATAAAAAAACAAAATAAAAGCTAAAATAAATACTCTACTGACGCATTATGCCTAAGCATCTCCGGCAGCCGCGCCAAAATTCTTATAAGCCTCCCCCAAGTTCTTTAAAACCATAGCTTAGAAGTTACCCGGTTGGAGGTGGTGAGGGAAGAAGATAGAAATTTATAGTTTTGCGCCCTGTTCCTACGCTTACGCTACCTATAGGGCGGTTAGCGGTAAGCTATGGGTTTGTCCACAATGATGCTAGGTCTAATGTATCAACTCAAAACACAACCTCATACAGGTCATCAATCCATACAAGTGAAAAGAATAGATAGTAAATCAAATATGCAAATACGGGGGGGGGGGGGGTTTTGGTTTTTCAAGGTATAAACTACAAAACATGAAAAGTAAAAACACAACTACAATATTCACTAAGCACTTGGGGAAATCATTAAGCAACTTGGTCAATCTAATACTTCTATCCTCAATACATTCACATAGAGATCTAAGCAAACCTAGAGTATCCGTAATATGTGGTGAGGCCGATGGAAAACACGTCCAATCCCTGTCACGACGGGTGCTCTCGCAACCCTCCATCGATACTGCTATTGTAATTAGGGGAGTACAATAAGGCCCCACCATTGTTGTAGGTCAATTCTCCCCCATGCAATTACATCCAGGGCTACCACCACGAATGCGCTACACCCCTCGGGTCCTATCAATTAGGTCCAAGGGTCATAGGCATCTTGTCTATTATACGAGGGTTTCTTGTAACCCTAGCTTGCTACTATTTATCTATCTCTACTCGGAATCTCTCAAACAACTTTACGAGTGACCTCGAATCTGTGGCGCATACACTCACGCAGGCACGTTCTCCTCCATCCATTCATACCATAAGATTTCTCTTCCTAAGGGGGCATCTATATTTTCACCTAGCATGAATACATCCCAAAGTGTGTGCTATATATGTAGTGTAGTATTCATTCATTCAAACTCAAAAGAGAATCACAATAATATTATAAACACAAAAATAGGATGAACTATAGAATCTCAAAAATTATATAGATTACAAAGTCACTACAATTTATCCCCAAGCTATGGAAACTACTCCCTTAATCTTAGGATTAAAGCAAAATAAAAAGAAGAAAAAGATAAAGTTCCTCCTAAGGAGAGAGTCTAATTGTTTGATTCAAATTCAAGATTATTGGATTATATAGAATTAATTACAATTTCATTTTTCTAGCAATCATTGGATGGTCTTCATCTTTGTTATTCCACCAACCATGGTGTACTGGTTCGATCCATTACATTAAACGCCCCCGGGGACAATTTCATTCACAATTGAAAAAGTGATGACCGATTACTTAATCAACCCCCGCAAGGCATTCCCTTGGGAATTCCTAAAGGTTAGAATTTGAATCTAAATATAAACATGACATAATTATTACTATAAATACATCTCTTTGTGTTCCCAATAAGATTAAGTGTATCAATAGCTTAAAAAACAATCGGCCCCATGGAAAAGCGGTTACTATTGCATGGGCTTTATGACGGACTTCATGGAGAATGTGAATGAGAATCAATTTGACCTAGAGAAGGTAACTAAATCCACACACTAAACAATAAAATGGACTGCGCCCAAACTTTGTATTAATATGGTGTTTATTCCGTCTTGTAGTATTTTTCCGAGGACAAATTGCCATACGTCATCAAGCATTTGGACGAAGTACGCAAATATTGCGTGATGTTCATGATGGTAAAGAATTTCAAGGATTTTCTTATCCCATCAACTATATGAGGAACTATTATTGGGTTAAGTTTTTTGTGCAAGCATAATTTTCTAAAATACCCATCGATACTTTCCAAGGTTTTTTCATACGCCTTGATATAGATCTCTATCTACTTTTGGAGTATCAATGGTATAGTTTATTTTATGAGAATTTTGGTGACTTCTTAGGTCAATTAAAGGTTTATTATGTATCATTCTTGTGTGTATGCATTACGCTTGTTGTAGCTACATGACCTATGGATGGTGTTTGATGCCAGAAACACATTTTTAATGAAATTTGTAGTGTTTTTTATATTAAATGCAACGAAGTCGCTGGTGTAGAATTTACCATTCTGCTGACACGACTTTTACAACGACGTTGCTAAAGGATCACCACAGATTACGTCACTTAAAATGAGGTTGCACATATCTCGTTCATCGCATAACCGATACGTTCATTACATAACTGCAAGCAAGGTTGGTTTCCATAAACAACATCGTGGGATCATCATGACAAGTCATCATCGCACAAGCATCGACCGATCGATTTCAATCCGAACGACATTGCACAAAATTGACCATGTTGCACTTTTAAGTCGACGTCGCTAATTGGTCGGGTGGTGGCTCTATGATTACTTATTACCCCGGTTGACTTTGACATAAAACTGAGGGAAAAGACACTAATTACTACAGTTTGTAACCACAATAACAAGCAGATGACAATGCGAGGCCGGTAACATAAATAAGGGACTTCTTCTACATGAACACATGACTTTGCTCATGAAATTCGTGACATCAATCATAGCGAGGTCACAAGATTCTGGTTCTGTTGGCTACCGATATCACAACATATTCACTAACCATGCCCGCCATTGCAGTATTTACCTCGGTTATTTTTCCAAAAAACTGAGGTAAAAACTACTTTTTACCTCAGTTTGAACCGAGGTAAAAAGTTATCTTTTTAATCTACTCACATTTACCTCGTCTTTTTTTGGACAAAAAACCGAGGTAAAAACCTCTATAACTGAGCTAATAGGTGTTGTCTCTTGTAGAGATGGTTAGAGTTGAAGGAGGGGGAGGATTGTAATTAAGAAAAATATTAGCGGTTGGGTTTTCATTATTTAAAGATGGGGGTTGGGCTGGTTGTAAATAGTATTGATAGGAGCTTAGTTGTAATTAAAAATAGATATAGGGGGTGTGGATTGTAAGTAAAAGAGATGAAAAGTCATTTTTACGCTTTATTAACAGAGAAAACTTCATAGTTAATGTTTTAACCAGACGGAAGGGCCACGATTAAGTACTTTTGTTAGTACAGGGGCCAAAAGTATTTAAAAAAATATTTGGGGCTAAAAGGGTAAGATGGAGGGAGTTCAGGGGCCCGTGAAGTTGTTCGCCCTTAACTACATAAGCAGGCACGTGGGGAATATTTGCTTAACATGGTTGAATAAATGTTCTGACCGCAATTTTATCACATATATGACACCAACAACCCAATCTAGTACACATAACACGTGGTGTGGTTGATGGTAAGAACCTCCACATACCTATAACGTAGAGTGCTTTTGCAATCTTCCATCGGCACCCCCTTCATAATTAGGAGAGTGTGACAATGGCCCTGGCATTGCATACATCTGTTTCTCCCCCATACGGTTACGCCCTGGGCTCTACACCATAAATGCTCTACCCATAGGCCTATAAAGAGGAATAGGGAAATAGGCACCTTATCAATGGCTCTAGGACCACTTAAAACCCTAGCTTGCTACTAAATTATATCTCTACCTATAACCCTTCAGACCAACTCACCAGCTAAGACAGGCATGCTATCATCGTAATGGTAAAACTTAGAAAAGACCTACGTGCACCTGCCCACGTGGACCCGGACCCCAGCACCCATATCACATTCAGGTTTCTCTTCCCCCGGGGGTATCAATATATGGGCCAAAATTAATGTAGACTAGAGTGTGTGCTAAGGGAGTGTATCATTCATGCAACTCAAGAACAAGCCAACACAATATCACAAGCACATAGAATGAGCAAGATCTAATGAATTTCACAAAACATAAATCAACACATGAGTACAAATATTATCCTCAAGCTATAGAATTACACCCTAAACATAGAATTCAAGTATTTCATTGAATTCCACAATTTTGGGAAAATAAAAATAAAAAGAAAAAAGAAAAATAACCTAGAGAGAAGAGAGAGTGTTTCTCTCTCTAAGATACTCTTCAAAATCTAAGAAAATGAACCAAAAAAGTTGTAACCCTTTTAGACTAAGGCTATATTTAGAGCAGTAGAGGATTGGGCCAAAAAATAGGCCCAAAATACGCCAAAACCCTAACATTCGCCGCTTGACATAGAGCACCGTGGATGGCACGGCATGTGCCACTAATGTAGCCTCGTGCCGGCACAGGATATGGGATCTGACAAAGGTCATTTTCCTCATGCTGGCGCCGGGCGCCAAAATTGGCGTGGCCATGCTGGCGTGGTCCTTGTCATCCACCACGGGCCATCGTCTGGAGCTCTATTTTTGCGTTTATGATCACCACCCTGTGTCAACCGGATCCTCATTTTGCTCAGTGTCTTAGCATGAGCCACATTATTCATTATATTCCATGGGCTGGTCTTGATATCTTGGACTTGGAAGGGCATGATGCATGTGAAACTGAACAGTCTGTGCCCAAATTTGAAGTGAAAAGGACAACTTGAGGACACAGCCAGCTCAAGGTTGCAGGACACATGATGGAATTTAGCATGGCTCGGCTGCTTGGCACGGATCATGCTAAAGGCTCATGGCATGGGCCTTATGGTGTGGCACAGGGCGTTTGTGCCTTGTCTTCATGCTGGCCATGAATCGTCCGTGCCACCCACTACTAGTTCGTCCAGCTGACTTTCGTGCTCTGCTACGGATAAACAGTTAGTCTGATTTGAGAGTTTTGTAGTCTATTTCATAGAGCTTAAGATGAGGAATCCAAGGGTACCAACTCTAAGGGCTGATTCTTCTCCTATTCTTCCCTTAAATTTGCACCAAACTCTCGGACAACAATCCTCTATTTGTTGCATGGCCTCTATGAACTTCAAGGCCACCTATCTTTAGCTCAATCCTTCTACTACAATGATGTAGAGTCCGTGGCCTTTATCTACTACCATTCTAATGCAAATAACCTTCAACATCTTCTATCTTCCTTGTTAACGGGCTTCTATACAAATGTGACTAAAAGTACCCCCGGGCCATCTACTAATGATGATCACAAATGAAGATCTAGGTGCTAGTAGATACAAGGTGTCAATTAGAATCTATTTTGTCCACAAAACTTGGGATTTAGACAAGAAAACCAAACATGGCTGTTTCAACCCTCTGTCATATAAACCTAACTAATACTTGCAAACCAACAAGTAAAACATACCAATTATTATGTCTAATTCATAGGTTAATGCATGCCTAATGATGCACATCAATCCCCCACACTTAAGCCTTTACTCTTCCTCGAGCAAAAATAAAAACAAGAAAAATCCTAAGCGAAGTGTAGCATGCGGGTATAAGTTAGCGTATGCATTTGGCTTATTCCTTAATTACCCTATTTCCCCCAATGAAGCAAGATTCTCACATATCTCTCACTCCCCGAAGAACATAAAGTAATCTAACCTCCCAAAAATAAAGTGAAGAAAAAGGTAAACAAGAAAGATAAGTGTTAAGCTAGCTTACTTTCCTAAAAAGTTCCCCAAAAGAAATACATGAGTCATTGCCAAAAACAATCCACCAAGGAAATCGAAGAGTCGTTAACTTTGTTATAACTAAGGATAACTCAAGATTCTCAACTTTCTTACAGCCAAGGATGATACCAATGTATCGTCAACCTTGTTTCCATTTTCTCTCTTTTTTTTTCTCATTTTGCCTAGGAGCCCTTTAGGGTTTTCATCCTAGTTTTCAAACATGTTGAGCTCACATTCTCACCTTTTTTCTACACGACCTCTCATTTTTTCCTAACTTTGTAAACCTAGACGGGCCTAGCCTCTCTTTTTTACCTAGGTCCTTCAACCTATCTAGGCTTTTCCCAATGTTTCCTAAGTTTCCCTTTCAGGTTTCCAACTTAGCCATGTATACATTTTTTTTTCATTTTTTCAACATTTTCACTTTTTTTTAGTGTAGCACATAATTCCCCAAAGTTGAGCTTCATACTACATGAAGATAAGAACAAACAAAAATTACACCACCAAAGTTTTCCCAAAACACTCCCAAAAACAAACTACAAAAAGGTGCCCTCACACCTAAAACAACCAAAAGCAAGGAGAACATAGGTTGAGGAAATTACTAGTAAAAGAGATACCACCATAAAGGTGTTCCAACCCTTCCCTAACACTTAGTGTATGCATTGTTCTGAATGCGTGTAACCAAGATGAAGGAAAGGTTGAAATCAATGCAAAAACTAATGCAACCTGCGACATATGGCTCCTTGCCTCTACCCCTGCGGATCTTAATAGCCATCTCCAATGCCGGAAGTCCTAAACCAGTCCTTTATCTCCTTGAGGCCCTCGTGCAGTGCTCATATACCCTCTCTCAGATAGTGCATTTTCCCATCAACTCTATCAAACCTCTCGGCTATATTCCAGTCATGGTTAGCCTCCTGCATGATAACCTTGCACATATCCTCACCCCAAAAATGGAGTCCTCTAAAGATTGTTCCCAGTCAGGCCTGTACTGCTATGGATAAGTCCATATGGGGTAGGAAGAAGCAGACTCGAAGCCTGCTGACCCATGCTCTCTGAAAGGGCTATACTGTGGATGCTGTCATGGGTGAGCCTCATGCTGAGAATGGCTTGAAACACTGTGTTTGTGTGGCTCAGGGCCCAAATTAGGTGAGGGACCATGGCTGCCACGTCTGCTAGATTTTGTAAAATTCTAGTAATGGGAGGAGATATTTTGTCTATGAGAACCACTAGCGCCATGCCCTGTAGAATGATATGAATTCTCGTGCATGCTAATCCATCCTTGAAGAGGGGGTGGTTCTCCAAATACCTACTGGAAAGGTGGCATTGGTGCCTAGAGCTGCTCCATAGGTGGTGGCATAGCTTGAGGTAGGGGTGGCTGCTGCTAGATGGGAAAATGATGTGCAAGTTACAGTGGAACCTGCTCCTGCTAGTCATACTTCTCTTCGTAAACATCTTTTGGGTAATTTTCTCCCAAAACCACCTCGATGATGAGGTTTTTCACTTTGAATGACTTTCTTAAATGCTCGGTCCAGGATGGCACCATGAAAGCCACAGTAGATTTCCATGTCGTTAAAATGGATTAGTTCGATTTAATCCTCAGCATGGATTTTTTGAAAGATGCGTGGATTAACATAAACCCATATGGCAACTGCCTTTACATCTTAAGCACCAATCTATGTATGGTCAAAGTGATTGAGAAGAAATCACCCGGGGATAAACTCTTCGCTTTGCAGCTCGCTATGTGCATAAGACAAGATGATGGCCGCAATTTAGCGGATCCCGGTGGGGAGAATAGAAATGAAGGTTTAGAAGGGTCTACAACAGCAATGGGTTTGCCCGATGAATACGAGAAGCTTTGTGAAGAATGTATGAAGACTGAGCATGTTGTGGGTCACAACCCAATTGTAAGGGATAAATATTGGTCTAACAAAGAGGGTAGGAAGCATTTGTCGGTTGCAAATAAGATACGAATTCAATAGATATATCTGCCAGCTGGGGCGCCCCATAACTTCCCATTTTGAGTCGTTAAAGCAAGCTAAACCTTGTAAAACTCAACGAGGAAAGATGGGTCATCATTCTCATTAGGAACCCCTTGTTTTTCCACAAGGCAGGAAGTAGAAACGTGAACAAATGATGATGCGTACCGGAAAACATCTAGAGTTGGACATTCCTTCGGTCAATGATCAGGGAGTGGGTGCTATGAAATCAAGCCAGCTCAAACTGGAACTAAAGAGAAACCAGAGTACACAAATGCCAACAATTGAATCAACCTCTTTCTTAATGCAGAAGTGTACGAGAAAAATGTGTGTAGCGAAGCACCTTGGAGAATTGATTGCTCTGGGGACGTTCGCCGAATTGAGTGGGGAGAATATTATGGGGTAAGGCTTCCCACTCAACCTCAACGCAACCTCATGCCCATATGCATGCTAAAACAGTGATGCGATCCCGTGCCACTCAACGCGTACCTACAAACTGGACTCCCTTAACTACACTGCACAGGCCTCTGGGTCATCCAGTTCCAACCGCCTAAATGCTCATAGCCCGAGATGTCCCCCTTTGCACCTGTGATGTGCTATGCACAACACCCAAGCCATTCGTGCCTAATGCCCATGCGCGCATCGCCTAGTCACCCGCCAGGCAAGCACACTAAGTGTTGAGTCACGGCCCGAGAAGACATGTCCCAAGATCCTTGTACAAAAAGTCTTCTCTATTACTTGTAATAGTACTAGCTAGTATATTAGCTTAGTTCTTTACCTAAGGTCCAGGCGTACGTGCCTTGTTTCCTTTAACCTTCTTTTATCGTTGTACCTGGTACTTGTGATAATGTTTGCACAATATATATGTGAAGTACTGAGCTACCCACATATGGTTACCACTTTGCAATATATTAAAAAAGAGCATTCGCTCCCCAGTTTTCGGGCCTTGTATTACATTGTTTGCTTGTGTGTGTGAAGCTATGCTCCTAATTTAAACTCGTGTGTGAATTTCCAATGCATACTCGACCACATCCTATAAAAAGCTTGGTGTGTTGTGAGGAACCAGGTTGAGTGCAACGCACGTGGGAAACTAAGCGGTAGTCGTGACACTCTAGGATGACTAAGTTGCACGGTTAACCCCCTCAGAGGGTGACCTGTGACACACGGTCTTTACAGCATTGCGTGGGTCATGTGTGGCTTGCCTTTGTGCTGGCCATAAACGGTCTGTGTCACCTGCTGCTGGTTAATCTAGCTGACTTCCATGCTCCGCTACAGATGAATCGTTAGTCTCATAAGAGAATTCTTGTAGTTGATTTCATGGCACATGAGATGACAAATCTAATGAAACAAACTTTATGGGATAATTCTTCTCGAATCAATCATCCTCACAACTTTACGCAAATCTTGGACAACAATCCTTCATTTATCGCTTGGCCTCAATGAACTTCAAGTCCACCAATATTTAGCTAAACACGTCTACTACCACGATGTAGCATTTGTGGCCATCATCTACCACCATTCTAATGCGAATGGTCGTCAATATCTTCTACATTCATCGCGTATGGTCTTCTATAAAAATGTGACTAAACGTACCCATGAGCCACCTACTAATGATGGTCACAAATGAAGATCTAGGTGCGCGTCGATACAAGGTGTCCGTTAGTATCAATTAAGTTTACAAAACACTGGATTTAGACAAGAAAACCAAACATGGTCGTCTAAACCCTTTGTCGCGTAAACATAACTAATACTAGCAATCCAACAAGTAAAACAAGCCAATTATTATACCTAATTCATAGGTTAACACATTCCTAATGATGCACGTCATGTTTTCACCTACATATCATGTGATGGGCGACCGACGTTGCACATGTGTAAGTTGACTTTGAAAAAAAGGAAGTTTTATTTAAATATTTAAATAGGTGAGTTTTGTTATGTTATATTAGAAAAGGTGAAATAAGAGGGAAAACCACAACAACCAACGACTGCGATTCACATTCCACTTCACTTCACTCATACCAAACAACTTCCTTCACACACTCACAACGTAAGTTCCCATGCCTTTTATGCTTGATTGATGTTTCCATTTTGTTTACATAGGTTGAAAGTGATTGAAAGTGATTGACTTCGGTCAAAAAAAGTATTTGTTCAATGGTTTTTGAAACGTTTGTAGAAAATGTTGTTGAGTGGTATGGTTGAAAATTGTTTTAAAACCTATGCACAGATCAAACTGCATACACAGTCAATTATATATTGTTCAAATAAGGTAATTAAATTATTATACAAACAGTACTGATCATGAAAATATCCTTACAATTACTACATAAATTCGATTAATAATTGTTTTAGTTCCATTAATAGAAAAGAAATTTGTTCAATTAGATCAGATTATCATGACCTTGAAGACAATCGGTCCCCTAACTTCTATGACCTCAAAGAACAAGGTGTCCCCAATGCGTGGGCGGTTTTCAGAAAGGAATTTGCCAAAACCTTTTAGGGACAGGGCCTTGATTTTCCGACACCCCCCTGAGTAGTTCATGCACAACTCTGTCCCATAGCACCTCTACACCACAAGATTCTTGTTATTTGGCAGTAGTGTTACAATGTCCCTCGGGATGTACTAAGTCAACAAAAAATTATTCATTAAAATTATGAAAAATAATTATATGCATGTATCAGAAATTAGCAACAGATAATATTAGTTTGAAATGCCTTACCAAAGTTGGGTTTTTCTAAGAATTTTGATGCTTCAGAATGTAGTGGAAACTTGGGCTATTGGGAGACATTGTAACGTATTCAATGTCGAACAAAGCAGGCTTTGAGTTGCTCTGTTGTGTGGAAAACTGTATGAAAACTATTTAAAAAAATATATAGGTTGTTATAAAGTGTGAAGATGTATTAGTATATATATATGTGTGTGTGTAAATTGGTATAATACCTGAAAAAAAGGGGCGATTAAACGATCCTTCGCCAGCCATAAGTCCTGAATCAAAAAATTCAAATGTTAAATAAGGACTAGCCTATGAAATGCATGGTGCGATGTCGGTAACGCCTCGCATGTACATGTCGGTGCAAAAAAATAGTTTGGTCGACATGTACAAATGACCCGGCTAAGTAGTCAATAAAAATAAACATAAGACCGACACATGAACGAGGTCGCATAAGAAATTTCAAAGTAAACCTAAATGCTAAAATGCAACTTCGGTAACAACTCGGTCAAACTGAATGTTAGCCCGACAAAAGTGTGACATCTCAAACAGAAAAACATGCTATTAGAAATAAAAATATGTGACCTCGCATGCTAGTCACATAAATTTATTTGTGACAAACAACTTCCCAATATCGCACGTATCAAAGGAAGCTACGGGAATGATTTGCAACGTAGTGCATGCATTAACCAATGCATTTAACACAATAATTATCATGTTTTACTTTTTTGATTGCTAGTTTTAGTTAGGTTTATATGAAAAAGAGTTTGGACAACCATTGTTGGTTTTCTTATCTAAATTCCAAGTTTCATAGATTTAATTGAAGCTAATGGAGACGTTGTATTCATGAGGACCTAGATATTCATTTATGATCTCATCAGTAGGTTGCTCGTGGATATTTAAGCATCATTGTATAGTAGGTCATTCGCAAGAATGGTTGAAGATATTTAAAGGTTATTTGCCAGAATGGTAATAGATATGAAGGCTACAGACTTAAAGTATGGTAGTAGATGGAATTGATCAAGGAAAGGCGGAATTGAAGTTCAAATATGTCAAAAATTGAGGAAGGCATCAACTGGCAGAACCAACCAGTCGGTCGGTACTTACTAGCATGCACCTGCATGAGCCCATCCGCGCCAGCATGGATGAAGACTAGCATGGCCCATACCTGGGGTGCTTAGCATGGAGTGTGCCACAACCCCCAGTATGGACTGTGTCCATTCAAGCAGCATGTGTCCCTTTTGCTCTGTTTGACTCCAAATCAGCTGAGTATGGGAATGGACCATGTGGTTTCACACGGTTCATGCTCTTTAAAGTTCAAAATGTGAATTCCATCCCTCAGGGTGTGAAGTTTTACATAGCCCGCATTATTTTACTAATCAAAATGAGGCTCCAGCCAAAGGCCCGTGCCAAAAGGCACGGGACGTGCAATCAGAAGCATAAAAACAGAGGTCCAGTTGGCAGTCTGTGCCGGTTGACATAGCCTGCACCAGCACGAGGGGCAGTGCCCATGTTGGACACGGTGGGCCACACTAGCACAAAGGATACCAAGCTGGCACAAATCGTGTTGGTTGCCTCCGGCCGTGTCTGTTGTGGCTGCTAGGGTTTTTAGGCCTATTTTTGGCATATTTCAAGGCCCAATTCTCTACTACTATATATATAGACTTATGTCTACTAGGGTTTGAGTTTATGCTTATTTTTAGACATCAAGAGTAGGGTAGAGAGAGAGAAAGGAGCTCTTCCTTCTCACCGGAATCTTTTCTTTTCTTCTATTTATTTTTCATTTTCCCAAAGTCATTGAATACAATGAAATACTTGGGCTCAATGCTTAGGTAGTAGTTTATTTTCTTGGGGATCATACTTGTATTCATGATTTGATTTATGTTTTGTGAGATTCCTTAGATCTACATATTTCTATGTGTTTATGATATTATGTTGGCTTGTTCTCAAATTTCTTATGAATTGCATGAATGATACACTAAGATTGGCACACTCCATAGTCTACATTCATGTTGGTGCACAAATTGATACCACTCAGGGAAGATAAACATAGATGTGATATGGGTCTGAGTCCACATGGGTGTGTGCACGTGGGCTTTTTCCTAGTTTTATCGCTACGATGACAGCACACTAGTCTTTGCTGGCAATTTGGCCCAAAGGCTTACGGTAGAGATAGTATTTACTAGCAAACTAGGGTTTAGCAACCCTAGTGCCATCGATAAGGTTCCCATTTTCCTTTACCTATGAAGTCCTAGGAATAGTGCATTTTTGTGTAGTGCCCGGGACGTAATCATATGGGGAAGAAATAGATTTGCACAGTTGCAGGGCCGTTATTGCACTCCCCTAATTACGAAGGCAGTGCTGATGGAAAATTGCAAGAAAACCCCACGTGACAGGTATGAGGAAGTGTTGAACATCTATGTGACACCCTTATTTTACCTCCTTACTTATTAGAGAGGTCGTAATCGAGTGCCTATCGAGCTTATGCCAGGTATCAGTAGTAGAAAGAGCAAGATAAATAATTTAACTGAAATTTATTAATATATTTGTACGAAATTTTAAAACAAGATATAATATATTCTTTAAAATTTTAGAATTTTACAATGTTTTATTTTCTTCATGTTCAACTTATAATAACTATTTCTCAATCGCGTGCTTATAATCTCTGATTCCATCACTCGAGTAGAACATTCTTCTCAAATATCTGGAAAAAAAAAGGTTAACTTAAAGGAATGAGCCCACGCTGAGGTCTCAACGGTTTAGAAATATTTACCAAGCGATATTATATTATCATATAACAGAGAGAAAGAGGGATAAATAAAAACATATTTTATGTAAGGGATATGGAGAGGAGTATACATAGCAATCCATCAAGTCTCTATATGAGGCTAATGTAGGATTCCTAATTATACTCCAACTACCTGCAAGCAAGTATTATCTTGAAGTATCGAACAAGAGAAAGAGATCCCAAGGATCAATATCGACAACACACACCCGACAAGCAAGTAAGAATTGTGTGTAGCACACGGTACATCTCTAGAGTATGACAAGACCTTCTTATACATCTATCCAAACGATCTAGCCCATTGCTAACTCGGTGGTTTCGAAGCTAAGTAGGATTGGGGGGCCACCCTATCAAGCATGAGTACAAGCAAGTAATTGGTCATGTGCGATCAAGTACACAATCGGCCAATGTCAAATTCAAGCAAGTAGTTTTTTCTGGAGTGATCAACTGGACAATATAAAGTTCAAGAAAAATGGAACTCAAGCAAACAATTGATTCGAGAAAAAAAGTGTACACCCAAACAATTATCATATCATGTTAAATCTGGTAATCAAGAAAGGCAACATATAAAGCACGAAGGTCACAGAGTCATAGAGTATAGAAGCAATCGCATAATGACATAGGTAATAATAAGAAATATATAAAGCGTAATAGTATGATAATCGTCCTAGATTATCAGCATACAAGTTTCATTTAGTTGAATTAAAACAAAAAAAAAGTGTTTTTCAAGTGAGATTACTCACAGTTTCACTACGTTCGCTTGTGGGTATATCTGCAATATAATAAAAGGTAGGAGATAAAATCACATTGATAAATAAAAATGGTTGAAAATACACATAAGAAAACAATATAATAAATATGACAGGCATATTGTGTGAGATTTGGTTATCATATTACTGCATATATTAAGTTTTTTTTACTGCATATATTAAGTACGAATACTAAGATACATGGTCATGTTTTCATTACATAAGTTAAGTGTAGTTTCATAAGTTCCATTCCACTATCAAACACTACAGCATAACAAAACTAATAACCTAATTGACTAAGCACTACTCACGCACACAACTGAGCACTAAAGGTTACACATTCAGTCAGTTCCCCTATTTCTTAGGGGTCTCCTACTCCTTGACAGCAAAGGTTATCCTGGGATTAGAATTGGATCTCCAATGGAGATTAATAGGAATTAGATTCTGTGGCTTATGCTTATGAGTTTGCTTGTTGTTGCCCCCTCATTCTGCTATGGGAGATCCACTGGCTAATCATATTACTGCCTCCTTCACGATTAGAACAGAAACTGCTGCTACTTCTTCTATGCTTTGCAGGTCTGATGCTGACCTAATGCTACTGATATTTCCTTCACTTCATCCTCTGATGCTGTTGGGATTTTCTCCTCTTGGATTTTATTGAAGTTTCTGCAGGATGCTGGCACCACTCCCCACTGTGCGCAGCAAAACTTAGCCTTATAGCTGCTCCACTGTTTATTCCGGTTTTACTCTTACTTCCCTTTCGGCTAGCATATCATAGACAAATAGGGGTTTCAATTTCTTGATTCGCCGACCTGTTCGTGGTGTATCAGCTAGATGGAATACTAAGACAATCCTCTGTTAGCTCATCGATGATCATTACTCTTCTTTTAGCTTAGAAAAGGTGGAAACACCGCTTTTGGAAGCAAGTGCTTTTTTGCTTCAAGAGCGTATTTTGGCTCTTGGATCATCATTTGGATGATCTTTTTGTAATGAACTAAATATGTCGCACCTATTTTGGCTTATTTAAATTCGGCTCGGGGAGCCTAATAAATTCCCCCCATCCTCGGATGGTTTAAATTTTTTTTTAAAAAAACTGAGCACTAAAGCAACACTAATAATAATCAAATCACTTTTTATTTTTGAGTGCAACCCCTGTGAAGGAGGGTTATTTATTAGGTACCCTGACCTTAAATAAATGAGCAGTACAAAAATACATAGTGTTCAAGTGAGGACTTGAACCTAGGGATTAAAAGCAGTAATCTGTCCCATGTTTTACGAAAGAGAATTTAGGGAATGTTTCCAATTTCCTCACCTTCACCCCTCGTGTTAGTGTAGGAGAATTGGTCGGATCTCCAAAAGACTCCTACGTAATTGTTTACATTCCAAAACATGTATAGATAGCCTATGCCCCGTGCATAGGTTATCAATATTTAGTTTTGAGAAGGTCTTCACTTGAGAGCATCAACAAAACTTGCTCATACTCTTTGAGTTCTGCATCTCTTGGTTAATTCTACTTCCAAGTTGCTACCTTTGGTTTGCATCCTTGCTTGAGGTTGATTCCTTGCTTGATTCTACCTTGGAGTAACTTCGGTTCTTGCTCCCTTGGGGTTGTAGCCTTGCTCGATGTTGCATTTTGGTTATGATTATCCCATTTTGCATCTTGATGGTGAGTATATTTCTGACCTGCATTTTCATATAAATCAGCAGTATTCATTCTAGATTCTAATAGCAGGTATCTGTTCTTTGTCAAGAGCTAGAAGTCCCTTGGTTTTCTTATGGAGATCATGGTAGTTTAGAACTTTTGGTTCCTTACCCCTTCCTAGTTTACTTAATCTATCGGCCACCATATTTCCTTCTCTTAAAATGTGTGTAATTATGAGGTCCCCACCATTTGTTTGATTTCAGAGGATAAATAATACAATTCCCATGGGGCTTTGGTCGGGTCTTTCATCACCTCCAGAATATTGGCACAATCAGTTTCAAGGGAGAAATAATTTAGGCACAGATCAGTTGCAAAACTTAGTCCTTCTTTTGGAGCTAGGAGTTCAACATGGAAGTTTGTTTTAGCTCTAACATATTTATAGCATGCCTTAAGAAATGTTCCATATTTATTCCTGACAACTATCTAAATCCCACAGCATACCCCCTACTTCCATGATGCATCAAAGATGATTTTGTGATGCATTTAATTTTAGGTGCTGTGAGATTTTTCATAGGTGGGATTAGACCAATTGTAACCCAGTGATTATTATTTATCTCTATACTAACCTCTGGTTTGGTATAAAATATGAGGAACATGTCTCTCTTGATGTTATCAATCATTTTCTCCCTATTTGGTCTAATATTTTAAAAAATGAAACTATTTCTAGCTTTCCATATTTACCAACAAATGAGAGAAGGAAAGATGGTGATTAATGTAGAGTGTATTTTTGTATCTCCAATATAAGTCCAGTAATGTGATAGTCTGTCAAAGATGGTGTTGAAATGTTGGTGCCTCAGTCCTATCATATGGTAAAAAAATATCCACAGGTCTATGGCTAGAGAACAATCATTAAAATAGTGGCTAAGTGTGTTAGAGTTGTTGCATAATGGACATTTAGATGCAAGTGAAATGTTACTGAAAATCAGTTTGTCATCAAAAGGTAAAATTGCATTTGAAAGTTTCCACATGAACATAGAAATTTTCTTTAGCAATTTTGAGAACCATACCTTCTTCAGAATTCCGATTTCTGATTTTTTTTGGGCAACTATCTTGTATGCAGATTTGAAGCTGAAATCTCCATTGTTTGATGGCTTCCATATTAATCTGTCCTATCTGAAATGATGTACCTGAAGCTCCATCAGTATGTGGAAAATATGATTAGGTAATGTATGAAAAGCATACAAGAAGCTTGACTTCATGTTTACAAACTGTTGAATGGTAGTGTAAGTTGGAACCACTGCGTATATAGATGAGTCTACATAGTCTTGTAGTGGTCCCATACCAGTCCAGTTAGCAGTGACAAAATTAGCTAAATCATTGCCATGTATTATTCTTGTTTGCCTTTCAGCCAACTGGTTTACTTTCTGAATCATTTTCCAGATTTGGGATCTTCTTTGGTTTTTAGGGATGGACCATAAGAATTTAGCCCATAGTGTCTCTCATTTTTGTAGTTTCCACCTCAATTTAAGGTAGAGGGACCTAATTATGTCTTTAATGCTTCTAATCCCAATACCATTTTGGTTTACTAGATAGCTCATCATTGTTATGCTTCGCCACACTTTTTTAGAACCAGTATCATGCTATTCCCAAAAGAAATTGGAGATTTTCTTGTTAAGTTTCTTTATTACTGATTGTGTTGGAGACATAACAGCCCATAGATGTTGTGGCAAAGCAAAAAGGACAGATTTTATGAGTGTGAGTCTTCCAGTAGCACTGAGCCATTTGTTTTTCCATGATTTCAGTTTTTTATCATATTTTTCCATTAGGGGCTGAAAATGTTTCTCTTTTGTTAGGCCTATGTCAATAGGGCACCTTAGATATGTAAATGGAAAAACTCCTCTCGACATTCCTAAGGAATTATTGATCATTCTTAGGTGTGTTAAAGAGGCATGCTTACTTATGAAAAAAATACTTTTTCCATGATTAATATATTGGCCACTGCATTCCTCAAAAACATGTAAGAAAGCATTGATTCTTTTTATGGATGTTTAGTGGCCTGAAAGAAGATTATTGTGTCATCTGCATAGCATAGATGTGAAACAGTGCTATTGTGTGCAGGATTTTTAAAAAGATTGATCTTCTTATTTTGGAAACAAAAATTCAAGCCTCTAGAGAAAGATTCAGAAAAAAATATTGAAAAGTAGAGGGGTCCTCCCTGTTTTATTCCCCTTGAAGCTAGGAAAAAACCTGCAGGTTTGGAATTGATAATAATAGTGAACCATGCACTAGATAAATTATTTAGGATCATATTGATGAATTGCTCCTGGAATCCAAATTTGTTAAAATTTTTACAAAGAAAAGACCATGTAACTCTATCAAAAGCCTTGGTTAGATCCAGTTTTAGGATACAATTAGGGGCTCCTTGTTTATTATTTATGTATCCTGCCATTTCTTTAACATAGATGACATTGTTAGTTATTTCTTTACCATTTAGAAAGGCTAACTGATTTTGTTAGATCAGTTTTGGCAAGATACCAGTTATTCTATGAACTAAAAGTTTGGAGAAATTTTTTTTACTAAAATTAGAAAGTGATATGGGTCTGAAATCAGAAAAGGATATAGGGATATCCTTTTTTGGTATCAGGCATATATAGGTACTAGATATTCTAGCAGGAATTTTTGTGCCTGACATGAAATCAAAGACTGCGGATAGCAGTTCAGGTCCTATTATATCCCAAAAGGTCCTAAGAAAGTTGGCAGAGAATCCATCAGGGCCAGGAGCTCCACTTTGATTCAGGGAAAATACAATTTCCCTAATTTCATTTAAGGTTGGCATTCTGAGCATTTGTAAATTGTCATTGCTATCTAGGATCTGAGGGATCTGCCTTTAAAAATTCCATTGGAACTTGTCATCTCTAGGGTTAGAGTCATCTGTCAGTAGGTTTTGGTAAAAGAGAATTGCTTCTTTTTCAATCTCAATTGGAATGTCTGTCCATACTTCTTCCGAGTTTTTTTATCTTTGAGATGTTTTGTTTCTGTCATCTTTGGTTTACAATTGAGTGGAAATACTTAGTATTTTCATCTCTTTCTTTAGGCCATTTTATATTAGCTTTCTGTTTTCGAAACATCTTTTCTTCAGTTAGTGCTCTCAGCAGGAGTGTTTTTTTATGATTAAGCTCAATGAGGTAAGATTCTAAATTTGTTGTCTCATAAATAATTTCATGTATTATGAGTTCCTCTTCAGCCCTTTTGACATTCTAATTCATATTACCAAAAACTTCCTTATTCCATGTTTTTAAGACAAGCTTCAGTCTCGTTAATTTCAAAAAGAATTTTAGCATACCAGTTTTCGATATGGTTTGTGACCAGTTAGTTTCTATAATCTATTTCAGTTCAAGTCTATTTATCCAAGCATCTAGGAATCTAAATGGCCTAGGTCAGGAAGCTATTTTACTTCCTATGGTTAGTAATAATGGACAATGATTAGAGGTGTGCTTGTTGAGTGTGTGTTGTGAGCTATTTAGAAATTTTCATTCCAGTCATGGTCAATTAGGGCTCTATCTAGTCTTTCTAATGTAGGAGGTCCTCTCTTGTTTGACCAAGTGAAGGTTTTTCCCACTGTATAAAGATGTGATAGTTGTTTGCTTACTATGAAATTAGAAAAGTCTCTAATGCTTTTTACATTAGGCTTATTGGGAATCTTATATTCTGTTATGGAATTTATGGCATTAAAGTCACCAATTAAAATTTTATTGATGTCTACATATGAGCTGATCTCTTGCCATATTCTTTTCCGGTATGTTCTTAAAGTAGATGCATGAACGAAATATGCACACATTTCAGAACTAAGAAGGGGGAAGAAAGGGGGGGGGTGGGAGAAATGACAGTTTTAGTAATTAGTCTCAGCTAAGATACTAACATTACAACATGAGTTCCACATTAGCCAAATGTTATTTCTATCTGAGCTATGTTGACACTGAAAATTTTATTTAAGCTTGTATTTTTCACATTGTCTATAATGATGCTTAGGTTCTAATATACAAAGTATTTGTATATTATGAGTCCTAATGATCCCTTTTAACATATCCAGAGATGTTCCAATTCCTCTAAGGTTCCAAACAAGAGCCCTAATATTTAGGTTTGTATCTATCATTTAAGTTGTCCAGAGTTGCTTTTTGAAGAGGACCTTAAATTCATCCTATTCAACTTGTTAAAAAAGTGTCCTCTTCCTAGTTGTCTTACCATTCATCTTACCATAGATGTTTTTTTGGGGTACTTACCTGATTCAGCTGAAGCTCTTTAGTACTTGAGTTGCAGTCATCTGCTGTGTCAGATTGAAGTTCCTCTCCTAATATTTGAAACCTGTTTCAGCTTTTAGGGATGGATCTGAAAGATGGCGAGTAATATGGATCAGTACCTCGTTCATTTAAAGGAGAGTTAGGGATAATACCTGATAAGTCATCTTTGGCATACTCCTTGTGTTTTCCTGTTTCTTCTGTAACATCAATTACCTGGTGGGTTTTGCCTCTTTGCAATTCAGCCTTATTGTTATTTCCTTTGAATACAGCATTGTGAGGTTGTGAGGTCATATCATGTTGATCTTCCCCAGTATGTAAAGAATCTTGATTGTCTTTTTCTTCCCCTTGGAGTTCCAGATTTGAGGTCTCTCTGTCTATATGAGGGCTATCTATTCTAGCTGGGTTTTCGTGGTCAAGTTGGTGTTCATTTTCCCTTTGTTTCTGGGATATTGGTACCCCTGATGTATGTGGATCAATGTTTTTGTGTACTTGCTGCCAAGTAGCTAGTATTTCAGGATGGGTAACCTCTATTGGTCATTTGTTGTGTTTGTTGTCAGGCTTTAATTTACCTATTGCATTTGTTGGCCGGGGTTCATTTCTATTCATTTGTGTAGTAGAGACCTATTTAGGGGCTCTATTAAGTGTGATGGCGGATCTAGGAAGTCTCAGCTCAGGGTTAACTATTTTACACTTATCTACATGGTGACCAATCTTCATATAGCCAAAACATTACACAGGCAAATCTTCATATTCTATGGCATATTTATCATTTTCCAAAGAAGTGCCTAACCTTATGTGGTTCAGCAGTTGGGATTGAAGGTCAATTTCCATGCATATCTTGAGGGCAGATGGCCTTGCTAGTATTTTTCGTGGCTTTATCCATCTCGATGAATTTTCCAATCTAGTTTCCAATTGCTTCTACGGCCGGGACATTGTAGTAGTAGTGAGACACGTGTCTGATGGTGATCCACGCTGGGACAATCGAGGATTTTGTATTCGGTTTGAAGTCCAACACCCATCTTAGAATCCTCATAGTGGTGCCATTAAGCGACCAAACTCCCTTGATCCAGCATCGTTGAAAGTATTCCTTCTCCTGGAACCTGATTAGGATGTTCTTGAAATCAATTGTGCCCAGCTGGTATAATCCAGTGAAACCCATAGTTTTGAAGTCGGCTTCTACCTTGTCCATTGTCGGCCTTTCTCTTGGGAAATTCCCAAATAGAGCACTTGTATAATGAATTGATAGCTCTTATACTTGCTCCGGAGAGAAAAGAACAGTTGATTCACCCTTATATTGAAGAATTGGTGTCAGATTTTGAGTGGAAGAGAGATTAGTGGAAATAGGAGGGTTTCGAGTTTGTAGTGCTTGGGCAAAGCTTTTGATGGTAGAAGCCACCATAGTGTCATCTTGTAGAACCGTCAAGCTTAATTAGTTGTTGCGTGAGTGGTGATTCTGGTGAGGGGTCTGTGAGTTAGCAATTGGTGGCTTGTTAGTAGGGATAATGAACAGTAAAAGCGAGGAGAGAAGCGAGAGTGGAGAGGAATATGAAAGTTTAATAATAATCAAATCACGATAAATAATTGTAATAATGGCTAACAGAAAATAATAAAATTACTGGATGATTTCATTATCAATAGCATGAGAGTTGAAGCTACTGACTCTCTGCATAGCTTCCCGAAATAGAACTTAAGTTTCATGGGCCAAAATAAGATATCTGCATTGTTGCTCCTTTCTTCTCTCTCTTAATCATCCTCCTCTTCTGAACTCTCTCGCATCTGCCAGAAATGGCTCTCCCTCCACCGGTAGCGGCTTTCCTTCGCCGGTAGCGGTTTGTCCTTCGCCGGTAACAATCTTCCTTATGGCGGACAACAACTCTTTGGGTAATTCAAAATCCTTCCTTGCTGCCCTACAATTGAAATCCCCTTCCCTCAGCTCATCCCTACCAAATAACCCTGAGCTTACCCCAAAATCTGAACACCTAGGGGAACCGGCATGCCTTTACTCAGATGAAGAAATCTCTAAGCTCTCTACCCACTATGCCAATGCCCTAATTGGAAAATTCACCAAAGGACGGCACACAATGGATCAACTAGTGGCGGCTTTCAATATGGTAGGCTTTGCTGGGATGTACCAACTAGGCTCACTAGACTACAGGCATGTCCTGATCAGGTTCGACCAAGTAAACGATTACCAGCTATCTTGGATAAAGGGCCTATGGAGTTTCAATGGAATACAAATGAAGGTACTCAAATGGTCACCTGACTTCTCAACACATAGGGAATCGCCAATCGTCCCAATCTGGTGCACAATCAGGGAAGTTCCACTTTACTATTACAATACTTCGTTAAATGAGTCTATTGGTAATAGTATAGGAAACTTCGTTAAGAAAGATCTAGGTACTGAAATGTTAACTAGACCCTATGATATTAAACTATGTGTAGAAATTGATCTTCAGAAACCACTTAACAATTTCATCAGATTAGGTTCAATATCTAATAATAGAAAATACTCCGTTGAATATGAGGACAATCCTCTGTAATGTGCCCATTGTGCTAAGCTAGGCCACTCACTCGACCAATGTAGAGCTATCCCCCAGAACCACACCCTGCCATAGTGGCAAGCCACTAGAAACAAGTTCAATAAGGCACCAAACATGATTACAGCAAACCAGCCTTCTAACAATTCCCATAATAATGGCCAACTAGAGCATCAGCTAGGCATAAAAAAACGTACCCTAAATCCATCCTCCTATCTACCTCAGCATATAGAAGCAGGATCTGACAAAAATACCCCACAATCATCCCAATCCCCTCCAACCCTGAGCCTAACTAACTCACCCCCTCCAGACCCTCAATTACCACTTACAAAATTGTTAAATGCAACAGCTCTAACTACCCTAAACATTACTCATATGATCTATGCTAAGGATAATATACAGATTGGCTCCCACAAGCTTACTTTCCATCAGATTTCATCTACTAACCCTACACTTTCTCAACAAAGAAAAATGGAAAATAGATTCTCTTTATTGCAGGATATGGAATGCCTATCACAAACAGAAAACTTCCTTGATCAGTAACTGCAAGATAGGGAGGAGGAAGATAGATCATCCACAGATAATCCCCACCCTCACTCAGCACTATTGCCTGATCAAACACAATCAACAGGTAACAAAGACTACCAAAGTAAGTCTAAGCATAAAAAGAATAATTACCTTAGCCAGCTGAACAAGATGATGTTAAGATCAGCTACTAAAAGTCATAAATCATGTGAACAATGATACACACCACTACCATTAATTTTTTAGTTTGGAACCTAAGAGGTATGGAATCTTCAATGCTCAGATTGAAATATCTAATGAAACAGAAGAAAATTCAACTCTTATGTATCATTGAACATATGCATGATAACAGTCAATGTCATTCATATATGGAAAAGCTTAATTTCTCACATAATCTTCCTCTACACAATGGAAAATTTTGGCTTATGTGGAATGACTCTCTATCTGTCTCTCTGATTTCCCATCATAACCAGTTTCTATATGTTAAACATTTTTTCTGAAGCTTTCTCTAGAAGTCTATCTTTTATCTTCATGAACAACAAACTTAAGTACTATCAGCTCCCCTTTGCCATCACACCAGCCTCACACTTAAGTTATGCTGATGACACCATCATTTTATACAAGCCTCAAAATCCAACCTAATAAGGAATAAGCTTTTTTAGAACATTTTGAATTCATCTCAGGCCAAAAAATTAATTATGAAAAATTTGATTTCTGTATTAGTAAAAGAGCTACACCTGCAAGGATAAATTAGATTAGGACAATCATAGGAATGAAAAAAGGGTCATTCCCATTTAAATACCTCGGCTGCCCAATTTTTAAGGGAAGAACACTCAACACATATTTCCAACCACTGCTTAAACTTATAGATAAGAAGTTGATGAATTGGAAAAACAAGTGGTTAAGTCCAGGAGGTAAACTGGTTCTTATTCAATCATGTATATATTCCCTTCCACAATATATATGGTTTATCCTAAAGCCTCCTAAACAGATAATTAAGACACTGGAACGGAAAATGTCCCGATTCTTTTGGGGAGAAACTAGGGGGAAAATGAACAAAGTTTGGAGGAAGTGGTCAAACCTAGGTGCACATAGATTTCAGAATGGATTAGGTTTCAGATCTGTACAGGCAATAATTGACTCATGTTTCCTCAAACTGTGGTGGAAATGCCAACAAGGTACCACCATGTAGACTAAACTGATATGGTCACTACCTCAATCACACAGAAAATCCCAAACTTGGAAGAGAATCTGCACTATTAACTCTTTTGCTGAAAATAATTCTACGGTTATTCATGGCCAAGGTAACTGTAACTTCTAGACTGCTAATTGGTGCCCAAATAGACCACTCATTAACAGTGTCCCTTCCTCTTCCCTTTCTATTCATTCCTCTTGCACAGTAGCAGATTTCATCAATGATAAAGGATATCTCTTAACTCAGATTTCTCCTTATTTAGAACATGATACTTTGATCTTCTTGCAGGATGCATATATTAATAAGGAAAGAGAAGATAAACTGATTTGGAAACCAGAGGAGAATAGAGCTTTTACCTTAAGATCAGCATACAAGGCCCTCACTCAATTACCAGGTACCTTTACTGCTACAAAAATGATATGGAACCCCAGGTTGCAGAAAGAAATTTCATTGTTCACCTGGAAATGCTAAACTCCTTTTTGCCTTTTGATGATGTTTTAATTAAATGTGGTTTTAGCTTAGCTTCTAAATGCCCATCACATGCAACCAAGCTGATTCTCTTGAACATTTTTTCATTTCATGTCATGGAGTGATACTGCTGTTATCATGGGACATAACTTATATACTTTAGATAAATTAACTGACAGATTCTTTGCATACTGGAACAACAATAACCTTCCTAGAGTTCATAGAATTATTTGTAGCTTGCTGCCCTTTTTGATTTTTTGGTCACTATGGAAAGCCAGAAATGCCTTCTATTTTGATAACAAAGAATTTTCACCAATACATATCTGTAAAGAAGTAAGAGAGCTAATCTTTCTATCCCTTTCAGCTAAACCTTGCTTCTCAAACAAACACCCTAATATGAGCTTTCCCATCTCCTCACTGATCCCACCTCTCAGACCTCCTCCAAAAACATCTATCTCCATTGTGTACTGGGAAAGGCCGGAACCTAATACTATAAAAGTAAATGTGGATGCTTCCTGGTCTTCTACTAACTCAACACTTGGTCTCATTTCTAGAGACAATAATGGTAATCCATGCCTAATCAGGTCCTCAAACACCTCTGCCAAATCATCACTTGAGGCTGAAATGAAAGCCATCCTATTTACTTGTCAGGTTTTTCCAACTTTGGATTGCAATTTCATAATTGAATCAGACTCACTGCTAGCAGTGAATATGATAAACAATCCAAATAGAGCAAAATGGTCCCTCTATACACTAGCTTTTCAAATTCACTCCTTATTAAAAGATGCCACCCTCAAACATGTTTTCAGGAGTGCAACTCTGTGGCCGATGCAATTTCTAAGCTCAAATCCACTCACCTTGTGGAATTCAACCTGAACCTTTCTAACATCCCTACAAACATCAGAGGCCTTATTAATATAGATAGGGATCATACCCCCTACATTAGAACTCGTATGCATGCTACTGAGGAGGATTGATACTGCTGATTTCTGTTTTCCTCTTTCTTTTTATACTCTGTCTCAGGAACCCCGTAGTTCTTCACACCTGGGATGCAAATATGGCATGGTATGCAATGCTCCAGTGCTCCACTTCCTCTTGTTGATTTAAGCAAAAGGATGTCCGGTTGCTGATTGCTATACACCTCACACAGCATCATCCATCAGACCACCTCCTTTGTTTTTCCTGATTGTATGTCTATTTTGAAATGGCAGAATGGTAGTTGCCTGGCCAAAGTGAAGAATTAACACATGGGGTGGAGATTACTTACTTTGGAAACGCAACTACTATTTCTACTCATTATCACATATGTAATTTTTAACCCCAAACTATATGTTCTAGATGCTATTCTTTTGGAGGCAACGAGGTTGCCTCAGTAGAAAGTCCGCAAAAATAACTCTCTATAACTAACTCTTCTTTTCAAAGGTTTAGGGATCCTTATATATAATCCCCCACCCTAGGGTGTTTTTAAAAAAAAAAAAGATATCTGAAGAAAATATAACCACCTGTTCAACTAATACTTCCGCATGGTAAAGTGGCGAGGAATGAAAAAACTCAAAAATGTTGTAAGCTAAAATTTCCATATTATGACCCAATCAGATCCGCAAGAAGAGAAATGATATCAAGTACGGGATAAGAAGACCTAAATCTAAGAATATGCATAAGGATTTCAAGTGAAGTTAACTTCTAAAGAATTCTACTTGAAGATTGAAGAAAATTTAAACTCCAAAACATAAATAAGTAAAGCAACAGAAGAGCACTAGCACACAAACTTTTAACTAACAAGTAGCAGTTAAAGTGCCATTTGGAAAGATAGATGGAAAACATCTATTAAAATGTGCATATAAGATGCAAGAATGAATTAGACATATCCCAAAACAGTGGAAGAGAAGAATAACAACTCAATTCTCTGCTCTCCTTCTTCTTCTTCTTTTTTTCCTTTCTATTTTTGAAAAACATTAAAGTAAAGAAAGATACATAAGGTGGTGAAAATATACTTAAATGTAATGAGTTTAAATTATAATATGCTAGTCTCCTAAAGTTGGATTAGGACTAAGAGCTTGCACTTAAAAACACTATGACCAAACCTTTTCTACATCTTCTCTCATCAGAAAGGTCTTATTCGGCATTAGGTGGCAGTGGTAACAAAATGATGTATCCTGTTTTCATTAGCCTAAAAATATAAACCAATATAGGATTAGAATCTTCAACTATTTTAAGTTGCACCAAGGATTACAAGTGATCTGCACCATTTCGCATGCTTTAACCAATGCATTTGACATAGTTTTTAGTTACTTTTAGTTGGTGGATTACTAGTATTAGTTGAATTTACGTGACAAAGGGTTTATACGGCTATGTTTGGTTTTCTTGTCTAAATACCACATTTTGTAGACTTAATTGGTACCAATGGACATCTTGTATCCACGGTCTCCCTGATCTTCCATGGTAAATATGGTAAATAGAAATGCGGTGGATCATCCGATGGGGACACATGAAAGTACATGTGTCCCCACCTAATACAAAACGTAATGCAAACCCTACGCTAATTGGTGAAAAGCCTATGGAGAACTGAAATGAAGCCACCAGTGGTAGACATAGAGTGCGGCCAACTGTAAGTACTCGGGTCTTGACCGGTCGCCATGGTGTGCTTGTGTTGCTGAATCCGAGTGAAGCCGGGGCCGCCAATGGTGTAACAACTTCTACCCTATACACCCCTAAGATGAAGAAGGAGGAGTGTTATTGGCCTTCAACATTCTCGTGTTATGGACTGTGCCTATTTCAAAGGGTAAGAGTGTTGGTAGGCTGTGCCAATAACTCTTGTGGATCCCTTCAAAAATAGACCACCTTGTGATGTAGAGAAAGGACACAACGTGTACGGAGTGTGTCAAACCTAGCAATTCTATAATCACCTACTCCATTTTAAGAAAATGGACAGCTGCATGCTAATTTTACACGAAGTGTAGCGCGAGCATAGAACGTGTGGTATCCGTCAAATCCAAGTAACAAAGCTAGCAATGGGTTCATTAATTTTGCGTACACTAATTAATTAACCCACTACCTGATTCGAGTGGTTGTGCAACCAAATGAAGAAAGGTTGCTCTCCCACCGTTAAGGGGAAAAACTGAACTCCCTCAACCACCCAATACAATTCAGCTGGAAGAAAAGGTTGAAACTCAATAAAATCCACAAAATAGAGTTGTAATTAAGTTCTCGATCCCTTTGAGTTGAGTAGAACTTTCCCCCTTCGAGGTAGGACTACTCCATCCCTCCAAGACCTGAATAATCCTTCCCTCCGAGGCCAGTGGACTCACCCCTTTGAAACGAGAACACTCCACCCCTTCGAGACGAGAACACTCCACCCCTTCGAGGTCAGAATACTCCACCCTTTTGAGCTCAGAATCCTCCACCCTTTCGAGGCTAGCACACTCTACCCCTTGGAGGCCAGAATACTCTACCCATTCGAGGCTAGAAGACTCTATCCCTTCTAGGCCAGAAGACTCCATCCCTTCGAGGGAAGAAACTCCATCCCTTTGAGACCAGAATGGTCCATTTCTTTGAGGCTAGAATACTCTACCCCTTAGAGGCTAGAATGCTCTACCCCTTCAAGGCCAGAAAATTCCACCCCTTCGAGGCCAAAAGACTCCATCCTTTCGAGGCCAGAAACTCTAACCCTTCGAGACCAGAATGTTCCATCCCTTCGAGGATAGAAAGCTCCACCCTTTTGAGGCAAGAATCCTCCATCCTTCCGAGGCCAGAATACTCGACCCCTTCGAGGCCAGAATACTCTACCCCTTCGAGGGTAGAAGACTCCATCCCATCGAGTCCAGAACACTCCAACCCTTCTAGGATGGAAACTCCATCCCTTCAAGACCAGAATGCTCCATCCCTTCGAGGCTAGAATTCTCTACTCCTTCGAGGCTAGAATACTCCACCCCTTCGAGGCCAGAAGACTCCAACCCTTTTGAGACCAGAATGCTCCATCCCTTTAAGGCTAGAATGCTCTACCCCTTTGAGGCTAGAATACTCCATCTCTTCAAGGACAAGAATTCCATCCCTTCGAGACCATAATGCTCTATCCCTTCAAGGCTATAATTCACCACCCCTTCGAGGCCAAAATACTAGACATTTTCACGGCCAGAATACTCCATCCCTTCGAGGCTAGAGCACTTCATCCCTTCGAGGTCTACACACTCCATCTCTTGGATACTAAAAGACTTCTCCCCTTCGAGATCAGAATACTCCACCATTCGAGGCCAGAATACTCCACCATTCGAGAGTGTCTACCATCAGCAGTACACAGATACACCATCTACCACTAGAGCTATTTTATCATCAACTCGAGAGGGTTTCATCCACTTGAAACACCATTCCACCCACCACTCAAATCACCACACTTGGGTACGAGGCATGGACTAAAGAAGCTTGGGTTTAAGAGATACCCTAGAGAGCCTCTGCCCCATTTCTTACTTTTTGGGTTTGGTGACCTGGCGGCGCTCCAAAATGGGTCAAGCGCTCAGATTTTTTTCTTCGCCAGATTTGCAACTTACCGTCGCCGGTTAGCCACCAGAATTTGTGTAAAGAAACCCTCAAGTACTCCATCCATTATGATAAATCTGCTCCTCCATTCATCTTGATCTGAGCATTATCATGGAATTGAAAAAAAGGAAAAAATCTTGGGCATACAATCATTAATGATTCCAATTATACCAATTTACCATGGCCGGCCGCCGTAACAGCTAGATTCAACCAACACATAGCAAAGCATCTCCAACATCTATCTTGAATCCGACTAGTCTCAAGACATGAACCTCATCCAACAATAACATTCAAACACCCAAAATCAAGAATTCCATATGAGTTTTCATGAGACAAGGAAATAAATCTAGGTTCTTAGCATAACACATAGCATGTTTGGTCTAGATTCCAATTAAATCAAGCAAACAAGGCCAGACAGTGTCCCAGGATCTGGACACAAGCAAGGCTAGGGGGTGACCGCGATCTGAACACAAAGCAAGGTCAGTGGTTTCGCAGGGTCTAAACACAAGCAAGGTCAGAAGGTGATCGAGGTCTGAACACTAGCAAGGCCAGGGGGTGAGACCAGGATCTAGACACAAGCTAGGCCGGTGGGTTGCCCGGGATTTGAACACAAGTTTTCCCGAATCAATTATGAACTCGCCCAAAACACTAACATTTTTTACGCATCAAACCCATCACTATTCCCTATACTATCCACAATCAGCAGCATAATGCATCAAATCCGCACAGACTCATCATATACATCCACACCAAACCACACCAATCCACACAAATTCACAAAAAAAATCATTGATTTCATCGATTATCAGGACCAGGTCTACCAGTAGGGAGTTGAAAACTTACTTGGGACAGTGATAGATCTTCGTCAAACTCACTTCATCAGCAACTCAGATTGAGGACCGAGGTCTTCAACCATATTTTGCATTGGATTTGAGTCTGGGTCCGACTCGAAAATCGTCTTCCTCCATGTTCGAGGAGGTAGGTCCTCCTCCAGAAATCCAAGATTCGAGGTTCTAATTATCAATTTTGCAGTTTCTAACAATCGGATCTGAACCCATCTTCCTCCGTCGTGCGCAATAATTCAAGATCTAGAAAAAAAATCTTCCTCCAAATATCCCAGGTTAAAAGTGAAATACTTCGAATTGAAGAACATATCACACGTTAAAATATGCTTAACGATGAATCCAACATAAGTTTTGTATTCCTCACCTAAAACTGAGAGCTGTAGAAGAGGAACTTAAAGAAAAGAGGCTTCGATGAACAGGAGAAGGGTTGCGCCCTTTCTTTTCTCCAGAGAGCATTTTTAGAGAGGGAAAAAATGTGTCCCGCTCCTTGATCTTCCATGTGATCATCTTTAGTGGGTCGCCCGTGGGTACTTTTTGGTTACATTCTATGTGAAGGCCGTTCACAAGGGCAGTAGAAGATTGAAGGCCGTTTGTTTTTTTTGGTAGAAGAGGCGAAGTCCATTCACATTAGAATGGTAGAATATGAAGGCCACGAACATCAATGTGCAATAGAAGGAGATTGGAGCCAAAGACAGGTGGCTTCGAAGTTCAAGGTGGCTAAAGGATAAAACAGTGAATCGTGGTCCAAGAAGTTTTTCCTTATTACAAGAATGATCTAGGAAGAATTAGCCTTCAAGAATGATTACATTGTATTTGTCTTCTTGAATACTAGAAAGTAGACTACTAGAACTCCCGATTCGGACTAACAGTTCACAAGTAGCAAGCAAACAAAGTTCAGCCGACGAAGCACTAACGGCACACCACGAACCATGCATAGTCAAGCACAAGCGGCCCATAACAATCTTCACAGTTTGAACTACACAAGAATCTAGGGGCTTCCATGAAGACCAGCACGAGACCTTCATGAGACAAGGCACCAAGCCGTGACAAAGACCCCAGACTGTGGAGCTTGGAAATGAAGAATTGAAATTTTCCTAAGTGTGGAGCCTGTCTGTGAAAAGCTTCACAGGCCATGAAAAATTTTTAAGTAAAGACCATAGGATGCTTGCGGTCCATGAAACACCTCGTAGACCATGGGAAAACTCTAAGCAAAAATTGTGTACAATTCACGATCCGTGACAATCTTCACGGACAGGGGCACACAACCTGCTTCACAGGCCGCGCCAGATCCCATGGCCCAGGTCTCTGAATTTTCATGAACCATGCCAGATCCCATGCCCCGTGCTTGAATGCTTCATGAACCATGACATCCGTGCCGGTCCGTGAAGCCTTGGAAGCTGACTTAGGGCTTTGCTACTTTTGGCCTATTTTGGGCCTATTTTTTGGCCCAATCGCCTACTACTATATATAGGAGCCTTAGTATTCTACTAAAAAATTAGGAAGTTGATTAGGAAGTATAATAGAAGCTAGATATAATGTGGAGTAGATTCTCTTTCTAGTTTAGAGAGAAGGAAGATGAAATTTCTACTTCTCCTTCCTACTCCTTCTCCTTCCTTCTCCTTCTCCTTCCTTCTCCTTCTCCTTCCTTCTCCTTTTCTTTTCATCTTCTTTTCAAGATCCATGTCATCGAACCTAATATTTTCCATGGATCTAACCTTTGTACAATAGATTTTGAGCATGGGATTCATTTTGGCACTTGGTATGTTCGAGTTGCTTTATGATATCCATTAGATTCATCCTATCTTTGTGTTTATGATATTATTGTGATTGTTCTTGAAAAATTAGATTAGTTTAGTAATTTTTGTGTTTTTTCTTACTTGTTCCTTTCTTTTTGTTTTTGGGACACTTATACTCTTTGAGTGAATGTTTGTTTTGTAGGAAGCATGTGGTCTTGGGAGGAAGGTGAGAAAATGGGGAGTCCAACTTATGGACCAAGTAGACGTACATGGTTCATGACGCTCAAAATGGTGGACAAGGAGGAGAACCAAACCCCATATGCATGGGGCTTGTAGATGTGCACGACCCATGAAGCTTACATACTTTCCTACACCACACAATCACCATTTCTTACCTACCACCACCCTACCACAACTAAAATACCACCTAAATCCACCTACCCTCAAAAACCTTGAGACACACGCATCGGAACCTAAGAGGCAACTCTCCATTGTGATTCAATTCCTTATTCGATTTGTGATGCATGATAGTGATTAGATTGATCTTTCATGATTAGATGTTATGGGTAGCATATTGAGGGTGATGGTAGTTTGTTCTTTACATTCAATGATTGTGCCATCAAGGGAAGATTTTAGTGTTTTTTTTTCATCATAAGTGCTTTCCTATTTCATTCCTTTAACACATGTTTTTTGATTTTTTACATGCATTGAGGACAATGAAAGTTTTAAGTGTGGGGAAGGAGATTAGATAGCACTTATAATTTTTAGTTGTTTCTATGTAGTTAATATCTCTTCTAAGAGCATTTTTAATATTTTGAAATATGAAAAAAAATTTAAAACCTGGACAAGTCAAAACCCGAAAGGGCAACTTGGGTAAAATGAGGAAAAACCCGGATAGGTCGAAAGGCCTAGGTAAAGGTGAGAAGCTTGGCACAGATAGACTTACAACTCTAGACAAAAGTGAGAGGCCATGTGGAAAAAGGTGAGATTTGAGCACATGTTGTGGGATAAAGCTAGGATGAAAACTCGAAAGGGTTCCTAGGAAAAATGAGAGAAATTGAGAGAAAAAAAGAAAAAAAGAAACAAGAAACTAGGTCGATGATACATTGGACTACTTGGTTGAAACTAGGTTGAGAATCTGTAGTTATCCCTATGTTGCAACCAAATTGACGGCTTTTGAATTTCCTTGGTGGATTTTTTTCTTGAGCATTACTCTTTGATTTCTTTTGGGACTACTTTGGGGAAAGTAAGCTTGGATGTATTCCGTTCTTTTGTCACTTATCCTTTTCCACACACATTTACTTGCTTTGGGTGGTTTGGTATCTTTATGAACTTTGGGGAGTGTGAGAGTTGTGAGGATTTTCACCTTCTTGGGGGAACTAGGGTAGCTTGGGAATAGGTTGAATGCATTGGCTATTTTTGCATGCTTCATTCCGCCTGAACCTTTTTCTTTGATTTTATTTACTCGAGAACGAGTAAAGTTTTAAGTGTGAGGAGTCTGATATGCACCATTTTGCATGCTTTAACCAAAGCATTTGCCATATTTTTTTAGTTATTTTTGGTCAGTGGATTGCTAGTATTAGTTGAGTTAACGTGACAAGGGGTTTGGACGGTCAAGTTTGGTTTTCTTGTCTAAATACCGCATTTTGTAGATTTAATTGGTACAAATGGACACCATGTATCCACAGGCTCCTTATCTTTCTTGTGATCATCTTTAGTTGGTTGCCTCTGGGTACTTTTTGGTTTCATTCTATGTGAAGGCCGTTCACAAGGGCGGTAGAAGATTGATGGCCATTTGTTTTTAAAAGTAGAAGAGGCGAAGGTCATTCACATTAGAATGGTAGACAATGCAGGCCACGAACATTAATGCGTGATAGAAGAAGATTGGAGCCAAAGATAGACGGCTTTGTAGTTCAAGATGGCCAAAGATGAAAATTGTGAATCATGGTCCAAGGAGTATTTCCTTAGTCCGAGAATGATCCAGGTAGAATTAGCCTTCAAACCTCGGTGAAGAATTGATGATTTTCCTAAGGATGAAGTTGGTCCATGAAAACCTTCAGGAGACGTGACAAAATTTCTGAGCGAAAACCACAGGTTGCTCGGTGTCCGTGAAAACATTCACGGACTATGGGAAAACTCTGAGCAAAAACCATTTACTGTTCGTGGTCCGTGACAATCTTCACAAACCGTGGCACAAAACCTACTTCACGGATTGCGCTAGTCCTATGGCCCACGGCTCTGAATGTTCATAAACAACACCAGATCCCTATGAACCTGCTTGAATGCTTCAGGGACTGTGACATCCGTGCAGGTTCATGAAGCATTTGCATATGACCTGTGGTTTTGCTATTTTGGGCCTATTTTTAGGCCCAATATCCTACCACTATATATATGATCCTAATGTGCCAATTTTATAGGGTTATATTAGGACTTTTAGAATTCACTTTTGTACACTTTTTTGCTCTAAATGTGGCATTTTTCCTTAAAATTTTCTAAGGAGAGTTAAAAATGTCTTTTACGCTTTTACTACTTTTCTAGAGGATTGTATGTGACAAGGCAATTTGTTTGAAAACTTTGAAGAATAACTTTAAAGGTTTGAAGATTTGAAGACTTTTATTTGAGCTTTTGAAGATTTGAAGACTTTTATTTGAGCTTTTGAAGATTTGAAGAATTGAAGAAAAGTGAAGTGAAAAGGAGGACATGAAACAAAAAGAAGAAAGAAATCAAGATGTTGGAACCCGTCGCGACTCGCGACGGACGTATGGCCAGAAATATTTCTTGCTTTTTTGTACTATAAATACTCACCTAACCTCTCCTCTTCACAACTTCTTCCTATGATTTTTCGGGGTTGAAACCCTAGTTTTTGTTTCTTTCATTTCTTTCTGTTTGTAGGTTAATCATGTCTTTTAATTATCTAGCTTAGTTTTATCTTGGGAGCAATGGATTAAAGCTTCCATATCTATGTAGTAAGAACCATATCTATCTATTTAGTGGTTTTCTATTGTGCATTTATTGAGCTTTGAATGTTAATTGTTAATGGCATTGATGTTGTTGGAAGCCTGAGTATATGAATTTCTTGTATGATTACTTGTTAGGGTTGGGAGAAAGTAGCTAGTTCTCCCCTCTTTTAATGTGGAATCCAAGAGCATGAGTTAAAGCTTCTTAATGATGTTCATGTGTTGATGATTTCTAGATGAAGGGGATGATGTTGAATTCATTTTCATGTTTATTTTAGGTAGCAAATGAGAGAAGAATGTCGATCGTTCTTGGCTAATCTTGTGTAAATACATGAATTGGTTAAATGCTTAGACACAGTGTAGTGTTTATAAGTGTAGCCAAGCTTGTTGATTCTTCGTGCTCAATGCCACCAATGGGATACTCTTAGTCGTGTTTCAACAATGGGAGTGATTGGTGAGGTTTGACAAGAGATGTCGAATTCACTCTTGCAAACTACTACCTAAGAAGGATGGAAGATTTATCTTCACAACAAGTAGTGGAAGTAGTGAAGAGATTGTTTCACTCGTTCTTGAAGCCTTTGTTATTTAGCGTTCATGTGTTCTTAATGCTATGTTTTACTTAATTTATGCCATGTTTTTTTGATAATAGGAAGTGTTTTCATGATTGAAGTGTTAGGGTGTTAGGAAAGTGATGAATTCCTTAGTTCCTTTGCATGAAAATCTAAGAACATTAACTTAGAACTTCTTGTACAAAATGTGTTGTGACTCTTGCTAGATAAGTATGTTAATGTGGATTGTTCTCATATTTATCCTATAGATGCAATGAAAGGTTGAACCTTGAATGTGGTTTGTTCTAGGTTTAGCCTAATGAATGCTATGTTTGGTTAAATGGCTGTCTTTGGTAGAAGGCTTGTTGTTATCAAATCTATGGTTCTTCGTGTATAATGACGTTGATGAAATACCTCTATGGTGTTGTTTTCCTATAGTGATTGTCAACGAGTTTTGAAAATGGTCATTGTTTGTTTTTGCAAATTACTATTAAGAAGGAATGAATGTTGATCTTTCATAGGCATTCCCCATAGGTAACAATTGTGATAGAATGAGTGAATGGTTCAATGATATACATTTGGTTTGGAAGTTGATGTCGATTGCCCCTAAGGCTTTATCCTTTGTAATTTAAACCCCCTTTTTCTTAGTTTGTTTGATGTTTAGCATTGTTACTTAACTTTGCTAGTTGTTTTGTCTTTTATTTTCAATTTAGGAACCCATTTACTTGCTTTTATATGTATATATATATATACTTCTAGCATAATATCAACTTTTATGTTTAAATGCTTAAGAAAATCCCTCTTCTTCATGGATGATCCCGATTTGCCACTATCTACTTATTTGTAGTTAGTAAGCATTTAGGGCTTATAAATATTAACTTTGAGAGGTACGGCAATGACCTCCCAAATTTTGGTGCCGCTGCCGGGGAAGAGGCATTTATTTTAAGTGTTTAGGTGTACTTGGTCGCATATTAGCTAGTTGTTTTTATTTTCCACTCCTTGGTGGTTTTTTTTTGTTTGGAGTAGGTAAATTTGTATCGAGAATACTTGCAATATGATTTTTTACTTCTGAAAATTTAAAAAAAATAAAAATAATAAAATAATGGAGCGTCTCACCTTGAGGGAACTTATGATGAGAAGAGAGGCTCAACAAGCAAGGTCTTGTAGGATGTGTCATTCCGACCATCCTACCGAGTCTTGCTATTTGCTGTAGGAAGAGCACTATGAGGGGGAAAGAACCCTTGGTTTTGGAAACCAAGGGTATTATGAAGAGTGCTAACAAGAGGTAGGAGATGTTCGTTTTCAAGGGCAAGAAGCTCAAGAATGGTATCCATACCACAATCCTTACAATTCGAAATGGAGTGGTAATCCGGATTGGTGGCATGAGAATAAGCCGAAAAACCAATAATACAAGAAAAATAGTTAGCCATCATCACCTTATACCATACCCCAAAACCAAGCCTAACAAGGAAGTTCAAGTTTGACACGTGAGGAAGTCATGAATACAATAGCAAACTTGAACAACTTTACTAGTGAAGAACAGGACACCCAGCTCTCCTCTAGTGTTGAGGCTATTGAGGGGCATGCGAGGAGTATATTAGAATCGTTGGCCCAAATTGAACCCCGAATGGAAGCGTTGCATCATACACGAATATAGCCCAAAGTGTGTGCTTATATGTGGTGCAATATTCATGCATTTATAACATTTAATAATAATCACAATAATATCATAAACACAAAGATAATATGAATCTAATGAATCCAATAAAGCAAATAGAGCATACCAAGTGCCAAAATAAATCCCAAGCTCGATACCTTCTCTACCAAGGTTAGAGCCATGGAAAATATTAGGCTAGATGCCATGGATATAGAAAATAAGATGAAAAGAAAAGGAAGGGAAAAGAAAACGAGAAGGAAGGAGAAGAAGAACTCTCATCCTCCTTCCATTCGGGCCAACGCTTCTAATATACTTCTCGCATGCCCCTCAATAGCCTCAACACTGGAGGAGAGTTGGGTGTCCGGTTCTTCACTAGTAAAGATGTTCAAGTTTGCTATTGTATTCATGACTTCCTCACGTATCAAACTTGAACTTCCTTGTTGGGCTTGGTTTTGGGGTATGGTATAAGGTGGTTATGGAATACTATTTTTCTCGTATTGTTGGTTTTCCGGCTTATTCTCATACCACCAATATGGATTACCACTCCATTCCGGATTGTAAGGATTGTGGTATGGATACCATTATTGAGCTCCATGCCCTTGAAAACCAACATCTCCTACCTCTTGGTAGCACTCTTCATAAAACCCTTAGTTTTGGAAACCAAGAGTCCTTTCCCTCTCTCTGCCCACAATAAATAGCAAGACTCAGTAGGATGGTCGGAATGACACATCCTACAAAACCATGTTTGTTGTGCCTCTCTTCTCATCATGAGTTCCCTCAAGGTGAGAGGCTCCATTATTTTATTTTTTTTCAAAAGTTCAGAATCATATCGCAAGGATTCTCGATAAAAATTCACCAAGAACTCAAGCAATACCTACTCCAAACAAAAACAACCACCAAGTTGTGGAAAATAAAAACAACTTGCTAATATGAAACCAAATACACCTAAACACTTAAAAATAAACGCCTCTTCCCCGACAACGGCCCCAAAATTTGGGAGGTTCTCACAGTACGTCTAAAAGTTAATATTTATAAGCCCTAAATGGTAACTACAACTAAGTAGATAGTGGAAAATCGGGGTCGTCCACGAAGAAGAGGGATTTTATTAAGCGTTTAAACATAAAAGGTTGATATTATGCTAGATGTAGATATATAAATATATATATATATATGTATATGTACATATAAAAGCAAGTAAATGGGGGGTTTGGTTGGTTGGTTTTCCTAAATTATGAAAATAAAGACAAAACAACTAGCAAAGTTAAATAACTGTGCTAATCATCAAACAAACAAACAAAAGGGGGTTTAAAACTACAAAAGATAAAGCCTTGGGGGCCATCGACATCCACTTCCAAACCAAATGTAGAACATTGAACCATTCACTCATACTATCACAATTATTACCGATGGGGAATGCCAATTGAAGATCAACATTCATTCCTTCTTAATAGTAATTTTCAAAGACAAACAACGACCATTTGCAAACCTCGTTGACAATCACTCTAGGCAAACAACACCATAGAGGTATTTCATCAACGACATTATACACGAAGGACCATAGATTTGATAACAACAAGCCTTCTACCAAAGACATCCATTTAACCAAACATAGCATTCATTAGGCTATATCTAGAACAAACCACATTCAAGGGTCAACCTTTCATTGAATCTATTGGATAAATATGAGAACAATCCACATTAACATACTTATCTAGCAAGAATCACAACACATTAAGCACAAGAAGTTCTAAGTTCAGACTTTCAAACAAAGGAGCTAAGGAATTCGTCACGTTCCTAACTCCCTAACACTTAAATCATACAAACATTTCCTGTTCTCAAACAACACACAGCATAAATAAAGTAAAACATAACATTGAGAACACATGAATGCTAAATAACAAAGGCTCCAAGAACGAGTGAAACAATCTATTCACTTCTTCCACTACTTGTTGTGAAGATAAATCTTCCATCCTTCTTAGATAATAGTTTGCAAGAGTGAATTCGACATCCTTGTCAAACCTCACCAATGACTCCCTTAGCCGAAACATGATTAAAAGTATCCTATTGATGGCATTGGGCACGAAGAATCAACAAAATTGGCAACACTTATAAACACAACACCGTGTCTAAGCATTTAACCAATTCATCCATTTACACAAGATTAATCAAGAACGATCGACATTCATAGACCTATCTCATTCGCTACCTTACACAAACATGAAAACGAGTTCAACATCATCACATTCATCTATCATTTATCAACACATCAACATCATTAAGAAGCTCTAACTCATGTTCTTGGATTCCACATTAAAAGAGGGGAGAAATAGCTACTTTCTCCAAACCCTAACAAGTAATCATACAAGAAATTCATATACTCAAGCTTCCAACAAAATCAATGCCATTAACAATTCACATTCAAAGCTCAATAAATGCACAGTAGCAAAAGCACTAAATAGATAGATATGGTTCTCACTACATAGATATAGAAGATTCAGTCCATTGCCCCCAGGATAAAACTAAGCTAGATAATTAAAAGACATGATTAAACTACAAAAACTAAGAAGAGAAAGAAAGAAAACTAGGGTTTGAACCCAGAAAAATTGCAGGAAGAAGAAGAAGTCTGAAGAGGGGAGGATAAGGTGAGTATTTATAGTACAATAAAGCAAGAAAGATTTATGGCCATACATCTATCGCGAGTCGTAATGGGTTTGTCGCAATTCGGGACAGAGCCCAGTTCCAGCATTTTGATTTCTTTCTTCTTTTTGTTTCATGTTCTCCTCTTCACTTCACTTTTCTTCAAATCTTCAAAAGATCAAATAAAAATCTTCAAATCTTTAAAGGTATTCTTTAAAGTCTTCAAATTCTTCAAAGTCTCCAAACTAATTGCCTTGTCACACAAAATCCTCTAGAAAAGTAATAAAAGTGTAAAAGTAGCTTTTAACTCTCCTTAGAGAATTTCAAGGCAAAATTCCACATTTAGAGCACAAAAGTGTACAAAGTCCTAATTTAACTGTATAAAATGGGCACATCAACGCTCAAACATTACTCGGCTTTCAATATATAAACACTAATAACTAGGTTGACTGTGTCTAATCAACGGTCAAGCTTTACTTGACTTTCAATAAATAAACACTAATAAAAGTTGACTCTTACTAATTAAAGGTCAAACTTTTTTTGAATTAGTATATAACAAATACTAATAAAAAAGTTTGACTTTGTCTAATCAATGGTCAAACCTTACTTGATTTTCAATATATAAACACTAATAACAAAGTTGACTTTAACTAATTAACGGTCAAACTTTATTTGAATTAGTATATAATAAATACAAATAAAAATGTTTTACTTTGTCTAACCAACGGTCAAACCTTACTTGACTTTCAATAAATAAACACTAATAACAAAATTGACTTTAACTAATTAACGGTCAAACTTTATTTGAATAGTATATAATAAATACTAATAAAAATATTTGACTTTGTCTAATCAACGGTCAAACCTTACTTGAATCTTTCTATATATAAATACTAGTGACTAAGTTGACTTTAAGTAATCAACAGTCAAATTTACTTGACTCTCTATATAGAAACACTAGTGACTAAGTTGACTTTAAGTAATCAATAGTCAAATTTACTTGACTCTCTATATAGAAACACTAGTGACTAAGCAGACTTTAACTAATCAACGGTCAAACTTTACTCGACTTTCAATATATAAACATTAATAACTAGGTAGACTTTGTCTGATCAACGGCCAAACTTTACTTGAATTTCAATATATGAACACTAATAACTAAGTTGACTTTAACTAATTAACGGTTAAACTTTATTTGAATTAGTATATAATAAATACTAATAAAATTGTTTGACTTTGTCTAATCAGCGGTCAACCCTTACTTGATATTCAATATATAAACACTAATAACTGAGTTTGCATTAACTAATTAACGGCCAAACTTTATTTGTAGTATATACTAATCAAATATTTGACCATCATTAATCTACGTTCAACCTTTACTTTACTTTCTATACACAAACACTAATAACTAAATTAATTTTAACTATTCAATGGCCAAAACATACTTGACTTTCTATACATAAACACTAATAACTAGGTTGAATTTCACTAATCCACGGTCAACCCTTGCTTGACTTTCTATTTAATATTGATAACAAAGTTGATTTTAACTAATCAACGGTCAACCCTTACTTGACTTTCTATATACTAACATGACTTTAACTAAACAACGGTCAACCCTTACTTAACTTTCCGTATAACAACACTAATAATTAAGTTGACTTTAACTAATCAACAGTCAACCTTTACTTGACTTTCTATAAAGAAACACTAATAACTAGGTTGACTTTACCTAATCAACGATCAACCCTTACCTGACTTTCTATGTATAAACACTAATAACTAATTGTTTACTTTAACTAATTAAGGGTAAAACCTTATTTTAAATTATATATATATGTATCAAATTTCCTGATTTTTTTACTCATATTTAAATTAATATTTTTATTTTTAATGGGTCATATTGAAATAACCTTTTATTAATTTTCTAACCCTCTAAAATTTTATTTCTTTTGAAATTAAAAATTTTAAACTTTATTCCTGACAATTAATTTTACTTTATTTTTTAAAACATTTATACCTGTACATAATCAAGTTATCTCTTCCAAATTGTCGTTTAATTAACTTTTTATATATTTATTAGTGTATTCTGGCCCAAAAACTAGCCCAAATAAAAAAACCCTAACCTAACATTTAAAATGAAAATTGATGAATAAATTAGTCTCTTTTCCTCTCTTCATTTGGCCCTTCGTCTTCAAGAAGCCATGGTAAAGCACTGGTTCATTGTCACTGGTGGTTGCGGGATGAGGTCAAGGGGTAGTGGCAGGATGAGGGAGCGGTGGTGGCAGGACAAGGCGGCGGTGGTGGCGGGACAAGATCAAGGGGTGGTGGTGGTAGGACAAGGTCAAGCTGATGTGGTGTCGTCACTAGATCTATCTGCTCTTCCAGTGAAATTGGTGAGGTGGTGAGGTCAGGCGGTTGTGGTGTCGAGCTTCAGCGGGGGTGGGTTGGGTAGGCTAGGGTTTTAGGGAGGTACCGACACGGCGATGTGGTGGCGCAGTGGCAGCAGAGGTGGTGAGGTGGTGAGGCCAGGCTAGGCAGCGGCAGTGGTGGTGGCACGAGGTGGATGTGGTGATGGCACGAGGCGGCAGTAGTGATAGACTCCAGTTTGCTCACCCCCTAAAATAGGGCTTCATCCGAAATGGTAAGAACTCATCAATAAGTCTTTGATGTTGCATCATTATTTACCTCTGATTCCCCTTATGGAGTTGCTTTTGTTAATTGTTTGAGATTTTAGGGCAAAATGTGCGAATGGGGATGAATTTTCTAGGATTTATATTCTTTAAATTTTGCTTATTTTATTGTGATTTCTAGGCTTGTTGAGATGTTAGAAGAAGAAATTTGCTTTTCTTTCTCTGCCCAAATTCATCCTTTTTGTCCTAATAGTGTCGTGCTTATATATTTTTATCGCGACATTTCCTCATAAACATAATTGTTCTTTGATCCCCCTTTGAAGTGAATGTGAATAAGTTTGATCTTGTGTTTGTTAAGTATTGATACAATCATCAGTATTCTTGAGTTTATTTTTCCTTTTCATACTGATATAGATAAATTTTTGGAGGGATATAACTTTGGTGATTCATAAATCGGACTTTCTTGTCTTGCCTGCAACATAGCCCAGACGAGTGTTTGTTCAACACTATAGAGTCGTGTGTAATTGATGTCTGGCTTGATATGGTGAGTACTCATCTTCTTTGATGCACCTGAAGTCCTGAACTGAACATGCTTAATTGAATAATTCATTTTCAGGCCAAATTTGTATCAGTCTCTGTTTCAGCATTTCCCTTTGTCTAATGTACGAGGGCAGTACTACATTTCTTATTTTGTGTGATTGAAAACATCCAAAATTTAGCAGGCAAAGATTCTTGTTTGATCCAAGATCCGAATAAGCTCAACATCATGTCCAGCCTGGCCACCAAAGTTGCTGTGATTGGAAGTGGAAGTCAGAATTTATTCTGAAGAAATAATTTTGATTTTGATATTTGAATTTGCATAAATCATTAGTTAGTATAATTTGTATTGGTGAATTTGGTGTTGCAGTTTCAGGGGAAGTATGTGCATCAACGCTTGCCAAGAATGGATTTTCAATCACCATATTTGATTCCGGCCACGACCCAGGTGGCAGAATGTCCCAAAGAAGGTATAAATGTTTCAAGAATCAAAAATGTTTCCATCTTTATGTAATGTTTGAAGATGAATAAGATGAATAATTGTGTGTTTGTGTGTATGTTTTGGAAGGGAAATTGATGAGAATGGAAGGGAGTTAGTGTTTGATCACGGTGCTCTATGCTTTACCTTCAGTAATCTTGAGGTTCTAGGTATTGTTCAGGAGTGGGAATAAAGAGGGCTCGTTGCATCGTGGAATGACAATTTTGGGTCTTTTGATTTTGCCTCCAAGAAATTTCTCGACATTGAAGAGGTTAGAGATTTGATATGTTATTTTGTCGATGCCACGGGCAATGCTTATTCATTTGAATGATGGATATACATTGTAGTTGTGCTATGTTGGAAATTTCTCTTCACAAGGCCGGATCGTGGTATTGTAGGTTTTCAATTTCTCTCTATGGTACCGTGTTGGTGGTGGTGACATTGGTTCCTCTCCAAGGTCTCCGCCGCACTCTTTAGTCTTATAGATTATTGATTTTGTGTCATAATGTTTTTTAGTTTTTTTCTATATTATCAATTTTGTGAAGTTAATTTTATTATTAAATTAATACTAAATTGTTAATTTTGGGTCTTTTTCCCTTCCTCTGAAAGCTGAAATGCGATGCCGCTTTCAGAGGGAGGGATTTTTTTAGTCGTCGTAAATATTTTAGCACCGGTTAAAAAATTGGTGCTAACACAAAAACTGGTGCTAAAATTAGCACCGGTTGAAAAACCGGTGCTAAAATATTTACTACTAAAAAAAATCCCTTCCTCTGAAAGCAGCAGTGGAAGGGATTTTTTTTGTCATTGTAAATATTTTAGCATCGGTTAAAAATGCTAACATAAAAACGGTGCTACCATTGATAAAATTAGCACCGGAAAAACAAGTGCTATTGTGGCACATATAGGCACCGGTTTAAAAACCGGTGCTAACTAAAAAAACCAGTGCTATAAGTAGGGATTAAGCACCAGTTTTTTTCCAACGGATGAAACCATTTCATTGGTTACTTAGGCACCGATTTTTTTTACGAAAAAACCTGTGCTAGAACAAAAACAAACTGGTGCTAGGGGGTTCCTGTGATATGAATAAAAACCAATATAGGATCAGAATCTTCAACTATTTTATGTTGCACCAAGGATTACAAGTGATCAACACCATTTTTCATGCTTTAACCAATGCATTGGACATATTTTTTAGTTACTTTTGGTTGGTGGATTACTAGTATTAGTTGAGTTTACATGACAAGGGGTTCAGACGGCCATGTTTGATTTTCTTGTCTAAATACCGTATTTTGTAGACTTAATTTGTACTAATGGACATCTTGTATCCACGGGCTCCTTGATCTTCCTTGTGATCATCTTTAGTGGTTTTCCCGTGAGTACTTTTTGGTTACATTCTATGTGAATGCCATTTGCAAAGGCGGTAGAAGATTGAAGGCCGTTTGTTATAGACGGTTGAAGAGGCAAAGGCCATTCACATTAGAATTTTAAAAGATGAAGGCCACAAACATCAATGTGCGATAGAAGGATATTGGAGCCAAATACAGGTGGCTTCGAAGTTCAAGGAGGCTAAAGGAGAAAACAGTGAATCATGGTCAAAGGGGTGTTTCCTTATTCCAAGAATGGTCCAAGAATAATTATCCTTCAAGGATGGTTCCATTGTATTATTCTTATTAAGAACTACAAAATGGACTACTGTAACTCTCGATTTGGACTAACGGTTCACCAATTACAAGTGAATGAAGTTCAGCCGATGAATCACCAGCGGAACTTCACAAACTCGGCATGGTCAAGCACAAGTGGCCCATGACAATCTTCACAACCCTCAGTACACAAGAATCCAGGGACTTTCATGAAGATAAGGACAAGACCTTCATGAGGCAAGGCATCGGGCTGTGAAAAAGACCCTAGACTGTGGAGCTTGGATATGAAGAATTGAAGATTTTGCTAAGTATGGAGCCGGTCTATGAAAATATTCACAAGCCATGACAAACGACCTGAGCAATGACCACAAGATGCTTTTGGTCCATGAAAACATTCATGGACCCTAGGAAAATATTGAGAAAATCTTTGTACTGTTCGCGGTCTGTGACAATCTTCACAGACCGTGGCACGCAACCTGTTTCACAAACCGTGCCAGATCCCATGGCCCGGGTCTCTAAATTTTCACAAGCCATGCCAGATCCCACGCCCCGTACTTGAATTCTTCACGAATCATGACATCCGTGCCGGTCCATGAAGCCTTGGCGGCTGACCTAGGGTTTTGCTACTTTTAGCCTATTTTGGGCCTATTTTTAGGTCCAATCACCTACTACTATATTAAGGATCCTTAGTATTCTACTAAAAAATTAGGAAGTAGATTAGGAAGTAAAATAGAAGCTAGATATAATTTAGAGTAGATTCTCTCTCTAGTTTGGAGAGAAGGAAGATAAGAGTTGTTCTTCTCCTTCCTTACCCTTTTCTTTTCCTTTCCTTTTATTTTCATCTTATTTTCAAGATCCATGGTATCTAACCTAATATTTTCCATGGATCTAACCTTTTTAGAGTATATTTCAAGCTTGGGATTTATTTTGGCACTTGGTATGTTCTATTTTCTTTATGATATTCATTAGATTCATCATATGTTTGTGTTTATGATATTATTGTGATTGTTCTTGAATGTTATAAATGCATGAATATTACATCACATATAAGCACACACTTTGGGCTATATTCATGTATGGTGAATTTAGGGAAGAGAAACCTGGATGTTAGAATGGGCAGGGAAGAACGAGTCTGCGTGGGTGTGTGCACGGGAGATTCGAGAATGCTCTGACCAATTTTCTGTTGCACCAGTCTTAGCTGACTTCATTACTATTATTCGAGTGGTTGCGGGTAGAGATAGTTAAGAGTAGCAAGCTAGGTGTTTTGTTGAAACCCTAGTATCACAGATAAGGTTCCTACAATTCTCGGGCCTAGCGTATATAGGACCCGAGAGGAGTAGTTGCATTTGTGGTGGAAGCCTGGGATGAAATAGCACGTGGGAGAAATAGACCTACAACGTTAGTTGGACCATGTTCTACTCCCCTAATTACGATAGCGGTGCCAATGGAGGGTTGCGAGCGCACCCACCGTGACAGAGATGGGGAAGTGTATACCATCGGTCACACCAAGTGTTGGGAACATACTTATAGTTCTTTTGTAAGTATTTATGTGAATGAATCGAGGATTGGAGCATTATAACTATGGGAGGTCATCATCGTACCTCTCAAAGTTAATAATCTTAAGACCTAATGCTTCCTATCAACAATTAAGTAGATAATGGCAAGTCGAGGTCTTCCACGAGAAGAGGGATCCTTTCAAGTTCTTAAACATGTATAAGAGAAAACATACTAGGAATATACATATATAAATACATATAAAAGCATGTAGAAAAAGCGGGGTTTGGTTGGTTTTTTTATCCTAAGTTATCAAATTGAAAGACAACAATTAGCAAAGCAAGAGAACTGTGCTAATCATGCAAGAAAACTAAAGACAAGATTAAAACAACAGTTGACGGAACCTTGGGCGCAATTGACTTCACTTTCAAGCCTCTTATCCATCATTGAACATGCAACCTATTTACTACTTTCACTACTTGTTGTGAAGACTAAACTTCTATCCTTCTTAGATAGTAGTTTGCAAGAGTGAATTCAACATCTCTTGTAAAACCTCACCAATGACTTCCGTAGTCGAAACACGACTAAAGGTTTCTCATTGATGGCATTTAGCAAGAAGAATCAACAAGCTTGGCAACACTTATAAACACTACAACGTGTTTAAGCATTTAACCAATTCATGCATTTACACAAGATTAGTCAAGAACGATCGACATTCATAGACTTCTCTCATTTACTACAAGCAAAAAACATGGCAAAGAATACAACACTATCATATTCATCTAGCAACTATCAATCCATTAACACAATCAAAAGCTCTAAACCATACTCTTGGATTCCTATCAAGAAAAGGGGAAATCAACCCATTTCCCCAAACCCTAACAAGTATATCATACAAGTACTTCATATACTCAAGCTTTCAAGAATATTAATGACATTAACAAACACATTAAATGCTCCATATATGCATAATATTAAGAGTATCAAATAGGCTACAAATTGTTCTTTAGACATGGGCTTGGAAGCCTTAGTCAATTGCTCCCAAGAACTAGATTTAGCTGCAAGAGTTCATGCTAGTTAATGCTAATAAACCAAACATAATATAAGAGAATTCAAAGATGAAAAATAGTAAAACTAGGGTTAGAAATAGTACCAAACGCATAAAATAAAAAGATGTGAATGAGTGGAAAGAGAGTGCTATTTATAGTACAAAAAATGATAAGGTTAGGTTCTAGCCACCCATACGTTGCGACTCGCGATGGGTGCCAGAACTTAACCTTGTCTTCTTTTCTTCTCCTTGTGGTAAACACTCATCTTCACAATGATTCCTCTCATTTTTCAAGTCTTCAATCTTTGAAGAAAGTCTTCAAATTCTTCAAAAATATGGTCTTTGAAAGAAGTCTTCAAAGTCTTCGAAAAGTGATTTTCAATAGCGTAATGTCTTCAAGTATCCATGTTCTTCCTTCGTCACGCAAAATCCACTTAGAAGAGGTAAAAGAGCGTAAAGTTGCTCTTACCCCTCTTAAGATAATTTCAAGGTAAATTGATAATAAAAGAGAACAGAAGTGACCCCAAAAGTTACTCAATTATGCACATAAAATGGACACATCAAACCTCCCCACACTTAAACCTTACTCGCCCTCAAGTAAGAAAAGATCCAAGCATATGAAGGAAATGACATATCCACATCCTAACTACTATTCCCCCAAGTCAATACCTCACAAAACTCTCAACATCATAGATCCCAATATTAAGGTCAAATGAAAAGTTTCCCACAACCTCCATTCCTAAATATACCGAAACCATATCAACCCATCAATTTATTGATATCCCTAAAACATCTTCAAATCCCGAATTGACAATCCTAAATCTAATGGTACAAGGTGAAACTAAATATATATATAAGGTTCAAAACACATGCTCCACTTTATATCAATATATCAACCTAAAACCGAAGTATATTAATGATCAAGAGTTTCGTAACTTACTTCGTCTAATCCTACTAAATTTCCCACTCCCAAGAGGTCCTAAAGATGTCAAGATACTCGATTTATCCGTATGGCCACCGAAACCTTATGACTCCAATGCTATCAAATGAGTGAACACATAACTTTTTTTCAATTTCTTTCATTTTCTCTCATCTTTGCTACAAGCTCTCTTTCTGGTTTTCATCCTAGCCACACGTCATGTTCCTTCAGCTTACATCTCACTTTTTTCCACAAATTTAGCCTCTCATTTTTTCTTAGGTCGCCCTCTTGGGTTTTCAACCTACCTAGGCCCCCAATGTTGCTAAGATGCCCTCTTGGGTTTTCAACTTAGTGGGATTCTTTTTACTTAAATTTTTTTTCATTTTCAATTTTTTTCAATTTTTTATGATTCTCCAATCCAAAACAAAAGAAAAGAATCCAAAATACTACATTGAAAAGCATCCCATAACAAAAGGGAAAAAATATCCAAAACAAAACAAAAGAGTTATCCAAAAGTAGCAAGTCTTCAAGTATCTCCAACCCCAACCGTGCAATACGTAGATAACCCTCCCAACAAATAGAACACTACATTGCCCTTAATTTAGACAATAGGGCCAAAGCGTATAAAGAGAAGTATGGAAAGGGTAAAGATATGATGCTCACAAATCACTGATGTGAGGAAGAAGGACCGCCGCTAAAGTAGCATTGCTGATAACGAGCCAGCCAATCTGTGCTTCTATGCCTCCTTGCATGCTGCCTCTCTTCTCCCAGATCAGGGCCTGAGATACTGCCTGCCTGGGACAGTATCTCATGGATGCTAGCTGATAAGTGATCAATATTCTCATCCATGTCGATCAATCTCTAGGAGACAAACACACTGTCCTCCAGTATCATGATGTCCTTATAGAAGAATCCATCCTGCATGGTCTGCATTGTCCGCTTATAGAAATATGGTAGAGGCTGGGAGTAGTGGGGTGGCACATCATCTTCCTGCATCAGCTCGGTCTCTAGTGGAGGTTATAGGGACTACTAATGTTGTTGCTCGGAGAAGAGCAGGCTACCATCATCGCGCTAGATAGGGGCTAGACCATGGTCGTGGAGCTTGTGCTGGAAGTCCTCTCTGCACGAGGAATCGAGTGAAATTTCCAAATCTTCTAGAGGTGTATCAAACTCTAACTTTGTCTTGTTTTGCTGAGGAAGTGCCATGGATGTGACCTTCCTGGAGCAATATAATAAATGGAATACCCCCGTGGCCCGTGTGGCACTGAGCATCTCGAATCTGAACAACCTATCTGCAGTGATGAGGTAGGAAGTGCGCCTCCCTAAGCTCGGAAAGTCAGCCAATGGAACCAATCCTAGGTACTCAACCAAGAGGCCTATCATACCTCCAACCATAAGCTTCCCCTTCGGTTTCCCTGTCACTTCTACAATCCTCTTTATCCATAGCCCAGCCCATAACCTGTATCCCAATTCATCACTCGTCAAGTGCCATAGAAAGTGAATGTCATTGTCTGGCACATTTATCAGCTCCGCCGAGCAAAGAACTGTGCCAGCCAATAGTTGGTGCACATAACGGAATGCAGGGTGGGTAATGACACTGCTCTTGTCATAGGAGTTCTTCGGGCTGATGTTGATGACACTCTAAAATTGCATGTCCTCCTCGATCGATTGTTCCTAGGCCTGTGATCCAACCTCGCCCGTATCTCTGCAGTGTCCCATCTGAAAGTTTCCTCAACATGCGAGACGGTCAACTTCAAAGATATATCATCTAGGTGAAAGATGATGTACCTCTCGCATGGTTGGTCATTCCTCATAATGTATACCCTAACCATGGATAGAAACTCCAGTGTATATCTCCAGTAAGAGGGGATACTCTTGCTCATGAAACCCTTTATCCCCCCCTTTGGAGAGGAAGAATCGGTCTGGCTAGGTGAGCCCTAGAGTGTCCAATGTGGGGAGGTCAATGAAACTCGTCTCCTTGAGCTAACGGTTGGCTAGGGCATCCCATATCTCCGCATAGGACCCGATGATCCGGGTCAAACCCATGTACCTATCAGGAGGAGGAGGTACAGGGCTTAACTCTAGAGCCGGTGGTGGAGGAGAAGGTACAAGGCTTTACTCTGGAGCTGGTGGTGGAGGCGGAGGTGAAGTGGCAGTGTGCCCACCTCGTAAAGGAGCCCTAGGTCTCTTGGAAGGGGCCATATCACTTAGATGTCTTAGATGAGAAAGGAACTAAACAAACAAGTAATTTGAAGTTGAATTGCGAAAAAAACCTCCAAATTCTAGGGTTTTGTGTTCTTCGACAATTTAGGTTGATTTGTGGGTAAAGCTTGGGAAGATGGAATGGGGTTATTGAGTGGTGGCGGTGAGCGGTGGTGAGGTTGAGCGGTGGTGAGGTGGTGGCCGGAGAAGGTGAGGGGAATGTGTGGTTTGAGGGAGTGGAGGAGAAGGTAAAGGTTATGCCTATTTTAAAAATAAGTCTGTACGACCATCGAAACTCACGATGTGTTCATCGCGACTCATGACGGATAGGTAAATGGGTGCCTTAAGTCAATGTTTACATTACGACTCACAATGGTCCAACACGACTCTCGACCACTTCGTCTCGACTCGCAATGGTCCATTGCGACTCGCAAAAAGTGGAGGCTGGGAGCTCTATTTTCACCCAAAATTCCTGATATGGTTGCGACTCGCGACCACTTCGTCGTGACTCACAATGGTCTATTGCGACTTGCGACGAGGCCATCGCGACTTGCCAAAAGTGGAGGCTGAAACATAAAATGAGCACAAAAATTTCTAAGCCCGTCACGGCTCGCGATGGGCTACCCACCTGGTACTTAGAATTTTTTTTCCCGACTTCACCTCTTGTCCATGTTTTTCTTTCTTGACTCCAATCATATCTCCCTTAAAAATTCCAATGCCTTAGTTTCAAATTGCTAAAAAACATGGAAAAAAACCCGTGAAAAGCACAAAGCAAAACAATGAAACTAAGGACAAAATCCAAAACCGAGCAACATCAACGAAAAGTCATGAATGACAATCTGGATGATCAACACCAAGTATTTTTAATGTTATTGGCATGAGTCACTCCTTTTTCTTGGAGTGTACTCACAAACTGGATCGAAGTGATCAACATCTATCCCTTTCCCGGCACAAAATTCTCGTGGTAAGGTTTCAAACGTTGTCCATTTACCTTGAATGTATTGGACTTGTTCGATCTAGAATCTCCACTGCACCATATGGGAATACCTTCACCACCTCAAAAGGACTGATCCATCGGGACCTCAACTTACCTGGGAAGGTGGGATTGGAATAGGAGGACTTTTTTGCCTACGTCAAATTCCTTCCTAATGATCATCTTGTCATGCCACACCTTTGTCTTCTCATTATAGATTTTGGCGTTCTCATAGGAATCCCTCGATCCGGATCTCATCTAGTTCATCCAATTGTAACTTCCTATGCAAGCCAGCCTCATCTATATTGAGATTGAATTCTTTGACCGCCAAGTAAGCCTTATGTTGAATTTTCACTGGTAGGTGACAGGGCTTACCAAAATTTAACCGGTATGGTGACATACCAATTGGTGTCTTGTAAGCCATCATATATGCCCACAAGGCATCATTCAACTGATAATTCCAATCCCTCCGGTTAGGGTTAAGTGTTTTTTGAAGGATGGACTTGATTTCCCGATTGGAAACTTTTGCTTGCCCATTGGTTTGTGGGTGATAGGCGGTGGATGTCATGTGACTGACGCCATACTTCTTCAAGAGTGCATCTATGGTCTAATTACAAAAATGGGTGCCACGGTCACTAATCAAGGCTCGGGGTACCCCAAACCTATAGAAGATGTTATCTTTCAGGAATTCTGCAACCACTTTAGAATTGTCAGTCCTAGTGGGTTTTGCTTCAACCCACTTTAACACATAATCAACAGCAAGAAGAATATATGCAAATCCATAAGAACTAGGGAAAGGTCCCATAAAGTCAATACCCCAAACATCAAAGATTTCACAATACAAAATAGGTCTTTGGGGCATTTCATTCCTGGAGGAGATGTTTCCTACTCTCTGGCATTCATCACAAGATTTGCAAAAGGTGTATGCATGGTTATTCAATGTAGGCCAATAAAATCCACTTTATAAAACTTTTCTAGTGGTCCTCCTTGCTCCAAAATGACCGTCACATGCATGAGAATGAAAAAATTCAAGAATGGAGTGTACTTCATTATCGGGGATACATCTCCTGACAACTTGATCCACACAATGTCTCCATAAAAAAGGGATCATCCCACACATAATACTTAGCATCACTCTTTAATTTATCCTTTTGGGCCTTAGAAAAATGAGGAAGGAATTTACCAGTGACAAGGAAATTTACAATGTCGGCATACCACGGTTGGAGATCCCTAATGGTGAACAATTGTTCATCAGGGAATTCCTCGTACAGTTTCCTCTTCACTGTGGGATTTACCTCAATGTCCTGGCATGGAGTTAACCGGCTGAAATGATCGGCCACAAGGTTTTTTGCGTCTTTCTTGTCTCATACCTCCAACTCCAATTCGCTCAAAAGAAGGATCCACCTTATCAATCTTGGCTTGGCCTCTTTTTTTGTCAACAAGTGACGAAGCGCTGCATGGTAAGTGTACACAATAACTTTTGTACCAAGCAAGTAAGATCAAAATTTTTCCAAACAAAATACCACTGCTAGCAACTCCTTTTCTGTGGTAGAGTAGTTTCTTTGGGCCTCATGGAGAGACATGAATATGTAGTAGATGGAATGAGGCGCTCTCCCCACTATTTGACCAAGTACCGCTCTAACGGCGTAATCACTAGCATCGCATATGATCTCAAAAGGCAACGACCAATCTGGGGGTTGTATGATAGGGGCCAAGACTAACCTTCCTTTCAATGTATTGAAGGCCCCTTTACAACCCTCATCCATCCCAAATTCCACCTCCTTTTGCAACAACTTGCATAAAGGAGATTCTATCTTCGAGAAGTCCTTGATGAACCAGTGATAGAATCCTGCATGGCCAAGAAAATAGCGCACTTCGTGCACATTAGTAGGATAAGGCAGATTTTGAATCGTGTCTATCTTTTCCTTGTCAACCTCAATACCCTTAGAGAAGACACCATGGCCTAAGAATATACATTTCTCTACCATAAAATGACACTTCTCATAATTTAACACAAGATTGGTACCAATGCAGCATTTAAGAACTTGTGCCAAATTTGCTAAATAGTTGTCAAAAGAACTACCATGAATGGTGAAATCATCCATAAATACCTCGATAAGGTTTTCAAAATATTTTGAGAAAATGCTTACCATACACCTTTGGAAAGTTCCAGGGGCGTTACATAACCCGAAAGGCATACGCCTGTAGGCAAACGTACCAAAGGTGCACGTGAAAGTGGTATTTTCTTGGTCTTCCGGGGTGATAGCTACTTGAAAGTACCCCGAGTACCAATCCAAAAAGAAATAGAAGGGATGGCTTGCTAACCTCTTGAGCATTTGATCAATGAATGGAAATAGGAAGTGATCCTTCCAGGTTTCCATATTTAGCCTTTGGTAGTCAATGCAAATGCGCCACCCATTTTGAACTCAGGTGGGCACCATTTCATCCTTCTCATTTTCGACCACCGTCACCCCACTCTTCTTGGGTACCACTTGAGTTGGACTCACCCACTTACTATCCGAGATTGGATAGATCATGCCCTCTTGGAGTAACTTGAGGATTTCCGCCATCACCAACTTCATCATAGGTGGGTTTAAATGGCGTTGAGGTTGTCACACAGGTCTTGCCTCTTCTTCCAACAAGATTCTATGCATGAAAGTGGATGGACTTATGCCTTTGATGTCGGAAATAGTCCATCCAATTGCTTCCTTTCTCTCCCGTAACACCACCATCAACTTTTCTTCTTGCTCTTTAGTGAGCTTGCTTGAAATGATAATCGGGAGTGTCTCCCCTTCCCCAAGAAATGCATACTTGAGGCCACTTGGAAAAGGTTTAAGTTTAATCACCTGAGCTTTCACGAGTGACGGGAGGAATTCTAGTTCCTCGGGTTCCTCTAAGAGTAGAGGAGGAAACTTCACAAGGATCGGTATCATCTCTTCAAGCAGGTTCAAGTCCTCAAAGCTTTCCTTCAAGATAGTGCTCATAGAGTATACATTGTGAGCATCATCACTATCACATTGCAAAGAAACTAACAAGGAATCATCTCCACTTAGCTCAAAGACATCTTGCACAACTTCTTCAACAACATCTAGAGCATGGCAAGCATGTTTTTCACTAGGATACTTCATAGAGTAATCTATGTTAAACTCTACTTTTATTCCATCAAATTCCATGGTGAGGGTACCCATATGCACATCAACCATTGTCCTAGAGGTTTTTTTATATGCCCATTTTATACGGTTATATTAGGACTTTTCGGATTCACTTTTGTACACTTTTATGCTCTAAATGTGGCATTTTTCCTTGAAATTCTCTAAGGAGAGTTAAAAGTGCTTTTACGTTTTTATTACTTTTCAAGAGAATTTTGTGTGACAAGACAATTTGTTTGAAGAATTTGAAGACTTTGAAGAATACCTTTGAATATTTGAAGACTTGTATTTGAGTTTTTGAATACTTGAAGAATTGAAGAAAAGTGAAATGAAGAGGAGGACATGAAACAAAAAGAAGAAATAAATCAAGATGCTGGAACTGGGCACCATCGTGACTTGCAACGAACTTATGGGCAGAAATATTTCTTGCTTTTTTGTACTATAGATACCTTATCCTCTCCTCTTCAAGAACGGATTCATCTTCTTCTCCCTGCAATTTTTCTGGGTTCAAACCCCAGTTTTTATTTCTTTCTTTTCACAGTTTTTATAGGTTAATTATGCCTTTTAATTATCTAGCTTAGTTTTATCTTGGATCTTCTAGCTTAGTTAATTATGCGAAACACACACTGTCACTGTGGATCTTCTTCTTCATCTCATTTCTGCTCTTCTAACTGTCACTGTGAATCTTCTCTTATTCTATCTGCTTCACAGACAACGGCTATATCCCTCTGGTGGAAGCCGTTGCCACCTCCGGTATGGCGTCACCGGCGCATATACCGAATCCCGACACTAATCCTACTATGACTACGATTCATCCTATCCCCCAAATCCCCAAAAGCTTTGCTCAGGCCCTAAATTCAAAACCATCGCCACTACTGATGTCACTTCCTGATACCCCCAATTTACATCCCGTTACAGAATTTAAAGGGAAAGTAGCGTATATTCTTCCTCCAGAGGAGGGAGAACTGCTAGCTGCGCATTATCAGAATGCGCTGGTTGGGAAATTTCTTCGGGGGAAACCAAATATGGAGGCTATTCACATGGCTTTTAAATCGATAGGTTTTAAGTCTAAATTTCAATTGGGTTCTATCGATTACCGACATATTCTTATTCGTTTTCAGGAACAAGAAGATTACCAACGGTGCTGGATTAAAGGGCAATGGATAATCAATGGATTCAGCATGAAGGTTCAAAAATGGACACAGGATTTCTCGCCGTCAGTGGAATCATCAATAGCACCGGTTTGGGTTACTTTCCACAAACTCCCAATTATGTTCTATAATAACTCAGCAATTATGGGAATTAGTAGTCAGATTGGTCGTTTTCTTAAGATGGATGCGGCAACAATTGCTTTAACCCGACCCTCGGCCATTAAAGTTTGTGTAGAGATAGACCTGTTAGCATCACTTCCTAGTACAATTGTTGTAGGAGTTGGAAATAAGGTGGCTGAATATCCGATAGAATATGAAGATTTGCCTACTTATTGCTCACATTGTAAGATAACTGGTCATACTAGTAATAGATGTAACTTCTTACATCCTGAACTAAGGAAAAAGATGGAGAAAAAGAAGGAAGATAAACAACCTAAGGGAGCTAAAGGAGAACAAACAATAGCACAAAGAGTCCTAGTTAATCTAGAGGGCTCCTCTGATTTAACAGTATCACAAAAAGAAAAGGAGTTTCAGGAACAGAAAATTAATACAGAGGGAAATAGAAGTCTGAGCACTGATCTTGGTCCAATTAATATCAAGAAAAAAGCACCTTCATTCTACTCTCTTGATGATATATCTAAGCCTATAACCACAACAGTTTGGAGGAGAAAAACAATACACTCTGAAGTTATTCCAATTCAGGAAAACACTTTTAAACCGAACACAGTTTCTATTTCTAATGCTTTTAATATATTGGATAATCTCAGTGAGGATCAGGACCAAGAAGGGGAAACTCTAGAGATTTTTCATGAATCTTTGGAGACACATGATAATCCAGTAATTATACTTTCTGAAGAACAAGTAAACAGGAACATAGTTTTAGGTTCAGGTGAAGAGATAGAAAAACAAGGACTTAATCAGGAGATTTCCACAATAATGGTAGCTGAACTGAATTATCAAGACTCTGATCAGATTAATTTAGAGCTAAATGCTGTAGAGGAGGAAAACTTAAAGACAAATGATCAGATTAATTCAGAAGAGGAAAATTTAAAGCTAAATGAGCCTGAGCTAAGCCCTGTAGTTGGAAAAAATGGAAAAGAAACAGGTAAATCAGGGAACAAAGGGAAAAATTCAGCTAAGACTGGTAGGAATCTTAGATCCACACAAAAAGCCATGCCAAAAATTTTTAAATGATTAAACACACAATTATAGGAAATATACTTGTTTGGAATGTTAGGGGAATAGGTACATCCTTGGATAGACTTAAGATCCTAAAAAACAAACATAAACTAGACATTTTGTGCTTAATCGAACCATGGCAAGATAAACTCAAAATTTCAGAATTTAAACATAATATTGGTTTTAGAAATGCTTATCCTGCTCAGCATGCTAAAATTTGGTTATTCTGGAATGAAAATTTCAATATCTCTATTGCTGATGAAACTGACCAATATGTGAATGTTAAAGTTACTGATGTGGCCTCCTCTAGCACTTGGAACTGTGTTTTCATTTATGCAAGTGTTCATAGGCAAATAAGAGAGCTTTTATGGTCTGATTTAAAAGGAAAACAAGAGGCTAACACATTATATATAGGGGACTTTAACACTGTGACAACTGTTAATGAATACAAAGGCAGAAAGTCCACTCCAAAAAAAAGTATGAAACAGTTTAATGGATTTCTTAGTTTTATGGATTTGCATGAAATTCAAACTGTAGGAAATTCTTTCACATGGAGTAATAACAGGTTTAAAGATAGATGTAAGGACCTAATATTTCAAAGACTAGATAGGGGAGTGGCAACTTTAGACTGGTTTGATCTATTTCCTAATAGCTCAATTCAGGTTCTAAATAGAATGTCATCAGATCATGCTCCTCTTCTACTTTCAGTTCAAATTGCTGAAGAATTAGCACCTAGACCCTTTAGGTATCAGGAAATGTGGTCGAATAGAGAGGAATTTCAGAAGTTAGTAATGCTTAACTGGAATATAGATACTCCTTTCACTGGTATGTTTAGGTTTGTAGCCAAACTTAAGAGGCTAAAGTTGGAAATTAAAAATTGGAACAAAACACAATTTGGTAATGTGGATCAAAATTTGGACCAACAGGAAAATAGAGTTACTGATTTGGAAAAAGCTTTTCAGCAAACTCATGATCAGTTAATCCTAGCAGAACTTAATAAATCTAAACAAACACTGATGAGGGCTCAAAAAGAAAAAAACATTTTTCTCAGGCAAAAAGCTAGGTTAAATTGGTTAAAATATGGAGATGCAAATAATAAATTTTTTCATCATTCAATTAAAGAGAAGAGAGCAAAGGCTAGAATCTGTAAAATAAGAGATAAACATGGAATATGGATTACTGATCCTACCTTGATAAAAGATGAGGCAGTGAGATTTTATACTGACCTTTTGAATGAGGATACATCTCAGAAACAAGGTACTTATTTTCAGCTTTTTCTGAAAGAAATACCAGCAGTAATTACAGATCAGGATAATTCCTCTCTTCTGTCTCCATTTCTAATAAAGGAATTACAAAGTGTAGTCTTTGAACTTAATAGAAATAGTGCACCAGGACCGGATGGATTCTCTAGCTCTTTTTATATTACTTTTTGGGATACAATTAAAGAGGATCTCTTAGAGGCTGCAAATGATTTTTTACAAACTGGAAATATTCCTAGTGCAATTTCTAGCACCTGGTTATTTTTAATCCCTAAAAACCAGGTCCCAGTTAACTTTTCTGATTTCAGGCCTATTAGCCTTTCAAATTTTGTGAATAAGGTTTTCTCTAAGTTGCTTATGGATAGGATTAAACCTTATATGCCACAAATAATATCTTTGGAACAGAGCGCATTTATGAAAGGGAGGGATATATCGGATAATACCATAATGATGCAGGAAATGACTAGAATACTCTCTAGGAAAACTAAAGCCTCAAATTTAATAGTTAAATTAGATATGCAAAAGGCTTTTGATAGAGTTTCTTGGTCTTTTCTCAATTCAATTCTTCTGAAATTTGGTTTCCATGGGAGTTTTGTCAACAGGATAATGCAAAACATATCTTCAGCACGGTTTTCAGTTTTAATTAATGGATCTGTTGCAGGTTTTTTTGCTTCTAATAGAGGTATCAAACAAGGAGATCCCCTTTCTCCTTTTTTGTATAACATCCTTTCAGAAGCTTTCTCTCGGGGCTTAAAAAAACTTTTTAGTTTAGGTTATCTAAAGTATTTTAGCCTGCCTAAAAACTGTTCACAGATTACACATCTAATGTATGCGGATGATACGGCTGTTTTCCTTAATGGAAATAAAAAAAATCTGGAGAGGTTTAAAAAGTTTCTTACAGCTTATGAACAAACAGCGGGACAAAAAATAAATTTTTCTAAATCTAATTTTTTTGTTGCTCCAAATACTGCTATTGATAGAATACATGCACTGAGCAGGAATCTAGGTATGACTAGAGGTAGTTTTCCTTTCACCTACTTAGGTATCCCCATTTTTTCAGGTAGAAATAAACAGATATATTATTATCCCATCTTAGAGAGAATGGAAAAAGCTTTAAATAATTGGAAGAATAGGTGGTTAAGTACTTCAGGCAAAATTATCCTTATAAACCACTGTTTTCTCTCAATTCCTACATATATGTTTTCAGTTCTAAAGCCACCTAAGGTAATTATAAGAAAAATGGAGAATATGGCCTCAGGTTTTTTCTGGGGAGATGATAACTTAGTACATAGGAAAAGATGGAGGTCTTGGCTTAGAATGAGTTATCCTACCCATGAAAATGGTACAGGATTCAGGGATTTACATGCCATTATTAATGCTTTTTCTTGCAAGCTTTGGTGGAAATTGCAAGTAAATAACACTCTCTGGGCAAATTATTTATGGACACTACCAGATTCATATAAGAAATCTAATGTTTGGAAGAGAATCTGTCAAATAACTGAACTAGCTAATGGTGTGTCTAGAGTAATTTATGGAAATGGAGATTGCTCTTTTTGGAATGCAAACTGGACAGGAAAAGGTGCTTTAACATATGAATGGCCACAAGATGAGGAAATACCTTTCCCAGACATTCCTCTTAATACTTTTGTGATGAATAAAAACTCTTATCTTCATTTTTTGGAGCCACATTTGGCTACCAGTACAATGTTACTCTTGCAGGTGGTAACAATTTCTCATTCACATGAGGATAGGTTAATATGGACAGCTTCAGCAAATGGAGATTTTAACACAGCTTCAGCCTATAACATCTGCAGACAGAAAGGAGTAACTATTAGGCATTTAAATAAGGTATGGTCATCCTTTATACCTGCCAAAATGTCAGTTTTAGTTTGGAGAGCCCTTAATGGAATTTTACCCTTCGATAATATTATTTGTAAGTTTGGTTTCTCTCTAGCCTCAATATGTCCCATGTGTAGAGTGCACTCAGATTCTCTGAATCACTGTTTCAATTCTTGTGCTTTTGCCACTGCAATCTGGAAAAAGGTCAATGATGTCCTGCAAATTAATCAGCCAGTTTTTGGTAATTTTAAGAATAGAATTGATTTTTATCTGTCTATCAGAGCTGATTCTGTGATCTGGTCTAATTTGATAATAGCTTTTACAATGGTCACAGCATGGTCAATATGGAAATATAGGAATAAGATTTTGTTTGAGGATCAATCATGCTCTGTGGATTTATGCTTTTTGAATGTTAAAGAACAGGTTTACAAGATCTTTGTTGCTAATCCGCAATATGGTAGCCTAGAGAAGCATCAGCACCTAATACAAAAGGAAATCATTGCTGCTCCACATCAGAAAAAAAAGACTTTAATTACAGCAGTAAGATGGGAAAAACCAACAGTAGGGTATAAGCTTAACACAGATGCAACATGGAAATCTGATTGTGAATCTACAAGTGCTGTTATAATTAGAGACTGGAGGGGAGAGGTGATTAATTTAAGAGTCTATCACTTTAAGGCTGATTCACCTCTACATGCAGAACTTATTGGAATACATTATGCTTATCTCCTAGGCTTAGAGCTTGATCTTTTAACCTTCACAGTAGAGACAGACTGTTTCAATGCGGTTAAGGGATCCCAAAACCCAAAAAAATGTCACTGGTCAGTTTTCTCTTTATGCTGTACTTTGAATAAATGGAACAAAGGAACTTTGATTCATTACATTCCTAGGGAGGCAAATGTAGCTGCAGATTACATGGCTAAATATGCTAGGAAAAGGAACATAACTGGAGATGTTAATCTAGAAGATATTCCCTCTTTTTTAAAAGGTTTGCTTTATTTGGATAGAGCTGGTTTATATGGAATCAGAATTGGAACATAGGAACATAGCTAAGAGTTAATCTTCGGCTGAAGCTTTTAAATGGTTTTTATATCCATCTCTACTGGATACTGCTCGCTTTTTGTTTTTTATGCATTTGCAGGTGGAGAAGACTAAGAATGGAAACACAGGTTTAACAAATTTTGAACAGAGGAAGACACGGATTGCAGTACCAACCATATGCTGGGAAGGAAGTTACCTGGAAAGATTTCTCTACTGCATAAGCATTTGCAGGTGGAGAATTTAAGAATGGAAAGATGGTTTTCACTGATTTCTGAACAAAGGAAGAGAATGAGTGCAGTACGAAGTTATCTGCAAGACTTTTTGCAGTTTTTTTGTTATACAGTACCAACTTTTCTCTCAAGCTCTATGGTTTTTTGGGTCAGAAATCATCGACAAATAGAAGTTTCGTTTTGTACGACTCTTCGACCTGTTTGTGATGTCTCGGCTAAAACCATAGACTACATAGAGGATGTCCGTTTTTGCTACCAGTAGGATAAAAACAAATAGGTTACAAACTAGTATTTTTAAGTTTCACATTCTAAGGAATGATATTTTGTATTTGAACATTGTGCGCCTATTGGCATATCTAACGGTTTGGGGAGCCAATATATACCCTCCATCTCAGGATGGTTTTAAAATTAAAAAAAAAAATCTTGGGAGCAATAGATTGAAACTTCCATATCTATGTAGTAAGAACCATATCTATCTATTTAGTGCTTTTGCTATTGTTCATTTATCGAGCTTTGAATATGAATTGTTAATGGCAATAATGTTGTTGGAAGCTTGAGTATATGAATTGCTTGTATGATTACTTGTTAGGGTTGGGAGAAAGTGGCTAATTCTCCCCTGTTTTAATGTGGAATCCAAGAGCATGAGTTAGAGCTTCTTAATGATGTTGATGTGTTGATAATTTCTAGATGAATTTGATGATATTAAAATTTTTGTCATGTTTGTTTTAAGTAGCAAATGAGATAGGTCTATCAATGTCGGTCGTTCTTAACTAATATTGTGTAAATGCATGAATTGGTTAAATGCATGGACACAGTGTAGTGTTTGTAAGTGTTGCCAAGCTTGTTGATTCTTTGTGCACAATGCCACCAATGGGATACTCTTAGTCGTTTTTCAACTAAGGGACTCATTGGTGAGGTTTGACAAGAGATGTCGAATTCACTCTTGCAAACCACTATCTAAGAAGGATGGAAGATTTATCTTCACTACAAGTAGTAGAAGTAGTGAATAGATTGTTTCACTCGTTGTTGGAGCCTTTGTTATTTAGAATTCATGTGTCCTTAATGCTATGTTTTACTTCATTTATGCCATGTGTTTTTTGAGAATAGGAAGTGTTTGTATGATTTAAGTGTTAGGGAGTTAGGAAAGTGACGAATTCCTTAACTCCTTTGCATGTAGATCTAAGAACATGAACATAGAACTTCTTGTGCATAATATGTTGTGACTCTTGCTAGATAAGTATGTTAATGTGGATTGTTCTCATATTTATCCTATAGATGCAATGAAAGGTTGAACCTTGAATGTGGTTTATTTTAGGTTTAGCCTAATGAATGTTATGCTTGGTTAAATGGCTATGTCTTTGGTAGAAGGCTTGTTGTTGTCAAATCTATGGTCCGCTGTGTATAATGCCATTGATGAAATACCCCTATGGTCATTGTATGTCTAGGGTGATCATCAATGAGGTTTGCAAATGGTCATTGTTTGTCTTTGCAAATTACTCTTAAGAAGGAATGAATGTTGATCTTCCATTTTCATTCCCCATAGGTAACAAATGTGATAGGATTAATGAATGGTTCAATGATCTACATTAGGTTTGGAAGTGGATATCAATTGCCCCCAAGGCTTTGTTTTTGTAGTTTTAATACCCATTTTTCTTAATTTTTTTGATGATTAGCATAGTTAATTGACTTTTCTAAGTTTTCTTGCCTTTTAACTTTTATAACTTAGGACAACCAACTAACCAACCCCCCCCCCCCTTTACATGCTTTTATATATGTATATGTATATCCACTTCTAGCCTAATATCAACCTTTTGTGTTTAAACGGTTAAGAAAATCTCTCTTCTTTGTGGACAACCTAACTTGCCGATATCTACTTGGTTGTAGATAGTAAGCAAAAAAGGCTTATAAATATTAACTTTGAGAGGTACGGCGACGACCTCCTATTTTCAAAAATGGCCTCCCCAAAAAAATTGGGGTGGCATGTTTATCATGCTCCATGTCAAGGACATAGAAATCCATGGGGAAAACTAAGGAATCCACCTTAACCAAAGCGTACTCAATAATACCTTTAGTGTATGCACTAGAATGATCGGCCAATTGGATTATCACCCCGGTTTTGTGCAATGTACCCAAGTTGAGGTTTTCATACAAAGAGTAAGGAATAACATTTATCGATGCATATAGATCAAGCATAGCATTTTCAAAATGTGTATTTCCTATTATGCAAGGGATTGTGAACATGCCGGGATCGCTACACTTAGGGGGTAGCTCTTTTTGACACAAGGCGGAAACATGCTCACTTTTTCCATTTTTCAACTTATTTTTTGCCCTTTGTTTTCTATTCACAACACATAATTACTTGATAAATTTAGCATATCTAGGAATTTGTTCAATGGCATTCAAGAGTGGGATATTTACCTCACATCTACGAAAGACTTCGTAGATGTCCTTGTTGTCCTCTTTCCTCCTTTTGTCTTTCAAGGCTTCCAAAAATGGTGGTTTCGGTACATATGGAGGGATTTCCACCATCTTTTCTTTTTTGTGAGGGGGAGATGAAGGTTCCGGGATGGAGGTTGACTTCGGTCTTTGCGCAAATGTCTCCACCTTGATTTCTTCTTCCTTGCTTTTTTTGGCCAACTCCTCGGCCTTCTTCGCATGGGCTTCTTCTTTCTCAACCCCTTTTTCAAAAACCTCAACCCTCATAGGCTCCAATTCAACAATTTTATTACCCGGGGGAGTGCCAACCTCTGTACCACTTCTCAAAGTGATAGCACTAGCATTGTCAAGGGTTGATCTCCGGTTTGGAGGGTAGTATACCCTTTTCCCGGGCCTCCATCAATTCACCACTTGAGCTATTTGGCTCAATTGAGTTTCCAAATTCTTCATGCTCACCTTTGCTTCATCTTGGAATTTTTCACTTTTCTCCACACACATGCCTAACCAGTGAATGGCTTGCATCACCTCATCCTTTGTTAGCCTCGACCTCTCCCCTTAGTCTTGGGGTTTGTCTTGGAGCCTTTGAAATTCTTATTGAGGTGGCCTATATTGTTTTTGAGGAGGCCAATACGATTAAGGGTTTTGGCTTCCTTGAGGGTTTCCATACCGGAGGTTTGGGTTATCACGATAACCTGAATTGTACGGCCTGTTTTGGTACCATTGATAACCTTGGTAGCCTTGGTGACTTTGGTAGCCTTACCCACCTTGATATCCTTGGTTTCCTTTGTTTCCTTGGTAGTCTTGATTTCCTTGATACCCCATGGCACTCACCTCCTCGACATAGTCCTCTTGCAAAGTAGGGCAAGTGTCCGTAGGATGCCCCAAGTAACAAATTTCACATGATTTAACATGTGGGGCATTTTTGGGCTTCGTCATCAATGATTTAACTATGGATGCAAGGGTCGAGACTTGATCCTCGAGCTTTTCACTATTGGAAGGGTCACTTGCGGGCATTGGATTTCTCCTTCTCAAATCTGTCCTTGAGCTAAAGTTTCTTGATTGTTCCGCTAGCTCTTCATACAATTGTATCACCTCAGATGAAGTCTTGTTCCCAAGGTTGCCACCACAAGAACTCCTCACCAACCTTTGATCATCATCAAGAAGACTGATGTGTCCATTTTAGATGGTTATTTTAGGCTTTTTAGGATTAGGTTTTGTGCAATTTTGTGCTCTACATGTGGCATTTTGCCTTGAAATCGTCTAAGGAGGGATAAAGGCGGCTTTGACATTTTTATCACTTTTTAGATGATTTTGTGTGACAAGGTGATTTGTTTGAAGACTTTGAAGACTTTGAAGATTTATCTTTGAAGATTTGAAGACCTTTACATTTGAGCTTTGTGAAGATTTGAAGAAGTGAAGAGATGAAGAAAGGAGAGCAAAGCAACGGATGAATGATGATCCGGGGTTCTCAGAATTTTCCGAGAAGAATCAGCCTTCAAGAGTGGCACCATTGGATTCCTCTTCTCGAGCACTATAAAATCGACTATAAGAACTCCCGAAACGGATCAACGGTTCACCCGGAGGAAGCAAAACAAAACAGCAAGGCTGAGTTACTGATTTGATCGCGAGTCGCGACCAAGTTGGTCGCGAGTCGCGACGACAGTGTCCAGTCAGCCCCGCAGCAGTGTTTTTCTCCCTTTTTCTTCCCCCTATAAATACCTCTTCACCCCCTTCATTCCACAGCTTTTGGCCCCTGTTTTGGGCCAAAACCCTAGCTTTTTCTCTCTTGTTTTCTTAGTTTCTATGGGTTTTCTTGTTTTAGAGTAGTTTTTGTACTTGGGAGCAAGGATTGAAGCTTCCATTTCTATGTAGTAAGGATCATTTATATCTATCTATTTGGTGTTTTTGCTATTGTGCTCTTATTGTGCTTGAATGATGATTGTTGATGCTATTGATGTTATTGGTAGCTTGAGGATACAAATTGCTTGATTGATTGCTTTTTAGGGTTGGAAGGAATTAGCTACTCTTTCCCTCTTTTAATTAGGAATCCAAAGCATGAGTTAGAGCTTCTAAATGATATTGATGTGTTGATGATGTGCTAGATGAATGTGATTGATGTTGAACTCTTCGTCATGTTCGTTTGTGTAGCAAACGAGAGAGTTATATGCTCCTGGATGAATGTGCGTTGCACGTTCATCCAATCTCGTGTAATTGCATGAATTGGTTTAATGCTTAGTCATGGTGTAGTGGTCATAGGCATTGCCAAGCTTGTTGGTCCTTCGTGCTAAATGCCACCAATGACACCTTGAGTCGTGGTCGCGACTCGGGAGTCATTGGTGAGGTTTGACAAGAGATGTGGAACTCACTCTCGCAAACTAAGAACTAAGAAGGATAGGAGTTTAGTCTCCACGACAAGTAGTTGAAGTATTGATTAGATGATTTAAATTCATTCTTGAAGCATTCGTTATTTGGCGTTTATGTATTCTTGACGGTGTGTTTCACTGCATGTGTGCCATGAGTTGTTTGAGCATAGGTAGTGCTTGTGTGGTTGAATTGTTTAGGTGTAGGAACGTGATGAATTCCGTAGCGCCTTTGCATGAAGATCTATGAGCATGAACTTAGAACTCCTTGTGATGTGTGTGCTGTGGTACTTGCTAGATGGGTGTGTGAGTGTTGGGTCCTGAATGCTATATGATGGAATGTGTGAATGATTCGATGAACTACATTAGATGTGGAAGTGGATATCCGTTGCCCCCAAGGCATTTTATCTTTGTAGTTTAAAACCCCTTTTCTTAGTTTTGTTTGATGATTAGCATAGTCACTTGACGTTGCTAGTTATCTTGTCTTTTTATTTTCGTAACTTAGGAACAACCAACCAACCAACCCCCCCCCCCCCATTTACTTGCTTTTAAGTGTGTGTAAATATAGTTACTCCTAGCCTAGTATCAACCATTTGTGCTTGATTGCTTAGGAAGACCCCTCTTCTCATTGGACGAATAACCGTGGTAAGGGCAACTTGCGAGAAGCTCTTGAACCTCTCCCAATAGTCAAAGAGAGATTCTTCACACCATTGGAGGATGTTTCTTATGTCATTCTTCAAGGCAGCGGATCTCGAGGCCGGGAAGTATTTGGCTAGAAAGTTCGTTTTCATATTGAGCCCACTCCCGATGCTCTTGGGTGGTAGGTGTTGAGCGAATGTCTTGCACCACCCTTAGTGAGAACGGGAATGCCTTCAACTTATAGAAGTCTTCATGCACTCCATGGGGTATTGTACCACCACACAAGAAGTGAAATTTGGTGAGGTGTTTGTTGGCATTCTTCCCTTGCCTACCAAGGAATATAGGTAGCATGTTGATGAATCCAGTATTTAGCTCAAAGTGCATGTTCGGTCCAACCAAGGGATACTCAATGCACATTGGTTGTTGATCGAGGTTGGGGGCCATGATGTCTCTTAACAATGCTTGCCCCAAAGGAACTTCCCTTCCATGGATAGGAGGAGCTCGCCCTTGGAGAGAAGGGTGTTAAGGTCCTCCTCCCGGATGCTCATCTTCATGCTCTTGATGATGCTCTATAGAGGAAGAGGTATCCCCAAAATGGTCACTAGGAGGGGTGTTATTCACACTTTCCAAAGAAAGCCTTCTAGCCCGTCTTAAATTCAACTCTAACTCGGGGTTGTAGTGTAGGGGTTCTTGTGAAGAGGATCGCATACGAACGTTACACCAAGAATTTGAACAATACGTCTCCAAGCCAAGTGAAAATGGCAAATCAACTAATAAATAAAAATAAAAACAAACTAACAAATATTTATAATTAGCATATAATCAAACATAATATGCCCAAACATTTAAAAATAAGCGCCTCTTTCCCAGCAGCAGCGCTAAAATTTGGGAGGTCATCACCATACCTCTCAAACTTAATACTTTTAAGCCCTAATGCTTCATATTTACAATTAAGTAGATAATGGAAATCGGGGTCATCCACGAGAAGAGGGATCTTTTCAAGTGTTTAAACATATATAGGAGAAAACATACTGGGCATATACATTTGACAACGATAGATACATATAAAAGCATGTAGAAAAAGGGGGTTTGGTTGGTTTTTTATCCTAAGTTATCAAATTGAAAGAAAACAATTAGCAACGCAAGATAATTATGCTAATCATGCAAGACAACTAAAGACAAGATTAAAACAACAATTGACAGAACCTTGGGCGCAATTGACTTCCACTTCCAAGCCTCTTATCCATCATTGAACATGCAACCTATTTACTACTTTTACTACTTGTTGTGAAGACTAAACTTCTATCCTTTTTAAATTGTAGTTTGCAAGAGTGAATTCAACATCTCTTGTAAAACCTCACCAATGACTCCCGTAGTCGAAACATGACAAAAAGTATCTCATTGATGGCATTTAGCATGAAGAATCAACAAGCTTGGCAACACTTATAAACACTACACAATGTTTAAGCATTTAACCATTTCATGCATTTACACAAGATTAGTCAAGAACGATCGACATTCATCGACTTCTCTCATTTGCTACAAGCAACCAACATGACAAAGAGTTCAACATTATCATATTCATCTAGAAATTATCAATCCATCAACACAATCAAAAGCTCTAAATCATACTCTAGGATTCCTATCATGAAAAGGGGAAATCAACCCATTTCTCCAAACCCTAACAAGTATATCATACAAGTACTTCATATACTCAAGCTTTCAAGGACATTAATGAAATTAACACATTAAATGCTCCATAAATGCATAATAGTAAGAGTATCAAATAGGCTACAAATTATTCTTAAGACATGGGCTTGGAAGCCTTAGTCAATTGCTCCCAAGAACTAGATTTATCTACAAGAGTTCATGCTAATTAATGCTAACAAACCAAACATAATACAAGAGAATTCAAAGATGAAAAATGGTAAAAACTAGGATTAGAATTAGTACCAAATGCAGAAAAGAAGAAGCTGTGAATGAGAGGAAAGAGAGTGCTATTTATAGTACAAAAATGATAAGGTTAGGTTCTGGCCACCCGTTGGTCGCGACTCGCGAAGGGTGCCAGAACTTAACCTTGCCTTCTTTTGTTCTCCTTGTGGTAAACACTTATCTTCACAATGATCCCTCTCATTTTTCAAGTCTTCATCTCTTTGTAGAAAGTCTTCAAAAATATGATCTTCGACGGCCTCTGGTCTTCAAGTCTTCAACTCTTTGAATTAAGTCTTCAAAGTCTTCCAAAAGTGATTTTTAATGGCCTTCAGTCTTCAAGTCTCCATGTTCTTCCTTCGTCATGCAAAATCCACTTAGAAGAGGTAAAAGAGCGTAAAGTTGCTCTTAGCCCTCCTAAGAGAATTTCAAGGTAAAACACAAGTTCTTGATAATAAAAGAGTACAAAATTAACCCCAAAAAGTACTAAATTTTGCACATAAAATGGACATATCAAACTACCATGTTGCTAAAGTATTCCCAAGTGCGTAGTTTAATTAGTTGCTTGCATATTTACTTTTTATGTTTAGTAGCTGATACTTGAAAATACCAATTACCCCCCCCCCCTTTGCATGTTTCCTATACTAGTTGTTCCTTTCACATGTACAGATTGGCGACCTCCATGAGGTCGTGTTCTAACTAGTACTTGAGCCCTAGCATCCCTATTGGCAAACCTAGGGCTTGCAGCTTACTACCCCTTGGTTGCTTAGTAATAAGAACAGGTGCAAAATATAAATCTCTTATCTTTGACAAATAGGCCAGTCGACTCTTGTTTTAAATGATGACCAGGTCGAGGGCGGGTCAAATATTTGCATCGTTGCCTGGGATGCTCTTCAGTTTGAGTATTATTCAAGCATAACATGTTAGAGAGTAGTTAGTATTGCTTTTATCTTTTTCGTATTTTTGTCTTCTAGATTAGGTATTTCTTGAGTTCTTAGTGCAAACCGAGGAATCTTGCACTGCGATTCTGAATTTTGTTTGCTTTCTTTGTTAGCGTTTAATTGAAAAGAAAACAAAATGTGGGAATGCACTCAAAGGAGGGCACTTTGTAGGGGTGTATCATTGTGATCATCGTTTAGAGTGTTGCCCAAGGTTCAGTGACTATGAGAGAAGAATGGCTCAAAGAGTGAGACTCTGTAGGATATACCATTGCTACCACCCTCTAAAGTCCTGCTCTTGGATAAGCAAAAATGAGAGAGAGGTAGGATTTTTTGGTTCCCAAGGCCAATGGGATCAATATTTGTATCCATACCACGACTCTCCAAATTAGAGGTTTAGTGATGACTCGAATTTGTGGTATTGAAATGTATCAAGAAACCAACACTTTGGGTTAGATAGTTGGAATTCACCAACTTACTCAATGCCCCAAAACCAATCCCTAGGATTGGTTCCCAAATGAAATTGTGTAGGAATTTTGCAAACTATAGCAAATGGGACCAAGAGTGGTAACTTACTCCAATCAGAAGTGCATAGAGAGATTAGCGATTTGGGAACTCAACTATTCTCTAGTATTGAGAAAGTTGAAAGGCAAGTGCTTCATTTGATGAATAGGGTAAGCTAACTAGAAACCAAAATTTCCAAAAATGAACCATCCCTTGTTGAATGTCAAATTTTGGTAGATGAATCTCAAGGGGATGGGGAAAGGTTTGTTGAGAGTGAAGAAGTCGAGAAAGGGATAATTATACTTAATTTTTCATTTTACTTATTTGCACCCCTACCTCCACCTATAAAACCTACTCCCACATTTTTAGAAACCTTAGATGAAACCATAGGGAAGCTAATTGAATATGCTAAGCTTCCAAACCACTCATCCCATGTAAGGTTGACTCATCCTCTATTATATCTTCCTATTGGAAGATTCTTACCCCCTGCTCTTAATTTTTGGTTGTCCAAGGTGATGGGGTACAAACCCGCACCTTATGGATAACATTAGGGTCATGTCGATGACCTAAAAAATATGAAGTTTCTCGGGAGGCAACCCGAGCTTTCAAAAATTAGATTTGTTTAGTATTTTTTGTGTGTTTTCCTAGTTGTAGCTTTCTTTTTGTTTTTGGGACACTATTACACTTGGAGTGCATGTTTTTTTTGTAGGAATCATGTGGTCTTGGGAGGAAGGTGAGCAAATGGGGAGTACAAATCATGGACCATATAGACGTACATGGTTCGTGACGCTCAAAATGGTGGACAATGAGGAGAATCAAACCCCATATGCATGGGATGTGTACACGTGCACAACCCATGAAGCTCACATACTTTCCTACACCACCCACTCACCATTTCTTCCCTACCACCACTAAAATACCACCCAAATCCACCTACCCTCAAAACCCTTGAGACACACACATGAGACCTAGGAGGTAACTCTCCATTGTGATTCAATTCCTTATTCAATTTGTGATGCATGATAGTGATTAGATTGCTCTTTCATGATTAGAGGTTATGGCATATTGAGGGTGATGGTAGTTTGTTCTTTACATTCCATGATTGTGTCATCAAGGGTAGATTTTAGTGTCCTTTTTCAATAAAAGGGCTTTCCTATTTCTTTCCCTTGACATATGTATTTTTTTATTTCGTACATGCATTGAGGACAATGTAAGCCTTAAGTGTGGGGAAGAGGATTAGATAGAACTTAAGATTTTTAGTTATTTCTATGTAGTTAATATCTCTTCTAAGAGCATTTTTAATATTTTGAAAAAAAATATTTTAAAAATTAAAACCCAGACAAGTCAAAAACCTGAAAGGATGACTTGGGTAACATGAGGAAAAGCCCGGATAGATCAAAAGGTCTAGGTAAAAATGAGAGGCTTGGCCCGGCTAGACTTACGGCTCTAGACAAAAGTGAGACGCCGTGTGGAAAAAGGTGAGAGGTGAGCACGTGTTGTGGAATAAAGCTAGGATGAAAACCCAAAAGGGCTCCTAGGACAATGAGAGAAATTGAGAGATAAAAGAAAAAAGAAACAAGAAACTAGATCGATGATACATTGGACTCTTTGGTTGTAACTAGGTCGAGAATTCTGAGTTATACCTATGTTGCAACCAAGTTGATGGCTTTTGGTTTTCTTGGTGCCTTTTTTTGCTTGAGGATTACTCTTTGATTTCTTTTGGGAGTACTTTGGGGAAAGTAAGCTTGGATTTATTCCGATCTTTTGTCACTTATCTTTTTCCATACACATTTACTTGCTTTTGGTGGTTGGGTTTCTTTATGAACTTTGGGAAGTGTGAGATTTGTGAGGATTTTCACCTTGTTGGGGGAACTAGGGTAGCTTGGGAATAAGTTGAATGCATTGGCTATTTTTGCATGCTTCATTCTGCTTGAACCTTTTTCTTTGATTTTATTTACTCGAGGATGAGTAATGGTTTAAGTGTGAGGATTCTGATCTACACCATTTTGCATGCTTTAACCAAGGCATTTGACATAGTTTTTAGTTACTTTTAGTTGGTGGATTGCTAGTAATAGTTGAGTTTACGTGACAAGGGGTTTAGACGGTCATGTTTGGCTTTCTTGTCTAATACCACATTTTGAGGTCTTGATTGGTACCAATGGACATCTTGTATCCACGGGCTCCTTGACCTTCCTTGTGATCATCTTTAGTTGGTCGCCCGTGGGTACTTTTTTGTTGCATTCTATGTGAAGGCCGTTCGCAAGGGTGGTAGAAGATTGAAGGCTATTTGTTTTTAATGGTAGAAGAGGTGAAGGACATTCACATTATAATGGTAGAAGATGAAGGCCACAAACCTTAATGTGTGATAGAAGAAGATTGGAACCAAAGATAGGCGGCTTCAAAGTTTATGACGACCAAAGGATAAAATGGTGAATCGTGGTCCAAGGAGTGTTTCCTTAGTCTGAAACAATCCGGGAAGAATTATTAGCCTTAAAAGTTGGTTTCATTGAATTTGTCTTCTCGACTACTACAAAATCGACTATAGAACTCCTGATTCAGACTAACGGTTAACCCATAGCGAGCAAGCAAAGTTTAGTCGATGAAGGACCGGTGTTATTTCACGGACTGTGCATGGTCAAGCACCAGCAGCCCAGGAAAATCTTCACAGCCCTTACTACACAAGAATACAGGGCTTCCAGGAAGACCAGCATGAAACCTTCACGTGGCAAGGTGTCGGGCCGTGACAAAGACCCCGGACCGTGGAGCTTGGAGATGAAGAATTGAAGATTTTCCTAAGTATGGAGCCAGCCCATGAAAACCTTCATGAGCTATGACAAAAGTTCTAAGCAAAGACCACAGGTTACTCAATGTCCACGAAAACCTTCATGGACCGTGGGAAAAATCTAAGCAAGAACCGTGTATTGTTCATGGTCCGTGTCAATCTTCATGGACCGTGGCACGAAACCTGCTTCATGGAGCGCTCTAGATCCCATGGCCCACAACTCTGAATGTTCATGGACCATACCAGATCGCACACACCGTGCTTGAATGCTTCACGGACTGTGACATATGTGCCTTATCCATGAAGCCTTGGCGGCTGACCTAGGGTTTTGCTTCTTTTTGCCTATTTTGGGCCTATTTTTAGGCCCAATCTCTTACTACTATATATAAGAGCCTTAGTCTTCTACTAAACAATTAGGAAGTATATTTTGAATTAGAATAGAAGCTAGATATAATGTAGAGTAGATTCTCTCTAGTTTAGTGAGAGGGAAGATGAGAGTTCTTCTTCTCCTTCCTTTTCCTTGTCTTTTCCTTTCCTTTTATTTTCATCTTATTTTCTAGAACCATGGCATCTAACCTAATATTTTCCATGGATCTAACCTTTGTAGAGAAGATTTCGAGCTTGGGATTTATTTTGGCACTTGGTATGTTCTATTTTCTTAATTGGATTCATTATATTCATCCTATCTATATGTTTATAATATTCTTGTGATTATTATTGAATGTTCTAAAGGCATGAATATTACACCACATATAAGCACACACTTTGGGTTGTATTCATGTATGGTGCAATTATCGATGCCCCTATGGGAAGGGAAACCAGGATGTTAGAATTGGTAACGGAGAACGAGTCTGCATGGGTGTGTGCACGGGAGATTCGAGAATGCTCTGACATATTTGCCATCACACTAGTCTTAGCTGACTTCGTAACTGTTATCTGAGAGATTGCGGGTAGAGATAGCTAACAATAGCAAGCTAGGTGTTGTGTTGAAACCCTAGTATCACAGATAAGGTTCCTATAATCTTCGGGCCTAGCATATATAAGACCCGAGAGAAGTAGTTACATTTGTGGTGGAAGTTCGAGACGTAATATCGCATGGGAGAAATAGACCTACAATGATGGTCAGACCTCGTTGTACTCCCTAATTATAATGGTGGTACCAATGGAGCGTTGCGAGCGCACCCACCAGGATAGGGATGGGCAAGTGTATGCCATCGGCCACACCACATGTTGTGAACATACTAATAGTTCTTTTGTAGCGCTTTTTCTTTCTCTAGAAAAAAGCTCTCTGGAGAAAAAAAAGGACCAAGTCCATCTCCTGAACATCAGAGCCTTTTTCGTCTAGTTCCTCTCTTACGGCTCTAAAATGTTGGATTCCTTCCCGAGCATCTTTCGATGTAAGATTTGCTCACGTATTTGAAGATTCAAAATTTAAATCTCGGTTTCGTTCTTATATTTTTGGAGGAACATCTGCCTTTTCGATCTTGAATCATGGATTTTTTGGATAAAGAGTAACGCGCACCATGGAGGAGGATGGATCCAAATTCTGAGTCTGTGGATGAAGATCTATCACTATTCCAAGTAAGTTTTAATCTTCCATTGGTAAATCTAATCTGGATGAAGAATCTATGTGGATTTGTATGGAGTTTCTTTATGAAGAATCTATGCGGATTTGTACGGTGATTTTTTTGTCTATGGCGGATAGTAAATATGATGTTCATGTTGGATTGGGAGTAGAGATGAATTTGAGGCATAAAAATGTTAGCATTTAGGAGAGTTCATAATGGATTTGATGAGGGGGAAAACTTGTGTTCAGAACCCGGGCACCCACCGGCCTTGCTTGTGTTAAGATCTTAGTCAACCCCCGGCCTTGCTTGTTTCAGATCTCGGTCACCGTCCGGATTTTCTTGTGTTCAGATCCCGGTCACCTCCCAGCCTTGCTTGTGTTCAGATCCCGGTCACTCCCCGGCCTTGTTTGGTTGTTTTAATTTGAACCTTCAACCAAATTTCTATGTTTTATTCCAAGAACTCAGATTTATTTTCTTGTCCGAAGAACACTCATATGGAATTCAAGATTTTGGGTGTTCGTATGTAATTGTTAGATGGGGTTGATGTCTTGGGACTAGTCTGATTCAAAACAGAAATTTAGAGATGATTTGCTATGTGTTTATAACCCGATATCCGCCCTGCCATGGTAAATTGGTTTAATCGGAATCATCAACGATGGTATGACCAATGTGTTATCCTCATTTTTCAATTTCATGATAATGCCCAGATCAAGATGAATGGAGTAGTAAATTTTTCATGATGGACGGATTATTTGGAAGTTTTTGCCAGATTCCGGTTACTAACCGGCGACGATAAGTCGCGAATCAGGTGAGGAAACAAATCGGAAAGCTCAACCCATTTTGGAGCACTGTCGGGCTGCTAAATCTAGGAAAGAATAAATGAGGTGGAGGCTCTCTAGGGTTTCGACCCAGTTCAAGGCGGTTGGGTCATACGACCCGCTAAGGGAGAAGGCTGAGTCTAGGGTCTTAAACCCTAGCTGCTTGTTCCCTCGAGTGGTGGGTGGAATGATGGTTCGAGTGGATTCGTGTACTGTGGATGGCGTTCCTTCTCGAATGCTATATACTACGCTCTCGAGGGGTCTCGTGTACTCTCGAGGGGTGGTTCCCGTACTAGCAATTCGAGAGGTGGATGCAGGCCCCTGGACTGGTGAATTGTGCACAATGGGTTTGTGTGCCGACATGTACCCTCGAGTGGTGGGTAACTATGGCTTCAAAAGGTGGATGATTCAAGATGTGGATGATTCAAGATGTGGATGATTCGAGAGGTGGATGGTTTGAGGGTAGGCACCTTTAACAAAGGGCTCAAGCCGTGGATCGTGTATTACGGGTTCGAGAAGTACTCTCGAGTGGTGGATGGAGTACTACAGGTTTGAGAGCTGGATGACTTGAGAGGAGGATGTCCTCTCGAGGGCCTAGTGTACTTTCGAGTGGTGGATGGTATACTCTCGAAGGGATAATAGTGCTCTCTTGTGGGATTGGTTTAACCCTTCGATGGATGATTTCACTCCTAGAAGTAATATCATGGATGGCGAAGTCTCCTGAATGGTGAATGTTGTATTCTCGAGTGGTATATGGTGTCCCTCCTGTGTACTCTCGAGTTATGATATGGGCTCAAGTGGGGGTTCATTTACTGTGGCTACGAGAGGTGGATGACGTATACGCTCGTACTCTCAAGTGACAGCTCTTGTGGTGGATGGAAAACTCTAGACTGCTGGATGGTTCGAGAGGTGGATGGTCTAATAGGTGGATAGTTCAAGAGGTAGATAGTCTCTCTTCTCGAGTGGTATACCCTCTCGAGTGGTGCACCCACTCTAGTGGCTCGTGTATTCTGCTAAAGGAGGCATCCAAAAAATATTTAGGAGTTTTAGCCTTTTAAGCAGCCTTTCTTCATCTGGTTGCACAGTCTTTCCTCATTTGGTTGAAAGGATATACATGTCAGGTAGGGGGTTAATTAATTAGTGTACGCAAAATTAATTAACCCACTTCTAGTTGCTACTTGGATTCGACGGTTGCGCGATTTGCCTGCGCAGCACTGTAAAGTGTAATATGTCATTCGCTATCAATTTTCCTAAACTGGAGGGAACGGTTACAAAACCGTTATGTGGGGCATGCACGGTAGAATTCATGCCCAGTTTCTTTATCATTAGGAGGTCTATCTGCGAGGAACGTGGGAGCTCTAGTGACTACACTAAACCTGCTCTCAGGCCCAAAGAGAAAACCTCGACTCTGATCCAGAGATCTTATTGAAGACCAATAACACCTCTTTATCTTCATCTTAGAGGTGTACATGGAAGAAGAAGTGTGACAACTCTTCCCGGAGATGACATACTACTTCATTCATTAGGTTCACAGAAGGCTGAGACCACCTTCTCAGTTTTGAAGGTCGAGACCACTCTCTCGGTTTAGAAGGCTGTCGGTTCATTATGTCTGGTGATTAACTCATGGGTACCGGATCATCTTAAAGCCGACAGTTACGAAAGGTCGACGCTGTACTTTAGCTACGGTTATGAAGATAGCCATGGGGAACAAACCAAGGCCAAAGAGCCGGTTAACTCTACCGGTTGTATGGAGACAGCTTAGTTCATCACTAACCGGTTTTACATCACTAGCCGAGTACACACATGCTCGGTTGCATTGAAGGCTTATTTGTCAAGGAAGAAGTTGTATGTAGTGAGGAACTAGTGAGTTTGTTCTCACGCCCTCTGTATTTTCTTAGTTGACTTTCTATAGGCCCATGTCACCACAAAGAGGTTAGCATCTAGGCCCCCTGTACATAGATTCTAGAACAGAGGTTGTTTATTACGTTTTTTTGTATTAATGGGAGTGGGCCAATGTGCTCATTCCCGTAGACACTCACTAGATATAAGCATATATAGATACATGATATAAGCAAATGTTTAAACATATATAGGAGAGAACATACAAGATATAAGCATGTAAATGGGGGGGTGGTTGGTTTTGTCCTAAGTTATGAAATTAAAGACAAACAACTAGAAAATCCAAGTAACTATGCTAATCATCAAACAAACTAAGAAAATGGGGGTTAAAACAACAAAAGACAAAGCTTTGGGGCAATTGATTCTCACTTCAAAACCTCTTATCTATCATTGAATCTACAACATATTCATTACCTTAACTAATTGTTGTGAAGATAAATCTTCTATCCTTCTTAGATAGTAGTTTCCAAGAGTGAATTTGACATCTCTTGTCAAACCTCACTAATGACTCCATTAGTCGATGAACGGCTAAAAGTATCCCATTAATGGTGTCAAGCATAAAGAATCAACAAGTTTGATAATAAGCCTGACTGTGTCAACAGTCTGGTATCATCACAGTTAGTGAACAATGGCCTAGCATAAAAGATGTTGAAAATATACTCCCTAATCCTTGTTATCGTAAGTTGAATGTTAGGGTTTGTATTCTCGAACACTTTTTCACACCTAGCTTTCCATAGGAACCAGCATACCACCATAGGTAAAAGTCTAAGTAGGAATGAATGCAAAGTAGTTTGAACTGGATTTGTGAGGTAATATGATAATCTATTCCAGAGAGTTGAAAAATGCGGAGGAGTTATCCCTATAATGCGGTGAATTTCATTCCAGATAAGAGTAGCAAAAGAACAGTCATTAAAAAAGTGTTGGATGCCATCAGTGTTGTTACAGAACAAGCATTTAGAAGGAAGCTGAAATCCAAAAACTCTGAGGACATCATCAAAAGGAAGAAATGCATTGAAAAGTTTCCACATAAACATAGATATCTTTTTCTGAGCTCTTGGAAACCATAACTTACTAAGAGTAACAGAGGTACCTCTGTTGGATTGGAGTAACTTATAAGCTGATTTGAAGGAGAACTTCCCTGCTATGTCAGGCATCCAAATGAGTCTATCCGCTCTCTCCTCCCAGATTTTGGCATCCTGCATAACATGACAAATTTTAGGACTTAGCTGTGGATAAATAGAGGCAGAAAAACTAGCCCCGCTTATCAGGAAGTGGCTAACAGTGTAGTCAAAAGGAATGTTGGTAAGTTCATAAGCGCAATGATCCATCAATGGACCTTTGCCTGTCCAGTTTGATGTCCAAAAATTACATATCCCCTCACCAATAATAACCCTAGAATTTCTCTCAGCTAAAGAATTAACTGATTGAATCCTGTTCCATGTTTGGGATTTCCTTGCAGTAGGTGGTAAAGACCAGATAAATTGTGCCCATGGTGCCTGTCCAAGCTGAAATTTCCAACACAATTTAAGAGAACATGCTCTTATAATTGTGGGGATTGATCTGAATGCAAGACCATTCTGGTCCAATGAGTAGCACAAATTACTCCACCTCCTCTAAACTTTTTTTGGACCCAGATCAGTCTCACCCCAGAAGAACTTAGACATCATTTTTTCCAAACTTTTGACAACATGAACTGTAGGCTTCATAACAGTCCAAATGTGCTGAGGGATAGAATAGATACAAGATTTAATTAAAATCATTTTACCCCCTGTACTTAGCCATCTATTTTTCCAGTTTTGCAACCTTCTGTCAACCATTTCTAAAAGGGGCTGAAAATGAGCATTAAGCACTCTACCTTTAAAAATGGGGCATCCCTAATATTTAAATGGAAAATTGCCCTGCTTCATTCCTAAAATCTCTTTTACCTGTTTCGTTTTATCCACAGTCGCCCCCTTACCCAAGTAAAAGTCGCTTTTTTCAAAATTCACTTTTTGCCCTGTGGTGTTTTCAAAAACCACAAGGAAAGCTTTCAACCTAATTAAGTTCAATTTACTAGCTTTCAAGAAGATTACAGTATCATCTGCATAAGTAAGATGAGAAATTGGGATTGCCCCTTGAGGAAGATCAAAAAATTTGAGTTTACCTGAATTAAACACATAAGCTAAGCTTCTTGTGAAAGCCTCAGTAAAGATATTAAAAAGAAAAGGGGATAGAGGATCACCTTGTTTAATACTTCTAGAAGATTTGAAGAAACCTATCGGCTTACCATTAATCAGCACAGAAAACCAAGCCTGGGTGATGTTTTTCATGACATAGTGAACAAATTTACCATGCAGTCCGAACTTTAACAGAATACTATTAAGAAAAGCCCAACTAACCCTATCAAATGCCTTTGTTAAATCTAATTTAATGACACAATTTGGATCTCTATTCTTCCTATCCAAGAATCTCAGCATCTCTTTGAGATAAATGACATTGTCAGAGATATCCCTGTGGCTCATAAAAGCTGACTGATGTGGGGATATGAGTTTAGGCATAATCAGTTTTAACCTCTCCATTAACAGTTTTGAAAAAATCTTGTTAATGAAATTCGACAAACTAATAGGCCTGTAATCATCAAAAGAAGATAGAGATTCTTTTTTAGGAATTATAGTGATCCATGTTGCTGCAATTCCTCTAGGAATGGGAGAACCAAAAAAAAAATCATTAAAAGCTATCAACAGATCCTGGCATATTATTTCCCAACTTTTTGTGAAAATTTTTGATGAGAAACCATCAGGCCCTAGACTACTATTTTTATTTAAACCAAAGACAACGAATCTAAGCTCCTCTAAGGTAGCAGGCCTAATAAGCAAAGCATTATCCTGATCAGTAACGATTTTAGGAATTTAACTCAGAAAGTGAGAGAAGAATTCACCATTTGAATATGTTAATGGTTCAGAAAGAAGATCTGAATAATAATGAATAGCCTCAGTTTCAATTTCCTGAATATCCTCAATCCAGACTCCATGTGAGTTTTTTATCTTAGAAATACTGAGTCTTGACCTACTTTCTTTAACAGAGTTGTGGAAAAATTTTTGAGCCATTTAATTCTGGACTTTTGTTTCCAGAATTTTTCCTGTTCTTTTAGGGACCTTAGGAGTTGAGCCTGGGCCTTTTTAAGCTTAATCAATTCAGTTTCTGAACTATTTAAGTCATAAATAATTTCCTGAATTCTCAACTCCTCCTCTGCCTTTGTAACATTATCCTGAATATTTCCAAAAACAGTTTTGTTCCAAACCTTAATTTTTTTTAACCTCTGTAGTTTTAAGAAAAAACAAAGCATTCCAGTTTCAGACAGAGGTGTTTTCCAATCATTCTTTATCAGTGATAAAAATCCAGGCCTGTTAAACCATGGATTGATAAATCTAAATGATTTAGGAGATGAGGGAATAGAGCTGCCAACAGTAAGAAGAAGAGGGAAGTGATCAGAGGCACCTTTATTAAGTACTTGGATAGAAGAAGAAGGAAATTTTGTACTCCATTGAAGGGTACTAAGTCCCCTATCTAACCTCTGAATGGTAGGGTTTTTAAGTCTACCATTTGACCAAGTAAAATTATTTCCAACAGTGTTGATATTATAGAGTGCATTATCATCAATGAACCTATGAAAATCATCCATGCTAGATTTTTTTGGAAACGAGGGACCTTTATTCTCATTGAACGAAGATATTGTGTTAAAATCCCCAATGAGTAGGGTATCATTCATATTTCTGTCACTCAAATCTTTCCACAGCATTTTTCTCCCAGCACCTGTTCTAAGTGCATAAACAAAAATTCCTTCCATTGAGGTATTTAGTTTATGACTGTGAATGTTAACTGACAGAAATTGCAAATGATCGACTAATTTTTTTTTTTTTGAGTTAAACCATCCAAATAGATGGGGGGAATATATTTGGCTCCCCAAAACCATATAGTTACCCATGGGATAGCAAAAGAGTTCCATCAGTACAAAATCATGCCTGTGATGATCCAAAGTGGGAAGCAATATATGAAAACTACCAATTCGGCTTGTATACATGTACTATGCTATATAGAGTGTAAAGAGGGGTCATTAGGGCTAAGGGACACGAACATAGTCAGGGAGATGAAATTCAAAGCCCTTATCAGTCAATGTCCCTTAGCCGTGCATTGCACCCCTATATTTCTTTGCTGAAAAGACAGACAATGTAGCCTCATGCTCTGATGTGCCCAGACCTCTCTCCTGAGCAAGAAATCTACAAAACGGAAAGAAAAGAAAGAAAATAGCAGTCTCTGTTCCACAACAATTATATGAATTATAGCCAGAAACAAAAACCATCCTATGTGTAATCTGAGTTACCATTTGCTGTTCTTATTCTTACCCCCTGAACTCCATTTTTATCTAGCATAATCAAACCTTTAAGGAAAGAAGGGGCATTGCTAATTTTAAAAACTCCATTTAGGGATTCCTCCCTTGCAAATTTTTCCAAAAAGTCATCAACAGTATTAGCTTCCCTTGGAGCATATTTGATTGGGTTGTCTCTATGCATCAAATTCAGTTGACAGTTAAGAGAAAAAAAATCTCCATGAGCCAGAATAAGGATCATGGATTGCTTTAACTGCAGGTTTGTAATCTGTCTCAATTATACTACCCTTAATATCAAGTTCTAAACATGTCTGATATGCAAATAGAATGCCTTCCATCTCTGCAAGTAGAGGAGAATCTGATTTAAAAGTTTTGACTCTCATATGTTTAACATCTCCCCTCCAATCTCTAACTATTACTGCACAAGAAGAGTCTCCTCCATTTACCCATGATGCATCAGTGTTAATCTTATAAGCATTTGTTGGTTTATCCCATCTAACTGCAGTAACTGTGATTTCCTTCTTCTTATTTTTTTGAGTTATATGAGGGATGATTCCAGCCTGTATTAATTTCTTATGCTTGTCCAAATTGCCTTTCAATGGGTTTGCAGTAAAAATTATGAGAATCAGTTCCTTTATATTCTGGAAGCATACATCTACAGAAAATGAATGATTATCATAGAGTATTTTGTTCCTATAAATCCAAAGAGACCAAATTGTGGCAATGAGTGCAGCAGTATACACATGATGCAGAATCACAGAGCCTGCCCTAATGGTGAGATAGTATTCAACTAAATGACTAAAACTCCTGAATTCAGGTGTATGCATATTCAGCATGCAGTTAACTTTATTCCATACTGCAGAAGCCTTACAACAGGAATTAAAGAAATGGTTGATAGAGTCTGAGTGATTAGAGCATATAGGGCATTTAGAGGCTAGTGAAAAACCTAACTTACACAAAACATTTTCAAAGGGCAGAATTCCATTCAAAGCTCTCCAAGTTAGTACTGACATTTTGACAGGTATGAAATTTGCCCATACCTTATGAAGATGTCTGATGCTTGTTCCCCTCAGCCTCAAGATCTTATAGGCCGAGCTGACTGAAAAGTTTCCATCCACCGAAGATGTCCATATCAGTCTGTCCTCATGTGAGTTCCTGATGGATACTTCCTGCAAAATTGAAACTATATTGGTAGCCAAATGTGGCTCCAGAATAGGAAGATTAGAGTCTTTGTTTAGGATGAAGGAGCTTAGTGTGATTTCAGGGAAAGGAATTTCCACATCATCAGGCCATTTATAGTATAAAGCTCCTTCCCATGACCAATTTGAGTTCCAGAAGGAGCATTTTCCTTTTCCATGAATAACTCTAGTCAAACTATTAGTTTTTTCAGTTATGTTACATATTCTCTTCCATACCTGAGAATTCTTGTAAGAATCAGGTAGTGTCCAAAGATGCTGAGCCCATTGTGTAGTGTTCATTTGAAGCTTCCACCATAGCTTACAGGAGAATGAATCAACTATAGCTTGACTGTCTCTAAACCCTATCCCATTCTCTTGTACTGGAATACTCATTTTTCTCCATGCTCTCCATTTTTTCCTGGTCTCTGTACTATCAGTGGCTCCCCAAAACAATCCAGAAGCCATCTTTTCCATTTTCCTCAATACTACCTTTGGAGGCCTTAGTACAGCAAACAAGTGAGTTGGGATAGAAAGAAAACAATGGTTTATTAGAATTATTTTACCACCAGTACTCAACCACCTGTTTTTCCAGTTATTAATGCTTTTTTCCATTCTCTCCAATATGGGGTAGTAGTATCTCTGAGTATTCCTTCCTGTAAATATTGGGATCCCTAGATATTGAAAAGGAAACACTCCTCTAACCATCCCTAAATTCCTACTCAGAATCTGAGATCTTTCTACTGAGGTGTTAGGAGATACATAGAAGTTAGATTTAGAAAATTTTACTTTTTGTCCTGATGTTTGCTCATATGCACAGAGAAATTTTTTAAATCTTTTCAGGTATTTCTTATTTCCACTAAGGAAAACTGCAGTATCATCAGCGTACATTAAATGAGTAATCTGTGAACATGTTTTAGGTAAACTGAAAAATTGCAAATAACCCAAATTAAACAGTTTTTTAAGTCCTCGGGAGAATGCCTCAGATAAGATATTGAACAGTAATGGAGAAAGGGGATCTCCCTGTTTTATTCCCCTATTTGAAGCAAAGAAACCTGATGCTACTCCATTAATTAGCACTGAGAAATGGGCTGAAGCTATGTTCTGCATAATTCGGTTAACAAATATACCATGAAAACCAAATTTAAGGAGAATTGAGTTAAGAAAAGACCATGAGACTCTATCAGAAGCCTTCTGCATATCTAATTTAATGATTAAGTTCTGCTTCTGTGATTTCCTTGTTAACATTCTGGTCATTTCTTGCATCAGAATTATGTTGTCAGAAATATCCCTCCCTTTCATGAAAGCACTTTGTTCAGGGGATATAAGTTGAGACATAAACGGCTTAATCCTTTCCATCATCATCTTAGAGAAAACCTTGTTAACAAAATTAGAAAGGCTTATTGGTCTGAAGTCAGAAAAAGTGACAGGTATTGGTTTTTTTGGAATTAGAGCTAGCCAAGTGCTGGAAATTGCCTTTGGGATGTTTCCACTTATTAGAAAGTCATTTGCAGCTTCAAGTAAATCAGATTTAACAATTTCCCAGAAGGTGGTATAAAAAAAACCAGTGTATCCATCAGGTCCAGGGAAGCTATGTTTGTTTAGGTCAAAAACTGCAAATTTGAGCTCATGAATCAGGAAAGGAGCCAACAGTAAATTATTCTCTTGTTCAGTTATTACTCTTGGTATTTCAGCTAGAAAATGACTCATATAAGTTCCCTGTTTCTGAGGTTCTTCCATATTGAATAAAGCTTTATAATATCCCACTGCCTCCTCTTTAATCTATGTAGGATCAGAGGTCCAATTTCCTTGCTCATCTCTAATCTTACTAATTCTAGTTTTAGTCCTCCTTTCCCTAATTGAATGGTGAAAATAACTCGTATTTGCATCACCATATTTAAACCAATTCAACCTTGCTTTTTGCCTAAGAAAGATTATTTTCTCTTTTTGAGCCCTCATTAAAAGTTGTTTAGATTTATTCAAATCTGTCAGGGTAGATTTAGTAGGATTTTGTTGAAATGAGATTTCTAGATCATTAACCTTATTCTCATATAGTGACAGATTCTGATCAACATTGCCAAAGTGAGTTGTATTCCAATGCTTTATTTCCATCTTAAGCCTTTTCAGTTTATTTATTAACCTATACATCCCTCTGAAGGGAGTGTCCAGATTCCAGTTAGATTCCACTAGATTAAGAAAATCCTGTCTACCAGTCCACATCTCTTGAAATCTAAAAGGTCTAGGGGCTTGTTCCTCTGATGATTGTACTGATAAGAGGAGAGGAGCATGATCCGAAGACAGTCTATTAAGAACATGGATTGAGCTGTTAGGAAATTTATCAAACCAATCTAATGAGCAAATTCCCCGGTCTAACCTTTGGAATATTAACTCTTTGCACCTTTCCTTATACCTATTATTGGTCCATGTAAAAGAATTACCTACCGTAGGTATATCATGCAAATCCAAGTCACTTAAAAATTTGTTAAATTGCATCATACTCTTTTTTGGAGTTGACTTTCTCCCTTTATACTCTGATACAGAAGCTACAGTGTTGAAATCTCCAATATATATGGAAGGGGGAAGATTAGCTACCATTAAATCACTCCACAATAACTCTCTTATTTGTCTATGTACACTTGCATAGATAAATACACAGTTCCAGCTCAGAGAAGATAAGGAGTCAATTATATTAGCTTGTACATACTGATCAGTCTCACTTAGAACAGAGATGCTAAAAGACTGGTTCCAAAATAACCAGATTTTAGCACTGTGGGCACAGTAGGCATTGTGAAATCCCAATTCATTTTTAAATTTTATGATCCTCTGATTTTCTTGCCATGGTTCTATTAAACACATTATGTCTAACTTGTGTTTAAGTTTCAAATTTTTAAGTCTGTCAATTGAAGTGCCAACTCCCCTAACATTCCAAACCAGTACATTCCCTATTATGGTGTGTTTTATCATTTAAAAATTTTGGGATTGGCTTTTTGTGATGATCTAAGTTTTCTACTAGTCTTTGCTGAGTTTTTGCCTTTTTCTCCTGATTTTCCATTGCTATGGCCAATAATCCCAGATAACAAATGATCTGAAGGACTTACCTTAGCCTGCTCACCTTCTTTTTCCGAAATGCTCGGATCAGGAGTTGTTGTAGTTGTTTCTTTCAATCCTTCCTTGTTGCTGGTACTATGCTCTGCAGAACCTGTTTGTGCTTGCTCTATAATCTCCATTTGTGCTATGTCATTTTGTGCCACGGGGGAAATAATGTTATTAGTAGAAACATCAGAAATAATGGCAAGAGGTGCTTCCTGTGATTCGACTGTTTCATGAAAAATCTCTGCAATCTCCCCTTCCTGCTCTTCCTCACTATCTTCTAAGGATTGAAAGGCATTAGAGATTGTTACAGTGTTTATGTTTGTTTCCTTTTCAGGTATGGATGTTTGTTCAAGTTGGTGGTCCTTTTTTCTCCATATGGATGTGGTTATTGGCTTAGATATATCATCTAATGAGTAAAAAGGGCCATTGCGTTTTTTATGACTTACCTTATAGAAGTTAATGTTACTGTCATTTTGGAATCCAGTGATTATTTTTTGATTATGTACATCATTTTCCTTTTGTGAAACTGTAAGAGCAGATGTACCTTCAATGTTTATTTCCTCTGTTGGGTGGGAATCTGACCTCAGATTGTTCTTATTTGCAATATTCTCTATCTTCTTACTAGTTATTTTCCTCAAGTTGGGGTGCAGAAAATTGCAGTTTGTGTTGCTATGCCCAATTATTTTACAATGAGTACAATATGTAGGCAGGTCCTCATACTCTATTGGGTATTCAGCAACCTTGTTTCCTATGCCTACCATAATTGATTTGGGAAGCTGGGCTAACAGGTCAATTTCTAGGCAAACTTTAATAGCTGAAGGTCTGGATAATGCCATAGTTGCAGCATCCATCTTAAGAAACCTTCCTACCTGACTACTTATACCCATGATAGCAGAGTTGTTATAGAAATGGATTGCTAGTTTATGAAAAGTTACCCAAACCGGTACAATGGAGGATTCCACAGACGGAGAGAAATCTGATGTCCATTTCTGCACTTTCATTGTGTAGCCTTGAATTGACCACTGGCCCTTCATCCAGCACCTTTGGTAGTCTTCATTATCCTGAAATCAAATCAAAACATGTCGATAATCAATAGAGCCTAATTGAAATCTCGATTTAAAGCCTATTGATTTGAATGACTGTTGAAGTGAATCCATATGTGGTTTCCCTCGGATGAACTTTCCAACGAGGGCGTTCTGGTAGTGCGAAGCTAGGATTTCTCCTTCTTCAGGGGGGAGTATGTATGCAATCTTGCCCTTGAATTCTGTTATCGGGTGAAGGTTTGGAGTATCTGGGATGAACGCTAGGAGAGGGGATTGTTTTGTATTGAGAGCTTGGACGAAGCTACGAATAACCGGGGTCTTCGAGAGAGAAGGGTCCGGGGGCGGAGGAGGCGTCGGCGACGCCATGATCAGCAGCCAAAGGAGTTACCGAGAACAGTAATATGACCGTTGCAGACAGAAATGGAGGTGACGAACTTGAGGAAAGGAATAGTAATGTGATGTGTGTTAATCGCACCGTAAATCGCACATAGGAACAGTACACCAGAAGTTCGTATTTTCAAACGTGGAATTCGATAAATGATCGACTAATAGAGTAACATTAATTTGATCATTCCTCATTAACCATATTTCACCAGTTTAAGCCTGCATGCAGTTAGTGATGTGTAGATCTTTCATGTATTTTCCACATTTATCATTATTATGCCATGGTTCGATAAGGCATAATAATTGAATTTTGTGTATTTTAACCAGATCTTGTAATCTACAGAGTGATTTTTTCATGCCTCTAATATTCCAGACCATGAAGTTGATTTTAATGGTTGTACTAATCATTTAAAACCTTTGATTCATCAACTACGAAGCTACAACTATACAAATCCCGATCAACACTCACCAAAGACAACAACTAGCAGTACTTCTAGATGGTGGTTTTTGTAGTGGTTTTTGGTGGTGGATTGTGGTGGTATTCTTGTGGTTTTGGATAAGGGTTTGAGGACATGGTTGAGAATTTTTTTTTCAAGAAAAGAAAAATGGAAACCTAACTTAAAAGCTCGAGTTACCTCTGAGAGGCTGCGTATTTTTAAGTTTGTTGGCATGACCTTAATGTTATCCATATGGTGAAGGCTTGAACATCTTCACCATGAGCATCCAAAGGTAGAGAGGTGGGGGTACAAAACTTTCAAGAGGAAAGTCTTGTGGAGCTGGAGATGGTATGAAGGGAGTTGGGTGGTTAGGAGGCTTGGGATTGTCTTTTGGCTCATCTCTTATCTCCCTCAAAACTTCCAAAGATGGTGGAGTTCATTCACTAGGTGGGGGAAGGGGCGTGATGCTAATGAATGTAGCACAATCACCTCTTCCTCCATTTTTTCATCCTCAACAACCAACTCCTCATCTCATTTGAACTCAAACCCATTTCCTATGGTGACCTCACTCTCCGAATCCTCGAGTTCAACTTGGGATGGTGTATTTTTGGAATCACAAGCTTCCATTCTAGGCAACAATTCCAATATACTCCTCGTATGCCCCTCAATAGCCTCAACACTAGAGAAGAGTCAAGTGTCCGGTTCCTCACTAGTCAAGTTGTTCAAGTTTTCTATTACATCCATGACTTCTTCAAGTGTCAAACTTGAACTTCCATGTTGGTCTTGTTGTGGGGTATGGCATAAGATGGTGATGGCCAACTATTTTGCTCGCATTGTTGGTTTTCTGGCTCATTCTCATACCACCAATCTGGATTACCACTCCACTCCGGATTGTATGAATTGTGGTATGGATACCATTATTGAGCTTTTTTCCCTTGAAAACCAACATCTCATACCTCTTGGTTGCACTCTTCATAATACCCTTGGTTTTGGAAACCAAGGGTTCTTTCTTCCTCATAGTTCTCCTCCCTCAACAAATAGCAAGACTTAGTAGGATGATTGGAATGACACATCTTACAAAACCTTGCTTGTTGAGCCTCTCTTCTCATCATGCGTTCCCTCAAGGTGAGAGGCTCCATTGTTTTTCAAAATTACGAAATCATATTGCAAGGAATCTCGATAAAAATTCACCCGGAACACAAGCAATACCTACTCCAAACAAAAACAACCACGAAGGAGTGGAAAATAAAATAACTAGCTAATATGCAACCAAATATGGCCAAACACTTAAAAATGAATGCATCTTTCCTAGCAGCAGCGCCCAAATTTGGGAGGTCTTCGTCGTACCTTTGAAAATTATATTTTAAAGTCTTAATGCTTCCTATCTACAATTAAGTAAAGAATGACAAGTCAGGATCGTCCACGAGAAGAGGGATCTTTCCAAGTGTTTAAACATATATAGAAGAAAACATACATGATATAAGCATATATATACATAGATATATACACATAAATACATATATATACACACATATATATACATATATATACATATATATATATATATTAAAGCATGTTAATGGGGGGTGGTTGGTTTTGGTCCTAAGTTATGAAATTAAAGACAAACAACTAGCAAATCCAAATAACTATGTTAATCATCAAACGAACTAAGAAAAATTGGGTGGGGTGGTTAAAACAACAAAAGACAAAGCTTCGGGGCAATTGATTTCCACTTCCAAACCTCTTATCTATCATTAAATCTACAACCTATTCATTACTTTAACTACTTGTTGTGAAGATAAATCTTCTATCCTTCTTAGATAGTAGTTTGCAAGAGTGAATTCGACATCTCTTTTCAAACCTCACTAATGACTCATTTAGTCAATGAACGGCTAAAATTATCCCATTAATGGTGTCGAGCACGAAGAATCAACAAGTTTGATAACACTTATAAACACTACACCATGTCTAAGCATTGAACTAATTTATGCATTTACACAAGATTAAGGATGAAAATTTAATGCTAATAGACCTCTCCTATTTGCTACAATAAACAAACATGACAAAGAGTTCGACATTATAACAGTCATCTAGAAATTATCAACACATCAACACCATTAGAAGCTCTAACTCATGCTCTTGGATTTCACATTAAAAGAGGGAAAGGTTAGCTACTTTCTCCCAACCTAACAAGCAACCATACAAGAAATCATACAAGCAATTCATATACTCAAACAACCAACAACATTGATGTCATTAACAATCCACATTCAAAGCTCCATAACTGCACAATAGCAAAAGCAATAAATGGATAAATAGAGTTCTCAAGATATGGCTTAAAAGCCTCAATCAATTGCTCCCAAGTACAAAACTAAGCTAGATAATCAAAACACATAACATAGAACAAAGATATTTAAAGAAAAAGAAGAAGAAATGGAAAAATGGGGAAAACTGGGGTTTTGTAGCCCCAAAGTCAGGCTTTTTGAGTTGGGGAAGAAGGGGGTGAAAAGCTTTATAGTACAAGAAAAAGGGGAGTAAAAAGCATTTTGCAGGGCAATTATCGCGAGTCATGATGCCTCCGTCCCGAGTCGTGAGCAGATCTAGAAAATTATGAGCTCTCAGGTCAACTTTTCACGAGTCACGAGCGGAAAAAAAGTCCTGTTTTGTATTTCTTTCTCCATGTGAACCGATCATCCATTTTGGTAGTTCTTGTAGTCGATTTTATAGTATTCAAGAAGAAGAATCCAATGGTACCACCATTGGAGGCTAATTATTCTTGGAAATTTCTCAGATCTCAGCTTCAAAATATAGATCATTCTTCACCCATTGCTTTGCTCTCCTTTCTTCACTTTATCTTCTACCACATTGTGAGTGGCCTTCCATCCTCTACCATACTTTAAAATGGCCTTCACTAAAACACTCCTAAGTACTCATGAGCAATCTAAAAATTAAGATTACAAAAAGGAATCTAGATGCTCGTAAGGACCAAAAATCCATTAGACTAAACATAGGTTACAAAATGAAGGATTTAGATATAAAAATTAAAAATGACTATCTAAACCCCTTTATCATGTAAACCTACCTAAATCTAGAAATCTTACAACAAAAATATGACAAAAGAGATGTTAAATGCTTTGAAAAATATATGCATTTGACGTCTCATCTAGCTTAGCAGTAAGTACGTGTGTGGAATATAAATTTCTTATCTTTGACCAATAAGCCCCTCAGCACGTGTTTTAAATGAGGATTGGGTCGAGGGCGCATCAACAAGACAAAGTAAGAGAGCTTAGTAAACATTCATGTCATGCTAAAAAGCGTTAATCATGAAGAAAGGGATCTAGTTTTGGAGTGAATGCATAATAGTTTGGCTGACAAACTTGATAAAATCACTTCACATACTTTCAAACCTAAAACTCAAGTTGTGAGTAATTGCTACAGATTAGTAGATGACAAAACCAGTTTTGTTTTATTCAATCCTCCTCAAACTTTTGGCATAAGAATTCTAACCAACAACACATCCACTTTGGATAGAACTAAGTTGGCATCCACGCCAAGCACCTCAATTTTATAGAACTAGACTAAACCATATTAATAACCTTCACACTCATCAAAATCACATAATGGCACTAGAAAAAACAATATAAGATACACACAATCTGATCACAAAGCTTAACAAGCCATCTCTCGGCTCAGATAATCAAATGTGAGCATGCCATTAATCCATTAAATAGAATGAAATCACCTCATTAGACCAAACAAATAAGCTACAACAAATTGAATCAGAAAAGAAAAATATGCACAAAAAATGCAAATCCTAAACATTAATTTCAAGCAATCCGAAGAGCCAGAATATCTTATCAACAACAGTAGTAAAGAAAAACTAGTATGACATCAAACACCCAAACAAAACCAGCCCAAGATTCACAAGGTTCTACTCCCTACAAGTTCTAGCAAAAGAAATATTTTTAATACTTACCATATTCTTTCTATCCTCCTCTTCAATAGTCAACTCTCAAAACCTGGAATCTAAGAAATTCCAAAGCCTCTCCTTTTTCCTAAGCAAAGCAACTCAAAATCATGTGTTTTGAAATTCTAAACAAAACAGAGCAACCTCTCAATCAAGGATTGAGGATGCTCAACAAAAGAAATCCTATGCCCCTATTTATATTAGGAATTGAGGCAGTTAGTGGCTCAATTCATCCTAATCGTTTGATGAATTGGGTTTAATCATTTTCATATACGGAACCATTTTTACTATACGTTTTTACAACTAGCTTTCTTATTACTATTAACTTACCTTTCATTGACAACTCACCTCACTGCTTCATTCTACATGCACCGTCTTCAAATTTCCCAAATTTCTACCATCTTTCACAACCTTCTCTTCTTCTTCTCTATTTTCCTTTTTTGTCTTTTTCCGTTTCCTTCTTTCTACTATAGTGTTTCCGGGGTTTAATTGTGTTTTTTTCTTTCTTTTATCTTGGGTCATGGGATGAAAGGGTTTAGCCTAACTCCTTTTAATTGAAAGGGTTGATATGGCCCTTTCTTATTTAATCTTTTCTTTTATTTCTTTTGTTAATCACTTTCATTTATTTTGTTTAACCATTTAAAACATTATTAATTTTTCAATCACTTTATTTTGTTCCCAGTTATTTTTAATTATTTTTAAAAATCATATTATACAATAAATGTTAAAATAGGCATTCTTATTCAATATTATATCGTACATTCTTAATTTGTATATTTATTTTGAAACGATCTGTATGTCCTACTTGCTTCTAGGTCAGGAGTCTCACAATCGACCACACCACGTGTTATGAACACTAGAATAAGTTTTGATGTCCTGTATGTGATGGAATCGAGGATAGAAATATTTCACCAATCATGTTATGCAAATATTCCCCAAGTGCTTGTTTATATAGTTTTATTCTCTCATGTGATCTCTTATGTTCATAATTGTTAATTGAAATACCCCCAAATCTCATTTTACAATGTTTAGCTATTTCTAACACACATATGGATTAACGACTAGTACGTGGTTGTGCATAGTAGACTATTAGACACCTAGCATCTCTGTGGATAAATCTTGTCTTGCCACTAACTACCCTATAAGTATCTTAGTAGTGAGTTTGGGAGCAGAATATAAATTTAAATTTGATCATCTCTCATTCAATATGTTTGTTTGTTTAATCACAAGCCTTCGCTTGGGTTAGCTACATTAACGACTCTAAGTGGAGATGGGTCAAATTATGGTGTCGCTGCTGGGGTTGTCGATCTAAAAGTTTAATTGTCAACTTGCATAGCATGTTAGTTGAGTAGTTGGTGTTATTTTTATTTTGCTTGTATGTTTTTGTTGTTGAGCCGTTATTATAGTGATCTTTGTATTTCTAATCCTTTTGCTAGGGTTTATTTTAGTTAGGTATTGTTTGGCTCCTAGTTTATGGTACATACTTGTGCCACAAACTTAGGGACTATACACTACACAATGGAGTATTCAGGTGGTCAGAGAAGAAGAAGGAGAAGAACTAGAGTGGGGGTTCCACAATATCCGATCTTAGTAGTAGAACCAGTTGAGATGGTGGAGCACAACCACACTTTGAGTGAGTTGAGGCTCCAAACTTTGAGAATCAACCAAGTTGCATCACCTTTCCCCCATTTCCACCTAATGTCAATTGCAAACCTAACACACAACATACATGTACTCAACACACAACATACATAATTTTGCAGTAGCATCATCAGTGGACAACATACTCTAAACTGTAACTACCATTACCAAGTGAGAGTTGTAATCATGTAAAATAACATCTACAGCTAATGCACTTCAATTGAAATAAAAGAAAACACAAGGTGATGCACACCTATTTATCCTTAAGCAGCTGCTGCAACATTTAGCAGGTTGCTCCCTCCTGGACCAGCTGGTTAATAGCATCCCTAAACCTGAGGTAATTGTCCACGACTGCATTTCTTCTGACCCTTCCTCTACAGCAAAATAATAGAACTCAATACTTAGCAAAAAGAAACTGAAAAGGCATACATTGCCTCAAAATGTAGAAGCTAAAGCTGAAAGGAAGAGGTGGAAAAAACTAGATATAAACAACTATTTACCCTGGCTTGTAGGCTTCCCATACACAAATTTTTTGGCACTAGCCTCTTTCTTCCACCACGTCTCACATGAATATGGTACACAACATAGACCTAAAAGAAGTCAGCCACCAATCAATCCTTACTCACAAAATCGAATATGATGTACAATATAATATACTGGCCATAGAATCAAAAGAAAGGAACTCGAGAATAATGTTGTAAAGAGATAAGCATCTCGGAAATCTTTAGAACAGTGTCCGGGAACGTCACTGATGAGAGAGTATGATAAAAATATGTTACGTTAAGAATACAGGAATGTGTACACTGATATAAAAAAACATCCAATTGGACCGTAGATATGATAAACAAACAAATAAAAGGGAGAAGGGATACCAGCCATTTCCATGGCAGTGGAAACCAGCAACCTTCCCAGCTGGAGCCATGTACTCAACTCAACACACCCTTTTCTGCTAACAACAATCTTTCACCTAAATTCAACCCAACCTTGCTGAGAAATATTTAGCTTTTAGGATTCGAGTATTCTTCTTATTCACTAGAGCCAACATATTAATCCCAGCCAGCTCCGCATAGCTTTGCTGCATCAAATACAAACTATCAATATGACAAAATCATATCTGAAACTAAAACAAAAAACATACTTAGTTCATATACAGGTTTCAATATTGGCAGGTCAAGTAAAGATAAATCTAGTGTTGAGAACAATAAGTGTCAATCGATGTAATCCATGTGTGCAAATTAGGCATGAATCCCAAGCATAGTAAACTTTAATTCAACACTTAAACGAAGAACATGATGTGAGATATGTGGTGTGTATATGACTTACAAATCCATGGAGGATCTATACAAATCGCCACTGATTCCCTAGCTCTGCCACCCCCTACCTCCGCCCTAGCTCCACCACCTCCTAGCTCTACCATAGCTTTGCTAGAAACCCCCACCACCCGTTCCGGAAAGAACTGTGCGCCACCGCAGCCCTAGCTCTGCCACCTCTTACCACTGCCCTAGCTCCGCCACCTCCTAGCTCCACCAGAAACCCTATCTCCCACCGCACCACACCGCACCATGCCACTTTGCTGTTGCTGCTCTACAACCGCTCCAATTCACATTTGTTCCGCAAGTTCATCGCGCCGCTGCCACTGACTCATCTTCGCTCCGTCGCTGGGTGGAACCGACATTGCCCACACCAATCGAACCACCATTGCCCAAACCAGTCCAGCAGCGGCGAGGAGAATGAAGAAAGAATTTTGGGAAGAAAGAAAATGAAGAAATGAGGGTGAGGGTGTCCTTTTCAATTTTTTTTTGCACAGAGGTATAATAGTCATTTCACTTATTTCCAAAACCGGTGCTATTTTAAAATTTAACACCTTTTTTTTAAATACTAATGTTAGAATATTTTAAAAAAAATTGGTGTTAAATGAACACCGGTTTTAATAATTGGTATTAAAATTTTAAAAAAAACCCGGTGCTAAAAAACCGGTGCTAGAAGGAGATCCTTGTGGTAGTGAATTTGTATTGGGCTGAAGTTACAAGGTTATAATATTAGATTTTGCATTAAAATTTTATTTATAAATTCAAATATGAAAACCTATTACAATAATGAAATTTTAAAAATTATTATTATATTTATATGGAAATATTTCATAGTGTTCATACATGAAAAGTAAAGTAAGAGTTGATCGTTTATTAGTTAAGGTTATACATTTTTGTTAGTGTTTCTATATGGAATGTCAAGTAAGGGTTGATTGTTGATTAGTTAAGATATAACCATTTTATTAGTGTTTATGCATGGAATGTCAAGTAAAGGTTAATAATTGATTAGTTAAGTTATAACCATTTAATTAGTGTCAAGTAACCATTCATTTTTTAAGGTCAAACTTTTAATTAGTGTCTATGTATAGAAAGTCAAATAAGGGTTGACCGTTGATAAGTTAAGTCAAACATTTCATTAGTGTTTATGTATAATGACCCGCCTCCACTCGGGGGTCGATAATTGTAGCAAATTAATTGGAGCAAAGGCTGAGTAACTTAATGAACAGGCCGTCAAAGATAAAATTTATATTCTGCACCTAATTCACTACTATGCTACCGATAGGGTAGTTAGCGGTAAGTCATGTGAATGTCCACAGAGATACCAGGGCCTAAGAATCAATAAAACATAACCTCGTACGGGTCATCAATCCGTACGAGTGATAGGAATAATTAGTAAAGTAAACTACGGGGGGTGGGGTATTGGTTTTTCAATTATCAACTACAAAACATGAAGCAAAAAAAATTAATATAAGGCTAAACACTTGGGGAGTCATTTGCATAATATGGTTGATTTAATTCTTCAATCCTTGATTCCTTCACATAGAGATTTAGAAAAACCTAATAGTGTGCTCATAACAAGTGGTATGGTTGATAGCATATACTTCCCCGTACCTATCAGGTCGGGTGCGCTCGCAACCCTCCATCGACACCGCCATCGTAATTAGGGGAGTACAGCAAGGTTCAACCACTGTTGTATATTTGTTTCTCCCCTGTGCGATTACGTCCTGGGCATTCCACCATGAATGTTATACTCCCCGGGGAATGAATTAGGTAAAGGGTCGTGTGCACCTTATCTATGATACTAGGGCCTACTACAACCCTAGCTTGCTACTTTTCACTATCTCTACCGCAACCTATCAGATTACTTTACGTAATCAGCTAACATTGGTGTGATGACAAATAATCATAGTATTACTCAGATCCCTCAGGAACACACTCACACAGACATGTACTCCATAACCCATTAACACATCTAAGGTTTCTCTTGCCAATGGGGCATCAATATTTATGCTTATAATTTATCCCCAAGCTATAGAAACTACTCCATAGATATGGAATTCAAATGAAGATTGAATTCCATATCCTAGGATTAAAGAAAAATAAAAAGAAAAGAAAAGAAAGAGGATAGAGTGTTTCTCTCTCTAAGTTGTTCTCCCAATTACAATATGAACTCTAAAAATGATCTCCCTCATTCTTAACCTAGTAAACTAAGGATATATCTATATTAGTGGGGGATTGGGCCTAAAAATATGTCTAAAATAGGCCCAAAATGTGTAAAACCCTAATCAGATGTCGCCTGATGCGAACGGCCGCAGATGGCACAGTCCACGCCATGTACTTTTTCCTAGCTAGCGCGGGCCGCTAGATCAAGCATGGGCCACATTGAGTCATCTGGTGCAGGACGTTGCGTCTGGCACAGGCTACCACTTTGTGCATGTGTGGGCCGCTATATCTGGCATGGTTTACATCAACTCCCTTGGCATAAGTCATCGTCAGCAGCCTCGGTTTTGAGCTTCTTATTTGTGGGATGGGGCCCTTCGTGCGGACCATCGTCAGAAATCTTGCTTTGCCAGCTCAGCACGGGCCGTTTGATTTGCACACCCAACTGGCTAGTCTCGACATTTCGCTGTTGGAACGGCGCAGGCCATCGTAAATAGGATGGTCTGTGCCCATACGTACCAAATTTTGAGTGAAGATTGAAACATGTGCGCGCACCCTGTGGAGTTTGGCGCGGTCTGTGCCATGTCCTTGTGTCGCATCATTTGGCGCGGGCCATTGGTGCCGCCCATGAGCGGTCTGCGCTGACCCATGGAACCTTGGTCAGCTGAACTTCTTTCTTTTGCTACAGTGAACCGTTACTCTGATTTTAGAGTTTTAGTAGTCAATTTTATAGTGCCCGAGAAGATAAATAAAATGAAATCAACCATGAAGGATATTTCTTCTTGAATAATTCTCACACATGGTACAACTCATCAAACCACGATTCACCGTTTCTTCGTTGGCTGCTTTGAACATCATTGCCACCTATCTTTGGCTCCAATATTCTTATACCATGCATTAAAGTGCATGGCCTTCTTCTACTACCATTCTAGTGTGAATAGCCTTTGATCTCTTCTACCATCCTTGCGAACGACTTTCAATATCTTCTACCACCTTTCCAAAAAGCTTTCACATAGAATGTGATGAAAAAGTACCCACGGGCAACCTAATAAGGATGATAACAAGGAATATATAAGAGCTCATGGATACAAGATATCCATTAGTACCAATTAAGTCTACAAAACACGGGATTCAGACAAGAAAGCCAAACATGGCCATTGGGAGGCCGTTGTCGTGCCTCTCAAAGTTAATATTTATAAGCCCTAAATGCTTACTATCTACAACTAAGTAGATAGGCAAGCCAGGGTCGTCCACGAAGAAGGGGGATTTTCTTAACCGTTTAGACACAAAAGGTTGCTATTAAGCTAGGAGTAGATATATATACATATATATATATACATATGAAAGCATGTAAATGGGGGGTTTTGTTATTTGGTTGTCCTATGCTGTGAAAGTTAAAAGACAAGACAACTAGCAAAGTCAAGCAACTATGCTAAATCATCAAACAAAACTAAGAAAAAAGGGTAACACTACAAAAGATAAAGCCTTGGGGGCAATCGATATCCACTTCCAAACCTAATATAGATCATTGAACCATTCACTCATCCTATCACATTTTTTACCTATTGATGTACTTATCTAGCAAGAATCACCACACATTATGCACAAGAAGTTCTAAGTTCATGTTCTTAGATTTTCATGCAAAGAAGCTGAGGAATTTGTCACTTTCCTAACTTCCTAACACTTAAATCATGCAAACACTTCCAATTCTCAAAGAACCCATAGCATAAATGAAGTAACACATAGCATTAAGAACACATGAATGCTAAATAACAAAGGCTTCAAGAATGAGCAAAACAATCTATTCACTACTTCCACTACTTGTTGTGAAGATAAATCTTCTATCCTTCTTAGATAGTAGTTTGCAAGAGTGAATTTGACATCTCTTGTCAAACCTCACCAGTGACTCCCTTAGTACTAAGAGTATCTCATTGATGGCATTGAGCACGAAGAACGAACAAGCTTGCCAACACTTATAAACACTACACCGTGTCTAAGCATTTAACCAATTCATGCATTTATACAAGATTAGTCAAGAACGATCGACATTCAGAGACTTCTATCATTTGCTACCTAAAACAAACATGAAAACGAGTTCGACATCATCACATTCATCTAGCAATTATTAACACACCAACATCATTTAAGAAGCTCTAATTCATGCTCTTGTATTCCACATTAAAAGAAGGGAGAATTAGCTACTTTCTCCCAACCCTAACAAGTAATCATACAAGCAATTCATACACTTAAGCTTCCAACAACATTAATGACATTAACAATTCACACTCAAAGCTCAATAAATGCATAATAGCAAAACAACTAAATAGATAGATATGGTTCTTACTACATAGAAATCAAAGCTTCAATCCATTGCTCCCAAGATAAAACTAAGCTAGATAATTAAAAGACATGATTAACCTACAAAAACTAAGATAAGAAGGAAATAAAAACTAGGGTTTGAACCCAGAATAATCGTAGGAAGAAGGAGGGCCTCAAGAGGAGAGGATAAGGTGAGTATTTATAGTACAAAAAGAAATAGGGATTTCAAGCCATATGTCCATCGCGAGCCACGATAGGCTCGCAATGAGCTCATGACAGACTCCATTTCCAACAGCTTGATGTCTTTCCTCTTTTTGTTTCACATCCTCCTCTTCTCTTCACTTCTTCGATTCTTCAAATCTTCAAAAGCTCAAATACAAGTCTTCAAATCTTCAAATATTCAAAGGTATTCTTCAAAGTCTTCAAACAAATTACCTTTTCACGCAAAATTCTCTAGAAACGTAATAAAAGCGTAAAAGTCGCTTTTAACCCTCCTTAGAGAATTTCAAGGCAAAATGTCACATTTAGAGCACAAAAGTGTACAAAAGTGAACCCTAAAAGTCCTAATATAACTATATAAAATGGGCACATCAGCCATCTAAACCCCTTGTCACTTAAACTCAACTAATACTAGCAATCTACCACATAAAAAAGCTAATAACTATGTTGAATGCAATAGCTAACACATGCATAATAAAGCATAGTTATTAATGCATCGAGGAAATCCAAGATTGAAAACTCCTTAAGATCTCACTACTCCCTCCCCTACACTTAATCGATGCATAGTTCTCAATGCAACAACAACCATGTAAAAACTTAAGTGAGGTTGGGAGAAATAGTGACACTTACTCTTGCGGCCCCGGAGGGCCTTCCTCCTCGTCATGACTAGTGCTACTCCTCTTAATGTATCTCGTTGCTTGAACCGCAGCCTTAATGCAATCTATCCTCATACTAAGTTCCTCCACTTGCATCCCCACCCCTCCTATCGTTTGGACTACCTCTTGAAACACTAGGGTAGATCTCAAAAGTTGATCCCCAAGTGCATGGTGTTGGTCAATGATGTTTTTGGATAGGTGAGAGCGGCTAGGATTTGCTCTTGAAGAGGTCTCACTCTCAACCTCCTCAACGTGTATCTCCGGAGTGGCTAATACTCTGTAGAACTCTCTCTCTCTCTCAGAGCATAGGTCTGGCTCAATCAATAGGTCACCAAAACATTTGTCATGGTTGATGGCGATGGGCTCTGGCTAAGGAAGTACATGAAGCTACAAGTACTCACTCCACCATAAAGCCAGTGTGCTTCATTTTTGTGTGTGTTAACCATTGCATCCAACATATTTTTTACCTTGTTTTGTTTGGCGGATTGCTATTATTAGTTGAGTTTACGTGACAAGGGGTTTGGACGGCCATATTTTGTTTTCTTGTCTAAACCCCGCATTTTGTAGACTTAATTAGTACAAATGGACATCTTGTATCCACGGGCTTGTAGATCTTCCATGTGATTATCTTTAGTAGGTTTCCCGTGAGTACTTTTTGGTTACATTCTATGTTAAGGCCGTTTGTAAGGGCGGTATAAGATATTAAAGGTCGTTCACAAGGACGGTAGAAGAGAGTGAATGCCATTAACCTCTAGAATGGTTAAAGATAGAGGCCACGGACATTAAATCATGGTAATATAAGAATGGAGCCAAGGATTAATGGTATTGGAGTTCAAAATGCCCAAGGGAGAAACAGTGAATCATGGTCCACTAAGTTGCGCCAGACTCTGAGAACAATCTAAGAAGAATTAGCCTTCAAGGTTGATTTCATTGGATTTTTCTTCTCGAGCACTATAAAATCAACTAGTAGAACTCTCAAATAAGACTAATGGTTCATCCGTAGCGAAGGAAAGAAGTTCAGTCGGCCAAGGCACAAAAAGGTCACTGCGAGTCGTTCATGGATGGAACCAATGGCCCGTGCCAAAGGAGTCATCCTGTACCTAAGGGATCAACACGGGGGCATGGAATGACACACCAAACTCAATGGGCCATGCCAAAGTTTGGAGAAAAATGCCTTTCCAGATGATGGGCTGCACCAAACGATGCGGACCGCGATTACTACTAAGCTACATGTGGGGTTGTTATTGGCAAGACCGGGTTTGTCCACTGAGATTGTAGATGTCTAATAGCCAATGATGCAAAACCTTGTACAGGTCATCAATATGTCTATGTGCTAGAAATAGCTAAGTATTGCAAAATGAGAGTTTCTGGGTTTTTCATTTAACAACTACGAACATAATAAATAACACAAGAGAAAAACTATATATGCAAGCACTTGGGGAATATTTTTGTAACATGATTGATTAAATATTTTAATCCTTGATCCATCACATACAAGATATTAAAGCCTATTTTAGTGTTCATAACATGTGGTGCGGTCGATGACTAGCACTTCCCCATACCTGTCATGTAGGGTTTTTGCAATCTCCCATCGGCACCGCCTTAGTAATAACAGGAGTTCAAAAACAACCTTGATGTTGTGCTGATCTGTTTCTCTTCCATACAATTACATCCCAAGCACTACACCATGAATGCTTTATGTCAAGGCTTAAAAAGGAAAACGAGGATAGGCATCTTATCAATGGCACTAGGGTAGCTAAACCCTAGTTTTGATAAAGGCTTTCTCTACTCGTAACCTTTTGGACCAACTTGCCAGCTAAGACTGGTGTGCTGTCATCATAACGGTAAAGCTTGGAAAAGACCTGTATACACACACACCCACGTCGTCGTTACCCATATCACATCCAGTAGAGTGTGTGTGCTAATAGAGTGTATCTTCCATACAATTCAAACCATTCAAGAAAAATCCAACATAATATTATAAACTCATAGAAATAGGTGGATCTAAGGAATCTCACAAAACATAAATTAAATCATGAATACAAATATTATCCCCTAGATATCAAACTAATACCTAAGAATTGAACCCAAATATTTCATTTGACTCAATGCCTTTGGGCAAAGCAAAAGTAAAAAAGATTAAAAGAAAAATTTCTACAGAGAATGAGAAGCTTATTTCTCCCTCTACCCTACTTTAGAAATATAAAATCTGAACCTCCCCCCAACCCCTAGTAGACAAATTTACATATATATATATATAGGGAATTATGCCTAAAAAGAGGCCAAAAGCCCTAGCAGCCACAAACGACACGGGGTGGCATTTGGCACGGCTTGTGTTGACCAAGGTACCCTCGTGCTGGCACGGGACATCAGTCTTGGCACGGCCCATGGCCTCATGCCAGCACGGGCCATCGGTGGTATCACGAGCTATGAGCCTCATGCTGGCGTGGTCCATGTCAACAAGCACAGGCCGTCGGCTGTGACCTAATTTTAATCTTCTGATATGCACCTCGTGTTCTTTGGCATAGGCTGTCAATTGAATCCTTATTTTTCTCAGTATCATAGCACGGGCCATGTCATTCTTCATACCCCTTGGGCTGGTCTTGGCATTTGTAACCTAAAACAATGTGGACTGTGTGAAATGGAATGGTGCGCGCACATACTTAGAAAATTTGGAGTTAAAAGAAGACATGTGGCACACGGCCGACTGGAATTAACACAGTCCATGCTGGGGATTGTGACAACTCATGTTGGTTGGAATGAATCTTTTTGAAGACCCATGACACAAGCCGTGTTCCTTGGTACCGGTCATCATAAGTCTAGCCCTCGTGCTGGCTTTGTGCAGTTTGTGCTTGCCGTGGCTGGTTTGGCCTGTTGACTTGTTTACTCCACTACGAATGAACTTTTGGTCCAATTTGAGAGTTCTTGTATTTAGTTTTATAGTGCTCGAGAAGATGAATCCAATGATGCCATCTTCAAAGGATTACTCTTCTTGGATATTTCTCAGAAATTTGTGCAACGCTCGGACAACAATTCCTCCGCTTCTTCCTTGGGCTCTTTCAACTTCAAATCCTCCTTTTTTGGGCGAATTCCATCTACTACCATGCTTTAGAGTCTGTGGCCTTCAATATACTACATTCGTTATGAATTGACTTCAATATCTTCTACCATCCTTGCGAATGGCCTTCTACAAAGATGGCAAAAAGTACCCACGAGCAACCTATTAATGAGATCACAATGGAAGATCAAAATTTGGGAGGTCGTCGTCGTACCTATCAAAGTTATAATTTATAAGCCCTTTATGCTTACTAGATACAATTTAATATATAGTGGAAAATCGGTGTCGTCCATGGAGAAGAGGGATTTTCTTAAGCATTTAAACATAAAAGGTTGATATTATGCTATAAGTAAATATATATATATATAGATATACAAAAGCAAGTACATGTGGAGGTTTGGTTTGTTTGTTTTCCTAAGTTATGAAAGTAAAAGAGAAAACAACTAGCGAAGTTAAGTAACTATGCTAATCATCAAGCAAACTAAGAAAAAGGGTAAAAACTACAAAAGACAAAGCCTTGGGGGCAATTAATATCCACTTCCAAACCTAATGTAGATCATTGAACCATTCACTCATTCTATCACATTTGTTACCAATCAGGAATGCTAAAACTTCCCATTCGAAGATCAACATTCATTCATTGTTAATAGTAATTTGCAAATACAAACGACGACTATTTGCAAACCTCAATGATAATCACTTTAGGCAAACCACACCATAAATGATTTCATCAACAACATTATACTCGAAGAACCATAGATTTGATAACAACAAGCCTTCTACCAAAGACATAGCCATTTAACCAAACCTAGAATTCATTAGGCTAAACCTAGAACAACCCACATTCAAGATTCAACCTTTCATTGCAGTTGTAGGATAAATATGAGAACAATCCACACTAACATACTTATCGAGCAATAATTACAACACATTATACACTAGAAGTTCTAAGTCCATGTTCTCAGCTTTCATGACAAATGACTTAAGAAATTTGCAACTTTCATAACACCCTAACACTTAAATCATACAAACCCTTCATATTTTAAAACAACCCATGATATAAATAAAGTAAAACATCACATTAAAACACATGAATGCTTCAAGATAGAGTGATAAAGGTTCTTACTACATAGGTATGGAAGCTTCAATAAATTTCTCCCAAGATTAAACTAACCTAGATAATGAAAAGACATGATTAATCTACCAAAACTAAGAAAAGAAAGAAAGGAAAACTAGGGTTTTAAACCCAGAAAATTGCAGGAAGAAGAAGGGAGCTAAAGAGGAGAGGACAGGATTTAGTATTTATAGTACAAAAAAGTAAGAAAGTTTCTGGCCACCCATCCGTCGCGACTTATGACCAATCCATCCCGAGTCGCAACCGGGCCCAGTTTCAGCATCCTCATTTCTTTCTTCTTTTTGTTTCAAGTTCTCCTCTCCACTTCACTTATCTTCAATTCTTCAAGTCTTCAAAAGCTCAAATGCAAGTCTTCAAATCTTCAAATATTCAAAGGTAATCTTCAAAGTTTTCAAAAAAATTTCCTTGTCACACAAAATTCTCTAGAAAAGTAATAAAAGCGTAAAATTTGATTTTACCTCTCCTTAGGGAATTCCAAGCCAAAATGCCACATCTAGAGCACAAAAGTGTACAAAACTGAATTCTAAAAGTCCTTATATAACCATATAAAATTGGCACATCAAAGATATAGGTGCCCTTGGATACAAGGTTTCCATTAGTATCAACTAAGTTCGCAAATTGAGGAATTTAGACACGAAAACCAAACGTGGTTATCTAAAACATGTGTCTTATAAACCCAACTAAAACTAGCAATCCAACAAGTGAAACATGCCAACTATTATGTCGAATTCATTGGTTAACACATGCAATAAGTTGCACATCAGCAATGGCCACTTGAAAATAGCCCGAGTGTCCATCCAAGAAGCAATAGAATGGATGACTTTCTAGCCTCTCTAGTTTGATCAATGAACAACAATGGTAAGTTATCTTTTCAGGTTACTTTATTTAGCCTTCGATAGTCAATGAAAATGAGCCACCCATTTTGGACACGAGTGAGCACCATTTCACCCCTTTCATCCTCAACTACCGCCATCCTCTTTTCTTCAGCACCATTTGAGTCTGGCTCACCCACTTACTATACGAAATTGTATAAATCAACCCCCCTGGAAGCAATTTGAGGATGTCTTCTTTCACCACCTCCATCATAGACAGGTTTAGCTGGCATTGGGGATGTCACACAAGGTTTGCATCATTCTCCAACAAAATCTGATGCATGTAAGTGGATGGATTTATGCCCATGATATCGGCAATAGTCCATCCAATTGACTCCTTATGTTACCGCAACACCACTATTGGCTTATCCTCTTGCTCTTGGGTGAGCCTAATTGAAATGATAACCAGTAGTGTCTCCCATTCCCCAAGAAATGCATACTTGAGGTCACTTGGCAAAGATCTTAGTGCAACAATCGGGGCTATCACAAGAGATGAGAGGAATTTCAATTTCTTGGGCTTCTCGAAAGATACAACTCTTCAAGAATGCTCAAATCCTCACAGCTTTACTTCAAGTTAGTGCTCATAGATATATAAAGCATACATCTTCAACATTATTTTATAAAGAAACTAACAAGGAATCATCACCACTTAATTCAAAAACATCTTGCACAACATTCTCCACAATATTCATAGCATGGCAAGAGTGTTCCTCAATAGGATATTCCATAGAACCATTTATGTTAAATTCTACTTTAATCCCATAAAATTGCAAGGCGAGGGTACCATGATGCACATCAATTATCATCCTTGAAGTTTACAAAAATGGCCTCCCCAACAAAATAGGGGCAACATTTTTACCATGCTCCATGTAAAGGACAAAAAAATCCATGGGGAATATTAAGGAATCCACCTTAACTAACACATCCTACGACAATACCCTTAGGGCATGCACTAGAACGATGGGCTAATTGTATTACCACCCCAGTTTTGTGCAAAGTACCTAGATTCAGGCTTTCATACAAAGAGTGAGTAATCACATTTATTGAGGCACCTAAGCCAAGCATGTCTTTTTCAAAATATGTATTTCCTATCATTCAATGGATTTTTAACATGCTGGGTCAATTCACTTAGGAGGTAATTACTTTTTGTACAAAGCGAAGACATGTTCATTTTTCCCACTCGTGAATTTATTCTTTACTCTTTATTTTCTATTCACAACACACAATTCCTTAAGAAATTTAGCATATCTAATAATTTAGTTAATGGTATTCAAAGGAGGGATATTTACCTCATATCTACAAAATACTTCGTAGATGTCCTTTTTGTCCTCATTCCTTCATTAATCTTTCAAAGCTTCCGAAAAAGGTGGTTTCGGCACATAGAAAGGTGCTTCTGCCATATTTTGTTTCTTGTGTGGAGGGAATGATAGCTCGGGATTGGAGTCCATTTTTCAATGAAGACTTCATCCTCAATCTCAATCACCTTTCACCTTGATCATAGGGATTATCTTAAAGCATTTGGAATTGTGGTTGAGGGGGTACGTATTGTTGTTGAGGAGGCCATATGGTTGAGCATTTTCTCCTTGCGCATTTCCATACCAAAGGTTTGGATGATCCCTCCAATTGGCATTGTAAGGCCTATTTTGGTATACTTAACCCCCTTGAAAGCATTGGTTTCCTTGATAACCTTTCCCTCTTTGATATCCCATTGCACTCGCATCCTCGACATTGTCATCTTGCAAATGAGGACAAGTGTCTATAGGATGCTCCAATGAAGAAATTTCACATGACTTCACATGCCAGACATTTTTGGACTTAGTCATTAAAAACTTAACCATAAAAGTGAGGGCCAACATTTGATCCTAAAGCTTTTCATTTTTGGAACTAGCACTTGTGTTGTTCAAGTTTTGCCTGCTAAGATTGGACCTTGAACTAAAAGTCCTTGAATCCTTGACCAACTCTTCATATAGCTCCATAGATTCCCCTAAAAACTTGTTTCCAATGGATCCACCACAAGCTCCCTTCAATAGTGTTTGCTCCTCGTTGAGTTGACCATTGTAGAAGTAGTACACAAGTCTCCTTCTGAGTAGCCAAGGTGTAGGCAACTCAAAAGGAGCTTCTTGAACCTTTCCCAATAGTAATAAAATGACTCTTTAGGCCATTGGAGAATGTTTCTAGTTTCCTTCTTCAAAGTGGCGGACTTGGAGGCCGGTAAGTACTTGGCAAGGAACTTCCTCTTCAAATCAATCCATGAGTTGATACTCCCGAAAGGAAGATAATGAAGCCAATCCCTTGTCGAATCTCTAAAGGAAAATGGGAATGCCTTCAACATGTAGAGCTTCTCATCTACTCCCTCGAGAATCATACCATAACACACCATATAGAAGTTGGAGATATGGTTGTTAGGATCTCCCCCTGCCTACCAAGAAATGATGGTAGCAAGTGTATCAATCAGGATTTTAGTTCAAAGTGCCCATTAGGCCCAACCGCTGGATTAGTGATGCACATCAGTTGTTGCTCAAGGTTGGAAGCCATAGTTTCCCTCAAAGGAACATGACCTTCTTAAAGGTAAGGGGGCTGGATGCCCTCCTTCGTAATTCTCATATTGGTGCTCCATAGAAGTAGTGGGTTCCTCAAAATGGTCACTAGAGGGGGTGTTATTCACACTTTCTAAAGAAAGCCTTCTAGCCCTCTTAAGGTTTAATTCTAACTTAGGGTCGTAGAGTAGGGGTTCTTTTGAAGAGGGTTGCGTACGAAACACAAAGAACTTGAAATATACGTGGCACTTATGTATGCTAGTGGCCGAGGAGGTGGCACTAATGTATGCTAGTGGAGTCATCATCCATGTCTTCTTACTAAATATTACTACAAGCTCTCTCACATATCACGTGATGACGATTCCAATTCCTCAGATACAGCTCATCCACTGCACTTTTAGCAATATAATGCTGCTTCTAATTGGTACATGGACTCGGAGGCTACCAATCACATGACTTCTTGTACATCAAACTTGAACTACGTCACTCCTTATAAAGGTAATCGTTGTATTTATTTTGGCAATGGTTTTTCTTTTCATATTGACCCACCTCCACCCGAGGTTGTTAATTGTAGCTAATTAACTTGAGCAAAGGCTGAGAAGGTCAAAGATAAAATTTGTAATTCTGCACTTATTTTAACTGCTACGCTACCTAAAGGGTAGATAGCGACAAGCCCCGAGTTTGTCCAAAGAGATGCTAGGGCTCAAGTATCAAGTAAAAAAACACAACCTTGTATGGGTCGTCAATCTGTACGAGTGAAAGGAATAACAAGTAAATGCAAACAATGTGGGGGGAGGGGGGTTGGATTGTCATATTTTCAACTACGGAGCATAAAGTAAAACAAGAAGTAATCTAATTAAGCTAAGCACATGGGGAATCTTTGCACAACTTGATTAACCTAATTTTTCAATCATTGATTCATTCACATGCAAGATTTACTAGGCAAGCTAATATTATGTTCACAACACGTGGTGTGGCTGATGGTATACACTTCCCCGTACCTGTCACGTCGGGTGCGCTCACAACCCTCTATTGACGCTGCCATCGTAATTAGGTGAGTACAACATGGTCCAACCATTGTTGTAGGTATGTTTCTCCCTCGTACGATTATGTCTCGGGCTTCCACACAAATGCACAGCTTCCCTCGCGTCCTATCAACTAGGCCTAAAGGTCGTTGGCACCTTATCTATGATCTAAGGTCTCTCACACCCTAGCTTGCTACTTTTTCACTATCTCAACCCATAACCTATTGGAAAATTTTACGTAATCAGCTAAGACATATTCCCTAGAAATAAGTAAGAGTAATACTTGGGTCTTCCGTGTACACACTCACGCAGACACAACGTACTCCCTTACCCATTCTAACATCCAGGTTCTCTTCCCAAGGGGCATCAATAAATGCACCGTACATGAATATAGCCCAAAGTGTGTGCTTGTATGTGGTGTAATATTCATGCATTTAGAACATTTAAGAACAATCATAATAATATCATAAACACAAATAATAGGATGAATCTAATGAATCTCAAAAAACATAGAGTTAAACATGCGTTACAATTATCCCCAAGCTATGGAAACTACTCCATAGTCAAGGAATTCAAATATAGTTTTGATTTCCACATCTAGGATGAACACACAATTAAAAGAAAATAATGGAAAAAAAGAGAGTGTTTCACTCTCTAAAAGTTCTCTCCTAATGATCCAATCTAATTTGTACATGATTAACCTAGTAGACTAAGATCATATATATAAGATAAAGGGATAAGGGATAGGGCCTAAAAGAGGTAAACAATGCTAAAACCCTAGTTCAGCCACCGCCTGGTGCAGTTCGTCGTAGATGGCATGGTCCGCACCAAGTACATATCGTGGGATACACGATCACTCGCATGCTATGGTTCTTCATTGGCATGGGGTGCTTGATCTAGCATGGGTTGTGGCGCAAGGTTCTATGGCATAGGCCGTATTAAGGAAGCACAATTTGCTCATATATTTAGCGTGGGGTGCATGCCTTGGTACGGGACGTGGTTAATGTGTCTATTCTATATGCATATCTTAGTACTATTTTGGGTCACTTTTGTGCTTTTTTATTATCGAGAGCTTGTGTTTTAGCTTGAAATTCTCTTAGGGGGGGTAAGAGCAACTTTATGCTCTTTTACCTCTTCTAAGCGGATTTTGTGTGACAAGGGAATAACACGGAGGCAATGAAGACCGGAGGCCATTGAAGACCACACTTTCGAAGACTTTCGAAGACATGAAGACTGGAAGCCATTGAAGGCCATTTTTGGAGCCATTGAAGACTTGGAGATTGAGAGGAATGACTATGAAGATAACTACATGCCACAAGAAGAAGAAAAAGACACGATGCAAAATTTTGGCACCCATCGCGAGTCGCGATGGCCTCATCACGAGACCGTCGCGAGTCGTGACAAGCCGTCGTGAGTTGCGACCAACGGGTAGCCAGAATTTCACCTTATCTTCTTTGTACTATAAATAACACTCTCTTTCCTCTTATTCAAACTCTTCTGTATCTGCGATTTCAGTACTTTTCCAAACCCTTTTTCTTCCATTTTTCATCTTTGAATTCTCTTGTTTTTATGATTAGTTGTTTAGCATTGATTAGCATGAACTCTTGTAGTTAATCTATCTCTTGGGAGCAATTGAGTAAGGCTTCCAAGCCCATGTCTTAAGAACAATTTGTAGCTTATTTATTGCTCTTACTATTGTGCCTTTATGGAGCATTGAATGTGTTTGTTGATATCATTAATGTTATTGAAAGCTTGAGCATATGAAATACTTGTATGAATTGCTTACTAGGGTTTGGGGGAAGTGGGTTGATTTCCCCCCTTTCTTGATAGGAATCTATGAGTATGATTTAGAGCTTTTGATTATATTGATGGATTGATAATTGCTAGGTGAATATGATAATGTTGAACTCTTTGTCATTTTTTCACTTGTAGCAAATGAGAGAAGTCTATGAATGTTGATCGTTCTTGACCAATCTTGTGTAAATGCATAAATCGGCTAAATGCTCAGACACGGTGTAGTGTTTATAACTGTTGCCGAGCTTGTTGATTCTTCGTGCTAAATGCCATTAATGGGATACCTTGAGTCATGTTTCGACTACGGGAGTCGTTGGTGAGGTTTGACAAGAGATGTCGAATTCACTCTTGCAAACTACTATCTAAGAAGGATAAAAATTTAGCATTCACAACAAGTAGTGAAAGTAGTAAATAAGTTGCATGTTCAATGATGGATAAGAGGTTTGGAAGTGGAAGTCAATTGCGCCCAAGGTTCCGTAAATTGTTATTTTCATCCTATCTATAGTTGTATTGCATGATTAGCATCGTTCTCTTGCTTTGCTAGTTGTTGTACTTTAATTTGTTAACTTAGGATCAAACCAACCAAAACCCCCCCCCCCCTTATTTACATGTTTTTATACGTATCTATGTATGTAAGTGCTTAGTATGTTTTCTCCTATATATGTTTAAAACACTTGAAAAGATCCCTCTTCTCGTGGACGACCCCGACTTGCCATTATCTACTTAATTGTAGATAGGAAGCATTTAGGGCTTAAAAGTATTAACTTTTAGATGTACAGCGATGACCTCCCAAATTTTGGCGCCGTTGTCGGGGAGGAGGCATTTATTTTTAAGTGTTTGGGCTTTGTACAATTTGAATCCGAATAGATTGTGGGATTCCATTTTTCTTCATTCTAAGCGTCTTAGTGGTACACTTCTTCACTCTATTGAGCCTTAATTGTGATTATGAATGTATATTCTACTTATTGGATATTGTGTAGATTGTGTGTTATGCCTTAGGAAATTAAATCATTGGATCTTGGTTGATTGTAGTGAATATGTTGTGCTTGCAGTTTTATTTTATGGGTATTGTGTGCATATTCTGCAATTGCGGTGTAGACTGTATATTTTCTAGTGCGGTTTTGACTGTATTATGCCTACTTGGTTTTGGAATGTGTGCATTCGTGTTACTTTAGCTGAGAGTAGATGGTGACTTATATCGAATTTGAGGTATGTTGGCCCTTGATTAAACATAGTTGTTATTGGGATAAAGTGTTATTGTGCTTTGCAATGTTATATTGTTTAGAGTAGCTTGGCCATGGACGTAGATGTTAACATTGTGAATGTACTAATGATGGCTAAACTGGTTGAGCATAACTGTGATTTTGAAATATAGCATATTAATTTCAAATATGTGAGAACTTCATGGATTTGATGATATGGGCTTGTTGGACATAATGTGGATTGTATATGCAATTGCGATTAGGACTTGAACTAGTTGAGTTGATTTTTATTTGGCCTGTGATGATGAACTAGTTTAAGATTGGTTATAGATTTTCCATATTGCATATACATATATTCCTTTGTGTTTGACTTGTTTGCTGTGATTGATAGATATGGCCCCCTAGAAGAGATCTAGGGCTCCCTCACGAGATGAGCGTACTGCCGCTCCACCTCCACCTTCTTTACCGGCTTCGGAATCCAGCCCTATACCTCCCCCTACGGATAGGTACATGGGTTTGACCCGGATCACCAGGTCCTATGCGGAGAGATGGGAGGCCCTAGAGAAGCGCCAGCTTAAAGAGACTAGTTTTGTCGATGTGCCTACATTGGATGTCCTCGGCCTCACTCAGCTTGTAAGATGCCTCCTTGCCAAAGGGGGAATGGAAAGATTTATGAGTAAGAGTGTGCCCTCTTACCGGAGGTATACATTGGAGTTCTTGTCCACAGTCCGTATGAGCAGCATGAGGGGTGATCAACCCTGCGAGAGGTACATTGCCTTTCACTTAGATGACATATCTTGGCAACTGACCATCTCACAGATTGAGGAGGCCTTTGGTTTTGACACCGCCGAGATATGGACCAGACTGGACCCACAGGCCCAAGAGCGATCAATTGAGGATGACATGCAGTTTTGGAATGTCATCAATATGAGGCTGAAGAACTCCCACGACAAGACTAGCGCCATTATCCACCCTGCACTCTATTATGTGTACCGACTCTTGGCTGGCACGGCACTTTGCTCCGCGGAGCCGACGAATGTGCCAGACAATGACACTCACTTTCTTTGGCACTTAATGAGTGAGGGGCTAGGATATGGGCTGTGGGCAGAGCTATGGATGAAGAGAATTGTGTAGGTGGCAGGAAAGCCCAAGGGGAAGATCATGGTTGGAGGGATAATAGGCCTTTTAGCAGAGTACTTGGGACTAGTCCCTTCGGCCGACTTTCCACGCTTAGGGAGACGGACGTCTTATCTGATCACCGTTGAGTGGCTAGTTCAATTTGAGATGCTCAGTGTCACACAGACCACGGGGCTCTTCCATTGGTTATACGGTGCGAGGAAGGTCACATTCATGGCACTTCCTCATCAGAGAATGAAGCTGGAGTTCGACACACCTCTGGGAGATTTGGCAATCTCACCAGACTCCTTATGTACAGATGAGTTCCAGCGCGAGCTCTGCGACCTCAGGCCAGCTCCTATCCAACGTGACGATAGCACCCTACCTTCCTCTAAGCAGCAGCAACAACACTCTACACAGCCTCCACCAGAGACGGAGGCTATGCAGGAGGATGATGCTCCACCTCACGATTCCCAGCCTCCGCCAGACTTCTATGAGCGGATGATACAGGCCATGCATAATGGTTTCCACTGACAGGACAGCATGATTTTGGAGCACAATGTATTTTGTCTCCCAGGCTTTGATTGATATGGATGAGGAGATTGACCATTTGTCGGCTCACATCCATGAATTGCAGTCCCAGTCAGGCGATGTTTCAGGCCCTGATCCAAGAGCGGAGAGGTGGAGAGCAAGGAGGCAGAGGAGCACAGAGTGGCTAGCACAGTACCAGCACCGCTACTTCGGCGGTGGCCCTTCTTCCTCACGGCATTAATTGTGTGAGCACCACATCTTTACCCTTCCCATACATCACTTTGTACGGTTTTTCCCTATTGTCTACATTGAGGGAAATGTAGTTTCCTAAGTATGGGGAGGGGTATCTACTATTCTGAGGTGATTAGGGTTGGAGATACTTTTGCACAAACTCTTCTGTTTTGTTTTGGATATTATTTTTCTTTTAATGTACTTGGATAATATTGGTTTTGATATTTTTCTTAACCTTCACATTTGGAAAGCAATTAGCTACTTTTTGGATTGGAGACACGTGAAAAATAATTGGAAAAAAACAAAAAAAAAGAAGAAAAAAAAGAAGAAAAAAGAATCCCGCTAAGTTGAAAACCCGAGAGGGCAACTTAGGCAACATTGGGGGCTCGAATAGGTCAAAAACCCGAAAGGGTGAGCTAGGCAAAAATGAGAGGCTAAATGTGCGGAAAAAGGTGAGATGTGAGTCAAAGAAACATGATGTGTGGCTAGGATGAAAACCCGAAAGGGCTCCTAGGCAAAATGAGAGAAAATGAGAGAAATTGAAAAAAAAAAGAAGTTAAGTGTTTACTCATTTGCTGGTGTTGGAGTCATAAGGTTGCAGTGACCACACGGATGGATCGGGTAGCTCGGCATTTTGAGGACCTTTTGGGAATGAAAACTTTTAGCTGGAAAAGACAGAGTAAGTTATGAAATTCTTGATCATTAATATGCTTCGTTTTTAGGTTGATATATTGATGTAAAGTGGAGCATGTTTTTTGAACCTTATACATACTTTTGGCTTCATCTTTTATCATTGGATTTGGGATTATCAATTCGGGATTTGGAGATGTCTTGGGGAAATTAATGAATTGGTGGGATGATATGGTTTGGGTAGATTTAGGAATAGGGGTTGTGGGAAACTTCTCATTTGACTTTAACATTGTGATGAGTGATATTGAGAGTTTTGTGAGGTATTAATTTGGGGGATTAGTAGTTAGGATGTGGATATATCATTTCCTTCGTATGCTTGGATCTTTTCTTACTCGAGAGCGAGTAGGGTTCAAGTGTGGGGAGGCTTGATGTGTCCATTTTATATGCATATCTTAGTACTATTTTGGGTCACTTTTGTGCTTTTTTATTATCGAGAGCTTGTGTTTTACCTTGAAATTCTCTTGGAGGGGGGGTAAGAACAACTTTATGCTCTTTTACCTCTTCTAAGTGGATTTTGTGTGACAAGGGAATAACACGGAGGCAACAAGACCGGGGGCCATTGAAGACCACACTTTCGAAGACTTTTGAAGACTTGCTTTGAAGACATGAAGACCAGAGGCCATTGAAGACCATTTTTGGAGTCATTGAAGACTTGGAGATTGAGAGGAATGACTATAAAGATGACTACATGCCACAAGAAGAAGAAAAGGACACGATGCAAAATTCTGGCACCCGTCGCGAGTCGCGATGGCCTCGTCGCGAGACCGTCGCGAGTTACAACAAGCTGTCGCGAGTTACAACAAGCTGTCGCGAGTCGCGACCAACGGGTGGCCAGAATTTCACCTTATCTTCTTTATACTATAAATAACACTCTCTTTCCTCTCATTCAAACTCTTCTGCATCTGCGATTTCAGTACTGTTCCAAACCCTTTTTCTTCCATTTTTCTTTTTTGAATTCTCTTGTTTTTATGATTAGTTGTTTAGCATTGATTAGCATGAACTCTTGTAGCTAATCTATCTCTTGGGAGCAAGTGACTAAGGCTTCCAAGCCTATGTCTTAAGAACAATTTGTAGCTTATTTATTGCTCTTACTATTGTGCATTTATGGAGCATTGAATGTGTTTTTTGATATCATTAATGTTATTGAAAGCTTGAATATATGAAATACTTGTATGAATTGCTTGCTAGGGTTTTGGGGAAGTGGGTGGATTTCCCCCCTTTCTTGATAGGAATCTATGAGTATGATTTAGAGTTTTTTATTGTGTTGATGGATTGATAAATGCTAGGTTAATATGATAATGTTGAACTCTTTGCCATGTTTGTCGCTTGTAGCAAATGAGAGAAGTCTATGAATGTTGATCGTTCTTGACCAATCTTGTGTAAATGCATAAATCGGTTAAATGTTTAGACGCAGTGTAGTGTTTATAAGTGTTGCCGAGCTTCTTGATTCTTCGTGCTAAATGCCATCAATGGGATACCTTGAGTCATGTTTCGACTACGGGAGTCATTGGAGAGGTTTGACAATAGATGTCGAATTCACTCTTGCAAACTACTATCTAAGAAGGATAGAAGTTTAGCCTTCATAACAAGTAGTGAAAGTAGTAAATAAGTTGCATGTTCAATGATGGATAAGAGGTTTGGAAGTGGAAGTCAATTGCGCCCAAGGTTCCGTAAATTGTTATTTTCATCCTATCTTTAGTTGTATTGCATGATTAGCATCGTTCTCTTGCTTTGCTAGTTGTTTTACTTTAATTTGTTAACTTAGGACCAAACCAACCGAACCCCCCCCCCCCCCCCTTGTTTACATGTTGTTATATGTATCTATGTATGTAAGTGCTTAGTATGTTTTCTCCTATATATGTTTAAAACACTTGAAAAGATCCCTCTTCTCATGGACGACCCCGACTTGCCATTATCTACTTAATTGTAGATAGGAAGAATTTAGGGCTTAAAAGTATTAACTTTGAGAGGTACGGCGACGACCTCCCAGTGGTCTGGGGGCTTGTTCCGCTCAGAATTTCGGTGTGGGTCATAGACTTTGGTGTAGGCCATTGGCTAGTCTTGACATCTTGAACATAGAATGGCGTGACCCATCGTAAATGGGATTGTCTATGCCAATACTTAGCCATTTTTGAGAAAATCCTTGAACTCGTGTTGCGTGGGCCGTGAGGTATGGTGCCAGTTGCACCATTGCCTTGTGCTAGAACTGTTAGCTGGGGTGTTTCTTTTGGTGCGGGCCATTGGTGCTTGACTATGAACAGCCCGCATTGACCCATGGTACCTTGGCCTGCTAAACTGGTTTCCTTTGCTATAGGTGAATAGTTAGTTCGATTTTTGGGTTCTAGTATGTAATTTCTAGTGCTTGAGAAGAAAAATCCAATGAAATCAGCCTTAAAGGCTAATTCTTCTTGGATCGTTCTCAGACATTGGCACGAATCATCGGACCACGATTCCCCATTTCTTCATTGGCCGCTTTGACCTCCGTTGCCATAATTCTCTGCATTGATGTTTGTGGTCTTCGTCTACTACCATTTTAGAGGTGAATGAAATTCAATCTCTTCTAGCATCCTTGAAAACGGGCTTCAATATATTCTACCGCCTTACGAATGGCATTCGCATAGAATGTAACCAAAAAGTACCCACGGGCGATCCACTAAATATGATCAAATAGAAGATCTAGAAGCTTGTGGATACAAGAGATCCATTAGTACTAATTAAGTCTACAAAACGCGGGATTTGGTCAGTAAAACCAAACATGGCCGTCTAAACCCCTTGTCACATAAATTCAACTAATACTAGCAATCTGCCATACAAAACATACCAAAAAAATGCCAAATGAAATGGTTAAGGCATGCAAAATGAAGCACAGAATCCCCACACTTAACCATTTGCTCGTCCACGAGTAAACAAAGACAAGAGAGAATTAATCAAAATGTAGCATGCAAACATAAGTTAACCAAGGCATCCCACTTATTCAAAGATTGCCATGTTTCCCCTCAAAAAGAGTAAGCCAAAAAGAACATAAAAAATCTTACCACCCAAAATAAAAGGTTGAAAAGGTAAGCCAAAAAGATAAATGTCAAGCTAGCTTACTTTCCTCAAAATGATCCCAGAGCAATCCAAGAGTCGTCTTCAAAAACAATCCACCAAGGAAATTCAAGAGCCATCGACTTAGTTGTAACATAGGGATAATTCTTGATACTCGACCTAGTTACAAACAAGGAGTCAAATGTATCGTCGACCTAGTTTTTTTATTTTTCTCTCAATTTCTCTCATATTTCCTAGGAGCCCTTTTGGGTTTTCATCCTAGCTTTAACACACAAAGGGTACTCACTTCTCACCTTTTTCCACATGATCTCTTATTTTTATCTAGGCTCATAAGCCTAGCCGGGCCTAGCCTCCAATTTTTACCTATGTCTTTCAACCTATCCGGGCTTTTCCTAATGTTACCCAAGTCACCCTTTCAAGTTTTCAACTTGTCCAGGTTTTTAATTTTTTTAAAAAATTTCAAGTTTTCTAATTTTTTTAGTGTAGCACAAAATTGCCCCAAAAGTGGGCTTCATACTAAAAAAGATAAGATCAAACAAAAATATACACCACCAATAGCTTCCCAAAACACTACAAAGGGTGCACTAACACCAAAAGAAACAAAGAGTTCAATGAGGGAAAGAAAATAAAAAACATGGAAAAGATAGTCATCCTCAAATCCAAGAGCAGAACATAGGTTAAAGGAAATACTAGCTGAAGGGGATACCATAATAGTGGATGTTCCAACCCCTCCCAACACTTAGTTTCATGCATTGTTTCCAAAGCAAGGAACTAAGGTGAAAGAAAGGTTGGAATCATGAGAAAAGACAATCTCTCCAGCGATGTCTGGCTCTAGGTCCCTGCCCGTGCAGAGGATCCATATAGTGCTCCCCTATGCCTGCACTCCAGAACCTATCACCAATATCCATAAGCCCCTCGTGGTGAGCTCTCTTTGATCGGATAATGTAGATTAAATTTTTCAAATCTATCAACCATGTCCCAGTGATGGTCGTCAAACTAAGCTCTAGCACAGGCCAAATTCTTTCTAACTCCAAAGATGGAGTACTCCAAAGATCGTGCCCAGTCAGGCTGGGGCTGCTGAGGTGGCTCGGTCCACATAGGGTTAGAAGAAGCAGACTGAGATGCCAATAATCATGCTCTCTAAATGGGTTGTACTGCAGATGCTACCATGAGAGAGCTCTCTGATGAGAATGCCCAAAAACACTGTGTTTCTGAGGCTCAGAGGGTGGAGGAGCTAAACTCTGAGAAGTCCCGATAATGAGATGAAATGCTATGTCTATGTGCACTCCCAACACCATTCCCTGTAGAATGGTAAGAACTCTCATGCATGCTAACCGGCCCCATAGGTGGTGGTAAAGTGTGAATTAGAGGGGGCTGCTCTATGATCACACCAACAGGAACCTGCTACACAGGTTGCTCCATCTCCTCCTTGGACTCCTCATAACCCTCACATCCCAAATTGTACTCCCCCAAGACTTCCTCTAACCCTACATCAGGCTCAATGATGAGATCCACCAACCTAAGAGACTTGTACAACTTGGTCTTCTTGTTCTAGGGTAGCCTAATGAATCTCTCCCCCTTGTAAAACCTTAGGTAGCCGCACCGGAAAAGTAATCATCCCTCCCATTGACATGTTTCTAGTGTGTGCTCCCGAGAAGGTGAGATCCATGCTCCCGGTGATAAACTCATCTACCAAGTTGGGGTAAGCCTTCCTCATGCATACAGACCACAGAAGTATCATGCAATCCTCATCAGTGGAGGCGGTGGCCTCCCCATGGCAACTGACAATCATGATCAATAGCCTGACTACATACATGAGTCTTGGGTGCACTTTACCCCTACTCCTGCTATTCTTCTCCCTCAACCGCCTGGTAATAACACTCTAGAATGTGATGTTCGGCCCCTAAATCCTAATACCTTCCTCTGCTCCTTCCATTTGAAGATTTTCCCCAACTCCTTGTAAGTCAAGGTACGGGGTTCATCTCCCCAATGGAATCTAATACATTTCCTTCCTTGCTCATTCTAAAACTTCTCGACAGTGGCCAAAAACTCCAATGTATATCTAGTATAGGTGGGGCAGATAGGGTTGTAAACTTCTTCATACACACCCTACTAGCAACAGTCGAACAACCTTGCAGAGTTTGAGACCCTTGAGGGTCTCTTCGTCTACAAATACTGTCTCCAAAATTAGGCATCCCATGAGCAACCCCCAGCTCTCCATATAGGCCCAAGTAAGAGTAGTCAAGCCCATGTAGGTGTGTCATACTAGACTCACCCCTCTCTCTCGGCACGCGAGGCATAATGTTCAAAACATATAGCAAGCAACAGAGACAGAGTATGGCAAACATTTCCGTCCAACTACTCCCAACATAGAATAATAATTCCCAAGTCAATCTAACAACAACACTAATCACCAAAGTTCTTAAGCATGCAAACATAGTTCACATCAATTACGCTAATCCGAGACCTCCAATCAAGAATAAATTTGGTCTAGATTACCTCAGTTCATGAGTGTGGTGGGATCTCCGCTTGATGGTTGTGCAGCACCTCATGTAAGGTGAACCAAGGCAAGTCTAATACTTCAAAAGGAATCACAAACTCAGCTCTTTGGAGAAACTACCAGTCTACGACCAAATCTTTCTTCATTAATCTTCTCAAATTCACGCACTTTCTAGGGTTGAAGTTTACTAGGTTCGATAGATCTTGGAAAGACAAAAATTTTGATATATGGTGGGGAAATATTGGATGAAAGATGAGGAGGTTATGGCAATTTTTGTGAGAGAGAGTTGGCTAGAATTTTTCAAGCGTGAGGGAGAAGATGGATGAAGGCTGGTATGGTGAAAATGATAACGGAATGAGGGGTATATATAGGAGGTAGGTTGGGCTAGGATTGGCTAGGTTGGGCAGCAGCACGGATCCCGAAGTGAGCCCCACACCACGACTTGGCATCCGCGTCAAGCGTGTGCAGGTTCGTGCTGGACACGTTGAATTCTTGCCAGACTGTACCACGTATGTACAATCTGTGCTTCAAGGGCATTTGGTAGCCACATCAACTTTGCGCTGACTGGCTCTAGCAAAAATTCTGAGCACGAAACATCGATTCACGCCAAATGTCTTGGCACAAACCTTACCTTCGTGCCACTTCCCCTGGCGTGAACCTTCCTTCCGCGCCAAGCCTCTGGCATAGATTACTCGCCTTTCTTTCTCCAATGAATTTCTCTCTTTACCTACACCTAAAACAACCAAAACCCAAAGTAGTTCTATTCCACACAAATAATCGATGACTAAAATTTCCTAAAACATTTCCACCAAAGATTATACTCATTCCCAAAATTAAAATCATATGAAAGAAAAATCCTACTTGAAATAAATAGGCAACCTTTCTTTATTGTCATCTTCAAGACTTATTTATTCCTCAATTTTAAAGATTAAGGAGAGCGGTTTGGTGGGTTGCTGGAATCACCATCCTTGACACCACTAGTGACAACATCACGATGGGTGGGTTGCCACATCATTCTAGGTTTACCTTTTACCTTTGGAGCGATGAACCAAGTAAACTCATTCTTCTCAAGCATGGATATATTCTTGTCAATTTTGGGGGTTGGAATGGGCTTAGGGGCTTTTAATTCCTTAGGCCGCTTCTTTCCCCGCTTCACTTTAGACATGAGATATCGAGGTGAAGTATCCTCATTCAAATTAGGAGAAACATGCTCAACAATAATAGCATCACAGGATAAATCATTCACATAAGATAATGCACACAAATTTCTCCGTACCTAGAAATATCTCTTTTTGGGATTCTTCAACAAGAACAGATAAAACAAATACTAGCTACTCTACTAACAAGTTGTGCTAATCAATACTTGAGCTGGATAGCATCCCCAAAAATGATGCAAAAATTTGACCTATCTCCACCTGGGGTCGTTAATTGTAGCTAATTAACCTAAGAGGAGGCTGAGAAGGTCAAAGATAAAATTTCTCACAGCTATGCTACCTAGAGGGTAGTTAGCGGCAAGCCATGGGTTTGTCCACAGAGATGCTAGGGATCAAGTATAAACTAAAAACACAACCTCGTATGGGTCATCAATCCGTATGAGTGAAAGGAATAGCTAGTAAATGCAAACACCGGGGGGTTTAGATATTCATATTATCAACTACAAAGCATAAAGTCAAACAAGTAATCTAAGTAAGCTAAGCACTTGGGGAATCTTTGCACAACATGATTAACCTAATGTTTTGATCCTCAATTTAGTCACATGCAAGATTTACTAAGTAACCTAATATTGTGTTCACAACATGTAGTGTGGCCGATGGCGTACACTTCCCCTTACCTGTCACGTTGAGTGCGATCGCAACCCACCATCGATGCCGCCATCAAAATTATGGGAGTACAACAAGGTTTGACCATTGTTTTATGTCCGTGCGATTACTTCCTGGGCTTCCACCAAGAATGCACAACTTCTCTCGGGTCCTATCAACTAGGCCCTTGGGTCATTGGCACCTTATCTATAATCTAAGGTCTCTCACACCCTAGCTTGCTACTTTTTCACTATCTTTACTCGCAGCCTATTAGAAAACATTAAGTAATCAGCTAAGACTGGTGTGATGGCAAATAAGTCAAAGTAATACTCTGGTCTTTCATGCACACACTCACGCAGACGCAGCGTACTCCCTTGCCCATTTAACATCCTGGTTTGTCTTCCCAATGGCGCATCAATAAATGCACCATACATGAATACAGCCCAAAGTGTGTGCCAGTATGTGGTGTAATATTCATGGATCTAGATCTAGAACATTCAAGAACAATCATAGTAATATCATGAACACAAATAATACGATGAATCTAATTAATCTAAAAAAATAGAGTTAAACATGCGCTAAAATTATCCCCAAGCTATGGAAACTACTCCATAGATATGGAATTCCAATATAGATTTGAATTCCACATCAAGGATGAATACAGAATTAAAATCAAAGAAAGGAAAAGAAGAGAGTGTTTCTCTATCTAAAAGTGTTCTCCTAATGATCTAATCTAATCTGTACATGTTTAACCTAGTTGACTAAGGTCATATATATAGGAGAAGGGGATTGGGCCTAAAAATAGGCCTAAAATAGAAAAAAAAACTAAAACCCGAGTTCAGCTGCCGCCGCCTGACGCAGGCCCCTTTGCAGATGGTGTTGTCCGCGCCAATTACATGTTGCAGGATGCACTATCGCACGTGCACTATTGTTATTCATTGGCGTAGAGCACTTGATTTGGCACAGGCCGTGGTACAAGGCTCTGGCGTGGACCATGGGATATGGCACGGGCCGTGGTCAGGAAGCATTGTTTGCTCAGAAGTTTGGTGCGTGGAGCGTGCTTTGGCACGGGCCATGGTCTGGAGGCTCATTCCGCTCAAAAGTTTGGCGTATGGCATAGACTTTGTCATGGGCCATTGGGTGATCTTAACTTCTTGAACTTGGAAAGGTGCGAGAAGTCATAAATGAGACGGTCCATTTTTTAGAAAATCCTTGAACTCATTTTGCATGGGCCATAGGGTGTGATGCGGGTCGTGCCATTGCCTTATGGTGTAACTGTTGGCACGGGGAATCTCCTTCTGCGCAGGCTACTGGTGCTTGACTATGAGGGGCCCAACTTGACCCGTGGTACCTTGGTCGGATGAACTTGTTTCCTTTGCTACGGGTGAAACATTAGTCCAATTTTTGAGTTCTAGTTGTCGATTTTGTAGTGCTCAAGAAGAAATATCCAATGAAATCATCCTTGAAGGCTAATTCTTCTTGGATCATTCTCAGAATTTGGTACAACTCATCAGACCATGGTTCCCCATTTCTCCGTTGGCCGCTTTGGTCTCCGTTACCGACTATCTTTGACTCCAATCTCCTTCTACCATGCATTGATGCCCATGTCCTTCGTCTACTACCATTCTAGAGGTTAATGGCTTTCAATCTTTTCTACCATCCTTGCGAACAACCTTTAATATCTTCTACCACCCTTACAAATAGCCTTCACATAAAATGTAACCAAAAAGTACCCACGAGCAACCCACTAAAGATGATCAAATAGAAGGTCTAGGAGCCTGTGGATACAAGATGTCCATTTGTACTAAGTCTACAAAATGTAGCATTTAGACAGGGAAACCAAACATGGCCGTCTAAACCCCTTGTCAATTAAACTAAACTAATACTAGCAATCTGTCATACAAAACATACCAAAAACTATTCCGGATGTAACGGTTAACGCACGCAAAATGAAGCACATCACATATTTCTCACACTAGCGATTCCTAGATTTCTGATTCTTTTACATTATCTGATGTCTTGGTTGTCCCGATTATTACCAAGAATTTATTATCTATTGCTAAGTTAACCTAGAATCTAAATGTTGTTATATTTTTTTATGACAATTATTTTACTATCCAGAACAAGGTTACCAAGGAGCTCCTGGGCCGAGGACACAGTGATAGGGGTCTCTACATTTTAGATCATGGTGGTGCTTTAGTTTCTTTTGTTAGTTCAAATAGACTCAAAGTCTCATTTGAGCTATGGCATAGTTGTTTAGGGAATTTTCCCTTTTAAGTAGAACTCTAGTTTGTCAGTTACTAGTTTGTTTCCTAAGCCTCATTTGTGTTCTTCTTGTGAGATGGCAAAAAGATAAACTTCTTTATTTTAATGATAATTTAAAATGCGCACAACACATACTTAATTTAGTTCATTGTAATCTTTGGGGACCCTCACCTGTTGTCTCTTACGCTGGGTACCTTAATTTTTGTTGATGATTTTTCTCAGTTTACATGGTTATATCCTCTACGACGAAATTCTGATTTTCCAGAAGTTTATATGCATTTTGAAGAACTTTTTGAGAACCAATGTTTTTATCACCATTAACATATTTCAGAGTAATGGTGGAATCAAGTTTCTAAATCATCGCATGCGATCCCATTTTGCGTGTAAGGGCATTCATCACAAGCTTTCTTGGTAGGCTGTCACTGTGGCTCTCAAAGATAATATTTATAATGCCAAATTACGGCTAACTACTATATAGTAGATAGTGGTAAGACATGGTCGTCCATGAGGAAAATGAGTTTTATCAAGTGTTAAAGCGTAGTTAAATAGTACACTAAGGAGTCACTCTTCGTGTGTGGTAACAAGTTGGGGGGGTTTCTTTTTGAAAACACTACGACTACTTTGAACAACCAAATTTACATACTATTAAAATAATGATATAAATACGATCACAAGTAGAACAAATATCTTAACTAAGATTATAACGAGTGTTGGGCGCAATTGGTTAACATTTCTAGTCATACTTTGATCATAGATTAATTATCCTATTTTATGCATTAATCACATATTGTGGAGAACTTATCAACACCTTTCTAGTGTTGATATTTCTCACCTCTCCTCGGTTATAGTTAGAGTAGGTGATCAGCACCACAGAATAACCCATATCCTCAGGTCAACCTAGACGATCAGCGTCATAGACTTCCCCGTGGATAGAAATGCACACGGAGAACCAGCAAAACTACCACAATGTCCTACAAGCGAGAATCACATAAATAGCACAAGTATATTTACTAAAAATGACTATGAGGATTTGCCTTGATGCTAAATGTTACTAGTGGACCACATTGATAATTAGGCAAACCCATCTAAATTCATCCTAAGTCCAAGCAACTCCACAACTAACAATCATAATTATTTTTCACTACTAATTATAACCTAGCATTGACCAACAACAATCACGTTGACTAAAAGTCAAAGTCTTCCGTATTTGACCAAATTCCTAGCCTGTCCATGCCAAAGACATTTGGCATGGACCACGTCATCTGGTGTGAGCTGTTGGTGCCATCTATGAATGGTCTGCGCCGACCCGTTTGTACTTTGGCCAGCTGAACTTCTTTACTTTGCTACGGGTGAACTGTGAGTCCCTTTTGAGAGCTATTGTAGTCAATATTTTGATTCTTGAGGAGAAATATCCAATGAAACCAACCTCGAAGGCTGATTCATCTTGGAACGTTCCTAGAAAATGGAAGGACCACGATTCTCTGTTTCTCCATTAACCGCCTTGAACTCCAATGCCACCTATCTTTTTCTCTAATCTCCTTCTACCACAATTTGATGTATGTGGCTTTCATCTAATACCATTATAGTGTCAATGGCCTTCGATATCTACTACCATCCTTGCGAATGACGTTCAATATCTTCTATCTCCCTTACAAACAGCCTTCACATAGAATGTAATAAAAAGTATCCACGAGCGACCTACTAAAGATGATTACAAGATGTCTATTCATACCAATTATGTCTACAAAACACGGGTTTTAGATAATAAAACTAGACATGGCCGTCTAAATCCCTTGTCATGTAAACTCAACTAATACTAGCAATCAACCATATAAAATCAACCAATTATTACACCAAATATATTGGTTAACGCATGCATAATAGTTCAAATCATACTCCCCACACTTAAACCTTTACTCGTCCTTGAGTAAATGGAAATAAGAAAAGGCTTAAGTGGTATGTAGCATGCAAGTATAAGTTAGCCAATGCATTCAACTTATTCCCAAGCTACCCTAATTCCCCCAAAGAAGTGAAAATCCTCACAACTCTCACTTTTCCCAAAAGTAACCTATCCACCCGAAAGTAAAAATGTGGAAAAAGATAAGCCAATAAGATAAGTATCAAGCTAGCTTACTTTTCCCAAAATGATTCCCAAAAAGTAATCGAAGAGTCATCTCCAAAAATCAATCCACCAAGGAAATCCAAGAGTCATCAGCTTGGTTGTATAACATAGGGATAACTTGTGATTCTCAACCTAGTTACAACCAAGGAACAAATGTATCGTCAACCAAGTTTTTTTTGTTGTCTCTCAATTTCTCTCATTTTTCCTCGGAACCCTTTTTGGGTTTTCATCCTAGCTTTAACACACAAAGGGTACTCACTTCTCATCTTTTTCCACACGGCCTCTCACCGGACCTAGGCTCTCACTTTTACCTAGGTTTTTTGACATATCCGGGATTTTCCCAATGTTACCCAAGTCGCCCTTTTGGATTTCCAACTTGCCCGTTTTTATATCTTTTTTTCATTTTTTCAAAATTTAAATTTTTTTTTGGTGTAGCACAAAATTTTCCAAAAAGTAGGCTTTCATACTAAAAAAAAGTTAAGATAAAAACAAAGTCACACCACCAATATCCTAAAACAACTAACCCCATGCAAACTAGGAACCCTACCTAGCAAGTCATTCGACCAAGTATACATCCAAAAACATCCCACAACAATCAAAATCCTAAATCAACATACAATCAAGAAAAACTACCAAGGAATAACACAAAACTGCACAAAGGAATCCCAAGAAAGTAGACTCCCTAAGTGCTCACTACTCCCTCCCCACACTTAACTGATGCATTGTCCCCAATGCAGCGAAAACCATGTAAAAACATAAGTGGGGTTGAGAGAAATAGTGACATCTACTCTCGCGGCCTTGAAGGGCCTTCCTCCTAGTCGTGCCTAGTGCTACTCCTCTCAATGTATCATATTGCTTGAATCGCAGCCTTGATGCAATCCATCCTCGTTCCAAGCTCCACTACTTGCGTCCTCACCCCTCCTATCGCTTAGACTACCTCTTGTAACACTTGGTTAGAAATTGAAAGATGATCCCCAAGTGCGTACAATCGGTCAGTGATGTCCGTGGAAAAGAGAGAGCAACTAGGAGGTGCTCGGTCTCACCCTCGGTCTCCTCCACATCTATCTCCAAGGTGGCTAATACTTTGTAGAACTTTCTCTCAAAGCACGGGTCCAAATTAATAAATAGGTATTCCAAACTGTGTCATGGTAGATGGTGGTGCGCTTTGGCCGAGAAAGTACCAGGAAGCTACAAGTGCTCACCCTACCATAAAGCCAGACATACTGATCCTCCAATGTTGTAGGTCCCACCATGAATGCATTGGCTAACTTCTTGATGTTATACTTTGTATCTGATTGTCCCAAGTTAGTTAATGCTCTCTTTGTGACCGGATGCATTAAGTACTATGCCAGTAGACCTACAATGCCGCCCATAGATATCTTACCACTCTTTCTTTCCCCCATCGACATGCACTCATGTACAAAGTTACCTACCAAGTTTGGGAAGAAATTACCCTTGAGAGCTATTGCTTAAAGGCAATGAACATCCAAAATCGGACATTGTGTTAAATCATCATGGTAGAAAACTCACATTGCCAATAGCCGATAGACGTAACAAAATGCGGGATGAGCCAAGGCAGTGCTCTTGCAAAAATTCCTTTGATCGGTCTCTATCAGCTGCCTCCAAAGGTTCCCGAGAGAAAAAAGGAATCCTTTGACGGTGTTTCCTAGGAATCTCTTTATCGTACCTTCATCTGAAGGTGTGGGCTATCTCTCGGTGTGGCATATGATACTCCTTATCATCGATAATTAATTTGATTGCCTTGTCTCCATTCTTGTCTGTGACTGACCAAAGAGTATCTAGGAACTCTAGTCACCTTATATTGGTCTTAGAGTGTTTCTCTAAGAACCCCTCTAGAACCTACCCGACCAAATAGATAGGACACGGGATCGAGTATGCCTAGAGCCACCAGTGTGCCCTTGCATGCGAAATCAGTCTCTAATTTACTCCTCTTTGGCTCCCTCAAATTCCTCCACCTTCGAGCTGCAATCATGAAGATGTTGGTCAATCTCATAAAATCTTTGGTTACAAACATGGGGTTGTGATGAATAGGAGTCACATGGCTCATGGTTTGCACCCTTTACTAGTTTCTTCCTCTTCTCACCCCGTGAGGACTTTCCTTTCTCTGATGCATTCCGTTTAGGAGTCATCCTAACAAAATTAGGTAAGTAGTAGTAATGTGATCTCAAACAACGCATGGCTTACATTATCATTTAACAAGTAGACCTTTCCTAAATAGCCTAAACATTCAAAACATGTTAATCCAAGCATGAAGGCTATTTAAATGAGAACATCCTCATTGAACAACAATCTCATGTAAGTTATTACCAACCCATTAATAAGACTATGCAATCAAGATTCATCTCCACCCAAATCATCCAACACATGAAGAACATAACATCCAAGCATAGTAGCAGATCAAACCACCCAATTTCTATCAACACAAGATCATGCATACAAGCCCAAACACATATCTCAACAACATAAATTCATTCAAGAATCATTCTTTTCATAGCACCACCACAATGTCAATAAAGCATATAAACAAAGAGTTCAATGGATTGCCCAGAATTTGAAGCTAAGAGTAGAAATATCCACACAAGAAGAAGCAAAAGTTGCTAAATTTTGGGAGGAAAGCTTCAAATTTTCAAGTTTCACCAAGAATGTGTGTGAGTGAGTGTTTCTTAAAAGTTATAATGTGTCAAATGATTTTAGGTGAAGAAATGTACCATGGATTTGGAATTTCTGCATAGATGATTAGGGAAAGAGGTATAATTAGGATAAGAATGATACTTGAAATTTCAAATTAGGGGACAATAGAACAAATTAATTAATTCCAAGGAATGTTGATAATATTATTTGCATCAAAATCCTAAGGAATTTGAATTTCAGAAATGTTTGAACCAAAAATGCATTTTTAAGTTCAAAACTAAGTGTTTTCAAAAAATTGCATTTTTGGAACAATTAGACAGCAAAAATGGGGAACTGGTACAGGTACATCCATGTGAAATCTACCTGGCATGGACCCCCCTCGTGCCAAATATTCTGGCATGGACCCCCTCTTGCCAATATGACCTATGCAAATTTTTTTGGCACGGGGCCCCTTTGTGCCATGCTCCCTGGCAAGGTCCGTGTATCTCTCTTGGCGTGGACTGTGTCAGGCCTTAGCATGAGGTTGCCACAAATTTTGACCTATTCCTAGTCCTTTCCCTCTTTTTCCGAAAAACTATGTAACCCATCAAAAAATTTTCCATCCAAACACAATCATGAGAATCGAGCTCAAATTTACAAAAGTTTCATCTCAAAAATCCTCAACACAAACAAAATAATACAAAAATCTATTTAATCAGTACTCAAAATAGGAAACAAAATAAGCACCGTATATTTATTGTCTTCCTCATGACTTATTTCTTTTTCATGAAATTTTAGTGAGAAACACCTACCTGTGGGTCTCCAGAATTACCATCAACAACTCCAACCACAATGACATGGTTGTGGAGGGGTATCCACAACGAGTCATTCTCTGGACCCCTTGTTCTTTAGAGGAAATAAATCTCTGTGTTTTCCTAAGGTTGAGTCCATGAATGTCACTTTAGGGTTAGGAGAAGGTCGATGAGGTTTTGAACCCTCGACATTCTTCCTTTCCCGTTACAAGTTAGTTAGCATGGAAAACTGTCTAGCACAGACATACTATCAATTACATCATGCAATTCATCGGACCCATGAACAATATCATCAACACGGAACTCATCTAAGTATTCATGCTCATTGGTAACATAAGAAGTTTCATGGTAATAATGCTCATCACATAGGGTCACACCTTTGAACATAAAAGAAGAATTAGTCGAATCTTGCCTAGATTTATGGATATCAAATTCCTCTTTGTCCACATCATCTGCTAAAGTCAAGGTTCCTTATGTGTTTCATTTTGTGTGCGTTAACCATTGCATTTGGCATAGTTTTTAGCTTATTTTGTTTGGTGGAATGCTAGTATTAATTTAGTTTATGTGACAAGGGGTTTAGACGGCCACATTTGGCTTTCTTATCTAAATCCTGTGTTTTGTAGTACTGATGGATATCTTATATCCATAGGCTCCTAGATCTTCCTTATGATCATCTTTAGTAGGTTGCATGTGGGTACGTTTTGGTTACATTCACTGTGAAGGCCATTTCCAAGGATGGTAGAAGATATCAAAGTCTATTCACCTCTAGAATGGTAGTAGATTAAGGCCATAAACATGAAATCATAGTAGTAGAATAATGGATTGAATGATAGGCGGCATTGGAGTTCAAAATGGCCAAGGGCAAAACAGTGAAACGTGGTCCGATGAGTTGCGCCAATGTCTGGGAGCGTTCCGAGAAGAACTAGCCTTTAAAACTAATTACATTGGATTATTCTTCTTGAGCGCTATAAAATCAACTGCTAAAACTCCCAAATCAGACTAACATTTCACCCGTAACAAAGGAAACAAGTTCAGCCGGCCAAGGTACCACGGGTCGGCGCGGGCCGTTCATGGTTGGCACCAATGGCCTGCACTAGAGGAATTGGCCCACACCAACAGTGTTCAGCACGAGGTGATGATTTGTAACAAATAATTTGGCACGAGTCTATGGAATGGACCATGATAGATATAATTGCCGTGCGCGTACTAGTTCCAATCCTCACAAAATCCAGCTAAGTATGGCGCAGACTGTCTCATTTACGATGGACTGCGCTGCTCCAAGTTCAAGAAGTGGAGACCAGCCGGTGGGTTGTGGAGAACGACATGGCCCATTCCAAGTTTTGGAGTGAATTAGACTTCCAGACCACACTCTGTGCCAAGGATTGCATCCCACACGATTAGAGGTACAACACACGCCTTCCAGATGACAGCCCGAGCCAAAGGCCACAGTCCGTGCCAAAGGTGTTGGCGCAGACTGCGCCAGATCAGGCAGGCTACAGTAGCATGGATCCACGGACCATGCCAGATGCAGTGCCCTGGACCAAGAACAATGACATGGCACGGACCACGCCATTCGCCTCCCCCCCCCCCCCCGACGCCAGAGGCCGCTAAACTATTGTCTCTCATTATTTTGTCCATAACTCTCTCAATTGTCATTCGATTTACCTCTACCATATATCAAAATCTTCATTTTTCCGAGCTCTATGAAACACTATAAATTGAAGCTCCAAAGTATTAACAGATTTTAGTAGTTTATTTGAGAAATATTCAGCCACAAGAGGGAAAGGAGATTAGGGTTTTGACCTAATTTTGGCCTATTTTGGGCCTATCTTTAGGCCCAATCTCCTACTACTATATATAAGAACCTTTAGTCTTCTAGTAAAACCTAAGTAGGAATAATATAATTTTTTTCTCTTTCTAGTTAGATATATGGAAGGGGAGAATTCTCTCTCTAGAGTTCTTCTCCTCTTTTCCTTCTCTTATCTTTTATTTTCTTTTCTTAGAAAATGAAAATAGAGAGAGAGTTTTATTTCATTCTTAGGCTATTAAGTGAGCAACTTTAGACTGAGAAACACTCTCTCAGTTTCTTTTCTTTCCTTTCCTTTCCTTTCATTTTTGCTTTCATCCTAGATGTGGAATTCAAATTCATATTTGAATTCCATATCTATGGGGTAGTTTCTACAGTTTGGGGATAAATTGTAGCGCATGGTTTAATCTTTGTTTTGTGAGATTCTATTGTTCATCCTAATTTTATGTTTATGATATTTATTGTGATTGTTCTTGAATATTTGAAATGCCTGAATAGTACACCACATTAGCACACACTTTGGGCTATATTCATGTATGGTTCAAATATTGATGCCCCATTGGGAAGAGAAACATGGATGTTATAATGGGTAAGGGAGTATGTTGTGTCTACATGAGTGTGTGAATGGGAGACCCGAGTATTGCTATGACTTATTTGTCATCGCACCAGTCTTAGCTGATTACGTAAAGTTTTTTGATAAGTTGCAGGTAGAGATAGTAAAAAAGTAGTAAGCTAGGGTTGTAAGAAGCCCTAGTATCATAGATAATGTGCTATCGACCCCTTGGCCTAATTGATAGGACCAGGGGGAAGTAGTGCATATGTGGTGAAAGCCCGAGACGTAATCGTACAGGGGAGAAACCAACCTAAACTAATGGCGAACCTTGTTGTACTCCCCTTTTTATAATGACAGTGTCGATGGAGGGTTGCGAGCACACCCGACATGACAGGTACGGGGAAGTGTATGCCATCGGCCACACCGCATGTTACGAACACTCTATTAGGTTTTCTAGTAAATCTTACATGTGAATGAATCGATGATCGAAACATTAGATTAATCATGTTGCGCAATGTCTCCCCAAGTGTTTGGCTTAATTAGATTACTTGATTTTTAATTTCATGTTTTGTAGTTGCTAATTTGAAAAACCAACCCCCCCCCTTTTGTTTGCATTGCTAGCTATTTCTTTCACTTATACAAATTGAAGACCTATACGAGGTTGTGTTTTTAATTGATACTTAAGCCCTAGCATCTCTATGAACAAACCCAGGGATTACCGCTAACTACCCTTTTGGTAGTGTAGCAGTGAGAATGGGTGCAGAACTATAAATTTTTATCTTTGACCTTTCCCAAAGGAAAGCCTCTGGTCGAGTTAATTAGCTAGAATTAATGACCCCGGGTGGAGGCAAGTCAGTTCCCAAATGGACATCGATTTTAGTCCTAGAAGTTTTAAGAAAAGGTCTCCCCAAAATTATTGGGGGTGCACTTTCGTCGTGTGCCACATCTAGGACATAAAATTCCAGTGGAAAAATCAACTTGCCAACTCTTAACATTATATCCTTCACTAGTCCACAGTGGCTAGCTTGGGAGTGATCGGCGAGTTTGACAATCACTCTAGTTTCCTTAAGCTCACCTATTTCTAGGCTTTCATATATACTAAATGGGGTCACATTGATGGATGCGCCTAAGTCTACCATGGCATTTTAAACAATTTTTCCACCTAAGGAGATTGGAATAGAGAACATTACAGGGTCATTGCATTACTTGGGAAAATTTGTATGGTTTAAAATGGTGACTCCCCCCAATTTTAAATGTCCCACCTTCTTTGGTGGTTTACTTATCTTTTTTGTGCATGCAACTTTAAGAAACTTAGCATACAATGGCACATTTTCAATTAATTCCAAGATAGGTAATGTTACCTTTACCTTTTAGAAAAAAATTTGAATACTTGCATCATTGGTCACCACCTTTGGCCTTCCCCTCAAAGCACATGGAAGTTGAGGTGGGATAGTAACTTGTGGCTCGGGCAGTGTAAGCTCCTTGGAAGGTGTTTTCTTGACCACGATCTCATCCTCTTCGAAGTGTGCCTTGGTAGCCTCCAATACCCTATCATCCTCTTTCATGATCGTGCCATCAAGGGTAGATTTTTGTGTTCATTTTTCATTATAAGTGCTTTCTCATTTCTTTCCCTTGACACATGTATTTTGATTTTTATATGCATTGAGGATAATGAAAGATTTTAGTGTGGGGAAGGGGATTAGATAGCACTTGTGATTTTCAGTTGTTTTTATGTAGCTAATAGCTCTTGTAAGAGCATTTTGAAAATTTTGAAAAATGAACAAAATTTAAAAACCTGGACAAGTTGAAAACCCAAAAAGGCTATTTGGGTAACATTGGGAAATGCCCAGATAGGTCGAAACACCTAGGTCAAAGTGAGAGGTTAGGCCTAGCTAGGCTTACAAGCCTGGGAAAAAATGAGAGGCCGTGTGGAAAAAGGTGAAAAGTGAGTACCCTTTGTGTGTTAAAGCTAGGATGGAAACCCAAAAGAGCTCCAAGGAAAAATGACAGAAGATGAGGGAAATTTTTTTTAAAAAAATAGGTTGAATGCATGCTTCCATGGTGGATTTTTTTCTAAGACGACTCTTTGATGGCTTTGGGATCATTTTGGGAAAACTAAGCTAGCTTTGGCTTACCTTTTTCCACATTTTATTTTGGGTGGTTAGATTGCTTATGTTCTTTGGGGAGAGTGAGAGTTGTTAGATTCTTACTCTTTTTGGGGGAAACAAGGTAATATAGGAATAAGTGTGATGCCTTGGTTAACTTATGTTTGCACTCTACATTTTTTGCTTTATTATTTGTATTGTCTTTGTTTACTCGAGGATGAGCAAACGGTTAAGTGTGGGAAGTCTGACGTGTTTTATTTTGTGTGTGTTAACCATTGCATCCGACATAGTTTCTGGTATTTTTTATGGTTGATTTCTAGTATTAGTTGAGTTTACGTGGCAAGGGGTTTAGACGACCATGTTTGGTTTTATCGTCTAAATCTTGCATTTTGTAGATTAGTTAGTACTAATGGTCATCTTGTATCCACGGGCTCCTAAATCTTTCATTTGATCATCTTTAGTGGGTCCCGTGTGGGTACTTTTTGGTTACATTCTATGCGAAAGCTGTTTGTAAGGGCGATAGAAGATATTGAAGGCAGTTCAGAAGGACGGTAGAAGAGATTGATGTGCCCATTGTATATGGTTATATTAGGACTTTTAGGATTCACTTTTGTACACTTTTGTGCTTTAGATGTGACATTTTGCCTTGAAATTCTCTAAGGAGAGATAAAATCAACTTTTACACTTTTATTACTTTTATAGAGGATTTTGTGTAACAAGGTAATTTGTTTGAAGACTTTGAAGCTCACCATTAAATATTTGAAGACTTGCATTTGAGATTTTGAAGACTTGAAGAATTGAAGATAAGTGAAGTGAAGAGGAGGACTTGAAACAAAAACAAGAAAGAAATCAAGATGATGAAACTTGGCTTGGTCGTAACTCGCAATGGGTGGTTGCAAGTCACGACGGACGGGTGGCCAGAACCTTTCTTACTTTTTTGAACTATAAGTACTCACGTTATCCTCTTCTCTTTCACCTCTTCTTATTCCTCTGATTTTCTGGGTTCAAACCCTAGTTTTCTTTTCTTTCTTTTCTTAGTTTTTGTAGGCTAATCATGTCTTTTAATTATCTAGGTTAGTTTAATCTTGGGAGCAATTGATTCAGGCTTCCTTTCTAATGTATTGAGAATCATATCTATCTATTTAGTGCTTTTGCGACTGTGCATTAATTGACCTTTGAATGTGAATTTTTAATGGAATTAATGTTATTGGAAGTTTGAGTATATGAATTTTTTGTATGATTATTTATTAGGGTTGTGAGTAAGTAGCTAATTCTCCCCTTTTTTAATATGGAATCCAAGAGCATGGGTTAGAGCTTCTAAATGATGTTGATGTGTTGATAATTGCTAGATGAATGTGATAATGTCGAAATTGTTGTCATATTTTTTTATTGTAGCAAATAGGAGAGTTCTATGAGATTTGAATGTTCTTGACTAATCTTATGTAAATGTATGAATTGGTTAAATGCTTGGACACGGTGTAGTGTTTATAAGTGTTGCCAAGCATGTTCATTCTTCATGATCAATGCCATCAATGGGATACTTTTAGTCGTGTTTCGAGTGAGGGAGTCGTTGGTGAGGTTTGACGAGAGATGTTGAATTCACTCTTGCAAACTACTATCTAAGAAGGATAGAAGATTTATCTTCACAACAAGTAGTGAAAGTAATGAATAGATTGTTTCACTCGTTCCTGAAGCCTCTGTTATTTAGTATTAATGTTTTCTTAAAGCTATATTTTACTTCATTTATGCCATTGGTTGTTTGAGAATAGGAAGTGTTTGTATGATTAAAGTGTTAGGGTGTTAGGAAAGTGACAAATTCCTTAGGTCTTTGGCATGAAAATCCAAAAACGTGAACTTAGAACTTCTTGTGCATAATGTGTTGTGATTATTTCTAGATAAGTATGTTAATGTTGATTATTCTAATATTTATCCTATAGATACAATGAAAGGTTAAATTTTGAATGTGGTTTGTTCTATGTTTAGCCTATTGAATGCTATGTTTGGTTAAATGGCTATGTCTTTGGGAGAAGGCGTGTTGTTATCAAATATATGGTCCTTCGCGTGAAATGACGTTGATGAAATACCTCTATGGTGTGGTTTGCCTAGAGTGATTGTCAACAACGTTTGCAAATGGTTATTTTTTGTCTTTGCAAATTACTATTAAGAAGGAATGAATGTTGATATTTGAATGAGAAGTGATAACATTCCCCATGAGTAACAAATGTGATAGAATGAGTGAATGGTTGTATGATCTACATTTGGTTTGGAAGTGGATGTCAATTGCCCCCAAGGCTGTCTTTTGTAAATTTTACCCCTTTTTCTTAGTTGCATGATTAGCATAGTTACTTGACTTTGCTAGCTAGCTTATCTTTTAATTTCATAACTTAGGACCAAAACCAACCAACCCCCCCCCCCCTTTACTTGTTTTTATATATCTATATATATATATCTACCTCTAGTCTAATATCAACCTTATATCTTTAAACCCATAGAAAGATCCCCCTTCTTCATGGATGAATCTAATTTGCCACTATCTACTTAGTTGTAGTTAGTAAGCTTTTAGGGCTTATAAATTTAACTTTGAGAGGTACGGCAACGACCTCCCAAATTTTGGCGCCACTACCGGGGAAGAGGTTTTTTTTTTATCTCTTGGCCATATTTGGTTGCATATTAGCTAGTTATTTTTATTTTCCATTTCTTGGTGGTTGTTTTTGTTCAGAGTAGGTATTGCTTGAGTTCTTGGTGAAATTTTATCGAGAATCCTTGCAATATGATTCCAGACTTTTGAATTTTTTCCAAAAAAATGGAACGTTTCACGTTGAGGGAACTTATGATGAGTAGAGAGGCTAAACAAGCAAGGTTTTGTAGGATGTGTTATTCCGATCATCCTGCAGAGTCTTACTATATGTTGAGAGAGGAGCACTATGAGGGGAAAAGAACCCTTGGCTTCCAAAACCAAGGGTATTATGAAGAGTGCTACCAAGAGGTAGGAGATGTTGGTTTTCAAGGGCAAGAAACATAAGAATGGTATCCATACCATAATTTTTACAATCCAGAATGGAGTGGTAATCCGGGTTGGTGGTATATGAATGAGCCAAAAAAACCAACCATATGAGAATAATAGTTGGCCATCACCACCTTATACCATACCCCACAACCAAGCCCAGCAAGGAAGTTCAAGTTTGACACATGAGGAAGTCATGAATGCAATAGCAAACTTGAACAACTTGACTAGTGAGGAATCGACCACTCGGATCTCCTCTGGTGTTGAGGCTATTGAGGGGCACGTGAGGAGTATATTAGAAGCATTGGCCCAAATGGAAGCTCGTGATTATGATACACCATCCCAAGTCAAACTTGAGGATTCGATTAGTGAGGTCACTATGGGAAATGAGCTTGAGTTCGAAAGGGATCAGGAGTTGGTTGTTGAGGATGAAAAAATGGAAGAAGAGGTGATTGTGCTACATTCATTAGCATCGTCACCCCTACTCCCACCTAGTGAACCAACTCCACAATTTTTGGAAGTTTAGAGAGAGACAAAAGAGGAGCCAAAAGACTATCCCAAGCATCCCAACCACCCAACCCCCTTTGAACCATCTCCACCTCCACAAGACTTTCCTCTTGAAAGTTTTATAGCCCCACCTCTCTACTTTTGGATGGTCACGGTGAAGGGGTTCAAGCTTTCACCATATAGATAATATTAGGGTCGTGTCGATGACCTTAAATATATGGAGCTATTTCGTGCCAACCACGTAAATAAATTTGGCCTTTATTTTGGTTTTTGTTGTTTAGTTTTTGTTATTTTGTCTTGTTCTTTTTACAGTGTGTTTTTATGATTTTGTAGAAAAGTGAAGCGCATTGCATTGGAGGAGATAAAGGAATACGATCAATGAGAAAGGGAAGAAAGCTTGAAAAGTTGGTAAAAAATTTATTTATAAGTGCTGGAAACCCTATCTGTCGTGAGTCACGGCAGATATGTCACAAGTCGCGATGAACAGGGGAGAAAAAATGAGCTCCCAGCAATAGCTTGTCGCAAGTTGTGACATGGGCATTGCGAGTCAAGATAGAATCGGAAAATTTTCTGAAAGAACTGAACTCGCAGACCCAAGATGTTGCAAGTCACGATTGTAACTTGCACGAGTTGCGACAAAAAAAATCATCTATTCAAATGATCCTTCCTTCTTCTCCATGAAATACTCCCAAGGACCACCACACTTCCACTCATTCCTCCACCATCTTACATATATTGACATATGAACATTATTGCATCTTTATAGTACCTTTGTTGATTGTAGTATACCGACTACATCATTGTGACTATAATTTCTATATTCTATAATGATGCTTTTATATGTGTCAATATATGTTGGATATTTTTATTGGAAAATCTTATAGTGGTGATTGCATGATGGATTGGTTGTTCTTTGATAATACTGTGGTTATTAACTTTTGATGCTAAACCTAGTATTACAAATCATTATGTACTTATGAGTTTGATGTTGTTCTCTATAGTGTTAGTCTTGATCAAACGGTGCCAAAGAGACAACATTTTGCTCAAGGGGTGAATTCTTCTACTGCACTTTTGCTCTACCCTCCAACTCCCAAACAAATTTTGGGACCGATTCGATACAAATACATAGGATTGCGACATATCACCGGCTACTATACAGAGAAACGGGTGCCACTCTACCTCTTTCCGTAAGTTTTTTGTTCTTTCCTTACATGTTTACATTGAACACAATGTAATGTTTAAAGTGCAGGGAGAGGTTAGAGTCATAAGGTTGCGGTTGTCATATGGATGGATCGGGAAGCTCAGCATCTTGAGACCTCTTGGGATTGGGTAACTTACTGGGTTGAAAAATGAATTATGGTTATGAAATTCTTCATTCTTTTATACTTCGCTTTGGTTGATATATTGGCATTGGGTGAAGTATGTGTTTGAACCTCCTATATGGTTTTGACTTCATTTTTTGTCATTGGACTTTGATTGATATATTGGTGTGAAGTGAAGTATATTCTTTAACCTTTCAGATGGTTTTTACTTCATTTTGTGTCATTGGACTTTGGGATTATCAATTCAGGACTTTGAAACGTTTTTATGGGTAGTGAATTAATAAGTGGTAGGTTTTGTTGGATTTAGGATTTGGAGTTGTGTGTGTGAAAAAATCTCATTTGAGCTTTGATTTTGATATTTACAATATTGAGAGTTTTTGTGAGGTTTTGATTGGGGAATATTAGTTTTGGATGTGGATATATGAATTCCTTTGTGTGCTTGAATATTTTCTTACTCGAGTGCGAGTAAGGTTTAAGTGTGGTGAGGTTTGATGTTCCCATTTATATGATTTTATTAGGACTTTTAGATTCACTTTTGTACACTTTTGTGCTCTATATGTGGCATTTTTCCTTGAAATTCTCTAAGGAGAGTTAAAAGTTACTTTTACGCTTTTATTACTTTTCTAGAGGATTTTGTGTGACAAGAAAATTTGTTTGAAGACTTTGAAGATCACCTTTGAAGATTTGAAGACTTTCATTTGAGATTTTGAAGACTTGAAGGATTGAAGATAAGTGAAGTGAAGTGGAGGACTTGAAACAAAAAGAAGAAAGAAATCAAGGTGCTGAAACTTGGCTCGGTCGCGACTTGTGATGGAGTGGTTGACGGGTGGCCAGAACCTTTCTTACTTTTTTGTACTATAAATACTCACCTTATCCTCTCCTCTCTCACCTCTTCTTCTTCCTGCAATTTTCTAGGTTCAAACCCTAGTTTTCTTTTCTTAGTTATTGTAGATCAATCATGTCTTTTAATTATCTAGGTTAGTTTAATCTTGGGAGTAATTGATTGAGACTTTCTTGCTAATATCTTGTGAATCACATCTATCTATTTAGTGTCTTTTCTACTATGCATTTATTGAGCTTTGAATATGAAATTTTATTGGAATTAATGTTGTAGGAAGTTTGAGTATATGAATTGCTTGTATGATTACTTGTTAGGGTTAGGAGAAAGTAGCTAATTCTCCTCTCTTTTAATATGGAATACAAGAGCATGATTTAGAGCTTCTAAATGATGTTAATGTGTTGATAATTGCTAGATGAATGTGATAATGTCAAACTCTTTGTCATGTTTTTTAATTGTAGCAAATAGGAGATGTCTATGAGCGTTGAATGTTCTTGACTAATCTTATTTAAATGCATGAATTGGTTAAATGCTTTGACACGGTGTAGTGTTTATAAGTGTTTCCAAGCTTGTTTATTTTTTGTATTCAATGCCATCAATGAGATACTTTTAGTCGTGTTTCGACAAAGGGAGTCATTGGTGAGATTTCACAAGAGTTATCAAATTCAATTTTTCAAACTACTATATATCTAAAAGGATTGAAGATTTATCTTCACAACAAGTAGTGAAAGTAGTCAATAGATTGTTTCACTTGTTCTTGAAGCCTTTGTTATTTAGTATTCATGTGTTCTTAATGCTATGTTTTACCTCATTTATGCCATGTGTTGTTTGAGAATAGGAAGTGTTTGTATGACTGAAGTTTAAGGGTGTTAGGAAAGTGACGAATTCCTTAGCTCTTTGGCATGAAAATACAAGAACATGAACTTAGAACTTCTTGTGCATAATGTGTTGTGATTCTTGCTAGATTAGTATATTAGTGTGGATTGTTCTTAGATTTATCCTATAGATGCAATGAAAGGTTGAATCTTGAATGTGGTTTGTTCTAGGTTTTGCCTAATGAATCTCATGTTTGGTTAAATTGTTATGTCTTTGGTAGAAGGTGTGTTGACATCAAATCTATGGTCCTTCGCATGAAATGTTGTTGAAGAAATACCTCTATGGTGTGGCTTGCCTAGAGTGACTGTCAACAACATTTACAAATGGTGGTTGTTTGTCTTTTCAAATTACTATTAATAAGGAATGAATGTTGATCTTCGAATGGGAAGTGATATCATTCCACATGGGTAACAAATGTAATAGAATGAGTGAACGGTTCAATGATCTACATTTGGTTTGGAAGTGGATGTCAATTGCCCCCAAGGTTTTGTCTTCTGTAGTTTTTATCCCTTTTTTCCTAGTTGTTGAATGATTAGCATAGTTACGTGACTTTGCTAGTTAGCTTGTCTTTTAATTTCATAACTTAAGACCAAAACCGACCAAAACCCCGCCTCTTTACTTGATTTTATATATCTATATATCTACCTCTAGTCTAATATCAACCTTATATGTTTAAACCCTTAGAAAGATCCCTCTTCTTCGTGGACAATCCTGATTTGCCACTATCTTCTTAGTTGTAGTTAGTAAGCTTTTAGGGATTATAAATTTAACTTTGATTTTCCCAGTGCCAAACTTTTGAGCAAACCATGCTTCCTGACCATGGCCTGTGCCATAGCTCGCGGTCCGTACAAGTACCTCACGACATTGCCATATGCCAGATTTAGCGCCCCACACCAAATGAAGAACCACGGCCCACGTGCGATCATTCGTCCCATGACATGTACTTGGCACGGACCGCACCATCTGCGACGGCCTTTGCCAAGGGCGGCTGAACTATGGCTTCTCACTATTTTGGTCATAGCTCTCTCATTCCTCATAGGTTTACCCTCTACCATATATCAAAATATTCATCTTTACATGCTCTATCAGATGTAATAAATCTCATCTCTAGAAGTTTCATGGATTTTAGCAGTTTATTCGAGGTCGATTCTGTCACAAGAGGGAAAGGGTGACCAGGGTTTTGATCTAATTTTGGCCTATTTTGGACCTATTTTTAGGCTTAATCTCCTACTACTACATGTAGGAGCCTTAGTCTTCTACTAAACCCTAAGTAGGCATAATGTAGATTTTTCTCTTTCTAGTTAGAGAGAAGTTAGAGGAGAATTCTCTTTCTATAGTTCTTCCCCTCTTTTCCTTCCCTTTTCTTTTCTAGATCTAGTTTTCATGTACAAAGTAGATTAGAGCATTAGGAAATATCTTAGAGAGAGAGAAACACTATCTCCTTTTACTTTTTCTTTCTTTTCATTTTGTGGTCATCCTAGATGTAAAATTCAAATCTATATTTCAATTCCATGTCTATGGAGTAGTTTCCATTGCTTGGGGATAATTGTAGCCCATGATTTAATCTTTATGTTTATGTGAGATTCATTAGATTCATCCTATTATATGTGTTCATGATATTATTATGATTGTTCTTGAATGCTCTAAATGCATGAATATTTACATCACATACCGGCATACACTTTGAGCTATATTCATGTATGGTGCATTTATTGATGCCCAGGTGGAAAGAGAAAACTGGATGTTAAAATGGGTAAGGGAGTACGTTGCGTCTACATGAGTTTGTGCATGGGAGACCCGAGCAATACTCTAACTTTTTTGCCATCGCACCAGTCTTAACTGATTACATAAATTTTTCCGATAGGTTAGGAGTAGAGATAGTTAAAAGGTAGCAAACGGGGGTGTGAGAGGCCCTAGATCATAGATAAAATGCCAACCACCCTTGGACCTAGTTGATAGGACCTAGGGGAAGTCGTGCATTTATCATGGAAGCTTGGAACATAATCGCAACGAGGGAGAAACATTAGACTAGAAGTAAATATGTATAGGTATATAAAAGCAAGTAAAATGGGGTGGGGGTTTGGTTGGTTTTTCCTAAGTTGTGAAATTAAAGACAAGCAAACTAGCAAAGTCAAGTAACTATGCTAATCATTCAACAAACTAAGAAAAAGAGGTAAAACCTACTAAAGAAAAAGCCTTGGGGGCAATTGATTTCCACTTCCAATCCTAATGTAGATCATTCAACCTTTCACTCATTCCATCACATTCATTACCTGTGGGTAATTCTAACACTTTCATTTAAATAGATAGATATTATTTTCTTCTTAAGAGTAATTCACAAAGACACTCAACGACCATTTGCAAACCTCATTGATAATCACTTTAGACGTTCAACAACCATAAAGATATTTCATCAATGGCATTATACACGAAAGACCATAGATTTGATAACAACAAGCCTTCTACCAAAGGCATAACCATTTAACAAAAAAAACATTCATGAGGTCAAGCCTAGAAGAATCAACATTCAAAATTCATTGTTTAAATAAAACCTAGAACAGTCAACATTCAAGATTCAACCTCTCAATGCTTCTGTAGGATCAATATAAGAACAATCCACATTAACATACTCATCTAGCAATAATCGCAACACATTATGCACAAGAAGTTCTAATCTATGTTCTTGGATTCTCATGTAAAAGAGCTAAGAACTTTGCAACATTCCTAACACCCTAACACTTCAATCATACAAACACTTCATATACTCAAACAACCCATAGCATAAATGAAGTAAAACATAGAATTAACACACATGAATGATAAATAATAAATGCTTCAAGATAGAGTGAAATAGGGGGTTCTTACTATATAGATATGGAAGCTTCAATCAATTTCTCCCAAGAACAAACTAACCTAGATAATGAAAATGCATGATTAATCCTACAATTATTATTAAAAGAATGAAGAAAAACTAGAGTTTTTAAACCCAGAAGTAGGAAGAAGAAGAGAGGGAAGAGAGAGAGAGAGGATAAGGTGAGTATTTATAGTACAAAAAGGCAAGAAATAAGTATGGCCACCCATTTGTTACGAGTCACGCCAACTTCATTGTGACTCGCGACGGGTGCAAAATCCAGCACTTTGATTTCTTTCTTCTTTTTATCTCAAGTCTTCCTCTTCTATTTACTGGTCTTCAATTCTTTAAGTCTTGAAAATCTCAAATTCAAGTTTTCGAATCTTAAAATTTTCAAAGGTAATCTTCAAAGTCTTCGAACAATCTTCTAGAAAATTAATAAAAGCGTAAAAGTCACTTTACCTCTCCTTAGAGAATTTCAAGGCAAAATGCCACATCCAGAGCACAAAAATGTACAAAAGTAAATCCTAAAAGTCCCAAAATAACCATATAAAATGAGCACATCAATCGTAGTTGTTAATTTGAAAATCAGAACCCCCTATTTGTGTTTGCAATCACCAACTACTCCTTTTACTTGTATGGATTGACGACCCATGCGAGGTTGTGTCTTTAGTTGATGCTTGAGCCCTAGCATCTCTGTGGACAAACCCAGGTCTTGCCGCTAAATACCCTCTAGGTAGATTAGAAGTGAGATCATGGTGCAGAACTATAAATCTTATCTTTGACTGTCCCAAGGGAAAAGCTTCTACTCAGGTTAGTTAGCTACGATTAACAACCCTGGGTGGAGGCGGGTCATCACTCTAGAATGCTCTCCTAATTACAAGAGTAAAAATGAAAATATGGTCCAAATCTCAAATCCTAGTATAGTAAGGCTTATATTTGTAGTAGTAGGGGATTGGGCCTAAAAATAGGCTAAAAATGTGTAAACCGTAGTTCAGTCCATGCTGGCGCGAGCTGCCAGACTGGCACCGTCCATGCTTGCTCCATGGCGTGGGAAGTCTGCTCTGGCGCGATCCATGCATCTACCTTGGTGTGGTCTATGCCACGCCATGTGGATCATGTTCGTGTAATCTGCGTTGTTTAGCACGGGCCACCATTAGAGTCATCGATTTTGCACTTCTGATTTGTGAGACGTGACGTTTGGCATAGATTATTATCAGAAACCTCATTTTTCCCAGTAACTTAGCATGGGCTACTTGATTCTTCACATCCCACCCACTGGTCCTAACATTTTGCACTTGAAACGGCGTGGGCCGTCAAAAATGGGACAGTCTGCGCCTATACTTAACCGATTTTGAGTGAAACTTAGAAGTTATGCGTGTGGCCCGTCATGTTTGGCGCGGTCTATGGAAACCCCTTGACACGGTCCATGCCAAAGGTATTAGGTATGGATCACATTATCTGGTGTGAGCCATTGGTGCCACCCATTAACGGACCACGCCGACCAGTTTGTACTTTGGCTGGCTGAACTTCTTTCCTTCGGTACGATGAACCGGGAGTCCGTCTTGAGAATTTTTGTAGCCGATTTTATGGTTCTCAAGGAGAAAAATTAAATGGAACCAACTTAGAAGGCTGATTCTTCTCGGAATGTTCCTAGAAGTTGGCACACTCTCTCGGACCACGATTCTCCATATCTTCATTGGTCGTTTTTAACTCCAATGCCGCCTATCTTTTGCTCCAAACTCCTTCTACCATGATTTTATGTTTGTTGCCTTTTTCTATTACCATTCTAATGTGAATGTCCTTTGATCTCTACTACCGTCCTTGTGAACGGCTTTCAAGATCTTCTACTGCCCTTGCAAACGGCCTTCACATAGAATGTAACAAAAAGTATCTACAAGAAACCTTCCAAAGATAATCACAAAGAAAGATCTAGGAGCCCGTGGATACAATATATCCATTAGTACTAATTAAGTATGCAAAATGTGGGATTTAGATAAGAAAACCAAACATGGTCGTTTAAACCCCTTGTTCTGTAAACTGAACTAATGCTAGCAATCAACCTATAAAAAAACAATTATTATGCCAAATGCATTGGTTAACACATAAATGCATTGGTTAACACATGCATAATGGTGCACATCAAATAGCTATATATTGCAAAATAGGTTTTGGGTTGTTTTTAACTAGCAACTACAAGCATGTGAGATCACAAGAGAATAAAGATATTCTACTCAATCACATTTGGGTAACATGATTGGTGATAAGCTTTGATATTTGACTCAATCACATTAAAGATATACAAACCTATTCTAGTGTTCACGACACGTGGTGTGGTCGATTGTCAACACTTCCCCATACACATCACGTATGGTGCGCTTGTAATCTTCCATCAGCACCACCTCTATAACTAGAGGAATGCAAAAATAGCCCTGTCGCAGTGAAAATTCATTTCTCCCTTGTACGATTACATCCTAGGCACTCCAACATGAATGCTTCTCTCTATGGCCTACACATTATGGATATCCCTAGGGTTTCAAATAACCCTATTTTGCTACCAATGCTATGTCTACCAGTAACCCTTCGGACCAACTAGCCAGCTGGAGTAGTGTGCTATCATCATAACGGTAACCTAGAAAAGACCTATGTGCACACACCCACATTGACTAGAACCCCGTTACCAATATCACTTCTAGGTTTCTCTTCCCGTGAGCTATCAATATATGAGCCAACATAAATGTAGACTATAGTGTGTGCAAATGTTAGTGTGACATTCATGCAATTGACAAGAATATGAAGAACAAACCAACATAATATCATAACCACATAGAAATAAGTAGATCAAAAGATTCTCCCAAAACATACACAAATCATGAATACAAATAAAATCCCCACGTAAATTAACTACTCCCTAAGAATTGAACCCAAGTATTTCATTGGATTCAATGCCCTTAGGCAAGATCAAGAAGAAAATAAATAAAAGTAGAGACAAGGGTTATTCCCTTTCTATATCTAAAATGCTCTCCAAGAATAGAGAATGGTTTAAAACTATAGCCTAACTTAAACCCTAGTAGGCATAGCATTATATTTATAGTACTGGGCAGGGGCCATGTGGCCTGAGATGGCTCATACCAAGAGAGGTTGGCACGGGTCATGCTAGATGAGGTCTCATGCCAAGGGCCTCTGGCATGGGCCGTGCGGGATGATGGCCTTGTGCCAAGAGCCATTTGCACAGGCCCTACTGTGCCGATCACCTTATGCTGGCGCCTTCTAGCACGGAGCGTATCGGGTGATGTGGTTATCTTTCGTCTTGAGATCTTGAACTTCAACTCCACTCTATTTCCGCCTTATTTCCATCTACTACTATGTTTTAGCTTGTGGCTTTCTTGTCTATTACCGCACATGTGTACGGATTTCTAATATATACTACCACCCTTGCGATTGGCCTTCTACAAAATAACAACAAAATACTCATGAGCAACCAACTAGTAAGATCACAAAGGAAGATCCAGGTGCTCGTGAATACAAAGTATCTATTAGTTGCAATTGAGTCTATAAAACTCGGGATTTAGATAAGAAAACCAACAATGGTCATCTAAATCCTTTGGCGTGTAAACCTAACTAAAATAGCAATCAAAAAAATAAAACATAATAAGAAATGTGTCGAATGCACTAGTTAAAGCATGCATAATGGTGCAGATCAATTCCCCCATACTTAAACCTTTACTCGTTCTCGAGTAAACAAAAACAAACAATGATCCAAGAGGAATGTAGTATGCAAGAAAAAGTTAAATAATGCATGCAATTTATTTCTAAATTTCCCTAGTTCCCCCAAAGAAGTAAGAATCTCACAACTGTCACATTTCCCAAAGAGACTAAGTAATCTATACAACCAAATTGTGTGTAGAAAAAGGTAACCAAAAATGATAAGTGTCAAACTAGCTTACTCCACCGAATAGGCAGCCAAAACAATTCCAAGAGATGTTGCCCAAAAAACCACCAAGGATAATCCAAAAGATCCTCAACTTAGTTTTCAATTTCTCTCACCCCCTTTTAGGTTTTCATCCTAGCTTTAACACACAAATAGTACTCACTACTCACCTTTTTCCACACATGGCCTCTAATTTTTTCCTAGATTTTTCAACCTAGCAGGAACACAACCTCTCATTTTTTATGTAGGTTTCTCAACCTATCCGGGCCTTTCCCATTGTTTTCTGAAGTCGCCCTTTTGGGTTTTTGATTTAGCCAGGTATATATATATATATTCATTTTTTCAATTTTTCAAAAAAAAATTGGTTTAGCACAAAATGCCCCAAAGATGGGCTTCATACCACATGAATGACGGTGCCTCGAAAGTTTTTACAAAATGGTTCCTGCTTTCTACCCATAGTTAGCATTATTTCCCTGGGTCATACTTGACGCATCGTAGAAAGAAAGAGCTTCGCTTGGTTGGCCTTCCTACGCTGACGAATGCCTATTTTATCTACCTTTTATTCCTAAATGAATAGGCACCTCTACGCAGCAACTTTGCCGTTAAATTTGTCATCGTGGATTAGCAACCATCATACCAATAGAACAGGGGTTAGCTCTGCTGCCGGTCTACAAGCAAGGTAAGTAGGTCCATTACTGGCCGGTTCCGGACCTACAAGACTTAATGGCAAAATAAAAAATGACACCACCAAAGTGTTCCAAAAAGAATCTTAAATACAAACTACCAAAAACTACCAAACAAAACAAGAAGGAATCTTGTCGAAATCCATAAGTGCCCAACTATCCCCCCCACACACACTTAAACCATGCATTGTTCCCATCTTTCCTTTCAATGGGGACTAGGTCTCGGAACCCATCGAGTCTCAAAATGTGGTATCTCTCAATCAAATACTCAATGGCTTCTTCTTAAATGCCAGCCATCTCATCTATGATAGAAATTCATCCTCCACCCTTCTTTCTATAAACGACCATTATTGGTTTCCTTGTCTAAATCCTAGACTTAACTAAAGCTAATGGATAGGTTGTATTCACGAGCACAAAGATCTTCGTTTATGATAGCATTAGTAGGTTTCTCATAGATATTTTGACATCATTGTATATAAGGCCATTTGCAAGAATGGTAGATGATACTTGATGGCCATTCGCAAGAATGGTAGTAGATAAGAAGGCCACAGACTTAAAGTGTGTTAATAGATCGAATTGAGCAGGGAAAGGCAGAATTGAAGTTCAAAAAGGTTTTAAATGTACGAAGGCACCAGCCGGCCAGCCAATCGGCCAACACAAACCAGCACGCGCCAGTATAAGACCAGCATGCGCCAACACAGACCAAATGCAGCACGGACCGTGCTAAGAGCAAGGATTGTGCCACAGCCCAGAGCATGAATCGTGCCTGTTCAAGCACCCTGGGTCCCTTTTTGCTCCGTTTCACTGCAAATCAGCTAAGTATGGGAATGGACCATGCCATTTTACATGGTCCACGTTGTTTCAAGTCTAAAATGTGAAGACTAGCCCACGGGATGTGACGGATGACACGACCCATGCTGTTTTACGTACTAGAATGAGGCTCAAGCCAACAACCCGAGGAAAATGACATGGGATGTGCATTCAAAAGCATCAAAATGGAAGTCCAGCTGGCCGGCCGTGCTGGTTGACATAGCCCATACCAGCATGAAGAGCACGACCCATGCCAGACACGGTTGGTCATTCTAGCACAAAGCACCAGGCTGTGCTAGACCGGGAAGACCGCTCCATCCTGAAGGTCCCCAAGCTGACACAGACTGTGCTGATTTCCACTAGCCGCGTCTATGTGGCTGCTAGCAGTTTTAAGCCTGTTCTTGGCCTATTTCAAGGGCTGATTCTCTAATACTATATATGTTCCTATGTCTACTAGGGTTTGAGTTTATGCTCATTATTAGACTTCAAGAGTAGGGTAGAGAGAAAGGAGATCTTCCTTTTATCTAGAGTCTTTTCTTTTCTTCTCTTTATTTTTGCTTTGCCGAAAGGCATTGAATCCAATAAAATACTTGGGTCCAATGCTTATGGAGGATTCTATTTGTTTGGGGACTACATTTGTATTCATGATTTGGTATATGTTATGTGATATTCCTTAGGTCTACCCATTCTCTGTGTTTATCATATTGTGTGGGCTTGTTCTTGAACTGCTTAAGAATCGCATGAGATATACACTAACTTAGCACACTGTAGTCTACATTCATTTTGGTGCACATATTGATACCCCTCGGAGAAGAGAAACCTAGATGTGACATAGGTAGCGGTGTTGGGGCACATGTGGGTGAGTGCACATAGGTCTTTTTCGAGTTTTACCGTTATGATGAAAGCACTCTAGTCTTAGCTGGTGAGTTGGTCTGAAGTAGAGATAGAATTTTGTGCCAAACTAGGGTTTAGAAACCCTAGTGCCTTCGATAAGGTCCCTATTTTCCTTTGCCTCTTTACGCCTAGTAATAGAGCATTCGGGGTGTAGTGCCCGGGATGTAATTGTACCATGGAGAAACTGATTTGCACAATGCCAGCGCCGTTGTTACACTCCTCTAATTATGGAGGTGGTGACGATGAAAGATTGCAAGAACACCATACATGATGGTATGGGTATGTGTGGACCATCGACAACACCACATGTTATGAACACTAGAATAGGTTTTGATGTCTTGTATATTATAGAATCAAGGATTGAAACATTTAACCAATCATGCTATGCAAATATTCCCCCAAGTTCTTGTTTATATAGTTTAATTTTGTGTGATCTCTTATGCTCGTAGTTGTTAATTAAAAAACCCTGGGAACACCATTTTGCAATATTTTGCTATTCTTAACACAGATGGATTTACAACCCATACGTGGTTGTGTGTTGTTGACTATTAGACACCTAGCATCTCTGTGAACAAACCCGACCTAGCCACTAACTACCCCATATGTAGATTATTAATAAGTTCGGGAACAAAATAAAATTTTAAATTTGATCTTCTCTCATTCAACATGTTTGTTTGTTTGATCACAAGTCATTGCTTGGAATCTCACTATCGACTTCTATCTCTGTGTCCAAACTCGAGAGAGTGTTGTAGAAAAAAATCTTAAATCTCGGATCGGGGGTGACATAAAGATTCTCTAAATAGTATCTTGGTATAATAGGCTTTTAATTTTAAGTGTTTAGGTCTATTTGGTTGCATATTAGCTAGTTGTTTTTATTTTCCACTCCTGGGTGGTTGTTTTTGTTCGGAGTAGGTATTCTTTGGGTTCTTGGTGAATTTTTATCGAGAATCCTTGCAATATGATTTCAGATTTTTGAAAAAAAAATGGAGTGTCTCACCTTGAGGGAACTCATGATGAGAAGAGAGGCTCAACAAGCATGGTTTTGTAGGATGTGTCATTCTGACCATCCTACCAAGTCTTGCTATTTGCTGAGGGATGAGCACTATGAGGGGGAAAGAACCCTTGGTTTCCAAGACCAAGGGTATTATGAAGAGTGCTACCAAGAGGTAGGGGATGTTAGTTTTCAAGGGCAAGAAGCTCAAGAATGGTATCCATACCACAATTCTTACAATACGGAGTGGAGTGGTAATTCGGATTGGTGGTATGAGAATAAGCCAGAAAACCAAAAATACGAGCAAAATAGTTGGCCATCACCCTGTTATACCATACTCCACAACCAAGCCCAACAAGGAAGTTCAAGTTTGACATGTGAGGAAGCATGAATGCAATAGCAAACTTGAACAACTTTACTAGTGAAGAACCGGACACTCAGCTCTCCTCTATTGTTAAGGATATTGAGGGGCATACGAGGAGTATACTAGAAGCGTTGGCCTGAATGGAAGCTCGTGATTTTGAAAATACACCAGCCCAAGTCAAACTCGAGGATTCAGTGAGTGAGGTCACCATGTTATTTAGCATTCATGTGTTCTTAATGTTATGTTTTAATTCATTTATGCCATGAGTAGTTTTAGAATAGGAAGTGTTTGTATGATTAAAGTTTTAGGGTCTTAGGAAAGTGACAAATTCCTTAGCTTTTTGGCATGAAAATCCAAGAACATGGACTTAGAACTTCTCATGTATAATGTGTTGTGATTCTTGCTAGATAAGTATGTTAATGTGGATTGTTATCATATTTATCGTTTAGATGCAATGAAAGGTTGAATCTTGAATGTGGTTTGTTCTAGGTTCAGCCTAATGAATGATGTGCTTGGTTAAATGGCCATGTCTTTGGCAGAAGGCTTGTTATTATCAAACCTATGGTCCTTCGTGTGAAATGCAGCTGATGAAATACCTCTATGGTGTGGTTTTCTTAGAGTGATTGTCAACAAGGTTTGCAAATGGTCGTTGTTTGTCTTTGCAAATTACTATTAAGAATGAATGATTGTTGATCTTCGAATGTAAAGTGATAACATTCACAAATGTGATTGAATGAGTGAATGGCTCAATGATCTACATGAGGTTTGGAAGTAAATATCAATTGCCCCCAAGGCTTTATCTGTTGTAGTGTTTACTCATTTTTCTTAGTTTGTTTGATGATTAGCATAGTTACTTAACTTTGCTAATTGCTTTGTCTTTTACTTTCAAAACTTAGGAAAACCAACCAACCAAAACCCCACAATTTACTTTATTATATATATATATATTTACTTCTAGCATAATATCAACCTTTTATGTTTAAAAGTTTTAGAAAATCCCTCTTCTTCGTGGACTACTCTGATTTGCCACTATCTACTTAATTGTATTTAGTAAGCATAAAGAGCTTACAAATTATAACTTTGAGAGGTACGGCGATGACCTCACAAAGTTTAGCGCCGTTGTCGAGAAAGAGGCATTTATTTTTTAAGTCTTTGGGCATATTTGGTTGCATATTACTTGTTTTTATTTGTCACCTCTTTTTGGTTGTTTTTGTTCGGAGTAGGTATTTCTTGAGTTCTTGATGAATTTTTATCGAGAATCCTTGCAATACGATTGTGGACTTTTGAGAAAAGAGAAAAAAAATTAAAAATGGAATGTCTCACCTTGAGGTAACTCATGATGAGAAGAGAGGCTCAACAAGCCAGGTTTTGTAGGATGTATCATTCTGACCATCCTACCGAGTCATTCTATATGTATAGAGAGGAGCACTATGAGGAGGAAGGAAACCAAGGGTATTATGAAGAGTGCTACCAAAAGGTTGGAGATGTTGGTTTTCAAGGGCAAGAAGCTCGAGTGGTATCCATACCACAACTCTTACAATCTGGAGTGGAGTGGTAATCCGGATTGGTGATATGAGAGTGAGCCAGAAAACCAAAAATATGGGCAAAATAGTTATCCCCCGCCACCATACACCATACCCCAAGACCAAGTCCTATAAGAAGGTTTAAGTTTGACAAATGAGGAGATCATGAATGCAATAGAAAACTTAACCATCCAAGCCAAGACTAATGAAGAATCAGAAACCCAAATCTCCTCTGGTCTTGAGTTCCCTCAAGGTGAGATGTTCCATTTTTTAAAAAAAAAATCTCTTTTTCAAAAGTCCAGAATCATATTGCAAGGATTCTCGATAAAAATTCACCAAGAACTCAATAAATACCTACTCCAAACAAAAAAACCAAAAAGAAGTGAAAAATAAAAACTAACTAATATGCAACCAAATATGCCCAAACACTTAAAAATAAATGCCTCTTCCCCGGCAGCGGCACCAAAATTTGGGAGGTCGTCATCGTACCTCTCAAAGTTATAATTTATAAGCCCTTTATTCTTACTAAATACAATTAAGTAGATAGTGACAAATCGAAGTCGTCCACGAAGAAGGGGGATTTTCTTAATTGTATTTAGTAAGCATAAAGTGCTTATAAATTATAGCTTTGAGAGGTAAGGCAACGACCTCCCAAACCTTCACCATATGGAACTTTTTTTTCATTTTTTCATTTTTCATTTTTTTTAAACAAAACAAATTAAAGTGGAGCATATGCACACTACAATACAATACAATGAGATATATTTCTCTTTACCTCCCCACACTTGAAACACACATTGTCCTCAATGTGAAAAGGATAAGATAAAGAAATAAGGGAGAAAGAAAAATAATACTCACAACTAGGATCATGAAGGTCCTTCCCGGTGATGGAATCAATGAATGTTCTCTCCTCCATGTTCTTGAACTCTGCCCAACATGAAACTTTGATTCATCCACTACGAAGCCACAACTATGCGAATCTCGATCAACACTCACAACATACAACAACTAGTAGTACTCCTAGATGGTGGTTTTGGTAGTGGTTTTTGGTGGTGGATTGTGGTAGTATTCTTGTGGTTTTGGGTAAGGGTGTGAGGACATGGTTGAGGATTTTTTTTTCAAAAAAATAAAAACACTAACCTAACTTAAAAGCTTGGGTTGCCTCCCGAGAAGCTCCATATTTTTAAGGTTTTCGGCATGACTTTAATGTTATCCATATGGTGAAATCTTGAACCCCTTCACCATGAGCATCCAAAAGTAGAGAGGTGGGGATACAAAACTTTCAAGAGGAAAGTCTTGTGGAGGTGGAGATGGTTTAAACGGAGTTGGGTGGTTAGGAGGCATGGGATAGGCTTTTGGCTCCTCTCTTATCTCCTTCAAAATTTCCAAAGATGATGGAGTTGGTTCACTAGCTGGGGGTAGGGGTGATGATGTAAAGAATAATTAATATAGCACAATCACCTCTTCCTCCACTTTGTTGTCTTCCACAACCGACTCCTCATCCCTTTCGAACTCAAATTCATTTCTCATGGTGACCTCACTTACCAAATCTTTGAGTTCAACTTGGGATGGTGTATCTTCATAATAGTGAGCTTCCATTCGGGTCACCACTTCCAATAAATTGCTCACATTCCCCTCCAAAGCATCAAGACTAGAGGAGATTTGGGTTTCCAATTCTTCATTAGTCTTGGCTCGGATGGTTTAGTTTGCTATTGAATGCATGATCTCCTCATTTGTCAAACTTAAACCTTCTTATAGGGCTTGGTCTTAGGGTATGGTGTATGGTGGTGGGGGATAACTATTTTGCCCATATTGTTGGTTTTCCGGCTCACTCTCATATCACCAATCCGGATTACCACTCCACTCCAAATTGTAAGAGTTGTGGTATGGATACCACTCGAGATTCTTGCCCTTGAAAACCAACATCTCCAACCTCTTGGTAGCATTCTTCATAATACCCTTGGTTTTGGAAACCAATGATTCTTTCCTCCTCATAGTGCTCCTCTCTCAACATATAGCAAGACTCGGTAGGATGGTAAGAATGACACATCCTACAAAACCTTGCTTGTTAAGCCTTTCTTCTCATCATAAGTTCCCTCAAGGTGAGATGTTCCATTTTTTTAAAAAAAAAATCTCTTTTTCAAAAGTCCAGAATCATATTGCAAGGTTTCTTGATAAAAATTCACCAAGAACTCAAGCAACACCTACTCCAAACAAAAACAACCAAAAAAAGTGAAAAATAAAAATAACTAGCTAATATCCAACCAAATATGCCTAATGATGAGACGTCAAATGCATGTATTTTCCATAGCATTTAATATCATTTTTTTTCATATTTCTTTTGTAATATTTCTAGATTTACGTAGGTTTACATGATAAGGGGTTTGGATGACCATTTTCAATTTTTATATCTAAATCCTTCATTTTGTGACCTATGTTTAGTCTAATGGATTTTTTCTCCTTGCGGGCATCTAGATTCCATTTTGTGAGCTTCATTTGTAGATTTCTTGTGAGCCCTTTGGAGTGGTTTCGTGAAGGCCATGTGCAAAACTGTGGTAGAAGATAGAAGGTTCAAAGAAGGAAGGCAAAGAAGTGGATTAATTATCACCTAGAGGTTAGAAGAATCTGCCTACAAGGGTGGTTTCATTGGATTCTTCTTCTCAAGCACTACAAAATCTACTATAAGAATTCCCATACCGAATCACCAGTTCACCCGTGGGAAGCAAAACAAGAAGCCAGGACGAGGTCATTTCTGAATTTTTGGGCTGAAACCTCCGCCTCCCGGGCGGGGTCTTTTCCGCCCAGGCCATGCCATTTCTGCTTATGTGACGTACATTTTGACCTTCTTTTTTACCAACTTGGGCCATAAATAGCCCCCTTCTTCCCCCATTTTCCCAAGCCCGACTTGGGGGCTCCATTTCACCATTTTCTTCCATTTCTTCTTCTTTCTTTGTAGATCTTTGTTCTATGTTATGGGTTTTGATTACCTAGCTTATTTTTGTACTTGGGAGAAATTTATTGAGACTTCCTTGCTAATGTCTTGATAATCATTTCTATCTATCTATTGCTTTCTCTATTGTGCATTTATTAAGCTTTGAATGTAGATTTTTAATGGCATTAATGTTGTTGGAAGTTTAAGTATATAAATTTCTTGTATGATTGCTTGTTAGGGTTGGGAGAAAGTAGCTAATATTCCCCTCTTTTAATGTGGAATCCAAGAGCATGAGTTAGAGCTTCTAAATGATGTTGATGTGTCGATAATTTCTAGATGAATGTGATGGTGTTGAGCTCGGTGCCATGTTTGTTTTAGGTAGAAAATGAGATAAGTCTATGAATGTCGATCATTCTTGACTAATCTTGTGTAAATGCATGAATTGGTTAAATGATTAGACACGGTGTAGTATTTATAAGTGTTGCCAAGCTTGTTGATTCTTCATGCTCAATGCCATCAATGGGATACGTTTAGTCGTATTTAGACTAAGGGAGTCATTGGTGAGGTTTGACAAGAGATGTCGAATTCACTTATAAACTACTATCTAAGAAGGATAGAAGATTTATCTTCACAACAAGTAGTTAAAGCAATTAATAGATTGGTTCACTCGTTCTTGGAGCTTTTTTTATTTAGCATTCATGTGTTCTTAATGCTATGTTTTACTTCATTTATGCAATGGGGTGTTTGAGAATAGGAAGTATTTTTATGATTAAAGTGTTAGGGTGTTAGGAAAGTGACAAATTCCTTAGCTCTTTGGCATGAAAATCCAAGAACATGAACTTAGAACTTCTCATGCATAATGTGTTGTGATTCTTGCTAGATAAGTATGTTAATGTGGATTATTCTCATATTTATCCTATAGATGCAATGAAAGGTTGAATCTTGAATGTGGTTTGTTCTACGTTTAGCCTAATGAATGTTATGTTTGGTTAAATGGCTATGTCTTTTGTAGAAGGCTTGTTGTTATCAAATCTATGGTCCTTCATGTGAAATGTCGTTGATGAAATACCTCTATGGTGTGGTTTCCTTAGAGTGATTGTCAACGAGGTATGTAAATGGTCATTGTTTGTCTTTGCAAATTACTATTAAGAAGGAATGAATGTTGATCTTCAAATAGGAAGTGATAACATTCCCCCTAGGTAACAAGTGTAATTGAATGAGTGAATGGTTCAACGATCTACATGAGGTTTGGAAATGGATATCAACTACCCCCAAGGCTTTATCTTTTGTAGTTTTTACCCATTTTTCTTAGTTTGTTGCATGATTAGCATAGTTACTTGACTTTGCTGGTTAGCTTGTCTTTTAATTTCATAACTTAGGACCAAAACCAACCACCCCCCCATTCACTTGCTTTTGTATATATATATATATATATCTACTTCTAGCCTAATATAAACCTTATATGTTTAAACACTTAAGAAACTTCCCTTCTTCGTGGACGACCCCGATTTGTCACTATCTACTTAATTGTATTTAGTAAGCATAAAGGGCTTATAAATTATAACTTTGAGAGGTACGGCGATGAATTCCCACCCAAACACTTAAAAATAAACATCTCTTCCCCGGCAGCGGTGCCAAAATTTGGGAGGTCATTGCCGTACCTCTCAAAGTTATAATTTATAAGCCCCTTATGCTTACTAAATACAATTAAGTAGATAGTGGAAAATTGAGATCGTTCAGGAAGAAGAGGAATTTTCTTAAGCTTTTAAACATAAAAGGTTGATATTATGCTTGAAGTGTATAAGCAAGTAAATGAGGGGGATTTGGTTGGTTGGTTTTCCTAAGTTATGAAAGTAAAAGAAAAAAATAACTAGCAAAGTTAAGTAACTATGCTAATCATCAGACAAACTAAGAAAAGGGGGTACAAACTACAAAAGATAAAGCCTTGGGGACAATTGATATCCACTTCCAAACCCCATGTAGATCATTGAACCATTCACTCATTCAATCACATGTGTTACCTATGTGGAATGTTATCCCTTCCCATTCGAAGATCAACATTCATTCCTTCTTAATAGTAATTTGCAAAGACAAACAACGACCATTTGCAAACCTCGTTGACAATCACTCTAAGAAAACCACACCATAGAGGTATTTCATCAACGGCATTTCACATGAAGGACCATAGATTTGATAATAACAAGCCTTCTGCCAAAGACATAGTCATTTAACCAAGCATATCATTCATTAGGCTAAACCTAGAACAAACCACATTCAAGATTCAACCTTTCATTGCATCTATAGGATAAATATGAGAACAATTCACATTAACATACTTATCTAGCAAGAATCATAACACATTATGCATGAGAAGTTCTAAGTTCATGTTCTTGGATTTTCATGCAAAAGAGCTAAGGAATTTGTCACTTTCCTAACACCCTAACACTTTAATCATACAAACACTTCCTTTTCTCAAACACCTCATGGCATAAATAAAGTAAAGCATAACATTAAGAACACATGAATGCTAAATTACAAAAGCTTCAAGAACGAGTGAACCAATCTATTCATTACTTTAACTACTTGTTGTGAAGATAAATCTTCTATCCTTTTTAGATAGTAGTTTGCAAGAGTGAATTCGACATCTCTTGTCAAACCTCACCAATAACTCCCTTAGTTGAAACATGACTAAAAGTATCCCATTTATGGCATTGAGCACGAAGAATCAACAAGCTTAGCAACACTTATAAACACTACACTGTGTCTAAGCATTTAACCAATTCATGCATTTACACAAAATTAGTCAAGAACGATCAAAATTCATAGACTTATCTCATTTTCTACCTAAAACAAACATGACAACGAGTTCAACATCATCACATTCATCTAGCAATTATCAACACATTAACATAATTTAGAAGCTCTAACTCATGCTCTTGGATTCCACATTAAAAGAGGGAAAATTAGCTATTTTCTCTCAACCCTTACAAGCAATCATATAAGCAATTCGTATACTAAAACTTCCACCAACATTAATGCCATTAACAATCAACATGCAAAGCTCAATAAATGCACAATAGAGAAAGCAAAATATAGATAGAAATGATTCTCAAGAAATTAGCAAGGAAGTCCCAATCAATTTCTCCCAAGTACAAAACTAAGCTAGATAATCAAAACCCATAACATAGAACAAAGATCTACAAAGAAATAAGAAGAAATGGAAGAAAATGGTGAAAAACTAGGGTTTTGGAGCCCTCGAGTCGGGCTTGGGAAAATGGGGAAGAAAATGAGCTATTTATAGCCCAAGTTGGTAAAAAAGAAGGTCAAAATGCAGCATCCGTCGCCCGAACGAAAATGGCGCCGCCCAGGCGGCGGAGGTTTCAGCCCAAAATTCAGATCCATCCGCCTGGGCGACATTATTTCCGCCAGGGTGAGCTACAATTCGTGGCTTCTTGTTTTGCTTCCTACGGGTGAACCGTTGATCCATTTTGCGAGTTCTGGTAGTCGATTTTACTTTGCTCGAGAAGAAAAATCCAATGACTCCACCCTTGTAGGCTGATTCTTCTTGGATAATTTTAATAACTTTCTCTAAACTTCTGGATGACAATTCATCAGCTTCTTTGCCTTCCTTCTTCGGCCCTTCTATCTTCTACCACATTTTGGCACGTGGCCTTCACCAAACCACTCCAAAGGGCTCACGAGAAATCTACAAATGAAGCTCAAAAAATGGAATCTAGATGCTCGTAAGCACCAAAAATCATTTAGACTAAACATAGGTTACAAAATGAAGGATTTAGATATAAAAACTGAAAATGGTCCTCTAAACCCCTTATCATGTAAACCTACCTAAATCTAGCAACCATATAACAAAAATAAGACAAAAGAGATGTTAAATGCTTTAGAAAATACATGCATTTGACGTCTCATCAAAGCCCACGGGTCCAAATATACGGTACACCCAGGAAGATCCAAAATGTACCAAGGCTTGAAACAAAAGTACCGTTGGGATAAGATGAAGAGGGATATAACGGAGATTGTGGTGCGATGCTTAGTGTGTCAGAAAGTCAAGGCTAAGCACCAAAGGCCATCAAGGTTATTACAACTACTGGAGATCCCGAAATGGAAGTGGGATCACATCATAATGGACTTTGTAAAGGGACTACCCCGGATGCCTAAGGGTCATGATGCAATTTGGGTTGTGGTTGATAGGTTAACCAAATTGGCTCACTTCCTTCCAATAAATATTAAATACTCCCTAGAAAAGTTGACAGTCATGTAATTGTTAGCATAATTTCATGACCAGTACTGTTTTTATAATAATTTAACTAACTTATTTGAACAATATATGATTAATTGTATGTGCAATTTGATATGTGCATTAGTAGACACCATTTTCAACCGTACCATATAAATTCATTGACGTTGTCCACAATCATTTAAAAAACCATTGAACAAATACTTTTGCAGACCAAAGTCAATCAATTTCAAACAACTACAACCTATAAAAGTTAACTAAGGTAAAACAGAACTAAAACAACAATCAAGCAGGAAAGGCATGGGAACTTATTGTGTCACTATTTGAAGGAAGCAGTTTTGGTATGAGTAAATTAGGGTGGAATGTGGATGATGGTTGTTGTTGTGGTGGTTTTCTTGTAGTGACAAGAGACCAGAGAAGGTAACATGAACAAAATAACAAAACTATTGTGGTTTTCTTGTAGTGCCAAGAGACGAGAGAAGGTAACATGAACAAAATAACAAAACTAAACTGTTCAAATATTTAAAACTAACAAAACTAAACTATTGAAATGTTTTCTTGTTATTGTTCAATTGTAAAATAACAAAACTAACCTATTCAAATATTTAAATAAATTTTTCATTTTTGTTAAAGTCAATTCACATAAGTGCGACGTCGCTTGTCCATTGCATTTCAACTCGGTGAAAACGAACTTACAATGCGACAAAGCCATGCCTTTTTTAACAACATATGCGACGTCGCATGCTCATTGCTACGCACGGATCAATTTGCTACGCACGGATAATGGACTGGAGTTGCAGCTCATTCCACGGATGGTAATCCGTTGTTGAAGCTCATTTAAAACACATTAAGGGACTCCTATGGATGCTGCTAATAGTCTCTTTTGGGTGCAGTACAATTCCACTAATCTCACTTTTGGTTTTGGAACTTTTAAGCTTAGTTACTGACTTACTGTCTTTGAAGTTGCCTGGCTAAGGGAGAGAATTAACACAAGGGGTGGAGATTCTCTCTTTTGGATCGTTACTTCAATTCAGATTATGTTTCCCTTGTAAAGCTATTCATATCCTTAGGAAAAGATTGTCTAGGACTTTTGGAGGTAACTATGTTGCTTCAACGCTTTAGGGATCTAGCTACACTCGATGTACCAACTGTTGAATTTGCTCTAAGGCCTGGGGAACCTTTATATATATTTCCCTCACCTCCGGGTGTTCTCATTAAAAAAAAATGCGACGTCGCATGCTATTCAATAGTATTATTTACCTCGTTTCTTTAACATTTTACTTCGGTTAAAATGTTAACTGAGGTAAAAAAATATATTATTTACCTCAGTTATTTTTTAACCGGGGTAAAAAAATATTATTTACTTCGAAAAATTTTAAAAAATAAGGTAAAAGAACTTTTTACTTCGATTATTTGGGTTAAGGCAAAAAATTGAGGTAAAAATGACGAAGTAATAAGTGTTGTTTCTTGTAGTGACAACAGACCAGAGAAGATAACGTGAACAAAAAAAATAGTTTAAGTACAAACTCATTTACCTATCTTCATATTTCTCCCATTAAAGCCGGGGTGACCTACAACAGTGCAAAAGAAAGGGAAAAAAAAGAGGCAATAATCTCTCAAAACCACCTTTTGTAAAAATAAAAACACATAATAAGAGAGGAAAAAAGAGAAAGACTCCTCATCTTTAAGAGGAGAGGCGGCCATCACCTTTGAGGAATACGATTGAGGCTCTAAAGTTGAATAGGCTGAATTATGCACAAACAAGATGAAAATCTTCACATAACATGCCATAATTCAGGAAATTATATCAATGAAAGTTTATATTGGAAAAATTTTTCAATACCGAAAAATTGAAAGGTTATATCAATTATATCACATAACCGAAAAATTGAGGTCAATACCAGAAATGGAATCTGAGGGTTATATTGACACTTTCTTTAACTAGTTAGGGTTATTTTTGCACTAAAATTTATCATAAAGTTATATTGACACTTTCTCAACTATGTATGATTATATTGGCACTTACTTCATAGCCTAGAGTTTCTCTTCTTCCCTCACATAATTTTCCTCACACCAAACATTCACCCACTGTCTCCCTTAGTTAATTTTCCATTCACAAAACAATCATCCGCCGTCTCCATATCCCTTAACCAATTTTCCCACAAACTAAAACCTAGATCTGTACATTCTCCTCTCCACCACCCATCCTCTACCGTCGCCCTATGCCTCCCTCTCTCTCCCATCCCCTTCCCTCCCTCTCCTACACCCATTTGTTTCCTCCACCGAGAACCTCCCTCCGATGAAGCTCCCTCCTCCGCATAGAGGCTCCCTGCAACAGTCTTGCACCACCGAGTGCTTTATTTTTGTGTGCTTGATTCCTCAAATTTGGACGCAATTGTGCATGCTGGGGAAGTTGGAAGCAATGGTGGAGAACGCATTCTCTGAATGTGTCCTCAAAGTCTTTTGATTTTTTTTCGCAAACTTTTTAGAGGACACGTTCATAGAATGCGTCCTCTTGCTGTAGTATTATGTTTTCCGGTTGACTTTTTAGAGGAAGCTTTCCACCTGTTCCCATGGTGGAGGACGTATGGTGCGGGATGTGTGTAGTGGAACGGCCATCTCAGTGGAAACATGTATGGCGTCATCTGGAGCTCCCTCTGTAAGATCCTCCTCCATATCGTCTCCTTTGTCCTGGCATGAACCATACTGGACATGTGGAACACCATCGGTATCTAATCGAGCAGTTTGCGACATGTATGCATGACTCGCAATGAGAGTAACATATGCTGTGAAATCTGTTGTACTCGTGTCAAACTGTGGGGATCCACCATGTGACGGTCCGGCATGACTAGCATAGGAGTATGATATGCAGTGAAATCAGGCATAGTAGTGTCATACTGTGAGGGTCCACTATGTGATACTGTGACTAGCAGAGCATGCATATGAAGGTCCAGCTTGCGATGAACCAATATGGGTTGTATGGCCCCGAGCACGTGGTCGCCGACCACGCTGTCGAGCAGGTTGAGCTGGACGGTGGCTTCTGATGTCATTGTATCTCACACCGGGTGGAGGTTCCTCACAGTGCACAAATGGCTGATGAAACTGCAGTCTGGAGGGCTCATGTGCATACTGTAGTGTATGTGTGGCAACATCGTGTACCCCCCTGATCATGTTCGCGATTCGTGGGGGACAGTCGTCCAAACTTATATCCAACATGATTCTCATCTGAGACATTGCCTGCAACTACACAAATGTAGTAAATATGTTAGATATTTAAAATTGAGGAAACGTATAGTATCTGTGAACACTATTAGAGATCTTTGGAAATACCATGTACTCCATAGTAGTCTCATCTCCATGAAAACCCTCCGTAATTGTTTCGACCCGGCCTGGCTAATCAATTAGAGTCACCGCTCTGCAAAAAAAATCACTCCACGTATTCTCGACTGGGTGTGTACGGATCCGCTGACCCTCCCACATAAACTTGGTGCTCTGCTCAATGTTCCCAAGCATCGAGATATCTTCTCAGTTCTACACGCCAATCCATTCATGACCTCCCACGACAGTCTCTAGTGTGAAGCAGTTTATGTTCATCCCTAGTAACCAACTGGATGGGTATTGGCTGGATAAGGCCAAACTGCCTGAGAACACGATGTACGTGGTGGTACTCCGTGACATACCAGCTAATGAGGTCAATAGACAATAGCCAGTTGTTGTTATCGACCGTATAGTACTGTGGGAGTTGATGCACGATATCCTCCGTGTACAGGCCAAATAAACTGCAATAACAGGTATGTGTTGTGGTTAGGAGAGGAAAACCCTTATATCCATTATTTCAATGACATGTAATCCGAATTTCAATATAATTGTCTGTCATCAAGAGATGTTAGCTGATCGCGGTACACTTTCAATACATGCATAGGTTATTGTGATAAATCGTACCGGGCTCTCCACCTGTCAGGAACAAAATGAATAAAATTAGTCATTCATAGTAATTGGCTTTCAGTTTAAAATTTGTCTCCCGACTAATTCAATACGCACCTGGATCCAACACTCATTGTGACGGTCACTGGTTGTTCGGCCAGGCGGATGGATGGTATTCGCTCCCATACCCACAACTGACAAAATAAAATAAAGTTTAATATAATATAAGAGGTCACTATCAACAGTATTTACAACTAACAAGATTAACCAAAAATGTTACCTGTAGCAAGACAAGTGGTCCAGATATGGATTTAACTTGTGAGATGGCAGCATCACATAAGCACTTGTACAAGTGTGCCAAAATGGCACTACCCCAACTGTACTGATGTTCTGCACTGAGGTCCATCATTACCAAAAAATAGAGCAAAGGGATAAGATGTTCGGATGTGTCTGACATCAGCATTCAATAGAATGAAAACCCTAGCCCGTTGACAATCTACCTCAATAGCATCAATAGGGAATGGACTGTGTAACAAGTCTCCCAACCATATGGCCCTTTTCCGACCTCCTCTGATAGCACTCGCGTTCGGTGTATCCCCTAGGTAGTCTGTGCATAATCTCTTCCAGTCCTCTGTGCGTTGGCTACTGTCCACACCAGTAATTGGCATGCTATCGATCGGTAGATCCCATAGCATGCCAACATCCTGTAAAGCTATGGTAGTCTCCCCTATTGGCAGGTGAAATGTGTGCGTTTCAGGTCTCCAGCTCTCTACTAAGGCTGTGACTAGTGAATGATCGATGTGGAATAGGGCGGGATCCAACAATCCTCTAAATAACCATTGTACAGAGCACGTGCACGATGTTCCTGGTGTAGGTACAACAGTTCATCGTCAATGGGTCCAGGATGATACATCGTGTATCCGTGCTGACAATCATATTCACATAGCAAAATAACTCAGTCAAAGATTACCAAATAAGTAATGCAATAACATGTGTACTAATATTCAAACCCAATTGTACATTAGCTTCAAATACACATAAAATACATCCACATTATTCATTGTACTGAAAAAACTCCAAAAAAATATTACTGGGTACATAAAATAATGTCATACATAGTCAACCAAATATTCAAAATTTGCATATTACATACACGATTGTAATCATGCCCTCGCCTACGGAACCCTCTGGAATCACCCGGCGCCCTCTCATCCATTTGATTCCTTATCATTCTCTCCGCAAATCGCCCACGCCACCTATTACAGAACTTTTCAATATCGGGAATTAGCCTCCAACTAGCACATTGCCATAGTGATGGATCTCGTACAAGCATGAAACCCTGACTATATTGTTGCACATAGGTGGTCGTGTGATATGCCCTATCACATAGAGTAGCTGGATCATCACGCCTATGCCTACAGACGGCCAATGCATGCGAACATGGGAACCAGAAAATTTGCCATTCACGACAAGTACACTCCTTTCTCCGGTATTTGACTGTGAACTGGCTCTCACCAATGCTGCCATCAATGGTCCTTATCACTACCTTGTAAGTCTGTGACGCATGCCCAAACACGATGACAATATGTCCATGTGCCCAAGTGTCTTGCTTCTGGAATTTTTTCCAAATCCTACTAGGGAACTCGGACTTACACAATTGAACAGCAATGTAGAATCAAGAAAATACTCCATGAACTGTAATAGAACCGTCAAGAATTAGGAAATTACCTCCAATTTATAACATCCATTACCCTTCTAGCAAATATTTCAATTGTTCGCTTAAAGGTCGCTTTGACACACGAAGTTATCAGGATATGTCGTGTGCGCCTTAAACAGTTGTTCTAACTCTCTGACAAATTGGTGGTTAGAATTCCCCAACGTCGAACACCCTCATCAAATGCAAGGCACCACTTACTGGTATCATGTTGTACCAACCAATCCCAAGCAGATGGTTCGATGCTCTCCAGCTCTTCCTTATACTCCCTCCACCTGCTCTCTCATATGGCACCACCAAGCTGCCAAACTAGAGTCTTCATAACCGCATTCTTGAACTTCCCACTCTCTGCACTAAGGAAGTTGGACTGAAAATGACACAAGCAAAATCGGTGGTATCCTGCTAGCTCCATCCATTCCTCCATATGTCTCATTGCATTTAAAATTCCATCATGGAGATCAGATATAATACATATTGGCCTACTATCACCACCAACCACGTGGAGACGCAGTCTCTGCATGAACCAGTTCCAACTCTCATTAGTTTCAGCGTCAACAATTGCATAAGCAATGGGAAGTATGTAGTCGTTCGCGTCATGCGTCACAGAAACTAGCATTGTGGCCTTGTATGCACCTCTCAAATGAGTGTCATCCACACTAATCACCGGCCTGCAATGGCGAAATGCATCGATAGCCTGACCAAATGCCCAGAAAATAAACTTAAATTTCCCACACCCACGCCCATGTATTCAATCAGGTACATCTGCCCAATCAACAACGGTGATCGAATTTGCCCTAACTAGCTCATCCATATATGTAGGCAACTGTTCAAAGGATTCCTCCCAAGTTCTGAATACCAAGTTAATAGTCTTCTGTCGAGCATACCACGCCTTCTTATAAGAAAGGGTCACATTTAACTCCGTCTTCACATGCACTTATACATATTTCACCGTGTAAGAAGGGTTAACGTCAATGTGGTGGCGAATTGCACAGGCGATCATCAACGATGTTAGGTTAGTGTTACTTATCGATCAACCAGCACCAACACAAGCATGATTACTTGCCCATTTGATGATCACCCACATGACATGCGAAGCCTTTTTGCTACCTCTAACAACCCAATGACAATTACCAGTTCCTTCAACAACGTCCTTGCATTTCGCATACCTTATGTGTGACCTGCTCTCCACGACCATGTGTTCCCTATTCATCATTGAACTCCACCTCGAAATAGCTTCTACCAATTCTAGCTTTGTCCAGAATCGCATACCCAATGTCACTTCACCAGTCGCTTGAACATAACTAGTAAATCTATCACCACAATTCGTTGGGTCATGACCATCCTCATCAGGGCCCTCATAATCCCTAAAGTAGGTCTCCATATCAGGATTCGCCAAAATACGGAATGACGTGGGTACACTGTTTGTGAACACCACTTCTTCATCATCATCCCCTGGATTCGAATCAGTTGATAAGGAACGATCATCTTCACTTTCTTTATCAAGTTCCCCTCCCTTAACATTACCAGCAACGTGCTCGCCAATTTCACCCACATAATCATCATCGAACAAATTCAAGTCCTCAAGATGTCTCCCATATATACCACCACTTGTAGACGACTGAGCGCAATCGACAAGAACATACGCACTGGGTTGGCTGACCAACGGAAAAATCTTGGCAATCAGCAGGGGGTGGTAAGGTTGGCAAAGATGTACAGTTCTGCATATTCCTTAACAACGACATGAACGTGCCCGAACTAAGATCACCCGCACGGTCAATGGTGATAGATATCTTCTCCACATTAATGTATAAATCTGCTGAGGACAAGGACATTCGATCAACAATGTCAAAGAAGGTCGCGGTAGACTCGTCGTTTTCCACATTATAACACTAATAGTATACGGCCGAACCAATCAGCTCACGACAACGGTAATATATTTTCAACTGAAACCCCACACTTGAAATACCAAGTCTTCTGATAATTAAATGTACTAATTCGGAGTGGCTTAACCTCATTTCGAGAGTCACGTTCCTCTCTGGTATAGGAGGATCATAATACAAGCCCACAGTCAAATCAAACTTAATCTGACCCCCTTTATACAGGTACACCGTTAAAAAGATCGTACAACTGCATTACACAAATACATAACATATAATTCGATATTCAGAATGACGGTATTAATCAGCCACTTATATTCAACTGCTCGAACACTAAATCGTCCCAGATTCCATTATAGTCGGACAACCACCTCATACACTATTATCGATTTTTAAACTATTACACTATTCTAAAATATGTGTTCACTTATGCCACACTAATTAAACTATTACTACAACTTTAATACAAATGTTAGGAAACAAATCAACATAATCAATTCACACATATTCATGCATTCTCATTCAACACTTTCATAGAATCAAGAAACACAATCACTCAAAATACACACAATCAATAAACACATTCATATCAACAAGATCTTTTCTACTACTTCAGAAATAAAAGTGATGCACCAAATACAATAAACAAATATTAGAGGACAAATCGCACATAATCATTCAACACATTCGTAGAATCATGAATTCTTCAAATACCTTTAGAAAATTTGCAAACACACGGAGGAGGAGGTGGTCAACAGCTGTCAGCGGCGATCCAGCAGCAGTCAAAAGCGGTAAACACCAATCTCCGGGGGTGAAATCCACCACACAATACTGAGAGAAGACTCCGGCTACACCAAACAGAGAGCAAAAATAAGCAATTGATTCAGCAAACAGAGAACTAAACGGAGAGAAAAGAAAATCACCAGGCAACTTTGGAAGCGACAACCGGCAACGAGATTGCTGAAAACGGAGAGCGAGGAACAGTCGACCGAGGATTACAGCAGCGGCGATGTGAGAGGATTCCGGCAAGAGGAGAAAACCAAAAGTGAAAACAAAGGTATAAAATATGGGTTTCTGGTTCGAGTACATGAAGAAATGATTGAATGCGTCGTCGTCGACGTGGCATCACGAAAACTTGAGCAGAGCCAACGTGGCGGTACGGAGAACAATGCCAGATATAAAAAAACAAAAACCGAGGACGCATTTGGGGAATGCGTCCTCTTCAATCTCAGGCAAAAAAAAAAAAATTAACGATGACGCATTTGAAAAATGCGTCCTCAGAAAATCACAATGAAAAAAATTTGAAAAACTGTGAGGATGCATTTGCTAGATACGTCCTCCAATTTGTGCTACTGTAGCCATAGTAATAGAAATTTCTCCTGCACCACCACGATCCTCCCTGCGCCGAGCCTCCACCGTTGCGGTCCTCTACCACTGCGTCGCTCACCTCTGCCACTGCTCGCCTCCGCTAATTTGTGTTGTTATTTCTTTTCTCGTCCTGTTTATATTGTTAGATTTGTATCTATGTTGTTTGTATTGATGTGTGTTGGATCTGTTGTTGCTGTATTTTTGTTCCCGTTGCAGATATGGATTTATTTGGTTGCCGGAAACTAGGTTTCTGGCAGCTTTTTTTGGACCTAAGAAATAGGTTCCGAATTTAGCATCTATTTCACATGGTATACGGTGATCATCCAACCTTTGTGTTTGAGTTCTACATTTCAATCTTCCACACACCACTTTGTTTTTGTTTTGAGCAGATCATTCCTCGCAAATGAACTAAGCCTTCTACGATGTGTTTAGACAAAGAACAACTATTACTACTTACCGTTTGAGTTCTACATTTCAATCTTCCACACACCACTTTGTTTTTGTTTTGAGCAGATCATTCCTTGCAAATGAACTAAGCCTTCTACGATGTGTTTAGACAAAGAACAACTATTACTACTTACCTGCACTGATGGAAAGTCTTGCCATTAACATGGCCATAAATCTATCATCCTTTCCATATCGTCCACGAAAAGAGTCCAACTCATCTCAGTATTTCCTAACAACTTATCATTCTCTTCAGAGTAAAATTCAGGCCGGGAACCATCCTCCCTCAGCAAACGTTGCTCATCCTCCCATGAATCATCTTTCTTCTTCAACGGCAACTCGGTATAGACAACCACCATTGCATTTTGCAGCCTTAAACACATAAACAGCCACCATCAGAACTAACAAAACATATATATCTAGAGCTCACTTAACCATGTCTCAAAAATCTCATCTGTAACATACTATAAAAATCTTTAGATAAAAGTACTAACAACCCCATGACCCTATGCATCAATGGAAAGGGGAAAATCTTCAAATAAACACACGCCAGTGCAATAAATGGAAAGTTTTCTGGATCAGCTGGGCTAGCCTGTAGCAGAAGTTCTTCAGACCTGAGCGAATAAACAAGATGTTAGCATTGTATCTGAAAAAGAAAAGGTCCAAACAGTAACTTAGGCAAACAACAAGGGAAGCAAAAAGGAAGTTAATGAAGAATTTTTAAAGGGCTCCTTTTATAACATCAATTTATGCCTAATTTTATATAAATTGTCTGATAACAAAATAAAAGGCTTTCATTATTCTTTAAACCCTGAAAGATTCTGGCATTGCCTGGTTGTGGGTGTGTAATAACACAACATAATGAAATGTTCCAACTGTATTGTTTAACCTGAATTCATGGCAGGTAATGAAAGGTTTGAAAAAACTTATTTACCTTCGGCTATATAGCAACATCATTGTGAACGTATTTACCTCTGGCTAGAGTTCCAACTGTATATTTAACCTACATTTATGGCAGGTAATGAAAGGTTAGAAAAAACGTAGGTGACTTTTACCATATTTCGTGTTAAATATTCTGATCTATAATATAGAGAACTTACCAAAGCAGTGACATTCACATTCACGCCCCCTGTCTGCTAATGGCCTTCGTCAGTTCAGCCACCACCTCTTGTCCGACCTATTTTCACAAAACAGAAAAAGCTTAAGAACTCGAACAATAGCTCGATAATCAGACAGAACCATCATTAGGCATCGATTAGAAATCAAGTGTAAATAAAATGCATGATGGTGCTTGTCGAACAAGATCCGGTGGTGGTGCATACCTCCGGCGCTACCGCGACCTCCATGATGCTTTTCGTGCTTGCTGATAAGACCATGTTCGGTGCTCACGTGGCCTGTCTTCTTCCTGTTCTTCCTGAATCGAGTCGTCATGATGCGGCGGTGAGCAAGTTTGTGACTGTGTAAAGGCTAGGGTTTTGAGTGCCGCTGAACATGTAAGCCACAGCATTAAGAAGGGCTTTTCTTTTTTTGAAAATATAAGGGCTTTTCTTTTTTGAAAATATAAGGGCTTTTCGTATCTCAATAAAAGTGTTAATTCTGGCACACCTCTTTGATGTAATTATCTCTTAATTGTAGTTAATTAAGTTACAACTGTTTGTCTACCAACTTTCTTACGGGTAATTTAACAAAGATATATTCTTACTACTTGCTATTTTTAAACTTTGAAATGGCATTATGGAATTTATATATTTTCCAAACGAACGAATTTAGTTACAAATTTAAAAACCTGATAATGAAAGAGCTTTGGTTAGTTTTTGTTAACGTGGCTGATATGAAAAAATAATTCTCTCAGAACATTTTTTTTTAATGCAAAACACCCGAAGGTGAGGGAGTTATGTATTGGGTTCCCCATACCCTATAGCAAAATAAACAATTGGTACGTGAGTATGTCTAGATCGCTAGACTTGAGGCAACAATGTTGCCTCCAAAAGTGTTAACCTAACAGCTATACAAGGATAGTCCAATTAGTGAAGAAGTTGCGATCCAAGGGAGAGAATCTCCACCCCTTGTGTTAATTCTCTCCCTCGGCCAGGCAACTCCTAGATGTAATCAAAACCTGTTCAAATGAAGAAGACAGTGAAGTTGATGTAAGGGTCCATCCGAATGGTCTCATCCAAGTTCGGCAAAGTGGTGTGGTAGGAGTATCAAAGAGCAGTCCTGCTATGCTATTTCAGAGAGAAGCAACGGCAACACTCTCATCTCTTAATCAGTAGAACCCACCTGAATCAGAAAAATCAAACTCAGCAATATCTATTCAGATGCACTATCATTTCAGTGTACTCGAATGGAAGGTACAGAGTGTTTGTCCAAAGTAATAAGTCCTTTAATATGCCTAGGGATGTTAGAAATGGAAAGTACAGGACCAGAATCATTATGGTATTTAGAAAGGGCATCAGCAACTAAGTTGCCCTCTCTTAGCACATGTTGAAAATCAGCCGTACCAAGTGAAGCCTTCACCTTATAAGCTTTGTCGAAAAGTTCCCAATTGGCTGAATATGGGTCATTTATCATAGAGACCGCAAGTTTTGAATCAGATTCAATTACGAATGTTTGGTCAAGCTGTGGGAAAATGTGACAAGCATGCATAATGGCATCAATTTCAGCTGATAAAGGTGACGGCTGAAGAAGCAGCAGAACAGATGCAAATTGGACAACCGTGGGAATCTCTAGCAATAAGACCAACAGAAGCTATGTTGTGAGACCAGGAGGCATCAACATTAATTTTAATATAACCAGCCTTAGGTCTTATCCAACAAATCTTTGATATATTAGGCTTAGGAGGGGGTCTGAGCACAGGTGATAGGTGTCTAAATGCTGGTGGGATAGGGCTAGGGGTGATTAGTTTTGAGGGGCACACTTGGAGTGAGAGTGTGATAAGGTCTTGCACCTCTTTACAGATAGAACTAAAAAGAAGGGGCTTATTGTCAAAGAGGAAACCATTCCTAGCTTTCCAGAGGCCCCAACAAATTAGAGAAGGCAATATTCTACAGTAAATACGCTCAAACTTAGGTAAATCATCATAGTTCCAGAACAGGAAAAACCTCTGTGGAATGGTATGAAGAGCATTCAGATTGAAACGAATCAAAGATGCAAAGTAAGACCACAGTGCCTGAGCTATATGACAATTTATAAAGAAGTGCTGTATCGAGTCAGAGTGATTGCAGGCAGGGCATTTAGATGCTAAACTAAAACCACAAGAAATAAGCACCTCATCAAATGGGAGGAAGGCATTCAGTAGTTTCCATATAAAAACAGTGGTCTTTTTTTGTACAGGAATTTTCCAAAGAGCAGTATTGGCTAGAGAGATACCTGATTCTGATGTTAAGGCCTTGTAGTATGACTTGAAAGTAAAATTACCTGAGAACTCAGGTTTCCAAATCATTCTGTCATTCCTTTCATCTGTGATTTGAGCCCCCTGCAAAAACAGAAGAGTATCATGTCCCAAGAAGGAAGAAATCTGGTCCAAAACTGAGGTCCTATTGGTAATGAAATCAGCCACTGATATGTTAAGCATATAAGATGAGATACTGTCTGGAATGTAGTTTATAAGGGGGCCATTTGGGCACCAATTGGCCAACAAAAAACTACAACTCCCTTTGCCATGAATGATAGTTGAGTTAGATTCAGCAAAGGAGTTAACAAGGCATATTCTCTTCCATGTGACTGATTTTCTGTAAGATGGTGGCAATGCCCATAACAATTTTGACCACAAGGAAGTACCTAGTTGGCACTTCCACCACAGTTTAACAGAGCAAGCCTCAACTATGGCCTTGAAAGATCTAAATCCCAATCCATCCAGTTTAGTTGGCTTAGCAAGGTCTGACCATTTTTTCCAAACCCTATTATTTTTATCCTGAACTTTACCCCAAAAGAAATGAGACAGTCTTTTCTCAAAAGCTTTAATGATACCTTTAGGGGGATTAGTTACAGACCAAATATGCTGAGGAATGGAATAGAGGCAAGATTTTATTAAGACTATTTTCCCTCCTCCACTAAGCCATTTATTTTTCCAATTTTGAAGCTTTTGGTCAAGGTTAGCCAGCAAAGGATGATAATATCTCATTAAGGTTATTCCTCTAAAAACTGGGCAGCCTAAATATTTGAAAGGAAAAGATCCTTTTTTCATTTTTAAAATGGTTTTAACCTGATTAAGCTTAGCTGAACTTGCTCTTTTGCTTAGATAAAATTCTGATTTTTCAAAGTTAAATTTTTGGCTCGATGTATACTCAAAAATTTCAAGGAATGCTTTGATCTTGATTAAATTCGACCTTGATGCTTGCATTAGAATTATCGTGTCATCCGCATACATGAGGTGAGAAACAGAAGGAATAGAAGCAGGTGATTGAAAGCTAGCCATTCTGTTATTTTGGAATATATAAGCTAAACTCCTAGAGAAAGCTTCAGAAAATAAGTTAAATAGAAAGGGGGAGAGAGGATCACCTTGTTTTATTCCCTTAGATGCCTTGAAAAAACCTACAGAATTTCCATTTACCAATACAGAGAAATATGCTTGTGACAGATTGTTCATAACCGCATTTAAAAACTTCCCATTAAAACCAAATTTCAGCAAAATATGTTTAAGGAAGTTCCAATTAATTCTGTCAAATGCCTTTCTTAAATCCAATTTCAGCATACAGTTGGGAGTTCTGTATTTCTTATCAAGGAATCTGAGCATTTCTTGTAAATATAAGATATTGTTAGATATGTCTCTATCCTTCATAAAGGATGTTTGGTTGGGAGAAATCAGGATTTCCATATAAGGTTTTAACCTCTCCATTAACACTTTAGAGCATATTTTATTCAGCACATTAGAGAGGCTAATTAGCCTAAAATCATCAAATGAGCAAGGGGTAGGCTTTTTAGGAATCAAGGTAATCTAGGTGCTAGAGATTCCTCTTGGCATAGTTGTTCCAGCAATAAAATCATTAACAGCAGAAATCAAGTCTAATTTAATAATAGGCCAACACTTAGAGTAAAATTTGGGGGAAAATCCATCCGGACCTGGGCTACTCTTCTTATTCAATCCTTTAATGACAGTTTCTAGCTCAGATTCAGTGACCAGACAGGCAAGTGTCTGATTATCTCTATCCTTAATGATGTTTGGGATCTGACTAAGGAAATGGGAGTAGTAGGTGTCATCAGTTTCCTGAGTTGGTTCAGTGAGCAGTTCTGAAAAATATTCAACAGCTGTATTTTGAATTTCAATCTGAGAGTTAATCCATTGTCCAGCTCCATTTTTTATTTTGGTAATCTGCAACTTACAATGTCTTTCCTGCACTACCTTATGAAAGAAATTAGTGTTATCACCTAACTTATGCCATTTAAGTCTAGCCTTCTGCTTCCAATATTTTTCCTTTTCTTTTAAAGCCCTAAGGAGTATGGCATTTTTCTCATTCAGTTTTACCCTTTCGGAAATTGAGGGGTTCAGATCAAAATTAATTTCATGTAATCTTAAAGCCTCCTCAACCTGTTTAACATTAAGGTCAATGTTACCAAATGTATCTCTGTTCCAGTTCTTAAGAACTTTCTTAAGTCTAATCAACTTTAGGTAAAATCTTAGCATTCCTGTTTCTGCTAAAGGTAAGTTCCAGCATTCATTAATTAAACCATTAAACTCCATTCTCTGAAACCAGGCATCAATAAATCTAAATGGCCTAGGATTGATAGTAGCCTGAGAAGATATTTGGAGAAGAAGTGGTGAATGGTCAGAAGTCTGCCTATTCAGGATTTGAATGGAAGAGGATGAGAATTTAGAGATCCAAGAGATAGTACTCATACCTCTATCTAGTCTCTTAGAAGTTGGATTCCTAAGCCTAGCATTACACCAAGTAAAAAGGTTTCCAACTGTGGAGATTTCTTGTATCACATTCGAGTTGATCCAACAATTAAAATCCCTAATACTTCCTAAGGCCGGTGAACTAGGGCCCCTATACTCAGACAATGATGTAATTGTATTAAAGTCACCAATAAAAATTGTATCACCTCTAGAGATAGGTTGTAGATCTGTCCAAAGATTTTTCCTACCTTCCCTATTTCTAAGAGCATAAATAAAAACTGACTCCATATTCCAATTAAGATTTTGATGCTGAATAGCAACATGCATGAATTGTTCATGAGATGAGAGCAGAGAGACAGTAAGTGCATTAGTCCACATTAACCATATTTTCCCATTATGCAATGTCAAATTATGATCAAATGGGAGTTTCTGCATATATGTCTGGCAAGAACTATTGTCATGCATCGGCTCAATGATACATAGCAACTGTATTTTCTTGAGTTTACATAAATTGGAAAGCCTAAGCATTGATGTGTCCATCCCCCTAAGGTTCCACACTAAACAGTTTACATGAGAGTTGACTATCATTGTTCAACAGATTTGTTACTTTTTGTTGCTGATCTTAGCATCATTCTATTTAATTGGCTCAAGTAATTAGTTTTCATTGATTTGGCTTTACCTTGTTGCATACCTGTAGTAGCAGATGTGTTCAGATTTTGATAATGAGAATCAGCTTCCGTAGATATCCCAGCCTCAGGATTCCCTTCTTGTTTGTTAGAGCCATCCTCCAGTTCCTGTAAAACAGAGAATCTATTCCCTATCTTTCCAGGCTGGGAAAGTGACATGATGTGATATGGACTATGCATAGGAATTGAAAGTGTTCCTATCTGAATATCATCTTTAGCATATGACATAAACTGTGGTTTTGAAATAGCCGTGTCATTTAGTAGCCTAATGATTGAGTTATCTGGGCTAGCCTGAGTTTGAGGATTAGTAAAAGTAGATGTCACAGTGTTATTGATAACCAGAGAAGGGGAGCTATGTGGTAGATTTTGGTTAGATCCATTTGATGTTCCTTCAGAGTTATCAATTAGGGGGGGAGATAGATCCTCCACAGAGTCTAGAATCAAAGGAACCTTATCAATTTTTTTACCAGTAGGCTGCCAATGTAATTGGGGTAAGGTTGGAACTAGATTTGTTTCTTGAATTATTTCATCATTTGGTAGAAGTTTAGCTTTACATTGGGACTGAGAATGGCCAAGTTTTAAGCAGTGCTCACAGTACAAGGGAACATCCTCATATTCAACCTGGTATTTCCTGTTGTTACTTACAGAACCCAACCTAATAAACTGGCTCGATGGTTTTAAGAGATCTATTTCCACACAAAATTTTATAGCTGATGGCCTTGTTAGCATGTCTGTGGCAAGATCATTCTTAATAAAACTTCCAATACTGTTCCCTATTGCCTCGATTGATGCAGAGTTATAGTAATACATGGGAACCTCATGAATTGTACACCAGATAGGAACTATTGGAGATTCAATGTGGGTGGAGAATTCAGGTGTCCATTTTAAGATCTTTAGAGAAATTCCATTAAAGTTCCACACACATTTCATCCAACATCTTTGATAATCATTTATCAACTCAAACCTAATTAAAACATGTTTGAAATCGAGTGAGCCGAGTTGATACTTACCTTCAAACCCCACTGTTTTGAAGGCCTGTTCAAGAAGATCCATAGATATTCTCCCTTTAGTGAACTTACCTACCAATGCATTTGCGTAATGAGCAGAAAGAGTAGCAATCTGATCCTCCGAGTAGAGGCATGAAGGGTCTCCCAGATGATTCGTTTTGGGAATAATTTCAGGGTTGTTGGGAAGGATTTTGGAGAGGGGCGGGGATTTGTTCTGTAAGACCGATGCAAAAGATTTGGGGGGAGGTTGATCACTGGTAGTTGCGGCCATATTGGCCGGCAACAGAGGCAGCTAGCCTTGCTACTCAACGCTATGAGCTAGCCGTTTCCGGCGAAGAAGCCGTTAACGGCAAGCGGCGGAGATAGAGAAATTACTGAAAGCATTTTTCTGTTTACAAATTTGGGGTGTCGTGCCTGATAGCATTTTCTGATCTACAAATTTGGGGTGTCGTGCCTGAGAACATCACTGAGATGGAGCTGGAAAGGTCTCAATCAAATGGATGCACACGAAATTAAGGCCCTCTCCTCTGAAGATTATCTGCATTTCAGTTCAATTCAGTTGAATTCAATTTTGTTCAGCATTCATTTAACTTTGGTTGAATTTAACTTGATTTGGTCATACATTTCTATTATTCAATACATTTATTTTCAGTTTAAATCATTTCATATCAGATCAGATCAAAGCAGATCAGCTTAGCTAAACTCTAGAGAACATGGCCTAACTCATAAAGAAAGAGATAAAAATTAATTAAGGGAGATCTAAGTTATCTATAAAAGATGTTGCATTTAATGAAATTACAAATGCATGGTCTTCAAGCTAATTAAATACACATTTTAAAATATTTTTTTTTACAATGTTGACATGGCAAGCATTGAGGATTCCACGTGACCAAAAAAAAGTTGTTTTGATTATAAGTATAGATGGACTAGGTTTGGTTTTGATTTCGGGTTTAAGAGTAAATGGGAATGGGCCAACTCATATTTTTTAATATTAAAAACTTATCAAATTAGGCAAAAAAAGTGAAGAGTGCAAATTCATCTAGGACGTTGCAAATAGGAAAGAATGTAAATTGGGATGAGACAGGGGGAGTAGAATTTACATTATCAGAAAAAAAATATTTGTAAAACTAAATAAGTAACATATAACCCATATGTTTTAATTTAAATATATAATATTTCAAACCAAACTCAAATACTTTACTTACAATTACATCATAGTATAAACACATAACTTCCTATTAATTTAATTAGCATAACACTAGTGGAGTACAATTGCACATTGCGTGATATCCTTAATTAAAATGTTGAGATTAAGTTTTATTTAAAATTTTAAAGTTTAGTCATCTAAGGAAAACTATATGAGTTATGAAGTGACAAAATTAATTTAGTTGGAAACCATTAAATATTGAATAAACGGTGATTATTTTTATAATATTTCATTCAAATTATTTAAAAAGTAATTTTTTATATATTGAAATTCATTTTAAAAGGTTTTTATAATTATATTTATCTCATTGCAATAAATAAAAGTAAATATCAAATTACCATATTAGTCTCACTAATTATAAAATGTCCTCATTTAATAATTATTCGGTCCAAAACAAGAATTTGTCATACATTAATAGATAAATAATATGTATACATATTTTAATCAAAAGTACTCTATCATTGTATAAAAAAACTCGGAACATTTTGTTATTTCATGTTTCCTTGGATTTTATTCAGTGATATACATAGATATGGTACAATGCGATATTTGTGGTTTTAAATATATCTTTAGATGTCATATATTTTAACAAGTTATGATTTATTATACATAGTAAAAAATAAAAATCAGTAACAAATTATAATATTAGTATGTTAACAAGTTATGATTGATTATATCTCGTAAATAATTAAAATCAACAACATATTATAATATTAGTATGCTATTTTTAGACAACTTGGGTTTAGTTTAGTCAAAATGACTTCAATTTCCCCGGTTGACAGCATCATCCAAACAATTTCTATTATATAGACAACTTGGGTTTAGGTTAATCAAAATGACTTCAATATCCCCGGTTGACAACACCATCCTAACAATTTCTATTATATGGTGGTTGAGATGAGTTATTTAAAAAGTAATTATTTATATGTTGGAATTCATTTTAAAAGTTTATCATAATTATATTTATCTCATTGCAATAAATAAAAGTAAATATCAAATGACCTTATTAGTCTCACTAATTATAAAATGTCCCAATTTAACAATTAGTCGGTCTAAAACAAAACTTTGTCATACACTAATAAATAAATAATACATAAACATATTTTTATCAAAAGTACTCTATATCCAACTAAGCTTGTATATCCAACTAAGCTTCGGCTTCCTTTCTTTCTTGCTTTTGTTATTTAATGGTTAGGGAAGGCCTAATAGAATTTTCCCCATCCCCGGATGGTTTTTTTTTTTTTAAAAAAACTCTATCATTGTATGAATTTTTTTAAACATTTTGTTACCAGCCCGATTAATTAGTTGGTCTACAAACCCGATTCATGCAACACGAAAATTTTATACTCGTTTCTTATAATTTGCACTTTAAATCCAACCCACTGAGGAGGAAGATGGTAGCTCCTCCTCATCAGTGTTTGACAGGTTGCAATGCAAGATGGCAGCTCCTCCCCCGTGGTATTTTGTATATTTTATATTATATGGGTGTGCATTCTTCTTAGTATTATTGTGCATCATTACAATTTATTTAGAATTACTATATGAATATTATAATGTACAAATTAAAATGTACATTCAATATATATACTACGCATATACATGGACCACATGGTATACCAAGGGTACAGTGTAATAATTGTCGTGGATCGCTATATCACGCCCTGTATTTTACTTAATTACGTCATGCATTTATACTATTTAAAATAAAATATGTATTTTAAATTTAATTCAAATAATTAAATATGTTTAAATTAATATTAAATAAAATTTATTTTAAAATATAATACCACCGCCTTCCACCTCCGAGCATCGCCGTCCACTGCTGAGCACCGCCGTCCACCGCCGAGCACCGTCGTCCGCCGCCGAGCACTGCCACCCGCCATGCATTGCCCCCAACAGCTGAGCACCGCTGCCGTCCACCACAGTCGTCCGTGCACTACCGCCGTGCACCACTACAGTGCACGACTCTCCATTCCCGGCTCATCTTCTTCGACTCTTCATTCCCGGCTCTCTATTCCCCACTCTCCATCTTCGACTCTCCTTCTCCGGCTCTACTTCGCCCTGCCCCGGCCTGGTCTCATCAGCCACTCAAGAGCCCTGCCTCGCCCCCGCTATGCTTCGCGGGGCTACGGTGGATGGCTGGGGATGAAGGTGGAGCATCGTCGGCGGGTGGCTGGGGACGGGAACGACGAGCTAGGGAACAGTAGTGGCGCTTGGGATGGTGGCGGGGACGACTGAGGACGGTGGTGGCAGGGAACAGTGGCGGGGATGGGGACAGCGGTAACAGGGAACGTGGCGGGGATAGGGACTAGGACGGCGGTGGTTCCGGCACCGGCGATGACAGTGGTTCCGACGTCGGGAATATTATTATTTTGATTTTTTGTTTTATTTTAAAAAATTAAAATTAGTATCATATATACATACATATATATACATATATATATTCATATATATACATACATATATATATATACACATATATATATACACATATATATACACACATATATACAAATATATATATATAGACACATATACACACACATATATAGACATATATACACACACATATATAGACACATATACACACACATATATATAGACACATATATATAGACACATATATAGATATATATATATATATATATATATATACACACATTAGAAAGTAACTAGTAAACTACATGAGCGTACTAAAGCAACAATCTAATTGTTCCTTAAAAACACCCGAAAGGCCAAAACCCCCCAAATCCTAATGATGATTTTTTAGGATTTTGTAGCCAATATGATAAAGCCCCGCCACCAGGCCTCAAAACTTTCCATTGCAGGCCTCGTCGCGTAAGCATCTTCAACACTAAATTTTAACCCTAAACCCTACCTCCTATGCCCCATACCGCCATCCTGAATTCCGTCAAGACCGCCGGCGATCATCTCCCATCATAAACCCAGCGCTCCTGTACATCCATGGAGCTCTATTTCTTTGATTGATTTTTGAATATCTAAGAATACTTAGTACTTGTACTGAATAACGGATTTAGGTTACTTTAAATGAGACCGTACAGAGGTTTGCGAATATTAAGCTCGACGCTGAGATTGAGCTCTCAGAAAAGCTCGCCATTTTTACAGCGTTTTTACAGCGCAGAAACCCAGCCCACTGAGGAGGAAGATGGGAGCTCCTCCTCATCAGTGTTTGACAGCTCACAATACTGTGCGGGGTTCGATGTCAAGAATGATTCAGAACAAGTGGCGAAGCTGTGGGACGAGAAGCACCGGGACAGAGTAGAGAGCATAGTTTTTGGAGAAGGAAATGCGAGTCCGCGGGTTTCAAAAAAGGAGGAGAAGAAGAAGAATGCGGCCGCACTTGCCATGTCTCTTCTGCACGCCGCTGTGCAGGAGGAGGAAGTGGAGGAGGTGGAGAGAGAGGTGAATGTGGAGGATCAGAAGTCTTTGACTGTTGGTATAATCGGGCCACCTAATGCTGGGAAGTCTGCTCTAACCAACAATATGGTCAGTGATTTGTGATCTTTTTTCTTTCTTTTTTTTGTGGTTCATCATTTGTGCAGCTGCTTTATAAATGTAGAGGTTCATCATTCACATACTCTCCTTTATAAAGGTAAGGAGTGTTGGACGAAGGTATATGAACATGAATAAATATGAGAGTATGCGAAATTAGAATGCTAAGGTGGATGTGTGGATGTACTACATTAGATAGAATTTGTAATGAGGAAATGAGAGAATCACTTTATGGTTTCAGCACATTAGACTGTCAGAGGCTCTAGTAAGATGTTATAACAAAGAGAACCACCAAAGCCATTGAAACCTAAAAAGACTCTTAAGAAAACTACAGAATGGTGTTCTATATTTAATCATAAATGGATCTATGTGTCTCGATCGAACACGATTTGAGATATGATACATATTGCCCATCTTATTAATTGAGATAAAGGCTATCACTAGTGCTACTAGTTCTGATTGTAATTCCATTTTTTCTGTGCTGAAAAATTATAATTGTGACCAGGGTGGGGCCTCTGGTCCAAAAAATGGCGCTTTTAAGCAATGGGAGACTGGGAGTTGGCCAATCTATTATTTTCTGTGTGTTTAGGTATATATTTAACCCTGAGACTGGGATGTTGAAAGTTTGGTAATCTCATTGCTGGCGTTGCACTGCCTCTTATTTCATGCATAAGTTTCCGTGATTGCCATTCTGTAAGACCAGTAATGGGTTATGATTCTTACAAATATTATGAATGAATTACATAAATTGAAGAAGTAGAAATGACAATATTTATGTACTTAGGAAACCCCCAGATGCTTTGATATGTATGGCATGTAGAAGGGAGAGACTCGCTAACACAAGTTAACCAGGGAAGGGGAGGATCTAAAATACTTACAATGGAGATGTACCTAAAAACATGCTATGATGAAACATAAATGACACTCTTTGCGTTGCTCAGCAACAGGGCCACATTTGATCCATGTAGCCAACCACGCTTAGAGGGATAAAAGTTCAATTACAGCTATTGGATCGCCTTGCTTGTGTACTTCCTTCAATCTGAATTGATTTCACATGTGTGATATGTCTTAATAGCTTTTCTCTCTTAGTTATACTTGTGTGTCTTGGTTTTGAAAGGGCTTATGATGATCAGAAAGTTATATCTCTGTTTTGTTGTTTTCACTCTCTAGGTTGGGACAAAAGTTGCCGCAGTCTCTAGGAAAATAAATACAACCACTCATGAAGTGTTGGGAGTGATGACCAAAGGTGACACCCAAATTGTAAGTCTATTTTCAAGTAGTTGTCTTTTTTTTTAGTGGATAACTTGGTTATATATAAATTATATTTTGTTGTATTTAGACATGTGGCATAGTGAATCTGAATCAAAATTTTATTTTTTGTAAAATAAAATAACGATTGCTATTATTCTGTCAATAATGAAGCATGATTATCGACTTGTAACTGAAACAATGATTGTATCTGAAATGCCTTTCAAAATCTAATTTATGCATAACGTGATGAGATAGCATAGTTAATTTTCAGACATTACTTAACATTTCTGTTATTGCGAGGTGAAATGCATGCTGATATATATGATACTCATTGGTTTACCTGGTATTTAGTATAAATGTACTTCCTCTGGTTGCCTAACATTGGCTCCGTTTGAGCACCACAATTTTTAAGGTACATCTGACCATCAATAACTTTAGTTACTTAAAATAACGGCAAATAAAATTTTGATAGCAGAAACTACACGTAACAGAGTCTAAAGATGTCTCACATGATGATATTATTACCATATACTACATGAAATTTATGGTCAAACATGCCTTAAAAAATGTGGAGAAAAACGGTTGCCAATGTTAGGCAACCTGAGGGAGTATGTGTTTCAGGTTTGGAGCCAATGCTGAAAGAGATCTGTACATACAACCATTAATTGAAGTACAAAGACAGCTTGGTTGTGTTTTTCTCCATGGGTGATGGCTTTGTATTTGCACTTTGGTTTCACTGTTTTTGTGAGGATGTATGGATTATCTGTAACTGCATGTATTCTGTCATTTTATTATCATCTGAAAGACGTCTCATTTATTTCATGTTTCAGTGTTTTTTTGATACTCCAGGGCTCATGCTAAAGAAAAGTGGTTTCCCATACAATGATATAAAAGTTCGCATCGAGAGCGCTTGGAGTTCAATTGGTTTATTCGATGTACTAATGGTTCTTTTTGATGTTGATCGACATATTAAGAGGTTAGTTTTCCTTATATATTATGCAATATTTTTGGCTTTTGACGTTTCTCTTTTTTCCAAAGAAACTCACTACTAGGAGAAATCTGTCCAAGAAAATTAACATTCCCGCCCTTATATGAAATGTTATTGTCCCTCATTTTTTTTTTTTTTTGTGTTGATGTTTGATTTTGCCTCCATAGAACATTGATTTAGTCTTTTGATTCAAAATCTGTTTGATGATATTCCTGAAAATTTGTAATTCTTCTATGGATAATTCAGCTCAAAGTTTTTTCGTTCCAACTATGATGGAAGACTCACTGAGAAGAGGCAAATGGTTAATTGTTTGTTCTTGCTTTTTGCTATTCATTGTAATTCAGCTGCATTGAAGTTATTGGATACTCATTTTTTATCCAAATTATAAAATAGCTTTTGTTATTCCTCCGAGTTCAGATGTCTCATCAGTTAGGTTTATTCATTCAAACCTTAGTCCCAGTTATCTATGTAGATTAGGCAGTATCTGGTTTTGGGCGTATGCAAGGGTTCTTCTGGTTGAATGTTTGGAGTCTGGAATCTGGATGTACTCCTTCTGAAGCTAGGAGGGTGGTATTCAGTTTTTCTTTTGTTTGTGAACGCTGTATATGTATCCCAACATTATCATCTCCGAAGATTGAATTGGCAATGGGCTTATGGAATGCACTCGCTACAAATGCTATTCTTCTGGTTAAACGGTTTTACGGCAAAGCAAAACTATCTTCTTTAGTCTTTTAGTCCTTGTAGAGCAAGGAGAGTGATATTTCAAATTTTACCATCTCATCTTTAAGCTCCTATAAAAATGCCATGCTTGCATTTTTCATTTTGCTCATCTCTTTTTACAGCCCCAAACTTCTTGAGCTTATGTTTGTTTTCTCATTTCGAACCTGTTCCTTTGCCTTATTGTTATTTGATCCCGCAGTTTCTTCCTTACACTGTACTGTACAGTATTTTATATTCAGTCACATCTGAAACAAAATGTTGGAAATCGCTCGTGTCTTAAAATTCCCACCTTGTGCATAAAGGCTGACCCTCATAACTTGAGTATTCTTGGTGATAATTTAGTTTCAGGCCATCGCATTTACATGGTTATTGAAACTATCTTATTTTTTGAATAAGTGAAATGAAGTGGCATATAGTTTGTAGTTTGTACTGTAAGGACTCTATGAATTTGTTACATTTCCATTTTTTTATTGGGGTTAAAATAATGTTCTCTACTCCCTTCACTTAGGCCTGACTCAAGAGTGGTAAGATTGATAGAACGAATGGGTTCTCAGGTTAATCCAAATCAAAAGCGTATAATCTGCATGAACAAAGTTGATTTGGTTGAGAAAACGAAAGACTTGGTGAAGGTTACCGAAGAATTCAAGGATCTTCCTGGATATGAAAGGTAAAATGTAAACTCTTATGGTTTCATGATTTGGCTTGGTGCTCATTGCAATCTTTGATTCCCTCAAATATAATTTTCTAGCATATATAGAGAACAGCTGCTAACTATTTTACTGCTTTGCCGATTTGATTTGTTCTCTAGGTACTTCATGATTTCAGCCTTGAAGGGATCTGGAGTGAAAGAACTAACTCAGTATTTGACAGAACATGCAAGTTACTTTCTTGCTTTCTGGGGGGTTTATGAACATTTTTTTGTTGATAATTTGATATGTTGTACCCTGAATGGTGTTATGTCTCTTTGTTTGCTATCTAATTATGATCATAGTACAATGTACTTGTCCTGCTGAAATTTTGTTCCTACAGTTTATTCAGAGAGTATAGTGTTCCATATGGCTTACCTCCTAAATTCTCTATAATATCCTTGTAAAATAAAAAAGTTGCTGTTGTCTGATTTGTTGTTTTACTGTAATTGAGGGGAAATATTGCTCAAAAAAGAAGGCCTGACTGTACTTTGATGCGCTTCTGGAAAAGATCAACCCAACGACCCTAATACTAAGTCTTGTGTAGATTATTTATGGAAGTTGAAGAACTTCGATTCGATTTAACTTGATTTGTGCCTTATCCAGGGCTCTACTAACTTTTGTAACTGAGTTGTGTGTGGTAGTTAGATAATTTATGGAAGTTAAATAGCTTAGATTCGATTTAACTTGATTCATACCTGATCAGCGACTTTGATGCTTTTCATAACTCAGGTGTGTCTTGTTCGCCGTAGTTAGAAAATCATTTGTAATCTCTAGATATTTGCTACACTGTATATTTGCCCTAGAGTTCCTGCAATTTGACAGTACCCATTATTATTATATTAGTTACTTGCTTCTAGTACCAACCTGAAGATATAACTCATTCCTGTTAAAAAAAAGTCTTGATTCAAAAGAAACTCTGGGTACTCATTCAATAAATTCTAACTGAACAGACATTGATTCAAATCCATATTCTTTCATTGCCAGGCACTAATCTTTGAAGTTCTTGTGTAGTGTTTAGTGGAATTGATATTTGAATCCTCCCATCCAAGTGTTTTAATTTTGGTTTTCTCTTGATGTGTATGATTAGGCTGTTGAAAGACCATGGGAAGAAGATCCATTCACTTTGACTGAAGAAGTTATGAAGAGGATATCATTAGAAGTAGTTCGAGAAAGACTACTAGATCACGTACATCAGGTACCTTGTGCTTTTGATAAAATACTCCGAGCGCATTTGTATGGATTTGTTATACAGTTAAAGAAGTTTATGTTATCGTTTAGGAAATTCCATACAACATAGAACATCGATTGATGGATTGGAAGGAGTTGCGAGATGGTTCTCTCAGGATTGAGCACCATTTTATTACTCCCAAAGTGAGTCAACGCAAGATTTTGGTTGGGAAGAATGGTTCTAAAATAGGGTAAGCCTTGATTTTGATACTTATTCTAGCTTATTAGTTTCTCTCTGTGTATGTTTTTTTTGGTTACTAATGACTGAGGGAGCTTGGACAACAGCGTTGCTGGTTTCAAAATAAGGGATTGCATAGGCCTAGTTAATCATATTGTTTGGCAACATGCCCTTTTAAAGAAAGCTGCGAATCTGGTGAAAATGTATACTTGTGTCATTTTATTGCAATAAGCAAAAACTTTTGTTTCTGTTGCAAACAGAGAGTTATCAATCTGTCTTTCTCGCATTCCTTATTTGTACTCACAAGTCTTTAATAATTTAAGCTGCATGTTAGTGTAATGTCCTTTGATGTCTGTTATCATTAAATATCCAGCTTCAACTTTGGTCTGAATGAATTGCACTTTATGCTTAGTATCTCAGCTCCTGCAGTTTGGATTTTGGGATTGGGTTATTCTATTTCGGTCAGATATTACTTTTTGGTTGAAAACTATGCTGCAAATTCAGGAATTCATCATTTGGATTGTGTTTGATGCAGAAGAATAGGAATGGAAGCAAATGAGGAGTTGAGATCAATATTCAAGAGGAATGTCCATCTGATCTTAATGGTTAGAGTTAAATCATGAGATCAAAAACGCTGGGTTTTCCTGTTCTCCAGGTGAACTGCCTGCCCATTTTGGTTGAGCTTACCAGAAGGAAAACATTACAGGAATTTATAATACATGTCAACCGGGTTTCTTGCTTAGAGTCTTTGGTGGTAAAAGCTGCAGCAGTTAGATGATTGCATCTATGAAGGATCAGGTGGAAGCAGATCCTAATACATGTCAACGGGGTTTCTTGCTTAGAGTCTTTGGTGGTAAAAGCTGCAGCAGTTAGATGATTGCATCTATGAAGGCATCAGGTGGAAGCAGATCCTAGCAAGAAATGCATTCTCATTCTCTTTCTTTATTGACCTTATACGTGACTACTGACCAGCAATTTGCACTCGCCTTTTTGGCCAAGCATGCATTGCATTGAGAAGTCCATGAATGAAAGCCTCCAAGTTAAACTTCCAGCAATCGTCTTTATTTCTCCTGAATCCCGTGCCTTCAGGGATTCAAGGCTTCATCAGTTACTTTTAAATTTTCTTGATGTCAAGGTATTTCGTTGCAGTAGGTCAGGTGCCTCCTACAAGTTAAAGTGAGTCTCGCACAATATGAACTTTGTTATTATGTTGAATTTTGTTGTAGAAATGCTGCAATATATTATCGCAGAGTAGGTGAAATTCAGTGAAATCGTTTTTAGTTATTTTCTGTATAGTAAACTAGTAAACCAACTTCAAAAATCGATATTGGAGATTGTTCCCTGAAGAAACAATGTTAAAAATTGAGAAGTCAAATTCGTAGTATGTCTCATTAAAATAGTAAGCTCAAAGAATGTATTCTTATGTCCAGAAAATGTCGACATTCAATTTCTTTTATTTTGGTTTTTACATAATCTGTTACAATAAGGATTACTTTTAGAGTAAGTTTTAGGAATGATGGTTTTTCTAAAGTTTATGGAGCAATCAGGGGTTCAACGTGTTAAACGAGATTTTTTTTACAAACTTTTAAAATATTAGGGACTAAAGATGCAAAATTTGATTATATCCTAATCTTCTCCAATTCTTCAATTCCTAACCATCTCCTCGCTTGCGTAGATCTCTGAACTGATGCATGAACTGTCAACTGCAGGTGAGGCATCCATGGTTCACGACCATTATGGTGGTGGTGCTGATGAAGAAGTTGGTGTAGATGACTTCGAGTCAGAGGACCTTTTGCTATAGTGCGGTACTAGAATTCAAAGCATATCTGGATGGGAGGATGGCGTCGGGGTCTTTGGGGTTTTGGTCTGTTTTGACAGTTAGTAGAACGGTCGAATGCGATGGTTTTGTTTTGTAGATCAGCAGGGATAACTTACATTACTTACTCCAACTTATGCTCGAATTGGGTGAGGAATTGCCCTCAAATTTCCTTGTGGTTATGTATTTTGGTTTTGAAATTGGGCGTGGGGTAGATGATAATTGATAAGCAAGATACTCGACCTTTTTTTTTTGCCTTTGAGACACCGAGGTGATCAGTCTCTTATCTCTTTTATTTAGAGTTGAGACTCCTTCACAACTCGCCTTGGTGAATTGTGAGTTTTTGAGAGATCATTGCCCTGGCCAAGCGTGTTTATCTATTAATTTACTCACAAAATATTTTTAAAAAATAACGGTGGCATGAAATTCATGCTTAACATAAATTTGTAAAATAGAAATGAGTTTATTTATTGAATTCGTCAAATTACAAGAAGTTGGCAGTAACTAAGACTTTAAAAGTGAGGTAAAAACATATAAAAATAACTGTAATTAATATCGAGTTCCAGTTCGCTTTGCGAACTACATGTATTTTTTGAGGCCAAATGTGTTCTAGTGGCAAGTATCGGTATCCCATCCATGTTCTCTACATTGTAAGCTCCCCATGTGAAAGTTTCAAATACTTTGGAAGGACCCTCCCAAATTGGCGCAAGTTTTCCAAGTTTGCATTTGATGTGGGAAATTCCTTCCAAGAAATGATAGTGTATGGAATCAGCTCACGACGAGTCCTTGCCTTTTTGAGTATCTGCTAATGTCCCCTGGGTGGTCTCAGGGAGGAAGCTCCGATATTCAAGTATGTATGACTTGATTATGTATATATTTGGGGTGTAAATGTCGCTTTCTCCAGTGTCTCCTATCTTTGTATATAGGTCTACAATCGTGTGATTATCGTACGATTATCACGCTTCCTTCTTTAGATCGTGGTCTAATAATGGGGTGTCATGGCGAGTGTTATCTTCTTCTATTTTTGTGGCTTGCCAATTAGGGGCACTGGCATTTTTCAAATCTTCGTGGATTCAACAAACTGCCATGATTTAGTGAAACAGTCGCTACGTATGCCCAATATTGACTAAGTTGGATTGAGTGGGTCATATAAGCCCCCGATCACGAAGTCATGGAGAATGAAGCATAGAAACACTGTAGATAAACCCTCCCAGGGCACAAACCGTCCCTCAGGAGCTTAGGAAAGGAAGTTCATGTGGCATGGGTCGTGGTATGGGTCATGACATATTACATGGTCCGTGCCAATGGAAAACGATCCGTCCCTGCCGACCAATCCGGCCTGTGCCACCTGGCACGAAATCCCATTTAAGAAAAGAGCAGAATTCTTCTCCTCCTCCACGACGATGCAAACTGACCTAGGTAAGCTCTAAATTCTCCACATCTCCCTCATATCTCAGCCTAGTCCACCCAAACTTGTTCCTAACTACTCCCCTACACATTGCCCACAAAACCCATCAAAATTCCGACCCAAAAACACACTGAAACCAACCAAATATGGGATATCTCAAGTCCTAACCATTTTTGAGTTTTTCTCCCAAAACTCTAGAATTCAGATAGCTCATGTTACATTGAGCATCGAAGGTCACTAGGCCTCACTCCTGGAGGTTATTGCACACTTTCCTTGGACCAATTTGTACATTTTGCACTCTCGATCTCCTCGAGGTAACTTGGCCAAAATTTCGAGCTTAGTTTAACATACTCGGGTGTTTCATTTACGTGTTTTGGTATTTTTACCGTGATTTTTGGGTTTATATATGTTTGGGGTTAGAGTGGATTGGATTGATTTAAGGTATCCGGCGTTAAGTTATTTTTGGGCTTTTTTTAGAGATACTTGGACAGTTTTGCCCGTTGGATTGGATTGAAACGAATGTTGGGATTAACACTAACTAAAACATACCATAGAGAATTTAACACCACTTTCTAGATGCTTTTGTTGGTGGATAGCTAGATTATTATGTCACTTGTAGAGAGCCTTCTATTAAAGGTGGCAATGGAAGGCGGTTTTGAAAAATTCACTTAAAACCGCCTTAAAAAGGACTTCCGATTAAGCATTTCTTGTGATTAAGCTTCATGCCAATCGCACCCAATGCATCCAAAGTTTCCTTCAAGTCCTGCGCGAAGTTGCATATCCTTTTGTTTTTTATAACCGTATCAACGACATATGCTTCCACATTTTGTCCTATTTGATTGCGACATCCCTTGTCGACCACTCTCTGATATGTTGCTCTTGCATTTTTTAGGCCAAGTGGCATCTTCACATTGCAAAATATTCCAAAACTTGTTATGAAGGCCATTTTTTTGCGTCTTCTAGGTTCATCAATGTCTGGTGATATCCTTTATACGCATCTAAGAAAGCTAGGGCCTTGTATCCAAAAATTGCTTCAACTAGCTGATCAATTTTAGGCAAAGGATAACAATCCTTTGGGCATGCCTTATTTAGATCAGCGAAGTCGATACATATTCTCCACCCCGAGTCTGACTTATTTACCATCACTGGGTTTGCTAGCTATTTCGGGTATATCACCTCCTTTATAATACCGGCCTGCAGTAACGCTGTCACTTCTTCTTCAATCATTTTCTGTCTGTCACTAGCAAAGCTTCGTTGCTTTTGATTGTATGGTTTGATTGAATCATTGATATTCAACGAATGGGTAGCAACTTGATGTGTCAATTTTATGTGCATAATTTAGTACTTTTGTGGTCACTTTTGTGCATAATTTAGTACTTTTTGGGGTCATTTTATGTCCATTTATGCTCAACTTGGTTTTACCTTGAAATTCAAGGGGGGGGGGTAAGAAAAAATTTACGCCCTTTTACCTTTTCTAAGTGGATTTTGCATGACGAAGGAAGAACATGGAGATTTGAAGACCGGAGGCCATTGAAAATAACTTTTCGATGACTTTGAAGACTTGCTTCAAAGAGTTGAAGACTTGAAGACTGGAGGCCGTCGAAGACCACATTTTTGAAGACTTTTTTTCAAAGATTTGAAGACTATAAAAATGAGAGGAATCAATGTGAAGATGAGTGTTTACCGCAAGGAGAAGAAAAGAAGACAAGGTTAAGTTCTGGCACCCATCGCAAGTCACGACAAACCCATCGTGAGTCGTGACCAACGGGTGGCCAGAACCTAACCTTATCCTTTTTGTATTATAAATAACACTCTCTTTCCTCTCATTCATATCTTTTTCTTTTCTTCGTTTGGTACTATTTCTAACCCTAGTTTCTACCATTTTTTCATCTTTGAATTCTCTTGTATTATGTTTGGTTTGTTAGGATTAATTAGCATAAACTCTTGTAGCTAAATCTAGTTCTTGGGAGCAATTGACAAAGGCTTCCAAGCCCATATCTTAACAATTTGTAGCCTATTTGATACTCTTACTATTATGCATTTATGGAGCATTGAATGTGTTTGTTAATGTCATTAATGTTCTTGAAAGCTTGAGTATATGAAGTACTTGTATGATATCCTTGTTAGGATTTGGGGAAATGGGTTGATTTCCCCTTTTCTTGATAGGAATTTGTGTTGATGGATTAATAACTGCTAGATGAATATGATAATGTTGAACTCTTTGTCATGTTTGTTGCTTGTAGAAAATGAGAGAAGTCTATGAATGTCGATCGTTCTTGACTAATCTTGTGTAAATGCATGAATTGGTTAAATGCTTAGACATAGTGTAGTGTTTATAAGTGTTGCCAAGATTGTTGATTCTTCATGCTAAATGCCATCAATGGGATACTTTTAGTCATGTTTCGACTACGGGAGTCATTGGTGTGGTTTGACAAGAGATGTCGAATTCACTCTTGCAAACTAATATCTAAGAAGGATAGAAGTTTAGTCTTCACAACAAGTAGTGAAAGTAGTAAATAGGTTGCATGTTCAATGATGGATAAGAGGCTTGGAAGTGCAAGTCAATTGCGCCCAAGGTTCCGTCAATTGTTGTTTTAATCTTGTCTTTAGTTGTCTTGCACTATTAGCATAGTTCTCTTACTTTGCTAATTGTTGCCTTTCAATTTGACAATTTAGGATAAAAAACCAACCAAACCCCCCCTTTTTTACATGCTTTTGAATGTATCTATATATGTATATGCCTAGTATGTTTTCTCCTATATATGATTAAACACTTGAAAAGATCCCTCTTCTCGTGGATGACCCCGACTTGCCATTATCTAACTTTGAGAGGTACGGTGACAACATCCCAAATTTTGGCACCGTTGCCGGGGAAGAGGCGTTTATTTTTAAGTGTTTGGGCATATTATGTGTGATTATATGCTAATTTTAAATATTTGTTAGTTTACTTTTATTTTGATTTCTTAGTTGATTTGCCATTTTCACTTGGCTTAGAGATGTATTGTTTGAGTTCTTGGTCTATGGTTTGTACGCTATCCTCTTCACAAGAACCCTTACACTACGACCCCAAGTTAGAGTTGAATTTGAGACGGGCTAGGAGGCTTTCTTTGGAAAGTGTGAATAACACCCCTCCTAGTGACCATTTTGTGGATACCTCTTCCTCTATGGAGCATCATTAAGAGCATGAAAATGAGCATCCGGGAGGAGGACCTCAACACCCTCATCTCCAAGGGCGAGCTCTTCCTATCCAAGGAAGGGAGGTTCCTTTAGGGCAAGCATTGTTAAGAGACATCATGGCCCCCAACCTCGATCAACAACCAATGTGCATTGAGTATCCCTTGGTTGGACTGAACGGGCACTTTGAGCTAAAGTCCGGATTCATCAACATGCTACCTATCTTCCTTGGTAGGCAAGGGGAGAATGCTAACAAACACCTCATCGAATTTCACTTCTTGTGTGGTGGTACAGTCCCCACGGAGTGGACGAAGTATTCTATAAGTTGAAGGCATTCTTGTTCACACTAAGGGATGGTGCAAGAGATTGGCTCCACTACCTACAACCCAAGAGAATCAAGAGTTGGCTCGACATGAAAATGAATTTTCTAGCCAAATACTTCCCGGCCTCGAGATCCGCCCTTTGAAGAAGTACATAAGCAACATCTTCCAGTGGCATGAAGAATCTCTCTTCGACTATTGGGAGAGGTTCAAGAAGCTTCTCACAAGTTGTCCTTACCACGGTTATTCGGAGGGGGATTTGGTCTTACTTCTACAATGGTCTTCTTGATGAGGATCAAAGGTTGGTGAGGATTTCTTGTGGTGGCACCCTGGGGAACAAGACTTCATCCGAGGTGATGCAGTTGTATGAGGAGCTAGCAGAAGAATCAAGAAACTTTAGCTCAAGGGCCGATTTGAGAAGGAGAAATCTAACAGCCGCAAGTGACCCTTCCAATAGTGGAAAGCTCGAGGACCATGTCTTGGCCCTTGCATCTATGGTGAAATCGTTGATGACAAATCCTGGAAATGCACCACATGTTAAATCATGTGAAATTTTTTACTTGGCGCATCCTACAGACACTTGCCTTACTTTGCAAGAGGACTATGTCGAGGAGGTGAGTGCCATAAGGTATCAAGGAAATCAAGGTTACCAAGGCAACCAAGGATATCAAGGTGGGCAAGGCTACCAAGGTCACCAAGGTTATCAATGGTACCAAAATTGGCCGTACAATTCGGGAAATCGTGATAACTCGAACCTCCGGTATAGAAACCCTCGAGGAAGCCAAAACCTTCAACCGTATTGGCCTCCTCAACAACAGTATAGGCCACCTCAACAAAAATTTCAAAGGCTCCAAGATAAATCCCAAGACCAAGGGGAGAGCTCGGGGCTAACAAATGATAAGGTGATGTAAGCCATTCACCGGTTAGGCATGTGTGTAGAGAAAAGTGAAAAACTCCAAGATAAAGCCAAGGTGAGCATCAAGAACTTGGAAACTCAAGTGAGCCAAATAGCTCAAGTGGTGAATCGGATGGAGACCCGGGAAAAGGGTAGACTGCCCTCCAACCGGAGATCAACCCTCGATAAAATGCTAGTGCTATCCCCTTGAGAAGTGGTAGAGAGGTTGGCACTTACCTGGGTAATGAAATTATTGAAGAGAAGCCTATGAGGATTGAGGTTTTTAAAAAAGGAGTTGAAAAAGAAGAAGCCTATGAGAAGAAGGCCGATGAGTTGGCCAAAAAGAGCAAGGAAGAAGAAATTGAGGTGGAGACATTTGCGCCAAGACCGAAGTCAACCTCCATCCCAGAACATTCATCTTCCCTCACAAAAAATCAAATATGGTGGAGATTCCTCCATATGTATCGGAACCTCCATTTCCGGAAGCCTTGAAAGACAAAAGGAGGAAGGAGGACAACAAGGACATCTACGAAGTCTTTCGTAGATGTGAGGTAAATATCCCACTCTTGAATGCCATTGAACAAATTCCCAGATATGCTAAATTTCTCAAGGAATTATGTGTTGTGAATAGTAAACAAAGGGCAAAAAATAAGTTGAAAAATGGAAAAAGTGAGCATGTTTCCGGCCTGTGCAAAAAGAGCTACCCCCTAAATGTAGCGATCCCGACATGTTCACAATCCCTTGCATAATAGGAAATACACATTTTGAAAAAGCTATGTTTGATCTAGGTGCATCGATAAATGTGATTCCTTAGTCTTTGTATGAAAACCTCAACTTGGGTACATTGCACAAAACCGGGGTGGTAATCCAATTGGCCGATCTTTCTAATGCATACCCTAAAGGTATTGTCGAGAACGTGCTGGTTAAGGTGGATTCCTTAGTTTTCCCTGTGAATTTTTATGTCCTTGACATGTTGCATGATAAACATGCCGCCCCAATTTTTTTGGGGAGGCCATTTTTGAAAACCTCTAGAATAATGATTGGTGTGCATAAGGACACCCTCACCATGGAATTTGATGGAGTAAAAGTAGAGTTTAACATAAATGACTCTATGAAGTATCCTAGTGAAGAACATGCTTTCCATGCCCTAGATGTTGTTGAAGAAGTCGTGCAAGATGTTTTTGAGCTAAGTGGTGATGATTCCTTGTTAGTTTCTTTGTAATGTGATAATGATGATGCCCATAATGTATACTCTATGAGCACTAACTTGAAGGAAAGCTTTGAGGACTTGAACCTGCTTGAATAGATTAAACCGTGCCTCGTGAAACCTCCTCCTCTACTCTTAGAGGGACCCGAGGAACTGGAATTTATCCCAGCACTCGTGAAAGCGCCGATGATTGAACTTAAACCTTTGCCAAGTGACCTCAAGTACACATTTCTTGGGGAATGGGAGACGCTCCCGGTTATCATTTCAAGCAATCTCACAAAAGAGCAAGAAGAAATGTTGATGGTGGTGTTACGGGAGAACAAGGGAGAAATTAGATGGACTAGTGCCGACATCAAAGGCATAAGTCCATCCACTTGTATGCATAGAATCTTTTTGGAAAAAGATTCAAGACCCGCACGACAACTCCAACGCTGTTTAAACACACCTATGATGGAGGTGGTGAAGGCGGAAATCCTCAAGTTACTCCAAGCGGGCATGATCTATCCAATCTCAGATAGAAAGTGGGTGAGTCTAACTCAAGTGGTACCCAAGAAGAGTGGGGTAACGGTGGTCGGAAATGAGAAGGGTGAAATGGTGCCCACCCAAGTTCAAAACGGGTGGCGCATTTGCATTGACTATTGGAGGCTAAATGCGGAAACCCAGAAGGATCACTTCCCGTTGCCATTCACTGATAAAATGATCGAGAGGTTAGCAAGCCACTCCTTCTATTTCTTTTTGGATGGGTACTCAGGGTACTTTCAAGTAGCTATCGCCCCGAAAGACCAAGAAAAGACAACTTTCACGTGCCCCTTTGGTATGTTTGCCTACTGGCTTATGCCTCTTGTGTTATGTAACACCCTGCAACTTTCAAAAGGTGTATGGTAAGCATTTTCTCAGAATTTGTTGAAAACTTTGTCGAGGTATTTATGGATGATTTTCATGGCAGTTCTTTTGACAACTGTTTAGCAAATTTGGCACAAGTTCTTAAACATTGCATTGATACCGATCTTGTGTTAAATTCTGAGAAGTGTCATTTTATGGTAGAGCAAGGCATTTTTTTAGGCCATGTTGTCTTCTCTAAGGTTATTGAGCTTGACAAGGCAAAGATAGGCACAATTCAAACTCTACCTTATCCTACTAATGTACGCGAAGGGCACTCTTTTCTTGGCTATGCTAGATTCTATCGCCGATTCATCAACCACTTCTTGAAGATAACATCTCCTTTATGAATTTTTTTACAAAAGGAGGTGGAATTTGTGATGGATGAGGGTTGTAAAGGGGTCTTCGATACATTGAAAGTAAGGTTAGTCTCGGCCCCTATCATACAACCCCCAGATTGGTCGTTTCCTTTTGAGATCATGTGTGATGCTAGTGATTACGCTGTTGGAGCGGTACTTGGTCAAAGGGTGGGAAGAACGCTTCACGCCATCTACTAAGCATCCATGTCTCTCAATAAGGCCCAAAGAAACTACTCCACCACAGAAAAGGAGTTGCTAGCAGTGGTATTTTCTTTAGAAAAATTTCAATCTTACTTGCTTGGTACAAAAGTTATTTTGTACACAGACCATGCAGTGCTTCGTCACTTGATGACAAAGAAAAAGGCCAAGCCAAGATTGATTAGGTGGATTCTTCTTTTGAGCAAATTTGAGTTGGAGGTGCAAGACAAGAAGGGCGCGGAAAACCATGTGGCCGATCATTTGGGCCAGTTGACTCCATGCCAAGACATTGAGGTAAATCCCGCAGTGAAGGAGAAACTACGGGAGGAATTCCTTGATGAATAATTGTTCACCATTAGGGATCTCCAACCGTGGTATGCCGACATTGTAAATTTCCTTATGGCCGGTAAATTCCCTCCTCATTTTTCTAAGGCTCAAAAGGATAAATTAAAGAGTGATGCTAAGTATTATGTGTGGGATGATCCCTTTTTGTAGAGACATTATGTAGATCAAGTTGTTAGGAGATGTATCCCCGATAATGAAGTACACTCATTTCTTGAATTTTGTCATTCTCATGCATGTGGCGGTCATTTTGGAGCAAAGAGGACCGCTAGGAAAGTTTTAGAAAGTGGGTTTTATTGGCCTACATTGAATACACATGCACACACCTTTTGCAAATCTTGTGATGAATGCCAGAGAGTAGGAAACATCTCCTCTAGGAATGAAATGTCCCAATGGTCTATTTTGTACTGTGAAATCTTTGATGTTTGGGGTATTGACTTTATGGTACCTTTCCCTAGTTCTTATGGCTTAACTTATATTCTTCTTGCAGTTGATTATGTGTCAAAGTAGGTTGAAACAAAACCCACTAGGAATGACGATTCTAAAGTGGTTGCAGAATTCCCTAAAGATAACATTTTCTCTAGGTTTGGGGTACCCCGAGCCTTGATTAGTGACCGTGGCACCCATTTTTGCAATCGGACCATAGAGGCACTCTTGAAAAAGTATGGCATCACTCACAAGACATCCACCGCCTATCACCCGCAAACCAATGGGCAAGCCAAAGTTTCCAATCGGGAAATCAAGTCCATCCTTCAAGAAATGGTTAACCCTAACTGGAAGGATTGGAGTTCTCGGTTGAATGATGCCTTGTGGGCATATAGGAAGGCTTACAAGACACAGATCAGTATGTCACCATACCGGTTAGTGTTTGGTAAGCCCTGTCACCTACCAGTGGAAATTCAACATAAGGCTTACTAGGCGGTCAAAGAATTCAATCTCAATATAGATGAGGCTGGCTTGCATAGGAAGTTACAATTGGATGAACTAGATGAGATCCGGAGGGATTCTTATGAGAACGCCAATATCTATAAGGAGAATACAAAGGCGTGACATGACAAGATGACCATTAGGAAGGGATTTGACGTTGGTAAAAAATTCCTCCTATTCCAATCTAACCTTTACCTATTCCCAGGTAAGTTGAGGTCCCGATGGATCGGTTCTTTTGAGGTGGTGAAGGTATTCTCACATGGCGCAGTGGAGATTCTAGATTGAGCTAAGTTCAATACATTCAAGGTAAATGGACAACATTTGAAACCTTACCACTAGAATTTTGTGCCGAAAAAGGGAGAGGACATTGATCTCTTCGATCCGGTTTGTGAGTAAAATCCAAGAAAAGGGAGTGAGTCGTGCCAACGACGTTAAAAATAATTGGTTTTGATCATCCGGACCGTCATTCGTGACTTTCCGTTGATGTTGCTTGGTTTTGGATTTTGTCATTAGTTTCATTGTTTTGTTTTGTGTTTTTCACGGGTTGTTTTTCCATGACTTTGTAGCAATTGGAAACCAAGGAATTGGACTTTTGAAGGGAGAAATTCTTGGAGTAAAGAAGGAAAAATTTGGACAAGAGATGAAATCAGAAATTTTTTTTTTCTAAGTACCAGGTGGGTAGCCCGTCACGAGTCATGACCACCTCGTTGCAAGTCACGACGGGCTCAGAAATTTTTGTGCTCATTTTGGGTTTCCGCCTCCACTTTTTGTGAGTCACGATGGCCTCGTCGCGAGTCGCAACTAGATTAGGAATTTTGGGTGAAAATAGAGCTCCCGGCCTCCACTTTTTGCGAGTCACGATGGCCTCGTCGCTAGTAGCGATGGACCATCGCGAGTCGTGACGAAGTGGTTGCGAGTCGCGATGAACCATCGCTAGTCGCGATGAATTGGTTATGAGTCACGATGTAAACATTGACTTGAGGCACCCGTTGACCTACCCATTGTGAGTCGCGGTGAACACATCGCGAGTCACGATGGTCGTGCAGGCCTGTTTTAAAATCGGGCAGAACCTTTACCTTCTCCTCCACTCCCTCAAACCACGCATTCCCTTCACCTTCTTCTTTATTCCCTTCACATTCTCCGGCCACCACCTCAGCGCCGCTCAACCTTACTGCCACTCACCGCCACCACTCAATACCCCCATTCCATCTTCCCAAGCTCTACCCACAAATCAACCTAAATTGTTGAAGAACACAAGACCCTAGAATTTGGGGGTTTTGTGATTTTTGGCAATTTAACTTCAAATTGCTTGTGGGTTTAGTTCCTTTCTCATCCTAGACATCTAAGTGGTACAATTCTTTACTCTCTTAAGCTTCACTTGTGATTATGATTAAATCAATTATTTTGTGGGATATTGTGTGAATTTTGTGTGATGCCTTAGGAATTTTGATTGATTGGAACATTGTAGATTCTTTTGAATATATTGTGCTTGCAATTTGATTTGATGGGGATTATGTGAATACATTGTGTTTATGGCTTGGTTGGATGAAGGATAACATCATAATCACTTTGAGTGTGTTGAGTTGCTCGTATTGGTCTTGTGCTTGCATTGCGCTATTAGTGTTGCTTTGGTTAAGAATGGAGTGTGGATTATACTAGTTATGAGGCATGTTGGCCCTTGATTAAACATAGTTGTTTGGATAAAATGTTATTGTGCTTTGCAATGTTATTTTGCTTAGGGTAGTTTAGCCATGGGACTTGAATGTTGACATTATGAATGTACTAATGGTGGCTAAAGTAGTTAGTCATGATTGTGATTTTGAGATATAGAATATTAAATTTCAACTATGTGAGAACTTCATGGACTTGAGAATATGGGCATGTTGGACATATATGGACTATATGTGCAATTGTGATTAGGACTTGAACTAGTTGGCTTGGACTTGATTTGGCTTGTGATGATTGATAAAAAAAACTAGTTTAAGGTTGAGTATGAATTTCCAATATTGCTTATATACATATTCATGTGTGTTTGACTTATTTGCTGTGGTTGTTAGATATAGCCCCTACCAAGAGACCTAGAGCTCCTCCACGAGGTGGGTGCACCGCCGCTCCACCTTCGCCTCCACCACTGGCTCCAGAGTCAAGCCCTGTACCTCCTCCTCCTGATAGGTGCATGGGTTTGACCCGGATCACCGGGTCCTACCGGTCAGCTCAAAGAGATGAGTTTTGTGGACCTGCCCACATTGGACACTCTAGGGCTCACCCAGCCAGTCCGATGCCTCCTCGCCAAAGGGGCGATAGAGGGTTTCATGAGCAAGAGCGCCCCCTCTTACCAGAGATATACATTGGAGTTTCTATCCACGGTCACGGTATGCAACATGAGGAATGACCAACCGTGCAAGAGGTATATCACCTTTCACCTAGATGATATATCTTGGGAGATGACCGTCTCGCAGGTTGAGGAAGCTTTCAGATGGAACACTGCGGAGATACGGGAAAGGTTGGACCCACAGGCCTAGGAAGGATTAATCGAGGAGGACATGCAATTTTGGAGTGTCATCAACATCAGGACGAATAACTCCCACGACAAGAGCAGTGTCATCATCCACCCCGCACTCCATTATGTGCACCAACTATTGGCTGGCACAGTACTTTGCTCGGTGGAGCCGACGAATGTGCCAGACAATGACATTCACTTTCTATGGCACTTGACGAGTGAGGGACTGGGATACATATTATGGGCTGAACTATGGATAAAGAGGATTGTAGAGGTGGCAGGGAAGCTGAAGGGGAAGATTATGGTTGGAGGTACGATAGGCCTCTTGGCTGAGTACCTAGGATTGGTTTCACCAGCTTACTTTTTGTGCTTAGGGAGGCGCACTTCCTACCATATCACTGTAGAGAGGTTGGTCAGATTCGAGATGCTAAGCGACACACGGACCACAGGGGTATTCCATTGGTTATATGGCACCAGGAAGGTCACATTCATGACACATCCTCAGCCCAACAAGATGAAGTTAGATTTTGATAGACCTCTAGCAGATTTGGCAATTCCACCCGACTCCTCGTGCAGAGAGAACTTCCACCGCGAGCTCCACGACCTTGGTCCAATCCCTGTCCAGCGCAATGATGGCAGCCTGCCCTTCTCCGAGCGACATCAGCAGCAATCCCCGTGGGAGGCCATCGCAGTACCTTTCAAAGTTAATATTTATAAGCCCAAAATGCTTACTATCTACAACTAAGTAGATAACGGCAAGTCGGGGTCATCCACGAAGAAGAGGGATCTTCCTAAGCGATTAAGCACAAAAGGTTGATATTAGGCTAGGAGTAGACGTATATACATACATATAAAAGCATGTAAATGGGGGGTTTGGTTTTTTGGTGATCCTAAGTTATGAAATTAAAAAGACAAGATAACTAGCAAAGTCAACTAACTAGGCTAATCATCAAACAAAACTAAGAAAAAGGGGTTTAAAACTACAAAGATAAAGCCTTGGGGGTAATTGATATCCACTTCCAAACCTAACGTAGATCATTGAACCATTCACTCATTCTATCACATTCATTACTTGACAAAACATTAACATACTTATGTAGCAAGAATCACAACACATTATGCACAAGAAGTTCTAAGTTCATGTTCATAGATTTTCATGCAAAGGAGATAAGGAATTCGTCACTTTCCTAACACCCGAACACTTCAATCATAAAAACACTTCCTATTCTCAAACAACCCATGGCATAAATGAAGTGAAACATAGCGTCAAGAATACATAAATGCTAAATAATAAAGGCTTCAAGAACGAATGAAACAATCTATTCACTACTTCAACTACTTGTTGTGAAGATAAATCTTCTATCCTTCTTAGATAGTAGTTTGCAAGAGTGAATTCGACATCTCTTGTCAAACCTCACCAATGACTCCCTTAGGACTAAGAGTATCCCATTGATGACATTTAGCACGAAGAATTAACAAGCTTGGAAACACTTATAAATACTACACTGTATCTAAGCATTTAACCAATTCATGCATTTACACAAGATTAGTCAAGAATGATCGACATTCATAGACTTCTCTCATTTGCTACCTAAAACAAACAAGGCAACGGGTTCGACATCGTCACATTCATCTAGCAATTATCAACACACCAATATCATTTAAGAAGCTCTAACTCATGCTCTTGGATTCCACATTAAAAGAGGGGAGAATTAGCTACTTTCTCCCAACCCTAACAAGTAATCATACAAGCAATTCATATACTCAAGCTTCCAACAACATCAATGCAATTAACAATTCACATTCAAAGCTCAATAAATGCACAATAGCAAAAGCACTAAATAGATAGATATGGTTCTTACTACATAGATATGGAAGCTTCAATCCATTGCTCCTAAGATAAAACTAAGCTAGATAATCAAAACCCATAACATAGAACAAAGATCTACAAAGAAAGAAGAAGAAATGGAAAAATGGTGAAAAACTAGGGTTTTGGAGCCCCCAAGTTGGGCTTAGAGAGTTGGGAAAGAAGGGGGTTAAAAGCTATTTATAGTACAAGAACAAAGGGAGTAAAACGCAAGTTGCAGGGCAGTTATCGCCAGTCGCGATGCCTCCGTCACGAGTCGCGACCAGATCAGGAAATTGTGAACTCTCAGGTCCAGATTTCGCGAGTCGCGACACACTCGTCGCGATGGAAAAAAGTCCCGTTTTGTTTTGCTTCCTCCGGGTGAACCGTTGATCCTTTTTGGGAGTTCTAATAGTCAATTTTATAGTACTCGAGAAGAAGAATCCAATGGTACCACTATTGGAGGTTGATTCCTCTCGGAAAATTCTCAGAACTCTGCTTCAAAACATAGATCATTCTTCACCCTTTGCTTTGCTCTCCTTACATCACTTTATCTTCTACCACTTTGTGAGTGGCCTTCCATCTTCTACCATCCTTTCGAATGGCCTTCACTAAACCACTCCTAAGTGCTCATGAGCAATCTACAAATTAAGCTTACAAAAAGGAATCTAGATGCTCGTAAGGACCAAAAATCCATTAGACTAAACATAGGTTACAAAATGAAGGATTTAGATATAAAAACCAAAAATGGTTATCTAAACCCCTTATCATGTAAACCTACTAAATCTAGCAATCTTACAGCAAAAATATGATAAAAGAGATGTTAAATGCCTTGGAAAATACATGCATTTGACGTCTCATCAAATCTCCCCACACTTAAACCTTACTCGTCATCGAGTAAACAAGAACAAGCAAAGATCAAAGCGTAAACTTGCATGTAAAAGTTTTCCAAAACATCCAATATCATATTCCCAGACTATCCTAACCCCCAAGACATAAGAATCTCTCACACTCTCACATCCCAAAGCCTAAGATAATCTAAACAACCAACAAACCATAACAAAAGTGAGGTATACATATAATGCCAAGCTAACTTACTCCACCGAAAAAGCCACTCAATAGACAAATCAAGAGAAGCATAATTTTTTTTTTCAATTTCTCTCATTTTGCCTAGGAGCCCTCTTGGGTTTTCATCCTAGCTTCACACAATTTTCTTTTTCAATGCTCACCCTCACCTTTTTTCCTCACCATTTGGCCTCTCATTTTTGCATAGGTCACTCTCTCGGGTTTTCAACCTATCCGGGCCTCCCACTTTTGCCAGTTGCCCTCTCAGGTTTTCAACTTAGCGGGATTTTTTTTTCTTTTTTTTTTCAAACAATACAAATCAAAGTGGAGCATATGCACACTACAATACAATACAATGAGATATATTTATCTTTACCTCCCCACACTTGATAAGGGAGAAAGAAAAAAAACTCACAACTTGGATTTTGAAGGCCCTTCCTGGTGATGGCAATGCTCACTTCTCAATGAATGTTCTCTCCTCCAAGTTCTCCAACTCCGCCTGATATGAAACTTCGATCCATCAACTACAAAGCCACAACTATGCAAATCCCGATCAACACTCACAAAAGACAACAACTAGTAGTACTCCTAGATGGTGGTTTTGGTAGTGGTTTATTTTTAGTGGTGGATTGTGGTGGTATTCTTGTGGTTTTTGGGAAAGGGTTTGAGGACATGGTTGAGGAATGTTTTTTTTCAAGAAAAGAAAAATACTAATCTAACTTAGAAGCTCGGTTTGCCTCCCGAGAAGCTCCGTATTTTTAAGGTCGTCGGCACGAGCCTAATGTTATCCATATGGTGAAGGTTTGAACCCCTTCACCATGAGTATCCAAAAATAGAGAGGTGGGGGTACAAAACTTTCAAGAGGAAAGTTTTGTTGAGGTGGAGATGGTTTAAAGGGAGTTGGGTAGTTAGGAGGCTTGGGGTAGTCTTTTGGCTCCTCTCTTGTCTCCCTCAAAACTTCCGAAAATGGTAGAGTTGGTTCACTAGGTGGGGGAAGGGGTGACAATGCTAATGAATGTAGCACAATCACCTCTTCCTCCATTTTTTTTATCCTCAACAACCACCTCCTCATCCCCTTCGAACTCAAAGTCATTTCCCATGGTGACCTCACTCACTGAATCCTCGAGTTCGATTTGGGATGGTGCATTTTTGGAATCACGAGCTTCCATTCGGGCCAACGCTTCTAACATACTCCTCACGTGCCCCTCAATAGCCTCAATACTAGAGGAGAGCCGAGTGTCCGGCTCCTCACTAGTAAAGTAGTTCAAGTTTGCTATTGTATTCATGACTTCCTCACGTGTCAAACTTGAACTTCCTTGTTGGTCTTGGTTTTGGGGTATGGTATAAGGTGGTGATGGCCAATTATTTTGCTCGTATTGTTGGTTTTCTGGCTCATTCTCATACCACCAATCCGGACTACCACTCCATTCAGGATTGTAAGGATTGTGGTATGGATACCATTCTTGAGCTTCTTGCCCTTGAAAACCAACATCTCCTACCTCTTGGTAGCACTCTTCATAATATCCTTGGTTTTGGAAACCAAGGGTTCTTTCTCCCTCATAGTTCTCTTCCCACAACAAATGGCAAGACTCGGTAGGATGGTCGGAATGACACATCCTACAAAATCTTGCTTGTTGAGCCTCTCTTCTCATCATGAGTTCCCTCAAGGTGAGACGCTCCATTTTAAAAATAAATTAAAAAAATTTTCCTTTCAAAAGTCCGAAATCATATTACAAGTGTTCTCGATAAAAACTCAACAAGAACTCAAGTAATACCTACTCCGAACAAAAACAACCACCAAGAAGTGGAAAATAAAAATAACTAGCTAATATGCAACAAAAAATGCCCAAACATTTAAAAATAAACGCCCTTTCCCTGGCAGCGGCGCCAAAATTTGGGAGGCCATCGCCGTACATCTCAAAGTTAATAATTATAAGCCCTAAATTCTTACTATCAACAACTAAGTAGATAGCGGCAAGTCGGGGTCGTCCACGAAGAAGAGGGATCTTCCTAAGCGTTTAGGCACAAAAGGTTGACATTAGGCTAGGAGTAGACATATATACATACATATAAAAGCATGTAAATGGGGGGGGGGGTTTGGTTGTTTGGTGGTCCTAAGTTATGAAATTAAAAAGACAAGATAACTAGCAAAGTCAAGTAACTAGGCTAATCATCAAACAAAACTAAGAAAAAGGGGTTTAAAACTACAAATATAAAGCCTTGGGGGCAATTGATATCCACTTCCAAACCTAATGTAGATCATTGAACCATTCACTCATTCTATCACATTCATTACTTGACAAAACATTAACATACTTATCTAGAAAGAATCACAACACATTATGCACAAGAAGTTCTAAGTTCATGTTCATAGATTTTCATGCAAAGGAGATAAGGAATTCGTCACTTTCCTAACACCCGAACACTTCAATCATAAAAACACTTCCTATTCTCAAACAACCCATGGTATAAATGAAGTGAAACATAGCATCAAGAATACATAAATGCTAAATAATAAAGGCTTCAAGAACGAATGAAACAATCTATTCACTACTTCAACTACTTGTTGTGAAGATAAATCTTCTATCCTTCTTAGATAGTAGTTTGAAAGAGTGAATTCGACATCTCTTGTCAAAACTCACCAATGACTCCCTTAGGACTAAGAGTATCCCATTGATGACATTTAGCACGAAGAATCAACAAGCTTGGCAACACTTATAAATACTACACTATATCTAAGCATTTAACCAATTCATGCATTTACACAAGATTAGTCAAGAACGATCGACATTCATAGACTTCTCTCATTTGCTACCTAAAACAAACAAGACAACGAGTTCGACATCATCACATTCATCTAGCAATTATCAACACACCAACATCATTTAAGAAGCTCTAACTCATGCTCTTGGATTCCACATTAAAAGAGGGGGAGAATTAGCTACTTTCTCCCAACCCTAACAAGTAATCATACGAGCAATTCATATACTCAAGCTTCCAACAACATCAATGCAATTAATAATTCACATTCAAAGCTCAATAAATGCACAATAGCAAAAGCACTAAATAGATAGATATGGTTCTTACTACATAGATATGGAAGCTTCAATCCATTGCTCCTAAGATAAAACTAAGCTAGATAATCAAAACCCATAACATAGAACAAAGATCTACAAAGAAAGAAGAAGAAATGGAAAAAATGGTGAAAAAATAGGGTTTTGGAGCCCTCAAGTTGGGCTTAGAGAGTTTGGGAAGAAGGGGGTTAAAAGCTATTTATAGTACAAGAACAAAGGGAGTAAAACGCAAGTTGCAGGGTAGTTATCGTGAGTCGCGATGCCGCCGTCGCGAGTCGCTGTGCCGCCGCCTTCGTGAGTCACGGCAGCGCCACCTCCGTCGTGACTTGCGGTGCCACCTCCGTCGTGACTTGCGGTGCCACCTCCGTCGTGACTTGCGGTGCCACCTCTGTCGCGAGTCACGACCAGATCAGGAAATTGTGAGCTCTCAGGTCCAGATTTCGCGAGTCGCGACACACTCGTCGCGATGGAAAAAAGTCCCGTTTTGTTTTGCTTCCTCTGGGTGAACCGTTGATCCATTTTGGGAGTTCTAATAGTCGATTTTATAGTACTCAAGAAGAATCCAATGATACCACTCTTGGAGGTTGATTCCTCTTGGAAAATTCTCAGAACTCTGCTTCAAAACATAGATCATTCTTCACCCTTTGCTTTGCTCTCCTTACATCACTTTATCTTCTACCACTTTGTGAGTGGCCTTCCATCTTCTACCATCACTAATCCACTCCTAAGTGCTCATGAGCAATCTACAAATTAAGCTTACAAAAAGGAATCTAGATGCTCGTAAGGACCAAAAATCCATTAGACTAAACATAGGTTACAAAATGAAAGATTAGATATAAAAACCGAAAATGGTCATCTAAACCCCTTATCATGTAAACCTACTAAATCTAGCAATCTTACAACAAAAATATGATAAAAGAGATGTTAAATGCTTTGGAAAATACATGCATTTGACGTCTCATCACCCCGCAACCTCCACCAGATACTGAGCCGATGGAGGAAGATGATGTGCCACCTCACTACTCCCAGCCTCCACCGGATTTCTATGAGCGGATGATGCAGACCTTGTAGGATGGATTCTGCTGCCAGGATAGCATGATACTGGAGCACAACGTGTTTGTCTCCCAGAGCTTGATCGACATGGATGAGGAGATTGATCACCTATCAGCTCGCATCTATGAGATGCAGTCTCAAGCAGGTGGTATCTCAGGCCCTGATTTGAGAGTAGAGAGGCGGAGAGCGAGGAGGCATAGGAGCACGGATTGGCTGGATCGTTATCAGCAGCGTTACTTTGGCGGTGACCCTTCTTCCTCACATCAGTGATTTGTGAGCATCATATCCTAACCTTTTCGATACTTCACTTTGTAAACTTTGGCCTTATTGTCTACATTGAGGGCAATGTAGTGTTCTAAGTGTGGGGAGGGGTATCTACTGATTGCACGGTTGGGGTTGGAGATACTTTGAAGACTTGCTACTTTTGGATAACTCTTTTGTTTTGTTTTGGATATTTTCCCCTTTTGTTTTGGGATGCTTTTCAATGTAGTGTTTTGGATGCTTCTCTTTTCTTTCGGATTGGAGAATCATGAAATTTGTTTTTAAAAAAATTGAAAAAAATGAAAATGAAAAAAAATTAAATAAAAAGAATCCCGCTAAGTTGAAAACCCGAGAGGGCAACCTAGGAAAAAATGAGAGGCTAAATGAGTGGAAAAAAGGTGAGATGTAAGCCAAAGAAACATGATTTGTGGCTACGATGAAAACCCGAAAGGGCTCCTAGGAAAAATGAGAGAAAATGAAAAAAAAATGTTATGTGTTCACTCATTTACCGGCGTTGAAGTCATAAAGTTGCGGTGGCCGTACAGATGAATCGGGTAGCTTGACATCTTAAGGACCTCTTGGGAGTTGAAAATTTAGCGGGATTAGACAAAGTAAGTTATGAAACTCTTGATCATTAATATACTTTACTTTTAGGGTGATATATTGGTATGAAGTGGAGCATGTGTTTGAACCTTATACATGTCTTTAGCTTCACCTTGTACCATTGGATTTGAGATTGTTAATTTGGGATTTGGAGATGTTTTAGGGATATCAATGAATTGATTGGTTGATATGGTTTGGGTAGATTTAGGAATGTGGGTTGTGGAAAATTTCTCATTTGACCTTAACATTAGGATGTGTGATATTGAAGTTTTGTGAGGTATTGACTTGGGGAATAGTAGTTAGGATGTGGATATGTCATTTCCTCCGTATGATTGGATCTTTTCTTACCCGAGGGCGAGTAAGGTTTAAGTGTGAGGAGGTTTGATGTGTCCATTTTATGTGCAAAATTTAGTACTTTTTGGGGTCACTTTTGTGCTCTTTAATTTATTATCAAGAACTTGTGTTTTACCTTGAAATTCTCTAAGGAGGGGTAAGAGAAACTTTACGCTCTTTTACCTTTTCTAAGTGGATTTTGCGCGACGAAGGAAGAACATGGAGACTTGAAGACTAGAGGCCATTGAAAATTACTTTTCGAAGACTTTAAAGACTTGATTCAAAGCGTTGAAGACTTGAAGACCGGAGGCCGTCGAATACCATATTTTTGAAGACTTTCTTCAAAGAGTTGAAGACTTGAAAAATGAGAGGAGCCATTGTGAAGATGAGTGTTTACCAAAAGAAGAAGAAAAGAAGACAAGGTTAAGTTCTGGCACCCGTCCCGAGTCGCGACCAACGGGTGGCCAAAACCTAACCTTATCATTTTTGTACTATAAATAGCACTCTCTTTCCTCTCATTCATATCTTCTTCTTTTCTTAGTTTGGTACTATTTCTAACCATAGTTTCTACCATTTTTTCATCTTTGAATTCTCTTGTATTATGTTTGGTTTGTTAGCATTAATTAGCATGAACTCTTGTAGCTAAATCTAGTTCTTGGGAGCAATTGACTAAGGCTTCCAAGCCCATGTCTTGAGAACAAATTGTAGCCTATTTGACACTCTTACTATTATGCATTTATGGAGCATTGAATGTGTTTGTTAATGTCATTAATGTTCTTGAAAGCTTGAGTATATGAAGTACTTGTATGATATACTTGTTAGGGTTTGGGGAAATGGGTTGATTCCCCCTTTTCTTGATAGGAATCCAAGAGTATTATTTAGAGCTTTTAATTGTGTTGATAGATTGATAACTGCTAGATGAATATGATAATGTTGAACTCTTTGTCATGTTTGTTGCTTGTAGCAAATGAGAGAAGTCTATGAATGTCGATCATTCTTGACTAATCTTGTGTGAATGCATGAATTGGTTAAATGCTTAGACACGGTGTAGTGTTTATAAGTGTTGCCAAACTTGTTGATTCTTCGTGTTAAATGCTATATACTTTTAGTCGTGTTTCGACTACGGGAGTCATTGGTGAGGTGTGACAAGAGATATCGAATTCACTCTTACAAACTACTATATAAGAAGGATAGAAGTTTAGTCTTCACAACAAGTAGTGAAAGTAGTAAATATGTTGCATGTTCAATGATGGATAATAGGCTTGGAAGTGGAAGTCAATTGTTGTTTTAATCTTGTCTTTAGTTGTCTTGCATGATTAGCATAGTTCTCTTGCTTTGCTAATTGTTGCCTTTCAATTTGATAGTTTAGGATCTAAAACCAACCAAACCCCCCTTTTTTTTCTACATGCTTTTGAATGTATCTATATATGTATATGCCTAGTATGTTTTCTCCTATATATGATTAAACACTTGAAAATATCTCTTCTCGTGGATGACCCCGACTTGCCATTATCTACTTAATTGTAGATAGGAAGCATTAGGGGTTAAAAGTATTAATTTTGAGAGGTATAACGACGACCTCCCAGAACTCCTGCGTCAAATACTTCCATGTTCTGTACACTCCATGCAAATGCATCTTTGTGATTTCGCAAGATTTGTATCACCTTTTCTTTCTTCAGGTTAAGAAGATGCTTTCCTATTTTAACACATTTAGAGGTGGGGGTGTTCAAAAATACCGAGACCGCAAATCCCCGCCCGTCCATCCACGAACTTGGTATAAAATAATTGGGTATTTTTTTTCATTTTTCAGGGCCGGGCACCCAACCCAGAAATTTTACATTTTAATGGCCCATGCCTGGGCCGCAAAAAATGTGATTTTCAGGTAACCGGCAAAATTAAAATATATTTAATTACTTTTAGTTTTCAATAATATTTTTCTACACGTATACTCTCAATTCTCAATTGTTCATATCTATGTAACATTAATTATTAAATAATGCGAATTTACATAATATTCAAGTGCTAAATTTCCAAACATTATCTTTGAACTATGAATTTATAATCGTTCCTTGTAAGTTTCAATCCTTCCCTTTCAGTCTCGAATTTTTAATTACAACCCCGGTCACAACCATATTCTACCAGTATCCAGTAGGTCAAGTTGATAAAAAAATATAGTTTTTGGTTTTTCATTGGAAATTTCTTATCAAACTTTCATAAGATCTCCACTAAATTAAAATTTATTAGGGATAAATACATTTATAACCCTAACTTTAGGTTGAAAGTGCCAATATAACCATGCAATCTCAGAAAGTGTCAATATAACCCTAACTAATTAGTGTATGTGTCAATCTAACCTTAACTTTCAAAAAAAATTATGCCAATATAACCAAACACCCTAATTCTGGCATTGACCAAATAAATTCAGCCAAGACTAGGAAATGAAATGATAAAAATGCCCTTATGACAAACCAATATTTATTCTTCAAAACCTATCTTTCTTCTTCGTTCTTCTTCAAAACTCCTCCGCCTGCACCACGCTCCGCCATTGTCTCCTCCAGTAGCAAAAAGGAAAAAAGATTTACCACTGAAGTTAATCTGAAGATATCTCCAACCATCCTCATTCCAATAGCAAATGTATTCACCATGGAACCTATTTGATCGTAGAACAATGATAGTCAATTCTTGTCCGTTCATCAATGCGCACGGGAATTGGTCTTCAAGATAGTTACCGCCGACATTGACAACTTCCAGAAAACTGCTGCAATTGACCAAAGATATTAGCATCTTACCCTTAAAGGCATTCTGACTCAGGTCCAATGTTCTTAACGCGCAGTTTTCATCAAATGTATCTGGGATGTGGCCTGAAAGTTTATTTCCACTAAGATTTGACACTCCAAATTGCTGGACAAATCAAGAACAATACCGTCAGATGTCAAATCAAGAACAATACGCGCGATTGAAACTGCCATAGGATGTTCACGATCTGCAGCAGCTGTGGCTGGTTCGCCGCGATGATGATCGGCGGCTGGTCTTTGTTGCTATGGGCGGTGGGGGTTCGCTGGAAGTGGCGGAGATAGGACGCCGGAGGTATTAATTGTATTTTCCTCCGAGCAGAAACATTGAAGAAATGGGGAGGCGATTGGGAGAGAGTGCTTGGAAAGGGTGGCGGTGTTAGGTTAAATGGTGTTTTTCTTAAGTGGTTAAAGGAAGGGGACAATAATACCAGTTTCTTTCATAAATCAGTGATGGATAGGAACAATAGATTGAGGATTAATAAAATCAAGAGTGTAAATGGGCAATGGCTAGACAGTACACAGGAAATAGAGGAGGAAGCTATCAATTTCTACCAGGAACTTCTGAGTGAAGATGCACCCCCTGAAAGCTCTCCTTTCCTCTCCCACTTTCTGAACCACATCCCTAATCTTATTACTCAGGAGGAGAATGAGGAATTAATGAAACCAGTCTCATTAGATGAACTGAAAATGATTGTTTTTAGTCTTAATAAACTGAGTAGCCCGGGTCCAGATGATTTTACAGCTACTTTCTACATTAAATCATGGAATATTATTGCAGATGATCTATTGCTTGTAGTCCAGGGTTTTCTCTCTGTTAATAATATGCCGAGGGGTATTAGCAGTACATGGATTACAATAATTCCCAAAAAAAGGACCCCGGCCTCCTTTGACGATTACAGACCAATAAGCCTTTCTAATGTGATTAATAAGATATGTTCTAAATTGATAATGGAAAGACTGAAGCCTATTATGCCTAGGATTATTTCCCCTAATCAAACAGCTTTTCTAAAGGGTAGGGATTTATCTGATAATGTAATCTATTTACAGGAAGTTTTCAGGTTTCTAAACCGAAAAAAAGAGATCCAAACTGTATTGTAAAATTAGATCTCAAAAAAGCTTTTGATAGAGTTAGATGGTCTTTTTTTATATAAGATCCTGGCTAAGTTTGGTTTTCATGCTAGGTTTATTTTCTCCATTATGAAAAACTTGTCACAAGCCTGGTTTTCAATTCTCATTAATGGCAAACCAGTTGGATTTTTCCAAGCCACTAGAGGAATTAAACAGGGTGATCCCTTATCTCCTTTTTTGTTTAACATTTTCTCTGAGGCTTTTTCTAGGAGCTTGGCTTTTATTTTCAATAATGGTAAGTTATCATATGTTGATCTCCCAGGTAATCCTCCCAGAATCTCTCACCTTTCATATGCTGATGACACTGTTATTTTCTTCAAAGCTACTAACCTTACTTTGATTAGATTAAAAGCATTCCCATCTACCTTTGAAGATGTCACTGGCCAAAAAATCAACTATAATAAAAGTGACATTTTTATTGGTAAGCATGCTTCAATTCAAAAGGTTAATCACATTAAAAAGACCTTGAAAATGAAAATTGGTGCTCTCCCATTCTCATATTTGGGGATCCCTGTTTTTACTGGGAGAGCAAAGAAGATCTATTTCCAAAATCTTTTTGAGCAAATTGACAGTAAGCTTGGTAAATGGAAAAATAAATGGATTTCCATGGGGGGTAAGATTATCCTGATCAAATCCTGCATCTACTCCCTACCACAACACATATGGTCAGTCATAAAGCCTAGCAAATTGATCATTAAACACATAGAGAAAAAACTGAGTAAATTCTTCTGGGGGGAAAATGAAATGAACCTGAAAAGATCTTGGAGGAAATGGACTAACCTCTGCTTACCAACTGAACAGAATGGATTGGGATTCAGATCAATATCCACAATAGTTAAAACCTGTTCAATTAAACTATGGTGGAAATACCAAAAAGCAGAGGCATTGTGGACTCATCTAGTTGCTGCAATTCCACACTCATACAGGTCCTCTCCTAATTGGAAAAGAATATGTTCTGTTAATTCTTGGGCAGAGGCAAATTCAAGAGTCATTATAGGAAAGGGAGATTGTAACTTCTGGACCTCCAATTGGTTAGATAAAGGTCCCCTAGTGGATCATTTTGATCACAACCTGGTTGATATTGACCTAGACTGTACAGTCTCTTCATTCATCTCTAACAAATCTAACTATATCATCAAAATGAGTCCTCTCCTCAGTCCTGATATTATTTCTCTTATGCAGGAAGCTAAGCTATTTCCACATAGGGAAGATAGACTGATATGGAAACCGGGCATTAGTGGTGATTTCTCCTTCAAATCGACATATTCCATGCTCAGCAACAATCCAGGTTCATATGTATCTGTCAAAAATTTTTGGAACCATAGAATTGAAAAGAAGGTCTCAGTTTTCATGTGGAAGATGACAAATTCCTTTTTACCTTTTGACAATATCCTTAGAAAATTGAGATTCTCTCTATCTTCTAAATGCTGTATGTGCAATGTTCATGAAGACTCTTTAGATCACTTCTTTAATCATTGTGACTTTGCTGTGAATGTTTGGACAATTGCTCACCAGTTTATGGGAATTAGTGATAGAAATTTTACATCCGTATGGGAGAGACTGTCTTACTATATTACTATCCCTGCTCTAAGCTCTCTTCAATCCACAATGATCAAAACGGCAACTGTAATCACTTGTTGGAACTTGCGGAAGATAAGAAATAAATTCATTTTCAAGTCTATAAGACCTTCTCTGGCTCTGGTTCTTGCGCAGATTAGGGATCAAATTTTTTACTCTTTCTGTTGCAGTCCGGTCTTCATTACATCTGAATTTGACTCCAGTATTACTCAACACTCTTTCCTGCCACTGATCCAAAGGCCTCCAAAGCCAAAAATTTTGAAAATTTCATGGCAGAGGCCTTCCTATGGGTTTAAAATTAATGTTGATGCTTCTTGGTGCTGCAATACTAACATGTGTGGGATTGGTATGATAACTAGAGATTGTAGGGGTGGTTTCAATAGGGCTTTCACAGAATATGATAATGCTACATCCCCTCTAGAGGCAGAAATAAAGGCAATCAAGTTTGCTATTCAGAAAGCTAATCTTTGCTCCTCACCTGTGTTGATAGAATCTGATTGTCTGAATGCTGTTAATTTTGTAAAAAATCCTTGTAGGGCACATTGGAAAGTGTTCTCTCTATCTGATGAGACTCATCAATCTTTGGGTGCTATACAGTTAGTTCACACTTATAGAGAGGCAAATCTTGTGGCACACTCACTTGCAAAAGAATGTCTGCTGCATAGATCTAATTCTGTTTTACAGGGCTTCCCAGAACTCTCGAACACGATCCAAGGGCTAATCAGACTTGATCAGATGGGTACTCCGTCCTTACGAATTATTTAGCTCGGATGCTACTGATCTCTTTTCTTTCTGTACAGGTACATTTAATTGACTGTGGAACACTACTGTTCAGCTTGCACCATTGAAGGCTTAAACTGATCCTCATCTTGGTGAGATAAAATGGAAAAAGCAAATGGAAATCTGTGGATGACTATGTACAAACTCGGATTCACTACTCTCAACGCAGTACTGACGATTTTGATCATCAATGTTGATTCTTGGGACATCCCTAGCTGCCGCATCTGATGCTATGAAGTTAGGAAATGATATGCTTCTAAACTATGGGAAGTTTTTGAACTGCCTTGTGTCTCTTTAATTAGATTCACAAACAAGTTTGATTACCTAGTCTATAGTTTTTAGCTTGTAATCCTCTTTCTACATCCTAAACTCTAGATAGGTTTTGAAGGTAACAAGTGTTTCCTTAGGAGCAGATTGCCCGTTGTATAGTACTACTTAGTCGCATTTCATCTTTTTCATTTCATGTACATTTTCTCTCTTTTTCTGGCCAGGGAACGCCAATTGAAATTCCCCCATCTAGGATGGTTTAACCTTAAAAAAAAAGTGTTTTCTTTTCTTTTTTTAGTCAAGGGTAAAATGATCTTTTCCATAAAAACCGGCCATTAGAATGTTGACTAAAAAGTCAGTGAAGTTAAAGGTTATATTGACACTTTGTGAGATTGCAGGGTTATATTGACACTTTCAACCGAAAAATATGGTTATTTTAGCACTTATCTCAAATTATTAACAAAATAATCTTAGCCAAAGTTTTGTGAAAGATCGTCTTTTCCATAGGCTTATAAAAAAATGAATTTTAATTAAAATAATAAAAGGCAAAACGTCTTACTTGCAATATTAAAAATTTATTATGCAACGTGTAGTAGTTATAAAGTTTATAACTAAATTCATGCAGTCTGAAAATTTTATCTTCAACCTGAAAATTCTACTTTGCACTTTAAACCTTGTTTTTTTCCATTTCTTATGGAAAGACCGTCTATCAAGAGACAAACTCATAATCTTATTCTTGTCATTTCAACATATTTTGTTATATTCATCCAAACTAGGGAATGATGGTGATTATTAAGAACTTGTTACTCTTAGTGATAATTATATGCTGAATTTTTTAATGATAAAAAGTGATAATTATTTGTTAAAAATGTCATGGAAATTCAGTTGTTAAACTAAATTACTATCATTGTAAAGACATTTTTCTTGCACTAATACAAATCTACATTGCATAAAAAATAATAATTATCTCAAAAACATCAATTTTAAATGAGCCAGCAGGTACCCTGTTACCCGGCCCGAACAATCTGGGTACCCAAATTACAGGTACCCTGTTCTTCTGGGCTGGGCCACTAGCCGCATTTTCAACTACCCGCACATGTGGGTATCCATGTGCGGGTACCCGAAAGTGCAGGTACCCGCATTTGAACACCCTTATTTGGTGTCTTTGACATCCAAAGTGACAACTTTAGTCTCTTCTCCTAGATCTATTGGAGGATCTAATTGGTTGAGCAAGTCACCATCTGTGATAGTGCTAACCATTTTTGTTTGCTCCATATTCTTTCTTGTTTTCATCGCGATAACCATACATTGTATTGCTGTTAGTTGGTTTCCTCTCACTGTCGCGATTCTTGTTAGAGTTGGGAACTTTATGACCAAATGGTATGGAGGACATATCGCCTTTGCTCTATTCATCCAAGGCCTACCGATGATAGCATTAAATGAACTTGGTACGTTCATGACAGCAAAGTCACACATGATAGTACAGTTTCTATCATTTTCGCCGATTGTTACAAGCACATGTATGTTACCCAAAGTTGTCTCTGCTCGCCCCGTAAATCCTACAAGCGAGGATGTAGACTTATTTAGGTCACTCCATTTGAAGCAATCCACATACAGGATTTTAACAGCGCTCCAATCATCTACAAACACCCTATGAATTGTCGCATTTCTAATCCTAACGATAATGACCATTGGGTCATTGTGGGGTGAAGCATTAGGAACTGCATCCTCTTCGCTAAACGTGATTGTTTCGTCCACACAAAATATCTTGTCTAAATAATTTTTTGGTGGCAAATACCTAGCCTTGGCTTTCCAAACATTATTTGATAGAACTCAGTTGATCCATGTATAGATAAGACTATTATTTCTCGAGCCTCATTTGCTACATTTTCTTCATAATCCACCACTGCTGTCATCTTCTGATTTTTGTTGAGTGTGTTCGCTACAGCATGGTTTTTGGCCATGGAGCTTCATGCTTTATTAGCTTCGTCGTATCGGTTCCCTCCATCTTCTTTCTTGTACTGGCTTAGATAGTCATTCCTTAAATTCTCCTCTATTTGCCTTCTCAAGTCTCTGCAATATTCAATGCCATGCTCATGATCCTTGTGGAAGAAACAATAGTACTCTCTTGTCTGGAGGTGCTATTATTGGTGCTGGTTCACGAAATAGATCTCTGTTCGCTTGCCAGATTTCTTTCCGTGACTTTGTCAGGGGTGTTTCTTAGGACGGCGTGCTTTGCATTCCCAATTCTCTTCCTTTGAAGGGGAGATTTCCTTTTCCCTTCTTCACAAAACTTATTTGTGAGTCTTCCATCATTCTCTTTTTTCCTCGCTCCCGCTCTATCTTGCGGTTATTTGCTTCTTTGATTCGCACATACTGTTCAATCATTTTTCTATAATTCCCTTACATTTTTGGACATGTTCTTTGTGAATTCCTTGTAGAATTATCCTGATTGTATGCCTCATGTGAGTACACCTAACGAGGATTTGAACGACAGATCGCGAACCTGCAAACTTTCTGTGACAAACCTATTATGGTATTTTGCGAAACCTTTTTTTACTTGGCTGTGCAATGTTGTTTAGGTCTGCTATTATCTTGGTAAAGTTGTGTTTCTGGTAAAAGCGCCCTAAGAAAAAAATCCAAAAAATGTGCAAAAGATTTAATGTTTCCGTTTAGTAAGTCTTCATACCTTGTAATCGTTGTTCCCAATAGGAGGATAAGGAAAGCCTTGCACACTAACTCAATTTCTGCATTCATGTGATAGATCGCTCAGGCAAGTTGGTCGTCCTCTCCAAGAATTTCTCTATCTGCAAGGCTTATCTCGGAAGTGATTCCGAAAGAAAGGCTCTAACGATCAAGGCAGTTTTCTCTTTTCAGAACTGGAATATCTAGAGATAGTAGCGATTACCTTAGCTCATTCAGAGCTTGTTGTATTTATAGACTAATGTGGTTGTGGTTCCCTATTTTTAGGGGTGAAGATCGTGGGTTGTTCCATGATCACCACCTGTTGAGTTCGTGGCTTTCGTGGCCACTGTTCGTTCCATGTTTCTTGGCTCACGTTCTTCGTGGCATCAACAACCGATGTGCATCGAGTATCCCATGGTTGGACCGAACGGGCACTTTGAGCTAAAGACCGGGTTCATCAACATGCTACCTATCTTCCTTGGTAGGCAAGGGGAGAATGCCAACAAACACCTCACCAAGTTTCACTTCTTGTGTGGTGGTACGGCCCCCCATGGAGTAGATGAAGATTTATATAAGTTGAAGGCATTCCCGTTCACACTCAGGGATGGTGCAAGAGATTGGCGCCACTACCTGTCGCCCAAGAGTATCAAGAGTTGGCTTGATATGAAAATGAAGTTTCTAGCCAAATACTTCCCAGCCTGTAGATCCGCCGCCTTGAAGAAGGATATAAGCAACATCCTCCAATGGCACGAAGAATCCCTCTTCGACTATTGGGAAAGGTTTAAAAAGCTTCTTGCATGTTGCCCTTATCATGGTTATTTGGAGGGGGATTTGGTTTATTACTTCTACAATGGCCTCCTTGATGAAGATCAAAGGTTGGTGAGAAGTTCTTGTGGTGGTACCATTGGGAGCAAAACATCCTTCAAGGCCATGCAATTATACGAAGAGCTAGTGAAAGAATCAAGAAACTTTAGCTTAAGGGCCGATTTGAGAAGGAGGAATCCAATACCCGCAAGTGACTCTTCAAATAGTGGAAAGCTCGAGGATCAAGTCTTAGACCTTGCATCCATGGTGAAATATTTGATGGCAAAGCCCAGAAATGTGCCACATGTTAAATCATGTGAAATTTGTTACTTGGCACATCCTATGAACACTTACCCCACTTTGCAAGAGGATTATGTTGAAGAGGTAAGTGCCATGGGCTATCAAGGAAATCAAGGCTACCAAGGAAACCAAGGATATCAAGGTGGGAAAGGCTACCAAGGTAACCAAGGCTACCAAGGTTATCAAGGGTATCAAAACTGGCCGTACAATTCATGAAATTGATAACCCGAACCTCCGGTATGGAAACCCTGAAGGAAGCCAAAACCCTCACCCATATCGGCCTCCTCAACAACAATATAGGCCACCTCAATAACAATTTCAAAGGCTCCAAGACAAACCTCGAAACCAAGGGGAGAGCTCGGGGCTAACAAAAGATGAGGTGATGCAAGCCATTCACATGTTGGGTATTTGTGCGGAGAAATGCAAGAAATTTCAAGTTGAAGCCAAAGAAATCATCAAGAACTTGGAAACCCAAGTAAGCCAAATAGCTCAAGTGGTGAATCAGATGGAGTACAGAGAAAAAAACAAGCTACCCTCCCAACCGGAGATCAACCCTCGATAAAATGCGAGTGCTATCGCTTTGAGAAGTGGCAGAGAGGTTGGCACTTCACTGGATAATGAAATTGTTGAAGAGGAGCCTGAGAGGATTGATGTTTTTGAAAAAAGAGTTGAGAATGATGAAGCCCGTGAGGGGAAGGCTGAAGAGTTAGCCAAAAAGAGCAAGGAAGAAGAAATCGAGGTGGAAAAATTGGCGCCAAGGCCGAAGTCAACCTCTATTATGAAGCCTTCATCTCCCCCTCACAAAAGAGAAAAGATGGTGGAGATACCTCTATAAGTACCGGAACCTCCATTTCCTGAAGCCTTGAAAGACAAAAGGAGGAAGGAGGACAACAAGGACATCTACGAAGTCTTTCGTAGATGTGAGGTAAATATCCCACTCTTAAATGCCATTGAACAAATTCCTAGATATGCTAAATTTCTCAAGGAATTATGTGTTGTGAATAGGAAACAAAGGGCCAAAAATAAATTGAAAAATGGAAAAAGTGAGCATATTTCCGCCTTGTGTCAAAAAGAGCTACCCCCTAAATGTAGCGATCCCGGAATGTTCACAATCCCTTGCATAATAGGAAATGCACATTTTGAAAAAGCTATGCTTGATTTGGATGCATCAATAAATGTGATTCCTTACTTTTTATATGAAAACTCAACTTGGGTACATTGCACAAAACCGGGATGGTAATCCAATTGGTCGATCGTTCTAGTGCATACCCTAATGGTATTGTCGAGGACATGTTGGTTAAGGTGGATTCCTTAGTTTTCTCCACGAATTTTTATGTCTTTGACATGGAGCATGATAAACATGCCGCCCCGATTTTGTTGTGGAGGCCAATTTTGAAAACCTCTAGGACAATGATTGATGTGTATAAAGGTACCCTCACTATGGAATTTGATGGAATAAAAGTAGAGTTTAACATAAATGAATCTATGAAGTATCCTAGTTAAGAACATGCTTGCCATGCCCTAGATGTTGTTGAAGAAGTTGTGCAAGATGTTTTTGAACTAAGTGGTGATGATTCTTTATTAGTTGCTTTGCAATGTGATAGTAATGGTGCCCACAATGTATATTCTATGAGCACTAACTTGAAGGAAGGTTTTGAGGATTTGAACCTTCTTGAAGAAATGAAACCGAGTCTATCAAAACCTCCTTCTCTAGTCTTAGAGGAGCCCAAGGAACTGGGATTCCTTCCGTCACTTGTGAAAGTGCCGGTGATTGAACTTAAACCATTGCCAAGTGACCTCAAGTACGCTTTTCTTGGAGAAGGGGAGACGCTTCCAGTTATCATTTCAAGCAAGCTCACAAAAGAGCAAGAAGAGAAGTTGATGGTGGTGTTACGGGAAAATAAGGAAGCAATTGGGTGGACTATTGCCGACATCAATGACATAAGTCAATCCACTTGTATGTATAGAATCTTATTGGAAGAAGATGTGAGACCCGTCCAGCGACCCTAGCGCCGTTTGAACCCACCTATGATGGATCTGGTGAAGGCGGAAATCCTCAAGTTACTCTAAGCGGGCATGATCTATCCAATCTCGGATAGCAAGTGGGTGAGTTCAACTCAAGTGGTACCCAAGAAGAGTGAGGTAATGGTGGTAAAAAATGAGAAGGGTGAAATGGTGCCCACCCGAGTTCAAAATAGGTGGCGCATTTGCATTTACTAACGGAGGTTAAATGCGGAAACCCAGAAGGATCATTTCCCGTTGCCATTCATTGATCAAATTCTTGAGAGGTTAGCAAGCCACCCCTTCTATTGCTTTTTTGATGGGTACTCGGGGTACTTTCAAGTGGCTATCGCCTCAGAAGACCAAGAAAAGACCACCTTCACGTGCCCCTTTGGTACGTTTGCTTACCGACACATGCCGTTCGGGTTATGTAATGCCCCCGCAACTTTCCAAAGGTGTATGGTAAGCATTTTCTCAGAATTTGTTGAAAACTTTATCGAGGTATTCATGGATGATTTCACCATTCATGGTAATTCTTTTGACAACTATTTAGCAAATTTGGCACAAGTTCTTAAACGTTGCATTTATACTAATCTTGTGTTAAATTCTAAGAAGTGTCATTTTATGGCAGAGCAAGGCATTGTCTTAGGCCATGTTGTCTCCTCTAAGGGTATTGAGGTTGACAAGACAATGATAAACACAATTCAAACTTTGCCTTATCCTACTAATGTGCGCGAAATGCACTCATTTCTTGGTCATGCAGGATTCTATCGCCGATTCATCAAGGACTTCTCAAAGATAGCATCTCCTTTATGCAAGTTGTTGAAAAAAGAGGTGAAATTTGTGATGGATGAGGGTTGTAAAGGGGTCTTCGATACATTGAAAGAAAGGTTAGTTTCAGCCCCTATTATACAACCCCCAGATTGGTCGATGCCTTTTGAGATCATGTACGATGAGAGTGATTACGCCGTTGGAGCGGTGCTTGGTCAAAGGGTGGAGAGAGCACCTCATGCTATCTACTACACATCCATGTCTCTAAATGAAGCCCAAAGAAACTATTCCACCACCGAAAAGGAGTTGCTAGCAGTGGTATTTTCTTTAGAAAAATTTCGATCTCACTTGCTTGGTTCAAAAGTTATTGTGTACACTGACCATGCAGCGCTTCATCATGTAATGACGAAGAAATAGGCCGAGCCAAGATTTATTAGGTGGATCCTTCTTTTGAGCGAATTTGAGTTGGAGGTGCAAGACAAGAAGGGTGCGGAAAACCTTGTGGCCGATCATTTGAGCCGGTTGACTCCATGCAAAGACATTGAGGTAAACCCCACAATGAAGGAGCAACTATGGGAAGAATTCCCTGATGAACAATTGTTCACCATTAGGGATCTCCAACCGTGGTATGCCGACATTGTAAATTTTCTTGTCGCCAGTAAATTCCCTCCTCATTTTTCTAAGGCCCAAAAGGATAAATTAAAGAGTGATGCTAAGTATTATGTGTGGGATGATCCCCTTTTATAGAGACATTATGTTGATCAAGTTGTTGGGAGATGTATCCCTAATAATGAAGTACACTCAATTCTTGAATTTTGTCATTCTCATGCATGTGGCGGTCATTTTGGAGCAAATAGGACCGCTAGGAAAGTTTCAGAAAGTGGGTTTTATTGGCCTACATTGAATAAGCATGCATACACCTTTTGCAAATTTTGTGATGAATGCTAGAGAGTAGGAAATATCTCCACTAGGAATAAAATGCCCCAAAGGCCTATTCTATATTGTGAAATCTTTGATGTTTGGGGTATTGACTTTATGGGACCTTTCCCTAGTTCTCATGGCTTTACATATATTCCTCTTGCCGTTGATTATGTGTCGAAGTGGGTTGAAGCAAAACCCACTAGGACTGACGATTCTAAAGTGGTTGCAGAATTCCTGAAAGATAACATCTTTTCTAGGTTTGGGGTACCCCGGGCCTTGATTAGTGACCGTGGCACCCATTTTTGCAATTGGACCATAGCGGCACTCTTGAAGAAGTATGGCGTCACTCACAAGACATCCACCGCCTATCACCCACAAACCAACGGGAAAGCCAAAGTTTCCAATTAGGAAATCAAGTCCATCCTTCAAAAAATTGTTAACCTTAACCGGAAGTATTGGAGTTCTCGGTTGAATGATGACTTGTGAGCATATAGGAAGGCTTACAAGACACCATTCAGTATGTCACCATACCGGTTAGTGTTTATTAAGCCCTGCCATCTACTGGTGGAAATTCAACACAAGGCTTACTGGGTGGCAAAGTATTCAATCTTGATATAGATGAGGTCAGCTTGCATAGGAAGTTACAATTGGATGAACTGGATGAGATCCGGAGGGAATCCTATGAGAACGCAAAAATATATAAAGAGAAGACAAAGGTGTGACAGGACAAGATGATCATCAGGAAGGACTTTGACGTTGGTCAAAAGGTCCTCCTATTCCAATCTCACCTTCGCCTATTTCCAGGTAAGTTAAGGTCTCGATGGATCGGTCCTTTTGAGGTGGTTAAGGTAATCCCACATGGCACAGTGGAGATTCTAGATCAAGCTAAGTCCAATACTTTTAAGGTTAATGGACAACGTTTGAAACCTTACCACGAGAATTTTGTGCCAGAAAAAGGAGAGGACGTTGATCTCCTCGACCCGGTTTGTGAGTAAAACCCAAGAAAAGGGAGTAAGTCATGCCGATGATGTTAAATAAACTTGGTTTTGATCATCTGGATCATCTTTTGTGACTTTCTTTTGATGTCGCTTGGTTTTGAATTTTATCATAAGTTTCATTGTTTTTCTTTATGCTTTTCACGGGTTGTTTTCTCTATGATTTTGTAGAAATTTTGAAGCCAAGGCATTGGAATTTTTAAGGGAGAAATGCTTGGAGTTAAGAGGGAAAGACTCGGACAAGAGAAGGAATCAGAAAATATTTTTCTAAGTACCAGGTTAGTAGCCCGTCGCTAGTTGCGACCACATCGTGGCGAGTCGTGACGGGCTCAGTGATTTTGGGTGAAATTTCAGCTCTCGGATGCCACTTTCCAGGAGCTGCGATGACCTCGCGAGCCACGACGGCATCGCGAGGGATTCGACCAAATAAGGGATTTTGGCTAAAAAAGGGAGTCTCAGCCAAAACTTTCAGCGAGCGCAATGGCCTTGCAAGGACGTCGTCGTGACTCGCAATGGAGTGGTTACGAGTCGCGATGTACTCAGAAATTTTGTGTTGAAATGGAGGTCTCGGCCTCCACTTTTCGCTAGCCGCGATGGCCTCGCGAGCCCTCAAAGTGTACCCCCTCGAGACCTCGAGGCAGAAAGCCCTCGACTCGAGCACAACTTGAATGACCATCACACTCTCAAGGCCAGTTCTCTAGACCAGCCATCAAGACATATCCCCTCGAGACCTTGAAGCCCTGAACCCTCAACTCGAGCAGAACTTGAGAGTCAATCACCCTCTCGAGGCCAACCCTTTGAGATATCACCATCTCGAGACCTCGAAGCCCTGAACCCTCGACTCGAGCAGAACCATAAAGTTCATCACCCTCTTGAGGCCAGCCCTTTGAGACATCACCACCTTGAGACCTTGAGGTAGCAAGGCCTTGACTCGAGCCGAACCTGAAGTCCACCATCCTCTCGAGGCCAGCTCTCGAGACTAGCCTCTCGATACCTTGAAGCCCTAAGCCCTCGAAGTGTCATCTTTCATCCTCGAGCCTAGCCTCTCGAGACCTCAAAGCTGAGAACCCTCGAGGTGTCATCTTTCATCCTCGAGCCTAGCTTCTCGAGACCTCGAAGCCACGAGCCCTCGAAGTGTCACCTTTCATCCTCGAGCCCAGCCTCTCGAGACCTCAAAGTTGAGAGCCCTCGAGGTGTCATCTTTCATCCTCAAGCCTAGCTTCTCGAGGCCTCGAAGCCACGAGCCCTTGAAGTGTCACCTTTCATCCTCGAGCCTAGCCAGACTTAATGCCCCTCAAGACCACCCATCGTGAGTCACGATCAACATGTCGAGAGTCGCGACGGTCGTATAAATCTACATTAAAAAGATGGCCTAAGCCCATTTTGCCACAAACATATCCACAATCCGCCGCTACTCTTTCATCTTCCCTCGCTCCTCTTGACCATCCTCAACCTATCCTCCACCAAGTGCCGCCGCTCGCTGCCACCCTCCACCACTCACGACCACCACTTCATACCCCATCCTTTCTTCCTAACCTCCACCCACAAATCGAAAAAATCATTGAAGAACACAAACCCTAGACTTTGGGGGTTTTGTCACTTTGAGCAATTCAATTTCAAATTGATTGTGGGCTTCCTCTTTTCTTCTTCCTACACATCTTGGTGGTACATTTCTTCACTTTATTGAGCTTGAATTGTGATAACGAATGTCTACTCTATTTTTTTATTGATATTGTGTAGATTATGCGTGATGCCTTAGGAAATTGAATTGTTGGATAGTGGTTGATTTTGGTGCAATTCAATTTGAAGGGTATTGTGTGCATATTTTGTGGTCGCGGTTTGGATTGTATTGTGCTTGTTTGAGTTGGGATTGTGTGCATTTGTGTTGTTGTGGCTGAGAACAGATTGTGACCTATGCTAGATAGGAGGCAAGTTGGCCCTTGATTCAACACAGTTGTTATTTGGATAAAATGTTATTGTGCTTTGCAATGTTATTTTACTTAGGGTAGTTTAGCCATGAGACGTGAATGTTGACATTGTGAATATACTAATGGTAGCTAAGCTAGTTGAGCACAAATGTGGTTTTGAGATATAGCATATTGATTTCAACTATGTGAACTTCATGAATTTGAGAATATGGGCTTGTTGGACATAGTATGGATTGTATATGCAATTGTGAATAGTATGAACTAGTTGACTTGATTTTGATTTGGCTTGTGATGATGAACTAGTTTAAGGTTGAGTATGAATTTGCAATATTGCATATACATATATTCCTGTGTGTTTGACTTGTTTGATGTGATTGTTAGATATGGCTCCCACGAAGAGACCTAGGGTTCCCCCCCAAGGCGGACGCACCACCGCTCCACCTCCACCTCCTCCACCGGCCCCAGAGTCGAGCCCTGTACTTTCCCCTCCAGATAGTTACATGGGTTTGACCCGGATCACTGGGTCCTATGTGGAAAGGTGGGAGGCCCTAGAGAAGTGCCAACTCAAGGAGACATGCTTTGTCGAAGTGCCCACATTAGATACTCTCGGGCTCACTCAGCTTGTCAAATGCCTTCTCGCAAAAGGGGGAATGGAAGGGTTTATGAGTAGGAGCGCGCCCTTTTACCGGAGGTACACACTGTAATTCTTATCCACAGTCCATATAAGTAGCATGAGAGGCGATTAACCCTGTGAGACCTACATTGCTTTTCACTTAGATGATATATCTAGGCAAATGACTGTCTCGCAGATCGAAGAAGCCTTTGGATTTGACACCCTAGAGATACGGGCCAGGCTGGACCCACAGGCCCAGGAGCGATCAATTGAGGATGACATGCACTTTTGGAATGTCATCAACATGAGGCCAAAGAATTCCCTTGATAAGAGTAGCACCATCATCCACCCTGCACTCAGTTATGTGCATCGTTTATTAGCTGGCACAGTACTTTGCTCTAGGGAGCCAGCGAATGTGCAAGACAATGACATTCATTTTCCGTGGCACTTAACGAGTGAGGGGCCAGGATACGGGCTGTGATCAGATTGTGAATGAAGAGAATCGTGGAGGTGGCAGGAATACCCAAGGGGAAAATCATGGTCGGAGGCATGATAGGCCTTTTAACAGAGTACTTGGGATTGGTTCCTCCAGCTGACTTTCCATGCTTAGGGAGGCGCACGTCCTATCTGATCACCGTTGAGAGGCTAGTTAGATTTGAGATGCTCAGTGCCACATGGACCAAGAGGCTCTTCCATTGGTTGTATGGTGTGAGGAAGGTCACATTCATGGCACTTCCTCAGCCGAGCAAGCCGAAGATAAAATTTGACACACCTCTAGGAGACTTGGCAATTTCATTGGACTCCTCATCTAGAGATGATTTCTAGCGCGAGCTCCACGACCTTGGCCCAGCTCCTGTCTAGCGTGATGATAGCACTCTACCTCCCTCTGAGCGACAGCAGTGGTAGCACTCCCAGTAGCACTCCACGCAGCCTCCACCAGAGACAGAGCCCATGCAGGAGAATGATGTGCCACCTCATCATTCCCAGCCTCCACCAGACTTCTACGAGCGGATGATGCGGACTATGCAGGATGGATTCCGCCGACAGGATGACATGATATTGGAGCACAATGTATTTGTCTCCCAGACCTTGATTGACATGGACGAGGAGATTGACCACTTGTCAGCTCGCATCCATGAGATGTAGTCCTAGGCATGCAGTATCTCAGGCCCCGATCCAGGAGCAGAGAGGCAGAGAGTGAGGAGGCAGAGGTGCACAGAATGGCTGGCACAACATCAACAATGCTACTTTGGCGGTGGCCCTTCTTCATCACAACATTGATTTTGTGAGCACCACATCTTTACCCTTTCCATACTTTGCTTTGTATATTTTTGCCCTATTGTCTACATTGAGGGCAATGTAGTGTTCTAAGTATGGGGAGGGGTATCTACTACTTTTAGGTGATTGGGATTGGAGACACTTTTGCATAACTCTTTTGTTTTGTTTTGGATATTTTCTCCCTTTTGTTTTGGGATGTTTTTCTTTTGATGTACTTGTTGGCTTTGATACTTTTATTAGCCTTAAAATTTGGAAAGCACTTTGCTACCCTTTGGATTGGAGACACGTGAATTTGTTTTTTTAAAAAGAGGTGTAAATGAAAAAAAATAAAAATAAAAAGAATCCTGCTAAGTTGAAAACCCAAAAGGGCAGCCTAGGCAAAAATGAGAGGCTAAAATGTGCGGAAAAAGGTGAGATGTGTGCCAAAGAAACATGATGTGTGGCTAGGATGAAAACTCGAAAGGGCTCCTAGGAAAAATGAGAGAAAACGAGAGAAATTGAAAAACGTTAAGTGTTCACCCATTTGCCAACGTTGGAGTCATAAGGTTGCGGTGACCACAAAGATGGATCGGGTAGCTTGACATCTTGAGGACCTTTTGGGAGTGAAAAATTTAGCGGGAGAAAACCAAGTAAGTTATGAAATTCTTGATCGTTAATATGCTTCGTTATTAGGTTGATATATTGATATAAAGTGAAGCATGTGTTTTGAACCTTACACATGTCTTTAGCTTCACCTTGTATCATTGGATTTGGGATTATCAATTCGAGATTTGGAGATGTTTTAGGGATATCAATGAATTGAGAGGTTGATATGGTTTTGGTAGATTTAGGAATAGGGGTTGTGGGAAACTTCTCATTTGACCTTAACATTGAGATGTGTGATATTGAGAGTTTTGTGAGGTATTTATTTGGGGGAATATTAGTTAGGATGTGGATATGTCATTTCCTTCGTATGCTTGGATCTTTTATTACTCGAGGGTGAGTAAGGTTTAAGTGTGGGGAGGTTTGATATGTCCATTTTATGTGCATAATTTAGTACTTTTCTGGGTCACTTTTGTGCTCTTTCATTATCAAGAGCTTGTGTTTTACCTTGAAATTCTCTTAGGAGGGGTAAGAGATACTTTACACTCTTTTACCTCTTCTAAGTCAATTTTGCGTGACAAGGGAAGAACACGGAGGCAATGAAGACCAGAGGCCATTGAAGATCACATTTTCGAAGACTTACTTCGAAGACTGGAGGCCATTGAAGACCATTTTTGGAGACATTGAAAACTTGAAAAATGAGAGGAATTTCTATGAAGATGATTGTATACCACAAGAAGAAGAAAAGGAAACAAGGAAAAATTCTGGCACCCATCGCGAGTCGCAACCAACGGGTGGCCAGAATTTCACCTTATCCTTTTTGTACTATAAATAGCACTCTCTTTCCTCTCATTCACTGTCTTCTTCATCTGAATTTTTGGTACTGTTTAGAACCCTATATTCTTCCATTTTCATCTTTAAATTTTCTTGTTTTATGTTTGGTTGTTTAGCATTAATTAGTATGAACTCTTGTAGCTAAATCTAGTTCTTGGGAGCAATTAACTAAGGCTTCCAAGCCCATGTCTTGAGAACAATTTGTAGCCTATTTAATACTCTTACTATTATGCATTTATGGATATCAAATGTGTTTTTAATGTCATTAATGTTATTGAAAGCTTGATTATATGAAGTATTTGTATGATATGCTTGTTAGGGTTTGGGGAAATGGGTTGATTTCCCCCCTTTCTTGATAGGAATCCAAAAGTATGATTTAGAGCTTTTGATTGTGTTGATGGATTGATAATTACTAGATAAATATGATAATGTTGAACTCTTACTCATGTTTGTTGCTTGTAGCAAATGAGAGAAGTCTATGAATGTTGATCGTTCTTGACTAATCTTGTGTAAATGCATGAATCGGTTAAATGCTTAGACACAGCGTAGTGTTTATAAGTGTTGCCGAGCTTGTTGATTCTTCGTGCTAAATTCCATCAATGGGATACCTTGAGTCGTGTTTCGACTATGGGAGTCATTGGTGAGGTTTGACAAGTGATGTTTAATTCACTCTTGCAAACTACTATCTAAGAATGATAGAAGTTTAGTCTTCACAACAAGTAGTGAAAGTAGTAAATAGGTTGCATGTTCAATGATGGATAAGAGGTTTAGAAGTGGAAGTCAATTGCACCCAAGGTTCCATTAATTTTTGTTTTCATCATATCTTTAGTTGTATTTCATGATTAGCATAGATATCTTGCTTTGCTAGTTGTTGTTTTTCAATTTGATAACTTAGGATCAAACCAACCAAAACCCCCCCTTGTTTACATGTTGTTATATATATCTATGTATGTATATGCCTAGTATGTCTTCTCCTATATATGTTTAAACACTTGAAAAGATCCCTCTTCTCGTGGACTACCCCGACTTGCCATTATCTACTTCATTGTAGATAGGAAGCAGCAGGGCTTAAAAGTATTAACTTTGAGAGGTACGGCGACGACCTTCCATCTACCTTTTCCGGGGCGAATATCCTCCTCTTTTGTTTAACTGATTTGATCGATGGGTCGATGTTCAATCTCTGGACCGCCAGTCTCAAAGGTACTCCAGTGAGATCGGAAGTACTCCAAGAAAATACATCACTATATTCTTCAAATAGAATCCCCAATTTCTCCCTAACATCTTGGGGCATTAACCTCCCTACATCCACTGTTCCCAAATCTCGAATGTGCATTTGTTCTGTACCGACTGGGCCAACCTCTATATGCACCGAGGCTACATCTCTCATCCTCCTTGCTTCTCTTACTGTTGACAAGTTACAATTCTTAGCTACCGTTTGATCTCCTCGAATGGAAGCTATACCCTTTTCCATGGGGAAATTCATCATTAGATGGTAGGGGGATAACACAACTCGAGCTTGGCACAACTATGGGCTTCTGAGAATTACATTGTAGGGCGAGTATGCATTAACAACTGTAAAATTACAGTCTATCGTCACCCCCTTATCTCTATTAGCTATTCGAACAGACAAAGTGATCTTCCCCAAAGGAAATATGCTTTTACCCGTGAAACCAAGCAGGGGTAAGGCATAATTTTTCAAATTGCTGCGACCTATATCCAGCTGGTCAAAGCAACTAGCGAGCATTACCTCGAATCCACTTCCATCAATAATAAAAACCCTCTTCACCAAATAATTCCCAATCACAGCTGAAACCACAATGGTATCTACATGTGGGGTTTGATTCAGAATCGCATCTACCTCCGAGAATGTAATTATCTCATCCAGCCGAAACATTTTATGCCATGGCTCCTCGACAGGAACTTGGAGTGAGTCAACCTTCACAACTGCATTTGAATACCTCTCCCCCACAATTCCATTGATCACATTAATCACCCTATGGATCAGAGGGTTATTCTCATTTCTTTTCTCCTGATTCAATGCAGGCTGCTCTCATGGCATTTAATCTCGAGGTCTCCTATCCACCCTGCCTCCATTATTATGATAATTCCTCCTATACGATTGCTAATCCCTACCATTCCTTGGCCTTGGAGGTTCTCCAAAATTCCCTCATCGAGGTCCCAAACCTTGAAATCGATTTTCCCTCGTATATCTTTCAATTTCCATTCTCAGATGGGTACAATCATTTGTTTCATGGCCATAATCTTTGTGATGATCAAAATGAAGATTCGTAGCTTTTCTTGATGCCATTGCATTCACCGTATTTTACATTAGTAAGGATGGCCGGAACATACCTCGATACATACTTAGGATATGTGTCAGAGACCTATTCATGTGTGTATACCTCTGAAAGTTGGGCATGGCTATTTCCACTGGTTTCTTCCAATGAAAATCACTACTCGTCCCCTGCTTATCAACCAAACCTTCGTTTTCTTTTCTTTACAACTTCCTCTACCTTCAAATACCGCTTAATGACTTCCTGGTATTTTGCAAGGTTCGAGGAGTGTTAGCAGTTATCTTCTTGTACAATTCCACATCATGCATACCTATCAGATACCCTTGGATCACAGCATTTTCCATACTTTCTACTACTCCCAGACTCTCATCCGCATATTTGTGATAGAAAGCCTCTGTAGTCTCTCATGGCTTCTGTTTAGTTTGGTATAACTCATATAAAGTCGGTGAACTTTTTCTTTTGAGCGTGTTGGGTTAGAAGAGCCGTGCTGAAATCTCGATAAGAATGCAAAGATTCCCCATGCAACTTATTAAACCATTCAAGGACTTTTATCGAAGGTAACTTCCAACAAGCTTTCATGTCAACCTCTCCTCGAAATCCCATGAGTTCATAAGACTTTGGAATGTATGAATGAACTCTCGAGGATCCAAATCCCCACTATAAGTAAGAAGCCCCTCTGGAGGCTTTATATTCACTGGCCATCGAACTGTAGTTATCATTGGGCTAAAAGGGGAACCTGCTGCCTGCCTCATCGGCCCAATCAATCTTTCCAACTCCCTCTTTAACAAATCTCCAATATCTCCCATCAACCCTTGCGGATCCCTAAGCGGGTTCAATCCTCAATTGATTTCTCCATATGGCATCTAATACATTGGTTGAGAACCCATGTAACCAGAGTATACCCAGGGCCCCATGGCTCTCGAATGGATCGGAGGCTGCCTATAAAGGCAATAAGTTCTTTAATTGATCATGGGATTAGGTAATCCTGCACTACCATATCCCCGGATCACTATGGAAGACCCTTTCCATATCCAGTTTCAAATCCCGAAAAAGCAACTGTAGGGACTATCAGCATTGAAGAAGGCATTGAATACACCATCCCCCAAGAATGATCCAGGAATAAGGGTTGAGGTTATGGTTGAGGCACCTCCCCTGCATATCCAAGATAAGAGAATGCAACATGGGTTAAGATACAAGCCTCAGTGGCATTTCCATAGCCGTTTGAAGGTGTCATACCCCTCAATATACCAATTGGCATCGAGGGAAGAGTACCTTGGTATCGTACCGCCCCTAACATTTGCTTCACCTACGTTAAATCTGGTTATGAACCAACCACTCTCATGTCTGGATTCGCCTGGAAAGTCCGTTCATAGACCTCAATGTAAGAATCACTAGAAACTTCTGTAAAATGCCTATCTCTCTCGTTATGTGACCAACTGGAATGTTCTGCATAGGGCCTGTGTTCCGAACACCATGCTCCAAATTAACCTCCGGGTGCCTTGAAGACCCTACTACGTCAGGTCGAGGGCTCTCGATAGGCGCCAGATTAAGTCCGCTCGAGACTTGCACTATCTCGTGCTCAATGATCGAGAATTGCAATGTTCCAGACTCGACTACCGCGACTTGCATAGACTCGCATTCAACATTCTGTGATGTGGGGGATTAATCATCTTGCTCTTTCTTCTGTACGGGGATTGTACCTCGTCATCAATGCCTATTCCCTTTAGCCTCAACCTCTCACTCATTCAAGTATTTGTAGAAGTGGACATACCAAGAGACTCAAATCTGACTTAATTGGTCCCATCAGGCGTGTCTCGAAACCGATCAAGCAGCACCGTCAAGTCCCTTGGTCGTGATCTGCAAAGAAACAAGCCCTAGGAAGTCCTAGGGGAAAACTTTCTGATGCTTAAGTCAGCAAATTGTATGAATGCCGTATAAAATATAATTAATCTTAAAATGAATACGTACCTAGTATTTATACCGAGAAACCTAGTAGTATTTGTTTTCAACTCTAAGTCTCAACTACCAGTAAATATGGTCATCGGGTTTGACCGTTTCTAGTACCTTTATTGGGCTAAAATAGGCCCAACCAGCTATTTGGATTTACTGGATCAAACCATCATCGAATGATGTGTGATTAGTTAGAGCGCATAGTAATCAATTTGTTGATCATTGTTTAGACCTGAAAAGCAACTCCCTTATCATCTCATAGTTCTTCTATTCTCATCTTCATTGAGCTAAGAATATTGTTTTGATTCAATTTAATATTGCTACAGCTTTTGTTTCATTCAATTCCTTGTTCAATTCAATTTTAGATCCCAGGACCACAAAGGCCCGACACCCAATCTATACTATTGTTAACACAAATCTAAACCGATAGAGTGCCCAATCGATGTTGTTAACACAAATCTATACCGAATCCTTTCTTTCCAATAAGAAAAGGAAAAAATAAAAGAAAACCAGGCTACGCGACCAAGGTTCTATGTAATTTAATTTGAGTGGGTCTCTTGAAAGACGGCCTGTCCATAAGCTTATGGACAGGCTAGGGACCAATTTGCAAATTAGAGAAAGCGAAAGAAATTCACGGGCCAGATTTGAACAATAGTAGTTCTACTTTCAGCACTATCCAGCACAATCAATGGGTTTGTCCAACGAGCAGCGATTCAAAACAGTCCCCCAAAAGCTTCCCTAAGTTTTGAACCTTAATCATTGCCGCAGCAATGGCATCGGTCGCCGGTAATATCCAATTCTTCATCAACATAGAATTGGTAGCCTAGTCGTTGTCCAGAAAAATTAAGTACTACCACGCCGACGTAGCATCCATCGGTTCCGCCGCCATCGCATTGGACGAACTGTCTACACCTCCTCCTATCTTCCGTAATGAAATCCCCCTGTATCATATTACATCTTCTACAGATGAAACCAGCACGACTACTGTTTACTTCTCCCTCGAAATCAGCAACGAGAATGCTACATGCACGTCAGTTCGCACTCCGGTGGCTTCTCCGGCTGGGACGCCGGCGGCGAAGCAACGGAGAGGACTCTTGAAGGAAGCTAATTCCGCACTAATTACTGGTTCAGAAGCCCCATGCTTCAGCTTCATAAAGGTATTCATAAGTTAGCTCAATGCTTGAGGTTAACCGAACACGAAAGTGGAATATGATTCATATAGCCGACTTGTTGTTGTTGCTGATGTTGTTTCAGCTGTGTATGTGTCATCTGTGTGTATGTTTGATTACATTGATGTGTTACCATTAATAAGATAATGAAACAGTACTACAAAATTTAATCCCACTTAGAACGGTAACTTCTTGATTGACTACATATATTGTTGCTTTTCTGTGCTAAATTCATGAAGGCTGATGCTTTCATGAGTGCTATGTTACCATTTAAATTGCATTTTCTTTTCAGGTTTTGAATTGACCACAGTTTTCTTGATAGATGCTACATTCCCCTTCACGACTTTTATTTTATCCTATTTTAGCAATGCGGGAGTTAATCAGGTGAAGATTATTCTTCCGTGTCTTGGTATGATTTCTCCTCATTTGTGTAGTATACTATTGTCTTTGTACATAAAAACACAAAATAAGCCACTTATTGATTTAGAATTAATGCGGTTGGTTGCGTAATCGTGCCTGGGTATTTTGTTTTGTCACACCAAAGTGTTAGAACACTGGTGATTAAAAGATTCAAGAGCACCCTATGGTTTATCTTATTACTTCTGTAGGGCTTCAGACAGTTTTGGACTTTTAAGTTTGGAAAACTCAGGGTATCTCCGTATCTATTCTCAAGGTTTATTGTGCTGTTAAGTTTCATTAGTGTTGTCTCCAAATATCATATGCTTATCATAAGATAAAGAGTTTATCCAGAGTATGCAGTGAATAAGAGCAATAATGTTGTATTAATATACGAAGGGCATATTTTATGGTTAAATCCTGAGTTTCAATTCCACTGCTTGAGAAAATCCATTTTAACTCAATTTCCCTTTTTTGTTGTTTTACACGATCAACCTTTACTCTCTTTAACACAGTAATTTTTGTTTCCTTAGGCAGGAGACGTGTTAATTTTGCACTTGTTGGCAGGCATTCGCCTAATATCATTGTTGTTGTATTAAAAAAATTGTGATTCGTATGAGCTTTTTTTGGTCGACAAGAGGATTGCTCATAGTGTAAAAATTAACTGATCCGCTGAAAAACTTCAGTTCAATCCGCTAAAGAGATCTCGAATTTGTTGCTGCAATTTATCCAGGTCCTGAATTTTCAGTATATCTTGGGTTTATTACTGTTTTTTTGGTCAAAAATCACTACTGTGTTAGGGTTGTTCTTGAGCAGATTTGCGTGCATATTGCTGCTGTTTTGGGTTCATTTTCAGCAATTAAATCTACTATTACACTCAGTTTTTGAGGGCTGTTCGTGAGATGATTTTATATTCAGAACTGTGGCTTAATTTTTGCTTCGGTTTGATAGTTTTCTGATCAGTACTGCTGTTGTGTTTGGAAAATTAAAATCTGTTGCAAACGATTTTAATTTGCTGCTGGTTTTTGCTTCGAATTTGGATTCTATTTGTGCACAAGTTATATTTGCACTACTGCTGCGATCTGGTACTGTTGTTTTACTGCTGTTGTTCTTCAGTTTTGCGTCGGTGTGTTAATTTTCTGATCATCTGCTACTGCATTTTTTGTTATAAATTTTCTGCCCCAGCTCTTGCTGTTCTATACCTGTTTTATAGTCTAGACATTGCTGATTTGTGTTGGTTAATTTTTGGTACAGCAGTCATGGCTTTGCATTTCGCAGCAACTTCATACATTCAATCAGGTCACTGTGGGTGGATTGATAGGAGCCCTCTTCTCATCGTTATGGTTTGGCGCTCTTCCTTCTTCTGGAAAGAAGAAGAAGAAAGGTGGAACACCAGAATCGACGAATAGAAGAGTTTTTGGGAGTTTTATAGTTCTGAATGTATGAACTTTGCTGCTATTAACATGTAAAAGACATGTGGCGTATATTCAAAAAATGATCTAAATACTGCTGAAAATTTTTGTATATACTATGCACGTGTTACCTTACAATACGTATCGTTTGTATTAAAACATGCACCTGTTTTAAAAGCTCTAAATATGAATTATGAAACTTTTCCAGGAGATCATGTATATGTTACGTTATGAATCGTTTATTTTTTTGTTAAAACATGCATATGTTAGTCTAGAACTAGTATATGTTATAGTTTATACAAATAAGGAGACTAAAATTTGACAAGTTAAAATTTTCATATTAACTCTTCTTTAATTACTTTACAACATGCATTGTTTAAATAAAAACACGCATATGATTCCTTAAAAGTTCAGTGTTATCTTTGTCTGAATCCTCCTCGTGCCAGAATTCTTATGTAGTCCAATGTTTAGTGTTGTCCAATTCCTTAAAAGTTAAAACAAAAAAAAACTATTGATCCAACTCCAGAAAAAAGTCATACATACTGGATATAAACAGTCACAACATATAAGCAAACATGTACAACTTCTAATTCAAAACGAACAATAATCAATATTGAAAGTAAAAGTCAAACACAATAAAACTAACAAGTACATATTGGATTCTAACATATGCAATATATAAGTAAACACATGCAGCTCTTAATTCAAAATGAACATCCAAAAACAATGTTTAAAAAAAAAGGCATACATAACACTACTAAGAAATACACACGAGATACTAACAGATGCAACATATAAGTAAACAAATGCAACTCGTTATTCAAAATGTACAACTAACAACAAATGAAAACAAAAGATCATAGACAGTACAACTAACAAGTACACAGTAAATACTAACAGATGCAACATATAAGTAAACAGATGCAACTCATTATTCAAAATGTACAACTAAGAACCAATGAAAACAAAATGTCATAGACAGTACAACTAACAAGTACCCATTGAATACTAATAGGTGCAACATATAAGTAACAATTTTCCTATCTAGATTAACTAACAGTCACTAATACAATGAATTATTAATTTTCAAAAGGGAACATCTTCAAATCTTCAAGTTCAGTGTCATTTTCATTTGAATCCTCCTCGTGTCGGAATATCTTGTGGAGTCCAATGTTCAATGTTGTTTGATTCCTTAAAAGTTAAAACCAAAAAAAGTTTAGATCCAACTCATGCAAAAAGTCATACACATTGGATATTTACATGTGCAACATATAAGCAAACAAAATTCAAAACAAACAATAATCAACAATGAAAGTAAAGTCAAACACAATGAAACTAACAATTACATACTGGATTCTAACAAATGCAATATATAAGTAAACAAATGCAGTTCTTAATTCAAAATCAACAACCAACAACAACTTTTTAAAAAAATAGTCATACACAACACAACTAACAAGTACATACGAGATACTAACAGATGCAACATATAAGTAAAAAAATGCAACTCGTTATTCAAAACGTACAACTAACCACAAATGAAAACAAAAGGTCATAGACAGTACAACTAACAAGTATACATTGAATACTAACAAATACAATATATAAGTAAACAGATGTAGTTCGCAATTCAAAACGAATCACAAAAGGTCTATAAACAGTACAACTACAGGTACACATTGAATACTAACATGTGCAACATGTAAGTAAACATATGCTGCTCATAATTCAAAATGAACGATCTGTAGAAAAAAAGGAAAAGGTCATTCACAGTACAACTAACAAATACACGTTAGATAATAACATCTGCAGCATATAAGTAAATAGATGCAGTTCTTAATTCAAAATGAACGATCAACAAAAAAAGAAGAAAAAAAGGTCATTCATAGTACAACTAATAGGTACACATTGGATAATAACAACTGCAACATATAAGCATACTAATGTAACTCGTAATTCACGAACTACAGAAAAGTGGCCACTATTTCATACAATACCAACCAATCAACCATCCCCCTAAGGAAATGAAAAGAAAAAAACAAACAATTCTCAATCGATTATGATGCTCCAAAGGAGGTTAAAGGTACTACACCAGGATTAGCTACAAAGGTCAGCAACTTAAGTATTAATGTCCCAATTCTCACCATAAATCTAGTATTCTCTAACTTTGAGCTTCTTAGGTTGGACTTCTTGTCGCTACTCTCATTTTTGGCCTCGTCTTTTCTTTCGGATAAGATCTTGATACAACAAGCATTAGGCTGCTCTTCCATCTTCACCAACAAAACAGGACAAACTTTGAAGGCAAAAAAATTGAATCTGTACACATAACACCTAAACGTGTTCTCATCCACTCGCTCAATCCTCTCTGCATCCACCTCTTTTCTCATCCATCTAGTTCTCTTCGTTGTCTAGCCAATCGTTCTTTCAAATTCATCAGAGCGCAAAACACACCAAAATACTACTCTAAACTGCAACATTTATTCCACAAAAACAAAAACATACACTCACACTAACAATCATACATTGCTAATTCCTAAACTCATATTAAACAAAACAAAATAACAGTTCAAAAACATGTAATATTGAAAAGCTAAAAGAATTTTAAAAATTGAGGAAAAAATACACACTCGCACTAATCATCATGCATTGCTAACACCTGAATTCATATGCAGCAAAAAAATTGAAATCTAATTAAGGATTTCAACAATACGTAAACTTACTGAATTCAACCACAATCAAATTAGGAAAAAAAATGAAAAATAGCAAAAGAATTTAAAATTGAAGCACCTTGAGTCGGCGACGGAGTGTGAGGAAATCAATGGTGCTTGAAGGAGGCGGTGAGGAAGGGGACGTGGGGGTAGAACGCTGGGAAGTGGCCATTGATTTTTGAAACAGGAGGAAAGAGCAGAGAAGATTTCTGCATCTGCCTGCGTCTCCAACAGAGAAACGAGGGGAACTAAATATGGTGGAGATAAAAAAATGAGGAAGAAGAAATGGTTTCTCAGATATTTTCTCTAATTAGTACCCAAATTTTGATTAATTATAAATTGAACCCCATTTTTTAAAATAGCCCCTGACCTGTCCATAAGCTTATGGACAGACCGCCTTTCCTGAGACTTACTATAGGAAAGTCTCAGGAAATGCGGCCTTTTCCATGAGATTATGGATAGTCCTCAGGGGTATTTGCCTAAAATGTTGTATTTTTTATAAAATTTAAATATTGCATTTTATTAGTTAAAACAAGTAATAATATGTATTTGAAGGTGAAAATATAAAAATATATGACATAAAAAAATATTTTTAAAAATTTTAAATTTTGTATGTAATTTAAGAAATGCAATGTATAAGTTAAGAAATAAGTGGCATGTCCATAAGCTTATGGACAGACCGCCAATCAGGAGACCCACTCGTCTATAGAGTATGTCTCAGGAAAGACGGCCTTTCCATAAGCTTATGGACAGTCCACTGGGGCTGTTACCTTAAATGTTGTGATTTTTTTTATAAAATTTAAATATTGTATTTTATAAATTAAAACAAGTAATAATATGTATTTGAAGGTGAAAATATAAAAATATATGATATAAAAAATATTTTCAGAAATTCTAAATTTTGTATGTAATTTAACAAATGCAGTATATAAGGTAAGAAATAAGTGGCGTGTCCATAAGCTTATGAACAGACCGCCTGGCAGGAGACCCACTCTATATAAGGGAAAGTCTCAGGAAAGGCGGCATTTCCATGAGCTTATGGAAAGTCCTCAGAGGTATTTGCCTAAAATGTTCTAATTTTTTATAAAATTAAAATATTGCATTTTATAAGTTCAAACAAGTAATAATATGTATTTGAACGTGAAAATATAAAAATATATGATACAAAAAAATATTTTCCAAAATTTTAAATTTTGTATGTAATTTAAGAAATGTAATGTATAAAGTAAAAAATAAGTGGCATATCCATAAGCTTACAGACAGTCCGCCTATCAGGTGATCCTAGTAAAATTGATTGCCCTGTCGGACTGCCTTGTCTTGAAGCAAATTATGTACTATGTCCAATTTTCTAAAAATGATTTACTTTCCCTTTTAGGATAAGTTTTTAAAATTATTTTTTTAAAATTTTAAATTATTTTTATTCACTTAATTTACTTTTTACTCTTTTAATTTATTCTCTATCACTTATTTATTATTTTCTAAATTCAATTTAGTCAATCTTAGAGAACCGTAGAAAGTACATTCTTATCTTTTCTACCAACCCCCATTTTCAACGGTCAAACCATCGTGAAAATATTAAACATACCGTAGCTTTCTGGCTTGCACACCCACCATAAATTCAACTATCAAGTTCCACCTTTCAACCAAATATAAATCTTGTCTTCTCTTAAGCGTACCTGTCCAACTTGCTTTTTTAGACCATGTGAATTTGGAACGTGTGGTTATTCTTTAATTAAGTGTTTTTTGTTAAAAGAGCTTGGAAGATTATTTAATTACATACTAACAAAATTTTTAAGTCAGCACCGTACGTTCGTACACAACTCGATGTACTAACAAAAGTGGTCTCTTAATCCAACTTGTTTTATTAGACCCAGTAAATTTGGAATATGTGGTTATTCTTTAATAAAGTGTTTTTCGTTAAAAGAGATTGGAAGAGTATTTAATTACGTACTAACAAAATTTCTAGATCAGGACCGTACAATCATACACAACTCGACGTACTAACAAAAGTGGTCTCTTAATCCAACTTGCTTTATTAAACCCGTTAAATTTGGAACGTGTGGTTATACTTTAATGAAGTATTTTTTGTTAAAAGAGATTGGGAGAGTATTTTATTACGTGCTAACAAAATTTCTAGGTCAAGGCCGTACGTTCGTACACAACTCGATGACTTGACGTACTAACAAAAGTGGTCTCTTAATTTTAATAGACCGATCTAGTGATCAAAAATACCTACAGTGATAGTCTCTGGAGCAGTCTCTTGATAAGAGACAACTCCATGGCCTTCACCCAAGAGATCACTTTTTGTACTCTCTTGACCTTTTTATTTTTAACTTGTTTTATGTTAGTAATAATTGGTCAGACTAGATCAATATTTCGGTTCTCTATTTGTAATAATTTGCCAAGATAAATATTTCAATTTTCAAATCATAGTAATTGGTTGGACTAGATCAATATTTTATTATTTAAGTATTTAATGTAATTTTTGTAGTCTTTATAATTGGTTTTTTGCTATGTAATATTTTTTTTTAAAAATTTTCAAAAATGAATTTCTCTTATTATTTATTTTTATTTAATTCTAAAAAATAATTTCTTGAAAAAAAAATTAATTTAATTTTTTTTACAACGAAAGACCATATATACAAGAAAAAAACCAATTATTTAATAAATTTTGAAAAGATAAAATTCAATTTTAAATATTATAATGTATTATTAAATTTTACATTCAATTTATTTTGGGTGGACAAATTTATTTAAATTAAATGTAAAAAATTAATGAGTAGGATAGAGAAAATTAAGTGAGGTTCATGAATAGTAGGGAGTGATCTCTTACTATTGTGAAAAAAAATGGTGGTCCTTTAAGTGGTCTCTTAGAATGAGATAGAAGAGAGAGATTGAGAGAAATAATATATTTAACTGGTAAGAGACCAATAACGGTCTCTACCAATTCAATTGGTCTAAGTTTACCATTGGTCAATTTTTGCCGGTTTTATATTCCGCTAAAATGGTACAATTATAGTATCTTTAAGGCAAAGTAATGGGAAAGAACGTCATTTCATAATTTTACAGAAAGACAGGTTTAATTAGAATAATTAAAACGTAAAAAGCTTTAGTTGTAATTATAATAATTTACTGTGCAACGTGTATTAATTATAAGTTTATGACCCGATTAATAGAACCCAAAATTTTATCTTGATTTATTCTAGTTTACAATTTAAACCTTAATTTTTCAATAATTTATGAAAAAATCATTTTTAAAAAACACAACTAATCTTGTAACTTCTTTATGCATGAAGTAATGCGTTGAAAAAAAAAAGAGCCACTGGGATAAAAGTATTAATTATCGAACCTTTTCTTTTATAAACTTTTAAGTTTTACCATTTGAATAGATGAGGGGAAAGCTAATTAGCTGTGTTCAGAAGAAAGGTAATTTCAAAATCTCATGAACTTATAATTTTTTGAAGGGAGGTGAAGTTATGGATCAATTAGCAAGATTGTTCTGGTGTTCGAAGTTGATATCAAATTATAGTTTCTTCTTATGGATGTTGTTGAAAAGGAAATTGGCTACTGTTGATAGGCTGCTGGCATTTAACATACTCAAAATTCCTCAACTTTGTGTTTTATGTAATCGGGAGCAAGAGGATGCAGATCACATCTTTATCAAATGTGGATTCAGCAAAGGATAATTTGGATTGCTGCAAATTTCTGATGTTGAATCTGATACACTTGAAGAAATGTTTGAAACTGGCTGATCAGAAGGTAGCAAAAGAGGGTAAGTTTAGTGGTTACAGGTTTTGATGCGTCTTCAACCTCCAACCGGTTTGTGGGTCTGGGTTCTTCTCATTCTAACCTGCAATTAAACTGTCCCTGGGTTCCAGGAGTCAGTACTCCGATGCTTAAGTTAGTCCAAGCGTCCCAATATGATTAAGACTGAATGAATCATGAGTAAATACGTACCTTGTATTCATACTCCATGCCCTAAATAACGTTCTCCTTAATTATCGCCATTAATTACCCACGAATGCTCTAATTAGGTTAGAGTATTAAATATTTCGCTAATTGGGCTGCCATACCTTTGGCCAAATGGCCTTCTTGGGCTTAACCTCTATCAAGAGCCTCCAGAAAAGTAGGTTCTCGACCTTAGAAAGCTAGAATGTCAGGAAGGTCTTTGAGGTCTCGAATGCATGGGACAGTTCTAAGACTTTGAAGACTCGAAATAAACCTTGTACTTCGTTGCTCTTGCCTTTGAGGGTGAGAACCTGGTTTTCCAATCAACTCTATCGTTTAGGATTCCCAAAGGGTGCATGTGTGTTGTACAACCGTGCATGTAACGGCTCCCCAAACTGTGCGTTGTCAGAAGACAAAGAAGCAATTACGTCTTTCCATAACTTTATATTTCTAAAGTAGTAATAATTACCCGTCACTTTAGCCCCCATAATTACCTCCCATCCGCTCTTCCTTATTCACTTTTCTCGTTTGCAGGCATCTTCTTATAAGCATTCTTTTTTGTATTCCTCTCTCGAGCGATCCAATTTCCATCACCTTTCCTAGAAAATCCGTAAGTTCTTTCATCCATACTCTCATTCTAATCTTTTCGTTCCCCCCCTTTCAATCATGGCCCGTTCTAATGAGGGTTCCGTTTTCGAAAAACTTTTCGGTGAAGTTAAGGTGGGCTAAATAGGAGTTAGTACGCTGGAGAGAACCGTTAACGAACCAGAATGTACTCATTCCGAAGAACTCCAGTACTATGCAGATGCTAGAGAGGGCGTATCTGATCAAATTGCTAACAGTCCTAGGGAAGAGAGGGTTTTTCCCATAACTGATATGCCTCCTCGAGTACAATTTAGTTTAGACAATGTGCTTGCGCTTATTAAAAATTTATGGATAGACTTTCTTTAGCTTTAAATTTAATAAATACACCAGAATATATTATTTCATGTGATACTATGTGATTGAAACAAACGTGCTTATAACGCTTATTGTAAGGGTAGTAATGGAATACAAAAACAAATGATAGATGGTTAACCCATTTTGCGGACGAGACACTTGCAATCCCAAGTCAAACTCTTTATCACTGTAACTGATAAAGAATTGGCATGAACCCACAGAGAGTTCCAAATATTCGTTACGAATGACCCTCTTATACTAATAAGTAATCATATATAATTTACTCTAGACAATATACTTGCATTTTTTAAAAATTGAAGGATAGACTTTTATTAGACTTTAATTTCATCAAAACCCTAGAATATATAATTTCAAGTGATTCTATATGGTGGAAACAATTGTGCTCATAACACTTATTGTAAGGGTAGTAATAGAATACTAATACAAATGATGGACGGTTACCCAAGTTCACGGACATTACACTTGGAATCCCATGTCAAACTATTTATCACTGTAACTTATGAAGAAACTTACATTATCCCATAGAGAGTTCCACAAGTTCTTTACGAATATCGCTCGTATACTTATAAGTAAACATATACAATTTAGTCTAGACAATGTACTTGCGTTTATTAAAAATTTATGGATAGACTTTCTTTAGCTTTAAATTTAATAAATAAACTATAATATATTATTTCATGTGATACTATGTGGTTGAAACAATCGTGCTCATAACGCTTATTGTAAGGGTAGTAATGGAATACAAAAACAAATGACAGACGGTTAACCCATTTTGCGGAGGTGACACTTGCATTCCCAAGTCAAACTCTTTATCACTGTAACCGATAAAGAAGCTGGCATGATCCCACATAGTGTTTCAAATATTCGTTACCAATAAACCTCTTATACTAATAAGTAATCATATATAATTTACTCTAGACAATATACTTGCATTTTTTAAAATTCGAAAGACAGGCTTTTATTAGACTTTAATTTCATCAAAACCCTAGAATATATAATTTCATGTGATTCTATATGGTGGAAACAATTGTGCTCATAATACTTATTGTAAGGGTAGTAATAGAATACTAATACAAATGATGGACGGTTACCCCGGTTCACGGACATCACACTTGGAATCCCATGTCAAACTATTTATCACTGTAACTTATGAAGAAACTTGCATTATCCCATAGAGAGTAACACAAGTTCTTTACGAATATCGCTCGTATACTTATAAGTACACATATACAATTTAGTCTAGACAATGTACTTTCGCTTATAAAAAAATATATAGATAGACTTTCTTTAGCTTTGAATTTAATAAATAACCTAGAATATAATATTTCGTGTGATACTATGTGGTTGAAACAATGGTGCTCATAACGCTTATTGTAAGGGTGGTAATGGAATACAAACACAAATTACAGACGGTTACCCCATTTCGCGGACGTGACACTTGCATTCCCAGAGTTATCACTGTAACTGATAAAGAAGCTGGCATGATCCCACATAGAGTTCCAAATATTCGTTACCAATAAACCTCTTATACTAATAAGTAATCATATATAATTTACTCTAGACAATATACTTGCATTTTTTAAAATTTGAAAGACAGGCTTGTATTAGATTTTAATTTCATCAAAAACATAGAATATATAATTTCATGTTATTCTATATGGTGGAAACAATTATGCTCATAACACTTATTGTAAGGGTAATAATGGCATACTAATGCAAATGATGGACGGTTAACCCTATTCGCGGACATTACATTTGAAATCCCATGTCAAACTATTTATCACTGTAACTTATGAAGAAACTTGCATGATCCCATAGAGAGTTCCACAAGTTCTTTACGAATATCGCTCGTATACTTATAAGTAAACATATACAATTTAGTCTAGACAATGTGCTTGCGCTTATTAAAAATTTATGGATAGACTTTCTTTAGCTTTAAATTTAATAAATAAAGTAGAATATATTATTTCATGTGCTACTATGTGGTTGAAACAATCGTGCTCATAACGCTTATTGTAAGGGTAGTAATGGAATACAAACACAATTGATAGACGGTTAGCCCATTTTGCGGACGAGACACTTGCAATCCCAAGTCTAACTCTTTATCACTGTAACTGATAAAGAACTGGCATGAACCCACAGAGAGCCAAATATTCGTTACGAATGACCCTCTTATACTAATAAGTAATCATATATAATTTACTCTAGACAATATACTTGCATTTTTTTAAAATTGTAGGACATGCTTTTATTAGATTTTAATTTCATCAAAAACCTAGAATATATAATTCCATGTGATTCAATATGGTGGAAACATAACACTTATTGTAAGGGTAATAATGGAATACTAATACAAATGATGAATGGTTAACCCTGTTCGCGGACGTTACATTTGAAATCCCATGTCAAACTATTTATCACTGTAACTTATGAAGAAAATTGCATGATCCCATAGAGAGTTCCACAATTTCTTTACGAATATTGCTCGTATACTTATAAGTAAACATATACAATTTAGTCTAGAATATGTACTTGAGCTTATTAAAAATTTATGGATAGAATTTCTTTAGCTTTAAATTTAATAAATAACCTAGAATATATTATTTCATGTGATACTATGTGGTCGAAACAATCGTGCTCACAACGCTTATTGTAAGGGTAGTAATGGAATATGAAAACAAATGATAGATAGTTAACCCATTTTGCGGACGAGACACTTGCACTCCCAAGTCAAACTCTTTATCACTGTAACTGATAAAGAACTGGCATGATCTCACCGAGCGTTCCAAATGTTTGTTACGAATGAACCTCTTATACTAATAAGTAATCATATATAATTTACTATAGACAATATACTTGCATTTTTTTAAAATTGTAGGACAGGCTTTTATTAGATTTTAATTTCATCAAAACCCTAGAACATATAATTTCATGTGATTCTATATAGTGGAAACAATTGTGCGCATAACACTTTTTGTAAGGGTAATAATGGAATACTAACACAAATCATGGACGGTTACCCCGGTTCAAGGACGTTACATTTGGAATCCCATATCAAACTATTTATCATTGTTACTTATGAAGAAACTTGCATGATCCCATACAGAGTTCTACAAGTTCTTTATGAATATCGCTCGCATACTTATAAGTAAACATATACAATTTAGTCTAGACAATGTACTTGTGCTTATAAAAAATTTATGGATAGACTTTCTTTAGCTTTAAATTTAATAAATAAACTAGAATATATTATTTCATGTGATAATATGTGGTTGAAACAATCATGCTCTTAACGCTTATTATAAGGGTAGTAATGGAATACAAAAACAAATGACAGACGGTTAACCCATTTTGCGGACGAGACACTTGCAGTCCCAAGTGAAACTCTTTATCACTATAACCGATAAAGAACTGACATGGTCCCACAGAGAGTTCCAAATATTCGTTACGAATGACCCTCTTATACTAAGAAGTAACCATATATAATTTATTCTAGACAATATACTTGCATTTTTTTAAAATTGAAGGACATGCTTTAATTAGATTTTAGTTTCATCAAAACCCTAGAATATATAATTTCATGTGATTCAATATGGTGGAAACAATTGTGCTCATAACACTTATTGTAAGGGTAATAATGGCATACTAATACTAATGATGGACGGTTACCCCGGTTCACGGACGTTGCACTTGGAATCCCATGTCAAACTATTTAATCACTGTAACTTATGAAGAAACTTGCACGATCTCATTGAGAGTTCCACAAGTTCTTTACGAATATCGCTCGTATACTTATAAGTAAACATATACAATTTAGTCTAGACAATGTACTTTGAGCTTATTAAAAATTTATGGATAGACTTTCTTTAGCTTTAAATTAAATAAATAAAATATAATATATTATTTCATGTGATACTATGTGGTTGATACAATCGTGCTCATAACGCTTATTGTAAGGGTAGTAATGGAGTACAAAAACAAATGACAGACGGTTAACCCATTTTATGGACGAGACACTTGCAATCCCAAGTCTAAATCTTTATCACTGTAACTGATAAAGAACTGGCATGATCCCACAGAGAGAACCAAATATTCGTTACGAATGAACCCTCTTATACTAATAAGTAATCATATATAATTTACTCTAGACAATATACTTGCATTTTTTTAAAATTGTAGGACAGACTTTTATTAGATGTTAATTTCATCAAAAACCTAGAATATATAATTTCGCGTGATTCTATACGGTGGAAACAATTGTGCTCATAACACTTATTGTAAGGGTAATAGTGGAATACTAATACAAGTCATGGACGGTAACCCCTGTTCGCGGACATTACACTTGGAATCCCATGTCAAACTATTAACCATTGTAACTTATGAAGAAACTTGCATGATCCCATAGAGAGTTCCACAAGTTCTTTACGAATATCGCTCGTATACTTATAAGTAAACATATACAATTTAGTCTAGAATATGTACTTGCGCTTATTAAAAATTTATGCATAGACTTTCTTTAGTTTTAAACTTAATAAATAACCTAGAATATATTATTTCATGTGATACTATGTGGTTGAAACAATCGTGCTCACAACGCTTATTGTAAGGGTGGTAATGGAATACGAAAACAAATGACAGACTGTTAACCCATTTTGTGGACGAGACACTTGCACTCCCAAGTCAAACTCTTTATCACTGTAACTGATAAAGAACTGGCATGATCCCACCGAGCGTTCGAAATATTCGTTACGAATGACCCTCTTATACTAATAAGTAATCATATATAATTTACTATAGACAATATACTTGCATTTTTTTAACATTGTAGGACATGCTTTTATTAGATTTTAATTTCATCAAAAACCTAGAATATATAATTCCATGTGATTCAATATGGTGGAAACAATTGTGCTCATAACACTTATTGTAAGGGTAATAATGGAATACTAATACAAATGATGGACGGTTACCCCTATTCGCGGACGTTACATTTGAAATCCCATGTCAAACTATTTATCACCGTAACTTATGAAGAAACTTGCATGATCCCATAGAGAGTTCCACAATTTGTTTTCGAATATCGCTCGTATACTTATAAGTAAACATATATAATTTAGTCTAGAATATGTACTTGAACTTATCAAAAATTTATGGATAGAATTTCTTTAGCTTTAAATTTAATAAATAACCAAGAATATATTATTTCATGTGATACTATGTGGTTGAAACAATCGTGCTCACAACGCTTATTGTAAGGGTAGTAATGGAATACGAAAACAAATGACAGACAGTTAACCCATTATGCGGACGAGACACTTGCACTCCCAAGTCAAACTCTTTATCACTGTAACTGATAAAGAACTGGCATGATCCCACCGAGCTTTCCAAATATTTGTTACGAATGAACCTCTTTTACTAATAAGTAATCATATATAATTTACTATAGACAATATACTTGCTTTTTTTTAAAATTGTAGGACAGGCTTTTATTAGATTTTAATTTCATCAAAACCCTAGAATATATAATTTCATGTGATTCTATATGGTGGAAACAATTGTGCTCATAAGACTCTTTGTAAGGGTAATAATGGAATACTGATACAAATAATGGACGGTTACCCCGGTTCAAGGACGTTACACTTGGAATCATATGTCAAACTATTTATCACTGTAACTTATGAAGAAACTTGCATGATCCCATAGAGAGTTCGACAAGATCTTTACGAATATCGCTCGTATAATTATAAGTAAACATATACAATTTAGTCTAGACAATGTACTTTGCGCTTATTAAACATTTATGGATAGACTTTCTTTAGCTTTAAATTTAATAAATAAACTATAATATATTATTTCATGTGATACTATGTGGTCGAAACAATCGTGCTCATAACGCTTATTGTAAGGGTAGTAATGGAATACAAAAACAAATGACAGACGGTTAACCCATTTTACGGACGAGACACTTGCAATCCCAAGTCTAAATCTTTATCACTGTAACTGATAAAGAACTGGCATGATCCCACAGAGAGAACCAAATATTCGTTACGAATGACCCTCTTATACTAATAAGTAATCATATATAATTTACTCTAGACAATATACTTGCATTTTTTTAAAATTGTAGGACAGACTTTTATTAGATGTTAATTTCATCAAAAACCTAGAATATATAATTTCACGTGATTCTATACGGTGGAAACAATTGTGCTCATAACACTTATTGTAAGGGTAATAGTGGAATACTAATACAAATCATGGACGGTTACCCCTGTTCGCGGACATTACACTTGGAATCCCATGTCAAACTATTAACCATTGTAACTTATGAAGAAACTTGCATGATCCCATAGAGAGTTCCACAAGTTCTTTACGAATATCGCTCGTATACTTATAAGTAAACATATACAATTTAGTCTAGAATATGTACTTGCGCTTATTAAAAATTTATGCATAGACTTTCTTTAGTTTTAAACATAATAAATAACCTAGAATATATTATTTCATGTGATACTATGTGGTTGAAACAATCGTGCTCACAACGCTTATTGTAAGGGTGGTAATGGAATACGAAAACAAATGACAGACTGTTAACCCATTTTATGGACGAGACACTTGCACTCCCAAGTCAAACTCTTTATCACTGTAACTGATAAAGAACTGGCATGATCCCACCGAGCGTTCAAAATATTCGTTACGAATGACCCTCTTATACTAATAAGTAATCATATATAATTTACTATAGACAATATACTTGCATTTTTTTAACATTGTAGGACATGCTTTTATTAGATTTTAATTTCATCAAAAACCTAGAATATATAATTCCATGTGATTCAATATGGTGGAAACAATTGTGCTCATAACACTTATTGTAAGGGTAATAATGGAATACTAATACAAATGATGGACGGTTACCCCTATTCGCGGACGTTACATTTGAAATCCCATGTCAAACTATTTATCACCGTAACTTATGAAGAAACTTGCATGATCCCATAGAGAGTTCCACAATTTGTTTTCGAATATCGCTCGTATACTTATAAGTAAACATATATAATTTAGTCTAGAATATGTACCTGAACTTATCAAAAATTTATGGATAGAATTTCTTTAGCTTTAAATTTAATAAATAGCCAAGAATATATTATTTCATGTGATACTATGTGGTTGAAACAATCGTGCTCACAACGCTTATTGTAAGGGTAGTAATGGAATACGAAAACAAATGACAGACAGTTAACCCATTATGCGGACGAGACACTTGCACTCCCAAGTCAAACTCTTTATCACTGTAACTGATAAAGAACTGGCATGATCCCACCGAGCTTTCCAAATATTTGTTACGAATGAACCTCTTATACTAATAAGTAATCATATATAATTTACTATAGACAATATACTTGCATTTTTTTAAAATTGTAGGACAGGCTTTTATTAGATTCTAATTTCATCAAAACCCTAGAATATATAATTTCATGTGATTCTATATGGTGGAAACAATTGTGCTCATAACACTCATTGTAAGGGTAATAATGGAATACTGATACAAATAATGGACGGTTACCCCGGTTCAAGGACGTTACACTTGGAATCATATGTCAAACTATTTATCACTGTAACTTATGAAGAAACTTGCATGATCCCATAGAGAGTTCGACAAGATCTTTACGAATATCGCTCGTATAATTATAAGTAAACATATACAATTTAGTCTAGACAATGTACTTCGCGCTTATTAAACATTTATGGATAGACTTTCTTTAGCTTTAAATTTAATAAATAAACTATAATATATTATTTCATGTGATACTATGTGGTCGAAACAATCGTGCTCATAACGCTTATTGTAAGGGTATTAATGGAATACAAAAACAAGTGACAGACGGTTAACCCATATTGCGGTTGAGACACTTGCAATCCCAAGTCTAACTCTTTATCACTGTAACTGATAAAGAACTGGCATGATCCCACAGAGAGTTCCAAATATTCGTTACGAATGACCCTCATATACTAATAAGTAATCATATATAATTTACTCTAGACAATATACTTGCATTTTTTTTAAAATTGTAGGACATGATTTTATTAGATTTTAATTTAATCAAAACCATGGAATATATAATTTCTTGTGATTCTATATGGTGGAAACAATTGTGCTCATAACACTTTTTGTAAGGGTAATAATGGAATACTAATACAAATGATGGACGGTTACCCCGGTTCACGGACGTTACACTTGGAATCCCATGTCAAACTATTTATCATTGTAACTTATGAAGAAACTTGCGTGATCCCATAGAGAGTTCTACAAGTTATTTACGAATTTCGCTCGTATACTTATAAGTAAACATATACAATTTAGTCTAGACAATGTACTTGCGCTTATTAAAAGTTTATGGATAGACTTTCTTTAGCTTTAAATTTAATAAATAAACTAGACTATATTATTTTATGTGATCCTATGTGGTTGAAAAAATCGTGCTCATAACGCTTATTGTAAGGGTAGTAATGGAATACAAAAACAAATGACAGACGGTTAACCCATTTTGCGGACGAGACACTTGCAATCCCAAGTCTAACTCTTTATCACTGTAACTGATAAAGAACTGGCATGATCCCACAGAGAGTTCCAAATATTCGTTACGAATGACCCTCTTATACTAATAAGTAATCATATATAATTTACTTTTGACAATATACTTGCATTTTTTTAAAAATTGTAGGACATGCTTTTATTAAATTTTAATTTCATCAAAACCCTGGAATATATAATTTCATGTGATTCAATATGGTGGAAACAATTGTGCTCATAACACTTTTTGTAAGGGTAATAATGGAATACTAATACAAATGATGGACGGTTACCCCTATTCGCGGACGTTACATTTGAAATCCCATGTCAAACTATTTATCACCGTAACTTATGAAGAAACTTGCATGATCCCATAGAGAGTTCCACAATTTGTTTACGAATATCGCTCGTATACTTATAAGTAAACATATATAATTTAGTCTAGAATATGTACTTGAACTTATCAAAAATTTATGGATAGAATTTCTTTAGCTTTAAATTTAATAAATAACCAAGAATATATTATTTCATGTGATACTATGTGGTTGAAACAATCGTGCTCACAACGCTTATTGTAAGGGTAGTAATGGAATACGAAAACAAATGACAGACAGTTAACCCATTATGCGGACGAGACACTTGCACTCCCAAGTCAAACTCTTTATCACTGTAACTGATAAAGAACTGGCATGATCCCACCGAGCTTTCCAAATATTTGTTACGAATGAACCTCTTATACTAATAAGTAATCATATATAATTTACTATAGACAATATACTTGCATTTTTTTAAAATTGTAGGACAGGCTTTTATTAGATTTTAATTTCATCAAAACCCTAGAATATATAATTTCATGTGATTCTATATGGTGGAAACAATTGTGCTCATAACACTCATTGTAAGGGTAATAATGGAATACTGATACAAATAATGGACGGTTACCCCGGTTCAAGGACGTTACACTTGGAATCATATGTCAAACTATTTATCACTGTAACTTATGAAGAAACTTGCATGATCCCATAGAGAGTTCGACAAGATCTTTACGAATATCGCTCGTATAATTATAAGTAAACATATACAATTTAGTCTAGACAATGTACTTTGCGCTTATTAAACATTTATGGATAGACTTTCTTTAGCTTTAAATTTAATAAATAAACTATAATATATTATTTCATGTGATACTATGTGGTCGAAACAATCGTGCTCATAACGCTTATTGTAAGGGTAGTAATGGAATACAAAAACAAATGACAGACGGTTAACCCATTTTACGGACGAGACACTTGCAATCCCAAGTCTAAATCTTTATCACTGTAACTGATAAAGAACTGGCATGATCCCACAGAGAGAACCAAATATTCGTTACGAATGACCCTCTTATACTAATAAGTAATCATATATAATTTACTCTAGACAATATACTTGCATTTTTTTTAAATTGTAGGACAGACTTTTATTAGATGTTAATTTCAGCAAAAACCTAGAATATATAATTTCACGTGATTCTATACGGTGGAAACAATTGTGCTCATAACACTTATTGTAAGGGTAATAGTGGAATACTAATACAAATCATGGACGGTTACCCCTGTTTGCGGACATTACACTTGGAATCCCATGTCAAACTATTAACCATTGTAACTTATGAAGAAACTTGCATGATCCCATAGAGAGTTCCACAAGTTCTTTAAGAATATCGCTCGTATACTTATAAGTAAACATATACAATTTAGTCTAGAATATGTACTTGCGCTTATTAAAAATTTATGCATAGACTTTCTTTAGTTTTAAACTTAATAAATAACCTAGAATATATTATTTCATGTGATACTATGTGGTTGAAACAATCGTGCTCACAACGCTTATTGTAAGGGTGGTAATGGAATACGAAAACAAATGACAGACTGTTAACCCATTTTGTGGACGAGACACTTGCACTCCCAAGTCAAACTCTTTATCACTGTAACTGATAAAGAACTGGCATGATCCCACCGAGCGTTCGAAATATTCGTTACGAATGACCCTCTTATACTAATAAGTAATCATATATAATTTACTATAGACAATATACTTGCATTTTTTTAACATTGTAGGACATGCTTTTATTAGATTTTAATTTCATCAAAAACCTAGAATATATAATTCCATGTGATTCAATATGGTGGAAACAATTGTGCTCATAACACTTATTGTAAGGGTAATAATGGAATACTAATACAAATGATGGACGGTTACCCCTATTCGCGGACGTTACATTTGAAATCCCATGTCAAACTATTTATCACCGTAACTTATGAAGAAACTTGCATGATCCCATAGAGAGTTCCACAATTTGTTTACGAATATCGCTCGTATACTTATAAGTAAACATATATAATTTAGTCTAGTATATGTACTTGAACTTATCAAAAATTTATGGATAGAATTTCTTTAGCTTTAAATTTAATAAATAGCCAAGAATATATTATTTCATGTGATACTATGTGGTTGAAACAATCGTGCTCACAACGCTTATTGTAAGGGTAGTAATGGAATACGAAAACAAATGACAGACAGTTAACCCATTATGCGGACGAGACACTTGCACTCCCAAGTCAAACTCTTTATCACTGTAACTGATAAAGAACTGGCATGATCCCACCGAGCTTTCCAAATATTTGTTACGAATGAACCTCTTATACTAATAAGTAATCATATATAATTTACTATAGACAATATACTTGCATTTTTTTAAAATTGTAGGACAGGCTTTTATTAGATTCTAATTTCATCAAAACCCTAGAATATATAATTTCATGTGATTCTATATGGTGGAAACAATTGTGCTCATAACACTCATTGTAAGGGTAATAATGGAATGCTGATACAAATAATGGACGGTTACCCCGGTTCAAGGACGTTACACTTGGAATCATATGTCAAACTATTTATCACTGTAACTTATGAAGAAACTTGCATGATCCCATAGAGAGTTCGACAAGATCTTTACGAATATCGCTCGTATAATTATAAGTAAACATATACAATTTAGTCTAGACAATGTACTTTGCGCTTATTAAACATTTATGGATAGACTTTCTTTAGCTTTAAATTTAATAAATAAACTATAATATATTATTTCATGTGATACTATGTGGTCGAAACAATCGTGCTCATAACGCTTATTGTAAGGGTAGTAATGGAATACAAAAACAAGTGACAGACGGTTAACCCACATTGCGGTTGAGACACTTGCAATCCCAAGTCTAACTCTTTATCACTGTAACTGATAAAGAACTGGCATGATCCCACAGAGAGTTCCAAATATTCGTTACGAATGACCCTCATATACTAATAAGTAATCATATATAATTTACTCTAGACAATATACTTGCATTTTTTTTAAAATTGTAGGACATGCTTTTATTAGATTTTAATTTAATCAAAACCATGGAATATATAATTTCTTGTGATTCTATATGGTGGAAACAATTGTGCTCATAACACTTTTTGTAAGGGTAATAATGGAATACTAATACAAATGATGGACGGTTACCCCGGTTCACGAACGTTACACTTGGAATCCCATGTCAAACTATTTATCATTGTAACTTATGAAGAAACTTGCATGATCCCATAGAGAGTTCTACAAGTTCTTTACGAATATCGCTCGTATACTTATAAGTAAACATATACAATTTAGTCTAGACAATGTACTTGCGCTTATTAAAAATTTATGGATAGACTTTCTTTAGCTTTAAATTTAATAAATAAATCAGAATATATTATTTTATGTGATACTATGTGGTTGAAACAATCGTGCTCATAACGCTTATTGTAAGGGTTGTAATGGAATACAAAAACAAATGACAGACGGTTAACCCATTTTGCGGGCGAGACACTTGCAATCCCAAGTCTAACTCTTTATCACTATAATTGATAAAGAACTGGCATGATCCCACGGAGAGTTCCAAATATTCGTTACGTATGACCCTTTTATACTAAAAGTAACCATATATAATTACTCTAGACAATATACTTGCATTTTTTAAAAATTGAAGGACAAGCTTTTATTAGATTTTAATTTCATCAAAACCCTAGAATATATAATTTCACGTGATTCTATGTGGTGGAAACAATTGTGCTCATAGCACTTATTGTAAGGGTAATAATGGAATTCTAATACAAATGATAGACGGTTACCCCGGTTCAAGGACGTTACACTTGGAATCATATGTCAAACTATTTATCACTGTAACTTATGAAGAAACTTGCATGATCCCATAGAAAGTTCCACAAGATCTTTACGAATATCGCTCGTACAATTATAAGTAAACATATACAATTTAGTCTAGAAAATGTACTTTGCGCTTATTAAATATTTATGGATAGACTTTCTTTAGCTTTAAATTTAATAAATAAATTATAATATATTATTTCATGTAATACTATGTGGTCGAAACAATCGTGCTCATAACGCTTATTGTAAGGTTAGTAATGGAATACAAAAACAAATGACCGACGGTTAACCCATTTTGCGGACGAGACACTTGCAATCCCAAGTCTAACTCTTTATCACTGTAATTGATAAAGAACTAGCATGATCCCACAGAGAGTTCCAAATATTCGTTACGAATGACCCTCTTATACTAATAAGTAATCATATATAATTTACTATAGACAATATACTTGCATTTTTTTAACATTGTAGGACATGCTTTTATTAGATTTTAATTTCATCAAAAACCTAGAATATATAATTCCATGTGATTCAATATGGTGGAAACAATTGTGCTCATAACACTTATTGTAAGGGTAATAATGGAATACTAATACAAATGATGGACGGTTACCCCTATTCGCGGACGTTACATTTGAAATCCCATGTCAAACTATTTATCACCGTAACTTATGAAGAAACTTGCATGATCCCATAGAGAGTTCCACAATTTGTTTTCGAATATCGCTCGTATACTTATAAGTAAACATATATAATTTAGTCTAGAATATGTACCTGAACTTATCAAAAATTTATGGATAGAATTTCTTTAGCTTTAAATTTAATAAATAGCCAAGAATATATTATTTCATGTGATACTATGTGGTTGAAACAATCGTGCTCACAACGCTTATTGTAAGGGTAGTAATGGAGTACGAAAACAAATGACAGACAGTTAACCCATTATGCGGACGAGACACTTGCACTCCCAAGTCAAACTCTTTATCACTGTAACTGATAAAGAACTGGCATGATCCCACCGAGCTTTCCAAATATTTGTTACGAATGAACCTCTTATACTAATAAGTAATCATATATAATTTACTATAGACAATATACTTGCATTTTTTTAAAATTGTAGGACAGGCTTTTATTAGATTCTAATTTCATCAAAACCCTAGAATATATAATTTCATGTGATTCTATATGGTGGAAACAATTGTGCTCATAACACTCATTGTAAGGGTAATAATGGAATACTGATACAAATAATGGACGGTTACCCCGGGTCAAGGACGTTACACTTGGAATCATATGTCAAACTATTTATCACTGTAACTTATGAAGAAACTTGCATGATCCCATAGAGACTTCGACAAGATCTTTACGAATATCGCTCGTATAATTATAAGTAAACATATACAATTTAGTCTAGACAATGTACTTCGCGCTTATTAAACATTTATGGATAGACTTTCTTTAGCTTTAAATTTAATAAATAAACTATAATATATTATTTCATGTGATACTATGTGGTCGAAACAATCGTGCTCATAACGCTTATTGTAAGGGTATTAATGGAATACAAAAACAAGTGACAGACGGTTAACCCATATTGCGGTTGAGACACTTGCAATCCCAAGTCTAACTCTTTATCACTGTAACTGATAAAGAACTGGCATGATCCCACAGAGAGTTCCAAATATTCGTTACGAATGACCCTCATATACTAATAAGTAATCATATATAATTTACTCTAGACAATATACTTGCATTTTTTTTAAAATTGTAGGACATGCTTTTATTAGATTTTAATTTAATCAAAACCATGGAATATATAATTTCTTGTGATTCTATATGGTGGAAACAATTGTGCTCATAACACTTTTTGTAAGGGTAATAATGGAATACTAATACAAATGATGGACGGTTACCCCGGTTCACGGACGTTACACTTGGAATCCCATGTCAAACTATTTATCATTGTAACTTATGAAGAAACTTGCGTGATCCCATAAAGAGTTCTACAAGTTATTTACGAATTTCGCTCGTATACTTATAAGTAAACATATACAATTTAGTCTAGACAATGTACTTGCGCTTATTAAAAGTTTATGGATAGACTTTCTTTAGCTTTAAATTTAATAAATAAACTAGACTATATTATTTTATGTGATCCTATGTGGTTGAAAAAATCGTGCTCATAACGCTTATTGTAAGGGTAGTAATGGAATACAAAAACAAATGACAGACGGTTAACCCATTTTGCGGACGAGACACTTGCAATCCCAAGTCTAACTCTTTATCACTGTAACTGATAAAGAACTGGCATGATCCCACAGAGAGTTCCAAATATTCGTTACGAATGACCCTCTTATACTAATAAGTAATCATATATAATTTACTTTTGACAATATACTTGCATTTTTTTAAAAATTGTAGGACATGCTTTTATTAAATTTTAATTTCATCAAAACCCTGGAATATATAATTTCTTGTGATTCAATATGGTGGAAACAATTGTGCTCATAACACTTTTTGTAAGGGTAATAATGGAATACTAATACAAATGATGGACGGTTACCCCTATTCGCGGACGTTACATTTGAAATCCCATGTCAAACTATTTATCACCGTAACTTATGAAGAAACTTGCATGATCCCATAGAGAGTTCCACAATTTGTTTACGAATATCGCTCGTATACTTATAAGTAAACATATATAATTTAGTCTAGAATATGTACTTGAACTTATCAAAAATTTATGGATAGAATTTCTTTAGCTTTAAATTTAATAAATAACCAAGAATATATTATTTCATGTGATACTATGTGGTTGAAACAATCGTGCTCACAACGCTTATTGTAAGGGTAGTAATGGAATACGAAAACAAATGACAGACAGTTAACCCATTATGCGGACGAGACACTTGCACTCCCAAGTCAAACTCTTTATCACTGTAACTGATAAAGAACTGGCATGATCCCACCGAGCTTTCCAAATATTTGTTACGAATGAACCTCTTATACTAATAAGTAATCATATATAATTTACTATAGACAATATACTTGCATTTTTTAAAAATTGTAGGACAGGCTTTTATTAGATTTTAATTTCATCAAAACCCTAGAATATATAATTTCATGTGATTCTATATGGTGGAAACAATTGTGCTCATAACACTCATTGTAAGGGTAATAATGGAATACTGATACAAATAATGGACGGTTACCCCGGTTCAAGGACGTTACACTTGGAATCATATGTCAAACTATTTATCACTGTAACTTATGAAGAAACTTGCATGATCCCATAGAGAGTTCGACAAGATCTTTACGAATATCGCTCGTATAATTATAAGTAAACATATACAATTTAGTCTAGACAATGTACTTTGCGCTTATTAAACATTTATGGATAGACTTTCTTTAGCTTTAAATTTAATAAATAAACTATAATATATTATTTCATGTGATACTATGTGGTCGAAACAATCGTGCTCATAACGCTTATTGTAAGGGTAGTAATGGAATACAAAAAACAAATGACAGACGGTTAACCCATTTTATGGACGAGACACTTGCAATCCCAAGTCTAAATCTTTATCACTGTAACTGATAAAGAACTGGCATGATCCCACAGAGAGAACCAAATATTCGTTACGAATGACCCTCTTATACTAATAAGTAATCATATATAATTTACTCTAGACAATATACTTGCATTTTTTTAAAATTGTAGGACAGACTTTTATTAGATGTTAATTTCATCAAAAACCTAGAATATATAATTTCACGTGATTCTATACGGTGGAAACAATTGTGCTCATAACACTTATTGTAAGGGTAATAGTGGAATACTAATACAAATCATGGACGGTTACCCCTGTTTGCGGACATTACACTTGGAATCCCATGTCAAACTATTAACCATTGTAACTTATGAAGAAACTTGCATGATCCCATAGAGAGTTCCACAAGTTCTTTAAGAATATCGCTCGTATACTTATAAGTAAACATATACAATTTAGTCTAGAATATGTACTTGCGCCTATTAAAAATTTATGAATAGACTTTCTTTAGTTTTAAACTTAATAAATAACCTAGAATATATTATTTCATGTGATACTATGTGGTTGAAACAATCGTGCTCACAACGCTTATTGTAAGGGTGGTAATGGAATACGAAAACAAATGACAGACTGTTAACCCATTTTGTGGACGAGACACTTGCACTCCCAAGTCAAACTCTTTATCACTGTAACTGATAAAGAACTGGCATGATCCCACCGAGCGTTCGAAATATTCGTTACGAATGACCCTCTTATACTAATAAGTAATCATATATAATTTACTATAGACAATATACTTGCATTTTTTTAACATTGTAGGACATGCTTTTATTAGATTTTAATTTCATCAAAAACCTAGAATATATAATTCCATGTGATTCAATATGGTGGAAACAATTGTGCTCATAACACTTATTGTAAGGGTAATAATGGAATACTAATACAAATGATGGACGGTTACCCCTATTCGCGGACGTTACATTTGAAATCCCATGTCAAACTATTTATCACCGTAACTTATGAAGAAACTTGCATGATCCCATAGAGAGTTCCACAATTTGTTTACGAATATCGCTCGTATACTTATAAGTAAACATATATAATTTAGTCTAGTATATGTACTTGAACTTATCAAAAATTTATGGATAGAATTTCTTTAGCTTTAAATTTAATAAATAGCCAAGAATATATTATTTCATGTGATACTATGTGGTTGAAACAATCGTGCTCACAACGCTTATTGTAAGGGTAGTAATGGAATACGAAAACAAATGACAGACAGTTAACCCATTATGCGGACGAGACACTTGCACTCCCAAGTCAAACTCTTTATCACTGTAACTGATAAAGAACTGGCATGATCCCACCGAGCTTTCCAAATATTTGTTACGAATGAACCTCTTATACTAATAAGTAATCATATATAATTTACTATAGACAATATACTTGCATTTTTTTAAAATTGTAGGACAGGCTTTTATTAGATTCTAATTTCATCAAAACCCTAGAATATATAATTTCATGTGATTCTATATGGTGGAAACAATTGTGCTCATAACACTCATTGTAAGGGTAATAATGGAATGCTGATACAAATAATGGACGGTTACCCCGGTTCAAGGACGTTACACTTGGAATCATATGTCAAACTATTTATCACTGTAACTTATGAAGAAACTTGCATGATCCCATAGAGAGTTCGACAAGATCTTTACGAATATCGCTCGTATAATTATAAGTAAACATATACAATTTAGTCTAGACAATGTACTTTGCGCTTATTAAACATTTATGGATAGACTTTCTTTAGCTTTAAATTTAATAAATAAACTATAATATATTATTTCATGTGATACTATGTGGTCGAAACAATCGTGCTCATAACGCTTATTGTAAGGGTAGTAATGGAATACAAAAACAAGTGACAGACGGTTAACCCATATTGCGGTTGAGACACTTGCAATCCCAAGTCTAACTCTTTATCACTGTAACTGATAAAGAACTGGCATGATCCCACAGAGAGTTCCAAATATTCGTTACGAATGACCCTCATATACTAATAAGTAATCATATATAATTTACTCTAGACAATATACTTGCATTTTTTTTAAAATTGTAGGACATGCTTTTATTAGATTTTAATTTAATCAAAACCATGGAATATATAATTTCTTGTGATTCTATATGGTGGAAACAATTGTGCTCATAACACTTTTTGTAAGGGTAATAATGGAATACTAATACAAATGATGAACGGTTACCCCGGTTCACGGACGTTACACTTGGAATCCCATGTCAAACTATTTATCATTGTAACTTATGAAGAAACTTGCGTGATCCCATAGAGAGTTCTACAAGTTATTTACGAATTTCGCTCGTATACTTATAAGTAAACATATACAATTTAGTCTAGACAATGTACTTGCGCTTATTAAAAGTTTATGGATAGACTTTCTTTAGCTTTAAATTTAATAAATAAACTAGACTATATTATTTTATGTGATTCTATGTAGTTGAAAAAATCGTGCTCATAACGCTTATTGTAAGGGTAGTAATGGAATACAAAAACAAATGACAGACGGTTAACCCATTTTGCGGACGAGACACTTGCAATCCCAAGTCTAACTCTTTATCACTGTAACTGATAAAGAACTGGCATGATCCCACAGAGAGTTCCAAATATTCGTTACGAATGACCCTCATATACTAATAAGTAATCATATATAATTTACTCTAGACAATATACTTGCATTTTTTTTAAAATTGTAGGACATGCTTTTATTAAATTTTAATTTCATCAAAACCCTGGAATATATAATTTCATGTGATTCTATATGGTGGAAACAATTGTGCTCATAACACTTTTTGTAAGGGTAATAATGGAATACTAATACAAATGATGGCCGGTTACCCCGGTTCACGAACGTTACACTTGGAATCCCATGTCAAACTATTTATCATTGTAACTTATGAAGAAACTTGCATGATCCCATAGAGAGTTCTACAAGTTCTTTACGAATATCGCTCGTATACTTATAAGTAAACATATACAATTTAGTCTAGACAATGTACTTGCGCTTATTAAAAATTTATGGATAGACTTTCTTTAGCTTTAAATTTAATAAATAAATCAGAATATATTATTTTATGTGATACTATGTGGTTGAAACAATCGTGCTCATAACGCTTATTGTAAGGGTTGTAATGGAATACAAAAACAAATGACAGACGGTTAACCCATTTTGCGGGCGAGACACTTGCAATCCCAAGTCTAACTATTTATCACTATAATTGATAAAGAACTGGCATGATCCCACGGAGAGTTCCAAATATTCGTTACGTATGACCCTTTTATACTAAAAGTAACCATATATAATTACTCTAGACAATATACTTCCATTTTTTAAAAATTGAAGGACAAGCTTTTATTAGATTTTAATTTCATCAAAACCCTAGAATATATAATTTCACGTGATTCTATGTGGTGGAAACAATTGTGCTCATAGCACTTATTGTAAGGGTAATAATGGAATTCTAATACAAATGATAGACGGTTACCCCGGTTCAAGGACGTTACACTTGGAATCATATGTCAAACTATTTATCACTGTAACTTATGAAGAAACTTGCATGATCCCATAGAAAGTTCCACAAGATCTTTACGAATATCGCTCGTACAATTATAAGTAAACATATACAATTTAGTCTAGAAAATGTACTTTGCGCTTATTAAATATTTATGGATAGACTTTCTTTAGCTTTAAATTTAATAAATAAATTATAATATATTATTTCATGTGATACTATGTGGTCGAAACAATCGTGCTCATAACGCTTATTGTAAGGGTAGTAATGGAATACAAAAACAAATGACAGACAGTTAACCCATTTTGCGGACGAGACACTTGCAATCCCAAGTCTAACTCTTTATCACTGTAATTCATAAAGAACTTGCATGAGTCCACAGAGAGTTCCAAATATTCGTTACGAATGACCCTCTTATACTAATAAGTAATCATATATAATTTACTCTAGAGAATATACTTTCATTTTTTTGAAATGGTAGGACATGCTTTTATTAGATTTTAATTTCATCAAAACCCCGGAATATATAATTTCACGTGATTCTATGTGGTGGAAACAATTGTGCACATAGCACTTATTGTAAGGGTAATAATGGAATACTAATACAAATGATGGACGGTTACCCCGGTTCAAGGACGTTACACTTGGAATCATATGTCAAACTATTTATCACTGTAAGTTATGAAGAAACTTTCATGATCCCATAGAGAGTTCCACAAGATCTTTACGAATATCGCTCGTATAATTATAAGTAAACACATACAATTTAGTCTAGACAATGTACTTTGCGCTTGTTAAATATTTATGGATAGACTTTCTTTAGCTTTAAATTTAATAAATAAACTATAATATATTATTTCATGTAATACTATGTGGTCGAAACAATCGTGCTCATAACGCTTATTGTAAGGTTAGTAATGGAATACAAAAACAAATGACCGACGGTTAACCCATTTTGCGGACGAGACACTTGCAATCCCAAGTCTAACTCTTTATCACTGTAATTGATAAAGAACTAGCATGATCCCACAGAGAGTTCCAAATATTCGTTACGAATGACCCTCTTATACTAATAAGTAATCATATATAATTTACTCTAGACAATATACTTGCATTTTTTAAAAATTGAAGGACAAGCTTTTATTAGATTTTAATTTCATCAAAACCCTTGGATATATAATTTCATGTGATTCTATATGGTGGAAACAATTGTGCTCATAACACTTATTGTAACGGTAATAATGGAATACTAATACAAATGATGGACGGTTACCCCGGTTCAAGGACGTTACACTTGGAATCATATGTCAAACTATTTATCATTGTAACTTATGAAGAAACTTGCATGATCCCATGGAGAGTTCCACAAGATCTTTACGAATATCGCTCGTATACTTATAAGTAAACATATACAATTTAGTCTAGACAATGAACTTTGCTCTTATTAAATATTTATGGATAGACTTTCTTTAGCTTTAAATTTAATAAATAAACTATAATATATTGTTTCATGTGATACTATGTGGTCGAAACAATCGTGCTCATAACGCTTATTGTAAGGGTAGTAATGGAATACAAAAACAAATGACAGACAGTTAACCCATTTTGCGGACGAGACACTTGCAATCCCAAGACTAACTCTTTATCACTGTAACTGATAAAGAACTGGCATTACTCCACAGAGAGTTCCAAATATTCGTTACGAATGACCCTCTTATACTAATAAGTAATCATATATAATTTACTCTAGACAATATACTTGCATTTTTTTGAAATTGTAGGACATGCTTTTATTAGATTTTAATTTCATCAAAGCCCTGGAATATATAATTTCATGTGATTCTATATGGTGGAACCAATTGTGCTCATAGCACTTTTTGTAGGGGTAATAATGGAATACTAATACAAATGATGGACGGTTACCCAGGTTCACGGAAGTTACACTTGGAATCCCATGTCAAACTATTTATCATTGTAACTTATGAAGAAACTTGCATGATCACATAGAGACTTCTACAAGTTCTTTACGAATATCGCTCGTGTACTTATAAGTAAACATATACAATTTAGTCTAGACAATGTACTTGTGCTTATTAAAAATTTATGGATAGACTATCTTTAGCTTTAAATTTAATAAATAAACTAGAATATATTATTTCATGTGATACTATGTGGTTGAAACAATCGTGCTCATAACGATTATTGTAAGGGTAGTAATGGAGTACAAAAGCAAATGACAGACAGTTAACCCATTTTGCGGACGAGACACTTGCAATCCCAAGACTAACTCTTTATCACTGTAACTGATAATGAACTGGCATGACTCCACAGAGAGTTCCAAATATTCATTACGAATGACCCTCTTATACTAATAAGTAATCATATATAATTTACTCTAGACAATATACTTGCATTTTTTTGAAATTGTAGGACATGCTTATATTAGTTTTTAATTTCATCAAAACCCTGGAATATATAATTTCATGTGATTCTATATGGTGGAACCAATTGTGCTCATAATACCTTTTGTAAGGGTAATGAGGAATACTAATACAAATGATGGACGGTTACCCCGGTTCACGGACGTTACACTTGGAATCCCATGTCAAACTATTTATTATTGTAACTTATGAAGAAACTTGCATGATCCCATAGAGAGTTCTACAAGTTCTTTACGAATATCGCTCGTGTACTTATAAGTAAACATATACAATTTAGTCTAGACAATGTACTTGCGCTTATTAAAAATTTATGGATAGACTATCTTTAGCTTTAAATTTAATAAATAAACTAGAATATATTATTTCATGTGATACTATGTGGTTGAAACAATCGTGCTCATAACGCTTATTGTAAGGGTAGTAATGGAATACAAAAGCAAATGACAGACAGTTAACCCATTTTGCGGACGAGACACTTGCAATCCCAAAACTAACTCTTTATCACTGTAACTGATAAAGAACTGGCATGACTCCACGGAGTGTTCCAAATATTCGTTACGAATGACCCTTTTATACTAATAAGTATTCATATATAATTTACTCTGGACAATATACTTGCATTTTTTTGTAATTGTAGGACATGCTTTTATTAGTTTTTAATTTCATCAAAATCCTGGAATATATAATTTCATGTGATTCTATATGGTGGAACCAATTGTGCTCATAACACTTTTTGTAAGGGTAAAATGGAATACTAATACAAATGATGGACGGTTACCCCGGTTCACGGACGTTACACTTGGAATCCCATGTCAAACTATTTATCACTGTAACTTATGAAGAAACCTGCATGATCCCATAGAAAGTTCTACAAGTTCTTTACGAATATCGCTCGTATACTTATAAGTAAACATATACAATTTAGTCTAAACAATGTACTTGCGCTTATCAAAAATTTATGGATGGACTTTCTTTAGCTTTAAATTTAATAAATAAACTAGAATATATTATTTCATGTGATACTATGTGGTTGAAACAATCGTGCTCATAACGCTTATTGTAAGGGTAGTAATGGAATACAAAAACAAATGACAGACGGTTAACCCATTTTGCGGACGAGACAATTGCAATCCCAAGACAAACTCTTTATCACTGTAACTGATAAAGAAATGGCATGACTCCACAGAGAGTTCCAAATATTCGTTACGAATGACCCTCTTATACTAATAAGTAATCATATATAATTTACTCTAGACAATATACTTGCATTTTTTTGAAATTGTAGGACATGCTTTTATTAGATTTTAATTTCAACAAAACCCAGGAATATATAATTTCATGTGATTTTATATGGTGGAACCAATTGTGCTCATAGCACTTTTTGTAAGGGTAATAATGGAATACTAATACAAATGATGGACGGTTACCCCGGTTCACAGACGTTACACTTGGAATCCCATGTCAAACTATTTATCATTGTAACTTATGAAGAAACTTCCATGATCCCATAGAGAGTTCTACAAGTTCTTTACGAATATCGCCCGTGTACTTATAAGTAAACATATACAATTTAGTCTAGACAATGTACTTGCGCTTATTAAAAATTTATGGATAGACTTTATTTAGCTTTAAATTTAATAAATAAACTAGAATATATTATATTATGTGATACTATGTGGTTGAAACAATCGTGCTCATAACGCTTATTGTAAGGGTAGTAATGGAATACAAAAACAAATGGCAGACGGTTAACCCATTTTGCGGACGAGACACTTGCAATCCCAAGTCTAACTCTTTATCACTGTAATTGATAAAGAACTGGCATGATCCCACTGAGAGTTCAAAATATTCGTTACGAATGACCCTCTTATACTAATAAGTAATCATATATAATTTACTCTAGACAATATACTTGCATTTTTTTGAAATTGTAGGACATGCTTTTATTAGATTTTAATTTCAACAAAACCCAGGAATATATAATTTCATGTGATTTTATATGGTGGAACCAATTGTGCTCATAACACTTTTTGTAAGGGTAATAATGGAATACTAATACAAATGATGGACGGTTACCCCGGTTCACAGACGTTACACTTGGAATCCCATGTCAAACTATTTATCATTGTAACTTATGAAGAAACTTGCATGATCCCATAGAGAGTTCTACAAGTTCTTTACGAATATCGCCCGTGTACTTATAAGTAAACATATACAATTTAGTCTAGACAATGTACTTGCGCTTATTTAAAATTTATGGATAGACTTTATTTAGCTTTAAATTTAATAAATAAACTAGAATATATTATATTATGTGATACTATGTGGTTGAAACAATCGTGCTCATAACGCTTATTGTAAGGGTAGTAATGGAATACAAAAACAAATGGCAGATGGTTAACCCATTTTGCGGACGAGACACTTGCAATCCCAAGTCTAACTCTTTATCACTGTAATTGATAAAGAACTGGCATGATCCCACTGAGAGTTCCAAATATTCGTTACGAATGACCCTCTTATACTAATAAGTAATCATATATAATTTACTCTAGACAATATACTTGCATTTTTTTGAAATTGTAGGACATGCTTTTATTAGATTTTAATTTCAACAAAACCCAGGAAGATATAATTTCATGTGATTTTATATGGTGGAACCAATTGTGCTCATAACACTTTTTGTAAGGGTAATAATGGAATACTAATACAAATGATGGACGGTTACCCCGGTTCACAGACGTTACACTTGGAATCCCATGTCAAACTATTTATCATTGTAACTTATGAAGAAACTTGCATGATCCCATAGAGAGTTCTACAAGTTCTTTACGAATATCGCTCGTGTACTTATAAGTAAACATATACAATTTAGTCTAGACAATGTACTTTGCGCTTATTAAACGTTTATGGATAGACTTTCTTTAGCTTTAAATTTAATAAATAACTATAATATATTATTTCATGTGATACTATGTGGTCGAAACAATCGTGCTCATAACGCTTATTGTAAGGGTAGTAATGGAATACAAAAACAAATGACAGACGGTTAACCCATTTAGCGGACGAGACACTTGCAATCCCAAGTCTAACTCTTTATCACTGTAACTGATAAAGAACTAGTATGATCCCACAGAGAGTTCCAAATATTCGTTACGAATGACCCTCTTATACTAATAAGTAATCATATATAATTTACTCTAGACAATATACTTGCATTTTTTGAAAATTGTAGGACATGCTTTTATTAGATTTTAATTTCATCAAAACCATGGAATATATAATTTCATGTGATTCTATATGGTGGAAACAATTGTGCTCATAACACTTTTTGTAAGGGTAATAATGGAATACTAATACAAATGATGGACGGTTACCCCGGTTCACGGACGTTACACTTGGAATCCCATGTCAAACTATTTATCACTGTAACTTATGAAGAAACTTGCATGATCCCATAGAGAGTTCTACAAGTTCTTTACGAATATCGCTCGTATACTTATAAGTAAACATATACAATTTAGTCTAGACAATGTACTTGCGCTTATCAAAAATTTATGGATAGACTTTCTTTAGCTTTAAATTTAATAAATAAACTAGAATATATTATTTCATGTGATACTATGTGGTTGAAACAATCGTGCTCATAACGCTTATTGTAAGGGTAGTAATGGAATACAAAAACAAATGACAGACGGTTAACCCATTTTGCGGACGAGACAATTGCAATCCCAAGACAAACTCTTTATCACTGTAACTGATAAAGAACTGGCATGACTCCACAGAGAGTTCCAAATATTCGTTACGAATGACCCTCTTATACTAATAAGTAATCATATATAATTTACTCTAGACAATATACTTGCATTTTTTTGAAATTGTAGGACATGCTTTTATTAGATTTTAATTTCATCAAAACCCTGGAATATATAATTTCATGTGATTCTATATGGTGGAACCAATTATGCTCATAACACTTTTTGTAAGGGTAATAATGGAATACTAATACAAATGATGGACGGTTACCCCGGTTCACGGACGTTACACTTGGAATCCCATGTCAAACTATTTATCATTGTAACTTATGAAGAAACTTGCATGATCCCATAGAGAGTTCTACAAGTTCTTTACGAATATCGCTCGTGTACTTATAAGTAAACATATACAATTTAGTCTAGACAATGTACTTGCGCTTATCAAAAATTTATGGATAGACTTTCTTTAGCTTTAAATTTAATAAATAAACTAGAATATATTATTTCATGTGATGCTATGTGGTTGAAACAATCGTGCTCATAACGCTTATTGTAAGGGTAGTAATGGAATACAAAAACAAATGGCAGACGGTTAACCCATTTTGCGGACGAGACACTTGCAATCCCAAGTCTAACTCTTTATCACTGTAATTGATAAAGAACTGGCATGATCCCACTGAGAGTTCCAAATATTCGTTACGAATGACCCTCTTTTACTAATAAGTAATCATATATAATTTACTCTAGACAATATACTTGCATTTTTTTGAAATTGTAGGATATGCTTTTATTAGATTTTAATTTCAGCAAAACCCAGGAATATATAATTTCATGTGATTTTATATGGTGGAACCAATTGTGCTCATAACACTTTTTGTAAGGGTAATAATGGAATACTAATACAAATGATGGACGGTTACCCCGGTTCACAGACGTTACACTTGGAATCCCATGTCAAACTATTTATCATTGTAACTTATGAAGAAACTTGCATGATCCCATAGAGAGTTCTACAAGTTCTTTACGAATATCGCCCGTGTACTTATAAGTAAACATATACAATTTAGTGTAGACAATGTACTTGCGCTTATTAAAAATTTATGGATAGACTTTATTTAGCTTTAAATTTAATAAATAAACTAGAATATATTATATTATGTGATACTATGTGGTTGAAACAATCGTGCTCATAACGCTTATTGTAAGGGTAGTAATGGAATACAAAAACAAATGGCAGACGGTTAACCCATTTTGCGGACGAGACACTTGCAATCCCAAGTCTAACTCTTTATCACTGTAATTGATAAAGAACTGGCATGATCCCACTGAGAGTTCCAAATATTCGTTACGAATGACCCTCTTATACTAATAAGTAATCATATATAATTTACTCTAGACAATATACTTGCATTTTCTAAAAACTGAAGGACAGGCTTTTATTAGATTTTAATTTCATCAAAACCCTGGAATATATAATTTCTTTGGATTTTATATGGTGGAAACAATTGTGCTCATAACATTTTTTTTAAGGGTAATAATGGAATACTAATACAAATGATGGACGGTTACCCCGGTTCACGGACGTTACACTTGGAATCCCATGTCAAACTATTTATCATTGTAACTTATGAAGAAACTTGCATGATCCCATAGAGAGTTCTACAAGTTCTTTACGAATATCGCCCGTGTACTTATAAGTAAACATATACAATTTAGTCTAGACAATGTACTTGCGCTTATCAAAAATTTATGGATAGACTTTCTTTAGCTTTAAATTTAATAAATAAACTAGAATATATTATTTCATGTGATACTATGTGGTTGAAACAATCGTGCTCATAACGCTTATTGTAAGGGTAGTAATGGAATACAAAAACAAATGACAGACGGTCAACCCATTTTGCGGACGAGACACTTGCAATCCCAAGACAAACTCTTTATCACTGTAACTGATAAAGAAATGGCATGACTCCACAGAGAGTTCCAAATATTCGTTACGAATGACCCTCTTATACTAATAAGTAATCATATATAATTTACTCTAGACAATATACTTGCATTTTTTTGAAATTGTAGGACATGCTTTTATTAGATTTTAATTTCAACAAAACCCAGGAATATATAATTTCATGTGATTTATATGGTGGAACCAATTGTGCTCATAACACTTTTTGTAAGGGTAATAATGGAATACTAATACAAATGATGGACGGTTACCCCGGTTCACAGACGTTACACTTGGAATCCCATGTCAAACTATTTATCATTGTAACTTATGAAGAAACTTGCATGATCCCATAGAGAGTTCTACAAGTTCTTTACGAATATCGCCCGTGTACTTATGAGTAAACATATACAATTTAGTCTAGACAATGTACTTGCGCTTATTAAAAATTTATGGATAGACTTTATTTAGCTTTAAATTTAATAAATAAACTAGAATATATTATATTATGTGATACTATGTGGTTGAAACAATCGTGCTCATAACGCTTATTGTAAGGGTAGTAATGGAATACAAAAACAAATGGCAGACGGTTAACCCATTTTGCGGACGAGACACTTGCAATCCCAAGTCTAACTCTTTATCACTGTAATTGATAAAGAACTGGCATGACTCCACAGAGAGTTCCAAATATTCGTTACGAATGACCCTCTTATACTAATAAGTAATCATATATAATTTACTCTAGACAATATACTTGCATTTTCTAAAAACTGAAGGACAGGCTTTTATTAGATTTTAATTTCATCAAAACCCTGGAATATATAATTTCATGTGATTCTATATGGTGGAACCAATTGTGCTCATAACACTTTTTGTAAGGGTAATAATGGAATAATAATACAAATGATGGACGGTTACCCCGGTTCACAGACGTTACACTTGGAATCCCATGTCAAACTATTTATCATTGTAACTTATGAAGAAACTTGCATGATCCCATAGAGAGTTCTACAAGTTCTTTACGAATATCGCCCGTGTACTTATAAGTAAACATATACAATTTAGTCTAGACAATGTACTTGCGCTTATTAAAAATTTATGGATAGACTTTATTTAGCTTTAAATTTAATAAATAAACTAGAATATATTATATTATGTGATACTATGTGGTTGAAACAATCGTGCTCATAACGCTTATTGTAAGGGTAGTAATGGAATACAAAAACAAATGGCAGACGGTTAACCCATTTTGCGGACGAGACACTTGCAATCCCAAGTCTAACTCTTTATCACTGTAATTGATAAAGAACTGGCATGATCCCACTGAGAGTTCCAAATATTCGTTACGAATGACCCTCTTATACTAATAAGTAATCATATATAATTTACTCTAGACAATATACTTGCATTTTCTAAAAACTGAAGGACAGGCTTTTAATAGATTTTAATTTCATCAAAACCCTGGAATATATAATTTCTTTGGATTTTATATGGTGGAAACAATTGTGCTCATAACATTTTTTTTAAGGGTAATAATGGAATACTAATACAAATGATGGACGGTTACCCCGGTTCACGGACGTTACACTTGGAATCCCATGTCAAACTATTTATCATTGTAACTTATGAAGAAACTTGCATGATCCCATAGAGAGTTCTACAAGTTCTTTACGAATATCGCTCGTGTACTTATAAGTAAACATATACAATTTAGTCTAGACAATGTACTTGCGCTTATCAAAAATTTATGGATAGACTTTCTTTAGCTTTAAATTTAATAAATAAACTAGAATATATTATTTCATGTGATGCTATGTGGTTGAAACAATCGTGCTCATAACGCTTATTGTAAGGGTAGTAATGGAATACAAAAACAAATGGCAGACGGTTAACCCATTTTGCGGACGAGACACTTGCAATCCCAAGTCTAACTCTTTATCACTGTAATTGATAAAGAACTGGCATGATCCCACTGAGAGTTCCAAATATTCGTTACGAATGACCCTCTTATACTAATAAGTAATCATATATAATTTACTCTAGACAATATACTTGCATTTTTTTGAAATTGTAGGACATGCTTTTATTAGATTTTAATTTCAACAAAACCCAGGAATATATAATTTCATGTGATTTTATATGGTGGAACCAATTGTGCTCATAACACTTTTTGTAAGGGTAATAATGGAATACTAATACAAATGATGGACGGTTACCCCGGTTCACAGACGTTACACTTGGAATCCCATGTCAAACTATTTATCATTGTAACTTATGAAGAAACTTGCATGATCCCATAGAGAGTTCTACAAGTTCTTTACGAATATCGCCCGTGTACTTATAAGTAAACATATACAATTTAGTCTAGACAATGTACTTGCGCTTATTAAAAATTTATGGATAGACTTTATTTAGCTTTAAATTTAATAAATAAACTAGAATATATTATATTATGTGATACTATGTGGTTGAAACAATCGTGCTCATAACGCTTATTGTAAGGGTAGTAATGGAATACAAAAACAAATGGCAGACGGTTAACCCATTTTGCGGACGAGACACTTGCAATCCCAAGTCTAACTCTTTATCACTGTAATTGATAAAGAACTGGCTTGATCCCACTGAGAGTTCCAAATATTCGTTACGAATGACCCTCTTATACTAATAAGTAATCATATATAATTTACTCTAGACAATATACTTGCATTTTTTTGAAATTGTAGGACATGCTTTTATTAGATTTTAATTTCAACAAAACCCAGGAATATATAATTTCATGTGATTTTATATGGTGGAACCAATTGTGCTCATAACACTTTTTGTAAGGGTAATAATGGAATACTAATACAAATGATGGACGGTTACCCCGGTTCACAGACGTTACACTTGGAATCCCATGTCAAACTATTTATCATTGTAACTTATGAAGAAACTTGCATGATCCCATAGAGAGTTCTACAAGTTCTTTACGAATATCGCCCGTGTACTTATAAGTAAACATATACAATTTAGTCTAGACAATGTACTTGCGCTTATTAAAAATTTATGGATAGACTTTATTTAGCTTTAAATTTAATAAATAAACTAGAATATATTATATTATGTGATACTATGTGGTTGAAACAATCGTGCTCATAACGCTTATTGTAAGGGTAGTAATGGAATACAAAAACAAATGGCAGACGGTTAACCCATTTTGCGGACGAGACACTTGCAATCCCAAGTCTAACTCTTTATCACTGTAATTGATAAAGAACTGGCATGACTCCACAGAGAGTTCCAAATATTCGTTACGAATGACCCTCTTATACTAATAAGTAATCATATATAATTTACTCTAGACAATATACTTGCATTTTCTAAAAACTGAAGGACAGGCTTTTATTAGATTTTAATTTCATCAAAACCCTGGAATATATAATTTCATGTGATTCTATATGGTGGAACCAATTGTGCTCATAACACTTTTTGTAAGGGTAATAATGGAATAATAATACAAATGATGGACGGTTACCCCGGTTCACAGACGTTACACTTGGAATCCCATGTCAAACTATTTATCATTGTAACTTATGAAGAAACTTGCATGATCCCATAGAGAGTTCTACAAGTTCTTTACGAATATCGCCCGTGTACTTATAAGTAAACATATACAATTTAGTCTAGACAATGTACTTGCGCTTATTAAAAATTTATGGATAGACTTTATTTAGCTTTAAATTTAATAAATAAACTAGAATATATTATATTATGTGATACTATGTGGTTGAAACAATCGTGCTCATAACGCTTATTGTAAGGGTAGTAATGGAATACAAAAACAAATGGCAGACGGTTAACCCATTTTGCGGACGAGACACTTGCAATCCCAAGTCTAACTCTTTATCACTGTAATTGATAAAGAACTGGCATGATCCCACTGAGAGTTCCAAATATTCGTTACGAATGACCCTCTTATACTAATAAGTAATCATATATAATTTACTCTAGACAATATACTTGCATTTTCTAAAAACTGAAGGACAGGCTTTTAATAGATTTTAATTTCATCAAAACCCTGGAATATATAATTTCTTTGGATTTTATATGGTGGAAACAATTGTGCTCATAACATTTTTTTTAAGGGTAATAATGGAATACTAATACAAATGATGGACGGTTACCCCGGTTCACGGACGTTACACTTGGAATCCCATGTCAAACTATTTATCATTGTAACTTATGAAGAAACTTGCATGATCCCATAGAGAGTTCTACAAGTTCTTTACGAATATCGCTCGTGTACTTATAAGTAAACATATACAATTTAGTCTAGACAATGTACTTGCGCTTATTAAAAATTTATGGATAGACTTTATTTAGCTTTAAATTTAATAAATAAACTAGAATATATTATATTATGTGATACTATGTGGTTGAAACAATCGTGCTCATAACGCTTATTGTAAGGGTAGTAATGGAATACAAAAACAAATGGCAGACGGTTAACCCATTTTGCGGACGAGACACTTGCAATCCCAAGTCTAACTCTTTATCACTGTAATTGATAAAGAACTGGCATGATCCCACTGAGAGTTCCAAATATTCGTTACGAATGACCCTCTTATACTAATAAGTAATCATATATAATTTACTCTAGACAATATACTTGCATTTTTTTGAAATTGTAGGATATGCTTTTATTAGATTTTAATTTCAGCAAAACCCAGGAATATATAATTTCATGTGATTTTATATGGTGGAACCAATTGTGCTCATAACACTTTTTGTAAGGGTAATAATGGAATACTAATACAAATGATGGACGGTTACCCCGGTTCACAGACGTTACACTTGGAATCCCATGTCAAACTATTTATCATTGTAACTTATGAAGAAACTTGCATGATCCCATAGAGAGTTCTACAAGTTCTTTACGAATATCGCCCGTGTACTTATAAGTAAACATATACAATTTAGTCTAGACAATGTACTTGCGCTTATTAAAAATTTATGGATAGACTTTATTTAGCTTTAAATTTAATAAATAAACTAGAATATATTATATTATGTGATACTATGTGGTTGAAACAATCGTGCTCATAACGCTTATTGTAAGGGTAGTAATGGAATACAAAAACAAATGGCAGACGGTTAACCCATTTTGCGGACGAGACACTTGCAATCCCAAGTCTAACTCTTTATCACTGTAATTGATAAAGAACTGGCATGATCCCACTGAGAGTTCCAAATATTCGTTACGAATGACCCTCTTATACTAATAAGTAATCATATATAATTTACTCTAGACAATATACTTGCATTTTCTAAAAACTGAAGGACAGGCTTTTAATAGATTTTAATTTCATCAAAACCCTGGAATATATAATTTCTTTGGATTTTATATGGTGGAAACAATTGTGCTCATAACATTTTTTTTAAGGGTAATAATGGAATACTAATACAAATGATGGACGGTTACCCCGGTTCACGGACGTTACACTTGGAATCCCATGTCAAACTATTTATCATTGTAACTTATGAAGAAACTTGCATGATCCCATAGAGAGTTCTACAAGTTCTTTACGAATATCGCTCGTGTACTTATAAGTAAACATATACAATTTAGTCTAGACAATGTACTTGCGCTTATTAAAAATTTATGGATAGACTTTATTTAGCTTTAAATTTAATAAATAAACTAGAATATATTATATTATGTGATACTATGTGGTTGAAACAATCGTGCTCATAACGCTTATTGTAAGGGTAGTAATGGAATACAAAAACAAATGGCAGACGGTTAACCCATTTTGCGGACGAGACACTTGCAATCCCAAGTCTAACTCTTTATCACTGTAATTGATAAAGAACTGGCATGATCCCACTGAGAGTTCCAAATATTCGTTACGAATGACCCTCTTTTACTAATAAGTAATCATATATAATTTACTCTAGACAATATACTTGCATTTTTTTGAAATTGTAGGATATGCTTTTATTAGATTTTAATTTCAGCAAAACCCAGGAATATATAATTTCATGTGATTTTATATGGTGGAACCAATTGTGCTCATAACACTTTTTGTAAGGGTAATAATGGAATACTAATACAAATGATGGACGGTTACCCCGGTTCACAGACGTTACACTTGGAATCCCATGTCAAACTATTTATCATTGTAACTTATGAAGAAACTTGCATGATCCCATAGAGAGTTCTACAAGTTCTTTACGAATATCGCCCGTGTACTTATAAGTAAACATATACAATTTAGTGTAGACAATGTACTTGCGCTTATTAAAAATTTATGGATAGACTTTATTTAGCTTTAAATTTAATAAATAAACTAGAATATATTATATTATGTGATACTATGTGGTTGAAACAATCGTGCTCATAACGCTTATTGTAAGGGTAGTAATGGAATACAAAAACAAATGGCAGACGGTTAACCCATTTTGCGGACGAGACACTTGCAATCCCAAGTCTAACTCTTTATCACTGTAATTGATAAAGAACTGGCATGATCCCACTGAGAGTTCCAAATATTCGTTACGAATGACCCTCTTATACTAATAAGTAATCATATATAATTTACTCTAGACAATATACTTGCATTTTCTAAAAACTGAAGGACAGGCTTTTATTAGATTTTAATTTCATCAAAACCCTGGAATATATAATTTCTTTGGATTTTATATGGTGGAAACAATTGTGCTCATAACATTTTTTTTAAGGGTAATAATGGAATACTAATACAAATGATGGACGGTTACCCCGGTTCACGGACGTTACACTTGGAATCCCATGTCAAACTATTTATCATTGTAACTTATGAAGAAACTTGCATGATCCCATAGAGAGTTCTACAAGTTCTTTACGAATATCGCCCGTGTACTTATAAGTAAACATATACAATTTAGTCTAGACAATGTACTTGCGCTTATCAAAAATTTATGGATAGACTTTCTTTAGCTTTAAATTTAATAAATAAACTAGAATATATTATTTCATGTGATACTATGTGGTTGAAACAATCGTGCTCATAACGCTTATTGTAAGGGTAGTAATGGAATACAAAAACAAATGACAGACGGTCAACCCATTTTGCGGACGAGACACTTGCAATCCCAAGACAAACTCTTTATCACTGTAACTGATAAAGAAATGGCATGACTCCACAGAGAGTTCCAAATATTCGTTACGAATGACCCTCTTATACTAATAAGTAATCATATATAATTTACTCTAGACAATATACTTGCATTTTTTTGAAATTGTAGGACATGCTTTTATTAGATTTTAATTTCAACAAAACCCAGGAATATATAATTTCATGTGATTTATATGGTGGAACCAATTGTGCTCATAACACTTTTTGTAAGGGTAATAATGGAATACTAATACAAATGATGGACGGTTACCCCGGTTCACAGACGTTACACTTGGAATCCCATGTCAAACTATTTATCATTGTAACTTATGAAGAAACTTGCATGATCCCATAGAGAGTTCTACAAGTTCTTTACGAATATCGCCCGTGTACTTATGAGTAAACATATACAATTTAGTCTAGACAATGTACTTGCGCTTATTAAAAATTTATGGATAGACTTTATTTAGCTTTAAATTTAATAAATAAACTAGAATATATTATATTATGTGATACTATGTGGTTGAAACAATCGTGCTCATAACGCTTATTGTAAGGGTAGTAATGGAATACAAAAACAAATGGCAGACGGTTAACCCATTTTGCGGACGAGACACTTGCAATCCCAAGTCTAACTCTTTATCACTGTAATTGATAAAGAACTGGCATGACTCCACAGAGAGTTCCAAATATTCGTTACGAATGACCCTCTTATACTAATAAGTAATCATATATAATTTACTCTAGACAATATACTTGCATTTTCTAAAAACTGAAGGACAGGCTTTTATTAGATTTTAATTTCATCAAAACCCTGGAATATATAATTTCATGTGATTCTATATGGTGGAACCAATTGTGCTCATAACACTTTTTGTAAGGGTAATAATGGAATAATAATACAAATGATGGACGGTTACCCCGGTTCACAGACGTTACACTTGGAATCCCATGTCAAACTATTTATCATTGTAACTTATGAAGAAACTTGCATGATCCCATAGAGAGTTCTACAAGTTCTTTACGAATATCGCCCGTGTACTTATAAGTAAACATATACAATTTAGTCTAGACAATGTACTTGCGCTTATTAAAAATTTATGGATAGACTTTATTTAGCTTTAAATTTAATAAATAAACTAGAATATATTATATTATGTGATACTATGTGGTTGAAACAATCGTGCTCATAACGCTTATTGTAAGGGTAGTAATGGAATACAAAAACAAATGGCAGACGGTTAACCCATTTTGCGGACGAGACACTTGCAATCCCAAGTCTAACTCTTTATCACTGTAATTGATAAAGAACTGGCATGATCCCACTGAGAGTTCCAAATATTCGTTACGAATGACCCTCTTATACTAATAAGTAATCATATATAATTTACTCTAGACAATATACTTGCATTTTCTAAAAACTGAAGGACAGGCTTTTAATAGATTTTAATTTCATCAAAACCCTGGAATATATAATTTCTTTGGATTTTATATGGTGGAAACAATTGTGCTCATAACATTTTTTTTAAGGGTAATAATGGAATACTAATACAAATGATGGACGGTTACCCCGGTTCACGGACGTTACACTTGGAATCCCATGTCAAACTATTTATCATTGTAACTTATGAAGAAACTTGCATGATCCCATAGAGAGTTCTACAAGTTCTTTACGAATATCGCTCGTGTACTTATAAGTAAACATATACAATTTAGTCTAGACAATGTACTTGCGCTTATCAAAAATTTATGGATAGACTTTCTTTAGCTTTAAATTTAATAAATAAACTAGAATATATTATTTCATGTGATGCTATGTGGTTGAAACAATCGTGCTCATAACGCTTATTGTAAGGGTAGTAATGGAATACAAAAACAAATGGCAGACGGTTAACCCATTTTGCGGACGAGACACTTGCAATCCCAAGTCTAACTCTTTATCACTGTAATTGATAAAGAACTGGCATGATCCCACTGAGAGTTCCAAATATTCGTTACGAATGACCCTCTTATACTAATAAGTAATCATATATAATTTACTCTAGACAATATACTTGCATTTTTTTGAAATTGTAGGACATGCTTTTATTAGATTTTAATTTCAACAAAACCCAGGAATATATAATTTCATGTGATTTTATATGGTGGAACCAATTGTGCTCATAACACTTTTTGTAAGGGTAATAATGGAATACTAATACAAATGATGGACGGTTACCCCGGTTCACAGACGTTACACTTGGAATCCCATGTCAAACTATTTATCATTGTAACTTATGAAGAAACTTGCATGATCCCATAGAGAGTTCTACAAGTTCTTTACGAATATCGCCCGTGTACTTATAAGTAAACATATACAATTTAGTCTAGACAATGTACTTGCGCTTATTAAAAATTTATGGATAGACTTTATTTAGCTTTAAATTTAATAAATAAACTAGAATATATTATATTATGTGATACTATGTGGTTGAAACAATCGTGCTCATAACGCTTATTGTAAGGGTAGTAATGGAATACAAAAACAAATGGCAGACGGTTAACCCATTTTGCGGACGAGACACTTGCAATCCCAAGTCTAACTCTTTATCACTGTAATTGATAAAGAACTGGCTTGATCCCACTGAGAGTTCCAAATATTCGTTACGAATGACCCTCTTATACTAATAAGTAATCATATATAATTTACTCTAGACAATATACTTGCATTTTTTTGAAATTGTAGGACATGCTTTTATTAGATTTTAATTTCAACAAAACCCAGGAATATATAATTTCATGTGATTTTATATGGTGGAACCAATTGTGCTCATAACACTTTTTGTAAGGGTAATAATGGAATACTAATACAAATGATGGACGGTTACCCCGGTTCACAGACGTTACACTTGGAATCCCATGTCAAACTATTTATCATTGTAACTTATGAAGAAACTTGCATGATCCCATAGAGAGTTCTACAAGTTCTTTACGAATATCGCCCGTGTACTTATAAGTAAACATATACAATTTAGTCTAGACAATGTACTTGCGCTTATTAAAAATTTATGGATAGACTTTATTTAGCTTTAAATTTAATAAATAAACTAGAATATATTATATTATGTGATACTATGTGGTTGAAACAATCGTGCTCATAACGCTTATTGTAAGGGTAGTAATGGAATACAAAAACAAATGGCAGACGGTTAACCCATTTTGCGGACGAGACACTTGCAATCCCAAGTCTAACTCTTTATCACTGTAATTGATAAAGAACTGGCATGACTCCACAGAGAGTTCCAAATATTCGTTACGAATGACCCTCTTATACTAATAAGTAATCATATATAATTTACTCTAGACAATATACTTGCATTTTCTAAAAACTGAAGGACAGGCTTTTATTAGATTTTAATTTCATCAAAACCCTGGAATATATAATTTCATGTGATTCTATATGGTGGAACCAATTGTGCTCATAACACTTTTTGTAAGGGTAATAATGGAATAATAATACAAATGATGGACGGTTACCCCGGTTCACAGACGTTACACTTGGAATCCCATGTCAAACTATTTATCATTGTAACTTATGAAGAAACTTGCATGATCCCATAGAGAGTTCTACAAGTTCTTTACGAATATCGCCCGTGTACTTATAAGTAAACATATACAATTTAGTCTAGACAATGTACTTGCGCTTATTAAAAATTTATGGATAGACTTTATTTAGCTTTAAATTTAATAAATAAACTAGAATATATTATATTATGTGATACTATGTGGTTGAAACAATCGTGCTCATAACGCTTATTGTAAGGGTAGTAATGGAATACAAAAACAAATGGCAGACGGTTAACCCATTTTGCGGACGAGACACTTGCAATCCCAAGTCTAACTCTTTATCACTGTAATTGATAAAGAACTGGCATGATCCCACTGAGAGTTCCAAATATTCGTTACGAATGACCCTCTTATACTAATAAGTAATCATATATAATTTACTCTAGACAATATACTTGCATTTTCTAAAAACTGAAGGACAGGCTTTTAATAGATTTTAATTTCATCAAAACCCTGGAATATATAATTTCTTTGGATTTTATATGGTGGAAACAATTGTGCTCATAACATTTTTTTTAAGGGTAATAATGGAATACTAATACAAATGATGGACGGTTACCCCGGTTCACGGACGTTACACTTGGAATCCCATGTCAAACTATTTATCATTGTAACTTATGAAGAAACTTGCATGATCCCATAGAGAGTTCTACAAGTTCTTTACGAATATCGCTCGTGTACTTATAAGTAAACATATACAATTTAGTCTAGACAATGTACTTGCGCTTATCAAAAATTTATGGATAGACTTTCTTTAGCTTTAAATTTAATAAATAAACTAGAATATATTATTTCATGTGATGCTATGTGGTTGAAACAATCGTGCTCATAACGCTTATTGTAAGGGTAGTAATGGAATACAAAAACAAATGGCAGACGGTTAACCCATTTTGCGGACGAGACACTTGCAATCCCAAGTCTAACTCTTTATCACTGTAATTGATAAAGAACTGGCATGATCCCACTGAGAGTTCCAAATATTCGTTACGAATGACCCTCTTATACTAATAAGTAATCATATATAATTTACTCTAGACAATATACTTGCATTTTTTTGAAATTGTAGGACATGCTTTTATTAGATTTTAATTTCAACAAAACCCAGGAATATATAATTTCATGTGATTTTATATGGTGGAACCAATTGTGCTCATAACACTTTTTGTAAGGGTAATAATGGAATACTAATACAAATGATGGACGGTTACCCCGGTTCACAGACGTTACACTTGGAATCCCATGTCAAACTATTTATCATTGTAACTTATGAAGAAACTTGCATGATCCCATAGAGAGTTCTACAAGTTCCTTACGAATATCGCCCGTGTACTTATAAGTAAACATATACAATTTAGTCTAGACAATGTACTTGCGCTTATTAAAAATTTATGGATAGACTTTATTTAGCTTTAAATTTAATAAATAAACTAGAATATATTATATTATGTGATACTATGTGGTTGAAACAATCGTGCTCATAACGCTTATTGTAAGGGTAGTAATGGAATACAAAAACAAATGGCAGACGGTTAACCCATTTTGCGGACGAGACACTTGCAATCCCAAGTCTAACTCTTTATCACTGTAATTGATAAAGAACTGGCATGATCCCACTGAGAGTTCCAAATATTCGTTACGAATGACCCTCTTATACTAATAAGTAATCATATATAATTTACTCTAGACAATATACTTGCATTTTTTTGAAATTGTAGGACATGCTTTTATTAGATTTTAATTTCAACAAAACCCAGGAATATATAATTTCATGTGATTTTATATGGTGGAACCAATTGTGCTCATAACACTTTTTGTAAGGGTAATAATGGAATACTAATACAAATGATGGACGGTTACCCCGGTTCACAGACGTTACACTTGGAATCCCATGTCAAACTATTTATCATTGTAACTTATGAAGAAACTTGCATGATCCCATAGAGAGTTCTACAAGTTCTTTACGAATATCGCCCGTGTACTTATAAGTAAACATATACAATTTAGTCTAGACAATGTACTTGCGCTTATTAAAAATTTATGGATAGACTTTATTTAGCTTTAAATTTAATAAATAAACTAGAATATATTATATTATGTGATACTATGTGGTTGAAACAATCGTGCTCATAACGCTTATTGTAAGGGTAGTAATGGAATACAAAAACAAATGGCAGACGGTTAACCCATTTTGCGGACGAGACACTTGCAATCCCAAGTCTAACTCTTTATCACTGTAATTGATAAAGAACTGGCATGATCCCACTGAGAGTTCCAAATATTCGTTACGAATGACCCTCTTATACTAATAAGTAATCATATATAATTTACTCTAGACAATATACTTGCATTTTCTAAAAACTGAAGGACATGCTTTTAATAGATTTTAATTTCATCAAAACCCTGGAATATATAATTTCTTTGGATTTTATATGGTGGAAACAATTGTGCTCATAACATTTTTTTAAGGGTAATAATGGAATACTAATACAAATGATGGACGGTTACCCCGGTTCACGGACGTTACACTTGAAATCCCATGTCAAACTATTTATCATTGTAACTTATGAAGAAACTTGCATGATCCCATAGAGAGTTCTACAAGTTCTTTACGAATATCGCTCGTGTACTTATAAGTAAACATATACAATTTAGTCTAGACAATGTACTTGCGCTTATCAAAAATTTATGGATAGACTTTCTTTAGCTTTAAATTTAATAAATAAACTAGAATATATTATTTCATGTGATGCTATGTGGTTGAAACAATCGTGCACATAACGCTTATTGTAAGGGTAGTAATGGAATACAAAAACAAATGGCAGACGGTTAACCCATTTTGCGGACGAGACACTTGCAATCCCAAGTCTAACTCTTTATCACTGTAATTGATAAAGAACTGGCATGATCCCACTGAGAGTTCCAAATATTCGTTACGAATGACCCTCTTATACTAATAAGTAATCATATATAATTTACTCTAGACAATATACTTGCATTTTTTTGAAATTGTAGGACATGCTTTTATTAGATTTTAATTTCAACAAAACCCAGGAATATATAATTTCATGTGATTTTATATGGTGGAACCAATTGTGCTCATAACACTTTTTGTAAGGGTAATAATGGAATACTAATACAAATGATGGACGGTTACCCCGGTTCACAGACGTTACACTTGGAATCCCATGTCAAACTATTTATCATTGTAACTTATGAAGAAACTTGCATGATCCCATAGAGAGTTCTACAAGTTCTTTACGAATATCGCCCGTGTACTTATGAGTAAACATATACAATTTAGTCTAGACAATGTACTTGCGCTTATTAAAAATTTATGGATAGACTTTATTTAGCTTTAAATTTAATAAATAAACTAGAATATATTATATTATGTGATACTATGTGGTTGAAACAATCGTGCTCATAACGCTTATTGTAAGGGTAGTAATGGAATACAAAAACAAATGGCAGACGGTTAACCCATTTTGCGGACGAGACACTTGCAATCCCAAGTCTAACTCTTTATCACTGTAATTGATAAAGAACTGGCATGATCCCACTGAGAGTTCCAAATATTCGTTACGAATGACCCTCTTATACTAATAAGTAATCATATATAATTTACTCTAGACAATATACTTGCATTTTTTTGAAATTGTAGGACATGCTTTTATTAGATTTTAATTTCAACAAAACCCAGGAATATATAATTTCATGTGATTTTATATGGTGGAACCAATTGTGCTCATAACACTTTTTGTAAGGGTAATAATGGAATACTAATACAAATGATGGACGGTTACCCCGGTTCACAGACGTTACACTTGGAATCCCATGTCAAACTATTTATCATTGTAACTTATGAAGAAACTTGCATGATCCCATAGAGAGTTCTACAAGTTCTTTACGAATATCGCCCGTGTACTTATAAGTAAACATATACAATTTAGTCTAGACAATGTACTTGCGCTTATTAAAAATTTATGGATAGACTTTATTTAGCTTTAAATTTAATAAATAAACTAGAATATATTATATTATGTGATACTATGTGGTTGAAACAATCGTGCTCATAACGCTTATTGTAAGGGTAGTAATGGAATACAAAAACAAATGGCAGACGGTTAACCCATTTTGCGGACGAGACACTTGCAATCCCAAGTCTAACTCTTTATCACTGTAATTGATAAAGAACTGGCATGATCCCACTGAGAGTTCCAAATATTCGTTACGAATGACCCTCTTATACTAATAAGTAATCATATATAATTTACTCTAGACAATATACTTGCATTTTCTAAAAACTGAAGGACAGGCTTTTAATAGATTTTAATTTCATCAAAACCCTGGAATATATAATTTCTTTGGATTTTATATGGTGGAAACAATTGTGCTCATAACATTTTTTTTAAGGGTAATAATGGAATACTAATACAAATTATGGACGGTTACCCCGGTTCACGGACGTTACACTTGGAATCCCATGTCAAACTATTTATCATTGTAACTTATGAAGAAACTTGCATGATCCCATAGAGAGTTCTACAAGTTCTTTACGAATATCGCTCGTGTACTTATAAGTAAACATATACAATTTAGTCTAGACAATGTACTTGCGCTTATCAAAAATTTATGGATAGACTTTCTTTAGCTTTAAATTTAATAAATAAACTAGAATATATTATTTCATGTGATGCTATGTGGTTGAAACAATCGTGCACATAACGCTTATTGTAAGGGTAGTAATGGAATACAAAAACAAATGGCAGACGGTTAACCCATTTTGCGGACGAGACACTTGCAATCCCAAGTCTAACTCTTTATCACTGTAATTGATAAAGAACTGGCATGATCCCACTGAGAGTTCCAAATATTCGTTACGAATGACCCTCTTATACTAATAAGTAATCATATATAATTTACTCTAGACAATATACTTGCATTTTTTTGAAATTGTAGGACATGCTTTTATTAGATTTTAATTTCAACAAAACCCGGGAATATATAATTTCATGTGATTTTATATGGTGGAACCAATTGTGCTCATAACACTTTTTGTAAGGGTAATAATGGAATACTAATACAAATGATGGACGGTTACCCCGGTTCACAGACGTTACACTTGGAATCCCATGTCAAACTATTTATCATTGTAACTTATGAAGAAACTTGCATGATCCCATAGAGAGTTCTACAAGTTCTTTACGAATATCGCCCGTGTACTTATGAGTAAACATATACAATTTAGTCTAGACAATGTACTTGCGCTTATTAAAAATTTATGGATAGACTTTATTTAGCTTTAAATTTAATAAATAAACTAGAATATATTATATTATGTGATACTATGTGGTTGAAACAATCGTGCTCATAACGCTTATTGTAAGGGTAGTAATGGAATACAAAAACAAATGGCAGACGGTTAACCCATTTTGCGGACGAGACACTTGCAATCCCAAGTCTAACTCTTTATCACTGTAATTGATAAAGAACTGGCATGACTCCACAGAGAGTTCCAAATATTCGTTACGAATGACCCTCTTATACTAATAAGTAATCATATATAATTTACTCTAGACAATATACTTGCATTTTCTAAAAACTGAAGGACAGGCTTTTATTAGATTTTAATTTCATCAAAACCCTGGAATATATAATTTCATGTGATTCTATATGGTGGAACCAATTGTGCTCATAACACTTTTTGTAAGGGTAATAATGGAATAATAATACAAATGATGGACGGTTACCCCGGTTCACAGACGTTACACTTGGAATCCCATGTCAAACTATTTATCATTGTAACTTATGAAGAAACTTGCATGATCCCATAGAGAGTTCTACAAGTTCTTTACGAATATCGCCCGTGTACTTATAAGTAAACATATACAATTTAGTCTAGACAATGTACTTGCGCTTATTAAAAATTTATGGATAGACTTTATTTAGCTTTAAATTTAATAAATAAACTAGAATATATTATATTATGTGATACTATGTGGTTGAAACAATCGTGCTCATAACGCTTATTGTAAGGGTAGTAATGGAATACAAAAACAAATGGCAGACGGTTAACCCATTTTGCGGACGAGACACTTGCAATCCCAAGTCTAACTCTTTATCACTGTAATTGATAAAGAACTGGCATGATCCCACTGAGAGTTCCAAATATTCGTTACGAATGACCCTCTTATACTAATAAGTAATCATATATAATTTACTCTAGACAATATACTTGCATTTTCTAAAAACTGAAGGACAGGCTTTTAATAGATTTTAATTTCATCAAAACCCTGGAATATATAATTTCTTTGGATTTTATATGGTGGAAACAATTGTGCTCATAACATTTTTTTTAAGGGTAATAATGGAATACTAATACAAATGATGGACGGTTACCCCGGTTCACGGACGTTACACTTGGAATCCCATGTCAAACTATTTATCATTGTAACTTATGAAGAAACTTGCATGATCCCATAGAGAGTTCTACAAGTTCTTTACGAATATCGCTCGTGTACTTATAAGTAAACATATACAATTTAGTCTAGACAATGTACTTGCGCTTATCAAAAATTTATGGATAGACTTTCTTTAGCTTTAAATTTAATAAATAAACTAGAATATATTATTTCATGTGATGCTATGTGGTTGAAACAATCGTGCACATAACGCTTATTGTAAGGGTAGTAATGGAATACAAAAACAAATGGCAGACGGTTAACCCATTTTGCGGACGAGACACTTGCAATCCCAAGTCTAACTCTTTATCACTGTAATTGATAAAGAACTGGCATGATCCCACTGAGAGTTCCAAATATTCGTTACGAATGACCCTCTTATACTAATAAGTAATCATATATAATTTACTCTAGACAATATTCTTGCATTTTTTTGAAATTGTAGGACATGCTTTTATTAGATTTTAATTTCAACAAAACCCAGGAATATATAATTTCATGTGATTTTATATGGTGGAACCAATTGTGCTCATAACACTTTTTGTAAGGGTAATAATGGAATACTAATACAAATGATGGACGGTTACCCCGGTTCACAGACGTTACACTTGGAATCCCATGTCAAACTATTTATCATTGTAACTTATGAAGAAACTTGCATGATCCCATAGAGAGTTCTACAAGTTCTTTACGAATATCGCCCGTGTACTTATGAGTAAACATATACAATTTAGTCTAGACAATGTACTTGCGCTTATTAAAAATTTATGGATAGACTTTATTTAGCTTTAAATTTAATAAATAAACTAGAATATATTATATTATGTGATACTATGTGGTTGAAACAATCGTGCTCATAACGCTTATTGTAAGGGTAGTAATGGAATACAAAAACAAATGGCAGACGGTTAACCCATTTTGCGGACGAGACACTTGCAATCCCAAGTCTAACTCTTTATCACTGTAATTGATAAAGAACTGGCATGATCCCACTGAGAGTTCCAAATATTCGTTACGAATGACCCTCTTATACTAATAAGTAATCATATATAATTTACTCTAGACAATATACTTGCATTTTTTTGAAATTGTAGGACATGCTTTTATTAGATTTTAATTTCAACAAAACCCAGGAATATATAATTTCATGTGATTTTATATGGTGGAACCAATTGTGCTCATAACACTTTTTGTAAGGGTAATAATGGAATACTAATACAAATGATGGACGGTTACCCCGGTTCACAGACGTTACACTTGGAATCCCATGTCAAACTATTTATCATTGTAACTTATGAAGAAACTTGCATGATCCCATAGAGAGTTCTACAAGTTCTTTACGAATATCGCCCGTGTACTTATAAGTAAACATATACAATTTAGTCTAGACAATGTACTTGCGCTTATTAAAAATTTATGGATAGACTTTATTTAGCTTTAAATTTAATAAATAAACTAGAATATATTATATTATGTGATACTATGTGGTTGAAACAATCGTGCTCATAACGCTTATTGTAAGGGTAGTAATGGAATACAAAAACAAATGGCAGACGGTTAACCCATTTTGCGGACGAGACACTTGCAATCCCAAGTCTAACTCTTTATCACTGTAATTGATAAAGAACTGGCATGATCCCACTGAGAGTTCCAAATATTCGTTACGAATGACCCTCTTATACTAATAAGTAATCATATATAATTTACTCTAGACAATATACTTGCATTTTCTAAAAACTGAAGGACAGGCTTTTAATAGATTTTAATTTCATCAAAACCCTGGAATATATAATTTCTTTGGATTTTATATGGTGGAAACAATTGTGCTCATAACATTTTTTTTAAGGGTAATAATGGAATACTAATACAAATTATGGACGGTTACCCCGGTTCACGGACGTTACACTTGGAATCCCATGTCAAACTATTTATCATTGTAACTTATGAAGAAACTTGCATGATCCCATAGAGAGTTCTACAAGTTCTTTACGAATATCGCTCGTGTACTTATAAGTAAACATATACAATTTAGTCTAGACAATGTACTTGCGCTTATCAAAAATTTATGGATAGACTTTCTTTAGCTTTAAATTTAATAAATAAACTAGAATATATTATTTCATGTGATGCTATGTGGTTGAAACAATCGTGCACATAACGCTTATTGTAAGGGTAGTAATGGAATACAAAAACAAATGGCAGACGGTTAACCCATTTTGCGGACGAGACACTTGCAATCCCAAGTCTAACTCTTTATCACTGTAATTGATAAAGAACTGGCATGATCCCACTGAGAGTTCCAAATATTCGTTACGAATGACCCTCTTATACTAATAAGTAATCATATATAATTTACTCTAGACAATATACTTGCATTTTTTTGAAATTGTAGGACATGCTTTTATTAGATTTTAATTTCAACAAAACCCAGGAATATATAATTTCATGTGATTTTATATGGTGGAACCAATTGTGCTCATAACACTTTTTGTAAGGGTAATAATGGAATACTAATACAAATGATGGACGGTTACCCCGGTTCACAGACGTTACACTTGGAATCCCATGTCAAACTATTTATCATTGTAACTTATGAAGAAACTTGCATGATCCCATAGAGAGTTCTACAAGTTCTTTACGAATATCGCCCGTGTACTTATGAGTAAACATATACAATTTAGTCTAGACAATGTACTTGCGCTTATTAAAAATTTATGGATAGACTTTATTTAGCTTTAAATTTAATAAATAAACTAGAATATATTATATTATGTGATACTATGTGGTTGAAACAATCGTGCTCATAACGCTTATTGTAAGGGTAGTAATGGAATACAAAAACAAATGGCAGACGGTTAACCCATTTTGCGGACGAGACACTTGCAATCCCAAGTCTAACTCTTTATCACTGTAATTGATAAAGAACTGGCATGACTCCACAGAGAGTTCCAAATATTCGTTACGAATGACCCTCTTATACTAATAAGTAATCATATATAATTTACTCTAGACAATATACTTGCATTTTCTAAAAACTGAAGGACAGGCTTTTATTAGATTTTAATTTCATCAAAACCCTGGAATATATAATTTCATGTGATTCTATATGGTGGAACCAATTGTGCTCATAACACTTTTTGTAAGGGTAATAATGGAATAATAATACAAATGATGGACGGTTACCCCGGTTCACAGACGTTACACTTGGAATCCCATGTCAAACTATTTATCATTGTAACTTATGAAGAAACTTGCATGATCCCATAGAGAGTTCTACAAGTTCTTTACGAATATCGCCCGTGTACTTATAAGTAAACATATACAATTTAGTCTAGACAATGTACTTGCGCTTATTAAAAATTTATGGATAGACTTTATTTAGCTTTAAATTTAATAAATAAACTAGAATATATTATATTATGTGATACTATGTGGTTGAAACAATCGTGCTCATAACGCTTATTGTAAGGGTAGTAATGGAATACAAAAACAAATGGCAGACGGTTAACCCATTTTGCGGACGAGACACTTGCAATCCCAAGTCTAACTCTTTATCACTGTAATTGATAAAGAACTGGCATGATCCCACTGAGAGTTCCAAATATTCGTTACGAATGACCCTCTTATACTAATAAGTAATCATATATAATTTACTCTAGACAATATACTTGCATTTTCTAAAAACTGAAGGACAGGCTTTTAATAGATTTTAATTTCATCAAAACCCTGGAATATATAATTTCTTTGGATTTTATATGGTGGAAACAATTGTGCTCATAACATTTTTTTTAAGGGTAATAATGGAATACTAATACAAATGATGGACGGTTACCCCGGTTCACGGACGTTACACTTGGAATCCCATGTCAAACTATTTATCATTGTAACTTATGAAGAAACTTGCATGATCCCATAGAGAGTTCTACAAGTTCTTTACGAATATCGCTCGTGTACTTATAAGTAAACATATACAATTTAGTCTAGACAATGTACTTGCGCTTATCAAAAATTTATGGATAGACTTTCTTTAGCTTTAAATTTAATAAATAAACTAGAATATATTATTTCATGTGATGCTATGTGGTTGAAACAATCGTGCTCATAACGCTTATTGTAAGGGTAGTAATGGAATACAAAAACAAATGGCAGACGGTTAACCCATTTTGCGGACGAGACACTTGCAATCCCAAGTCTAACTCTTTATCACTGTAATTGATAAAGAACTGGCATGATCCCACTGAGAGTTCCAAATATTCGTTACGAATGACCCTCTTATACTAATAAGTAATCATATATAATTTACTCTAGACAATATACTTGCATTTTTTTGAAATTGTAGGACATGCTTTTATTAGATTTTAATTTCAACAAAACCCAGGAATATATAATTTCATGTGATTTTATATGGTGGAACCAATTGTGCTCATAACACTTTTTGTAAGGGTAATAATGGAATACTAATACAAATGATGGACGGTTACCCCGGTTCACAGACGTTACACTTGGAATCCCATGTCAAACTATTTATCATTGTAACTTATGAAGAAACTTGCATGATCCCATAGAGAGTTCTACAAGTTCTTTACGAATATCGCCCGTGTACTTATAAGTAAACATATACAATTTAGTCTAGACAATGTACTTGCGCTTATTAAAAATTTATGGATAGACTTTATTTAGCTTTAAATTTAATAAATAAACTAGAATATATTATATTATGTGATACTATGTGGTTGAAACAATCGTGCTCATAACGCTTATTGTAAGGGTAGTAATGGAATACAAAAACAAATGGCAGACGGTTAACCCATTTTGCGGACGAGACACTTGCAATCCCAAGTCTAACTCTTTATCACTGTAATTGATAAAGAACTGGCATGATCCCACTGAGAGTTCCAAATATTCGTTACGAATGACCCTCTTATACTAATAAGTAATCATATATAATTTACTCTAGACAATATACTTGCATTTTTTTGAAATTGTAGGACATGCTTTTATTAGATTTTAATTTCAACAAAACCCAGGAATATATAATTTCATGTGATTTTATATGGTGGAACCAATTGTGCTCATAACACTTTTTGTAAGGGTAATAATGGAATACTAATACAAATGATGGACGGTTACCCCGGTTCACAGACGTTACACTTGGAATCCCATGTCAAACTATTTATCATTGTAACTTATGAAGAAACTTGCATGATCCCATAGAGAGTTCTACAAGTTCTTTACGAATATCGCCCGTGTACTTATAAGTAAACATATACAATTTAGTCTAGACAATGTACTTGCGCTTATTAAAAATTTATGGATAGACTTTATTTAGCTTTAAATTTAATAAATAAACTAGAATATATTATATTATGTGATACTATGTGGTTGAAACAATCGTGCTCATAACGCTTATTGTAAGGGTAGTAATGGAATACAAAAACAAATGGCAGACGGTTAACCCATTTTGCGGACGAGACACTTGCAATCCCAAGTCTAACTCTTTATCACTGTAATTGATAAAGAACTGGCATGATCCCACTGAGAGTTCCAAATATTCGTTACGAATGACCCTCTTATACTAATAAGTAATCATATATAATTTACTCTAGACAATATACTTGCATTTTCTAAAAACTGAATGACAGGCTTTTAATAGATTTTAATTTCATCAAAACCCTGGAATATATAATTTCTTTGGATTTTATATGGTGGAAACAATTGTGCTCATAACATTTTTTTTAAGGGTAATAATGGAATACTAATACAAATGATGGACGGTTACCCCGGTTCACGGACGTTACACTTGGAATCCCATGTCAAACTATTTATCATTGTAACTTATGAAGAAACTTGCATGATCCCATAGAGAGTTCTACAAGTTCTTTACGAATATCGCTCGTGTACTTATAAGTAAACATATACAATTTAGTCTAGACAATGTACTTGCGCTTATCAAAAATTTATGGATAGACTTTCTTTAGCTTTAAATTTAACAAATAAACTAGAATATATTATTTCATGTGATGCTATGTGGTTGAAACAATCGTGCACATAACGCTTATTGTAAGGGTAGTAATGGAATACAAAAACAAATGGCAGACGGTTAACCCATTTTGCGGACGAGACACTTGCAATCCCAAGTCTAACTCTTTATCACTGTAATTGATAAAGAACTGGCATGATCCCACTGAGAGTTCCAAATATTCGTTACGAATGACCCTCTTATACTAATAAGTAATCATATATAATTTACTCTAGACAATATACTTGCATTTTTTTGAAATTGTAGGACATGCTTTTATTAGATTTTAATTTCAACAAAACCCAGGAATATATAATTTCATGTGATTTTATATGGTGGAACCAATTGTGCTCATAACACTTTTTGTAAGGGTAATAATGGAATACTAATACAAATGATGGACGGTTACCCCGGTTCACAGATGTTACACTTGGAATCCCATGTCAAACTATTTATCATTGTAACTTATGAAGAAACTTGCATGATCCCATAGAGAGTTCTACAAGTTCTTTACGAATATCGCCCGTGTACTTATAAGTAAACATATACAATTTAGTCTAGACAATGTACTTGCGCTTATTAAAAATTTATGGATAGACTTTATTTAGCTTTAAATTTAATAAATAAACTAGAATATATTATATTATGTGATACTATGTGGTTGAAACAATCGTGCTCATAACGCTTATTGTAAGGGTAGTAATGGAATACAAAAACAAATGGCAGACGGTTAACCCATTTTGCGGACGAGACACTTGCAATCCCAAGTCTAACTCTTTATCACTGTAATTGATAAAGAACTGGCATGATCCCACTGAGAGTTCCAAATATTCGTTACGAATGACCCTCTTATACTAATAAGTAATCATATATAATTTACTCTAGACAATATACTTGCATTTTTTTGAAATTGTAGGACATGCTTTTATTAGATTTTAATTTCAACAAAACCCAGGAATATATAATTTCATGTGATTTTATATGGTGGAACCAATTGTGCTCATAACACTTTTTGTAAGGGTAATAATGGAATACTAATACAAATGATGGACGGTTACCCCGGTTCACAGACGTTACACTTGGAATCCCATGTCAAACTATTTATCATTGTAACTTATGAAGAAACTTGCATGATCCCATAGAGAGTTCTACAAGTTCTTTACGAATATCGCCCGTGTACTTATAAGTAAACATATACAATTTAGTCTAGACAATGTACTTGCGCTTATTAAAAATTTATGGATAGACTTTATTTAGCTTTAAATTTAATAAATAAACTAGAATATATTATATTATGTGATACTATGTGGTTGAAACAATCGTGCTCATAACGCTTATTGTAAGGGTAGTAATGGAATACAAAAACAAATGGCAGACGGTTAACCCATTTTGCAGACGAGACACTTGCAATCCCAAGTCTAACTCTTTATCACTGTAATTGATAAAGAACTGGCATGATCCCACTGAGAGTTCCAAATATTCGTTACGAATGACCCTCTTATACTAATAAGTAATCATATATAATTTACTCTAGACAATATACTTGCATTTTCTAAAAACTGAAGGACAGGCTTTTAATAGATTTTAATTTCATCAAAACCCTGGAATATATAATTTCTTTGGATTTTATATGGTGGAAACAATTGTGCTCATAACATTTTTTTTAAGGGTAATAATGGAATACTAATACAAATGATGGACGGTTACCCCGGTTCACGGACGTTACACTTGGAATCCCATGTCAAACTATTTATCATTGTAACTTATGAAGAAACTTGCATGATCCCATAGAGAGTTCTACAAGTTCTTTACGAATATCGCTCGTGTACTTATAAGTAAACATATACAATTTAGTCTAGACAATGTACTTGCGCTTATCAAAAATTTATGGATAGACTTTCTTTAGCTTTAAATTTAATAAATAAACTAGAATATATTATTTCATGTGATGCTATGTGGTTGAAACAATCGTGCACATAACGCTTATTGTAAGGGTAGTAATGGAATACAAAAACAAATGGCAAACGGTTAACCCATTTTGCGGACGAGACACTTGCAATCCCAAGTCTAACTCTTTATCACTGTAATTGATAAAGAACTGGCATGATCCCACTGAGAGTTCCAAATATTCGTTACGAATGACCCTCTTATACTAATAAGTAATCATATATAATTTACTCTAGACAATATACTTGCATTTTTTTTGAAATTGTAGGACATGCTTTTATTAGATTTTAATTTCAACAAAACCCAGGAATATATAATTTCATGTGATTTTATATGGTGGAACCAATTGTGCTCATAACACTTTTTGTAAGGGTAATAATGGAATACTAATACAAATGATGGACGGTTACCCCGGTTCACAGACGTTACACTTGGAATCCCATGTCAAACTATTTATCATTGTAACTTATGAAGAAACTTGCATGATCCCATAGAGAGTTCTACAAGTTCTTTACGAATATCGCCCGTGTACTTATAAGTAAACATATACAATTTAGTCTAGACAATGTACTTGCGCTTATTAAAAATTTATGGATAGACTTTATTTAGCTTTAAATTTAATAAATAAACTAGAATATATTATATTATGTGATACTATGTGGTTGAAACAATCGTGCTCATAACGCTTATTGTAAGGGTAGTAATGGAATACAAAAACAAATGGCAGACGGTTAACCCATTTTGCGGACGAGACACTTGCAATCCCAAGTCTAACTCTTTATCACTGTAATTGATAAAGAACTGGCATGATCCCACTGAGAGTTCCAAATATTCGTTACGAATGACCCTCTTATACTAATAAGTAATCATATATAATTTACTCTAGACAATATACTTGCATTTTTTTGAAATTGTAGGACATGCTTTTATTAGATTTTAATTTCAACAAAACCCAGGAATATATAATTTCATGTGATTTTATATGGTGGAACCAATTGTGCTCATAACACTTTTTGTAAGGGTAATAATGGAATACTAATACAAATGATGGACGGTTACCCCGGTTCACAGACGTTACACTTGGAATCCCATGTCAAACTATTTATCATTGTAACTTATGAAGAAACTTGCATGATCCCATAGAGAGTTCTACAAGTTCTTTACGAATATCGCCCGTGTACTTATAAGTAAACATATACAATTTAGTCTAGACAATGTACTTGCGCTTATTAAAAATTTATGGATAGACTTTATTTAGCTTTAAATTTAATAAATAAACTAGAATATATTATATTATGTGATACTATGTGGTTGAAACAATCGTGCTCATAACGCTTATTGTAAGGGTAGTAATGGAATACAAAAACAAATGGCAGACGGTTAACCCATTTTGCGGACGAGACACTTGCAATCCCAAGTCTAACTCTTTATCACTGTAATTGATAAAGAACTGGCATGATCCCACTGAGAGTTCCAAATATTCGTTACGAATGACCCTCTTATACTAATAAGTAATCATATATAATTTACTCTAGACAATATACTTGCATTTTCTAAAAACTGAAGGACAGGCTTTTAATAGATTTTAATTTCATCAAAACCCTGGAATATATAATTTCTTTGGATTTTATATGGTGGAAACAATTGTGCTCATAACATTTTTTTTAAGGGTAATAATGGAATACTAATACAAATGATGGACGGTTACCCCGGTTCACGGACGTTACACTTGGAATCCCATGTCAAACTATTTATCATTGTAACTTATGAAGAAACTTGCATGATCCCATAGAGAGTTCTACAAGTTCTTTACGAATATCGCTCGTGTACTTATAAGTAAACATATACAATTTAGTCTAGACAATGTACTTGCGCTTATTAAAAATTTATGGATAGACTTTATTTAGCTTTAAATTTAATAAATAAACTAGAATATATTATATTATGTGATACTATGTGGTTGAAACAATCGTGCTCATAACGCTTATTGTAAGGGTAGTAATGGAATACAAAAACAAATGGCAGACGGTTAACCCATTTTGCGGACGAGACACTTGCAATCCCAAGTCTAACTCTTTATCACTGTAATTGATAAAGAACTGGCATGATCCCACTGAGAGTTCCAAATATTCGTTACGAATGACCCTCTTATACTAATAAGTAATCATATATAATTTACTCTAGACAATATACTTGCATTTTCTAAAAACTGAAGGACAGGCTTTTAATAGATTTTAATTTCATCAAAACCCTGGAATATATAATTTCTTTGGATTTTATATGGTGGAAACAATTGTGCTCATAACATTTTTTTTAAGGGTAATAATGGAATACTAATACAAATTATGGACGGTTACCCCGGTTCACGGACGTTACACTTGGAATCCCATGTCAAACTATTTATCATTGTAACTTATGAAGAAACTTGCATGATCCCATAGAGAGTTCTACAAGTTCTTTACGAATATCGCTCGTGTACTTATAAGTAAACATATACAATTTAGTCTAGACAATGTACTTGCGCTTATCAAAAATTTATGGATAGACTTTCTTTAGCTTTAAATTTAATAAATAAACTAGAATATATTATTTCATGTGATGCTATGTGGTTGAAACAATCGTGCACATAACGCTTATTGTAAGGGTAGTAATGGAATACAAAAACAAATGGCAAACGGTTAACCCATTTTGCGGACGAGACACTTGCAATCCCAAGTCTAACTCTTTATCACTGTAATTGATAAAGAACTGGCATGATCCCACTGAGAGTTCCAAATATTCGTTACGAATGACCCTCTTATACTAATAAGTAATCATATATAATTTACTCTAGACAATATACTTGCATTTTTTTTGAAATTGTAGGACATGCTTTTATTAGATTTTAATTTCAACAAAACCCAGGAATATATAATTTCATGTGATTTTATATGGTGGAACCAATTGTGCTCATAACACTTTTTGTAAGGGTAATAATGGAATACTAATACAAATGATGGACGGTTACCCCGGTTCACAGACGTTACACTTGGAATCCCATGTCAAACTATTTATCATTGTAACTTATGAAGAAACTTGCATGATCCCATAGAGAGTTCTACAAGTTCTTTACGAATATCGCCCGTGTACTTATAAGTAAACATATACAATTTAGTCTAGACAATGTACTTGCGCTTATTAAAAATTTATGGATAGACTTTATTTAGCTTTAAATTTAATAAATAAACTAGAATATATTATATTATGTGATACTATGTGGTTGAAACAATCGTGCTCATAACGCTTATTGTAAGGGTAGTAATGGAATACAAAAACAAATGGCAGACGGTTAACCCATTTTGCGGACGAGACACTTGCAATCCCAAGTCTAACTCTTTATCACTGTAATTGATAAAGAACTGGCATGATCCCACTGAGAGTTCCAAATATTCGTTACGAATGACCCTCTTATACTAATAAGTAATCATATATAATTTACTCTAGACAATATACTTGCATTTTTTTGAAATTGTAGGACATGCTTTTATTAGATTTTAATTTCAACAAAACCCAGGAATATATAATTTCATGTGATTTTATATGGTGGAACCAATTGTGCTCATAACACTTTTTGTAAGGGTAATAATGGAATACTAATACAAATGATGGACGGTTACCCCGGTTCACAGACGTTACACTTGGAATCCCATGTCAAACTATTTATCATTGTAACTTATGAAGAAACTTGCATGATCCCATAGAGAGTTCTACAAGTTCTTTACGAATATCGCCCGTGTACTTATAAGTAAACATATACAATTTAGTCTAGACAATGTACTTGCGCTTATTAAAAATTTATGGATAGACTTTATTTAGCTTTAAATTTAATAAATAAACTAGAATATATTATATTATGTGATACTATGTGGTTGAAACAATCGTGCTCATAACGCTTATTGTAAGGGTAGTAATGGAATACAAAAACAAATGGCAGACGGTTAACCCATTTTGCGGACGAGACACTTGCAATCCCAAGTCTAACTCTTTATCACTGTAATTGATAAAGAACTGGCATGATCCCACTGAGAGTTCCAAATATTCGTTACGAATGACCCTCTTATACTAATAAGTAATCATATATAATTTACTCTAGACAATATACTTGCATTTTCTAAAAACTGAAGGACAGGCTTTTAATAGATTTTAATTTCATCAAAACCCTGGAATATATAATTTCTTTGGATTTTATATGGTGGAAACAATTGTGCTCATAACATTTTTTTTAAGGGTAATAATGGAATACTAATACAAATGATGGACGGTTACCCCGGTTCACGGACGTTACACTTGGAATCCCATGTCAAACTATTTATCATTGTAACTTATGAAGAAACTTGCATGATCCCATAGAGAGTTCTACAAGTTCTTTACGAATATCGCTCGTGTACTTATAAGTAAACATATACAATTTAGTCTAGACAATGTACTTGCGCTTATTAAAAATTTATGGATAGACTTTATTTAGCTTTAAATTTAATAAATAAACTAGAATATATTATATTATGTGATACTATGTGGTTGAAACAATCGTGCTCATAACGCTTATTGTAAGGGTAGTAATGGAATACAAAAACAAATGGCAGACGGTTAACCCATTTTGCGGACGAGACACTTGCAATCCCAAGTCTAACTCTTTATCACTGTAATTGATAAAGAACTGGCATGATCCCACTGAGAGTTCCAAATATTCGTTACGAATGACCCTCTTATACTAATAAGTAATCATATATAATTTACTCTAGACAATATACTTGCATTTTCTAAAAACTGAAGGACAGGCTTTTAATAGATTTTAATTTCATCAAAACCCTGGAATATATAATTTCTTTGGATTTTATATGGTGGAAACAATTGTGCTCATAACATTTTTTTTAAGGGTAATAATGGAATACTAATACAAATTATGGACGGTTACCCCGGTTCACGGACGTTACACTTGGAATCCCATGTCAAACTATTTATCATTGTAACTTATGAAGAAACTTGCATGATCCCATAGAGAGTTCTACAAGTTCTTTACGAATATCGCTCGTGTACTTATAAGTAAACATATACAATTTAGTCTAGACAATGTACTTGCGCTTATCAAAAATTTATGGATAGACTTTCTTTAGCTTTAAATTTAATAAATAAACTAGAATATATTATTTCATGTGATGCTATGTGGTTGAAACAATCGTGCACATAACGCTTATTGTAAGGGTAGTAATGGAATACAAAAACAAATGGCAAACGGTTAACCCATTTTGCGGACGAGACACTTGCAATCCCAAGTCTAACTCTTTATCACTGTAATTGATAAAGAACTGGCATGATCCCACTGAGAGTTCCAAATATTCGTTACGAATGACCCTCTTATACTAATAAGTAATCATATATAATTTACTCTAGACAATATACTTGCATTTTTTTTGAAATTGTAGGACATGCTTTTATTAGATTTTAATTTCAACAAAACCCAGGAATATATAATTTCATGTGATTTTATATGGTGGAACCAATTGTGCTCATAACACTTTTTGTAAGGGTAATAATGGAATACTAATACAAATGATGGACGGTTACCCCGGTTCACAGACGTTACACTTGGAATCCCATGTCAAACTATTTATCATTGTAACTTATGAAGAAACTTGCATGATCCCATAGAGAGTTCTACAAGTTCTTTACGAATATCGCCCGTGTACTTATAAGTAAACATATACAATTTAGTCTAGACAATGTACTTGCGCTTATTAAAAATTTATGGATAGACTTTATTTAGCTTTAAATTTAATAAATAAACTAGAATATATTATATTATGTGATACTATGTGGTTGAAACAATCGTGCTCATAACGCTTATTGTAAGGGTAGTAATGGAATACAAAAACAAATGGCAGACGGTTAACCCATTTTGCGGACGAGACACTTGCAATCCCAAGTCTAACTCTTTATCACTGTAATTGATAAAGAACTGGCATGATCCCACTGAGAGTTCCAAATATTCGTTACGAATGACCCTCTTATACTAATAAGTAATCATATATAATTTACTCTAGACAATATACTTGCATTTTTTTGAAATTGTAGGACATGCTTTTATTAGATTTTAATTTCAACAAAACCCAGGAATATATAATTTCATGTGATTTTATATGGTGGAACCAATTGTGCTCATAACACTTTTTGTAAGGGTAATAATGGAATACTAATACAAATGATGGACGGTTACCCCGGTTCACAGACGTTACACTTGGAATCCCATGTCAAACTATTTATCATTGTAACTTATGAAGAAACTTGCATGATCCCATAGAGAGTTCTACAAGTTCTTTACGAATATCGCCCGTGTACTTATAAGTAAACATATACAATTTAGTCTAGACAATGTACTTGCGCTTATTAAAAATTTATGGATAGACTTTATTTAGCTTTAAATTTAATAAATAAACTAGAATATATTATATTATGTGATACTATGTGGTTGAAACAATCGTGCTCATAACGCTTATTGTAAGGGTAGTAATGGAATACAAAAACAAATGGCAGACGGTTAACCCATTTTGCGGACGAGACACTTGCAATCCCAAGTCTAACTCTTTATCACTGTAATTGATAAAGAACTGGCATGATCCCACTGAGAGTTCCAAATATTCGTTACGAATGACCCTCTTATACTAATAAGTAATCATATATAATTTACTCTAGACAATATACTTGCATTTTCTAAAAACTGAAGGACAGGCTTTTAATAGATTTTAATTTCATCAAAACCCTGGAATATATAATTTCTTTGGATTTTATATGGTGGAAACAATTGTGCTCATAACATTTTTTTTAAGGGTAATAATGGAATACTAATACAAATTATGGACGGTTACCCCGGTTCACGGACGTTACACTTGGAATCCCATGTCAAACTATTTATCATTGTAACTTATGAAGAAACTTGCATGATCCCATAGAGAGTTCTACAAGTTCTTTACGAATATCGCTCGTGTACTTATAAGTAAACATATACAATTTAGTCTAGACAATGTACTTGCGCTTATCAAAAATTTATGGATAGACTTTCTTTAGCTTTAAATTTAATAAATAAACTAGAATATATTATTTCATGTGATGCTATGTGGTTGAAACAATCGTGCTCATAACGCTTATTGTAAGGGTGGTAATGGAATACAAAAACAAATGGCAGACGGTTAACCCATTTTGCGAACGAGACACTTGCAATCCCAAGTCTAACTCTTTATCACTGTAATTGATAAAGAACTGGCATGATCCCACTGAGAGTTCCAAATATTCGTTACGAATGACCCTCTTATACTAATAAGTAATCATATATAATTTACTCTAGACAATATACTTGCATTTTTTTGAAATTGTAGGACATGCTTTTATTAGATTTTAATTTCAACAAAACCCAGGAATATATAATTTCATGTGATTTTATATGGTGGAACCAATTGTGCTCATAACACTTTTTGTAAGGGTAATAATGGAATACTAATACAAATGATGGACGGTTACCCCGGTTCACAGACGTTACACTTGGAATCCCATGTCAAACTATTTATCATTGTAACTTATGAAGAAACTTGCATGATCCCATAGAGAGTTCTACAAGTTCTTTACGAATATCGCCCGTGTACTTATAAGTAAACATATACAATTTAGTCTAGACAATGTACTTGCGCTTATTAAAAATTTATGGATAGACTTTATTTAGCTTTAAATTTAATAAATAAACTAGAATATATTATATTATGTGATACTATGTGGTTGAAACAATCGTGCTCATAACGCTTATTGTAAGGGTAGTAATGGAATACAAAAACAAATGGCAGACGGTTAACCCATTTTGCGGACGAGACACTTGCAATCCCAAGTCTAACTCTTTATCACTGTAATTGATAAAGAACTGGCATGATCCCACTGAGAGTTCCAAATATTCGTTACGAATGACCCTCTTATACTAATAAGTAATCATATATAATTTACTCTAGACAATATACTTGCATTTTCTAAAAACTGAAGGACATGCTTTTAATAGATTTTAATTTCATCAAAACCCTGGAATATATAATTTCTTTGGATTTTATATGGTGGAAACAATTGTGCTCATAACATTTTTTTTAAGGGTAATAATGGAATACTAATACAAATGATGGACGGTTACCCCGGTTCACGGACGTTACACTTGGAATCCCATGTCAAACTATTTATCATTGTAACTTATGAAGAAACTTGCATGATCCCATAGAGAGTTCTACAAGTTCTTTACGAATATCGCTCGTGTACTTATAAGTAAACATATACAATTTAGTCTAGACAATGTACTTGCGCTTATCAAAAATTTATGGATAGACTTTCTTTAGCTTTAAATTTAACAAATAAACTAGAATATATTATTTCATGTGATGCTATGTGGTTGAAACAATCGTGCACATAACGCTTATTGTAAGGGTAGTAATGGAATACAAAAACAAATGGCAGACGGTTAACCCATTTTGCGGACGAGACACTTGCAATCCCAAGTCTAACTCTTTATCACTGTAATTGATAAAGAACTGGCATGATCCCACTGAGAGTTCCAAATATTCGTTACGAATGACCCTCTTATACTAATAAGTAATCATATATAATTTACTCTAGACAATATACTTGCATTTTTTTGAAATTGTAGGACATGCTTTTATTAGATTTTAATTTCAACAAAACCCAGGAATATATAATTTCATGTGATTTTATATGGTGGAACCAATTGTGCTCATAACACTTTTTGTAAGGGTAATAATGGAATACTAATACAAATGATGGACGGTTACCCCGGTTCACAGACGTTACACTTGGAATCCCATGTCAAACTATTTATCATTGTAACTTATGAAGAAACTTGCATGATCCCATAGAGAGTTCTACAAGTTCTTTACGAATATCGCCCGTGTACTTATAAGTAAACATATACAATTTAGTCTAGACAATGTACTTGCGCTTATTAAAAATTTATGGATAGACTTTATTTAGCTTTAAATTTAATAAATAAACTAGAATATATTATATTATGTGATACTATGTGGTTGAAACAATCGTGCTCATAACGCTTATTGTAAGGGTAGTAATGGAATACAAAAACAAATGGCAGACGGTTAACCCATTTTGCGGACGAGACACTTGCAATCCCAAGTCTAACTCTTTATCACTGTAATTGATAAAGAACTGGCATGATCCCACTGAGAGTTCCAAATATTCGTTACGAATGACCCTCTTATACTAGTAAGTAATCATATATAATTTACTCTAGACAATATACTTGCATTTTTTTGAAATTGTAGGACATGCTTTTATTAGATTTTAATTTCAACAAAACCCTGGAATATATAATTTAATGTGATTTTATATGGTGGGACCAATTGTGCTCATAACACTTTTTGTAAGGGTAATAATGGAATACTAATACAAATGATGGACGGTTACCCCGGTTCACGGACGTTACATTTGGAATCCCATGTCAAACTATTTATCATTGTAACTTATGAAGAAACTTGCATGATCCCATAGAGAGTTCTACAAGTTCTTTACGAATATCGCTCGTGTACTTATAAGTAAACATATACAATTTAGTCTAGACAATGTACTTGCGCTTATTAAAAATTTATGGATAGACTATCTTTAGCTTTAAATTTAATAAATAAACTAGAATATATTATTTCATGTGATACTATGTGGTTGAAACAATCGTGCTCATAACGCTTATTGTAAGGGTAGTAATGGAATACAAAAACAAATGACAGACGGTTAACCCATTTTGCGGACGAGACACTTGCAATCCCAAGACAAACTCTTTATCACTGTAACTGATAAAGAAATGGCATGACTCCACAGAGAGTTCCAAATATTCGTTACGAATTACCCTCTTATACTAATAAGTAATCATATATAATTTACTCTAGACAATATACTTGCATTTTTTTGAAATTGTAGGACATGCTTTTATTAGATTTTAATTTCAACAAAACCCTGGAATATATGATTTCATGTGATTTTATATGGTGGAACCAATTGTGCTCATAACACTTTTTGTAAGGGTAATAATGGAATACAAATACAAACGATGGACGGTTACCCCGGTTCACAGACGTTACACTTGGAATCCCATGTCAAACTATTTATCATTGTAACTTATGAAGAAACTTGCATGATCCCATAGAGAGTTCTACAAGTTCTTTACGAATATCGCTCGTGTACTTATAAGTAAACATATACAATTTAGTCTAGACAATGTACTTGCGCTTATTAAAAATTTATGGATAGACTATCTTTAGCTTTAAATTTAATAAATAAACTAGAATATATTATTTCATGTGATACTATGTGGTTGAAACAATCGTGCTCATAACGCTTATTGTAAGGGTAGTAATGGAATACAAAAACAAATGACAGACGGTTAACCCATTTTGCGGACGAGACACTTGCAATCCCAAGACAAACTCTTTATCACTGTAACTGATAAAGAAATGGCATGACTCCACAGAGAGTTCCAAATATTCGTTACGAATGACCCTCTTATACTAATAAGTAATCATATAATATTTACTCTAGACAATATACTTGTATTTTTTGAAAATTGTAGGACATGCTTTTATTAGATTTTAATTTCATCAAAACCATGGAATATATAATTTCATGTGATTCTATGTGGTCGAAACAATCGTGCTCATAACGCTTATTGTAAGGGTAGTAATGGAATACAAAAACAAATGACAGACGGTTAACCCATTTAGCGGACGAGACACTTGCAATCCCAAGTCTAACTCTTTATCACTGTAACTGATAAAGAACTAGTATGATCCCACAGAGAGTTCCAAATATTCGTTACGAATGACCCTCTTATACTAATAAGTAATCATATATAATTTACTCTAGACAATATACTTGTATTTTTTGAAAATTGTAGGACATGCTTTTATTAGATTTTAATTTCATCAAAACCATGGAATATATAATTTCATGTGATACTATGTGGTCGAAACAATCGTGCTCATAACGCTTATTGTAAGGGTAGTAATGGAATACAAAAACAAATGACAGACGGTTAACCCATTTAGCGGACGAGACACTTGCAATCCCAAGTCTAACTCTTTATCACTGTAACTGATAAAGAACTAGTATGATCCCACAGAGAGTTCCAAATATTCGTTACGAATGACCCTCTTATACTAATAAGTAATCATATATAATTTACTCTAGACAATATACTTGTATTTTTTGAAAATTGTAGGACATGCTTTTATTGGATTTTAATTTCATCAAAACCATGGAATATATAATTTCATGTGATACTATGTGGTCGAAACAATCGTGCTCATAACGCTTATTGTAAGGGTAGTAATGGAATACAAAAACAAATGACAGACGGTTAACCCATTTAGCGGACGAGACACTTGCAATCCCAAGTCTAACTCTTTATCACTGTAACTGATAAAGAACTAGTATGATCCCACAGAGAGTTCCAATTATTCGTTACGAATGACCCTCTTATACTAATAAGTAATCATATATAATTTACTCTAGACAATATACTTGCATTTTTTAAAACTGAAGGACAGGCTTTTATTAGATTTTAATTTCATCAAAACCCTGGAATACATAATTTCATGGGATTTTATATGGTGGCAAAAATTGTGCTCATAACATTTTTTGTAAGGGTAATAATGGAATACTAATACAAATGATGGACGGTTACCCCGGTTCACGGACGTTACACTTGGAATCCCATGTCAAACTATTTATCACTGTAACTTATGAAGAAACTTGCATGATCCCATAGAGAGTTCTACAAGTTCTTTACGAATATCGCTCGTATACTTATAAGTAAACATATGCAATTTAGTCTAGACAATATACTTGCGCTTATCAAAAATTTATGGATAGACTTTCTTTAGCTTTAAATTTAATAAATAAACTAGAATATATTATTTCATGTGATACTATGTGGTTGAAACAATCGTGCTCATAACGCTTATTGTAAGGGTAGTAATGGAATACAAAAACAAATGACAGACAGTTAACCCATTTTGCGGACGAGACACTTGCAATCCCAAGACTAACTCTTTATCACTGTAACTGATAAAGAACTGGCATGACTCCACAAAGAGTTCCAAATATTCGTTACGAATGACCCTCTTATACTAATAAGTAATCATATATAATTTACTCTAGACAATATACTTGCATTTTTTTGAAATTGTAGGACATGCTTTTATTAGATTTTAATTTCAACAAAACCCTGGAATATATAATTTAATGTGATTTTATATGGTGGGACCAATTGTGCTCATAACACTTTTTGTAAGGGTAATAATGGAATACTAATACAAATGATGGACGGTTACCCCGGTTCACGGACGTTACATTTGGAATCCCATGTCAAACTATTTATCATTGTAACTTATGAAGAAACTTGCATGATCCCATAGAGAGTTCTACAAGTTCTTTACGAATATCGCTCGTGTACTTATAAGTAAACATATACAATTTAGTCTAGACAATGTACTTGCGCTTATTAAAAATTTATGGATAGACTATCTTTAGCTTTAAATTTAATAAATAAACTAGAATATATTATTTCATGTGATACTATGTGGTTGAAACAATCGTGCTCATAACGCTTATTGTAAGGGTAGTAATGGAATACAAAAACAAATGACAGACGGTTAACCCATTTTGCGGACGAGACACTTGCAATCCCAAGACAAACTCTTTATCACTGTAACTGATAAAGAAATAGCATGACTCCACAGAGAGTTCCAAATATTCGTTACGAATGACCCTCTTATACTAATAAGTAATCATATATAATTTACTCTAGACAATATACTTGCATTTTTTTGAAATTGTAGGACATGCTTTTATTAGATTTTAATTTCAACAAAACCCTGGAATATATGATTTCATGTGATTTTATATGGTGGAACCAATTGTGCTCATAACACTTTTTGTAAGGGTAATAATGGAATACTAATACAAATGATGGACGGTTACCCCGGTTCACGGACGTTACACTTGGAATCCCATGTCAAACTATTTATCATTATAACTTATGAAGAAACTTGCATGATCCCATAGAGAGTTCCACAAGTTCTTTACGAACATCGCTCGTATAATTAGAAGTAATCATATACAATTTAGTCTAGACAATGTACTTGCGCTTATTAAAAATTTATGGATAGACTTTATTTAGCTTTAAATTTAATAAATAAACTAGAATATATTATATTATGTGATACTATGTGGTTGAAACAATCGTGCTCATAACGCTTATTGTAAGGGTAGTAATGGAATACAAAAACAAATGGCAAACGGTTAACCCATTTTGCGGACGAGACACTTGCAATCCCAAGTCTAACTCTTTATCACTGTAATTGATAAAGAACTGGCATGATCCCACTGAGAGTTCCAAATATTCGTTACGAATGACCCTCTTATACTAATAAGTAATCATATATAATTTACTCTAGACAATATACTTGCATTTTTTAAAAACTGAAGGACAGGCTTTTATTAGATTTTAATTTCATCAAAACCCTGGAATATATAATTTCTTTGGATGTTATATGGTGGAAACAATTGTGCTCATAACATTTTTTTTAAGGGTAATAATGGAATACTAATACAAATGATGGACGGTTACCCCGGTTCACGGACGTTACACTTGGAATCCCATGTCAAACTATTTATCATTGTAACTTATGAAGAAACTTGCATGATCCCATAGAGAGTTCCACAAGTTCTTTACGAATATCGCTCGTATAATTAGAAGTAATCATATACAATTTAGTCTAGACAATGTACTTGCGCTTATTAAATATTTATGGATAGACTTTATTTAGCTTTAAATTTAATAAATAAACTAGAATATATTATTTTATGTGATACTATGTGGTTGAAACAATCGTGCTCATAACGCTTATTGTAAGGGTAGTAATGGAATACAAAAATAAATGACAGACGGTTAGCCCATTTTGCGGAAGAGACACTTGCAATCCCAAGTCTAACTCTTTATCACTGTAATTGATAAAGAACTTGCATGATCTCATTGAGAGTTCCAAATATTCGTTACGAATGACCCTCTTATACTAATAATTAATCATATATAATTTACTCTAGACAATATACTTGCATTTTTTAAAAACTGAAGGACAGGCTGTTATTAGATTTTAATTTCATCAATACCCTGGAATATATAATTTCATGGGATTTTATATGGTGGCAAAAATTGTTCTCATAACAATTTTTGTAAGGGTAATAATGGAATACTAATACAAATAATGGACGGTTACCCCGGTTCACGGACGTTACACTTGGAATCCCATGTCAAACTATTTATCATTGTAACTTATGATGAAACTTGCATGATCCCATAGAGAGTTCCACAAGTTCTTTACGAATATCGCTCGTATAATTAGAAGTAATCATATACAATTTAGTCTAGACAATGTACTTGCGTTTATTAAAAATTTATGGATAGACTTTCTTTAGCTTTAAATTTAATAAATAAACTAGAATATATTATTTTATGTGATACTATGTGGTTGAAACAATCGTGCTCATAACGCTTAATGTAAGGGTAGTAATGGAATACAAAAACAAAAGACAGACGGTTAACCCATTTTGCGGAAGAGACACTTGCAATCCCAAGTCTAACTCTTTATCACTGTAATTGATAAAGAACTGGCATGATCCCATTGAGAGTTCCAAATATTCATTACGAATGACCCTTTTATTCTAATAAGTAATCATATATAATTTACTCTAGACAATATACTTGCATTTTTTAAAAACTGAAGGACAGGCTTTCATTAGATTTTAATTTCATCAAACCCTGGAATATATAATTTCATGGGATTTTATATGGTGGCAAAAATTGTGCTCATAACATTTTTTGTAAGGGTAATAATGGAATACTAATACAAATGATGGACGGTTACCCCGGTTCACGGACGTTACACTTGGAATCCCATGTCAAACTATTTATCATTGTAACTTATGAAGAAACTTGCGTGATCCCATAGAGAGTTCCACAAGTTCTTTACGAATATCGCTCGTATAATTAGAAGTAATCATATACAATTTAGTCTAGACAATGTACTTGCGCTTATTAAACATTTATGGATAGACATTATTTAGCTTTATATTTAATAAATAAACTAGAATATATTATTTTATGTGATACTATGTGGTTGAAATAATCGTGCTCATAACGCTTATTGTAAGGGTAGTAATGGAATACAAAAACAAATGACAGACGGTTAACCCATTTTGCGGACGAGACACTTGCAATCCCAAGTCTAACTCTTTATCACTGTAACTGATAAAGAACTGGCATGATCCCACAGAGAGTTCCAAATATTCGTTATGAATGACCCTCTTATACTAATAAGTAATCATATATAATTTACTCTAGACAATATACTTGCATTTTTTTGGAATTGTAGGACATGCTCTTATTAGATTTTAATTTCATCAAAACCCTAGAATATATAATTTCATGTGATTTTATATGATGGAAACAATTGTGCTCATAACATTATTTGTAAGGGTAATAATGGAATACTAATACAAATGATGGACGGTTACCCCGGTTCACGGACGTTACACTTGGAATCCCATGTCAAACTATTTATCACTGTAACTTATTAAGAAACTTGCATGATCCCATAGAGAGTTCCACAAGTTCTTTACGAATATCGCTCGTATAATTATAAGTAAACATATACAATTTAGTCTAGACAATGTACTTTGCGCTTATTAAACATTTATGGAAAGACTTTCATTAGCTTTAAATTTGATAAATAAACTATAATGTATTATTTCATGTGATACTATGTGGTCGAAACAATCATGCCCATAACGCTTATTGTAAGGGTAGTAATGGAATGCAAAAACAAATAACAGACGGTTAACCCATTTTGCGGACGAGACACTTGCAATCCCAAGTCTAACTCTTTGTCACTGTAACTGATAAAGAACTGGCATGATCCCACAGAGAGTTCCAAATATTCGTTACGAATGACCCTCCTATACTAATAAGTAATCATATATAATTTACTCTAGACAATGTACTTGCATTTTTTAAAAATTGTAGGACATGCTTTTATTAGATTTTAATTCCATCAAAACCCTGGAATATATAATTTCATGTGATTCTATATGGTGGAAACAATTGTGCTCAATACACTTTTTGTAAGGGTAATAATGGAATACTAATACAAATGATGGACGGTTACCCCGGTTCACGGACGTTACACTTGGAATCCCATGTCAAACTATTTATCATTGTAACTTATGAAGAAACTTGCATGATCCCATAGAGAGTTCCACAAGTTCTTTACGAATATCGCTCGTATAATTATAAGTAAACATATACAATTTAGTCTAGACAATGTACTTTGCGCTTATTAAACATTTATGGATAGACTTTCTTTAGCTTTAAATTTAATAAATAACTAAAATATATTATTTCATGTGATACTATGTGGTCGAAACAATCGTGCTCATAACGCTTATTGTAAGGGTAGTAATGGAATACAAAAACAAATGACAGACGGTTAACCCATTTAGCGGACGAGACACTTGCAATCCCAAGTCTAACTCTTTATCACTGTAACTGATAAAGAACTAGTATGATCCCACAGAGAGTTCCAAATATTCGTTACGAATGACCCTCTTATACTAATAAGCAATCATATATAATTTACTCTAGACAATATACTTGCATTTTTTGAAAATTGTAGGACATGCTTTTATTAGATTTTAATTTCATCAAAACCATGGAATATATAATTTCATGTGATTCTGTATGGTGGAAACAATTGTGCTCATAACACTTTTTGTAAGGGTAATAATGGAATACTAATACAAATGATGGACGGTTACCCCGGTTCACGGACGTTACACTTGGAATCCCATGTCAAACTATTTATCACTGTAACTTATGAAGAAACTTGCATGATCCCATAGAGAGTTCTACAAGTTCTTTCCGAATATCGCTCGTATACTTATAAGTAAACATATACAATTTAGTCTAGACAATGTACTTGCGCTTATCAAAAATTTATGGATAGACTTTCTTTAGCTTTAAATTTAATAAATAAACTAGAATATATTATTTCATGTGATACTATGTGGTTGAAACAATCGTGCTCATAACGCTTTTTGTAAGGGTAGTAATGGAATACAAAAACAAATGACAGACAGTTAACCCATTTTGCGGACGAGACGCTTGCAATCCCAAGACTAACTCTTTATCACTATAACTGATAAAGAACTGGCATGAATCCACAAAGAGTTCCAAATATTCGTTACAAATGACCCTCTTATACTAATAAGTAATCATATATAATTTACTCTAGACAATATACTTGCATTTTTTTGAAATTGTAGGACATGCTTTTATTAGATTTTAATTTCAACAAAACCCTGGAATATATAATTTCATGTGATTTTATATGGTGGAACCAATTGTGCTCATAACACTTTTTGTAAGGGTAATAATGGAATACTAATACAAATGATGGACGGTTACCCCGGTTCACGGAAGTTACATTTGGAATCCCATGTCAAACTATTTATCATTGTAACTTATGAAGAAACTTGCATGATCCCATAGAGAGTTCTACAAGTTCTTTACGAATATCGCTCGTGTACTTATAAGTAAACATATACAATTTAGTCTAGACAATGTACTTGCGCTTATTAAAAATTAATGGATAGACTATCTTTAGCTTTAAATTTAATAAATAAACTAGAATATATTATTTCATGTGATACTATGTGGTTGAAACAATCGTGCTCATAACGCTTATTGTAAGGGTAGTAATGGAATACAAAAACAAATGACAGACGGTTAACCCATTTTGCGGACGAGACACTTGCAATCCCAAGACAAACTCTTTATCACTGTAACTGATAAAGAAATGGCATGACTCCAGAGAGAGTTCCAAATATTCGTTACGAATGACCCTCTTATACTAATAAGTAATCATATATAATTTACTCTAGACAATATACTTGCATTTTTTTGAAATTGTAGGACATGCTTTTATTAGATTTTAATTTCAACAAAACCCTGGAATATATGATTTCATGTGATTTTATATGGTGGAACCAATTGTGCTCATAACACTTTTTGTAAGGGTAATAATGGAATACTAATACAAATGATGGACGGTTACCCCAGTTCACAGAAGTTACACTTGGAATCCCATGTCAAACTATTTATCATTGTAACTTATGAAGAAACTTGCATGATCCCATAGAGAGTTCTACAAGTTCTTTACGAATATCGCCCGTGTACTTATAAATAAACATATACAATTTAGTCTAGACAATGTACTTGCGCTTATTAAAAATTTATGGATAGACTTTATTTAGCTTTAAATTTAATAAATAAACTAGAATATATTATATTATGTGATACTATGTGGTTGAAACAATCGTGCTCATAACGCTTATTGTAAGGGTAGTAATGGAATACAAAAACAAATGGCAAACGGTTAACCCATTTTGCGGACGAGACACTTGCAATCCCAAGTCTAACTCTTTATCACTGTAATTGATAAAGAACTGGCATGATCCCACTGAGAGTTCCAAATATTCGTTACGAATGACCCTCTTATACTAATAAGTAATCATATATAATTTACTCTAGACAATATACTTGCATTTTTTAAAAACTGAAGGACAGGCTTTTATTAGATTTTAATTTCATCAAAACCCTGGAATATATAATTTCTTTGGATGTTATATGGTGGAAACAATTGTGCTCATAACATTTTTTTTAAGGGTAATAATGGAATACTAATACAAATGATGGACGGTTACCCCGGTTCACGGACGTTACACTTGGAATCCCATGTCAAACTATTTATCATTGTAACTTATGAAGAAACTTGCATGATCCCATAGAGAGTTCCACAAGTTCTTTACGAATATCGCTCGTATAATTAGAAGTAATCACATACAATTTAGTCTAGACAATGTACTTGCGCTTATTAAATATTTATGGATAGACTTTATTTAGCTTTAAATTTAATAAATAAACTAGAATATATTATTTTATGTGATACTATGTGGTTGAAACAATCGTGCTCATAACGCTTATTGTAAGGGTAGTAATGGAATACAAAAATAAATGACAGACGGTTAACCCATTTTGCGGAAGAGACACTTGCAATCCCAAGTCTAACTCTTTATCACTGTAATTGATAAAGAACTTGCATGATCCCATTGAGAGTTCCAAATATTCGTTACGAATGACCCTCTTATACTAATAAGTAATCATATATAATTTACTCTAGACAATATACTTGCATTTTTTAAAAACTGAAGGACAGGCTGTTATTAGATTTTAATTTCATCAATACCCTGGAATATATAATTTCATGGGATTTTATATGGTGGCAAAAATTGTGCTCATAACAATTTTTGTAAGGGTAATAATGGAATACTAATACAAATGAAGGACGGTTACCCCGGTTCACGGACGTTACACTTGGAATCCCATGTCAAACTATTTATCATTGTAACTTATGAAGAAACTTGCATGATCCCATAGAGAGTTCCACAAGTTCTTTACGAATATCGCTCGTATAATTAGAAGTAATCATATACAATTTAGTCTAGACAATGTACTTGCGCTTATTAAAAATTTATGGATAGACTTTCTTTAGCTTTAAATTTAATAAATAAACTAGAATATATTATTTTATGTGATACTATGTGGTTGAAACAATCGTGCTCATAACGCTTAATGTAAGGGTAGTAATGGAATACAAAAACAAAAGACAGACGGTTAACCCATTTTGCGGAAGAGACACTTGCAATCCCAAGTCTATCTCTTTATCACTGTAATTGATAAAGAACTGGCGTGATCCCATTGAGAGTTCCAAATATTCATTACGAATGACCCTCTTATTCTAATAAGTAATCATATATAATTTACTCTAGACAATATACTTGCATTTTTTAAAAACTGAAGGACAGGCTTTCATTAGATTTTAATTTCATCAAACCCTGGAATATATAATTTCATGGGATTTTATATGGTGGCAAAAATTGTGCTCATAACATTTTTTGTAAGGGTAATAATGGAATACTAATACAAATGATGGACGGTTACCCCGGTTCACGGACGTTACACTTGGAATCCCATGTCAAACTATTTATCATTGTAACTTATGAAGAAACTTGCGTGATCCCATAGAGAGTTCCACAAGTTCTTTACGAATATCGCTCGTATAATTAGAAGTAATCATATACAATTTAGTCTAGACAATGTACTTGCGCTTATTAAAAATTTATGGATAGACTTTATTTAGCTTTATATTTAATAAATAAACTAGAATATATTATTTTATGTGATACTATGTGGTTGAAATAATCGTGCTCATAACGCTTATTGTAAGGGTAGTAATGGAATACAAAAACAAATGACAGACGGTTAACCCATTTTGCGGACGAGACACTTGCAATCCCAAGTCTAACTCTTTATCACTGTAACTGATAAAGAACTGGCATGATCCCACAGAGAGTTCCAAATATTCGTTACGAATGACCCTCTTATACTAATAAGTAATCATATATAATTTACTCTAGACAATATACTTGCATTTTTTTGAAATTGTAGGACATGCTTTTATTAGATTTTAATTTCAACAAAACCCTGGAATATATGATTTCATGTGATTTTATATGGTGGAACCAATTGTGCTCATAACACTTTTTGTAAGGGTAATAATGGAATACTAATACAAATGATGGACGGTTACCCCAGTTCACAGAAGTTACACTTGGAATCCCATGTCAAACTATTTATCATTGTAACTTATGAAGAAACTTGCATGATCCCATAGAGAGTTCCACAAGTTCTTTACGAATATCGCTCGTATAATTAGAAGTAATCATATACAATTTAGTCTAGACAATGTACTTGCGCTTATTAAAAATTTATGGATAGACTTTCTTTAGCTTTAAATTTAATAAATAAACTAGAATATATTATTTTATGTGATACTATGTGGTTGAAACAATCGTGCTCATAACGCTTAATGTAAGGGTAGTAATGGAATACAAAAACAAAAGACAGACGGTTAACCCATTTTGCGGAAGAGACACTTGCAATCCCAAGTCTATCTCTTTATCACTGTAATTGATAAAGAACTGGCGTGATCCCATTGAGAGTTCCAAATATTCATTACGAATGACCCTCTTATTCTAATAAGTAATCATATATAATTTACTCTAGACAATATACTTGCATTTTTTAAAAACTGAAGGACAGGCTTTCATTAGATTTTAATTTCATCAAACCCTGGAATATATAATTTCATGGGATTTTATATGGTGGCAAAAATTGTGCTCATAACATTTTTTGTAAGGGTAATAATGGAATACTAATACAAATGATGGACGGTTACCCCGGTTCACGGACGTTACACTTGGAATCCCATGTCAAACTATTTATCATTGTAACTTATGAAGAAACTTGCGTGATCCCATAGAGAGTTCCACAAGTTCTTTACGAATATCGCTCGTATAATTAGAAGTAATCATATACAATTTAGTCTAGACAATGTACTTGCGCTTATTAAAAATTTATGGATAGACTTTATTTAGCTTTATATTTAATAAATAAACTAGAATATATTATTTTATGTGATACTATGTGGTTGAAATAATCGTGCTCATAACGCTTATTGTAAGGGTAGTAATGGAATACAAAAACAAATGACAGACGGTTAACCCATTTTGCGGACGAGACACTTGCAATCCCAAGTCTAACTCTTTATCACTGTAACTGATAAAGAACTGGCATGATCCCACAGAGAGTTCCAAATATTCGTTACGAATGACCCTCTTATACTAATAAGTAATCATATATAATTTACTCTAGACAATATACTTGCATTTTTTTGAAATTGTAGGACATGCTTTTATTAGATTTTAATTTCAACAAAACCCTGGAATATATGATTTCATGTGATTTTATATGGTGGAACCAATTGTGCTCATAACACTTTTTGTAAGGGTAATAATGGAATACTAATACAAATGATGGACGGTTACCCCAGTTCACAGAAGTTACACTTGGAATCCCATGTCAAACTATTTATCATTGTAACTTATGAAGAAACTTGCATGATCCCATAGAGAGTTCTACAAGTTCTTTACGAATATCGCCCGTGTACTTATAAGTAAACATATACAATTTAGTCTAGACAATGTACTTGCGCTTATTAAAAATTTATGGATAGACTTTATTTAGCTTTAAATTTAATAAATAAACTAGAATATATTATATTATGTGATACTATGTGGTTGAAACAATCGTGCTCATAACGCTTATTGTAAGGGTAGTAATGGAATACAAAAACAAATGGCAAACGGTTAACCCATTTTGCGGACGAGACACTTGCAATCCCAAGTCTAACTCTTTATCACTGTAATTGATAAAGAACTGGCATGATCCCACTGAGAGTTCCAAATATTCGTTACGAATGACCCTCTTATACTAATAAGTAATCATATATAATTTACTCTAGACAATATACTTGCATTTTTTAAAAACTGAAGGACAGGCTTTTATTAGATTTTAATTTCATCAAAACCCTGGAATATATAATTTCTTTGGATGTTATATGGTGGAAACAATTGTGCTCATAACATTTTTTTTAAGGGTAATAATGGAATACTAATACAAATGATGGACGGTTACCCCGGTTCACGGACGTTACACTTGGAATCCCATGTCAAACTATTTATCATTGTAACTTATGAAGAAACTTGCATGATCCCATAGAGAGTTCCACAAGTTCTTTACGAATATCGCTCGTATAATTAGAAGTAATCACATACAATTTAGTCTAGACAATGTACTTGCGCTTATTAAATATTTATGGATAGACTTTATTTAGCTTTAAATTTAATAAATAAACTAGAATATATTATTTTATGTGATACTATGTGGTTGAAACAATCGTGCTCATAACGCTTATTGTAAGGGTAGTAATGGAATACAAAAATAAATGACAGACGGTTAACCCATTTTGCGGAAGAGACACTTGCAATCCCAAGTCTAACTCTTTATCACTGTAATTGATAAAGAACTTGCATGATCCCATTGAGAGTTCCAAATATTCGTTACGAATGACCCTCTTATACTAATAAGTAATCATATATAATTTACTCTAGACAATATACTTGCATTTTTTAAAAACTGAAGGACAGGCTGTTATTAGATTTTAATTTCATCAATACCCTGGAATATATAATTTCATGGGATTTTATATGGTGGCAAAAATTGTGCTCATAACAATTTTTGTAAGGGTAATAATGGAATACTAATACAAATGAAGGACGGTTACCCCGGTTCACGGACGTTACACTTGGAATCCCATGTCAAACTATTTATCATTGTAACTTATGAAGAAACTTGCATGATCCCATAGAGAGTTCCACAAGTTCTTTACGAATATCGCTCGTATAATTAGAAGTAATCATATACAATTTAGTCTAGACAATGTACTTGCGCTTATTAAAAATTTATGGATAGACTTTCTTTAGCTTTAAATTTAATAAATAAACTAGAATATATTATTTTATGTGATACTATGTGGTTGAAACAATCGTGCTCATAACGCTTAATGTAAGGGTAGTAATGGAATACAAAAACAAAAGACAGACGGTTAACCCATTTTGCGGAAGAGACACTTGCAATCCCAAGTCTATCTCTTTATCACTGTAATTGATAAAGAACTGGCGTGATCCCATTGAGAGTTCCAAATATTCATTACGAATGACCCTCTTATTCTAATAAGTAATCATATATAATTTACTCTAGACAATATACTTGCATTTTTTAAAAACTGAAGGACAGGCTTTCATTAGATTTTAATTTCATCAAACCCTGGAATATATAATTTCATGGGATTTTATATGGTGGCAAAAATTGTGCTCATAACATTTTTTGTAAGGGTAATAATGGAATACTAATACAAATGATGGACGGTTACCCCGGTTCACGGACGTTACACTTGGAATCCCATGTCAAACTATTTATCATTGTAACTTATGAAGAAACTTGCGTGATCCCATAGAGAGTTCCACAAGTTCTTTACGAATATCGCTCGTATAATTAGAAGTAATCATATACAATTTAGTCTAGACAATGTACTTGCGCTTATTAAAAATTTATGGATAGACTTTATTTAGCTTTATATTTAATAAATAAACTAGAATATATTATTTTATGTGATACTATGTGGTTGAAATAATCGTGCTCATAACGCTTATTGTAAGGGTAGTAATGGAATACAAAAACAAATGACAGACGGTTAACCCATTTTGCGGACGAGACACTTGCAATCCCAAGTCTAACTCTTTATCACTGTAACTGATAAAGAACTGGCATGATCCCACAGAGAGTTCCAAATATTCGTTATGAATGACCCTCTTATACTAATAAGTAATCATATATAATTTACTCTAGACAATATACTTGCATTTTTTTGGAATTGTAGGACATGCTCTTATTAGATTTTAATTTCATCAAAACCCTAGAATATATAATTTCATGTGATTTTATATGATGGAAACAATTGTGCTCATAACATTATTTGTAAGGGTAATAATGGAATACTAATACAAATGATGGACGGTTACCCCGGTTCACGGACGTTACACTTGGAATCCCATGTCAAACTATTTATCACTGTAACTTATGAAGAAACTTGCATGATCCCATAGAGAGTTCCACAAGTTCTTTACGAATATCGCTCGTATAATTATAAGTAAACATATACAATTTAGTCTAGACAATGTACTTTGCGCTTATTAAACATTTATGGATAGACTTTCTTTAGCTTTAAATTTAATAAATAAACTATAATGTATTATTTCATGTGATACTATGTGGTCGAAACAATCGTGCCCATAACGCTTATTGTAAGGGTAGTAATGGAATGCAAAAACAAATAACAGACGGTTAACCCATTTTGCGGACGAGACACTTGCAATCCCAAGTCTAACTCTTTATCACTGTAACTGATAAAGAACTGGCATGATCCCAAAGAGAGTTCCAAATATTCGTTACGAATGACCCTCTTATACTAATAAGTAATCATATATAATTACTCTAGACAATATACTTGCATTTTAAAAAAATTGTAGGACATGCTTTTATTAGATTTTAATTCCATCAAAACCCTGGAATATATAATTTCATGTGATTCTATATGGTGGAAGCAATTGTGCTCATAACACTTTTTGTAAGGGTAATAATGGAATACTAATACAAAAGATGGACGGTTACCCCGGTTCACGGACGTTACACTTGGAATCCCATGTCAAACTATTTATCAATGTAACTTATGAAGAAACTTGCATGATCCCATAGAGAGTTCCACAAGTTCTTTATGAATATCGCTCGTATAATTATAAGTAAACATATACAAGTTAATCTAGACAATGTACTTTGCGCTTATTAAACATTTATGGATAGACTTTCTTTAGCTTTAAATTTAATAAATAAAATATAATGTATTATTTCATGTGATACTAAGTGGTAGAAACAATTGTGCCCATAACGCTTATTGTAAGGGTAGTAATGGAATACAAAAACAAATGACAGACGGTTAACCCATTTTGTGGACGAGACACTTGCAATCCCAAGTCTAACTCTTTATCACTGTAATTGATAAAGAACTGGCATGATCTCACAGAGAGTTCCAAATATTCGTTACGAATGACCCTCTTATACTAATAAGTAATCATATATAATTTACTCTAGACAATATGCTTGAATTTTTTTTGAAATTGAAGGACAGGCTTTTATTAGATTTTAATTTCATCAAAACCCTAGAATATATAATTTCATGTGATTTTATATGATGGAAACAATTGTGCTCATAACATTATTTGTAAGGGTAATAATGGAATACTAATACAAATGATTGACGGTTACCCCGGTTCACGGACGTTACACTTGGAATCCCATGTCAAACTATTTATCACTGTAACTTATGAAGAAACTTGCATGATCCCATAGAGAGTTCCACAAGTTCTTTATGAATATCGCTCGTATAATTATAAGTAAACATATACAATTTAATCTAGACAATGTACTTTGCGCTTATTAAACATTTATGGATAGACTTTCTTTAGCTTTAAATTTGATAAATAAACTATAATGTATTATTTCATGTGATACTATGTGGTCGAAACAATCGTGCCCATAACGCTTATTGTAAGGGTAGTAATGGAATGCAAAAACAAATAACAGACGGTTAACCCATTTTGCGGACGAAACACTTGCAATCCCAAGTCTAACTCTTTATCACTGTAACTGATAAAGAACACGCATGATCCCACAGAGAGTTCCAAATATTCGTTACGAATGACCCTCTTATACTAATAAGTAATCATATATAATTGACTCTAGACAATATACTTGCATTTTAAAAAAATTGTAGGACATGCTTTTATTAGATTTTAATTCCATCAAAACCCTGGAATATATAATTTCATGTGATTCTATATGGTGGAACCAATTGTGCTCATAACACTTTTTGTAAGGGTAATAATGGAATACTAATACAAAAGATGGACGGTTACCCCGGTTCACGGACGTTACACTTGGAATCCCATGTCAAACTATTTATCAATGTAACTTATGAAGAAACTTGCATGATCCCATACAGAGTTCTACAAGTTCTTTACGAATATCGCTCGTGTACTTATAAGTAAACATATACAATTTAGTCTAGACAGTGTACTTGCGCTTATCAAAAATTTTTGGATAGACATTCTTTAGCTTTAAATTTCATAAATAAACTAGAATATATTATTTCATGTGATTCTATGTGGTTGAAACAATCGTGCTCATAACGCTTATTGTAAGGGTAGTAATGGAATACAAAAACAAATGACAGACGGTTAACCCATTTTGCGGACGAGACACTTGCAATCCCAAGTCTAACTCTTTATCACTGTAATTGATAAAGAACTGGCATGATCTCACAGAGAGTTCCAAATATTCGTTATGAATGACCCTCTTATACTAATAAGTAATCATATATAATTTACTCTAGACAATATACTTGCATTTTTTTTGAAATTGAAGGACAGGCTTTTATTAGATTTTAATTTCATCAAAACCCTGGAATATATAATTTCATGTGATTTTATATGGTGGAAACAATTGTGCTCATAACATTTTTTGTAAGGGTAATAATGGAATACTAATACAAGTGATGGACGGTTACCCCGGTTCACGGACGTTACACTTGGAATCCCATGTCAAACTATTTATCATTGTAACTTATGAAGAAACTTGCATGATCCCATAGAGAGTTCCACAAGTTCTTTACGAATATCGCTCGTATAATTATAAGTAAACATATACAATTTAGTCTAGACTATGTACTTTGCGCTTATTAATCATTTATGGATAGACTTTCTTTAGCTTTAAATTTAATAAATAAACTATAATGTATTATTTCATGTGATACTACGTGGTCAAAACAATCGTGCCCATAACGCTTATTGTAAGGGTAGTAATGGAATGCAAAAACAAATAACAGACGGTTAACCCATTTTGCGGACGAGACACTTGCAATCCCAAGTCTAACTCTTTATCACTGTAACTGATAAAGAACTGGCATGATCCCACAGAGAGTTCCAAATATTCGTTACGAATGACACTCTTATACTAATAAGTAATCATATATAATTTACTCTAGACAATATACTTGCATTTTTTTGAAATTGTAGGACATGCTTTTATCAGATTTTAATTCCATCAAAACCCTGGAATATATAATTTCATGTGATTCTATATGGTGGAACCAATTGTGCTCATAACACTTTTTGTAAGGGTAATAATGGAATACTAATACAAAAGATGGACGGTTACCCCGGTTCACGGACGTTACACTTGGAATCCCATGTCAAACTATTTATCAATGTAACTTATGAAGAAACTTGCATGATCCCATACAGAGTTCTACAAGTTCTTTACGAATATCGCTCGTGTACTTATAAGTAAACATATACAATTTAGTCTAGACAGTGTACTTGCGCTTATCAAAAATTTTTGGATAGACATTCTTTAGCTTTAAATTTAATAAATAAACTAGAATATATTATTTCATGTGATTCTATGTGGTTGAAACAATCGTGCTCATAACGCTTATTGTAAGGGTAGTAATGGAATACAAAAACAAATGACAGACGGTTAACCCATTTTGCGGACGAGACACTTGCAATCCCAAGTCTAACTCTTTATCACTGTAATTGATAAAGAACTGGCATGATCTCACAGAGAGTTCCAAATATTCGTTACGAATGACCCTCTTATACTAATAAGTAATCATATATAATTTACTCTAGACAATATACTTGAATTTTTTTTGAAATTGAAGGACAGGCTTTTATTAGATTTTAATTTCATCAAAACCCTGGAATATATAATTTCATGTGATTTTATATGGTGGAAACAATTGTGCTCATAACATTTTTTGTAAGGGTAATAATGGAATACTAATACAAGTGATGGACGGTTACCCCGGTTCACGGACGTTACACTTGGAATCCCATGTCAAACTATTTATCACTGTAACTCATGAAGAAACTTGCATGATCCCATAGAGAGTTCCACAAGTTCTTTATGAATATCGCTCGTATAATTATAAGTAAACATATACAATTTAATCTAGACAATGTACTTTGCGCTTATTAAACATTTATGGATAGACTTTCTTTAGCTTTAAATTTGATAAATAAACTATAATGTATTATTTCATGTGATACTATGTGGTCGAAACAATCGTGCCCATAACGCTTATTGTAAGGGTAGTAATGGAATGCAAAAACAAATAACAGACGGTTAACCCATTTTGCGGACGAGACACTTGCAATCCCAAGTCTAACTCTTTGTCACTGTAACTGATAAAGAACTGGCATGATCCCACAGAGAGTTACAAATATTCGTTACGAATGACCCTCCTATACTAATAAGTAATCATATATAATTTACTCTAGACAATGTACTTGCATTTTTTAAAAATTGTAGGACATGCTTTTATTAGATTTTAATTCCATCAAAACCCTGGAATATATAATTTCATGTGATTCTATATGGTGGAAACAATTGTGCTCATTACACTTTTTGTAAGGGTAATAATGGAATACTAATACAAATGATGGACGGTTACCCCGGTTCACGGACGTTACACTTGGAATCCCATGTCAAACTATTTATCACTGTAACTTGTGAAGAAACTTGCATGATCCCATAGAGAGTTCCACAAGTTCTTTACGAATATCGCTCGTATAATTATAAGTAAACATATACAATTTAATCTAGACAATGTACTTTGCGCTTATTAAACATTTCTGGATAGACTTTCTTTAGCTTTAAATTTAATAAATAAACTATAATGTATTATTTCATGTGATACTATGTGGTCGAAACAATCGTGCCCATAACGCTTATTGTAAGGGTAGTAATGGAATGCAAAAACAAATAACAGACGGTTAACCCATTTTGCGGACGAGACACTTGCAATCCCAAGTCTAACTCTTTATCACTGTAACTGATAAAGAACTGGCATGATCCCACAGAGAGATCCAAATATTCGTTACGAATGACCCTCTTATACTAATAAGTAATCATATATAATTTACTCTAGACAATATACTTGCATTTTTTTGAAATTGTAGGACATGCTTTTATCAGATTTTAATTCCATCAAAACCCTGGAATATATAATTTCATGTGATTCTATATGGTGGAACCAATTGTGCTCATAACACTTTTTGTAAGGGTAATAATGGAATACTAATACAAATGATGGACGGTTACCCCGGTTCACGGACGTTACACTTGGAATCCCATGTCAAACTATTTATCATTGTAACTTATGAAGAAACTTGCATGATCCCGTAGAGAGTTCTCCAAGTTCTTTACGAATATCGCTCGTGTACTTATAAGTAAACATATACAATGTAGTCTAGACAATGTACTTGCGCTTATCAAAATTTTTTGGATAGGCTTTCTTTAGCTTTAAATTTAATAAATAAACTAGAATATATTATTTCATGTGATTCTATGTGGTTGAAACAATCGTGCTCATAACGCTTATTGTAAGGGTAGTAATGGAATAATAAAAACAAATGACAGACGGTTAACCCATTTTGCGGACGAGACACTTGCAATCCCAAGTCTAACTCTTTATCACTGTAATTGATAAAGAACTGGCATGATCTCACAGAGAGTTCCAAATATTCGTTACGAATGACCCTCTTATACTAATAAGTAATCATATATAATTTACTCTAGACAATATACTTGCATTTTTTTGAAATTGTAGGACACGCTTTTATTAGATTTTAATTTCATCAAAACCCTCGAATATATAATTTCATGTGATTCTATATGGTGGAACCAATTGTGCTCATAACACTTTTTGTAAGGGTAATAATGGAATACTAATACAAAAGATGGACGGTTACCCCGGTTCACGGACGTTACACTTGGAATCCCATGTCAAACTATGTATCAATGTAACTTATGAAGAAACTTGCATGATCCCATACAGAGTTCTACAAGTTCTTTACGAATATCGCTCGTGTACTTATAAGTAAACATATACAATTTAGTCTAGACAACGTACTTGCGCTTATTAAAAATTTTTGGATAGACTTTCTTTAGCTTTAAATTTAATAAATAAACTAGAATATATTATTTCATGTGATTCTATGTGGTTGAAACAATCGTGCTCATAACGCTTATTGTAAGGGTAGTAATGGAATACAAAAACAAATGACAGACGGTTAACCCATTTTGCGGACGAGACACTTGCAATCCCATGTCTAACTCTTTATCACTGTAATTGATAAAGATCTGGCATGATCTCACAGAGAGTTCCAAATATTCGTTACGAATGACCCTCTTATACTAATAAGTAATCATATATAATTTACTCTAGACAATATACTTGCATTTTTAAAAAATTGTAGGACATGCTTTTATTAGATTTTAATTTCATCAAAACCCTGGAATATATAATTTCATGTGATTTTATATGGTGGAAACAATTGTGCTCGTAACATTTTTTGTAAGGGTAATAATGGAATACTAATACAAGTGATGGACGGTTACCCCGGTTCACGGACGTTACACTTGGAATCCCATGTCAAACTATTTATCACTGTAACTTATGAAGAAACTTGCATGATCCCATAGAGAGTTCCACAAGTTCTTTATGAATATCGCTCGTATAATTATAAGTAAACATATACAATTTAATCTAGACAATGTACTTTGCGCTTATTAAACATTTCTGGATAGACTTTCTTTAGCTTTAAATTTAATAAATAAACTATAATGTATTATTTCATGTGATACTATGTGGTCGAAACAATCGTGCCAATAACGCTTATTGTAAGGGTAGTAATGGAATGCAAAAACAAATAACAGACGGTTAACCCATTTTGCGGACGAGACACTTGCAATCCCAAGTCTAACTCTTTATCACTGTAACTGATAAAGAACTGGCATGATCCCACAGAGAGTTCCAAATATTCGTTACGAATGACCCTCTTATACTAATAAGTAATCATATATAATTTACTCTAGACAATATACTTGCATTTTTTTGAAATTGTAGGACATGCTTTTATCATATTTTAATTCCATCAAAACCCTGGAATATATAATTTCATGTGATTCTATATGGTGGAACCAATTGTGCTCATAACACATTTTGTAAGGGTAATAATGGAATACTAATACAAATGATGGACGGTTACCCCGGTTCACGGACGTTACACTTGGAATCCCATGTCAAACTATTTATCATTGTAACTTATGAAGAAACTTGCATGATCCCATAGAGAGTTCTCCAAGCTCTTTACGAATATCGCTTGTGTACTTATAAGTAAACATATACAATTTAGTCTAGACAATGTACTTGCGCTTATCAAAAATTTTTGGATAGACTTTCTTTAGCTTTAAATTTAATAAATAAACTAGAATATATTATTTCATGTGATTCTATGTGGTTGAAACAATCGTGCTCATAACGCATATTGTAAGGGTAGTAATGGAATACAAAAACAAATGACAGACGGTTAACCCATTTTGCGGACGAGACACTTGCAATCCCAAGTCTAACTCTTTATCACTGTAATTGATAAAGAAATGGCATGATCCCATTGAGAGTTCCAAATATTCATTACGAATGACCCTCTTATTCTAATAAGTAATCATATATAATTTACTCTAGACAATATAGTTGCATTTTTTAAAAACTGAAGGACAGGCTTTCATTAGATTTTAATTTCATCAAACCCTGGAATATATAATTTCATGTGATTTTATATGGTGGAAACAATTGTGCTCATAACATTTTTTGTAAGGGTAAGAATGGAATACTAATACAAGTGATGGACGGTTACCCCGGTTCACGGACGTTACACTTGGAATCCCATGTCAAACTATTTATCACTGTAACTTATGAAGAAACTTGCATGATCCCACAGAGAGTTCCACAAGTTTTTTATGAATATCGCTCGTATAATTATAAGTAAACATATACAATTTAATCTAGACAATGTACTTTGCGCTTATTAAACATTTATGGATAGACTTTCTTTAGCTTTATATTTGATAAATAAACTATAATGTATTATTTCATGTGATACTATGTGGTCGAAACAATCGTGCCCATAACACTTATTGTAAGGGTAGTAATGGAATGCAAAAACAAATAACAGACGGTTAACCCATTTTGCGGACGAGACACTTGCAATCCCAAGTCTAACTCTTTATCTCTGTAACTGATAAAGAACTGGCATGATCCCACAGAGAGTTCCAAATATTCGTTACGAATGACACTCCTATACTAATAAGTAGTCATATATAATTTACTCTAGACAATGTACTTGCATTTTTTAAAAATTGTAGGACATGCTTTTATTAGATTTTAATTCCATCAAAACCCTGGAATATATAATTTCATGTGATTCTATATGGTGGAAACAATTGTGCTCATAACACTTTTTGTAAGGGTAATAATGGAATACTAATACAAATGATGGACGGTTACCCCGGTTCACAGACGTTACACTTGGAATCCCATGTCAAACTATTTATCACTGTAACTTATGAAGAAACTTGCATGATCTCATAGAGAGTTCCACAAGTTCTTTATGAATATCGCTCGTATAATTATAAGTAAACATATACAAGTTAATCTAGACAATGTACTTTGCGCTTATTAAACATTTATGGATAGACTTTCTTTAGCTTTAAATTTAATAAATAAAATATAATGTATTATTTCATGTGATACTAAGTGGTAGAAACAATTGTGCCCATAACGCTTATTGTAAGGGTAGTAATGGAATACAAAAACAAATGACAGACGGTTAACCCATTTTGTGGACGAGACACTTGCAATCCCAAGTCTAACTCTTTATCACTGTAATTGATAAAGAACTGGCATGATCTCACAGAGAGTTCCAAATATTCGTTACGAATGACCCTCTTATACTAATAAGTAATCATATATAATTTACTCCAGACAATATACTTGCATTTTTAAAAACTTGTAGGACATGCTTTTATTAGATTTTAATTCCATCAAAACCCTGGAATATATAATTTCATGTGATTCTATATGGTGGAAACAATTGTGCTCATTACACTTTTTGTAAGGGTAATAATGGAATACTAATACAAATGATGGACGGTTACCCCGGTTCACGGACGTTACACTTGGAATCCCATGTCAAACTATTTATCACTGTAACTTATGAAGAAACTTGCATGATCCCATAGAGAGTTCCACAAGTTCTTTATGAATATCGCTCGTATAATTATAAGTAAACATATACAATTTAATCTAGACAATGTACTTTGCGCTTATTAAACATTTCTGGATAGACTTTCTTTAGCTTTAAATTTAATAAATAAACTATAATGTATTATTTCATGTGATACTATGTGGTCGAAACAATCGTGCCAATAACGCTTATTGTAAGGGTAGTAATGGAATGCAAAAACAAATAACAGACGGTTAACCCACTTTGCGGACGAGACACTTGCAATCCCAAGTCTAACTCTTTATCACTGTAACTGATAAAGAACAGGCATGATCCCACAGAGAGTTCCAAATATTCGTTACGAATGACCCTCTTATACTAATAAGTAATCATATGTAATTTACTCTAGACAATATACTTGCATTTTTTTGAAATTGTAGGACATGCTTTTATCGTATTTTAATTCCATCAAAACCCTGGAATATATAATTTCATGTGATTCTATATGGTGGAACCAATTGTGCTCATAACACATTTTGTAAGGGTAATAATGGAATACTAATACAAATGATGGACGGTTACCCCGGTTCACGGACGTTACACTTGGAATCCCATGTCAAACTATTTATCATTGTAACTTATGAAGAAACTTGCATGATCCCATAGAGAGTTCTCCAAGCTCTTTACGAATATCGCTCGTGTACTTATAAGTAAACATATACAATTTAGTCTGGACAATGTACTTGCGCTTATCAAAAATTTTTGGATAGACTTTCTTTAGCTTTAAATTTAATAAATAAACTAGAATATATTATTTCATGTGATTCTATGTGGTTGAAACAATCGTGCTCATAACGCTTATTGTAAGGGTAGTAATGGAATACAAAAACAAATGACAGACGGTTAACCCATTTTGCGGACGAGACACTTGCAATCCCAAGTCTAACTCTTTATCACTGTAATTGATAAAGAACTGGCATGATCTCACAGAGAGTTCCAAATATTCGTTACGAATGACCCTCTTATACTAATAAGTAATCATATATAATTTACTCTAGACAATATACTTGAATTTTTTTTGAAATTGAAGGACAGGCTTTTATTAGATTTTAATTTCATCAAAACCCTGGAATATATAATTTCATGTGATTTTATATGGTGGAAACAATTGTGCTCATAACATTTTTTGTAAGGGTAATAATGGAATACTAATACAAGTGATGGACGGTTACCCCGGTTCACGGACGTTACACTTGGAATCCCATGTCAAACTATTTATCACTGTAACTCATGAAGAAACTTGCATGATCCCATAGAGAGTTCCACAAGTTCTTTATGAATATCGCTCGTATAATTATAAGTAAACATATACAATTTAATCTAGACAATGTACTTTGCGCTTATTAAACATTTATGGATAGACTTTCTTTAGCTTTAAATTTGATAAATAAACTATAATGTATTATTTCATGTGATACTATGTGGTCGAAACAATCGTGCCCATAACGCTTATTGTAAGGGTAGTAATGGAATGCAAAAACAAATAACAGACGGTTAACCCATTTTGCGGACGAGACACTTGCAATCCCAAGTCTAACTCTTTGTCACTGTAACTGATAAAGAACTGGCATGATCCCACAGAGAGTTACAAATATTCGTTACGAATGACCCTCCTATACTAATAAGTAATCATATATAATTTACTCTAGACAATGTACTTGCATTTTTTAAAAATTGTAGGACATGCTTTTATTAGATTTTAATTCCATCAAAACCCTGGAATATATAATTTCATGTGATTCTATATGGTGGAAACAATTGTGCTCATTACACTTTTTGTAAGGGTAATAATGGAATACTAATACAAATGATGGACGGTTACCCCGGTTCACGGACGTTACACTTGGAATCCCATGTCAAACTATTTATCACTGTAACTTGTGAAGAAACTTGCATGATCCCATAGAGAGTTCCACAAGTTCTTTACGAATATCGCTCGTATAATTATAAGTAAACATATACAATTTAATCTAGACAATGTACTTTGCGCTTATTAAACATTTCTGGATAGACTTTCTTTAGCTTTAAATTTAATAAATAAACTATAATGTATTATTTCATGTGATACTATGTGGTCGAAACAATCGTGCCCATAACGCTTATTGTAAGGGTAGTAATGGAATGCAAAAACAAATAACAGACGGTTAACCCATTTTGCGGACGAGACACTTGCAATCCCAAGTCTAACTCTTTATCACTGTAACTGATAAAGAACTGGCATGATCCCACAGAGAGATCCAAATATTCGTTACGAATGACCCTCTTATACTAATAAGTAATCATATATAATTTACTCTAGACAATATACTTGCATTTTTTTGAAATTGTAGGACATGCTTTTATCAGATTTTAATTCCATCAAAACCCTGGAATATATAATTTCATGTGATTCTATATGGTGGAACCAATTGTGCTCATAACACTTTTTGTAAGGGTAATAATGGAATACTAATACAAATGATGGACGGTTACCCCGGTTCACGGACGTTACACTTGGAATCCCATGTCAAACTATTTATCATTGTAACTTATGAAGAAACTTGCATGATCCCGTAGAGAGTTCTCCAAGTTCTTTACGAATATCGCTCGTGTACTTATAAGTAAACATATACAATGTAGTCTAGACAATGTACTTGCGCTTATCAAAATTTTTTGGATAGGCTTTCTTTAGCTTTAAATTTAATAAATAAACTAGAATATATTATTTCATGTGATTCTATGTGGTTGAAACAATCGTGCTCATAACGCTTATTGTAAGGGTAGTAATGGAATAATAAAAACAAATGACAGACGGTTAACCCATTTTGCGGACGAGACACTTGCAATCCCAAGTCTAACTCTTTATCACTGTAATTGATAAAGAACTGGCATGATCTCACAGAGAGTTCCAAATATTCGTTACGAATGACCCTCTTATACTAATAAGTAATCATATATAATTTACTCTAGACAATATACTTGCATTTTTTTGAAATTGTAGGACACGCTTTTATTAGATTTTAATTTCATCAAAACCCTCGAATATATAATTTCATGTGATTCTATATGGTGGAACCAATTGTGCTCATAACACTTTTTGTAAGGGTAATAATGGAATACTAATACAAAAGATGGACGGTTACCCCGGTTCACGGACGTTACACTTGGAATCCCATGTCAAACTATGTATCAATGTAACTTATGAAGAAACTTGCATGATCCCATACAGAGTTCTACAAGTTCTTTACGAATATCGCTCGTGTACTTATAAGTAAACATATACAATTTAGTCTAGACAACGTACTTGCGCTTATTAAAAATTTTTGGATAGACTTTCTTTAGCTTTAAATTTAATAAATAAACTAGAATATATTATTTCATGTGATTCTATGTGGTTGAAACAATCGTGCTCATAACGCTTATTGTAAGGGTAGTAATGGAATACAAAAACAAATGACAGACGGTTAACCCATTTTGCGGACGAGACACTTGCAATCCCATGTCTAACTCTTTATCACTGTAATTGATAAAGATCTGGCATGATCTCACAGAGAGTTCCAAATATTCGTTACGAATGACCCTCTTATACTAATAAGTAATCATATATAATTTACTCTAGACAATATACTTGCATTTTTAAAAAATTGTAGGACATGCTTTTATTAGATTTTAATTTCATCAAAACCCTGGAATATATAATTTCATGTGATTTTATATGGTGGAAACAATTGTGCTCGTAACATTTTTTGTAAGGGTAATAATGGAATACTAATACAAGTGATGGACGGTTACCCCGGTTCACGGACGTTACACTTGGAATCCCATGTCAAACTATTTATCACTGTAACTTATGAAGAAACTTGCATGATCCCATAGAGAGTTCCACAAGTTCTTTATGAATATCGCTCGTATAATTATAAGTAAACATATACAATTTAATCTAGACAATGTACTTTGCGCTTATTAAACATTTCTGGATAGACTTTCTTTAGCTTTAAATTTAATAAATAAACTATAATGTATTATTTCATGTGATACTATGTGGTCGAAACAATCGTGCCAATAACGCTTATTGTAAGGGTAGTAATGGAATGCAAAAACAAATAACAGACGGTTAACCCATTTTGCGGACGAGACACTTGCAATCCCAAGTCTAACTCTTTATCACTGTAACTGATAAAGAACTGGCATGATCCCACAGAGAGTTCCAAATATTCGTTACGAATGACCCTCTTATACTAATAAGTAATCATATATAATTTACTCTAGACAATATACTTGCATTTTTTTGAAATTGTAGGACATGCTTTTATCATATTTTAATTCCATCAAAACCCTGGAATATATAATTTCATGTGATTCTATATGGTGGAACCAATTGTGCTCATAACACATTTTGTAAGGGTAATAATGGAATACTAATACAAATGATGGACGGTTACCCCGGTTCACGGACGTTACACTTGGAATCCCATGTCAAACTATTTATCATTGTAACTTATGAAGAAACTTGCATGATCCCATAGAGAGTTCTCCAAGCTCTTTACGAATATCGCTTGTGTACTTATAAGTAAACATATACAATTTAGTCTAGACAATGTACTTGCGCTTATCAAAAATTTTTGGATAGACTTTCTTTAGCTTTAAATTTAATAAATAAACTAGAATATATTATTTCATGTGATTCTATGTGGTTGAAACAATCGTGCTCATAACGCATATTGTAAGGGTAGTAATGGAATACAAAAACAAATGACAGACGGTTAACCCATTTTGCGGACGAGACACTTGCAATCCCAAGTCTAACTCTTTATCACTGTAATTGATAAAGAAATGGCATGATCCCATTGAGAGTTCCAAATATTCATTACGAATGACCCTCTTATTCTAATAAGTAATCATATATAATTTACTCTAGACAATATAGTTGCATTTTTTAAAAACTGAAGGACAGGCTTTCATTAGATTTTAATTTCATCAAACCCTGGAATATATAATTTCATGTGATTTTATATGGTGGAAACAATTGTGCTCATAACATTTTTTGTAAGGGTAAGAATGGAATACTAATACAAGTGATGGACGGTTACCCCGGTTCACGGACGTTACACTTGGAATCCCATGTCAAACTATTTATCACTGTAACTTATGAAGAAACTTGCATGATCCCACAGAGAGTTCCACAAGTTTTTTATGAATATCGCTCGTATAATTATAAGTAAACATATACAATTTAATCTAGACAATGTACTTTGCGCTTATTAAACATTTATGGATAGACTTTCTTTAGCTTTATATTTGATAAATAAACTATAATGTATTATTTCATGTGATACTATGTGGTCGAAACAATCGTGCCCATAACACTTATTGTAAGGGTAGTAATGGAATGCAAAAACAAATAACAGACGGTTAACCCATTTTGCGGACGAGACACTTGCAATCCCAAGTCTAACTCTTTATCTCTGTAACTGATAAAGAACTGGCATGATCCCACAGAGAGTTCCAAATATTCGTTACGAATGACACTCCTATACTAATAAGTAGTCATATATAATTTACTCTAGACAATGTACTTGCATTTTTTAAAAATTGTAGGACATGCTTTTATTAGATTTTAATTCCATCAAAACCCTGGAATATATAATTTCATGTGATTCTATATGGTGGAAACAATTGTGCTCATAACACTTTTTGTAAGGGTAATAATGGAATACTAATACAAATGATGGACGGTTACCCCGGTTCACAGACGTTACACTTGGAATCCCATGTCAAACTATTTATCACTGTAACTTATGAAGAAACTTGCATGATCTCATAGAGAGTTCCACAAGTTCTTTATGAATATCGCTCGTATAATTATAAGTAAACATATACAAGTTAATCTAGACAATGTACTTTGCGCTTATTAAACATTTATGGATAGACTTTCTTTAGCTTTAAATTTAATAAATAAAATATAATGTATTATTTCATGTGATACTAAGTGGTAGAAACAATTGTGCCCATAACGCTTATTGTAAGGGTAGTAATGGAATACAAAAACAAATGACAGACGGTTAACCCATTTTGTGGACGAGACACTTGCAATCCCAAGTCTAACTCTTTATCACTGTAATTGATAAAGAACTGGCATGATCTCACAGAGAGTTCCAAATATTCGTTACGAATGACCCTCTTATACTAATAAGTAATCATATATAATTTACTCCAGACAATATACTTGCATTTTTAAAAACTTGTAGGACATGCTTTTATTAGATTTTAATTCCATCAAAACCCTGGAATATATAATTTCATGTGATTCTATATGGTGGAAACAATTGTGCTCATTACACTTTTTGTAAGGGTAATAATGGAATACTAATACAAATGATGGACGGTTACCCCGGTTCACGGACGTTACACTTGGAATCCCATGTCAAACTATTTATCACTGTAACTTATGAAGAAACTTGCATGATCCCATAGAGAGTTCCACAAGTTCTTTATGAATATCGCTCGTATAATTATAAGTAAACATATACAATTTAATCTAGACAATGTACTTTGCGCTTATTAAACATTTCTGGATAGACTTTCTTTAGCTTTAAATTTAATAAATAAACTATAATGTATTATTTCATGTGATACTATGTGGTCGAAACAATCGTGCCAATAACGCTTATTGTAAGGGTAGTAATGGAATGCAAAAACAAATAACAGACGGTTAACCCACTTTGCGGACGAGACACTTGCAATCCCAAGTCTAACTCTTTATCACTGTAACTGATAAAGAACAGGCATGATCCCACAGAGAGTTCCAAATATTCGTTACGAATGACCCTCTTATACTAATAAGTAATCATATGTAATTTACTCTAGACAATATACTTGCATTTTTTTGAAATTGTAGGACATGCTTTTATCGTATTTTAATTCCATCAAAACCCTGGAATATATAATTTCATGTGATTCTATATGGTGGAACCAATTGTGCTCATAACACATTTTGTAAGGGTAATAATGGAATACTAATACAAATGATGGACGGTTACCCCGGTTCACGGACGTTACACTTGGAATCCCATGTCAAACTATTTATCATTGTAACTTATGAAGAAACTTGCATGATCCCATAGAGAGTTCTCCAAGCTCTTTACGAATATCGCTCGTGTACTTATAAGTAAACATATACAATTTAGTCTGGACAATGTACTTGCGCTTATCAAAAATTTTTGGATAGACTTTCTTTAGCTTTAAATTTAATAAATAAACTAGAATATATTATTTCATGTGATTCTATGTGGTTGAAACAATCGTGCTCATAACGCTTATTGTAAGGGTAGTAATGGAATACAAAAACAAATGACAGACGGTTAACCCATTTTGCGGACGAGACACTTGCAATCCCAAGTCTAACTCTTTATCACTGTAATTGATAAAGAAATGGCATGATCCCATTGAGAGTTCCAAATATTCATTACGAATGACCCTCTTATTCTAATAAGTAATCATATATAATTTACTCTAGACAATATAGTTGCATTTTTTAAAAACTGAAGGACAGGCTTTCATTAGATTTTAATTTCATCAAACCCTGGAATATATAATTTCATGTGATTTTATATGGTGGAAACAATTGTGCTCATAACATTTTTTGTAAGGGTAAGAATGGAATACTAATACAAGTGATGGACGGTTACCCCGGTTCACGGACGTTACACTTGGAATTCCATGTCAAACTATTTATCACTGTAACTTATGAAGAAACTTGCATGATCCCACAGAGAGTTCCACAAGTTTTTTATGAATATCGCTCGTATAATTATAAGTAAACATATACAATTTAATCTAGACAATGTACTTTGCGCTTATTAAACATTTATGGATAGACTTTCTTTAGCTTTATATTTGATAAATAAACTATAATGTATTATTTCTTGTGATACTATGTGGTCGAAACAATCGTGCCCATAACACTTATTGTAAGGGTAGTAATGGAATGCAAAAACAAATAACAGACGGTTAACCCATTTTGCGGACGAGACACTTGCAATCCCAAGTCTAACTCTTTATCTCTGTAACTGATAAAGAACTGGCATGATCCCACAGAGAGTTCCAAATATTCGTTACGAATGACCCTCCTATACTAATAAGTAGTCATATATAATTTACTCTAGACAATGTACTTGCATTTTTTAAAAATTGTAGGACATGCTTTTATTAGATTTTAATTCCATCAAAACCCTGGAATATATAATTTCATGTGATTCTATATGGTGGAAACAATTGTGCTCATAACACTTTTTGTAAGGGTAATAATGGAATACTAATACAAATGATGGACGGTTACCCCGGTTCACAGACGTTACACTTGGAATCCCATGTCAAACTATTTATCACTGTAACTTATGAAGAAACTTGCATGATCTCATAGAGAGTTCCACAAGTTCTTTATGAATATCGCTCGTATAATTATAAGTAAACATATACAAGTTAATCTAGACAATGTACTTTGCGCTTATTAAACATTTATGGATAGACTTTCTTTAGCTTTAAATTTAATAAATAAAATATAATGTATTATTTCATGTGATACTAAGTGGTAGAAACAATTGAGCCCATAACGCTTATTGTAAGGGTAGTAATGGAATACAAAAACAAATGACAGACGGTTAACCCATTTTGTGGACGAGACACTTGCAATCCCAAGTCTAACTCTTTATCACTGTAATTGATAAAGAACTGGCATGATCTCACAGAGAGTTCCAAATATTCGTTACGAATGACCCTCTTATACTAATAAGTAATCATATATAATTTACTCCAGACAATATACTTGCATTTTTAAAAAATTGTAGGACATGCTTTTATTAGATTTTAATTCCATCAAAACCCTGGAATATATAATTTCATGTGATTCTATATGGTGGAAACAATTGTGCTCATTACACTTTTTGTAAGGGTAATAATGGAATACTAATACAAATGATGGACGGTTACCCCGGTTCACGGACGTTACACTTGGAATCCCATGTCAAACTATTTATCACTGTAACTTATGAAGAAACTTGCATGATCCCATAGAGAGTTCCACAAGTTCTTTATGAATATCGCTCGTATAATTATAAGTAAACATATACAATTTAATCTAGACAATGTACTTTGCGCTTATTAAACATTTCTGGATAGACTTTCTTTAGCTTTAAATTTAATAAATAAACTATAATGTATTATTTCATGTGATACTATGTGGTCGAAACAATCGTGCCAATAACGCTTATTGTAAGGGTAGTAATGGAATGCAAAAACAAATAACAGACGGTTAACCCATTTTGTGGACGAGACACTTGCAATCCCAAGTCTAACTCTTTATCACTGTAACTGATAAAGAACTGGCATGATCCCACAGAGAGTTCCAAATATTCGTTACGAATGACCCTCTTATACTAATAAGTAATCATATATAATTTACTCTAGACAATATACTTGCATTTTTTTGAAATTGTAGGACATGCTTTTATCGTATTTTAATTCCATCAAAACCCTGGAATATATAATTTCATGTGATTCTATATGGTGGAACCAATTGTGCTCATAACACATTTTGTAAGGGTAATAATGGAATACTAATACAAATGATGGACGGTTACCCCGGTTCACGGACGTTACACTTGGAATCCCATGTCAAACTATTTATCATTGTAACTTATGAAGAAACTTGCATGATCCCATAGAGAGTTCTCCGAGCTCTTTACGAATATCGCTCGTGTACTTATAAGTAAACATATACAATTTAGTCTAGACAATGTACTTGCGCTTATCAAAAATTTTTGGATAGACTTTCTTTAGCTTTAAATTTAATAAATAAACTAGAATATATTATTTCATGTGATTCTATGTGGTTGAAACAATCGTGCTCATAACGCTTATTGTAAGGGTAGTAATGGAATACAAAAACAAATGACAGACGGTTAACCCATTTTGCGGACGAGACACTTGCAATCCCAAGTCTAACTCTTTATCACTGTAATTGATAAAGAAATGGCATGATCCCATTGAGTGTTCCAAATATTCATTACGAATGACCCTCTTATTCTAATAAGTAATCATATATAATTTACTCTAGACAATATACTTGCATTTTTTAAAAACTGAAGGATAGGCTTTCATTAGATTTTAATTTCATCAAACCCTGGAATATATAATTTCATGTGATTTTATATGGTGGAAACAATTGTGCTCATAACATTTTTTGTAAAGGTAAGAATGGAATACTAATACAAGTGATGGACGGTTACCCCGGTTCACGGACGTTACACTTGGAATCCCATGTCAAACTATTTATCACTATAACTTATGAAGAAACTTGCATGATCCCACAGAGAGTTCCACAAGTTTTTTATGAATATCGCTCGTATAATTATAAGTAAACATATACAATTTAATCTAGACAATGTACTTTGCGCTTATTAAACATTTATGGATAGACTTTCTTTAGCTTTATATTTGATAAATAAACTATAATGTATTATTTCATGTGATACTATGTGGTCGAAACAATCGTGCCCATAACGCTTATTGTAAGGGTAGTAATGGAATGCAAAAACAAAAAACAGACGGTTAACCCATTTTGCGGACGAGACACTTGCAATCCCAAGTCTAACTCTTTGTCACTGTAACTGATAAAGAACTGGCACGATCCCACAGAGAGTTCCAAATATTCGTTACGAATGACCCTGCTATACTAATAAGTAATCATATATAATTTACTCTAGACAATGTACTTGCATTTTTTAAAAATTGTAGGACATGCTTTTATTAGATTTTAATTCCATCAAACCCTGGAATATATAATTTCATATGATTCTATATGGTGGAAACAATTGTGCTCATTACACTTTTTGTAAGGGTAATAATGGAATACTAATACAAATGATGGACGGTTACCCCGGTTCACGGACGTTACACTTGGAATCCCATGTCAAACTATTTATCACTGTAACTTGTGAAGAAACTTGCATGATCCCATAGAGAGTTCCACAAGTTCTTTACGAATATCGCTCGTATAATTATAAGTAAACATATACAATTTAATCTAGACAATGTACTTTGCGCTTATTAAACATTTATGGATAGACTTTTTTTAGCTTTAAATTTAATAAATAAACTATAATGTATTATTTCATGTGATACTATGTGGTCGAAACAATCGTGCCCATAACGCTTATTGTAAGGGTAGTAATGGAATGTAAAAATAAATAACAGACGGTTAACCCATTTTGCGGACGAGACAGTTGCAATCCCAAGTCTAACTCTTTATCACTGTAACTGATAAAGAACTGGCATGATCCCACAGAGAGTTCCAAATATTCGTTACGAATGACCCTCTTATACTTATAAGTAATCAAATATAATTTACTCTAGACAATATACTTGCATTTTTTTGAAATTGTAGGACATGCTTTTATCAGATTTTAATTCCATCAAAACCCTGCAAGATATAATTTCATGTGATTCTATATGGTGGAACCAATTGTGCTCATAACACTTTTTGTAAGGGTAATAATGGAATACTAATACAAATGATGGACGGTTACCCCGGTTCACGGACGTTACACTTGGAATCCCATGTCAAACTATTTATCATTGTAACTTATGAAGAAACTTGCATGATCCCATGGAGAGTTCTCCAAGTTCTTTACGAATATCGCTCGTGTACTTATAAGTAAACATATACAATTTAGTCTAGACAATGTACTTGCGCTTATCAAAAAATTTTGGATAGACTTTCTTTAGCTTTAAATTTAATAAATAAACTAGAATATATTATTTCATGTGATTCTATATGGTTGAAACAATCGTGCTCATAACGCTTATTGTAAGGGTAGTAATGGAATAATAAAAACAAATGACAGACGGTTAACCCATTTTGCGGACGAGACACTTGCAATCCCAAGTCTAACTCTTTATCACTGTAATTGATAAACAACTGGCATGATCTCACAGAGAGTTCCAAATATTCGTTACGAATGACCCTCTTATACTAATAAGTAATCATATATAATTTACTCTAGACAATATACTTGCATTTTTTTGAAATTGTAAGACATGCTTTTATTAGATTTTAATTTCATCAAAACCCTGGAATATATAATTTCATGTGATTCTATATGGTGGAAACAATTGTGCTCATAACACTTTTTGTAAGGGTAATAATGGAATACTAATACAAATGATGGACGGTTACCCCGGTTCACAGACGTTACACTTGGAATCTCATGTCAAACTATTTATCACTGTAACTTATGAAGAAACTTGCATGATCCCATAGAGAGTTCCACAAGTTCTTTATGAATATCGCTCGTATAATTATAAGTAAACATATACAATTTAATCTAGACAATGTACTTTGCGATTATTAAACGTTTATGGATAGACTTTCTTTAGCTTTAAATTTAATAAATAAACTATAATGTAATATTTCATGTGATACTATGTGGTCGAAACAATCGTGCCCATAACACTTATTGTAAGGGTAGTAATGGAATGCAAAAACAAATAACAGACGGTTAACCCATTTTGCAGACGAGACACTTGCAATCCCAAGTCTAACTCTTTATCTCTGTAACTGATAAAGAACTGGCATGATCCCACAGAGAGTTCCAAATATTCGTTACGAATGACCCTCCTATACTAATAAGTAATCATATATAATTACTCTAGACAATGTACTTGCATTTTTTAAAAATGTAGGACATGCTTTTATTAGATTTTAATTCCATCAAAACCCTGGAATATATAATTTCATGTGATTCTATATGGTGGAAACAATTGTGCTCATAACACTTTTTGTAAGGGTAATAATGGAATACTAATACAAATGATGGACGGTTACCCCGGTTCACAGACGTTACACTTGGAATCCCATGTCAAACTATTTATCACTGTAACTTATGAAGAAACTTGCATGATCCCATAGAGAGTTCCACAAGTTCTTTATGAATATCGCTCGTATAATTATAAGTAAACATATACAAGTTAATCTAGACAATGTACTTTGCGCTTATTAAACATTTATGGATAGACTTTCTTTAGCTTTAAATTTAATAAATAAAATATAATGTATTATTTCATGTGATACTAAGTGGTAGAAACAATTGTGCCCATAACGCTTATTGTAAGGGTAGTAATGGAATACAAAAACAAATGACAGACGGTTAACCCATTTTGTGGACGAGACACTTGCAATCCCAAGTCTAACTCTTTATCACTGTAATTGATAAAGAACTGGCATGATCTCACAGAGAGTTCCAAATATTCGTTACGAATGACCCTCTAATACTAATAAGTAATCATATATAATTTACTCTAGACAATATGCTTGAATTTTTTTTGAAATTGAAGGACAGGCTTTTATTAGATTTTAATTTCATCAAAACCCTGGAATATATAATTTCATGTGATTTTATATGGTGGAAACAATTGTGCTCATAACATTTTTTGTAAGGGTAATAATGGAATACTAATACAAGTGATGGACGGTTACCCCGGTTCACGGACGTTACACTTGGAATCCCATGTCAAACTATTTATCACTGTAACTTATGAAGAAACTTGCATGATCCCATAGAGAGTTCCACAAGTTCTTTATGAATATCGCTCGTATAATTATAAGTAAACATATACAATTTAATCTAGACAATGTACTTTGCGCTTATTAAACATTTATGGATAGACTTTCTTTAGCTTTAAATTTGATAAATAAACTATAATGTATTATTTCATGTGATACTATGTGGTCGAAACAATCGTGCCCATAACGCTTATTGTAAGGGTAGTAATGGAATGCAAAAACAAATAACAGACGGTTAACCCATTTTGCGGACGAGACACTTGCAATCCCAAGTCTAACTCTTTATCACTGTAACTGATAAAGAACACGCATGATCCCACAGAGAGTTCCAAATATTCGTTACGAATGACCCTCTTATACTAATAAGTAATCATATATAATTGACTCTAGACAATATACTTGCATTTTAAAAAAATTGTAGGACATGCTTTTATTAGATTTTAATTCCATCAAAACCCTGGAATATATAATTTCATGTGATTCTATATGGTGGAACCAATTGTGCTCATAACACTTTTTGTAAGGGTAATAATGGAATACTAATACAAAAGATGGACGGTTACCCCGGTTCACGGACGTTACACTTGGAATCCCATGTCAAACTATTTATCAATGTAACTTATGAAGAAACTTGCATGATCCCATACAGAGTTCTACAAGTTCTTTACGAATATCGCTCGTGTACTTATAAGTAAACATATACAATTTAGTCTAGACAATGTACTTGCGCTTATCAAAAATTTTTGGATAGACATTCTTTAGCTTTAAATTTCATAAATAAACTAGAATATATTATTTCATGTGATTCTATGTGGTTGAAACAATCGTGCTCATAACGCTTATTGTAAGGGTAGTAATGGAATACAAAAACAAATGACAGACGGTTAACCCATTTTGCGGACGAGACACTTGCAATCCCAAGTCTAACTCTTTATCACTGTAATTGATAAAGAACGGGCATGATCTCACAGAGAGTTCCAAATATTCGTTACGAATGACCCTCTTATACTAATAAGTAATCATATATAATTTACTCTAGACAATATACTTGAATTTTTTTTGAAATTGAAGGACAGGCTTTTATTAGATTTTAATTTCATCAAAACCCTGGAATATATAATTTCATGTGATTTTATATGGTGGAAACAATTGTGCTCATAACATTTTTTGTAAGGGTAGTAATGGAATACTAATACAAGTGATGGACGGTTACCCCGGTTCACGGACGTTACACTTGGAATCCCATGTCAAACTATTTATCACTGTAACTTATGAAGAAACTTGCATGATCCCATAGAGAATTCCACAAGTTCTTTATGAATATCGCTCGTGTACTTATAAGTAAACATATACAATTTAGTCTAGACAATGTACTTGCGCTAATCAAAAATTTTTGGATAGGCTTTCTTTAGCTTTAAATTTAATAAATAAACTAGAATATATTATTTCATGTGATTCTATATGGTTGAAACAATTGTGCTCATAACGCTTATTGTAAGGGTAGTAATGGAATAATAAAAACAAATGACAGACGGTTAACCCATTTTGCGGACGAGACACTTGCAATCCCAAGTCTAACTCTTTATCACTGTAATTGATAAACAACTGGCATGATCTCACAGAGAGTTCCAAATATTCGTTACGAATGACCCTCTTATACTAATAAGTAATCATATATAATTTACTCTAGACAATATACTTGCATTTTTTTGAAATTGTAGGACACGCTTTTATTAGATTTTAATTTCATCAAAACCCTCGAATATATAATTTCATGTGATTCTATATGGTGGAACAAATTGTGCTCATAACACTTTTTGTAAGGGTAATAATGGAATACTAATACAAGAGATGGACGGTTACCCCGGTTCATGGACGTTACACTTGGAATCCCATGTCAAACTATTTATCAATGTAACTTATGAAGAAACTTGCATGATCCCATACAGAGTTCTACAAGTTCTTTACGAATATCGCTCGTGTACTTATAAGTAAACATATACAATTTAGTCTAGACAATGTACTTGCGCTTATCAAAAATTTTTGGATAGACTTTCTTTAGCTTTAAATTTAATAAATAAACTAGAATATATTATTTCATGTGATTCTATGTGGTTGAAACAATCATGCTCATAACGCTTATTGTAAGGGTAGCAATGGAATACAAAAACAAATGACAGACGGTTAACCCATTTTGCGGACGAGACACTTGCAATCCCAAGTCTAACTCTTTATCACTGTAATTGATAAAGAACTGGCATGATCTCACAGAGAGTTCCAAATATTCGTTAAGAATGACCCTCTTATACTAATAAGTAATCATATATAATTTACTCTAGACAATATACTTGAATTTTTTTTGAAATTGAAGGACAGGCTTTTATTAGATTTTAATTCCATCAAAACCCTGGAATATATAATTTCATGTGATTCTATATGGTGGAACCAATTGTGCTCATAACACTTTTTGTAAGGGTAATAATGGAATACTAATACAAAAGATGGACGGTTACCCCGGTTCACGGACGTTACACTTGGAATCCCATGTCAAACTATTTATCAATGTAACTTATGAAGAAACTTGCATGATCCCATACAGAGTTCTACAAGTTCTTTACGAATATCGCTCGTGTACTTATAAGTAAACATATACAATTTAGTCTAGACAATGTACTTGCGCTTATCAAAAATTTTTGGATAGACTTTCTTTAGCTTTAAATTTAATAAATAAACTAGAATATATTATTTCATGTGATTCTATGTGGTTGAAACAATCGTGCTCATAACGCTTATTGTAAGGGTAGTAATGGAATACAAAAACAAATGACAGACGGTTAACCCATTTTGCGGACGAGACACTTGCAATCCCAAGTCTAACTCTTTATCACTGTAATTGATAAAGAACTGGCATGATCTCACAGAGAGTTCCAAATATTCGTTACGAATGACCCTCTTATACTAATAAGTAATCATATATAATTTACTCTAGACAATATACTTGAATTGTTTTTGAAATTGAAGGACAGGCTTTTATTAGATTTTAATTCCATCAAAACCCTGGAATATATAATTTCATGTGATTCTATATGGTGGAACCAATTGTGCTCATAACACTTTTTGTAAGGGTAATAATGGAATACTAATACAAGTGATGGACGGTTACCCCGGTTCACGGACGTTACACTTGGAATCCCATGTCAAACTATTTATCACTGTAACTTATGAAGAAACTTGCATGATCCCATAGAGAGTTCCACAAGTTCTTTATGAATATCGCTCGTATAATTATAAGTAAACATATACAATTTAATCTAGACAATGTACTTTGCGCTTATTAAACATTTATGGATAGACTTTCTTTAGCTTTAAATTTGATAAATAAACTATAATGTATTATTTCATGTGATACTATGTGGTCGAAACAATCGTGCCCATAACGCTTATTGTAAGGGTAGTAATGGAATGCAAAAACAAATAACAGACGGTTAACCCATTTTGCGGACGAGACACTTGCAATCCCAAGTCTAACTCTTTGTCACTATAACTGATAAAGAACTGGCATGATCCCACAGAGAGTTCCAAATATTCGTTACGAATGACCCTCCTATACTAATAAGTAATCATATATAATTTAATCTAGACAATGTACTTGCATTTTTAAAAAATTGTAGGACATGCTTTTATTAGATTTTAATTCCCCTGGAATATATAATTTCATGTGATTCTATATGGTGGAAACAATTGTGCTCATTACACTTTTTGTAAGGGTAATAATGGAATACTAATACAAATGATGGACGGTTACCCCGGTTCACGGACGTTACACTTGGAATCCCATGTCAAACTATTTATCACTGTAACTTGTGAAGAAACTTGCATGATCCCATAGAGAGTTCCACAAGTTCTTTACGAATATCGCTCGTATAATTATAAGTAAACATATACAATTTAATCTAGACAATGTACTTTGTGCTTATTAAACATTTCTGGATAGACTTTCTTTAGCTTTAAATTTAATAAATAAACTATAATGTATTATTTCATGTGATACTATGTGGTCGAAACAATCGTGCCCATAACGCTTATTGTAAGGGTAGTAATGGAATGCAAAAACAAATAACAGACGGTTAACCCATTTTGCGGACGAGACACTTGCAATCCCAAGTCTAACTCTTTATCACTGTAACTGATAAAGAACTGGCATGATCCCACAGAGAGTTCCAAATATTCGTTACGAATGACCCTCTTATACTAATAAGTAATCATATATAATTTACTCTAGACAATATACTTGCATTTTTTTGAAATTGTAGGACATGCTTTTATCAGATTTTAACTCCATCAAAACCCTGGAAGATATAATTTCATGTGATTCTATATGGTGGAACCAATTGTGCTCATAACACTTTTTGTAAGGGTAGTAATGGAATACTAACACAAATGATGGACGGTTACCCCGGTTCACGGACGTTACACTTGGAATCCCATGTCAAACTATTTATCATTGTAACTTATGAAGAAACTTGCATGATCCCATAGAGAGTTCTCCAAGTTCTTTACGAATATCGCTCGTGTACTTATAAGTAAACATATACAATTTAGTCTAGACAATGTACTTGCGCTTATCAAAAATTTTTGGATAGACTTTCTTTAGCTTTAAATTTAATAAATAAACTAGAATATATTATTTCATGTGATTCTATACGGTTGAAACAATCATGCTCATAATGCTTATTGTAAGGGTAGTAATGGAATAATAAAAACAAATGACAGACGGTTAACCCATTTTGCGGACGAGACACTTGCAATCCCAAGTCTAACTCTTTATCACTGTAATTGATAAACAACTGGCATGATCTCACAGAGAGTTCCAAATATTCGTTACGAATGACCCTCTTATACTAATAAGTAATCATATATAATTTACTCTAGACAATATACTTGCATTTTTTTGAAATTGTAGGACATGCTTTTATTAGATTTTAATTTCATCAAAACCCTGGAATATATAATTTCATGTGATTCTATATGGTGGAAACAATTGTGCTCATAACACTTTTTGTAAGGGTAATAATGGAATACTAATACAAATGATGGACGGTTACCCCGGTTCACAGACGTTACACTTGGAATCCCATGTCAAACTATTTATCTTTTTTTTTTTAATTTAAGACCATCCGAAGATGGGGGGAAATATATAGGCTCCCCTAACCTTTATAATCAGAGACCAAAATAGCACCTTGTTAGTGTGTTCAATACAGAAAGGATAGCCAGCAGGATGCTTACAAAAAGCAATTTGTACTCCTATACGAGTTGAAAAAACTAATGCTAAGGCTAAGGAAGGAAAACTATTGTTCTGTGATATCACGAACGGGTCGGGGAATCGAGCCTGTCGAAACCCGCATTCGTCAATGATATTCAGAACAAGAGGAGAGAGATCAAAGCTAAGCTGACTATGCTAGGCGAGATCAGATTCAACACTAGAACTGTGTAGCGCGCATAATTGTAGCAAGATTAGCGTGGCGTTGCAGTAAGCAAACTGCAGCAGCACTTGAACTGTGGAGCATCACTTGGACAATGGAGCTCACTTGATTAGTATCAGCACTTGAACTGTGGAGCAATCGTCATTGCAGCAAAACTGGAGCAGCAAGGGTACATGCGGTCTGTAACCTACAGCAGCTTCATGTTGCTTGTCCCCTGAATCCCTGAAAGAAGAAAAGTAGCAACAGCAGTATGTGTATAGATGGAAAATTAAAATCACAACACTTGTTAACTATCTTCATAATGTCTACAGAAGTTTGTTTCCCTCGCTGAATCAACTCGAATTGCTGGAAAACTGAAGCGGTCGAGTTTTAGTAATCCTCTAAGGAATAGTGGAATAGAATCAAGCTCAATAACCCCATCAAGGTTGTTTTCCTTAGCATATTTTGCCAGAAAATCAGTGGCCGAGTTAGCTTCACGTGGTATGTGCTGCAATGTGGTGGTGCCTAATGCTATATTAAGAGCATCACACATAGAAAAAACTCTCCAGGGAGAAGACCGGGGGTTTAAAATACCCCTTACAGCAGATAAGCAATCTGATTCAATGATAGCATGTTCTAGATTGAGTTCAGAGATGACATCAAAGCCGCGTCGAATAGCAATGAGTTCTGCATGTAAGGGAGATGGACAATGAAACGTATTGACAACCATTTTAACTACATTCCCATATCTATCCCTTACGATAACAGCCAAGGATGACAAACCTCCTGAAATCCAAGATGCATCAGTGTTGACTTTGTAGCCTACAATAGGTTTCTCCCATTGAACCTTAGACATAGCAATTTTCTGTTTTTGAATAATGTGTGGAACAATGTTATCCCGTGTCCATAACCTATTCTTTTCCTTATTACCTATTAGGCTATGTGCCAGGAAAATTTGATAAATAGTATTCTTTATTTCGGCAAAACAAGCCTCATGAGAGTATGGTTTGTTCTCAAAGAAGAATCTGTTCCTTTGAATCCATAATGTCCATATTGTGACCACTAGGGCTGCAATGATAATGCTTTCATGAATTTTTGAATCAGCTCTGAATGATAAAAGAAAATGCACTCTACTTTTTAAATCTCTGAAATCAGGAACAGGTAACCTTAACATGGAAAAAACACTCTTCCACACATCAGTTGAGAATTTGCAGGAATTGAAAAAATGATCCAGACTTTCTCCAGTATTCTTGCATATTGAACACTTTGAAACAACTGAGAAGCCAATTCTAGTAAGTACGTTATCAAAAGGCAGTAAATTATTAAGCACCCTCCACAGTAAGATAGACATCTTTCTTGGGATGAAAGGGGACCATACCTTTTTGAAATATTGGATTTGAGAGTCCCTCTGTCTCAGGGCATTGTGAGCCGAGCTGACTGAGAAATTTCCATCAACAGTGAGTATCCACACCAGCTTATCTTCATGGCTGTACTCCAGACTTGTCTCCTGCAAAATTGTAATAATGTTGGTAGCCAAGTGTGGCTCCAGGGTTGGAATAAGAGCAGATTTGTTAGATAGAAAATCACTTAGGGAGATGCACTCGAAGGGAATTTCAATATCTTCCGGCCAGATATAACACAGTGCTCCTTCCCCACTCCAATTGGCACTCCAGAAGGAGCAATGGCCCCTACCAAAGAGAACTCTGGAGAAACTGTTTGCCAAAGGTGTGATCTTGGTGATTCTTGCCCATATGTGAGAATGTTTATATGAAACTGGCAGTGTCCACAGTAGGTTTGCCCACTGAGCATTATTGATTTGTAACTTCCACCATAATTTACAAGAATAGGCATCTAAGGTATCACTTAATTGTCTAAAACCTAAACCATTTTCTTCCAAAGGATAGCACATTCTTTTCCAGGATCTCCACCTTCTTTTTTCAGTTAAATCAGAATGTCCCCAGAAAAAATTTGAAGCCAGCTTTCCTATTTTTTTTAGAACTGATTTTGGGGGATGTAAAACCCCAAATATGTGTGTTGGAACTGAAAACATCACTGAATTTATCAAGATGATTTTACCTGCTGGGCTCAGCCACCTATTTTTCCAGTTATTTATCTTTTTCTCCATCCTTTCAATTACTGGTAAGTAATACACACTCAGATTTCGACCAGTAAAAATTGGAACACCAAGATATTTAAAAGGAAAAGATCCCTTTCTCATTCCTAATGTTCTTTTTGCTGTTAGAGAGCACTGAGGAGGAGCCTTATGTGAGACATAAAAATCAGATTTTGAGAAGTTGACTTTTTGTCCCGAAGTCTCTTCATATGCAGTAAGAAACATTTTGAAACGCTTTAAATTTTTTATGTCCGAGTTCAAAAAAATTGCAGTGTCATCTGCATACATCAAGTGAGTGAGGGGTGTACAGCCTGTAGGAAGGCTGAAATGAGTTAAATAACCTGTGGAGAAAAGTTTTTTTAAACCCCTTGAGAAAGCCTCTGATAAGATGTTATATAAAAAGGGAGATAAAGGATCTCCTTGCTTGATCCCCCTGGAGGAGCTAAAATAACCTGCAGTGACCCCATTAATTATCACAGAGAAATTTGCTATCATTATGTTGTGCATTATTAATCTAACAAATTTACCATGGAACCCAAAACAAAGAAGTAATGAATTTAGGAAGGACCAAGAAACTCTATCAAAAGCCTTTTGCATGTCAAGTTTCACTATTAGATTCGGGATCTTTGTTTTTCTTGACAGTAATCTAGTCATTTGCTGCATTAAAATGACATTGTCCGAGATATCCTTCCCTTTCATAAAAGCACTTTGTTCTGGAGATATCAAGAGTTGCATTAAAGGTTTAATTCTTTCCATTAGGAGTTTTGAGAAAACTTTGTTTACAAAGTTTGATAAACTTATTGGCCTAAAATCAGCAAATGTGTTCGGGATGGATTTCTTTGGGATCAGAGTAAGCCAAGTACTAGAAATGGCTTTTGGGATTATACCATTATTTAAAAAATGGTTTGCAGCTTCTAGTAAATCTGCTTTAATGGTTTCCCAGTAATGTGTATAAAAACAACCAGAGAATCCATCAGGACCAGGAGCACTTGATTTGTTAAGGTCAAATACTGCACTGTGCAACTCCTGAAAAGTAAATGGAGATAGCAAAAAGATGTTCTGCTCTTCAGATATGACATTTGGAATTTCAGCCAAAAAATCTTTAAAATGTATTCCCTTCTGATTTGAGGCTTCCTCTGTTAATAAATCCTGAAAGAATCTAACACCCTCCTCTCTAATTAAATTAGGGTCAGTTATCCATATTCCATTACCATATTTTATTTTACCTATTCTGGCCCTTGCCTTTTTTTCTCTAATTGTGTGATGAAAATACTTAGTGTTTGCATCTCCATGCTTAATCCAGTTTAACTTAGCCTTTTGTTTCAGAATAATGTTATGTTCCTTTTGTGCTCGAAGTAAAAGGTTTTTAGCTTGCAGCAGCTCCAAAAGCACTGATTCATCTTTTGTTTGCTGAAACTTTATTTCCAAATCATTGACTTTTAATTCAGACTGATCCAAATTATTTTTAACATTGCCAAAGGTGTGTTTGTTCCATTCCTTAATAACTACCTTTAGCCTTTTTAGTTTGTGCACAAACCTTGACATTCCAGAGAATGGGGAGACAAGGTTCCAGTTTGTTTCCACTAATTCTTTGAATTCATCCCTATTTATCCACATTTCCTGAAATCTAAAAGGTCTTGGAGCCATCTCTATTGCATTTTGGATAGACAACAATAGAGGAGAATGGTCAGAGGTCATCCTGTTAAGGACTTGTACAGTACTGTTTGGGAATTTGTCTAGCCACTCTAGATTACTAACTCCTCTATCTAATCTTTGGAATTGCAAGTCCTTACATTTGTCTCTAAATCTGTTATTGCTCCAGGTATAAGTATTACCAACAGTTGGGATATCATGCAAATCCATGTAATTTAGAAAGTCATTAAACTGATTCATACTTTTCCTAGGGGTTGACTTTCTACCCTTATATTCAGAAGTAGATGATACAGTATTAAAATCACCAATGTAAACAGAAGGATCAGATGTTACAGCTTTTAGGTCAGACCATAAAAACTCCCTCATCTGCCTATGTACACTTGCATAGATAAAGAAAATATTCCATGTATCAGCAGATGCAATATCTGTAACTTTAGTTTGAATGTACTGATCAGATTCCTTTACAATATCTAATTTGAAAACATGATTCCAAAGAATCCAGATTTTAGCCTGTTGAGCAGGAATAGCATTACTGTAGCCAAGGTTATGCATCAAAGTGATTATATTATGCTTATCATGCCATGGCTCAATTAAACAAAGCAAATCGATCTTATGTTTCAGTTTGAGTGCCTTTAACCTGTCCATTGAAGAACCATAACCCCTTACATTCCACACTAAAATATTACCTATTTTTGTGTACTGAATCATTTAAAACTAGGGGGGGTTGCTTTTTGTGATGACCTTAATTTCCTTTGTTTTGAGAGAGCTGCAGTACTGTTCTTTCCTCTTTTATCTTCATTTTTCCTAGCCAATTCTGTTAAGAGAGGACTCACCTTGGTGGGATTTACCTGTTCTGCAATGTCTCTGTTATCCCCAAGATGATCTTGGCTTTGAGGAATAAAGTCGGTTGATTCAATTGAATTCTCTGCTGCCTCCTTAACGGTATCGTCTGAGACCTGGTTTTCAGCTTCTGTATTGTGTAATGTTATCTCCATATTGCCTTCTGGAATCCCCTGCTCAACCTGAGGACTGCCAATGGTCTCTTTGGTTGCATTCTTTTCTATGTCACTTTGTGAGTTCATAGTGTCTTGTGATTCCACAGCCTCATGATAGGTTTCCACATCATCCTCTTGGATAGCAATGTTCTCTTCCTGAAGATCAATTAAAGAGTGGAAAGCATTTGATATAGAAACCATATTACTTTTTTTTATCCCTTCCTGGATGGGGTGCAAATCATTGAGTTGGGTTTTCTTCCTCCAGAAACAGTTGGTGATAGGCTTAGATATATCATCCAGAGAATAGAAAGGTCTTCTTTTATACTGACTATGAGTAATAGAAACAGGTTTATTTTGCTGCATAGGAAATGACTTCTGGTTCTGACTGAGGAAATCTTTTTCTTTCTGTGATATTGATAAGTTCGATTTCCCTTCCATTTCTACAGTCTGTCTATTTTCTTGCTCATCTACTATTTGATTTTCTACCAAAGCCTCAGAACTTACCTTGGTAGCCTTATGTTCAGCCTGACTTTTTCCTTTTCTTCTAAGTTCAGGATGTAAAAAATTACAGTTTGTCTGATTATGTCCTATAATTTTACAGTGAGTGCAGTACATGGGAAGCTGTTCATATTCAATTGGGTACTCCGAAACCTTATTTCCAATGCCAACTACTATAGACTTTGGAAGCTGAGCTAACAGATCAACTTCTACACAAACCTTGATTGCCGAAGGCCTAGTTAGCGCATTAGTAGCCGCATCCATTTTAAGAAATTTTCCTATTTGGCTACTGATGCCTATTATTGCAGAGGTATTATAGAAATGTAATGGCAATTGATATAGAGTTACCCAAACTGGAACCACCGATGATTCAGCCGTCGGCGAGAAGTCGGGCGTCCACTTCTGTATCCTCATTGCTGTTCCATTTAGCATCCATTGGCCTTTCATCCAGCACCTTTGGTAATCTTCATTGTCCTGAAACCGAATTAGCACATGTCGGTAATCAATGGATCCCAATTGAAAATTTGACTTGAAACCTATCGATTTGAAAGCTGACAACAGTTTATCCATGGGAGGTTTGCCTCTGTTAAATTTCCCAACTAAAGCTTTTTGATAATGTGAAGCCAAAAGCACGCCTTCCTCTGGAGGAAGAATATAGGCAAGCTTGCCCTTAAATTCGGTGATAGGATGAAGATCAGGCGTGTCTGGGAGGGATGTTAACAGAGGGCCAGGTTTAGTGTTCAAGGCTTGTAGGAAATTCATATGCGCGGAGGGGTGAGAACCGAGCGGTTGGTTGGGCGTCGGAGACGCCATGGTCGAGGACCAGCTTACAGAGGGAAACCAGTACAGAGAGCCGTTAAGAGACAGATGGTTAAAAGAAGAAGAAAGAGGAGAATAGTAAAGAGAAGAACAGTGATCAGTGCGTTTTTCGCACCAATATTTCGCACACAGTTGGAACAATATTTCGCTTCCCAATTAGATTACTATCAAACTATTTATCACTGTAACTTATGAAGAAACTTGCATGATCCCATAGAGAGTTCCACAAGTTCTTTATGAATATCGCTCGTATAATTATAAGTAAACATATACAATTTAATCTAGACAATGTACTTTGCGCTTATTAAACGTTTATGGATAGACTTTCTTTAGCTTTAAATTTAATAAATAAACTATAATGTAATATTTCATGTGATACTATGTGGTCGAAACAATCGTGCCCATAACACTTATTGCAAGGGTAGTAATGGAATGCAAAAACAAATAACAGACGGTTAACCCATTTTGCGGACGAGACACTTGCAATCCCAAGTCTAACTCTTTATCACTGTAACTGATAAAGAACTGGCATGATCCCACAGAGAGTTCCAAATATTCGTTACGAATGACCCTCCTATACTAATAAGTAATCATATATAATTTACTCTAGACAATGTACTTGCATTTTTTAAAAATTGTAGGACATGCTTTTATTAGATTTTAATTCCATCAAAACCCTGGAATATATAATTTCATGCGATTTTATATGGTGGAGACAATTGTGCTCATAACATTTTTTGTAAGGGTAATAATGGAATACTAATACAAGTGATGGACGGTTACCCCGGTTCACGGACGTTACACTTGGAATCCCATGTCAAACTATTTATCACTGTAACTTATGAAGAAACTTGCTTGATCCCATAGAGAGTTCCACAAGTTCTTTACGAATATCGCTCATATAATTATAAATAAACATATACAAGTTAATCTAGACAATGTACTTTGCGCTTATTAAACATTTATGGATAGACTTTTTTTAGCTTTAAATTTAATAAATAAAATATAATGTATTATTTCATGTGATACTAAGTGGTCGAAACAATTGTGCCCATAACGCTTATTGTAAGGGTAGTAATGGAATGCAAAAACAAATAACAGACGGTTAACCCATTTTGCGAACGAGACACTTGCAATCCCAAGTCTAACTCTTTATCACTGTAACTGATAAAGAACTGGCATGATCCCACAGAGAGTTCCAAATATTCGTTACGAATGACCCTCTTACACTTATAAGTAATCATATATAACTTACTCTAGACAATATACATGCATTTTTAAAAAATTGTAGGACATGCTTTTATTAGATTTTAATTCCATCAAAACCCTGGAATATATAATTTCATGTGATTCTATATGGTGGAACCAATTGTGCTCATAACACTTTTTGTAAGGGTAATAATGGAATACTAATACAAATGATGGACGGTTACCCCGGTTCACGGACGTTTACCCCGGTTCACGGACGTTACACTTGGAATCCCATGTCAAACTATTTATCATTGTAACTTATGAAGAAACTTGCATGATCCCATAGAGAGTTCTACAAGTTCTTTACGAATATCGCTCGTGTACTTATAAGTAAACATATACAATTTAGTCTAGACAATGTACTTGCGCTTATCAAAAATTTTTGGATAGACTTTCTTTAGCTTTAAATTTAATAAATAAACTAGAATATATTATTTCATGTGATTCTATTTGGTTGAAACAATCGTGCTCATAATGCTTATTGTGAGGGTAGTAATGGAATACAAAAACAAATGACAGACGGTTAACCCATTTTGCGGACGAGACACTTGCAATCCCAAGTCTAACTCTTTATCACTGTAATTCATAAAGAACAGGCATGATCCCACAGAGAGTTCCAAATATTCGTTACGAATGACCCTCTTATACTAATAAGTAATCATATATAATTTACTCTAAACAATATACTTGCATTTTTTTGAAATTGTAGGACATGCTTTTATTAGATTTTAATTTCATCAAAACCCTGGAATATATAATTTCATGTGATTCTATATGGTGGAAACAATTGTGCTCATAACACTTTTTGTAAGGGTAATAATGGAATACTAATACAAATGATGGACGGTTACCCCGGTTCACAGACGTTACACTTGGAATCCCATGTCAAACTATTTATCACTGTAACTTATGAAGAAACTTGCATGTTCCCATAGAGAGTTCCACAAGTTCTTTACGAATATCGCTCGTATAATTATAAGTAAAGATATACAATTTAAACTAGACAATGTACTTTGCGCATATCAAACATTTATGGATAGACTTTCTTTAGCTTTAAATTTGATAAATAAACTATAATGTATTATTTCATGTGATACTATGTGGTCGAAACAATCGTGCCCATAACGCCTATTGTAAGGGTAGTAATGGAATGCAAAAACAAATAACAGACGGTTAACCCATTTTGCGGACGAGACACTTGCAATCCCAAGTCTAACTCTTTATCACTGTAACTGATAAAGAACTGGCATGATCCCGCAGAGAGTTCCAAATATTCGTTACGAATGACCCTCTTATACTAATAAGTAATCATATATAATTTACTCTAGACAATATACTTGCATTTTAAAAAAATTGTAGGACATGCTTTTATTAGATTTTAATTGCATCAAAACCCTGGAATATATAATTTCATGTGATTTTATATGGTGGAAACAATTGTGCTCATAACATTTTTTGTAAGGGTAATAATGGAATACTAATACAAGTGATGGACGGTTACCCCGGTTCACGTACGTTACACTTGGAATCCCAAGTCAAACTATTTATCACTGTAACTTATGAAGAAACTTGCATGATCCCATATAGAGTTCCACAAGTTCTTTACGAATATCGCTCGTTTAATTATAAGTAAACACATACAATTTAATCTAGACAATGTGCTTTGCACTTATTAAACATTTATGGATAGACTTTCTTTAGCTTTAAATTTAATAAATAACCTATAATGTATTATTTCATGTGATACTATGTGGTCGAAACAATCGTGCCCGTAACGCTTATTGTAAGGGTAGTAATGGAATGCAAAAACATATAACAGACGATTAACCTTTTTTCCGGACGAGACACTTGCAATCCCAAGTCTAACTCTTTATCACTGTAACTGATAAAGAACTGGCATGATCCCACAGAGTGTTCCAAATATTCGTTACGAATGACCCTCTTATACTAATAAGTAATCATATATAATTTACTCTAGACAATATAATTGCATTTTTTAAAAATTGTAGGACATGCTTTTATTAGATTTTAATTCCATCCAAACCCTGGAATATATAATTTCATGTGATTCTACATAGTGGAAACAATTGTGCTCATAACACTTTTTGTAAGGGTAATAATGGATTACTAATAGAAATGATGGACGGTTACCCCGGTTCACGGACGTTACACTTGGAATCCCATGTCAAACTATTTATGACTGTAACTTATGAAGAAACTTGCATGATCCCATAGAGAGTTCTACAAGTTCTTTACGAATATCGCTCGTGTACTTATAAGTAAACATATACAATTTAGTCTAGACAATGTACTTGCGCTTATTAAAAATTTATGGATAGACTATCTTTAGCTTTAAATTTAATAAATAAACTAGAATATATAATTTATGTGATTCCATGTGGTTGAAATAATCAGGCTCATAACGCTTATTGTAAGGGTAGTAATGGAATACAAAAGCAAATGACAGACGGTTAACCCATTTTGCGGACGAGACACTTGCAATCCCAAGTCTAACTCTTTATCACTGTAATTGATAAAGAACTGGCATGATCTCACAGAGAGTTCCAAATATTCGTTACGAATGACCCTCTTATACTAATAAGTAATCATATATAATTTACTGTAGACAATATACTTGCATTTTTTTGAAATTCTAGGACATGCTTTTATTAGATTTTAATTTCACCAAAACCCTGGAATATATAATTTCATGTGATTCTATATGGTGGAAACAATTGTGCTCATAACACTTTTTGTGAGGGTAATAATGGAATACTAATACAAATGATGGACGGTTACCCCGGTTCACGGACATTACACTTGGAATCCCATGTCAAACTATTTATCATTGTAACTTATGAAGAAACTTGCATGATCCCATATAGAGTTCCACAAGTTCTTTACGAATATCGCTCGTGTACTTATAAGTAAACATATACAATTTAGTCTAGACAATGTACTTGCGCTTATTAAAAAATTATGGATAGACTTTCTTTACCTTTACATTTAATAAATAAACTAGAATATATTATTTCATGTGATTCTATGTGGTTGAAACAATCGTGCTCATAATGCTTATTGTAAGGGTAGTAATGGAATACAAAAGCAAATGACAGACAGTTAACCCATTTTGCGGACGAGACACTTGCAATCCCAAGACTAACTCTTTATCACTGTAACTGATAAAGAACTGGCATGACTCCACAGAGAGTTCCAAATATTCTTTACGAATGACCCTTTTATACTAATAAGTAATCATATATAATTTACTCTAGACAATATACTTGCATTTTTTTTGAAATTGTAGGACATGCTTTTATTAGTTTTTAATTTCATCAAAACCCTGGAATATATAATTTCTTGTGATTCTATATGGTGGAACCAATTGTGCTCATAACACTTTTTGTAAGGGTAAAATGGAATACTAACACAAATGATGGACGGTTACCCCGGTTCACGGACGTTACACTTGGAATCCCATGTCAAACTATTTATCATTGTAACTTATGAAGAAACTTGCATGATCCCAAAGAGAGTTCTACAAGTTCTTTACGAATATTGTTCGTGTACTTATAAGTAAACATATACAATTTAGTCTAGACAATGTACTTGCGCTTATCAAAAATTTTTGGATAGACTTTCTTTAGCTTTAAATTTAATAAATAAACTAGAATATATTATTTCATGTGATTCCATGTGGTTGAAATAATCAGGCTCATAACGCTTATTGTAAGGGTAGTAATGGAATACAAAAGCAAATGACAGACGGTTAACCCATTTTGCGGACGAGACACTTGCAATCCCAAGTCTAACTCTTTATCACTGTAATTGATAAAGAACTGGCATGATCTCACAGAGAGTTCCAAATATTCGTTACGAATGACCCTCTTATACTAATAAGTAATCATATATAATTTACTGTAGACAATATACTTGCATTTTTTTGAAATTGTAGGACATGCTTTTATTAGATTTTAATTTCACCAAAACCCTGGAATATATAATTTCATGTGATTCTATATGGTGGAAACAATTGTGCTCATAACACTTTTAGTGAGGGTAATAATGGAATACTAATACAAATGATGGACGGTTACCCCGGTTCACGGACATTACACTTGGAATCCCATGTCAAACTATTTATCATTGTAACTTATGAAGAAACTTCCATGATCCCATAGAGAGTTCCACAAGTTCTTTACGAATATCGCTCGTATACTTATAAGTAAACATATACAATTTAGTCTAGACAATGTTCTTGCGCTTATTAAAAAATTATGGATAGACTTTCTGTACCTTTACATTTAATAAATAAACTAGAATATATTATTTCATGTGATTCTATGTGGTTGAAACAATCGTGCTCATAACGCTTATTGTAAGGGTAGTAATGGAATACAAAAACAAATGACAGACAGTTAACCCATTTTGCGGACGAGACACTTGCAATCCCAAGTCTAACTCTTTATCACTGTAATTGATAAAGAACTGGCATGATCCCACAGAGAGTTCCAAATATTCATTACGAATGACTCTCTTGTACTAATAAGTAATCATATATAATTTACTCTAGACAATATACTTGCATTTTTTTGAAATTGTAGGACACGCTTTTATTAGATTTAATTTCATCAAAACCCTCGAATATATAATTTCATGTGATTCTATATGGTGGAACAAATTGTGCTCAAAACACTTTTTGTAAGGGTAATAATGGAATACTAATACAAATGATGGACGGTTACCCCGGTTCACGGACGTTACACTTGGAATCCCATGTCAAACTATTTATCATTGTAACTTACGAATGATCCCATAGAGAGTTCTACAAGTTCTTTACAAATATCGCTCGTATACTTATAAGTAAACATATACAATTTAGTCTAGACAATGTACTTGCGCTTATCAAAAATTTATGGATAGACTTTCTTTAGCTTTAAATTTAATAAATAAACTAGAATATATTATTTCATGTGATACTATGTGGTTGAAACAATCGTGTTCATAATGCATATTGTAAGGGTAGTAATGGAATACATAAACGATTGACAGACAGTAAACCCATTTTGCGGACGAGACACTTGCAATCCCAAGACTAACTCTTTATCACTGTAACTGATAAAGAACTGGCATGACTCCACAGAGAGTTCCAAATATTCGTTACGAATGACCCTCTTATACTAATAAGTAATCATATATAATTTACTCTAGACAATATACCTGCATTTGTTTTGAAATTGTAGGACATGCTTTTATTAGATTTTAATTTCATCAAAACCCTTGAATATATAATTTCATGTGATTCTATATGGTGGAACCAATTGTGCTCATAACACTTTTTGTAAGGGTAATAATTGAATACTAATACAAATGATGGACGGTTACCCCAGTTCACGGACGTTACACTTGGAATCTCATGTCAAACTATTTATCATTGTAACTTATGAAGAAACTTGCATGATCCCATAGAAAGTTCTACAAGTTCTTTACGAATATCGCTCGTGTACTTATAAGTAAACATATACAATTTAGTCTAGACAATGTACTTGCGCTTATTAAAAAATTATGGATAGACTTTCTTTACCTTTACATTTAATAAATAAAGTAGAATATATTATTTCATGTGATTCTATGTGGTTGAAACAATCGTGCTCATAACGCTTATTGTAAGGGTAGTAATGGAATACAAAAACAAATGGCAAACGGTTAAACTATTTTGCGGACGAGACACTTGCAATCCCAAGTCTAACTCTTTATCACTGTAATTGATAAAGAACTGGCATGATCCCACAGAGAGTTCCAAATATTCGTTACGAATGACTCTCTTGTACTAATAAGTAATCATATATAATTTACTCTGGACAATATACATGCATTTTTTTGAAATTGTAGGACATGCTTTTATTATATTTTAATTTCATCAAAACCCTGGAATATATACTTTCATGTGATTCTATATGGTGGAACCAATTGTGCTCATAACACTTTTTGTAAGGGTAATAATTGAATACTAATACAAATGATGGACGGTTACCCCGGTTCGCGGACGTTACACTAGGAATCCCATGTCAAACTATTTATCATTGTAACTTATGAAGAAACTTGCATGATTCCATAGAGAGTTCTACAAGTTCTTTACGAATATTGCTCGTGTACTTATAAGTAAACATATACAATTTAGTCTAGACAATGTACTTGAGCTTATTAAAAATTCATGGATAGACTTTCTTCACCTTTAAATTTAATAAATAAACAAGAATATATTATTTTATGTGATACTATGTGGTTGAAACAATCGTGCTCATAACGCTTATTGTAAGGGTAGTAATGGAATACAAAAACAAATGACAGACGGTTAACCCATTTTGCGGACGAGACACTTGCAATCCCAAGTCTAACTCTTTATCACTGTAATTGATAAAGAACTGGCATGATCCCACAGAGAGTTCCAAATATTCGTTACGAATGACCCTCTTATACTAATAAGTAATCATATATAATTTACTCTAGACAATATACTTGCATTTTTTTGAAATTGTAGGACATGCTTTTATTAGATTTTAATTTCATCAAAACCCTGGAATATATAATTTCATGTGATTCTATATGGTGGAACCAATTGTGCTCATAACACTTTTTGTAAGGGTAATAATTGAATACTAATACAAATGATGGACGGTTACCCCGGTTCACGGACGTTACACTTGGAATCCCATGTCAAACTATTTATCATTGTAACTTATGAAGAAACTTGCATGATCCCATAGAGAGTTCTACAAGTTCTTTACGAATATCGTTCGTGTCCTTATAAGTAAAAAGATACAATTTAGTCTAGACAATGTACTTGCGCTTATTAAAAATTTATGGATAGACTTTCTTTACCTTTAAATTTAATAAATACACAAGAATATATTATTTCATGTGATTCTATGTGGTTGAAACAATCATGCTCATAACGCTTATTGTAAGGGTAGTAATGGAATACCAAAACAAATGGCAGACGGTTAAACCATTTTGCGGACGAGACACTTGCAATCCCAAGTCTAACTCTTTATCACTGTAATTGATAAAGAACTGGCATGATCCCACAGAGAGTTCCAAATATTCGTTACGAATGACCCTCTTATACTAATAAGTAATCATATATAATTTACTCTAGACAATATACTTGCATTTTTTTGAAATTGTAGGACATGCTTTTATTAGATTTTAATTTCATCAAAACCTTGGAATATATAATTTCAAGTGATGGACGGTTACCCCGGTTCACGGACGTTACACTTGGAATCCCAAGTCAAACTATTTATCACTGTAACTTATGAAGAAACTTGTATGATCCCATAGAGAGTTCCACAAGTTCTTTACGAATATCGCTCGTATAATTTTAAGTAAACATATACAATTTAATCTAGACAATGTACTTTGCGCTTATTAAACATTTATGGATAGACTTTCTTTAGCTTTAAATTTAATAAATAAACTATAATGTATTATTTCATGTGATACTAAGTGGTCGAAACAATCGTGCCCATAACGCTTCTTGTAAAGGTAGTAATGGAATGCAAAAACAAATAACAGACGGTTAACCCACTTTGCGGACGAGATACTTGCAATCCCAAGTCTAACCCTTTATCACTGTAATTGATAAAGAACTGGCATGATCTCACAGAGAGTTCCAAATATTCGTTACGAATGACCCTCTTATACTAATAAGTAATCATATATAATTTACTCTAGACAATATACTTGCATTTTTTTGAAATTGTAGGACATGCTTTTATTAGATTTTAATTTCATCAAAACCCTGGAATATATAATTTCATGTGATTCTATATGGTGGAACAAATTGTGCTCACAACACTTTTTGTAAGGGTAATAATGGAAAACTAATACAAATGATGGACGGTTACCCCGGTTCACGGACGTTACACTTGGACTCCCATGTCAAACTATTTATCACTGTAACTTATGAAGAAATATGCATGATTCCATAGAGAGTTCCACAAGTTCTTTACGAATATCGCTCGTATAATTATAAGTAAACATATACAATTTAATCTAGACAATGTACTTTGCGCTTATTAAACATTTATGGATAGACTTTCTTTAGCTTAAAATTTAATAAATAAACTATAATGTATTATTTCATGTGATACTATGTGGTCGAAACAATCGTGCCCATAACGCTTATTGTAAGGGTAGTAATGGAATACAAAAACAAATGACAGACGGTTCCCATTTTGCGGACGAGATATTTGCAATCCCAAGTCTAACTCTTTATCATTGTAACTGATAAAGAACTGGCATGATCCCACAGAGAGTTCCAAATATTCGTTACGAATGACCCTCTTACACTAATAAGTAATCATATATAATTTACTCTAGACAATATACTTGCATTTTTTTGAAATTGTAGGACATGCTTTTATTAGATTTTAATTTCATCAAAACCCTGGAATATATAATTTCATGTGATTCTATATGGTGGAACCAATTGTGCTCATAACACTTTTTGTAAGGGTAATAATTGAATACTAATACAAATGATGGACGGTTACCCCGGTTCACGGACGTTACACTAGGAATCCCATGTCAAACTATTTATCATTGTAACTTATGAAGAAACTTGCATGATTCCATAGAGAGTTCTACAAGTTCTTTACGAATATCGCTCGTGTACTTATAAGTAAACATATACAATTTAGTCTAGACAATGTACTTTCGCTTATTAAAAATTTATGGATAGACTTTCTTTACCTTTAAATTTAATAAATAAACAAGAATATATTATTTTATGTGATACTATGTGGTTGAAACAACCGTGCTCATAACGCTTATTGTAAGGGTAGTAATGGAATACAAAAACAAATGACAGACGGTTAACCCATTTTGCGGACGAGACACTTGCAATCCCAAGTCTAACTCTTAATCACTGTAATTGATAAAGAACTGGCATGATCCCACAGAGAGTTCCAAATATTCGTTACGAATGACCCTCTTATACTAAGAAGTAATCATATATAATTTACGAATGACCCTCTTATACTAATAAGTAATCATATATAATTTACTCTAGACAATATGCTTGCATTTTTTTGAAATTGTAGGACATGCTTTTATTAGATTTTAATTTCATCAAAACCTTGGAATATATAATTTCAAGTGATGGACGGTTACCCCGGTTCACAGACGTAACACTTGGAATCCCAAGTCAAACTATTTGTCACTGTAACTTATGAAGAAACTTGTATGATCCCATAGAGAGTTCCACAAGTTCTTTACGAATATCGCTCGTATAATTATAAGTAAACATATACAATTTAATCTAGACAATGTACTTTGCGCTTATTAAACATTTATGGATAGACTTTCTTTAGCTTTAAATTTAATAAATAAACTATAATGTATTATTTCATGTGATACTAAGTGGTCGAAACAATCGTGCCCATAACGCTTCTTGTAAGGGTAGTAATGGAATGCAAAAACAAATAACAGACGGTTAACCCACTTTGCGGACGAGATACTTGCAATCCCAAGTCTAACTCTTTATCACTGTAATTGATAAAGAACTGGCATGATCTCACAGAGAGTTCCAAATATTCGTTACGAATGACCCTCTTATACTAATAAGTAATCATATATAATTTACTCTAGACAATATACTTGCATTTTTTTGAAATTGTAGGACATGCTTTTATTAGATTTTAATTTCATCAAAACCCTGGAATATATAATTTCATGTGATTCTATATGGTGGAACAAATTTTGCTCATAACACTTTTTGTAAGGGTAATAATGGAATACTAATACAAATGATGGACGGTTACCCCGGTTCACGGACGTTACACTTGGACTCCCATGTCAAACTATTTATCACTGTAACTTATGAAGAAACATGTATGATTCCATAGAGAGTTCCACAAGTTCTTTACGAATATCGCTCGTATAATTATAAGTAAACATATACAATTTAATCTAGACAATGTACTTTGCGCTTATTAAACATTTATGGATAGACTTTCTTTAGCTTAAAATTTAATAAATAAACTATAATGTATTATTTCATGTGATACTATGTGGTCGAAACAATCGTGCCCATAACGCTTATTGTAAGGGTAGTAATGGAATGCAAAAATAAATAACAGACGGTTAACCCATTTTCCGGACGAGACACTTGCAATCCCAAGTCTAACTCGTTATCACTGTAACTGATAAAGAACTGGCATGATCCCACAGAGAGTTCCAAATATTCGTTACGAATGACCCTCTTATACTAATAAGTAATCATATATAATTTACTCTAGACAATATAATTGCATTTTTTTAAAATTGTAGGACATGCTTTTATTAGATTTTAATTCCATCAAAACCCTGGAATATATAATTTCATGTGATTCTACATAGTGGAAACAATTGTGCTCATAACACTTTTTGTAAGGGTAATAATGGAATACTAATACAAATGATGGATGGTTACCCCGGTTCACGGACGTTACACTTGGAATCCTATGTCAAACTATTTATCACTGTAACTTATGAAGAAACTTGCATGATCCCATAGAGAGTTCCACAAGTTCTTACGAATATCGCTCGTATAATTATAAGTAAACATATACAATTTAGTCTAGACAATATACTTTGCGCTTATTAAACATTTATGGATAGACTTTCTTTGGCTTTAAATTTAATAAATAAACTATAATATCTTATTTCATGTGATACTATGTGGTCGAAACAATCGTGCTCATAACGCTTATTGTAAGGGTAGTAATGGAATACAAAAACAAATGACAGACGGTTCCCATTTTGCGGACGAGACACTTGCAATCCCAAGTCTAACTCTTTATCACTGTAATTGATAAAGAACTGGCATGATCCCACAGAGAGTTCCAAATATTCGTTACGAATGACCCTCTTATACTAATAAGTAATCATATATAATTTACTCTAGACAATATACGTGCATTTTTTTGAAATTGTAGGACATGCTTTTATTAGATTTTAATTTCATCAAAACCCTGGAATATATAATTTCATGTGATTCTATATGGTAGAACCAATTGTGCTCATAACACTTTTTGTAAGGGTAATAATTGAATACTAATACAAATGATGGACGGTTACCCCGGTTCACGGACGTTACACTAGGAATCCCATGTCAAACTATTTATCATTGTAACTTATGAAGAAAGTTGCATGATTCCATAGAGAGTTCTACAAGTTCTTTACGAATATCGCTCGTGTACTTATAAGTAAACATATACAATTTAGTCTAGACAATGTACTTTCGCTTATTAAAAATTTATGGATAGACTTTCTTTACCTTTAAATTTAATAAATAAACAAGAATATATTATTTCATGTGATTCTATGTGGTTGAAACAATCGTGCTCATAACGCTTATTGTAAGGGTAGTAATGGAATACAAAAACAAATGACAGACGGTTAACCCATTTTGCGGACGAGACACTTGCAATCCCAAGTCTAACTCTTTATCACTGTAATTGATAAAGAACTGGCATGATCCCACAGAGAGTTCCAAATATTCGTTACGAATGACCCTCTTATACTAATAAGTAATCATATATAATTTACTCTAGACAATATACTTGCATTTTTTTGAAATTGTCGGACATGCTTTTATTAGATTTTAATTTCATCAAAACCCTGGAATATATAATTTCATGTGATTCTATATGGTGGAACCAATTGTGCTCATAACACTTTTTGTAAGGGTAATAATTGAATACTAATACAAATGATGGACGGTTACCCCGGTTCACGGACGTTACACTTGGAATCTCATGTCAAACTATTTATCATTGTAACTTATGAAGAAACTTGCATGATCCCATAGAGAGTTCTACAAGTTCTTTACGAATATCGTTTGTGTACTTATAAGTAAACAGATACAATTTAGTCTAGACAATGTACTTGCGCTTATTAAAAATTTATGGATACACTTTCTTTACCTTTAAATTTAATAAATAAACAAGAATATATTATTTCATGTGATTCTATGTGGTTGAAACAATCGTGCTCATAACGCTTATTGTAAGGGTAGTAATGGAATACAAAAACAAATGGCAGACGGTTAAACCATTTTGCGGACGAGACACTTGCAATCCCAAGTCTAACTCTTTATCACTGTAATTGATAAAGAACTGGCATGATCCCACAGAGAGTTCCAAATATTCGTTACGAATGACCCTCTTATACTAATAAGTAATCATATATAATTTATTCTAGACAATATACTTGCATTTTTTTGAAATTGTAGGACATGCTTTTATTAGATTTTAATTTCATCAAAACCCTGGAATATATAATTTCATGTGATGGACGTTACCCCGGTTCACGGACGTTACACTAGGAATCCCAAGTCAAACTATTTATCACTGTAACTTATGAAGAAACTTGTATGATCCCATAGAGAGTTCCACAAGTTCTTTACGAATATCGCTCGTATAATTATAAGTAAACATATACAATTTAATCTAGACAATGTACTTTGCGCTTATTAAACATTTATGGATAGACTTTCTTTAGCTTTAAATTTAATAAATAAACTATAATGTATTATTTCATGTGATACTAAGTGGTCGAAACAATCGTGCCCATAACGCTTCTTGTAAGGGTAGTAATGGAATGCAAAAACAAATAACAGACGGTTAACCCACTTTGTGGACGAGATACTTGCAATCCCAAGTCTAACTCTTTATCACTGTAATTGATAAAGAACTGGCATGATCTCACAGAGAGTTCCAAATATTCGTTACGAATGACCCTCTTATACTAATAAGTAATCATATATAATTTACTCTAGACAATATACTTGCATTTTCTTGAAATTGTAGGACATGCTTTTATTAGATTTTAATTTCATCAAAACCCTGGAATATATAATTTCATGTGATTCTATATGGTGGAACAAATTTTGCTCATAACACTTTTTGTAAGGGTAATAATGGAATACTAATACAAATGATGGACGGTTACCCCGGTTCACGGACGTTACACTTGGAATCCTATGTCAAACTATTTATCACTGTAACTTATGAAGAAACTTGCATGATCCCATAGAGAGTTCCACAAGTTCTTACGAATATCGCTCGTATAATTATAAGTAAACATATACAATTTAGTCTAGACAATGTACTTTGCGCTTATTAAACATTTATGGATAGACTTTCTTTGGCTTTAAATTTAATAAATAAACTATAATATCTTATTTCATGTGATACTATGTGGTCGAAACAATCGTGCTCATAACGCTTATTGTAAGGGTAGTAATGGAATACAAAAACAAATGACAGACGGTTCCCATTTTGCGGACGAGATATTTGCAATCCCAAGTCTAACTCTTTATCATTGTAACTGATAAAGAACTGGCATGATCCCACAGAGAGTTCCAAATATTCGTTACGAATGACCCTCTTACACTAATAAGTAATCATATATAATTTACTCTAGACAATATACTTGCATTTTTTTGAAATTGTAGGACATGCTTTTATTAGATTTTAATTTCATCAAAACCCTGGAATATATAATTTCATGTGATTCTATATGGTAGAACCAATTGTGCTGATAACACTTTTTGTAAGGGTAATAATTGAATACTAATACAAATGATGGACGGTTACCCCGGTTCACGGACGTTACACTAGGAATCCCATGTCAAACTATTTATCATTGTAACTTATGAAGAAACTTGCATGATTCCATAGAGAGTTCTACAAGTTCTTTACGAATATCGCTCGTGTACTTATAAGTAAACATATACAATTTAGTCTAGACAATGTACTTTCGCTTATTAAAAATTTATGGATAGACTTTCTTTACCTTTAAATTTAATAAATAAACAAGAATATATTATTTTATGTGATACTATGTGGTTGAAACAATCGTGCTCATAACGCTTATTGTAAGGGTAGTAATGGAATACAAAAACAAATGACAGACGGTTAACCCATTTTGCGGACGAGACACTTGCAATCCCAAGTCTAACTCTTTATCACTGTAATTGATAAAGAACTGGCATGATCCCACAGAGAGTTCCAAATATTCGTTACGAATGACCCTCTTATACTAATAAGTAATCATATATAATTTACTCTAGACAATATACTTGCATTTTTTTGAAATTGTCGGACATGCTTTTATTAGATTTTAATTTCATCAAAACCCTGGAATATATAATTTCATGTGATTCTATATGGTGGAACCAATTGTGCTCATAACACTTTTTGTAAGGGTAATAATTGAATTCTAATACAAATGATGGACGGTTACCCCGGTTCACGGACGTTACACTTGGAATCCCATGTCAAACTATTTATCATTGTAACTTATGAAGAAACTTGCATGATCCCATAGAGAGTTCTACAAGTTCTTTACGAATATCGTTCGTGTACTTATAAGTAAACAGATACAATTTAGTCTAGACAATGTACTTGCGCTTATTAAAAATTTATGGATAGACTTTCTTTACCTTTAAATTTAATAAATAAACAAGAATATATTATTTCATGTGATTCTATGTGGTTGAAACAATCGTGCTCATAACGCTTATTGTAAGGGTAGTAATGGAATACAAAAACAAATGGCAGACGGTTAAACCATTTTGCGGACGAGACACTTGCAATCCCAAGTCTAACTCTTTATCACTGTAATTGATAAAGAACTGGCATGATCCCACAGAGAGTTCCAAATATTCGTTACGAATGACCCTCTTATACTAATAAGTAATCATATATAATTTACTCTAGACAATATACTTGCATTTTTTTGAAATTGTAGGACATGTTTTTATTAGATTTTAATTTCATCAAAACCTTGGAATATATAATTTCAAGTGATGGACGGTTACCCCGGTTCACGGACGTTACACTTGGAATCCCAAGTCAAACTATTTATCACTGTAACTTATGAAGAAACTTGTATGATCCCATAGAGAGTTCCACAAGTTCTTTACGAATATCGCTCGTATAATTATAAGTAAACATATACAATTTAATCTAGACAATGTACTTTGCGCTTATTAAACATTTATGGATAGACTTTCTTTAGCTTTAAATTTAATAAATAAACTATAATGTATTATTTCATGTGATACTAAGTGGTCGAAACAATCGTGCCCATAACGCTTCTTGTAAGGGTAGTAATGGAATGCAAAAACAAATAACAGACGGTTAACCCACTTTGCGGACGAGATACTTGCAATCCCAAGTCTAACTCTTTATCACTGTAATTGATAAAGAACTGGCATGATCTCACAGAGAGTTCCAAATATTCGTTACGAATGACCCTCTTATACTAATAAGTAATCATATATAATTTACTCTAGACAATATACTTGCATTTTCTTGAAATTGTAGGACATGCTTTTATTAGATTTTAATTTCATCAAAACCCTGGAATATATAATTTCATGTGATTCTATATGGTGGAACAAATTGTGCTCATAACACTTTTTGTAAGGGTAATAATGGAATACTAATACAAATGATGGACGGTTACCCCGGTTCACGGACGTTACACTTGGACTCCCATGTCAAACTATTTATCACTGTAACTTATGAAGAAACATGCATGATTCCATAGAGAGTTCCACAAGTTCTTTACGAATATCGCTCGTATAATTATAAGTAAACATATACAATTTAATCTAGACAATGTACTTTGCGCTTATTAAACATTTATGGATAGACTTTCTTTAGCTTAAAATTTAATAAATAAACTATAATGTATTATTTCATGTGATACTATGTGGTCGAAACAATCGTGCCCATAACGCTTATTGTAAGGGTAGTAATGGAATGCAAAAATAAATAACAGACGGTTAACCCATTTTCCGGACGAGACACTTGCAATCCCAAGTCTAGCTCTTTATCACTGTAACTGATAAAGAACTGGCATGATCCCACAGAGAGTTCCAAATATTCGTTACGAATGACCCTCTTATACTAATAAGTAATCATATATAATTTACTCTAGACAATATAATTGCATTTTTTTAAAATTGTAGGACATGCTTTTATTAGATTTTAATTCCATCAAAACCCTGGAATATATAATTTCATGTGATTCTACATAGTGGAAACAATTGTGCTCATAACACTTTTTGTAAGGGTAATAATGGAATACTAATACAAATGATGGATGGTTACCCCGGTTCACGGACGTTACACTTGGAATCCTATGTCAAACTATTTATCACTGTAACTTATGAAGAAACTTGCATGATCCCATAGAGAGTTCCACAAGTTCTTACGAATATCGCTCGTATAATTATAAGTAAACATATACAATTTAGTCTAGACAATGTACTTTGCGCTTATTAAACATTTATGGATAGACTTTCTTTGGCTTTAAATTTAATAAATAAACTATAATATCTTATTTCATGTGATACTATGTGGTCGAAACAATCGTGCTCATAACGCTTATTGTAAGGGTAGTAATGGAATACAAAAACAAATGACAGACGGTTCCCATTTTGCGGACGAGATATTTGCAATCCCAAGTCTAACTCTTTATCATTGTAACTGATAAAGAACTGGCATGATCCCACAGAGAGTTCCAAATATTCGTTACGAATGACCCTCTTACACTAATAAGTAATCATATATAATTTACTCTAGACAATATACTTGCATTTTTTTGAAATTGTAGGACATGCTTTTATTAGATTTTAATTTCATCAAAACCCTGGAATATATAATTTCATGTGATTCTATATGGTAGAACCAATTGTGCTCATAACACTTTTTGTAAGGGTAATAATTGAATACTAATACAAATGATGGACGGTTACCCCGGTTCACGGACGTTACACTAGGAATCCCATGTCAAACTATTTATCATTGTAACTTATGAAGAAAGTTGCATGATTCCATAGAGAGTTCTACAAGTTCTTTACGAATATCGCTCGTGTACTTATAAGTAAACATATACAATTTAGTCTAGACAATGTACTTTCGCTTATTAAAAATTTATGGATAGACTTTCTTTACCTTTAAATTTAATAAATAAACAAGAATATATTATTTTATGTGATACTATGTGGTTGAAACAATCGTGCTCATAACGCTTATTGTAAGGGTAGTAATGGAATACAAAAACAAATGACAGACGGTTAACCCATTTTGCGGACGAGACACTTGCAATCCCAAGTCTAACTCTTTATCACTGTAATTGATAAAGAACTGGCATGATCCCACAGAGAGTTCCAAATATTCGTTACGAATGACCCTCTTATACTAATAAGTAATCATATATAATTTACTCTAGACAATATACTTGCATTTTTTTGAAATTGTCGGACATGCTTTTATTAGATTTTAATTTCATCAAAACCCTGGAATATATAATTTCATGTGATTCTATATGGTGGAACCAATTGTGCTCATAACACTTTTTGTAAGGGTAATAATTGAATACTAATACAAATGATGGACGGTTACCCCGGTTCACGGACGTTACACTTGGAATCTCATGTCAAACTATTTATCATTGTAACTTATGAAGAAACTTGCATGATCCCATAGAGAGTTCTACAAGTTCTTTACGAATATCGTTCGTGTACTTATAAGTAAACAGATACAATTTAGTCTAGACAATGTACTTGCGCTTATTAAAAATTTATGGATAGACTTTCTTTACCTTTAAATTTAATAAATAAACAAGAATATATTATTTCATGTGATTCTATGTGGTTGAAACAATCGTGCTCATAACGCTTATTGTAAGGGTAGTAATGGAATACAAAAACAAATGGCAGACGGTTAAACCATTTTGCGGACGAGACACTTGCAATCCCAAGTCTAACTCTTTATCACTGTAATTGATAAAGAACTGGCATGATCCCACAGAGAGTTCCAAATATTCGTTACGAATGACCCTCTTATACTAATAAGTAATCATATATAATTTATTCTAGACAATATACTTGCATTTTTTTGAAATTGTAGGACATGCTTTTATTAGATTTTAATTTCATCAAAACCCTGGAATATATAATTTCATGTGATGGACGTTACCCCGGTTCACGGACGTTACACTTGGAATCCCAAGTCAAACTATTTATCACTGTAACTTATGAAGAAACTTGTATGATCCCATAGAGAGTTCCACAAGTTCTTTACGAATATCGCTCGTATAATTATAAGTAAACATATACAATTTAATCTAGACAATGTACTTTGCGCTTATTAAACATTTATGGATAGACTTTCTTTAGCTTTAAATTTAATAAATAAACTATAATGTATTATTTCATGTGATACTAAGTGGTCGAAACAATCGTGCCCATAACGCTTCTTGTAAGGGTAGTAATGGAATGCAAAAACAAATAACAGACGGTTAACCCACTTTGTGGACGAGATACTTGCAATCCCAAGTCTAACTCTTTATCACTGTAATTGATAAAGAACTGGCATGATCTCACAGAGAGTTCCAAATATTCGTTACGAATGACCCTCTTATACTAATAAGTAATCATATATAATTTACTCTAGACAATATACTTGCATTTTCTTGAAATTGTAGGACATGCTTTTATTAGATTTTAATTTCATCAAAACCCTGGAATATATAATTTCATGTGATTCTATATGGTGGAACAAATTTTGCTCATAACACTTTTTGTAAGGGTAATAATGGAATACTAATACAAATGATGGACGGTTACCCCGGTTCACGGACGTTACACTTGGAATCCTATGTCAAACTATTTATCACTGTAACTTATGAAGAAACTTGCATGATCCCATAGAGAGTTCCACAAGTTCTTACGAATATCGCTCGTATAATTATAAGTAAACATATACAATTTAGTCTAGACAATGTACTTTGCGCTTATTAAACATTTATGGATAGACTTTCTTTGGCTTTAAATTTAATAAATAAACTATAATATCTTATTTCATGTGATACTATGTGGTCGAAACAATCGTGCTCATAACGCTTATTGTAAGGGTAGTAATGGAATACAAAAACAAATGACAGACGGTTCCCATTTTGCGGACGAGATATTTGCAATCCCAAGTCTAACTCTTTATCATTGTAACTGATAAAGAACTGGCATGATCCCACAGAGAGTTCCAAATATTCGTTACGAATGACCCTCTTACACTAATAAGTAATCATATATAATTTACTCTATACAATATACTTGCATTTTTTTGAAATTGTAGGACATGCTTTTATTAGATTTTAATTTCATCAAAACCCTGGAATATATAATTTCATGTGATTCTATATGGTAGAACCAATTGTGCTGATAACACTTTTTGTAAGGGTAATAATTGAATACTAATACAAATGATGGACGGTTACCCCGGTTCACGGACGTTACACTAGGAATCCCATGTCAAACTATTTATCATTGTAACTTATGAAGAAACTTGCATGATTCCATAGAGAGTTCTACAAGTTCTTTACGAATATCGCTCGTGTACTTATAAGTAAACATATACAATTTAGTCTAGACAATGTACTTTCGCTTATTAAAAATTTATGGATAGACTTTCTTTACCTTTAAATTTAATAAATAAACAAGAATATATTATTTTATGTGATACTATGTGGTTGAAACAATCGTGCTCATAACGCTTATTGTAAGGGTAGTAATGGAATACAAAAACAAATGACAGACGGTTAACCCATTTTGCAGACGAGACACTTGCAATCCCAAGTCTAACTCTTTATCACTGTAATTGATAAAGAACTGGCATGATCCCACAGAGAGTTCCAAATATTCGTTACGAATGACCCTCTTATACTAATAAGTAATCATATATAATTTACTCTAGACAATATACTTGCATTTTTTTGAAATTGTCGGACATGCTTTTATTAGATTTTAATTTCATCAAAACCCTGGAATATATAATTTCATGTGATTCTATATGGTGGAACCAATTGTGCTCATAACACTTTTTGTAAGGGTAATAATTGAATTCTAATACAAATGATGGACGGTTACCCCGGTTCACGGACGTTACACTTGGAATCCCATGTCAAACTATTTATCATTGTAACTTATGAAGAAACTTGCATGATCCCATAGAGAGTTCTACAAGTTCTTTACGAATATCGTTCGTGTACTTATAAGTAAACAGATACAATTTAGTCTAGACAATGTACTTGCGCTTATTAAAAATTTATGGATAGACTTTCTTTACCTTTAAATTTAATAAATAAACAAGAATATATTATTTCATGTGATTCTATGTGGTTGAAACAATCGTGCTCATAACGCTTATTGTAAGGGTAGTAATGGAATACAAAAACAAATGGCAGACGGTTAAACCATTTTGCGGACGAGACACTTGCAATCCCAAGTCTAACTCTTTATCACTGTAATTGATAAAGAACTGGCATGATCCCACAGAGAGTTCCAAATATTCGTTACGAATGACCCTCTTATACTAATAAGTAATCATATATAATTTACTCTAGACAATATACTTGCATTTTTTTGAAATTGTAGGACATGTTTTTATTAGATTTTAATTTCATCAAAACCTTGGAATATATAATTTCAAGTGATGGACGGTTACCCCGGTTCACGGACGTTACACTTGGAATCCCAAGTCAAACTATTTATCACTGTAACTTATGAAGAAACTTGTATGATCCCATAGAGAGTTCCACAAGTTCTTTACGAATATCGCTCGTATAATTATAAGTAAACATATACAATTTAATCTAGACAATGTACTTTGCGCTTATTAAACATTTATGGATAGACTTTCTTTAGCTTTAAATTTAATAAATAAACTATAATGTATTATTTCATGTGATACTAAGTGGTCGAAACAATCGTGCCCATAACGCTTCTTGTAAGGGTAGTAATGGAATGCAAAAACAAATAACAGACGGTTAACCCACTTTGCGGACGAGATACTTGCAATCCCAAGTCTAACTCTTTATCACTGTAATTGATAAAGAACTGGCATGATCTCACAGAGAGTTCCAAATATTCGTTACGAATGACCCTCTTATACTAATAAGTAATCATATATAATTTACTCTAGACAATATACTTGCATTTTCTTGAAATTGTAGGACATGCTTTTATTAGATTTTAATTTCATCAAAACCCTGGAATATATAATTTCATGTGATTCTATATGGTGGAACAAATTGTGCTCATAACACTTTTTGTAAGGGTAATAATGGAATACTAATACAAATGATGGACGGTTACCCCGGTTCACGGACGTTACACTTGGACTCCCATGTCAAACTATTTATCACTGTAACTTATGAAGAAACATGCATGATTCCATAGAGAGTTCCACAAGTTCTTTACGAATATCGCTCGTATAATTATAAGTAAACATATACAATTTAATCTAGACAATGTACTTTGCGCTTATTAAACATTTATGGATAGACTTTCTTTAGCTTAAAATTTAATAAATAAACTATAATGTATTATTTCATGTGATACTATGTGGTCGAAACAATCGTGCCCATAACGCTTATTGTAAGGGTAGTAATGGAATGCAAAAATAAATAACAGACGGTTAACCCATTTTCCGGACGAGACACTTGCAATCCCAAGTCTAACTCTTTATCACTGTAACTGATAAAGAACTGGCATGATCCCACAGAGAGTTCCAAATATTCGTTACGAATGACCCTCTTATACTAATAAGTAATCATATATAATTTACTCTAGACAATATAATTGCATTTTTTTAAAATTGTAGGACATGCTTTTATTAGATTTTAATTCCATCAAAACCCTGGAATATATAATTTCATGTGATTCTACATAGTGGAAACAATTGTGCTCATAACACTTTTTGTAAGGGTAATAATGGAATACTAATACAAATGATGGATGGTTACCCCGGTTCACGGACGTTACACTTGGAATCCTATGTCAAACTATTTATCACTGTAACTTATGAAGAAACTTGCATGATCCCATAGAGAGTTCCACAAGTTCTTACGAATATCGCTCATATAATTATAAGTAAACATATACAATTTAGTCTAGACAATGTACTTTGCGCTTATTAAACATTTATGGATAGACTTTCTTTGGCTTTAAATTTAATAAATAAACTATAATATCTTATTTCATGTGATACTATGTGGTCGAAACAATCGTGCTCATAACGCTTATTGTAAGGGTAGTAATGGAATACAAAAACAAATGACAGACGGTTCCCATTTTGCGGACGAGATATTTGCAATCCCAAGTCTAACTCTTTATCATTGTAACTGATAAAGAACTGGCATGATCCCACAGAGAGTTCCAAATATTCGTTACGAATGACCCTCTTACACTAATAAGTAATCATATATAATTTACTCTAGACAATATACTTGCATTTTTTTGAAATTGTAGGACATGCTTTTATTAGATTTTAATTTCATCAAAACCCTGGAATATATAATTTCATGTGATTCTATATGGTAGAACCAATTGTGCTCATAACACTTTTTGTAAGGGTAATAATTGAATACTAATACAAATGATGGACGGTTACCCCGGTTCACGGACGTTACACTAGGAATCCCATGTCAAACTATTTATCATTGTAACTTATGAAGAAACTTGCATGATTCCATAGAGAGTTCTACAAGTTCTTTACGAATATCGCTCGTGTACTTATAAGTAAACATATACAATTTAGTCTAGACAATGTACTTTCGCTTATTAAAAATTTATGGATAGACTTTCTTTACCTTTAAATTTAATAAATAAACAAGAATATATTATTTTATGTGATACTATGTGGTTGAAACAATCGTGCTCATAACGCTTATTGTAAGGGTAGTAATGGAATACAAAAACAAATGACAGACGGTTAACCCATTTTGCGGACGAGACACTTGCAATCCCAAGTCTAACTCTTTATCACTGTAATTGATAAAGAACTGGCATGATCCCACAGAGAGTTCCAAATATTCGTTACGAATGACCCTCTTATACTAATAAGTAATCATATATAATTTACTCTAGACAATATACTTGCATTTTTTTGAAATTGTCGGACATGCTTTTATTAGATTTTAATTTCATCAAAACCCTGGAATATATAATTTCATGTGATTCTATATGGTGGAACCAATTGTGCTCATAACACTTTTTGTAAGGGTAATAATTGAATACTAATACAAATGATGGACGGTTACCCCGGTTCACGGACGTTACACTTGGAATCCCATGTCAAACTATTTATCATTGTAACTTATGAAGAAACTTGCATGATCCCATAGAGAGTTCTACAAGTTCTTTACGAATATCGTTTGTGTACTTATAAGTAAACAGATACAATTTAGTCTAGACAATGTACTTGCGCTTATTAAAAATTTATGGATACACTTTCTTTACCTTTAAATTTAATAAATAAACAAGAATATATTATTTCATGTGATTCTATGTGGTTGAAACAATCGTGCTCATAACGCTTATTGTAAGGGTAGTAATGGAATACAAAAACAAATGGCAGACGGTTAAACCATTTTGCGGACGAGACACTTGCAATCCCAAGTCTAACTCTTTATCACTGTAATTGATAAAGAACTGGCATGATCCCACAGAGAGTTCCAAATATTCGTTACGAATGACCCTCTTATACTAATAAGTAATCATATATAATTTACTCTAGACAATATACTTGCATTTTTTTGAAATTGTAGGACATGCTTTTATTAGATTTTAATTTCATCAAAACCCTGGAATATATAATTTCATGTGATTCTATATGGTGGAACCAATTGTGCTCATAACACTTTTTGTAAGGGTAATAATTGAATACTAATACAAATGATGGACGGTTACCCCGGTTCACGGACGTTACACTAGGAATCCCATGTCAAACTATTTATCATTGTAACTTATGAAGAAACTTGCATGATTCCATAGAGAGTTCTACAAGTTCTTTACGAATATCGCTCGTGTACTTATAAGTAAACATATACAATTTAGTCTAGACAATGTACTTTCGCTTATTAAAAATTTATGGATAGACTTTCTTTACCTTTAAATTTAATAAATAAACAAGAGTATATTATTTTATGTGATACTATGTGGTTGAAACAACCGTGCTCATAACGCTTATTGTAAGGGTAGTAATGGAATACAAAAACAAATGACAGACGGTTAACCCATTTTGCGGACGAGACACTTGCAATCCCAAGTCTAACTCTTAATCACTGTAATTGATAAAGAACTGGCATGATCCCACAGAGAGTTCCAAATATTCGTTACGAATGACCCTCTTATACTAAGAAGTAATCATATATAATTTACGAATGACCCTCTTATACTAATAAGTAATCATATATAATTTACTCTAGACAATATACTTGTATTTTTTTGAAATTGTAGGACATGCTTTTATTAGATTTTAATTTCATCAAAACCTTGGAATATATAATTTCAAGTGATGGACGGTTACCCCGGTTCACAGACGTAACACTTGGAATCCCAAGTCAAACTATTTGTCACTGTAACTTATGAAGAAACTTGTATGATCCCATAGAGAGTTCCACAAGTTCTTTACGAATATCGCTCGTATAATTATAAGTAAACATATACAATTTAATCTAGACAATGTACTTTGCGCTTATTAAACATTTATGGATAGACTTTCTTTAGCTTTAAATTTAATAAATAAACTATAATGTATTATTTCATGTGATACTAAGTGGTCGAAACAATCGTGCCCATAACGCTTCTTGTAAGGGTAGTAATGGAATGCAAAAACAAATAACAGACGGTTAACCCACTTTGCGGACGAGATACTTGCAATCCCAAGTCTAACTCTTTATCACTGTAATTGATAAAGAACTGGCATGATCTCACAGAGAGTTCCAAATATTCGTTACGAATGACCCTCTTATACTAATAAGTAATCATATATAATTTACTCTAGACAATATACTTGCATTTTTTTGAAATTGTAGGACATGCTTTTATTAGATTTTAATTTCATCAAAACCCTGGAATATATAATTTCATGTGATTCTATATGGTGGAACAAATTTTGCTCATAACACTTTTTGTAAGGGTAATAATGGAATACTAATACAAATGATGGACGGTTACCCCGGTTCACGGACGTTACACTTGGACTCCCATGTCAAACTATTTATCACTGTAACTTATGAAGAAACATGTATGATTCCATAGAGAGTTCCACAAGTTCTTTACGAATATCGCTCGTATAATTATAAGTAAACATATACAATTTAATCTAGACAATGTACTTTGCGCTTATTAAACATTTATGGATAGACTTTCTTTAGCTTAAAATTTAATAAATAAACTATAATGTATTATTTCATGTGATACTATGTGGTCGAAACAATCGTGCCCATAACGCTTATTGTAAGGGTAGTAATGGAATGCAAAAATAAATAACAGACGGTTAACCCATTTTCCGGACGAGACACTTGCAATCCCAAGTCTAACTCTTTATCACTGTAACTGATAAAGAACTGGCATGATCCCACAGAGAGTTCCAAATATTCGTTACGAATGACCCTCTTATACTAATAAGTAATCATATATAATTTACTCTAGACAATATAATTGCATTTTTTTAAAATTGTAGGACATGCTTTTATTAGATTTTAATTCCATCAAAACCCTGGAATATATAATTTCATGTGATTCTACATAGTGGAAACAATTGTGCTCATAACACTTTTTGTAAGGGTAATAATGGAATACTAATACAAATGATGGATGGTTACCCCGGTTCACGGACGTTACACTTGGAATCCTATGTCAAACTATTTATCACTGTAACTTATGAAGAAACTTGCATGATCCCATAGAGAGTTCCACAAGTTCTTACGAATATCGCTCGTATAATTATAAGTAAACATATACAATTTAGTCTAGACAATGTACTTTGCGCTTATTAAACATTTATGGATAGACTTTCTTTGGCTTTAAATTTAATAAATAAACTATAATATCTTATTTCATGTGATACTATGTGGTCGAAACAATCGTGCTCATAACGCTTATAGTAAGGGTAGTAATGGAATACAAAAACAAATGACAGACGGTTCCCATTTTGCGGACGAGATATTTGCAATCCCAAGTCTAACTCTTTATCATTGTAACTGATAAAGAACTGGCATGATCCCACAGAGAGTTCCAAATATTCGTTACGAATGACCCTCTTACACTAATAAGTAATCATATATAATTTACTCTAGACAATATACTTGCATTTTTTTGAAATTGTAGGACATGCTTTTATTAGATTTTAATTTCATCAAAACCCTGGAATATATAATTTCATGTGATTCTATATGGTAGAACCAATTGTGCTCATAACACTTTTTGTAAGGGTAATAATTGAATACTAATACAAATGATGGACGGTTACCCCGGTTCACGGACGTTACACTAGGAATCCCATGTCAAACTATTTATCATTGTAACTTATGAAGAAACTTGCATGATTCCATAGAGAGTTCTACAAGTTCTTTACGAATATCGCTCGTGTACTTATAAGTAAACATATACAATTTAGTCTAGACAATGTACTTTCGCTTATTAAAAATTTATGGATAGACTTTCTTTACCTTTAAATTTAATAAATAAACAAGAATATATTATTTTATGTGATACTATGTGGTTGAAACAATCGTGCTCATAACGCTTATTGTAAGGGTAGTAATGGAATAGAAAAACAAATGACAGACGGTTAACCCATTTTGCGGACGAGACACTTGCAATCCCAAGTCTAACTCTTTATCACTGTAATTGATAAAGAACTGGCATGATCCCACAGAGAGTTCCAAATATTCGTTACGAATGACCCTCTTATACTAATAAGTAATCATATATAATTTACTCTAGACAATATACTTGCATTTTTTTGAAATTGTCGGACATGCTTTTATTAGATTTTAATTTCATCAAAACCCTGGAATATATAATTTCATGTGATTCTATATGGTGGAACCAATTGTGCTCATAACACTTTTTGTAAGGGTAATAATTGAATTCTAATACAAATGATGGACGGTTACCCCGGTTCACGGACGTTACACTTGGAATCCCATGTCAAACTATTTATCATTGTAACTTATGAAGAAACTTGCATGATCCCATAGAGAGTTCTACAAGTTCTTTACGAATATCGTTCGTGTACTTATAAGTAAACAGATACAATTTAGTCTAGACAATGTACTTGCGCTTATTAAAAATTTATGGATAGACTTTCTTTACCTTTAAATTTAATAAATAAACAAGAATATATTATTTCATGTGATTCTATGTGGTTGAAACAATCGTGCTCATAACGCTTATTGTAAGGGTAGTAATGGAATACAAAAACAAATGGCAGACGGTTAAACCATTTTGCGGACGAGACACTTGCAATCCCAAGTCTAACTCTTTATCACTGTAATTGATAAAGAACTGGCATGATCCCACAGAGAGTTCCAAATATTCGTTACGAATGACCCTCTTATACTAATAAGTAATCATATATAATTTACTCTAGACAATATACTTGCATTTTTTTGAAATTGTAGGACATGTTTTTATTAGATTTTAATTTCATCAAAACCTTGGAATATATAATTTCAAGTGATGGACGGTTACCCCGGTTCACGGACGTTACACTTGGAATCCCAAGTCAAACTATTTATCACTGTAACTTATGAAGAAACTTGTATGATCCCATAGAGAGTTCCACAAGTTCTTTACGAATATCGCTCGTATAATTATAAGTAAACATATACAATTTAATCTAGACAATGTACTTTGCGCTTATTAAACATTTATGGATAGACTTTCTTTAGCTTTAAATTTAATAAATAAACTATAATGTATTATTTCATGTGATACTAAGTGGTCGAAACAATCGTGCCCATAACGCTTCTTGTAAGGGTAGTAATGGAATGCAAAAACAAATAACAGACGGTTAACCCACTTTGCGGACGAGATACTTGCAATCCCAAGTCTAACTCTTTATCACTGTAATTGATAAAGAACTGGCATGATCTCACAGAGAGTTCCAAATATTCGTTACGAATGACCCTCTTATACTAATAAGTAATCATATATAATTTACTCTAGACAATATACTTGCATTTTCTTGAAATTGTAGGACATGCTTTTATTAGATTTTAATTTCATCAAAACCCTGGAATATATAATTTCATGTGATTCTATATGGTGGAACAAATTGTGCTCATAACACTTTTTGTAAGGGTAATAATGGAATACTAATACAAATGATGGACGGTTACCCCGGTTCACGGACGTTACACTTGGACTCCCATGTCAAACTATTTATCACTGTAACTTATGAAGAAACATGCATGATTCCATAGAGAGTTCCACAAGTTCTTTACGAATATCGCTCGTATAATTATAAGTAAACATATACAATTTAATCTAGACAATGTACTTTGCGCTTATTAAACATTTATGGATAGACTTTCTTTAGCTTAAAATTTAATAAATAAACTATAATGTATTATTTCATGTGATACTATGTGGTCGAAACAATCGTGCCCATAACGCTTATTGTAAGGGTAGTAATGGAATGCAAAAATGAATAACAGACGGTTAACCCATTTTCCGGACGAGACACTTGCAATCCCAAGTCTAACTCTTTATCACTGTAACTGATAAAGAACTGGCATGATCCCACAGAGAGTTCCAAATATTCGTTACGAATGACCCTCTTATACTAATAAGTAATCATATATAATTTACTCTAGACAATATAATTGCATTTTTTTTAAATTGTAGGACATGCTTTTATTAGATTTTAATTCCATCAAAACCCTGGAATATATAATTTCATGTGATTCTACATAGTGGAAACAATTGTGCTCATAACACTTTTTGTAAGGGTAATAATGGAATACTAATACAAATGATGGATGGTTACCCCGGTTCACGGACGTTACACTTGGAATCCTATGTCAAACTATTTATCACTGTAACTTATGAAGAAACTTGCATGATCCCATAGAGAGTTCCACAAGTTCTTACGAATATCGCTCGTATAATTATAAGTAAACATATACAATTTAGTCTAGACAATGTACTTTGCGCTTATTAAACATTTATGGATAGACTTTCTTTGGCTTTAAATTTAATAAATAAACTATAATATCTTATTTCATGTGATACTATGTGGTCGAAACAATCGTGCTCATAACGCTTATTGTAAGGGTAGTAATGGAATACAAAAACAAATGACAGACAGTTCCCATTTTGCGGACGAGATATTTGCAATCCCAAGTCTAACTCTTTATCATTGTAACTGATAAAGAACTGGCATGATCCCACAGAGAGTTCCAAATATTCGTTACGAATGACCCTCTTACACTAATAAGTAATCATATATAATTTACTCTAGACAATATACTTACATTTTTTTGAAATTGTAGGACATGCTTTTATTAGATTTTAATTTCATCAAAACCCTGGAATATATAATTTCATGTGATTCTATATGGTAGAACCAATTGTGCTCATAACACTTTTTGTAAGGGTAATAATTGAATACTAATACAAATGATGGACGGTTACCCCGGTTCACGGACGTTACACTAGGAATCCCATGTCAAACTATTTATCATTGTAACTTATGAAGAAACTTGCATGATTCCATAGAGAGTTCTACAAGTTCTTTACGAATATCGCTCGTGTACTTATAAGTAAACATATACAATTTAGTCTAGACAATGTACTTTCGCTTATTAAAAATTTATGGATAGACTTTCTTTACCTTTAAATTTAATAAATAAACAAGAATATATTATTTTATGTGATACTATGTGGTTGAAACAATCGTGCTCATAACGCTTATTGTAAGGGTAGTAATGGAATACAAAAACAAATGACAGACGGTTAACCCATTTTGCGGACGAGACACTTGCAATCCCAAGTCTAACTCTTTATCACTGTAATTGATAAAGAACTGGCATGATCCCACAGAGAGTTCCAAATATTCGTTACGAATGACCCTCTTATACTAATAAGTAATCATATATAATTTACTCTAGACAATATACTTGCATTTTTTTGAAATTGTCGGACATGCTTTTATTAGATTTTAATTTCATCAAAACCCTGGAATATATAATTTCATGTGATTCTATATGGTGGAACCAATTGTGCTCATAACACTTTTTGTAAGGGTAATAATTGAATACTAATACAAATGATGGACGGTTACCCCGGTTCACGGACGTTACACTTGGAATCCCATGTCAAACTATTTATCATTGTAACTTATGAAGAAACTTGCATGATCCCATAGAGAGTTCTACAAGTTCTTTACGAATATCGTTCGTGTACTTATAAGTAAACAGATACAATTTAGTCTAGACAATGTACTTGCGCTTATTAAAAATTTATGGATACACTTTCTTTACCTTTAAATTTAATAAATAAACAAGAATATATTATTTCATGTGATTCTATGTGGTTGAAACAATCGTGCTCATAACGCTTATTGTAAGGGTAGTAATGGAATACAAAAACAAATGGCAGACGGTTAAACCATTTTGCGGACGAGACACTTGCAATCCCAAGTCTAACTCTTTATCACTGTAATTGATAAAGAACTGGCATGATCCCACAGAGAGTTCCAAATATTCGTTACGAATGACCCTCTTATACTAATAAGTAATCATATATAATTTACTCTAGACAATATACTTGCATTTTTTTGAAATTGTAGGACATGCTTTTATTAGATTTTAATTTCATCAAAACCTTGGAATATATAATTTCAAGTGATGGACGGTTACCCCGGTTCACGGACGTTACACTTGGAATCCCAAGTCAAACTATTTATCACTGTAACTTATGAAGAAACTTGTATGATCCCATAGAGAGTTCCACAAGTTCTTTACGAATATCGCTCGTATAATTATAAGTAAACATATACAATTTAATCTAGACAATGTACTTTGCGCTTATTAAACATTTATGGATAGACTTTCTTTAGCTTTAAATTTAATAAATAAACTATAATGTATTATTTCATGTGATACTAAGTGGTCGAAACAATCGTGCCCATAACGCTTCTTGTAAGGGTAGTAATGGAATGCAAAAACAAATAACAGACGGTTAACCCACTTTGCGGACGAGATACTTGCAATCCCAAGTCTAACTCTTTATCACTGTAATTGATAAAGAACTGGCATGATCTCACAGAGAGTTCCAAATATTCGTTACGAATGACCCTCTTATACTAATAAGTAATCATATATAATTTACTCTAGACAATATACTTGCATTTTTTTGAAATTGTAGGACATGCTTTTATTAGATTTTAATTTCATCAAAACCCTGGAATATATAATTTCATGTGATTCTATATGGTGGAACAAATTGTGCTCATAACACTTTTTGTAAGGGTAATAATGGAATACTAATACAAATGATGGACGGTTACCCCGGTTCACGGACGTTACACTTGGACTCCCATGTCAAACTATTTATCACTGTAACTTATGAAGAAACATGCATGATTCCATAGAGAGTTCCACAAGTTCTTTACGAATATCGCTCGTATAATTATAAGTAAACATATACAATTTAATCTAGACAATGTACTTTGCGCTTATTAAACATTTATGGATAGACTTTCTTTAGCTTAAAATTTAATAAATAAACTATAATGTATTATTTCATGTGATACTATGTGGTCGAAACAATCGTGCCCATAACGCTTATTGTAAGGGTAGTAATGGAATGCAAAAATGAATAACAGACGGTTAACCCATTTTCCGGACGAGACACTTGCAATCCCAAGTCTAACTCTTTATCACTGTAACTGATAAAGAACTGGCATGATCCCACAGAGAGTTCCAAATATTCGTTACGAATGACCCTCTTATACTAATAAGTAATCATATATAATTTACTCTAGACAATATAATTGCATTTTTTAAAAATTGTAGGACATGCTTTTATTAGATTTTAATTCCATCAAAACCCTGGAATATATAATTTCATGTGATTCTACATAGTGGAAACAATTGTGCTCATAACACTTTTTGTAAGGGTAATAATGGAATACTAATACAAATGATGGATGGTTACCCCGGTTCACGGACGTTACACTTGGAATCCTATGTCAAACTATTTATCACTGTAACTTATGAAGAAACTTGCATGATCCCATAGAGAGTTCCACAAGTTCTTACGAATATCGCTCGTATAATTATAAGTAAACATATACAATTTAGTCTAGACAATGTACTTTGCGCTTATTAAACATTTATGGATAGACTTTCTTTGGCTTTAAATTTAATAAATAAACTATAATATCTTATTTCATGTGATACTATGTGGTCGAAACAATCGTGCTCATAACGCTTATTGTAAGGGTAGTAATGGAATACAAAAACAAATGACAGACAGTTCCCATTTTGCGGACGAGATATTTGCAATCCCAAGTCTAACTCTTTATCATTGTAACTGATAAAGAACTGGCATGATCCCACAGAGAGTTCCAAATATTCGTTACGAATGACCCTCTTACACTAATAAGTAATCATATATAATTTACTCTAGACAATATACTTGCATTTTTTTGAAATTGTAGGACATGCTTTTATTAGATTTTAATTTCATCAAAACCCTGGAATATATAATTTCATGTGATTCTATATGGTAGAACCAATTGTGCTCATAACACTTTTTGTAAGGGTAATAATTGAATACTAATACAAATGATGGACGGTTACCCCGGTTCACGGACGTTACACTAGGAATCCCATGTCAAACTATTTATCATTGTAACTTATGAAGAAACTTGCATGATTCCATAGAGAGTTCTACAAGTTCTTTACGAATATCGCTCGTGTACTTATAAGTAAACATATACAATTTAGTCTAGACAATGTACTTTCGCTTATTAAAAATTTATGGATAGACTTTCTTTACCTTTAAATTTAATAAATAAACAAGAATATATTATTTTATGTGATACTATGTGGTTGAAACAATCGTGCTCATAACGCTTATTGTAAGGGTAGTAATGGAATACAAAAACAAATGACAGACGGTTAACCCATTTTGCGGACGAGACACTTGCAATCCCAAGTCTAACTCTTTATCACTGTAATTGATAAAGAACTGGCATGATCCCACAGAGAGTTCCAAATATTCGTTACGAATGACCCTCTTATACTAATAAGTAATCATATATAATTTACTCTAGACAATATACTTGCATTTTTTTGAAATTGTCGGACATGCTTTTATTAGATTTTAATTTCATCAAAACCCTGGAATATATAATTTCATGTGATTCTATATGGTGGAACCAATTGTGCTCATAACACTTTTTGTAAGGGTAATAATTGAATACTAATACAAATGATGGACGGTTACCCCGGTTCACGGACGTTACACTTGGAATCCCATGTCAAACTATTTATCATTGTAACTTATGAAGAAACTTGCATGATCCCATAGAGAGTTCTACAAGTTCTTTACGAATATCGTTCGTGTACTTATAAGTAAACAGATACAATTTAGTCTAGACAATGTACTTGCGCTTATTAAAAATTTATGGATACACTTTCTTTACCTTTAAATTTAATAAATAAACAAGAATATATTATTTCATGTGATTCTATGTGGTTGAAACAATCGTGCTCATAACGCTTATTGTAAGGGTAGTAATGGAATACAAAAACAAATGGCAGACGGTTAAACCATTTTGCGGACGAGACACTTGCAATCCCAAGTCTAACTCTTTATCACTGTAATTGATAAAGAACTGGCATGATCCCACAGAGAGTTCCAAATATTCGTTACGAATGACCCTCTTATACTAATAAGTAATCATATATAATTTACTCTAGACAATATACTTGCATTTTTTTGAAATTGTAGGACATGCTTTTATTAGATTTTAATTTCATCAAAACCTTGGAATATATAATTTCAAGTGATGGACGGTTACCCCGGTTCACGGACGTTACACTTGGAATCCCAAGTCAAACTATTTATCACTGTAACTTATGAAGAAACTTGTATGATCCCATAGAGAGTTCCACAAGTTCTTTACGAATATCGCTCGTATAATTATAAGTAAACATATACAATTTAATCTAGACAATGTACTTTGCGCTTATTAAACATTTATGGATAGACTTTCTTTAGCTTTAAATTTAATAAATAAACTATAATGTATTATTTCATGTGATACTAAGTGGTCGAAACAATCGTGCCCATAACGCTTCTTGTAAGGGTAGTAATGGAATGCAAAAACAAATAACAGACGGTTAACCCACTTTGCGGACGAGATACTTGCAATCCCAAGTCTAACTCTTTATCACTGTAATTGATAAAGAACTGGCATGATCTCACAGAGAGTTCCAAATATTCGTTACGAATGACCCTCTTATACTAATAAGTAATCATATATAATTTACTCTAGACAATATACTTGCATTTTTTTGAAATTGTAGGACATGCTTTTATTAGATTTTAATTTCATCAAAACCCTGGAATATATAATTTCATGTGATTCTATATGGTGGAGCAAATTGTGCTCATAACACTTTTTGTAAGGGTAATAATGGAATACTAATACAAATGATGGACGGTTACCCCGGTTCACGGACGTTACACTTGGACTCCCATGTCAAACTATTTATCACTGTAACTTATGAAGAAACATGCATGATTCCATAGAGAGTTCCACAAGTTCTTTACGAATATCGCTCGTATAATTATAAGTAAACACATACAATTTAATCTAGACAATGTACTTTGCACTTATTAAACATTTATGGATAGACTTTCTTTAGCTTAAAATTTAATAAATAAACTATAATGTATTATTTCATGTGATACTATGTGGTCGAAACAATCGTGCCCATAACGCTTATTGTAAGGGTAGTAATGGAATGCAAAAATGAATAACAGACGGTTAACCCATTTTCCGGACGAGACACTTGCAATCCCAAGTCTAACTCTTTATCACTGTAACTGATAAAGAACTGGCATGATCCCACAGAGAGTTCCAAATATTCGTTACGAATGACCCTCTTATACTAATAAGTAATCATATATAATTTACTCTAGACAATATAATTGCATTTTTTAAAAATTGTAGGACATGCTTTTATTAGATTTTAATTCCATCAAAACCCTGGAATATATAATTTCATGTGATTCTACATAGTGGAAACAATTGTGCTCATAACACTTTTTGTAAGGGTAATAATGGAATACTAATACAAATGATGGATGGTTACCCCGGTTCACGGACGTTACACTTGGAATCCTATGTCAAACTATTTATCACTGTAACTTATGAAGAAACTTGCATGATCCCATAGAGAGTTCCACAAGTTCTTACGAATATCGCTCGTATAATTATAAGTAAACATATACAATTTAGTCTAGACAATGTACTTTGCGCTTATTAAACATTTATGGATAGACTTTCTTTGGCTTTAAATTTAATAAATAAACTATAATATCTTATTTCATGTGATACTATGTGGTCGAAACAATCGTGCTCATAACGCTTATTGTAAGGCTAGTAATGGAATACAAAAACAAATGACAGACGGTTCCCATTTTGCGGACGAGATATTTGCAATCCCAAGTCTAACTCTTTATCATTGTAACTGATAAAGAACTGGCATGATCCCACAGAGAGTTCCAAATATTCGTTACGAATGACCCTCTTACACTAATAAGTAATCATATAAAATTTACTCTAGACAATATACTTGCATTTTTTTGAAATTGTAGGACATGCTTTTATTAGATTTTATATTCATCAAAACCCTGGAATATATAATTTCATGTGATTCTATATGGTGGAACCAATTGTGCTCATAACACTTTTTGTAAGGGTAATAATTGAATACTAATACAAATGATGGACGGTTACCCCGGTTCACGGACGTTACACTAGGAATCCCATGTCAAACTATTTATCATTGTAACTTATGAAGAAACTTGCATGATTCCATAGAGAGTTCTACAAGTTCTTTACGAATATCGCTCGTGTACTTATAAGTAAACATATACAATTTAGTCTAGACAATGTACTTTCGCATATTAAAAATTTATGGATAGACTTTCTTTACCATTAAATTTAATAAATAAACAAGAATATATTATTTTATGTGATACTATGTGGTTGAAACAATCGTGCTCATAACGCTTATTGTAAGGGTAGTAATGGAATACAAAAACAAATGACAGACGGTTAACCGATTTTGCGGACGAGACACTTGCAATCCCAAGTCTAACTCTTTATCACTGTAATTGATAAAGAACTGGCATGATCCCACAGAGAGTTCCAAATATTCGTTACGAATGACCCTCTTATACTAATAAGTAATCATATATAATTTACTCTAGACAATATACTTGCATTTTTTTGAAATTGAAGGACATGCTTTTATTAGATTTTAATTTCATCAAAACCCTGGAATATAGAATTTCATGAGATTCTATATGGTGGAACCAATTGTGCTCATAACACTTTTTGTAAGGGTAATAATTGAATACTAATACAAATGATGGACGGTTACCCCGGTTCACGGACGTTACACTTGGAATCCCATGTCAAACTATTTATCATTGTAACTTATGAAGAAACTTGCATGATCCCATAGAGAGTTCTACAAGTTCTTTACGAATATCGTTCGTGTACTTATAAGTAAACAGATACAATTTAGTCTAGACAATGTACTTGCACTTATTAAAAATTTATGGATAGACTTTCTTTACCTTTAAATTTAATAAATAAACAAGAATATATTATTTCATGTGATTCTATGTGGTTGAAACAATCGTGCTCATAACGCTTATTGTAAGGGTAGTAATGGAATACAAAAACAAATGGCAGACGGTTAAACCATTTTGCGGACGAGACACTTGCAATCCCAAGTCTAACTCTTTATCACTGTAATTGATAAAGAACTGGCATGATCCCACAGAGAGTTCCAAATATTCGTTACTAATGACCCTCTTATACTAATAAGTAATCATATATAATTTACTATAGACAATATATTTGCATTTTTTTGAAATTGTAGGACATGCTTTTATTAGATTTTAATTTCATCAAAACCTTGGAATATATAATTTCAAGTGATGGACGGTTACCCCGGTTCACGGACGTTACACTTGGAATCCCAAGTCAAACTATTTATCACTGTAACTTATGAAGAAACTTGTATGATCCCATAGAGAGTTCCACAAGTTCTTTACGAATATCGCTCGTATAATTATAAGTAAACATATACAATTTAATCTAGACAATGTACTTTGCGCTTATTAAACATTTATGGATAGACTTTCTTTAGCTTTAAATTTAATAAATAAACTATAATGTATTGTTTCATGTGATACTAAGTGGTCGAAACAATCGTGCCCATAACGCTTATTGTAAGGGTAGTAATGGAATGCAAAAACAAATAACAGACGGTTAACCCACTTTGCGGACGAGATACTTGCAATCCCAAGTCTAACTCTTTATCACTGTAATTGATAAAGAACTGGCATGATCTCACAGAGAGTTCCAAATATTCGTTACGAATGGCCCTCTTATACTAATAAGTAATCATATATAATTTACTCTAGACAATATACTTGCATTTTTTTGAAATTGTAGGACATGCTTTTATTAGATTTTAATTTCATCAAAACCCTGGAATATATAATTTCATGTGATTCTATATGGTGGAACAAATTGTGCTCATAACACTTTTTGTAAGGGTAATAATGGAATACTAATACAAATGATGAACGGTTACCCCGGTTCACGGACGTTACACTTGGACTCCCATGTCAAACTATTTGTCACTGTAACTTATGAAGAAACATGCATGATTCCATAGAGAGTTCCACAAGTTCTTTACGAATTTCGCTCGTATAATTATAAGTAAACATATACAATTTAATCTAGACAATGTACTTTGCGCTTATTAAACATTTATGGATAGACTTTCTTTAGCTTAAAATTTAATAAATAAACTATAATGTATTATTTCATGTGATACTATGTGGTCGAAACAATCGTGCCCATAACGCTTATTGTAAGGGTAGTAATGGAATGCAAAAATAAATAACAGACGGTTAACCCATTTTCCGGACGAGACACTTGCAATCCCAAGTCTAACTCTTTATCACTGTAACTGATAAAGAACTGGCATGATCCCACAGAGAGTTCCAAATATTCGTTACGAATGACCCTCTTATACTAATAAGTAATCATATATAATTTACTCTAGACAATATAATTGCATTTTTTTAAAATTGTAGGACATGCTTTTATTAGATTTTAATTCCATCAAAACCCTGGAATATATAATTTCATGTGATTCTACATAGTGGAAACAATTGTGCTCATAACACTTTTTGTAAGGGTAATAATGGAATACTAATACAAATGATGGATGGTTACCCCGGTTCACGGACGTTACACTAGGAATCCCATGTCAAACTATTTATCAATGTAACTTATGAAGAAACTTGCATGATTCCATAGAGAGTTCTACAAGTTCTTTACGTATATCGCTCGTGTACTTATAAGTAAACATATACAATTTAGTCTAGACAATGTACTTTCGCTTATTAAAAATTTATGGATAGACTTTCTTTACCTTTAAATTTAATAAATAAACAAGAATATATTATTTTATGTGATACTATGTGGTTGAAACAATCGTGCTCATAACGCTTATTGTAAGGGTAGTAATGGAATACAAAAACAAATGACAGACGGTTCCCATTTTGCGGACGAGATATTTGCAATCCCAAGTCTAACTCTTTATCATTGTAACTGATAAAGAACTGGCATGATCCCACAGAGAGTTCCAAATATTCGTTACGAATGACCCTCTTACACTAATAAGTAATCATATATAATTTACTCTAGACAATATACTTGCATTTTTTTGAAATTGTAGGACATGCTTTTATTAGATTTTAATTTCATCAAAACCCTGGAATATATAATTTCATGTGATTCTATATGGTAGAACCAATTGTGCTCATAACACTTTTTGTAAGGGTAATAATTGAATACTAATACAAATGATGGACGGTTACCCCGGTTCACGGACGTTACACTAGGAATCCCATGTCAAACTATTTATCATTGTAACTTATGAAGAAACTTGCATGATTCCATAGAGAGTTCTACAAGTTCTTTACGAATATCGCTCGTGTACTTATAAGTAAACATATACAATTTAGTCTAGACAATGTACTTTCGCTTATTAAAAATTTATGGATAGACTTTCTTTACCTTTAAATTTAATAAATAAACAAGAATATATTATTTTATGTGATACTATGTGGTTGAAACAATCGTGCTCATAACGCTTATTGTAAGGGTAGTAATGGAATAGAAAAACAAATGACAGACGGTTAACCCATTTTGCGGACGAGACACTTGCAATCCCAAGTCTAACTCTTTATCACTGTAATTGATAAAGAACTGGCATGATCCCACAGAGAGTTCCAAATATTCGTTACGAATGACCCTCTTATACTAATAAGTAATCATATATAATTTACTCTAGACAATATACTTGCATTTTTTTGAAATTGTCGGACATGCTTTTATTAGATTTTAATTTCATCAAAACCCTGGAATATATAATTTCATGTGATTCTATATGGTGGAACCAATTGTGCTCATAACACTTTTTGTAAGGGTAATAATTGAATACTAATACAAATGATGGACGGTTACCCCGGTTCACGGACGTTACACTTGGAATCCCATGTCAAACTATTTATCATTGTAACTTATGAAGAAACTTGCATGATCCCATAGAGAGTTCTACAAGTTCTTTACGAATATCGTTCGTGTACTTATAAGTAAACAGATACAATTTAGTCTAGACAATGTACTTGCGCTTATTAAAAATTTATGGATACACTTTCTTTACCTTTAAATTTAATAAATAAACAAGAATATATTATTTCATGTGATTCTATGTGGTTGAAACAATCGTGCTCATAACGCTTATTGTAAGGGTAGTAATGGAATACAAAAACAAATGGCAGACGGTTAAACCATTTTGCGGACGAGACACTTGCAATCCCAAGTCTAACTCTTTATCACTGTAATTGATAAAGAACTGGCATGATCCCACAGAGAGTTCCAAATATTCGTTACGAATGACCCTCTTATACTAATAAGTAATCATATATAATTTACTCTAGACAATATACTTGCATTTTTTTGAAATTGTAGGACATGCTTTTATTAGATTTTAATTTCATCAAAACCTTGGAATATATAATTTCAAGTGATGGACGGTTACCCCGGTTCACGGACGTTACACTTGGAATCCCAAGTCAAACTATTTATCACTGTAACTTATGAAGAAACTTGTATGATCCCATAGAGAGTTCCACAAGTTCTTTACGAATATCGCTCGTATAATTATAAGTAAACATATACAATTTAATCTAGACAATGTACTTTGCGCTTATTAAACATTTATGGATAGACTTTCTTTAGCTTTAAATTTAATAAATAAACTATAATGTATTATTTCATGTGATACTAAGTGGTCGAAATAATCGTGCCCATAACGCTTCTTGTAAGGGTAGTAATGGAATGCAAAAACAAATAACAGACGGTTAACCCACTTTGCGGACGAGATACTTGCAATCCCAAGTCTAACTCTTTATCACTGTAATTGATAAAGAACTGGCATGATCTCACAGAGAGTTCCAAATATTCGTTACGAATGACCCTCTTATACTAATAAGTAATCATATATAATTTACTCTAGACAATATACTTGCATTTTTTTTGAAATTGTAGGACATGCTTTTATTAGATTTTAATTTCATCAAAACCCTGGAATATATAATTTCATGTGATTCTATATGGTGGAACAAATTGTGCTCATAACACTTTTTGTAAGGGTAATAATGGAATACTAATACAAATGATGGACGGTTACCCCGGTTCACGGACGTTACACTTAGACTCCCATGTCAAACTATTTATCACTGTAACTTATGAAGAAACATGCATGATTCCATAGAGAGTTCCACAAGTTCTTTACGAATATCGCTCGTATAATTATAAGTAAACATATACAATTTAATCTAGACAATGTACTTTGCGCTTATTAAACATTTATGGATAGACTTTCTTTAGCTTAAAATTTAATAAATAAACTATAATGTATTATTTCATGTGATACTATGTGGTCGAAACAATCGTGCCCATAACGCTTATTGTAAGGGTAGTAATGGAATGCAAAAATAAATAACAGACGGTTAACCCATTTTCCGGACGAGACACTTGCAATCCCAAGTCTAACTCTTTATCACTGTAACTGATAAAGAACTGGCATGATCCCACAGAGAGTTCCAAATATTCGTTACGAATGACCCTCTTATACTAATAAGTAATCATATATAATTTACTCTAGACAATATAATTGCATTTTTTTAAAATTGTAGGACATGCTTTTATTAGATTTTAATTCCATCAAAACCCTGGAATATATAATTTCATGTGATTCTACATAGTGGAAACAATTGTGCTCATAACACTTTTTGTAAGGGTAATAATGGAATACTAATACAAATGATGGATGGTTACCCCGGTTCACGGACGTTACACTTGGAATCCTATGTCAAACTATTTATCACTGTAACTTATGAACAAACTTGCATGATCCCATAGAGAGTTCCACAAGTTCTTACGAATATCGCTCGTATAATTATAAGTAAACATATACAATTTAGTCTAGACAACGTACTTTGCGCTTATTAAACATTTATGGATAGACTTTCTTTGGCTTTAAATTTAATAAATAAACTATAATATCTTATTTCATGTGATACTATGTGGTCGAAACAATCGTGCTCATAACGCTTATTGTAAGGGTAGTAATGGAATACAAAAACAAATGACAGACGGTTCCCATTTTGCGGACGAGATATTTGCAATCCCAAGTCTAACTCTTTATCATTGTAACTGATAAAGAACTGGCATGATCCCACAGAGAGTTCCAAATATTCGTTACGAATGACCCTCTTACACTAATAAGTAATCATATATAATTTACTCTAGACAATATACTTGCATTTTTTTGAAATTGTAGGACATGCTTTTATTAGATTTTAATTTCATCAAAACCCTGGAATATATAATTTCATGTGATTCTATATGGTAGAACCAATTGTGCTCATAACACTTTTTGTAAGGGTAATAATTGAATACTAATACAAATGATGGACGGTTATCCCGGTTCACGGACGTTACACTAGGAATCCCATGTCAAACTATTTATCATTGTAACTTATGAAGAAACTTGCATGATTCCATAGAGAGTTCTACAAGTTCTTTACGAATATCGCTCGTGTACTTATAAGTAAACATATACAATTTAGTCTAGACAATGTACTTTCGCTTATTAAAAATTTATGGATAGACTTTCTTTACCTTTAAATTTAATAAATAAACAAGAATATATTATTTTATGTGATACTATGTGGTTGAAACAATCGTGCTCATAACGCTTATTGTAAGGGTAGTAATGGAATAGAAAAACAAATGACAGACGGTTAACCCATTTTGCGGACGAGACACTTGCAATCCCAAGTCTAACTCTTTATCACTGTAATTGATAAAGAACTGGCATGATCCCACAGAGAGTTCCAAATATTCGTTACGAATGACCCTCTTATACTAATAAGTAATCATATATAATTTACTCTAGACAATATACTTGCATTTTTTTGAAATTGTCGGACATGCTTTTATTAGATTTTAATTTCATCAAAACCCTGGAATATATAATTTCATGTGATTCTATATGGTGGAACCAATTGTGCTCATAACACTTTTTGTAAGGGTAATAATTGAATACTAATACAAATGATGGACGGTTACCCCGGTTCACGGACGTTACACTTGGAATCCCATGTCAAACTATTTATCATTGTAACTTATGAAGAAACTTGCATGATCCCATAGAGAGTTCTACAAGTTCTTTACGAATATCGTTCGTGTACTTATAAGTAAACAGATACAATTTAGTCTAGACAATGTACTTGCGCTTATTAAAAATTTATGGATACACTTTCTTTACCTTTAAATTTAATAAATAAACAAGAATATATTATTTCATGTGATTCTATGTGGTTGAAACAATCGTGCTCATAACGCTTATTGTAAGGGTAGTAATGGAATACAAAAACAAATGGCAGACGGTTAAACCATTTTGCGGACGAGACACTTGCAATCCCAAGTCTAACTCTTTATCACTGTAATTGATAAAGAACTGGCATGATCCCACAGAGAGTTCCAAATATTCGTTACGAATGACCCTCTTATACTAATAAGTAATCATATATAATTTACTCTAGACAATATACTTGCATTTTTTTGAAATTGTAGGACATGCTTTTATTAGATTTTAATTTCATCAAAACCTTGGAATATATAATTTCAAGTGATGGACGGTTACCCCGGTTCACGGACGTTACACTTGGAATCCCAAGTCAAACTATTTATCACTGTAACTTATGAAGAAACTTGTATGATCCCATAGAGAGTTCCACAAGTTCTTTACGAATATCGCTCGTATAATTATAAGTAAACATATACAATTTAATCTAGACAATGTACTTTGCGCTTATTAAACATTTATGGATAGACTTTCTTTAGCTTTAAATTTAATAAATAAACTATAATGTATTATTTCATGTGATACTAAGTGGTCGAAATAATCGTGCCCATAACGCTTCTTGTAAGGGTAGTAATGGAATGCAAAAACAAATAACAGACGGTTAACCCACTTTGCGGACGAGATACTTGCAATCCCAAGTCTAACTCTTTATCACTGTAATTGATAAAGAACTGGCATGATCTCACAGAGAGTTCCAAATATTCGTTACGAATGACCCTCTTATACTAATAAGTAATCATATATAATTTACTCTAGACAATATACTTGCATTTTTTTGAAATTGTAGGACATGCTTTTATTAGATTTTAATTTCATCAAAACCCTGGAATATATAATTTCATGTGATTCTATATGGTGGAACAAATTGTGCTCATAACACTTTTTGTAAGGGTAATAATGGAATACTAATACAAATGATGGACGGTTACCCCGGTTCACGGACGTTACACTTAGACTCCCATGTCAAACTATTTATCACTGTAACTTATGAAGAAACATGCATGATTCCATAGAGAGTTCCACAAGTTCTTTACGAATATCGCTCGTATAATTATAAGTAAACATATACAATTTAATCTAGACAATGTACTTTGCGCTTATTAAACATTTATGGATAGACTTTCTTTAGCTTAAAATTTAATAAATAAACTATAATGTATTATTTCATGTGATACTATGTGGTCGAAACAATCGTGCCCATAACGCTTATTGTAAGGGTAGTAATGGAATGCAAAAATAAATAACAGACGGTTAACCCATTTTCCGGACGAGACACTTGCAATCCCAAGTCTAACTCTTTATCACTGTAACTGATAAAGAACTGGCATGATCCCACAGAGAGTTCCAAATATTCGTTATGAATGACCCTCTTATACTAATAAGTAATCATATATAATTTACTCTAGACAATATAATTGCATTTTTTTAAAATTGTAGGACATGCTTTTATTAGATTTTAATTCCATCAAAACCCTGGAATATATAATTTCATGTGATTCTACATAGTGGAAACAATTGTGCTCATAACACTTTTTGTAAGGGTAATAATGGAATACTAATACAAATGATGGATGGTTACCCCGGTTCACGGACGTTACACTTGGAATCCTATGTCAAACTATTTATCACTGTAACTTATGAACAAACTTGCATGATCCCATAGAGAGTTCCACAAGTTCTTACGAATATCGCTCGTATAATTATAAGTAAACATATACAATTTAGTCTAGACAACGTACTTTGCGCTTATTAAACATTTATGGATAGACTTTCTTTGGCTTTAAATTTAATAAATAAACTATAATATCTTATTTCATGTGATACTATGTGGTCGAAACAATCGTGCTCATAACGCTTATTGTAAGGGTAGTAATGGAATACAAAAACAAATGACAGACGGTTCCCATTTTGCGGACGAGATATTTGCAATCCCAAGTCTAACTCTTTATCATTGTAACTGATAAAGAACTGGCATGATCCCACAGAGAGTTCCAAATATTCGTTACGAATGACCCTCTTACACTAATAAGTAATCATATATAATTTACTCTAGACAATATACTTGCATTTTTTTGAAATTGTAGGACATGCTTTTATTAGATTTTAATTTCATCAAAACCCTGGAATATATAATTTCATGTGATTCTATATGGTAGAACCAATTGTGCTCATAACACTTTTTGTAAGGGTAATAATTGAATACTAATACAAATGATGGACGGTTACCCCGGTTCACGGACGTTACACTAGGAATCCCATGTCAAACTATTTATCATTGTAACTTATGAAGAAACTTGCATGATTCCATAGAGAGTTCTATAAGTTCTTTACGAATATCGCTCGTGTACTTATAAGTAAACATATACAATTTAGTCTAGACAATGTACTTTCGCTTATTAAAAATTTATGGATAGACTTTCTTTACCTTTAAATTTAATAAATAAACAAGAATATATTATTTTATGTGATACTATGTGGTTGAAACAATCGTGCTCATAACGCTTATTGTAAGGGTAGTAATGGAATAGAAAAACAAATGACAGACGGTTAACCCATTTTGCGGACGAGACACTTGCAATCCCAAGTCTAACTCTTTATCACTGTAATTGATAAAGAACTGGCATGATCCCACAGAGAGTTCCAAATATTCGTTACGAATGACCCTCTTATACTAATAAGTAATCATATATAATTTACTCTAGACAATATACTTGCATTTTTTTGAAATTGTCGGACATGCTTTTATTAGATTTTAATTTCATCAAAACCCTGGAATATATAATTTCATGTGATTCTATATGGTGGAACCAATTGTGCTCATAACACTTTTTGTAAGGGTAATAATTGAATACTAATACAAATGATGGACGGTTACCCCGGTTCACGGACGTTACACTTGGAATCCCATGTCAAACTATTTATCATTGTAACTTATGAAGAAACTTGCATGATCCCATAGAGAGTTCTACAAGTTCTTTACGAATATCGTTCGTGTACTTATAAGTAAACAGATACAATTTAGTCTAGACAATGTACTTGCGCTTATTAAAAATTTATGGATACACTTTCTTTACCTTTAAATTTAATAAATAAACAAGAATATATTATTTCATGTGATTCTATGTGGTTGAAACAATCGTGCTCATAACGCTTATTGTAAGGGTAGTAATGGAATACAAAAACAAATGGCAGACGGTTAAACCATTTTGCGGACGAGACACTTGCAATCCCAAGTCTAACTCTTTATCACTGTAATTGATAAAGAACTGGCATGATCCCACAGAGAGTTCCAAATATTCGTTACGAATGACCCTCTTATACTAATAAGTAATCATATATAATTTACTCTAGACAATATACTTGCATTTTTTTGAAATTGTAGGACATGCTTTTATTAGATTTTAATTTCATCAAAACCTTGGAATATATAATTTCAAGTGATGGACGGTTACCCCGGTTCACGGACGTTACACTTGGAATCCCAAGTCAAACTATTTATCACTGTAACTTATGAAGAAACTTGTATGATCCCATAGAGAGTTCCACAAGTTCTTTACGAATATCGCTCGTATAATTATAAGTAAACATATACAATTTAATCTAGACAATGTACTTTGCGCTTATTAAACATTTATGGATAGACTTTCTTTAGCTTTAAATTTAATAAATAAACTATAATGTATTATTTCATGTGATACTAAGTGGTCGAAATAATCGTGCCCATAACGCTTCTTGTAAGGGTAGTAATGGAATGCAAAAACAAATAACAGACGGTTAACCCACTTTGCGGACGAGATACTTGCAATCCCAAGTCTAACTCTTTATCACTGTAATTGATAAAGAACTGGCATGATCTCACAGAGAGTTCCAAATATTCGTTACGAATGACCCTCTTATACTAATAAGTAATCATATATAATTTACTCTAGACAATATACTTGCATTTTTTTGAAATTGTAGGACATGCTTTTATTAGATTTTAATTTCATCAAAACCCTGGAATATATAATTTCATGTGATTCTATATGGTGGAACAAATTGTGCTCATAACACTTTTTGTAAGGGTAATAATGGAATACTAATACAAATGATGGACGGTTACCCCGGTTCACGGACGTTACACTTAGACTCCCATGTCAAACTATTTATCACTGTAACTTATGAAGAAACATGCATGATTCCATAGAGAGTTCCACAAGTTCTTTACGAATATCGCTCGTATAATTATAAGTAAACATATACAATTTAATCTAGACAATGTACTTTGCGCTTATTAAACATTTATGGATAGACTTTCTTTAGCTTAAAATTTAATAAATAAACTATAATGTATTATTTCATGTGATACTATGTGGTCGAAACAATCGTGCCCATAACGCTTATTGTAAGGGTAGTAATGGAATGCAAAAATAAATAACAGACGGTTAACCCATTTTCCGGACGAGACACTTGCAATCCCAAGTCTAACTCTTTATCACTGTAACTGATAAAGAACTGGCATGATCCCACAGAGAGTTCCAAATATTCGTTACGAATGACCCTCTTATACTAATAAGTAATCATATATAATTTACTCTAGACAATATAATTGCATTTTTTTAAAATTGTAGGACATGCTTTTATTAGATTTTAATTCCATCAAAACCCTGGAATATATAATTTCATGTGATTCTACATAGTGGAAACAATTGTGCTCATAACACTTTTTGTAAGGGTAATAATGGAATACTAATACAAATGATGGATGGTTACCCCGGTTCACGGACGTTACACTTGGAATCCTATGTCAAACTATTTATCACTGTAACTTATGAACAAACTTGCATGATCCCATAGAGAGTTCCACAAGTTCTTACGAATATCGCTCGTATAATTATAAGTAAACATATACAATTTAGTCTAGACAACGTACTTTGCGCTTATTAAACATTTATGGATAGACTTTCTTTGGCTTTAAATTTAATAAATAAACTATAATATCTTATTTCATGTGATACTATGTGGTCGAAACAATCGTGCTCATAACGCTTATTGTAAGGGTAGTAATGGAATACAAAAACAAATGACAGACGGTTCCCATTTTGCGGACGAGATATTTGCAATCCCAAGTCTAACTCTTTATCATTGTAACTGATAAAGAACTGGCATGATCCCACAGAGAGTTCCAAATATTCGTTACGAATGACCCTCTTACACTAATAAGTAATCATATATAATTTACTCTAGACAATATACTTGCATTTTTTTGAAATTGTAGGACATGCTTTTATTAGATTTTAATTTCATCAAAACCCTGGAATATATAATTTCATGTGATTCTATATGGTAGAACCAATTGTGCTCATAACACTTTTTGTAAGGGTAATAATTGAATACTAATACAAATGATGGACGGTTACCCCGGTTCACGGACGTTACACTAGGAATCCCATGTCAAACTATTTATCATTGTAACTTATGAAGAAACTTGCATGATTCCATAGAGAGTTCTACAAGTTCTTTACGAATATCGCTCGTGTACTTATAAGTAAACATATACAATTTAGTCTAGACAATGTACTTTCGCTTATTAAAAATTTATGGATAGACTTTCTTTACCTTTAAATTTAATAAATAAACAAGAATATATTATTTTATGTGATACTATGTGGTTGAAACAATCGTGCTCATAACGCTTATTGTAAGGGTAGTAATGGAATAGAAAAACAAATGACAGACGGTTAACCCATTTTGCGGACGAGACACTTGCAATCCCAAGTCTAACTCTTTATCACTGTAATTGATAAAGAACTGGCATGATCCCACAGAGAGTTCCAAATATTCGTTACGAATGACCCTCTTATACTAATAAGTAATCATATATAATTTACTCTAGACAATATACTTGCATTTTTTTGAAATTGTCGGGCATGCTTTTATTAGATTTTAATTTCATCAAAACCCTGGAATATATAATTTCATGTGATTCTATATGGTGGAACCAATTGTGCTCATAACACTTTTTGTAAGGGTAATAATTGAATACTAATACAAATGATGGACGGTTACCCCGGTTCACGGACGTTACACTTGGAATCCCATGTCAAACTATTTATCATTGTAACTTATGAAGAAACTTGCATGATCCCATAGAGAGTTCTACAAGTTCTTTACGAATATCGTTCGTGTACTTATAAGTAAACAGATACAATTTAGTCTAGACAATGTACTTGCGCTTATTAAAAATTTATGGATACACTTTCTTTACCTTTAAATTTAATAAATAAACAAGAATATATTATTTCATGTGATTCTATGTGGTTGAAACAATCGTGCTCATAACGCTTATTGTAAGGGTAGTAATGGAATACAAAAACAAATGGCAGACGGTTAAACCATTTTGCGGACGAGACACTTGCAATCCCAAGTCTAACTCTTTATCACTGTAATTGATAAAGAACTGGCATGATCCCACAGAGAGTTCCAAATATTTGTTACGAATGACCCTCTTATACTAATAAGTAATCATATATAATTTACTCTAGACAATATACTTGCATTTTTTTGAAATTGTAGGACATGCTTTTATTAGATTTTAATTTCATCAAAACCTTGGAATATATAATTTCAAGTGATGGACGGTTACCCCGGTTCACGGACGTTACACTTGGAATCCCAAGTCAAACTATTTATCACTGTAACTTATGAAGAAACTTGTATGATCCCATAGAGAGTTCCACAAGTTCTTTACGAATATCGCTCGTATAATTATAAGTAAACATATACAATTTAATCTAGACAATGTACTTTGCGCTTATTAAACATTTATGGATAGACTTTCTTTAGCTTTAAATTTAATAAATAAACTATAATGTATTATTTCATGTGATACTAAGTGGTCGAAACAATCGTGCCCATAACGCTTCTTGTAAGGGTAGTAATGGAATGCAAAAACAAATAACAGACGGTTAACCCACTTTGCGGACGAGATACTTGCAATCCCAAGTCTAACTCTTTATCACTGTAATTGATAAAGAACTGGCATGATCTCACAGAGAGTTCCAAATATTCGTTACGAATGACCCTCTTATACTAATAAGTAATCATATATAATTTACTCTAGACAATATACTTGCATTTTTTTGAAATTGTAGGACATGCTTTTATTAGATTTTAATTTCATCAAAACCCTGGAATATATAATTTCATGTGATTCTATATGGTGGAACAAATTGTGCTCATAACACTTTTTGTAAGGGTAATAATGGAATACTAATACAAATGATGGACGGTTACCCCGGTTCACGGACGTTACACTTAGACTCCCATGTCAAACTATTTATCACTGTAACTTATGAAGAAACATGCATGATTCCATAGAGAGTTCCACAAGTTCTTTACGAATATCGCTCGTATAATTATAAGTAAACATATACAATTTAATCTAGACAATGTACTTTGCGCTTATTAAACATTTATGGATAGACTTTCTTTAGCTTAAAATTTAATAAATAAACTATAATGTATTATTTCATGTGATACTATGTGGTCGAAACAATCGTGCCCATAACGCTTATTGTAAGGGTAGTAATGGAATGCAAAAATAAATAACAGACGGTTAACCCATTTTCCGGACGAGACACTTGCAATCCCAAGTCTAACTCTTTATCACTGTAACTGATAAAGAACTGGCATGATCCCACAGAGAGTTCCAAATATTCGTTACGAATGACCCTCTTATACTAATAAGTAATCATATATAATTTACTCTAGACAATATAATTGCATTTTTTTAAAATTGTAGGACATGCTTTTATTAGATTTTAATTCCATCAAAACCCTGGAATATATAATTTCATGTGATTCTACATAGTGGAAACAATTGTGCTCATAACACTTTTTGTAAGGGTAATAATGGAATACTAATACAAATGATGGATGGTTACCCCGGTTCACGGACGTTACACTTGGAATCCTATGTCAAACTATTTATCACTGTAACTTATGAACAAACTTGCATGATCCCATAGAGAGTTCCACAAGTTCTTACGAATATCGCTCGTATAATTATAAGTAAACATATACAATTTAGTCTAGACAATGTACTTTGCGCTTATTAAACATTTATGGATAGACTTTCTTTGGCTTTAAATTTAATAAATAAACTATAATATCTTATTTCATGTGATACTATGTGGTCGAAACAATCGTGCTCATAACGCTTATTGTAAGGGTAGTAATGGAATACAAAAACAAATGACAGACGGTTCCCATTTTGCGGACGAGATATTTGCAATCCCAAGTCTAACTCTTTATCATTGTAACTGATAAAGAACTGGCATGATCCCACAGAGAGTTCCAAATATTCGTTACGAATGACCCTCTTACACTAATAAGTAATCATATATAATTTACTCTAGACAATATACTTGCATTTTTTTGAAATTGTAGGACATGCTTTTATTAGATTTTAATTTCATCAAAACCCTGGAATATATAATTTCATGTGATTCTATATGGTAGAACCAATTGTGCTCATAACACTTTTTGTAAGGGTAATAATTGAATACTAATACAAATGATGGACGGTTACCCCGGTTCACGGACGTTACACTAGGAATCCCATGTCAAACTATTTATCATTGTAACTTATGAAGAAACTTGCATGATTCCATAGAGAGTTCTACAAGTTCTTTACGAATATCGCTCGTGTACTTATAAGTAAACATATACAATTTAGTCTAGACAATGTACTTTCGCTTATTAAAAATTTATGGATAGACTTTCTTTACCTTTAAATTTAATAAATAAACAAGAATATATTATTTTATGTGATACTATGTGGTTGAAACAATCGTGCTCATAACGCTTATTGTAAGGGTAGTAATGGAATACAAAAACAAATGACAGACGGTTAACCCATTTTGCGGACGAGACACTTGCAATCCCAAGTCTAACTCTTTATCACTGTAATTGATAAAGAACTGGCATGATCCCACAGAGAGTTCCAAATATTCGTTACGAATGACCCTCTTATACTAATAAGTAATCATATATAATTTACTCTAGACAATATACTTGCATTTTTTTGAAATTGTCGGACATGCTTTTATTAGATTTTAATTTCATCAAAACCCTGGAATATATAATTTCATGTGATTCTATATGGTGGAACCAATTGTGCTCATAACACTTTTTGTAAGGGTAATAATTGAATACTAATACAAATGATGGACGGTTACCCCGGTTCACGGACGTTACACTTGGAATCCCATGTCAAACTATTTATCATTGTAACTTATGAAGAGACTTGCATGATCCCATAGAGAGTTCTACAAGTTCTTTACGAATATCGTTCGTGTACTTATAAGTAAACAGATACAATTTAGTCTAGACAATGTACTTGCGCTTATTAAAAATTTATGGATACACTTTCTTTACCTTTAAATTTAATAAATAAACAAGAATATATTATTTCATGTGATTCTATGTGGTTGAAACAATCGTGCTCATAACGCTTATTGTAAGGGTAGTAATGGAATACAAAAACAAATGGCAGACGGTTAAACCATTTTGCGGACGAGACACTTGCAATCCCAAGTCTAACTCTTTATCACTGTAATTGATAAAGAACTGGCATGATCCCACAGAGAGTTCCAAATATTCGTTACGAATGACCCTCTTATACTAATAAGTAATCATATATAATTTACTCTAGACAATATACTTGCATTTTTTTGAAATTGTAGGACATGCTTTTATTAGATTTTAATTTCATCAAAACCTTGGAATATATAATTTCAAGTGATGGACGGTTACCCCGGTTCACGGACGTTTCACTTGGAATCCCAAGTCAAACTATTTATCACTGTAACTTATGAAGAAACTTGTATGATCCCATAGAGAGTTCCACAAGTTCTTTACGAATATCGCTCGTATAATTATAAGTAAACATATACAATTTAATCTAGACAATGTACTTTGCGCTTATTAAACATTTATGGATAGACTTTCTTTAGCTTTAAATTTAATAAATAAACTATAATGTATTATTTCATGTGATACTAAGTGGTCGAAACAATCGTGCCCATAACGCTTCTTGTAAGGGTAGTAATGGAATGCAAAAACAAATAACAGACGGTTAACCCACTTTGCGGACGAGATACTTGCAATCCCAAGTCTAACTCTTTATCACTGTAATTGATAAAGAACTGGCATGATCTCACAGAGAGTTCCAAATATTCGTTACGAATGACCCTCTTATACTAATAAGTAATCATATATAATTTACTCTAGACAATATACTTGCATTTTTTTGAAATTGTAGGACATGCTTTTATTAGATTTTAATTTCATCAAAACCCTGGAATATATAATTTCATGTGATTCTATATGGTGGAACAAATTGTGCTCATAACACTTTTTGTAAGGGTAATAATGGAATACTAATACAAATGATGGACGGTTACCCCGGTTCACGGACGTTACACTTGGACTCCCATGTCAAACTATTTATCACTGTAACTTATGAAGAAACATGCATGATTCCATAGAGAGTTCCACAAGTTCTTTACGAATATCGCTCGTATAATTATAAGTAAACACATACAATTTAATCTAGACAATGTACTTTGCACTTATTAAACATTTATGGATAGACTTTCTTTAGCTTAAAATTTAATAAATAAACTATAATGTATTATTTCATGTGATACTATGTGGTCGAAACAATCGTGCCCATAACGCTTATTGTAAGGGTAGTAATGGAATGCAAAAATGAATAACAGACGGTTAACCCATTTTCCGGACGAGACACTTGCAATCCCAAGTCTAACTCTTTATCACTGTAACTGATAAAGAACTGGCATGATCCCACAGAGAGTTCCAAATATTCGTTACGAATGACCCTCTTATACTAATAAGTAATCATATATAATTTACTCTAGACAATATAATTGCATTTTTTTAAAATTGTAGGACATGCTTTTATTAGATTTTAATTCCATCAAAACCCTGGAATATATAATTTCATGTGATTCTACATAGTGGAAACAATTGTGCTCATAACACTTTTTGTAAGGGTAATAATGGAATACTAATACAAATGATGGATGGTTACCCCGGTTCACGGACGTTACACTTGGAATCCTATGTCAAACTATTTATCACTGTAACTTATGAACAAACTTGCATGATCCCATAGAGAGTTCCACAAGTTCTTACGAATATCGCTCGTATAATTATAAGTAAACATATACAATTTAGTCTAGACAATGTACTTTGCGCTTATTAAACATTTATGGATAGACTTTCTTTGGCTTTAAATTTAATAAATAAACTATAATATCTTATTTCATGTGATACTATGTGGTCGAAACAATCGTGCTCATAACGCTTATTGTAAGGGTAGTAATGGAATACAAAAACAAATGACAGACGGTTCCCATTTTGCGGACGAGATATTTGCAATCCCAAGTCTAACTCTTTATCATTGTAACTGATAAAGAACTGGCATGATCCCACAGAGAGTTCCAAATATTCGTTACGAATGACCCTCTTACACTAATAAGTAATCATATAAAATTTACTCTAGACAATATACTTGCATTTTTTTGAAATTGTAGGACATGCTTTTATTAGATTTTATATTCATCAAAACCCTGGAATATATAATTTCATGTGATTCTATATGGTGGAACCAATTGTGCTCATAACACTTTTTGTAAGGGTAATAATTGAATACTAATACAAATGATGGACGGTTACCCCGGTTCACGGACGTTACACTAGGAATCCCATGTCAAACTATTTATCATTGTAACTTATGAAGAAACTTGCATGATTCCATAGAGAGTTCTACAAGTTCTTTACGAATATCGCTCGTGTACTTATAAGTAAACATATACAATTTAGTCTAGACAATGTACTTTCGCATATTAAAAATTTATGGATAGACTTTCTTTACCTTTAAATTTAATAAATAAACAAGAATATATTATTTTATGTGATACTATGTGGTTGAAACAATCGTGCTCATAACGCTTATTGTAAGGGTAGTAATGGAATACAAAAACAAATGACAGACGGTTAACCGATTTTGCGGACGAGACACTTGCAATCCCAAGTCTAACTCTTTATCACTGTAATTGATAAAGAACTGGCATGATCCCACAGAGAGTTCCAAATTTTCGTTACGAATGACCCTCTTATACTAATAAGTAATCATATATAATTTACTCTAGACAATATACTTGCATTTTTTTGAAATTGAAGGACATGCTTTTATTAGATTTTAATTTCATCAAAACCCTGGAATATATAATTTCATGTGATTCTATATGGTGAAACCAATTGTGCTCATAACACTTTTTGTAAGGGTAATAATTGAATACTAATACAAATGATGGACGGTTACCCCGGTTCACGGACGTTACACTTGGAATCCCATGTCAAACTATTTATCATTGTAACTTATGAAGAAACTTGCATGATCCCATAGAGAGTTCTACAAGTTCTTTACGAATATCGTTCGTGTACTTATAAGTAAACAGATACAATTTAGTCTAGACAATGTACTTGCACTTATTAAAAATTTATGGATAGACTTTCTTTACCTTTAAATTTAATAAATAAACAAGAATATATTATTTCATGTGATTCTATGTGGTTGAAACAATCGTGCTCATAACGCTTATTGTAAGGGTAGTAATGGAATACAAAAACAAATGGCAGACGGTTAAACCATTTTGCGGACGAGACACTTGCAATCCCAAGTCTAACTCTTTATCACTGTAATTGATAAAGAACTGGCATGATCCCACAGAGAGTTCCAAATATTCGTTACTAATGACCCTCTTATACTAATAAGTAATCATATATAATTTACTATAGACAATATACTTGCATTTTTTTGAAATTGTAGGACATGCTTTTATTAGATTTTAATTTCATCAAAACCTTGGAATATATAATTTCAAGTGATGGACGGTTACCCCGGTTCACGGACGTTACACTTGGAATCCCAAGTCAAACTATTTATCACTGTAACTTATGAAGAAACTTGTATGATCCCATAGAGAGTTCCACAAGTTCTTTACGAATATCGCTCGTATAATTATAAGTAAACATATACAATTTAATCTAGACAATGTACTTTGCGCTTATTAAACATTTATGGATAGACTTTCTTTAGCTTTAAATTTAATAAATAAACTATAATGTATTATTTCATGTGATACTAAGTGGTCGAAACAATCGTGCCCATAACGCTTATTGTAAGGGTAGTAATGGAATGCAAAAACAAATAACAGACGGTTAACCCACTTTGCGGACGAGATACTTGCAATCCCAAGTCTAACTCTTTATCACTGTAATTGATAAAGAACTGGCATGATCTCACAGAGAGTTCCAAATATTCGTTACGAATGACCCTCTTACACTAATAAGTAATCATATATAATTTACTCTAGACAATATACTTGCATTTTTTTGAAATTGTAGGACATGCTTTTATTAGATTTTAATTTCATCAAAACCCTGGAATATATAATTTCATGTGATTCTATATGGTGGAACAAATTGTGCTCATAACACTTTTTGTAAGGGTAATAATGGAATACTAATACAAATGATGGACGGTTACCCCGGTTCACGGACGTTACACTTGGACTCCCATGTCAAACTATTTGTCACTGTAACTTATGAAGAAACATGCATGATTCCATAGAGAGTTCCACAAGTTCTTTACGAATATCGCTCGTATAATTATAAGTAAACATATACAATTTAATCTAGACAATGTACTTTGCGCTTATTAAACATTTATGGATAGACTTTCTTTAGCTTAAAATTTAATAAATAAACTATAATGTATTATTTCATGTGATACTATGTGGTCGAAACAATCGTGCCCATAACGCTTATTGTAAGGGTAGTAATGGAATGCAAAAATAAATAACAGACGGTTAACCCATTTTCCGGACGAGACACTTGCAATCCCAAGTCTAACTCTTTATCACTGTAACTGATAAAGAACTGGCATGATCCCACAGAGAGTTCCAAATATTCGTTACGAATGACCCTCTTATACTAATAAGTAATCATATATAATTTACTCTAGACAATATAATTGCATTTTTTTAAAATTGTAGGACATGCTTTTATTAGATTTTAATTCCATCAAAACCCTGGAATATATAATTTCATGTGATTCTACATAGTGGAAACAATTGTGCTCATAACACTTTTTGTAAGGGTAATAATGGAATACTAATACAAATGATGGATGGTTACCCCGGTTCACGGACGTTACACTTGGAATCCTATGTCAAACTATTTATCACTGTAACTTATGAAGAAACTTGCATGATCCCATAGAGAGTTCCACAAGTTCTTACGAATATCGCTCGTATAATTATAAGTAAACATATACAATTTAGTCTAGACAATGTACTTTGCGCTTATTAAACATTTATGGATAGACTTTCTTTGGCTTTAAATTTAATAAATAAACTATAATATCTTATTTCATGTGATACTATGTGGTCGAAACAATCGTGCTCATAACGCTTATTGTAAGGGTAGTAATGGAATACAAAAACAAATGACAGACGGTTCCCATTTTGCGGACGAGATATTTGCAATCCCAAGTCTAACTCTTTATCATTGTAACTGATAAAGAACTGGCATGATCCCACAGAGAGTTCCAAATATTCGTTACGAATGACCCTCTTACACTAATAAGTAATCATATATAATTTACTCTAGACAATATACTTGCATTTTTTTGAAATTGTAGGACATGCTTTTATTAGATTTTAATTTAATCAAAACCCTGGAATATATAATTTCATGTGATTCTATATGGTGGAACAAATTGTGCTCATAACACTTTTTGTAAGGGTAATAATGGAATACTAATACAAATGATGGACGGTTACCCCGGTTCACGGACGTTACACTTGGACTCCCATGTCAAACTATTTGTCACTGTAACTTATGAAGAAACATGCATGATTCCATAGAGAGTTCCACAAGTTCTTTACGAATATCGCTCGTATAATTATAAGTAAACATATACAATTTAATCTAGACAATGTACTTTGCGCTTATTAAACATTTATGGATAGACTTTCTTTAGCTTAAAATTTAATAAATAAACTATAATGTATTATTTCATGTGATACTATGTGGTCGAAACAATCGTGCCCATAACGCTTATTGTAAGGGTAGTAATGGAATGCAAAAATAAATAACAGACGGTTAACCCATTTTCCGGACGAGACACTTGCAATCCCAAGTTTAACTCTTTATCACTGTAACTGATAAAGAACTGGCATGATCCCACAGAGAGTTCCAAATATTCGTTACGAATGACCCTCTTATACTAATAAGTAATCATATATAATTTACTCTAGACAATATAATTGCATTTTTTAAAAATTGTAGGACATGCTTTTATTAGATTTTAATTCCATCAAAACCCTAGAATATATAATTTCATGTGATTCTACATAGTGGAAACAATTGTGCTCATAACACTTTTTGTAAGGGTAATAATGGAATACTAATACAAATGATGGATGGTTACCCCGGTTCACGGACGTTACACTTGGAATCCTATGTCAAACTATTTATCACTGTAACTTATGAAGAAACTTGCATGATCCCATAGAGAGTTCCACAAGTTCTTACGAATATCGCTCGTATAATTATAAGTAAACATATACAATTTAGTCTAGACAATGTACTTTGCGCTTATTAAACATTTATGGATAGACTTTCTTTGGCTTTAAATTTAATAAATAAACAATAATATCTTATTTCATGTGATACTATGTGGTCGAAACAATCGTGCTCATAACGCTTATTGTAAGGGTAGTAATGGAATACAAAAACAAATGACAGACGGTTCCCATTTTGCGGACGAGATATTTGCAATCCCAAGTCTAACTCTTTATCATTGTAACTGATAAAGAACTGGCATGATCCCACAGAGAGTTCCAAATATTCGTTACGAATGACCCTCTTACACTAATAAGTAATCATATATAATTTACTCTAGACAATATACTTGCATTTTTTAAAAATTGTAGGACATGCTTTTATTAGATTTTAATTTCATCAAAACCCTCGAATATATAATTTCATGTGATTCTATATGGTGGAACAAATTGTGCTCATAACACTTTTTGTAAGGGTAATAATGGAATACTAATACAAATGATGGACGGTTACCCCGGTTCACGGACGTTACACTTGGAATCCCATGTCAAACTATTTATCATTGTAACTTATGAATGATCCCATAGAGAGTTGTACAAGTTCTTTACAAATATCGCTCGTATACTTATAAGTAAACATATACAATTTAGCCTAGACAATGTACTTGCGCTTATCAAAAATTTATGGATAGACTTTCTTTAGCTTTAAATTTAATAAATAAACTAGAATATATTATTTCATGTGATACTATGTGGTTGAAGCAATCGTGCTCATAACGCTTATTGTAAGGGTAGTAATGGAATACAAAAAAAATGACAGATGGTAAACCCATTTTGCGGACTAGACACTTGCAATCCCAAGACTAACTCTTTATCACTGTAACTGATAAAGAACTGGCATGACTCCACAGAGAGTTCCAAATATTCGTTACGAATGACCCTCTTATACTAATAAGTAATCATATATAATTTACTCTAGACAATATACTTGCATTTTTTTGAAATTGTAGGACATGCTTTTATTAGATTTTAATTTCATCAAAACCCTGGAATATATAATTTCATGTGATTCTATATGGTGGAACCAATTGTGCTCATAACACTTTTTGTAAGGGTAATAATTGAATACTAATACAAATGATGGACGGTTACCCCGGTTCGCGGACGTTACACTTGGAATCTCATGTCAAACTATTTATCATTGTAACTTGTGAAGAAACTTGCATGATCCCATAGAGAGTTCCACAAGTTCTTTACGAATATCGCTCGTGTATTTATAAGTAAACATATACAATTTAGTCTAGACAATGTACTTGCACTTATTAAAAAATTATGGATAGACTTTCTTTACCTTTACATTTAATAAATAAACTAGAATATATTATTTCATGTGATTCTATGTGGTTGAAACAATCGTGCTCATAACGCTTATTGTAAGGGTAGTAATGGAATACAAAAACAAATGACAGACGGTTCCCATTTTGGGGACGAGACACTTGCAATCCCAAGTCTAACTCTTTATCACTGTAATTGATAAAGAACTGGCATGATCCCACAGAGAGTTCCAAATATTCGTTACGAATGACCCTCTTATACTAATGAGTAATCATATATAATTTACTCTAAACAATATACTTGCATTTTTTTGAAATTGTAGGACATGCTTTTATTAGATTTTAATATCATCAAAACCCTGGAATATATAATTTCATGTGATTCTATATGGTAGAACCAATTGTGCTCATAACACTTTTTGTAAGGGTAATAATTGAATACTAATACAAATGATGGACGGTTACCCCGGTTCACGGACGTTACACTTGGAATCTCATGTCAAACTATTTATCATTGTAACTGGTGAAGAAACATGCATGATCCCATAGAGAGTTCTACAAGTTCTTTACGAATATCGCTCGTGTACTTATAAGTAAACATATACAATTTAGTCTAGACAATGTACTTGCGCTTATTAAAAAATTATGGATAGACTTTCTTTACCTTTACATTTAATAAATAAACTAGAATATATTATTTCATGTCATTCTATGTGGTTGAAACAATCGTGCTCATAACGCTTATTGTAAGGGTAGTAATGGAATACAAAAACAAATGACAGACGGTTAACCCATTTTGCGGACGAGACACTTGCAATCCCAAGTCTAACTCTTTATCACTGTAATTGATAAAGAACTGGCATGATCCCACAGAGAGTTCCAAATATTCGTTACGAATGACCCTCTTATACTAATAAGTAATCATATATAATTTACTGTAGACAATATACTTGCATTTTTTGAAATTGTAGGACATGCTTTTATTAGATTTTAATTTCATCAAAACCCTGGAATATATAATTTCATGTGATTCTATATGGTGGAACCAATTGTGCTCATAACACTTTTTGTAAGGGTAATAATTGAATACTAATACAAATGATGGACGGTTACCCCGGTTCACGGACGTTACACTTGGAATCCCATGTCAAACTATTTATCATTGTAACTTATGAAGAAAGTTGCATGATCCCATAGAGAGTTCTACAAGTTCTTTACGAATATCGCTCGTGTACTTATAAGTAAACATATACAATTTAGTCTAGACAATGTACTTGCGCTTATTAAAAATTTATGGATAGACTTTCTTTACCTTTAAATTTCATAAATAAACAAGAATATATTATTTTATGTGATACTATGTGGTTGAAACAATCGTGCTCATAACGCTTATTGTAAGGGTAGTAATGGAATACAAAAAAAAATGACAGACGGTTAACCCATTTTGCGGACGAGACACTTGCAATCCCAAGTCTAACTCTTTATCACTGTAATTGATAAAGAACTGGCATGTTCCCACAGAGAGTTCCAAATATTCGTTACGAATGACCATCTTATACTAATAAGTAATCATATATAATTTACTCTAGACAATATGCTTGCATTTTTTTGAAATTGTAGGACATGCTTTTATTAGATTTTAATTTCATCAAAACCCTGGAATATATAATTTCATGTGATTCTATATGGTAGAACCAATTGTGCTCATAACACGTTTTGTAAGGGTAATAATTGAATACTAATACAAATGATGGACGGTTACCCCGGTTCACGGACGTTACACTTGGAATCTCATGTCAAACTATTTATCATTGTAACTTGTGAAGAAACTTGCATGATCCCATAGAGAGTTCTACAAGTTCTTTACGAATATCGCTCGTGTACTTATAAGTAAACATATACAATTTAGTCTAGACAATGTACTTGCGCTTATTAAAAAATTATGGATAGACTTTCTTTACCTTTACATTTAATAAATAAACTAGAATATATTATTTCATGTGATTCTATGTGGTTGAAACAATCGTGCTCATAACGCTTATTGTAAAGGTAGTAATGGAATACAAAAACAAATGACAGACGGTTAACCCATTTTGCAGACGAGACACTTGCAATCCCAAGCCTAACTCTTTATCACTGTAATTGATAAAGTACTGGCATGATCCCACAGAGAGTTCCAAATATTCGTTACGAATGACCAGCTTATACTAATAAGTAATCATATATAATTTACTCTAGACAATATACTTGCATTTTTTGAAATTGTAGGACAAGCTTTTATTAGATTTTAATTTCATCAAAACCCTGGAATATATAATTTCATGTGATTCTATATGGTGGAACCAATTGTGCTCATAACACTTTTTGTAAGGGTAATAATTGAATACTAATACAAATGATGGACGGTTACCCCGGTTCACGGACGTTACACTTGGAATCCCATGTCAAACTATTTATCATTGTAACTTATGAAGAAACTTGCATGATCCCATAGAGAGTTCTACAAGTTCTTTACGAATATCGCTCGTGTACTTATAAGTAAACATATACAATTTAGTCTAGACAATGTACTTGCGCTTATTAAAAATTTATGGATAGACTTTCTTTACCTTTAAATTTAATAAATAAACAAGAATATATTATTTTATGTGATACTATGTGGTTGAAACAATCGTGCTCATAACGCTTATTGTAAGGGTAGTAATGGAATACAAAAAAAAATGACAGACGGTTAACCCATTTTGCGGACGAGACACTTGCAATCCCAAGTCTAACTCTTTATCACTGTAGTTGATAAAGAACTGGCATGATCCCATAGAGAGTTCCAAATATTCGTTACGAATGACCCTCTTATACTAATAAGTAATCATATATAATTTACTCTAGACAATATACTTGCATTTTTTGAAATTGTAGGACATGCTTTTATTAGATTTTAATTTCATCAAAACCCTGGAATATATAATTTCATGTGATTCTATATGGTGGAACCAATTGTGCTCATAACAATTTTTGTAAGGGTAATAATTGAATACTAATACAAATGATGGACGGTTACCCCGGTTCACAGACGTTACACTTGGAATCCCATGTCAAACTATTTATCATTGTAACTTATGAAGAAACTTGCATGATCCCATAGAGAGTTCTACAGGTTCTTTACGAATATCACTCGTGTACTTATAAGTAAACATATACAATTTAGTCTAGACAATGTACTTGCGCTTATAAAAAATTTATGGATAGACTTTCTTTACCTTTAAATTTAATAAATAAACAAGAATATATTATTTTATGTGATACTATGTGGTTGAAACAATCGTGCTCATAACGCTTATTGTAAGGGTAGTACTGGAATACAAAAAAAAATGACAGACGGTTAACCCATTTTACGGACGAGACACTTGCAATCCCAAGTCTAACTCTTTATCACTGTAATTGATAAAGAACTGGCATGATCCCACAGAGAGTTCCAAATATTCGTTACGAATGACCCTCTTATACTAATAAGTAATCATATATAATTTACTCTAGACAATATACTTGCATTTTTTTGAAATTGTAGGACATGCTTGTATTAGATTTTAATTTCATCAAAACCCTGGAATATATAATTTCATGTGATTCTATATGGTAGAACCAATTGTGCTCATAACACTTTTTGTAAGGGTAATAATTGAATACTAATACAAATGATGGACGGTTACCCCTGTTCGCGGACGTTACACTTGGAATCTCATGTCAAACTATTTATCATTGTAACTTGTGAAGAAACTTGCATGATCCCATAGAGAGTTCTACAAGTTCTTTACGAATATCGCTCGTGTACTTATAAGTAAACATATACAATTTAGTCTAGACAATGTACTTGCGCTTATTAAAAAATTATGGATAGACTTTCTTTACCTTTACATTTAATAAATAAACAAGAATATATTATTTCATGTGATTCTATGTGGTTGAAACAATCGTGCTCATAACGCTTATTGTAAAGGTAGTAATGGAATACAAAAACAAATGACAGACGGTTAACCCATTTTGCAGACGAGACACTTGCAATCCCAAGTCTAACTCTTTATCACTGTAATTGATAAAGAACTGGCATGATCCCACAGAGAGTTCCAAATATTCGTTACGAATGACCCTCTTATACTAATAAGTAATCATATATAATTTACTCTAAACAATATACTTGCATTTTTTTGAAATTGAAGGACATGCTTTTATTAGATTTTAATATCATCAAAACCCTGGAATATATAATTTCATGTGATTCTATATGGTAGAACCAATTGTGCTCATAACACTTTTTGTTAGGGTAATAATTGAATACTAATACAAATGATGGACGGTTACCCCGGTTCACAGACGTTACACTTGGAATCCCATGTCAAACTATTTATCATTGTAACTTATGAATGATCCCATAGAGAGTTCTACAAGTTCTTTACGAATATCGCTCGTGTACTTATAAGTAAACATATACAATTTAGTCTAGACAATGTACTTGCGCTTATTAAAAATTTATGGATAGACTTTCTTTACCTTTATAATTTAATAAATAAACTAGAATATATTATTTTATGTGATACTATGTGGTTGAATCAATCGTGTTCATAATGCTTATTGTAAGGGTAGTAATGGAATACAAAAAAAAATGACAGACGGTTCCCATTTTGCGGACGAGACACTTGCAATCCCAAGTCTAACTCTTTATCAATGTAATTGATAAAGAACTGGCATGATCCCACAGAGAGTTCCAAATATTCGTTACGAATGACCCTCTTATACTAATAAGTAATCATATATAATTTACTCTAGACAATATACTTGCATTTTTTTGAAATTGTAGGACATGCTTTTATTAGATTTTAATTTCATCAAAACCCTGGAATATATAATTTCATGTGATTCTATATGCTGGAACCAATTGTGCTCATAACACTTTTTGTAAGGGTAATTATGGAATACTAATACAAATGATGGATGGTTACCCCGGTTCACGGACGTTACACTTGGAATCCCGTGTCAAACTATTTATCATTGTAACTTATGAAGAAACTTGCATAATCCAATAGAGAGTTCTACAAGTTCTTTACGAATATCGCTCGTGTACTTATAAGTAAACATATACAATTTAGTCTAGACAATGTACTTTGCTCTTATTAAACATTTATGGATAGACTTTCTTTAGCTTTAAATTTAATAAATAAACTATAATATATTATTTCATGTGATACTATGTGGTCAAAACAATCGTGCTCATAATGCTTATTGTAAGGGTAGTAATGGAATACAAAAACAAATGATAGACGGTTAACCCGTTTTGCGGACGAGACACTTGCAATCCCAAGTCTGATTCTTTATCACTGTAACTGATAAAGAACTAGCATGATCCCACAGAGAGTTCCAAATATTCATTACGAATGACCCTCTTATACTAATAAGTAATCATATATAATTTACTCTAGACAATATACTTGCATTTTTTTGAAAAGTGTAGGACATGGTTTTATTAGATTTTAATTTCATCAAAACCCTGGAATATATAATTTCATGTGATTCTATATGGTGGAAACAATTGTGCTCATAACACTTTTTGTAAAGGAAATAATGGAATACTAATACAAGTGATGGACGGTTACCCCGGTTCACGGACGTTACACTTGGAATCCCATGTCAAACTATTTATCATTGTAACTTATGAATGATCCCATAGAGAGTTCTACAAGTTCTTTACGAATATCGCTCGTATACTTATAAGTAAACATATACAATTTAGTCTAGACAATGTACTTGCGCTTATCTAAAATTTATGGATAGACTTTCTTTAGCTTTAAATTTAATAAATAAACTAGAATATATTATTTCATATGATACTATGTGGTTGGAACAATTAAGCTCACCACGCTTATTGTAAGGGTGGTAATGGAATACAAAAACAAATGACAGATGGTTAACCCATTTTGCGGATGAGACACTTGCAATCCCAAGTCTAACTCTTTATCACTGTAATTGATAAAGAACTGGCATGATCCCACAGAGAGTTCCAAATATTCGTTACGAATGACCCTCTTATACTAATAAGTAATCATATATAATTTACTCTAGACAATATACTTGCATTTTTTTGAAATTGTAGGACATGCTTTTATTCGATTTTAATTCCATCAAAACCCTGGAATATATAATTTCATGTGATTCTATATTGTGGAAACAATTGTGCTCATAACACTTTTTGTAAGGGTAATAATGGAATACTAATACAAATGATGGACGGTTACCCCGGTTCATGGACGTTACACTGGGAATCCCATGTCAAACTATTTATCACTGTAACTTATGAAGAAACTTGCATGATCCCATGGATAGTTCCACAAGTTCTTACGAATATCGCTCGTATAATTATAAGTAAACATATACAATTTAGTCTAGACAATGTACTTTGCACTTATTAAACATTTATGGATAGACTTTCTTTAGCTTTAAATTTAATAAATAAACTATAATATATTATTTCATGTGATACTATGTGGTCGAAACAATCGTGCTCATAACGCTTATTGTAAGGGTAGTAATGGAATACAAAAACAAATGACAGACGGTTCCCATTTTGCGGACGAGACACTTGCAATCCCAAGTCTAACTCTTTATCACTGTAACTGATAAAGAACTGGCATGATCCCACAGAGAGTTCCAAATATTCGTTACGAATGACCCTCTTATACTAATAAGTAATCATATATAATTTACTCTAGACAATATACTTTCATTTTTTAAATATTGTAGGACATGCTTTTATTAGATTTTAATTTCATCAAAACCCTGGAATATATAATTTCATGTGATTCTATATGGTGGAACCAATTGTGCTCATAAAATTTTTTGCAAGGTTAATAATGGAATACTAATACAAATGATGGATGGTTACCCTGGTTCACGGACATTACACTTGGAATCCCGTGTCAAACTATTTGTCATTGTAACTTATGAAGAAACTTGCATGATCCCATAGAGAGTTCTACAAGTTCTTTACGAATATCGCTCGTGTACTTATAAGTAAACATATACAATTTAGTCTAGACAATGTATTTGCGCTTATCAAAAATTTTTGGATAGACTTTCTTAAGCTTTAAATTTAATAAATAAACTAGAATATATTATTTCATGTGATTCTGTGTGGTTGAAACAATCGTGCTCATAACGCTTATTGTAAGGGTAGTAATGGAATACAAAAATAAATGACAGACGGTTAACCCATTTTTTGGACGAGACACTTGCGATCCCAAGTCTAACTCTTTATCACTGTAACTGATAAAGAACTAGTATAATCCCACAGAGAGTTCCAAATATTCGTTACGAATGACCCTCTTATACAAGTAAGTAATCATATATAATTTACTCTAGACAATATACTTGCATTTTTTGAAAAGTGTAGGACATGCTTTTATTAGATTTTAGTTTCATCAAAACCCTGGAATATATAATTTCATGTGATTCTATATGGTGGAAACAATTGTGCTCATAACACTTTTTGTAAGGGTAATAATGGAATACTAATACAAGTGATGGACGGTTACCCCGGTTCACGGACGTTACACTTGGAATCCCATGTCAAACTATTTATCATTGTAACTTATGAATGATCCCATAGAGAGTTCTACAAGTTCTTTACGAATATCGCTCGTGTACTTATAAGTAAACATATACAATTTAGTCTAGACAATGTACTTGCGCTTATTAAAAATTTATGGATAGACTTTCTTTACCTTTATAATTTAATAAATAAACTAGAATATATTATTTTATGTGATACTATGTGGTTGAATCAATCGTGTTCATAATGCTTATTGTAAGGGTAGTAATGGAATACAAAAAAAAATGACAGACGGTTCCCATTTTGCGGACGAGACACTTGCAATCCCAAGTCTAACTCTTTATCACTGTAATTGATAAAGAACAGGCATGATCCCACAGAGAGTTCCAAATATTCGTTACGAATGACCCTCTTATACTAATAAGTAATCATATATAATTTACTCTAGACAATATACTTGCATTTTTTTGAAATTGTAGGACATGCTTTTATTAGATTTTAATTTCATCAAAACCCTGGAATATATAATTTCATGTGATTCTATATGCTGGAACCAATTGTGCTCATAACACTTTTTGTAAGGGTAATTATGGAATACTAATACAAATGATGGATGGTTACCCCGGTTCACGGACGTTACACTTGGAATCCCGTGTCAAACTATTTATCATTGTAACTTATGAAGAAACTTGCATAATCCCATAGAGAGTTCTACAAGTTCTTTACGAATATCGCTCGTGTACTTATAAGTAAACATATACAATTTAGTCTAGACAATGTACTTTGCTCTTATTAAACATTTATGGATAGACTTTCTTTAGCTTTAAATTTAATAAATAAACTATAATATATTATTTCATGTGATACTATGTGGTCGAAACAATCGTGCTCATAATGCTTATTGTAAGGGTAGTAATGGAATACAAAAACAAATGACAGACGGTTAACCCATTTTGCGGACGAGACACTTGCAATCCCAAGTCTGATTCTTTATCACTGTAACTGATAAAGAACTAGCATGATCCCACAGAGAGTTCCAAATATTCATTACGAATGACCCTCTTATACTAATATGTAATCATATATAATTTACTCTAGACAATATACTTGCATTTTTTTGAAAAGTGTAGGACATGGTTTTATTAGATTTTAATTTCATCAAAACCCTGGAATATATAATTTCATGTGATTCTATATGGTGGAAACAATTGTGCTCATAACACTTTTTGTAAAGGAAATAATGGAATACTAATACAAGTGATGGACGGTTACCCCGGTTCACGGACGTTACACTTGGAATCCCATGTCAAACTATTTATCATTGTAACTTATGAATGATCCCATAGAGAGTTCTACAAGTTCTTTACGAATATCGCTCGTATACTTATAAGTAAACATATACAATTTAGTCTAGACAATGTACTTGCGCTTATCTAAAATTTATGGATAGACTTTCTTTAGCTTTAAATTTAATAAATAAACTAGAATATATTATTTCATATGATACTATGTGGTTGGAACAATTAAGCTCACCACGCTTATTGTAAGGGTGGTAATGGAATACAAAAACAAATGACAGATGGTTAACCCATTTTGCGGATGAGACACTTGCAATCCCAAGTCTAACTCTTTATCACTGTAATTGATAAAGAACTGGCATGATCCCACAGAGAGTTCCAAATATTCGTTACGAATGACCCTCTTATACTAATAAGTAATCATATATAATTTACTCTAGACAATATACTTGCATTTTTTTGAAATTGTAGGACATGCTTTTATTCGATTTTAATTCCATCAAAACCCTGGAATATATAATTTCATGTGATTCTATATTGTGGAAACAATTGTGCTCATAACACTTTTTGTAAGGGTAATAATGGAATACTAATACAAATGATGGACGGTTACCCCGGTTCATGGACGTTACACTGGGAATCCCATGTCAAACTATTTATCACTGTAACTTATGAAGAAACTTGCATGATCCCATGGATAGTTCCACAAGTTCTTACGAATATCGCTCGTATAATTATAAGTAAACATATACAATTTAGTCTAGACAATGTACTTTGCACTTATTAAACATTTATGGATAGACTTTCTTTAGCTTTAAATTTAATAAATAAACTATAATATATTATTTCATGTGATACTATGTGGTCGAAACAATCGTGCTCATAACGCTTATTGTAAGGGTAGTAATGGAATACAAAAACAAATGACAGACGGTTCCCATTTTGCGGACGAGACACTTGCAATCCCAAGTCTAACTCTTTATCACTGTAACTGATAAAGAACTGGCATGATCCCACAGAGAGTTCCAAATATTCGTTACGAATGACCCTCTTATACTAATAAGTAATCATATATAATTTACTCTAGACAATATACTTTCATTTTTTAAATATTGTAGGACATGCTTTTATTAGATTTTAATTTCATCAAAACCCTGGAATATATAATTTCATGTGATTCTATATGGTGGAACCAATTGTGCTCATAAAATTTTTTGCAAGGTTAATAATGGAATACTAATACAAATGATGGATGGTTACCCTGGTTCACGGACATTACACTTGGAATCCCGTGTCAAACTATTTGTCATTGTAACTTATGAAGAAACTTGCATGATCCCATAGAGAGTTCTACAAGTTCTTTACGAATATCGCTCGTGTACTTATAAGTAAACATATACAATTTAGTCTAGACAATGTATTTGCGCTTATCAAAAATTTTTGGATAGACTTTCTTAAGCTTTAAATTTAATAAATAAACTAGAATATATTATTTCATGTGATTCTGTGTGGTTGAAACAATCGTGCTCATAACGCTTATTGTAAGGGTAGTAATGGAATACAAAAATAAATGACAGACGGTTAACCCATTTTTTGGACGAGACACTTGCGATCCCAAGTCTAACTCTTTATCACTGTAACTGATAAAGAACTAGTATAATCCCACAGAGAGTTCCAAATATTCGTTACGAATGACCCTCTTATACAAGTAAGTAATCATATATAATTTACTCTAGACAATATACTTGCATTTTTTGAAAAGTGTAGGACATGCTTTTATTAGATTTTAGTTTCATCAAAACCCTGGAATATATAATTTCATGTGATTCTATATGGTGGAAACAATTGTGCTCATAACACTTTTTGTAAGGGTAATAATGGAATACTAATACAAGTGATGGACGGTTACCCCGGTTCACGGACGTTACACTTGGAATCCCATGTCAAACTATTTATCATTGTAACTTATGAATGATCCCATAGAGAGTTCTACAAGTTCTTTACGAATATCGCTCGTGTACTTATAAGTAAACATATACAATTTAGTCTAGACAATGTACTTGCGCTTATTAAAAATTTATGGATAGACTTTCTTTACCTTTATAATTTAATAAATAAACTAGAATATATTATTTTATGTGATACTATGTGGTTGAATCAATCGTGTTCATAATGCTTATTGTAAGGGTAGTAATGGAATACAAAAAAAAATGACAGACGGTTCCCATTTTGCGGACGAGACACTTGCAATCCCAAGTCTAACTCTTTATCACTGTAATTGATAAAGAACAGGCATGATCCCACAGAGAGTTCCAAATATTCGTTACGAATGACCCTCTTATACTAATAAGTAATCATATATAATTTACTCTAGACAATATACTTGCATTTTTTTGAAATTGTAGGACATGCTTTTATTAGATTTTAATTTCATCAAAACCCTGGAATATATAATTTCATGTGATTCTATATGCTGGAACCAATTGTGCTCATAACACTTTTTGTAAGGGTAATTATGGAATACTAATACAAATGATGGATGGTTACCCCGGTTCACGGACGTTACACTTGGAATCCCGTGTCAAACTATTTATCATTGTAACTTATGAAGAAACTTGCATAATCCCATAGAGAGTTCTACAAGTTCTTTACGAATATCGCTCGTGTACTTATAAGTAAACATATACAATTTAGTCTAGACAATGTACTTTGCTCTTATTAAACATTTATGGATAGACTTTCTTTAGCTTTAAATTTAATAAATAAACTATAATATATTATTTCATGTGATACTATGTGGTCGAAACAATCGTGCTCATAATGCTTATTGTAAGGGTAGTAATGGAATACAAAAACAAATGACAGACGGTTAACCCATTTTGCGGACGAGACACTTGCAATCCCAAGTCTGATTCTTTATCACTGTAACTGATAAAGAACTAGCATGATCCCACAGAGAGTTCCAAATATTCATTACGAATGACCCTCTTATACTAATATGTAATCATATATAATTTACTCTAGACAATATACTTGCATTTTTTTGAAAAGTGTAGGACATGGTTTTATTAGATTTTAATTTCATCAAAACCCTGGAATATATAATTTCATGTGATTCTATATGGTGGAAACAATTGTGCTCATAACACTTTTTGTAAAGGAAATAATGGAATACTAATACAAGTGATGGACGGTTACCCTGGTTCACGGACGTTACACTTGGAATCCCATGTCAAACTATTTATCATTGTAACTTATGAATGATCCCATAGAGAGTTCTACAAGTTCTTTACGAATATCGCTCGTATACTTATAAGTAAACATATACAATTTAGTCTAGACAATGTACTTGCGCTTATCTAAAATTTATGGATAGACTTTCTTTAGCTTTAAATTTAATAAATAAACTAGAATATATTATTTCATATGATACTATGTGGTTGGAACAATTAAGCTCACCACGCTTATTGTAAGGGTGGTAATGGAATACAAAAACAAATGACAGATGGTTAACCCATTTTGCGGATGAGACACTTGCAATCCCAAGTCTAACTCTTTATCACTGTAATTGATAAAGAACTGGCATGATCCCACAGAGAGTTCCAAATATTCGTTACGAATGACCCTCTTATACTAATAAGTAATCATATATAATTTACTCTAGACAATATACTTGCATTTTTTTGAAATTGTAGGACATGCTTTTATTCGATTTTAATTCCATCAAAACCCTGGAATATATAATTTCATGTGATTCTATATTGTGGAAACAATTGTGCTCATAACACTTTTTGTAAGGGTAATAATGGAATACTAATACAAATGATGGACGGTTACCCCGGTTCATGGACGTTACACTGGGAATCCCATGTCAAACTATTTATCACTGTAACTTATGAAGAAACTTGCATGATCCCATGGATAGTTCCACAAGTTCTTACGAATATCGCTCGTATAATTATAAGTAAACATATACAATTTAGTCTAGACAATGTACTTTGCACTTATTAAACATTTATGGATAGACTTTCTTTAGCTTTAAATTTAATAAATAAACTATAATATATTATTTCATGTGATACTATGTGGTCGAAACAATCGTGCTCATAACGCTTATTGTAAGGGTAGTAATGGAATACAAAAACAAATGACAGACGGTTCCCATTTTGCGGACGAGACACTTGCAATCCCAAGTCTAACTCTTTATCACTGTAACTGATAAAGAACTGGCATGATCCCACAGAGAGTTCCAAATATTCGTTACGAATGACCCTCTTATACTAATAAGTAATCATATATAATTTACTCTAGACAATATACTTTCATTTTTTAAATATTGTAGGACATGCTTTTATTAGATTTTAATTTCATCAAAACCCTGGAATATATAATTTCATGTGATTCTATATGGTGGAACCAATTGTGCTCATAAAATTTTTTGCAAGGTTAATAATGGAATACTAATACAAATGATGGATGGTTACCCTGGTTCACGGACATTACACTTGGAATCCCGTGTCAAACTATTTGTCATTGTAACTTATGAAGAAACTTGCATGATCCCATAGAGAGTTCTACAAGTTCTTTACGAATATCGCTCGTGTACTTATAAGTAAACATATACAATTTAGTCTAGACAATGTATTTGCGCTTATCAAAAATTTTTGGATAGACTTTCTTAAGCTTTAAATTTAATAAATAAACTAGAATATATTATTTCATGTGATTCTGTGTGGTTGAAACAATCGTGCTCATAACGCTTATTGTAAGGGTAGTAATGGAATACAAAAATAAATGACAGACGGTTAACCCATTTTTTGGACGAGACACTTGCGATCCCAAGTCTAACTCTTTATCACTGTAACTGATAAAGAACTAGTATAATCCCACAGAGAGTTCCAAATATTCGTTACGAATGACCCTCTTATACAAGTAAGTAATCATATATAATTTACTCTAGACAATATACTTGCATTTTTTGAAAAGTGTAGGACATGCTTTTATTAGATTTTAGTTTCATCAAAACCCTGGAATATATAATTTCATGTGATTCTATATGGTGGAAACAATTGTGCTCATAACACTTTTTGTAAGGGTAATAATGGAATACTAATACAAGTGATGGACGGTTACCCCGGTTCACGGACGTTACACTTGGAATCCCATGTCAAACTATTTATCATTGTAACTTATGAATGATCCCATAGAGAGTTCTACAAGTTCTTTACGAATATCGCTCGTGTACTTATAAGTAAACATATACAATTTAGTCTAGACAATGTACTTGCGCTTATTAAAAATTTATGGATAGACTTTCTTTACCTTTATAATTTAATAAATAAACTAGAATATATTATTTTATGTGATACTATGTGGTTGAATCAATCGTGTTCATAATGCTTATTGTAAGGGTAGTAATGGAATACAAAAAAAAATGACAGACGGTTCCCATTTTGCGGACGAGACACTTGCAATCCCAAGTCTAACTCTTTATCACTGTAATTGATAAAGAACAGGCATGATCCCACAGAGAGTTCCAAATATTCGTTACGAATGACCCTCTTATACTAATAAGTAATCATATATAATTTACTCTAGACAATATACTTGCATTTTTTTGAAATTGTAGGACATGCTTTTATTAGATTTTAATTTCATCAAAACCCTGGAATATATAATTTCATGTGATTCTATATGCTGGAACCAATTGTGCTCATAACACTTTTTGTAAGGGTAATTATGGAATACTAATACAAATGATGGATGGTTACCCCGGTTCACGGACGTTACACTTGGAATCCCGTGTCAAACTATTTATCATTGTAACTTATGAAGAAACTTGCATAATCCCATAGAGAGTTCTACAAGTTCTTTACGAATATCGCTCGTGTACTTATAAGTAAACATATACAATTTAGTCTAGACAATGTACTTTGCTCTTATTAAACATTTATGGATAGACTTTCTTTAGCTTTAAATTTAATAAATAAACTATAATATATTATTTCATGTGATACTATGTGGTCGAAACAATCGTGCTCATAATTCTTATTGTAAGGGTAGTAATGGAATACAAAAACAAATGACAGACGGTTAACCCATTTTGCGGACGAGACACTTGCAATCCCAAGTCTGATTCTTTATCACTGTAACTGATAAAGAACTAGCATGATCCCACAGAGAGTTCCAAATATTCATTACGAATGACCCTCTTATACTAATATGTAATCATATATAATTTACTCTAGACAATATACTTGCATTTTTTTGAAAAGTGTAGGACATGGTTTTATTAGATTTTAATTTCATCAAAACCCTGGAATATATAATTTCATGTGATTCTATATGGTGGAAACAATTGTGCTCATAACACTTTTTGTAAAGGAAATAATGGAATACTAATACAAGTGATGGACGGTTACCCCGGTTCACGGACGTTACACTTGGAATCCCATGTCAAACTATTTATCATTGTAACTTATGAATGATCCCATAGAGAGTTCTACAAGTTCTTTACGAATATCGCTCGTATACTTATAAGTAAACATATACAATTTAGTCTAGACAATGTACTTGCGCTTATCTAAAATTTATGGATAGACTTTCTTTAGCTTTAAATTTAATAAATAAACTAGAATATATTATTTCATATGATACTATGTGGTTGGAACAATTAAGCTCACCACGCTTATTGTAAGGGTGGTAATGGAATACAAAAACAAATGACAGATGGTTAACCCATTTTGCGGATGAGACACTTGCAATCCCAAGTCTAACTCTTTATCACTGTAATTGATAAAGAACTGGCATGATCCCACAGAGAGTTCCAAATATTCGTTACGAATGACCCTCTTATACTAATAAGTAATCATATATAATTTACTCTAGACAATATACTTGCATTTTTTTGAAATTGTAGGACATGCTTTTATTCGATTTTAATTCCATCAAAACCCTGGAATATATAATTTCATGTGATTCTATATTGTGGAAACAATTGTGCTCATAACACTTTTTGTAAGGGTAATAATGGAATACTAATACAAATGATGGACGGTTACCCCGGTTCATGGACGTTACACTGGGAATCCCATGTCAAACTATTTATCACTGTAACTTATGAAGAAACTTGCATGATCCCATGGATAGTTCCACAAGTTCTTACGAATATCGCTCGTATAATTATAAGTAAACATATACAATTTAGTCTAGACAATGTACTTTGCACTTATTAAACATTTATGGATAGACTTTCTTTAGCTTTAAATTTAATAAATAAACTATAATATATTATTTCATGTGATACTATGTGGTCGAAACAATCGTGCTCATAACGCTTATTGTAAGGGTAGTAATGGAATACAAAAACAAATGACAGACGGTTCCCATTTTGCGGACGAGACACTTGCAATCCCAAGTCTAACTCTTTATCACTGTAACTGATAAAGAACTGGCATGATCCCACAGAGAGTTCCAAATATTCGTTACGAATGACCCTCTTATACTAATAAGTAATCATATATAATTTACTCTAGACAATATACTTTCATTTTTTAAATATTGTAGGACATGCTTTTATTAGATTTTAATTTCATCAAAACCCTGGAATATATAATTTCATGTGATTCTATATGGTGGAACCAATTGTGCTCATAAAATTTTTTGCAAGGTTAATAATGGAATACTAATACAAATGATGGATGGTTACCCTGGTTCACGGACATTACACTTGGAATCCCGTGTCAAACTATTTGTCATTGTAACTTATGAAGAAACTTGCATGATCCCATAGAGAGTTCTACAAGTTCTTTACGAATATCGCTCGTGTACTTATAAGTAAACATATACAATTTAGTCTAGACAATGTATTTGCGCTTATCAAAAATTTTTGGATAGACTTTCTTAAGCTTTAAATTTAATAAATAAACTAGAATATATTATTTCATGTGATTCTGTGTGGTTGAAACAATCGTGCTCATAACGCTTATTGTAAGGGTAGTAATGGAATACAAAAATAAATGACAGACGGTTAACCCATTTTTTGGACGAGACACTTGCGATCCCAAGTCTAACTCTTTATCACTGTAACTGATAAAGAACTAGTATAATCCCACAGAGAGTTCCAAATATTCGTTACGAATGACCCTCTTATACAAGTAAGTAATCATATATAATTTACTCTAGACAATATACTTGCATTTTTTGAAAAGTGTAGGACATGCTTTTATTAGATTTTAGTTTCATCAAAACCCTGGAATATATAATTTCATGTGATTCTATATGGTGGAAACAATTGTGCTCATAACACTTTTTGTAAGGGTAATAATGGAATACTAATACAAGTGATGGACGGTTACCCCGGTTCACGGACGTTACACTTGGAATCCCATGTCAAACTATTTATCATTGTAACTTATGAATGATCCCATAGAGAGTTCTACAAGTTCTTTACGAATATCGCTCGTGTACTTATAAGTAAACATATACAATTTAGTCTAGACAATGTACTTGCGCTTATTAAAAATTTATGGATAGACTTTCTTTACCTTTATAATTTAATAAATAAACTAGAATATATTATTTTATGTGATACTATGTGGTTGAATCAATCGTGTTCATAATGCTTATTGTAAGGGTAGTAATGGAATACAAAAAAAAAATGACAGACGGTTCCCATTTTGCGGACGAGACACTTGCAATCCCAAGTCTAACTCTTTATCACTGTAATTGATAAAGAACAGGCATGATCCCACAGAGAGTTCCAAATATTCGTTACGAATGACCCTCTTATACTAATAAGTAATCATATATAATTTACTCTAGACAATATACTTGCATTTTTTTGAAATTGTAGGACATGCTTTTATTAGATTTTAATTTCATCAAAACCCTGGAATATATAATTTCATGTGATTCTATATGCTGGAACCAATTGTGCTCATAACACTTTTTGTAAGGGTAATTATGGAATACTAATACAAATGATGGATGGTTACCCCGGTTCACGGACGTTACACTTGGAATCCCGTGTCAAACTATTTATCATTGTAACTTATGAAGAAACTTGCATAATCCCATAGAGAGTTCTACAAGTTCTTTACGAATATCGCTCGTGTACTTATAAGTAAACATATACAATTTAGTCTAGACAATGTACTTTGCTCTTATTAAACATTTATGGATAGACTTTCTTTAGCTTTAAATTTAATAAATAAACTATAATATATTATTTCATGTGATACTATGTGGTCGAAACAATCGTGCTCATAATGCTTATTGTAAGGGTAGTAATGGAATACAAAAACAAATGACAGACGGTTAACCCATTTTGCGGACGAGACACTTGCAATCCCAAGTCTGATTCTTTATCACTGTAACTGATAAAGAACTAGCATGATCCCACAGAGAGTTCCAAATATTCATTACGAATGACCCTCTTATACTAATATGTAATCATATATAATTTACTCTAGACAATATACTTGCATTTTTTTGAAAAGTGTAGGACATGGTTTTATTAGATTTTAATTTCATCAAAACCCTGGAATATATAATTTCATGTGATTCTATATGGTGGAAACAATTGTGCTCATAACACTTTTTGTAAAGGAAATAATGGAATACTAATACAAGTGATGGACGGTTACCCTGGTTCACGGACGTTACACTTGGAATCCCATGTCAAACTATTTATCATTGTAACTTATGAATGATCCCATAGAGAGTTCTACAAGTTCTTTACGAATATCGCTCGTATACTTATAAGTAAACATATACAATTTAGTCTAGACAATGTACTTGCGCTTATCTAAAATTTATGGATAGACTTTCTTTAGCTTTAAATTTAATAAATAAACTAGAATATATTATTTCATATGATACTATGTGGTTGGAACAATTAAGCTCACCACGCTTATTGTAAGGGTGGTAATGGAATACAAAAACAAATGACAGATGGTTAACCCATTTTGCGGATGAGACACTTGCAATCCCAAGTCTAACTCTTTATCACTGTAATTGATAAAGAACTGGCATGATCCCACAGAGAGTTCCAAATATTCGTTACGAATGACCCTCTTATACTAATAAGTAATCATATATAATTTACTCTAGACAATATACTTGCATTTTTTTGAAATTGTAGGACATGCTTTTATTCGATTTTAATTCCATCAAAACCCTGGAATATATAATTTCATGTGATTCTATATTGTGGAAACAATTGTGCTCATAACACTTTTTGTAAGGGTAATAATGGAATACTAATACAAATGATGGACGGTTACCCCGGTTCATGGACGTTACACTGGGAATCCCATGTCAAACTATTTATCACTGTAACTTATGAAGAAACTTGCATGATCCCATGGATAGTTCCACAAGTTCTTACGAATATCGCTCGTATAATTATAAGTAAACATATACAATTTAGTCTAGACAATGTACTTTGCACTTATTAAACATTTATGGATAGACTTTCTTTAGCTTTAAATTTAATAAATAAACTATAATATATTATTTCATGTGATACTATGTGGTCGAAACAATCGTGCTCATAACGCTTATTGTAAGGGTAGTAATGGAATACAAAAACAAATGACAGACGGTTCCCATTTTGCGGACGAGACACTTGCAATCCCAAGTCTAACTCTTTATCACTGTAACTGATAAAGAACTGGCATGATCCCACAGAGAGTTCCAAATATTCGTTACGAATGACCCTCTTATACTAATAAGTAATCATATATAATTTACTCTAGACAATATACTTTCATTTTTTAAATATTGTAGGACATGCTTTTATTAGATTTTAATTTCATCAAAACCCTGGAATATTTAATTTCATGTGATTCTATATGGTGGAACCAATTGTGCTCATAAAATTTTTTGCAAGGTTAATAATGGAATACTAATACAAATGATGGATGGTTACCCTGGTTCACGGACATTACACTTGGAATCCCGTGTCAAACTATTTGTCATTGTAACTTATGAAGAAACTTGCATGATCCCATAGAGAGTTCTACAAGTTCTTTACGAATATCGCTCGTGTACTTATAAGTAAACATATACAATTTAGTCTAGACAATGTATTTGCGCTTATCAAAAATTTTTGGATAGACTTTCTTAAGCTTTAAATTTAATAAATAAACTAGAATATATTATTTCATGTGATTCTGTGTGGTTGAAACAATCGTGCTCATAACGCTTATTGTAAGGGTAGTAATGGAATACAAAAATAAATGACAGACGGTTAACCCATTTTTTGGACGAGACACTTGCGATCCCAAGTCTAACTCTTTATCACTGTAACTGATAAAGAACTAGTATAATCCCACAGAGAGTTCCAAATATTCGTTACGAATGACCCTCTTATACAAGTAAGTAATCATATATAATTTACTCTAGACAATATACTTGCATTTTTTGAAAAGTGTAGGACATGCTTTTATTAGATTTTAGTTTCATCAAAACCCTGGAATATATAATTTCATGTGATTCTATATGGTGGAAACAATTGTGCTCATAACACTTTTTGTAAGGGTAATAATGGAATACTAATACAAGTGATGGACGGTTACCCCGGTTCACGGACGTTACACTTGGAATCCCATGTCAAACTATTTATCATTGTAACTTATGAATGATCCCATAGAGAGTTCTACAAGTTCTTTACGAATATCGCTCGTGTACTTATAAGTAAACATATACAATTTAGTCTAGACAATGTACTTGCGCTTATTAAAAATTTATGGATAGACTTTCTTTACCTTTATAATTTAATAAATAAACTAGAATATATTATTTTATGTGATACTATGTGGTTGAATCAATCGTGTTCATAATGCTTATTGTAAGGGTAGTAATGGAATACAAAAAAAAATGACAGACGGTTCCCATTTTGCGGACGAGACACTTGCAATCCCAAGTCTAACTCTTTATCACTGTAATTGATAAAGAACAGGCATGATCCCACAGAGAGTTCCAAATATTCGTTACGAATGACCCTCTTATACTAATAAGTAATCATATATAATTTACTCTAGACAATATACTTGCATTTTTTTGAAATTGTAGGACATGCTTTTATTAGATTTTAATTTCATCAAAACCCTGGAATATATAATTTCATGTGATTCTATATGCTGGAACCAATTGTGCTCATAACACTTTTTGTAAGGGTAATTATGGAATACTAATACAAATGATGGATGGTTACCCCGGTTCACGGACGTTACACTTGGAATCCCGTGTCAAACTATTTATCATTGTAACTTATGAAGAAACTTGCATAATCCCATAGAGAGTTCTACAAGTTCTTTACGAATATCGCTCGTGTACTTATAAGTAAACATATACAATTTAGTCTAGACAATGTACTTTGCTCTTATTAAACATTTATGGATAGACTTTCTTTAGCTTTAAATTTAATAAATAAACTATAATATATTATTTCATGTGATACTATGTGGTCGAAACAATCGTGCTCATAATGCTTATTGTAAGGGTAGTAATGGAATACAAAAACAAATGACAGACGGTTAACCCATTTTGCGGACGAGACACTTGCAATCCCAAGTCTGATTCTTTATCACTGTAACTGATAAAGAACTAGCATGATCCCACAGAGAGTTCCAAATATTCATTACGAATGACCCTCTTATACTAATATGTAATCATATATAATTTACTCTAGACAATATACTTGCATTTTTTTGAAAAGTGTAGGACATGGTTTTATTAGATTTTAATTTCATCAAAACCCTGGAATATATAATTTCATGTGATTCTATATGGTGGAAACAATTGTGCTCATAACACTTTTTGTAAAGGAAATAATGGAATACTAATACAAGTGATGGACGGTTACCCTGGTTCACGGACGTTACACTTGGAATCCCATGTCAAACTATTTATCATTGTAACTTATGAATGATCCCATAGAGAGTTCTACAAGTTCTTTACGAATATCGCTCGTATACTTATAAGTAAACATATACAATTTAGTCTAGACAATGTACTTGCGCTTATCTAAAATTTATGGATAGACTTTCTTTAGCTTTAAATTTAATAAATAAACTAGAATATATTATTTCATATGATACTATGTGGTTGGAACAATTAAGCTCACCACGCTTATTGTAAGGGTGGTAATGGAATACAAAAACAAATGACAGATGGTTAACCCATTTTGCGGATGAGACACTTGCAATCCCAAGTCTAACTCTTTATCACTGTAATTGATAAAGAACTGGCATGATCCCACAGAGAGTTCCAAATATTCGTTACGAATGACCCTCTTATACTAATAAGTAATCATATATAATTTACTCTAGACAATATACTTGCATTTTTTTGAAATTGTAGGACATGCTTTTATTCGATTTTAATTCCATCAAAACCCTGGAATATATAATTTCATGTGATTCTATATTGTGGAAACAATTGTGCTCATAACACTTTTTGTAAGGGTAATAATGGAATACTAATACAAATGATGGACGGTTACCCCGGTTCATGGACGTTACACTGGGAATCCCATGTCAAACTATTTATCACTGTAACTTATGAAGAAACTTGCATGATCCCATGGATAGTTCCACAAGTTCTTACGAATATCGCTCGTATAATTATAAGTAAACATATACAATTTAGTCTAGACAATGTACTTTGCACTTATTAAACATTTATGGATAGACTTTCTTTAGCTTTAAATTTAATAAATAAACTATAATATATTATTTCATGTGATACTATGTGGTCGAAACAATCGTGCTCATAACGCTTATTGTAAGGGTAGTAATGGAATACAAAAACAAATGACAGACGGTTCCCATTTTGCGGACGAGACACTTGCAATCCCAAGTCTAACTCTTTATCACTGTAACTGATAAAGAACTGGCATGATCCCACAGAGAGTTCCAAATATTCGTTACGAATGACCCTCTTATACTAATAAGTAATCATATATAATTTACTCTAGACAATATACTTTCATTTTTTAAATATTGTAGGACATGCTTTTATTAGATTTTAATTTCATCAAAACCCTGGAATATATAATTTCATGTGATTCTATATGGTGGAACCAATTGTGCTCATAAAATTTTTTGCAAGGTTAATAATGGAATACTAATACAAATGATGGATGGTTACCCTGGTTCACGGACATTACACTTGGAATCCCGTGTCAAACTATTTGTCATTGTAACTTATGAAGAAACTTGCATGATCCCATAGAGAGTTCTACAAGTTCTTTACGAATATCGCTCGTGTACTTATAAGTAAACATATACAATTTAGTCTAGACAATGTATTTGCGCTTATCAAAAATTTTTGGATAGACTTTCTTAAGCTTTAAATTTAATAAATAAACTAGAATATATTATTTCATGTGATTCTGTGTGGTTGAAACAATCGTGCTCATAACGCTTATTGTAAGGGTAGTAATGGAATACAAAAATAAATGACAGACGGTTAACCCATTTTTTGGACGAGACACTTGCGATCCCAAGTCTAACTCTTTATCACTGTAACTGATAAAGAACTAGTATAATCCCACAGAGAGTTCCAAATATTCGTTACGAATGACCCTCTTATACAAGTAAGTAATCATATATAATTTACTCTAGACAATATACTTGCATTTTTTGAAAAGTGTAGGACATGCTTTTATTAGATTTTAGTTTCATCAAAACCCTGGAATATATAATTTCATGTGATTCTATATGGTGGAAACAATTGTGCTCATAACACTTTTTGTAAGGGTAATAATGGAATACTAATACAAGTGATGGACGGTTACCCCGGTTCACGGACGTTACACTTGGAATCCCATGTCAAACTATTTATCATTGTAACTTATGAATGATCCCATAGAGAGTTCTACAAGTTCTTTACGAATATCGCTCGTGTACTTATAAGTAAACATATACAATTTAGTCTAGACAATGTACTTGCGCTTATTAAAAATTTATGGATAGACTTTCTTTACCTTTATAATTTAATAAATAAACTAGAATATATTATTTTATGTGATACTATGTGGTTGAATCAATCGTGTTCATAATGCTTATTGTAAGGGTAGTAATGGAATACAAAAAAAAATGACAGACGGTTCCCATTTTGCGGACGAGACACTTGCAATCCCAAGTCTAACTCTTTATCACTGTAATTGATAAAGAACAGGCATGATCCCACAGAGAGTTCCAAATATTCGTTACGAATGACCCTCTTATACTAATAAGTAATCATATATAATTTACTCTAGACAATATACTTGCATTTTTTTGAAATTGTAGGACATGCTTTTATTAGATTTTAATTTCATCAAAACCCTGGAATATATAATTTCATGTGATTCTATATGCTGGAACCAATTGTGCTCATAACACTTTTTGTAAGGGTAATTATGGAATACTAATACAAATGATGGATGGTTACCCCGGTTCACGGACGTTACACTTGGAATCCCGTGTCAAACTATTTATCATTGTAACTTATGAAGAAACTTGCATAATCCCATAGAGAGTTCTACAAGTTCTTTACGAATATCGCTCGTGTACTTATAAGTAAACATATACAATTTAGTCTAGACAATGTACTTTGCTCTTATTAAACATTTATGGATAGACTTTCTTTAGCTTTAAATTTAATAAATAAACTATAATATATTATTTCATGTGATACTATGTGGTCGAAACAATCGTGCTCATAATGCTTATTGTAAGGGTAGTAATGGAATACAAAAACAAATGACAGACGGTTAACCCATTTTGCGGACGAGACACTTGCAATCCCAAGTCTGATTCTTTATCACTGTAACTGATAAAGAACTAGCATGATCCCACAGAGAGTTCCAAATATTCATTACGAATGACCCTCTTATACTAATATGTAATCATATATAATTTACTCTAGACAATATACTTGCATTTTTTTGAAAAGTGTAGGACATGGTTTTATTAGATTTTAATTTCATCAAAACCCTGGAATATATAATTTCATGTGATTCTATATGGTGGAAACAATTGTGCTCATAACACTTTTTGTAAAGGAAATAATGGAATACTAATACAAGTGATGGACGGTTACCCTGGTTCACGGACGTTACACTTGGAATCCCATGTCAAACTATTTATCATTGTAACTTATGAATGATCCCATAGAGAGTTCTACAAGTTCTTTACGAATATCGCTCGTATACTTATAAGTAAACATATACAATTTAGTCTAGACAATGTACTTGCGCTTATCTAAAATTTATGGATAGACTTTCTTTAGCTTTAAATTTAATAAATAAACTAGAATATATTATTTCATATGATACTATGTGGTTGGAACAATTAAGCTCACCACGCTTATTGTAAGGGTGGTAATGGAATACAAAAACAAATGACAGATGGTTAACCCATTTTGCGGATGAGACACTTGCAATCCCAAGTCTAACTCTTTATCACTGTAATTGATAAAGAACTGGCATGATCCCACAGAGAGTTCCAAATATTCGTTACGAATGACCCTCTTATACTAATAAGTAATCATATATAATTTACTCTAGACAATATACTTGCATTTTTTTGAAATTGTAGGACATGCTTTTATTCGATTTTAATTCCATCAAAACCCTGGAATATATAATTTCATGTGATTCTATATTGTGGAAACAATTGTGCTCATAACACTTTTTGTAAGGGTAATAATGGAATACTAATACAAATGATGGACGGTTACCCCGGTTCATGGACGTTACACTGGGAATCCCATGTCAAACTATTTATCACTGTAACTTATGAAGAAACTTGCATGATCCCATGGATAGTTCCACAAGTTCTTACGAATATCGCTCGTATAATTATAAGTAAACATATACAATTTAGTCTAGACAATGTACTTTGCACTTATTAAACATTTATGGATAGACTTTCTTTAGCTTTAAATTTAATAAATAAACTATAATATATTATTTCATGTGATACTATGTGGTCGAAACAATCGTGCTCATAACGCTTATTGTAAGGGTAGTAATGGAATACAAAAACAAATGACAGACGGTTCCCATTTTGCGGACGAGACACTTGCAATCCCAAGTCTAACTCTTTATCACTGTAACTGATAAAGAACTGGCATGATCCCACAGAGAGTTCCAAATATTCGTTACGAATGACCCTCTTATACTAATAAGTAATCATATATAATTTACTCTAGACAATATACTTTCATTTTTTAAATATTGTAGGACATGCTTTTATTAGATTTTAATTTCATCAAAACCCTGGAATATATAATTTCATGTGATTCTATATGGTGGAACCAATTGTGCTCATAAAATTTTTTGCAAGGTTAATAATGGAATACTAATACAAATGATGGATGGTTACCCTGGTTCACGGACATTACACTTGGAATCCCGTGTCAAACTATTTGTCATTGTAACTTATGAAGAAACTTGCATGATCCCATAGAGAGTTCTACAAGTTCTTTACGAATATCGCTCGTGTACTTATAAGTAAACATATACAATTTAGTCTAGACAATGTATTTGCGCTTATCAAAAATTTTTGGATAGACTTTCTTAAGCTTTAAATTTAATAAATAAACTAGAATATATTATTTCATGTGATTCTGTGTGGTTGAAACAATCGTGCTCATAACGCTTATTGTAAGGGTAGTAATGGAATACAAAAATAAATGACAGACGGTTAACCCATTTTTTGGACGAGACACTTGCGATCCCAAGTCTAACTCTTTATCACTGTAACTGATAAAGAACTAGTATAATCCCACAGAGAGTTCCAAATATTCGTTACGAATGACCCTCTTATACAAGTAAGTAATCATATATAATTTACTCTAGACAATATACTTGCATTTTTTGAAAAGTGTAGGACATGCTTTTATTAGATTTTAGTTTCATCAAAACCCTGGAATATATAATTTCATGTGATTCTATATGGTGGAAACAATTGTGCTCATAACACTTTTTGTAAGGGTAATAATGGAATACTAATACAAGTGATGGACGGTTACCCCGGTTCACGGACGTTACACTTGGAATCCCATGTCAAACTATTTATCATTGTAACTTATGAATGATCCCATAGAGAGTTCTACAAGTTCTTTACGAATATCGCTCGTGTACTTATAAGTAAACATATACAATTTAGTCTAGACAATGTACTTGCGCTTATTAAAAATTTATGGATAGACTTTCTTTACCTTTATAATTTAATAAATAAACTAGAATATATTATTTTATGTGATACTATGTGGTTGAATCAATCGTGTTCATAATGCTTATTGTAAGGGTAGTAATGGAATACAAAAAAAAAATGACAGACGGTTCCCATTTTGCGGACGAGACACTTGCAATCCCAAGTCTAACTCTTTATCACTGTAATTGATAAAGAACAGGCATGATCCCACAGAGAGTTCCAAATATTCGTTACGAATGACCCTCTTATACTAATAAGTAATCATATATAATTTACTCTAGACAATATACTTGCATTTTTTTGAAATTGTAGGACATGCTTTTATTAGATTTTAATTTCATCAAAACCCTGGAATATATAATTTCATGTGATTCTATATGCTGGAACCAATTGTGCTCATAACACTTTTTGTAAGGGTAATTATGGAATACTAATACAAATGATGGATGGTTACCCCGGTTCACGGACGTTACACTTGGAATCCCGTGTCAAACTATTTATCATTGTAACTTATGAAGAAACTTGCATAATCCCATAGAGAGTTCTACAAGTTCTTTACGAATATCGCTCGTGTACTTATAAGTAAACATATACAATTTAGTCTAGACAATGTACTTTGCTCTTATTAAACATTTATGGATAGACTTTCTTTAGCTTTAAATTTAATAAATAAACTATAATATATTATTTCATGTGATACTATGTGGTCGAAACAATCGTGCTCATAATGCTTATTGTAAGGGTAGTAATGGAATACAAAAACAAATGACAGACGGTTAACCCATTTTGCGGACGAGACACTTGCAATCCCAAGTCTGATTCTTTATCACTGTAACTGATAAAGAACTAGCATGATCCCACAGAGAGTTCCAAATATTCATTACGAATGACCCTCTTATACTAATATGTAATCATATATAATTTACTCTAGACAATATACTTGCATTTTTTTGAAAAGTGTAGGACATGGTTTTATTAGATTTTAATTTCATCAAAACCCTGGAATATATAATTTCATGTGATTCTATATGGTGGAAACAATTGTGCTCATAACACTTTTTGTAAAGGAAATAATGGAATACTAATACAAGTGATGGACGGTTACCCTGGTTCACGGACGTTACACTTGGAATCCCATGTCAAACTATTTATCATTGTAACTTATGAATGATCCCATAGAGAGTTCTACAAGTTCTTTACGAATATCGCTCGTATACTTATAAGTAAACATATACAATTTAGTCTAGACAATGTACTTGCGCTTATCTAAAATTTATGGATAGACTTTCTTTAGCTTTAAATTTAATAAATAAACTAGAATATATTATTTCATATGATACTATGTGGTTGGAACAATTAAGCTCACCACGCTTATTGTAAGGGTAGTAATGGAATACAAAAACAAATGACAGACGGTTAACCCATTTTGCGGATGAGACACTTGCAATCCCAAGTCTAACTCTTTATCACTGTAATTGATAAAGAACTGGCATGATCCCACAGAGAGTTCCAAATATTCGTTACGAATGACCCTCTTATACTAATAAGTAATCATATATAATTTACTCTAGACAACATATTTGCATTTTTTTGAAATTGTAGGACATGCTTTTATTCGATTTTAATTCCATCAAAACCCTGGAATATATAATTTCATGTGATTCTATATTGTGGAAACAATTGTGCTCATAACACTTTTTGTAAGGGTAATAATGGAATACTAATACAAATGATGGACGGTTACCCCGGTTCATGGACGTTACACTGGGAATCCCATGTCAAACTATTTATCACTGTAACTTATGAAGAAACTTGCATGATCCCATAGAGAGTTCCACAAGTTCTTACGAATATCGCTCGTATAATTATAAGTAAACATATACAATTTAGTCTAGACAATGTACTTTGCACTTATTAAACATTTATGGATAGACTTTCTTTAGCTTTAAATTTAATAAATAAACTATAATATATTATTTCATGTGATACTATGTGGTCGAAACAATTGTGCTCATAACGCTTATTGTAAGGGTAGTAATGGAATACAAAAACAAATGACAGACGGTTCCCATTTTGCGGACGAGACACTTGCAATCCCAAGTCTAACTCTTTATCACTGTAACTGATAAAGAACTGGCATGATCCCACAGAGAGTTCCAAATATTCGTTACGAATGACCCTCTTATACTAATAAGTAATCATATATAATTTACTCTAGACAATATACTTTCATTTTTTAAATATTGTAGGACATGCTTTTATTAGATTTTAATTTCATCAAAACCCTGGAATATATAATTTCATGTGATTCTATATGGTGGAACCAATTGTGCTCATAACACTTTTTGTAAGGGTAATAATTGAATACTAATACAAATGATGGACGGTTACCCCGGTTCACGGACGTTACACTAGGAATCCCATGTCAAACTATTTATCATTGTAACTTATGAATGATCCCATAGAGAGTTCTACAAGTTCTTTACGAATATCGCTCGTATACTTATAAGTAAACATATACAATTTAGTCCAGACAATGTACTTGCGCTTATCAAAAATTTATGGATAGACTTTCTTTACCTTTAAATTTAATAAATAAACTAGAATATATTATTTTATGTGATACTATGTGGTTGAAACAATCGTGCTCATAACGCTTATTGTAAGTGTAGTAATGGAATACAAAAAAAAATGACAGACGGTTAACCCATTTTGCGGATGAGACACTTGCAATCCCAAGTCTAACTCTTTATCACTGTAAATTATAAAGAACTGGCATGATCCCACAGAGAGTTCCAAATATTCGTTACGAATGACCCTCTTATACTAATAAGTAATCATATATAATTTACTCTAGACAATATACTTACATTTTTTTGAAATTGTAGGACATGCTTTTATTAGATTTTAATTTCATCAAAACCCTGGAATTTATAGTTTCATGTGATTCTATATGGTGGAACCAATTGTGCTCATAACACTTTTTGTAAGGGTAATAATGGAATACTAATACAAATGATGGACGGTTACCCCGGTTCACGGACGTTACACTTGGAATCCCATGTCAAACTATTTATCACTGTAACTTATGAAGAAACTTGCATGATCCCATAGAGAGTTCCACAAGTTCTTTACGAATATCGCTCGTGTACTTATAAGTAAACATATACAATTTAGTCTAGACAATGTACTTTGCGCTTATTAAACATTTACGGATAAACTTTCTTTAGCTTTTAATTTAATAAATAAACTATAATATATTATTTCATGTGATACTATGTGGTCGAAACAATCGTGCTCATAACGCTTATTATAAGGGTAGTAATGGAATACAAAAACAAATGACAGACGGTTCCCATTTTGCGGACGAGACACATGCAATCCCAAGTCTAACTCTTTATCACTGTAACTGATAAAGAATTGGCATGATCCCACAGAGAGTTCCAAATATTCGTTACGAATGACCCTCTTATACTAATAAGTAATCATATATAATTTACTCTCGACAATATACTTGCATTTTTTTGAAATTGTAGGACATGCATTTATTAGATTTTAATTTCATCAAAACCCTGGAATATATAATTTCATGTGATTCTATATGGTGGAACCAATTGTGCTCATAGCACTTTTTGTAAGGGTAATAATGGAATACTAATACAAATGATGGACGGTTACCCTGGTTCACGGACGTTACACTTGGAATCCCATGTCAAACTATTTATCATTGTAACTTATGATGAAACTTGCATGATCCCATAGAGAGTTCTACAAGTTCTTTACGAATATCGCTCGTGTACTTATAAGTAAACATATACAATTTAGTCTAGACAATGTACTTGCGCTTATTAAAAATTTATGGATAGACTTTCTTTAGCTTTAAATTTAATAAATAAACTATAATGTATTATTTCATGTGATACTATGTGGTCGAAACAATTGTGCCCATGACGCTTATTGTAAGGTTAGTAATGGAATGCAAAAACAAATGACAGACGGTTAACCCATTTGCGGACGAGACACTTGCAATCCCAAGTCTAACTCTTTATCACTGTAACTGATAAAGAACTGGCATGATCCCACAGAGAGTTCCAAATATTCGTTACGAATGACCCTCTTATACTAATAAGTAATCATATATAATTATTCTAGACAATATACTTGCATTTTTTAAATATTGTAGGACATGCTTTTATTATATTTTAATTTCATCAAAACCCTGGAATATATAATTTCATGTGATTCTATATGGTGGAACCAATTGTGCTCATAGCACTTTTTGTAAGGGAAATAATGGAATACTAATACAAATGATGGACGGTTACCCTGGTTCACGGACGTTACACTTGGAATCCCATGTCAAACTATTTATCATTGTAACTTATGAAGAAACTTGCATGATCCCATAGAGAGTTCCACAAGTTCTTTACGAATATCGCTCGTGTACTTATAAGTAAACATATACAATTTAGTCTAGACAATGTACTTGCGCTTATTAAAAATTTATGGATAGACTTTCTTTAGCTTTAAATTTAATAAATAAACTATAATGTATTATTTCATGTGATACTATGTGGTCGAAACAATCGTGCCCATAACGCTTATTGTAAGGGTAGTAATGGAATGCAAAAACAAATGACAGACGGTTAACCCATTTGCGGACGAGACACTTGCAATCCCAAGTCTAACTCTTTATCACTGTAACTGATAAAGAACTGGCATGATCCCACAGAGAGTTCCAAATATTCATTACGAATGACCCTCTTATACTAATAAGTAATCATATATAATTACTCTAGACAATATACTTGCATTTTTTAAATATTGTAGGACATGCTTTTATTATATTTTAATTTCATCAAAACCCTGGAATATATAATTTCATGTGATTTTATATGGTGGAATCAATTGTGCTCATAACACTTTTTGTAAGGGTAATAATGGAATACTAATACAAATGATGGACGGTTACCCTGGTTCACGGACGTTACACTTGGAATCCCATGTCAAACTATTTATCATTGTAACTTATGAAGAAACTTGCATGATCCCATAGAGAGTTCAACAAGTTCTTTACGAAAATCGCTCGTGTACTTATAAGTAAACATATACAATTTAGTCTAGACAATGTATTTGCGCTTGTCAAAAATTTTTGGATAGACTTTCTTTAGCTTTAAGTTTAATAAATAAACTAGAATATATTATTTCATGTGATTCTGTGTGGTTGAAACAATCGTGCTCATAACGCTTATTGTAAGGGTAGTAATGGAATACAAAAACAAATGACAGACGGTTAACCCATTTTGCGGACGAGACACTTGCAATCCCAAGTCTAACTCTTTATCACTGTAATTCATAAAGAACTTGCACGACTCCACAGAGAGTTCCAAATATTCGTTACGAATGACCCTCTTATACTAATAAGTAATCATATATAATTTACTCTAGACAATATACTTGCATTTTTTTGAAATTGTAGGACATGCTTTTATTAGATTTTAATTTCATCAAAACCCTGGAATATATAATTGTATGTGATTCTATATGGTGGAACCAATTGTGCTCATAGCACTTTTTGTAAGGGTAATAATGGAATACTAATACAAATGATGGACGGTTACCCCGGTTCACGGACGTTACACTTGGAATCCCATGTCAAACTATTTATCATTGTAACTTATGAAGAAACTTGCATGATCCCATAGAGAGTTCTACAAGTTCTTTACGAATATTGCTCGTGTACTTATAAGTAAACATATACAATTTAGGCTAGACAATGTACTTTGCGCTTATAAAACATTTATGGATAGACTTTCTTTAGCTTTAAATTTAATAAATAAACTATAATATATTATTTCATGTGATACTATGTGGTCGAAACAATCGTGCTCATAACGCTTATTGTAAGGGTAGTAATGGAATACAAAAACAAATGACAGACGGTTAACCAATTTTGCGGACGAGACACTTGCAATCCCAAGTCTAACTCTTTATCACTGTAACTGATAAAGAACTAGCATGATCCCACAGAGAGTTCCAAATATTCGTTACGAATGACCCTCTTATACTAATAAGTAATCATATATAATTTACTCTAGACAATATACTTGCATTTTTTGAAAAGTGTAGGACATGCTTTTATTAGATTTTAATTTCATCAAAACCCTGGAATATATAATTTCATGTGAATCTATATGGTGGAAACAATTGTGCTCATAACACTTTTTGTAAGGTAATAATGGAATACTAATACAAATGATGGACGGTTACCCCAGTTCACGGACGTTACACTTGGAATCCCATGTCAAACTATTTATCATTGTAGCTTATGAATGATCCCATAGAGAGTTCTACAAGTTCTTTACGAATATCGCTCGTATACTTATAAGTAAACATATACAATTTAGTCTAGACAATGTACTTGTGCTTATCAAAAATTTATGGATAGACTTTCTTTACCTTTAAATTTAATAAATAAACTAGAATATATTATTTTATGTGATACTATGTCGTTGAAACAATCGTGCTCATAACGCTTATTGTAAGGGTAGAAATGGAATACAAAAAAAAACGACAGACGGTTAACCCATTTTGTGGATGAGACACTTGCAATCCCAAGTCTAATTCTTTATCACTGTAAATTATAAAGAACTGGCATGATCCCACAGAGAGTTCCAAATATTCGTTACGAATGACCCTCTTATACTAATAAGTAATCATATATAATTTACTCTAGACAATATACTTACATTTTTTTGAAATTGTAGGACATGCTTTTATTAGATTTTAATTTCATCAAAACCCTGGAATATATAATTTCATGTGATTCTATATGGTGGAACCAATTGTGCTCATAACACTTTTTGTAAGGGTAATAATGGAATACTAATACAAATGATGGACGGTTACCCCGGTTCACGGACGTTACACTTGGAATCCCATGTCAAACTATTTATCATTGTAACTTATGAAGAAACTTGCATGATCCCATAGAGAGTTCTACAAGTTCTTTACGAATATCGCTCGTGTACTTATAAGTAAACATATACAATTTAGTCTAGACAATGTACTTTGCGCTTATTAAACATTTACGGATAAACTTTCTTTAGCTTTTAATTTAATAAATAAACTATAATATATTATTTCATGTGATACTATGTGGTCGAAACAATCGTGCTCATAACGTTTATTGTAAGGGTAGTAATGGAATACAAAAACAAATGACAGACGGTTCCCATTTTGCGGACGAGACACATGCAATCCCAAGTCTAACTCTTTATCACTGTAACTGATAAAGAATTGGCATGATCCCACAGAGAGTTCCAAATATTCGTTACGAATGACCCTCTTATACTAATAAGTAATCATATATAATTTACTCTCGACAATATACTTGCATTTTTTTGAAATTGTAGGACATGCGTTTATTCCAGGGTTTTAATTTCATCAAAACCCTGGAATATATAATTTCATGTGATTCTATATGGTGGAACCAATTGTGCTCATAGCAATTTTTGTAAGGGTAATAATGGAATACTAATAGAAATGATGGACGGTTACCCCGGTTCACGGACGTTACACTTGGAATCCCATGTCAAACTATTTATCATTGTAACTTATGAAGAAACTTGCATGATCCCATAGAGAGTTCTACAAGTTCTTTACGAATATCGCTCGTGTACTTATAAGTAAACATATATAATTTAGTCTAGACAATGTACTTTGCGCTTATTAAACATTTATGGATAGACTTTCTTTAGCTTTAAATTTAATAAATAAACTATAATATATTATTTCATGTGATACTATGTGGTCAAAACAATCGTGCTCATAACGCTTATTGTAAGGGTAGTAATGGAATACAAAAACAAATGACAGACGGTTAACCCATTTTGCGGACGAGACACTTGCAATCCCAAGTCTAATTCTTTATCACTGTAACTGATAAAGAACTAGCATGATCCCACAGAGAGTTCCAAATATTCGTTATGAATGACCCTCTTATACTAATAAGTAATCATATATAATTTACTCTAGACAATATACTTGCATTTTTTGAAAAGTGTAGGACATGCTTTTATTAGATTTTAATTTCATCAAAACCCTGGAATATATAATTTCATGTGAATCTATATGGTGGAAACAATTGTGCTCATAACACTTTTTGTAAGGTAATAATGGAATACTAATACAAATGATGGACGGTTACCCCAGTTCACGGACGTTACACTTGGAATCCCATGTCAAACTATTTATCATTGTAACTTATGAATGATCCCATAGAGAGTTCTACAAGTTCTTTACGAATATCGCTCGTATACTTATAAGTAAACATATACAATTTAGTCTAGACAATGTACTTGTGCTTATCAAAAATTTATGGATAGACTTTCTTTACCTTTAAATTTAATAAATAAACTAGAATATATTACTTTATGTGATACTATGTGGATGAAACAATCGTGCTCATAACGCTTATTGTAAGGGTAGTAATGGAATACAAAAAAAAACGACAGACGGTTAACCCATTTTGTGGATGAGACACTTGCAATCCCAAGTCTAATTCTTTATCACTGTAAATTATAAAGAACTGGCATGATCCCACAGAGAGTTCCAAATATTCGTTACGAATGACCCTCTTATACTAATAAGTAATCATATATAATTTACTCTAGACAATATACTTACATTTTTTTGAAATTGTAGGACATGCTTTTATTAGATTTTAATTTCATCAAAACCCTGGAATATATAATTTCATGTGATTCTATATGGTGGAACCAATTGTGCTCATAACATTTTTTGTAAGGGTAATAATGGAATACTAATACAAATGATGGACGGTTACCCCGGTTCACGGACGTTACACTTGGAATCCCATGCCAAACTATTTATCATTGTAACTTATGAAGAAACTTGCATGATCCCATAGAGAGTTCTACAAGTTCTTTACGAATATCGCTCGTGTACTTATAAGTAAACATATACAATTTAGTCTAGACAATGTACTTTGCGCTTATTAAAAATTTACGGATAAACTTTCTTTAGCTTTTAATTTAATAAATAAACTATAATATATTATTTCATGTGATACTATGTGGTCGAAACAATCGTGCTCATAACGCTTATTGTAAGGGTAGTAATGGAATACAAAAACAAATGACAGACGGTTCCCATTTTGCGGACGAGACACATGCAATCCCAAGTCTAACTCTTTATCACTGTAACTGATAAAGAATTGGCATGATCCCACAGAGAGTTCCAAATATTCGTTACGAATGACCCTCTTATACTAATAAGTAATCATATATAATTTACTCTCGACAATATACTTGCATTTTTTTGAAATTGTAGGACATGCGTTTATTAGATTTTAATTTCATCAAAACCCTGGAATATATAATTTCATGTGATTCTATATGGTGGAACCAATTGTGCTCATAACACTTTTTGTAAGGGTAATAATGGAATACTAATACAAATGATGGACGGTTACCCTGGTTCACGGACGTTATACTTGGAATCCCATGTCAAACTATTTATCATTGTAACTTATGAAGAAACTTGCATGATCCCATAGAGAGTTCTACAAGTTCTTTACAAATATCGCTCGTGTACTTATAAGTATACATATACAATTTAGTCTAGACAATGTACTTGCGCTTATTAAAAATTTATGGATCGACTTTCTTTAGCTTTAAATTTAATAAATAAACTATAATGTATTATTTCATGTGATACTATGTGGTCGAAACAATTGTGCCCATAACGCTTATTGTAAGGGTAGTAATGGAATGCAAAAACAAATGACAGACGGTTAACCCATTTGCGGACGAGACACTTGCAATCCCAAGTCTAACTCTTTATCACTGTAACTGATAAAGAACTGGCATGATCCCACAGAGAGTTCCAAATATTCGTTACGAATTACCCTCTTATACTAATAAGTAATCATATATAATTACTCTAGACAATATACTTGCATTTTTTGAAAAGTGTAGGACATGCTTTTATTAGATTTTAATTTCATCAAAACCCTGGAATATATAATTTCATGTGATTCTATATGGTGGAACCAATTGTGCTCATAACAGTTTTTGTAAGGGTAATAATGGAATACTAATACAAATGATGGACGGTTACCCTGGTTCACGGACGTTATACTTGGAATCCCATGTCAAACTATTTATCATTGTAACTTATGAAGAAACTTGCATGATCCCATAGAGAGTTCTACAAGTTCTTTACAAATATCGCTCGTGTACTTATAAGTATACATATACAATTTAGTCTAGACAATGTACTTGCGCTTATTAAAAATTTATGGATAGACTTTCTTTAGCTTTAAATTTAATAAATAAACTATAATGTATTATTTCATGTGATACTATGTGGTCGAAACAAATGTGCCCATAACGCTTATTGTAAGGGTAGTAATGGAATGCAAAAACAAATGACAGACGGTTAACCCATTTGCGGACGAGACACTTGCAATCCCAAGTCTAACTCTTTATCACTGTAACTGATAAAGAACTGGCATGATCCCACAGAGAGTTCCAAATATTCGTTACGAATTACCCTCTTATACTAATAAGTAATCATATATAATTACTCTAGACAATATACTTGCATTTTTTGAAAAGTGTAGGACATGCTTTTATTAGATTTTAATTTCATCAAAACCCTGGAATATATAATTTCATGTGAATCTATATGGTGGAAACAATTGTGCTCATAACACTTTTTGTAAGGTAATAATGGAATACTAATACAAATGATGGACGGTTACCCCAGTTCACGGACGTTACACTTGGAATCCCATGTCAAACTATTTATCATTGTAACTTATGAATGATCCCATAGAGAGTTCTACAAGTTCTTTACGAATATCGCTCGTATACTTATAAGTAAACATATACAATTTAGTCTAGACAATGTACTTGCGTTTATCAAAAATTTATGGATAGACTTTCTTTACCTTTAAATTTAATAAATAAACTAGAATATATTACTTTATGTGATACTATGTGGTTGAATCAATCGTGCTCATAACGCTTATTGTAAGGGTAGTATTGGAATACAAAAAAAAAACGACAGACGGTTAACCCATTTTGTGGATGAGACACTTGCAATCCCAAGTCTAATTCTTTATCACTGTAAATTATAAAGAACTGGCATGATCCCACAGAGAGTTCCAAATATTCGTTACGAATGACCCTCTTATACTAATAAGTAATCATATATAATTTACTCTAGACAATATACTTACATTTTTTTGAAATTGTAGGACATGCTTTTATTAGATTTTAATTTCATCAAAACCCTGGAATATATAATTTCATGTGATTCTATATGGTGGAACCAATTGTGCTCATAACACTTTTTGTAAGGGTAATAATGGAATACTAATACAAATGATGGACGGTTACCCCGGTTCACGGACGTTACACTTGGAATCCCATGTCAAACTATTTATCATTGTAACTTATGAAGAAACTTGCATGATCCCATAGAGAGTACCACAAGTTCTTTACGAATATCGCTCGTGTACTTATAAGTAAACATATACAATTTAGTCTAGACAATGTACTTTGCGCTTATTAAACATTTACGGATAAACTTTCTTTAGCTTTTAATTTAATAAATAAACTATAATATATTATTTAATGTGATACTATGTGGTCGAAACAATCGTGCTCATAACGCTTATTGTAAGGGTAGTAATGGAATACAAAAACAAATGACAGACGGTTCCCATTTTGCGGACGAGACACATGCAATCCCAAGTCTAACTCTTTATCACTGTAACTGATAAAGAATTGGCATGATCCCACAGAGAGTTCCAAATATTCGTTACGAATGACCCTCTTATACTAATAAGTAATCATATATAATTTACTCTCGACAATATACTTGCATTTTTTTGAAATTGTAGGACATGCGTTGATTAGAACATGCGTTTATTCCAGGGTTTTAATTTCATCAAAACCCTGGAATATATAATTTCATGTGATTCTATATGGTGGAACCAATTGTGCTCATAACACTTTTTGTAAGGGTAATAATGGAATACTAATACAAATGATGGACGGTTACCCTTGTTCACGGACGTTATACTTGGAATCCCATGTCAAACTATTTATCATTGTAACTTATGAAGAAACTTGCATGATCCCATAGAGAGTTCCACAAGTTCTTTACGAATATCGCTCGTGTACTTATAAGTAAACATATACAATTTAGTCTAGACAATGTACTTTGCGCTTATTAAACATTTACGGATAAACTTTCTTTAGCTTTTAATTTAATAAATAAACTATAATATATTATTTCATGTGATACTATGTGGTCGAAACAATCGTGCTCATAACGCTTATTGTAAGGGTAGTAATGGAATACAAAAACAAATGACAGACGGTTCCCATTTTGCGGACGAGACACATGCAATCCCAAGTCTAACTCTTTATCACTGTAACTGATAAAGAATTGGCATGATCCCACAGAGAGTTCCAAATATTCGTTACGAATGACCCTCTTATACTAATAAGTAATCATATATAATTTACTCTCGACAATATACTTGCATTTTTTTGAAATTGTAGGACATGCTTTTATTAGATTTTAATTTCATCAAAACCCTGGAATATATAATTTCATGTGATTCTATATGGTGGAACCAATTGTGCTCATAACACTTTTTGTAAGGGTAATAATGGAATACTAATACAAATGATGGACGGTTACCCTGGTTCACGGACGTTATACTTGGAATCCCATGTCAAACTATTTATCATTGTAACTTATGAAGAAACTTGCATGATCCCATGGAGAGTTCTACAAGTTCTTTACGAATATCGCTCGTGTACTTATAAGTAAACATATACAATTTAGTCTAGACAATGTACTTGCGCTTATTAAAAATTTATGGATAGACTTTCTTTAGCTTTAAATTTAATAAATAAACTATAATGTATTATTTCATGTGATACTATGTGGTCGAAACAATTGTGCCCATAACGCTTATTGTAAGGGTAGTAATGGAATGCAAAAACAAATGACAAACGGTTAACCCATTTGCGGACGAGACACTTGCAATCCCAAGTCTAACTCTTTATCAATGTAACTGATAAAGAACTGGCATGATCCCACAGAGAGTTCCAAATATTCATTACGAATGACCCTCTTATACTAATAAGTAATCATATATAATTACTCTAGACAATATACTTGCATTTTTTAAATATTGTAGGACATGCTTTTATTATATTTTAATTTCATCAAAACCCTGGAATATATAATTTCATGTGATTTTATATGGTGGAATCAATTGTGCTCATAACACTTTTTGTAAGGGTAATAATGGAATACTAATACAAATGATGGACGGTTACCCCGGTTCACGGACGTTACACTTGGAATCCCATGTCAAACTATTTATCATTGTAACTTATGAATGATCCCATAGAGAGTTCTACAAGTTCTTTACGAATATCGCTCGTATACTTATAAGTAAACATATAAAATTTAGTCTAGACAATATACTTGCGCTTATCAAAAATTTATGGATAGACTTTCTTTACCTTTAAATTTAATAAATAAACTAGAATATATTATTTTATGTGATACTATGTGGTTGAAACAATCGTGCTCATAACGCTTATTGTAAGGGTAGTATTGGAATACAAAAAAAAACGACAGACGGTTAACCCATTTTGCGGATGAGACACTTGCAATCCCAAGTCTAACTCTTTATCACTGTAAATTATAAAGAACTGGCATGATCCCACGGAGAGTTCCGAATATTCGTTACGAATGACCCTCTTATACTAATAAGTAATCACATATAATTTACTCTAGACAATATACTTACATTTTTTTGAAATTGTAGGACATGATTTTATTAGATTTTAATTTCATCAAAACCCTGGAATATATAATTTCATGTGATTCTATATGGTGGAACCAATTGTGCTCATAACACTTTTTGTAAGGGTAATAATGGAATACTAATACAAATGATGGACGGTTACCCCGGTTCACGGACGTTACACTTGGAATCCCATGTCAAACTATTTATCATTGTAACTTATGAAGAAACTTGCATGATCCCATAGAGAGTTCTACAAGTTCTTTACGAATATCGCTCGTGTACTTATAAGTAAACATATACAATTTAGTCTAGACAATGTACTTTGCGCTTATTAAACATTTACGGATAAACTTTCTTTAGCTTTAAATTTAATAAATAAACTATAATATATTATTTCATGTGATACTATGTGGTCGAAACAATCGTGCCCATAACGCTTATTGTAAGGGTAGTAATGGAATGCAAAAACGAATGACAGACGGTTAACCCATTTGCGGACGAGACACTTGCAATCCCAAGTCTAACTCTTTATCACTGTAACTGATAAAGAACTGGCATGATCCCACAGAGAGTTCCAAATATTCGTTACGAATGACCCTCTTATACTAATAAGTAATCATATATAATTTACTCTCGACAATATACTTGCATTTTTTTGAAATTGTAGGACATGCGTTTATTAGATTTTAATTTCATCAAAACCCTGGAATATATAATTTCATGTGATTCTATATGGTGGAACCAATTGTGCTCATAGCACTTTTTGTAAGGGTAATAATGGAATACTAATACAAATGATGGACGGTTACCCTGGTTCACGGACGTTACACTTGGAATCCCATGTCAAACTATTCATCATTGTAACTTATGAAGAAACTTGCATGATCCCATAGAGAGTTCTACAAGTTCTTTACGAATATCGATCGTGTACTTATAAGTAAACATATACAATTTAGTCTAGACAATGTACTTGCGCTTATTAAAAATTTATGGATAGACTTTCTTTGGCTTTAAATTTAATAAATAAACTATAATGTATTATTTCATGTGATACTATGTGGTCGAAACAATTGTGCCCATAACGCTTATTGTAAGGGTAGTAATGGAATGCAAAAACAAATGACAGACGGTTAACCCATTTGCGGACGAGACACTTGCAATCCCAAGTCTAACTCTTTATCACTGTAACTGATAAAGAACTGGCATGATCCCACAGAGAGTTCCAAATATTCGTTACGAATGACCCTCTTATACTAATAAGTAATCATATATAATTTATTCTAGACAATATACTTGCATTTTTTAAATATTGTAGGACATGCTTTTATTATATTTTAATTTCATCAAAACCCTGGAATATATAATTTCATGTGATTTTATATGGTGGAATCAATTGTGCTCATAACACTTTTTGTAAGGGTAATAATGGAATACTAATACAAATGATGGACGGTTACCCCGGTTCACAGACGTTACACTTGGAATCCCATGTCAAACTATTTATCATTGTAACTTATGAAGAAACTTGCATGATCCCATAGAGAGTTCAACAAGTTCTTTACGAAAATCGCTCGTGTACTTATAAGTAAACATATACAATTTAGTCTAGACAATGTATTTGCGCTTGTCAAAAATTTTGGGATAGACTTTATTTTGCTTTAAATTTAATAAATAAACTAGAATATATTATTTCATGTGATTCTGTGTGGTTGAAACAATCGTGCTCATAACGCTTATTGTAAGGGTAGTAATGGAATACAAAAACAAATGACAGACGGTTAACCCATTTTGCGGACGAGACACTTGCAATCCCAAGTCTAACTCTTTATCACTGTAATTCATAAAGAACTGGCATGACTCCACAGAGAGTTCCAAATATTCGTTACGAATGACCCTCTTATACTAATAAGTAATCGTATATAATTTACTCTAGACAATATACTTGCATTTTTTTGAAATTGAAGGACATGCTTTTATTAGATTTTAATTTCATCAAAACCCTGGAATATATAATTGTATGTGATTCTATGGTGGAACCAATTCTGCTCATAGCACTTTTTGTAAGGGTAATAATGGAATACTAATACAAATGATGGACGGTTACCCCGGTTCACGGACGTTACACTTGGAATCCCATGTCAAACTATTTATCATTGTAACTTATGAAGAAACTTGCATGATCCCATAGAGAGTTCTACAAGTTCTTTACGAATATCGCTCGTGTACTTATAAGTAAACATATACAATTTAGGCTAGACAATGTACTTTGCGCTTATTAAACATTTATGGATAGACTTTCTTTAGCTTTAAATTTAATAAATAAACTATAATATATTATTTCATGTGATACTATGTGTTCGAAACAATCGTGCTCATAACGCTTATTGTAAGGGTAGTAATGGAATACAAAAACAAATGACAGACGGTTCCCATTTTGCGGACGAGACACATGCAATCCCAAGTCTAACTCTTTATCACTGTAACTGATAAAGAATTGGCATGATCCCACAGAGAGTTCCAAATATTCGTTACGAATGACCCTCTTATACTAATAAGTAATCATATATAATTTACTCTCAACAATATACTTTCATTTTTTTGAAATTGTAGGACATGCGTTTATTAGATTTTAATTTCATCAAAACCCTGGAATATATAATTTCATGTGATTCTATATGGTGGAACCAATTGTGCTCATAGCACTTTTTGTAAGGGTAATAATGGAATACTAATAGAAATGATGGACGGTTACTCTGGTTCACGGACGTTACACTTGGAATCCCATGTCAAACTATTTATCATTGTAACTTATGAAGAAACTTGCATGATCCCATAGAGAGTTCTTCAAGTTCTTTACGAATATCGATCGTGTACTTATAAGTAAACATATACAATTTAGTCTAGACAATGTACTTGCGCTTATTAAAAATTTATGGATAGACTTTCTTTAGCTTTAAATTTAATAAATAAACTATAATGTATTATTTCATGTGATACTATGTGGTCGAAACAATCGTGCCCATAACGCTTATTGTAAGGGTAGTAATGGAATGCAAAAACAAATGACAGACGGTTAACCCATTTGCGGACGAGACACTTGCAATCCCAAGTCTAACTCTTTATCACTGTAACTGATAAAGAATTGGCATGATCCCACAGAGAGTTCCAAATATTCGTTACGAATGACCCTCTTATACTAATAAGTAATCATATATAATTTACTCTAGACAATATACTTGCATTTTTTAAATATTGTAGGACATGCTTTTATTATATTTTAATTTCATCAAAACCCTGGAATATATAATTTCATGTGATTTTATAGGGTGGAATCAATTGTGCTCATAACACTTTTTGTAAGGCTAATAATGGAATACTAATACAAATGATGGACGGTTACCCCGGTTCACAGACGTTACACTTGGAATCCCATGTCAAACTATTTATCATTGTAACTTATGAAGAAACTTGCATGATCCCATAGAGAGTTCAACAAGTTCTTTACGAAAATCGCTCGTGTACTTATAAGTAAACATATACAATTTAGTCTAGACAATGTATTTGTGCTTGTCAAAAATTTTTGGATAGACTTTCTTTTGCTTTAAATTTAATAAATAAACTAGAATATATTATTTCATGTGATTCTGTGTGGTTGAAACAATCGTGCTCATAACGCTTATTGTAAGGGTAGTAATGGAATACAAAAACAAATGACAGACGGTTAACCCATTTTGCGGACGAGACACTTGCAATCCCAAGTCCAACTCTTTATCACTGTAATTCATAAAGACCTGGCATGACTCCAAATATTCGTTACGAATGACCCTCTTATACTAATAAGTAATCATATATAATTTACTCTAGACAATATACTTGCATTTTTTTGAAATTGAAGGACATGCTTTTATTAGATTTTAATTTCATCAAAACCCTGGAATATATAATTGTATGTGATTCTATATGGTGGAACCAATTGTGCTCATAGCACTTTTTGTAAGGGTAATAATGGAATACTAATACAAATGATGGACGGTTACCCCGGTTCACGGACGTTACACTTGGAATCCCATGTCAAACTATTTATCATTGTAACTTATGAAGAAACTTGCATGATCCCATAGAGAGTTCTACAAGTTCTTTACGAATATCGCTCGTGTACTTATAAGTAAACATATACAATTTAGGCTAGAAATGTACTTTGCGCTTATTAAACATTTATGGATAGACTTTCTTTAGCTTTTAATTTAATAAATAAACTATAATATATTATTTCATGTGATACTATGTGGTCGAAACAATCGACCTCATAACGCTTATTGTAAGGGTAGTAATAGAATACAAAAACAAATGACAGACGGTTAACCCATTTTGCGGACGAGACACTTGCAATCCCAAGTCTAACTCTTTATCACTGTAACTGATAAAGAACTAGCATGATCCCACAGAGAGTTCCAAATATTCGTTACGAATGACCCTCTTATACTAATAAGTAATCATATATAATTTACTCTCAACAATAAACTTGCATTTTTTTGAAATTGTAGGACATGCGTTTATTAGATTTTAATTTCATCAAAACCCTGGAATATATAATTTCATGTGATTCTATATGGTGGAACCAATTGTGCTCATAGCACTTTTTGTAAGGGTAATAATGGAATACTAATAGAAATGATGGACGGTTACTCTGGTTCACGGACGTTACACTTGGAATCCCATGTCAAACTATTTATCATTGTAACTTATGAAGAAACTTGCATGATCCCATAGATAGTTCTTCAAGTTCTTTACGAATATCGATCGTGTACTTATAAGTAAACATATACAATTTAGTCTAGACAATGTACCTGCGCTTATTAAAAATTTATGGATAGACTTTCTTTAGCTTTAAATTTAATAAATAAACTATAATGTATTATTTCATGTGATACTATGTGGTCGAAACAATCGTGTCCATAACGCTTATTGTAAGGGTAGTAATGGAATGCAAAAACAAATGACAGACGGTTAACCCATTTGCGGACGAGACACTTGCAATCCCAAGTCTAACTCTTTATCACTGTAACTGATAAAGAACTGGCATGATCCCACAGAGAGTTCCAAATATTCGTTACGAATGACCCTCTTATACTAATAAGTAATCATATATAATTTACTCTAGACAATATACTTGCATTTTTTAAATATTGTAGGACATGCTTTTATTATATTTTAATTTCATCAAAACCCTGGAATATATAATTTCATGTGATTTTATAGGGTGGAATCAATTGTGCTCATAACACTTTTTGTAAGGCTAATAATGGAATACTAATACAAATGATGGACGGTTACCCCGGTTCACAGACGTTACACTTGGAATCCCATGTCAAACTATTTATCATTGTAACTTATGAAGAAACTTGCATGATCCCATAGAGAGTTCAACAAGTTCTTTACGAAAATCGCTCGTGTACTTATAAGTAAACATATACAATTTAGTCTAGACAATGTATTTGCGCTTGTCAAAAATTTTTGGATAGACTTTCTTTTGCTTTAAATTTAATAAATAAACTAGAATATATTATTTCATGTGATTCTGTGTGGTTGAAACAATCGTGCTCATAACGCTTATTGTAAGGGTAGTAATGGAATACAAAAACAAATGACAGACGGTTAACCCATTTTGCGGACGATACACTTGCAATCCCAAGTCCAACTCTTTATCACTGTAATTCATAAAGACCTGGCATGACTCCAAATATTCGTTACGAATGACCCTCTTATACTAATAAGTAATCATATATAATTTACTCTAGACAATATACTTGCATTTTTTTGAAATTGAAGGACATGCTTTTATTAGATTTTAATTTCATCAAAACCCTGGAATATATAATTGTATGTGATTCTATATGGTGGAACCAATTGTGCTCATAGCACTTTTTGTAAGGGTAATAATGGAATACTAATACAAATGATGGACGGTTACCCCGGTTCACGGACGTTACACTTGGAATCCCATGTCAAACTATTTATCATTGTAACTTATGAAGAAACTTGCATGATCCCATAGAGAGTTCTACAAGTTCTTTACGAATATCGCTCGTGTACTTATAAGTAAACATATACAATTTAGGCTAGAAATGTACTTTGCGCTTATTAAACATTTATGGATAGACTTTCTTTAGCTTTAAATTTAATAAATAAACTATAATATATTATTTCATGTGATACTATGTGGTCGAAACAATCGACCTCATAACGCTTATTGTAAGGGTAGTAATGGAATACAAAAACAAATGACAGACGGTTAACCCATTTTGCGGACGAGACACTTGCAATCCCATGTCTAACTCTTTATCACTGTAACTGATAAAGAACTAGCATGATCCCACAGAGAGTTCCAAATATTCGTTACGAATGACCCTCTTATACTAATAAGTAATCATATATAATTTACTCTAGACAATATACTTGCATTTTTTGAAAAGTGTAGGACATGCTTTTATTAGATTTTAATTTCATCAAAACCCTGGAATATATAATTTCATGTGATTCTATATGGTGGAACCAATTGTGCTCATAACACTTTTTGTAAGGGTAATAATGGAATACTAATACAAATGATGGACGGTTACCCCGGTTCACGGACGTTACACTTGGAATCCCATGTCAAACTATTTATCATTGTAACTTATGAAGAAACTTGCATGATCCCATAGAGAGTTCTACAAGTTCTTTACGAATATCGCTCGTGCACTTATAAGTAAACATATACAATTTAGTCTAGACAATGTACTTTGCGCTTATTAAACATTTACGGATAAACTTTCTTTAGCTTCTAATTTAATAAATAAACTATAATATATTATTTCATGTGATACTATGTGGTCGAAACAATCGTGCTCATAACGCTTATTGTAAGGGTAGTAATGGAATACAAAAACAAATGACAGACGGTTCCCATTTTGCGGACGAGACACATGCAATCCCAAGTCTAACTCTTTATCACTGTAACTGATAAAGAATTGGCATGATCCCACAGAGAGTTCCAAATATTCGTTACGAATGACCCTCTTATACTAATAAGTAATCATATATAATTTACTCTAGACAATATACTTACATTTTTTTGAAATTGTAGGACATGCTTTTATTAGATTTTAATTTCATCAAAACCCTGGAATATATAATTTCATGTGATTCTATATGGTGGAACCAATTGTGCTCATAACACTTTTTGTAAGGGTAATAATGGAATACTAATACAAATGATGGACGGTTACCCCGGTTCACGGACGTTACACTTGGAATCCCATGTCAAACTATTTATCATTGTAACTTATGAAGAAACTTGCATGATCCCATATAGAGTTCTACAAGTTCTTTACGAATATCGCTCGTGTACTTATAAGTAAACATATACAATTTAATCTAGAAAATGTACTTGCGCTTATTAAAAATTTATGGATAGACTTTCTTTAGCTTTAAATTTAATAAATAAACTATAATGTATTATTTCATGTGATACTATGTGGTCGAAACAATTGTGCCCATAACGCTTATTGTAAGGGTAGTAATGGAATGCAAAAACAAATGACAGACGGTTAACCCATTTGCGGACGAGACACTTGCAATCCCAAGTCTAACTCTTTATCACTGTAACTGATAAAGAACTGGCATGATCCCACAGAGAGTTCCAAATATTCGTTACGAATGACCCTCTTATACTAATAAGTAATCATATATAATTTACTCTAGACAATATACTTGCATTTTTTAAACGTTGTAGGACATGCTTTTATTATATTTTAATTTCATCAAAACCCTGGAATATATAATTTCATGTGATTTTATATGGTGGAATCAATTGTGCTCGTAACACTTTTTGTAAGGGTAATAATGGAATACTAATACAAATGATGGACGGTTACCCCGGTTCACGGACGTTACACTTGGAATCCCATGTCAAACTATTTATCATTGTAACTTATGAAGAAACTTGCATGATCCCATAGAGAGTTCAACAAGTTCTTTACGAAAATCGCTCATGTACTTATAAGTAAACATATACAATTTAGTCTAGACAATGTATTTGCGCTTGTCAAAAATTTTTGGATAGACTTTCTTTAGCTTTAAATTTAATAAATAAACTAGAATATATTATTTCATGTGATTCTGTGTGGTTGAAACAATCGTGCTCATAACGCTTATTGTAAGGGTAGTAATGAAATACAAAAACAAATGACAGAAGGTTAACCCATTTTGCGGACAAGACACTTGCAATCCCAAGTCTAACTCTTTATCACTGTAATTCATAAAGAACTGGCATGACTCCACAGAGAATTCCAAATATTCGTTACGAATGACCCTCTTATACTAATAAGTAATCATATATAATTTACTCTAGACAATATACTTGCATTTTTTAAATATTGTAGGACATGCTTTTATTAGATTTTAATTTCATCAAAACCCTGGAATATATAATTTCATGTGATTCTATATGGTGGAACCAATTGTGCTCATAACACTTTTTGTAAGGGTAATAATGGAATACTAATACAAATGATGGACGGTTACCCCGGTTCACGGACGTTACACTTGGAATCCCATGTCAAACTATTTATCATTGTAACTTATGAAGAAACTTGCATGATCCCATAGAGAGTTCTACAAGTTCTTTACGAATATCGCTCGTGTACTTATAAGTAAACATATACAATTTAGTCTAGACAATGTACTTTGCGCTTATTAAACATTTACGGATAAACTTTCTTTAGCTTCTAATTTAATAAATAAACTATAATATATTATTTCATGTGATACTATGTGGTCGAAACAATCGTGCTCATAACGCTTATTGTAAGGGTAGTAATGGAATACAAAAACAAATGACAGACGGTTCCCATTTTGCGGACGAGACACATGCAATCCCAAGTCTAACTCTTTATCACTGTAACTGATAAAGAATTGGCATGATCCCACAGAGAGTTCCAAATATTCGTTACGAATGACCCTCTTATACTAATAAGTAATCATATATAATTTACTCTAGACAATATACTTACATTTTTTTGAAATTGTAGGACATGCTTTTATTAGATTTTAATTTCATCAAAACCCTGGAATATATAATTTCATGTGATTCTATATGGTGGAACCAATTGTGCTCATAACACTTTTTGTAAGGGTAATAATGGAATACTAATACAAATGATGGACGGTTACCCCGGTTCACGGACGTTACACTTGGAATCCCATGTCAAACTATTTATCATTGTAACTTATGAAGAAACTTGCATGATCCCATAGAGAGTTCTACAAGTTCTTTACGAATATCGCTCGTGTACTTATAAGTAAACATATACAATTTAATCTAGAAAATGTACTTGCGCTTATTAAAAATTTATGGATAGACTTTCTTTAGCTTTAAATTTAATAAATAAACTATAATGTATTATTTCATGTGATACTATGTGGTCGAAACAATTGTGCCCATAACGCTTATTGTAAGGGTAGTAATGGAATGCAAAAACAAATGACAGACGGTTAACCCATTTGCGGACGAGACACTTGCAATCCCAAGTCTAACTCTTTATCACTGTAACTGATAAAGAACTGGCATGATCCCACAGAGAGTTCCAAATATTCGTTACGAATGACCCTCTTATACTAATAAGTAATCATATATAATTTACTCTAGACAATATACTTGCATTTTTTAAACGTTGTAGGACATGCTTTTATTATATTTTAATTTCATCAAAACCCTGGAATATATAATTTCATGTGATTTTATATGGTGGAATCAATTGTGCTCGTAACACTTTTTGTAAGGGTAATAATGGAATACTAATACAAATGATGGACGGTTACCCCGGTTCACGGACGTTACACTTGGAATCCCATGTCAAACTATTTATCATTGTAACTTATGAAGAAACTTGCATGATCCCATAGAGAGTTCAACAAGTTCTTTACGAAAATCGCTCATGTACTTATAAGTAAACATATACAATTTAGTCTAGACAATGTATTTGCGCTTGTCAAAAATTTTTGGATAGACTTTCTTTAGCTTTAAATTTAATAAATAAACTATAATGTATTATTTCATGTGATACTATGTGGTCGAAACAATCGTGCCCATAACGCTTATTGTAAGGGTAGTAATGGAATGCAAAAACAAATGACAGACGGTTAACCCATTTGCGGACGAGACACTTGCAATCCCAAGTATAACTCTTTATCACCGTAACTGATAAAGAACTGGCATGATCCCACAGAGAGTTCCAAATATTCGTTACGAATGACCCTCTTATACTAATAAGTAATCATATATAATTTACTCTAGACAATATACTTACATTATTTGAAATTGTAGGACATGCTTTTATTAGATTTTAATTTCATCAAAACCCTGGAATATATAATTTCATGTGATTCTATATGGTGGAACCAATTGTGCTCATAACACATTTTGTAAGGGTAATAATGGAATACTAATACAAATGATGGACGGTTACCCCGATTCACGGACGTTACACTTGGAATCCCATGTCAAACTATTTATCATTGTAACTTATGAAGAAACTTGCAGGATCCCATAGAGAGTTCTACAAGTTCTTTACGAATATCGCTCGTGTACTTATAAGTAAACATATACAATTTAGTCTAGACAATGTACTTGCGCTTATCAAAAATTTATGGATAGACTTTCTTTAGCTTTAAATTTAATAAATAAACTAGAATATATTATTTCATGTGATACTATGTGGTTGAAACAATCGTGCTCATAACGCTTATTGTAAGGGCAGTAATGGAATACAAAAACAAATGACAGACGGTTAACCCATTTTGCGGATGAGACACCTGCAATCCCAAGTCTAACTCTTTATCAATGTAACTGATAAAGAACTGGCATGATCCCACAGAGAGTTCCAAATATTCGTTACGAATGATCCTCTTATACTAATAAGTAATCATATATAATTTACTCTAGACAATATACTTACATTTTTTTGAAATTGTAGGACATGCTTTTATTAGATTTTAATTTCATCAAAACCCTGGAATATATAATTTCATGTGATTTTATATGGTGGAATCAATTGTGCTCATAACAATTTTTGTAAGGGTAATAATGGAATACTAATACAAATGATGGACGGTTACCCCGGTTCACGGACGTTACACTTGGAATCCCATGTCAAACTATTTATCATTGTAACTTATGAAGAAACTTGCATGATCCCATAGAGAGTTCTACAAGTTCTTTACGAACATCGCTCGTGTACTTATAAGTAAACATATACAATTTAGTCTAGACAATGTACTTGCGCTTATCAAAAATTTATGGATAGTCTTTCTTTAGCTTTAAATTTAATAAATAAACTAGAATATATTATTTCATGTGATACTATGTGGTTGAAACAATCGTGCTCATAACGCTTATTGTAAGGGCAGTAATGGAATACAAAAACAAATGACAGACGGTTAACCCATTTTGCGGATGAGACACCTGCAATCCCAAGTCTAACTCTTTATCAATGTAACTGATAAAGAACTGGCATGATCCCACAGAGAGTTCCAAATATTCGTTACGAATGACCCTCTTATACTAATAAGTAATCATATATAATTTACTCTAGACAATATACTTACATTTTTTTGAAATTGTAGGACATGCTTTTATTAGATTTTAATTTCATCAAAACCCTGGAATATATAATTTCATGTGATTTTATATGGTGGAATCAATTGTGCTCATAACAATTTTTGTAAGGGTAATAATGGAATACTAATACAAATGATGGACGGTTACCCCGGTTCACGGACGTTACACTTGGAATCCCATGTCAAACTATTTATCATTGTAACTTATGAAGAAACTTGCATGATCCCATAGAGAGTTCTACAAGTTCTTTACGAACATCGCTCGTGTACTTATAAGTAAACATATACAATTTAGTCTAGACAATGTATTTGCGCTTATAAAAATTTTTTGGATAGACTTTCTTTAGCTTTAAATTTAATAAATAAACTAGAATATATTATTTCATGTGATACTATGTGGTTGAAACAATCGTGCTCATAACGCTTATTGTAAGGGCAGTAATGGAATACAAAAACAAATGACAGACGGTTAACCCATTTTGCGGATGAGACACCTGCAATCCCAAGTCTAACTCTTTATCAATGTAACTGATAAAGAACTGGCATGATCCCACAGAGAGTTCCAAATATTCGTTACGAATGACCCTCTTATACTAATAAGTAATCATATATAATTTACTCTAGACAATATACTTACATTTTTTTGAAATTGTAGGACATGCTTTTATTAGATTTTAATTTCATCAAAACCCTGGAATATATAATTTCATGTGATTCTATATGGTGGAACCAATTGTGCTCATAACACTTTTTGTAAGGGTAATAATGGAATACTAATACAAATGATGGACGGTTACCCCGATTCACGGACGTTACACTTGGAATCCCATGTCAAACTATTTATCATTGTAACTTATGAAGAAACTTGCATGATCCCATAGAGAGTTCTACAAGTTCTTTACGAATATCGCTCGTGTACTTATAAGTAAACATATACAATTTAATCTAGAAAATGTACTTGCGCTTATTAAAAATTTATGGATAGACTTTCTTTAGCTTTAAATTTAATAAATAAACTATAATGTATTATTTCATGTGATACTATGTGGTCGAAACAATTGTGCCCATAACGCTTATTGTAAGGGTAGTAATGGAATGCAAAAACAAATGACAGACGGTTAACCCATTTGCGGACGAGACACTTGCAATCCCAAGTCTAACTTTTTATCACTGTAACTGATAAAGAACTGGCATGATCCCACAGAGAGTTCCAAATATTCGTTACGAATGACCCTCTTATACTAATAAGTAATCATATATAATTTACTCTAGACAATATACTTGCATTTTTTAAACGTTGTAGGACATGCTTTTATTATATTTTAATTTCATCAAAACCCTGGAATATATAATTTCATGTGATTTTATATGGTGGAATCAATTGTGCTCGTAACACTTTTTGTAAGGGTAATAATGGAATACTAATACAAATGATGGACGGTTACCCCGGTTCACGGACGTTACACTTGGAATCCCATGTCAAACTATTTATCATTGTAACTTATGAAGAAACTTGCATGATCCCATAGAGAGTTCAACAAGTTCTTTACGAAAATCGCTCATGTACTTATAAGTAAACATATACAATTTAGTCTAGACAATGTATTTGCGCTTGTCAAAAATTTTTGGATAGACTTTCTTTAGCTTTAAATTTAATAAATAAACTATAATGTATTATTTCATGTGATACTATGTGGTCGAAACAATCGTGCCCATAACGCTTATTGTAAGGGTAGTAATGGAATGCAAAAACAAATGACAGACGGTTAACCCATTTGCGGACGAGACACTTGCAATCCCAAGTATAACTCTTTATCACCGTAACTGATAAAGAACTGGCATGATCCCACAGAGAGTTCCAAATATTCGTTACGAATGACCCTCTTATACTAATAAGTAATCATATATAATTTACTCTAGACAATATACTTACATTTTTTGAAATTGTAGGACATGCTTTTATTAGATTTTAATTTCATCAAAACCCTGGAATATATAATTTCATGTGATTCTATATGGTGGAACCAATTGTGCTCATAACACTTTTTGTAAGGGTAATAATGGAATACTAATACAAATGATGGACGGTTACCCCGATTCACGGACGTTACACTTGGAATCCCATGTCAAACTATTTATCATTGTAACTTATGAAGAAACTTGCAGGATCCCATAGAGAGTTCTACATGTTCTTTACGAATATCGCTCGTGTACTTATAAGTAAACATATACAATTTAGTCTAGACAATGTACTTGCGCTTATCAAAAATTTATGGATAGACTTTCTTTAGCTTTAAATTTAATAAATAAACTAGAATATATTATTTCATGTGATACTATGTGGTTGAAACAATCGTGCTCATAACGCTTATTGTAAGGGCAGTAATGGAATACAAAAACAAATGACAGACGGTTAACCCATTTTGCGGATGAGACACCTGCAATCCCAAGTCTAACTCTTTATCAATGTAACTGATAAAGAACTGGCATGATCCCACAGAGAGTTCCAAATATTCGTTACGAATGACCCTCTTATACTAATAAGTAATCATATATAATTTACTCTAGACAATATACTTACATTTTTTTGAAATTGTAGGACATGCTTTTATTAGATTTTAATTTCATCAAAACCCTGGAATATATAATTTCATGTGATTTTATATGGTGGAATCAATTGTGCTCATAACAATTTTTGTAAGGGTAATAATGGAATACTAATACAAATGATGGACGGTTACCCCGGTTCACGGACGTTACACTTGGAATCCCATGTCAAACTATTTATCATTGTAACTTATGAAGAAACTTGCATGATCCCATAGAGAGTTCTACAAGTTCTTTACGAACATCGCTCGTGTACTTATAAGTAAACATATACAATTTAGTCTAGACAATGTATTTGCGCTTATAAAAAATTTTTGGATAGACTTTCTTTAGCTTTAAATTTAATAAATAAACTAGAATATATTATTTCATGTGATACTATGTGGTTGAAACAATCGTGCTCATAACGCTTATTGTAAGGGCAGTAATGGAATACAAAAACAAATGACAGACGGTTAACCCATTTTGCGGATGAGACACCTGCAATCCCAAGTCTAACTCTTTATCAATGTAACTGATAAAGAACTGGCATGATCCCACAGAGAGTTCCAAATATTCGTTACGAATGACCCTCTTATACTAATAAGTAATCATATATAATTTACTCTAGACAATATACTTACATTTTTTTGAAATTGTAGGACATGCTTTTATTAGATTTTAATTTCATCAAAACCCTGGAATATATAATTTCATGTGATTCTATATGGTGGAACCAATTGTGCTCATAACACTTTTTGTAAGGGTAATAATGGAATACTAATACAAATGATGGACGGTTACCCCGATTCACGGACGTTACACTTGGAATCCCATGTCAAACTATTTATCATTGTAACTTATGAAGAAACTTGCAGGATCCCATAGAGAGTTCTACAAGTTCTTTACGAATATCGCTCGTGTACTTATAAGTAAACATATACAATTTAGTCTAGACAATGTACTTGCGCTTATCAAAAATTTATGGATAGACTTTCTTTTGCTTTAAATTTAATAAATAAACTAGAATATATTATTTCATGTGATACTATGTGGTTGAAAGAATCGTGCTCATAACGCTTATTGTAAGGGCAGTAATGGAATACAAAAACAAATGACAGACGGTTAACCCATTTTGCGGATGAGACACCTGCAATCCCAAGTCTAACTCTTTATCAATGTAACTGATAAAGAACTGGCATGATTCCACAGAGAGTTCCAAATATTCGTTACGAATGACCCTCTTATACTAATAAGTAATCATATATAATTTACTCTAGACAATATACTTACATTTTTTTGAAATTGTAGGACATGCTTTTATTAGATTTTAATTTCATCAAAACCCTGGAATATATAATTTCATGTGATTCTATATGGTGGAACCAATTGTGCTCATAACACTTTTTGTAAGGGTAATAATGGAATACTAATACAAATGATGGACGGTTACCCCGATTCACGGACGTTACACTTGGAATCCCATGTCAAACTATTTATCATTGTAACTTATGAAGAAACTTGCAGGATCCCATAGAGAGTTCTACATGTTCTTTACGAATATCGCTCGTGTACTTATAAGTAAACATATACAATTTAGTCTAGACAATGTACTTGCGCTTATCAAAAATTTATGGATAGACTTTCTTTAGCTTTAAATTTAATAAATAAACTAGAATATATTATTTCATGTGATACTATGTGGTTGAAACAATCGTGCTCATAACGCTTATTGTAAGGGCAGTAATGGAATACAAAAACAAATGACAGACGGTTAACCCATTTTGCGGATGAGACACCTGCAATCCCAAGTCTAACTCTTTATCAATGTAACTGATAAAGAACTGGCATGATCCCACAGAGAGTTCCAAATATTCGTTACGAATGACCCTCTTATACTAATAAGTAATCATATATAATTTACTCTAGACAATATACTTACATTTTTTTGAAATTGTAGGACATGCTTTTATTAGATTTTAATTTCATCAAAACCCTGGAATATATAATTTCATGTGATTTTATATGGTGGAATCAATTGTGCTCATAACAATTTTTGTAAGGGTAATAATGGAATACTAATACAAATGATGGACGGTTACCCCGGTTCACGGACGTTACACTTGGAATCCCATGTCAAACTATTTATCATTGTAACTTATGAAGAAACTTGCATGATCCCATAGAGAGTTCTACAAGTTCTTTACGAACATCGCTCGTGTACTTATAAGTAAACATATACAATTTAGTCTAGACAATGTACTTGCGCTTATCAAAAATTTATGGATAGTCTTTCTTTAGCTTTAAATTTAATAAATAAACTAGAATATATTATTTCATGTGCTACTATGTGGTTGAAACAATCGTGCTCATAATGCTTATTGTAAGGGTAGTAATGGAATACAAAAACAAATGACAGACGGTTAACCCATTTTGCGGACGAGACACTTGCAATCCCAAGTCTAACTCTTTATCACTGTAATTCATAAAGAACTTGCATGAGTCCACAGAGAGTTCCAAATATTCGTTACGAATGACCCTCTTATACTAATAAGTAATCATATATAATTTACTCTAGACAATATACTTACATTTTTTTGAAATTGTAGGACATGCTTTTATTAGATTTTAATTTCATCAAAACCCTGGAATATATAATTTCATGTGATTCTATATGGTGGAACCAATTGTGCTCATAACACTTTTTGTAAGGGTAATAATGGAATACTAATACAAATGATGGACGGTTACCCCGATTCACGGACGTTACACTTGGAATCCCATGTCAAACTATTTATCATTGTAACTTATGAAGAAACTTGCAGGATCCCATAGAGAGTTCTACAAGTTCTTTACGAATATCGCTCGTGTACTTATAAGTAAACATTTACAATTTAGTCTAGACAATGTACTTGCGCTTATCAAAAATTTATTGATAGACTTTCTTTAGCTTTAAATTTAATAAATAAACTAGAATATATTATTTCATGTGATACTATGTGCTTGAAACAATCGTGCTCATAATGCTTATTGTAAGGGTAGTAATGGAATACAAAAACAAATGACAGACGGTTAACCCATTTTGCGGACGAGACACTTGCAATCCCAAGTCTAACTCTTTATCACTGTAATTCATAAAGAACTTGCATGAGTCCACAGAGAGTTCCAAATATTCGTTACGAATGACCCTCTTATACTAATAAGTAATCATATATAATTTACTCTAGACAATATACTTACATTTTTTTGAAATTGTAGGACATGCTTTTATTAGATTTTAATTTCATCAAAACCCTGGAATATATAATTTCATGTGATTCTATATGGTGGAACCAATTGTGCTCATAACACTTTTTGTAAGGGTAATAATGGAATACTAATACAAATGATGGACGGTTACCCCGGTTCACGGACGTTACACTTGGAATCCCATGTCAAACTATTTATCATTGTAACTTATGAAGAAACTTGCAGGATCCCATAGAGAGTTCTACATGTTCTTTACGAATATCGCTCGTGTACTTATAAGTAAACATATACAATTTAGTCTAGACAATGTACTTGCGCTTATCAAAAATTTATGGATAGTCTTTCTTTAGCTTTAAATTTAATAAATAAACTAGAATATATTATTTCATGTGCTACTATGTGGTTGAAACAATCGTGCTCATAATGCTTATTGTAAGGGTAGTAATGGAATACAAAAACAAATGACAGACGGTTAACCCATTTTGCGGACGAGACACTTGCAATCCCAAGTCTAACTCTTTATCACTGTAATTCATAAAGAACTTGCATGAGTCCACAGAGAGTTCCAAATATTCGTTACGAATGACCCTCTTATACTAATAAGTAATCATATATAATTTACTCTAGACAATATACTTACATTTTTTTGAAATTGTAGGACATGCTTTTATTAGATTTTAATTTCATCAAAACCCTGGAATATATAATTTCATGTGATTCTATATGGTGGAACCAATTGTGCTCATAACACTTTTTGTAAGGGTAATAATGGAATACTAATACAAATGATGGACGGTTACCCCGATTCACGGACGTTACACTTGGAATCCCATGTCAAACTATTTATCATTGTAACTTATGAAGAAACTTGCAGGATCCCATAGAGAGTTCTACAAGTTCTTTACGAATATCGCTCGTGTACTTATAAGTAAACATTTACAATTTAGTCTAGACAATGTACTTGCGCTTATCAAAAATTTATGGATAGACTTTCTTTTGCTTTAAATTTAATAAATAAACTAGAATATATTATTTCATGTGATACTATGTGGTTGAAAGAATCGTGCTCATAACGCTTATTGTAAGGGCAGTAATGGAATACAAAAACAAATGACAGACGGTTAACCCATTTTGCGGATGAGACACCTGCAATCCCAAGTCTAACTCTTTATCAATGTAACTGATAAAGAACTGGCATGATTCCACAGAGAGTTCCAAATATTCGTTACGAATGACCCTCTTATACTAATAAGTAATCATATATAATTTACTCTAGACAATATACTTACATTTTTTTGAAATTGTAGGACATGCTTTTATTAGATTTTAATTTCATCAAAACCCTGGAATATATAATTTCATGTGATTCTATATGGTGGAACCAATTGTGCTCATAACACTTTTTGTAAGGGTAATAATGGAATACTAATACAAATGATGGACGGTTACCCCGATTCACGGACGTTACACTTGGAATCCCATGTCAAACTATTTATCATTGTAACTTATGAAGAAACTTGCAGGATCCCATAGAGAGTTCTACATGTTCTTTACGAATATCGCTCGTGTACTTATAAGTAAACATATACAATTTAGTCTAGACAATGTACTTGCGCTTATCAAAAATTTATGGATAGACTTTCTTTAGCTTTAAATTTAATAAATAAACTAGAATATATTATTTCATGTGATACTATGTGGTTGAAACAATCGTGCTCATAACGCTTATTGTAAGGGCAGTAATGGAATACAAAAACAAATGACAGACGGTTAACCCATTTTGCGGATGAGACACCTGCAATCCCAAGTCTAACTCTTTATCAATGTAACTGATAAAGAACTGGCATGATCCCACAGAGAGTTCCAAATATTCGTTACGAATGACCCTCTTATACTAATAAGTAATCATATATAATTTACTCTAGACAATATACTTACATTTTTTTGAAATTGTAGGACATGCTTTTATTAGATTTTAATTTCATCAAAACCCTGGAATATATAATTTCATGTGATTTTATATGGTGGAATCAATTGTGCTCATAACAATTTTTGTAAGGGTAATAATGGAATACTAATACAAATGATGGACGGTTACCCCGGTTCACGGACGTTACACTTGGAATCCCATGTCAAACTATTTATCATTGTAACTTATGGAGAAACTTGCATGATCCCATAGAGAGTTCTACAAGTTCTTTACGAACATCGCTCGTGTACTTATAAGTAAACATATACAATTTAGTCTAGACAATGTACTTGCGCTTATCAAAAATTTATGGATAGTCTTTCTTTAGCTTTAAATTTAATAAATAAACTAGAATATATTATTTCATGTGCTACTATGTGGTTGAAACAATCGTGCTCATAATGCTTATTGTAAGGGTAGTAATGGAATACAAAAACAAATGACAGACGGTTAACCCATTTTGCGGACGAGACACTTGCAATCCCAAGTCTAACTCTTTATCACTGTAATTCATAAAGAACTTGCATGAGTCCACAGAGAGTTCCAAATATTCGTTACGAATGACCCTCTTATACTAATAAGTAATCATATATAATTTACTCTAGACAATATACTTACATTTTTTTGAAATTGTAGGACATGCTTTTATTAGATTTTAATTTCATCAAAACCCTGGAATATATAATTTCATGTGATTCTATATGGTGGAACCAATTGTGCTCATAACACTTTTTGTAAGGGTAATAATGGAATACTAATACAAATGATGGACGGTTACCCCGATTCACGGACGTTACACTTGGAATCCCATGTCAAACTATTTATCATTGTAACTTATGAAGAAACTTGCAGGATCCCATAGAGAGTTCTACAAGTTCTTTACGAATATCGCTCGTGTACTTATAAGTAAACATTTACAATTTAGTCTAGACAATGTACTTGCGCTTATCAAAAATTTATGGATAGACTTTCTTTAGCTTTAAATTTAATAAATAAACTAGAATATATTATTTCATGTGATACTATGTGCTTGAAACAATCGTGCTCATAATGCTTATTGTAAGGGTAGTAATGGAATACAAAAACAAATGACAGACGGTTAACCCATTTTGCGGACGAGACACTTGCAATCCCAAGTCTAACTCTTTATCACTGTAATTCATAAAGAACTTGCATGAGTCCACAGAGAGTTCCAAATATTCGTTACGAATGACCCTCTTATACTAATAAGTAATCATATATAATTTACTCTAGACAATATACTTACATTTTTTTGAAATTGTAGGACATGCTTTTATTAGATTTTAATTTCATCAAAACCCTGGAATATATAATTTCATGTGATTCTATATGGTGGAACCAATTGTGCTCATAACACTTTTTGTAAGGGTAATAATGGAATACTAATACAAATGATGGACGGTTACCCCGGTTCACGGACGTTACACTTGGAATCCCATGTCAAACTATTTATCATTGTAACTTATGAATGATCCCATAGAGAGTTCTACAAGTTCTTTACGAATATCGCTCGTGTACTTATAAGTAAACATATACAATTTAGTCTAGACAATGTACTTGCGCTTATTAAAAATTTATGGATAGACATTCTTTAGCTTTAAATTTAATAAATAAACTAGAATATATTATTTTATGTGATACTATGTGGTTGAAACAATCATGCTCATAACGGTTATTGTAAGGGTAGTAATGGAATGCAAAAACAAATGACAGACGGTTAACCCATTTGCGGACGAGACACTTGCAATCCCAAGTCTAACTCTTTATCACTGTAACTGATAAAGAACTGGCATGATCCCACAGAGAGTTCCAAATATTCCTTACGAATGACCCTCTTATACTAATAAGTAATCATATATAATTTACTCTAGACAATATACTTGCATTTTTTAAAAACTGAAGGACAGGCTTTTATTAGATTTCAATTTCATCAAAACCCTGGAATATATAATTTCATGTGATTCTATATGGTGGAAACAATTGTGCTCATAACACTTTTTGTAAGGGTAATAATGGAATACTAATACAAATGATGGACGGTTACCCCGGTTCACGGATGTTACACTTGGAATCCCATGTCAAACTATTTATCATTGTAACTTATGAAGAAACTTGCAGGATCCCATAGAGAGTTCTACAAGTTCTTTACGAATATCGCTCGTGTACTTATAAGTAAACATATACAATTTAGTCTAGACAATGTACTTGCGCTTATTAAAAATTTATGGATAGACTTTCTTTAGCTTTAAATTTAATAAATAAACTAGAATATATTATTTTATGTGATACTATGTGGTTGAAACAATCATGCTTATAACGGTTATTGTAAGGGTAGTAATGGAATGCAAAAACAAATGACAGACGGTTAACCCATTTGCGGACGAGACACTTGCAATCCCAAGTCTAAATCTTTATCACTGTAACTGATAAAGAACTGGCATGATCCCACAGAGAGTTCCAAATATTCGTTACGAATGACCCTCTTATACTAATAAGTAATCATATATAATTTACTCTAGACAATATACTTGCATTTTTTAAATATTGTAGGACATGCTTCTATTATATTTTAATTTCATCAAAACCCTGGAATATATAATTTCATGTGATTTTATATGGTGGAATCAATTGTGCTCATAACACTTTTTGTAAAGGTAATAATGGAATACTAATCCAAATGATGGACGGTTACCCCGGTTCACGGACGTTACACTTGGAATCCCATGTCAAACTATTTATCATTGTAACTTATGAAGAAACTTGCATGATCCCATAGAGAGTTCTACAAGTTCTTTACGAATATCGCTCGTGTACTTATAAGTAAACATATACAATTTAGTCTAGACAATGTATTTGCGCTTATCAAAAATTTTTGGATAGACTTTCTTTAGCTTTAAATTTAATAAATAAACTAGAATATATTATTTCATGTGATTCTATGTGGTTGAAACAATCGTGCTCATAACGCTTATTGTAAGGGTAGTAATGGAATACAAAAACAAATGACAGACGGTTAACCCATTTTGCGGATGAGACACTTGCAATCCCAAGTTTAACTCTTTATCACTGTAACTGATAAAGAACTGGCATGATCCCACAGAGAGTTCCAAATATTCGTTACGAATGACCCTCTTATACTAATAAGTAATCATATATAATTTACTCTAGACAATATACTTGCGTTTTTTTGAAATTGTAGGACATGCTTTTATTAGATTTTAATTTCATCAAAACCCTGGAATATATAATTTCATGTGATTCTATATGGTGGAACCAATTGTGCTAATAACACTTTTTGTAAGGGTAATAATGGAATACTAATACAAATGATGGACGGTTACCCCGGTTCACGGACGTTACACTTGGAATCCCATGTCAAACTATTTATCATTGTAACTTATGAAGAAACTTGCAGGATCCCATAGAGAGTTCTACAAGTTCTTTACGAATATCGCTCGTGTACTTATAAGTAAACATATACAATTTAGTCTAGACAATGTACTTGCGCTTATTAAAAATTTATGGATAGACATTCTTTAGCTTTAAATTTAATAAATTAACTAGAATATATTATTTTATGTGATACTATGTGGTTGAAACAATCATGCTTATAACGGTTATTGTAAGGGTAGTAATGGAATGCAAAAACAAATGACAGACGGTTAACCCATTTGCGGACGAGACACTTGCAATCCCAAGTCTAAATCTTTATCACTGTAACTGATAAAGAACTGGCATGATCCCACAGAGAGTTCCAAATATTCGTTACGAATGACCCTCTTATACTAATAAGTAATCATATATAATTTACTCTAGACAATATACTTGCATTTTTTAAATATTGTAGGACATGCTTTTATTAGATTTTAATTTCATCAAAACCCTGGAATATATAATTTCATGTGATTCTATATGGTGGCACCAATTGTGCTCATAACACTTTTTGTAAGGGTAATAATGGAATACTAATACAAATGATGGACGGTTACCCCGGTTCACGGACGTTACACTTGGAATCCCATGTCAAACTATTTATCATTGTAACTTATGAAGAAACTTGCATGATCCCATAGAGAGTTCTACAAGTTCTTTACGAATATCGCTCGTGTACTTATAAGTAAACATATACAATTTAGTCTAGACAATGTACTTGCGCTTATTAAAAATTTATGGATAGACTTTCTTTAGCTTTAAATTTAATAAAAAAACTAGAATATATTATTTTATGTGATACTATGTGGTTGAAACAATCATGCTTATAACGGTTATTGTAAGGGTAGTAATGGAATGCAAAAACAAATGACAGACGGTTAACCCATTTGCGGACGAGACACTTGCAATCCCAAGTCTAAATCTTTATCACTGTAACTGATAAAGAACTGGCATGATCCCACAGAGAGTTCCAAATATTCGTTACAAATGACCCTCTTATGCTAATAAGTAATCATATATAATTTACTCTAGACAATATACTTGCATTTTTTAAATATTGTAGAACATGCTTCTATTATATTTTAATTTCATCAAAACCCTGGAATATATAATTTCATGTGATTTTATATGGTGGAATCAATTGTGCTCATAACACTTTTTGTAAGGGTAATAATGGAATACTAATCCAAATGATGGACGGTTACCCCGGTTCACGGACGTTACACTTGGAATCCCATGTCAAACTATTTATCATTGTAACTTATGAAGAAACTTGCAGGATCCCATAGAGAGTTCTACAAGTTCTTTACGAATATCGCTCGTGTACTTATAAGTAAACATATACAATTTAGTCTAGACAATGTACTTGCGCTTATCAAAAATTTATGGAGAGACTTTCTTTAGCTTTAAATTTAATAAATAAACTAGAATATATTATTTCATGTGATACTATGTGGTTGAAACAATCGTGCTCATAATGCTTATTGTAAGGGTAGTAATGGAATACAAAAACAAATGACAGACGGTTAACCCATTTTGCGGACGAGACACTTGCAATCCCAAGTCTAACTCTTTATCACTGTAATTCATAAAGAACTTGCATGAGTCCACAGAGAGTTCCAAATATTCGTTACGAATGACCCTCTTATGCTAATAAGTAATCATATATAATTTACTCTAGAAAATATACTTGCATTTTTTTGAAATTGTAGGACATGCTTTTATTAGATTTTAATTTCATCAAAACCCTGGAATATATAATTTCATGTGATTCTATATGGTGGCACCAATTGTGCTCATAACACTTTTTGTAAGGGTAATAATGGAATACTAATACAAATGATGGACGGTTACCCCGGTTCACGGACGTTACACTTGGAATCCCATGTCAAACTATTTATCATTGTAACTTATGAAGAAACTTGCATGATCCCATAGAGAGTTCTACAAGTTCTTTACGAATATCGCTCGTGTACTTATAAGTAAACATATACAATTTAGTCTAGACAATGTACTTGCGCTTATTAAAAATTTATGGATAGACTTTCTTTAGCTTTAAATTTAATAAATAAACTATAATGTATTATTTCATGTGATACTATGTGGTCGAAACAATCGTGCCCATAACGCTTATTGTAAGGGTAGTAATGGAATGCAAAAACAAATGACAGACTGTTAACCCATTTTCGGACGAGACACTTGCAATCCCAAGTCTAACTCTTTATCACTGTAACTGATAAAGAACTGGCATGCTCCCACAGAGAGTTCCAAATATTCGTTACGAATGACCCTCTTATACTAATAAGTAATCATATATAATTTACTCCAGACAATATACTTGCAATTTTTTTGAAATTGTAGGACATGCTTTTATTATATTTTAATTTCATCAAAACCCTGGAATATATAATTTCATGTGATTTTATATGGTGGAATCAATTGTGCTCATAACACTTTTTGTAAGGGTACTAATGGAATACTAATACAAATGATGGACGGTTACCCCGGTTCACGGACGTTACACTTGGAATCCCATGTCAAACTATTTATCATTGTAACTTATGAAGAAACTTGCAGGATCCCATAGAGAGTTCTACAAGTTCTTTACGAATATCGCTCGTGTACTTATAAGTAAACATATACAATTTAGTCTAGACAATGTATTTGCGCTTATCAAAAATTTTTTGATAGACTTTCTTTAGCTTTAAATTTAATAAATAAACTAGAATATATTATTTCATGTGATTCTATGTGGTTGAAACAATCGTGCTCATAACGCTTATTGTAAGGGTAGTAATGGAATACAAAAACAAATGACAGACGGTTAACCCATTTTGCGGATGACACACTTGCAATCCCAAGTCTAACTCTTTATCACTGTAACTGATAAAGAACTGGCATGATCCCACGGAGAGTTCCAAATATTCGTTACGAATGACCCTCTTATACTAATAAGTAATCATATATAATTTACTCTAGACAATATACTTGCGTTTTTTTTGAAATTGTAGGACATGCTTTTATTAGATTTTATTTTCATCAAAACCCTGGAATATATAATTTCATGTGATTCTATATGGTGGAACCAATTGTGCTCATAACACTTTTTGTAAGGGTAATAATGGAATACTAATACAAATGAAGGACGGTTACCCCGGTTCACGGACGTTACACTTGGAATCCCATGTCAAACTATTTATCATTGTAACTTATGAAGAAACTTGCAGGATCCCATAGAGAGTTCTACAAGTTCTTTACGAATATCGCTCGTGTACTTATAAGTAAACATATACAATTTAGTCTAGACAATGTACTTGCGCTTATCAAAAATTTATGGATAGACTTTCTTTAGCTTTAAATTTAATAAATAAACTAGAATATATTATTTCATGTGATACTATGTGGTTGAAACAATCGTGCTCATAACGCTTATTGTAAGGGTAGTAATGGAATACAAAAACAAATGACAGATGGTTCACATTTTGCGGACGATACACTTGCAGTCCCAAGTCTAACTCTTTATCACTGTAATTCATAAAGAACTGGCATGATCCCACAGAGAGTTCCAAATATTCGTTACGAATGACCCCCTTATACTAATAAGTAATCATATATAATTTACTCTAGACAATATACTTGCATTTGTTTTGAAATTGTAGGACATGCTTTTATTAGATTTTAATTTCATCAAAACCCTGGAATATATAATTTCATGTGATTCTATATGGTGGAACCAATTGTGCTCATAACACTTTTTGTAAGGGTAATAATGGAATACTAATACAAATGATGGACGGTTACCCCGGTTCACGGACTTTACACTTGGAATCCCATGTCAAACTATTTATCATTGTAACTTATGAAGAAACTTGCAGGATCCCATAGAGAGTTCTACAAGTTCTTTACGAATATCGCTCGTGTACTTATAAGTAAACATATACAATTTAGTCTAGACAATGTACTTGCGCTTATCAAAAATTTATGGATAGACTTTCTTTAGCTTTAAATTTAATAAATAAACTAGAATATATTATTTCATGTGATACTATGTGGTTGAAACAATCGTGCTCATAACGCTTATTGTAAGGGTAGTAATGGAATACAAAAACCAATGACAGACGGTTAACCCATTTTACGGACGAGACACTTGCAATCCCAAGTCTAACTCTTTATCACTGTTATTGATAAAGAACTGGCATGATCCCACAGAGAGTTCCAAATATTCGTTACGAATGACCCCCTTATACTAATAAGTAATCATATATAATTTACTCTAGACAATAAACTTGTAATTTTTTTGAAATTGTAGGACATGCTTTTATTAGATTTTAATTTCATCAAAACCCTGGAATATATAATTTCATGTGATTCTATATGGTGGAATCAATTGAGCTCATAACACTTTTTGTAAGGGTAATAATGGAATACTAATACAAATGATGGACGGTTACCCCGGTTCACGGACGTTACACTCGGAATCCCATGTCAAACTATTTATCATTGTAACTTATGAAGAAACTTGCATGATCCCATAGAGAGTTCTACAAGTTCTTTACGAATATCGCTCGTGTACTTATAAGTAAACATATTCAATTTAGTCTAGACAATGTACTTGCTCTTATTAAAAATTTATGGATAGACTTTCTTTAGCTTTAAATTTAATAAATAAACTAGAATATATTATTTTATGTGATACTATGTGGTTGAAACAATCGTGCTCATAACGGTTATTGTAAGGGAAGTAATGGAATACAAAAACCAATGACAGACGGTTAACCCATTTTACGGACGACACACTTGCAATCCCAAATCTAACTCTTTATCACTGTTATTGATAAAGAACTGGCATGATCCCACAGAGAGTTCCAAATATTCGTTACGAATGACCCCCTTATACTAATAAGTAATCATATATAATTTACTCTAGACAATATACTTGCATTTTTTTTGAAATTGTAGGACATGCTTTTATTAGATTTTAATTTCATCAAAACCCTGGAATATATAATTTCATGTGATTCTATATGGTGGAACCAATTGTGCTCATAACAATTTTTGTAAGGGTAATAATGGAATACTAATACAAATGATGGACGGTTACCCCGGTTCACGGACGTTACACTTGGAATCCCATGTCAAACTATTTATCATTGTAACTTATGAAGAAACTTGCAGGATCCCATAGAGAGTTCTACAAGTTCTTTACGAATATCGCTCGTGTACTTATAAGTAAACATATACAATTTAGTCTAGACAATGTACTTGCGCTTATCAAAAATTTATGGATAGACTTTCTTTAGCTTTAAATTTAATAAATAAACTAGAATATATTATTTCATGTGATACTATGTGGTTGAAACAATCGTGCTCATAACGCTTATTGTAAGGGTAGTAATGGAATGCAAAAACCAATGACAGACGGTTAACCCATTTTACGGACGAGACACTTGCAATCCCAAGTCTAACTCTTTATCACTGTTATTGATAAAGAACTGGCATGATCCCACGGAGAGTTCCAAATATTCGTTACGAATGACCCCCTTATACTAATAAGTAATCATATATAATTTACTCTAGACAATATACTTGTATTTTTTTTGAAATTGTAGGACATGCTTTTATTAGATTTTAATTTCATCAAAACCCTGGAATATATAATTTCATGTGATTCTATATGGTGGAACCAATTGTGCTCATAACACTTTTTGTAAGGGTAATAATGGAATACTAATACAAATGATGGACGGTTACCCCGGTTCACGGACGTTACACATGGAATCCCATGTCAAACTATTTATCACTGTAACTTATGAAGAAACTTGCATGATCCCAAAGAGAGTTCCACAAGTTCTTAAGAATATCGCTCGTGTACTTATAAGTAAACATATACAATTTAGTCTAGACAATGTACTTGCGCTTATTAAAAATTTATGGATAGACTTTCTTTAGCTTTAAATTTAATAAATAAACTAGAATATATTATTTTATGTGATACTATGTGGTTGAAACAATCGTGCTCATAACGCTTATTGTAAGGGTAGTAATGGAATACAAAAAAAATGACAGACGGTTAACCCCTTTTGCGGACGAGACACTTGCAATCCCAAGTCTAACTCTTTATCACTGTAATTCATAAAGAACTTGCATGAGTCCACAGAGAGTTCCAAATATTCGTTACGAATGACCCTCTTATACTAATAAGTAATCATATATAATTTACTCTAGACAATATACTTGCATTTTTTAAAAACTGAAGGATAGGCTTTTATTAGATTTCAATTTCATCAAAACCCTGGAATATATAATTTCATGTGATTCTATATGGTGGAAACAATTGTGCTCATAACACTTTTTGTAAGGTTAATAATGGAATACTAATACAAATGATGGACGATTACCCTTGTTCGCGGACGTTACACTTGGAATCCCATGTCAAACTATTTATCACTGTAACTTATGAAGAAACTTGCATGATCCCGTAGAGAGTTCCACAAGTTCTTACGAATATCGCTCGTGTACTTATAAGTAAACATATACAATTTAGTCTAGACAATGTACTTGCGCTTATTAAAAATTTATGGATAGACTTTCTTTAGCTTTAAATTTAATAAATAAACTAGAATATATTATTTTATGTGATACTATGGGGTTGAAACAATCGTGCTCATAATGGTTATTGTAAGGGAAGTAATGGAATACAAAAACAAATGACAGACGGTTAACCCATTTTGCGGACGAGACACTTGCAATCCCAAGTCTAACTCTTTATCACTGTAATTGATAAAGAACGGGCATGATCCCACTGAGAGTTCCAAATATTCGTTACGAATGACCCCCTTATACTAATAAGTAATCATATATAATTTACTCTAGACAATATACTTGCATTTTTTAAAAACTGAAGGACAGGCTTTTATTAGATTTCAATTTCATCAAAACCCTGGAATATATAATTTCATGTGATTCTATAAGGTGGAAACAATTGTGCTCATAACACTTTTTGTAAGGGTAATAATGGAATACTAATACAAATGATGGACGATTACCCCGGTTCACGGACGTTACACTTGGAATCCCATGTCAAACTATTTATCACTGTAACTTATGAAGAAACTTGCATGATCCCATAGAGAGTTCCACAAGTTCTTACGAATATCGCTCGTATAATTATAAGTAAACATATACAATTTAGTCTAGACAATGTACTTTGCGCTTATTAAACATTTATGGATAGACTTTCTTTAGCTTTAAATTTAATAAATAAACTATAATATATTATTTCATGTGATACTATGTGGTCGAAACAATCATGCTCATAATGCTTATTGTAAGGGTAGTAATGGAATACAAAAACAAATGACAGATGGTTAACCCATTTAGCGGACGAGACACTTGCAATCCCAAGTCTAACTCTTTATCACTGTAACTGATAAAGAACTAGTATGATCCCACAGAGAGTTCCAAATATTCGTTACGAATGACCCTCTTATACTAATAAGTAATCATATATAATTTACTCTAGACAATATACTTGCATTTTTTTAAAATTGAAGGACAGGCTTTTATTAGATTTTAATTTCATCAAAACCCTAGAATATATAATTTCATGTGATTCTATATGGTGGAAACAATTGTGCTCATAACACTTTTTGTAAGGGTAATAATGGAATACTAATACAAATGATGGACGGTTACCCCGGTTCACGGACGTTACACTTGGAATCCCATGTCAAACTATTTATCATTGTAACTTATGAAGAAACTTGCATGATCCCATAGAGAGTTCTACAAGTTCTTTATGAATATCGCTCGTGTACTTATAAGTAAACATATACAATTTAGTACCTGCAGCATCTAAACTTACCTGACCCGCTACTGGTGGGGGAAGATCCAGTGCTCCGAAAGTGCTGAGCAATTGCTTCCGGCATGCCAACTTGGCGAGGGAGTCCGCTGCTCCATTCGCTTCTCTGAATATATGTGTCAGAGTGTAGGTCATTCCGTGGAGTAGTAACCAGATGTCTCGGATCGTCGAAAGCAATCTCCATGGTATTTTGAATTGACGTCGGATCATCTCTATTAGAAGTTTCGAGTCTGTTTCTATGTCGACGTTGGTGATGCCTTGCTGTCGCACTAGCTGGATCCCGTATAGTAATGCAGCAGCTTCAACCTGCAAAGCAGAGTCAGACAGTATGGGTTTGGATAGAGCTACTATTACCTGCCCGTTGGAGTTTCTGAGAATGCAGCCGATGCCAGCCGCACCATTGTTGAAAGCGCCGTCAGTATTCAGTTTGATACCCCTGGGCTTTAACCATTTGGTGATCCGGACTCGTCTAGGTTTGAAAGGATTGTGGCTTAGAATAATCGGAATCGGGCCAAGAGACCATGTGAACTTCAGATCGAATGCCAGTATAGTGTCGTTTAAGTGTAGTAAAATGCATCTATAAAGAGACCCTAAGTCCGGCCTAATGCCCTCGTGGAAGTAAGTGCATCTGGCACACCACAGGTGCCAATTGACAATGCAAGGGAGGATTCTGATCAAATTAGAAAGATGAGGAGAATCCGAAGTAGACCAGTAGAAGTGGAAGCGGTCCCATAGGAGTTCGAAAGGATGGTTTGGTAAACTGAAAGTGGTGTTGAGCATTTTCCAGATCAGGTTTACCTTGACACAAGAATTGAAACAATGATGGATGGATTCGGAGCTATTGAAGCAGAAACAGCATCTGGAGGGGAGGTGAAATTGAAAGCTTTCCAAAACATCAGGAAGAGCCAGAAGTCTATTGAGTAATCTCCAATTGAAAAGACTGACTTTCCTTGGAAGTATCTTAGACCAGAGGTGTGAATAGGAAGGGATCTTTGTTTTCTTTACTCTGATCAGTTCATAGGCCGATTTGACTGTGAAGAGGCCTGATGGAGTAGCTTTCCAAACCATGGAGTCTTCGAAGAGGTGGGAGATTTGGTGATCCAGGGAGAGGCTTTGGAAAATGTTTGTTGGGAGGCAGTCTCTGATCTGATCCGAGTATGAATCTTTGTTTTGCAGAAATTCAGCCACGGTTAGGTCCTGGTACGGATACTCTAGGTGGTTAGTTAGGTGAGAAGAGAGAGGACCATTTGAGGACCAATTCGATTCCCAGAAGGACAACTCTCCAGACCCAATGATGATTTTTGAGTTTAGTACTGCTATGTCATTGACCTCTTTGATTCTTCTCCAGGTTCTGGAGGTTTTTTGCGAGTCTTTCATTGTCCACATTACTTTTGCCCAAAGGGAGTTACCAGTTTGGAGTTTCCACCAAAGTTTCAAGGAGAAGGATTTGATGAGGGTGTGTAGATTTTTGAAATTTAATCCGTATTCCGAGGTGGGAAGGCAAAGCTTGGTGAAAGATCTCCAGGATCTATGTTTCTGGGTGTGATCCGAGGAATGTTTCTAGAAAAAACTGGCCAGGATGTTATGTATTTGGTTCGTGATGTGTGTGGTGGGCTTAAGAACCGTTATGAGGTGGATTTGCATTGATGTTAGGACATGGTTGATTAAAGTAGCTCTACCTGCTGGAGAGATAAGCTTATTGTGCCAGTGGCAGATTTTGTTTTGGATTGAGAGGAGCATGCCATGAAAGAGAGAGTTTTTTACTCATCCATTGAAAATGGGGCAGCCCAGGTATTTAAAAGGGGTAGAGCCTTCAAGCATGGAGGTATCTTTTTTGATAAGTGATGTGATTCTGATGGGGGTATGCTTGGAGATATAGAAGGTAGATTTTTCAAGATTGATCTTTTGGCCGGAAGCAAGCTCATAGGATTTCAGGAAGGACATAATTGTAAGAAGGCCCTGTTTTGTGTAGTTCAGGAATATGGCTGTGTCATCTGCATAGGAAAGGTGAGATGAGTGTTTCATCTGCCTAGGAAGTTTGTAGGGCAGAATGTTACCATATTGGTAAAGAAAGTTGAGGTTGTGTGAGAAGGCTTCAGCCATTAAAATGAAGAGCAAGGGAGAGAGAGGGTCCCCTTGTTTCAGACCTCTGGAAGCAGGAAAAAAACCAACTGATTTGCCATTGATCAAGAGGGAGAAATCGGCAGCTTTAATATTAGACATGATCAGGTTGACGAAGGTAGTAGAGAAGCCTTGTTTGACGAGCACCTTAGCCAAAAAGGGCCAGGATACCCTATCGAAGGCCTTCATCATATCTAGCTTGATAATCATGTTAGGTCCTTTAGACTTGTTATGTAGGAAATTTGTGTATTCCTGCATAAGGAGCACATTGTCTGCAATGTCCCTACCTTTGATAAAAGCAGATTGCTCAGGGCTGATTAAAGAGTCAAGAGAGGTTTTCAGGCGTGTGGAGATTATTTTTGAGAGAATTTTATTGGAGAAGTTGCATAGACTGATGGGTCTATAATCTGAGAAAGAAGAGCATACCTCTTTTTTGGGAATTAAAATGATTTGGGTAGCTGAGATGGCTTTAGGGATAGCAGTACCAGCAAAGAAATCCGTCACTGCCATGAGAACATCAGATTTAATGATATCCCAGCAGTAATGATAGAAATGGCCAGAGAAGCCATCCGGGCCTGGTGCTGAGTTGCCTTTCATGGAGGAAACTATGCTGGACAGTTCATCTAAATTGATTTCTCTAAGTAGGGATGTGTTTATGTCGTCAGTGACGACAGAAGGGATATTTTCCAGGATGCAAGATGTGTTGATTCCAGAAGGGTCCGAGGGTTCAGCCCTTAGGAGATTTGAGTAGAAGTAAATAGCTTCCTTCTCAATTTCCTCTATGTCACTGAGCCATTTTCCATCTCTGGCTTTGATGAGGGATATGGATTGTCTTTTATGTTTGTTTTGGATGGAATGGTGGAAAAATTTGGTGTTGACATCTCCTTCTTTCATCCAATTGAGTCTTGATTTTTGTTTTAAAAAGGTTTCCTGGTTTGTTAGAGCAAGTTTTAGGTTTGCTTTTGCATTATTAAGGGCTTGGATGTTACTGCTGGACTCAAGTTGTTGTAGATCATGTTCCGCTTTGAGGAGTTGTTCTTCACAAAATTGGGTCTTGTCAAACACATTACCGAAGGTTTCCTTGTTCCAGATTTTGAGAGATTGTTTTAAAAACTTGAGTTTGAAGACTAGTCTTCTCATTCCTTTGAGATGGGTGTGGATGTTCCAAGCATCTTTCACAAGGTCTGTAAAGGAGGGGTGGTTGGTCCAACATTCCTGGAATCTAAAAGGCTTGGGGGAAGACTTAGACTGTGCGCAAGAGATAGTAAGGATTAGAGGGGTATGGTCTGAGCCTTCCCTGGCAAGTGTTTTGATTTTTGAACTGGGGAAGTTTGTCCACCAACTACTGTTGGAGATGCCTCTGTCTAAACGTTTCCATACTCTCCCTTTTGTTCTCATCCCGGTCCAAGTGAATAAACTTCCAGAGGTGGGGATCTCAGACATTTGTTGATCATTTAGGAAGGTGTTAAAGTTCCTTATACTGGCTTGGTTTGGGATGGAATTTCCCAGATACTCTTCATTTTTAGCTATGACATTGAAGTCTCCAATCAGGCATAAAGGTTCCTTGTTGAAAATAGCTAAAGCTTGCCATAAAATATTTCGTTCGAGAATCGTGTGTTTAGCATAGATGAAACCTATTTGGCATTCAAAAGGTAGAAAAGAAGCTTTGATTTTTGCAATGATGAACTGGTCTGCCACTTTGATTATGTCCACTGTTATGTCTTCATCCCATAGAAGCCAGATTTTGGTGATTGGATTAGCATAGGAGTGTTTGAAACCTAGCTTGGTTGAAGTGGGCTGGATTTGGGCTGTGCTCAGGATAGGTTCAATTAGGGCACAGACTTTGATCGAATTACGTCTTTTGATATTTCTCAAACGGGTCAGAGATGGGTTGTTGCCTATTCCTCTAATATTCCAGACACAGATATTAATCATGGATAATCCTTGGAGAGAGACAATGAGGAACGGGTGAAAACCGTTTTCGGGGTGGAGGTGTAATCCTTTTTGGTGTATTTTCTTTGTTTGTTTTTAAAATCTGATTGAGGGGGGTTGAGAATGTTTGTTATTCGTTGATGATCTTTGAGGAGGATAGCTTTTAAATGTTCAAAACTGAGGTTTTCCTGATTATGTAGGTGGGCTTGTTGTTTGAGGGAAACCTCTGTGTTAATCCAATCTAGGGATTTATGGAAGTGACTTTTGGCAGACATGAGGTTAGAGTTTCCGGCTGAGGCCATTGAGGGGGGGGGTGGTGTGCTCACATGTGGATGAGGTGTTTTTACCAGTCCTAGCTACTACTGGTGAGGGAACAGTGTTTTTTGAGGCAGTGACCGCAACAGGAAGATGGCTGGGAGCTTGCAAAGGGGAGTTGTTTAGGGGTTGGGGATTAGAGGGAGCTGTGGGAGACTTGTTTTCAAAAGATTCCTGAGAGTGATTTTGTAAGGAGAGATTGGGTGTGATCTCTGGTGGGCTGAGTGGAGAGGATAAGGAAAGCTTGATTGGTGAATAAGGTTTAGAGTTTGTGGAGATTAGTTGAGTAGGAACAGATTCAGGAGCAGGTGGAATTTCAACATTAGGCATCACATTAGCAGTTAAAAGGGTAATAGAGGGAACCTGGGAACCCTGATCAGGGAACCAATCTTTCGAACTTGAGTCTTTGGTTCTCAACTCGGTCACTGCTTGTGGGGTGGATTCCTGGGGTCCATTTCCAAGGCTGGAGTGATCCGAGCTTATGATTTTGGTTGTGGCCGAGGTACCTGCTTGAGACAAGGGGACTTGAGGGAGCTTGTTAGCAGCATTGTCAACTTTGTTCTTAAGGGACGGCTGAGACTTAGGGATGTAAACAGCCGTGGAAGATAAGCCATTCCTCTTACCTGTGGACCTGCCCTGTACATCCTGGGGAATGGGCTTGTTACCTGGGATTTGTGAGTTCCCCTGTGGTTTCCAGGGAGTGAATTTGGAGGAGCTTTTATCAAACCTGCAGACAGTGTCAAGATGGCCTAATTTCAAGCAGTTAACGCAATAATGGGGGATGTTTTCATACTCTATATATTGCCAGAATCCCACCTCTCTAAAACTAAGCCATATTCTATCCAATCTGGGTTTGGTAACATCTAATTCGACACAAATCCTAGCCACATGAGGTCTTGTTCTATTAAGGGACGCTCTATCCACCCTGACCGGAGAGCCAATAATACTACCGATAGACATTAGAACATCTTTGTCAAAAAACTGTTGGGGTAAGCCATATAATGAGACCCAGATTGGGACAATGGGTGAGTCGGCATTGGGATTGAAATTTGGCTCCCATTTGGTAATTCTAATGGAGTAAGCCCCAAAATCCCAGGTTTTGTGAAGCCAACAGCGGTAGTAATCATCAGGGAGCGAAAAGGAAATTAAAACCTATTTGTTGTCAAGGAGGGTGATCTGGTTGTGCCCTTTGAAACCGGCGGTGAGGAAATCCTTCCGGAGTCTTTCCAGTTGAGGCCGGCTTCGGGGGAATTTGCCGACCAGAGTCCATTTGAGCGGAGCTTCCAGTTTGAGGCATTCTTCCTCCGAGAAGTGGAGACCCGGCTCTCCCAAGTGTTCGATTCTCGATTTGGGGACGAAGGAGGAGTAATTGGTATCATTCGGGTCTGACTGGGGAAGACCTAGAGCTTCACGTAGCTCTTGATTCACAGCTTGGGCGTAAGAGAAAGGATGGTGAGGGGGAGCTGGTGGTGGCTCCGCCATCACGGCGGTGCCGGAGGTTGGAGAAGAAGAAAGCACAGATTAGTCGCACACAGTGAGTGATAAAATCGCACACAGTGCCGTTGCCTAGCCTATTCTTTTGTATACAATTTAGTCTAGACAATGTACTTGCGCTAATTAAAAATTTATGGATAGACTTTCTTTAGCTTTAAATTTAATAAATAAACTAGAATATATTATTTTATGTGATACTATGTGGTTGAAACAATCATGCTCATAACGGTTATTGTAAGGGTAGTAATGGAATGCAAAAACAAATGACAGACGGTTAACCCAATTGCGGACGAGACACTTGCAATCCCAAGTCTAACTCTTTCTCACTGTAACTGATAAGGAACTGGCATGATCCCACAGAGAGTTCCAAATATTCGTTACGAATGACCCTCTTATACTAAAAAGTAATCATATATAATTTACCCTAGACAATATACTTGCATTTTTTAAATATTGTCGGACGTGCTTTTATTATATTTTAATTTCATCAAAACCCTGGAATATATAATTTCATGTGATTTTATATGGTGGAAGCAATTGTGCTCATAACACTTTTTGTAAGGGTAATAATGAAATACTAATACAAATGATGGACGATTACCCCGGTTCACGGACGATACACTTGGAATCCCATGTCAAACTATTTATCATTGTAACTTATGAAGAAACTTGCATGATCCCATAGAGAGTTCTACAAGTTCTTTACGAATATCGCTCGTGTACTTATAAGTAAACATATACAATTTAGTCTAGACAATGTACTTGCGCTTATTAAAAATTTATGGATAGAATTTCTTTAGCTTTAAATTTAATAAATAAACTAGAATATATTATTTCATGTGATTCTGTGTGGTTGAAACAATCGTGCTCATAACGCTTATTGTAAGGGTAGTAATGGAATACAAAAACAAATGACAGACGGTTAACCCATTTTGCGGATGAGACACTTGCAATCCCAAGTCTAACTCTTTATCACTGTAACTGATAAAGAACTGGCATGATCCCACAGAGAGTTCCAAATATTCGTTACGAATGACCCTCTTATACTAATAAGTAATCATATATAATTTACTCTAGACAATATACTTGCATTTTTTTGAAATTGTAGGACCTGCTTTTATTAGATTTTAATTTCATCAAAACCCTGGAATATATAATTTCATGTGATTCTATATGGTGGAATCAATGGAGCTCATAACACTTTTTGTAAGGGTAATAATGGAATACTAATACAAATGATGGACGGTTACCCCGGTTCACGGACGTTACACTCGGAATCCCATGTCAAACTATTTATCATTGTAACTTATGAAGAAACTTGCATGATCCCATAGAGAGTTCTACAAGTTCTTTACGAATATCGCCCGTGTACTTATAATCAAACATATACAATTTAGTCTAGACAATGTACTTGCGCTTATTAAAAATTTGTGGATAGACTTTCTTTAGCTTTAAATTTAATAAATAAACTAGAATATATTATTTTATGTGATACTATGTGGTTGAAACAATCGTGCTCATAACGCTTATTGTAAGGGTAGTAATGGAATACAAAAACAAATGACAGATGGTTCACATTTTGCGGACGATACACTTGCAGTCCCAAGTCTAACTCTTTATCACTGTAATTCATAAAGAACTTGCATGAGTCCACAGAGAGTTCCAAATATTCGTTACGAATGACCCTCTTATACTAATAAGTAATCATATATAATTTACTCTAGACAATATACTTGCATTTTTTTGAAATTGTAGGACCTGCTTTTATTAGATTTTAATTTCATCAAAACCCTGGAATATATAATTTCATGTGATTCTATATGGTGGAATCAATTGAGCTCATAACACTTTTTGTAAGGGTAATAATGGAATAGTAATACAAATGATGGACGGTTACCCCGGTTCACGGACGTTACACTCGGAATCCCATGTCAAACTATTTATCATTGTAACTTATGAAGAAACTTGCATGATCCCATAGAGAGTTCTACAAGTTCTTTACGAATATCGCTCGTGTACTTATAAGTAAACATATACAATTTAGTCTAGACAATGTACTTGCGCTTATTAAAAATTTGTGGATAGACTTTCTTTAGCTTTAAATTTAATAAATAAACTAGAATATATTATTTTATATGATACTATGTGGTTGAAACAATCGTGCTCATAACACTTATTGTAAGGGTAGTAATGGAATACAAAAACAAATGACAGATGGTTCACATTTTGCGGACGATACACTTGCAGTCCCAAGTCTAACTCTTTATCACTGTAATTCATAAAGAACTTGCATGAGTCCACAGAGAGTTCCAAATATTCGTTACGAATGACCCTCTTATACTAATAAGTAATCATATATAATTTACTCTAGACAATATACTTGCATTTTTTTAAATTGTAGGACATGCTTTTATTAGATTTTAATTTCATCAAAACCCTGGAATATATAATTTCATGTGATTCTATATGGTGGAATCAATTGGGCTCATAACACTTTTTGTAAAGGTAATAATGGAATACTAATACAAATGATGGACGGTTACCCCGGTTCACGGACGTTACACTCGGAATCCCATGTCAAACTATTTATCACTGTAACTTATGAAGAAACTTGCATGATCCCATAGAGAGTTCCACAAGTTCTTACGAATATCGCTCGTGTACTTATAAGTAAACATATACAATTTAGTCTAGACAATGTACTTGCTCTCATTAAAAATTTATGGATAGACTTTCTTTAGCTTTAAATTTAATAAATAAACTAGAATATATTATTTTATGTGATACTATGTGGTTGAAACAATCGTGCTCATAACGGTTATTGTAAGGGAAGTAATGGAATACAAAAACCAATGACAGACAGTTAACCCATTTTACGGACGAGACACTTGCAATCCCAAGTCTAACTCTTTATCACTGTAATTGATAAAGAACTGGCATGATCCCACAGAGAGTTCCAAACATTCGTTACGAATGACCCCCTTATACTAATAAGTAATCATATATAATTTACTCTAGACAATATACTTGCATTTTTTAAAAACTGAAGGACAGGCTTTTATTAGATTTCAATTTCATCAAAACCCTGGAATATATAATTTCATGTGATTCTATATGGTGGAAACAATTGTGCTCATAACACTTTTTGTAAGGGTAATAATGGAATACTAATACAAATGATGGACGATTACCCTTGTTCGCGGACGTTACACTTGGAATCCCATGTCAAACTATTTATCACTGTAACTTATGAAGAAACTTGCATGATCCCATAGAGAGTTCCACAAGTTCTTACGAATATCGCTCGTGTACTTATAAGTAAACATATACAATTTAGTCTAGACAATGTACTTGCGCTTATTAAAAATTTATGGATAGACTTTCTTTAGCTTTAAATTTAATAAATAAACTAGAATATATTATTTTATGTGATACTATGTGGTTGAAACAATCGTGCTCATAACGGTTATTGTAAGGGAAGTAATGGAATACAAAAACAAATGACAGACGGTTAACCCATTTTGTGGACGAGACACTTGCAATCCCAAGTCTAACTCTTTATCACTGTAATTGATAAAGAACTGGCATGATCCCACTGAGAGTTCCAAATATTCGTTACGAATGACCCCCTTATACTAATAAGTAATCATATATAATTTACTCTAGACAATATACTTGCATTTTTTAAAAACTGAAGGACAGGCTTTTATTAGATTTAAATTTCATCAAAACCCTGGAATATATAATTTCATGTGATTCTATAAGGTGGAAACAATTGTGCTCATAACACTTTTTGTAAGGGTAATAATGGAATACTAATACAAATGATGGACGATTACCCCGGTTCACGGACGTTACACTTGGAATCCCATGTCAAACTATTTATCACTGTAACTTATGAAGAAACTTGCATGATCCCATAGAGAGTTCCACAAGTTCTTACGAATATCGCTCGTGTACTTATAAGTAAACATATACAATTTAGTCTAGACAATGTACTTGCGCTTATTAAAAATTTATGGATAGACTTTCTTTAGCTTTAAATTTAATAAATAAACTAGAATATATTATTTTATGTGATACTATGTGGTTGAAACAATCGTGCTCATAACGGTTATTGTAAGGGAAGTAATGGAATACAAAAACAAATGACAGACGGTTAACCCATTTTGTGGACGAGACACTTGCAATCCCAAGTCTAACTCTTTATCACTGTAATTGATAAAGAACTGGCATGATCCCACTGAGAGTTCCAAATACTCGTTACGAATGACCCCCTTATACTAATAAGTAATCATATATAATTTACTCTAGACAATATACTTGCATTTTTTAAAAACTGAAGGACAGGCTTTTATTAGATTTAAATTTCATCAAAACCCTGGAATATATAATTTCATGTGATTCTATAAGGTGGAAACAATTGTGCTCATAACACTTTTTGTAAGGGTAATAATGGAATACTAATACAAATGATGGACGATTACCCCGGTTCACGGACGTTACACTTGGAATCCCATGGCAAACTATTTATCACTGTAACTTATGAAGAAACTTGCATGATCCCATAGAGAGTTCCACAAGTTCTTACGAATATCGCTCGTATAATTATAAGTAAACATATACAATTTAGTCTAGACAATGTACTTTGCGCTTATTAAACATTTATGGATAGACTTTCTTTAGCTTTAAATTTAATAAATAAACTATAATATATTATTTCATGTGATACTATGTGGTCGAAACAATCATGCTCATAACGCTTATTGTAAGGGTAGTAATGGAATACAAAAAGAAATGACAGACGGTTCCCATTTTGTGGACGAGACACTTGCAATCCCAAGTCTAACTCTTTATCACTGCAACTGATAAAGAACTGGCATGATCCCACAGAGAGTTCCAAATATTCGTTACGAATGACCCTCTTATATTAATAAGTAATCATATATAATTTACTCTAGACAATATACTTGCATTTTTTAAATATTGTAGGACATGCTTTTATTAGATTTTAATTTCATCAAAACCCTGGAATATATAATTTCATGTGATTCTATATGGTGTCACCAAATGTGCTCATAACACTTTTTGTAAGGGTAATAATGGAATACTAATACAAATGATGGACGGTTACCCCGGTTCACGGACGTTACACTTGGAATCCCATGTCAAACTATTTATCATTGTAACTTATGAAGAAACTTGCATGATCCCATAGAGAGTTCTACAAGTTCTTTACGAATATCGCTCGTGTACTTATAAGTAAACACATACAATTTAGTCTAGACAATGTACTTGCGCTTATTAAAAATTTATGGATAGACTTTCTTTAGCTTTAAATTTAATAAATAAACTAGAATATATTATTTTATGTGATACTATGTGGTTGAAACAATCATGCTCATAACGGTTATTGTAAGGGTAGTAATGGAATGCAGAAACAAATGACAGACGGTTAACCCATTTGCGGACGAGACACTTGCAATCCCAAGTCTAACTCTTTCTCACTGTAACTGGTAAGGAACTGGCATGATCCCACAGAGAGTTCCAAATATTCGTTACGAATGACCCTCTTATACTAATAAGTAATCATATATAATTTACTCTAGACAATATACTTGCATTTTTTTGAAATTGTAGGACATGCTTTTATTAGATTTTAATTTCATCAAAACCCTGGATTATATAATTTCATGTGATTCTATATGGTGGAATCAATTGAGCTCATAAAACTTTTTGTAAGGGTAATAATGGAATACTAATACAAATGATGGACGGTTACCCCGGTTCACGGACGTTACACTTGGAATCCCATGTCAAACTATTTATCATTGTAACTTATGAAGAAACTTGCAGGATCCCATAGAGAGTTCTACAAGTTCTTTACGAATATCGCTCGTGTACTTATAAGTAAACATATACAATTTAGTATAGACAATGTACTTGCGCTTATCAAAAATTTATGGATAGACTTTCTTTAGCTTTAAATTTAATAAATAAACTAGAATATATTATTTTATGTGATACTATGTTGTTGAAACAATCGTGCCCATAACGCTTATTGTAAGGGTAGTAATGGAATACAAAAAAATGACAGACGGTTAACCCCTTTTGCGGACGAGACACTTGCAATCCCAAGTCTAACTCTTTATCACTGTAATTCATAAAAAACTTGCATGAGTCCACAGAGAGTTCCAAATATTCGTTACGAATGACCCTCTTATACTAATAAGTAATCATATATAATTTACTCTAGACAATATACTTGCATTTTTTTGAAATTGTAGGACATGCTTTTATTAGGTTTTAATTTCATCAAAACCCTGGAATATATAATTTCATGTGATTCTATATGGTGGAACCAATTGTGCTCATAACACTTTTTGTAAGGGTAATAATGGAATACTAATACAAATGATGGACGGTTACCCCGGTTCACGGACGTTACACTCGGAATCCAATGTCAAACTATTTATCATTGTAACTTATGAAGAAACTTGCATGATCCCACAGAGAGTTCTACAAGTTCTTTACGAATATCGCTCGTGTACTTATAAGTAAACATATACAATTTAGTCTAGACAATGTACTTGCGCTTATTAAAATTTTATGGATAGACTTTCTTTAGCTTTAAATTTAATAAATAAATTAGAATATATTATTTTATGTGATACTATGTGGTTGAAACAATCGTGCTCATAACGGTTATTGTAAGGGAAGTAATGGAATACAAAAACAAATGACAGACGGTTAACCCATTTTGCGGACGAGACACTTGCAATCCCAAGTCTAACTCTTTATCACTGTAATTGATAAAGAACTGGCATGATCCCACTGAGAGTTCCAAATATTCGTTACGAATGACCCCCTTATACTAATAAGTAATCATATATAATTTACTCTAGACAATATACTTGCGTTTTTTAAAAACTGAAGGACAGGCTTTTATTAGATTTCAATTTCATCAAAACCCTGGAATATATAATTTCATGTGATTCTATATGGTGGAAACAATTGTGCTCATAACACTTTTTGTAAGGGTAATAATGGAATACTAATACAAATGATGGACGATTACCCCGGTTCGCGGACGTTACACTTGGAAACCCATGTCAAACTATTTATCACTGTAACTTATGAAGAAACTTCCATGATCCCATAGAGAGTTCCACAAGTTCTTACGAATATCGCTCGTCTAATTATAAGTAAACATATACAATTTAGTCTAGACAATGTACTTTGCGCTTATTAAACATTTATGGATAGACTTTCTTAAGCTTTAAATTTAATAAATAAACTATAATATATTATTTCATGTGATACTATGTGGTCGAAACAATCATGCTCATAACGCTTATTGTAAGGGTAGTAATGGAATACAAAAACAAATGACAGACGGTTCCCATTTTGCGGACGAGAAACTTGCAATCCCAAGTCTAACTCTTTCTCACTGTAACTGATAAAGAACTGGTATGATCCCACAGAGAGTTCCAAACATTCGTTACGAATGACCCTCTCATACTAATAAGTAATCATATATAATTTACTCTAGACAATATACTTGCCTTTTTAAAAAATTGTAGGACATGCTTTTATTAGATTTTAATTTCAACAAAACCCTGGAATATATAATTTCATGTGATTCTATATGGTGGAACCAATTGTGCTCATAGCACTTTTTGTAAGGGTAATAATGGAATACTAATACAAATGATGGACGGTTACCCCGGTTCACGGACGTTACACTTGGAATCCCATGTAAAACTATTTATCATTGTAACTTATGAAGAAACTTGCATGATCCCATAGAGAGTTCTACAAGTTCTTTACGAATATCGCTCGTGTACTTATAAGTAAACATATACAATTTAGTCTAGACAATGTACTTGCGCTTATTAAAAAATTATGGATAGACTTTCTTTAGCTTTAAATTTAATAAATAAACTAGAATATATTATTTTATGTGATACTATGTTGTTGAAACAATCGTGCTCATAACGCTTATTGTAAGGGTAGTAATGGAATACAAAAAAATGACAGACGGTTAACCCCTTTTGCGGACGAGACACTTGCAATCCCAAGTCTAACTCTTTATCACTGTAATTCATAAAGAACTTGCATGAGTCCACAGAGAGTTCCAAATATTCGTTACGAATGACCCTCTTATACTAATAAGTAATCATATATAATTTACTCTAGACAATATACTTGCATTTTTTAAAAACTGAAGGACAGGCTTTTATTAGATTTCAATTTCATCAAAACCCTAGAATATATAATTTCATGTGATTCTATATGGTGGAAACAATTGTGCTCATAACACTTTTTGTAAGGGTAATAATGGAATACTAATACAAATGATGGACGATTACCCTAGTTCGCGGACGTTACACTTGGAATCCCATGTCAAACTATTTATCACTGTAACTTATGAAGAAACTTGCATGATCCCATAGAGAGTTCCACAAGTTCTTACGAATATCGCTCGTGTACTTATAAGTAAACATATACAATTTAGTCTAGACAATGTACTTGCGCTTATTAAAAATTTATGGATAGACTTTCTTTAGCTTTAAATATAATAAATAAACTAGAATATATTATTTTATGTGATACTATGTGGTTGAAACAATCGTGCTCATAACGGTTATTGTAAGGGAAGTAATGGAATACAAAAACAAATGACAGACGGTTAACCCATTTTGCGGACGAGACACTTGCAATCCCAAGTCTAACTCTTTATCACTGTAATTGATAAAGAACTGGCATGATCCCACTGAGAGTTCCAAATATTCGTTACGAATGACCCCCTTATACTAATAAGTAATCATATATAATTTACTCTAGACAATATACTTGCATTTTTTAAAAACTGAAGGACAGGCTTTTATTTGATTTCAATTTCATCAAAACCCTGGAATATATAATTTCATGTGATTCTATAAGGTGGAAACAATTGTGCTCATAACACTTTTTGTAAGGGTAATAATGGAATACTAATACAAATGATGGACGATTACCCCGGTTCACGGACGTTACACTTGGAATCCCATGTCAAACTATTTATCACTGTAACTTATGAAGAAACTTGCATGATCCCATAGAGAGTTCCACAAGTTCTTACGAATATCGCTCGTCTAATTATAAGTAAACATATACAATTTAGTCTAGACAATGTACTTTGCGCTTATTAAAAATTTATGGATAGACTTTCTTTAGCTTTAAATTTAATAAATAAACTAGAATATATTATTTTATGTGATACTATGTGGTTGAAACAATCATGCTCATAACGGTTATTGTAAGGGTAGTAATGGAATGCAGAAACAAATGACAGACGGTTAACCCATTTGCGGACGAGACACTTGCAATCCCAAGTCTAACTCTTTCTCACTGTAACTGGTAAGGAACTGGCATGATCCCACAGAGAGTTCCAAATATTCGTTACGAATGACCCTCTTATACTAATAAGTAATCATATATAATTTACTCTAGACAATATACTTGCATTTTTTTGAAATTGTAGGACATGCTTTTATTAGATTTTAATTTCATCAAAACCCTGGATTATATAATTTCATGTGATTCTATATGGTGGAATCAATTGAGCTCATAAAACTTTTTGTAAGGGTAATAATGGAATACTAATACAAATGATGGACGGTTACCCCGGTTCACGGACGTTACACTTGGAATCCCATGTCAAACTATTTATCATTGTAACTTATGAAGAAACTTGCAGGATCCCATAGAGAGTTCTACAAGTTCTTTACGAATATCGCTCGTGTACTTATAAGTAAACATATACAATTTAGTATAGACAATGTACTTGCGCTTATCAAAAATTTATGGATAGACTTTCTTTAGCTTTAAATTTAATAAATAAACTAGAATATATTATTTTATGTGATACTATGTTGTTGAAACAATCGTGCCCATAACGCTTATTGTAAGGGTAGTAATGGAATACAAAAAAATGACAGACGGTTAACCCCTTTTGCGGACGAGACACTTGCAATCCCAAGTCTAACTCTTTATCACTGTAATTCATAAAAAACTTGCATGAGTCCACAGAGAGTTCCAAATATTCGTTACGAATGACCCTCTTATACTAATAAGTAATCATATATAATTTACTCTAGACAATATACTTGCATTTTTTTGAAATTGTAGGACATGCTTTTATTAGGTTTTAATTTCATCAAAACCCTGGAATATATAATTTCATGTGATTCTATATGGTGGAACCAATTGTGCTCATAACACTTTTTGTAAGGGTAATAATGGAATACTAATACAAATGATGGACGGTTACCCCGGTTCACGGACGTTACACTCGGAATCCAATGTCAAACTATTTATCATTGTAACTTATGAAGAAACTTGCATGATCCCACAGAGAGTTCTACAAGTTCTTTACGAATATCGCTCGTGTACTTATAAGTAAACATATACAATTTAGTCTAGACAATGTACTTGCGCTTATTAAAATTTTATGGATAGACTTTCTTTAGCTTTAAATTTAATAAATAAATTAGAATATATTATTTTATGTGATACTATGTGGTTGAAACAATCGTGCTCATAACGGTTATTGTAAGGGAAGTAATGGAATACAAAAACAAATGACAGACGGTTAACCCATTTTGCGGACGAGACACTTGCAATCCCAAGTCTAACTCTTTATCACTGTAATTGATAAAGAACTGGCATGATCCCACTGAGAGTTCCAAATATTCGTTACGAATGACCCCCTTATACTAATAAGTAATCATATATAATTTACTCTAGACAATATACTTGCGTTTTTTAAAAACTGAAGGACAGGCTTTTATTAGATTTCAATTTCATCAAAACCCTGGAATATATAATTTCATGTGATTCTATATGGTGGAAACAATTGTGCTCATAACACTTTTTGTAAGGGTAATAATGGAATACTAATACAAATGATGGACGATTACCCCGGTTCGCGGACGTTACACTTGGAAACCCATGTCAAACTATTTATCACTGTAACTTATGAAGAAACTTCCATGATCCCATAGAGAGTTCCACAAGTTCTTACGAATATCGCTCGTCTAATTATAAGTAAACATATACAATTTAGTCTAGACAATGTACTTTGCGCTTATTAAACATTTATGGATAGACTTTCTTAAGCTTTAAATTTAATAAATAAACTATAATATATTATTTCATGTGATACTATGTGGTCGAAACAATCATGCTCATAACGCTTATTGTAAGGGTAGTAATGGAATACAAAAACAAATGACAGACGGTTCCCATTTTGCGGACGAGAAACTTGCAATCCCAAGTCTAACTCTTTCTCACTGTAACTGATAAAGAACTGGTATGATCCCACAGAGAGTTCCAAACATTCGTTACGAATGACCCTCTCATACTAATAAGTAATCATATATAATTTACTCTAGACAATATACTTGCCTTTTTAAAAAATTGTAGGACATGCTTTTATTAGATTTTAATTTCAACAAAACCCTGGAATATATAATTTCATGTGATTCTATATGGTGGAACCAATTGTGCTCATAGCACTTTTTGTAAGGGTAATAATGGAATACTAATACAAATGATGGACGGTTACCCCGGTTCACGGACGTTACACTTGGAATCCCATGTAAAACTATTTATCATTGTAACTTATGAAGAAACTTGCATGATCCCATAGAGAGTTCTACAAGTTCTTTACGAATATCGCTCGTGTACTTATAAGTAAACATATACAATTTAGTCTAGACAATGTACTTGCGCTTATTAAAAAATTATGGATAGACTTTCTTTAGCTTTAAATTTAATAAATAAACTAGAATATATTATTTTATGTGATACTATGTTGTTGAAACAATCGTGCTCATAACGCTTATTGTAAGGGTAGTAATGGAATACAAAAAAATGACAGACGGTTAACCCCTTTTGCGGACGAGACACTTGCAATCCCAAGTCTAACTCTTTATCACTGTAATTCATAAAGAACTTGCATGAGTCCACAGAGAGTTCCAAATATTCGTTACGAATGACCCTCTTATACTAATAAGTAATCATATATAATTTACTCTAGACAATATACTTGCATTTTTTAAAAACTGAAGGACAGGCTTTTATTAGATTTCAATTTCATCAAAACCCTAGAATATATAATTTCATGTGATTCTATATGGTGGAAACAATTGTGCTCATAACACTTTTTGTAAGGGTAATAATGGAATACTAATACAAATGATGGACGATTACCCTAGTTCGCGGACGTTACACTTGGAATCCCATGTCAAACTATTTATCACTGTAACTTATGAAGAAACTTGCATGATCCCATAGAGAGTTCCACAAGTTCTTACGAATATCGCTCGTGTACTTATAAGTAAACATATACAATTTAGTCTAGACAATGTACTTGCGCTTATTAAAAATTTATGGATAGACTTTCTTTAGCTTTAAATATAATAAATAAACTAGAATATATTATTTTATGTGATACTATGTGGTTGAAACAATCGTGCTCATAACGGTTATTGTAAGGGAAGTAATGGAATACAAAAACAAATGACAGACGGTTAACCCATTTTGCGGACGAGACACTTGCAATCCCAAGTCTAACTCTTTATCACTGTAATTGATAAAGAACTGGCATGATCCCACTGAGAGTTCCAAATATTCGTTACGAATGACCCCCTTATACTAATAAGTAATCATATATAATTTACTCTAGACAATATACTTGCATTTTTTAAAAACTGAAGGACAGGCTTTTATTTGATTTCAATTTCATCAAAACCCTGGAATATATAATTTCATGTGATTCTATAAGGTGGAAACAATTGTGCTCATAACACTTTTTGTAAGGGTAATAATGGAATACTAATACAAATGATGGACGATTACCCCGGTTCACGGACGTTACACTTGGAATCCCATGTCAAACTATTTATCACTGTAACTTATGAAGAAACTTGCATGATCCCATAGAGAGTTCCACAAGTTCTTACGAATATCGCTCGTCTAATTATAAGTAAACATATACAATTTAGTCTAGACAATGTACTTTGCGCTTATTAAAAATTTATGGATAGACTTTCTTTAGCTTTAAATTTAATAAATAAACTAGAATATATTATTTTATGTGATACTATGTGGTTGAAACAATCATGCTCATAACGGTTATTGTAAGGGTAGTAATGGAATGCAAAAACAAATGACAGACGGTTAACCCATTTGCGGACGAGACACTTACAATCCCAAGTCTAACTCTTTCTCACTGTAACTGATAAGGAACTGGCATGATCCCACAGAGAGTTCCAAATATTCGTTACGAATGACCCTCTTATACTAATAAGTAATCATATATAATTTACTCTAGACAATATACTTGCATTTTTTTGAAATTGTAGGACATGCTTTTATTAGATTTTAATTTCATCAAAACCCTGGTTTATATAATTTCATGTGATTCTATATGGTGGAATCAATTGAGCTCATAAAACTTTTTGTAAGGGTAATAATGGAATACTAATAAAATTGATGGACGGTTACCCCGGTTCACGGACGTTACACTTGGAATCCCATGTCAAACTATTTATAATTGTAACTTATGAAGAAACTTGCAGGATCCCATAGAGAGTTCTACAAGTTCTTTACGAATATCGCTCGTGTACTTATAAGTAAACATATACAATTTAGTATAGACAATGTACTTGCGCTTATCAAAAATTTATGGATAGACTTTCTTTAGCTTTAAATTTAATAAATAAACTAGAATATATTATTTCATGTGATACTATGTGGTTGAAACAATCGTGCTCATAACGCTTATTGTAAGGGTGGTAATGGAATACAAAAACAAATGACAGACGGTTCCCATTTTGCGGACGATACACTTGCAATCCCAAGTCTAACTCTTTATCACTGTAACTGATAAAGAACTGGCATGATCCCACAGAGAATTCCAAATATTCGTTACAAATGACCCTCTTATACTAATAAGTAATCATATATAATTTACTCTAGACAATATACTTGCATTTTTTTGAAATTGTAGGACATGCTTTTATTAGATTTTAATTTCATCAAAACCCTGGAATATATAATTTCATGTGATTCTATATGGTGGAACCAATTGTGCTCATAACACTTTTTGTAAAGGTAATAATGGAATACTAATACAAATGATAGACGGTTACCCCGGTTCACGGACGTTACACTTGGAATCCCATGTCAAACTATTTATCATTGTAACTTATGAAGAAACTTTCATGATCCCATAGAGAGTTCCACAAGTTCTTACAAATATCGCTCATATAATTATAAGTAAACATGTACAATTTAGTCTAGACAATGTACTTTGCGCTTATTAAACATTTATGGATAGACTTTCTTTACCTTTAAATTTAATAAATAAACTAGAATACATTATTTCATGTGATACTATGTGGTTGAAACAATCGTGCTCATAACGCTTATTGTAAGGGTAGTAATGGAATACAAAAACAAATGACAGACAGTTAACCCATTTTCAAGACGAGACACTTGCAATCCAAAGACTAACTCTTTATCACTGTAACTGATAAAGAACTGGCATGACTCCACAGAGAGTTCCAAATATTCGTTACGAATAACCCTCTTATACTAATAAGTAATCATATATAATTTACTCTAGACAATATACTTGCATTTTTTTGAAATTGTAGGACATGCTTTTATTAGGTTTTAATTTCATCAAAACCCTGGAATATATAATTTCATTTGATTCTATATGGTGGAACCAATTGTGCTCATAACACTTTTTGTAAGGGTAATAATGGAATACTAATACAAATGATGGACGGTTACCCCGGTTCACGGACGTTACACTCGGAATCCAATGTCAAACTATTTATCATTGTAACTTATGAAGAAACTTGCATGATCCCACAGAGAGTTCTACAAGTTCTTTACGAATATCGCTCGTGTACTTATAAGTAAACATATACAATTTAGTCTAGACAATGTACTTGCGCTTATTAAAATTTTATGGATAGACTTTCTTTGGCTTTAAATTTAATAAATAAATTAGAATATATTATTTTATGTGATACTATGTGGTTGAAACAATCGTGCTCATAACGGTTATTGTAAGGGACGTAATGGAATACAAAAACAAATGACAGACGGTTAACCCATTTTGCGGACGAGACACTTGCAATCCCAAGCCTAACTCTTTATCACTGTAATTGATAAAGAACTGGCATGATCCCACTGAGAGTTCCAAATATTCGTTACGAATGACCCCCTTATACTAATAAGTAATCATATATAATTTACTCTAGACAATATACTTGCATTTTTTAAAAACTGAAGGACAGGCTTTTATTAGATTTCAATTTCATCAAAACCCTGGAATATATAATTTCATGTGATTCTATATGGTGGAAACAATTGTGCTCATAACACTTTTTGTAAGGGTAATAATGGAATACTAATACAAATGATGGACGATTACCCCGGTTCGCGGACGTTACACTTGGAATCCCATGTCAAACTATTTATCACTGTAACTTATGAAGAAACTTGCATGATCCCATAGAGAGTTCCACAAGTTCTTACGAATATCGCTCGTCTAATTATAAGTAAACATATACAATTTAGTCTAGACAATGTACTTTGCGCTTATTAAACATTTATGGATAGACTTTCTTAAGCTTTAAATTTAATAAATAAACTATAATATATTATTTCATGTGATACTATGTGGTCGAAACAATCATGCTCATAACGCTTATTGTAAGGGTAGTAATGGAATACAAAAACAAATGACAGACGGTTCCCATTTTGCGGACGAGAAACTTGCAATCCCAAGTCTAACTCTTTATCACTGTAACTGATAAAGAACTGGTATGATCCCACAGAGAGTTCCAAACATTCGTTACGAATGACCCTCTCATACTAATAAGTAATCATATATAATTTACTCTAGACAATATACTTGCCTTTTTAAAAAATTGTAGGACATGCTTTTATTAGATTTTAATTTCATCAAAACCCTGGAATATATAATTTCATGTGATTCTATATGGTGGAACCAATTGTGCTCATAGCACTTTTTGTAAGGGTAATAATGGAATACTAATACAAATGATGGACGGTTACCCCGGTTCACGGACGTTACACTTGGAATCCCATGTAAAACTATTTATCATTGTAACTTATGAAGAAACTTGCATGATCCCATAGAGAGTTCTACAAGTTCTTTACGAATATCGCTCGTGTACTTATAAGTAAACATATACAATTTAGTCTAGACAATGTACTTGCGCTTATTAAAATTTTATGGATAGACTTTCTTTGGCTTTAAATTTAATAAATAAATTAGAATATATTATTTTATGTGATACTATGTGGTTGAAACAATCGTGCTCACAACGGTTATTGTAAGGGACGTAATGGAATACAAAAACAAATGACAGACGGTTAACCCATTTTGCGGACGAGACACTTGCAATCCCAAGCCTAACTCTTTATCACTGTAATTGATAAAGAACTGGCATGATCCCACTGAGAGTTCCAAATATTCGTTACGAATGACCCCCTTATACTAATAAGTAATCATATATAATTTACTCTAGACAATATACTTGCGTTTTTTAAAAACTGAAGGACAGGCTTTTATTAGATTTCAATTTCATCAAAACCCTGGAATATATAATTTCATGTGATTCTATATGGTGGAAACAATTGTGCTCATAACACTTTTTGTAAGGGTAATAATGGAATACTAATACAAATGATGGACGATTACCCCGGTTCGCGGACGTTACACTTGGAATCCCATGTCAAACTATTTATCACTGTAACTTATGAAGAAACTTGCATGATCCCATAGAGAGTTCCACAAGTTCTTACGAATATCGCTCGTCTAATTATAAGTAAACATATACAATTTAGTCTAGACAATGTACTTTGCGCTTATTAAACATTTATGGATATACTTTCTTAAGCTTTAAATTTAATAAATAAACTATAATATATTATTTCATGTGATACTATGTGGTCGAAACAATCATGCTCATAACGCTTATTGTAAGGGTAGTAATGGAATACAAAAACAAATGACAGACGGTTCCTATTTTGCGGACGAGAAACTTGCAATCCCAAGTCTAACTCTTTATCACTGTAACTGATAAAGAACTGGTATGATCCCACAGAGAGTTCCAAACATTCGTTACGAATGACCCTCTCATACTAATAAGTAATCATATATAATTTACTCTAGACAATATACTTGCCTTTTTTAAAAATTGTAGGACATGCTTTTATTAGATTTTAATTTCATCAAAACCCTGGAATATATAATTTCATGTGATTCTATATGGTGGAACCAATTGTGCTCATAGCACTTTTTGTAAGGGTAATAATGGAATACTAATACAAATGATGGACGGTTACCCCGGTTCACGGACGTTACACTTGGAATCCCATGTAAAACTATTTATCATTGTAACTTATGAAGAAACTTGCATGATCCCATAGAGAGTTCTACAAGTTCTTTACGAATATCGCTCGTGTACTTATAGGTAAACATATACAATTTAGTCTAGACAATGTACTTGCGCTTATTAAAAGTTTATGGATAGACTTTCTTTAGCTTTAAATTTAATAAATAAACTAGAATATATTATTTTATATGATACTATGTTGTTGAAACAATCGTGCTCATAACGCTTATTGTAAGGGTAGTAATGGAATACAAAAAAATGACAGACGGTCAACCCCTTTTGCGGACGAGACACTTGCAATCCCAAGTCTAACTCTTTATCACTGTAATTCATAAAGAACTTGGATGAGTCCACAGAGAGTTCCAAATATTCGTTACGAATGACCCTCTTATACTAATAAGTAATCATATATAATTTACTCTAGACAATATACTTGCATTTTTTAAAAACTGAAGGACAGGCTTTTATTAGATTTCAATTTCATCAAAACCCTGGAATATATAATTTCATGTGATTCTATATGGTGGAAACAATTGTGCTCATAACACTTTTTGTAAGGGTAATAATGGAATACTAATACAAATGATGGACGATTACCCTTGTTCGCGGACGTTACACTTGGAATCCCATGTCAAACTATTTATCACTGTAACTTATGAAGAAACTTGCATGATCCCATAGAGAGTTCCACAAGTTCTTACGAATATCGCTCGTGTACTTATAAGTAAACATATACAATTTAGTCTAGACAATGTACTTGCGCTTATTAAAAATTTATGGATAGACTTTCTTTAGCTTTAAATTTAATAAATAAACTAAAATATATTATTTTATGTGATACTATGTGGTTGAAACAATCGTGCTCATAACGGTTATTGTAAGGGAAGTAATGGAATACAAAAACAAATGACAGACGGTTAACCCATTTTGCGGACGAGACACTTGCAATCCCAAGTCTAACTCTTTATCACTGTAATTGATAAAGAACTGGCATGATCCCACTGAGAGTTCCAAATATTCGTTACGAATGACCCCCTTATACTAATAAGTAATCATATATAATTTACTCTAGACAATATACTTGCATTTTTTTAAAACTGAAGGACAGGCTTTTATTAGATTTCAATTTCATCAAAACCCTGGAATATATAATTTCATGTGATTCTATATGGTGGAAACAATTGTGCTCATAACACTTTTTGTAAGGGTAATAATGGAATACTAATACAAATGATGGACGATTACCCTTGTTCGCGGACGTTACACTTGGAATCCCATGTCAAACTATTTATCACTGTAACTTATGAAGAAACTTGCATGATCCCATAGAGAGTTCCACAAGTTCTTACGAATATCGCTCGTGTACTTATAAGTAAACATATACAATTTAGTCTAGACAATGTACTTGCGCTTATTAAAAATTTATGGATAGACTTTCTTTAGCTTTAAATTTAATAAATAAACTAGAATATATTATTTTATGTGATACTATGTGGTTGAAACAATCGTGCTCATAACGGTTATTGTAAGGGAAGTAATGGAATACAAAAACAAATGACAGACGGTTAACCCATTTTGCGGACGAGACACTTGCAATCCCAAGTCTAACTCTTTATCACTGTAATTGATAAAGAACTGGCATGATCCCACTGAGAGTTCCAAATATTCGTTACGAATGACCCCCTTATACTAATAAGTAATCATATATAATTTACTCTAGACAATATACTTGCATTTGTTAAAAACTGAAGGACAGGCTTTTATTAGATTTCAATTTCATCAAAACCCTGGAATATATAATTTCATGTGATTCTATAAGGTGGAAACAATTGTGCTCATAACACTTTTTGTAAGGGTAATAATGGAATACTAATACAAATGATGGACGATTACCCCGGTTCACGGATGTTACACTTGGAATCCCATGTCAAACTATTTATCACTGTAACTTATGAAGAAACTTGTATGATCCCATAGAGAGTTCCACAAGTTCTTACGAATATCGCTGTATAATTATAAGTAAACATATACAATTTAGTCTAGACAATGTACTTTGCGCTTATTAAACATTTATGGATAGACTTTCTTTAGCTTTAAATTTAATAAATAAACTATAATATATTATTTCATGTGATACTATGTGGTCGAAACAATCATGCTCATAACGCTTATTGTAAGGGTAGTAATGGAATACAAAAACAAATGACAGACGGTTCCCATTTTGCGGACGAGACACTTGCAATCCCAAGTCTAACTCTTTATCACTGCAACTGATAAAGAACTTGCATGATCCCACAGAGAGTTCCAAATATTCGTTACGAATGACCCTCTTATATTAATAAGTAATCATATATAATTTACTCTAGACAATATACTTGCATTTTTTAAATATTGTAGGACATGCTTTTATTAGGTTTTAATTTCATCAAAACCCTGGAATATATAATTTCATGTGATTCTATATGGTGTCACCAATTGTGCTCATAACACTTTTTGTAAGGGTAATAATGGAATACTAATACAAATGATGGACGGTTACCCCGGTTCACGGACGTTACACTTGGAATCCCATGTCAAACTATTTATCATTGTAACTTATGAAGAAACTTGCATGATCCCATAGAGAGTTCTACAAGTTCTTTACGAATATCGCTCGTGTACTTATAAGTAAACACATACAATTTAGTCTAGACAATGTACTTGCGCTTATTAAAAATTTGTGGATAGACTTTCTTTAGCTTTAAATTTAATAAATAAACTAGAATATATTATTTTATGTGATACTATGTGGTTGAAACAATCATGCTCATAACGGTTATTGTAAGGGTAGTAATGGAATGCAAAAACAAATGACAGACGGTTAACCCATTTGCGGACGAGACACTTGCAATCCCAAGTCTAACTCTTTCTCACTGTAACTGATAAGGAACTGGCATGATCCCACAGAGAGTTCCAAATATTCGTTACGAATGACCCTCTTATACTAATAAGTAATCATATATAATTTACTCTAGACAATATACTTGCATTTTTTTGAAATTGTAGGACATGCTTTTATTAGATTTTAATTTCATCAAAACCCTGGAATATATAATTTCATGTGATTCTATATGGTGGAATCAATTGAGCTCATAAAACTTTTTGTAAGGGTAATAATGGAATACTAATACAAATGATGGACGGTTACCCCGGTTCACGGACGTTACACTTGGAATCCCATGTCAAACTATTTATCATTGTAACTTATGAAGAAACTTGCAGGATCCCATAGAGAGTTCTACAAGTTCTTTACGAATACCGCTCGTGTACTTATAAGTAAACATATACAATTTAGTATAGACAATGTACTTGCGCTTATCAAAAATTTATGGATAGACTTTCTTTAGCTTTAAATTTAATAAATAAACTAGAATATATTATTTCATGTGATACTATGTGGTTGAAACAATCGTGCTCAAAACGCTTATTGTAAGGGTGGTAATGGAATACAAAAACAAATGACAGACGGTTCCCATTTTGCGGACGAGGCACTTGCAATACCAAGTCAAATTCTTTATCACTGTAACTGATAAAGAACTGGCATGATCCCACAGAGAATTCCAAATATTCGTTACAAATGACCCTTTTATACTAATAAGTAATCATATATAATTTACTCTAGACAATATACTTGCATTTTTTTGAAATTGTAGGACATGCTTTTATTAGATTTTAATTTCATCAAAACCCTGGAATATATAATTTCATGTGATTCTATATGGTGGAACCAATTGTGCTCATAACACTTTTTGTAAGGGTAATAATGGAATACTAATACAAATGATGGACGGTTACCCCGGTTCACGGACGTTACACTTGGAATCCCATGTCAAACTATTTATCATTGTAACTTATGAAGAAACTTGCATGATCCCATAGAGAGTTCCACAAGTTCTTACAAATATCGCTCATATAATTATAAGTAAACATGTACAATTTAGTCTAGACAATGTACTTTGCGCTTATTAAACATTTATGGATAGACTTTCTTTAGCTTTAAATTTAATAAATAAACTAGAATACATTATTTCATGTGATACTATGTGGTTGAAACAATCGTGCTCATAACGCTTATTGTAAGGGTAGTAATGGAATACAAAAACAAATGACAGACAGTTAACCCATTTTGCGGACGAGACACTTGCAATCCCAAGACTAACTCTTTATCACTGTAACTGATAAAGAACTGGCATGACTCCACAGAGAGTTCCAAATATTCATTACGAATGACCCTCTTATACTAATAAGTAATCATATATAATTTACTCTAGACAATATACTTGCATTTTTTTGAAATTGTAGGACATGCTTTTATTAGGTTTTAATTTCATCAAAACCCTGGAATATATAATTTCATGTGATTCTATATGGTGGAACCAATTGTGCTCATAACACTTTTTGTAAGGGTAATAATGGAATACTAATACAAATGATGGACGGTTACCCCGGTTCACGGACGTTACACTCGGAATCCAATGTCAAACTATTTATCATTGTAACTTATGAAGAAACTTGCATGATCCCACAGAGAGTTCTACAAGTTCTTTACGAATATCGCTCGTGTACTTATAAGTAAACATATACAATTTAGTCTAGACAATGTACTTGCGCTTATTAAAATTTTATGGATAGACTTTCTTTAGCTTTAAATTTAATAAATAAATTAGAATATATTATTTTATGTGATACTATGTGGTTGAAACAATCGTGCTCATAACGGTTATTGTAAGGGAAGTAATGGAATACAAAAACAAATGACAGACGGTTAACCCATTTTGCGGACGAGACACTTGCAATCCCAAGTCTAACTCTTTATCACTGTAATTGATAAAGAACTGGCATGATCCCACTGAGAGTTCCAAATATTCGTTACGAATGACCCCCTTATACTAATAAGTAATCATATATAATTTACTCTAGACAATATACTTGCATTTTTTAAAAACTGAAGGACAGGCTTTTATTAGATTTCAATTTCATCAAAACCCTGGAATATATAATTTCATGTGATTCTATATGGTGGAAACAATTGTGCTCATAACACTTTTTGTAAGGGTAATAATGGAATACTAATACAAATGATGGACGGTTACCCCGGTTCACGGACGTTACACTTGGAATCCAATGTCAAACTATTTATCACTGTAACTTATGAAGAAATTTGCATGATCCCATAGAGAGTTCCACAAGTTCTTACGAATATCGCTCGTCTAATTATAAGTAAACATATACAATTTAGTCTAGACAATGTACTTTGCTCTTATTAAACATTTATGGATAGACTTTCTTAAGCTTTAAATTTAATAAATAAACTATAATATATTATTTCATGTGATACTATGTGGTCGAAACAATCATGCTCATAACGCTTATTGTAAGGGTAGTAATGGAATACAAAAACAAATGACAGACGGTTCCCATTTTGCGGACGAGAAACTTGCAATCCCAAGTCTAACTCTTTATCACTGTAACTGATAAAGAACTGGTATGATCCCACAGAGAGTTCCAAACATTCGTTACGAATGACCCTCTCATACTAATAAGTAATCATATATAATTTACTCTAGACAATATACTTGCCTTTTTTAAAAATTGTAGGACATGCTTTTATTAGATTTTAATTTCATCAAAACCCTGGAATATATAATTTCATGTGATTCTATATGGTGGAACAAATTGTGCTCATAGCACTTTTTGTAAGGGTAATAATGGAATACTAATACAAATGATGGACGGTTACCCCGGTTCACGGACGTTACACTTGGAATCCCATGTCAAACTATTTATCATTGTAACTTATGAAGAAACTTGCATGATCCCACAGAGAGTTCTACAAGTTCTTTACGAATATCGCTCGTGTACTTATAAGTAAACATATACAATTTAGTCTAGACAATGTACTTGCGTTATTAAAAATGTATGGATAGACTTTCTTTAGCTTTAAATTTAATAAATAAACCAGAATATATTATTTTATGTGATACTATGTGGTTGAAACAATCGTGCTCATAACGGTTATTGTAAGGGAATTAATGGAATACAAAAACAAATGACAGACGGTTAACCCATTTTGCGGACGAGACACTTGCAATCCCAAGTCTAACTCTTTATCACTGTAATTGATAAAGAACTGGCATGATCTCACTGAGAGTTCCAAATATTCGTTACGAATGACCCTCTGATTTTTTTTTTAAATGAAAACACCCTTAGGTGAGGGATATGTATTAAAGGTTCCCCAGGCCTTGTAACCAGATCAAAATTTGTACCACTAGTGTATTTAGTTCCCTAAGCATTGAGGCAACATGGTTGCCTCCAAAATCCCTAAGATTACCTATATTTTTTTAAAATTTTAAAACCATCCGAGGATGGGGGATATATTTGGCACCCCAGACCTAAATGAGTTAGCCAAAATAGGCGCTAACGGTCTTGGTACATCGCAATTTACAAAAGATCATCCCATAGATGATCCCAGAGCTAAATAAAGCTCCTGAAGCAAAGCAGCACTTGCTTCCAAAAGCGGTGTTTCCACCCTAACAGTCAATAACAAAACATCTAGCTAAAAACACCTAGCTAAAGAGAAACCTACTAGCTAGTACCTATATTTAAGGGTATATGAACATCTATACAAAGTGACGTGTTCTGTAATGAAGTTGCGATCCCAAGGAGAGGATCTCCACCCCTCGTGTTAATTCTCTCCTTTGTCCAGGCAACCTCAAAGACAGATAGTAAAATTTAAGCTTGATAATTTCAGAAACCAAAAGTAAGATTGGAGAGTTTGAGCTGCACAACAATTGGCAGCATCGGTTGAAGTCCCATAATGTGCATATGAACTGGATAATTTGATTGACAGGCATTGGATGAACATCAGCTCCCTTTATCTCGGTATCGAAGCGAGTATACCATGCGTAGCCAATTGATCTGCATACAAAAATCAATCCCATCAGCAGTATCACTTCATATGAAGGCCATGTTTGTGAATTCGAACATGAGGGAATTGCTTCATATCTAATGAAATGAGACCTCTGATATGACCAGGCAGATTATTCAAGTTTAATGACTGGTTATGAGTCGAATGATATTTCGCTATAGCATTAGCCACTGAGTTACATTCTCTGTAAACATGCTTTAGAACAGCTCCACCTAGTAAACTCTTCACTTTATAGGCCAAATTGAAAAGGTTCCAGTGAGCAGAATATGGGTTTTCAATCATATTAATGGCTAAACTAGAATCTGATTCAATGATTAGTGGAGTGTCTCTGTGAGGGAAAGATTTACAAGCGGCAAGTATAGCTAAGAGTTCAGCATAGAGAGGAGATACAGCCTCAATAGAGATAGAATTAATGAGAAGTGGCATGCCTGAGCTATCCCTAACTATAATCCCAGCTGCGGCTATATGAGAGAACTATGATGCATCCGTATAAATTTTTATAGAATTATTGACAGGTTTTTCCCACCAGACTGGTTTAAAGATTGGTTTTAGAGGTGGCCTGAGAAGAGGCAGCAGGTGCCTAAGTGTTTGAGGGAAATCAGTACCAGGACTCATCTTAGTGGGACAGGAGTAAAATGATAATCTAATGAGTTCAAGTATCTCCTTACATATAAGCTCAGCAGAAAAGGGAACCTGGTCATGGATATATCTATTTCGAGTCTTCCAAAGACTCCAACAAATGAGAGGAGGAAATATTTTGCACAACAGTTGGAGGCTTATAGTTAAATCTGGACAGTTCCAAAATGAAAAAAATATCTGAGAGAGGGATTAATTATTAAGAAAGTTAAAATCTATCAGAGAAGCCATTCTACTCCATATCCCTTTTGCCAGTGTACAAGACATGAAGAAGTGATCTATTGAATCGGAGTAGCAGCACACAGGGTATTTGGAAGCCAAACTAAAACCACAAGTTATCAGGAAATCATCAAAGGGAAGGAATGAATGAAGCAATTTCCATGTAAAAATCGAGATCTTCTTTTGCAGCAGTACATTCCACACATTTTTTGAGATCAGGAAGTTACCTATGAAGTTTGTGATGGTATGGTATGCAGTTTTGAAAGAGAATTTGCCTGAAGTATTAGGCTTCCATATGATTCTATCTTCCCTATCTTCCACCACCTTCGCTTCCTGCAAAAAAACCAAAGTATCATTTTCCAGATAAGATGATATCTGAGAAAGAATCACAGATTTATCCCTAATGAAATCAGCTACTGAATACTGTTGTAATGTCTCCAGGATATTACTTGGAATCTTATTGCTCAGAGGGCCATTAGGACACCAGTTAGAGGTCCAAGCATTACAAGTACCATTACCATGGATAACAAGAGAATTTTCCTCAGCTATGGAATTGATAGTGCAAATTCTTTTCCATGTGACTGAAGTTCTATAGGAATCTGGCAAAGACCAAAGTAATTTAGACCATAGAGTTATACCTAACTGACTTTTCCACCATAGCTTAAGGGAACATGCATCAACTATGCCTTTGATAGATCTAAACCCTAATCCACTCTGAGATGTTGGTTTGGCAAGATCTGACCATTTTTTCCATATCTTATTCCTTTTCCCATCAGTTTCACCCCAAAAACATTTGGCCATCTTTTTCTCAAATAATTAGATAATATATTTTGGGGGATTAGTCACAGCCCATAAATGCTATGGTAGAGAGTACAGACAACTTTTAATCAAGACTAATTTGCCCCCCATGTGCGAAAATTTGGCGAAATTTGGTGCGATACACGCACTTACTATTCACCTTCATCAAAATCCTCGCGATTACACACAACACCGTTCTTCTTCCTCTTCTTTCAATAACTGTCACTGTTCACGGCCATTAACGGTCATATCGGCCATCTATGGCGTTGCCGACGCCCGCTCCCACTGTGGAGTTGGGTTCTGCCACTAATAAGAGCTTCATCCAAGTTCTTACCTCAAAGCCGTCGCCTTTATTCACCTCCCTTCCAGGCACTCCGAACCTACACCCAGTTACTGAATACAAAGGGAAGATTGCGTTTATCCTTCCTCAAGAGGAAGGAGAACGCCTGGCATCTCATTACCAGAACGCACTGGTTGGCAAATTCAATCGGGGAAATCCCTCGATGGAGCTCTTACAAATTGCTTTTAAATCAATTGGATTTAAATCTAAATTCCAGCTTGGCTCAATTGACTATCGTCATGTTTTGATTAGGTTTCAGTATCCCGAAGACTATCAGCGCTGCTGGATGAAGGGGCAATGGATGATACAAGAAGCAGTGATGAAAGTGCAGAAATGGACACCTAAATTCTCACCATCAGCCGAATCTTCGATTGTCCCGGTGTGGGTAACGATTCACAGACTTCCTCTTCATTTTTATAATAACTCTGCAATTATTGGACTGAGTAGTCAGATCGGTAGGTTTTTAAAAATGGATGCTGCTACTGCAGCTCTAACTAGACCCTCGACTATTAAAGTCTGTGTCGAAATAGATCTTCAGTCCCAACTTCCAGCTTCTATAGTGGTAGGAATAGGGAACAAGGTTGCTGATTATCCAATTGAATATGATGAACTTCCATACTATTGTACTCACTGTAAGATAGTTGGACATAATCATGATAAGTGCACTTTCCTACACCCGGAGCTCAAAAGGAAGGCTACGGAAACTAAACAAAAACTTGGAAAGGTTGACAGCAACACTGCTAAAATGGATAATAACTCTCAGGATAAATTATTTGACGAGAAACAATCTCATCCCGTGGAAACGGCTAAGGATAATGCGGTAGGATCTTCGGCCTTAACTGTTTCCCAGAAGCAAATTGAATGTCAAAAACAGAATTATCAACCAGTCCTTCAACCGGACATCATTCCTAACTCATTTACCACTATTCACAAGAAAAGATCTGACTTCTATTCATTGGATGATATTTCAAAGCCTATTACTAATACAATTTGGAGGAAGAAGAGTAATCCGTCAGACAAACCTAGAGCTGAAAATCTAGAGTCAATACATACTGTGTCCATCTCTAATGCTTTTCTGGCCCTAGATGTTTTTACTGAGGAAGAATAGGATGGAGAAGTTGTGGAAATCTTTCATGAGACTTTAGAAACACATGAGCAAGTAGCTCACTCAAGTAGCCCAGATCCACCAGCAAGTAAGTCTGAGGAACAATTTACCCCAGGTAATAAACAAGATGATAGACCAGATCAAAAATCTGTCTCTGAAACAAAATCATCAGCTGATCTTGAGCAACACCAAGCACAGAAGGTAACATCTACTGACAGACCTGGTAAAACAGATCAACACACATCTGAGGAACTCAATAAGGTACATACAACTGTCGATACTCCAAAGTCTACTGAATGTATTGCCAAAGGTAAGGAGACTTTAGACAATATTAGTAAGGCCTCTACTAATAAATCTAGGAAGCTTCGATCCTCACACAAAGCTGTTCCAATGGTTTTTAAATGATTAGATACACAATCATAGGAAACATTTTAGTATGGAATGTTAGAGGTTATGGTTCATCCCTGGATAGACTAAAAACTTTAAAGCTGAACCATAAGATAGACATTCTTTGCCTGATAGAACCTTGGCATGATAATCAACAGATTGAAACCTTAAAGCATGCTCTAGGATTCAATAATGCTCTTACAGCTCATACTGCTAAAATATGGATTCTATGGAATCAATCTTTTCACTTAACCTGTATCAGAGAATCTGATCAATTCATACAAGCTAGAATTTCTGAAGTAGCTACCTCATCCAGTTGGAATTGCTTCTTTATCTATGCTAGTGTACATAGGATCATGAGGGAAAATCTTTGGCATGATTTAGGCTCTGCTCAGTCTGAACCTGCCATATATATAGGGGATTTTAATACGGTAACATCAGTTAATGAATACAAAGGAAGGAAATCCACCCCTCATAAAAGCATAATGAATTTATTCATATATCTGATTTGCATGATATTACCACTGTTGGGAACTCATTTACCTGGTGTAATAATCGTGTTAAGGACAGGTGTAAAGACATTATTTTTCAAAGACTAGATAGGGGACTTTGTAATCTTGAATGGCTGGATCTATACCCTCACAGTTCTATTCATGTTTTAAATAGAATCACATCGGATCATTCCCCTTTACTCTTATCCATACAATCTGCTTCTGAAATGACCCCTAAGCCTTTTAGATATCAGGATATGTGGTCCTCTAGGCAAGATTTCAAGGATATTGTTAACCAAAATTGGAATTTAATATCTCCTTTAAAAGGAATGACTGGTTTTGTTCATAAATTGAAGAGGCTTAAAGTGGAAATTAAACAATGGAATAGAATCAGTTTTGGGAATGTTAAACAGAACCTCATCCAAGCTGAGGAGAGAGTTTGTGAATTGGAAATAATTTTCCAACAAACTCAAAATGATCATGATTTAGCTGTACTGAATGAATCAAAAGCCTTATTGTTAAGAGCTCAGAAAGAGAAGATCATATTCCTAAAACAAAAGGCTAGACTTAATTGGCTTAAGTTTGGGGATGCTAATACAAAATACTTTCATCATGCCATTAAGGAAAATAGAGCTAGGTCTAGAATTAGCAAAATAAAGGATAACTTAGGTAACTGGATCTCAGACCCTAAGTTGATAAAAGAAGAGGGCATCAGGTTTTACAAGGAATTATTAAATGAGGAATCCCCTCCAAAATCTGGATCTTATCTCAACTATTTTCTTCATGAAATACCAGTGCTCATATCTGAAGAACAAAACCAGTTGCTTCTTCAACAGTTTAATCTTCAGGAACTTAGGCATGCAGTATTTGATCTGAACAAAAGCAGTGCTCCCGGCCCTGATGGTTTCTCAGGTAGTTTCTTCACAACTTTCTGGGAAACTATCAAAACTGATTTGTTGGAGGCTGCTGATGACTTCCTGGTTTCAGGGAATATTCCCTTAGCCATATCTAGCACCTGGTTGGCCTTGATCCCCAAAAAGACAATTCCAATTTCCTTTTCTGACTTTAGACCAATTAGCCTGTTTAACTTTATTAATAAAGTGTTTTCAAAAATGCTAATGGAGAGGATCAAACCTCTAATGCACTCATTAATTTCTCTTGAACAAAGTGCTTTTATTAATGGTAGAGACATATCTGATAATGTGTTACAAATGCAGGAAATGGCAAGAATTTTAAACAGAAAATCAAAGGCTCTTAATATAATTGTGAAACTTGATATGCAGAAAGCCTTTGATAGAGTGTCATGGTAATTTTTAAACTCTATACTCCTCCATTTCGGTTTTCATGGAAACTTTGTTAAAGTAATACTGAGCAATATAGCTTCAGCTCACTTCTCAGTCTTAATAAATGGAGTCACCTCAGGTTTTTTTTAAATCCTCCAGAGGATTAAAACAGGGAGATCCCCTATCCCCTTTTCTGTATAATCTGGTCTCTGAGGCTTTCTCAAGGGTTCTTAAAAAGATGATTAATACAGGTTACCTCCAACAGTTCAGTTTACCTCTTTCTTGCTCAACTGTTACCCACCTAATGTATGCAGATGATACAGCAATATTTCTTAATGCCAAACCCACAACCTTAAAGAGGTTTAAAAGGTTTTTAATTGCTTATGAACAAACTATAGGTCAAAAGGTTAACTTTGGGAAGTCTGAGTTCTTTGCTTCACATAAAACCCCTCCTCACATCACTCTTTCTGTTAAGAGATTACTAGGAATGGAACAAGGTGCTCTCCCTTTCAAGTACCTTGGAGTGACTGTATTCTATGGTCGTAACTTGCAGGTATACTACAAACCATTGCTGGAGAGGATGGAGAAGACAATAAACAATTGGAAGAATAGGTGGCTTTCCAGTGCTGGTAAGCTGGTACTCATTAATCATAGCCTACTTTCAATCCCTACTCATATATTCTCTGTTTTGCGCCCTCCTAAGATAGTCCTAAGGAAAATGGAAAAAATTGCATCTATCTTTTTCTGGGGTAAAGTGGACAACACTGATAGGAAAAAATGGAGATCATGGAAAAACATGAGTTTACCAATTGAAGAAAATGGCATAGGATTAAGGGATATAGGAGCAATAGTTGATGCATTTTCATGCAAACTATGGTGGAAACTACAAGCTAATAAAAATCAATGGACTTCATTAATATGGTCACTTCCCAACTCGTATAAAACATCTCACACTTGGAAAAGAATCTGTCGAATCATAGAAAAGGCTAATAGTTACTCAAAAGTGATATATGGACAGGGAGAGTGTTCATTTTGGAACTTGAATTGGACTGGTGAGGGGGCCCTGTTCTATGAATGGCCTGATGGGCATAATATTCCTTTTAAGGATATATCCCTAAGGTTTTTCATACAAAATAAAGCTAACCTTCTCCCTCAGCTGGAGCCACACCTGGCTACCAATACACTTGCCATTTTGCAGGTAACAGAATTGGATTATCATCATGATGATAGGATGATTTGGACTCCAAATACCAATGGCAGCTTCACTGTAAGCTCGGCTTACCACACTCTCAGGCGAAGAAAATTCAGAATCAGACACCTTTCCAAGGTATGGAGTAGTTTTATTCCTAGAAAAATGTCAGTCATTTTGTGGCGCGCTTTAAATGGCATTCTGCCTTTTGACAACATCTTAGCCAGATTGGGTTTTCAATTTGCATCTATGTGCCCTTTCTGTTTGAATCACTCTGACAATTTAGATCATTTTTTTAACTCATGCTCATTTGCTATTGATGTCTGGGAGAGAGTTGGTGATCTGCTTCAGCTGCATATGCCTATGTTTGGGAACTTGAAGCATAGAGTTGAATATTTCCTATCTTTTAAAGCTGATACAAAGATCCATTCAAATATTATCATAGCTTCACTTTTGGGTACAATTTGGACTCTATGGGTAAAGAGGAACAAAAGCATATATGATAATGAATCAGTCTCCCCTACTGCATGCATACAAGAGATTAAATGCATCATTCATGACATATTTACTGTGCATCAGCTTTCTGGTAACATACAAAGAAACAGGTATTGGATCCGATCTAACATTATCCCTAAGATTCACCCCAAGAGAAGGAAATCTATAATTGCTGTCACATGGAAGAAACCATCCTTCGGTTTTAAGATCAATATTGATGCTTCATGGAAACAATCTGGTCAGGCTTCCTCAGCTGTTGTAGTCAGGAATAAGTTTGGAAATGTGATAATAATGCAAACTAAAACCTTCCAATCCCTAACACCACTAGATGCTGAGTTGATAGCAATACAGTTTGGATATGAAATAGGTTATGAACTAGATATTGCAAATTGTGTAGTGGAATCTGACTGCTTAACTGCCGTAAGAGGAATACACAATCCGATGACTGCTTCTTGGAGGAATTTTTCTATTTGTAGTGCTCTTAATCTTCATCACATGAAATATCCAATCACACACATACACAGGGAGGCTAATAGTGCTGCGGATTATTTGGCTAAATACTCATTACAGAACAATATCCAAGGGAACATAGATCTCCAGTTGGCACCCACAATGCTCAGAGGTCTTATTTCCCTAGACAAACTTGAACTACCTTCAGTAAGAGTAGGCACTGGACCCTGAGATGCTCATTAACTCTAGCTGCTCCCAATTTTACTATATCCTAATTACTCTTCGGACTCTAAATAGTCTTTACTTTTGCTTTGGAATGGAGTCTACTCTGTTTTTTCTTTTTGTTTCAGGCTGTCTGATGGACCATCAGGGAATCTACCACTGCTCCACTCGAGGAAGATCTCTTACCTCAGACATATTTCCACTACACTGGACGTTGAAGTTTCTGTCTTCTCTCGATTCAACGTTTTCTATATATATTCTTTGGGCTGCTTCTAATTTTTTCAATAGCTTCTTTCCTGTTGATTTCCATGGACAAACTGGGGTTTCGACTTGTTTGATTCGCCGATCTGTTTATGGAATGCACCCAGAAGTTAGCTATAGAAGGACTCTCACCTTAGATTAGATTCACTCTTTTTTATAGCAAGTTATTTTGCTTCTTGAGCTTATGTTTGCTCTCTGACATGATAAGGATGATCTTTTGTAAACATATATGAACCTTCAGGCTAATGCCAGTTCTACGGTCTGGGGAGCCAAATACAAAATCCCCCCATCCCTTGGATGGTTTAACTTGAAAAAAAAGACTAATTTGTCCCCCGTGCTTAACCACTTATTTTTCCAATTTTTCAGCTTGTTGTCTAGCTTTAGCATCAGAGGATGATAGTATCTATTTAAAGTTCGACCCTTAAAAATAGGGCAACCGAGGTATTGAAAAGGGAAAGATCCCTGTTTCATTTTCAGAATCGACCCCATCTGGATTAGTTTTATATTAGATGCTCTTTTGCTGATGAAAAAGTTAGATTTGTGAAAATTGAACTTTTGACCCAAAGTGAGTTCAAAAATATCAAGAAAAGCCTTGATTTTGATTAAGTTAGATTTAGAGGCTTGTATGAAGATAATGGTATCATCAGCATACATAAGATGAGAGATTGGTGAAATTAAAGATGGCATCCGATAATATGAGAGTTTACCATTATTGAAAATGAAAGATAAACTTCTAGAGAAAGCTTCGGAAAAAATGTTAAAGAGGAAAGGAGAGAGTGGATCACCTTGCTTAATTCCTCTAGTGGCTTGGAAGAAACCCACTGGATTTCCATTAATTAGAACTGAAAAATGTGCTTGTGAAAGATTTGACAATACATCATTAAGAAAAAGACCATCAAAACCAAATTTCCTAAGCACACATTTTAAGAAGTCCCAGTTAACTCTGTCAAATGCCTTTTGTAAGTCCAGTTTTAAAATACAATTCAGAATTCTGGCCTTTTTATCCAAAAATCTCACCAATTCCTGAAGATAGAGGATATTATCCGAGATATCTCTATTTTTCATAAACGCCGATTGATTTTGGGAGATCAGATTATCCATGTAGGGCCTTAGTCTTTCCATTAATACCTTAGAACAGATTTTATTAATAGTATTAGAAAGACTAATAGGCCTAAAATCATCAAATGAACTAGGGGTTGGTTTTTTAGGTATTAATGTAATCCATGTACTAGCTATTCCTTTTGGTATGGTTGAGCCCCTAATGAAATCATTTACTGCCTCCACTAAATCCGTTTTTATAATGTGCCAGCATTTTGAGTAGAACTTACTAGTAAATCCATCAGGGCCAGGGCTACTGTTGCTGTTTAATCCTTTTATTACTGCCTCAACCTCTGATTCGGAGGCTGGCTTTGCTAAATCAGTATTATCTTGAGCAGTAATCAAGGTGGGAATTTGACTCAGAAAATGCGCATAGTAAGTATGATTAGGTCCCTGGTTGGGTTTAGATAACAAGTCCGAGAAGTAGGATATGGCCTCTTTCTGGATATCAAATTGAGAATTTAACCACTGACCATCTCTATCTTTAATTTTTTAAATCTGTAATCGACAATTTTTCTCCTGAACAGTCTTATGGAAGAATTGTGTATTATTATCACCCAACTTATGCCATTTCAATCTTGACTTCTGTTTCCAAAACTTTTCTTTCTCTTTCTGAGCTCTCAGTAATAATGCTTTTTTCTGATTTAGATTAATGAGTTCAGGTTGAGAGGGATTTAAATCATTGGCCAATTCCTAAATTCGAAGAGACTCTTCAGCATTGATTAAATTAGTGTCTATATGACCAAAACATTCCCTATTCCAAATTTTTATCTCCTTCTTTAACCTAATTAATTTCAGGAAGAATCCTAACAAACCTTTTTCTACCATTTGTTTATCCCAACTGTTCTGAATTAGAGTGGGAAAATCAGTACGATTAAACCAAACATTTAGGAATCTGAAAGGTCTTGGATTAAGAGAAGATAGGTTTGAAATATTCAAGAGCAGAGGGGAGTGATCCGAAGTCTTCCTATTCAAAATTTGGATAGATGAAGAGGGGAATTTATGGTTCCATGAGATTGTACTTAATCCTCTAACTAGCCTTTTGGAGGTAGGATTCCTAAGTCTAGAGTTACACCAAGTGAATAGATTGCCAACAGTGGTAATATCCTGAATTCCAAAGGTGCTTATCCAAGTATTAAAGTATTTAATACTTCCTAGAGAGGGAGAACTAGGGCCTCTATATTCCGAGAGAGAAGTAATGGTATTGAAATCACCAATGAAAATAGTATCACCCTGATTTATTGCTGCTAAGTCTCTCCATAATGTCTTTCTTCCCTCCCTATTCCTAAGAGCATAAATAAAAACCGCATCCATATGAAGAATTATAGATCTGTGAGATATGTGCACATGCAGATACTGTTCATGAGATGAGAGAAGGTTCACTAAAAAAGAATTAGACCACATCAGCCATATTTTTCCATTATATAGGGTTACTCCATCAGAAAATTTAAGTATATCCATATAGGATTGAAATTTAGAGTTATCATGCATTGGTTCAATGATGCATAAGAATTGAATCCTTTTCATCCTGATTAAGTTAATTAGTCTCAGCATTGACGTTTCTATACCCCTGATATTCCAAACTAAGAAATTTATTGAGAGGGAACCAGTCATTGTTCACTAGACTTATGACTTTTAGTTGACGATCTAAGCATCATTCTATTGATTTGACTGAAGTAATTTGTCTTTTTACCTTTTGCCTTACCTGACTGAAGGTTCTGCCCCTGTAATGGAGTTGAACTCAAGCTAGCTTGAGGGTTTAGTATATCATCTTGGTCATGAGCAGTTTCATCTAAGTCCACCTGCAAAACAGAGAACCTGTTCCCCATTCTGTTTAGGAGAGAAGGGGAAACCCCATTCTTCCTATTCAGACAGGGAAGGGAGGTCCCTACTTGGATATCATCAGAGGCATAGGCTATTGGAGTAAAACTTTCGATAGTAGTTTTTTCTAACAGCTTAGATATAGAATTATCTAGTGAAGCCTGAGTAGTTGGACTAGAGTGACTGGTAGATGAATTGTCCCTAACCAATACAGGATTTTCAGAAGTCTTTAGGTAGGTGTTGGTATCCAGGTTAAGGGGAGCTATAGGTATGGGATCAGGGGTAAGTTGCTTAGTAATCCCAGGTATTTCTGAGACAGTCTGATCATCAGAGGAGAGCAGTGAAGGGGTATCAAATTTTTTCCCAGTAGCCTGCCATTGAGGTTGTGCCTGAATTGTTGCGGGTTCAGACATATTGACATTATCATTTGGGGGGAAAGGCTCTACATTGAGATTTGAAGTGCCCTAGTTTGGAGCAGTGGTCACAGTAAAGGGGTATATCCTCATAATTAACTTGGTATTTTCTATTATTGGTTACAGAACCAAGTCTGATGTGGTTACAAATAGGTTTTTGAAGATCAATTTCTATGCATAACTTAATGGCTGAAGGTCTTGTAAGCATGTCAGTAGCAAGATCAGTTTTAATGAAGCTACCTATGCTATTACCAATTGATTCAATTGCAGCCGAGTTATAGTAATACAGTGGAACTTCTCTAATTGTACACCAAACTGGAACTATAGGTGATTCTTTATGAATTGAAAAATCAGAAGTCCATTTTAGCATTTTAAGGAGTATACTATTGAAATTCCAAATCCGTTTCATCCATGCTCGTTGATAATCATTTAGCAGTTCAAACCTAATGAGCACATGCTTATAGTCAAGGGAGCCAAGTTGATACTTACCTGTGAAACCCACCATTTTGAAGAAATGTTCCAATTGCTCCATTGAGCATCTCCCCTTTGTGAATTTTCCGACCAAGGCATTAGCATAGTGAGATGACAACTTTGCAATCTGTTCATCAGAATAAAGACAGGCAACATCTCCTAAATGTTGGGATTTGGGAACTAGCTCAGGGTTATTTGGTAGCACTTTGGCTAAGGGAAGAGATTTATTCTGTACAGCAGCGGCGAAGGATAGAGGTGGTGGCGGAGTTTGGTTAAGGTTAGGGATTTCCGGAGAGGGAACCGCCATGGTCGATAACGGCAAACTAGCCGTTATCGGCACAATAGCCGTTACCGGCGGCTAAACCTAAACCAGTAAGCTATAAGGATTGAGGTTACCGAGGGAGGAGGAGTAGTGATAAAGGAGAAGGAAGTGATGAAATGTAATCGGAGATTGAAATTGGAAAATCGCACACAGTGGAGGTGAATCGTACACAGTGAATCACCGAAATGATGAACCAGTAACGAATGACCCTCTTATACTAATAAGTAATCATATATAATTTACTCAAGACAATATACTTGCATTTTTTAAAAACTGAAGGACAGGCTTTTATTAGATTTTAATTTCATCAAATATATAATTTCATGGGATTTTATATGGTGGAAACAATTGTGCTCATAACATTTTTTGTAAGGGTAATAATGAAATACTAATACAAATGATGGACGGTTACCCCGGTTCATGGACGTTACACTTGGAATCCCATGTCAAACTATTTATCACTGTAACTTATGAAGAAACTTGCATGATCCCATAGAGAGTTCCACAAGTTCTTACGAATATCGCTCGTATAATTATAAGTAAACATATACAATTTAGTCTAGACAATGTACTTTGCGCTTATTAAACATTTATGGATAGATTTTCTTTAGCTTTAAATTTAATAAATAAACTATAACATATTATTTCACGTGATACTATGTGGTCGAAACAATCGTGCACATAACGCTTATTGTAAGGGTAGTAATGGAATACAAAAACAAATGACAGAAGGTTCCCATTTTGCGGACAAGACACTTGCAATCCCAAGTCTAACTCTTTATCACTGTAACTGATAAAGAACTGGCAAGATCCCACAGAGAGTTCCAAATATTCATTACGAATGACCCTCTTATACTAATAAGTAATCATATATAATTTACTCTAGACAATATACTTGCATTTTTTAAAAATTGTAGGACATGCTTTTATTAGATTTTAATTTCATCAAAACCCTGGAATATATAATTTCATGTGATTCTATGTGGTGGAACCAATTGTGCTCATAACACTTTTTGTAAGGGTAATAATGGAATACTAATACAAATGATGGACGGTTACCCCGGTTCACGGACGTTACACTTGGAATCCCATGTCAAACTATTTATCATTGTAACTTATGAAGAAACTTGCATGATCCCATAGAGAGTTCTACAAGTTCTTTACGAATATCGCTCGTGTACTTATAAGTGAACATATACAATTTAGTCTAGACAATGTACTTGCGCTTATTAAATATTTATGGATAGACTTTCTTTAGCTTTAAATTTAATCAATAAACTAGAATATATTATTTTATGTGATACTATGTGGTTGAAACAATCGTGCTCATAACGCTTATTGTAAGGGTAGTAATGGAATACAAAAAAAATGACAGACGGTTAACCCCTTTTGCGGACGAGACACTTGCAATCCCAAGTCTAACTCTTTATCACTGTAACTGATAAAGAACTGGCATGACACCACAGAGAGTTCCAAATATTCATCACGAATGACCCTCTTATACTAATAAGTAATCATATATAATTTACTCTAGACAATATACTTGCATTTTTTTTAAAATTGTAGGACATGCTTTTATTAGATTTTAATTTCATCAAAACCCTGGAATATATAATTTCATGTGATTCTATATGGTGGAACCAATTGTGCTCATAACACTTTTTGTAAGGGTAAGAATGGAATACTAATACAAATGATGGACGGTTACCCCGGTTCACGGATGTTACACTTGGAATCCCATGTCAAACTATTTATCGTTGTAACTTATGAACAAACTTGCATGATCCCATAGAGAGTTCTACAAGTTCTTTACGAATATCGCTCGTGTACTTATAAGTGAACATATACAATTTAGTCTAGACAATGTACTTGCGCTTATCAAAAATTTATGGATAGACTTTCTTTAGCGTTAAATTTAATCAATAAACTAGAATATATTATTTTATGTGATACTATGTGGTCGAAACAATCGTGCACGTAACGCTTATTGTAAGGGTAGTAAAGGAATACAAAAACAAATGACAGACGGTTCCCATTTTGCGGACGAGACACTTGCAATCCCAAGTCTAACTCTTTATCACTGTAACTGATAAAGAACTGGCATGATCCCACAGAGAGTTCCAAATATTCGTTACGAATGACCCTCTTATACTAATAAGTATTCATATATAACTTACTCTAGATAATATACTTGCATTTTTTAAAAATTGTAGGACATGCTTTTATTAGATTTTAATTTCATCAAAACCCTGTAATATATAATTTTATGTGATTCTATATGGTGGAACCAATTGTGCTCATTGGGTTCCCCCGAGAGCTCATTTTGGCTAATGGTAGTAGAAGAGATCACAAAGTGTTAGGCAGCACCGTGCTGAATGGGACAATCTCATTTCTTTTTTCCTATGCTTTCCCTTGGTCAACAACCAAGAAAAGCTTTCGTTTAGTTATAAGTCTCTCTTTTTTTGGGGGAGCAGAGCAGTCAAAGAATGAACCAGAGCAAATGATTATTCTAGAATGGCTATTCCTCACAATTGCTCCATGTGATGCAGCGGAACCATGGCAATTAGGATCTCAAGACGCAGCAACACCTATGATGCAAGGAATTATAGACTTGCATCACGATATTTTTTTCTTCCTCATTCAGATTTTGGTTTTCGTATAACACTTTTTGTAAGGGTAATAATGGAATACTAATACAAATGATGGACGGTTACCCCGGTTCACGGACGTTACACTTGGAATCCCATGTCAAACTATTTATCATTGTAACTTATGAAGAAACTTGCAGGATCCCATAGAGAGTTCTACAAGTTCTTTACGAATATCGCTCGTGTACTTATAAGTGAACATATACAATTTAGTCTAGACAATGTACTTGCACTTATTAAATATTTATGGATAGACTTTCTTTAGCTTTAAATTTAATCAATAAACTAGAATATATTATTTTATGTGATACTATGTGGTTGAAACAATCGTGCTCATAACGCTTATTGTAAGGGTAGTAATGGAATACAAAAAACAATGATAGACGGTTAACCCCTTTTGCGGACGAGACACTTGCAATCCCAAGTCTAACTCTTTATCACTGTAACTGATAAAGAACTGGCATGATCCCACTGAGAGTTCCAAATATTCGTTACGAATGACCCTCTTATACTAATAAGTAATCATATATAACTTACTCTAGATAATATACTTGCATTTTTTAAAAATTGTAGGACATGCTTTTATTAGATTTTAATTTCATCAAAACCCTGTAATATATAATTTTATGTGATTCTATATGGTGGAACCAATTGTGCTCATTGGGTTCCCCCGAGAGCTCATTTTGGCTAATGGTAGTAGAAGAGATCACAAAGTGTTAGGCAGCACCGTGCTGAATGAGACAATCTCATTTCTTTTTTCCTATGCTTTCCCTTGGTCAACAACCAAGAAAAGCTTTCGTTTAGTTATAAGTCTCTCTTTTTTTGGGGGAGCAGAGCAGTCAAAGAATGAACCAAAGCAAATGATTATTCTAGAATGGCTATTCCTCACAATTGCTCCTTGTGATGCAGCGGAACCATGGCAATTAGGATCTCAAGACGCAGCAACACCTATGATGCAAGGAATTATAGACTTGCATCACGATATTTTTTTCTTCCTCATTCAGATTTTGGTTTTCGTATAACACTTTTTGTAAGGGTAATAATGGAATACTAATACAAATGATGGACGGTTACCCCGGTTCACGGACGTTACACTTGGAATCCCATGTCAAACTATTTATCATTGTAACTTATGAAGAAACTTGCAGGATCCCATAGAGAGTTCTACAAGTTCTTTACGAATATCGCTCGTGTACTTATAAGTGAACATATACAATTTAGTCTAGACAATGTACTTGCACTTATTAAATATTTATGGATAGACTTTCTTTAGCTTTAAATTTAATCAATAAACTAGAATATATTATTTTATGTGATACTATGTGGTTGAAACAATCGTGCTCATAACGCTTATTGTAAGGGTAGTAATGGAATACAAAAAACAATGACAGACGGTTAACCCCTTTTGCGGACGAGACACTTGCAATCCCAAGTCTAACTCTTTATCACTGTAACTGATAAAGAACTGGCATGATCCCACTGAGAGTTCCAAATATTCGTTACGAATGAACCTCTTATACTAATAAGTAATCATATATAATTTACTCTAGACAATATACTTGCATTTTTTTGAAATTGTAGGACATGCTTTTATTAGATTTTAATTTCATCAAAACCCTGGAATATATAATTTCATGTGATTCTATATGGTGGAACCAATTGTGCTTATAACACTTTTTGTAAGGGTAATAATGGAATACTAATACAAATGATGGACGGTTACCCCGGTTCACGGACGTTACACTTGGAATCCCATGTCAAAATATTTATCATTGTAACTTATGAAGAAACTTGCATGATCCCATAGAGAGTTCTACAAGTTCTTTACGAATATCGCTCGTATACTTATAAGTAAACATATACAATTTAGTCTAGACAATGTACTTACGCTTATCAAAAATTTATGGATAGACTTTCTTCAGCTTTAAATTTAATCAATAAACTAGAATATATTATTTTATGTGATACTATGTGGTCGAAACAATCCTGCACATAACGCTTATTGTAAGGGTAGTAATGGAATACAAAAACAAATGACATATGGTTCCCATTTTGCGGACGAGACACTTGGAATCCCAAGTCTAATTCTTTATCACTGTAACTGATAAAGAACTGGCATAATCCCACAGAGAGTTCCAAATATTCGTTACGAATGACCCTCTTATACTAATAAGTAATCATATATAACTTACTCTAGATAATATACTTGCATTTTTTTAAAAATTGTAGGACATGCTTTTATTAGATTTTAATTTCATCAAAACCCTGGAATATATAATTTCATGTGATTCTATATGGTGGAACCAATTGTGCTCATAACACTTTTTGTAAGGGTAATAATTGAATACTAATACAAATGATGGACGGTTACCCCGGTTCACGGATGTTGCACTTGGAATCCCATGTCAAACTATTTATCATTGTAACTTATGAAGAAACTTGCATGATCCCATAGAGAGTTCTACAAGTTCTTTACGAATATCGCTCGTATACTTATAAGTAAACATATAAAATTTAGTCTAGACATTGTACTTGCGCTTATCAAAAATTTATGGATAGACTTTCTTTAGCTTTAAATTTAATCAATAAACTAGAATATATTATTTTATGTGATACTATGTGGTTCAAACAATCGTGCTCATAACGCTGATTGTAAGGGTAGTAATGGAATACAAAAACAAATGACAGACGGTTAACCCATTTTGCGGACGAGACACTTGTAATCCCAAGACTAACTCTTTATCACTGTAACTGATAAAGAACTGGCATGACTCCACAGAGAGTTCCAAATATTCATTACGAATGACCCTCTTATACTAATAAGTAATCATATATAATTTACTCTAGACAATATACTTGCATTTTTTTAAAATTGAAGGACAGGCTTTTATTAGATGTTAATTTCATCAAAAACCTAGAATATATAATTTCATGTGATTCTGTACGGTGGAAACAATTGTGCCCATAACACTTATTGTAAGGGTAATAGTGGAATACTAATACAAATCATGGATAGTTACCTCTGTTCGCGGACGTTACACTTGGAATCCCATGTCAAACTATTTACCACTGTAACTTATGAAGAAACTTGCATGATCCCATAGAGAGTTCCTCAAGTTCTTTACGAATATCGCTCGTATACTTATAAGTAAACATATACAATTTAGTCTAGACAATGTACTTGCGCTTATTAAAAATTTGTGGATAGACTTTCTTTAGCTTTAAATTGATTAAATAACCTAGAATATATTATTTCATGTGATACTATGTGGTCGAAACAATCGTGCTCATAACTCTTATTGTAAGGGTAGTAATGAAATACAAAAATGAATGACAGATGGTTGACCCATTTTGCGGACAAGACACTTGCAATCCCAAGTCAAACTCTTTATCAATGTAACTGATAAAGAACTGGCATGATCCCACAGAGAGTTCCAAGTATTCGTTACGAATGACCCTCTTATACTAATAAGTAATCATATATACTTTAATCTAGACAATATATTTGCATTTTTTTAAAATTTAAGGACACGCTTTTTTTAGATGTTAATGTCATCAAAAACCTAGAATATATAATTTCATGTGGTTCTATACGGTGGAAACAGTTGCGCTCATAACACTTATTGTAAGGGTAATAGTGGAATACTAATACAAATCATGGACGGTTACCTCTGTTCGCGGACGTTACACTTGGAATCCCATGTCAAACTATTTACCACTGTAACTTAAGAAGAAACTTGCATGATCCCATTGAGAGTTCCTCAAGTTCTTTACGAATATCGCTCGTATACTTATAAGTAAACATATACAATTTAGCCTAGACAACGCACTTGCGCTTATTAAAAATTTACGGATAGACTTTCTTTAGCTTTAAATTGAATAAATAACCTAGAATATATTATTTCAAGTGATACTATATGGTTGAAACAATCGTGCTCATAACACTTATTGTAAGGGTAGTAATGGAATACCAAAACAAATGACAGACGGTTAACCCATTTTGCAGACGAGACACTTGCAATCTCAAGTCAAACTCTTTATCACTGTAACTGATAAAGAACTGGCATGATCCCACAGAGAGTTCCAAGTATTCGTTACGAATGACCCTCTTATACTAATAAGTAATCATATATACTTTAATCTAGACAATATACTTAAATTTTTTTAAAATTGAAGGACACACTTTTTTCAGATGTTAATGTCATCAAAAACCTAGAATATATAATTTCATGTGATTCTATACGGTGGAAACAATTGTGCTCATAACACTTATTGTAAGGGTAATAGTGGAATACTAATACAAATCATGGACGGTTACCCCTGTTCGCAGACGTTACACTCGGAATCCCACGTCAAACTATTTACCACTGTAACTTATGAAGAAACTTGCATGATCCCAATGAGAGTTCCTCAAGTTCTTTACGAATATCGCTCGTATACTTATAAGTAAACATATACAATTTAGTCTAGACAATGTACTTGCGCTTATTAAAAATTTATGGATAGACTTTATTTAGCTTTAAATTGAATAAATAACCTAGAATATATTATTTCATGTGATACTATGTGGTTGAAACAATCGTGCTCATAACGCTTATTGTAAGGGTAGTAATGAAATACAAAAATGAATGACAGATGGTTAACCCATTTTGCGGACGAGACACTTGCAATCCCAAGACAAACTCTTTATCAATGTAACTGATAAAGAACTGGCATGATCCCACAGAGAGTTCCAAGTATTCGTTACGAATGACCCTCTTATACTAATAAGTAATCATATATACTTTAATCTAGACAATATACTTGCATTTTTTTAAAATTGAAGGACACGCTTTTTTCAGATGTTAATGTCATCAAAAACCTAGAATATATAATTTCATGTGATTCTATACGGTGGAAACAATTGTGCTCATAACACTTATTGTAAGGGTAATAGTGGAATACTAATACAAATCATGGACGGTTACCCCTGTTCGCGGACGTTACACTCGGAATCCCATGTCAAACTATTTGCCACTGTGACTTATGAAGAAACTTGCATGATCCCATTGAGAGTTCCTCAAGTTCTTTACGAATATCGCTCGTATACTTATAAGTAAACATATACAATTTAGTCTAGTAAATATACTTGCGCTTATTAAAATTTTATGGATAGACTTTCTTTATCTTTAAATTGAATAAATAACCTAGAATATATTATTTCATTTGATACTATGTGGTTGAAAAACTTTTGCTCATAACACTTATTGTAAGGGTAGTAATGGAATACAAAAACAAATGACAGACGGTTAACCCATTTTGCGGACGAGGCACTTGCAATCCCAAGTCAAACTCTTTATCACTGTAACTAATAAAGAACTGGCATGATCCCACAGAGAGTTCCAAATATTCGTTACGAATGACCCTCTTATACTAATAAGTAATCATATATAATTAATCTAGACAATATAATTGCATTTTTTTAAAATTGAAGGACATGCTTTTATTATATGTTAATTTCATCAAAAACCTAGAATATATAATTTCATGTGATTCTATACGGTGGAAACAATTGTGCTCATAACACTTATTGTAAGGGTAATAGTGGAATACTAATACAAATCATGGACGGTTACCTCTGTTCGCGGACGTTACACTTGGAATCCCATGTCAAACTATTTACGACTGTAACTTATGAAGAAACTTGCATGATCCCATAGAGAGTTCCTCAAGTTCTTTACGAATATCGCTCGTATACTTATAAGTAAACATATACAATTTAGTCTAGACAATATACTTGCGCTTATTAAAAATTTATGGATAGACTTTCTTTATCTTTAAATTGAATAAATAACCTAGAATATATTATTTCATGTGATACTATGTGGTTGAAACAATCGTGCTCATAACACTTATTGTAAGGGTGGTAATGGAATACAAAAACAAATGACAGACGGTTAACCCATTTTACGGACGAGGCACTTGCAATCCCAAGTCAAACTCTTTATCACTGTAACTGATAAAGAACTGGCATGATCCCACAGAGAGTTAAAAATATTCGTTACGAATGACCCTCTTATACTAATAAGTAATCATATATAATTAATCTAGACAATATAATTGCATTTTTTTAAAATTGAAGGACAGGCTTTTATTAGATGTTAATTTCATCAAAAACCTAGAATATATAATTTCATGTGATTCTATACGGTGGAAACAATTGTGCTCGTAACACTTATTGTAAGGGTAATAGTGGAATACTAATACAAATCATGGACGGTTACCCCTGTTCGCGGACGTTACACTCGGAATCCCATGTCAAACTATTTACCACTGTGACTTATGAAGAAACTTGCATGATCCCATTGAGAGTTCCTCAAGTTCTTTACGAATATCGCTCGTATACTTATAAGTAAACATATACAATTTAGTCTAGACAATATACTTGCGCTTATTAAAAATATATGGATAGACTTTCTTTAGCTTTAAATTGAATAAATAACCTAGAATATATTATTTCATGTGATACTATGTGGTAGAAACAATCGTGCTCATAACACTTATTGTAAGGGTAGTAATGGAATACAAAAACAAATAAAAGACGGTTAACCCATTTTGCGGACGAGACACTTGCAATCCCAAGTCAAACTCTTTATCACTGTAACTGAAAAAGAACTGGCATGATCCCACAGGGAGTTCCAAATATTCGTTACGAATGACCCTGTTATACTAATAAGTAATCATATATAATTAATCTAGACAATATAATTGCATTTTTTTAAAATTAAAGGACAGGCTTTTATTAGTTGTTAATTTCATCAAAAACCTAGAATATATAATTTCATGTGATTCTATACGGTGGAAACAATTGTGCTCGTAACACTTATTGTAAGGGTAATAGTGGAATACTAATACAAATCATGGATGGTTATCCCTGTTCGCGGACGTTACACTCGGAATCCCATGTCAAACTATTTACCACTGTGACTTATGAAGAAACTTGCATGATCCCATTGAGAGTTCCTCAAGTTCCTTACGAATATCGCTCGTATACTTATAAGTAAACATATACAATTTAGTATAAACAATATACTTGCGCTTATTAAAAATTTATGGATAGACTTTCTTTAGCTTTAAATTGAATAAATAACCTAGAATATATTATTTCATGTGATACTATTTGGTTGAAACAATCGTGCTCATAACACTTATTGTAAGGGTAGTAATGGAATACAAAAACAAATGAAAGACGGTTAACCCATTTTGCGGACGAGACACTTGCAATCCCAAGTCAAACTCTTTATCACTGTAACTGATAAAGAACTGGCATGATCCCACAGGAAGTTCCAAATATTCGTTACGAATGACCCTGTTATACTAATAAGTAATCATATATAATTAATCTAGACAATATACTTGCATTTTTTTAAAATTGAAGGACAGGCTTTTATTAGATGTTAATTTCATCAAAAACCTAGAATATATAATTTCATGTGATTCTATACGGTGGAAACAATTGTGCTCATAACACTTATTGTAAGGGTAATAATGGAATACTAATACAAATGATGGACGGTTACCCCTGTTCGCGGACGTTACACTTGGAATCCCATGTCAAACAATTTACCACCGTAACTTATGAAGAAACTTGCATGATCCCATGGAGAGTTCCTCAAGTTCTTTACGAATATCGCTCGTATACTTATAAGTAAACATATACAATTTAGTCTAGACAATGTGATTGAGCTTATTAAAAATTTATGGATAGACTTTCTTTAGCTTTAAATTCAATAAATAAACTAGAATATATTATTTCATGTGATACTATGTGGTTGAAACAATCGTACCCATAACGCTTATTGTAAGGGTAGTAATGGAATACCAAAACAAATGACAGACAGTCAACCCACTTTGAGGACGAGACACATCCAATCCCAAGTCATACTCTTTATCACTGAAACTGATAAATAACTGGCATGATCCCACAGATAAACATTCGTTACGAATAACCCTCTTATACTAATAAGTAATCATATATAATTTAATCTAGACAATATACTTGTATTTTAAAAAAAATTGAAGGACAGGCCTTTATTAATTTCATCAAAAACCTAGAATATATAATTTCAAGTGATTCTATACGGTGGGAACAATTTTGCTCATAACACTTATTGTAAGGGTAATAGTGGAATACTAATAAAAATCATGGACGGTTACCCCTGTTCGCGGACGTTACACTTGGAATCCCATGTCGAACTATTTACCACTGTAACTTATGAAGAAACTTGCATGATCCCATTGAGAGTTCCTCAAGTTCTTTACGAATATCGCTCGTATACTTATAAGTAAACATATACAATTTAGCCTAGACAATGTACTTGCGCTCATTAAAAATTTATGGATAGACTTTCTTTAGCTTTAAATTGAATAAATAACCTAGAATATATTATTTCAAGTGATACTATATGGTTGAAACAATCGTGCTCATAACATTTATTGTAAGGGTAGTAATGGAATACAAAAACAAATGACAGACGGTTAACTCATTTTGCGGACGAGACACTTGCAATCCCAAGTCAAACTCTTTATCACTGTAACTGATAAAGAACTGGCATGATCCCACAGAGAGTTCCAAGTATTCGTTACGAATGACCCTCTTATACTAATAAGTAATCATATATACTTTAATCTAGACAATATACTTGCATTTTTTTAAAATTGAACACGCTTTTTTCAGATGTTAATGTCATCAAAAACCTAGAATATATAATTTCATGTGATTCTATACGGTGGAAACAATTGTGCTCATAACACTTATTGTAAGGGTAATAGTGGAATACTAATACAAATCATGGACGGTTACCCCTGTTCGCAGACGTTACACTCGGAATCCCATGTCAAACTATTTACCACTGTAACTTATGAAGAAACTTGCATGATCCCAATGAGAGTTCCTCAAGTTCTTTACGAATATCGCTCGTATACTTATAAGTAAACATATACAATTTAGTCTAGACAATGTACTTGCGCTTATTAAAAATTTATGGATAGACTTTCTTTAGCTTTAAATTGAATAAATAACCTAGAATATATTATTTCATGTGATACTATGTGGTTGAAACAATCGTGCTCATAACGCTTATTGTAAGGGTAGTAATGAAATACAAAAATGAATGACAGATGGTTAATCCATTTTGCGGACGAAACACTTGCAATCCCAAGACAAACTCTTTATCAATGTAACTGATAAAGAACTGGCATGATCTCACAGAGAGTTCCAAGTATTCGTTACGAATAACCCTGTTATACTAATAAGTAATCATATATACTTTAATCTTGACAATATACTTGCATTTTTTTTAAAACTGAAGGACACTCTTTTTTTAGATGTTAATGTCATCAAAAACCTAGAATATATAATTTCATGTGGTTCTATACGGTGGAAACAATTGTGCTCATAACACTTATTGTAAGGGTAATAGTGGAATACTAATACAAATCATGGACGGTTACCTCTGTTCGCGGACGTTACACTTGGAATCCCATGTCAAACTATTTACCACTGTAACTTATGAAGAAACTTGCATGATCCCAATGAGAGTTCCTCAAGTTCTTTACGAATATCGCTCGTATACTTATAAGTAAACATATACAATTTAGTCTAGACAATATACTTGCGCTTATTAAAAATTTATGGATAGACTTTCTTTATCTTTAAATTGAATAAATAACCTAGAATATATTATTTCATGTGATACTATGTGGTTGAAACAATCGTGCTCATAACACTTATTGTAAGGGTAGTAATGGAATACAAAAACAAATGACAGACGGTTAACCCATTTTGCGGACGAGGCACTTGCAATACCAAGTCAAATTCTTTATCACTGTAACTGATAAAGAACTGGCATGATCCCACAGAGGGTTCCAAATATTTGTTACGAATGACCCTCTTATACTAATAAGTAATCATATATAATTAATCTAGACAATATAATTGCATTTTTTTAAAATTGAAGGGCAGGCTTTTATTAGATGTTAATTTCATACAAAACCTAGAATATATAATTTCGTGTGATTCTATACGGTGGAAACAATTGTGCTCATAACACTTATTGTAAGGGTAATAGTGGAATACTAATACAAATCATGGACGGTTACCTCTGTTCGCGGACGTTACACTTGGAATCCCATGTCAAACTATTTACCACTGTAACTTATGAAGAAACTTGCATGATCCCATAGAGAGTTCCTCAAGTTCTTTACGAATATCGCTCGTATAATATATAAGTAAACATATACAATTTAGTCTAGACAATATACTTGCGCTTATTAAAAATTTATGGATAGACTTTCTTTATCTTTAAATTGAATAAATAACCTAGAATATATTATTTCATGTGATACTATGTGGTTTAAACAATCGTGCTCATAACACTTATTGTAAGGGTAGTAATGGAATACAAAAACAAATGACAGACGGTTAACCCATTTTGCGGACGAGGCACTTGCAATCCTAAGTCAAACTCTTTATCACTGTAACTGATAAAGAACTGGCATGATCCCACAGAGAGTTCCAAATATTCGTTATGAATGACCCTCTTATACTAATAAGTAATCATATATAATTAATCTAGACAATATAATTGCATTTTTGTAAAATTGAAGGACAGGCTTTTATTAGATGTTAATTTCATCAAAAACCTAGAATATATAATTTCATGTGATTCTATACGGTGGAAACAAATGTGCTCGTAACACTTATTGTAAGGGTAATAGTGGAATACTAATACAAATCATTAACGGTTACCCCTGTTCGCGGACGTTACACTCGGAATCCCATCTCAAACTATTTACCACTGTAACTTATGAAGAAACTTGCATGATCCCATTGAGAGTTCCTCAAGTTCTTTACGAATATCGCTCGTATACTTATAAGTAAACATATACAATTTAGCCTAGACAATGTACTTGCGCTCATTAAAAATTTATGGATAGACTTTCTTTAGCTTTAAATTGAATAAATAACCTAGAATATATTATTTCAAGTGATACTATATGGTTGAAACAATCATGCTCATAACACTTATTGTAAGGGTAGTAATGGAATACAAAAACAAATGACAGACGGTTAACCCATTTTGCGGACGAGACACTTGCAATCCCAAGTCAAACTCTTTATCACTGTAACTGATAGAGAACTGGCATGATCCCACAGAGAGTTCCAAGTATTCATTACGAATGACCCTCTTATATTAATAAGTAATCATATATACTTTAATCTAGACAATATACTTGCATTTTTTTAAAATTGAAGGACACGCTTTTTTCAGATGTTAATGTCATCAAAAACCTAGAATATATAATGTCATGTGATTCTATACGGTGGAAACAATTGTGCTCATAACACTTATTGTAAGGGTAATAGTGGAATACTAATACAAATCATGGACGGTTACCCCTGTTCGCAGACGTTACACTCGGAATCCCATGTCAAACTATTTACCACTGTAACTTATGAAGAAACTTGCATGATCCCAATGAGAGTTCCTCAAGTTCTTTACGAATATCGCTCGTATACTTATAAGTAAACATATACAATTTAGTCTAGACAATGTACTTGCGCTTATTAAAAATTTATAGATAGACTTTCTTTAGCTTTAAATTGAATAAATAACCTAGAATATATTATTTCATGTGATACTATGTGGTTGAAACAATCGTGCTCATAACACTTATTGTAAGGGTAGTAATGGAATACAAAAACAAATGACAGACGGTTAACCCATTTTGCGGACGAGGCACTTGCAATCCCAAGTCAAACTCTTTATCACTGTAACTGATAAAGAACTGGCGTGATCCCACATAGAGTTCCAAATATTCGTTACGAATGACCCTGTTATACTAATAAGTAATCATATATAATTAATCTAGACAATATAATTGCATTTTTTTAAAATTGAAGGACAGGAATTTATTAGATGTTAATTTCATCAAGAACCTAGAATATATAATTTCATGTGATTCTATACGGTGGAAACAATTGTGCTCATAACACTTATTGTAAGGGTAATAGTGGAATACTAATACAAATCTTGGATGGTTACCTCTGTTCGCGGACGTTACACTTGGAATACCATGTTAAACTATTTACCACTGTAACTTATGAAGAAACTTGCATGATCCCATAGAGAGTTCCTCAAGTTCTTTACGAGTATCGCTCGTATACTTATAAGTAAACATATACAATTTAGTCTAGACAATATACTTGCGCTTATTAAAAATTTATGGATAGACTTTCTTTATCTTTAAATTGAATAAATAACCTAGAATATATTATTTCATGTGATACTATGTGGTTGAAACAATCGTGCTCATAACACTTATTGTAAGGGTAGTAATGGAATACAAAAACAAATGACAGACGGTTAACCCATTTTGCGGACGAGGCACTTGCAATCCCAAGTCAAACTCTTTATCACTGTAACTGATAAAGAACTGGCATGATCCCACAGAGAGTTCCAAATATTCGTTACGAATGACCCTCTTATACTAATAAGTAATCATATATAATTAATCTAGACAATATAATTGCATTTTTTTAAAATTGAAGGACAGGCTTTTATTAGATGTTAATTTCATCAAAAACCTAGAATATATAATTTCATGTGATTCTATACGGTGGAAACAATTGTGCTCATAACACTTATTGTAAGGGTAATAGTGGAATACTAATACAAATCATGGACGGTTACCCCTGTTCGCGGACGATACACTCGGAATCCCATGTCAAACTATTTACCACTGTAACTTATGAAGAAACTTGCATGATCCCATTGAGAGTTCCTCAAGTTCTTTACGAATATCGCTCGTATACTTATAAGTAAACATATACAATTTAGTCTAGACAATATACTTGCGCTTATTAAAAATTTATGGATAGACTTTCTTTAGCTTTAAATTGAATAAATAACCTAGAATATATTATTTCATGTGATACTATGTGGTTGAAACAATCGTGCTCATAACACTTATTGTAAGGGTAGTAATGGAATACAAAAACAAATGACAGACGGTTAACCCATTTTGCGGACGAGGCACTTGCAATTCCAAGTCAAACTCTTTATCACTGTAACTGATAAAGAACTGGCATGATCCCACAGAGAGTTCCAAATATTCGTTACGAATGACCCTCTTATACAAATAAGTAATCATATATAATTAATCTAGACAATATAATTGCATTTTTTTAAAATTGAAGGACAGGCTTTTATTAGATGTTAATTTCATCAAAAACCTAAATATATAATTTCATGTGATTCTATACGGTGGAAACAATTGTGCTCATAACACTTATTGTAAGGGTAATAGTGGAATACTAATACAAATCATGGACGGTTACCCCTGTTCGCGGACGATACACTCGGAATCCCATGTCAAACTATTTACCACTGTAACTTATGAAGAAACTTGCATGATCCCATTGAGAGTTCCTCAAGTTCTTTACGAATATCGCTCGTATACTTATAAGTAAACATATACAATTTAGTCTAGACAATATACTTGCGCTTATTAAAAATTTATGGATAGACTTTCTTTAGCTTTAAATTGAATAAATAACCTAGAATATATTATTTCATGTGATACTATGTGGTTGAAACAATCGTGCTCATAACACTTATTGTAAGGGTAGTAATGGAATACAAAAACAAATGAAAGACGGTTAACCCATTTTGCGGACGAGACACTTGCAATCCCAAGTCAAACTCTTTATCACTGTAACTGATAAAGAACTGGCATGATCCCACAGGGAGTTCCAAATATTCGTTACGAATAACCCTGTTATACTAATAAGTAATCATATATAATTAATCTAGACAATATACTTGCATTTTTTTAAAATTGAAGGACAGGCTTTTATTAGATGTTAATTTCATCAAAAACCTAGAATATATAATTTCATGTGATTCTATACGGTGGAAACAATTGTGCTCATAACACTTATTGTAAGGGTAATAGTGGAATACTAATACAAATCATGGACGGTTACCCCTGTTCGCGGACGATACACTCGGAATCCCATGTCAAACTATTTACCACTGTAACTTATGAAGAAACTTGCATGATCCCATTGAGAGTTCCTCAAGTTCTTTACGAATATCGCTCGTATACTTATAAGTAAACATAAACAATTTAGTCTAGACAATATACTTGCGCTTATTAAAAATTTATGGATAGACTTTCTTTAGCTTTAAATTGAATAAATAACCTAGAATATATTATTTCATGTGATACTATGTGGTTGAAACAATCGTGCTCATAACACTTATTGTAAGGGTAGTAATGGAATACAAAAACAAATGACAGACGGTTAACCCATTTTGCGGACGAGGCACTTGCAATCCCAAGTCAAACTCTTTATCACTGTAACTGATAAAGAACTGGCATGATCCCACAGAGAGTTCCAAATATTCGTTACGAATGACCCTCTTATACAAATAAGTAATCATATATAATTAATCTAGACAATATAATTGCATTTTTTTAAAATTGAAGGACAGGCTTTTATTAGATGTTAATTTCATCAAAAACCTAAATATATAATTTCATGTGATTCTATACGGTGGAAACAATTGTGCTCATAACACTTATTGTAAGGGTAATAGTGGAATACTAATACAAATCATGGACGGTTACCCCTGTTCGCGGACGATACACTCGGAATCCCATGTCAAACTATTTACCACTGTAACTTATGAAGAAACTTGCACGATCCCATTGAGAGTTCCTCAAGTTCTTTACGAATATCGCTCGTATACTTATAAGTAAACATATACAATTTAGTCTAGACAATATACTTGCGCTTATTAAAAATATAATTAATCTAGACAATATACTTGCATTTTTTTAAAATTGAAGGACAGGCTTTTATTAGATGTTAATTTCATCAAAAACCTAGAATATATAATTTCATGTGATTCTATACGGTGGAAACAATTGTGCTCATAACACTTATTGTAAGGGTAATAATGGAATACTAATACAAATGATGGACGGTTACCCCTGTTCGCGAACGTTACACTTGGAATCCCATGTCAAACAATTTACCACCGTAACTTATGAAGAAACTTGCATGATCCCATAGAGAGTTCCTCAAGTTCTTTACGAATATCGCTCGTATACTTATAAGTAAACATATACAATTTAGTCTAGAGAATGTGATTGAGCTTATTAAAAATTTATGGATAGACTTTCTTTAGCTTTAAATTCAATAAATAAACTAGAATATATTATTTCATGTGATACTATGTGGTTGAAACAATCGTACCCATAACGCTTATTGTAAGGGTAGTAATGGAATACCAAAACAAATGACAGACAGTCAACCCACTTTGAGGACGAGACACATCCAATCCCAAGTCATACTCTTTATCACTGAAACTGATAAATAACTGGCATGATCCCACAGATAAACATTCGTTACGAATAACCCTCTTATACTAATAAGTAATCATATATAATTAATCTAGACAATATACTTGCGCTTATTAAAAATATAATTAATCTAGACAATATACTTGCATTTTTTAAAAATTGAAGGACAGGCTTTTATTAGATGTTAATTTCATCAAAAACCTAGAATATATAATTTCATGTGATTCTATACGGTGGAAACAATTGTGCTCATAACACTTATTGTAAGGGTAATAGTGGAATACTAATACAACCATGGACGGTTACCCCTGTTCGCGGACGTTACACTTGGAATCCCATGTCAAACTATTTACCACTATAACTTATGAAGAAATTTTCATGATCCCATAGAGAGTTCCACAAGTTCTTTATGAATATCGCTCATATACTTATAAGTAAGCATGTACAATTTAGTCTAGAATATGTACTTGAGCTTAATAAAATTTATGGATAGACTTTCATTAGCTTTAAATTCAATAAATAAACTAGAATATATTATTTCATGTGATACTATGTGGTTGAAACAATCGTGCTAATAATGCTTATTGTAAGGGTAGTACTGGAATACAAAAACAAATGACAGGCGGTTAACCCATTTTGCGGATGAGACACTTGCATTCCCAAGTCAAACTCTTTATCACTGTAACTGATAAAGATCTGGCATGATCCCCCAGAGAGTTCCAAATATTCATTACGAATAACCCTCTTATACTAATAAGTAATCATATATAATTTTATCTAGACAATATACTTGCATTTTTTATAAATTGAAGGACATGCTTTTATTAGATGTTAATTTCATCAAAAACCTAGAATATATAATTTCATGTGATTCTATACGGTGGAAACAATTGTGATCGTAACACTTATTGTAAGGGTAATAGTGGAATACTAATACAAATCATGGACGGTTACCCCTGTTCGCGGACGTTACACTCGGAATCCCATGTCAAACTATTTACCACTGTAACTTATGAAGAAACTTGCATGATCCCATTGAGAGTTCCTCAAGTTCTTTAGGAATATTGCTCGTATACTTATAAGTAAACATATACAATTTAGTCTAGACAATATACTTGCGCTTATTAAAAATTTATGGATAGACTTTCTTTAGCTTTAAATTGAATAAATAACCTAGAATATATTATTTCATGTGATACTATGTGGTTGAAACAATCGTGCTCATAACACTTATTGTAAGGGTAGTAATGGAATACAAAAACAAATGAAAGACGGTTAACCCATTTTGCGGACGAGACACTTGCAATCCCAAGTCAAACTCTTTATCACTGTAACTGATAAAGAACTGGCATGATCCCACAGGGAGTTCCAAATATTCGTTACGAATGACCCTGTTATACTAATAAGTAATCATATATAATTAATCTAGACAATATACTTGCATTTTTTTAAAATTGAAGGACAGTCTTTTATTAGATGTTAATTTCATCAAAAACCTAGAATATATAATTTCATGTGATTCTATACGGTGGAAACAATTGTGCTCATAACACTTATTGTAAGGGTAATAATGGAATACTAATACAAATGATGGACGGTTACCCCTGTTCGCGGACGTTACACTTGGAATCCCATGTCAAACAATTTACCACTGTAACTTATGAAGAAACTTGCATGATCCCATAGAGAGTTCCTTAAGTTCTTTACGAATATCACTCGTATACTTATAAGTAAACATATACAATTTAGTCTAGACAATGTGATTGAGCTTATTAAAAATTTATGGATAGACTTTCTTTAGCTTTAAATTCAATAAATAAACTAGAATATATTATTTCATGTGATGCTATGTGGTTGAAACAATCGTACCCATAACGCTTATTGTAAGGGTAGTAATGGAATACCAAAACAAATGACAGATAGTTAACCCACTTTGAGGACGAGACACATCCAATCCCAAGTCATACTCTTAATCACTGTAACTGATAAATAACTGGCATGATCCCACAGATAAACATTCGTTACGAATAACCCTCTTATACTAATAAGTAATCATATATAATTTAATCTAGACAATATATTTGCATTTTTTAAAAATTTGAAGGACAGGCCTTTATTAATTTCACCAAAAACCTAGAATATATAATTTCAAGTGATTTTATATGGTGGGAACAAATTTGCTCATAACACTTATTGTAAGGGTAATAGTGGAATACTAATACAACCATGGACGGTTACCCCTGTTCGCGGACGTTACACTTGGAATCCCATGTCAAACTATTTACCACTATAACTTATGAAGAAATTTTCATGATCCCATAGAGAGTTCCACAAGTTCTTTATGAATATCGCTCATATACTTATAAGTAAACATGTACAATTTAGTCTAGAATATGTACTTGAGCTTAATAAAATTTATGGATAGACTTTCATTAGCTTTAAATTCAATAAATAAACTAGAATATATTATTTCATGTGATACTATGTGGTTGAAACAATCGTGCTAATAATGCTTATTGTAAGGGTAGTACTGGAATACAAAAACAAATGACAGGCGGTTAACCCATTTTGCGGATGAGACACTTGCATTCCCAAGTCAAACTCTTTATCACTGTAACTGATAAAGATCTGGCATGATCCCCCTGAGAGTTCCAAATATTCGTTACGAATGACCCTCTTATACTAATAAGTAATCATATATAATTTTATCTAGACAATATACTTGCATTTTTTATAAATTGAAGGACAGGCTTTTATTAGATGTTAATTTCATCAAAAACCTAGAATATATAATTTCATGTGATTCTATACGGTGGAAACAATTGTGCTCGTAACACTTATTGTAAGGGTAATAGTGGAATACTAATACAAATCATGGACGGTTACCCCTGTTCGCGGACGTTACACTCGGAATCCCATGTCAAACTATTTACCACTGTAACTTATGAAGAAACTTGCATGATCCCATAGAGAGTTCCTCAAGTTCTTTACGAATATCGCTCGTATACTTATAAGTAAACATATACAATTTAGTCTAGACAATATACTTGCGCTTATTAAAAATTTATGGATAGACTTTCTTTATCTTTAAATTGAATAAATAACCTAGAATATATCATTTCATGTGATACTATGTGGTTGAAACAATCGTGCTCATAACACTTATTGTAAGGGTAGTAATGGAATACAAAAACAAATGACCGAAGGTTAACCCATTTTGCGGACGAGGCACTTGCAATCCCAAGTCAAACTCTTTATCACTGTAACTGATAAAGAACTGGCATGATCCCACAGGGAGTTCCAAATATTCGTTACGAATGACCCTCTTATACTAATAAGTAATCATATATAATTAATCTAGACAATATACTTGCATTTTTTTAAAATTGAAGGACAGTCTTTTATTAGATGTTAATTTCATCAAAAACCTAGAATATATAATTTCATGTGATTCTATACGGTGGAAACAATTGTGCTCATAACACTTATTGTAAGGGTAATAATGGAATACTAATACAAATGATGGACGGTTACCCCTGTTCGCGGACGTTACACTTGGAATCCCATGTCAAACAATTTACCACTGTAACTTATGAAGAAACTTGCATGATCCCATAGAGAGTTCCTCAAGTTCTTTACGAATATCACTCGTATACTTATAAGTAAACATATACAATTTAGTCTAGACAATGTGATTGAGCTTATTAAAAATTTATGGATAGACTTTCTTTAGCTTTAAATTCAATAAATAAACTAGAATATATTATTTCATGTGATACTATGTGGTTGAAACAATCGTACCCATAACGCTTATTGTAAGGGTAGTAATGGAATACCAAAACAAATGACAGACAGTTAACCCACTTTGAGGACGAGACACATCCAATTCCAAGTCATACTCTTTATCACTGTACCTGATAAATAACTGGCATGATCCCACAGGTAAACATTCGTTACGAATAACCCTCTTATACTAATAAGTAATCATATATAATTTAATCTAGACAATATACTTGCATTTTTTAAAAATTTGAAGGACAGGCCTTTATTAATTTCATCAAAAACCTAGAATATATAATTTCAAGTGATTCTATACGGTGGGAACAAATTTGCTCATAACACTTATTGTAAGGGTAATAGTGGAATACTAATACAAACCATGGACGGTTACCCCTGTTCGCGGACATTACACTTGGAATCCCATGTCAAACTATTTACCACTATAACTTATGAAGAAATTTTCATGATCCCATAGAGAGTTCTACAAGTTCTTTACGAATATCGCTCATATACTTATAAGTAAACATGTACAATTTAGTCTAGAATATGTACTTGAGCTTAATAAAATTTATGGATAGACTTTCATTAGCTTTAAATTCAATAAATAAACTAGAATATATTATTTCATGTGATACTATGTGGTTGAAACAATCGTGCTAATAATGCTTATTGTAAGGGTAGTACTGGAATACAAAAACAAATGACAGGCGGTTAACCCATTTTGCAGATGAGACACTTGCATTCCCAAGTCAAACTCTTTATCACTGTAACTGATAAAGATCTGGCATGATCCCCCTGAGAGTTCCAAATATTCGTTACGAATGACCCTCTTATACTAATAAGTAATCATATATAATTTTATCTAGACAATATACTTGCATTTTTTATAAATTGAAGGACATGCTTTTATTAGATGTTAATTTCATCAAAAACCTAGAATATATAATTTCATGTGATTCTATACGGTGGAAACAATTGTGCTCGTAACACTTATTGTAAGGGTAATAGTGGAATACTAATACAAATCATGGACGGTTACCCCTGTTCGCGGACGTTACACTCGGAATCCCATGTCAAACTATTTACCACTGTAACTTATGAAGAAACTTGCATGATCCCATTGAGAGTTCCTCAAGTTCTTTACGAATATCGCTCGTATACTTATAAGTAAACATATACAATTTAGTCTAGAATATGTACTTGCGCTTAATAGAATTTATGGATAGACTTTCTTTAGCTTTAAATTCAATAAATAAACTAGAATATATTATTTCATGTGATACTATGTGGTTGAAACAATCGTGTTTATAACGCTTATTGTAAGGGTAGCAATGGAATGCAAAATCAAATGACAAACGGTTAACCCATTTCGTGGATGAGACACTTGCATTCCCAAGTCAAACTCTCAATCATTGTAACTGATAAAGAACTGGCATGATCCCTCTGAGAGTTCCAAATATTCGGTACGATTGACCCTCTTATACTAATAAGTAATCAAATATAATTTTATCTAGACAATAAACTTGCATTTTTTATAAATTGAAGGACAGGCTTTTATTAGATGTTAATTTCATCAAAAACCTAGAATATATAATTTCATGTGATTCTATATGGTGGAAACAATTGTGCTCATAACACTTATTGTAAGGGTAATAGTGGAATACTAATACAAATCATGGAGGGTTACCCCTGTTCGCGGACGTTACACTTAGAATCCCATGTCAAACTATTTACCGCTATAACTTATGAAGAAACTTGCATGATCCCATTGAGAGTTCCACAAGTTCTTTATGAATATCGCTCGTATACTTATAAGTAAACATATAAAATTTAGTCTAGAATATATTCTTGCGCTTATTAAAAATTTATGGATAGACTTTCTTTAGCTTTGAATTTAATAAATAACCTAGAATATAATATTTCATGTGATACTATGTGGTTGAAACAATCTTGCTCATAACGCTTATTGTAAGGGTGGTAATGGAATACAAGCACAAATTAAAGACGGTTACCTATTTTGCGAACATGACACTTGCATTCCCAAGTCAAGCTCTTTATCACTGTAACGGATAAAGAACTGGCATGATCCCACAAAGAGTTCCAAATATTCGTTACGAATGACCCTCTTTTACTAATAAGTAATCATATATAATTTACTCTAGACTATATACTTGCATTTTAAAAAAAATGAAGGACAGGCTTTTATTAGATGTTAATTTCATCAAAAACCTAGAATATATAATTTCATGTGATTCTATACGGTGGAAACAATTGTGCTCATAACACTTATTGTAAGGGTAATAGTGGAATACTAATACAAATCATGGACGGTTACCCCTGTTCGCGGATGTTACACTTGGAATCCCATGTCAAACTATTTACCACTGTAACTTATGAAGAAACTTGCATGATCCCATAGATAGTTCCACAAGTTCTTTATGAATATCGCTCGTATACTTATAAGTAAACATATACAATTTAGTCTAGAATATGTACTTGCGGTTATTAAAAATTTATGGATAGACTTTCTTTAGCTTTAAATTTAATATATAACCTAGAATATATTATTTAAGGTGATACTATGCGGTTAAAACAATCGTGCTCATAACGGGTATTGTAAGGGTAGTAATGGAATACAAAAACAAATGACAGACGGTTAACCCATTTTTCGGGCGAGACACTTGTAATCCCAAGTCAAACTCTTTATCACTGTAACTGATAAAGAACTGGCATGATCCCACAGAGAGTTCCAAATATTCTCTACGAATGACCCTCTTATACTAATAAGTAATCATATATAATTTAATCTAGACAATATACTCGTATTTTTAAAAATTTGAAGGACGGGCTTTTATTAGATTTAAATTCATCAAAACCCTATAATATATAATATCATGTGATTCAATATGGTGGAAACAATTGTGCTCATAAAACTTATTGTAAGATAATAGTGGAATACTAATACTAATGATGGATGGTTACCCCTGTTCGCGGGCGTTACATTTGAAATCTATGTCAATCTATTTACCACTATAACTTATGAAGAAACTTGCATGAACCCATAGAGAGTTCCACAAGTTCTTTACTAATATCGCTCGTATACTTATAAGTAAACACATACAATTTAGTCTACAATATGTACTTGCGCTTAATAAAATTTATGGATAGACTTTCTTTAGCTTTAAATTTAATCAATAAACTAGAATATATTATTTCATGTGATACTATGTGGTTGAAACAATCGTGCTCATAACGTTTATTGTAAGGGTAGTAATGGAATACAAAAACAAATGACAGACGGTTAACCCATTTTGCGAATGAGACACTTGCATTCCCAAGTCAAACTCTTTATCACTGTAACTGATAAAGAACTGGCATGATCCCCCTGAGAGTTCCAAATATTCACTACGAATGACCCTCTTATACTAATAAGTAATCATATATAATTTAATCCAGACATTGTACTTGCATATTTTATAAATTGAAGGACAGGCTTTTATTAGATTTTAATTTCATCAAAAACCCAGAATATATAATTTCATGTGATTCTATACGGTGGAAACAATTGTGCTCATAACACTTATTGTAAGGGTAATAGTGGAATACTAATACAAATCATGGACGGTTACCCCTGTTCGCGGACGTAACACATGGAATCCCATGTCAAACTATTTACCACTGTAACTTATGAAGAAATTTGCATGATCCCATAGAGAGTTCCACATGTTCTTTACGAATATCGCTCGTATACTTATAAGTAAACATATACAATTTAGTCTAGAATAGGTACTTGCGCTTAATAAAATTTATGGATAGACTTTCTTTAGATTTAAATTGAATAAATAAACTAGAATATATTATTTCTTGTGATACTATGTGGTTGAAACAATCGTGACGCTTATTGTCAGGGTAGTAATGGAATACAAAATCAAATGACAGACGGTTAACCCATTTCGTGGATGAGACACTTGCATTCCCAAGTCAAACTCTTTATCACTGTAACTGATAAAACACTGGCATGATCCCCCTGAGATTTCCAAATATTCGTTACGAATGACCCTCTTATACTAATAAGTAATCATATATAATTTACTCTGGACTATATACTTGCCTTTTTAAAAAATTGAAGGACATGCTTTTATAAGATTTTAATTTCATCAAAAACTTAGAATATATAATTTCATGTGATTCTATACGGTGGTAACAATTGTGCTCATAACACTTATTGTAAGGGTAATAGTGGAATACTAATACAAATCATGGACGGTTACCCCTGTTCGCAGACGTTACACTTGGAATCCCATGTCAAACAATTTACCACTATAACTTATGAAGAAATTTGCATGATCCCATAGAGAGTTCCACAAGTTCTTTACGAATATCGTTCGTGTACTTATAAGTAAACATATAAAAATTTAGTCTACAATATGTACTTGTGCTTATTAAAAATTTACGGATAGACTTTCTTTAGCTTTGAATTTAATAAATAACCTAGAATATATTATTTGAGGTGATACTATGTGGTTAAAACAATCGTGCTCATAACGCTTATTGTAAGGGTAGGACTGGAATACAAAAACAAATGACAGACGGTTAACCGATATTGCGGACAAGACACTTGCAATCCCAAGTCAAACTCTTTATCACTGTAACTGATAAAGAACTGGCATGATCCCACAGAGAGTTCCAAATATTCTTTATGAATGACCCTCTTATACAAATATGTAATCGTATATAATTTACTCTAGACAATATACTCGCATTTTTAAAAAATTGAAGGACGTGCTTTTATTAGATTTAAATTTCATCAAAACCCTATAATATATAATTTCATGTGATTCAGTATGGTGGAAACAATTGTGCTCAAAAAACTTATTGTAAGGGTAATAGTGGAATACTAATACTAATGATGGACGGTTACCCCTGTTCGCGGGCGTTACATTTCAAATCCATGTCAACCTATTTATCACTTTAACTTATGAACAAACTTGCATGATCTCATAGAGAGTTCCACAAGTTCTTTACGAATATCACTCGTATACTTATAAGTAAACAAATACAATTTAGCCTAGACAATGTGCTTGCGCTAATTAAAATTTATGGAAGATTTTCTTTAGCTTTGAATTCAATAAATAAACTAGAATATATTATTTCATGTTATACTATGTGGTTGAAACAATTGTGCTTATAACTCTTATTGTAAGGGTAGTAATGGAATACAAAAACAAATGACAGTTGGTTAACCCATTTTGTGGACGAGACACTTGCAATCCCAAGTCAAACTCTTTATCACTGTAACAGATAAAGAACTGGCATGATCCCCCTGAGAGTTCCAAATATTCGTTAATAAGTAATCATATATAATTTAATCCAGACAATGTACTTGCATTTTTTATAAATTGAAGGACAGGCTTTTATTAGATGTTAATTTTGTCAAAAACCTAGAATATATAATTTCATTTGATTCTATACGATGGAACCAATTGTGCTCATAACACTTATTGTAAGGGTAATAGTGGAATACTAATATAAATCATGGACGGTTGCCCCTGTTCGCGGATGTTACACTTGGAATCCCATGTCAAACTATTTACCCCTGTAACTTATGAAGAAACTTGCTTGATCCCATAGATAGTTCCACAAGTTCTTTACGAATATCGCTCGTATACTTATAAGTAAACATATACAATTTAGTCTAGAATATGTACTTGCAGTTATTAAAAATTTATGGATAGACTTTCTTTAGCTTTAAATTTAATAAATAACCTAGAATATAATATTTCAAGTGATACTATGTGGTTAAAACAATCGTGCTCATAACGCTTATTGTAAGGGTAGGAATGGAATACAAAAACAAATGACAGACGGTTAACCCATTTTGCGGACGAGACACTTGCAATCCCAAGTCAAACTCTTTATCACTATAACTGATAAAGAACTGGCTTGATCCCACAGAGAGATCCAAATATTCTTTACGAATGACTCTCTTATACTAATAAGTAATTATATATATTTACTCTAGACAATATACTCGCATTTTTTAAAAATTGAAGGACGGGCTTTTATAAATTTAAATTTCATCAAAACCCTAGAATATATAATTTCTAGTGATTCAATATGGTGGAAACAATTGTGCTCATAACACTTATTGCAAGGGTAATAGTGGAATACTAATACAAATGATGGACTGTTACCCCTGTTCGCGGGCGTTACATTTGAAATCCCATGTCAAACTATTTATCACATTAACTTATGAAGAAACTTACATGATCCCATAGAGAGTTCCACAAGTTCTTACGAATATCGCTCATATACTTATAAGTAAACATATACAATTTAGCTTAGACAACGTGCTTGCGCTTATTAAAATTTATGTATAGACTTTCTTTAGCTTTAAATTCAACAAATAAACTATAATATATTATTTCATGTGATACTATGTGGTTGAAACAATCGTGCTCATAATGCTTCTTGTAAGGGTAGTAATGGAATACAAAAACAAATGACAGACGGTTAACCCATTTTGCGGATGAGACACTTGCAATCCCAAGTCAAACTCTTTATCACTATAACTGATAAAGAACTGGCTTGATCCCACAGAGAGATCCAAATATTCTTTACGAATGACTCTCTTATACTAATAAGTAATTATATATATTTACTCTAGACAATATACTCGCATTTTTTAAAAATTGAAGGACGGGCTTTTATAAATTTAAATTTCATCAAAACCCTAGAATATATAATTTCTAGTGATTCAATATGGTGGAAACAATTGTGCTCATAACACTTATTGCAAGGGTAATAGTGGAATACTAATACAAATGATGGACGGTTACCCCTGTTCGCGGGCGTTACATTTCAAATCCCATGTCAAACTATTTATCACATTAACTTATGAAGAAACTTACATGATCCCATAGAGAGTTCCACAAGTTCTTACGAATATCGCTCATATACTTATAAGTAAACATATACAATTTAGCTTAGACAACGTGCTTGCGCTTATTAAAATTTATGTATAGACTTTCTTTAGCTTTAAATTCAACAAATAAACTATAATATATTATTTCATGTGATACTATGTGGTTGAAACAATCGTGCTCATAATGCTTCTTGTAAGGGTAGTAATGGAATACAAAAACAAATGACAGACGGTTAACCCATTTTGCGGATGAGACACTTGCATTCCTAAGTCAAACTCGTTATCACTGTAACTGATAAAGAACTGGCATGATCCCCCTGAGAGTTCCAAATATTCGTTACGAATGACCCTCTTATACTTATAAGTAATCATATATAATTTAATGCAGACAATGTACTTGTTTTTTTATAAATTGAAGGACAGGATTTTATTAGATGTTAATTTCATCAAAAACCTAGAATATATAATTTCATGTGATTCTATACGGTGGAAAAAATTGTGCTCATAACACTTATTGTAAGGGTAATAGTGGAATACTAATACAAATCATGGACGGTTACCCCTGTTCGCGGACGTTACACTTGGAATCCCATGTCAAACTATTTACCACTATAACTTATGAAGAAACTTGCATGATCCCATAGAGAGTTCAACAAGTTCTTTACGAATATCGCCCGTCTAGAATATGTTCTTGCGCTTATTAAAAATTTATGGATAGACTTTCTTTAGCTTTGAATTTAATAAATAACCTAGAATATATTATTTCATGTGATACTATGTGGTTGAAACAATCATGCTCATAACGCTTATTGTACGGGTGGTAATGGAATACAAACACAAATTAAAAACGGTTACCCCATTTTGCGAACGTGACACGTGCATTCCCAAGTCAAGCTCTTTATCACTGTAACTGATAAAGAACTGGCATGATCCCACAAAGAGTTCCAAATATTCGTTACGAATGACTCTCTTATACTAATAAGTAATCATATATAATTTACTCTAGACTATATACTTGCATTTTTAAAAAATTTAAGGACAGCTTTTATTAGATTTTAATTTCATCAATAACCTAGAATATATAATTTCATGTGATTCTATACGGTGGAAACAATTGTGCTCATAACACTTATTGTAAGGGTAATAGTGGAATACTAATACATATCATGGACGGTTACCCCTGTTCGCGGACGTTACACTTGAAATCCCATGTCAAACTATTTACCACTGTAACTTATGAAGAAACTTGCATGATCCCATAGAGAGTTCCACAAGTTCTTTACGAATATCGCTCATATACTTATAAGTAAACATATACAATTTAGTCTAGAATATGTACTTGCGGTTATTAAAAATTTATGGATAGACTTTCTTTAGCTTTAAATTTAATAAATAACCTAGAATATATTATTTCAAGTGATACTATGTGGTTAAAACAATCGTGCTCATAACGCTTATTGTAAGGGTAGGAATGGAATACAAAAATAAATTACAGACGGTTAACCGATTTTGCGGACGAGACACTTGCAATCCAAGTCAAACTCTTTATCACTGTTACTGATAAAGAACTTGCATGATCCCACAGAGAGATCCAAATATTCTTTACGAATGACCCTCCTATACTAATAAGTAATTATATATATTTACTCTAGACAATAAACTCGCATTTTTTAAAAATTGAAGGACGGGCTTTTATTATATTTACACATCAAAACCCTAGAATATATAATTTCATGTTATTCAATATGGTGGAAACAGTTGTGCTCATAACACTTATTGTAAGGGTAATAACGGAATACTAATACAAATGATGGACGGTTACCCCCGTTCGCGGGCGTTACATTTGAAATCCCTTGTCAAACTATTTATCACATTAACTTATGAAGAAACTTGCATGATCCCATAGAGAGTTCCACAAGTTCTTTACGAATATCGCTCGTATACTTAAAAGTAAACATATACAATTTAGCTTAGACAACGTGCATGCGCTTATTAAAATTTATGTATAGACTCTCTTTAGCTTTAAATTCAATAAATAAACTAGAATATATTATTTCATGTGATACTATTTGGTTGAAACAATCGTGCACATAACGCTTATCGTAAGGGTAGTAATGGAATACAAAAACAAATGATAGATGGTTAAACCATTTTGCGGACGAGACACTTGCAATCCCAAGTCAAACTCTTTATCACTGTAACTGATAAAGAACTGGCTTGATCCCACAGAGAGATCCAAATATTCTTTACGAATGACCCTCTAATACTAATAAGTAATCATATATAATTTACTCTAGACAATATACTCACATTTTTAAAATATTGAAGGACGGGCTTTTATTAGATTTAAATTTCATCAAAACCCTATAATATATAATTTCATGTGATTCAATATGGTGGAAACAATTGTGCTCATAACACTTATTGTAAGGGTAATAGTGGAATACTAATACAAATGATGGACGGTTACCCCTGTTCGCGGGCGTTACATTTGAAATCCCATGTCAAACTATTTATCACATTAACTTATGAAGAAACTTACATGATCCCATAGAGAGTTCCACAAGTTCTTACGAATATCGCTCGTATACTTATAAGTAAACATATACAATTTAGCTTAGACAACGTGCTTGCGCTTATTAAAATTTATGTATAGACTTTCTTTAGCTTTAAATTCAATAAATAAACTAGAATATATTATTTCATGTGATACTATGTGGTTGAAACAATCGTGCTCATAACGCTTATTGTAAGGGTGGTAATGGAATACAAAAACAAATGACAGACGGTTAACCCATTTTGCGGATGAGACACTTGCATTCCCAAGTCAAACTCTTTATCACTGTAACTGATAAAGAACTGGCATGATCCCCCTAAGAGTTCCAAATATTCATTACGAATGACCCTCTTATACTAATAAGTAATCATACATAATTTAATCCAGACAATATACTTACATTTTTTTTATTAATTGAAGGACAGGCTTTTATTAGATGTTAATTTCATCAAAAACCTAGAATATATAATTTCATGTGATTCTATACGGTGGAAACAATTGTGCTCATAACACTTATTGTAAGGGTAATAGTGGAATACTAATACAAATCATGGACGGTTACCCCTGTTCGTGGACGTTACACTTGGAATCTCATGTCAAACTATTTACCACTATAACTTATGAAGAAACTTGCATGATCCCATAGAGAGTTCCACAAGTTCTTTACGAATATCGCTCGGATACTTATAAGTAAACATATACAATTTAGTCTAGAATATGTACTTGCGCTTATTAAAAATTTATGGATAGACTTTCTTTAGCTTTGAATTTAATAAATAACCAAGAATATATTATTTCATGTGATACTATCGGGTTGAAACAATCATGTTCATAACGCTTATTGTAAGGGTGGTATTGGAATACAAACACAAATTACAGACGGTTACCCCATTTTGCGAACGTGACACTTGCATTCCCAAGTCAAACTCTTTATCACTGTAACTGATAAAGAACTGGCATGATCCCACAGAGAGTTCCAAATATTCGTTAGGAATGACCCTCTTATACTAATAAGTAATCATATACAATTTACTCTAGACTATATACTTGCATTTTTTTTTAAATGGACAGGCTTTTATTAGATTTTAATTTCATCAAAAACCTAGAATATATAATTTCATGTGATTCTATACGGTGGAAACAATTGTGCTCATAACACTTATTGTAAGGGTAATAGTGGAATACTAATACAAATCATGGACGGTTACCCCTGTTCGCGGACGTTACACTTGGAATCCCATGTCAAACTATTTACCACTATAACTTATGAAGAAACTTACATGATCCCATAGAAAGTTCCACAAGTTCTTTACGAATATCGCTCGTATACTTATAAGTAAACATATACAATTTAGTCTAGAATATGTACTTGCGGTTATTAAACATTTATGGATAGACTTTCTTTAGCTTTGAATTTAATAAATAACCTAGAATATATTATTTCATGTGATACTATATGGTTGAAACAATCCTGCTCATAACGCTTATTGCAAGGGTGGTAATGAAATACAAACACAAATTACAGACCCTTACCCCATTTTGCGAATGTGACACTTGCATTCCCAAGTCAAACTCTTTATCACTGTAACTGATAAAGAACTGGCATGATCCCACAGAGAGTTCTAAATATTCGTTAGGAATGACCCTCTTATACTAATAAGTAATCATATATAATTTACTCTAGACTATATACTTGCATTTAAAAAAATTGAAGGATATGCTTTTATAAGATTTTAATTTCATCAAAAACCTAGAATATATAATTTGATGTGATTCTGTACGGTGGAAACAATTGTGCTCATAACACTTATTGTAAGGGTAGCAGTGGAATACTAATACAAATCATGGACGGTTACCCCTGTTCGCGGACATTACACTTGGAATCCCATGTCAAACTATTTACCACTGTAACTTATGAAGAAACTTGCATGATCCCATAGAGAGTTCCACAAGTTCTTTACGAATATCGCTCGTATACTTATAAGTAAACATATACAATTTAGCCTAGACAATGTGCTTGCGCTTATTAAAATTTATGGATAGACTTTCTTTAGCTTTGAATTCAATAAATAAACTAGAATATATTATTTCATGTGATACTATGTGGTTGAAACAATCGTGCTCATAACGCTTATTGTAAGGGTAGTAATGGAATACAAAAACAAATGACAGACGGTTAACCCATTTTGCGGATGAGACACTTGCAATCCCAAGTCAAACTCTTTATCACTGTAACTAATAAAGAACTGGCATGATCCCCCTGAGAGTTCCAAATATTCGTTACGAATGACCCTCTTATACCAATAAGTAATCATATATAATTTAATCCAGAAAAATATACTTGCATTTTTTAAAAATTGAAGGACATGCTTTTATTAGATGTTAATTTCATAAAAAACCTAGAATATATAATTACATGTGATTCTATATGGTGGAAAAAATTGTGCTCATAACACTTATTGTAAGAGTAATAGTGGAATACTAATACAAATCATGGACGGTTACCCCTGTTCGCAGACGTTACACTTGGAATCCCATGTCAAACTATTTACCACTATTACTTATCAAGAAACTTGCATGATCCCATAGAGAGTTCCACAAGTTCTTTACGAATATCGCTGGTATATTTATAAGTAAACATATATAATTTAGTCTAGAATATGTACTTGCGCTTATTAAACATTTATGGATAGACTTTCTTTAGCTTTGAATTTAATAAATAACCTAGAATATATTATTTCATGTGATACTATGCGGTTGAAACAATCATGCTCATAACGCTTATTGTGAGGGTGGTATTGAAATACAAACACAAATTACAGACGGTTACCCCATTTTTCGAACGTCACACTTGCATTCCCAAGTCAAACTCTTTATCACTGTAACTGATAAAGAACCGGCATGATCCGACAGAGAGTTTCAAATATTCGTTACGAATGACCCTCTTATACTAATAAGTAGTCATATATAATTTACTCTAGACTATATACTTGCATTTTTAAAAAATTGAAGGACAGGCTTTTATTAGATTTTAATTTCATCAAAAACCTAGAATATGTAATTTCATGTGATTCAATACGGTGGAAACAATTGTGCTCATAACACTTATTGTAAGGGTAATAGTCGAATACTAATACAAATTATGGAAGGTTACCCCTGTTCGCGGACGTAACACATGGAATCCCATGTCAAACTATTTACCACTGTACCTTATGAAGAAACTTGCATGATCCCATAGAGAGTTCCACAAGTTCTTTACGAATATCGCTCGTATACTTATAAGTAAACATATACAATTTAGTCGAGAATATGTACTTGCGCTTATTAAATATTTATGGATAGACTTTCTTTAGCTTTGAATTTAATAAATAACCTAGAAAATATTATTTCAAGTGATACTATGTGGTTAAAACAATCGTGCTCATAACGCTTATTGTAAGGGTAGGAATGGAATATAAAAAAAAATAACAGACGGTTAACCAATTTTGCGGATGAGACACTTGCAATCCCAAGTCAAACTCTTTATCACTGTAACTGATAAAGAACTGGCATAATTCCACAGAGAGTTCCAAATATTCTTTACGAATGACCCTCTTATACTAATAAGTAACTATATATAATTTACTCGAGACAATATACTCGCATTTTTAAAAAAATTGAAGGACGGGCTTTTAATAGATTTCAATTTCATCAAAACCCTAGAATATATAATTCCATGTGATTCAATATGGTGGAAACAATTGTGCTCATAACACTTATTGTAAGGGTAATAACTGAATACTAATACTGATGATGGACGGTTACCACTGTTCGCGGGTGTTACATTTGAAATCCCATGTCAAACTATTTATCACTTTAACTTATGAAGAAACTTGCATGATCCCATAGAGAGTGCCACAAGTTCTTTACGAATATCGATCGTATACTTATAAGTAAACATATACAATTTAGCCTAGACAATGTGCTTGCGCTTATTAAAATTAATGGATAGACTTTCTTTAGCTTTGAATTCAATAAATAAACTAGAATGTATTATTTCATGTGATACTATGTGGTTGAAACAATCGTGCTCATAACGCTTATTGTAAGGGTAGTAATGGATACAAAAACAAATGACAGACGGTTAACCCATTTTGCAGATGAGACACTTGCAATCCCAAGTCAAAGTATTTATCACTGTAACTGATCAAGAACTGCCATGATCCCACGGAGAGTTTCAAATATTTGTTACGAATGACCCTCTTATAATAATAAGTAATCATATATATAATTTACTCTAGACAATATACTTGCATTTTAAAAAATTGAAGGACAGGCTTTTATTAGACTTTAATTTCATCAAAACCCTAGAATATATAATTTCATGTGATTCTATATGGTGGAAACAATTGTGCTCATAACACTTATTGTAAGGGTAATAATGGAATACTAATACAAATGATGGACGGTTACCCCGGTTCACGGACGTTACACTTGGAATCCCATGTCAAACTATTTACCACTATAACTTATGAAAAACTGGCATGATCCCATAGAGAGTTCCACAAGTTCTTTACGAATATCGCTCATATACTTATAAGTAAACATATACAACTTAGTCTAGACAATGACCCACTTATACTAATAAGTAATCATATATAATTTACTCTAGACAATATACTCGCATTTTCAAAAAATTGAAGGACGGGCTTTTATTAGATTTAAATTTCATCAAAACCATAGAATATATAATTTCATGTGATTCTATATAGTGGAAACAATTGTGCTCATAACACTTATTATAAGGGTAATAATGGAATACTAATACAAATAATGGACGGTTACCCCTGTTCGAGGGAGTTACATTTGAAATCCCATGTCAAACTATTTATCACCTTAACTTATGAAGAAACTTGCATGATCCCATAGAGTGTTCCAGAAGTTCTTTACGAATATCGCTCGAATACTTATAAGTTAACATATACAATTTAGTCTACACAATGTGCTTGCGCTTATTAAAAATTTATGGATAGACTTTCTTTAGCTTTAAATTCAATAAATAAACTATAATATACTATTTCATGTGATACTATGTGGTTGAAACAATCGTGCTGATAACGCATATTTTAAGGGTAGTAATGGATTACAAAAACAAAGGACAGATGGTTAACCCATTTTGCGGACGAGACACTTGCAATCCCAAGTCAAACTCTTTATCACCGTAACAGATAAAGAACTGGCATGATCCCACAGAGAGTTCCAAATATTCGTTATGAATGACCCTCTTATACTAATAAGCAATCATATATAATTTAATCTTGACAATATACTTGCAATTTTTTAAAATTGAAGGACATGCTTTTATTAGATGTTAATTTCATCAAAAACATAGAATATATAATTTCATGTGATTCTATACGGTGGAAACAATTGTGCTCAAACACTTATTGTAAGGGTAACAGTGGAAAACTAATACAAATCATGAACGGTTACCCCTATTCGTGGACGTAACACTTGGAATCCCATGTCAAACTATTTACCATTGTACCTTATGAAGAAACTTGCATGATCCCATATAGAGTTCCACAAGTTCTTTACAAATATCGCTCGTATACTTATAAGTAAACATATACAATTTAGTCTAGAATATGTACTTGCTCTTATTAAAAGTTTATGGATAGACTTTCTTTAGCTTTGAATTTAATAAATAACCTAGAATATATTATTTCATGTGATACTATGTGGTTGAAGCAATCGTGCTCATGACGCTTATTGTAAGGGTGGTAATGGAATACAAACACAAATTCCAGATGGTTACCCAATTTTGCGAACGTGACAATTGCATTCCCAAGTCAAACTATTTATCACTATAACTGATAAAGAACTGGCATGATCCCACAGAGAGTTCCAAATATTCGTTACGAATGACCCTGTTATACTAATAAGCAATCATATATAATTTAATCTTGACAATATACTTGCAATTTTTTAAAATTGAAGGACAGGCTTTTATTAGATGTTAATTTCATCAAAAACCTAGAATATATAATTTCATGTGATTCTATACGGTGGAAACAATTGTGCTCATAACACTTATTGTAAGGGTAATAGTGGAATACTAATACAAATCATGGACGGTTACCCCTGTTCGCGGACGTTACACTTGGAATCCCATGTCAAACTATTTACCACTATAACTTATGAAGAAACTTGCATGATCGCATAGAGAGTTCCATGAGTTCTTTGCGACTATCGCTCGTATACTTATAAGTAAACATATACAATTTAGTCTAGAATATGTAGTTGCGCTTATTAAAAATTTATGGATATACTTTCTTTAGCTTTAAATTTAATAAATAACCTAGAATATATTATTTCAGGTGATACTCTGAGGTTAAAACAATCGTGCTCATAACTCTTATTGTAAGGGTAGGAATGGAATACAAAAACAAATGACAGACTGTTAACCCATTTTGCGGACGAGACACTTGCAATCCCAAGTCAAACTCTTTATCACTGTAACTGAAAAAGAACTGGCATGATCCCCCAGAGAGTTCCAAATATTCGTTACTAATGACCCTCTTATACTAATAAGTAATCATATATAATTTACTCTAGAGAATAAACTTGCATTTTTTTTAAATTGAAGGACTGGCTTTTATTAGATTTTAATTTCATCAAAACCCTAGAATATATAATTTTATGTGATTCTATATGGTGGAAACAATTGTGCTCATAACACTTATTGTAAGGGTAATAATGGAATACTAATACAAGGCTTGAACTACGTGTGATTTACACACACTGACAGTGCGACTTGCTCTCACGCTTGTGTCTCCGTCCCCAATCACCTCCGGCGCCGCCAACATGGCGGAGCCACCGCCTCCGCTGCTCTCTTTTGCCCAGGCCGTTAACCAAGAATTTTGTGAAGCTCTCAACATTTCACCCCCAAATCCTCACGAAGCTCACAACGTGCCCTTCGTCCCAAAACCATCTATCGATCATCTAGGCGAACCGGGTCTCCATTTCTCTGAGGAGGAGTGTCTCCGATTAGAGGCTCCACTCAAATGGACCTTGATTGGTAAATTCTCACGCAGCCCTCCTCAACTGGAGAAACTCCGAAAAGACTTCCACACAGCCGAATTCAAGGGCCAAAACAATATCACTCTGCTGGACAACAAACAGGTTTTGATATCCTTTTCCCTTGCTGATGATTACTACCATTTTTGGTTGCATAAAATCTGGAACTTCGGTTCATACTCTATCCGAATCACGAAATGGGTTCCCAATTTCAATCCTAACGCAGATTCCCCTATTGTACCAATTTGGGTCTCCCTGTATGGTCTGCCTCAACAATTTTTTGATTTCAATGTCCTTATGTCCATAGGAAACATCATTGGAACCCCAATTAGGGTGGATAGAGCCTCTCTTAATAGGACTAGACCACATGTAGCTAGGATTTGTGTTGAACTGGACGTCACTAAACCTAGGATGGAAAGAAGTTGGCTAAGTTTCAGAGATATGGGATTCTGGCAATACCTAGAATATGAAGGAAATTCTTACTATTGTTCTAATTGCCTCAAACTCGGCCACCTAGATACAGCTTGCAGGTCTGAAAAGAACTCTTCCAGATTCATCCCATGGAAGCCCCAAGGCAGCTCCTCAAAGGAAGGTAACAAATCCATTTCCATAGATAAACAGGGCAGGCTCAAAGGTAAAGGAAATGGTACCTCTTCCAAAGCTATTTATGTCCCTAAGACACATTTTATTCAAAAGAATACCTCTAACATTAAGGCCCAGCAGCTACCTCAAGTACCTGACTCCAAGTTAGGAAACTCTCAGGGAAATAAAGACTCAAGTTCTGAAGTATTGATCCTTGGACAAGGATCACAGGTTCCCTCTAACTCCCTTGAGAATGATAATGTGATTCTATCTTCTAAAAAACATCTGTCTGGGTTTGTCACTACGTTATGCTTAAATCAGCTGGACACTAGTGAAATAAACCATTCAAAACATCCTGAACCTACTGGCCTCAAACCCAGGTCCCCCAAACCGAGCTCTGGCAATATTACCCCTACCATAAACCAACTCTCCAAGGAAAGAATCACAGTCACACTTCCAGAAAATCCCCATCACCAAAATCACTCAACTGATCCAACCACTCTCAAGAATGATCCTACAAAGGGAACTGATTCCGGTCCCATACACCCCATTGAAAGCTCAACTAAACAACTTGCAATCCAACCCCCTAAAAATGACTCTAGTTATATAGAGATAAATGGTGATGTCTCTCCCTTCCGGCCACCTGACTGGAAACCCCATAAACCCCTGGACTAGATTAACACAGAGATTTCAATTAAACAAAAGGAAAACCTATTGGAACATGCCAATCTAAACTTCGAACAAATTAAGGCAAACCTACTTAATGATCTGCTAAGACTAACAAACATCCTAAAACTTAACCATCCTCAATCAGAACATAAACAGAGAAAATACACCAAAAAAAACTACTCCTCCACTCCAAAAATGGTTTTCACCCGTTCCTCATTGAACCTCTCCAAAGTTTATCTATGAATAGTATGAATATATGTGCATGGAATATTCGAGGAATAGGTAATAAACCCACTCAATCCCGTCTTAAAAATATTAAAAGGCGTAACTCTATCAAACTCTGCGCTCTAATAGAACCCATGCTAAACTCAGACCAAATCCAAAACATCTCCAGAGAAATTGGCTTCAGCGACTCCTACGTAAACCCTATCAACAAAATTTGGCTAATGTGGGATGCAGAAACTACACTAGACATTCTTAAGGTGGAAGATCAGTTGATTATTGTGATTATTAAATCCCCCACTCTGTCGGCAGACTGCAAGATAGGCTTTGTCTACGCAAAGCACTCAATCCATGAAAGGAATCAACTCTGGAAAGATCTAGAATCTATGAAACAGGAACCACTATGTTTAATAAGCAACTTTAATGTAATCACAAAAAATGAAGAATACATAGGGTACTCTACTCCTAATCAAAACAGTATAAGGAACTTTAATAACTTCCTTTATGACCAAAACTTCTCAGAAATTCCAACCTCGGGTAGCCTTTTCACCTGGACAGGGATGAGAACTAGGGGAAGGGTCTGGAAACGGCTAGATAGAGGAATCTCAAATTCTCTTTGGTGGTCAAACTTCCCCAGTTCCAATATTAAAACCTTATCCAGAGAGGGGTCAGACCACACCCCCTTACTGCTATTTGTCTCTGAAATCACCCCCAAAACTGCCCCAAAACCATTTAAATTTCAAGAATGTTGGGTTACTCACCCCTCTTTCATGAAGCTAGTGGAAGATGTTTGGAACTCTCACACAAGCCACAAAGGGATGAAAAGGCTAGTTTTCAAACTTAAAAATCTAAAACAGTCACTTAAAAGCTGGAACAAAGAGGTATTTGGCAATGTTTTTAACATTGTAAAGTTCAGTGAGGACCTGGTGTTCAATGCTGAAAGAGATTTACAACTCCATGAATCCATTGAAAACCAACAAGCCTTAAATTTCGCTAACGTGAAACTGAGAATGGCACTCAATAACCAGAAACTTATTTAAAGCAGATATCAAGAATTAAATGGATGAAAGAAGGTGATGCGAACTCCAAATTCTTCCATCATTCAATCCAATCCAAACATAAAAAACAAACTATCTCTCTTATCAAATCAAGTGAAGGAACCTGGTTGAATTCTATTGAAGATATTGAGAAAGAAGCAATCAGCTTCTTCTCCAACCTTCTCACTGATGAACCATCAGATCCAACAGGAATTAATAACTCATGGCTAATAGAGAACATTCCGACAGTAGTAACAAATGAAATGAACTTGAACCTACTCAAACAAATCAGTATGGAAGAGCTTACTAACATAGCTACTTGTATGAACGCCCATTCAGCGCCAGGCCCGGATGGGTTCTCTGGTTTCTTCTTCCAGAAGTGCTGGAATATTATAAAAATCGATGTCCTGCTAGCAGTGGAAGATTTCTTTGCTGGGACAGATATTCCCAAAGCCATATCATCAACCCAACTCATTTTAATACCCAAAAAAGATGTATGTTCCTCCTTCCGAGACTACAGACCCATTAGCCTATGTAATTTCTCAAATAAAATCTTCTCAAAAATACTCTCAACGAGACTCAAGGTCTACCTCAATTCGTTCATCAGTCCGGAACAATCTGCTTTCATTTCTGGAAGAGAAATAGCAGATAATGTTCTGCTCATGCAAGAATTCACCAACCACCTACACTCGAAAACCAAAGGAACCAATATGATAATCAAACTGGATATGATGAAAGCCTTCAATAGAGTCTCATGGCCTTTTTTAACTAAGGTCCTTCTCAAACAAGGTTTTTCCAGTATGTTTGTCGAGCTAATTATGAGGAACATCCGGTCTGCGTACTTCTCTCTACTCATCAATGGAAAAACTGTAGGTTTCTTCCCTGCATCCAGGGGTATAAAGCAAGGGGATCCACTATCCCCCCCTGCTTTTCATTCTTATGGCTGAAGCCTTCTCACATAACCTAAAATTTTTATACCAGTTCAGAAACATTCAGCCATACAAGCTTCCACGGGGGATGATAACCTCTTTGCACCTGTCCTATGCTGATGACACAGCAATTCTTCTAAAATATTCCAAACGGGGACTACACACGATAATGAGCTTCCTAAAATCTTTCGAATTAGCCTCTGGACAGAAGGTTAATTTTGAGAAATCAACATTCTATTTATCAAAAAACACTCCGAACAGAATCATCTCCTCGATCAAAAGAGAATCCACCATGATGGAAGGATCCATTCCCTTCAAATACTTGGGGTGCCCCATTTTCACAGGTAGAGCAAAAAACTCAATCTTCCAAGGCATGTTACAGTCTGTGCAAAACAAAATTAACCTTTCACACAATAAGACTCTTTCTCCTGCAGGAAGGACAACCATTAATCAAACATGTTCTGTCTTCTATGCAAATACATCTCATAATAGTTTTAAAACCAACCACACATATCATCATCCAAATTCATAAGGCTCTAGCTCAGTTTTTTGGCAAAATAAATCAGACACCTCACAGAAAAATAGATCATGGAGGTCATATCCTAACCTGTGTTATCCTACAGCAGAAAAAGGCATCAACTTCAAAAACCTAAACACACTGACAAAAGCCTTTGCCCTAAAGCTGTGGTGGAAACTACAAACAGGGAAGTTGCTATGGGCTAAAACCATGTGGTCAATGACTGACACACATAAAACCTCCAGAACCTGGAAACGAATCAAGGAGATTAATCACACAGCGCTTAGCAACACCAAAACCATCCTAGGATCTGGACGGGTTTCTTTTTGGAGCTCAAACTGGACCTCTATGGGTCCACTAACTGATCATTTAACTGATCCCTCAGACCCCCCATCTCACGACCTAACAGTGGCTGAATTTCTACAAAATAAGCCATTCTACTCTGCCCAGCTAAGGAATCATCTACCAGACCAAATCTTACAAAACCTGGACCTAGTCTACTCTCTATCCCCAGGTTATGAAAACTCCCTAATCTAGAAACCAAGCAACTCAGGAATCTTCTCCGTTAAATCAGCTTATGAGCTGCTCCGATCCAAGAAAATGATAATTCCATCCTACTCCCATCTTTGGTCTAAATTACTACCGAGGAAGCTCAGTATATTTAATTGGAAACTTTTAAATAGACTTGTTGCTTTTCCAGATGTCCTAGAGGACTTCCATTTCCAACTTCCCTCACAATGCTGCTTCTGTTTTACTGAATCCGAAACAATTCACCACTGTTTCAACTCTTGCATAAAAGTAGACCAGATCTGGAGAAGAGTGAATTCTACTTTCAACTTGCCAAATAGCTCTTTCGAACTTCTTTGGGATAGAATCTACTTCTATTGGAATGTAACCTCCACTACTGGCCCATCCGTAAAATTGATCTGTATCATACCTTGTGTCGTGAACTGGTACCTGTGGTGTGCCAGATGCTCATATTTATTCGAGGGTACAAAGCCAAACATACAGATCATTTTCAAACGAATTCTTTATCACTTCAATGACACCCTCCTGGCTTTCAAACTAGATTGCAAATGGGATATCTCTAATACACTGAAGATGCTGTACCACAAACCAGTGAAACATAGATCTATCAGAATCATTAAATGGCTACTGCCTCATAATTACAAACTAAATATTGATGGCTCATTCACTAACAATGGGACTGCGGGCATTGGATGTATAATCAGGAACCATTCTGGTCATGTAATAGTTGCTTTGTCAAAATCCATTCCAGCTGAAACTGTTTTGCAGGCCGAAACCATAGCACTGCTGCATGGTATTCAACTCGCCCGTGACAGAGGGATCACTGTCATTGACATAGAAACTGACTCAAGAGTCCTGCTCGGGATGCTCCAACAACAATTTAAGATACCATGGAAGATTTTGCCAATGATCAGAGCAATTTGGAATCTTCTCAAAGGAATGAACTACTCAATGCATCACGCTTTCAAAGAAGCTAATGGCGCTGCAGACTCCCTCACAAAACTAGCCAGCTCCAAACAGGTAAACAATCTTTTCGGTTCGATAGATTTGCCCAACTTAGTGTCTGCACATGTCAAGCTTGATGCCGAAGGAACTCCTCATGTTAGGTTAATGTAATCAATTAATCATGTAACTTTAGGCCACGAACTTTTCTCTGGTGATCTTCAGGTTAGCAATAGAATTATGTTTAGATTATAAGATCATCAGATGAATCCCCAGAGGTACGGTATTAAGCCCCCCTCTTTCTTTGTATCCTTCTTTTATTTAATAAATGGGTAGGGGTCTGCCAAACCCCCCACCATCAAAGGTGGATTTATTTTTTAAAAAATGGAATACTAATACAAATGATGGACAGTTTACCCCGTGTCACGGATGTTACACTTGGAATCCCATGTCAAACTATTTATCATTGTAACTTATGAAGAAACTTGCATGGTACCATAGAGAGTTCCACAAGTTCTTTACGAATATCGCTCGTACACTTATAAGTAAACATATACAATTTATGGATAGACTTTCTTTATCTTTAAATTTAATAAATAACCTAGAATATATTATTTCATGTGATACTATGTGGTTGAAACAATCGTGCTCATAAAGCTTATTGTAAGGGTAGAAATGGAATAAAAAAACAAATGACAGACGGTTAACCCATTTTGCGGACGAGACACTTGCAATCCCAAGTCAAACTAATTATCACTGTAACTGATCAAGAACTGGCATGATCCCACAGAGAGTTTCAAATATTTATTACGAATGACCCTCTTATAATAATAAGTAATCATATATAATTTACTCTAGACAATATACTTGCATTTTAAAAAAATTGAAGGACAGGCTTTTATTAGACTTTAATTTCATCAAAACCCTAGAATATATAATTTCATGTGATTCTATATGGTGGAAACAATTGTGCTCATAACACTTATTGTAAGGGTAATAATGGAATACTAATAAAAATGATGGACGGTTACCCCTGTTTGCGGACGTTACACTTGGAATCCCATGTCAAACTATTTATCACTGTAACTTATGAAGAAACTTGCATGATCCCATAGAGAGTTCCACAAGTTCTCTACGAATAACGCTCATATACTTATAAGTAATCATATATAATTTAGTCTAGACAATGTACTTGCGCTTATTAAACATTTATGGATAGACATTCCTTAGCTTTAATTTTAATAAATAACCTAGAATATATAATTTCATGTGATTCTATGTGGTTGAAACTGTAATGCTCATAACGCTTATTGAAAGGGTGGTAATGGAATACAAACACAAATTACAGACGGTTACCCCATTTCGCGGACGTGACACTTGCAATCCCAAGTCAAACTCTTTATCACTGTAAAAAATAAAGAAACTGGCATGATCCAACAGAGAGTTCCAAATATTCGTTATGAATGACTCTCTTGTACTAATAAGTAATCATATACAATTTACATTAGACCATGTATTTGAGCTTTTTAAAACATTGATGGACAGACTTTCTTCAGTTTTTAATTTAATAAAAAACCTAGAATATATAATTTCAAGTGATTCAATGTTATGGAAACTATCATGCTCGTAACGCTTATTGTATGGGTAATAATGAAATACCAACAAAATTGATGGACGGTTCCCCCGATTCGCGGACCTTGCATATGCAATCCAAAGTCAAAGTCTTTATCACCGTAACTGATAAATAATTTGGCATGATCCCATAGAGAGTTCCACGAGTTCTTTACAAATGAATGTCGTATACTTAAAAGTAATCACATATAATTTACTCTAAACAATATACTTGCGTTTTTAAAAAATTGATGGAATGACTTTCATTAGCTTTTAATTTCATCAAAAACCTAGAATATATAATTTCATGTGATTCTATGTGGTGGAAACAATTGTGCTCATGACACTTATTATAAGGGTAATAATGGAATACAAATACAAATGATTGACGGTTACCCCGGTTCACGGACGTTACACTTGGAATCCCATGTAAAACTATTTATCACTGTAACTTATGAAGAAACTTGCATTACCCCATAGAGAGTTCCACAAGTTCTTTACGAATATCGCTCGTATACTTATAAGTAATCATATACAATTTAGTCTAGACAATGTACTTGCGCTTATTAAAAATTTATGGATAGACATTCTTTAGCTTTAAATTTAATAAATAACCTAGAATATATTATTTCATGTGATACAATATGGGTGAAACAATCGTGCTCATAACGCTTATTGTAAGGGTCGTAATGGAATACAAAAACAAATGACAGATGGTTAACCCATTTTGTGGACGTGACATTTGCAATCCCAGGTCAAACTCTTTATCACTGTAACTGATAAAGAAACTGGCATGATCCAACAGAGAGTTCCAAATATTCGTTATGAATGACCCTCTTGTACTAATAAGTAATCATATACATTTTACATTAGACCGTTCATTTGAGCTTTTTTTAACATTGATGGACAGACTTTCTTTAGTTTTTAATTTCATCAATAACCTAGAATATATAATTTCATGTGATTCAATGTTATGGAAACAATCATGCTCGTAACGGTTATTGTATGGGTAATAATGAAATACTAACAAAATTGATGGACGGTTCCCCCGATTCGCGGACCTTGCATATGCAATCCAAAGTCAAATTCTTTATCACCGTAACAGATAAATAATTTGGCATGACCCCATAGAGAGTTCCACAAGTTCTTTACAAATTACTGTCGTATACTTAAAAGTAATCATGTATAATTTACTCTAGACAATATACTTGCGTTTTAAAAAAAATTGATGGAAAGGCTTTCATTAGCTTTTAATTTCATCAAAAACCTTGAATATATAATTTCATGTGATTCTATGTGGTGGAAACAATTGTGCTCATAACACTTATTGTAAGTGTAATAATGGAATACCAATACAAATGATGGACAATTACCCCGGTTCACGGATGTTACACTTGGAATCCCATGTCAAACTATTTATCACTGTAACTTATGAAGAAACTTGCATGACCCCATAGAGAGTTCCACAAGTTCTCTACGAATAACGCTTGTATACTTATAAGTAATCACATACAATTTAGTCTAGACAATGTACTTGCGCTTATTAAACATTTATGGACAGAAATTCCTTAGCTTTAAATTTCATAAATAACCTAAAATATCTAATTTCATGTGATTCTATGTGGTTGAACCTATCGTGCTCATAACGCTTATTGAAAGGGTGGTAATGGAATAAAAATATAAATTACAGACGGTTACCCCATTTCGAGGATGTGACACTTGCAATCCCAAGTCAAACTCTTTATCATTGTAACTGATAAAGAAACTGGCATGATCCAACAGAGAGTTCCAAATATTCGTTATGAATGACCCTCTTGTACTAATAAGTAATCATATAAAATTTAAATTAGACCATGTATTTGAGCTTTTTAAAACATTGATGGACAGATTTCTTTAGCTTTAAATTTAATAAATAACCTAGAATATATTATTTCATGTGATACAATGTGGTTGAAACAATCGTGCTCATAACGCTCATTGTAAGGGTAGTAATGGAATACAAAAACAAATGACAGACAGTTAACCCATTTTGCGGACGAGACAATTGCAATCCCAAGTCAAACTCTTTATCCCTGTAACTGATAAACGACTGGCATGATCCCACAGAGAGTTCCAAATATTCATTACGAATGACCCTCTTATACTAATAAGTAATCATATATAATTTACTCTAGACAATATACTTGCATTTTTAAAAAAATTGAAGGACAAGCTTTTATTAGATTTTAATTTCATCAAAAACCTAGAATATATAATTTCATGTGATTCTATATGGTGGAAACAATTGTGCTCATAACACTTATTGTAAGGGTAATAATGGAATACTAATACAAATGATGGACGGTTACCCCTGTTCGCGGACGTTACACTTGGAATCCCATGTCAAACTATTTATCACTGTAACTTATAACGAAACTTGCATGATCCCATAGAGAGTTCCACAAGTTCTCTACGAATAACGCTTTTATACTTATAAGAAACCATATACAATTTAGTCTAGACAATGTACTTGCGCTTATTAAACATTTATGGATAGACATTCCTTAGCTTTAAATTTAATAAATAACCTAGAATATATAATTTCATGTGAATCTATGTGGTTGAAACTATCGTGCTTATAACGCTTATTGAAAGGGCGGTAATGGAATACAAACACAAATCACAGACGGTTACCCCATTTCGTGGACGTGACACTTGCAATCCCAAGTCAAGCTCTTTATAACTGTAACTAATAGAGAAACTGGCATGATCCAACAGAGAGTTCCAAATATTTGTTATTAATGACCCTCTTGTACTAATAAGTAATCATAAACAATTTACATTAGACCATGTATTTGAGCTTTTTAAAAATTTGATGGACAGACTTTCTTTTGTTTTTAATTTAATAAAAAACCTAGAATATACAGTTTCAAGTGATTCAATGTTATGGAAACTATCATTCTCAAAACGCTTATTGTATGGTTAATAATGAAATACTAACCAAATTGATGGACGGTTCCCCCGATTCGCGGACCTTGCATATGCAATCCAAAGTCAAACTCTTTATCATGATAACTGATATATAATTTGGCATGACCCCATAGAGAGTTCCCCGAGTTCTTTACAAATGACTGTCGTACACTTAAAAGTAATCATATATAATTTACTCTTGTGTACTCTTGTGTCGTACACTTGTGTTTTAAAAAAATTGATGGAAAGACTTTCTTTAGCTTTTAATTTCATCAAAAACCTAGAATATATAATTTCATGTGATTCTATGTGCTGGAAACAATTGTGCTCATAACACTTATTGTAAGGGTAATAATGGAATACTAATACAAATTATGGATGGTTATCCCGGTTCATGAACGTTACACTTGGAATCCCATATCAAACTATTTATCACGGTAACTTATGAAGAAACTTGCATGATCCCATAGAGATTTCCACAAGTTCTTTACGAATAACGCTCATATACTTATAAGTAATCATATACAATTTAGTCTAGACAATGTACTTGCTTTATTAACCATTTATGGGCCGACTTTCTTTAGCTTTAATTTTAATAAATAACCTAGAATATTTAATTTCATGTGATTCTATGTGGTTGAAACCATCGTGCTCATAACGTTTATTGAAAGGGTGGTAATGGAATACAAACACAAATTACAGACGGTTACCCCATTTCGCGGACGTGACGCTTGCAATCCCAAGTTAAACTCTTTATCACTATAACTGATAAAGAAACTGGCATGATCCAACATAGAGTTCCAAATATTCGTTACGAATGGCCCTCTTGTACTATTAATTAATCATATACAATATACACTAGACCATGTATTTGAGCTTTTTTAAAAATTGATGGACAGAATTTCTTTAGTTTTTAATTTAATAAAAAACCTAGAATATATAATTTCATGTGATTCAATGTTATGGAAACTATCATGCTCGTAACGCTTATTGTATGGGTAATAATGAATTACTAACAAAATATATGGACGGTTCCCCCGATTCGCGGACCTTGCATATGCAATCCAAAGTCAAACTCTTTATCACTGTAACTGATAAAAATTTGGCATGATCCCATAGAGAGTTCCACGAGTTCTTTACAAATTACTGTCGTATGATTAAAAGTAATCATATATGATTTAATCTAGAAAATATACTTACCTTTTTAAAAAATTGATGGACAGACTTTTATTAGATTTTAATTTCATCAAAAACCTAGAATATATATTTTCATGTGATTCTATGTGGTGGAAATGATTGTGCTCATAACACTTATTGTAAGGGTAATAATGGAATACTAATACCAATGATGGACGGTTGCCCCAGTTCACGGACGTTACACTTGGAATCCCATGTCAAACTATTTGTCACTGTAACTTATGAAGAAACTTGCATGATCCCATAGAGAGTTCCATGAGTTCTTTACGCTCGTATACTTATAAGTAATCGTATACAATTTAGTCTAGACAATGTACTTGCGCTTATTAAAAAATTATGGATAGACTTTCTTTAGCTTTAAATTTAATAAATATCCTAGAATATATTATTTCATGTGATACAATGTGGTTGAAACAATCGTGCTCATAACGCTTATTGTAAGGGTAGTAATGGAATACAAAAACAAATGACAGATGGTTAACCCATTTTGCGGACGAGACACTTGCAATCCCAAGTCAAACACCTTATCACTGTAACTAATAAAGAACTGGCATGATCCCATAGAGAGTTCCAAATATTCGTTACGAATGACCCCCTTATACTAATAAGGAATCATATATAATTTACTCGAGACAATATACTTGCAGTTTATAAAAATAAAAGGACGGGCGTTTATTAGATTTTAGTTTCATCAAAAACCTAGAATATATAATTTCATGTGCTTCTATATGGTGGAAACAATTGTGCTCATAACACTTATTGTAAGGGTAATAATGGAATACTTATACAAATGAAGGACGGTTACCCCTGTTCGCGGACGTTACACTTCGAATCCCATGTCAAACTATTTATCACTGTAACTTATGAAGAAACTTGCATGATCCCATATAGAGTTCCACAAATTCTTTACGAATATCGCTCGTATACTTATAAGTAGACATATACAATTTAGTCTAGACAATGTATATGGGCTTACTAAAAAATTATGGATAGACTTTCTTTAGCTTTAAATTTAATAAATAACCTAGAATATATTATTTCATGTGATACTATGTGGTTGAAACAATCGTGCTCATAACGCTTATTGTAAGGGTAGTAATGGAATACAAAAACAAATGACAGACGATTAACCCATTTTGCGGACGAGACACTTGCAATCCCAAGTCAAACACCTTATCACTGTAACTGATAAAGAACTGGCATGATCCCACAGAGAGTTCCAAATATTCGTTACGAACGACCCTCTTATAATAATAAGTAATCATATATAATTACTCGAGACAATATACTTGCATTTTATAAAAATTGAAGGACGGGCGTTTATTAGATTTTAATTTCATCAAAAACCTAGAATATATAATTGCATGTGCTTCTATATGGTGGAAACAATTGTGCTCATAACACTTATAGTAAGGGTAATAATGGAATACTTATACAAATGAAGGACGGTTACCTCTGTTCGCGGACGTTACACGTCGAATCCCATGTCAAACAATTTATCACTGTAACTTATGAAGAAACTTGCATGATCCCATAGAGAGTCCACAAGTTCTTTACGAATATCGCTCGTATACTTATAAGTAGACATATACAATTTAGTCTAGACAATGTATCTGCGCTTATTAAAAAATTATGGATAGACTTTCTTTAGCTTTAAATTTAATAAATAACCTAGAATTTATTATTTCTTGTAATACTATGTGGTTGAAACAATCATGCTCATAACACTTATTGTAAGGGTAGTAATGGTATACAAAAACAAATGACAGACTGTTAACCCATTTTGTGGACGAGACACTTGCAATCTCAAGTCAAACACCTTATCATTGTAACTGATAAAGAACTGGCATGATCCCATAGAGAGTTCCAAATATTCGTTACGAATGACCCTCTTATACTAATAAGTAATCATATATAATTTACTCGAGGCAATATACTTGCATTTTATAAAAATTGAAGGACGGGCGTTTATTAGATTTTAATTTCATCAAAAACCTAGAATATATTATTTCATGTGCTTCTATATGGTGGAAACAATTGTGCTCATAACACTTATTGTAAGGGTAATAATGGAATGCTTATACAAATGAAGGACGGTTACCCCGGTTCGCGGAGGTTACACTTCGAATCCCATGTCAAACTATTTATCACTGTAACTTATGAAGAAACTTGCATGATCCCATAGAGAGTTCCACAAGTTTTTAAGAATATCGCTCGTACACTTATAAGTAGACATATACAATTTAGTCTAGACAATGTATATGGGCTTATTAAAAAATTATGGATAGACTTTCTTTAGCTTTAAATTTAATAAATAAGCTAGAATATATTATTTCGTGTGATACTATGTGGTTGAAACAATCGTGCTCATAACGCTTATTATAAGGGTATTAATGGAATACAAAAACAAATGACAGACGGTTAACCCATTTTACGGACAAGACATTTGCAATCCCAAGTCAAACACCTTATCACTGTAACTGATAAAGAACTGGCATGATCCCACAGAGAGTTCCAAATATTCTTTACGAATGACCCTCATATATTAATAAATAATCATATATATTTACTCTAGACAATATACTTGCATTTTTTAAAAATTGAAGGACGGGCTTTTATTAGATTTCAATTTCATCAAAAACCTAGAATATATAATTTCATGTGATTCTATGTGGTGGAAACAATTGTTCTCATAACACTTATTGTAAGGGTAGTAATGGAATACTTATACAAATGAAGGACGGTTACCCCTGTTCGTGGATGTTACACTTGGAATCCCATGTCAAACTATTTATCACTGTAATTTATGAAGAAACTTGCATGATCCCATAGATATTTCCACAAGTTCTTTACAAATAACGCTCGTATACTTATAAGTAATCATATACAATTTAGTCTAGACAGTGTACTTGCATTATTAAACATTTATTGACCTACTTTCTTTAGCTTTAAAGTTAATAAATAACCTAGAATATATAATTTCATGTGATTCTATGTGGTTGAAACTATCGTGCTCATAACGCATATTTAAAGGGTTGTAATGGAATACAAACACAAATTACAGACGGTTACCCCATTTCGCGGACGTGACACTTGCAATCCCAAGTCAAACTCTTTATCACTGTAACTGATAAACAAACTGCCATTATCCCACATAGAGCTCCAAATATTCATTACCAATGAACCTCTTATACTAATAAGTAATCATGTATAATTTACTCGAGATAATATACTTGCATTTTTAAAAAATTGAAGGGCGGGCTTTTATTAGATTTCAATTTCGTCAAAAACCTAGAATATATAATTTCATGTGATTCTATGTGGTGGAAAAAGTTGTGCTCATAACACTTATTGTAAGGGTAATAATGGAATACTAATACAAATGATGGATGGCTATCCCGGTTCACGAACGTTACACTTGGAATCCCATGTCAAACTATTTATCACTGTAACTTATGAAGAAACTTGCATGATCCCATAGAGATTTCCACAAGTTCTTTACGAATAATGCTCATATACTTATAAGTAATCATATACAATTTAGTCTAGACAATGTACTTGCGTTATTAAACATTTATGGGCCGACTTTCTTTAGCTTTAATTTTAATAAATAACCTAGAATATTTAATTTCATGCGATTCTATGTGGTTGAAACCATCGTGCTCATAACGTTTATTGAAAGGGTGGTAATGGAATACAAACACAAATTACATACGGTTACCCCATTTTGCGGACGTGACACTTGCAATCCCAAGTTAAACTCTTTATCACAATAACTGATAAAGAAACTGGCATGATCCAACATAGAGTTCCAAATATTCATTACGAATGGCCCTCTTGTACTACTAATTAATCATGTACAATATACACTAGACCATGTATTTCAGCTTTTTTTAAAATTAATGGATAGACTTTCTTTAGTTTTTAATTTAATAAAAAACCTAGAATATATAATTTCATGTGATTCAATGTTATGGAAACTATCATGCTCGTAACGCTTATTGTATGGGTAATAATGAAATACTAACAAAATTGATGGACGGTTCCCCCGATTCGCGGACCTTGCATATGCAATCCAAAGTCAAACTCTTTATCACCGTAACTGATAAATAATTTGGCATGATCCCATAGAGAGTTCCACTAGTTCTTTACAAATTACTGTCGTATAATTAAAAGTAATCATATATAATTTACTCTAGAAAATATACTTACGTTTTTAAAAAATTGATGGACAGACTTTTATTAGATTTCAATTTCATCAAAAACCTAGAATATATAATTTCATGTGATTCTATGTGGTGGAAGCAATTGTGCTCATAACACTTATTGTAAGGGTAATGGAATAATAATACCAATGATGGACGGTTACCCCGGTTCACGGGCGTTACACTTGGAATCCCATGTTAAACTATTTATCACTGTAACTTATGAAGAAACTTGCATGATCCCATAGAGAGTTCCACAAGTTCTTTACGAATACCGCTCATATACTTATAAGTAATCATATACAATTTAGACTAGACAATGTACATGCGCTTATGAAAACATTATGGATAGACTTTCTTTAGCTTTAAATTTAATAAATAACCTAGAATATATTATTTCATGTGATACTATGTGGTCGAAACAATCGTGCTCATAACGCTTATTGTAAGGGTAGTAATGGAATACAAAAAAAATGACTGACGGTTAACCCATTTTGCGAACGAGACACTTGCAATCCCAATTCAAACACCTTATCACTGTAACTGATAAAGAACTGGCATGATCCCACAGAGAGTTCCAAATATTCTTTACGAATGCCCCTCTTATACTAATAAGCAATCATATATAATTTACTCGAGACAATATACTTGCAGTTTATAAAAATTGAAGGACGGGCATTTATTATATTTTAATTTCATCAAAAACCTAGAATATATAATTTCATGTGCTTCTATATAGTGGAAACAATTGTGCTCATAACACTTATTGTAAGGGTAATAATGGAATACTTAAACAAATGAAGGACTGTTACCTCTGTTCGCGGACGTTACACTTCGAATCCCATGTCAAACTATTTATCACTGTAACTTATGAAGAAACTTGCATGATCCCATAGAGAGTCCACAAGTTCTTTACGAATATTGCTCGTATACTTATAAGTAGACATATACAATTTAGTCTAGAAAATGTATATGCGCTTATTAAAAAATTATGGATTGACTTTCTTCAGCTTTAAATTTAATAAATAAGCTAGAATATATTATTTCGTGTGATACTATATGGTTGAAACAATCATGCTCATAACGCTTATTATAAGGGTAGTAATGGAATACAAAAACAAATGACCGACGGTTAACCCATTTTACGGACGAGACACTTGCAATCCCAAGTCAAACACCTTATCACTGTAACTGATAAAGAACAGGCATGATACCACAGAGAGTTCCAAATATTCTTTACGAATGACCCTCATATATTAATAAATAATCATATATAATTTACTCTAGACAATATACTTGCATTTTTTAAAAATTGAAGGACGGGCTTTTATTAGATTTCAATTTCATCAAAAACCTAGAATATATAATTTCATGTGATTCTATGTGGTGGAAACAATTGTTCTCATAACACTTATTGTAAGGGTAGTAATGGAATACTTATACAAATGAAGGACGGTTACCCCTGTTCGCGGACGTTACACTTGGAATCCCATGTCAAACTATTTATCACTGTAACTTATGAAGAAACTTGCATGATCCCATAGATATTTCCACAAGTTGTTTACAAATAACGCTCGTATACTTATAAGTAATCATATACAATTTAGTCTAGACAATGTACTTGCGTTATTAAACATTTATTGATCGACTTTCTTTAGCTTTAAATTTAATAAATAACCTAGAATATATAATTTCATGTGATTCTATGTGGTTGAAACTATCGTGTTCATAACACTTATTGAAAGGGTGGTAATGCTTCTGATTCCGCCAAAATACAATGGTGCGTGTGCGTGAGTGCGTGAGAGGGAAATATATCAAGAGACAAAGCGCGTGATCTATCCAATCGCGTAAATGGCGACCAGAAGCAGCAGCGGCGGCGACGACGGAAACAGGCTACCAAATTCCCAATCAGACGATGGCAACGCGAATCTAACCCCGTCCACGCCCGATTCACCGACGTCTGTGGGGTTCAACACGGACCAGCTGCCTCTGAATACGAGCCAGAACTACTCGGAGGAGGAGGAGGATGACATCGGCGATGACGTGGAGGAGGCGAAGGTGGACACAGAGATCATCCGCGACGACAATGAAGCCGCGGAGGAGGAGGAGGAGGAAGGTGAGGACCTCTTCAACGAAAATTACATGGAAGATTACCAGCGGTTAGGGGAGCAGGACCAGTACGAACCCGTCGGTTTGGATGACTCCATGGAAGACGAGAGGGATTTGGACCAGATTATGGCTGATCGGAGGGCCGCCGAGATGGAGCTTGAGGCCCGAGAAACCCGATTGGGCATTTCTTCGCAGCGGAAGCTTCCAGAGCTTCTCCACGACCAAGATACTGATGATGACAACTATAGACCTTCAAAGCGAACTCGAGCTGATTTTAGGCCACCTCCGAATCCAAGAAGCTTCGATGATAATGATGCTATGCAAAGCTCGCCGGGTAGGTCACAGCATGAATGACTGATGCTACTGATGATGATGCATTTGAGGATGATGAGGATGATGAGGATGATGAGGGCGAGTATGAGATGTACCGGGTTCAAGGAACACTCAGAGAATGGGTTACTAGAGATGAAGTACGCCGCTTCATAGCTAAGAAGTTTAAGGAGTTCCTTCTCACCTACGTAAATCCAAAGAATGAAAGTGGGGACTTTGAGTATGTACGCCAGATTAATGAGATGGTGTCTGTGAACAAGTGCAGCCTTGACATTGATTACAAACAGTTCATCTACATCCACCCTAATATCATCTGGCTGGCTGATGCACCACACTCAGTCCTTGAGGTCATGGAGGAAGTAGCCAATAAAGTTGTTTTTAACCTGCATCCAAACTATAAGCAGATCCATCAAACTATTTATGTTCGCATCACAAACTTGCCTGTCTACGATCAAATACGCAAAATCAGGCAAATTCACTTGAATACTATGATTCGTATAGGGGGAGTTGTCACTAGACATTCTGGAGTCTTTCCCCAACTGCAATAAGTTAAGTACGACTGTAGCAAATGTGGAATGATTTTAGGACCATTTTTCCAGAATTCTTACTCTGAGGTGAAGGTTGGTTCATGTCAAGAGTGTCAATTGAAAGGACCATTCACTGTCAACATTGAGCAGACAATATACAGGAACTACCAGAAATTGACTCTGCAGGAAAGCCCAGGAATTGTACCAGCTGGCCGACTTCCTAGATATAAGGAAGTAATTCTGTTGAATGATCTGATTGATTGTGCATGCCCTGGAGAAGAGATTGAAGTGACTGGCATTTACACGAACAATTTTGACTTGTCTCTCAACACAAAGAATGGATTTCCAGTCTTTGCGACTGTCATTGAAGCAAATTATGTCACAAAGAAGCATGACCTCTTTTCAGCTTACAAACTTACACAAGAAGACAAGGAAGAAATTGAGAAGTTGGCTAAAGATCCAAGGATTGGTGAACGGATCATCAAATCTATTGCACCCTCAATATATGGCCATGAAGACATAAAAACTGGAATCGCTCTAGCAATGTTTGGAGGCCAAGAGAAAAATGTTGAAGGGAAGCATAGGCTACGTGGTGCCATCAATGTATTGCTGTTGGGTGATCCAGGCACTGCCAAGTCTCAGTTCCTCAAGTATGTTGAAAAGACTGGCCAGCGAGCTGTCTATACAACTGGAAAAGGAGCTTCTACTGTGGGGCTCACAGCAGCAGTGCACAAGGATCCAGTGACACGAGAATGGACCCTGGAAGGAGGGGCTCTTGTTCTGGATGATAGAGGGATATGTCTTATTGATGAATTTGACAAGATGAATGATCAGGACAGGGTGAGTATTCACGAAGCGATGGAATAGCAAAGCATCAGTATATCAAAGGCTGGGATTGTCACATCTCTGCAGGCCCGTTGTTCTGTTATTGCTGCTGCCAATCCTATAGGGGGAAGGTATGACTCCTCGAAGAACTTCTCGCAAAATGTGGAACTGACAGATCCTATAGTTTCTCGCTTTGATATTCTCTGTGTTGGCAAGGATGTGGTTGATCCTGTAACTGATGAGATGCTAGCAAAGTTTGTAGTTGATAGTCATTTCAAATCACAAGCAAAAGGTGTTACTTTAGATGATAGATCTATGATGAATTCACAAGATGATAACCAAGCATCCGCACTGCCTACTGATCCTGAGATAATTCCACAAGACTTGCTGAAGAAGTACATTACCTATGCTAAGTTGAACGTATTTTCAAGATTGCATGATGCTGATTTGGACAAGTTAACTCAAGTTTATGCTGAATTGCGCCGAGAATCCTCTCATGGTCAAGGAGTTCCAATTGCGGTTAGGCACATAGAATTAATGATAAGGATGTCTGAAGCACATGCACGGATGCACCTTAGACAGCATGTCACTCAAGAAGATGTAGACATGGCAATTCGTGTACTGCTGGACTCTTTTATATCAACCCAGAAGTTTGGGGTTCAAAAATCTTTGCAAAAGAGTTTCAAGAAGTATATGACCTTCAAGAAGGATTTCAATGCCATCATTTTACATCTTCTACGTGGACTTGTAAAGGGTGTACTTGATCTAGAAGCAGCAGCAGGCTCTGCATCAAACCTTACTCACATTGATGTGAAAGTTGAAGAGCTACAAACGAGGGTTTTGGAGTACGGAGTTGCAGACTTGAAACCATTCTTCAATAGCCCTGAGTTTAGTAAGGCCAATTTCATATTGGATGAGAGCCGTGGTTTGATTAGGCATGGGCTTCCAACTATTTAAAGCTTAATTATGTTACTTAAGAAATCTTGGAACAACTTTGACATAAAGAACAATTGATTATATGTTGGTATTTGTATGCTGCAACAGATTGTACGTTCTCTGTTTTGATGCACAATCAGTACATTAGATAATCTTGTACTGTTGATTTGAATCTCCTATTTTTCATTTGGCTTTTAGTGGAAAGAGCATCCTCTTATGTGACCTAAAAAAAAGGTGGTAATGGAATACAAACACAAATTACAGATGGTTACCCCATTTCGCGGACTTGACACTTGCAATCCCAAGTCAAACTCTTTAAGTCTCTAACTGATAGAAAAACTGGCATGATCCAACATAGAGTTCCAAAAATTCATTACGAATGACCCTCTTGTACTAATAAGTAATCATATACGATTTACACTAGACAAGGTATTGGAGCTTTTTTAAAAATTGATGGACAGACTTTCTTTAGTTTTAAATTTAATAAAAAACCTAGAATATATTATTTCATGTGACTCAATGTTATGGAAACTATCATGCTCATAATGCTTATTATATGGGTAATAATGAATACTAACAAAATTGATGGACGGTTCCCCCGATTCGCGGACCTTGCATAGGCAATCCAAAGTCAAACTCTTTATTAACGTAACTGATAAATAATTTGGCATGATCCCATAGAGAGTTCCACGAGTTCTTTACAAATTACTGTCGTATAATTAAAAGTAATCATATATAATTTACTCTAGAAAATATACTTACGTTTTTAAAAAATTGATGGACAGACTTTTATTAGCTTTTAGTTTCAACAAACACCTAGAATATATAATTTCATGTGATTCTATGTGGTGGAAACAATTGTGCACATAACACTTATTGTAAGGGTAATAATGGAATACTAATACCAATGATGGACGGTTACCCCGGTTCACGGACGTTACACTTGGAATCCAATGGCAAACTATTTATCACTGTAACTTATGAAGAAACTTGCATGATCCCATGGAGAGTTCCACAAGTTCTTTACGAATATCGCTCGTATACTTATAAGTAATCAGATACAATTTATTCTAAACAATGTACTTGCGCTTATTAAAACATTATGGATAGACTTTATTTAGCTTTAAATTTAATATATAACCTAGAATATATTATTTCATGAGATACTATGTGGTGGAAACAATCGTGCCCATAACGCTTATTGTAAGGGTAGTAATGCAATACAAAAACAAATGACAGACGGTTAACCCATTTTGCGAACAAGAAACTTGCAATCCCAAGTCAAACTCTTTATCACTGTAACTGATAAAGAACCGGCATGATCCCACAGAGAGTTCCAAATATTCGTTACAAATGTCCCTCTTATACTAATAATTGATCATATATAATTAACTCCAGATAATATACTTTCATTTTTAAAAAATTGAAGGACGGGTTTTTATTAGATGTTAATCTCATCAAAAACCAAGAATATATAATTTCATGTGATTCTATACGGTGGAAACAATTGTGCTCATAACACTTATTGTAAGGGTAATAGTGGAATACTAATACAAATGATGGACGGTTGCCCCTGTTTGCGGATGTTACACTTGGAATCCCATGTCAAACTATTTATCACTGTAACTTATAAAGAAACTTGCATGATCCCATAGAGATTTCCACAAGTTCTTTACGAATAACGCTCGTATACTTATAAGTAATCATATACAATTTAGTCTAGACAATGTACTTGCGTTATTAAACATTTATGGACTGACTTTCTTTAGCTTTAAATTTAATAAATAACTTAGAATATATAATTTCATGTGATTCTATGTGGTTGAAACTATCGTGCTCATAACGCTTATTGAAATGGTGGTAATGGAATACAAACACAAATTACAGACGGTCACCCCATTTCGCAGACGTGACACTTGCAATCCCAAGTCAAACTCTTTATCATTGTAACTGATAAAGAAACTGGCATGATCCAACATAGAGTTCCAAATATTCGTTACGAATGACCATCTTGTACTAATAAGTAATCATATACAATTTACACTAGACCATGTATTTGAGCTTTTTAAAAAAATTGATGGACAGACTTTCTTTAGTTTTTAATTTAATAAAAAACCTAGAATAAATAATTTCATGTGATTCAATGTTGTGGAAACTATCATGCTCGTAATGCTTATTGTATGGGTAATAATGAAATACTAACAAAATTGATGGAAGGTTCCCCCGATTCGCGGACCTTGCATATGCAATCCAAAGTCAAACTCTTTATCACCGTAACTGATAAATAATTTGGCATGATCCCATAGAGATTTCCATGAGTTCTTTACAAATGACTGTCGTACACTTAAAAGTAATCATATATAATTTACTCTAGAAAATATACTTGCATTTTTAAAATATTGATGGACAGACTTTTATTAGCTTTTAATTTCAACAAAAACCTAGAATATATAATTTCATTTATTCTATGTGGTGGAAACAATTGTACTCATAACACTTATGGTAAGGGTAATAATGGAATACTAATACAAATGGTGGACAGTTAACCTGGTTCATGGACGTTACACTTGGAATCCCATGTCAAACTATTTATCACTGTAACTTATGAAGAAACTTGCATGATCCCATAGAGAGTTCTACAAGTTCTTTACGAATATCGCTCGTATACTTATAAGTAATCATATACAATTTAGTCTAGACAATGTACTTGCGCTTATTAAAAAATTATGGATAGACTTTCTTTAGCTTTAAATTTAATAAATAACCTAGAATATATTATTTCATGTGATACTATGTGGTTGAAACAATCGTGCTCATAACGGTTATTTTAAGGGTAGTAATTGATACAAAAACAAATGACAGACGGTTAACCCATTTTGCGGACGAGACACTTGCAATCCCGAGTCAAACACCTTATCACTGTAACTGATAAAGAACTGGCATGATCCCACAGAGAGTTCCAAATATTCTTTACGAATGACCCTCATATATTAATAAATAATCATATATAATTTACTCTAGACAATATACTTGCATTTTTTTAAAAATTTAAGGATAGGCTTTTATTAGATGTTAATTTCATCAAAAACCTAGAATATATAATTTCATGTTATTCTATACGATGGAAACAATTGTGCTTATAACACTTATTGTAAGGGTAATAGTGGAATACTAATACAAATGATTGACGGTTACCCCTGTTCGCGGACGTGACACTTGGAGTCCCATGTCAAACTATTTATCACTGTAACTTATGAAGAAACTTGCATGATCCCATAGAGAGTTCCACAAGTTCTTTACGAATATTGCTCGTATACTTATAAGTAAACATATACAATTTAGTCTAGACAATGTTTTTGCACTTTTTAAAAATTTATGGATAGACTTTCTTTAGCTTTAAATTTAATAAATAACCTAGAATATATTATTTCATGTGATACTATGTGGTTGAAACTATCGTGCTCATAACGCTAATTGTAAGAGTAGTAACAGAATGCAAAAACAAATGATAGATGGTTAACCCATTTTGCGGACGTGACACTTGCAATCCCAAGTCAAACTCTTTATCACTGTAACTGATAAAGAACTGGCATGATCCCACAGAGAGTTCCAAATATTCGTTACGAATGACCCTCATATATTAATAAGTAATCATATATAATTTACTCTAGACAATATACTTGCATTTTTTTAAAATTGAAAGACAGGCTTTTATTATATTTCAATTTCATCAAAAACCTAGAATACATAATTTCATGTGATTCTATATGGTGGAAACAATTGTGCTCATAACACTTATTTTAAGGGTAATAATGGAATACTTATACAAATGTTGGATGGTTACCCCTGTTCGCGGGCGTTACACTTGGAATCCCATGTCAAACTATTTATCACTGTAACTTATGAAGAAACTTGCTTGACCCCATAGAGATTTCCACAAGTTCTTCAAGAATAACGCTCATATACTTATAGGTAATCATATACAATTTTGTCTAAACAATGTACTTGCGCTTATTACAAATTTATGGACAGACTGTGTTTAGCTTTAAATTTAATAAATAACCTAGAATATATAATTTCTTGTGATTCTATGTGGTTGAAACTATCGTGCTCATAACGCTTATTGAAAGGGTGGTAATTGAATACAAACACAAATTATAGACGGTTACCCCATTTCACGGACGTGACACTTGCAATCCCAAGTCAAACTCTTTATCATTGTAACTGATAAAGAAACTGGCATGATCCTACAGAGAGTTCTAAATATTCATTACGAATGACCCTCTTATACAAATAAGTAATCATATAAAATTTACACTAGACCATGTATTTGAGCTTTTTAAAAAATTGATGGACAGACTTTCTTTAGTTTTAAATTTAATAAAAAACCTAGAATATATAATTTCATGTGATTCAATGTTATGGAAACTATCATGCTCGTAACCCTTATTGTATGGGTAAAAATGAAATACTAACAAAATTGATGGACGGTTCCCCCGATTAGCGGACCTTGCATATGCAATCCAAAGTCAAACTCTTTATTGCTTATATATATATATATATATATATATATATATCTACATCTAGCCTAATATGAACCTTATATGTCTAAACGCTTAATAAAATCCCTCTTCTCCGTGGACGGCCCCGATTTGCCACTATCTACTTAATTGTATTTAGTAAGCATAAAGGGCTTATAAATTATAACTTTGAGAGGTACAGCGACAACCTCCCAAGCATACGATGGCACATTTTCAATTTACTCTAAGATAGGGATTGTTACCTCAACCTTTTTGAAGATTCTTCGAATGCTTGCATCATTGGTCACAACCTTTGGCCTTCCGCTCAAATCATTTGGAAATGGAGGTGGAATGTTCACTTGTGCCTCGGGTGGTGGAAGCTCCTTGGATGATGCTTCTTTGACCACAATCTCATCTTCTCCGAAGTTTTCCTTGTTTGCCTTCAATACCTTATTGCTTTCTTGCATCACCTTCTTCTTGGACTCATGAACTTCCTTCCCACCTTTTAACTTGAGTGCACTCACATTCCTTGGGCTGATCTCTGGTTGGGAAGGGAATTTTTCAGACTCTTTTGCCTCACGTCGGCTCACCGAGGTGGCGAGTTGCCCAACTTAAACTTTAAGGTTCTTGATACTTGAGAAAGCCCAATTTCCAAAGTCTTCAATCTCGCGCCTTGTCATATTCGTAAAGACCTCATGTTTCTTCCCTAATTGACCAATGGCTTCTAGAATCTCTTCTTGGTCTTATTCATATATTGAGGCGTGGTTGTTGGAAGGGCCCTCACATCTTGGGTATGGTTGAAGTGGGGCCTGTCCACCCTGATATCCTTGAGGTTGATTGTCTTCCCTCTATCAAAAATTATGATGGTCTCAATACCTTGGGTTGAACAATTTTTCATAGGGATCTTATCGTACATCGCCTTGGTTCCCCGGAACCCTTATGTTTGACCCCTAGCAAATTGTGGTCTCTCTCAGTTGTTGTACTCTATGGCCTTCACCTCTTACAAATCGTCTACAACTTCGGGACACACTTCGGGGTTGTGGTCTAGGTTTCACAACCCACACACTTTGACTTGATGAACCTTCCTTTGTAAGAGCTCCTTCATCATAGAAGTAAGAGCTTGGAGTTGTTCCTCCAACTTAGGCGATTGTGAGGGTTCTCCAAAGAGAGCCATCACATCCTTAGGGCTTTTATTGGTTATTGATCAATTACATGCGGCATTCACCACCCGTATGTCTTCATCACATAAACCCTCAGAAAAGTAGTAGATTAGGTCTCCCTCCTTGAAATGATGGTATGGACAACTCACAAGCAACCTCTTGAAATGCTCCCAATAGTCGTAGAGTGACTCAGTAGCTCCCTGGGTGATATTAGACAGCTGTTCTTCAGTCTGGTGGATTTGGATACTAGTATTTCTCTAAAAATCTCTGCTTCATATCCATCCAAGAACCTATGAAACTGGGAGGTAAATAGTAAAGCCAATCCTTAGCCCTATCTTGAAGAGGGAACAGAAATGCCCAGAGATTATAGTCGTCCTCAAAAACACCCAGAGGTTTCATATTTGTACACACTAAGTGGAACTCCAAAAAATGCTTGTTTGGGTCTTCCTCTGCCATCCCATAGGAGGTGGGAAGACATTGAATCATTCTGCTCTTTAGCTCGCAGCTCACATTCGGAGGTGATGGGGGGAATGTAATGCATAGCGGCTGACTCTCTAGATTAGGGGACACAGGCTCCCTCAAAGTTATGTTATTCTCCGCCATTTCCTGTGATTCTTCTACCAACACTACCGGCCTAGGTTGAACCTCTACTCTAGCTCTACGCTTCCTTCATTTCCAACTACCCGTGTTATCAATCGAATAATGCAAAACACCTAATTTTTTGGTACGAGTATGTACTATAAACTAGGGGCTAATAGTACCCTTCTGAATGTAACATAAGCAAACAGATCAAAAGGTAACAAGATAACCAACAGCAGATTCAACCAACAACAATAAAAAATAAAAACTAAGAAAAACAAAAGCAATACTAAATACTCTACTAGTACGTTATGCTAATTGACAATTAGACTGAATAGTATCCCTGGCAGCGGTGCAAAAATTTGACCCGCCTCCACTTAGGGTCGTTAATTATAGCTAATTAACCCGAGCGATGACTGAGATCAAAGGATCAAAGGGGATCAAATTTAAATTTGTAGTTTTGCACCCAACTCACTACTATGCTACTGATAGGGTAATTATCGGTAAGCCATGTCTATGTCCACAGAGAAGCTAGGGCCTAAAAGTAAACTAAACACAACCACATCTGAGTTCTCAAACTGTACGTGTTGCTAGGAATAAGTAAATAGGGGGGTTTGGATTTTCAGCTTACAACTACAAAGCATGAAATGAAAAGGCACGTAAACTATATAAGCTAGACAATTGGGGAATGCTAGCGTAACATGGTTGATTTAATGCTTCGATCATCGATTCATTCACATGTGAGATTTAGACAACCTAATCTAGTGCTCATAACAGGTAGTGTGATCGATGGCATACACTTCCCCATACCTGTCATGTCGGGTGCTCTTGCAACCTTACAAAGGCAACGCCACCGTAATTAGGGTAGTATAACAAGGTTTGACCATTGTTGTAGGTCTATTTCTCCCGTGTACGATTACATCTTGGGCACTCCACCATGGATGCTTTACTTCCTAGGCCTTTGAACGAGGCAAAGGGATGTAGGCACCTTATCTATGACACTAGGGCCTCTTACAATCCTAGTTTGCAACTTTTCGCTATGTCTACTCGTAACCCATCGAAATACTTTACATAAGCCACTAAGACTAGTGTGATGGAAATTTAACAGTAAAATTCAGAAAAGACCTACGTGCACACACCCACGTGGACTCGGACCCTGCTACCCATAACACATCCAAGGTTTCTCTTCCCCGGAAGATATCAATATTTTCACTGACATAAATATAGACTAGAGTGTGTGCTAATGGAGTGTACTATTCATGTAATTATAACATTCAAGAACAAGTCACAATAAAATCACAAGCACAATAATTAGGATGAACTAAGAATATCACAAAAGTATAAATCAACACATGAATACAATTATCCCCAAGCTACGGAAACTATTAGGCCCTAGCACTTCTAATTTTTGCACTTCTGATTTGGGGTCCGTGTCATTTGTCATGGGCCATTATCAGAAACCTCATTTTGCTCAGTATTTTGGCACGGGCCGCTCAATTATTCACATCCCGCCAACTGGTCTTGACATTTTGCACTTGAAACGACATGGGCCATCGAAAACAGGATTGTTCACACCCATACTTAGCCATTTTTGAGTGAAAATGGGCACCTGAATATGGTCGTTTAAACCCCTTGTCTCATAAAATCAACTAATACTAGCAATCCAACATATAAAATAAGGCAATTATTACACTGAATGCAAAGGTTAACGCACGCATAATGAAGCACATCAGTGTGCATCCAAAAGACTGGGGAAAATGGATAACTGATTTCCAAGGCCCAGGGGGATTGGATCATGGGAGAGGGCCAGATTCAGCAGCTTATGCTAGAGTACATGAAGTCTATTTTGGTTAGTCCAGCAGATTACCCGGAAGATTATGTCACGGGGAGTAATATTTCGGGTATTGTGGACTCTATACCTGGGGGAATGTCGCTGGAATACAACCACAAGCTGCAGGAGCTTTTCACAATGGAGGAAATAAAACATGTACTGTTTGATATGAATCCATGGAAGTCGGCGGGGCCAAATGGGATTCTGAAGGCTTTTTATCAAAAGTATTGGGACATATTCAGGCCTCGAATTACAGCCTTATCGTTGGAAATTCTCAATGGTGGGGATATGATGGAGGGTATAAATAGAACAAGAATAATATTCATTCCTAAGTTCCCAGTTCAAAAAACCCAGCCAATTTCAGGCTGATTAGCCTCTATAATGTGAGGTACAAGATCAGGGCGAAACTTGTTGTAAATAAGGATTCGTCCGGTGCTGACTTCTATAATTTTTTTAAGTTCAGAATGGTTTCTTTAAAGGTCGTTATATATGGGAAAATAATTTTGATAGCTAATGAAGTACTAGAGCATATTCGGAGGCATCGGAGGGGGAAAGAGTCACTGGCAGCAGTTAAAGTGGACATGAGTAAAGCGTATGATATAATTTCTTGGCCATTCCTCAGGGCAATTTTGATCAGGTTTAATTTCCCTCTAAGTTTGGTTAACTTGATCTTGAAGTTGGTAACTTTGGTTTCCTTTTCATTTAGAGTTAATCTGTGGAACTCTGAGTACTTTGTGCCCGTCAGAGGTTTAAGACAGGGGTGTTCTTTGTCCCCCCTACTTGTTTATCATATGTCAGCAAGCAATGTTGGTGCAACTGCAGTTCCTAGAACAACCTAGGAAGGGGTTAGGGATATCAATTTTTTGGGAAGGGCCAATCATTACTCATCTCATGTATGCAGACGAAATTATTTTCTTTATGTTTGTTTCGTGGGACTATAGCAAAGTTGAACAGGGTTTTTGATCAGTAAATGAGGTTTGTGAGTCAGAGAATAAATTATGAAAAATGTTTGATTACACTGAGCCAGAATGCGGATGATGCAACCTAGAACTGTCTACAATTGGGACTTCAGATGGACAATTTTGGGTTCCAAGAGTGGTATTTAGGGGTCAATTTAAATTTCTCACGGAAGAAATCAATCTTGTTCGAGGATCTCATATCTAGAGTAGCCTCTAAGTTAGCTTCCAGGAACACATTTTCAATGTCTATAATGGGGAGGGTGGTATTAGTCAGACACGTATTGTCTTTGGTGTTACAGTATCATATGAGTGTTGTAAAATTTCCAGTGGCTGTTACAAAGTTGTTAAATGGGTTGATCGCTTGATTTATTTGGATAGGGAGCTTACAAGGAAAAGGGGTATACTGGAAGTCGTGGAAATTTATGTGTACTTCCACATTGAAGGGTGGCTTGGGGCTGAGGTCGGCTAGGGAAATGAACCAAGCACTATTGGCGAAAATAGCTTGGAGCATGATAAAACTTCACTCTTGAAAGTATTTTTCAATAATAAATATTGTAAGGAAATTCCTTTTATGAAGGTAAAAGCGCCCTCAAACGCATCCTGGGGATGGAGGGGGGTTTCGTGGGGTAGGGAGGTGTTGGAAGGCAACGTTTGGTGGAGAATAGGGCCAAGAATGCAAGTTTCTATAGAAGAGAAATGGATACCGGGGGTCAGAGTGTTCCAGTTACTATCTATGGTCGAAGTGCAACTTACGTCGTTGAGGGCCGCATATTTCATTCATCCTTATGAGGAATGGAGGTTGTCTCTAGCATGAGCACTTTTTCTTGATCAAGTTGTGGTACGTATAATGTTGATCTCGATTCCTCAACCCGGTTGTCCGATGGAGGATGTACTCCTATAGACTTTGGCTCCAAAAACGGGTACTAGGCTGCATGTAAATTAAGGGATGCAAATCGGCCCTCCACATCGACAAATCAACAGGTTGGAACAACTTTGTTATGGCAGAAATTCTGTAAATTACAAGTGCCCATGAAGATGTTGCTCTTGGTATGAAAGGCATTGGTGGGAGCTCTTCCCACAATTTCTGCGTCGAACAAAAGGAAAAGTGATTTGCTGAATATGTGTGTACATTGTGGCAAGTTGGAGGAATCAACAGAACATGTGTTTCTCGACTGCAGGCATTCGAGACATATTTGGCATTGTTCTTCTCTTGGTTTATATTTCAGACAGGGAAATAACACAAAGTTTCAATTTTGGTTTTTTTATTGGTTGCAGTGTGTGCCGGACCAAGTTTGTTTGGTGCAATCGATTTTTATACTGTGGCACATTTGGGAGGGAAGAAATAAGGCAACGTGGGATAATATAATGAGGCATCCTATGGAAGTGGCGCAACTCGCAACGAACATTACAAGAAAAAAAAAGGCTTTCGTACCAAATTCCGGTGACTACAAATTATTTAGTCACTAATGATCCTATTAGTGACTTACATATTTTCATCATTATATTTTGGTCACCAATAAATTTTAATGACCAAGTGAAAATCGTGATCACCAAATTGGTCACAGAAAGGTGTTGGGCATAAGAGTTAAGTAATTTGGCTATCCTTGATGACTAGTGGAGATGACGAAATATAAAATGGTCACCAAATTAGTATTTAGTGACCAAAGTTATGGTCACTCACCAAACTTTTGGTGGGAAATATTATCACCAAATTTTTTATGCCATTTTTCTCTTTTCAACTTTTCACCAAAAGTTTATTTTTTTAATATTTATATATTTAGGTAAGAATAACAAAAATCATGTATTTTGGAGAAATGGATGATAGGTAACATATATTTGGGCCACAATAAGTTTCCAAGACTGTAGAAGTGATCGATGTTGACTTTCGAGACCATTTCGCTCACCCAGACATGCCCAAATTGCATATTTGCAATCTTATAATATTGTGTTGCATTTAGGTGTCGCCAATTTTGTTATTCGACAACTCCAACTTTCTTGGAGGGAGCTAAGTGCAAAAAGTAAAAAAAAACATTACTCATAACTCCAAATTGAAATCCGCTCGAACGTGATGCTACAATATACACCCCCATTGTATTTTCCAAGTCCGTAGCAAAATATTTATCAACAATTGAGTATAAGAACATATTTGTAGTCCTTTTGGATTCCAATTTCATACTTCTTAGTAATTAACTCTAAGTTACTCTAGAACATATACTAATGTTTTTCAACATTTCACCAAAAAAATTATTTATTTTCTATTTCTATAGTTATGCAAGAAAAACAAAAATCGTGTACTTTGGAGAGAAAAATAATGTCGTAATGAATTTTTGAGCTATAGTGTAATTTTCCATAAATATGTTAGAGGTGCTTTCGGTAGATACTTTTAATTGATATTTAACGACTTGAATTTTTTATTTATTAATTTTCATTATTTTTAAAATGACACATAAAAAATATATAAATTTAGTGGACTATATGTCATCACAAATGCATTTATAAAATGTTTAAAAGAGTTAATATTTAAAATAAGAAAATGAAAAAATCAACCTTATGATATGGTAATAATGAATAGTTATAAAATAAATTGCTAAATATAACACAAAGTATTGTTTTAGGCAATCTAAACTTTAGGTCAGGGTTTATTGTGCAATTATAAGAAGTTTCATTTGGGATGGAATTTTTTTAAATATGTTGGTAAATTTATGGACCTACTGTGCAATTATCAAAATATTATATATATCACAAAAAAATCAAAATTTTCATTTTTATTTCCTCCTCCGCCACCGATCGAAAACCGCCAACAACTAAGAGGAGAATCCAGCAATGGTTACTTATTTTTCGGTGACGATAACCTAGCATCGGTGATTTATTTTCTGATGATGGTGGAGAGGATGAGATCTGTGCCGGAGGAAGAGGTTGTGGACTCGCCAGTGCTTGCTGCAGAATGGCACAATCAAAGTTTCAGGTGGCGCTTTCTACTGAACGAAGGGCGCTACGACGTTCAAGCGAGAAGAAATTACAGACGTTACCAGCGGCGAGAAGAAATCGTAGGCGAGTTCAGGCACGTCAGATCCATGTGTCATGTGGAGAAGAAGACTCGTGCGGGTGAACACGCGCAAGATTATTGACTCCGACGAATGAGCTAATTGAGGCGGCGGCGGAGCTAAGCTTCTGCGTCTGAGAGGTAAGGTTTAATATTGTATTTTATTTTTTTTTCAAAGACTTGCTGAGGTTTAATATTTAAGTGACTGAGCTTTTATCAACAATGTTTGTTTGGTCTACTTGTTAGTACTCTTGTTGTTGAGATATGAGGTCTCGGGTTCGAGTCTTTGTATGACTTTTATTTTGAAGAATTTATATTCTTGATGTATATGTTGAGGTTTCATATTATTTGACTGGGAGTATGTTCAGTAAAAGTCATTATTGTAGTGGTTACTGCTCTTTGCTTTGAGGTTAGTGACCCGAGTTCAAGTCCCACTAGCTTTCTTTTTTTGTTTGAAGAATTTTTATTCTTGAGGTACTGTAGCTTTTTGTTGATGTTTGTAGCTTTTTTTCTTCTATGTTAATATTTTTCATTATTCGGGTGAGGTTAATTGACCTGAGTTGATGTTTTGCAGTTTTTTGGGGTGATATGAATTGACATCCGTAGTTTTTCTAAAATTTTCTCATGTTGATGTTTTTCATTTTCCGGCCAAGGTTTTGGTAATAGGAGTTGATGTTTGTAGTGTCTTTTTTCTATGTTGATGTTTTCATTTTCCAGATGAGGTTCAGGTATTAGGAGTTGATGTTTGTAGATTTTGGATGATGTAAGTTGATATTTGTAGTTTTTTTATAAAAAACAAATGTTGGTGTTTTATGATTTTCAAGTAAATAGTTTATAATCTTGAGACACCGTAGCTTTTTTTTATATTTCTAGTTTTTTTCTCTTGTGTTGATGTTTTTCATTTTCTAGATGAGTTTTAGGTGATAGGGGTTGATGTTTGTAGTTTTCTTGGTGATTTGGTTGGTTTTTTGTTGCGTTTTTTCCTTATGTTGACGTTTTCATTTTCTAGGTGAAGTTTAGATGATAATAATTGATGTTTTAAGCTTTTAGGTGATATAGGTTGATATTTGTAAAAACCCATAATCGAACATCTTGGTGAACCCAGTCTCATCTTCTCGAATGCAGAATGTGATAGGCTTGAGGCGCCGCTCAAATGGACTCTAATAGGAAAATTTTGCGTGCTCGCCCATCCATGGAGAAACTACGCAAATATTTCCACACATCAGGCTTCAAAAGCTCGGCTGAGATTCACCTTTTGGATTGGAGGCAAGTTTTGATTAACTTTGCTTTACATGAAGACTACTATAGATGATGGCTTCACAAAATGTGGAATTTTGGTTCCTACTCTATAAGAATTGTCAAACGAGAACCGAACTTCAATCCAGATCTTGATTCACCAGTCGTACCAATTTGGGTAGCTTGCTATGGTGTTCCTCAATATCTTTTTAATTATAATGCAATAATGAACATAGGGAATCTAGTTGGAGTTCCAGTCAAGGTGGATCAGGGCACTCTAAACAGAACAAGGCCACATGTTGGAAAAGTTTGTGTGGAATTGGATATAACCAAACAAAGATCATCGAGGGTATAGCTCCAATAAAGGGGTTCTGGGTTTTGGCAGAATGTTGAGTATGAAAGTGTGCTAGATTACTGTTTAAAATGCCTCAAAATTGGGAACCCTCAGTCATCGTGCAAAAACTTAGACAATTAGAGAAGGGTTGAGCCATGGAGACCTTCAGAGAAAGCTAAATCTCCATTCATTCAAGGTAATCCATCCACTTCTAATTTTATTTCCACAAAAATCACACAATTTTATAGGCCTGTGATTAAGGATCAGAAAGAGATTAATGAAAAAGCTCAAAATGACAAACCTATGCAACCTAGTAAAAATGATAGGAAACAAAAAATGATACTGGAAACCAGTAATAGAGATGATCATATTTGTAGTAAAATGCTTTTGATCTCTACAGATGATAAGACAAGAGAGGAGACTGAAAATGGAAAACAAAACAAGCTCATTACTAATCACACCAGTGGGACTAGTTCCACTGGTGTGAACCTATCTACTAATGGTTTGATTGAGATAGATGCAGAGACAGGTGCCATGGAAAATGGAACACAGTCTCAAAGTGGCAAGGACATTTCTCTAGCAGGTAAAAATTCACAAAATGAAGAGGTGCAGGTTATACCTAATCAAATCCAGCATGAGATTGTGGAGGCCCCTGAGGTAAATTAGTTCCATATTTTAGAATCTCCCCAGGTAAGTGCAGGTATGACTCTTTCAAATGCAGCTAGAAGTAATATGCCACCTCCAAGATATTTGAATGAAGAGGATATGAGTCTTATTGAAAATATGAGTATAAGGCCATGGGCAGTGGTAGATACCACTACCGGTCTCTTACCAATTAAATATATTATTTTTCTCCCTCTCTCTTCCACCTCAGCTTAAGAGACCACTTAAGAGACAACCTTTTTTTTTCTCCACAATGGTTAAGAGCCCACTGTGCACTATTCATGGAACCCACTTGATTTTCTCTATCCTACTCATTAATTTGACAATTACATTTTATTTTAAATAAATTTGTCCACCAGAAATAAGTTTAAATATTTAAATTTAAATTGGTTTTTAAATTTAAATTCATTTTTAAATTTAAATTCGCTTCCATATTATTTTAATATAATGTTCAAATATTTAAATTTAAATTCATTTTTTGAAAATATTTTAAATAATTTATTTTTCTCGTTCTTGTCAATACGATGCTTCAGTGTAAAAAATAAAATGAATTTCAATTTTTTTTGAAGAAGCTATCGAAACGAAATTAAATAAATGAATACTATGAGAATTCATCTTTTCTATAAAATAATATGGAAAACATAAAAAGTGTGCGAAACCAATTGTAACAACTATGAACATAACTTTAAATACTAAATAAAATATTGATCTACTCCAGCCCAATATTACAATTTAAAAATCAAAATAATATTAAAATTGAAATTCTTAAAAAATAAAAAAATTTGGATTTTTTTAAAAAAAATGCTTGGGACACGTGTCGCCACCAGAATGGGACACGTGTCCCATTAAAATTTTTGCAGCGCCCGTATTACATTAAAAAAATTGTTGCGGACACGTGGCCCAATCCCTGGGTGACACGTGTCAGCAAAAAAATTTTTAAAAAAATAAGAGTGGCTGAGTGGGACACGTGGCCCACTCAGGGGGCGCCACGTGTCCCACTGTGGCAAAAAAAAAGCTTGCGCAGCAAGCCCATGTGCCAGCCGCACATATTTGACTCCATTCGGCCTCTTGACCGGGCTCTTACCAAGAGCCCGGTGAGTGGTCTCTTAACAAGAGACCACTCAAGAGACCACCGCTGTGGTGGTTTTCGGTCTCTTAAGCGGTCTTTTAATTTTAAGAGACCACCACTGCCCATACCCTAAGTCCTAAAATGTAGTGGTTACAGGATAAAAATGTGAAAGATAAATAAGATGATATTATACTATAGCCTAACCTGTTAATACAAAATAGATTTTATAGACTTATTACAGAGGCTATTGATAGTATAGATGAATAAGAATGTTTTGAATCAAGGTTCCAGAGTAAAAATAAGAAGAAGAACACGAAAAAAGAGTATACAGGACTAATAAAGACTTTAACTACAAGATCTCAGGCTGAATCCAAACATTCGTTTAATAATGGTATCATTTAACATGTGTGTTTGGAATGTTAGAGGCATTAAAAATGAAAGAACTCAGTTTAAGGTTAAAAACATAAAGAGGAAAAATAATGTTCTGTTATTTGTTGATGTGCTTCATTATGTGTGCGTTAACCATTGCATTCGGCATAGTTTTTAGCTTGTTTTATGTGGTGGATTTCTAGTATTAGTTGAGTTTACGTGACAAGGGGTTTAGACAGTCATGTTTGGTTTTCTTATCTAAATCTTGCATTTTGTAGACTTAATTGGTACTAATGAACATCTTGTATCTATGGGCTCCTATATATTCCTTGTGATCATCCTTAGTAGGTCTCCCGTGGGTACGTTTTAGTTACATTCTATGTGAAGGTCGTTCGTAGAGGCGGTAGAAGATATTCAAGGTCGTTCGCAAGAACGATAAAAGAGATCAAAGGTTATTCACACTAGAATGGTAGGGGATTAAGGCCACGAACACCAAAGCATGGTAGAAGGATATTGGAGCCAAAGATAGACAGCAATGGAGTTTAAAACAGCCAACGAAGAAACGATGAGTCATGGTTTGATGAGTTGCGCCAAAGCATTAGAACGATACGATAAGAATTATCCTTCAAGGGTGATTCCATTGGATTCTTCTTCTCGAGCTCTATAAAATTGACTACTAAAACTCTTAAATCAAGCTAACGGTTCATCCGTAGCGAAGGAAAGAAGTTCAGCCGGGCAAGGTACCACGGGTGGGCACAGACCGCTCATCGGTGGCACCAACGGCCTGCACCATAGGAGTTGGCCTGCGCCAAATGATTCGGCACGAGGGCATGGTTCATATTGGGCCAAACACCATGGGCCGCACACACATATTTCAATCTTCAATCAAAATTGGCTAAGTATAAGTGCAGACTTTCCCATTTACGAAGGCCCATGTCGTTTCAAGTGCAAAATGTCAAGACTAGCCGATAGGGTGTGGACAATCAACATGCATGTGTTGAGTTATTGATCAAAGAAAGTTTCTGATGATGATACATGCCAAGGGCCGCGTCACGCAGATCAAAAGCTCAAAACCAAGGCTACGGACGACTGCCCGCGCCAAAGGCCATGGTCCGCACCGAAGGAGACGATGTGGACCGCGGAAGATCTAGCCGCCCACACAAGCACGAAGCAGGGGCCTGCGCCAGATGCAGTGTCATGCACCAAATGACTCGATCCGGCCTGCGCCAACAAGGAAAAAGTACATATCGTAGACTGCGCCATCTGCAGCGGTCCACATCAGGCGGCGGCTTGCTAGGGTTTTTACCTAATTTTGGCCTATTTTTGGCCTATATTTAGGCCTAATTCCCTACTACTATATATAGGAGCCTTTAGTCTTCTAGTAAACCTAAGTAGCCATAATTTAGATTTTTTTTTTCTCTCTCTAGTTAGATAGAAGGAAGAAGAGAACTCTCTCTAGAGTTCTTCTCCTCTTTTCCTTCTTTTTTTTTAGGAGATCATTTTTTAGTAGTTCATATTGTAATTGGGAGAGCAACTTTAGAGAGAGAAACACTCTCTCCTCTTTCTTTCTTTCTTTTTATTTTGTTTTAATCCTAGGATGTGGAATTCAAATATTTACTTGAATTCCATATCTATGGAGTAGTTTCTATAGCTTGGGGATAAATTGTAGGTGCATTATTATTTGATGTTTTGTGAGATTTACTAGTTCATCCTAATATTTGTGTTCATGATATTATTGTAACTTGTTCTTGAATGTCAGAATTGCATGAATAGTACACTCCATATAAGCACACAATCTAGTCTATATTCATGTTGGTGCAAATATTGACGCCCCCTTGGGAAGAGAAACCTTAGATGTGTTAATGGGTAATAGAGCACATGTTCGTGTAGGTGTGTGCACGGGGGATCCGATTAATACTCTAATTATTTTTCATCACACCAGTCTTAGCCGATTACGTAATGTAATCTGATAGGTTGCGAGTAGAGATAGTGAAAAGTAGCAAGCTAGGATTGTGAAAGGCCCTAGTATCTTAGATAAGGTGCCTACGGCCCTTTGCCTAATTAATAGGCCTTGGGAGTAGAGCATCTGTGGTGGAATTCCTAAGACGTAATCGCACGGGGGAGTAACAGATCTACAACAATGGTTGGTCTGTGTTTTAATCTTCTAATTATGATGACAGTGTCGATGGAGGGTTACAAGTGCACCCAAGATGACAGGCACGGGGAAGTGTATGACATCGACCACACCACGTGTTATGAGCACTCTATTAGATTTGTCTAAATCTCTATGTGAATGAATTGAGGATCAAAGTATTAAATTAACCATGTTGTGCAATGACTTCAGTGTTTAGCTTTATAATTTATTGCTTTTTGCTTTTATGTTTTGTAGTTGTTGATTGAAAAACCAACCCCCCCCCCTTTGTTTGCTTTACTAGTTACTCATGTCACTCGTACGGATTGACGACCCATACGAGATTGTGTTTTCATTGATTCTTAGGCCCTATCATCTCTGTGGACATACCCAGGGCTTACCGCTAACTACCAATTCGGTAACATAGTAGTGAGATTGGGTGAAGAATATAAATATTGAATTTTAATCCCTTTGCCTCGGTACCTTTGCTTGGATTAATTTATAACAATTAACGACTCCAAGTGGAGGTGGGTCATTTATGTTACTTGAGCCTATGTTAAAGTTTGATCAGTTACAATCAACTGCTTTTAAACTAGGCTATACTAATTGCTACAGTGATCCTAGAGATAAGATACGGATTTTCTGGTATGATATTCTCAATGTAACCATTATCTTTGTTCATGATCAATTTTTTTTAGCTTAAATAAAGCATGCATCTCTCTCTTGTGCCTGCAATGCTGCCTTCTTATATGCTAGATATAATCATACAGCGAGATATCCTCTCTGGTCTAGTTTATCACAATACTGCAACAGTATTTTAATGTTGATTGGGGATTTTATTGTTATTAGAGAACCTAGTGAGTATATAGGACAATCTTATCTTAACTTAAACAACATGATTGACTTTAATGTTTTTATAAAAGAAAACCAATTAATTGAACTTTCATCTACTGGTAATCTGTTTACTAGGACTGGGGTTAGGGGTCTAGGGAATGTCTTGAAAAGATTAGATAGAGGGTTGGCAAATGAATCATTTCTTTACCCCTCTGACCATTCTCCACTACTAGTTTCTATAGCTAATCTTAATTATTCTTTAGGACCAAAAACCTTTAGGTTTCAGAACTGCTGGATAATGCATGATCAGTTCTTAGATCTAGTAACTAATAACTGGAATAATCCGTGTTCGGAATTTGGTATGCTTAGATTCTCTGTTAAGTTAAGAAGACTTAAAGTTTCTCTAAAGAACTAGAACAAAACTATTTTTGGTAATGTGCATGATAAAGTTAAACTGGCTGAAGAAAATGTTTTACAAAAGGAAATCCTTCACCACCAAAATAATGATGGTCACTCTAGGACAGAGCTTCATAAAGAACAAGAAAAACTAACCTTAGCTCTAAATAGAGAAGAAACCTTTTGGACACAAAAATCCAGGGTAATATGGCTTCAACAAGGTGAGGCTAACACTAAGTTTTTCCATGCATCTGTAAAATCTAAGCATGCTAGGCAAACAATATCATAAATCAAAAACTCACAAAATCAGTGGATTAAAATCCAGATGACATAGGGGCTGAGGCTATGATTTTTTTTTTGATCTTCTAACTGATAATAACACTGACATTGATGCTACTGTCTCCATGCTACAGGATATACAAAAAATGATTACTAATCATATAAATAATAGTACATGATGACAGACACCATAGAGGATCTAAGGCAGTATGTTTTCAGTATGGATGGTGAGGCAGCTCCTGGACCAGATGGTTTTCTAGGGAAGTTTTACACTACTTGTTGGGATATTATTTCATATGACTTGATGAATGTTGTTAATGAGTATTTATTAGGTATCCCTATTCCAAAATCCATTGCAACAACATTCATTGTACTGATCCAAAAAAAAAAACAAGTTAATTTATCCTTTAATGAATATAGACTTATAAGCCTCTCAAATTTTTTAAATAAAATATTTTCAATGGTCTATACAGAGAGATTAAAGCTCATAATGCCACAACTTATCTCACCTGTACAATCAGCTTTTGTTCAGGACAGAGAGTTGGCTAATAATGTTTTACTAATGCAGGAAATTATTCAGTTTTTAAATAAGAAAAGTGGTGGTTTCAATGTGTGCTTTAAATTGGATAGGATGAAGGCATTTGATAGAGTGTCTTGCTCTTTTTTGAACTCGCAACTTTTAAGAATGTTTTTTCATGGACTAATAGTTAAAAATATTATGGGCAATATTGCTGCAACATATTTTTCAATTTTGGTTAATGGTAAACCTTTTAGCTTCTTTAAAGCTTCAGGGGGCACTAAGCAGGAGATCCGTTGTCTCCATTTTTGTGTATATTGCTCACTGAACTCTTTTCAAGACATTTAAAAGGTTTATATGAAAAGGCCAGGATTCATTACTTTAAGTTGCCAGATTCAGCATGTAAAATCACCCATCTCAGTTTTGCTGATGACACAGTTGTTTTCCTTAAAGCAAACAGAACAAGCCTGCAAAATCTAAAAAGTTTCTTGCTGATCTACGAGAAATCAACATGCCAAAAAATAAACTTTCAATTAATCAACATTTTACTTAACAAACCATGCTCCTCCTGCTTATAGATTAATGATACAACAGGTTACTAATATAACACCAGGTGTTTTCCCCTTCACATATTTAGGGTGTCCAATTTATTGTGGTAGAACAAAGCATAACTATTTTCAATCTATTTTTGAGAAAATTTCAGCAAAATTACTTTTATGGCAAAATAAATGGTTAAATCAAGCAGGTAGGTTAGTTTTGCTGAAACATGTTCTTTCTGTTATTACTCTTCATATTTTAACTATCATTAAGCCAACAAGGGAAGTAATAGATATATTGCATATAATTTTTGCAAAATTCTTTTGGGGAAATTCTTATTATAGACAAAAAAACGTGGAAATCTTGGAAAAATCTTTGTTTCCCATTTATGTAAAATGGACTGGATGTTAAGAATCTTTATATTACGGTGGATATTTTTTCATTAAACTTATGGTGGAAAATGAAAAAAGGAAAATCTCTTTGGGCTGATTATATGTGGTCTTTGCCTGATTATTTAAAAGTATCTAAGACTTGGCGCAGTATCAAGGAGGTCAATGACATAGCTTCTAAAAATTGTTACCTTCAGGTAGGAAAAGGTGAGGTATCCTTTTGGCACAAAAACTGGTTAAATAAATATAATCTTTTTAATGTGTGGGATATGCAAATGCCATTAGTTTTTCCTAATCTAACAGTAGAAGAGTTTTTCATGCATCCAGAGCAATACATTCCACAACTTCAATCAGGTTTGGATGATGAGTATATTCAGCTAATATCTAAAGACTTTCCATTGTTTGATAATTATCCTGATTTGTTAGTTTGAAAACCTGAAAAGAATGGTTTCTTCTCACTTGATTCTGCATATGATTTACTTAGACCTAAGAGGTTGGAAATTGAGTCTTTCAGACATTGTGGTCAAAGGTTTTACCAAAAAAGTTCTCAGTATTCATTTGGAGGCTTCTTAATAGAATTATCCCTTTTCCAGATGTCTTAGAGGATTTTTATTTTCATCTACCCTTAATATGTCCATTATGTAGAAAGGATTCTGAGGAAATACATCACTTTTTTAATGAGTGTGAATGAACCAAAGGCATGGACTCAAATAAACTTATTTTTTGATGTGGAAAATAAGCAATTCCATAATCTGTGGGACAGGTTTCATTTCTCCTGGAATGTGGAAATAAGATCAAGATTACAGAGCATTTGTGTAAGACTAAACCCGTCAATAGTATCTTGGTTTATTTGGTGTGAAAGAAATAAGTATATCTATTATAACCATATCCCTAACATTTTATGGTTAGTCCAGAGTCATAGATACTATCAAAACATTGGTCCATATTAAAGGATTAAGATGGAGAAAATCATTGAAAGACCATATATATCCACCTCTTTTGTCTATTGCTCCTACTGATGCAGGTGTTAGAACTAGATATCAGGAAATTGTTTTTTGGAAGCTCCTGCAGCAGCTGTTCAAGCTAAGCACTGATGGATCCTTACTCAAATCAAGGTCAGCTGGGGCTGGAATTGTAATCAGGAACCAACAAGGAAGAGTTTTGATAACAAAATCTCAGTTTTTAGATAATTAAGACAGTCTGGAAACTGAGATCATTGCACTGATTATTGGTCTAGAAACAACATACTTCAATGGGTGCAATGATCTCCGAGTGGAAGTAAACTCTTTGATGCTTCTGAAAATTATCAGGAAGGAATTCAAAGTGCAATGGAGATTCCTACCATACCTTGGAACCATATAGAGTTTGACTAGTGAGTTATTAGTTTCATATGCTTATAATTATAGAGAAGCAAATGATGTGGCTGATGCACTTGCAAAGATAGCAAGTGCTACTAAGATCTCTAGTGTTTATAATCATGATTCCTTTCCACAGAATGTTAGGGATTTGGTTATGCTTGATGCTGGAGGGTTTCCTTATATCAAAATTGTATAAGGGTTTTCTTTTTCTTTGATATTATTGTTGCACAAGATACTACTTTGGTTCTGTCTTTATGGAAGGTACACAAGGAAAACATGGCTTAGGATGGTGAAGGGATATAGAAGATGTGCGGATTCAAAAATGGAGTCTCCAAGTTCCTGAGCAGCAACTGGAATCTGATGTTCTTCATTCTGAACAAAAAAACAGGAACTAAATTGTGTCTCAACTCTTGCCAAATGATGTGTATAAATGCTTCATGTATAAATGTTGGTTTATGCAACTCTGTTCCATTTGAACTTCATGATAGCAGTTGGAAGGAAACAAGCTTGGTTTCAAATGGATGGTATTCAATCAAGATCTCAACCAAGCCCAGACTCTTTTTTGTTTATTACTTCTGGGGAAGTAGTATACAAGGGGCTAAAACAGAAGGCCATCTATTTTTTTTGACACGGGGGGTGGAGGCAAAACGGTGGGAGGCCGTTTTAGACCCCGAATACGAGGTTAGGCCATTCTTTTTGCTAACACTTGAAGTGGAGATAAATAGAATGGATTATGGGATTGCAATTTGCGTTCCATAAACGCATATTGTACAAAGTATGTACTCCCTCCGTTTTTTTTTTTCATTGGCACACTTACTAAAAGTGGTATTTTTTTTAATTGGCACTTACTATTTTGGGCAAGTTTAAGGTTTTTACATCCACTCATTTTACTTTCTCTTCTTTCAATTCAATTTCATCCACTCATTTAGCATCTCCTCAATTCTAACACCAAAAGAGAGGTGCCAATGAAAAAAAAACGGAGGGAGTATATCTTGAACTACAATGTTTTTATCTTTTAAAGACCCGGGGAACCTAATAAAATCTACCACTCACCTTTGGTGAGTTTTATCTAAAACAAATCTGCAAAAAAGTTCAAAACAAAGTTCAAAAAAATATTTTGAAATGTTTTTAAAAAATGCAAAAAATCATATGACCAGCAAACCGAAAATTATAAACATCAGTAAAAATCAGCAGAACATCAACGAAAAATCATAAAACATCAACTAAAAAATTGCGGCAAAAGATATATAAAAAATCAAATAAAAATCTACAAAATCTTGAAAAATCATCTTTTTTTTTTTAAGTGAAACCATCCATAGATGGGGGAAGATGTATTGGCCTTCCCTAGCCGTAAAAATATGAAACATGTACATCAGAGAAGTAAATCCGGAGCTTAGTTTAGATATACAAAGTTGCTTCCAAAAAGGATGTGAAGATGCTTGTAATGTATTCCTAAGACATAAAGCCAAGCAAATCATCCTCGAACTTGTTAGTGAGTCGAAAACGAAACACAAGTCAGTCAGAGAAGGTCACTTAGCTTAAAATGCCTATATTCTGCTAAATCTCAAAGAAACTATATGCCGAGGAGTAAAGTGCTACGATCAGTGAGCAGCTGCAGCAAGTGGAGCAGCCCCAAAATGCCTCCGAGTCTTGAAGTATAGTCCAGATTATCCAAAGGATCAACCATCCTGCAATAGAAAAACCATATTCAGTAGCTTCCGTTCATTGAGAAATTCTTAATGAGGGCGTACCAGACTGGTCAAGCCTAACCAGACCTCTACATATCTGAGGAAGCAAAAGCAAACTATGAAAAACACAGTTAGACTGAGCCTTGAGACAGTGTTTAGCCAAGGTGTCAGCAACCAAATTAGATTGTCTATGTATGTGCCGTAGAGACATATCACCTAAAGCTTGATGAATTTCATCTGCCAACTGAAAGAGTTGCCAATTTGCCAATAATGGGTTTTCAACAGAGTGGACAGCTTTTAAGCAATCTGATTCAATGACAATAGGGGCAGAGAATCTCACAGCAGTCTGAATAGCAAAGAGTATTGCTCTTAACTCTGCCTCGAGAGGAGAATTAGCCTGAGTATAGCTAGTCCTAGCCAAAATAAAACTACCCGTAGGATCCCTGGCAATCAATCCTAATCCACACATATTAGAGTAAGCACACCAAGCAGCATCTACATTAATCTTGAAACCTTCATTTGGCCTTTTCCAAGCAATTATGAAAATTTTAGGTTTCGGGGCTGCTTTTATCAAAGGTAGAAAAGAGTGGTTTGCAATACCATAATCAAATACAGATGAAATATGAGCTGGTTTGGAGCAGAAAGAGTAGAAGATTTGGTCTCTGATAAGATTTAGAACTACATTACTATTAGGGAAAACAGCATCATGTAAGCATTTGTTCCTCATTTTCCAAATATTCCAACATGTAATGAAAGCAGCGGTTCTAATTAAAGTAGAATGCAGAGAACTCAAGCCCTGAATGTTAGATAGAAGGAGATTCTTTCCCAAATAGAGGGGAAAGGAATATCCCTAATACCCATAAACTGGTGAATAGTACTCCAAACATTTAATGAGAAGGGGCAGGAATTGAAGCAGTGCTCCAAGGAATCCACATGATTACTACATAAATAGCATTTAGAGGCCAGGCAAATTCTCATATTTTGCAAGACATTGCCAAAAGGTAAAAACGAGTTGATCAGTTTCCACATGAAAACCGAGATTTTTTTTTCTATTCTCCTATCCCAAAACAGCTGAGTTGAAGCAATATTACCAGATTGTGAGCTGAGTAGGAGGTATGTGCTTTTGAAAGTGAAATCACCCCTAATACCTGGTTTCCATATAAGCCTATCACTTCTATGTGGATATAATTTTGAATCCTGCAAAAGAGAGAAGATGTTAGGGGGAAGTAATGGAGAGAATTTATGGATCAGTGTGTCCTTATTAGTGATGAAATCAGAAACCGTACAGTCCTCAGGGATTTCAACCTGGTCTGGCTCACAGTAATCTATAATAGGATCAACATCAAGCCAATTAGAAGTCCAAAAATTACAGGAACCTCTACCCACAATCACTCTGGAATTCGATTCAGACCAAGCATTAATATTACATATTCTTTTCCAATTAGGGGAGGATCTATATGAGGGTGGAAGAGATTCAACAAAATGTGTCCACAGAGCAACTGCCTGTTGGTATTTCCACCAAAGTTTGGCCGAACAAGTATCAATTATGGAGTTAATTGATCTGAATCCTAGACCATTTTGGTTAATAGGAAGGCAAAGAGCTTCCCATTTCCTCCATGCTCTCTTAGGTTTCTGATCAATAAAACCCCAAAAAAATCTGCTAATTTTTTTTTCTATGACAGAAACAATCTTCTTGCTCGGTTTAAGCACTGACCAGATATGTTTTGGAATGGAGAAAATGCAAGATTTTATCAATGTGATTTTTCCCCCAGTGGATAGCCACTTATTTTTCCAACTACCAATCCTGTTATCAATCTGCTCAATTAAAGGTTGGAAATATGCTCTATGTGCAACACCAGTAAAAATAGGAACACCTAAATAGGTAAATGGAAAACTTCCTATTTTCATCCCTAAAGTCCTCTTTATTTTATTAACAGTGTGAGGAGAGGCATGTTTCCCAATGTACAGGTCACTTTTGCCATAGTTTATTTGTTGTCCTGTGACCTCCTCAAATGTTGACAGGAAGGCTTTGAATCTAACCAAAGTCTTATGTTCAGCTTTTAAAAATACCACTGTATCATCAGCATAGGATAAATGAGAAATTTGTAGTGCATTACCTGGAAGTTGATAATAGGCCAGCTTACCAGATTGGAAAATGTGTGCTAGACTTCGGGTGAAGGCCTCAGAAAAAATGTTGAAAAGAAAAGGAGAGAGGGGTCTCCTTGCTTGATACCCCTCGTAGATTGGAAGAATCCAGTTGGCTTACCATTTATTAAGATTGAGAACCAAGCCTGTGACAGGTTATTCATGATGGGAAATATAAATCTAGCATGAAAACCTAATTTAGTTAGGACACTATATAAAAAGGACCATTTAACCCTATCAAATGCCTTCTTAAGGTCTAACTTAACTATGCAGTTAGGTTGACTTTGTTTCCTATTCAGAAATCTCACCATTTCTTGTAAATAAATAACATTGTCCGAAATATCCCTCCCTTTAAGAAAAGCAGTTTGATGAGGAGAGATTATTTTTGGCATTAAAGGTTTAAGTCTTTCCATTATCAATTTGGAGCAAATTTTATTAAGTACATTGGAAAGACTAATTGGCCTGTAATCATCAAATGAGATGGGTGTCTTCTTCTTAGGAATAATTGTGATCCAGGTGCTACTAAAACCCCTAGGGATGGCATTCCCATCAATGAAGTCCTGAACAGCATTTAGTAAATCAGAGGAGATGATATCAAATGATTTAATATAAAATTTTGATGAGAAGCCATCTGGACCTGGGCTACTATCTTTATTGAGGTTAAGAACAGTTTCTTTTAGCTCAGACATAGTAACTGGGTGCAGAAGGTAATCATTATCTTGCTGGGAGACCAGTTTGGGAATTTGGCTGAGAAAATGAGATTTGAAAAGATTACTTTCAGGCAAGCTATCATCTGTTAAAAGATCATGGTAATACCAGATGGCTTCAGTTTCTATGTCCTGAATGTTGTCTAACCATTGTCCATTACCTGCTTTAATTTTAGTAATCTTTAGTCTGCATTTCCTTTCTTTGACTGAATTATGGAAAAAACTGTTATTGTTATCTCCTTCATTTAACCATTTGATCTTAGCTTTATGTTTCCAGAAACTTTTCTGTTCAACTAAGGCTCGAACTAACTTAGCCCTAGCTTCCTTGAGCTTTACCAAGTTAACCACAGATGGATTTTGATCATATAATTGCTCCTGAGTGAGAAGGACATTTTCAGCATTCATCACATTATCATGAATATTTCCAAAATGTTCCTTATTCCAGATTTTTAATTCTTTCTTCAATCTTAAGAGTTTAAGACAAAAACCAAGCATTCCTGAGCAACTGAGAGGGAGTTCCCAGTTAGTCTTAATTACAGTCATGAACTCTTTCCTTTTAAACCAGGTATTCAAGAATCTGAAAGGTCTAGGGTTGGATGGAATATCACTGCCTATAGTGAGAAGCATAGGGCTATGATCAGAAGTGGACCTATTTAAAATTTGAATAGAAGATGCAGGGAAGGTAGAAGACCATGCAGAGTTACAAAGACCCCTATCTAACCTCTTAATAGTAGGATTTCTAAGCCTGTTATTGCTCCATGTGAATAAGTTGCCTACTGTGTTAATTTCTTCCAAAGCCATTTGATTAATAAATTCATTGAAGTCATTCATACTACCTATTCTAGGAGACGAAGGACCCTTATATTCTGCAACTGATGTAATGGCATTAAAGTCCCCTATAAACATAGCTTCTGATTGAGTAGAGGACTTAAGGTCAGACCAAAGTGATTTTCTTCCATCTCTAGTTCTAAGTCCATACACAAAAAAGGCATCCATATTTTTATTCAGAGTGAGGCTATGCAATGAAACAGCAAGGAATTGTAAATTGTCATATTTTACTACTAGAGATATGCTTGCATTCCAGAAAAGCCAGATCTGACCATTCATTGCATATTTACAGTTATCATATTGCAGCAAAAGCCTGTATGAGTCACACTGAAGATTATCATGTTTTGGCTCAATTAAACAAATAAGATCAAAATGATGTCTAGCAACCAAATTTTGGAGTCTGATCATGGAGGTATCCATTCCTCTCAGGTTCCAAACCAGGAATTTTATCTGAAGGGTTGTATTATTCATATTAGAACATTATTAGCGCTTTTTGATCTAGTCATGATAGTATTTAACTGAGTTAAATATGTCTCATTCCTATGATTAGACTCATTCATTGCCTTACTAGCATTCTTCTTTTTTGAATTTTTGGATTTGGGAGTAGAAGAACTTACCTGGCTGGTCTGATCTATATAAGAATCATATTTCTGAGAAGGAGAAACTCCCACCAGAACATCTACTGTATCCTCTAGTGTCACAGTATCATTTGTGTTTTGTCTGTGGGAGCTCTCCTCATTATCATCATCTTCATCTTCAAGTGGTAGGAACCTGTTGTGTTTGTGTTTCTGCTGAGAGAAAATGAAGTTTTTAGCTGCAATAATGGAATGGAAAGGTGAGAAAGATTTACCTCTTTTACCAGGGATGTCATCTTTGGCAAACAGAGTTTTTGGGATGGGAAATGGTGGAGCGGAGAATGAGTGTTTGGATTTATATTCAGGAAACTCCACCAGATGATCTTCATTTCGACCCAAATCTCTCTGAGACTGATTGATCTTAGTTACCAAAGGGGTCAAATCTGACTTATTGTTCTGATTCTTATCGCCCTGAACCTCAGATACTGAATCAAGAGGGTCGGACAAGGTGGTGCATATTTTATCCTGATCTTCAGCTAGACTATCAACTTTCGAAATTATGGTATCAGATGACTTAACCTTGTTGCTCTCCATTAAATGTTCAGATGTCTCAACTTCCACAAGCGATGCCTCCTCCATGTTAATCTTTGGAGAATCCCTTATTTTTGGGACATATTTAAGAGTCTTAGTTATATGAAAGCCATGTTTCTCAGGAACAGACAAACCTGAGGTCCCTGCCCTAGTAGTATCTTTATTTAAGATGGCTATATCCTCGTTAGGGATAGAAACTACAGCTCTTTGTTGCTCTTTAAAATGAGGCCCATTCTTACCACCCTGGGAGTCCACTCTGTAGGATTTAGTTCTCTTAAGCTCAGGATGTAGGTATACACAGTGATTATCATCATGCCCTATAGTTTTACAGTGATGGCAGTATGGGGGTATATCCTCAAATTCTAAAGGAAGCTTAACCACATTGTATTCAATACCTTCCTCCTCAATTCCCACCCTAATACATGATGGAAGTTTGTTTTTTAGATCAATCTCCACACACATTTTAACAGCTGATGGCCGAGTAAGGGCAGCCGTAGCTGCATCTATCTTAATAAACGTACCTATCTGATTTCCCATAGTTTCTAGCATCGCAATATTATAGAAGAAGATAGGAACATAGGGAATGGTAACCCATACCGGTACAATAGTGGATTCTGCCTCTGGGTTGAAATCCATTGTCCATTTGAGTACCTTCATTGGAGCCTGATTGAAGATCCAGTGGCCTTTAAGCCAAAATCTCTGGTAGTCTTCTTTGTCTTGGAATCGGATTAGGATGTGTCTGTAATCAATCGAACCTATCTGAAATTTACCTTTGAACCCGACCGATTGGAAAGCTTCATTTAGAGCAGGCATAGATGGCTTTCCTCTAGCAAATTTACCAACTAGGGCATTTTGGTAATGGGAGGCGAGAGTCTCAGCCTCACGACGGGAGACTAGACAAGCAATCTCACCTTTGTAGTGCGTTTTTGGAACAATTTCTGGATTAGAAGGGAGAGTTGCTTGAAGTGGAGGTTGACGACTACCAAGCGCTTGAAGAAACGACTTGACCGCAGCGGTACCGCCACGGCCAGGCGGAGGAGCCACCATAGGAGATGTACGGAATCCGACCGTTATCAGTTGGAAAAACAGAGAGAGGAAGAAAGAAGAGTAAAACGACAGGAAAACTCGGCGTTTTGGCTATTTCGCACCGTTTATCACACGCAGTGTTCCCCAGACTCAAATATTTGGATTGAGTCTTGAAAAATCATCGATTACAACTAATAAAAAACCAGCCGAAAATAACAAAAACATCAAAAAAGGCTTAAATTATCAACAACAAAAAATTAAAAACTACAAATATCAACCTATATCACCCAAAAGCTAAAAACGTCAGTTATTATCATCTAAACTTCACCGAAAAATGAAAACCGTCAACATAAGGAAAAAAATACTACAAAACATCAACTCCTATCACCTAAAAAACTAGTATATCAACCCATATAACCCCAAAAAAAACTACAAAACATCGACTCATATCAATTAAAACTCACCCGAAAAATTAAAAACATCAACATGAAAGAAAAACGTCAACAAAAATGTTACGGTACCTCAAGAGTATAAATTCTTCACTCTAAAATCATAAAACATAAACAATTTTTTTATAAAAAAACTACAAATATCAACCTATATCACTTAAAAACTACAAACATCAACTCCTAACACTTAAACCTCATCCAGAAAATGAAAAACGTCAAGATTAGAAAAAATACACTACAAACATCAACTCATAACAGCTAAACTTCAGTCGAAAATAATAAAAACATCAACAAAGCTTAAATTATCAAAAAAATTGAAACACTAAAAAACATAAACCTATATCACCCAAAAACTACAAACATCAACTCCTATCACCTAATACTCACCTAGAAAATGAAAAACATCAACATGAGAGAAAAGAAACTTAAAATATCAACCCATGTAACCCAAAAAAACTACAAAACATCAACTCATATAAACTAAAATTCAATCGAAATATGAAAAACACCAACATGAGAGGAAAATAACTAAAAACATCAACCAAAAAGCTACGGTGCCTCAAGATTCTAAATTCTTCACTCTGAAAACCATAAAACATCAGGTTCTATCACCTGAACCTCAGTCGCAAAATGAAAAACATCAATACGAGTAAATAAAAAAACTACAAATATCAATCCACGTAACCCAAAAAAACTTCAAAACATCAATTCATATCACTTAAAACTCACCCAAATAATGAAAAATATTAACAAAAGCCCCACAGTAACTCAAAAGTGTTAAATTCTTTAAATAAAATGTCCTAGTGGGATTTGAACCCTGGTCCCAAACCACAACAACTAAAGTAATAACCACTACACCAGAGACTCATTAGTGAATATACACTCAATCAAATAATATTAAAGCTCATCATGTACCTTTATAAGGTAAATTCATCAAAAATAAGATCATAGTGAGGCTCAAACCGCAGACCTCAATCCTTAACAACTAGAGTGCTAACCACTAGACCAAAGAGATCAAAAATCATACATTTTTTCAATCAAATATATATATATACCTCAACATGTTTTTGAAAAAAAAACATAACATCAACACATCATCATCAACATCAACACAAAATCAAATGAATCATCGGATGCGCCAGAGACAAATTTGATTGGTACGACGCTAGAGGTGGATTCAATCGGTGCAACGCCGTTGGAGTAAAGCTTCGTGGTGGAAGTTGGCGGCGGAGACACTAGTGGAGGATGACTCATTAAAGGCGGTTATTTTGGAGGTTGGAAGTCACTTTGTTGGTAACATTCTTTGGACAATCAAAGTCACCTCCAGGCACTGCCTTCTATCGTGGTCAGAAACAGTTCTGAATTTGGAACGTGTTTATGATGTCTAAAAAAAATGCTGCCGGAAACCGATTGAGGTCACACAGATATGGCTATAATTTTACTATATCTGGGTTTCCGACGGAAAATAAAACCTAGATATGGTCAAATCAAAACTATATATGGAAAATCAAACCCAGATACTGAACAAAAACCAAAAAAACACAAATCTATTCACTAAGAAACAGAGAACAAATCTGTGAAGAAAACAAAGAATAAATCTGTTAAGAAAAATAGAGAACAGATCAGTTAAATTAAAGAAAAATAAAGAACAAATCTCTGAAGAATCTTCCGGCGTGATGGATGTCGTGGGCCTAGCAGTGGATGTGAACTTTGTCGGTGGTAGAAGGATTCACGCGGCGGTTCTGAATCGGCAAACATTTATGGTTCTGAATCGACAGAAGAGGAGGCGCTTCGTCGGCGGGAGGGAAAGGAGATGGTGAGTGGTGAGTGGCGTAGGGAGATAAGTACGGTGGAGGGTGAGCGGTGGAGGGATAGGAAGACGGTGGAGGCTAGCGGTGGAGGAAGATGCCAGTGGTGGAGAAAGATAGGGTTTACTGTGGATGGGACTAAGGTTAAAGGAAAAGTGGGAAAGGAGGCGGGGATGGGATAAAGTAAAGGGGAAAAGATGGACAAATTTTCTAAGGGGAAAGAGGGAAAATTTTCTATGGGGAAATGTTTTGAGATACTTATTATTAGGCCCAGAAACACTTCAAAGTCACCTCATTAAAGTTCGAACTGCCTTCTATTGATGTCAATCAAAGAACCATCTTTGATCATTTTTTAACTGCCTTCTATTGAGATCCGAAAGTAGGAGCCTCAGTTCCGATATCGAAACTCATTTGGATCTCAATAGAAGATGGTTTCTCAAGAACTGCCTTTGATTGGGTGTCTTTAATGAAGATCTCTCCACTAGTGAGAGGTGGTGTTAGAGTAAATCAGGATTGATTTTATTTGATTGATTTAATTGATTCTGGATAAGTCTTGTTGACTAAGCTAGAGTCTTAGTAGTACTCTATTTCCTTTTGTATTCTATTTAATCATGTCAGCAATAGATCATTTCCTTACGACAAATACGTCTTATCATGGTATCAGAGCAGTGTTCTGATTCACCTTCCAAAATCTAAAATTTTTTGTCGCCCTTCTCCTTCTCCCTCTAGCGGCCGAACTACTCCTTCCCTCTCTCCCTTCCGATAATTTTTTTTCGATGTCATTCTCATCATGGCTAGTGAAAAATTATCATTCAATACCCTTCTTCAAATGATGCAAATCAAGCTCAATAAGTCCAACTTTCTTCTCTGGAAGCGTCAGATTGAATATGTCCAATGACCTCAAAAGCTATTTGGTTATCTTGATGGGTCGACGACATGCCCACCTCTCCCTACTCCGTCACCGGCCAGCTTTGCATCTCCATCTTTTGCTACCGCACTCAGCTCTCCTCTTGACGTCTCCAAGACTGACCATGTGGTGGCTCATGTGGCTTATAAATTGACCAAGGAAGTCTATGACCTCTGGATTGATGAAGAACAGAGGGTTTCCGGTCGTATGTTCTCCTCTCTCTCTCTGAAGGCCCTTTCCGAACTCCCAGCCTCGTGTGTGACTGCCAAGGACATCTGGGACAGGTTTTACTCCACTTTTTAGAACAGTAGCATATCCACCATTCTTCGCCTTCATGCAGATGCCCATGGTATACGTAAGAGTGGTACCGTTCATGAACTCCATTTACAATTTAAAGATATTTTTGAGCAATTAACCTTTATTGGTTCTCCAGTTTCTAATGATGATCAGATAATTTGGTTTTTAACTGCTCTCGGGTCTGAGTTCAAAGATTTTTCTGTCTCTCTGATTATTTCTTCCCTTACACCGTTTAATGTCGATGTATTATCTCGTGCCAAGAACCATGAGGCATTCTTAAAAAATTTACAAGGAAATTCAGCACCGGCATCTGGGCCGGTTGCATTCGCTGCGGGAGAAAACCCCTCAATCGGCCGTGCGTGGGACCACGCACCGGTGAGAAGCGGTGGAACGTTTGGACCATGCGCCACCAGGCGGTGGAACTTGGGCTCGGGTTTTGGTCGTGGTCAGCCACACTGCACCTGGTGTGGTCGGCCCGGACATTTTCCTGCCACTTGTTATAAGATGTTAGCTCAAACCCTTCATACAGACTCAACTCATCTGGCTGAAAACTTCTAGGCGTCCATGCAGCTAAACCCATCTCCGAGCACATTAGACTGGATCTAGATTCTGGCGCAACCAGTCACATGGCATCTTCAGCCTCCGGACTAAACAGTGTTTCTCCATATTCTGGTAATTCTCAGGTTTCTGTTGGTAATGGTGCCTCTATTCAGAACGCATATCGGTGATTCTCATATTTCTAATCATTTGAAACTATATGATGTTCTGGTTGTTCCTGAGATCACTAAGAACTTACTGTCTGTTAGTAAACTGAACAAATATTTGAATGTGTCTCTTACTTTTGATGATCGGAACATTGTTATCCAGAACAAAGTATCAAGGGCAGTCGTGAGCAGGGGCCATTGTGATGGAGGCTTGTACATGTTGGACAAAGGCGTGCAGCACTGGTTTTGTTTTTGCAGCAGAATAAAGGATGGGCATCCTTCGAGCTTTGGCATACTCGCCTAGGACATGTGCCTACTGCAGTCATTTTCGGTTTGCAGAAGTCCGGTTTACTTTATGCTTCCTCGTTATTACCTAAACTGCATACTAGTACTCCTTGTGTTATAGAAAAGGGGCAGCGGTTATCCTTTGTGGAAAACACTAGACGTGATGCGCGCGTCCTGGATTTGGTACACTGTGATTTGTGATGTCCCTAGTTTAGCTGAGACTGGTTTTACTTATTATGCCTTATTTGTGGATGATCATTCTCGTTTTACTTAGTTTTTTCCGCTTCATAAAAAATCCACATTTTTTTAAACATACTTACAGTTTGAGGCTTTAGTGGAAAATCAATTTTCATCTACTATTAAGGTTTTTTAGAGTGATAGGGCACTGAGTTTTTAAACACACGCCTATGGTCTCATTTTTGCCTCAAAAGGCATTTATCATCAAGTTTCATGTCCATATACTCCGGAGAAAAATGGATGAGCAGAGCGAAAATATCGGTATGTTGCGGAAATGGGCCTTACGATGCTATTCCATTCGTATCTTGCACTTTCTAAATGGGTTGACGATTTTGCTACTGCAGTTTACACCATTAATCGGTTACCTACTCTAGTTTTACAGGGTGCCTCTCCCTATGGTCTTCTCTATCAGCGGAACCCTATTTACTCAAACTTCCATCATTTTAGCTGTCGAGTATTCCCTTTTGTCTGTCTTATGGCTATTCACAAGTTATCTCCACGGAGCATTCCTTGTGTTTCCATTGGATACAGCTGCCATGATAAGGGTTTTCGTTGTCTTGACACTACTACTGGAAAATTTTATGTTACCCGTCATGCGCGATTTGATGAGAGTTGTTTCCCTTTTGCCTCCTCCATTTTAGCGTCTTCTCTCTCGACTTGGGATGGCTCTGCATTTTAGGATGATGACAGTGGTTCAAGTCCCTTATTGTCTCCATTTGATGAATAAGTCTCTGCGCCCAGTCCAGTTTACCCATCTAATTCTGATGAGTATATACTTGCACGGTACATCCTCTCTCGGTCACTGTCGGCCAGTCCACCTTCCCAGGCCGTGCCTTCTCTTTCCGCCGCTGCCACTCCATCCCCGGTATCTTCCGCCGTTCTGACGCCTCTACCTTCTCGATCTTGGTCGAATCCCCATCGGATGGTTACTCGGATGACCATCGGTGCTATTCAGCGATGGGATCTTCTTGCTACCCTTCTTACTTAGTCTGAGCCTTCTAATTACCGCTCGGCTCTTAAGGATCCTTCTTGGACAGCTGCTATGGATGAAGAGATTGCTTCTCTTAAAGGTCAACACACTTGGGATTTGGTTCCTCGCTCATCGGATGTGAACATTATAGGCTCCAAATGGGTCTATCGGCTGAAGTATCACCTGGATGGCACATTTGATCGTCATAAGGCCCGACTTGTTTCTCGGGGGTTTTTGTAGATTTTGGGTTTTGATTTTGATCACACTTTCAGTCCTATGGTCAAAGCTTCCAATGCACGCACTGTCCTTGACATTGCTACGATACTCTCCTAGCCCCTTCATCAGCTGGACGTCAAGAATGCTTTTCTGAATGGTGTTCTTGATACTCCAGTCTACATGGCACAACCTATTGGCTATAATGACCCACTTCATCCGGACTACGTCTGTCATCTAAAAAAGGCCATTTATGGTCTTAAGCAGGCTCATCGAGCTTGGTTTCAGAGGTTTAGTACTAATCTATTGCAGATTGGTTTTCAGTGCAGTTTGGCTGACACTTCCTTATTTGTTTTATCTAGAGGGACGTCTTTGCTTTATCTCCTAGTCTATGTTGATGACATCATCCTCACTAGAAACGATTCTTTGCTCCTCCGCCAATTCATTGATATGACACATCGGGAGTTCGTTATTAAAGATCTTGGCGCTCTGCATTACTTTCTTGGCCTAGAGGTTTCACCCACTTCTTCGGGCTTACTTTTTGGACAAGCTAAGTATGCTCGGGATATTCTTACTCGTGCCGTCATGTCTGATGGTGTTCCGGCCACTACTTCTTTTGTTCCTGGTTTGCAGTTACACAGCTCCACTAGTCCCCCTTTTCAGAATCCAACTCTTTACAGATCCTTGGTTGGTGCTCTCCAGTACTTAACGATCACTCAACTAGACTTGGCTTTTTCGGTCAACACTATTAGTCAGTTTCTTCAGAACCCTTGTGATGATCACTTTGCCCCGATCACTCGGATTATTCGATATGTTTGATGCACGCTACATTTTGGCCTTACTTTTTGCTCTGCCAGCACTCCGAAGGTTTTGGGTTATTCCAATGCTGATTGGGCTCCACCTATGGTTATGCAGTCTTCCTCGGTGGAAATTTGGTCTCCTGGAGCGCGAAGAAGCAGCCCACTGTCTCTCGCTCCAGTACTGAATCAGAGTATCAGGTCCTTGCCAATACTGCTTCAGAGGTAGTTTGGCTGTCTCATTTTCATCGCAATCTTTGTGTTCTGCTTTCCAGTTCTCTATTGTGGTTATGTGACAACAACAGTGCCATCTTTCTGGCTCAGAATCCGGTTGCACACAAAAGGGCGAAGCATATCGACATTGATTATCATTTCGTTCGTGAGTTGGTCTCCTCTGGCAAGCTTCGAGTTGCCCATGTTTCCACTAGTCTTCAGATTGCTGACATTTTCACCAAGGAACTTTCTCGTCCTCTGTTCAAACTTTTCAGGTCCAAGTTTTGCGTCACTGAGCATCCGACTCTTTGCTTGAGGGGGGAGGTGTTAGAGTAAATCAAGATTGATTTTATTTGATTGATTTAATTGATTCTGGATAAGTCTTGTTGACTAAGCCAGAGTTTTAGTAGTACTCTATTTCCTTTTGTTTATCTATTTAATCATGTCAGCAATAGATCATTTCCTTCCGGCAAATACGTTTTATCAGGTGGCAGTTACCGGCGGTTTTCAAGTTTAGAAACAGAAAAGAATGAAGACGACGCTTAAAAATAAATGAAAATTCTAGAATATTCTTATATTTATATAGTTTTGTAATAATTGCACAATAGATCCCTAGGTTTACTAGCACATTTTTAAAAAGATCTCATCCCAAATAAAATTTACAATAATTACACAATAAACCAGTTTACGCGGCCTGAAACAAGGGTTTGTGTAATTTCTTTCGAGAATTGAATTCAATCGTTAGAGAAAGTGCAGTGGGTTTCTTAAATTTAAAAAATTGCTCTAGAAACCGAAAACACCCACAGTGGTGGTTTCTAGGCCGGTTTCTTAACAGGAAACCGGCCCTTGATTGCCATGGTGGGAACCGGTTAAGAAACTGGTTGTGTCAGTGTGTCACATGGCTTGTGGACCGCCTGCTGCGGCCAATTTTTTTCAGCATGTGGGACACGTGTCACCCATGCATTGGGCCACATGTCCCGCATACATGGTTTTGTTTTTTTAACAGTCGCTGACATGTGGCGCCATCTGGTTGGGCCACGTGTCAAACGGCCAAAAAAATTTCTAGCTCTAGGCCGACGAAAATGAGTGGGACACGTGTCCCACTTATATGGCGACACGTGTCCCACTTATATGGCGACACGTGTCCCACTTATATGGCGACACGTGTCCCATATGAACGGTAATTTCAGTTGTGCCTTTTAAATGGGACACGTGTCCCAACCGTATGGTGACATGTGTCCCAGAGGCTATATTTAAAAAAATTTGCAAAAAGTTTTTCAAAATTTTTTTTTTGCAGAGGTTGAAATTTTCTGAAAAAAATTTCAATGGATACATTCTCATCCCCTACTTTTTTTTAACCTATAAATAGAGCCAATTCACCCAATTTAACCACATCACTTTCAATTCCAACACTTCTACCTCAATCTTTCATCACCCAATATAAATACAATATGTCTTATTCTTTATTCTAGCTAACAAAATATTTAACAATTTCATGACAAGAAAAAAGAAATTTCATTTCATTTTTGAATAATAAAACACAAAAATTATTTTTTTTAAAGTGAATTATTTTATACTTTTTAAAAATAAAACGATATTCTATTAATAAAAATTATAATGTATTATTAAATTTCACATTCAACTTATTTTGGATGAACAAATTAAATTAAATTAAATGTTAATGGTAAAATTAATGAGTAGGATAGAGAAAATCAAGTGGGGTCAATGAATAGTTAAAAGTGGTTTCTTACCATTATAGGGATAAAAAAGGGTGGTTTCTTAAGATTAGGTGGAAGAAAGAGAATGAGAGAAATAATATATTTAATTGGTAAGAAACCGGTAGCGGTTTCTACCACTGCACTTGGTCTTAGGGCATAGACAATGGTGGTTTTTTAATATAAAGAAACCACTTAAGAAGCCACACAAGCCCACAATGAGGTTTCTTAAGTTGTTTCTTAATAAGAAATCACCTACTAGTTTCTTACTAAGAAACTACTTAAACCACTTTCTCTCATCTGGTGGGGTCTCTTGACACACTAATTTTATAATATAGTTCTGTTTAATCAATTTTTAGTCTACAATAGCATTTGGAAGTCGAAAATAAATTTCAAAAAATTATTTTGATAAATAAAAAAATGAAATATTTAATAATATTTTGCAAAAAATGAAATTAAAATATAAAAATGTACTATTAAATTTCATATTGAATTTATTTTTGGGTGGATAAATTTATTTAAATTAAATATTAATGTTAAAATTAATGAATATGATGAAGAAATTCAAATGAGGTACATAAATAGTAGATATATTGGTTCCTTACCATTGTGGAGAAAAATGAGGTGGTTTTTTAAGTGATTTCTACCATTGCACTTGGTCTTAGAGCAAGTGCAATGGTGGTTTTTTGGATTTAAAAAACTGCTCTAAAAATCTAAAACACTCACAGTGGTGCAAGAAACCGTCCAATGGTTTCCTCCCTGGCAATCGGTCTGGAAATCGGTCTACATGAGTGTCGTACATGGGGTATGGGGCCGCTGGAAGCGGTCCATTTTTCTTTCCCAAATTGGGACATGTGTCCGTCATGCATTGGCCCACGTGTCCCACATGCAGAACCCCCCTCCCTTTTATTTAATCGAGGGACATGTGACACCCTTTGATTGGGCCACGTGTCCCAGCCTTTTTTTAAAAAATCTGGAATTTTTAAATTTGTAAACTTTATTAAAATCTCTAAATTAATTTATAAATCAGTAAATTTTATTGAAAATCTGGAAAAAAAATTATTCACAAAATATTGAATAATTTTTTAAAAACAAAACGAAATTAAATTTTAAAAAGAAAATGTATTATTAAATTTCACATTCACATATTTTGGTGGCTAAATTTATTTAAATTAAATGTAAAAAATTAGTGAGTAGGTAGAGAAAATTAAATGGGTCCATAAATAGTTAAAAGTGGTTTCTTACCATTATAGAAGAAAAAAAGAGTGATTTCTAGAAGAAAAAGGATAAAAAAAATAATATATTTTATTGATAAAAAACCGATAGCGATCGCTACCATTGCACTTTGTCTTAATATCTATCCTAAATGTAAATTGATATAAGTAACGAACTGCAAGTTCACACTTATAATTTAAGAAGTCTTAACGAGGTGAACAAAGAGTTTAACTTTAGGGACTAAATACTTCTCAAAGTTAATTCATGTGTGTTTTGAATAGATTTTTAGAGTTGGTGTGAATTTTTTACTTTTGTAATCATTTATGTCATACATGCTCCATATTCTTGTTATTTCTTCAAGTATAATATTCTTGTGCTCTTTTTTATTTTCTTTCTTCCTGGAATTGTTTTGCTTAGGCTCAGCTGTCGCTATGTTACACTTTCCTATGTTTTTTTCCCAGTAGGATCAGATATCACTATGAAATCAAGCATCCATTTGTGGTCATCACTACAACACAAACAGGCTATTGGGATGCTAAAATGTGTCCCAATAGATCTATATTTGAACGTTTTCATTGATAGGACGTTTTTGAAAAGCGTTCTATAAACCATTCATTATTGTGAATCCCTACAAATTCTAGGTCGTTATAGATATATGGTCGTTTTTATGCATCCTAAAATTAATATATCGGATCACTTTTTTGCATCCTAAAACTAACATATTGAGACGCTTTTTTGCATCCAAAACATATTGGGACGCTTTTTTGTGATTTATAATTATGTATCGGGTCACTTTTATGCATACTAAATTTAACTATTGGTTTTTTTTTGTGATTTATACACTGCAAAAAAAATTCCACTTGTGACGCTTCTTGGGATCATTCATGACACTTAAAAGTGTCGCTACAATGATTAGTCTCTCTGAATTCAGTTTAAATGTAGACTTTTTGGGATCTTTCATGACGCTTCCAGCTGGAAATTAATTGTGATTAATAATTTAAATGTAGACTTTTTGGGATCATTCATGACGCTTCCAGCTGGAAATTAATTGTGATTAATAATTTAAATGTAGACTTTTTGAGATCATTCATGACCCAAGTGTCTAATTTAATTTAATAAAAAAAAGTCTTTATTTTTGTGACGCTTTAAAATGTAGTTCAACATGTCCAAATCAGTGCTACGCACAGAAGCGTCACAAAATTTATATTGAGAATAAAAGAAGATTATTAATCACAATTCAGCCCCCTAATATTTTATCATTTGCAATCCAGAACACCAACTTCTAATATAAACGATTCAGCATTGCCAACTTCTAATATTTACAATTCAGCATGCCAACTTCCAAAAAAATCAAAATTACAACTCTCATAGTTGATCAATTGAGATACTATCCCAATCCACTGTAGGAGGGAACATTTTGTAGTCCTTTTGCATAAAGAACCCCTGAAATGTACCAAGAAATTATGTTATGCTAACTGAGGAAAATGGACGCATGAACTTAAAAGTTGATCACAAACTACAAAGTACATCACAAGCAATTGATCGCACAGATCCTAACCCAACATTCTTCTGCAATAAATATTAATGGAATCAAGCCATTTCACAGAACGGCACCAATAACACCAAATACAATAACACTAATCCAAAGAAAAGTAAAAGATATGCAGCAGTTTAGTATTTAGTTCTTATAAATCAACCATAAATGGTACTGGCATGTAATGGGATAGGTATAGAAGATTTGGACTCCTATTGTTCTCCCTACCTGCTAAGTCTGGAGGTTAGAGACATGTTACTTCTAGGGCTGAAAAAGAAAAACAAAAAAAAAACAAAACCATACCTACAACATTGTTGTTAGCCACCAAAGTAACTAACCTTTATTAAAATAATGATTCAGTACTCACTTCAACCTTTAATAACTAACCTTTATCTAAAGATAACAGATGCATTGATCTGGTAGATAAATATCCAGCTTCCACTTATGTGGCTGAAGCAAAAGGCTTCGGTATATTTTAATCCGATACACTTATGTCTGCTGCACTTTGGGACGGAAATGCTATTTAATGATAGAAGAAAAGCATCTGAGGAGGTTTTAAGCCTATTACCGGTTTTAAACATGCATGACTTCAAAAAGAAAGATAATGTCCAGGATAAGAGTAGGGTGTTCAATAGAAGTATGAAAAAATGAATCAGATGTATGAAATTTAGAAACTTACTTTGTGATATAAAATTTTCTCATAGCCTGCTAGAAAAGGGATAACAATCTCACTAGCTGATACTACCGACTTACCTGATAAAGATTCATGTCAGAAGCCAATTTGCTCAAGAGCCCACCAGTAAATGCATCGCTGGCGCCATTTGTGTCAATAGCCTTGACTTTCTGACCAGGAACTCGTCCCTTAAATCTCTGCAAATTCAGTCTGCTTAATACTAAACGCAACCTCCAATTACAAAAGCTTTATAGTGGGTTAATCAAATTAAGAAAAGAAGGTAAGGTGAAACAGGAACTAGTACAAAGAGATTTTATTCATGGTAAATGCATAGAGTATCTGCAGCCCTCGGAACCTTCAGATACTGGTAGAAGAGAGTCAGATGAAAAAGCTTCTTCATCACATCATCATTGTAAAGATCAGTACCTATGGTCAGGAAGGTAATCTCATCGTCACTTATCTACAGGTTTCAAGAGGAAACTAATGTTGAACAGAAAACAAATTAAGTAGAAGGAATGGCCATAGACTTGCACTCTTAATAATTATAAACACTAACAGATAGCAATGTTATACCTTGATAAAAATCAACTTGGTTCCATATCTTCATTATACCTTCTCAAGCTGCATCGGCTGAAGGCCATAAGACTAGTCTCAAATTTGTTTCGTAGGATAGTAGTAAGCTACTGGATATTTTGGCAATGACCATTGCAGCTAGATGAGCAGACCTACATGGTTCTTCAATCAAGTTGTTCAAACCATAATGGAAGATTGTACCCTACAAATTGACATTGCACTCCCGTAAACAATAGGAACAATTAGCCAAAAGTAGAAAATCCAAGTTCTAGAATTAGAGTAAATGCTAAACCTTTTTAAGTAGGCCACTGTATAAGCAAAGCACTTTTAAAATGAGGATTAAGAAAGATATTTTTCATGCAATATGCAAAAAATAAAAATAAATCATGCTTGAAGTTCAGCTGTTGATACAAAGTCGGGCAAAGGTCATTTGAATAACTTCACAATACATAATGAAGTAAAGTCGGGCAGAACTTTGTGTTAGGTTTAATGCGAGCGTAATAGTTTCTCTAACTTCAGAATATGTATCCTAATATACTATTGTGTAAACTCGACCATATATGATGGCAAGATATGATTCACTCATCCATTATGTGATGACGAGACCTGATTCACGTAACTTCAAACTCCATCCTGCCCTATTTTCTTTGTACAATGTTACTGTTTGCACTAAATGATGTGCATAGTTGTTTACCAATATTTGATTTTCCTTGGTGTACTAAGTTCCCACACTCATAGTTTGAGCATATTAAGAAATCATATAAGCCATAATCCAGTACATGTCTTGTTGGCAGTAAAAATGGCAGCATTTCTCATTCCCTTCAAGGATACTTTCTACTTCTGAATAAAATACTACTGCAACTTTCAATCTTAATTTCTCTCAACTCCAAATTAACCATATGTATTAAGTGCCACATTATCATCAACAAGCTTGTCACAGACCTCCATACCAGTAACTCTAGTAAACAAGCATATTTTGCAGATTATTATGAAAGAGACGCTACCCGAAATATTTTCAAGCAATCAATTTTTTCAAGGTGTGAGCACCTTTCATCTGCTTCTAAGTGATCTCGAACTCTCCTCCACAGGCTACGTGCCTGCAAGAAAGAATAGGGAAACACATTTCAAAGAACTATGTAGAGATAGCAAGATCTCATCACCTCATATTAATAAGCTCACATAGCCGTACCAAATATTAACAATTCGTTGCATAAAAAATTCTGAAGATATTTATCAATTAGTAAATGTTCTCATAGAAAATATCTAGAACATAAACCATGGAAAGCATCTGAACACTTCATGGATGAGAAATCACTTATGTAAATATTCTCAATGTGATTACATTGGCTCATTTAAGGTGAAAAAGTAGCCCAACACAAATTTTACTGAAGCTAATTACTGCAGCAGGAGGCAAAATGTAGAAGGCATGGAGAGCAGTAAAACACACTTATATTGTACTATTATGTGAAAGTCACAGAATACAAAGTGATGCAAAGATAAGCTTACCTTTTGTGAGACATGCCTGTAATTCTGTAGACAATTCACGTCATTAATAAAATCTAAATCATAAACAAAACATTCAACAAATAAGGTAACTAGTCACTAACACAAAAAAAGTTGAAAAGAAAAGAAAAGAAAAACTAAGCACAAAAATAACCTGCAGCATATGAATTACACTCACAAAAACCTTAATAACAATGCTATTAAGAAACAATAATTACAAGACAGAAGAAATTAGGAGTGTTGGACCTGGCAAGCGTGTTTGGCTATCTAATCCGTATTGATGAACAAAGTCTGTGAATTGGACAGCGGCCTGGCTTTGGAATCTTTCTTTTTGCTTTCATCCCTTCCGGTTTCAATTAGCGAATCTGCAGGCTCTCCGGCATCATTTAGAAGAGTCGGAATCAAATCGTAGATGAAGCCTTTGGTCAAGCTTTTGCACAATTTTCCGATCACTAATCCTATATGTTGGACAATTAAGAGTCAATTGCATAAGAGTATTCAATCAATTCAAATTCGTAAATGCAGAGCAAAAGAGTTTAAGATTTGGAGGAAGAAACCTCCGCTTGGCTCAGCCGATCTTCCACTGATTCCAGTTAGGGCATGAGAGCTCCGCACCAGAGGATTATCATCCTCAACAAGATTGTTCTGAGGCATTGCATCCACCTCTCAAGCACAGTGTCTAGTCATGGACTCCATGCTCAATGAGAACCTTGCCAATCAGGACTTCCATTAGGTAATACGTAACCGTCGTTCCGGCACTCAGAGTTGGAGATGATGGTTGGCGCGAGGTCAGGCAATCAAACACGTCGATGTTGATGCGAAAATGAGACCCTGCGCCCGGAAAAACTGTGCAGGCGTCGGTGTCTTGCCGAGCAGCGGCGGTGTTTGGCTGAGCAGCGGCGGCACAAGGGCGGAGATGATGGTGGAGGAGGGGGGAACAGCAGTTGGGAATCTTTGGATTTGAGATTTCAGTATATTTTTAGGATCTATCGTTTGTTACACATTTTACCACTATGTGTTACCCCCATCAAATTCAGCCATTTGTCCCTCCTAAATTTCATAAAATTCATTAAATTAATATTTGTTAATTTATGAGGGACACATGACAGAATTCGTTATCATCGTTGATATATGAAATAACAGAATAAACGAACATTAATCTTAAACGAGAATCAACCAGAATAACAGTAAATACAAACATGTAAAAATAGTGTGAATAGTACATGTGAACAGTGAATGATAAATAGTAAAATAGTAATATGAACGTAATCAGTGAATGTCAAATAGTAACCGTAAAAATACTTGAATAAATTTTTGATATTATAATAGATTCAGGCTTACAAGGGGAAGGAACTGATGTATGTACGATCAGATCAGAGTGTGGAGGTTGTATAAGAGCATACAAGAAAGGGCGATAATTCAAGCGTGATTTTGAATGATATAAAATGATCTACTTATAGGAATGAATTGAACTCTAATCTATTACAAGTATGGAATCCGGATTTGGGATCCATCAATCTGGAATGTTGGATCAGCTATGTTGAATATGGGCCTTCCTTTTCTTTGATGAGTGGGGAGTGGGGCCCGCCACTACTTGGTATCTACCAACTGATTGAATTTGGTGAGTGGGAAGTGGATCCCACCATTATCTGTTGTCTGCAGCTTTGTTGAAATGTGTGGAAGCTGGGATCCACCACGTCTGCCACTTTCTGCTCTGTTGAATTTTTGTGGAAGCTGGGATCTACAAATGCTGGAATACGTCATTGCTTACATCTTGCTCTTTCCCTACAAGTCATAGGGTTCTTGGTTATCTTGGAGGTACAAGGAATCATCTTCTTCCTTTTTAACAACTTCTTGTTGAAATGCTCTGTAGAATTCAAGAGCCTTTTGTAGTTCTGCATCGGACTCCTGTCTTGGACTGGGGCTGGATGAAATTTGGGAAATAGGAGTTGGGTTAATGGGTGTAGGTCTAGTAATAGGTCCAATGGGGGTTGGACGAGGAATTGGAGCAATGGAATGTGGTGCTAGAGGTTTGAACTCAATTTTTAATTTTTTTCCCGGTCTCAAAATAATGGGTAACAGCCTTAGTGGAACAAAATTCAGGGTTATAATTGATCAACCATTTAATCTTGAATTGTCTTATTAGGGAAAGAGGAAAAGAGGGATGGAATGGTTTCACTTGGAAGCTCCAAGCAAATATCCATGGGACTCTGAAAATGGAATGAAATAGGAATTTGCTTTCATGAGGTTTGGAATGTCTTAGTATTTGTTGACTATGGTTTTGAAATGTTTGGAATCCAGCTAAAATTGGTGGTGGATATATTTCAGTGGAAGGTCCGAATTTGACCCACCAGTCTACGAACCAATCTGGAAACTTATGATCAAAAGTGGAATGGAAGTTGAGGAACCAGGAATGGTCAAATGATCTATAAAAGAAGGTTTTGTACCAAGCTTCTATATAATCAGTGTAATTAAATCCAGTGGGGAAATAATTAACTGTGAATTGAGTGGTAGAAAAATTGTTGGAAACATCTTGAGGGCTCAAAATATTTTTAATATAGACTTTTGAATACTCTATTATATTAGAATCCTGCTTATTTGGAATATGCTGAATATCAATAGATTGGGTATCCACAAGAATGAGTTCATAGAATTGTTGAGTCTTATGAATATCTGATGCCATCCATAGGGATGATGGCAAGAATAAATTAGAAACAAAAATCTTTAATTGTGGAATATCGGGTTCTGTATCAAAATGGGTTACAACAATGTGTTCAGGGTTAGGTTTATCAAAATATGATGAACTGGGTTTGGAATTACTGGTTGAGGTCTGTGATGTAGGTAATGGAGTATGAGCTCGTTTTAGGGGAGTAAAATTAGATGTTAAAGGTGGAATTTTACTATGAACAAGTCTGGAGTGTGGAGTTTGGGCTATTGTAGAATAGGTAAGCGGAGGAAAACCCTCCAATGGAATTAGTGGAGTGACTGATGGAGTAAGTGGTCTGGGATGAGCATAATCTTTGCTTGTTCTAGAATTGGATGAACTGCCTGATGTGGAATTACTCATGTTTTCCTGTAAGAAATTCACGAGTTAGGAAATCTGGAATAAAATTTTCTTTTCCTTTGATGAATTGAATATCAAAATCAAAGACTGATAAAATGGCTTGCCATCTGGCAAAAATCTGTTTTGAAACTAAATTTTTAACATCTTTTTGTAAAATATCTTTTGCTGATTTGCAATCAATGTTTAATAAAAACTTTTTATTGTATAAATCATCTTGAAATTTTGAAATGCATAAAACGATGGATAAAACTTCCTTTTTAACTGTTGAATAGTTCTTTTGTGTATTCGACCAAAATCCTGAATGATATCTTACAATTGATATTTTTCCTAAATGTTTTTGTTTTAATATTCCTCCATATCCTATGTCTGATGCATCTGTTTCTATGATCATGAATGCTTCTGGATGTGGAATGCCTAAACATGGTAATGATTTGACTTTTAATTTAATATTTTTTACTAAATTTGTATGTTCATCTGTCCATGCAGGAGGATTTGATTTTAATCTTTCATATAATTTCTTATATATAATCTTGATGTTGGGAAAGAAATCTAAGATGTAATTTACACATCCTAGAAATCTCTGTAATTGATTTTTATCTTTTATTTCATCTGGAAATTTTTCTGCCAAATCATTAGATCTTTGAATGGGTTTAATCGTTCCTAAATGTATGTTGAATCCAAGAAATCTAATTTTTGTTTGAAATAGTTTCATTTTTTGTTCGGATATGACCAAACCATTGATTTTAATTATTTTTAATAAGATATTTAAATGTTTGAAATGACTATCAATTGTGTTAGAATAAACTAACACATCATCAATATAAACTATTACAAAGGTTGAATAAGGGTTAAAAATGTCATTCATTATTTTCTGGAATTCTGATGGTGCATTTTTTAATCCAAATGGCATGACATTCCACTCATATTGACCGAATGGAACTACAAATGTCATTTTGTACTTATCTTTTTCATCTATTTGAATTTGCCAATATCCTGATTTTAAATCAAATTTCGAAAATACTTTTGCATTTGCTAATCTATTAATTAAATCTCTTTTATTAGGAATGGGATACCTAATCCATTGTAATACCTTATTTAAGGGTTTATAATTTATTACTAATCTAGGAACTCCTCGTTCCTTTTCTGCGTTTTTATTAACATAAAATGTTGAGCAGCTCCATGGAGATCTGCTCTTTCTTATTAATTTTTTATCTAAATGATCTTGAATTTCTTGTTTACATAATTCTAATAATTCTGCATTCATTTGAATAGGTCTTGCTTTAGTAGGGATATTTTGTTCACTAAAATCTTTTTCATAAGGTAATGATACTATATGTTTTTTCCTATCCCAAAATGCATTGGGATGATTTGAACAAATTTGCCTTTGGAATCCTTGTTCTAAGTTCTTTATCTTTTCTCTTATATTCTTATTTCCTAATTGTTCTTCTATCTTAGAGTAACTTAATTCTTCTTTTAAAAATAAAATATATTTTTGCTTTCTATTTAAAATACATATTCTTTTATATATTGAATTGGTTTGTAGCAAATTTAATTCTATTTGACTAGGAGGACTTATAAAAGAAAATAATAATTTTTTGCCTAATATTTTTGTACTAATTCCTTCTTGAGTCTTTTTGAAAGGGGTTATTTGATATAAAAATGGGTTTCCTAATACTGCATCATAAGATACATTTTCTAATATTAAAAATGAATGTTTAATACAATAATCATTAGTACTAATATATCCATTGGATAATTTTTTCTTAATAACCATTGGAGTACCATTTGCTGCTGAAAGCTGTTCATTAGTTTTTACTAAATACTTACTTGGAATTAATCCTGATCTTATGCAGGATTGATCTGCTTCACTGTCAATTAAGGCTACTACTGAAATGCTAAAATCTTGGACTCCTATTGTTACTAAAGAATACCATTTTTCCATATTAATTTTATTAATAACATTAAAAAATTGTTGATCATTGGGGGTGTCTTTTGAAATAAGCAAACCAGAACTACTGGGTGTGTCTAATGATATTAATTTTAATTCTAATTCTAGATCTTTTTCTTTTAAATCATTTAATTCTGTTTTTATAGTACTAATTTCATGTTTTAACAAAGTAATTTCTTTTCTTAAATCTAAAGTATCTGTTGAAATTATAGATTTTTTCTTATCTAATTCTGAATATTTTTTTATCGTTTGACTTAAGCTAAATGCTTCTGTTATTCTAGGTTTATTTTCTTCTAGTACTAAACTTCTTAATCGTTGAATATATTCTATTTTTTCTTCAGAATTTCCTATTTTGTCTATTTTGTCTATTATATCTAATAATTCTTTTTTCTTTCCATGTGTACTATTTAGCATATTAATAGAGGGAATTCGACATTGACATATACTGTCAGAATCACTAGAAGAATCTGAGTCCGACTCATAATCTGAATGCTCATTATCTGATTCATCAATTAATATAGCTAATAGCTTATTTCTTAATTCTATGTCTTCTAATGCATTAATTTTCTTTTCTGTCTTACAATAATTTGCAGTATGACCAAATTTCTTACATTTATAGCATTGAATATTTTGAAATTTGTCTTTCTTATTGGATTTATTTGTCTTATATCATTTCTTATGATATGGTTTGTTGTAATTTTTAGTATATTCATATGACTTGTTTTGATGATATTTCTTTTTCTTTTTATGTCCAAATTTATGTTTTTTATATATTTTATGTTGAGAAGAAGGTGGTTTGAGGCATGTAATGCCAAACTGTTGGCAAAAAGATCCCACTTCTTTTCTTTCCGATCCATACTTATGTTGAATTTTTAAATCTTGACATAAAGCTAATGCTTCTTTTTTAACAAAAGCAAATATTTGTCCAAATGTTATGTCATTATAATTTATCTTTTCTGTTCCTAATGCTTTACTTAAATTTGTTATTATCCTCTGAGAAAATAAATTTGGTACTCCGGTTATAAATTTTTCTTTCCAAAATGGAGAGCTTGAATCTGTTCTTCTAAATACTTGAGTTAAAAATGTATCTTTATACCATTTGAAATCAGTTAAGGTAGGACATCTTAAATTAGTTAAACAAAATTTTGAACTTTCTAAGGCTTCTGCAGGATTTCCTACAAAATACATAGATATGGTATATAATAGAAAAGCTGATCCATCTGGGACCATGACAAATTGAATGTTAGGTTCTTCACCTTGTGCTTCTTCTGTTTCATGATTTAATATTGCCTGTTTATCTTCTAGAGGGAGATAAGTATCCCACCATCCTTTTAATTGTCCCGTAAAACCTGTTACTAATAACATGACTATATTTAACATAACAGAATATTTAAAGACAAATTTGAAAATATTCAATGTTACAAATGTAAAAAGTTTGGACATACTGCAAATTATTGTAAAACAGAAAAGAAAATTAATGCATTAGAAGACATAGAATTAAGAAATAAGCTATTAGCTATATTAATTGATGAATCAGATAATGAGCATTCAGATTATGAGTCAGACTCAGATTCTGACAGTATATGTCAATGTCGAATTCCCTCTATTAATATGCTAAATAGTACACATGGAAAGAAAAAAGAATTATTAGATATAATAGACAAAATAGGAAATTCTGAAGAAAAAATAGAATATATTCAACGATTAAGAAGTTTAGTACTAGAAGAAAATAAACCTAGAATAACATAAGCATTCAGTTTAAGTCAAACGATAAAAAAATATTCAGAATTAGATAAGAAAAAATCTATAATTTCAACAGATACTTTAGATTTAAGAAAAGAAATTACTTTGTTAAAACATGAAATTAGTACTATAAAAACAGAATTAAATGATTTAAAAGAAAAAGATCTAGAATTAGAATTAAAATTAATATCATTAGACACACCCAGTAGTTCTGGTTTGCTTATTTCAAAAGACACCCCCAATGATCAACAATTTTTTAATGTTATTAATAAAATTAATATGGAAAAATGGTATTCTTTAGTAACAATAGGAGTCCAAGATTTTAGCATTTCAGTAGTAGCCTTAATTGACAGTGGAGCAGATCAATCCTGCATAAGATCAGGATTAATTCCAAGTAAGTATTTAGTAAAAACTAATGAACAGCTTTCAGCAGCAAATGGTACTCCAATGGTTATTAAGAAAAAATTATCCAATGGATATATTAGTAATAATGATTATTGTATTAAACATTCATTTTTAATATTAGAAAATGTATCTTATGATGCAGTATTAGGAAACCCATTTTTATATCAAATAACCCCTTTCAAAAAGACTCAAGAAGGAATTAGTACAAAAATATTAGGCAAAAAATTATTATTTTCTTTTATAAGTCCTCCTAGTCAAATAGAATTAAATTTGCTACAAACCAATTCAATATATAAAGGAATATGTATTTTAAATAGAAAGCAAAAAGATATTTTATTTTTAAAAGAAGAATTAAGTTACTCTAAGATAGAAGAACAATTAGGAAATAAGAATATAAGAGAAAAGATAAAGAACTTAGAACAAGGATTCCAAAGGCAAATTTGTTCAAATCATCCCAATGCATTTTGGGATAGGAAAAAACATATAGTATCATTACCTTATGAAAAAGATTTTAGTGAACAAAATATCCCTACTAAAGCAAGACCTATTCAAATGAATGCAGAATTATTAGAATTATGTAAACAAGAAATTCAAGATCATTTAGATAAAAAATTAATAAGAAAGAGCAGATATCCATGGAGCTGCTCAACATTTTATGTTAATAAAAACGCAGAAAAGGAACGAGGAGTTCCTAGATTAGTAATAAATTATAAACCCTTAAATAAGGTATTACAATGGATTAGGTATCCCATTCCTAATAAAAGAGATTTAATTAATAGATTAGCAAATGCAAAAGTATTTTCGAAATTTGATTTAAAATCAGGATATTGGCAAATTCAAATAGATGAAAAAGATAAGTACAAAACGGCATTTGTAGTTCCATTCGGTCAATATGAGTGGAATGTCATGCCATTTGGATTAAAAAATGCACCATCAGAATTCCAGAAAATAATGAATGACATTTTTAACCCTTATTCAACCTTTGTAATAGTTTATATTGATGATGTGTTAGTTTATTCTAACACAATTGATAGTCATTTCAAACATTTAAATATCTTATTAAAAATAATGAAAATCAATGGTTTGGTCATATCCGAACCAAAAATGAAACTATTTCAAACAAAAATTAGATTTCTTGGATTCAACATACATTTAGGAACGATTAAACCCATTCAAAGATCTATTGATTTTGCAGAAAAATTTCCAGATGAAATAAAAGATAAAAATCAATTACAGAGATTTCTAGGATGTGTAAATTACATCTCAGATTTCTTTCCCAACATCAAGATTATATGTAAGAAATTATATGAAAGATTAAAATCAAATCCCCCTGCATGGACAGATGAACATACAAATTTAGTAAAAAAATATTAAATTAAAAGCCAAATCATTACCATGTTTAGGCATTCCACATCCAGAAGCATTCATGATTGTAGAAACAGATGCATCAGACATAGGATATGGAGGAATATTAAAACAAAAACATTTAGGAAAAATATCAATTGTAAGATATCATTCAAGATTTTGGTCGAATACACAAAAGAACTATTCAACAGTTAAAAAGGAAGTTTTATCCATCGTTTTATGCATTTCAAAATTTCAAGATGATTTGTACAATAAAAAGTTTTTATTAAATATTGATTGCAAATCAGCAAAAGATATTTTGCAAAAAGATGTGAAGAATTTAGTTTCAAAACAGATTTTTGCCAGATGGCAAGACATTTTATCATTTTTTTATTTTGACATTCAATTTATCAAAGGAAAAGAAAATTTTATTCCAGATTTCCTGACTCGTGAATTCCTTACAGGAAACCATGAGTGATTCCACATCGACAGGATCATCCCATTCAAGGACTAGCAAAGATTATGCTAATCCTCGTCCTCTTACACCAACTGTTACTCCATTGATTCCATTAGAACATTTTCCTACACTTACATATTCCACCATAGCCCAAACTCCCCATTCCAGAATCATTCAATCCAATACTCCTCCTATATCTTCCAATTTCACTCCATTGAAAAGAGCTCATACTCCAATACCACTTCAACAAGCATCCACTAGTACTTCCAAACCAACATCCACATATTTTGACAGACCCAATCCTGAGCACATTGTTGTAACCCATTTTGATACAGAACCCGGTATTCCACAATTAAAGGTTTTTGTTTCTAATCTATTCTTGCCATCATCCCTATGGATGGCGTCCGATATTCATAAAACTCAACAATTCTATGAACTCATTCTTGTGGATACCCAATCTATTGATATTCAACATATTCCAAATAAGCAGGATGCTAATAGAATAGAGTATTCAAAAGTTTATATTAAAAAAATCTTGAGACCTCAAGATGTTTCCAATCACTTTTCTACTACTCAATTCACAGTTGATTATTTCCCCACTGGATTTAATTATACTGATTATATAGAAGCATGGTACAGGAATTTCTTTTACAGATCGTTTGATCATTCATGGTTTATCAATTTCCATTCAACCTTTAATAATCAAATTCCAAATTGGTTCATTGACTGGTGGGTTAAATTTGGCCTTTCTACTGATATATACCCATAGTCCATTCTAGACGGATTCCAGACATTCCAGAAATTTAGCCAACAAACACTTAGCCATTCAAAACCCCATGAAAGACCAATTTTATTCCATGCTATTTTCAGGGTACCCTGGATATTTGCTTGGAGTTTTCAAATAAAACCATTCCACCCTTCTTTTCCACTTTCTTTAATCAGACAATTCAAAATCAAATGGTGGGTCAATTATAAGCCAGAGTTCTGCTCCTCAAAAACAGTAACTCACTATTTCCAAACAGGCCAAAAAATGAAAATTACATTCAAACCCATTACTCAGCACACACTTCCATCACCTATTCCTACTTCTCGTCCAATACCCATTGGACCATCAGCCAGTATCATTCCACAGCCTCAACTCTTAAGTCCAACACCCATTCAACCACAACCAGTTACACAAATTCCAAAACAAGAGCCAGATGAAGACCTTCAGAAAATTCTTGAATTCTATCAAGAATTAGTTAGATAAAAGCAGGCCATTAAACAGGAAACAGATGATCAATTATACCTCCAAGATAGCCAAGATCCCTATGAAATGTAGGGACTATAACGTAAGCAATGACGAATTCCAGTGGGTGGATCCCAGCTTCCACCATCCAATTCCTCTAAAGTCAAGAAAGCAGCAGATAAGGTGGATCCCAGCTTCCACCAAATTCAAAATCAGAAAGCAATCAACAACGTGGTGGATCCCAGCTTCCACCTAATTCAACAGAGCAGCAGACAACAGATAATGGTGGGCTCCACATCCCACTAATTCAATCAACCAGCAGACAGCAGGTAGTGGCGGGCCCCACTCTCCACTCAACAAAGAAAAGGAAGACCCAGATTCAATAAGGCAGATCCAACATTCCAGATTAATGGATTCCAAAGTCGGATTCCAAATTTGTAATAGATTAGAGTTCAATTCATTCCTATAAGTAGTTCATTTCATTTCATTCAAAATTACGCTTGAATTATCGCACCTTCTCTTGTATACTTTCTTATACGACCTCCACAATCTGAATTGATCGTACATACATCAATTCCATTCCCACTGTAAGCCAAAATCTCCATTCAATAGAAAGAATCATATTCAATTGAAAATACTGATTTGAATTCTTCCTGTTGTTATTAATTTATCTTATTATTGATATTAATGTTTCTATTTATTCTTATTAATGTTTCTATTTATTCTTGTTGACTTAAATTGATCTTCATTTATTTATCCCATTTACGATCATTCAAAGCAAATATTTGACCAAAAGTTATATCATTATAATTTATTTTTTCTGTTCCTAATGCTTTGCTTAAATTTGTTAGTATCCTTTGAGAAAAATAAATTTGGTAATCCTGTTATAAAATTTTCTTTCCAAAATGGTAAACTTGAATCTGTTCTTCTAAATACTTGGGTTAAAAATATATCTTTGTACCATTTGAAATCAGTTAGAGTAGGGCATCTTAAATTAGTTAGACATATTTTTGAACTTTCTAAGGCTTCTGCAGGATTTCCTACAAAATACATAGATATAGTATATAATAAAAATGCTGATCCATCAGGGACCATGGCAAATTGAATGTTATTATCTTCTCCTTGAGCCTCTTCTGACTCATGGTTCATTATTGATTGTTTATCTTCTAATGTGAGATAATTATCCCACCATCCTTTTAATTGTCCTGTAAATCCTGTTACTAATAACATGACTATATTTGGTTCTGTTGGAGTTATGGTTGCTTTATAAGCTACTCTAGCCATTCCCATTTCTTGTAATAAATTTAATATTTGATATTCTGATAATCCATCTATGTTCCATTGATAAATTGATGAACCATCATAACTTTTGAATGAATGAAGATTTTCTTCATATTGAAGATCTGGCGGTGTTGGTTTTGGATAATAGGCTTTTGTATCATGGTTTTTCCAATTATATTTTAATTTATTAATATGCATATCAGGCTTTTCTTCTATTTGTTCTTGGAATTGTTGTTCTATTGAATTTATTTGGTTTTCAAAATCATTTTCTGTTTCTACTTCTGTATTTTCAGAATAAGAACTAGTTGAATCATCTGTGTCTATTGGATTTACCTCAGATATGACTCCTATCTGCTTAGAACTACTTGGTTTATCATTTGGTCTAAGAGATAATGATTCCTCCATTTTCTTTGAAAATGGGGATACTTGAAAATGAGGTTTTGAAAATGTATTTTGGAATAGTTCTGTCTTATTGCTTAATTTAGTATCTAGCTTAGTGGAAATAAAATCAACTTGATTTGCTATTGTATGTAATAATTGATTAGAATAATTATTCTGTTGATAGATTTTTTTAATATCTGCTAGATTAGTTGGATCTGTATCATTTACTGGTCTTCCTGACTTAAATGGAGAGGCAATTACTGTGGTTTCCTCAGTAATAATATGGACTAATTGAAGTGGTGGATGAATAGAACTAACTACTGTATCATTTGGTAATTTCCATTTTTTGTAAAGATTAGATTGGACATTTATAACTGGAATCTCTGTATAATTATCTTTTCTTATTAATTGTTCCTTTTTTAAATAGAATCCTAACCACATAAAAAATTTCATTTTTCTAATCTTCTTTGTTGTTAGTTCATTATAAAATTCTTTTTTAATATGTTCTCTATTGTCTACACTTAGTTTTTCAAACCATAATCGATTTTGAATATTTTCTTGACTATAATAATCATTGTTTAAATATACCTTGTCTATTATAAATTCATTATTATCATTCATCATATTAATTTCAGATTGTCTCATTTGACTAGGTGTTGGAGAACCTATTGAAGAACTAGTATCTGGAATAATTTCTGGTAGTGGGGCAGAATATCTTACCCTTGCATCATTAAATTGATTTGGAATATCTGATGTTGAATGCCTATGTCTATAGGTCAGATTATTATCTATACCGGAATACCTAGATGATTGTCCTGATATATAGAGTATACTTTAAACTCATGCAATCTATGATTCCAGCAGCATTAAAATTAAATCCAACAGAAAAAGATGAGTCAGTATATGTTACAACAAATTCTAATAATATTTCAATAGAAACACCTAAATTATTAAAATGGAACGAAATAACTATTCCAATAGAAATATTAGCACAAAGGCCATTAGAAATTCAAAGAAATATACGAATAACAGAACCATCAGAAATAGAAGAACAAACTGATGGAAAAATATTAATAAAATTTAATAAGTCCATGTCTGGTAGATTTTATTCAGGACAATCATCTAGGTATTCCGGTATAGATAATAATCTGACCTATATACATAGGCATTCAACATCAGATATTCCAAATCAATTTAATGATGCAAGGGTAAGATATTCTGCCCCACTACCAGAAATTATTCCAGATACTAGTTCTTCAATAGGTTCCCCAACACCTAGTCAAATGAGACAATATGAAATTAATATGATGAATGATAATAATGAATTTATAATAGACAAGGTATATTTAAACAATGATTATTGTAGTCAAGAAAATATTCAAAATCGATTATGAGTTGGTCCAGAGCCATATTTTTAGGAGTTGGTCTTTCGGTATGTCCATAAGTTTATGGACAGACCACTTATTTTTTACCCTATACTATTCATCTGTTAAATTACATATAAAATTTATAATTTTTGAAAATATTTTTTATATTATATATATATATATATTTATTTATATTTATATTTGAGTTCGTCTCTTGAAAAACGGTTTTCTATAAGTCATGGAAAGACCAAGGTTTAAAATGCAAATTTTAATAAATGAAGATAAAATTTTCAGGTCGAATAAATCAGGTTATAAACGTTATTACTATTACACATGGTATAATAAATTTTTAATATTGTAACTTATACATTTTACCTTTTATTATTCTAATTAAACCCCGTCTTTCATAATCCAATGGAAAGACCATTTTTCCCAAGACTTTGCCTTTATATTTTTCACCTTCAAATATATTATTATTTGTTTTAACATATAAAATAAAATATTTAAATTTTATAAAAAATTACAACATTTAACGTAAAATCCCCTGAGTACTGCCTATAAATTTTTGGAAATGACATCTTTCCTTGACTTTCCCTATTTTTAAATGGAAACCATTGTTTAGAATAGTTTGTTATCTAACCTTTCAATGGAAGGCATATTTTAACCAGATACTCCATAGTTTAAAAAATTTAATTAATAAACGAAAAAATTAAATTTACTTATGAGTAATGATAAAGAGAGTAAAATTTTATTTTCACTCGATCTCATCCTATTTTGCACAGAATCTTTTTTTAGTCAAAGATGTCGGACTTTGACCACATATTTGAATAGGCATATGAATAATAATTTTATCGTATGAGATATGGTTAGATTCGTCGTAACATGTAGTTTATAAATATCAACTTTTCGTCTGTCATTATTGTCCGTAGCTACTCATATTTACAGTCAAACATGTTCATTGGAGACCGTGAAAAGATTATGTGCAGAATAGGCTGGGGCGAAGGGAGTAGTGAGATCACACAGTGATTGATGTACCAATAATGAAAAGATAAATAAATCCCTAATTAGTTCCACATAACTCACTATGAATTTCACTATAAATTTTCACTCTCCATATCATCGCTATTTATTTATTTATTTTCATTCTAAGCATCATATATAAGTGATCTATTAGGATACTTATAAATGTCTCAATAAATTTTTTACTTGGGACGCTTATAAATGTCCTCATAGACATCTATTGGGACAGTTATAAATGTGCTAATAATTTTTATATTGGATTGCTTTTATAATGTCCTATTTATATATATATCGGGACGTTTTCAACATGTGTTACATAAAATTGGGACGTTTAATATATAAGCATCCTAATATGTATTTATTGGGACATTTTTTATCTAAGGGATGATGTAAGCATCCTAAAAGCTTTTTTTTTTTTGTTGTAGTGCATTAATTATCAGAGTAAATACTTGGATCGAGTTGATCGTGCAGGTTGCTTCAGTCAGCTTAGTGATTGATTCTTTTGTTTGGGGCTTTGGAGGTCAATGGTCATAGATGGTGATCATGTCTTTCTGCTTCTGGTTTTCGATCACTACAAACTCATGAGATATGTAAAACTTTGACAGTGATTAGTTTTGTAGGACTTTGACAATGTTTAGAATAATCGTTTGTTAATTATAATATGATTCGAATTGTTACTTTTGTTACTATTATTATTTAATTATTGTTTTATAATTATTATTTATTTTTGGGTCTTGGCTGCAACAAAAAAAAACTAAACTAGCGCATTTGGTCACTGGAGCCAGTGACCATATTTATAAAATAAAAATGGTAACTCTTTTAGTCACCAAATACTTTAAAGAGGTTGGATAGAACTTAACTTTAGTGATCCAGCCTTGGTCATCAAATTTTAGTGACTAAGAGCATTCATAATGGTAGATTCTTAATTTCATTTTTTTTAAATAAGAAGTACTCCTTATTGAAAGAAGACCATTGTTGAGCTTTAAGAACTGCTCTTTAATAAGAAGTTGCTCCTTATTTAAGGAGTTGGTACCTATTTATTTGTGCAATGTCAACCAACCAATAATTGACAATTTGTTTTGTATTTTTAATTAAATGTAATTTGAAATGAAAAAAGGAGTGCTTAAGAAGTGTTTTCCATTGTTAGTAGTAGGTTCTTACTTTTTTTTAATCAAAATCCATGATGTGACAGTTAAGAAGTGTTCCTTAAGTTTACTACAACTGTGAATGCTCTAAACATTATTCGTTGTTAATTCTTCAGAGACTACATGTTTTTGGTCATCATTTTCTTAGTGACTGCAAATCATTCGTCATGAAATATTTTAGTGACTAAAAGTTACCGGTCACTAAATATTTTAGTGACTAAATCATTTTTGTTACAGAAACTTCTTTTAACGATTTTTTTTTTGTTATCAACGCAGCAATTAGTGACTGTTTCTGGTTTATTGGTGACTATTTTATTGACAAATACAATTCATCACTAATATTTATGACCAAAACTACTTGGTCATTAAAACCAGTCGTCGTGACCAACTGGAAAAAGTCATCACCAGGACTTTTTGTGACGGAGATAATGAAATTTCGGTCACCAAGACTCATTAGTGACGAATTTATGACATTTAGTGACTAGAACCAGTTTGTCACTAGAAGACATTTTTCTTGTAGTGGAAGGCGCAACAGTGGCATGCGAGACGTTTAGGAATCCATAACATGGAGCCAAATAATGAGATTTTGCTACAGCAGGAGGACTCAGGTGATGAAACACAATTCCAGGTGAAGGTTTTGGTTGATGGTTTGTTTCAGTCACCACTGATGCTGGCAGCAGTATGATGGTGCATCTTGGAGAATAAATAGAATGGAGAAAAGATTCAGGGAAGTAAGACAATTTATGCTGGTTCATCTTTCCAAACAGAAGGTTTGGTAGCGATAGAAGGGATAAAAATGGCAGCTTTGTATGGTTTCAGATCAGCCACTTGCAGTCTAATTCCTCACAGCTGGTGCACGCCATTAATGGAGTTCTCGGGCCAAGGCTGGAGTTGGAAAGTTTGTTTAATAGTATTAAGGTACTTATTACCTTGTTTGACTATGTTCTAGTTCATAAGGATAGTAGTCAGGTTGTGGATATAGCTCATAAGCTAATTAACGTTAGCAGGAGTGAAACTTGCGCTATGTATGTTGTTGGTTTCTAATTAATAAGCTATCAGGAGGAGTTTCCGAAAAATTCATTTTGATAGCATGGGTATCCGTTTTTGAACCAGTTTTCAGTTAGGTACCTAGAATAGGGCTTTCGTGAATGGAAAGTATCACTATGTAATTCACTCAAGAGTAGTGATGGATCAGGTCCCCGATCTGATTGCACCTCCTTCTCCTAATTCCATGACCTACAAGACAAAGCCCCCGGAGATGCTTCGGGGGGGAAACCCTCCGATGGTAAAGTCAACCCCCAATATCAGTAAATAAGGAATAATAGTGAATTAATCATAAAGGAAAGACATACATCCATATTTATAGCACTTAAACCCTAACATGTAATAAATGACAATATTGACCAATACATGGCTAAACCCTATTGGGCTAAGCCATGCCAAAGATGCTATTTATTTAATCGGGCTGTGGTCCAATTCCAACTTCATAAGAGTTCCATCAAGAGCCCCCAGAAAAGTTAAGTGTGAATCTATGCTATATCTTATCGACATACTTTAAAAGCTTGATCGATCAAGGGATATAAATTACAACTGATGATCTCAAGAGTCGAGAATATATGGTCTTCGAACCTGTCAGTATGATATGAGCACTCAGGTTTTCTAAGATAGTTATTCCTTAGTTTTGAATTCAATTTTTTTTATTGGACCCTTAGGGTTTTAATGGCTCCTTATCAGAGCTATCGATTATTCTTCCTTGCTCGAACGGTTTCTCAAAATATTACACTTTCGAGCCATGTATCCTCTTAAAAAAAAGGGGATTCTAGTGACGAGTCTTCCACATCGATGCTCGAGGAAGAAAATTTTCAAGATTCATAAGCAAATCTTGGAACAAGGGTATCATGCTAGTGCTCGTACTCTTTATTCGAAGGCTACACTAACAAGAGGGCCATGACCAAAGGGGTTTCGATACTTGTTTCTGGACTTGGCTTAGCCCATATAGGCTCTAATCCTACTGTGTCATCAAAAGCCCCCAGAAAAACTAAGTGATCTTCCGTTCTTTGAAGATATGTTCCATCGAAGGTTATATCCATCAATAACTTATGGTTCCTGGAGATTTATTCCCTCACCGAAGGCCACGTACTAACTGGGCTGAAACTGGAGGATATTCGATGATCCGACTGATTGTGTGTACATAGCAGTATATTTTTTAACTTCTAATAAGTTACAATTTCTGTTTGTATGTTATCGGTGCAGTTGTTAATCATATGAATGAATCCTTCTAAATAGTAGATTTTTTATTAAGCAAATGAACTGACCATTTACGAGCAAGTATGTATGCTATTTTAAAGCTGATTTATTTGATCGCATAAGATGTATTTTCCTTTTAAGAGTGAGTGATACGATTTCTTCAAAATGAGCATTTCGATCGCTTAAGAGAACATTTCGATCGCTTAAAGAGAACATTGTGTTTACTTAGAAGAAAATATTTTGATCACTTAAGAGGGAACATTTACCTCAGGAGTGGAATTATCGATGAAGCTCCATCATTTAGGCTCTCCTAGGGTCTTCGGGAGAATTTGTCCTTGTAGCATATTTTTTTTTATGTGTTGTAGTATTTATATATTTATCTAGGTAGGCCTGAAGTAGCTTTGCTTGATTCGTTGTAGATTGGGATAATGTTGCTCTAGGAGCAAGAATTTGGAATTGAGGAGGGCGTCCTTTGACTTTTGGACAAGAGCATACATCAAACTTTGTCTCTTGGACGTAAGTGAATCTTTGCTTATGAGCAAGTTCATCGCTTAAGAGCGAGAGTGTCACTTATCAGCGAGTAATTTCATCGCTTAAGAGCGAGAGTGAAATTGTTGAGCTTTGTCTTATCGGTGCAAGCAAAATCTTGGATCTTTGCTAATGAGCGAGCATCACCACTGGGCGGAATTAGTCATTCGCTAATGAGCGAGCATTGCCAATGGGCTGATCAGACCTTTGTTAATGAGTGAGCATCGCTAATGGGCGGAACCAGACCTTTGCTAATGAGCGAGCATCACCAATGGGATAAATCATATGTTCGCTAATGAGCGAGCATCGCCAATGGGCGGAATCAGACCTTTGCTGATGAGCGAGCATCGCCAATGGGCGGAATTAAACATTCACTTTTGAGCGAGCATCGCCAATGGGCGGAATTAGACTTCCCTAATGAACGAGCATTGCCAATGAGCAAAATCAGACCTTCGCTAATGAGTGAGTAAGTTTGTTGCTTAAGAGCGGGAGAGAAATTGTTAAACTTGGCCTTATCAGCGCAAGCAAAATAGTCAAAATTAGCCTTCGTTGGCATAAGTGAAATCATCCAAATTAGCTTTTGTCGGTGTAAGTGAAATAATCATTGCACTTAGCATTTGTAAGCGTTAGTGAAATAATTGTCGACCTCGGTCTTATCGAGATAAGGGAGATAATGGGTGGCCTTGGTCTTATCGACACAAGGGAAATAATAGTTGACCTTGGTATTATCGATGCAAGGCAAATAATTGTCGACATTGGTCTTATCGATGTAAGGGAAATAATCGTCGACCTTGGTCGTCGGCTGAAATTGTCAACTAATAACCCTCAGAAAATAATAAGAGCAACATCAATATCAACAACGTCAATATCCTAATCACATTTTCTCACCTGGGACTTTAGGCCATATTCAATGTCATAGCGAGTAACATGGGGTATCGTAAGTGATCTCACGCCAAGCACATAATCTCAGCGACAGAAGAGTATACATAAGAAATAAATGAAGCTTGTCTAAGTATCAATAAAATGAAGAGGGAGTGACCACACGCAAGATGATTTTTTTTTTCATACAAGGCAGCTTATCACTTAGCTAACAGAAAAGAAAAACTAGCATTAAGCTAGAACTTCTAGCAACAACTACTCATATATGAAAGAGCAAGTTAAATTACTTATCAAACACTTAAGCTATATGTTTTTATAGCCATGTAATAGATACCAGTGGAAGTTGTTTTCAATGATGATATTTTTGTGCTATTATTTTTGTTGCTAACTCACATTTCAGTTTTACTTACTTTTCTCACCTGCACTCACTTGCAATATACAATAAGAAAAGAAGTGTAAGTACAGACACTAGACTTATGTCCCGGGCTATTCATTTTTTCAAGCACAACCTTTGCATGTTTAAAAGTATAATCTTTTAACTTTCCTTTAATGGGAATTGAGTAAGCAGATTATAATGAGAGAATTTGGGAAACCATTTTCTGTATAGCTTTGTTCAAATATCTTAAGAGCTACGTCAATCTTCCTTGTTTGCAATATCAATCAATCAAAGTAGTATAAATCATTTCATCTAACTTTATGTCTAAAAGGGAGTCATGATCCTTCAAGCTAGCCTTTGTTGCAAAATAATTGATGCATAGTTACTGCCCAAAAATTATTTTAAAATCTGATTTAAAAAGATTTAATCTAGCATACAAATTATTTTATGATGCCTAAATTATTTCAGCAAAATTAATTTGAACATTTTGATCTCTTTAGGCCAAAGTCCATAGCATTTTTGTATAATTGAGACATTACTATACATCATGCTTCATGTTTCTATATACTACTCCACACAAAGAGATAGAGAAAAATAGAGAGAGGTGGAGAGGGAGAAGAGAGGAACTTTATTAAAAGAAAAAAGTGCTTTTATAACCCTACCTAGTTGACATAAGTGCCAATATAACCTTTCAATATTCGAAAGTGCCAATATAACCGTATATAGTTAGTGAAAGTGCCAATATAACCCTATAAGTTTTAAGGATGTACTGATATAACCCTACAAACATTACCCTACAAACATTAGGAATGTGCTGATATAACCCAATAAGATTGCATAATGTGCTGATATAACCCTACCTAATTTCAACGAACTATGGCGGTCCAGCGAACTATGAGGGTAAAATTTTTCACCTAATTTTAGAATTAGCCCAAAGGGTATTTTGGTCAATTTACATAGAGTCAACGCTGAAAAATTGAGGTCAATGCCGGAAATGGAGTCTGAGGGTTATATTCGCACTTTCATTAACTAGTTAGGGTTATATTTTCACTAAAAATTATCATAGGGTTATATTGGCACTTACTCAAGTAAATAGGGTTATATTGGCACTTATCCCTTATTAAAATGACCAGCTCGCAAAGCACAAATAAACTGTATATCCTCTCCGAATCATACAAGAAGCCTTCTTGAGCAATAGATACACCTTAATCGGGCCGCTCCTCCAACGAACGGAAAACTATAGGTGGCTAAAGAGTATAAATGACTTCATTTTCCAACTTTTAAGCCTATTTCAGCTTTTTTGCCAACAAGCATATCCATCAGCACTGAAGGTCTATAACAAAAGGCACCAATCCCATTAAACATGGGATATATTTACTTTCTGGAAGCTCAGATAAGCCATAGTAAGTGAACCCTTTGAATAAAACAGAGCATGGCTTCGAGAGTTGATTATAGCTTCGAAGACTAACGAAAGCTTCAAAGGCAAATGAGAACTTCGAAAGTAGAGTAGAGCTTTGAAAGCTGAGACAATTAGTCGAGCGGCAGCTCTTCGATGGGGCTTCAAAGGTAGTTCATCAAAATTAGATATAGGTTATAGTCATCCATATACATATCTAGATTGAAGTTATCATGAGGGATTGCTCGAGGCTCCCCAGGTGTAACAACTATTCGACATGAAAGTTAAGAACAGAGTTCATCAATAGCTTATATCTTTCGATGGCTGAGTTTTTCGGCGACTTGCTTTCAAAGAAATAGTTTTCGTCGAAGTGAGTTATCGACGGCTGAGTATATCAAGAAACGCCGAGTAGTTCGCGTGCACTTCTGATTGAAAAGGCAAGGGTCGATTCCCTACTCCATCGATAATTCGATCATAAAGATTTTGCAAAACTTGATAAGAATTGTTAGTATAAATCAGACTCCTGATTAGATTATGATTTATTATGATTAGAGTTCTTTCCTTATTACACCTCTATTGTACTCTCTATATATTTAGATACCAATAATACAATTGATTACGACAAATTCATTCTTTCATGGTATCAGAGCCAGGTTCTGATCCTAAATCCTAAACCCTAATTTTTTATCCTAAGTATCAAATGGATGTATACGGAGTAGTGTTTTAATATTGAAATGAAATTATAGAAAGAGAGATGAGGCTTCTCTGGTTTAGTAGGCAAGAGTGCTGGAGGATCGGGACAAAAGCTTCTTGAGGCAGAAGCTCGACACAAAGGCTTGACAATGGCTTATAGTGTCAAAGTTCTTTGATGGCTTTGAAGGTGGACGGTTGTTTTGAAGGGAGACAAATGAGATTATCAAACTCACCTTCAAAGAACCCAACTTTTTCGGACCCAAATTGGTAGGTTCGACGGTCAAAGAGCTGTGGCGGCGAGCTTCGATAGGCTTTATAAAAGGGGAATGACACTAGGCTTCGATAGTGTAGACTTTGAAGGTGGACGGTGGTTTTGAAGGTAGCTGCTAGTTGACGAGATCTTTGAAGGTTGGCAGGAGCTTCAAAGGTTGATGTAATTGTTCAACGGTGGTTTGTCGGTGGCCTTAAATGGTAGCTTTGATGGAAACACTGCGAGCCTTAAATGGTAAATCCGACGAGGCTTCGATGTGAGAAAGGGACGTTGATCGTGAACTTTTTCCATTGGAGGGATTCAATGCTGGTCGCAAACTGAAATGGTATACTGTTGGTATGCCTTGAATATGTATTAGCTGTTTCGACAGGTTGGTACGGGGGTCTTGCTGCCCGGTCAGCGAGTCGGGGGGTCCAGGGGGGCGGAGCGCACCCTGGCCTGGGGGTCCGGGGGCGGAATCGCCCCCGGTCCGACAGTATAGCTTGTCTCTTTATTGGACTGCTGTTGATTTGGGCCGAATTGTGTTTTGGCCCAGTTTGTTAGGGTTTAGTGGAGACAGCATATAAAGTGTCTCTCTTCTCTTTGTAAACATTAATTCTGATATAGTGAATCCGTCTCCCGTGGATGTAGCCAAAATTTGGTGAATCACGTAAATCTTGTGTCTTGTTATTTTCGTTCATATTTTCTGTTCTTTCTCCATTCCGCACAACATATACTACTAAACTTTTTTACATCAATTATGAAAGCCTCGGCAATTTTCATGAATTTGAACTCCATATTACTCCATGCATGGAAAAAACGTCAAACATCTTCAAAATATTGTTCTTGATAGGCCATACTTCAGAGACACACCTTGAAGAACTTCAAGTCCCAATACGAAGTCAAATGGAATTCATCAAACCATCATCCTTATTGATGAGGTAGTCTGTCCATGTAGCCTCTTCTTGGTTCACTTGTTTTAATTCCTTGACCTACAAATGCATCCCCGGAAGTGATTCTGGGGGAGCACCTCCGACGATCAAGTCAGTCCTCTCTTCAAGAAATGGAATTTTCCTATGCCGTAGCACTTACCTTAGCTCCTACAGAGCTTGTTGTATATATAGGATCATTCCCTTTGCAATTTCATGTTCTTAGGAATTTGAAATCATGGACACACCACTCCTACCACGTTTCTCGGTTGTGGCATGTTCGCTGTGTGTCCCATTTTTTACGGCCCACGTTCTCTGCCACGATTCATGATTCTTGTGTTCGCTACGCCTACCCGTTCCTTGTTTTGGACCAAAGCTTGGCAGGATAATGTTTGGTTGGGCATAGTGACTCTTAGCCCTTTCATTGCTGGGCCACATATACACCATAAGTCCCCCTAGCCATAAAGATTATCAGAAACAAAGCGATGGTGATGCTTGTTTCTTGAGTGCGAACTGATGTTACTCTAGTACAAAATGTTTGTGATGAACAAGCTACATTTTTCCTTGCGAAGTGATGTAGTTTTATTGGTTGTATTTCTATCTTCGATTGCTCTTCAAATTTTAAAATTTTGAATCTTGAGCTTCTCATGACAAGGTAACATTTGCGGTGGTTTTGTTTTTGAAATCCACAATTTGCTTCCCGTTGTTTGGTATTCCAGCCCGCAATTCTCTGATGTTTGTTATCACTATATTTCTTAAATGGAGAATTTGAAACGAAGAATTTAATGTAGCCCTTAAACAGTGTGTTGCATTTTCATATACCGCACCCATCTCGATATAAGCAAAAAGGTACTTTGCTTTTTGTCAGATACTCATCATTATGTTTTCCTCGTCAATTGCTCATTTTACTCTTAATATTTAAGTTCTCTTTTTCACTTTCGTTCCAACTTCTCCTCTTCATTATCCAAGGTTCCTCTTCCTCTACTAATTCCTAAATTTTCTGTGCGTAATCTACCTTTAGCTCCTTCAAGAGTAAGTTTCATTGTTAAAATTATTTCTCGTATCTCTGCTGTGTTCTTTGGGATTGGAGTACTTGCTCTGATTCTGGTTGTCTGTGTAACTTGTTTCCGATCATCTTCTCCGATATGTTTTCTATAAATCCTTTTTCTACTAGATTTGTTTCCATTGAATTTTAACTAAGATTATTACCTCCCTATTTTAGGACCTCCATGTCTTCTTTTAACCCGGTAAGTCCCCCGTGGAGGATGCTGCTTCCGACGGGGATTCCGACCATGTGCCGGATCCTCCACCATTCCTAGTATCTTGACCATCTCTTATGTAAATGACTTAAAGATTTAATTTCCTTTTCTATCTGCTTATAAGCTTCATTCGCCTTCCAAATCTGAGTGCGTTTGTAACCCTCCTCCTGACTATATGTCTTATTATCTAGCATATCTGAACTTTTGCCTCTATTTTCCACTTTTTGAACATGTGATTGCACTGCTTCGTTCATGTAAAATTGCATTGTCCCAATTTCATCCTAAGGGCATTGCTATTATAATGGGTTTCCTTTGCGTGTATGAAAATGTGAACATACCTTTCACAACTGACTTATTCCGCAGTTTCTACAACCTTTGAAAAGTGAAAAATACTGTGGATGAATTTACCCTATATCCTGTGATTTCTAGGGTTGACCTTGTGAGTGGCTTCCCAAGTAACGTTGGCGATTGGCGTAGGAGATGTTTTTTTATCAAAGCCAAACAAATTCCTGAGTCTGATGTACCTTCATGGAACTACAAAGTTCCTAAGTCTAAGCTTCCTAACTTGAGTGTTCATTATACTATGGAGATGCCGTACATACCTAACATCTTCGCCATGCTGACACTGACGCTGAAGGTGTCTTGTTCACCTATATTATACTGTATTTTACTGGGTACCTTATAGTTTGATGTATCATTATTTTTCTTTCTTGCTTGAGTTCATTATGACCTATGTTGTTTCTTATTGCCGCAGATATGGATCTCATGGAAGGTGACATTGATTCATCAATCTTCAATGACAAAGAAGTAGATATGGCTGTCATTCAGACTGACCATGCTGGTGGTGATAACGTCGTGCCTCTGCTCCCGATCATTATCGACCCTATGGATAAACATACTGAGGGTGGGAAAACTTCTCGACCTCTGTTGTTGGATGGAAAAATAAGTTTGATGAACAAGTTGCCATAAACACACAGCTACAAGGAGAAAACAAAGATCTTCGTGTTGAATGTAATCATCTTGATTCGCCTGTTCATCAGTTGGAGCAAGCTTGCATTAACTGCAAGAATCAACTTCAAGTTCCCCCTTTGTCATCATGCCCTACCTCAAGCCGTTGTGATTTAACTATTGGTGGTAGCAGTCAAAGAATTAGATTGTCAGACGCTGTCCGATCTCATATTCGTTGTCTTGAAGAGGAAGTTCAGAATTTAAGAATGAGGATAGAACAGTGTAAGAAAATGGTTAACATTATGAGTATCCAGTTGGATCGCTAAGAGTTTGGGTCTATAACTGACTTTATGGCTTTTTATGCCAAACATCTTGATCGTATGGGACGAAGAGGTATGACCCGACATCCTGCATACTTACATAGGCAATGGAAATATGATCACTTAGTTAGCGAGAAACGTGAGGCAGAGGAAAGTCACCACCGAGTTGAGCAATGTCTGTACGGTGGTGAATGATCTTCTTGTGAAATTGAGTGCCCTCCTTACGAGGCTGAACTTAATCGTCATCACGATGGTTCTCTTGTTCTAGACCATCACGCTCTTCAAGTCGTAGATAGTGTGTCTTCATTTTTTGCTATAAATGGTATGATCGTCTGTACGATTTGTTGTCGTTGGGGCCTATGACCCATCTTGTGCTAATAATGATTGTTTCCTATCTTTTTGTTGCCATGTTTTTCTATCAAGATCGATCTTCCACAATCTTGTGCTTTGTGGGCATATCTACTTTGTAGCTAAATATATTGCTTACTTTGTCGATGTTCCAAAGTTGCATGATCTATTGCTTGCGAATTTTTTAATTTACAAAGATGTAAGATCCAATGCTTGCCAGCATCGGTAGTTAAGCAAGATCTATAGCTTGCGTTTGTTTGATTTACGAAGTTGCAAAATATAGAGTTTGCAAGCATCGGTATTTGTGTAAGATCTATGGCTTGCAATTTGTTTGATTCATGAAACTGCAAGATCTAAAGCTTGCTAGCATCGGTATTTGAGCAATATCTATAGCTTACGTTTGCTTGATTTACGAAGTTGCAAGATCTATAGCTTGCAAGCATCACCAAATTCGCAAGATCTATAGCTTACATTTGTTTGTCTTGCAAGATCTAAAGTTTTCAAGTGTTGACGAGAGTGCAGGATCTTTAACTCGTTAAATTTCATTTGTCAAGTCTTAGTAGAGAATAGGAAGCGTAATCATGGTCCAGGAAAGTGGGTTTTTATATTAAATATGTACGATGGTGATCATATCGCAGTGGAACAGTGGTACTAAAGGAAAACAAGGATAATGTCCTTGTGTCTATACTAGTGGTCGTTCGCTATCTTTCTTATAGAAATATAACTCCCTTAAGTTAGTCACATGCCATATGTTTGGGACTGCGGTGCCATCCATTCTTTCTAACTTATAGTTATTGGACTTATGAGCCTTCGTGAATTTGTATGGTCCTTACCCCTTTGGGCATCGCTTACCTTGCTCTTGAGCCAAGCTAGCATCATTTTTTTGTCAGCACCAGATCACCAATTTGAAATTGTCTTTCCTTCACTTTCTGTTGTACGCTCTTGCCACTCTTTCCTTGTTCTTAGCTTCTATGATATTTTCCAAGTTTCTTTGCTTCTCTAGCTCGTCTAGTTCCAACTTCAACATGTATGGATTATCCATCTCCTTATAATTTCTTATTCCGAGACTTGAATTTCCAATTTCTATGGGTATGACTGCTTCTTGATTGTACACCAAAGCGTATGACATCTTCCCCATTGGCTGTCGGATGGTTGTTCTATACGACCATAGCGTGTTCGGTAGCTTATCCACCCATTATGTTTATTTTCTTTCTAATAGCTTATGTATCCCCTAAACGATGGTCATGTTTGTCAGTTCCACTTGGCCATTAGCTTAAGGATGTACCACAGCGGTAAACTTCAGAGTAATCCCGAGCTTCGAACACCAGTCGGTGAACACCACACTTGTGAATTGTGTGACGTTATCCATGACAATGGTCTGTGGCACTCAGAAGCAGCACACAACGTTTTGCCATACAAACTTCCTAGTGGCTTCGGTTGTGACGCATCCTAATGGCTTAGCTTCGACCCCCTTCATGAAGTAATCAACCGCTACAATGAGGATTTAGTGTTGCTTTCTCCTCTTGGGAATTGTCCCACTAAGTCTATCCCCCACCTGTCAAATGGCCAGGCTCCATAGATTCTTGCCAAAGTTGATTGCGACTTATGCGACAATGAAGCGTTGATTCACAAACTCCTACACTTGAGGACGAAGTTGTGTGCATCATTGAACATAGTCGGTGAGTAGTACCCTGCCCTGATTATTTTTCTAGCTATCGTTCTAGCCCCCTGGTGCATTCCACATAAGCCTTCATAAACCTCTTTTAAGATCTCAGTTGCCTTTGTTGGCCCTACACATTTTATCCATGGGGACCAGAATCCTTTTTTTTACAATGTTCCATCTTCGTAGGCGTAACTATTGCAATGCAATTCCAACTTTCTAGCCCCCACCTTATCTTCTAGCAACATCCCTAGTGCAAAGAAATCCATTAGCGGAGTCATCCAGCTTGCTTCCTCTTCTTGGATTGTTAGAACCACCATTGATATGGTGCTTCTAATTAGGATGACCTCCATAATGACATCCCTCTGCTGAGTAAGGGAATCAAACGTTGCAGTCGCTAGCTTGCTTAATGTGTCCGCCTGTGTGTTTTTGCATCGTGGGACATGTTTTATGTTAAAATATTCAAGCTGGGCTATGAGTTGTCTCACATTCACCATATATTTCATCAACTGGTCTTATCGTACCTCATAGTCACCCCGCACTTATTGAACTACAATTTCACTGGATACTCGGGCACTTCTTACTTCCATTCTGACCGCGAGATCTGATTTACAAATTAGAGCTTCATATGCTGCTTCATTGTTGGTAAGCAAGAAGTCAAATCGTAGTGAGTGTCTATGTTCTTCCCACTAAAAGCAGTCATACTCTGCATCCTTCCTTTCTTGATGCGCTATCAATGAAAAACGTCCAAGCCACCTGTTCCCATTTTTTATTACCTTTGTCAATTGTGAAACTCTGATGAATCCTCGCTGTCTGTGTCTCTTCACTTGACATTTCTGCAATGAAGTTTGCCAATGCTTGAAGCTGGTCTTTTAACCCCTCATATGCTCTTTGACAGTCTTTGCTCCAGCTAAATTTTCTTGCCTTTCTTAGCACCTCAAAGAGTGAAAAATGCTTCTCTGCAACCTTTGATAAGAAACGACTAAGTGCTGCCAATGATCCCATTAAGATTTGTACTTCTTTAACTATTCGCGATTGGGGAATATTCACTATGGCTTGTATCTTGTGTGGGTTAGCCTCTATGCCCTTTGAGAAAAACTTGTACCCCAAGAAATTTCTAGCCCCCACTCCAATTACACACTTGTTAGGGTTCAGTTTCATCCCTATGTATTTTAAAGTGTCCAAAGTTTCTTTCAAGTATTCAGCAAAGTTTCCTGCCAGATTACTTTTGATCACCATATCGTCAACGTACGCCTCAATGTTTCTCCCTATTTGGCTTCTGAACACCTGGTCAATCACCCTCTGGTATGTTGCTCTTGCGTTTTTGAGCCCAAACGACATCTTCATATAACAAAACATTCTAAAGCTTGTTATGAAGGTTGTTTTCTTTGCATCATATGGGTTCATCAGTATTTGGTGATATCCTTTATATGCATCCAAGAAAGATAAGACTTTGTGTCCTGAGATCGCTTCCACCAGCTGATCGATCTTTGGAAGAGGATAGGAATCCTTTGGACATGTTTTGTTTAAATTTGTGAAATCAATACACATCCTCCAAGCATCGGCTAACTTCTTCACCATGACTGGGTTTGCTAACCATGTTGGGTATATGACTTCCCTTATTATGTCGGCTTGCAACAACGATGTAACATCTTCTTTGATCGCTTTTAGTCTATCGCAAGAAAAGCAACACTGCTTCTACTTAACCAGTTTAACTGAGCTGCTGATACTCAATGAAGGGTAGCGATGTCTGGGCTTACTCCTCCCATGTTCTGTACGTCACATGCAAATGTATCTCTGTGGCTTTGCAAGATTTGAATTACCTTTGCCTTTTCTTCAGCTGGAAGATGTTTTCCAACCTTTACGCATTTAGAGTCATTTTCGACATCCAGGTTTAATAACTCTGTTTCTTCACCTAAGTTAACTAATTCATCCGAATGTTCTTGTAAGCCATATATTTTAAATGGTGTTAACTAGCTTTGCCTTTTCTCCTATCTTTCCTACCTTCATCGCTATAACCATGCATTGCATGGCTGCTTGCTGGTTTCCCCCAATTGTTGCTACTCCAGCTGGGGTAAAGAATTTCATTACCAGGTGACACAGGCACCTGATTACCTTAGTGTTGTTCATCCATGGTCTTCCAATTATGGAATTAAATGTACTTGGAGCATCCATAACCACGAATTCGCACATGATTGTACAATTTTTCCGCCTTTCCTCGATTGTAACAGGCAACTGTATATTTCCTAGAGGCGATTCTGCTCGCCCTGTGATTCCGACTAGTGAAGATGTGGATTTTTTAAAATTATTCTCTTGAAGCCCAACCTGTCGAAGCAATCGATAAATAGTATCTCAACCGCACTACCGTCATCTACAAAAACTCTGTGGACAGTTGCATTTTTTATTTTTTCTATAATGACCATGAGATCGTTATGTGGCAAGGCGTTGGGTACTGCATCCTCTTTGCTGAAGGTAATTGCTTCATTTTGGCAGAACATTTTATTAATCAGTTCTTATGGAGGAGAGTATCTTACCTTGGCCTTCCATGAATTTTTGGACAACGACTCTGTGGATCCGTGTATATAGAATATAATTGTCTCTGGTGCTTCGCTATCCACACTGTTATTATACTCTACAACCGCTATCATTTTTATTATTTTTGGCCATTGTTGTCGTGGTACCTTGGTTTCGTGGAGATAGGTTCTGTGTCTTTCTTGCGTCCCCATATGGCTTGTTGCTTCCTTTCTATATTGGCCCAAGTTGCCATTCCTCAAGTTTTCTTCAACCTATATTCTTAAGTCCCTGCAGTACTCTATGTCATGGTCATGATTCTTGTAAAAGGCACAATAAAACTCTCGTGATCATTGTTTGGAAATGCAATCATTGGTGTTGGTTCTCGGAATAGATCCTTACTTGCTAGCCATATTTCTTTCCTTGTTTTCGTTAGCGGCGTATCTTGAAATGGCGAACCCTACGAGTCTGGCTCTCCTCTTATGAAAGTGGTGTTTACTTTTCCTATTTTAGGCCAGTTCTTTTGTGAATCATCCATTGTTTGCTTTTCACCCCGTTTCTTTTCTATCTTTTGGTTGTTCGTCTCCTCTGTTTGTACATGCTGTTAAATCATTTTCTGTAGTTCCCTTGGGTTTTTCGGAATATTCTTTATTAGTTCCTTGTAGAATTCTCCGTATCTCATGCCCCCTGTATAAGCACCCAATGACGATTGAAATGACAAATCTGGAACTTGTAGGCTCTCCGTGATGAATTGGCTATGATATTCCCCGAGGCTTTCATCGCTTCACTATGCTAGGTTGTTGAGATCCACAATCATTCTAGTGAACTTTTACTTTTGGTAGAAACGTCCCAAAAATAAATCTGACAGATGTGCCCTAGACTTGATACTTCCGTGTTGAAGGTCTTCGTCCCTTATAATCGCAGTGCCTGATAGAAAGATGGGAAACGTTTTGCAAACTAGTTCTATGTTTGCGTCCCAGAATATCATACCTTTTCTATGTGAATGTAAGAAATCTTTTGGATCCATGGTACCATCATAGACTTAATGTGTAGAGGAAGCTTGAAATATTTAGGCATCCTGAAGTCTCTAAATGTGGTGCGGGAGGCGACTTATTCACATCATCTTCTGCGACAATGTCACACAACTCTCTTCATAGCTTCTTGATTTTCCCTTTTCTCTAGCCTTGGGGATTTTTGCCTCAGAGTCTTCAAGAATTGATCGTACAGATTCTCCTTATTCGCTTCTAAGAATGCTGCGAACACCCATTTTTCCTTATCGCACTTATGGGATTTTGCTTCTTCTTCTTTACTAAACCCTTTCTCTTTAATAGGTGTATGATGCTGCTAGTGGTGTGTTCCTTCATCTTGTCCCATCATTTTCTCTTTTGACTGATGGTTGTGGCCTTTTGCACTCATAATGAACACCATTACTTACCTGAGTAGCCTAAAAATGAAAGAAAAAAATTCCATTCCCCACAGACGGTGACAAATGACGTGGTAACCTGTCCATGAAGCCTATTCTTGGTTCACTTATTTCGATTCCTTACCAGTAAATGTAGCCCCAAAAGTGATTCCGGGAGAGCACCTCTAACGATCAAGTCAGTCCCTTTTTCAAGAAATGGAATTTTCCTATACGTTAGCGATTACCTTAGCGCTGTTATTCCATCAAATCGATGCAAACCCTTCTTACACGGTGAAGGATGTCCAAGCGCATGTGAAGAAGAAGTTAAATGTGACCCTATAAGAAGACATGTTATGCTTTCCAGAAGGCTGTTGATTTGGTATTCGGAACTTGGGAGGAATCCTTTGAAATGTTGCCAACATTTATGGATGAGCTAATCAGGGCCAATCCGAGCACCGTTGTTGATTGGGCAGACGTACCTGATAGAATACACGGTCATTGGTGTAGGAAATTTAAGTTTGTATTCTGGGCGTTTGGTTAGGCTATCGATGCATTTTGCCACTGCAGGCTGGTGATTAGTGTGGATGAGACTCATTTGAGAGGCGCATACAAGGCCACAATGCTAGTCACGGTGACACACGATACGAATGATTACATACTCTCCATTGCTTATGTAATAGTTGATGCTGAGACTAATGAGAGTTGGAATTGGTTCATGCTAAAACTGTGACTCCATATGGTAGGTGGCAATACTAGGTTAATCTGTATTATATCGGATCGTCATGATGGGATTTTGAATGCAATGAGACATATGGATGAATGGATGGAGCCAGCAGGATACCACCGGTTTTGCTTGAGGCTTTTTCGGTCCAACTTCCTTAGTGTGGAACGTGGGAAGTCTAAAAATGCGCATTTAAAGACTCTGGTTTGGCAACTTGGTTGTGCCAGACAAGAGAGTAGGTGGAGGGAGTACAAGGAGGAGTTTAAGAGTCTCGAACCATCTGCTTAGGATTGGCTGAAACAATATAATAGCAATAAGTGGTACCTTACTTTTGATGAGGGAGATCTTCTTTAGGGACTTCTCACAACTAATTTGTCAGAGAGTTACAAAAATTATTTAAGGCGCACACGACATCTCGCGATAACAACATGTATCAAAGTCACTTTTGAACGAATAGTTCAAAGGTTTGCACGAAGGCTAATGGATGCCACAAATTAGAGGTACTTTCATGATACATTATATTTCATTATGTGTTCGTGGACTAGCTTATGTATTATAAATTGATGTAGATTTGTGTAGGTATAAGTTCCCAAGCAGGATTCGGAAGAAGTTTCATAAGCAAGACACTTGGGGACAGAGACATACTATCACCGTGTATGGTCAGGCATCACAGACTCATAAGGTTGTGACAAGGACCATCGATGGCAGAATTGGTGAGAGCCAATACACTGTGAAATACTGGAGAAAGGAGTGTAGTTGTTGCGGATGGAAAAATTTCCATTTCCCTTGTTCCCATGCATTGGTTGTCTGTAGCTATAGGCGTGACGATCCATTTACTCTATGTGACAAGGTATATCACACGACCACCTATTTTTAACAATATAGTGAGGGTTCCGTGCCTCTACAAGATCCATCATTATGGCAACATGCTAATTGGTGGTTCATTCCCAATATTGAAATGTTTCATAATAGAAGGCATGGTTAGTTTGCGGAGAGAAGGATAAGGAATCAAATGGGTGAGAGAGTGCCAGGTGATTGCAGAGGTATCCGTGGGAAAGGGCATGCTTAGGGCCATGTTTATAATATGGAGTTTCTAGATATCCTTATGTTTTGTTTAGACCAATATGTATTACATGATATTATGTAGCCATGCAGCTTGTTATGCTAAACTCTCTCATTTTTTAGTGTAATTGATTGTGTGGATTTGTATTATGTGGATTTGTATTATGTGGATTTGTTTAAATTGAAGCTAATGTTTGATTTGGTTAGAATATGTATTACATGTAGTAGTATTCATTTTTGTGGAAATATGGACTGATCATTTCTCCAAGTGATTCTAATTTTTACCAGGGATACGCCATGTATCATCCAAGACCCATTGATGAGGATTTTCTTTACTTTCACTAGGAGCATCGTGCAAGTGCTCTGTACAACGGTAATTTGGAGGATGGGGCATCGTAGGTGAGGTGGTGCGATGGGGCTTGTTGGATTGGTGGAATCCCTGTTCGAGTGATGCGCTATGTGCGTGACGCTGGATTCCAGGGACTGTTAGATTCCGCACCAATTCACATCAACCATTTGCTCATCACTACGTTAGTCGAGCGTTGAAGCCCAGAGATGCACACATTTCACCTACCGATGGGGGAGGCTACTATCACTTTGCAGGTGTGGGTATCCTATGGGGTCTACCAATCGATGGCATGGAAATCACTGGTGTAAACACTAGTAGGCACACATATGACTGGCAGAGATTGTGCCATGACTACCTGGGAGCTACACCAGACACGAGTGCCATCAGAGGAGGTCGCATAAGGGCCAACTGGTTGGGAAACTTGTTGCACAGTCCGTTGCCGCTTGATGCTACTGAGGTAGATTATCAACAGCGAGCAAGGATTTTCATTTTACTACTGGTCGGAGGAATGCTCATGTTAGACACATCCAGGCACCTGATCCCTATACTCTATTTGTCAGTACTTATTGACTTAGATGCATCACATCAGTACAGTTTGCGGAGTGCAATTTTGGCACACTTGTACATGTGCTTATGTGACGCTGCAATCCCACAAGTCAAATCCATATCTGGACCACTAGTCTTACGACAGGTAACATTGTTGGTTAAACTTGTTAGTTGGACACGTGTCCATAATGACCTCTTACATTATATTACATTTTTATTTATTTATTGTCAGTTGTGGGCATGGGAGCAAATACCAATCATTCGTCCTGCCGGACGACTTCCAGTGACCGTCACCATGAGTGTTCTTGGGTCCAGGTTCGTATTCAATTAGTAAGGACCCAATTTTTAAACCTTTTAAATTACTAGAAATAGCTAATATTATTATTCACAGGTGGAGAGCCCGGTACGATTTCACAATCACCCATGCATATATTAAAAGTGTACCGCGATCATCTCTCCATGACAGTCAGGTATAATGTAATTTGGATTACCTTTTTTTGAACTAATGGAAAAAAGAGTGTTTCTTTCCTAACCACAACACTTGTCTGTTATGTCAGTTTATTTGGCAGCCATACAATGAGGATGTCATGCAACAACTCTGTCAATACTGTACAGCTAGTAGCAACAACTGGATATTGTGTGTTGACCTCATTTGCTGGCACATCGTAGAGTATCATCACGTTCATAGTATTCTGAGGAAGTTTGGCCTTATCTAGACAATACCCACGCAGTTGGTCACTAAGGATGAACACAAAATGCTTCATACTGGGGACTGTTGGGGAAGGTCAGACATGGATTGGCATGTTGAACTGAGAAGGTATCTCGATGCATGGGAACATCGAGCAGAGTAACAAATTAATGCACTTGGGTAAGCAGATCCATTTACACCCGATCTAGAATACATGGAGTGGTATTTTCGCAGGACATTGACCCTAATTGATTAGCTAGAACGATGCCAAATGGTAACAGAGGGTTTTCATAGAGACAGAGCTACTATAGAGTATATAGTATTTCCTAAATTTCTAATAGTATCAACAGATAATACTTTATATTCCCTTAATTTTTAACATCTAACATATTTATCAAATTTATGTAGTTGTAGGCAATGTTCGAGATGCACCTTATGTCAAACATTAATTTGGATGAATGTCCCCCACGTTTCACAGACGTTATTAGGGGGGTACATGGAGTTTCCACACGTACTCTACCATATGCGCATGAGCCCTCCAGACTGTAGTTTTATCAGTCATATGTGCACACCGAGGAACCTCCCCCTGGTGTGAGATACAATGAAATCAGAAGCCACCGTCCGGCTCCACCTGGTTGACAGGGTGGTCAGCGACCGCGTGCTTGGGGACCTACAGAACACATTGGTTCATCTGAAGCTGAACCCTCACGTGCGAGTCCAACCAACGTTGGACCATCACATGGTGGACCCTTATACTATAACACTACTGCAGTTGATTTCACTGCATATCTTACTCCCACTGCTACTCATGCGTATATGTCGCCTACTGCTCTATTAGATACATGTAGTGTTCCCCATGTCCATTATGATTTGAATGAGAACGCAAGAGATGATATGGAGGAGTATTTTACAGAGGGAGTTTTGCAAGAAGACATACATGTTTCTACTCAGATGACTGTTCCACGATGCACATCTCACACCATACGTCCTCCCCCATGTGGAACAGGTGGAAAGCTTTACAGAGGGCGTCATTAGTACATTACTTATCGTTGGGCATTCATTTCATTACGTTTCTACGTATCTGTTTGACACTTGCTCTTTGAATATTGTATCTCTGAATCAATTCATGTTTATTTGGTTTTCATTATCATCTCTAATTCCATAAACATTAAATGCATCTACTCTTATATTTTTGTTTATTTATATTAGTTAATAGTGGAAAAAGTGGAATATTTTTTTAAAAGGAAATTTTTGTTTATTTACATGTCTAATTCATTTAAACTAAAAATAAATGATTTTTTTTGAATTACGATTCAAATACTGTAGTAACTTCCAATTTTTTTTATAATTCATTCCTTTTCTATATTCATGATTATTTAAAAAATTGCAATACCCACGATCAAATTATTCCATTATCTTTAATCAGGTAAGTGGGATGTTCAAGTTCTATTATCATAAATTTCAAAGCGGACTTTCAAATTTTTCTGATGCATTTATCATTACAAAAATATTTATAAAATATAAAACAGTTACATGTCTATTGATGCGCTATTGGGGACAACGAAAATATAAAAAAAAATTGGACAATCAGTCAGAAGACTGATTAAAAAAAATTAAATAGACATGTTTTTATGTTTTTTTATAAATAAAAAAATTTATATATATTTTTAAATCTGTAGCAGAGGACGCATTCTCTGAATGTGTCCTCTTCAAGCATTAAAGGAAATATATTTTCCTCTGCTACATATTTTAAACATAAATTGAGGACGCATTCTCTAAATGTGTCCACTACAACCCGTTTACAAAAAAAAATACATAGAGAATGCGTCCTCTACAAAAGTGTCCAATTTTTAAAGTCAGCATGATTTCATCCAAATTTAGTTCACTTAGCGCACTTAAAGAAACAACTCGCAGATGGTGATGCAATCCATGACAATAATGGTTTTATGCTCTCAATGTACAATGATAGAGGCTAAGCCAAGAAGGCCATTGGGCCGAAGGTATGGCAACCCAGTTAGGAGAATATTTAATACTCTAACTTAATTAGCACATTCGTGGGTAATTAATGACGATAATTAAGGAGAACTTTATTTAAAAAATGGAGTATAAATACAAGGTACACATTCTGTCTTAATCATTTTTGGACGTTGAACTAACTTAAGCATCAGAGTGCTGACCCCTGGAACCCCAGGAACAGTTTCATTGCAGGTTAGTTTGAGAAGAACCCAGGCCCACGAACCGGTCAGTGGTCGAAGACGCACCAGTGGCACCGTCTGTGGGGACGACTAAGTCGGATCAAGGGTTTTGAGAGTTTATGTCCACGATAGTTCGAAGGAGTGAAAGATTGAGGTCCATAGGCATGGGGTCTGGTTCTCCACCAAGGTTAACATCGGAGAATCCAGGAGGAGAAAATGATGCCCGCATCGAGGACAGAAAAATGGCTCACATTCAAACGACGAGAACAGAGATGTGAGCGGAGCCTAATATAGGCGCAGGCCATGAGGGGGGAGGGGCAAACCTCAGTGGCAGTTGACACAAATCCCCTAGCACTAGTCTAGAACGATGTGCCAAGGCCCTCGAGGACGCTGGAAGTGAATGGAGAGCAAGGACAAAGGAACACCGATTCCTTGCTCGAAAGGGTGGCTTATTTGAAGGATGTACTGTTTACGGAGGTTTCAGGAGATTCGTATATGGAAGCCTAAAGTCAACATGGGCAAGGAAATCATAACTTGGGGAGGGCGACCTCGAATCAAGATGTGGAACGAGTAGCTCAGGTCCTGGCTGCGGTCGATTACCGAATCACCCCTCCTCCGAGAGATGCTAGTGTCACGATGGGGGCATTACCGCCTTCACCTTTGGGAATAACTACAGGGTGGGTTTCTTAACCCCCTATAGCCTACCCTTATCAAGGATATGCTGGAGAACCGCTACAGGCTAGGCCCAGCCTTCTAATCCAGGTTATTCCCAAGGTCCCGTATATTCACTACCTTCGCTAGCCCTATCTGCTCCTACCCTCAACCTGGCCAGTCCAGGAAAAATATGTGGAATAATGGCCTATTCTGGCACGCAAGGATATAGTAGTATGGGAATCAGTCAGGGGCTGTACAATCCTTATGTCCAACCATTCCTACCGCCAGCATACCCGAATCTCGGACATCATTGGATGAACCCAGGATATGGAGGAACCCAACCTCTCTATATGCCACAGCTGGGTGGCTACGATAAGGGGCTGAACCTGCCAGGGGGGCAGCACGAACCCCCCTCACCTTTTAGCTCGGTGATCACTGGGGTTCGATGGCCAATAGAAGTGAAGCCCCCAGAAGAACTTCCCAGTTATAGTGGTGAAAGTGACCCTCGAGAGTTCATACATATGTTCATGGGATTGATGAGCTCAAGGGACTTTGATGAGAAATTGACATGCAAGCTGGTAGTTGCAGGAAAAGGCACATGAGTGGTTTAAGAAGTTGCTAAGAGGCTTGCTTCGATCGTATTGGGAGTTCAGCAGATCATTGTCGAGCCAGTACGCACAGAAGAAGAAGTTTACCAAAACTTTGTTAGAACTCTACCAGACGAAGCAAAAGGCATGGGAAAGCACGGAAACCTTCTATCACCGGTATGTAGATGAGAGTTTGGGGGTAATAGAAATGACGGAGAATGAGGTAATCCAAGGGTACCTGTTGGGGATGCAGGACCTGGAACTACACAAGAAGCCGAGTACCAATACCCCTAAGACTTTGTAAAAACTTCATGAGGTCGTAGACCAGTATTCGAGGGTAGAAGAGGAAATTAGAAGGAAAAGAGATAGCCTTGCAGAGAAAGCAGGAAGAAAATGTAGAGCATAGAGGAAAAAGTCTAGTCAAACCCATAAGAACACCATTCGAGAGGTATAATCCATTGCCTCTAATGCTCGGAGAAAGAACCCCTGCACAAATTTTAAGCATGCATAGAGGGTTGTTCGGGACACCCCCACCATTGTAGAGTTTGTACAATTTGGTTGCATCTCGGAGAGCAACAAATTGGTACTGTGATCATCATGGGGATTAAGGCCATGACACAAACGATTGCATGCAGTTAAAGATAGAGATTGATAGGTGTGAACGGGAAGGACAGTTTCAAGGATGGGGACATAAGAACCAGGCTGCCCCCTCGAAGTCCCAAATGAACCAGTGGCAGCCTTATCGATGAAATAATAAAAACAATGGGGGTAAAGGATATAGAAGGCCTCGAGAACAGGTGGTTTGAGACGGGGGTAAAAAGGAAAGCAGGATAGACCCCAAGAGAAACAAGGGGGAAATCAAAATTGAGAAACCCACCCATCCGAAGAGCAATTAACGTCATCAATGGCATGGTGGGAGAGAGATATTTGAACACTGTTATAAGAGCTGAAGCTCGAAGGGTTCTCGCAGAAGAGCCCAGTTATAAGAGTTTTCGACCGGATGAGACAGTCACTTTCTCGGAAGCGAATGCTGTGCCAGACCAAATGTCCCATGCAGATCTTATGGTAATTTCAGCCATTATTGGAACGTCCTTGATCAGAAGGGTGTTCGTTGATGATGGAAGTGGGGTAGAAGTGATTTTTGCTGAGTGTTTTGACCAGTTAGACATAGGGCGTGAAAACTTGAAAAAACCTGCTTCCCCTTTATCAGGATTCATGGGAAATCCAATATTCCCTATAGGAGAGAACATTTCCCGTTCGAGTAGCGGATGGCGACAAGGTTGTGATCATCAGGTGTAATTTTTCAGTTGTGGATGCACCTTCCTCTTAGAATGGGATTTTAGGAAGGCCATGGATGTGCCAGGCTCGGGCGGTCTATCACCCTATCACCTGATGATGAAGTTCCCAATTGAAAATGGGGTGACATCCATTCGAGGGGATTAGACTGTGGCCCAAAAATGTAGCCTCACTACGGTATGGGAAGGGAGAAAATGAAGGGATGTGGCAGCAGTACACGCAGAGGTAGGATTAGCTGATACAATACAAATGCCTATTCAAGATAAAAGGTCAGTAGCTATTGGGAAACTAATTCCTGAGGATGTGAAAGGAAGAGTGAAAGACTTGTTGGGAGAGTACGAAGATGTGTTCTCGTGGGATACCTTTGACCTTACGGGGGTCCCTTTGAGTCTTGCACTATATAAATTAAACATTAACCCCTCGGTTAAGCTAATGAAGCAGAAGAGAAGGGTGTTCGCTCCCGAAGGAGCTAAGGCAATTAAAGAAGAGTTGGAGATGTTATTGAGGGTGGACGTAATCGAGGAGGTATTCTATCCTGATTGGATTGCTAACCCAGTCATGCTTCCAAAGCATGATGAAACATGGAGGATGTGTATAGACTTTACTGACTTAAATAAGTGCTGCCCCAAAGATAGTTACCCGTTGCCACCAATCGACAAGCTGGTGGAAGCCATCACTGGTTATCAAATTTCGGCATTTCTTGATGCGTATAAGGGGTATCACCAAATTCTCATAGCGGAGAAAGACAAGGAAAAAACATCGTTTATTACAGATGTGGGCACGTATTGCTATAAGAAGATTCCCCTTGGATTTTAGAATGCTGGAGCTACTTACCAGAGGCTGATGGATAGACTGTTTAGGGGACATATATGGAAGAATATGGAAATATATGTGGATAACATGGTGGTCAAAACAAAAAGTTATGAAGAATTCTTAAAAGGTCTGGGGAAAACATTTGGTAGGTTTCGAGAAGCTAATTTGAAATTGAACCCGTTTAAGTGTGTTATTGGTGTGAGGGCAGGGAAGATCGATGTAAAACCAGAAAAGGTCAAAGCTCTGAGGACAATAGAAACCCCACAATTGATAAAGGATGTGCAGAAGCTTACATGGTCTCTAGTAGCATCAAGCAGGTTATTATCAAAGGTGGCGGAGAAGAAATTACCCTTCTTTGATGTTCTTCGAAGGGCAAAGAAGTTTGAGTGGAATGGCAAGTGCGGCGAGGCATTCGAGCAGTTGAAAGAACATTTGGGGACATTGCCTACCTTGATGAAAGTAGACAAGGATGAGACAATGTACTTGTACATTTCCGCGTCGCCACTATTAATCAGTGTGGCTCTAGTAAAAGAAAAATAAAAAGTTCAACATCTGATTTACTTTGTTAGTTGTGCCTTGCAGGGGCCAGAGACAAGGTATACGGTTCTCGAAAGGTTGATTCTCGCCCTCGTATATGTAGCCTGAAGGTTGAGAACCTACTTCCAGGGACATAAGATAGTGATGCTCACAAACCACCCCATTCGACAGATCCTGCTAAGGTAAGAGATTTCAGGAAGACTGATAAAGTGGGCAGTATAATTGGGAGAGCATGATATCCAGTATTAACCTCGAATTGTGATTAAGGGGTAGGCGCTGGCAGACTTTATAGTGGAAACTATAGATCCCTTCGAGGTGTGTTTGGATCCCATTCAGGGTGATGAAAAAAGAAAGATATGGAAGTTGTATGTGGATGGTTCGTCACATTCAGGAGGAAGTGGAACCGGGGTTCTACTAACTAGCCCTAATGGCAGAGATTATCCTTATGCATTGAACTTTGCGTTTAAAGAAAATAACAATGAAGTTCAGTATGAGGCACTGCTCACTGGATTGCGCCTTGCAAAGGAGCTGTAGGTGGAGGAACTTGAGATTTTCAGTGACTCTCAAATTGTGGTTCAGCAGGTGAATGAAGAGTACGAGGCCAGAGAGCGTAACCTGCAGAGATACCTCGAGGTAGCACAGAACTTGTTAAAAATTTTCAAATCTTATACTTTGATGCAGGTTCCGAGGGAAAGCAATCATAAAGCAGACGCTCTAAGTAAGCTTGCTTCTTCGGATTTGGGAACCCAATCCCACCAGCAACTCCTTATGGAAACTTTAAGCAGGCGAGGTTTTAAAGAACCTTTGGTGATGGAAATTGAAGTGGAAGACTCCTGGATGACACCATTTGTGCCGTATCTTCGAGAGGGAGTCCTACCAAAAAATGAAGTAGATGATAGAAAGATAAGGTTGAAGGCTGCAACGTATGTTTTGCAGGAAGAAGGGTTGTATAGAAGGGGTCATTTGAAGCCATTACTTCGATGCGTTAACCCTCATGAAGCTGATTATCTCATAAGAGAGGTTCATAAAGGGGTATGCGGCATCCATCAGGGATTCAGGTACGTGGAGATGAGGCTCATTTGAGTGGCGTTTGACTGGCCAACAATGTTCGAGGACGTGAACCAGAATATTCAGGCTTACCATCAATGTCAGAGACATGCACCTATAACACATGTTCCATAGGAAGAAATGAGAAGTATCTATAGTTCGTGGCCGTTTGACAAATGAGGGATCGATTTGGTGGGCCCTTTTCCGGATGCGCCAGGAAAATTCAGATACCTAATAATAGCTGTTGATTATTTCACAAAGTGGGTAGAGGCTTAGCACTTGACAAACATAAGAGGAAAAATAGTTATCTTCTTTTGTTAGAATAACATTGTGTGCCATTTTGGAATCCCAAGAACGATCATTACGGACAATGAAACACAGTTTGCTCAGGATCCCTTCAAGAAGTGGTGCGAGGAATATCTGATTAAGCAAACGAGGACATCTGTTTACCACCCCCAAGCCAACGGGCAAGTGGAGGTCAAGGGGGCGGAAGGTAACTGGATATGGGAATTACCCAATTTGTTGTGGGCATATCGGACAACCGAGTCTTCCACTACTGGGGAAATGCCTTATAGTCTCGTATATGGCTCAGAAGCGGTAATTCCTGGGGAAATAGGAGTTCCTAGCCCAAGGATGATGGCTGCTGCAGATGAGATGATTAATCAACAAAACCGATGTCTAGATTTAGATATGGTGGAGGAAAAGAGAGAGTTAGCTTCTCTACACGAGGTTAAAGTCGAGGAACGGGTCAGAAGATACCATGACATAGGTTAAAGAAGGTGTTGTTTAACCCAGGAGACTTAGTAATGAGGAAAAATGAGAAAAATGGAAAAGAACCCAAGGGAAAGTTAGCTGTAAATTGGGAAGGGCCTTATAAAGTGATCGAATCGCACCCGGGAGGAATGTATGTTCTCAAACACATGAACGGGGTCCGAGTGCCAAGAAGGTGGAACATACTAACTTGAGAAAATACTACCAGCTATGATGTTTGAGTGGTTTGCTTTAAAGCGGCACTCTGGTTAATGTTTGAGCGGGTTGCTTTAAAGCGGTGCTCTAGATGATATTTACAGCTACGGTTAATGTTCGAGTGGTTTGCTCTAAAGTGGCACTCTAGTTGATGTTCGAGTGATTTTCTCTAAAGCAGCACTCTAGTTGATGTTCGAGTTGTTTGTTCTAAAGCGACACTCTAGTTGATGATTCGAGTGGTTTGCTCTAAAGCGGCACTCTAGTTGATGATTCAAGTGGTTTTCTCTGAAGAGGAACTCTAGTTGATGTTCGAGTGGGTTGCTTTAAAACATCGCTCTAGATGATATATCCAGCTACGGCTGATGTTCGAGTGGTTTGCTCTAAAGTGGCACTCTAGTTGATGTTCGAGTGATTTGCTCTAAAGTGGCACTCGAAGGCTATCTTGTAATCTTAAGATGATAAATCAGTAGGCGAGATTAGTAGGATGTAGGTGGAAATAGTGAACCTGGGTAAAATGCTTGTGTCTCTAAATTACTTAATTTCTACTTAGGAAACATATTCGTACTTTGCTCCGCCTAAGAAAATTGCACAGGGTGCTCATATTCGAGGGGTAAAATATACGAGATGCAAAGAATATTGATTGTTTATTCAAAATTCAACAAATATATTAGGAATACAGTATTGATAGTAATAACTATCTAAGTTTATTCATCTAAACGTATTTATCTAGTGGGAGGAAATCCCGCCTGAAAAAATTCTTCAGTGGAGATAGGTTTTCCTAGCTCCTTCACGTTTGCCTCTATTTCTTCGAGTTCTTCATCTGCCCTTCAGATATCCTTCATTTGTTCCTCTATAGGATATTCTGAGGGATCAAGGGGATGACCCAACACTGCTTTTTTGTGGAAGGTTCGAATGGGCCCTTCGAGGATGACCCAACACTTTTGTGACATTTTGAGGAAGATCCTTGGGTAACTTTACTCGAAGGGACAAGGTGTCGTTTAGCTTCCTTAGTGGCAGACCTTCAGCTCTGCCAGCCAATCGAGAATGAGATCAAAAGCCTTTTTCTACCTAGGAGTCCCATTCTCATGAACGTTGACTTTTTCCATCCAGTACTGAGCAACTTTAAGTAGAAACTTGGGAAGATGATCATTTCTGATTAAGTAGAAAGAGGGAATTCCATAGGAAAGCATGTGGGCACGAAGGCTCACTTCATGTGCGGCAATTTTTTCTTCAAAATCAGTGAAACGTTGCTCCACTTCTGTGGCTTGTATCTTCCAAGCCTCGATCTCCCCAGAAAATTTTGCGTTCTCGGATAAAAGAGATTCCACCAAAGAGCTATCTTCACCTGAGGGGCTCCCTCGAGGGACCGGAGGAGGTTCGTTTGAACAAGGGGGATCCTCGCTGGCTATCTTCCAAGCGAGCAAGTCCTTCTCAAGGCTAGCCACTTTGCGTTGAGCTAATAGATGTTTTTCGGCAAGTAATTCCCTATGGGATACCAGTATGCGATTTTCACCCAAGCAACCAAACAGGCGCCCTTGCACTACTGGAAGCCTAGTCGCAGTGGCAAGGCAGAACTTCAGAGAACCAAACTTCAAATAAATTTGACGCATTAGTTCTTCTAGTTCTTCATCAGCAGGATCACGACCCTTGACCTCTTCTGAGGGATAAGTACCATGAAATTCTTTGCTAAGGAAATTCTTAATAAACCCCTTAAAAGTGGGATGGTCTTTAGATTGCCACAACTTCATCTCAGCTTTCATTCGGTGAAGCTAGTCCTTCAAAGAGTCCTTCTCTTGATTACACTTAGAAAGATCTCGAAGGGCGATCAGTAGCTGTTTGTGTGTCTCATTCAGCTCTTTTTGGGCACTCGCAAGCTCCTTACAAGTGCCTTCTAACACCTTTTTCAAAGAATTATACTACGAAAATACAAAAAAGGTAAATTAATACGTCACGGCAAAAAATGTATTTTTATTGATACTCAATTTTTTTTAAAATGAGGGTTACAATTGAGGGGACCTAAGAAAAAATTTACAACCCGGGACCAACCCTAGAATCATCTTTCTTTGATGTGGAAGCAATAATTTCTTCCACTTGGGCGGCGGTGGAATCCTGCTCAGGAGAGGCGTCTGTAGCCTCTAGAAGGGGGATTGCTCGAATCCCCTCAGCAGTGAAGAACTGCCCTTTGGACTTGATGAAATCCAAAAGGGCAAAACGAAGACCGCTGTTCTTGATGGCCTCGTCCCATTTTGCATCCAGAGTGGTATCGAGCTCTAGATTAACTAGTTCGCCACCTGCTTGGCCAGATCTTCAGATAGAGAGGAGGACACTTGTGGCTTTAAAAAGTCCTCGACTAATTCACTACAGCCGATTTGCTTGGCCATACTCAAAATATCTAGGAAAAGTCGAAGCAGCTCAGGGCTGTTCAACAGCTTGTGTTTGAAGGCTTCGAGCAGTTGAACTTGCGTGGCAGGATTCTCTGCAGCTTGAATCCTCTTCGCAAGGGTGTCATTCTCTAACGTCCATTGACGCCTCTCGGCATCAACACCATACCTCTCCCCTTCCAGAATTTTTTTGTTTTTCTTCAAGTGCCCTATCATTTTCCTCGAGTGCTCTATCCTTCTTCTCGAGGACCCTATCTCTCTTCTCAAGAGCCAATGGCGATCCTCAAGAGATTTCTTTAGCAGCAAAATCTCAGCATCTCATTTACTAAGCTGCTCATGGAAGTTACCGCGACTAGAGGAACATAGGGAAAGGAAGGCCGCCATTCTCTCAGTGGCCTCGTGAAAAATTTGGGAGGCTTGGTAAAACAACTCAGCTCAGATTGATGATGTAAAAAAAGTGGGATGCTAAATAAGTATTTAAAAAAAGAAAAAGAAAAAAAAGAAAGAGAACAAATGGAAGAAAACCTCAGGGTCAGAGGTCATATTCGAGAGGTGACGCTAGATCCTGGATGCGGACGGTGCATTATTCAAAGGGGGATGAGACTGTTGATGAACATCCTCACCACCATGTGTTCCTATTAATGGCCTTGGTGAGGAGGAATCGATAGCGTTGTTGTTCACTCTCATTTTCTAGCGAACATTCCTGGCGTGAGGTGGCTGCTCATCACCAATAATTGAGGAAGGCCTTTCGCGGCCTACTGCAAGAGGAAAAGCCAGGTTTGAGGGGAGAGAAGCCGAATTTGGGGGGGGGGGGTGGAAGCCTGATTCGAAGACTCAATAGTCCCCTTGGGAAGAGCCTTACCCTGCTTCAAGGGCTTCTGCTATTTTAAGCCCTTAGCGAGACCCACTGAAAAAAGAAAAAGAAAGTTAGTAATAATAAACTTAATAACACAACAAATACGAGAAGTATTACTCTATTAAGGCACCTTCGGAGGCTCCCGAATGCCTAACATCACTAACAATGGTCTCAAGGGGAGGGCCATCTCTGGGGCCCTTGAGTCCTCTTCTCCTCTTTCTGGTATCCCTCCAGAATGTTTTATATACATAACCTTTGTAGATTATGGGGGAGAATGCAAACCCTCCAATCTGGGAGTTGGGATTGTTGAAGAGGCTGTGGTCGAGGGGGCTGGAAAATTATTTTTGTCTATCCCTCTCAAGGGTATCTGGGCAGATATATTCCCTAGGTTTGGGAGATTCAACTCGCACGACCCAATTGCATGGAGGAACTCGATACCTCCTGCTATCAATAAGATATCTTTCTTCCAACTTTTCCAGTCACCCAAATTTCCAGGACCCTAAAAATCTTGTGGTGTACCTCTTGGCTGACAAATGTGACAATCATATTGGTAGACCACCAACTATAGGACACGAAGTATTGCGAACGAGTAGTTTATAACTAGGCTTAATACCAAACTTGTCACATCTAGTCAAGAACATCATAATGGTTACAAAGACGTTGGGGTAGACTTGTGCAAGGCTCACCTGGAATTATCTAAGAAGTTTGGAAAAAAGGGGCGAAAAGGGAAATGTGAGCCTGCAACAAAGATGTCTGAGGGAAATAGACGATCTTCCTTCAAGGAGGTTATGAGGGGTATCTCCTACTCGGAAGGGTTGAAAATTGGCGTATGTGGCTACTCGTTGGCCAGGAGAGATCGAGTCCAAAATTTAAATATAGCGGTTCCTACTACTGGAACTGGGGGCTCCCTCCCCGAGTCCTTTAGCCTTAATCTTCAATAAACCCCCTTTTTCTTGCTTTGAGATGGTTTAGCTGGAAGAGATACCTGAGGCACTCTCGAGGGTGCTTCCTCCCCCTCGAGGATTGTCCTTTCCTCCTTTTCTCTGGCTTCTAGAGGTGCCTCCATATAGATCAAAGATGTTCTCGACACCCTTTCCGACTTAGGTTCTGGATTCGGGGAAGGGTAGAGACCAATCTTGCCGCTCGTAGAGGACCTCTTTATGCAGGGCTTGGCCAGGCCTGGAGGCCAGTTTTCAACGGCATCTCGAGGAGGCATGTCAGTTATCAAGAAAACCCTCTCTTCCCAAAATCTATTACCAACATGATCAAATACGCCCTCTAAAGCGTCTGAGTCGTACTATAGTTCTTCGGAATAAGTGCATTCTGGATCGCTAACGGTCATCTCCAACATGTTAACCCTTGTCTCGCCTACCCTAACCTCGCCGAAAAATTTCTCGGCAGCGAAACCCTCATTAGAGCTGGCCATGATTGTAAGGGGAGTAAATGAAAAGATTAGAATGAGAATAGGGATAAAAGAACTTTCTGATTTTCTAGGAAAGGTGATGAGAATTGAATCACTCGAGAGAGAAATACAAAAAGAATGCTTATAAGAAGATGTTTGCAAACGAGAAAAGTGATTAAGGAAGAGCGAATGAGAGGTAATTATGGAGGCTGAAGTGACGGATAATTATTACTGCTTTGGAAATATAAAAGTTATGGAAAGAGTAGTCGCCTTTTTATCTTCTAAAAACTCACTGTTTAGGGAGCAGTGACACACGCGGTTGTACAGCACGCGTGCGCCCTTTTGAAATCCTAAACGACGGAGTTGATTACAAAACCAGGTTCTCACTCTCGAAGGTAGGATCAACGAAGTGCAAGGCTCATTTTCGAGTCTTCAATATCCTCGAGTTGTCCCATGCATTCGAGACCTCGAAGACCTTCGTTACGTTCCAAAATTTCAAGATCGAGAACCTGCTTTTCTGGGGGCTCTTGATAGAGGTTAAGCCCAAGAAGGCCATTAGGCCGAATGTACGGCATCCCAGTTAGGGGAATATTTTCGAGGGTAATTAAGAGCGATAATTAAAGAGAGCGTTATTTAGGACATGAAGTATAAATACAAGGTACGCATTTACTTATGATTCATTCTGTCTTAATCATTTTTGGACGCTTGGAGTAACTTAAGCATTGGAGTGCTGGCCCCTGGAACTCCAGGGACAGTTTAATTGCAGGTTAGTTTGAGAAGAAAGCAAACCCATAAACCGGCCGGTGGTCGAACACGCATAAGACAATGACGACGAGCTCTATGGACAAGCTCTTGATGGAAGCTTCGAATCTTGGTGAACTCTCGGTTGAATCTAAGCTTGGTCTTTGACATGCTCAGCCAAAGTTGTAATTATAACAGGAACCAGGGATACAAATAAAGCTGCACAGAAAGTTTCGAAGACCTTTTCAGAGGTAGGCATAATGTAGTTTATTTGCTTGGCGGTGGACGCCAGGGGAAGGGACAAATGATCTATGCATCTTCGAAGGTAGACGACAGTTTCGAAGGCTGACGAACAAGACCCTTCTCGAGGATGAGGGAAGAGCTCTCGAGGGAGGCGATCGAGGGAAGGTACCATACCTTTTGGCCAGCTCGAAAACTGCGGTGTGGTCAAATACATCTGCGGCGAGTAGTTGTCTTCATCGTTCGAAGGCAATGGGATCGAAGGCAACAAGAGCGGCGTGGTTTCAGCTCCAGGGTGCCGACGGTGAGTTCTCGAATATCAAGCGGTGGAAAGGACAGAGTTCATAGAAGCCCTTATTTCCTTTAACAGGCACATGATCCGCAGCTTTAGTGCCTTGCACAATGAGTTTGTTCACGTGTACCACATGCGATGGGCCGCCTTTTGACATACGCTACATTTATTCCACCATCGTGTACTGGGGTTATCTAAAAATAGGCCAGCCCTCTCGATAGAGCCCATCAAGAGCTCTTGAACGAACGAACTAACTTGAACGAACTCGAACTCACGAACGAACGAACTAGAACGAACTTGAATGTTACCGCTTCGAACTTAAACGAACGAACTAACTTAAACGAACTTGAATGTTATTGCTTCGAACGAACTTGAATGAACAAACGAACGACATCGAGCTTTCGATAACCATAGTTGATAAAGTAATTTCCCATAATAATTCTGATTAATGATGAAGAATATATATAGAGTACAAAGAAGACTAGTCTAAATATAACTCTAGTACTAGTCATTAACATGGAATAAAATACTATCTAATCATCTACTTTCTTTATTCTAACACCCCCCCTCAAGCGAAGCGTCGGATGCTCGCCAACGCAAAGCTTGGATCTGAAGAATTCGAACAACGGACGAGGAAGACCCTTGGTGAAAATGTCAGCAATCTGAAGAGAAGTTGGAACATGAGCAATACGCAGCTTGCCGGAAGTCACCAGCTCACGAACAAAATGATAATCAATGTCAATATGCTTGGCCCGCTTATGCGCCACCGGATTCTGAGCCAAGAAGATAGCACTACTGTTGTCACATAACAACAATGGTGACCCAGAAAGCTGAACTTGAAGATCACGAAGCAAATGAGTGAGCCAGACAACCTCAGAAGCAGTGTTGGCAAGAGCACGATACTCAGACTCCGTACTGGAACGAGAAATAGTGGGTTGTTTCTTGGCACTCCAAGAAACAAGATTCCCACCCAGGTAAACTGCATATCCATAAGTGGAACGTCGAGTCTCTAGACAGCGGGCCCAGTCAGCATCAGAATAGCCTAACACATCTGGAGTGCTAGCAGAACTGAAAACCAAACCATAATGAAGCGTACCACGAACATAACGCAAAATCCGTGTAACTGCAGCAAAATGATCATCTCTAGGATCCTGAAGGTACTGACTGATAGTGTTGACCGAGAAGGCCAAATCTGGATGAGTAATAGTGAGATACTGAAGGGCCCCAACAAGAGAGCGATAATCCGTGGGTTCTGTCTGAGAAAGAAGAGCAACAGTAAGGCCATGTGCAATAATATCTGAATAATCCCGTCGCTGAATGGCACCAGTAGATGACCGAGTGGACATTCGATGTGTACGAGGCGGAGGCGGTGAGGCGGAAGAAGTGGAGCTGGCGGATGACGCCGGAGAAGACTCGGAAGAGGCAATCGAGTCGCGGCCGACGGACGCAGCCGGAGAAGAGGTGGCCGCAAATGGAGGAGGCATCGTGACCAGTGGTAAGGACGGTGGAACTGTCGACGGAAAAGCTGGTTCTGGTTCCATCGTGCAAATGATGCAAGGCGGCAAAGGAGATGAAGCTGAAACCGGTGCAGAGGTATCAATATCACCATCAGGATCAATAAAAGCCGAGACATCAAGGACAGATGCTGGAGAGCCCAAAGTCGAAGAAGTGGCAAAAGGAAAATATGTCTCATCAAATCGAGCATGGCGAGTGATGTAGACTCTGCCTGTGGAAGAATCTAGACAACGAAAACCTTTGTACTGGGAACTGTAGCCAAGGAAGACGCATGGAGTGCTGCGAGGAGATAATTTGTGATCTACATATGGTCGAACAAATGGAAAAACCCGGTAACCGAAAGGATGAAAATTTGAGTAGCAAGGATCCCGACCATATAGAAGCCCATAGGGAGAAGAACCATGCAGTACAGGAGTAGGCAATCGATTGATCGTGTATGCAGCTGCAGCAAAAGCATCATCCCAGTAAGAGATAGGCATATGCGAATGAAATAGCATAGTACGACCCATCTCGGCAACATGCCTATGTTTGCGCTCCGCCCTACCATTCTGTTCCGGAGTGTAAGGACACGATATCTGATGGTGAATGCCCTTAGTAGCAAAATAACCCCGTAGACGAGTGTTTAGAAACTCAGTACCGCCATCACTCTGAAACACTTTTATTTTGGATGAAAACTGATTCTCCACAAATGCCTCAAATTGTAAATAAACATCAAAGAAATCCGACTTACGACGAAGTGGATAAAGCCAGGTGAAACGAGAATAATCATCCAAAAATAAAGCATAGTAAGAAAAACCAGTTGATGATAAAACAGGGGAAGGTCCCTATAAGTCACAATGAATCAAATCAAGTACATGCGTAGCACATTTATGGTTCTCAACAAATACCAACCGTTGACCTTTCGCCATAGCACAGGGGGTGCAGGCAACAGGTTTGGGCAACAAAGAAGATAAAGAAACAAGACCAGACTTCTGCAAACTAGAAATAACTGCCGACGATGCATGACCCAAGCGAGCATATCAAAGCTCATAAGATGCCCGTCCTTTATTCTGCTGTAAATGCGAGAAAAATGATGAATCACCTCTATCCAAAACATAGAGACCACCATCACTGTGGCCCCTGCTCACGACCTCCTTGGAAACTTTGTTCTGAATGACAAAGTTCCGATCATCAAAAGTGACAAAAGCATTTAAATCTTTGGTCAGTTTACTAATAGACTGCAGATTCTTAGTAATATTAGGAACAACCAGAACATCATAAAGGCATAAGTCATCAGAGAGTTTAGTGTCACCAATATGAAAGATTCGAATAGAAGCACCATTGCCAACAGAAACAGTAGAATTACCAGAATATGGAGCGACAGACTCTAAACCAGAGGCGGAGGATGCCATATGACTGGTAGCGCCAGAGTCAATGAACCAGTTAGAAGATCGAGCAGTAGGCTCTAACTGCAAGGATGACTGAAAACGTTCCGCCAGATGAGTGGAGTCTGTACGACGAGTCGGACCCTGAGAACCAGTCTGAGCAAGCATCTTGTAGCAAGTCGCAGCATAGTGACCGGGACGACCACACCAAGTGCAGTGCGGCCGACCACGACCAGCCCCAGCAGAGGTCTTAAAACTGGCTCTGCCGCTGCGTCGACCGCTGAAACGGCCACCCCTGGCGGCGCGTGAGCCGTACACGCCACCTCCCCTCGCCGGCGCGTGATCCCACGCGCGACCGGTTGAGGGAAATTCTGCTGTTGTGAATGCGGCAGGCCCAGTGGCTGGGGCTGAATGGTCCTGTAAGTTTTTCAGAAAAGCCTCGTGGTTTTTGGCACGAGATAAGACATCGGCATACAATGGAGTAGGAGATGAATTAATTAATGGTGCAGAAAAATCCTTAAACTCAGTTCAAGAGCAGTCAAAAACCAAATAAGTTGATCATCATTAGATACAGGAGAACCTATCATAGACAACTGCTCAAAAATATCTTTGAATTGGAGATGGAGTTCATGAACTGTACCAGTCTTACGTATACCATGGGCAGCAGCACGAAGACGAAGGATGGATGAAGCACTGCTGTCGTGATAAATCGACTGAAGATTGTCCTAAATTTCCTTTGAAGTGACACAGTCAGGCAAAACTGCCAAAGCCTCCGGGGTGAGGGAAGAAAAGAGAAGACTGCAAACACGTTGATCTTCATCAACCCAACTCTCATAATCAGATTGAGCCTTCAAGTAAGCCTCCATGGAATCAGGCTTGGAGGAGGAACCTCGAACTGGAGTGGAAGTAACAGCCCATGCATAGGAGACGGAAGCGGCGGAAAGGGGGCGAGGAGGAACAGACGGACAGGGCCTGGAACCATCAAGAAAACCATACAGCTTCTGAGGTCGGAGAACATAACCTGCTTGACGCTTCCACAACAAATAATTGGATGATGACAATTTGATAGTCATCATGTGGAGCAAAGTATTATAAGATAATTTATCGTCAGACATGATGAGAGGGGGGAGAAAAAAAAATTCGGAAGGTAAAGGTTTAGTGGCTTCGGATGCAAAATTACTATGGATACAAAATTACTTTGGATGCAAACAAAGCAGACAAAGGTTTGGCAACAATGCTTGAATTATGCTTCGGAAGGTAAAGATGAATTATGCTTTGCTGAAAGTTGGAAATTTCCAGCGGCAGAAAGGGTTTAGAAGCTGCGGCCGAGAAAAAGAAAAACAGGGTTTTAGAACCAGGTTTGCTCTGATACCATGATAAAGTAATTTCCCATAATAATTCTGATTAATGATGAAGAATATATATAGAGTACAAAGAAGACTAGTCTAAATATAACTCTAGTACTAGTCATTAACATGGAATAAAATACTATCTAATCATCTACTTTCTTTATTCTAACAATAGTTTTCTGTGGCTTCATGCTGCAATTTTTGAGTGTACCTGCTTCGTCTTGGTTCCCAGCTGGTGTAACTAATTTTGGGCATATTGCAGCAGTAGTAGAAGAACTCTGCAACATATTGTTTTCGTGGGAGACTTCTTTCTACAGTAAAGAAGAAAATAATAGAGCACATGGCCCACGTGTGATCCACTGATCCAAAAACGATGAACGTTGGAACAGCCACCTTCGACAAGAGGAACGGCCACCTTTGACAAGAAGTGCTTCCATACACTTTAAACTCTAGAGTTCGTTCCAGCGAGGCTTCGAAAACAGGATCTCACATAATAGGCGCAACATGAAGCAAGATTTAGAGAGACTCTTCGATGGCATCTCTTTGATGGACATTTTGGCGAGGCTACGATGGCGTTTCTTGGTTCATCGCCGGCGGAGGCTTCGAGTTCTTCAATGAGGGACGAGAAGCTGACATCGAGTTCAGGGGATTGCATCAATGAGCGAGAAGCTTCGATGGCTAGCTAGGAACTTCATAATGTATGACGTAAAGTTCAGAAACCAGCACTGGCCAGTCTGAAGGCCATACATTCCGTGCTCAAAGGATTCCTAGGAAATTTCCTTGTTGAACAAATCACGATCATAGTTCATCCAATGCCTCATTTCCAAGGTCCAAGAATTGTAAAGGTACAGGAGAGCTTGATCCAACTGTGCATGGTCAAGCAAAGCCGGATGCAATTATGCATGATATTATATATGGATGCAAATATGGAGGATGCATTCACGGAATGCGTCCTCATTATTTTTTATTTTTTTTCTGTACGTAATTTATGAATGCGTCCTCGGATTTTATTTTATTTTTTTAACAATTTTTTGAAGAGGACGCATTCATGGAATGCGTCCTCACTTTTTTGTAAAATTTTTGTAACGAATTGTTAAAATTGTTAAAAAATAATATATTCATCCTTCAAAATAATATATTTCCTGTTAATATACATTTCACATTCCAAAATAATATACTTTTTTTAAATCAGTGTTATTAAAAATGAGTATTGAATTTGACGTGTATATTATTGCTGTACATAAAATTTTTTTAGTTCCACATTTTATTAGTAAAATATATAAATTGTAATTTGAATCAGTAAAATATATAATTTGTAAATTATTCTTTATATTTTTTTGGGTGAATATAGTGCATTCGTAGAATGCGTCCTCAATTTTTTAAATTCTTTTTGTAACGAATTGTTTAGAGGACACATTGTATGAATGCTTCCTCATGAATTTATTTTTTAAAATAAACAAATGTGTTTATTTTATATTTTTAATTTTTTAAAACACTGATACCTTTTTTAAATCAGTATTATTAAAAATGGGTATTGAATTTGACATGTATATTATTACTGTACATAAATTTTTTTAGTCCCACATTTTATTAGTAAAATATATAAATTGTAATTTTAATCAGTAAAATATATAAATTGTAATTTTAATCAGTAAAATATATAAATTGTAATTTTAATCAGTAAAATATATAAATTGTAATTTTAATCAGTAAAATATATAATTTGTAAATTATTCTTTATATTTTTTTTGGGTGAATATAGTGCATTTGTAGACTCGTGTTTGTTTTACTCCCTCCGTCCCAAATTAAATGGTATGAGAGAGAATTTCACGCTCATCAAGAAATTTGTCTAATCGTTAATATGTTTAATTACGTATAATTTTGGCATACAAAAAGTTACTTTTCAGAAACTACGTGTTACGACGAATCAAACCATATAATATATGATAATATTATTGTTTATATATCTATTTAAATATGTGGTCAAAGTTGGACGGTGAATAGTGACATTTTATGAAGTATGCAGTTTAATTTGGGACGGAGGGAGTATGTTATTCTAAAAATAACAGTGCGTCTTCATGCCAAGTTAAAAAAATCATGCGGTCAAAGACTATGCATGCCAGAGATTTATGCATGCAAATTCTACAAAGTGAGTGATGAAAAAGAGTTGTTAATCAAGCGAAATTGTGCTATGCAGTAGTTTTTTGGATGCTGCCAAGTCAAAAATTACCGGCGCATTCTTGGATTCTATGAAAAAATTCAGGGAGGACGCATTAACACAATGCGTCCTCTTCTTTCTATGACGAAAACAAATATTAATGCACTAAAGACGCATTTGCCAAATGCGTCCTCAGGCATTCAGAATAAAAAAAATTTTAGAAAACATAGAGGACGCATTGTGCTAATGCGTCCTACACACTTGTATCCATGAGTAGATACTGTAGCAATAGATATAGAATTTTCCCAAAGGTACAGCCACAACAACAACGGACTTGGTGGCCGTATTTAAGTGCTAGGATGAAAAATAAGTGAAAAATAAGTTGAAGAAGAAGTTTAAACAGATGGCGGGTGTTCTTCTTTTTCAAATTTTAGGCACCACTTTGACACGTTGCTAAAATGCATGCTTTCAGTGCCATTTTCTTTTTCTGTTTTTTGGTTGTTAGCTTATACACATGTCCTCTTGTAATAGGTAGAACTGTTTTTGTGATCTGGTATAAAACAAAACAACACAGCTCATTTTGAGCTTGGATTCTTTGGCACAATTCTGATGTGATGAAATGTATGCTGCTACTTTCTCTGTTCTTCTTCCTTTCTTCCTTCTGATTTAGTAATTTCAACATGGTTCAGAGCATCACTAGGTAGATCCAGTGTTGTTCTCTTTATTCAAAATTTTCTGCTTCTACTGATATCCATAAGTAATGGATTCGGATTTTGAATCTGTGAATTCAGTTGCGAATTCTCTGAGAGACAACAGAGGTTTCACAAGATCTATAAGGAATGAGATAGACGATCCTTTTAGTCTTCAAAGCTCTGACAACTCGAATTTCGTGTCAGTTGCAGAGCCACTCAATGAATACAACTACAGAACATGGAGCAGATCAATGGTTGTGGCAATCAGATCTAGAGGAAAGCTTAAGTTTCTGACAGGTGAATTGAAGGCACCAAAGGTGGATGATCCATTATTTGACAGATGGGACAAGGTAAACTCAACCTTGATTTCCTGGATTTTGAATTTGATTTCAAAGAAAATGGCTAGGGGATTTATGTTCTGTGAAGATGCAGATACTTTGTGGAATGAACTGAAAGAAAGATTTGGTGAATGTAATGGACCTTTAATTCATAAATTAAAGAAAGACATATGTGAATTGAAGCAAGGAAATGATTTTGTGGCTGTCTATTTTACTGAGTTGAAAGGTTTATGGGATGAGTATGCTTGTTTAAGACCTAGGAAGAGATGTAATGTGGATTGCATAAACTATACATGTTTGCCTGCTGAAGAAGAGGATGATAAACTTCATCAGTTCCTGATGGGATTGAATGAGGAGTATAGTTCAATCAGTCACCAAATTTTACTGATGGATCTATTTCCTAGTGTTGGTAAGGCTTGTCAGATGATCAGTAGAATAGAGAAGCTATAAAAAATTACATGAAGGATATCAGGAAATTCAGAACACATTTGCAATGGCAATCAGAGTCTACAGGGATACAAAGATGCCTTATCAATATAGAGATGGATCCACTGAACGAAATGAGGATGCAGATGGTAACAAAAGAAGGAATGTTAGGAGAACAGATCTGAGATATGATCATTGTGGCAAATTGGGACATGTCAAGGAGAACTGCTTCAAGATCAAGGGCTATCCAGAATGGTGGGAAGGAAATAGAGACATAACAGGGAGGATTTAGCCAACACAGAAACCACAGTTCATTCAACAGCCTTATCAGAAGGCATATCAACCTAATCATGCTTATTACAAATTCTCAGCACATGCAGTGACTGAGGAAGAAGAAGAAAGTCCAATAAGTGATGTTGATGGAAACTTCAAGCTCTAATTGCAAAAATGGTGGAAGCTCGGCTGGAGAAGAAGCAAAAGGGAAAGGAGCCTATACAGCATCAAGAAGGAGTGGAAAACTATGCTCATTATCATGATTTTGCAGGTAGTATTACTACTAATTTTTCACTTAATGTGTTTTCCCTGAATGATGATAATTGGATTGTGGATAGTGGGGCTTCAAGCCATATGTGCAGAGATATCTCTCAGTTCACTTCATTGTCACCTGTAAACCTTATTACTCCAGTCTATATGCCAGATCATACCACCAAATTAGTTAAGGCCAAAGGAACTGTCAGTTTAACCTCATCAGTCACTTTGCTTGATTTTTTGCATGTTCCAGACTTCAAGTATAATCTTCTTTATGTTAGTAAACTTTCTAGGTCAATGCCAATCTTGTTCAAATTCTCATCAGAACATTGCTTGCTGCAGGATCTCAGGACTGAGAAAGTCCTGGAAGTGATCAAAGAAAACAATGGTTTATACATTCTTAATACTCATTCTTTCTAGCCAAAAATTATTCATCAAAGAATTCAATCAGCTTCTTCTCAATCAATATCAAGAACTCCAGTTTTTAGTGCAGCAACTAGTAATCCTGTTTTGTCTTTTAAATCTTGGCATTATAGACTAGGACACCCTTCTTCTAATGTATTAAGGCATTTTTATGTAATTAAAGAGATTCCAAGTGACATTATGTGTTCTATCTGTCCTATGGCAAAGCAACACAGATTGCCTTTTCCATCTAGTACCTCTTCTACATCTTCTTCCTTCACTTTGTTGCATGTTGATCTTTGGGGGCCATATAGAGTAAAATCAACTACAGATTGCAAATATTTTTTGACAATAGTAGATGATTTTACAAGGTGTACATGGACTTATCTGCTTAAAACCAAAGATCAAATACCAGTTCTACTGAAAAATTTTCTAACCATGATCAGAAATCATTTTGATGCTTCTGTTAAATTTTTAAGATCAGATAATGGAAGTGAATTTGTAAACCATGAATGTGAAAGGCTTTTCTCATATTTTTGGTATTTTACATAAAAAATCTTGCTCCTATACTCCACCGCAGAATGGATTTGTTGAGAGAAAACATCAGCACTTGCTTCAAATAGCTAGAGCTCTCATGTTTCAATCTCATTTGCCAAAAGTTTTTTGGGGTGATGCAATTCTCACTGCTACCTATCTTATAAATAGATTACCATCTCCAACACTTTCCTGGCATTCCCCTTATTAGCTTCTTTTTTACCTCAGTCCAGATATTCATAGTCTTAGATCTTTTGGTTGCCTTGCTTATGCCACAAATACTTCACCTCACAAAGATAAATTTACTGAAAGAGCTTTCCCTTGTATCTTCATTGGCTATCCTCCAGGGAAAAAGGCTTATAAGTTTTTTGATCTTCATAATCAGAAAATTATAGTTTCCAGGGATGTTGTTTTTCATGAATCAGTCTTTCCTTATTCTCATCCTGGTCAATTATCTTTTCCTTTACCCTACCTAGATTCAGAACATCTTTCCACACCTTTTGAATCACAGAATCTTGCTCCTTCTGATCCATCTCTTCCTCATGCTTCCTCTCCTTCTACTGATACTCATCTGAGACACAGCACTAGAGTCATTACACCACCAGTCTGGTCCAAAGATTATGTATCTTCATCTTCTCTTCATCCCATTCTTCCTCAGTCTATTATCACTGCACATACAACTTGTAGCTCTTCACAGATTCCAGAACCATTTACTTATCATCAACCAAAGAATTCACCTGAGTGGATCAAGGCTATGGATGACGAGCTAGTTGTATTGGAACAGAATCACACCTGGGATCTGGTTCAGTTACCTCCTGGAAAGAAGGCCATTAGGTCTAAGTGGGTATACAGGACAAAATATAATGCAGGTGGTTCACTTGCTAAGCATAAGGCAAGATTAGTGGCAAAGGGTTTCAATCAGATTGAAGGGATTGATTTCTTTGAGGTTTTCTCTCCAGTTGCCAAAGCAGTTACTATCAGAATGCTTCTTGCCTTAGCTTCTGCTTCCAGGTGGCATATTCATCAACTAGATATTAACAATGCTTTCCTTCATGGCCATCTGGATGAGGAGGTTTATATGAAATTACCAGATGGATATGCTGCATCTGATTCTTTACTAGTTTGTAAGTTGACCAAGAGTCTCTATAGCTTAAAACAGACCTCTAGACAATGGAATAAGGAATTTACACAGCATCTCTTATCCCTGAATTTCACTCAATCTCACTATAACCATTGCCTTTTCCTGAAATTCAGCTCCACCTATTTTCTGGCCTTGGTAGTCTATGTAGATGATGTTTTGATTATAGGAACTTCTATGGATGCTATCACAGAGATTAAGCACACTTTAAACCAGAAGTTCACTATCAAAGATCTTAGAGCTGCACATTATTTTTTGGGCTTAGAACTTCAAAGATCCAGTGCAGGTCTTCATTTACATCAGAGAAGGTATATCTCTGATATTGTTGCAGACTGTGGTTTGACTCAATGTAAATCTCTCTCCACTCCACTACCTACCAGTTTGACCATTCATGATGAATCCTCTCCTTTCCTTCCTGATCCAAGTATTTTTAGAAGGTTGATTGGCAGATTACTCTATCTTAACTACACTCGGCCTGATGTCACCTTTGTTGTGCATCAATTGAGCTAGTTTGTACAGTCCCCTACTCATCATCATCTCATAGGTGCTTTACATATACTCAAATACCTTCACCATCACTCAGATCATGGTCTCTTCTATGCTTCAGATAACAATCTCAGGCTTCATGCCTACTGTGATGCAGACTGGGCTACCTGTAAAGTTACTCGACGTTCTATTACTGGTTATACCATTTTCTTGGGATCTGCTCTGGTGTCTTGGAAATCCAAGAAGCAATCCACCGTTTCAAAATCTTCAGCTGAGGCAGAGTACAGAAGTCTATCTATGACTTCCTGTGAACTCAAGTGGATCAGTTACCTGGCTCATGATCTTTTTCTAAAGGTTTCTTTTCCTATCCCTTTGTTCTGTGATAATCAAGCTGCCATCCATATCACAGCTAATCTGGTCTTCCATGAGCGCACTAAACATCTGGACATTGATTTCCATCTGGTTCAGGATTACTATCTTGAAGGATTCCTGCTTCCTTCTTTTGTCTCTTCCCGAATGCAGTTGGCGAATTTGCTGACCAAGAATTTACCTCCTGCTCCTTTCCGTGCTAACATTTTCAAGCTCAGCTTTTTGTCCCCTAAAGCTGATCTTGAGGAAGGGGTGAAAAATGAGTGAAAAATAAGCTGAAGAAGAAGTTTGAACAGATGAGCTGAAGAAGAAGTTTAAATAGATGGCGGGTGTTCTTCTTTTTCAAATTTTAGGCGCCACTTTGACACGTTGCTAAAACACATGCTTTCAGTGCCATTTTCTTTTTCTGTTGTTTAGTTGTTAGCTTATACACGTGTCCTCTTGTAATAGGTAGAACTATTTTTGTGATCTGGTATAAAACAAAACAACACAACTCATTTTGAGCTTGGATTCTTTGGCACAATTCTGATGTGATGAAATGTATGCTGCTACTTTCTTTGTTCTTCTTCCTTTCTTCCTTCTGATTTAGTAATTTCAACATAGGACACAAAATAAAAAATAAAAGAAAGAAGACACTTCTCTTTCACGGGCTCAGGTTTCCAATACCTGTGATTGATTACAGAGGCATGCATTTTTGCTCCCAAGAATCACATAAAATCTGTCTCGAGGTTGTCAAAACAAAGGCATGATAAATAGGTGGAGCTGCTTCCATTCGGAAATGTAATCGAGGATGACGATGTGCAAACATATGAACGACCCAAAGGAGATCATTAATCCTAAGGAAATAGAAATCTTTTCCTTGTATAAAAATTTATAAATGGTAGTTACGTTATATAATTAGTTTTCTTATAGAATTAGTTATAGATGGCAATTCTTTATAGACTTAGAATCCTATTCATGTTAGACTTTGGTTTGTTGTAGGCTTATATATTGTAATCCTCATGATTGATGAAGTGGGTCATTGATGTGATATCAATGCACCATAATTAAGTATTATATATTTTATCATGATCAGAGCCTAAAATCCTGAAGCTCTAAGAAAATATTCCGCCGCCTTTTCGAGCCGTCGCCACCTCCGTTCCGCTGATCGCCACTGCCACCGGCCGTGGTAATCTGTGCGCCGCCTCTCCTGATCTGGTCGATCTATTCATTAAGCCACACACACCAATCCTGAAGCTCATGTGCCTCTGCGTTCCCATCATGCACCGCCGCCATCCGATCCACCGTCGGTTGCTGCACCTGCTGTTGATCCATAGTTGATTTTGCACAATGTCATCCTCTGGAAGTAATCCCGAAGAACATGCCCGTACTGATGCTGGTTTTAAGGCTACTGCGCTTCTGATGTGTCCATTTTAGATGCTTTATTTAGTAGTATTTAGGATCACTTTTGTGCTCTTTTATTATTGAGAGCTTGTGTTTTACCTTGAAATTCTCTTAGGAGAGGTAAAAGCAACTTTATGCTCTTTTACCTCTTCTAAGTGGATTTTGTGTGACAAGGGAAGAACACGGATACAACGAAGACCGGAAGACATTGAAGACTATACTTTCGAAGACTTTTGGATACTCACTTCGAAGACATGAAGACCGGAGGCCGTTGAAGACCATTTTTGGAGCCGTTGAAGACTTGAAGATTGAGAGGGATGGCTATGAAGAAGACAAAGAAACAATGCAAAACTCTGGCTCCTGTCGCGACCCCGTCGCGACACCATCGCGACCATCGGGGCACCGTCGCGAGTCGCGACGAAACTCGTCGCGAGTCGCGACCAACGGGCGGCCAGAAATCAACTTTATCTTCTTTGCACTATAAATACTACTCTCTTTCCTCCTCTTCTCCAGCTTGCTCAGCCCGTTTTTCTCTGGGTTTTAGGGCTCCAATTCTAGGTTTTTCTCTTCTTTCTTTTCTTTGTTTTTCTTAGTTTAATTATGTCTTTTGTTGTTCTAGAGTAGTTCTTGTACTTGGGAGCTATGGATTGAAGCTTCCACTTCTATGTATTGAGAATCCTTTTATCTATCTATTTGGTGTTTTTGCTATTGTGCATTTATTGTGCTTTGAATGTTAATTGTTGATTTCATTGATGTTGTTGAGAGCTTGATGATATGAAATGCTTGTATGAATTGCTAGCTAGGGTTTGGGGGATTTGGGTTAATTTCCCCCCTGTTCTTGTTAGGAATGTATGAGTGTGAATTAGAGCTTTTGATTGTGTTAGTGTGTTGACAATGTGCTAGACGAATGTGATTGATGTTGAACTCTTCGTCATGTTCGTTTGTGTAGCAAACGAGAGAGTCATATGCTCGTGGATGAATGTGCATTGCACGTTCATCCAATCTCGTGTAATTGCATGAATTGGTTTAATGCTTAGTCACGGTGTAGTGGTCATAGGCATTGCCAAGCTTGTTGGTCCTTCGTGCTAAATGCCACCAATGACACCTTGAGTCGTGGTCACGACTCGGGAGTCATTGGTGAGGTTTGACGAGAGATGTGGAACTCACTCTCGCAAACTACGAACTAAGAAGGATAGGAGTTTAGTCTCCACGACAAGTAGTTGAAGTACTGAATAGATGATTTAAACTCATTCTTGAAGCATTTGTTATTTGGCGTTTATGTATTCTTGACGGTGTGTTTCACTGCATGTGTGCCATGAGTTGTTTGAGCATAGGGAGTGCTTGTGTGGTTGAATTGTTTAGGTGTAGGAACGTGACGAATTCCGTAGCGCCTTTGCATGAAGATCTATGAGCATGAACTTAGAACTCCTTGTGGTGTGTGTGTTGTGGTACTTGCTAGATGGGTGCGTGAGTGTTGGGTCCTGAATGCTATATGATGGAATGTGTGAATGATTCGATGAACTACATTAGATGTGGAAGTGGATATCCGTTGCCCCCAAGGCATTTTATCTTTGTAGTTTAAAACCCCTTTTCTTTAGTTTCGTTTGATGATTAGCATAGTCACTTGACCTTGCTAGTTATCTTGTCTTTTTATCTTTGTTAACCTAGGAAACCAACCAACCAACCCCCCCCATTTACATGCTTTTATGTGTGTGTATATATAGTTACTCCTAGCCTAGTATCAACCATTTGTGCTTAGACGCTTAGGAAGATCCCTCTTCTCTTTGGACGACCCCGATTTGCCACTATCTACCTAGTTGTAGAAAGTAAGCATTTAGGGCTTATAAATTATCTTTTGCACGGCGGGCGCGACGACCGCCCGCCCGTCAGCTTCAGAACATGAATGACTATGAGGTAATTGCAACTTTACTGAAACAGTTGCAGTTGCAACTTTACTAGTTTTAAGGCTACTGCGCCGCCCATTTTTTTGGTCTCATTTTACACTTTTTCCACTGTTAACTAATATGAATAAAAAAAATGTAAATGTAGATGCATTTAATTTTTAAGAAATTAGAAATGAAAATGAAAACCAAATAAACATGCATTGATTCAGAGATACAATATTTGAAGAACACGTGTAAAATAGATAGGTACAAACGTAATGAAATGAATGCTCAACGACATGTAATGTACTACTGACGCCCTCTGCAAAGCTTTTCAACCATTCCACATGGGGGGTGTGGACGTATGGTGCAGGATGTACGCTATGGAACAACCATCTGAGTAGAACATGTATGTCGTCATACGGAGCTGTAAAATCCTCCTTCATATCGTCGCCTACGTCCTCATTCAAATCATACTGGACATGTGGAACACTACCTGTATCTAATGGAGTAGTAAGCAACATGTACACATGACTAGCAGTGGGAGTAAGATATGCAGTGAAATCAGTTGTAGTAGTGTCATAGTGTAAGGGTCTACCATGTGAGGGTCCGGCGTTCGTTGGACTTGCATGTGAGGGTCCGGCTTCAGATGATCCAATATGGTTTGAAGGGCCCCGATCACGTGGTCGCCGACTACCCTGTTGACTAGGTGGAGCTGGATGGTGGCTTTTGATTTCATTATATCTTACACCAGGAGGAGGTTCCTCACAGTGCACATATGGCTGATAAAACGGCAGTCTGGAGGGCTCATGAGCATATTGTAGAGTATGTGTGGCAACACCATGTACCCATTGATAACTTCCGAGAAACGTGGGGAACATTCGTCCACATTAATATCTGAAATAAAATGCATCTCAGATATTGCCTTCAACTACATAAAAGAGATGAATATATTAGATATTAAAAATTAAGGGAATCTAAATTATTATTTGTTAATACTATTAGAAATTTAGGAAATACCATATACTCCATAGTAGCCTCATCTCCATGACGTGAGTTGGTGACTTCTGGCAAGCTGCGTGTTGCCCATGTTTCCACTGGTCTTCAGATTGCTGACATCTTTACCAAAGGACTTTCTCATCCACTGTTTGAGTTCTTTTGGTCCAAGCTTTATATCGCTGAACATCCGACGCTTTGGTTGAGGAGGGGGGGTGTTAGAGTAAATCACGTTTCTGATTAGATATTGATTGATTCTGGATAAGTCATTTGACTAAGCCAGAGTTCTACTCATATTACGTTTCCTTATTGTACTCTATATATTCTTATCAGCAATACAATAATTCATTACGGAAAATACATCTTATTAACCCCCCCTGATAGCACTCATGTCTATTGTAGCCCCCAGGTAGTTAATGCTCAACAACGACATGATGTGCCCAAACTAACATTACCCGCACGGTTAATAGTGTTTGACATCTTCTCGATAATAATGTACAGATCAGCTGAGGACAAGGACATTCGATCAACAAATTTGAAGAAGATCACTACCGACTCGTCATCTTCCACATTATAACATTGATAGTATACAGACAAAAAAAATAAGCTCAGGACAACGACAATATATTTTCAACAGCAACCCCTCGCTTGCAATGCCAAGCCTTCTGAAAATTAAATCAACTAACTCGGAGTGGCTTAACCTCTGTTCGAGAGTCACGTTTTTCTCAGGTAAGGGAGTATCATAATACACACCACAGTCAAATCAAACTTAATATAACCCCCTTTGTGCAAGTACACCGTCAAAAACATCGTACAACTGCATTATACAAATATAGATAATATAATTCGATATTAAAAAATACAGTATTATTCAGCAACTCATATTCAACTCCACAAACCCTAAACCATACACTGCTCCATTATCATCGGGCAACCAAATCATACACTATTATCGATTATAATATTAATTGACATAAAAAATTACTTCAAAATATAAAATTTGAACTCAATTACACCACACAAATTTAATCATTATTACAACTTGAATAAAACAATTAGTGAACAATTCACACATAATCAATTCACACATAATCGTGCATCCTCATTCAACACATTCATATAATCAAACCAAACATAATCATTCAAACCACAAATAATCATTCAACACATTCATATCATCACGTTTTTTCAAGTACCTCACAAATTACACTATTACTTCAAGTTCAATAAAATAATTACTGAACAAATCACTCATAATCAAACCACACATCCCTATTCAACACATTCATATAATTATCTATTTTTTAGGTACCTCTCGGAGACAAAAAGAAATGGGAGGCGCGTGAACTCCATGCTCAGTGGCTGGCGGTGCGCGAGTCCCATGCGCGGACGTTTCAGCGGCGCGTGAGGAGTTCCTCCGTGGGCGCAACGATCAGCAAAAGGCAGCCGGAAGCTAAAACTAAAAATCCACCAACAATTTAACACCAAACACAAACAAAAAGTGCAGATCTGAAAAATTAGCAAAAAAAAAATACAAACTCAAGCTTAGGGAGGTACGAACCCGGAGATGACAAAGGCAAAAACAAAAGCGTGAACCGGGCAAGGTGGACAGCGATGGCCTGGGCACGGTTGGGAGGAAGGATTCCGGCATGGGAGAAAAAAGAAGAGGGTGCGGTTTGGAGGAAACAAGAAAGCAAACTGGGTTTAAAACATACCTCACTAAAATGGTATTAAAAAAATCAAAACTTTTGAGGACGCATTTGGAAAATACATCCTCGTATAAACTGGGTTAAAAAAATCAAAACTTCTGAGAATGCATTTGTATAAACTGCGTTAAAAAATGCAAGATCCTGAGGACGCATTTAGAAAATACGTCCTCGTTTTTTCATGCACAAAAAAAGCCAGAGAATGCATTTAGCAAATGCTTTCTCTACCGTTGCATCCGTTGGGGCTATTGTAGCCACGTTAAAAGAATTTTATCAGGCATCAATGGCATTTTTATGAAGCTTTAATGGTTTCTCTTCAATGATCTCTTTTGAAGCTTGAGGGAAACCATTAAAAGGCCATGGAAAACTCTCAAGGGTCAACAGGCTCGCTGCGGCGGAGCTCTCGAGAAGTTTGAAGAAATGTCAAGCTTGAGGGTTGGCGGAGAAGAAACCCTTCGTAAGCTTGCTACATCAAGTTCTTGAAGATCAACGTCGAATGGTCGAGGGAATGAACTCTCAACGAAAGAGCTTTCAAAGGATAAGTTGTATACATACGAGCTCTCTAATACACGGCTCAAATTTCTCGGTGAGCTCTCAAAGGCTGGAGAGAATGGTTCCATGTGAAGGTTGCATCTCGAAAGTAGGTGAAGAGAATTGGTAACATTCAGTGTCAAATATTGCTTCCACCATGGAGTTCGTAGGACAAGCTCTCAATGGAGAAGTTTTTTGAAATACATCGGCATCGAGCTCTCGGTAGACAGACTTCAACAGATAAACTTTCAATGCGAAAGATTCTTCAATGGACAGCGGCATCGAGCTCGATGGACAAACTTCTCATCGACAAGCCCCTAGATCTGATAGAAAGATTTCTCGGGGGAAGGCTTTAACAACCGAGATCTCTGAGCTGAGACAAATTTCTCGATGATGAGCGGCTGGGATTGGCTCTGTATTGGATGTGATGTGTCTTCAACCACCGAACGGTTCATGGGCTTGGGTTCTTCTCAAACTAATCTGCAATTAAACTGTCCCTGGGATTCTAGGGGTCAGCACTCTGATGCCTAAGTTAGTCCAAGCGTCCAAATATGGTTAAGACATAATGAATCATAAGTAAATGAATACCTTGTTTTTATACTTCATGTAATAGATAACATTCTCCTTAATTAATGCCCTTAATTACCCACGAATGTGGTAATTAAGTAGAGTATTAAATATTCCCTTAACTGGGTCGCTATACCTTCGACTCAATGGCCTTTTGGGCTTAACCTCTATCAAGAGCCCCCAGAAAAGCAGGTTCTTAACCTTAAAAAGCTGGAATGCCATGAAGGTCTTCGAGGTCTCGAATACATGGGACAGTTCGAGGACTATGAAGACTCGAAATGAACCTTGCACTTCGTTGCTCTTGCCTTCGAGGGTGAGAACTTGGTTTTCTAATCAACTCTGTCGTTTAGGATCTCAAAAGGGTGCGCACATGCTGTACAACCACGTGTGTCATTGCTCCCCAAACAACATGTTGTTAGAAGACAAAGAAGTCATTGCGTGTTTCCATAACTCTATATTTCCAAGGTACTAATAATTACCCGTCACTTCAGCCCCCATAATTACCTCCCATCCACTCTTCCCAATTCACTTTTCTCGTTTGCAGGCATCTTCTTAAAAGAATTCTTTCTGTATATTTCTCTCGAGCGATCCAATTCTCATCACATTTCCTAGAAAATCAGTAAGTTCTTTTATCCCTACTCTCATTCTAATTTTTTTTTCCTGCCCTTTCAATCATGGCCCACTCCGATGAGGGTTCCGTTTCCGAGAAACTTTTCGGTGAAATTAGGGTAGGCTAGACAGGAGTAAGTACACCAGAGAGAACCATCAACCACTCGGGATGTACTCACTTCGAAGAACTCCAGTACAATTTAGATCCTGTAGATGGCGTATCTGATCAAATTGCTAACAGTCCTGGGGAAGAGAGGGTTTTCCCCATAATTGATAAGCCTCCTCGAGATGCCGTTGAAAATTAGCTTCTGAGCATGGTTAAAACCTACCTTAGAAGGCCCCCTACGAGCGGCAAGATTGGTTTTTATCCTCCTCCAAATCTAGAGCTCGAAGCCATAAAGAAGGAGGAAGATGCATCTCTTTTGAGGGAGAAGAAAATCCTCGAGGGGGGGGGGGGAAGAACCCTCGAGAGCGCCTTAGGTATCTCTTCTGGCTGGATCCTCTCAACAGAATAACAAAAGGACTTTTCAAAGGTTAAGGCTAAAAGACTCAGGGGGGGAGCCTCCTGTTCCAGTAGTAGGGCCCGCCATATCTAAAATTTTGGTCTCAATCCCTCCTGGTCAACGAATAGCCCTGGATGCTGATTTTCAATCCTTCCAAGAGGGTGATACCCCCCATAACCTTCCCAAAAGAAGATCGTCCATCTCCCTCAGACACCTTCGTTGCGGGGTCACCTTTCTCTTTCCGCCCATTTTTTCCAAACTCCTTAGAAAATTCCAAGTGAGCCTTGCACAAGTCCATCCCAACATTTTGGTGATCATAACGATGTTCTTGACCAGGTGTGATGGGTTTGGTATTAAACCCAGTTATATGCTGCTTCGATCGCTATACTTCTTGTCCTATAGTGGGCGGTCTACCAATATGATCATCACGTTTGTCAATTGAGAAGCACATCATAAGGTTTTTAGTGTTCCTGGCAATTCAGGTGACTGGAAAAGCTGGAAGAAAGGTATTTTGTTCGATAGTAGGAGATATCGAGTTCCTCCATGAAATTGGGGCATTCAAGTCGAGTATCCCAAACCCGAGGAATAAATCTACCCAGATGACCTCGAGAGGGATAGACAAAAACTGTTGTCCAGCTATCTCGACTACAACCTCTTCAACAACCCCAACCCCTGGATTGGAAGCTTTGGGTTCCCAGCTAGAGTCTATGAAAAATATGTGTATAGCATACTACGTAAGTATACAAGAAAGAGGAGAAAAGAACCCGAGGGCCACAGAGATGGCCCTCCCCTCGAGACCATCATTAGTGACTTTAGGCATTCGGGACCCTCCGAAGATACTTAAATAGACATCTACTTCTCCCATTTTTTGTGTTATTGGGTTTACCGCTATTGACTGGCTCTCTCTCTCTCTTTCCTTTTTTAGTGGGTCTCGCTAAGGACTTAAAGAAGCAGAAGCCCTCGAAGCAGGGTCAGGCTCATTGAGAGGGGATCATTGACTCCTTAAATCAGGCTTCCATTCCCTCGAATCTAATGTCTCCCCTCCTGCAGCAGGCATCGAAAAACCTATCTTAACTGCTGGTGCCGAGCAGTCACCTCACACCAGAAATGGTCGCCAGAAGACAAGGGCGATAAGCAATACTATCGATCCCTCCTCACCAAGACCGGTCCATGGAATTATATGGCGGAGAGGATGTTCCTCAACAATCTCCGCCCCCTTCGCATGATGCGGCGTGGATCAAGCATCACCTTTCAACAGTGGCATCTAACCCTAAGGTTCTTTTCCATTCCCCCCTTTTTATACATTTAACTTTTTTAGCATCCCTTTTTATATAACATCAATCGGAACTGAATTATTTTGTCAGGCTTCCCAAATATTCCATGAGGCCACCAAGAGAATGGCGGTTTTCCATTTGCTCCACTGGCGATGGAAACCTCTGTGAGGAGCTTAGCAAAAAGAATGCTGAGATTTTGCAGCTAAGGAAATATATCGAGGAGAAAGATAAGGTGCTCGAGGAGAAAGATAGAGTGCACGAGGAAAAGGATAGAGTGCTAGAGGAAAAGGATAGGGCGCTTGAAGAAAGACAAAAACTTCTGGAAGGGGAGAGATAGGGTGTGATGCCAAGAGGCATCAATAGACGCTAGAGAAAGGACACCCTCACAAAGAGGGTTCAAGATGCAGAGGATCTGGCCACACAAGTTCAACTGCTTGAGGCCTTCAAGCACAAACTGTTGAATAGCCCTGAGCTACTTCAACCTTTCTTAGATCTTCTAGGTGTGGCCAAGAAAAATTGGCTGTAGTGAATTAGTTGAAGAATTTTTAATGCCACAAGTGTCTGCCTCTCTATCTGAAGATCTGGCCAAGCAGGTGGACAAACTAGTTAATCCATAGCTCAAAACCACTCTGGTTGCGAAGTGGGACGGGGCCATTAAGAACGACAGCATTTATTTTGCCCTTTTGGATTTCATCAAGTCCAAAGGGCAGTTCTTCAATGCTGAGGGGATTCGTGTGATCCCCCTTCTAGAGGCTACAGACGCATATCCTAAGTGGGATTCTGCCTCTGGCCGAGTGGAAAAATAACTATTTCCACATCAAATGAGGACGATTCTAGGGTTGGTCCCTAATTGTAATTTTTTTTCTTAGGGACCCTCAATTATAACCCTTTTTTTACTTTGAGTATAAAAAAAATACATTTTTTTGTCACAAATTATTTATTTTACCTTTGTTTTCTTTTCATAGTATAATTTGTTGAAAATGGTGTTAGAAAATGCTTGTGAGGAGCTTTCGATTGCCCAAAAATAGCTGAATGAGACACACAAACAGCTACTGATTGCCCTTCGAGATTTTTTTAAGTGCAATCAAGAGAAAAATTCCTTGAGAGACAAGCTCCACCAACTAGAAGCTGAAATGAAGCCGTGGCAATCTAAAGATCATCCCACTTTTAAGGGGTTTGTTAAGGATTTCCTTAGGAAAGAATTTAATGGTACTTATCCCTTAGAAGTGGTTAAGGGTCGTGATCCTACTGATGAAGAATTAGAAGAACTATTGCATTAAATTTATTTGAAGTTTGTCTTTCTGATGTCCAGCCTTGCCACTGGGACTAGGCTTCCAGTAGTGGAAGGGCGCCTAATCGATTGCTTGGGTTAAAATCAAAGACTGGTAGCCCAGAGGGAATTACTTTTCAAACAATATCTATTAGCTCAACGTAGAGTGGCTAGCCTTGAAGAAGGCTTGCTCACTTGGATGATAGCCAGCGAGGATCCCCCTTCTTCAAGCAAACCTCCTCCGTCCCCTCTAGGGAGCCCCTCAGGTAAAGATTGCTCTTTGGTGGAATCTCTTTTATTCTAGAATACAAAAATTTCCGGGGAGATCGAGGCCTGGAAGATACAAGCTAAAAAAGTGGTGCAGCATTTCGCTGAGTATGAGGAAAAAATCCCAGCACACGAAGTGAGCCTTCGTTCCCACATGCTTTCATACAACATTCCCTCATCCTACTTAATCGGCAATGATCATCTATCAAAGTTTCTACTTAAAGAGGCTCAGTACTGGATGGAAGAGGTTAACGCTCATGAGAATGGGACTCCTTAGCGAAAATAGGCTTTTGACCTCATTCTCGATTGGCTGACAGAGCTGAAGGTAAATGGATTCACCCCCTCGAGCATTTGCTCTACCCCTCGGTCACAGAAGTATGCCACTAAGGAGGCTGAACTGCATCTTGTCTCTTTGACCAAAGTTACCCAATGATCTTCCTCAAAACATTGCAAAAGTGCTGGGTCATCCTCGAAGGACCTATTTGAATCTTTCACGAAGAAACGATGTAAGGCCGTCATCATTCTTGATCCCTCAGAATATCCTGTAGAGGAACAAATGAAGGGCTGACAGTATAAAACTTGAAGAACTCAAAGAAATAGAGGCAAATGTGAAGGAGCGAGGAAAACCTATCTCTCTTGAAGAATTGTTTTAGGCGGGATTTCCTCCCTCTAAGTAAATATGTTTAAATGAATAAACTTAGATAGTTGCTTGTATCAATAATGTATTCCTAATATGTTTACTGAGGTTTGTATAAATAACCAATATCTCTTATAGTTTACCCCTCAAATATGAGCGCCCTGTGCAATTTTCTTAGGTGGAGCAAAATACGAAAATGTTCAGTAAGTAGGAATTAAGTAATTTAGAGACACAAGCATTTTACCCAGGTTTGGTGTTTCCACCTACATCCTGCTAATCTCGCCTACTAGTTTATCATATCAATATTACAAGATAGCCTTCGAGTGCCGCTTTAGAGAAAACCATTTTGAACATTAGCCATAGTTGGAAATATCATTTAGAGCGCCGCTTTAAAGCAACCCGCTTGAACATCAACTAGAGTGCTGCTTTAGAGCAAACCACTCAAACATCAGCCGTAGCTAAAAATACCATCTAGAGCGCCTCTTCAAAGCAACCCGCTCGAACATCAACCAGAGTGCCGCTTTAGTGCAAACAACTCAAACATCAGCTGTAGCTGGAAATATCATCTAGAGCACCGCTTTAAAGCAATCCGCTTGAACATTAACCAGAGTGCCGCTTTAGAGAAAACCACTCGAACATCAGTCGTAGCTGGAAATATCATCTAGAGCGCCACTTTAAAGCAACCCACTCGAACATCAACCAGAGTGTCGCTTTAGAGCAAACCACTCGAACATCATAGCTAGTAGTATTTTCTCAGGTTGGTAATGTTCCACCTTCTTAGTACTCGAACCTCATTCATCTTCTCAAGAACATAACTTCCTCACCGGTGCTATTCGATCACTTTAAAATGTCATTCCCAATTTGCAGCTAACTTCCCCTTGGGTTCCTTTATGCTTTTCTCAGTTTTTTTCTCATTACCAAGTCTCTCGGGCTAAAAAACACCTTTTTACCCTTCTGACATGGTATCTTCTGACCCGGTCCTTGACTTTAGCCTCATGTAGAGAAGCTAACTCTCTTTTTTCCTCTACCGTAGCCAAATCCAGACATCGATTTTGTTGATTGATTGTCTCATCTGCAGTAGCCATCATCCTTGGGCTAGGGACTCCTATTTCCGCATAATAGTTTAGAGCAATTAGATAATTACCAGAAGCTTTAAGAAATGATTGGCAGGTTTGGGGGGAAGATTAGAGTTCCTTTCAGAAAGTGTCAATTTATCCTTTTCTCCATTTCCAGAAACTCAAATGGAAGGCCAAAACATGGCACAACAACAAGCTCCTCAGATTCCTCACCATCCCGTTCCTGGCGCTCAGGAAGACCAATGATCTGTACATCAAGAGCATGACGAGCTACACCTCCAAGGTTGGCTACAGTACTGATTACGCTAGAACCACCTCTGCCGACTACGGTAGCAGCGTCAACGTGTCGCCCTCTGACGAGAATGACAATGTCCAGGAGCTCATCAGGGCAACGTCCGTGCGGAGCATGGTGGAGAAGATGGACGTTAATCTCTTGATCTTAGATCACCATCTGGGGATGCTTTTTTGGTTCTATGAAGATCAGGCGAATTTTGTTATATTTGCATTAATTGCAAATTAATCCCTGACTTGTCCATAAGTGTATGGATGGGTCGTCTGTCAGGAGACATTCTCTTTTACATTAACCCTAAAACTTTAAGTTCTATAATGATTTATCACTTGTATTTTCCAGAATCATTTTATAACCAATTATCGTCCTCGTAAATTTCATCTTTAATCCATAAACTTCACAAATAATTTTATCACTAGCATTTTAGTTTATTTTTGTTTCTCCCCTAATTGTCTTCTCATCCTCTCTGTCGCCACCGTCACTGCCACCTCCATTCACCTCTACTGACACCAACATAATAACCACCTTGATCACCACCTTTACCCAATCATGCACCTCCATCCAATTGATAGACTAGTTCAATTGCAACACGAGCACAAGGAGTCGATGAAGGAGTCAACCAACACCGACAACCTAATCCCCTACTCCAATAAGCGCTTTTTGGTGTTTTTAAAGCCCAAAGCCCTGCAGTTTGGCTTTTCTAAACCACAAAAGACTAACTATGTCGATGCCAAATACATGGAAAATAAAATTATGAATGTAATGTTTTCCCCTACCAGTTGGCCTCCACCGAGAAGAATGTGGTTTCCAGTATCGAACCGACCTTTAATTTGCAATAAGGTAGCGGACCACAGAGGAATTTGGCATACATTTGGATAGAGTTCATGAGGTGCTCAAAATGCCCGACCCAACCCGATCTATTTTGACCCGTCCCATCTTGGTCGGGTCGGGTCAATGTCTCATTTGGGTCAAGTGGGTAGGGTCAAAATGGGTCGGATCGGATTTTGACCCAAATTGACCCATTTTGACTCATTTTCTTGAAAAAAATCATACAAAATAATTAGTTTTATACAACATATCCACAATTAATTTACTTCATAAACAAGTTTAACATTCTTGAATAAAAAAATATTTATAAAGCTAGAAAATGATTGCAAAACTACTATTAATTATGAATAGTATATTAATTAATATATGAAATACATATTCATAATTATAAAATAAAGTTTCGTAAAATTATACTTTTTTAATTGATATATTTAAATTATTCTAACTCCTTCCTCCGTCCCAACTGTATTTATATATGTTGACTTTTGCAAAGTTGACCAAAATTATTTTTGACAATTAATATCTTTACTTGTGCATATTTAAAAATAATAAAAGTTGATATTATGAAAATAGATGTTATGACAATTCTAACAAGATCTCACATAATAGTATATTATCTTATATATTCCTCGATTTTTACTTTTCAAAGTAACCAATCTTGACTAAATGAATATTGCTTGTGCAAATTCACCCTGGACAGAGGGAGTAAGTAAAATTAAAATAACTGTACGTATTTTTCTTTATTAAGAATAATATATAATTAAATATAATATAATATTTTTATTTTTAATTATATGAAAATAATTTGTAATTTTAATTATTATTATTATTTAAATTTAATACTTTGAAAATATTTATTTTATTTATTAAAAAATTACTTATTTTCTTATGATTTTGATCGATTTGGGTCGACCCATGACCCAGTCTGACCCGACTCGACCCAAAACTTTGGAAATTTTGGCCCGATCTAACTTGACCCAAAATTTAAGATTAATTTGGATCGGAACAGCATACCCACCCCGACTCGTGGGTCAGCACGATTAGCCCTAGTTCATATCAATTTGATTATTGATTATTGATTATTGATGTCATAGAAAATTAATCTGTTCGAACTAGTCTAGCAAAAAAAAGCATTGTAAGAGGACGAATAGAGACGATGATGATTAGAAGTCAGAGAAGGGCGATTGGTGGTGCCTGAAGTGAGAGTTTGGACACAGTGAATTTGTTTGTGAGCTGTGGGTCTGGATGACAGGAATAGAAACAAAGAAATAAAAATAAAGGGAAATAACAATGGTAAAAGGTGGAAAAAGTGTGAAATTATCAATTTTAAAGTACTTTGTCACCCCCTTCACGAACCATTTTTAATGGAAGTACTTTAAAGAGCAAATGACACCGGTGACCCTTGAACTATAATCATCGTTTGTCTTTGGTCCCTTAACTTTTTAAAACACTTTTGGCCCCTCAAATTATAAAATTGATGTGTCGTAACTCTTCTATCTGGTCAAAGCATCAAGTATGGTCAAAACGTCAATTTTAAGAGAAAAATAATCATTTCTCATTTTTACATTTTCTAATTTCCTATTTCATTTTTATTTTTCCTTTTTGTTTTTCTATTTCCTATTTTCCTATTTCCTCTATGTTTTCCCTTTTTCTTTTCCCATATATTCTTATTCCTCTAGTTGAAGCCGAGCACCGCCGCTGCTCTTTGCCAAGCTCAACCACCTCTCCTTGCCAAGCTAGCCTCCTGGGAGGTCGTTGTTGTACTTCTCAAAGTTAATACTTTTAAGCCCTAATGCTTCCTATCTACAATTAAGTAGATAATGGCAAGTTGGGATCATCCACGAGAAGAGGGATCTTTTCAAGTGTTTAAACATATATAGGAGAAAACATACTTGACATATACATACATGGATACATATAAAAAGCATGTAAACAAGGAGGGTGGAGGGTTTGGTTGGTTTGATCCTAAGTTATCAAATTAATGTACAACTAGCAAAGCAAAAAAACTATGCTAATCTTGCAATACAACTAAAGATAAGATGAAAACAACAACTAACGGAACCTTGGGCGCAATTGACTTCCACTTCCAAGCCTCTTATCCATCATTGAACATGCAACCTATTTACTACTTTCACTACTTGTTGTGAAGACTAAACTTCTATCCTTCTTAGATAGTAGTTTGCAAGAGTGAATTCGACATCTCTTGTCAATCCTCACCAATGACTCCCATAGTCGAAGCACGACTAAAAGTATCCCATTGATGACATTTAGCACGAAGAACCAACAAGCTTGGCAACACTTATAACACTACACCGTGTCTAAGAATTTAACCAATTCATGCATTTACACGAGATTAGTTAAGAACAATCAACATTCATAGACTTCTCTCATTTGCTACAAGCAACAAACATGACAAAGAGTTCAACATTATCATATACATCTAGAAATTATCAATCCATCAACACAATCAAAAGCTATAAATCATACTCTTGGATTCCTATCAAGAAAAGGGGAAATCAACCCATTTCCCCAAACCCTAACAAGCATATCATACAAGTACTTCATATACTCAAGCTTTCAATAACATTAATGACATTAACAAACAAATTCAATGCTCCATAAATTCATAATAGTAAAAGAATCAATAGGCTACAAATTGTTCTTAAGACATGGGCTTGGAAGCCTTAACCAATTGCTTCCAAGAACTAGATTTAGCTACAAGAGTTCATACTAATTAATGCTAAGCAACTAAATATAATACAAGAGAATTAAAAGATGAAAATGGAAGAACATAGGGTTCTAAATAGTACCAAAAATGCAGATGAAGAAGATCTGAATGAGAGGAAAAGAGTTTTATTTATAGTACAAAAAGGATAAGGTTAAATTCTGGCCACATGTTGGTCGCTACTCGCAACGGTCTTGTGACAAGGCCATCGCGACTCGCACTGGGTACCAGAATTTAATCCTGGTTTTTTTTCTTGTTCTTGTGGTAAACATTTATCTTCATAGCAATTCCTCTCATTTTCAAGTCTTCAATGTCTTCAAAAATGGTCTTCGGTGCCCTCTGGTCTTCATGTTTTCGAAGAAAGTCTTCAAAAGTTTTCAAAAATGTGATCTTTAATGGCCTCCGGTCTTCATGCCTCCGTGTTCTTTCCTTGTCACGCAAAATCCGCTTAGAAGATGTGAAAGAGCGTAAAGTTGCTCTTACCTCTCCTAAGAGAATTTCAAGGTAAAACACAAGCTCTTGAAATAGTACTAAATTATGCATATAAAATGGACATATCAAACCTCCCCACAGTTAAACCTTACTCGCCCTCGAGTAATAAAAGATCTAAGCATACGAAGAAAATGACGTATCCACATCCTAACTACTATTCCCCCAAATCAATACCTCACAAAACTCTCAATATTACACATCCCAATGTTAAGGTCAAATGAGAAGTTTCCCACAACCCCTATTCCTAAATCTACCCAAACCATATCAACCCATCAATTCATTGATATCCCTAAAACATCTCCAAATCCCGAATTGACAATCCCAAATCCAATGATACAGGGTGAAGTTAAAGACATGTATTAGGTTCAAAACACATGCTCCACTTTATTTCAATATATCAACCTAAAAACGAAGCATATTAACGATCAAGAGTTTCATAACTTACTTCGTCTTCTCCCACTAAATTTTTCACCCCCAAAAGGTCCTTAAGATGTCAAGCTACCCGATCCATCCATATGGTCACCGCAACCTTATGACTCCAATGCCAACAAATGAGTGAACGCTTAACATTTTTCAATTTCTCTTATTTTCTCTCATTTTGCCTAGGAACCCTTTCGGGTTTTCATCTTAGCCACACATCATGTTTCTTTGGCTCACATCTCACCTTTTCCGCACATTTAGCCTCTCATTTTTACCTAGATCGGCCTTTCAGGTTTTTGATCTATCCGAGCCCCCAATGTTGCCTAAGTTGCCCCCTTGGATTTTCAACTTAGCGGGATTTTTTTCCATTATATATATTTTTTTTCAAAATTTTTAGCATTTTTCACGTTTCTCCAATCCAAAAAGTAGAAAAGTGCTTTCCAAATGTTAAGGCTAAGACAAGTATCAAAGCCAACATTATCCAAGTAAATCAAAAGAAAAACATCCTAAAACAAAAGGGAGAAAATATACAAAACAAAACCAAAGAGTTATGCAAAAGTATCTCCAAAAGTGTCTTCAATCCCAATCACCTCAAAGTAGATACCCCTCCACATACTTAGAACACTACATTGCCCTCAATGTAGACAATAGGGTAAAAACGTACAAAGCGAAGTATGGAAAGGGTAAAGATATGGTGCTCACAAATCACTGATGTGATGAAGAAGGGCCACTATCAAAATAGCGCTGCTGATAATGTTCCAGCCACTTCGTGCTCCTCTGCCTCCTAGCTCTCTGCCTCTCTACTCCTGGATCGAGGCCTGAGACACTGCCTTCCTGGGACTGAATCTCATGGATGCGAGCTGACAGGTGATCAATCTCCTCATCCATGTCGATCAAGGTCTGGGAGACAAATACATGATGCTCTAATATCATGCTATCCTGGAGGTGGAATCCATCCTACATAGTCTGCATCATCTGCTCTTAGAAGTTCGGTGGAGGCTGGGAATAGTGAGGTGGCATATTGTCCTCCTGCATCGACTCGGTCTTTGGTGGAGGCTGCGGGAAGTGCTGCTGGGAATGCTGTTGCTGCTGTCTCTCAGAAAAAGGTAGGGTGCTATCATCGCGCTGGACGAGAGCTAGGCCAAGGTCGTGTAGCTCATGCTGGAAGTCATCTCTACATGAGGAGTCAGGTGAAATCGCCAAGTTTCCTAGAGGTGTATCAAATTCCAGCTTCGTCTTGTTGGGCTGAGGAAGGGCCATGAATGTGACCTTCCTTGCTCCATACAACCAATGGAACAACCCCGTGGTCCTGTGGCACCGAGCATCTCAAATCTAACTAACATCTCAGTAGTGATAAGATAGGAAGTGCGCCTCCATAAGCACGGAAAGTCAGCCGGAGGAAACATTCCTAAGTACTCTGCTAAAAGGCCTATCATGCCTCCGACCATGATCTTCCCATTTGGCTTTCATTCCATCTCTAAGATTCTATTCATCCACAACTTATCCCACAACTTGCATCCTGGTCCCTCACTCGTTAAGTGCCATAGAAAGTGAATGTCATTGTCTGGCACATTCGTCGGCTTCACGGAGCAAAGTGCTGTGCTAGCCAACAGTCGGTGCACATAACGAAGTACAGGGTGGATAATGGCACTACTCTTATCATGGGAGTTCTTTGGCCTCCTGTTGATGACATTCCAAAAGTGCATGTCATCCTCGATCGATCGCTCTTGGGCCTATCGGTCCAGCCTAGACTGTATCTCCACAGTGTCAAATCCAAACGCCTCCTCGATCTGCGAGATGGTCATTTTCCTAGATATATTATCCAAGTGAAAAGCAATGTACCTCTTGCAGGGTTGATCACCTCTCATGCTGCTTACACGGACTGTGGACAGGAACTCCAACATGTATCTCCGGTAAGAGGGCGTGCTCCTACTCATGAACCCTTCCATTTCCCCCTTGGCGAGGAGGCATCTGAAAGGCTTGGTGAGCCCAAGAGAATCTAGTGTGGGCACGTCTACAAAGCTCATCTCCTTGAGTTGAAGCCTCTCCAGGTCCTGCCACCTCTCAGCGTAGGACCCGGTGATCCGGGTCAAACCCATGTACCTATCCGGAGGGGGAGGTACAGGGCTCGATTCCGGAGCCATTGGAGGAAGCGGAGGTGGAGCGGTGGTGCGCCTGCCTAGGGGGGGAGCCCTGGGTCTCTTCGTAGGGACCATATCTAACAACCACGGCAAACAAGTCAAACGCACAGTAATATGTGTATATGCAATATTGCAAATTCATACTCAACCTTAAACTAGTTCGTTATTACAAGCTAAATCAAAATCAAGTCAACTAGTTCAAGTCCTAATCACAATTGCATATACAATCCATATTATGTCCAACAAGCCCATATTCTCAAGTCCATGAAGTTCTCACATAGTTGAAATCAATATGTTATATCTCAAAACCACAGTTGTGCTCAACTAGTTTAGCCACCATTAGTACATTCACAATGTCAACATCTACGTCCCATGGCTAAACGAACCTAAGCAAAATAACATTGCAAAGCACAATAACATTTTATCCAAATAACAACTATGTTTAATCAAGGGCCAACATGCCTCATATCTAGCATAAGTCACAGTCCATTCTCAGCCAACGCAATACAAATGCACACAATCCAAAATCAAACAAGCACAATACAATCCAAACCGCAACCACAAAATATGCAATCCACACCGTAACCACAAAATAAGCACACAATACCCATCAAATTAAATTGCAAGCACAATATATTCACCAAAATCAACCAAGGTCCAACAATTTAATTTCCTAAGGCATCACACATAATCGACACAATATCCAACAAATAGATTATACATTCATAATCACAATTGAAGCTCAATAAAGTGAATAAGTGTACCAATTAGACGCTTAGGAAGCCGTAAGTGAGATTCTCTGGTTAAGTCTTTATTTTTGTTATCTGTATGAGCCAGGTGCATTGCTTTACTAAAAGCCTGTGATATTGACGTGATGGCCGCATCTCATCGTAATCGTATAGGGAGGCGAAGAAGAAATTAGGAAGCCCACAATCAATTCAAAATTGAATTGCCAAAAGTCACAAAACCCCTAAATTATAGGGTTTGTGTTCTTCAAAGTTTGATGGTGATTGGCGGGTGGAGATTGGGAAAAAGGTATGGGGTATAGAGTGGTGGTTGTGAGCGGCAGAGTGCGACAGCGAGTGGCAGTCGTTTGGTGGATGAAAGACTGAGGAAGGTGAAGAGAAGCAATGGAAGTTTGGATGTGTTAGTGGAAAAAAGGGTTCTGCCCATTTTTTTAAAGCATACGACGTGTTCGTCACGACTCACGACGTGTTCATCATGACTCGCGATGGGTAGAGAGGGATCGGGTATAGCTAGGCTCGAAGATTAAAGATTTGATATCGAGGGATTCGGGTCTGGTTAGGCTCAAGAATGAAAGATAGCATCTCGAGGGGCTCGGGTCTGGCTAGGCTCAAGGATGAAAGATGACGTCTCGAGGGGAATTGGTCTCGAGGGGCTAAAAGGCTTCACTGGTCTCGAGGGTTTCTGGCCCCGAGGTCTTGAGAGGCGGCTTGCGACCCAAGTCGAGAGCTTGCTGCCTCGTGGACCTGAGGTCTCGAGGACTGGTCTTAAGAGGGTTACGTCTCGAGGGGTGATAGACTTTTGGGTTCAGCTCGAGTTGAGGGCTTGCAGCTTCGAGGTCTCGAAGGGATGATGTCTCGAGGGCTGGTCTCGAGGGCTGATCTCGAGGACAGGTCTCGAGAGGGTGATGGACTTTCGGGTTTGGCTCGAGTCGAGGGCTTTCGGCCTCGAGGTTTCAAGGGGATAATGTCTCGAGGGCTAGTCTTGAGGACTGGTCTCGAGAGGGTGATGAGCTTTTAGGTTTGGCTCGAGTCGAGGGCTTGCTGCCTCGAGGTCTCGAGGAGATGATGTCTCGAGGGGATGATGTCTCGAGGGCTGGTCTCGAGAGGGTGGTGGACTTTTAGGTTTGGCTCGAGTCAAGGGCTTAGGGCTTCAAGGATCTGAGGTCTCGAGGGGATGATGTCTCAAAGGGCTGATGGAATTATAGGTTTTGACTGGTCTAGAGGGGCTGATGTCTCGAGGACTCGCGACGAGGCCATAACGAGGCCATCGCGACTCATGAAAAGTGGAGGCCGGGGGCTGAATTTGAACAAAAAATTTCTAATTACATTGCGACTCACGACCACTTCGTCGTAACTTATGATGGTCCATTGCGACTCGCGACGAGGCCATCGCGACTAGCGAAAACTAGAAGCCTAGACCTCCATTTTTCAGCCAAAATCCCTGATTTGGTCGCGACTTGCAACCACTTTGTCATGACTGTTAACGAGGCCATTGTGACTTGCGAAAAATGGAGGCTGAAAGCTGAAATCTCACCAAATATTACTGAGCCCGTCGCGACTCGCAATGATGTGGTCGCGACTCGCAACAGACTACTAACCTGGTACTTAGAAAATTTTTCTGATTCCTTCTCTTGTCCAAGTCTTTCCTTCTTGACTCCAAGCATTTCTCCCTTCAAAATTCCAATGCCTTGGCTTCAAAACTGCTAAAAAATCATGGAAAAACAACCCGTGAAAAGCATAAAGAAAAACAATGAAACTTAATGACAAAATCCAAAACCAAACAACATCAACGGAAAGTCACGAATGACGATCCGGATGATCAAAACCAAGTTTATTTAACGTCGTCGGCATGACTTACTCCCTCTTCTTCGGTTGTACTCACAAACCAGATTGAGGAGATCAACGTCATCTCCTTTTTCCGGAACAAAATTATCGTGGTAAGGTTTAAACATTGTCCATTAAACTTGAATGTATTGGACTTAGCTCAATATAGAATCTCCACCACGCCATGCAGGAATACCTTAAGCACCTCAAAAGGACCGATCCATCGGGACCTCAACTTACTTGGGAATAGGTGAAGGGGAGATTGGAATAGGAGGATCTTTTGACCAACGTCAAAATCCTTCCTAATGATCATCTTGTCGTGCCACACATTTGCCTTCCCTTTATAGATTTCGGCATTCTCATAGGACTCCCTCCGGATCTCATCCAGTTCATCCAATTATAACTTTCTATGCAAGCCAACCTCATCTATATCAAGATTGAGTTCTTTGACCGCCCAGTAAGGCTTAAGTTGAATTTCCACCGGTAGATGACAGGGCTTACCAAACACTAACCGGCATGGTGACATACCGATTGGTGCCTTGTAAGTCATCCTATATGCCTACAAGGCATCATTCAACCAAGAATCCAATCCTTCCGATTAGGGTTAACCATTTTTTGAAGGATGGACTTGATTTCCCAATTGGAAACTTTGGCTTGCCCATTGGTTTGTGGGTGATAGATGGTGGATGTCTTGTGAGTGATGCCATACTTATTCAAGAGTTCCGCTATGGTCCGATTGTAAAAATGGGTGCCACGGTCACTAATCAAGGCCTGGGGTACCCCAAACCTAGAAAAGATTTTATCTTTCAGGAATTCTGCAACCACCTTAGAATCGTCAGTCCTAGTGGTTTTTCTTCAACCCACTTAGACACATAATCAATGGAAAGAAGAATATATGTAAAGCCATAAGAACTAGGGAAAGGTCCCATAAAGTCAATACCCCAAATATCAAAGATTTAACAATACAGAATAGGCCTTTGGGGCATTTCATTCCTAGTGGAGATATTTCCTACTCTCTGGCATTCATCACAAGATTGGAAAAAGGTGTATGCATGATTATTCAATGTAGGCCAATAAAACTCACTTTCTAAAACTTTCCTAGCGGTCCTCTTTGCTAAAAAATGACCGTCACATGCATGAGAATGACAAAATTCAAGAATTGAGTGTACTTCATTATCAGGGATACATCTCTTAACTACTTGATCCGCACAATGTCTCCACAAAAAGGGATCATCCCACACATAATACTTAGCATCACTCTTTAATTTATCCTTTTGGGCCTTAGAAAAATGAGGGGGGCATTTACCGGTGACAAGAATATTTACAATGTTGGCATACCACGGTTGGAGATCCCTAATGGTGAACAATTGTTCATCAGGGAATTCCTCCCGTAGTTTCTCCTTCACTACGGGGTTTACCTAAATGTCTTCGCATGGAGTCAACCGACTCAAATGATTGGCCACAAGGGTTTCCATGCCCTTCTTGCCTCGCACCTCCAACTCAAATTTGCTCAAGAGCAGGATCCACCTAATCAATCTTGGCTTGGGTTATTCTTTGTCATTAAATGATGAAGCGCTGCATGGTCAGTATACACAATAACTTTTGTACCAAACAAGTAAGACCAAAATTTCTCCAAAGAAAATACCACTGCTAGCAACTCCTTTTCAGTGGTGGAATAGTTTCTTTGGGCTTCATTGAGAGACATGGATGCATAGTAGATGGAGTGAAGCACTGTTCCCGCCCTTTGACCAAGCACCGCTCCAACGGCGTAATCACTCGCATCGCACATAATCTCAAAAGGCAACGACCAATCCGGGGGGTTGTATAATACAGGCCAAAACTAACATTCCTTTCAATGTATTGAAGGCCCCTTTACAACCCTCATTCATCACAAATTCCACCTCTTTTTGCAGCAACTTGCATAAAGGAGATGCTATCTTCGAGAAGTCCTTGATGAACCGACGATAGAATCCTGCATGACTAAGAAAATAGCGCACTTCGCGCACATTAGTAGGATAAGGAAAAGTTTGAATTGTGTCTATCTTTGCCTTGTCAACCTCAATACCCTTAGAGGAGACAATAGGGCCTAAGACAATGCCTTGCTCTAGCATAAAATGACACTTCTCATAATTTAACACAAGATTAGTATCAATGTAACGTTTAAGAACTTGTGCCAAATTTGCTAAACAGTTGTCAAAAGAATTACCATGAATGGTTAAATCATCCATGAATACTTCGACAAAATTTTCAACAAATTCTGATAAAATTCTTACCATACACCTTTGGAAAGTTACGGGGGTGTTACATAACCCAAAAGCCATACGCCGGTAAGCAACGTACCTAAGGGGCACGTGAAGGTATTTTTTTGGTCTTCCGGGGCGATAGCCACTTGAAAGTACCCCGAGTACCCATCCAAAAAGCAATGGAAGGGGTGGCTTGCTAACCTCTCAAGCATTTGATCAATGAATGGCAACAGGGAGTGATCCTTTTGGGTCTCCGCGTTTAGCCTCCGATAGTCAATGCAAATGCGCCACCCATTTTGAACTCGGGTGGGCACCATTTCACCCTTCTCATTTTTTACCACCATCACCCCACTCTTCTTGGGTATCACTTGAGTTGGACTTACCCACTTGCTATCCTAGATTGGATAGATTATGCCTGCTTGGAGTAACTTAAGGATTTCCACCTTCACCACCTCCACATAGGCGGATTTAAACGACATTGGGGTTGACAGAGGGGTCTTGCATCTTCTTCCAACAAGATTCTATGCATACAAGTGGATGGAATTATGAATTTGATGTTGGCAATAGTCCATCCAATTGCTTCCTTGTTTTCCCGTAACACCACCATAAACTTTTCTTCTTGCTTTTTTGGTGAGCTTGTTTGAAATGATAACCGAAGCATCCCCCCTTTCCCAAGAAAAGTGTACTTGAGGTCACTTGGAAAAGGATTAAGTTCAATCACTGGCACTTTCACAAGAAACGGGAGGAATTTCGGTTCCTCTAAGAATAGAGGAAGAGGTTTTGAGAGACTCGGTTTCATTTCTTCAAGCAGGTTCAAATCTTCAAAGCTTTCCTTCAAGTTAGTGCTCATAGAGTATACATTGTGGGCATCATCACTATCACATTACAAAGCAACTAACAAAGAATCATCACCATTTAGTCCAAAAACATCTTGCACAACTTCTTCAACAACATCTAGGGCATGGTAAGCATGTTCTTCACTAGGATACTTCATAGTCATTTATGTTAAACTCTACTTTTATTCCATCAAATTCCATGGTGAGGGTACCCTTATGCACATCAATTATTATCCTATAGGTTTTTAAAAACGGTCTCCCCAACAAAATCGGGGCGGCATGTTTATCATGCTCCATGCCAAGGACATAAAAATTTACGGGAAAAACTAAGGAATCCACCTTAACCAACAGGTACTCGACAATACGTTTAGGGTATGCACTAGAATGATCAACCAATTGGATTACCACCCCGGTTTTGTGCAATGTACCCAAATTGAGATTTTCATATAAAGAGTAAGGAATCACATTTATTGATGCATCTAAATCAAGCATATATTTTTCAAAATGTGTATTTCCTATTATGCAAGGGATTGTGAACTTGCTGGGATTGCTACATTTAATGGGTAGCTCTTTTTGACACAAGGCGGAAACATGGTCACTTTTTCTATTTTCGACTTATTTTTTGCCCCTTTTTTTTCTATTCACAACACATAATTCCTTGAGAAATTTAGCATATCTAGGATTTTTTTCAATGGCATTCAAGAGTGGGATATTTATCTCACATCTACGAAAGACTTCGTAGATATCCTTGTTGTCCTCCTTCCTCCTTTTTATCTTTCAAGGCTTCCGGAAATGGAGGTTGCGGTACATATGGAGGGATCTCCACCATCTTTGCTCTTTTGTGAGGGGGAGATGAATGTTCTGGGATGGATGTTGACTTCGGTCTTGGCGCCAATGTCTCCACCTCAATTTCTTCTTCTTTGCTCTTTTTGGCTAACTCTTTCGCCCTCTTCTCATGGGCTTCTTCCTCCTCAACCCCTTTTTCAAACACCTCAATCCTCATAGGATCCTCTTCAACAATTTCATTATCCGGTGAAGTGCCAACCTCTCTACCACTTCTAAAAGCGATAGCACTTGCATTTTGTCGAGGGTTGATCTCCGGTTGGGAGGGTAGCTTACCCTTTTCCTGAGCTTCCATCAGATTCACCACTTGAGCTATTTGGCTCACTTGAGTTTCCAAGTTCTTGATACTTGCCTTGGCTTCATCTTAGAATTTCTCCCTTTTTCCACGCACATGCCCAACTGGTGAATGGCTTGCATCACCTCATCCTTTGTTAGCCCTGAGCTCTCTCCTTGGTCTCGGGGTTTGTCTTAGAGCCTTTGAAATTGTTGTTGAGGTGGCCTATATTGTTGTTGAGGAGGCCGATAGGGTTGAGGATTTTGGCTTCCTTGAGGGTTTCCATACCGTAGGTTTGGGTTATCATGATTTCTCGAATTGTACGGCCAGTTTTGGTACCCTTGATAACCTTGGTAGCCTTGTTGACCTTGGTAGCCTTGCCCACCGTAATATCCTTGGTTGCCTTGGTTGCCTTGGTTACCTTGATATCCCATGGCACTCACCTCCTCAACACAGTTCTCTTGCAAAGTGGGGCAAGTATTCGTAGGATGTGCCAAGTAACAAATTTCACATGATTTAACATGTGGCACATTCCCGGGCTTCGTCATCAATGATTTGACCATAGATCCAAGGGCCGAGACTTGATCCTCGAGCATTTTACTATTTAAAAAGTCACTTGCGGGCATTGAATTTCTCCTTCTCAAATTGGTCCTTGAGCTAAATTTTCTTGATTCTTCCGCTAGCACCTCATATAATTGCATAGCCTCGGAGGATGTTTTGTTCCTAAGGGTGCCACCATCAAGAAGGCCATTGTAGAATTTATAAACCAAATCCCTCTTAGAATAACCGTGATAAGGGAAACTTGCAAGAAGCTTCTTGAACCTCTCCCAATAGCCGAAGAGAAATTCTTAATGCCATTGGAGGATGTTGCTTATGTCCTTCTTCAAGGCAGCGGATCTAGAGGCCGGAAAGTATTTGGCTAGAAACTTTGTTTTCATATCAAGCCAACTCTTAATGCTATTGTGCGGTAGGTGGTGGAGCCAGTCTCTTGCACCATTCCTTAGTGTGAATGGGAATGCCTTCAATTTATAGAAATATTCATCCACTCCATGGGGGACCGTACCACCACACAAGAAGTGAAATTCGGTAAGGTGTTTGTTGGCATTCTCCCCTTGCCTACCAAGGAAAATGGGTAGCATGTTGATGAACCCGGTCTTTAGCTCAAAGTGCCCGTTTGGTTCAACCATGGGATACTCGATGCACATCGGTTGTTGATCGAGGTTGGGGCCATGATGTCTCTTAACAAAGCTTGCCCCAAAGGAATCTCTCTTTGGTGGAGAGGAAGAGCTCGCTATTGGAGATAAGGATGTTGAGGCCCCCCTCCCAGATGCTTATCTTTGTGCTCAAGTTGATGTTCCATAAATGAAGATGCATCCACAAAATGGTCACTAGGATGGGTGTTATTCACACTTTCCAAAGAAAGCCTCCTAGCCCGTCTCAAATTCAACTCTAACTCGGGGTCGTAGTATAGGGGTTCTTGTTAAGAGGATTGCGTACGAACCATACACTGGGGACTCAAACAATACGTCTCGAAGCAAGTGAAAATGGTAAATAAACTAAGAAATCAAAATAAAAGAAAACTTACAAATATTTACAAATAGAATATAATCACACATGATATGCCCAAACACTTAAATTAAACGGCCTCTTCCCCGCAGCGATGCCAAAATTTGGGAGGTCATCGCCGTATCTCTCAAAGTTTATACTTTTAATCCCTAATGCTTCCTATCTACAATTAAGTTAGATAATGGAAAGTTGGGGTCGTCCATGAGAAGATGAATCTTTTCAAGTGTTTAAACATATATAGGAGAAAACATACTAGGCATATACATACATGGATATATATATATATATATAAAAGCATCTAAACAAGGAGGGGGGGGTTGGTTTGATCCTAAGTTATCAAATTAAAGTACAACAACTAGCAAAGAAATAGAACTATGCTAATCATGCAATACAATTAAAGATATGTTGAAAACAACAATTAATGGAACCTTGGGCGCAATTGACTTCCACTTCCAAGCCTCTTATCCATCATTGAACATGCAACCTATTTACTACTTTCGCTATTTTTTGTGAAGACTAAACTTCTATTCTTCTTCGTTAGTAGTTTGCAAGAGTGAATTCGACATCTCTTGTCAAACCTCACCAATGACTCTCGTAGTCAAAACACGACTGAAAGTATCACATTGGTGACATTTAGCACGAAGAATCAACAAGCTTGGCAACACTTATAAACACTACACCGTGTCTAAGCATTTAACCAATTCATGCATTTACACGAGATTAGTCAAGAACGATCGAAATTTATAGACTTCTCTCATTTGCTATAAGCAACAAACATGAAAAAGAATTCAACATTATCAGATTCTTCTAGCAATTATCAATCCATCAACACAATCAAAAGCTCTAAATCATACTCTTGGATTCGTATCAAGAAAAGGGGAAATCAACCCATTTCCCCAAACCCTAACAAGCATAACATACAAGTACTTCATATACTCAAGCTTTCAATAAAATTGATGACATTAAACAACACATTCAATGCTCCATAAATACATAATAGTAATAGTATCAAATAGGCTACAAATTGTTCTTAAGACATGGGCTTGGAAGCCTTAGTCAATTGCTCCCAAGAACTAGATTTAGCAACAAGAGTTCATACTAATTAATGCTAAACAACTAAACATAATACAAGAGAATTCCAAGATGAAAATGGAAGAAAATAGGGTTCTAAATAGTACCAAAAATGCAGATGAAGAAGATCTGAATGAGAGGAAAGAGAGTGCTATTTAGAGTACAAAAAGGATAAGGTTAAATTTTGGCCACCCGTTGGTCGCGACTCGCGACGGGAAAGGTAAATTATGCACATGAAATGGACATATCACCTCAGCTCCATATCTGGTTTCCATAAGGTCAGTCTAGCCCAGAAAGGTAAACCAGGTTGTAGATCCGCCGAGCCCAGCCACCACACTATCAATCAACTCTGTCTCAACCTCTTACCACTACCGCTACTCCATACTCTCTATCACCATCCTCTATGATCTCACTCTCTGCCACCTCCAGTCCCTATCACTCCAAAAAAAATCCCTCCTCATTCCCGCTATGATTATGTATAAGAATTGGGAAGGGGCAAGGTGTAGGGCCCGTAGATCTTGCCAGAGAGGCGAACAGTGCTGCTCGACGACAATGGGGTGAAGTGCTTGGGGGGGATTTTGAGAGGTATGGGTGATCCTGAGTTGACTCAGGAGAATTATTTGGTGACTCTATTTATGCTGAATCACAGGAGCTTGAGGTTCAAGGCACTGGCTGGGGAGGCCAAACCGGTGGAAATGCTGTAGCAAGTGACAAGCTCAAGAGGTCGGTTGGTAGCGTACAACAAGTAAGGCAAGGTGTTGTAGCAGTTTCATAATCTTCTTCGTCTTTGTCTAATTGTTGATAGCTCTGGTGTAAATTTCCTTCTTTTTACAAGAGGGAGTGTTCGGGGGAGATGTAGAGGAGAGTGGGGTTGGAGTTTCCAGCGGCGGCGGAGGATGTGGAAGGTGGTTTAGGCTAGTTGAAGAGGAAGAAGATGGAGGGACTGAATGGTAATTAAAATAAATATGAAAAGTCTTTTTTACCCTTAATTTTGTTAAAAAATTAGATTCTAATGGATTGACTTTAGATTTAGCGGTTTGACCAACCAGAAGTGATAAAACACAGCAGTTTTGTATGTTCAGGGGCCAAACATGTTAAAAAATAAATAAGGGTCCAAACGTGAGCGATGATGACTATTCAAGGGCCACCGAAGTCGTTTGCTCTACCTTAAATGAGACAAGTTACATTGTTTAGGTTTTTTTTAATTATAAACTCACCAAAGTGAGGGGTATATATAAGGCTCCCCAAACCCATCAAAAGAAACAATGAAAGTACAAAGATGTAGTTTAAATACAATCTATGTGAAGCAAAGTATATAATCGTGGAAAAGCTAAACACAAGAAGTATTATTCCAAACCCTTTGCAGACAAAGGATTTGGCACTCAACCCAGTTTGAGATCTATTATAGCCTCACACTTTTTTCCTCCACACCTTAGTGTCGACAGATAGAGGTGGTTTTCCATAATAGTCCCTTGCGAATCACTTCTCCAGAAGTGATTCACTCTTGAAGCCTCAATGATTGAACAACAACATGTGGTTATGCAGCTTGAAAGGTTTACTCCAAGACTTTTAGAAAGCTTCAGGTTCCATGCTCTGAACTCTTCAATTTATTTCCAGCCTGAGATAGATTCTAAGTAGTGCCAGCAGTAGCTCCAATCTTCAAAACCTGAGAGAAAAAACAAGCAGGAACAGTAACCGATTCTAGTAAAAGTAATAAGGTCTAACTCATTCATATGTAAGGTCATGAAAACTGGACATAAGGAAAACAAGCAGCATCCAAATGAATTAGACCTTTAATATTCTTAGGTAAGCTAATAAAGGAGAAAGAAGAGCTCACCCTACTTGAGCTTGCATCTTTAGCAAGGGAGTCTGCTACATTGTTTTCTTCTTTATATATGTGTGATATGGAGGCTCGGAGTAGGTCAAACTAGTTCCAATTTTCCCTAACCAGAGATTTGTATCTCCATGGTATTTTAAAGTCTCTTCTAATAATTTTAACTAGCAAAAGAGAGTCGCATTCTACTTCAATATGCGATAATTTTGCTTCAATTTCCAGTTGTAAACCAAGCTTTAGTCCTTCAACTTCAGATTACAAGCAAGAGAAATTTTCAAGAGCCTTGGCAGCTGCACTGATAACTCTACCCTGTGTATCTCTGATTACAACCCCGGCACTAGAGCTTCCATTTCCAAGAACTGACCCATTTGTGTTAATTTTGTAAGAAGCATGTAGCTTCCATTGTATAGTCATTTCCTTATTTTTGTTCTTTCTACCTACAGACTTAGAGTAGAGAAGAACTGGAATATCTAAATTTAGAGACCACTTATATTTCAACTTATGAGTATAAAAGATATCCTGAAACTGATCTAGAATCTTTTCCATCATGAGTTTTGTGTTTGGTTTAATGGAATCAAAGAAAAATTTGTTCTAGCACACCATATAAACCAAAAAACAATACATGGAATGATTCTGAGTAAATTTAAAAGATCAGCAGAGGAGTTCTTAACATTCCATTAGAAGTAAAATTTATCCCAAAGAGTGTTAAAAAGTGAATTTTTAATGCCGAAATTTCTGTTTATCAAGCTCCATAACCTTGAAACTACAAGTCTTAAAGATATGATGTAAATCTTGTGAATCATTCTCACAAAAGCAACACTTTGTAGGGATATTGAAATTAAAATCTTCCAATACATCTGGTAATTCTAATAGTCTATTAAGCAACTTCCAGTTGAATAAACTAATTTTTCTGGGAGCATATTGGACCATAAGAATATAAAAGATGGAATGATATCTTTTTTTCTCTAATAAGTTCATATGATAGAAATTAAGATAGTAAAACATCACTAAATAGAGTTAATGTCGAAGGAAAAGTGAGGCAACTCCGAATTTATAGGATCTTGACCACTGAACCATCACTTTTCCAATCTGACGCAGTCCGGCATTGCCATGACGGCGGAACCGCCCAAGGGGCACCCTTCTCTTACGCCCAAATGGTGAAAACCCTATCATTTATCCCTCTACACGGAAATCTAAATCTCTGATTACTAGAGCTACCTTCACTTCAAAGAATTAGATCGACCATCTGGGCGAGCCTGGACTCCATTTTACAGATGATGAGTGCAAAAAATTAGAGGAGCCTTTGAGATGGATGCTGGTGGGCAAGTTTTCGAGAAGCCGATCTCAATTGGACATGCTTCATCGGTACTTCCAAACGGCGGGATTCAAATGCCACAACAAAATATATCTGTTGGAAAACAAGTAGGTATTGATTCACTTCTCACTCTCTAATGACTACTATAGGTGTTGGATTCACAAAGTCTGGAATTTCAGTCCTATTCTCTAAGAATCACAAAATGGGTCCCTACATTTAAGCCTAATGCAAACTCACCCATAGTTCCTGCCTAGGTAGCTTTATATGGACATCCACAACAATTTTTTGATCCTGAAAAATGATGTCCATTGGAAGTATAGTAGGTCACCCTGTTAAACTAGACAAAGGGGCACTTAATAGAACCAGGCCACATGTAGCCAAAGTGTGTGTTGAAATTGACATTACAAAAACTTTGAGGGAAAGAATCTTGCTAATTTTCAGAGGAATAGGATTTTGGCAATATATAAAGTATGAGGGAATTCCATACTACTGTCTAAAATGTCAAAAATTGGGTCATTTGTATGTTGCTCATCCTTGGAAGCCAAAACTGAATGATGAACAGGGAAAATCATCAGGTAAAGAAGAAATCCCATCATCATCTGGGATAAATGCTATGGAGAAAGACTTAGTTCTTACCCATATTACTATTGGAACTAATAAAAAACAATAGGAAGTATAGAGACCAAAGACTCTCGTTGTAGGTAACAAAGACTCGCAGGACAAAGGAACAAGTTCAAAAATTTTAGCCTCTTCTACAGAGGCTTGAGTAACAATGGATAATGTGCCTAAGAAATATGAGGTTGTGCATGTTGCTGATAAACTCACTGATCAAACTGAAAATAACTGCCCGCATGTTCTGACTGATAAAGATAATGTGATATATATGATTAATGACCCTATGACTCATGCTGCTAATGATAAAATTATGCCTGAAAATGTAGTGTCTGAGGGTTTTTTACCCAGTGATTCATTGTGCTAATGACAAGGTCTCTCCCTATTGCATTCCTAATCTGTCTGACCAGTCTAACAAAGATAATGGCACACCTGTGAGGTCTATTTCTATGAATCAAACTGCTAAGGATAAATTGATGACTGAAAATACATTATATGTGGATTCCTCACATGTTATTCTTGGGGCTAATGATCAAGGACTTCCTGTAAACATGATATCTAACCTAGATCACTCAATTAATGCAATAAAAATACCTGAGCATGCTTACACCATAAATACCCAGGATACTCAATTTTCTTCTAGTTATGGTAGTAAAGAAGCTAGACTGAATTCTCCTATTTTGGTTTCTGGTCCTAATTTAGAAACCTCTGATGTCAATAAAGAAGAAGCCTCTGCAAACTTTGTCCTAAAAGATAATCTGGAAGATAATTACATAGAGATTAGTGCAAGTTTTTCCCCACAACTTTCCTCTGGATCCAAAGCTAAAACTCCTAACAAACTTACTAGAGACAAGAATGTAGAAGAAATTCTTGCTATTGGCTATAATTCAGAACCTGAGAAATATCTGAAGATTCCATCTAATCACTCAAAAGACATTTTTAAAAGTGAGATGGTAACTGCTCAAAACAGATTTAATGTACTTCTTCCAAACAATGAAGAATCTGGTGTCCATGAAAAGGTCAATAAGCCTAAGAAACAGAGAAAGGACTATACTAATATGCCTAAAACAGTGATAACACGTTCAACAATGTCCTTCAAATATTAATTTTATGGATCTAATCATTTGTTGTTGAATTATTAGAGGAGTAGGTAATCAAGCATCCATAAGAAGATTAAAAGACATTAAACAAAGATTCAAGATTTCCATGTTTGCTTTAACTGATCCTATTATTGATAACAACCAGATTAATAAAATTGGTTTTGAAATTGGCTTCAAAAATTACTTCAACCAGGATGGTGTTAAAATATGGTTGTATTGGGAATCTAGGATTAAGGTTCACATTGTTGAAACTAACTCCCAATATCTCCTAAAAAAACTGAGCACAACTCTCTATCATCACCCTTCCATATTGCATATATATATGGTCAGCATTGAAAAATAAAGTTGTGGAAAGCTCTGTCAAAAAAGAAAGATATTCCTTTGGCTCTAATTGGTGACTTTAATGTCATTCAAAGTCAAACAGAATATCTAGGCCCATCTATTCTAGAACCAAGGGTAATTGAGTATTTTAATAATTTCTGAAACCTTGGAAAATTGGCAGCTTTACCTACTTTGGGTAGCCATTACACTTGGACTAGTATGAGGCCAAAAGGAAGGGTTTGGAAAGGTTAGACAGGGGCATAGCTAACACAAAATGGTTAAATAATTTCTCTACTTCTCACATTAAAGTGATAGGTAGAGAACAGTCAGACCATTCCCTACTAATCATGCATAATAAAACATAACAAGACTTAATAGGTCCAGGACCCTTAAAGTTCCAAGATTGCTAGATAAGTAATCTAACATTTTAAAACTTGGTTAAAGAAGCATGGGAAATTATCACAGAATTAAAAGAAATGGCATGATTTTCCTTCAATATTAAAAATCTTAAATTGGCATTAAAAATCTGGAATAAGAACACATTTGGCAATATCTTTGATAATGTCAATACTAAGGAAGGAATCTTTCTGAAAACAGAAGAAGATTTGCAGCTTCAAGAAAATGATGCCAATCTAATAGCTAATGATAAGGCTAAAGCAGAATTTACTTTGGCTTTATCTCAACAAGAAACTTTTTGGAGGCAAAATTCTAGAGTTAAATGGTTAAATGAAGGTGATTCCAACACCAATTTTTTTCCATAACACTATTAAGGCAAGACATAATAGGCAGTACATTGCCTAAATAAAAGACTCATCAAGAAATTGGGTGAATGATCAAGCTAAAATAAGAAAGGAAGCTGTAAATGTTTTTACTAAACTGGTGACTGAAGAAGAGAATGATGGGACTGGTATTAACCAAGCAGTAATTCTTGAAAACATCCTTCCCAAAGTGACTAAGGATATGATCAAGAACCTAATAAAATACATCATTATGGAAGGAGTCTACTCTACAGTTTCATCCATGGACAGTGATTCCTCCCCTGGACCAGATGGATTTTCTGGAAAATTCTATAAAGCTTTACTGGCCAATAATCAACAAAACTTACTTTTGGCAATACAGGACCTCATGAATGGAAATCAAATACCAAAAGCAATTGCTTCTACACTAATAGTGCTAATTCCAAAATAATAAGTTGTATCTTCCTTCAAAGATTTTAGACCAATCAGTCTATGCAACTTCATAAATAAGATTTTTTTTTTCTAAATTACTTAATCTAAGGTTGAAACCAATCATGCACTCTCTCATTTCCTCTGAACAATAAGCTTTGTTCAAAATAGGGAACTGGAAGTCAATGTATTATTAATGCAAGAAGTAAAGGGGGTAATAATATCATCTTTAAGATGGACATGATAAAAGCATTTGATAGAGTGTCCTAGCACTTTCTATTCTCCTTGCTTTTGAAAATTGGTTTTCGAACCTCTTTTGTTTCATTAATCATGGAAAATATCAAGGCAACATATTTTTTAGTTCTGGTTAATGGATCTTCAAAGGGATTCTTTAAGCCTTCAAGAGGATTGAAGCAGGGAGACCCTTTGTCTCCCTATCTTTCATATTAGTAGTTGAAGCATTCACTATGAATATGAACTTCTTTTTCAAATATGCTAATATAAAATACTTCAAGCTGCCTCACTCAATGGAAAGACTCATTCATCTGTCCTTTGCAGATGACACTGCTCTTTTCTTGAAATATACAAAGAATGGACTAAACAATTTAATGCTTTTCTTAAAATTTTTGAACTAGCTACGTGCCAAAGAATTAATTTTGATAAGTCCTTCTTTTGTATTTCTAAATTTTCTAGTCCAAGAGTTAAAAGTCAAATCTTAATTGCTACTGGAATGAAAGAAGGATCAATGCCCTTAAAATACTTAGAATGTCCTATATTTGTTGGAAGAAATAAAATTGTATACTATCAAAGTCTTTTGGACTCTATTTCTACCAAACTGAACTTATGAAAATATGTATTCCTAAGTCAAGCTTGTAGGATGACACTCATAAAGCATGTTCTAGCTGCTACGCCAATACACCCCCTCACTGTACTTAAACCTACCAAAGGAATCATAGACAAACTCCACAATAGTTTTGCTAAATTATTTTGGAAGGTCAATGATACAGAAAGCTCTAATAAAAAAGTATGGAGAGCATATCATAAACTCTGTTTTTGTAAACAGAAAATGGCATAGACTTTAAAAATCTCCATACTTTGACATTAAGTTTTTCATTGAAACTAAGGTGGAAACTTCAACAAGGAAATTCCCTTTGGGCTAACACTATGTGGTCAATGCGTGGCCACTTAAAAAATTCAAGAACTTGGAAAAGAAACAAAGAAGTTTCAGAAGTGGCATAGGACAACTATGGACCCCTCGAGCACGGGACCCCTTCGGACCTCGACCCAGCAAGCTTTACTTCCTTCAGATTTCATCCACCGGTCCACTACTATTAGTTTACTCTTTTGAAGACAACGAGGTTGCCTTATCGATGTATTATCCCAAACATCTTTGTACATCTTTTGGTTCTACATAGGTTTGGGGAACCTAATACATATCCCCCACCTTAGGGTGCATTTAAAAAAAAATCAGAAGTGGCATAGGAAAACTCTTTTGTTCAGGTTGGTAAGGGAGATATCTCTTTTTGGGATGCAAAGTGGGCTAGTTTTGGCAATTTAGAAGCTTTATGGGACTCCTCATCTGATATACCTTTCAGGAACCATTCAGTGTATGAATTCAAAGTTGATCAGATCACACTTTTGGAGCAAATATAAACTGGACTACAAATTGAGGTGATCCATTTTTTTAAACATGATCTGATTCTCTACCCTAATTATGATGACTTACTGATTTGGAAGCCCTCAGATTATGGTAAATTCTCTGTTAAGTCATCCTATGAACTACTGAGACATAAAAAGGATGAGGTTGCATATTTTAGACATTTATGGGCTCCAATAGTTCCTAGAAAACTGAGTGTATGCAGTTGGAAATTATTGAACAGTACCCGTACCAGTTGTTCTAGAAGATATTGGATTTCAGATTCCATCTAGATGTATGTTCTGCATGAATGCTTTTTAGAATCTACATCATATCTTTAATGAATGTGTAGCTACCTCATCCTTATGGTCCAAATTACACAAAGTTTTTGGCATCCCTGCACATAACTTTAGAGCTTTGTGGGATAGATTCTTGTATTGCTGGACTTATAAGCATGTTGTTGCTGCCCTTTTGGTAATGATTAGAGCTTTTCCCATAATACTGATTTGGTTTGTTTGGTGTGCTAGAAATAAGTACTATTTCAAGGCCATCAAACCAAATATAGACAGTATAATGATGAAAATTCTAGATTAGTATTCAGACGTTTTCAGAGCTAAGAGGCTAAAATTTTAATGGTCTGCCTCTCCTGGAAAGATAAAACTTCTATATTCTAATAGAAGTAGCACAATCACCAGGAAAGAAGAAACCATTGTTTTCTAGAAATCTCCTACTTCTTATAAACTTAATACAAATGGATCCTCTTTGAGCAATAGTGAATCTGGAGTGGGAATTATCATCAGAAATTCAAAAGGTGAATCTCAGGTTGCTTTGGCCAAATATCTGAGTCAAAGCCACAGTTTGGAGGCTGAGCTCTGGCTCTGAAAGCAGGTCTGTAATTAGCAGATCAATATGGGTTCTATAAAATTCATATTGAATGTGACTTTCTTCTTCTAGTTAAAATGGTTAGAAGAGAGTATAGAATCCCATGGAAGCTTAATAATATTTTAAGAGATATCTGGAGGTGCATGACAAAAGTTAATGGAACAATAAATCATGTATTTAGAGAGGTAAACAGTGTTGCATATTCTTTGTCCAAACTGGTAAGCTCTACTGAGGTAACATGTTTATTCCTCTCAGATAGTGAACTTCGAACTCAGACAAGGGGCTTGATTAAACTTGATACTACTCAATTCCCACATGTCAGAACTTGAATTGTTTACTCAATCTATTTTGGATAAGATTTTTTGCTAGTTTCTCTCATATGACAGGTACACAAGCAGTCAGTTTAGCTGATGTTATAGCAAAGTTTAATGAGGTGTTTCAGCTAGAGCAATAAGGGTGCAAGGAGGACCAGGACAAGCACATGGAAGTTGTATTGAACATTACTGGAGTTTCTACAGCCGGAAAAGAACCAGCCAACCACTCTTGGTCTTAACAGAAATAACCAGCAAGGTGGCACTCTGAGCAGAAGGAAATCAAACACTGATTGGAGCTCCATAACTAGTTTAGTATATTGTTCAAGGGAAGCAATATGCAAGGGACAAATACGGAAGGCCGCCTCTATTGTTAACACGGGGAATGGAGACGAATAAGTGGTAGGCCGTATTTGATCTCGATTTGGGGAACTTGACCATTCCTAATGTCAAAACTTGGGCGTGGAGGTAGAAGAAATGGAAATCTTTCTAGGAGATAAAGCCATCTCATCTTGGTTTATGTAACTCATTGTTTGATTGTATTCATTGCAATCATTTTCTATGGTTTGGGAAGCCAGATATATTTCCCCTAACTTCGGTGGTTAAATAACAATTAAAAAAAGACCATTTTCAGCTGGTTTCCAGACTAATGTATCCTTATAATCTGGAAAATGAATCACCTTATTTTTTAGAAGGAAAAGAGCATGATTTTGAGATAGGTATATGAAATGAATAAAAAATTATACAGGTACTCCAAATGATAATTTCTAATTAGATGAGTAACTATTATGAAATTCACTTTTTTTATAAAAAAAAACTAGTGAGAATAAGAAGGGTTGTGCTAACTTTGATCCCTAAGTCTGGTCACCCTCAAACTACCTCTGATCTCAGGCCCATATCTTGTTGTTCAGTGCCATATAAGGTGATAACAAAGATTCTATGCTGCAGATTAGGTGCCATATTGCCTACTTTATTAAGCAAGAATCAAGGGCCATTGTGAAGGGGAAGAATATAGCTCACAATATTCTACTGGCTCAGGAAATGGTTCACAAATATAAAGTCCCATGTATGAAGCCTAGATGTTTCATTAAAATTGATATCAAAAAAGCTTTTGATACAATTTGTTGGAGTTTTTTGTTTGACTGGCTCAGAGTGTTGAATTTCCAGAGCTATTTGTGAATTGGATATAGAGATGTGTTAAATCCTTTAACTTTTGTCTAGCTTTTAATGGAACATATACAGAAGTGTTTCAAGGATTAACAGGGGTAAAGCAAGGGGATCCCTTATCCCCCTTGCTTTTTTTGATATGCATGGAGTTCCTAACCCATATGCTTGACAAGAAATTCAGGAGTAAACTCATAGGGTACCATCAGAGAAGCAAAAAGGTAGGATTGCATAGCTTGTTATTTGCTGATGATTTGTTGATATTTTGTGAGGCCAAACAAAATTCAATGGTGGGAGTATAAGAAGTTCTCAATGAGTTTCAGCAGGTCTCAGGGCTAGCAATAAACAATATGAAGTCAACTGTTTATTTCTCACTAATGATTGAAATATAGGAGGACATACTTGAAGGTATACTAAATATTCAGAAGGGAGATTTTCCTTTGAATTATTTAGGTCTACCTATCTCAACCTTTCGATGGGATAAATTCTCTTGTTCTATCTCACTGAATAAGGTGAACAAAAAGCTGAATACATGGAATTCTAGTTCCTTATCTTATGCTGGAAGGGGTCAATTGATCAACACTATACTTCTTGGTACTGTGAGTTATTGGTCAGGTATATTTAAGCTTCCTGAAAGTGTACACAAATAGATTGTCAAGAAATGTTGATATTTCCTCTGGAATAAGAAGAAGGAAGGCATATATTTCCCTCCTGCTTCTTGGGAAACAATGACCAGGAGTAAGAAATACGGAGGTTTGGGTTTTGGGGATTCTTCGATTTGGAACCTGGCAACATTGTGTAAACTGGTGTGGGCAATACAGTCTAAATAGGATGTCCTCTGGATCAGGTGGTTGCAAGCTTATTACTTAAAAAACAAGAACTTTGAAGAGCACAATCCACAGCAGGATCACAGTTGGATGTGGAAGTGGCTAAACAGGTTGAAGATTGTCATGAAGGATAAACTGGGCAGTTGTGTTGGCAGGGGTGGTAAATTCAATATCTCAGAGGTCTGTAACCATTTGAAAGGAGGAGAAGAACTGGATCCAATATCAAAGTCGATATGGCACTCAAAATTTCTACCTAACCACAGTTTCTTCTTATGGATACTGTTGAAAAAAAAGTTGGCAACAACGGATAAACTTGAAGTATTCAATATCCTAAAATCCCCTCAGGCTTGTGTTTTGTACAACAAGGAACGGGAGGATGCATATCACCTGTTTATCAGTTGTGAGTTTAGTCAGGAAATCTTTAAAGGCATGCAATTACCAGATTTGCTAAGCCTGAGAGAAGTCAAGAACAAGTTGAAAAGTTGGATGATCAGTGGGCAAGAGCAGAGAGTCTGTATGATGATTGCAGGTTTGTACCACATTTGGGAGGAGAGGAATCTACGTATTTTCCAGAAAAAAGGGAAAGACATACAATGGATGTAATTCAGGCTATTATATAGGAGACTTTCTAGGTTGCAGGAAAAGATAGAAAGGAGAATGCTATTGAGCTTGGAATTTTGGTATTAAATGTGGGGCTTGGAATCTCTAGTTGGACTGGGATTATAAAATTTTATTTCTTTGCTGCTTAGGGCTGTTTTAAAGATGACCCAAAAACTGTAGCTCATGAGGAAACAAGTCATTCTAGCTTAGCTTTGAGTTATACAAGCTTCACTTACATTTTCTTTAAGTTGTTCGGATTATGTATAGGATGGAGCAAAGGCTATAACTTTGTGTAAAAAAGTTTTTTGATGATCCTTAATGAAAATTTTGCTTATAAAAAAAAAGACTTTCACAAACTAGTAGAGAGAGTCCCACCACACGTTGAGCGGTGTTTTTGATTAAATTTTTATATTTTATTAAAATTAATATTTTCATCTCACATTTAAATTAATACAAAAATTAAATTTTAAAAATATCTAACAATAACAATATAAATGATAAAGTGAAATAATTAATTTAGTTAGAATTCACGAATAAAGATAAATTATTATTTTAACCTTTCCACAAATAATTTATTTAAAGTATATGAATTAATATGTTAAAAAAACATCTAACTTGTAGAATAATAAATCTACAAGTGGGACTTAGTTGTTTAGAGGGGAGTATGAACTAAACTTTATGACAAGCAAGAGCTATAACTCTTATAGTCAAGCAAGTGATCAAATGCAAAGGCATAAAAAGGCAAAAGAGCGCATTTGCCGACTTTATAGTTTAGAATGCAGCTGAATATAATAAGGGATATAAACCAATATAACCCTATCTACTTGAGTAAGTGTCAATATAACCCTCAGATAATTTTTAGTGCAAAAACAACCTTATCTACTTGACGTAAGTGCCACTATAACCCCAAGACATCATTTTCGGTGTTGACTGGCATTGACCATATATTAAATGACTAAAATACCCTTTGCCTTAAAACCTAAAAATATGTGGACAAATCTACCCTCCGGCCACCACCACCCCTCCCTCCTCCCACCACCACCCCTCTCTCCTCCCACCACCACCACTCCAGCCAACCACCACCTATCCCTCCTCTCACCACCACCACCACCCCTCCAGCCAGCCACCACCTCTCCCATCGCCACCACCACTACCACTCTAGCCAACCACCTCCACTCAACCACCACCTCCTGCTTCCACCCAAACACCACCACCATCCCTTCCCGCCTCCACCACACCACTACCACAACCCTCTCCCGCCTCCACCACACCACTACCACAACCCTCTCCCGCCTCCACCCCTACCCCCACTGCCACCACCACCGTCGACCAAAAGAAATCATCGAAGGAGAAAAAGAAACGCTCTGCAACCCAAATCAATTCTAGATAGGAAGAAACACTCGGAAATAATCAAATCGATTCTCTATCGGAACAAATCAATTTTGACTTTCTCTTTTCTTCATTGTCACTCTGCAACCAGCATCATGGAAACGCTCACGATTTTCCCGGCGACGTCGTCCTTCTCAAGGTCAAGAAGAGAAGAGACACCATCTGCATCACCCTCGTCGAAGAAACCTGCGAAGCGACGATGATCTGGGCGAACGGCTTTAGTGAGGAATGAACGACGTTCGACGAGGAACACGTTGCGACGAGGTTAGAGGTGGAAGGAAAGAAGCTTTGGGAGAGAAGAAAGAGAAGAGAAAGGAGGAGGAAGAAATAATATTAGGGTTATTAAGGTATAATTGTAAATTCGTTATTTCCCTTTTCTTTTTTCTTTTTTTTGGAAGGGTAAAAAAGTCTTTTCAATCAAATCCGTCCATAAACTGATGGAATGGGAAAAATTGCACTTGCATCAACTATATAGAGTTATATTTGCACTTTCAATTATCAAAAGGTTATATAAACTTATGTGAAGTAGTTAGGATTATAAAAGCACTTTTTTCATACAATAAAAATACATCACAACATTCACAACAAATATCAATATCATCTAAGCACCATGTTTGAGCTCAAGGTAAAATTATCTTCGCCACAAGCCATAATTGAATGCGTCCTTCCACCAGCCCATCTGTTGTTTAATGCCCCCGCCACCCGAGTGACCTCCGGTTGGCTTTCAAACTCTGGAAGACCCTTCTCCATCCTTTTTCTTCGAAATTCATCTATTTCTTTTCTTAGCCAACTCTTCACTCTGACACCCACAAGTTCCCAATTTGACAAAAAAATAGTAACATCCCGATCATTACAAACCAAAACCTAAGATGTAGAGCAGAACTGGAATTCGCGATTTTGTTGGTGAGGAAAACTGTTAGAATAAATAAAGTAGATGATTAGATAGTATTTTATTCCATGTTAATGACTAGTACTAGAGTTATATTTAGACTAGTCTTCTTTGTACTATATATATATTCTTCATCATTAATCAGAATCATTATGGGAAATTACTTTATCATGGTATCAGAGCGTTTAGTGTCACCAATATGAGAGATTCGAATAGAAGCACCATTGCCAACAGAAACAGTAGAATTACCAGAATATGGAGCGACAGACTCTAAACCAGAGGCGGAGGATGCCATATGACTGGTAGCGCCAGAGTCAATGAACCAGTCAGAAGATCGAGCAGTAGGCTCTAACTGCAAGGATGACTGAAAACGTTCCGCCAGATGAGTGGAGTCTGTACGACGAGTCGGACCCTGAGAACTAGTCTGAGCAAGCATCTTGTAGCAAGTCGCAGCATAGTGACCGGGACGACCACACCAAGTGCAGTGCAGCCGACCACGACCAGCCCCAGCAGAGGACTGAAAACCGGCTCTGCCGCCGCGTCGACCGCTGAAACGGCCACCCCTGGCGGTGCGTGAGCCGTACGCGCCACCTCCCCAAGCCAGTGCATGATCCCACGCGCGACCGGTTGAGGGAAATTCTGCTGTTGTGAATGCGGCAGGCCCAGTGGCCGGGGCTGAATGGTCCTGTAAGTTTTTCAGAAAAGCCTCGTGGTTTTTGGCACGAGATAAGACATCAGAATACAATGGAGTAGGAGATGAATTAATTAATGGTGCAGAAAAATCCTTAAACTCAGTTCCAAGAGCAGTCAAAAACCAAATAAGTTGATCATCATTAGATACAGGAGAACCCATCATAGACAACTGCTCAAAAATATCTTTAAATTGGAGATGGAGTTCATGAACTGTACCAGTCTTACGTATACCATGGGCAGCAGCACGAAGACGAAGGACGAATGAAGCACTGCTGTCGTGATAAATCGACTGAAGATTGTCCCAAATTTCCTTTGAAGTGACACAGTCAGGCAAAACTGCCAAAGCCTCCGGGGTGAGGGAAGAAAAGAGAAGACTGCAAACACGTTGATCTTCATCAACCCAATTCTCATAATCAGATTGAGCCTTCAAGTAAGCCTCCATGGAATCAGGCTTGGAGGAGGAACCTCGAACTGGAGTGGAAGTAACAGCCCCTGCATAGGAGACGGAAGCGGCGGCAAGGGGGCGAGGAGGAACAGTCGGACAGGGCCTGGAACCATCAAGAAAACCATACAGCTTCTGAGGTCGGAGAATATAACCAGCTTGACGCTTCCACAACAAATAATTGGATGATGACAATTTGATAGTCATCATGTGGAGCAAAGTATTATAAGATAATTTATCGTCAGACATAATGAGAGGGGGAAGAAAAAAAAATTCGGAAGGTAAAGGCTTAGTGGCTTCGGATGCAAAATTACTTTGGATGCAAAATTACTTTGGATGCAAACAAAGCAGACAAAGGTTTGGCAACAATGCTTGAATTATGCTTCGGAAGGTAAAGATGAATTATGCTTTGGAAATTTTCGGCGGCGGAAGGGGTTTAGAAGCTGCGGCCGAGAAAAAGAAAAACAGGGTTTTAGAACCAGGTTTGCTCTAATACCATGAATGGGTGGGCCGAACGGAAGCATCGTCATATCACAGAGACTGGTCTTGCCATGCTTTTTCACTCTTCTGTGCCGCACTGTTATTGGGTGGAAGCTTTCTCCTCTGCGGTTTACATTATTAACCGTCTGCCTAGTTCAGTTCTGAGTGGCAAATCACCTTTTGAGGTTGTTTTTGGTCATGTGCCTGACTATACCCTCTTTCACCCGTTTGGTTGCCGTTGATTTCCATGTCTGCGTGCCACTGCTACTGATAAGTTTGCACCCCGATCCATTCCCTGTGTTTTCATTGGCTATAGCCCTCGTCATAAGGACTTCCAGTGTCTCGACCAGACTTCTGGGCGCATCTATATCTCTCGCCACGTTCGTTTTGATGAAACTTTCTTCCCTTATGTCTCATCTTCCATGGACAGTCGTTCGATTTCAGATCTGGAGATTTCATCATTTTTTGATGGAATTGTTACTTCATCGATTGGGGCCACCACGCCTATGTCTGTGCCTGCTCCAGCTGCCCCTCCTTCACCACCATCTTCCATCTGGACGGCCGACCTGGATCCGGCTCCTCGCCAAACGGCCACCATATCTCAGCCGCTGGCCAGCACTCCTCAGCCACCATCTCAGCCACCGGTCACCACGTCTCATCCAGTATCCGCTATTCTTTCTCCGGTGACTTCCGACGGCCATTCTCCGGTCAGCACAGCTCGATCTTCCTCCGTGTCATCAGCTGGTTCAACTCCTCCAGATTCACCGCCCCAGCTTCGTACTCATCGGATGGCCACTCGGTCTTCTACTGGTGCCATTCAGCGGCGGGATTATTCGGATATTATTGCTCATGGTCTCACTGCTGCACTCCTCTCTCAGACAGAGCCCACTGATTATCGCACTGCTCTTCAGGATCCATCCTGGGTTTCGGCCATGGATGATGAGATGGATGCTCTTCGTGGTCAGCACACTTGGGATTTTGTGCCTCGACCTTCGAATGTCAACATTGTGGGCTCCAAATAGGTCTATAGGCTCAAGTATCGCCCAGATGGCACTATTGAGCGTCATAAAGCTAGACTTGTGGCGCAGGGTTTCTCGCAGATTCCGTGTTTTAATTTTGACCACACTTTCAGTCCTGTGGTCAAAGCCTCCACTGTTAGGACGGTTCTTGCCATAGCCACCATGCGTTCCTGGCCACTTCATCAGTTGGATGTCAAGAACGCTTTCCTTAATGGTGTTCTTGATGTTCCTGTCTACATGAAGCAGCCCGTTGGTTATCAGGATTCTGTCCATCCAGACTATGTTTGTCGTTTGAAAAAGGCCATTTATGGTCTTAAGCAGGCTCCCCGGGCTTGGTTCCAGCGTTTCAGCAGTTATCTGACACATCTTGGTTTTCGGTGTAGCTCAGCTGATACTTCTTTGTTTGTCCTTTCGAGAGGGTCGTCGTTACTGTACCTACTTGTGTATGTGGACGATATCATTCTTACAAGAAATGACTCGACTCTTCTTCGCCAGTTCATTGATCAGACACACAGAGAGTTTGCGATCAAGGATCTCGGTGATCTTCATTACTTTCTTGGTCTTGAAGTTTCGCCTACCTCCTCAGGATTACTGCTTGGCCAAGGAAAGTATGCTCGGAATATTTTGAATCGGGCCGGTATGTCTGACGCGGCACCTGTTTCTACTCCATTTGTTGCTGGTTCTCAGCTTCACAACTCTACCAGTCCTCCATTTCGGGATCCTACACTTTATCGTTCTCTTGTTAGTGCTCTCCAGTATCTCACCATATCTCGCCCGGATTTGGCATTCTCGGTCAACACGGTGAGTCAGTATCTTCAGGATCCTAGAGATGACCATTTTGCTGTTGTGACTCGGATTTTGCGATATGTTCGTGGCACTCTTCATTTTGGTCTCCGATTTTGTTCTGCTAGTACTTCTGATGTGCTAGGATACTCTGATGCTGATTGGGCTCGCTGTCTGGAGACTCGTCGGTCTACTTATGGTTATGCGGTTTTTCTTGGTGGAAATCTGGTTTCTTGGAGTGCCAAGAAACAACCCACTGTTTCTCGCTCTAGCACTGAGTCTGAATACCGTGCTCTCGCCAACACTGCCTCATAAGTGGTTTGGCTCACTCATTTGCTTCGTGATCTTCGGGTTCCACTTTCTGGTTCTTCGTGAAGTCATACGCCAGCGCGTGAAGAATCCTCCATCGCGTGAAGAACTTCTCGCGCATCAAGTGAAATTATCGCGCATCAAGTGAAATTATCGCGCTTCAATTTCCCGCGATATGAGCCTGCTTCTCGCGATATGAACCCATTTCTCGCGATATGAACGTGCTTCTCGCGATATGAACCTGTTTCTCGCGATATGAACCTATTCCTCGCGAGTTAAACCCATTTCTCGCGAATTGCTCAACTTCTCGTCAGCACCCAGTCAATTTCTGTATAATTCTTAGGCTTTTGCTATGGTTTATTTGGGTTCCACATCTCGGGAAGATTGCTCCAATAATTGGGTTGCGGACAAGTTATTGTTTCAGGCCAGTTTGAATGGTCACAACCGTCATTCTTCGTCGAATCAGTGGATCGTGATGACTTATGCCTTTATGATGTTCTGGTTGTTCCTAATATTACTAAGAATCTGCTGTCTATTAGTAAACTGACCAGAGATTTAAATGCTTTTGTCACTTTTGATGATCGGAACTTTGTCATTCAGAACAAAGTTTCTAAGGAGGTCGTGGGCAGGGGCCACAGTGATGGTGGTCTCTATGTTTTGGATAGAGGTGATTCAGCATTTTTCTCGCATTTACAGCAGAATAAAGGACGGGCATCTTATGAACTTTGGCATGCTCGCTTGGGTCATGCATCGTCGACAGTTATTTCTAGTTTGCAGAAGTCTGGTCTTGTTTCTTTATCTTCTTTGTTGCCCAAACCTGTTGCCTGCACCCCCTGTGCTATGGCGAAAGGTCAACGGTTGGCATTTGTTGAGAACCATAAACGTGCTACGCATGTACTTGATTTGATTCATTGTGACTTATGGGGACCTTCCCCTGTTTTATCATCAACTGGTTTTTCTTACTATGCTTTATTTTTGGATGATTATTCTCGTTTCACCTGGCTTTATCCACTTCGTCGTAAGTCGGATTTCTTTGATGTTTATTTACAATTTGAAGCATTTGTGGAGAATCAGTTTTCATCCAAAATAAAAGTGTTTCAGAGTGATGGCGGTACTGAGTTTCTAAACACTCATCTACGGGGCCATTTTGCTACTAAGGGCATTCACCATCAGATATCGTGTCCTTACACTCCGGAACAGAATGGTAGGGCGGAGCGCAAACATAGGCATGTTACCGAGATGGGTCTTACTATGCTATTTCATTCGCATATGCCTATCTCTTACTGGGATGATGCTTTTGCTGCAGCTGCATACACGATCAATCGATTGCCTACTCCTGTACTGCATGGTTCTTCTCCCTATGGGCTTCTATATGGTCGGGATCCTTGCTACTCAACTTTTCATCCTTTCGGTTGCCAGGTTTTTCCATTTGTTCGACCATATGCAGATCACAAATTATCTCCTCGCAGCACTCCATGCGTCTTCCTTGGCTACAGTTCCCAGAACAAAGGTTTTCGTTGTCTAGATTCTTCCACAGGCAGAGTCTACATCACTCGCCATGCTCGATTTGATGAGACATATTTTCCTTTTGCCACTTCTTCGACTTTGGGCTCTCCAGCATCTGTCCTTGATGTCTCGGCTTTTATTGATCCTGATGGTGATATTGATACCTCTGCACCGGTTTCAGCTTCATCTCCTTTGCCGCCTTGCATCATTTGCACGACGGAACTAGAACCAGCTTTTCCGTCGACAGTTCCACCGTCCTTACCACTGGTCACGATGCCTCCTCCATCTACGGCCACCTCTTCTCCGGCTGCGTCCGTCGGCCGCGACTCGATTGCCTCTTCCGAGTCTTCTCCGGCGTCATCTGCCAGCTCCACTTCTTCCGCCTCGCCGCCTCCGCCTCGTACACATCGAATGTCCACTCGGTCATCTACTTGTGCCATTCAGCGACGGGATTATTAAGATATTATTGCACATGGTCTTACTGCTGCTCTTCTTTCTCAGACAGAACCCACGGATTATCGCTCGGCTATTCAGGATCCAGCCTGGGTTTCAGCTATGGACGATGAGATGGCTGCTCTTCGTAGTTAGCATACTTGGGATTTGGTGCCTCGACCTTCGGATGCCAACATCGTTGGCTCCAAATGGGTCTATCGTCTCAAGTATCGTCTGGATGGTACCATTGACCGTCACAAAGCCAGACTTGTGGCGCAAGGTTTTTCGCAGATTCCAGGTTTTGATTTTGACCATACTTTTAGTCTTGTGGTCAAGGCTTCCACTGTTCGGACTGTTCTTGCAATTGCCACCATGCGTTCTTGGCCACTTCATCAGCTGGATGTCAAGAATGCTTTTCTTAATGGTGTTCTGGATAGTCCGGTCTACATGAAGCAACCGATTGGTTATCAGGATTCTTCTCATCCAGACTATGTCTGTCGTTTGCGCAAGGCTATTTATGGCCTTAAGCAAGCCCCTAGAGCTTGGTTTCAGCGGTTTAGCAGCTATCTTACCCAGCTTGGTTTTCGGTGCAGCTCTGCTGATACTTCTTTATTTGTTCTGGCGAAGGGGTCCTCATTGTTGTACCTCCTTGTGTATGTTGATGGCATTATTCTTACAGGGAATGATTCGACTCTTCTTCGTCAGTTCATTTCTCGGGCGCACAAGGAGTTTGCGATCAAGGATCTTGGTGCTCTTAATTACTTTCTTGGTCTTGAAGTTTCTCCTACTCCCTCCGGGTTGCTTCTCGGCCAAGCGAAATATGCTCGGGATATTCTAACTAGGGCTGGTATGTCTGCTTGCGCGCCTGTTTCCACGCCGTTTCTTGCTGGCTCTCAGCTGCACAGTTCCACTAGTTCGGCATTTCGGGATCCTACTCTTTATCGCTCTCTTGTTGGGGCCCTTCAGTATCTCACTATTACTCGTCCAGATTTGGCCTTCTCGGTCAACACTGTCAGTCAGTACCTTCAGGATCCTAGAGATGATCATTTTGCTGCAGTTACACGAATTTTGCGTTATGTTCGTGGTACGCTTCATTATGGTTTGGTTTTCAGTTCTGCTAGCACTCCAGATGTGTTAGGCTATTCTGATGCTGACTGGGCCCGCTGTCTAGAGACTCGACGTTCCACTTATGGATATGCAGTTTACCTGGGTGGGGATCTTGTTTCTTGGAGTGCCAAGAAACAACCAATTGTTTCTCGTTCCAGTACGGAGTCTGAGTATCGTGCTCTTGCCAACACTGCTTCTGAGGTTGTCTAGCTCACTCATTTGCTTCGTGATCTTCGAGTTCCGCTTTCTGGGTCACCATTGTTGTTATGTGACAACAGTAGTGCTATCTTCTTGGCTCAAAATCCGGTGGCGCATAAGCAGGCCAAGCATATTGACATTGATCATCATTTTGTTCGTGAGCTGGTGACTTCTGGCAAGCTGCGTATTGCTCATGTTCCAACTTCTCTTCAGATTGCTGACATTTTCACCAAGGGTCTTCCTCGTCCGTTGTTCGAATTCTTCAGATCCAAGCTTTGCGTCGGCGAGCATCCGACGCTTCGCTTGAGGGGAGGTGTTAGAATAAAGAAAGTAGATGATTAGATAGTATTTTATTCCATGTTAATGACTAGTACTAGAGTTATATTTAGACTAGTCTTCTTTGTACTCTATATATATTCTTCATCATTAATCAGAATCATTATGGGAAATTACTTTATCAAAAACCTACCATTAGTGATAGTTTGTTCATCTCCCAAACCTTTTCCATTGGCATTGTAAACTGCAACCCCCCATAGGCTACATAAACATGTACCATATGTATTCACTTTGAGAATAGCCACGGAAAACATCAAGTCCAGAAAACAGTAATTAGAGAAAAGAAACCTACAAGGCAAGAAGGACAATTATCAAGACCGTAAAAAATGTGTGTTGCATAAACAGTTACAGCACCACAATCTTGGCATTCCTTCTTCAGGAATTTCATAAGATCAGCCATTGTAAGGAAGTCTAGGTCAACTGTGATCTCATCTAGAAGAAGAACCTATATTCAACACAGGGTTCTCATGTGTGTAGGTAAATATATGATTATATATGCCAAAGAGGCTTGAAGTAAGCTCAAGCTGGAGAAAATTTGACCTTGAATGGCTTAAGTAGACCAATACATATCTGCACTCTCCGTTTTTGACCATCAGAAACCTTGTGCATCTGCCAAGATAGATCAACACCAAATATTTAGATTGTGAAAGAAAGCATGAGTACAGGCAAAACTGGAAGATTGTTAAAATACTAACAGAGGAAACATTGTAAACATAAATTTTAATTGTTCAAAGACTATCAACATCAGAGGAATGAAAATTTTCCATTACAAATTATGGGAAATCATTGTTCACTAAGAAAATGCTATCTCTTGGTTCAACTTATAGTTTTCTAGAGAGGAAAACCAGTAAATCCATGTATCATGTCATAGGAAAATTACCAATCAATGAAACCCGGCACCAAGAATAAATCTTTTCACTTCATTTATTACAATATCAGCTACCAGAACATGAATAAAGACTAATGCAAGAAACTGCAAAATGCCAGAAAAGACTCAACTACAGACAAAACAATGCACCAGAGAATAAGTCCACACTGAATATGATATAAGAATATTTGAAAGCTAACACAATATCCCACAGATGAAAATGGATGCAATTTACGTCACTGAACCCATTTCTCATACCTCATAAGCTATGTAAGGCCAATTATAATAAAAGTGGCAAATCTTTGATCCAAAGCTAAACCACATAAAAATTCCAATCGAAATTTTCATATCTAAGCGGAGAGGCAAGTTCTATGTACTTTCTTAAAAGTTTTAGCATAAGCAAAGATGCGGGATAAAAAGGAAGCACCTATAATAAGAAATGCATTACAGAAGAAAAGATAACAGTAGGAAAGACCCAAAAGATCTAAATGCAATTGAGGCTTAACACAACTTCAATTTCATCAACACAATCACTAAATGAAGCAGAGCATATTCCAGCAGATTCACCATATACCTCGATCAGTTCATCCCATCTTTGAGGATGAATACCCGCAACACCGAATATCATTTTCTCAGCAGAGATATCTATCTGAATAGAAACCTCAAATCCAGCAAACGCAACTTCTCTTTTTCACTGCACAAACACATAAGACCGACAATCACATTTCAAACCACAGAATCCCACTTATATACAAATTAATAAGAATGAAAAATGATAAGACACCTCTCCACCAAGGTAACAAAGATCTCCAAAAATAGTGAGAGCAGTGTCATGAAATGCTGATCTTCCCAAAACCCTAACCATATTAAGATCCACCAGGTGCTTTCCTCCCAGAATCTTCAATATCGTTGTTTTCCCTACAACCACCAATCCATTACTCTCAAATCAGTACACCTTTTATCCTAATCCATTGCCCTCACATTCACACTTACATTCATAATAGAGTATATAGCTTTTGGTACTCTCCTGACATGAAAACACGTTATACTGAGACAATCCAACAGTTTTGTACAGATATTTTACAATGTTACAACATAATATAACTGTGAAGCTGAATCGACACCTCGAATTGGACAAAAACGAACATAATATGCACACATATTCTATAATTAGTATATGAAGTGGTGGAATGGGAGAGAGATTACGGCGCCATTGGATCCGACGAGGAGGCAGCAATCGCCGAAGAAAAGGGAGAGGGAGATGTCCTGGATGAAAGGGGTGGAGCCGGGGGGAGGATGGCTGTCGATTCCAGGGTAGGTGAATTTGAGATTGTTGATCTCAACTATTGGTTTGCGAGCTGCATCATTCACATCCACCGCCATTTTCAGTGCAATTTGGTGTTGCTTCTTAGTTCACAAAGTTCACAACAGAAGGTAATCTCAAAAGGCGATCATAGCTTACCTCATTTGCTGAGTTAACAATTGCGTCCACTTCTATATTTTAAGGGTTCCCTCTCCACAGATATATGTTCGAGTTGATCTCATGATCCACATATATATGTTCGAATAGTTTCCATCTCCATTCTCATACGAATATCTAATATCTCTATCACTCTTTCGGCTGGAAGAGTACTCCCGTTAGTACAACCGTCTCGTTCTTCGTAACAGACGCGCTCAACCTGGGTAGTGGCGGAGGGTGAGGTTTTCCTCTGTATCAGGGGCTGTTTGGGAATCTTGATTTCACTGAACAGCGCAGCGAGTATTCCGGACCACTCCATCTTCCAGAAGGGATGCCGCACCGGGGAAGTGGAGCATCTCGGCTGCTCGCTGATGTCTCCGTTCCATAAAAGAGTGGATCGATATATTACGCAACGTATTTGTGCTAATGAAATACTAATATGTATTTTAAATTTAATTTAAAGAATAAAAAAAGTAAATAATTAATAAATAATTGAAAACCTAATGTCCGGCGGCGGTAGGGTTCGCCAGCGGCGAAGGTTGGCGGTGGTAGGGTTCCGTCGACGTCATCTTCGACTGCTCTCCCCATTCTCCGGCTTCATCCCCGGCCGTTCACCTCGTCATCTCCAGCGTTTTAGAACCCGTCCCTGTCCCCACCATCTCTATCCCCGTCCCTGGCGGCATCCCCGTTCTACCATCCCCGTCCCCGCCCCATTCCATCACCATTCTCGTCACCCCATTTCGTCGCCGTTCTCGTCGCCCTGGCCCGACCCGGTTCTCGTCGGCCAGTTCTCGTCGCCCAATTCTCGTCACCCTGGCCCGACCCGATTTCCATCGTCGTTCTTGTCGCTCTGCGCTTTCGGTTCTCGTCGTCGTTCTCATGGCTGGGGATGGCAGTGGTTCTTGCGCTGGCCGATTAAGGAGAATGGGGGGCTAGGTTTCCGTGGTCGGAGATGGGGGTGGGCTTGGGTAATTGAGGGTTTCTGCCGGAGAAACGAGAAGGCAGGGATGAGGGCCGGGCTTGGGTGATGAGGTAGCGGCTGGGGTGGTGTCGTGGTGGCGCAATAGGGGAAAGGGAGGAATTTGATTTTGTTTTAATTTTAAGAGTTAAAATTAGTATTATATGTATTAGGGCGTAAGTAAGTGAAATACAAGGAGTGATATAGCAACACCCATATAATATTGTCTCACCTTCGTGTAATTAAGAGTAATGATGCTCTCAATGAAAATTCATAGGGAAACATCAAAGTGAATGATGTGGCATTAATGAAAAGGCCAAATCACTAATCATATTCTTTAAAAAGTGTAACTAACAATGGATATATTAGTCATTTTTCTAATACCACATCATTCACTTAGATGTTTCACTATGAAGTTTCACTGAGAGTATTAATGCTAGATCATATGAAAGTCTAAAGAACAAATGACGTTGTTTGTGATATCTACGGAGGTCAAAATGACAAACATACTCCGGTTGATAGATGAAAGCAAATAATTCTTAGGGAAAGTCACAGAAAAGACATGTAAATAAACTTATGGGCATGTCAGCGACTATTTGGAAAAATGGTGTTAAGTTTGTAATTAATTAGAAATTGGGTAGTTATTGAAAATTATAATTTCTTTTCATTTTATTTTTCCTTTCCGGCAGTTTTAATTTATTGTTTCTTGTCCACTACTATTTTGTTGTCTTCTCTCTCACTCTTTTTTCCTCTGTTTTGCAATTCCATCGCATTTGTTCAATTTTTTGTCATTTGTTCGCCAACTTTCTCTCCGTTTGCTCTATTTCCTTTGTCGTTCCAATTTCATTTTCAATTTGGGCATCTTCGTCCGTAGCTTGTTGATAAATTTCAGTAAGTTTGTCGTTTCTTTTCTGCATTTTAACGATTCTAGAGTTTAATTATTGTTCTATTGTTCTATTTTCCTTTTTTTTTGTTTTCAATTGATTTTGTTGCTTATTTGTTGTTGGCTATAGGTAGGCCAAAGCGAAATGGAGGAAATATTCCTCCTAAAGCTGATGACAAGATGAAGAGAAAGAAACTGGTTCTGTCTCCAAAAGCAAAGAAGTTGTCACAGCCTTCTCTTTCTCCTGGTTTGTTTTTGTTCATCGTTTTGAATATTTGGTGTTTGGCACGTTTTATGACTTCTTGTGTTCTTATATATGTTAAATGTGTAATGTTGTATAGGTTCCATTGGTAAGGAAATCAAAAAGGAAGGAATGACCTTCTCTTCAGAGTGAGCTGAAGAAAATTCAGCAATCTTATCCGGAGGTTGTTTTATTTTTTATGTATGTTGTATTTCATTTTTGTGATTATGTCTCTCATTTATTTTTCGCAATGGGCTTCTACTCTTTGTGTTTTTCATTTGTTGTGTAGTTGTCGCATTGGTACGTAGGTTGGCCAGAATAAGTGGTGCTCCAAATCCAGAGGTTCCAGTTGCTGTTGTTCCTAAGGAGACAAAGAAAAGGAAGCTGAAAGTTACAGTAACGAAGCTCAAGGAGGGTGAAGGTGGAAAATCTCAAGATTTTAATGATTTTGACTATGATACGTTTCTGAGTGATGTTGTTCGTATGAGTAGAGTATCAGCTTGTGTTGATAAGAATGTTGAAGGTCGGGATTCAGAGGTGGGTAAGGCTTCAAAAGTTGTTGAGGATGGGGATTCACAGCATGTTCAGGTGGATGGTGAGGTTCAGGGTTCTTTGGTAGGTGAGGTTGACCCGCCTCCACTTGGGGTCGTTAATTGTAGCTAATTAACCTGAGCGAAGGTTGAGGAAGGTCAAAGATAAAAATTTATAGTTCTGCACCCAACTCACTACTATGCTAACGATAGGGTAGTTAGCGGTAAGCCCTGTGTATGTCCACAAAGATGCTAGGTCCTAAAAATTAATTAAACACAACCTTACCTAGGTTGTCAATCTGCACGAGTTGCTAGGAATAGCTAATATAGTAAACAAAAGGGGGATTTGTTTTTTTCGACTAACAACTAATAATCATAAAAGCGAAAAGTAAATAAACTATATAACCAGGAACTTGGGGGTATTTGCGTAACATTCTTGATAAATGACTTATATCCTCGATTCATTCGCATATATACTTTTAAACCTATCTTATGCTCATGTCACACAGTGTGGAGATAGCCAGGTCTTTCCCCACGTCTGTCACACGTGGTACTTACTATAATGCCCATATCTCACCGCCTCTATCATTTAGGGAATTCGCTCCAGTCCACTGACGCCGCAGACCATTCCCTAGTCACTTCACTCCCACGACCAATGCGCCCCACTTAGAGGAATCCAAAGCCCGCCTAAAAGGGAAATGCCTCACGTAGGTCGCAACCATTGGATATGTAGTGAAGTGCATTACATCCCAGATACTCTACTATGGATCTCAATCCCTAGGCCTAAGGAGGCAAAGGAAATGACACCTTGTGATGACTTTAGAGTCGGCACAACTCTAGTCGCTACAAACAACACGCTAATCCATCGGGGGTATGGCAGGGGTTTTCCCCCATTAGGATTTACCGAATCGACCGCCCAATATGTTGATTTCTCGCACAACTAGCCAATCGGAATCATGGTATAACACATATAATGATTTTCTCTCAAAGGACATGAAGGCACTCATCTTCCTGGTGTTCTTTACCTACTCCACAATTCCAACACTTTCCAAGATCGCAATGAAGCCTAGCACGATTTTATACTACCACACATGCATGAGTGCATCATAATAATGACATAGCATAAATCATAATTTTCATAAAGCACGAGTTCAAGCACAAATATTCACGAGACAATACGTTAGTAGAATATAAATCTCAAAAGTAATAATCAAGGCATGGATACAACTAACTCCAAGCTACTAATCTACTCCCTAGACATGGAATTCAAATAAAGATTTGAATTCCACATCATAGGATGAAAGCAAAATCAAAAGGAAAGAAATAAAGAAGAGGGAATGTTTCTCTCTCTAATATGTTCCATAATTACAAGAGCAGAATATGAAAGTAAGATGCTAAAATAAAACCCTAGTAGACTAAGGCTATATTTATATTAGTAGGGGATTACGCCTAAAAATAGGCCGAAATAGGCAAAAAAGTGTGAAACCCTAGTTCAGCCACCACCTGGCGCAGACAAACGCGGATAGCGTGGTCTGTTCCGTTCACTGGGTCCGTGATGGTGCAAGGCGCCAGATCTGGCGCACCCTCTTGATCCGCGTTGGCATGGTCTGTGTTTACTCCATTGGCCTGGACCGTCTTCTCTGGTGTAGTCTGTGCATACTCCTCGACGCAGGTCGTGTCATCCTCTGCTGGTTGTGTTTGTGCGGTCCGTGTCATTTAGCGCAGGCCGCCCTCAGAGTCCTCATTTTTGCACTTCTGATATGCGGAATGTGACGTTTAGCACAGACCGTCATCAGAAACCTCATTTTGCTCAATATTTTAGCACGGGCCTCTTGATTCTTTATATCCCACCGGTCGGTGTTGAGATTTTGCACTTGGAACAGCGTGGGCCATAAAAAATGGGACCGTTTGTGCCTATACTTAGCCATCGTTTAGTGAAATTAGAAAGTTATACCCGTGGCCAATCGATTTTTACGCAGACCGCGTTGTCTGGTGAAGGCCGTTGGTGCCATCCATGAGCAGCCCGCACCGACCCATTTGTACTTCGGTTGGTTGAAATTCTTTCCTTCGCTATGAATGAACCATGAGTCCATTTTGAGAGTTCTTATAGTTGATTTTATGGTTCTCGAGGAGAAAAACCCAATGGAACCAACCTTGAAGGCTGACTCTTCTTAGATCGTTCCTAGAAGTTGGCACAACTCTCTCAGACTACGATTCTCTGTTTCTTCATTGGCCGCCTTGAACTCCAATGCCACTTATCTTTAGCTCCAACCTCCTTTGACGATGATTTGATGTTCATAGCCTTTGTATACTACAATTATAATGTGAGTGGCCTTCGATCTATTTTACAGTCCTTGCTACCGGCCTTCAATATCATTTACCGCACTTGCGAATTGCATTCACATAGAATGTAATGAAAAGTATCCACGGGAAATCTACTAAAGATGATCACAAAGGAAGATCTAGGAGCTCGTGGATACAAGATGTCCATTAGTACTAATTAAGTCCACAAAATGCGGGATTTAGACAAGAACACCAAACTTGGCCGTCTCAACCCCTTGCACGTAAACTCAACTAATACTAGCAATCCAACATATAAAAAAAACAATTATTACGCCGAATGCATTGGTTAACGCATGCATAATGGTGCACATTAGAGGTAGCGAAAGAGACTGTTAAGGTTTTGGGTTCTATGATTGCTAATGTTTCTACTAGTGTTGAAGGTATTGGAGTTTTTGATGAATTTTTTAGGGTTGTTGAAGGGTGTGATATGGTTGTTTCAGGCTCAGTTGCTGTTGAGGGTGGTTCTAGTGCTGTTGAGGGTGTTTTAAATGGTGGTTTTAGTCCTGCTGAGGGTGTTGTAGAGAAAGAAGTTTTAGAAGAAGGTGATGCTAAAGTTGATGCATTTGTGGAACAATGTTTTGGTGACTTGGATGATATAAATAGGAATGAGAGTGAATATGTTAGGGAGGATAATGTAGCTGATGTGGTTATTTCTTCTGAAGGACAGAAGAAAAAGTCCCCAATTGGTAAGAAAAAGAAGGGAATTTCTGTAATTCAGAAGCAAAAGTCCTCTGATGGTAAGTTGAACAATAAGGCAAAGGAAGTAGTTGCTAAGTCCCCTACTGGACTGGTGAAGAAGACAAAGAAGCAAGATGGGTGTAAGGCCAGTGACAAACTAAAGGTGAAGTCAAAGAAAGTGGACGTTGAAGTTGTGGAAAAATCTGGTGTGAAGAGGAAAACAGAGAGTATGGTTGGTGGAGCATTGTCTTCTGGAAAAATGGTTGCGATTGAGGAAAGACCTACGAAACAACAGCGCAATCGTATGAAGAAGCAAGTTGTTGAGGGTTATCGACAAAAAAGATTTGTCTAAGCCACTTGTTGATGAGGAGGGTAACACATAAGTTTTTATTTTATTTTTTTGTTTACAATCTTCATCTAACATATTTAAACATGTATTTTATTTTTATAAAATGTTGCATTTATTAATATTCAAGGTTTGCTTGTTATTTATACTATGCATATTTTCTTTTAATTTCTTACATGTTGATAAGAAACTGTACTTAATTTTGTTCATGTTGCATATATTGATAGTTATAGTATATTTATTACGGCAAACGAAAGGTGAGCGATGAAGGGAGTTCAGAAGTCGTTCGCCCTATTTATTACTTATGCCTATCTAACGGTTTTTTTCAAAAAATGTTTCTCTAGAATGTTATTTTTAAAATTGTATTTATTTGGTTAAATGATGCATATGTAAATTTTCATGATGTACTAGATAAATATATCATGTGTGACTCGTTATTGTTTAAAAATTAATCTTTGTTTATTAGATTTAAACTTATGTTTTGCATATATTAGTATCCTGAATTTATTAGTACTTATTGAAATTGTGTATGCTTACTATTTTCATATTCAATTTTGTGTTTTAGGTTGCTAAAAAATTTTCTAGTGGCTGCTGTCCTTCAAACGTGAAGTTTTTAATCAACTTTCTCACTCCTAAGCTAAAGAATGATGTCGAAGAAATGTGCTTTGGTGGGCTTCTCCATTTTGACATAACATTTCTTCCTGTTGGAATCAGTCCTTGGTTGGTTGACAAGTTTGATCCTTTAGGCTATGTTTAGGAAGTAGCCAGCCGTGGGTACATTATTAGTCTGGATTATGTGTATGATACATTTTTCATTCCTAGGATTTCTAAATGTCCTGTGGGTTTGGTTAAGACCAATGGGAGGGGGTGTCTTAGGATATTGATATTGGGATAGATGGAGGGCTGAGATAGCTGCTGATAAACATGGCAATATCACACATGTTAATCTTTTTGAGGAAATGATAAAAATGAGTAGTGGGGGTGATCAGTTTAAAAGGTACGATATTATGTATGTGATGTGTACTTTCTAAGTCCTGGCTACGAGAAATATGGTAGACATAAAGCTAGAGGGTTGTTTAGAAAATGCTGGAACTATTAAGCATCTTGATTAGTGTGGTTTAATGTTGGATCTTTTTATGTGAGGGTGTTGGTAGTTTTAAATATGGTGGCTAAAATGTGTCACTGTAAATGGTTGTGTGTTTGTTCTGTTGCTGGCATATATTTACAGGCTTCCTTTTAGAGGTCAGTTTGACCCTATTAGATTGGCATTGTACATGCATTGGTGAAACAAATCTTTGTTGAATAAGGTTCATTTTCTTGAGAATATGGGGTATGATAAAGGAGTTATGGTTGAGGGTGGGTATCCTTTGAGCAGAGATGGTAGGCTCGAAGAGAAAAGTAGGAGCCAGGAATCTGAAGGCATTCATACTGCAAATGTTGGTTCTGGGGGGCTTTGTACTCTAATTGTTGGTTCTGATGACCTTGCTCAGGTGCCATGAATCATTTCATATCGTATTCCAAGTGGTCTGATGATCAATGAGGCTATTGATAAAGTTGAAAATAATGTAAGTATTTTTTGTCATATTTTTTGTTTTACAGATTCTTATGTAAAACTAGTGCATGTTGTTTTTAAACTTACGTTAGTTGTAATTAAAATAATGTATTTTATAGTTCATATTGTTTTTTTAAAGTTTCAGAATATTTGTTAGACTAATTTTTGTGCATTCTTCTCAGCATGTTCATAAGGCATGTCTCATTTTTTGGGAGGTCGTCACCGTACCTCTCAAAGTTAAATTTATAAGCCCTAAATGCTTCCTATCTACAACTAAGTAGATAATGACAATTCGGGGTCGTCCATGAAGAAGAGGGATTTTCTTAAGCGTTTAAACATATAAGGTTGATATTATGCTAGAAGTAAATATATATAGATATATAAAAGCAAGTAAATTGGGGGTTTGGTTGGTTGGTTTTGGTCCTAAGTTATGAAAGTAAAAGTCAAAATAACTAGCAAAGTTAAGTAACTATGCTAATCATCAAGCAAACTAAGAAAATGGGTAAAAACTACAAAAGACAAAGCCTTGGGGGGCAATTAATATCCACTTCCAAAATCAATGTATATCATTGAACCATTCACCCATTCTATCACATTCGTTACCCATGGGGAATGCTAAAACTTTCCATTCAAAGATCAACATTCATTCTTTCTTAATAGTAATTTGCAAAGACAAACGACGACCATTTGCAAACCTCATTGATAATCACTTTTGGCAAACCACACCATGAAGGTATTTCATCAACGATATTATACACGAAGAACCATAGATTTGATAACAACAAGCCTTCTACCAAAGACATAGCCATTTAACCAAACATAGCATTCATTAGGATAAACCTAGAACAAACCACATTCCAGATTCAAACGTTCATTGCATCTGTAAGATAAATATGAGAACAATCCACATTAACATACTTATCTAACAAGAATTACAACACATTATACACTAGAAGTTCTAAGTCCATAGTCTTGGATTTTCATGCCAAACGAGTTAAGAAATTTGCAACTTTCCTAACACCCCAACACTTTAATCATATAAACACTTCCTGATCTCAAACAACCCATGATATAAATGAAGTAAAACATCACATTATGGGAGGTCATCATCGTACCTCTCAAAGTTAACACTTTTAATCCCTAATGCTTCCTATCTACAATTAAGTAGATAATAGCAGGTCGGGGTCGTCCATGAGAAGAGGGATCTTTTCAAGTGTTTAAACATATATAGGGGAAAACATACTAGGCATATACATACATAGATACATATAAAAGCATGTAAACAAGGAGGAGGGGGGTTTGGTTGGTTTGATCCTAAGTTATCAAATTAAAGTACAACAACTAGCAAAGCAAGAGAACTATGCTAATCATGCAATACAACTAAAGATAAGATGAAAACAACAATTAACGGAACCTTGGGCGCAATTGACTTCCACTTCCAAGCCTCTAATCCATCATTGAACATGCAACCTATTTACTACTTTCACTACTTGTTATGAAGACTAGTTTGCAAAAGTGAATTCAACATCTCTTGTCAAACCTCACCAATGACTCCCGTAGTCGAAACACGATTAAAAGTATCCCATTGATGGCATTTAGCATGAAGAATCAACAAGCTTGGAAACACTTATAAACACTACACCGTGTCAAAGCATTTAACCAATTCATGCATTTACACAAGATTAGTCATAGACGATCGACATTCATAGACTTCTCTCATTTGCTACAAGCAACAAACATGACAAAGAGTTTAACATTATCATATCCATCTAGAAATTATCAATCCATCAACACAATCAAAAGCTTTGAATCATACTCTTGGATTCCTATCAAGAAAAGGGGAAATCAACTCATTTCCCAAACCCTAACAAGCGTATCATACAAGTACTTCATATACTCAAGCTTTCAATAACATTAATGACATTAACAAACACATTCAATGCTCCATGAATGCATATTAGTAAGAGTATTAAATAAGTTACAAATTGTTCTTAAGACATGGGCTTGGAAGCCTTAGTCAATTGCTCCCAAGAACTAGATTTAGCTACAAGAGTTCATACTAATTAATGCTAAACAACTAAACATAATACAAGTGAATTCAAAGATGAAAATGGAAGAAAATAGGGTTCTAAACAGTACCAAAAATGCAGATGAAGAAGATCTGAATGAGAGGAAAGAGAGTACTATTTATAGTACAAAAAGGATAAGGTTAAATTCTGGCCACCCATTGGTCGCGACTCGCGATGGACTCTTCGTGACGAGGCCATCACGACTCGTGATGAGTGCCAGAATTTAATCCTGATTTCTTTTCTTCTTCTCGTGGCAAACATTTATCTTTATAGCAATTCCTCTCATTTATCAAGTTTTCAATGTCTTCAAAAATGGTCTTCGGTGGCCTTCGGTCCTCATGTCTTCGAAGCAAGTATTCAAAATTCTTCAAAAATGTGATCTTTAATGGCCTCTGGTCTTCATGCCTCCGTTTTCTTTCCTTGTCATGCAAAATCCACTTAGAAGAGCTAAAAAAGTATAAAGTTGCTCTTACCCCTCCTAAGAGAATTTCAAGGTAAAACACAAGCTCTTGATAATAAAAGAGCACAAAAGTGACCCAAAATAGTACTAAATTATGCACATAAAATTGACATATCACATTAACACACATGAATTCTAAATGACAAATGCTTCAAGATAGAGTGAAAGAGAGGTTCTTACTACATAGACATGGAAGCTTGGGAGGTCGTCACTGTACCTCTCAAAGTTAATACTTTTAAGCCCTAAATGCTTCCTATCTACAATTAAGTAGATAATGGCAAGTCGGAGTCGTCCACGAGAAGGGGAAATTTTCAAGTGTTTTAAACATATATAGGAGAAAATATACTAAACACTTGCATGCATAGATACATATAAAAGCATGTAAACAAAGGGGGGGTTTTGGTTGGTTTGATCCTAAGTTAACAAATTAAAGTACAACAACTAGCAAAGCAAGAGAACGATGCTAATCATGCAATACAACTAAAGACAGGATGAAAATAACAATTTACGGAACCTTGGGTGCAATTGACTTCCACTTCCAAACCTCTTATCCATCATTGAACATGCAACTTATTTACTACTTTCACTACTTGTTGTGAAGGCTAAACTTCTATCCTTCTTAGATAGGAGCTTGCAAGAGTGAATTCGACATCTCTTGTCAAACCTCACCAATGACTCCTGCAGTCGAAACACGACTCAAGGTATCCCATTGATGACATTTAGCACGAAGAATCAACAAGCTCGGTAACACTTATAAACACTACACCGTGTCTAAGCATTTAACCGATTTATACATTTACACAAGATTGGTCGAGAATGATCAACATTCATAGACTTCTCTCATTTGCTACAAGTGACAAACATGACAAAGATTTTAACATTATCATATTCACCTAGCAATTATCAATCCATCAACACAATCAAAAGCTCTAAATCATACTCATAAATTCCTATCAAGAAAGGGGGGAAATCAACCCACTTCCCCCAAGCCCTAGCAAGCAATTCATACAAGTATTTCATATAATCAAGCTTTCAACAACATTAATGATATCAACAAAAACATTCAATGCTCCATAAATGCACAATAGTAAGAGGAATAAATAAGCTACAAATTGTTCTTAAGACATGGGCTTGGAAGCCTTAGTCAATTGCTCCCAACAGATAGATTAGCTACAAGAGTTCATGCTAATCAATTGCTAAACAACTAATCATAAAAACAAGAGAATTCAAAGAGGAAAAATGGAAGAAAAAGGGTTTGGAACAGTACTAAAATCGCAGATGCAGAAGGTTGTGAATGAGAGGAAAGAGAGTGTTATTTATAGTACAAAGAAGATAAGGTAAAATTCTGGCCACCCATTACGGTCCATCGCGATGAGGCCATCGCGACTCGCGATGGGTGCCAGAATTTTTCATCGTGTCTTTTTCTTCTTCTTGTGGCATGTAGTCATCTTTATAGTCATTGCTCTCAATCTCCAAGTCTTCAATGGCTGCAAAAATGGTCTTCAATGGCCTCCGGTCTTCATGTCTTCGAAGCAAGTCTTCAAAAGTCTTCGAAAGTGTGGTCTTGAATGGCCTCCGGTCTTCATTGCCTCCGTGTTCTTTCCTTGTCACACAAAATCCGCTTAGAAGAGGTAAAAGAGCATAAAGTTGCTCTTACCCCCCCAAGAGAATTTCAAGGTAAAACACAAGCTCTCGATAATAAAAGAGCACAAAAGTGACCCAAAATAGTACTAAGATATGCATATAAAATGGACACATCAAAGCTTCAATCAATTTCTCCCAAGATTAAACTAACCTAGATAATGAAAAGACATGATTAACCTATAAAAATTAAGAAAAGAAAGAAAATAAAACTAGGGGTTTAAACCCAGAAAATTGCAGGACAGAGAAGGGGGGGAGAGAAGAGGATATGATTTAGTATTTATAGTACAAAAAGTAAGAAAGCGTCTGCCCACCCGTCCGTCGCGACTCGCGACCAAGCCAAGTTTCAGCATCTTCATTTCTTTTTTCTTTCTGTTTCAAGTCATCCTCTTCACTTCACTTATCTTCAATTCTTCAAGTCTTCAAAAGCTCAAATGCAAGTCTTTAAATCTTCAAATCTTCAAATCTTCAAAGGTAATCTTCAAAGTCTTCAAATAATTTGCCTTGTCACAAAAAATCCTCTAGGCTAGTAATAAAAACATAAAAGTCGCTTTTAATTCTTCTTAGAGAATTTCAAGGAAAAATGCCACATTTAGAGCACAAAAGTGTACAAAAATCAATCCTAAAAGTCCTAATATAATTATATAAAATGGGCACATCATTTTCCAATGAGACATAGAGGTTCTTACGCAAGTTTTGGTGCATAATCTTGAGAAAGAAAATGCTAGTCCTATTTTGCAACCACAACCACAACAAGAAGGCTCAAATGAAGATCCTAAGCATGTCATAACTAAACATAAAGTTATTGAAGTCCAGAAGACACATGAAGTGGATAGGTTGGTTGAAGAATTCATGAGGAAAACCTGTTCCTCGATCCTGCATTCTCCCTTGGGATTGATGCACTTGAAGATCTGTAGCTTTGGTGTTGAAGAATTATTTTGATGTTTTTGAATTTTTTTTGGATTATTTGTATTTTATGGATTGTAATCAGTTTATATTGTAACTGACTGGTATATGGCTGACAGGTTAAACGACTTTGAAACGATATTTTAGGATTTTTAGGCTGAAGGTTGTCTGAAACAAATGCATGTTGAATATTAAGAAGTACTATTTGTATGCTTATTAAAACTAATTTTCATTTTAGTATTTCAGGTTTTCAACCTATTTGGGTCCCCCGATGTTGCCTAAGTTTCCCTCTCGGGATTTCAACTTATTTATATATATATATATTTTAAAATTTTCAGCATTTTTTTCACGTTTCTCCAATCCAAAAAGTAGCAAAGTGCTTTCCAAATGTTAAGGCTAAGAAAAGTATTAAAGCCAACATCATCCAAGTACATCAAAAGAAAAACATCCCAAAACAAAAGGGAAAAATATCCAAAATAAAACAAAAGAGTTATCCAAAAGTATCTCCAACCCCAATCACCTCAAAGTAGATACCCCTCCCATACTTAGAACACTACATTGCCCTCAATGTAGACAATAGGGAAAAAACATACAAAGCAAAGTATGGAAAGGGTAAAGATATGGTGCTCACAAATCACTGATGTGATAAAGAAGGGCCACCGCCAAAATAGCGCTGCTGATAATGTGCCAGCCACTCCGTGCTCCTCTGCCTCCTAGCTCTCAGCCTCTCTGCTCTTGGATCGGGGCCCGAGACACCGCCTGCCTGGGACTGCATCTCATGGATGTGAGCTGATAGGTGATCAATCTCCTCATCCATGTCGATCAAGGTCTGGGAGACAAATCCATTATGCTCCAATATCATGCTATCCTGGCAGCAAAATCCATCCTGCATAGTTTGTATTATCTGCTCGTAGAAGTTTGGTGGAGACTGGGAACAGTGAGGTGGCACATAGTCCTCCTGCATCGGCTCGGCCTCTTGTGGAGGTTACGGGGAGTACTGCTTGGAGTGTCGCTGATGCTGTAGCTCAGAAAAAAGGCAGGGTGCTATCATTGCACTGGACAGGAACTGGGCCAAGGTTGCGGATCTCGCACTGGAAGTTATCTCTACATGAGGATTCAGGTGAAATTGCCAAGTCTCCTAGAGGTGTATCAAATTCCAGCTTTATTTTGTTGGGATGAGGAAGGGCCATGAATGTGACCTTCCTCGCGCCATACAACCAATGGAATAGCCCCGTGGTCTGTGTGGCACTGAGCATTTCAACTCTAACTAACCTCTCAGTAGTAATAAGATAGGAGTCAGCCGGAGGAACCAATCCTAAGTACTCTGCTAAAAGGCCTATCATGCCTCCGACCATGATCTTCCCCTTTGTCTTTCCTACCAACTCTATGATTCTCTTCATCCATAACTCTGCCCATAATCCATATCCTGGTCCCTCACTCGTTAAGTGCCACAGAAAATGAATGTCATTGACTGGCACATTCATCGACTCCGCAGAGCAAAATACCGTGCCAGCCAACAGTCAGTGCACATAATGGAGTGCAGGGTGGATAATGGCGTTACTCTTATCATGGGAGTTCTTTGGCCTCATGTTGATGACATTCTAAAAGTGCATGTCATCCTCAATTGATCGCTCATGGGCATGTCTACAAAGCTTGTCTCCTTAAGTTGATGCCTGTCTAGGGCCTCCTACCTCTCAGCATATGACCCAGTGTTTCGGGTTAAACCTATGTACCTATCCGGAGGGGAAGGTACATGGCTTGATTCTGGAGCCAGTGGAGGAGGCGGAGGAGGAGCGGCAGTGCGCCCACCTCGGGGGGGGGGAGCCTTGGGTCTGTTAGTGGGGGCCATATCTAACAACCACAACAAACAAGTCAAACACACAGGAATATGTGTATATGCAATATTGCAAATTCATACTCAACCTTAAACTAGTTCATCATCACAAGCCAAATCAAAATCAAGTCATCTAGTTCAAGTCTGAATCACAATTGCATATACAATCCATATTATGTCCACCAAGCCCATATTCTCAAGTCCATGAAGTTCTCACACAGTTGAAATCTATATGCTATATTTCAAAATCACAGCTATGCTCAACTAGTTTAGCCACTGTTAGTACATTCACAATGTCAACATCCACGTCCCATGGCTAAACTACCCTAAGCAAAATAATATTGCAAAACACAAATACAATCTATCCAAATAACAACTATGTTTAATCAAGGGCCAACATGCCTCATATCTAGTATAAGTCACAATCCATTCTGAGCTAAAGAAACACAAATGCACACAATCCAAAATTAAACAAGCATAATACAATCCAAACCGCAACCACAAAATATACAATCCACACCGCAACCACAAAATATGCACAGAATACACATCAAATTAAATTGCAAGAACAATATATTCACCAAAATCAACTAAGGTCCAACAATTTAATTTCCTAAGGCCTCACACATAATCTACACAATATCCAATAAATAGAGTATACATTCATAATCACAATTGAAGCTCAATAAAGTGAAGAAATGTACCACTTAGATGCTTAGGAAGAAGAAAGGAGAAATCCCACAATCAATTTGAAATCGAATTGCCCAAAGTCACAAAACCCCCCAAATTCTAGGGTTTGTGTTCTTCAAAGTTTTTATGGCGATTTTTGTGGGTGGAGATTAGGAAGAAGGGATGGGGTATGGAGTGGTGGTTGTGAGCGACAGAGGGTGGCTGTGAGCGACAGAGGGTGGCTGTTAGCGGTGGTGGTCGTTTGGTGGAGGAAAGGCCGAGGACAGTGAAGAGCAGCGGCGGAAGTGTGGATGTGTTTGTGGTAAAAAGGGTTTTGCCCATTTTTTTAAAGTAGACCTGTATGCCCATCGTGAGTTGCAATGTGTTCGTCGCTACTCGCGATGCGTAAAGAGGGCTCAGGTATGGTTAGGCTCGAGGATGAAATATTTGGTCTTAAGGGGCTCTAGTCTGGCTAAGCTCGAGGATGAAAGATGACGTCTCGAGGGGCTAAAAGGCTTCACTGGTCTCGAGAGCTTTTGGCCTAGAGGACATGAGGTCTCGAGAGGTTTGGCTCGCAACCCCAAGGTCTTGAGAGGTTTGGCTCGCGACCCAAGTCGAGGGCTTCCGACCTCGAGGACCCGAGGTCACGAGAACTGGTCCCGAGAGGGCGACGTCTCAAGGGGTGATAAACTTTCTGGCTTATCTTGAGTCTAGGGCTTGCGGCCTCAAGGGGGTGATGTCTTGAGGGCTGGTCTCGAGGACTGGTCTCAAGAGGGTGATGGACTTTCTGGTGTAGCTTGAGTCGAGGGCTTGCAGCCTCGAGGTCTCGAGGGGATGATGTCTTGAGGGGATGATGTCTCGAGGGCTGGTCTTGAGGACTGGCCTCGAGAGGGTAATGGACTTTCTGGTTTAGCTCGAGTCAAGGGCTTGGGGCTTTGAGGATCTGAGGTCTCGAGGGGATGATGTCTCGAAGGCCTGATGGGATTATGGGTTTGACTGGTCTAAAGGGGATGATGTCTCAAGGAATGGGCTTCGAGGACTCGTGACGAGGCCATCACAACTCACAGAAAGTGGAGGCTGGGAGCTGAATTTAACATAAGATTTCTAATTACATCGCGACTCGTGACCACTCTGTCGCAGCTCGTAACGAGGCCATCGCGACTTGCCAAAAGTAGAGGCTGAGACTTCCATTTTAAGCCGGTCATGACTCATGATGAGGCCCTCGCGACTTGCGAAAAGTGAAGGCTGAGACTTCCATTTTAAGCCAGTCACGACTCATTATGAGGCCATCGCAACTCGCGAAAAATGGAGGTTGAAAGCTGAAATCTCACAAAAAATTACTGAGCCTGTCGCGACTCGCGACAATGTGGTCGCGACTAACGACAATGTGGTCGCGACTCACAATGGAAAATATTTATGATCCCTTCTCTTGTCCAAGTCTTTCCTTCTTGACTTCAAGCATTTCTCCCTTCAAAAATCCAATTCCTTGGCCTTAAAATCATGGAAAAACAACCTGTGAAAAACACAGAGCAAAACAATGAAACTAATGACAAAATCCAAAACTAAGAAACATCAACAGAAAGTCATGAATGATAATCCGAATGATCAAAACCAAGTTTATTTAATGTCGCCGGCATGACTTACTCCCCTTCTTGGAGTTTACTCACAAAATGAACCAAGATGATCTGTCCCTTTTCCTTAGTTAGGGTCAAAACAATCGGGATTCGCATTGTCCCCCAACAAAACCTCCTTCAAGTAGCTTAGGGTTTCTTCATGTTCCCTTAACATCTCCAACAATTCATCTTTTTGTTCCATGGTGATCTCAAGCACATAAGCATTCAGGGCTAGCTCTCCTTCTCCAAGGGATGAACATTTAAGAGCTTTTGGTGGTGGTTTGCACTCTTCCACCAAATTCTTCTCAAGAGAAGGGGGGGGGGGAAACACCCTTACTGGCTTACCTGCAGACACACAAAAAGGGTTGGATAATGCGTTCCCAAGAGTGCATTCGCTGTTGCTTTCCTTCAAGTTAGTACTAACAACATTTAAAATCAAACTATCACTCAAAACATCGTCTATGGAAACATTTAAGGAACTACCATTTCTGGGTTCAATTTCATCTTGCCCTTCGTCATCAATAACATGAATAGTTTGGCAAGAATGATATCTACTAGGGTGATCAATAGAATTATTAGTGTCAAATTCTACCCTCCGCCCCTTAAATTCCATGGTCAATGTTCCTTTATGCATATCAATTATGGTTCTTGAAGTCTTTAGAAATGGCCTTCCTAAAAGAATAGGTTTAGCACTATTGTCACTCCCCATTTCAAGAACATAAAAGTCTGTGGGGAATGTCAAAGAATCCACTTTTACCAACATATCCTTCACAATACCTTTCGGGTATGTGCTAGAGTGATCGGCTAGTTGGATGACAACCTCGATTTTGTGCAAATTGCCCAGATTTAGACTTTTATACAAGGAGTATGGGATTACATTGATTGAAGCCCCTATGTCTAACATGGCCTCATTAACACATTTGCCTACTATCTCACAAGGGATTGTAAACATTCCCGGATCATCACATTTAGGGGGTATTTCATCATTGAACACGGCAGAGACATATTCACTCTTCACATTCTTTTTCTTATTTTTCAATTGTTGTTTCCTATTGATAGTACACAATTCATTAAGGAATTTAGCATACCCAGAAACTTGATTCAGAGCAGTTAAGAGTGGAATATTTACCTCGCATCTACAAAAGACTTCGTAGATGTCCTTGTTGTTCTCTTTGGTCCTCCTATACTTTAATGCCTCCGGAAACGGTGGTTCCAACACGTAGATAGGGATCTCCGCCCCTCTTGATTTCTTTTGAGGTGGGGATGAGGTCTCGGGATTTGATACCGATCTTGGCACAAATGTCTCCATCTATGCTTCTTCTCCTTTGTTCCCCTTGGCCAAATCCTGGCCTTCTTCTCATGATCTTCTTCTTTCTCAACCTCTTGCTCAACGACATCTCTTTCTTAGGGCTCTATCACCTCCCTTCCACTTCTCAATGAGATTGCACTAACATTTTGTCGAGGATTGATCTTCTGTTGGGAGGGAAGTTTGCCTTTTTCTCGGGTCTCCATCCGATTCATCACTTGAGCTATTTGGCTCACTTGAGTTTCCAAGTTTTTGATGCTAGCCTTGGCTTTATCTTGGAATTTCTCACTTTTCTCCAAGCACATACCTAACCGGTGAATGGCTTGCATCACCTCATCTTTTGTTAGCCCCGTGCTCTCCCCTTGGTCTCGGGGTTTGTCTTGGAGCCTTTGAAATTGTTGTTGAGGTTGCCTGTATAGTTGTTGGAGAGGCCAATATGGTTGAGGGTTTTGGCTTCCTTGAGGGTTTCTATACCGGAGGTTTGGGTTATCATGATTTCCCGAATTGTACGGCCGGTTTTGGTACCCTTGATAACCTTGGTAGCCTTGGTGACCTTGGTAGCCTTGTCCAACTTGATATCCTTGGTTTCCTTGGTAGCCTTGATTCCCTTGATAGCCCATGGCACTTACCTCTTCAACATAATCTTCATGCAAAGTGGGGCAATTCTGTAGGATGCGCCAAGTAACAAATTCCACATGATTTAACATGTGGCACATTCCCGGGCTTCGTTATCAATGATTTGACCATAGATGCAAGGGCCGAGACTTGATCCTTGAGATTTCCACTATTTGAAGAGTCGAGCATTGGATTTCTCCTTCTCAAATCGGCCCTTGAGCTAAAGTTTCTCGATTCTTCCGCTAGCTCTTCATAAAATTGCATAGCCTTGGAGGATGTTTTGTTCCCAAGGGTGCCACCACAAGAACTTCTTACCAACCTTTGATCTTCATCTAGAAGGCCATTGTAGAAGTAATAAATCAAATCCCCTCTGAATAATTGTGATAAGGGCAGCTTTCAAGAAGCTTCTTGAACCTCTCCCAATAGTTGAAGAGAGATTCTTCATGCCATTGGAGGATGTTTCTTATGTCCTTCTTCAAGGCGGTGGATCTAGAGGCTGGAGAGTATTTGGCTAGAAACTTCGTTTTCATATCAAGCCAACTCTTAATGCTCTTGATCGGTAAGTAGTGGAGCCAATCTCTTGCACCATCTCTTAGTCTGAACGGGAATGCCTTCAACTTATAAAAATCTTCATCCACTCCATGGGGGACCGTACCACCACACAAGAAGTGAAACTCGGTGCGGTGTTTGTTGGGATTCTCCCCTTGCCTACCAAGGAAGATGGGTAGAATGTTGATGAACCCAGTTTTTAGCTCAAAGTGCTCGTTTGGTCCAACCACAGGATACTCGATGCACATTGGTTATTGATCGAGGTTGGGGGCCATGATGTTTCTTAACAAAGCTTGCCCCAAAGGAATCTCACTTTGGTGGAGAGGAGGAGCTCGCCCTTAGAGAGAAGGATATTGAGGCCCCCCTCCCAGATGCTCATCTTCGTGCTCAAGTTGATGTTCCATAGAGAAAGATGTATCCACAAAATGGTCACTAGGAGGGGTGTTATTCACACTTTCCAAAAAAAGCCTCCTAGCCCATCTCAAATTCAACTCTAACTCGGGGTCGTAGTGTAGGGATTCTTGTGAAGAGGATCGCATACGAACAATACACCAAGAACTCGAATAATACATATCCAAGCCAAGTGAAAATGGCAAATAAACTAAGAAATCAAAATAAAAAAAAACTAACAAATATTTACAAGTAGCTTATAATCACACATAATATGCCCAAACACTTAAAAATAAATGCCTCTTCCCCTGCAACGGCGCCAAAATTTGAGAGGTCATCGTCGTACCTCTCAAAGTTAATACTTTTAAGCCCTAATGCTTCATATCTACAAGTAAGTAGATAATGGCATGTCGGGGTCGTCCACGAGAAGAGGGATCTTTTCAAGTGTTTAAACATATATAGGGGAAAACATACTAGGTATATATACACACATAGATACATATAAAAACATGTAAACAAGGGGGGGGGTTGGTTGGTTTGATCCTAAGTTATCAAATTAAAGTACAACAACTAGCAAAGCAAGAGAACTATGCTAATCATGCAATACAACCAAAGATAAGATGAAAACAACAATTAATGGAACCTTGGGCACAATTGACTTCCACTTCCAAGCCTCTTATCTATCATTGAACATGCAACCTATTTACTACTTTCACTACTTTTAGTGAAGATTAAACTTCTATCCTTCTTAGAGAGTAGTTTCCAAGAGTGAATACGACATCTCTTGTCAAACCTCACCAGTGACTCCTGTAGTCAAAACACGACTAAAAGTATCCCATTGATGGCATTTAGCACAAAGAATGAACAAGCTTGGCAACACTCATAAACACTACACTGTGTCTAAGCATTTAACCAATTCATGCATTTACACAAGATTAGTCAAGAACGATCGACATTCATAGACTTCTCTCATTTTCTACAAGCAACAAACATGACAAAGAGTTCAACATTATCATATTCATCTAGCAATTATCAATCCATCAACACAATCAAAAGCTCTTAATCATACTCTTGGATTCCTATCAAGAAAAGGGAAAATTAACCCATTTGCCCAAACCCTAACAAGCGTATCATACAAGTACTTTATATACTCAAGCTTTCAATAATATTAATGACATTAACAAACATATTCAATGCTCCATAAATGCATAATAGTAAGAGTATTAAATAGGCTTCATATTGTTCTTAAGACATGGGCTTGGAAGCCTTAGTCAGTTTCTCCCAAGAACTAGATTCAGCTACAAGAGTTCATACTAATTAATGCTAAACAACTAAACACAATACAAGAGAATTAAAAGATGAAAATGGAAGAAAATAGGGTTCTAAACAGTACCAAAAATGCAGATGAAGAAGATCTGTATGAGAGGAAAGAGAGTGCTATTTATAGTACAAAAATGATAAGGTTAGATTGTGGCCACCCGTTGGTCACGACTCGCGATGGGCTCGTAGCGACGAGGCCATCGCGACTCGCAACGGGTGATAGAATTTAATCCTATTTTCTTTTCTTCTTCTTGTGGCTAACATTTATCTTCATAGCAATTCTCCTCATTTTTCAAGTCTTCAATGTCTTAAAAAATGGTCTTCGGTCACCTCCGGTCTTCATGTATTCGAAGGAAGTCTTCAAAAGTCTTCGAAAATGTGATCTTTAATAGCCTCCGGTCTTCATGCCTCCGTGTTCTTTCCTTGTCACGCAAAATCCACTTAGAAAAAGTAAAAGAGCGTAAAGTTGTTCTTACCCCTTCTAAGAGAATTTCAAGGTAAAACACAAGCTCTTGATAATAAAAGAGCACAAAAGTGACCCGAAACAGTACTAAATTATGCACATAAAATAGACAAATCACATTAAAACACATGCATGCTAAATAACAAATGCTTCAAGATAGAGTGAAATACAGGTTCTTACTACATAGATATGGAAGCTTCAATTAGTTTCTCCCAAGATTAAACTAACCTAGCTAATGAAAAGACATGATTAACCTACGAAAACTAAGAAAAGAAAGAAAGAAATACTAGGGTTTTGAACCCAGAAATTTTCAAGAAGAGAGGGGGGAAGAGGAGAGGATATGATTTAGTATTTATAGTACAAAAATTAAGAAAGTGTGTTGCCACCCGTCCGTCGCGACTCGCGACCAAGCCAATTTTTAGCATCTTGATTTTTTCTTCTTTTTGTTTCAAGTCATCCTTTTCACTCCACTTATCTTCAATTATTCAAGCATTCAAAAGCTCAAATGCAATTCTTTAAATCTTCAAATATTCAAAGGTAATATTCAAAGTCTTCAAACAATTTGCCTTGTCACAAAAAATCCTCCAGACTAGTAATAAAAGCATAAAAGTCGCTTTTAATTCTTCTTAGAGAATTTCAAGGAAAAATGCCACATGTAGAGCACAAAAGTGTACAAAAGTCAATCCTAAAAGTCCTAATATAATCATATAAAATGGGCACATCATTTTCAAATGAGACATAGAGGTTATTACGCAAGTTTTGGTGCATAATCTTGAGAAAGTGAATGCTAGTCCCATTTTGCAACCATAACCACATCAAGAAGGCTCAAATGAAGATCCTGAGCATGTCATAACTAAACATGAAGTTATTGAAGTCCAGAAGACACATGAAGTGGTTGATAGGTTGGTTGAAGAATTCATGAGGAAAACCTGTTCCTCGATTCTGCATTCTCCCTTGGGATTGATGCACTTGAAGATCTATAGCTTTGGTGTTGAAAAATTATTTTGATGTCTTTGAATTGTTTTTGGATTATTTGTATTTTATGGATTGTAATCAGTTTATTTTGAAACTGACTGGTTTATGGCTGATAGGTTAAGCGACTTTGAAATGATATTTTAGGATTTTTATGGCCAAAGGTTGTATGAAACAAATGCATGTTGAATATTAAGAAGTACTATTTGTATGCTTATTAATACTAAGTTTCATTTTAGTTATGTTACGCTATCATTGTCATGATTTGCTGAACTCATATGAAAACTAATGCAATTGATAGGTTAATAAATTATAGATGGAAGTAAAGTAATACTATATGTAATGAACGATTTCATATCACTAAAATTATGTGAAACAATCGCAAGTGATAAGCTAATAAGTTACAGTTGTAAGCAACGAATACAACATGTTCTCTATGATATTCAGTAAATACAATCTTTTAATTCAATGAAAAAAATACAATATATAGTTGCAACACGTATCCTAAACAATCCTATTTTACAGTTTCTTTACATCTGGTATTTTTGTGCCAAATTCAATAGTTTTCTTCCTTGGTTTATTTCTTTTCCAAGCCTTACTTCAGCCTTTTTCGTCTTTATTTTGTCTTCATTTGGGTTGGATCAAGTACCTTAGGTGCGCTTGTTATTGTGGAGTTGCATTGGCTGTTTGTGGCAGATTGTTCAATGACATTGGTCTTTGAAGCCAACAATTCTTCTATTCTTGTTGAACACGGGTCAAACGTTTCTTCAAGAGTTCTTCTAGTTTCTGAGTTTCCTTCTTTTTTCAGAATTAGATTGTAGCTTTTTTTAGACATATGATTCGGCCATGAAACTACACCATTGATGTTTTCTTATTGTTGTTTTCCTTTCCCAAGAACCTTGTCTCATATTTATATTTTAGCATTTTTTGTCCATCTTTTGAGGATGTACTTCTCTTGGATTTCAGTGATAGAGTGAATGTGCAATACTTTAAGAATGTGAAAGCATAGCATACTTAACACTTCAAAGCATTTACATTTTCATTGTACTTCCACTAGCCAATTTTCATTTTTGTACTCGACTGTCTCATATCTTGATTCATGATATTCTAGGCTGACTTCATATTTTTATGACGGTGGTTCTGAGAACACTTCATTGAATTTAGTTTCCATTGCTAGAGAAAATTATTTTTTGAATCCTTTGTACAATGCAAGTGTGTAAACATTTGTAGCATGTTTAACCAAACATGTACAAGTCCAGTAGTTGGGAAACAAATGCATATATTAGGATAACAGTTTCAGGTTCTAGGTAAATAATACTTATTTTAATTAAATGACCCACCCCAACCCAGGATCGTTAACACAATCAAAGTAGCACAATCAATTAACCCGAGCCGAGGCACTAGTCCCGTGGGATGGTTATATTCTGCACCCATTCTCGCTGCTAATGCTACCAAAGGGTAGTAAGCAGTAAGCCTTAGGTATGTCCACAGAGATGTTAAGGTTCAAGTAAAAGTCAAAACACAGCCTCGTGCGAGTTATCAATTTGCACGAGTGAAAGGAATAGCTACTAATGTAAACATGCAACTGGGGGGGTTGGTATTTTCAACTAACAACTACAAGCATGAAATAAACAAACAAGTAAACTATTTAAACTAGGCTCTTGGGTTGGCAACATGGTAGTTCTAATGCTTCAATCCTCGATTCATTCACATATGGACAAATAAAAGACCTATCAGTGTGTTCACAACATGTGGTGTGACTGATGGCATACATTTTCCCATCCCTGTCACAGTGGGTGTACTTGCAATCCTTCATCGACACTGCCATCGTAATTAGAGGAGCATAAAAAGGTTCAAACATTATTGTGGTTCTATTTCTCCCCCGTGCTATTACGTTCCGGGCTTCCACCACAAATGCGCCAATCCCCAGTGGTCCTCTATACGCGAGGCCTTAGGTTCATAGGCACATTATTTGTGATACTAGGGTTTCAACACAACACCTAGCTTGCTACCATCAACTATCTCTACATGTAACCTATCAGAAAATGGTTAAGTAATCAACTAAGACTGGTGCGGTGGTATACGGATTAGGGTTACCTCGTCTCCCGTGCACACACTCATGCAGACTCGTTCCCTTCTACCCATTCAAACATCCAGGTTTCTCTTCCCAAGGGGGCATCAATAAGTGCACCATACATGAGCATAGCCCAAAATGTGTGCTCATATGTGGTGTAGTGTTCATGCATTTGTCACATTCAAGAACAATCACAATAATATCATAAATACAAAGATAGGTGGAATTTAAGGAATCTCATAAAACATCAAAAGCTACACACGTGCCAAATATGTTCCAAGCTTAGCTAACTACTCTAAAAAATATAGATCCATGAAAAATATGGAATCAAATTCCATGGATCTAAAAAATAAGAAGAAAAGAAAGAGACAAGAGAAAGAGAAGAAAGAAGGAGAATAAGAACTTGCATCTTCCTTCTCTCTAAACTAGAGAGAGAAACTAATCTACATTATGATTAGATCTATTCTACTTAGGGTTTAGTATATGACTAAGTCTCCTATATATATTAGTAGGAGATTGGGCCTAAGATAGGCCCAAAATAGGTCAAATATAGAAAAACCCTAGTCAGTCTTTCCCTCTAGCCGCTGAACCTTTCTTGAATAAACATCTCAAATCCATAAACCTTATGGATCCTAATTATAGTGCGTCGGTTAGATCTTGGAAAGACGAAAATTTTGATATATGGTAGAGGGAAACCAGATGAAAATTGAGAGAGTTATGACCAAAATGGTCAGCCGCCAAGGTGTCACGGAGCGGCACGGATGCCACGGTCCGTGGACATTCAAGCACGGACCACCAGATCGGGCATGGTCCCTGAACATTCATAGCCGAAGCATGCCACAGTCCATAAAGCTGGGCTCGTGCGACTGTCCATGAAGGTTTTCATAGACCGCGAGCAACACTAAGGTTTTTGCTCAGAGGTCTTCACGGACCAGCCTCCTTTTCACGGACTGCGAGCAACACCACAGTTTCCACTCAGAAGTTTTCATGGCCCGACCTACTTTTCCTGGACCGAAAGTAGCATGGGTGTTTGCTTAGAACTCTTGTCACATTCCAGGGTAACCATGGGCATCTTCACGGGCTGCTGATCTTCGTGTAGTGTGGGCTGTCACGGGCCGCTGGTCCTTCGTCGGCTAAACTTCGTTTGCTTGCCACGGGTGAACCGTTAGCCCAAATTGGGAGTTCTAGTAGTCTATTTTGTAGTACTGAAGAAGACAAATCCAAAGAAACCAGCCGTGAAAGCTAATTCTTCCCAGATCATTCTCAGACTAAGGCAAGACTCCTCGCACCACGGTTCACTATTTCCACCTTTTGCCGTCTCGAACTTTGAAGCCGCCTATCCTTGGCTTCAATCTTCTTCTACCATGCATTGATGCTCGTGGCCTTTCATCTACTACCATTCAATGCAAATTACCTTTAAATCTTCTCGTTAAAAGAAAATGGCCTTTGCACGCAAGAATGTAATGTAACATATAGCATTCATGGGTGACCTACTAAAGGTACTTATAATTAAGACTAATGAGCCTGTGAACACAATATGTCAATAATTACTAACTAAATGTACAAAACGTGGGATTTAGAATAGAAACCTGAACATGGTTTCCTAAGCACCTTGTCATGTAAACTCAACAAATGTTGTCAAACTGCCAACCAAAAGTAAATAAAAACTACGTCAAATGCATTGGTTAAAGCATGCATAATGGTGCAGATCATTAAATAATCTAAATGTAAACATTCATGTTATTTTTTCTTCCAAATTTGGCTTTGCTTTCGCTCATGTGTTTTCCTTATCTGCTTCATCTCTCCTCCACTTTTTGATTGTTTGGTTGAAGAGCTGAAAGAAGTGACTGAGTGTAGTTGTTTTGTTTACACTAAATCATAGGGCGTGGTTGGTACTTTCATTTCAGAGAAGATATCTTTGCTGAATGTTGTGTTCCATTTCTCACGAATACAGTATAGCCGTTGAAACCATGTGTTATTTTCCAGCTTGTAGTTGGCAATCATTAAGTTCCATTTCTCTTCAAATTTAGTTGGATATGCACATTCTTTCATACAATAGTCTAGAGTATTTTTTAAACAATTCATCTTTCTTCAATTTCCATAATGTTGGATTACATTTTGTTTTATGTGCCATAAGCACAACATGTGCTTTGTGTACTTGAAGACCAGAAGGTTTTACCCAAAAATTAAAGTTTATTAATAGATGAATTTTCAAGTAACTAATTTGTCATATAAGATAAGTTATACATACTTTAAGATAATGAGTGCAATTTATAATATTCCCTACTTAGTTTTTAGATCTGTAAGTAACAAATTTCTGTTGTTGCAACATTTTCAGGAGACCTGTGTTTTAAAGTAACTAGTAACGCTTATAAGCTATTTGATATATATTGTAAGGTAACAACTACAGTTTCTAACAGACCATATTCAGTGTTTAGATCTTTAGGTAACAAATTTTCATAAGTTATAACATACATCTTTATTGCTTTTCTCTTTGCAGGATCTTGATATGTGAATATTGTGACAGGTTCCTTCTCTTCCATTGACTTCTTGAAAGTGTTAAGAAGCCAGAAAAAAGTATCAGCCAACTCATCTTCAATAAAAGCACAAGAAGACATTGTTATGTTCCAGTGATTGTTGATTCCAACTATTGGCGCACAAATCAAGTTATACTTTTTTGTTCTGTATGTAATGTTAAATATGGTGACATTCTCATAAAATTTGTAGTCCTCAAACATCATTGAATCTCTCCTAAACATTGTTGATAGTCTTGTCTCATCATCAAATTTTACTTTGAAGAAGAAATCTTTGTCCTTGTCATTTATTTCCAAGAGTGTATCAACAACATTCTTAGCATCTCCACTTTCATTTTCTTTCATTCAAAGTCGACTCACAAAGTTGAGGTGGTCTTTCATTCCATGCCCTAGATTTTCTTATCCACGAGATTAAAAGGTTATGTATTTGTATCCTACAGTGGGTCTTAACACATGCTTGTTCCATTGATGTAATGACCTTTCCTTTATCTTCTGTAATCCTCTGTTCACTCCTACTGATATACTGTCAAGCTTTTCTTGTTAACTCATGGTTCTATTCCATGATGTGGTGAACAACCATGTAATAATCTTGCTCTAGCTTTACTTTAATTTAGCTAAGCATCCATTTTTTGTAATCAGATCCTTTCTTTTCCTCTTCTTCTTTTTGAACCATAACATTCATTAGCCATACAAGGAACAAGGTTGATAATGCAGGGTTTTAATCGTTTTGGTTGACCTCCACAAAAGCACTTGTAGGGTGACCTGACTCCACTCAGGGCCGTTAAAATTGAGTTGTACTAATCCGAGCTAAGGCATTCCTAACAAACGGGATTGGATGAATGGGATGTCAAATTTAAAATTTATAATTCTGCACCCAACTCACTACTAAGCTACCTATGGGGTAGTTAGTGGAAAGACCAAGTTTGTCCACAGAGATGCTAGAGTCTAATAGCTAATTAAACACAACCACGTACAGGTTGTCAATCTGTTAGTAAGCTAGGAATAGCTACTATAAAAAATGGGGTTTTTTTTGGGTTTTTCAACTAACAACTACAAACATAAAAGCTAAAACAAACTATATAGACAGACACTTGGGGAATATTTGTGTAACATGGTTGATTAAATGTTCTGATCCTCAATTCCATCATATATAAAACATCAAAAACATAATCTAGTGCTCATAACACATGGTGTAGTCGATGGTCTTCACTTCCCCATACCTTTCATGTAGGGTGCTCTTGTAATATTTCATCGGCACTGCCACCATAATTTGGGGAGTACGACGATGGCCCTACCGTTGCGTAGATCTATTTCTCCTCCGTACGATTATGTCTCAGGCACTACACCACAAATGCTCTACCCTAGGCCTAAAGAAGCAAAGGGAAATATGCATCTTATTGATGACACTAGGGTTGTTAAACCCTAGTTTTACTACTGAATGTTATCTCTACCCGTAACCCTTTGGTCCAAATCACCACCTAAAACTGTGTGCCATCATCATAGCGATAAAACTCAGAAAAGAACTATGTGCACACACCCATGTGGACCCGGACCCTGCTACCCATATCACATACATGTTTCTCTTCCCTAGGGGTATCAATATGTGCACCAACATGAATGTAAGTTAGAGTGTGTGCTAATGGAGTGTATCATTCATGCAATTATAACAATTCAAGAATAAGCCAACATAATATCAAAAACACGTAGAATAAGGAAGATCTAATGAATCTCACAAAATATAAAATCGACACATGATTAAAAATATTATTTCCAAGGTATAGAACTAATCTCTAAACATGGAATTCAAGTATTTCATTCAATTTCACATTTTTGGGCAAAAGCAAAATAAAGAAAAGAAAAAGAAAGAACCTAGAGAGAAGAGGGAGTGTTTTCTCTCTCTAAGCTACTCTTGAAACCCAAAATATGATCTAAGATATAAACCCTAGCATACTAAATTCTATATATATAGTAGTAGGGGATTGAGCCTAAAATTGGCCAAAATCCCTAGCAGCCGCCACTGACACGAGGTGCAGGGATTGGCACAACCCGTGCTACCGACGTGGCCTTGCACCGACATGGCCCATTGATCTTGGTAAGGGCTATGGACTAGTGCCAGTGCGGGGCCCCGGTCTTAGAACGGCCACGCTGGCGCGATCCGTGTCAACTGGCACAAGCCGTCATCTAGAGCTCTATTTTTGCACTTCTAATCCGTACCCCATTTTGTTTGGTGCGGGCTGTCAACCAGATTTTCATTTTTCATAATTTCTTGGCATGGGCCTGGGAGGTCATCGACGTACCTCTCAAAGTTAAATTTACAAGCCTTAAATGCTTACTAACTACAACTAAGTAGATAGTGGCGAATTGGGGTCGTCCACGAAGAAGAGTGATTTTCTTAAGTATTTAAACATATAAGGTTGATATTAGGCTAGAAGTTGATTTATATATATATATATATATTCTATAACTAAAAGAGCGATTTCTTTTTTTTGGAACAGGTTTTGGTACAGTGACCCGTGCCTTCGCCTTCAGCCTCTGTACCTCCTGCCTACTCCATCCTCCTGCTTCCTTTATATTCACGATTCTCCCAAATGGCTACTGCAGGTAGAAAACAAGTCATCGGTGTCTGGTTTCCATTGTGTTCAATCCTCTCTGGTGGGATTAAAACTCGAAAGGGCTCCTAGGAAAAATGAGAGAAAGAGAGAAAAAAGGAAAATGCTATGATTTCAGTCATTTGCCGGTGTTGGAGTCATAAGGTTGCGGTTGTTATATGGATGGATCGGGTAGCTCAACATCTTGAGACCTCTTGGGATTGGGTAACTTAGCAGGTTGAAAAACAAAGTATAGTTATGAAATTCTTAATTCTTTTATACTTCATTTTGGTTGATATATTGGCATTGGGGGAAGTATGTGATGTAACCTCTTATATGGTTTTAACTTCATTTTGTGTTATTGGGCTTTGGGATTATCCATTCGGGACTTTGAAACATTTTTATAGGCAGTGAATTGATAAGTGGTAGGTTTGGTTAGATTTAGGAATTGAGGAGCTGTGTGTGAAAAATTCTCATTTGAGCTTTGATTTTGGGATTTACGATACTGACAGTTTTTGGGAGGTTTTGATTGGGGGAATATTAGTTTAGAATGTGGACATATGAATTCCTTTGTGTACTTGAATCTTTTCTTACTCGAAGGCGAGTAAGGTTTAAGTGCGGGGAGGTTTGATGTGCCCATTTTATATGGTTCTATTAGGAGTTTTAGGATTCACTTTTGTGCTCTAGATGGCATTTTTTCTTAAATTTCTCTAAAGATATTTTAAAATGACTTTTACGCTTTTGTTAATTTTCTAAAGGATTTTATGTGACCAGGCAATTTGTTTGAAGACTTTGAAGAATAGCTTTGAAGATTTGAAGACTTGCATTTGTGCTTTTGAAGACTTGAAGAATTAAAGACTAAGTGAAGTGAAGAGGAGGACTTGAAACAAAAAGAAGAAAGAAATCAAGATGCTGAAACTTGGCTCGGTAGTGACTTGCGATGGATTGTTTGCGAGTCGCGATGGACGGGTGGCCAGAACATTTCTTACTTTTTTGTACTATAAATACTGAATCTTATCCTCTTCCCTTACACCTCTTCTTCTTCTGCAATTTTTTGGGTTCAAAACCCTAGTTTTTCCTTTATTTCTTTTCTTAGTTTTTGTAGGTTAATCATGTCTTTTAATTAACTAGGTTAGTTTAATCTTGGGAGCAATTGATTGAGACTTCCTTGCTAATGTCTTGAGAATCATATCTATCAATTTATTTCTTTTATTACTGTGCATTTATTGAACTTTGAATGTGAATTGTTAATGACATTAATGTTGCTGAAAGTTTGAGTATATGAATTGCTTGTATGATTACTTTTTGGGTTGGGAGAAAGTAGCTAATTCTCCCCTCTTTCAATATGAAATCCAAGAGCATGAGTTAGAGCTTCTAAATGATGTTGATGTGTTGATAATTGCTAGATGAATGTGATAATGTCGAACTCTTTGTCATGTTTGTTTACTGTAGCAAATAGAAGAGGTCTATGAGCATTGAACATTCATGACTAATCTTATGTAAATGCATGAATTGGTTAAATGCTTAGACACGGTGTAGTGTTTATAAGTGTTGCCAAGCTTGTTGATTCTTCGTGCTCAATGCCATCAATGGGATACTTTTAGTCGTGTTTCAACTAAGGGAGCAATTGATGAGGTTTGACAAGAGATGTTGAATTCACTCTTGCAAACTACTTTCTAAGAAGGATAGAAGATTTATCTTCACAACAAGTAGTGGAAGTAGTGAATAGATTGTTACTCATTCTTGAAGCCTTTTTTATTTAGTGTTCATGTGTTCTTAATGCTATGTTTTACTTCATTTATTCCATGGGTTTTTTGAGAATATGAAGTGTTTGTATGATTGAAGTGTTAGGTTGTTAGGAAAGTGACAAATTCCTTAGCTCTTTGGCATGAAAATCCAAGAACATGAACTTAGAATTTCTCATGCATAATGTGTTGTGATTCTTTCTTGGTAAGTATGTTAATGTGGATTGTTTTCATATTTATCTTATAGATACAATGAAAGGTTGAACCTTGAATGTGTTTTGTTGTAGGTTTAGCCTAATAAAGGTTATATTTGGTTAAATGGCTATGTCTTTAGTAGAAGGCTTGTTGTTATCAAATCTATGGTCCTTCGTGTGAAATTCCATTGATGAAATACCTCTATGTGTGGTTTTCCTAGAGTGATGTCAATGAGGTTTGGAAATGGTCATTGTTTGTCTTTGCAAATTACTATTAAGAAGGAATGAATGTTGATCTTTGAATGGGAAGTGCTAATATTCCCCATAGGTAACAAATGTGATAGAATGAGTGAATGGTTCAATGATCTACATTTGGTTTGGAAGTGGATGTAAATTGCCCCAAAGGCTTTGTCTTTTGTAGTTTTTACCCCCTTTTTCTTAGTTGTTCCATGATTAACATAGTTACTTGACTTTGTTGGTTAGCTTTTCTTTTAATTTCATAACTTAGGAAAACCAACCAACCAACCCCCCCCCCCTTTTTACTTGCTTTTATATATCCATATATATATATATATATTTTTTTTTTAATTCTAGCATAATATCAACCTTATATGTTTAAACGATTAAGAAAATCCCTCTTCTTCGTGGACGACCCCAATTTGCCACTATCTACTTAAGTGTAGTTAGTAAGCATTTAGGGCTAAAAGAAATATAACTTTGAGAGGTACGGCAATGACCTCCCACCTGTAAATTGTGATACCGCCAATTCAAGGTACAGAAAGGATTTGCCGGTACGCGGTCGTTCCTATGTTTCAATTGACTCCTCCTCTCTAATTTCTACAAAAACTTCTTCAAACTAATCGACCGATAGTAGCCTAATTCTATGAATTTCCAAGTGGGTTATAATTTCTATCAATTTTCACCTTCACTATTTTTTTTTGGAACCTTCAGAACTATTGTTCAAGAACAAAGAAATTATATGCATAATTGGTGGTGATTTATTATGCTAGGGTTTATGATACTTTAATTTACCGATCAACTTTGAGGTGTTGGAGCGTCTAGTTGTGAGGTCCCCAAGGTTGAAGAACCTTAAATTGAACCGATATGTGTCCATTCGGCAGCTGTATCGACTGATGGTTCAAACTCCACAACTCAAATTAGGTAGCTATTTATGCACAGTAGATGTTTGATTGAATGCCTAAAATAATTTTTGTGCTTTCATGTGTGTTAATTCCACCTAGATTAAAGATACATGTTCAGGGTGATTTGGATTGGTAAATGGTAACTGGAGATTGATTAATATAATTTGCTGATGGGTTTTGATTTGTTGGTCTCGCAATTCATTATATTAGAACTTCACTTAATGGCACTCAGTTGGATTCTATCTGCAACAGGTCACTCACTTTAAGTTCACTCTCGGCCAAGGTCTGTTCTTCATGCCCGTTCTATGTTCTAAACATCTATGCTTGCATACTAATTATGATTAATATTTGATCAGTGAATGCATTTTATCTTTGCGCATGTAGGTCAAATTGTCTGTTCTGTAGGTTAGGGTGAACAATATTGATGGCAATATGAGAATGGATTGTTCATTTATATGTCAATGAAATTTCCCTGATAGATTTGTACAATTTACTACTAATAACTTAAAATAATAATGGAGTTAAGTACAAAAGAACTAGGACTAATCATTAGTGTAAATATCTGGAGAAAATGTTTGTTGAACAACTAGAGCTTTTTACAAACCTTAAACATCCTTTTCCCGTTGTTAGGTTGGACTTAGAGATGCAACTAAAGAAGAAGTGTAAGTTGCTTTCTGTTTTTCGTTCCTCAGAAGCAGGATGATGCTTTGCAATTTATGAGATTTTTACATCCTGACCTCAGCGTTGGTAATGAGCTTTCTTACTGTATCTTTCACTGGTGTTGTATCAGGTTTCATTTATTAGCCTTTCAAAATATTTACTAACTTTTTTTTTCTACGTATAACTTCTGGAGAGTTAATATGCCTCTGATTGCTATATATATATGCCTGAAAGTCCTGCAAGAAGGTTTTAAAATGTTTATGCATAGGTGGTGTTCCCATTTTATATGGTTATATTAGGACTTTTAGGATTCACTTTTGTACACTTTTGTACTCTAGATGTGGCATTTTGCCTTGAAATTCTCTAAGAAGAGTTAAAACTGACTCTTACGCTTTTATTACTTCTGTAGAGGATTTTTCGTGACAAGACAATTTGTTTGAAGACTTTGAAGACTTTAAATAATACCTTTGAAGATTTAAGATTTGAAGACTTGTATTTGAGCTTTTGAAGACTTGAAGAATTGAAGATAAGTGAAGTGAAGAGGAGGACATGAAACAAAAAGAAGCAAGAAATCAAGATGCTAAAACTGGGCTCAGTCGCGAATCGTGATAGATTGGTCGCGAGTCATGGTGGCTAGAATCTTTCTTACTTTTTTGTACTATAAATACTGAATCCTATCCTCTTCTCTTCATTCTCTTCTTCTTCCTGCAATTTTCTGGGTTCAAAACCCTAGCTTTCCTTTCTTTGTTTTCTTTGTTTTTTAGGTTAATCATGTCTTTTCATTATCTAGGTTAGTTTAATATTGGGAGAAGTTGATTGAAGCTTCCATATCTATGTAGTAAGAACCTCTATTTCACTCTATCTTGAAGCATTTGTTATTTGGCATTCATGTGTTTTAATGTGATGTTTTACTTCATTTATATCATGGGTTGTTTGAGAATAGGAAGTGTTTGTATGATTTAAATGTTAGGGTGTTAGGAAAGTTGCAAATTTCTTAACTCATTTGGTATGAAAATCCAAGAATATGGACTTAGAACTTCAAGTGTATAATGTGTTATAATTCTTCTAGATAAGTATGTTAATGTGGATTGTTCTCATATTTATCCTATAGATGCAATGAAAGGTTGAATCTTGAATGTGGTTTGTTCTAGGTTTAGCCTAATGAATGCTATGTTTAGTTAAATGGCTATGTCTTTGGTAGAAGGCTTGTTGTTATCAAATCTATGGTTCTTCATGTATAATATCGTTAATGAAATACCTTTATGGTGTGGTTTGCCTAAAGTGATTATCATCGAGGTTTGCAAATGGTCGTTGTTTGTCTTTGCAAATTAATATTAAGAAGGAATGAATGTTGATCTTCGAATGAGAAGTTTTAGCATTCCCCATATGTAAAGAATGTGATAGAATGAGTGAATGATTCAATGATCTACATTAGGTTTGGAAGTGGATATTAATTGCCCCCATGCTTTATCTGTTTGTAGTTTTGAACCTCTTTTCTTAGTTTGTTTGATGATTAGCATAGTTACTTGACTTTGCTAGTTATCTTGTCTTTTAATTTCATAACTTAGGACCACAACCAACCAACCCCCTCCCCCCATTTACATGATATATATATATATATCTACATCTAGCATAATATCAACCTTATTTATTTAAACACTTAAGAAAATCCCTCTTCTCCGTGGACAATCCCGATTTGCCACTATCTACTCAGTTGTGGTTAGTAAGCATTTAGGGATTATATATTTAATTTTGAGAGGTACGACGACTACCTCCCAAATTTTGCTCCATATCCTAAACTAATATTCCCTCAATCAAAACCTCACCAAAACTCTCAATATCGTAAATCCCAAGATCAAAGCTCAAATGAGAATTTTTCACACACACAACCCCAATTCCTAAATCAAACAAAACCTACCACTTATCAATTCGCTACGCATAAAACGTTTCAAAATCCTGAATTGATAATCCCAAAGTCCAATAACACAAAATGAAGTTAAAACCATATGAAAGGAACAAGCACATACTTCACTTCATACCAATATATCAACCAAAAGCCAATGACACAAAATAAAGCCAAAACCATATAAGTGGTTCAAACACACACTTCACCCAATGCCAATATATCAACCAAAACGAAGTATAAAAGAATTGAGAATTTCATAACCATGCTTCATTTTTTCAACCCGCTAAGTTACCCAATCCCAAGAGGTATCAAGATGTTGAGCTACCCGATCCATCCATATGACCACCGCAACCTTATGACTCCAACGCCGGCAAATGAGTGAAATCATAGCATTTTCCTTTTTTCTCTCTTTCTCTCATTTTGCCTAGGAGCCCTTTCAGGTTTTAATCCTAGTCACACATCATGTTTATTTGGCTCACATCTCACCTTTTTCTGCACATTTAGCCTTTCTTTTTCTGCCTAGGTCGCCCTTTTGGACTTTTATCCTAGTCGGGCCCCCAATATTGCCTAAGTTGCCCTCTCAGGTTTTCAACTTAGCGGGTTTTCTTTTTAATTTTTTTCTTTTTTTCATTTTCCTTTTTTTTCAAAATTTTCAATTTTTCAATTTTTTTTCTTCCTTTTTCTCTTGTTTTTTCAATCAAAAGTAGTAAAAAGCATTCCAAATCAAGCTAGCATGCATGTGAGTCCTCTAACCCCTCCCCGCACTAAAAACATTACATTGCTCTCAATGTAAAAATGTAAGGGAAGAAAAATAAAACTCAAGGTAAGAGGTAGAGTGACACCGGTTTCTCCGCATAGTCGTCGGTGATACGGTGTAATCCCATGTATTTGAATAGAATCGGTCCCAAAATTGGTTTCAGAGCCGGAAGGGGGAGAAAAAGTGTCGTAGAAAAACTTACCCCTTGAGCAAAACGTTGTCTCCTTGATGCCGTTTGATCAAGACTAACACCACATAGAACAACATCAAACTCACAAGTACATAAGGATTTGTAATACTAGGTTTAGCGTCAAAATTTAATAACCATAGTATTCTCAAAGAACAACCAATCCATCATGCAATCACCACTATGAGATTGTCCAATAAAATATCTAACATATATCGACACATATCCAAGAATCATTATAGAATATAGAAGTTACAGTCACAATGATGTCATCGGCATACTACAATCAACAAAGGTACTATAAAGATGCAAGAATCTTCATATGTCAATATATGTAAGATGGCGGAGAAATGAGTGGAGGTGTGGTAGTTCTTGGGAGTGTTTGGTGGAGAATAAGAAATGATTATGAAGTGTTTTAGCACAGTTGAAAATTTGGTTTCTCCATCGCGACTCGCGACCATACTGGCTGCGACTAGCGGTGCATTGTCACGACTCGTGACCAAGCCATCACGACTCGAGATATCTTGGTTATGTGAGCTCAATTCTTCCAGAAATTTTAAGATTTGGTCGCGACTTGCAACAGCCATGTCGTGACTCGCAATGGCCCTGTTGCAACTCGCAAAAAACAGGTGTTGGGAGTTCATTTTTGCTCCTCTATTTGTCGCGACTTGCAACGTATCTGTCGCGACTCACAATGACATGGTTTCCTAGCACTTAGAAAGAATTTATTTTTCCTTACCAACTTTCCAAGCTTTCTTCCCTCTCTCATAGATCTCATTCCTTCATCTCTTCCAATGCAACGCACTTCACTTTGCTATAAAATCACAGAAAAACACACCGTAAAAAGAACAAGACAAAATAACAAAAACTAAACAACAAAATCAAAATAAAGGCTAAATTTATTTACGTCATCAGCACAACGAAGCTTCATATATTTAAGGTTGTCAGCACGACCCTAATGTTATCCTTATGGTGAAGGCTTGAGCCCCTTCACCATGAGCATCTAAAAGTAGAGAGGTGGGGGTACAAAAATCTCAAGAGGAAAGTCTTGTTGAGGTGGAGATGGTTTAAAGGGGGTTGGGTGGTTAGGAGGCTTGGGGTAGTCTTTTGGCTCCTCTCTTATCTCCCTCAAAACTTCCGAAAATGGTGGAGTTGGTTCACTAGGTGGGGTTTGGGGTGACGATGCTAATGAATGTAGTACAATCACCTCTTTCTCCATTTTTTCATCCTCAACAACCAACTCCTCATCCCCTATATACTCAATCTCATTTCCCATGGTGACCTCACTCATCAAATCCTCGAGTTCAACTTGGGATGGTGTATTTTTTGAATCACGAGCTTCCATTTGGACCAATGCTTCTAATATAATCCTCACATGCCCCTCAATAGTCGAAGGTAATGGTAAATAGAAAAGGAACTGTGATCGTCTACGGGAATGGGCACGTTGGCCCATTCCCGTTAATACATGGGAACATAATAATATACAACCCCTAGTCTATGTACTATGACTAGGAGACCAAAATGCTCGCCCCATGGTGTTGACCGGGACCTATGGAAAACATCCGAGATAAAACAGAGGGGCATGAGAACAAACTCACTAGCCCCTGACTCCATGCAACCTCCATACAACCGGGAGTGGTAACTGGCTCTTGAACCGTGGTTTGTTCCCCACGGTGTAATCCCAACCATCGCTAAAGTGCAGCGACGATATCGAAAAAAAGAGAACAGAGGGGCATGAGAACAAACTCACTAGCCCCTCACTCCATGGAACCTCCATCCAACCGAGAGTGGTAACCGGCTCTTGACCCGTGGTTTGTTCCCCACAGTTGTAATCCCAACTATCGCTAAAGTGTGGCGATGGCCTTCGAAACCGAGAGTGGTCTCGGTCTTCCAGTGAATGAAGCAATGCATCCTCTCCGGGTGGAGCTGGTACACCGCTTCTACCATGTACACCCCTAAGATGAAGATAAATGGGTGTTATTGGCCTTCAGTAATGATCTCTGTGTGGGTGCCAAGGATTTTTCTTTGGGGATGGGAGCCAGTTGACCGTAGTTGGTGGTGCTCCCATTTGCTCCCCATAGATAGACCTCCTAATGATAAGAGACCGGGCATGACTTCTACCGCGCACACCCCGCGTAACGGTTTTGTAATTGTTCTCTCCATTTTTGGCAAATGGATAGCCCTATACCATTTTACACTTTTCAGTGCAGCGCAGGCAAACCGCGCAACCGTTAAATCCAAGTATCTCAGCTAGCAATGGGTTAATTAATTTGGCGTACGCTAATTAATTAATCCACTACCCAATTCAAGTAGTTGTGCAACCAAATGATGAAAGGTTACACCCCACTGGATAGAGAAAATGAGAACTCCCTCACCCGTGATCCACAATTTCAGCCCAAAAGGGAAGGCTGAAACTCTCCACATTTCCAAAAAAAAAATTTCCAGACCCACCTGCGTTGGTCAATTTCCAAACTGGGCCAATTTTCAAATCAGGTTTGAAACTGGGCCAATTTCCAAAAATCCATCAGGTTTGAAATTGGGCAAAAACCATCCAAATAATCATCCCTTAATGAGAATACTGCTCCCTCCATTCGCCTCCTTTATTCTTATGACTGATGATTCCTTATGAGTGTTCATGAGGCAGGGGGATAAGCTTGGTTGTTAGTATAAAAACACAGGGCAGGTTTGGCATAAGATCCAATTAACACAAGTAAACAAGGCTGGGCGTTATCCAGGATTTGAACACAAGCGTGGCTGGGGGTTATCGTGGTCTGGGCACTAGCAAGGCCGGGGGGAAAGTCCGGGTTCTGAACATAAGCTAGGACCGAATTTTCCCAGGTTCTAAATGCACACGAGGCCGGAAGGTGTCCGGGATCTGAACACACACAAGGATGGGTGTTTACCGGGGTCTGTACACAAGTGAGGCCGGCTGTTAGGCCGGGATTTGGACACAAGCAAGGCCGGAATTATCCCAGGTTCTAGACACAAGCATGGCCAGAAAGTGACCGGGGTTTGAACACTAGCAAGGCCGGGTGGATACCGGGGTTTGAACATGAGCTAGGCTGGTGGGATGCCCAAGTTTTGGACACAAGTTTACTCATATCAACAAGAACTCAGCCAAAAATCTGACACATATTTTTTATCCCTGCAACTCATCAGTATTCCTTCTATCTACCAAAAATAGCATTTTCTGCACACAAGTCCGCACATGGACAGATAGTTTCCCACACAAATAACACATATAGACCATGGAGGGAGTGAAATCATCACCAAATGGACACTAAATCCTCACAGAACAGAGTTCTGCCCTCACAAAATCCACCCTCAATTCCTCAGCAGATCCACAGCAAAATCCACCCTAATTCCCTTCCTTTCCATAGCAGGCCACGTAAATTATAGTTTTGTATAGTTTCCAAAAAAATAGACACGAAAACAGCATTTATGTACACATATTATGCAACCCACAGTACCCTACAAAATTCTGCAGAACATAGTACCCTACAAAATTGTGCTCCTTCTGAACACCGCACTTTGCTATCCACAAAATAGAATAAAAATCACATCATTATGCACGAGATGAAACCCAGAAGGTAGATTTTTACCACAGACAGAGTTTCGCTCCGCACACACGGATTCACAAATTCAACACACGGATTCTTTAGTCACAATAGGCCTACCAGCGAGAGGTGAGGACTTACTTGGGACAATGCTGAATCCATCGCTGTTGGCAGTAGAATTGTCTTCCTCTTGTATCCAGAATACTCCGCACTTCAAGACCGGTGGGCAGGTCTTCTTCCCAGAGGACCCATGGTGAAGCTATGGGTCATCAAAATCGCAGTCCGAGAAGTTGAAGATACGAACTTCAAGGACCGCAAACCCGGTCTTCCTCCAGAATTGAGCTTCAAGATGGAGAAGCGATTCTTCCTCCAAGAAAACCCATAATCGAGGTACGGGTTTTCATAATCCAAGACCAAAATCCAGCTTTTCCCCAAAATTACGAGCTACGGGTTTCAAAGGAACTTTGAGAAACCTAGATCCAGTTTTCGCGACTTCAGAGAATGGTGAAATAGTTTGAGTTGGAAACCTTTTTATACCTTAAAATATTCCCAGCAAGGAGCCCAACGTTATTGTCGGACTCCTCGCCAGAGAAAAAGAGCTGCGGAAGAGAAACTGGCAAAAATTGGACACTATGAACAGTGTTAGGGTTGCGCCCTATTTTTGCCTCAGAGCTCTCTTCAGCTTGCATGCCCCTCAATAGTCTCGACACTAGAGGAGAGTCGAGTGTCTGGTTCTTCACTAGTAAATTTGTTCAAGTTAGCTATTGCATTCATGACTTTCTCACGTGTCAAACTTGAATTTCCTTGTTGGGCTTGGTTTTGGGGTATGGCATAAGATGGTGATGGCCAACTATTTTACTCGTATTGTTGGTTTTCCGGCTCATTCTCATACCACCAATCCGGATCACCACTCCACTCTGGATTGTAAGAATTGTGGTATGGATACCATTCTTGAGCTTCTTGCCTTTGAAAACAACATATCCTACCTCTTGGTAGCACTCTTTATAATACCATTGGTTTTGGAAACTAAGGGTTCTTTCCCCCTGATAGTACTCCTCCCTCAACAAATAGCAAGACTCGGTAGGATGGTCGGAATGACACATTTTATAAAACCTTGCTTGTTGAGCCTCTCTTCTCATCATGAGTCCCCTTAAGGTGAGATGCTCCATTTTTTAAAAAAAATTCAAAAGTCTGAAATCACATTGCAAGGATTCTCGATAAAAATTTACCAAGAACTCAAACAATACCTACTTCGAACAAAAACAACCACCAAGGAGTGGAAAATAAAAACAACTAGCAAATATGCAACCAAATATACCTAAACACTTAAAAATAAATGTATCTTCCCTAGAAACGGTGCCAAAATTTGGGAGGTCATCGTCGTACCTCTCAAAGTTAAATTTATAAGCCCTAAATGCTTACTAACTACAACTAAGTAGATAGTGGCAAATTGGGGTCGTCCACGAAGAAAAGGGATTTCCTTAAGCATTTAAACATACATGGTTGATATATATATATATATACATACATATAAGAAAGTAAATGGGGGAGGGGTTGGTTGTGGTCCTAAGTTATGAAATTAAAAGATAAGTAACTAGCAAAGTTAAGTAACTATGCTAATCATCAAACAAACTAAGAAAAGGGGTTTAAAACTACAAAATGATAAAGCCTTGAGGGAAATTAATATCCACTTCCAAACCTAATGTAGATCATTGAACCATTTACTCATTCTATCACATTCATTACCCATGGGGAATGCTAAAACTTCCCATTCAAAGATCAACATTCATTCCTTCATAATATTAATTTGCAAAGACAAACAACGACCATTTGCAAACCTCGTTGATAATCACATTAGGAAAACCACACCATAAAGGTATTTCATCAACATCATGACACACAAAGAACCATAGATTTGATAACAACAAGCCTTCTACAAAAGACGTGGCCATTTAACCAAATATAGCATTCATTAGGCTAAACCTAGAACAAATCACATTCAAGATTCAACGTTTCATTGCATCTATAGGATAAATATGAGAACAATTCACATTAACATACTTATCTAGCAAGAATTACAACACATTATACACTAGAAGTTCTAAGTCCATGTTCTTGGATTTTCATACCAAATGAGTTAAGAAATTTGCAACTTTCCCAATACCCTAATATTTCAATCATACGAACACTTCCTATTCTCAAACAACCCATGATATAAATGAAGTAAAAATCACATTAAAACACATCAATGCCAAATAACAAATGCTTCATGATAGAGTGAAATCAAGGTTCTTACTACATATATATATATATATATATATATATATATATATAGAAGTTTCAATCAATTGCTCACAAGATTAAACTAACCTAGATAATGAAAAGACTTGATTAACCTACAAAAAATAAGAAAATAAAGAAAGGAAAACTAGTGTTTTGAACCTAGAAAATCACAGGGATAAGTAGATAATGAAGAGAAGAGGATAGGATTCAGTATTTATAGTACAAAAAAGTAGGAAAGTTTCTGGCCACCCGTCCGTCGTGACTCGCGACCAATCCATCATGAGTCGTGACCGAGCCCAGTTTCAGCATCTCGATTACTTTCTTTTTTTTGTTTCAAGTCCTCCTCTTCACTTCACTTATCTTCAATTCTTCAAGTCCTCAAAAGCTTAAATACAAGTCATCAAGTCTTTAAATCTTCAAAGATATTCTTTAAAGTCTTCGAAGTTTTCAAACAAATTGCCTTGTCACACAAAATCCTCTAGAGAAGTAATAAAAGCGTAAAAGTTGGTTTTAACTCTTCTTAGAGAATTTCAAGGAAAAAAGCCACATATGGAGCACAAAAGTGTACAAAAGTGAATCCTAAAAGTCCTAATATAACTATATAAAATGGACACATCAATAGGATCTATCAATCGTTTTACTTGTAAAATTTCAACTTATTAGGTCTATATGATTAATAGAGTTAGATATCAAGATTTGTGAGTTAAATTCCACTATATTCAGCAAAATCTACTAATTTAACCATTTCTTGAAATGGATTTTGAACTGAATGTTGTTTGTTTCCAAGTGGAAATTGTTGGATTCTTTGCAGGTGAAGCCTAACTTCTTTCTTAGTTCATATTGTTCAAACTAGAAAGTAGATAAATATGCTAATTAAAGTTCATTTTTAATTATCTTATATGTATTCGCCTCATTGGATATTTGCTTAGTTGTTTTCTTTCAACACTCTTTCAACAATTGGAAGAAAGAGGCTTGCATTCTATGGCCATATTCTTTCAATTTTACTTGGGCTGGATCCTTCAAGCACAAGAGGCAAAGGGGGTTTATCATGCTCTAAAGACATCATGTGTAATCTGAAGTCCCTGAAGATTTGGACCATTGGGATGGAGGTTTACCTACTTATTCATCATAGTTTTAATTGATTTTAACATCTCTAACTTTTCAATGGCCTGAAAATTCATAACATCATATCATAAACAAGTTTTGAAGTGTTGGAAACAGTTCCACTAGAATTTCCCAAGTCTTATGGAAACTCACTTTACATCTACATTTTTCATGATCTGAATTAGGATAATTTATTTTTTGTTGCTCACTCTATGTGCATGCTAACGGTTATAGTATTGTTCAAATGTTTTCTTTGATAATTTCTCTTGATTTATGAATCTGAAAAGACCAAGTTCATAAATATATGAAAATTTAGTAGGGTTTTCCCAAGGAAGCGGAAAAGAGGAAATTGTATAGGAACAAGGCAGAGACCACAGGGCAAATGGGCGGCTGAAATTTGTGATTCAAGTAAAAATGAAAGTGTTTGGCTAGAAACATTTGATCTGAGGCTGCCACTGCTACTTATAATGAAGCAGCCTTGACATTTAGAGACTCTAGAGAAAAGCTCAGTGTTCCCAAAAGGGTGAACACCAGTTATAGCACATCACAGCTAGAATTCCTTGCTGTTTATGATGAATCATTTCAACAGGGGCTTACCATTCCTTGTTTATGCTTAACATGTAAGTGAATCATATTTAAGGTTTACAACACAAATTGTTATGGCACAAGAAAGTTACAGAACTGTAATGGCACATTAATGTTGTGCACATGTGTATATGACCTACTCCTTAAGAGCTGTACAACTTTGGTACACCGGACTTCATGACAAAGCTAGACAGTTCCCATGTAACCATTACACTCACTACATGACATTCTCTACTAGCACTGGTCTATATCATGAAAAGTCAATGTCCTTGCGTTGAATTCCTTTTATTCTTGTAAGATGCGGTCATTCTTGGTTCAAGGCATGTCCTTGTTTGCGCGAAGGGTTTTCAATCGTTCAGTTCCATTTCTCGGTAGACGGGGAGGTGATATGTTGTTCACTTCTTGTTATTAGAGAATAGCACCCATTGTGGATTTGTTATAATCAGAAAGCTTATGGGTAGTTTTTCGTGTTATTGACTCAGTACTCTGATCATAACAGCCTAGCTTAGTAAATACGCATTCGTTAGCTTTGTTGAACCATTTTGTCTAGAATTTTTGACACAATGCATTATGTTTATTGAAAGTTTTTCTTGTTTTTGAGGAATGTATACTCTTCCTTCCCTAACTATTTGTTTACCTATTTGGAACTTCTAGGCTTAACTCGCAGCACACCTGGACCAAGTGCAGATTTCCTGGGTGTTAGCTTTTATTGCTTGGTATTAGATAACTATGTTAGTCTGGGTTAGTACTGCACAAAGTCCAGATAACCATACTAGTAAATATATAAAAGTAAGTAAAAAGGGGGGTTTTGGTTGGTTTTGGTCCTAAGTTATGATATTTAAAAGACAAGATAACTAGCAAAGTCAAGTAACTCTTCTAATCATCAAACAAACTAAGAAAATGAGTTTAAAACTACAAAAGACAAAGCCTTGGGGGCAATTGATATCCACTTCCAAACCTCATGTAGATCATTGAACCATTCACTCATTCTATAACATTTGTTACCTATGGGGAATGCTATCACTTCCCAATTAAAGATCAACATTCATTTATTCTTAAGAGTAATTCACAAGGACAAACAACGACCATTTGCAAACCTCGTTGATAATCACTTTAGGAAAATCACACCATAAAGGTATTTCATCAAGGACATTATACACGAAGAACCATAGATTTGATAACAACAAGCCTTCTACCAAAGGCATAGCCATTTAACCAAACATAGCATTCATTAGGCTAAACCTAGAACAAACCACATTCAAGGTTCAACCTTTCTTTGCATCTATAGGATAAAGACTAAATTTTATTTTGGTCCCAACATATGATGCAATACCATCTTTTGGTCCCCAAGGCCAATACCATATTTGTTCAGCAACTAACAAATACAAAATGATTTGTTTAGTCCCAAGGGTGGTTTTCAAGGTGGTTTTCAGGTATTTTGGGGACCAAAAGATGGTATAAGATCATATGTTAGGGACCATAAAACAATTTAGTCTACTGAAAACCACCTTGAAAACCACCTTGGGGACCAAACAAATTATTTTGAATTTGTTGGGTACTGAAAGGAAGCGGTATTGGTCTCGGGGACCAAAAGATGGTATACATTCATATGTTAGGTACCACAAAAACAATTTAGTCTAGGATAAATATGAGAAAAATTCACATTAACATACTTATCTAGCAAAAATCACAACACATTATACACTAGAAGTTCTAAGTACATGTTCTTGGATTTTCATGTCAAATGAGTTAAGAAATTAGCAACTTTCCTAACACCTTAACACTTCAATCATACAAACACTTCCTATTCTCAAACAGCCCATGATAAATGAAGTAAAACATCACATTACAAATGCATGAATGCTATATAACAAAAGCATCCAAAAATAGTGAAATAGAGGTTCTTACTACATAGGTTTGGAAGCTTCAATCAATTGCTCCCAAGTACACAATAAAGCTAGATAATCCAAACCCATAACATAGAACATAAATCTGCAAAGAAAGAAGAAGAAAATAAAAAGGGGGGGCTAGGGTTTTGGAGCCCCAAAGTTGGGCTCAGATAATGGGGATAAAATTGGGGGGGCTATTTATAGCCCAGGTGGGTAAAAAAGAAGTCAAATGGTGCAGCAGAGAGCGCGGGCCACATCAGGCACGTTGACTACACTCCGTGGTGCGAAATGGCTGGGCGCTGACACGAGGCAGCTATGTTGGTAGTGTGTAACGTTGGCCACTAACGTGGGACTCTTGGGCGCTGTTGTGCACGATCAAGTGCTGGGTGTGCATTTCTTATCTAAGAGGCCGTGCCACAGTTTATTTCTCTCGAGCGGGAGTGCGGTTAATGGTATAGCCCGCACACTATGGTTTTCTTCACCCGGCTGGTCGGCTGGCTAGTATTCTCTTTGTTTCGGGCAAATTGTTGCTCTAATTTTGGAGTTCTTTTAGTCTATTTTACAGTGCTCAAGAAGACAAATCCAATGGGACCACCCTTGTTGGATGATTCTGCTCGGATTATTTTAAGAACTTTTTCCAAACTTCTGGGTGACAATTTATCCACTTCTTTGCCTTTCTTCTTTGACCCTTCTATCGTCTACCACATTCTGGCACGTGGCCTTCACTAAACTACTCCAAAGGGCTCGCGAGCAATCTACAAATTAATCTCACAAAATGGAATCTAGATGCTCGTAAGGACCAAAAATCCATTAGACTAAACACAGGTTACAAAATGAATGATTTAGATATGCAAACCGAATATGATCATATAAACCCCTGATGATGTAAACCTAGCTAAATCTAGCAATCTTAAAACAAAAAATGTCAAAAAAGATGTTAAATGCTCCAAAAAATACATGCATTTGATGTCTTATTAGGGTTGCACTATTCTTCACACCCCCCAGGCTGGTCTTGACATTTGTGACTTGAAACGATGCAGGCCATGTAAGACGGAATGGTCCGCACCCATACTTAGCCAAATTTGGAGTGAAAAGGAGAACACGGTCAGCCGAGCTTGGCACGACCAGTGCTAGTATTTGGCATGGCCTGTGTTGCTTGGCACGACTTGTGCCAAAGGCCCCTGACACGGGCTATGTCTCATGGTATAGGCTGTGAATAGGTTGGCCTCGTGTTAGCCATGAATGGTCTGTGCTACCCATGGCTGGTTTGTCTGGCTGACTTGTTTTCTCCGCTATGGATAAACCACTGGTCCGATTTTACAGCTCTTGTAGTTGATTTCATAGTGCTTGAGAAGACGAATCTAATGGTGCCATTCTCAATGGCTGATTCTTCTCGGATCTTTCCCAGAAATTTGTGCTACTTCTGAACAACAATCCTCCATTTCTTCCTTGGCCTTTTTGAACTTCAGATCCGCCTTTCTTTAGATCAATCCTTCTACTACCATGCTTTAGAGTCTGTGGCCTTCATCTACTACCATTCTTGTGAATAACCTTTGATATCTTCTATCGCCCTTGCGAACGGCCTTCTATACAAAGATAATGAAAAGTACCCATAAGCCGCCAACTAATGATGATAAAAAAGGAAGATCTATGAGTCCTTGGATACAAGGTGTCCATTAGCATCAATTAAGTCTACAAAATGCAGGATTTAGACGAGAAAACCAAACATGGCGATTTAAACCCTTTGTCATATAAACCTTACTAATACTAGCAATCCAACAAGTAAAACAAGCTAATTATTGTGTCTAATGCATTGGTTAATGTATGCATAATGATGCACATCAATTCCCTGACATTTAAAACTTTACTCATTTTTGAGTAAATAAAAACAAGAAAAGACCTAAGCGAAGTGTAGCATGCAAGTATAAGTTAGTCAATGCATTCAACTTATTCCCTAGCTACCCTAGTTCCCCCAAAGAAGTAAGAATCTCAAAATTCTCACACTCCCGAAGATCCTAAAGTAACCTAACCACCCAAAATAAAATGAAGAAAAAAGGTTAGCAAGAATGATAAGTGTTAAGTTAGCTTACTTTCCCAAAAATTTCCCCAAAGAAATCCAAGAGTCGTTGCCAAAAAACCACCAAGGAAATCCTAAAGATCCTCAACTTGATCGTAACCAAGGATAACTCTAGATTCTCAACTCAACTACAACCAAGAAAATGCCAATGTATTGTTAACTTAGTTTCTATTTTCTGTCAATTTCTCTCATTTTGCCTATGAGCCATTTCGGGTTTTCATCCTAGCTTTCACACATGTTGAGTTCACATTCTCACATTTTTCTACACGGCCTCTCATTTTTACATAGGTCTTTTGACCTATCCGGGATTCTCCCATTGTTTCCTATTTTGTCCTTTCGGGTTTCCAACTTAGCCAGGTATATATTTTTTTCTTTTTTTTCAAAATTTTCTTCTTTTTTTTGGTGTAGCACAAAATGCCCCAAAAGGAGGCTTCATACTACATGAAGATAAGGAAAAATAAAAATTACACCAACAAAGTTTTCCCAAAGCATTCCCAAAAACAAACTACAAAAAGGTGCCCCACACCTAAAACAACCAAAGGTTTAATGAGGGAAAGAAACAAAAGCATGGAAAAGATAGTCATCAAAACACCCAAAAACACAGAACATAGGTTGAGCTCAATACTAGTAGAGGAGATGCTATCATAAAGGTGTTCCAACCCCTCCCCCACACTTATTTCATACATTGTACCCAATGCATGTGACCAAGGTAAGGGAAAGGTTTAAATGACCACAAAAATCAATGCCGCCTGCAACATCTACATTGTTCCCAATGCATGTGACTAAGGTAAAGGAAAGGTTGAAATCACTGCAAAATCAGTGCCGCCTGTGATGTTTGGCTCCTTGCCCCTGCCCGTGCGGATCCTAATAGCCTTCTCAAATACTGAAAGCCCTCAACCTGTCATTTATCTCCCTGATTCTTTTATGCAGTGCTCCCATATCCTCTCTCAGATAATACAGTTGTCCGTCAACTCTATCAAAACTCTCAGTTTTATCCTAATGATGGTTGTCTAGCTGTGCACCAAACGTGTACACATCCTGCCTAACCCCAAAGATAGAGTCCTCTAATGACCGTGCCAAGTCCAGCTCGTACTGTGGTGGGTGATTCCACATGAGGTATGAGGAAGCAGACTCGAAGGCCGGTGATACATGCTCTCTAAAAGGTTGTACTAAGCGTGCTGCCAGGGGTGGGTCTCATACTGTGAATGGCTCAAAACACTGTGCATGTATGGCTCAGGGCTCGGGCTAGGTGGGAGACCAAGCCTTCGATGCCTTCTAGACTCTATAAAATCATTATAATGGGAGCAGATACTATACCCATGGGAGCTACTAGCGTCATGCCATGCAGAGTGATACTGCTCTTAATGAATGTTAAATGGCCCCTGAAAAGGGAGTGGTCCTCCAAGTACCTGCTGGAAAGGTGGAGGTGGCGCTAAGTGCTGTCCATAGGTGGTGGAATAGTTTGAGGTGGTGGTGGCTGCTGCTGGATTGGAAAATAATGTGCGGGATGCACCGGGACCTGCTTTTGATGGCAATACTCCTTCTTGTAGTTATCTCCTGGGTAATGCTCTCCCAAAACCCACTCTGAATCTGTGTTTGGCTTGATGATGAGATTCTGCAACTTGAATGTATTTCCCAAAGAGGTCCTCGAATGCTGGGGCAATCGCATGAGCTTCTTTCCCTTGTACAACCAGTATATAGTACCATATTCCTGCACTATAAACTTTGCATCATCTATGACCAGTAAAGTGATTGTAAAAGGCGAATAGGGGTTTGCCCTCATCCCCTCACTCACCGAAAGAATGAAGTGCCTCACCAAAAGCGGGATCATACCTCCAATCGATATCTTCCCAGGGTGGGACGGTGCCAAGGAAAGATCAACCATCCACTGACAAAATTGTCCAAAAGATCGGGGCAAGCCCTCCCCGTGCAAATAGACCAAAGCCTCCTACAAGATTTCTTAGTGGTAATGGTGGTCTCCTCGTGATAGCTGACTACAACAATCAATAACCTGGCTACATACCTCAGTGCTGGGTGCACCTATGTCGCTGTTCTTGCATTCTTTCCCCCTTATTTATTGGGTGATGGTTGCCCAAAGCGCATATGGCTCAAATGTATCCAGCTCCTTCCATTTGAATATCTCCACCAACTGAGCTTAAGTCAGGGTACGGGTTTCATCTCCCAAATAGAATCTCACAGAATGCCTCATTTGCCTGTTATACACCTTCTCGACAGTGGATAGAAACTCTAGGGTATAGTTAGTGTAAGTGGGGGCTGACACAGTGGTGAACTTCTTCATACCAATCCTACCTAGTAGGATCCTGACAGGTTTGTAGAGTTTGAGACCCTTAAAGGTCTCTTCATACACAAACTTTGTCTCCAAAATAGGGCATCCTACTAGGTAGCCCCACATTTTCCTACGCTCCTCAGGTAGGGAAGTCAACCGCATAAAGGGTACACTAAGTTCCCCTCGTTGTCTACGAGACATGATGAACACAAAGAGTATAGAAACTAGCAACAGACAAAATAAAGCAAACTTTCTTCCAAACACTCCCAACACAGAATAATATCCCTCAAATTAATTCTATCAACCACACTAATCAACCAAAACATCAAGCATGCAAATAACCAATCCACAAAAAATTCACAACTCCAACTCCTCCAAATAACCAAGTTAGTTCGGCCAAGTACCTCAAACGTTGGATGTGTTGAAATCTTCGCTAGAGGAATCTATAGCACCTCACTAATATTGGACCAAAGCAACTCCAACACCTAGAAATTGATCAAAAATTGAGTTTTTGGGAGAAAACTATATTTGTGGCCGAACATCTCTTCGACTATTCTGGGAAAATTCGTGAACTTTCTGAGGCTAAAATTTAGTGGGTTGGATAGATATTAGAAAGATGAAGATTTTGATATAAAGTAGGGGTGAATAGGATTGAAATTGGGGAAGTTATGGCTGAAAAAGTGTGAGGGAGAGTTTAGAATAGTTTGAGAGGGAGAGAAAGGAGATGGTGCTGAGTGATGTTGTTGGAACGAGGGTAGGAGGTTTAGATAAGGGCTAGGCTTGGTTTTAATTGGGCGGAAGGGGTAGGTAGCACAGATCCTTAGGTACGATCTGTGCCTACACGTGGCCTCCGTGCCATCTCACGTCATGGTCGTGCTGGCGTGTGCCAGCCTCATGCTGCTGCCGGGTGTGCACCTCATGCTGCTGCCAGCACGACTTGTGTTGGCGCGTGCTTGGTACCCTCGTGTCAGCCAAGTTAGCCTCGTGTTGATGGGTTTTGACATGGCTCGTATCTCATGGCACATCTTTTGCCAATTCCTGTCACTATGCCTTCATCTCAACCAAGTCAGCCTCGTGCTGATGGGTTTTGACATGGCCCGTACCGTGTGGCACAGCTCGTGCTATTTCCTAGCATGAGGCCTTGGGCCTTCCTTTGTTCCAAAAATTTTTCTTCCCGCACTTGCATCCAAAAGCACTAAAAACATGACTAGTGCTATTCTAAACAAAATCGATGACTAAAATTTCCTAACAACACCACCAGAAATTAAAAAAAAACATTCCCTAAAATTCATTAAAAATTTTGAAAAGACTACTTCTTGAAATAAAACACCATTTATTTATTTCCATTCTCACAAATTATTTTTCCCTCAATTATTGAAACTAAAAGGAGTGGATTGGTGGGTCGACGGACCACCATCCTTGACACCATCAGTAACCACATCTGCTCCCAGTGAAAAGAAAAAGGTCACAGTCCTCTCCAGCACATCGGAGTCTTTTTCTTCTTATTCCTTACTCACGGCTCTTCGTTTCCGGTGAGGAATCCAACACTCATGTTGGATTCCTCACCGGGATTCTTCCCATGGATGGTTTGTAGCAGTTTTCAAAGTTGAGAAATCTGAATCTGGGTTTCTTTCTTTTGGATCTATAAAGTTCGAATCCAGAAATTTTTGGAGGAAGATCTGACTTTCGATCTCGGATTTCAAAAACCCGTAGCTTCTTTATGGGTTTTCTGGGAAGAAGACCTGATTTTCGGTCTTGAAGATTGGAGCTTTTTGGTTCTTGAAGTTCGAATCTTGAACTTTTGGAACTTGGATTTTGAAGACCCATAGCTTCATTATGGGTTTTCTTGGAAGAAGACCTGCTCACTGGTCTTGAAGACTGGAGCTTTTTGGTTGAAGACTCGAACGCACCACGGAGGACAGCCATAGATTTGGAAGCTGCAAATGAAGATCTATCCCTACCCAAGTAAGTTTTCATCCTTCGTGGGTAGATCTAATCTGGGTTGAAGTAACTGTTGGTATGCGGATGTGAGTGGTAGACTATATGTCTCTGTGCGGATTTGTATGAAAAATATGTTGTTGATGATGGATAGTATATATGAAGTTCATGTGGGATTGGAATAATGCTGGGTTTCAGGCATAAAATTGTTAGTTTGTTGGGTTGAGTTCATAACTGATTCGGGTAAACTTGTGTTCAAATCCCAGGCATCTCACCAGCCTAGCTTGTGTTCAGACCCCGATTTAGTCCCCTGACCTTGCTAGTGTACAAAACCCGGTCACCTTCCGGCCTTGCTTGTGTTTAGATCCCGGTTATCCACCCGACCTTGCTTGTGTCCAGACCCCTGTAACCCCCCAACTTTGCTTGTGTTTAGATCCCAGACACCTTCTGGCCTTGCATGTGTTTAAACCCTAGGTAACCTCCGGCCTTGCTTGTGTTCAGATCTCGGTTGTCTCCCCGTCCTTGCTTGTGCCCAGATCTCGGTAACCCCCCAGCCTCGCTTGTGTTCAGACCCTGGACAACGCTCGTCCTTGTTTGCTTGATTTATTTGGAATTTATGCCTAACATGCTTTGTTGTATGCCAAGAAACCAAATTTATCCCCTTGTCTCATGAACACTCATAAGGAACTCTTCATTCTGGGTGTTTAAATGTCATTTTTGGATGGGGTTCAAACATTGGGATTAATCATATTCAAGATGGATGTTAGGAGATGTTTTGTTGTGTGTTGGTTGAATAGAGCTGTTGGCGGCCGACCATGGTGAATTAGTTAAGTTGGAATCACCAATGATGAAATGCCCACTGTGTTATCCTTATTTTTTTAATCCCATGATAATGCCCAGATCAAGACGAATGGAAGGAGCAGATTTCTCATTATCGGCGTCAAAAAAATGCGTTCCAGGCAAGGATTTAGTTCTGAGCGTGAGACCCATTTTTCGGTGCCGCCAGGTCAAATGACCCGCCAAGGGTGAAGATAAGATCCATGGCCTAAAACCCTAGCGTCTTATTACCTCGAAGAGTTGTTTGAGTGGTAGATAAAAGGATAGAAGGATTGGAAGTTCGAGTACTCGGGATGGTTGAGTTCGACATGGAATGCTCTGGCCTCGAAGGGTTGGAGTGCCTTAACCTCGAAGGGTTAGAGTGCCCTGACCTCGAAGGGTTGGAGTGCTCTGACCTCGAAGGGTTGGAGTGCCCTGACCTCGAAGGGTTGGAGTGCTCGGACCTCGAAGGGTTAGAGTGCCCTGACCTCGAAGGGTTGGAGTGCTCTGACCTCGAAGGGTTGGAGTGCCCTGACCTCAAAGGGTTGGAGTGCCCTGACCTCGAAGGGTTGGAGTGCCCTGACCACGAAGGGTTAGAGTGCCCTGACCTCGAAGGGTTAGAGTGCTCTGACCTCGAAGGATCCTGACAGGTTTCATACCAATCCTACCTAGTAGGATCCTGACAGGTTTGTAGAGTTTGAGACCCTTAAAGGTCTCTTCATACACAAACTTTGTCTCCAAAATAGGGCATCCTACTAGGTAGCCCCACATTTTCCTACGCTCCTCAGGTAGGGAAGTCAACCGCATAAAGGGTACACTAAGTTCCCCTCGTTGTCTACGAGACATGATGGACACAAAGAGTATAGAAACTAGCAACAGACAAAATAAAGCAAACTTTCTTCCAAACACTCCCAACACAGAATAATATCCCTCAAATTAATTCTATCAACCACACTAATCAACCAAAACATCAAGCATGCAAATAACCAATCCACAAAAAATTCACAACTCCAACTCCTCCAAATAACCAAGTTAGTTCGGCCAAGTACCTCAAACGTTGGATGTGGTGAAATCTTCGCTAGAGGAATCTATAGCACCTCACTAATATTGGACCAAAGCAACTCCAACACCTAGAAATTGATCAAAAATTGAGTTTTTGGGAGAAAACTATATTTGTGGCCGAACATCTCTTCGACTATTCTGGGAAAATTCGTGAACTTTCTGAGGCTAAAATTTAGTGGGTTGGATAGATATTAGAAAGATGAAGATTTTGATATAAAGTAGGGGTGAATAGGATTGAAATTGGGGAAGTTATGGCTGAAAAAGTGTGAGGGAGAGTTTAGAATAGTTTGAGAGGGAGAGAAAGGAGATGGTGCTGAGTGATGTTGTTGGAACGAGGGTAGGAGGTTTAGATAAGGGCTAGGCTTGGTTTTAATTGGGCGGAAGGGGTAGGTAGCACAGATCCTTAGGTACGATCTGTGCCTACACGTGGCCTCCGTGCCATCTCACGTCATGGTCGTGCTGGCGTGTGCCAGCCTCATGCTGCTGCCGGGTGTGCACCTCATGCTGCTGCCGGCACGACTTGTGTTGGCGCGTGCTTGGTACCCTCGTGTCAGCCAAGTTAGCCTCGTGTTGATGGGTTTTGACATGGCTCGTATCTCATGGCACATCTTTTGCCAATTCCTGTCACTATGCCTTCATCTCAACCAAGTCAGCCTCGTGCTGATGGGTTTTGACATGGCCCGTACCGTGTGGCACAGCTCGTGCTATTTCCTAGCATGAGGCCTTGGGCCTTCCTTTGTTCCAAAAATTTTTCTTCCCGCACTTGCATCCAAAAGCACTAAAAACATGACTAGTGCTATTCTAAACAAAATCGATGACTAAAATTTCCTAACAACACCACCAGAAATTAAAAAAAAACATTCCCTAAAATTCATTAAAAATTTTGAAAAGACTACTTCTTGAAATAAAACACCATTTATTTATTTCCATTCTCACAAATTATTTTTCCCTCAATTATTGAAACTAAAAGGAGTGGATTGGTGGGTCGACGGACCACCATCCTTGACACCATCAGTAACCACATCTGCTCCCAGTGAAAAGAAAAAGGTCACAGTCCTCTCCAGCACATCGGAGTCTTTTTCTTCTTATTCCTTACTCACGGCTCTTCGTTTCCGGTGAGGAATCCAACACTCATGTTGGATTCCTCACCGGGATTCTTCCCATGGATGGTTTGTAGCAGTTTTCAAAGTTGAGAAATCTGAATCTGGGTTTCTTTCTTTTGGATCTATAAAGTTCGAATCCAGAAATTTTTGGAGGAAGATCTGACTTTCGATCTCGGATTTCAAAAACCCGTAGCTTCTTTATGGGTTTTCTGGGAAGAAGACCTGATTTTCGGTCTTGAAGATTGGAGCTTTTTGGTTCTTGAAGTTCGAATCTTGAACTTTTGGAACTTGGATTTTGAAGACCCATAGCTTCATTATGGGTTTTCTTGGAAGAAGACCTGCTCACTGGTCTTGAAGACTGGAGCTTTTTGGTTGAAGACTCGAACGCACCACGGAGGACAGCCATAGATTTGGAAGCTGCAAATGAAGATCTATCCCTACCCAAGTAAGTTTTCATCCTTCGTGGGTAGATCTAATCTGGGTTGAAGTAACTGTTGGTATGCGGATGTGAGTGGTAGACTATATGTCTCTGTGCGGATTTGTATGAAAAATATGTTGTTGATGATGGATAGTATATATGAAGTTCATGTGGGATTGGAATAATGCTGGGTTTCAGGCATAAAATTGTTAGTTTGTTGGGTTGAGTTCATAACTGATTCGGGTAAACTTGTGTTCAAATCCCAGGCATCTCACCAGCCTAGCTTGTGTTCAGACCCCGATTTAGTCCCCTGACCTTGCTAGTGTACAAAACCCGGTCACCTTCCGGCCTTGCTTGTGTTTAGATCCCGGTTATCCACCCGACCTTGCTTGTGTCCAGACCCCTGTAACCCCCCAACTTTGCTTGTGTTTAGATCCCAGACACCTTCTGGCCTTGCATGTGTTTAAACCCTAGGTAACCTCCGGCCTTGCTTGTGTTCAGATCTCGGTTGTCTCCCCGTCCTTGCTTGTGCCCAGATCTCGGTAACCCCCCAGCCTCGCTTGTGTTCAGACCCTGGACAACGCTCGTCCTTGTTTGCTTGATTTATTTGGAATTTATGCCTAACATGCTTTGTTGTATGCCAAGAAACCAAATTTATCCCCTTGTCTCATGAACACTCATAAGGAACTCTTCATTCTGGGTGTTTAAATGTCATTTTTGGATGGGGTTCAAACATTGGGATTAATCATATTCAAGATGGATGTTAGGAGATGTTTTGTTGTGTGTTGGTTGAATAGAGCTGTTGGCGGCCGACCATGGTGAATTAGTTAAGTTGGAATCACCAATGATGAAATGCCCACTGTGTTATCCTTATTTTTTTAATCCCATGATAATGCCCAGATCAAGACGAATGGAAGGAGCAGATTTCTCATTATCGGCGTCAAAAAAATGCGTTCCAGGCAAGGATTTAGTTCTGAGCGTGAGACCCATTTTTCGGTGCCGCCAGGTCAAATGACCCGCCAAGGGTGAAGATAAGATCCATGGCCTAAAACCCTAGCGTCTTATTACCTCGAAGAGTTGTTTGAGTGGTAGATAAAAGGATAGAAGGATTGGAAGTTCGAGTACTCGGGATGGTTGAGTTCGACATGGAATGCTCTGGCCTCGAAGGGTTGGAGTGCCTTAACCTCGAAGGGTTAGAGTGCCCTGACCTCGAAGGGTTGGAGTGCTCTGACCTCGAAGGGTTGGAGTGCCCTGACCTCGAAGGGTTGGAGTGCTCGGACCTCGAAGGGTTAGAGTGCCCTGACCTCGAAGGGTTGGAGTGCTCTGACCTCGAAGGGTTGGAGTGCCCTGACCTCAAAGGGTTGGAGTGCCCTGACCTCGAAGGGTTGGAGTGCCCTGACCACGAAGGGTTAGAGTGCCCTGACCTCGAAGGGTTAGAGTGCTCTGACCTCGAAGGATCCTGACAGGTTTCATACCAATCCTACCTAGTAGGATCCTGACAGGTTTGTAGAGTTTGAGACCCTTAAAGGTCTCTTCATACACAAACTTTGTCTCCAAAATAGGGCATCCTACTAGGTAGCCCCACATTTTCCTACGCTCCTCAGGTAGGGAAGTCAACCGCATAAAGGGTACACTAAGTTCCCCTCGTTGTCTACGAGACATGATGGACACAAAGAGTATAGAAACTAGCAACAGACAAAATAAAGCAAACTTTCTTCCAAACACTCCCAACACAGAATAATATCCCTCAAATTAATTCTATCAACCACACTAATCAACCAAAACATCAAGCATGCAAATAACCAATCCACAAAAAATTCACAACTCCAACTCCTCCAAATAACCAAGTTAGTTCGGCCAAGTACCTCAAACGTTGGATGTGGTGAAATCTTCGCTAGAGGAATCTATAGCACCTCACTAATATTGGACCAAAGCAACTCCAACACCTAGAAATTGATCAAAAATTGAGTTTTTGGGAGAAAACTATATTTGTGGCCGAACATCTCTTCGACTATTCTGGGAAAATTCGTGAACTTTCTGAGGCTAAAATTTAGTGGGTTGGATAGATATTAGAAAGATGAAGATTTTGATATAAAGTAGGGGTGAATAGGATTGAAATTGGGGAAGTTATGGCTGAAAAAGTGTGAGGGAGAGTTTAGAATAGTTTGAGAGGGAGAGAAAGGAGATGGTGCTGAGTGATGTTGTTGGAACGAGGGTAGGAGGTTTAGATAAGGGCTAGGCTTGGTTTTAATTGGGCGGAAGGGGTAGGTAGCACAGATCCTTAGGTACGATCTGTGCCTACACGTGGCCTCCGTGCCATCTCACGTCATGGTCGTGCTGGCGTGTGCCAGCCTCATGCTGCTGCCGGGTGTGCACCTCATGCTGCTGCCGGCACGACTTGTGTTGGCGCGTGCTTGGTACCCTCGTGTCAGCCAAGTTAGCCTCGTGTTGATGGGTTTTGACATGGCTCGTATCTCATGGCACATCTTTTGCCAATTCCTGTCACTATGCCTTCATCTCAACCAAGTCAGCCTCGTGCTGATGGGTTTTGACATGGCCCGTACCGTGTGGCACAGCTCGTGCTATTTCCTAGCATGAGGCCTTGGGCCTTCCTTTGTTCCAAAAATTTTTCTTCCCGCACTTGCATCCAAAAGCACTAAAAACATGACTAGTGCTATTCTAAACAAAATCGATGACTAAAATTTCCTAACAACACCACCAGAAATTAAAAAAAAACATTCCCTAAAATTCATTAAAAATTTTGAAAAGACTACTTCTTGAAATAAAACACCATTTATTTATTTCCATTCTCACAAATTATTTTTCCCTCAATTATTGAAACTAAAAGGAGTGGATTGGTGGGTCGACGGACCACCATCCTTGACACCATCAGTAACCACATCTGCTCCCAGTGAAAAGAAAAAGGTCACAGTCCTCTCCAGCACATCGGAGTCTTTTTCTTCTTATTCCTTACTCACGGCTCTTCGTTTCCGGTGAGGAATCCAACACTCATGTTGGATTCCTCACCGGGATTCTTCCCATGGATGGTTTGTAGCAGTTTTCAAAGTTGAGAAATCTGAATCTGGGTTTCTTTCTTTTGGATCTATAAAGTTCGAATCCAGAAATTTTTGGAGGAAGATCTGACTTTCGATCTCGGATTTCAAAAACCCGTAGCTTCTTTATGGGTTTTCTGGGAAGAAGACCTGATTTTCGGTCTTGAAGATTGGAGCTTTTTGGTTCTTGAAGTTCGAATCTTGAACTTTTGGAACTTGGATTTTGAAGACCCATAGCTTCATTATGGGTTTTCTTGGAAGAAGACCTGCTCACTGGTCTTGAAGACTGGAGCTTTTTGGTTGAAGACTCGAACGCACCACGGAGGACAGCCATAGATTTGGAAGCTGCAAATGAAGATCTATCCCTACCCAAGTAAGTTTTCATCCTTCGTGGGTAGATCTAATCTGGGTTGAAGTAACTGTTGGTATGCGGATGTGAGTGGTAGACTATATGTCTCTGTGCGGATTTGTATGAAAAATATGTTGTTGATGATGGATAGTATATATGAAGTTCATGTGGGATTGGAATAATGCTGGGTTTCAGGCATAAAATTGTTAGTTTGTTGGGTTGAGTTCATAACTGATTCGGGTAAACTTGTGTTCAAATCCCAGGCATCTCACCAGCCTAGCTTGTGTTCAGACCCCGATTTAGTCCCCTGACCTTGCTAGTGTACAAAACCCGGTCACCTTCCGGCCTTGCTTGTGTTTAGATCCCGGTTATCCACCCGACCTTGCTTGTGTCCAGACCCCTGTAACCCCCCAACTTTGCTTGTGTTTAGATCCCAGACACCTTCTGGCCTTGCATGTGTTTAAACCCTAGGTAACCTCCGGCCTTGCTTGTGTTCAGATCTCGGTTGTCTCCCCGTCCTTGCTTGTGCCCAGATCTCGGTAACCCCCCAGCCTCGCTTGTGTTCAGACCCTGGACAACGCTCGTCCTTGTTTGCTTGATTTATTTGGAATTTATGCCTAACATGCTTTGTTGTATGCCAAGAAACCAAATTTATCCCCTTGTCTCATGAACACTCATAAGGAACTCTTCATTCTGGGTGTTTAAATGTCATTTTTGGATGGGGTTCAAACATTGGGATTAATCATATTCAAGATGGATGTTAGGAGATGTTTTGTTGTGTGTTGGTTGAATAGAGCTGTTGGCGGCCGACCATGGTGAATTAGTTAAGTTGGAATCACCAATGATGAAATGCCCACTGTGTTATCCTTATTTTTTTAATCCCATGATAATGCCCAGATCAAGACGAATGGAAGGAGCAGATTTCTCATTATCGGCGTCAAAAAAATGCGTTCCAGGCAAGGATTTAGTTCTGAGCGTGAGACCCATTTTTCGGTGCCGCCAGGTCAAATGACCCGCCAAGGGTGAAGATAAGATCCATGGCCTAAAACCCTAGCGTCTTATTACCTCGAAGAGTTGTTTGAGTGGTAGATAAAAGGATAGAAGGATTGGAAGTTCGAGTACTCGGGATGGTTGAGTTCGACATGGAATGCTCTGGCCTCGAAGGGTTGGAGTGCCTTAACCTCGAAGGGTTAGAGTGCCCTGACCTCGAAGGGTTGGAGTGCTCTGACCTCGAAGGGTTGGAGTGCCCTGACCTCGAAGGGTTGGAGTGCCTGGGTTGGAGTGCTCGGACCTCGAAGGGTTAGAGTGCCCTGACCTCGAAGGGTTGGAGTGCTCTGACCTCGAAGGGTTGGAGTGCCCTGACCTCAAAGGGTTGGAGTGCCCTGACCTCGAAGGGTTGGAGTGCCCTGACCACGAAGGGTTAGAGTGCCCTGACCTCGAAGGGTTAGAGTGCTCTGACCTCGAAGGGTTGGAGTGCTCTGACCTCAAAGGGTTGGAGTGCTCTGACCTCGAAGGGTTTGAGTGCTCGGACCTCGAAGGGTTGGAGTGATGGGACCTTGAAGGGTTGGAATACCTTGACCTCGAAGGGTTGGAGTGCCCTGACCTCGAAGGGTTGGAGTGCCCTGACCTCGAAGGGTTGGAGTGCCCTGACCTCGAAGGGTTGGAGTGCCCTGACCTCGAAGGGTTAGAGTGCCCTGATCTCGAAGGGTTGGAGTGACCTGACCTCGAAGGGTTGGAGTGCCCTAACCTCGAAGGGTTGGAGTGCCCTAACCTCGAAGGGTTGGAGTGCTTTGACCTCAAAGGGTTGGAGTGCTCTATCCTCGAAGGGTAGGAGTGCTCTGACCTCGAAGGGTTGGAATGCCTTGACCTCGAAGGGTTGGAGTACCCTGACCTCAAAGGGTTGGAATTCTCTAGCCTCGAGGGGTCGGAGTGTTCTGACCTCGAAAGGTTGGAGTGTTCTGACCTCGAAGGTTGGAGTTCTCCGGCCTCAAAGGGTTTGAATTCTCCGGCCTCGAAGGGACGGTACACTCTGACCTCGAAGGGTTGGAGACTTTTGGCCTCGAAGGGTCAGAGTATCCTACCCTAGAAGGGGTGGAGTATTCTGACCTTGAAGGGTTAGAGGTCTCTAGCCTCGAATGGATGGAGTATTCTACCCTCGAAGGGGTTGATTATTCTGACCTCGAAGAGTTGGAGTTTTCTGGCCTCGAAGGGACGAAGTATTCTACCCTCGAAGGGGTGGAGTATTCTAACCTGGAAGGGTTGGAGTTCTCTGGCCTTGAAGGGACGAAGTATTCTACCCTCGAAGGGGTGGAGTATTTTGACCTCGAAGGGCTAGAGTATTATAGCCTCGAAGGGACAGTGTACTTAACCCTCGAAGGGGTGGAGTATACTGCCCTTGAAGGGCTAAACTATTTCAGCCTCAAAGGGGTTCAACCTCTCGAGACGTCGACTGCCGTATGTTTATCCTCTCGCATGGTGAAAAAAAAAGCCGCGTATATTCTGGACCAAATTGTCTCCATATAGTCAATATTTACAGGATTCTAAGTTGGGGCCTCACTTTCGGTACCACGAGCGTGGAAAAGCAGCCTCTCTTCATTTGGTTGCGCCCTTGGGAATCTGTATCCTTTCTTCATCTGGCTGCATGGCCATTCAGGTCAGGTAAGGGGCTAATTAATTTTGTGTACACTAATTAATTAACCGCTTGCTAAGTATCACTCGGAATTGATGGTTACGCTATTTTCCTGCGCTGCACTGAAAAGTGTAAAATGGCATTAGGTTGTCCATTTGCCTAAAAGGGAAAGAACGGTTACAAAACCGTTATGCAGGGCGTGCACAGTAGATGTCATACTCGGTCTCTTCATCAGTAGGAGGTCTATCGGCGGGGAACACTTGAGAGAAACACAGACTACGGTCAACCTGCTCTCAACCCCGAAGAGAAAACCTCAGCACTCATCCAAAGATCATTATCCAATGCCAATAACACCTCTTTATCTTCATCTTAGAGATGTACGTGGTAGAAATGGTGTGCCAGCTCTTACCGGTGAAGATGACATACTACTTCATTCACTTGAAGGCCGAGATCACTCTCGGTTTGGAAGACACCTGTGGGGAACAAACCACGGCAAAAGAGCCGGATCACACTACCGGTTGCATGGAAGTTGCATGGAGCGAGGGGCTAGTGAGTTTGTTCTCATGCCCATCTGTATTTTCATGGATGGTTTCTAACTATCACTACGAAAGGGTTAGCATTTTTTTGTCATGGATGGTTTTCTACAGGCTCCTGTCACCACGAGGGGGTTAGCATTTAGGGCCCCTAGACATAGCATCTAGACTAGGGGTTTGTTTATTATGTTCTGTTGTATTAACGGGAGTGGGCCAATGTTCCCACTCCCATTGACTATCATGGTTTCCTTATTATTTACCTTACCTTCAATCAGTAACCACATCTCAATGTATGGGTCTCGAAAGACCTCATTGAGGCGAAAAACGTTCTCTCTCGCGAAAAAAGAGAAAAAAAGGCGCGACCTTTCCTTCATTAATTTCGAAGGCAGATTTCTCTAATTTCTTCAATTTTCACTGATGGATCACGATTATCTAGGATTCCTCACTGGATTTCACACGTAATCATGTAAAATTTTTGAAATTTTTTATCTAATTTTCGTCCGAGGGTTCGAGGGTTTAGGATTTTGAATTTTTATTCTGGCCGAATTGATCAAGATTGGAGTCTATCAATTTCAATTTGGATTTGGGGTTTCTTGGGAATTTTGTTTCTACTCAGATCTCATGGGGGTACACACCAACAAATCTTCGAGTTGCAATATTGGTAATTATCGGGCTGGTGGAGGTCTTCTCCATCCAAATTCTTTGATCGGATTCAAACCATATGTTGGCCTTGTTGTTGGGGGATTTGTTTGAGCGGTGGACCAGTAGAACCATCGGATCACACTCATGACCTTTGGAGAAGCCATCGCTCATAGACCACGATGAGGTAATCACGGATTGCAGAGCAGTTTGCTGGAGATTCCTCTACGGGTGATCACGGCATGGTAATCACACTGTTGAGGCACAAAAATCATAGAGGCATGGTCAATCGCGGTGCAGCAATTTTTATCGAGGCAAGGCCACGGAAATCAAGGTGCGATTGCGGTGCAACAATTACGGTGTAGCAATCATGGAGCACGGTGCGGCACTCACGGTGCGGTAACCCACGGTATCCTGAGTTTCACGATGCGGTAGTAGAGTATCTCACCCATGGCCGATTTCAACTACGGCCTTTTTGGTGGATCATTGTTTCTTGAGCCAGGTTCTAAACTATTCTTAGCCTTTATTTTCTAGATTAATTGTTGGAATATATTAGGTTATAGTTTTAAATCGTATTATCGTGCGAGGATTGATATGTTAGTCGCCCCTTGTGAGCATCAATTCAAATACATTAGTCAGAATTTGTATTGTTTTTCTTTGTTTTCTCTTCTTAAAAAATGGCCACGGATAGTGCTTATACTTCTGCCATGCCAAGTGATGTGTCCATTTTATGTACATAATTTTGTACTTTTTGGGGTCACTCTCGTGCTCTTTTATTAATAAGAGCTTGTGTTTTACCTTGAAATTCTCTTAGGAAGGGTAATAGAAACTTTACGCTCTTTTACCTCTTCTAAGTGGATTTTGCATGACAAAGGAAGAACACGGAGGCTTGAAGACTGGAGGCCATTGAAGATCACTTTTCCAAGACTTTGAAGACTTGCTTCGAAGACATTAAGGCTTGAAGACCGGAGACCATCGAAGACCATTTTTTGAAGACTTTAAAGACTTTATTCAAAGAGTTGAAGACTTGACAAATGAGAGGAGTCATTGTGAAGATGAGTGTTTACCACAAGAAGAAGAAAAGAAGACAAGGTTACTTTATGGCGCCCATCGCAAATTGCAACGAACCTATCGCGAGTCGCGACCAACGGATGGCCAGAACCTAACCTTATCTTTTTTGTAATATAAATAGCACTCTCTTTCCTCTCATTTATATCTCCTTCCTTTCTGCATTTTGGTACTGTTTCTAACCCTAGTTTTCACCAGTTTTCATCTTTAAATTCTCTTGTAGTATGTTTGATTTGTTAGCATTAATTAGTATGAACTCTTGTAGCTAAATCTATTTCTTGGGAGGAATTTATTGAAGCTTCCAAACTTATGTAGTAAGATTCTATATTTGCTCATTTATGAACATTTATTGGACAGCACTTATTATGGGACTAATGTTGCGTTTAACCCCATTTATACCATGGGTTATTTGAGTAAATGTTTGTATGATTGAAGTGTTAGGGTGTTTGGAAAGTTACAAATTTCTTAGCTCATTTGACATGAAATCCAAAATCATGGATTTAGAACTTCTTGTGTATAATGTGCAGTAATTCTTGCTAGATGAGTATGTTCATGTGTATTGTTCTCATATTTATCCCATAGATGCAAAGAAAGGTTGAAACTTGAATGTTGTTTGTTCTAGGTTTAACCTAAAAAATGTTTTGTTTGGTTAAATGACTATGTCTTTGGTAGAACGCTTATTGCTATCAAACCTATGGTCCTTTGGGTGAAATGCCATTGATGAAATACCCATATGATGCTTTTTGTCTAGGGTGATCATCAATGAGGTTTGCAAATGGTCGTTGTTTGTCTTTGCAAACTACTATTAAGGAGGAATGGATGTTGATCTTTGAATGAGAAGTTATAGCATTCCCCATAGACAATAAATGTAATTGAATGAGTGAATGAATCAATGAGCTATAGGAAGTTTGGAAATGGAAGTCCATTGCCCCAAGGCTCCAATAGTTATAATTTTAATCATCTCTTTAGTTTTATTGCATGATTAGCATAGTTCTCTTTCTTTGCTAATTGTTATCTTTAAATTTGGTAACTTAAGATCAAAAACCAACACCCCCTCCCCATTTACATGCTTTTATATGTATCTATATATGTATATGCCTAGTATGTTTTCTCCGCTATATGTTTAAACACTTGAAAAGATCCCTCTTCTCGTGGACGACCCCGACTTGCCATTATCTACTTAATTGTACATATGAAGCATTAGGGCTTAAAATTATTAACTTTGAGAGGTACGACGATGACCTGCCAAATTTTGGCCCCACTGCCGAGGAATAGGCATTTATTTTTAAATATTTAGGCATATTATGTGTGATTATGTGCTAATTGTGAATATTTGTTAGTTTGTTTTTTCATTGAATTTGTTTTAGTTAACTTGCCATTTTTGCTTGGCTTGGAGACGTATAGTTTGAGTTCTTGGTGTATGATTCGTACGCAATCCTCTTCATAAGAACCCCTACACTACGACCCCGAGTTAGAGTTGAATTTGAGATGGCCTAGGAATATTTCTTTGGAAAGTGTGAATAACACCTCTCCTAGTGACCATTTTGTGGATAATTCCAATTCTATGGAACATCAACATGCGCACAAAGATGAGCATCCGGGAGGAGGACCTCAACATCCTTCTCTCCAAGGGCAAGCTCCTCCTCGCCAAGGAAGGGAGATTCCTTTGGGACAAGTATTGTTAAGAGACATCATAGCCCCCAACCTCGATCAACAACCAATGTGCATTAAGTATCCCTTGGTTGGACCAAACGGGCACTTCAAGCTAAAGACTGGGTTCATAAACATGCTACCCATCTTCCTTGGTAGGCAACGAGAGAATGCCAACAAACACCTCACTGAATTTCACTTTTTGTGTGGTGGTACGGTCCCCCATGGAGTGGATGAAGAGTTCTGTAACTTGAAGGCATTCACATTCACACAAAGGGATGGTGCAAGAGATTGGCTCTACTACCTACCACCCAAGAACATCAAGAGTTAGCTTGATATGAAAACAAAGTTTCTAGCCAAATACTTCCCGGCCTCGAGATCCACCGCCTTGAAGAAGGACATAAGTAACATCCTCTAATGGAAAGAAGAATCTCTCTTCAACTATTGGGAGAGGTTCAAGAAGCTTCTCGCAAGTTGTTCGTGCCACGGTTATTCAAAGGAAGATTTGGTCTATTACTTCTACAATGGTCTTCTTGATGAGGATCAAAGTTTGGTGTGGAGTTCTTGTGGTGGCACCTTTAGGAATAAGACATCATCTGATGCTATGCAATTGTATGAGGAGCTAGCGGAAGAATTAAGGAACTTTAGCTCCAGGGTCGATTTGAGAAGAAGACATCCAATGCCAGCAAGTGACTTTTCCAATAGTGGAATGCTCGAGGACCAAGTCTCGGCCCTTAAATCTATGGTGAAATCGTTGATGACGAAGCCCAAAAATGCGTCACATGTTAAAACATGTGAAATTTGTTACTTGGCGCATCCTATTGACACTTGCCCTACTTTGCAAGAGGACTATGTAGAGGAGGTGAGTTTTATGGGGTATCAAGGAAATCAAGGCTACCAAGACAACCAAGGATATCAAGGTGGGCAAGGCTACCAAGGTCACTAAGGCTACCAAGGTTATCAAAGGTACCAAAACTGAGCGTACAATTTAGGAAATGCTATAACCCAAACCTCCGGTATAGAAACCCTCAGGGAAGCCAAAACCCTCAACCGTATCATTCTCCTTAGTAAAAATATAGGACATCTCAACAACAATTTCAAAGGCTCTAAGACAAGCCTTGAGAACAGGGGGAGAGCTCGGGGTTGACAAAAGATGGGGTGATGTAAGCCATTCACCAATTGAGCATGTGTGCGGAAAAAGGAAAAAATTCCAAGTGAGGCCAAGGAGAGCATAAAAAACTTGGAAAATCAAGTGAGCCAAATAGCTTAAGTGGTGAATTGGATGGAGGCCTGGGAAAAAGGCAAACTTCCCTCCCAAGCGGAGAGCAATCCCTGCTAAAATGCTAGTGCTATCACTTTGAGAAGTGGTAAAGAGGTTAGCTCTCCCCCGGTTGGTAAAGTTGTTGAAGAAGAATATAGAAGGCTTGAAATGCTTGAGAAATAAGTGGAGGAGGAGAACGAGGAAGTGGCCAAGGAGCAATCAAGGAAGGGAAAGGAGAAGGAAGAGGAGATCACCGTTGAGAAATCAACCTCCATTCCCGAACCTTCATCCCCTCCTCACAAGAAGGCAAGAGTGGTAGAAATTCCCCCAATTTGTGTTTGAACCACTATTTGCTGAAGCTCTAAAGGACAAACAGAGGAAAGAGTCCAACAAAGACATCTACGAAGTCTTTCGTAGGTGTGAGGTAAATATCCCTCTTTTGAATGCTATTGAACGAATTCCTAGCTATGCAAACAAATTTGAAGGAATTATGTGTGGTAAATAGGAAACAAAGAATGCTTAAAAATGGGAAAAGTGAGCATGTCTCCGCTTTGTGCCAAAGGGAGTTACCCCCTTATTTTTGCGATCCCGACATGTTCACAATCCCTTGAATGATAGGGAATACACACTTTGAAAAAGCAATGATTGACTTAGTTGAATCAATAAATGTGATTCCTTACTCTTTGTATGAAAGCCTTAATCTTGGTACTTTGCACAAAATCGGGGTGGTGATCCAACTAGCCGATCGTTCTAGTGTGTACCCTAAGGGTATCGTCGAGGATGTGTTGGTTAGGGTGGATTCCTTAATATTCCCCATGGATTTTTATGTCCTAGACATAGATCATGATAAACATACCACCCCAATCTTGTTGGGGAGGCCATTTTTTAAGACCACTAGGACCATCATTGATGTGCATAATGGTACCCTCACCATGGAATTTGATGGGATTAAAGTAGAGTTTAACATAAATGACTCTATGAAGTATCCTCTTAAAGAGTACTCTTGCCATGCTATTGATTTTGTTGATAATGTTGTGCAAGATGTTTTTTAATTTAGTGGTGATGATTCCTTGTTAGTCGCTTTGGAAAATGATGTTGAAAATGCATGTCTTGTATATTCCATGAGTACTAACTTGAAGGAAAGCATTGAGGAGTTAAGCATTCTTGAGGAAGTGGTGCAAAGTCCTAACCCTCTAGTCTTGGAGGAAACCGAAGAACCATAATTCCTCCCTTCACTTGTGAAAACTCCGGTGATTGAGCTTAAACCTTTTCCAAGTGACCTCAAGTATGCATTTCTTGGGGAAGGGGAGATGCTTCTAGTTATCACCAAAGAGCAAGAAGAAAGGTTGATGATGGTGCTATGGGAGAATAAGGAAGCAATGGGATGGACTATTGCCGACTTAAAAGGCATAAGTCCATCCCCTTGCATGTATAGAATTTTGTTGGAAGAAGATACGAGACCCGTGCGACAACCCCAGCATCGTTTAAACCCGCCTATGATGGAGGTGGTAAAGGTGGAAATTCTCAAGTTGCTCCAAGAGGGCATGATCTATCCAATCTTGGATAGCAAGTGGGTGAGTCCAACTTAAGTGGTACCCAAGAAGAGTGGGGTGACGGTGGTCAAAATGGAGAAGGGTGAAATGGTACCAACTCGAGTTCAAAATGGGTGGTAAGTTTGCATTGACTACCAGAGGCTAAATGCGGAAACCCAGAAGGATCATTTCTCGTTCCCATTCATTGATCAAAAGCTCGAGAGGTTAGCAAGCCACCCTTTCTATTTATTTTTGGATGGGTACTCGGGGTATTTTCAAGTGGCTATCACCACGGAAGACCAAGAAAATACCACCTTCACGTTCCCCTTTGGTACGTTTGCCTACCGGCGTATGGCTGTCGGGTTATGTAACACCCCTGAAATGTTCCAAAGGTGTATGGTAAACATTTTCTCAGAATTCATTGAAAACTTTGTCGAGGTATTCATGGATGATTTCACCATTCATGGTAATTCTTTTGACAACAGTTTAGCAAATTTGGCACAAATTCTTAAACGTTGCATTGATACTAATCTTGTGTTAAATTTTTAGAGGTGTCATTTACGGCAGAGCAAGGCATTGTCTTAGGCCATATTGTCTCCTCTAAGGGTATTGAGGTTTACATGGAAAAGATAGACACAATTCAAACTTTGCCTTACCCTACTAATGTGCACGAACTGCGCTCTTTTCTTGGCCATGCAGGATTCTACCTTTGGTTCATTAAGGACTTCTCGAAGATAGCATCTCCTTTATGCAAGTTGTTGCAAAATGAGGTGGAATTTGGAACGTTTGAGGGTTGTAAAGGGGCCTTCAACACATTGAAAGGAAGTTTAGTCTCAGCCCCTATCATACAACCCCCGGATTGGTAGTTTCCTTTTGAGATCATGTGCGATGCTAGTGATTACGCCATTAGAGTGGTACTTAGTCAAAGGGTGGGGAGAGCACCTCACGCCAACTACTACACATCCATGTATCTCAGTGAGGCCAAAAGAAACTACTCCACCAAAGAAAAAAGAGTTGCTAGCAGTGGTATTTTCTTTGGAAAAATTTTGATCTTACTTGCTTGGTACAAAAGTTATTGTGTACACTGACAATGTAGCACTTCATCACTTGCTGTGGAAGAAAGAAGGCACGCCAAGATTGATTAGGTGGATCCTGCTTCTAAGTGAATTTAAGTTAGAGGTGCGAGACAAGAAGGGCACAGAGAACCTCGTGGCTGATAATCTGAGCTGGTTGGGTAAATCAAGTTAGGAAAATCTATCAATAAAAGAGCAAACACGGGAGGAGTTCCCCGATGAACAATTATTTGCTATCCAGGACCTCTAACCGTGGTATACCAACATTGTGAACTTTCTTGTCTCTGGTAAATTTCCTCCTCACTTTTCGAAGGAACAGAAAGATAAGCTAAAAAGCGATGATAAATATTATGTGTGGGATAATACCTTTTTATGGAAAAATTGTGTAGACCAAGTTGTTAGGAGATGCATCCCCGATAATGAAGTGCATTCAATTCTCACTTTTTGTCATTCTCATGCATGCTTTGAATAAGCATGCATACATATTTTTGCAAGGCTTATGATAAGTGCCAGAGAGTAGGAAATATCTCATCTAGAAATGAGATGCCACAAAAAGCTATGCTATATTGTGAAATCTTTGATGTTTGGGGAATTGACTTTATGGGACCTTAACCTAGTTCTTACGGCTATATTCCTCTTGTCGTTGATTATGTGTCAAAGTGGGTTGAAGCAAAACCCACTAGGACTGATGATTCTAAAGTGGTTGCAGAATTCCTAAAAGATAGCATATTCTCTAGGTTTAGGGTGTCCCGAGCCTTGATTAGTGACTCTGGCACCCATTTTTGTAATCGGACCATACGGGCAATCTTGAAGAAGTATGGCATCACTCACAAGACATCACCGCCTATCACCCGTAAACCAATGGGCAAGCCAATGTTTCCAATTGGGAAATCAAGTACATCTTTCAAAAAATGGTTAACCCTAACCAGAAGGATTGGAGGTCTTGGTTGAATGATGCCTTGTGGGTGTATAGGATGGCTTACAAGACACCAATCGGTATGTCACCATACCGGTTAGTGTTTGGTAATCCCTGTCACCTAATGGTGGAAATTCAACATAAGGCTTACAGGCAGGTAAAAGAATTCAATTGTGATATAAATGAGGCCGGTTTTCATAGGAAGTTACAATTAGATGAACTAGATGAGATCCGGGGGGAGTCCTATAAGAATGCCAAAATCTATAAGGAGAATACAAAGGTGTGGCACGACAAGATGATCATTAGAAAGGAATTTGACATGAGTCAAAAATTCTTCCTATTCCAATCCCACCTTAACCTATTTCCCGGTAAGTTGAGGTCCCGATGGATCAGTCCTTTTGAGGTGGTGAAGGTATTACCGCATGGCACGGTGTAGATCCTAGATCGAGCTAAGTCCAATACATTTAAAGTTTATGGAAAACGTTTGAAGCTTTACCACGAGAAGTTTGTTCCGGGGAAGGGAGAGGATGTTGATCTCCTTGATCCGATTTGTGATTAAAGTCCAAGGAAAGGTAGTGAGTCATGCCAAAGATGTTAAAAATACTTGGTTTTGATCATCTCGATCGTCATTTGTTACTTTCCGTTGATGTTACTTGGCTTTGAATTTTTTCATTAGTTTCATTGTTTTGCTCTGTGCTTTTCACGGTTTGTTTTTTCATGATTTTGTAGCGATTTGAAACCAAGGTATTCGAATTTTGAAGGAAGAAATGCTTGGAGTCAAGAAGGAAAAACTTGGACAAAAGTTGAAATCAGAAAATGTTTCTAAGCACCAGGTGGGTAGCCCATCGCGAGTCGCGACGGGCCCAGAAATTTTTGGTGGAAATTTTGAACCTCAGCCTCCACTTTTTGTGAGTTGCAATGGCCTTGTTGTGACTCACGATGAGGCCATCGTGAGTCGTGACAAAGTGGTCGTGAGTCGCAACTAAATCAGGATTTTTGGCTTAAAATTGAGCTCACAGACTCCATTTTTCTCAAGTTGCGACGGTCCCATCGTGAGTCGTGATGAAGCGATCATGAGTCACAACCAAATCCTAGCTTTTGATTTAAAAAATGGAGCTCCCAGGCTCCACTTTTCATGAGTCGCGGTGGTCCATCGCGATTCGCAACGAATTGGTCACGAGTCGCGACGTGAATGTTGACCTGAGGCACCTTTTGACCTACCAGTCGCGAGTCGTGACGAATACATTGCGAATCACGATGATCGTACAAAGAAATTTAAAAAATGGGTAGACCCCCCCCCCCTCATCTTCCATTCCTTCTTCTTCTACATTCATCCTTCACTAAAATCCCCTCTTCTTTCCTTCATATTTTCCATCCTCTCCACCAAATTTCGTCAAACCCAACCACCACACCACCGTAAATCCATCCCCCATCCATAACCCACCTTCTCCAAACTCTCAATACCCCAAAAACATCCACAAATCAACCAAATTTGTGAAAATCCTTAAACCCTAGTTTTTGGGAATTTCTCAAATTTGGTCGAATTGGGCTTAACTTAGTTATGGGTTTCTTTGTTTCACCCTCTTACACACACTAGTGGTATGATTCCTCACTTTCAAACATTTGAATTGTGAATTGTGTGAATTTTAATTTTGGTGAAAATTTGTGTATTTTTTGAATGATGATATATTGTGCATGTTATGATAGTTCCTCACAATTTGGCCTTGAATTGCAAATATTTTGTATATATCATTATGTTGGGTATTTTGAAATGATAAATGTGGGAGATGTTTGGTAGTAAAACACTGATTGGAACTTGTGCTTATTGTGTTTATGATTTGGTTGGATGTGGGATAACATTATGCTCACTTTGAGTGTGTTGGTTTGCTTGTATTGGTGTTGTGCTTGCATTGTGTTATTATTGTTGCTTCAGTTGAGAATTAATTGTTGCTTGTACTAGATATGAGGCACGTTGGCCCTTGATTAGACATAGTTGATATTTGAATGCAATGTTATTATGCTTAGGATAGTTTGGCCATGCACTTGAAATGTTAATGTTATGAATGTACTAATGATGGCCAAACTAGTTAGGTATGGCTATGATTATGGGATATAGTATATTAGATATTCAACTATGTGAGAACTTAATGGACTTGAAAATATGGGCATGTTGGATATAACAGGGATTCTATGTGCAATTGTGGTTAGGAGTTGAACTAGTTGGCTTGGATTTGGTTTGGTCTGTGATGATTGGAAAAACTAGTTTAAGGTTGAGTATGATTTTGTGAAATTTCATATATGTACATTCCTATGCATTTGACTTGTTTGATGTGGTTGTTAGATATGGCCCCTACCAAGAGACCTAGGGCTCTTCCTCTAGGTGGGCGCACCACTGCTCAACCTCTACCTCTGCCGCAAGCTCTGGAGTCGAGCCATGTACCTCCTCCTCCTAATAGGTATATGGGTTTGACCCAGATCACCGAGTCCTACGCGGAGAGATGGGCTAGCCAACACTCAGCTCAAGGAGATGAGTTTTGTATACGTGCCCACATTGGACGCTTATGGGCTCACTCAGCCAGTCCGATGTCTCCTCGCCAAAAGGGGGTTAGAAGGTTTCACCGGCGATATACACTGGAGTTCCTGTCCACGGTTCGAATATGTAGCATGATCAACCGTGTGAGAGATACATCGCTTTCCACTTGGATGATATATCTCAATAGATGACCGTCTTGCGGGTTGAGGAAGCATTTGGATGAGACACTACTAAGATACGGGCAAGGTTGGACCCACAGGTCCAGGAATGATCGATTGAAAAGGACACGTAATTCTGGAGTGTCACCAACATCAGGCCAAAGAACTCCCACGACAAGAGCAATGTCATCATCCACCCCGCACTTCATTATATGCACCAACGTTTGGTTGCACGGTACTTTGCTCGGCAGAGATGACAAATGTGCTAGACAACGATATTCACTTCCTATGGCACTTAACGAGTGAGGGACTAGGATACAGGTTATGGGCTGAGCTATGGATGAAGAGGATTATAGAGGTGGCAGGGAAGCCAAAGGGGAACATTATGGTTGGAGATATGATAGACCTCTTGGCGGAGTACCTAGGATTAGTTTCACCGGCTAACTTTCAGCACTTAGGGAGGCACACTTCCAACCTCATCACTTCTGAGAGGTTGGTCCAATTTGATATGCTAAGCTCCACCCGGGCCACGGGGGTATACCATTGGTTATATGGCACCAGGAAGGTCACATTCATGGCAATTCCTCAGCCCAACAAGACGAAGTTAAAGTTTGATACACCCATAGCGGATTTGGCGATCTTACCCAACTCCTCATGCATAGAGGACTTCCAACACGAGCTCCACGACCTTGGTCCAGCCCCTATCCAGTGCGATGATAACAACCTACCTTTCTCCGAGCGAAAGCAACAGCACTCCCCGCAGCCTCCACCAGAGACCGAGCCTTTGCAGGAGGATTATGTTCCACCTCACAACTCCCAGCCTCCACCGGATTTCTATGATTATATGATGAAGACATTATAGAATGGATTCCGCTGCCAAGATAGCATGATACTAGTGCACAACATTTTTGTCTCCCAGAGCTTGATCGACATGGATGAGGAGATTGATCACCTATCAGCTCGCTCTATGAGATGCAGTCCTAGGTAGGCGATGTCTCAGGCCCTGATCCGAGAGCAGAGAGGCGGAGAGCTAAGAGATGCAGTCCCAAGCTGGCTCATTATCAGCAACATTATTTTGGTGGCGGCCTTTCTTCCTCACAACAGTGATATGTGAGCATCATATCCTTACCCTTTCCATACTTCATTATGTACGCTTTTTCCCTATTTGTCTACACTAAGGGCAATGTAGTGTTTTAAATGTGGGAAGGGGTATCTACTGATCTCATGGTTGGGGTTGGAGATATTTTGTTAGACTCTCTACTTTTGGATAATTCTTTTTCTTTGTTTAGGATATTTTTTTGGTTTCCTATTTGCTTTGGGATGCTTTCCATTTGATGAACTTGGATGATGTTAGCTTTGATAATTTTCTTAGCCTTAGCATTTGGAAAGAAATTTTCTACTTTTTGGATTGGAGAAACGTGAAAAAAATTGAAAAATTGAAAAAAAAAATATAAATAAAAAGAATCCCGCTAAGTTGAAAACCCGAGAGGACATCTTAGGCAACATTGGGGGGCCGAATAGGTAAAAAACCCAAGAGGGTGACCTAGGAAAAAATGAGAGGCTAAATATGTGGAAAAAGGTGAGATGTAAGCCGAAGAAACATGACGTGTGGCTAGGATGAAAACCCAAAAGGGATCCTAGGAAAAATGAGAGAAAGAGAGAAAAGGGAAAAATGTTATGTGTTCACTCATTTACCGGCATTGGAATCGTAAGGCATATGGATGGATCGGGCAGCTTGGCATCTTAAGACCTCTTGGGAGTGGGAAATTTATCGAGGGAAGACAAAGTAAGTTATGAAACTCTTGATCATTAATATACTTCATTTTAAGGTTGATATATTGGTATAAAGTGGAGTGATGTGTCCATTTTATGTGCATAATTTAGTACTTTTTGGGTCACTTTTATGCTCTTTTATTACCAAGAACTTGTGTTTTACCTTGAAATTCTCTTAGGAGGGGTAAGAGCAACTTTAATCTCGTTTACCTCTTCTACATGGATTTTGCGTGATGAAGGAAGAACATGGAGACTTGAAAACCAGAGGCCATTGAAAATCACTTTTTGAAGACTTGCTTCAAAGAGTTGAAGACTTAAAGACTGGAGGCCATCGAAGACCATAATTTTGAAGACATTCTTCAGAGAGTTGAAGACTTGAAAAATGAGAGAAATCATTGTGAAGATGAGTGTTTACCCCAAGGAGAAGAAAAGAAGACAAGGTCAAGTTCTGGCACTCGTCGCGACTCGCGACCAAAGGGTGGCCAGAACATAATTTTATCATTTTTGTACTGTAAATAGCACTCTCTTTCCTCTCATTCATATCTTCTTCTTTTCTGCATTTGGTGTTGTTTCTAACCCTAGTTTCTACCATATTTTATCTTTGAATTCTCTTGTATTTTTTTGGTTTGTTAGTATTAATTAGCATGAACTCTTGTAGCTAAATCTAGTTCTTGGTAGCAATTGACTAAGCCTTCCAAGCCCATGTCTTAAGAACAATTTGTAGCCTATTTGATACTCTTACTATTATGCATGTATGGAGCATTGAATGTGTTTGTTAATGTCATTAATGTTCTTGAAAGCTTGAGTATATGAAGTACTTGTATAATATTCTTGTTAGGGTTTGGGAAATGGGTTGATTTCCCCTTTTCTTGATAGTAATCCAAGAGTATGATTTAGAGTTTTTTATTGTATTGATAGATTGATAATTACTAGATGAATATGATAACGTTGAGCTCTTTGTCATGTTTGTTGCTTGTAGAAAATGAGAGAAGTCAATGAATGTCGGTCGTTCTTGACTAATCTTGTGTAAATGCATGAATTGGTTAAATGCTTAGACACGGTGTAGTGTTTATAAGTGTTGCCAATTTTTTTTATTGTTCGTGCTAAATGCCATCAATGAGATACTTTTAGTCATGTTTCGACTAAGGGAGTCATTGGTAGGGTTTTACAAGAGATGTCGAATTCACTCTTGAAAACTACTATCTAAGAAGGATAGAAGTTTAGTCTCACAAAAAGTAGTAAAAGTAGCAAATAGGTTGCATGTTCAATGATGGATAAGAGGCTTGGAAGTGGAAGTCAATTGCGCCCAAGGTTTCGTTAATTGTTGTTTTAATCTTGTCTTTAGTTGTCTTGCATGATTAGCATAGTTCTCTTGACTTGCTAATTTTTATCTTTCAATTTGATAACTTAGGATAAAAAACCAACCAAACCCCCCTTTTCTACATGCTTTTATATGTATCTATATATGTATATGCCTAGTATGTTTTCTCCTATATATTTTTAAACACTTGAAAAGATCCCTCTTCTCGTGAATGACCCTGACTTGCCATTGTCTACTTAATTTTAGATAGGAAGCATTAGGTCTTAAAAGTATTAACTTTGAGAGGTACGGCGACGACCTCCTAAATGTTGGCGCCGCTGCCGGGGAAGAGGCGTTTATTTTTAAGTGTTTGGGCATATTATGTGTGATTATATGCTAATTGTAAATATTTGTTAGTTTGTTTTTATTTTGATTTCTTAGTTGATTTTCCATTTTCACTTGTCTTGGAGACGTATTGTTTGAGTTCTTGGTGTATGGTTCACACGCGATCCTCTTCACAAGAACCCCTGCACTACGACCTAGAGTTAGAGTTGAATTTGTGACGGGCTAGGAGGATTTCTTTGGAAAGTGTGAATAACACCCCTCCTAGTGACCATTTTTTGGATACATTTTCCTCTATAGAGCATCATCAAGAGCATGAAGATGAGCATCCGGGAGGAGGACCTCAATACCCTCCTCTCCAAGGGCGAGCTCCTCCACTCCATGGAAGGGAGATTCCTTTGAAGCAAGCATTGTTAAGATACATCATGGCCCCCAACCTCGATCAACAACCAATGTGCATTGAGTATCCCTTAGTTGGACTGAATGGGCACTTTGAGCTAAAGATCGGGTTCATCAACATGCTACTCATCTTCCTTGGTAAAGAATGGGAGAATGCCAATAAGCACCTCACCGAGTTTCACTTTTTATATGGTGGTACGGTTCCTTATGGAGTAGATGAGGATTTTTATAAGTTGAAGGCATTCCCATTTACCCTAAGGGATGGTGCAAGGGATTGGCTCTACTACCTACCACCCAAGAGCATCAAGAGTTGGCTTGACATGAAAACAAAGTTTCTAGCCAAATACTTCCCGGCCTCGAAATCCACCGCCTTGAAGAAGGACATAAAAAATATCCTCCAATGGCATGAAGAATCTCTCTTCAACTATTGGGAAAGGTTCAAGAAGCTTCTCGCAAGTTGTTCTTACCTCGGTTATTCGGAGGGGGATTTGGTCTATTACTTCTACAATGGTCTTCTTGATGAGGATCAAAGGTTGGTGAGGAATTCTTGTGGTGGCACCCTTGGGAACAAAACGACATCCGAGGATATGAAATTGTATGAGGAGCTAGCGAAAGAGTCAATATACTTTAGCTCAAGGGCTGATTTGAGAATGAGAAATCCAATGCCCGCAAGTGACTCTTCCAATAGTTGGAAGCTCGAGGACCAAGTCTCGGCCCTTGCATCTATGGTGAAATCAATGATGACGAAGCCCGGGAATGCGCCACATGTTAAATCATGTGAAATTTGTTACTTAGCGCATCCTATGGACACTTACCCTACTTTGCAAGAGGACTATGTTGAGGAGGTGAGTGCCATGGGATACCAAGGCAACCAAGGCTACCAAAACTACCAAGGTGTGCAAGGATATCAAAGGAATAAAGGGTACCAAGGTGGCCAAGGCTACCAAAACTGACCATACTGTTTGGGTAATCATGATAACCCAAACCTCCGGTATGGAAACCCTCAAGGAAGCCAAAACCCTCAACCGTATCGGCCTCCTCAACAACAATATAGGCCACCTTAACAACAATTTCAAAGGCTCCAAGACAAACCCCGAGACCAAGGGGAGAGCTCGGGGCTAACAAAGGATGAGGTGATGCAAGCCATTCACTGGTTAGGCATGTGTGCGGAGAAAACTGAAAAATTCCAAGATGAAGCCAAGGCGAGCATCAAGAACTTGGAAACTTAATTAAGCCAAATAGCTCATGTGGTGAATCGGATGGAGGCCTGGAAAAAGGCAAACTTCCCTCCCAAATGAGATCAATCCTCGACAAAATATGAGTAGAATCTCATTGAGAAGCGGAAGAGAAGTGAAGGAACCCCAAGCAAGGGTTTTTGTTGAGCGGAAGGTTGAGAAATAAGAAGATCATGAGAAGAAGGCCGAGGAGTTGGCCAAGGGGAGCAACGAAGAAGAGATAGAGGTAGAGACATTTATGCCAAGACCGAGATCAAATCCCAAAACCTCATCCCCACCTCAAAAGAAATTAGGAGGGGCGGAGATCCCATCCTATGTGCCAAAACCACCGTTTCTGGAGGCATTAAAGAATATGAGGACCAATGAGGACAACAAGGACATCTACGAAGTCCTCCGTAGATGCAAGGTAAATATTCCACTCTTAACTGCTCTAAATCAAGTTCCTTGGTATGCTAAAATCCTTAAAAAATTGTGTACCATCAACAGGAAACAATAATTGAAAAGCAAGAAAAATAATGTGAAGAGTGAATATGCCTCTGCCATGTTCAATGATGAAATGCCCCCCAAATGTGATGATCCGGGAATGTTTACAATCCCTTGTGAGATAGGAGGCAAATGTGTTAACAAGGCCTTGTTAGACTTAGGTGCTTCAATCAATGTGATCCCATATTCCTTTTATAACAGTCTAAATATAGGATTTTGCACAAAAACGGGGTTGTTATCCAACTAGCCGATCACTGTAGCATATACCCGAAAGGTATTGTAAAGGATGTGTTGGTAAAAGTGGATTCTTTGACATTCCCCGCAGAATTTTATGTTCTTGAAATGGGAAGTGACAATAGTGCTAAACCTATTCTTTTAGGAAGGTCATTTCTAAAGACTTCAAGAACCATAATTGATGTTCATAAAGGAACATTGACCATGGAATTTAAGGTGCGGAAGGTAGAATTTAACACTAATAATTCTATTGATTATCCTAGTAGATATCATTCTTGCCAAACGATTCATGTTATTGATGACGAAGAGTAAGATGTGATTGAGCCCAGAAATGATAGTTCCTCAAATGTTTCCATATATGATGTTTTTAGTGATGATTTGATTTCAAATGTTGCTAGTACTAACTTGAAGGAAAGCAACGACGAATGCACTCTTGGGAATGCAACATCCAACACTTTTCGTGTGTCCGCAAGTAAGCCATTAAGGGTGTTTCCCCACCTTCTCTTGAGAAGACTTCGGTGGAAGAGTGCAAACTACCACCGAAAGTTCTTAAATGTTCATCTCTTAGAAAAGGAGAGAAACCCCTGAATGCTCACGTGCTTGAGATCACCCTGGAACAAAAAGGTAGTTATTGGAGATGTTAAGGGAACATGAAGAAACCCTAAGCTACTTGAAGAAGGTTTTGTTTGGGGATGATGCAAATCCCAATTTTTTTGACTCGGGTCGAAGAAAGGAAACTGATCATCTTGGTTCATTTTGTGAGTAAGCTCCAAAAAGGGGAGTGAATTGGCCGACGACGTTAAATAAACTAGGTTTTGATCATCTGGATCATCATTCATGACTTTCCGTTGATGTTACTTGGTTTTGGATTTTGTCATTAGTTTCATTGTTTTTTCTTTGTACTTTTCACTAGTTGTTTTTCTATGATTTTGCAGTGATTTAAAACCAAGGCATTGGACTTTTGAAGGGAGAAATGCTTGGAGTCAAGAAGGAAAAACTTAGACAAGAGTTGAAATCAGAAAAAAAAAAAAAAGGTTTCTAAGTACCAGGTAGGTAGCCCGTCGCGAGTCACAACGGGCTCAGAAAGTTTTTGTGCTCTTTTTGGGTTTCAGCCTCAACTTTTCATGAGTTACGATGCCCTCGTTGCGAGTCGCGATGGACCATTACAAGTCGCGATGAAGTGGTCGCGAGTCGCGACTAGATCAGGAATTTTGGGTGAAAATAGAGCTCCCGGCCTCCACTTTTCGTGAGTCGTAGTGGCCTCATAGCGATTCACAAAGGACCATCGCGAGTCACAAAAAAGTGGTCGCAAGTCGCGACGTAAACATTTACTTCAGGTGCTCGTTGACCTACACGTTGCGAGTCGCGATGGACGTGCATACATGCTTTAGAAAATGGGCAAAACTAGAATCTCCCCCACTTCTTCCCCACCATTTTCCCTTCACCTTCTCCTCCATTCCCTTCACCTTCTCCAGCCACCACCTCACCACCACTCAACCTCACTGTCACTCACCGCCGCTCATCACCACCACTCGATACCCCTATTCCATCTTCCTAAGCTCTACCCACAAATCAACCCAATTTGTTGAAGAACACAAAACCCTAAAATTTGGGGGTTTTGTGATTTTCGGAAATTCAACTTCAAATTGCTTGTGGGCTTAGTTTCTTTCTCATCCTAGACATCTAAGTGGTACAATTATTTACTCTCTTAAGCTTCACTTGTGATTATGATTGAATAAATTATTCTGTGGGATATTGTGTGAATTTTGTGTGATGCCTTAAGAATTTTGATTGATTGGAACATTGTAGATTCTTTTGGATATATTGTGCTTCCAATTTGATTTGATGGGGATTTTGTGAATATATTTTGTTTACAGCTTAGTTGGATGTAGGATAACATCATAATCACTTTGAGTGTGTTGAGTTGCTCGTATTGGTCTTGTGCTTGCATTGCGCTATTAGTGTTGCTTTGGTTGAGAATGGATTGTAGCTTATATTAGATATGAAGCATGTTGACCCTTAATTAGACTGTTATTATGCTTTGCAATTTTATTTTTCTTAGGGTAGTTTAGCTATGGGACTTGAATGTTGACATTATGAATGTACTAATGGTGGCTAAACTAGTTAGGCATGACTGTGATTTTGAGATATAGCATATTAAATTTCAACTATGTGAGAACTTCATGGACTTGAGAATATGGGCATGTTGGACACAATATGGACTGTATGTGCAATTGTGATTAGGACTTGAACTAGTTGCTTGGACTTGATTTGGCTTGTGATGATTGACAAAAACTAGTTTAAGGTTGAGTGTGGATTTGTAATATTGCTTATATACATATTCCTATCAGTTTGACTTATTTGCTGTGGTTGTTAGATATGGCCTCTACCAAGAGACCGAGGGCTCCTCCATGAGGTGGGCGCATTGCCACTATACCTCCGCCTCCACCACCGGCTCCAGAGTCAACCCCTATATCTTATCCTCCTGATAGGTACATGGGTTTGACCTAGATCACCGGGTCTTACGTGGAGAGATGGGATGCTCTAGCTAACCATCACCTTAAGGAGACAAGTTTCGTGGACCTGCTCACATTGGACACTTTAGGGCTCACCCAACCAGTCTGATGCCTCCTCGCCAAAGGGAGGATGGAAGGTTTCATGAGCAAGAGTTCCCCCCTCTTACCGGCGATACACACTGGAGTTTCTATCCATGGTCAGGGTATGCAGCATGAGGAATGACCAACTGTGCGAAAGGTACATCATCTTTCACCTAGATGATATATCTTGGGAGATGATCGTCTCGTAGGTTGATGAAGCTTTTGGATGGGACACTTCAGAGATACTGGGGAGGTTGGACCCACAGGCCCATGAATGATCCATCGAGGGGGACATGAAATTCTGGAGTGTCATCAACATCAGGCCGAACAACTCCCACAACAAGAGTAGTTTCATCATCAACCCCGTACTTCGTTATGTGCACTGACTGTTGGCTGGCACAGTACTTTGCTCGGCAGAGCCGATGAATGTGCCAGACAAAGACGTTCACTTTTTATGGCGCTTGACGAGTGAGGGATTGGGATACAAATTAAGGTTTGAGCTATAGATGAAGAGGATTGTAGAGGTGGCAGGGAAGCCGAAGGGGAAGATTATGGTTGGAGGTAAGATAGGTCTCTTGGCTGGGTACCTAGGATTGGTTCCACCGGCTGACTTTCTGCTCTTAGGGAGGCGCACTTCCTCCCTCATCACTGCAGAGAGGTTAGTCAAATTCGAGATGCTTAGTGCCACATGGGCCACAGGGGTATTCCATTGGTTATATGGCGCTAAGAAGGTTACATCCATGGCACTTCCTCAGCCCAGCGAGACGAAGTTGGAGTTTGATACACCTCTAGCAGATTTGGCAATTTCACCCGACTCCTCGTGCAGAGAGGACTTCCAGCGCGAGCTCCACAACCTTGGTCCAGCCCCTGTCCAGCACGATAATGGCAACCTACCCTTCTCTGAGCGACAGCAGCAGCAGTCCCTGCAGCCTCCACCAGAGACCAAACTGATGCATGAGGATGATATGCCACCTCACTACTCCCCGCAGTCTCCACCGGATTTCTATGAGCAGATGATGCAGACCATGTAGGATAGATTCCACCGTGAGTACAGCATGATACTGGAGCACAACGTGTTTATCTCCCACAACTTGATCGACATGGATGAGGAGATTGATCACCTATCAGCTCGCATCAATAAAATGCAGTCCCAGGAAGGCGGTATCTCAGACCCTGATCCGGGAGTAGAGAGGAGGAGAGCGAGGAGGCAGAGTAGCATGGATTGGCTAGCACGTTATAAGCAGCGCTACTTTGGCGGTGGCTCTTCTTCCTCACATTAGTGATTTGTGAGCATCATATCCTTACCCTTTCCATAATTTGCTTTGTACACTTTGGCCCTATTGTCTACATTGTGGGCAATGTAGTGTTCTAAGTGTGGGGAGGGGTATCTACTGATTGCACGGTTGGGGTTGGAGATACGTTGAAGACTTGCTACTTTTGAATAACACTTTTGTTTTATTTTGGATATTTTTTCCCATTTGTTTTGGGATGCTTTTGAATGTAGTTTTTTGGATGCTTTTCTTTTCTTTTGGATTGGAGAATCATGAAAAAATATGAAAATGAAAAAAAATTAAATAAAAAGAATCCCGCTAAGTTGAAAACCCGAGAGGGCATCTTAGGCAACATTGGGGGCCCTGATAGGTTGAAAACCCGAGAGGGAAACCTAGGAAAAAATGAGAGGCTAAATGTGTGGAAAAAGGTGAGATGTAAGCCAAAGAAACATGACGTGTGGCAAGGATGAAAACTTGAAAGGGCTCCTAGGCAAAATGAGAGAAAATGAGAGAAATTGAAAAAAAAATGTTATGTGTTCACTCATTTGCTGACGTTAGAGTCATAAGGTTGCGGTGACCATACTGATGAATCAGGTAGCTTGTCATCTTGAGGACCTCTTGGGAGTGGGAAATTTAGCGGGATTAGACAAAGTAAGTTATGAAACTCTTGATCATTAATATACTCACTTTTAGGTTGATATATTGGTATAAAGTGGAGCATGTGTTTGAACCTTATACATGTCTTTAGCTTTACCTTGTACCATTGGATTTGGGATTGTCAATTTGAGATTTGTAGATATTTTAGGGATATCAATGAATTGATGGGTTGATATAGTTTAGGTAGATTTAGGAATGGGAGTTGTAGGAAACTTCTCATTTGACCTTAACATTGGGTATGTGATATTGAGAGTTTTGTGAGGTATTTACTTAGGGGAATAGTAGTTAGGATGTGGATATGTCATTTCCTTCATATGCTTGGATCTTTTCTTACTCGAGGGCGGGTAAGGTTTAAGTGTGGGAAGGTTTGATGTGTCTATTTTATGTGCATAATTTAGTACTTTTTGGGGTCACTTTTGTGCTCTTTTATTAACAAGAACTTGTGTTTTACCTTGAAATTCTCTTAGGAGGGGTAAGAGCAACTTTACGCTATTTTACCTCTTCTAAGTGGATTTTACGTGACGAAGGAAGAACATGGAGACTTGAAGACCAGAGGCCATTGAAAATCACTTTTCGAAGACTTTGAAGACTTGTTTCAAAGAGTTGAAAACTTGAAGACCAGAGGCCATCGAATACCATATTTTTGAAGACTTTCTTCAAAGAGTTGAAGACTTGAAAAATGATAGGAATCATTGTGAAGATGAGTGTTTACCACAAGGAGAAGAAAAGAAGACAAGGTTAAGTTCTGGCACCCATCGCGAGTTGCAACGAACTCGTCGCGAGTCACGACCAACGGGTGGCCAGAACCTAACTTTATCCATTTTTCACTATAAATAACACTATTTTTCCTCTCATTCATATCTTCTTCTTTTCTACATTTGGTAGTGTTTCTAACCCTAGTTTCTACCATTTTTTCATCTTTGAATTCTCTTGTATTATGTTTGGTTTGTTAGCATTAATTAGCATGAACTCTTGTAGCTAAATCTAGTTCTTGGGAGCAATTGACTAAGGCTTCCAAGCCCATGTCTTAAGAACAATTTGTAGCCTATTTGATACTCTTACTATTATGCATTTATGGAACATTGAATATGTTTTTTAATGTCATTAATGTTCTTGAAAGCTTGATTACATGAAGTACTTGTATGATATGCTTGTTAGGGTTTGGGGAAATGGGTTGATTTCCCCTTTTCTTGATAGGAATCTAAGAGTATGATTTAGAGCTTTTGATTGTGTTGATGGATTGATAATTGCTAGATGAATATGATAATGTTTGAGATGCATTAGGGCTTAAAATTATTGACTTTGAGATGTACGGAGGCGACCTCCCATGGAGCATGTGTTTTGAACTTTATACATGTCTTTAACTTCACCTTGTGCCATTGGATTTGAGATTGTCACTTGAAGATTTGGAAAGGTTTTAGAGATAGCAATGAATTGATGGGTTGATATAGTTTGGGTAGATTTAGGAATGGAGGTTGTGGGAAACTTCTCATTTGATAATCTCCGCCAACTGAGCTTAAGTCAGGGTACAGGTTTCATCTCCCAAATAGAATCTCACATAATGCCTCATTTGTCTGTTTTACACCTTCTCGGAAGTGGATAGAAACTCTAGGGTATAGTTAGGGTAAGTGGGGGCTGACACAGTGGTGAACTTCTTCATACCAATCCTACCTAGTAGGATCCTGACAGGTTTGTAGAGTTTGAGACCCGTAAAGGTCTCTTCATACACAAACTTTGTCTCCAAAATAGGGCATCCTACTAGGTAGCCCCACCTTGTCCAATGCTCCACAGTGAGGGAAGTCAACCGCATAAAGGGTACACTAGGTTCCCCTCGTTGTCTACAAGGCATGATGGACACATAGAGTATAGCAACTAGCAACAGACAAAATAAAGAAAACTTTCTTCCAAACACCCCCCAACACAAATAATATCCCTCAAATTAACTCTATCAACCACACTAATCAACCGAAACATCAAGCATGCAAATAACCAATCCACAAAAAAATCACAACTCCAACTCCTCCAAATAACCAAGATAGTTCGGCCAAGTACCTCAAATGTTGGATTTGGTGAAAACTTCGCTAGAGGAATCTACAAAACCCCTCCTATATTGGACCAAAGCAACTCCAACACCTAGAAATTGATCAAAAATTAAATTTTTGGGAGAAAACTATATTTGTGGCCGAACTGCTCTTCGAATGTTCTGGGAAAAACCGTGAAATTTTTAAGGCTAAAATTTAGTGGGTTGGATGGAGCTTGGAAAGATGAAGATTTTGATATAAAGTAGGGGTGAATCGGATGAAAATTGGGGAAGTTATGGTTGAAAAAGTGTGAGGGAGAGTTTAGGATAGTTTGAGAGGGAGAGAAAGGAGATGGTGCTGAGTGATGTTGGAACGAGGGGAAGGGGTTTATATAGGGGGTAGGCTTGGTTTTAATTAGGCTGAAGGGGTAGGGAGCACAGATCCTTAGGAACGATCTGTGCCTACACATGGCCTCTGTGCCATCTTGCGTCAGGGTCGTGCTGGCGTGTGCCAGCCTCATGCTGTTGCCGGTATGACTCGTGTTGGCGCATGCTCGGTACCCTCGTGTCAGCCAAGTCAGCCTTGTGCTGATGGGTTTTGACATGGCTCGTATCTCATGGCATGGCTTTTGCCAATTCCTGTCACTATGCCTTCATCTCAGCCAAGTCAGCCTCGTGCTGATGGGTTTTGACACGGCCCGTACCACGTGGCACAGCTCGTGTTGTTTCCTAGCACGAGGCCTTGTGCTTTCCTTTGTTCCAAAAATTTTTCTTCCCGCACTTGCATCCAAAAAAACACGACTAGTGCTATTCTAAACAAAATTGATGACTAAATTTTCCTAAAAACACCACTAGAAATTTTAAAAAAACATTCCCAAAAATTCATTAAAATTTTTGAAAAGACTACTTCTTGAAATAAAACATTGTTTCTTTATTGTCATCCTCACGAATTATTTTTCCCTTAATTATTTAAACTAAAAAGAGTGGATTGGTGGGTCGCCAGAATCACCATCCTTGACACCATCAGTAACCACATCTCGATGGATGGGTCTTGAAAGAGCTCTCCGAGGCGAAAAAAGAGAAAAAAGACACGACTTTACTTCATCAATTTCGAAGGCAGATTTCTCTAATTTCATCAATTTTCACCGATGGATCATGATTATCTAGGATTCCTCACTGGATTCCGCACGTAATCATGTAAAATTTTTGAAATTTTTTATCTAATTTTCGTCCAAGGGTTCGAGGGTTTAGGAGTTTGAATTTTTATTCCGGCCGCATTGATCAAGATTGGAGTCTTTCAATTTCAATTTGGATTTGGGGTTTCTTGGGGAGTTTGTTTCTACTCAGATCTCTTTGGGGAACACACAAACAAATCTTCAAGTTGCATTGTTGGTAATTATCGGGCTGGTAGAGGTCTTCTCCATCCGGATTCTTTGATCGGATTTAAACCATGTGTCGGCCTTGTTGGGGGGAATTGTTTGAGTAGTGGACCAGTAAAACCATCAGATCATGCTCACGATCTCCGGAGAAGCCATCGCTCACAGACCACGACACGGTAATCATGGATCACAGCACGGTTTGCTGGGGATTCCTCAACGGGTGATCACAGCACGGTAATCACACTGCCGAGGCGTGGAAATCATAGAGGTATGGTCCATTGTGGTGCAGCAAACTTGATCAAGGTGAGGCCACAGAAATAAAGATGTGATTGCGGCGCAAATATTACGGTGCAGCAATCATGGAACACGGTGCGGCACTCACAGCACGACAATCACGATGCGGTAACCCACGTTATCCTGTGATTCATGATGCGGTAGCAGAGTATCTCACCCACGGCCGGTTTCAACTACGGTCTTTTTGGTGGATCATTGTTTCTTGAGCCAGGTTCTAAACTATTCTTAGCCTTTATTTTCTAGATTAATTGCTGGAATATATTAGGCTATAGTTTTAATTGTATTTTCGTGCGAGGATTGATATGTTAGTCTCCTCTCGTGAGCATTAATTCAGATACGTTAGTTAGAATTTGTATTATTTTTCTTTGTTTTCTCCTGTTAAAAAATGGCCACGGATAGTGCTTATACTTCTGGCACGCCAAGTGATGTGTCCATTTTATGTGCATAATTTAGTACTTTTTGGGGTCACTTTTTTACTCTTTTATTATCAAGAGCTTGTGGTTTACCTTGAAATTCTCTTAAAAGAAGTAAGAGCAACTTTACGCACTTTTACCTCTTCTAAGTGGATTTTGCTTGACAAAGGAAGAACATGCAGGCTTGAAGACCGGAGGCCATTGAAGATCACTTTTCGAAGATTTTGAAGACTTGCTTCGAAGACATGAAGCCTTGAAGACCGAAGGCCATCGAAGACCATTTTTTGAAGACTTTGAAGACTTTCTTCAAAGAGTTGAAGACTTGAAAAATGAGAGGAATCATTGTGAAGATGAGTGTTTACCGCAAGAAGAAGAAAATAAGACAAGGTTAAGTTCCAGCGCCCATCGCGAGTCGCGACCAACGGGTGGCCAAAACCTAACCTTATTTTTTTTATACTATAAACAACACTCTATTTCCTCTTATTCATATCTTCTTCCTTTCTGCATTTTGGTACTGTTTCTAACCATAGTTTTCACCATTTTTCATCTTTAAATTCTCTTGTAGTGTGTTTGATTTGTTAGCATTAATTAGAATGAACTCTTGTAGCTAAATCTAGTTCTTGGGAGAAATTTATTGAAGCTTCCAAACTTATGTAGTAAGATTCTTTATTTGCTCATTTATGAACATTTATTGAAGAGCATTTATTATGCCATTAATGTTGTGTTTTGCCTCATTTATACCATGGGTTGTTTTAGTATATGAAATGGTTGTATGATTGAAGTGTTAGGGTGTTAGGAAAGTTGCAAATTTCTTAGCTCATTTGACATGAAATCCAAAAGCATGGATTTAGAACTTCTTGTGTATAATGTGAGGTAATTCTTGCTAGATGAGTATGTTAATATGGATTGTTCTCATATTTATCCCATAGATGCAAAGAAAGGTTGAACCTTGAATGTTGTTTGTTCTAGGTCTAACCTAATAAAGGCTTTGTTTGGTTAAATGACTATGTCTTTGGTAGAAGGCTTGTTGTTATCAAACCTATGGTCCTTTGGGTGAAATGCTATTGATGAATTACCCCTATGATGTTGTTTGTCTAGGGTCATCATTAACGAGGTTTGCAAATGGTCGTTATTTGTCTTTGCAAACTACTATTAAGGAGGAATGAATATTGATATTCAAATGAGAAGTGATATCATTCCCCATAGACAATAAATGTAATTGAATGAGTGAATGAATCAATGAGCTATAGGAAGTTTTGAAGTGGAAGTCGATTGCCCCCAAGGCTCCGTTAATTATCATTTTAATCATCTCTTTAGTTGTATTGCATGATTAGCATAGTTCTTTTGCTTTGCTAATTGTTGTCTTTCAATTTGATAGCTTAGGATCAAAAACCAACCAAACCCCCCCCCCCCTTCATTTACATGCCTTTTTAATGTATCTATATATGTATATGCCTAGTATGTTTTCTCGGCTATATGTTTAAACACTTTAAAAGATTCCTCTTCTTGTGGACGATCCCAACTTGTCATTATCTACTTAATTGTAGATAGGAAGCACTGGGCTTAAAAGTATTAACTTTGAGAGGTACGGGACGACCTCCCAACAAGCCAAGGCAAGAAAAGATATAGGAAAAAAGAGAACGCCAGAGTTCAGGATTATGCTGGGGGATTTGATTATCGTATGGAATAGGGAAATCTGAATTTGGCATCGAGATTGTTGGATGACTTGTTACTTGAGAGGAAAAGGGAGTGGAATAACTCGGACATACTAATGGAGGAATTTCCCCTTGAAGCTGAGTTGAGCAATGGAGATGGGGTAGATTTTGTTCTTAGTGAAGATGAAGTTATTAAGGAACTGAGCAAGCCTTTCTATGGTTTCTTGGGTGTTTTTCCTAGCTTTTTCCATGGTATGTATGCTATTTGTAATTTTTTGGTGGCAAAGTGGAAGATGGCATGTACGGTGCAGTTAAGGGAGAATGGATTTGTGAAGTTTAAATTCAATAGTGCTGAGGATAGGGATGCAGTTCTACATGGGCCGGATCATTTTCTAAATGGGAAAAAGTTTTTCATCAGGAAATTCCAGACACAGGAAAGTTTGATATGAGAACCCATGCCTTGAAACCAATTTGGATCAGAATAGAGTACTTACCAAAATGTTTTTGGCACAAGAAGGCATTGGAAAAAAATTGCTTCTTCGATAGGTGAGCCTATCCTGATGGACAATGGCACACTTAAACTAAGAGGATACTATGCTCGACTCTTAGTCCAATTTGACACTTCAAAAAAGCTTAAAGAAAGAGTGATCTTCCACAAGCCTAATGGTGATCTGCACACTCAGAAGTTATCTATGATTATTGTCCACCATGTTGCCCAATTGTGGTGAAAACACACACTTGATAGAGGTTTGTGGAGAATTTCGGAAGGCCAAAGAAGATGCTACCCAAAGACAAGTTCTTGAAGCAAAGGAGAGGAAATCAAAAGGAAAGGTAAAGGTTGGTATTTTAGAACAAAATCAATGGCTACAGAGGGAGAAAATACAAAAGAGCAATTACGGAATGGCCATAAATTCATATTCTTTCTAGGGGGAACTTAATGCTGGAATTGTTGATGCCGAGACCAGCAAAAAATGTAGCAAAGCTGAGCCAATGACAAAACTTCAAGCTAAAACAGTGGAGGTTAGTAATCTCGAGCAAGCCGAATTTGGAGGTGACGACATAGAATTACAAGGCTCAGGTGAAATCCCCTTGAAGATGGTCCATCTTACGGCTGGGGCCTCTAAAATCCCATAAGTTGGTAGGAGCAAGAGCAATCCTCCTATTGGCACAGGTACGGTTACTAGAAGTCGTAGCAAAAGCAAGTCCCATATCCCTAACCCAGGAGGTGTCCAAAAGCCTTTTCAAAGGCTTATGAGTGCTACACTAACCAACTCTAATAGTTCCAGCAATAATGAAAAAGATGGCAGCGGTCCGAAGCCAAAAGGGACCTTGGTTCCTAAATGAATACGGCCTGCATGAATGTCAGGGGTTTAACCACCCTTGCAAGAAGGAGATGGGTCAAGGGGATCATCTCCGAGAACAATGTTGGGCTTTGTGGTTTGGCGGAGACTAAATTGGAAGATAGGGCTTTGAATATTTTCTTAAAAAGTTTCAAAAGGTGAAGCATACTCATAATTTTGATCTTTGGATCCAAAAACTTATAGGGTTGATGTACTTGGGAGGATGTTGTAATGTATTCACTTAAAAGTACGTAACCTATCCTCGGGAGTGAAATTTCTTGGCACTTTTGTTTATGGTCATAGTGAAGAAATGAAGGCTCGACAACCATTGTGGGCTGAACGCAAGGAATATGGCACAAATTTGAATAGACCGTGGATGGTTTTGGGAGACTTTAACGCCATCCTAAACACAAATGATCATCTTGGGAACACGGTTCAAAGTCTTTATCCGATGTCAGAGTTTCAAGATGATTGTACTAAATGCGGGCTGAGGGACGCACCACTTACAGGCGACCACTTCACGTGGCATAGTGCAAATTAGAAAGTGAGAAGAAAGCTAAACCATGTGCTACTTAATCATGGCTGGGACATTGATGCGTGCAGAACAACCTTCTTTCCTATCTCTTCACACTCGGATCACTCTCCGTTTGTGTTATCCATGGCTCAAGAGATTGAAAACAAGAAGAAACCTTTCCGAGTACAAAACATGTGGTTGCTACATCCAAACTGTAAGCAAATAGTGGAAGATTTTTGGAACCCTCATGTGGATGACTTTAAAAAATATTTGGTTTGTCGCAAACTTTAAAGACTAAAAGCTCCCCTTAAAGAGTTGGGAAAGACGGACTTTAACCACATTTTAGAAAAGGCCAAGAGGGCGGATAAGGAATATAGTGATGTCTTTTTGAGACTGGATGTTCTAAATGCTACGGTCCATGAAATTGATGAATTGTGGAAGTTAGAGAAGCAAGCTCTCTTCCACTATCATGCAGAATCCTCATTCCTCTCTAAAAAAGGCAATATTAATCACATCACTATGGCGGATAAGGGCACATCCTGCTTCCATCAAATGGTGGACGAAAGGAAAGGTGGAGGTATTCTGGAAATCATTTATGGGGATAATTGTATTGTCACATTGAATGCAAGGAAAGACGAACTTTTTGCTGAATTTTACAAGGGACTTTTTATCACGGCTAGAGACAGGGTTTCCATAAAACATGATATCATTCTCTCGGGCCCAACCTTGAGTGATATAGATAGAGGATTTCTAGGGCAAAGTGTTTCATGCCATGAATTAAAGGTTGCACTATTCTCTATGGACGATAATAAGGAACCGGGATTAGATGGTTATACGGCTGGATTCTTCAAGAAGCAATGGGATATAGTGGGTAGAGAAATTACGGAGGCTGTTTTAGAATTCTTTGATTTGGGTGTGTTACTCACACAGCTAAATCACACATCCGTTGCCCTAATACCAAAGAAAAATGACAACTCAAAGGTGGGAGATTTTCGACTTATTGCTTGTTGCAACGTGCTATATAAAATCATCACCAAGATCATTGCAAATAGGTTGGAAAACATACCACCCATACTCATTGATCCTTGCCAAGGGGCTTTTGTGAAGGGGAGAAATTTGTCGGATAATGTTATGTTGGCTCAAGAGTTTGTCTGAGGCTATGGAAATGCAAGAACATCGCCTATGTGTATGATTATGGTGGGTTTGCAAAAAGCTTTTGACACTGTTTCTTGGGAGTTCTTAGAAGAGGTGTTATTTGGACTTGGTTTTCTAGAGAAATTAAAAGATAGAATCATGGCTTTTGTGAACTCAACTTCTTTCTCAATTGCAGTTAATGGAAAACATTGCGATCACTTCAAGGGACAAAGGGGAATGAGCCAGGGAGATCCCCTATCTCCCCTCCTTTTTGTGATCTGCATAGAATACTTCTCGAGGCTATTAAAGAAGAGGGCTGAATCCAAGCACTTTACCTATTATCGGAGGTGTGAAGTGCTCAAGATTACTCACCTTGCCTTTGCGGCTGACCTTAAGCTTTTCTCTAAAGAAAACACTGATTCGGTACATATACTTATGAAGGCTCTAAATGACTTTGAACAAACTTCAGGGCTCACTATTAAAGCAAAAAAATCAAAGTTTTTGGAGTGGGACTTAAGGAGGATTTAAGCTTTACGGGCATTCCATGAGCCACTTTTCCGGTGAGATATCTTGGAGTTCCACTTGATGCTAGCAAGTTGAAGGTCACTCAATTTGGTGTTCTGCTTAGAAAGGTTGATTCGGAAATTCCTAAGTGGAAGGGGAACACTCTTCCTTATGCAAGGAAATTGGAGTTGGTGAAGTCCATTGTTAGAGGCATTGCCGGATTATGGATACAAAATTTCATCATCCAAAATGCAGTCATGGAAGCTATTGAACAAAAGTGTAAGAGGTTTTTGTGGGGTGGTAAACACAAGAGCAAGGTTTCATGGAAAAAATTGTGCACGGCAAAATCCAATGGAGGTCTCGACCTTAGGGATTTCTTCACTTAGAATAGAGCAGCCATGGCGTAAAAACTATGGGACATTCATACAAAGAAAGACAACTCGTGGGTGAAATGGATTCATACCTTTTACCTACAAACCGACGGATTTTGGTGGATCAATCCTAGAATTGCAAATGGAAAGCTTGGCGAAAGGTACTCGAGCTACTTTGATGACCTATGTAGCTTAAGGGATGAATTAAAGACCTTGTTTGGTGGAAACTTAGTGGAGTTGAGAGGTACTCTAAGCACTTGGGCTGGCTCGGGCAAGTTCAAAAAAATGGCCTACAACTTCATGCATCGCCAAAGGTTCTCGGGGGTCTATAAACAGCCAAACCAACTGAGAGGGAGGCTGTTTAACACCACTTAGAGGGGATTTATCCCACCAAAATTCTCGTTCATCACATGGTTAGCTTCTCTTCAAAGATTTCACATAAAAGATAAATATCGTGATGGTGAAAATGAACAAACAGACCGAGTATGTGCACTTTGCAATCTTGAAGTGGAATAAAACAACCACTTATTCTTTTGGTGTGATTTCTCCCAACCCGTGTGGAGTCGGGTGAGACAATGATTTGGACTATAGAGAAGGACCTTATCAATATCAAGTTCGGAAAAGTGGATCAAAAGGCAAGTGAAGGGTTCCAAATTATGGAAGAAGCTCGGCCCTTGGCACTAATCACAATAGTCTACCGTATTTGGAGTGAAAGAAACAGTGTACTACATGATTGCATTCAACCAAGGTCGGCAAGGGTCTTTAAACTTATCATAAATTATTTCTACATGGTACTCAAATGTATCTTTCTAGAGGAGCATCTATACTGATTAGCCCAAGGTAAGGCCACTGGCATCACAGTTACTCTCCCTAATGCCTTGGCATGTTGGTGCCACAGAGCCACGGTTTTTTCTTCCTGGGGCATGAGCATGCTGGCACCATGGAAACACGATCCCATTTCTGGCACCTTGGTTTTTTGGCATCACGATTTTCTGGCGCATTGGTTTTCTGGTACCTTGGTATCCGGATGCCGTGATTTTTTTACGCTTGGGTTTTCTGGTGCATACATTTTTCTGGCACCTCGGTTTTCTGGCGCTAAGGCACGCTGACTCAATGGTTTTCAGGAAGAGTCTTGCAGGACAACGTCATGGCTGTGGTATTTCCAGCGCCATGGTTTTTAGGCGGAGTAAGGCCAGTGATCAGGGGCATTACTACATCACGGGTTGTGACATTCCTCAAGTCTACACCCGTGTCTTGGCATGTAGCTCAACCCCAAGGTCTTGGCCCCATGGAGACATATTTTCATCATGGTTTCTGGATTTTTACCATGTTTTTGGGGCAGAGTACTAAGTGTTTGGAATTTTAGACAATTTAGAACCATGGCCAAGAAGGAGGGTGACCAGCCTGCAAACCAATCTCATTTTCTTATGATGCAGGTCCATGAAGGGTAGTGGTATTACTCTCAATACTCTATCCTTTGTTTTTCATCCTTTGTGTTGGCTAGTATGTAACTTAGAATTAATGATTTGACGGAACTTGCGGTTTATTCGCTATATTCATGGGAAAAAGAGCTCATGATTGGAATTTACGTTCCTCCCATTGACTTCCCAGCCTAGGTTGTTAAGTTTTGATGGATATCACGCGACATATGCTCGCGCAACACCTTGTGTTAAATCGGCATAGAGTTGTCCATTAGCTCAAAATGTAATGGGCGGTTACAGAACGATGATGCTAGGCACACGCGGTACAAGTTGTGTCCATTATCCACTTCATTCCGTAGGGTGTTATTAGGCTGGACACACAAGAGCTCTTGGCACTGCCTCTCTTTGCTCTTGCCCCCTCATATAACCTCGAAAAGGGAATGTATTAAAGGTCAATAACACTCTTTCTCCACCTTAGAAGTGTATATGGTAGTAGCTTCTTCTTATCATGCCAACCAATGGCACATAGGCGACCTCAGCTACACTTTGTAGCATCACTCAAGCTTTCTCCTTTCAAGACCCGAGCACACTACTCTCAGCTGCATTAGGAACAAAGCTTAACCAACTCACTCGCGGCTTGAACACACCACTAAAACACCGCTCACAATGTCAGGGTTTTTGAAAAACCGGGATCAAGATGACGGTCTGGGAATCAACCTTTCCCAGCGATATTTTTGTCACGGTTTTGAAGACCCAAGATCACTAACCTCGACTGCGTATAAGATGACAACTTGGATGCAAGAAGAGCCAGCTTTATCTCTAGTTGGTATGTATGGGTATGGATTGGCATCTCAATCTTGATTAGCATTTTATGCTGATTTGATTTCTCAGCTTGTATAGAAGGCCTCACATGTATGAGGTAGAAGAGGATTTTATGACTTGGGTAGTGAGTTGTTCTCCCCTCATTTCCATATATCATGCTTTTCCTTTTGTTTTCCCATACACTATTGGGATATGCATGTAGTCTACCCTAGCTTATCACTAGTTAGCTTGGGCCTAGTATGAACTTCACTGTATTATGAGGGGGTGCACCCAAAATGCTCACCCCTGGACGTTCCACGGCTTTTCTATTTACCATTTTACCGTTGATGGATGGGTCTCCACATCATCCTTAATTTACCTTTTACCTTTAGAGAGATAAACTAAACACACCATCTTACTCAACAGTAGATATATTCTTGTCGAGTTTAGGGATCGGAAGGGGCTTAGGAGTTTTTAATTCCTTAGCCCGTTTCTCCCTCCGCTGCATGTTAGTCATGATATTTTGAGGCAAAATAACCTCGTTCAAATTAGAAGAAACATGCTCGACAGAAATGGCATCACAACAATGATTATTCGAACCAGACAAGGCAGGCAAAGCTTCAATATCGGGGAATACTTCATCTGGTGAATTTTCAAAAATTTTCATTTTTAATTTCTTTCCATGCATCATGCAAAGGATAACAATTAAAACAAAAATAAAAACAATACAAACTACTCAACTAATGTGTTATGCAGATTGACAATTAAACTTTTAAACTAGCATCCCAGCAGTGGCGACAATATTTGACTCGCCCCCACTCGGGGTTGTTAAAATTGAATCGTTGCTAACCCGAGCGAAGGTATTCCAAACAAACGAGATTTGATGAATGGGATGTCAAATTTAAAATTTTATAATTCTGCATTCAACTCACTATTAATCTACCTACGGGATAGTTAGTGGAAAAATCAGGTTTGTCCACGGAGATGCTAGAGTCGAATAGCCAATTAAACATAACCACATACGAGTTGTCAATCTGTCAGTGTGCTAGGAATAGGTACTATTGTAAAATGAGGGGTTTTTGGGTTTTTCAATTAACAACTACAAACATGAAAGCTAAAACACAAGAAAAAATATAGACAGACACTTGGGGAATATTTGCGTAACATGGTTGATTAAATGTTCCAATCCTCGATTCCATCATATGTAAGACATCAACAACCTAATCTAGTGCTCATAACACATTGTGTGGTCGATGGTCAGCACTTCCCTATACCTGTCACGTAGGGTGCTCTTGCAATCTTCCATTGGCACCGCCCCCTATAATTAGAGGTGTACAACAACGGCCCTACCATTGCGCATATCTGTTTCTTCCCTGTACGATTACGTCTCGGGAACTACACCACGAATGCTCTACCCCTAGGCCTAACGAAGCAAAGGGAAATAGGTCTCTTATCGATGACACTAGAGTCGTTAAACCCTACTTTTGCTACTAAATGCTATCTCTACCCGTAACCCTTCGGACCAACTCGCCAGCTAAGATTGATGTGTTGTCATCATAGCGGTAAAACTCAAAAAAGACCTATGTGCACACACCCACGTGAACCCGGACCCCGCTACCCATATCACGTCCAAGTTTCTCGTCCCCGGGGGGGGTACCAATATGTGCACCAACATGAATGTAGACTAGAGTGTGTGCTAATGGAGTGTATCATTCATGCAATTATAACAATTCAAGAACAAGCCAACATAATATTGCAAACACATAGATTTAGGAAGATCTAATTAATATCACAAAACATAAATCAACACATGAATACAAATACTATCCCTAAGCTATAGAACTACTCTCTAAACATGGAATTCAATTATTTCATTGAATTCCATATTTTTGGGCAAAAGCAAAATAAAGAAAGGAAAAAGAAAGAACCTAGAGAGAAGGGAGAGTGTTTTCTCTCTCTAAGCTACTCTTGAAACCCAAAATATGATCTAAGATATAAACCCTAGTAGACTAAAGGCTATATATATAGTAGTAGGGGATTGAGCCTATAAATATGCCCAAACTAGGCTAAAAACCCTAGCAGCCGCCACTAACACGAGGCGTAGGGATTAGCATAGCCCGTGCTGCCAAAGTGGCCTCGTGCTGGCGCGGCCTGTCGGTCTTCGCACGGCCGTGCTGGCATGGTTCGTGTCAACCGTCATGGGTCGTCGTTTGGAGTTCTATCTTTGTACTTTTGATCTGCACCCTGTGTCGTTTGGAGCGGGCTATCAACTGAATCTTCATTTTGCTCAGTTTCTTGGCACGGATCGCACTATTTTTCAAACCCCATGGGATGGTCTTGACATATTTGACTTGAAATGGCACGGGCCGTGTGAAACGAAATGGTCTGCTCCCATACTAAGCCAAATTTGGAGTGGAAAGGAGAACTTGAAGACACGATCAATCAAGCTTGGCATGATCCGTGTTGGGATTTGGCACGGCTCGTGCCAAAGGCCCCTGACACTGGCCGTGTCTCGTGGTACGTGTTGTGAATGGGTTGATCTCGTGCTGGCCATGAACGGTCTGTGCTACTTGTGGTTGGTTCATCCGGCTGACTTGTTTTCTTTGCTACGGATTAACCGTGTGTCCAATTTGAGAGTTCTTGTAGTCAATTTCATAGCGCTCGAGAAGACGAATCCAATAGGGCCATCCTCAAGGGATGGTTCTTCTAGAATATTTCCAGAACTTTGTGCAACTCCCAGAACAACAATCCTCCATTTCTTCCTTGGCCTTTTTGAACTTCAAATCTGCCTTTCATTAGCTCAATCCTTCTACTACCACACTTTAGAGTCTGTGGCCTTCGTCTACTACCATTCTTGTGAATGGATTTTGATATCTTCTAATGTCCTTGCAAACGTCCTTCTATACAACGATGATGAAAAGTACCCACGAGCCACCTACTAATGATGATTAAAGGGGAAGATTTAGGTGTTCGTGGATACAAGGTGTCCATTAGCATCAATTAAGTTTACCAAACGCGGGATTTAGACAAGAAAACCAAACATGACCATCTAAACCCTTTGTCGTGTATACCTAACTAATACTAGCAATCCAACAAGTAAAACAAGCTAATTATTATGCTGAATGCATTGGTTAATGCATGAATAATGATGCACATCATAGTACTTTTCTTGAATCCACTTTTTGTTGTATAGACATTGATAGCCTTTCCTATAACATAAACCAATAGAATTTTCATGCTTCTTATACAGAGCATGTAGTGCTTCCAATTTTTTTGGTTTTAAGTCGCTAAGATTTTCACTGGCATCTATTTCATTTAAATTTGGAAAACCTGCACCTTTATCAATAATGAATACAATTTATTATGTAAAATATTCATGTTGTAATGTGATTTATGCAAAGTCTAATGGAAGATACTTGGAATTAAAAATTATAGATGCTTTGTTCTAAGCAGCATAATAGATACTATTTTTAGTGTAAGATATGCAAAGTTTAGTATATGTAGTACATGTTATAAGTTGAATAATGCACACGTTTGTCAAAAGTTGAAAGTTATAAATGTATTCTCTGTGTTTTTTGTTCATTTTAATCTAATGCATGTTTTATTGTGAACTATACATGTTTTAAGTTAATAAATGCATAAGCTATACAAAAAAATTTTGCAGCATGTAATTTATTGTGCTAATGTTTCCACATGTTCATAGCAGTCAAATTTATATGTCCAGAAGTTTCAAAAGTAGTTATATTCACATTAATTGTAGTTAAATAATATAATTTCAATCTGATGAGAGAAATTCATACCTCCAATCGAATTAGGTAAAATTTCAGCTTTTTGTAACTGAATTTCATTTGTTTGGAGCTGAATCTCGGTTGTTTTGATTGTGATTTCTTCAACATGATCTGATTCAATCGCATTAGTTTTTATGACTAAAACTGTTGAAATTTGATCGGCTTCAATCTAATGTTGCAATAGATCTCGTTGTAGTTTGTCAATTTCTTCCTCAATTTTGCCGGAAAGCCACAGGTTGTCTCGAAGGAGGACATCGGAGAAAAAATAGGCAAAAGATTTGTGGTTGGAAGAAGCAGAGAAATCGCAGTTTTGGATTGCAGTAATTCAGAGAAAAAGGAAGAAAACGGTTATGACAAGGCTTATGGCGAGGGTTTCAGACCCATTTTGCTAACCTGTTTTTGTTATTATAACTAGGGATGACAATGGGGCGGGGTGGGTACGAATTGTGGTACCTCATACCCATGGCCACCTAAAACTTTTATACTTATACCCGCCCCATCACCCATGGTACAACATTAAAATTCACTCCGTCCCATCGGATATTATCTAAATTCCACCACCGCCCCATTACCCACTTGGGTCTTCATGCCACTTTAAATCTATTTTATTCACCCCATTTATATCTCCAAAAAACACCTAAAATTTACTTTAAAATTGATAATTTTAATATTAAATTTTAATAATATTTACATGAAAATATTATAAGTAAAACATGTGCATTATGGATAAATAATACTTTATTATATAATAAATTAGTGTATACGTAGCGGGAATAGTGGGGCGGGGCAGGGGTGAAGCGGGTATGAACTAATATACATGCCCCCACTACCCATGGCGGGTATCAATTTTCATACCTATACTCGCCACATCCCCACGAAAAATGCATCCATAATGCACCAAAACCCGCTCCACTGTCATCCCTAGTTATAACCCAGACCCACGAATATCTTTATTTTTCCTAATTTGCAAACATGCCCCTATCTGTTTGGAGACCCACTCTAATTCTTATTACTTCCTCCGTTCCCGAGTTTTGATATATTTACTTTTTCAAAGTCAAATTTGATAAATTTTTATCCTAAATATAAATTAATATATATATAATAAAAGTATCATGTGAAATATGTTGTTAGATTCATCCTATATATTATTTTTTATGTGAAATTGTTATATGTAACTAGAGATACTGACGATCAAATATGATCTTTCAAAATCGTGAAAAAATAAATATGGCGTTACTTATGGGACCGAGGAATTATATTTTGTGCTTTGTGATGAGATCACTTACACAGTTCACTCTAAATTTTTTTCCCAAAATTTCCTTTTCTGACAAGGCAAAGTTTTGGGAAAGTTGATCTTTCCATAATATTATTGAAAGCCGAGGTTTAATTACAATTGATAAAATGTATAAGATCTTAGTTGTAATATTAAAAATTTATTATGCAATGTGTTGTAGTTATAAAGTTTAGGGAAAGTCTCAGGAAATATGGCTTTTCCATAAGAGTATAGACAGTTCATAGGGGCATTTACTTTAAATGTTGTAATTTTTTTATAAAATTTAAATATTACATTTTATAAGTTAAAACAAGTAATAATATGTATTTGAATGTGAAAATATAAAAATATATGATATAAAAAAATATTTTCAAAAATTTTAAATTTTGTATGTAATTTAACAAACGCAGTATATAAGGTAAGAAATAAGTGGCCTGTCCATAACCTTATGGACAGACCGCCTGTCAGGAGACCTATGCTAAAGTCTATAACCCGGTTCATGTAACCTGAAAATTTTATCTTTATTTCTTCTAATTTACACTTTAAACTTTGATTTTTCCATGACTTAGAAAGATTGTGTTTGAAGAGACGAACTCTTCCGACAATAACCCACCTCTCCACCAAAAATACCAATTACAGTAAACTATCTACTCCCTCTGTCCCAAGGGAACCTGCCGAGGGAGAAAATTCTCCTATTAATTTGATTGACTTGAAAAGTCTAAAATGCCCTTGTTTCTCTATTCTTCTTCTCCAGCCCCAAATCTGCAACACTGCAAATCCTCCCCTCCATAATCGAGCACATCTTTCTCATTTCCACCACCTCGTCCTCTTCCATCTCCGGCGCCTCGTCCTCCTCAATCTCCGACCTCACCCATCTCCACCCATTCTCCAACCATCTCCGCCAATCTCCGACCTCAAAACATCAAGCACCCATCTCCGCCCATTCTCCAACCATCTTCCCCATTCTCCAACCATCTCCGCTCCTCCGCCCATTCTCCAACCATCTCCGCTCATCTCCACCTCCTCGTCCTCCTCCATCTCCGACCTCACCCATCAAGCACCCATCAAGCACCCATCAAGCACCCATCTTAGCCCATTCTCCAACCATCTTCACCCATCTCTGACCTCAAGCACCACCGCCCTCTACCACCATAGAAATTCAAAGTTCTCTTAAAGCTTTAAATTCTGTTTCCAAAGAATATTGGCCCATCGAGATGAGTATAAAAACAATATTGGGGAGAAGAGATTATAAAAGAAAGAAGGATAAGAGATTTGGGAGAGAGAGTGGAGAAGTTTGGAAGAAAGAAAGAGAAGAAGTGGGCGGATGATTTGGGGAAGGGAAGAGAGAGTGTGTGAGAAGAAACAGGGTTTAGGTGGGTGGGTGGGTTGATTTTTGTAAATTTTAAAATATTTAAGGGTAAATATGTCTTTTGAAAAGATAAATGTTTCTTAAAATGGAAATTGTGCAGATTTGCCTGGGATAGACTAAAAAAAAAGTGTGCAGATTCGACTGGGACGGAGGGAGTATTTTTTTTTGTAATAGTGAGGAAGGGGGTTCAAACCTTGAAAATACAAAATACAAGGGGTTCAAAGTTATTAAACCTTTATTAAACGTTAGAAATTAAAGTTACACAATTGGTCCCTTATATTTGCCTCTACTTCGCCTTCATCACAGAAGAAAAGCGCCTTCATCACAGAAGAAAAGCACACATCTGACGAAGCTTTGAAGTTCAGTTAACTTCATTTAATAACGCCGCTTCAATTCTTCTCTAGCCCCGGATCTTTGATTCTTTCTCGTTTCCATATATATTAAGGTACCAATTCACTGGTTCATTCAATTCCCTTACGCAAAAAATTCAGGTTGCAAACACATGTTGAATTTTTGTTTAGTTTTTCCTTGGTTTTTCTCTTTGGTATATGGTTTAAATGATAAGAATGTTCTGGTGTGTTTTGGTTTGTTCAGTGATTCTGTGTACTAAATTGGTTATTCTTCTGTTTCTAAAATGTAATATTCGCAGTTCCTGCAATCATTCATTCACCCATATCCAGATTAAGGCTCCTTTTGAATGATTTCAAGAAAAATGGGTTATTTGGTGGGTCTTGTTATCAGATTTTTTAAAAAGTCTTTTTTTATCTGATTTCGAATTTCTGTATGAATTAGTCACTGCTTGTGGTGACATTTAGGTTGATGTTGAAGGTGCTTTGATTAGATATGCCGGGAGATGTGAAAAAGCGAAAAAGTTGGGAGCTTGAAAACCCAATACTAAATGAAGAAGATCCTAAAAAAGCATGCACTACAAGGCCAAAATTGAAGCCAGATTCTGAAATGAAGAGTCTTGGTTCAGGGTGTAAAAAGGGGAATGCAGCAAGTGAGAAAGAGATTATCAGAGAGGCCATTTCGCAAAAGAACAAGTCCTCTAAGGAAAAGTCTAACTCTAGCTCTCAAAAAGATACAGCTGGGGATGAGCTGAAGGTTAAGAAACGAAGAAGGAGAAAGAGGAGGAAGGACAATGCAGTGCTTGATGAAGCTTCACGCTTACAGAGGAGGACGCGGTATCTCCTGATTAAAGTGAAGCAGGAGCAGAACCTTATTGATGCATATTCTACTGAAGGCTGGAAAGGTCAGAGGTATCATGCCTTCCCCCCTTACTACTCTACTTTATAAAAAAGTTACCGAATTTTGCCTGGTTTCCTTTTATTTTGTAGTCGTTCTCTTAAGTATCAAATTGTAAAGGGGATGTCAAATAATCTTGCTGTATACTCTTATTTACTCTTCAATGCATTTGTATAAGAAGAATATGTATTCACTTTCGATGGCTTGAAATTACTTGGGGCAGCTATCTGGTGATTCATTAATATATTTAATTTTAACTCTTAATTTATGTGTATAGTCATGTAGCCTTGGCCTTGCTTATGAACTATATGGACTTTTAGTTCACTCTAGTTGCCTCTTTTCATTGTTTCTATACCCATCTATATATTTCAGTTTATCTCCAGATTTTGGCATCTATCTGAGTGTCTGCTCGGTTAAATTTTGTCAGAAACAAAGCAAAATAAAAAATGTCGAAATCATTGCCCTTGCCCCTTGGTGAATTAGAAAGGAACCTAAAAGGACATGTGTTATCTAAACTTAATTCGAGTTTTCACATATTAATTTTTTATTTCATTCAGGTGATTTAATGATAGGATTTTCCCTCGTTAAAAAAATGATAGGATTTTCCCCATTTCTGTTTCCAGAACCAGTACCCTGTCCTCTTTGTTGATATTCAGAATCTTCTTAAGTCAGTCTCATACAGATTGAACCCCACTGAAGTTTTCTATGAGTCCTTAGATTCAAGCTCATTACTGATTTATACCTAATAATTTTAGAAACTGGAATCTAGTATTTGTTCAGAATCTCACTCCTAGTGATAACTATATATAGCAAAAAGTATGTAAAATACTATGCTGTTTAGGTGACTTGGGTAAGAAGCACTCTCTAGAAATGAAGCGAAGAAGAAATTTTAGTCAACCCACTTCCATTTTGAGGTCTGCTTGTCGCACTAGCATTGAAGATCAAGTCAGTTGGATGCCTTTCCTGAACATCAATCTGTATCCCATTTTCCATTCTCTGTCTCAAGTAAAAAGGCAACCTTCATACCCTTCCTTTCGTCCAATTTATAAGCACAAACATGCATGTCCAGAAAAGAATACAATAAGAATGGTAGTCCACAAGCACCTAAAGCTTCCTTAAAATCTTGACCTTTTACAGTCTCTACTGACGAGCTTTGTATATTGCTCACATTTTCCGATCGGTTAAATAGAACACTAAATCTGGATTCAAATTCATGTATTGGCTTTTCGCCATGGCAATATGGTAGTCCACTGCCACGATGCCGTGATACTTCTCCATGACAACCTTGTTACATATGATTCCTATAGTTTGAACATTCCTTTTACGCTCCCTTTCGGAACCTATGTTCTTTACTGATTCATTTTACTACAACAAATCAATTCTGCCGCATACATTCATAAAACTGGACAAGGTGAAAAATATCCAAGGAGAAAGATTACTGGAAAAATGAAAAGTTGGATTTCAACTATTGTCGGTGTGTGGGAATTCTTCAAACTCACTAGTATGTAGTAAAGTGAACTTCATATAGTAACGTTGTGACCATTGTTTTTACTAGTATTCCATGTAGGCAGAGAGTTTAAATGAAATTTTACACTTCTATGCTTATAAACATTTTATTGAGAACGATTAGATTGCAAAAGGCATTCAATTGCATTCTTATTTACCTTTACTCTTCATAGTTTCATGCATCTCATATATGTATGCAATATATTAACTTTTTCATCATTCCTTAGTCGGGAGAAGATAAGACCTGATAAAGAACTACAGAGGGCTAAGAAGCAAATATTAAATTGCAAACTTGGGATTCGTGAAGCAGTTCGACAGTTAGATTTGCTGAGCTCTGTCGGATGTATTGAAGATTCTGTAGTTGCTCCAGATGGGTCTGTTCATCACGAGCATGTATGTTTCAGAACCTTTGGCTCTTATTTGAGCATTTGGTTTGATTCTTATCTTTATAAAAACCTCTTGCATGATTTTTATATGTTAGCATCTTTACATAAGCAATAACCATATTTGTCATGAAGGATTCACTTCTTTTACCCAGATTCTGGCAGGTTGTTTTACCTTATTCTGAACAAGGCAAAACCCAGTATCCACCCTTCATCTACACAGAACCAAAGAAAAGCTCCCCACTTTAACAAAAATAAAATGGGGAAAAGGAAAAAAGGGTCCAACTGCAACCACTTCAAGAACTTTCTAGAAAAGGAAAATATAATTTGCTCATAAATTAAGAATTTAAGATAAGCATACTCCTTAGCTGAGAACCTAACTATATGTTTGTGATTTTGTTGATGAACAGATTATCTGTGCCAAATGCAAACTACGTGAAGCTTTCCCTGATGATGATATAATATTATGCGATGGAACATGTAATCGCGCCTTTCACCAGAAGTGTCTTGATCCTCCACTGTCTACAGAAAACAGTAGGTTACCTTAAATTTATGATGTTTCCATGGTGAAATTTCATATACATATCTGAGAAACAAAAACATATGGCTGTGTTGTGTTTTCCATGGTTGCTTCTAACCTTGGAGTTTATCCAGTTCCTCCAGGGGATGAAGGGTGGTTTTGTCGATATTGCAAGAGTAAGATGGAGATACTTGAAGCTACTAATGCTCATCTAGGAACTAACTTTGCCGTGGACTGTAATTGGCAGGTTAATTTTAATAGGACTTCTAATACTTCATAATAAGCTTTGTTCACTCTTCCCTCAGTGAGTACATGTATATTGCTTTAAAGCAGGATATCTTCAAGGAAGAGGCTGAATTAACTGATGGCGGAGAGTCCTTGCTCTGTCAAGAGCATGATTGGCCATCTGATGACTCTGAAGATGTAGACTACAAGCCAGAGAGGAGAGAATCCAGCTGCACTAACAGTGTGACTAGCTCTGAATCTGATTCTTCGGTTGATGGGAGCAGTTATGGCAGTTTAAGGTCACTTCAGGATGATCTTATTTTCCTTACTGGAGAACTAAATAAGAAGCAGAAGGGTTCCGAGGATAACTATGTTGGAATGGAGTCAGATGAAACCACTGATTGTGAAATTTTGTGTGGCCCCAGACTGCGGAAAGCTGTGGATTATATAGCGTTAAATGATGTGAGTATAGTTCCTTCACATTTTTGTTTTCTTTTTAACACCTGAGACCTAGTGTACTAACATATAATATGTAAAACTACCGAATGCTGTAAGTTTTTTCCTACCAAAATGTATAAATCACTGTAAAGTTTTTTCTTAAAAAAAATAATGCTAGTGCTTGTTTTCAAATAATTATAAGCTAAATCAAGCCATGTTATCCAGTGCACTGGGTAATGGTTTACCAAATATGAAACGTTATCCATGTTTGTCCAAGAGTGTGTGAGCATTTACCAACTTATAGTTATGCACGTCCTCGAAAAAAAAATTTGATAAGTGCAACTGTAACATATGTTCCTACTAGTTTGAAAAATAAGTTATAGAAGAAGTATCTCTGTGTATTTAATTTCTCTTTCCAGGAATTATTTGGGAAAAATGCTCTAACGAGTGAACAAATTAGTGAAGATGAAGACTGGGGTCCTTCTAGGCGAATACACAGAAGAAAAGAGTCTGTTGGAGAAGGTACCGACATGACTGTAGATGACGATCAGGGAAAATTCACAGAAGAAATACTTACTGATGCCAAAGTGAAAGTATCAGCTAGCAAAAGTGCCACTATTATCTTAGATGAGAACAAAAGCCATGATGCTGAAGAAAGATCTGCTGAAGTGAAAAAGAAGCTATCAACTGGAAAAAGCAAAAGACCAATTTTCAGATTTCCCAGGAATGCAGTTGAGGTGCTACCGACCCTAACTTATTGGATTCTTATTCAAGTTGATTAAGTTGTACTCAACCTTGTATACCTCTCTTTTTCTTCTTTGCATCAGAAACTCCGCCTTGTGTTTGCAGAGAATGAACTTCCATCTAGAACTATTCGGCAGGATCTTTCTAAGCAGCTAGGTCTTGATTTTGGCAAGGTCTCTCTCAATATATGTATATGTGTGTGTGTGTGTGTGTGTTAAAAGATCGACAAAAACTGTAAATGGAAGTCACCTCAGGATCTTTTGCTCCCACCAGAAAGTTAACAGCTTTATTTACTTACATTGGAAATCAAGGCAGCAGAGGATCATTAGGCTTTCAAAAATTACAAGTTACTGTATTTCTCCTGCTTTCAGTATTGTTTTCTGAGTTGTTGATCAATCTTGCATTTGGTGTTATACATCTAGGCACTTGAACCGAGATTCTGATACTGGTCCTTTTTTGAAAAATGGAGAAAAACAGAGGGAAGCACAAAGTGATTGATAAAATACAATAATGCATTGTGCTCCAATGAGAATTCAAGTTCAGATCTCATCATGCATGTTTTTCTCTGCTGATATAAATCACATACCTCTTCCTTGTAGGTAAACAAGTGGTTCAAGAATGCTCGCTACCTTTCCCTTAAAGCAAGAAAGGTAACACTGCGACAAATGCTTGTAAAATTTTGTGATAAATTGTCTCTTATTGCTTTTGTAGGTTGGCCTGTAAAATCTGACCAGCAAAAGTTCTATCTGTACTAATCTAGTTCTTATTAGCTGTAGCAGATAGAAGCATGGCCTAACTTTTAGTGTACAATTTCTTTCTGTCATAGCTTTGTTATCATTTTCATGCTCTCAGTTTGTTATTAAGAATGCTGTAGGGCTGTTGAAATTGGGAAATCCTATCAACAACCGATCCCCTCCCCCCCACCAAAGAGGCCCCCCCACACACACCAAAGAGGAGCTTCTTCTTCTAGTTGCTATCACTTATTTTATGATACTTAGAAATCAAAACGAGCTCAAAATTTACCCATTGCACTATTGCAGCACCAATGTATTAGATAAGTGTAAAAAGATGACCTTCCAAATTTCACAATAGGATCAATATTAGAGATGAGAATCATTAGACCGGGGAACGCAGTTTGATTTTCATCTTTACTCATTACATAAAAGAGCTGGCAGGAGTTCTAGTGCTAGTAAATCTCCAGCTCTTCCCATCGAGAATCAGTTTGAGCGATTTATGTGCTGCTGTTCTCTTTTCCTCATGGCTTTTTTTTTTGAGATTCTGTACTTCTTTCTAAGGATGTTGTGTTGATGATCTCCCTTTTTATTCTCGTGTTCTATTTAGTAGTTATACTATGATTGTGGTCGTTGGAAATTTCTTTTCTTTGGAGATGAATGCTTTATATTACTCTTCATCCACTCTCCTTTAACGGTTCGGACCGATTCGTATACCCGGGGATAGAATCTGAAATTGAACCGATGAAACCTGAAATTTCACATAGGAAGGGATCAGGTCTTCGGTTTGTACCTAACCGCTGATCTTATTCTACAGCCCTGAATGCACGACTGTCTCTTTTTCTTTTAAAAGTGTGGTTTCTGACTCTATTCTCTCAAAATTTATTGAATCTTAAAGGTAAAATGTTTGTAGCTTATGTAGACCATTCCAATCTATAGTGTCTAAACTAGATTATCTATAATATTCTGTAGAAAGCAAAAAGAAATCATGCTTCTGGTCCTGGAGAGTCGCATGAATCTGGATCAGAGAGTGCGGAGGACAATTCTGCAAATGCAATGGCATCACAGGACTACACTGTATCTAGAAGTTTGAAGTCTTCTAGTCAGAGAAATACTGCTCGTTTAGTTGCTAGCGCTTTTAACAGGAAGAGGCGTAAAGCAGGGCTGCTGCTGCTTCCGACCTGCGACAAGGTAGCATCCCTTTCCTGCTTCTATTTCTCTATCCCTCTCCCTGGAAGAAAATTTTGTTTAGAAAAATCCAAGACACTGGCTACTTGTATCTCAGCATTTTAATATCAAATCCAACCAAAACAAAATGGGCCAGTGAAGCAGTTGTGTGCTCTGTATTCACATTTTTTGAGGGAAGAAGTTAGAACTGTGTGGAAAACAACTAATAAATGTCTGGTTAAGAACTTCTTGTGTCATCACTGCCATGCTATGTGAGAGGGTATGACGTCCTCGATGCAAAGAGACACCAACGGCATGCATGACCTACTTGTTCCTGAAGAAGCATTTGATTTGTGACCTTCCTACATGATTCACATTAATAGCTTGTAACATAGGTCACTTGTGTTCAGCAAACATAATGGGCATTATCTGCAGTTAACTAGGTGTAAATGGTAATTTTGTGCCTTAGAAATCGTAAATGCTCAAGTTAAAGCCATATGTACATTAGCTGTATATAATTATATGTGAAAATGCTGCCAACTTATTCATTTCATTTACAAAGTAATGCTAGTCTTGTCAATCAGACGTCAGAGAGCAAGCAAAGCTTGCTAGAGATTTTCTTGATGAATTAAAATCCATTCAGGAGCATAACATTCATAGCTCAGGCTGTGAATTTTCACATAACCATGACGCGTAGTCTGTATCTTTCTTCTAATGATCTCTTGCACTTTTTTGTTAGGCCCAAGCCGATTTCGGTGATGATGTAAGTCTAAAACTTCTGAGAGAAAAGGTCAAGAAGAAAAAGAAAACGGATTTTAGGAAAACTATTGCACAAGAGGCAGAGCTCGAGATGGAGAGGTTTTGCAGAATCAAGGACAAGATAGATAAACTCAAGAATATTTTACTCAGCCTCCCTACTGGTAGATTCTATAAAACAAATGCAGCTGCTTTAAAGGAATTAGCTGTTGTCTATGTGCCAGTTGCTGAGCTAAGGGAGAAAAGGTGAAATATGCTGCAAGTCCAGCCAGTCGCCTTGAAGTTGTTTGTAAAATTTCCCCGACACGGATTCTTGTAACATGAAGAAGAAGAGAAAAAAGTAGTTTGTAAATCTGCACATTATCATTACACCACTGTTTTGTTGTTCCAGCAACACACAAATGCAAATCACTTTCAGTATATGAATTTTCTCCACAGAACAAGGGCTCCATTATAATAGGAAATAGCGCTAATTAGCTGGTATCAGAAAGGGTACACACAGGGTAAAGGATAAAGGATAAGTGCGGAGTAGTATACTCACGTTGAACCCTTTTTTTTTTCTTCAACTTATGCGGGGTCGTGCTGGGTGGGGGAGGGTTGTAGGTTGGGGGTGTAAAAAGTTTAAACAATTTTTTTATTTTTTTTAAAAAAATCAATCATTCTAAGGTGTTGGAAAAATGCCAACGGCCGTTACAATCAATGGAATTGACATCCAACATAATTAGCCTCTAGCAATAACTAATATATTGCAAGGATATCTAAATTATATGTCAATCAGACTGATCGTCTGAACTATTACAGATCAGAGATCCAATAAACACTGTAACATCGTCCTCGTGGATATTAACTTGTATCCTGCGAAAATCATGACCACTTGCCAAAGATGAGCGTATCACGCATCAATATCACTGCGCCAAAAAGGGATCTTCTACAACTGCAACACCAGTTGATCCAACCACGATCTATGTTGTCCAAACTGTAAACACCTTGAAAGATGCAGATCTGACGAATCCATATTAATGGAAACCCAAAAATAAAATCACAAACAAAATTACGAACACACGATCTGAACAAGTAGATCGATAACAATATATCAACGTGAACAACTAAATCGAGTTATCATCATGAGCACAACAATCTAATTGATTAGGTCGAACAACAAAACTAATCTATGGAGACAAATCTCACACTTATGGAATAATAAAAACTTACATTAAAATAAACTATTATTCCCCATCACTCCTAATGGGAAGATGGGGAATATGATTGAAAAAGAAGGGACTGCGACAAGAAGAGTGGTGCGACAAAGGTTTATCAAGAGAGAGAGGGTTTTCAACCAGTCCAACAGCTCTTGATCAGGCAAGATCTCAGCTTTACAATAACATTTTTTTGAATTTGAACTGTCAATGACGGGACAGGGAATTTTTGAAATTTAACCCTTTATATAAATCAGATTAATCAAAAGCCCTATATTCAATTGATCTTTACATCATGCAGTGGAATAATCCCTTTTACACAAAAATGTTAACTAAATATTATAATTCAAATTTAAGGGCTTAATTGCAATAAGAGGGATATACAAAGGCACTAAATTTTAATCAATGGCCTAAGTGACAATAAGAAGATAAGTGGTCTTCACTGTGTAGTCTAGTAATATCAACCCAAAACCACCGAACAAAGACAATCGTAGTAAAAAAAAATTATACTCCTTCTGTCCCACCTTAATCTGCAGAGAGAGGGAATGAGTCTCAAAATTTCAAAAGGCCTGGAAAGACTCTTTCACCCATGGAATCAACCACACACACCAACACCCACCCACCCACCAACACCAGCCAGTCGCACCACCAACACTCGCACCCACTACCGAAAAAGCATTAATACCCAATCAACAATAAACAAATTTACAACTAATCATCACCAACAACTTAAATTAAAGAGTATCCGGTCAAAATTCCCAAATAAATTCCTCATAAAACACACATTTTACTCCTTACAAATCATGATAAAATCCTCCTCCTCGTCAGTGGTGAATCGAGAATTTTTTTTATTGGAGGCACATTAATAAACCATTATGAAAATGCAAATTAAGATGATGTTAATGAAATTTAGGCTAAATATTATAAAATAACTTCATATGCTATTGTAACGTTTTTCGACGAATTTCAATATTTTTATAACACTCGATGAAAATACGTGTTACGTGTAAATAAAAAGGTTGATAAAGTTTATAAGCATAATTGTTTTTAAAAATATTATAATGTATAAATATTAAAATATCAAATACTATAACATATGCAAACATATATCTATAAATTAAATATTATTATATTTTAAATAGAACAAGATAAATAGATATATAATTTAAAATACTTAATATTCGTTGATCCCTGCAATATATAATATCTGTCAGAATATTATTACATTTTTTTAATGAAAGTAATTAGATGGGTAATTTTTTATTATGATGTTGTTTCATGAATGGAAGGATAACTCACCAAATTTAGAGAAAGTTCCATGTTGGACCAACTAACGGTTAGACCAATTATAAAAATATCGTTTCAATAAGTTTTAGGGTCAAATTATAATTATTTATACATTACGATTCATTTAAATAGTTTTTAAAGTTATATGAATCTCATTGTTATAAATAAAAACAAACATTAAATCACCGTATAGGTTACATCAATTATAAAATATTATACTTTTTAATATAATCATAGTACATTTTAAACTTAAATATTGTATCTTTTTATACAAATGTTTTCTGTATTTTTGATGTAAAATAGTCATTGAAAGTTATGGCTCTCTTCTTCCTCCGTAATTTTCAAGCCCTTCCAACGGCTCTAAGGTTTTCTCGCCAGAAAGTTGAACGGTGCCGCCATCATGGCGGAGCCTCCACCTCTTACTTACGCTAAGATACTATCTCAATCCAGTACCTATGAATTCTTTCTAACACACACTGAAACATCTAATACAAGAACTCCCTTCAGTAAAAAAAGAGAGGCGAACTTGGATTGGTCTTCGATGATGCTGAATGCGATAGATTGAAAGCGCTGCTCAAATGGACACTGGTCAAAAAGTTTTCTAAAGGAAGAATCAAGATGGACAAGTTGAGAAAGGACTTCCACACTGTCGGATTCAAAGGTTCATCAGAAATCTATCTACTTGATTAGAGGCAAGTTTTAATTTGATTTGAGCTTCCAGAGGATTACTATAGGTGCTGAATGCATAAGGTTTGGAATTTTGGGACATATTCGCTCAAAATTACAAAGTGGGTTCACAATTTCAATCAGAGGCTGATTCTCCAATAGTTCCAATTTAGGTAGCGTGCTACAGATTACCTCAGCAATTCTTCGACCTTGATACTATGATGAACATTGGAAATCTAGTTGGAGCACCGATTAAAGTTGACAAGGGAACATTGAATCGGACTCGGCCACATGTTGGCCGAGTTTATGTTAAACTGGATGTCACAAAGCCAAGGCCTGAAAGAGTTTGGATTTATTTTCAAGGATGTAGCTTTTGGAAATATTTGGAATACGAGGGTGTCCCAGACTATTGCACAAAATGTCATAAATTAGGCCATCATTAAGTCTCCTGCAAATTTCAAGATCAGAATGGCAAGATTGATGCTTGGAGATCTAATAAGAATCCAAGGCAGGTAAGTGTTCAAATTGATAAAGGAAAAGCTATACTGAAACTGAGAAAATCACTCAAATATATAGGCCAGTGGTAAAGGATAATGTTATTGCTCAAAATGATAAGGGTCTGAATGTTATAACTACTGATGCAAAAGTGTCTGCTAATCTTACTTTAAGTGAATATGGTAAAAGGGAATGTAATACTGATAGTCCTAATTTGGTTCCATCTGATCCTAAACAAATCACTAACATTCTTTGTTTACTAAATGGCTTAGTTGTTGATTCTAATCCAAGTAAATCATATAAGGAAAACAATAGCAAGGTTGTCATGTCTGAGCACACTAGTAGGCATTTCCCCTGGTGTGAATACTACTAAGAAATTTCTATTAAGGATAATTGCAGAGCATGATCAACTAAGAGGCAATCAGTTAACTCTACCACAAATCAAATGGAGCAGCTATCAAAGGACAAAGGTCTAGATACAAGCAAGAGGCAATTAGCAAATTCCATCGAGAAATCCATAAACCAGGTGGGTCAATTGCCAGAGAATAAAGGTGAGTCATCACAGGTAAGGGATGATTTATCTCCTGAGGATATGGAATTGATCCATAATCTATCTGATAAGCCTACAGTGCAATGGTCTCAAGAAAAGTCTACTAAAGACACACGGGGAGATATCATCTTAGATACGACTTTTGATTCATCAGAATAGATTTAATAAGCTATTAAAAGAAGTTGAAGATACATAAGGGGATCTAAAATCTAATCAGGAAAACCAGAACACTAAGAAAAACAAAAGGAAATATTATACTGGGATGATGAAGACTGTAGTTACTAGGTCTCAAAGTTGATTCTAAATCTTCAGTTTAATCCATGATGGGTTTTAACATACGTGTGTGGAATGTAAGAGGGATTAAAAATAGCAGGACTCAAGATAGGGTTTTAAACATTAAAAGGAAAAATAACATTGGTTTCTTTGTAATTATAGAACCTTTTATAGATAGTGGTCAGATTCAATCCATAGCTTTTAAGTTAGGATGTAATCACTTCTATGCTGAACCAAGAGACAAAATTTGGCTGTTCTAGAATGACGATTTTAGATTCTCAGTTACAGTTATCCATGATCAATTTATTATGACTCAAATATTTCACTATTCCAGTCCAATTCCATGGAATGCAGCTTTGGTTTATGCTAGACATAACACTACAGATAGATAACTTTTGTGGGCTAAATTAGCTAATCATTGTAATCAGGCAGCTATTCTAATTGGTGACTTTAATGCTATGAGAGATTCATCTGAATATATAGGTCAATCAACACATAGTCTTAACTCTATGCTGGATTTTAATGATTTTATTGATGATGATGACTTGATTGAATTATTAACATCAGGAAATAATTATGTGGATTGGTGTAAGAAATAGAGGAAATGTATGGGAAAGGTTGGATAGAGGTTTAGCAACTGAAGAGTTTTTAAATCTCTTCCCAAACATAACCATACATGTAAAGTCTAAATGGCCTTCATATCACTCACCACTCTTGGTAAAATTTGATAATCAAACTCCTAACTTAGGGTTTAAATATTTTAGGTTCCAGCATTGTTAGAAAACACATCTACAATTTCTAAATATTATTAATGAAAGTTGGTCAAAAGACATCAATTCAAGAGGAATGCTTAAATTCTCAAGGAAACTGAGAAGATTGAAGTTCAAACTAAAGGAATGGAACAAATTAACCTTTGGAAATGTACATGATAATGTTAAACTGACTGAAGAAAAAGGTTTTACAAAAAGAAATTGAGCACCAGGCTAATAACACTGATCAGAGTAGATCACCACTTCATTTAGCTCAGGCTGAACACACACTAGCTCTTAAACGAGAAGAAATCATCTAGAAGTGAAAATCCAGAATCAAATGGCTAAAAGAAGGTGATTCCAATACAAAATTCTTTCATGCTTAAGTTAAAGCTAAGCACTCTAAACAGAAAATTGTTGCAATTAAAAACTCAGATAATGAGTGGATAACTGAAGCTGAAGCTATTGGAAATGAAGCAGTGAACTTTTTTTTCTAACCTTTTAACTAATAAACATGTAGAATATGATGAAAATTTTAAGACTCGGATGTTAGATAACATTCCAACTCTAATTGAGGATTCAACTAATCATATTCTTAGGCAATCTGTACAACTGACTGAACTTAAACATATTATCTTCCAAATGGATAAAGATTCCGCCCCAGGACCTGATGGATACACATGAGCCTATTATACTCATTGTTGGATATATTAGCTATTGATCTTGTGGAGGCTGTTAATAAATTTTTTATCAGGATCTACAACACCAATAACTATAGCTGCCTCTTTTATAACCTTAATTCCCAAAAAGCAAGTAAACTATAGTTTCTCTGATTTTAGGCCTATCAGTCTCACCAAATTTTTTTATAAATATTTTATAGAGTTTACACTGAAATATTGAACACTTAATGCCTAATCTAATCTCACAAGAGCAATCAACGTTTGTTTAAAGCAGAGAGCTGGCAGGCAGTGTTTTTTCTATGCATGAGCTTGCTAACTGTTTAAACAATAAAAGAGGAGGCTTTAATGTCTTTATCAAATTGTACATGATGAAATCCTTTGATAGAGTATCATGGGATATTTTAAGAAAACTGATGTTGAAAATGGGCTTTCATGAATCTGTAGTTGGCAACATATTAGGCAATCTCTCAGCTACACATTTTTCAGTTATTGTTAATGGAAAACCATATGGTTTATTTAAAACTTCTAGGGGTATTAAACAAGGAGATCCACTATCTCCATATTTGTTTATTTTACTCACTGAGGCCTTTACAAGAAATCTAAAGCTTCTATTTTAAAATTCAAGAATTGATTTATATAATTTGCCTAATTCTGCCATTAAAATAACACACTTAAGTTTTGCTGATGATAATGTAGTCTTTCTAAGAGCTAATTAGAAAATTCGGACAAACTTCTTGAGTTTTTTGGCAAAATTTGAACAAGTAACAGGGCAAAAAAATAATTTGGAGTAGTCTTCTTATTATATATCTAAATTTGCTCCACGGTCGTATCATAGAATGCTGTCACAAATCACTCATATCCCTCAGGGCAGCTTTCCATTTTGATATCTGGGTGGTGTGGAGGAAGAGATGGCTGAAACAAAAGGAAAAAAACTGTCAGAGTGGGGAGCCTGTTGGAGATGGTAGCGGTAGCCTCCTTGTTGATAGGGTTTATACTGGTAGGTTTTAGCTGAGGATGGGTATACACCTCCCCCAACTAATCAACGTCTAAACCCAAAGTTAACATCTTGCACTAACAAACTAAAGTAGCAAACACAAAGAGCATATCGCAGAGTTCAAGGGGCACCTCACCTCGAGAAGGAAGATGAACAATACCCACAATCATCTTAACAAGACTAAAATTCAAAAATAAAAAGAAGCACGAAGTGAACCATGATTACACGATTGATCAGCTAACGTGGACCATGATCACGCGGTTCACTACCTATAAATTGAAACCAAGGATGATGAAAGAGGTAATGACATATTTCCAGTAAGAACAATGAACAAGAACTAAGAATGACTTGGGTGTCAGAGCTTAGTCCGGAAAACTCCTCGAGGCCTTATTTAGAGGCAGGAAGGGTGATCAAACTGACTTGTGCCGACCTTGTGAATTATGGTGACTCGGAAAGAATTCTCCACATCAATGGCGCCATCTTTGGGGATAAATTTTTCTTTCCACGCCTCTATAATACCCTTGAAAGACCGGGATTTCTTGGCAAAAATATCATTACTTAGCGTAATCACAAAAGCTATATCCACTCATAGGAGCAAAATGACTTACAATGAAGCAGTAGAACATGCACAAGAGGAGAATGGACGACCACAAAAACAAAAGGTACCATCTATGCACAAATAAATGTTACCCTCAACGACAAGGTACACCCTAACGCATCAACCTTTGCGCATAATACATGAATCTTAGTATTGATAAATAAACCGTATATTTCCACTACTCCCTATCTTATACTTTGGGGATGTTATGACCAAAACAAAATGGTCAAGGAAATTAGGTCTATCGGTATGAAATTTTGTATTACCTAATTAATTCAACTATTAATATCATGTTCCAACATAACTTATCAAACCAAGTATGCAATAAAGTAAAGCATGAACACACAAGACTTTAATATGCAATTCGGTGTAAACCACCTATATTTGCGGGGCTTGGCCCAGTTTAGAATGAATCCACTAATCAGAAAGATACCGTACAAAGCACACCATACAATTATACTTATCTTATCTAATTATAACATGTGAATTCTGCAAGCTCCCCATGCTACCGATCTTCCTTGATCATACCCCCTCAACCTTGAAACTCCTCGACTCTAGATCTCCTCCTTGCCAAGGAATTAAAGTGTATGATTCAGAACTCGATCAATATGTTACGATATGTTGGAACATATGTATTATGGCTCTCGCGGTACTCTTGGAAAGATAGAAAATTTGGATGCAGATTTTGGCTATTGAGTTTGTGAGTAGCACAGCCGCAATGGCCTCTATTTATAGTCCATGAGCAGATCGGAAATCTCCACCATTATCTCCACAATATTCTGATTCCATATCTGCTTCTGAAGTATATCTCAATCCCTTGAATAAAGGGACTTTTATATCTCAACATATCCCATAATATTCCATATATCCAATTCCTTAAGAATAGGAATTTTCTATAAATCTAATATGCTTTAATAACATGCCTAAAATAATATATTACAAAATCTCTAATCTTTCATAAATCAATATTCACACAATATCTTTAATCGATTGAATCATTCTAGGCTTCAGCTTCCTGTATGTTCCAACATGGAAGGTTTTTCTTTTCCAGTTAGTTCACAAATGCCAATCAATAATAAATGCAATTCACACGAATTTACAATCTCCCCTTTGGCATTTTGTGGACCCAACCATTTTGTAATTAAGAGCACAAAGAAAAAATTCCAACTACTAAACATAATAGCTCCAGAATTTCCATCATATTAGAACATAGACTGAGTAAATATGAATTTATAAGAATGCTGAAAGAAAACCAGAAATCTAGATTACAGATTACAGAACCACCACAAATTAATATCCAAAATACTTTAAAATCCCCCCCCGGGACATGAACATGCCAAAGGCAACAAAAACACATAAAATAAACAAGAAATAGCAATAAAACATGCTCCCCCTAAAACCAACAACTGGTCTATGTTGGAACATAGCTAGTGCAGAAACTTCAATCCTGTTTAGGAACAACAATATGTGCTTCCATCTAAGCCTTCTCCCCTTCTCAGCTTCCAAGGCAGCAATCTGAATGGTGAAATCTCCCAAATTAGCATCCATTGCTGCAATCCTAGCCTTCTTATTATCTACATCTGAAGTTGAGGCCTCAGGGTTCCAAGGAAGATATTTTACCTGTTACATCCCAAATGTCTTCTTGTTAGGCTGGAAAGATTCAATCTTCACAATATCATCTTCAAGATAGTCCTTCATCTTTTCACTCCTAACCAAGGCACAAATAAGACATAGATATACCAGAGCATGCTTGGCCTTAGGAGATATGGCTTACCTCCAATGCTTTGCTATATAAATAATTCGAAGTTGTCAGGCTTGTATGTTCCAACACAGTACAACAGTTTAGCCATTTCCTTGGTGATGGCAGTGGTATTTGTTGAGTGCATCCAACAGTTTACTGCTATTTGGTAAACACCAAAGAACCTGGAGGATAAATAGGATGGTTGGGAATAACTTGTAGCTGACCACTCAGTCTTATAACCACCAGAAATCTCAGCCAAAAGCTGGTCATCTGTAACCCCCAGCTCCTTAGGAAATACTCCATCTTGAGTTTTCAGCCCCAACAGTCAGTTAATCTATCTAGCAGAAAAATTGATAAATTTGCCTCTCACACACACCTTATTACACCAGGGAGAATCATTCTCCAAATTCCCAACTATCAGATTACTATACACTTCACAGACCAGCTGCTTGTTATACACCTCATACAGAGTGGTTACTATATTTAGCCTTATCAACTCCATAAAATCTGAAAAACTACTCTTCCTATATGCCTCTAAATCGACTGATCTCTCAAGAATAATCTTCCTTTGAGAGAATACCTCCTACATCTCTTCACAGTCATCATAATAAAACATGGTAGAATTAGCATCACTTGCTACAGGAGTTGCAAGTAGAACAGTCTTCTTCTTAGGCTCAAGAGGCATCTCTCTTGCTCTTCTTTGCTAGTTATGATGACTCAGGTGAAACTTGCTTCCTTTTGGTCCTTTTAACTGTGGTCTGGATGAACTCATCCCAGACTTATCACTGGAGTAGGCCATATTAGGTACCGGCGTTGGAACATCCTCTGTCTATTAAGTCTCTGCTGTTACATCATGTGTTCCAACATGCTCAGTCTGCTCATTCTTTGCTGGTGCATCTCGTGTCCCAACATGTTAGTCTGCTTAAGCATAAGATCATCTCCCCATGTCTCTGCTACCTCTGAATCCTCCGCATCAACATAGGTATTATCTCCATCATCACCAATAAACTGATATCTTGATCACTCATATCAGTATCCATGAACCCTAGACTAGGCTCATCAACTTCCATTGCCTTAGAAAATTCTTCTTTTGCTTTATATGTTGGAACATACCCAACTTCTTTATCATCCTCACTATCTGAATAATCAATCACAGGAGGTCTCCATGCTCTAAGCTTTTCATCCCCCTTAACTGCCATCGAATCATTGGGGACTAATTGTAGCTTGTCTGTGGATTTAACCGCATTCCATCCCTCAGCATCAGAGCACTTTATCTCCTCAATCCTAACTCTGCTAGAGCCAGGTGCATAGGAATATACCGTGAAAATTTCCTTACCATTATTCATGACATAAGTCCCTCTCAACAACCTAGGATTTTATTCTTTTATTTCATCAATATCTCCTATGTCTCCGACCATTAATTCATGTATGTCCACATCTAAAACCTTCCCCTTCAAGTATTTAAACCGAGTTAGATATATAAAAATCCTATTAGCTTTCACCCACTCAACATTTATCCAAAGTCTCAAACTTTATGCCATGCCGTTGAAAAGAAACATTTCCAAGGATGAGCTATCTTGATTTCTTCTTTCGGCCATTGTATCTTTTTGAGCTTGAAAGATTTTGGCTAGAAGAAGTGTTGGTAGTGTAGGATTTGTGTTTCAACACAACTCAAAGTCTTGATAATACTGTGAGCAAGAAATCCCCCAAAATTCGGCTATAATCTCTCACTAATGGCTTCCAAAAATTTTAAAATTTTCAAGAGTATAGGAATATGGTAGCCAAAAAATAAAGACTGAGCAGACTGAGCATGTTGGAACACATGATGCAACAGCAGAAACTTTACAGTCAAAGGACGTTCCAACACGAGTACCTGATATAGCCTACTCCAGTGATGAAGTCTTGGATAATTTCATCCAAACCAGAGTGAAAAAGACCAAAAGGAAGTTGCACATGAGTCATCACAACCAGCTTTTTGTAGTTTACCCAAGGGATTGTACGAGTTTCTCTTGAAGCTGGGTTCAGGCTCCATCTGTGTTGGAACCAGCAATGTTGCAGTAGAAGTGGATGTTCCAACATACTCAACATCTTTAAGTTCAATAGGATTGTCTGACTGCTTAGATGATCCAACATAGTCTAGCTGGTCAGGCGGACTGTTATGTGTTAAAACATAATCTAAATCTGGTTCATCATCTCCTTCACTTGATACATATTTATTATCTTAATCATCCACAATGACATTTATGGATTTCATAAGAACATTTGTACGAAGATTGTACACTCGATAATCATGGTTGTTCACAGAGTATCCAAGAAACATTCCAACATCACCACGGCCATTAAACTTTGCCAATTGATCTCTATCTCTGAGGATATAGCACTTGCTTCCAACACATGAAAATACGAGACATTTGGTTTCCTTCCCTTCCAAATTTCATATGATGTTTTGCTTTTGAATGGACGAAGGTAAAATTGATTTATAGTGTAACAAGCTGTATTGATGACTTCTGCCCACCATTTCTTATGAATTCCTTTCTCAGCTAGCATAACTCAAGTCATTTCATGTAGAGTTATGCTCTTCCTTTCAACAATCTCATTCTGCTGAGGAGTGATTGGTGTACAGAATTCGTGCTGAATGCCAAGTTCATTACAAAAATCACTAAACTGGAAATTTTTGAATTCCCAGCCATGATCACTACGAATTATGACAATCTTTCCAACTGGACCTCCTTTCTCTATCCGTAATTTGATCACCAAGATTCTGAAAACATCCATAGTATCATATTTTTCTTTAAGAAATGCCACCAATGTGTTTCTGGAAAAATCGTCAACACACACGAAAATATACTTCTCGCCACTCACGCGTGGTGTATTGACTGGACCCATTAAATCCATATGAAGTAATTCAAGATTCCTTGAGATGGTGATATACTGAACTGATAACTTGGGTGATCGAATTTGTTTACCTTGTTGGCATGGTCCGCACACAATTCCCTTTTTGCTGGTGAGTGTAGGCACACCTCGTACTGCCTTCAAGTTGGAAAATTTTACCTGGGTTTTGTAGTTGATATGATCAAGCTTCTAATGCCACAAGGTTCCTTCATCTTGTTTCGAACTCAGACATTTCCCTTCTTGTTCTAGCAGGTAACAGTTGTCTGTCGATTGAACACCTGAGAGTACTTTATCTTCACCATGTTTCACTATGCATTTTGTCTTTATGAAAATCCACAGTCATATTGTCATCACATGCGATCCAATCTCGGAATGCTTTGAAACAGTCCAACTCTCCCATGTGATCCAATCTTGTACTCTGTAGTGCACCCCCGATGTGGAGCACTAATCTGGAAGTAGGCAAGTATGCCGAGAAAAGAATGATTTCCATCTATCAATTATCGTTTTCCTGGCATACTTTATCCCATCTATGCACAGTTGAATGAACTTGATGTGTCCATTTTATATGCATTATTTAGTAGTATTTAGGATCACTTTTGTGCTCTTTTATTATCGAGAGCTTGTGTTTTACCTTGAAATTCTCTTAGGAGAGGTAAGAGCAACTTTATGCTCTTTTACCTCTTCTAAGTGGACTTTGTGTGACGAATGAAGAACACGGAAGCAACGAAGACCGGAGGACATTGAAGACTACACTTTCGAAGACTTTTGAATACTCACTTCGAAGACATGAAGACCAGAGGCCGTTGAAGACCATTTTTGGAGCCGTTGAAGACTTGAAGATTGAGAGGGATGACTATGAAGAAGAAGAAGACAACATGAAAAATCCTGGCACCCGTCGCGGGTCGCGACGAACCCGTCGCGACACCGCAAGTTGTGACGAACCCGTCGCGACACCGCGAGTTACGACGAAACTCGTTGCGAGTCGCGACCAACGGGCGGCCAGAAATCCACTTTATCTTCTTTGCACTATAAATACCACTCTCTTTCCTCCTCTTCTTTAGCTTTGCCCAGCCCATTTTTCTCTGGTTTTAGGGCTTGAAAACCCTTGGTTTTCTTCTCTTTCTTTTCTTAGTTTTTGTAGTTTAATTATGTCTTGTAGTTCTATAGCTTAGTTCTATCTTGGGAGCAAGGGATTGAAGCTTCCATTTCTATGTAGTAAGGACCATTTATATCTATCTATTTGGTGTTTTTGCTATTGTGCATTTATTGTGCTTTTAATGTGTTTGTTGATTCATTAATGTTGTTAAAGGCTTGAGCATATGAAATACTTGTATTAATTGCTTGCTAGGGTTTGGGGGATTTGGGTTAATTTTCCCCCTGTTCTTGTTAGGTATGTATGAGTATGATTTAGAGCTTTTGATTGTGTTGGTGTGTTGATAATTGCTAGATGAATGTGATGATGTCGAACTCTTCGTCATGTTTGTGTTGGGTAGCAAACGAGAGAGGTCTATGAGTGGTCGCTCTTGACTAATCCCGTGTAAATGCATGAATCGGTTAAATGCTTAGTCACGGTGTAATGGTCATAAGTGTTGCCGAGCTTGTTGATCCTTCATGCTAAATGCCATCAATGGGATACCTTGAGTCGTGGTCTCGACAACGGGAGTCATTGGTGAGGTTTGACAAGAGATGTCGAATTCACTCTTGCAAACTACTACCTAAGAAGCATAGAAGTTTAGTCTTGACAACAAGTAGTTGAAGTAGTGAATAGATTATTTTATTCATCCTTGAAGCATTTGTTATTTAGCATTTGTGTATTCTTGATGGTGTGTTTCCCTTCATTTATGCCATGAGTTGTTTGAGAATAGGGAGTGTTTGTATGATTGAATTGGTTAGGTGTTAGGAATGTGATGAATTTCGTAGCTCCTTTGCATGAAAATATATGAATGTGAACTTAGAACTTCTTGTGCATAATGTGTTGTGATTCTTGCTAGAGAGGTATGTTAATGTTAAGCCAAGTAACGAATGCGATAGGATGAGTGAATGGTTCAATGATCTACATTAGGTTTGGAAGTGGATATCCATTGCCCCCAAGGCTTTATCTTTGTAGTTTTAAAACCCCTTTTCTTTAGTTTTGTTTGATGATTAGCATAGTCACTTGACCTTGCTAGTTATCGTATCTTTTTACTTTCATAACTTAGGACAACCAACCAACCAAACCCCCCCTTTTACATGCTTTTATGTGTATGTATATATATCTACTCCTAGCATAATATCAACCATTTGTGCTTAAGCGCTTAGGAAGATCCCTCTTCTCCTTGGACGAACCCAATTTGTTGCTATCTACCTAGTTGTAGAAAGTAAGCATTTAGGGCTTATAAATAGTATCTTTGAGAGGTTCGGCGACGGCCTCCCAGGACTCTTGAATCCATTCTAATCAGGAGAGTTTGTCAACTCTGCAGCCTATCTGTCCCATAGAGCCAAGCCGTTGCGAGTCTATGCTTCTCCTCACGCAGGTTTCTCTTAGCCCTTGCTTTGGTGACCGGATAAGATTGAGACCCATCATCATCCTCCACCTAGCATTTTCTGATCCCAATCACTGATCCTAGCAAAAATAAGATAAAATACATCAATAAGCATTAGGTAATTCACAAAACAGAATAGTTAAATAAATGACTAATACTACAAGAGACAACACTTATTACCTCAGTTTTTCATGGCTTTGTATCACCATTTTTAGTCCTAAAATAACTGAGGTAAATGTGGGTGAAATAAAAAGTGTACTTTTTACTTCGGTTTAAAACCGAGGTAAATAGTGCCTTTTACCTCAATTTTTTACCAACGTCAGCAGGAATTGAGATCGACGTCGCTTCATGTTAGAAGGCCAACAATATGAGACCCCAGCCGCGACATTTTTATAGAAAACATTGACATCATAGGAATATAGTAGCCAATGGGAGAGGAAGTGCGGTGACATTGCAAAAGATGATGTCATTCGTGATACGAGTGATGTTGCGGGAGATGAGAAGCGATATCGCACATTGTGAGGGACCCATGTTGTGTGCCAGCTGACGTGAAACACTGACAAAAATGACATCGCAAAAAAAAATTTGATGCCAGTAAATGCGATGCAGCTAATTTGTCATTTTGGAACCAGCTCATACGATGTCGCGGTTTCGTCGGTAAGCTCTCATTTCTCGTAAAATATTTCAATATTAAATGTTTGATGACAAAAACAATCAGTCATGTTACATGTTATTTAAAATATGATAAATCGAGAAATGGTTAAACATCATACAACACATAGTGTTGTTCAATTTATGTGGGAATGATTGACATGTTAATTAAAACCAACAAAACTATGACATATATTACAAATAAATGTAACAATATATTAAAATACATAAGAATAACATAAAATTAAAACATTAATTGTATTTAACCTCCATTTTCTACATTGTACGGCGTTCAGATTTTCAGGGTGACCAGTGAGAAGACAACTCCGTCCATCTAAATGCTAGAAGTCCATCGATAACTCCCTTTGATCCTAATACAACCAATACATAGGAAATAAAAATTATGTTACAATTGGGTTGTACCAAAAAATACACATAATATAGTCATACGTAGACGATATTATTCGCAATATGAGAATAATAATTTATCTGTATGAAAGCGACGTCACACTCATAAAACCGAAGTCACAAAGACCGAGTTGAAAGCGACTTCGGATATTCATGGATATTGCTAAACTCAACACTTCCTTGACCTATGCGACATTGATCCTTATTCGGTACCATATCAGATAGAATGATTCACTATGACCGACGTCGCACATTCATATTGTGTTCATTCGAACCTAAGCCATTTTTCTCACTCTTTACAAATATGTCATCATATTGGTAACAAAAACAACATACAGTATATAAAATGTGACACAATGATTCATCCTTCATGAAAATCTTTGATCTTTGATGAATGTGGAAAAAACATATAGAAGGTATATGGTAAGAAAATTGCTAAATGAACATGTAAAGGATAGAAAAGAAACTCAAAAAATTTGAACCTAGAAATGCTCCATCCTTGGATACTGGTTGATGGTTGAGGGAAACAATTTAATTGAGCCCTTTCATTGTTGGTGTGAATGATAAGGTACATTTCTGGGATATGTATTGGAGATGGAAATGGGTGTTAGTGCTGGTAGTTATTGACATGAAATAGGGTTGGGGGAATATATAATTCAAATTTTTGTCTGAAATTTTTGGTTCCAACTAAAAATTTTAGATTCAGTGGCGTCGCTCCATATTCGGTAAATGTTTCGTTCCATGCGACATGTGTGCGACGATGCATATGTGGCCATAGTCTAATATTCAAAATTTGTCTTAAAATTCTCCGTTCAAAGGTTCAAACGAAAATCTCCGTTCAAAATGTTATTAATTTTATATTTCATAAAAAACCTAGAATATGAAATTTCATGTGATTTTATTTAGCGGAAATTATCGTTCCCATAACGCTTATCGTAAGTGTATTCATGGAATACTATAAAAAATGGATGATTACCTAGGTTCGCATGCTTGCAAGACAGTACGCATAATTTCCATATGAAACATTTGTTGTTTTGTTCAGGTGAATATCTCTTAAGTGTAGTGACATGCAAGGAAGTTTGGGCTATAGTGTAATTTCCCCAGAGTTTCATAATGTAATGTCCGTGAATAATTTAGGCCAGTTCCGGTGACACATTCATCCCAAATCCAAACATGATGGTCGTGACAATGTGAATTACATAAGCGTATCTCCAATTTTGCATTTCGACATCTCCCACTTTCTTGGAGGAAGCTAAGTGCAAAAATAAAAAAGAGAACTAGTTGTCCCAATTCGATTTTGTTTGTCCCAAAAAGAAGCTTTGTCATCCATACATAGTCGAGCTTATAATAACTGACAGTATTAGAGAAACTGGTCTTATTACACATAGACTTCCACAAGTTCTTATGACTAACACTCGTATACTTTAAGTAATCATCTATAATTTACTCCAGAGAAAATTTAAATGACGGAATTTTATTACTTTAATAATTCATAAAAAAATCTAGAATATGAAATTTCATGTGATTTTATGTGGAGGAAATTATCGTAATTTCCTTTCCATAACGCTTATCGTAAGTGTATTCATGGAATATTAAAATAAAAACTAGACGATTACCCAAGTTCACGTGCTTGTAATACAGTACGCATAATTTCCATATGAAACATTTATCGTTTTATTCAGGTGAATGTCTCTTAAGCGTAGTGACCTGCAAGGAAGTTTTGGCCATAGTGTAATTCCCCAGAGTTTCGTAATGTACTGTCCGTGAATAATTTGGGCCAGTTCTGGTGATGCGTTCATGGGAAAACTCAAACATGGTTACGAAATTTGATGGACAGAATTTTGTTACTTTTATATTTCATAAGAAACGTCAACTATGAAATTTAGGCTATTTGACCTGCAATATATTGTAGCGACGTCGCACTTTCGTCGGTCCAAAATCGGTGCCTACGACATTGAAGCGACATCGTGCATTTGTGGTTTCAATCCACCACTAACTAGGGCCGTAGTTATTTTTGGATTGGGCTGCTCCTCTAATAAGGCCCAATATTTATTATTAGCAATGTCATTGATGTTTTGGATCCATCTCGTCTTCATCGATTAGTGTCGCGACATCGACGAATGTCAATTCAATTACCTCTGGTCCATGCTCAAATGTGGGCCCAAACCTACGACCAGCGACGTCGCTATATATTCCGTCTTAGTCTTCCTTTGTGATACACTTGCAACGTTGCACCTGCGATTAAATGGCAGTGTTCCACCGCGGGTTTATAAATAGCCAGTCACTCTCCCTCTTTGCATTCCCAAATGACGACGTCACACTAAAACCTCCCACCTAAAAAAAGGGTTGGAAAACATTCAAATCTCAACGCAAAACCTTGGTTTCATATCACTGTAGCCCCAAAACCAACATTCAATGATTTGGACGTAGTACATTAGCAGATTTCTCCAAAGGGAAAGAGCAAAAAACCCTAACTAAGGTAAGGGTTTTCTGATCAAGTTTGATGTTGGTTTTTCAAGTTTCATATACTTCTTTTGCTGCCCATTGCTTGGTTATTCAATTGTGGAATGTTAGTTGTTTAGTTTGTGATGTTGCTGTTAGTTGAGATTGTAGGTGTTTTGCCATTTGTGTTTTAGTCACATATTGTTTTTGGTTAGTCGATTGACCTGCGATGCCACACTTTCAAACACATGAATCTGCGACTTCTCATAGTTCACGTCGATCTAGCCAAAGTATCTACAACATTAATACGAAGTTAGCCAAAACATAATGACATCATTGAGTTCTTGACCGTTGAACTCCCTGTTTTACATCCCTTTGTTTCTCAGATGGCTCGAATGTAACAGACATCTAGGAGGAAAAGGGAAGCACCATTGGAGCAGGTCCATCACGCCCGAAGTAGGTGAAGACAACGGTCACCCCTCCATCGCCAACATGGGACGAAATACACTTCGTCAATAAGGAGGCAGAGAAGCATTTCGAAAAGATCCAGGACCGAAGAATAAAAGAGGTCAGGGTGATGAAGCATGAGGATGAAGAATTAAAGAGGCCTGGCCCAATTCAAAATGAATACACTAATCAGAAAAATACAGTACAGAGTACACTATACAAAATACTTATCTTTACTAATTAAACAAGTGAATTCTGCTAGCTCCCCTAGCTACCGATCCGCCTTGATCAGACTCCCTCTGACCTTGAAACTCGTCAACGATGTATCTTCTCCTCCCGAGGAATTAAGGCATATGATTCTGAACTTTGAACGGCAGGTCACGTATGTTGGAACATATAGATCTGGCTCTCGCAAAAATCTCGGTAAAGATAGAAAACCTATATGCAGATTTTCACGTTCGTGAGCTAATGCAGCCATGATGTCCCCTTTTAAAGCCATGAGCACATCGGAACTCTCCATGATTATCTCCATAATATTCCTATACCTTATCTGCTTCTGAAGTATGTCCAAATCCATAACTAAAGGAATTTTTTCCTTGTCACCATATATCCCATATATTCCATAAATCCAATTCCATATTTATAGGGGTTTTCTATAAATATAATATGCTTCTACCACCGCCTAATATATTGCAGAATATTCATATTCCCATAAATCAACATAATCACAATTTCTATCTTCCGTAAACCCTTGTAGGCGTTTGTGGCTGATGTTCGTATGTTCCAACATGAAACGTTTTTCGTTTCCAATATTATCTCACAATTTGCCAATTTAAAAAACCAATGAAAGCCACTTGATATTACATGGTGGAAAGTGAAGTTGCAGAGGGGCAATTTTGAAATTTTGCATAGCTTAATTTTTTTGTTCCAGTTTCTATTTTGCAGCTCTAAAATTGGTACATAGGCACCGGTATGTCAGTGCTGGGAGAGAAATACCCGTGCTAAAAATTTATAGGCACCTATATTCTGTTAAATGAACCAAAACACCAGTGTTTATGAATAAATTCAACACCGGTACATTGAATATCGGTGCCCATAAATAGATTCAGCACCGATACACTAAGTACCGGTGCTAGATACCACTTATTTTGAAGGAAAAATGTCTCATTTTAATATATTCTAGCATCGATTTTGGATGAATGACATATACCGGTGCTAATATCGGTGCCTGTAATTGGAATAGTAATTTTAGAGGGTAAAATTTTGGTGGAAAAATATCCGGCACCGACATGTTGACAAATGGCAATGGTAATAAAACTGGTGCCTAATACATAAAAAACTTTTGAAAAAAGGTTTATGGTATGATTTACTCTTGAAAATGAGTTTATGGTATGAGTTACCCAAGAACATGTACTAGCGCTTTTCCAACATTTCACCAAAAATATAATTGATTTAATATTTCTAAATTTATGCAAGAATAACAAAAATCATGTATTTTGGAGGGATGGATAATGGGGTAACACAATTTTGGGCCAGTGTAATTTTTCAAGACTGTGTAGAAGTAATCAATGTTGACTTTCGAGGCCCTTCTATTCACTTATACATACCCAAATCACAAATTCACAATCGTATATTATTGAATTGTATTTTGGTGTCAACAATTCGTGATTTGACAACGCTGGAACGTGACGCTACCCTATACACCCTCATTGTATTTCCAAGTTTCTAGCAGAATATTTATCAATAATCAGGCATACGAACATATTCGTAATTCTATCCAATTTTCCTTTCTTACTAATAGGTATTAAACTCTATGTTACTCTAGAACATGTACTAATGCATTCCAACATTCACCAAAAAGTAATTTATTTTATATTTCTATATTTAGGTAAGAATAAAAAAATCATGCATCTAGGAGCAATGGATAATGGGGTAATGCAATTTGGGCCATAGTGTAATTTTTCAAAAATGTGTAGAAGTAATCAATGTTGACTTTTGAGACCCTTCTGTTCAGCCATACATGCCCAAATAGCTAATTTGCAATTTTATATTGTCGAATTGTATTTTGGTGTTGCCAATTTTGTTATTCGACAACTCCAACTTTCTTGGACGGACCTAAGTGCAAAAAGTAAAAACTTTACTCATAACTTCAAATTGAAATCCGCTCGAACGTGATGCTACCCTATACACCCCCGTTGTATTTTCCAAGTCCGTAATGAAATATTTATCAACAAACGGGCACAAGAACATATCCATAATTCGTTCTGATTTCCCTTTCTTACTTCTAATTAATCAAGTCTAAGTTACTCTAGAACATGTACGAGTGCTTTTCAAAATTTCATTAAAAAATCATTTATTTTCTATTTCTAAATTTATGCAAGAATAAAAAAAATCGTGTATTTTGGAGACAAGGATAAAAATTCTCAAATTTGCTCTGGGGTTCATGTTTTTTTAAAACAAATCCATTTAAAGCGGCGTTAAGCAGCTGCTTTTCATATAAATAGGCACCAATATGAGCCATTTTGAGCACCCTTTTTGTACAGGTACCGATGCTAGGTGACGGGCGGGCGGTCGTCGCGCCCGCCGTGCAAAAGATAATTTATAAGCCCTAAATGCTTACTTTCTACAACTAGGTAGATAGTGGCAAATCGGGGTCGTCCAAAGAGAAGAGGGATCTTCCTAAGCAATCAAGCACAAATGGTTGATACTAGGCTAGGAGTAACTATATTTACACACACTTAAAAGCAAGTAAAGGGGGGGGGGGTTGGTTGGTTGGTTTCCTAAGTTAACAAAGATAAAAAGACAAGATAACTAGCAAGGTCAAGTGACTATGCTAATCATCAAACAAAACTAAAGAAAAGGGGTTTTAAACTACAAAGATAAAATGCCTTGGGGACAACGGATATCCACTTCCAAATCATATGTAGGTCATTGAATCATTCACTCATTCCATCATATAGCATACATGACTCAACATTCACATACCCATCTAGCAAGGATCACAACACATACATCACAAGGAGTTCTAAGTTCATGCTCATACATCTTCATGCAAAGGAGCTACGGAATTCGTCACGTTCCTAACACCTAAACAATTCAAACATACAAGCACTCCTTATGCTCAAACAACTCATGGCACACACGAAGTGAAACACACCATCAAGAGTACATATATGCTAAATAACAAATGCTTCAAGGAAGAGTAAAAGCCATCTATTTGCTACTTCAACTACTTGTCGTGGAGGCTAAACTCCTATCCTTCTTAGTTCGTAGTTTGCGAGAGTGAGTTCGACATCTCTCGTCAAACCTCACTAATGACTCCCGTTGTCGCGACCACAACTCAAGGTATCATTGGTGGCATTTAATCACGAAGAACCAACAAGCTTGGCAATGCTTATGACCACTACACCGTGACTAAGCATTAAACCAATTCATGCAATTACACGAGATTGGATGAACGTGCAACGCACATTCATCCAGGAGCATATAACTCTCTCGTTTGCTACACAAACGAACATGACGAAGAGTTCAACATCAATCACATTCGTCTAGCACATCATCAACACATCAATATCATTTAGAAGCTCTAACTCATGCTTTGCATTCCTAATTAAAAGAGGGAAAGAGTAGCTAATTCCTTCCAACCCTAACAAGCAATCAATCAAGCAATTTGTATCCTCAAGCTACCAATAACATCAATGGCATCAACAATCATCATTCAAGCACAATAAGAGCACAATAGCAAAAACACCAAATAGATAGATAGAAATGATCCTTACTACATAGAAATGGAAGCTTCAATCCTTGCTCCCAAGTACAAAAACTACTCTAGAACAAGAAAACACATAAAAACTAAGAAAACAAGAAGAGAAAAGCTAGGGTTTTGGCCCAAGAACAGGGGCCAAAAGCTGTGGAAAGAAGAGGGTGAAGAGGTATTTATAGTGGGAAGAAAAAGGGAGAAAAACGCTGTTGCAGGGCTGATTTTAAGCCTTCGTCGCGAGTCGCGACGAGCTTGGTCGCGACTCGCGACCAAATCAGTAACTCAGCCTTGCTGTTTTGTTTTGCTTCCTCCGGGTGAACCGTTGATCCGTTTTGGGAGTTCTTGTAGTCGATTTTATAGTGCTCGAGAAGAGGAATCCAATGGTGCCACTCTTGAAGGATGATTCTTCTCTGAAAATTCTGAGAACCCCGGACCATCTTTCACCCGTTGCTTTGCTCTCCTTTCTTCACCTCTTCACTTCTTCATATCTTCAAAAAGCCCAAATGTAAGTCTTCAAATCTTCAAAGATATCTTTCAAAGTCTTCAAATCTTCAAAGTCTTCAAACAAATCACCTCGTCACACAAAATCATCTAAAAAGTGATAAAAATGCCAAAGTCGCTTTTATCCCTCCTTAAATGATTTCAAGGCAAAATGCCACATTTAGAGCACAAAATTGTCCAAAACCTAATCCTAAAAACCCTAAAATAACCATCTAAAATGGACACATCACTAGGTACTTAGAAAAAAAGGAGCCCAACTTGGTTTCATCGGAACTATTGATTTCTTTTGTTGATTGAATCTCAACCATTAAAACTTTGTTGATATAAACTAAATCTGAAACCCTAAATGATGTGGTAGTCCGTTCTAGATACTGCTTGTTCACTCCTTAAATCTTCTTCACCTGCAAAACTTATCCCGGAAGTGATTCCGGGAGAAAAGATCTGACGATCAAGTCAGTGTTCTTTTCTAAGAATTGGAATTTCTCAAAAAGGTTACGCTTACTTGTTTGTGACCTCTTTGTTCCTTTTATAGCCTGCTCTAATTGTGGCTCCAATTTTCTTGAGCTTACTGTCATGTGCTTGATCATGGCTCTGAGAAAGATGGTTCGTGGTTGATGCCTTGCCATGATCTCCGCTTTTCACAGTTCGTGGGTTGCGGCCATCACTACTCGCATCGCGGGCTGGTGTTGGGCTTGCTTGCAACTTCAAGCTTGCAACTCAACCTTTGGGCTAGGTATACATCACTAAATCTAACCCACCTCACTGCCCTCCCATTAGCTGCCTCTACCTCTTCTTCATCCTCCTCCACCACCTCTCCATCTCCGCCGCCGCCTAGCTCCACTTTGAAGGCTTTGATGCAAACCCTCTCTCCGCCCTCCCCGTGGCGCACCATCCCCAACGCCATCTCTTGGACCAGCCTCGATGCCATCTCACCGTGCTCTGGTCGCTGGTGGAATTTGCGAGCTCTGCCAAAATTATCAGTTTCAGCTCAGATCTGTGGTGTCTCAGCTCTCAGCACCACCACTGCGTTCGACCGTGCCTCATCCCTTACTTCCAACCTCACCTTTATGGTTTTGGTTCAGGATGGTATCTAGGGTTTATGGACATTAGGTTCTAGTGTTTATGATAATTCATGTTGTTAATTTATGTTTAGGTCTAGTTTGTTTCATGAATTGTTGGTTGTTATATTTTTTCCAGATATATGTAATGAACTCAAAAGCTGTGGTTATGAATTTTCCAGTTTTCTTACATGAAATTCTGGTTATTTTGTGTTTTATTCATCCTATTGTTCTTTATGATTGTCTAGGTTTCATATTCCGGCCGGTGAGTTTATTCTCACAGGCAAAATATTTTTTATTAATCACCTATTTACTAGCACCGATAAACAAGCATAGACACTGGTATTTCAATAGGTGCTTAAGTAAGGGGGTGCTGGAATGTAGATTTTTGGCAACGGTAGTGTATACCGGTGTTGTATATTCAAGTACTAGTATACACTACTAGTGTGGTGTATATACGATCCAGCAAGCAAAGCTAGTAGCCGCTAGGCCCAGCCAAACAATGCTTACCCGCGAAGTTAAACTAGGTTTAGCCAGAATAGTGAGACTGTGGGCCGGCGAATAAAGAGCGAACGCAGGCTATGAAGGCCATGAACTTATAAAGTGGGATCGTGGTGCACCCCACGATCTTTGTCCCTAAAAATAAGGAAACACAATTATATCAGTCTATAAATACATCAAATGGAAAATAAGTTCAAGTAAGCGCTACTATTAAGAGAAAACCTATTTCTTAAAGAGAGGAATGGTTTAATCGTCGAAGGGATTCTCCCAGAGTCATTTTTGGGATTGTCTTTGCTGGTGGAGGAACTTACGGAGGAGAGCAGCGAAGAAGATACCTGAACCAGCCACCATATTATTTGGTGTCGTCTGTAGGGAAAGGAATTTTTTTTTGTTTTTAGGTTGCTCAGGTAAGCAATGGTGTTCACCAGGAGTGAAAAAAGTCACAATTATTCGTCACAAGAATAGATGATTTGACGTAACGGGGGTGCAAAACATCAGCAGCAACATACTCCAAGTAAGGAAAAGGAGCTTAGCAAGAAGAAACATAAGAGGAAGAGGACGTATCGGAATCTCCAAACAATATTTGTGGCAAAGAAAAGCGGCATTTCGCGACGTTCTTAGAAGCGAACAGAGAAGACCTGTATGATCAATTTTTTAGGATGCTAAAGCAGAGACCTCAAAATCCAGAGAAGAGGGTGAATCAAGAATGCAAATGTCTTCATTATGAAGAAGAGCTACCCGACATTGTTGTAGAGGATGGCGCAGACAAGTCGCCCCTGGCACCGCATTTACGAGACTTTAAGATGCCTAAAGATTTTAAGCTCCCCCTAAATGTTAAAGTTTACAATGGTACCATGGACCCAGAAGAGTTGTTACATTCATATAGAAACAACATGAGATTTCAGAATGCGAACATAGAATTAGTATGCAATGTGTTTCCTATATTTTTATCAGCCATGGTGATCACATGATACGAAGATCTTCCGAATGGAAGTATCAAGTCTTGGGCGCAGTTGTCAGACATGTTTTTAGGAAATTTCTACCAAAAACAAAAGTTCACCAGAACAATCTCTGATCTCAACAACATAATGCAGTGAAACGATGAAAGCCTTGCAGAGTATCATAATCGATTTGTCACAGAGAGCCTACAAGTTCATGATTTATCATTTCAATCGTCATTGGGTGCTTTTACAGGAGGCATGAGATATGGTGAATCTTACAAAGAGCTGACGAAGAACATGCCGAAAAACCCAAGAGAGCTACAGAAAATGATTGAACAACATGTACGAACGGAGGACGCGAACAACCAAAAAAAATAGCGAGGTGAGAAGCAAACAATGGAGGATTTACAGAAGAGCTGGCCTAAAAAATGAAAAGGAAACATCGGTTTCAGAAGAGGAGAACTAGGATTGCAGGGTTTGTCATTTCAAGACACGCCTCTAACGAAGACAAGGAAGGAGATGTGGCTAGCAAATAAGGATCTATTTCGGGAGCCAGCATCAATGATTGCACTACCAAAGAAAAGATATAGGGAGGTTTACTGTGAATTTCACAGAGATCATGGCCATGCCATAGAGTAATGCAGGGACCTAAGAAGACAAATTGAAGAAAATCTAAGGAATGGTAACTTGGGACATTATAGGAAAGATGCGGCAAGTCAGTACGGGGACACAAGTAAGACAGCGAACCCGCCTCCAAGAAACCAAGGTACTGCGACCACAATGAGTAAAAATTTTAAAAAAATGACTGCAATTGTAGAATACGACAACAACGTGAATGCCAAAGCAACAGAGGTAGTTATCTTCTCCATACACGGGCCCACAGAGTCACTGTCCAACAATGCGTGGAAGGCCAAAGCAAGATATTCCTCCCTGCAAGAACCAGTGAACAAAAGATTTTGACCAAGCAAAGTGATAACCTTTAGTGAAAATGATGCGGTACCCAACGCTTTGCCGCACAATGACCCGATGGTCATCATAGCTAAAATTGAAAATGCAACTGTTCACAAGGTATTCGTAGATGACGATAGTGCAATTGAAATAATATTCGTGGACTACTTTGACAGGTTGGGGTTCAAAAGAACAGACATAAAAAAGTTCACTTCTTCATTGGTTGGATTCACAGTGCGAGCAGAAACACATCTAAGAAATATACAACTGCCGGTCACGATTGGGGAAAATGGTAAAAATCACACCATCATGTGCGAATTTGTGGTTATGGACTCTCCAAGTACATTTAACACCATAATTGGAAGACCATGGATGAACAGAGCTAAGGCAATTTGGTCCCCTTATCACCTGGTAATGAAATTCCCAACCCTAAATGGAATCGCAACCATTAGGGGAAATTAGCTAGCAGCAAGGCAGTGCATGGTAATAGCGATGAAGGCGGGAAAGATAGGGGAAAATGCAAAGCTGGTTAACACCATTTTGGAAGGCACCTCGCTAGAGCAATCATCTGCATCTGTAGACTTAGGGGAAGAAACGGAGTTGGTAAGCCTAGATACCAAGGATGTATCCAAATGTGTAAAGATTGGAAAACACCTTCGAAGCAAAGAGAATGCAAAGGTTATTCAAAATTTTCAAATCCACAGGGACACATTCACATGGGGCGTACAGAATATAGGAGGGGTGAGCCCAGACATCGCTACTCATTCGTTGAACATTAGTAGCTCGGTCAAAGCAGCTAAGCAAAAATAACGTTGCTTCACTAACGATAGGTAAAAGGCAATCGAGGAGGAGGTTGCATTGTTGTTGCAAGCCGGTATAATAAAAGAAGTTATATACCCAAAGTGGTTAGCAAATCCAGTCATGGTCAAGAAATCAAATACTGCTTGGAGAATGTGTATGGATTTCATGGATTTGAACAAAACATGTCCAAAAGATTCTTACCCTTTGCCAAAGATTGATCAGCTAGTGGAAACAATTTCAAGATATGAAGCCTTGGCTTTCTTGGATGCATACAAAGGTTATCACCAGATATTGATGAACCTGGATGATGCAGAGAAAATAGCTTTTATAACGAGCTTCAGAACATTTTGTTATGTGAAGATTCCATTTGGACTCGAAAGTGCTGGAGCAACATACCAAAGAGTGATCGATAGAGAGAAATGTCAAAGCTTATGTTGACAATATGGTGATCAAGAGTAAAACAGTAGAAGCTTTGTTCCAGACTTAAAAAGAAACTCTGGACACGTTGAAAGCCATAGGGATGAAGCTTAACCCCAAGAAGTGTGTAATTGGAGTAGGAGCTGGAAAATTCTTGCGATACAAGGTTTCTTCAAAGGGTATTGAAGCCAACCCAGACAAAATTTAATCCATATTCAACCTTCCCAAGCTGTGAACAGTTAGAAAGGTACAAATCTTGATGGGATCATTGGCAGCTCTTAGCCACTTCATATCAAAGATAGCAGAGAAGCACTTTTCAATTTTTGAAGTGTTAAGAAAGGAAATAAATTTCAGTTGGAGTGAAGATTGCCAAAATGTGTATGATGGGTCAAAGGATTAGCTTCAAGCGTTACCAACGTTGAAATCGCCCGCACCCAGAGAGACACTGTACTTGTACTTGGCGATCTCACAGAACGTTGTCAGCTCAGTGTTGGTTTGCCTTGAAGGACAAAAACAAATCTCGGTTTATTACATTAGCAGAATCCTACATAAAGTGGAGAAATCCTACATACCAGTAGAAAAGCTAACCTCAGCCCTAGTCTACTCACCACGAAGATTGAGAACTTATTTTCATAGTCACCGCATAGTGGCTTACACAGGGTTTCTAATCAAGAACATCCTCACTAAGCCAGAGTCTTCAGGCAGACTAGCGAAGTGGGCTCTGGAACTAGGTTAATTTGAAATACAATTTCAACCTAGAACAACGATCAAGGCTCGGGAGCTTGTAGACTTCATTGCGGAAAGGACAAGCGAAGAGACAAAAAGGGCGAGTGCATGTCAAAGTTTGAGGATTGACAAAGGAAAGACAAAATGGGAGGAGGTTGCTTGGACGTTGTTTTTTAATGATACATCCAACAAGGAAGGCCGCAGAGCAAGATTTTTTCTTGTTGACCCAAATGGGAGCAAGACTTTTTACGATTCAATTTTTCACTCACTAACAATGAAGCAGAATACGAGGCTCTAATTTGTGGACTAGATGTCACTATCAAAGTGGAAGTCAAGAGCGTTCGAGTGTCCAGCAATTCATTGATTGTAGTTCAACAAGTGCGAGGTGATTATGAGGTGCGAGAGGATCAGTTGATGAAATATTTAGGTAAGGGGCAACAACTCATAGCCCAACTTGAATGTTTTGATATAAAACACGTATAGTGCAAAAATACAAAGGCGGGTGCATTAAGTAAGCTAGCAATAATAGGATTTGACTCACTTAGAGAGCAGGGGGACATCATTATGGAAGTCATCCTAATTAGAAGCACCATGTCAACGATTGTGTTAACAATCCAAGAGGATGAAGTAAGTTGGATGACTCTGCTAAAGGACTTCCTAGCAAAAGGGACGTGACCTGAAAATAAGATGGAGGCCAGAAAATTGGAGTTGCGTTCTACTAATTATGCCTACGAAGATGGGACCTTGTACAAAAAAGGCTTCTTATCCCCATGGATAAATGTGTTGTATTAGCGAAAGCGACTGAAATTTTGAAAGAAGTACACGGAGGCCTATATGGAATGCATCAGGTTGCTAGGATGATAGCTAAAATAATCAGAGAAGGATACTACGGGCCAACCATGTTCAACGATGCACACAACTTCAATCTCAGATGCAGGACTTGCCAAATCAACGCCTCGTTGTCGTACAAACCATAGTCAACTTTGACAGGAGTCTATGGAGCCTGGCCATTTGATAAGTGGGGGATAGACTTAGTTGGACCATTTCCAAGGAAAGAAAGCAACGCCAAGTTCCTGATCATAGCAATCGACTAATTCACAAAGTGAATTAAAGCTAAACCATTAGGATGTGTCATAGCCGAAGCCACCAAACAATTTGTATGGAAAAACATAATGTGTTGCTTAAGGGTGCCACATACCATTTTCACGGATAACGGTACACAATTCACAAGCTTGGTTTTCACCGATGGGTGCTCGAAACTCAGGATTCTTTAGAAGTTCACCTCCGTGGCACACCCTCAAGCTAATGGCCAAGTAGAAGTGACAAATAAGACCATAGTTAAGGTGATACAGAAGCGACTGGAAGGAAGGTGAACAGGATGGGTAAATGAGTTACCAAACACACTATGGTTGTATAGAACTACGATATGAGAGCTAACAGGGAAGACGCTATACAATTTGGTGTAAGTTCATGAAACGGTCATACCTATAGAGATTTGTAACTCAACCCCTAGAACAGGTAGCTATAAGGAGATAGATGATCCAAATATGATAAGGCTCGAACTAAAGGAACTTGAGGAAAAAAGAAATATGGCAATTATAATAGAAGCTAAATACAAAGTAAGAATGGAAAGAGCGTACAATCACGGTGAAAGAAATAAGATTTCAGGTGGGTGACCTAGTGTTGCGGAAGAACGAAGCTAGCCTGGTAGAAGAACGAGGAAAGCTATGCCCAAAGTGGGAGGGACCATACAAGGTCACGAAGCCCCACACATCTAACAACTAAAAATTGAAAAGAATGGATAGAACCGCAGTCCCAAACACGCATCATATAGCCAACCTGAGAAAATTTTGTGTCTAGAAGGAAAACAACGAGCATAAACCTGTATAGATACTAGGATATTATCCTCATATTAGTTCATTTCCCTTTTTAAAACATGATATAATCACGGTTGTACATATTCAATACAAAACCACTTTGCTGGACCAATATCAAGTTTCTCGTTATTTACTTACACTTGTTACATGATGATCTGCGTGTAGCATGTTAACATCGAATTACCTAGTAAACAAAAAATTGCAAGATATACATCTTGCAACCATCAATGCCTGTAAGTATTGGATCTTCCAGCCTCGCCAGTCAAACAAATGCAAGCTTTAGATCTTGTACAACTATCGATGCTTGCAAGCTTTAGATCTTGCAACTTCGCAAATCAAGCGAGCGTAAGCTATGAATCTTGTGAAGCTAATGTGGCAAGCTTTAGATCTTGCACATATATCGATGATTGCAAGCTTTGGATCTTGCAACTTTGCAAATCAAACAAGTGCAAGCCATAGATCTTGCAAAGAATACCAAACATTGCAATCTATAGACCTTGCTCAGGGGTAGATTTGCTCATAAATACGACATACAAAATAAAACTCACACAAAAAGACTTCGCTATAATAAGTCATACAAATAGCCTTATACTTAGCCAGTTCGAACAAAACAATAAAACATGCCATAAAACTGGCATCCTCGTAGTTCACCAAGATCACTAACTTAGAGGCCAAAACGTCGACAAGGAAGCTTCTTTAGCAAAAACATAGGCACACGTTTTGCCAAAACATTGCTGCCTTTTTTAAAAAACATTAGAAATTAAGTTTTCCAATCCAGAATATCTACCTACACCTTGAAGCCCGCAAAGATCCGGAAGACGATGATTCACTGCAACGACAACCACGCTCAAATTCTCGATAAGAGTGTTCAGCCCGGCGACGTTTCGCTTCAGCAACCTCTTTTTCACTAACCAGATGCTCATATCGCCACTTTATATGCAAATAAGCAGGGTGGCGTATAAAGCCCCTTCCCTCCATGTGAGCAATATGTTTGGCATAGTGCGTCTTGAAGTTAGTGATGGGGCCAAACTCCTCGTGGTCGAGTTGCATACTTAAGACGTTAATAGTTTCTCCGTATCTTTGCATTTAGATATTCAAGTCTCGTATTTCCTTCTCCAGGAATCAAATGTGGATTCGAACAGCCTCCGATAGGTTGATCCTTTGACCACCAAAGTCCATGGTAAGATCCCCACGACCAGTAGACCTTTGAGACGACAATGGGAGAGCTTGAGGTTTGTCTTTATATTCAGCATAATCCTGCTCAAATTGATGCACATATCTTTCAAGTAGTTTGCACTCAGCACAAAGCATATCAGTATCACTTCGCAACTGTGTGTTGATGGCAAACTGCTCATCAAACTTTTTCTGCCAACCAACAATAGCGGTTGAGAGGTGATCACATTCCTCCTATTTTTTCTTCAGAGCATACCGATTATCAATACGGTCACATTGCTTATCTATGATTGATTTCTTCTGGTGGACTTTGCATGTCTTATCTGCGGTGTAGTTTCTAGCGTCCACCTATTGGCGAAGCATCTTAACCATGTTCAACTGTTGCCGATAAATAAGATCATTTTGCTCGTTGCAAATTTTTCTTGAATCACGAACACCATCCTGAGCCTCCTTCACAGTCTTTCCCCACTTCATTTCAAGGTCATGAACACCTAAGAGTATATACTTCAGATGAATGCCCAAGGTTAATGGCCGCTTTTGAACATGAACATGGGGGTTGAACGAACGCAAGTACATAGTAGCTGATTTAAGATCAACCAAACCATGGACAATATCTTTGCCAAGAGAGGCAACATCATAGACATTAGGTATAAGCTTACTACAAGGACATGTAGTGAAGGAAGACGAAGTCGACAAAGATGATGGAGTTTTCCACCCAATATGTAATGGAATAGAATCCACTTTAGACAAACGGTCGAAAGAAAAAAGTTGGAAATAATTTTTTGATATGCGCTTTGTTGCTTCAGTTAAATTCATATGGAAACATCCAGAAGATGACGCAAAACAATTGTCATAAGAAAAATGAACGTAACAACCCAAATGTCCAACGCTTTAAAAAAATTGGTCAACCAAAATATCAAAGCCCTACAAATAAGTAAATATAAAATCATTGGTCAAATTATAAAAAGCAAGCATAAGAACCCAAGTTTCCAATAATACAAAATATGTTTCAAGTCTATGGTGCTTGACTAACTTTGGAAGGAGATGAGAGAGAAGTATGAGCCACGATTGCAGCATCCTTCGCGCTTACAGCATCTTGCACCTCCAACCCCCCTCAGGATGGGCAGCAACGTTCGCTACAATATCTTAACCAGGTTGGCGACCCTAGGAGATAGAAGAGTTGAATGGAAGCTCTTTGTAGTAATCAAACATACACTTTTTCAGCTCAACTGCGAAGGGAAGAGTTGGCAGACCAGCAAGATAGGATAGCTATGCGAAAGGGTAACCATTGTCAGATATGCTCTTCACAAAGCTATCATTGAGAATTTTGGTCTGTTCCGCCAAGATCTTCTCTGACTTGGCCAGCTTGGGCAACTTATCAAGCTTCGCTTTTGGGATCAACTTCCTCGACTCAATCAAAGCCTCATAATAGCCAACGTCACAAGCGTTAGCTGAGAGTTACTCGAACAAGAAGTAAAAAGAGTTAGTCTTTCAAAGTCGGTTGACCAGTAGCTGAGGGTATCCAGGCAAAGCTGGGCCATTTGTCCGCATCTCCTCTAGCTGAATGTGCAGTTTCTCCATTTCTCTTTCAGCACTCACAGGACGCTCATTGGCCTTACGCACTCGCTCCTTGGCATCCACATCAGTTTTACTCAAAGCACTGCACTCCACTTTACTAGCATGTAGCTCCGCCAGTATAACTCCTCCCCCTCTACCAAAGAAAGTAACTCATTCGTTGACAAGTTGCAAACTCCCACCAACCTTAATTTAAAAAACACACCAACAATGACAAAGGTTACACGACAAAACAAAGTACTCAAATTATGATAAAAGCTTCAACATAACGAAAACATACCACGGTCATGGTTTCTAAAAGGGATAGCTTGGCAAGAATAGTAGGAATAGGCTCATCTATAAAAAAAAAGTCACGGCTTAGCATGAGAGAATGCAAAGGAAATTGGCCAACTTACCCCTTTTTCTTTGTTGGTCCCAAATCAGTACAAGTATGTTTGGTTCGCTCCTTGCGCCTTCTCTGCTGGCCTTTATCTTTGACCTTTTTCTTACCATCACCCTCGTCCTATTTAGTATGAGGGCCAGATGCATATGGATGAGTACTAGTGTTATTAGTAATCACTTGAGGAGAAACAGCGTTAGTGTTTTGTTTGCCCTGGGGAGACAGGGTCTCTACCTCTTCATCATCATCGTCTGAAACAAACTTCTTCTCATGGGTTCGGCATGTGAGGTCCATGTCTACAACGAATGAAAGCAGAACCATGTAAATAAGAGCACAAACATAAGAGACGGGCAGAAGCACATATTGAAGACAAGAAAACCAGAAATAGTTAAGTGAGCAGTGAGTTCAACACCTTTTGCTTAAGGTACTAGTAGAGTGAAGCACGATGGAATGATGACTAAGAGTTATTACAACCTCGGACTCGGTAGTCAGGCAAGCCTCAGCCTTAGGTAGCTTCGCTTTTGGAGCGTCGTAGTTCCAAAAGGGAAAATCTAAAGTACAATTGGGATCAAGTTTTATGCAGAAGAACTTTTCTTGCCACACCCCACAATTACTGGGGAACCTGCTAACAAACTCAACAATATAAATTACAGCGTAAAGAGTGAATTCTCTGGGAGAGTTTTTTATTTTGCAAAGATGAAAAAGGCTACGGAATAGATCTATAGAATAATCAACACCAGCCGCTTCACAAACATGACAAAAAAATAAGAAAATGGAGACTGCTTTTGGATGTAGCTGACACAGACCTAACTTATAGTAATGGAGAAGATCTACCACATTTTTTGGCAGAGGAAAAGAGAGTCCAAATTTTAGGTAGTTTAAATAGCAAGAAAAATAACCAGGGGGAGGAGTCCGAACACCCTCAGAGGCCTCGGGTGCCTTAAGTTCATATGAACGCAAAAAAAGGAATATATATTTTAAATCCTCAACATACGAATCTGTAAGGAGACTACAAAGGACGGAAGAACCGGCACGGTGGTTGGAATCTTCATCGGAGTCAACATTAAGCTCACAGAGTTTAGGAGAAGACATCCTGAGGTTGTTAGAAGCAGACATTAACGAATTTAAAATCCCTAAAATCAAGACGAAGGACGGCATCAATTAAAGGACATAAATTAAGAAGAAAAAATCTAGCCAAAATCTAGAACAGAGTGACGGGAAGGGTAGCACAAAAGTTCCTAAATTATAATCAAAACAAACTTACGCTAGAAGATGCATGTGTACACAAATAAAAAAGCCAAAAGCTTAAGGAAGAGTAGGAAGAAAGGACACAAAAAAACTTACAGTTATAGCATTGGATTCGAGAAGAGATAGGCAAAGGAAGAAGATGAATAGGCTTGGGTTTTCGTAAGGCTTTAAATACAAGAAGGAATGCTACAAGACAAATAAAAAGAATCATGCGCAATCATGACAAAGATGACATAAAGTGCATTACCTTTTTGGATTCTCGAGGAGACGATGGAGAAAATACTCTGAATGGGAGCTATTTTCAAGATACTAAATTCAAAGCAATTATAAGACACAACAGTCGAAACAGCAACCGAGCAAATTGCGGAGCTAACAACGAATATGAAGGAGTGAATCTCGATCACAAGATAAAAACGGATAGATATCATGGAGATAAGATACGCTTAGAAGTTTCAAATTTAAAATGAAAGCATAATTCCAGGAAATCGCAACATACAGCCAAGAAGCAATAAACACTCCGCAAAAAAAAGTTTGCATCGCAGCTTAGATGAACATATTACAATGCATTACACACAAGGCGAGGAAATAAGTTCGCTACACAGCTTAGCAGACCAATCATTGCTTTGTGTAGCATTGGCTTCATGGCATGGGGGGCTTATGGTGTATATACGGTCCATCAAGTAAAGCTAGCAGTCATTAGGCCCAGCCTAACAATGCTCACTAGCGAAGTCAAACTCGGTTCAGCCCAGAATAGTGAGAACGTGGGCCGACGAATAAGGAGCGAACGCAGACCATGACGGCCACGAACTTAAAAAGTGGGATTGTGGTGCACCCCCACGATCTCTCTCCCTAAAAACAAGGAAGCACGATCATATCAGTGTATAAATACATCAAATGGAGAAGTTCAGATAAGTGCTCTTATTTCTTAAAGAGATGGCTTACTTGATCTTCAGAGGAATTCTCCCGGAGGCATTTTCAGGATTGTCTTGCATGTGGAGGAACTTACGGAGGTAAGCAGTGAAGAAGATACCCGAACCAGCCATCACATCACGGTGTCTTTGTAACTACGTTATAGCACCGCACACTTAAGCACCGGCAATCTGGGGCCCGAAATACTAGTCCTTATGTACCAAAATACTGGTGCATAGGGAGGTCCCTGCAGTAGTGACGGGACAAAGGGAATAATATAAAGTTCAACCTTTGTGACTTTTAGGTTATTAGCCTATTATTTTCGCCATTAATGACTCAACTTGTTACCTTTAGATTATCAATTCGGAGTGAATTAGAAACTTAACGTTGAAAATCTGAAGATAGGTGCAGGATATATGATAAAAATATATAATGTTTAATGCTACCTCCGTGCGTTAAAAATAGGGTATTTGTTTTTTACTAACTCTTTTATGCGATGTGGCAGAAAATAATTGTAGAAAAGTAGATGCTAAATTTTAGACTAAGTGGTTTTTTTCCCCAAGATATATCGCATTATCATCTTTGGTCCATGAGGCCAATACCGCATTTTTTCAGCAACCAACAAATATAAAATGATTTGTTTGGTTTCCAAATGTGATTTTAAGGTAAATTGAAACTATTTTTCAATATAGCCAGGGGTATTTTCATAATTTTAATAATTTAAAAGTATTTTCAGTTAAAAAATATTTCTCTTTCTTCCCCAATCTATTACTCTCCGACGACCTTCTCTGTTCGATGGATTTCCGCCGATCTTCTCTATTTTTTGCTCGGCTCTGCCTCTGTCAGTTCTCCTCTGTTTTCCATCGGCGAGATCGATGAGAGCACGAAGATTAGAGAAGACGATTGACTTTGTGAGGCCTAGGTGTGGCGTCGTGACGACCAGAGAAGACAAACAACAATGGCAACTGGAGATTTCTTAATTTCTCTTTTCCGTCGACGATCAGAGGCGACTAAAGAAGACAAACTGTGACGACTGGAGAAGACGAACAGCAGCAGCAACGTTGTGACGACAGAAGATGATGGAACAGTCCACACCTACGCCACCATTCAGCTCCACCCGACCAAGAGCTCCTCTTAAAATGTAGTTCTGTATCAAACCTTATTGAAATTGGTTTTACCGAATTTTCTAATCTTTATTAGTATGTTCCAACGTGACCTATTTAACCAAGTACGTAATAATTAAAAGAATAAACAACACACGACTTGGTTACGCAGTTCGGTGAAATCCACCTACATTTGCTGGGCCTGGCCCAGTTCAGAATAAACCCACTAATTAGAAAGATACAGTACAATATTTCAAAATACTTATCTTTACTAATTATAATGTGTGAATTCCGCTAGCTCCCTTAGCTACCGATCCGCCTTAATCAGACTCCCTCTGACCTCGAAACTTGTCGACGTTGGATCTCCTCCTCCCGAGGAATTAAGGTGTATGATTCTGAACTTTGAACTACATGTCATGTATATTGGAACATAGGAATCTGGCTCTTAGCAATTCTCGAATGTCTCAAAAATATGTATGCAGATTTTTGCTCTATTAAATCCGTGTAGAACACAGCCGTGTTTGTCCTCTTTTATATCCATGAGCAGTTTGGAATTCTCCATGATTATCTCCACAATATTCCTATTCCAAATCTGTTTCTTGAAGCATATCCAAATCCATAAATAAATGGATTTTCCTTATCACAATATATCTCATATATTCGCACATATCAACTCCATATATGTAGAGATTTTCTATAAATCAAGTATGCTTCACACGCCTCTCATATAGAAGAATACTCATAATTCCATAAATCACAAATACCATAATCTTCTATTTCCCTTTTTCCGTAAAATGATTTTTGGCGTGAACATGCTACTTTCGAGTGTTGTAACATGGAAAGTTTTTCGTTTCCAAATATGTTCACAAAAACTGCCAATTAAATATTCAATGCAAATCTCTGACTCTACAGTCTCCCCCTTTGGCCTTTTGTGAACCCATAATGTTCTGGCCATGAATCTCACAATGAAAAAACTTGTCACACACATAGGTCTTCCAAATGTCACCTATGTTGGAACATATGCACAATATACACACTACTGAATTTGAAAAAAATGAATATCAGAATTCCCACAAAGCATGACTACCAGAAATCCAGAAATTCATCAAAAAATAATTCAGTTAGATTAGAGAGCCACAAAAACAAATCCAAAATATCCAAAATTCTCCCCCTGGGATCACACATATGCCAAAGGCAACAAAAAACAGCAATTTCCCAAGCATCAGTAGACTCCCCCTGAGTTTGACCTCTATGTTGGAACATAGAGCAGAAATCCAGATCAGGTTCAAGCCTCCAACCGTGCTTTCTCTTTCTCCAGACTTGTCTTCTCTGCCTCCAGCGCTGCCATTTGAATGGAAATGGCTCCCAATCTTGCATTCAGAATGACTATCTTGGCCTCTTTTCCTACTGCTGCTGATGTAGAGCCTTCTGTTTCCATGGTAAATCATGAATGTGCCTCAACCCAAAGGTTTTCTTATTCGGCCTCAGAAAGTCTGCATCTGTGATCAATCATCAGCTTTACCCTTCACCTTTGCACTTTTAGCCATTGTTGAAATCAGACAGGGATATACTATGGCATGTTTAGCCTTGGGAGCTGTAGCCTGCCTCACCAAGTTTTGCAGAATAAACAAACCAAGATTCACTTGCTTCTGTGTTCCAACACAGAACAGAAGCTTTGCCATCTCCCTGGTCAGTGCAGTAGCTTTGCCATCTCCAGCAATTTACAGCAATTTGATATAGACCAAAAAAATCTGGAAGTTAGACATGAAGCCTGCGAGTATCCTGTTTCAGGCCATTTGACCTTGTATCCCCCTGAAATAATTTCCAGAATCTTATAATCAGTTACATCTAACTCCTCAGAAAATACCCCTTCAAAACTTGGTGTCTTCAACCCCAAGATTTTGTTTAACCTAGCAGCTGAAAAATCCACAATCTTCCCTCTCAAATAAATTCTACCAAACCAGGGAGATTCAATGTCCAGATTTTCAGACCTCAAATTTTCATAGGCCTCTATCACCACCTGCCTATTATATTGAAGCTGAATGGTTGCAGCTTTCTTCATCTCAATATGCTCTAGATAATCATAAAATCCACTTTCCCAATAAGCTTTTAAGTCTATGGGCCTTTCCAAAATAAATCTCCTCTCAGCAAACAATTCACCTATCTCCCCACACTTTGAATCAAAATAAGTGAATGACAAAGCATTACTTACATGAACAGGTGGCAAAACCTTCTTCTTTGGTAATTTCTTATCTGTCTTGAGCTTCTTAGCAGGTGAAGAATCCTTTGAAGCAGCCACCTTCCTCTTGCCTTTTTCCATCTGGAAAAATTCATCAAGCACCTCATCACTCGAATAATTCAAATCAGGAAAGTCCTGTGTTGGAACATACTCAGGACTTTCAACTTCTTCCTCTTTATCAGATTGTGTTTCATACTGCTTATCTTGATCCGAGTCATTCTGGTCAGTCATTGGCTCTTCAGGTTGCGCATCATACTCATTACCAGATATATCATTCTGGTCTTCTCCTCCCATGTCAGCATCAGAATCCACCTCCATGTGATTTTCATCTTTAAACTGTTGTGTTGGAACATGCACATCACTGTCTTCCTCATCACTATTAGACAGCTCTATTATCACTGGCTTCCTAAGTTCTTCCATCCTCTGAGTAGCATTTGAATCAAAGAAGCCAACCTGTAATCTGTCTCCATACTTCACAACCTCCCTTCTAACAGATTCTCCCTCACTAATCTCCCTTAAAACTACATAGCTTGGATAGGGAATATGGCCATACACATTGAATTTATCCTTTTCTCTGTACTCGGCATACTTACCCATCAGAAATTGCACATTCCAATTCTCAATTCTCTTTATATCACCTATATTATCCGTCATAAGTTCTTTAACCTGAACAGGCAGGTATTCACCCTCTATACTTTTAATTTTGGTTAAATCAACTGCGACTCTGTTTGCCTCTAGCCATTCAAAAATTTTATCTACGCTCTTAAACTCCATACCCATCAGTTTTAAAGGAGGGGGGTCAGGACCAGTTACCTTTCCATACAGGCCATTTCTTTTAGCATTGGTGAGTTTTTCTTGTCTTTCGCCGTCAATGCCAGAACCACCAGTCTCTTTACCGCCGTCTGTTGCCTCTTCCTCTACAACATGCTCTTCATCTTGACCAAGATTTCCTTCAGGAAGTGTTTCGGCCTCAACTTGATCCGACTGTTGTTCTTCTTCGCCAGAATTTTCTTCACATTGACCTTGATTTTCTTCTAGAAGCGGTTCGGCCCTAACTTGGTCTGTACAATGTCCATTCCCTTCTGACAATGCCGACTCCAAATTGACCATCAACTGTTCCTCCTCCATGACTTCTGAGGGTTGTGAAATTTCTGAAAGCTCTTCTTCACGTGTGGAAGAGTTGGGATTAGACATTCTTTAGCACGGAGTTGCTGTGGGGGAAGATCGTGGGGATAGTGTATAGCTGATTTCGAAGGAAGTCGAGAATAATGGTAGTGAACCAAGAAAGAGGGACTTGAAAGGTTTTGGACAATTTTGAATCTAACACAAACTCTTCAAGTCTTCTCCTCTTTTCCCGCAAAACTCCTTTTTGGTTTTCCAAGAAGTCTAATGATGACCCTTTTTCCTCTTGTCAACTCAAGATATCAGATCAAAAATAATTTCCAACATACCATAAAACCTATCTTCTATTTTTGTACATTTTTCTTCTTTCTAATTTTTTGTTCTTTTTCGATTTTCTAAACAAAAATAAACAGAATATTTACAGTAAAATTAAGGTAAGAAGTACCTTAAATTTGACAAACACCTAAGTGTTGTCGAAGGCTTTCAAAAGTGGCGGAATCTAATGGCTTGTAAAGATATCAGTGAATTGGTCGTGTGTTGGAACATAGACTACCTTCACTTTCTTCCTTTCAACCAGATCTCTAATAAAGTAATGCCTTATATCAATATGTTTAGTTCTCGAGTGGTGGACTGAATTTTTCGAGATATCAATTGCACTTGTGTTGTCACATAAAATCTTCAAAGGGCCTTGATGAATTCCATAATCTTTCAACATTTGTTTCATCCACAACAATTGTGCACAATAGCTTCCTGCTGAAAGATACTCAACTTCTGCAGTAGACAAGGAGATCGAATTCTGTTTCTTACTATACCAAGACACTAAGTTCATACCAATAAAGAAACATCCACCCGTGGTACTTTTTGGATCATCAGCATTACCAGCCCAATCAGAATCACTGTACCCAATTGACAGGCGCGGGCGGTCGTCGCGCCCGCGCGCCAAAAGATAATTTATAAGCCCTCAGTGCTTACTTTCTACAACTAGGTAGATAGTGGCAAATCGGGGTCGTCCAATGAGAAGAGGGATCTTCCTAAGCGTCTAAGCACACAAATGGTTGATATACTAGGCTAGGAGTAAATATATATACACACACATAAAAGCGAGTAAAGGGGGGGTTTGGTTGGTTGGTTGGTTCCTAAGTTAACAAAGATAAAAAGACGAGATAACTAGCAACGTCAAGTGACTATGCTAATCATCAAACGAAACTAAAGAAAAGGGGTTTTAAACTACAAAGATAAAATGCCTTGGGGGCAATGGATATCCACTTCCACATCTAATGTAGTTCATCGAATCATTCACACATTCCATCATATAGCATTCATGATCCAACGCTCACACACCCCATCTAGCAAGTACCACAACACACACACCACAAGGAGTTCTAAGTTCATGCTCGTAGATCTTCATGCAAAGGTGCTACGGAAGTCGTCACGTTCCTACACCTAAGCAATTCAACCACACAAGCACTCCCTATGCTCAAACCACTCATGGCACACATGCAGTGAAACACACCGTCAAGAGTACATAAACGCCAAACAACAAATGCTTCAGGAATGAGTTTAAATCACCTATTCAATACTTCAACTACTCGTCGTGGAGATTGAACTCCTATCCTTCTTAGTTCGTAGTTTGCGAGAGTGAGTTCGACATCTCTCGTCAAACCTCACCAATGGCTCCCGAGTCGCGACCACGACTCAAGGCGACATTGGTGGCATTTAGCACGAAGGACCAACAAGCTCGGCAATGCCTATGACCACTACACCGTGACTAGGCATTGAACCGATTCATGCAATTACACGAGATTGGATGAACGTGCAACGCACATTCATCCGCGAGCATATGACTCTCTCGTTTGCTACACAAACGAACGTGACGAAGAGTTCGACATCAATCACATTCGCCTAGCACATTGTCAACACACTAACACAATCGAAAGCTCTAATTCATACTCTCACATTGCTAACAAGAACAGGGGGGAAATTAACCCAAATCCCCCAAACCCTAGCTAGCAATTAATCCAAGCATTTCATATCATCAAGCTCTCAACAACATCAATGCAATCAACAATTAACATTCAAAGCACAATAATTGCACAATAGCAAAAATACCAAATAGATAGATATAAATGAGTTCTTGCTACATAGATAGTGGAAGCTTCAATCCTTTGCTCCCAAGAACAAGAACTACTCTAGAACAACAAGAAAAGACATAATCAAACTAAGAGAAAGCTAAGAAAAGAAAGAAGAAGAAAAACCTAAAAATGGCGCCCAAAACCAGAGAAAGGCGCGCTGGAAAGCTTGGAGAAGAAGAGGGAAAAGAGTAGTATTTATAGTCAGAAGAAGATAAAGTTGATTTCTGGCCGCCCGTTCGTCGCGACTCGCGACGGTGCCCCGACTCGCGATGGTGTCGCGACGGTGTCGCGACGGGAGCCAGAATTCTGCATTGTTTCTTTGTCTTCTTCATAGCCATCCCTCTCGATCTTCAAGTCTTCAACGGCTCCAAAAATGGTCTTCAACGGCCTCCGGTCTTCATGTCTTCGAAGTGAGTATCCAAAAGTCTTCGAAAGTATAGTCTTCAATGTCTCCCGGTCTTCGTTGGTTCTGTGTTCTTCCCTTGTCACACAAAATCCACTTAAAAGAGGTAAAAGAGTACAAAGTTGCTTTTACCTCTCCTAAGTGAATTTCAAGGTAAAACACAAGCTCTCGATAATAAAAGAGCACAAAAGTGATCCTAAATACTACTAAATAATGCGCCTAAAATGGACACATCAAACCTCCCCACACTTAAACCTTACTCGTCCTCGAGTAAGAAAAGATTTAAGCATACGGAGGAAATGGCATATCCACATCCTAAAACCCCCAAAATAACCACACAAAATGGACACATCAAACCTCCCCACACTTAAACCTTACTCGCCCTCGAGTAAGAAGAGATTCAAGCATGCGGAGTAAATGATATATCCCAAAACCTAAACTAATCCCCCTATCAAAGCCTCACCAAAACTCTCAATCTCAAAAATCCCAAAATAAAAGCTCACATGAGAATTTTTTCACACACACATCCCCAATCCTAAATCTAACCAAACCTACCACTTATCAATTCACTACCCATAAAAATATTTCACAGCCCAGAATTGATATTCCCAGAATCCAATGACACAAAATGAAGCTAAAACCATAGAGGAAGTTTTAACACATGCTTCACTTAATGCCAATATATCAACCAAAAACGAAGTATAAAGAGATCAAGAATTTCATAACCATACTTCGTTTCCTAACCCACTAAGCTACCCAATCCCAAGAGGTCTAAAGGTATTGAGCTACCCGATCCATCCGTGTGACAACCGCAACCTTATGACTCCAATGCCGGCAATTGAGTAAAATCATAGCATTTTTCAATTTCCCTCAATTTCTCTCATTTTGCCTAGGAGCTCTTTCGAGTTTTCATCCTAGCCACACATCATGTTTCTTTAGCTCACATCTCACCTTTTTCCGCACATTTTAGCCTCTCATTTTTGCCTAGGCCACCCTTTAAGGGTTTTCGACCTATCCGGGCCCCCAATGTTGCCTAAGTTGCCCTCTCGGGTTTTCAACTTAGCGGGTTTTCTTTTTCTTTTTCTTTTTTTTTTTTCATCATTTTTTTTTCTTTTTGTTTTTCTATTTTTGTTTTCTTTTTCTCATGTTTTTCCAATGAAAAGTAGCAAAAAGCATTCCAAAACAATCTAGCATGCATTGAATCCTCTAACCCCTCCCCACACTTAAAACATTACATTGCCCTCAATGTAAACACGTAAGGCAAGAAGAATAAAAATCAAGGTAAGGGAGTTAGAGTGACACCCGTGTCTCCGCAATTCGCCGGTGATATGGCGATATCCAAGTACTTGGATGGTCCCGAGATGGGTTTCGGAACCGGAAGGGTGAGCAAAAATGCCGTAGAAGAACTCACCCCTCGAGAAAAACATTTTCTCCATGGCGCCGTTTGATCAAGACTACACCACGAAGAACACATTAAACTCACAAGTACATAAGAATATGTAATACTAGGTTTAGCATCAAGAATTAATAACCATAGTATTGTCAAAGAACAACCAATCAACCCTCAATCACCACTATAAGATTATGCATGAAAAATATCTAACATATATTGACATGTATACAAGCATCATTATAGGATAAGAACTCACAATCACAATGATGTAGTCGGCATACTACAATCAATAAATGTACTATAAGGATGCAAGAATGTTCATATGTCAATATATGTAGGATGGTGGAAGAATTGAGAGGTATGTGATGTTCTTGGGAGTGTTGGGTGGAAAAGAAGGAAAGATCATGCAATGTTTAAAATCATTTGGAAACTTGAAAGCTTGGAAACTTGAAATCCGGGCTCAAAAAATTTTCGAAAGTTACTGAGCACGTCGCGACTCGCGACGAGGTTCATCGCGACTCGCGACGAGCCTCGCGACATCATCGCGACGCGCGGAAAGTACAGCCCGGGAGCTCAAAATGTTCTGAGCTCGTCGCGACTCGCGACGGAGGGTGTCGCGACTCGCGACGAGCCTCGCGAAGTCATCGCGACTCGCGGAAAGTGGAGTCCAGAAGCTTAAAATTGTCTGAGCTCGTCGCGACTCGCGACGAAGTAGGTCGCGACTCGCGACGAGCCTCGCGAAGTCATCGCGACTCGCGGAAAGGTGAGTCCGAGAGCTCCAAATTTTCTGAGCTCGTCGCGACTCGCGACGAAGGGTGTCGCGACTCGCGACGTCAGGGCGACTCGCGGAAAGTTGGCGCTGGGAGTGGATTTTGCTCCCCTGTTCGTCGCGACTCGCGATGAAGCCCATCGCGACTCGCGACGGCAGGGTATCCCAGGCTTAAAAATTTTTCGTTTTCTTACCAACTGTCCAAGCTTGCTTCCCTCGTTCATTGATCTCGTTCCTTCATCTCCTTCATTGCAATGCACTTCATGTTGCTACAACATCATAGAAAAACAAGCCTTAAAAAGAACAACACAAAACAACAACAAACACAAACTAAGAAACAAAAACTAAAAGAAATGCCGAATTTATTTAACGTCGTCGGCACGACGAAGCTCCGTATTTTTAAGGTCGTCGGCACGACCCTAATGTTATCCGTATGGTGAAGGCTTGAAGCTCTTCACCATGAGCATCCAAAACAAGAGAGGTGGGGGCACAAAACTTCCAAGAGGAAAGTCTTGTGGAGGCGGAGATGGTTCAAAGGGAATTAAGTGGTGAGGGAGCTTAGGATAATCTTTTGGCTCCTCTCTCGTTTCCCTCAAAACTTCCGAAAATGTAAGAGTTGGTTCACTAGGTGGGAGAAGGGGTGACAATGCTAATGGATAATGTAGCACTATCACCTCTTCCTCCATTTTTCTATCCTCTACAACCAACTCCTCACCCCTTTCAAACTCAAAATCATTTTTATTGGTGACTTCACTCACCGAATCATCGAGTTCAAGTTGGGATGGTGTATTTTCGGAATCACGAGCTTCCATTCGGGCCAATACCTCTAATATGTTCTTCACATGCCCCTCAATGGCCTCAACACTAGAGGAAAGCTGGGTATCCGGCTCCTCACTAGTGAAGGAGTTCAAGTTTGCTATGGTATTTAAGACATCCTCACGTGTCAAACTTGAACTTCCTTGTTGGGCTTGGTTTTGGGGTATGGTATAGGGTGGTGATGGCCAACTAGGTTGCTCGTAATATTGGTTTTCCGGCTCATTCTCATACCACAAATCCGGACTACCACTCCATTCCGGATTGTAAGAGTTGTGGTATGGATAGCATTCCTGAGCTTCTTGCCCTTGAAAACCAATATCTCCTACCTCTGGATAGCACTCTTCATAGTACCCATGGTTTTGGAAACCAAGGGTTCTTTCTCGGTCATCGTGCTGTTCCCACAACAAAGGGCAAGATTCGGTAGGATGATCGGAATGACACATCCTACAAAACCTTGCTTGTTGAGCCTCTCTTCTCATCATGAGTTCCCTCAAGGTGAGACGCTCCATTAAGAAAAAAAATTTTTTTTTTAAATTTTTAAAATTTTCAAAAGTTCGGAATCATAGTGCAAGGATTCTCGATAAAATAAATTACCAAGAACTCGAGCAATACCTACTCCGAACAAAGACAACCACCAAGTAGTGGAAAATAAAAACAACTAGCTAATACACAACCAAATACACCTAAATACTTAAGAATAAACGCCTCTTCCCCGGCAACGGCGCCATTTTGACAGGCGCGGGCGGTCGTCGCGCCCGCGCGCCAAAAGATAATTTATAAGCCCTCAGTGCTTACTTTCTACAACTAGGTAGATAGTGGCAAATCGGGGTCGTCCAATGAGAAGAGGGATCTTCCTAAGCGTCTAAGCACACAAATGGTTGATATACTAGGCTAGGAGTAAATATATATACACACACATAAAAGCGAGTAAAGGGGGGGTTTGGTTGGTTGGTTGGTTCCTAAGTTAACAAAGATAAAAAGACGAGATAACTAGCAACGTCAAGTGACTATGCTAATCATCAAACGAAACTAAAGAAAAGGGGTTTTAAACTACAAAGATAAAATGCCTTGGGGGCAACGGATATCCACTTCCACATCTAATGTAGTTCATCGAATCATTCACACATTCCATCATATAGCATTCATGATCCAACGCTCACACACCCCATCTAGCAAGTACCACAACACACACACCACAAGGAGTTCTAAGTTCATGCTCGTAGATCTTCATGCAAAGGTGCTACGGAAGTCGTCACGTTCCTACACCTAAGCAATTCAACCACACAAGCACTCCCTATGCTCAAACCACTCATGGCACACATGCAGTGAAACACACCGTCAAGAGTACATAAACGCCAAACAACAAATGCTTCAGGAATGAGTTTAAATCACCTATTCAATACTTCAACTACTCGTCGTGGAGATTGAACTCCTATCCTTCTTAGTTCGTAGTTTGCGAGAGTGAGTTCGACATCTCTCGTCAAACCTCACCAATGGCTCCCGAGTCGCGACCACGACTCAAGGCGACATTGGTGGCATTTAGCACGAAGGACCAACAAGCTCGGCAATGCCTATGACCACTACACCGTGACTAGGCATTGAACCGATTCATGCAATTACACGAGATTGGATGAACGTGCAACGCACATTCATCCGCGAGCATATGACTCTCTCGTTTGCTACACAAACGAACGTGACGAAGAGTTCGACATCAATCACATTCGCCTAGCACATTGTCAACACACTAACACAATCGAAAGCTCTAATTCATACTCTCACATTGCTAACAAGAACAGGGGGGAAATTAACCCAAATCCCCCAAACCCTAGCTAGCAATTAATCCAAGCATTTCATATCATCAAGCTCTCAACAACATCAATGCAATCAACAATTAACATTCAAAGCACAATAATTGCACAATAGCAAAAATACCAAATAGATAGATATAAATGAGTTCTTGCTACATAGATAGTGGAAGCTTCAATCCTTTGCTCCCAAGAACAAGAACTACTCTAGAACAACAAGAAAAGACATAATCAAACTAAGAGAAAGCTAAGAAAAGAAAGAAGAAGAAAAACCTAAAAATGGCGCCCAAAACCAGAGAAAGGCGCGCTGGAAAGCTTGGAGAAGAAGAGGGAAAAGAGTAGTATTTATAGTCAGAAGAAGATAAAGTTGATTTCTGGCCGCCCGTTCGTCGCGACTCGCGACGGTGCCCCGACTCGCGATGGTGTCGCGACGGTGTCGCGACGGGAGCCAGAATTCTGCATTGTTTCTTTGTCTTCTTCATAGCCATCCCTCTCGATCTTCAAGTCTTCAACGGCTCCAAAAATGGTCTTCAACGGCCTCCGGTCTTCATGTCTTCGAAGTGAGTATCCAAAAGTCTTCGAAAGTATAGTCTTCAATGTCTCCCGGTCTTCGTTGGTTCCGTGTTCTTCCCTTGTCACACAAAATCCACTTAAAAGAGGTAAAAGAGTACAAAGTTGCTTTTACCTCTCCTAAGTGAATTTCAAGGTAAAACACAAGCTCTCGATAATAAAAGAGCACAAAAGTGATCCTAAATACTACTAAATAATGCGCCTAAAATGGACACATCACCAATTAATTCAGAATCTTGACTCTTAGAATACCAGACACCATATTCAGAAGTCCCACTTATATATCGAATAACTCGTTTAACTGCAGTGAGATGCGACTCCTTTGGATCAGCCTGAAATCTTGCACAAATCCCAACACTGAAACATATATCTGGTCTACTAGCTGTTAAATACAATAAGCTTCCAATCATGCCTCTGTATAATTTCTTATCAACATCAATTCCTTTCTCATCCTTTATGATTTTTTCAGAAACGCCCATAGGAGATCGAACAGCTCGAGCAGTGATTAGGCCGAACCTCTTTACTATATTTATAGCATACTTACTCTGATTTATGAACAGACCATTCCTTCCTTGCTTGACTTGCAATCCCAGAAAGTATGTGAGTTCTCCAACCATGCTCATCTCAAATTCAGATTGCATGATGGCGACAAAATCCTGTACCATAGAAGACGAGGTAGAGCCAAATACAATATCATCAACATAAATTTGAGCAATTAGAAACTTTGAAGCCTTTTTGAGCACAAATAAAGTGCAATCTACTCCCCCTCGACGATAACCTTTCTTCAGAAGAAAGTTAGTAAGTCATTCATACCATGCTCTGGGTGCTTGCTTGAGTCCGTATAAAGCCTTCTTGAGACGATATACATGATGTGGATAATGAGGATCCTCAAAGCCTTTAGGTTGTTCAACATAGACCTCTTCATTCACCACTCCATTGAGAAACGCACTTTTGAAATCTATTTGATACAACATAAAGTTCATAGAGCAGGCAATAGCCAGTAAAATTTGAATTGACTCTAACCTGGCAACTGGTGCAAATGTTTCATCAAAGTCGACTCCTTCCACTTGTGTATATCCTTGAGCTACTAGTCTGGCCTTATTTTGAGTAACCTGGCCATCAACATCAAACTTATTCTTGAAAATCCACTTTGTACCAATGACATTGATGCCTTTGGGGCGAGGGGTAAGATACCAGACATCGTTCCATGCAAACTGGCTTAGTTCTTCTTGCATAGCAACAATCCAACATTCATCCAACAAGGCTTCTTTGTAATTCTTAGGTTCAATGTGAGATACAAAACAATGCAATCCAGCTAGTCGTCGATAATCCACTCGGGGAACCGATCAAGTACTTCTCATGGTAGATTCAGATGGATCCTATGTTGGAACATGGGGTTCAGTAGCGGGGGACAATGTTCCAACATGATCAGTTTCGGCAGTTTCAGAACTGCTCAGCTTAGTTGTTCCAACATGTTGATGAGGTTCAGCTTCAACTGATGAATCTACCTTGTCAGGTTGACGCGGCTGTGTTGGAACATGAGTGTTGCTGGGTTCTTCTTCTACAACATCTGGCTATCGTTCTTCCTCTTAATCATTCACAATAACATTTATGGATTCCATAAGAGTGTTGGTTCGATGATTAAAAACTCTACAGGCACGGTTTTTGATAGAATATCTGAGAAAAGTTCCTGATCACTCCGATTGTCAAATTTTGCTAACTGTTCTCTGTCTCTGAGAATGTAGCACTTGCTTCCGAACACATGAAAATATGAAATATTTGGTTTCCTGCCCTTCTAAATATTATAGAATGTTTTGCTGGTGAATGGTCACAGATACACTCGATTAATTGTATAACAAGCTGTATTAATAGCTTCTGCCCACCACTTCTTGTGAATTTCTTTCTTAGCTAACATAACACAAGCCATCTCCTGCAAGGTTCTGTTTTTCCGTTATACAATACCATTCTGCTGAGGGGTGATAGGTGCCGAAAATTCATGTTGAATTCCAAGCTCGTCACAAAAATTACTGAATTGAGAATTCTCAAACTCTCTACCATGATCACTACGAATTCGTACAATCTTCCTAACTGGACTTCCCTTTTCTGTTTGTAACTTTATAAATAGACTTCTAAATACTTCCAATGTATCAGATTTATCTTTCAGAAAAGCTACCCACATAAATCTGGAAAAATAATCAACACATACAAAGATATATTTCTTTCCACCTATAATTGGCGTATTGACTGGACCCATCAAATCCATATGCAACAATTCCAGATTCCTAGAGGTGGTTATATATTGAACTGAAGAGTGGGGAGATCGAATTTGTTTACCTTGTTGACATGGTCCACACACAATTCCATCCTTGCTGGTTAAGGTAGGCATCCCTCGTACAGCTTTCATATTTGCGATTTTCACCATTGTTTTATAATTGATGTGACCGAACTTTCTGTGCCACAAAACCCCTTCATCTTTCTTCGAGATAATGCATCGTACTTCTTGCTCCAACAGATAGCAATTGTCTGATGATCTTATGCCTAAAAAAACCTTAGCTTCTCCGTGTTTCACAACACATTTGTCCTTCTGAAACTCTACTAGCATATTGTCATCACACAACTGGCTTATGCTTAACAAATTTGCCTTCAGATCTTCAACAAACAGCACACTAGTGAACACTGGAAAACCCTCAATCCTCAATTCACCTTTTCCAATCACTCTGCTCTTCTTTCCATCACTGAAATTCACATATCCGCCATCGTATGGAGTGATATTCGTGAGAAATTATGGAGTACTAGTCATGTGGCGAGAACAACCACTATCAAAGTACCACGAATCTCTGGAATAAGATATGAGCAAAGTGTGTGCCACTAGACATGTGCTAGATCGTTTGACAACCCATACCTTTCTGACCAATTTTATTATCTGGACCTCGCCTATGTTGGAACATACTAGGAGTTGTTGTCCTGACATTTGGTCTCTGATCAGTTTCCTGCATTGTTCCTCTGAATGGCCTTGGTATGTGCAGTAGCTACAGATGAGTGGTTTTTTATGATAAAGCATGCCAAACTTCCGTTTCATTTCTCAAATATTGGTCTTGAGGGTTACTGGATTCTCGTGTGCTTTAGTCTTGTGTGTGTTGCCGTACCCAATACCGTGTCGATCACCAAAGTTCCTTCCCATGTCTAGAATATCATCAAGCTTTGCCTTTCCAGCATTTAGCTTAGAGATTGTTGCTTCAGAAGTCTCGGCTCTCTTGATTGCTAATATCAGTTTCCCATTTATTTCTTCATTCTTCTTTTCAAGTTCAGCAACTTTCACTCGCAAGTCTCTTTTTGTGTCCATCAAATTCCTTTTTTCTTCTTTCAGCTCTTTGTTTATGTCAACTACTTGAACCCACATAGCGTACATCTTTTCATAAGTGCTGTAGATTTCTACATCACTTACAGACATTCCATCATCTTCATCACTGAATGCTTCATACGGATCTATGTTGGAACATACATAGTTTTCATCGGATTTGGCTTTGTTTAGTATGTTGGAACATCCATCCTCCGCTGTATCATGAATTGTTTCTCTGAATGCCACATAGTCACTGGTAAGTTCCTCTTCATCTTTGTCACCTTCTTCATCTTTGTCACCTTCTTCATCTTCACTCCATAAGGTGACATATGATTTTCCCTGTTTCTTTCTGGTATTTACACATTCAGCCTGTATATGACCATATCCTTCACATTCTCTGCATTGAATTCGTCCAGACTATTTTGGTTCGCTACTTTGATTTCTGAAGAACTACTGATTTCCTTGTTCAAACCTCGTTCCACGATTATTTCCAGAATCTTGTGGTCTTGGTCTATTTCCACCAAACCTTGCTTGAGATTTCTTGTTAACTACTTTCTTCAGCATTCTTGAGAAGTTCTTCATGATAAGTGCAAGTCTTTCAAATTCATCATCACTGTCAGACTCGTGATTGTCTTTCAATGAAGATGTTTTGAATGCCAACTCCTTAGGGACTCTTTTTGCAGCTTGTTGGAAAGTCATCTCATATGTCTGTAGCGATCCCATTAGTTCATCTAGGCTCATAATGGCTACGTCTCTTGATTCTTCTATTGCAACAACTTTCATTGCAAATCTCTTAGGAAGTGATCTCAAGGTCTTTTTCACCAACTTTGTTTCTTTGTAAACCTTTCCAAGTTGATATGCCATGTTGGAGATGTCCCTAAGTTTCCCGTGGAATATAGCAATAGTGTCATCCTCCTCCATCTTGAGTTCCTCGAATTTTGTAGCCAACATCTGAAGTTTAGACTCACGAACTCTACTCGTTCCCTCATTAACTGTTTGTAGAATATCCCACGCTTTCTTGGCTTGATAACATGTAGAGATGAGTTTGAACTAGTTTTCATCAACCGCAGTAAAGATTGCATTTAGTGCCTTTGAATTTGTCAGAGATGCTTTGAGGTTATCAGTTGTCCAACTAGCTTTGTCTTTGAGCTTCTGCTCCCTTTGACTTAACTCTCCTTCTAGCACCTCAACATCTTTGCAAGGATGATTCCACTCATTCTCAACATAAAACCATGCAAGTTCATCCAACGAGTTGATGAAAACTCTCTTGTGTGCCTTCCAATAGTCGTAGTTGTTGCCTTCTAGCAGAGGTGGCCGAGACACCGAAGCTCCTTCTTTAGTTGTCATGATAAAAACTGGATCACACTTTCCTTGACACAACTAAGGGAATAATAAAGTAACCAAGCTCTGATACCAAATGAAATTGGTTTTACCGAATTTTCTAATCTTTATTAGTATGTTCCAACGTAACCTATTTAACTAAGTACTTAATAATTAAAAGAATAAACAACACACGACTTGGTTACGCAGTTCGGTGAAATTCACCTACATCTGCGGGGCTTGGCCCAGTTCAGAATAAATCCACTAATTAGAAAGATACGGAACAATATTACAAAATACTTATCTTTACTAATTATAATGTGTGAATTTCGCTAGCTCCCCTAGCTACCGATCCGCCTTGATCAGAATCTCTCTGACCTCGAAACTTGTCGACGCTGGATCTCCTCTTCCTGAGGAATTAAGGTGTGTGATTCTGAACTTTGAACTACAGGTCAGGTATGTTGGAACATAGGAATCTAGCTCTTAGCGATTCTCAAAAATCTGTATGCAGATTTTTGCTCTATTAAATCTGTGTAGAACGCAACCGTGTTTGTCCCCTTTTATATCCATGAGCAGTTTGGAATTCTTCATGATTATCCCCACAATATTCCTATTCCAAATCTGCTTCTTGAAGCATATCCAAATCACATAAATAAAGGAAATTTCCTTATCACAATATCCCATATATTCGCACATATCAACTCCATATATGTAGGGATTTTCCATAAATCAAGTATGCTTCACACGGCTCTCATATAGAAGAATATTCATAATTCCATAAATCACAAATACCATAATCTTCTATTTCCCTTTTTCCGTAAAATGATTTTTGGCATGAACATGCTACTTTCGAGTGTTCTAACATGAAAAATTTTTCATTTCCAAATATGTTCACAAAAACTATCAATTAAATATTCAATTCAAATCTCCGACTTTACACTTATAGATGGTCTAACTCTTCTTGCTTTTGTTTGTTTAGCAACACTTTCAATAAAGCAATAGAAACAGCAATCCTCGAAAATTTCTTATAATAGAAAAGTATCTCTGTTCAATGTATGTAAAACTAGTTGATCAACAATGGAGGAAAATTTCAGATCCCTGAGTGACACGAAACTGTATGTAAAACTACTGACAGGATGATGATGAATAGGCTGGGGGGCAGCAGGCCTCCGGTTCAGCCAATAATTAACACCACCAAGCTGTATCGGGGGGTTAGACAGCGGCATTGGGGGAAATGGGTAGCAGAAATCCGTCTTCCTCGAAACAAAACTCCCCCAATTTCGCCAAGTCCCAATTTCGCCGTAGGGGAAGTGGTTGATGTCGTGCCCAAAATTCCGTCGTTGTACCAAATTTCGCCGTCGTGCCCAATTTCCGTCGACGAAGAAGAACGGCTTCAGCACCGACTCGATGACGTCATCCCGGAATGCGTCGCTGGACGGCGGGAAGGAAGACCCGAGAACGTCCATAGCCACCGGGAGGGAAGACCCGAGAACGACCATAGAAAGAAAAAGAAATAGAAATGGAAAAAAAATACTCCCTCCGTCCCAGCCGAATCTGCATACTTTTTGGTCAACTTTCTCAAGACATGTTTGACCATAAATTTCAACTAGTATATAGACATCAATATCATCACGGGAGATATTGTTGGATTCTCTGAATGATGTATTTTCTAAATATCAAAATTTTGCACACAGTTAATATACGTAACTAAAGTTATTTTTTGTCAAACATGACTTGAAAAAGTTGACCAAAAAGTGTGCACATTCGGCTGGGACGGAGGGAGTAGAAAAAGATAAAAGATAAAAGAAATAGAAATTGGAAATTTTTAACTGAAAATATTTTTTAATTAGTAAAATTATGAAAAAATTCTTGTTTTTATTGGAAAAATATTTTCGATTTGCTTGAAAACCACGTTTGGGGAGCAAACAAATCATTTTGCATTAGACTAAATCATTTTCCATTTGTTGGTTGCTGAACAAATGCAGTATTTTAAAACCAATTGACACTAAGTGGAAGTAACCTGGAACTTTTGTATTAGCTATTATTCTTGTAAAAAATCAATGTTAGCTACTATCTTTCAACACGCCCCCTCAACAGACGTGGAAACACTCCACGACCAATATGTGACTATTATTATCCTGGTAAGAAATCGATGTGGGATGTATCTTTCAACACGGCCCATCACGTGCCAACACTCCACGACCCATATGAGACTATTATCCTTGTAAGAAACCCGTGTGAGTAATATCTTATAACAACACTCCTCTACCCATATTGGGCCAAATTAATGGAGATCTACATATCGAACTAATAAACCCAACTTGGGCCCATGTCCAAATACCCGGCTCTACCGATGAGAGATATATCTTTTAACAGTAGAGATATTTTGGGAAAACTGTAAGTCTAGTCTAAAAGCTGTTAAAGTTAACAATATAGTTTTTGCTATCTTGTGTAGTTTTCAAACTATGTCGGAAAATTGTGTCATTTTTATAGGGAGAAGCTATGTTACCCAGACTCGTATCAAGCGTCGTGTCCGAGTAGGAATCGAATACGGTAACACTCAAATTTGATATTTTATTATATTTTATTATTTTTTAGCTTTATTTTTTTATTGCTTTGCGTATATTTACGTGGGTGTGAAAGCCAAGAACTTTATCTATTTATAAAAATATCTTTTCTTTCAATACATTTCTTTGTTTTTAGATTTTAGGAAGTTATGTGAAGCTAATAAATTTGAACGTATTTTGCCACTAAATTCATTAGTTTTATTTAAATACCTATAATCTAGATACAAATTAATTAATTAAAATGACAAACAGATACTCCCTCCGTTTTTTTAATATTGACACCTCATTTTTTGTGTTAGAATTTAGGAGATGCTAAATGAGTGGATGAAATTGAATTGAAAGAAGAGAAAGTAAAATGAGTGGATATAATAACCTTAAACTTGACATAAATAGAAAGTGCCAATGAAAAAAAAATACCCACTTTTAGTAAGTGTGTGCCAATATTAAAAAAACGGAGGGAGTACTAAGTTTCACAAATTTCAAAGATTTCCTCCTCCGACGACACCCGTGTCATCGATCTCTACCTAATTTAGGTGTCGGGTAACACAGGGGAGAAGATTATTTCTTGTTCGTAGTAGAAACATATGTCAAGTAAAAATGAAGAGACTAATTACACAATAAATGGGGCAGTATGTCTGAATCTGATAGTGATAGCACAAAATCTTACCACAATCCAAAAAAAGCGCTTCATTAAAAACAACCAGAACAGAAGAGGAGCATCTTCATCATACAACCATGGAGCCATACCACAATCTAAACAAAACACATAAAACAAAAAGTAATATTATCGCAGGTCACTCCATACTGTTGTTAGATGCATCAATTATTCATTTTATCCATAAATGGGAAGTTCTTAATCACTGTCGCTGCCGCTGCTGCTGTCACCACCACTGTGATCGCCTCCGTGCTTCTTCTCCTTCTTCTTCTTCTTTTTCTTCTCCTCTTTGTTGCCGTGATCGGCGCCACCTTCGCCATGGATTTTATCCTTGATTTTTTCCATCATTCCTTCCTTCTTTTCGCTGCTGTGGCCCTCATGCTTCTTCTCGGCGTCCTTGTGCTTCTCGGCCTCCTTCTTGTGGTCGCCGCCGCCCATGCCCAGGGTCTCCTCGATCTTGTGGATGATTCCGGCCATTGTTTGTTTGTGTATGAATTGATGATGTGAGAAAAGTAGATCTGGTTTGAGATACTTGATGGAAAGAATGGTAGCGCGCAAAGGCGGGTATTTATTGACGCCAGTTTGGGTGGACACGTCTCAGAGAATCACTCCGCGTGAGTAGCGTAGCCAATGGAGAAGCCCGTGTCTGAGTGGGGACCCATTTTCCTTTCTACTCAATTCGGCTTGATTCGATAATAATTTTTAAAGGAAATTACTTCAGCTATTCCATATTAAAATATTTTAAAAGATGGTTATGTGGAGATTTTCTTATCTCTATCCTTATTCTGAGAACTGTGGAATCACTTCTAATGTAATTTACATTCTCACAAGACACTAAGTACATGTCAAATTTCGATCAGATTGTTGTATTTATGATGACAGCTCAATTTAATTGTTCATGTTGATGTATTGTTATCGATCTGATTGTACAGATTTTGTGTTCGCAATTTCGTTTGTGGTTTTATTTTGGGTTTTCATAAATTTGGGTTCGTCAGATATTTGATTTTCAAGTTATTTACAGTTTGGACAACATAGATTGTGGTTGGATCAAGTTGTGTTACAGTTGCAGAAGATCCCTGTTTGGTGCAGTAATATTGATGCGTTATACGCTCCTCTTTGCCAAGTGGTCATATTTTTTTTGGGAAACAAGTAAATATCTCCGAGGGCAATGTTATAGTTTTTTTTATTGGATCTCTAATCCATAATATTACAAACGATCAGTCTGGTTGACATGTAATTTAGATATCCTTGCAACATGTTAGTTATTGCTAGAGGCTAGTTAGGTTGGATGTCAATTCCACTAATTGTAATCGCCGCTGGGCCATTTTCCCATCATCTTGTAATGATTGATTTTTTGTTAAAAAAAGTACATGTCGAACGGATTTGAGTTGGCAGGTTAACGGGTGCAATCAAATGATCCTTCTGTTTCTCTTTATATCACACCATAAGTTCGTAGAGAATACTAACAGTTAGACCAATTATTATTATTTTTAAAAAACTAAAGCTACCTATTGGGCGGGGGTGATTAATTAGGTCCCCAGCCTATAAAAAAGGATTTACAATAAGTTTGACCTTGAAACTTTGAGCCGAGGCAGCCAAAATTTCCTCCAAAAGATACTATATAAACCTTAAAGCTAGAGTCTACACCTATACATATTAGGAGTGACAATACTAAAAGAGAATCACAAGATGTGTTTCCAAAACTAGCAATCTCTACCCCTATGTTAATTGCTTGTTTTGGCCGGACATCTTCTGAATTTAAGAAATTTAAGAGCAACAGAGATGCGAGCAGAGCAACGATGTTTCCTCTTCAAAAGAACATAAGTGTTGAGTAGCAAGTTTTATTGTGAATATGTCTTGAAGCTTCCTTGTTACTATTGGGGACTCCTTGAGAATCCAATAACAACAGTAAGGTCTTGAAAGAGGTTGAATGAAATGCGAGTGCTTGAGTGGGCAGCAGCAGTAGCAGGTTCTGAGGGTTTCTCCAGTTGTACCTGCAAATGACATAGACAGAGCAGCAATAGAACAATGTTCTAGACTGAGCTATCATGCATTCTAATAGATGACAGACCAATTTTATCTAGATGCAATTACCCTTTATGGTTTGATAACATTTGAAATGTGATCAAGCCATTAAAGTTGCATATGCTAGAATGTTTCGCAAGATTATCAACCAGTTGATTCCCCTCCCTTTTAACATGTCGAATAAAGCAACCTCCGGATGCATTTTTAACTTTCCAAACTAGACTAAATGATAACCAAGGTGTAGACAGAGGTGTGTCTAGATAAAACTTAGCATTTAAACAGTCAATTTCAATTTGAAACTGATCTTGAGTTAAAGTTTTACCCAAAATCTCTCCTTGATAAATAGTTAGGAATTCAACATCTAATGAAGATCAGCAGAAAGAGATAGGATTTTAACAAAGTCTCCATTGAAATCCCTACATATCAGTCCTATTCAAGCCATTTTAGTTTGATCATTCCAGGTAGCATCGACATTTATTTTTAGACCATTTTCTGGTTTCTCCCAACATATTTCTTCACTATAGGCCTATATGTCAATCATTTTTGAGGAGGTATAAAGCAATTTATCACCCATTCACTATCCTAGAAAGTGTTATGAGGTAATGGCCTGGTGTAAAAAGCTAAATACAAGTCCTCTTTAATTAATTTAAAGATGTGATCAGAGCTAAAGGGCTTGGAATCATAGATTAAAGCATTTATGGCTTTCCAAACATTCCAACAAAAAAAAGATGGTATTAATCTAACAAGTTGAGTGAGGATAACAGAGGATCCAATGAAAGACCAACATAATGATAGTTTGTCCCAGATAGAAGATTGAAGCTGAATAGGAAAACGAAGTTGGAGCTGCAATTTTTTCTAGATAGCAATTGTTTGATGACATTCATTGAAAGCATGATTAAGAGAATCACTGTAAGCATTGCATATGAGACATTTTGAAGCTAGTACCATATAATGAAACTGTAAAATATCATCAAAAGGCAAAATAGAGTTGCAAAGTCTTCACATAAATATTGAGATTTTATTAGGGACTCTTTTATTCCAAACCTACTTGAGATATCTATGTCTTCTGTTCTTCATCCTGAGCATATAATTAGACCAAGTTGCATTTCAATAACTTTTAGGTCAAATTATAATTATTTATGCATTACATTTTAAAAGTTTTTAAAAAAGTTATAGGAATCTCGTTGCAATAAATAAAAATAATCATCAAATCCCCATATTAATTACATCAATTATAAAATGACTCCGTCTAACAGTTAGTTGTTCTAAAACAAGAATTCCAAATTTATCATAAACAGAATGAGTGAATGAAATTGGATATAAAAAGAAAAAAATATAATGAGCGAATGAAATTGAAAGAATATTGTTAAAAAGAGAACATGTATCAATATAAAGGAAACAACTAAAAAAATGCACTAAATATAATGATATGGAAGATATATGATTGTTATTTATTGTGTTACGGAAATTCAAAAAAAATTAATCAGATGATCTATTTATCTAGAGTAAAGTGCATTTACCTCCAGTTCCTTGTTTATTTTTTGAAAGATTACATACAAGCAACCAAATTACATATTGATATGGTGGCCCGATCAGGTATAACCTTAGATGCTCACTTCACGAGCCTTCTTCCCTACAAAGTCTAGCTCGGAAGTGATTCTGGGAGAAATGCTCCGACGATCAAGTCAGTCACTCTCTCAAGAATTGTAATTTCTTAAAATATTTACGCTTACCTTAGCTCCTTCTCCATCTGCTGTATTTATAGACTGACCTTGATATGTTTCCCTGTTTTTAGGAGCAGAGATCGTGGGGTATGTCACGATTACCATGTTCTGAGTCTGTGCCCTTCATGGTTGATGTTCGCCCCATGTTCCTCAACCCACGTTCCTCGTAGTGTCTACATGGCTGATTAATGCTTTGGGCTGAAAAGGCTCCACTTCATTATCGGATGCCATTGGGCTGGGCCTAGCGACCATCAGTATTTTGCTCGCTGGACCACATATACACCATAAGCCTCCCCTGCCACGAAGCTAATGCTACGCGAAGCTATAACCAAGTTCATGAGCTGTGTAATGAACTTATTATCTCGCCTTTTACTTATGTGTTGTAATATGTTTGTTGCGCTGCGGCGTGAACTGCTTTTTGCAAAGTGTTGTATGCTTCTTGGCTGTATATTGTGACTTCCTGAAATCACGCCTTGATTTTGAATTTCTAACTTTCAAAAATATTTCTTATCCTTATGGCACTCAACTGTTACAATCTTGCAATCGAGATTCACTCCTTTGTATTCGCTATTCGTTCCGTAATTTACTTAGCTGTCATTTAGGTTACTCTCTCCTATAATTATTTAGAATTTTGTGCTAGGTAGCAAGATATATAGACAGGAGGAGGGTTACGAACTCACTCTGATTTAGAAGGTGAACGAAGCTTATAAGCAAATAGAAAAGGAAAAATGTTCTTTAAGTCAGTCACATAGGATATGGTCAAAATACTAGGAATGATGGAGAATCCAGCAGCATGGTCGGAATCCACTTCAAAAGTAGCATCTTCCATGGGTGACTTACCGTGATTAAAAGAATACATGGAGGTCCTACAATAATCTTATATTAAAATACAATAAAAGCAAATCTACTACAAAAGGGATTTGTAGAAAACAAGCCAGAGAAGATGATCGGAAGTAAGTCACATAGACAACCAGAACCAGAGAAAAAGAGCACAGTAGAGGTAGGAGAAATAATTCAAACAAAGGAACTTACCCTTGAAAGAGCTGAGGCTGGATTACGCACAGAAGATTTGGGAATCAGTACAAAAAAAGACAAACTCTGGGTGATAGAGATGAGAAGCTGAAGCAAGAAGGAAAAAGGAAACTTAAATATAGACAATAAAATATGGAAATAAAAAGGAAACGCAGAGTAATGATGAGTATCCGATAAAAAAACAAAGTGCATTTTTGCTTATATTGAGAGGATGGCAGTATATGAACAAACAACACACTGATTAAGGGCTACATTCAATTCTTTGTTTCAAATTGCCCATTTAAGAGATAAAGCAATAACAAACGTCATGAAATTTCGGGCTGGAATACCGAACAATGGGGAGAAGATTGCGTAGTTCAAAAACAAAATCACCAAAAATACCGCCTTAGCACGAAGAGCCCAAAAATTCAAAAAATTAACTTCGAAGAGCGATAGAAGAGAAAATTATAGCCAATAAGGCTACATCACTTCGCAAGGCTGAAGTAGCTTCCTCATCATGAATAACCTTTACAAACATTAACATCATTTTTCACCCAAACTACTAACAACATCATCGCTTCGTTTCTTGTAATCTTCGCGGTTAGGGTAGGATTATGGTGTAGGTGTGGCCCAATAATCAAAAGGCTGAGAGTCGCTAAGCCCAGCCCAACATTATCCTGCAAAACTTAGGTCCAACACAACGAATAGGCAGGTGTAGCGAACACGGGAATTGGAAGTCCTGGTAGAGAATGTGGGCCGGGGAAAATGGGACACACAGTGAACACAAAGGCCACGATGGAGGAGTGTGGGAGAAGTGGCGTGACCATGATCTCAAAGTCCAAAGAACAGGAAATGACAAAGGGGAATGAGGCTATAAATACAAAAAGCTCTGTAGGAGCTAAAAAAAGCGGTATAATAGAGAGAAATTCCATTTCTTGAAGAAAGAACTAACTTGACCGTCGAAGTCGCTCTCCTGGAATCACTTCCGAGACCGCATTTGCAGGTAAAGGAATCAAAGAAAGTGAAACGAGAAGAAGCTACCTGGACATGCTACCATAAAGAAACAACATGAGATTCCGATACGCGAACATAGAACTAGTTTGAAAAGCGTTTCCCATCTTTCTATCAGGCACTACGATTACATGGTACGAAGACCTTCCACACAGAAGAATCAAGTCTTGGGCTTAACTGTCGGATTTATTTTTGAGACGTTTCTACCAAAAGTACCAAAAGTAGAAGTTCACTAGAACGATTGTGGATCTCAATAATATAGCACATCGAAGCAATGAAAGCCTCATGGAATATCATAGCCCATTCGTCACGGAGAGCCTACAAGTTCAAGATTTTTCATTTCAATCATCATTGGGTGCTTTTACAGGGGGCTTGAGATTCGAAGAATTCTACGAGGAACTGACAAAGAATATGCTGGAAAACCCAAGGGAACTACAGAAAATGATTGAATAACATATGCAAACAAAAGAGGCAAACAACCAAAAGATAGAAAAGAAACTGAGTGAAAAGAAAACAATGGATTATTTACAAAAGAACTAGCCTAAAAAAGGAAAAGTAAACACCACTTTCAAAAGAGGAGAGCTAGGCTCGCCATTTCAAGATATTCTGCGAACGAAGACAAGGAAGGAAATATGGCTAGAAAATAAGGATCTAACCTGAGAACCAGCACCAATGATTGCACCTCTAGGAAAAATATCACGAGAGCTTTATTGTGCCTTTCACAAGGATCATGACAATAACATAGAGTGCTGCAGGGACCTAAGAAAACAGATTGAAGAAAATATGAGGAATAGCACCTTGGGCCAATAGAAGGAAGCAACAAGTCAGTATGAGGACGCAAGAAAAACACCGAACTGTTTTCAGAAAACCAAGGTACAACAACAAAAATGGCCAAAAATCAATAAATGACGGAGGCTGTAGAGTATAATGACAACATGGATAGCGAAGCACCAGAGACAATTATCTTCTCTATACACGGATCCACAGAGTCGCTGTCGAACAATGCGTGGAAGGCCAAGGCAAGATACTTTCCTCCACAAGAACTAGTTGATAAAAGGTTCCACCAAAATGAAGCAATTACCTTAAGCGAAGAGGATGCACTAACCAATGCTTCGCCGTACAACAATCCCATGGTCTTCACAGCAAAAATTGGAAATGCAACTGTCCACCAAGTTTTTGTAGATGACGGTAGTGCATCGAGATACTATTTGTCAATTTCTTTGACATGTTGGGCTTCAAGAGAATAGATCTAAAAAAATTCACATTTTCACTGGTTAGATTCACAGGGCGAGCAGAAAGATCTCTAGGAAATATATAGTTGCTTGTTATGATTGGGGAAAGCGGGAAAAATGCACAATCATGTGCGACTTCGTGGTTATGGATGATCCAAGTAAATTTAATGCCATAATTGTAAGACCATGGATGAACGAAGCTAAGGAAATCTGGCCCCCGTATCACTTGGTAATGAAATTCCCAACCCTAGTTGGAGTAGCAACAATTCAGAGAAACTAGCAAGCAGCTACGGAATGCATGATTATAGCGATGAAGGTAGGAAAGATGGGAGAAAAGACGATGCTGGTTAACACCATTTTAGGAGAAAGCTTACTAGAACATTCAGATGAATCAGTTGAACTAGGTGAAGAAACTGAGTTAGTAAACCTAGATGTCAAAAACGACTCCAAATGCATAAAATTTGGAAAACATCTTCTAGCTGAAGAAAAGACAAAGGTAATTCAAATACTACAAAGCCACAAGGATATTTTTGCATGAGACGTACATAACATGAGAGGAGTAAGCCTAGACATCGCTACCCATTCGTTGAATGTCAGCAACTCAGTTAAACCTAAGCAGAAGTAGTGTTGCTTTGCTAGAGATAAACTAAAAGCGATCAAAGAAGAGATTACATTGCTGTTGCAAGCCGGCATAATAAGGAAGTGATACGCCCAACATGGTTAGCATACCCAGGCATGGTGAAGAAGTCAGAAGATACTTGGAGGATGTGTATTGATTTCACAAATTTAAACCAAGCATGTCCAAAGGATTCCTATCCTCTTCTAAATATCGATCAACTGGTGGAAGCGATCTCAGGACACGAAGTCTTGGCTTTATTAGATGCATACAAAGGATGTCACCAAATACTGATAAACCCGGACGATGCAGAGAAAATAGCTTTCATAACAAGCTTCATAATGTTTTGTTATATGAAGACGCCGTTTGGGCTCAAAAACATGGGAGTAACATACCAGAGGGTGATTGACCAGGCATTTAGAAGCCAAATAGGGAGAAGCATCGAAGTGTACGTTGACGATATGGTGATCAAAAGTAAGAAGGTAGGAAACTTTGCTGAAGACTTGAAAGAAACTTTGGACACTATAAAAGACATAGGGATGAAACTCAACCCTAAAAAGTGTGTAATTAGAGTGGGGGCTGGAATGTTCTTGGGGTACAAGGTTTCCTCAAAGGGCATAGAGGCTAACCCAAACAAGATACAAGCTATAGTGATCTTCTCCAACTGCGACCAGTTAAAGAAGTACAAATCTTGATGGGATTATTGGCAGCATTTAGTCGTTTCATATCAAAGGCTACGGAGAAGCATTTTTCACTCTTTGAGGTGCTAAGAAAGGAATGAAAATTTAGCAGGAGCGATGACTGTCAGAGAGCATATGAGGGGTTAAAAGACCAGCTTTAAGCATTGCTAATGCTGAAATCACCCGTACATGGAGAAAAATTGTATTTGTACTTTGCAGTCTCAAAAAATGCGGTCAGCTCTCTGTTAGTTCGCTTGGAAGAGCAGAGATAGGTTCCTATTTATTACATCAACAGAATCCTGTAAAAGGCGAAGGCAGCTTACATGCCTGTAGAAAAGCTAACCTTAGCTTTGGTTTATTCGGTGCGAAGATTGAGAACATACTTTCATAGCCACAACATAGTAGTTTACACAGGGTTCCCAATCAAGAACATTCTTTCTAAGCCAGAGTCTTCTGGCAGATTGGCAAAGTGGGCTCTTGAACTAGGTCAATTTGAAATACGATTTCAACCTATAACAACAATCAAAGCTCAAGCGTTGGCATACTTCATTGCATAAATGTCAAGTGAAGAGACATAGAGAGCGAGCATTCATAAGAGTTTCACAATTGATAAAGGTAAGACAAAATGGGAACAGGTGGCTTGGATGTTGTTCGTTGATGGCGCATCAAGCAAAGAAGGATGCAGAGCAGGAATGCTTTTAGTGGACCAAAATGAGAGCGAACACAGACACTCATTACGATTTGACTTCTTGCTTACCAACAATGAAACCGAATATGAAGCTCTAATTTGTGGATTAGATCTTGCGGTCAGAATGAAAGTAAGAAGTGTTCGAGTATCCAGTGATTCATTAATTGTAGTCTAGCAAGTGCGGGGTGACTATAAGGTATGAGAAGACCAGTTGATGAAATATTTGGTGAAGGTGCGATAACTCATAGCCCCGCTTGAATATTTTGACATAAAACACGTCCCACAATGCAAAAAGACACAGACGGACACGTTAAGCAAGCTAGCGACTGCAGGGTTTGATTCCCTTACTCTATAGAGAGATGTCATCATGGAGGTCATCCCAGTTAGAAACACCATATCAATAATGGTGCTAACAATCCAAGAAGATGAAGCAAGCTGGATGACTCTGGTAATGGGTTTCTTTGCAAAAGGGACGTTTCTAGAAGATAAGGTGGAGGCTGAAAGTTGGAATTGTGTTGCACTAATTATGCCTACAAAGATGGAACATTGTAAAAAAAGGATTCTTGTCCCCATGGATAAAATGTGTAGGGCCAACAAAGGAAAATGAGATCTTAAAAGAGGTTCATGAAGGCTTATGTGGAACGCACCAGGGGGCTAGAATGATAGCTAGAAAACTAATCAGAGCAGGGTACTACTAGCCAACTATGTTCAATGATGCACACAACTTCGTCCTCAAGTGTAGGAGTTGCCTAATCAACGCTTCGCTGTCGCATAAGCCGCAATAAACTTTGACAGGAATCTACGGAGCCTGGCCATTTGACAAGTGGGGGATAAACTTAGTGTGATCATTCTCAAGAGGAGAAAGCAAAGCTAATTTTCTCATTGTAGCGGCTAATTACTTCACAAAGTGGGTTGAAGCTAAGCCATTAGCACGTGTCACAGCCAAAGCCACTAGGAAGTTTGTATGGAAAAACATTGTGTGCCGCTTTGGAGCTCCGTAGACCATTGTCACGGATAACGGCACACAATTCACAAGTTTGGTGTTCACTGACTAGTGTTCAAAGCTGGAGATTACTCAAAATTTTAACTCTGTGGCACATCCTCAAGCTAATGGCTAAGTTGAAGTGACAAACATGGCCATAGTTCAGGGGTAACAAAAGCTATTAGAAGGAAAGCGAACAAGATGGGTGGATGAGCTACCGAACATGCTATGGTCGTATAGAATAACCATCTGACAGCCAATGGGGAAGACACCATATGCTTTGGTGTACGGTCACGAAGCAGTCATACCCATAGAAATTGGAAATTCAAGTCTCAAAAGTAGAAATTATAAGGAGATGGACAATCCAGACGTGTTGAAGCTGGAACTAGACGAGCTGAATGAGCTAAGAAACTTGGCAAATATCACAGAAACTAAGCACAAGGAAAGAGTGGAAAGAGCGTACAATCAGAAAGTGAAGGAAAAGTGATATCAGATTGGTGATCTGGTTCAGAGAAAAAATGATGCTAGCCTGGTTGAAGAGCAAGGAAAGCTATGCCTAAAGTGGGAAGGACCATTGAAAGTCACGAAGGTTTATAAGTCCAAAAGCTATGAGTTAGAAAGAATGAATGGCACCGCAGTCCCGAACACGTGGCATGTGACTAACTTAAGGAAGTTTGATGTCTAAAAGAAAGATAGCGAACGACCACTTGAATAGACACAAGGACATTATCCTTTTCCCTTTAGTATCACTATTCCACCACGATATGATCGCCATTGTACATATTTAATATAAAAACCCACTTTGCTGGACCATGATTACGCTTCCTATTCTTCCTATTCTCTACTAAGACTTGACAAATGAAGTTTAACAATGGGCTAAAGATCCTGCATTCTCGTCAACACTTGCAAACTTTAGATCTTGTAAGACAAACAACCACAAGCTATAGATCTTATGAAGTTGGTGATGCTTTGAGCTATAGATCTTGCAACTTCGCAAATCAAACAAAAGCAAGCTATAGATCTTGCTCAAATATCGATGCTAGCAAGCTTTGGATCTTGCAACTTCATGAATCAAACAAATTGCATGCCATAGATCTTGCACAAATGCCAATGCTTGCAAACTCTAGGTTTTGCAAAAACAAATGCAAGCTATAGATCTTGCTCAATTACTGATGCTGGCAAACTTTGGATCTTGCAGCATCGCAAATTAAACAAATTTCAAGCAATAGATCTTGAAAATTTTGCAACATTGACAAAGAAAGAAATATATTTAGCTACAAAGTAGATATGCTCACAAAGCACAAGATTGCTGAAGATCGATCTTGATAGAAAAACATGGCAACAAAAAAGATAGGAAAAAATCGTTTTCAGTACAAGATGAGTCATAGACTTCAACGACAACAAAAAGTACAGACGATCATATCATACATGGAAACAAAGAAGATGCACTATTTACGCCTTGAAGATCATGGTGGTCTAGAAGAATTGGAACCATCACGATGACGATTAAATTTAGCCTCGTAAAGAGGGTGCTTTGTTTCACGAGAAGATTGTTCACCATCGTACAGACGTTGCTCAGCTCGGCGGTGACTTTCCTCTACCTCACGCTCCTCGCTAACTAAGTGATTATATTTCCATTGCATATGTAAGTATGCAGGATGATGGGTCATACCTCTTCTTCCCATACCATCAAAATTTTTGGCATAATAAGCCCTAAACTCAGTTATAGAACAAAACTCTTCGCGATCCAACCGCATACTCATAACGTTAACCATTTCCCCGTATTGTTTAATCATTGTCCTTAAATTCAAAACTTCCTCTTCAAGAAAATGAATATGAGAACAGACATCGTCTAACAATCTAATTCTTTGACCGCCTCCACCAACAGTTAAATCACCACGGCTTGAGGTACGACATGATGACATAGGAGAAACTTGAAGTTGATTCTTGTAGTCCGCGCAAGCTTGCTCCAACTGATGAATAGACAAATCAAGAAAATTACATTCTACACAGAGATCTTCATTTTCTCCTCATAGCTATGTGTTTATGGTAACTTTTCCGTCAAACTTATTTTTCCATCCAATAGCAGAGGTCAAGAAGTGATCGCTTTCAGCTTGTTTCTTCTTAAGGTTTTCCAGCATGTCATCAATATAGGCACATTGCTTATCAATAATCAATGTTTTCTGATGAGCTTCGCTAGCCTTTCTCGTGATACACTTACTCACCTCTATTTGTTTCCGGAGCATCTTTACGAGGTTCAATTGCTGACAGTAAATAAGATCATTTTGTTTGCTCAGGATTCTGCGTAGAACTCGCAACGCATCCTGAGTTTCCTTCACGACCGTACCCCATTCCTTTTCAAGATCATCGATACCCAGGAGCATATACTTCAAATGAATGCCCAAACAGAGAGTCGACTCTTGAACATGAACATGAAGGTTAAGCGATCAGATATATGCACCAGCAGACTCAAGATTGACTAAACCATGAACAATGTCCTTCCTAAGTGATTCAATGTTGTATCCATTGAGAATAAGCGTGCTACAAGGGCAACTCACAGACGAAGATGGAGGCACAGAAGGAAAATGATGTTGCCACCTAGTACATAAGGGAAGTGATTCCACTCATTTAAAAAAGGCTAGAGGAAATGACCACTTCACATTCTTCAGTGAACGATCGAGTAGCACGAAGCAAACTGAAAGGTTCAGAGAGAGGGTCATTACGTCCCATAAAATTAAAACTTTTTAGAAATTTACTATCAATCAAAATATTGAAACTTCGTACATGAGTAAGGATGATAAGAAAATGCAGGACAACAAGCATATCTTATAAATGTATCCGTGCAAATAGCACATACAAACACTAATGTTTTTAAGAGTACAACCCAGAAACCCAACGTATATGGAGAAATACTAAAAATTAACTAACTTTGGGGTTAGGGTTAGGCGGAATTGGAGCAGCGATTACAGAGACATCTCGATTAGGCCGCTGAGTGGAATCACCATCACTGGCTTGAAGGAGGGGAGTTTTAGTACTTGCATTACCTACGTTAGTATCTGGATTAATAGTTGCAAAATTAGCGCTGGGCTTCAATGGAAGTTCTTCATAATAATCCACCTCACACTCTTTCAGCTCAGCCACTGAAGGGAGACTACCGAGACTAGTGAAATATGATAGCAAGGAGTACGGATGCCCCCTATCAGTAATCTTATCGATGAAGGCTTGATTCAATTTGGCTCTCTTGCTTTCTAGGGTTTCAGTGTACTTGAACATAGTAGGCACACTTTTGCAATCACATATGGGGTTCCACTGTCGTACATTCTTCACGGCTTCGCAATACCTGATAATTTGAGCAACCTTGGGGATATCTTCAAAAAACTTATAAAAAATTTTTGTCTTGCATAGCCGATCTACCAGCACTTGGGGGTATTAAGAGGAAACAGGTCCATTGGTTCGCATCTCATCCAACTGAAAACGAAGCTCAAAAGATTCCTGTCCCGCGAGCCTCACATCCTCCTTAGCAGCACCCGCCTCTTCTTTGAAAGCTTTCACCTTCTCCTCAGTAGCTTTCAATGAACTCTTCAATAACGAACACTTAGTCTCCATAGATTTGTATTTCTCCACTAGTGAATCATCAGCGGGATAATGCTTGGACAATCATTCACTTGCAATCTTCAGGCCCTCACCAACCTTACAAGTATGCAACATAGGGAGAAAAGTTATACACTATGTTATAAACATCAGATTAGTACACAATAAAAGTTACTCAAGGATATTTGCAGCCTTACCACAGCCAGGGTGTCAGGTAGTGAAATGCTAGAAAAATATCAAAAACTACCCCCTCAGCCAGAAAGTTCTTAGTTCGCTCTATATTGGCAAACCAGTTTGGTTACCGTGCCCCTTTTTAAGAGGAGGAACATAATGTCCTGAATAACCACAACTCCGATCCCTCTTATTCTTCTTCTCCTTATGCGGGTTCATGACTCGATGATGGGTCATTTTCCCACCCTCGGTCTATTTATCCCTAGAGCCAATAATGATCGGCATCAGAGGCACGGCGTTATCACCACCAGCGTGGTCAGTCTGAATGACAGCCATATCTACTTCTTTGTCATTGAAGATTGACGAATCAATGTCACTTTTTGTGAGATCCATATCTACCTCAATAAGAAACATCATAGGTAAAAACAAACTCATGCAAGAAAAAAAATAACTATACAACAAACTATAAGGTACACAGTTAAGTACAGTTTAATATAGGCGAACAAGACACCTTCCTCATCAGAGTCAGCGTGGCAAAGATATTGGGTATGTATGCGAAGCGTAGCCACGATCAACGTCTCCATAGTATAACGAACACTCAAGTTAGGAAGCTTAGACTTAGGAATTTTGTAGTTCCATGAAGGTACATCAGACTCAGGAATTTGTTTGGCTTTGGTAAAAAAAAATCTCTAATGCTAATCACCAATGTTACTTGGGAAGCCACTCACAAGCTCAACCCCAGAAATCATAGGATATAGGGTAAATTCGTCCACAGGATTTTTCACTTTTTGAAGGTGGTAGAAATTGCAAAATAAGTCAATTGTGAAAGGTATGTTTTCATTTTCAAACACACAAAGGAAACCCATTATAATAGCGATGCCCTTAAGATGAAATTGGGACAACGCAATTTTATATGAGTGAAGCAGTACGATCACATGTTCAGAAAGTGGAAAATAGAGGCCAAAGTTTAGATATGCTAGATAACAAGACATATAGCCAGGAGGAGGGTTACGAACGCACTCAGATTTGGAAGGTGAAAAAAATCTTATAAGCAGACAGAAAAGGAAAGAAATTCTTTAAGTAATTTACATAAGAAATGGTCAAGATAGTGGGAATGGTGGAGGATCCGGCAACATGGTCAGAATCCTAGCAGCATCCTCTACGGGGGACTTACCATGGTTAAAAGTAGACATGGAGGTCCTGAAATGGGGATGTTATAATCTTAGTTAAAATTCAGTGGAAACAAATCTAGTAGAAAAAGGATTTATAGAAAACAGATCAGAGAAGATGATCATAAACAAGTTACACGGACAACCAAAATCAGAGATAGTACTCCAATCCCAAAGAACACGGCAGAAATACGAGAAATAATTTAAACAATGGAACTTATTCTTGAAGGAGCTGAAGGTGGATTACAAACAGAAAATTTAGGAATTAGTAGAGGAAGAGGAACCTTGGATAATGGAGAGGAGAAGCTTGAACTTAAGTGAAAAGGGGAACTTAAATATAAACAATAAAAGGAGCAATTGAAGAGGAAATCATAATGATGAGTATTTGACAAAAAGCAAAGTACCTTTTTGCTTATATCGAGATGAAAACGGTATATGAAAAGACAACACATTATTTATGGGCTACATTAAATTCTTCATTTCAAATTCCCCATTTAAGAGATATAGCGATAAAAAATGTCAGAGAATTGCGGGCTGGAATACTGAACAACGGGGAGCAAATTGCAGATTTCAAAAACATAACCACCATTAATGTTGCCTTTTCATGAGGAGCTCAAGATTCAAAAAATTAAAATTTGAAGAGCGATCAAAGTTATAAATACAGCCAACAAGACTAGATCACTTTTCAAGGCTTAATGTAGCTTGTTCATCATGAAAATTTTGTAAAAGAGTAACATCAATTCGCAATCAACCTACAAGCATTAAGATCGGTTCGTTTCTTATAATCTTCATGGATAGAGGGGGGATCAAGGTGTATGTGTGACCTAGCAATGAAAGGGCTGAGAGTTGCTAGGCCCGGCCCAACATTATCTTACCAAGCTTCGGTTCAAACCAAGGAACAGGTAGATGCAATGAACAAAAGAATCATGAATCGTGGCAGATAGCGTGGACCATAAAAAATGGGACACAAAGCAAACACAAAGGCCACGACCGAGGAACATGGTAGGAGTGGTGTGTCCACAATCTCAAATTCCTAAGAACAGGGAATTGCAAAGGGAATGAGCCTATAAATACAACAAGCTCTGTAGGAGCTAAGGTAAGCACTACGGTATAGGGAAATTCCATTTCTTGAATAGAGGATTGACTTGATCGTCGGAGGTGCTCTCCTGGAATCATTTCCAGGGCTGCATTTGAAGGTAAAGGAATCAAAACAAGTGAACCAAGAAGAGGCTACCTGGTCAGGTTACCACATCAACTCCTATATTTCTCCCAATTTTCTCCCGCATTTCATGCTAAAATAGTAAGTTATCCTGTGCTTTTCTTTTTTCTTTTTTCTTAAGCTATTTGTGCAGGTTTGAATCTATAGATATGTGTCTTTTGAAGCGTAACTTGTTTCCATTGTACTTGAGGTATACTTCTATACTGTATTCTTCATCATTTTGCATTAGATCTAGATTCTGGCCAGAACAGTATTTTTTGGATTTTTTCATTTAATTGACGCCACCATTCATCGTGATTTTAGGGATCTTGAATTTTTCATTGTCTGTTTCTAACAATCTCGGAGTCTCTGCTCCAAACAACCATGAAATCAGTGTTGATTCCAGGGAGGAGTTCCGACCACCATACCGGTTCTTCAACTATTAGTAGCCTCCTCATAGATTCCTATGTTGAGGGTTTGAAAAATGCTTCCCTTTTTTTTACGTTCGTACAAGCTTAAGGCACTCGAGGCTTCTAAGAGTGTTTGCACTCCCCCGTCTAGTTACTTCTCCCGTTACTTGGGTTACCTTAAGTTCGGACTTTTTTTTCCTTTTCCCTAACATGTGTTGGATCTTATTTATCACTGTAAGGCCAGTTTATGCCAGCTGCATCCTAAACAAGTCTCAATTTTTGTTTTCTTTTATCATGTATACAAAACAGCTGGTGTCACTTTCTCTATCGACTTATTCTGCAGCCTATATCATCTTTGCATTCACTCTTTACCCTGTGATCCCCACTATTGAGTTTGTTAGTGGGTTTATAAATAATTGTGGGGTGTGGCACAAAAAGTTCTTCTATATAAAACTAGACAACAATAGTAGTTCAGCCCTTTCAGTTTGGAACTATGACGTTCCTAAATCAAAACTTCCTAAGGCTGGAGTTCGTCTGAATACCGAGTCTGAGTTTGTAGCATTGCTTAGCCGGCACTCTATCTCACTTCTCCATGCTATTTCTTTAAGCAAATGTGTTTAACTCGCTGATCATTTGGTTGTTTCTCCCTTGCTCAACTTGACTTTGCGTATCTGTGTTTGTAATTTTTTTTCTATGTTTGCATGTTTTCCTAAACATTTTTTCTTTTTGAGTTGTTGATATGGATATGACTAAAGGTGACATTGACAGACTGCTCTTTGAGAGTGACTGCGAGAATGTGGCTGAAGTGTAGTTCAGCCTGAAAATGCTACCGCAAGTTACACCTACCCACATGGTGGTAATAAGATGGGCCCAATTGATAAGGGTAGTTTAGTGGGAGTAGGTAGAGAATTGGGCGTCACTTCACTGGTGGGAAAAAGGAGAAGAAACAAAAGAGGGATAGGGGGGAAGGGTCCTCAGGACATTCGCTTCCTCCTTTTAAAAAGGGGGTGCAATAACCAATCTTGTTCGTGGATTCTAGAGAGAACTGAGAACTCTCCAGTAGAGGGAATGATATATGATATCCTATCCAACCTCTCTTTACCTGAAAAACTTGTTGCGGTAAGTTCATGGTTGAATTTTAGTAATCCCATGCATATTGGTATTTTATTATGTATGATGCCTCTTGACTTCATCTCGCATGTTCTTGTTTTATAAGGTTGGTGAAAGCCTTCAGCTTGCGAGCGAACGCCTTTCCAACTTTTCTCCAATTGATTAGTTGCTCTTGGAGAAGTATAAGGTTCAGGAAGTGAAATGTACAGCTTTGGAAAGTTCGCTCAAAGATGCTGAAGAGAGGGCGAAGATTGCTGAGAAAAAGGTTAGCACCGTTGAAGAGCTAGTTAGGCTCATGGAGGAGGATGCTACTCGGCTTCGTGCGGAGTTAAAGGAAATGCATACCAATGGACCTGCTTTTTCCAAATACCCTCAAATTATGATAGATTTACTTTTCAAGACCAATTCATTCTATAAATATTTTGAGGATGTTTCCAAGGATGCTCGTAGTGTTGGTTACTGTGAGACTGTGAACGATCAACGCGAGTGGAATCCCACTTGCAATTTGAAGAGCTTGTCTTCTAAGAAGAAGTTTGCTAAGATCCTTGAGAAGAAGGGCAAAATTAACAAAGCTTTCATTGAAAATATTTCTAACGGGGGACATCCCTATGCTTTGCTCTTGCATCTTGCCAGCCTTCCCAACCTTCCATCTGTAGTTGAGCTAAAGGAGTGAGAAGTGGATTACATGGAATAAATTCCATTTAATCCTAGCGCTAATGCTCAAACTCCAAATCCTGATGTCAATGCAGCTAATGAGGTTAACGCAAGCATTGAGGCTCCCCCTCAGCAGCCAAGCAAGGAGAATCCTTCTTAGCAACTAAGCTAAGAAACTTATGCAATCGTTGCTCAGCCTACGCCTAACTCTACCTCTGAAGTTAGTTGATTCTTAGCGTGTTTAGCTTTTTGGATTCTGGATTGTAAAATTAAAACAATATTTTGATGTGTGTTTGTACTATTTGTGTGACTTCGGATATAAATGTTGATCTATTTGTCCTATTCTACGCTTTCTCAACGCTCTTACTTATGAGCAGGGCTTCAATATTTTTTTTGATCATAAATTCTTGAAAGGCCTTGACTGCATGAGACACAATGATCCTTTTTCTGAACCCATTATCTTTCTTTGTTCCACCCGATCTTTTACCGAAGAGTGTGAGAATATTGTTTCTTCTAATAATTTTATATGCATGGAATCACTTCCCTTATGTATTGGGTGGCAACTTCCTGTTCCGTCTTCATCTCCCTCTTTGCCTTCAAGTTGTCCTTGCAGTAAGTTCATTCCTAATGGGTATGATGTTGAATCACTTGGAAAAGACATTGTCTATGGTGTAGTTGACCTTGAATCCACGACCATGTACTTGCATTCGCTTAACCTTCCTATTCGTGTTCAAGAATGGGTGCTAACCTTGGGTATTCGTCTAAAGTACATGCTGCTAGGTATCAATGACCTTGAGGTAAAGTGGGATAAGATTGTGAAAGAGACTCGGGATGTTGTTCGTGAAAATGGTGAAAATGCTAGATGAGAAGAATGATTTGCAATGAGCAAAATGATCTCATTACTCGATAAAAGTTGAATGTGGTGAAAATGTTGCTGCGAGGAAGAAGCAGGAGGAGTGTGATCGCCTCTCAACCTCCGGTATTGGTTGGTAGACAAAGTTTGATGAGCAGTTTGCTATTAACACACAGCTACGAAGTGATAATGAGGAGCTCCGTGTTGAGTGCAATCGCCTTGACAGATTTGTGCACCAACTTGAATAGGCTTGCGCTGAATATAAGGACAAAATTTAGGCTCTTCCCTCATCATCTCGAAGAGGTCTTATACGCCATCCTACTTATTTACATATGAAGTGGAGATATGAGCATTTTGTTAGTGAAGATAAGGCAGCTGAAAAGAATCGACGCAGGGCTGAACTTTCTCATTTTGAAGCTGAGTGCGGTAGCCGTTGTGGTGGTTCGTCATCTTCTGGATCCTTGCGAGCCTCAAGGTGTAGATAGATCTGTATTTTGAGGGACTTATCTTGTATTTTTTAATAAAATTACTAATGTCTTTGTGACAGGCGGGCGGTCGTCGCGCCCTCCGTGCAAAAGATAATTTGTAAGCCCTTTTTGCTTACTTTCTACAACTAGGTAGATAGCGGCAAATCGGGGTCGTCCAATGAGAAGAGGGATCTTCCTAAGCAATCAAGCAAAAATGGTTGATACTAGGCTAGGAGTAACTATATTTACACACACTTAAAAGCAAGTAAATGGGGGGGGGGGTTGGTTGTTCCTAAGTTACGAAAGTAAAAAGACAAGATAACTAGCAACGTCAAGTGACTATGCTAATCATCAAACAAAACTAAGAAAAGGGGTTTTAAACTACAAAGATAAAAAGCCTTGGGGGCAAGGGATATCCACTTCCAAATCATACGTAGGTCATTGAATCATTCACTCATTCCACCATATAGCATACATGACTCAACATTCACATACCCATCTAGCAAGGATCACAACACATACATCACAAGGAGTTCTAAGTTCATGCTCATACATCTTCATGCAAAGGAGCTACGGAATTCGTCACGTTCCTAACACCTAAACAATTCAAACATACAAGCACTCCCTATGCTCAAACAACTCATGGCACACACGAAGTGAAACACACCATCAAGAGTACATACATGCTAAATAACAAATGCTTCAAGAAAGAGTAAAAGCCATCTATTTGCTACTTCAACTACTTGTCGTGGAGACTAAACTCCTATCCTTCTTAGTTCGTAGTTTGCGAGAGTGAGTTCGACATCTCTCGTCAAACCTCACCAATGACTCCCGTTGTCGCGACCACGACTCAAGGTATCATTGGTGGCATTTAATCATGAAGAACCAACAAGCTTGGCAATGCTTATGACCACTACACCGTGACTAAGCATTAAACCAATTCATGCAATTACACGAGATTGGATGAATGTGCAACGCACATTCATCCAGGAGCATATAACTCTCTCGTTTGCTACACAAACGAACATGACGAAGAGTTCAACATCAATCACATTCATCTAGCACATCATCAACACATCAATATCATTTAGAAGCTCTAACTCATGCTTTGGATTCCTAATTAAAAGAGGGAAAGAGTAGCTAATTCCTTCCAACCCTAACAAGCAATCAATCAAGAAATTTGTATCCTCAAGCTACCAATAACATCAATAGCATCAACAATCATCATTCAAGCACAATAAGAGCACAATAGCAAAAACACCAAATAGATAGATAAAAATGATCCTTACTACATAGAAATGGAAGCTTCAATCCTTGCTCCCAAGTACAAAAACTACTCTAGAACAAGAAAACACATAGAAACTAAGAAAACAAGAGAGAAAAAGCTAGGGTTTTGGCCCAAAACAGGGGCCAAAAGCTGTGGAAAGAAGAGGGTGAAGAGGTATTTATAGTGGGAAGAAAAAGGGAGAAAAATGCTGTTGCAGGGCTGATTTTAAGCTGTCGTCGCGAGTCGCGACGAGCTTCGTCGCGAGTCGCAACCAAATCAGTAAATTGCAGCCCTGTTTTGTTTTGCTTCCTCCGGGTGAACCGTTGATCCGTTTCGGGAGTTCTTGTAGTCAATTTTATAGTGCTCGAGAAGAGGAATCCAATGGTGCCACTCTTGAAGGCTGATTCTTCTCGGAAAATTCTGAGAACCCCGGACCATCTTTCACCCGTTGCTTTGCTCTCCTTTCTTCACCTCTTCACTTCTTCATATCTTCAAAAAGCCCAAATGTAAGTCTTCAAATCTTCAAAGATATCTTTCAAAGTCTTCAAATCTTCAAAGTCTTCAAACAAATCACCTCGTCACACAAAATCATCTAAAAAGTGATAAAAACGCCAAAGTCGCTTTTATCCCTCCTTAAATGATTTCAAGGCAAAATGCCACATTTAGAGCACAAAAATGTCCAAAACCTAATCCTAAAAACCCTAAAATAACCATCTAAAATGGACACATCAAACCTCCCCACACTTAAACCTTACTCGCCCTCGAGTGAGAAAAGATTCAAGCACACGGAGGAAATAACATATCCACATCCTAAAAACCCTAAAATACCCGCATAAAATGGCCACATCAAAACTCCCCACACTTAAACCTTACTCGCCCTCGAGTAAGAAAAGATCTAAGCACACGGAAGAAATGATATAGCCCTATCCTAACTACTAATCCCCCAATCAAAGCCTCACAAAACTCTCAATATCATAAATCCCAAAATAAAAGCTCACATGAGAATTTTTCACACACACATCCCCAATCCTAAATCTAACCAAACCTACCACTTATCAATTCACTACCCATAAAAATATTTCCAAGCCCCGAATTGATATTCCCAAAGTCCAATGACACAAGATAAAGTTAAAACCATTTAAGAGGTTTAAGCACATACTTCACCTAATGCCAATATATCCACCAAAATCCAATGACATAAAATGAAGCTAAATCCATATAAGAGGTTCAAACACATGCTTCACCTAATGCCAATATATCAACCAAAAACGAAGTATAAAGAGATAAGGAATTTCATAACCACACTTCGTTTCCTAACCCACTAAGCTACCCAATCCCAACAGGTCTATAGATGTTGAGCTACCCGATCCATCCGTGTGACAACCGCAACCTTATGACTCCAACGCCGGTAAATGAGTGAAATCATAGCATTTTTCAATTTCTCTCACTTTCTCTCATTTTGCCTAGGAGCTCTTTCGAGTTTTCATCCTAGCCACACATCATGTTTCTTTAGCTCACATCTCACCTTTTTCCGCACATTTTAGCCTCTCATTTTTTCCTAGGCCGCCCTTTAAGGGTTTTCGACCTATCCGGGCCCCCAATGTTGCCTAAGTTGCCCTCTCGGGTTTTCAACTTAGCGGGTTTTCTTTTTCTTTTCTTTTTTTTTTTTTTCTTTTTCTATTTTCTTTTTCTTTTTGTTTTTCTATTTTTTTTCTCATGTTTTTCCAATGAAAAGTAGCAAAAAGCATTCCAAAACAATCTAGCATGCATATGAGTCCTCTAACCCCTCCCCACACTTAAAACGTTACATTGCCCTCAATGTAAACATGTAAGGCAAGAACAATAAAAATCAAGGTAAAGGGGATAGAGTGACACCCGTGTCTCCGCAATTCGCCGGTGATATGGCGCAATCCAAGCACTTGTATGGTCCCGAAATTGGTTTCGGAACCGGAAGGGGGAGCAAAGATGCTGTAGAAGAACTCACCCCTCGAGAAAAGCATTGTCTCCATGGCGCCGTTTGATCAAGACTAACACCACGAAGAACACATTAAACTCACAAGTACATAAGGATATGTAATACTAGGTTTAGCATCAAGAGTTAATAACCATAGTATTTTCAAAGAACAACCAAATCACACTCAACCAACACTATAAGAATAATCATGAAAAATATCCAACATATATTGACATGTATACAAGCATCATTATAGGATATGCACTTACGATCACAATGATGTAGTCGGCATACTACAATCAACAAATGTACTATAAAGATGCAAGAATGTTGATATGCCAATATATGTAGGATGGTTGAGAATGAGTGGAGATGTGGTGGTTCTTGGGAGTGTTGGGTGGAGAAGAAGGAAGGATCATGCAATGTTTAAAATCAGTTGAAAACTTGGATTTTCCATCGCGACTCGCGACGAAGTTCATCGCGACTCGCGACGGTTTACGTTGCGCCTCGCGAAAAGTGATATCCGAGATCAGAATTTTTCAAAAGTTACTGAGCCCGTCGCGACTCGCGACTATGTTCATCGCGACTCGCGACGTGGCCTCGCGATGTCATCGCGACTCGCGGAAAGTTGAGTCCGAAAGCTCAAAAGTTTCTGAGCTCGTCGCGACTCGCGACAAAGTTAATCGCGACTCGCGACGAAACCTCGCGATGTCATCACGACTCGCGGAAAGTTGAGTCCGGAAGCTCAAAATGTTCTGATCACGTCGCGACTCGCGACTAAGTTCATCGCGACTCGCGATGGCCATCACGAGGCCGTCGCGACTCGCGGAAAGTTGGCGCTGGGAGTGAATTTTGCTCCCCTGTTCGTCGCGACTCGCGACGAAGCCCATCGCGACTCGCGACGGTAGGGTATCCCAGGCTTAAAATTTTTTCGTTTTCTTACCAACTGTCCAAGCTTTCTTCCCTCGTTCATTGATCTCGTTCCTTCATCTCCTTCATTGCAATGCACTTCATGTTGCTACAAAATCATAGAAAAACATGCCATAAAAAGAACAAAACAAAACAACAAAAACTAAGAAACAAAAACTAAAAGAAATGCCGAATTTATTTTACGTCGTCGGCACGACGAAGCTCCGTATTTTTAAGGTCGTCGGCACGACCCTAATGTTATCCGTATGGTGAAGGCTTGAAGCTCTTCACCATGAGCATCCAAAATAAGAGAGGTGGGGGCACAAAAATTTCAAGAGGAAAGTCTTGTGGAGGTGAAGATGGTTGGAGGAAAGTTGAGTGGTTAGGAGGCTTAAGATAGTCTTTTGGCTCCTCTCTTATCTCCCTCACAACTTCCGAAAATGGTAGAGTTGGTTCAATAGGTGGAAGAAGGGGTGACGATGCTAATGAATTAGCACTATCACCTCTTCCTCCATTTTTCTGTCCTCAACAACCAACTCCTCATCCTTTTCGAACTCAAAAACATTTCTATTGGTGACCTTACTCACCGAGTCATCGAGTTCAAGGTGGGATGGTGTATTTTCGGAATCACGAGCTTCCATTCGGGCCAATACCTCTAATATATTCCTCACATGCCCCTCAATGGCCTCAACACTAGAGGAGAGCTGGGTATCCGGCTCCTCACCAGTAAAGGAGTTCAAGTTTGCTATGGTATTTAAAACATCCTCACGTGTCAAACTTGAACTTCCTTGTTGGGCTTGGTTTTGGGGTATGGTATAGGGGGGTGATGGCCAACTAGGTTGCTCGTAATGTTGGTTTTCCGGCTCATTCTCATACCACCAATCCGGACTACCACTCCATTCCGGATTGTAAGAGTTATGGTATGGAAAACACTCTTGAGCATTTTGCCCTTGAAAACAAACATCTCCAACCTCTTGATAGCACTCTTCATAGTACCCATGGTTTTGAAAACCAAGGGTTCTTTCTCGGTCATCGTGCTTTTCCCACAACAAAGGGCAAGATTCGGTAGGATGGTCGGAACGACACATCCTGCAAAACCTTGCTTGTTGAGCCTCTCTTCTCATCATGAGTTCCCTCAAGATGAGACGCTCCATTAAATTTTAAAATTTTTTTTTTAACAAAAGTTCGAAATCATAGTGCAAGGATTCTCGATAAAATAAATTACCAAGAACTCAAGCAATACCTACTCCGAACAAAAACAACCACCAAGTAGTGGAAAATAAAAACAACTAGCTAATACACAACCAAATACACCTAAATACTAAAGAATAAACGCCTCTTCCCCGGCAACGGCGCCATTTTGACAGGCGGGCGGTCGTCGCGCCCTCCGTGCAAAAGATAATTTGTAAGCCCTTTTTGCTTACTTTCTACAACTAGGTAGATAGCGGCAAATCGGGGTCGTCCAATGAGAAGAGGGATCTTCCTAAGCAATCAAGCAAAAATGGTTGATACTAGGCTAGGAGTAACTATATTTACACACACTTAAAAGCAAGTAAATGGGGGGGGGGGGTTGGTTGGTTGTTCCTAAGTTACGAAAGTAAAAAGACAAGATAACTAGCAACGTCAAGTGACTATGCTAATCATCAAACAAAACTAAGAAAAGGGGTTTTAAACTACAAAGATAAAAAGCCTTGGGGGCAAGGGATATCCACTTCCAAATCATACGTAGGTCATTGAATCATTCACTCATTCCATCATATAGCATACATGACTCAACATTCACATACCCATCTAGCAAGGATCACAACACATACATCACAAGGAGTTCTAAGTTCATGCTCATACATCTTCATGCAAAGGAGCTACGGAATTCGTCACGTTCCTAACACCTAAACAATTCAAACATACAAGCACTCCCTATGCTCAAACAACTCATGGCACACACGAAGTGAAACACACCATCAAGAGTACATACATGCTAAATAACAAATGCTTCAAGAAAGAGTAAAAGCCATCTATTTGCTACTTCAACTACTTGTCGTGGAGACTAAACTCCTATCCTTCTTAGTTCGTAGTTTGCGAGAGTGAGTTCGACATCTCTCGTCAAACCTCACCAATGACTCCCGTTGTCGCGACCACGACTCAAGGTATCATTGGTGGCATTTAATCATGAAGAACCAACAAGCTTGGCAATGCTTATGACCACTACACCGTGACTAAGCATTAAACCAATTCATGCAATTACACGAGATTGGATGAACGTGCAACGCACATTCATCCAGGAGCATATAACTCTCTCGTTTGCTACACAAACGAACATGACGAAGAGTTCAACATCAATCACATTCATCTAGCACATCATCAACACATCAATATCATTTAGAAGCTCTAACTCATGCTTTGGATTCCTAATTAAAAGAGGGAAAGAGTAGCTAATTCCTTCCAACCCTAACAAGCAATCAATCAAGAAATTTGTATCCTCAAGCTACCAATAACATCAATAGCATCAACAATCATCATTCAAGCACAATAAGAGCACAATAGCAAAAACACCAAATAGATAGATAAAAATGATCCTTACTACATAGAAATGGAAGCTTCAATCCTTGCTCCCAAGTACAAAAACTACTCTAGAACAAGAAAACACATAGAAACTAAGAAAACAAGAGAGAAAAAGCTAGGGTTTTGGCCCAAAACAGGGGCCAAAAGCTGTGGAAAGAAGAGGGTGAAGAGGTATTTATAGTGGGAAGAAAAAGGGAGAAAAATGCTGTTGCAGGGCTGATTTTAAGCTGTCGTCGCGAGTCGCGACGAGCTTCGTCGTGAGTCGCGACCAAATCAGTAAATTGCAGCCCTGTTTTGTTTTGCTTCCTCCGGGTGAACCGTTGATCCGTTTCGGGAGTTCTTGTAGTCAATTTTATAGTGCTCGAGAAGAGGAATCCAATGGTGCCACTCTTGAAGGCTGATTCTTCTCGGAAAATTCTGAGAACCCCGGACCATCTTTCACCCGTTGCTTTGCTCTCCTTTCTTCACCTCTTCACTTCTTCATATCTTCAAAAAGCCCAAATGTAAGTCTTCAAATCTTCAAAGATATCTTTCAAAGTCTTCAAATCTTCAAAGTCTTCAAACAAATCACCTCGTCACACAAAATCATCTAAAAAGTGATAAAAATGCCAAAGTCGCTTTTATCCCTCCTTAAATGATTTCAAGGCAAAATGCCACATTTAGAGCACAAAAATGTCCAAAACCTAATCCTAAAAACCCTAAAATAACCATCTAAAATGGACACATCACTTTGCAAACCGTGTATCTTCGTCATTTCTAAGCAGAATATCTCCTTTCTACTTTACATTGTGTCTTTTGCTGATTGACTAGTCTTTTTAGACATAAACATCGAAGCTGCAAGATCTATGGCTTTCTTTTGTCGTATTTTTCTGGTCATCTAAATTTCAAGCTATTTACGAGATCTATAGCTTGCATAGCAATTATAGCAAAGCCTTATGGTTTGTGTTGCATAATATCTACTGCACGTGTGACACTTCTAAGCAAATCTGCTCTTGAGCATGATCTATAGATTGTGTTTGTGTGTATGGTCGAGTTACAAGATCTAAATCTTGCAAGAATTAATAGTTACACAAAATCTATAGCTTGCAGTTTTTTATTTGCAAAGTTGCAAGATCCAAAGCTTACAAGCGTCGATAATTGTGCAAGATCAATGACTTGTTGTTTTTCAGATTAAGTTTGACTAGTAAAGTCGCTGTATATTGATCGTAATATGTTAAAAATAGACTATCTTCTAACATGCACAAGTAAATAATGAGAAATGTAATTGTGGTCCAGCAACGTGGTTTTTTAAATATTAAATATGTACTACTGCAATAATGTTACACTGGGAACAATGGAATGGAAGCAACCAAGGATAATATCCCGGTGTCGATATAGGTGGATGTTTGCTATCTTTCTCCTCAAACCTAGACATAAAACATTCTTATGTTGATCACATGCCACGTATACGGGACAGTGGTACCATCCATCATTTCTAGTTCGTAGTTGTTGGACGTGTGAGCTTTTGTTATCTTGTACAACCCTTCCAACTTGGGGCATAATTTTATGCATTCTTCTGCCAAGCTGGCCTCATTCTTCCTTAGCACTAGGTTACCAATCTGAAACCATGTTTCCTTCACCTTCTAATTGTAAGCTCTAGCCATTCTTTCCCTATACTTAGCTTCTATGACTGTTGCCAAATCTTTTTTTTCTTCCAGTTCATCCAATTCCAATCTCAAAGCATCCAGGTTGTCTTTCTCCTCATAATCGAATACTTGAAGGCTTGAATTACCAATTTTCATTGGTATAACTGCTTTGTGACCGTAGACCAGATTATATGGTGTCTTCCCTGTTGTTCCTTGAACAGTCTTTCTATATGACCATAGTGTATTTGGTGACTCATCTACCTATCTAGTTTGCTTTCCTTCTAGTCGCTTCTGGATTCCTTGAATGATAGTCTTGTTCGTTACCTCCACCTAGCCATTGGCTTGAGGGTATGCTACAAAAGTAAATTTTTGAAGAATTCCTAGCTTCGAATACCAATTTGTGAATACACCGTTTGTGAACTGCATACCATTATCCGTGAAAAAGGTATGTGGAACCCCGAATCAACATACAATGTTTTGCCACAAACATTTCCTAGTGACCTCAGCTATGATTCGACCGAATGGTTTTGCCCCTAACCACTTTGTAAAGTAGTCGATTGCTACAACTAGGACTTTGGCATTACTATTTCCTTTTGGAAATGGTCCGACTAAGTTGATAGCCCATTTGTCGAATGACCATGCTCCATATACCTTTGTCAAAGCAGCTTGTGGCTTATACAACAACAAAGTGTTGATTTGGCATCTCCTGCACTAAAGCACAAAGCTATGCGCATCATTGAACACAGTCGGCCAATAGTATCTAGCTCGGATAATCTTCTTTGCTATAGTCCTTGCTCTCTGATGCGTTCCACACAGCCTTTCATAAACTTCTTTTAAAATTTCCGATGCCTGTGCTAGTCCTACGCATTTTATCCTATGAGACCGAAAACCCTTCTTGTACAAGATCCCATCTTAGTAGGTGTAATTACTATATCGTAACTCCAACTACCTAGCCAGAACCTTATCCTCTGGTAGTGTTACCTTCATGAAGGCATATATTAGTGGCGTCATCCAGTTTACTTCATCTGTTTGAACTGTCAACACAGTAGTTGACACCGTGCTTTTGACTGGGATGACTTCTACCACCACATATCCATGTTTTCTGAGGGAATCAAACCTTGTTGTCGCTAGCTTTCTTAGTGCATCCACCTTTGTATTTGTACTTCGTGGTACTTGCTGTATGTCAAAGTATTTGAGCTAAATACTATACCAACTGTTCTTCTCGTACTTCATAGTCCCCTCGCACCTGTTGGCCTACAATTAGCTAAAGACTTGGACACTTCTAACTTTCATTCTGATGCTAAGATCAAGTCCAAAAATCAAGGCATCATATTGTGCTTCATTGTTGGTGAGCATGAAATTGAACTGTAGTGAGTATCTGTGTTCTCCTTTGTCTGGGTTTACGAACAGCAGTCCAGCCCCACAACCTGCTCTGCTTGACGTGCCATCAATGAACAACGTCTATGCCACTTCCTCCTATTTTAAATTTCCTTTATGGATTCTTAGGCTGTGATACATGCTTGCTTTCAATGCTTCTTCAATGGTCATGTCTGCAATAAAGTCTGCTAGTGCCGGAGCCTTGATCAGTGTTCTAGGTTGGAATTGGATCTCAAATTTGCCCAATTCCAAAGCCCACTTTGTTAATCGTCTTTATGACTCAAGCTTCCTCAAAATATTCTTGATTGGGAAATCCATATAGACCAAGATGAGGTGACTGTGAAAATACATTCTCAGTCTTCGTGCCGAGTATATTAAAGCCAGTGTTAATTTTTCTACTGGCATGTAAGCTTTTGTTGCATTTTACAATATCCTGCTGATATAATAGATCGGTATCTATTTTTGGCCTTGCTGGTGAATCAAAATGGAACTAATTGCATTTCACGAGATTGCCAAATATAGGTATAATGTTTCTCCAGGGGCATGTGACTTCAACGTTGGTAGTGCCTGGAGTTGTTCCTTAAAATTATCATATGCTCTCTGACATTCTTTGCTCCAGCGAAACATCTTGGTCTTCTTTAGTACTTTGAAGAGCGGGAAATTCTAATCTGACACTTTTGAGGCAAACCTGCTAAGCTCTACTAACAACTCTATCAGAATCTGTACTTTCTTGACTGTTAAGTACTGGGGAAGGTTCACTATGGTTTGGATTTTCTCTAGGTCAGCTTCGATACCTTTTGAGGATACCTTTTATCCCAAAAATTTTCCTGAACCTACCCCAATCACACATTTCTTAGGGTTAAGCTTCATCCATATGCACGTGATGTGCTCAATGTTTTCTTGTAAGTATGCGGTGAAGCTACCCACTTTTATGCTCTTGATAACCATGTCATCAGCATACGCTTCCACATTTCATCCTATCTAATTACTAAATGAGTTATCAACTACTCTTTGGTACGTGGCCTCTGCATTCTTTAATCCAAATGGCATCTTTACGTAATAAAATGTTTCAAAGCTTGTTATGAAGGCCATTTTCTCTTCATCTTACGAATTCATTTATATTTGATGGTATCCCTTGTATGCATCTAGAAATGCCAGGGTTTCATACCCTGCAATCACTTCAACTAACTGATCAATTTTAAGCAAAGGATAACAATCCTTTAGATATGCTTTAATCAGGTAAGTAAAATCAATGTACATTCTCCATTCTCCATCCTGCATCCGATTTCTTTACCGTGACTGGGTTCGCTAGCCACTTTGGATATATCACCTCTTTCAATATTCTACCTTGGAGCAGCGTTGTGACTCTCTCTTTGATTGCCTTTTATCTATCGCTAGCAAAGCAACGATGCTTTGTCTTGACTGGTTTAACCGAATTACTAATGTTCAATGAATGCATACCAATGCTTGGGTCCACTCCTTCCATGTTCTGGACATCCTACGTGAAGGTATCCTTGTGGCTTTGCATGATTTCTACAACCCTTGTCTTTTCCCTGTCCGGAAGATGTTTTCCTATTTTTACACATTTGGAGCTATCTTCATCATCTAGGCTAACCAGCTCCGTTTCTTCCCCTAGCTCAACTGTTGATTGTAGCTGTTCCAGCGATCCTCCATTTGATAATTTGTTAACCATCTTCTCCTTTACTCCACCTTTTCCTGCATTCATCACGATAATCATACGTTGCCTTGCCATTTTTTGGTTTTTACTCTTATGGTCACAATTTCTGCCGGGGTTGGGAATTTCATTACCAGGTGGTAAGGGGACCATATTAATTTTGGTGTGTTCATCCATGATCTTCCTATGATGGCGTTGAACGTACTTGGGGCATCTATGACTACGAAGTCACACAACGTGGTACAATTTTTCCACTCTCTCCAATAGTTACCGGCAACTGTATATTTCTTAAAAACGTTTCCGCTCGTCCTGTGAACCTTACCAGCAAAGATGTGGAATTTTTAAGGTAAGTTTGCTTGAACATTAACCTATTGAAGAAGTCTACAAATAATATCTTGACTGCACTTCCGTCTTCCACAAATACTCTGTGAACGGTAGAATTTCCATTTTTTGCTATAATAACCATGGGATCGTCATGAAGCGAAGCATTCGGCACTGCGTCTTCCTCACTAAATGTAATCACTTCATTCGAATGCAATCTCTTGTTCACAGGTTCTTGTGGGGGAGAATAACTTGCTTTGGCCCTTCAAGCATTGTTGGACAATGATTCTATGGAGCCGTGTATGGACAAGATGACCTTTTCCAGAGCTTTCTTGTCTGCATCATAATTGTAATATACTGTCGCAGTCATTTTTTTGATTTTTTTTTCCTGGTGCGGTCGTTATCCCTTCGTTTCTTAATAGGGGGCTTGTTGTTTTGGTGGTGTCCCTGTACTGCCCCCCTTCTTATATTGACTTAAGTATCCATTCCTCAAGTTTTCTTCAATATGTCTTCTCGGGTCTCTGCAATACTCAATGTTATGACTATGGTTCTTATGAAAGGCACAATAATACTCCCTTGATCTTTTTTCCTGGCGGTACTAACATATGCACAGGTTCTCAGAATAGCTTCTTGTTCGCTTACCATATCTCTTTCCTTATTTTTTTAGGGGCATATCATGAATCCCTTTTGTGAATCCTCCATCGTTTGCTTCTCGCTTCGCTCCTATTCTATTTTTTTATTGTTCCCTTCCTCTGTTCGCACATGTTGCTCAATCATCTTTTGCAGTTCTCTAGGGTTTTCTGGCATGTTCTTCATTAGTTCTTTGTGGAAATCACTTGAACATATGCCCCCTGTGAATACTCTCAACGACGACTGAAATGACAAGTCACGAACCTGCAAACTTTCTGTAACAAACCGATTGTGATGCTCTGCCAAAATTTCACCACTTCGCTGGGCTATGTTATTGAGATTTGCAATTGTCTTTATAAATCTTTGTTTATGATAAAAAAGTCCATGAACTAGACTAGAAAATTGCACCCAAGACTTGATGCTCCCTTGTGGAAGATCCTCATACCAAGTGATCGTTGTTCCCAAAAGGAAGATGGGGAACACTTTTCATACTAATTCAATGCTCCCATCGCGATACCTCATGATGTTCCTGTATGAGTGTAGGAACTCATTCGGATCTATGGTCTCGTCATAGATTTTGACATGAAAATGGAGTTTGAAGTGTTTTGGCATCTTAAAATCCCACAAATGTGGTGCTTAGGGCAATCTTTCTGTGCAACGATGTCGTGCAATTCTTCTCCCTACTTGAGATCTTCACGCTTATGTCATACCTTGTTTTCTAGTTTTGGAGGCTTTTGTTTGAGTGTCCTCAGGAACTGATCGTAAAAATCTTCACTGTTTTCTTCTAAGAAGGCAGCAAATGTCCTCATTTCCTTTTCATGGTTATCATTCGAGGATTCTTCTTCCTCTTCGGTTCCTTCTTTACCGTGTTCTTTTTCTCTGTTTGGAGTATAATCTTAATTATGATGCACTCCTCTATCATGTCTCAGTGCTTGTTCTTGTTTACTCAAGGACTAGTAAAGGTTTAATTGTGGTGAGATTTGATGAGACGTCAAATGCATGTATTTTCAAGAACATTTAACATCTCTTTTGTCATATTTTTGTTGTAAGATTACTAGATTTAGGTAGGTTTACATCATAAGGGGTTTAGATAACCATTTTTGGTTTTCATATCTAAATCCTTCATTTTGTAACTTATGTTTAGTCTAATGAATTTTCAGTCCTTACGAGCATTTAGATTCCTTTTTGTGAGCTTAATTTTTAGATTGTTCATGAGCCATTTGGAGAGGTTTAGTGAAGGCCATTTGAAAGGATGGTAGAATATTGAAGGTCACGAGTCAAGACGTCGGAGAAGATAGAAGGATTGAAGAAGGAAGACAAAGAAGCGGAATAATTGTGATCTGGAATTTTGAACCAATTTCAAGGAATTATCCGAGAAGAACCAGCCCCTAAGGGTGGTACCATTCGATTTGTCTTCTCGATCGCTATAAAATCGACTACAAGAACTCCCCAAATGGTTCAACGGTTCACCCGTGGGAAGCAAAACAAGAAGCCACAAACTGTAGTTCGCTCGCACAGATCATCATCCGCCTGCATGGATGAGTAAGCCAAGATCTGAATATTGGGCTGAAGCCTCTACCGCCCGGGCGAGCCCATTTCCACCCGGGTGGGATGCTGCCACACTTTTTCTTTTTGTCTTTCTTTTCCTCTCTCTTGTACTATAAATAACCCCCCCTTTCTTCCCCATTCTCTAAGCCCAACTTTGGGGCTCCAAAACCCTAGTTTTTCCCCTTTTCTTCCATTTTCTTCTTCTTTGTTTGTAAATCTTTCTTCTATGTTATGGGTTTTGATTATATAGGTTAGTTTTGTACTTGGGAGCAATGTATTAAGGCTTCCAAGCCCATGTCTTGAGAATCCTTTCTATCTATTTATTGCTTTTGCTATTATGAATTTATGAGCTCTTAATGTGTGTTGTTTATATCATTAATGTTGTTGGAAGTTTGAGTATATGAATTGCTTGTATGATTTCTTGTTAGGATTTGGAGAAAGTAGCTAAGTTTCCACTCTTTTGATATGGAATCCAATAGCATGAAATAGAACTTCTAATGGTGTTGATGTGTTGATAATTTCTAGATTAATGTGATAATGTTGAACTCTTTGTCATATTTTTTTATTGTAACAAATAGAACAGGTCTGTGAACATTGAATGTTCTTGACTAATCTTGTGTAAATGCATGAATTGGTTCAATGCTTAGACACGGTGTAGTGTTTATAAGTGTTACCAAGCTTGTTGATTCTTCGTAGTCAACGCCATTGATGGGATACTTTTAGCCATTTATCGACTAAAGGAGTCATTAGTGAGGTTTGAAAAGAGATGTCGATTTCACTCTCGCAAACTACTATCTAAGAAGGATAGAATATTTATCTTCACAACAAGTAGTAAAAGTATTGGATAGGTTGTAAGTTTAAGGATAGATAAGAAGTTTGGAAGTGGAAATCAATTGCTCCAAGGCTTTGTCTTTTGTAGTTTTTACCTCTTTTTCTTAGTTTGTTGCATGATTAGCATACTTACTTTACTTTGCTAGTGATCTTGTTTTTACTTTCATAACTTAGGACCAAAACCAACCAACCTCCCTCATTTACTTGCTTATATATATATATATACATACATACACACACATATATACGTCTAGCCTAATATCAACCTTATATGTTTAAACCCTTAGAAAAAAACCTATTTTCCGTGGACGACCCCGATTTGCCTCTATTTACTTAGTTGTAGTTTGTAAGTATTTTGGGCTTATAAATTTAACTTTGAGAGGTATGACGATGACCTCCCAAATTTTGGCATCACTGCCGGGGAAGAGGCATTTATTTTTAAGTGTTTGGGCATATTTGGTTACATATTAGCTAGTTGTTTTTATTTTCCACTTCTTGGTGGTTATTTTTGTTCAGAGTAGGTATTTCTTCAGTTACTGGTGATTTGTTTTTGAGAATCCTTGCAATATGATTCCGGACTTTTGAAAAAGAAAAAAATTTGAAAAAGAGGAACATCTCACCTTGAGGGAACTCATGATGAGAAAAGTGGCTCAACGAGTAAGGTTTTGTAGGATGTGTCACTCCGACCATCCTACCAATTCTTGCTATTTGTTGACAGAGGAGCACTATGAAGATGAAAGAACTGTTAGTTTCCAAAACCAAGGGTATTATGAAGAGTGACACCAAGAGGTTGGAGATGTTGGTTTTTAAGGGCAAGAAGTCCAAAAATGGTATCCAGACTTTTACAATCCAAAGTGAAGTGGTAATCCAGATTGGTGGTATGAGAATAAGCTGGAAAAGCAACAATACGAGCAAAATAGTCATCCCCCACCACCATACACCATACCCCAAGACCAAGCCCTAGAAGAAGGTTTAAGTTTGACAAATGAAGAGATCATGAATGAAATAGAAAAATTAACCATCTGAGGTAAGACTAATGAAGAATAGGAAACCTAAATCTCCTTTAGTCTTAAGGATTTGGAAGGGCATGTAAGCAGATTATTGGAAGTGGTAACCCGGATGGAAGCTCGTTATTCTGAAGATACACCATCCCAAGTCAAAATTGAAGATTCGGTGAGTGAGGTCACCTTGAGAAATGAGTTCAAGTTCGAAGGAGATGAGGAGTCAGTTGTTGAAGACAAAGAAGTGGAGGAAGAGGTGATTGTGCTACATTCATTATTCTTACCATCATTACCCCTACCCCCACCAAGTGAACCAACTCCACCATTTTTGGATGTTTTGAAGGAGATAAGAGAGGAGCCAAAAGACTACCCCAAGCCTCCTAACCACCCAACTTCTTTTAAACCATCTCCACCTCCACAAGTGTTTCCTCTTGAAAGGTTTTTTTACCCCCACCTCTCTATTTTTGGATACTCATGGTGAATGGGTTCAAACCTTCACCATATGGATAACATTAGGGTCATTCTGACGACCTTAAAAATATGGAGCTTCTCGGGAGGCAACCCAAGCTTTTAATTTAGGTTAGTGTTTTTCTTTTCTTGAAAAAAAATCTTCAACCATGTCCTCAAACCCTTACCCAAAACCATAAGAATACCACCAAAATCCACCACCAAAACCACTACCAAAACCATCATCTAAGAGTACTACTAGTTGTCTTTTGTGAGTGTTGATCGGGATTTTCATAGTTGTGACTTTGTAGTGGATGGATCAAAGTTGCATATTGGGTGGAGTTCAAGAACATTCATTGATAAGTGAGCATTGTCATCACCGGGAAGGACTTTCAAGGTCCTAGTTGTGAGTATTTTCTCTTTCTCCCTTATTTGTTTATCTTGTCCTTTAGTTCACATTGAGGACAATGTGTGTTTCAAGGCTGATTTCGTTGGATTAGACCTCAAGGCTGATTTCATTGGATTCTTCTTCTTGAGAACTACAAAGTTGATTACTAGAACTCAAAAATCAAACTAACGGTTCACCTATAGCAAAGGAAAAAAGTTTAGCCAACCAAGGTACCACGGGTCAGCGCGGGCCGTACATGGCCAAGCACCAACGGCCCGTGCCAGAGAAGACGGCGTGTGCCAACAATTTTAGCGTGAGGAAATTGCATGATCCGCACTATACCCCATGGCCTGTGTAGCTCTAGTTCAAGGATTTGCTAAAATGGCTAAGTATGGGGGCAAACCGTCCCATTTACGACGACCCACACGGTTCCAAGATCAAGATGCCAAGACCAGCAGATGGCCTGCGCTAAAGTCTGTGGCCCGTGCAAAACTTCTGAGCAAACAGTGGTTCCTGACCATGGCCCGCACCATAGCCCATGGTCTGTGCCAAAATTCTGAGCAAACTGTGCTTCCTAACCACGTCTTACACCACAACACACGATCTGCGCCAGAGCCTTGTGCTACAGTCCCGCACTAGATCAAGCACCCCATGCCTATGAAAAGCCATGGCCCACGTGCAATCGTGCATTCTGTGACAAGTACATGGCGTAGACCGTGCCATCCATGACTGCTCGCACCAAGCGGCAGCTGAACTAGGGTTTTTGCAGTTTTGGCATATTTTGGGCCTAGTTTTAGGCCCAATCCCTTTCTCCTTTATATATAATCTTAGTCTACTACGTTAAACATGTACAGAGTAGTTTAGTTCATTAGCAAAGCACTTTTAGAGAGAGAAACACTCTCTCCATTTACTTTCTTTTCTTTTAGTTTCATGTTCATCCTAGATGTGGAATTCAAATATATATTTGAATTCCATGTCTATGGAGTAGTTTCCATAGCTTGGGGATAATTTTAGCGCATGATTTAATGTACATAATTTTGTGATATTCATTAGATTCATCCTATTATATGCGTTCATGAAATTATTATGATTGTTCTTAAATGTTCAAAATGCATGAATATTACATCACATACCGACACACACTTTGGACTGTATTTATGTATGGTGCACTTATTGATGCCCCCTTGGGAAGAGAAATCTGGATGTTAGAATGGGTAAGGGAGTATGTTACATCTGCATGAGTGCGTGAATGGGATACCTGAGTATTACTTTAACTTATTTTCCATCGCACAACTCTTTGCTGATCACATAAATATTTTCTATAGGTTGTGGGTAGAGATAGTGAAAAGTAAAAAACTAGGGTTTGAGATGCCTTAGATCGTAGATAAGGTGCCAATGACCCTTGGGCTAGTTGATAGGACCCGATGGAAGTTGTGCATTCATAGTGGAAGCCCAAGATGTAATTGCACGGGGGAGAAATAGACCTACAAACATGGTAACCTTGTTGTACTCTAATTATGATGGTGGTGTCGATGGAGGGTTGCAAGTGCACTCCACGTGACAGGCATGGGGAAGTGTATGCCATCAGCCACACCACATGTTGTGAAAACAATATTAGATTTCTTAGTTTATCTTGCATATGAATGAATCTAGAATTGAAACATTAGGTTAATCATGTTTTGCAATGACACCCCAAGTGTTAGCTTAATTAGATTACTTTCTTTTTACTTTATGCTTTGTATTTGTTAATATGAAAATCCAAACCCCCCCTTATTTGCATTTACTAGCTATTCCTTTCACTCGTATGGATTTACAACCCATACGAGGTTGTGTTTTTAGTTGATACTTGAGCCCTAGCATCTCTGTGGACAAACCCAGCACTTGCCGCTAACTACCCTCTAGGTAGCATAGCAGTGAGAATGGGTGTAGAATATAAATTTTATCTTTGACCTTCGGATCAGCATCATTTTGAGTGCATTAACCGATGCATTTGGCATACTTTTAGTTACTTTTTACCTGGTGGATTACTAGTATTAGTTGAGTTTACGTGACAAGGGGTTTAGATGGCCACATTTGGTTTTCTTGTATAAATCCTGAGTTTTGTTGACTTAGTTGGTACCGATGAACAACTTGTATCCACGGGCTTCTTGATCTTCCTTGTGATCATCTTTAGTAGGTCACCTATGGGTAATTTTTGGTTACTTTCTATGTGAAAGCCGTGTGTAAAGGCGGTAGAAGATATTGAAGGTCGTTCGCAAGGACAGTAGTAAATACGAAGGCCATTCACATTAGAATGGTAGTAGAAAAAGGCCATGATCATGGATTGAAGCCAAAGATAGGCAGCAACAAAGTTCATAGTGGCCAACGAAGAAATGGGAAATCGTGGTCCGATGAGTTGTGCTTACATCCAAGAATGGTCCAAGAAGAATTAGCCATTAATGCTGGTTTCATTGGATTTTTCTTCTCGAGTACTATAAAATTGACTACTAAAACTCTCAAATCGGACTAACCGTTCTCCCATAGTGAAGGAAACTAGTTCAGCCGGCCAACACACTAGCAGGTCGGTGCAGGCTGTGCATGGTTTGGCACAAACGGCCCGCGCCAAAGGAGATGCCCTGTGCCAAGGACTATAGCGTGAGGCTATGCTGCAAACCGCGCCAGAGGCCACATGCCGCCAACACAAGTGGAGAACCCCCATGCGGCTTAGTATGGGAATGGGACATCCCATTTTAGGCATCCCACCCCATCCTAAGTCCATTATGATAACGACTTCTATTATTTGTAACCCCACATTTATAACCAAGGAGTTTATGGGTTTATCCAACATTTTTGGGACTGTAGCCCGGAGGTGGAGGAACTTGAGAGAGCCGAAGAGGATTATTTTGGAGACATGGTTTTCTTGTAAGGACACCTTGCTGGCTCTAGGTTTATTCGAGCCGGTCAGTTACATGTTGAGCTGAAAAGGTCTAGAGGGGTTTCTTGAGAAACACTCTAAGACCTACATTAGGTGAACCCTAGAGCTCCTAGCTACTCTATGGCCGGTCATATATGATGATGGACACAAGGCAATCAAACTCAACCTCGATAACAAAGAGTACAAGATGACCCACCAGGAGGTTATGCAAGCCTTTGGGTAGAGGTATGGCAAGGAGATCCAGAAGACATGCCGACAAGGGTTACCTTTCTCTCTTGGGTGCTTTTGGGTGCAACTGACGGGCAAAGATAAGAAGAACCTTTGCAAGAGTACCACCAAAGTTCATCCGACATTCCGTTATGTTCACCATTTGTTAGCTAAGGGATTCTTTTTCCACGGTGAACTCACGTAATACCTAGGTTCGGATGTTCATTGCCTTTGGGCAATGACTCCCTAGGGTAACCTTTACCCAAACTTGGTAGGGTATTTTGTGCAAGAATGTTTAGCGATGGGAGACATGAAGAGTGGAAAAATCTCCATGGGATGCATGGTTCATTTTTTGGTAGAGTATCTAGGTCATCCAGTCACACAAAGGGCTCTAGCTAACTTAGGGATATTGGGCACAAGGTACAACATAGAGAAGTTAGAGAAGGCATCCATGGTGGGACTGACGACATTAGAGGATAAATATGTATGGCTCTATGGTGGAGCGAGCATGTGTAGCTTTATGATTCTTCCACATCTGGAGCTCACTGCCATTGACCATAGGACAAGCTTGGATGACCAACTCATTTCACCGGACCAGAAATTTGAGAAGGAGTTCTATAGAGTTATGGCCAACACGAAGATAGATGTTGAGGAGGCCGAGGGCGAGTCCACTCCGAGAGAACCTCCTAGCCACTCTCGCTTATCCACGAACATCATTGACCACTTGCATTCACTTAGGGACAAGCTTTCAAGCTCTACTCAAGTGTTGCAAGAGGTAGTCCAAGCGATAGGAGGGATGCACTTGCAGGTGGAAGATCTTAGCTCAAGGATGGATAGCATTGAGGCCACACTTCAAGCAACCCGATACATGCATAGGAGCTTCACGAGTCACGAACATGAAGTCCTTTCAGCCGCGAGAGTGAGTATCACTATTCTCCCTACCTCACCTATATTTTGACATGATTTTTTTGCATTGGACACTTTTCATGGGCAAAGTGTGGGGAGGGAGTAGTGAGCACTTAGGGAGTTTTCATTTTTGGATTTTATCGGTGCATTTCATGATTTGCTTTGGTAGTTTTTCTTCTTGTTAGTTTATGATATTGGTTTTTTTTTTGTTGAGGGATGATTTTGGAAAAACACTTTTGAGTACATTGGTGGTGTATTTTTATTTTTTACTATCTTTTGTAGTATGAAGCCCACTTTTGGGCTATTTTGTGCTACACCTAAAAAAAATTGGAAAAAAATTGGAAAAAAATTGAATTTTTTTTTTTAAAAAAACAAAAACCTGGACGAGTCAAAAACCCGAAAGGGAGACTTGGGTAACATGAGGAAAAGACCAGATATGTCCAAAGTCCTCGGTAAAATTGAGAGGCTAGGTCCGGCTAGGCTTACGAGCCTAGGCAAAATGAGAGACAGTGTGCAAAAAATGTGAGAAATGAGTACCCTTTGTGTGTTAAATCTAGGATGAAAACCCAAAAGGGCTCCCAAGAAAAATGAGAGAAATTGAGAGAAAACAAAAAAACTAGGTTGAATGCATGCATCCGCGGTGGATTGTTTTTGAAGACTACTCTTTTATTTCTTTTGCGATCATTTTGGGAAAAGTGAGCTATCTTGACACTTATCTTTTTGTCTTGCCATTTTCCACACTTTAATTTTTGGTGGTTTCATTACTTATGTTTTACGAGCAGTGTGAGATTTGTGAGATTCTTACTTTCTTGGGGAAAACAATGGAATCCTGGAATAAGTTGAATGTCTCGATTAACTTATGCTTGAATGCTACATTTCGCTTGATTCTTTATCTTGTCTTCTATTTACTCGAGGATGAGTAAATGGTTAAGTGTGGGGAGTTTGATCGGCTTCATTTCACGTGCATTAACCGATGCATTGGACATACTTTTTAGTTATGTTTACTTGGTGGATTGCTAGTATTAGTTGAGTTTATGTGACAAGGGCTTCAGACAGCCATGTTTGGTTTTCTTGTCTAAATCCCGCCTTTTTTTGACTTAATTGGTACTAATGGACATCTTGTATCTACATCCTCCTTGGTCTTCATTGTGATCATCTTTAGTAGGTCGCCCGTGGGTACTTTTTGTTTACATTCTATGTGAATGATGTTCATAAGGGCAGTAGAAGATATTGAAGGCCGTTTGCAAGGATGATAGTAAAGATGATGGCCAGTCACATTATAATGGTCGTAGACAAAGGACATGATCATCAATTGGTGGTAGAAGGAGATTGAAGCCAAAGATAGGCGGCAACGGAGTTCATAGCGGCCAACTAAGAAACGAGGAATCGTGGTCCAATGAGTTGTGCTTAAGTCCGAGAATGGTCCAAGAATAATTAGCCTTCAATTCTGGTTTCATTGGATTTTTCTTCTTGAGTACTACAAAATCGACTACTAAAACTCTCAAATCGGACTAACGGTTCTCCCGTAGCGAAGGAAACTAGTTTAGCCGGCCAACACACCAATGGGCCGGCGAGGGCCGTGCATTGTTTGGCACCAACGGCAAGGAGACCAGCACAAGGAAATGGTGCAACCCGCCCCAGAGGCCACGGGCCGCCATCACAAAGTGAATAACCCCCACGTGGCTAAGTATGGGCGCGGGACATCCCGTTTTAGGAGTCATACATCGTCCCAAGCCCACTATACCAAGACCAGCATGCAGGGTGTGGAAAATCAAACATCCCGCACCAAAGTTTCTGAGTGAGAACCCTTGCTGACCATGGCCCATGCCAACATCAATAGGTGCGGATCAGGACTTCAAGTTTCAGTGCTCTGACCGCGCCCCACAGCAAATGATGTGGCCCACGCCAGTTGTCAGACACGACCCGTGTGAAGCCTCGCGCTCTGCATGAGATGAAGATCTGCAACACGGCCTGAGCCAGTCTTTGCGCCCTGTGCCAAGTACAAGCCACAGGCTGCATCATCCCTGACGCCCCACACCGGGCGGCGGCTAAGCTAGGGTTTACCCCATTTTGGCCAATTTTGGAACTATTTTTAGGCCCAATCTCCTACTACTATAAATAGAACCTTTGTCTATTAGGTTTTCATATCATACTTCATTTTCAAGAGTAGTTTGTAGACTCTCTCCTTAGGAGAAACTTTATCTTTTTGTTCTTTTTATTTTTCTTTGATCCTAAGATGTGGAATTCAAATCTTTATTTGAAATCCATGTCAAGGAAGTAGTTTCCATAGCTTGTGGATAAATTGTAGTGACTTGGTAATCTATATTCTTTTTGAGATTCTCTAGTTCATCCTAATTTTGTGTTCATAATATTATTTTGATTTGCTTTTGAGTTTGAATGGATGAATATTAAACCACATATATAGCACACACTTTGGCCTGTATTCACGCTAGGCGCAAGTATCGATGCCCCCTTGGGAAGAGAAACCTGGTTGTTTGAATGGGTGAAGGAGAAAACATCTGTGTGAGTGTGTGTATGGGAAATTCATGGTCACTTCGATCCACTCACCATTGCACCAGTCTTAGCTGACTTCACAAAGTTGTTCGAGAGGTTCTGGGTAGAGATAGCTCAATAGTAGCAAGCTAGGGTTACAAGAAACCCTAGTATCATAGATAAGGTGCCTACGACCCTTGGGCCTAATTGATAGGACCTTAGGGGAGTAGTGCATTCGTGGTGGAAGCCCGAGACGTAATCGTACGGGGGAGAATTATACCTAAAACAATGGTTGGACCTTGTTGTACTCCCCTAATTGCGACAGCCGTGTCGATGAAGGGTTACGAGAGCACCCGCTGTGATAGGGACAGAGAAGTGTATACCATCGGCCACACCACATGTTATTGACACTCTATTAGGTTTGTTTAGATCTTTATGTGAATGAATCGAGGATAGAAGTATTAGATTTACCAAGTTGCTCAATGATTTCCCCAACTGTTAGTTAATATTGTAGTCGTGTTTTTACTTTCATGTTTTGTAGTTTATAGCTTGAAACCCCCATATTTGCATGTTTTGTTTACTAGCCATTCCTTTCACTCGTACAGATTATCAACCCATACAAGGTTTTGTTTTGAGTTGATACATTAGACCTAGCATCTCTGTGGACAAACCCATGGCTTACAGCTAACTACCCTATATGTAGCGTTGCAGTAGAAACAAGGTTCATGACTATAAATTTTTATGTTTTGACCCTCAGTGCCTCCAACCAGATTAACTTCTAAGCTATAGTTTTTAACAACCCCGAGGGGAGGAAGGTCACCTTTTCAGCCTCCGCTAGGGTTAATTAGCTACAATTAATAACCCCGGGTGAAGGCGGGTCAAATTTTGGGGCCGCTGCTGGGGATGCTTTCCAGCTCAAGTATTGATTAGCACAACTTTTTAGTTGAAGTAGTTAGTAATTTATTTTTTGTTTATTTTATTCATTTGTGGAGTTTGTTTTGTAGCTGGAATCTACCGATGTGGCAGGATACCACTCAGCAGATGAAACTATGTAGTGTGTGTCATTTTGACCACCTAACAGAGTGTTGCCTGTAGTTAAGCAACTACGGGAGAGACATTGCACTTGCGGTTCAGTAAGATCAACATGAGCGAGAGTAGTTCACATACCACTGCTTACCCAAATCGATCTCAGCCCCTAAGTCTCTAGGAAATACTCGAGGCTCTGACTAGTTTTGCAAAAACTAGTGAAACTCTACTAAATCAAGTGTTTTCTTGTATAAAAAATTGTGGGATTCAAATATCTTCTGTGTTAACTGGATAGGTGGAAAGGTGAATAAACTAATAGGTGTAGTGAACCAATTGATGGGAAGGCTTAAGCTCACAGATTAGAAAGCACCTCCACTAATATGCTCAAGAAAATTGGAAAAAAAGAGAGCCACATGTGATGTTTGATCACAATAAGGTTAATCCTATCTCGTTTAACACCGGCGAGGTATTGCATAAAGGTAGAGCATTATTAAAGAAAATGGGTGACCCTGAATATGAATTTGAGCATGAATCGATTGGTCAAAACGTGAAGTGTCAATCCCTTTTGGTTGATATATATGATGTATTGTGCAAGAAAATTTTGATATAAACAAAGGGTTAGCTTTAGTGGATAACTCCTTAAGTGATGTAATTTTTAACACCCTGGAAGCTAACCTAGTGGGGAGTGTGGAAGAGGTTGATCCTCAAGGTGAGAATAGTGTAGAACCCTTACCCAAAAACTTAGATGAGCTAGTTCTATCGGAGACCAAGCCTTCAATAAAGGAACCACTGACAATCAAGCTTAAGCCTTTACATGAACACTTGAAATATGCTTTCCTAGGTGAAAATGAAGCCTTGCCTATGATTATCTCGAATAGGTTAACCATTGACCAAGAAGGTAAATTGCTTGACGTCCCTAAAAAATTCAAAGGAGCAATAGGATGGACTTTGGTCAAAATTAAAGGGACAAGTACTTCAACTTGAATGCACCATATTCTATTAAAGGAGGGTGTAAGAGTTGCACGCCGACCTCAAAGGCGGCTAAACCCGCCTCTAGTAAAAGGTGAAGTCCTTAAACTACTTAAGGATGGAGTAATATATCCTATCTCTGATAGAACTTGGGTAAGTCCAACCCAAGTGGTTCCAACACATAGTGAAGAACAAGGATGGGGACTTAAAGCCCACCCATATTCAAAATGGGGTGTGTGTGTGCATTGATTACCTCCGCCTAAATGCGGTGACTCGTAAAGACCATTTCCCATTACCCTTTATTGACCAAATGCTTGAAAGGGTGGCTTAGCATGCATAATGTTGCTTCCTTGATGGCTATTCTAGATACTTCCAAATAGCAATCGATCTAGTGGACCAGGAGAAGACCACATTCACTTGCCCCTTTTGGTACCTTTGCTTATAGGTGAATACCTTTCGGTCTCTGTAATGCTCCAGGAAATTTTTAGAGGTGCATGGTCAGCGTATTCTAAGAATTTTTCAAGAAATTTGTCGAGGTCTTTATGGATGATTTTACCATCCATGGGGATTCCTTTGATTCATGCCTACATCATTTAGCACAGGTGCTAGACCTATGTATGGACATGAAACTCATGCTAAATTATGAGAAATGCCATTTCATGGTGGAAATGCTATAGTGCTAGGACATGTTGTGTCAACTCAAGGGTTAGAAGTTGATAAAGCCAAAGTAGACGCAATCAAATCCCTACCTTACCCTAACAATGTCAAGGATGTTAGATCATTCTTGGGTCATGCCAATTTTTACCATTGTTTCATTAAAGATTGATCCAAAATATCCTCACCTCTTTGCTAACTGCTATAGAATGATGTCAATTTTGTTCTCACTGATGAGTGCGAAAAGGCTTTTGACACTCTGAAAAACATGCTAGTGACTACCCCAACCATCCAATTTCATGACATGACTCTTCCCTTCGATATCATGTGCGATGCAAGAGATTATGCTATAGGGGGTGTTCTAGGCCAAGGATTGGTAGAGCTCCACACGTCGTATATTGTACGTCAGCAACTCTCAACGATGCTCAACGCAACTAATCTACCACTGAGAAGGAGTTTCTAGTTGTAATCTTTGCCCTAGAAAAGTTTTTCAATACCTCTTAGGAACCAAGGTTATAGTATACACCGACCATGCAGCACTTCATCATCTAATGACAAAAAAAGAAGCTAGGTTGAGGCTCATTAGGTGAATACTTCTTTTAAGTGAGTTTGACCTAGAGGTAAGGGATAAGAAGGGCACTAAAAATGCAGTAGAAGGCCACTTTAGTATACTACCAATCCTCGAGAACCCAAAACCAGACAAGGAAAAAGCAAGGTTGGACCCTATTCAGGAAGAATTCTCAGAGGAGCAATTATTCGGGATAATAACTAGCTAGCTGTGGTATGCTAACATAGTGAACTTTCTCACCTATGGAGAGTTTCCTCCATCTTTTGACAAGTCAAGAAAGGAAAGATTGATGAATGAGGCAAAGGAATATGTCCGGGATGACCCCTACCTGTGGAAGCATTGTTCCGATCAGGAAATTAGAATATGGGTTCCTGATGATGAAATAGGCTGTGTCCTAAATATGTGCCATTTGTTCCAAGTCGGGGGACATTTTGAGTACAAAAGAACCACAAAGAAGGTAACATATTTCAGTCTGTACTTACCCACTATACTGTTAGATGCTAAAATTATTTTGTCATCATGTGATCAATGCCAAAGGATAGGGAACATCTCCTCAAAGAATGAGATGCCCCAAGCTTTTTCGATGCCTGTGGAGGTCTTGATATGTGAGGCATGGATTTCATGGGTCCATTTCCAAGGTCCAATAGGAAGTATTACATATTAGTGCTAGTGGACTACATGTCCAAGTGGGTAGAAGCCAAAGCCACAAAGAAGAATGTTGCGGCAACCATGGTTAGCTTCCTTAAGTCTAATATTTTCTCACAATTTGGTGTACCCCGAATCCTAGTTAGTGATAGAGGAACCCACTTCTACAACAAGGTTATAGATACATTGTTTGAAAAATATGGAGTAACCCATAAGACTTTCACCGCTTACTACCCACAAACCAGTGGCCAAGCAGAAATATCCAATCAAGAAATCAAAGTTATCCTCAAAAAGACAGTGAATACCTCTAGGAAGGATTGGAGCTATCGGTTGGATGATGCCCTATGGGCCTGCCGCACAACCTACAAGACTCCAATTGGCATGTCACCTTTCTGCATCCTCTACAGAAAAACATGCCACTTTTTGGTCAAACTTGAGTTCAAGATACATTGGGCCGTTAAATGCCTTAACTTAGACTTGAGTAAAGCCAGTAAGCATACGAAGTTGCAATTATTAGAACTTGAAGAACTTAGGTGCAACTACTATGATATCGCTTTGATCTATAAGGAGAGAACAAAGGCCGTACAAGATGAGAGTATCGTAAAGAAGGAATTCTTTGTGGGACAAAGAGTTCTCCTTTGCCAATCTAGGCTGCGTTTCTTTCCCGGTAAGTTAAGATCAAAGTGGGAAGATTCATAGGAGTTTACTAAGGTGTATGATCACGGTGCAATAGAGGTTAAGAATGAAAAGGATGATGCAAAGTTGGTGGTTAATGAGCAAAGGTTGAAACCTTACTTCGACTGGGGAACTATGGGAGCTGGGAAGGAGGGTGACCCCCTCCTTGGTGAAAAAACTTTGTGACCATATTGATTTCTAAGTCATGAGGACGAAACTAAATTCACGGTGTTTCTTTGTGTGTTTGCATTTTTGAGTAGAGATTAGATAGATTTCGTATGCTTTGCAATGAGAATTTCTGAGATAAAACTCTTGATCAATTTGTAAATTTGATGCTCATAACTCATGATTGTGTTTGAATGGAATTAAATTTGATGATGACATAGTCTTTTGAAAAATAGGAAAAACAAAGGATTAGGTCCAAATTTTGGCAATCTCAAACCAAGACCTGACATAGTCCTCACTAAGGGCTTAGGTCCAAGGCAGGAACTTGGCGCGAGTGGATACCTCGTGCCATCATGTTTGGTGCGAGATGATGTTTCGTGCCAGGAGGATTGGTGCGAGGCCTTAGTGAGAGGTCGTCGTTGTACCTCTCAAAGTTATAATTTATAAGACATTTATTCTTACTAAATACAATTAAGTAGATAGTGGAAAATCGGGGTCATCCAGGAAGAAGAGGGATTTTCTTAAGCATTTAAACATATAAGGTTTACATTAGGCTAGAAGTAGACACACACACACACACACACACACATATATATATAAGTAAGTAAATGGGGGGGGGGGTTGGTTGGTTTTAGTCCTAAGTTATGAATTTTAAAAGACAAACTAACTAGCAAAGTTAAGTAACTATGCTAATCATCAAACAAACTAAGAAAAGGGGGTAAGAACTAAAGTCTTGGGGGCAATTTATATCCACTTCCAAACCTCATGTAGATCATTGAACCATTCACTCATTCAATAACATTTGTTACCTATGGGGAATGTTATCACTTCCTATTCGAAGATCAACATTCATTCCTTCTTAATAGTAATTTGCAAAGACAAACAATGACCATTTGCAAAAATCGTTGACAATCACTCTAAGCAAACCACACCATAGAGGTATTTCATCAAAGGTATTTCACATGAAGGACCATAGATTTGACAACAACAAGCCTTTTACAGAAGACATAGCCATTTAACCAAACATAGCATTCATTAGGCTAAACCTAAAACAAACAACATTCAAGATTCAACCTTGCATTTCATCTATAGGATAAATATGAGAACAATCCACATTAACATACATACCTATCTAGCAAGAATCACAACACATTATGCACGAGAAGTTCTAACTCTATGTTCTTGGATTTTCATGCCAAAGAGAAGGAATTTGTCACTTTCCTAACACCCTAACACTTTAATCATACAAACACTTCCTATTCTCAAACACCCCATGGTATAAATGAAGTAAAAAATAGCATTAAGAACACAAGAATGCTAAATAACAAAAGCTTCAAGAATGAGTGAACCAATCTATTCATTGCTTTAACTACTTGTTGTGAAGATAAATCTTCTATCCTTCTTAGATAGTAGTTTGCAAGAGTGAAATCGACATCTCTTGTCAAATCTCACCAGTGACTCCCTTAGTCAAAACACGACTAAACGTATCCCATTGATGGCATTGAGCACGAAGAATCAACAAGCTTGTCAACACTCATAAACACTACACTGTGTCTAAGAATTTAACCAATTCATACATTTACACAAGATTAGTTAAGAATGATTGCCATTCATAGACTTATCTCATTTGCTACCTAAAACAAACATGACAACGAGTTCAACATCATCACATTCATCTAGAAATTATGAACACATCAACATCATTTAGAAGCTCTAACTCATGCTCTTGGATTCCACATTAAAAGAGGGGAATATTAGCTACTTTCTCCCAACCCTAACAAGAAATCATACAAGCAGCAGGCATCGCCCTGGCAAAAATGGCATTGCCCGGGCAGAAATGGCCTCGCCTTCAGCCCAATATTCAGATCCATCCGATCGGGCGAGCTATAATTCAAGGCATCTTGTTTTGCTTCCCACGGGTGAACCGTTGAACCGTTTTGGGAGTTCTTGTAGTAAATTTTATAGTGCTCGAGAAGAAAAATCCAATGAAGCCACCCTTGTAGGCTGATTCTTCTCGAGTAATTTTAACAACTTTGTCCAAACTTCCGCGTGACAATTGATCTACTTCTTTGCCTTCCTTCTTCGACCCTTCTATCTTCAACCACATTTTGGCATGTAGCCTTCACTAAACCACTCCAAAGGGCTCACAAGACATCTACAAATGAAGCTTACAAAATGGAATCTAGATGCTCGTAAGGACCAAAATGCATTAGACTAAACATTGGTTACAAAATGAAGGATTTAGATATAAAAATCGAAAATGGTCATCTAAATCCCTCATCTAAAATAGTTATCTAAATCTTACAAAAAAAATATGACAAAAGAGATGTTAAATGCTTTCGAAAATACATGCATTTTATAGTGCTCGAGAAGACGAATCCAATGAAGACACCCTTGTAGGCTGATTCTTCTCAGATGATTTTAAGAATTTTTTCCAAACTTCAGTGTGACAATTCATCTGCTTCTTTGCCTTCCTTCTTCGACCCTTCTATCTTCTACCACATTTTGGCATATAGCCTTCACTAAACCACTCCAAAGGGCTCACGAGAAATCTACAAATGAAGCTCACAAAATGGAATCTATTTGCTCGTAAGGACCAAAAATCCATTTGACTAAACATAGGTTACAAAATGAAGGATGCAGATAAAAAAAACTGAAAATGGTCATCTAAACCCCTTACCATGTAAACCTACCTAAATCTGGCAATCTTACAACAAAAATACGACAAAAGAGATGTTAAATACTTTGGAAAGTACATGTATTTGACGTCTCATCACTTAGTCTATGAAAAACATCTTCTGCGCCGATTTCCAATTTCTATTGCCAAATTGTTCCAAAAATGCAATTTTTTGAAAATTCTGTATTTCTAACTCAAAAATGCATTTTTGGTTCAAAATATTTTGAAATTCCCCATTCCCTTAGGGTTTTTTTTATGTAAATAGTACTTCCTACATTCCTAGGACTTAATAAATTTGTATTGTGGTCCCCTAATATGCAATTTTGAAAATTTCATTCTTATCCTAACTGTACCTCTCTCATTTGTCACCTAGGCTGAAATTTCTAATCGCATAGTACATTTCTTCACCTAATTCTATCATTTGACACATTCTTCCATCTCAAGAAACACTCACACTCACATATTTTTGGTGAAACTCAAAACAATTGAAGCTTTCTTCCAAAAATTAGCAGTTTTTGCTTCTTCTTGCGTGGGTCTTACAAATCCTAGCTTCAAATTCCAGGTTACCCATTGAACTGTTGATTTATATGCTTTATTGACATTGCGGTGGTGTTATGAAAAATATGATTTTTGAATGAGTGTGTTTTTGAGAAGTGTGTTTGGGTTTGTATGCATGATCTCGTGTTGAATAAAGTGTTAGGTGGATTGGTGTGCTATTATGCTTAAAATATGTGATCTTCATGTGTTGGGTGATTTGGGAGAAATTGAATATTCATTTCACAATCCCATTAATGGGATGGCAACAATCTACATGGAATTATTGAATTTCCCAAATTCCATCTTCTTCCTACAGTGAACTTGAAAATTCTGAGTTCGAGACTCGTGATTTTGTTTGGAATGGAATTACGCTTGCGTTTTATGTTCTTGAATGCAGGGTTTTCAAGATAGCTATGGGCGGCATGGTTGGTCTGTTGGAAGAAGGTCATCCGGTCACTCAAAGGGCTTTAGCTAACTTAGGAAGATCGGACACAAGGTACAACACAGAGAAGTTAGCGAAAGCATCCATGGTGGGACCTACGACATTGAAGGGTAATTATGTATGAAATTATGGCGGAGTGAGCATTTCTAGTTTCATGGTACTTCCAAAGACGAAGTGCACCGCCATCGACTATGACACATGTTTGGATGACCTATGTTTTTTCCGGACCGGATATTTGAGAGAGAGTTCTATAGAGTCTTAGCCAACCCGAAGATAGATGTTGAGGAGGCTGAGGGTAAGTCCACTCCGAAAGCACCTCCTAGTTGTTCTCACATATCCACGGACATTATGGACCAATTGCAAGCTCTTGAGGAAAAATTTTCAAAATCTACCCAAGTTTTTCAAGAGGTGGTCCAAGCCATAGAAGGAGTACGCTCACAATTGGATGATCTTAATTCGAGGATAGATAGCATTGAGGCCTGATGAGACATCAAATGCATGTATTTTTCAAAGTATTTAACATCAATTTTGTCATATTTTTGTTGTAGGATTGCTAGATTTACATACGTTTACACGATAAGGGGATGACCATTTTTGGTTTTTATATCTAAATCCTTCATTTCGTAACATCTAATGTATTTTTGGTCATTACGAGCATCTAGATTCCATTTAGTGAGCTTCATTTGTAGATGTCTTGTGAGCCCTTTGGAGTGGTTTAGTGAAGGCCACGTGCCAAAACATGGTAGAAGATAGAAGGGTCGAAGAAGGAAGGCAAAGAAGTAGATGAATTGTCACCCGAAAGTTTAGACAAAGTTCTTAAAATTATCCGAGAAGAATCAGCCTATAAGGGTGGCATCATTGGATTTGTCTTCTCGAGCACTATAAAATTGACTAAAAGAACTCTCAAAATGGATCAACAATTAACCCGTGGGAAGAAAAACAAGAAGCCGCAAATTGTAGCTCGCCCGGGCGGAAATGGCATCGCCCGGTGGATGGATCTGAATTTTAGGCTGAGACCTCCGCCGCCCGTGCAAGGCCATTTCCGCCCGGGCGACGCCTACTGCATTTTGACCTTCCTTTTGACCAACTTGGGCTATAAATAGCCCCTTTTATTCCCCATTTTCCCAAGCCCGACTTGGGGGCTCCAAAACCCTAGTTTTCACCATTTTCATCCATTTATTATTCTTTCTTTGTAGATCTTTGTTCTACGTTGTGGGTTTTGATTATCTAGCTTGGTTTTGTACTTGGGAGCAATTGATAGAAGCTTCCGCACCTATGTAGTAAGAACCTTTATTTCACTCTTTCTTGAAGCATTTGTTATGTGTTTAAATGTGTAGTTTTACTTCATTTATGCTATGGTTTGTTTGAGTAAATAAAGTGTTTGTACGATTGAAGTGTTAGGGTGTTAAGAAAGTTGCAAATTTCTTAGCTCTTTGACATGAGAATCCAAAAACATAGAATTATAATTTCTTGTGCATAATGTGTTGTGATTCTTGCTAAATAAATATGTTAATGTGGATTGTTCTCATGTTTACCCTATAGATGTAATACAAGGTTGAATCTTGAATGTGGTTTGTTCTAAGTTTAGCTTAATGAATGCTATGTTTTGTTAAATGGCTATGTCTTTGGTAGAAGCCTTTTTGTTATCAAATCTATGGTCCTTCGAGTATAGTGACGATGATGAAATACCTTTATGGTGTGGTTTGCCCAGAGTGATTATCAATGAGGTTTGCAAATGGTCGTTGTTTGTCTTTTAAAATTAGTATTAAGAAGGAATGAATGTTAATCTTCGAATGGTAAGTTTTAGCATTCCCCATAGGTAACGAATGTGATAGAATGAGTGAATCATTCAATGATCTACATTAGGTTCGGAAGTGGATATTAATTTCCCCAAGGATTTGTCTTTTGTAGTTTTTACCCCCTTAGTTTGTTTGATGATTAACATAGTTATTTCACTTTACTAGTTACCTTGTCTTTTAATTTCATAACTTAGGACCACAACCAACCAACCCCCCCCCTTTTTACTTGCTTATATATATATATATATCTACTTCTAGACTAATATAAACCTTATATGTTGAAATGCTTAAGAAAATTCCTCTTCTTCGTAAACGACCCCGATTTGCCACTATCTACTTAATTGTATTTAGTAAGCATAAAGGGATTATAAATTATAACTTTGAGAGGTACGGCGATGACCTCCCAAATTTTGGCGCCGCTGCCGATGAAGATGCATTTATTTTTAAGTGTTTTGGCATATTTGGTTGCATATTAGCTAGTTATTTTTGTTTTCCACTTCTCAGTGGTTGTTTTTGTTTGGAGTAAGAATTTCTTGAGTTCTTGGTGAATTTTATCAAGAATACGTGCAATATGATTCTGGACTTTTGGATAAAAAACAAAAACAAATGGAACATCTCACCTTGAGGGAACTCATGATGAGAACAAAGGCTCAACAAGCAAGGTTTTGTAAGATCTGTCATTCCGACCACCCTACAGAGTCTTGCTCTTTGTTGAGATAGGAGAACTATGATGGTGAAAGAACCTTTGGTTTTCAAAACCAAGGATATTATAAATAGTGCTACCAAGAGGTAGGAGATGTTACTTTTCAAGGGCAAGAAGCTCAAGAATGGTATCCATACCACAATTCTTACAATCCGAAGTGGAGTGGTAATCCATATTGGTGGTATGAGAATGAGCCGGAAAACCAACAATATGAACAAAATAGTTGCCATTCACCATCTTATGCCATACCCCAAAACCAAGCCCGACAAGGAAGTTCAAGTTTGACACGTGGGGAAGTCATGAATGCAATAGTAAACTTGAACAACTTGACTAGTGATGAACCAGACACTCGGCTCTCCTCTAGTGTTCAGGCTATTGAGGGGCATGCGAGGAGTATATTGGAAGCGTTGGCCCGAATGGAAGCTCATGATTCTAAAAATAAACCGTCCCAAGTCGAACTTGAGGATTCGGTGAGTCAGGTCACCATGGGAAATGAGTTTGAGTTTGAAGGTGATGAGGGGTAGGTTGTCGAGGATGAAAAAATGGAGGAAGATATGATTTTTCTACATTCATTAGCATCAACACCCCTTCCCCCACCTAGTGAACCAACTCCACCATTTGTTGAAGTTTTGAGGGAGATAAGAGAGGAGCCAAAAGACAATCCCAAGCCTCCTAACCACCCAACTCCCTTCAAACAATCTCCACATCCACAAGACTTTCCTCTTGAATGTTTTATACCCCCACCTCTCTACTTTTGGATGCTCATGGTGAAGGGGTTCAAACCTTCACCATATGGATAACATTAGGGTCGTGCCGACGACCTTAAAAATATGGAGCTTCTCTGGAGGCAACCTGAGCTTTTAAGTTAGGTTAGTGTTTTTATTTTCTTGAAAAAAAATCCTCAATCATGGCCTCAAACCCTTACCCAAAACCACAAGAATACCACCACAACCCACCACCAAAAAACACTACCAAAACCACCATCTGGGAGTACTACTAGTTGTTGTCTTTTGTGAGTGTTGATCGGGATTTGTATAGTTGTGGTTTCATAGTGGATGGATCAAAGTTGCATGTTGGACATAGTTCGATTACATGGAGGAGAGACATTCATTGAGAAGTGAGCATTGCCATCACCGAGAAGGACCTTCAATGTCCTAGTTGTGGGGAGGTAAAGAGAAATATATGTCATTGTATTGTATTGTAGAGTGCATATGCTCCACTTTGATTTGTTTTGTTTGAAAAAAAATGATAAATGATAAAACATTCCCGCTAAGTTGAAAACCTGAGAGGGCAACTTAAGCAAAAGTGGGAGGCCCGGAATATCGAAAACCTGAAAGGGCGACCTATGCAAAAATGAGAGGCCAAATGGTGTGGAAAAAGGTGAGGGTGCGCATTGAAAAAGAAAATTGTGTGAAGCTAGGATGAAAACCCAAGAGGGATCCTAGGCAAACTGAGAGAAAATAAGATAAATTGAATTTTTTTTTGCTTCTCTTGATTTGTCTATTGGTGGCTTTTTTGGTAGAGTAAGTTAACTTGGCATTATATGTATACCTCACTTTTGTTATGGTTTGTTGGTTGTTTAGATTATCTTAGGCTTTGGGATGTGAGAGTGTGAGAGATTCTTATGTCTTGGGGGTTAGGGTAGTCTAGGAATATAATGTTGGATGTTTTGGGAAAATTTTTACATGCCAGTTTACGCTTTGATCTTTGCTTATTCTTATTTACTCAAGGACAAGTGAGGTTTAAGTGTGAGGAGATTTGATGAGACGTTAAATGCATGTATTTTCCAAAGCATTTAACATCACTTTTTTCATATTTTTGTTGTAAGATTGCTAGATTTACATAGGATTACACGATAAGGGGTTTAGATGACCTTTTTCGGTTTTTATATCTAAATCCTCCATTTCGTAACCTATGTTTAGTCTAATGGATTTTTGGTCCTTACGAGCATCTAGATTCCATTTTGTGAACTTCATTTGAAGATTTCTTGTGAGCCATTTGGAGTGGTTTAGTGAAGGTCACGTGCCAAAATGTGGTAGAAGATAGAAGGGTCAAAGAAGGAAGGCAAAGAAGTGGATGAATTGTCACCTGGAAGTTTAGACAAAGTTCTTAAAATTATCTGAGAAGAATCAGCCTACAAGGTTGGCATCATTGGATTTTTCTTCTCAAGCACTATAAAAATCGACTACAAGGACTCCCAGAATGGATCAATGGTTCACCCGTGGGAAACAAAACACGAAGCCACAAATTGTAGCTCGCCCGGGCGTAAATGGCGTCGCCCTGGCGGATGGATCTGAATTTTGGGTTGAGACCTCCGCCGCCCGGTCAATGCCATTTCCGCCCACACAATGCCTACTGCATTTTGACCTTCTTTTTACCAACTTGGGCTATAAATAGCCCCTTTTATTCCCCATTTGCCCAAGCCCGACTTGGGGGCTCTAAAGCCCTAGTTTTCACCATTTTCTTCCATTTCTTATTCTTTCTTTGTAGATCTTTCTTCTACGTTGTGGGTTTTGATTATCTAGCTTAGTTTTGTACTTGTGAGAAATTGATTGAATTTTCCACACCTATGTAGTAAGAACCTCTATTTCACTCTTTCTTGAAGCATTTGTTATTTAGCATTCATGTGTTTAAATATTATGTTTTACTTCATTTCTGCTATGGGTTGTTTGAGTATATGAAGTGTTTGTATGATTGAAGTGTTAGGGTGTTAGGAAAGCTGCAAATTTCTTAGCTCTTTGACATGAGAATCCAAGAACATGGAATTAGAATTTCTTGTGCATATGTGTTGTGATTCTTGCTAGATAAATATGTTAATGTGGATTGTTCTCATGTTTATCCTATAGATGCAATGCAAGGTTGAATCTTGAATGTGGTTTGTTCTAAGTTTAGCCTAATGAATGCTATGTTTTGTTAAATTGCTATGTCTTTGGTAGAAGACTTGTTGTTATCAAATCTATGGTCCTTTGAGTATAATTCCATTGATGAAATATCTTTATGGTGTGGTTTACCTAGAGTGATTATCAATGAGGTTTGTGAATGGTCATTGTTTGTCTTTCCAAATTACTATTAAGAAGGAATGAATGTTGATCTTAGAATGGGAAGTTTTAGCATTCCCCATAGGTAACGAATGTGATAAAATGAGTGAATGGTTCAATGATCTATATTAGGTTTGGAAGTGGATATTAATTGCCCCCAAGGATTTGTCTTTTGTAGTTTTTACCCCCTTTTCTTAGTTTGTTTGATGATTAGCATAGTTATTTAACTTTTCTAGTTATCTTGTCTTTTAATTTCATAACTTAGGACCACAACCAACCAAAACCCCCCCTTTTTACTTGCTTTTATATATCTACATATATCTACTTCTAGCCTAATATAAACCTTATATGTTTAAACCTTAAAAAATCCCTCTTCTTCGTGGATAACCCCGATTTGCCACTATTTACTTAATTGTATTTATTAAGCATAAAGGGCTTATAAATTATGACTTTGAGAGGTACGACGACGACCTCCCAAGGCCACACTTCAAGCAATAAGATACATCGAGAGAAGTTTCATGAGTCACGAGGATGAAGGCCCTTCGGGGCTACGAGAGTGAGTATCACTATTTCTCCCTACCACACTTATGTTTTGGCTTTATTTTTGTGCATTGGAGACTATGCATTGGCTAAGTGTGGGGAGGGAGTAGTCAGCACATAGGGAGTCTTCATTCTTAGATTTCTTTGTTGCATTTAATGATTTGCATTGGTAGTAGTTTTTCTTGAGTGTTGATAATTTTTGTTTGTGTTTGTTGAGGGATGCTTTTGGATGAATATTTTGTGGCATAACATGCTATGCTAGAATTTTTAGTTTTCATAGGGTAGGTTGTTTTAGGAAATTGGTGGTGCATTTTTTTGTTCGATTAAACTTTGTAGTATGAAGGGCAATTTTGGGGCAATTTGGTACTACACAAAAAAATTTGAAAACTTTAAAAAATTAAAAACCTGGAAAAGTAAAAAATCCGAAAGGGAAACTTGGGTAACATTAGAAAAATCCCGGATAGGTCGAAAGACCTAGGTAAAAATGAGAGGCTATGCCCGGCTAGGCTTACGAGCCTACATAAAAATGAGAGGCCGTGTGGAAAAAGGTGAGAAGTGAGTACCCTTTGTGTGTTAAAGCTAGGATGAAAACCCAAAAAGGGCTCCTAGGAAAAATGAGAGAAATTGAGAGAAAACAAAAAAAAGGTTGACGATACAATTGACTCCTTGGTTGTAACTAGGTTGAGAATCACGAATTATCCCTAGGTTACAACCAAGTCGATGGCTCTTGGATTTCCTTGGCGGATTATTTTTGGAGACGACTCTTGGATTGCTTTGGGATCATTTTGGGAAAAGTAAGCTAGCTTGACACTTATCTTTTTGGCTTACCTTTTGGGTGGTTAGATTGCTTATGTTCTTCGGGGAGTGTGAGAGTTGTGAGATTCTTACTCTTTTTGGAAAAAATAGGGCAATCTAGGATTAAGTGGGATGCCTTGGTTAACTTATGTTTGCATGCTACATTTTGCTTGATTCTTTGTCTTCTCTTTATTTACTTGAGGACGAGCAAATAGTTAAGTGTGGGGAGTCTAATGTGCTTCATTTTGCATGCATTACCCTTTGCATCCAGCATAGTTTTTAGCTTGTTTTATTTGGTGGATTGTTAGTATTAGTTGAGTTTATGTGGCAAGGGATTTAGACGGCCATGTTTGGTTTTCTTGTCAAAATCCCGTGTTTTTTAGACTTATTTAGTACTAATGGACATTTTGTATCCACAGGCTTCTAGGTCTTCCTTGTGATCATCTTTAGTAGGTCGTCTGTGTGTACTTTTTGGTTACATTCTATGTGAAGGCCGTTCGTAAGGGTGGTAGAAGATATTGAAGGCCGTTTGTAAGGATGATAGAAGAGATCGAAAACCATTCACCTCTAGAATAGTAGTAGATGAAGGCCACAAACATCAATGCGTGGTAGAAGGAGATTGGAGTCAAAGATAGGCGGCATCAAAGATCAAAGTGGCCAACAAAGGAATGGGGAACCGTGGTCCGATGAGTTGTGCCAAAGTCCGGGAACGATCTGAGAAGAATTAGCCATCAAGGCTAATACTATTGGATTCATCTTCTCGAGCACTACAAAATGGACAACTAGAACTCAAAACTCATACTAACGGTTCTCCCGTAGCAAAGGAAACTAGTTCAGCTGGCCAAGGTATCACCACTAGTGGAGGAGGCCCTATTAAAGACACCAATGGAAGGTGATTCCACCTTAATCTTGTAAAACCGCCTTCCTTGGGCACTTCCGAGCTCGAAACTTTTTTCAGATGGCCTCTCTAAAATATTAAAGGTGGTTTCATGTCTAACAAAGGCGGTTTGATTAGAATTGCCTTTGAGTGATGAAGATGGAAGGCGGTTGTGTCGTGTTGACTTTAAATTCTCCTGTTACGCACTCGGAACACAGATCCAAATAAATTTTTGCAATCAAAAAATAGATCAGATTTACGTTCCTGACTTGAAACTTGAATGCATGTTGTGTAACTGAAAAAATGATTTATGATCTGATCTCATAACATCAGTCGTTAACATGTTCCGGATATGGAACATCGTCTGATCTTAAATGCTCTGTAATTTTTCTGGTACGGTCGAGTTCCAAACTTGAAACAACTTAAATATAGAAATAAATTCGGACAGCAGAGTTCATTTTTCATTTGGAGAAATAAGCTTAAAATTTTAGGGCACTCTTTGAATGCAAAAGGCTAAGGTAATTGTACATATACAAATATTCTTACCCCATCGAACTATTATATTATTGTTAAAGTATGTTTCGTGATGCTTTGGAGAATAGGATTTTGATTTGATATGTTGCTCATTTATTTTTGTTGCCGATGTGATTGAATTTGTCTTGATGTTATTTTCATGCAGTTAATGGATAAAATCGGAGTAATCGAGAGCAACATTAGAACATCACCCGATTATATTCATTTTAGTAGATTCATTTATTGGGGTGGCTTTTGATCATGCGGCTAAAAATGGGTTGGTGTGTGCATGTTTCCCCTGCAAGGATTGCAAGAACGATGCATATTTAGGGAGGAAGAAGTTGGGTGAATACCTTACTTTTTTAGGTTTCAAAACAAGTTACACTTGTTGGATATGGCACAGTGAGGTACCGACGGATGGTGGTGGAAATGGTGGAATGAAAAAGGGGATTGAATTAGATTGTAATGATCGATTTGATGAGATGGTGGAGGATGTTTCCAGAGAATTCCATGGTAAACCGAAGATCCTAGAGTCATTGCTTAATGACAATAATTGTCCATTGTACGTGGGGTTAAAACATTTGGTTTTGAGCGCGACGTTGAAAATCATGAATTTGAAGGCCAAATTTGGTTAGACTGAAAAAGGGATGACAGAAACTCTAGAATTGGTTCAAGAATTTCTTTCCGAAGGAAATCAAATGCCTAAGAAATCCTATGCTGTGAAAAGAGCTCTTTGTCCTATAGGTTTAGAATTAGAAAAAATACATGCATGTCTGAATGATTACATGTTGTTTAGGGGAAAGGAGGATGAGAAACATGAAACATGCTGGGTATACGGTGAATCTCGGTACAATTAAAGCGTGGTGAAATAGAAGTGTGTGTGGAGGTGGGAACCGTTTCGAAGAAAAGGACACCCGCTAAGGTCTTATGGCTTCTTCTGATAATTCCACACCTTCAGAAGTTGTTTGCTTCCAAAAAAGATGCAAAATTACTATAATGGCATGCAGAAAGAGATCGTCTGGCGGATGATGTGATAAGGCATACATCCGATGGTGAGCAATGGAAAAACCTTGATTCCATACACCCGAAGTTTGGATCGGATTCCCGGAATTTAAGATTAGAATTTTCAACCGATGGAATGAATCCATTTGGAAACATGAGCAGTGCATATAGTTCTTGGCATGTAATGTTGGTGATACACGATTTACCGTCGTGGCTGATAATGAAAATAATTTCTCTTTTCCATGATGATTTATGGGCCCAGGCACCCCGGGTAATGACATTGACGTATTTCTCGTACCCTAGTGGAAGATTTTTTTACATTGTTCAATGATGGAGTTTGCACATACGATGTTGTGGTGGGTGATATTTTCACTATGAAGGCCCTCCTGTTTTGCACCATAATTGATTTTCTGGATTATGGAAATTCGTCAGGCTATTCTGGGAAAGGACACTATGCATGTCTAATTTGTGAGAAAGAAACCTCCTTCTTCCAACTTCAGCATGGTTCTAAAACTGTTTACTAGGAACATCGACGATTTCTCCCCGGGGAGCATCCACGGTGTTTTGTAAAGAAGTGGTTCAACGGCAAGACAGAGTTGCAAGGTGCGCCTGTGGCACTCATAAGCAATGAGGTATTTGAAAAAGTTAAAGGATTGCCTAACAGTTTTAGTAAGAGGAAGCGGAAGTTGGCAATTGAAGGTAGTTGGAAGAAATGCGCAATCTTCTTTTAACTCCCTTATTGGCATGATATGGATGTTAGACATTATCTTGATGTAATGCACATAGAAAAAATATTTGTGATTCTTTATTGGCATACTTTAAAATACTCCCGGTAAAACCAAATATGAATTGAAGTCTCGACTTGATTTGGTTGAGATGGGTATTAGGGAAAATCTTGGACCCATTACTGCTAGAGATACTTGTTATCTTCCTCCCTCTAGTTATTCAATGTCTCAGAAGGAGAAGAAGTCGTATTGTGAGATGCTAAGTAGTGTGAAAGTTCTTGGAGCTTATCCTTCGAATATCAGCGCATGTGTATCGATAACAGAGTTGAAGTTGGGTGGATTGAAATCCCACGACTGTCACAATCTGATGGAAGAGTTTAATGCCATTGTGATTCAGGCGTTGATGTCATCCCATGTACAATGTTGTATTACTAAGTTATGTTTGTTCTTCAAATCTATATGCTCAAAAACCATTAGTGTTGCAAAGCTTGATCGGTTGCAAACCATGATTGTAGAAGTATTGTGCCGAATGGAGATGTACTTCCCACCTCCGTTCTTTGACATTATGATTCATTTAATACTCACTTGGTTAGGGAGATTAAGCTTTGTGGTCCTGTATTTCTTAGATGGATGTATCCATTTGAGCGGAATAGATGGAAGACTCTTGATTACCTTCTTCGATGTACCATCCGCCATCATATGTGACAGAATAGCCGACCCGTCATTAATTTTACCACCCTCCATTATTTAGTAGAATACCATAAGTATGGCATATGTAGGTTTAGTGAGGTGGCCATATTTGGTAATTATTGACCTAGCTATGAAGTCCAAAACAATTTGAACGTCGGGTACTAAGTGTTCCAAACTAAAAGACTTTGGTTGTCTAATATCATGTGCATTACATAAAAAATACCTCATGCTACATTCTATTTGGTCTATTCTAGGATACTCATCATTCAAAGGCCACCCCCGTATGGTAAACATCAAGTAATGGACCATTCTCTCGTTGTGGATAACAATCCTCAGGACCCTTATGTGGACAATCAATTAGCATGTTTATAATACACGGGCTAAGTTCCACATTGAAACCATGACCTTGGTCCAATACGCACCACCCCCCTCAATCTCATGAAAACTACTATAAAATTGGAAAACTTCCTCAAAATAAGATGGTTCATTCATCGTCAATAATTTTAGAACACGTTGCCTTTCCAATTTTTGTAAGGGGTTGGCTAACCCTATGTTATGGTGAAGGTTAAGGTCTATCACATAAGAATCCATCAATTTTCCACTACTTCTTAAGGCATTGTATCTATTTTCCGATTGAAGAGATATGAACCTTCTCGAATCATAGTCAAGATTGTTGCCCCATCAACGTCCACGCCCGCCTCGTGTTGATTTCAACCTCCTTCCGCGAATTGGAGCACCCAATTTTGGATTCGAAAATCTTCTTCTTCTGGTTCCACCTCTAGAAATGTGTTGGGGTTTATAACTTGGTAATTTGATGATTTTTGTTTGCATTTTTTTTATATAGGTGAGTGTTCCGGACTCGGAACACTATCTTTCCTTTAATAAAATTTTCAGATTTTGGAACACCAGTTACGAGCTCGTAACATTATCTGTCAATTAAAATAAAATGAGTTTAACCAAGAGTCAATTTAATAGATTGGGATTAGATAATAGTAACGATTTTGGAACACATGTTTTGAGTCTGGAACCCTGTCTGTAAGAGGTCGGATCTCCAGTTCCGAGCTCGGAAAGACTTTTGTGACAAATTAAGTACAATTAGGAATCAATATGTCCAAATAACAGTTCCGGATCAGACAACTGAAAAGATATCGGAACCCTAGTTCTGAACTCGGAACTTAATCTGTTATAAAAAATGGGAAAATGTAAACAAGAGTAAAAAAAATTATAGTGTTGGATCAGAAATAACAAAATATTTTGGAAATCCAGTTCTGAACTCGGAATAGAGTCTGTGAGTTTACAAAATCAAATCAGGTTCCAAACATAGAACTCCAGTGTAGGATCAGAATGAAGAGCAAATTTGGGAACGTCGGTTCCGAGTCTAGAACTAGCTTATTAAAACTTTTTGACATAGTTTTGAGATCTGAACTGTGTCTTTGCACTTAATTTTCAAACCCAAGAGAAAGTTCTGGACTCGGAACTTTGTCGAACAGTTTGGTAAAATAAGTTAGGTAACAATTACATATTGTTTCCATCCAAACAAGCAAAGAAATTCAACAAGGTCGTTGCGAAATATGAAAACCATAATCAAGATCACCATAAAAAAATTGAAAAATTAGAAACATAGTACAAAAAATTTAAGTTTAACAATGTTACATTTCAATCTACTCATCGTCTTCTGCATCCTCATAGTCCATCCCACGAATTAGCGTGCTTGAATGCTCATCAATAGCTCCACCATTCTCTCAGAATCCTCCACACCATCACTACTAGAGTATTCCAGTTTGAAATTTTGTATGGACTCATCATCGCTAAGTTTGATGGTGAGACCTTTGGAATCAACAAACTCTGGGAGACGTGTTTCCACTGTTGCGACTTCATTTTTTGCTGAGCTAACAACCTCCTTTAAGCAAGCCAAAGTATTCCCGACCCATTTGAACTGGGCATAAGGGGGTGAGTTTACTAACGACAGGCCAACTCTGTTGGTGAAATATCTCTATTGGGCCCTCACTCCCATCGTCCGGAACAAGTTTACTAGGGTTAGTGTACTCGCAACCCTGGGCATCATTAATCCTGAATTTCATAATAGGAATTGTTACGCCATTAACCATAGTAAGATCTCTGTCGTTCCCACTCTTCCCTAAATTAGTTTAAAATTGCAATACCTCGTAATGGATGGGTTCTTCCAAATTCACTAATTTATCAAAATCGGATGGCTTCAAATAATTAATCAAATAGCCTATCCCTAGGTCTTCAATGTCTGCACTAGAAACAACCCTAGGATTGCTGCATTTCCTAATTTGGAACTGAACACACCTAGAATCCACATGAGTGTTGAAGAATAGAGATGATTGCCCCAAATCTTCCGTTGGATTATGACTCTGTGTATTATCGTCCCCATATCCACCGCTGAATCGTCCACCTCTATACCTACGCATGGTTGAATTCAGTTTTTTGGTTGATTTGAGTTCTATGGTTTTTGAATTGGGGAATTTTGGTTGAAAGAGCTCGATTGAAATGATTTGCCCATTGAACTATTTTTATATAGTCAGACCAGTTCCGAGAGAGGAATTTGATCTTTCCCTGTTACTGAAGAAATGATTAACTTCTGAGTGTGTAACTTTGTTTCTAGTTTGGAGCTGATTGTTGGGCACTTCTAAATAGCATTAAAGGTGGTTTTCAAATGGCCATTTAATACCCATTCAGAAAACCGCAAATTCCCACCAAATTTCCCCTCCAAAACCCTCCTCCCTCCTCCCATCTGTCATCACTTAAAAAATTCTTCCACGAGTCTTCATCTTTGCTCCTAACTACATGAAACACTAGTAAATGTAACCTAATCACATTCATTGTCCATTGGTTATGGATTTACAAAATACAAAGGCAATCCAAGGGTTAGGGTATCCAAGTTCATGAGTGTTCATGGCTATAATTTTACATCCAACTTTGAATTGTTTGGATTTAAAGGTAAACATTTCACCATTTTCTTTCTTCTACTACATGAATACTAGCGAGGGTTATTATACCTTGAAATGTCCACCAATTTTTTTGTAAGTTTTGTTATATGTTTTAAGCCCAAAGTTAGTTTTTATTTTGTTCTAAAAGAAATCCTAGTTTTTTATTGTGATGTATGTTGTTTGGTAGTTTAATGTCACAGAAGAGGCTTTGTGATGAAAATATGGGTCCAAGAGGTGGACATTCACAAAACCTAGGCAATGATGATGATGGGAAGGAGGGGTCGATTGCAGGGTGTTATGCCAGAACACATTGTAGAACATTAGAAAGGAGAATGGCTAGAAAAGAATTGAATTTGTTGATTTTAATCAAATTGGGAGTCTGTGTATCTGAAGAACGAGCTAAATGGTCTACTTGGGTAAGGAAGGTTGGTAGAACTAGGGTAGACATCAAGTACAATAGTTGGCTCAAGGTTCGAAAAGAATATAAAGATGTCCTATGGACGGAGTGCAAGGTAACTATAGTAATTGAAATTATTCAAATACAAGCGTAAATATATAATGTCCTACTTTAATCTTTAATTATTAATTGTTATTTCAATCCACGTAGAGACCATTTGAGTTTGATATCCCGGACAGTGTTGATTTAAAAAATAGGGCAACGACCATGATGGCGAGGAGTTGGAGGGAGCACAAATATACCTTATCGTGAGATTACATTTTCTCTACTAGGAAAGGAGATCGTTCATGGTTGATTTGTACACATATTATACCTGAAAGTTGGGAGATCCACAAGAGGCGAGCTTTGGAGAAAGATGAAAATGTCAGTTTCACAACCTTTACTGCTTTTTTATTTCAATAAAATATATTTCATTTTTTTAATTATAAAAAAGCATTACCTACATATGTAGGATACGAGGAGTGTAAAACGACATTTTGAAAAGGAAAACAAAACACCTCATCGTAAGAGTCGCGGTGGATATGGTTTGGCGGCCCTGCAGTTAATTAAGGAACATTTTGAAAGGGATGTCCAAATAGAAATTGGCAGGGGAAAGACCGAGAAGGAGGCAAGATCATCGGTGAGCCCCTTAGGTGATGAAGAGATTGACCAGTGTGATCTATTCCTGATCAGCCGTCAAAACAGTAAAGGTGAATTCAAAAATAGTCCCAAGTGTGAAATTGTCGAAGGAGTGGTAAGCACCGTTAATCTTTGGTTCACAGAATAATAGATGTTAAACCATCTTACGAATAAGATGATTTAATTTAAAATGTTGCTCAGGCTAAATTAAAGATCGAACAATTGGAAGAGCATTTCATTGCCAAGGGTAAACACGACATCCTCTGCAAGGCTACAGAAAAACCAGATCACTCGGGTTGTGCAAGAGGCGTTGGATCATAAATATCACAAATAGATGTGTTCAGAATTCTCCGTTCGTACAAGAAGACCAAAATCACCCTGGGTTCACGTCTTGCAAGAGGAAGCGCTTTCACAAGACCAAAAGATTAAGCAGTAAGATATATTGATCTGTAAGTTAATTGAACACACCGGTCTCCCCGTGCCTAAAATTTTAGTCGATTTAACACTAGGTTGGACTCCACCGTCAAGAGGATCGCACCACTCACCGGGAGATGGAGATGTTCAGGTTAACCACAAACCTATTTTACCTCTACAACAAGATGAAGTGAATAAAGTTGACCTCGCCATCATTTCCACCAAAAAGAAGGTAAACACTTTTATGTTTATAATAATATTGATTTTCAATTACCTTCATATGTTTGACTTACTTATTTATTTATTTTAGTTTAGAAATTGTATTTGTGTGAGTTGTACACTGATCAAGCAGAAAATAGTAGGCCGATCCACATTACCGATGGTATTTTGCACGAGTTAATGCGACATCATCACTCCGAACCAATCTGGGTTGGAATATGCAGAGTCTCACTGGAGAAGTAACTAGTCCCCAATGCCCTGTTACCAAATCTAGATGGCCAAGTCAAGCATGTGGGAACAGCCGAGGGACTGTTTCTCCTATGGCCTCATTGACTAATCTATGTTGACCCTACAAAGGATTCTCATTTGAAAGCCAATCCTATAACGACAACTGGAATAGTTCACAAGACAGCAAAGAAGGCTAAGCTAACACTCACAAGGGCGCAAGTTATGAAGGATTTGTCGCACTTTGTTAGAGTGTTATATGATTTGATTGGTGGACACCAAGTCAGCTCAACCTACACATTTTCAGGCAATGAATGTGTATTTGGTGAAAAGAGGGAAATAGTTGAGACATGGAGTGACTTTGAAGACTTGTGGAGGTGTGACCAAGTCAATCAAACCATAATGTCCTTATATGTACTGTAAGTACTATATACTTTCATACTTCAACTAAATAATTTATTAACTTTACTATTTTTACAAATAATGTTTTCTCTTTATATATCAAAGGTACATGTATTAATTTTCTAACCAAGAGGAGAAAGGATGGATAGGGTATTTATGCCCCGTGATGACACAAGAAATCATAAACACAGTCAAAGAGAGGGCCAACTACATCTGCAAAAGCCTTGGACAAATGAAAAACATGAATAGTTGTCTGATAATATTGACCCCAGACTACACAACATAACCAGTCATAGCGAAGCATCAAATGAAAAGCACGAATAATGCTCCATCTACACTTTTGATCGAATATTAAGGTAAGCAAAACATAGAAAAATGAAGCACCCCAACTAAAACTTCTGTCCTTATCCATTTTACCTGTTTAACCTTTTCTTTAAACTAGGAGACTAAAATCGTTCATTTTAATTGCCAAAATTATTTTTTCGTTGGCCATGTGCTTCGTTTTACGTGTGTTAAACGTTGCATTCAGCATAGTTTTTAGCTTGTTTTATTTGGTGGATTGCTAGTATTAGTCGTGTTTATGCGACGAGGGGTTTAGACGGCCATGTTTGGTTTTCTTGTCTAAATCTTGCATTTTGTAGACTTAATTAGTACAAATGGACATCTTGTATCCACAGGCTCCTAGATCTTCCTTGTGATCATCTTTAGTAGGTCGCTTGTGGTTACTTTTTGGTTACATTCTTTGTGAAGGCCGTTCATAAAGGTGGTAGAAGATATTGAAGACCGTTAGCAAGGAAGGTAGAAGAGATCAAAGGCCAAGAACATCAAAGTGTGGTAGAAGGAGGTTGGAGTCAAAGATAGGCAGCAACGGAGATCAAAGTGGCCACCAAAGAAACGAGGAATCGTGGTCTAATGAGTTGCACCAAAGTTTGAGAACGATCCGAGAATAATTATATCCTTCAAAGTCAAATCCATTGGATTTGTCTTCTTGAGCGCTATAAAATCGATTACTAAAACTCTGAAATTGGACTAAAGGTTTACCCGTAGTGAAGGAAACAAGTTCAGTCGGTCAAGGTACCACGGGTCGGCGCATGTCGTTCATGGTTGGCACCAATGGCCTGCGCCAAAGGAGTTAGCCCATGCCAATAGTGTACAGCATGAGGCAATGGCACGGATCGTGCCAAACACCACGGGCTGTGTGCACCAGCTATAATCCTTACTCAAAATTGGATAAGTATGGGCGTGGACCATCCTAATTAAAACTTGTCGCATCGTTCTAAGTCTAAGATGTTGAAACCATCCGACAGGGTGTGGAGAATCAGGCGGTCCATACCAAGTTTCTGAGAGAATCAATTCTCTAGAAGGTGGTCTACGTCAAGGGTAGCATCACGCACGACCGGGAGTCCAAACCCAGCTTTCCAGATAACGGCCTGCGCCAAAGGCCACTGTCCGTGCCAAAGGTGTTGGCGGAACTGTGCCAGATCTGGCAGCCTGTAGAAGCACGAAGCAGTGGCCTGCACCAAATGCATCACCTTATGCCAAAGGCATTGGTACGGATCGCGCTAGATCCAACGACCCACAACAAGTACGCGTCGCCATGCCATCCGTGAATGGCCGCTCCAGGCGCTGGCTAAACTAGGGTTTTGGACATTTTTTTGCCTATTTTGGGCCTATTTTTAGGCCCAATCCCCTTTTCCTAAAAATTTAGCCTTGGTCAACTAGGTTAAAAATGTAGAGAAAAGTAGATAAAGCTAGATACCCTTAGAGTTCATCTTGTAGAGGGAGAAACACTCTCTCCCTTTTTCTTTTCTTTTCTTTCTTTTATTTTACTTTAATCCTAGATTGTGGAATTCAAATCTATATTTAAATTCCATATCTATGAAGTAGATTCCATAGCTTGGGGATAATTGTATGCGCATGGTTTAATATATGTTTTGTGAGATTCAATAGTTCATCCTAATTTTGTGTTCAATATATTATTATGACTTGTTCTTGAATGTTTGAATTGCATGAATAGTACACTCCATATAAGCACACATTTTAGTCTATATTCATATTGGTCCAAATATTGATGCCTCATTGGGAAGAGAAACCTGGATGTTTGAATAGGTAATGGGGTACGAGGCTGCATAGGTGTGTGCACAAGAGACCCGAGTCATACGCTGAATTATTTTCCATTGCACCAGTCTTAGCTGATTACATAAAGTAGTCCGAGTGGTTACGGGTAGAGATAGCTAATTGTAGCAAGCTAGGGTTGTAAGAAGCCCCAGTGTCATTGATAAGGTGCCAACGACCCCTTGACCAAATTAATAGGTGATTGGGAAGTATAACATTGATGGTGGAATGCCCGGGACGTAATTGCACGGGGGAGAAATGGATCTAAAACAATGGTCGGACCTTTTTTTACTTCCCTAATTACGATGGCAGTGTCGATGGGGGGTTGAGAGTGCACCTAACGTGACAGGTACAGGGAAGTGTATGCCATCGGCCACACCACGTGTTGTGAACACTCTTTTAGTTTTGTTTAGATCTCTATCTGAATGAATTGAGGATAAAAACATTAAATTAACCATGTTTCACAATGACTCCTCAAGTGCTTAGCCAAATAGATTAATTACTTTTCTTCTTTTATCTCTCGTAGATGTTAATTGAAAAACCAAACCCCCCCCCCTTGTTTTCTTTACTAGCTATTCTTTTCACTCGTACAGATTGACGACCTGTACGAGGTTATCTTTTAGTTGTTTCTTAATAGCATCTCTGAGGACATGTCCATGGTTTACCACTAACTACCTTTTTAGCAGCATTGTAGTGATATTGGGTGCAGAACTACAAATATAAATTTGAATCACTTTGACCTCGATCACCTCTACTTGGGTTTAGTTTGCTATGATTTAACGACCCAGAGTGGAGGCGGGTCAAACTTTTGCACTGTTGTCGGGAATGCTATTCAACTTAAGTTTCAATTAGCATAATTATTAGTATAGTAGCTAGTATTTGTTTTTGTTTTTGTTTTTTTGATAATTTGGTTGTTAACCTATTGTGATAGTTGTCTTGTTACCTTTTAATATGTTTGCTAGTGTTGTATTCGGAAGGGTATTGTTAGCCCTAGTTTATGGTACACACCCGTACCACAAATCTAGGCGTCTTACACTACTCGACTGAGAACACAGGTGGTCGAAGGAGATATAAGTGAAGAACTAGGGCAGAAGTTCAACTGAGGCAAGTGGTGTTAGTAGAAGAACTACAAAGAATGCTGGAAGATAAACAAACCTTAAGGGAGCTTATGGCCCCCAATCTGGAAACCCAATCACTATGATCACGTTCCCCCCATTACCATCGGACGTGAGTTGTGAGCTAAAGAATGGAATGATCTATTGTCTTCCCACCTTTCCCGGTATGGCAGGAGAGGATCCGAACAAGCATCTATCAAAGTTTCACTTGGTGTGTATGAACATGAAGCCATCGGGAGTTTCTGAAGACGACTATAATCTAAGAGCCTTCCCACTCTCCCTTCAAGATAGAGCTAAAGACTGGCTCTACTACTTGCCTCGAGATGCATAGGTTCTTGGATAGACATAAAGCGGAGGTTCTTAGAGAAGTATTTCCCAGCATCTAAGTCCGTTGGGCTAAAGAAATGACTGTCAAACATCACCCAAGGGGCTTCCGAGAGCTTGTATGATTATTGGGAACGCTTCAAAAGATTTTTAGAAAGTTCCCCTACCATCCCTTCAATAAGGGGGATCTAGTGTATGATTTCTTTGAGGGGTTATGCGATGAAGATATGTGAATGGTGAATGCCACTTGCAATGGTTCGATAGTGAACAAAAGCCCTAAAAATGCAGTGTCTCTCTTTGAAAAAATGGCTAATGGTATGCAAATATTTGGTACAAGGTCAAGGGTTAGGGTCTTTGATGAACCCGCACAATCTCCTAAGTTGAAGAAACAAGTCCAAGATCTTTCTTCTATGATGAAGGAGCTCTTGTGAGGAAAAGTGTATCAAGTCAAAGTGTGCGGGGTGTGCAACTTAGACCACAATACCGAGGCATGTCCCAAAGTCATAGACAATTTTTAAGACATGAATGCCATTGAGTACAACAATTGAGAGAGGCTACAATTTGCAAGGGTTCAACCACAAGGTTCCCAGGAAAACCAAGAAGATGTAAGGCCAGATCCATATGCTAACTCGTTTAACCCAAGGTATCAAGATCATCCAAATTTCCGATGGAAAGAGGATAACCAACCTCAAAGATATCGGGGAGGGCAAGCCCCACCTCTACCATACCCTCAAGGTGAAGGCCCTGCCAACAATCATGCCTCGACCTACAAATCAGATCAAGAATAAATCTTAGAAGCCATTGGTCAACTGGGTAAGAAACATGAAGTATTTGTGGAGAGGAGAAGGCGTGAGATTGAAGACCTTGGTAATAGAGCTTTCTCAAGCATTAAAAATCTTCAAGTTCAAGTTGGGAAACTCCCTTCCCAACTGAGATCAATTTGAGGAACGTGAGTGTACTCAAGTTGAGAAGTGAGAAAGAAGTTCATGAGTCCGAGAAGGGGGTTATGCAAGAGGATGATAGAGTGTTGGAGCCTACCAAGGCACACTTCAAACAAGATGAGACTGTGGTCAAGGAGGCACCTTCCAAGGAGCTTCCACCGCTCGAGGCACAAGTTACCATCCCACTTCCATTTCCAAATGCTTTGAGGGGAAATCCAAAGGTGGTGACCAATCATGCGAACATTTGAAAAGTCTTCAAAAAGGTCAAGGTAACAATCACTATCTTGGAGTTTATTGAAAATGTGCCATCATATGCTAAATTCCTTAAAGTTGCATGCACAAAGAAAATAAGTAGACCAAATAAGAGGTTAGGATATTTAACAATGGGAGGAGTCTCCATTTTGAACCATAAAAAATTACCTAAAAAATGCGACGACCAAAAAATGTTCTATATCCCTATCTCTTTAGGTGGAAAACTTGTTGAAAATGCCATGATAGATTTAGGTGTATCCATCAATGTGATCCCATATACTCCATATAAACCTCTAGAAATAGGTGATCTTAGGGAAACTAAAGTGATTATCCAACTTGCCAATCATTCCTAAGCTATTCCTGGTGGACTAGTAAAGGATGTGATGGTGCGAGTTGACAAATTGGTTTTTTCGGGGGACTTTTATGTCCTAGACGTGGCGTACGACAGAAGTGCACCCCGAATACTTTTTGGGAGACCTTTTCTCAAAGTTTTTAGGACTAAAATTGATGTCCATTTGGGAACTTTGACTCTAGAAGATTATGTGGTCAAAGTGGAGTTTGATATCTATAAATCTAAGCATGATTCAACAAATTCTTCTTTTATGTGCAAAGGTGTGATCCTATGTGATTAGCATGAATTTCATGAAACCTCTTATGTTACCAATGAGCATGAATACTTGGATGAGTCCCGTGTTGATAATACTGTTGATGAGTTCGATGAATTGCATGATGATATTGATAGTGTATCTTTGCTAGATTTTTTTTCTATGCTAACTAACTTGCAGCAAGAAAGGAACAATGTCGAGAGTTTAAAGCCTCCACGACCTCCTCCTAACCCCAAAGTGCCATTCACAGACTCCATTTTAGCAAGACACGGAGGTTCATTTCCTATCACGGACAAGAGGTCCGAAGGTAAGGATGGATTTTTGTGGAGACCTTTCCACAATGATGTCATCTTGGGTGGAGTCACCAATGACAATTCTGGAGACCCACATGTAGGTGTTTCTAACTAGGTTGCATGGAAAGAAATAATTTAGGAGGACGACAATAAATATATGGTGTTTTCTCTTTGCTTTCATGTTTTTGAGTAGTGATTAGATAGATTTTGCATGTTCATATCTGCAATGAGGATGTTTGACATGAAACTCTTGTTTGATATGAAATTTTGAGTTCGATACTCGTGATTGTGTTCGGATGGAATTAGATTTGACGGGTGACATATTTTCAAAAAAGAAGATAAAAAAACTAAGGATTTGGGTCAAAATGTTTGGCAATCTTGTGCCAAAATCTGACACGGTCCACGCCAAGAGCCTTGGTCCATTCCATAAGAGTTGGCACGAGGGGATGCCTCATGCCAAAAAGTTTGGCACAAGGCATTGGGTCGTGCCAGAGATTTGGCACAAGGCATTGGGTCGTGCCAGAGATTTGGCACGAGGCCTTGGGTCGTGCCAATTACCATTTGTGCTAAAAATCAATTTTCTGGTGCCAAATTGTTCCAAAAATGTAAACTTTCAAAAATTCTGAATTTCTAACTCAAAAATGCATTTTAGATTCAATTTTTTTTTTAATTCCTTAGGATTTTTTATGCAAATAGTACTTCCTACATTCCTTGGAATTAATTGATTAGTACTATTATCCCCTAATTTTCCATTTTAAATTTTCATTCTTATCCTAATTGTACCTCTCTCTTATCATTTATGCTGAAATTCTAAATCCATGGTACATTCTTCCACCTACTTTTATCATTTGACACATTCTTCCTTCTCAAGAAACACTCACTCACACACATTGTTGGTAAAACTTGAAATTTGAAGCTTTTCCTTCAAAACATTAGCAATTTTTGCTTCTTCTTGTACGGATCTTGCAATTCTTAGCTTCAAATTCTGGGTAATTCATTAAAATCTTTGTTACATGTTTGATTGACATTGTGGTGGCATTATGAAAAGCATGATTTTTTAATGAGTATGTGTGTTGTTGGGATATATGTTTGGATTTGTATGTATGATCATGTGCTGAAGAAAGTTTGGGTGGTTTGGGTGCTATTATGTTTTAATAAATGTTCTTTATGTGTTGGGAGGAGATGAATCTTGATTCCATAGTATTATTGATGGGTTGGTGATGACTTACTGGGAGGTCGTCGTCGTACCTCTCAAACTTATAACTTATAATCCCTATATGCTTACTAAATAAAATTAAGTAGATAGTGGAAAATTGGGGTCGTCCACGAAGAAGAGGGATTTTCTTAAGCGTTTAAACATATAAGGTTTATATTAGGCTAGAAGTAGATATATATAGATAGATAAAAACAAGTAAAAAGGGGGGTTTTGGGTTGTGGTCCTAAGTTATGAAATTAAAAAACAAGATACTCAGCAAAGTTAAGTAACTATGCTAATCATCAAACAAACTAAGGAAAGGGGGTAAAAACTACAAAAGACAAAGCCTTGGGGGCAATTAATATCCACTTCCAAACCTAATGTACATCATTGAACCATTCACTCATTCTATCACATTCGTTACCTATGGGGAGTGCTAAAACTTCCCATTCGAAGATCAACATTCATTCCTTCTTAATAGTAATTTGCAAAGATAAAAAATGACCATTTGCAAACCTCCTTGATAATCACTCTAGGCAAACCACACCATAAAGGTATTTCATCAATGGCATTATACACGAAGGACCATAGATTTGATAACAACAAGCCTTCTACCAAAGACATAGCCATTTAACCAAACATAGCATTCATTAGGCTAAACCTAGAACAAATAACATTCAAGATTCAACCTTGCATTGCATCTATAGGATAAACATGAGAACAATCCACATTAACATATTTATCTAGCACGAATCACAACACATTATGCACAAGAAATTCTAATTCCATGTTCATGGATTCTCATGTCAAAGAGCTAAGAAATTTGCAACTTTCCTAACTCCCTAAAACTTCAATAATACAAACAATTTATATACTCAAATAACCCATAGCATAAATGAAGTAAAACATCACATTTAAACACATGAATGCTGAATGACAAATGCTTCAAGAAAGAGTGAAATAGAGGCTCTTACTACATAGGTGTGGAAGCTTCAATCAATTGCTCCCAAGTACAAAACTAAGTTAGATAATAAAAAATCATAGTATAGAACAAAGATCTACAAAGAAAGAAGAAGAAATGGAAGAAAATGGTGAAAAACTAGGGTTTTGGAGCCCCCAAGTTGGGCTTTGAGAGTTAGGGAAAAGGGGGGTTAAAAGCTATTTATAGTACAAGAAAAAATGGAGTAAAATGCAAGTTACAGGGTAGTTATCGTGATTCGTGACCAGATCAGTAAAGTTTTGAGCTCTCAGGTCAACATTTCGCGAGTCGCGACACACTCGTCGCGAGTCACGACAGAAAAAAGTCTCATTTTGTTTTGCTTCCTCCGGGTGAACCGTTGATCCATTTTGAGAGTTCTTGTAGTCAATTTTATAGTACTCGAGAAGAGGAATCCAATGGTACCATTCTTGGATGCTGATTCCTCTCGGAAAATTCTCAAACCTCTGCTTCAAAACATAGATCATTCTTCACCCTTTGCTTTGCTCTCATTTCTTCACTTTATCTTCTACCACTTTGTGAGCGGCCTTCCATATTCTACCATCCTTTCAAATGGCCTTCACTAAACCACTCCCAAGTGCTCATGATCAATCTACAAATTAATCTTACAAAATGGAATCTGGATGCTCATAAGGACCAAAAGTCCATTAGACTAAACATATGTTACAAAATGAAGGATATAGATATAAAAATTGAAAATGACTATCTAAACCCCTTATCATGTAGACCTACCTAAATATAACAATCTTAAAACAAAAATATGACAAAAGATGTGTTAAATGCTTTGGAAAATACATGCATTTGAAGCCTCGTCACTTACATGAGATTGTTGTTCAATGAGGATGTTCTTGTTTGAATAGCTTTCATGCTTGGATTATCATGTTTTGAATTTCTAGGCTATTTAGGAAGGATCTGCTTATTAAATGATAATGTGAGTCATGCCTTATTTTGAAAATCACATTACCACTTTTAAACTCATTTTTTTAGGATGCCTCCAAAAAGGAATACATCGGAGAAGGGAAATTCCACACGGGGTGAGAAGAGGAAGAAACCGCTAAAAAGTGCAAACCATGAGCTGGTGACTCCTCCGCATTGAAACCCCACAATTGTGACAGATGAGTTTATCGGACTATCCAATATCTCTGTGACTATAGCATGGAGGTGGAGGAATTTGAGAGAGCCAAAGAGAAGTATACTAGATACCAACTTCGCATGCAAAGACACACTGGTGGCTCTAGGGGGTTCTTAGAGAAACATTCTAAGACTTGAATCAGGTGGACCTTAGAGTTCCTAATTACTCTTTGGTTGGTCACGGACGAGAATGGACATAAGGCAATCAAATTCAATCTTGACGACAAAGAGTACCATATGACACGCCAAGAGATAGCATATGCTTTCGGATGAAGGTACACCAATGAGATCCCTAGGACACACCGTTAAGAGATGCCTTTTTCTCTCGGGAACTTTTAGAGGCAGGTGACAGGGACTAATTGGAAGAATATGTGCAAGGGCACCACCTTGGTTCATCCGGTTGTTACGTTCACCGACTATTAGCAATGGGGGTTTTCTGCCACAGTGAGCTAACACAATGTTCAGGTTCAGATGTTCATTGCCTTTGGGAAATGACTCCCGAGGGTAACTTCTACCCAAACCTGGTGGGGAAATTTGTACATGAGTGCACAATGATGGGGGATAGAAAGAGTGGTAAGATATCAATGGGTATCATGGTAGGTCTACTAGCACAGTACTTGGGGCATCCGATCACACAGAGAGCGTTGGCTAACTTGGGACTATCGGGTACAAATTATAACATCAAGAAGTTATTCAAGGCATTAATGGTGGGACCTACAAAATTGGAGGGTCGATATGTATGGCTTTATGGCGGAGCGAGCACTTGTAGTTTCATGGTACTTCCAGAGCCAGAGTGCACCGCCATCAACCATGAAACATGTTTGGATGACCTATTTAATGAGCCAGGCCCGCATTTTGAGAGAGAGTTCTATAGAGTATTAGCTACCCCGAAGATAGACATTAAGGAGGCCAAGGGTGAGACCTCTTCGAGAGCACATCATAATCGCTCTTGTCTATCCACGGACATCATTGATCGATTGCACACACTTGGGGATCAGCTTTCGAGCTCTACCATAGTGTTGCAAGAGGTAGTCCAAGTGATAGGAGGGGTGATGATGCAAATAGAGGAGCTTATTTGAAGGATGGATTGCATCAAGGCCACACTTCAATCAATAGGATACATTAAGAGGAGCAACACTAGTCACGATAAGGAGAAAGGCCTTTCGGGGCCCTAAGAGTAAGTGACTATGTCTACCAACCTCACTTATGTTTTCACATGGTTGTTCTTGCACTGAGGGCTATGCATTGGCTAAGTGTAGGGGAGGGAGAAGTGAGCACTTAGGGAGTTTCATTCTTGGATTTCCTCATTGCATTTTATGCTTTTGTTGGTAGTTTTTCTTGTTTGTAGTGATTTTGGTGTTTAGTTGTTGTGGGATGTTTTTGGATGGATATTTGGTGGCATATTCTATGCTAGAGTTTCTAGTTTGCATGGGGATTGTTGGTTTTAGGATATTTGTGGTATAATATTTTTGATGAGTTTATCTTTTTTTAGTATGAAGCCCACTTTCATGAAAATTTTGTGCTACACCAAAAAAATTGAAAATTTAAAAAAATGAAAATATATAAAAACCTAGAAAATATGAAAACCCGAAAGGGAAAGTTGGGTAACATTGGGAAAAGTCCGGATAGATCGAAAGACCTAAGTAAAAATGATAGGCTAGGCCTGTCTAGGCGTACAAGCCTAGGAAAAAATGAGAGGTCGTGTGGAAAATGGCGAGAAGTGAGTACCCTTTGTGTGTTAAAGCTAGGATGAAAACCCGAAAGGGCTCCTAGACAAAATGAGAGAAATTGAGAGAAAACAAAAATCTAGGTTGACAATACATTTGACTTCTTGGTTGTAATAGGTTGAGAATCACTAATTATCCCTCTGTTATAACCAAGTCGCCAGCTCTTGGATTTCCTAGGTAGATTGTTTTTGGGAGATGACTCTTTGATTGCTTCTGGGGATCATTTTGGGAAAAGTAAGCTAGTTTTTCACTTATCTTCTTGGCTTACCATTTTTCACATTTTACTTCTGGTTGGTTAGATTGCTTATGTATTTTGGGGAGTGTGAGAATTGTGGGATTCTTACTCTTTTTGGGGGAAACAGGGTAATCTAGGAATAACTTGGATGCCTCGGTTAACTTATGCTTACACGCTACATTTCGGTTGATTCTTTTCTTGTCTTTATTTACTTGAGGACGAGTAAAGGGTTAAGTGTGAGGGGTCTGATGTGCTTCATTTTACATGCATTAACCATTGCATTCGGCATATTTTTTAGCTTGTTTTATTTGGTGGATTGCTAGTATTAGTTGAGTTTAGGTGACAGGGGGTTTAGACAGCCATGTTTGGTTTTTTTTTCCTAAATCTCGCATTTTGGAGAATTAATTAGTACTAATAGATATCTTGTATCCAAGGGCTCCTAGATCTTCCTTGTGATCATATTTAGTAGGACGCCTGTGAGTACTTTTTGGTTACATTCTATGTGAAGGCCGTTCGTAAGGGCGGTAGAAGATATTGAAGGCCATTTGCAAGGATGCTAGAATAGATCGAAGGCCATTCACCTATAGAATGGTAGTAGACAAAGGATTCAAACATCACAGCATGGCAGAAGGACATTGGTGTCAAAGATAGGCAGCAACGGAGATCAAAGCGGTCAATGAAGAAATGAGGAATCGTGGTCCGATGAGTTCTGCCAAAGTTTAAGAATGATCCAAGAGAATTTTCCTTCAAGGCTGATTCCATTGGATTCTTCTTCTCGATCACTATAAAATCGACTACTAAAACTCTCAAATCGGACTAACGGTTCACCTATAGCAAGTTCAGCTAGCCAAGGTACCACGGGTTGACGTGGGCCATTCATGGTTGGCACCAATGGCCTGCACCAAAGGAGTTGGCTCGTGCTAATAGTGTTCAGCACGAAGCAATTCCACGCACCACAAAAAATGCCATGGGCCGTGCTCATGCGGACCGTCCCATTTACGATGGCTCGCACTGTTCTAAGTCCAAGATGTCGAGACCAGCCGACGAGGTGTGTAGAATTAGGTAGCCCGTGCCAAGTTTCTGAGCGAATCAAGTCTCCAGACAGTGGTATGAGCTAACCTTCGCATCCCGCATGATCAGGAGTCCAAACCCAGTATTCCAAACGATACCCACGCCAAAGGCCACGGTCTGTGCCAAACGTGTTGGCGCGGACCGTGTTAGATCCGGCAGCCAACAGTAGCATGAAGCAGCGGCTCTTTCCAGATGCATCGCCCCATGACAAAGGCATTGGCACAGACCGCGTCTGATCCAGCGGCCCATGACAAGTACACGGTGCGGACCGCGCCATCTGTGATGCCCCGCGCCAGGCGGCGGCTGAACTAGGCTTTTAGAGATTTTTGGCCTATTTTGGGCCTATTTTTAGGTCAAATCTCCTTCTCCTATAAATATAACCATAGTCTACTGGGTTTAAAAATGTAGAGAGAAGTAGATAGAGTTAGATTCACTTAGAGTTCATCTTGTAGAGGGAGAAACACTATATCCCCTTTTCTTTCCTTTCTTTTATTTTGCTTTAATCCTAGGATGTGGAATTCACATCTATATTTGAATTCCATATCTATGGAGTAGTTTCCATAGCTTTGGGATAATTGTATGTGCATGGTTTAATCTATGTTTTGTGAGATTCTATAGTTCATCCTAATTTTGTGTTCATTTTATTATTATGATTTGTTCTTGGATCTTTGAATTTCATGAATTGTACACTCCATATAAGCACACACTTTAGTCTATATTCATGTTGGTGCAAATATTGATGCCTCCTTGGGAAGAGAAACTTGGATGTTTGAATGGATAATGAGGTATGGGGCTATGTGGGTGTGTGCACGGGACACCTGAGTCATACGCTGAATTATTTTCCATCGCACCAGTCTTATCTGATTATGCAAAGTAGTCTGAGTGGTTACGGGTAGAAATAGCGAAAAGTAGCAAGCTAGGGTTGTAAGAGGCTCTAGTGTCATAGATAAGGTGTCAACGACCCCTTGACCTAATTGATAGGTGATTGGGAAGTAGAGCATTGATGGTGGAATTCCCGGGACGTAATCGCATGGGGGAGAAACAGATCTACAACAATGGTAGAACCTTGTTGTACTTCCCTAATTACGATGGCAGTGTCGATGGAGGGTTGAGATCGCACCCGACGCAACAGGTACAGGGAAGTGTATGTCATTAGCCACACCACGTGTTGTGACAATTCTTTTAGGTTTATCTAGATCTCTATCTGAATGAATCGAGGATCAAAACATTAAACTAACCATGTTTCACAATGACTCCTCAAGTGTTTAGCTAAATATATTAAATGCTTTTTTCTTTTATCTCTCGTAATTGTTAATTGAAAAACCATAAATCCTCCCCCCATGTTTGCTTTACTAGTTATTCCTTTCACTCATACAGATTGACAACCCATACGCGGTTATCTTTTAGTTGTTTCTTAATAGCATCTCTGAGGACATACACAGGGTTTCCCACTAACTACCTTTTTAGGTAGCATAGTAGTGGGATTCGGTGCAGAACTATAAATTCAAATTTGAATCTCTTAGTCCTCGGTCGCCTCCGCTCGAGTTCACTTTGCTACGATTTAACGACCCCGGGTGGAGGCAGGTCATTTGGTTCAATGGAATCACTTATAATGCATAGAATTATATCTAACTTGATTCGAAAAGGATAGTTCTAATGGATCAAAGTCTACAAATCTGATTGAAATCCTCAGAAGGGACGAAACGCCAGAAGTCCGTTGTTTTCACGACTTTGATTTGGATTTCTCTTTACCGTCTTTGAAACTTTGAATAATAGATATGAAGTCAATATAATTTACCGAAAAAAAGTCGATAGAAAAATATACAATGACCTAAAAAATTCCTACCCAGCTCTTAAATCCCAAGGGTAGGAAAGGTGGTAATATTTCTACCCAATGCTTAAATCCAATAAACCATTTTTTTATCTCTTAACCGCCACACAACTCTTCGAATGCCAGTGAAGAGAAACATGAGTAATTAAGCTCTTAGGTGATACTTAGAGCGAATCTGAAACTCGCACAGCACTATGAATCGTAGATTTCTGGAGAAAGATAGGTACGGGGGTTAGGGAGGGTGGGGTGGGGCAGTAGAAGTGGTGGTTTTGGTGACGCCAACCCCCACCCCCCCCCCCCTCCCCCACACAGCACAAAGGAAGTGATGGGCTAGGGTTTTTGTTTACAGTGAAAACGGGGGTCTTGGGTTAAAGAGAGAAATTTGAGTTAAAAGGGTATTATAGATTTATTTATTTTTAAATAATACTCCCCCCTTCTCAGATAAAATGATACAATTTTGTTTTTTGGATGTCCTAACAAAAATGCTACATTTTGAAAACTACCTAAAACGGTAAAGATATATTTGTGAAATGCTACAATGTACTTTTCCACTTTAACAACTTTTAGACAGGATACATTGCTTTCACAAAACATCCCTATTTTTTCACATTTTTCTGCCACATCAGCTTACATAAAAAAGCGGGTCAAAAATAAATGTGTCATTTACTCTGGGACGGTGGGAGTATAAAGTTTAAATGTAGTCAAATAATGTAAAGTTTAATAGCATTAGAGTTTTTTATTTTTTTATCTCCCATATTAGAAAATATACAAATTCTTGTTTAATTTAGATCGACAAACAGTTAGACGGGATCATTTTATAAATGATTGAACTAATTGGATGATTTGATGTTTGGCTTTATTTAATGCAGTACGGTTTTTATTATTTTGAAAAACTTTTCAAATGTATTATTATGGATAATAATTATAATTTGACACAAAAAATGATTGAAATAAATTTTTTTATAATTAGTCTGACCATAAGTCGGATAAAAATTAAACCTTCTCTAAAAAATATGGTAAAAAAGTCATTAACAAAAAATCAACTTAATATATAATGTAAAACTTTGACAGTGTAGGTGAGGGAGTAAACTGGATCAGGATGTTCTGTTACACTTTTGTGTATTACTGTGTGTTACACCACTAGGATTCTGCCATGTGTCCCTCCTAAAAAATTATACCAAGATAAAAATCATTAAACTAATTTTAGCTAATTTAGAAGGGACGCATGACAGATTTCTAGTGATATAACATACAATAATACACAAAAATGTAACAGAAGATAAACTTCTCTTATCACCAGATTCCGCAACATGCGAGTCTTTCTCACGATCTTTATCTAGAGGCAACCGACATAGTTTGTAATTCCACAATTTTGATTTAACTTTTGCGAGAACTACTTTGTGCTCATCCTCTTAAAAGTCCTCTTCAAGTATAGTCCTCTATAAATTCTCGTACTCCTTATGTCTCAAATTAAATTATTTACTTATTTTATTATATTTTAAAAAAAAATTTAATTGCATATTTAAATAGATAAATAAGATATAATATTATCGTATATGATATTGTTGAATTCGTCGTAACAACTAGTTTCTAGAAAGTAACTTTTTGTTTGTTATTATTATACGTGGCTAAATATATTAACGGTTAAACATGTTTCTCAATCTCAAACAGTGTACAATGATTATGTTGTAATTTAAATTGACACGGAGAGAGCAATCCAGATCCAGATTCGCATCGAGCACTCGAGCCTGGAGCGTTGACCACTCGACCTTGGAGCATCGAGCACTCGAGCCAGGTGCATCGAGCACTCGAGCACCTGGAGCATCGAACACTAGAGCACTCGAGCATCGAGCACTCGAGGCTGGAGCATCGAGCACTCGAGGCTGGAGCATCGAGCACTCGAGGCTGGAGCATCGAGCACTCGAGGCTGGAGCATCGAGCACTCGAGACTGGAGCACTCGAGACTGGAGCATCGAGCACTCGAGCGAAAGACCTCGACCCATGGAGTCCTCGACACCATGGAGCCCTCGAATCTTGAAGCCCTCGAACTATGGAGCCCTAGAACACGAGCACACCACCCCTCGAGAACTAAGGCACTCGACAACTATGGACCCCTCGAGCACGGGACCCCTCTGGACCTCGACCCAGCAAGCTTTACTTCCTTTAGATTTCATCCACCAGTCCACTACTATTAGTTTATTCTTTTGAAGGCAACGAGGTTGCCTTATCGATGTAATATCCCAAACATCTTTGTACACCTTTTGGTTCTATATAGGTTTGGGGAACCTAATACATATCCTCCACCTTAGGGTGCATTTAAAAAAAAATCTTTTATTTTTATTTATTTGTCATTAATTTCTGAGCGTGCCATTTGTCAATTTAAAGGAAGAAGAGGGAGTATTTGGACAACATTTATAACTTTAACTTTCGCTGATTTGAATAGAGAGATGCCCTTGCGATTTTTTTTTCCTTTTTAAATAGAAACATGTCGGTGTGAGATCTCCGCATCTCCTGCGTGGACGGCTTCTGGAGATTGCGTTGAGATGCTGGTGTGCGACCACCGCATATCCTGCGTGGGCGGCTTCGGGAGATTGCGTTTAGAATGCGTGCGTTGTTTTTTTCTTTTTTATGTTAACCATCTCTAAGATGTAGGAGATTTATATGTATCCTACACTTTTAAAATGAAAAATAGTAAATTACAATTGAAGTGTTTAGACCATTCCAAGTGTTTCTCCTCATTAGTGCTGGCCCTAACATTTTTAGTAGCCTGACCCAAATTGAAATGGAGTCCGTCTAGTAAAAAATAGTATTTTCATAAATTATAAAAATATTAATATTTAAATGGTAATTAGAAGAAATTATAAAATTTTTGAGTTAATTTAATTAGATCATAAACGTATAACTATTGCACATTGTAAAATAAAATTGCATTATTACAACTAAAATCTTTTATCTTTCTATAATTTTAATTCAACTCCGTCTTTCCATATACCTATGAAAAGACAGTTTTTCCCAAGATTTTACTATTGAAAAATAACTTCACATAAATTATTTAGTGTATGTAGTATCTGCAAAATGGGGTTTTACCTGAAAAAAATATTGTTGATACAGCTAATTGAGACTTGTGAAATTTCTTTTTTTTTTTCTATGTGCATAGTCCTTTTTTAAAAAAAAAAAATTACTATGAGAATACTATCACAAGTTGCGTGGAATTATTAATTAAAGTATTAGGATTAAGTTTTATGCACATGTTTTGACTTACATTTAAATTGAAAATAAAGAATTTTATTTTAAATTTTAGTCATATAAGAACAACTATATGAGATAGTTAGAATTTGTTAAATATTGAATACAATAAAATTTGATTATTTTTATAATACAAGTTCAAATTATTTAAAAGTAATTATTTATATGTTGAGATTCATTTTAAAAGACTATCATAATTATATGTATTTCACTGCAACAAATAAAAGTAAATATGAAATAACTTTATTAGTCTCACTAATTATAAAATATCTCCATTTAACAGTTAGTTGGTATAAAATAAGACTTTGTCATATATATAAATAAATAATGGATCTTCTTGCAGGTGGCTATTCATAAGCTTATTGACATGCCAGAGACCAATTTGTAATTAATGCAAATTAATCACGCCCTTCCTTCCCAAACTGAAGTGCGATTCATTTTTCTTCCCCAAACTCTCATCCTCTACAAAAATTTCCATTCTCCATTCTTCTTCCTTCCCAAACTTCATCTCTTTCCCAAATTTCAATCTCTCTAGAGAAGCCATCCACCATCTATGTCACTTCGTCAAGCCAAGGTGCAGAGGAGCTACGCCACCACCGGCGAACTCCGAATCTCCAACACCAATACCGACGTCGAGAACACTTGGAGGATCCAAAATTCTACCCACGTCTGGAGGAGAAAGCATGATCCATTGCTCCAATTTCATAATCGATTGAGCTTTTCTTTATTCATTTCACAAAGCATTTCCGGAAGCTTGCTTACAGAATCTGGTTTGGTCAGTATATTATGAGAAACTTGGATACTAATTTGAATGTTTGGAATTTGGTTTGAGGAACTAGTAGCTTCTTTAGAAAATTACAACTCTTTACTGTTTTTGCACAGTTTCAACTTTCAATTCTAGGGTTTTTCTCTTGTTAAATTATTGATCGAGAAGGTCTTTCACGGGATTCATTTTTCCCCCCAGGAAATGTTATTATTTGTATGATTTAATGATGTTCATCTTATTGCAGGAAATCTAGACGAGAAAGTGAGTGATAGCGTACTGTATGACATCCTCATCTAAGCAGGACCTGTGTTGGACTTGCATATTCCCAGGGATAAGGAAACGGATAAACAAAAGTAGCAAGAATGAGTCATGCCAATGCTAGTGCTAATTTGCGCTAGTGCTAATTTGCGCCAGTGCAAGAATGAACTGTGGGAGCTGAAATGGATCTAAAGATCATGCCAATGCTAGTTATTTACTAGAGAGGTTCATTGCGGATGAGGTTCGAATTTTGGTAACTTAGGGTTCCAAGAGGGATAGAAGATGGAAAGGGGCGAGTGAAGATGTTGTTGCGTATTTGGAAATTTGGATATTGTTTTTGAAAGTTCTAGATGTATAAATTCTGGTGCTATGAACACGTAAAAAACATGTGGTAAATATTCGAAAAACAAACTAAATGCTGCTGAAAATTTTTGTATATATTATGCACCTGTTATTTTACAATACATATTGTTTGTATTAAAAGATGCATTTGTTTTAAAAGCTCTGATTATGAATTATGAAACTTTTTCAGGAGATCATGTATAAGTTAAGTTAAAATTTTACAATTTAAAATTATCATATTAACTCTGCATTAATTACTTTACAACATGTATTGTTTAAATAAAAATACGCATATGATTTAGAATTATCAATTCTTTCTATGAATACCTTAACTTTGCTATGAGGTGGTGCATAAGCTACGTAATGAATCGAATATGTTTTGTTAAAACATGCATATGTTAATCCACAACTAGTATATGTTATAGTTTACACTGACAGAGGAGACTAAAATTTGACAATTTAACATTGTCATATTAACTCTGCATTAAGTACTTTACAACATGTATTGTCTAAGTGAAAACACACATATGATTTAAATTATCAATTCCTTTTATGAATAGAAAAACTTTGCCATAAGGTTGTGCATAAGTTACCTTATGAATCATTTATATATTGTTAAAACATGCATATGTTAGCCTGCAACTAGTATTCTCTTATAGTATAAATAACAGAGATCACATAATTTTGTAGTTTTTTTAATTTTCATATGTACTACATTTAATACCTTACAATATATACTGATTACATTAAAACATGTATTTTTTAAAAAAAACACGAGCATATTTCCCCGATTTAAATCAAAGAGAGGTCACAGAAAGTATTGTCGGCGTGAAAGAAACACATGTAAAGCATTGCATACTTTGTATAGAAAACTTGCAAACTTTGTCAATTTCAAACACGTGAGGGGCTCTCAACATCTATACAAAATGGAAGATAAAGTGCTCGTGACAAATATCTTCCATTAGGAACTCACAATTACAACAATATTTCTATATAAATTAAAAAACAGTCTCTAATGCAATGAATCATCAATTATTAATCTTCAAAAGGGGATTAACTTCGAATCTTCAAGTTCAGTGTCATCTTCGTCTGAATCCTCCTCGTGTCAAAATATCGTGTATAGTGCATTGTTCAATGTTGTCTGATTCCTTAAAAGTTAAAACCAAAAAATATATAGATCCAACTTATGAAAAAAGTCATACATATTGGATATTAACAGTTACAGCAAATAAGCAAACATGAACAATTTCTAATTCAAAATAATAATAATCAACAATGAAAATAAAAGTCACACACAATAAAACTAACAAGTACATAATGGATTTTAACAAGTGCAATATATAAGTAAATAATGCAGTTCTAAATGCAAAACAAACAATCAACAATGAATGGAAAAAATGTCATTTACTGTACAACTAACAGAGTACACGTTGGATAATAAAACTAACAAGTACATACTAGATTGTAACAAATGCAATATATAAGTAAACAGATACAGTTCCTAATTCAAAATGAACGACCAACAATATTTTAAAATAATCATACACAACACAACTAATAAGTACACACGAGATACTAACAGGTGCAACATATAAGTAAACAGATGCAACTCATTATTCAAAACGTACAATTAACAAACAAATGAAAACAAAAGGTCATAGACAGTACAACTAACAAATATACATTGAATACTAATAAATGCAACATATGAGTAAACAGATGCAGCTCATGATTCAAAACGAACGATCAGCAAAAAAAAGAAGAAAAAAAGGTCATTCATAGTACAACTAACATGTATACGTTGAATAATAACAGCTGCAACATATAAGCAAACTAATGCATCTCGTAATTCATGAACTAAAGAAAAGTGGCTACTATTTCATAACAAAGGAGGCGGAGACTTGATAGAAATGAAAAATCAGGAAGAATTCAGATCAAGCCCCTAGAACAAAATTAGGCTTAATGAAAATGCCTAACTCTGACCTAGTAATTTGGCATAACACAATGGTCAAAAGAGTATATGGTAGTGAGACGTGAGATCTCTGACCCAAAAGAATTAATACAAAGAACGCTATCCATCTAACTCAAAATGTTTGTTTATAACATTGTTCATATGCCTATTGACAAGCAAACGCAAACAATCCATGAAGTACAAAAGACATTTGCTACACCCACACGATCGCGCAAGTGGTTAGGGGCATGACTTACGCCTTTGGAATGTAGGTTCGAAATTCGACAACGGCAGTGTGGGAGTGCTTCCTGTGGAAGTGCTCCTTGTGCGCACCGAGTGACTCGAGGGTCATGTCCTTAGCCAAGGGAGTGCTGTGATTTACCTCTCCAGTGAGGCATGTGGTGTCGGGTGGCCGGGGCAGTTGAGGGCGAGCTGTACAATCGCCTTTTGGACAAAAGACATTTGCAGTTGAATAAAGTAAAGGACATTGAACAAAACATCTCCATAGCGCAAAAAGGCAAAATAACAGTAAGATGAAGGTTTTGGGACTGATATGAATCCGCACTATGAAGGTTCATAGTACAACATCTTCTCTTTTACACAAATATGCACGAATCCGTAGGTGAAGGTGGGCCTCAAAATGAGAGGTGGCGCGTGGGATTTGAATAGGTGGCGCGTGGGATTTGAATAGGTGGCATTGATATGCCGTCACGGCAGCCATTATAATTAGCAGCGGACGGAGAAGATGAAGGTTTTGGGAGAGGAGTGCGTTCACATGTCCAGCTTCTTCTGCTTCTTTCTCCTCAAAATTTGTGTAAAAGAGACCTGTTGCAGAGAGAGAGGAAGAATGAATCGCCGATACCTGTTTCACACTTTTAATTACAAGTAAAAGGTTAATTTTCATTAATTACAAAGAAAACTCCATTTTGCAAAATAGTCTATGGTCTATCCATAAGCTTATGAACATGTCGTCTTTCTTGAGACTTACCTATAAATAAATAATATGTATACATATTTCTACCGAAAGTACTCTATCAAAGTGTTTATAGAGGTAATCTTTAAAGCATATTTTAGCAAAAATCTTAGCCAAATAAAAAGGTGGCCAAGTATCCAAAAACTAATGTCCAGCAGTATCCAACACAGTGTCCAAAAACTGGTGTGCAGCTTGTAGTGTCTTGATCATCCAGAAAGGTGAGAGCAAGCAACAACAAAAGTGTATCCAGTATGTGCAATTGAGAAATCTGAAGGCCAGGCTCAGATTGGTAAGGTAGTGAGCTAATCATCTTGGGTAGATTAAGACATAATAGCAGGAGTTATTTCAATGTAGCTTAATCCCTGCATTTCTTTGTTTCTGAAAGTTTGAAGATCAGTGGAGAACCATTCAGTGGCCATCTGTATATAAAGAAAAGCACAATCAGTAGCATCTAAACCATATCAAATATCTACTTTTATGTCAGGAAGTCCAGTTTTATCCAAAACAAGAAGACCCTTAATTTCATTTTCAAAATCATGAAAGTGAGATGAATTTCCAGAACCTGAAACCTAGCCATTTTAGCGATAATCAGCTACCTTATTAGATTGCATATGTGTAGAGTTTTGTCATTTAGCAGCAATCTAATGCTATCATATAGGCTATTAAGCTTCCAATTAGCACTCATAGGATCAGTAATCATGTTTACAACCAACTAACAATGAGATTCAAATGAAGAATTGATTCCCAAATCATTGACAGCTGAAATCCCTAACAAAATAGCCCTATCTCAGCCTGTAGGGGGGATTCATTATATAATAAAATCAGACTTTGCAAGGATCATATCCCATGTAACTAATCTGATTATGCCTCCGGTTGGTAGAGTTGTGCATATAAGTAAAAATGGTATTTTTTGGAAGCAGGGGAGGACAAGTTTCTGTTTTTCCCCCAAAAATAGCTTCTGCTTTCAAAATAAATAAAAAATTGCACTTTACCAAACACAAAAAAGTGTTTTGCTTAAGCAAAACAGCTTATAATCTCTCCCAAACAGAGCCTTTAACACCAATCCCTGTTTGTCCCATTTTTGTCCAAAAGGCATCCACATTAGTTTTGAAAGGAGTGGTATAGGGTTTACACCAACTAATGATTTTTATACTTGGCTTAGGGTGTAGTCTCATAGATGGAAGACAGGTTTTGCAAGGAATACAAAGTAGAGTTCTTATCTGATGTCTTTTACTATGTTAGAGAATGAGGGTTGAATTCCATAAATAATTCTGGTCCTCTAATAATTACTCTTTTTTAAAAAAATATTTTTAAGGCATGTTTGACTGCTGATAACTTTAGTTTTTTATAATAATGGATTATAAAATTTTACTCTTTAAAAACTACATGTTACGGAGAATTCAAAAATATCTTACATGATATCTGTTAATGTATACAACAAAAGTTATCAATGGTCAAACATGTCGTAAAAACATTTGGGGTCAAAGGAAGCCATTATTAAAGCACAGGAGGGAGTACAATTATTTCTACTCTTCCATAGAAACCAACATGTAAAAGATGGAATAATTGATATTGGCAATTGACTAAATTATTTTTTTAGTCCCCTACAAAGTATCTTACACCATGTTTTGGTCCCCGTTTGCAAATCAACCCTTAAACAGTACCAAACAAATTCAGAAGGTTTTATTTGGTCCCCAAAGGTGGTTTTCAAGTACATCGGAACTGTTTTCAGATATAGTCATGGGTATTTTGGTAATTTTACTTATTAAAACATTTAGCACACTTATTAGTATCTTTTGTATGGTTGATTGCTAGGTTTAGTTGGATATACATCACAAGGAGTTTGGATAGCCTTTGTTGGTTTTCTTGTCTATACCCTTATTTTGTATATTTATTTAAACCTAATGGATGATATGTCCTTACGAGCATCAAGATCCTATTTTATGAGCTTCATTTTAAATCGCTTGTAAGCACTAGAAAACCATTTGTAAGAATGGTAATAGATATATAAAGGTCATTCGCAAGGATGGTAGCAGACCGAAGGCCACGCACTTAATTGTGGTAGTAGATGGAAATGCACCAAGGAGAAAGGAGTTGAAGCCCGCACGACATTGAAGACTGGCACGACCGTGTCCTTCTGCATGGCAAGTGCCAGGAAAAATGTACTTTTGCACGGCTCGTGCCGTTCAGCAGGTTCGTGTGGCTAAGTATAAGTGTGGGCCTCGTCCTTTTGCACAGCCTGTGCATCTTTAAGATAAAAGACTCGAAAAAAAAAGTCTGCGCCCCGCGGCCTTTTGCACTACTGCGCCATCAGAATGAGGAAAGATCAGATCCAACTCGCGACCAACAAGGATTTGCACAAGTCACGCTGTTCAGACAACCAAACGACCCTTCAAGTCGGCGGCCTGCAGGGATTTGCATGGATGAACCACTGAGAAGGCAAGGAAACCCAATTCACCCAACAGCTCTTGCGGCACATGTGCTATTTCACGGGCCGTGTGCTATTGCATGGCTCGTGCCACTTTTCCAGCCTAGGGTTTTTCTAGTGTTGGGCCTCTTTAATGTCTATTTCCTACCTACTATTTAAAGAACCTATGTGTACTAGGGTTTAGTTGTTAGAAAGTGATGTGGTATTCCCGGCCAAGTCAGGCGGTTGATGTTCACTGCATATCACTATGAACATGCAAAATAGATCCCGGAAGTGATTCCGAGGAAAAGGTTTCGACGATCAAGTTAGTCTTCTCCTTCAGAGAATTGGTATTTCTCAATTTAGTTGCACTTACCTTAGCCTGCACAACTGTTCTTGTATTTATAGCTGACTCTAGTCGTGGCTCTTCATTGTTAGGATTCACGAGCATGGGCTACATCATGGTCCATATAAACTTGGTTTGTGTATTGTTTCATGGCTGAGACCTGATCGTGGCTCCACCTTTCTTGGTTTGTGACTTAGTCAGTCCCGGCATGATCTTGCTTTTCTCCGACTTAATTCTTTCATCATTCATTGTGTTGTCAACTCAAACTTCACCGCAATCTCGATTTTCATTAAAGGTAACTCATTTTTGTGTCAGAATGTATTTATGATGCTTTTTTATTGATTCAACTTCTCATTTTTTATGTTTTAGTATTTGAGTTTAAATACTGAAATTTATTGCTTTTTGTTTAACCCTTTAGTCATTCATTCTTTCGTCTTCTTTGCTTCTTCCTAATCCTTCTGGGATTCACTGTTCTTCATCCCCTTTAAAAGTATGTTTTTTTGGTTCATTCTTTTATTTCTTTTCTGTAACCATTGAATCTATAAAGAATTTTTTTTATTCCAATTTGTGTTTACACTTGAATCATATTTTTTTCCGGCCATTTTCTCCGTCGTACTACCATTTCTTTTGTCTAAGCTTTGTCCATAATACATGTATCCAAGTTTTGTAGCTCTAATTAGGATTTTATTTCAAATTCTAGGACTCCTGTCTATCCAAATGTCATCTTCTAATCGTATCGATAATCCCTTAGAAGATGTCCCGATTGACTATATTCACTCTGATGAGGATTCCGATCATACCACTGGTTCTTCCACCATTAAAAATGTTTTGTCTAAACACTACTTCGAATACTTAAAGTCATATTTTTCTTTTCTGTCTTCGTTTGAGTTTCGGGCTCCTGTCAACTCTGAGTGTGTTCACACACCTCCTGTTGGTTACATGTCTTGCTATTTAGCCCACCTCAACTTTGGTCTTTAATTTCCCCTTCCTCAACATGCTATTGATCTCCTTTTATCATACCAAAATCTTTGTCCCAGTTTCATCCTAAGGACATCGCAATTATATGTTTCTCGGTGTGAATGATCTAGAGCTTGGATGTGAAACGCATGAGTATATTCATGAATTAAAAGGATTTTGTGTGGAACAAAATGACCTTATTCATCGGAAGTAGCTAAGCTTAGCTAAAATGACTAGTCAGCAAGAAGAAGCAAAGAATTTTGTTGCGAGTAAAGCTCGCGAGGCTTATCAGAAAACCAGTATCATAGATTAGCAGTGTTCTCGTATTGATGAATTATTAGACCGCTTGAAAAACAAGCAGGATGAATGTGACCATTTTCCCCATGTTCACAGGATGGCAAAGCAGGTTTGATGAACAGTTCGCTTTGAATACCCAATTGCGTAGCGATAATGGTCACCTTCTTGCTGAGTTAGAACATCTTGATTCATGTGTTCATTAACTTGAGCAAGCTTGCACTGATTATAAAGATAAAATGAAGGTTATTTGAACTGGGCTTCGTAGTTCCACTAGTCGTGGTAATTTGATTATGAATATTAGCGGTCGGAGGGTTAATTTGTCCAAGGCTGTTCGGTCTGATATTCATCCATTACAAGAAGAGATACACAATTTAGAGAAGGTGAAAAAAGCTATCAAGACACTGTTAACCTTATAAGTATGCAGCTTCATTGTGAAGAATTTGGTCCTATAACTGATCTTAAGGCTTATTTTGTTAAGTATCTTGATCGTATGGAATGAAGTGGTCAAACTCGCCATCATGTTTACTTGCATATAAATTGGTGTTATGATCATATTGTGTCTGAGGAACATCAAGCCGCACAATTTCGTCGTTGTTGTGGTTCTTCATCTTCTAGGTCCTCTCGTGAATGAAGTTGTAGATGATTTTCCTTCTTATATGATGTAATATTTTTCCCTTCCGAATATTTCAAGTACTATTCTCATTTTGTTTCAGTTTTTGGAAGTCGATACATTTTCTTCTTACTAATACAAAACGTTATGCTTTATGTGTTTGCGCTAGTATGATCGTGTGTTCGCTTGCAAGATCTATTGCTTGCATTTGTCGATGTTTTTGTGGACATATTTGTCCTATTGCAGGATCTCTAGCTTGAAAATTTTAAAAATTGTATTGTGCAAAGCTGCAAGATCTATTGCTTGCTTTTGTCATTGTCTTTGCGGATATATTTGCCCTATTGCAAGATCCATAGCTTGCAAAATTGAAATGTTGTATTGTGCAAAACTGCAAGGTCTATCACTGCTTTGTCCCTATTTTTGTAGGCATATCTGCCCTATTGCAAGATCTATAGCTTTCAAAATTTAAAATTTTTATTGTGCAAAGCTGCAAGATCTATAGCTTTCAAAATTTAAATTTTTTATTGTGCAAAGCTGCAAGGTCTATTGCTTGCTTTTGTAGTTGGTTTTGTAGGCATATTTGCCTTTTTGCAAGACTTGTGGCTTGCTAATATAGAATTTTATATCTTTGTAATTGTGATATAAATTTTTTCCTTTTTGCTAGTATTTCCAAAGAGTTTGTGTAAAATGTAAATGAATAATAGCATGAAGATTTGGCTGGGAAGACCTTTTTTTTATTATGATTATGTACGATCATGATGATATCGTGCAGAAATCCAAAAAAATGATGCCAACAACGAAAAAAATGATGCCAATGATTATATCAAGGTTCTTGTACAACTAAGTTTCTCCTATCACTTACTAAGGTCCTAAACATAGAGCTTCCTTAGGTTGATCACATGCCAAGTGTTCGGGATGCTGGTGCCATCCAATCTTTCTTACTCATAGCAGTTGGATCGGTCTACTTTCGTTACCCTGTACGGGTCTTACTCTTACTGTTGTTTTGTATGACCACAATGTGTTGGGTATCTCATCTACCCAACCAGTTCACTTTCCCTCTAGTATTTTCTGCATTCCATGGACTACTGTTCTATTAGTGACCTCCACTTGGCCATTAGCTTGAGGATAAGTAACAAACATGAAATTCTACACGATCCTTAACTTCGAGCACCACTCGGTAAAGATCCCACTTTTGAACTGCATGTCATTATTTGTGACGATGGTTTGGGGTACACAAAATGGAAAACTATGTTCTGCCAAATAAACTTTTTTGCTACTTCTGTCGTGACTCTGCTTAATGGCTTCGCCTCTATCCACTTTTTGAAGTAATCGATTGCTATGGTTAGAAACTTTTCATTACCAGCTCATTTGGGGAAGGGTCCTAACAAGTCAATTCCCTATTCGTAAAATGGCCAAGCTCTATATATCCCTGTTAAAGGGGCTTGTAGCTTATGCGAAACCTAAGCATTAATTTGGCAGCAGCTGCATTTCTCCGCAAAGTTATGCACATCGTGGAACATGATTGGCCAATAATATCCTGCTCGAATTATATTTTTAGCGACCGTTCTATTCCCTTAACGTGTCCCGCACAGCCCTTCATAAACTTCTTTCATGGTTTCACTTGTTTGGGCTGGTCCCACACATTTAATATATGTTGATAGAAAACTTCTTTTTTATAGGATGTAAGATCATAGTTCCAACTTTCTTGCATGTACCTTGTCTTCCGGAAACTTTCCCATCTCAAAGTAATTCTTTAACAGTGTCACCCAGTTCGCTTCCCCTGTTCAAACTGTTGATATAGTTTTTGTGGTTATACTTCTAACCTGTATGACTTCTACATTCACGTCGTTTTGTCCTATTAAAGAATCAAAACCAGTTTTTTCCAATTTACTTAGGCCGCCTGCCTTAGTATTTTCACTCCTTGGTACGTGTTGAATGTCAAAGTAATCTAGTTGACTTATGAGCTGGCAAACTCTCCTTAAAGACTTCATTAACTGCTCCTCTCGTATGTCATTATCTACATGCACTTGTTTTACTACAATCTTGGAGTCACTAAAGCATTTAATGCTTTTCACCTTCATCTTGATCGTGAGATCAAACCCACATATCAGTGATTCATACTTGGCTTTGTTGTTGGTGAGTGGAAAATCGAATCACAGCAAATATTTGTGATGTCCCTTGTCTGGATTCACCAATAGCAATCATGCACCACAACCTTCTTTACTGGATGCCCCATTAACGAATAGTTTCCACGCGATGGATTCCCACTTTGATTTCTCTTTGTCTACTTCGATATTTTGTTGTGTGCTTGCTTCTTGTGCATCTACACTTTTCATTTCTGCAATAAATCTACTAAAACTTAGGCCTTTATTGCAGTTTGTGGCTGAAACTAAATGTCATACTGTCTCAATTCAAGAGCCCACTAGTCATTCTGCCAGATGATTCTGGCTAGCTCAGAATATTCCTAACTGGGTGGTCAGTATACACAACTATACGGTGACTCTAAAAATAAATTTGCAATCTTCTTACTGAGTAGACTAGTGTGAGAGTTAACCTTTCAATGGGTAAGTACGATATTTCTACACTTTTTAGTATCCTACTAATAAAATATATTGGCACTTGCCTCTGCCCCACTTAACGCACCAAAACTGAACTCAGTGTTTTTGTTGAGACTGCCAAGTACAAGTATAGATTTTCTCCTGGTATTAGTGGTTTCAACGTTGGCAACTCCTTAAGTAGTTTCTTCAACAACTCATATGCTTTATGACTCTTTTCATTCCATGCGAAATTCTTTGCCTTTTTGAGAATATTGAACAACTAGAAGTGTTTGTCCGCAGCTTTGGAGATGAACCTGCTAAGTGTCGCTAGTGATCCCATTAAAACATGTACTTCTTTGATTGTTCACGGTTGGGGGAGATTAACTATTGCTTGTACCTTTTCCAGATTGGACACAATTCGATTGGGAGACATTTTTCATCTCAAAAATTTTCCCGCACCAACTTCGGTTATGCGTTTCTTGGGATTGAGTTTCATACCAATCGTTCTCAACTTATACAGGGTTTCTTTCAAATGTTGCACAAAGTGGCATATCCTTTTGATCTTGATAACCATGCTGTCAACATATGCTTCAACATTCCATCCTATTTGGTTGTGAAATGCAGCATCGACTACTCTCTGATATGTTGCTCCTACATACTTTAGGCCAAACGGCATCTTCACATAGAAAAACACTCAAAAGGTTGTTATGAAGGTCATCTTTATTGCATCTTATAGGTTCATCAGTATTTGATGGTATCCTTTATATGCGTCCAAAAATGCTAGGAATTCGTAACCTTATATCCCCTCTACTAACTGGTCAATTTTAGGCAGAGGATAGCAGTCTTTTGGGCATGCCTTATTTAGATCAGTGAATTCCATACACATCTTCCATCTTGCATCTATTTTTTTACCATCGCAAGGTTTGCTAACCACTTTGGGTAGATTACCTCATTTAGAATACCAGCCTGAAGCAATGCTGCAACTTCTTCTTCGATCACCTTCTATCTGTCACTAGCGAAGCTTCGTTGATTTTACTTAACTGGCTTGATCGAATCACTGATATTCAGAGAATGGGTAGTAATTCTTGGATCAGCCTCTCACATGTTCTATACATTCCATGTGAATGTATCTCTGTGACTTTGTAAGATTTCTGTGACTGTTTCTTTCACCTTGTTTTGGGAGATACTTTCCTATCTTGACACACTTAGAAGTGTCTTTGTCATCCAAAACATTGACTTCAATCTCTTCTCCCATATCTACTTGTGGTTCGAATTAGCCAAGTACGCCATTATCCGATATATTGCTAACCATTTTCGTTACTCCACATTTCTTCCTGCTTTCATTGCTATGATCAAGCACTTTCTAGTTGTTTGTTGGTTTCCCCTTATCATTGTAATTTCTACTGGAGTTGGGAAATTCATCACTAAGTGATATAGGGACCATGTCGCCTTTGTTGTATTCATCAAAGGTCTACTGAAGATCTCGTTAAATAGACTTGGTGCATCCATGACAACGAAGTCACACATGACGGTGCAATTTTTGTCATTCTCTCCTATGGTAACTTGCAATTGTATGTTACCCAAAGGCATCTCCACTAGTCCTAAAAATCCCACAAGAGAGGATGTAGACTTATTCAAATATGTTTGTTTGAATCCTACCTTATCAAAGCAATCAACAAACAGGATCTCGACTACACTTCCATCATCCAAAAATACTTTATGAACCGTGGGATTTCCAATCTTAGCGATAATGACCATCGAGTCATTATAAGGTAAAGCATATGAAACCACATCCTCTTCACTAAATGTTATTGTTTCACTTGAGTGAAATCTCTTATCAGGGGGTTCTTGTGTTGGAGATTATCTAGTTTTGGCTTTCCAAGCATTGTTAGATAGAGACTCGGTTGATCCATGAATTGATAGGATTTCTTTTTCTGGGGTATCATTCACCTAGTCTTCCTCATAATCCAATACTACTATTATCTTCTAATGTTTGCTTTGTGTATTTGATATGCCTTGGTCTCTTTGCCATAGTGCTTCCTTCTTTGTTAGCTTTGTTGTACCAGCTTCCTCCATCTTCCTTTTTATACTAGGTTAGATAACCATTCCTCAAAATTTCCTCTATTTTCCTTCTTAAGTTTCTACAATATTCAATGTCGTGTCCATGGTCCTTATGGAATGCATAGTAGTATTCTCTAGATCGCTTCTCTGGTGGTGTTGTCATTGATGCAAGTTTGTAAAACAACTCCCTATTCACTTGCCATATTTCCTTTTGCGACTTTGTCAAAGGAGTTTCTTAAAATGGTGTGACCTACACTCTTGATTCTCTTCCTTTGAAAGGAATGTTCCCTTTCCCTTTCTTGAAAACACCCCTATGTGGATCCTCTATTATCCTCTTTTCACCTCTCTCACTTTCTATGTTGCAGTTGTTTGCTTCTTCAGTTCACACATATTGTTCAATCATTTTTTGCAATTCCCATGGATTTTCCAGCATATTTTTTTTGAGTACATTGTAGAATTATCCTGATCGCATGCCTCCTGTGAATGCTCCTAACGAGGATTGGAACGACAGATTGTAAACTTGCAAACTTTCAGTGACGAACCTATTGTGGTAATCTGCAAAACTTTCGTCACTTCGATGGGCTATGTTTTTTATGTCCGCTATTGTTTTCGTAAACTTCTGCTTCTGATAGAAGCACCCCAAAAACAAATCTAACAATTGTGCCCAAGACCTAATACTTCCATTTGGTAATTTCTCATACCATGTTATCATTGTCCTAGATAAGAAGATAGGGAAAGCTTTGCAAACTAACTCAATTTCCGCATCCCAAAATTGCATGTTGTTACGATAGGAATTTAGGAATTCCTTAGGGGCCTATTATCCCATCATATATTTTAACATGCATGGGTAGCTTGAAATCCTTTAGCATCTTAAAATTGCGAAGATGTGGTGCTAACCGTGACTTATCTACATCATCATCTGCCACTTTATCCCCTAACTCTTCTTTATACTTAAGGCTCCCATGTCTTTGACTTGCTTTTTTATTTTCTTTCAAGGATTTTGGTTTAATAGTGGCCAAGAACTGATTGTACATGTGTTCTCTATTGTTTTCTAAGAAAGCCACGAAAGCTCTCCTCTATTTTTCTTGATTTGTGTTAGGAGATTCCGCTTCTTCCGCATCATCCTCTGTATTTTTTTTGTTGTGTTCCTTCTCTTTACTAGGAACATGCGCTTAATCTAGACTGAGATGCATTCTCCTATTGTGCCCAACTGTTCATTCTTAAGTATGGTGATTTCGGCTTCTTTCACTTCTGGTGAACATCATTGTTCACCCTGGAGGGAATGAAGGACTTGATAAAAAGAAAAAAAAAGTTCTCATCCCCACAGTCATAACCAATGATGTGGTATCCCCGGTCAGGTCAGGTGGTTGATTCTCACTGTGTATCACTATGAGCCTACAAAAAAGATCCCATAAGTGATTCCAGGGAAAAGTCTATGACAATCAAGTCAGGCTTCTCCTTCGAGAATGGGTATTTCTCAGTTTAGTTACACTTACCTTAGCCAGTGCATCTATTCTTGTATTTATAGCCGACTATAGTTATGGCTCCACATTGTTAGGTTCCACGATCGTGGGCTATATCATGTTTCCTATAAACTCGATTTGTGTCTTGTTTCATGGCTGAGACCTGATCATGGCTCCGCCTTTCCTGGATCGTGACTTAGTCATTCCCGACATGATCCCCCTTTTCTTGGTTTGCAGCTAAGAGCTCTAGGGCATGATTGTGTTTATTAGCCTGCGGATAAGTCTTAGGCTGGGCCTAAAGGCCAAGATTATGTGGTCCATAGGCTAGATACACACTAGAAAGAGAAAGACATTAGTTGTAATTTATATTCTCCTAGTTTCTAAGAGTGGGTAGAGAGAGAAATGGAATAACCCTTCTCTCTTCTTTTAATCTTCCTAGTTTTTCCCAAGGGCATTGAATCAAATGTTAAAATTGGGTTTAATGTTTAGGGAGTAGTTTATTTGCTTTAGGATCTAATTTGTATTCATGATTTGGTAGATATTTTGTGAGATTCTTAGTCTCCCTATCCTTTTATATTTTTATGAATATCATACTTGATTTAATCTTTACGTTCTTGTGAAATGCATGTTAGATATCCTTTGTTTTCATAAAACTTAGTTATATGTTTCTGATCCCCCCCCCCTCCACTCGGGCTCATTAATGGTAGCTAATTAACCTGAGTGAAGGCTAGGACCTTAATGAAAAGGGGTTCAAAGATAAAAAACTTATCTTCTGCACCCAATCTCATTACTATGCTATCGAAAAGGTAGTTAGCGCTAAGCCCTGGGTATGTCCACAGAGATGCTAGGGACTAAGAATCAATTAAACATAACCTTGTACGGGTCGTCAATCCACACAAGTGATAGGAATAGCTAGTATAGCAAACAAAGGGGGGTGGTTTTTCAATTAACAACTACAAAACATGAAAGTAAAAAAATCAAATAAATCTATATAGCTAAACACTTGGGGAATAATTGCGTAATATGGTTGATTTAATGCTTCGATCCTTGATTCATTCACATATGAGATTTAGAAAAACCTAATAGAGTGTTCATAACAAGTGGTGCGGTCGATGGCATACACTTCCCCGTACCTGTCACGTTGGGTGCGCCTGCAACCCTCCATCGACACTACCTTCGTAATTAGGGGAGTACAACAAGGTCCGACCATTATTTTTTATCTGTTTCTCCCCGTGCGATTACGTCCTGAGCATTCCACCACAAATGCTCTACTCTCTAGGCCTATGAATGAGGCAAAGGGTCGTAGGCACCTTATCTATGACACTAGGGCTTCTTACAATCCTAGCTTGCTACTTTTTACTACTTGTAACCTATTGGATTACTTTATGTAGTCAGCTAAGACCGGTGTGATGGAAAATAATCAAAGTAATACTTGGCATCTCTCGTGCACACAACCCACGAGGACCCGTACCCCATTACCGATTAACACATCTGAGTTTTCTCTTCCCAAGGAGGCATCAATATTTTCACCAACATGAATATAAACTAGAGTGTGTGCTTATATGGAGTGTACTATTCATGCAATTTTAACATTCAAGAACAAGTCACAATAATATCACAAGCACAATAATTAGGATGAACTTAGAATCTCACAAAATATTGATCAACTCATGAATACAATTATCCCCAAGCTATAGAAACTGCTCCCTAGAAGATAGATCTATGGAAAATATTAAATTAGATGCCATGTACCTAAGAAAATAAGAGAAAAAGAGAAAATTTAAGGAAAGAGAAGAAGAACTCTAGAGAGAGAAATAAAATCTACATTATGCCTACTTAGGTTTTCCTAGAAGACTAAAAGCTCCTATACATAGTAGTAGAGGATTTGGCCCAAAAATAGGCCCAAAATAGGCCAAAAATGTGTAAACCCTAGTTCATCAACCGCCTGACACGGACTATTGCGGATGGCGTGATCTGTGCTGTGTATTACGTCTGTGCTGGCACGGGCCACCAGATCTGGCACAATTCATGCTTGCTCCATGGCGTGAGCCTTCTGCTCTGGCGCGGTCCATGCATCACCCTTGGCATGGTCCATGTCACCCTCTCCAGGTCGTGTCTGTGTGATCCGCATCTTTTGGCATAGACCGCCATCAGATTCATTATTTTTGCACTTATGATTTGCAGGACGTGACGTTTGGCACAGACCATCATCAAAAAACCTTTTTTTGATTAGTAAATTAGCATAGGCCACTTGATTCTCCATATCCTACCCGCTGGTCTTGACATTATGCACTTGGAATGAATCGAGCCATCTAAAATGGGACGGTCCATGTTAATTCTTAGCCAATTTTGGGTGAAACTTGGAAGTCATGCGCATGGCCCATCGTGTTTGGCGTGGTCCGTAAAAACCCCTTGGCATGGTCCGTGTCAAATTCATTTGGCATGGACCACGTTATCTGGTGCCGGCCGTTGGTGCCATTCATGAACGATCTGCGCCGACCCATTTGTACTTCAGCCAACTGAACTTGTTTCCTTTGGTACGGGTGAACCGTGAGAGTTCTTGTAGTAAATTTTATGGTTCTTAAGGAGACGATTCCAATGAAACCAACCATGAAGGATGATTTTCCTTAAAACATTCCTAGAAATTGGAACACTCTCTCGAACCACAATTCTCCATTTCTTCATTGGCTGCCTTGAACACCAATGCTGCCTATCATTAGCTCTAACCTTCTTCTACCACGATTTGATGTCTGTGGCCTTTGTCTACTACAATTCTAGTGTGAATTGGCTTCAATCTCTACTACTGTCCTTGCAAATGGCCTTCAATATCTTCTACCACCCTTACGAATGGCCTTCACATAGAATATAATGAAAAGTACCCACGGGAAACCTACTAATGATGATCACAAGGAAGATCTAGGTGCCTGTGGATACAAGATGTCTATTACTACCAACTAAGTCTACAAAATGCGGGATTCAGGCAAGAAAAACCATACATGGCCGTCTAAACCCCTTGTCACATAAACTCAAATAATACTAGCAATCCAACATATAAAACAAGCTAAATATTATGCCGAATGCATTGATTAACGCATGCATAATGGTGCACATCAGACTCCCTGCACTTAAACCTCTAATTGTCCCCGAGTAAATAAAAACAAGAAAAGGCTTAAGCGACATGTAGCATGCAAGTATAAGTTAGCCAATGCATTCAACTTATTCCCAAGCTACCATGGTTCCCCCCAAGAAGTGAAAATTCTCACAACTGTCACACTCCTCGAAGATCCTAAAGTAACCTATCCACCCAAAATAAAAATGTGAAAAAGATAAGCCATGAAGATAAGTGTCAAGCTAGCTTACTTTTCCCAAAATGATCTCCAAGAGCAATCACAGTGTTTTCTCCCAAAAACAATCCACCAAGGAAATCTATGAGTCGCCGACTTGGTTGTAACATAGGGATAACTCGTGACTCTCGACCTAGTTACTATCAAGGATGCTAATGTATCGGCAACCTAGTTTTTTTGCTTTCTCTCAATTTCTCTTGTTTTGCCTAGGAGAAATTTGGGGTTTTCATCCTAGCTTTAACACACAAAGGGTACTCACTTCTCACCTTTTTCCACACAACCTCTTATTTTTTTCTAGGCTCATAAGCCTAGCAGGGCCTAACCTCTCACTTTTACCTAGGTCTTTCGACCTATCCGGGCTTTTTCCAATGTTACCCAAGTCGCCCTTTCGGGTTTCCGACTTACCCGGGTTTTTTAGTTTTTTTCCTTTTTTTTAAAATGCTCTTAGAAGAGCTATTAGCTATATAGAAACAACTAAAAATCATATGTGTTATATAATCCCCTCCCCCACACTTAAAGCTTGCATTTTCCTCAATGCATATAAAAAATCAAATAACATATGTCAAGGGAAAGAAATAAGAGAGAACTTATAATGAAAAATTAACACTAAAATCTACCCTTGATGGCACAATCATGGAATATAAAGAACCAACTACCATCACCCCAATATACTACCCCTAACCTCTAATCAAGAAAGTTTAATCTAACCACTATTATGCACCACAAATTGAATAAAGAACTGAATCACAATGGAGGGTTACCTCTTAAGTCTCAATGTGTGTGTTTCAAGGGTTTTTAGGGTAAGTGGGTTTTGGTGGTACTTTGGTGGTGGTGAGGAAGAAATGGTGATTGGGGTGTACGAAAGTATGTGAGCTCCATGGGTCGTGAACGTCTACACGCCCCATGAATTTGGGGTTTGGTTCTCCACCTTGTCCACCATTTTGAGGATCACGAACCATGCACATCTATATGGTCCATGAGTTGGATTCCCTATTTTCTCACCTTCCTCCAAGAATCATATGCTTCCTACAAAATAAACATGCACACCAAGTGTAATAGTGTTCCAAAACTAAAAAGCTACAAATAAGAAAACACACCAAAAATACTAAACTGTTCCAAAAACAATTCAAAGCTCGGGTTTCCCCCAAGAAGCTCTGTATATTTAAGGTCGTCGGCATGGCCCTAATGTTATCTATTCGGTGGGTTTTGTACCCCATGACCTTAGACAACCAAAAATGAAGAGATTGGGGTAAGAATCTTCCAAGAGGAAAATATAGTAGAGGAGGAGTCAACCTTAGAGGGATGATCTGCCTCCACCCGGGGTCATTTATCATCGCTAATTAACCCGAGCAGAGGCTTGTCCCGTGGAATGGTCAAAGACAAGATTTATAATTCTGCACCCATTCTCACTGCTACGCTACCTAGAGGGTAGTTAGTGGCAAGCCCTTGGTTTGTCCACGAAGATACTATAACTCAATTATCACCTACAGATACAACCTCGCACGGGTCAAAAATACGTACTAGTAAAAGAAATAGCTAGTAATTGCAAATAAAAGGGGAGAGGGGTTTCAGATTTTCATATCATCAGCTACGATGCATAAAAGTAAAAAAACAAGTAATCTAATTAAGCTAAGCACTTGGGGAGTCATTGCACAACATGATTAACCTGATGTTTTGATCCTCAATTCATTCACATGCAAGATTTACTAAGCAACCTAATATTGTGTTCACAACACGTGGTGTAGCTGATAGCATGCATTTCCCCGTACCTATCACGTCGGGTGCTCGGAACCCTCCATCAACGCTACCATTGTAATTAGGAGAGTACAAAAAGGTCCGGCTATTATTGTAGTTATGTTTCTCCCCCATGTGATTATATCCCAGGCTTCCACCACAAATGCACAACTTGCCCCGGGTCCTATCAACTAGGCCCCAGGGTCGTTGGCACCTTATCGATGATCTAGGGTCTCTCACACCCTAGTTTGCTACTTTTTAGCTATCTTTACCCACTACCTATCAGAAAATTTTACGTAATCAGCCAAGACTGGTGTGATGGCAAATAAGTCAGAGTATGACCCAGGTCTCCCGTGCACACACTCACGTAGACGCAACGTACTCCCTTACCCATTATAACATCTAGGTTTCTCTTCCCAGGGAAGCATCAATAAATTAACCATACATGAATACAGCCCAACGTATGTGCCGGTATGTGGTGTAATATTCATGCATTTAGAAATTCAAGAACAATCACAATAATATCATGAACATATATAAAGATTAAATCATGCACTAAAATTATCCCCAAGCTATGGAAACTACTCCATTGACATGGAATTCAAATATAGATTTGAATTCCACATCTAGGATGAACACAAAATGAAAAGAAAGAAAAATGAAAAGGAGACAGTGTTTCTCCCTCTCTAGAGCTCTCTTAATGATGTAATCCCCTTTGTACATGTTTAAACTAGTAGACTAATGTCATATATATATAGCAGAAGCGGATTGGGCCTAAAAATAGGCAAAAAATGCTAAAACCCTAGTTTAGACGCTGCCTGGCATGGACCGTTGCGGATGATTGGCCGCTTTAAACTCCAATGCCGCCTATCCTTGGCTCCAATCTCCTTCTACCATGCATTGATGTTTGTGGCCTTTGTTTACTACCATTCTAGAGGTGAATATCCTTTTATCTCTTCTACGATCCTTGCGAACGACCTTGAACATCTTCTACCGCCCTTACGAACGGCCTCCACATAGAATGTAACCAAAAGGTACCCATTGGCAATGACCTTCCCCTGAACTGGTTATTGTTAAAACATGAGCCGAGGGGCTTATTGGTCAAAACATAAGATATTTATATTATGCACCCGTTCTTACTGCTAAGCTACCAAGGGGTAGTAAGCGGAAAGCCCTGGGTTTGTCCACAAGGATGCTAGGGATCAAGTACTAATTAAAACACAACCCCATGCAGGTTATCCATCTGCACAAGTGAAAGGAATAACTAGCAATGTAAATATGCAATTTGGGGGGGGGTGGTTGGTATTTTCAACTAACAGCTACAAAGCATGCAATTAAAAAACCAAAAACTATTTATACCAGGCACTTGGGAATCATTTAGCAACATGGTAGTTCTAATGCTTTAATCCTCGATTAATTCACATAAAAACTTATAAAAGACCTATCAGTGTGTTCACAACACCTGGTATGGCCGATGGCATACACTTCCCCAACCCTATCTCGACGGGTGCGCTCATAACCTTCTTCGGCACCGCCATCATAATTAGGGGAGTACAACAAGGTCTGACCATCATTGTAGGTCTGTTTCTCCCTCATCCTATTACGTCCCGGGCTTCCACCACAAATGCAACTACTCCTCCCGAGTCCTATATATGCTAGGCCCGAGGATTGTAGGCACCTTATCTGTGATACTAGGGTTTCAACACAACACCTAACTTGCTACTATTAGCTATATCTACCTGCAACCTCTCGGAAAATAGTTACAAAGTTAGCTAAGACTGGTGCAATGAAAAATAGGTCAGAGCATTCTCTAATCCCCCGTGCACACACCCACGCGGACTCATTCTCCCCTACCCATTATAACATCTAGATTTCTCTTCCCAGTGGGGCATCAATAATTGCACCATACATGAATATAGCCCAAAGTGTGTGCTTATAAGTGATGTAGTATTCATGCATTTATAACATTCAAGAACAATCACAATAATATCATAAACACAAGGATAGGGTGAATCTAATGAATCTCATAAAGCAAATAGAACATACCAAGTGCCAAGATGAATCCCAACCAAAAAATATACTCTACAAAGGTTAGAACCATGGAAAATATTAGGTTACATGCCATGGATCTAGAAAATAAGATTAAAGGAAAAAAGAAAAAGAAATGAAGGAGGGAGAAGAAGAACTCTCCTCTTCCTTCCCTCTAAACTAGAGAGAGAATCTGCTCTACATTATGCCTGCTTCCTAATGGTTTAGTAGAAGACTAAGGTTTCTATATATAGTAGTAGGAGATTGGGCCTAAAGATAGGTCCAAAATAGGTCAAAAATAGCAAATCCTAGGTCGGCCACCAAGGCTTCACGGACCGGCACGGATGCCACGGTCCGTGAAGCATGCATAGCCACAAGACACCAGATCTGCCACGGTCCGTGAATGTTCATAGCCATGACCCGTGGTATCTGGCACGGTCTATGAATGTTCAAAGCCGTAACCTGTGGGGTCTGACATGGTCCGTGAAGCTAGGATCGTGCCACAGTCCCTGAAGGTTTTCACGGACCGCGAACAGTACATGATTTTTGCTCTGAAGTTCTTTCACGGACTGCAAATAGTACATTGTCTCACTCAGAAGTTTTATTCATGATCTGTGAAGGTTTTCAAGGACTGGCTTCATACTTAGTCAAATTCTTCAACTCTTCATCTCATTGCTTCACGGCCCGGTGCTTTTCTCACGGCATGGCGCTTTACCTTGTGATGGTCTCGTGTAGGTCTTCATGGAACCCCTGGAACTCTTGTGTAGTGTGAGGCGTGTGCTTTTTCATGAGCCACTAGTGCTTGACCGTGGGTGGTCCATGACCGGCCGCTGGTACTTCGTCGGCTGAACTTCGTTTGCTTGCCACGGGTGAACCATTAGTCCAAATTGGGAGGTTTAGTAGTCGATTTTGTAGTACTCAAGATTTCGAATCCAATGGAATAAACCTTGAAGGCTAATTCTCCTTGTATCTTTCTCATACTAAGGCAACACTCCTTGGACCATGATTCACCATTTTCTCCCTTAGTCGTCTTGAGCTACGAAGCCACCTATCTTTGGCTTCAATCTCCTTCTACCACGCATTGATGTTCGTGGCCTTTATCTTCTACCATCCTAACGTGAATGGCATTCACCTCTTCTACCATCCTTGCGAACATCCTTCAATCTTCTACCGCTCTTGTGAACGGCCTTCATATAGAATGTAACCAAAAAGTACCCACGGGCGACCTACTAAAGATGATCACAAGGAAGATCGAGGAGCCTGTGGATACAAGGTGTTCATTAGTACCAATTAAGTCTACAAAATGCGAGATTTAGATAAGAAAACCAAACATGGCCGTCTAGAACCCTTGTCACATAAACTCAACTAATACTAGCAATCCACCAACTAAAACCAACTTTAAAACTATGTCAAATGCATTGGTTAAAGAATGCGTAATGGTGCAGATTAGACTTCCCACACTTAAACCTTTACTCGTCCTCGAGTAAATAAAATCAAAGAAAATGGTTCAAGCGGAATGAAGCATGCAAAAATAGCCAATGCATTCAACTTATTTCCAAGATACCCTAGTTCCCTCAAGAAGGTGAAAATCCTCACAACTCTCACACTCCCCAAAGTTCCTAAAGCAACCAACCCACCCAAAGCAAGTAAATGTGTATAAAAAAGTAAGTGACAAAAGATTGGAATAAAGCCAAGCTTACTTTTCCCAAAGTAATCCCAAAAGCAATCAAAGAGTAATCCTCAAGCAAAACAATCCACCTAGGAAATCTTAAAGTTGTTGACTTGGTTGCAACATAGGGATAACTCAAGATTCTTGACCTAGTTACAACCAAGGATTCTAATGTATCATCAACTTAGTTTCTTTTTTCTTTTTTTTGTTTTTTCTCTCAGTTGCTCTCATTTTTCCTAGGAGCCCTTTCGGGTTTTTATCCTAGCTTTATCCCACAAAACGTGCTCACCTCTCATCTTTTTCAACATGGCCTCTCACTTTTGCCTAGACTCGTAAGTCTAGCCGGGCCAAGCCTCTCACTTTTACCTAGACCTTTCGACCTATTCGGGCTTTTCCTAATGTTACCCAAGTCGCCCTTTCGGGTTTTTGACTTGTCCGGGTTTTAATATTTTTCATTTTTCAAAAAAAAATCAAAATTTTCAAAATGCTCTTAGAAGAGCTATTAGCTACATAAAAATAACTAAAAATCATAAGTGCTATATAATCCCCTTTCCCACACTTAAAGCTTGCATTGTCCTCGATGCATATACAAAATCAAAGAACACATGACAAGGGAAAGAAATAGGAGAGCACTTATAATGAAAAAGAACACTAAAATCTAGCTTTGATGGCACAATCATGGAATGTGAAGAAAAAACTACCATCACCCTCAATATACAACCCATAACCTCTAATCATGAAAGATCAATCTAACCACTATCATGCACCACAAATCGAATAAGGAATTGAATCAAAATGGAGAGTTAACTCTTAGGTCTCGATGTGTGTGTCTCAAGGGTTTTGAGGGTAGGTGGGTTTTGGGTGGTATTTTGGTGGTGGTAGGGATGAAATGGTGATTGGGTGGTGTAGGAAAGTATGTGAGCTTCATGGGTTGTGCACGTCTACATGCCCCATGAATTTGGGGTTTGGTTCTCCCCCTTGACCAACACTTTGAGTGTCACAAACCATGTACGCCTACATGGTTCATGAGTTGGACTCCCCGGTTGCTCGCATTCCTCCAAGAACCATATGCTTCCTACAAAACAAACATGCACACCAAGTGTAATAGTATCCCAAAAATAAAAATAAACTACAAATAAGAAAACACACAAAAAATATCAAACTAATCTAAATTTTTAAAACTCGGGTTGCCTCCCGAGAAGCTCTGTAAATTTAAGGTCGTTGTCACGACCCTAATTTTATCCATAAGGTGTGGGTTTGTACCCCATCACCTTAGACAACCAAAAATGAAGAGCATGGGGTAAGAATCTTCCAAAAGGAATATATAGTAGAGGAGGAGTCAACCTTAGAGGTAATAAGTGGTTTAGAAGCTTAGCATATTCAATTGGCTTCCCTGTGGTTTCCTCTAAGGTTTTCGAAAATGTGGGAGTAGGTTCTATAGATGAAGGTAGGGGTGTGAATAAGTGATATGAAAAGTTAAGTATAATCACCCCTTCCTTGACTTCTTCACACTTGACAAACCTTTCCCCATCCCCTTTAGATTCATCTACCAAAATTTCACATTCAAATAGGGATGGTTCATTTTTGGAAAATTGGGTTTCTAGTTGGGTCACCCTATTCATCAAATTAAGCACTTGCTCTTCAAATTTCTCAATGCTTGAGAATCGTTTAGTTCCCAAATCGCTAATCTCGCTAAGAATTTGTGATTGGAGTAAATCACTACTCTTGGTTACATTAGCTTCAGCTTGCAAAATTTCCACACAATTCGATTTGGGAACCAGTCCTAGGGATTGGTTTTGGGGCATTGGATAAGTTGGTGAAATCCCACTATCTAACCCAAAGTGTTGGTTTCCCGATGCATTTCCATACCACGAATTTGAGTTACCACTAAACCTCAAATTTGGAGATTCGTTGTATGGATAATAATCTGAATCCCACCGGCCTTGGGAACCAACAACTTCTATACCTCTCTCAATTTTTCTCATCCAAGAACAAGAATCCATAGTCGCAATGACATATCTTACAAAATCTCACTCTTTGAGCCATTCTTCTCCCATAGTCACTCAACCTTGGCCAACACTAAATAGGATGATCGTAATGACACACCCTACAAAGGGCCCTCCGTTGAGTGCTTTCCCACTTTTTTTCTTTTTTCAATTAAACCCTAACAAAGAAAACACACAAAATTTGGAATCATAGTACAAGATTCCTTGGTTTACACCAAGAACTCAAGTAATATCTACTCCAGAAGACAAAAATAAGTAAAATATAAAAGCAATACTAACTACTCACTAAAACATTATGCCCAACTATTACTTGAACTAAAAAGCATCCCTGGCAGCGGCACCAAAATTTGATCTGCCCTCGACCCTGTTGTCATTAAAACACAAGCCAAGGGCTTGTTGGTTAAAAGATAAGATATTTATGTTTTTCACCCGTTCTTACTGCTAAGATACCAAGGGGTATTAAGCGGCAAGCCCTGGGTTTGTCCACGAGAATTCTAGGGCTTAAGTACTAATTAAAACACAACCTCGTGTGGGTCATCAATTTCCACGAGTTAAAGGAATAGCTAGTAATGTAAAAATGCAATTTGGGGGTGGGGGTTTGGTATTTTCAACTAACAGCTACAAAGCATGCAATTAACAAATGCGAAACTATTTATACTAGGCACTTGGGAATCATTTAGTAATATGGTAGTTCTAATGCTTCAATCCTCGATTCATTCACATAAACACTTACAAAAGACCTATCAGTGTGTGCACAACACGTGATGTGGCCGATGGCATACACTTCCCCAACCCTTTCACGGCGGGTGTTCTCGCAACCCTCTTCGGTACCTTATCTGTGATACTAGGGTTTTAATACAACACCTATCTTTCTACTATTAGCTATATCGACCCGCAACCTCTCGGAAAACAGTTACAAAGATTAGTTCAATGGCAAATAGGTCAGAGCATTCTCGAATCCCTTGTGCACACACCCACGCTGACGAGTTCTCCACTACCCATTCTAACATCCAGGTTTCTCTTCCTAGGGGGGTATCAATAATTGCACCATACATGAATATAGCCCAAAGTGTGTGCTTATGTGTGGTGTATTATTCATAAATGTTTAACATTCAAGAAAAATAACAATAATATCATAAACACAAGGATATGGTGAATCTAATGTATCTTATAAAGCAAATAGAACATACCAAGTGCCAAGATGAATCCAAAGCAAAAATTCTACTCTACAAAGGTTAGATCCATGGGAAATATTGGTACATGCCATGGATCTAGAAAATAAGATGAAAGGAAATAAGAAAAAGAAAAGAAGATGGAAGAGATGAAGAACTCTCCTCTTCCTTCTCTCTAAACTAGAGAGAGAATCTACTCTATATTATGCCTACTTCCTAATCTACTTCCTAATGGTTTAGTAGAAGACTAAGGTTTCTATATATAATAGTAGGAGATTGGGCCTACATATAGGCCAAAAATAGCAAACACTAAGTCTACCGCTAAGGCTTCACGGACCGGCACGGATGCCACGGTCCGTGAAGTATGCATAGCCACAGGATGCCAGATCTAATACAATCCGTGAATGTTCATAGTTATGGCCCGTGGTATTTGGAGTGGTCCGTGAATGTTCATAGTCGCAGCCCAAGGGATCTGGCGCGATCCGTGAAGCTTAGATCGTGCCATAGTCCTTGAAGGTTTTCACGGACCGCGAACAATACACAGTTTTTTCTCAAAAGTTCTCATGGTCCGTGAACGTTTTTGCGGACCACGAATAGTACATGGTCTCGCTCAGAAGTTTTCTTTATGGTCCGTGAAATTTTTCATGGACCACAAATAGTACATGGTTTCCTCAGAAGTTTTCTTTATGGTCCGTTAAGGTTTTCACGGACTGGCTCCATACTTAGCCAAATTCTTCAATTCTTCATCCCCTTGCTTCATGGCTCGGTGCTTTTGTCACTGCCCGGTGATTTGCCTCGTGAAGATCTCGTGCAAGTCTCGTGCAGTTCTTCACAAAACCCCTGGAACTCTTGTGTAGTGCGGGCCGTGTGCTTTGTCACGGGCCACTGGTGCTTGACCATGGGCGGTTCGTGACCAGCTGCTGGTGCTTCATTGGTTAAACTTCATGTGCTCGACACGGGTGAACTGTTAGTCCAAATCGGGGTTTCTATTAGTCAATTTTATACTACTCGAGAAGACGAATCCATTAGAACCAACATTGAAGGCTAATTCTTTATGTATCATTCTCAGACTAAGGCAACACTCCTCAGACCATAATTCACCATTTTCTCCTTTAGCCATCTTGAACTTCAAAGCCACCTATCTTTGGCTCCAATCTCCTTCTACCATGCATTGATGTTCGTGGCCTTCATATTCTACCATCCTAATTTGAATGGCCTATGCCTCTTCTACCGTTCTTGTGAATAGCCTTCAATCTTTTACCATGCTTGCGAATGGCCGTCACATAGAATGCAGCCAAAAAGTACCCATGGGCAACCTACTAAAGATGATCACAAGGAAAATCAAAGAGCCTGTGGATACAAGATGTCCATTAGTACCAATTAAGTCTACAAAACGAGAGATTTAGAGAAGAAAACCAAACATGTCCATCTAAACTCCTTTTCACATAAACTCAACTTATACTAGAAATCCACCAACTAAAACCAACTAAAAACTATTTCAAATGCATTGGTTGAAGCATGTGTAATGGTTCAGATCAGGTGGCCCACTAAAGATGATCAAATGGAAGATCTAGGAACCTGTGGATACATGATATCCATTAGTACTAACTAAGTCTACAAAATGCAGGATTCAGATGATAAAACAAAACATGGCAAACTAAACCCCTTGTCACGTAAACTCAAATAGTACCTAGCAATCCAACATACAAAACATACCAAAAACTATGCCGGATGCAATGGTTAACACACGCAAAATGAATCACATCAGACTTTCCACACTTAACCATTTGCTCGTCCTCGAGTAAACAAAAGACAAGACAAAGAATTAAGCGAAATATAGTGCACAAAACATAAGTTAACCGAGGCATCCCACTTTTTCCTAGATTACCCTGTATCCCCCTAAAACAGTAAGAATCTCACAACTCTCACACTCCCCGAAGAACATAAGCAATATAACAAACCCAAATAAAATGTGGAAAAAGGTAAACCAAAAAGATAAGTGTCAAGCTAGCTTACTTTTCCCAAAATGATTCCAAAGCAATTCAAGAGTCGTCTCCAAAAACAATTCACCAAGAAAATCCAAGAGCCATCTACTTGGTTGTAACATGGGGATAATTCGTGGTTCTCGACCTAGTAACAACCAAGGAGTCAAATGTATCGTCAACCTAGTTTTTTGCTTTCTTTCAATTTCTCTCATTTTTCCTAGGAGCCTTTCGGGTTTTCACTCCTCACCTTCTTCCACATAGCCTCTCATTTTTGCCTAGGCTCGTAAGCCTAGCTGGACCTAGCCTCTCATTTTTACCTAGGTCTTTCGACCTATCCGGCCTTTCCTCATGTTACCTAAGTGCCCCTTTCGGGTTTTCGACTTGTCCAGGTTTTTAATTTTTTTAATTTTTTCAAGTTTTCCTTATTTTTGTAGCACAAAATTTCCCTAAAAGTGGGCTTCATACTACGAAAGATCATCAAACACAAAAAAATACACCACCAATTTCCTAAAATACCCTACCCCATGCAAACATAGAAACTCTAGCATAGCATATTATACCACCAAATGTCTATCCAAAATTATCCCTCAACAAACACAAACAAAAATCACCAGCAATCAAGAAAAACTTCTACCAAAGAAAATCATGTAATGCATAGAGGAGATCAAAGAATGAAGACTCCCTAAGTGCTCACTACTCCCTCCCTACACTTTGCCAATGCAAAGTCTCCAATGCACAAAAAATCATATCAAAACAAAAGTGAGGTAGGGAGAATGGTGATGCTCATTTTCGCGGTTGTAGAATTTTACAACTTCTTGCTCAATCTGATCAATGTTATCTAACCATACTCCATCTAAGCTCTTAATCTTTGTTATCTAGATCCTTCATTTCCTTTCTTTACCAGAATTATGAAAATATTTGGTGTTGTCATCACCATATTTTAACCAAAAAACTTTAGCCTTTTGTTTCCAGAATTTTCTTTGTTCCTCAAGTGCTCTGGTTAATTTTCCCTTAGATTTATTCATCAGAACTAAAGTTTGATAAGCAAGCGTATAATACGAGTCTTATGGGATTGCTGTTTGCGATTCTGATCATCTGTGTGCGATTCTGACGTGCGAAACACACACTTACTACTGTTCACAAAATTTCTTTACCATTTTTCTTTCATCGTCTTTCTTCCTCGCTCTGAACGGCTCTTTTTCTCTTCTGGTTCTCGGCCATGGCGTCTCCAACGCCTAACCAAACCATTGAACCTCATCCATCCACACAAAAGAGCTTCTTACAAGCTTTGAATTCAAAACCAGCACCACTCTTATCCTCCCTCCCAGACACGCCCAATCTGCACCCAATCACTGAATATAAGGGCAAATTAGCTTTCATCCTTCCTCCCGAGGAAGGCGTACTTTTGGCCTTACACTATCAGAACGCTTTAGTCGGAAAATTCAACAGAGGAAAACCCCCAATGGAGAAACTGTTGTCAGCTTTTAAATCAATAGGGTTTAAAGCAAATTTTCAATTGGGATCTATTGATTACAGACATGTTCTTATTCATTTTCAGGATAATGAAGATTACCAACGGTGCAGGATGAAAGGTCAATGGATGGTTCATGGAGCAGCAATGAAGGTCCAGAAGTGGACTCCCGATTTCTCACCTACTGCTGAATCATCTGTGGTTCCAGCATGGGTAACCTTCCATCAACTGCCTTTACATTTTTATAATACTTCGGCAATTATAGGCATTAGCAGCCAAATAGGAAAATTTCTCAAAATGGATGCTGCAACAAATGCTCTAACAAGGCCTTCGGCAATTAAAGTCTGTGTAGAAGTAGACCTTTTATCTCAGCTCCCTAATTCACTAGTGGTAGGCATTGGCAATAAGGTTGCGGACTATCCAATAGAATATGATCAGTTGCTATTGTACTGCACTCATTGTAGAATTATAGGTCATAGTCAGTCAAATTGTAATTTTTTGTACCCTGAACTGAGGAAAAGTAGTAAAAATCAAGCTAATATCAAGGCAAACAAGGGTAGACAATCTGAAGTACTTGAAGATATTCAAACTGTTGACAATCAGAAAAACAGAGTTAGTGATCCTAAAGTATCAGTGGATATGGAAGGTCAATCTAATCTATCTGTCTCACAAAAAGAAACTGAGTTCCAAATTCAGAATTTGAAATCTGTTTCTCTTCCGCATAATAATACTAACTCACTCAGACCTAGTCAGTGTAAAAGAAAGCCTTTTTACTCTCTAGATGATATCTCTAAACCTATCACAAATCTTTTTTGGAGGAAGAAATCTCAACAAACTGAACTCCCGCCCATCCAGGAAGATATAACAAAAAATAATATGGTTACCATATCAAATGCTTTCCATACCTTAATTGATCTACAGGATGAGGACTCAGCTGTCCAAGAGGATGAAGCTGACATCTTCCATGAGTCTGTGGAATCACAAGAGGCAGTGGCATCCCAGAATGACGCAGAAAAAATAGAAATCATGGTGACAAGCTTATCCACTCCTGACGCAGCTCAGCAAGATTCAGATGACCAAACAACTGAGGCAGCAAAGAGTGCTCTTGAAGTTCCAGTACCAAGTCTTATTAGCCAAGATCAAATTCCCTCCGAGGATGCAGTGCAGGCAATTCAATCGAAGGTAAGTAACTTTTCAACAGATAAGTCGAGGAAAAATGAAGATAAAAAAGGCAAAAATAGTAATGTCACAGTGCCAAAACAAAGGAAACTAAGATCATCACAAAAAACAACCCCCCTAGTTTTAAATGATACATTACACAAAAATAGGAAATATTTTAGTGTGGAATGTTAGGGGTTATGGTTCTTCTCTGGATAGGATAAAGGCTCTAAAATTGAAACATAGGATAGACATACTATGCTTAATTGAACCATGGCATGACAAACAAAATTTAAGTACTTTGAAGCATCAACTTGGTTATAGTAATGCTCTCTATGCCCAACATGCTAAAATTTGGATTCTATGGAATCATGTTTTCAGTCTAGACATTTTAAAAGAATCTGATCAGTATATACAGGCTAAAGTTACAGACACTGCCTCCTCTGTAAACTGGAATATTTTCTTTATTTATGCTAGTGTACATAGACAGTTGAGGGAATTTTTATGGTCTGATTTAAAAGCATCAACATCTGATCCATCCATATACATAGGAGATTTCAATACAGTAACTTCGGTCTCTGAATATAAAGGTAGAAAGTCAACACCTAGAAAAAGTATGAATCAATTTAATGACTTTCTAACCACTATGGACTTGCATGAAATCCCAACTGTAGGTAATTCTTTCACTTGGAGTAATAACAGATTTAGGGACAAATGTAAGGATCTTCAATTTCAAAGACTAGACAGAGGTGTTAGTAATTTAGAATGGCTAGATATATTCCCAAACAGTTCCATACAAGTTCTTAACAGGATGACTTCTGACCATTCTCCACTATTACTATCTATCCAATCAGCCGTTGAAATGGCTCCGAGACCTTTTAGATACCAGGAAATGTGGACAAATAGGACAGATTTTAAAGATTTAGTGGAATCTAACTGGAATTTATTCTCCCCCCTAACTGGTATGCTAAGGTTTGTTCATAAACTAAAGAGACTGAAGCTTGTAATTAAGGAATGGAACAAAAACACATTTGGCAATGTTAATAAAAATCTAGTTCAATCTGAATCAAATGTAAATGAATTGGAAATAATCTTTCAGCAGACACATGATGAATCAGTTCTAATGGAACTCATGAAATCTAAAGACACTCTTCTCAGAGTTCAAAAGGAACATAACATTTTCCTGAAGCAAAGGGCTAGGTTAAATTGGTTAAAACACGGAGATGCAAACACTAAGTATTTCCATCACACAATCAGAGAAAAAAAAGCCAGAGCCAGAATAGGAAAAATAAAAGATGGAAAAGGAATATGGATATCTGATCCAAACCTAATTAAAGAGGAGGGTGTAAGATTTTATCAGGAACTACTTACGGAGGATGTCTCACAAAAAAAGGGAACTCACTTTAATAAATTTTTGGCAGAAATCCCAACAGTTTTAAACGAACAACAGAACAGCCTTTTGCTTACTCCTTTCAGCTCTCAGGAATTGAAATATGCTGTTTTTTATCTTAACAAATCAAGTGCACCAGGCCCTGATGGTTACTCGGGTGTTTTTTTTTACCTCTTTCTGGGAATCCATTAAGGAAGATTTATTAGAAGCTGCAAATGATTTTTTACATAATGGAACAATCCCAAAAGCCATTTCTAGTACCTGGCTCACTTTAATCCCAAAGAAACCTATTCCGAATACATTTGCTGATTTTCGGCCAATAAGTTTATCCAACTTCGTTAACAAAGTTTTCTCAAAACTTTTAATGGAAAGGATCAAACCTTTAATGCAGTTCTTGATTTCACCTTAACAAAGTGCATTCATGAAAGGGAGGGATATTTTGGATAATGTGATTCTAATGCAGCAAATGACCAGATTACTGTCCAGAAAAACTAAGATTCCAAATCTCATAGTTAAACTCGATATGCAAAAGGCTTTTGACAGAGTTTCTTGGTCTTTTCTAAACTCTATTCTCCTTCGGTTTGGTTTTCATGGGAAATTTGTGAGACTTATTATGCATAATATTGCTGCTGTCAATTTCTCTGTGTTAATTAATGGGGTAACAACAGGTTTCTTTAGCTCTTCTAGGGGGATCAAGCAAGGAGATCCTTTATCTCCTTTCCTGTATAACATATTATCAGAGGCTTTTTCGAGGGGTCTAAAGAAATTGTTCACCACGGGATACTTAACATATTTTAGCCTCCCAAATGTTTGTACACCCCTTACTCACCTCATGTACGCTGATGACACTGCTGTTTTCTTGAATACGGAGACAAAAAATTTAAAGTGTTTCAAACTATTTCTAAATGCCTATGAGGAGACTTCGGGTCAACAAGTAAACTTTTCAAAATCTGAATTTTTTGTCTCTCATAAGGCACCTCCACAGTACTCTCAGTCTGTTAGGAGAATACTAGGGATGGTGAAAGGTTCTTTTCCATTCAAATACCTTGGTGTTCCTATTTTTATAGGTCGTAATTTAAAGGTGCATTATTTACCAGTAATTGAAAGAATGGAGAAACAGATAAACAATTGGAAAAACAGGTGGTTGAGTTCAGCTGGTAAAATAGTTTTGATTAATCATGTTTTGCATTCTATCCCAACACACATTTTTGGAGTATTAAAACCTCCAAGGACAGTTTTAAAAACAATGGGAAAATTGGCATCGGATCTATTCTGGGGTAAAACTGATCTCTCTGAAAGGAAAAGGTGGAGGTCTTGGAAAAGAATGAGTTTTCCAGTGGAAGAAAATGGTCTAGGATTCAGGGATTTAAATGCTATAGTAGAAGCTTTTTCTAGTAAATTATGGTGGAAGCTACAAATTAATAACACTCAATGGTCAAACCTTTTATGGACTCTGCCAGTTTCTTACACAAAAATAACAGCTGTGGCAAATAGTATATCCAGAGTGATTTTTGGCAGGGGTGACTGCTCATTTTGGAGTGCTAATTGGAGTGGCAATGGTGCACTATTTTATATCTGGCCAGAGGATATTGACATTCCTTTTCAGTCTATCTCTCTCAGGGATTTTTTAAATAACAAAACAGCTCTCATACCAATTCTGGAGCCACATCTGGCTACCAACATCATTCTTATTTTGCAGGAAACAAAGCTGGAATTCACTGTAAGCTCGGCTTATAATGCTCTAAGACAGAGAGGCCCTCTAATTCAACACTTCAAAAAGGTTTGGTCTCCTTTCTTACCTAGAAAGATGTCTATTTTACTTTGGAGAGCCCTAAACAATATACTTCCATTTGATAACATCTTAAGAAGAATGGGTTTTTCTGTTGTTTCTATATGTCCTATTTGCAAGAACAGTTGTGATAGTGTGGATCATTTTTTCAATTCTTGCAATTCCTCAACTGCTGTCTGGCATAGTGTACATACCTCACTGAGGCTACCATGCACAGAATTTAGGGATTTAAAAAGTAGGGTGCACTTTTACTTATCCTTTAGAGCTGATTCTAGAATACACTGAAACATTATCATTGCAGGTCTATTGGTTACAATTTGGACATTATGGACCCATAGGAACAAACTTCTCTTTGAAAATAGACCTTTCTCACACGATGCCTGTGTTTCTGAAATTAAAGATTCGATATCAAATATTTACAGCACATAACCTAATAGGAAATAAGTATAAGCATAGGCATTGGATTCAGGATAACATTGTACCTCATATATTACAAAAATAGAAAAATGTTATCTCTAAGGTCCACTGGGAGAAACCTATAAAAGGTTATAAAATCAACACAGATGCCTCATGGATTCCTGGAGGCTTTTCATCTGCTGCTGCAATTGTGAGAGATAGGCATGGAAATGTGGTTAAAATGAAAGTCAGTACTTTCCACTGTCCATCACCCTTACATGCTGAAGTAATTGCTATACAAAGTGGATATAACATCTGTTCAGAACTTGAATTAGAGAATGTTTTAATTGAATCAGATAGCTTATATGCGGTTAGGGGCATCCAGAACCCTCTCTCCTGCCCTTGGAGAGTCTTTTCCATGTGCAGTGCTTTAAATATAATACAGGGTTCTATAAGGATTCAACACATACCTAGAGAAGCAAATTTGGCCACTGATTTTTTGGCAAAATATGCAAGGGAAAACCTCCTACAAGGGGATTTAGACCTCTGTTCTATCCCTCTATTTCTCAAAGGTTTACTAGCACTTGATTGCATGAGTTTTCCGACATTTCGTATTGAATCAAGTAGGGATCCAGTTTCTCTTTAGTTAGAAAACTCTCTACTTGTTTAGCTCAAACGATTTACTTCTGGCTGTGAATTAGTTACTCTATAAATATTCCAAGTACTGCTGGTTCCCTTCCTCTTTATTTCAGATTCTGATGCAAGCACAAAGGAGGGGGAGAAAATTTTTTCAGCCACAACTCAACACATCTCAGCTGAGAGCACAGGTGGAATGCACAAACTTGGTCCAGATTCTGTAGCCGAAATGCCTAATCAACCGAAGGAGAAGATTTTCTGAGCAACCTATTGCAAAGGAGTCCACATCTCAAGCAAAGGAGGTTTACTGGCCCCTAACTCCTGAACTGATACTTGAAGCTGCTACTCGGGAATTCAAACACTCTGGTCCTCTCGGCTGGCACATCGTTGACAAATAGGAGTCTCAAATTCTCGTTTCTCCGACCTGTTCACGATGTACGAGCGAGATGGCGACTTACTTGGTGATTTAGCTAGTTTTTTCATTATTATCCAGATGTTTTTGTTCTTGTCTGTTAGGGTGGAAATACCGCTTTTGGAAGCAAGTGCTGTTTTTGCTTCAGGAGCTTAATTTAGCTCTGGGATCATCAATTGGATGATTTTCTTGTAAACTGCGATGTATCATGACTTTTAGCGCCTATTAAGGCTCACTCTCTTTGGTCAGGGGAGCCAAATTTATTCCCCCCATCCTCGGATGGTTTTTTTAAAAAAAAAATTAGAACTAAAGTTTGATCATTTTGTGCATGACCATACTTTAATATTGCTAACTTGAGGCTATTTTCAGCTTTAACTACATTGGATTCAATATTTCCAAAGACAATCTTATTCTAGTCTTTAATCACTTTTTTTAACCTAATAATTTCAGATAGAATCTCAGCATACCTTTTTATGGAATTGGAATATCCTAGGTTGCTTTAATGAGTGAGTTAAAATCATTTCCATTATACCACGTGTTAATAAACCTGAAAGGTTTAGGAACAGTTGGGATATTAGATCCTATACTAAGGTATAAACGTAAGTGGTGAGATGTTTGTCTACTTAAAATTTGGATAAATAGTGAAGGTAATTTAGCCATCCATTCAACAGAACTTAATACTCTATTTAATCTTTTAGAGGTGGGGTTTCTGAATCTTGAGTTAGACTAGGTAAGTAAATTACCTACAGTGTTAATTTCTTGCAGTTCATTGATATTAATAAATTTGTTAAAATATAGAATTCGAGCTTTACTAGGATTAGTAGGGTCCCTATATTTAGTCATGGAAGTAATAGCCTTATAATCACCTATAAAAAAGGGCGTCAGTAGTGTTAAGGGCTATAAGATCTTACGCTAATTGCATTATTTCTATCCTAGTTCTCAATCCATAGATAAATACTGCTTCCATAGTTATATTTAATTCTAGACTGAGAATATTAACAAAAGGATACAGCTAGCTTTCACTTATAAGTTGAACTCGCAACTTATTATTCCATAAAATCCAAATCTAAAATTACTAGAGTGCATATAGTGATTAAATCCAAGTTCTAACATATAGTTAGGACATGTATCATTGTTGTGCATAGGCCCAATAAGACACAATAAATGAAATCTGTGATATCTAATGAGACTCTTAAGTCTGAGCATAGAGGTATCCATTCTTCTTATATTCCAAACTAGAAATTTCAATTTAGAAGTTGTATTAATCATTATTCACCTAATTTAGAGTTTTTTATGATGACCTGAGCATCATTTTATTCAACTGAGTGAAATAATTGGATTTCTTAGGTTTATTTTTAGCTGCAGTAGGTTTTACAGGTTTTACATACTATGAATTAGAGCAAATCTAATTAGGACTTACATGACCTGAGTTGTCTTCCTGAGAGCTTTCCATGTTTATGGATGACTCATGTGCCAAGTTTTATGGTTATTCCATTTCAAGCATGGGCATAAACCTATTTGATACCTATCTTTTTTGGGAGTAGAACATATTGTTAGTAGAGTTTACAAGAGAGAAGAAAGGAGCTTGATTGCCCAAGATGATGTGGATATCATCTTTTGCATATGACCTTCTGAATTTAGGCTGATCAGTAATCATTTTGGTACAGTCCTGGTATAGTCTAGGAGTGGGGGTGAATACATGGACTTCATGGATGGTTATAGGTACAGGTCTAACTGTGCTAGGACGTGTTTCCATATTCTCTGGTGAACCTGAATTGGCTACACATGCATTGGGATTATTTAGAAGATTAGTTGTGCCAGTGAGTGGAAATTGTTTAGCGGATTGGGGAACATGGATCAGGGTAGTCTTAGGGGTAGGCTTTGTTATAGGAACTTGGTTTGTGATGAGGGTGTGGATAGGAGGTTTGGCAGATGGAGGATTTTGGAAAGAATTCTTTGTAGGATTCCAAGTGTGTTAGGGAGTAAGATTTGGGTTCAGTATCCTGCAATTTCCTTAGTTGTGACCAATCTTATCACAATGCTGACAATATAGGGAGATATATTCATATTCAATAGGGTATTTCTTAGATCAAATGACTTTGATGGCCCCTTAACTATCATGATCGTCCCCCTTTGGCCCCTAATTCTTTTTTCAACACCATTGGCCCATAAACTTGCAGAACTGTTAAGTCATGACCCTTTTTTGAACACTTGTGGCCCCTTAACTATCTCAAAAACCAGCTCACTTGCTCATTGAGGGGCCAAAAATGATCAAAAAAATTAGAGGGCCAAATGTGAACGATTGTAATAGTTAAGGGGCTACCGAAGTCATTTGCTCTATTTATAATAAGTATTTAAATAGCCTATCTTGATTGTGTGTTTAACTTGTATTAGCAAGTAAATTTCAATAAAAATTTTGATCGTTGAAGGCATCGTCATTGCTTATGTGGCAGCATCCTTTTTAATAAATGAACCTAGAGTGTAGGGGTGGCAAAATAGACTCGTAACTCATGGGTCAAACGGGTTATCTATTTTCCAACCCGGATGGGTATGGGTAAAATGGGTAAAATGGGTAAAATGGATAAAGGATAAAATGGGAATTCAAAAAATATGGGTCGGGTTTGTGGTTTTATCGCGGGTTTACCTATACGGGTTGCAACCCGTGGATTTACCCATATGGGTTTGTATATTGACCCATATGGGTCAATATATAAGTCGAAACCCATGGGTTTACTCATATGGTTTGGTATATGATTCCATATAGATCAATATATGGGTTTAAGCCCGCAAGTTTACCCATTTTGACCCATGACTTAAATAATTTTCAACCTGCGGGTTAAGTGAGTTTCAACCTGACCCATTTATAACCCAACCCATTTTTGACCCATTATATAATGGGTCAAAATCGGTCGTGCCCATATTTTTAACCTACCCATATACCCAACTTGTATTCGACTTGTCCGCCCATTTGCCACCCCTACTAGGGTGTTCCCAATAGCAACTATAGTTGTAATATTGTAATAATATAGAGGGGGATTTCGTATTGTTACCCACACCGGGACAATGGATGACTCAGTGTTAGGGTAGAAATCCGGAGTCCACTTCAGGATTTTCATGATCGCGCCATTGAATCTCCAAACCCCTTTGAGCCACCAATGTTTAAAGTCATTCACCTCATCAAACTAGATGAGAACATGTTTGTAGTCTAAAGAGCCCAGTTGGTATCTTCCTTTGAATCCATCGGTTTTGAATGAGGCTTCAAGTTTCTCCATGGTTGGCTTTTCTTTGAGGTACTTTCCAATTTGAATAGTGAACAGATAGGGCATCGATCTCATCATCGGAGTATAAAAATAAGTCTTCTCCAAGGTGTTGGGTTTTGGGGATGAATTCAGGGTTGTTAGGTACGACAACGGAGAGGGGTTGAGTTTTAGTTTTGAGGGCGACGAGAAAGGATTTTGTACCCCCCCCCCCCTAATGGAGGTTCATACATGGTTTCCAGTGTAGGTTCCGGAAAAAAAAGAGCCATTTATGGTGAGGTGACAAAATCATAGAGAGAGGATAGAGAACGTGATGCGGAGAAATTAAAGGTAAGAAAAAAGACTAAATTAGACGTAGTGAGTAAGGGAAGTGGGTAGGGGTGTTCAACCGGTCGATTTTTTGGTTAGGCGGTTAATTGGTTTTGGTTCCTACCAGTTTATTAAATTTTAGATGGGACCGAATAACCGACTGATAATGTTGTCAATTTTACTGGTTCGGTTAGTATCGGTTTTGGATGATGTGTCGGTTATTACCGGTTACCATATATATTATTTATTTAAAATTAAATATACAGATCCATATTAATATTGATTAGTAGTTATAGCCATAAAACATAGAATAAAAGGTAAGAAATTTAGGAATTTGATAATTGTGTTGCATGAGAGTTGAGTAATTTTATGAATTAATATTAATATTGTACCATGAGTTGCCGCCGATAATTAATAGTTTTGGGCACAATTATTAGCTACATTGGCTTTTGTTTGCATAATTATTTGCTTTGGAAATAATTATTATTTAAAGATATATGGACTAATAATATAGCGTTTAAAGAATAAGTTAACTTGAGAAAGGAACCTAAAGTTTTCTTATTTGGTTTGTGATCAATACCCAAAGTTTAATCAATTGTTTTTTGGAGATGAAATTAATTAATATGTTATAAAATCTCTTACTGGTTATCCAGTTAAACCGATTACCAAATAATAAAACCGATAATGGAACCGATTCAAGAAGTCTGCCGTAGCTATAAGAGTCTGCCTCTATCGGAGCTCTGTTCTCTCTGTATCTTTGTCCCCAAATATAACAGTAACACCGTAAACCCCACCTTCCACCATGGCTGAGCTGGCAACGGCTGAGCCACCTTCTGCCATGGCTGAGACACCTGCTCTCCGATCGTTCCTACAAGCTATAACAACAAAGAATCCCCCAATATCCAAATCTCTTCCCTCTAATCCATATCTAACCCCAATTACACAATTCAAAGGTGAATTGGCATGTCTGTACTCTAAAGCTGAAATCCAAGAGCTCTCATCTCACTATGCCAATGCACCGATAGGAAAATTTCAAAGAGGAAGGCCAAGAATGGAAATCCTTGAAGCAGCATTCAAGACCATTGGTTTTAATGGAAGCTATCAGCTGGAAGCTATAGATTATCGACATGTCCGCATTGGGTTTCAAGACATTGATGTTGGATGAAATATTAATGGGTTTTCAATGAATCGATTACGAAGGTCTTGAAATGGACTCCAGAGTTCTATCCGGACACAGAGCAGTCGGTGGTACCCATTTGGATCACAATAAGAGATGCTCCACCGTACTACTACAACACAGCATCCATCCAAGCTATAGTTAACCTGATAGGCAACTATATTAAGATGGACGAGGTGACTTCAGCGTTGACCTGGCCATCAACAATCAAAATATGTGTGGAGCTGGATGTTCAGTCATCTATCCCGGGTACTATCACGTTAGGCTCACCAGAAAATAATGAAAAATATGTTGTGGAGTATGAAGATGTGCCTGACAATTGTGTTAAGTGAAAAAATTTTAGGTCATCACAAGTCTAAATGCAGATTTGGTATGGCAAAAATAACACGTAACTGGGTTAAAAAGCGGAAATAATGATAATTATATAGATAATGAGGTTGCTCAATCCAAAGAACATTCATCTCAGATAGATATGGCTGTTAATATAAAAGTTCCCCATATTGATTTGAATGTTGAAATGAACTCTAAGCCTACTGATCAAGTAGAAAACTTAGCAAGGGATTATTCTCCAACACAACCCTCACTGGAAAAACCCCTCATTGGTCCTAAACTAAGAGGAGCAATTCCAAAAGCCCAAAAAGAAAAGAACAATGGAAAATTTTTCAGCATAACAAGGGTCAATACTTAGGTCTTAATCACACACAAAAAGGGAATACTACTACCAAGTATGCTCATAATTCAGAAACCTTGAGAACCGATTCTCTTTCTGACAAATCTAAGAATGTTGGACTTTAACTAATATGCAATATATATCAGATTTAAGATTTGCATCTGATGACATGGGGATTATAAAAACCATCCATGTAGGCTGTAACTAAAAAACAGTTACACACTAATAAGTTGTTTAGTGTTGATAGACATTTGAAGAACAGGTTCAGCATTTTGGATGATTTAGATAAAGAAGGATCTTCTTACTCATCAAAGAACTCACTAACTAACTCCCCACATAATAACAATGTTCAACTAGAAGTGGAAAGCATCAATTCAGGTTCCAACATTCTGCAGCATCACAGCTCAGGTCAGTCACCTAACCCAGATATACAAATTGTTGATGAATCACGGTCACCAAAAGCTCAAACTGGAGCTGTCAAGTCTGAAAGGAAAAAAACAGTTAATTTCTTCACTCAATTGAATAAAATGACTCTCTGGTCTAACTCAAAAAGCTCCTCATCTGGTTATCATGGTTGATTCTCTCATGAAATTTAATTTCTTTGTCTAGAATGTAAAAGGACCTTTTACATCCATTAGGAGGCTTAAAATACTAATCAAGATGTATAATGTTGATTTTTTATGCATTATTGAACCTAAGCAAAAATTAGCAAAGCTGGATATTCTAATAATTGGGCTAAGATTTGATTTCACACTTACATCCCTAACTCAAATATCTGGTTATTGTGGAAAAGTGATTATTCAGTGACTCTGATAGACACTCAGGAGCAGTTTCTTTCAGTTAAAGTCAACTGCAGTAACTCCCAATTCCAATGGGATGCCTTTTTTTATATGGTTTACACTTTAGGGTTGAGAAATGGGTCTTATGGAATCAACTAGAATCGATGGAGCTTAGTGCAGTAATAATCATGGGAGATTATAACACTATAGCCTCAATTGCAGAACTCCCCTAATCTTAACCATGTCAATGACTTTGCTGAATTCATCACAACAATGAACATAAAACACATAACCACTGTAGGTAATGAATTTACCCAATCAGATAATATAATCCATGGTCCAGTATGGAAGAAATTAGACAGATGCTTAGCAAATGACATGTGGTTAGATGAACTTCCTGGATCATCAGTACATATCCTTAATAGAACAACATTCGATCATTCCCCTATGTTTATAGAGCTTAGATAATCAGACATAATGGAACCTAAACCATTTAGGTTTCAAGACATGTGGATAGAAAGGTATGATTTCCTATCTGTAGTACAAAGTAATTGGTCACAGCAAATAGAGGAATCTGAATGCTAGGCTTTTCATTGAAACTCGAGAGACTTAAACTAATTCTTAAAGAATGGAATAAGAATGTTTTTGGAAATCTTACAGACAACATAAAAAAGAAAGAGGAATAGGTCCTGGAAAGAGAGATAGAGTTTGAGAGATCATGAGCTGAAACTAAATTAATAAAACTTAATTTAAATCGGGCTTTACTCCTTGGGGCTTTGAATGAAGAAGAGATCTTCTGGAAATAGAAATTCAAAGTAAAGTGGCTTAAGTCTGGTGATGCCAACACCAAATTTTTCCATAATTCATGCAAAGAGAAAAAAACACTTATTAAAAATCATGAAGATTAAAAACAGCAATGGCCAATGGATAGATCAGCCTCATATGATAAAAACTGAAGCAATTCAGTTTTTTTCAAAGCTTTTAACTGATGAGACTAACTTTGAAGCTGGAACTCAATATGATGAGTTCCTTAATCATATCCCCAGATTGATAGTGAGGGAGGATAACATTAAACTTATATGAATGGCCTCTATGACAAAGGTTAAAGAGGTTATTCAAGGCTTGAGTAGATCTGTTGCAGCAGGGCCAGATAGATTCAATGGTAATTTTTACATTTCAGATTGGGAGATCATCAATTCTGATATATTAATAGCCGTTAATGAATTCATTTGTGGGGTACCAATCCCAAGAGCTATATTCAGTACATGGATAGCTTTGATACCAAAGGTTGACAACCCTGGATCATTCTCAGAATTTAGGCTCGTCTCCCTCTCAAACTTTCTTAATAAGATCTTTTCTAAGATCCTAATGGAAAGAATGAAGACACTTATGCCTAAAATTATCTCTTTGGAATAGTCAACCTTCTTGAAAGGTAGAGTCATTGCAGATAATGTTATCTTAATGCAAGAAATGATGAGAATTTTAAACAAGACGATAGGAAAGGATAATGTAATCATTAAATTAGATATGATGAAGGCATGTGATAGGGTATATTGGTCATTCATGAACTCAGTAAAGCTTAGGTTTGGGTTTCATGGAAGATTCGTACACAATGTCCTAAACTCTATCACATCTGCATGGTTCTCAAAAATTCTGAGTGGCTCCCCCTATGGTTTTTTCAAACCCACTAGAGGGATTAAACAGGGAGACCCCCTTAGTCATTTCCTCTTCAATATACTCACAGATACTTTTACAAGGCCTCTCAAAACTCTTTAATGGTGGTTTTCTTAAATACTTTAATATGCCAAGGGGTTCCTTAAATATAACTCATTTGAGTTATGCGGATGACACAGTTTTATTTCTAAAAGGGAATCCCCAAAATATTAAAAGAATTAAGGTATTTTTAAACCAATTTGAAGAAATTTCAGGTCAGAAGATAAATTTTATGAAAAGTGACTTCTATGTTAATAAAAAAAACATATTTGGCCTTTAAAAATAGAGTAGGAACATACTAAACATGAAACTAGGCCCAGTTCATTTTAAATATTTAGGATGTCCTGTGTATTTTGGAAGGATGAAATCAGTTTTATTCCAACCACTAATGGAAAAGATAGACAAGACCTTAGGAAACTGGAAGAATACATGGTTCACTCAGGCTAGGAGACTTACTTTGGCCAAATATGTTCTCAATTCTTATTCGCAACACATTTGGTCAACACTCAATCCTCTTAAAACTGTCATAAGTGAAATACAGGTCAAATTTGCAAAAATTTTCTGGGGTCAGTCTGAATTGGGAAAAATAAAACATGGAGAAGCTGGAAAAAATGGCATTCCCGAAAAATGAAAATGGATTGGGGGTTAGGGATATTAAAAACATTGTAAGAACATGCTCATTAAAGTTGTGGTGGAAGTTTCAAATAGGTGAAACCATCTGGTCAAGACTTTTGTGGTCTTTTCCACAGACTTATAGGGACTCACATACTTGGAAGAGAATTTCCTCTATCTCAACCATAGGAGAAGCTAACTCACAAATACTGATAGGGGATGGACAATGTAGTTTCTAGCTAGGGAATTAGACCGGTAAGGGACTATTAACATATCACTGGTTAGGTGATAGACATGTGCCTTTGCCTAATATCAATCTAGCTGCATATATAGAGAGAATGCAAGATTTTCTTAATAGCTATTTGCAGCATTTCCCTCCTTCTTTGCATTCTTTCTTGCTGCAGGTTCATATCTCTCCACTATACAAAGACAGAATGATATGGATTCATGAAGCCAATGGTAAGTTTTCCTCTAAAACTGCATACCTAGTTATTAGAAATGTCATAAGCAAGGTAAGGGCTTTAGGATATGTTTGGTCTTCTCAGGTCCCACCAAAAATGATTGTGTTCTTTTGGAGACTTTTAAACAATCTATTGCCTTCTGATGATAACTTGAATTCTTTGGATTACAAGTCGTCTCAAAATGTTGCATCTGTGACAATCTCGATTCAATAAACCATTATTTCCATGAATTTTATATTGCGCCTGTTGTTTGGGAAAGATTACATGAAATGTTGATGTTGCCAAGATTAAATTTTGTGAATATATGGGATAGGATTTCATATTATTTCTCAAAAAGTAATCTAGATGTTATAAATGATGCTTTAATTAGAATCTCTCCTATGTTTGTTTGTTGGTCATTATGGATTGTTCAGAATCGAAAATATATGATAATGTTGATTGCTCAGTAGCTAAGGAAGATTAAGATACTTAAATGGGATAAACCTATTAATCGTAGGATTAAAATTAACACAGATGCTTTGTGGAAATCCAACTCGGAAATTTGTGGCATGGTTGCAGTAATTAGAAATCATCAAGGGTCGTTAATTAAAGGAAAATTTGAGAGTGGTCAGTGTGAAAAACCACTGATTTCAAAAATAATGGCCATAAAGTTGGGCTATCAACTTGCAATAGAAATGAACATCAGCTCAGATTCCATAACTATAGAAACTAACTCCAAACTTGCAATTCATGCTATAATGGATCCTGAAAATGGTCCTTGGCAGGTGTATCATACTCTGTTGCAACTTAACTATTCCTACTTTAATTTTTCTTTCTATTGCACAGAAGCTAATCAACTGGCGGATCTTCTATCCAAGGGATGTAGAACTCAAAAAATTGAAGGTTATCTCACAGTTCAAGACTTGAATCAAAAGGAGAGAGGTCATCTCAATCTTGACAGGATCGGCTTACCAAATATAAGGGCTTCTGAAAGTAATAGAGGGTGAATTTATCCTTGTCATATTTTCCATTGAACCAAATGCCAGATTACAATGGATTTGATTTTGTTTGAGAACACTAATTATAAGGTCCAACCAAGATAGCGATTGACACAGGAGGTGGAGTTCGTTATACTTGGAAGCACCCTAAAATTAGTGTTGTTTTTTTAAAAAACAATCAAATTGTTTTAGAACAGGTCGAATCAAACTACTAGTTCACTCATGTTGAACCTTTTGTAAAGACAATTATCAGTGTTTTGGGTATTACAGGTTTGGGGTGCCTTAGGTGATCTTAATTTAAAAAATAATAATGGAGCCGGTTGACCGATATTAACCAATTAACCACAACTGATATTATAACCAATTAACCTGTTAATCGAATTTAATTCCGGATCGGCTTTGACCGGTTATTGGTTTTCTGATTTTCTTGAACAGCCCTACAAGTGAGAGTGGAGGAGCCAGAACACATGCGTTGTTTTCTTTCATGTCAAGTTTATTCACAATTGAGTTCAATTAAAATTTTAAATTATTTTTTTACAGTCTTATTTTTAGGCAGACTAAACTTTAAGCTGGGACCATTGTGCAAATATTATATTCTAATTTGGATGGATTTTTTTATAAAACTGGAGGACTTCCTATGTAAAAATATAAGAAAAAAGTAATTTTATAACCCTACCTAGTTGACATAAGTGCTAATATAACCTTTCAATATTCGAAAGTGCCAATATAACCCTATATAGTTAGTGAAAGTGCCAATATAACCCTATAAGTTTTAAGGATGTGCTAATATAACCCTACAAACATTAGAAATGTGCTGATATAACCCTACAAATATTAGGAATGTGCTGATATAACCCAATAAGATTGCATAATGTGCTGATATAACCCTACCTAATTTCAGCGAACTATGAGGGTAAAATTATCCACCTAATTTCAGAGTTAACCCAAAGGGCATTTTGGTCAATTTACATAGAGTCAACGCTGAAAAATTGAGGTCAATGCCGGAAATGGGTCTGAGGGTGATATTGGAACTTTCATTAACTAGTTAGGGTTATATTTGCACTAAAAATTATCATATGGTTATATTGGCAGTTATTCAAGTAGATAGGGTTATATTGGCACTTATCCCAAAATATAATAGTTTTGGTTCATGTTTTTTTTCCCATTTCTTCTTTTCTCGCCGGATAACCATCAACCGTGCATTTAGGAACTGATCCAACCATCGGACTCAAAGACAGGCCCGAGGATTCGTTAATTTCAGCTTATCAGCGTTTGAAAAATTACATGTTCGACGCTTATGGAACTGTGTATTTACAGGATACACGAGGTTCAATTGTTTGATTGTATTTTCGTAGCCCGTGTTCGCTGCTGTGTTGTGTTGTTTGATTGCCGATTCAGTGATGATTCTGGTGGTTTTTGAGGAATGATGAGTGGTGTCATGGTAAATAATTTCTAGAGATGTTGTCAGGGTACGAGGCAATCTACAACAATGAGAATGGAGAGGCGTACATTGGCCAACTTGCTGCAGATTGTGTGAAATAAGGTTTGTATCATGCTAGTGACAGTTTGGTCTTCTTTAAAATATGCTTACTAGGTCTGTTGAGTTACCAATTACTACCAATGGTTTCAGGGGCGGAGGCTTTAAAACTTCACTGGTGGGGCTGATATGTAGAAGAAAAAAATTCCTTAATTTTTCCTTTTAATAGAGGGGGTTGAAAAAAAATTAAAAGAATGTACTCTCAATGTTTCCATAAATTTCATTTCGGCGGAGGCTGAAATCCCCTCAGCCCCCGCCTAGCTCCGGCCATGAATGGTTCCAAGCTCGAAAAGAGGCCAAAAGGAGGTAAAAAAGTTGACGGAGTAATTGATATTGCCATAAGTTAAGTCATGTTGACATTAGAGAGTGAGATTTGTGAAATGCCTCAAATCTCAAGTTACGTTCACATTGGAGGGTGGCGGCAGTGCTTAACGGTGTGGGTCATAAGGTGGTAATTATGCCTAACAAACATCATGATCATAAAAACTTGGGTAAAATACAGATATGACCCTAAATTTTGGTCAAAAGTGCCAATATAACCTTGTAAAGTTCGAAAGTGCGATTATAACCCTATGTTTTGCATCAGAAGTGCCGATATAATCTTTTGGCACTATTCCAGCATTGACTAGGTATTATCTGGCATTGACCAAATACAAAAAGACTAAACTACCTTTAGTTTTAAACCAAAAAGTGTAATGACAAAAATACCCCTAAGTTCTTCTTCTTCATCTCCATAGCCACTGCTGCTCCCACTACTGCTCTGCCATCGTCGCTTCGTCGCCGCCTCTGTCGACCGAAATCTAGAAATTTGCCGGAAATATTATCACAAATATATGATAAATTTCAAGCAGAGGGAGATCAAACACAACATTCACATGCCACCCAGCACCATGGAAGTTGTCATTGCTGAAGCTACTTGTGGCTAATTGAAGTTCTGCAATGCTGTAGAGTTTTGCCCTTGTTGGGATTTTGCTCTTCTTGGAAAGGCTTCTTCCAGAGAATTCGAATGCTTTTACTTGAACTGGCGGTAGATTCCATGATCTATTTCACGCATAAAGTGGCAAAGGAGTAAACATAGAAACATGTTTCTATGATATAATTGAATTTCAGAAAGAGACATAACATAAATAACAAGAAAAGCATATCAAGCAGTTGAACTATTCTTTGTCAGGTAACAGTGCGTTAAACTACTTACCACTGCTTGAAATCAGTGAACTTTGACCCCTCTCAACACTTCTCCTCCCCTGAGTACGGCGGATATGATATATAGCTGCAAAGGCTGAAAATGCTGCAAGAAGAGAGCCACTAACATCCAGAATATTTATTGTGCCTGAACCCATTTTTCTCCTATTCTTAGTTTGAGAGGTTTCTGTTGTTCTAGTTGCTGCAGATGGCGGAGTAGTTATATTCCACTTATCAGGAAAAGTTCCATAAGTATACTTCCAAGGTAGATAGTTGTCTCCATTCCACTTATCAGCCAAGAAGAGATTTTTCAGTTGCCACCCAGCACCACCACCACCACCATCTCCTCTCCACCCAGCACCACCACCACCGTGCACAGCACCACCTCCACCGTGCACAGCACCACCTATCCTCTCTAAACCCCAACACCATTACAACCGCGACGCAGCACCTCTGCCACCATTTCCTCTCTAGACCTAGCACCACAGCTACCATTAGAACAAAAAATCCATCCCAAATCCATCCTAAATCCATCCAAATATGATTAATAGAAAGGATTTTGACCTTTGATGGATTCCAATTGAGAGAGCAACTGAAATGGGATTCTATGGCAAAAGGGAGACCTCCTCTGCTCCCTCGCCCATCGCCATCCTTAGCCACCTCTACTCCCCGTTGACCTCCTCGATTCAGTGGTTGGAATTTCACAGGACGCCCCAACCATCTTTGCCAACCTCGCCAACACCACTAACGCCGCCGAGTCCATCTTCCACGCCATAGCACCATCTTCACATTTTCGTAGCACTAGAGCCCTCCCACCGTAGCACCGGTGGTCTGTAGGTTCTCAGTGTCTTCGCTCAGCGGTATTTGTAGCGGTGACACCGTGGGATATAAATAGGATGAATTTTTTATCCGCCGTATTATGTGTGAAGGCCTGCCGGAATAGAGGTGGCAGATAGTGATTGGCGATTGGCGAGGGAGCATAGGAGAAGGGAAAACTGAGCAGGGTTACAAAATGAGGGCAGAAGAGAATAAACTGAGTTGATTAGATAATGAGGGTATAAACGTCCTTCAACTTATTATATTTTCCTATTTTTTAAAACAGAGGGTATAATTGTCATTTTAGGTTTTTCCGGCCAAATTCAGGCCTCCATGGTTATATAAGCACTTTCTAGCAAATTATAGGGTTATAATAGCACTTTTTAACTTCACAGGGTCATATTGGCACTTTTAACCAAAACGTATGGTTATATGAGCACTTAACTTTAAAAACTTTGTTTCTTCTATTGAAGTAAGTTTTTATAGAGATTAACAAATATTCTGAACACATGAACCAATATATCTTTGCTAGTTGTAAGGGTCGCAAAAAATGAAAGTTTCAAATAAGTATTTAAAAACTATTAAGAAACATTCTAAAACAAACTGGTATAGGTAGGGTACGTACGAAACCCACCAAACTAAGCAAGGTGCTCACTCCAGCGAACCAATGGTAGCATCTTGCTACACTGCCAAAAGCCATCAACACACAGAACACGCATCAGGCTATAGCCGCATACATATATCATGATAACCATGATTTAAGGATCGTGGCCCACCTAGACACCACGTCGACCCTCGAGAATACACCTTACGTGAGCAAGTGCCACCTAGAATATAAGAACAATGGACCTAGTCAACATGTTTTAATCTTTCTCTAGCTTGACTCGTAACTCAGCTAAAAAACTTTTTTTGTATCTAGATGCTTTTTTTCCTCTTCCTTTTTTATATAGAATCGCCTTTAGAATCTATGCAAGTAATAGGGCTGATAATGTCATATTCGGAGCTGTTTGGTTTACCAACACAAGAGCACTTGTAGTATTTATCCTGTATCTTCCCTTTATTGTTCAAATGTTCAAAGTCCATCTTGTAGCTGAAACCAATAGCATATGAATGTTTTACATACAAATTATGCTATGCTTCTACATATGTTGCTTTTACGCCGGCAAGACATTCTGTGACAGCTATTCGATTCAATTGGGTCTATTGTTTGAAAACAAATACATATTTTAATGTATTTAGTACATATTGTAAGGTATTAAATGCAGCCTATATGGAAATTTGAATAATTACAAAATTATGTAACTTCTGTTATGTGTACTATAAGATATACTAGCTATAGGCTAACATATGCATGTATTAACAAAATAGAAACAACTCATAAGGTAACTTATGCACTACCTCCTGAAAAGGTTTTGTTATTTATAAAAGGATTTGTCAGTTTTAAATCAAACGTGTGTTTTAATTTAAACAGTAAATGTAGTAAAGTAATCAATGCAAATTTTATACGGCAATTTTAAACTGTTCAAATTTAGTCTCATCTGTTATGTTATACTAGTTGTATGCTAAAATATTAATGTTTTCATTTTATATAGTAGTTTAGGATATTTTGGAGTCGCTTTTTTGTATTTTTGTGCTTAGATTATGAGTTTTGCCTTGAAAATCTCTTAGGAGAGTTAAGAGCGACTTCTGCGCTCTTATCACTTTTCTAGGGAGTTTTGTGTGACAAGGAAAGATAATTGAAGATCTGAAGATGGCAATTATGGGTTAAAGAAATAAAGACAAGAAGAAGGAAGATTGAAGAAGAAAAAGACTACAAAAGAAAAGGGACTTGAAGCCTGGAGTGTTGTATGTTACCCTGTCGCGAGGAGTGAGATGTCTCTCACGACTCGCGATGTCACCTGTTGCAAGCTCTGACACTCTCGCGGCTCGCTGCAGCTAATTAGCAAGTGGCATGTTTCTCTTTTTTTTTATCATTTTCCTTGTACTATAACTAGCACTTTCACCTCTCATTTCTTATCTTCCTCTTTGGCCGAACCACTCTCTCTTCAAACTCTAGTTTTAGTTTTTCTTTCATCTCTTTTCATCATTGTTTATGTTGAATTTTTTTATGGATATTAGTATGGTTTGTAGTAGCTAAACTCTTCTCCTGGGAGAAATTGATTGAGTCTTCCAAGTCCATGTAGTGAAAAGCATTTATTGGCTATTTATGAATCTTGACTATTATGCATTTTCTATGTTTTAATGTGGTAGCTAGCCATTAATGAGATTGGATATTTGAGAAGATGAAATTTTTGTATGATGACATGTTAGAAACTTGGGAAAGTGTACAATTTCCTCTCTTTTTGGCATGAAATCCAAGAATATGGAATTAGAACTTCTAGTTATGTTGATGATGTTAAGATTGCTAGATTAATGTGATAATGTTGATCTTTGTCATGTTTGTCCTAAGGTAGCATTGAATGGGAAAGTCTCGAATGTGGATCTTCTTGACTAACCCTATGAAATGCTTTATTTGGTTAAATACTTAGACATTTGGTAGAATGTATGTAGGTGTTATCAAGCCAATTGGTTATTTATGCATGATGTCATTGATGAGATATCTTTAGGCATCGATCGCCTAAAGTGATCATTAATGAGGTTTACAAATAGTCATTGAAAACTTTTGTAGATTACACTTAAGAAAAATAGAATACTTATCTACAAAATGGAAGGTGTATCATTCACAGTAGGTAATCAAGATGAATAAATAAGTGATTGCTTCTATGATCTATAAGAGGCTTGGAAGTGGAAATCAATTGCGCCCAAGGTTTTGTAGCTTGTGTTTAATCCTCTCTTTTATTGCATGATTCGCATACTTGTCTTTATATGCTTGTTACTTTGTCTTCAAATTCATAACTTAGAAAACCAAACCAAAACCCTCCTTTTATTGTTTATATGCTTATATCCATGCTTATATGCATAGGAAAATCTCTCTTCTCTGTGGACGATCCCTCTTACCGCTATCAACTAAGTTGTAGTTAGGACATAATTGGAATTATAAATTGTATGTTTGAGAGGTATGGCGACGACCTCCCACACATGCATGTTTTAACAAAAAAAGTAACGATTCATGACCTAAGTTATACACTACCTCCAGGCAATGTTTTGTAATTGATATTCACAATTTTAAAACAAATGTGTGTTTTAATACAAACAATATGTATTGTAAGGTAACAGATGCAAAGTATATATGAAAAATTTTAGCAGCATTTAGTTCATTTTGATAATTTTTGCCACATGTTTTTTACATGATCATAATAGTTGAATTCTCAAATTCACTGCTCCATATATATCATTCATGTGCAATTCTACATCAAAAGGTTTGCAATTGTAGTAGTTACCTTGGTGAGTATAGTTTCGAGCAGTGTGATCACTGGGAAGTGAAAATTCAGATGATTCGAACTGAATTTTGTTCTAATCACATTGAAATTCAATAGGTTGAATTGTTCTGATGCAGAGGCTACGTGAATTATCATTGATTTTTATTTTGATTAGGTCTTCATCGTTGAGGATATGAACATCTTGTAGGTCGTATTCGAACAAAAGATTGGATGTTGGAGGATTCATCGAGGTGGTAAACAAATAGAGAGTGAGAAGTAACAAAGAAGTAACAAAATAGATTGGAATGAAGAGGGAACGAAGAAAATTGACACATATTGCGTAATGGAAAAGGAAATGGTGAAGAAGGAAATCTGGGCAAAGGAGGAGAGATACGAAAATATTTCTTATAACCCAACTCATTTTCCTTTTAGCTCGGCCCACGACTCAATTTATTTTCCTTCACTAATTTTTTAAATTACAATTAGGGCACTAAGTTAAGTCTTCTTTGGTACAAAATCACTTTGAGATTCCAAGATAACCTTAACAATGATGTTTCAAATCCTATTAGATATACATTTTAAGATAATTATGTAATATTGTCAACAAAGCACTCCATCGCACACAACTTCTCTCAAGAAAAAAAAACTCACTTCTCTATAGTTAAACCTTAATTCAAGCTTTTGGGGGCTGTTTCCGCTGGACGGCCACCTACTCCGGCAGCCCCATTACCCCATTACCCCAATCCCACCCCATCACCCTTACCCCAGTACCAACATATTGCCGACGACCACGAAGAATACCTGCCTTTCGGCGATGACCAAAAACAAAAGAACACCACTGGCACTTCCTGATGTGCCCATTTTATATGGTTATATTAGAACTTTTAGGATTCACTTTTGTACACTTTTTTGCTCTAGATGTGGCATTTTTCCTTGAAATTCTCTATGGAGAGTTAAGAGCGACTTTTACGCTTTTATTACTTTTCTAGAAGATTTTGTGTGACAATGCAAATTGTTTGAAGACTTTGAACACTTTGAAGAATATCTTTGAAGATTTTAATTTGAGATTTTGAAGACTTGAAGAATTGGAGATAAGTGGAGTGTAGAGGGGGACTTGAAACAAAAAGAAGAAAGAAATCAAGATGCTGAAACTTTGCTCGGTCGCAACTCGCAATGGATTGGTCACGACTCGCGATAGATGGGTGGCCAGATGCTTTCTTACTTTTTTTGTACTATAAATACTAAATCCTATCCTCCCCTCTATAACATTTTCTTCCTCTCCTGCAATTTTCTGGGTTCAAAACCCTAGTTTTCCTTTCTTTCTTTTCTAAGTTTTTGTAGGATTAATTATGTCTTTTCATTATCTAGGTTAGTTTAATCTTGGGAGCAATTGACTTAAGCTTTCATATCTATGTAGTAAGAACCTCTATTTCACTCTCTCTTGAAGCATTTGTTATTTAGCGTTCATGTGTTTTAATGTGATGGTTTACTTTATTTATATCATGGGTTGTTTAAGAATAGGAAGTGTTTGTATGATTGAAGTGTTAGGTGTTATGAAAGTTGCAAATTTCTTAACTCATTTGGCATGAAAATCCAAGAACATGGACTTAGAACTTCTAGTGTATAATGTGTTGTAATTCTTGCTAGATTAGTATGTTAATGTGGATTGTTCTCATATTTATCCTATAGATGCAATGAAAGGTTGAATATTGAATGTTGTTTGTTTTAGGTTTAGCCTAATGAATGCTATGTTTGGTTACATGGCTATGCCATTGGTAGAAGGTTTGTTGTTATCAAATCTATAGTTCTTCGTGTATAATGTCATTGATGAAATATATTTATGGTCTTTAAACGTCTAAAGTGATTATCAATGAGGTTTGCAAATGGTCGTTGAACGTCTTTGTGAATTACTATTAAGAAGAAATAAATGTTGATCTTCAATTGGGAAGTTTTAGCATTCCCCATAGGTAACAAATGTAATTGAATGAGTGAATGGTTCAATGATCTACATGAGGTTTGGAAGTGAATATCAATTGCCCCCAAGGCTTTATCTTTAGTAGTTTTTACCCTTTTTCCTTTGTTTGATGATTAGCATAGTTACTTAACTTTGCTAGTTATCTTGTCTTTAAATTCATAAATTAGGACCAAAACCTACCACCCCCCCAATTTACTTGTTGTTATATATCTATATATATATTTACTTCTAGCATAATATCAACCTTATATGTTTAAACCCTTATAAAGATCCCTCTTCTTTGAGGACGACCCCGACTTGTCATTACCTACTTAGTTGTAGATAGAAACCATTTGGGGATTATAAATTTAACTTTGAGAGGTACGGCAATGGCCTCCCAAATTTTGGTGTCGCTGCCGGGGAAGAGACGTTTATTTTTAAGTGTTTGGGCATATTTGGTTGCATATTTGGTTGCATATTAGCTAGTTATTTTTATTTTCCACTCCTTGGTGGTTGTTTTTGTTTGGAGTAGGTATTGCTTGAGTTCTTGGTGAATTTTTATCGAGAATCCTTGCAATATGATTTCGGACTTTTGAAAATGAAAAATAAATTAAAAATGAAGTGTCTCACCTTGAGGGAACTCATGATGAGAAGAGAGGCTCAACAAGAAAGGTTTTCTAGGATGTGTCATTCTGACCATTCTACCAAGTCTTGCTATTTGTTGAGGGAGGAGCACTATGAGGGGGAAAGAACCCTTGGTTTTGGAAACCAAGGGTATTATGAAGAGTGCTACCAAGAGGCAGGAGATGTTAGTTTTCAAGGAAAAGAAACCCAAGAATGGTATCCATACCACAATTCTTACAATCTGGAATAGAGTGGTAATCTGGATTGGTGGTATAAGAATGAGCTAGAAAACCAACAATATGAGAAAAATAGTTGGCCATCATTACCCTATACCATACCCCAAAACCAAGCCAAACAAGAAAGTTCAAGTTTGACACGTGAGGAAGTCATGAATGCAATAGCAAACTTTAACAACTTGACTAGTGAGGAACCGGACACTCGGTTCTCCTCTAGTGTTGGGGCTACTAAGGGGAATGCGAGGAGCATATTGAAACGTTGGCCCGAATGGAAGCTTGCGATTCCAAAAATACACCATCCCAAGTCAAACTCGAGGATTCGGTGAGTGGGGTCACCATGGGAAATGAGCTTGAGTTTGAAGGGGATGAAGAGTTGGTTGTTGAGGATGAAAAAAATGGAGGAAGACGTGATTGTGCTACATTCATTAGCATCGTCACCCTTTCCCCCACCTAGTGAACCAACTCCACCATTTTCGGAAGTTTTGATGGAGACAAGAGAGGAGCCAAAAGACTATCTCAAGCCTTCTAACCACCCAACTCCCTTTAAAGCATATCCACATCCACAAGACTTTCCTCTTGAAAGTTTAGTACCCCCACATCTCTACTTTTGGATGCTCATGGTGAAGGGGTTCAAGCCTTCACCATATGGATAACATTAGGGTCGTGCCGACGACCTTAAATATACAGAGCTATGTCGTGCCGACGATGTAAATAAATTTGGCCTTTATTTTGGTTTTTGTTGTTTAGTTTTGTTATTTTGTCTTATTCTTTTTACGGTATGTTTTCTGTGATTTTGTAGCAAAGTGAAGCACATTGCATTGGAGGAGATGAAAATTTGAGATCTATGAGAAAGGGAAGAAAGCTTGGAAAGTTGGAAAGAAAAATTATTTCTAAGTGCTGGGAAACCATGTATGTGCGAGTCGCAACGGATATGTCGCGCGTCGTGACGAACAGGGGAGCAAAAAATGAACTCTCAGCACCACTTGTCGCGAGTCGCGATATGGGCATCGCGAGTCACAACATGGGCATCGCGAGTCGCGATCATGACTATTGCAAGTCGCAACGGAAAAACCATCTTTCCAACTGAGCTTAAATACTACATAATCCTTCCTTCTTCTCCACCAAATACTCCCAAGAACCACCACACTTCCACTCATTCCTCCACCATCTTACATATATTGATATATGAACATTCTTGCATCTTTATAGTACCTTTGTTGATTGTAGTATTCTGACTACATCATTGGGACTATAATTGCTATATTCTATAATGATGCTTGGATATGGGTCGATATATGTTGGATTTTTTTATTGGACAATCTTATAGTGGTGATTGCATGATGGATTTTTCTTTGAGAATACTATGGTTATTAACTTTTTATGCTAAACCTAGCATTACAAATCCTTATATACTTGTGAGTTTGAGGTTTTTCTCTGTGGTGTTAGTCTTGATCAAACGGCGCCAAGGAGACAACATTTTGCTCTAGGGGTGAGTTCTTCTACCCATTTTTGCCCCCCCCCCCAGGCTTTGAAACCAATTTTGGGACCGATATTATACAAATACATAGGATTACGCCGTATCACCGTCTACTATGCGGAGAAATGGGAGTCGGTCTACCTCTTACCTTGAGTTTTATTGTTCTTGACTTACATGTTTACATTGAGGGCAATGTAATGTTTTAAGCGTGAGGAGGGGTTAGAGGACTCACATGCATGCTAGCTTAATTTGGAATGCTTTTTGCTACTTTTGATTGGAAAAATATGAGAAAAGGGAAGAAAAAATTGAAAATTTTGAAAAAATAATAGAAAATGGGAAAATTTTTAAAATTTTACAAATAAAACCCGCTAAGTTGAAAACCCGAAAGGGAAACTTAGGCAATATTGGGGGCACGAATAGGTCGAAAACCCAAAAGGGCGACCTAGGCAAACAAGAGAGACCAAATGTGCAGAAAAAGGTGAGATGTGAGCCTAAGAAACATGATGTGTGGCTAGGATGAAAACCCGAAAGGGCTTCTAGGCAAAATGAGAGAAAGAGAGAAAAAAAAAGAAAATGCTATAATTTCACTCATTTGTCGGCGTTGGAGTTATAAGGTTGCGGTTGATATATGGATGGACTGGGTAGCCTAACATCATAGGACTCCTTGGGATTGGGTAACTTAGCGGGTTGAAAACGATAGTTATGAAATTCTTGATTCTTTGTGTATTTCGTTTTGGGTTGATATATTGGCAAGTATTTGGTTGGACCTCCTATATGGTTTTGACTTCATTTTCTACCATTGGATTTTGGTTGATATATTGGTATGAAGTGAAGCATGTGCTTGAACCTCTCATATGGTTTTAACTTCATTTTGTACCATTGGACCTTGGGATTATCAATTCGGGACTTGGATATGTTTCTATGGGTAGTAGTGAATTAAAAAGGAAACTAGAGTTCATCGATGTACTGACAATGTTCTTGTCTAGGAAAACTAACTAAACTGATATACCGCGAACAGGTCGGCGAATCGAGAATTCGAGACTCCTATTTGTCAACGGTATGCCAGCTGAGAGGCAAGATAAGATCCTGTGTGATGGGGAATTCCGGAATACTAAACTTTATTGCTAAGCCAAAAACTTTGCAGCTCACAAACCGAAATAGGCATCTTGCAATAAGTTCCTGGAATTCCAAGAGCATAGTAAGCAGCAGCAGAGGGTGAAGAGGTGGCTGCTTCAGTAGACATCTGAATCCTATCCATGCATACAGTCGAAAAACCTGAAAATACAAGAGGAGAGAAACTAGCAGTATTTGTACTAAGAGCAGTATTTGTACTAAGAGCAGTATTTGTACTAAGGGTAGTAGTGAATTGATAAGTGGTAGGTTTGGTTAGAGTTAGGAATTGGGGTTGTGTGTGAAAAATTCTCATGTGAGCTTTGATTTTCGGATTTATGATATTGAGAGTTTTTGTGAGGCTTTGATTTGGGTGAATATTAGTTTACGATGTGGACATATGAATTCCTTTGTATGCTTGGATCTTTTTTTACTCGAGGGCGAGTAAGGTTAAAGTGCGGGGAGGTTTGATGTGCCCATTTTATATGGTTATATTAGGACTTTTGGGATTCACTTTTGTGCTCTAGATGTGGAATTTTGCCATGAAATTCTCTAAGGAGAGTTCAGAGCGACTTTTACGCTTTTATACTTTCTAGAAGATTTTGTGTGACAAGAAAAATTGTTTGAAAACTTTGCAGAATACCTTTGAAGATTTGAAAACTTTCATTTGAGCTTTTGAATAATTGAAGATAAGTGGAGTGAAGAGGAGAACTTGAAACAAAAAGAAGAAATAAATCAAGATGCTGAAACTTACTTCTAGAATAATATCAACCTTATATGTTTAAAACCTTAGAAAGATCCTTCTTTTTCGTGGATGACCCTGACTTGCCATTATCTACTTAGTTGTAGATTGGAAGCATTTATGGCTTATAAATTTAACTTTGAGAGGTACTATGACAACCTCCCACTTCTTTCTTTCACGGGTGATTCTTTCTGCCGGAGATATTGATGTTCATGATTCTAGTGACAACCAATAGCTGGATCCCAAGCAAAGAGGATTTTTCCGATGCTGGAAACAGGTTGTCATGTTGGACCAGGGGCAACCAGGTGGTTTCTTGTGGTCAGAGACCAATATTTCTGCTGGCATTTCCTATTTCTTCATTCGGGTCGAAGTTTCAGAGGACAACCTGAGCTACTAGGGTTTCAGAGGCCCACTTAACTCAGATCTGATAGTTTCCAAGTCTACTCGGTTTGGGATGGGCCAACTAAGCCATTAGGGGCCAACTCGGTCACTGAAAGGTTTAGGTTAACTCACGGTCTGAGGCGGGTCAACTCAGCCCGATAGGTTTCAACTCAGGTCAACTCGGAGCCGAATCATTCTCTGGTGATATCAAGGCCGCGAGGGGTACTTCTCTATTTTTTTATATATATTCTACTTTTTAAGTTTTCTTTTTCAGGGTTGGAGGCTATTAATTAGTTCTATTTTTTACTTCGTTCATTTTCATAATTACTGTGGGTATCTGGTCAAAACTAGGTTTTCTATGCTGAAATATTTAGTCGTGTCTGCTCTCTGCCAGTTCAAAGTTTTCTTGACGGATCCTTTGATTGGTTAAACCTAGTTGGCTTATGATCTGATCTATATGTTAATGTAGGAGAAATCTAAGTCAAAGTGGTTACAACAACTTACCTTTGGCGATTTTGTTCATAATTTATAGCCCAGATTTGTAGACCGAGCAAGTTGAAAATTCTTTCATAGATCACCTTGTGTCGTGTGAGAGACTTTTGTACTTTCTACTAATTTTACTTAAATGTATAAAAGACAAATTGGTGACAAAAATGACCGGGGTCGTCTCTAACTTTCTACAAAGGACTTTAATTTAATGGAGATTAACCAAATCTTTCACTTAAGGAGCTATTCATTTTCATTTTGGTTGCCTTACAGGTCGATTAGGACAGTGTATTGGAAACTATGTGAGAAAGTTGCTGATATTTGAATATTGCGATTGACTTCCAGTGGTTCAAGCCGAACTAGGTATTCGACCAATTATCTTACCATGTACCCCTTCCCATTTCTATTTGTTTATACATAAAGATTTCAAGTATGTAATTTGATGTTTAGCGGCTTTATGATTGAGGCAACTGATGTAAGCATTCGGACAACTTGATGTAAATCATTTCTTGGAAATAAATAAACTTAATAAAAATGGAAGGACAACCTCCAAATCACGTCTACGATATTTAAAATATTTTTTAAATAAAATATGTATATATTATTGTATAAACACATAGGTTTGAACGGTCATACCTATGTCGGCTTCTTAACCTTGAGCCTAAGAGCATGTGCAATGGGAGGTTCCAGATCGGTTTTAGTTTGGAATTGAAACCGATTTGAAACCCAGTTGAAAATTTGGAACCCCACAATGGGGGTTCCAAAAGGGTTCCAAATTGTTAGAACCACTGATCATTTCAAGAGAACTCAAATTGTTCCCACTGGCGAATGCTACAAACCCAAGTGATATATTGGGGCACCCACGTGCTAGCCCAAGAAATGTTGCAGCTTTTGTTTTGTTTTATCCTCCCAATTTGCAACAATGAGTAGGTCTCCTGACAGATGGCATGTCAACAAGCTTATGGGCAGGGAGGGGATTTTTTGCAAATAATGGAAAGTTAGACAAAAAAAACGCGTGAAACACAAAATCAAAATTTTACACGGTGAAATTCAATCACGACACACAGTTTCACATAAAACACACACACTACTCTCTGTTTCTTCTCCAAAAGCTCTCAACAGAAATCCAATCTTCCTCACCTTTCTGATCTTCTTCACGGCGCGTTTCTGATCTTCTTATCCATAGCAGTGTCCTCTGATGACAACAATAGGCTCAATTATGGTGGCTCAATTCCGACTCAACCAGATCTACTACTAAAACCTATTGAAGAAGAAGAAACTTAAAGTGCTTTGATCGTAAAAACAACTTCTGTCAAATCGGAATCTGCAGGAGAAAACAAGATTGTAAACGGAAAAATTCAACCAAGCAAATGAAATTCAATTGCAAGAAGCTGAAATACTACTGAATTCTAATGAAGGTATGATTTTCTGTCATCAGACTAAAGGTCAAGTGTTGAATTGGAATCAAAATGAATATAGCTATTTTTCAAACTTCTGCACACGGAAATTGAACTGCTATGAACATGTATCAACATGTGGAAACATTAGAAATATAAACTACATGTTGCACAGAAATTTCGTGTACTCTGTGCTTTTGTTAACTTAAATAATGTATATGTTACAAATAAATATGCATTAGATTAAAATGAACAAAACACATAAAATTCATTTGTCAATTTCAACTTTTGACAAACTTGTGCATTCTTCAGATTATAACATGTACAAAATACACTACACTTTGCACATGTTATATTACAAGTAGTATTTGTTATGCTTATCAGAACAGAGCTTCTATAATTTTCTAATTTTAAATAGCTTCCTGAAAACTATGCACAACTTACATTACAACATGCATATCTTACATTAGAAATTGGATTCTTTATTATTAAAGGTATAGATTTTCCAAATTTAAATGAAAAAATTGATACCACTGAAATCTTACCTGCGTAAAAGAAAAAAATTTGGAAGCACTACATGTTCTGTACAAGAAGCATGCAAATGCTATTGGTTTCAGCTACAGGAAACACTGCCAACGTCTAAACAACAAAAGGTAGGTTCGCAAAAGGTACTACAAGTGCTCTGTTGGAGGCCAACTGAAAAGATTAAAAACCAGCACTACTAGCCATGTTCCTTGCATGGATAGTGAAAATGGTTGTGAAAAGAAGAAAAGGAGGAAAAGAAAGGACATGATTACACAAACAGGATGCCTAGCTAAAAATAGAGTGAAGCTAGAGTAGGATTATTACATCGTGGCACACCACATCACCATACGCAATCACGAGTTAATAATACTAGCCTACCAGTATCTCAGTAGGGGTGAACAGAGAATTACAGAAGACAAAGGAAATGCCATCACAATAATGGAACAAGTAGGTTTAAGACCTACCGTAGGATATAAATAAATGTTTTTTGAAGCAGGTGGAGAAGGAAATCTAGGGCACACAATGAAATACCACCTCAACTTTCTGAGTCGATTTTGAATAAAAGAAATAGAAAATGAAGATGCTTAGAATCTTGTTGATACACTCATGGAAATCAATGACAAGGACAAATATTTCTTCTTCAAAGTCAAGTTCGACGAGGAAACAAAACTATCAGTAGTGTTTTGGAGAGATTCTGTGATGCTGGAGGACTAAAAACTCTACGGAGATGTCACCATATTTGACACTACATACAGAACAAGCAAGTGTAACTTGATTTGTGCGCCAATAGTTGGAATCAACAATCAATGGAACATAACAATGTTTGCTTGTGCTTTTATAGAAAATGAGTTGGCTGATACTTTTGTGCTGCTCCTCAACACTTTCAAGAAATCAATGGAAGGGAGGAAACCTGTCACAATATTCACAAATCAAGATCCTGCAATGAGTAAAATTATAAATGAGGTATGTTGTGAAAATTTGTTACTAACAGTTCTGAGCACTGAATATGCATTGTTAGACATTGCACCTGTTACCATACAGTATGCATTGCATAGCTTATAAGTTACACTTGTTACTTTATAAATCAGGTTTCCTAAAAATGATGCAACTTCAGAAATTTTATTTCTTAGACCTGAAACTGAGTAGAGAATGTTAGCTTTTGCATTTGTTATCTTATAGTGTATATAAGTTATGTTATATGAAAAATTAGTTACTTGAAATATCATATACTAATCAACTTCCATTTCTTGTTACAACTTTCAGGTCTTCCAAAACACAAAACACAGGTTGTGCTTATGGCACATAAAACTGAATGTCATACAGCATTACGGGAGATTAAAGAAAGATGAATTCTTCAAAAGCGATTTAGACTACTCTATGAAAAGATGTCGTAATCCAACCGAATTTGAAGAAAAATGGACCTCCATGATCGTCACATACAAGCTGGAAAGTAGCACCTGGTTTCAACGCCTGTACGGAATCCGTGAAAAATGGAGCACGAAATTCAGGAAGGATATTTTCTCAGCATGCATCTTGTCATCACAGCAGAGTGAAAGCACCAACCACACACTATGCTTCATTGCAAACAAAATAACAACACTGACACACTTATATGAGCTCTTCAACCAAACAATCAGAATGTAGAGGAGAGATGAAGCAGAAAAGGAGAATACATGCATAAAAGCAAAGCCAAAATATGAAAACAAAGCAGGTATGTTTACATTAAGAATATGTATTACTCAGCCTAGAACCCAAATTTGTTAGCCTACATTGTGCATTTTTTCCCACTACTATGCATGTACAGGTTTGGTTAAACATGCTGCTCAGGTTTACACACTTGCATTGTACAAAGAATTCAAAAAGGAATTTTCCCTAGCAATAGAAACTAAGGTCAAGGAAGTGTTCTCAGAACCACCAACAAGAAAATATGAGGTCAGCCTAGAACATGATGAATCTAAATACGAGACAGTCGAGTACAAAAATGAAGATGGGATGGTTGAAGTACTATGCAAATGCAAATGCTTTAAGGTGTCAGATATGTTATGCTTTCACGTTCTCTGAATATTGCACCTCCACTCCATCATAGGTATACCTAAGAAGTACATCCACAAAAGGTGGACAAAAAAGCCCAAAACAGAAGTATGGGACAGGGTTCTTGGCCATGGAAAACAATTATCTAAAAACATCAATGGTGCAGTTTCATGGAGGAATCATATGTCCTGAAAATTCTACAATCAGGTTCTAAAGAGCAAAGGAAACTCATAAGCTAAAAGCACTCTTTAAGAGATGTTTGACACCAGCTCAGCAAGAATAGAAGACTTGTTGGCATCGAAAACCAATGCCATTGAACAATCAGCCACAAGTATCCAAGGCAACTCAACCATAACAAGTGCAACTAAGGTACTGGATCCAGCCTAAGTGAAGACAAAAGGAAGAGGAAAAAGGCTGAAATTAGGTATGGAAAAGAAAAAAAACAAGGAAGAAAACTACTAAATTTGGCACAAAAACACCAGATGTGAAGACACTGTAAAGTGTAGCATTATTTTGGATAGAGGTTGCATTTATTTAGCTATATATTGTACTCCTTCCATCCCGGAATAAATGGCACCTTGAAACTTGGCTAGGTATTTTATGCAAGATAAGGTGGCAAACAATAATTGTGAAAAAGTAGGGATATTTTGGGGAAAATGTGGGCCAAGTCATAAAGTTGTTGAAGATAAAACAGATATTGTAGGAATTTTGTAACATATTCTTTACCACTTTGGGTCAGAATTAAAGTGTGTCATTTTATGTGGGATGGACGAAAATAGAAAGTGTGTCATTTATTTCGGGACGGAGGGAGTATTTTTTTCAGGATCATACTATATGCCTAACATTTTTGTTTACCTAAGATTTTTATAATTTTAATAACATACTGTATTTTTTAGCTGACAACTATAAATTATCAAATTAGAACTTGCATTTGTTTTGCTTGCCCAAATACCAACCTTTGTTTCACAGAACTTTATTGATATGGAATCACTGAATACCAACTAGCTGATATGTGATTACTTAGCTTACAACTGTAATTTATTAACCTGTGGATTGCATTTGCTTTCCTATAAGCTCAGAAACCCAACACAATAAACCACATAACATAACTAAAATGTAACTTGGTATTAATAAGCATACAAATATTACTTCTTAACATTCAACGTGCACTTGTTTACCTAAAAGTGACTTGTATTATATTTCACATAATTTTAGTGATACGAAAACCACCGAATACATGTAAAACTACTTAGCTTACACCTGTAGTTTATTAGCCTATCAGTTGCATTTGTTTTCATATGTGCTAAGAAAATCAACACAATCAACCACATTAAATAATTCAAAAATCAACTTGGTATTAAAAAGCATACAAATAGTACTTCTTCAAATTAAACATGCATTTGTTTCATACAACCTACAACCTTACAACAAATCCTAAAACAGCGTCTCAAATGCGCTCAACATATCACCCACAAAACAATCGGTCACAAATCATCCAAAAACACCTTCAACCTTAAAAGCAAATCCTAGAACATCATCTCAAATGCGCTCAACATATCACCCAAATCCCAATTAGTCAGAACATAAGCTGATTACAAATATCCAACAACAATTCAAAGATGCTACAACTAAAGATCCTCAAGTCCTTCAATCCCAAGGGAAAATGAAAGAATTATAGTACGAGTTTTCTTCATGTATTCCTTCAATCCCAGATGTCTTCGCCTTTTCAGCACCTTTCTTCACAACTTTTTTAGTCTTTGTCTTCTTCTCCTTCTCAGCAGGCGACTTTGCAGCAAGTTCTTCCGCCTTCCTTTTAATGTGTTCAGAGAGGTCTCACATTGTTTACCCTTGTCCCTGCTCAACATACAAGGTGAGGATCTCTCCCTCAAACCAAATGTGGGCTTCTTCTTCTTAAAACCATCTGGTGACTTCTCCTTCTCTCCTTCAAAAGAGACCACCACATTAGGTTGAGCATCAATAGTCTCACCCACATCCACATCAGCCTAACTAAAATCCCGACTCTCACTCACAGCCACAAAAGGTTGATCAACCTCAATCTCCATCTCACGTGCAGCCGCAGTAGCTTGCGCTACCTCCGCCCTATGAACTACATCCAAAATATAACGATTTTCATTAATATAGTCTTTAATCATACTGGCAGTAACTGAATTATCCAATAACTGACACTCACCATCATCCCTTGACCCACCTTCACCACCATCCCGACCCACCTTCACCATCATCCTTAAATTATCCATCAACTTCAGCATCAATTTCTGCTGAAACATCTTTCCCCTCAACACACTTAACACCCTCAACACCACCACCTTTAACACTAAAATTAGCATTAACCCCTTGAACTTAAGCATTCGCATTATCAATCATCACATCCAAAACCTCCCTAATATCTTTATTTACTACCCCATTCACATCAACCACAGAATCTCCATCAACAGCCTTAGCACCCTCTAAACCACCAGCAACTACCTTCTCTACATAACCAACCAATGCACCCTCATTGACAGCTCTAGAAACCTCACCAACCTCTACACCAGATTCCTTCTCACAAACCTTAGAACCCTCCTCACCGACCTCAAAACCCCCAGCCTCATTAACACCTACTGACTCTCTACTCATTCGAATAACATCAGTCAGTAGTGTGTCATAGTCAAATTCTTGACTTAATCCACCTTCACCCACAGTTAATCCACCTTCACCATCTTTCAGCTTCTTAACACTCACATTCATCTATTTATTATGTCCCTACTTAGGAACAGCAGGAACTGTAATCTGTGGAGTAGCACAAAAAAAACATAATCACACATATAGAATACAACATGTAAAGGAAATAAAATAACCTCCAGAAGCATAAGACTGCTGAACTTTCTTCAGCTCATCTTGAAAAGAAGATCCATCCTTTTTTTTTGGATTTGCTAACCACCATCTTTGAAGCTAAACAGCATAACATATTTGAATAAGTAAATGTATAAGCAAATAAGTAAATAAATGTACAGAAAAATTACAATCACCTTCTTCTATCTCAGGTTTTTATGTTGAACTATATCTTCACCTCCTTCCGACACAGCTAAAAATAATCATATACCACACAGTTAGAAACTCATGCATAAAGCATACTAACATATGCAAGTTGTAATAAAAAAAACATGCATACTCTGACGGTCAATACGCAACATAATCTAGAAAACACACAGTATAACTAACTAATGCATAAACTATACTAATATATGCAACTTGTAATGAAACAAATGCATGCATAGCCTGACAGTCCGTAAGCAACATAATCTGACATACACATTATAACTAACTTATGCATATAGTAAACTAACATAAGCAACTTGTAATGAAATAAAATACATCCTAGCAAATCAGAAAGAATAACAATAAGTAGATAACAATCAGTGAAAATCATAACACAAACTAAGTAACTAATACATATGTTATATTAACATATGCAATTTCTAAGACAACAAGTGCACAATATAACAATCAGTCGACAACAAAGTAAGTAACTCAAAAAATGGAGTAACTAACTTATACATATGTTAGTCTAACATATGCAACTCATAAGAAAATAAATGCACATTATAAAACAGAGTCAAGCCAAAACATGCGGATCTGACATACAAATCAGAAAAACAGGATGACTAACTAATACATCTGTTAGCCTAACATATGCAACTCCTAAGAAAACAAATGCACATCATAACTGGCCTGCTAACAAACAGTAAAAAAAACCAGAGCAACTAACTAATACATATCTTACAATAACATATGCAACGTCCAAACAATCAAATGCATGCTATAAAAAAAGACTCAAAACATGTGCATATCTGACTTAAAAATAAACATTCTAAAAATCAGTGAAAATCAAAACACGGGCTAAGTAACTAATACTTATGTTGTATTAACATATACAACTTCTAAGGCAACAATTGTACAGTATAAAAATCAGTGGACTGACTATCATCCACTAAAAAACAAAAACTAGAGTAAGTAACTAATATATATCTTACACTAACATATGCAACTTATAAAACAACAAATGCACATTATAAAACTGAGTCAAAAGATGCAGATTTGACATACAATTCAGAAAAGCATGATGATTAACTAATACATCTGTTAACCTAACATATGCAACTCCTAAGAAAATAAATGCATATCGTAAAAACAGAGTCAAAACATGTGAATCTGACATACAAATCAAAAAACATAATAACTATTTAATACATATGTTAGCCTAACATATGCAATTCCTAAGACAACAAATGCACATTATAACTGGACTGCTAATATACACAGGAGAAAAAATAGAGCAACTAACTAATACATATCTTATGATAACAGATGCAACATCTAAACAATCAAATGCATGTTATAAAAAAGACTCAAAAGCGGTGACAAATTTTCCAAATTCTACAGTTCACAAAGCAGAGAAGACAAAGTAAATGTAATGACACACGTGAATAAATTGGATTGACAGTTTCCAAAAAAAATTTAACTACTCAAAACCGATGACAAAAAGGAAACTTAAAAGGAAGAAAATAAAAAACGGGCAGGCCGCCTAAATTAATAACTAGCTACCGCATTTTTCTAATTAATTAGAATATGAACCTCATTTTGTATATCAGTCTCTAGCCCATCCATGAGCTTATGGACAGACCACATTTTCTAAGACTTTTCCAAAAATAAAAGCTTTTAGAATTTGGAGGTGAAGACATAGTTAATTTGTTCTCAGGGTATCTATTAAAAGGAATGCTAAAATCCATGGACTATTTTGCAAATAATTGAAAAAACATAACAATGGTAGTCTGCTCATTCCCTCTTCCCCATCGTTCAATTCAGGGTTCGCTCGGAGATTTTAAGGTTCGTCGTCAGAGATTTCGGGTTTGCCGTCAGAGAGATGAACGGTACCCATGATTTGGAGTCAGAGTCAATGGATTCGCCGTCGATGAACAGCACTCGTCGGTGACCGCTTTCACCGACGCATTTCGTCAATTAGTCAGAGTTCGTCGGTAGACTGGATTTGCCGTCGATGGATATGGTTCACCGTCGGTGACCAACGTTTTTAAGGTTTGTCGGCGGATTCGTCAAATAGGCAGGATGAACAGCATTAGGATGGGTTTGTCGGTGGTCATGTAAGATTTGTTAGCGTCATGTCGGATTCGTTAGCGGCCGACGGATTTAGTCAAACTATGGGGTTTTTGGTACGATGATTGGGTTGCAGGCTTTCAGTGTACGGTGGGTCGGGTTTAAACAAAGGAAAGTGGGGAAGGTTGAACCGGGTTTCAGTTGGGTTAAAATTGGGTCAGAGTAAGCACATATTCCATGGAACAAATTTGTGTTTGGGCCCGTGTTTAAAACTTTAATCTAAATATTAAAACATCATATTAAAAAGAGTCAAAATCTTAGAAAATACCGTTTTTTCACATATTTATGAAAATACGGAGTTAATTTATAATAATAAAAGGTAAAAGGTTTTAGTTGCAATATTAAAATTTTATTATGCAACATTTAGTAGTTATAAAGTTTATAAATCGATTCATGCAACCCAAAATTTTAATCTTCATTTCTTCTCATTTGCACTTTAAACCTTAGTCTTTCCATAGCTCATTGGAAGATCGTCTTTCAAGAGACGGACTCTTAAAAATAATTAACATCAAATAAAAATACTACAAAATCAAATAAAAATAGCTAAACATTAAATTTAAAAGACTATAATATACATCAAATTCAAATAATTAAACATCAAATTCAAATGATTAAACATCAAATGAAAAGAAATTAAAATAAATAAATTACCAAATAAAACACTATACATATGAAAACTAGCACGATCCGTGTACATTTACACGGATCGTGCCAAACCAAGTGCTGAGACAACTAAGTCCCAGCGCGAGCCGAGTGCTTTTGCACAGCCAGTGCGCCCAAATGTTGAAGATCCGGACCTCCAGTCCATGCCCCGCCAGCCTTTTTGCGGGCGTGGACTCAGAAGACAAGGACAATGACCCCAGACGGTGGCCCGCGTGCTTTTTCAAGGGTTGCACGCTCAAATTGCCCAAAAGTGCTCTCCAGTCCACATCTCGTGTACTTTTGTAAGGGTCGTGCACTATTACACGGCCCGTGTCAATGTGGCTGCTAGGGTTTTTACTCTTTTTGGGCTTTTTTAAGGCCATTTCCACCTACTATATAAGTAGCCACTAGCCTACTAAGATGAGCGTGATAGTTTGTATCGACAAAGTGACTAGAGTTGTGTCAATGCTAGAGTCATCATAAGATACCAACTCATTTGCCTCTCTAGACCTAGGGATTGGTGTCCATAGTGGAGTGCCCGGGGCATTTTTCCTCACTCTCATATCTAACGGTTGCTACCTATGGAAGGCATTGTTCATTTAACAATGGGTGCGTTAGCATTGGGAGTGAGGTTGATGGGGAAGGAAATCGGTACCAAAAAGTGCGATCAACGGACCTTCCCTAATTATAGAGGGTGTGTGGTAGCTTCACAAAGTAGGTGATGAACCTTTGTGTGACAGACATTGGGAATTCCTAGCTACCTCGACACTATATGACATAGCCATAGGATAAGACTATATTATCTTGCATATGATAGAGTATAGGATCAAAGTCATTCGTTGGCCATGTTACGCAAATATTCCCCAATTCTAGTTTACAATAGTTTTATCTCTCCATTTGTTGTACTTCCTTAATTACGATCATGGTGTCGATGGAGGGTTGCGAGCGCACCCACCGTGACAGGGTTGGGGAAGTGTATTCCATCCGCCACACCACATGTTGTGAACACACTGATAGGTCTTTTGTATGTCTATATGTGAATGAATCGATGATTGAAGCATTCGAACTGCCATGTTGCTAAATTATTCCCAAGTGCCTAGTATAAATAGTTTTCTTGCTTGTAGTTGTTAGTTGAAAACACCAACCCCCACCCCCAAGTCGCATGTCTACACTACTAGCTGTTCCTTTCACTCGTGTGGATTGACTACCCGCGTGAGGTTGTGTTTTAATTAGTATTTGAGCCCTAGCATCCTTGTGGACAAACCTAGGACTTGTCGCTTACTACCCCTTGGTAGCTTAGCAGTAAGAACTGGTGTAGAATATAAATCTCTATCTTTGACCTGTAAACCCCTCAGCTCATGTTTTAACGACAACCGGGTCAAGGCAGGTCATGTGTATCCTTATCTTTGTTCATATGCAGCTCACAGACTCACTCCTCGCAGTTTTCCCTGTGTCTTTCTTGGGTGCAACTCCCAGTACAAGGGGTATTGATGTTTGGATCCTACATCTGGTAAGATATATGTCACCAAACATGCTCAGTTTGATGACACTTCCTTCCCTTATGCCGATGGTTCTACTTCAGTATCTCCATTCTCTCTGGATATCTCTACTTTTTCGGGTCCTACTAATGCACCAGCTGATATTCCCATTTTTTTTACAGTGACAACTCATCCTGCTCTGCTTGTCACTTTGGTTGCCAGCCATCCTGGATCATCGATGTTATTGTCCTCACCGACTACGACACCATGTTCTGTCTGCTATACCAATTCATACCATCCAATGGCCGCTCTAATGCATCATCCCATCTCGCCATCGACCAGCTCACGTGGTTTTCCAACCAACCCACTCGGTTCGCCGACCACTTCACAAGCCCTTTCACCGGCCCCTTCTCCAGTCGTGACTACTCCCCCGATCTCTCCACCTTGGCCTTGCACTCATCGGTTGGCTACCCGGTCGATGACTAGGGCTATTCACTGCAGAGATTATTCTGATATCGTTTCTTATGGCCTTACTGCTGCCTTAATTGCTAAGCCTGAGGCCACGGATTATCAAACTTCTTTTTCAGGACCCGACTTGGGTTTCTGCTATGGATGACGAGATGGCAGCTCTTTGTGGTTAGCACACCTGGGATTTTGTGTCTCACCCTTTGGACACTAACATTGTTGGCTTCAAATGGGTTTATCGACTGAAGTATCGACCATATGGCACTATTGAGCTTCATAAAGCTAGACTTGTAGCGCAGGGTTTCTTGTAGATTCTAGGTTTTGACTTTGACCACACCTTCAGTCCCGTGGTCAAAGCTTCCACCATTTGGACAGTTCTTTCCATTCCCACGATGCACTTCTGGCCATTTTACAACCGGATTTCAAGAATGTCTTTCTTTATGGCGTCCTTGATGCTCCGGTTTATATGAAGCAACTCGTTAGATACAAGGACCCTGTTCATCCAAATTATGTTTGTCACTTGCGGAAGACCATTTATGGACTTAAGAAAACTCATCAGTCGTGGTTTCAGTGTTTCAGTACTTATTTGATACAACTTGGTTTGTAGTACAGCCTAGCCGTCACCACTCTATTTGTTCTTTCATGAGGATCATCATTACTGTATCTCTTGGTGTATATCAATGACATCATTCTAACAGGGAACAATTTGACTCTCCTTCGGCAGTTCATTGATCGGACACATCGGGAGTTTGCAATCAAGGACCTTGGCACTCTTCAGTACTTTCTTGGCCTGGAAGTTTTACCGACTTCATCCGATTTACTTCTTGGTCAAGCAAAGTATGCTTGGGACATTCTCACTCATGTAGGGATGTTTGATGTTGCACCAATCTCTACGCCATTTGTGCCAGGTTCTCAGTTGCACAGTTCGACCAATCCACAATTTTGGAATATGACTTTGAATCATTCTCTCGTTGGGGCTCTTCATTACTTGACCATCACTCATCATGATTTAGCCTTTTCGATCAATACTATCAGCCAGTATCTACAGGATCCCAGAGACAATCATTTTGCTGTTGTTACTTGGATACTTAATATGTTCGGAGCACTCTGCATTTTGGTCTTGATTTTCGTTCTGATAATTCTCCAGAGGTGTTGGGGTACTCTGATGCTGATTAGGCTCAATGTTTAGAGACTTGCCGATCCACCTATGGATATGTTATTTTTCTTGGTGAGAACCTTGTTTCTTGGTGTGCCAAGACATAGCCCACAATTTCTCGTTCCAGCATTGAGTATGAGTATCGTGTTCTTGCCAACAGTGCTTTAGAAGTTGTTTGGCTTACTCATTTTCTCCAAGATCTTCGAGTTCCCTTGTCTGGTTCTACGGTGTTGTTATGTGACAATAGCATCGCAATCTTCTTGGCGCAGAATCTAGTTGCTCATAAGCGGACAAAGCACATCAACACCGACTATCACTTTGTTCGAGAGTTGGTTGCTTTTGGCAAGCTGCGAGTTGCTCATGTTCATACTTCTCTTCAGATTGCGGACATCTTCACCAAAGGGCTCTCTTGTCCGATGTTCGAGTTCTTCAGGTCCAAGCTTTGCATCAGCGAGCATCCGACGCTTCACTTGAGGGGGGTGTTAGAATAAGTCAATTTGATGATTAGATTATATTTATGTTTATCCTGATGACTAGGCTACAGTTGTACTAAACATAGTCTACTTATTGTAATTTATTTATTCAATTTGGTAATACTATAATCATTACAGGAAATCATTCTTTCAGACGGTATACCAGAAATCTCTACCTCAAGTAATTTGTTCCAGATGGAAACCTCATTTCTTCCCTCTCAATCTCAACTATTGAACCAGTCTGCGGGTGCTGCCACTTGCTATCTGCTTTTGCTGCACCACCTCTAGTTTTCCGCAGCTGGTCCGAGATGTTGCTGTCGTCCCTAGTTTTCCTTTTTTGGTTTGGGAGATATGAAAGGGTTGAGCGAGAAAGGTGAAAAAGAAGAATGGGGGAAAATGGAAAACTTTTGGTTAATAACCATTGAGGGTAGTATCATCTTTTCAAGTTTTTAAAATTTAGTTTTTTTTTCCAGAGGAGTATAATGGTTAGTTTACACAATTTCGGACACTTTCAGGTTGCCAGGGTTAGGTTGACACTTTCGTCGCACTTTCAGATTTACAGGGTTAGATTGACACTTTTGAAGTAAAAATAAGGTCATTTTAGGACTTTTCCCTAAGTTTTATTATGTATAATAACAGTGTATAAAATAATTAACACTCTCTATGTTCCATTTTAAACTGCAATTTAACTATTTATTAAGTAAAAAATTCTTAAATTTGACCATAAAATTGAATTGGTATATAAGTATAAATCTTATTGTGTGATACTTGTTAGATTCGTTATAACATATGTTTCAATATAACAACTTCTCACAAGTTTAAATTATTCTTAATGAAAGATATTTATGAACAAACATTTTTCAATTGAACTACTGCAAGTCAAAGTGTTCAGTTTGAAATGGAACGGAATGAGTACTTATTAAACATATGTTATAACAAATGTAACATTCCCTCTGTCCTAGTAAAAATGATGAAATTATTTTTGCCTCGCTTTTTTATGCAAGTTGATTTGACAAAATAACTGTGGAAAAGTAGGAATATTTTGGGAATGCAGGTCCAGCGTGAAATTTGTTAAAGTTAAAGAGGATATAGTGAGAATTTAATAGCATATTTTTTTTGCTATATTGGGGAATTTGCAAATCATGCAATTTTTTGTTGCGATGCACGAAAAAAGAAATTATGCCATTTTTGTTGGAACAGAGGAAGTAGTCCCTTACATGATCATATTCAATCATGTTCTATGGTCAAATATGATAGCATGGTTTGATCAAAAAGTGTACACTTACAATTGAGATAAATGGAGTAATAGTTTTTTTTGTCCAACTCTAAGTTGTATTTTGACTATTTATATAATTAAATTTATCTAATTTTATTCTTAAAATTAAGATAATACATAAATTAGAATAATATCAAATATTTTTTTTTATTAAAAAATAGGTTTACCATTTTGAATACTAGCTTTTCATGATGTTTGATTACATGTGATTAAAAAGTATAAATAATTTAATTTTTTTTGAGTTAACTAATCGAAGTTAAAATTGTGCATTTAATTTGGGAGAAAATGAGTAGTAATTTGGATTTCGCATCTAAAATTCCACGTATCTCATGTGTGTAGTCCATCTCTTGCGACATCGTCTCATGGTAAGACTAATGACATAATTCGATAAAGTTTCAGGTGACAATTGATCGTGATATGGAATAATTGGATGGCAAATTCATGAATAAGTAATTAATAAAATAGGGTATTGTTAGACCTTTTTGCTAAGGATAACCTGACTTCTCAAGTTTACCCACGATCTGAATACGAGGTTATAAGTTGATTCGTAAGAGAATGTAGACGTAATATTTACAGGAGCATGGGTCTAACCTTTAGTTATTACTCAAAGGATCCATCTAGGTCGGCAAAATAAACCACCAGAACTTGTTAGGGTCTTTGCTCTAACCTAGATAGGGATGATCAAGGGTCAGATCTGGGTTGAGCTAATAGGACTCAGACCTGACCGTAAAAAAATTTAGTTAGACTTGGATCCGACCCGGACTTGTAGGGTCTAAAAATTTACACCCATACCCAAACACGATGGGTCTAACGAGTCTTGGGTCCAACACGAGTCCTAAATGGGTCTAATATTCTAATTTGTTTCTTCACTAAATGAAGCAAATATTTTATCTTAAGTACAAATAATTCAAGTTCAATATGCACCTGAGTTAATTCTTCAAGGAAAATACATATACAATCCATTATATTTATTGACTTGAAAATAAAAATACTTAGATAACACGAACGTGATTTAGGAACTAGAATAAAATTATATATATAGTTAGAGGTTATATGGGTCCACGGGTTAGGTCTTGATCTGAATACTTTAGATATGGTCCCAAACCTGATTATTAAAATATAGACCCAGACCCGGACAAAACAGGTTTAAATTTTTTGGACCCATACCCGACCCAACGGGCCTAGACCCCGTGGGTATGGGTTGGGTCCTAGACCCATGCTCATTCATAAACTTAGAGTATTTATAAGCAACTTTACAACCGACATACCACCCTTATTTGTCCAAGGGTTACAACTCTTGCAGAATTTGTAGGTCTAAGTGAGGTTTACTTGACCGTCACAACTCTTCATGCTTGGCATCCTTACATGAAATTTTAGGTCTCTTGGTCGGGCGGTTTGGACTTCCTGCTTAGCTATCCAAGCCATCACAAGGAATGGTCGTGTCTCTCAGATGTGTCTTCATGCACCGTCCGAGTCTTTGTACACTACCCATATCATTTAGCATTCCACAGATGATCCAACACTTAGCCATCAAATTCAAATGTGCCCAACACTAAACTTACATTCCTGGGCCTTCACCCTTCTTTACCTTAATGCTCCCTCCAAAAAGGTTATGACCGACATCACGCCACACCTCCAACCAATGGTCCCGAGCCATGATTTAGTAGATCGGCATCCCACCTTGCACAAGCTCATTCCACCCCTTCCCGGTCCATTGCTTGAGAAAATATGAACTGAGTAGCCATGGAAAATTAGGGGTGTAACAGACCAACACCACCTAAGTGGTTGCCGTCCCTGATAACTCTTAATGCCATTTCATGTACTCGGAAATTTGATTTTCAAATTTCTATAAGTCATTCTCAAGGACCCCTTCAACATCAAGTCATTTTTTATCATTCAATGGACCAAAAACTTAGTCTTTTGGTTCTTTCTTCTTGCACCCAATGTTTTGGGATCCAAGATCTCTTCTACTTTCTTCTGACATTGAGTTCTCACAACTGGAGAAGCCCTCTTGACTTGATCTCGTTTAGAATATTTTTTATCAGCATTAAAGGAGCTTTAGGAGCTAACATGGAATGTAGGGTGCACTTTCAATCGATTCGGAAGCTTCAACTTATGAGCAATGTTCCCAACCTGTATGAGAACTTCAAACGGTCCATAAACTTTGGGCACCATATGTCTTGTGCATCATTTTGCTACAATTGTGTTTCCGTATTTGTGGAGTGAGTGATCTGCACCCCGGGGGGTTGTTAGAAAACCAACCTCTTTGGGAGAGCTTAATTAACCCGCGGAGCGCAAGATGCAAAGATAGAATTTATATGTTGCTCACTACAAATTACTACAGAGTAGCTAGCGGAAAGTTTGGCATCGTCCACAAAGATATTATAATTTGAATGTTAAATATACACAACTCAAAATTGGGCGTCACTCTGATTGTGTGTCGGGAATAGTTAGTGCTACAAACATAATACTTGGGAGTTTTTATCTAACAACTAATGATCATGCAAACAGCCAACCATTAATGCTGGGATGTTTCTCCCCCGTGCTTTTACATCTCGGGCTTTCACCACGAATGCAACTACTCTCTCCGGGTCTTATATACGCTAGGCCCAAGATTCACAGACACCTTATATGTGATATTAGGGTTTTAACACAACACCTAGCTTGCTACTATTCACTATCTCTACCTGCAACCTCTCGGACAACAGTTACGAAGTCAGCTAAGACTGGTGCAACAACAAGTAGGTCAGAGCATTCTCGAATCCCCCGTGCACACACTCACGCGGACGCGTTCTCCCCTAGCCATTCTAACATCCAGGTTTCTCTTCCCAAGGGAGCATCTATAATTGCACCATACATGAGTATATCCCAAAGTGTGTGCTTATATGTGGTGTACTACTCATGCATTTATAACATTCAAGAACAATCACAATAATATCATAAACACAAAGATAGGATGAATCTAATAAATCTCATAAAGCATTTAGAACATATCAAGTGTCAAATTGAATCCCAAGCTAAACTAACTACTCCTTAGACATGGAATTCAAACATAGATTTGAATTCCACATCTTTGGGATAGAGCAAGAAGAAAAAAGAAAAGATTATAAAACCTACAAAAGGAACTATTTCCTTCTCTCCAAGCTCTCTCCTCTCCAAATGTGTTTCCAAATATGATCCAACCCCCTCAAATGAGTAGACTAGGGTCCTATATATAGTAGAAGGAGATTGGGCCTAAAATAGGCCTAAAATAAGCCAAAAGTAGCAAAACCCTAGGTCAGATGCCATGATCCATGAAGCATGCATACTCATGGGATGCCATATCTGCCACGGTCCATGAATGTTCATAGCTGTGGCCCATGGGATCTAGCGCGGTCCGTGAAGCTTGGATCGTGACACGGTCTGTGAAGGTTTTCACGGACCACGAGCAGTTCGTGGTCTTGCTCAGAAGTCTTCTCACAGTCCATGAAGGTTTTCACGGACCGGATCCATACTTAGCCAAATTCTTCAACTCTTCATCCCCTTACTTCACGGCCCGGTGCTTTTGTCATGGCACGGCATCTTTCCTCGTAAAGGTCTCGTGCTGGTTTTGTGTCGGTCTTCATGGAACCCCTGGATTCTTACGTATTGTGGGTCATAAAGATTGTCATGGACCACTGGTGCTTGACCATGCGCTGTCCGTGACTGGCCGCTGGTGCTTCGTTGGATGAACTTTGTTTTCTTATCACGGGTGAACTACTAGTCCAAATTGGGAGTTCTAGTAGTCAATTATGTAGTACTCGAGAGGAAAAATCCAATGGAACCATCCTTGAAGACTAATTATTCCTGGATCGTTCTCAGACTAAGGCAACACTCCTCGGACCACGATTCACCATTTTCTCCTTTGACCGTCTTGAACTTCGAAGCCATTTATCTTTGGCTTCAATCTCCTTCTACCACACATTGATGTCCGTGGCCTTCGTCTACAACCATTCAAATGTGAATGGCCTTCAAATCTTCTACCGTTAAAAGCAAACGGCCTTCGCAAGAACGTAATGTAACAAATAACATTCACGGGCGACCTACTAAAGGTACTCATAATGAAGACCAAGGAGCCCATGAACACGAGATGTCAAGAATCACTAATTAAGTATAAAAAATGTGGGATTTAGAATAGAAAACCAAACATGATTTTCTAAACCCCTTTTCATGTAAACTCAACTAATGTCACCAAACCGCCAACCAAAAGTAACTAAAAACTATGTCAAATGCATTGATAAAAGCATGTGAAATGGTGCAGATCAACACACGACAACCAAATACATGAAGGTTCGTGTATATGGGAAATCGGCTATTCATAACTTCATATAGTGATCATCTTCCAAGAACAGGAGTGGGAAACCGATTTATAGTATAAGCGGCTGCACCAAAGGTGTGAGGCCAATGAGAGAGAGGGACATGAGAGTGATATAGCATAAACAAGACCATCTCAGTAATGTGGCGGTGCTTGCGCTCAGCCCGACCGTTCTGCTCAGGGATATCCGGGAAAGAAATCTGATGGTGAATTCCCTTTGTCTGAAAGTGAGTGCTTAAGCGACCATTACGAACTCAGTCCCCCTATCACTCTAAAACACCTTAATGGTAGAAGAGAACTGGTTCTCCACAAAAGCCTTAAACTGGCGATAAACATCCCAAAAATTAGATTTGCAGCGCAGTGAGTAAAACCACGAGAGTCGGGAATGATCATCGAGGAAAATAGCATAGTAAGAGAAACCATTAGCAGATCAAATGGGAGAAGGCCCCCATAAGTCACAATTAACTAGATCAAGTACCCTAGCATAGTGTTTGTTATTTGTACAAAAAGATAAACGTTTCCCTTTTGTCTTTTCACACGCACCACAAAGGGTAGGTTTCAGCAAAACCGATGAGACCGATAAAGATCCAGAAGCTCGCAAACCAGAAATAACGGAACGCGGAACATAACCAAGTCTAACATGCCAGATTTCAAAAGACGCACGCGACTTCTTTGATTCCACAGTAGAAAACAAAGCAGATGCACCATAGTCTAAAACATAAAGCCCATTTTCACTATGACCGTAACCTAAAGTTCACCAGTGATTTTATGTCGAATAATAATTGAATGATCATCAAAGCAGACAACAACATTTAAATCCCGAATTAATTTGCTAATCGAGAGCAAATGTTTAGTGGTGCCAGGCCCAATAAGCACATCATTAAGAGACGGGGATTTAGAAAACCTAGAATCACCAACATGAGTTATAAGGAGTTGAGAACCATTGCCAACCTAGAGACGAGCAGAACCATTGTAAGGTGTCACATGATCAACAGTAGTGGGCAACGATGCCATGTGTTTTGTGGCGCCAGAATCTAAAATCCACTTGGAACCATCGTGTCGTGGATGATGAGAAAGACCAGTATATCTTGAAATATCACACCGTCGAGAACCAAAATGAGCCATATCTCAGAGGGCAAATAAAAAATCAGCTAAGGATGAAATTTTACCCAAAAAAACGTCTGGCGGGTGATGGAACACGCCAAGAGAAGCTGTCACACATGGAAGTCACGCTCTAATGTGGAGACTTGCGGTATGGTCTGAATGAGCGCATGAATTTCACGTGCGAAGGTCGGAATGCGCGGGTATAGCTGGGGGTGCGTGGATCTCACGCGCATTGTTATCTGTTGAAGGGGATGTTGGGCTTGAATTTAGCCTCAGCCGAAGAGAAATACGCAGGGGAGACTCTCCGCTGCCAGAGCAACACACTGGACAAAGGAGACTTTCATTGTTGGACAACGTGTGGCTACTGGAGAAGATGATCGAGAAATCGACGCCAAAAATTTTTGCTGCTGAAGATTTGCTGCCAAGAAGGGAGAGAGTCTGTTGACGCCGGTCTATTGACGCTGCCAGAGAATGAACGGTGGATGCCTGAATCAGAATGGCCGCAGATAACGCCAGTCGACGATGAAAACCACCGGAAAATGGAGAGAGTCAGCCAAAAAATAGAGATGACCGTCGGATTTCAACCAAAAGTTCACCAGAACATGATTATGGTTTGGTCAAAAGAGAGAGAGAGAGAGAGGAGGGCGGGGAAAATTAGGGTATAAGGTTTAGGATCAGAACTTGCTCTGATACCATGAAAGAATAATTTCCCCATTATAATTATATTACTATTGAATGGAATAAATAGAGTACAAGAAGTAGATTGGGTCTAGTACAACTCTAGCCTAGTCATTAAGATAAACATAAATCTAATATAATTTAATCATCACACTGACTTATTCTAACACCTTCTTCAGGCTAGTTGTGGTGGTTCACGGAGCTATTCTGGTGGATGTAGTTCAGCCTTCTCATATCGTCGTCGAGGGGCCATGATGGTTGTACGGTGACAGTGATGCTATGCTGATGATATGTTGGCGAATGATGGTGAAATTGGTGCTCGTCGGTGAAGGGTGTATCGGTTCGTGTGGTGGCAAAGAGAGCAAAAAGAGGGAGAATGTGGTGGAATGGAGAAGAAAGTTATGAGTTTATTTTTATTTTGTTTCCTTTGCTTTTAGCAGCGGAAGTTGCAATCATTCTTTTCTATTACTTTTAGCCTAGCTAAAAAATTTCCTCCTCATTTTCTTTGTTTGCTTCTTCCCCATCTAAACAACCAAAAATCCTTATAACTTGGAACACTAATGGAAACATGGATTATTAAAAGGGAATCTACCGTACGAGAGAAGGCAGTTTTCAGGTGCCTTCTCTGTCTCTGATTGAAATACACCCACAATATGTCACTAATTTTGCTTTAAGGTCCTATTTTTTAGTTTAGTATGTGTTTTGATAGTGGTTGTATGTTATGTGCGGGATGATTTCGACACTATGTACACAATCACACTTCGTCAAGGTGATAGGTGGAAAGTATTGGATTGAATAGATCTAGATCGCTACTCACGCGATGATTTTATGAAATGTGCTTATCTAACCCTATGATTTACTTAAAAGTGCTGATTCAACCTTATGTTTTAATTTAAAGTACTGATTTAGCAAAGGGTAATGGTTATGAAATTTTCAGTTTTAACACCAGCGGTATTTTGTCTTTTCAGATAGGTCAATGCTAGAATTCCTTCGGTCAACGTCAGAATAGTGCAACTTGAGTATATCGGCACAATTGTTCAAAATCTTAGAATTAAATTTGTATTTTCAAATTTTACAGAGTTAAATAGGCACTTTGCAAAATTATAAGATTAGTTTTGTGTCTCTCTTTTATCGGTAATCAAATATGCCTCAAAAATTACGACAAAAAATTACATATTGATATTGCAACCAATCTTGGTAGATTGATTCACTGAATCCACGTGTACTTGTTTACATAAGTCTTTCATTTGACAGCAATTTAATCTACTAATCAAGAATGGCTTAATTCATCAAATATCAAATTATTTAGTGCCTCTCCCATCGGAGAGGGGCGTATCTTTGTTGATAATACTCGGGACTACGCTAAAATTACCTACAGTGAGTATTTGCTATTGCTACAGTTTATCAATATCACTCTTAATCAAACAACAATACCGCAATCTAAAGATAGTAAAGAATAATATACAGGTAAGAAATGAGAATTTATCTCAAGCCAAGCCAAAAAAAACTACAAATCATATGCACAATGTCAAAGCTCAAGGATACAAAAACTGGGTAAAAACACATTTTTCAAGGCTGGTGATGTTGCACTATGGTTATTAGAAATTATATTTCTATTTAAAAAGAGAATTTATCTAGAACGACAGGAGCATTGTTTTTTTCTGTAAGGACAAAGGTTGCATGATACAAAGATCACAACTAAAGGATCTGCTGTGGAGGACACCTAAGGGAAACAACAGGGAACATCATCTACTACTCTTACAAATGACTGTCTTTGGTTCTATTTCTGATATTTTCTTCTGCAAAGAACACCTGCAGCCAACAAATTCAGGCAGTAATGAGCACCTTAAAGATCAACTGAAGCAGGCAGCATTACAAAATTTATTCTGAATTTCCAATTTAATATCCAGAAAAAATAATTGAAAACCACATATACATACAGGCATACAGCCCAGATGCTGTAAATGCCAAAACGCTGAGGTACTTCAATTCGGGCAGTAGATATTTTAATAGATTTTTTTTATTTAAACATGAATTCTGAAGAACAAAAGAATGTTCTCAGCTAAAACCTCTTTCCCTGATTATACATGCTACTTTATTACCTATCCTTCATCTATCACGAATCAAACAAAATCTGCTCAAAGTGGAAAATAGAAAAGAAGTAAGAGGGCCCCTACCGAGTGTTAACGCCTAGTTCTAGGCTTGCAGCGAAATTCAGCTAAAAGTGCTATATGATCAGAGGACCACTCTGGCGAAGGAAGTGCTGTGTCTTTTCTTAAACTATCCTCGTCCAAGAGTTCCAAAAGAGATTCCACAGTTAAGGAGTCCGCTGAAAGCATAAAGAAAATGCATTTTAATAATCAAAATGAATAACATCTTCTAACTAAAACAGTATGCGAGTCTGTACTAGATTTCATAGAGGCTGAATAAGACAGAAATTGAGGTAGCAATGTTCAATGTCTGTAATATAATGAAATGGTCCATGTAGTGCATACCTGAGTAAAATATGTAATCATTTGTGCCGATAAAATCCCTAGTGCAGTTTGTAAATAAAGGTTCATTTGTGCTGGGATCCATTTTCCTCCTTTGCTGCTCTAGGCCAAGACCAGCCCCAATTCTTACAAATGATGAGTATGCACTGACCTATATAAAGTACAAAAAATATATTATGTCACAAAGTTGATCAAACTCATTATACCACCATCAAAATAAACAAGGAATGGGCAGCACACAAACCAGTGGCAATTGATGTGTAAGTTTAGAGGCAGGACGGAGGATTCCAAGAGGATCAACGACTAAATCTTGATGCATAGGATCAACTTTTCCCATAGCAAGAAGAGCATGAGGGGCACTACATCCAGTTCCGAAAATGTCACAAATACAGGCACAAATTAAACTCAGACTAGCAAATAACACACGGAAACACAATAGCCATGCAAAACAAGAAACCAAGACCCAACCTTCCAGGGGTAGAATTAAAATCCCCACATACGAGCATGGGGATATCAGCACTTGCAGCAATTTTTTCTAATCCTTTCAACAGTGTATGGACCTGATAAGAAAATAATGCAGGAGCATAATTTAGAGCTTCCAGCAATAGATCTGGATGAACAATGCAAGAGCCAAGCACAGACCTGCCAAAGTTTGACATCCCTCAAATCTTGCTGTACGTTGACATGTGTATTAGCCTGTACCATCAAAAGATATTGGGGTCACTGAATTATCCACAGAATGGCAAATTACAGTGTGATATAGGCAGCGTAAAAAAAAATCCACCAACTGCGATCACGAGTATAAGCGGAGGAAAGGAGGAACACTAATCCAAAAATAAATCCAGGGTTACACAAGTCCAATATGCAACTTACCCAGAAACGACAATCATTACCAACAGTGGACATTGATTTACAGAGACTTTTTTAATCAGAACATTAAAATAAATTTCATATGTTTACTATTAATTGCATTATTCCATTATGATGATAGTACTGATCCGATTCTCTTTATATTTTCAAACTTGGTAGGGGGAAAAATGCTTTTAGGGAACCACTCGCATTTTCCACTTTGGGGTTTGGTTATGACTAGCATCTAAGGCATAATTCCCTGCAATCAAACATTCTCTTTCATTTCTACATCAGTAACCCGGCCAAAAGCCCTAACCAAGCACAAAATTAGAAAATAGGTGTTTTGGGGGTGATCGTATAGATTTAAACTAGTTTTAAGGTCCAGGTATGATTACCTGGACACTACCAGGCTACCACCATATTTATATGTACACTATTACCTGGAATCTAACCAGCCCACCACACATGCAAAGAGGAGAGTAACACATTTACTTCAGAGAGAGAGAATGAAAGTCAATCCCAAAATGTTTTTTTCCCGATGTTATCTATTTTTATATAACTAGTATGAATAATTACACTGTCAAAAAATATAGGTCAGGGTATTTTGATCCTCTAAAAAAAGAGTCCAGTACCAACTTTAAACCATCAGATATTGTTAATGATATGATTATATGTTGTTTAAATTAAATCTAGAATTGAAATGGTTTAGTTTAGATTCAGGAAAAGAGAAGGTTCAAATAGAATATTTATGCATAGTACCTTACGAGTTGCAATTTAAAGAAAGTTTTCCATAGTCAAAAGTTTACTCTTTTCTTAGAATAGTTACAGCAGTATGTTAAAATAATTTGACCAGTGGAAATTTGATGTAAAGCAAAATGTAACTAATTAGATGGCCATACCTCATCACCGGCTAAAAGAAACAGAGGCACTAAGATCTATAAACCACGCAAACTCACAATTATAATGTGCTACGTCGGACTCTGAGGAATTGAGGGTCTAAATGAGTAGCTATAAAGAAAGCTTAACAGAGCATAAAGCTTGTAAAACTATTTTGGATAATATATATATATATATATATATATATATATATATATCATTGCAACCAAGAAAAGTTTATCCTAGCGATCGGACATAAAACTGCACATAATTATCACTAATAAGGCCTGTATCCGCTATGTAGGGCCACCTGTAATCCCAAATAGAGCACATTTTGTCATCAGTATATTTTCAAGTCTTCTCCATACCCCCTTGATTTGGTTTATTATCTCCTGTATAAGAGCTGACATTATGCTGCTTCTAATACTCTAATTAGTTATCCATCAAATCGTAGTAACTCACACCCATTTCAACATTATAATCTCTCTTTACCCCACTTTCAATTCATCTGAACGTTGCAGAGTATGATCATCTTAAACTAAAACAAGATAAGGACAACATTCAGCCTCTACAACGAAAGTGTAGCAGAATTTTATGTAATCAAACACAAGATGAAAGAGAAGAAAATGAAAAATGAGTTAAAGATGTGGTAATAGTTGCAAAATACCATAAATAGAGATAGATAGAAAATATGCTCACTTTAATTCAAGTAAGAAAAAGAAAATTGTAGAAGCATTGCAAAGATCAGTTGACTGCTATTCACATGAACAGCATGAAGTTACATAAACTAAAAAAGGGAAGACGTGTACTCAAATACTTACCACACAAACCAGCTGTCGCTTTCCTGGATTATCAACACCCTGGTTATTAAATTTTGCTTCCAGAACCACTATGAGTGCAATGTTATCCTACATAAATATAGCTCCTAGTGAGATATCAGCATCTCGCAGCATATATTTGCCATGTAAGATTAATAAAGAGACACGTTTCAAGAATATAAGAGCAAACTCAAACAGGTAGACGAGAGAAGTGGATAAAATGGAAATTTTGCTGCAAATCCTAAGGCAGTGATACCCGCGGTCCCTTAGAAATAATGAAATGTTCAAAATCTACACATTTGCTTAATCCCTTTACCAAGTGAGACAGAATTAAACGAGTAGTTTTTATACCACACAACATTTTTATCATAAACGAAAAATTTGAGAGATTATGCAAGAAATTTCTGCAAAAGAGGTAGACATAATTGTGGCGAATTACAACAAAAAAAGAGTAACAAAGAATCTGCGAAACCAAAAAATTAGGACACCTTAATCAGTCGTCCCAAAGCCGTCTTTTTCTGAGCACTTGGAACTAAAGCATCAGTCAACGATTGTGCAGCTTTGTTAAATTCGACCTGATCAAACACATGATAAATGTCCTTTAGTGAGAGAGAGAGGGAGGGAGGGAGGAAGGGAGAGAGAGAGAGAGAGAGAAGAAACTCCAAAAAAAAAATGAATACCCTCGCACCTCATATTTTTTGACATGTGAAAATCTGTCTCGGCGGAAAAAGGTAGCACAACCATCAATCGCATTGACGTTCCCACTAAAGACCTGGAGACAGCTACGGTTAATCATACAAGCATCAGAATTGATTTCAAAAATCAACCTATCAGAACCAGACTAACCTCAGCCGTTTTCCTTTTGTACAGAGCTTGATAACCATGTTTGTCCAACTCCGGAGCAAAGAATTCCTCAAAGTGGTCACTTTGAACCTGAGCAGAGAATGACATCGTAAAAGTTTAAGTAACTGAGGTTTAGGGTGCATTATTTAAAATCTAGTGAATACATGTCAACTAAGGCAGGCAAGATACTTCAGGCAACCAAATGAGTGTGAGAGAAATAAACAACACTAGAAATCAAGTTTCACTTTGCCATAGAGTTACGCTCAGCTGTATTCTTTTTCTGAAAAGACATTTGAACACATAAACACAGTTTCCTGTTATAAAATTGCTCTCCTTACCAAAAGATAAAAGACGAGAAGAGGAAATGACCAATCCACTGAGATTAGAAATATAACATGAACCAGAACAACAAAATAATTTTAGCTTTTGTCTCCAAGCAGTTATAAAAATACTAAATACATTGATGTATGTACCTCTTGAAGACAAACAATGTCAGCCCGATAACCAACAATCTCACGCAAGAGATTCTGCCGACGATAAGTCCAAGAAAGAGCCCACGAGGGACAATAATTGTACAAATCATTCAATGCATAGGAGTCTGATAGAATATTGTATGATAGCACAGTAAAAGTCCCCACTGTAGATAGCCGGCCATCCAAGTCCATATGCCCTGAAATATCAACTCCAGTGACTGGAAGCAATCGACGAGGAGTAGGAGAAGGGGCTGGAATCACACGTGAAGTATTCAACGTACTAGAATGCCCCACAGCTTGTTTGGTCTCCACATCAACCACGACACATTCAAACTTAAGAACATGTCCAATATCATCAGCTGATGGTGTGTAAGTTTTATGTCGTCCAACTTCAAACCAAGTCTCGCCACCCCTCTGAGTTATTGCAGCAGGATACAAGGGGGAAGCGCCATTAGCCTGTGCACCAGCCAAGTTGGTAATACCACCTGTGCTATTGTAGCGTCCAAAAATTTCTTCTTCCTCGTTTCCATTTTCATTAACAGCACTAGCTGCACGCTCGTGCAAAGCACGGTGATGCTGCCAGGCATCTGAAAAACATTTAGGCGAACAATGATAACTCTTTGTGATGGGTATCTTTGCTTTCACGCATCCAAGACACTGCAAGGTAGCTTGTTCAGATGGATGAACACTACAGATAGCAACCTTTTTGTCACTTTGTATACGATACCTAAAAACATAACCAAAACCCTCAGTAGCTGTAGTGGATCATCCACAATGTGTTAACATTCATTCAAAGAAATATTGGGAAATATTAACTCTTACTTAATCATCATATAACTAGTCACATGGAAGAGATTGTGAAAATTATTAAAGACATCTCTCTTCATCTGGAGTTCACAGTTTTTCACTTGTGGATCATGATGAGCATGGCGCAAGACAGATTCAATAGCAAGCACTGAACGTCAAGCAAGCACTAAAGCCCTAACGAAGCCTCTGCTAGAGGGGAGAAAATCTAAACTAAGGCTAATTTCTGTTTCACCATATGTCACAATTGTCAGGTTCAGCAAGCACAAGTTCCCCATAGCACTGAACGTCAAGCAAGCACTAAAGCCCTAACGAAGCCTCTGCTAGAGGGGAGAAAATCTAAACTAAGGCTAATTTCTGTTTCACCATATGTCACAATTGTCAGGTTCAGCAAGCACAAGTTCCCCATAGTCTCAAGTATAATTTCACAAGTATATTCCAATAAACCACCTGCTAACAAGATTTTAAATATATATATATACATCAAGTGATAAACTCAGCCTCTAAAACGCTCTACAAAAAAATCCCAGCTGAGCAGCCGTAGTCTCAGCACTAAACCTTGAAGCCTAACTAGACATATATTTTCCATCTTAACCATATTAAAATAGCTTGCTCATTCCAAGGCATCTCCTTGAACATTCAATACACTTATTTACATTTCCAGTACACTTCCATTATTTTTTAAATAAAGTTAAAATACAATATGCTGACATTCAGTTTTCTTTGGACCTATACTTTTGGTACAAGCAGTACAGCTGTGCAAGTTGCAACAAGATGAAAAGTATGCTAGAGAAAACACCATAGACTGGACAAAATTGTAAGAAAATAGGAATGCAAAACAAGTACAGAGAATCCAAACATAATAATTTTAGGTAAAAGGAAAATGCATCTCTTGAAGCAAAAAATACTTGGAAAGAATTCAGGCTAATTACTGCTTCTAAACTTTAACAAACAATAACTGCAAGGTCTAATAAGCAAAAATTATCCATTACCCAGAATGGATTTTACAAGTGAAATAAACTACCAATGATAACAACAGAAAATCCAATTTTAACATGTAATATTATACCATAGATTTGGTCACCCAGAAACATACTTTAATTCCAGGATAAGCAGCCAATATTTGTCTAAACTACTTATCAAGATTTTTCCTTTGATACGAAATATATCACATATGATTGCTAACAGAGAAAAAATCTGAACAGTAGAATGGTCTCTTAAGATAAGAACTTATAGAAGATAAACCATGCTCTGAAAGACTGCAACACAGAGGAAATCATGCTCAGCGTGCATTTGAACACCTAAGGACACGATCTGTGGCTTACATAACACCAGAATTCAAAACTGTGAAAGACCAATGGCTGAGCCATTACATATCACTGTAGCAACATTTTGAGGGTTATAGTGAATCTTTTGGTAGAAGAAAGCTTCCAAAAGAAACACACTGACACTCACAAAGTACTCTGCCATATGGACCTTAAATAAAATTTTCTATGGTTTAGAGTGGATACTTCTTTACGAGGAGGTTTACCAGTAACACTACAAATTGCTCTGCTACATGACCTCGTCCCCAGAAGTCCTATAATACACACACAACAATCTTTAACCAAGATGTCTACTCATGCGCTTAATGCTGAAATCCCATTGGCGTAAACCAGCATATGCAATAGCATAATATATAAATTTCACTCCAGAGTTCTGTCAGGGAACAAGCATGGTTGCATGAGACCAAGGAAACTGCAAATAGGTCGTACAGACAAGCCAAACCAACAGGTTTAGGGAGCCCTAAATAACAAGGAAGAAGATAAAGAAGCCATCTGAACAGGAAAACAAAACCCTGAAACATCTATAGAAACCCCTACACAACATAACAAAACAGCTTTAATATATGAAATAGCATCTTCTATACTTATTACAGCTCTAAATCAATCTCAGGAAATTATCCTATTCCAAGAAAAGATAAGGGTAACGTGCATGAGGTGCCATGAGGGGCAAGAAACGGACCATTTATATCTCAAGAAGTGGCCATCAAGTGGGGCGGCCTCGGGGACATCATCGGTGAAAACGGACTTGTCAGGACGCTTCAAGAGAACATAAGGAGTGAGCTCGCAGCCCACTATAGGAATGTCGGACGGAAGGTGCACTCTCAGCACACTCACCATTCTTCACAATAGCAATTATTCTTCTTATTCTTACACTCTCTTGAAACCATCAATTGCCGATCCGCCATCAGCTACTCCCTGCAAGGTTCGCCAGCCTTACGCAAATTCAAATCCCGCCAAAACCCTTTAAAAATGCGTGTTTTATTCAAAAAACCAAAGGCCACAATCAGGATTTTAAAGAAAAGGGTCGAAACTTTGGGACAAAAAATCGCAACGAATGTTGAAGGCGGCGATGGAGCAGAAGAATTGTGCGGATCGATTCAAATAAATGGTGTAGTAAAGATGGGTCGATGTTATTGATTAGGGTTTTACTTGCAGAGCGAAGAAAGAGGGGAGAAGGGGGAGAAACATATAGCGGGAGGAGAGAGAGAAATGAGACAAGTCGGAATGGTCGTCACACATTACCTGTAATTAAATTATGAGTTAAGTGCTCATAAATCCCTATATTTTGGTGGTTTGTGTTAATATGAATGTGTGAAGTTGGAATGTGATATTGTAACCATGTGTTTTGCTTGAATGTGCTATTATAACCTGGAGTCCTGAATTTGGCCGGAAATACATGAAATGACTATTATACCCATATTTTAAAAAAATAAAAATTCACATAAAAAATTAAAAGACTATATTGCCCTTACCCTCGTAAACCCTAATCAAAAACTTCAAAAGAAATAAGTCTCGATTCTCCAGCAAAAACTTTCTTCTTCTTCTCATACTTCCCCCATCCCCAAAAAATTCAAAACCCTAATCAAAAACCGATTGAAGTGACAAATCGCCGATTAGTGGTGGCGGTGCGATGACAGGATCTTGGGAAACCCGAGGAGAGGGAGGGGTGCTACGGCGGCGCCTGATAGTAGTAGGAGCAAAGGATAACCAAGTCGAAAAATGTTAACCAACGGCGGCGGCGGGAGGTTGTTGCAGAGGGCGGGGGGAGGTCGTTGCAGAGGGCGGGGGTGGCTCCAGGAAGCTGAAGAAGGATGCGTCGGGTCCTTGGGGATAATACCAACCACCTGATGTCCGCCAGTATCTGTTATGGTTATTTCATAAACCCCCCCCCCCTCCCCAATTTTCTTTTCGCAATCTTTGTTGTCTAATAGAACAAACACTAATGCATTAATTGAATCGGTCAAGATAAAATCTGTTTATCAAAGTGCTTCTCTGATTGCTCAAGACATCTCTTTTCAACCGAGAAACAAAGTTCATTAGGTTCAATCGTGGTGGTGGTTGGGGGTCTTTACAGGTGAAGGGCGGTGCAGGTAGTCAAATAGGGATGGTGGTGGTTGGGACAAGTGGTGGCGGTGGCTGGGGAGAGTGATGGTGGTGGCGGTAGCGCAGGTGGTGGGCGGTGCTAGTGAAAGTGGTGGCCTTGGGGATAGTGGCTAGAACATGTGGTGGTGGTGCTAGGAGGGGTGGTTGTGGTGCTAGGACGGGAGGTGGTAGTTGGTGGTGCTAGGGCGGCGGCGGAGAAGCGTTGGGCGGCAGCGGGCGGTGGCGGGTGTTTTTGCAGGCCTATCCATATATACGGCTGGGATTATTGATCTAATGAACTCAGATGTAATCCTTCTTTGTGTTGTGTCTGAATTTGTTGTCAATACCTCTAGGAGCAAAAAACGATGCGCTTGTGATTAGATTACATATGCTCTCTAGTTATTTTCTTATTGATTATTGATCTGATGCGCTTGTGTCTGAATTTTCTATCTTGACCTGTGTTGGATTATTCTTTTTTGTGTTCTTTTAAATTTCTTCTATGTTGAATGTGATGTGGCGGTTGTGTGGCAGGGATGTGGTGGTGGAGTGGAGAATATGTGGTGGCAGTCGAGGCAGAGTGGTGGTAGAGCGGCAGAGACCCGGCGGTGGTGGTGGAATGGGTGAAGGTGGTGCTGGAGGTGGGTTTGAAGATGAAGAAGAAGAACCTTAGGGTATTCTTGTCTTTAATTTTTTAGATTTCAAGTCAGGGCATTTTTATCTTTTTTAATTTTGGTCAACTCCAGAATAGTGGCATAAGGTTATATCGGCACTTTTGATGCAAAAGACATGGCTACAATAGCACTTTCCAACTTCACATGGTCATATTAGCACAAACCACCAAAACATAGGGTTATATCAGTATTTTGCCCTTAAATTATTTACCACTACTATTTTATGCTCACGTCTTATTTTAATTTCCATAACTCCCATCTCATTAAGACCCTGTTCAGTTGGGTTTAATTTCATTATATGTCAGCACCAATAAATTAAATTCAGTACTAATAAACTAAATTTAACATTAACAAACTAAATTCAGCACAAATAAATTAAATTCAGTACCAATAAACTTAGCATTGAAAGAAAAAATTAATAAATAAATATTTATTTGGATTATCGACAATCACTGGCTGGGTAATAAGTCTAACAATAGAATATGTTACGAGTAAAACATCAATTTTAGGAGTCATTCTTTTCATTTTTTGAAAAAATTAACTGGCAAAAATTTAATTCAGCACCAATAAACTAAATTCAGCACCAATAAACTAAATTCAGTACCAATAAATTAAATTCAGAATCAAATAAGCTCAACTGGATAGGGCCTAACTAAAGTGCAATAAATCACAATAGAGCGCGTTGGAGGTTTTTTTTTGTAAATACCAAAATTTTATATATTCACATGATTTATTACATCTTGATCAAGTAAGATTGTGTGATATAGATAGAGGTGGCATAATTAAAACTTAAACACTTGGCCGATCACATGCTCATAGTAGTTATTGTTATGCCCTTGAACCCTATCTATGCAAACAGACTGAATACTGGTACTTCAGTTATTTCTTGAAAATGAACACTTATTTATTAAGTTTCTTAATTCACATCTGACAACCGATAGTTTTAGTGTGTGTATTAACATCATATGAAAAATTGATAGTTTGAAAATCCACGCTCGTATTAAAATTAACAATATCTTACATGATGATATTGTTACATATATACTAATTGAAATTTATGGTCCTTTTGAAAAAAAATCAAACACTCATAATGATGAGTGGGGGACTAAATCGGTTCCTCTAACCGTTTAAAAAAGGAGTGATCGAGTGTACAATGTAGTGTATACAAGGTTAATGGCAAAGCAAAATGTTAGACCTTGCTATGTTTAGAACAAAATATGAGCGAGAGAGTCTATGGTTGTGCTTCCACTTCTAGTTCTCTGCCCCCTCGATGTTGAGCCAAAGTGGCCGGGCAACCCTTTACTACCCATTTCCAATCAAAAAAGGCCTATGCACAGTGTGAAGTATCTTCATCTTTGTGATAATCAAGTTTTGTCACCTCTGAAGTATGAATGCGTATAGTTGGGAGGTTTAGTGAATCACCCCAGATTGTCATTTGTGTGTATTGACCGAGTTGAGCTAATGTGATATGTGATGGCTGCTGCTCATCCCCATCTCTTGATTGCGGTGGCTATATACAAGCCATGTGATGGGCTAATTGATTTTGTTCTCTGAATATATTCCCAAGGGAAATTGGATTTGTTTCTCTAAAGTTCTTGGATCTGCCACTGTTCAGTTGTCATCCTTAGGGACTGTAGTGGGGTGGGTTTTGGTGGAGGTCTGCCCCACATCCACCTCAATGGGGGCAGCTATAGAGGTAGTTTTGGTGGGAATGAGGCGGATATGAGTATAAAAATCATACCTGCCATAGGTAGTGGGTAGGGCGTGGGTGTTAGTTCACACCCACCCCATCCCCGGCCCGTCCAACCCACTAAACTCGCTATATACTTGCTCAGTTACTATAAAATAAAGAGTAAAGTGCCCATATAACTCTATGTTTTGGTCAAAAGTGTCAATATGACTCTGCAAGATCAGAAAGTGTTATTATAACCCAATGTTTTGCATGAAAGTGCCAATATAACCCTGTAGGTTTGAAATTGACCCAAAAAACTTGAAATGATAATTATAACCCTGTGTTAAAAAAATAATAATTCAAAAAATGTAAAAAGACGGCTATGCCCCCAGTTTGCCAACCCTAAATCTGAAGATCTAAAGTATACTCTGCAGCAGACCAGATCAGACGCAGATCAGATCAGATGCAGATTAACACAGCTGGAGGACAACATAATTGAAGCCCAAAGGCACTCAATATCTACATATGCAGAGCTTGAAGGACGATTCCGGCGAGAATGTCATGGAGTATAAGAACTCCGGCGCCGAGCTGGGCGTTGCAACTTACGAAAACCCTGTTCCGGCAGCGGTTCTGCCATCGATGTTCTTGGAAGTTTACGGTGGCGCGTGCGAGAAACTGCTCAATCAGGGGAAGAGATACAGGGGAACAAATGGGACATAGATTAACACTTTCTTGGAGCTCGAATCTCACGTTATTTCTGCACTACGGAGAAATGAGACCATTGCGCCGGTTTACCAGATCGAGCCTCTACTTATCTGAACAAAACCTACGGCAAAAATTAGGAATATGAGAAGATGATGATTAAGGAATGGCTGGATTTACAATCAGAATCCCCAGTTGTGTTTCTTTCTTTTGGTACTTTAGTCTGTAAACTGGTAAATAGTATATACGGTGGAAACTGCGGTAGGCCCCGAAGGAGCTCTACCAAATACAAAACATGATCCAACCTTAGGTTACGTGGTGAACCTAAGGAGCAAATCCGCAAGAGGGAGGGGGGAGGAAGGAGGCTCTAGGAGCACCCCCCCCCCCATTTTCTAGATAAAACTAACTACCCTTAGCAATATAAGTCTAGCTGAGGGAAACAAAACAAATCCCAGCGATAATGGGACCGAAAACAGCAACCTGAAGTGAAGACAGGCTAGGAAATACTAGATAATGGGGTGAGAACAAGCTCACTACCCATATGCAAGTGAACCGCTTCAACCCCTAACAAGCGGGGCCTTCTTCATTTCCATTCCATAAAGCAGCTGAGTATTATGGATCTCGGGTCTTGTGCAAGTTGAGCAGCCGGAATGTTGATGAAGGTACATAAGTCCAAGAACAACAAATAGTTTGGAATTCCTTGTGCAGCCGAGAGTGCCTCGGGTCTTGGATGTCCCATAAAGTGTGAAGCTGATGCCCAATGTTGCACCGATCTGGCACGGTGGATATCTGCTTCTACCATGTACACCCCTAAGGTGGAGAAAGAGGGATGTTATTGGCCTTCAGCATTCTCTTATTGGCACCGAGGTAATGTACTGGTCAAGGATGTGTTGAGGCCGTGCCCCATGTCCTTGAGAATCCGAGCTAGATCACCTTCCTGAGGATGAGAGAATGGACGCACTTATACCGTGTGCTTCAGACGTGGCGATTATGTAACCGCTCACTCCATTTTGAGCAAATTGACAGCTGTAAGCCAATTTTTTTAGCACATAGTGCAGCGTAGGCTTAGGGCGCACAATTAACCTTAGATGATTCCATCGAATACCTCCTCGTTCTGTCGGGGGCCTTCTGAAGTGGTCGAAGACCCCCAACTCTCGAATATACCCCTCGAGCGCTCGAACTCCTCCTACACTCGATTACTTCATCGAGCTCTCGAAGACCTCCTCGAGTTCTCGAGGGCCTCTCTGCGCTTGGATACCTCCTCGTGCTGTCGAGGGCCTTCTAAAGTGGTCAAAGACCTCCAACTTTCGAATATGCCCCTCGAGCGCTCGAACTCCTCCTACGCTCGATAACCTCCTCGAGCTCTCGAAAACCTCCTCGAGTTCTCGAGGGCCTCTCTGGCTCGAATACCTCCTCGTGCTGTCGAGGGCCTTCTGAAGTGGTCGAAGACCTCCAATTCTCGAATATGCCCCTCGAGCGCTCGAACTCCTCCTACACTCGATGACCTCCTTGAGCTCTCGAAAACCTCCTCGAGCTCTCGAAAACCTCCTCGAGCTCTCGAGGGCCTCTATGCGCTCGAATACCTCCTGGTGCTGTCGAGGGCCTTCTGAAGTGGTCGAAGACCTCCAACTCTGAAATATGCCCCTCGAGCGTTCGCATTCCACGTACTCTCGAAAACCTCCTCGACCTCTCAAAGGCCTTTTGAAGTGCTCGAAGACCTCTAACTGTCGGATACTCCTCTCGAGCACTCGAACACCTCCTTATCTCGAATTCCTTTTCAATAACTCAGACTCTTCTTTCTCAGCAACGCCATCCTCCTCAAGTACTCGGACTACATCTCGAGCATTCGGTGGTCCTCCATACTCCTCGAGTTATTCGCCAGAAACTGGGCAAATTTAACAGCTTGCTCCTCCTTTCATCCTGACCTGGGTAATCGCATGAGATTGAAGAATGAAGACAACAATTGGGAGTACCATCCTTAGTAATTCCGTTAAGCACATTTTGCCATGGGAGGCCGCCAGCATTGGCTAATCTCAACCAGCACACAGCAAAACCTCTCCTGATATCCAAATTGGATCTGGCTGACCCGAAAGCATATGTCTCATCCAATAATAACCCACTAATATCCCAAATTTGTGGCAATTTTCATGGGTGTGATAATCTCACTCCCTCATAAATTCCACTTGAACTTCCATGAGTAAATGAGGCAAGTTTGATTTTATGGCATAGAACATAGCCTATTGGTTTGAATAACAGGGCTGGGTAATGTCCGAGATCTGGGCACATGCAAGGCCGAGGCGGCGAGCACAAGCATGGTCGGAAGGTGACCGGGTTCTGAGCACTAGCATGGCCGGAAGAGAGGACCGGTGTTTGAACACAGGCTAGGCCGGTCGATTACACGGGATTTGCACACAAGTTTACTTGAGTCCAATAAGAGTTCTCCCAAATAATAACACTCTCTATGCCTTAGAACCATCCTTAAACTTAATCTCCCATGAATTTCATCTTTTCATCCTTACCTGGGCATTCTCATGGGATTGAAGAGTGAGAACAACACATTGGGTATACCATCATAAATGATTCTAGTAAGCACAATCTGCCATGGCTGGGTGCTCATCCAAACACACGGCAGAACTTCTCCTAATATCCATTTTGAATCTGATTAGCCCCAAAGCATATGTCTCATCTAACAATAGCATTCAAATATCCCAAATCCGGGTGAATATTCAACAGGTTGCTCCTCCTTTCATCCTGACCTGGTCATTCTCCTGGAATTAAAGAATAAAAATGACACTTGGGTATACCATCATTGAAGATTCCGGTAAGACACAATCTGCCATGGCTGGGTGCTCATCCAAACACACAGTAGAACTTCTCCTGATATCCATTGAATCTGACTATCCCCAAAGTATACGTTTCATCCAACAATAACATTCAAATATTCCAAATCCGAGTGAATTTTCATGAGTGAATAACTGTCCCGAGCCTATAGTACTTTGCATATAATTTGACATCAGTTGTTCCTAGGCATGATCATCTATCCACAGCCCAGTTCTATTGGACAAAATACAGATCCCGTGTTGGTGTTCATGAGAAACAAAGAAAGATTTCAGAATTCATTCAAATTCGTCATAGTTGCGTCGCACTCATGAACAACAAGCACAGATCCTCACAATATGCACAAGAATAACTCATCCATCTCCACAGCAATTCACACAGTCCTGAGTCTAAAATCTACACCGTTGTAATCCAAACAGAACCGAGTACCACATCAATTACACATTCCGCACAAAATTAACTAAACCAGTATCGAACAGGGTAGAAATAGAGTACCCCAATATTTTCCACACAGATATAGTAGACCGACCACAATCCATAAAATCTACACAGAGAGTAGAGTGACTCCAACAGCATTCCACACAAGTTCTCACAATTCCGCACAAATTTAAAATTACCTTTGCAGTGATAGACAATCGCCAAACACTATTCATCGGCACCCTAGATTGTGGTCAACCCAAAGATGCGTCAGATTTGTGTTTGGGTCTTGGTCTGAATTGCAATCCACACCAATCCTTCTTCTTCATGTTTGGGGAAGCACGTCCTCCCCCATGTTCGACGGGATTCGTCAGGACCCGTGATTCGCACAATTCCTCCTTTGAAAATTCTCACGCTTCAAGGTCCGAAGCGTTCTCCCCTTCAAGAGAACCCATTTATGGGACATGGGTTCTCGGATTCCACGATCGGAAGTGGGATCTTCTTCCTAATCATAACGAACAGACTGACTTCGGGGTTTCGGAAGGAAACCCAGATCTGGGACTTAACTTCTAGTTTGGGAAGCAAACCATATATTAAACGATTCCCAGCGAGGAGCCCAACCAAGATGTCAGGCCCCTCGCTGGAGGAGAAGAGCTAAGGAAGAGTAAACCGGCGAAAATTGGCTACGGTGAACAGTAGAAGGGCTGCGCCCTTTTTTCGCCTCAGAGCTTCCTTTATCCGGTGCGTTCTTTTTTAATTTTTTCTTTTGGTACTTTAGCTTGTTTTGATGTTGCCAAAGTGAAAGAGATTTTCACTGCACTTGAGATGACGAGTTACCGCTCAATCAATTGGGCAATGATTTTAAGCTTATTTTCACTGATTTCCTCTCCAGATTCCGGCAAAAATTTAGTTTTGGCTGCCGCCGCCGGCTGTGGAATGGCGATGATTTAGTGGTGGTGGTGGAGCGGCGATGACTCGGTGGTGGTGGTGGCGGAATGTGCGGAATGTGCGGAGGTGGTGCTGAAGGTGGTTTTGAAGATGAAGAGGAAGAAGAAACCCAGGGTATTTTAGTCAATAAAAGACTCGGGGTATTTTAGTCCTTTTGTATTTGGTCAATGCTGGAAAGTATAAAGTCAATGTCAGAATAGTGCCAAAATGTTATATCGGCACTTCTGATACAAAACATAGGATTATAATAGCACTTTTGGATCTTGCAGGGTCATATTGACTTATGACCAAAACATAGGGTCATATCTGTATTTTTCCATAAAATAAATTATTATTTATCTACATTTCACATATCTTACCTATAATAATTTCATATAAATACATTTATTTTACTATAAAAATGGATTTTAGCTATTTATGTAAATATAAGTGGATGAGTGCAATGTGTATCAAGTGGGTAGGGAGACCCAAGTGGGTGATGGGCGGGTATGGATTCTGTATAATACCTGATGGGGCAGGGATGAATTTAAAAGTTGTACCAGTCATGGGTAATGGGACGGGTATGGGTATGATAATGTTACGTACACATAAATATGGGGGGTACCATAATCCATACATGCCTGCCCCATTTCCATCCCTGGTTATCCTCCTTAAAGTTGGTCTTTTGCCTTGAATGATTTATATAGCCTATAAACAATCAGGTTCTACAGTTAGAGGAAGGAAGTTGTGTTGAATACAAATTTGTATTCCAATAAGACAGGATTTAAGTTCCGACTTAAGGGGGTTATAACATCATTTAAGATGTTACTTCTTATTAAACATGTTTCAGCTAAATAATTTCTAACTATGTACCCTCCAATTGGCGGGGTGATAGATGAGAATAAAGCATATATATTAATCTTAAAACCTACATCAGGGGGGCTCCCATTTATAGGCTTTGATCACTTTTAGTTTATGAGGTTTGAATTTCTGGAATATACCCCTGCTAACAGCATATTTACAGTCCTCCTTAAAAACCCGGGGGTTAATTGTGAATATGGATACACAAAATTTATGCAGCTCTAGTTTCATTGTTGGGATATGAGGCTTTTGTTCGTCAAAGATGAAACTTTTTCTTTATTTCCAAAGTATCCAAACTAAAATGTTAGGTAACACATGATTCATGTTATTCGTAGCTTTTGAAAGAGAATTGCAGGATCTAAACGAAGACAATGCATGATAAATATGGGTGAACCTAATTTCTCCAGTTTTTATAATCAGAAAACCTCTTTCCAAAGATTTCTAGAAATGTAACAATCATTAAAGAGGTGGTTCAGGCTATCTTGATGACAGGAAAAATAACATTTAGATGGAAGATTGAATCCCATTCTCTTCAAAATATCATAAAATGGGAGAAGGCTATTAACCATCCTCCAAACAAAAACTGAGAATTTAGGAGGGAGAAGATAGCTCCATAATTTTTTTGCTTGGTGATATATGTGCCCCTGTAACAATGACTGTAGCATAACATATGAGATAAAGAACAAGCTTGTTTGTGTTGGTTTCCATTCTAATTGATCATCTATGTTAAAGAGATGGAAAGGTTTTCGAATGGCAATTCTAACCATGTGATTAAAACCAACAACTATTCACTGTGCAGTTCAATCTGATTTTGATGGAATTGTGCAATGGTTAAGTATTTGTGTGGAGGATCTTGATGAAGATCCAGTGATCAATAGTCCATTTAGCAATATGGAAGCCTAAAGCTCCTATACCTACCAGAATTCTAGTTTTAGACTCAACCATGCTATTAATTTCCTTAACTCTAACCCATGGGTCTGATTTCCTTAATGATTCTGGCAAAGATCAAATCAGTTTGGACCAGAGAGTGTCTCCAATTTGCAGCTTTCAATAAAGTTTCAGTGAGAAACTCTTAATGATATTGTTGACATATATGAAATTTAGTCCATTTTGGGTAACTAGAAGGCATAATGAGTGTCATGCCTTCCAGTGTTTTTGAGTTTCAATTTTTGTGTCCCCCCATAGCAAGTTTTTTAGCAATCTTTCTACTTTTTGAATGGTGTGCTTAGTTGGTAACATGACACGCCATGTGTGTTGGGGGATAGAGAGCTGGACATGCCTGATCAATACATATATTCTTACCAAATTAAGCCACTTATTGGTCCATTTCAGTACTTTAGAACTGATTATTTCAACTAAAGGCCGAAAATAGATATTTTTTCTACCCTTGAATACAGGTGCTACCAGGTAGGCAAATGGTAAAACACATACTTGCATTTTTGTTATGTTTTTAATCAGATTCAATCTGGTTTAGCAAGTCTTTTTACCCGTGTAATAAGCATTTTTACTGAAGTGTACGAGCTGCCATGTGGCATTTTGATAATGCTTAAGGAATCTGACTAGGTTTTGGAGGCTTTTTTTGGTTGCCTTGACAAAGATAACAATGTCATCAACGTAGGATATGTGAGAAATACTGATTGATCCTAAAGGCATTCTACATCTATCTATGTAACCCAACGGAAACATGCTCTTTAGTCCCTTGCTCAGTAACTCTACGATAAAGTTAAACAAAAGGGGGGAAGGGGGGGTGCTTGCTTTAAACTCCTAGAAGATTTATAGAAACCATAGGGGCAACCATTTATCAGAAGTGAAAACCAATCCGAACTAATGTTTCTAAGTATGGCTGAAACAAATAGTCCATTAAAACCATATTTTAAGAGTTGAGAGTTCAACATAGGCTAAGAAACCCTGTCAAATGCTTTGGTCATGTCAAGTTTCTCAATCACGCTGGACTTTGGTTTCTCTTATCTAGCATTCTTATTTGTTATTTCATGATAAGAATGTTATCATAGATTTATCTGCCTTCAATGAAGGGAGATTGCTCAGGAGATGTGCATTTACCAATGACAACCTTTAGTCTCTCTGAGATAATCTTAAAGAAAATTTTGTTAGAGAAGTTTGCTAATTGGTCTATTATCTGAAAAACCTACTGAGATTTGGGGTTTTTGGAATCAGAGTAATGAGAGTGCTAGTCATGTGTTTTGGGATTGGGTGGCTCTTCATAAACTGTATCACAATTGAATGTAGGTAAATTTTGATAAAGTTGCATCATAATCTGTAAAATCTGCCAAGAAAGCCATCCGAGCTTGCTACATTGTGTTCACCTAAGTTAAATACAACAAATATGACATCCTTTAGATATATTTGCCTCATCAAATCAATACTATCATCCAATGTTATAACTGTGGGAATATAAATGGGGAAATATGTTAAATTTGAACATGTGTTTGTGCTGAGAACATGTGTTTTGATGAATATGTATTTGTGTCAGTCAGGAGTTCTGAGTAATATTTAACACATGTTTATCCTATGGTGTCTTAATTAGTGAGCCATTGGTTGTCTTGTGTCTTAATTTTACTTATTCCAATTCTAGCCTTTTTTTTAATCTCTAACACTATTGTGAAAGGACTTAGTGTTTAGATCTCCATTTACAAACCAATTGTTTCTAGATTTATGTTGTCATAACTTTTGTTCTTGTTCAAGAACTAGGGTTAGTCCGACATATAATTCAGTTAGCAGTTGGGAATTTGAGTTGTTGGGGTTTAGGTAATTTATTTCTTCCAATTCTAAGAGTTTTTTTTCTAGACCCTTGATATTCTTGAAAACATCCCCAAATACCTCTTTATTCCATATCTGAAGGTGTTTTTTTAAAGTCTGATCAATTTTAGAGAAAAACCTATCATGCCAGCTTGTGAAATAGGCATATTCCAGTTAGAGTTCACTACTTTCAGGAATTGAGGATTTAATTGCCATATATTCTGGAATTTAAAAGCCCTAGGGTGTTTTTTTTGGGTTCTGGCTTCTAGCATCACAGGGGAGTGGTCTGAGGGATGTCTAGCTAGAATTTGTACTGAGGATGGGTGAAATTTTCAAACCATTATAGATTAGCCATATTCATATCTAGTCTCTTCAATACCATATCAGAACTCTACTATTATTGGACCATGTGAATTGATTACCTACAGTCTGTAGGTCATTAAGTTTATTTATGGTAATAAAATCAGCAAAATCATTGATACTCCCTGTTGAGAGCTGACATTGTCCCTTGTATTTTTTAACTGATTTTATTACATTAAAATTACCAATAACCAAGGAGGGTGTTTGGTCACATTGCAGGGAAGCCTTGGTTTTAAAATACGGGATGTGCTAAAATGTGCTAAGGCCCAAAATTAGAATAATGTGCTATGCGCCATGCGATGTGAGGGCATCACAGTTCCGGTGTGCTACCTATTTTATCAATATACATGTATATATGCACATGCAAGGCAAGTTCAAATAATCAAATATAAAGTTAGATTCATAATAACTTCAACCAAATAGCAAATAACGAATTAACTACTAGTACCAAAAAAATACGGGAATAATAATATCAAGTTTCAAGACTCCTGGGTCTAAAAAAAAACACACTAAAAAATCGAAATGACACAAACACAACATAATCAGTTCCTAAGAACTCCAAGTTTAGACTTCAATGTTTAAAGATCATCAAGAAAATCATCATGATCATCTTCATCATTATGAATGACCATCACATCATCTCCATCTCCTCCATCCTCTCCAATATCTTGTTCCTCCTCCTCATCATCTTCATCAAACAAAGTGAGCTTTTGTGATGGTTTGAACTAGATCCAACAACATTTCTCGTAGCTCTCGTGTTGTAACTAGGCTTATCTACCACGGAAGCTCTTCTCACGACACTCCAACTCAAATTATCATTTGCAAACACCAAATCATCATCATCCATCACACCAACCAACCATTCATTACTTTCATCTACATCTTCCACACAAATAAGATTATTCTTATCTTTGTGTTTGGCTCGTTGGCTTAAAGCCTGACTGGCCTTCACATTAACCAAAATTTTCAACCTCTCTTGTCCCAATCTATTCTCCCTCTTTGTGTGAAGCTAGGAAGAAAATCAAGAAATGTTACAATTAATTTTCACTACTAAAAATGAAAACTAAAAAAGACAAATTCTTGTAAACAAGAAAAATAAAATTATAGATACTTACTTGATCAAATACACTCCAATTTCTCTCACAACCCGTAGCACTACATGAGAGACTAAGTATGCATATTGCAAACTTTTGCAAATTTTTAGCACGTGCGCCATATTGTTCCCACCATAGTGCTACAATATAAACAATAATTTAGAATTCCAAAAGACAAATAAAGAATAATAAATATGAAAAAAATATTTAAAAAGCAAATGTTAGAATTAAATACAGGGATGTTTTGCCTTTCGGTTCCTAATGGCCAATGGATTGCCAAACAATCCTTCAGCATTCTTGTATTTCTCAATCTCTTCATTCAAAATAGAGTCTTGAATTTTAACATCCGGAACCAATCAAGAAATACAAGAAAGAAATCCCATTTGAACTTCCTCTCAAAGTGCATTTTTGGGATTAATATAGAAAAACTCCGGGTTCAAGAAGTATCCCACCGCATGTAAAGGGCGATGAAGTTGACAATCCTACCTTTGGTCAATAATCTCAAACACTTTCTTGTATGACTCCGATATCTCCACAAAAGACTCTGTAATTGTTTCTTTTACTCTATCTATAGCCTCATAAATGTAGCCCAAAGACGGTTTTACCTCTCCATCAACAATTCGAAGAACTTTTACAAGATGTCAACTTAAGAACATGCACTGCATTTTTCCAATAAGAATTTTTAAACATAATTCGAGCAACCTTCCTTGCTTCCGGTTCCTTTGCCCACTTGCTTTGTTGCCACTCTTCTGAAGTAATCATTTTTCTCAAATTACTCTTTTGTTGGTGAATTTGAGAAAGAGTGATAAATGAAGTGGCAAACCTTGTTTGAGCGGGTCTATGCAAATTCCTTTGATTGGTAAAATTTCTCTTCATATTCGCACGACCAACATGACTAACGATATAACCACTCATAAACATACTATCCTTCAAAGTAGTACAAACCGTGGGTAATTTGCCGATATCATCTAACATGAGATCTATGCAATGAGCAGCACAAGGAGTCCAATACAAGTGTTTTCCCCCAGCTTCCAAAAGTGTTCCTATGAATGTAAAATTTTTGAAGAAAGTTAGTAGTTTTTCAATGTTACTTATGATATTCTAAAAAAATAGCTAGATTGAAAATATTAATTTTACCGGCTCTTTTATAAGTGGATGCATTATCGGTAATCACTTGAACCACATTATTCTCACCGATTTCCTCTACCTTGTCATTGAGAAGTTTGAACATGGTTGAACCTTTGAGACTTCGGAAGCATCAATGGAATTGATAAAGGCCGAGCCCTTTGGAGAGTTAACAAGAAAAATTATAATGTCCTTTTGAACAACTGAATCACGCCATCCATCGGATAAAATAGAACATCCCTTTTGAGCACACTACTTTCATGCTCATTCACCAGAGCTTTGGTTTCCTCCATCTCTTCATTAAGCACAGGAACTCTTAACTCATACATTGTAGGTGGTTTCAAACCAGGACCAAATTGTCCAATCATTTTAACCATATATCCAAAACTCTCATGAGTAACCGCATGGAATGGAATCCCTGCATCATAAAACCACTCTGCAATGACTTTGCATGCTTTCTTCTTTATCTCTTTCTTCACATATTCATTCATTGATGCTTGCTTCCCTTTATTTTCAACCGGAGCACAATACAAATCAATCAGACCTTTGGTTTTTAGCCTCTTTAAAGGAAGACTGTTACCCCATTCGGCTTCTTCGAAATCAAGTTCAACATCGGCATTAACGGTTGGTAGCCTACTAACCAAATTAGCCACTTTCATTTCCTCCTTTTTCTCTATATAAGTGTGGACTTCCTCAATAACATGTGCCGAACACTTTGGACAAATAGTGTTATTCTTCTTCCCTCTTTGAAGGGAACAAATAAAGGCTCTATTTGGCAGAGCTTATAATCTGTTGTGCTTATAAGCAAAGGACTTTTTAGTGTTTGGCAAAGTGCTAAAAATAGCTTATTTTGAAAATAGAAGCTATGTTAGGGGGGACAGCAAAAATTGCTCTTCCTCTACTTTCAAAATAAGTCAGTTTTGCTTATAAACACATCACATCTCTGCCAAATAGAGCCAAAATGTTCCTTCATCATATAAGCACCTTGTTACAAAACATACATGTGAACAAATTCCTATTGTTTGGATCCGTAATTGCATACTTTTTGCCCAGATCATCATTTCGTGAGGCACCCGTAGAATTAGAACTAGAGCCGCCAGTACTACTAGCCATGCTCTTCTCTATAAATTCAATAAAATATTAGCTCAAAAATACTGATATCCAAATCAGAACTACAAATATCCAAACTACAAGAGCAAAGAAATGTATTATTGCACAAACACTTTTGCGAGGGTCAATAATACAAACCACTTCAATTATATAGATATTCTACTGCGTATTGTACATATGAAATCTGTTTTAAAGTTTACTATACATGCATATACTGTATTTTAAAATTAATACACATGTTCTTAGGTATATAAATACTTTAGGGTCTCGGCAAAGAGACACACACATACAAAGACGCACAACCGGAGTTGAGAATTATTTTAGTAGTTGTAGATTTTTTGGAGTCAAAGAAAGCGGCCACCACAAATGATATCCAAACTAAAAATTGAGATGAAAATTACCTTAGCAATGTTGCCAAAGTGAGGAGAAGAAAAAAAATCAATGCAGCGTCAAAGCAGAGTCACCGGTAAGGAGAAGAAATGCAGAGTTGACGTGGGGGAGAAGAGAGCACCGACACGAGGGAGAAGAAAGAGCCGACACGATTTGAGAAATCAGAAGGGTTTCTTTTCCTTTTCCAATTTCAGTGGGCTTTTAAAAACTAAATGGACTTTCCTTTCCTTTTCCATTTTCAGTGGGTTCCTTTCCTTTTCCAATTTTAGAACCCAAATGCATCTTCTCCAGGATGCGACCGATGCGCTCTGACATGCTCCGATGCGGCTGCATCAATGAAATCTCATGCATCATGCCACTAGATGCGGGGAAGTAGCGCATCGGAGCACATCACGCATTACACAAGCGCATCGGAGCACATTTTAAAACAAAGAGGGAAGCTTTTGGGGAATTAAACAAATCCAATATCTCTGCTCTAAAATGTATATCATACACACCATAAATATTAAAGAGATATTTAGTAGCTGTATCAGTAACTGTGATAAGTGTGAATTGATCTTGGGATGAAGTGACCAAACCTGAGAAAGGATCATTCAACATAATCCAGGTTCTTGAATCTATAGATGAGTGGGAAATTTTAAAACCTAGCTTAATTCTAAACTCTTCTAGTTTATATAGCTTTTGTTTAGACTCCATAATTATGAAAATGGATATATTATGCATCCTAATTAATTTTTTGAGTCTAGTTAAATAGTTGGTTAGGCCTCTTACATTCCATGTTAAGAGTTTAACATTCATGAGAAACATTATTTTTTGAATTGACACGAGTCATAATATCAAGGCTTTTAAAAATGTCCAACTATTAGTTTGAATTTCAGAGATACCCGGACCCATTGGTAAATTTAGAGGTTGTTCCAGGTTTCCTTCATTGGTTGTTCTTTTCCAGAAATTTTGATCTCTATTTGGGAGAGCATCAAGATGTATAATTATCTGAGTGTCTTGATTGAGTTGTAACTCCTAGCTAGCTTGGTCTTCATGAGAGTCTTGGACCTCTTCGCTATGTTTAGATTGACCCACCTCTTTGATTTTGTGAGGACCTTTATTTCCAATAGGTTGAGTATCTTCTTGTTCATGTCTGATGATGGCCTAGTCCAGCTCTGTAAACTGAAGGAAATTAAACTTATTTTTAAGTACCTGACTGAACTACTTGAGTTGGTTGGTTATTAAATTCCTATCAAAATTAGTAGAATAGGGTTTACAGATATCTCTGTAATGGTATTTGTGCATGAGATCATCTAATGCCTTCCAATTTAAGGGGTTTCTCCTTAGAGTCTGCTAATTGCTTTTGGATTTTTGGTCTCAACTTTTGTGTACCTGCAATGGCCTAGAAGAACTACAAGCCAAGCTATTGCATTTTCCTTTAGTGTTATTGATTTATTGGTGTTTAGATGCAGGATTAGAGCCCTGAACTAAGGTTTGAGTGTCAATGGACTCATTGATTACCACAGGGATGATTGGGGATGTTTGGTTAGAAGCTTTTTTATTTTCAAGGGTGATCCGCTAGGGGTCCTGATTAGTATCAGTTTTAGCTGCAGGGTGCCATTTCTAGCTCTGGTTAAGCTGAGTCCTAGTTTGTGTCTTAATTGGATTCACTGGCCATTTGTTGAGGTTACCTTCACCATTTTATGGCCAATTTTACAGCAAACTGAGCAGTAAGAAAGTTGATCTTCATAACTAATTATGTACCATTTGTTGTCATTTATTGAGCCTAGTTTAATCCTATTAGGAAAATCTCCTGTGAGGTCCATTTCTGCACTAAGTCTAATGTTTGAAGGCCTTATTGGGTTTACAGTGGGAGGATCAACAAATGTTAGATTATCTTACTCGGAAGCAATGTGAGGAATAGATTGGGGGTGAAACTTAAACATATTAGCAATGTGAGGTATAATATTAAACCTATTTGAAAATATTGAAATTTATGGTCAAACGTAGAATGAGAAAATTGACCAAAAATATACTATAACTTTAACTCGAACGGAGAGATTATGTATGTATATATATAGATATTTAATATTATACTTTCTCCATCTCAGCCCAAGGCTAATGCTTTTGGTCAATTTTTTCAAGTTACACTTGACCACTGATGCAGGGGAATCCTTTTGGGTGATGAGAGGGCTCAGAATTGGCTTGATGAGTTCCACCCCTCTGAACACCTGCAAAGAAGTCCTCGAGGAAGAAGCTCTCTATTATGTGTGTGTGTGTGTGTATGTTTTTCTCTAATATAATGTCAAGATTCAGGGGGCGGAGGCAAAAACATGTATGACAGAGGCTGATATATAAAGAAAAAAAATCTTCCCCCATTTTTTTCTTTATATTAGAGGGGGCTAATAAATAGTTTTAAAAAAAATTACTCATGTATTCCCCATAAATTTATCCTACATCCTCCCCTGTCAAGAGTTACCTGTCTTTGTCTGGTGTTCTGCATCTTTATTTATAGGCCTCTTGATTGTGCAATCATGGCTCACATAATGTGTTCCTCTCTTCTAGATCATGGTCTAGTAGAGGGTGTCATGGTGTGTGGTGCTTCTGAACTTTTTTAGGGACCAGTTATTTACTAGACAGGTGGACTTGGTTCACTTCTGATTGGTTAGCGAACTGGTTGTAGTGAGTTGGTTCTTATGTAAGGGTGTCACAAGTTGAGTATATACCATAAGCCCACCATCCATGAAGTTATGGAGTGTTTAGTGCAAATAGATTTTTTAGTGAACTGAAGATTTTTTTTTGGCCTGGGTGAGAGGCAAAATATATATTGTTTGGGGTTGTTATAAAATTTTTGGTGTTAGCGCAAAGCTATACATGACTTCCTGGGTAGAAAGAAAATGCTTAACTAGATATAAGATGGTATTTTATGTGTGTCGATTAATATCCCTTTTATCTTCGAGTGATGGGATATATTATCCCAAAAATTGATGGGAATATTGATACACAAGCAGATCAACATGTGTGGTAATCATTTTAGGGTGTGTTTAACGAGTGATGACCCCAATTCATAACTGACACAAATTACTTATTGCCTCGAAAAGGTGCGTTTTAAAAAATTTATCGGCTTGTCTTCTACGACCTTTATATATAATGGCTAAGGACATGTTAATAGGATTTACCTACCTTTATTTGGCAAGTAGAGGCATCAACAGATATTGTGTGACTGTTCGCTAGAGCTGTCTTGTCAAGGAGATATGATTTCAACTTTTATTTTTCTTCTAATATAGTGGTTGTACGTTTTCAATCATCATCCTCCACTGCCCAACCTGACTAGGGTGTTGGTGGGTGGTATATAATAACACGCACTCCGGGAATGAGGTGATCGTCATGGATGACGAAGTTGTGGGGGAGGGGGTAGCCAAAATGTAGATGATAAGGATAGTGTAATAACTGAGAGTGCTTTAAAGACTCTGACGAAGCATCAACCATCCTTAGATGGTTGTGGAATAAGGAAACTCGGTGCCGACAAAAGGGTGTAGAACCCTCCTGTTGGTTATTTTGGTGATATGAGCATTATTTCCTACATGGGCTGACTTTACCCATCCTGAATTTCATGATGGGCGTATTAGAGGCTTACGAGGTCACTCTTGGCCAACTTCATCCGAGGGGTGTGGCCATTATGAGTAGGTATGTGGAGGTGTGTAAACATATTGGTAAGTTGGTTAAGGTGAATGAATTTACTGGAAATTTTCAATTGCGAAGTGCTGAGAAGGAAGGTGATGCTAGGGATTCCATTCATACCTCTATAATCTTTAGGATTGGCATAGGTTGGCTTGGTCATTCCATATACATGCAAATTAGGTCCCAAACAGTTCTCGAGACTAGGCTTCGATGCCCAAGTCAGCTTTTATTTCTGTCTAAGGGTTTTACCAGAGGAAATACCATTACCTGTTTCCTTATTCTTGGTTTAAATTTATAGCTCGTGACTTACATGATCATGGTCCACGTCAATTGATCAATCGTGTGATCATAGTCCAGATTATGTTTCTTTTATCGATGGGTAGTGGTCTTGTTATGATGATCGTGGGCACTAGTCATCTTCCTGCGAGGTGGGGCGCACATCATATTGTGTTGACCACTCTTTATGTTCACTACTTTGGTTCACTGGTGCGGGGTGTTACCTTTAGGTTTAGACTTTGATTGGTTTAGGGGGGATTGTATACCATAAGCCCCCCCTCCAGCCAAGGAATCACTGTAAGCTAAGTAGTCATGTTTTATTGTTAGAACTCGAAAGGTGTAATCATGAGGTGGGTTAATAAAGAGAATTTGATTGCATTTTGAGGTTGTAATAGAAAGACACAAGTAAGTATTGGCTCCATGGGTAAATATGTATGGGTATATATGCAACTGAGCTTTTTTTTTTAGCTGAAGTTGTTAGTGCCCCGAGAATGTAGGGGTAAGTAAATATAAAAGGAGTGACAATGGCGTGTTTAATGACTATTAAGAAGTTGTTATAATTATCATGATTATTTTCTAGATAGTTGAACGGGGTTACATGTAGATTCACATCATTATAAGTAGTATTCAAGGATGTCGAGAGTGGGGTGTAGTAGTATGCTGACGACTATGACCGATGTGGGTGTGTTGAGGAATTATCATTCCTGTTTATCTTGTTGTGAGATTAGGGTTCCATGTGTTGGGGATATTCTGATGAGGTTGCCACCTAGTATGTTCGGTGTGTACGAACATCAGTTGCAGTATGGCCTGGCCCTGCCTATCTCGGATTACTTCATGAGTGTGTTGGTGAACGTCGTTTCACTCACCAAAATAATCTGCAAACTCTAATGATGAAATTAGTACAGTAGCAAGCAGAGTCGATCCCACGAGGAACAGAGCAAAATCTATAATAAAATAGCTACTAATATAGAACAATTTTGGTGTAGCCACCACGCCTTAATTTTTAGATTTATCTAACAACTAATAATGCAACTATAAAATATAAAATAATAATGCAAACTAAAATATATAATTGTCTATAAAATATATGAATAAGGTAATCGGCTCGGAATAACTCACATTAGTTAAACATCGATCATAGGCGCAAAGATAAATCAATTCATATGCATCTATCAGTTATAGGAAAGTAAGTACGCTTAACCTCCCCAATTCTTTCGTACTTTATCGACAATTAACCAATAATAATTAATTAATTGTTTCTCTTACCAAGATGCCCCCGGAAAGTATTCGCTGAACCAGATACACACCTCGATAGCATTAAGAATGAAAAGAACCTGATATAGCAATTACCCAAGTATTCGCAAGTAGTAATGCACACTTAATTGTTCCCCATCTTGCTATTACAGTTTTAGCTAGTTAGCTGTTTTTCACAAGAACTCGCTACTTACTAACCCCTTCCAACGATTACGTATTGGTAGAATTAGATAGCATTATCCCAATAATATTCAAGTTGATCAGGCTTAAATACATCAGAAATAAATTTAACCAAGAACAATCAAGAACACATAAGAATCAATTATAAAACAATTAGGCCTCACGATTCATAAACTAATGCTTGTTATTCCATGCCGATATATAAATTAGCTACTCATAATAATTAAACTAAACAAATATATAATATAATAATCAAACATAATTAAAATACTAATTAAATAACTAACGGAAACAAAATCAAACCAGGGAATTGTGAACGTAAAACCAAATATCTTCAAGTCTGCATACTAATATATGTAGATTCTTCCTTCCTCTGTTCCGTCTAATGTCTTCTCCTATATTTTCTTGCCTTTTGTTTCTCTCGCCCAGGAAACAAAGTGCATAATTCCTCCCGGCCGTGTATATTTATATACACCAAACCAAAACCAAATCCAAATCAACTTCTAATTACTTTTCTTCTTATGGAAGAAATAAGGAAATAAGATAATATCTATTCTAATTCTAAATAACTAATTCCTACAATTAAGGAATTTCAAATGGAAGGAGATAATACAATCCTTATCAATATGGGCAGTGAATATATTTATTTTCTTCAAATCCGCATGTCTTCAATAATTCACTTTTCACCCCATCACTTCAGCAATTCTGCTTTTGCCTCTCTTCCTTCATCCCTGGAAAAATGTCTTATAAAATAAGAACATTTTCCATTGGAGCACATCGCCTCATTAAAAACCTTAACCTGGAAAACCCAGTGGGAAAAAACCGTTGGTTAAGGGAAAAAGAGTACAATGTATAGCTCCCTCTCAATTCTCCGCAATCAATGAATTCCTGCACCAAAAATACCTTAAAGTGCAAATTATATCTCAATAAAATCATAATAATCCCACAAAATATGAACACAATATAACACACATCAAATATCCTCACACTTGAATCATGCTTGCCCTCAAGTATGAAGTGAAGAATATAAAAACAATCAATAATCCACAGTGTTCATAAGTTCTAATTCCCTCATATGACTCTATCTAAAATGACCCTAAAAAGAAAAGGTAAGATAGAAACACAAATCACACAACTAAACAAATAAAAATTCAACATTCAAAAACTCTAGCTTCTACTCTTATAACAATAAATTTTCCCCTGCCAAGGAGTAAAGGATCACGTTAACGCACCTGAAAATCATCAACCCTTAAAGTAATTGGAATGAAAATGTTCAAGATCAGAAAATCTAATCATCAATTCAGTCAAAATCGGACAAGCAATGAATATTTCTCACGGTTTCACTCAATCACTCTCAATATATGAAGGACAATCACTCAGTTAATTCACAAGTTATAACATAGAGAAATTAATATGCAAATCAGGAAGGTCTTTCTCAAGGGTTGTAACGGGGCTAGGGACCATTCAGATTGGTGAGATCCTAAGGGTTCTAAGCTCAAACAATATCGATCAAAATATTATGCATATTTTCTTCTTCAACCATCATCCATGTATAGTAGACATTCACCAACAATCTTCATCTCATGGCTATTATGAGAAAGTCAAGATCACATCAAAGTAGGTGCTATTTATTTTTTTCTTTTCTTTTTTTTTCTTTTTTTTCTTCTTTTTTTTTCTCTTTTTTTTCTTCTTTTTTTTCTTTTTTTTTCCAGCACCATTCTTCTTTAATACAGTCCAAAACTGGTACTTTTTTTTTAGAGGAAAATCGCAACATAAAAATATGATTTTTTCCTCTCTTTTTTTCACTGTTACGCCCCTCTGTTTGGCCAAACGGAACCCCAGTGTCACTGTTCATCATAAAATTCAGCCTTCATTTTTCAAAACCATTCAGTCTGGGCAAACTGGACACATACTCAGTAATGTCATCAACTCAAGAGAACACAATGGATGAATTCATCAACATTAACTCCAAGAACATGCATAATAGGGCCAAGAGAAAGGATAAAACAAGGCTTTGGCTAAATATATAGTAACTCATATCAAAGAACATAGTCAAAGCTTCAAAGTGTTTCACTAGGGGTTAATGTAATTGGTAGGCAATTTAAGTTGTGTGGTTCATCCTAGTGCCTTCCATCACTTTCACACATAACAACTCCAATTATAACAATGTGATCTCTCAGAACAAAGATTGATGTAGAGAGTGCTCTACTCTAGCTCAAACCTCACTTTAGTAGGCTAAAATATTCAATTAAACTCGTCCTTTTTCGTCATCCCAAAAATCATATCAATCAAATTTCACAAATCATAGAAAATCTCATTCAATAACTCCAAGGCATATTAGATTTACCAAGTTTGTTACAATGAATTTTACAACCGGCAGGGTACTTTTATCAAGAGCAACTAGAATTTTCTCATGTCAAATTATCGACTCAAAACAACACAAAAAACACATTTTTCACTGTAAAAATAAAAAAAACTGAAATAAAAGAATTTTTTTATTTTTTTTTAAAAATACAAAACAAAACACACAAGAAACCTCCTCACACTTAAACTTTGCTTGCCCTCAAGCAAATAATGCAAAGCTCTTATGAGAAAAGGTTTAACACATAGTCAACATGAAAAAAAAAATGACAAAGGAAGAGGGAACTTATAGTGGTGGGTTTCGGAGAAATTCTCAATCAAAAGGAGAGCGTTGGATCATAATCAGGTTCTGCCGCAGGCCTCTGTTTGGCCAAACAGAGGCCTGTGAGTCCAGCTTTCCAAATGTGTGAATTCTCCATGGTGCAAATTCAAGTACTTCAAATCTGTAGATCAAGAAATGAGATCAGATGAGACATTGAAATTCCTAAAAATAAATAAAAAATTTTTTTTAAAAAAACTAAGAAAATTGGGTTGCCTCCCAACTAGCGCTTTTGTTTATAGTCTTTGGCTAGACTTTTGGATGCCTTTAATGACTATTTGTTGGGCACAATGGAATTTCTTCCATTAATGCCACCTGAGAAGTATCATAGTACGGCATAAGGCGATGACTATCGATGAGGAATGCCCTTTTTCCGTCCATGCTTATAATCTCTACCATCCCATCTGGCCAAACATAAGCCACTTCGAATGGTTTAGTCCATTTAGACTTGAATTTCCATGACATATGTTGAAAGTTTGACTCAGATAAAAGAACTATCTGCCCAACCACAAATTTCTTAGGCTTCAAATCTCTGTCATGCCACAACTTATTGCGCTCCTTGTACCGCATAGCTTGATCAAACCCATTCAATCTTAGATCTTTCAATTCTTGGAGTTGGAACTTTGTTTCTTCCTCACACTTGAGCGACTCCATACTCACTGGAAGAGTATCAACATCTTCTTGATAATCACTTGAAACTTGAACATTTTCCTCTTCTAGACTTGTAGGCATTTGATTTCCCAACTTGTCCTGCAAAACTTTAGTCTCAAGAGAATCTTGGACAAATGGGTCAGTATGATAAATTGCATTTACATTCTCAGCATCTATAGATTTCTGCATGGGTTTATCAATGTTGAGTGTGTACTTATCACCAAAATAATCAAGAGAAATAGTTCCATTCCCAACATTAATAATGGTGTTTGCAGTTTTCAAGAATGGACGACCTAACAATACCCCCTGTGTTCCCTTATCATTGGTATGATTCATTTTGACCACATAAAAATCTGCGGGGTACACAAAGTTATTGACTCGCACAAGCACATTTTCCAACAACCCTTCAGGACATACACAAGATTTATCTGCCAATTGAATTATTACTCTAGTATGTACCATTTCTGCCCCTTTCAAAGATTGATATACAGATAATGGCATGACATTAATTGAAGCTCCTAAATCACACATGGCAGCATTGATCTTCTTATCTCCTATATAACAAGGTAAGGAAAACATACCTGGGTCCTTGCACTTTTGAGGCATTTTCTTTTGGATTACAGCTGAAACCGACTCGCCCATTATGATCTTGCTTGAGTCTTTAGGTTTCCCTGCAATAAAATCTTTCAAAAACTTGCTCACAGGTGGAAGCCTTATAGCCTGCAAGAAAGGTAGGTTAATCTCCATTTTTCCAAAGATAGATAGGAAATCAACAGAATCATCTTTCTTTCTAGCTAAACTACGAGGAAAAGGAGGAAGAATTTTAATTGGAGGATCATTCTGACCCAACCTTGGATTTGACTCCTTGGTTTGGTCAAAATGCCCTTGTACCTCACTTTCTGTTTCTGTCGGGGGCCTCTGTTTGGCCAAATCGAGGCCTCCTGCAGACTGCTCCGACTGCTTCTTAGCTCCTTTTGTTGCGGTCTTCGGAGGTAGTGGCTCAAGCTCCTTTCCACTTCTTAATGTGATCTGATTGGCCGTCTCTCTGGGGTTGAGTTGCACTTGAGATGGTAATCTAGGTTGCTTCATTCGGAGCTCATTCATCGAGTTCGATAAATGGGTGATTTGTCGCGTATGCTCCTCTAAAGTTGTTTCAATCTTCTCAAACCTTTGGTGTTGCTCTTGCATCATGTCCAGCATTATGTCCAGCTTGTCATCCATAGACTTCCCTTGAGGAGGTGGTGGATTCTGAGAAAAAGGTGGGGGAGGAGCTCGATGGGGTGGAACATATGGTTGTTGTACAGGATTTCCCGGATCTCGCCATCGAAAGTTGGGATGATCTCTCCATCCCGGATTATAGGTAGCTGAGTATGGGTCCCTTCTTGGCTGCCTATCATTCCAATTCCCCATTGCATTGGCCTGGACAGTTTGCTCATCCATCGCAAAATGACACTGCAGGGTGACGTGGCCGAAGGTGCCACAAATGTCACAAGGTTTCTCTTGAGGACCGGCTGTGGTGCTAGCGACTGTAACCTTATCCACCACCTTAGATAGCACCCTTTCCATCCTGTCCATCCTCTCCCTAAAATCATCTTGGCTCGAGGGCTCTATTTGTGCCACCTTTTTCAGGATTCGGATCTCATCAGTGTCATACTCCTTCTTGGAATTGATCAACTTCTTCACTATCTCCTTTGCTTCATTTACTCTGATTTCCGAAAACCCACCATTGCTTGCAGTATTCAGCAAATCCTTGTTCGCAGATGTGGATCCTTGGTAGAAATACTGTAGCAGTTGCCCCTCGGTATATCGATGGTTAGGGCAACGATCTACCAATCGTCTGAACCTTAGCCAAAATGTACTCAGTGGCTCATCATACTCCTGCTTGATACTCGAAATTTCTTTCCTCAGGGCATCCGTCTTAGTGGCTGGAAAGAAATAGTCCAAAAACAGCTTCTTGAGCGCATTCCAGGAAGTGACGGAGTTAGGAGCCAAGCTTGAAAACCACTGGTTCGCTGTCCCTGACATGCTGAACGGAAAAGCCACCAACTTGAATTGATCTTCTGTGACACCAGCTGGTCTTTTCTGAACCTTACAAATCTTGATGAACTCGTTCAAGAAATTGTAAGGGTCTTCGTTACTCTTCCCATAGAACTTCGGAAGAACATTCAGCAGTGCAAGCTTTATCTCCACAGGGGTCGCAACATCTGGCAAAGAAATAGGTGTGGGAGGGTCTTCTTCGCTGTGCCCCGTTAATTCCCACATGTACGGATTGTCAGCATTGGGATCTGCCTCTCCTCTGTCTCCCATTACAGTGTCAAGAACGGATTTAATCTCTTTTCGGATTCTGTCTCGGAAACAGCCTCTGTTTGGCCAAACAGAGGGTCTGCGGCAGCTTTCAGCTTCCTCTCCCTGGCGAGTTTGTAATTCTTCCTGGCTGTCTTTTCAACTTCAGAATCAAATATCAATTCCTGCTCCTGGGACCTGGTCATATACCAATAACTAAACAACAAAAATTAGTAGCAAAATAAATAGAAATTAACTACCGTTCCCCGGCAACGGCGCCAATTTGGTGAACGTCGTTTCACTCACCAAAATAATCTGCAAACTCTAATGATGAAATTAGTACAGTAGCAAGCAGAGTCGATCCCACGAGGAACAGAGCAAAATCTATAATAAAATAGCTACTAATATAGAACAATTTTGGTGTAGCCACCACGCCTTAATTTTTAGATTTATCTAACAACTAATAATGCAACTATAAAATATAAAATAATAATGCAAACTAAAATATATAATTGTCTATAAAATATATGAATAAGGTAATCGGCTCGGAATAACTCACATTAGTTAAACATCGATCATAGGCGCAAAGATAAATCAATTCATATGCATCTATCAGTTATAGGAAAGTAAGTACGCTTAACCTCCCCAATTCTTTCGTACTTTATCGACAATTAACCAATAATAATTAATTAATTGTTTCTCTTACCAAGATGCCCCCGGAAAGTATTCGCTGAACCAGATACACACCTCGATAGCATTAAGAATGAAAAGAACCTGATATAGCAATTACCCAAGTATTCGCAAGTAGTAATGCACACTTAATTGTTCCCCATCTTGCTATTACAGTTTTAGCTAGTTAGCTGTTTTTCACAAGAACTCGCTACTTACTAACCCCTTCCAACGATTACGTATTGGTAGAATTAGATAGCATTATCCCAATAATATTCAAGTTGATCAGGCTTAAATACATCAGAAATAAATTTAACCAAGAACAATCAAGAACACATAAGAATCAATTATAAAACAATTAGGCCTCACGATTCATAAACTAATGCTTGTTATTCCATGCCGATATATAAATTAGCTACTCATAATAATTAAACTAAACAAATATATAATATAATAATCAAACATAATTAAAATACTAATTAAATAACTAACGGAAACAAAATCAAACCAGGGAATTGTGAACGTAAAACCAAATATCTTCAAGTCTGCATACTAATATATGTAGATTCTTCCTTCCTCTGTTCCGTCTAATGTCTTCTCCTATATTTTCTTGCCTTTTGTTTCTCTCGCCCAGGAAACAAAGTGCATAATTCCTCCCGGCCGTGTATATTTATATACACCAAACCAAAACCAAATCCAAATCAACTTCTAATTACTTTTCTTCTTATGGAAGAAATAAGGAAATAAGATAATATCTATTCTAATTCTAAATAACTAATTCCTACAATTAAGGAATTTCAAATGGAAGGAGATAATACAATCCTTATCAATATGGGCAGTGAATATATTTATTTTCTTCAAATCCGCATGTCTTCAATAATTCACTTTTCACCCCATCACTTCAGCAATTCTGCTTTTGCCTCTCTTCCTTCATCCCTGGAAAAATGTCTTATAAAATAAGAACATTTTCCATTGGAGCACATCGCCTCATTAAAAACCTTAACCTGGAAAACCCAGTGGGAAAAAACCGTTGGTTAAGGGAAAAAGAGTACAATGTATAGCTCCCTCTCAATTCTCCGCAATCAATGAATTCCTGCACCAAAAATACCTTAAAGTGCAAATTATATCTCAATAAAATCATAATAATCCCACAAAATATGAACACAATATAACACACATCACATCCTCAGGGGGTGGTCATACTAGTTGGATTTGAGTGGGTGTGTCGTAAGCCTTGGAGAAGTTTTAGTATGAAATTGTTTTGTACGTATTACCACAATCATAAGGTGGACACTACTGAGTCCTAGGTGACTTTTAAACCTGCAACATCAAGAGTTGATCTCGTGCATGGGCGGTGTTGATGGCTATGGTGATTGGGAGGATAAGTTTGTGTATTTTAAGTGTCTTGGAAATGATTTGATGCCATTATGTAATGATAATGTTCCTGTTAGAGAATTAAAATGGAAGAAGGACATGAAATATATGAGGGAATTCATTGCTCATTCAGTGGATGTGAGGAAGCTTAGTGCAAGTGAGGCATGATTATTTTCTTGATTATAAAGTCCGTTGGTTTACCAAATTGTGGGTTACTGGTGTGTGTCACTATTTTTTTTATCCATGAATTTTTATAGCATGTCAATGTCGCTACCTTCTGACCAATATGCCAGTGCATATAGCGATCGTTATGAGGTCAGTGATGAGAAGATTGTTACTTCACGTATATTTCATTGTTTGGATGAAAACGATGAGAGAAGTGTAAGTGTCACAAAGTGAAAAGCTGGTAGATGTGAGGGACGTGAGGAAGGTCCATCAAAGGTGATGAGGTCAGATGATGGTGTTGCGGATGTGGGCACTAGACGATGTGCGGGAGTACGTGATTGACATTCACAAAATTACAAGCGTGGTTGCCTCCATCGAAGAGGTATTCCATTTCCTATTTATTTGCTATATGATGTCATATTATCTTAGTAAGAGTGTAATTATATAGGTTTGTAAAGCGTTTACTGGCGCCGCTCAATGTGCCATTGAATATGTATGGTATACAACTCTCTAAACCATGCGAAACCCAAGAAAAAAGGCAACACCTGGTAACCAGTGATCCAGGTAAGCGAACTCTGAGTGCAGCTCGTAGCGTATGAGAAGAAATCCACCTCAAGAAGGAAGATGATCAAAACCCATGATTATTCCATTACGTCCAAGACTTAATAATTACAAGAGCTACATGGACCACGATCAGCGAATCACACAGTACGCTGGCAATAAGTAGAGATTCAGGACAAAAAGATAGGTAATGCCATATTTCTAGTGATAAGTCAATACAAACCAAAACATTAACTAAGGCATCAGTGGCACCGATTGTGGGGATTTTTTTTCTTTCTTGGCCTTCATAATACCCGAGAAAAGCCAGGATTCCCCTGTCAAGATATCTGTAACTTGATGTAATAAAAAAAATCATCAACAAGAACGAAGCAAACTACAAAGAAGCAGCGCATGCATATTTTAGAAAGGAAAAGATAATTGCAGAGCCAAAAGGTATATGCTTTACACAAACGATTGTTAGCCCAGTTCAACCCCCAGCGACAAGGTACACCCCAACACACTAAACTCTACGCATGCAGTAACATTGACAAAAATAAAACAAGTTCACATGTCTTATCACACACTTGTCCGCTCAAGTCCTAGACAGTAGGCCTGTCATAAAGACATAATTATTGCAACAAAGTAGTCTTGAAAATTAGGCATATCATAAAGAAACAAATGGTAAGACAATACCAAAAAAAGTATAACAACAAAAACAAAAATAAAGGTTCATCAAAAGGGCCCAATAAAATAAAAATATGTTTTGGGGTCAGAAAACCAAAGATAGACATCAAAATAAAATATTACATCAATATAACATTGTTCTTAATTCATTAAATTACATTGAGGAATGTTACATCGTTCCAAATAACAAACCTATTATAGTGAATTAGGAAACTAAGACCAATGTGGTAGACAAGCCTGCTTTGTTGATGGTGCATCGACCACCACTACCTCATCATGTACAGAACGAACATGCCACTGCAGCATTGCCTAGGGTGCCCCTTCATAAAAAGGGCACCTGACCTAAAAGTAGGCAAGTATGCTGATTGACCACTCTTTACACCATAAAAATAACTTACCTTGTCTTCGCACAGTCGGGTAAAACCCTGGAGCTAATTCAATCAGGAGCGTTTGTCGGTGTACAACCTAGCTGTCCCCTAGGGCCAAGCTGCCGTGAGTCTAGGTTTTGTGCACCTAGAAGCATGTGTTTCCTAATGCATTTAGCACAATTATTAGTATATTTTTTATGGTTGATTGCTAGGTTTAGTTGGGTTGACATTATAAGGGCTTTAGATTGCCTTTGTTGATTTGCTTGTCTAAAGCCTTCATTTTGTATATTTATTTAGACCTAATGGGTGTTATTCTTTACGAGCATCTAGATCCTATTTTGTGAGCTTCATTATCATTCATAAGCACTTCAGAGTAGATTAATGAAAGTCATTTGCAAGAGTGGTAGTAGATATTTGAAGGTCATTTGCAAGGATGGTAGTAGACTGAAGACCACACACTTAATTATGGTAGTAAATGGAAATGTGCCGATAAGGACTTGAAGCCCGAAAGACTAAGAGGGCTGGCGCGACTGTGCCCTTCAGCATTGTTCTTGCCAACCAAAATGGTAATGTGGCTAAGTATAGGCGCAGGTCGTGTCCTTTTGCACGACCTGTGCGCCTCGAAGATCAAGACTTGAAGACCTAGCCCGCGCCCCGCGACGTTATGCATGGTCGCGCCATCATTATGAAACCCCAAACATATTTAGACTAATAAATAAAATATACCTCTGATAAAAATCGCGTTATCTCAATTTGACCTTTTAATATCACTCTAATTGAAAATTTTTTTATTTATGGATGTGTATTAATTATTTTTTAAAAAAACAATTGAATAGATATGAACGCAGTGCTAATTTTAAAATATAAATTAGGGGAAAATAATTATTATAAATTAATCTAGATGTTAATCTCGGTTGATCATAGAGTAAGTGAATTTGAATTAATAATCCTAATTAATATTAATTATTGAAAATATATATAGTAATTCATATCAAATGATGATTAAATATTGGTTTTATTATAATATTAATTTAAGAAAGAGGAAGTGAATAATAATACGCCGAATTAGAATCAAAGCGAGATATACAATTCACATATTTTAACAGAACAATAAATATAATAATTGCGTAAGAAATAACAATTAGAGTAGTCAATAAAATATCTATGTTACTATTAGAATTCTTGTAATAAAGCTTTTTTTAATGTAAACTCACCTAAGTGAGGGGGTATATATTAGGCTCCCCAGACCTTTCAGAGAAAATAATAACGAGTTGAATAGTACAGCGAGAGTTCATCACGTGTAATCTAAAGTGGAAGCTAATTACAAGCTGTTGTTACCCAAAACCTTCATCTAAAACCCTATCTCGATGAAGGAGATGACCCTATATCCTGGTCGAGGACAACTATGGACTTACACTTCCTTGCCTCCACAACCCATTGTTGACAAGAAGAGGTGACCTTCCATAGTATCCCTTGTAATTATCTTCCCCATAAGATAATTACTAAAGTTTCTATACTGAGTAGAAACCTTACAAAATTCGTGTATCTGTTGTGATGCTACCACTCCACACCATAGAGTTGATACTTGGATGTCCCTCACTTCTGCACCTGTCAAAGTAAAAAACAGCCTGTAGTAACAAGTTCCAACAAAAAGCATCCAGCTGTTTCCGTGCAAAAATACTGATAACTGATACATAACCCAACCCTATCAGAGCCATATTAGAAACAGAAAACCTATGCAAATTAAAAAATTGCAGGCTATATCCAGTTATATCCTTCTGATAGAAGGTATAGACTATTTATCTGCAATTATTATAGCTTTCAAATCTCTTGGTAACTGCGTATAACATGTGAAGGTGTTTACCTGATCTGAGCTACCCATTTTAGCTAGTAAATCTATTGCTCCATTGGCTTCTCTATAGATATGATGTAGTGTGGCTTCAATAATTTTCATAAGTTCCCAGATTTTCCTAACTTACTCTGTGGTTTTCCAAGGTGGCTGAAATTGTCTCCTCAACACCTTTATGAGCATTTTGTTGTCACTTTCAATCTGGAGATGATCAATACCCAAAGAGATTGCCAACTGTAATCCTGTTCTGATTGCACTTGCTTCATCATGAAAAGGAGAGGGGCTACATATCTTCTGGGCATCAGCTATTAACATGTTTCCTACATAATCTCTGACAATTGCTCCAGTACCTGCCTTATTTGAATCCTTCCATGAACCGTCTGCATTTAACTTATAGAAGGCTGATATAGGTGTTTTCCAGGTTACAGTAACAAATTTTCCTTGTTTTGTTGACTGTCTATTAGTAACCTTGGTAAAGCATTGGTCAAGTCCCATTTGAAGTTTAGTTTGTAGGCCAACATAATATCATAAAAGAGGTGTAAAGTTTTCCTAAACATATTGATGGTGTTAGGCTTCACATTTTCATGATAGTGTTTGTTCCTAAAACACCATATAGTCCAGACTACTAAACAAGGGATAGTCCTAAGAAGTTTCTTGTGATCTAGAAACTGAGTGTTCAAATTCCAGTACAAGAAATATCTATCCCACATGTATGGAGTATGTTTTGTTGGAACATTGAAGACAGTATCCATCCATGTCCATAGTTTCTTTATTTCTGTGCAAGAATTGAAACTATGATGAATACTCTCTTCATCACCAAAACAAAAACAACAAATGGATGGTAGATTAAAGAATAGATCCTCTAATACATCAGGAAGGGGTAAGATTATGTTTAGCATTTTCCAGTTCATAAAATATACTTTCCTAGGCATAATTGAGGACCAGACATGATTTAAGGAGGATACCATTGTTCTCCTCTTTCTGATGAGTTCATAAGCACTTTTCAATGTGAACTTACCATTTTTAGTTGGTTTCCATATCAAAATATCCTCATAATCAGGAAAGGTTGCTTGATCTTGCTCCAGTTCAGTAATTATGTGTTCAGGCAAGTGGTATCTAAGATGGTTGATATATAGTTGTCTGTTTGTTAAATATTCAGCTACTGTCAACTCTGGGAAAGGAATAATTAAATTTCTATCCCATACCCTATATAATGGACCACAAGATAACCAACCAGAATCCCAAAAAGAAACATCCCCTTTCCCTACTTGTATTTTGGAGTTCAGAATGGCTATATCTTGGATTTCTTTAATTCTCTTCTAGGTTTTGGAAGTTTTGTGGTTATCAGGTATTGACCTCATAAATTGTGACCAATGTGACCTTCCTAATTGAAGCTTCCACCATAGTTTAATGGAGAAACTTTTAACCAGTGTGTCAATATTTTTAAAACCTAAGCCATTTTCTTCAATTGGATAACACAAACTTGGAAATGGCCTCCAAACTCTCTTCCTTTGTGAGGAATCTGTTTTGAAGGTCCATATAAAATTTCCAAGTAATTTGTGAATTACATCAATTATGTGTTTAGTTGGTTTCAAAACTGTAATATGATGTATTGGAATAGAAGATAGTACATGCTTAATCATAATCAATTTTCCAGCTTGAGAAAGTAGCTTGTTTTGCCATTTATTTATTTTTGCTTGTATTGATGATATAATGTTTGAGGAGTATACATTATTATTCCTACCTATGTATACTGGGCATCCTAGATATTTGAATGGAAAATTGCCCTGTGACATTCCTGTGGCATTTTTGATATCACCAATAATTCTCAGAGGGCAGTGCTTGGCAATATAAAAGGAAGACTTTTCAAAGTTTATCTTTTGCCCTGTGGCCATTTCATAGGATTCCAGAAAAAAATTAAGTGTTTTGAGTCCTGATTTTGTGTATTTCAGCATGATTATAGTGTCATCAGCAAAAGATAAATGAGAGATTTTCTTAATGGGATTAGGTAACTTATAGTATTTCAGGTTTGAATACTGAAATAGGAAATTAATATTCCTTGAAAAAGCTTCTGCCATTAAAATGAATAGAAGTGGAGATAAAGGGTCTCCTTATTTTAACCCTCTGGTTGCTTGGAAGAAACCATAAGATGGCCCATTTATCAGGATGGAGAAGAAGGCAGATCTCAAGTTTTTCATTATTAGGTCTATTATTTTGATTGAAAAACCAAACTGACATAATAATTTAGACAAAAAATACCAAGAGACTCTATCAAATGCCTTCATCTCGTCAAGCTTTATTATCATGTTAATTCCTTTTGTTTTGGAATTAATGAAAGAGCCTAGCTCTTGCATTAAAAGAACATTTTCTGAAATTTCCTTTCCTGAGACAAATGATGTTTGTTCAGGACTTATTATAGAATCCATAAGTTGTTTTAGCCTTTCAGAGAGGATTTTGGTAAATATTTTATTGATAAAGTTACAGAGGCTGATTGGTCTGTAATCTTTAAAGGATGAACACACCTCTTTTAGGGATAAGGATAATTAATGTGGCTGAAATTGCTTTTGGAATGTTGGCTGAATGGAAGGCTTCATGTATAGCATGTAAAACATCTGTGCTTATAATGCGCCTACAATTTTGATAGAAAAAACTAGAGAATCCATGTGGCCCTGAAGCTGAATGTCCATCCATTTTTTTAACTATGTTTGTTAATTCTTCAATAGTTACAGGTTTGGTTAGATCAGAGTTCATTTCTTCTGTAATTAGCCTTGGTACATTTTCTAATATTAATGCCAGAGGGATCTTTTCCCTCTTCCTGTAATAAATTGTAGAAGAATTTAACACCTTCTTCTGCAATTTCCTCCTGATTACTCAAAAATATACCAGATTCAGTTTTGATTGAGATTATGGATTGTCTTTTATGTTTAGAATTTACTGTTTGATGGTAAAATTTAGTGTTTTGATCACCTTCTTTTAGCCATTTACCTCTAGATTTTTGCCTCCAGTAAATTTCTTGGTTTTTTAGAGCCAAAGCTAACTTTGCTTTTGTATTATTGAAATTTTCCAGGTTAGCTTGTAATTCATTCTGTTGAAGGTCAGTTTTTGCTTGAAGAAGATCTTCTTCACAAGCTTTGACTGCATCAAATATATTCCCAAAGGTGTGTTTATTCCAGAATTTTAGAGCATTTTAAAAGTTTTTTAGCTTAAATAGGAATTTTTTATTCCCAATTTATTTGAATGGATGTTCCATGAATCTTCTACAAGCTTCATATAAGTTGGGTGATTAATCCAACATTCTTGGAACCTGAAGGGGGCCGGTTTATTGAATAGTTTTGTTTCAGCTATGGTAAATAGTAAGGGGGCATGGTCTGATTGCTCTCTTGCAAGTGTTTTGATTCCAGATGCTCTAAAAATGTCCCACCACATATTGTTAGATAAACCTCTATCTAATCTTTTCCAAACTCTTCCTTTGGATCTCATTCCAGTCCAAGTAAAAAGTGATCCTGATGTGGGAATTGTGGACATATTGGCTTTTCTTTGGAAATTATTAAAATTATGTATACTCCTTGGTTCAGGAATAGATTAACCTAGGTATTCTTCTATGGAGCTTATGACATTAAAATATCCTATTAAACTTAATGGTGAATTTCTATGGTTCAGCACTTGTTTCCACAGTTTATTCCTTTCAGTTACAGTATGCTTGGCATATATGAAACCTGTGAAAATTTCTTGTGTTAAAAACTGGTTTTTGAATTTGGTTAATTCCATTTTCTCATCCACTGAGATAATCTGCATTTGAACTAAATCATCCCACGGAATCCAAATTTTGCAGTTTGGATCTGAAAAGTAATGTTTAAAATTAGTTTGGAAGGCTACTTTCTTGATGGAATAAGCTTCTAACATTGGCTCAATTATGGTTAGGATATTGATTTTATGTCTTTTTTAAAATTTATTTTATCCTAATCAGTGTGGCAGAATTACCTACCCCCCTTGCATTCCATACACATGTTTTCAAACCTGTCATTGAGAAGATTTGTTATGTGTCGACGATGAACGGGTAAGGAACATTTTTGGGGTTTGAGTGTAGGATTTTTTGTTGTATTTTCTATTTTTTATTTGAATCCAGGTTGTCCAATACATCTTCTGAGCTCATTAAGTGATTGAAGCTATTCCGTGATCCTATGAAAGTGGATTTAGAGTGTTCCATATCATCCACAGACAAAGTGTCTTGAGTTGGCTTATTAGAGATGGATCTTCTGTTAAGTTTATAGATGGATCTTCTGTTAAGTTTAGAGTTGGAAGATAGTAGGGGAAAATGTCCTCCATTTATTTCTATAAAAGCTTCTTCTGTGCTTTTAGTTCCAACCATAGAATTGTTTGACTCAGGAATAAGGTTGATGCTGGCTGATCCTTGTGGATCTTATTAGGAATGGCTTCTGAAACAGGAGGAGTTATTAATGTCTTGGTTGTTATTAAATTTTCAACGTTATGATTATTGCTGCTCATATGATCATTAGCAGGCATTGGAACTGTTTGTTTCATATGTAGTACAGCAGGATTTATCGGTATTACAAAATCTGAGTTTTGGTTCTCAGTTATAGCTTCAATACACACAGAAAGATTAGTGACTGAATTATTAGCAACATGCTCCATAGAAATTGATTATGTGTCTTTAATGACTGAATTATTAACAGCATGATCAATATTCAGATTAGATTGAGATGAGTTTCCTATGTTCACATATTCAGTAGAGTGAGTGTTTGCGAATGGAACCTAGGAACCTTGACCAAGGTTCAAGACTTTCGAACTTGAAACAATACCCCGGTCTGTTTCCTTGGCTTTTTCCTGAACATCCTTATTAGCAATGGTAATGTTGCTTTGGTTTGATGCCTTGTTCATCGTTGCTTTATTAGCCTGCATAGGAATGTTAGTTTTGTTCCTATTGACGGGTATATAAATTTTATCATGAGAAGTTAATCCTGAAGAAGATGGCTTAGTACCATTACCAGTAGGCCTTCTCTGTTCACCTTTAGCATAATCCATATTACATGTATTGTTGGATGATGCGCCAGCTGGTCTCCAGGCATGAGGAGTGGTTAGGCTTTGGTCATTCCTGCAAGAGGTGTTAGAGTGGCCTAATTTGAAGCATTTAGCACAGTATTCTGGCATACCCTCGTATTCTAGATACTGCCAGAAACCCACTCCCTTAGTCTATCCAAATCCTTTCTAACTGTGGCTTTGTGATATCTATCTCCACACAAACCTTAGCTACATGTGGTCTGGATCTACTCAACGTAGCCTTATCTACCTTAACTGGTTTTCCTATAATATTTCCCAGAGATAATAGTACCCATTCATAAAAAAAATTGTTAGGGGAGGCCATACATAGCAATCCATATGGGGCATATGGGGGAATCCGCATTAGGGTTAAAGTTAGGTTCCCATTTGGTGATTCGAAGTGAGTATGAACCAAAGTTCCATACCTTGTGTAACCAACAACGATAGTAATCCTCCTGCAAGGAGAATCTAATCAATACCCGGCGGTTGTCGAGGACCGAGATGTCCGTGTGGCCTTTGAAATCAGCCGTCTGGAAATCTTTTCAGAGACGATCTAGTTGGGGCCTGCTTCGAGCAAATTTTCCGATCAATGTCAGCCGTAGTGGAGCCACTAGCCTCTCGCATTCATCGACAGTGAAGCTCAGGCCTGGCTCTCCCAAATGGTCCATCGATTGTTTGGATTGAATGGACCTCTAGGATGGGAAGGTATGGAATCATTGGTAGGGAGAAGAGATCTTAGTAATTCTTTGCCTAGAGCCTGTTTGTAGGAGAAGGCTAGTTGAAGTTTCGGCGGTGGTGGTGGCTCCGCCATGAAGGCGTTGCCATTGATGAGTGGAAGGTTTTTACGGTCAGGAGGTAAAGGTTTGGTCGCCACGGAGCGTTCAGAGCATATCTAATGTTACAATTTTTTTCTTGTAATAAAGCCTTGCAAAAATGAAATTACAATTGAAACCAAAATATTGATGATCTAATTGACTGTTATTTAAATAATTATAATAACAAAAATTTATAATTAAGCCTTGTAATACCAAAATTACAATTGATAATCAATACAATAAAATGGAAAAATAAACAAAAAAAAAGAAAATATAAAGGTAAAGATAAGGATAAGAATGACACGTATGTCATTCATGTGTTTATATATATATATATATATATATATATATATATATATATATATATATATATATATATATAAAAGCCATTCTTTCACACTAGTGCTGTTAACAGGGCAAAGTAGTACTAAAACTCCACAGATCTCAATTTCCATTTCATTTCATTTTTCTTGCTGTAATGGTTAAGTAAAGTATTACAGCAAAGTACCCCATACTTTTCACTTTTCTTACTCTCTCATCACATCACATCCCATTTCATTTCATTTTTCTTACTCTCTCATCCCAATTTCCAGTACAGCAAAGTATCCCCATACTGTACAACTCTCTCTTCCAGTGTTTCAATGTATGCATTTCTTCCTAACTGATTGGTGAAGTGAGCTATTAGTTACTTCCCAATCTCCTCCTGATCATTTACCATATTGTCTCAAAATTTTATGGAAATGACCGAGTTCATGTACTGTCTAGTCTTCATAATATCATAGAAACGTTTAGTGGGCATGTCTTCCTCATTAATCCATTGCTTTTTGTTGCACAAAAAAACTAAATTCAGCTTCATGCAGTGTTTGAACTTGTTTCCTTATTCTGCACTCCCTTTCCTACAGTTATGCATTTAATGGATCATCATTCAGCTTTACTTCTTCTTCATTCCACATTTCTATACCCTTCTCCACTTTTTCTCACATAGCCCCAAACTCTCTTCTGTTTAGCCTTGATAAAGGCTCCTCAAAATTCTTAAGAGTCATGGCTATACCTATCTATGTTCTGTTATCTTCATTCCTCCATATCTGCTTCACAGTAACATCAAATACAGTTGACAAAGCACAAAAGTTATAGTACCTGAAAGGTTTCCTCAAGTCCTGACTGTCTCCCTTAATTATGATGATCAAGGTTTCAACTTGTTTCCTTATTATGCACTCCCTTTCCTACATTTCTGCATTTAATGGATCATCATTCAGCTTTGCTTGTTCTTCATTCCAAATTTATATACCCTTCTCCACCTTTCTCTCATAGCCCCAAACTCTCTTTTGTTCAGTCTTGATAAAGGTTTCTCCAAATTCTTTAGAGTCATGGCTATACGTGTTGTCTTCATTCCTCCATATCTACTTCACATTACCATCAAATACAATTGACAAAGCACAAAAGTTATAGTACTTGAGAGGTTTCCTCAAGTTCTGACTGTCTCCCTTAAATATGATGACCAAGGGCATATGATCTTATAGTGGATTCTCCTTCACTTCATAGTAAACACATTTTCATACTTTCTAGCCAATCTTGATTTATGATCCCTCTATCATTCTTGCTAAGTATTCTTTCAGCCCATATTCTTCTGTTGCACCAAGTGTACTGCCTTCCGATTGCTTTTATTACCACGGTCTCTAGTTTCTCCATTATCTCCTGAAAATATTTTGTTTCTTTCTCCTCTACTGGTTGCCCACTCACTTTATTATTTAACTCCAATGGTCAATTAAAATCCCCTATTAGTATCCATGGTATCTTTCTCTTCCCCAATCCTTTTAGATAAGCTCACACTGACTCCATTTTTAATGTTGTGTTAAAACCATATAATACTGTGCAGTAGCATTTCTGTTTTTGAGACTTTGATTAAGCATTCTGAGTCCATCCATTGTTCCCCTTTATCTAACACCTTCACCTCAAAAAATCAGTGTTCAATCCTAAACCAATTTTTTTTCCAGACCTCTTTCATTTTTAAATTTTTTTTTGTCTCTAGTAGTCCCAACGGACCTAATGTATTCTGCAAGCAGAATTTCCTCACCAATACATACTTACTACTCTTATTTGATCCCCTTATGTTCCAGTTCAACCAATTACTGATCATCGGGGGGATATACACATTTTACGTATTGCTTTCCAACCACAATACTGATCTCCTTCTGTTTTCCCTCAGTTCCTCCATTGTTTGTCTCTTCAATCATCATGTTCTATTGCTTAGATTCATGAAAACTTTCTCCCTTTTTCCACCAGTTTTATACACCGCTAGCACTTTACTGCTTCTTCCCACTTCTAGGCCATCACTCTTCTCCTGCATTGGGTTAATTTTAGAACATAAATTCTCCCGACTTTCTCTACATCCTTCTGATTATCAACCTTTTTACATTCATATTCTTCATGCCCCAATAATCCACACCTTTTTCATTTCACGGGTTTCCATTCAAAATTCAATTTCTATTGCACTATCAATTTTCTCTCATTCAAATATAACACCATGTGAGGTACATAATCTCCTATTTCAGTTTTAATCTTCAACCTTGCATAAGTTGATCTTTCTTAATCCATGGTAGCTCTATCCAGACATATAGGCTTGCATATTGGACTCATGATTTTACTAATCAATCTTGGTTGACAATATACCATAGGAAGTAAAATAGGAATAGTATTCAACTCAAAAAATTCTATATTGGGTGACCACGGATATATAATTAATATGTTTTCCATCGATATAAATGTTTCCAGACTCAACAATTCCATCCCTACACATTTTCGAAATGAATTTCACTAAGAAGACACCCTTATCAATCATCCATACCTTCAATTGTTTCTTACCCCATATTACGCCAAAAAAATCCTTCCATTATTTTGAATGGTGGATTGCTCCCATATACTTTGCATACTACTGTTGAATCCCAATGTTCTATACTTTCTTCTACTTACTCTATTGTGATTTCTCTCATTTCCATTCCCTCCACAGTGATTGGGCTGTATTATTTTACCTCCTTCAGATCCTCTGTGAAAAGTGAGCTCCATATTTTACCTTCTTCTCTCTCCATTCTATCACCACATGATAGCTTTTTCCCTTCAGGTTCCTCCTCTTTAAATCTTGAACTCTCTATTTCTCAGGTTTCTGCATCTTACACTTTATGGGTGGATTAAAACCCGGAGTTTCTCCCTCTTGGGCTTTACCGATATCTTCAACATCAGCTCTTTTTCTTGGCGTGATCTTAGTAACCTCGTTGTTAAGCACTCCCTTCAATCCCTCGTTCTTTTCAAAATCCCCATCCCTTACTGATTTTTCATTCCCCATTTCTCCTCAACTTAAGTCCTAACCATTGCTCGTGTTTCTTCCCTAGTCCCCGCCCACCCGATTTGTCCATGGCTGAATGATTCACCTGATCAGGGTTTCCATGTCATCGGGAAAGTACACATTTAGGTTTGTGTAAATCGCACAGAGTTGGAGAGAGAAAGCCTGGGTTTTTTAACCGACCCGTTTAAAATTGAAATTTTTGAGATGAATTAATATTTGTTTCTATTTATTGCAACAAGATTCCTATAATTTTAAAAATATTTTAAAGTATATCTTAAATATAAATAATTATAATCTAATTTTAAAAATCTCACAAACAATTTTTTAATAATTCATTTAACAGTTAGACAATTTACCAAAAGACACTATAAAAATTATTGATCTATTGCTTCCACTTGCCAAAAGACACTCTTAAAAATCCCACCTTCCTAGTGTTTCCATCCCCAATCCATTCCTCATATTGCTTAAAGGCTAGGTAATATGATATTTGCTGATCCTTCTACAATCAATTTAACAAGGCCTTCTAACATAAGATTTTGTGTTGAAATGGATCTCACTGGAGTTTTCCCTGATTGAATTAGATTAGATTCAATAAATGAGAGAAAGTGGTACAAGATTAGTAATGAAGATCATCCCTTATATTTCACAGTTTACAGTAAAATTGGCCATAAAAATGGAGAATGTAATAGCAACAAAAAACATATTTACCAGCCTAGGGCACAGCCAAGTTCCAACTCATACCTAGAACATGCAGGCAATCCTTGATACCAAGGAACCTAGGCTTCTTCCAGCGGCTCCCCCCTTATAGGAATTAGGAACCCAGGTAGACTAAACACCAGTTTCCATCCCTCAAAACACTATTGTGGAAAATCATATTTTGGAAATCACAGAGTCCATAAATACCCTAGAAACCAACCCAGAGCCTAAAAACAATTGTCCCTCACTAAGTCAAATGAAGGTTATTACTAACAATATTGCTAGCAGTTCTTCAAGTCACAAAAGCTGGAAATAAAAGCAAAGTCCAAGGAGCAAACCACAAAGAGAAATCGTTTAGATTGCAGGGCCTCTGATTACCTTATAAGCAGAACACAGCATAAAGAAATCGCTAATCCATCTTCTCTAATTTTTTATAGAAATATTTTGACAAAAAAAGTCAAATAATTTAATCAAATCCTGAAAAATAATTTTAACCCTCTCTATTTCGCTGAAAATGATCAATTAGGAACCTCTGAAGAGAAGGACCATGAAGAAAATAAACAAGACCAGGAGGACACTTAATTGCTAGAGTTCTCTCAAGTTGAAAATGAAGTGGTGCAAGACTCACATGAAGCCCAAGAGAATTAGACTAATCAGCTCAATTCTCAAATTATGGTACTACAAGAGGTTTAACTAGTTCCTTAGTTAGAGTGGAAAAACTTTTTAGGATTCATGGCATTACAATCCTACTAATAATATACACTAAAAAAAAGATGGATGGAATGGAAGAATTCAGGATAAAATTAGGTTCAAACTGGCATTCTCTTATACATATTCCAGGACATAGATAATGCTTAAAGACCCTTTCTCAGGCTTAGTCACTTTATCCCATGATAAGTTCACTTTCATATCCCTCAACAAGCCTTCAACCCTAACTAATCTAAACATGTACGCTGTATAAGGTAAACACCTCATATAAGAAAGATTAGATATTTTTCAATTATTAAAAGCCTCCCTACAAGCTGATGACACACAGTGATGTGGTATTCCCAATCAGGTTGGATGACTGATATTCACCATGTAAAACTACAAACCTGCAAAACAAATCTCGGAAGTGATTCCGGGGAAAAGGCTCCAACGATCAAGTTTGTCTTCTCTCTCAGAGAATTGGTATTTCTTAGTTTAGTCTTGCTTACCTTAGCCAACACTGTTGTTCTTGTATTTATAGTGGACTATAGTTGTAGCTCCGCATTGTTAGGATTCATGATCGTGGGCTGCATCGTGGTCCTTATAAACTTGGTTCATGTCTTTGTTTCATGGCCGAGTCCTGATCGTGGCTCCGTCTTTCTCGGTTCGTGACTTACCTGTTCTAGACATGATCCCATTTTTCTCTGTTTGCGGTTGAGGAAGGTCAACTATTACTTGTATCTTTTCTGGGTTAGGCTCAATCCCTTTGGAGGATACTTTGTATCCTAAATGCACTTCAATTATGCATTTTTTTGGATTAAGTTTCATACTGATCGCTCCTAGCGTATCCAAGGTCTCTTTCAAGTCTTGCGCAAAGTGGTATATTGTTTTGCTCTTGATAATCATGTTGTCAACGTATACTTCAAAATTTTGTCTTATTTGATTGCGAAAAGCAATGTCAACTACTCTCTGATATGTTTCTCCTGCATTCTTTAAGCCAAACATCATCTTCACATAGCAAAACACCCCAAAGATTGTTATGAAGGCCATCTTTTCTGCATTTTCCTCATCAGTATTTGGTGGTATCCTTTATACACATCCAAGAATGCTAGGAATTTGTACCCTGATATCACTTCTACTAACTGGTCAATTTTAGGCAAAGGATAGAAGTCTTTAGGGTATGTTTTGTTTAGATCGGTGAAGTTTTTACACATTCTCCATCCTACAATGGATTTTTTTACCATCACTGGGTTTGCTAACCACTTCGGGTAAATTACCTCCTTTAGAATACCAGCCTGAAGCAATGCTCTAACTTCTTCTTCGATTGCCTTCTGTCTGTCACTAGCAAAGATTCGTTGATTTTGCTTGACTGGTTTGATCGATTTTCTAATATTCAGGGAATGGGTAGCAATTACTAGATTTACTCCTCCCATGTTCTGTACACTCCATGCGAATGTATCTTTGTAACTTCGCAAGATTTCTGTGACCTTTTCTTTCACCTCGGTTGGGAGATACTTTCCTATCTTGACAGACTTAGAGGTGTCTTTGTCATCCAAAAGAACGACTTTGGTTTCTTCTCCCAGATCTATTTGAGGCTCAGATTACCTGAGTAAGCCATTATCCAAGATAGTGCTAACCATTTTTATCCGTTCCTCTTCCTGCTTTCATCGTAATGACCATGCACTGTCTAGTTGTTTGTTGATTTCCCCTTATTGTTGCGATTCTTGCTGGAGTTGGGAACTTCATCACTAAGTGATATGGGGACCATATCGCTTTCGTTGTATTCATCCAGGGCCTACATGTGATAACGTTAAAAGGATTTGGTGCGTTCATGACAACGAAGTCGGACATGATAGTGCAATTTTTGTCATTCTCACCTATGGTAACATACGGATGTATGTTACTCAAACGCTTCTTTGCTCGCCCTGTAAATCCTACAAGAGAGGATGTAGACTTTTTCAAATCATTTTTTTAAAATCCTAACTAATCAAAGCAATCAACGAACAAAATTTTGTCTGTTCTTCCATCGTTCACAAATACTCTATGAACAATGGCATTTCCAATCTTAACGACAATGACCATCAGGTCATTATAAGGTGAAGGGTTGGGAACCACACCCCCTTCGCTAAATGTTATTGTTTCATCCAAATGAAATCTCTTATCACCAGCCTCTTGTGGTGGAAATTATCTGGGTTTGGCTTTCCAAGCATTGTTGGACAGAGACTCGGTTGATCCATGAATTGATAGGATCACTTTTTCTGGGCCATCATTTGCCTGGTCTTCTTCGTAATCCATTGATGTTGGTATTTTCTTATGCTTGCTATGTGTATTTGTTATGCCTTGGTTTTTTTCCATAGAGTTTCCTGCTTTGTTGGCTTCGATGTACCGGTTTCCTCCATCTTCCTTTTTGTATTGGATCAAATAAATATTCCTCAAATTCTCATATATTTGCCTTCTCAAGTCTCTTCAATATTTGATGTCATGTCCATGGTCCTCGTGGAAGGCACAATGGTATTTCCTAGATCGCTTATCAAGTGGTGCTATCGTTGGTTCAGGTTCGCGAAACAACTCCTTGTTTGCTTACCACATTTCTTTTCGCGACTTTGTCAAAGGAGTTTCTTGAAATAGTGTGACCTGCACCCCTGATTCTCTTCCTTTGAAAAGGATACTCCCTTTCCATTTCTTGACAACACCTCTTAGTGGATTTTCCATTATCCTCTTTTCACCTTGCTCACGTTCAATCTTGCAGTTGTTTGCCTCTTCAGTTCGCACATATTGTTCAATCATTTTTTGTAGTTCCCTTGGGTTTTCAGGCATGTTTTTGTGAGTTTTTTTTATAAATTTATCTTGATCGCATGCCTCCTGTGAATGCACCTAACGAGGATTAGAACGACAGATCACGGGCTTGAAAACTTTCAGTGACAAACCTATTGAGGTAATCTGCGAGGCTTTCGTCACTCCGTTGGGCTATGTTATTTAGGTCCGATATTGTTTTGGTAAACTTCTGTTTTTTATAGAAGCACCCTAAAAACAAGTTGGACAACTGCACCCAAGACCTAATACTTCCACTTGGTAAGTCCTCGTACCATGTAATCGTTGTCCCAAATAAGAAGATAGGAAAAGCTTTGCAAACTAATTCAAATTCCGCATCGCAAAATTGCATGTTGTTGCAATAGGAATGTAGGAATTCCTTGGGATTTGTTGTCCCATCATAGATTTTAACATGCAAGGGTAGCTTGAAATCCTTTGGCATCTTGAAATCACGAAGATGCGGTGCTAACAGTGACTTATCTGCATCATTATCTATCATTATATCCCTTAATTCTTCTTCATAATTAAGGCTCTCATGCCTTTGACTTTATTTTTTATTTGTTTTTGGGGATTTCAGTTTGATAGCGACCTATAACTTATTGTACAGATATTCTCTATCAGTCTCTAAGAAAGCCGCGAAAGCTCTCCCCTTTTTTTCTTGATTTGTGTTAGTAGATTAAGCTTCTTCCTCATCATCCTCCGTTTCTTCTTTGTTGTGCTCCCGCTCTTTACTGGGAACGTGCACTTAATCTTGACTGGGATGTATGCTCTTAATGCACCCAGATGTTCGTTCTTGTGTATGGTGATTTCTGGCTTCTTTCACTTATTGTGAACACCATTTTTTACCCTAAAGGGAATGAAGGACTCCAAAAAGAAAAATTTTCTCGTCCCCACAGATGGCGCCAATGATGTGGTATTCCCGATCAGGTTGGATGGATGATATTCACCGTATAAAACTATGAACTTGCAAAACAAATCCCACAAGTGATTCTGGGGAAAAGGCTCCGACGATCAAGTCCTCTCTCTCAGAGAATTGGTATTTCTTACTTTAGTCTTACCTACTTTAGCCAGCACTGTTGTTCTTGTATTTATAGCAGACTATAGTCGCAGCTCCACGTTGTTAGGATTCATGATCGTGGGCTGCACTGTGGTCCCTATAAACTTGGTTCGTGTCTTGTTTCATGGCTGAGTTCTGATCGTGGCTCCGCCTTTCTTGGTTCGTGACTTAGCCGTTCTAGGCATGATCCCACTTTTATAGGTTCAGGATAAGAGCTCTTTGCGCGGTTTTGTGTTTGTTAATCTGCAACTAAATTTTGGGCTAGGCCTCAAGGCCATCATTTTGTGGTCCATGGCCTAGGTATACACCACACACCATCCCCAATTATAGGAGATTTTAATGTCATCGAAACCATAAATAAAGGCAATAGTCAGCCCTCTGTTGGGAGAATTAATGACTTTGAAAACTTTACCCATACAAATGAACTTAATAATTTCCAGACAATGGGTAATGTATTCACATGGTAAAACAATAGAAAAGATTCAAATAAAGTCTTAAATAGAATGGACAAGGCATTGTCTAATATAGAATGGTTTGATAAATTTAATAATTCCTCAGTTCAGATCTTAGCTAGACAACCCTCAAATCACTCACCTATGATAGTAGAAGCTAAAACATCTCAAAAAACTTATTCCAAGGCTTTTAAGTTTCAAAACATGTGGTTACCATATCCACTGTTCTTGGACCAGATCAATACAAATTGGAATCTACCTATCAATCAATCAATCTAGAATGTTAAGCTTCTCCTCCAAGCTAGTCAAACTAAAAAATACCTCCAAATGTGGAATAAAGAGGTGTTTTGGAGGTGTTTGGTGATGTTTTCAAGAATATTAAAATTCTTGACAACAAAATCTCTGATCTTGAACAGAGATATGACCTTAATCCAAACCATGCTGACCTACAACTTCTAACTTAGTCTTATACTGATCTCACTCTAGCTTTGGACCTGGAACAAACATCCTAGCATCAGAATTCTTCGAATAAATAGCTTTAAAATGGGGACCTTAACACTAAATTTTTTTCATAATAGTGTTAGAGATAAACATGCTAGGCTAGGAATTGATAAAATAAAAAGAGCAGAGATAATCAATGACTCACATTTCAGGACAATATCAGAGATGCTGGTGTAATTTTTTGTACAGATCTACTAATTGATACTAATAATGATCTCACAAGTTTAGACTCAACTCATTCACTCTCATGTATTCCATTAATCATCACACGATAGGAAAACACTGAAATCATGAGACTTGTTCAACTAGAGGAACTTAAAGAAGCTGTATTTAATCTAGGAGAACACAATGTAGCTAGCTATGAAAGATTTAATAGTAGATTTTATAGAGCCTGTTGGGATATAATTAAACAAGATCTGCATCATGCAGTTTCTAAGTTTATGCAAAGCCACTTCATTCCCAAACAAATCACTAATACTCTTATTACACTAATTCCCAAGACCTATACCCAGTAGATTTCTTTGAGTATCGACCAATTAATTTGTCTAACGTTTCTAATTAATTCTTCTCTAAGGTAATATCCAAAAGATAATATACTAATCATGCCAGAAATGATTAGAAAGTAGAAAACACTGGAAAAATTGGCACTCACTATGCCAACCTGCAACTCATAATGGACTTATTTTTGGAAACTTTGATAACATTATTAAAGCTTTCTCATTAAAACTGTATTGAAAACTACAAGAAGGGGATACTCTATGGGCCAAGCTGATCTGGTCTCTTCTAGATTCAACAAGAAACTCATATCCATGGAAGAGAGCATTGAAAATTAATGCCATTGTAAATTAATGCCATTGTTGAGGCTAACACTTTAATCCTGGTAGGAAAAGGGTCATCTAGTTTCTGGATAGACAATTGGACAGGTTAGAAAGCTTTAATTGATCACTGGAAAGATGATCAGGAACCTCCACATACAGTTCTAACCATTGCTTAGTTTAAAGAAAATCAGGTTAAGCTTATCAATCAGCTAGCTTATGGTTTTTGAAGCTCCGATAGAAATGCAATACAAAAACCACTGCTACTTTTTGACAAGGAAGACCAGCTGGTTAGGAAACCAGCTACAACGGGTTTGTTTTCAATTGCATCTGCTTATGCTTTGGTATCAAGTTTAGAGACTTCTATCCCTTCACTAAGAAAGGTATGGTCACCACTCATTCCCTCTAAAATCTCTGTGCTTGTATGGAAACTTATAAATAACTTTCTTCCATTTGATGACATTCTATAAAGAATGGGTTTCAGCTTAGCTTCCAAGGGCCCTTTCTGATCTCAACTTGATAGTTCAAACCATTTATTTAGTGAATGTTGTATAGCTAGACAATTATAGAAGGAAGCATTTCAGATCATTGAAGTAGGAGAAATCAATTTCACACAAATTTTCCACACCCTTTCATGGTTCTGGTCATGTAACTCCTTTTCAAAAGCAAAAAACAATGTTGTGCATGTTCTCCCTAATGCCTGGTATGGTTCTTGTGGAAAGCCATAAATAGTTATGTTTTTGAAGGGAAAAAACCCCACTTTCCATCTTTAAAAGCTGAACTCCAGAAACTATGTGTTTCCATCTTTACTATTAATCCCAGGTTCCTAAAGATAATTGCAACACTCTAATATGAAATATCAATAGGTTTTTTTCCTAAAAACCAAGGCTCCTAAACTCAAGAGATTTAATGCATACAAATAGGATCTTTCATACCAAGGTTTTAAATTCAATGCAGTTGCATTTACACCAATGTGCTCACCTATTGCTGGTTTCATAGTGAGAAAGCACTTAATAAAAACCTGTTATATGTGTAGTAGCTTTCTAAGAGAAAGTCCAACAACTTCTCTATTTTTTTTAAATTAAACCATCCGTAGATGGGGGAAATTATATTAGCCTTCCCAAGCCATAAAGAAACAATTTAAAAGAAGCCAAAGCTTAGATTAGTTATACAAACTGAGCATATTGCTCTTGAAGCAACCCTTGTTGCTTCCAAAAGAATGAGCTAGAGTATTGGAGTAGCCAGAGGATTACAAATACTAATGACTAGGTAATCGGATCTCGAACTTCTTAGTGAATCAATTGAACGAAACACAAGTCAGTCAGAGAAGACCTTTACCTAAATCATAAGCCTTTCCTCTAAGTTAAGAAACTGGAGGAGATAGCAAAATGTAAAGCTTTTTCATCAGTGTTTGTGGGTATCCGTTCTGAGATGATCAGCTGAGGGTAACTGAGCCATTTTGGAACCCTTCCATATGGTTCTGTCCATGCTTGATGACTTCAAATTGATATACACAGTCCCTGCAAAAGCATTCCGAAAAAACTCAGTAGCATCCATTCAATGAGAAATTCTAAGAGAAGGTGTGCCTATGCAATCAAGCTTAATAAGGCCCGAACAAATAGGAGGTAGCATTTGTAAACTACTGTAAAAACTAGTAGTCTTAGCATTAAAACACTCCTTAGCCAACGCATCAGCTACCAAATTAGCCTGTCTATGTATATGGAGGATATTGATTTCACCCAAAAGCTGGTGAATCTCATCAGCTAGTTCAAACAATTCACAATTAGCTTTGAACGGATCCTGAACACAAATAGTAGCACTTAGGCAATCGGATTCTATGATAATAGGTGGCAGGACTCCTACACTAATATGCACAGCAAAAAGAATTGCCTTAAGCTCAGCCTCTAAAGCAGAACTAGCCTAAGTAAATTTCGTGTGAGCTGAGATGAAATTGCCCCTGGAATCCCTAATGATCAATCCTAAACCGCACATATCATCATGTGGATTCCAAGCAGCATCTACATTCAACTTGTATCCCTCATTTGGTCTTTTCCATGCAATTTTGAAGATCTTTGGTTTTGGAGCAGTCTTTATCAGGGGCAAAAATGAGTGGTTTGCAATGCCATAGTCAAATGTAGAAGAAATGTAGGTTAGTTTAGAGCTGAAAGAATAGAAAATATGATCCCTAATCTGACTTAGAACTGTGACTCTACTAGGGATTGCCAAATCATATATACATTTGTTTCTCATTTTCCATAAACTCCAGAGTGTGATTAGAGAAGCATTCCTAATTAATGTAGAGTGTAAAGAGCTTAAACCTGGATAGGTTAGATAGTAAGAGACTCTTTCCCAAATTGAAAGGAATGATTTGTCTGTGATACCCATATAGGAATGAATATTCTTCCAAACCGGAGTTGTGAAAGAGCAGGAGTTAAAAAAATGGTCTAGAGAATCAACATGATTACAACACATAACACATTTAGAAGGCAAGCAAAAAGTCAGTCTCTGTAACACATTATCAAAAGGCAAATAGGAGTTGATCAGTTTCCACATGAAAACTGACACTTTCTTTTCAATTCTATCACTCCAAAAAAGTTTAGTAGAAGCAATGCCACCTGACTGTGGACAAAGTAGGAGATATGTAGATTTAAAGGTGAAATCTCCCCTAGGTCCAGGTTTCCATATTAGCCTGTCCCTCATATGTGGATGGAGTTTAGAGTCCTGCAAAAGAGAAATGATATCAGTTGGAAGTACCTGGTGAAATTTCCTAATCAAAGTATCTTTTTTCTCAATGAACTCAGCCACTGTGCAGTTCTCCGAGATATCCACCTGAAATGGAGAACAGTAATCAATAATAGGCTTAATACCAAGCCAATTGGAGGTCCAAAAATTGCAGGATCCCATCCCCAGAATCACCCTGGAGTTGGACTCCGCCCATGCATTAAAACTACAAATTCTTTTCCAATTTGGAGAAGTTTTATATGAGGGGGCAGGGATTCAATAAAGTGTGTCCAAGGAGCCTCTGCTTTTTGGTATTTCCACCATAACTTAACAGAGCATGTATCAATAATAGAATTTATTGATCTAAAGCCTAACCCATTCTGGCCAATTGGAAAACAAAGAGATTCCCATTTTCTCCATGCTCTATTTGGCTTCTGATCAGTAAAGCCCCAGAAAAACCTGCTCATTTTCTTTTCAATTATGGAAACAATCTTCTTGCTAGGTTTCAACACTGACCATATATGCTGGGGAATTGAAAAGATGCAAGATTTTATGAATGTCATTTTCCCTCCCATAGATAACCATTTATTTTTCCAACTACAGATTCTGTTATCTATTTGCTCAATTAGTGGCTGAAAATGAAACTTATGTGCTGGACCTGTAAAGATAGGTACCCCCAAATATGTAAAAGGCATGGTCCCAATTTTCATTCCCCAGATCCTTTTTATGTTATGAACTTTATGAACAGATGCATGCCTCCCAATGAATATATCACTTTTACCATAATTTATATGTTGACCAGTGACTTCTTCAAAGGTAGACAAGAAGGCTTTAAATCTGATTAAAGTTTTTTTTCCAGCCTTTAAAAACACAACTGTATCATCAACATAAGATAAATGTGAGATTGGAGTGGATTTACCTGGGAGATCATAGTAGGCCAATTTACCTGTATGGAATATAAATACTAAACTCCTAGTAAAAGCCTCTGAAAAGATATTGAAAAGGAAGGGGGAGAGGGGATCACCCTGTTTAATGCCCCTAGTAGATTGAAAAAAACCAACTGGCCTACCATTTAACAAGATAGAGAACCAAGCTTGAGATAAATTATTCATGATGGGAAAAAGAAATCTTGCGTGAAATCCAAATTTAAGAAGAACACTATATAAAAAAGACCACTTAACCCTATCAAAAGCCTTTTTAAGATCTAATTTAACAATGCAATTTGGTTGTCTTTGTTTTCTGTCTAAGAATCTTATCATTTCTTGTAAGTAAATTACATTATCAGATAAATCTCGGCCTTTTAGGAAGGCAGTTTGCTGTGGAGAAATGAGATTGGTCATTAATGGTTTAAGTCTCTCCATTATTACTTTTGAACAAATCTTGTTAATTACATTAGAGAGGCTTATTGGCCTGTAATCCTCAAAAGAAAAAAGGTGTTTCCTTTTTGGGTATGATTGTAATCCAAGTGCTACTAAAACCTTTGGGGATATTATTTCCATTCATAAAATCCTGCACAGCATCCAGTAAATCATTGAAAATTATATCCCAAGCTTTAGTGTAAAATTTTGCTGTGAAACCATCTGGCCCCGGACTACTATGTTTATTAAGGCTAAGTACTATATGATTAAGCTCAGACTTTGTAACCGGGAGCAGAAGGATATCATTATCCTGCTGAGAGACACACTTGGGGATCTGGCTGAGAAAATGAGTTTTGAAAAGGTTAGAGTCAGGGGTGCTGTCATCAGTTAATAGGCTTTTATAGTACTGGATGGCTTCTGTCTCTATGTCCAGGACATTATCTAACCATAAACCATTGGTACTTTTAATTTTTGTTATCCGTAATCTGCCATTTCTTTCCTTAACTGAATTGTGAAAAAAATTAGTATTGTTGTCACCCTCCTTTAACCATTTAATCTTTGCTTTATTTTTCCAGAAACTTTTCTGTTCAACTAATGATCTAACCAACTTAGCTTTAGCTTCCTTAAGGTTTAATAGGTTAGTTTCATTAGGATTTTGATCATATATTTGTTCCTGGACCAACACTGCATTTTCAGCCAGTATGACATTATCATGGATATTACCAAAATGTTCTTTATTCCATATTTTTAAAACCTTTTTCAATCTTGAGAGTTTGAGGCAGAAACCTAGCATTCCAGAGTAATTCATAGGGATTTCCCAATCATTCTTGATTACACTCATGAAATCTGTCCTTTTAAACCAAGTGTTCAAGAATCTGAAAGGTCTAGGGTTAGAGGGAATATCACTACCTATAGTTAGGAGCATGGGGCTATGGTCAGAGGAAGATCTATTTAGGATTTGGACAGAAGAAGAAGGAAAAAAAGATGACCACGCAGCATTACAGAGCCCCCTATCTAATCTTTGAATGGTAGGATTTCTCAATCGATTATTACTCCAGGTAAATAGATTCCCAACTGTATTGATTTCCTCTAAAGCCATTCCATTTATGAAATTATTAAAATCCTTTATATTACCTAATTTAGGAGTAGAGGGACCTTTATATTCATGAAAAGATGTTATGGCATTAAAGTCACCAATGAAGATAGTTTCTGAGTGAGTAGAAGCCTGAATATCAGACCATAGGGATTTCCTTCCATCTCTGGTTCTAAGGCCATACACAAAAAAGGCATCCATATTCTTATTTAAAGTGAGACTATATAAAGAAACAGCAAGAAATTGCAAGTTATCATATTTGACAGTAAGGTTAACTGAAGAATTCCAAAATAACCAAATCTGTCCATTCGTAGCATACATGCAGTTATCAAAATGTAGCAAAATCCTATATGATTCACATTGCAGATTGTCATGTTTTGGTTCAATTAGGCAAGTGAGATCAAATTTATGCCTAATAATCAAGTTTTGTAGTCTGAGCATGGAGGTATCCATCCCTCTTAAATTCCAAACCAGAAATTTTATCTTGAGGGTTGTATTATTCATATTAAAACATTATTGGCACTTTTTGATCTAGTCATGATAGTATTCAATTGTGTTAGATATGTTTCATTCCTATGCCTAGACTCAATATCAAGGTGACTGCCCTTTTTTTGCTTAGCTAGTTTGGACTGTGAGTTTGAGGGACTTACCTGCCTAATCTGATTGAAATGAGAATCAGAAATGGTTGAAGGGGAAGCACTCAGAGCATCAGGTTCCCCATCCTCCAAATCTCCAGAGATAGTTGCCGGATTATCTTTGGAGTTCTCATCATTGGTTCCATCATTATCCTTGAGTGGGAGAAATCTGTTATGCTTATGTTTCTGCTGAGAGAAGAGGAAATTTTTAGCAGCAATGATAGAATTGAAAGGGGAGAAAGATTTACCTCTTTTGCTCGGGATGTCATCCTTAGCATAACTTCTCTTTGATATAGGAAGTGGGGGAGCAGACTGGGGATGTTTAGATGGCTCATCCGGAGACCTCATGTTTGGAACAATGCCTTCTTCATTCAGGTTTCTTCTAGTCCCAGTTACCATAGGGGACATGTCTGAACAAGTGTCAGTCTGACCCACAGTCTCAGCTTCAAGGGTATTGGATATAGGTGTGTTTATTTTGTCCAACTTATCACTCTGTGGCGAGGTTTCAGTAACTAATGTCTGAGGGGGAATAGCTCTGTTTATCTCAACAAAAATTTCAGGTACACTAGTCCCCTCACTGATTGAATTTGGAATCACTTTTTGTTTCGGGACATATTTAAAAGTCTTTATGATCTTTGTACCTTGTTTATCTGCAACTAAAAAACCTGAACTACCAGCCCTATTAGTCCCAGAATGTAAGTTAGCTATACCCTCCACGGGACTCTTTTCTGAAGCTTTCTGCTGCGCTAGCTGATCACCTCCGTGACTTGGTACAAACCTATTGGATTTGGATATCTTAAGTTCGGGGTGAAGGTGAACACAATGATTATCTCCGTGGCCTATAGTCTTACAGTGATGGCAGTACAGAGGGATATCCTCGAACTCTAGAGGAAGCTTAACCACATTATACTCAATCCCCTCTTCTTCAATTCCAACTCTAATATATGTAGGGAGCTTGTTTTTTAGATCAATTTCAACACACATCTTAACTACCGAAGGCCTAGTAAGGGCAGCAGTAGCTGCGTCCATCTTAATGAAAGTTCCTATCTGATTTCCCATCGATTGGAGCATAGTAATATTATAGAAATAGATAGGAACATATGGAATGTTAACCCATACCGGAACGATGGAAGACTCCGCCTCCGGAGAGAAGTCAGTTGTCCATTTAAGCACCTTCATTGGGGCCTGATTGAAGATCCAATGTCCCTTAAGCCATAATCTCTGATAGTCTTCTTTGTCTTGGAATCGGATGAGGATATGTCTATAATCGATTGAACCAATTTGGAAGTTTCCCTTGAAACCAACCGATTTGAAAGCATCATTCAGTGCTGGCATTGGCGGCTTTCCTCTAGCAAATTTTCCCACCAGAGCGTTTTGATAATGAGAGGCCAAACGTTCTGCATCCTGCTAGGAAACTAAACAGGCAATATCCCCTTTGTAGTGCGTTTTAGGAACAATTTCGGGGTTGGATGGAAGTGTTGCCTGTAGTTGAGTTTGGTGGGTTCCCAGAGCTTGAAGGAAGGATTTGGCCGCAGCGTTGCCACTACGGCCAGGCGGAGGAGCCGCCATGATCAGGGGCCAGAGGTCAGAATCCGACCGTTATCAGTGGAAAGAGTTTGAAGAATGAAAGAGAAAGGGAAGAAACGACAGAAGGTGTTACGTTTTGGGCAATTCGCACCAAAAATCCCACCTAGAAACAGTAAACTTGCTAGAGAACGAACGCGCTGAATATAACTTCCAACAACTTCTCTAAAAGTTTCTTCAAAATGGAGATTCAAAACTCGTATTCTCGATATTTTTTGCTTCAACTCCTACAAACTCCTTATTTTACAGAGTTTAACATTATTTCACAATAATAACAACTTTTAAATTTAAATAAAAGTATTAGTTTGAATTACTTCCCAAAAATACTAACTTAAAAAAAGTTAGGAAAATCACTAGTTTTATTTATTCATTTATAATTTTTTTTTAATGAAAACACCCGAGGGTGAGGGATATTTTATTATAGGTTCCCCAAGCCTTGATACCAATTGATCGAATATACAGATAGAGTAGGTTTGTGAGAGTAAGAGATGAAACAACAGGGTTGCCTCCAAGAGTCCTGAAAGTGTTTGCTAAATAGTGAATACAGCTATCCAAAGTGGGTGGATAGGTGTCGAAGTTGCGATCCAAAACAAGAGGATCTCCACCCCTCGTGTTAATCCTCTGTAATGGCCAGGCAACTTCAAACACAAAATGAGAGAAATACCCATGAGTATGCTAAGCATTGTAATACATTCGAGCTGAGAATATCAGTGAAGGGCAGGTACATCACTCCCTATCATCTGAGCAACAGCAATCTGAGCAGACAAGCCTCACCATTGTTGTGCCGGAAGTCCCTAGGTCTGCAAAAATCAACAATAGTATTTAGCAGAATCAATTCCTAAAACCGAGAAGTCTTAGAAACTCAAATATGAGGTACACATCCTCTATCCATAGCTATAAGACCCTGAATTTCTGATGTAACATTAGTCATATCCAGACTTTGGTTCAGATCGAAATGATGTTTAGCTATGGCATGAGCTACAGAGTTACACTCCCTATATGTGTGCATCAGTTCAGCATTACCAAGTAAAGATTTTGTTTTATAGACCAAATAAAAAACATGCCACTGTGCCTCATAAGGATTATGAATCATATCAATAGCAAGCTTACAATCTGATTCCACAATAATATTGTACTCCAGATGATCAAAAGATTAGCAAGCATGCAATATTGCTTCAATTTCAGCATGTAGGGGAGATGCAGATGTAGCACTTGCCGAACTAATTCTAATAGGTAAGCCAAAACTATTCCTAGCTATAAGACCCACAGAGGCTTTGTTAGGACACCAAGCTGCATCTACATTGATTTTTATGACTCCATGTTTAGGCCTTTCCCAAAAAACTGTCCTTAAGTTAGGTTTAGGGGGAGGCCTTAGCAAAGGAATGAGATGCTGAAAAGATGGTGGTACTGAGTCAGTAGATAATATCGTCGGAGGACAAACACTAAGTGTCAATTTAATCAAATCATCCACCTCAGTACAGATAAAATTCATGGAAAAAGGCTTGTGGTCATACAGATAGTTATTTCTAGCTTTCCACAGACTCCAGCACACCACAGATGGGAGAATCATGCAATATATTTGATAAAACTTAGGTGGGTCTTGACAGTTCCAAAACAGATAAAATCTTTGAGGTATGGAATGTAGAGTATTAAGATTAAAATGTATAGAAGGAGTCAGTTTCAACCAGACTGAATGGGCCAGGGGACAAGAGATAAAGTAATGTTGGATAGAATCAGATTGACAACATGCAGGGCACTTGGAAGCTAGGCTAAAACCGCATGTAATAAGAACATCATCAAAGGGGAGAAAAGCATGTAGTAGTTTCCAGATGAAGATCGAGATCTTTTTCAGTAACAGTGGATTCCATAAAAACTTAGAGACAGGAGAATTACCTCTTGATTGAACTAGAGATCTATAGGCCGACTTAAATGTAAATTTACCCGACGGTTCTGGCTTCCAGATGATTCTATCCTCCCTAGCATATGTAAGTGCTGCACCCTGGAGAAAATGAACCGTATCATGTTCAAGAAAAGGTGCAATTTGATTCAGAATAGAATTTCCGTTGGCTATGAAATCTGCCACAGAGATGTCATCCATTGTAGAGGCAATATTATCAGGAAATTTAGAAAGCAGAGGTCCCTGAGGACACCAGTTGGCATTCAGAAAATTACACTTTCCATTTCCATGTATAATTGAAGAATTGTTGACAGCAAAATCATTAGTGTAACAAATTCTCCTCCAAGTAACTGATTTCCTGTATGATGGTGGAAGAGACCATAGAAGTTTAGACCACAATGAAGTTCCCAATTGGCTCTTCCACCATAGTTTGGCCGAACAAGAATCAACAATGGCTTTTACCGATCTAAAACCCAATCCATCCATGTTAGTAGGTATTGCAATGTTTGCCCATTTTTTCCAAATCTTATTCTGTTTTCCTTCAGTCTTTCCCCAAAAAAATTGAGCCAATTTTTTCTCAAATGTTTTAATTATACCTTTTGGGGGATTGGTAACCATCCATGTATGCTGAGGAATTGAGTACAGAACTGATTTAATGAGGATCATTTTCCCCCCTGAGCTTAACCAGTTGTTTTTCCAATTTTGTAGCTTAGCATCTACATTGGCCAGCAGTGGAAAAAAATATCTATTCAAAGTTCTTCCTCTAAAAATAGGGCACCCTAGGTATTTAAAGGGAAAAGTCCCTTTTTTCATTTTTAAAATTGCCTTCACCTGAATCATTCTAGCCACTGTTGCCTTTCTACTTAGATAAAAGTCTGATTTATCAAAATTAAACTTTTGACCTGAGCAATGTTCAAAGATTTCAAGAAAGGCTTTGATCTTAATTAGGTTAGGTTTAGAAGCTTGCATAAATATTATGGTGTCATCCGCATACATCAAATGAGAAACTACAAGAATTGAACCAGGAATCTGGTATGAAGCTAAACATTTATTCAAGAAAATAAAGGTTAAACTCCTAGAGAATGCTTCTGAGAATAGATTAAAAAGAGAGGGGGATAGAGGGTCACCTTGTTTGATTCCTCTTGTTGCATTGAAAAATCCTACTGGATTTCCATTGATAATGACTGAAAAGTAGGCTTGAGACAAATTATTCATAATAGCTGTTAAAAAGTTCCCACTGAAACCAAACTTAGACAAAATCTGTTTGAGAAAACTCCAACTCTATCAAAAGCTTTCCTAAGATCAAGCTTGAGGATGCAGTTAGGGGTTCTATGTTTCTTATCCAAGAATCTAATCCTCTCTTGTAAATATAGAATGTTATCAGATATATCCCTATGTTTCATAAATGCTGTTTGGTTCAAGGATATCAAATTTTCCATATGAGGCTTCATTCTCTCCATAAGGACTTTGGAACAAATCTTATTCAGCACATTAGATAAACTAATAGGTCTAAAGTCATCAAATGAACTTGGGGTTGTTTTTTTTGGTATAAGAGTAATCCAGGTACTGGAAATCCCCCTCGGAATTTCAACACCAGAAATAAACTCATTAACCATTTCTATCAAGTCTTGTTTGATAATCTACCAACATTTGGTGTAAAACTTAGGAGAGTATCCATCTGGCCCAGGGCTACTGGTCTTATTTAAGCTCTTAATTACCTTTTCCAGTTCTACCTCAGATACTGGCATAGCTAGTTCATGATTATCATTATCAGTTATGATACCAGGAATCTGACTTAGAAAATGAGTGTCAAAAGTATCATCCAAGACTAAATCAGGTTCACTCAGCAAATCAGTAAAATATTCAACTGCTTCCTTTTGTATGTCTAACTGAGAATTAATCCATTGACCCGATCTATTTTTTATTTTGGTTATGTGGAGTTTACAGTTTCTTTCTTGCACAACCTTGTGAAAAAAAGAAGTGTTATTATCACCTAGCTTATGCCACTTCAATCTTGCTTTTTGTTTCCAGTATTTCTCTTTTTCCTTTAAGACTTTTAGCAGCAGAGCATTTTTTTCATTAAGTTTAACTCGCTCAGAGGTTGAAGGGTTCAAATCATAGTTAGCTTCCTGAGTTCTTAAGTCTTCCTCAGCCTTTGTCACATTTAATTCAATGTTTCCAAATTTATCCCTATTCCATGATTTTAAAACTTTTTTAAGTCTGATAAGCTTAAGGTAAAACTTTAACATACCAGTTCCTGACAAAGGTGATTCCCAACTGTCTCTTATCACACTCATAAAATCATCTCTTAGAAACCAGGCATCGATGAATCGAAATGGCTTAGGATTAGAAGAGGTCAAATTTGAAACCTGTAGGAGAAGAGGTGCATGATCCGATGTTTGTCTATTTAAAATCTGAATTGAAGAAGATGGAAACTTAGTGATCCAAGAGATTGAGCATAGGCCTCTATCTAGTCTTTTCGAAGTAGGATTCCTAAGCCTAGAATTACACCAAGTAAACATGTTTCCTACCGTATTAATTTCTTGGATTCCATTAGAGGTGATCCAGGAGTTAAAATCTCTTATACTACCTAAGGCAGGAAAACAGGGCCCTCTATATTCTTCTAAAGAAGTTATTGAGTTAAAATCACCTATGAAGATAGTGTCACCCTTTGGAATTGATTGAAGTTCAGACCAGAGAACCTTCCTACCATCTCTATCTCTTGAAGCATATATAAAAACTGCCTCCATATACAGATTCACAGAATGATGCAAAATAGTAACATGCATAAACTGATCATGAAAGGAAATCAGAGAGATAGCTAACAAATTAGACCACATAAGCCAACTCTTCCCATTAGGCAGTGGAAAATTATGAGTGAATGAAAGTTTTTTCATGTAATCTTCACATTGGGAATTATCATGCATAGGCTCAATAATACACAACAATTGAATTTTCTTGATCCTACACAAATTAGTTAGCCTAAGCATTGAAGTGTCCATTCCTCTTAGATTCCACACTAGAAAATTAACATTAAGGTGTGTCATCATTGTTCACTTGATTTAGAACTTTTTGTAGATGACCTAAGCATCATCTTATTTAACTGACTTAGGTAATTGTTTTTCTTAGACTTATTTTTACCTTGGATATTACCTGGAAGGGAAGAACAGGAGGTTTCTTGATGTGTAGATATGATCTCCTCTAGAGGCTCAGATGTCCCAGTTTGCATTTCCTTTTCCTTAGAGCTGTCAGCAACCTGCAAAACTGAAAATCTATTCCCCGTTTTCCCAGGTTGGGAGAAAGAGTTTTTGTGGTAAGGGCTGTACATGGATAATGAACCAGAGCCAACTTGCATATCATCTTTAGCATAAGCAGTAATTGTTGGCTTAGCAAGTGAAGTATCCTCAATCAACCTCAAAATAGGGTTATCAGAAATTGCCAGAGATTGAGTATTATTGCTGGAAGTACCCAATTTTTCCTGATTTACCATCACAGGGAAAGCTGTATTGTTCAAATTTTTAGGGGATTCCATCATAACAACATAATCATTCTCAGAGAGAGCTTGCTCTTCCAATAGTGGTGGTTTATCAAATTTCTTACCCGTTGCCTGCCATAGGTACTGAGGTAAAATATGATTCAAATTAGGATCCTGAGTTCTGACATTATTATTCTGTAAGTTAGCTTTACACTGAGCCAGAGAATGGCCTAATTTCGAACAATGGCCACAGTAAAGAGGAATGTCCTCATATTCAATCGGATATTTCTTATTATTGGTCACAGAACCCAGCCTTATGAAACTACTCAGGGGTTTTTGGAGTTCAATTTCGACACAGAATTTTATTGCAGATGGTCTTGTAAACATATCAGTTGCTTGATCATTTTTAATGAAACTGCCTATGCTATTCCCAATAGCTTCAATCGAAGCTGTATTATAGTAATATAAGGGGGGCTCCTTAATAGTACACCAGATAGGAACTATTGGTGATTCTTTACGAGTAGAGAATTCAGGGGTCCATTTTAGCATTTTAAGGGAGATCCCATTGAAGTTCCAAACACATTTCATCCAGCATCTCTGATAGTCATTTATATGTTCAAACCGAATCAAAACATGTTTGTAATCAAGGGAACCAAGTTGGTACTTACCTTCAAAGCCCACAGTTTTAAATGCCAGTTCCAATTGTTCCATTGTAAGCCTGCCCCTTGTGAACTTTCCAACCAGTGCATTCGCATAATGGGCAGAGAGGGTTGCAATCTGATCATCTGAATACAAGCACGAGGGCTCCCCTAAGTGCTGGGATTTGGGAATGAGCTCTGGGTTGTTTGGTAAGGTTTTCGATAGAGGGGGAGCTTTGGCCTGAAGTACTGTGGCGAAAGTTTTGGTGGGGAATTGAGTGGCCGGAGGGAGCGCCATCTCAGTTGGTATCACCGTTTGGTACGCCGCAGCTGTACCAAACCGATCACTAGCCGTTGCCGGCGGAAGAGCCGTTACCGGCGAAGGAGCCGTTACCGGCGGAGGAGCCGTTACCGGCGGAGGGGGGAGAAGAAAAGAGATCTGAAATCGCGTTGTCGTCAATAGCTTTAAACTGTTCACTAGAGAGATCGTGAGTAACCGACCGTGAGACAATATTAAATATTCATTTATAAAATATTCATTTATAACTATTCATTTATAAAATATTAGACAATATTCATTTATAAAATATTAAATATCTTATAACTAATTTTAATTTATTTTTTCATAAAAAATAATGACTATTAAATTTACAAAAGTCATCAATTAGGTAATTCAAAGTTTTTGCTACTATTTAGAAAAATAAGGCAATATTTTGGCCCAAAAATTAAAGAAGTCGAACTTCAAAATACAATCATTGTGATATTTCTCTATTTCTCATCGAGTGAATAAAAAAGATAATAACTAATTTCTTTATATCATATTCATATCGTGATTCAAGTTAACTATTATTTGAGGATCATAAGTTTAACACAAAGCCTTGTTTTAGGTAGGCTAACCGCTAGACGGGGTCATTTTATAATTAATATAACTAATAGGTTGATTTGATTTTTTTTTCATTTCTTGCAGTTAGGTTCCCATGCTTAGAAAATCTTTTAAAATGTATCTCAAAATATAAATTAATATAATTATAATCTAATATTAAATATTTTAAAAGCACCTTAAAATATGAATTAATTATAAGAACGAGATTTATCATGATTGGTCTAAAAGTGATCACTCAATGAAAAAAATAAAAAGAAAAAAGAATAATCAGAGTTCAAAGGTTCAATTTTATGTGTTGATTCAATAAGAATTAAATGTTGGAATGGTTTAGACCTAAATACATTGGGTAGAAATAGAAAATAAGCCTTAAAACTCAAATGTTAAATTAATGGTTACATTAGATATTTAATTCTCCAAATTAGTTTTCTCTCTACCAATATAGAGAACCAAACCTTCTCTTTCATCAAAATATCTATTTTGGAGAGTGAGACGGAGAACTTGTTAGACCTCAAATACCACCTAAAATATCTAAAAACAACCCAATTATAAATCATAGAGAATCTCTTAGAATTGCTCTAAGTCATACTGAAAATCACACCCATGCAGAGCTAAAAACTTATCTACTTGGAATCCAAATCTGCATGCAACCTAAATTTTTTTCCTCTAACTGTGGAACTTGATTCATTGCAGGTCATTTAGATCATCCAAAATAAAAGACTAATCCCCTAGAGAATGGCAACAGATGTATGGAAAATCCAAAGATTTTCGGAGACAAGCCAGATTAAATTCAGACACATATTCAGGGAACAAATCAAGCTGTCAAAACTGTGTAATTCACCATATTTTGTGTTACTGTCATAGATAGAATAAATAGAGTACAATTGGGTAATTACATTGAACCTAGACTATTCTATATATGTATAGTGTCAATCACGACCAATCAAAGATGAATCAGGATATTCTATCTACTCTATCACCCCCTGAATCTAAGCGTAGGGCTACATGATATGCAAAGCTTGGAACGAAACAAATAAAAAAAGATTATGAGACAAACCCTTAGTGAAAATATATGCAACCTGCAGAGAGGATGGAACATGACTAACGCGAAACTTGCCCGAGGAAACAAGTTCATGAAAAAAGTGATAGTCGATGTCGACATGCTTGGCACGTTTGTGTGTAATCGGGTTTTAAGCAAGAAAGATAGCATTGTTGTTGTCGCAAAGCATAAGTGGCAACTCGAGAGAGGAACCCAAAGCTCTTTGAGCAGACTGCACACCCAAGCAAGTTCAGCCACAGTGTTTGCCATAGCACGATACTCAGACTCACAATAAGATTGCGATACCATCAGTTTCTTCTTAGCCCTCCAAGAGATAAGATTTCCCCCGAGGAAAATGGTATAACAATAGGTAGACCGCCGAGTCTCTAGGCAATGTGCCCAGCCAGTATCGGAGTAGCCCAAAAGTAAAAAACCACTAGGAGATGGCCTAAATGAGAGACCATGGTGGGGTGTGCCATGCACATAGCAAAGAATACATGTGATAGCCCGACAATGATCTTCTCGAGGTGACTAGAGAAACTGACTAATGGAGTTGACTGCATAGGAAAGATCTGGGGGAGTGATGGTCAAATACAGTAAGGCACCAACCAACGAGTGGTAAAGCTTGGGGTTCGAGAACTCAGAGCTCGAGAAACTGTGAAACTGAGAGCTAAGAACAAAGGGTGTGGAGACGGGAGAAAAATATGCTATACCTACACGCTGAAGTATCTCTATCGCATCTTAGCATGTTCCAGAAAAAGCCCAGATGATGAATAAGAGACCTCCAATCCCAAAAAATAGTGAAGTGCACCAAGTTCCTTCATTGAGAACTCACGATTAGTGTTGGTGATGAACTGACGAATGAGAAGAGGACCATTTCCGGTAAAAATGATGTCATATACATATACTAACAGATATAGAGTCTTCGAACCCTGAGAGAACACAAACAGAGAGGTTTCGACAGAACTGCACCGAAACCCCAGACAAAGTAAATAGTAGCTGAATCACTAAAACCAAGCTCGAGGAGCTTGTTTGAGTCCATAGATAGCCTTGCAAAAATAACAGACATAATCAGGATGAACGGGATCAGTGTAGCTGACCAGTTACTCCATGTAGACGGGTGCATCAAGGAGACCATTAAGAAATGCTTTCTTAACGTCTAACTGATGAAGAGGCCAAGATAAAGTAGTAGCCAAGGACAAGATGATTCTGACTGTGGAGGTCTTGACGACATGACTAAAAGTGTGGGTGAAGTTGAAGCCTGGCAACTAGGAATATCCCTGCGCAACGAGGCAAGCTTTGTACCGATCAATAGTGCCATCCTGGCGATGCTTGAAGTGGTTGGAGCCAACAATGTTGACACCAGTAGGGCGTGGAACAAGATTCCAAGTGTGTTGCTGGCGAAGAGCACCAATTTCTTCATCCATAGTAGCTACTCAGTGAGGATATTTAAGAGCAGATCGATATCCCCGAGGTTCTATATGTGCTAGTAATGCCACAAGAAATCTTGTCATGACATAGTTTGTATATTACTTCATTGGGCAAATGCCTGTCTGAGAGCGAGTGGTCATACGATGACTCCTAGTCGGTGGAAGAGGTAGTGGATCGACATGTGGAGATGACGTAGGAGAGCCACCAGAAGGCAGCTGTGGAGAGGTAGGTGTCGAAGAACTGGCAGGTGGTAATGGGATCGACATATTAGAATGATTGTGAGTGAATGGTAAAGGAGCTGCAGAGGGCCCAGACAAATCATCTAAGTCGGGATCAATAAATGTAGAGACATCTGGAGATTCTGGAGCAGTAGAGGCAATATCCCTAGCAAAAGGGAAACAAGTCTCATCGAATCGAGCATGACGAGTGAGATAAACCTTCTTGGAGACTGGATCCAGACAACAAAAACCCTTATATCGAGCACTATAACCCATCAAAATGCATGGAGTACTGAGAGGGGCCAGTTTATGGGGAGCAAACGGCTGGATGAAAGGATATACCCGACATCCAAAGGGATGAAAGTTTGTGTAGTCTGGATGGTGGCCATAAAGTAAAGAATATGGCGAGGCGTTGCGAAGAATAGGGGTGGGAAGCCTGTTGATGGTGTAAGTGGTCGTGGCAAAGACAACATCCCAGTAAGAGATCGGCAAACAAGAAGAGAAAAGCATTGACAAACCCATTTCTGTAACGTGGCGGTGTTTACGTTTCCCTCTACCATTCTACTCTAGTGTACAAGTTCAATCGGCAATTCAAGAAGATCTTCTAAATCTACCTACTGTCAGGGAATATGGTCCAAGTAATAAATGACCAAGTTTCTTTTAGGTCCCGATTCCAATATGATCCCCACGCTTCGTTAGCCCACACTGCTCCCGAAAGAATACCTACGGTTAAAAACAGAAACCCTAGACTAATAACCCGATAACTCCAACAATCTAATTGTTGAATCAATTGATACCTGTAATAATTCTTAGTAGAAAAAAAGAAGTATTTGACAAAAAAAATTAGCTCTTTCATTCATGTATTTGATTTCACCAATGAAAAAATATTTAGTTACTAATAACAAAGGATTACTTTGACAAAAAGCCCTCGGGCTTATTTTCTCGTACATCATCCCCTTAAAAAGAGGAATAAAAATGAGATCCTGCAGGACTTTTTGTTTTGATAGGGAACTAGCAGAGTACTATCGTGCATTGAGCGATATTATTAATTAAAATATTAGGATTAAGTTTTATGTACATGTTGTGTCTTAAATTTAAATTGAAAACAAAAAATTTATTTAAAATTTTTAACTTTAGTCATCTAAGGAAAACAAAATGAGATGGTTAGAAATCGTTAAATATTGAATACAATTAAGTTTTACTATTTTTATAATATTTCATTTAAATTATTTAAAAAGTAATTATTTATGTGTTGAGATTCATTTTAAAAGTCTATCATAACTATATGTATCTCATTGCAATAAATAAAAGTAAAAATCAAATGACCTTATCAGTCTCACTAATTATAAAATGTTCTCATTTAACAGTTAGTCTATACAAAATAAGATGTTGTCATATATAAATAAATAAACAATAATTTGTATACATATTTATATCAAAAGTGCTCTATCAATGTATAAAAAAATTCAAACATTTTGTTATTTCAGATTATGTGTTTCTTTGAATTTTCTTTAGTTACAATGAGATATTTATGGTTTTAATTATATCTTAAGAAGTTATATATTTTAACAAGTTATGATTGATTTTATATAGTAAAGAATTAAAATCAGTGACATATTATAATATTAATATGTTATTTTTAGATAATTTGGGTTTATGTTAATCAAAATGACTTCAATAGCTCCGGTTGACAGCACCATCCAAACAATTTCTATTAAATAATGTTTGGGAAGAATTAAAATCAGTAACATATTATAAAATTAGTATGTTATTTTTAGACAACTTGAGTTTAATTTAGTCAAAATGACTAAAATATCCCCGATTGACAACACCATCCAAATAATTTTTATTATAAAGTGCTTAGGATTATTAGATAGTGAATGATTGTTTGGCAATTTCTATTCAACACCATCGGGGTGGAGGACTTGAAATGGAAACACAATCATCGACTTTCTTACCCACCTTTTGTTCTCCTAGTCATGTTCTACTAGTCATGAGGTCCAACACATCGCTTGGCCTAAACAAATGATTTACACTTGTTCCAATTTTTGAGAAGGTTAGAGGAGCCAATTAACATTTGCATCAAATGTGTCGATATAACCTTTTGATACTATTTCGATATTGTCTTAACATTTTTTGACATTGATCATGACTAAAAAGACTAGCCGTAGTCTTAAAACTAAAAAATATAAAGACAAAATACCCCTTATTCTTATTCTTCTCCGTAACCACAGCCACGGCTGCTCTAGCCGCTCTGCCACCACATCTACCGCCGTTCCACTAGACCGGCGGTGGCGGTACTCGCTGCACCACCATCTCACAACCGCCAGATCTCTGTCACTTCACCACCGCCACCGAATCTCTTCCGCTCTGCCTCCATTATCTGCTTCGCAATCACATCTTGAACCCGGTAAAAAAATAAAATCCTAGCCCTTTCATTTTGGGGTGCAGAATCAAAACCCATCCGATGAAACCCTAGAAAAAATACACACAGATTTATCCTCTTCACCTTTTCAAATCAAATCCAAATGAGTCTCTCATCTTACAAACCCAGAAGTAAACCCATAAGTATTTCAGTCTTTTGACAATATCAACATTAATATTGCCGGCGAATGACTTCGGGAGGCCGCTGCTGTTGAAGACTGTTGTGGAATAGGGGCAGTGGCAGGCGAGGCCCATCTGACGAAAGAGCCCGACGAAGACCTAGAACCCGGTAATTGCCGCCGCCAGTGGGCCCCGTCGACAACGATGCTCCATCTGCTGGACCTTGTCGGGAGGCATGGAAAACAAAGCCTCCACAGACCCATCCCGCTGGTTCCAAACCCAGCTCATCAGGCTTACTTTCGTCGCATTCTGCACATCAGATGCCGTGGAGACTTTAATATGTAAAGTCAGGGGCAATATTAATGCACATCAAATAAGAGCTTTTTTAAGCAGGGTGTGAGAGGAAGAATTTAAGGTTTTCAAGGGCAATATAGTTTTTTTTAATTTTTTTAAATTTTTTTAAAATAAAATAAGGATATAATAGTCCATTCAAAAATTTTGGTCATATTTAAGCTCCCAAAATTATATTGGCACCTTCAATCAAATAGGAGGATATAAATGCATTTTCAAATTTTATAGGGTCGTACCGCCCCTTTCAACTAAAACATAGGTCATATAGCCACTCACTCTTTTATTTTTCGTTCCAGAATTGAACTAAAACTAGAAACCCAGAAATTGAACCCAGAAAAAGTGAACAAAACTCAGAAACCGTCAAATCGAACTAAAACCAAAATCAAACAAAAACCAAAAACCAACATCGAACATTTACCATCGGCTCCAGCCTCCCGTCGATTTCCTAATTGTAGACCCAAATTGGATGGGCGGAGAGATGGAGACGAACAGGCGGCGGAGGAGACGCGGAGACCGAGCCGGAAACGTAGTCGTGGGTACGGGGACGGAGACGTGGCGGAGGAGGCGTACAGGCGGCGGCGGAATAGACGAACATGCGCTAGAGACTGTTAAATATGAGACAATAATTGAATCTCAACAAAACAATTGGGAGGAAGGGAATGGATTTATTAGCATAACTCCAAGCCTTTAAATAGCTTTGAAGCAAAACTGAAAACCCTGTAATAAAGTTATAGGTGCTGAAATAAAGTAACAGATAGCACTCAAGTTGAGGCTGACTTATTCCCTACAGACTAGGACTTTTGCAAACGGACTAGAAGACCAAGCAAAATATAAAATAAGGGAAAAACAATTCTTATCAAACCCTCCCCTAAACTAACGTCCAGAACTGAAGTTAGTTTAATCTTCAAGCATGCAAACACCCAAACGTTCCTTCAGCCTTAAGAAAATTTCCAGCTGCAAAGGCTTTGTCATAATATCAGCAATTTGCTCCTCAGTTCTACAATGCTCCAAATTAATGACTCCATTCTGAACAAGCTCTCTCAAGAAGTGAAAACGCACATCAATGTGCCTACTTCGTCCATGCATAACTGGATTCCTAGAAGGCTTAATAGTTGAACTATTGTCACAGTAAACAATTGTTGCTGCATTATGAACACAACCAAGATTTTCTGTAACTCTTCTCAACCAAACTGCTTGACTTGCACACCCAGCTGCAACAACAAATTCAACTTCAGTGGTTGATAAAGTGACAATGGGCTGCTTCTTTGAAAGCCATGAAACAGGTCCTGAGCCAAGGAAGAACACATAAACAGATGTGCTCTTTCTGTCATCCAAATCCCCAGCATAATCACTGTCTGTATAGGCCATTAAATCTGAGCTGCCTCTCCAGTACATAATACCATAGTCAAGTGTTCCCTTGAGGTACCTTAATATCCTCTTCGCAGCTTGTAAGTGCAGTTCCGTGGGCTTAGCTGAAAACCTGCTAACAAGACTCACACTATACTGTAAATCTGGCCGAGTTGCTGTAAGATACATCAGGCTGCCAACAATTTGTTTGAAAAAAGACTCATCAAATGCAACTCCATCTTTATCCTTGCTTATCTTGTTTCCTGGAACAACCGGACTTCCTACAGCATTACTCTCCATCATTCCGAACCTCCTTAATATGTCCCTAGCATACTTTCGTTGACAAATAAAAATTCCACTTGAATTCTGAACCACCTCTATGCCAAGAAAGAACTTCATCACCCCAAGATCAGTCATCTCAAAAGTTTGCATCATCGAAGTCTTAAAATCAAACATCATTCCTTCATCATCACTAGTATAGATGAGATCATCAACATAAAGACTAACAATGAGCAATTTACCTTCCTTGCCTCTCTTGATGAAGAGTGTTTCCTCATTTGGACACTTCTCAAAACCTGCAGCCATGAAATAAGACTCTATACGACTATACCAAGCTCGAGGTGCCTGTTTCAATCCGTATAGTGCCTTATGTAGTTTGTACACCTGCTCTTCACTCCCTTTAACTTCATAGCCCTCTGGTTGGTCAACATAAACATCCTCATACAGCTTCCATGCAAAAAGGCTGATTTAACATCCATCTGAAAAATCTTCCACTTCCTTTGAGCTGTTAATGCCACAATGGTCCTCACCGTTTCCATTCGAGCTACAGGTGCATAAACCTCTCCATAATCAACTCCATATTGTTGAGAGTAACCCTTTGCTACCAAACGAGCTTTATACTTTTCAATCTCACCTTTCTCATCATGCTTGGTCTTGTAAACCCATTTAACTCCAACTTTCTTTGCCCCTGAAAGCAAATCAACTAAACTCCATGTGTTGTTCCTTTCGATGGACTCCATTTCAGTATCCATAGCTGCCCTTCAATGCTCACTCTTAACTGCTTCTTTGAAGTACATAGGATCAGCACCCACCATTAAAGCCATGTGAGCTTCTTCATCTCCAGATAACTCTTCCCTGCTGATGTAATCATCCATCCATGAAGGACGATGTTTATTTCTGCTTTCTTTGGCCATGCTTACATTTTCAATGCCTCTGTTTTCACCGTTATCATTACCCCCATGTCCAGCTTCACCATTTTCCTCAGTCTCCTGCTCAGCTCCACCAGTTTCATCCTGCTCGGCTCCATCATTCTCATCCTGTTCGGCTCCATCAGTCTCATCAGTCTCATCCTGCTCAGCTCCACCAAGTTCTTCATTGTTCTCTTCATCGGCACAATTTAGCTCCATTAGAATTTCTCCTCTATACTTTTCATCCCAGTTCCACTGTTTTTCTTCTTCAAACACAACATCTCTACTGACAACAATTTTCTTAGAAATAGGATTAAACAAGCGATATCCCTTTGATTGATCACTTATTCCTAAGAAAATACATGGAAAGCTTCTATCATCAAGTTTAGCTCTTCGTACCTCAGGCACATGAACGTGTGTGATGCAGCCGAAAACCCAAAAATGATCAACCGAGGGGGTTAAACCACTCCATGCCTCTTCAGGAGTAACATCTTTAACTGCTGCATTTGGACATCTGTTCAACACATGATTGCTCCAATTTACCGCCTCAGCCCAGAAGGTTTTTGGAAGCTTTTTCTCAGAGAGCATAGATCGAACCATATTAAACACAGTTCTATTTTTGCGCTCGGCAACACCGTTCTGGTGTGGTGTGTATGCAGTAGTTAACTGTCTTTGTATACCATTCTTAATACAAAAACAATTGAACTTGGAAGAGGTAAACTCTCCACCTCTATCTGTTCGCAAGCATTTCAGTGACAACCCTGTCTCATTTTCTACTAATTTCACAAAACTTTTAAAATGACTAAAAGCTTCAGACTTCTCAACCAAAAAATAAATCCATGACTTTCGACTATAGTTATCAATGAAACACAGAGTGTACCTCTTGTTGCTGATCGACATAGGATTTATAGGGCCACAAATGTCAGCATGAACAAGGTCTAGAATCTGACCAGCTCTCCACGAACTCCTTTTTGGTATTGGATCCCGATGCTGCTTCCCCACAAGACAATCCGTGCATACATTTTCTGTTCCAGTGATTTTCAACAATCCTCGAACCATTTTCTTACTCTCCAACTCCTTCAGAGCCTTATAGTTCAAGTGACCATATCTGCGATGCCATAGCTGAGTTGCATAATCTCCACTTGCAATGAGACAATTGTTGTTCACACTTGAAGTTGAATATTGGCCTTGTGACTCACTGAGCACTATAAACATCCTGTTTGCACTCATATTAGCTGCAATGATAACACCTTTATCAGGATGATAAATCTTGCACACTTCTCCCTGCATCACAATTGTTAAGCCCTTCTCTTGAAATTGCCCAAGGCTCAGGAGATAAGACCTCAACTCCGGAACATAGTAAACCCCAGTTATAATGTGTCTCATGCCTTTATAAAACAATTTCACATTACCTCGCCCCGTAACGTCCATTCTGGAATTGTTCCCCAACTTCACCGATGTTTTAAACCCTTCATCCAACTCATGGAACAAACTTCTATCTCCACTCATGTGATTCAAGCAACCCGAATCCAGAAACCATGCATCAGCCTTGCTTTCATTCACTCCAACATAAGCCATCAAAAGAAACTCTTCATCTTCGACAACATAGTTTGCTTCACTCTTCCATCCTGGACACTAATATTGAAAGTGCCCAAGTTTGTGACACTTGAAACACTCGCTCGTGGATCTTGAGAAAACGTGTCTTCCTCTGCCCCTTCCTCGTCCTCTTGCAACACCACGTCCTCTACCACCTCGTTCCCCATTATACGAAACCTTGAATGCTTGCTCATCCTCTCCTTCAACATCTTTCCTGAATTTCTGCTCATACACAAGCAGAGAGCTTTGAAGAGCATCAACAGAGAGCTGATCTATGTCTTTTGACTCCTCAATGGAACATACAATGTAATTCCATTTTTCAGTGAGAGTCCTCAAGATTTTCTCCACAATCTTCACATCAGGCATGTTTTCTCCATAGTTTCGCATATCCGTTGCAATCACCATCACTCGACCAAAGTAGTCAGTGATTGATTCTTCATTCTTCATAGCCAACACTTCAAAACTCCTACGAAGACGATTTAGCTGTGCTCGTTGAACTCGAGCGTTGCCATGACATTTCACCTCCATTGCATCCCAGAGTTGCTTAGCCGTCTCCTTCTTCGTGATTGTTTTCAAAATTGACTTGTCAATTGAAGAAAACAAGTAATTTTTGGCCTTCAAATCTTTCAGCTTCAATTCCTCCAACGCTTTCTTCTCTGCATCTGGCAAACCCTCTTCATTCTCAGGCACCGTGAATCCTGTTTCCACCACGCCCCAATACTCCTTGGATCGGAGAAAATTCTCCATGACCATCCTCCAATGATCATAATCACCATCAAACCTCGGGATGCCCGGCTGAGCATAGCCATTGCTTGGTTCAGCACTCATCTTTCTCCTCACGTTAACCTGGACTTTTGCTCTGATACCAAATGTTAAATATGAGACAATAATTGAATCTCAACAAAACAATTGGGAGGAAGGGAATGAATTTATTAGCATAACTCCAAGCCTTTAAATAGCTTTGAAGCAAAACTGAAAACCCTGTAATAAAGCTTACAGGTGCTGAAATAAAGCAACAGATAGCACTCAAGTTGAGGCTGACTTATTCCCTACAGGCTAGGACTTTTGCAAACGGACTAGAAGACCAAGCAAAATATAAAATAAGGGAAAAACAATTCTTATCAGAGACGTGACATATGAGAGGTTATCAGAGCGTAAATTAGCGAGCGGATGAGAGGAAATCAGAGAGAGGAAATCAGAGAGAGGAAAGTAAATTGGGTTGAGAGGGGAGAGATGAGATTTGTGACTGAGTGAAGGCAGGTGAGGGTAGGAGAGTGGGTGAGGTTCGTGAGTAATATTTAATTGGTTTAAGGGCATTTATGTCTTTTGTGACAGAGAAATTTTTTTAAGAGGGAAAGTTTACAAATTTGGGTGGAGAAAAAAAAAGAAAAGAAAATGTAGTCAAACGTCAAACATATGGATTGATGACTCATATACTCAAATTAAGAGATTTTGGACGGTAGTATTCCAGTATTTGCTTTCGGTCCCTCACCGTTGTCCACCTGTCCCTCGTGCGCAGCATTTATAGAAGTCCTCGTACCTTCGTCAACAAAATACTTCATCAAACACACCAAAACCAACTCAACTCTCTATCTGCCTTCTCCTCATACGGCAATGGCGAAATTCCTAGTTTTCTTCATGTTCTTGTTCCTAATCCTCAGACTGACTACGGCTACAGACTTGTCAGATTCGGAAGGCGAAGTTTCCGATGTAGTTCCGGTCCCGGATGCTGCTCTCCGACATGAACTCGACCACCTCAAGGCCAAGATTTCCCTTTCAGGTATTCTTTCGCCCCTCTATCTCGCTCTCAATTTGCGTAGTTTGTATTTCTTTTTGAAGTATGCAAATTTTAATTCTATCGCCCTCCTAATTATTTGCCGATTTTGTGTTGAGAACTTGTATTTATAGCGTTAGACTGATTTGACTTTTCTACTTCATGTTGCTGGAGTATATTTTTGTGGACAATGCGTTGTTTTAATTTCTGGATAAAAATTACGGAAATAAATAGCTATTTTTCATTTTCATGAGATTCTTCCATGTTGGAATGGTTTGTTGACAGAATTTTTTTGTTACTTTAGGGTTCTTTACTTTGTTAAACAAACCCCTTTCTCTCATTAGTATCAATTATTTAAGAATTTACTTTGATTGATGTAGAATCAAGTTTGGATGAGAGAGCACAAGAACTTAAGAGCAAGGAGAAGGCTGTTGAAGAACTAAACAAGACAATTGAGGAGAAATCAAAATTCTTAGCATCACTTCAAAGAGAAGTCTTATCACTTAAGGTGGAGTAAGCAGTTTTGATTATGAGCTTTGAAGTTTTTCTTTTCAGTTTTGTCTTCATTGCCATGATTAAGTTTTCTATTTTCTTTCACAGGAAAAATTGTCTTCAGATGCTAAGAAGCAAGAGGGTGATGCTTATGGACGGGCAATAGAAATTCAAGAACAGGTTTGTTTCTTCTCGTTGATGTTACACTAGACTTAATTATTATTCGAGTCTTTCTCTAATGCTCTTTCATGGCAGATTAACAGGCTAAAGAAAGAGATAGAAGCTCAAAAAAAGGAAAAAGATGTGCTTGAAGCCAGGGCAAGCAAAGCAGAGCAGCGGATTCAAGATTTGAGCTTAAAACTTGAAAATGTATAACAACTATGAAGTATTCTATTTTTATGTGCAAAGTGAAGTTTTTTTTTGTAATTATTTAAATTTTGTTATGGATATCTTCCGGTACCTTTTTATAATATATTTTTTATGGCCACTGATTCAATTGTGATTAAACTTACCAGCTTCATCGCACAAATGATGAGCAGAAGTCAAGGATTCGCAAGACTCAACGAGCTCTTGAAGTGGCTGAGGTTTCCTTAGGATTTTTGGTTTACTGATGTAATGTTTAGTCTGGCTTTTGGTGAGTCAGGGTGGTAATTTTCAGTTCTGTGTTATGTATAGGAAGAATTGATGAAAGCTAAAAGGGAGGCTGCTTATATTTCTAAACAGCTGACTGAGGTAATTAGATTCTTTCAAATGTTTTTCTTCTTTCAGGAGTACCTTTTTGTGGATTCTTTGTCTTTCATTAGATTTGAATTACTCTCTCTCTCTCTCTCTCACACACACACACAAATATATATACACACACACATGAAGGCACAGAGTATACATGCGTATCAAAAGGTAGTGATAAAAAGTTGAGATATTTTAGAGGTGAAAATTTGTTTTGTCTATTACGGGTCACTGATATTGCCAATTAGCACAATGGAACTTCATTTCTTCCATTTTTCTATCATTGTTCCGACACTTCCATCGCATATTGAGTGTTGCACTTTGTTCTGATATTAAATTTTTTAATATTGTTCCATGGTCTTGTGTCAAGGATGCTACTGTTACAAGCAACTCTTGGTGACAAATTAAAATTTTAGATTTTTTCTAGTTAATCTCGCAAAAGTGGGCTAAATAACTTGACAAAAGAAATCCTTTATAGATATATGTGTGCGTGTGTGTCTATACATGTATGTATGTATGTATATGTCTTAGTAGACATTGAAAAATATATTAGTAAAGATGGCGATAATGACTAGACTGTGTAAGGCTGCTGTTGACATATCAACCCAAAATATAAATGTATAATGGCAATGTCGAGATAGAGCTTCTGTGTCAAAAGGATGCATGTAGAAAATCATGCTCTGTCTTGGTAGCGCTGTCTTACTTTCTACATGATTTGAAAAGTGTCATGTCTTGAAATCACCATGTGTTCTTTTGGGCTTTAGAAAACGTGTTGGAGTTTTCTGTACCTTGAAATTGAATGAAATATAAAACTGTCAGTTAACTAGTAAATCTGTTTAAAGTTTATTGTGGAGGTGTAACCATGCAAGCCCTTAAACTTATTGTGGGAGTGTGTTGTGGAGTTTTGCTTTTCTTTCTTTATTCTCGCAAACAGTGAAGCTCTGGTGTTGCTAGAAGTAATTTCAGGAGCTTCTTGTCAATTATAACAGTAGGTTTAGCTGGTGTAAGATCTATATTTTGTCACTATTCCCAGTGACAATATCTCATTTTTTGTTTTGATTTCTTTCAATGGTTGTATCACATACTGTCTCCAGTTTCCAAAACTAATTACCTTGTAATTTCTAGCACAATACTTACTGAGTCAATACTGTGTAGGTCAAAGATGCATGGCTTCCACCTTGGTTCTTGGTTCATTATGCTTATTGCAAGGTTAGTGAAGTTATATCCATAAGTAACCCAAAAAGGCACTTTTGGATCCTTCTTTTCAATATGTTGCTTTGGACATGCAGTCATATGTTGTGACTAAATGGGATAATCATGGAAGGCCTCACTTAGATTTGGCTGTCAAAAAGGTGTGATTTGCACATTTAATGATAATTGTTGTCAAGCTTTCACCAAATTTTGGAAGGGATTCCCAGAACCTTCTTCTGAAGTGGTTTTGTTCTTGTGATTGTTAGGCCTTGGAAACAAAATCTGAGCTTTCAAAGTTGGCAGAGCCTCATATTGATACACTGAAATCTGTATGTTACTGCACTTCTTTTACAAAATACTATTAAAGCTCTTTCTCCTGTTATATTGTTATTTGATTTTATGGTTTGTATGGTAGCATGCTGCTCATGATTCTTATGATTTAATCAATTTACACAAGTATGATTGAACAAATTGTTACTCAGAAGGAGTAGAGATTTAAGTGAAGAAAAGCAAGGCCTAGAAACAATAATTAGTTATCATGCTTACCTCCTGACACTGGAATCGGTTGCATTCCGTTGAGCTCATAATGACTTTCCCTATTCTCGTGATCCTGCAAAATTGAGCTGTGTTTATTAATGAACAAGAAAAATGAACTTGTAATGCAACAGCTAACTTCATAGATGCATGCTCTCAAGCTTATTCTGTGTGCTTGTTTTACTAGTATATCATTAGTGGTTATGTTTTTTCTCTTCTTTTTTTTTCTGTTCTAGTCCACTTCCTCTAAGTTACTAGCAGATAAAGTTACATGAAGCCTTTTGGTCCTGGCTTCTCAAACCATCTGTTTCTAGCAACCATTTTCTGAGTTGTAACTGATCCAAATTATGACATAAAATCATTTAAACACCATGCATTCTTATTCATGCACGTTTTTGAAATCATGCTTCCACACTGCCTTCTGGATCTGTTGTGGAGGTTAACGCGATGGATAAAATTGATTGTTCTCATAAGTTAGAATGTGAACTTCACTGGGAGGGTTGAGTCTTCAGGCCTGCGTTTCTTTTGATATTTCTCATCTTTTTGAGGATTGTGCTTTTTCCAAAAGATGCTATCTGGGAATAGATTCTGAAAGAATTAAACCTTTAAGGTTGCAAGACATACTATATGGAGGTACACAAATTACCTTTTAGACCTATATAAATTGTGTCTGCACTTGGCTGCATTTGTAATGGTGGATTTGTTTGCTTGTTTCTACTGGTTCCGAGTTCATGGTTCTTCGTCGAAGTCATCAAATTGTTTGTTGGCTCTCTGTAGGAATGGATCCCAATCATGAAAGAACACTGCTTGGTATTAGCCAATGATTTCAGTCGGCATTTGAAAACCTTTACTGCTAAGGTCATTAACATAAGTCATGCATCAAAAGTGGCAATCAAACCACATGTTTTAAGATTGCGAGGGGCTTTGGATCCACACTATCAGGTCTATCTTCAACAGTTTAATTTCATCAATCTTGAGAACCAGTGTTATGCATTTTTGGTGAGATAATGATGGCTTCGATGTTCAGGAAGCTAAGAAGTTTGCAAAGCCATATGTTGATCAAGTTTTATCTGGGATGAAGCCTCATTTTGAGAAAGCTCGTCTTTTTCTGAAGCCTTATACGAAGAAAGTGATTCACAGTTGCAGAAAGTTCATGAAACATGTGACTGTATATCGTCAACAGGTATCTTCTATCCTTTCGTTTTGCTCTCTTCATTTCTTGTTTCTTCCTCCAGATCTATGAAAGGTGTTTGTGTCATTGAGTTAATTTTAACTCTAGCCTGTTGAATAACAGCACTTAATGCTTGGAGTTATTGAAGTCATTTGTTTTAGACGGTTTGATAAATAGAATTCAACCCTCTTAATTGATTAGGCATTGCCTAATCATTTTTCAAAATATTATCTATCCTCTTCTGTCTCATCCATATTGTTTAAATAATAATAACTATATTTGAGTGGCTCATCGTTTTATTGCCGTTCTTTTGTTTCATACCATATGTTTATGAACTTGACTGTTTCTCTCTTCGCAAACTTGAACTAATTTAATTAGTTCGATTTTTATATCAAACTTTGGGATTGCAAGTTTTATCTTGTATGCTTTGCCTATTTCTTATGAGCAAAGATTCAGTGGTTAATATGGGGAAAAGCTAAAGTGCAAATTTGTTTATACTCATACCTATTTTAAGCACTCATATCTAATGATCTATCATAAAATTTTGGGCTGTGATATTGACAGCCCTCAATTTAACCCTCCTTTTTACCATTTTGCCCTTCATTTAAAAAATAAACTAAACAACATATCCATCATTAATCTAACACAATTGTACCATTAAATATTGTAATATAACTAATTACAATTAATATGAATAATTTCCTTTTCATATCAACAAAGATCAGACTTGTTCATTTCTAGTATATCGGCAGTTAGAGAAGTACAATTATCGAGCAATGTCATGTGATTAAGCACTCTGATTAGGCATTCAATATTGAAATTATAGTATCTAGATATTGAGTGCTTGATTAATTTAGCTTTCTGGGTTTTCAGATTTAAGCATTTTTTTATGAAATAAAAGCTTTGATTACATCATCAAACCACTACATGATTCAGGATGCTTGAGAAGGGGATAGTACCTAGCTATTACTTTTTCACCCCATGATATAACTAACAAAGAAAACCAACACTTATAAACACAAATGTGTCTAATTGCCCCTATCTATGCACAGCTGTTCTTGATGATCACAACCTGCTCATCCCGCTTAAATACCATTGTATTCATTTCCCTACATGATCCTCACGAAGCCTCTTGCCACCAACTTTCCCTCCTGATCCTTTCCTTCTGAGTGAATGATGAAGCAGGAACTTCTTGAAACCTGTCATAGTTCATGGTAATTTCAACCCCAAAGCAGCACCAACTTTTGTTGAGGAAAAGTGAGGAAGAGATGCTGAGGTCTGTCAGCATCTGCACCACTGACAATAAGCCTCATCAACAACTTCAGCTTGCTGCTGCCTCAATCTGTCCCATGTTCCAAAAAGAAATGGAAAAGAGGAGAAAAGGTTAGGAGGGCTTAATGTGAGATCTTTTTGAGTTCTCCAAATTTCACCTAGAAGTGAATCCTGCCATTGTTAATTTCATGTTGTCCCAGAACATGGAAATGCAGAAGAGTATCAACTCCCATATGTGTAGATAACTTTGGCCAGCATACTTAAATGGCTAATAGGAATTAAAAAATTGGGCCAGCATAACTTTTCTCCTGCTATTCAAAGTAATAGCTCCAAAACTTTTGCTTCTTGGTTTGGGATTTCTTTCATATTTGTCATGACTAAACTTTTGCTTCTCGTTTTCCTAGCAAAGTTGGGTGGGCCATAGGGGGTTGGATGTGTTGAGTAGAGTTGGTTTTTTTCCCACCTTTAGCAAACTTAAAACAATGATACATAATAGTAAATCATTTGAAGGATTATTGATTTTTCTTTTGACCCTTGGATTGTTGAAGGTTCAAACAACCCTACTTGACTTGCTAAAAAGTTACGAGCTCACGAAGCCTCTTGCAACCAAGGAGATCACTTTCTACATGGTAAGTGGATTGCTTGTCTCTTGTGATTGAGAGCATTCTTTTAAACACATTTCTATTGACAATATCCGTCCCATTTTATGTTTATTTTCACAGGCTTCTGCCTTGATGGTTATTCCTCTCATTTTCGTGCTCAACTTGATTTCTTCACTCTTCAGGTTAGTCCTATCATTATATGATTCTAATTAATTACAAAGAAAATGTTTTGTGTGAAGGGCAAACCTATCTGCACAAATCCTCTACTCATCTATGTTGTACTGCATTAATATGTATCTTTAGAGAGAGAGAGAGAGGTTTTTGTAAAACATTTTGTAAGTATTTCTATTATATTGGGCTGTAGTGGCTCTGCCTATGCAGAACCTGCAGTATTAAAATAATTTTGGCTGTATAATCATTGTTGTCAGACTATATGTCCAAATGTTTCCTGGCTAACTTTCTTGATTTTGCAGTAAGAAGCGCCAGAGACGTGCTCGTAGTTCCCACTCAACCCACACTCGTCGCAAGAACAAACGCTTACATCCTGAAAGACCACTCAAGCCACACTCATCACATGACCAGACACACACATCCTGAAAGATGAATTAAACTGAGCCGACTTTTCTGTATGTTGTTACAATTGAGGTACAGTTTAGCCTCCTCCAGATCGTGACTGAATGCATAAATATCCTCTCTCATCAGGACCAACTGCTCCCTGCATTTTTAGCCTGAAGAATTACTTGCTATCATATGCAGATCGAACAGATTCCATACTTGGGACTACTTGAGGAATGCATCTTCCATGAAACTTTGCCGTGGTGTAGATAATGGCGCACTTGGTGTTTAACTTCTTTTTCCACTATACCCATATGTTTAGAAGCACAAGGTCAGGATGACCGTCTCGCACTTTAATGAAGGTTTAGAGTTTCTTCTCAGCAGGCTTTGGTTTAAGTTGGTCTGTTTGCGGTACTATAGTCAATTGGCAGAGAAGGCAGTGTTTAATGTCGGAATTCTGAGAACTATTGACTACAGCTGATGTCGTAGGGTTTTGGAAAGGTTAGGATGCCTGCCAAGTGAATGACAATGGTCAGAAACGTAAATTTGATGTTTGGGGTTGGAGATTCAGGTCATGGTGAATTGTGTTTACCTTCTTTCTGCAGAAGTTAAGTTAAGGTTTAAAAATAAATTTGAAACAGTATGAAAATGATTTGTGAACTAAACATTGTTTCATCTTTATTTATCACATTCAAATTAGAAGATTTTAATATAAAATTTTGAGTTATTGGGTCATAGACTTATAACGACTACATATTGCATGATAATTTTTTAATATTGCAATTATAATATTTTACATTTCTATAATTCTAATTGAACTTCATCTTTCCATAAATCTACGGAATGATGGTCTTTCTTAAGAATTTTCCCATTTTTTTGGTCAAAAAATGGAGTAAAACATTAACAACTTGATTAGCCTAGAAGAACGTTAAAAAATGATACACCTCTTCTCAATCGGTAATTCCTACCTCTGTTGAACACACTGTGCAAAACACAGGTTTTACTGCTTCACCACAAGAATATTCATCTTCAAATTCGGTCGAGTTTCTAGGTTTTTTGCCCCTTCCCTTTCCTTTGAAATTTTGTATGTAATTTAACAAAGACAGTGTATAAGGTAAAAAATAAATGGTATGTCCATAAACTTATGGATAAGCCTCATGTCAGGAGACCACTATTGATAATATCATGCAAAATTAAATAACGAAAAATTGGTTTTATTTATTTATAAAAAAATGTTCAAGAAAATGATTTTATTTAGGGATATATACAAATATAACCATATATAATTCAGTAAGTGCACGTTTAACCTTGAGATAATTTTTAGTACAAAAATAACCCTAACTACTTTACATAAGTGTAAATATAACCCTAAACACTATATTCTGGCATTGACAGGCCATGTCCATCCATTGACCGACTCAAAATGACCAAAATGCCCTTTGGGCAAAAGATGAAAATTCATTTCCCTTTTTTTTCTTCTTCTTCATCATACCCCTCCCTCACCCCAACGACACAATCACCAACTCCGACCACCACCTCTGTAGATGATCTGTGTTTGTATTCATGATCTCATGGTACATTATATAGTGGTACAAAATACCTATATAGTGGTACATTATAATTAGAGTTACAAGTAATATTTTAATTCCTTAATTCTCCTCCTCAAGTTGGAGCATGTGGATAAGAAATGTCCAACTTGCCAAGCAGGGAATGAAACTTCTTACGTCCGAGAGTTTTAGTGAACAAATCTGCAAGTTGGTCTGACGTGCAGATATGCTGAGTAACAATAGTGCCAGATTGAACAAGATCCCGAAAAAAATGACAATCAACTTCAATGTGCTTTGTACATTCATGGAACACTGGATTTTCCGCAATATGACGAGCAAATTAGCTGTCACAAAACAGTTGCATAGGAGAAGTGTGCATAACCCCTAAGTTATTCAGTAAAGACTTAAGCCATAACAGCTCACAATAGGTAACGGCCATAGCACGTTACTCCGCTTCACTGGAAGACCGAGAAATCATAGGTTGCTTCTTGGTCTTCTAAGAAACTGGAGAATCACCAATCATCACAAAATACCGGAAAGAGAATGCCAGGTAATTGGGCATGCAGCCCAATCTGAATCACAGTAAGCAGTCAACTGTAACGCACTACTGGAAGAGAGAAATAAACCTTGACCAGGATGAATCTTCAGGTAGTGCACCACACGAACTGTATCTTTCCAGTGAGGAACACAAGGAGACTTCATAAATTGAGCAAGTGTATGAACCAAATTACTAAACTTAAGACGTGTGATAGTCAGGTATATCAAGTGCCTAACCAGACGCCTGTACAGCTCGGGATCATGGTAAGGCGGACCTTCAACATGCGCCAGATCATGTTGTTGCTCCATCAGAGTCAGTCGATTTAGAAGCAGATAAACCTGTATCAGATAAAATGTCCAAGGCATATTTCCTTTGCGAAAGAAACATCCCCTCCGGTCTTCTAGCAATCTCCATGCCTAAGAAATACTTAAGTAAACCAAGATCTTTCATATAGAAACAAGAACTAAAGTATTTCTTGAATTCAGAGATGAGCCCAAAAGAGCTACCAACAATGACCAAATCATTCACATAAACCAGAACATGCAAAGAAACCGATCCACGGGAAAAGACAAACAAAGAGTAATCTGCCTTACTATGAACAAAATTAAATGCTTGTAAAGACTGAGCCAATTTGGCAAACCAATTTCTAGGAGCCTGGCGAAGGCCATAAAGATATTTTTGAATGCGACATACCTCACCATGGGGTGAAGCATAGCCCGGTGGGGGTCGAATAAAAACCTCTTCATGCAAATCACCATGCAGGAAAGCATCATGGACATCCACCTGATGCAGTTCCCAACCACGAATGACCGCAATAGATAAGAATGGGCAAACAGAACTCATCTTTGCAACCGGAGCAAATGTTTAAGTATAATCAATCCCTTCAACCTAGTAATTCCCGAGAATCACTAGGCGTGCCTTATGACGTTCAATAGTACCATATGACTTAAACTTCGTATGGTATACCTATTTGCAACCAATCGCTTATTATCCAGGGGAAGATGGGCCAAAGTCTAAGTCTGATTGCGCTCAAGCGTAGTAAGCTCTTCAGTCATAGCATCTCGCCAATGAGTATGTTGTAATGCCTCAGAATAAGTGGTGAGATTTGCACTAGAAGTCATTGCGTCCAAAAATCTAGAATGCATACTAGAAAAATTATCACAATTTACATAATCAATAAGAGGATAGAGAACACCTGAGGATAGTGACGGTGCATGAGTGAACGTAGAAACAGAGGGGGTCTTCAGTAGTAAGAGCACAGGAATAATCCGCACAATCATAATCTTCCGAATAAGGAGGAGGTCAGCGGCACGAAAACTCTGCCTAATAGGTGGCACCTTGGAGGCGGAAGGCGGAACTCTCCGGAGCTGGAAATGCTGCGGAAGAGGGGCTGGGAAGGCAGTGCGTGAGGCGACGGCGTCCTTGGCAACACAACGTCTGGTTGGGCCAAGAGTGGAGTTCGACGGTCTTGGTCGGGATCCGGTGATGGAACCACGTCAGCTAGAGATGGGCCGATGAGCACCGGTAGGTCGGTACCAGCGGTGGCCGACATAGATGAGTCGGCGGTGACTGATGGCAGGGAACTAGCGACATCCGGCGATGGAGGACCGGCGAAGACCGGTGTCGGAGAACCAGCAGTACCGATGATAGGTGACTGGCAGCAATGGGTCGTGCGACTCCGACAACCGCAATAAGGAGGCCGACAGTGAGATGGTGGTGCCTCCAGGATCGTGTGACGAGGCCGATGTCAGAGTTGCAGAATACGGGAACTGGTCTTCAACAAAATTTTCATCCCAACTGGTAAAGATTATGCGGTATTCTAGGTAAAAATGTGATAGCTTTTATTTCAAGCAGGGTAACCAAGAAACAAATAACGTCGCCATCTTGGCGCAAACTTGTCATGATATCTGGAAAATGAGCAGCAAAACACAAGCATCTAAAAACCCTTAAGGATGAGTAATTTAGAGCTTTCCCATAGAGCAACTCAAGGGAGTACGACCATTGAGATGCTTCGTCAGTGTTTGGTTAATCAGATAAGTAGCAGTAAGAACACACTCTCCCCAAAAATCAACTGGAAGACTGGCTTGAAACTGTAAGACCCGCGCCACAGAGTAAATGGCGATGATTTCTCTCAACTCGACCCTTATGCTGTGGTGTATCAACCATAGATTTCTAAAAAAGGATCCCAGATGCAACAAAATGAGATCTCAAAGGCAAAAATTCAATACCGTTATCAACCCTGAACACGCAGTATAGTTCGGCCCCATTGGTTCTTCACTAAGGCACACAATTCCAAAATTCCAAAAATCTAGAAGCTACTTCTGACTTAGCCACTAATAAATAAACCCAAATAACTCGGGAATAATCATCAACTATAGTTAAAAAATAAAATGCACCACTAGAATATGGTGTTCTATAAGGACCCCAAACATCACAATGTAATAATTGAAATAGTACAGTAGCATTTATAGAACTCAATGGACAACTATGTCTGGTCTGTTTTGCTCTATAACATATAAAGCAAGGAACATAAGTTTTATTAGTGCTGAAATCATTAGAAGAAACAGAAGACAACACCGTAAAGGAAGGATGCCCAAGACACTGATGCCATAAATCAGAAGAAGACACAGAAGCAGTCGAAAAAAACTGCGGGATAGGAGGATAATCACGAGTATCCAGCAGATGAAGCCAAAACATCCCCCTTTCTGTTCACCCACGCCAATCACTTTGCTCGTACTGATTTTCTAAAATGAAATAATTTTCAGTAAACAAAACTAGACATTTTAAGGCAGATAACAATCTAGAGCATGATAACAAGTTGCACCGCAAAGTAGTTATATATAGCACATGAGTAAGAGTGACAACACCAAAGCAAATAGAACCATATTGGGTAGTAGATGACATAGAGCCATCAGGCAGAATAAATTCAGAGTGGCATTAGCAGTAGTAATATCAGTAAGAGAACCCTTATCACCGGTCATCTGATATGAGGCTCCTGAATCAAGTATCCAAGGCAAAGTAGACTTACCTCGGTTATAAAAATAACTGAAGTAAAAGATAAAAAAAATGAAGTAATAATTAGACCGATTATCATGCGACGTTGCATATATTGTGTTGGAACAATGATTGGTTTTGCCAGTGACGTCGCTTCTACTGAAACGTTTAGCGATTGACTTAGTGACGTCCCACATATTTGAAGAGAAAAGTCAAAATGAAGAACTTGACAGTGATAGAAAAGAATAAAAAATGGAAATGTTAACACACATATGATGTTAGAATCAAATGAAAACACACATATCAACACGTGAAATCAATCTTATGATGCTCAAATTAGACAGTTTTATATCTAAAAAAGTAGTAGTCGTCTAGATTCTCAAAATCAGTACTTAAACTTAAATAATATTTGTCCTAAATTCAAACATAATAGAGATTACAATAAACTCAATCAGCTCTAATAATGATGACCTTGAAGACGACAGGCCCCCCAGCTTTGATCACCTCGAAGAACAAGGTGTCCCTAATGTGTAGGTTGTTTCCCTTAAGGAACTCACCAAAACCCTTTGGGAAAAAGGCTTTGATCTTGCCACCCCGAGTAGTTCATACGGTACTGTCCCGTAGCACCTCAACACTACAGGGGTCTTCGCACTTTGCAGTAGTGGTACAATCTCCCACGGGGTGTACTAAATGAGAAAAAAAAATAATTTAGAAATATATTTATCATACATGTGGAAATATTTGACATTGCATATTGATTTAAAACCTTACCAAAGTTGGGTTCTTCCCGAAGTTCTGCTGCTTCAGTGTACAGTGGAAGCGTGAGATTTCGAGAGCTATTGTATGATCCTCAATGTCGAACACGATAGGCTCAGGATTGCTCCTTCGTGCGGAGAACTGCATGAAAACAAAATATTGTGGTTAAGTGTGGAGATGTGTTTTACTAATTATTCATTGAGAAATGTTCGAGTACCTAGAAAAATGGATGACTAGAAGATCCTTTGCCAATCATTAGTCCTGCTTAAGAATTGAAAATGTTAATGTGGAAGCAACATGAATTGTAACATGCGACATCGCCTACGCATTGCACGTACGAGTTGGTCCAAACCAGTGGCATGGGCAACATACACTAGCGAGGTCGCACGTACGTCGTGTGCTGATCGGTTAAACCGAGGGTACGACTGACATATGTGCGACATCACAGACTAAACAATATTCTACTAAAAATACCAGTGTGCGACATCGCTATATCATCGCATTAAACAAAATGTAACATACGTATGACCAAGGTCGCATATTACAAGGGAAGCTACGGGTGAAAACACTAAACACAAAAAAAACTAAGATTTAACAACATAAAACTATACAAAAACCCTATGGAAACATACCAAAACATAGTACCCAAGTCTACATCCAACGGAAGTTCACCTTCTCAAACATGTGAGTAAAAACCAGAACATAAAGAGACCATAAAACATTAAGATACGACAGATCCGACAGATCCGACAATGCAAAGTAGGAATTACTAACAGACATGTTTGAAGGTTAGAAAAACTCTACCTTTCTTCCAATAGAGAAGTGAATGGTGGTGAGAGACCCTTGGAATTCGCTGCAAACTGATGAATAGAAGCTTGAACTCGCAGGTGTATGGTTATATACATAACAGTTAAGAAATGATGTCATTTTGACCGTGCTGTGTTGTTCGCCTGATATATAGTGACGTCGCACGTAAGTCGGTTAGTCTGAAAATATGTCGACACAGTAACCGACGTCGCATATATTGACGGGCCTTACAAATTCAGCCCACCAGTAAGTTATGTCATATTAAACAATAAACATTCAATATTACTTAAATTACATAGAATTAATATGAGACCATTCAATAGCATTGAATTAACTTGAGAACATTCAATAACATTACTTGAATTAATATATTCTTATTTTGTAACATTGAACTTATGACTGAAAACTCAATAACATTGATTTAACAATAAAATGTGTCAAACTCATTCATTCTTCCAAATACAAATCAATTTGTTCAAAGCATATTGTCATGCGAATACTAAGAAATCATCAAATATGGAGAACACGGAAAATTACAGTCCCATCACCATTTAAGAGCTCAAAGTATAGGGTGTCCCCAATCACGGGTCGCATTGGATGACCCTGGCTCCCGAGTAGTGCATTTGGTACTCCCTCCCTTTGCACCTGAGCACAACTTCCACCTTGGACGGCGGTAGGAGCGGAACAATTTTGTTAGGGATATACCGAATTACAAACCAAAAACATTTTTTAGTAGTCATGAAAGTAACCTACATAAAAAGTCAATTGGAAATTCAATTTTTGTAAAATAGAGAGGACTTACCATAATTGGAACTGTCCTGTAGTTAGTCTGGGTCAGAGTATGAAAAAAAGAAAGATATCTACCCGAAAGTATGTGTCGCGTACTGTTGTCATCCATATCAGTACTGTTATGAATTCGTCCAAGAAATTGTTAACATTTCATTGATAATATTATTAATGTAATAGAAGAATATTTAAAAAGTAACCAAAATCAGTTACCTCAATCTGGTCACGACTGAAACCAGCGTTGTTAGACATGATTGCTGTAATTCACATTGTCACGGGCGTTAAATATTGAAGTAGAAAGAAACTGGATAATGAAAAACAAAATTTGAAAAGTTGACCAAGTCAAAGCGACGTCGATCGCCCTTCGGTAAAATATAATTTCTGAATAAGAAGCCAACGAGGTCACTAAGACACTCGACATCGCACGTGTATCAGTATAACAGAGGACATAGTTACATGTTAGCAACCTCACATGTAAGTAGATCGATTACAAAAATAAGAGCAGAAAATTGGGAACAAATCAAGGTTCTAAACAAAACAATTGAACCATTGCATAGCTAGAATACACCAAATACTAAAACCTAAAACCCATATCCTACCACCCCAATTCATAGAAACAACGAAACTTTAAACAATTAAAACATTCAATCACTAATCCATATTGATAACGAATTCTAGGGTAAATAGAATAACAAAAGTAATGTAACCACATGTGGAAACCATACCTTTGAGAATATTGCAGGTGCACGTAAAATAAATCGAAGGAAATGTGAAATTTTGAAGTGATGTATGATAGGCTGACTCCATTTAAATATGTTTTATTATTCCACTTAGGGTTTGTGCGACGTCACATGAGAGTCATCTATAGAGATTGCTGGAGCAAAGGACGTGCGACTTTGGCTAGTAGGAGTTTGGGCCTCACCATTTCAGCCCACTAAAATGGTGTTGTACCATATATGAGCAATCTCACGTTATAGTTACGGAACAGAGACTTATGAATGACATATGACCGACGTCAGTTACAGGGTATTGGGATTGACTATTTCAGCCCTGTCGCATATCAAATAGGTCCGCATTCGATGAAGACAAAAAAATTGACCATAATTATACAAGTCCGTCAATCGATTTTTAAAAATTACAAGTACATGGTCTAGAGTAAATTATAGAAGATGACTTATAAGTATACAAGGATCATTCGTAAGGAAGTTGTGGAACTCTCTGTGGGATTATGCAAGTTTCTTTATCAGTTACGATATTAAAGAGTTTGACTTGGGATTGCAAGTGTCCCGTCCGCGATCCGTCCCAGGGTAACCATCCATCAGTCGTGTTAGTATTCTATTATTACCCTTACAATAACCGTTACATATGATAACGATAATTTCCATCGCATAGGTTCACGTGAAATTATATATTCTAGGTTATTTATCAAATTAAAAGGTAATACAAGTCTATCCATTGAATTTTAAAAAGCACAAGTACATTGTGCAGAGTAAATTGTAGATGATGACTTATATGTATACAAGGATAATTCATAAGGAAGTTGTGGAACTGTCTGTGGGATTTGCGAGTTTCTTTATCAGTTACGGTGTTAAAGAGTTTGACTTGGGATTACAAGTGTCCTGTGTGCGATCCGTCCTGGGGTAACTGTCCGTTAATCGTGTTAGTATTCCATCATTACCTTTACAATAAGTGTTACATATGAGAACAATAATTTCCACCGCATATATTTGCGTGAAATTATATATTCTTGGTTATTCATCAAATTAAAAGGTAATTCAAGTCCGTCCATCAATTTTTAAAAATAACAAGTACATTGTCAGAGTAAATTATAAATGATGAATTATAAGTATACAAGGGTTATTCGTAAGGAAGTTGTGGAACTGTCTGTGGGATTATGAGAGTTTCTTTATCACTTACGGTGTTAAAAAGTTTGACCATGGATTGCAAGTGTCCCGTCCATGATCTGTCCTGGGGTAACCATCCATCAATCATGTTAGTATTCCATTATTACCCTTACAATAAGAGTTACATATGAGAACGATAATTTCCACAGCATAGATTTGCGTAAAATTATATATTCTTGGTTATTTATCAAATTAAAAGGTAATACAAGTCCGTCCATCTATTTTTAAAAAGCACAAGTACATTGTCCAGAGTAAATTGTAGATGATGACTTATAAGTATACAAGGATCATTCGTAAGGAAGTTGTGGAACTCTCTGTGGGATTATGCGAGTTTCTTTATCAGTTACGATGTTAAAGAAGTTGACTTGGGATTGCAAGTGTCCCATCCATGATCCGTCCTGGGGTAACTTTCCGTCAATCGTGTTAGTATTCCATTATTACCCTTACAATAAGCGTTACATATGAGAACAATAATTTTCACGACATAGATTCGTGTGAAATTATATATTACAGGTAATTTATCAAATTAAAAGGTAATACAAGTCCGTCAATCGATTTTTAAAAAGCACAAGTACATTGTTCAGAGTAAATTGTAGATGATAACTTATAACTATACAAGGATCATTCGTAAGGAAGTTGTGGAACTCTCTGTGGGTGATGCGTCTTCGACCACCAACCGGTTCGTGGACCTGGGTTCTTCTCAAACTAACCTGCAATTAAGCTGTCCCTGGGGTTCCAGGGGTCAGCACTCCGATGCTTAAGTTAGTCCAAGCACCCAAATATGATTAAAACTGAATAAATCATAAGTAAATGCGTACCTTGTATTTATACTCCATGTCCTAAATAACATTCTCCTTAATTATCACCCTTAATTACCCACGAATGCGGTAATTAAGTTAGAGTATTAAATATTCTCCTAACTGGGCTACCATACCTTCGGCACAATGGCCTTCTTGGGCTTAACCTCTATCAAGAGCCCCCGGAAAAGAAGGTTCTCAACCTTTGAAAGCTAGAATGCCACGAAGGTCTTCAAGGTATCGAATGCATGGGACAGTTAAAGGACTTTGAAGACTCAAAATAAACCTTTCACTTTGTTACTCCTGCCTTCGAGGGCGAGAACCTGGTTTTCTAATCAACCTCGTCATTTAGGCAATTGTGTGCTATACAACCGCGCGTGTCACTGCTCCCCAAACATCACATTGTCATAATACAAAAAAGAAATTACATTTTCCCATAACTTTTATATTTCCAAAGTAGTTATAATTACATGTCACTTCATCCCCCATAATTACCTCCCATCCGATCTTCCTTGTTCACTTTTCTCATTTGTAGGCGTTTTCTTACAAGCATTCTTTCTGTATTTCTCTCTCGAGCAATCCAATTCCCACCACCTTTCCCAGAAAAGCAGTAAGTTCTTTCATTCCTACTCTCATTCTAATCTTTTTGTTTCCTCCCCTTTTAATCATGGCCCCCTCTGATGATGGTTCCACTTCGGAGAAATTTTCCGATGAAGTTAGGGTAGGTGAGAGGGGTTAGTACGCTGGCGAGAACCGTTAGCGACCCAAAATGTACTTATTTCGAACAACTCTGGTACGATACAGATGGTGGAGAGGGCATATCTGATCAAATTGCTAACAATCCTGGGGAAGAGAGGGTTTTCCCCATAAGTGATATGCCTTCTCGAGATGCCGTTGAAACTAGGCACGAGCAAGCCCTACATAAGGAGATCCCCTATGAGTGGAAAGATTGGTTTTTATCCTCCTCTAAATCCAGAGCTTGAAGCCATAGAGGAGGAGGAAAATGCACCTTCTTCGAGGGAGAAGACAATTCTCGAGGGAGAGGAAGCACCCTCAAGAGCACCTTGGGTATCTTCTCTAACTGGACCCTTTCAAAAGAAGAAAAGGGGGACTTATCAAAGGTTAAGGCTAAATGACTCAGGGAGGGAGCCCCCAGTTCCAGTAGTGGGGGCTGCTATGTCTAAAATTTTGAACTCAATCCCTCCTGGTTAGCAAATAGCCCTGGATGCCGATTTTCAACCCTTTCGAGAGGGTGATACCCCTCATAACCTTCCCGAAGGAAGATTGTCCATCTCTCTCAGACACCTTCATTGCGGGCTCACATTTCCCTTTCCTACCATTTTTTCCAAACTCCTTAGACAATTCCAAGTGAGCCCTGCACAAGTCCATCCCAACATCCCAGTGATCATTATGATGTTCTTGACTAGGTGTGATGAGTTCAACATTAAACCTAGTTATAAGCTGCTTCGCTCGCTATACTTCGTGTCCTATAGTGGGAGGTCTATGGATATGATCGTCACATTTGTCAACCAAGAAGACCATCATAAGGTTTTTAGTGTATATGGCAATTCGAGTGACTGGAAAAGCTGGAAGAAAGGTATTTCGTTTGATAGTAGGAGATATCTAGTTCCTCCGTAGAATTGGGGAGTACGAGTTGAGTTTCCCAAACCTGGGGAATATGTCTACCCAGATGCCCTCGAGAGGGATATGCAAAAACTGTTGTCTAGCTCCCTCAACTACAGCCTCTTCAACAATCCCAACCCCCAGATTGGAGATTTTGCACTCCCGCCCAGAGCCTATAAAGAATATGTGTATAACATACACCGAAAGGATACAAGAAAGAGGAGAAGAGAACCTGAGGGCCCCAGAGATGGCCCTCCCCTCGAGACCATCGTTAGTGACTTTAGGCATTCGGGACCCTCCAAAGGTGCCTTAATATATATCTAATTCTCCTATTTGTTGTGTTATTAGGTTTATCGCTATTGACTGACTCTCTCTCTCTCTCTCTCTCTCTCTTTCCTTTTTCAGTGGGTCTCGCTAAGGGATTAATGAAGCAGCAACCCTCAAAGTAGGGTCAGGCTTGTTCTAAGGGGATCATTGATTCCTTAAATCAGGCTTCAATTCCCCCAAATCTGGTGTCTCCCCTCTCGATCCCAGCCTCCCCTCCTGCAGCAGGGCTCGAAAGGCCTATCTCAACCATTGCTGCTGAGCAGTCACCTCACACCAGGAACGTTTGCTAGAAGACAAGGGAGAACATCAACATTATCAATTCCTCCTCACCAACACCGCTTATGGGAACACGTGGCAGTGAGGATGTTCATCAACAATCTCCACCCCCTTCGAATGATGCGGGGTCCGTATCCAGGATCGAGCATCACTTTTCAAAGCTGACCTCTAACCCTAAGGTTCTTTTCCATTCTCTTTTCTCTCCCTTTTTATATACATTTAACCTTTTTAGCATAATCCTGAGATGAATTGTTTAATCAGGCCTCCCAAATTTTTATGAGGCCACCGAGATAATGGCGGTCTTCTTTTCCCTTTGCTCCGCTAGCGACGGTAACCTCCATAAGGAGCTTAGTAAACAGGATGCTGAGACTTTGCGGTTAAGGAAATCTCTCGAGGATTACCAGCAGGCTCTCGAGGAGAAAGATAGGGTGCTCGAGGAGAAATATAGAGTGCTTGAGGAAAATGATAGGACGCTTGAAGAAAAACAAAAGCTTCTGGAAGGGGAGAGGCAAGGTGTTGATATCGAGAGGCGTCAATGGTAGTTAGAGAAGGATACCCTTGCTAAGAGGGTTCAAGCTACTGAGGATCCGGCCATGCAGGTGCAACTGCTCGAGGCCTTCAAACACAAGCTATTGGCCAAGAAAATTGGCTGTAGTGAATTAGCCGTGGACTTTCTCAGGCCACAAGTGTCTGCCTCTCTATCTGAAGATTTGGCCAAACAGGTGGACAAAATAGTTAATCCAGAGCTCGAAGCCACTCTGGACCAAGTTGAAGCCACTGAGGGGATTCGAGCGATCCCCCTTCTAGAGGATACATATGCCTCTCCTGAGTAGGATTTCACCACTGGCTAAGTAGAAGAAATGATTGCTTCCACATCAAAGGAACATGATTCTAGGGTTGGTCCTTGATTGTAATTTTTTTAAAGTAAGGGCCCCCAATTGTAACCCCTTTTTAAAATTTGAAGTATCAATAAACATACATTTTTTCCACGACTTATTAATTTTACCTTTGTTTTCTTTTCATAGCATATTTCATTGAAAATGGTGTTAGAAGATGCTTGTGAAGAGCTCTCGAGTGCCCAAAAAGAGTTGAATGATACACACAAACAACTGCTGATTGCCCTTCGAGATCTATCTAAGTGTAATCAGAAAAGGATTCCTTGAAGGACAAGCTTCACCGACTCGAAGCTGAGATAAAGCTGTGGCAATCTAAAGACCATCCCACTTTTAAGGGGTTTGTTAAGGATTTCCTTAGAAAATAATTTAATGGTACTTATCTCTTAGAAGTGGTCAAGGGTCGCGATCCCGCTAATGAAGAACTAGAAGAACTAATGCATCAAATTTATTTGAAGTTTGATTCTTTGAAGTCCTGCCTTGCCACTGCGACTAGGCTCTAGTAATGGAAGGGCGCCTAATTGGTTGCTTGGGCGAAAATTGCAGACTGATAGCCCAGAGGGAATTACTTGCCAAACAACATCTATTAGCTCAACGCAGAATGGCTAGCCCTAAAGATGACTTGCTCGCTTGGAAGATAGCCAGCGAGGACCCCCCCTTTTCAAGTGAACCTCCTCTGTCCCCTCGAGAGAGCCCCCCAGGTGAAGATAGCTATTTGGTGGAATCTCTTTTATCCAGGAATGTAAAAATTGCTGGGGAGATTGAGGCCTGGAAGATACAAGCCCTGGAAGTGGAGTAGTGTTTTACTGATTTCGAAGAAAAATTGCCACACACGGAGTGAGCCTTTTTGCCTACATACTTTCCCACGACATTCCCTCCTCCTAATTAATTAGCGATGATCATCTTCCCATGTTTCTACTTAAAGCTGCTCAGTACTAGATGGAAGAAGTCAACGTTCTTGAGAATTTGCAGAAAAAAGCCTTTGACCTCATTCTCGATTAGCTGGAAGAGCTAAAGGTGAAGGGATTCACCCCCTCGAGCTTTCGCTCTGCCCCTCGGTCACAGACATCTGCCACCAAGGAAGCTGAACGACATCTTGTCCCTTCTACAAAAGTTACCCAAGGATTTTCCTCAAAACGTCACAAAAGCGGTGAGTCATCCTCGAAAGGCCTATTCGAATCTTCCACAAAGAAGCGGTGTAAGACCGTCGTCGTCACTCCCTCAGAATATCCAGTAGAGGAACAAATGAAGGATATCCGAAGGGCAGCTGGTATAAAACTTGAAGAACTTTAAGAAATAGAGGTGAACGTGAAGGAGCTAGGAAAACCTATCTCCACCGAAGAATTGTTTCAGGCGGGATTTCCTCCCACTAGATAAGTACATTTAGATGAATAAACTTAGATAGTTATTGGTATCAATATTATATTCCTAAAATATTTGTTGAAGTTTGAATAAAAAAACAATATTGTTTCCATCTCGTATACTTTACCCCTTGAATATGAGCGCCCTATGCAATTTCCTCAGGCGGAGCAAAGTATGAATATGTTTGGTAAGTAGAAATTAAGTAATTTAGAGACACAAGCATTTTACCCAGTTTCGGTGTTTACACCTACATCCTGCTAATCTCGCATTCTAATTTATCATTTCAAGATTACAAGATAGCCTTTGAGTGTCTATTTAGAGCAAACCACTCGAACATCAGTCGCGGCTGGATATATCATCTAGAGCACCGCTTTAAAGCAACCTGCTCGAGCATCAACTAGAGGCTGCTTTAGAGCATACCACTTGAACCTCAGCCGTAACTGGAAATATCATCTAGAGTGTCGCTTTAAAGCAAGCCGCTCGAACATCAACCAAAGTGCCACTTTAGAGTAAACCACTCAAACATCAGCCGTAGCTAGAAATGTCATCTAGAGTGCCACTTTTAAGCAAGCCGCTCGAACATCAACCAGAGTGCCGCTTTAGAGCAAACCAATCGAACATCATCCATAGCTAGAAATTTCATCTAGAGCGCTGCTTTAAAACAACCCGCTCAAACATCAACCAGAGTGCCACTTTAGAGAAAACCACTCAAACATCAACTAGAGTGCTACTTTAGAGCAAACCACTCAGACATCATAGCTGGTGGTATTTTCTCAAGTTGGTAATGTTCCACCTTCTTGGCACTCGGACCCCGTTCATCTGTTTGAGAACATAGCTTCCTCCTAGGTGCGATTCAATCACTTTATAAGGTCCTTCCCAATTTGCAGCTAACTTCCCCTCGGGTTCCTTTATGCATATCTCATTTTTCCTCATTACTAAGTCTCCTGGGTTAAACAACACCTTCTTTACCCTTCTGTCATGGTATCTTCTGACCCGTTCCTTGACTTTAGCCTCGTGTAGAGAAGCTAACTCTCTCTTTTCCTCTACCATATCTAAATCCAGACATCGGTTTTGTTGATTGATCATCTCATCTGTAGCAGCCATCATCATTGGGCTAGGAACTCCTCTTTCCACAAGAATTACTACTTCTGAGCCATATACAAGACTATAAGGAATTTCCTCCGTAGTGGAAGACTCGACTGTCCGATATGCCCACAACACATTGGGTAATTACCATATCCAGTTACTTTCCGCCCCCTTGAGGCGTGATCGTATTCCATTTACTATTGTTCTGTTGGTCACCTCCACTTTCCCGTTGGCTTGGGGGTGGTAAACATATCAACCTTTTCTTAATCTGATATTCCTTGCACCACTTCCTGAAGGGATCCTGAGTAAACTGTGTTCCATTGTCTGTAATGATCGTTCTTGGGATTCCAAAATGGTATACAGTGTTCTTTGAACAAAAGGAGATGACTGTTTTTCCTCTTATGTTTGTCAAGGGCTCAGCCTATACCCATTTTGTGAAATAATCAACAACTACTGTTTGGTGTCTGAATTTTCCCGGCGCTTCCAAAAAAGGGCCTACCAAATCGATCCCCCATTTTTCAAATGGCCACAAACTATAGATTCTTTTCATTTCTTCATGTGGAACATGTGTTATAGGTGCATGTCTCTGACATTGATGGCAAGCCTGAATATACCCGTTCGCATCCTTGAACATTGTCGGCTAGTAAAACCCCGCTCGAATGAGCCTCCTCGCCATGGACCTGGCTCCCTGGTGGTTGCCGCATACCCCTTCGAGAATCTCTCTTATGAGATAACTAGCTTCACGAGGGTTAACACATCGAAGTAATGGCTGCAAATGACCCCCTTCTATACAACCTTTCTTCATGCAAAACATACATTGGAGCCTTCAACCTTATCTTTCTAGCATCCACTTCATTTTTTGGCAGGACTCTCTCTCGAAGATACGCCACGAACGGTGTCATTTAGGAGGCTTCCACTTCAATCGCCATCACCACAGGTTCTTCAAAACTTTGCCTGCTTAGAGTTTCCATGAGGAGTTTCTGCTGGGATTGGGTTCCCAAATTTGAAGAAGCGAGCTTACTTAGAGTGTCTACTTTATCATTGTTTTCCTTCGGAACCTGTGTCAACGTATAAGATTTGAAAATTTTTAACAAGTTCTTTGCTACCTCGAGGTATCTCTGCAGTTCACGCTCTCTGGCCTCGTACTCTCCATTCACCTGCTGAACCACAATTTGAGAGTCACTGAAAACCTCCAGTTCCTCCACCTGCAGCTCCTTTGCGAGGCGCAATCCAGTGATCAGTGCCTTATACTTAGCTTTATTGTTAGTTGCTTTAAATGCAAAGGTCAATGTATAAGGATAATATCTGCCATTAGGGTTAGTTAGTAGGACCCCGGCTCCACTTCCTCCTGAATGTAACGAACCATTCACATACAACTTCCATATTCATCTTTGCCTTGTTTCCTCATCCTGAATTGGATCCAAAAACACCTCGAGGGGCTCTGTAGTTTCCACTATAAAGTCTGCCAGCGCCTACCCCTTAATCGCAACTCGAGGTTGATACTGGATATCATGCTCTCCCAATTCCACTGCCCACTTCATCATTCTTCCTGAAATCTCTGGCCTTGGCAGGATCTGTCGAATGGGGTAGTTCATGCGCACCACTATCTTATTTCCCTGGAAGTAGGGTCTCAACCATCGCGCTATATGTACGAGGGCTATAATTAACCTTTCGAGAACTGTATACCTTGTCTTTGGCCCCTGCAAGGCACGACCAACAAAGTAAATTGAATGTTAAACCTTTTCCTTTTCTTTTACCAGAGCCGCACTGATTGCTAGCAGTGATGTGGAAATATACAAGTACATTGTCTCATCCTTGTCTGGTTTTATCAAGCTAGGAAATGTCCCCAAATGTTATTTCAACTTCTCGAATGCCTCGTCACACTTGCCATTCCACTCAAAATTCTTTTCCCTTCGAAGCACATCAAACAAGGGTAAGTGCTTCTCCACCCCCTTCAGAACTTGCTTAATGCTGCTAAAGACCCTGTAAGCTTCTGCACATAGTTTATCGATGTGGGGTTTTTACTGTCCTCAAAGCTTCGACCTTTTCCAGGTTTACATCGATCCCCCTCTCTGAAACCATAAATTTGAGAAACTTCCCTGCCCCCACACCAATAACACACTTAGACGAGTTCAACAACAAATTAGCTTCTCGAAGCCTACCAAATGTTTCTTCCAAATCTTTTAAGAATTTCATAACTTTTTTTGTTTGACCACCATGTCATCCACATATATTTCCATATTCTTCCCTATCTGTCCCATGAACAGTCTATCCACCAGCCTCTGGTAAGTAGCTCCAGCATTCTTCAACCCAAAGGGCATCTTCTTATAGTAATACATGCCCACATTTGTAATAAACGATATGTTTTCCTTCTCTTTCTCCGCCATGAGGATTTGGTGATGCCCCTTATGCACATCAAAGAATGCCAAAATTTGATATCCTATGATTGGCTTCCACTAGCTTTTCGATTGGTGGCAACAGGTAACTACCTTTGGGGAAGCACTTATTTAAGTCAGTAAAGTTTATACACATCCTCCATGCTCCATCATTCTTTAGAACCATGACTGGGTTAGTAATCCAATCAAGATAGAATACCTCCTCGATTACGTCCGCCCTCAATAACTTCTCCACTTCTTCTTTAATTGCCTCAGCTCTTTGGGGGGGTAAACACTCTTCTCTTCTGCTTCACTGGCTTAATCAAAGGGTTAATGTTTAGTCTATGTAGTGCGAGACTCGAAGGAACCCCCGTCAGGTTAGATGTATCTCACGAGAACACATCTCCGTACTTTCCTAACAAGTCTTTCAGTCTTCCTTTCACATCTTCACGAATTAGTTTCCCGACAGCTACTGACCCTTTATCCCGAATAGGCATCTATATTGTATCCGCTAATCCTTCCTCTGCATATACTGCCGCTACATCCATTCGTTTCCTCGCTTCCTATACTGCCGTGAGATTACATTTTTGGGCCACAGTCTGATCCCCTCAAATGGATGCCACCCCCTTTTTAGTTGGGAACTTCATCATCAGGTGATAGGGTGACCAGACCGCCCTTGCCTGACACATCCATGGCCTTCCTAGAATCACATTATATCCATAACAGCAAAATTACACCTGATGGTCACTCCCTTGTTGCCATTCACTACTCAAACGGGTAATGTTATCTCTCCTATAGGGAATATCGAGTTTCTCGTGAATTCTAATAAAGGGGAAGTGGTTTTTCTCAAGTTTTCACGCCCTATGTCTAACTTGTCAAAACACTAAGCAAACATCACTTTTACCCTGCTTCCATCATCAACGAACACCTTTAGGATCTACATGGGGCATTTGGTCTGACACAACATCCACTTCTGAGAAAGTGACCATCTCATCCGGTCAAAACCTCTTATGACCGGGCTCTTCCATGGGAACCCTCCGAGCTTCAGCTCTTATAACAGTATTTGAAGATCTCCCTCCTACCATGCCATTGATGAAGTTAGTTACCCTTCGTACGGTTGGGTTTTCTCCATTTTGATTTCCCCTATGTTGCTCTTGGGGTCTATCCTGCCTTCCTTCCTGTCCCTTGTCTCAAATCACCTGTTCTCAAGGCCTTCTATCCCCTCTCCCCCTATTGTTTTAATTGTTCCTTCTATAAGGCTACCACTGGTTCATCAGAGGCCTCGAGAGGGCATCATGGTTCTTATGTTCCTGTCCGCGAAACCGTCCTTCCCGTTCACACCTTTTCAATCTTTATGCTTAACTGCATGCAATCGTTTGTGTCATGGACCTAATCCCTGTGATGATCACAGTACCGATTTGTTGCTCTCTGGGCTGCAACTGAGTTGTGCGAACTCTGTAAGGGTGGGGGTGTCTGGAACAACCCTCTATGTAAGCTTAAAATCTGTGCAGGGGTTCTTCCTCAAAGCATTGAAGGCAATGAATTATACCTCTCGAATGGTGTTCTTATGGGTTCGACCGGCCTTTTTCCTCTATGCTCTACATTTCTTCGTGCTTTCTCTACAAGGCTATCTCTTTTTTTTTTCTAGTTGCCTCCTCTACCCTCAAATACTGTTCTACGACCTCCTGAAGTTTTTGTAAAGTCTTAGGGGTATTGGTACTCAGCTTCTTGTATAATTCCTGGTCCTACATCCCCAGCAGGTACCCCCGGATTACCTCATTCTCCATCATTTCTATCACCCCCAAACTCTCGTCTACATACCGGTGATAGAAGGTTTTTGGGCTTTCTCCTGCCTTTTGCATCGTCTGGTAGAGTTCTAACAAAGTTTTGGTAAACTTCTTCTTCTGTGCATACTGGCTCAACAATGCTCCATTGAAGTCTTGATACGATCGAAGCGAGCCCTTGGCAACTTATTAAACCACTCATGTGCCTTTCCCCGCAAGAAGCTACTTACCAGCTTGCATGTCAATTTCTCATCAAAGTCCCTCGAACTCATCAAGCCCAGGAGCGTCTGTATGAACTCTTGAGGGTCAGTTTCACCACTCTACATGGGAATTCCTTGTGGGGGTTTCACTTCTATTTTCCATCGAACCCTAATGATTACCGAGCTGAAAGAAGACCCCGCAGCCTGGCCCAAGGGGCCGATCAAACTATCAAATTCCTTTCTTAACGATTCACTTGCATCCGAGGGGGGTTTGTGATACCCCCTAGGAAGGTTTAAACCACCTATCATGACCACCCAACTATGGAATATAAAGAGGTTGGGTTCTTCCGTATCCTGGGTTCATCCAATCCTGTCCGAGATTCGAGTATGCTGGGGGTGGTGGGGTGGTTGGATATAAGGATTGTATAGCCCCTAACTAATTCCCATACTCCCATATCCTTGTGTTCTAGAAGAGGTCATTATTCTATATGTTATTCCTGGATCGGCCAGGTTGAGGATAGGAGCAAATGGGGCTAGCGGAGGTAGTGCATATACGGGACCTTAGGAGTAACTAGAAATAGAAGGCTGTGGCCTAGCCTGTAGCGATTCTCCAACATATCCCTGATAAGGGTAGGCTATTGGGGGTTGATAAGCCCACCTTGTAGTTATTCCCAAAGGCGCGGGTGGTAATACCCTCATCGTGACCTTATTATCCCTCGGGAGAGGGGTAATTCGGTAACCGGCCGCAGCCAGAACCTGAGCTGCTCGTTCCACATCTTGATTCGGGGTCACCCTCCCCACGTTCTTATTTTCTTGCCCATGTTGACCATAAGCTTCCATATACAAATCTCCCAAAACTTCCGTAAACCTTTCATCCCTCAAATCAGCCACCCTTTCGAGTAAGAAATCGGTGTTTCCTTGTCTTTGCTCTCCCATCGCTTCCAGCATCCTCAAGAGACACATCATTCTGGACTGGCGCCAGGGGATTTGCACCAACCACCACTGAGATTTTCCCCTGCTAGTAGCCTACGCTTGTATTAGGCTCCGCCACAAATCCGTTACCATCGTTTGAATGTTAGCCATTTTGCTGTCCTCGATGCTGGCATCATTTTCTCCACCTGGATTCTCCAATGTGAAACTTGGTGGAGATATATATCCTGTACCTATTAACCTCAACCTTTCACTCCTTCGAACTACCATGGACATAAACTCTCAAAACCTTTGATCCGGCTTAGTCGTCCCCACAGACGGCGCCACTTGATGCGTCTTCGACCACCAACCAGTTTGTGGGCCTGTGTTCTTCTCAAACTATCCTACAATTAAACTGTCCATGGGGTTCTAGGGGTCAGCACTCTGATGCTTAAGTTAGTCCAAGCGTCTAAATATGATTAAGACAGAATGAATCATAAGTAAATGCGTACCTTGTATTTATACTCCATGTCCTAAATAATGTTCTCCTGAATTATCGCCCTTAATTACCCACGAATGCGATAATTAAGTTAAAGTATTAAATATTCTCCTAACTGGGCTGCCATACCTTTGGCCCAATGGCCTTCTTGGGCTTAACCTCTATTGGTGGGATTATGCGAGTTTCTTTAGCAGTTAAGGTTTTAAAGAGTTTGACTTGGGATCGTAAGTGTCCCGTCCGCGATCCGTTCTGGGGTAACCATCCATCAATCGTGTTAATATTTTGTTATTACCCTTACAATAAGTGTTACATATGAGAACGATAATTTCCACCAAATGTTTTTTATTCAAATTTTGTTAACAATAAACTTTAGCTTCAATCACGAACAGGTCGATTGACGTGCTGCAATCTTGAAATGGTGTTATTTAACCATAGGAATCAAATTATCTGCGAGGTCGCAGACATGTCGAATCTTATGACACAGAAATGAATGGTAACTGACGTCAATAACAAAAACAATTTAGGCAGGGATTCAAATTTTTAGCCAAAATTTTGAACCCAAAGTTTCCTCCCACCCTATTTCAATCCAATAAATTTCAGCACTAACACCCATTTCCCATTTCCAACGTCAATCTTAGAACCCAAACTCCCACATCCATTTCATGCACAACCTTACAACATTTAAAAATCTAGTCAACATGATTTTCTAAAACATCATGAAGTGCCCAAGGATGGAGAATCACCGATTCCTAATTAATTGAGGTATTTTTTTCATCTATTCATGTTCAATTACCTATTATTTGATGCTCCTACTACATGTTTATTTAATCAAAAATAGATCAATGATTCTTACATTACATGAGGTATGATGCTTGAGTTACATGTTATATATTTTTTGTTATTCTTTCCAAGATAGTGCTATACCTATTTTAATTATGAAGAAAGATCGTGAGATTTCTATGAACATAGTATGAATGTGCGATGTCGATGACATGTCATCATCACGTGTGAAATGTTACCGAACCTTTACCGACGCCGCATAACACCTCATATTGTTGTCATGTGAATGAATGTCTGACATCGCTATATGTTCGGTAATAGCGAGGTCTTCATTTATAATCCACGATGTAGCATGTCTCCAATTCTTTTTTTCTTTTACCGTCTCAGATTTAATGTCGTCTACGTTTTACTACATTATGTGTATTTCATTTGAGGACTACCCAATTCTAACGTAAATTTTGTTTTTTATGTAATGATATTAATAGACCCAAGGAGAGTCATCGATGGGCCTTCAACATGTGGATAGACTAGCATGTCATTTTACTAGTCGCCCTGACAGTTTTAATGGCGTGCACCGTAGAAAATGGCGTTCCAATTCAAACAATTATTTCATCTCAAATTTACTATATGTATTTCCAATTGTGATGACATTTATTTGTATTATATGTTATAATTTAGAAGGTTTGAACATGTCATTCCTTCCCAAATTAATTGAAAACAATTGAATGTGGTATGATGTTTAATCATTTAATCATTGGATAATAAATATTAAAATATTGACGATAAACGAAGTGTGACCGGCAAGGTCTGTGACGCTGCCTACCCTAAACCCAGGCGACATGTGACCAACATTGCAGGTACCAGTGGTTTTATATGCAACCTGACAATTCAAAATGACATTTATGTATAGGTTCCATGCCAACTGGCACAGGACGTGAGTGGTCAACATCATGCGATCTTGCATGTTGTGTGGATTGTCGTTGGTTTAGACGACATCGCCACATTTCATTCCCCTTCGATTATATCCGAGCATTCGATGACCTTGTTGCTCGCAGAACCCAACGTCGCCTTGAAAGAAGTTGTACGTACGTTCTTTAGTCATTGGCCTTGTATCTATAACCAACGTCTCTAAAATTTTCAACCAACGTCGATTGAAAACTTTGGTAACAGGCACCCTTTTACCTCGGTTCCAAACCACGGTAAAAAACTCACTATTTACTCCGCCAGTATTTACCTCAGATTTTTGTCCTAAAAATCCCTCTAGAACTGAGGTAAAAAGTGCTGTCTCTTGTAGAGTTTAGTATAGGATTTTATCTATTTATTTATTCTTTTGAAAATAATTATTCATAGTGGCTGAGAAAAATGTCCAACATTGATTACAATAAGTGGAATTGATATCCAATTCAGCTACCCTGTAGCAATAACTAATCTATTGCAAATATATCTAAATTACATGGCAACCAGACTGATCGTCTATACTGTCTCAAATTAAAGATCCAATAACAACTTTAATATTTCCATCAGGATATTCACTCGCTTCCCGCGAAAACCATGACCACTTGGTAGACAGGAGCGTATCACACATCAATCTCTTCACCAAATAAGGATCTTAAAGAACTGCAACACCACTTGACCCCAAAGGAGATCTATGTTGTTCAAACTGTAAATATCTTGAAAAACATAGATATGAAGCATCCAAATTAGTGGAAAACCTAACCAAAAACACACAAAATTACAAAAACACGATATATACAACCAAATCGAGAACAAAACTTTGATGCGAACAACTAAACAAAGTGATCATCACTAACAAAATAATCTAATCTATTAGGTTGAAGAACAATACTAATGTATGGAGACAGATCCATACTTATTCAATAAAATCAAACTCAACGAATATCAATTGAAAAATTGATATTTCCCTATCTCCCCATGATAGGAAGATGGGGAAAAGAAAATTGAAGAGAAAGTAGGGATTTGTTTTTTAGAGAGGGGAGAAGGAGATACAGAATGAATAGGATTTTATTTATTTTAGTTATTTATCTTTGTGATAATGCAAAAAATTATAAACATTAAGGAAGACACATCACTTGATAGAACAATAGAAGAATAAATTTTGGAATCGTATATTTCCACTGAAAGAGGTAGGTTACATTTTTATAAGTTTGTATGCAAAATTCATTTGGTTTGTTTTTATTGAATTATCAATCTAGAATTGTTATTTATAAATTATTTACATAATATAATTGGAAGCTTTGGATGAGAGTAATGGGATGAATGGTATTATAACAACTCCCACTATTGATATCAAATGTAGAACGCTGACCAAAGTTATTGGAGACACTGAAGAAAAACCTTTTGTGGGAAATATCTTTCAATCGATTAAAATGCTGGAGATTATTATGAAAAGTATAGAGAGAGTAAATGGTTTAGTATTCCATAGATTTTCTAAAAGAACTCAGAGTGGTTGTGATAGAATCACATCAGTTCTTTTTGTTTGTTCTCACCACAATATGTATGATAAAAAAATGGATGAGAATGTGCCAGTAGATAAGCGACGTCTAAACACTTCAACAATGAGAAGGGGGTGCATCGCGAAAATGGGGATTCTTCTCCGTGTTACGAAGAATTAGTGGTTAGTTCGACAGTTTATGGATCACAATCATGCTCATGTACCAACTCCAAATAAAATGATTTAGAAAACGAGTCGGACTAAAATCCCTCAAGGAGCTGATGCATCTTGAAACTTATTAAGCTGCTCTGATGAATCTTTTGGTCATGATCTGCAACAAGCCCCGGGAGGTCTCAGGGGAAAACTCTGATGCCTGAGGCAGCAAAGTATATCAATACAGTGTAGAATAAGTGAATACTAATAATGAATATGTAAATTGTATTTATACTATAAAACTTAGTAGTATTTGTCTTCAACAATAACTCTTAATTACCACTAAATGCGGCTATCAAGTCAGACCGTTTCTAGTACCTTTATTGGTCCAAAATGAGCCCAATACACTATTTGGGCTTTCACATGGTTGAACCATCATCAAACCCCCCCCCCCCCAGAAAACTTAAGACCTCTTCGAGCCTATAAAGCTTCGATATAGTGATTTGAAGACCCTCGAGATGATGACCCAAAGAATCGAGTTCTTGGCTTCGTGATGGAGTAAAAGTTCTTTGTCCATTATCTCGAGCCTTGAGGTGTGATGTGTCCATTTTATATGCATAATTTAGTACTATTTAGGGTCACTTTTGTGCAATTTTATTAACGAGAGCTTGTGTTTTACCTTGAAATTCTCTTAGGAGGGGTAAGAGCAACTTTATGCTCTTTTACCTCTTATAAGTGGATTTTGTGTGACAAGGGAAGAACACGGAAGCAATGAAGACCAGAGGCCATTGAAGACTACACTTTTGAAGACTCGCTTCAAAGACATGAAGACCGGAGGCCATTGAAGACCATTTTTGGAGCCGTTGAAGACTTGGAGATTGAGAGGGATGACTATGAAGATGACTGCATGCCACAAGAAGAAGAAAAAGACACAATGCAAAATTCTGGCACCTGTCACGAGTCGCGATGGTCTCGTCGCGATGACCGTCGCGAGTCGCGACCAACGGGTGGCCAGAATTTTGCCTTATCTTTTTTGTACTATAAATACCATTCTTTTTCCTCTAATTCAGACTCTCTTCCAGCTGCGATTTTAGTACTGTTTCAAACACCTTTTCTTCCATTTTTCATCCTTGATTTCTCTTGTTTTTATGATTAGTTGTTTAGCATTGATTAGCATGAACTCTTGTAGCTAATCTATCTCTTGGGAGCAATTGACTAAGGCTTCCAAACCCTGCCCTAATAACTATTTGTAGCTTATTTATTGCTCTTACTATTGTGCATTTATGGAGCATTGAATGTGTTTGTTGATATCATTAATGTTGTTGAAAGCTTGAGTATATGAAATACTTGTATGAATTGCTTGCTAGGGTTTGGGGGAAGTGGGTTGATTTCCCCCCTTTTCTTGTTAGGAATATATGAGTATGATTTAGAGCTTTTGATTATGTTGATGGATTGATGATTGCTAGGTGGATATGATAATGTTGAACTCTTTGTGATGTTTGTCGTTTGTAGCAAACGAGAGAAGTCTATGAATGTCGATCGTTGTTGACCAATCTTGTGTAAATGTATAAATCGGTTAAATGCTTAGACGCGGTGTAGTGTTTATAAGTGTTTTCGAGCTTGTTGATTCTTTGTGCTAAATGCCATCAATAGGATACCTTGAGTCGTGTTTCGACTACGGGAGTCATTGGTGAGGTTTGACAAGAGATGTCGAATTCACTCTTGCAAACTACTATATAAGAAGGATAGAAGTTTAGCCTTCACAACAGGTAGTGAAAGTAGTAAATAAGTTGCATGTTCAATGATGGATAAGAGGTTTGGAAGTGGAAGTCAATTGCGCCCAAGGTTCCGTAAATTGTTATTTTCATCTTACTATTAGTTGTATTGCATGATTAGCACTGTTCTATTGCTTTGCTAGTTGTTGTATTTTAATTTGTTAACTTAGGAACAACTCTCAACTGAAACCCCCCCTTGTTTACATGCTTATATATATATATATATCTATGTATGTATGTGCTTAGTATGTTTTCTTTAGTATGTTTTCTCTTTATATGTTTAAAACCCTTAAAAAGATCCCTCTTCTCGTGGACGACCCCGACTTGCCATTATCTACTTAATTGCAGATAGGAAGCATTTAGGGCTTAAAAGTATTAACTTTGAGAGGTACGGCGACGACCTCCCAAATTTTGGCGCTGCTGCCGGGGAAGAGGCGTTTATTTTTAAGTGTTTAGGCATATTATGTGTGAATATATGCTATTTGTAAATATTTGTTAGTTTGGTTTTATTTGGATTTCTTAGTTGATTTTCCATTTTTGCTTAGCTTGGAGACGTATTGTTCGAGTTCTTGGTGTATGGTTCACACGCGATCCTCTTCCCAAGAACCCTTACACTACGACCCCGAGTTGGAGTTGAATTTGAGATGGGCTAGGAGGCTTTCTTTGGAAAGTGTGAATAACACCCTTCCTAGTGACCATTTTGCGGATACATCTTCATCAATGGAACATCAAATCGAGCACGAAGATGAGCATCCGAGAGGGGAACCTCGCCATCCTCCTTTTCCCCAAAGAGAGATCCCCTTGGGGAAACCCTTGTTGAGAGACGTCATGGCTCCCAACCCTGATCAACAATCGATGTGTATCGAGTACCCCGTGGTTGGACCAAATGGGCATTTTGAGCTAAAGACCGGGTTTATCAACATGCTACCCGCCTTCCTTGGTAGGCAAGGGGAGAATGCTAACAAGCACCTCACCGAGTTTCACTTCTTGTGTGGTGGTACGGTCCCCCATGGAGTGGATGAAGATTTTTATAAATTGAAGGCATTCCCTTTCACACTGAGGGATGGTGCAAAATATTGGCTCCACTACCTACCGCCCAAGAGCATCAAGAGTTGGCTTGATACGAAAACAAAGTTTCTATCCAAGTACTTCCCAGCCTCGAGGTCCACCGCCTTGAAGAAGGACATAAGCAACATTCTTTAGTGGCATGAAGAGTCTCTCTTCGACTATTGGGAGAGGTTCAAGAAGCTCCTTGCAAGTTGCCCCTACCATGGTTATTCGGAGGGAGATTTGGTGTATTACTTCTATAATGGCCTTCTTGATGAGGACCAAAGGTTGGTTAGAAGCTCTTGTGGTGGCACTTGGGAACAAAACATCCGCCGAGGCCATGCAATTGTACGAGGAGCTAGCGAAAGAATCCCGAAACTTTAGCTCAGGGGCCGATTTGAGAAGGAGAAACCCAATGCCCACGAGTGATTTTTCCAATAGTGGGAAGCTAGAGAATCAAGTTTCGGCCCTCACATCCATGGTGAAAACTTTGATGACAAAGCCCAGAGGAAATGCACCACAAGTTAAATAATGTGAAATTTGCTACATGGCGCACCCTACGGACACTTGCCCCACCTTGCAAGAGGACTATATTGAAGAAGTGAGTGCCATAGGGTATCACGGGAATTAAGGATATCAAGGCAACCAAGGCTACCAAGGGTATCCAGGGTACCAAAACCGGTCATACAATTCGGGGAATCGTGATAACTCAAACCTCCGGTATGGGAACCCTCAAGGAAGCTACAACTCTCAACCATACCGGCCCCCTCAACAACAATATAGGCCACCTCAACAACAATTCCAAAGGCTCCAAGACAAACCCTGAGACCAAGGGGAGGGCTCGGGGCTATCCAAGGATGAGGTGTTGCAAGCCATTCACCAGTTGGGCATGAGCGCGGAAAAAAGTGAAAAATTTCAAGATGAGGCTGAAGCAAGCATCAAGAACTTGGAAACCCAAGTGAGCCAAATAGCCCAAATGGTGAACCGGATGGAAGCTCGGGAAAAGGGTAATCTACCCTCCCAACCGGAAATCAATCCTAGGCAGAATGCAAGTGCTATCGCTTTGAGAAGTGGTAGAGAGGTCGGTACTCCACCGGGTTACGAATTTGTTGAAGAGGAGCCCAAGAGGATTGAGGTGTTTGAAAAAGAAGTTGAGAAGGAAGAAGCTCGTGAGAAGAATACCAAAGAGTTAGCCAAAAAGGGCAAGGGAGAAGAAATCGAGTTGGAGACATTGCCACCAAGACCAAAGTTAACCTCCATCCTGGAACCTTCATCTCCTCCACACAAAAGAGCAAAGATGGTGGAGATCCCTCCATATGTGCCAGAACCCCTGTTTCCGGAAGCCTTGAAAGACCAAAGGAGGGAGGAGGACAACAAGGACATCTACGAAGTCTTTCGTAGATGTGAGGTAAACATTTCACTCTTGAATGCCATTGAAAAAATTCCTAGATATGCTAAATTTCTTAAGGAATTGTGTGTTGTGAATAGAAAACAAAGGGCCAAGAATAAGTTGAAAAATGGAAAAAGTGAGCATGTTTCCGCCTTGTGTCAAAAAGAGCTACCTCCTAAATGTAGTGATCCCAGCATGTTCACGATCCCGTGCATAATAGGAAATACACATTTTGAAAAAGCTATGCTTGATTTAGGTGCATCCATAAATGTGATTCCTTACTCTTTGTATGAAAACCTCAACTTGGGTACATTGCACAAAACCGGGGTGGTAATCCAATTGGCCGATCATTCTAGTGCATACCCTAAGGGTATTGTCGAGGATGTGTTGGTTAAGGTGGATTCCTTAGTTTTCCCCACGGATTTTATGTCCTTGACATGGAGCATGATAAACATGCCGCCCCGATTCTGTTGGGGAGGCCATGTTTGAAAACATCTAGGACAATGATTGACGTGCATAAGGGTACCCTCACCATGGAGTTTGATGGAATAAAAGTAGAGTTTAACATAAATGACTCTATGAAGTATCCTAGTGAAGAACATGCCTGCCATGCCCTAGATGTTGTTGAAGAAGTTGTGCAAGATGTTTTTGAACTAAGTGGTGAAGATTCTTTGTTAGTTGCTTTGCAATGTGATGTTAATGATGCCCACAATGTACACTCTATGAGCACTAACTTGAAGGAGAGCTTTGAGGATTTGAACCTACTTGAAGAAATGAGACCGAGTGTCTCAAAACTTCCTCCTCTACTCCTAGAGGAGCCTGAGGAACCGGAGTTCCTCCCTTCACTTGTGAAAGCCCCGGTGCTTGTCCTTAAACCTTTGCCAAATGACCTCAAGTATGCATTTCTTGGGGAAGGGGAGACGCTTCCGGTTATCATTTCGAGCAAGCGCAACAAGGAGCAAGAAAAAAAGTTGATGGTGGTGTTGCGGGAGAACAAGGAAGCAATTGGATGGACTATTGCCGACATCAAAGGCATAAGTCCATCCACTTGTATGCACAGAATCTTGTTGGAAGAAGATGTGAGACCCGTCCGACAACCCCAACACCGTTTGAACCCGCCTATGATGGATGTGGTGAAGGCAGAAATCCTCAAGTTGCTTCAAGCGGGCATGATATATCCAATCTCGGATAGCAAATGGGTGAGCCCAACTCAGGTGGTACCCAAGAAGAGTGGAATGACGGTATTCGAAAATGAGAAGGGTGAAATGGTGCCCACCCGAGTTCAAAACGGGTGGTGAGTTTTCATTGACTACCGGAGATTGAATGCGGAAACCCGAAAGGATCACTTCCCGTTGCCATTCATTGATCAAATGCTTGAGAAGTTAGCAAGAAACCCCTTTTATTGCTTTTTGGATGGGTACTTGGGGTATTTTCAAGTGGCTATCGCCCCGGAAGACCAAGAGAAGATCACCTTCACGTGCCCCTTTGGTACGTTCGCTTACCGACGCATGCCTTTCGGGTTATGTAACGCCCCCGCAACTTTCCAAAGGTGTATGGTAAGCATTTTCTCAGAATTTGTTGAAAATTTTGTCGTGTTTATGGATGATTTCACCATTCATGGTAATTCCTTTGACAATTGTTTAGCAAATTTAGTGCAAGTTCTTAAACGTTGCATTGAAACTAATCTGGTGCTAAATTATGAGAAATGTCACTTTATGGTAGAGAGAGCTATTGTCTTAGGCCATGTTGTCTCCTCGAAGGGTATTGAGGTTGACAAGGCAAAGATAGACACGATTCAAACTTTGCCTTATCCTACTAATGTACGCGAAGTGCGCTCTTTTCTTGGCCATGCAGGATTCTATCGCCGGTTCATCAAGGACTTCTCAAAGATAGCATCTCATCTATGCAAGTTGTTGCAAAAGGAGGTGGAATTTGTGATGGATGAGGGGTGTAAAGGGGCCTTCGATACATTGAAGGGAATGTTAGTCTTGGCCCCTATCATACAACCCCCGGATTGGTCATTGCCTTTTGAGATAATGTGCGATGCGAGTGACTACGCCGTTGGAGCTGTTCTTGGTCAAAGGGTGGGGAGAGCGCCTCACGCCATCTACTACGCATCCATGTCCCTAAATGAAGCCCAAAGGAACTACTCCACCACTGAAAAGGAGTTGCTAGCAGTGGTATTCTCTTTAGAAAAATTTCAATCTTACTTGCTTGGTACAAAAGTTATTGTGTACACTGACCATGCAGCGCTTCGTCATTTACTGACGAAGAAAGAGGCCAAGCCAAGATTGATTAGGTGGATCCTACTTTTGAGCGAATTTGAGTTAGAGGTGCGGGACAAGAAGGGTGCGGAAAACCTTGTGGCCGATCATTTGAGCCGGTTGACTCCGGGGGAAGACATTGAGGTAAGCCCCGCAATGAAGGAGCAACTACGGGAGGAATTCCCTGATGAATAATTGTTCACCATTAGGGATCCCTAACCGTGGTATGCCGACATTGTAAATTTTCTTGTTGCCGGTAAGTTCCCTCCTCATTTTTCTAAGGCCTAAAAAGATAAATTAAAGAGTGATGCTAAGTATTATGTGTGGGATGATCCCTTTTTGTGGAGACATTGTGCGGATCAAGTGGATAGGAGATGTATCCCTGATAGTGAAGTATACTCAATTCTTGAATTTTGTCATTCTCATGCATGTGGCGGTCATTTTGGAGCAAAGAGAACTGCTAGGAAAGTTTTAGAGAGTGGGTTTTATTGGCCTACGTTGAATAAGCATGCATACACCTTTTGCAAATCTTGTGATGAATGCCAAAGAGTAGGAAATATCCCCACTAGGAATGAAATGCCCCAAAGACCTATTTTGTATTGTGAAATCTTTGATGTTTGGGGTATTGACTTTATGGGGCCTTTCCCTAGTTCTTATGGCTTTACGTACATTCTTCTTGCTGTTGATTATGTGTCGAAGTGGGTTGAAGCAAAACCCACTAGGACTGACGATTCTAAAGTGGTTGCAGAATTTTTGAAAGATAACATCTTTTCTAGGTTTGGGGTACCCCGAGCCTTGATTAGTGACCGTGACACCCATTTTTGCAATCGGACCATCGCGGCACTCTTAAAGAAGTATGGCGTCACTCACAAGACATCCACCGCCTATCACCCACAAACCAACGGGCAAGCCGAAGTTTCCAATCGGGAAATCAAGTTCATCCTTCAAAAAACGGTTAACCCTAACCAGAAGGATTGGAGTTCTCGATTGAATGATGCCTTGTGGGCGTATAGGATGGCTTACAAGACACCAATCGGTATGTCCCTATACCGGTTAGTGTTTGGTAAGCCCTGTCATCTACCGGTGGAAATTCAGCACAAGGCTTACTGGGCGGTCAAAGAGTTTAATCTTGATGTAGATGAAGCCAGCTTGCATAGGAAGTTACAATTGGATGAACTGGATGAGATCCGGAGGGAGTCCTATGAGAACGCCGAGATCTACAAAGAAAAGACAAAGGCGTGGCACGACAAAATGATCATCAGGAAGGATTTTGACGTTGGTCAAAAGGTCCTCCTATTTCAATCTCGCCTCCGCATATTCCCAGGTTAGTTAAGGTTCCGATGGATTGGTCCTTTTGAGGTGGTTAAGGTATTCCCGCATGGTGTGGTGGAGATTCTAGATCGAGCTAAGTCCAATCTTCAAGGTTAATGGACAACGTTTGGAACCTTACCACGAGACTTTTGTACCAGAAAAAGGAGAGGACGTTGATCTCCTCGATCCGGTTTGTGAGTAAGCTCCAAGGAGGGAAGTGAGTCATACCGATGACATTAAATAAACTTGGTTTTGATCACCCGGATCGTCACTCGTGACTTTCTGTTGATGTTGTTTAGTTTTGAGCTTTTATCCTTAAGCCTCATTGTTTTGCTTTATGATTTTCACGGGTTGTTTTCTCCATGATTTTGTAGCAATTTTGAAGCCAAGGCATTGGATTTTAGAAGGGGGAAATACTTGAATTTGAGAAGGAAGAGCTTGGACAAGAGAAAGAAGCAGAAAAATTTTCTAAGTGCCAGGTTGGTGGCCCGTCGCGAGTCGCGACCAAACCATCGCGAGTCGCGACGGGCTCAGAAAATTTTTGTCAAATTTTGGTGTTTCAGCTCCCACTTTCCTCGAGTCGCGACGACATCGCGAGGCCTCGTCGCGAGTCGCGATGAACACGTCGCGATGGGCTCAGAAAAGTTTTGTCAAATTTTGGGGTTTCAGCTCCCACTTTCCGCGAGTCGCGATGACATCAAGAGGCCTCATCGCGGGTTGCGATGGACACGTCGCGAGTCGCGACGGGCTTAGAAAAATTTGGGTAAAAAATCAACCCTCGGATCTAACTTTCTGCGAGTCGCGATGACATCGCGATGCCTTGTTGCGAGTCGCGACGAGCTCAGAAGTTTTGAAAAAAAAAATCAGCCTCAGATCCCACTTTCCGCGAGTCGCGATGACCTCACGACGCTTCATCACGAGTCAGGACGGACACGTTGCGAGTCGCGATTGTCATGCAAAATCAGATTTAAGAGGTGGGCTGAACAATTTTTCTCCCCATTATCTCTGCTCTTCGTCTCTTTCTTCCTTTTCCAATCAGCCGTCCATCTTCCACCCCCCTCTACCCACACCGCCGCGCCGCCGCCTCCTCGCCGCTGCGCTGTACCGCCACCACCTATCAAACCTCCACACCATCCACACCTCAAATCACCATCACCATTGTGAAGAACCCAAACTCTAGATTTTAGGGGTTTTGAAGCTTGAGGCAATTCAAACCCGAATTGATCGCGGGCTCCCATTTTTATTCTTCCTAAGCGTATTATTGGTACACTTCTTCACTCTATTGGGCCCGAATTGTGATTACGAATGTATATACTACTTATTGGATATTGTGTATATTGTGTGTTATGGTGTTTGGAATCATTGATTGTGGTGAATATGTTGTGCTTGCAGTTTTATTTGATGAGGATTGTGGGTATATTTTATGATTGCAGTTTGTACGGTATATTTTCTTAGTGCAGTTTTGACGGTATTATGCCTGCTTGGTTTTGGAATGTGTGCATTCGTGTTGTTTTGGCTGGAGAGTAGATGGTGACTTATAATGTATTTGAAGCATGTTAGCCCTTGAGTAAACATAGTTGTTATTGGAATAAAGTGTTAGTGTGCTTTGGAATGCTATTTTGTTTAGAGTAGTTTAACCATGGAACGTAGAGGTTGACATTGTCACTATACTAATGATGGCTAAATTAGTTGAGCATAACTGTGATTTTGAAATATAGCATATTGATTTAGACTATGTGAGAACTTCATGGATTTGATGGTATGGGCTTGTTGGACATAATGTAGATTGTATATGCAATTGCAATTAGAACTTGAACTAGTTGAGTTGATTTTGATCCGGCCTGTGATGATGAACTAGTTTAAGATTGGTTATAGATTTGCCATATTGCATATACATATATTCCTTTGCGTTTGACCTGTTTGCTGTGATTGATAGATATGGCCCCCAAGAGGAGATCTAGGGCTCCCCCGCAAGATGAGCGCACTACCGCTCCACCTCCACCTTCGTCACCGGCTCCGGAATTGGGCCCTCTACCTTCCCCTCCGGATAGGTACATGGGCTTGACCCAGATCACTGGGTCCTATGTGGACAGATGGAAGGCCCTAGAGAGGTGCCTGCTTAAAGAGACCAGTTTTGTTGATGTGCCCACGTTGGATGTCCTCGGCCTCGCGCAGCCTGTCAGATGCCTCCTCACCAATGGGGGAATGGAAAGATTTATGAGCAAGAGCGCGCCCTCTTACCGGAGGTACACGTTGGAGTTCTTGTCCACTGTCCGTATGAGCAGCATGAGGGGTGATCAACCCTGTGAGAGGTACATTGCCTTTCACCTAGATGACCTATCTTAGCAACTGATCGTCTCACAGGTTGAGGAGGCCTTTGGTTTTGACACTGCCGAGATACGGAACAGACTGGACCCACAGGCCCAAGAGCAGTCAATTAGGGATAATATGCAGTTCTGGAATGTCATCAATATGAGGCCGAAGAACTCCCATGACAAGAGTAGCGCGATCATTCACCCTGCACTCCGTTATGTACACCGACTCTTGGCTGGCACAGTCTTTTGCTCCGCGGAGCCGACGAATGTGCCAGACAATGACATTCACTTCCTATGGCACTTAACGAGCGAGGGGCCAGGATATGGGCTGTGGGCAGAACTGTGGATGAAGAGGATTGTGGAAGTGGCAGGAAAGACCAAGGGGAAGATCATGGTCGGAGGGATGATAGGCCTTCTAGCAGAGTACTTGGGATTAGTCCCTCCGGCCAACTTTCCACGTTTGGGGAGGCGGACGTCTTATCTGATCACCGTTGAGCGGCTTGTTCGATTTGAGATGCTTAGTGTCACCCGGACCACTGGGCTCTTCCATTGGTTATACGGTGCGAGGAAGATCACATTCATAGCACTTCCTCAGCAGAGCAAGACGAAGCTGGAGTTTGACACACTGCTGGGAGATCTGGCGATCTCCCTAGACTCCTCATATGCAGCTGAGTTTCAGCGTGAGCTCCGCGACCTCGGGCCAGCCCCTCTCCAGCGTGATGATAGCACCCTACATTTCTCAGAGCAGCCGCAGCAGCAGTACTACTCTCCACAACCTCCACCACAGACGGATCCTATGCAGGAGGATGATGCTACACCTCACTACTCCCAGCCTCTGCCAGATTTCTATGAGCGGATGATGCAGACCATGCACGATGGTTTCTACCGCCAGGGCAGCATGATTTTGGAGCACAACGTGTTTATCTCCCAGGCTTTGATTGATATGGATGAGAAGATTGACCACCTGTCAGCTCGCATCCATGAGTTGCAGTCCCAGTCGGGTGGTGCATCATGCCCCGATTCGAGAGCAGAGAGGCTGAGGGCACGAAGGCAGAGGAGCACAGAGTGGCTAGCACAGTACCAGCAGTGCTACTCCGGTGGTGGCCCGTCTTATCACAGCATTGATTGAGTGAGCATCACACTTTACCCCTTTCCATACTTCGCTTTGTACAGTTTTTGCCCTAGTCTACATTGAGGGCAATGTAGTGTTCTAAGTATGGGGAGGGGTATCTACTATTGTTAGGCGATTAGGGTTGGAGATACTTTTGCCTTTTGTTTTGGATATTGTTTTGCTTTTGATGTACTTGGACAATGTTGGTTTTGATACTTTTCTTAACCTTCGCATTTGGAAAGAAATTTGCTACTTTTTGGATTGGAGACATGTGAAAAAAAATTAAAAAAATTAAAAAAAATAAAGAAAGAAGAAAAAGAAAAGAGAATCTTGCTAAGTTGAAACCTGAGAGGGCAACTTAGGCAATATTGGGGGCCCGAATAGGTCGAAAACCCGAAAGGGCGGCCTAGGAAAAAATGAGAGGCTAAAAATGTGCGGAAAAAGGTGAGATGTGAGCCAAAGAAACATGATGTGTGGCTAGGATGAAAACCCGAAAGGGCTCCTAGGCAAAATGAGAGAAAGCGAGAGAAATTGAAAAAAAACAATAAGTGTTTACTCATTTGCCGGCGATGGAGTCATAAGGTTGCGGTGACCACACGGATGGATCGGGTAGCTTCACACCTTGAGGACCTTTTGGGAATGAAAAATTTAGCGGGAAAAGACAGAGTAAGTTATGAAATTCTTAATCATTAAGATGTTTCATTTTTAGGTTGATATATTGATGTAAAGTGAAGCATGTGTTTTGAACCCTATATACACTTTTGGCTTCATCTTTTATCACTTTTGGCTTCATCTTTTATCATTGGATTTGGGATTATCAATTCGGGATTTGGAGATGTCTTAGGGAAATCGATGAATTGATGGGATGATATGGTTTGGGTAGATTTAGGAATAGGGGTTGTGGGAAACTTCTCATTTGACTTTAACATTGGGATGTGTGATATTGAGAGTTTTTTGAGGTATTGATTTGGGGGATTAGTAGTTAGGATGTGGATATATCATTTCCTTCGTATGCTTGGATCTTTTCTTACTCGAGGGCGAGTAAGGTTCAAGTGTGGGGAGGCTTGATGTGTCCATTTTATATGCATAATTTAGTACTATTTAGGGTCACTTTTGTGCTCTTTTATTATCGAGAGCTTGTGTTTTACCTTGAAATTCTCTTAGGAGGGGTAAGAGCAACTTTATGCTCTTTTACCTCTTCTAAGTGGATTTTGTGTGACAAGGGAAGAACACGAAAGCAATGAAGACCAGAGGCCATTGAAGACTACACTTTCGAAGACTTTTGAAGACTCACTTCGAAGACATGAAGACCGGAGGCCATTGAAGACCATTTTTGGAGCCGTTGAAGACTTGGAGATTGAGAGGGATGACTATGAAGATGACCGCATGCCACAAGAAGAAGAAAAAGACACAATGCAAAATTCTGGCACCTGTCGCGAGTCGCGATGACTGTCGTGAGTCACGACGAGCCGTCGCGAGTCGCGACCAACGGGTGGCCAGAATTTTGCCTTATCTTATTTGTACTATAAATACCATTCTTTTTCCTCTCATTCAGACTCTTTTCCAGCTGCGATTTTAGTACTGTTTCAAACCCTTTTTCTTCCATTTTTCATCCTTGATTTCTCTTTTTTTATGATTAGTTGTTTAGCATTGATTAGCATGACCTCTTGTAGCTAATCTATCTCTTGGGAGCAATTGACTAAGGCTTCCAAACCCATGTCCTAAGAACTATTTGTAGCTTATTTATCTTACTATTGTGCACTTATGGAGCATTGAATGTGTTTGTTGATATCATTAATGTTGTTGAAAGCTTGAGTATATGAAATATTTGTATGAATTACTTGCTAGGGTGTTGGGGAAGTGGGTTGATTTACCCCCTTTTCTTGTTAGGAATATATGAGTATGATTTAGAGCTTTTGATTGTGTTGATGGATTGATGATTTCTAGTTGGATATGATAATGTTGAACTCTTTGTGATGTTTGTCGTTTGTAGCAAACGAGAGAAGTCTATGAATGTCGATCGTTCTTGACCAATCTTGTGTAAATGCATAAATCGGTTAAATGCTTAGACGCGGTGTAGTGTTTATAAGTGTTGCCGAGCTTGTTGATTCTTCGTGCTAAATGCCATCAATGGGATACCTAGAGTCGTGTTTCGACTACGGGAGTCATTGGTGAGGTTTGACAAGAGATGTCGAATTCACTCTTGCAAACTACTATCTAAGAAGGATAGAAGTTTAGCCTTTACAACAAGTAGTGAAAGTAGTAAATAAGTTGCATGTTCAATGATGGATAAGAGGTTTGGAAGTGGAAGTTAATTGTGCCCAAGGTTCCGTAAATTGTTATTTTCATCTTACTATTAGTTGTATTGCATGATTAGCATTGTTCTATTGCTTTGCTAGTTGTTGTATTTTAATTTGTTAACTTAGGAACAACTCTCAACTGAAACCCCCCCTTGTTTACATGCTTATATATATATATCTATGTATGTATGTGCTTAGTATGTTTTCTCTTTATATGTTTAAAACCCTTAAAAAGATCCCTCTTCTCGTGGACGACCCCGACTTGCCATTATCTACTTAATTGTAGATAGGAAGAATTTAGGGCTTAAAAGTATTAACTTTGAGAGGTACGACGACGACCTCCCAAGGTGGTGTTTGGTTTTCTCATTTCTGACTTTTCATGGAATTTGAAAGGCGCGCGTCCTGGCTAGTTGTGCGAAATAGCGCATTAATAGTGGCATTTTCTAAAAAGGTATGAAAAGATTCTCACTCCATTTCTAACTTTTTAGTTTCCTAAGGCAATCATTATTCTATCGCTGTTTCGGGCTTTCTAACTACCAATTGTTTCCACTTCTCTTCACTTTATTTGTAGGTATTCTCATTCTAAAGATATCCATAAAGCTTTTTCCTTTCCCGATCTCTCATCCTTACTAATATTCTTTTCTTCAATCAGTGAGTTCCTTTAGCTTTTCGTCTTTGTTTTTTCCATTTTTCCATAATGGTTGTCACTGGTGAGGGATCTGTTGAGAGGGGGTTATCCGGTGATGTTAGGTTGGAGAGGGAAGAAGTTGAGTTGCCTGGAAAGGTGAATTCCAGCCCTGAGTTTAGCGATTTAGAGTACACACAAAAATTATAACACAGATGCTGATGATCTTGACTGTACTAATTATGCTTCCACTAAAATTCTGATTATCGATATGACTTGCAAAGGATACTCGAATGACTGAACAGTGGGTATGGGAATGTCATTTGTGAGAAAGTCGTCCCTTACTGGGGATATTGAGTTTAGTACCCCAATTCATGAAAAAGGGAACTCCTCGAGAGTGTCTGAGTGGTAGAGAGTGTTCACGAGATGGGATCTCATACCCTCGAGGATGAGGAGGAAGAGACGCCCCCTGGCGAGCCCCCAACTTTTGAGGGATCTGAGTCAATTGCACAACTTTTATTTTTGATCCCTGTTGGTCAAAGAGTTCCTCCCGATGTTAATTTATAACCTTTGGAAATATTTGGATCCCTCAAAAATCCTCCAGAGGGAAGGCCAGCCATTTACCTCAAATATCTTCGATCAGGGCTCTATTTCCCTTTCCCCTCTCTATTCTCAAAGATTCTCAAGCTTTCCTAGTAAGCCTTGCCTAAGTTCATTTCAACGTGATGGTGACCATCATGCTATTTATGATGAAGTGTGATAAATTCAAGATCAAGCCTAATTATAAATTACTTAGCTCTCTGTATAGTGTGACCTTCGGTAGTAGGTCATCAGATAATATTATCACACTTACCAATTTGGCAGATGAAGCAGAAGGTTTTTACTATTCCTTCCCATTCAAGCAATGGGAGGGACAACAAAAAAGGGCTTAACTTCGATTGTACCAGATACAAAGTTTCCCAATGGAATCCCAACATAATAGTCAAGACCTCGAGAGGGGAGAAATATGTTTGCCCCGACTATCTCAAGAATGACAGGTAGTTTCTTCTAGATTTATCCCTTGATTATACTACTTTCTCCAATCTGGACACCACTATTGTTGGCTTGATTTAGCCACATGGAATTTATGAAAAATACGTCTATCAGAAGGTAGAGAAGAAGAAGCTGATAAGGTTATGATACTCTACTCTTAAGGGTGAATTTAAGGTTGGCAAGAAATGAAAGAGAGTTGCTGAGAAGAAGGACAGGTTTCAATCCTCTCTGAAACACCCCACTCGAGATCCCCCACTCAAAGTTACACCTGAAAAATCTAAACCCTTGGAAATCCCCAATGGTGTTTTAGTAATTAATTTATCTGCTTTATATTTTTTATACATTTTTCTGCTTTCTAATTCTACCTCTCTTTTCATTTCCAATGGGCCAGAGTCTTGGTTCACCTATATCAAAGAAAAAGGATGGCAACAACCCCTGGAAGATTAATCCGACTGTTCCTTCAAAGAATATGACCTCCGAGGTGGTCAAAGATAAACACAAAAGGAAACCGGAGGATAGGCTTTCTTTCAAGGAGCCCTACAAGAAGGGAACTCGTGACAAGAACTCTCAGGATTCTCCTATTCAAGGTCAGCCCTGTGATGTTCAAGCTCCCCACTCAAACGTTCTTGTCACCAACTCGAATGTTCCTGTCTTAGAGGCAAAAGTTCTTGGGACTTTTGCTAAGGATCCTCAGGTTTTTCTTCCCCTTTTATAAAGGTTTTGAGGCCTCTTATTATCTTATTTTATTATTCTAACTGCCTTATCAATTTTTAGGTGACTCAGAATCTTCTCATGGTGTCTCAAAAGATCAAGGAACAAGTTTCCTCTCTCTCCTCTATTATGCAAGTGCTGGACTCCAGCCATGCTAAGCTTTATCTGGAGGTCCAGCAAAAGGACCTTGAAAACTCAAAGCTGAAAGGGGAGCTTGAGGCTGCGAAGAAGAATATCTCTAACCTCGAGGATGATAGCAGGAAATATTCCCTTGAGAAAACTACCCTCAAGCAGACTATGAAAACAACCTGAAGTCCCGAGGCCAAGCTCTCCTACTCAAAGCTTTTAGGGATAAGCTGATGAAGAGTCAGGAGCTATTTGATCTCTTTGTCGAGCTTCTCAAGATGGCCAAAAGTAACATGCATAATTCTCTAATTAATGATGAAATTTTTCCCAAATTGACTCCATTCCTATATAGCAATGAAGTTAAGTTTTTTGGGTCTTTTGTCAAGCTAGATGTTGTCGAGGCTTTATATCAAAGGTGGGACAAATGTGTCAACAAGGGAAATCTGAGTTTTGACTTCCTAAGCTTCTTGAAGTCCTTTGGTCGGTTTTATACTGCTGAGGAGATTTGTGCCCTTCTTGTTGAGGCAACCACGCCGTCAGATGCCACCAAAGAAGTCAAACAACGAGAGGTCAATTCTAAGTCTGATGCTGAGACTCAAGCCGAGGGGGACCTCGTAGGGTAGGGTAATATGTGTAATTTTCTTTTATGTCATCCTAGAGTATTTTTTTATTTCCTATAAACAAGCACTTCCCTTTTTAATATTTTTTATATCTTTTATCTTCGTAGCTTAACACATTGCAAAGACAACTTCAACGTGTTTACGGAGATTTTTCTAAGACTCGAATAGAACTGGACAACACCAGGGGGAATCTAATGAAAACAATGTTGGTTTTAAACAAATGCTCCCAGGAATTATAATCTTGGCACATAAGACTCATCCTTTAATGGTAGGTTTTTTAAAGGATGTCTCCGACCTGACTGTGGAGTTGAATTCCACAAAGGAAGAATTATAATCTTGGCAGAGTGGTGAGCACCTTGCATTCAAGTATCTGTTAAGGGACCTCAAGAAATGAAAGTATAATGGCTTGGTGCCCCTCGAAGTTGTTGATAAGTGTGATCCTGTTCAGAAGAGTTACGATGAACTTGTCCGCGATATAAATACCTGATTTGGGCCACTCTCTCGATGCCTCGTAGATGCTAATAGATTAAAAATTCTTGAGGCTTGTCTCAACCTTAGTTATATTGAGTTTTACAAGCTCAGATCTCAGGTAGAGGAAATGGTATGACTTAGTAGATAGCTGCGAATGAAAACATCAGGTTAAATGAGACATTAGCTGAAAATGCCAAAGTTGTTGATGGAAATTCCTCTTTGGTTGATTATGTTATTGCCAAGAATACTCAACTATTAGAGCAAAACAAGGAGTTTCAATTCACTCTCAAGCTCTATAAAATCAGCTTTCGAGCCTATGGTTTATTCCATGGTGTCATCAATCTAAAACTCATACCTAACCTCCTTGGATTTTTGCTTCAGGTGGCTAACAACTAGATTGTTAACCACGAGGTGTATAAAAATAGACCTTTCATCAAAGGTGGCTATTGAAGCCATATTGGAGTGGCTAAAAGAATTTACTCATATAGTGCTTCCTTCAAGAGAACGAAGGACCCCATCATCCCATGCTCCGAAAGCTAAAAAGAGGATTAACCTCGGTGAAATTTTGAGGACTCAATCGTCTATTACAAACTCCAATAAGAAAAATCTACTACCAGCAAAAGGAAATTTCTAAGAAGCCTCGATGAACAACTGAGCCTTCTCAAAGATGATGATCCAACCGACCCCGAGCGAAAGTGTTCTCGTGACAAGGTTTCAATAGACATTTCTGAGTATCTTGAAGAGGAGCAGGAAAAAGACTTTTGGCGTGCAACATGAATCAAAATAAAGGAAGTTGAGAAAGTAGAGGAAGAGTTAAGGAAATTAGTTCCTTAATGCCTCGAACCTTGTACTTGTAACTTATGTACAATGCTTGTACTATTTTGAATATTGTATTTAAGTTACCCATTCTTCGAGTAAGTAGTATTTTCACTATCCTTCCTTCAAGCTGATAAAAAATGTTTAAAATATTTTTTTTTACTTTAAACCATCCTCGGATGGGGGGAAATTTTTATTAGGTTCCCCTAACCGTTATAAATGGTGGCCAAAAAATCGTAACAAGTTTGATCCTTACAAAAGATCATCCGATTGATGATCCAAGAGCCCTAAGAACTCTTGAAGCGATTATAAATTGCTTGCAAAAAATGTTTAAAATAAAGAAATGTATAATGCATAGAGTATAAAATTGGATGCAATAAAAGAGAAGAAAAGCATAGTATAAAACTTGAATCTTTCCATTGCAATGCTTAGCATGTAAAGCTTTAAATTATCATGAATAAAGCTTATCAGCTTTCAATTCGATTCATCAGTCGCAATTGCGTAGCATACAAAACCAGAACTATAACAAAGAGTGCCGCTTATCAACTTTTCACTTGAATCATCAGCTGCAGTGCGTAGCATATGAAGCTGGAACTATCACCAGAGTGCCTCTTATCAGCTTTTCACTCGAATTATCAGTCGAAGTTGGAAATATCACCAAGTGACGCTTATCATCTTTTTACTTGAATCATCAGCCGAAGCTGGAAATATCACCAGAGTGCCACTTATCAGCTTTTCACTCGAATCATCAGTCAAAGCTGGAAATATCACCAGAGTTCCGCTTATCAGCTTTTCACTTGAATCATCAGCTGAAGCTGGAAATATCACCAGAGTGTCGCTTATCAGCTTTTCACTCGAATCATCGTGTATGATTTCCTTAGAGTTGGTGGTAATTTTGTAAGTTGACAACATTCCATCTTTTGGGGTCTTGGACACCACCCATTGTTTTGAGAACGTAGCCGCCCCCTGGAATATGCTTCCACAACCTTGTAAGGTCCTTCCAATTAGCAGCTAGCTTTCCTTCAGGTTTACGCTGACTCTTTTCATTTTTCCTCATTACCAAATCCCCCGGGCTGAATTGGACCTTTCTAACCCTTCGATCATGGTAGCGTTTGACTCTCTCTTTTACTTTAACCTCATGGAGGGATGCTAACTCTTGTGTTTCTTCCACCATATCGAGATCCAAATGCCGATTTTCATCATTAACTCTCCCATCAGAAGCTGCCATCAACCTTAGGCTTAGCACCACTATCTTTGCTGGAATCATGGCTTTAGAGAGATAAACCAAGTTGTATGGTGTTTCCTCTGTGGCTGAAAACTCAGCCATCCTATAAGCCCATAAAATACTGGGTAACTCACATATCCAGTTTCCTTCGGCTATCTCGAGTCTCGCTCTGATTCCATTCATAATCATTTGATTTTTCACTTTTATTTGACCATTTTCTTGGGGATAATATATGGCCGTTACATTCTGTTGTATCTTATATTCCACACACCATTTTTTGAATGGGTTATGAGAAAACTGCTTCCCATTATTAGTGATTATAGTTTTCGGAATCCCCAAACGACATATAATGTTTTTCCAACAACATGTAATCACTTACTTCCCCGTCATGTGAGTGCCAAAGGCTCTGCTTCTACCTATTTTGTGAAGTAATCGATAACCACAATAAGACAATTAAATTTCCCCAGAGCCTATGGGAAAGGCCCCACTAGATCGATTTCCCCCTTATCAAATGGCCAGGAACTATGAATGTTCATCGTTTCCTCCTAAGGAATATGTACAATCGGTGCATGCCTTTGACATTGATGACATGCATGTATGTACTTTTTAGCATCGTAAAATATCATAGGCCAGTAATACCCCGTTCGAATGAGCCTTTCTTGCCACATATCGCACCCCTTGGTGACTACCACATATACCTTCTTGAACTTTCATGATTAAATAATCGGCCTCATAAGGGGTAACACATAAAAGCAATGGTTGTACATGCCCCATTCGATATAGAATCCCATCCTGTAATACATACCTTGGTGCTTTCATCCTTATATTTCCCGCCTCAAATCCATCCTCCGGAAAGACTTCCTCTCGAAGGTAATTCACAATTGGTGTCATCCAAGTGTTTTCCTCCTCAATGGCCATCACTGCCTGCTCTTCGAAGCTATGACTATTCAGAGTTTCTAAAAGTAACAGGCTTTGAGGTTGGGTTCCTAAATCTGATGAAGCGAGTTTGCTTAAAGCATCTACTTTGTGATTCTACTCTCTCGACACTCGCGTTAAGACATAAGTTCAAAAGCCTCTCAACAAAGGCCTAACTATCTCCAAATACCTCTGCAGATTACGTTCCCTAGATTCGTACTCTTCATTGACCTATTGAACCACAATCTAGGAATCACTGTAAATTTCCAAATCCTCCACCTTAAAATCCTTAGCCAAATGCAAACCGATAATCAAAGCTTCATATTCAGCCTCATTATTCGTAGAGTTAAACGCAAAGTGCAACGCATATCGATAATCCTTGCATTTAGGAATGGTGAGCAACACCCCTGCTCCATTTCCTACCGAGTGTGAGGAACCATCCATATAAAAATTCCAAAATTCCTTATTTCAAATATCCTCTCTCAGTTCGATAGGCTCCATAGTTTCCACTATAAAATCTGCAAGAGCTTGACCTTTGATTGTTGTTCTAGGCTGAAATTGTATGTCATGCCATCCTTACTCTACAACTCTTTTCATCATTCTCCTAAAAGATTCCGGTTTTAGGAGGATCTGTCTTAGGGGATGATTGGTAAGCAACACTATAGTATATCCCTGGAAGTAAGAGCGTTACCTTCGTGCAGCATGTACTAGAGCCAAGATTAACCTCTCGAGAGATGTAAACCTTGTCTCTAGCCCTTGCCCAGCTTGACTTACAAAAAATGTGGGATGATGTTTCTTCTCCTCCTCCATTACTAGTGTTGCACTGATACCCAAAGGTGAGGCCGAGATATCTAAGAACAAAACTTTACCTTTTTTCGGCCTCATAAGAGTTAGCAATACTCGAAGATGTTCTTTAAACCACTTGAATACCTCATCGCATATGTCTGTCCATTCAAATTTCTTTGCTCTTCGGAGCACATTGAAAAAGGGCAAATGTTTCTCATCTCCCTTTGAGAGGAATCAACTCAAAGATGCCAAGGATCCAGTAAGCTTTTGCAAATCTTTCAAATTTTGAGGACTTTTCATTCTCATCAAAAGCCTCGACTTTCTCTGGGTTAACATCGATACCCCTCTCGGACGCCATGAGTCTAAGAAACTTTCCAACCTCCACTCGGCAACTCCAATAACACACTTGGCTGGGTTTAACTTCAAATTCGCACCTCGAAGCTCCTCGAATGTTTCCTTCAATTCCGTCAGGAATTGATCATAACTCCTGCTATTCACAACCATATCATCAACATATATCTCTATATTTTTACCTATTTGTTTCTTGAACAACTTGTCCACCAACCTCTGATAAGTCGCCCCTGCATTCTTTAGTCTAAATGGCATATTCTTATAGCAATATGTGGCCACGTTAGTTATAAACGAAGTCTTCTCCTTATCCTCTTCCGCCATTAATATCTGATGGTATCCCTTATGAGCATCAAAGAAAGCCAAGACCTGGTACCCATTGATGGCTTCCATCAGTTTATCAATTGGTGGTAGGGGATAGCTATCCCTGGGGCAACATTTTTTCAAGTCAGTAAAATCAATACACATCCACCAAGCTCCATCATGTTTCGGGACCATAACCAAAGTAGCCAACCATTCCAGATAAAATACTTCTCCAATGGCTCATGCTTTCATGTAATTTCTCCACTTCTGCTTTGATAGCCTCCACCCTCTTGGGTGAAAATACCCTCATTTTTTGCTTAATTGGCTTGATTGATGGGTCAATATTTAGTTTATGAACTGCCAGTCTTGAAGGTACCCTAGTAACATTCGAGGTACTCCAGGAAAAAACATCTCCATACTCCTCCAGGAAATCTCCCAACTTTTCCTTAATTCCCGACATCAACTATTCTACAACGACCACCCCCATATCTCAAATATGCATTTGTTCTGTGTTCGTGGGGCCGACTTCTCCATGTACCAAATCTACATCTCTTATCTTCCTTGCCTCTCTTACCGCCGTAAAGTTGCAACTTTTGGCTATTGTCTGATCTTCTCGAATCGAAGCTATTCCCTTCTCTGTTGGAAACCTCATCATCAGATGGTATAGAGACCACACCGCTCAAGCTTGACACATTCACAGTCTTCCGAGAAACACAATATAGGGAGAGTATGCGTCGATATGTCTCATTTATATGTTAAAGTGATGTGATGCAGTTTCCTTTCAATATTGTTAAAAGTTAAGGGATAAAATAATTCTATGTATTGGTTGAAAGTATAAATCTAACCCTTTAAAATTTGAAAGTGCAAATCCAACACTAAGTTTTGGATGAAAGTGTCAATCTAACCATGACACCCTGAAATTGGCTGGAATTCCAGTAAACTGACCATTATACTCTTGTTGAAAAAAATTGAAAAATTAGAAAAGTTGAAAAGACTACTTTGCCCCTAATTTTTTCCATTTGTTTCTTTATTCTAACCCTCCGCCAACTCAATGTTTTTCCCATAGAGCATCCACAATGGTAGCTCATTAACCCAACTTTTCTTATTAAGAGAACTCCTTATCTAAGGAGAATCATTGTGGAGTTTTAAAAATCACTCCTTAATAAGAAGTTGCTCATTATTTAAGGAGTAAGTACCTATTTATTTGTGCAATGTCAATCAATCAATAATTGATACTTTGTTTTGTATTTTTAATTAAGAGTGCGTCTCTTGAAAGACGGTCTTTCCATAAGTTATGGAAAGACCAAGGTTTAAAGTGTAAATTAGAAGAAATGAAGATAAAATTTTCAGGTTGCATGAACAGGGTTATAAAATTTATAACTACTACATGTTGCATACTAAAATTTTAATGTTGCAACTAAGACCTTTTACCTTTTATTATTCGAATTAAACTCCGTCTTTCCATAAGCCTATGGAAAGACCGTCTTTCCCAAGACTTTGCCTTTAATTAATTATAATTTATTTTTTTTAAAAAAAAGTGCTTAAGAAATTCATTATTGGTAGTTAATTTCTACCTATTTTTTTAATCAAAATTCATGATGTGATGCCCTTTGGAGCTTCTTAAGAAGCCCTTAGGAGAAGCCCTAAGAGGCTTCTTCAGAAGCCCTTAGGAGCCTCCTCCACCGCCGTTCCACCCCCACCGCATCAATTTCTTCCTAAATCGCCATCGCAGCGCACACCACCCCAACCGCACCCCAGGCTTCGCTCCACCATAGTCAGTTCCGGTATCAGGCCTTGGAGAACCACCAGGAACGCCAGCGCTAGACGCTGTTGTAGCCACGACATCAGGCGCGGATTGAAGAGCCAAGCTGATGCTCTCGGTGGAGATCTGGACCACTGGGAAGGTCATCGTGGCCAAGCAGAACCACTGATGGCTGCCGATCTGAAGCCCAGTGGAGGTGGAGCAGAGCCGAGCGGCGGAGGAGTAAACCTTAAGCTTGGAGGTGGAGGTTGTAGTTGTGGAGGAAGGTAAGGGAGCCGTACACGGTGGCGGTTAGGTGGTGAACGGTGGGAATTGTTTGTGTGGCGGCGGTGAGATGGAGCAACAACGGTGAATCGTTCCCCTCCTGTTAAGGAGTTTATCATTAGGGCCGATTCCGATTGGCTAGAGATCACTTTTGATCCTATTTAAAGGTCGAATTTCACTTATGTTGACGCGATTGAGGTAATTTCTGCCCCGGAATATTTGATCTTGGATGCAGCCCAGTTGGTGTGTTCTTGGAAAAACGAGAGGATCGAATGTCTGTTGAACAGAGGTTTCGAAACTTTGTATAGAGTGAATGTAGGAGGGCCGAAAGTGACCCTGTTTAATGATTCTCTGTGGAGAACTTGGATCCCTGATGTAGATTAACTGACATCTGAGGCACTTGAAGTGCATTTTCACGGTAGGATTCAGTATCAGGATGGAGAAGTGAGTCCAGAAATTGGGCTGGATAACGTGTACAATTCGGGGAGAGTGATTCGATTTCGATTCCCACCTGAGTATCATGTGGATTTTACCAATCCTCGGGGCCTCTAATGATCAGAGTATATAGTGAGGTGGTATTTTTGTTACATTGCTAGTATTAGTTCAAACTTGCTTTACTTGAATGTGTATGTGAATAAGAATCTAGCATATGGAAACCTGGATTTGTCTTATATCACGAATGGAGCCCTGGCTTCCCCTTTATTTGCTGATTCGTAAGTTGGTGGTGGAGGCTGAGGCGGCACCAATGGTGGAGGAGCAGTGGTGATGGAGGCGGAGGCAAGGTAATGGTGGCCCTTTCAGATCGGCCAGAGGCAGCGGCGGAGCAAGGGGTAGTTTTGTCACAAAATTTCAGTTTTAGATTTAGGGGTAGTTTTGTCTTTTAATATATGGTCAAGGCATGAATTCGTTCAGTCAACGTCAGAATAGTGTAGGGTATACCGACATAATTATTCAAAAATTTAGTGTTAGAATTGTATATTTAAATTTTTTACAGGGTCAGATTTGCATTTTAAAAAAATAATAGGATTAGTTATATATATTTTTAGTTTACTGTGATTCATCATGATTTGTTGTGAGAAAAAATATTAATTTACTTAGTGTTGTGTTCTCTTTTTTTGCAGTGATTCATAGAACTAATCATTACAGAAATTACTGAATTTTCAATATTTTCAATAGTTTTTTTACTCATGCAAAAGTTTGGATGGTTCCATTATTCATTTCTATTATTCTAGTTATAGACTTCTAGTTTTCCAATTATAGCTTAACTAAAATACTGTTCCCTTAATAAACAATCCTACTAGGTAGTGATTTTTATCCGCTCCATCTTGTATTGTTTTAATAATTAATAAAATTAAAACAGGTTAGATTTCAATCCTTAATAAATATTCTTTATATATTTTACATTGATTAAAATAATTACATAAAGAGTTAAAATAAAAATTTTATACGAGATCATAAAATGTATTGGATCAACCTTGCCAATGGATCAGTAAAATTTATTGTTGTCTAAATCTCTTTCGGGTTTAAAGTTAGTATTCTCTTTGTTTCTCGATTACTGTCACACTTTTCTTTTTGGCTAGTTTCTTTTATTTTGACAGACTTTCCATTTTTAGTAAGATTCCTTCAATTTCATTCACGCATTCTACTTTTTACTTTCTATATTCAATTTCATCCACTCATTTTCTTCACCTAAATCCAAGCACCTAAACCTATGTTGCCACAAATAGAGAAACAGAGGGAGAAAAAAAAATAAAGGAGTAGGTCTCCTTATAGGCGGTGATGACATAGTAGAATTAAGACCTACATGAGCTAATACTCTCATCACCTAGAAAGGGGCCCAAGACCTAAAATATACCTAAGGGGCTTATAGTGGAGCCTTTCACTAGAAGACAAATGAAGTTATGTCATAGATCAAAGATATTAGGGTTTCAGAAGAGTATAAATAAGAATGCATGTCTTCTATTTTTGGTAACCCTCTATTGCATACTTTTGCTATTTGCCAATTACTGACTAGATCAACAGAAAATCTCCCCCGGATTCTCCGGGGTCTGTTTCCTATTGCAGATCATAGCCTTCGTCGGACCATATCGAGATTGGGGTTGGGCCGACGATCACAAGACACATCAGGCGGCCTGTCCATAAGCTTATGGACGACCTACTTATTTTTTACCTTATACATTGCATTTGTTAAAGACTAAATTATTTTTTTGATCCCCACAAAGCATCTTATACAATGTTTTGGTCCTCATTTGCAAATCAACCCTCAGATAGTACCCCACAAATTCAAAACAATATGTTTTGGTCCCCAAAGATGGTTTTCAGGTAAATTCAACAGTAAATTTGGTTAAAATGTGTAAAATGATCATTATACCCCTGAGTTAAAAAAACTAGCCCTGTATTTCTCCACTGCGTGTCTCAGGTGCTCCGCCGCCAAACCCTTCCTCTCCACCGCCCTAATTGTAGCCCTGTACTTCTCCATCGACAATCCCACCTCCCTCAGAAAATCTCTCTTCACCCACAACTGGAGGCTCTCGATTTCGCGGCGCGATGTCGTCGTTTAAGAGCGACTCGAAGAGGCAGAACAGATCGGGTTTTTTGATTTGCAACATATCGGGTTTTGAGAATGTGTGACTAACTTGTTGTGGCCGGAGAGCAGATTTCGGTGGCCTTGGAGGAGATTGATTAGCGTCTGTGTTTCCCGGTGGAGTAGAGGTTGAACCCAATGGCGGTGGTGGAGTAATGGTGTCGGTGGCGGGTGGGTTTAAAAGCTTTCGACTCGAGTAGAAGCCCTCGAGGCCAGTGAAGTTCTCGAGACCTTGGGTCTTCAAGGCCACAAGCTCTCGAGACCTCGGGTCCTCGAGTCCACAAGCCCTCGATTCAAACTGAGGCCCTCGAGACCTTGGGTCCTCAAGGCTGCAAGCCTCGACTCGAACTGAAGCTCTCGGGACCTCATCCCCTCGAGATGTCGAATCCTTGATGCTGAGGCCCTCGAGATCTAGAGTCCTAGAGGCCACAATCCCTCTGAAGCCCTCGATAGAAGCTCTCGACTCTAGCAAAACTCAAAAGTCCATCATCCCTCGAGACCTCAGGTTCTTGAGACCAGCCCTCGAGACATCATCTCCTCGAGACCTCGAGGCCGCAAAGTCCTTGGCTCAAGCCAAACCTGAAAGACCATCATTCCTCGAGTCGAACAGAAACCCTCGAGACCTCAGGTTCTCGAGGCCACAAGCACTCAATTTGAGCAGAAGCCCTCGAAACCTTAGGTCCTTGAGGCCACAAGCACTCGATTCGAACAGAAGTCCTCGAGACCTCTGGTCCTCGAGGCTACAATCTGACTCGTGCTGAAGCCCTCGAGACCTCAGGTCCTTGAGGCTACAATCTGACTCGTGCTGAAGCCCTCGAGACCTCAGGTTCTCGAGGCTGCATTCCCTCGACTTGAGCTGAAGTCCTCGAGACCTCGGGTCCTCGAGGCCACAAGCACTCAATTCGAGCAGAACCCAAAAGTGCATCATACCCTCGAATCCTCTGGTTCTTGAGGCCAAAAGCCATCAACTCGAGACGATGCATAGCGAGTCGCGACCAGTGCTGTGGCGAGTCGCGATGAGAAATCCAATTTTTCAACTGAGCTTAAAAACTACATAATCTTTCATTCTTCTCCAAATACTCCCAAGAACCACCACATATCCACTCATTCCTCCACCATCTCACATATATTGACATACGAAAATTCTTGCATCTTTATAGTATCTTTGTTGATCGTAGTATGCCAACTACATCATTGAGTCTTTTATTGCTATGTTCTATAATGATGCTTGGATATGTGTCGATATATGTTGGATATTTTTACTGGACAATCTTATAGTGGTGATTGCATGATGGATTGGTTGTTCTTTAATAATACTATGGTTATTTACTCTTGATGCTAAACCTAGTATTACAAATCCTTGTGTACTTGTGAGTTTGATGTTGTTCTTTGTGGTGTTAGTCTTGATCAAACAGCGCCAAATAGATAACATTTTGCTCGAGGGGTGAGTTCTTCTACGACACTTTTACTCCCCCTTCCAGTTTCGAAGCCAATTTTGGGACCGATTCTATACAAGTACATTGGATTGCGCCATATCACTAGCGACAATGCGGAGAAATGGGTGTCACTCTACCTCTTACCTTGAGTTTTATTATTCTTGTCTTACATGTTTACATTGAGGGCAATGTAATGTTTTAAGTGCGGGGAAGGGTTAGAGGACTCACATGCATGCTAGCTTCATTTGGAATTCTTTTTTCTACTTTTGATTGGAAAAACATGAGAAAAAGAAAGAAAAAATTGAAAAATTGAAAAATTGAAAAATTTGAAAAAAACAGAAAATGAAAAAAGAAAAGAAAACTCGCTAAGTTGAAAACCCAAGAGGGCAACTTAGGCAACATTGGGGGCCCGGATAGGTCAAAAACCTGAAAGGGCGGCCTAGGAAAAAAAATGAGAGGCCAAAATGTGCGGAAAAAGGTGAGATGTGAGTCAAAGAAACATGATGTGTGGCTAGGATGAAAACCCGAAAGGGCTCCTAGGCAAAATGAGAGAAAAAGAGAGAAAATAAAAATGCTATGATTTCACTCATTTGCTGGTGTTGGAGTCATAATGTTGCGGTTGTCATACAGATGGATCGGGTAGCTCAACATCTAGAGACCTCTTGGGATTGGGTAACTTAGTGGGTTGAAAAACGAAGTAGGGTTATAAAATTCTTGATTCTTCTATACTTCGTTTTGGTTGATATATTGGCATTGGGTGAAGTATGTGTTTAAACCTCCTCTATGGTTTTAACTTCATTTTGTGTCATTGGATTTTGGTTGATATATTGGTATGAAGTGAAGAATGTGCTTGAACCTTTCTTATGGCTTTAACTTCATTTTATATCATTGGACTTTGGGATTATCAATTCGGGACTTTGAAACATTTTTATGGGTAGTGAATTGATAAGTGGTAAGTTTGGTTAGATTTAGGAATTGAGGTTGTGTATGTGAAAAAAATTCTCAATTGAGCTTTGATTTTGGGATTTATGATATAGAGAGTTTTTGTGAGGTGTTAATTGGGGGGATGTTAGTTAGGATGTGGACATATGAATTCCTTCGTGTGATTATATCTTTTCTTACTCGAGGGCGAGTAAGGTTTAAGTACGGGGAGATTTGATGTGCCCATTTTATACGGTTATATTAGGACTTTTAGGATTCACTTTTGTATACTTTTGTGCTCTAAATGGGACATTTTGCCTTGAAGTTCTCTAAGGAGGATTAAAAGTGACTTTTATGCTTTTATTACTTTTCTAGAGGATTTTGTGTGACAAGGCAATTTGTTTGAAGACTTTGAATACTTTGAAGAATACCTTTGAAGATTTGTAATTGAGCTTTTGAAGATTTAAAGAATTGAAGAAGTGAAGAGAAGAGAAGGATATGAAACAAAAAGGAGAAAGAAGAAATTGTGCTGGACTTGGAGTCCGTCGCGAGGTCGTCGCGAGCACGTCGCGACTCGCGATTGACAAGGGGTCGGAAACCCTTCTTGCTTTTTGCACTATAAATACTCACCTTATCCTCTCCTCTTCAGCATCGTTTTTTGGACAACCTCTTCTTCTTGCATTTTTGTGGGTTTAAAACCCTAGTTTTTCTTTCTTTCTTTTCTTAGTTTCTTGTAGGTTAATCATGTCTTTTAATTGTCTAGCTTAGTTTTATCTTGGGAGCAATGGATTGAAGCTTCAATTTCTATGTAGTAAGAACCACACACACACACACACACACACATATATTTGGTGCTTGCATTTATTGAGCTTTGAATGTGAATTGTTAATGACATTGATGTTGTTTGAAGCTTGAGTATATGAATTTCTTGTATGATTACTTGTTAGGGTTGGGAGAAAGTAGCTAATTCTCCCCTCTTTTAATGTGGAATCAAAGAGCATGAGTTAGAACTTCTTAATGATGTTGAAGTATTGATTATTGCTAGATGAATGCGATGATGTTGAATTCGTTATCATGTTTGTTTTAGGTAGCAAATGAGAGAAGTCAGTGAATGTCGATTGTTCTTGGCTAATCTTGTGTAAATGTATGATTAGTGGAAGTAGTGAATAGATTTTGTCATTCGTTCTTGAAGCCTTTGTTATTTAGCATTCACGTGTTCTTAATGCTATGTTTCACTTCATTTATGCCATGTGTTGTTTGAGAATAGGAAGTGTTGGTATGATTGAAGTGTTAGGGTGTTAGGAAAGTGACGAATTCCTTAGCTCCTTTGCATGAAAATCTAGGAACATGAACTTAGAACTTCTTGTGCATAATGTGTCGTGATTCTTGCTAGATAAGTATGTTAATGTGGATTGTTCTCATATTTATCCTATAGATGCAATGAAAGGTTTAACCTTGAATGCGGTTTGTTCTAGTTTTGACCTAATGAATGTTATGTTTTGTTAAATGGCTATGTCTTTGGTAGAAGACTTGTCGTTGTCAAATCTATGGGCCTTCGTGTATAATGCCATTGATGAAATACTCCTATGGTCGTTGTTTGTCTAGGGTGATCATCAATGAGGTTTGCAAATGGTCGTTGTTTGTCTTTGCAAATTACTCTTAAGAAGGAATGAATGTTGATCTTCCATTGGCATTCCCCATGGATAACAATTGTGATAGGATGAATGAATGGTTCAATGATCTACATTAGATTTAGAAGTGGATATCGATTTCTCCCAAGGCTTTATATGTGTATATATATCTACTCCTAGCCCAATAGCAACCTTTTGTGCTTAAACGCTTGAGAAAATCCCTCTTCTTCGTGGAAGACCCCGACTTGCTGTTGTCTACTTAGTTGTAGATAGTAAGCAAAATGACTTATAAATATTAACTTTGAGAGGCACGACAATGACCTCCCAAATTTTGGCACCGCTACCGGGGAATAGGCATTTATTTTTAAGTGTTTAGGTGTATTCGGTTGCATATTAGCTAGTTGTTTTATTTTCCACTCCTTGGTGGTTGTTTTTGCTCGGAGTAGGTATTGCTTGAGTTCTTAGTAAATTTTTATCGAGAATCCTTGAAATATGATTTTGGACTTTTGAAAAAAAATTTAAAAATAAAATAAATAAAATAATGGAGCGTCTCACCATGAGGGAACTCATGATGAGAAGAGAAGCTAAATAAGCAAGGTTTTGTAGGATGTGTCATTCCGACCATCCTACCGAGTCTTGCTATTTGTTGTGGGATGAGCACTATGAGGGGGAAAGAACCCTTGATTTTGAAAACCAAGGGTATTGTGAAGAGTGCTACCAAGAGGTAGGAGATGTTAGTTTTCAAGGGCAAGAAGCTCAAGAATGGTATCCATACCACAATCCTTACAATCCAGAATGGAGTGGTAATTCGGATTGGTGGTATGAGAATGAGCTGGAAAACCAACAATACGAGCAAAATAGTTGGCCATCACATTTTATACCATACCCCAAAACCAAGCCCAACAAGGAAGTTCAAGTTTGACACGTGAGGAAGTCATGAATACAATAGCAAACTTGACAAATTTACTAGTGAAGAACCGGACACCCGGCTTTCCTCTAGTGTTGAGGCTATTGAGGGGCATGCGAGGAGTATATTAGAAGCGCTGGCCCAAATGGAAGCTCGTGATTCCAAAAATACATCATCCCAAATCAAACTCGGCGATTCGGTGAGTGAGGTCACCATTCCCTCTTCTAGCGCCGGCATCGATGCCAGCCCACCACCTTCGCCAGCCTCTCCCCACATCGACGTCGGCATCGATACCAACCCACTACCATCCCCAGCCTCTCCCCGCTTCGGTGCCAGCCCACCATGTCCCTAACCTCTACCCTTGTTGGTGTTGCCGTCGATGCCAGCCCATCACCATCACCATCACCATCACCATCACCATCACCATCACCATCACCATCACCATCACCATCACCATCATTGCAAACCACCAACCACCAGTATCTCCCCCAACGACCTTACCATCCTCAATAACTTGAAATTTTTGGCCCAGGAACTTAGATCTACAATCAATCAACAATTTGGAAGACAAAAGTTGATATTTTGGAAGAGAATGTTGAAAAGAAAGATCGAGCGTGAGAAAGAGAGTTACAGGAGTGAGAAAGAGAGAGTTATGCTAGTAAATGTGCAAAGAAATTGGTGAAGAAAGAGAAAAGTGTGAAGAGAGAGTGGGAATAAAGTGAGAAATAAAGTGGAAATTCTTTTTAATTTTGGAGGGTAATTGGGTCTTAAAGCATGATGAATTTTCCTAAAATGGAAAATGTGCAAATTTGTATAGGACAGATAAAAAAGAAAAGTGTGCAGATTCGGGTGGGACGGAGGAAAGGAAGTACATAAACTATATACTTAATATAACTATTTGTACAGTATCACTTTATATTTGTTGACTACAAAAGCGAGAAATTCAAAATTTTGAAGCAGCTAATCCACATCAGAGCATCCAGCAAGGACTTAATTGAAGGTTGTCTTCCTGCATCTGACTTAACTTCATCCTTACAAGAAAAAGTTCAGAAGACAATGCTTCCAGATCTATCAATGGCCGAATCTGAGGAAGCAATACAAACAAAACAAAAAAGCTCAATAATGAATCAGCTCCGGATGTCTTTATTCCATTTTGCTGATGAATGAATCAGCTCAAACAAAACCTGATCGTGTATTGTTGCTGTTGCCATTAGAGCAGTAAAACCTTCAAGGCTGAGACATTAAAAAAAAACAAAGATCAAGTCTAAAAACAATTCAATCAGTTAAAGACACTACGTAGCATTCAGGGTATGGAAACCTATTGCTCACAAAAATTAAAAACATAAATAGAACTAGAAGAGTGACAACAATCACAAACTAACTCTCTCCAGAATATAGAGTGATTGATGTAACCTGCTCATAAACATCACAATCACACAAGTACCTCCGCCATTGAACTTGATGGCGCTCTGCAATTTGACAATGATAGAGGCATCACCCTTGTTAATTGCGGCATTGAGCTGCTTCAGAGCTTTATTGTAATTGGTGACGTAAGTCTGGTGATACTTCTGGTTTGATATGAAAACCACCGTCTTCTGAAAATACAAGTCGATAGATCAGTCACATCTGTGGTGAATACAATCTTATCCAGAAAACCCTTTTCTTCTGAAAATACAGAGTGACACATGTTGCATCAGAGGATAAGCGCTTATAATCATGTGAAGCTTGTATTTCATAAAATCTCTGAAAACCTCCATGACAAAACAGCAAATTACATTCAATTAACTAAACAAAGCTGCACAAATTAGAAGACTATAATGAGTGAGAACAAGCTATCAAATAGTCTCACCTAGCTATAAAGGTAGAGGTGGCAGCAAAGTTGGATTTATGAACCACGCGGGGACAGGAAGCGTAATAAGTCGGTTTCCACAAGGAGCCATGTTTTCCAAAGAAATTTTAACTTTTAGGAAATTGGTTAAAAGGCCAAGGAGTGTGATCAGTCCATAAATTAGTAATATGAACCTGCAACAAACAAACCGCAACACCATCAATCCTTAACTATCATTTTTAGTTTTGCCCTAACTTCAAAATACACAAAAGCATAAAACAAATAAGATCACATGCCTAACGTTCATCTTTAAGGTAAGCAATAAAACAAGTTCATGTCCATTAAATTCAAAATTTCCCCAAAACTCAAGTGTGATTTGCCATTCAGATTGTCCATATGCCCCAAATTAAAATATTTTTTTTCAAGTTGGTCTCCATACTCTGCACTACTATCAGCTCAAATTTCCACCATCTGCATCCAACAAACTATCATCTGCATCCAGGTACTTGTTTCCTGCATCATTTTCATGATTTTTGCAGCTCTATTTAAAACAATAATCACTCAAAAATCTCATCCAAGCAGCAAACTTTATCGGAGAGGATTTCAAAACCATTTCAATGATTAAATTAGAGCAAAACAAAAAGGAAAATGAAAATCAAGGAAAAAGCTGACACCTTAACAACTAAGGTGTACAGAAGTACATCACTTGCAACAAATATCATATACCCAACGTGCAACTCCTAAAATGAAGGATAATATATCAAAAATCAATTAATTACATTTATGGAAGGGAATTAACGAGCAGCCAGCGACAATCATCAGAAATCAGAGATGATGAAGCAAGAAAGGCAGTTACAAAACGGCGGGGGCGGCACAATATAAGCATAAAAAGGAGGAGTAAAAACAGATGATTAGATTAAATAAGGAGGCAAATACATGTTGATACATAGAGGTAAGAAGAGAGAAGGGGAAAGAAGACACGTATCAATGACTTACCTGGCAGCTCATGGTTTGGCAAAGAAATTAAACAGAAAATAGCAGGTGGGGGGTGACTGGTAGAGGAGGTGGGTCTGCGTGAAAGGTCGGCCGCAGGAAGCAGAGAGGTAGAGCCATATGGATTCGGAGGGATGACTGGATACCGGCAACCGTTTGTGTACCTACAATATCTGGTACGACAATTCTTGCAAATATCTTTAACACTAAATGTAATTTGGCAATATCCTTAACAGCCATTAAGCAATTTATCTATCCATATTCAACTACCTAAATATATCCTTAATCTCTTCGCCACCATCAAATCATATTAGGTTTACTCCAAATTTGGACAACTTTCCTTCTGTTTGAATCTGCAAGGAGATTATTCAATTTGGAACTTGAAACAGAGACTGACCATGATCTTGACTATGCTCCTGTCACCTTTATTAGGGGAGCCTCTGGTGACAATTCCCGTCACTAGTAAAATTGCAAAACCTGGAATCACATGAAAAAGACAGAAGTATATGTATAAGCTCTACAAGATAAGATAGCAGATTGCAGCAGACAGTAGATTTTTAAAGGCCTTCACATAAACAAAACAAAGTATAGACAGTAGATGTGTTCACGATCAAATGGCTTGATTCAGAAGTAAAGGATGACTTTCAATGTTCCCGCATGTCAATCTGGTTCTAAAAGTAATTGAGGTGGATGATCTTTACATATCACCATCATAAGAAGTCAAATAAGCATTATTTCTAGGAAGGCTAATCATCACTCTGAAGAGAAAAGTTTACAAAGATGGGGCACTCCTTTAGGGAAAAGGCAATCATTGCAGATCATCATCAATAAAAGAATTGAGCTGAACAACATATAGGGGCTCACCATCAGGACAAGAAAAGGAAAGCTGCTGCCATTGAGCAGAGCTTCCCGACTGCATGTTTGAACTGATCCGATCAGTTCCACAGCCCTTCTTGAATAGCGTCCGCGCAGACTTCTGCCAGGACACTATAGAGACTTACTTCATTCGCCAGAATTCTCCAATCACCCGAGCCGCTAACCAGCTTCTCCAAAATTTCATCCAGACTTGTACTTGAGTAGCTTCTCGTGGTAATGCTGTCTGACCGGGTATTCCCCCGAGTATTCTCCCAATCTGGATATAAAACAAAGGTATTACGTATACATAAACAATCAACTCCAAAAAATACCATGTCCACGAAAGTACCAATGGAGAAAGGGTAGAAGTGAAAACTACACCCTGTGTGAGAATGAATATTTGTTAGCGAAAATGGGAACAACGATTGCCCAATCCCTCTAAAAGCATAATTCCAGCTCTCCAAAATAAATCTGAAGAGCTTATCTACAGAAACCTAAGCTACGGTAACACAAAAAATGTTGGACCAAAACAAGGAAAAAGATCCACAGATCTCAAAAACCTACTCCTGTTCAACTCAAGATACACAAGTTAACAAACAAAAGAGAGACTACTCAACTCAAATGCAGTAATCCACACACGTCAATAGAATACGATGTCCAACCTCGTTATTCTAATATATAAAATGATCATGGCAAGACAAGTAGTTCTAAAGTAAACAAAAATTAGACCAAAAAAACTAGAACTTCATCTTTTTTTTTAACTTAAAATTTTCCACCAGCGCTGCAATCGGTTGCAAGGTAACACCAACCTAAAGCAGCAGCAGCAGAAGCAGCAACAACAAAGCACAAAACAAGAGAAAAGCGGGAAAAATATGAACAAAGAAAAAAAATGAGAGAGAGAATACACAAACTTCCATATCCATCATCACATTTCTCCAATTAAAGACTCCCTACAACAACAAAAATTTACAGCAATCAACAATCCGAGAAAAACGGTCGATGAAGGGAACAACTAAACATGGGGAACCAAAGAACTGAGCAGAGATGTTCTAGAAACATTGGGAAACATAAGAAAAGGAAAATAGTCACAATATCTCTTAAGTATCTATAACCTGAATTCCATAAGATGGATTGGAAAATAGTCTAGGCAGCATTAAATTCAAGAAGCAGTAGGAACTGTAGGATTCTACATGTATCCAATTAACACATCCTAGAGCACGAAATTTTCATTCAGATAATTTATCGAACAGGTTGAGGGCTATTCCAAATGTTTCAACCTCAAAGTCCATCCGGATACCGGTGTATGAGCCCAGGGTCCAGACTGTCCTGCATAATAGCTTTTTGTGCAAACTTGTTACAAGCACCTTAAAAAATCAAGTGACTGAACCCCAACTTACATTAACTAATATGGCCAGTGTTATAGGATGAAAAGAATATCACCTGCCGTTGTTAATAAAGTAATATAAAATTTACAAGTTATGTATATCTGAATTTGATAGGATTCCTAATCCTACTTTAGTTAAGCCTTTGCTAACCTATGTTAGGCGGAATAAGGAGAATATCTAATCCTGTCTTATTTAGGAAGTTATTAACTATTCCTCTTCGTGTTTGGAAAAGTTATTTACAGATACCTATATAAGGATGTCAGGCTCCTATCTTTTTAATTATCAATTCAATAATTGATAATTTTCTTTGGTAGTCGAATCTCTAATCAAAAGATTCAAATGTTATTAGATCACAAATCAAAAGATTAATCCCCCCATATTGAGCCTTGAGGAATCAAGTCTCAACATTTGGTATACATAGCCAAGTTGTGAAATTCATCAAAAAAATTCTTTCTCCTCAACCATGACGGTGAAAGCCCTAGAAGAAATCACAGCCCGCCACGAAATCACCCTCAATGAGCACACCACCTTGCTTGCCAACATTCAAGCGCCCTTGGACCAAATTATTAATCACCTTGGTACACAACAGCATCCGCAACCACAGCCACATCCACAATAGCATCAACAACCTCTGATTCAAGTACGTTCTGCACGTCTTAACTTTCTGAAATTTGACGAGAGTGAACCTGAAAGCTGAATTTTTCATGCAGAGCAATATTTTTTCTCCACATTCTGTCCCCGCTGAACAACGAGTTACTATGGCGTCTATCCACCTTCGCGGTGACATAATACCTTGGTATTGTTGGTTACATAATTCCATGGGCAAATTGACCTGGCGTCAATTTTCAACACTTCTTTGTAAGAGATTTGGCTTAATGAAGAATTTGGATCCGACGGGTACTTTAGCTAAGCTTTCTCAAACATATTCCGTTGCTTATATTTCTCAATTTGAGAAGATGGTCAATTTAGTCCCGGGATTAACAAATCAACATCATGTAAGTTTATTTGTCTTGGGATTGCAGGCTGATATTCAGATAGGAGTTCGTCTTCTTACTCCGATGGATCTATTAGTAGTATTTGAAATGGCCATGAATCAAGAAGAAGCGATTGCCACAACTACAAAATTCTGGACTTTTTTCAGCAATCCTCGTTCTTCTTTTTCAGGACTTCTTCGACCTAGTCTTTCATGTTCTAGTCCTAAGCCAATACCAGGAAATTCGACGCTTCCTCTAGGAGTGAAATGTCTTTCTTATGTTGAACAACAAAAACGAAGGGAAAAAGGCCTTTGTTTTAATTGTGATGAAGTTTACAAACCAGGCCATCGTTGTACTTCTTCACAATTACTCTTATTGGATGCCTACTCAGCTGATGCAGATAATGAGTTTGAAGTAGAAGACTTTAGCGACTTAGATCAGCCCATGCATGTTTCACTACATGCGCTCACTGGATCTATTGGCTCTCAAACAATGCATACTACAGTTCAACTCAAGAATATTGCCCTTTCTTTCCTTTTGGATTCTGGCTCCGCCCATAATTTCATGCATCCTCATTTTGCTCGTAAATGTGGATTACCAATTCAACAACGATCGGGCTTATGAGTATGGTTGCCGATGGGGGTTTTCTTTCTACTAAAGGTGCATGTTCACAAAACTGCTTTTCAAACTCATGACGACCATTATAAGTTTTTGGTCATGCCATTTGGATTGGCTAATGCTCCAGCTACCTTTCAGAGCTTGATGAATGATGTTTTTCGGCCATTTTGCGGAAGTTTGTGCTCATCTTTTTCGATGATATCCTTGATTATAGTAAGGATGAAGCTTCTCATGTTCAATATCTTACCGCCGTCTTCACAGTCCTACGAAGACATTCTCTCTTTGTCAAATCTTCTAAATGCTCTTTCGGTCAATCTTCTATTGCTTATTTGGGACATGTTATTGATGCTACTGGAGTTTCCATGGATTCTGATTAAATCGTTGCGGTAACTTCTTTACCTATTTCTACAACTCTTAAAGGTTTACGAGGGTTTCTAAGTCATGTTGAATAGTATCATAAATTTGTGATAGATTATGGAACGATCACTGTTCATTTGACAAAATTATTGAAGAAAGGCTCGTTTGCTTGGTGTGATGAAGCAATAGTCACATTTAATGCACTGAAGACAGCTCTTACTACTACTCCAATTTTGGCCTTCCATGATTTTTTGGTCGAATTTTATATCGAAACTGATGCTTCTGGGTTTGGCATTGGAGCTGCCTTAATGCAACTTGGGCATCCCATTGATTATTTTAGCAAAGTTTTATCTGGGACAAAATTGAACCTTTCAATTTACGACAAGGAAATGCTTGCTGTGATCACTGCAGTTCACAAATGGCGATCGTATTTGCTGGGTCGACACTTTAAAATTTACACGGATCATCAAACCTTGAAGTATTTCATGAGCAACGATTTTCTTCCATTGAGTAGCCAAAATGAGTGTCGAAGTTACTAGGCTATGACTATGAGATTTGTTATCGACCTGGGAAGTATAAATAGTCTGCAAATGCATTATCTTGATCACCACAGCTAGAGCTTTCCGCCTTATCTAGCCCTATCATGGATAGCTTGACCATGATCACAATGGAATGTTTTCTTCACCCTGCCATGCAGTCGATCATCACTGCTTTACAACAAGATCTTACTTCCAAAAAGTTTTATACACCGGAGAATGATGTGCTACGGTACAAAGGACGTATTATTGTTGTACTCGGTTCTTCTTGGCCTGCAAAGTTGTTGGAAGAATACCATGCTACCCCTGCTGCAGACCATTCGAGATTTCTTCGTACGTATAAAAGTTTACAAGGTGGTTTTTATTGGTTTGGAATGAAGACATCCATTAAGCAATTTGTATCTCATTTTGTTGTTTGTCAATGCAACAAGATGAATCCATCGCTGAATCCTGGCATTTCATAAATATTGAACCCCATCCACTAGATTTTTTTATTGAATAATTATCCTTTCCCCGTACGGATAACCATATAGAATTATGCGGAAAGCCGTATTCGGTGTCTTCCTTATCTTGCTGCCTAGTTTCAAGATTCTTAGATCACATCCTATGACTCTACCTTCCTTTCGGTAAGCTCAGTCCTCGAGGGAGGATACGAGAATCCACTCTATTCCTTAGGGCTAGCAGTCTCTCATTCTGTATCTTTTTTTAATATCATTCCTTAAGTCCCATAGGTTTGATCCTGTAGAATTTGACCCATTTCTCATAGCTATTAGAGTAGTAGTGGGCCCCTGTTCTTCGAGGTTATAAGGTACTCTTAGAGAGGACGGGAAATAGGCGGTGGCATATCGATAAATGTCATTATTGTTACGCCGACCACCAGGTCTTGAGGCTTTCCCAGGGGATGTTTTCTATTAGCAAACATCGAAAAGGGGACGAAAAGGGTCTACTAAGCTATTTCTTTAGAAAGCTCCTACTAAGATGAGAAATTCCCCAATAAAGCTGCTAGTACCAGGTGAACTCCCTGGATTACTTAATCCCTTACCTATTCCCGAAGATGTTTAGGTTAACCTTTCTATGGATTTTATTGAAGGATTGCCTTGTTCCCTTCACAAGATGATCATTTTGGTTGTGGTTGATTGTTTATCTAAATCTGCCCATTTTATTGCTCTCTCGCAACCATATACTAGTAAGGTTGCTGAAGTTTTTGTTCATGATGTGGTTGGCCTACACGGTCCTCCTCGTTCCATTGTTAGCTATCGAGATCCCATATTCATCAGAAATTTTTGGGAGTCATTCTTTGCCCTTCAACATATTATATTATGTCATAGTTCCGCCTATCATTCACTGATGGTCAGACTGGGGTTACTAATAGAACTTTGGAGTGTTATCTACCCTGTTTTGCTGGGGAGTGTCCATCTTTGTGGGTGAATTGTTTGCCTTTGACTGAATGGTGGTATAATACTTCTTACCACCCTGCCATCAAAATGTCACCATTTCAAGCGGTGTACAGTCGGCTACCCCCTCAAATTTCCTTTTATATTCCAGGGTCTTCAACGGTCCATGCGGTGGGCTAGTGCTAAAGAATGCATGAAGCGTTTAGCTGACTCTCACCGTATTGAGCGTTCATTTGAAGTTGGTGACTGGGTTTATCTCCGTCTACAACCGTATTGTCAGATTACGGCAACTAATCAATCTTACTCTAAATTATCTTCAAAATTCCATGGGCCATTCTAGGTGTTGCAGCGGCTCGACAAAGTAGCTTATAAGTTTCTCTTACCATCTCACAGTCGAATTCATCCAGTTTTTCACGTGTCTTTGCTTAGGAAATTATTGGGTTCTAACATTAAGGTTTCTCTATCTTTACCTATTCAGCCAGGCCGCGCTACATGGATACCATCTAAGATATTGGATGAAAGATTGTCCACCAATGCTTCAACTCCAGAATGGTTGATTCAGTGGGAAGGATACACTACATATGAAGCTATATGGGAGAATGTTGTGGGGCAACTGAATCATTTTCCTTTCTTCAAGGCTTGTGAACTGATGCTACATTAAACCCAATTATGCAACACCGTTTATCCCTTTGCCGTGAACTTCAAAACAAAGCCCCCGAGGGTTATCTGGGGGGAGAGTCTCCGATGGTAAAGTCAGCCCCAATGTGTGTAATGAGGAATAACTGAGCATAGTCATAATAGGAGATATACCTGAGTATATATACTCTCTCAACCCTAGGGTTTTTATGGGATTACCATTCAACCCTATTGGGCCAATCTTGGCCCAATTGTTTATATTATATGACTATTCATTATTTTAGCTTGTGGCCCAATATTATTAGGCCAATGAGGATTTATGCGCTATCAAGAAGCCCCTAGAAAATCAAAGGTCCTTTTAAGGTCTGAGAGGCTTCTCCAAATAGGTTGATACCTTAGGAGCCTTTCAGGGGACCCGTTCGAGGGATTTGAGACTTCAGTCCTCGATATGATGTTTGGTTTTCTGAATAGGTGCTAACTATATGATTTTGTCATATAATATTCTCTCATTTGAGTGTTTCTCAAGATAGGGGGACCACCGGGCTAAAACTCAAGAGTGCAAGGCTGATCAAAGTAAATTTTGGGCTATGCCAAATCTCGAGATAGAAGGACAGTGGCCAAAACTCAGAAATGAAAGGCTGATCGAATATAATTTTGAGTTGAAGCTCGAGAATGAAAGCTGATCGAAACTCTTTTCGAGCTGAGACTCAAAAATAAAAGGTTGATCAAAGCCAATTTTGAGCTGAGACTCAAAAATAAAAGGGTGATCGAAGCCAATTTTTAGCAGAAGCTTGAGAGCAAAAGGGTGATCGAAGCCAATTTTGAGCAAAAGCTCAAGGACAAAAGGCTGGTCAAAGCCAATTTCGAGCAGAAGCTCAAGGGTGAAAGGCCGATCGAAGCTAATTTTGAGATGAGACCCAAAAATGAAAGGCTGATCGAAGCACAATTTGAGTTAAACTCAAAAATGAAAAGAATGATCGAAGCCCATTTTGAGTGAAACTTGAAAATAAAATGTTGATCGAAGCCAATTTCAGACTATACTAAATCTCAAGATAAAAGGACCACCGGACTGCAATCAAGATTGAAAAGCTAATCAAAGCCAATTTTGAGTTGAGACTCGAAGATAAATGGCTGATCAAAGCTAATTTTAGATTGTGCCAAATCTCGAGATAGAAGTACCAGTGGACCAAAACTACAAGATGAAAAGGCTGGTCGAAGCCCATTTCGAGTGAAACTCAAAAATGAAAAAATGATCGAAGCTAATTTTAGACTATGCCGAATCTCAAGATAGATGGACCACTGAGCCGTAACTTGAGAGTGAAAAGCTGATTGAAGCCAATTTTGAGTTGAGACTCAAAGATGAAGGGCTGATCAAAGCTAATTTTGGACTATGCCAAATCTCTGGATAGAAGGACAAGTGGGAAGAAGCTCGAGAATAAAAGGCTGATCGAAGCCAACTTCGATTATTTTGAGGGGTTTAATCCCTCGGTGCTCAGATAAGTAGGGGATCTTGGCCCCAAGCACTTTACTGGCCGCAGAATCCTTTCAAATGTTTTCATTTATTCAATTCCTGAGCACTCATATATGAGGGGATCTTGGCCCCAAGCTCTTGACGGGCCCTGGAGGCCCTTCGATTTTTTGCTAGGTTTTTATCCCTGGTACTTATACAGGTAAAAGGGGTCTTTAACCCCAAGTGCTTTTTTATATGGAAGGGGATTTTGACCCCCAACGCTTATTGCGTAAAGGGTTCATTCCAAGTTAGCTTCGAATATGTTGTTCGAGCGAATTAATGTGTCAGGGGTCCGACCCTCAGCTTTCTAGTCTATGTTAAAGCCCAAGGGCCTTGATCCTGCCTCATTTATTTCTCGGGGGGCCTTTGGGCCCTAGAAGTTCTAAGTAAGGGGTTTGAATTTTGGCATTCTAATCTGTGTTGGAAACTGAGTGCCATCGAGCCCCAATAGACAGAATTAGGGGATTTAACTCTCAACCTTCTATTCCATGTTAGAATTCAAAGATGTTCGAATTATAGTATTTATGAATAGAAAATTTGGCCTTCGGCCTTCCAATCTGTGTTGGAATCTGAGGGTGTTCAAATCCTAGCATTTAGAAAAAAAAGGGATTCAAACTTTGGGCTTCTTATGTGTGTTAGATTCCGAGGATGTTCGAATCCTAATATTTAGGAATAGGTGATTCAAACTTCAGGCTTCTAATCTGTGTTAGAATCTGAGGATATTCAAATCCTTGTATTTAGGAATAGAGGATTCGACCTTCGGTCTTCTAAGCTGTGTTAGAATCCTAGGGCGTTCGAATCCTAATATTTTGGAAAAGGATATTTGAACTTCGGGCTTCTGATCTGTGTCAGAATCTGAGGAGTTTGAATCTCAGTAATTAGGAATAAAAAATTCAACATTCGGTCTTCCAATCTGTGTTGGAATCCGAGGTCATTCGAATCCCAGTATTTAGGAATAGAAAATTTAATGTAAGGCCATCTAATATGTGTTAGAATCTAAGGGCATTCGAATCCAAATATTTAGGAAAAGGGGATTTGAACTTTGGGCTTCTGATCTATGTCGGAATCCGAGAAGTTTGAATCCCAGTATTTAGGAATATGGGATTTGACCTTCGAGCTTCTAATCTATGTCAAACTCCACGGGCATAATTCCAGTATTTGGGAATTGGGGTTTTGCCCCTTTTATTTATAAGTTATTGTGATGTTTTTCAAAGGTAGCTTCAAGCCTCTTAAAGACATCGTGGCATTTAACAAAGGCGGCTCCAGCTTCCTTAAAGGTTGAGGGCACCCTACGACCTATGGCAACATTTGTGTTGGGTGCGCTACACATTGGTCGAGGATTTGCACATGGAATGTGTGTAAGGATTTTGATCCTTTAGCACTTATTCATATAAGGGGTTTGACCCCAAAGCGCTCGTGTATTGTCGTTTTTGCACATGTAAGGAGGGGGTTTTGACCCCAAGCGCTCATGTATTAGCGCTTTTATCATGAGAGGGGATTTCAACCTCGAGCGCTAAACAGGCTATCAATACCTCGACGCTCATATCAGGAAAGAGGATTTCAGCCTCGAGCACTACACATGCTATGAATGCCTTGGCGCTCTTATCATGAAAGATGATTTCAGCCCCGAGCGTTACACAGGATATGAATGCCTTGGCACTCATATCATGAAAGAGAATATCAGCTCTAGCACTACACATGTTATGAATGCCTTGGTGCTCATATCATGAAAGATGATTTCATCCCCGAGCGCTACACAAGCTATGAATGCCTTAGCGCTTATATCATGAAAGAGGATTTCATTAATCTGGTACCAATGAGGGCGTCCTTGAATTTACAGCGGTGCTTTCCCTCAGGTGCGCTATCCCCTAATCGAAGGATACCACTCATCCATAATAAAAGGTTCTGCATTTACTAATTGCAACATTTTTATCCCCGTCGTTAAATCATGAAAAAGAGGATTTTGACCCCTAATGCCCAGCGGGCTGCAGAGGACTTATAAGTTTTTTATGCTTCTTGTTAGCCGAATCTCGAGTTCGAAGGACCGCAGGGTCAAAACTTAAGAATGAAAAGCTTATCGAAGCCAATTTCGAGCTGAGACTTGAGAATGAAAATATGATCGAAGCCCATTTCAAGTTGAGACTCAAAAATGAAAGGCTAATCGAAGCTAATTTTAAGCTGAGACTCAAAAAAGAAAGGCTAATTGAGCCAATTACGAGCAAAAGCTCGAGAACGAAAGGCTGATCGAAGCCAGTTTAAAGCAAAAGATCGAGGATGAAAGGCTGATCAAAGCCAATTTCGAGCAGAAGCTCGAGGGTGAAAGGCCGATCGAAGTCAATTTTGAGCTGAGACTCGAAAATGAAAAACTAATCGAAGCCAATTTTGATTGCTTTAGAGGATTCAATTCTTCACCAGGTTTATTTACGTAAATGGGGATTTCGGCCCCAAAGTGCTAAATAGGCTATGAATGCCTTGGCACTGATATTATGAGAGGAGATTTCAACCTCTTGAACGTTCGATAGGCTGCGTTGGCCCTTCGCAGATTTACAAGGTTTGTACCTTGGGTGTTTGATGCACGTTGAGGGGATTTCAACCCCCAAGTGTTCGATGGGCCATATTGTCCCTTCATATATATATATATATATATACTGCTCTGATTTGATGAGAGTGGTGCTTGATGCATGTTCGATGGTCTGTGTTGGCCCTTCGAATATATACTGCTCTGATTTGAGGAAAATGGTGCTTGATGGGCGTTCAATGGGTTGTGTTGGCCCTTTGAATATGTACTGCTCTGATTTGAGGAGAATGGTGCTTGATGCGTGATCAATGTCCTTTATTAGCCCTTCGAGTATGTATTACTCTGATTTGAGGAAAATAGAACTTGATGTGTGTTCAATGGGCTTTGTTAGCCCTTACGAGTATTTTACAAGGTCTGTGTCTTGGGAGCTTGTTGCACATTCGATGGGCTTTGTTGGCCCTTCGAGTATTTTACAAGGTATGTGCCTTGGGCACTTGTTGCACGTTCGATGAGATTTTTTGGCCCTTCGAGTACTCAACAAGGTCTGTGCCTTGGGATCTTGTAGCGCGTTCGATGGGCTTTGTTGGCCCTTCGAGTACTTTACAAGGTTTGTGCCTTGGGTGCTTGTTGCGCATTCAATAGACTTTGTTGGGCCCCTTGAATATGTACCAATGAGGGTGTTCTTGGATCTACAATGGTGCTTTCCCTCACCAGGGTGTGCTATCCCTAATCCAAGATCACCAGTCATTGGTATATTTTTAGTTACTTCGCAAAAATCACAATACGAGCAGACATATTTCATATTTCAAGGTTTGGGTGTGACATGAGGCCTTTCTTGAAGAAAGCGTTGAGCGTAAATAATCTAGCGTACACTTAGCACTCATCGTGGTGTGGCTAGGCAAAAAGACCATTTACACGGTCACTTGATTTTCACCAAGAAGAAAGCAAAGTAATTATTTATCGTTATTATTGAAAAATGCAAATTGATTGCCATTATTTATAAGAATTAAAATAATTTTGATTTAGTTCTCAAACTTATCTGTATGCATTTTTTAGGAACTTGCTAAGTTACCCGGGTCAGCTTGCCAGGCCCGTCTAACTCTAGGAGGTGGGCCTGTAGAAATAGTTTAATTTTTGGGCTGAAGCATTCAAGCTTCGATTTTGGGCCGTGTTTCAGCCCTTGAATCCAACAACTGAGTGTCCAATTATTTCTTTCCACCATTTCCCTTTTTTCGTTATTGTTGTACTGGGCCTCGCTAATGCTCTTAAAGTCCAATAGTATTGAAGACTTCTCCCTTGGAAGAATCTGTCATAGTTGGAGGGTTAAAAGAGTAATTCTACTAGTCAATTGTCCTTAACTCGGTAGCAGGAGCATATTTCAATCCCGGAGCTAGGAGTTGAGCTGCAAGCTAACTGGAGAGCTTCATGTATTGAGGAAAAGAGTTGTAACTTCTCAAAAGTTAGTTGAATCTTACAGTTGGATTAGCTGAGTATAAAGGTAGCCTAACAATAGGAGTTAGTTATCAGAATTGATCATTGTTGTTGCTGGTTCTTGAAACCGAAAGTCCCATTTCTTTTCTTTTCTAAACTCAAGGTTACATTGGTGAGTTCGCTATTAACTCTTTTGTTCAAGACATTTGGTATCAAAGTGAGTATTTCCTCAGCAAATCATGGCAGAGAGTACTCGTTTGAAGATGTGGGTGAGTTAGTTGAATGACCTCGATGCAAGGGTGCTAAGTTTGGCTCAGGAGTCAAAGCAATTGGGGATGGAATTGAGACAGCAAGCCGAATTAGGTCAGAAGAAACATGGGGATTTGAAGCATTGATGCAGGAAGTGAAGGAAAATTTGAATACAAAATTTGAATCTGATGAGGATGATGAATCATATGAGGAAGGAGGTACAGAGGTTAGCTGAAAATAAGGTACAGAGGTTAGCTGAAATTGATAGCTCCAACAGAGGTAATTCTCGAACTTGATCTATTATAGATTTGCCTTTTGTTAATAATGTTCATTGAAGATCTGTACCGATTATAAATAACCTTAGGATCTTAAATAATAATCCTAAGGATTGGAGGGAGAAAATAAACCAACCTCGGGTAGAATTGACTAATTACTCTAGTGAGAGACCTATGGAATGGGTAAGAAAATGTAACGGGTTCTTTAACTACTATCAGATAGGGGATCCTCAAAGAGTAAAGGCTATTGAGATTTATTTGGATAGTGGGGTAGAGATTTGGTATCAAAGTGAGAGAGAGGTGAAGAACTTGAGTTTGTGGAATGATTTATGTGAAGTTGTGGTTAGAAGGTTTTCAAAGATTGGTGGTAGGGATGAGATAGAAAACTTTAACAAGTTGTATCAAACTGGTAATGTTCGTTCCTATCAGGAGAGTTTTGAAGAACTGAGATCAAGGATTATTAGTAAACATCCCAATCTATCTGAGTAATATTTTGTGTCCAACTTTATTAGAGGATTAAAAGAAGAATTAAGACCTATGGTGAAGCTTTTCAAGCCTGAGACTCTTCATGATACTGTAGAAATTGCAGTTTTACAGGAGATGAACTTAGAAGTAATGAATAAGAAGGCTAAAGGTTCAGTGAATACTATTCCTAATACTACTAATCCCATGTCATCAGTTTCTGCTCTTAAACCTGTATCAAAAAAATATCCTAATTGGAGAGCTAATTCTGGGGAGAAAAAGTTTGACTCCAATAGGTTTAAGAAGATTTCACCATAGGAGACTCAGTACAGGAGGGAGAACAACTTATGTTACAAGTGTGGGGACAAGTTTGTGCCTGGACATAGATGTAAGTTCAGACAAGTGAACCATATACAAGCCTTAGAACATCTGGAACCCGGTGAGATTTTTGTTGAAGAACAAGAGAATTTTGTGCCTGAGTTTGATCAAGAGCAAGAAGAGTTATCTCTACAAGCTATTGGAGCTGAGGATAGAACTGATACTATAGAGATCTATGTCACATTATAGAGTAGAAGAATTCACATCTTATTAGACACGGATTCTACTCATAGTTTTCTAGATCCAATATGGTTGGAAGAGGCTGACCTCAGGGTTTTTAATACTAAACCTTTTATTGTAACAATAGCTGATGGTAGTAGAGTTTATGTCTCATATAAATGCCCTGAAGTGGAGTGAAGTGTAAAACAGTTATAGTTTAGGTATGATCTCAGGTTGATGAAATTGGGAGGAGTTGACATGATATTGGGAGTTAATTGGATGACTTGTTACAACCCTCTAACTTTTGATTTCAAAGCTCAGCATATCTCTTTTTATAATAATGGGTACCACTGGCTGTTACATGGGAAGAAACCGAGGAAGCTACATCATACATGCCTCTCTGTAGCTGATCAGAGGGGACAGTTAGAGTTTGCAGAGAAGGATTTCAGAATGTATACATTAATGGGAGACACAGGGGTTAAGAAAAGGAAAGATCACCAAGAGCCAGCTGATGTTGAACCTGATCAGAAGGTTAAGAAACCTTATACTGGAATAACAGAAGGATAACATGAGCATAATAAAAATTTTCAACAGCTTAACTCTTTAGCAATTCCAAGTGCCATTAAGCAGGTTCTAATCAACTTCTCTGGTGTTTTTATGATTCCTAAAACATTACCTCCAAAGAGGAAGATTGATAATCAGATTAATTTGAAGCCTAATTCTCAACCTTTCAAAATAAAACCCTATAGGTACCCTCATGCTTACAAGGATGAGATTGAAAGAAAAGTGGAGGAAATGTTGGAAAACCACGTTATTCAAGTTAGTACAAGCCCTTATTCACACCAGTTATTTTAGTGAAGAAGAAGGATGCCACTTGGAGACTTTGCATTGATTACAGAAGATTGAATGCACTGACGATTAATGATAGAGTTCCTATTCCTATAATAGATGAGCTACTAGATGAATTGTTTGGATCAAAATATTATTCTAAACTAGATCCTCGACTAGGTTATCATCATATTAGAGTGAGAGGTGCAGATATAGCTAAAACAGCTTTTCAAACTCATCACAGTCACTTTGAGTTTATTGTAATGCCTTTTGGCTTTACAAATTCCCCAACTACTTTCGAAGAACTTATGAATAATATTTTTTCCAAGCATTTGAGAAAGTTTGTTTTAGTCTTCTTTGATAATATTTTAGTATACAATGACACTTTAGAACATCATGAACAACAATTGGCAGTTGTACTTACTGTATTGAGAGATCATCAATTGTATGGTAAACTATCTAAATGTGTCTTTGCTCAAGATAGAGTGGAGTACTTGGGACATGTAATTTCAGGTTCAGTAGTGGAGATGTATACGCAGAAGGTTGAGTGTATATTAAAATGGCATGAACCATAGAATATTAAACAGGTGAGGGGATTTTTGGGACTTACATGGTATTATAGAAAATTCATAGAGGTGTATGGTTTAATTTGTAAACCACTACATAATCTGTTGCAAAAATATGGGTTTAAGTGGTCTGAAGAAGCTTCTAAAACTATGCAAAAACTAAAAGAAGTAATAACAACAACTCCAGTCCAGAGAATGCAAGATTTTCCAAAACCTTTTGAAATAGAGACTGATGCTTGTGAGTTTGGTATGGGAGCATTATTAGCATAGGCCAATAGCTTATATTAGTAGAGATTTTTGTCAAAAGAATAGGGGATTGTCCACTTATGAGAAAGAATTGATGGCATTAGTCCTAGATTTTGATAAATGAAGGCATTACTTGACTGGGAATCATTTTATAATTAAAATAAATCATAGAAGTTTGAGGTATTTGCTGGATCAGAAGTTAAACAATGCCCTTCAACATAAGTGGATCACCAAGCTACTGGGGTTAAGCTTTGAAATACAGTATAAAACAGGTAAATCCAATGCAGCAGCTGATGCATTATTAAGAAATCCAGTTCTGCTTGGAAGTTTTGAGATCAGGAACAAAGGCTGCAACCTCTACAAGGAGATCAAATTACAGAATCTGAGGTAGAATGGTTGATTGATAAGAAGGAAGAGGAGTCGAAGGATGATCATTGTGTACCAGCTCAGGAAACTCACTTCTGTGAACCAAACAACAGTAATAGAAAGAGGGAAGTACTGCAGGAAGAGCTAAACAGTTTGTTGACAGAAAGTAATGAGATTGCTTGTGAATTGTTGACTCAGAATGACTGTCACCAGGAAAAGAGAGTCACTAAGTTGACACTGGAATCTGAGCAAAGTGAGGTGGAAAAACCATTAGAGGTTTACAGCAGAGTTAGTTCAATCTTTGTGCCAATGTGGATGAGACAAATTGAAGCAAGCTATATAGGTGATCAGTGGGTGCAATGATTGATCACTGATGCTTTACTAAACAATGATGCAAGCAATGAGTATACATATGCAAGGGGATTATTGAAGAAAGGAAATAAGATTGTGGTGGGAGCAACTAGGAACATTAGGGAAGAAATCCTCAAAAGTATGCATTCTTCTCCTATTGGTGGGCACTCAGGTCAATCTGTAACCATAAAAAGAGTACTGTCATTATTCTTTTGGCCACAAATAAGGGAGCCGATTATGGACTTTATCAGAACTTGTGAATCTTTCTAGAGAAATAAGGTGGAGCATCGTCAATACCCGGGCTATTTACAGCCACTTCCTATTCCTAATCAACCATGGACATAGATTATTATGGATTTCATAGAAAAACTCCCTAAACTAGGAGACTGTAACACCATATTAGTGGTTGTGGATGGGTTTACTAAATATGCTCATTTTTTCCCTATACCTCACCCTTTTACTGTAGCTCAAATTGCTCAAGTGTTCCAAAGTGAAGTTTGTAAGTTACATGGTGTACCTGAGACAATAACATTAGAAAGGGACAAGGTTTTTACAAGACAATTTTGGTAAGAGTTGATGTCATTAATGGGGATTAAGCTGTAATTTAGTTCTGCTTACCATCATGAAACTGATGGTCAGACATAAAGGGTGAATCAGTTATTGGAAAGCTATTTGAGATGTTTTTGTGGTGATAAGCCTAATACTTGAAATGAATGGCTCAGTTAAGCACAATGGTGGTATAACACCACTTATAATCACAACATCAATATGACTCCACATGAGGCTTTATATGGAATTAAGCCTTTGGCAGTTCCAATTAGTACTTTTAGGGATGTTTTGTTTCCTGCAACTGGTGAAGTAATGCAGCAGAGAGAAAGAGTCTATCAACTGCTTAAATAGCATCTTCAGAAGGCTCAAAGTAGAATGAAATATTTTGTTAATGCTAAGAGGACTGAGAGGGTTTTAAATAAAGGGGATATAGTCTATCTAATATTTCAGAAATACAGACAACAATCAATAGCTCAAAGACAAAACATAAAACTAGCTCCCAGGTTTTATGGACTCTATAAGATTCTGCAGAAGATAGGTGATGTAGCTTATAAGTTAAAACTACCGGTTGGGAGTGGAATTCACCCCATATTTCATATCTCACTGCTAAAAAAGCACCAAGGCTCTATTCCAGTGCAAAGTAGTCAGATACTTGAAACTGATATGAATGAGTTGTTAATTTTGGAACCTTTGAGAGTGCTACAAAGAAGATTGTTCCATAAAGGGGATAATCAGATTACTCAATAGTTGATAGAGTGGAAACATCTACCCAAGAAGAATTTTCATGGGAGGAGGCATCCATGATCACTCAACAATTTCCTCAATTCAAACTTTGAAGTATAACCGGTTCTGATTCTTTTTTGTTAGCTTGTGAACAAGATGGTTCTTAAGGGGTATGGATTGTCATAGTTGGATTGTTAAAAGAGTAATTTTACTGGCCGATTGTCCTTAACTCGGCAACAGAAGCATATTTCAATCCCGGAGCTATGAGTTGAGATGCAAGCTAACTGGAGAGCTTCATGTAGTGAGGAAAAGAGTTGTAACTTCTAAAAAGTTAGTTTAATCTTACAGTTGGATTAGCTGAGCATAAAGGTAGCCTAACAATAAGATTTAGTTATCAAAATTGATCATTTTTGTTGCTGGTTCTTGAAACCGAAAGTCCCATTTCTTTTCTCTTCTAAATTCAAGGTTACATTGGTGATTTGATATTAACTCTTTTGTTCATGACAGCTTCAGCAAAATATGGGCTCCCAATAGCAATATCCAAATGTGGAATTGGATGACTACTAATTATGTATTTGGATATAATCAAACATTGGAGCCCATTTTGCATGTGTGTTCAAAATACACTTAAGAATATTTCACTTAGAAAGAGGCTGATGGCAGAGTTCGAGAGGCCGATGGAAGACTTTGATGGATGCTTCGGAGAACTCAAAAGGCCATAACAGCGGCATATGTGCAATGCTTGAAGGCGCCGGTGGTGAGCTCGAAAAGCTTCATCACACGGAGGCACTGGCTGCAAAGTGCATCGAAATCGTTCGACGACCCGACTAGCTCTTTATCTTTGAGGGACCTAGTTTGAGAGTGCTTTCTTTTATGGTGCCATATAAATTAAAGTCGGATGCAACTAAGCCTGTTTTGAAAAATAGCCACCTTTGTGGAGGACGAATTCTCTATGCCATATTTTTTTTGTACTAGCATTTAGAGGACGCATTCAGCGAATGCGTCCTCAATATACATTTTTTTAATCCAGTGATGAAGATACATTGGTGTTTTTTAACCTGTATTTTGAGGACGCATTCGTTATATGTTAATTTTTTTCATTTTAATACAGAATGCATCCTCTTGGTTTTTTAACCTGTATTTTGAGGACGCATTCAGTGAATGCGTCCTCAATATATGTTAATTTTTTAATATTTTAATCCAGTGATGAGGACGCATCCTCTCGGCTTTTTTTTTACCTGCATGTTTATTTGCAATTTTTTAAATAATCTTGAATAGAGTAGGAAAGAACTATTAAAAAATTTGGAAGTTACTACAATATTTGAATCGTAATTTGGAAATTCTTATTTTTGTTTGAAATTTACATTTTTTCCACTATTAACTAATACAAATAAAAAAATGTAAATGTAGATGCATTTAATGTTTATGAAATTAGAGATGAAAATGAAAACCAAATAAAAATGAATTGATTTAGAGATACAATATTTGAAGAACACGTGTCAACCAGATAGGTACAAACGTAATGTACTAATGACACCCTCTGCAAAGCTTTCCACCCGTTTCACATGGGGGAGGACGTATGGTGCAGAATGTGCACCGTGGAATAGCCATCTCAGTAGAAACATGTACGTCTTCGTGCGGAACTCCCTCTATAAAATCCTCCTCCATATCATGTCCTGCATCCTCATTCAAATCATACTGGACATGGGGAACACTACCTGTATCTAATGGAGTAGTAGGTGACATGTACACATGACTAGCAGTGGGAGTAAGATATACAGTGAAATCAGCTGTAGTAGTTTCATAGTGGTTGGGTCCACCATGTGATGCTTCGGCGTTCGTTGGACTTGCATGTGAGGGTCCGGCTTCAGATGAACCAATGTGTTCTATGGGGCCCTGAGCACGCGGTCGCCGACCACCTTGTCGATCAGGTAGAGCTGGACGGTGGCTTCTGATTTCATTATATCTCACACCAGGGGGAGGTTCCTCACAGTGCACATATGGTTGATAAAATTGCAGTCTGGAGGGCTCATGAACATATTTTAGAGTACGTGGTGTAACACCATATATCTCCTGATAACGTCCGCGAAACATGGAGGACATTTGTCCAAATTAATATCTGACATAAGGCATATCTCGGACATTGCCTGCAACTACATAAATGAGATAAATATGTTAGATATTAAAAATTGAGGGAATCTAAAGTATTTTTTAATACTATTAGAAATTTAGGAAATACCATATACTCCATAGTAGCTCTGTCTCTATGAAAACCCTCCGTAACCGTTTGGGGCCATCCTAGCTGATCAATTAGGGTCCACCGTCATGCAAAAATACCACTCCATGTATTCTCGACCGAGTGTGTATGGATCCGCTGACCCAAGTGCATTAACTTGTTGCTCTGCTCGATGTTCCCACGCATTAAGATATCTTCTCAGTTTAACACGCCAATCCATGTCTGACCTCCCCCGACGATCTCTAGTATGAAGCAGTTTGTGTTCATCCTTAGTGACCAACTGCGTGGGTATTGGCTGGATAAGGCCAAACTACCTGAGAACACGATAAAATGATGGTACTCCATGACGTACCAGCAAATAAGCTCAACACACAGTAGCCAGTTGTTGCTACCTGCTGTACCGTACCGTGAGAGTTATTGCATGACATCCTCTGTGTATGGCTGCCAAATAAACTAACGTAATAGACAAGTGTTGTGGTTAGGAGAGAAACACCCCTTTTCCCATTAGTTCAAGAAAAGGAAATCCAAATTACATTATACCTGACTGTCATGGAGAGATGTCAGCTGATAGCGGTACACTTTTAGTACATGCATGAGTGATTGTGATAAATCGTATCGGGCTCTCCACCTGTGAGGAACAGAATGAATAATATTAGCTATTCCTAGTAATTTCAAAGGTTTAAAAATTGTGTCCATACTAATTGAATACAAACCTGGACCTAAGAGCACTCATGGTGACGGTCACTGGAAGTCGTCCGGTAGGACGGATGGTTGGTATTCGCTTCCATGCCCACAACTGAAAGTAAATAAATTAAAATATAATATAATGTAAGAGGTCATTATGGATAGTATGTACAAAGAACAAGTTTAGCTAACAATGTTACCTGTAGTAAGACCAGTGGCCCATATATGGATTTGACTTATGGGATTGCAGCGTCACATAAGCACCCGTACAAGTGTGCCAAAATTTCACACCCCCAATTGTACTGATGTGTTGCATCTAAGTCCATCTGTACTGAAAAATATAGCAGATGGATCATGTGCCCGGATGTGTCTGACATGAGCATTCCTCCGACTAGTAGTAAAATGAAAACCCTAGCCCGCTGTTGATAATCCACCTCAGTAGCATCAAGAGGCAACAGACTACACAACAAGTTTCCCAACTAGCTGGCCCTTATGCAACCCCCTCTGATAGCACTCGTGTCTAGTGTAGCCCCCAGGTAGCCAGTGCACAATCTCTGCAAGTCATCTGTGCACCTGTTACTGCCTACACCTGTGACTGACATGCCATCGGTTGGTAGACCCCATAGGATGCCCACATCCTGCAAATTCATGGTTGCCTCCCCCATCGCCAGGTGAATTGTGTGCATCTCTGGTCTCCAACGCTCGACTAACGCAGTGATGAGGACATGGTCAATGTGAATTGGTGCAGAATCCAACAGTCCTTGGAATCCAGCTTCACGCACATAGCGCATCACTCGATCAAGGATCCCACCAATCCAACAAGCCTTATCGCACCGCCTCACCCGTTGTGCCTCGTCCTCCAAATTTCCGTTGTACAGAGCACGTGCACAATGCTCCTGCTGAAGGTAAAGAAAATCCTCATCAATGGGTCCTGGATGATACATGGCGTATCCTTGGTGAAAATCATAATCACATGGAGCATTCTGAATCATGAAAGTAATGAATCATGAAAGTACCTCAAATTTGTGGCGTCTATTAGCCTTCGTGCAAACATTTCAACTGTTCGTCAAATGTGGCTTTGATACATGCTGTTATCGGGAGATGGCGTGCATGCCTTAAACAATTGCTGTAACTCTCAGACAAATTAGTTGTAAGAATTCCCCAACGACGATCACCCTCATAAAAGGCAAGGCACAACTTACTGCTATCATGTTGTCTCAGCCAATCTCAAGCAGATGGTTCGATACTCTCCAGCTTTTTCTTGTATTCCCTCCACCTACTCTCTTGTCTAGCATGACCAAGCTGCCAAACCAGAGTCTTCAGATGTGCATTCTAGAACTTCCCATGCTCAGCACTAAGGAAGTTGGACTTAAAATGCCTCAAGCAAAACCAGTGGTATCCTACTGGCTCTATCCATTCATCCATATGTCTCATTGCATTCTAAATCCCATCATGATGATCTGATATAATACAGATTGGCCTATTATCATCACCTACCACGTGGATTTGCATTTTTTGCATGAACTAGTTCCAATTCTCATTAGTCTCAAAATCAACTATTGCATAAGCAACAAAGAGTATGTAACCGTTCGCATCGTGCATCACCGCAACTAGCATTGTGTCCTTGTATGTGCCTCTCAAATGAGTCACATCCACACTAATAACTGGCATGCAGTGGCAAAATGCATCGATAGCCTGACCAAATGCCCAGAACATAAACTTAAATTTCCTACACCAATGACCGTGTATTCTATCAGGTATGTTTGCCCAATCAAAAGTGCTCGAATTGGCCCTGATTAGCTCATCCATATATGTTGGCAACATTTCAAAATATTCCTCCCAAGTTTTGAATACCAAATCAATAACTTTTTGGCAAGCATACCACGCCTTCTTGTAATAAAGGGTCACATTTAACTCCATCTTCACATGCGCTTGGACATCCTTCACCATGTAAGAAGGGTTTGCGCTAATCTGGTGGCAAATGGAATGGGCGATCATCAATGATCTCAGGTTAGTGTTACCACTCGATCGACTAGCACCAATACAACCATGACTACTTGCCCATTTGGTGATCTCCCACATCCCATGGGAAGCCTTTTTGTCGGCCCTAACAATCCAATGACAATTACCACTTCCTCCAACAACGTCCTTACATTTTGCATACCCACCTAGAAATAGCTTCTACCAATTCTGGCTTACTCTAGAATCGCATACCCAATGCAACTTCACCAGTCACTTGAACATAACTTGGAAGTCCTTCATCACAATTAGTTGGGTCATAGCCATCCTTATCAGGGCCCCCATAATCCTAAAGTAAGCCTTCGTATTAGGATTCTCCATAAGATGGAACATCGTGGCTGCATTGTTCATGCACACCACTTGTTCATCATCGTCCCCTGGATTCGAATCAGTTGATAAGGAACAATCATCTTCACTTTCTTCTTCAAGTTCTCTTTGCTCACCTTCATCATCGCTACCAACATGTTCACCATAACCAGCAACATGCTCGCTAATTTCACCCACACAATCATCATCAAAGACATTCAGCTCCTCATGATGCACACTGTATATTCCGGCACTTGTGGACGACTGAGTGCAATCGACGTGAACATACACACTGGGTTGGCTGGACTCACCAAAGCCAAAAGGTTCTCTAAAACCTTGGCTATGTATAAGGGGGTGGTAATGTTGGCAAATGTGTATAGTTATGAATATTGCTCAACAACGACATGAACGTGCCCGAACTAACATCACCTGCACGGTCAATGGTGCTTGACATCTTCTCGATAATAATGTACAGATCAGCTGAGGACAACGACATTTGATCAACATGTTGAAGAAGGTTGCGGTAGACTCGTCATTTTCCACATTATAACACTGATAGTATATAGACGAACCAATCAGCTCAGGACAACAATATTATATTTTCAACAGAAACCCCTCACTTGCAATGCTAAGCCTTCTCAAAATTAAATCAACTAACTCGGAGTGGCTTAACCTCCGTTCGAGAGTCACGGATTTCTCGGGTATCGGAGGATTATAATACACATCCACAGTCAAATCAAACTTAATCTCACCCCCTTTGTACAGGTACACTGTCAAAAACATTGTACAACTGCACGATACAAATATAGAACACATAATTCGATATTCAAAAACATGGTATTATTCAGCAACTTATATTCAACTCCTCAAACCCTAAACCATACGGGGTTCCATTATCATTGAGCAACCACATCATACACTATTATCGATTTTCTAACTATTACACTATTATAAAATGTGTGATCACTTACGCCACTCAAATTAAATCGTTACTACAACTTCAATACGAAAATTAGTGGAAAAATCACACATAATCACGCATCCTCATTCAACACTTTCATAGAATCAAACCAAACATAATCATTCAAATCACACACAATCATTCAACACATTCATATCAATAAGACTTTTTCAAGAACCTCACAAATTGCACTATTACTACAAATTAAATAAAAAATATTAGTGAAAAAATTACACATAATCATTCAACACATTTGTATGATCATGAATTTTTCAGGTACCTCTCGGATATTCGAAGATTTTGGCGGTGCATGACTATAACTCGCGGAGCAGGTGGAGGTGCGTGAGCTCCACGTGCAGTCGTCCCGGCAGCGCGTGTGGCACGTGTGGTATTGATATGTCCATTTTATGTGCATAATTTAGTACTATTTTGGGGCACTTTTGTGCTCTTTTATTATCAAGAGCTTGTGTTTTACCTTGAAATTCTCTTAGCAGGGGTAAGAGTAACTATACGCTCTTTTTCCTCTTCTAAGTGGATTTTGCGTGACAAGGGAAGAACACAGAGGCATGAAGACCGTAGGCCATTAAAGATCACATTTTCGAAGACTTTCTTCTAAGACATGTAGATCGGAGGCCATCGAAAACCATTTTTGAAGACATTGAAGACTTGAAAAATAAGAGGAATGGCTATGAAGATAAATGTTTACCACAAGACGAATAAAAGAAAATAGGATTAAATTCTAGCACTCATCACGAGTCACGATGGCCTCGTCGCGAGCCCGTCACGAGTCGGGACAAGCCCATCGCGAGTCGAGACCAACTGGTGGCCAGAATCTAACCTTATCCTTTTTTACTATAAATAGCACTCTCTTTCCTCTCATTCATATCTTCTTCATCTGCATTTTTGGTACTGTTTCAAACCCCATTTTCTTCCATTTTCATCTTTGAATTCTCTTGTATTGCATTTGGTTGTTTAGCCTTAATTAGTATGAACTCTTGTAGCTAAATCTAGTTCTTGGGAGCAATTGATTGAAGCTTCCAAGCTTATGTAGTGAGATTCTATGTTTGCTCATTTATGAACATTTATTGGAGAGCATTTTTTATGCCATTAGTGTTGTGTTTTACCTCATTTATACCATGGGTTGTTTGAGTATATGAAATGTTTGTAAGATAGAAATGTTAGAGTGTTAGAAAAGTTAAATTTTTTTAAACTCATTTGATATGGAAATCCAAAAGCATGAATTTAGAACTTCTTGTGTATAATGTGTGGTAATTCTTGCTAGATGAGTATGCTAATGTGGTTTGTTTTCATATTTTTCACATATATGCAAAGAAAGGTTGAATCTTGAATGTTGTTTGTTCTAAGTTTAACCTAATGAATGCTTTGTTTGGTTAAATGACTATGTCTTTGGTAGAAGGCTTGTTATTATCCAACCTATGGTCTTTTGGGTGAAATGTCATTGATGAAATACCCCTATGATGTTGTTTGTCTAAAGTGATCATCAATGAGGTTTGCAAATGGGCATTGTTTGTCTTTGCAAACTACTCTTAAGGAGGAATGAATGTTAATCTTTGAATAAGAAGTGATAACATTCCCCATAGACAATAAATGTAATTGAATGAGTGAATGAATCAATGAGCTATATAAAGTTTGGAAGTGGAAGTCGATTGCCCTCAAGGCTCTGTTAATTGTTGTTTTCATCGTATCTTTAGTTTTATTGCATGATTAGCATAGTTCTCTTGCTTTGCTAGTTGTTGTATTTCAATTTGGTAACTTAGGATCAAACCAACCAACCCCCCCCCCTCTTGTTTACATGCTTTTATATGTATTTATGTATGTATATGCCTAGTATGTTTTCTCCTATATATGTTTAAACACTTGAGAAGATCTCTCTTCTCGTGGACGACCCCGACTTGTCATTATCTACTTAATTGTAGATAGGAAGCATTAGGGTTTAAAAGTATTAAATTTGAGAGGTATGGCGATGACCTCCCATGCATTCAGGCGGGTGCAGGAGAGTCAACAACAGCCAGCCGGAGGTTTCAACTACAAATCTGGCAACAATTAACACCAAAAAACAAAGAAACAGAGTAGATATAAACAAAACGGAAAAGAAAAAACCAACGAAAGCTTGCGGAGGCACCAACCGAGGTATGAATATGGGTAAAAATGAAACCTTGGTCCCGTAGATGGAGATGGTGGTTGCATAAGCAAGGGTGGGAATGAAGATTCTGGTGGCGGAGGGAACAAGGAAGCCGTGCGTGTGTTGTTTTAATGGAGAAACTGGTGGAGAAAATAATTTTGCTCACGAGCGCTGGGTTTTAAACATGATGAAATAGATGAGGACGCATTCGGTCAAATAACCAATATAAAAAATGCTTAAAATTTTGATTATGCATTTGCCAAATGCATTCTCAACAATTATGTAAAAAAAGGAAAATTCGTGAGAACGTATTTACCAAATGTGTCTTCAATAATTCTGCAAAAAAAAGTAAGATCATGAGGACGTATTTACCAAATTCATCCTTGCACATTCATGCAATAAAAAAAGGGAAATTGATGAGAACACATTTAGCAAATGCATTCTCCACCCATGTATCCTGCATGATCTACTGTAGCCACAACATTAGATTTTCTCCCTAGTTCAAGGATACAGCTTCGTTCAAAGAATGAGCTACGAGGCCGGTGGAGGAGTAAGCCTGGCTCAAAGGCCATCGGTGGTGAGCCCCTAGGCAAGTTTGAAGGGCCACCGATATTTCGAAGGGTCTTCCACCAGCGGCGATGAGCTCAAAGGCCAAGCCACCGACAACACTTTTGGGCAAGGGTGGAACCAATGGGGCATGAGGTAGGGCTCCAGCCCTACCTCGGTCGCCGGCCGGAGGTAGCAGGAGGCAGTAGGGTTCGTAGAGCGCATCTTCCGGCGAGCTGAACGCGTCTCCGGCAGCTGCTCCGGCGTTTGCTCGGAGAACGCGGCCTTCTTTTTTTTAGCGCCCATGTACTATAACGACGTTGTTTCACTTAGTGAAATGAAAAAAAAAATAAAACCCGAATGTGAAACGGATTGGGCCAAAAATGGAGCCCAATCCAATAATCCAAATAACTTCAATACATTGGACATTTTATCAGTTTGGAACAGGGGAGACTGGAGAGAACAGAGGAGGAGCAGCGTCAGCCGAGCTTCTCGGTTTTGCCACCGCCGTCCGGCCCGTCTGCCACCAGGTCTCCTGCGCCGCCGGAAGCTGCCTCGTCCCGCCACCTCTGCATGCCAGACGCCGCCTCTCCAAACCACCGGTAAACTTCTTCTCTTTATGCTAAGAATCTAAGATTTATTAATTTTTAGGGTTTATTCTTTTTTTTAATTTTTTGCTTAAATTTATGTGAACATGATTTTTAGATTGGATATCGAATTGAAGTTATATGGTTGTATTATATATGATTGTTGAAATTTTGTTGAATTGCATATTTGAATTTAGTTGAATTGCATATTTAGTCAAATTTAGTTGAAATTTAGTTTTTTTTTTTTAATTAAAACCATCCTTAGATGGGGGAAATTCTATTAGGCCTTCTCGAGCCAAAAAATAGACAGAATAAAAAGTAGCCGAAGCAATAGTAGCCTATATATAAGTGCACACTGGCTAATTGGAGCAACACTTGTTGCCCCCAAAAGAATGAGAGGAAAGATACTTGTAAACATCAAGTCGGAGACCTCTTCATAGATGATGGAAAGGGTCAGAACTTATTAGTGAGTCCGAAAGGAAACACAGGGCAGTCGAAACCCTCCCCATATAAATGAAGAGACATTCCCTATAAACTAGCCTGAAGTTGAGAAACTAATCTAACTACTTGCAAAAGAAGAGAAGTAGCAATATTTCCATCCATATGTACATTTGTGACGAAATCTTCAGTATCCGAATCCAGCCAACATAACAGCAAGTAGACCTGTTTCCATGAAGCTTGACCAGTTTCCATGAAGCCTGACCAGATTCCTTTGATCTGCAATGGAAAAACAGGAAAAACAGTAGCTTCCAAACTAGTGGACAATTCTCAAAGAGGGAGTATTCATTTGGTCTAGTCTAATTAATCCCTGGACTTGGTTAGGCAGCAATGAAAAATGTGAAAAAACCAGGTTACATTTTTGTGAGAAGCATGTTTTTGCTAAAGAATGTGCTACCTGGTTTGCTTCCCTGAAAATATGCATGATGTGTATATCCCTTAAAGAGAGATGGATCTCATCTACTAAGTCAAACAGATGCCAAGGGGATTTTAATGGATCATTAGCATATAGCACAGCATTAAGGCAGTCTGATTCCATACAGACATTGGACAAAGAGTTACAAAATTGAATAGCAAATAGAATAGCTTTTAGTTCAGATTCTAGGGCAGACTTTGCATCAGTAAAAGAGGTATATGCTTCATGAAAGCACCCTCTACAGTCTCTTATGATCATGCTGAGGCCACATTTATTTGTCTTACAACACCAAGCTGCATCTACATTGACTTTAAAACCAGTTGTTGGCCTGATCCATGCAATTTTCCAGATTTTTGGCTTTGGGGGACTCTTAATGAGAGGAAGATAAGAGTGAAAATGAAATTATAATTTAGTTGAAATTTAGTTGAAATTATAATTCTTTGATTTATTTTGTATAATTGTATGTGAAAATGAAATTGTCAATTTGTCACAATCGGTTTATGGAATTATCAATTAGGTTCACATGTCAACTTTGCTCCGGGAATTAAGAAAATGATTAGAACTATGTCATACAATGTGAGGGGATGGGTGATGGATATGAGTGAGAATGAGAATATTAACTTAAAATAGTATATAAGAGAGGTAAGGGAAATTTTTTTAAAACAAAATTGTGAAAGAAGTGCAGTACTGGGAACCTTGGGACTGACTATTAAGGGAAGTGGGAGTATAGCCTGAATCTCAGGCTGTATAATATATCTTTCACAATTTTCTTTGTTTTGGAGAATATTTGGGTGTTTTGGCTGTTGAACTTGAATCTCAGGCTAGTGCTTAGGTTTTGCAATGTTCTCATTCAGTGAAATGAAACTGGAAGTTGTGAGATAGTGATCATTTTTTTTATTAGGAATGGTTTCAGACCATTTGTGGTGCATGTATCTCTCGTTATGGATTGAGATTATTGAAAGCACAGGTTAATTGCTTGGTTTTATATGTGATCAATATGTTTTTGTGCAACTGCCTTTGGAACCAACTATGTTTTTGCTGATATTGACGTCGTGACGGCGGTGGAAGAAAATTAAAGCAGATTTACATTGAAAATTGTTACTACTTTGTGATTTTCATCTTGTTGATGTCCCTTTTCAGTACGTTTTTTATGAGGTTATGCGTATACACCCTGATTTGGCTTCCTTTTTTCACTGGTGGTGCTGAGAATATGTAGATTAATCATACTTTACATACTGGTCATGAAAAGGCTTCCACCAATGTCACTAATCTTAAAGGGGGAACTCTTGCAATGTTACAATATAAATGATTAGAGACTTTATCAATCACTGTAAAATATAAGTTAATGTGCTGATACCTTCACTGTTCCTTTGCTGATTCTTCTTGTTTCTGGTCTTTGAATTTCTCTAGCTTATCCATTTGATCTTCTTCTTTATATCAATAAACTTCAAACCAAAGTTTATGTTCTCTCTATATGTACTAATCGAACTGATATATGTCTTTCTACATGCTGTAGGATGCCAATGAGGAGTCCAAGTCAGTAACTAAGGCATCAGCCATGAAAGGTATTATATTATGTACTAATCGAATTGTATGGTACTTGATTTATTATATTGTGTAGTATTTTTCATTATTGTTGAGTTGAATTTTTAAAATTTATGTCATTAATATTTATCACCCTTTCTTCCCTCCGTCAGTTCCCTCCTCAGCCAAAAATTTTTCAGCCTCCCCTGAAAATTTTTTCTGGTTCCGCCCCTGCTTTTGGGGGCATCGAGGGTGGGGCTTCGAAGGCTGAGCTGCAAAGCGCATTTGAAGGGTGGCTCCGGCGGAGGGCTTGAATCTCTGGAAACCAACATGAGCTCGAGAGGCTCCATAAAGTGGCAGCGGCTCAAACTTGGTGGATGAGTGGAGCTCAAGAAGTCGACAACGGAGCTCTTCAAGAGGCCAACGTCGGGGCTTTGACAAGAAAAGGCTCCGGCAGCGAGTTCCAAAGAGGTGAATTCAAATAGGTGATTTCAAACAGGTGTGTTCAATTGGGTGAGTTCGAACTAATGAATATGTGAGTTCGAAAGGGCTCAAGTGGCGAGTTCAAAGGATCACCGGCGAGCAAGTTCTACCACTGTCGGGATCGAAGGCCACCACCATCACGAACTCCCTCATTGGGTTGAAAAACACTACCACCAGATTGGAAACCACCACCAGTTTGGAAGCCACTACCACCGGAGTTTGTTCGAAGGTCTCCGGAGCTCGAAAGGCCATAATAGCTTTGGTGCTCGACAGCCCTGTCTGTGAGCTCGAGAAGCTTCAGCGTTTGAAGGCACCAAGCGGCGGAGGCTTCGAACAAAAAGAATAACTCATCGACAGAGGATTTGTTCTCTCTTGGTCGACGGAGATAGAGCTTTTCAAATAACTCGAACGAAAGACACAAATCCGGATGCAACCATGCTGAGTTTGAAATTTTGGACACATATGTGGAGGACGCATATGTGTATAATTTTTTTAGCTGGTTGATGAGGACACATTCAAATATGTGTATTAGTTTTTTTTAGCTGGTCAATGAGGACGCGTTCAGAGAAAGCGTCCTCTGTGTATTTTTTTTTGTTGGTTGATGAGGATGCATCAGTTATGTAATTTTTTTAAAACAAATGTAGAGGACGCATTTTCTAAATGCGTCCTCAGTTATGTAATTTTTTATTTTGTTTAATTTTTTTGTCGAATGCATGAAGAGGATGCATTCTCTGAATGCGTCCCCTATGTAATTTATATTTTTTTTTCGAATGCATGTAGAATGCGCCCTCAATTTAAATTTATTTTTTTAATTAGTCTTCTAATCTAGTAGACATGTAATTGTTTTAATATTTTTTTTAAAGTTTCCATAATGATAAATGCATCAGAAAAATTTGAAAGTCAGATTTAAAATTTATGATAATGAAACTTGAACATCCTACTTACCTGGTTAAAGATAATGGAAAATTTTGATCGTGGGTATTTAAAATTTTTAAATATTCCGAAATACAGAAAATGAATGAGTTATTAAAAAAATGGAAGTTACTACAGTTTTTGAATTGTAATTGTAAAATTTCATTTTTTTAGTGTAAATAAATTAGACATGTAAATAAACTTAAATATACATTTTTTTTATTTTTAAATTCCACTTTTTCCACTATTAACTAATATAGATAAACAAAAATATAAGAGTAAACACATTTAATGTTTATGAAATTAGAGATGATAATGAAAACCAAATAAACATGAATTGATTAAGAGATACAATATTCGAAGAACACGTGTCATGGAACAGCCAACGACATGTAATGTACTAATGATGCCCTCTACAAAGATTTCCACCTGTTCCACATGGGGGTGGACGTATGGTGCGGGATGTGCATTGTGGAACATCTATCTGAGTAGAAACATATACGTCGTCATGCGGAACTCCCTCCGTAAAATCCTCCTCCTTATCATCTCATGCATCCTCACTCAAATTATACTGGACATGGGGAACACTACATGTATCAAATGGAGCAGTAGGAAATATATATGCATGATTAGGAGTAAGAGTAAGGTATGCAGTAGAATCAGGTGGAGTAGTGTCGTAGTGTGAGGGCCTACCATGTGATGGTCCATCGTTAGTTGGACTCGCACGTGAGGATCCAGCTTGAGATGAACCAATGTGTGTTGTAGAGCCCTGAGCACGCGGTCGCCGATCACCCTCTCGACCATGAGGAGCTGGATGGTGGCTTCTGATTTCATTGTATCTCACACAGGGGGGAGGTTCTTCGGTGTGCACATGTGGCTAATAATACTGCAGTCTGGAGGGCTCATGCACATATTCAAGAGTACGCATGGCAACACCATGTACCCCCCTGATAACGTCCGCGAAACGTGGAGGACATTTGTCCAAATTAATATCTAATATAAGGCGCATCTCAGACATTGCCTACAACTACATAAATGAGATAAATATGTTAGATATTTAAAAAATGAGGGAATCTGAAGTATTATATGTTGATACTATTAGAAATTTAGTAAATACCATATACTCCATAGTAGCTCCGTCTCCATGAAAACCCTCCGTAACCGTTTGGCGCCGTCTTGGCTGATCAATTAGGGTCACTATCCTGCGAAAATACCACTCCATGTATTCTCAATCGGGTGTATATGGTACTGCTGACCCAAGTGCATTAATTTGTTGCTCTGCTCGATATTCCCACGCATCAAGATATCTTCTTAGTTCAACACGTCAATCTATGCCTGACCTCCCCGACGATCTCTAGAATGAAGCAGGTTGTGTTCATCCTTAGTGACCAACTGCGTGGGTATTGTCTGGATCGAACCAAATTGCCTGGGAACACGATGAACATGATACTCCATGATGTGCCAACAAATGAGATCAACACACAATAGCCAGTTGTTGCTACCACCTGTACAATATTGTGGGAGTTGTTGCATGACATTCTCAATGTATGGTTGTCAAATAAACTAACATAACAGATAAGTATTGTTATAAAAGAAACACCTTTTTTCCATTGGTTCCTAAAAAAGGAAATCCAAATTACATTATACCTGACTGTCATAAACAGATGCCAGTTGATCGCGGTACACTTTTAGTACATGCATGGGTGATTGTGATAAATCGTACCTGGCTCTCCACCCGTGAGGAATAGAATGAATAATATTAGCTATTTCTAGTAATTAAATGGTTTAAAAAATTGTGTCCTTACTAATTGAATACGAACTTGGATCCAAGAGCACTCATGGTGTCGGTCACTGGAAGTCGTCCGGTATGACGAATGGTTGGTTTTGCTCCCATGCCCACAACATATAGTAAATTTAAAAAATATAATATAATATAAGATGTCATTTAGACACATGTCCAACCAACAAGTTTAACCAACACTGTTACCTGTAGTAGGACTAGTGGCCCGGATATGGATTTGACTTGTGAAATTGTAGCGTCACATAAGCTCCTGTACAAGTGTGCAAAATTGCACTCCCCCAACTGTACTAATGTGTTACATCTAAGTCCATGAGTACCGATAAATAGATCAGAGGGATCAGGTGCTCAGATGTGTTGGGCATGAGCAATCCTCCAACCAGTAGTAGAATGAAAACCGTTGCCCGCTGTTGACAATCTACCTCAGATGCATCAAAAGGCAATGGACTGCGCAACAAGTTTCCCAACCACCTGGCCCTTATACGATCCCCTCTGATAGCACTCGTGTCTCGTGTAGCCCCCAGGTAGGCAGTGCACAATCTCTACCAGTTATTTGTGCGCCTGCTTGTGTTTACACCAGTGATTGCTTTTTTTTTAATTAAACCATCCTAAGATGGGGGAAGATTATATTAGGCCTTCCCAAGCCGTAAAATTACAAAACTAAAGAGTAAAGAAAAGGGGGAAGCCATTGGCTTAGTTGATGTGTACATTTGTGAGCCATAGGCTCATTAAAGCAACATTTGTTGCATCCAAAAATAAAAAAGAGTAGGCTAATTGTTAGAGGATTACAAAAACTCTTAGTTTAAATGGAGATCATCGAACTTATTTGTGGATCGAAAAGACGAAACACAGGTCAGTCAAATTCACCCCAACTAAACTAAGAAGCTCATCCCCTACAGAGCTAAACAGTCAAGAAGAAAGCTTCGAGATCAAAAACAAGTTCCATCTAGAAACTCATCAGTATAGACAAGAACAGCCATCAGTCATCTAGTAGCATCCCTAAGGCATCAAGCAGAATGAGCATTATGCTTCATACTCTAGGAAATTTAGAAAACTTGTATAATGAGCAGGCAGGAATTCAGAGGGCAAGCAGCATCACCATAACCTGCAATCAAGAGTGGAAATAAGTAGCATCCGAACTAATTAACAACCCGTAGAGCGGGGGTGCCAATTTGATCTAATCTAACTAAACCCTGGACAGTGTTGGGAAGCTCAGATATGCTGCTAAAAGATGAATCACATTGTAGTTGCAAATAGTTTCTAGCAAGGGTATGGGCCACCAGGTTTGCCTGTCTATATATGTGTACAAGTTTGATATCTTTCAATGATTGATGAATCTCATCAGCTAAGCAAAAACAGTTCCAGTGACATCTGAGTGGATCATTAGCAAAAAGAACTGCTAAAAAACAGTCAGATTTCATGTACAGAGGAGCAGGCAAATCATATGAAATCTGTATAGCAAACTTAATAGCCTTCAATTCAGCTTCCGAGGGGGAGAAAGCATTAGAAAATAGAGTGTAAGCTCCCTTGAAAGCACCTCTACTATCTCTATAATCACTCCAATCCCACACATATTAGTATTGCATGACCATGAAGTATCAACATTAAGCTTAAAACCAGATGTTGGCCTTTTCCAAGCAATTTTCCAGATTTTAGGCTTTGGGGAAATTTTGAGTAGGGGTAGAAAAGAGTGATCTGCAATACTAACATCCAGTGGAGATGCTATATAAATCGGTTTTGCACAGAAGGAGATAAAAATCTGGTCTCTAATCATTTGAAGCACTAGCGTGGAGGAAGGCTTGACTGAATCAAATATAAATCTATTTCTCATCTTCCAAAGGTTCCAGAAAGTAAAAATAGCAGCAGTCCGGATCATGATCGAATGTAAAGAAGATAATGCAGGCATAGTTAAATAGTATGAAATTCTCTCCCAAACAGATGGAAAGGCCCTATCTCGAATACCCATGAACTGATGAATAATTTTCCATACAGATAGTGAGAAATCACATGAGTTAAAAAAATGCTCTAAGGAGTCATCATGTTTGTTGCACATACAACATTTAGAGGCCAAACAAAACCTCAGATTCCTGAGGATGTTATCAAAAGGCAACAAAGAGTTTATCACTTTCCACATAAATACAGAGATTTTTTTCTCTAATCTGGAGTTCCAAAGATTTTTAGAAGAGGATATGTTACCTGTATGGTTGCAGAGCAAATTGTAAGTATCTTTAAAGGAGAAACTCCCAGAAATACCTGGTTTCCAGATTAATCTATCAGCTCTGTGTGGAAATATTCTGGACTCCTGCCAAAGAGTAATAATATGAGTTGGCAGGAATGGCTCTAGTTTTGTGATGAAAACGTCTTTGTTAGCTATGAAAGCAGAGACTGTACAGTCTTCAGCTATATCCACACTATTCTGATCACACAAATCTATCAGTAAACCTACATCAAGCCAGTTTGATGTCCAGAAATTACAATCTCCCCTCCCTATAATGACTTTAGAATTAGCCTTAGCCCATGAATTTACTGAGCAAATTCTCTTCCAGTTTGGAGAGGTCCTGTGAGATTGAGGGAGGGCTTCCAATAAATGAGTCCAGAGGGCCTCAGCCATTTGATACTTCCACCATAATTTAACCGAGCATGTTTTGATTATGGTATGTATAGACCTAAAGCCTAATCCATTTTGATCAGTGGGGAGACACAGATCAGACCACTTTTTCCAGGATCTTTTTGGTTTTAAATCATCCCCCCAGAAAAACTTGCTCATTTTTTTCTCAATGGTGGAAATGATCAGTTTTTTTGGTTTAATGACCTGCCAAATGTGTTGTGGTATAGCATATATACATGAATCAATCAGAGTAATTTTACCACCCATAGATATCCATCTATTTTTCCAGTTACCTATCTTATTATCAATTAGTTCAAAGAGTGGTTGGAAATAAATCTTTTTAGCAGCACCAGTGAAGATTGGAACTCCCAAGTAGGTGAATGGGAAGGAACCAAGTTTCATTCCCAAAATCCTTTTGATGTGGTTCACTCTTTGATCTGTAGCATGCTTACCTATGAAGATGTCACTCTTATTATAGTTAATAGACTGGCCAGTGACTTCCTCAAAGGTGGACAGAAAAGCCTTTAATCTAACTAAGGTTAGATTTGTTGCTTTAAAGAAAATAACAGTATCATTCGCATAAGATAAGTGTGAGATTCTTGGAGGATTACCTGGTAGATCAAAGTAGGCTAGCTTACCATTGTCAAAAATGAAGGTCAGACTCCTTGAAAAAGACTCAGAAAAGATATTAAACAAGAATGGAGATAAAGGGTCACCCTGTTTAATACCTCTAGAGGATTGAAAGAATCCCACTGGCTTACCATTAATAAGAATAGAGAACCAAGCCTGGGACAAGTTTTTCATAACTGAGAAGATAAATTTAGCATGGAAACCAAATTTTGCCAAAAATTTATATAAGAATGACCATCTAACCCTATCAAAAGCCTTTTTGAGATCAAGTTTAACTATGCAATTTGGATCTCTTCTCTTCCTATTAAGAAATCTAACCATTTCCTGTAGATAGATTACATTATCTGAAATATCCCTGCCATGTAGGAATGCTGTTTGGTTAGGAGAAATAATCTTAGGCATAATAGACTTAAGTCTTTCCATAAGCACTTTAGAACAAATCTTATTTATCACATTGGAGAGACTTATAGGCTTATAATCATCAAATGAGGTAGGAGTTTTCTTCTTGGGGATTATAGTGATCCATGTACTGCTAATACCCCTAGGCAGGTTAGATGAAGATTGAAAATCATGAACAGCTAGGAGAAGATCATTTGCTATAATATCCCAAGATTTTATGTAGAATTTGGCAGTAAAACCATCTGGACCTGGAGAACTTGATTTATTAAGGCTGCTAACTATCACTTTAAGCTCATCAAGTGTGACTGGTTTCAAAAGGTTATCATTATCTTCCTGAGTAACCAGATTGGGGATATGATTAAGAAAATGAGGTTGAAATATAGAGCTATCCGTGGAGCAATCTTCACTCAGAAGATCCTGATAATAATGTATAGCTTCCATCTCAACATCCTGAGTATTTTCCAACCACTGCCCATTTCTGCCCTTAATTTTTGTTATCCTTAACCTATTATTCTTATCTTGTACAGATTTATGGAAGAAAGATGTGTTGTTGTCCCCGTCTTGGAGCCATTTTATCTTTGCCTTATGTTTCCAGAAGTTTTTTTGTTCAGACATAGCCCTGACTAACCTGGCCCTAGCTTCCCTCAGATTAACCAGATTATTTATAGATTCATCTTGATCAGTTAGTGCTTCCTGAGCCTGCAAGGCCATTTCAGCTTGTAATACATTATCATGAATGTTTCCAAAATGCTCTTTGTTCCAGATTTTTAAAGCCTTCTTAAGTCTGACTAGTTTTAAGTAGAAAGCTAGCATTCCTGAGTTATGTATAGGAGTGTCCCAATCTTTCTTGATTACATCATTAAAATCTTTTCTCTTGTACCATGTATTTAGGAACCTAAAAGGTCTGGGATTAGATGGTATATCACTACCTACAGTCAACAGCATGGGGTTGTGATCTGAGCTAACTCTATTCAGAATCTGAATTGAAGAAGAAGGGAAAGAAAGAGACCATGATGCAGTACACAATCCTCTATCAAGTCTTTTAACTGTAGGAGATCTTAACCGATTATTAGTCCAAGTAAACAGGTTCCCCACAGTGTTAATTTCTTCCAAAGCCATTCCATTAATAAAATCATTGAAATCTCTCATACTTCCTAATTTTGGAGTAGATGGACCTCTATATTCAGTTATTGATGTAATGGAGTTAAAATCTCCAATAAACAAAGATTCTGAATGATTGTATAAGCTGAGATCAGACCAGAGATCTTTCCTTCCCGATCTGGTTCTCAGACCATAAATAAAAAATGTATCCATAGGCTTGACGAGATTAGAACTAGTTAGGTGAACTCCAAGAAACTGAAGATTATCCTTTATAATTGCCAGAGTTATGTTTGAAGTCCAGAAAATCCAAATCCGACCGTTAGTTGCAGAAAAACAGTTATCAAACTTCAGCATTTGTCTATATAAATCACACTGTAAGTTGTCATGTTTAGGCTCAATTAAACAGATGAGTTCAAATCTATGCCTGTTGATGAGATTAGATAGCCTTAACATAGATGTATCCATTCCTCTAATGTTCCAAACCAACATTTTAATCCTAATAGTGTTATCCATAATGAAACATTAGAGGAGCTTTTTGATCTAGTCATAATGGTGTTTTTCTGTGAGAAGAAAGAGTCATTGGATGGTTTGCTATTTTTCACTACAGACTTACCTTTCTTCGACTTACTAGGATCAGAAGATGAGACACTGTCCCCATGTACATGGTCATCACCAGCTTCAGGGGCAGTATCCGATAGGGTTGTACCTTCTTCAGTGGCAGGATATTCATTATGAGTGACCTCCTCACCCGATGGTTCTTCATCAGCTAGGGGTAGAAATCTGTTGGACCTGTTTTTCTGCTGAGAAAAAATAAATTTTTTTGCAGCAATGATAGAACTAAAAGGAGAAAAAAACTTTCCTCGTTTACTGGGTAGATCGTCCTTAGCAAAGACTGTCCTAAGGGTAGGTGGGGCAGACTGAGGTTGCCTATCCTGTATTTCAGATGACCTAGGAGGAGATGGAAACACTCGAGGGGAGGGAATAAGGTTTGGAATTTCAGGTTCAGGTGACAGAGATTTATATTCCTTCTCTATAACAACCTCATCTTTACTGCTGATCCCAATACTAGGCTCAACTACCTTGTTAGGAGCAATTTGTTGAGGATGTGGAAGCTCACCAGGAGTCCTAGGATCAACTGCCATAGCATCAGTATCAATTAGGATAGACTAATTAGGTTCATGAACAGGAGCTTGGATCAGCTGTTTCTTAGGAACGTATATAAGTTTCTGAGCCTGATAATTTCTTTGTTTTTCTGTAATTGATACCCCTGAGCTCTCAGCTCTTAAGTTCCCAATCTGGTTAATGTTTAATTTCTCATTTACCTTTCCCAACGAGCCATTCAAATGATTATCAGGTTTCTTAGGCAAGGATCTCTTAAGCTCCGAATGCAGATAAATGCAGTAACTATCTTCATGCCCTATGCATTTGCAATGGACACAGTATGGGGGAATATCTTCAAATTGTAGGGGAAGTTTAACAACATTGAATTCATTTCCATCCTCTTCGATTCCCACTCTAATGCAGGATGGCAATTTCTTTTTTAAATCGATTTCAACACACATTTTCACACAAGAAGGCCTAGACAGGGCCTCAGTGGCAGCATCAACTTTTATAAAATTTCCAATTTGGTTTCCCATGCTTTCAAGCATTGCAGAATTGTAAAAATAGACTGGGACATGAGGAATTGTTACCCATACCGGAACTATGGACGATTCTGCATCCAGAGAGAAGTCGGAAGTCCATTTCAGTACCTTCATCTGGGCGTTGTTGAAGCTCCAGTGACCCTTGAGCCAGAACCTTTGGTAGTGTTCTTTCTCCTGGAAGCGTATGAGGACATGCCGGAAGTCTATAGATCCAATTTGAAATTTTCCTTTGAAGCCTACAGAATTAAAAGATTCGTTTAGTTGGACCATAGATGGCTTACCCCTTGCAAACTTACCGATCAGAGCATTCCGATAATGGGAGGAGAGGATGTCAGCATCCTTGCGACTGACAAGGCAGGCAATTTCCCCTTTGTACTGAGTTTTGGGGATGATTTCTGGGTTCGATGGAATGGAATCTTGTAGAGGCGGAGGACGGTTGGTAAGAGCATGAAGGAAGGATATGGTTCCCCCTTGGCTTCTATTGGCCGGGAGAGCCGCCATGGCGGCGGCCGGAGGGAGACCGGTAAATGGAAAATGACCGTTATCAGTTAGGATAGCTGAAGGAAGAAGAAAGAAAGAGATGAAAACGACAGCGAAATTATCGTTTTGGCTAAATCGCACCAAATATCCCACGTAGCAACAGCAAATGTGTAGTGAGAGCACACTGGCTGATTAGGCCTCTTGCATTCCTATGACACCAGTGATTGCCAAGCTATAGATCGCTAGACCCCATAGGATGCCCATATCCTTTAAAGTAATGGTAGCCTCCCTCATCGGAAAGTGAAATGTGTGCGTCTCTAGTCTCTAACACTTGACTAACACAGTGATGAGTGAAGGGTCAATGTGAATTGGTGCGGAATTCAACAGTCCCTAGGATGACACCTGCAATGCGTCATCCTCCAAATTACCGTTGCACAGAGCACATGTACGGTGCTCCTGGTGAAGGTAAAGAAAATTCTCATCAATGGGTCCTGGATGATACATGGCGTATCCCTAGTGAAAACCACAATCACTTGGAGAAATGATCAGTCCATATTTCCACAAAAATGAATACTATTAAATGTAATACATATTCAAACCAAATCGAACATTAGCTTCTATTTAAAAAAATACATATAATAAAAATCCATACAATCAATTACACTAAAAAATGTGAGAATTTAGCATAACAAACTGCATGGCTACATAATATCATGTAATACATATTGGTCTAAACGAAACATAAGGGTCTCTATAAAATCCATATTACAAACACGACCCTAAGCACACCCTCACCCATGGACACCTCTGCAATCACCCAACCCTTTCTCATCCATTTGATTCCTTGTCCTTCTCTCCGCAAACTGACCACACCTCCTATTACGAAACTTTTCAAATATCAGGAATCAGTCTCCAATTGGCATGTTGCCATAGTAATGGATCTCGTAGAGGCATGAAACCCTCACTATATTGTTGCACATAGGTGCTTGTATGATATACCTTGTCACATAGAGTAGATGGATCGTCACGCCTATACCCACAGACAGCCAATGCATCGTAACAAGGGAAATGGAAAATTTTCCATTCGCGATAACTACACTCCTTGCTCTGGTATTTCACAGTGTATTAAGTCTCACCAATGCTACTATCAATGGTCCTTGTCACAAACTTATAAGTTTGCGATGCCTGACCATACACGGTGACATTATGTCCATGTCCCCAAGTGTCTTGCTTCTGAAACGTTTTCCAAATCCTGCTTGGAACTCGGACCTATATAATTCTACATCAATTTAGAATATGTAAAATAGTCCATGAACATATAATGAAATATAATGTATCATGAAAGTACCTCCAATTTGTGGCGTCCATTAGCCTTCGTGCAAACATTTCAGCTATTCGTTCAAAAGTGGCTTTGACACATGCTATTTGGGAGATTTCGTGCACGCCTTAAACAATTGTTGTAACCCTCTAAAAAATTAGTGTAAGAATTCCCCAATGATGATCTCCCTCATCAAAAGTAAGGCACCACTTATTGTTATCATGTTATTTAAGTCAATCCCAACCAGATGGTTCGAGACTCTCTAACTCCTTCTTGTACTCCCTCCACCTACTCTCTTGTCTGGCACGACTAAGCTGCCAAACCAAAGTCTTCAGATGCGCATTTTTGAACTTCCCTTGCTCTGCACTAAGAAAGTTGGAGTGAAAATGCCTCAAACAAAACCAGTGGTATCCTGTTGGCTCGATCCATTCATCCACATGTCTCATTGCATTCAAAATCCCATCATGTCGATCTGATATAATACAGATTGGCCTAATATCACCACCTACCACATGGAGTCATAGTTTTAGCATGAACCAGTTCCAACTCCATTAATCTCAGCATCAATTATTGTATAAGCAATGGGCAGTTGGTAATCGTTCACGTCATGTGGCACACCAACTACCATTGTGGTTTTGTATGCACCTCTCAAATGAGTCCCATCCACACTAATCAGTAGCCCGCAATTGATAGCCTGACCAAATGCCTAGAACACAAAATTAAATTTCCTACACCTATGGCCGTGTATTCTATCAGGTAGGTTTGCCCAATCAGCAACGGTGCTCAGATTGGCCCTGATTAGCTCATCCATAAATGTTGGCAGCATTTCAAAGGATTCCTCCCAAGTTCTAAATACCAAATCAATAGCCTTCTGGCGAGCATACCACACCTTCTTGTAGGAAAGGGTCACATTCAACTCATCTTTCACATGCGCTTGGACATCCTTCACCGTGTAAGAAGAGTTTGCATAAATTTGATGGGTGAATGGAACGAGCGACCATCAACGATGTCAGGTTAGTATTACCATTTGATCGACCAACACCAATACAACCATGACTACTTGACCATTTGGTGATCTCCCACATCCCATGGGAAGCCTTCTTGCTGGCTCTAACAATCCAATGACAATTTCCACTTCCCATAATACCAATGACAATTTCCCATAATACCCAAAGTAGGCCTCTTTATTAGGATTCTCCATAAGATGGAACGTCTTGGCTATATTGTTCATGTACAAAACTTGTTCATTATTGTCCCCTGGATTCGAATAAGTTGATAAGGAACGATCATTTTCACTTTCTTCTTCAAGTTCCCTTTCCTCACCTTCATTGTTACCAGCATGTTCACCATGACCAACAACATGCTCGCCAATTTCACCCACATAATCATTATCGAAGACATTCATCTCCTCATGATGCACACTATATATACCAGCAATTGTGGACGGTTGAGTGCAATCAATGTGAACATGCGCACTGGGTTGACTCGACTCACCAATGACAGAAGATTCTCCAAAACATTGGCAATGTACAAAGGGTGGTAAGGTTGGCAAAGGTGTATAGTTCTGAATATTGCTCAACAACGACATGAATGTGCCCGAACTAACATTACCTGCATGGTCAATAGTTTTTGACATCTTCTCGATATTAATGTACAAATCAGCTGAGTACAATGACATTCGCTCAATAATGTTGAAGAAGGTCATGGTAGACTCGTCATCTTCCACATTATAACATCGATAGTATATAGACGAACCAATCAGCTCAGAAGACCAATAATATATTTTCAACAGAAACCCCTAACTTGCAATGCCAAGCTTTCTGAAAATTAATTCAACTAACTCAAAGTGGCTTAACCTCCGTACGAGAGTCACATTTTTCTCAGGTATGGGAGGATCATAATACACACCCACAATCAAATCAAACTTAATCTGACCCCCTTTTGTACAAGTACACCATCAAAAACATCGTACAACTGCATTATACAAATATAGAACATATAATTCTATATTCAGAAAGACAGTAATATTCTATAACTTATATTCAACTCCTCAAATCCTAAACCATACACTGTTCCATTATCATCGGACAACCAAATCATACATTATTATCGATTTTCTAACTAATTGACATACAACATTACAACATCGGTAATGTATCTTCACATATAAAATTTGAACTCAATTACACCACACAAATTAAATTATTACTACAACTTCAATAAAAAAAATTAGTGAACAAATCACTCATAATCAATTCACACATAATCATGCATCCTCATTCAATACATTCACATAATTAAACCAAACATAATCATTCACACCGTACATAATCCTCCAACACATTCATATATTCAAGATTTTTTCAAGTACCTCACAAATTACACTATTACTACGAGTCCAATAAAAAATATTAGTGAACAAATCAAACATAAACAAATAACACATAATCATTCAACATGTTCATATAATCACGAATTTTTCAGGTATCTCTCGGAGACTCAAGAATTTTGGCTGTGCGTGAATGCAACGGGCGAAATTGCTGGCGACACGTGAACTACATGCGTGAACCAACCGACGGAGCGTGCGGCGCATTCTAGGATCCAACGGAAGCGCGACAGTGAGCAACGGTCAACCGGAAGCTTAAACTAACATTCCAGCAAAAATTTAGTACCACACACATACAAACGGGGCTGATCTGAAGAAACCGAAAACAAAACACAAACTACGGCTTGGGGAGGTATGAACCCAATGATGAAATTTTCAACATACGAGAACGTGATCCTGGCAAAGGTAGACGACATGGTCTGAGCATGGTAGGGGGGAGAATTTCGGCGGCGGAGAAAACGATGATACCGTGCATCTTTCTTCTTCTCTGTCTAGAATTTTGGGTTTTGTAACACGAAGGATGAGGACGCATGCGAATGCATCCTCGACTTAACGGAATTAAAAAAAAGACAAATTCAAATGACGCATTTACCAAATGCGTCCTCGTCTTTTCTCCCCGAAAAAACCCAGAAATTGCTAAATGCATCCTCATTTTTTCATGCAATAAAATAAAATAAAAATTACCAAGAACGCATTTACCACATTTGCATCCATTCGCATGTACTATAGCCACAGTATAAGAATTTTCTCTTCGAACTGGGGGAGCCCAAATATACTCATGATATTCATTTGGAAATATTTGCAGTTCCATATTTTGATCTTGGGCATACTTACAGAAAGCTCAAGTGTAGGCTCTGTCGAGAGCTCAAGCTCGAGGGGAAAAAGACTCCACGTCGGGGATCTCGAAGGAAACATCGGCGAACTGAGAAGAAGCCAAATGGTGCCAGAGGTAATGGCGAGTTCGAAGGCCACAACTGACGAGTTCGAAGGGCCATACCACCTGGGCATAGCTTCAGTGTTCGAAGGCGCTAGTGAGCTCGAGAGAGCTACAGGATCCAGCAACGATATCGAGGGAGTCGCTCGGCAAGTTCGAGATTCTAGTTTTGTCTTGCAAACGGGGACAAGAGTTGTCAAATCATTGGTGCATGGATTTATGTGCCACACAATCATTTAACTATTGCGTGGATCTCATGCGCTAGGCCTTCTCCTTCACAACACCCTACGTCGCAACATCATTTGCCATCACTTACCTAACATCACTTGAAGCAATCTTCTTAAACCTCCCATCACACCCTCCAATATATCATCAAATGCTTGGCCCTTGTTTAATCTCTTAATTATGAGTAGTTTATGTTGGAAAATGGGATCTGATACCCATCTTTCCCAATATTATATGCAGGCCAAGTATATGACATAATAATGAGGAGCTGCCATAGGAGGCTCCATAATTTAGCACGAGTGATGTAAAAAACTACCAAACGAAGAAGAATCGACCAAGAAGCTTAGATTCCAGCGTTGACGGTGAAGGGGTAGACTTTTCACGGGTTCCACTGGACGTGCCATTTGATGCTACATGAAACTCAATTACACAGCGCCGCCTATCCCTTCACCATGACCTGCAAAAAAAAGCCCATAGGGGGTTACTCGGGGGGAGAGTCCCCGATGGTAAAGTCAGTCCCAATGTGTGTAATGAGAAATAAGTGAGCATAATCATAATATGAGACATACATGAGTATATATACTCTCTCAACCCTAGGGTTTTTATGTGATTACCCTTCAACCCTATTAGGCCAATCTAGGCCTGATTGTTTATATTATATGACTATTCATTATTTTAGCTTGTGGTCCAATATTATTGGGTCACTGAGAATTTATGCACTATCATGGACAAGTCTTCTCTCAATGGCGTGGGGATGATAGCATTCCTAATCCTACTTTAGTTAAACCTTTGATAATCTATGTTAGGCGTGATAAGGGAATATCTAATCCTATCTTATTTAGGAAGTTATTAACTATTCATTTTCCTGTTTGGAAAAGTTATTCACATAGATCCTTATATAAGGATGTCAAACTCCTATCTTTTCAATTATCAATTCAATAAACATATTTTCTTTGGTTTGCGAATCTCTAATCAAAAGATTCAAAGGTTGTTAGATTACAAATCAAAAGATCAATCCCCCATATTGAACATTGAGGAATCAAATCTCAACAGAATTCAATCAAAGACAAACACAAAACAAGATAGAGGGAAAATGGGCAAATAAAACGACATTAGCAATTGTGTTTGAGCAAATTTGTCCACCACACTACCAGCTCTTTCGCTAGGAGAAATGAGCACAACTGCCAAACACTAGACACTATTACACAGACAACTGAGTATCTTTAAGGGTCAACCAGAATCTAAAAACATATTCAAAAATTTCATTGTAGCTCTTAAAATCAAGAAGATTGGTAAACCAGAAAGAGATCAAAAGTGTTCAGAAAAAAACATGCAACTACCTTTTAGCATTCAAGTTTCTTTTGTGTAGATTTGAAATCATTCAAAGCTAGTCCTTTGACAAAGAGTATCACCTTAATTTGTGAGTATTGAACACTATGAATCACTATAACCATAAAATCATAAAAATAAACAACGAAACTATAATCTAGTGCAGGCAGCCTATTCAAGAAATGTTGGATCATTATTGTTCTTTGTGGTTAGTAACCAATTAACGTTAGTCAGCAAGCATCTAGCAACAAGAAATTATTCAAAGCTAGTGGTTACACAAAGAGCATCACCTAGAGTGGTGAGCATCAAGTAGTATGACTCATAAACCAAAAGGCATACAAATGGAAAACCAACTTTCCATTCATTCATTATTCTTTTATTGCAGGTTCCACTTCAAGAGGCTTAAACTCCTAGTTAGTCACAATATTTACAAGAGCAAAGACATAATCAAGGGCAACACAATATTGTCGAAAGAGTAAATGACTTTTGTTGGCACTCAAACTATTGTCATAATTTACCTTTAATCATTTTTTTTCTCATATTTTTGACCCATGAATTTACAAAACAGATAAGTTGTGATACTTCCGTTGCTTTTATCCGTTAAATTCTGCTAACAAACTTGCCCGCATAACTTTTTTGAGGGCAAAAAAGTCTTTTCATTTTAATCCCATTTCAACCTTTTCTTTTTCTTTTCCGTTTCCCTTCCCCAACTTCCAGTATCCCCGTCGGTGTCCCTTCCCCTTCCCCGTTTCCCCATCAACAAACTGCCCTTCGTCGCCGGCTACTGCTTCGACTCCGTCGTCATCGCCAACAACGGCCGCCACTTGTCCGTCTCCCGGCCGCCACCATCAACACCAATCAGTCAGCACCAGTCTCTCCACTCCCCCATCCCAACCATCCCATAACACCAACACCTCCTCCGCCTCTGCAACAACAATCCAACAAAACATAATTCTCACAAATCCCAGACAAACTATAAATCAACCAATTATGCCGATGCCAGCGGAGCAGTCCCCGAAGGAAGCGGTGGAGGTGGCGCGCCGGCGCGACCACGCGCAGACCACCTCCATCCACATGGTTATTGTCGAGCTTCTCGCGCTGTCGTCTTCCATTCTCGATGACCCAGCCGGTTCATTTAATTTTCCAAATTTCCCCGACACAGAGAACCGCCCCCAACCCCGTCGTCTAAGATGAGTACGCCGCCGTCAAGCTAGGGTTTTGATGCAACGACACCTCCCTCAATCTCTTCCAGTACATTTTTTTTTGCAGAGAACGGCTGATTCGGTGGCGTCCATGTGATTGGGAACGGCCCAAGCAGTATTCCGGGAGATGCTGGAGCGGCCATTGGTGTTTCCCGGTGAGCTTTATGGCAGATGAAGATGGCTGGTGGAGTTTTTGGTGGTGGTGAGAATTGTTTGATGGTGGCGGAAGAAGGATCTGATTTGGGGTAAGGGGTAGGGTTAGTAGAATTTTCGGAATTTGCATTCAAACCCCTGATTGATATGAGTGCATTAAAACCAACCCAACATTTTTTCAATTATGGGGGATTAAAATGAAAAAGACTTTTTTGCCCGAAAAAAATCACGTGATCTGCACGTGTAAGGCCGTTAATGGAATTTAACGGTTTAAAGCGACGGAAGTACCATAAATTGCCAATTTGGTTCGTTCGGTGGTCTAAAGTATGGGAAAAAAATTGAGGGTCAAAGGTGAACGATAGAATTAGTTCAAGAGCCACTGAAGTCATTTACTCTTGAAAATGTTGGACCTTTTTTATTGAAAAAAGGTTAGTAAGGGATTAAGTTGAGCTGGCAACCATGTAAATAAAGAAATAAGAATATATGAATAAAAGTGAAATGTATTAAGTATTTATAGAGGGATGAATGAATGAAAGTGATACAACTATAACGAGCGACTGCACTTAATGAGCGACTAAAAAACAAAGCATTTCTAAGACAAACTAGGATTCTGATCTAAGAAATTTTAGGCATTGAGACCCAACGATATTCCAATTGGGGCCAGTGAACAGCTTTCAACTCGGGCCATCTTAGAGAACATACATTCTCATTCATGGAATCGTCCAAACATCAATCGACTCTCACAATCAAGAAATCATCCAAAACACCCACGGGTGTACCCAGTAGTTGGGAGATGGGTGGGTAAGCCAATGATCCCAGGTTCGATACTCGGCAGCGGCAGTGTGGGGAGCTCTTGCTTTGCAAGGCTCCCTTGTGCGCACCGAGTCCATACCAAGCCCATTGGTCCTGGTGCTGGGCTACCGTGATTTACCTCTCATATGTTGGCCGGGGTGTCGGTTGGTATGGGCCGCTGAGGGCGAGCGGATCTTCGCCTTTTGCCAAGAAATCATCCAAAGAGAAATTGACACTGCTCATTTTTTTGAGTTTGTTGGACTGTTTCTTGAACTTCTTGTTTTCGTGCAAACTTCCAACCCTCTCGTTGACCCTTTTTTTTACCTAATTAATCGACATTGACCCTTTTTTTTAAAGAGTGGGTCTCCTGATAGGCAGTCTGTCCATAAGCTTATAGACAGACCATTTTTTTTACCTTATAAACAGGCAAAGTCTTGGGAAAGACGGTCTTTCCATAGGCTTATGGAAAGACGGGATATAATTAGAATAATAAAAGGTGAAAGGTGTTAGTTGCAATATTAAACTTTTAGTGTGCAACATGCAGTAGTTATAAAATTTATAACCCGGTTCATGCAACCCAAAAATTTTATCTTAATTTCTTCTAATTTATACTTTAAACCTTGGTCTTTCCATAACTTATGGAAAGACCGTCTTTCAAGAGACGGACTCTTATAAACAACATTTGTTAAATTACATACAAAATTTAGAATTTTTGAAAATGTTCTTTTAAATCATATATTTTTATATTTTCACCTTCAAATGCATATTAATACTTGTGAACTGTTATGGAAAAACCGTCTTGAGATTTTTTTTAAAAAAATTCTTCTTGTTTCCTTGCAAACTTCTAAACCTCCGTGCAAACTCTTAAACATTTAAAGTTTATTGGGCCTTTTAAATTTGTACCACTCTTTTTTTTTGGATCGAAACTCACATAAGTGAGGGGGTGTATATTGGCTCCCCAAGCCTTTCAAAGTTCAATGCGTGTAATACATTAGTGGTAACTAATTACAAAATTGAGTTTTACCCAAAACCTTCATTTACTCCCTATCTCAATGAAGGAAATGGCCCTATTACCCGTTCGAGGACTAACTATGGCCTTACACTTTCTAACCTCCATACCCAGTGTCGACTTAGAAGAGGTGACCTTCCATAGTGTCCCCTTGCAATTATCTTCCCCTGAGGATAATTACTGAACATTGGATGTGTGCAGCATTCCATCACTCGGCATCTCAGCACTCCTCTTCACCATCTGAAAAGGAAAAATAAACCCAGCAGTACGTCGTTCTAATTGATAAAATCATAAACAGAATACATCCGCTTAAATCCGGATTACATGCTTATGAGTAAATTCTTCTGATAGAAGATAAACCCTATTTATCTGCAATGATTATAGCTTTAAGCTCTCTTGGTAATTGAGTAAAGGATTGGTACTTATTTACCTGATTTGAACTAGCCATTTTTGCTAGAATTTGGACCACTCTAAGCATACAAAAAACCTTTAAAGAAAAGTTTGCAAAAAATAATACTCCATATACGAAATTGATATTTTAAATTTTCTTAAAATGCAAGAGAAAATAAATTTACATCAATCTCATTTTTTCAAGGGTAATGCATCTTTAGTTTATTTGCTCATTACACTTCTATAATTATTTTTAGTCCCATTTACTTGCCACTATAGATAAAATTAAGGCAAAGGTTTGGGAAAAACTGTCTTATGGAAAGACTGAATTTAACTAGAATGATAAAAAGATAAAAGGTTTTAGTTGCAATATTAAAAAAATTGTTTTGTAATGTGTAGTAATTACAAAGTTTATGACCTGTTCATGCAACATGAAAATTTTATCTTTACTTCTTTTAATTTATAATTTAAACATTTATCTTTTCATGACTTATGAAAAGACTGTCTTTCAAAAGACGTGTTTTGGGCAATTTTTAATATATAGATAAGCACAAAATTTTACTTTGATCGATTAACCATTAGACAGAGTCATATTATAATTAGTATGATTAATAGGGTTAGTTGATATTTATTTTTATTTATTGAAGTGAGGTACTTATAATAAACAAGTACAGATAAAAGTTCCCAAGTTAAGAAAAATCATCCCTACATAGTCTTGAAAAAATAACCAAACACATTATATAAATTTTATATAGTCGACTCCTACGCGACCGTTTCACATAAAATGAATGTATAAATTAAAATTTAAAAACTAAGACATAAAATATTACTAACTAAAGTCAAAATGTAAAAAGTATCAAATATTTAACATGGAAACACAAGGTTAACATTCAAAGACCAAATTTAACTTTAAAATACATTATCGTAGTAATAAAAAAATTTAGAAAAACATCAGAAGGTTTAGTTGGAACATCAAAGAATGAAAATGAAACATCAAATTTGTTAGTCATTGCACGGAAAATGGGGAGAAAAAGTGACCCACGAATTTCTCGAACTTGGATTCTTGACCCGCGAGATTCTTATAATTCGGAACCATTAATTCCCTAATTATTTGTGCACAACGACCCTCAAAAATAGTATTTGCATTTATATCCCTCCTTAGTCCTTATTCTCCAAACTTATTAAAAATTACACTTGAAACCTCATCTCTAATTAAACTTCATTATATTACACATTATTCCTTGATCTCATACAATACTTTGTCTTTTTTTCCTAGAAATTTTCAAACTGACTTACATCTATGCTAATTTTTATCCCTTTAACATCTCCAATTTATTGAGACTTTTAAATTTCCACCACTCTATGCATATAAAATATTATATCATGAGTTCTCACTACAAGAGACAACACCTCTTACATCGGTTGTATATGGCTTTTTACCTCTTTTTTTAGCCTAAAAAACCTGAGGTACATAGTGGCGCAGTAAAAAGTCTTGGACTGACACTGAGACCAAGTGATGACCGTTTGGAGGTCGTCGCCGTACCTCTCAAAGTTAATATTTATAAGACCTAAATGCTTACTAACTACAACAAAGTAGATAGTAGCAAATTGGGGTCGTCCACGAAGAAGAGGGATTTTCCTAAGGGTTTAAACATATAAGGTGGATACTAGATTAGATATACATGTATATAAAGCATATCACAGGAACCCCCCTTTAGCACCATTTTTTTTGTTCTAGCACCGGTTTTTTCGTAAAAAATAATCGGTGCCTAAGTAACCGATGAAACGGTTTCACCGGTTGGAAAAAAACCAATGCTAAATCCCTACTTTTAGCACCGATTTTTTTGTTAGCAGTGGTTTTTAAACCAGTGCTAGTATGTACTGCGATAGCACTGGTTTTTTTGTTAGCGCAGATTTTTAAACCGGTGCTAATTTTTGCACCACTTTTTTTCGTTAGCACCAATTTTTCAACCGGTGCTAATTTTAGCACCGGTTTTTCCAACCGGTGCTAATTTTAGCACCTATTTTTTTGTTAGCACCAGTTTTTTTAACTTGTGTTAAAATATTTACGACGACTAAAAAAAATCCCTTCCTCTGAAAGCGGCAGTGCGGAAAAAGACCCAAAACTAACAATTTAGTAGGACATTAATTTAATAATAAAATTAACTTCACAAAATTGATAATATAGAAATAAAACCAAAAAAAGTTATGATACAAAATTAATAATCTATGAGACTAAACATTGCGGCGGAGACCTTGGAGAGGAATCAATCTCACTACCACCAACACATCACCCTTACCCCGGCACAACAACAAACCAACAGTCAGTGATTAAGACTCTACATACATGATAAAATCACAAAAAGACTCTACATACAAAATGACTAAAAGAATTCAGAATATTAACATGCTGTCTTTAGTTTAGCCAGTATCACTATCAACTACAGTTGACTTCACCATTTTAGGTTTCGCAAACTCGATCAAGTACTCACATTCTTCATCCGACTACACGCGTAAACAACAGAGATAAAGCTCCAATTAGATGCAATTCTTAAGTAATGTGACTAAAAAACAGACACAGGTAAAATCCTAACTCTCCATTTTCCCTTTTATTCCAGATAACAAAGACATAATCACATAAGAGCACCACCAAAAGATAGCGCACCTGAGAAAGATTTCACCACAACCGAAATTCCTGCCAGCAACCAGAATACTAAGTCCACAATGTAAAAAATGCAACACTCACATTCGTTCTGCATTTGGACCATACTTGGCAAACTGAAAAGTCGTGTGCATTTGAAGTTGTTAAATATAGAACTCAAAGTCCCACTGCAGTTAGAATTCAAGATAAGTATCCACAAACAAGATATGTATTCTGGTGTTATTATAGAACCCACATTTATTATACGTAGGGTGATACAAATTTTTCACTTCTTTCTTGTTTATAAGTTGGTCGAGACAGCAATACATAATGAAATTAGCACATGCCTGAATATCCTGAAAATGCCTTCAACAATATTTTGTCTTCGGTTTCAAGCAGGCCTTGCAAGGTGTTTATGATCGGTAAAACAGCCACAACCGTTGCTTCATAGAAGTAGTGAGTATAGGATCATCGTTGAAAGTCTCCCAGCTTCGGGTACTGCATTTTAAATCATATTTATAACATTAGAGATTCAGAAGAGCTTTCAAGGATATTGATTTTAAAATCTCAAGCTAGATGGTACAGAAACCAAGCTACTAAATATCAAACCAATGCTTTTAGAAATCTAAAGCCACATAGAACCAAGCTTATTTATCAAAACAATGACTTGAAGATCTTTCAAAACTATGATTTTGAAATCTCGGGCTAGATGGAACCAAGCTAGTGTATCAAGAATGACAAGATTCATCCAAAGTACCAATGGTAAGTGTGAGGGAAATGACACTACCATTTGAGATGCTGCAACCAAGTTGCTCATAAAAACATACATATAAACGGGTTCTTAACACGTGAAATTTGAGCTTCATAGTTGGCTAAAACAGATTATTTTGAAGAAGATCTAAATATTATGGAACTTACCTGATCAAGTGGTCCATAATTGACCTTCTTGTTTGGTGTAAGGACATGCATTCATCTCCGCAACCATTCACAATAATGACTAGTGATAAAAGAATCTGTTGTACAGTCGATCAAAACTGTGTTTGGAATGTAATCTTTCCCATGCACGTGTTGAACAAACTTCTCAAGGTCAGCTTATTCTCCACTCTCTCTTTGGAGTTCTCTCCATTGAGACAAATCGTGAAAGGTAAGTGCATGACTTTCTAAAGCCATTTAAATAAATTATGAAGAAACACACTTGACCATATCAGTGACATGTACATTAAATATTTATATGAAAAATGCACTGCCTGAATTGAAGTGTAACGATATTTGGTGATGTTAGACTTACGTGTAACTCAGAAGCATTTTCTTTGATCCAGTGATCCCCAAGATGCCGCAATGTTTCTAGTTCAACTTCCCCACATTCATCTTCTTCTTCCCCCGCGATTCAAGCATTTTTTTCTCTATAAGACAAAACATCAAACACTTGGAGAGCAAGCATAAGAAAACCCTAGCACTCCCATTTTAGGATTTCACAGTCGACAACTACGTAACACCACACAACCTTTACACGGGAAAATAAAAAATAGCCTAGCATCTGCAACACCCCAGAAATCACAAGAAAATGAGCAAAATTCCAAAAAGTATAAAACCCTAGGAAAATCACCCCCAAAACAAAATTTTACCCCTAAATCTTAAAGAGGGAATAAGAGAAACTAAATACATGCAATTAGAGAGCAAAAATGAGACATGATCGAGGGAAAAATGTCGAGTTCTTACCATTTGTGGCAAAGACCTATTTCACGGGCAGTCGGCACCACTGAATCTCTATCGCCAGCAATCGACCGACGACATTAATCTCAGACAGGGGGATAACGACGATGATAAGGAGACCTACAAGCGCTGGCAACGATCGACAGAGATATTAGTGAACCGTGGGTTCTGTGCGTCAAAGGAAAATGGACAAGGTTTTGAGTGGGAAGACGAGATGCCACAAGATTTCTTCCCTCACCGGCGTCGGTGCTAACGCCATCTCCCCCTTCCTTCAACTTTCATATGATGCATGGTCGGTGGCTGATCGGTGGAGAAAACAAGAGAAGGCGGAGGCACGGTGGGTTCGATATTATGAAATTGGGGCAAGGGAGAAGGAATGCCGAGTATATGAAAATAGAAATGGGGTTTGGGCCAAAATTATGGGTTTGAGCTCATTGAAGTTTTCATTAGCTAAAATCAAATAAAGTTTGACTGTCAATTAGTTAAAGTCAACTTAGTTATTAGTGTTATATATTGAAAGTCATGTAAGGGTTGACCGTTGATTAGACAAAGTCAAATATTTTTATTAGTAATTATTATATACTAATTCAAATAGAGTTTGACCGTTAATTAGTTAAAGTCAACTTTGTTATTAGTGTTTATATATTGAAAGTCAAGTAAGAGTTGACCGTCGATTATTTAAAGTCAACTTTGTTATTTGTATTTGTATGTATAAAGCCAAGTAAGGGTTGGCCGTGGATTAGTTAAAACCAACTTTGCTATTAGTATTTTTATGTAGAAAGCCAAGTAAGAGTTGACCGTGGATTAGTTAAAGTCAACTTAGTTATTAGTGTTTATATATTGAAAGTCAAGTAAAGTTTGACTGTTGATTAGAGAAAGTCAACCTAGTTATTAGTGTTTATATATTGAAAGTCAAGTAAAGTTTGGCCGTTAATTAGACAAAGTCAACATAGTTATTAGTGTTTATATATTGAAAGTCGAGTAAAGTTTGACCGTTGATTAGTTAAAGTCAGCTTAGTCACTAATGTTTCTAAATAGAGAGAGTCAAGTAAAGTTTGACCGTTGATTAGTTAAAGTTAACTTAATCACTAGTATTTATATAGAAGTTAAGTAAGGTGTGACCGTTGATTAGACAAAGTCAAACATTTTTATTAGTATTTATTATATACTAATTCAAATAAAGTTTGACCGTTACTTAGTTAAAGTCAACTTTGTTATTAGTGTTTATATATTGAAAGTCAAGTACAGTTAGACTGTTGATTAGTCAAAGTCAGCCTAGTTATTAGTGTTTGTATATTGAAAGTCAAATAAGGATTAACCGTTGGCTAGTTAAAGTTGTATTTATGTATACTAAATTAATTTAGGATCGAATGTTAATTAGTTAATGTAAACAAATTTTATTCTTATTTATATATATTAGGTCAGTAAAGGATGATCGTTGATTAATTTAACTTAACTTAGTTATTATTTAAAGTCAACAAAAGAAGTAAACGATTTTAAAAGTTTAAAAAAATAGCTTAGAGCTGCTGCGCACAACTGCTCCCAGCCCATGAAATTTCTGGCAAGATTATTTGAAATTTTTGGCGAATGTTTTGAATTCTTTGGAGGTAAAATTGAACTAAAAAATTTTGACGAGTATTTTGAAATTTTTGGTGGGAAGATTGAATTTTAAATTTTTTTGGCGATTTCTTTGGCGGAAAATATGAATTTTTTAAATTTTTAGCACCAGTTTTTAAAACCAGTGCTATTTTTTTCAAAAGCGGTGCTATTTTAAATTTTTTGGCAGGAAGATAGAAGTTTTAAAATATTTAGCACCAGTTTTTAAATACCGGTGCTAATTTTTCCAAAACCGGTGCTATTTCAATTTTTTTTGGTAAATTCTTTGGCGGGAAAAATGAATTTTGAAATTTTTTATCAAATCGGTGCTATATTTTCCAAAACCGGTGCTATTTTAAATTTTTAGCACCGGTTTTTAAAACATGTGCTATTTTTTCCAAAACCAGTTCTATTTTATTTTGTTTGGCTATTTTTTGGTGGGAAGCTAGAATTTTAAAAATATTTAGCACCAGTTTTAAAAACAGGTACTAATTTTTCCAAAACTGATGCTAATTTAAAATATTTGGCTATTTTTTTGGCGGGAAAAACGATTTTTTTAAATTTTTAGCACCGGTGCTATTTAAAAAAATGTTAGCACTGATTTTTAAATACTGGTGCTATTTTTTTCCAAAACCGATGCTATTTTAAAATGTAGCACCATTTAAAAAAACCCGGTGTTAAAATTAAAAATTTAACACCGATTTTTTTAAAAATCGGTGTTTAAATTAAAAAGTCGGTGCTAGAGGGGGGTCTCTGTGGTAGTGACAATTTAAGGGGGGGGGGGTTGGTTTTCCTAAGTTATGAATTTAAAAGACAACTAGCAAAGCAAGAGAACAATGTTAATCTTGCAACAACAACTAAGAAAAAGAGATAAAAACTACAAAAGACAAAGCCTTGGGGGCAAGTGATATCCACTTCCAAACCTAATGTAGATCATAGAACCATTCACTTATTCTATCACATTCATTCCTATGGGGAATGCTATCACTTCCATTTTGATGATCAACATTCATTTCTTCTTAAGAGTAATTTGCAAACGCAAACAACGACATTGTGCAACCCTCATTGATAATAACTTTAGACAAACAACACCTAAAGGTATTTCATCAATGTCATTATACACGAATGATGCGTCTCGAACGACCGACCAGTTCTTGGGCTTGAGCTCCTCTCGAACCAACCTTCAATAAAATTGTCCATGGGGATTCCAGGGGCCAGCTCTCCGATGCCTAAGTCAGTCCAAGAGTCCAATAGGATTAATAAAGAATGAATTATAAATAAATGTGTACATTGTATATATACTCCTTATCCTAAACAACGTCTTCCTTAATTACCCACGAATACGATAATTATCTTAGAGTATTAAATAATACCCTAATTGGGCCGCCATATCTACAGCACAATGCCCTTCTTGGGCTCAACCTCTATTAAGAGCCCCTGGAAAAACAGGTTCTTGACCTCGGAGGACTGGAACGGTACAAGGGTTCTTCGAAACCTCGAATGCTTGGGACAGTTTGAGGACTCTTAAGACTCAAAACGGACCTTGTACTTCGTTGCTCCTACCTTCGAGGGAGGGAATCTGGTTTTCTAACCAACTCTCAGCACTAGGATATCAAAAGGCGCGCGTGTGCCGTACAACTCCGCATGTCACTGTCCCCCAAAATGGCGTGTTGTCAGAAGGCAGAAAAGTAGTTGAGTATTTCTATAACTTTTCCATTTCCAAGATAGTTATTAATTATTCCGCCGTTTCAGTCCCCATTATTAACCCTTAACCTCTTTCTTTCACTTTTCTCAGTTGCAGGAACTTCTCACAAGCACTCATTTTTTCCTTCTCTCTCGAGCGATCAAATTTTCGTCACCTTTCCCAGAAAATCAGTAAGTACCTTCATTTCTCTCCTAACTCTACTCTTTTCCTTTCTCATCTTACAATCATGCCCCATTCTGACCTCCGAGAGATTTCCCAGTGAGATTAGGGTAGGTGGGGTGGAGATTAGTACGTCAGAGAGGGTTATTACTGACTCGGAGTGCACTCATTCTAAATAATTTTAGTGTGATTCCGATGCTAGAGGAGGTGTGTCTAAGCACATTACTAACAATCCTGAGGAATAGAGGGTTTTCCCAGTAACTCATGTGCCCCCTCGAGGGCCCGTTGATAACTGGCTACCGGGCATGGGTAAGCCTTATATAAAGACATCCCCTACCATTGGCAAAATTGACTTCTACCCTCCTCCGAATCCAGAGCTCGACGCCCTAAGGGAGGTGAATACATCTGCGAAAAGTGAGAAAGTGTCCCTCGAAGCCATAGAAGATGAGGAGAATACATCTCTTTTGAGAGAGGGCATCCCTCGAAGAGGAGGAAGCACCCTCGAAAGCACAAAAGGCACCTTCTAGAGCTAAATTTTCTCAGAAGAAGAAAGAGAAAATATCTCGAGGGGTAAGGTTGAGGATTTCTGGGAAGGAGCCCCCAGCCCCAACAGTGGGGAAATATCTCATAGGTTTTGGACTCGATCCCTCTTGGTCAAAATGCTGATTTCAACCCTTTTGAGAGAAAGATACCCCCTATAACCTCCCTCGGGGAAGGTCGGCTGTTTCCTGACATCTTCGTTGCGGGCTCACCTTTCCCTTTCCGCCTCTCTTTTCCAAACTTCTTAAGCAATTCTAGGTGAGCCCTGCACAAGTTCATCCCAATGTCTTGGTGATTATTATGATGTTCTTGACATGATGTGGCGAGTTCGGTATCAAGCCAAGGTATAAGCTGCTTCGCTCGTTGTACTTCATGTCTTATAGTGGGCGATCCACCGATATGATTATCACTTTTTACCAGCCGGGAGGCACATCACAAGGTTTTTGTTGTTCCTTGTAATTCGGGTGACTGGAGAAGCTGGAAGAAGGGGGTTCGGTTTGACAGCAGAAGGTATCGAGTCTCCCCGTGGAATTGGGACGTGCTAGTTGAGTCTCCCAAACCAGGGGAGTATATTTTTCTGGATGCCCTCTAGAGGGATAGGCAAAAGTTTTTGTATAGCTTCCTTGACTACAGCCACTTCAACAATCCAAACCCAGGATTAGCGGCTTTTTATTTCCCCCTGAAATCTACGAGGAGTATGTGTGTAAAGTACTCCGGAATAATATCAAAAAGAGGAGAAGAGAACTTAAGGGCCCCAAAGAAGGCCCTTCCTTCGAGACCCTCGTTAGTGATTTTAGGGACTCAAAAGCCTCTGAAGGTGCCTTAATAGAATTCTACTTCTCCTGTCTTTTGTGCTGTTGCATTTACTTTTACTGATGTTGTTTTTCTTTTTTTTTCAGCAAGTCTTGCTAGTGGCTTAAGGAACAAGAAGCCACACTCGAAGCAAGGCCAGGGTCTTTCTAAAGGGACCCTACCCCCTCGAATCATGCCTCCATACCACCAGTAGGTGGTGGAAGACCTACGTCAACCGTGGCTGATGGCCAACCCCCCATACTAGGAATGTTCGCCAGAGGACGCGGGCAGATGGTGGCAATGTTGGTAACGCCCCCCAAACACCGTTAATAGAAGCACGCATCGATGACTGTGACAACACTTATCAACAATCAGCATCCCCAACACCTCCCTTCGAGTGATGCGGTGTCCATATCCAACGTTGATTGTCATCTCAGGAGCATGGTCTCTAACCCCTAGGTTTTCATCCGCCCCTTTGAACAAATCATTTTAGTATGCTTTTTTCTAGCAAGTTTAACTATTTTTCTAGGTCACCAAATTTTTATGTGAGGCCACTCAGAAGATGGTTGCTTTTGCCTATGCTTGTACTTCTGGCCATTGTTCTCTCGAAGAGAAGTTAGGAAAGAAGGTTGTTGGAATTTTGGAGTTGAAGAAAGTGCTCAAGGAGAAAAATAGGGTGCTCGAGAAGAATCAGAAAACCTTAGAAGAGGAGAGGCAAAAGGCGGCTAATTTTGATGCTGAGAAGTGTCAATAGATACTGGAGAAATAGACCCTCGAGAAGAGGGTTCAGGCCGCTGAGGACAACCTCACAGGTTCAGCTGCTCGAGGCATTTAAAAGAAAACTTTTGAACAGCATCGAGCTGCTTCAATTGTTTGTGGACCTCCTAGAGGTGGCCAAGCATCTCGGTTGTAGAAATCTAGCTGAGGAATTCCTGAAGCCTCAACTGTCCGCCTCCCTGTCCGAAGAACTCACTAAGCAGGTGAATAAGTTAATCAAGCCAGAGCTCAAGGCTACCCTGGATGCAAAATGGGACGAGGCGATCAAGAATTATAGCTTCGCTTTGCCCTGATGGATTTCATTAAGTCCAAAGGACAGTTCTTCACTACTAAGGGGATTCGCGTGATCCCCTTACCCAAGGCCACAGACGCATCCCCCGAGCAGAACTCAGCTGACACCCGAGTAGAGAGAATGATCGCATCCACCTCGAAGGAGGATAATTCTAGGATTCTTCCTTGATTGTAACTTTTCCAATTAGGGCCTCCCATTGTAACTTTTTGAAACTTCAATATAAGAATATTTTTTGGCATTTTTACGACTTATTTATTGATTTTACCTTTGTTCTCTTTTCGTAGTTTAACTCGTTGAAGAGAGTGTTAGAAGGCGCTTGTGAGAAGCTTTCGAGTGCTAAAAAATAATAGAGTGAGACACACAAACAACTATTGAAAACAACACAAGATTTATCTATTTGTAACCAAGAGAAGGAATCTTTGAAGGACAAGCTTAATCAGCTCGAAGCTGAGATGAAGCTGTGGCAGTCCAAATGATGGATATTCGGAGAGCTGCTGGTATCAAGCTGGAAGAGCTCGAACATCTAGAGGCAAATGTGATGGGGCTTGCTCCTTCCACTAAAGATTTGTTTCGGGAGGGGTTTCATCCTATTTAAATTAACGCATTCGTGTACTTTTTGGCACCAAAAATGCACTTCTATCTGTTGATGAAATTGAATCTATTTAACTCCACTTCTAGAAAATGCAAGTCAAGTTTTTCAAAACCCCCGTTGTCAGCGTCAGGGAGGTTTTAAAACTTATAACAGGATTTGTGTTGCTCGTGCATATACTTCTTCAACAATTTTATGCCCCGAAATTAGTGCCATGTGAAACTTTCTTAAGTAAACATATTATGAACATCTTCGATAAGTAGGAATTAAAAAGTTCAAAGACACAAGCGTTTTACCCAGGTTTGGTGTTTCCACCTATATCCTACCAATTTTGTCCACTAGTTCATCATTTTAGTATTACAAAAGTAGCCCACGAGTGCCTCTTAAAACATACCACTCGAATCTCAGCTGGAAATATCATCTAGAGTGCCGCTTAAGAGCAAACGACTCGAACATCATCTAGAGTGCCGCTTAAGAGCAAACCACTCGAACATCAGCCATAACTGGAAATTTCATCTAGAGTGCCGCTTAAGAGCAAACCGCTCGAACATCATCTAGAGCTCTGCTTAAGAGCAAACCACTCGAACATTAACCATAGCTGGAAATATCATCTAGAGCGCCGCTTAAGAGCAAACAGCTCAAACATTATCTAGAGTGCCACTTAAGAGCAAACCACTTGAACATCAGCCGTAGCTTTAAATATCATCTAGAGTGCCGCTTGAGAGCAAACCGCTCGAACATCATCTAGAGTGCCGCTTAAGAGTAAACCACTCGAACATCAACCGTAGCTGGAAATATCATCTAGAGCTCCGCTTAAGAGCAAACAGCTTGAACATGATCTAGAGTGCCGCTTAAGAGCAAACCACTAGAACATCAGCCGTAGCTGGAAATATTGCTTAGAGTGCCGCTTAAGAGCAAACCACTCGTCATAGATGGTAGTATTTTCTCAGGTTGGTGATGTTCCACCTCCTTGGTACTCAAACCTCATTCATCTCTTCGAGAACATAGTGATAGCGGGCAGTCGTCGCACCCCTATTCAAAGATAATTTATAAGCCCTTTTTGCTTACTTTCTACAACTAGGTAGATAGCGGCAAGTCGGGGTCGTCCACGAAGAAGAGGGATCTTCCTAAGCGTTTAGGCACAAAAGTTTGATATTAGGCTAGGAGTAGACATATATACATACATATAAAAGCATGTAAATGGGGGGGGGGGGGTTGGTTGGTTTTCCTAAGTTACGAAAGTAAAAAGACAAGATAACTAGCAAAGTCAAGTGACTATGCTAATCATCAAACAAAACTAAGAAAAAGGGGTTTTAAAACTACAAAGATAAAAAGCCTTGGGGCAAGGGATATCCAATTCCAAATCTAATGTAGGTCATTGAACCATTCACTCATTCTATCATATAGCATTACATGACTCAACATCAACATACCCATCTAACAAGAATCACAACACATTATGCACAAGAAGTTCTAAGTTCATGCTCGTAGATTTTCATGCAAAGGAGCTACGGAATTCGTCACGTTCCTAACACCTAACCAATTCAATCATACAAGCACTCCCTATGCTCAAACAACTCATGGCACAAATAAAGTGAAACACACCATCAAGAATACATAAAAGCTAAGTAGCAAATGCTTCAAGGATGAATTAAAATCATCTATTCAATACTTCAACTACTTGTTGTGAAGATAAATCTTCCATCCTTCTTAGTTCGTAGATTGCAAGAGTGAATTCAACATCTCTTGTCAAACCTCACCAATGACTCCCCTATTGCTAGGAGTATCCCATTGATGGCATTTAATCACGAATAACCAACAAGCTTGGCAATACTTATGACCACTACACCGTGACCAAGAATTTAACCAATTCATGCAATTACATGAGATTGGATGAACGTGCAATGCACATTCATCCAAGAGCATATAACTCTCTCGTTTGCTACACAAACGAACATGACGAAGAGTTCAACATCAATCACATTCATCTAGCACATTATCAATCCATCAACACAATCAAAAGCTCTAAATCATACTCATACATTCCTAACAAGAAGGGGGGGGGGGGGGGAAATCAACCCAAATCCCCCAAACCCTAGCTAGCAATTCATACAAGTATTTCATATGCTCAAGCTTTCAACAACATCAATGAAATCAACAATTAACATTCAAAGCATAATAAATGCACAATAGCAAAAACACCAAATAGATAGATAAAATGATTCTTACTACATAGAAGTGGAAGCTTCAATCCTTTGCTCCCAAGATAAAAACTACGCTAGATAAACAAAACCCACAACATAGAACAACAATCTACAAAGAAAGAAGAAGAAATGGAAGAAAATGGTGAAAAGTAGGGTTTTGGAGCCTTGGAAGCTGTGGAGAAGAAGGGGTGAAGAGGTATTTATAGGGGAAGAAAAAGGGGAGAAAAATGCTGCTGCAGGGCTGAATTCACGCTGTCGTCGCGACTCGCGACCAGTTCCATCGCGAGTCGCGACCAGATCAGTAAACTCCAGCCCTGTTTTGTTTTGCTTCCTCCGGGTGAACCGTTGATCCGTTTCGGGAGTTCTTGTAGTCGATTTTATAGTGCTCGAGAAGAGGAATCCAATGGTACCACTCTTGAAGGCTGATTCTTCTCGGAAAATTATGAAAACCCTGGACCATCCTTCACCCATTGCTTTGCTCTCCTTTCTTCACCTCTTCACTTCTTCAAATCTTCAAAAAGCCCAAGTGTAAGTCTTCAAATCTTCAAAGATATCTTTCAAAGTCTTAAAATCTTCAAAGTCTTCAAACAAATCACCTTGTCACACAAAATCATCTAAAAAGTGATAAAAACGTCAAAGTCGCTTTTATCCCTCCTTAAATGATTTCAAGGAAGAATGCCACATGTAGAGCACAAAATTATACAAAATCCAATCCTAAAAACCCTAATATAACCGTATTAAATGGCCTCATCACATAGCTTCCCCCCGAGTGTGATTCGATCACCCTGTAGGGTCCTTTCCAATTTGCAGCTGACTTACCTAAAGGTTTCCCTCTACTTTTCTCATTTTTTCTCATTACCAAGTCCCCCGGATTAAACAACACCTTCTTTACCCTCCTATCAGGGTACCTTCTGAACCGTTCTTTTACTTTAGCCTCATGTAAAGAAGCTAACTCTCTATTTTCTTCCACCATGTCCAAATCTGGACATTGGTTATGCTGATTATTTATCTCATTTGTGGCAGCCATCATCCTTGGGCTAGGAACACCTATCTCCGTAGGGATTACTGCCGCCGAGACATATACTAGGCCATAAGGCATTTCACTAGTAGTGGAAGACTCAGATGTTTAATATGCCCACAACACATTAGGTAATTCTCATATCAAATTACATTTTGCTCCCTCGAGGCGTGCTTGTATACAATTTACTATTTGTCCTATTGGTCACCTCCACCTGCTTATTAGCTTGGGGGTGGTAAACTAACGTCACCTTTTGCTTAATCAGATATTCCTTGCACCACTTCTTAAAGGGATCTTGAGCAAAATGTGTTCCGTTATCCGTGATGATCGTTCTCGAGATTCCGAAGTGACATACAATGTTTTTCCAGCTAAAGGAAATTACCGTCTTTCTCCTTATGTTCGTCAGGGGTTCGACCTCTACCCACTTCGTCTTTCCCTTTATATTCAATGGCCACTATTAGGTACCTGAACTTTCCCGGCACTTCTGAAAAGGGCCCACCAGGTCGATCCCTCACTTATCAAATGACCACGAACTATAGATGCTTTTCATCTCTTCTTGGGGGACATGTGTTATAAGGTCATGTCTCTGACACTGGTGGCAAGCCTGAATGTATCGATTTGCATCATCGAACATTGTCGGCCTGTAAAATCCTGTTTGAATAAGCCTCCTCGCCATGGATCAGGCTCCCTGGTGGCTTCCGCATACTCCTTCTTGGACTTCCTTTATGAGATAATCAGCCTCATGAGGGTTAACACACCGAAGCAACGATTGTAAACTACCCCTTTTGTATAACATTCCTCATACAACACATACATTGGAGCTTTCAACCTTACCTTTCTAGCATCTACTTCATTTTTTGGTAGGACACCTTCTCGAAGATATGCCAGAAACGGTGTCATCAAGGAGTCTCCCGCTTCCACGACCATGACTACACGTTCTTCAAAAATTCGTTTGCTCAAAGTTTCCATGAGTAATTACTTCTAGGATTTGGTTCCCAAATCCGAAGAAGCGAGCTTTCTTAAAGCATCTGCTTTATAATTGTTTTCCCTCGGGACCTGCGTTAAAGTGTAAGATTTAAAAGTTTTTAACAGGTTTTTCACTACCTTGAGGTATCTTTGCAGGTTACGCTCTCTGGCCTCATATTCCCTGTTCATTTGTTGAACCACAATTTGAGAGTCACTGAAAACCTCTAATTCCTCCACCTGCAGCTCCCTTGCCAGGCACAGTCCAGTGATCAGTGATTCATACTTAGCCTCATTGTTAGTTGCCCTGAATGCAAAGTTCAACGCCTCCACTTCCTCTAGAATATGATGAACCATCTACATACAACTTCCATACCTCATTTTGGCTTGCTTCCACTTTTCGAACGGGGCCCAGACACACCTCGAGGGGCTCTGTAGTTTCCACTATGAAGTCTATCATCGTCTGACCTTAATTGCAACTCGAGGTTGATACTAGATATCGTGCTCTCCCAATTCCACAGCCCACTCATCATTCTTCCCAAAATCTCTGGTTTCAACAGGATCTGTCGAATGGGGTGGTTCGTGAGCACCACTATCTTGTGTCCCTGGAAGTAGGGTCTCAGTCTTCTGGTTGCATGTACGAGGGCTAGAATTAATCTCTTGAGGATAGTATACCTCGTCTCCCGCGCTTTCAAGGCACGACTGACAAAGTAAATTGGGTGTTGCACCTTTTTTTTCTCTTTTACTAGGGCTGCACTAATTGCCAAAGGCGACGAGGAAATGTACAGATACAGTGTCTCATCCTTATCTGGCTTCATCGAGGTAGGTAGTGTCCCCAAGTGCTCCTTGAACTACTTTAATGCCTCATTGCATTTTCCAATCCAATCAAATTTCTTTTCCCTTCAAAGGACATCAAAGAAAGGTAGGTGTTTCTCCACCCCATTTGGTAGGAACCTGCTCAACGCTGCTAGAGACTCTGTAAGATTTTGTACATCTTTTATTGATTGTGGGGTTTTCATTCTCTTCAAAGCTTCGACATTTTCTGGGTTTACATCAATACCCCCTCTCTAAGACCATGAATCCAAGGAACTTCCCTGCTCCTACACCGATAACACATTTAGACGGGTTCAACTTCAAATTATCCCCTCGAAGCCTACCAAATGTTTCTTCTAGGTCTTTTAAGAATTCTTCGTGACTTCTACTTTTGATAACCATATCATCCACATAAATCTCCATATTCTTCCCTATATGTCCCCTGAACAGCTTATCAACCAACCTCTGGTAAGTAGCCCCAACATATTTTAAGCCAATGGGCATCTTCTTGTAACAATATGTGCTCACATCTGTAATAAAAGATGTTTTTTCCTTGTCTTCCTCCACCATGAGTATTTGGTGATATCCTTTATGCGCATCAAAGAAGGCCAGAATCTGATATCTAGTGATGGCTTCCACCAACTTGTCGATTGGTGGCAACGGGTAACTATCTTTGGGGCAACATTTATTTAAATTGGTGAAGTCTATACACATTCTTCAGGCCCCATCATGCTTTGGAACCGTACCGCAGTAAGGTTACATTTTTGAGCCACAGTCCGATCTCTTAGAATGGATGCCACTCCCTTTTCAGTTGAGAACTTCATCATAAGGTGATAGGGTGACCAGATCGCTTGAGCCTGGCATATCCATGGCCTTCCTAAAATCATATTGTAAGGGAAGGGGCATTCACGATAGCGAAGTTACACCTGATAGTCACCCCTTTGTCACCATCCGCTACACCAATGGACATGATTATCTTTCCTAGGGGGAATATCGGGTTTTCCGTGAATCCTAATAAAGGGGAAGCTAAAATTTTCAAGTTGGCGTGCCCTATACCCAACTGATCAAAGCACTCAGAAAACGTCACGTCTACCCCACTTCTGTCATCAATGAATACTCTTCTTATCAAAGATGTTCCAATAATGGCTGAAATTACCATAGGATCCGCATGAGGTGTTTGGTCTGGCACTGCACCCACTTCCGAGAAAGTGATCGTCTCGTCCGGTCGAAACCTCTTATGGTTGGGCTATCTCGCGGGGACCCTTTGAGCCTCTGCTTTTATCACAACGTTCAAAGATCTCTCTCCAACCATTCCATTGATGACATTAATCAATCTTTAAACAGGTGGGTTTTCCCTGTTTTGGTTATCTTGATTACCCCCCAGTTGCTCTTGGGGTCTATTCTGCATTCCTTCTTGTCCCCTATCTCGAATTTCCTGCTCCTGATGCCTTCTATCTCCTCTAACCTCATTTTTTTAATGGTTCCTTCTATAAGGTTTCCATTGGTTCATTCGAGGCCTCGAGGGAGCAGCCTGGTTCCTGAGTCCCTGCCCTCAATATCGTTCTTCCCGCTCACACCTATCGATCTCCATCCTCAACTGCATGCAATAATTTATGTCATGGCTGTAATCTATGTGATGATTGCAATACCGATTTGTTACTCTCCAGGCCACCACCGAGTTATGCAAACTCTAAAAAGGTGGGGGTGATCGGAACAACCCTATATGTATACTTAAGATCTGTACAAGAGTTCTCCCTCCGAGTGTTGGTGACAATGAAGCGTATCTCTCGAATGATGTTCTTATGGGCTTGATTAGCCTTTTCCCTTTATGCTCACATTTCTTCCCATTTTCTCTGTAAGTCTATCTCTTTTCTTTTTGATTGCTTCATCTACCCTTGAGTATTGCTCTACAACCTCTTGAAATTTTTGCAAGGTCTGGGGGGTATCAGTACTCAGCTTCTTGTATAATTCTAGGTCCTTCATCCCCAACAGGTAACCCTGGATTACTTCGTTCTCCGTTGTTTCTATCACTCCCAAGATCTCATCCACAAACCGATGATAGAAAGCCTTTGTGCTCTCCCCTTTCCTTTGATTCTTCTGATAGAGTTATAATAGAGTTTTTGTGAACTTCTTCTACTGTGTATTTTGGCTCAATAATGCTCCATTGAAGTCTTGGTACGATCGAAGCGAGCCTCTTGGTAGCTTATTGAACCACTCTTGTGCCTTTCCCCGTAGGTAGCTTCCAACCAGCTTACATGTCAGCTTCTCACCAAAATCCTTCAAACTTATCAACCTCGGGAATGTCTGGATGAATTCTCGAGGGTTGGTCTCACCACTATATGTGGGAAGTCCCTCTGGAGGTTTCACTTCTATTGGCCATCGAACCCCAGTAATCACCGAGCTGAAGGGAGACCCTGCAGCTTGGCCCAAGGGTCCGATCAACCTATCCAACTCCCTCTTTAACGAATCACTTACATCCTAGGGAGGTTCCTGTTGCCTCCCTATCAGGTTTAACCCCCTATTGTGACCCCCTAGCTGTGGAAGATAAGGAAGTTAATTTTCCCCATACCCAGGGTGCCATTTGATGCATCTCGAACGACCGACCGACCAGTTCTTGGGCTTGAGCTCCTCTCAAACTAACTTGCAATAAAACTATCCCCGGGGATTCCAGGGGTCAGCTCTTCGATGCCTAAGTCAGTCCAAGAGTCCAATATGATTAAGATAGAATGAATTATAAATAAATGCGTACCTTATATTTATACTCGGTGTCCTAAATAATGTCTTCCTTAATTATCTCTCTTAATTACCCACGAATACAGTAACTATCTTAGATTATTAAATAATACCCTAATTGGGCTGCCATATCTACAACCCAATGCCTTTCTTGGGCTCAACCTCTATCAACGAAGAACCATAGATTTGATAACAATAAGCATTCAACCTAACACATAGCCATTTAACCAAACAAAACATTCATTAGATTAAATAGAACAAACCACATTCAAGATTCAACCTTTCATTCCTACCCTATGGAAAATATGAGAACAGTCCACATTAACATACTCATCTAGCAAGATTTACCTCACATTATACAACAAGAAGTTCTAATTCCATGTTCTTGGATTTTCATGCCAAAGAGCTAAGAAATTGTCAATTTTCTAACACCCTAACACTTCAATCATATAAACACTTCCTGTTCTCAAACAACCCATGGCATAAATAAAGTAAAATATCACATTAAGAACACATGAATGCTAAATAATAAAAGCTTCAAGAAAGAGGGAAATAGAGGTTCTTACTACATAGGTTTGGAAGCTTCAATCAATTGCTCCCAAGTACAAAACTAGCCTAGATAATTAAAACCCATAACATAGAACAAAAATATACAAAGAAACAAGAAGAAATTGAAGAAGATGATGAAAAACTAGGGTTTTGGAGCCCCCATGTTGGGCCAAGAGAGCTAAGGAATGAATGGATGAAGTGCTACTTATAGTACAAGAAAAAGGGGAGTAAGAAGAAAGTTGCAGGGAAATTTTTGTGACTCACGATGCCTCTTTCAAGACTCACAACCTGATCAGGGATTTTGTGAAAATTGTGAGCTCTCAGGTCAACATTTCGCGAGTCACAACACGAAAAAAGTCCAGTTTTGTTTTGCTTCCTTCAGGTCAACCGTTGATCTATTTTGGGAGTTCTTGTAGTCATTTTTATAGTACCCATGAATCCAATAATGCGATCTATAAACACCAATTCTTCTCGGATCATTCTTAGAACTCTGCTTCAAAACATAGATCATTATTCACCCTTTACTTTGCTCTCTTTCTTCACTTATCTTCTACCACTTTGTGAGTGGCCTTCCTTCTTCTACCATTCTTATGAATGACCTTAACTAAACCAATCCAAAGTGCTTACGAGGAATCTACAAATTAAGCTAAGAAAGTAGAATCTAGATGCTCGTAAGGACCACAAATCCATTAGACTAAACTAGGTTACAAAATGAAAATTTTAGATATGGAAACCGAAAATGGTCATCTAAACCCCTTATGATGTAAACCTACCTAAATATAGAAATATTACTACAAAAATATGACAAAAGATATGTTAAATGCTTTGAAAAATATATGCATTTACCGTCTCATCAACCGACATTGATAACTAGAAGATGTCAGCCAATATGATAATAAGTGTGCGACTTTGGTTAGGCCAACTTTGCTTCAAATGTGTTCGATACCGCAAAGAACTACAACCAACTTCGCACAATATGGGGGCCTCATGTTGGGTGCATATTAACATAGAACGTTGACAAAATGGCGTTGTTGTGATAAACCGAGCTCACTTACAATCGACTGACACCGGCTATTACGGTTTCCTACATTTTCATCTGACGTCGCTCTAGCATAAAATCAATGCCGTACTATTGGATAAATAGTGTCAACTTACCTTCAATCCAACCGAGGTCGCTAAAGTGAGCATGTGGTAACGGCTTGTGTGACATTGCTCGTGTATCAATGAGACGTCAGTAACTGTGACATATTATCATTTTTTATCATCGATGACACATACAATGGTTAGTTGGTGGTCGTGACATATTATTTAATATTCAATAACACATATAATGGTTAAACGTCACATAATATTCATTTAATGTTCAGCTCATGTGAAATGGAAGCACTTGAAATAACCACACTACAATAACTTATTACAAACTTATAATACAAACTATTAAAATAAAAATACAAAACTGCTATACTAACTATTATTGGTATTTAATCTCCATTTCATAATCTCTGTATGGCATTAACAATGATAGGACGACCGGTACCATGACAAGTCCATTCATTCACTGTATGAATGTCCATTGATAAATCTCTTTGTCCTATTACTACAATTCCACACAAAACATAGTTTATATTAGAAATGGGCATTTACAAATGAAATATACACTAATTAATCATACTAATACAATGGTGATATGACGTGGAAGTAAAAGTTACCATTGATGTCCTCATTCGAGTTGTCATGGTTCAGCAAACTCAATCATGTTGCATCCTTTCATCTGTGACATAAAAATGTCCACTAATGTTATACCTAGCTTGAACGGGCATATAATGCAAGCAACCATGAATTCCTCTGCCTTAGTGCAACGTCGGTTGTGGTTATACGTGCTATCACACTGGCCCAATGCTAGAGACCGACGTCAGACATTCATACTATATTCTTGGGGAAATACCATTCTTGCTTACAATCAACCTTAATCTATGACCAATACATCTCATTAGTTATACATGAAATTATTTCCACAAAATCTACATTGTACACTACATAACATGTAACACAATCATGAAAATGTTCAACATTTATTTCATTTATGCGACACAGGTTACACTTATTAATGCTATCGCATGGTCCGAATGGACGTGAACGATGCCAGACATTCATACTATATTCATGCGAAAATAAATCAACCTCAATTTATGCCTACTTCTCATTAGTTATACATGACACTATTTCCACAAAATCAAAATTATACACTAGATAAAATGTAACACAATCATGAAGAAATTCAACATTTCTTTCAGAAAAACAATAAGAACTTGACCAATACAAATGCATTTTGAACATGTAATGGATGAAAACAACCTCAATTTGCACTTGGAGATGATCCACCCTCTAGTACATGTGGTAGATTGAAGGAGCCATTTGATTGTACACTTTAATTGTTGATATGGTGTCAATGGAAAGTTTTGGTAGAGCATTATGGTGGGAGAGTTGGAGGATATGAGATGTGACGACATTTTTTGATTAAAAATGAGATGAGATAGGGTTGAAGGAAAATATGGCAACATTTGGGCGCTCAAATTTTTGTCTTCCCGCAAAACCTTTTACTTTGACTGACAGGTTAACAACGTTGGTCGTGATGTCGATCATATTAGGTTTTAATCGTGGCCCATGACCGCTTAACAACATAATATGGCCCATTACGGTAATCAAACTGATATCGGTTACACATCAATCTAGGTTTTGGTTTAACCGATAGGCTATGCGACGTCACAAGGTTCTTACGACACAACCTAATTTGACCAAAGTTTGAGGTTTGACATGTACTCAACATAGGTCAACCGTGACCCGCAATATATTCTAAATCGAGGTAGATGGAAATTAGTTTGACCTTTCCTCATGTTGGGTAAATTGTTGCTTGACTTCTTTTGTAAATTGACATACGTGACAAAAGGTTTGACCTCTAGTGTTGTTAGGTCCACCATGTTTTAACATCTTTTGTAAAACCAACATACATGCCAAAAGGTTTTCCCTTTAGTCTTCTTTGCTCAACTATGGCTTGACTTCTTTCTTTAATTGACATAGATGCCAAAAGGTTCAAACTTTACTCGTGTCAGGTCAACTACGACTTGACTTCTTTCTTAAATTGACTTACATGCCCAAATGTTGAACCTTTAGTCTACGTTTTTTGAAAGATTACATACAAGCAACCAAATTACATATTAACATCCTAATCTTGGACCTAACTAGGAGACACCACCATTTAATCTATTGAAGCTCAGTGGAGCCTGAAACTCCATCCATTTGAACAGCTAAGGACGCCCTCCTGAGAACACCCAAACGTTGCACCACCAACAGACCACTACCATCAAAACCGGAACCACCATGATCTCACCATCATCAACCACCTGCAGGTTGGGAACCACAGCGGGGACCACCGATACAATCCTATAACACCGGGTATTCCTCATCAAGAAATTGCTCTAATATTCACAATTCTTAATGGGGGTTTGTTTTGAGCCCATGACCTCTCAGATATAGAGAGTGTGGCTTACCACTAAACCAGTCTCTTACACAAACCTTTAGTCTACTTAGTTCAACCGCTGCTTGACTTCTTTCTTAAATTAACAAAGAGGCTAAAAAATTTGACCTTCACTCGTGTTAGGTCAATCTTGACTTGACTTCTTTTGTAAATTGATATATATATATGCCAAAAGGTTTGACCTTCTGGCCTTCTTTGGTCAACTGTGGGTTGACTTTTTTTGTAAAAAGACTTACATGACAAACAGTTGGACTATTAGTCTTCTTAGCTCAATCGTGACTTGAATTCTTTCTTAAATTGACATAGATGCAAAAAAGTTTGACCTTTACTCATGTTGGCCAACCGTGGCTTGAATTCTTTTGTAAACTGACATACATGCTCAGAGTTTTGACCTTTACTCAACATATGTCATCTGACATAGATGCCAAAAGGTTCAACCTTTGGTATTCTTTGGTCAACCGTGACTTGACTTCTTTTGTAAACGGACTTACATGCCAAAAGGTTTGACCTTTAGTGTGGTTAGGCCAACTGTGGATTGACTTCTTTTGTAAATTAACAAAGATGTCTATAGTGTTCAAGGTCATCATTCTACGAGCTTCATGAGTTTTAATGCTTAGTTAATTATTAGTTTGATTGGAACAAAAACAAATTATTATTTATTTGAAATATTAGTTAATTTACTATTTTTTTGGGCATATTCTGGAAATATTTTAAATGCATTAATATTTTTTGTTAGATTCAATGCACCAATAATTTTGTTGTAATTCACATATGTATCAGTTGTCTCAATTTATAACCCTACCATTCAAAATCATTTTTTAAAACTACTTTCATAGACAAAATTAAACTATACTTCTCCCGTCTCAGGTCCAATTGCACAAATTCTATTTCACGGTCTCTAATAAGTTTGTTTGATTGTAAATATATGTAACTACGTATAATAACGACACATAAAAGGTTAATACTTAGAAACTAAATGCTATGACGAATCTAACATTATCTCATACGATAATATTATTGCTCATATACCTATTCAAAAATGTGCTCAAAGTTCGACAACTGTGGAGTTATAAAAGATTCTTTGCAATTTGAACTGGGACATAGGGAGTCTTTGTGTATTGAAAAAAATGTTTCAATAATTTTCAAAGAAGCAAATAATTTAAATATAAAATCAATGGGATTGACCAATTTAAATATTCGTGTTATGCGGGAACAAATAATTGTTAAAGCAAGAATCAGAGTTGAGCTTATTCGATGGGCTATTTTCTTATACTAGTGGGCCAAAATAATGTTGGCCCAACCTTATAATGATTGACGTTGCTCATATATTTAGGCAAAGCTCAGAATTAGTTCAAACTGATCACTTTCCCTTGAAATCCAAACGGTTCCCAGTCTCCTTCCCCCATCCAAAATGTACGTTTTTTGCATTTAGGTTACAAATTTCGACATGAATTACTCCACGTGTAATTTTTTTGTTAAATTTTATATATAATTTGTATGGAATTGAGGTTTGTGAACTTTGTTTATTTTTATGTCAACTTCTTGTTATAATTTCTCTTAAATGATAACATCCATCGATTTGGGTTGTTATATGTGTTAGAGTTGTTATATAAGTGATTTTGTTTTCAGGATTTCCATATTAATGCAGTGTCGGTCTACAATCGGATACTTGTTTGTCTTACCGACTGGTAATCGAAGTCATCTTTTCATGGTGGCCATTCATAGTGTTTCAGGATTATATTTTGAATACGACGTCGTTTAGCAATCGATTGTGTTATCGACCAAACTGCATCAGGCTGACGTTGTTTGTATTTTTTTATCATCAATTTGCTTATGATCGACGTTAGTTGTGACGTCAGTTAATGTTCATTCGGTCTAACTAGCTGCATATGCAAAATCTCGGTCGATGTTGCACTATCAGTTTCCTTGCAAATCTCAATGACTCATCGTATTTTTAAAAATTCCAATTACTACCAATATTTTGTTTGTGTGTTATGAAATTTAGGAAACATGGTTAACAATGATGATTCAGCTGGTCGTTCCCCTATTGATGTGAGCAATTAATTATATTCAATTTGCCACATTTATTATATTAGGTTATAACTTACATTATTGTTGAATTGGTAATAATTTCAATGGCCGTTGTAGATCACAAGGGATTCAGATTTAGATTACTCACAGCATAACTTTTCCGACAAAAATTCATATTTTCAGTTGCACCTTGAAGCAGTAGAACTTTGGGATTACCTCAACAAAGGTAAGTCCTGCATGTTACACATGTATTTTTATTTTCGTTTAACATTTTTTATTGGTTATTGCACATACATTAACCGTATTTTTCACATTCAAATACACATGATTACTTTTTTAAAAATTTTAATACAATATTAAAATTTTATATAAAAAATTTACAAAATTTAAGGTAAAAACTACAGTGGACTGTCCATAAGTTTATGGACATGCTACATTTCCTAAGACTTTCTCTTTCATAATGATCTCTCCCCAAACTTTACACTATCTAAAATAAGATTTGGTATAAAAAAGGACTACAGCAAATTTATTTTCTTTTCTTCATGCATTTTAACTCATGAACCTCGAAGAATGATGACCTTGAGCAGTATGGGTCCAAAAACCATCTAATAGGTCGTACAAGATCGAGTCCCTAATCACCAGGCTGTGGCAATTAAGAAACTGGCCAAAACCCTTAGGGCACAAAGACTTGATCTTCCCATTCTCTGAGTAATTCATATGTCACTCTCTTTCGTGGCACCTCAACACAACCGGTGTCTGCTTACTTGGTAAGTGTTCTACAATGTGCATGGGGATGAGCTGAATTATAAACAGAAAAAAACATTTAGTACATGTGCAATAGTCAATAAAAAAATGTTAAACGAAAATAAAAAAACACATGTGTAACAGGTAGGACTTACCATTGTTGAGGTAATCCTAAAGTTCTGCTGCTTCAAGTTGCAGCTGAAATATAAATTTTTGTCGGAAAAGTTATACTGCGAGTAATCTAAATGTGTATTTTAAAATTTAAAATAAGTAATAATTTGTATTTTAATATGAAAATATAAAAATATATAATATAAAAAAATATTTTTAAAATTTTAAATTTAGTATGTAATTTAACAAGTTCAGTGTATAAAGTAAAAAAGCGTTGACTGTCCATAATCTTATGGACAGACTGCTTGTCAGGGGACCCACCCATTATGAAATTATTAAACATTTTGATTTCAATGGGGTTCCTTTTAAAAGTTGCAAATAAATTTGAGGAAAATGAAGTTTTGTGTTGGTTTTTGCAGAAAAGTCTCTGCCTAAAGTTAAGAGTGTTTCACATGAGACCATATTTTTTTTAAAGTTCTTTTATTCACGTGCCAATATTTTAAAACATCTCATTTGAGACGTCGCATTTTTTGTGTTTTCTTTTATAGCCAACTTATTCATTTCCATCAACGAGTTTTGGCCAAATTAATACACAACTATATAAAAATTGCACTTTGCATGGACATGAATTTGAATATTATATATATAAATATATTTTTTAATGTAATTTAAGAGTTTGCCTCTTGAAGTACAGTATTTTTATAAGTTATGGAAAGGCCAGGGACCGATCGTCTAACTAAAACTCAAATGTTTCACTTGCAATTATTGCGGAATATAAACCCCTAATTTCATATTATTGTAATTAACTATCTTTCTCAAGACGTTGTCAAGATTTAATTAGTTGATAAAAATATTAATAAATATCACTTTAGCAAAACAACATTATCGTTTTTTTAAAATTAGAAACTCACCGATGGCGAGAGGGATATTTATTAGCCTCCCTAAACCTGTATAATATATGGGTAATACATTGTTCGCTCAAGAATGAGGAAGTTCAAAATGAGGCTATCATGAGCTATATGAGAGCAAAGACATGTCTCAATATGTTTCCTATTCATTTTGCCTCCACCCATGTTAGCAAAATAATAGACCAAATCCCTTGTCGAAATATAGAACAGCTTTTCACTTTCAAGCCTTCATAACCCCATGTTGACTTGAAGATGTGGCCTCTCGTTCCAATTCCTTGCACACTGATCTCATAAGAAACAAATTGGCATTTCCCAAGAAACTAAAAACTGAATTCAAATTGGCATTTCCTTTTGGATCATCTTCTGCTCCTTTTGGACCATCCTCTGCTTCAGGCCTTTCCTGAATGTTGCCTGCTTTCTGGACCTTCTGAGTACTGTTTGCCTTCTGGTTTTCCTCAATGATATTATCTTCATTTTACCTATAAAGGAATAAAACACACAGCAATATCTTCTCCCAATCTATATTATTTAGATGCTCTACCTCAAGATGTGAAAGGATTGGCTATATTAGATTCAAGAGAATTTTCATATGTTAGAGCATCTAAACAACATTATCGTAATCAACATTGCATGCATAGGAATTCCAAAGAATAGGAAAATTAATCAGAATTTTGAAGATTTGATTATAATATCGCTCCATTGCATCATAAAAATATATATTTATTATTATCATACAACTTTTTACAAAAATTTAAAGTATTTAAATTAAATGATTATATTTAATAATCAAAATTTGTGCAATTGAGTTATAGATGTCCATTTTCTTCTTCTTCCGATAATTTTTAAAATATATTTGTGATTAATTGATAACATTGTGCTATTTTCACTACCATGGGCAATGAATCATTTCCGACCTAAAAAGATATTCTAGAGAAAATATTTTTTTATTAAAAATTTGGGGAAAACCATAAACAAATTTTGGTCAATGAATATTGTACTCCATACATCTTTTTTTTTTTGAATGAAACCATCCGGAGATGGAGGGGAATTTTATTTGGCCCCCCTAAACCATTAAAAAGAACATTAAAAAAATACAGGTTGCCATCGCTAAGTTTGGATCATATGAGATACATATGAGAGTTGAAACACCCTCGAACCAACCCTAGTTGATTCCAAAAGAATAGTACTAACCTATGTTAGTGTGCAGGAAAAAGGAGTAAACTTGCTAAGAATTGAAAATCTATACTGGCCTGAAACAACCTACTATTTTGAGGGGTCTAAAACACCCCTCGAGGTCTCAAGGCAATACCGGCCTTCGGGGTCTCGAACTGCGAGGAAAAACCTCGAGGGCTCGAATCACCCGTCGAGGTCTCGAAAACACTTTATCAGCCGTAATCTGCCACAACCCCTGGAGGGCTCGAACTGCAAATCTGTCAAAGCCCATTTAGGATACGATCCACCATTTGCGAGGTTTCGAACCACCCCTTGAGGTCTCGAACCATCCCTCGGGGTCTCGAAACACCCTCGAGGTCTCGAACCGCCGAAAAAACACTCCTCGATCCACCATGTGCGAGGTCTCGATCCACCATGTGCGAGGTCTCGATCCACCTCGGAAAAACACCTCGAGGTCCCGAACCACCCCTCGAGGCCTCGAACCATCCCTCGGGGTCTCGAAACACCCCTCGAGGTCTCGAACCACCGAAAAAACACTCCTCGATCCACCATGTGCGAGGTCTCGATGTCTCGAAACCCTTTAGGTCCCGAAACCCTTTAGTTCCCGAAACCACCCCTCGAGGTCACGAACCCCCTCGAGGTCTCGAACCATCTGATCAGCAAAAATCTATGCAGTAGGTTTCTATGTTCACCCAATAATTTTAGCTCCATACCCTCGAACAATTTAGTGATCGTATAAAATGAAGCACAATTTAGTCAAAAGGTGGAGCTTGAATTAAAAAGTGAGCTGGAAAGGAGAAACTCCTAAGCCGGAAATTGATCTTTGGCATTCATCATAAGGAACAGATGTGGCAATCTGGAAACTAGTTGGAAAGAAAGCTGAGTGTGGAAATATCTTCTGAACCGGAAATTGATCTTTGGAATGTAGTCCCAGCAAAGCTCATCATGGTCAGCATCCCGGATCCTCTCAGCTTGAATAGATCTTCTCAGTCATGGTGAACTTGAAAGGATCTTCTTAGTCAGAGGTGTGCACCTGTCAGAAAACAAGTAAGATCAGTAGCATCCGTTCAAGTTGCAATTCTGATAGTAGGTACACCAATCTGATCAAGTCTAATCAGTCCCTGTACAGTGTTAGATAGGGAACTAAAAGATAGGTTTGAATAAGATTGAGCTTGAAGGCATGATTTTGCTATGCTATTAGCAACTTGGTTAGCTTGTCTATATACATGCGTTAGGGTAATATCATTCAGAACAAGGTTAAGGTCATCAGCCAACTGGAACAATGTCCAATGAGCAGTTGATGGGTTCAGAACAAAGGAGACTGCATTAAGACAATTAGATTAAATACAGATAGGAACTGAATAGCATGCAACCACCAGCCTCTGAAGAGCAAATAAAATTGCCCTAAGTTCTGCTTCTAGAGGAGTTTCAGCATTTGTATACTTCCTGTGTGCATCAATGAAACCACCTCTATTATCTCTGATGATCATACCAAGCCCACACTTCTTAGAAATACCACACCATGCAGTATCAACATTAACTTTAAAACCTATGCACGGTTTAGACCAAGCAATTTTAAAAATTTTGGCTTAGGGGCAGATTTGATTAGAGGAAGAAAGGAGTGATCTGCAATACCCAAGTCAAAAATAGAAGAAACATAAACAGGTTTAGCACTGAAAGAATAGAAGATCTGATCCCTGATCTGTGAAACAACAAAGTTGGTCAGTGGAGGCACATTGTCATACAGATATTTGTTCCTGACCTTCCAGAGGTTCCAGCAAGTTATTGAAGGTGCTAATTTAATGATCAAGGAATGTAAAGAGCTGAGGCCAGAATATGTGAGGTAGCATGACAGTCTTTCCCATATGGATGGAAAAATTCTATCCCTAATACCCATAAACTCATGCACTGTCTTCCAAATGTGAATGGAAAAAGGACAGGAATTAAACAAATGATCTAGAGATTCCTTATGCTGATAGCACATACAACATCTTGAAGGCATGCAAAAACTCATCTTTTTCAAAACATTATCTAACGGAAGGAAAGAGTTAATCAATCTCCACATAAAAACTGAGACTTTCTTTTGAACCCTTGGATTCTAGAGGTGCTGAATTGAGGCAATATTACCTCTTTGTGATCTGAGCAATTGATATGTAGAGTGAAAGGAGAATCTTCCCTTTTTGTCAGGTATCCATATTAACCTATCCTGTCTGTGTGGAGAGAGTGTTGCACCCTACAAAAGAGAGACATCATTAGGTGAGAGAAAAGGGGAGATTTTAGGAAGAAGTGTGTCCTTGTGAAAGATGAAATTAGCCACTGTACAGTCAGTTGGAATGTTAATAAGACTCTGGTCACACAGATCCATAACAGGACATAAGTCCAGCCAGTTGGATGACCAGAAATTACATGAACCTGTACCAACTATCACTCTAGAATGAGACTCAGCCCATACATTAACATAGCAAATTCTTTTCCAATTTGATGAGGTTCTAAAGGAGGGTGGCAGAGAAGCAATAAAATGGGTCCATGGGGCATCAGTAATTTGATATTTCCACCACAATTTTACTGAGCAGGTGGTAATGATGGTGGGAATTGATCTAAAACCTAGGCCATTTTGGTTAATGGGATAGCAGAGAGCATCCCATTTCCTCCATGCCCTTTTAGATTTCAGATCATGCACCCCTCAGAAAAATCTACTCAGTTTTCTTTCCACGGTGTGAATAATCTCCTTTGAAGGTTTAAGAACAGACCAAATATGCTGTGGAGTAGAATAAATACATGACTGAATGAGAGTGATTTTTCCCCCAGTTGATAGCCACTTATTTTTCCAACTATTTAACCTAGAATCAATCTGTTCCATTAATGGTTGGAAAAATATTTTTTTTGCAAAGCCATGAAAGGTTGGATGTTCCGTCATTTTCAGACAAAGCATACATAAGTAAAAGGTTGGACGTTCCGGGCAGCACTAGTGACAGAATTTTTTAAAAATTTGAGATACTATCAGCAATTCATGACTAATTGATTGAATTTGAAAAATATAAAATATGAAATTTTAAATTTTGATCCAAAAAAATCTATATTCATCATCTTAGAATTGTTTTTAAAAAAAATATATAGTCTTAAAATGTCAATATTTTATAATTATTAATTATAAAGATTAAAGAAAGTTAAAATTATGATAATCTAAATTTAATAATTAAATGAAAATATAATATAGTATATCTCAATGCATTAGAACTTTAATATTATCCTTAAATAATAATATTTTATTTTCATCATGTTTGATATATTATTAGTAAATGAAAATGAAATTTTACAAAGAAAGTGCACTGAATATAATCCTAATTCGCTCTCTCTTCTCTCTCCTATTGCTTTCTTCTCTACTGAACAATTTTTTTGCCGGTAATGGCTCTCCATCGCCGGTAACGGCTCTATCCCCATGGCGGATCACACTCCATCGGGGAACACAAAATCCTTCCTAGCTGCGCTCCAATCGAAATCCCCATCCCTTACCACAACCCTCCCAAATAACCCATAAATAATCCCAAAATCTGAACACCTAGGTGAACCAGCGTGTCTCTACTGCCGATGAAGAAATTTCCAGACTCTCCACTCACTACGCTAATGCTCTAGTCGGAAAATTCACCAAAGGTTGACTTGCAATGGAACAACTCGAGGTGGCTTTCAAGACGGTGGGCTTTGTTGGTAAATTGGGTTCACTCGATTACAAGCACGTCCTAATCAGATTCGACCAGATCAATGATTATCAACGGTGCTAGATTAAGGGATTATGGACCTTCAACGGAATCCAAATGAAGGTGCTCAAATGGACTCCAGATTTCTCTACTCATAGAGAATCATCAATCGTTCCCATCTGGTGCACATTCAGGGAAGTTCCTCTCTATTATTACAATACTTCTTCCATTGAGGCTATTGGTAATAATATAGGAAATTTCATTAAGAAGAATTTGGCAACTGAAATGTTAACTAGGCCATCTGCTATTAAGCTCTGTGTTGAAATCGATTTATAGAAGCCACTCAATAATTTCATCAGATTAGGATCTCTTTCAAATAATAGAAAATACCCTATTGAATATGAAGACATCCCTCTGTATGGTACCCATTGTGCTAAGCTAGGTCACTCCCTCACCCAAATTAAGCTTAAACATAAAAAGAATAATTACCTAAGCCACTTGAATAAGATGATGTTAAGATCATCCACTAAAAGCCACAAATCATGTGAACAATGATACACAACTGTAAAATCAATTTTTTAGTTTGGAATCTGAGAGGCATGGAATCCTCAATGCTTAGACTGCAAAATTTAATCAAACTGAAAAAAATACAGCTCTTATGTATCATTGAACCTATGCATGATAATAACCAGTGTCAATCTTACATGGTAAAGCTGAATTTCTATCAAAGTCTACCTTTACATAATGGAAAAATATGGCTTATGTGGAATAGCTCTCTAGTTATCTCTCTGATTTCCCAGAACAATCAGTTTCTGTATGTTAAAGTTCTTCACCCAGCTTCAAATACAGATAGGGGTGCTGTTTTTGTTTATGGACTTAGAACTAGAGAAGGTAGAAAACTCTTATGGAAGGATCTCAGTCTTTTACCAAACTCTGACACCATTTTCATAGGATATTTTGACACAATCACCTCTATCTCAGAATATAGAGAACCCAGCTCTCTCAAATTAGGTAGTATCAATGGTTTTAATGAGTGGATTAGCACTAAAGGACTTCAGGAAATAAATACTGTAGGTAATCTATTTACTTGGAAAAACTCAAGACTAAGAAATCATACCACCAAAAGATTAGATAGAGGACTTTGTACTATACAATGGAGTACAAAATTCCCAGCTTCCTCTATCCAAATTCTCAATAGACAATCCTCTGACCACTGCTCCTTATACCTACAGATTTCAACCCGTACACCCTCTTATCCTAAGCCTTTTAGGTTTATAAACACCTGGTTTAATAGACTAGAGTTCATAAACTTAATCAGGACAAACTGGTCTACCCCACTTCCTCAGTCAGGAATGCTGGGACTGTACCTTAAATTAATTAGACTTTAAAAAGTAATCAAGATCTAGAATAAAGAATCTTTTGGTAACATTGACTCTAATGTACTCACAGCCAAAGAAAATTTAAGATCACAGGAAATTATATATGACTCCACTCATTCTCAAATAGATCTAATCAAACTTAATGAAAATAGGTCCTTATTGATTAGAGCACTTAAAGAAAAAGAAAAATTTTGGAAACAAAAATCAAGAACCAACTGGATTAAGCTTGGAGATGACAATACACAGTTTTTCCATAAAACCGTAGCAGAAAAAAATAGCAGGCTACATATATCCAAAATTAAAAATAGGCTAGGCTAATGGCTTAATAACCACCAGGAAATCCAGGATGAGGCTGTTGCTTACTACACAGAACTCTTATCTGAACCCAACCTCCCAGCTAATAACATATACTACCCACATTTTCTCAGTCAAATACCTAACATCATCTCTGGCCATGATAACTCTCAACTATCCAAACCAGTTTCAGAGGAAGAACATAGATTAGTAGTTATGAGTCTTAATAAAAATAGTAGCCCTGGTCCTGATGGCTACTCAAGTAAGTTCAACACTATATGCTGGATTTCATTAAGGAAGACTTAATACCTGCTGTCAATGATTTTCTTTTAGGCATTGACATGGCAAGAGGTATTACTGGTACTTGGGTTGCTTTAATACCAAAAAAAACCAACCCCAGCTTCTTTTGATGACTACAGACCAATTAGTCTATCAAATGTAGCTAATAAAATTTGCTCTAAAGTACCCATGGAAAGGCCCAAACCTTACATGGAAAATTTGATTTCACCTAATCAAACCACTTTCATGAAGAATAGAGATATATCTGATAATATCCTCTATCTCCATGAAATGGTAAGATTTCTTGATAAAAAACACATAGTACCAAACTGTATCCTTAAACTAGATCTTAGGAAAGCTTTTGATCGGATTAACTGGAATTTCTTTAAAAACATACTCTGTAAATTTGGTTTCAATGGTAATTTTGTGAATGCTATTATGAAAAATCTCTCCCAGGTTCATTTTCAGTGCTTATGAATGATAATCCGGTTGGCTTTTTCAAAGCTACCCGAAGCATTAAACAAGGTGATCCTCTATCTCCCTTCCTATTTAACATATTTTCTGAAGCATTCACTAGAAGCCTTTCTTTTATTTTCATATATAACAAACTAAAATATTACCAGCTTCCACAAGGTATAACATCAGCCTCACACTTGAGTTATGCTGATGATACCATAATATTTATGCAGGCATCAAAGACTAACCTAATTAGGATCAAAGTCTTTTTAGAAACCTTTGAACTTACCTCAGACCAAAAGATTAATTATGAGGAATCTAATTTTTATATAAGTAAAAGGGAAACAGTTGGAAAGATTAATCAGATTAGGACAATTTTAGGCATGAAAAAAGGACTTTTTCCTTTTAAATACCTAGCTTGCCCAGTTTTTACAGGAAGAACACTGAACATACATTTCCAACCTTTGCTTGAACTCATTGATAAAAAGTTGATGAATTGGAAGAATAACTGGCTGAGTATAGGGGGGAAATGGTTCTTATTCAGGTATGTATATACTCTTTCCCACAACACATATGGACTGTTCTCAAGCCCCCCCAAACAGATAATTAAATCCCTAGAAAAAAAGTCTAGATTCTTTTGGGGTGAAAGAGAGGGTAAGCTGAACAAAGCGTGTAAGAAATGGTCAGACCTATGACCACATAGGTTTCAAAATGGATTAGGCTTTAGATCTATTCAGGCAATAGTTGATGCATGCTCCTTAAAACTGTGGTGGAAGTGTCAACATGGCATCACTATGTGGTCTAAACTTATCTGGGCTTTACACCAGTCTCACAGGAAATCACAAACTTGGAAGAGAATTTGCTCTATTAACCTGTTTACTGAAAATAACTCTGTAGTTATCCATGGCCAAGGTCACTATAACTTCTGGACCTCCAATTGGTGCCCAAGTGGCCCACTAATTAACTATGTTCCTCCTCTTTTTTCCTCTATCCCCTCCTCTTGCACAGTAGCACAATTCATCAATAATAAATGCTCTTTTCTGTCTCAGATTAGCTCCTACTTGGACAATGATACTCTAATTGTTTTTTGCAGGAAGCTGTAATCAATGAAGATAGACAGGATAGACTGATATGGGAACCAGAAGAGAATGGAGCTTTTACCTTCAGGTAAGCTTACAAGGCTCTCACACACATATAAGGTAATTTCCCAGCTACTAAAAACATTTGGAACTTTAAACTGCAGAAAAAAATCTCAATCTTTACCTGGAAGATGCTTAACTCCTTTCTGCCTTTTGATGATGTCTTAATTAAATGTGGTTTTAGCCTTGCCTCTAAATGTCCTGCCTGCAACCAATTAGATTCCCTAGATAATTTTTTTAACTCATGTCAGATTGCACAAGCTGTATGGAATGATACTGCCGATATTTTAGGTCATTGTAATCATACTCTGAATAATCTAACTGAAAGAATTTTTGCCTACTGGAACAATAAAGGCCTCCCAAAAATTCATAGACTTATTTGCAACATCTGCCACCATTGGTCTGCTGGTCCCTGTGGAAAGCTAGAAATGATTTCCTTTTTGAAAACAAAAAATTTTCCACTACTGAAATTTGCAGGGAAGTAAGAGATTTAGCATTTTTAACCCTTTTGGCAAAACCTTGTTTCTCAAATGAACCATCTGACCTGAGATTTTCGATCACCTCCTTAATCCCACCTGTTAGACTTCCCCCAAAACCTTCACTTACTATTATGCATTGGGAAAGACCTGAACTAAATAGCATTAAGATCAATGTGGATGCTACCAAGTCTGTTTCTAACTCAACACTTGGCGTAATAGCTAAGGATAATAATGGCATCCCCATCTTAATCAAGACTTCAAACATCACTGCCAACTCCCCCCTTGAAGCTGAAATGAAAGCCATTATCTTTGCTTGTCTCTCTTTTCCTACTCCTGCTTGCAAAATTATAATTGAATCTAATTCACTATTAGCTGTTACTGTGATTAACATGCCCAATAGAGCAAGATGGTCTCTCTACACCCTTGCTTTCCAAATTCACTCTCTACTAAAAGATGCTATACTAAAACATGTTTTCAGAGAGTGTAATTCTGTTGCTGATGCTCTTGAAAAGTTAAAATCCTCCCCCTTTTCAGAAACTAATTGGTATCTATCTGATCTCCCTACTAGTATTAGAGGAATTATCAACATAGATAGGACTCAAATTCCTTATATTAGAATACATAGGCATGCTTATGATGATGATTGATACTGCTGATGTTTCTCTTTGTCTGCTAACTTATGTACACAGCAGAGGCTGCACTTTACATTGTAGGATACATTTTGGCAACGTAAACATTTCAATGTTCGTATGGATATCCACTATATCATCTGATTCTCCAAGCTCCATTACCAAGGGTTTGCACTTAGTCCTGGTCAACCATTTTGACTACACTGAAGAATCCGACACCACTCATAGGATGAACACTAATTTTCTGGAGTATGACAATCCGACACATATTTTACCCAGGACCTCACCTAGACACTCAGTAGATGTCCGACCAAAGCTAGAAATTAACACGAGGGGTGGAGATTTCTAACTTTGGAAACGCATCTGCTGATACAGTTCTTACATATGTAAAATTAGCTACTTAAACTCTAGTTTTAGATGCTAGCTAATTCTCTGCTAGTTTTGGAGGCAATAACGTTGCCTCGTCCGATATGTTCCTCGTATCAAACTTCTGTAATATATTGTTTCATCTTAAGGATTGGGGACCCTTATAAAAATATCCCTCACCTTCGGGTGTTTTAGCAAAAAAAAAGAAAATGATATTTTACTAACCCTTTTAGGGAATAAATAATGAAAATAATTCACTTGTTATCATAAATGAAGTTTGATAATTTTAAAATGATAAATCAAAAATGAAAAGTGTATCAAATTAAAATAAATATTGTAAAAAATAAGTAGCAGGAAACAATTTCCATAACAAATGGAGATTGAGAATACAAATCAATCACAAGAATGTGCCTCCCCATAAATAAGGTTGGATTAATTAATCTTTTTTTAAAAGGTAGGATTAATTAATCATCAATTGAAAAGCAATAAAGTATTAGAAGAGCATTGAAAATCTTGGGAGAAGAGGTCTTCATTGAAAATTGGGGATTAGCTTTAAAAGATATAACATTTTCAATTAATTTTTCAAGCTTACGTGGAATTTTGTGTTAGTGACATGTAGCAACAATGGCCTCTCTTAAGCTGAAGTTTTGTGTTGGTTTTGCTGGAAAAGTCTCTGCCTAAAATATAGCATGTCTCGCAGAATACCATTTTTTTAAAGTTCTTTTATTCACGTGTCAAGATTTTAAAACATCTCACTTGAGGCGTCGCATTTGCCGTGTCTGCTTTTATAGCCGACTTATTCATTTCCATCAACACGTTTTTGGCCAAATTAATACATAACTAGATAACACCGTGCGATGCAAAAATTATGAATGAAAATGAAAATGAAAATAATTTATAAATTTAATAAATACTAAAACTTTATTATATTTATATGATAATTACACATGATGTAATATTTAAATAAATTAATATATTTATTAATATTATATTATATTCATTTTAAAATTTTAAAAAATAAAATATGTGTTGATGAAATATGTGCTGACCAGAAAATATAAATTAACTTGGTATTTGTTGATAAATAAAAATTAATAAGTTAATATTTAAACAAAAACAGCGTATATGTATTTTATAATACATATATATATATATATATATATATATATAGAGAAATACTTTACATTATAAATAGTATAGTGATAAAAATATGAAATATATGTTGATAATGAATCAATAAAATGAAAATATTAGTAATTATATAATTTAGGTTGTAAATTATGTTTCTTTTAAAAGGAAATATTAAAAGTATTCTTAATTATAAATAAAATGAAAATATTACGTAGTAATTTTCTTTAATAATTGAAATTTTTGTACTTAAATAAAACATAATTTTAATTTTAAATTAAAAGAAAATAGAAAGGAGTCAGAAAAGGTGGTATGAATGTGTGTAAATTGTATTTTATAAGTTAAAACATATAATAAATGGTGTTTGAATATAGAAGTATAAGATAATATATATATAATTACAAAATTTAAAGAAAATAATATTAACTTAAAAGTTTAGTGTATAATTTAAGTGGAGTCCGCCTTTTGAAAGACGGTATTTCCATAAGCTATGGAAAGATCAGGGACTCAAGTACAATTTTTCCACAAAATGATGAAAATTGGCAGGATAAAGCAATTGAAATCTGGGTCAAATTTGGGTTATAAGTTATTTGGGTAAATTCACACGCCTACAGTATTTAAGTTTGAGTGGGTCTCTTGACAGACAGCCTATCCATAAGCTTATGGACATGCCATTTTTTTTACATTATACACTGAATTTGTTAAATTACATAAAAAATTTAGAATTTTTGAAAATATTTTTTTATATCATAATTTTTTATATTTTCACATTCAAGACATATTATTACTTGTTTTAACTTATAAAATATAATATTTAAATTTTATAAAATATTACAATATTTAAGCTAAAAGCCCATGTGGACTTTCCATAAGTTTATGGAAATGCCACATTTCCTGAGACTTTGTCTTTAAGTTTTTATTAGAAACATTGCATATTTAGAGTAAAACATATAAATTTTGGTTATAAACACTATATATTTAGGGCAAAACATATAATTTATGTTTTACTCTAAATATGTTATGTTTCTAACCAAAATTCAAATATTTCACTTGCAGTTACTGCATAGCATAAACCCATAACTTCATATTATTCTAATTAAACTCTGTCATTCCCGAGACTTTGTAATTTAAGTAGTGCATTTTAGGAAAACATTTTCCCTCGATTACTCCTCCTGAACTTTGCTCTGAGGCGATTTCATCTCTCTCCTCGATCTGAAACCCTACATCCAGTCCGTTTCAACGGCGACGCCAATGGCGGAGCCACCACAACCACCGCCGAAACCCCAACCGGCTTTCTCCTATAAGCAAGCTCTAGGCAAAGAACTATTACGAACCCTATGCTCTATCTCTGATTCCGATCTTTCCCAACCTTCCCAATCCAGAGGTCCATTCAATCCAAAAAAACCTATAGAACATCTAGGTGAACCTGGTTTGAGTTTTAACAACGACGAATGCAAAAGGCTCGAGGCTCCTCTTAGGCTAACCCTCATAGGGAAATTTGCTCGAAGTAGACCACAATTAGATCGCCTCAGACGAGACTTCCAAACCACTGGTTTCAAAGGTCACACAGATATATCTCTTTTGGATAACCGTCAGGTACTAATTCGTTTTTCTTTGCAGGAGGACTATTATTGTTGCTGGCTTCACAAGGTATGGAATTTCGGATCCTATTCACTCAGAATTACCAAATGGGAACCAAAATTTTCACCAAATGCTGATTCTCCTATATGCCCAGTATGGATTTCTTTGTATGGCCTTCCTCAATAATTTTTTGATGAATGGGTTCTATTATCTCTGGGTAATATTATTGGTAAGCCAGTTAAAGTAGATAAAGCTACTTTGAATCGGTCCAGGCCACATGTAGCCAGGATTTATGTTGAAATAGACATTACAAAAACAAAACTGGAAAGGATTTGGATTGATTTTAGAGGGGTAGGTTTCTGGCAATACTTGGAATATGAGAATATGCCTGCATATTGTGCTAAGTGCCTTAAGTTAGGACACACTACTACCTCTTGTAGAAATGACCAAACCCAGTCTACTCTTCAGGCCTGGAGGCCTTCCACCAATATAGATAATAGAACAATAGGTGAACAGAAAAAACCTACTGGCAAGGGCAATAAAGCTTCCTCTTCAGGTCTATCTTCTCAGGAAAAAATATATATACCTGTCAACAAGAACAAAGCTAACAATCAAATGCAAGTTAATAAAGACACACTCCACAAGGGAGTTGATAAACAGAACAATAACCCCATTCTTTCAGAGGTTCAGAAAGGGATACAGGAGAAAAGTTCTGAAGTTTTGAACCTTGGTCAAGGTTCCCAGGTCTCTTCTTTAAACCCTCCTCAATTAGATAATGTGAACACTGGGAACTCATCACCTTTTAATATGAGTACTGAGCATGTTACTATTGAAGCAAACACAGATGCTAATGCCCCAGTGGTTATTTTAACATTACCTACTGATATTACTGATGATCAACTTCTGCAGTCAGGAAATGGCCTTGATGTTCAACATATGAAACAAATAGTAACACCAACTGTTAATGATCATATGAACAACAATATTAACATTGTTGAACACCCAAGCAAAATATTAGTTTCAAGCCCCATATCAGAAACTATCTCTAATCAGACACACAAAAACCTTCATAAAAATAGCTTAAGTTTCGAATCAAATAATACCACAGAAGAAACAGAATGTAATGAAGAAATCTTCATAGAAATAAATGGAGGCAATTTTTCACTGCTTTCCTCACACTCCAAGCCCAAAAACAGGTCAAAATCATCTACAGCCTCTCTATCTATAGATGATTTTGAAAACTCCAAAACAGCTCTACATGAATCACAAAATAATTTTAATTTATTAATAAACTCAGAAGAAGACTTAGATAATATTGACATAAACAAAAACAAAAAACATAACAAGAAAACCTACACGCAAACCCCTAACACGGTCATTACCCGTTCAGCTTCGACACATACCAAATCTTCTCAATGATAGGATTAAATATATGTGTCTGGAATGCTAGGGGAGTGGGCAATTCTGCCACTATAAATAGGTTAAAAGACATTAAGAAAAGACATCACATTAATATCCTAACCATAATTGAACCAATGTTGGAAGCCAACTCCATAAAGAAGGTGGCCTTCCAGACTCAATTTGAAAATCATTTTCAGATCCAAAATGTAAAATTTGGATTCTTTGGGATGAATCAATTAAAATGCAGATCATCTCAGTAGAGGAACAAATGATTTTAACCAAATTTAATAATCAATTAATCTCCCAAGACTGTTTCACAGGTTTCATTTATGCCAAACATACTATAAATGAAAGAAACAAACTATGGAAACAAATTCTAAACCATAACAATTCACCATTATGCTTAATAGGTGACTTTAATGTCATAAGTTCCATGGAAGAATATCTGGGACATTCTCAACCTAACACAAAAAATATCCCGAATTTTAATAATTTCCAAAAAGCAGCTAACATGTCAACAATTCCAACTTCTGGATCTACTTTCACTTGGACAGGCATAAGATCCAAAGGTAGAGTTTGGAAAAGATTAGATAGAGGATTATCTAATGATCTATGGTGGGATTTGTTTAAGGAATCTGGTATTAAAACTCTAGCAAGAGGAAACTCAGATCACTCTCCCTTACTTTTCACCATAGGTGAAACAAAATTATTTACCAAACCTTCCCCTTTTAGGTTCCAAGAATGTTGGATTAATCACCCAACCTTTATGAAGTTAGTAGAGGATTCTTGGAATATTCCCTCTAATAAATTTGGAATTGGCAATTTCTTATTCAAGCTAAAATATTTAAAAACTCCTCTTAAATACTGGAATAAACACACTTTTGGGAACATCTTTGACACAGTTAAAATATGTGAAGAAAATTTTCTACAAGCAGAATCTAACTTACTACAAAATGAAACACAATTGAATTTGGAACAATTCAATAAATCAAAAGCAAAGCTAACACTGGCATTGACTAATCAAGAAACTTTCTGGAGGCAGAAATCAAGAATAAAATGGCTAAAAGAAGGAGAGCAAAACACAAAATTCTACCATCAAAAAGTCAAATCTAAGCATAAGAAGCAAACCATTTTTTCTATTAAAACCGAAAATGGTATAACCTTAAACACTTAAGAGGAAATAGCAGCAGAGGGTGTTAAATATTTCTCTAACCTTTTACAGGAAGAGTACAAAGATCCTTCTGGAATTAACACTGCATGGTTATTAGGGAATATTCCTAAACTAATCACTGAAGAAATGAACTGTGAACTCACTAAACCAGTAACAATGGAGGAACTATCTACCATAATTAAAATAATGGATGGTCATTCAGCTTCAGGGCCAGATGGTTTTTCAGGCTTTTTCTATCAAAAATGTTGGCACATCATTAACACTGATGTGCTACATGCCATACAGGATCTCTTCTCATTAACTAACATCCCTAAATCAATTGCAGCCACTTTAATCATTCTTATACCAAAAAAAGAAGTTTGCTCCTCATTTAAAGATTACAGACCAATTAGCCTTTGTAATTTTATTAATAAAATCTTAACCAAAATCATTACTGGAAGGATTAAACCTATTATGGACATCATTGTCAGCCCTGAACAGACAGCTTTCATCACATGAAGAGATATATCAGAAAATATACTCCTAATGTAGGAACTTACATCTTTCATTAATACCAAAGCCAAAGGTTTTAACATGATAATAAAACTTGATATGATGAAAGCTTTTGACAGAGTCTCTTGGACTTTCTTATCCAAGTTATTATGTCAGATAGGTTTCTCCTTTAGACTAATTGAACTAATAATGTTAAACTTAAAATCAGCCTTTTTCTCCATCTTAATAAATGGGTCATCATATGGCTTTTTTTCAAGCAACTAGGGGTTTAAAACAAGGAGACCCTCTATCTCCACTCCTATTCATTATAATGACAGAAGCTTTTTCAAGGAACTTAAACTTCCTGTTTCAATATTCAAACCTGAAGTTTTATAAGCTTCCAAATTCAATACAGAAGATCTCTCACCTATCCTTTGCTGATGATACTGTCATATTCCTAAACTATTCTAAATCTGGACTTAAAACATTAAATTGTTTCCTACAATCCTATGAAATGGCTTTAGGCCAAAAGATCAATTTTGAAAAATCTTCATTTTATATTGCCAAACACTGCCCATTTAGTGCTATTGGTGATATTAAAACCTCAACAGGAATGTTGCAAGGTAACCTTCCCTTCAAATATCTTGGATGCCAAGTCTATATTGGTAGGAACAAAAATGTTTATTTCTCAAGTATTATATCTTCAATACAGTCCATAATAAATAGCTGGGAAAATAAACTGTTATCTCAAGCAGGAAAGATAATCTTGATCAAGCACATCTTAACCTCTATCCCCTTACATCAGATTTCAATTCTTAAACCGACTAAACACATCATTGATGTTCTTAACAAAATCCTAGGCAAATTCCTATGGTCATCCAACTCTGAAACCTCACAATGGAAAAGAATTTGGAGAGCTTACCCAAAGCTATGTTATCCTATTGAAGAAAATGGCCTTGGATTTAAAAATATTGAAACTTTGGTTCAAAGTTTCTCTATTAAATTATGGTGGAAGCTACAAGTTGGAAAATCCCTTTGGTCTAAATTCATGTGGTCAATCCCCGATCACCATAAAACTTCAAAAACCTGGAAAAGAATCAAAGATATTCAAGAAATAGCCATACTAAACTCAAAAGTACAAATAGGGAAAGGGGAAGTGTCTTTCTAGAACTCAGGATGGACAGATCATGGCCCTCTTCATAGGTTATGGCATAATAACCAACCTATTCTTTTTCCTGACTTAACAGTCAGTGATTTCATAATTAACAAACAAGAATATATCAACCAATTACGTCCACTGCTACCTGAGCACATAATCTCTGAACTGAACATATCTCAAGGACTTTCTCATGAGTATGAGGATACTATGATTTGGAAACCTACTAGCAATGGTAAGTTTACACTTAAAAGTGCTTATGAATTGCTAAGGAAGAAAAGAACAGGAGTATCCTCTTTAAAAAATGTTTGGTTCACAATTATTCCAAGAAAAATAAGTTTCCTAAACTGGAAACTGCTCAATAGATTAATCCCACTACCTGATGTTTTAGAAGATTTTTCTTTCAATCTTCCATCCATTTGTTGTTTTTGTTTAGGTGATGAAGAGAGTATTCACCATAGTTTTAATTCTTGCACAGAAATTAAAAAACTATGGACATGGATTGATACTGTCTTTAATGTTCCAACAAAGCATTCTCCATATCTATGGGATAGGTATTTCAACTACTAGAATAGCAGTAACCTACCTGATCATAAAAAACTGATTCAAATTATACCCTGCATAGTTGTTTGGACAATATGGTGCTTTAGGAACAAACACTATCATGAAAGTGTTAAACCTAACATCATAATGATGTTTAGGAAAACTTTACACCTCTTCAATGATAATTTGTTAGCCTATAAACTGAATTTCAAATGGGATATATCTAACACACTGCCTAGGTTGTTAATACACAAACAAAAAGCAGATGGCAGAGTTGTCCCTGTTGCCTGGACAGCTTCGCCCCATCTACTCCATAAGTTAAACACAGATGGTTCATGGAAACATAAAAATCAGGCTGGAATGGGATTAATTATAAGAAACTCACTGGGTGACATATTAATAGCTAGAGCCCAGTTTTTAACTAGCCCCACTCCTCTTCATGTGAAAGCAGGGGCAGTTAGAGCGGGTATACAGTTGGCAATTTCCATGGGCATTTGTTACTTACAAATTGAAAGTGACAATCTAATGCTCATTAGAATTGTAAACAAACAACTGCAACCTCACTGGAACATAATCGATGAAATCAGATTAATATGGGATCTAATGAAACAGATTTCAGTTACTATGAAGCATATTTACAGAGAAGCAAATGGAGCAGCAGATTTTCTAGCAAAAATGGCTAGTTCAAATCAGGTAAATACGTACCAATCTTTTACTCAATTACCAAGAGAGCTTAAAGCTATTATCATTGCAGATAAATAGGGTTTACCTTCTATCAGGAGAATTAAGCATGTAATGATCTAAGCGGTTTTATTCTGTTTCTGATTATATCAATTAGAACGATGCACTGCTGGGTTTCTTTTTCCTTTTCAGATGGTGAAGAGGAATGCAGAGTTGCTGAGTGATGAAATGCTGCACACATCCAATGTTCAGTAATTATCTTTAGGGGAAGATAATTGCAAGGGGACACTATGGAAGGTCACCTCTTCTAAGTCAACACTGGGTGTGGAGGCTAGAAAGTGTAAGGCCATAGTTAGTCCTCGAACGGGTTATAGGGCCATTTCCTTCATTGAGATAGGGTGTAAATGAAGGTTTTGGATAAATCTCATTTATGTCACTACTGTATTACACACATTGAACTTTGAAAGGCCTGGGGAGCCAATATACACCCCCTCACTTCTGTGAGTTTCGATTCAAAAAATTAAGTAGTGCATTTTAAAAATATAATGCATTTCTCCACCTCGCTTGTTTTTTCGACAAGAGGTTGTTTCAGCGAATCTCTCAGTTGCACCAATGCCTTTCCTTTCGTAATGGCCATGTTGAGCTTCTCTTTCATATTAGAATACCTTGTCCTCTCCTCCTCAAGCTTGACTTCAAGCTTCCCCACAACCGCTTTGTTCTGATCAAGTTGCTGAAGAAGAGTCGTATTTTCAGTTTCAAAGTAACTCAGTTTTCCCACCAATGCCACCTTTTTCGCTCTGAGCTCAAGTAGCTTACCATGTGCAATTGAGAATATTCCCACTCCATCTTCAAGTGAAAATTCTTATACTGTTGTTACAGTAGATTCCAATGGATGCAAATGTGAAGAACACAACTGATAAATGCATTTTTTGTAATTTTTTTATTACATGAAAAAATGAGGACGCATTTAGCTCATGAATTTACATTTTTTTAAGTAGAAAAAATGAGGACGCCCTCTAAATTTGCCTTTAAAAAAATTCTGTTAATATGAGGACGCATTGTGATTCATGTTTTAATCCCAGAACTTTTGCCATAAACGAGAAAGATACACGTTCTCCTTGTTTTCTCCGCCATCGGAATCCTCCATCCCACCCGTGCTCAGGCCATCGTCGTCTACCTTGCCGGGATCACACTTTTGTTTTTCGCCATTTTCGTCGCCAGGCTTGTACCTCCCCAATATTAGTTCGTATTTTCTTTTCAATTTTTTTCAGATCTGCTCTGTTTATATGTGTTTGTTAGTAAATTGTTGCTAGATTTGTAGTTTAAGCTTCTGGTCAGCCGTTGCTGACTGTTGCGCACCCGTTGGAACCCAGCACGCACCGCACGCGCCGCTGGTAGGTCCGCGCGTGGAACTCATGCGCCGCTAGAATTTCTGAAGTCTCCGAGAGGTACTTGGAAAATTCTTAATTATATGAATGTGTTGAATGATTATGTGTGGTTTGATTATGTGTGATTTATTCACTAATTTTTTTATTGAACTTGTAGTAATAGTGTAATTTGTGAGGTACTTGAAAAAATCTTGATTATATGAATGTGTTGAATGATTATGTGTGGTTTGAATGATTATGTTTGGTTTGATTATATGAATGTGTTGAATGAGGATGTGTGATTATCTGTGAATTGATTATGTGTGGTTTGTTCACTAATTGTTTTATTGAAGTTGTAGTAATGATTTAATTTTTGTGGTGTAATTGAGTTCAAATTTTATATTGTGAAGAGACATTACCGATGTTGTAATGTTGTATGTCAATTAGTAAGATAATTGGTAATAGTGTATGATTTGGTTGTCCGATGACAATTGAACAGTGTATGGTTTAGGGTTTAAGGAGTTGAATAAATGTTGCTGAATAATACCGTCTTTCTGAATATGAAATTATATGCTCTATATTTGTAAAATGCAGTTCTATGATATTTTTGACGGTGTATTTGTACAAAGGGGGTCAGATTAAGTTTGATTTGAATGTGGGTGTGTATTATGATCCTCCCATACCTGACAAAAACGTGACTCTGAATGGAGGTTAAGCCACTCCGAGTTAGTTGAATTAATTTTTCAAAAGGTTTGGCATTGTAAGTGAGGGGTTTCTGTTGAAAATCTACTATCGTTGTCCTAAGCTTATTGGTTCTTCTATATATTATCGATGTTATAATGTGGAAGATGATGAGTCTACCGTGGCCTTCTTCAATATTGTTGATCGAATGCCCTTGTACATTAATATGGAGAAGATATCAAACACCATTGACTATACGGGTGATGTTAGTTCGGGCATGTTCATATTGTTGTTGAGAAATGTTCAGAACTATACAGCTTTGCCAACCTTCCCACCCCATGTACACTGCCAAGGTTTTGGAGAACCTTCTATCATTGGTGAGTTGAGTCAACTCAGTGTGTATGTTCACGTCGATTGCACTCAGCCGTCTACAAGTGCTGGTATATGGTGTGCATCATGAAGAGCTGAATGTCTTCGATAATGATTATGTAGGTGAAATTAGAGAGCACATTGTTGGTCATTATGAGCATGTTGGTAGCAATGATGAAGGTGAGGAAAGGGAACTTGAAGAAGAAAGTGAAAATGGTCGATCCTTATTAACTGATTTGAAGTCAGGGAACGATGATGAATAAGTGGTGTACACGAACAATGTAGCCACGATGTTCCATCTTATGGCAAATCCTAATACGGAGGCCTACTTTAGGGATTATGGGGGGCCTGATGAGAATGGTTATGACCCAACTAATTATGGCTAAAGACTTCCTAGTTATGTTCAAGCGACTGGTGAAGTTGAATTGGGTATGCGATTCCGGAGTAAGCCAGAATCGGTAGAAGCTATTTCCAGGTGGAGTTCGATAATGAACAGAGAACACCGGGTTGTGAAGAGCAGGTCACGTACATGGTATGCGAAATGTAAGGATGTTGTTGAAGGAAGTGGTGATTGTCATTGGATTGTTAGAGCCAGCAAGAAGGCTTCCCGTGGGATGTGGGAGATCAACAAATGGGCAAGTAGGCATAGGTTTATTGGTATTGGTCAATTGTATGGTAACACTAACCTGACATCGTTGATGATCGCTTGTTCCATTTGCCATCAAATTGACATAAACCCTTCCTACACGGTGAAGGATGTCCAAGAGCATGTGAAAAAGGAGTTAAATGTGACCATTTCCTACAAGAAGGCGTGGTATGCTCGCCAGAAGGCTATTGATTTTAGTATTCGGAACTTGGGAGGAATCCTTTGAAATCTTGCCAACATTTATGGATGAGCTAATCAGGGCCAATCCGAGCACCATTGTTGATTGGGAATATGTACCTAATTGAATACACGGGAATAGGTGTAGGAAATTTAAGTTTTTGTTATGGGCATTTGGTCAAACTATCAATGCATTTTGCCACTGCAGGCCGGTGATTAGTGTGGATGAGACTCCTTTGAGAGGTGCATACTAGTCCGTAATGCTAGTTTCAGTGACACACGACGCGAACGATTACATACTACACATTGCTTATACAATAGTTGATGCTGAGACTAATGAGAGCTGGAACTGGTTCATGACTCCATGTGGTAGGTGGTGATACTAGGCCAGTCTGTATTATATCGGATCGTGATGATGGGATTTTTAATGCAATGGGACATATGGATGGAGCCAGCAGGTTACCACCGATTTTTCTTGAGGCATTTTCAGTCCAACTTCCTTAGTGTAGAGCATGGGAAGTTCAAAAATGCACATCTCAAGGTTCTAGTTTGGCAGCTTGGTCGTGCTAGATAAGAAAGTAGGTGGATGGAGTACAAGGAAGAGTTGGAGAGTCTCGAACCATCTGCTTGGGATTAGCTAAAACGTCATAATAGCAGTAAATGGTGCCTTACTTTTGATGAGGGATATCGTTGTTGGAGAATTCTTATAACTAATTTTTCAGAGTGTTACAACAATTGTTTAAGGCACGCACGACATCTCCCGATAACATCATGTGTCAAAGCCACTTTTGAACGAACAGTTGAAATATTTGCACGAAGGCTAATGGACACCACAAATTGGAGGTAATTTTTTGTTAAATTATATTTCATTATGTGTTCGTAGACTAGGTGATGTATTCTAAATTGATGTAGAATTGTGTAGGTCCGAGTTCCCAAGCAAATTTTGGAAAAGGTTTCAGAAGCAAGATACTTGGGGACTGGGACATACGGTGACCGTGTATGGTCAGGCATCGCAGACTTATAGGGTTGTGACAAGGACCATTGATGACAACATTGGTGAGAGACAATACACTGTGAAATACAAGAGAAAGGAGTGTAGTTGTCACGAATGGCAAATTTTCCGTTTCCCTTGTTCCCATGAATTTAATGTTTGTAGGTATAGGTGTGACGATCTGTCTACTCTCTGTGATATGGTATATCACACGACCACCTATGTGAAACAATATAGTGAGGGTTTTGGCCTCTCCGAGATCCATCATCATAGCAACATGCAAACTGGAGGTTGATTCCCGATATTGAAAAGTTTCGTAGTAGGAGGCGTGGTCAATTTTTGGAGAGAAGGATAAGGAATTAAATGGATGAGAGACTACCGGGTGATTGCAGAGGCATCCATGGGCAAAGACGTGCTTAGGGTTGTGTTTGTAATATGGTGTTTCTGTAGATCCTTATGTTTTGTTTAGACCAATATGTATTACATGATATTATGTAGCTATGCAACTTTTAATGTTAAATTCTCTCATTACATGAGTGTAATTGATTGTGTGGATTTGTATTATTTGTATTTGTTTAAATTGAATATAATGTTCGATTTGGTTTGAACATGTATTACATGTAATAGTATTCATTTTCGTGGAAATATAGACTGATCATTTCTCCATGTGATTCTGATTTTCACCAGGGATACACCATGTATCATCCAGGACCCATTGATGAGGAATTGTTTTACCTTCACCGGGAGCATCGTGCACGTGCTCTGTACAATGGTAATTTGGAGAATGAGGCATTGCAGGTGAGGCGGTGCGATGAGACTTGTTGGATTGGTGGGATACCTGATAGAGTGATTCGCTATGTGCGTGAGTCTGGATTCTAGGGACTATTAGATTCTGCTCCAATTCACACCGACCATTCACTCATCACTGCGTTAGTCGAGCGCTGGAGACCAGAAACACACACATTTCACCTGCCAATGTAGGATGCTACCGTCACTTTACAGGATGTGGGCATCCTTTGGGGTCTACATATCGATGGCATGTCAACTACTGGTGTATACACAAGAAGGCACATGAATAACTGGCAGATATTATGCACTGACTACATGGGGGCTACACTAAACACGAGTTACATCAGAGCGGGTCGCATAAGGGCCAGCTGGTTGGGAAACTTGTTGCGCAGTACATTGCCTCTCGATGCTACTGAGGTAGATTGTCAGCAGCGAGCAAGGGTTTTCATTCTACTATTGGTCTGAGATTGCTCATGTCAGAAACATCCGGGAACCTGATCCCTCTGCTATATTTGTCGGTACTCATGGACTTAGATGCAGTACATCAGTACAGTTAGGGGAGTGCAATTTGGCACACTTGTAAATGAGCTTATGTAACACTGCATTTCCACAAGTTAAATCGATATATGGGTCACTAGCTCTACTACAGGTAACGTTGTTGGTTAAGCTTGTTAGTTGGACACGTGTCCATAATGACCTCTTACATTATATTATATATTTTTTAATTTACTATCAGTTGTGGGCATGAGAGCGAATACCAACCATTCGTCCTGCCGAATGACTTCCAGTGACCGTCACCATGAGTGCTCTTGGGTCCAGGTTCATATTCAATTAGTAAGGACACAATTTTCAACCTTTTTTATTACTAGGAATAGCTAATATTATTCATTCTGTTCCTCATAGGTGGAGAGCCCAGCATGATTTATCACAATCATCCATGCATGTACTAAAAATGTACCGCGATCAGCTGCAATCTCTCCATGACCGTCAGGTATAATGTAATTTGGATTTCCTTTTTTGAACTAATGGGAAAAAAGGTGTTTCTTTTCTAACCACAACACTTGTCTGTCAGTTTATTTGGCAACTATACACTGAGGATGTCATGCAACATCTCCCACAATACTGTACAACTGATAGCAACAACTGGCTATTGTGTGTTGACCTCTTTTTTATCACGTCGTTGAGTATCATCATGTTCATCGTGTTCTCAAGAAATTTGGCATTATCCAGACAATACCCATGCAGTTGGTCACTAAGGATGAACACAAACTGTTTCATACTAGAGACCATCAGGAGAGGTCAGGCATGTATTGGTGTGTTGAACTGAGAAGATGTCTTGATGTGTGGGAACATTGAGTAGAGCAACAAATTAATGCTCTTGGCTTAGCGGATCCATATACACCCGATCAAAAATATATGGAGTGGTATTTTTGCAGGACAATGACCCTAATTGATTAGCCAGGACGGCGCCAAACGGCTACAGAGGTTTTCATGGAGAAGGTGCTACTATGGAGTATATGGTATTTAATAAATTTCCAATAGTATCAACAAATAATACTTTGGATTCCCTCATTTTTTTTAATGTCTAACATATTTATCTCATTTATGTAGTTACAGGTAATGTGTGAGATGCGTCTTTTGTTAGATATTAATTTGGACGAATGTCCCCCACGTTTCGCGGCTTTATTAGGGGGGTACATGGTGTTGCCACACGTACTCTAGAATATGCGCACGAGCCCTCCAGACTGCAGTATTATCAACCACATGTGCACATCGAATGACCTCCCCCTGGTGTGAGATACAATGAAATCAGAAGCCACCGTACAGATTCTCCTGTTCGACAGGGTGGTCGGCGACCGCGCTCTCGGCCCTACAGCACACATTGGTTCATCTCAAGCCGGGCCCTCACATGCGAGTCCAATCCACGACGGACCATCACATGGTGGACCCTCACACTCCTACACTACTCCAGTTGATTCTACTGCATACCTTACTCCCATTGCTAGTCATGCGTATATATCGCCTACTGCTCCATTTGATACATGTAGTGTTCCCCATGTCCAGTATGATTTGAATGAGGATGCAGGAGACGATATGGAGGAGGATTTTACAGAGAGTTCCGCATGATGACGTACATGTTTCTACTCAGATGGCTATTCCACGATGCACATCCCGCACCATACGTCCGCCCCCATATGGAACAGGAGGAAAGCTTTGGAAAGGGCGTCATTAGTACATTACATGTCGTTGGACATTCATTTCATTATGTTTCTTCTACCTATCTGTTTGACACGCGTTCTTTGAATATTGTATCTCTGAATCAATTCATGTTTTTTTTTCATTATCATCTCTAATTTCATAAACATTAAATGCGTCTACTCTTATTTTTTGTATATTTATATTAGTTAATAGTGGAAAATTTTTTAAAAACTGAAAATTTTGTTTATTTACATCTCTAATTCATTTAAACTACAAAAAAAATTGAAATTTTACAATTACAATTCCAATACAGTAGTAACTTCCGAATTCTTTTATAATTCATTCATTTTCTATATTTTGGAATATTTAAAAATTTGAAATACCCACGATTAAAATTTCCCATTACAATTCCAATACAGTAGTAACTTCCGAATTCTTTTATAATTCATTCATTTTCTATATTTTGGAATATTTAAAAATTTGAAATACCCACGATTAAAATTTCCCATTACCTTTAATCAGATAAGTGGGATGTTCAAGTTTTATTATCATAAATTTTAAAGCGGACTTTCAAATTCTTCCTATGCATTTATCATTATGGAAATGTTTAAAAAAAACAAAACAATTAGATGTCTATTTATGCACTATTGAGGACAACGAAAATATATATTAAAAAAAGAAAAATCAGTTAGAGGACTAATAAAAAAAATTAAATAGAGCATGATTGCAGCCGGATTTAGATCAACATACACACTCAAAGAAACAACTCCATCCTCCGTAGGAATATCTGTCATTGTCGACCTTAATTTAATTTTCTTAGCTCTAGAAAGAAACTGATTATACTTTTCGACCAAAAGTGAGACACTCCACTCAACATGAAAAATTTGTCTCCAACTGAATCATCCAAGGGATGTCCTTCTTAATGAATCATATCAGGCTAGTACGTTAAAACTCGATCCTCAATCCCCTTCAAAGTAGCTCTTTATTCCTGCAAGAAAGCTCAATTCAAATATATATGTACAGATATTCACACAGTTGAAGAATGATTAAAACTCGTATTTTTGAACATTGCTTTCTTTCTTTGTGACTGTTTCCTCAACTTTCGCCCGGAAGACAGCTATCTCGGCTTCCAAGTCTATGACTTCAGCCGACGGTCTACTCTGAACTTCTTCTTCTTCTTCTTCTTCTGGATCATCCAGTACCTCTTCCTTCCCTCCAAGAGGTCTATGGTTTTCCTCTATCTCATGGGGTAATCAACAAACATGTCCTCTCTCCATTCGTCCTCCCCCGTCTTTAGAGACTGTTCTCTCAGCCTGCAGAAAATCAAGACCACCCAAACAATTCAATGACTCATCCCCAAATCAATTCAATAAACAAAGACTCATTTAAACATGATCTCAAACACTACAAACGCAGTCTCAGACAATCGAAGCCCTTATCAGAAGCTCAAAATTCAATTCCAAGGCACACTAAACTGAATGCCTTTCACATTTTCATCCTCCAAACCGATTACATGCATGTTAACCACATATACAGCATAAGATAAGCACAAGTTCCACACACTTTAAAGGCAATCCCAAAAGGTTGGAGCCTATTATACTTCGTCATATAGCAGATTAAATATTTCAAACAGTACTAAACTCAAAATTCAATCCTAATTCACAACCATATAAAAATTGTAGCCCTCGAGCTCTTGAGCACTGGAGCCCTCGAACTCTAAAGCCCTTGAGCACCGGAGCCATCGAGCACTGGAGCCTGTTGGAAAATGATGGTTAAAAGGTTGAAATTCGTCAACTTTTTGGGCTTCGTTTAGAGTGGGACCCGAACGGATTTTGGGTCAATGGATGTCATTTTTGGGTTCTCCTCCGCGAGTACTATAAAATCGACTATTTAAACTCTCAAAACGGATCAAGGGTGAATGCGATATGAATGTTTTAATTTCACTCTTGAAAGAGGAAAAAAATGAGCGAAAATTGGCCCAGGTATTTTCTCTGGACTGTCCAAAATGCGTATGGATCGCATGGAAGTCTTATGAAGGCCCAACCGCATAGTATATATGGAATTACTTGTGTGTAATTCTTAAGAGATAAGAACAAAATACTTCCATATTTTGTGAGATATCTTGTCTTAAATAAATATGCGGTTTACCATGTTTAATAATAAATATGCGGTTTACCATGTTTAATATGATGAAGAATATTTGTACAAATATTTCTTCCTTTTCCAGCAGATATGATTCGAGTATTCATGGAATGTCTCGGATTTGGTGAGTTGGTGATTGGAGAATATTCTTCTCTAATTACAGAAAATCAGAATATCATGTTTCCATGATTAGGGTCTCTTAGAGTAGTATAAATAGAGCCTCTAAGTCAGTCAGGAAATTCGCACCATTCTCAAGTTCCTCATTTATTCTAAACTTGAGTCTCACTTCTTTCTGTCTCTGTCGGTGATAGTCCTTCGGGCCTTGCGTGAATCCCAGGTAACTCTTAAATGTTAATTGTTGCCTGCGATGGTTTTATCCTAGGGAACGATGTCCACGACGGGACTCATTCGTTTCAAGGGCAGCGAGTGTTACTCGTGACTCCATCAATTTGTGATTACTTGAAACGTGATTCCTGCTTTGATTATTTGTAATTAAGTTTTTCGATTGTATGCTTGAATAATTAATAAAATTGTATTATTCTTGCAAGTGTTAATTGCTCGTTCAATTTTTGTTATTTGATTTTCGCATGATATAATCAATATATGTTCAAACAGTCTTGAAACGAATGATAATTTGTTGATTTATATTGATTTGTTTAATAATGCATGCGAAGGACATATAGATTGATATAGATTGCATGGAAAATTTGGAAATTCATGCGTATTTCCAGTATGCATGCGTGAAGAATATGTAGTCAAAATAATCATGCGTGAATAATGCATATATTACTTGCCTTCCATATTTATTAATATGCATATCAATGTTTGTCCGAAAATACGCATATGATTTGTAATTCTGAGCAAATCATAGGTAATTGCATGCTTTATGGAAATTATATGTTTGCAAAAATATGCATGCTAATGTCCGCAATCTGAAGAGAAGTCGGAACATGAGCAACACGCAACTTTCCGGATGTCACCAACTCACGAATAAAATGGTAATCGATGTCGATGTGCTTCGCCCGCTTGTGAGCCACTGGATTCTGAGCCAAGAAGATAGCACTACTATTGTCGCATAACAACAGTGGAGAACCAGAAAGTGGAAATCGAAGATCATGAAGCAAATGAGTAAGCCAGACCACTTCTGAGCCAGTGTTGGCGAGAGCACGGTATTCAGACTCAGTCCTAGAGCGAGAAACAGTGGGCTGTTTCTTGGCACTCCAAGAAACCAGATTCCCACCAAGAAAAACTGCATAACTATAAGTGAACCGACGAGTTTCCAGACAGCGAGGCCAATCAGCACCAGAGTATCCTAACACATCAGGAGTACTAGCAGAACAAAATCGGAGACCAAAATGAAGAGTGCCACGAACATACCGCAAAATTCGAGTCACAGTAACAAAATGATCATCTCTGGGATCCTGAAGAAACTGACTCACCGTGTTGACCGAGAATGCCAAATCCGGGCGAGAGATGGTGAGATACTGGAGAGCACCAACAAGAGAACGATAAAGTGTAGGATCCCGAAATGGAGGACTGGCAGAGCTGTGAAGCTGAGAACCAGGAACAAATAGAGTAGAAACAGGTGCCACGTCAGATATACCGGCCCGATTCAAAATATCCCGAGCATACTTTGCTTGGCCAAGCAGTAATCCTGAGGAGGTAGGCGAAACTTCAAGACCAAGAAAGTAATGAAGAGCACCAAGATCCTTGATCGCAAACTCTCTGTGTGTCCGATCAATGAACTGGCGAAGAAGAGTCGAGTCATTTCCTGTAAGAATGATATCATCCACACACACAAGTAGGTACAGTAACGATGACCCTCTCGAAAGGACAAACAAAGAAGTATCAGCTGAGCTGCACCGAAAACCAAGCTGTGTCAGATAACTGCTAAAATACTAGAACCAAGCCCGGGGAGCCTGCTTAAGACCATAAATGGCCTTTTTCAAACGACAAACATAGTCTGGATGGACAGAATCCTGATAACCAACAGGCTGCTTCATGTAGACTGGAACATCAAGAACACCAATAAGGAAAGCATTTTTGACATCCAACTGATGAAGTGGCCAGGAACGCATGGTGGCTATGGCGAGAACCATCCTAACAGTGGAGGCTTTGACCACAGGACTGAAAGTGTGGTCAAAATCAAAATCCAAAATCTGTGAGAAACCCTGCGCCACAAGTCTAGCTTTATGACGCTCAATAGTGCCATCTAGTCGATACTTGAGCCTATAGACCCATTTGGAGCCAACAATGTTGGCATTCGAAGGTCGAGGCACCAAATCCCAAGTGTGTTGACCACGAAGAGCATCCATCTCATCATCCATGGCTGAAACCCAGGCTGGAACTTGAAGGGCAGTGCGATAATCAGTGGGCTCTATCTGAGAGAGGAGTGCGGCAGTGAGACCATGAGTAATAATATTCGAATAATCCTGGCGCTGAATGGCACCAGTAGAAGACCGAGTGGCCATCCGATGAGTACGAAGCTGGGGCGGCGAAGCTGGAGGAGTCGAACCAGCTGATGACATGGAGGAAGATCGAGTTGTGCTGACCGGAGAGTGGCCGTCGGAAGTCATCGGAGAAAGAATAGCCGATACTGGCTGAGACGTGGTGGCCGGTGGCTGAGACGATGGCGGAGGAGTGCTGGCCAGCGGTTGAGATATGGTGGGCGTTTGGCGAGGAGCCGGGTCCAGGTCGGCCGTCCAGATGGAAGATGGTGGTGAAGAAGGGGCGGCTGGAATAGTCACAGACACAGGCGTGGTGGCCCCAATCGATGAAGTAACAGTTCCATAAAAAATGATGAAATCTCCAGATCTGAAATCAAACGACTATCCATGGAAGATGAAACATAAGGGAAGAAAGTTTCATCAAAATGAACGTGGCGAGAGATATAGATGCGCCCAGAAGTCGGGTCGATACACTGGAAGCCCTTGTGACGAGGGTGATAGCCAATAAAAACACAGGGAATGGATCGGGGTGCAAACTTATCAGTATGAGTGGCACGCAGACATGGAAATGCACGGCAGCCAAACGGGTGAAAGAGGGTATAGTCAAGCACATGACCAAAAATAACCTCAAAAGGTGATTTTCCACTCAGAACCGAACTAGGCAGACGGTTAATAATGTAAACCGCAGAGGAGAAAGCTTCCACCCAATAACAGTGCGACACAGAAGAGTGAAAAAGCATGGAAAGACCAGTCTCTGTGATGTGGCGATGCTTCCGCTCAGCCCGACCATTCTGAGCAGGTGTATAGGGCGAGGACATCTGATGATGAATGCCACATGATATGAGATGAGCCTGAAGTCGGTGATTAGTAAACTCGGTGCCACCATCGGTCTGAAAAATTTTAACCCTAGCAGAAAACTGATTCTCAACGAATTTCTGAAACTGGATAAAGGTGTCATAGAAATCATACTTATACCGCATCGAAAGAAACCATGTGAATCGTGAAAAATTATCAATGAAAATGGCATAATAAGAGAAACCGTTGACAGATAAAACATGAGCTGGTCCCCACAAATCACAATGTTCTTTATCCAATAAACCAGTAGCGCGCTTGTCACTAGTTGAAAAGGGCAAACGGCTACTCTTGGCCATCTGACAAGGAGAGCAACTGACAGGTGTAGGCATAGCAGAAGTGACAGAAATAAGGCCCCGTCGATTCAATAACTGAACAGTATCATGAGACACATGACCGAGGCTAGAGTGCCACTGCTCAAAAGAAGCATGAAGCTTTGTAGAGCGTAGTTCGCCTAAAAAACTGGAATCACCAGCCTCAAGAAAATAAAGACCAGACCTATGACGACCTTTACCAATTATCTCCCCTGTAAGCTTATGCTCAATGGAAAATGCATCGGCATCAAATATAACACGGACAGGTAGATCACGAGTAAGCTTACTAATGGACAATGAACTTCTAGTATTCTTAGGGACCACAAGGACATCATCAACAGAGAAACCAGATAAATAATATTGGCCGATGTGAGAAATAGATAATGTTTCACCATTTCCAACAAGAATAGAATCAGAACCACGATAACGTTGTACCTTATCAAGATGACTAGTATGAGCAGTGATATGGGATGTAGCACCAGAATCAATGATCCACTGATTCAACGAAGGATGATGGTTTGAACCATTTATACTGGCCTGAAACAAAGCTTTGTCTGTAATCCAATTAGCAGAACAATCTTCCCGAGATAAGGGCGCCAAATAACCCATAGGAGGAGCTGAAAGTTTTGCTCTAATAGTCACAAAAGAAACAAGAAATCAGCAAGAGAACAAAAAATGTCAACAGCTCCCGCTAGGCGCATGTCCCTACGCGCAGGGAGTGGCTGAGCGCATGCCTTCATGCGCCAAAACTGGGACTGTACAAATTTGGCCAGATGCGCATGGCTCCCACGCGCTGGAGCTTCTTCTTCACGGACGGATCACGTGAATCTCACGCGCTTAAGAATCCGTCGAGTTCTGAAACCGGGATCGACTTCCTTTGTAGCAGAAGCTGGATCTTGAGCTTCCTCTGTATCCTCTGCGGTGAACTGGAGAAACAGCGGGAGACAAAACTGGAGACACAGCGGGAGGAGGTCGTCGGCGAGAGGAGGTCGACAGTGAGAGAAGGTCAACGGTGCGACTGGACACGCGACTGGAACAGCGGCGTTGGAGAGGCGGAAGAAACTTGAAGACGATGAGGATCTGACGAAGCTGCTGCTGGAGATGACTTGAATGCTGGTGAAATTTGTCGCCGTGAAAGACGCCGGAAGTCGCCGGAAATTGGTCGGAAAATTTGCTGGAATCGGGATCAGGAAATTATAATAAATTTATGATTAATGATTCAGGATCAAGAACATGCTCTGATACCATGATAGAATGATTTACCGTAATCAATTGTATTATTGATATCTAAATATATAGAGAGTACAATAGAGGTGTAATAAGGAAAGAACTCTAATCATAATAAATCATAATCTAATCAGGAGTCTGATTTATCCTAACAACTTTGATAAGAGAGCATCAGGCTTCCTATCAGGCTTCCTTTTACGATGGAAGATAAAGTTACTTTTGCTACTTCCTTTAAAAGATGAGTTCGTCTCGTCTTTTTATAAGTCACGAAAATATCAATGTTTAAAGTGTAAATTAAAAGAAAGGAAAATAAATTTTTTGGATTACATAAATCGGGTTATAAACTTTATAACTACTACACGTTGGATACTAAAATTTTAATATTGCAACTAAGACCTTCTATCTTTTATTATTTTAATTAAATTCCGTCTTTCCATAAGCCTATGAAAAGACGGTCTTTCCCAAGACTTTGCCATTAATTATTTAATATTTAAATGAATATAATATGACAAAGTCTTGGAAAAGACCGTCTTTCCATAGGCTTATGGAAATACTTTATTTGGAATAATAAAAGGTAAAAGGTTTTAGTTGCAATATTAAAAATTTAGTATGCAATGTGTAGTAGTTATAAAGTTTATAACTCGATTCATTCAAACCGATGATTTTATCTTCATTTCTTCTAATTTGCACTTTAAACCTTGGTATTTCCATAACTTATGGAAATACCGTCTTTTAAGAGACGGACTCATAATTAATTATATAAAAGCAAAATTGAGTCAACTTTTTTTTAAAAAAATCTTACAATATTAATAAATATAATAATTTATTTTCAATATTGTATTGTGTATAATTATCATATACATATGACAAATTTTTATTACTTATTAGATAAATATATATATATATATATATATATATATATATATATTCATAAATCCGTGCATCGGCATGGGTATTATCTAGTTTATTAATATTTATATATTTATAGATTCTAGTTTTGGTCCGTTCTACCATGTTTTTATTTATATAAAAAAATTTGATCCTCTTTTAAATTTAAAATCCTAGAAAATCAATTTTATTGACCTAATATTTATATATCAGGTTTTCTATATTGTTGATATTATTATATTATTAAAATAATATCACTAGAAATATTATGAAAATTCTAAAATTAATTATTATCGATTCACATTTTAAATTTTATTTCTTTAGTCATCATCCTTTTTAAGTGCACCTCTTTTAAATTTTATTCACTGCTCTTGTTTTCAAAGGTCTACTTGATTTTTTTGAAAAATTACTTTTATATGATCGAATTAAAAGGATAAAGTTTCATGTTAAACTTCCTAATCACCTCTAGTAAACTCCCTTTCTATATTTTGTGGGGTTAAAATAAGATTTTAAAAAAAAAACAAAATCTCCAAAATATAAAGACTTTTCTACAAAAAAAAAACAAAAAGAAACACCAACTTCGAACAATCTCCCCCAACCCTCCCCTAAATTCTTCTTTCCCAATTTTTCCCCAACTCGAACGTCTCCAAAACCATAATTTCGCCCAATAAAGGAAATAAAATCATCAAAATTGCTGCAATATGATGATTGAAGCCGATCTACACACAATCAATGAGGAATCAATTAGCTAAATCATGAACTTCTTCTCAAATCTGGAACAAAATTGAAAACTCGAACTCAAAAGGATTTCATCATGATATTCATCTTAAAACTGTCGATTCTTGTTGTTAATAACATGCTCTTATACCAAATATGCAGAACGATCAATTCCGATGGACAATATGAAGCTTAAATCTCTAGTTTTGAAGATTATGGGAGATCCGAGCTTGAAAATGCATAATTTCAGGAAGAAGTCTTGCAAATAAAAGGTGAAAAGCCTTATTAAGTATCAATGTGATTGTTGTAGAGGATTGATGTTCATAGATGTGATCTAGATTCTGTTGAATTGATGAAACACGAACCAATTGTTATTTGTGTTGAATCGATGTTCATCAAACCAATTGTTGTTTGTACATAACTTTTTGATATCTGCGAAGATGTCTGTTTTATTTTTAGTGCCTTGTTTTTTTTTAAAATTAAACCATCCGTAGATGGGGGAAATTATATTAGCCTTCCCAAGCCATAAAGAAACAATTTAAAAGAAGCCGAAGCTTAGATTAGTTATACAAACTGAGCATATTGCTCTTGAAGCAACCCTTGTTGCTTCCAAAAGAATGAGCTAGAGTATTGGAGTAACCAGAGGATTACAAATACCTGCAATGTTCAAATTAGTGCCTTGAAAATTGTATACCTGCAATGTTCAAATAAGTTTATGAAGATTGAAAAATATCAATGGTCTTTCCTGTCTTTCTTGTTGATGATTGAGCACTGATCATTGATATAAATAATAGCAAAAAAATAACACACAGACCAAAAATTACATTGATAATCACCTTCATTCATCATTCATTTAATACATATGATTTTCAATATAATTCGGCTGATCTTTAAATATTTTCCACTGATGATATCCAATCTCATTCTTGACAAATCTATTTCTGAAATTTACAATTCCTAATGGATGTGTATCAGTGTCATAATGTTGTTCTCATCATCCTGAATGACTTTCTTTAATGTGCATGGGCAGGTAATGAAATCCAAGATGTCGATATCTACGAATACTTGGAAGGAATTACAGCAACGTCTTTGGAAGAGTTAGAAAATTTGTATTGAATATGCAAGAGAATAAACTTAAATCAAGTGTTTTCAGTGTTGGTGAAAACAGTTGTGGGGTTCCAGACGACTCACTAGTCTTTTCTATATATCTATGTGATATTGTGTTAAGGAATTTGTGTGTAGAGTTCCACTGTCAAAATTTATAATCAGCTCACTGATCACATTAATTCCAAAAACTCATACACCTATAGAATTGAATGATTTCAGGCCTATTAATCTATCTAACTTCATAAATAAGTTCTTCTATAAAACCCTAGTAATCAATGATGTATTTCTATGGAGAAATCAACCTTCAGTAAAGGTCGGGAGATATCAAACAACATTTTTGTTATGGAAGAAACTGTCAGGTTTCTGGATAAACCCCCCTAGTGTTTAAATGTAATAGCGAAGTTGGACATGTCTAAGGCGTTTGAAAAAGTCTCTTGTCAATGCTCAACTCTATATTACTACAATATGGGTTCCATGGCCATTTTGTGAAACCCATTACGAGTAACATAAAATCTTCTTTCTTCTTAGTCCTTGTCAATGGGACTCCTTATAGATACTTCAATGCCTGTAGAGAACTGGATTAGGGAGACCCCCTATCCTCTATCCTCTACACTTTTCAATTTCATTATTGAACCATTGAATAGGGTTTTAAAAAGAATTCTAACAAAACACGCTAGTCAGATTTTCAGTCCTTGCCATCAACTTCTACTTGTCCCAAATCTCATATACTAATGATACTATAGTCTTCTTTAAGGCTACAAAGAAATTACACACTAATCTAGTCACTTTTCTCAAACACTATTAGGCAGCCTCTAGAAAAAAAGTTAACTATGAAAAAATTACCTTTTATGTGGGTAACTAGCATCTGCGGAGTCGTTCTTCTGGAGTTCACCTACGGGTGCAAGGGGTCAAAGATAAAATTTATAGTGTTGCTCTAGGTGTCATCCACAGAGATACTAGTTTCTAAGGGTTAGCTAAACACAACCCACAGTTCGGCGTCACCTCAATTGTGTGTTGGGGATAAATAGTACTAACAAATACGGGAGGGGTGTATGAACTAACAACTACGGGCATGTAAGTAAAAATGAAGTAAACTATCTATTAACTAATCTTGGAGGTTATTTGTTTAACATGACTGCCATATGGATTTGATTTTAGATTCCAATCACATAAAAACCTATAAACCTAAATTCATGTTATGTACATAGCGTGGAGATGACCGGTAATTTCCAGTGTCTATCACATAGTGGTTCAGCTCCTATTAAACCATCTCACCTTCTCTGTAACTAGGGGTGCACTCTTATCCTTTGACTCTACATTTTGCCCCTGTAATCTTACTCCCGGTAGTAAATAGCCCCGCTTAAAGGAACTAAGCCTTGCCTAGGCTACAATCGTTAGATACGGGAGTAAGCCTATTACATCACCGGGATCTCCACTGTGGACACCAACCCTAGGCCTAGAGAGGAAAAGGAACCGGTACCTTGTGATCACTCTAGGGTCGACACGACCCTAGTCGCTAAAAACTATAAATGTTCAATTATCAGGGTAAGCCACGGTTTCCCTCATCAGGGATTTCTATATAGCAACCCACGGTCCACTGCTCCTAACATGCAATGTCTCACATGACTAGCCAATTAGATTAAATTCTAGTAATTGTTTCGGCACTCACAAGATAGATTTAATGCACACATCTCTATGGTATTAACAAGACTACAATAGTTATAACCTAAAACTCTCCCAAATTAGAATTCAAGCATAGCACGATAGTATGCAAGAAATAAAACCATGTGTGCATCATAATAAATCTCATAGCATAAATCATACAAAAATTTAATCTACAAATCAAGCACAATATTTATAACATAAAAAATTAGAAAAATCTAAAAAATTCCAAGTCAAGTAATGAATACAAATAATTACCCCAAGAAATACTACTCTGCTGGCATTAAATCTATGGAAATCATAGGAATGAATGACATGGATCTAAAGAGTAAATGAAGAGAGAAAAGAGAAACCCTAGAGAGGATTCCTAGCCCTCTCTTTCTACCAAAATAAATCTAGCTAACTACTTGCTTAAACTCTAGAAGACTAAAGGTCTACATATAGTGTAGGGTAAATGGGCCTCAAAAAGCCCAAGTTGGAAACCCTAGTGCCACACTTGCATGGGCCTTGCGGGTTTGTACGGAACAGCCATCACGTCTCGAGCAAAATTGTACGGGGATGTCGTCTGGAAGCTGGAAATTCACAAACTGAGCGGACAGGTTGTGCATGTTCGCACGACCCATCTTCTGAAGCTTTCATCCGGGTTTTTGAGTGCACGAGACGTGCATATTTGTTCCTCCCGTCAATCGGGTCTTCAAAATCTTAAGTTCTTCGTGCACGGGCCGTGCAGATTTGCACGGCCCATCCTGGGCCCCATTTTTTTCTGGCGCGAGCCCTTCCATTTTACACGGCCCGTGCTGTTTCTTCGACACTTCCAAACTTGGCTTGTTTCTTCGACACTTCCAAACTTGGCTTGTTTCTTCATCCTTTCTACCTTCTACAAAGTTTTGATGTGTGACCTTCAAATTTCTACCAATTTTTCAATTGGCCTTCATTAACCTACTCCGAAGTGCTTATGAGCAATCTACAATTAAGCTCACTAAACAAGATCTAGATGCCCGTAAGGACGAAAATCCATTAGACTCAAAATAGGCTACAAAATGAAGGATTTAGATAAGAAAACCAAAAATGGTCATCTAAACCCCTTATGATGCAAACCTATCTAAACCTATAAATCTATCCACAAAAACAGAACAAAAGAGATATTAAATGCCTTAAGAAATACATGCATTTGACGTCTCATCAAATCCTCCACACTTAAACATTTACGTGTCCTTGAGTAAACAAACAAAGATCTAAGCATGAACTAGAATACAAAAGTTTTTCCCAAAAGGCCCAACATTTTTTTCCTAGACTACCTTAGCTCCCAAGACATAAGAATCTACCACACTTTCACATCCCGAACCGAAAGTAATCTAAACAACCAGCACAATAAAAAAGTGAGGTATACATACAGTGTGATGCTAACTTACTTTACCCAATAAGCTACCAAATAGTCAATCCAAGAGAAGCACAAAGTATTTCAATTTCTATCATTTTCTCTTATTTTGCCTAGGATCCCTCTTGGATTTTCATCCTACCTTCACACGTTTTTTTCTTTTTTAAGCTCACCCTCAATGTTTTCCACACCACTTGGCCTCTCATTTTTTCATAGATTGCCCTTTTGGGTTTTGAACCTATCCGGGTCTCCCAATTTTGCCTAAGTCACCATTTTGGGTTTTTTACTTAGCGGGATATTTTTTTTTCATTTTTTTTGTGTAGCATCAAAGGCCCCAAAAGTGAGTTTCGCACTACATGGAAAACAAACAACCTAAAGAAACACGAAGATAACACCACCAATTTCAACACGCCTAAAACTACATCAAAGGTTTTCTCACACCTATAAAAACAAGTTTTCAAAGGAAAAACAAAACAAATGAGGGGAAGAAAAAAGAAAAATAGTCATCATCGTCAAACATCAATAGAAATAGAAATGCAATGTAGTGATTTCATATCCACTCCCCCACACTTAGTCGATGCATTATCCCCAATGCATTTCACTAAGGTAGGAAATATATTGGAATCACTCCACCTTCTCAATACAGCCCACCGTGTATGGCTACACGCTTATGCCCGTGCACATTGTATTACAGTTATCTGCCTCCCATGGTGGCACCTCTCATTATCTCGGTAATCTGAGCCATGTCATACTTTAGATCCTCTATATCCTCACAATGTGTTTTCCTGTCTTTCCTCATCTCTTGCCGTATTTGTGCTATGTCATCCCTTAATCAATCCATCTGACCCTCTGTATAATCAAAGCAGTAGGCAAGGTGACTACATCATATCTGGTAACAAAGATGGTGTCAACCAACCCTATTAACCACTCCGGCTCCTGTAATGGTGGTTGTGAGTAGCTATGTTGTCTAAACCTCGGTGAATTGTGCTCCCAGAATGGACTCCATTATGGATGTTGTTATGGCTGAGGCTCACTAAGCTCTACCCGCTCCTAGAAATATTCATAGTGGGATGAGATGGCATGTCTCCCTGATTGATGATACCGTGGCTCATGAATACTCTGATGCGGAGAGTGTTATGTTTAAATTTATTGCTCATAGACCGGGAACTTGTGAAGCAATGGCTGGAAGAAAGGTGGCAAAAAACCTAGTGACTGTAGTAGTGGCTGAAACTCTAGATACTCTGGTGGTGGCTGAACTGGATGCTCCTCCATGGGTCCCTCTCCATGAACATATGCCTCACCCCCACCCCATAGAAGTCTCCTTTGTATCTCTAATCGGGCTCAATGAGAAGGTCCCAAGTGGTGAAGGTCGACCTGAGACCAGTCTCATCCTCCTAAGGAAGTCTCGTGAACTTGGCTCCCTTATGGAGCCAATAGATCTGCTCACCCTCCTGCTTAATTATAGTCACTTCAATCAAGGCACCTGATGTGAGGGTATAAGTCACAACGAGGTTAGCCCACATGATCTTATCTCTAGAAATATCAAGCTACCATGAGGAATATCTGGAAGGCCATCGCCGTGCCTCTCAAAATTAGTATTTACATGCCCAAATTACGGCTAACTACTAAATAGTAGCTAATGGTAAGATGGGGTTGTCCACCAGGAAAATGAGGTTTTATCAAGTGAGTTAAACGCACACAAAAATGTCACTCTACGTGTGCGGTAACAAAGTTGGGGGTTTTGGTTTTGAAAAACACTATGACTACTTTAAACTACTAAATTAACAAACGATTAGATGGAATGATGTAAACACGATAACAACTAGTACGAAAGATATACTAAAAAGATAACGATTTGTGTGCACAATTGGTTTACATTTCTAGTCATCCTTTGATCATCGACTAATTATTCTATTTTAATGCATTAACCACATATTGTGGAGAACTTGTTAACACTTTTCGAGTGAAGAAATTTATCGCCTCTCCTCGGTTATAGTTAGAGTGAGCGATCGGCGCCACACAATAACCCTTACCCTTGGGTCACTCTAGAAAATCAGCACCATAGACTTCCCTGGGGATAGCAATACACATGGAGACCCAACACAACTACCACAATGTCCTACAAGTGAGAAACACATAGATAGAACAAGTATATCTACTAATAACGACTACGAGTTTCGACCTTCATGCTAATCGTTATTAGTGGTCTACATCAATAATTGGGCTACATTGCCCAACATCTCATTTTGCATTTTCTCTTTGTGGGCCACGGTATATGTCGTAGCCTGCAAAGGTGTTACTGTCCTCTTCTTATTTCCATCGTTACTGGTGAACCGCTAATCCATTTTGGGAGTTCTTGTAGTCCTTTTTATAGTAATCTCAAAGACAAATTCAATGATGCTATCCATGGACACAAATTCATCTTGGATCATTCTCAAAAATTGGCTACAAAAACCCGTAGCATTCTTCCTCCGCCACTTTGCCTTCCTTCTTCAATTTATCTTCTACCACTTTGTAAGTGGCCTTTAGTCTTCTACCATCCTTACAAATGGCCTTCACTAAGCTTACGAGAAATATACAAATTAAGCTCACAAAAAGGAATCTAGATGCTCGTAAGGACTAAAAATCCATTAGACTCATAATAGGTTACAAAATGAAGGATTAAGATACAAAAACCGAAAATGGTTATTAAAACCTCTTATGATATAACCCACCTAAATTTAGAAACTTTCAACAAAACAATAACAAAAGAGATGTTAAATGATTCAGAAAATACATGCATTTGACGTCTCACCAATATCATACCACCCATAGCTAGCTTGCTTGCATCCTTAGTCGATGCTGACAAAACTGCTCGATAAAGATAAAGTTCCCCACAACATCATGACAATCCCTACCTGAAACAACTAACCATAACAGCTGGGAATCGTCTTGTGTACTCATTGTAGCCTCGTCGTGGCAGAAGACCAAGGCCATCAACAAATGTGCCACATACCTAAGAGCAGGATGGATAATATCATTGTTCTTGCTCGCCTTCACTTGATGACATCAGGTGATAGCAAGCCAGAACGACTCCAGTTGAAATTGAGAACCATCCAATTTGTTGTAGGGCACATCTCCCTTGTACTTCCACCTGAATAACTCGACGATCTCCCTATGACTCATCATGCGAGGATCATCTCTTAAGTGAAAGTGAACTACCGGGTGGCCTTGTTGGCCATGCATTTCCTGGCAGTGGCAAGGAACTCAAGGTGTACCTCCCGTATGTTGGGATTGCCTTATCCACAAAGTTCTCCATGCCAATCCTATTCAGCAAGTTCTTGGCTGATTTGTAGATCTCTGGTTTTTTGAGCATCTTCTTGTCTACAAACAAGGTTTCCACGATGGAGCGTCGGCATAGCCTACCTCACCGTTCTTTCTGAATCGAGTCGAACCTCTGAAGTCTCATAAAATGAGGGCTCATAGCAGCATGAGACACGCTCCTACATGGCGGCATATCTCCAAAAACGTTAAGAACACGAATACAAGCACACTACAATACTATCAGAACTAACAACATAGAAAATAACAACCTAATACAACCCCAATCTCACAAAGAAAAATTGTCCACAAAATGTTTTTGACACCCGTACACCCTAATATTCAAATCACACTAACCCGCATGAAAAATCCTAAATCCCTCACACATAAACTCTAAATACAAAGAGAGAGTTTGGTCGACCAAATTACCTCGGGGAAATCATGTGATGGAATTTGGTGAATTGAACCACGGAGGTTTTGCAAAATTCCTCCTAGAGCAAATCCCACTGGTTCCTAATGCTCGAATCTCCTTGAATTTGATGGATTTTTGAAAATTTTGGAAGAAAAAGTTTGAAAAATGCCAAACTAGTCTTTCTTAACTCTGGCTGGATTTTAGGTCTTATTGGATTGGATTTTTTGTGGTTTTGTGCGCAATGGGTAGGGGAATTTTTCGGAACAAATTTTTCGGAATTTGGTTGAAATTGAAGAAGTTGTGAATATTTTTTATTCTGATAAGGTTTTTTATGCGACAAAAAAGGAAAAAGAGAATTGTGTTGTGGTTTGTGTCTTTTAAAGGATATGTCGTGCCCATTCAATTGTCAAAAACGGTTGGCATGGTTGGCTTTCTAGTGACACGGGCCTTGCCAGATGAATGCCTTGTGCCCATTTATCCGGCATAAGGCATCGCACGGGCCGTGCCATATGATCCTTCTGGGAAACTTCCTTCCTTTTTGTTGCAAACTCAACAATACAACCAAAAACACAAAAATCGAGCATAAATTTGTTCTAACTTAAAATATTGATGACTAAGCCCCTTATAAACACCACCAAACAAACGAACAAACAATCCAACATCACGATAACACAAAATCTATTCAAAATAAAAAAAGAAACACTATTTTTTAAGTTTGTCCTAGTGACTTATTTTTCATGCATTCAAACATCTAAAATAAACCTACCGGTGGGTCTCTTGAATCACCATCCACAACTCCATCCTCAACCACATCCCTGTGGATGGGTCTCCATATTTGAGGAGGCTTACCTCTTACCTTTGGTACCACATACCATACAAGTCCATCCTTTACAATGGTTGATACTTTAATCCTTGTTAATTTTGGGCATAGGAAGAGATTTAGGAGATTTCAACTCCTTACCTCATTTCCTTTCCCGCTGCAGGAAAAACACAAGAGTATCAATAGCACAAGGAACACTATACTAACATAAGTATCATCAACATTCTCATTCAACAAGCCAAGAGCATACAAGGTTTCAATATCAGGTAGCAACTCATTGTAATAATCAATCATGCAAGGTTCATCAATATGATCAATTCCATAATAAAACTAATGTCATTGCATCTAAGAGAAGAAGGAGAATATTATGTGACATTAGTTTTATTATGGAATTGATCATATTGATGAACCTTGCATGATTGATAAAACCTCCATTGTGTGACATAACGAGGACATAGAAGTGATCTGGAAACACTAACTTGCCAACTCTAACAAGAACATCCTTAACTAATCCTGTAGGACTAGCTTGCGAATGGTCAGCCAATTGGACTATCACCCTAGTATCCCTAAGTTCCTCTATATCAAGAAATTTCTAAAGGCTGTGGGGAATGACATTAATCAAAGCTCCAAGGTCTATCATGGCATCACTTACTTATTTACCTCCTAAGTGGATGAGAATGGATAACATATCGGGATGGTCACACTTTTTGGGAGTGTGGCTAACCCCCCTACTTTCAAATTACCTATTTTTTTAATGGCTTAGGCTTCTTCTTTGTGCATGAATTCTTTAGAAATTTAGCATAGAGTGGAATTTAGTCAATCACATCTAAAAGCTGGATACTTACTTTGCACCTCTTGAAGACTTCATGATTTTTTTCGTCATTGGATGCCACTTTTTCTTTGCTCCTCAAAGTCCCAGAAACGGAAGTCGAGGGGTGACTTTGTTCACCATGGTGGTAGAGAAGTCTTGCTCGGACTCCTCCTCAACGATTATCTTCTTATCTTCAAGGGTGGCCTTGGTTTCTCCACCACACGATCATCCTCTTGCACTTTCTTCTTCTCGGCTCCCTTTGCCTCTTTCCCACTTTGCAACTTAATTACGCTCACATTTCTTGGGTTTATCTTAGGTTGGGAAGGCAACTTTACAGAGTCTCTTGCTTCTAGCTCGCTAACCAAGGTGGTTAATTGTCCAAGTTAAACCTCAAAGTTGTTGATGCTTGAAAATTCCCTTGTGTTTAACTCTTCTATGTCCCGCATACTCCTCTTCACGAAGATCGCATTGCTCTTAGTAACTTGAGAAATGACATCCATCAATTCCTCACGCTCTGAATTATAAGTGCCTTCGCAGTTTTTTGAATTCCCCGCACCTTTTGGGTTGGGTTGCGGTGGAGCACCTCCCTGGTTATACCCTTGTCTACCCCCTATTGGCCTTACATTGCTCTTGTTGGTCCTCACGCCAACGGAAATCAGGGTGGTCACAGTAGCGGGGTTAGGGGAATTGGTGTAGGGGTTTGGATTCTAGTTTTCTCCTACTTGGTTCCCTCCAAACCCCTGTTGTTTCCCCTTCCAAATGGCCGATTACCTCCTTGGTACTCCAATGCCTTAACTTCTTCAAATTCATCCGTCACTTGAGAACACATATCCATCAGGTGATCCATGCTACATACTCTACACACCTTGGCTTGTTGAACTCTCCCCTTCATAAATTCCTCTATCATAGGAGAAAGAGCTTGGGTTTTCTCCTCTAGTTTACGGGAATGAGTTGGCTCATCCATTACCTTTGTCCTTGACTGAGTTCCAAACTTCCGTGCCCTATTAGCCATCTCCTCAAAGAGTGTTATCACAACCTTAAGACTCTTGTTGGTGATCGACCAGCATTGACCATTCTCATGCCGTCATCACAAAGTCCTTCATATAAGTAATAAACCAAGTCCCCATCCTTGAAAGGATGGTAGGGACAGCTAGCAAGCAACCTCTTGAAATGCTCCCAAAAATCGTAGAGAGTTTCATTGGGAAACTAGAAGATGTCGAATAACTGTTTCTTAAGTCCGACCAATTTGGAAGTGGAGAAGAAATTCTCGAGGAATCTCCTCTTCATGTCCATCCATAACATGAAACACCCTGGCGGAAAATAGTATAACCAATCATTTATCGTGTCTCAGAGTGAGAATGGTAAGGATCTAAAGTTGTAGTCCTCTTCAAAGATGCACGGCGGCTTCATGTTTGTGCAGACAAGGTGGAATTCCGACAAGTGCTTGTTCGGACCTTTGTCAGCCATACTGTGGAATGTCGGTAGGCATTGGATCATGCCACTCTTAAGCTCACAAGTGATGTTTGGTGATAGTTGTGGAAAGATGAAGCATAGGGATCGATTCTCCAAATTAGGAGCCATCCACTCCTTAAATGTCCCATTGTCTTCCACCATCAGGATCACAGTCTCTTCTTCAACAAGTGTTTGAGGAACTTCCTCGGTTGTTCTCATTCTTCTTCTTCTACGTCTACCTGTAGTTTGAGGTAAGGAATGTAAGGTATGGTACGTGTTTGTTTCCTTCCTACAAAAATAAATCTAACTGAATACTTGCTTAAACCCTAGGAGACTAAAGGCAATACATATATTATAGGGTAAATGGGTCTCAAAAAGACCATGTCAGAAACTCTAGTGCCACGCTAACATGAACCTTGCAGGTTCGCATCAAACGACCAACACGTCTTGTGCAGAATTGCACAGGGCTTCGTCTAGAAGCTGGAAATTCATGAACTGAGCGGACGAGTAGTATAGGTTTGTACGGGACTTCTGGAGCTTTCATCGGGGTTTTTGAGTGCACGGGATGTTGATAATATGTAAATCTGTATGAGCCTAAATACTCATGCAGCCGACCTTAAGTCCATAGTTTTGCCCTTTGGGTAAAGCCTTTTGGGCTTGCCTAAGGTGAGAGTACTTGCTCCACAAGAAAAACAAATAGTTGCCCTACTTTCCTACTTATATAAAGGTCAAAGGTAAACTTACACAACTCAACTATTCATTTACACTTGGGTAGCCTGTCTCCTAACTTGGCCATTGGAGCCTCTTCTCCCCAGAAACCTCCGGGGGCTTTGACTTTGCAGATTTCGATCACCCATGGTGGCACGATGGTGGAGGTAAATTGGGGCGCATCAAGTGGCACGTCCGGTGGGATCGTAGGTCAGATCTGCGATTAAGTACCGATGTCCACATCTACGGCAAGCGCCTTTCATAGGAGTGAATGGTTAAAAGGCAAAGATTTATGCGTTGATGAAGAAGTACAATCCTATATCAGAAAATGAGAAACCGTATATCTAATATTCTTTTGGATCTCACTCCCTTTAGCACCGGTATTGAGCCTCTGGAAGCTAGCCAAGACCAGGTCCCAGAAGGGATGGTTTTGGAAGCTACTCGCGAAGAAACTGACGCACTCCCATGGACCATGGAGATCATTGTCGAACCCTGGGTAGGTAGAGCTGAAGGTCCTACCTCGTAGAGTCAGGTGCGTCAATAAAGGGTGAACAAACCACAGTTTATGGAGGCTACGATAGATTAACAAATAGAGATCTCGAGAGGGGCTGCTCGAGCATCAAGGGGTATGAGCAAGACGGGCCTCCCATCACACCAAGATCTAGCATTGTGGGCTCAGGCTCTCAGATCTGCTGGCTTTTAGGTGGAGCCTCCAACGCTTTACAATAGGGTGATTCAGCAGTAGATAGGGCCCCAACCTTCGATGCCCCAAGTGTTGCAGCCAAGATTCCATTTGTACACCCCTCTAGGAGTGTCCTGTCAAGCTGACATTGGTGCCCTTACACGGCCCCAGCCAACACTCCCGAGCATGCCGCAATGATGGCATACTCTACACCGATCTCGATGCCTATCTCATTGCTCTCGATGCCAAGATACACTGTTCAGCACTCAATGGTAGGACCAGTGATAATTTTTCTGGGTTTCAAAAGCCTAATATATATTTAGGGCTCCGTCTGGAGGTCCCCCCTTACGACCCTTACTGGTCATAGTTTATTATGGCTCGGTAGGGGGAGGGTCGCACTCAGGGTACATGGCTTCGAATCATTTCGATGCCCCAGTTTGGCTGGGCCTATATGGAGATCCGTGGATGGGAGAGGGACCGAGCGACTCTTTAACAAGAGAACTCGACATGCTGATCGGGCCTCGGGCCAGGTTACGACACCCCCTTTCAGTCCTGCAATATTGACCGCCCGATGGTCCAGCGAAATGAAACCACCCGCAGGGCTCCCCACATACAGTGGAGATTCAAACCATCACGAGTTCTTACAGACGTTCCTTAGTTTGATGAAATCGAAGGATTTCAATGAAAACCTAACATGCAAGTTGGTCGGAAGTTACCTTCGAGGAAAAGCCCAAGAATGGTTCAACAAGCTGGCCAGAGGGATGCTACACTCATACAGAGATTTCAGAAAGGCCCTTCTGAGTCAGCTTTTTCAAAAGAAAAGGTTCACAAAAATCTTAATAGAGTTGTACCAAAGAAAGTTGAGGTTGGGCGAGTCGGCGGAGGCATTCTACATCGATATATGGATGAGAGTCTTAGCGTAATCAATAGGACCGAGGAGGGGGTGATTTTTGGATATATGAATGGGATGTCAAACCTCAACCTGTACAAAAAACTGGTCTCTGAGAAACCATAGACCCTACAGCAATTGCAAGAATTCGTAGAGCATTATTTGAAAATTGAAGAGGCCATGAAGAGAAAATGGGAGGGGGATAAATGGCTAGAAAGGGGACCTAAACACTCTGAGCCTATGTAAAAAAGGCATGACCACCCAAAAAAGGGGTTTGAAAGCTTTATTCCCTTAACCAAGTCCCTGATAGAGATACACTCCATCCATAAAGGGATGTTTCGAAGGCTCCCTCCCAAAAAAGACTACCATGGGAAGAAAGACTCCCTCAAATTTTGCGATCACCACAAAGAATGGGTCCATGAAAAAAATGAGTGTAACAATTTGAGACAGGAAGTGGAAAGATGTTCAAGGGAAGGTTTACTCCCAGACTATGTTGAGGGTCTGAAAGGAGAATCATCTTCGAGGGGTCGAGTGAAATGTCGTTGGAAAGGAAAAAAGAGAGCCAACCAAAATGGAAAAGAACAACATGCAAATAATGGAGACCAAGCTTGAAACCAAGAAGGGGTTTGAGCCAAAGCCAAGGCTTGGCCGGATAGAAATCGAAGAGATGGGGTGAATCGGGTAATCAACATCATCAACAGAGTTGTAGGTGATCAAGCTTCATACACAAACATCAAATGCCAGTCCCGATATGTACCCCCCCCCCCCGAAGAACCTTTTTAAAAATGTTTCCGACCCAAAGAAGCAATTACCTTCTCAGAGGCTGACCCGGTGCCCAGCCAAACCCCTCACACAGATCCGTTGGTGATCCATGCAACCATAGGAGATTGTTATGTCAAAAGGGCTTTCGTGGACGATGGCAGCGGGGTCAAAGTAATGTTCGACAACTTTTTTGACCAATTAGGGCTTAGACGTAAAAGCCTAATGAGAACAACATCTCCCTTGTATAGCTTCACTGGGAAAACGGTTCTACCCCTAGGGGTGGTTACCCTCTCGATTAAAGTAGATGAGGGGGACAAGGAAATCACAATTGATTATAGCTTTGCAGTAGTTGACATTGTGTCCCATACAATGTGATCCTTGGAAGGTCTTGGATGTGCCTGATGCGAGCGGCGTGGTCCCCATATCATTTGACCAAGAAGTTCCCCACGAAAAGGGGGATAGCGGTTATTAAAGGGATCAACCGGCGGCTAGAAATTGTTTGGCTCTAGCCCTCAAAGAGGCTAGAAAGGAGGACATGTGGCTTCAATTGAAGGAGAGATTAAGCCTATGGACACAGAGACAATGATCGTTCGAGACAAGGGAACAGTGCCCTTTGGAAAAATCATTCCACCTGTAACAAAGCAACAATTGAAAGACCTCTTAGGTAATTTTGTCAATGTGTTTTCTTAGGACACCTTCGACCTCACAGGGGTACCTAAGAAATTAATGGTCCACAGGATGAATGTGGACCCCTCCCAAAATCCAATAAAATAGAAGCGTAGATCTTTCACCCCTGAAAGGGCCAAGGACATAAAGGTAGAAGTCTACAAAATTGTTGAAAGCTGAGGTTATTGAAGAGGTATTCTACCCCGAGTGGATAACAAAGCCTATGATGGTCCCCAAGCATGATGGTACTTGGAGGATGTGTATCAATCTCACGGATCTCAACAAGTGTTTCCCCAAGAACAGTTATCCCCTTCCTTCCATTGATGTACTGGTCGAAGCCATAACATGATATGATGTCCTGGATTTTTTTTATTCCTATAAGGGCTATCACCAGATACTCATGGCAGAAGAGGACAAGCAAAAAATGTCATTCATAACTGACAGGGGAACATTCTGCTACAAGAAAATGTCATTTAGGTTGAAGAGCGCATAGGCCACCTATCAAAGGTTGGTTGATAAGCTCTTCGAAAAGAAAATTGGCAAAAACATTGAGATATATGTTGATGATATGGTGGTTAAAAGTAGGGGCTTCGACCAATTTCTTCTAGTCCTTAAAGAGACCTTCCGAAAGCTCCTAGAAGCTAATTTGAAGCTAAATCCCAATAAGTGTGTCATCGGAGTCGGAGCAGGTAAATTCCTAGGATTTATGGTTTCGTAGAGGGGGATCGATGTCAATCCTTAGAAAGTCAAAGCATTGGTCAGTATGGAGCCCTCCAAAATAGTTAAAGATGTCCAGAGGCTCACAGGATCGTTGGCGGCACTCAGTCAATTCCTCTCAAAGGGGGCTTAAAAACACCTATCATTCTTTGATATGTTTTGAAAAGAAAAGAAATTCAAATTGATGAGTGACTGTGACAAAGCCTTTCAGGAGCTGAAAGAGCACTTACGAAGTTTTCCCACCCTCATGAAACCAGAAATGAAGCAGAATATGAAGCACTAATCACAGGCCTTACACTTTGACTTCAAGGCCATGAATAATGAAGCAGAATACAAAGAAATAATCACAGGCCTTCGAATTTCCAAAGATTTGGGAGTTGAAAACTTAACATTTTTAGTGATTCCCAAATAGTGGTCCTTCAAGTCAAGGGGGAATATAAGGCTATGGAAAGAAGTTTGCAATGCTACCTAGAAGTGGTAAGACCCATCCTCGAACAATTCCACAATTATACCCTCAACCAAGTCCCTCGAGAAAAGAATCACAAGGATGATGCCCTAAGAAAAATGGCCTCGTCAAACCTGGACTTGCAATCCAAGAGGTATCTAATGGTGGAGATGCTGAATAAGTATAGCTTCGAAGAGGAAACAAAAGTAATGCTGGTCGAGGAGAAAAGGTCTTGGATGACGCCTATCATGAGATATCTTTGAAATGGGACTCTCCTGGAGTACCCATCGCAGAAAGAAAGGTTAGACTAAAAGTGCATAGATACGTTATCCATGAAGACGTCCTGTACCACCGAGGCCCTCTCTAACCACTCCTCCGATGCATAGTCCCCCATGAAATTGATTACTTGATCCGCGAAAGGGCTTGCAGAAGCCACCATGGGGCTTGATTGGTAGTAAAGAAACTTCTCCTGGCCAAATATTACTGGCTAAAGTTGTTCGAAGAGGTAAACAAACACATCCAGGCTTGCCACCAATGCCAAAGGCAGGCACCAATCACCCACGTCCCTCAGGAAGAAATGATGAATATTAAAAGCTCCTGGCTATTTGACAAATGGGGGACCAACTTGGTGGGACCTTTTTCAAAAACCCCTGGCCACTTTCGATACCTGATCGTGGCCATAGATTACTTTACGAAGTGGGTCGAGGCCAAAGTACTTACCGACATAAAGGGAAATGCGGTGATTTGGTTTTGCTGGAAGAATATCATATGCAGATTTGGGATCCCTCGAACGATCATAAGGGACAATGGTTCTCGGTTCATAAATGACCCATTTGGAAACTGGTGCAGGAAGTACAAAATCCGCCAAAAGGTCACCAACGTTTACCACTCCCAAGTCAATAGGCAGGTAGAGGTCACCAATCGAACCATTTTCAATGACATTCGATCGAGACTCGAAGGGGCAGGTAGGAACTAGATTAGTGAGTTACCCATTGTACTTTGGTCATTCCCAAAAATGAGATCTTCTGCTACGGGAGAAACCCCATATGGCCTGGTTTACGGTTTTGAGGCGGCCATTCCAGCGAAGATAAGGCTGCCTACCTTTCAAAGGTTTTCTATAAGCAACGAATGACATGAAGACAATCACGAGCAGCTCCGCTTGGACCTGGACCTCCTCGAAGAGAAAAGAGAGAAGGCAAACCTTCGTGAAGCTAGGGTCAAATAAAGGGTTAAGCGGTATAAAGACCGGAGAGTCCAAAAAATCTAGTTTTCCAAAGGAGACCTCATGATGAGAAGGAACGAGAAGAGACATAGAGAGAGGGAGGGAAAGTTGTCAGCAAACTAGGAAGAACCCTACCGAGTTGTTGAAGCCGGCCCGAGAGGCAGTTATGAGTTAGAAACCCTCCAAGGTGAAGCGATTCCACGTAGATATAACATTTCCAACCTTAGGAGGTATTATTCCCCAAAATCCCAATAGGCTTGCGACGGTAAAAAAAATGGCCTGCTTAGAGGCACCTTTGGATAGGAGGAGACCCTCGGTTCAATAACATTGTAAGCTGAGAGGACTCCCCTGCCTTTGGCAATTTTGTATCAGAACAAGTTACTTTCAAACAAAAATCTTAGTTTCCACTCTCCTAAAATCGGAGTAACTCCTATTTTAAGGGCCAACAAAGTCCCATCGAATGCGCAACAAGCACCCAAGGCACAGACCTTGTAAAATATTTGAAGGGCCAACAAATCCCCATCTAACGCGCAACAAGTGCCCAAGGCACAGACCTTGTAAAATATTCGAAGGGCCGACAAAGTTCCCTTGAATGTGCAGCAAACACTCAAGGCTTAGACCTTGTAAGTCACTCAAAAATGTCAGCGTAGTTTCACCAAGGAATAATAGAAAAAAAAAACAAGTTAAATAAATTTATCTTGGGGGAAATTGCCTTACCTAAACAGGGAAAAATGCTCTGACAAGGACGAAGAGAGAAAAGTATTATCTTACAATTCTAGGCCAGAATGGCTTACAAGTACACAGAAACAAATTACAACCATTTTACAAAGTAGGAAAACTTCCAGGGGACCTACGCTAAAGGCCTTCGGATGGAGAATACAGGAAACCAATGACCTAGCGCTGGGGTCACCTAACTAAAGGTTCTTGTTCATCGTTGAGGGACTGTGGTCAGCTTCGATCAGTAGTGTTACCTCCCCTACTGAACAAAGAGCCTCTCCCTTGGCCAGTGGTGCCAATCAAGTTGCCTCCTGTGTTAGTTCTCCGAGCAAAGCCGCGGGAGGAATGGCTTCACCAGATCTTGAAGTCTCGTTTCTCCTAGGGGTAGTACGGGAACTTGTAGCCCCCATTTTCAATTTATGCACCCTTTCTAGCCACCTCCTAGCCTCCTCATATGCTTTTCAATACTTAGGATTCCGAGTAATGTGTTTTTGCTCCATAATATTGATAGTCTCTCGAAGAAAGTCTTTATAATCTTCAATCAGTAGAGGTTCAACAGTCCCAAGTCGGAGCCCATACGCTCAAAGGTTGTTGGTTGTTACCTTGTATATTATGTACAGTTCTGAAAGCTCTTTATCAACCTTCTCTTTGTCCTTACAAACAACAGCGATGAGGGCCTGATTCTCATTAACAGCTCGCTCCAAGGAAGGGACCAGGTCTCACTGATATTTCTAGACTTCTTCTTTCCACTGCTTGAGCTTTTCGGTAGCAGTTTTTAGGGCCGCTCGAGCCACTTGGACATCACGATGGTAACTTTTGATAGACTTGTTGGGTTGAGAAGATGATGACCCCCAGTGTCTTTGTAGGCTTTAGCAGCCGTAAGGCATTCATGTAGTGAGGTAAACATGGCTTTAGCAGTTATCTCTTTGAGAACTTCATTGTTTCGAGCTTTGAGAGAATGAAAATCACCCAAAATTTTATCCTTTGCAACAGCTAAGGAATCCCTTTCCTCCCTTGAACGACTCAAAGCGTCGAGGAGTTCCTGCTGCCTTTCGTGGAGTCCACTGTGCCATAAGCCTAGTTCTTTGTACGCTCTTCGAGTCGGATGGACTTGTACCAAAACTGGGGTACCTTGATTTGATGCTCCTAAGCCCATTCTTTGATTCGGTGATACCACTCCTTTATAACTTGAAAGAAGAACTCGGAGAAAGTAACCTTTTGCAGATATAGGAGCGAAAAGGTACCAAGTCTAAAGTCTACGAAAGACAAAAGGAAAAATAGACATGTACAAGAAAACGAAAGTCCTTATTAATATTTTAAAAAAGGAGTACATCAGGAGCCCCAAAGAGGAAAATTTCATACAGTTTTTTTCTATGCTAGGGGTCCCCTGGGAAGAACTCAAGAGGGCAGGCATGTATCGAGAACTTGGAGTGATAAGAGGATCCGACTCTTTCCACGAGATGTCTTCATTCACCTCCAGGTTTTCGATTTCCTCCGCCGAGATGTACTTGCTGGAAGCCCTAAAATGGTCAAGCAGGGGGAGTTTAATCCCCCCATCTTAGATGGACTTCCACCAGAGATGGCTCAGCTGTTAGGGCTCCGAGTTGTTCTTATAAACATCCAGCATATTAGCATACTCGGCCGGGAGATCCTTGGAAATGGAACGAGCCAATTTTTTCCGGGTAACCCCCACCAAAACTGTGGAGAGGTCAGAGAAAAAATCCCAAAACCCCTGGGTTTTCACTAGCCTATTGGTATAGGCCTCAAGAGCGGAAGCCTGTTTCTAAATGAGAGACAATTTGGAAATTTCCACCTGAGCCTCCGAGAGTTTCAGCTTGAGCCCTTTCAAAAGGTTGTCCTTCTCGATGGCCTATCTCTCGACCTCTCGTTTATGAACAAGAGTATGCTTCTTCAGCTTCGCTTGGTGAGCAAGGACAGTGATAGCACACTTTGCCTCGTAATCGGAGGCCACCTTCTCCATCCTCCTTTTAATGGGAAGTAGCCTCCTGCAACTCCCCTTCAAGCCTTTTAGACTTAACAATAGCCTATTCGATCTCTTGAACCTTGGCCAAATAGGCCTGGATAACAAAGTCCAATGCAACTGAGAAAGGTGCCTCCGGGACAAGGGTCAAAGAGCAACCCTCCCCAGTCGATGGGGGCAAGTTGCTCCTCCCCAAGAGGGGGCCAATATTCGAGCTGGTGTTCTTGGACAGACTAGGTTTGGGCTAATGGTTGAAAAGAGGGGGGGCCGTATCAGTTCCTGGCCTTTGAGGGGAAGGTAGGGGCGGGGAGGTACCGTCACGATCCCATTTTCTCCCAGTGGTTTCATCCTGGAGCTCAAACTGAACCTCTGACTGAGCTTCCGGTCGGACGAGGCTTGAAATTGGATGACTGTGAGGAACCTCATGAGAGGCATCTTTAAACACTATCTCCCCCTCCATCTCATTGTCGAAGCCAAGAGTAGCAGCAAAATCCACTAAACAAAAAAGGGAAAACCATGAATTAGCCAACATAAAAAAAGTAAAAGAGGACTAGATAAAGGCAAAGGCAGCTAAAGCATAACCTAAGGGTGTTGCAAACACCTTCGGAGAGGGGGGAAGAAATAAGATATGTTCATTTTATGTGCATAATTAAATACGTTTTAGGATCATTTTGTGCTCTTTTATTATCAAGAGCTTGTGTTTTACCTTGAAATTCTCTTATGAGAGGTAAGAGCGACTTTATGCTCTTTTACCTCTTTTAAGTGGATTTTGTGTGAAAAACGAAAAACATGGAGGCTTGAAGATCGGAGGCCATTGAAGATCACCTTTCAAAGACTTCAAAGACTTGCTTCAAATATTTAAAGACTTAAAGACCAGAGGCCGTTGAAGATTATCATTTGAAAGACTTTCTTCAAAGATTTGAAGACTTGAAGAATGAGAGGGATTATTGTGAAGAAGAGTTCTTGCTAAAAGAAGAAGAAAAGAAGAAAATGGTAAGTTCAGGCGCCCATCGCGAGTCGTGACGAACCTGTCGTGAGTCGCAACACACGGGTGGCCAGAACCTGACCTTATCCTTTTTGTATTATAAATAGTATTCTCTTTCCTCTCATTCATAACTTCTTCTCCACCCAATTTTGGTACTATTGTAACCCTAGTTTTCCACAATTTTCATCTTTAATTTCTCTTGTATTATGTTTGGTTTGTTCGCATTAATTAGTATGAACTCTAGTAGCTAAATCTAGTTCTTGTGAGCAATTGATTGAAGCTTCCAAACTTATGTAGTGAGATTCTCTATTTTCTCATTTATGAACATTTATTGGAGACCATTTACTATAACATTAATGTTGTGTTTTTCCTCATTTATACCATAGGTTGTTTGAGTATATGAAATATTTGTATGATTGAAGTGTTAGGGTGTTAGGAAAGTTGCAAATTTCTTAGCTCATTTGACATGAAATCCAAAAGCAATGATTTAGAACTTCTTGTGTATAATGTGTGGTGATTCTTGCTAGATGAGTATGTTAATGTGGATTTTTCTCATATTTATCCCATAGATGCAAAGAAAGGTTGAACCTTGAATGTGGTTTGTTCTAGGGTTAACCTAGTAAATGTTTTTGTTTGGTTAAATGACTATGTCTTTGGTAGAAGGCTTGTTGTTAGCAAACCTATGGTCCTTTGTGTGAAATTCCATTGATGAAATACCTCTATGGTGTTGTTTTCTTAGGGTGATCATCAATGAGATTTGCAAATTGTCGTTGTTTGTCTTTGCAAACTACTATTAAGAAGGAATGAATGTTAATCTTCAAATGAGAAGTGATAACATTTCCCATAGAAAATAAATGTAATTGAATGAGTGAATGAATTTGTGATCTATAGGAAGTGTGGAAGTGGAAGTTGATTGCCCTCAAGGCTCCATTAGTTGTTGTTGTAATCATCTATTTAGTTGTTGTTGCATGATTAGTATAGTTTTCTTGATTTGCTAGTTGTTGTCTTTCAATTTTATAACTTAGGATAAAAAACCAACCACCCCACCTTTTTACATGCTTTTATATGTATCTACATATGCTTATATCTAGTATTTTTTCTCCTATATATGCTTAAACACTTGGGAAGATCCCTCTTCTCGTGGACGACTCCGACTTGCCATTATCTACTTAATTATAGATATGAAGCATTAGGGCTTAAAAATATAAGTTTGAGAGGTATGACGATGACCTCCCAAATTTTGGCGCCGCTACCGGGGAAGAGCCGTTTATTTTTAAGTGTTTGGACATATAATGTGTGATTATGTGCTAGTTGTAAATATTTGTTAGTTTGCTTTTATTTTGATTTCTTAGTTGACTTTCCATTTTCGCTTGACTTGGAGACGTATTTTTCGAGTTCTTGGTGTATGGTTCGTACACGATCCTCTTCACAAGAACCCCTACACTACGACCCCGAGTTAGAGTTGAATTTGAGATAGGCTAGGAGGTTTTCTTTGGAAAGTGTGAATAACACCCCTTCTAGTGACCATTTTATGGATACCTCTACTTCCATAGAGCAACAACACGAGCATGAAGATGAGCATCTGGGGGAAGGGCCTCAACATTCTCCTCTCCAAGGGAGAGCTCCCCCTCTCTAAGGAAGGTAAATTCCTTTGGGCCAAGCCTTACTGAGGGACATTATGGCCCCTGACCTTAATTAACAACCGATGTGCATTGAGTATCCCTTGGTTGGACCAAATGGGCACTTCGTGCTAAAGATCGGGTTCATAAACATGCTACCTATCTTCCTTGGTAGGCAAGGGGAGAATGCCAATAAGCACCTCACAAAATTCCATTTTTTGTGTGGTGGTACGGTCCCCCATAGAGTAGATGAAGACTTTTACAAGTTGAAGGCCCGTTCACATTGAGGGATGGTGTAAAAGATTGGCTCCACTACCTACCACCCAAGATCATCAAAAGTTGGCTTGACGTGAAGATAAAATTTCTAGCCAAGTACTTCCCAGCCTTGAAGTCCACCGCTTTGAAGAAGGACATAAGCAACATCCTCCAATGGCATGAAGAATCTTTCTTCGACTATTGGGAGAGATTCAAGAAGTTTCTCATGAGTTGTCCTTACCACGACTATTCAGAGGGAGATTTGGGTTTCTATTTATACAATGGTCTTCTTGACGAAGACCAAAGATTAGTGAGGAGTTCTTTTAGTGGTACCCTTGGGAACAAAACTTCATCGGAGGCTATGCAATTATATGAGGAGCTAGCGAAGGAGTCAAGGAACTTTAGCTCAAGGGCCGATTTGAGAAGGAGAAATCCAATGCCCGCAAGTGACCCTTCTAATAGTTAAAATCTTGAGGACCAAGTCTCGGCCCTTGCTTCTATGGTGAAATCCTTGATGACTAAGCTCGAAAATGCGCCACATGTTAAATCGTGTGAAATTTGTTACTTGACACATCTTACGGACACTTTCCCTACTTTGCAAGAGGATTATGTCGAGGAGGTGAGTGACATGGGGTATTAAGGAAACCAAGGCTATCAAGGCAATCAAAAATATCAAGGTTATCAAGGCTATCAAGGGTACCAAATCCAACCTTACAATTTGGATAATGTGATAACCTGAATCTCCTGTATGGACACCCTTAAAGAGGTCAAAACCCTCAACCATATCGGCCTCCTCAACAAAAATATAGACCACCTCAACAACAATTTCAATTTCTCCAAGACAATCCCCGAGACCAAGGGGAGAGCTCAGGGTTAACAAAAGATAAGGTGATGCAAGCCCTTCACCGGTTAAGCATGTGCGCGGAAAAAGGAGAAAAATTCCAAGATGAAGCCAGGGCAAGCATCAAGAACTTGGAAACTCAAGTGAACCAAATAGCTCAAGTGTTGAATTGGCTAGAGGCCCAGGAAATGGGCAAACTTCCCTCCTTACTAGAAACCAACCCTCAACAAAAATGTGAGTGCAATCTCATTAAGAAGTGGAAGGGAAGTGAAGGAGCCCCAAGCAAGGGTTGTCATTGAACAAATGGTTGAAAAATAAGAAGATCTTGAAAAGGAGGCCAAGGAGTTGGCTAAAGAGAGAAAAGAAAAATAAATTGAGGTGGAGACATTTGTGCTAAGACCGGGATCAAATCTTGAAACCTCATTCCCACCACACAAGAAGTCAAGATGGGCGGATATCCCTAGCTATGCAACGAAACCACCATTTCCATAGGCATTAAAGGATATGAGGACACCAAGGACATCTACGAAGTCTTTCGTAGATGCGAGGTAAATATCTCATTCTTAAATGCTCTAAATCAAGTTCCTAGGTATGCTAAATTTCTTAAGGAATTGTGTACCGTCAATAGGAAGCAAAAATTGAAAAGTAATAAAAAGAGTGTGAAGAGTGAATATGTCTCCGCCGTGTTTGATGATGAAAATGTATTGACATGGCCATGTTAGACTTAGGTTATTCAATCAATGTGATCCCATATTCCTTGTATGAAAGCCTAAATCTAGGCACTTTGCACAAAACGGGGGTTGTTATCCAACTAACCGATCACTCTAGCACATACCCGAAAGGTATTGTGAATGATGTGTTGGTGAAAGTGGATTCTTTGACATTCCCCGCGGACTTTTATGTTCTTGAAATGAGAGGTGACAATAGTGCTAAACATATTATTTTAGGAAGGCCATTTCTAAATACTTCAAGAACCATAATTGACGTGCACAAAGGAACATTGACCATGGAATTTAACGAGCAAAAGGTAGAATTTGACACTAACAATTCTATTGATCATCCTAGTAGATACCATTCTTGCCAAGCTATTCATATTGTTGATGATGAAGAGCAAGGTGTAATTGAGCCCAGAGATGGTAGTTCCTTAAATGTTACCATAGATGATGTTTTGAGTTATGCTTTGATTTCAAATGTTGTTAATACTAACTTGAAGGAAAACAACAATGGCACACTCTTGGGAAAGCAACATCCAACACTTTTCGTTTGTCCGCGAGTAAGCCAGTAATGGTGTTTCTCTCTCCTTCTCTTGAGAAGACTTCAGTGGAAGAGTGCAAACCACCACCGAAAGCTCTTAAGTGTTCACCTCTTGGAGAAAGAGAGAAACCCTCGTATGTTCACGTGCTTGAGATCACCATGGAACAAAAAGGTGAGTTGTTGGAGATGTTAAGGGAACATGAAGAAATCCTAAGCTATTTGAAGAAGGTTTTGTTAGGGGATGATGTGAATCTCGATTATTTTGACCTGGATCGAGGAAAGGGGACCGATCATCTCGGTTCATTTTGTGAGTAAGCTCCAAGAAGGGGATTGATTTGTGCCGAAAACGTTAAATATACTTGGTTTTGATCATACGGATCGTCATTCGTGACTTTCCGTTGATGTTGCTTGGTTTTGAGTTTTTGTCGTTAGTTTCATTGTTTTGCTTTGTGCTTTTTTTTGCTTTGTGCTTTTCACGGTTTTTTTCCATGATTTTGTAGCAATTCGAACCCAAAGCATTGGATGGATTAAGGTAGAAATACTTGGATTCAAGAAGGAAAAGCTTGGGCAAGGGATGAAATTGAAAAAAAAAATCAAAGTACCAGGTGGGTTGCCTATCGCGAGTCGCGATCACATCGTCACGAGTCACGACGGGCTCAGAAAATTTGGCCTGATTTTGAGCCCTCGGACTCTACTTTTTATGAGCAGCGATGGCCGTGTCGTGACTCACGACAACCATCATGAGTCGCAATGGTTTGGTCGTGAGTCGCGACCAAATCAGAGGATTTTGCTGGAAAATGAACCCTCGGGCTCCACTTCTTGTACAACAATCCTATCGCAAGTCACGACAGATCTTTGAGAGTCACAATGTATTGATCGCGAGTCACAATGAGAGCTTTGATCAGAGGAGTCTATTGACCTACACGTCGCGAGTTGCGAAGGGCGTTTAGAGCTGCTTTTAAAAAATCGGCAGAACCAGTTTAAACTTGCATCTCCATTTCTTTCCTTCATCTTCTTCGCCGCTCCACCAAATCTCCACCACCCTCCAGCCACCACTCACCACCGCTCCACCTTAGAATCAACCCTACAGCACTCCCTAATCCATCTTACCCAATCTCTACCCATAAATCTGCCTAGTTTGTTGAAGAACACAAAACCCTTGAATTTGGGGGTTTTATAATTTTTGGCAATCCAGATTTAAATTGGTTGTGGGTTTAGTTCCTTCTTCATTCTAAGCATCTAAGTGGTACATTTCTTCACTTTCTTGAGCTTCAATTGTGATTATGTTGTATAATCTATTTTATGGGACATTGTGAGGATTATGTGTGATGCCTTAGGGATTTAAATTATTGGAACATTGTAGATTGTGTGAATAAATTTTTCTTATGATTTGATTGGATGTGGGATAGAATTATACTCATTTTTATTGTGTTGATTTTCTCATATTGGTGTTGTGCTTGCATTATATTTAAATTATTGCTTTGGTTGAGAATTTGGTTGTGTATTGTACTAGAAATTAGGTATGTTGGCTTGATTAAACATAGTTGATATTTGGATGAAATGTATAATGCTTAGGATAGTTTGGCCATAGCACTTGAATGTTAACGTTATGAACGTACTAATGGTAGCTAAACTAGTTTGGCATGACTGTGATTATGGGATATAGCATATTGGATGTTTAACTATGTGAGGACCTAATGGACTTAAGATTATGGGCATGTTGAATATAACATGGATTGTATATGCAATTGTGGTTAGGACTTGAAATGGTTGACTTGGATTTGATTTGGTTTGTAATGTTGGCAAAACTAGTTTAAGGTTTAGTATGATTTTGTGATATTGCATGTATGTGTATTCCTGTGTGTTTGACTTATTTGTCGTGGTTGTTAGATATGGCCCCTACCAAGAGACCTAGGGCTCCTTCACGAGGTGGGTGCACCGCCGTTCCACCTCCATCTCTGCCGCCGGCTCCAGAGTCGAGCCATGTACCTCCTCCTCCTCATAGGTACATGGGTTTTGACCCGGATTAGTGGGCTCTATGCGAAGAAGTGGGAAGCCTTTGTCAGCCGCTAGCTCAAGGAGACAAGTTTTGTTGACGTGCCCACACTGGACGCTCTTGGGCTAACCCAGCCAGTCCGATGCTTCCTCGCCAAAGGAGGGTTGGAAGGTTTCTTTGGCAAGAGTACCCCTTCCTACCGGCGATACACACTGGAGTTCCTAGCCACGGTCAGGATATGCAGCATGAGGGATGATCAACCGTGCTAGAGGTACATCACTTTCCACCTAGATGATATACCCTGAGAGATTACCGTTTCGAGGGTTGAGGAAGCCTTTGGATGAGACACTGCTGAGATATGGGCGAGGTTGGACCCCACATGCCTAAGACCAATCGATTGAGGATGACATGCACTTCTGGAGTGTCATCAACATAAGGGGAAAGAACTCACATGACAAGATCAGTGTCATTATCCATCCTGCACTCCGTTATATGCACAGACTTTTGGCTAGCACAGTGCTTTACTCGGTGGAACCGACAAATGTGTCAGACAATGACATTCACTTCTTATGGCCCTTGACGAGTGTGGGATTGGGATACGGGTTATGGGGTGAGCTATGGATGAAGAGAATTGTAGAGGTGGCAGGAAATCCCAAGGGAAAGATTATGGTTGGAGGTATGATCGGCCTCTTAGCGGAGTACCTATGATTGGTCCCACCGGCTAATTTTTCGCTCTTAGGGAGATGCCCTTCCTACCTCATCACTACATATAGGTTGGTGTGATTTGAGATGCTTAGCGTTACGTGGACCACAAGGGTATTTCATTGGTTATATGGCGCCAGGAAGGTCACATTCATGGCACTTCCTCAGCCCAACAAGACGAAGTTGGAGTTTGATACACCCATGGCGGGCTAGGCAATTTCACCAAACTCCACGTGCAGAGAGTAATTTCAGTACGAGCTCCATGACCTTGGTCCAGCCCTTGTCCATCACGAATATAGTAGCTTTCCTTTCACTGAGCGACAACAGCAACACTCTCCACAGCCTCCACCAGAGACCGAGCCTATGCTGGAGGATTATGTGCCACCTCACTACTCCCAGTCTCCGTCTAATTTTTATGAGCGTATGATGTATACTATGCAGGATGGATTCCACCGCCAGAACAACATGATACTGGAGCACAATGTTTTTGTCTCCCAGAGCCTGATCAACGCGGATGAGGAGATTGACCATCTATCTGCTCGCATCCGTGAGATGCAGTCCCAGGCAGGTGGTGTCTCAGGCCTCGATCCTGGAGCTGAGAGGCGTAGAGCTAGGAGGCAGAGGAGCACGGATTGGCTGGGTCATTATCCGCAATGTTATTTTGGTGGTGGTCATTCTTCCTCACAACATTGATTTGTGAGCATTATAGTCTTACCCTTTCCATACTTCGTTGTGTACATTTTTTCCCAATTTATTTACATTGAATGCAATGTTGCATTCCAAGTGTGGGGAGGGGTATTTACTGATCTCACTACTTGGTTTGGAGATATTTTTCTAGACTTGCTACTTTTGGATATTTCTTTTGCTTTGTTTTGGATATTTTCCCCTTTTTGTTTTGGGAATGCTTTCCTTTTGATGTACTTGGATGATGTTAGCTTTGATATTTTTCTTAGCCTTAAAATTTGGAAAACACTTTGCTACTTTTTGGATTGGAAAAGCATGAAAAGTAATTTTTAGAAAATGAAAAATATATATATATATATATAAATTTAAAAAACCCGCTAAGTTGAAAACCCGAGAGGGCATCTTAGGCAACATTGGGGGCATGGATAGGTCAAAAACCTGAAAGGGCAACCTAGGCAAAAATTAGAGGCTAAATGTACGAAAAAAGTGAGATGTGAGCCAAAGAAACATGATGTGTGGCTAGGATGAAAATCCAAAAGGGCTCCTAGGAAAAATGAGGGAAAGAGAGAAATTGTTTTGTTATATGTCCACTCATTTGCTGGCATTGGAGTCAGATGGTTACGCTAGACATATGGATGGATCGGGTAGCTTGACATCTTAAGGGCCTCTTGGGATTGAGAAATTTAGCGGGGAAAACGAAGTAAGTTATGAAATTCTTGATCATTAATATACTTCGTTTTTAGGATGATATATTGGTATAAAATGGAGCATGAGTTTGAACTTTATGCATGCTTTTAGCTTCACCCTGTACCATTGGATTTGGGATTGTCAATTCGAGATTTGGAAATTTTTTAGAGATATCAATGAATTGATAGGTTGATATGGTTTAGGTAGATTTAGGAATGGAGGTTGTATGAAACTTCTCATTTGACCTTAACATTGGGATGTGTGATACTGAGAGTTTTGTGAGGTACAGACTTGGGGGAATAGTAGTTAGGATGTGGATACGTCAATTCCTCCGTATGGTTGGATCTTTTCTTACTTAAGGGCGAGTAAGGTTTAAGTGTGGGGATGTTTGATGTGTCCATTTTATGTGCATAGTTTAGTACTTTTAGGATCACTTATGTGCTCTTTTACTATCAAGATTTGGTGTTTTACCTTGAAATTCTCTTAGGAGAGGTAAGAGCGAATTTACGCTCTTTTACCTCTTCTAAGTGGTGACAAAGGAAGTGGATTTTGCTTGAAGACCGGAGGCCGTTGAAGATCGCCTTTCGAAGAATTTGAATACTTGCTTCAAAGATTTGAAGACTTGGAGACCAGAGGCCGTTGAAGATCATCTTTTGAAGACTTGCTTCAAAGATTTGAAGACTTGAAGAATAAGAGGAATTATTGTGAAGAAAAGTGCTTGCTAAAACAAGGGTAAGTTCTGGCGCCTGTCGCGAGTCGTGAGTCTTGACGAACCTGTTGTGGGTCGCGATGCACGGGTGCCAGAACCTAACCTTATCCTTTTTGTACTATAAATAGCATTCTCTTTCCTCTCATTCATAACTTATTCTCCACCCAATTTTAGTACTATTCAAACCCTAGTTTTCCACCATTTTCATCTTTGATTTCTCTTGTACTATGTTTGGTTTGTTAGCATTAATTAGTATGAACTCTAGTAGCTAAATATAGTTCTTGGGAGAAATTAATTGAAGCTTCCAAACTTATGTAGTGAGATTCTCTATTTGCTCATTTATGAACATTTATTGGAGACCCTTTACTATACCATTAATGTTTTGTTTTGCCTCATTCATACCATGAGTTGTTTGAGTATATGAAATGTTTGTATGATTGAAGTGTTAGGGTGTTAGGAAAGTTACAAATTTCTTAGCTCATTTGACATGAAATCCAAATGCATTGATTTAGAACTTCTTGTGTGTAATGTGTGGTGATTCTTGCTAGATGAGTATGTTAATGTGGATTGTTCTCATATTTATCCCATAGATGCAAAGAAAGGTTGAACCTTGAATGTGGTTTATTCTAGGGTTAACCTAGTAAATTCTTTGTTTGGTTAAATGACTATGTCTTTGGTAGAAGGCTTGTTGTTAGCAAGCCTATGATCCTTTGTGTGAAATTCCATTGAAAAATACCTCTATGGTGTTGTTTGCCTAGGGTGATCATCAATGAGGTTTGCAAATTGTCGTTATTTGTCTTTGCAAACTACTATTAAGAAGGAATGAATGCTGATCTTCAAATGAGAAGTGATAACATTTCCCATAGACAATAAATGTAATTGAATGTGTGAATGAATTTATGATATATGGGAAGTGTGGAAGTGGAAGTCGATTGCCCCCAAGGCTCCGTTAATTGGTTTTTTATTCATCTATTTAGTTGTTGTTGCATGATTAGCATAGTTCTCTTTCTTTGCTAGTTGTTGTCTTTCAATTTTATAACTTAGAACCAAAAACCAACCAAACTCCCCCTTTTTGCATGCTTTTATATGTATCTATATATGCTTATATCTATTATGTTCTCTTATATATGCTTAAACACTTGGGAAGATCCTTTTTCTCGTAGACGACCCCGACTTGCCATTATCTACTTAATTGTAGATAGGTAGCATTAGGGCTTAAAAATATAACTTTGAGAGGTACGAAGACAACCTCCCAAAATCCCAATGGGTGACTCCCAAAAATTGCTCTTCATGGGAGGCTCTGGACTCACCTCCACAGGCTTCGAGGCATGCTCGGATGTTTTCAAGCTATCGGCATTCTTTTTCTATTTTCTGGCTTTTTCAAAGCCTCTTCATCATCAATCTAAGAGGCCTTTCTCTTTGCCTTTTCCTTCTTAGGTTGAGCGCCTCCAGATCCTTCCTCCTTTTTATCCTTCGAACTACCCTTACCGGAAGAAGGCTTCACGGTCTCCATCGGAGGGAGGAGTTCTATCAGGACTGCTTTTGGCGATAGATCCAGTCATATACCTCCTCTGGCTAGACAACGTCGAAATTCCTTGAAATATCGAGGGGGTCACTTAGCAACCGATCTCTATCAGCTATCATATCCTCCGGAGCAACATAGACGGAGGGATTCTTGAACTTGGGCTTCAGATTCCAATCAGGTACATAGTACTCCCCAGCCTCTTTCTCAAACGTGTAAATAGGGGATAAATGCCACCTTTTACAGTTAGACGATTTTTTTTACAGGATGGTCTGAGAATCTGTTACACAGGGTTACGATCCCTCCAAGCTTCGTATCTTGACCCCCGTCCGAATGTGCCATAGCCATACTCTCGAAGAGATAGTATAGAGATTGAAGGACCTCGTAGCGGGGTTCGATACCCAAGCTGTTACATCGAGTCAGGAAGGCCATGAAGAGGAGAATGACATTCGAATTCACTTGGGCCAGACTTATCCGGTGCTCCGTGAGAAGATGATAGAGGATCCGAAGGTGACTGTCATAGACGGCACACCAACCGGGCCTTGTATCCCTCAGATTTTCATTTTCTCCAAGCACCTCCAACCTTAAATCCTTCGGAAGCCGGACCTATAGAGGTAGCGTCTTCAACATTTTGGCGACTTCTGGATCCATGGGGTGTGGTGGGCTTTCGAGGATGGGAGTTAGAATATTTGAAAGAAATAGGGTTGATCATCCTTATCCTCCTGAACTTTGGCCTAACTCGAAACCCGGGACCTCGAAGAAACACACTTCCAGCAATAACCTTGAGGCGGAACCAAGCAACTGGTAGAACTTCCCCCAGTCTCTGAACCCATCGGAAGGGAACCGATTGTTGATGAAGAAACAATGCCGGAGTCCTGAACTCGAGAACTCTTTATGCCACCGATGGTAGAAATGGTCGGGAAATAGGCCAGAATAGATTTCTTCCTCGACGACGGTGTCTCCGACATTATAAAATTGAAATGAGAGGTTAAGGGAAAAGGAACTTACTAGTAGAGTGGCCGTAAAAAGACTTGAACTTTTTTGACAAAGATCGCCTAAAAATCGCGCAAAGAGAAAAGAGGGTTTCTGAAACTTGGGAGCAATTTGGGAAAAAAGAGTGAAGTGAGAATAATGGAGAGTTCTGTTATATAGAGAGGATATTAAAAGGTAATCATTACCTTAGGTCGTCACGCAAAAAGTAAATGTATGGGTAAACGGGCTGCATGGGGGAGCCAAACCCAAGGCATTTATGGGGGAAAGTGGCGTGCACGTGGAATCCAATAGGGGCTTCACGCGCCCCAAAAGCAAAGAGTCAACTCCACGCTTGTGACTCCCCCACTTCCTGCTTTGAATTTGAATTGTGGAAATCAAGGAAATCCTACGTGGCCCTCTGGCTTCCCGTTCCAAGTTCAAACCCTTCAGGTTCTGACACAGATTAGGAGCCTGAAGGTCAAACCCCTCATCCATTTTATAAGTGGATTCGAGCTCCAGGGACGCTATCACATATTAGAACCCTGGAAGCCCGGGGCCTCTATGCTTAAACACGCAAATTCGAGCTCCAGAGACGCTAGCACAGACTAGAACCCCGGGAGCCCGAAGCTATTTGCGCTTAAATGGTAGAATGCCTATTTTCAACCAAAGGTTGGGGGAATATGATAATAATAGAGTAAACATTCTCATTAAGAAAAGAAAGCACCCATTCCAGCTTCAAGGGAGGTCCCCCCCCCCCAAGATTAATGAAAAAGCGTACCAAAAAAAACAATGCAAGAAAGAGAGCGCATTGAGTCACCTGAGAAGCTATCTAGACTCGGGCCAGGCACGTTAGCCACTGTCCCCACAGGTTACAAAGAAGAAAAGGAAGCAAGGGAAAGAGGCACCCTTCGAACTCTAGCACAGACCTGACGCTCGAAGGACGAACACACTATACCAAGGATGTGGATTCCTTTAATTCTGGCATAGTTTAGAAAGTGGGAATTCGAACCCTATACAACCAGAAACTCACATTCGGACGTACCAAACTTCTAGTATAGATTGGGAGGTCAACATTTGAATCTATCTTGGACTGCAGCAATTCAAACGACCATGGGCTCTAACACAGAATTAGAGACTTGAAGGTCGTACCCCCTAGGGGTGAAAAGTTAAGACTTGCATGATCTTAGGCTCTAGCACCGATTAGAAAATCTGGATTCTGATGTGTCTTACCTTTTCCTACGTATGATAGAATTCAAAGGTCCATGTTTTCTAATCAAATTAGAAGGCAGAAAATTGAACTTCGTGTTTCCACCCTCAGGGCTCGAAGGTTCATGGGTCTCTAACACAGATTAGAAGACCCAAGGACCAGATCCCTCAGGAAGTGTTATCAGGGGTTCGAAGGCCCTTGGGGAGATAAAAAATGGCAGGATTTAGGCCCTTGAACACTGACATAAACTAGAAAGCCAGGGGTCGAACCCGTGACACATTAATCAGCTCAAACGGTAAGTTCAAAGCCTCAACCTGGGATGAACCTTCAATGCATCGTCATGGGCACCAACATCGTACCCCTGGAAGTGTTAAAGGATTTCAAAGGATAAACCCCAGCTCGGATGTCAGTTCAAAACACCCCCATCAAAAGGGAGTCGTGACGAACCCGCAGACTCAAGCACAGATTTGAGCCCACAATCCCTGGATGAATTCGAAGGCTGAACCCTCATCTTTCCAGAGGCTTCTTGATAATGTGTAAATCTGTATGGGCCTAAATACCCATGCGGCTGACCTTAAGTCCATAGCTTTTCCCTTTGGGTAAAGCCTTTTGGGCTAGCCCAAAGTGAGACTACTTGCTCCACAAGCAAACAAAACAATTGCCCTACTTGTCTACCTATATAAAGGCCAAAGGTAACCCTACATAACTCAACTATTCATTCCTAATTACACTTGGGTAGCCTGTCTGCTGACTTGGCCATCGGAGCCTCTTCCCCCAGGAAACCTCCTGGGGCTTTGTCTTTGCAATTTTCCGATCACCCACGGCGGTGGTAAATTGGGGCGCATTAGACATTTATATTTGCAAGTCCATCGACCAAGTCTTCAAAATATTCAGATCTTTTTGCACGGGCCGTGCAAATTTTCACAGCCCCATCCTAGGTCCCATCTTCTTTTAGAACAGACTCTGGCACGAGCCGTGCCATTTTACATGGCCCGCGTTATTTCTTTGACCCTTCAACTTGGCTTCTTTCTTCATCCTTTCTACTTTCTACCACATTTTGACTCGTGACCTTCAATCTTCTACCAATTTTGTAGTTGGCCTTCATTAACCTACTCCGAAGTGCTTGCGAGCAATCTACAATTAAGCTCACAAACTAAGATCTAAATGCCTGTAAGGACGAAAATCCATTGGACCCAAAAAAAGAAAATAAAAAATGGTTATCTAAACCCCTTATGATGTAAACCTATCTAAATCTATCAATTTACCACATAAACATAACAAAAGATATGTTAAATGCCTTAAAAAATACATGCATCTGATGCAATTAACATTTCATTAGTGAGATCTAAGATAAGCTGACATTCACTATCATAATCACTAGATAACATGGGAGAAAGGATTAAAAGATTTTTGTTCGGAAGCTCCAGTACTATTAGTACAGGATCCATGTCTTCTTCAAATGTTTTACAAAGTCATGAAATTCAACAAATTTTACCAAATAAGACATTAAAATCAATATACCAACAAGGAATACTAGAATTTAACAAATCATATTCAATCAAAATCCATGAAGAAATATTACCAATGAACCAAGAAGTACAATCAATTAGATTATTATCATCACAAGCCATTAGAAAATATAAAGAACAAAATTTTAAGTTTTTACATTTTGGTTTAGTTCAGATAGCATTACATCCCTTAGTAAGATTAGGAATTGATACACCAATATTCATGGCATTAAGAGATGATAGACTAATCAGATATAAAGATTCGATATTAGCAATGGTTCAAACTAATATATGTAATGGAACTATAAGATTTGAATGTATTCCAAACTATTCAGTTAGTTTAACAGATCCTCATATAATGGATTCTTTAAAATTAGATATACAATTAAAACAAGATAGAATAGTCAATGATACAGAACATTTTGTACTAATTTATAGAGTTTATTTTAAACTCATGCAATCCATGATTCCCACGGCATTAAAATTAATCCCAACTGAAAAGGATGAGTCAGTTTATGTTACAACAAATTCTAATAATATTTCAATAGAAACACCTAGGTTATTAAAATGGAACGAAATAACTATTCCCATGGAAATATTAGCAGAAAGACCCGTAGGAATTCAAAGAAATATAAGAATAACTGAGCCTTCTGAGATAGAAGAGCAAAATGATGGAAAAGTATTAATAAAATTCAATAAATCTATGTCGGGTAGATTTAATTTGCAATCTTCCAGATATGCAAATATGGACAATAATTTAATCCATAGACATAGGCATTCAACATCGGACATTCCAAATCAATTTAATGATACAAGGGTTAGGTATTCTGCCCCATTACCAGAAGTTATACCAGATTCAAATTCATCAATAGGTTCGCCAACATATAGTCAAATGAGACCATCAGAAATTAATATGATGAATACTGTTAGTAAATTTAAAATAAATAAAGCATATTTAAATGAAGATTATTATAGTCAAGAAAATGTTAAGAATAGATTATGGTTTGAAAAATTAAGTTTAGAAACTAGAGAACATATTAAACAAGAATTCTATGATGAATTAACAGCTAAAAAGATTAGGCAAATAAAGTTTTTTATGTGGTTAGGATATTATTTAAAGAAAAAACAAATAATCAAAAAAGATGATTTCACAGAAATTCCAGTAATAAATGTACAGTCCAATCTTTATAAAAAATGGAAACTGCCAAATGATACAGTAGTTAGTTCTATTCATCCACCACTCCAATCAGTGCATATTATTACAGAAGAAACTACAATAATTGCTTCTCCATTTAAGTCAGGTAGACCAGACAAAGATACAGACATAGTAAATCTAGCAGATGTTAAAAAAATTTATCAACAGAATAATTATTCCAATCAATTATTGCATACTGTGGCTAATCAAGTTGATTTTATTTCAACAAAATTAGATAATAAAACAAATAGTAAAACAGAATTATTTCAAAACCCATTTTCAAAACCTCATTTTCAAGCATCCCCTTTTTCAAAAAAGATGGAAGAATCATTATCTTTAAGACCAAATGATAAACCTAGTAGTTCAAAACAAATAGGAGTCATATCAGAAACAAATCCAATAGAAGAGTCAAATAGTTCTTATTCAGAAAATTCTGGCACAGATTCAGAAAACGATTTTTCAGAAAATGAAATTGATTTTGAAAAACAAATAAATGCTATAGAGCAACGTTTTCAAGAACCAGTAGAAGAAAAACCAGATATGAGAATTAATAAATTAAAGTATAATTGGAAAAATAGTAACACAAAACCCTACTATTCAAAACCAACACCACCAGATCTTCAATATGAAGAACAATTACATGCATTCAAAAGTTATGATGGTGCATCAATATATCAATGGAATATTGATGGATTATCAGAATATCAAATTTTAAATTTATTACAAGAAATGGGAATGGCAAGGATAGCCTATAAGGCTTCCATGGCTTCCACAGAACAACAAATAGTAATGTTACTAGTTACAGGATTTACAGGACAATTAAAAGGTTGGTGGGATGATTACCTCCAACTAGAACAAAAACGAGCAATTCTAAATCATGAAACAGAAGAAGCACAAGGTGAAGAACCTAATATTCAATTTGTTATGGTTCCAGATGGTTCCACATTTTTACTATACACTATATCAATGTATTTTGTAGGAAATCCAGCAGAGGCATTAGAAAGTTCAAAAATTTGTTTAACAAATTTAAGATGTCCAACTTTAACTGATTTCAAATGGTACAAAGATGTATTTTTAACTCAAGTTTTTAGAAGATCAGATTCAAGTGCACCATTTTGGAAAGAAAAATTCATAACAGGATTACCAAATTTATTTTCACAAAGAATATTAACTAATTTAAGCAAAGCATTAGGAACAGAAAAGATAAATTATAATGATTTAACTTTTGGTCAAATATTTGCTTTTGTAAAGAAAGAAGCTTTAGCATTATGTCAAGATTTAAAAATTCAACATAAGTATGGTTCAGAGAGAAAGGAAATGGGATCCTTTTGCCAACAATTTGGTATAACAGGACTCAAACCACCTTCTTCTCAAATAAAAGAATATAAAAAATATAGAAAACATAAATCTGAATATAGGAAAAAGAAAAATTATCACAAAAATAGGTCATATAATTATAATAAAACCAAAGACAAACAACCTTTTTATTCAAAAGAACATAAAAAGCATAGGTCCAAAAAGAAAACAGATTTCAAAAATATTCAATGTTACAAATGTAAGAAGTTTGGTCATACAGCGAATGTCTGTAAGACAGAAACTAAAATAAATGCATTAGAAGATATAGAATTAAGAAATAAACTATTAGCTATTTTAATTGATTCAGATAAAGACCAGTCAAATTATGAAACAGATTCAGATTATTCTAGTGATTATGATAGTGAATGTCAGTGTAATATTCCATCTATTAATATGTTAAATAATACACATAGTAAGAAAAAAGAATTATTAGATATAATAGAAAAATTAGGAGATTCTGAAAATAAAACTGAATATATTCAGAAATTAAGGAGTTTAGTAACGGAAGAAAACAAACCTAGGATAACAGAAGCATTCAGTTTAGGACAAACCATTAAAAAGTTTTCAGAATTAGATAAGCAAAAATCAATAATTACTTCAACAGATAATCAGGATTTAAGAAAAGAAATTTCTTTATTAAAAAATGAAATTAGACATATTAAGACAGAATTAAATGAATTAAAAGAAAAATATTTAGAACTAGAATTAAAATTAATAGCATTAGATACACCAAGTAGTCCTGGTATTAGTATTTCAAAAGATACTCCAAATGATCAACAGTTTTTCGGTGTTATTAATAAGATTAATATGGAAAAATGGTATTCTTTAGTTACAATAGGAGTTCAAGATTTTAGCATTACTGTAGTTGCATTGATTGACAGCGGAGCAGATCAATCATGTATTAGGTCAGGATTAATTCCAAGTAAATATTTAGTAAAGACTAATGAACAATTAGCAGCAGCAAATGGCACTCCAATGATTATTAGGAAAAAATTATCCAATGGATACATTAGAAATAATGATTATTGTATTAAACATTCATTCTTAATATTAGAAAATGTATCATATGATGCAGTATTAGGTAACCCATTTTTACATCAAATAACCCCTTTTAAAAAGACTCAAAAAAGGAATAAGCACCAATATATTAGGTAAAAAATTATTGTTTTCTTTTATTAATCCACCTAGTCAAATTGAATTAAACCTATTACAGACCAATTCAATATATAAAAGGATATGTATGATAAATAGAAAACAAAAAGATATTTCGTTTTTAAAAGAAGAATTAAGCTATTCCCAGATTGAAGAACAATTAGAACAAAAAGATGTAAAAGAAAAAATAAAGGCATTAGAACAAAGATTCCAAAGACAAATTTGCTCAAATCATCCTAATGCATTTTGGGATAGAAAGAAACATATAGTTTCATTACCATATGAAAAAGATTTTAATGAACAAAATATTCCAACCAAGGCAAGGCCTATCCAAATGAATGCAGAACTTTTAGAATTATGTAAACAAGAAATTCAAGATCATTTAGATAAAAAATTAATTAGAAAGAGTAAATCTCCTTGGAGTTACTCAGCTTTTTATGTTAATAAAAATGCAGAAAAGGAACGAGGTGTTCCTAGATTAGTTATTAATTATAAGCCATTAAATAAAGTATTACAATGGATTAGATATCCCATTCCAAACAAAAGAGATTTGATTAATAGATTATCTAATGCAAAAGTATTTTCAAAATTTGATTTAAAATCAGGATATTGGCAAATTCAAATAGATGAAAAAGACAAGTACAAAACAGCATTTGTTGTTCCATTTGGTCAGTATGAATGGAATGTTATGCCATTCGGATTAAAAAATGCTCCATCAGAATTTCAAAAAATAATGAATGATATTTTTAATCCTTATTCAACATTTGTAATAGTTTATATAGATGATGTGTTAGTTTACTCAAACACAATTGATAACCATTTCAAACATTTATATATATTGTTAAAAGTAATGACAACAAACGGTTTAGTAATTTCTGAACCAAAAATGAAATTGTTTCAAACAAAAATTAGATTTCTTGGATTCAATATACATTTAGGAACAATAAGACCCATCCAAAGGTCTATAGAATTTGCAGACAAATTTCCAGATGAAATTAAAGATAAAAATCAATTACAAAGATTTTTAGGATGTGTTAATTATATTTCTGATTTCTTTCCAAACATTAAGATTATCTGTAAAAAATTATATGAAAGATTAAAAACAGCCCCTCTTAAGTACTCTCTCTTGTACGCTCTCTCCACTCTCTTCTGATCGTTCATACATCAGAAGTTTTCCAATAAGAAGCCTAATGTTTATTTAATAACTTGTTCTTATTTTACTGCTTTGATAAATATTTCTGCAGTTACTATTTGACATTCACTGGTTATCTTAATATTGATATTCTACTGTTCATGTTACTGTTCATTACTATTCACACATTACTATTCACACATTACTGTTTTAATTCACACATTACTGTTTTAATTCACTACTATTCATACTTGCTGCCTGTTTTAATTAGATCCTAAGAAATTGGTATCAGAGCCAAGTGCCTTAATTTTTTAATCCCCATTGAGTGTCAGATATATTATAAATTGATCTGTAAACTATACTTGCAGACTTGTAAGTCTAGTCCAGTGCCACTGTGCTTTCAGCTTTTAGTTCATACCTATAATTCGTTTTGGTTTAGCCCGTTTAAGAGAGGGAGTCTCGTCAAGGGTGGTCCACGTATGGTATGAAACTAGTGGTATTTGGTTAGATAAACGTGATTTGCGTGATATAGCAAACTTATCAATTCATAATAGATATAACATGGGAGAAAGGATTAAAAGATTTCTGTTCGGAAGCTCCAGTACTATTAGTACAGGATCCATGTCTTCTTCAAATGTTTTACAAAGTCATGAAATTCAACAAATTTTACCAAATAAGACATTAAAATCAATATACCAACAAGGAATACTAGAATTTAACAAATCATATTCTATCAAAATTCATGAAGAAATATTACCAATGAACCAAGAAGTACAATCAATTAGATTATTATCTTCACAAGCCATTAGAAAATATAAAGAGCAAAATTTTAAATTTTTACATTTTGGATTAGTTCAAATAGCATTACATCCCTTAGTCAGATTAGGAATTGATACACCAATATTCATGGCATTAAGAGATGATAGACTAATCAGATATAAAGATTCGATATTAGCAATGGTTCAAACTAATATATGTAATGGAACTATAAGATTTGAATGTATTCCAAACTATTCAGTTAGTTTAACAGATCCTCATATAATGGATTCTTTAAAATTAGATATACAATTAAAACAAGATAGAATAGTCAATGATACAGAACATTTTGTACTAATTTATAGAGTTTATTTTAAACTCATGCAATCCATGATTCCCACGGCATTAAAATTAATCCCAACTGAAAAGGATGAGTCAGTTTATGTTACAACAAATTCTAATAATATTTCAATAGAAACACCTAGGTTATTAAAATGGAACGAAATAACTATTCCCATGGAAATATTAGCAGAAAGACTCGTAGGAATTCAAAGAAATATAAGAATAACTGAGCCTTCTGAGATAGAAGAGCAAAATGATGGAAAAGTATTAATAAAATTCAGTAAATCTATGTCGGGTAGGTTTAATTTGCAATCTTCCAGATATGCAAATATGGACAATAATTTAATCCATAGACATAAGCATTCAACATCGGACATTCCAAATCAATTTAATGATACAAGGGTTAGGTATTCTGCCCCATTACCAGAAGTTATACCAGATTCAAATTCATCAATAGGTTCGCCAACATATAGTCAAATGAGACCATCAGAAATTAATATGATGAATACTGTTAGTGAATTTAAAATAAATAAAGCATATTTAAATGAAGATTATTATAGTCAAGAAAATGTTAAGAATAGATTATGGTTTGAAAAATTAAGTTTAGAAACTAGAGAACATATTAGACAAGAATTCTATGATGAATTAACAGCTAAAAAGATTAGGCAAATAAAGTTTTTTATGTGGTTAGGATATTATTTAAAGAAAAAACAAATAATCAAAAAAGATGATTTCACAGAAATTCCAGTAATAAATGTACAGTCCAATCTTTATAAAAAATGGAAACTGCCAAATGATACAGTAGTTAGTTCTATTCATCCACCACTCCAATCAGTGCATATTATTACAGAAGAAACTACAATAATTGCTTCTCCATTTAAGTTAGGTAGACCAGACAAAGATACAGACATAATAAATCTAGCAGATGTTAAAAAAATTTATCAACAGAATAATTATTCCAATCAATTATTGCATACTGTGGCTAATCAAGTTGATTTTATTTCAACAAAATTAGATAATAAAACAAATAGTAAAACAGAATTATTTCAAAACCCATTTTCAAAACCTCATTTTCAAGCATCCCCTTTTTCAAAAAAGATGGAAGAATCATTATCTTTAAGACCAAATGATAAACCTAGTAGTTCAAAACAAATAGGAGTCATATCAGAAACAAATCCAATAGAAGAGTCAAATAGTTCTTATTCAGAAAATTCTGGCACAGATTCAGAAAACGATTTTTCAGAAAATGAAATTGATTTTGAAAAACAAATAAATGCTATAGAGCAACGTTTTCAAGAACCAGTAGAAGAAAAACCAGATATGAGAATTAATAAATTAAAGTATAATTGGAAAAATAGTAACACAAAACCCTACTATTCAAAACCAACACCACCAGATCTTCAATATGAAGAACAATTACATTCATTCAAAAGTTATGATGGTGCATCAATATATCAATGGAATATTGATGGATTATCAGAATATCAAATTTTAAATTTATTACAAGAAATGGGAATGGCAAGGATAGCCTATAAGGCTTCCATGGCTTCCACAGAACAACAAATAGTAATGTTACTAGTTACAGGATTTACAGGACAATTAAAAGGTTGGTGGGATGATTACCTCCAACTAGAACAAAAACGAGCAATTCTAAATCATGAAACAGAAGAAGCACAAGGTGAAGAACCTAATATTCAATTTGTTATGGTTCCAGATGGTTCCACATTTTTACTATACACTATATCAATGTATTTTGTAGGAAATCCAGCAGAGGCATTAGAAAGTTCAAAAATTTGTTTAACAAATTTAAGATGTCCAACTTTAACTGATTTCAAATGGTACAAAGATGTATTTTTAACTCAAGTTTTTAGAAGATCAGATTCAAGTGCACCATTTTGGAAAGAAAAATTCATAACAGGATTACCAAATTTATTTTCACAAAGAATATTAACTAATTTAAGCAAAGCATTAGGAACAGAAAAGATAAATTATAATGATTTAACTTTTGGTCAAATATTTGCTTTTGTAAAGAAAGAAGCTTTAGCATTATGTCAAGATTTAAAAATTCAACATAAGTATGGTTCAGAGAGAAAGGAAATGGGATCCTTTTGCCAACAATTTGGTATAACAGGACTCAAACCACCTTCTTCTCAAATAAAAGAATATAAAAAATATAGAAAACATAAATCTGAATATAGGAAAAAGAAAAATTATCACAAAAATAGGTCATATAATTATAATAAAACCAAAGACAAACAACCTTTTTATTCAAAAGAACATAAAAAGCATAGGTCCAAAAAGAAAACAGATTTCAAAAATATTCAATGTTACAAATGTAAGAAGTTTGGTCATACAGCGAATGTCTGTAAGACAGAAACTAAAATAAATGCATTAGAAGATATAGAATTAAGAAATAAACTATTAGCTATTTTAATTGATTCAGATAAAGACCAGTCAAATTATGAAACAGATTCAGATTATTCTAGTGATTATGATAGTGAATGTCAGTGTAATATTCCATCTATTAATATGTTAAATAATACACATAGTAAGAAAAAAGAATTATTAGATATAATAGAAAAATTAGGAGATTCTGAAAATAAAACTGAATATATTCAGAAATTAAGGAGTTTAGTAACGGAAGAAAACAAACCTAGGATAACAGAAGCATTCAGTTTAGGACAAACCATTAAAAAGTTTTCAGAATTAGATAAGCAAAAATCAATAATTACTTCAACAGATAATCAGGATTTAAGAAAAGAAATTTCTTTATTAAAAAATGAAATTAGACATATTAAGACAGAATTAAATGAATTAAAAGAAAAATATTTAGAACTAGAATTAAAATTAATAGCATTAGATACACCAAGTAGTCCTGGTATTAGTATTTCAAAAGATACTCCAAATGATCAACAGTTTTTCGGTGTTATTAATAAGATTAATATGGAAAAATGGTATTCTTTAGTTACAATAGGAGTTCAAGATTTTAGCATTACTGTAGTTGCATTGATTGACAGCGGAGCAGATCAATCATGTATTAGGTCAGGATTAATTCCAAGTAAATATTTAGTAAAGACTAATGAACAATTAGCAGCAGCAAATGGCACTCCAATGATTATTAGGAAAAAATTATCCAATGGATACATTAGAAATAATGATTATTGTATTAAACATTCATTCTTAATATTAGAAAATGTATCATATGATGCAGTATTAGGTAACCCATTTTTACATCAAATAACCCCTTTTAAAAAGACTCAAAAAAGGAATAAGCACCAATATATTAGGTAAAAAATTATTGTTTTCTTTTATTAATCCACCTAGTCAAATTGAATTAAACCTATTACAGACCAATTCAATATATAAAAGGATATGTATGATAAATAGAAAACAAAAAGATATTTCGTTTTTAAAAGAAGAATTAAGCTATTCCCAGATTGAAGAACAATTAGAACAAAAAGATGTAAAAGAAAAAATAAAGGCATTAGAACAAAGATTCCAAAGACAAATTTGCTCAAATCATCCTAATGCATTTTGGGATAGAAAGAAACATATAGTTTCATTACCATATGAAAAAGATTTTAATGAACAAAATATTCCAACCAAGGCAAGGCCTATCCAAATGAATGCAGAACTTTTAGAATTATGTAAACAAGAAATTCAAGATCATTTAGATAAAAAATTAATTAGAAAGAGTAAATCTCCTTGGAGTTACTCAGCTTTTTATGTTAATAAAAATGCAGAAAAGGAACGAGGTGTTCCTAGATTAGTTATTAATTATAAGCCATTAAATAAAGTATTACAATGGATTAGATATCCCATTCCAAACAAAAGAGATTTGATTAATAGATTATCTAATGCAAAAGTATTTTCAAAATTTGATTTAAAATCAGGATATTGGCAAATTCAAATAGATGAAAAAGACAAGTACAAAACAGCATTTGTTGTTCCATTTGGTCAGTATGAATGGAATGTTATGCCATTCGGATTAAAAAATGCTCCATCAGAATTTCAAAAAATAATGAATGATATTTTTAATCCTTATTCAACATTTGTAATAGTTTATATAGATGATGTGTTAGTTTACTCAAACACAATTGATAACCATTTCAAACATTTATATATATTGTTAAAAGTAATGACAACAAACGGTTTAGTAATTTCTGAACCAAAAATGAAATTGTTTCAAACAAAAATTAGATTTCTTGGATTCAATATACATTTAGGAACAATAAGACCCATCCAAAGGTCTATAGAATTTGCAGACAAATTTCCAGATGAAATTAAAGATAAAAATCAATTACAAAGATTTTTAGGATGTGTTAATTATATTTCTGATTTCTTTCCAAACATTAAGATTATCTGTAAAAAATTATATGAAAGATTAAAAACAGCCCCTCTTAAGTACTCTCTCTTGTACGCTCTCTCCACTCTCTTCTGATCGTTCATACATCAGAAGTTTTCCAATAAGAAGCCTAATGTTTATTTAATAACTTGTTCTTATTTTACTGCTTTGATAAATATTTCTGCAGTTACTATTTGACATTCACTGGTTATCTTAATATTGATATTCTACTGTTCATGTTACTGTTCATTACTATTCACACATTACTATTCACACATTACTGTTTTAATTCACACATTACTGTTTTAATTCACTACTATTCATACTTGCTGCCTGTTTTAATTAGATCCTAAGAAATTGGTATCAGAGCCAAGTGCCTTAATTTTTTAATCCCCATTGAGTGTCAGATATATTATAAATTGATCTGTAAACTATACTTGCAGACTTGTAAGTCTAGTCCAGTGCCACTGTGCTTTCAGCTTTTAGTTCATACCTATAATTCGTTTTGGTTTAGCCCGTTTAAGAGAGGGAGTCTCGTCAAGGGTGGTCCACGTATGGTATGAAACTAGTGGTATTTGGTTAGATAAACGTGATTTGCGTGATATAGCAAACTTATCAATTCATAATAGATATAACATGGGAGAAAGGATTAAAAGATTTCTGTTCGGAAGCTCCAGTACTATTAGTACAGGATCCATGTCTTCTTCAAATGTTTTACAAAGTCATGAAATTCAACAAATTTTACCAAATAAGACATTAAAATCAATATACCAACAAGGAATACTAGAATTTAACAAATCATATTCTATCAAAATTCATGAAGAAATATTACCAATGAACCAAGAAGTACAATCAATTAGATTATTATCTTCACAAGCCATTAGAAAATATAAAGAGCAAAATTTTAAATTTTTACATTTTGGATTAGTTCAAATAGCATTACATCCCTTAGTCAGATTAGGAATTGATACACCAATATTCATGGCATTAAGAGATGATAGACTAATCAGATATAAAGATTCGATATTAGCAATGGTTCAAACTAATATATGTAATGGAACTATAAGATTTGAATGTATTCCAAACTATTCAGTTAGTTTAACAGATCCTCATATAATGGATTCTTTAAAATTAGATATACAATTAAAACAAGATAGAATAGTCAATGATACAGAACATTTTGTACTAATTTATAGAGTTTATTTTAAACTCATGCAATCCATGATTCCCACGGCATTAAAATTAATCCCAACTGAAAAGGATGAGTCAGTTTATGTTACAACAAATTCTAATAATATTTCAATAGAAACACCTAGGTTATTAAAATGGAACGAAATAACTATTCCCATGGAAATATTAGCAGAAAGACTCGTAGGAATTCAAAGAAATATAAGAATAACTGAGCCTTCTGAGATAGAAGAGCAAAATGATGGAAAAGTATTAATAAAATTCAGTAAATCTATGTCGGGTAGGTTTAATTTGCAATCTTCCAGATATGCAAATATGGACAATAATTTAATCCATAGACATAGGCATTCAACATCGGACATTCCAAATCAATTTAATGATACAAGGGTTAGGTATTCTGCCCCATTACCAGAAGTTATACCAGATTCAAATTCATCAATAGGTTCGCCAACATATAGTCAAATGAGACCATCAGAAATTAATATGATGAATACTGTTAGTGAATTTAAAATAAATAAAGCATATTTAAATGAAGATTATTATAGTCAAGAAAATGTTAAGAATAGATTATGGTTTGAAAAATTAAGTTTAGAAACTAGAGAACATATTAGACAAGAATTCTATGATGAATTAACAGCTAAAAAGATTAGGCAAATAAAGTTTTTTATGTGGTTAGGATATTATTTAAAGAAAAAACAAATAATCAAAAAAGATGATTTCACAGAAATTCCAGTAATAAATGTACAGTCCAATCTTTATAAAAAATGGAAACTGCCAAATGATACAGTAGTTAGTTCTATTCATCCACCACTCCAATCAGTGCATATTATTACAGAAGAAACTACAATAATTGCTTCTCCATTTAAGTTAGGTAGACCAGACAAAGATACAGACATAATAAATCTAGCAGATGTTAAAAAAATTTATCAACAGAATAATTATTCCAATCAATTATTGCATACTGTGGCTAATCAAGTTGATTTTATTTCAACAAAATTAGATAATAAAACAAATAGTAAAACAGAATTATTTCAAAACCCATTTTCAAAACCTCATTTTCAAGCATCCCCTTTTTCAAAAAAGATGGAAGAATCATTATCTTTAAGACCAAATGATAAACCTAGTAGTTCAAAACAAATAGGAGTCATATCAGAAACAAATCCAATAGAAGAGTCAAATAGTTCTTATTCAGAAAATTCTGGCACAGATTCAGAAAACGATTTTTCAGAAAATGAAATTGATTTTGAAAAACAAATAAATGCTATAGAGCAACGTTTTCAAGAACCAGTAGAAGAAAAACCAGATATGAGAATTAATAAATTAAAGTATAATTGGAAAAATAGTAACACAAAACCCTACTATTCAAAACCAACACCACCAGATCTTCAATATGAAGAACAATTACATTCATTCAAAAGTTATGATGGTGCATCAATATATCAATGGAATATTGATGGATTATCAGAATATCAAATTTTAAATTTATTACAAGAAATGGGAATGGCAAGGATAGCCTATAAGGCTTCCATGGCTTCCACAGAACAACAAATAGTAATGTTACTAGTTACAGGATTTACAGGACAATTAAAAGGTTGGTGGGATGATTACCTCCAACTAGAACAAAAACGAGCAATTCTAAATCATGAAACAGAAGAAGCACAAGGTGAAGAACCTAATATTCAATTTGTTATGGTTCCAGATGGTTCCACATTTTTACTATACACTATATCAATGTATTTTGTAGGAAATCCAGCAGAGGCATTAGAAAGTTCAAAAATTTGTTTAACAAATTTAAGATGTCCAACTTTAACTGATTTCAAATGGTACAAAGATGTATTTTTAACTCAAGTTTTTAGAAGATCAGATTCAAGTGCACCATTTTGGAAAGAAAAATTCATAACAGGATTACCAAATTTATTTTCACAAAGAATATTAACTAATTTAAGCAAAGCATTAGGAACAGAAAAGATAAATTATAATGATTTAACTTTTGGTCAAATATTTGCTTTTGTAAAGAAAGAAGCTTTAGCATTATGTCAAGATTTAAAAATTCAACATAAGTATGGTTCAGAGAGAAAGGAAATGGGATCCTTTTGCCAACAATTTGGTATAACAGGACTCAAACCACCTTCTTCTCAAATAAAAGAATATAAAAAATATAGAAAACATAAATCTGAATATAGAAAAAAGAAAAATTATCACAAAAATAGGTCATATAATTATAATAAAACCAAAGACAAACAACCTTTTTATTCAAAAGAACATAAAAAGCATAGGTCCAAAAAGAAAACAGATTTCAAAAATATTCAATGTTACAAATGTAAGAAGTTTGGTCATACAGCGAATGTCTGTAAGACAGAAACTAAAATAAATGCATTAGAAGATATAGAATTAAGAAATAAACTATTAGCTATTTTAATTGATTCAGATAAAGACCAGTCAAATTATGAAACAGATTCAGATTATTCTAGTGATTATGATAGTGAATGTCAGTGTAATATTCCATCTATTAATATGTTAAATAATACACATAGTAAGAAAAAAGAATTATTAGATATAATAGAAAAATTAGGAGATTCTGAAAATAAAACTGAATATATTCAGAAATTAAGGAGTTTAGTAACGGAAGAAAACAAACCTAGGATAACAGAAGCATTCAGTTTAGGACAAACCATTAAAAAGTTTTCAGAATTAGATAAGCAAAAATCAATAATTACTTCAACAGATAATCAGGATTTAAGAAAAGAAATTTCTTTATTAAAAAATGAAATTAGACATATTAAGACAGAATTAAATGAATTAAAAGAAAAATATTTAGAACTAGAATTAAAATTAATAGCATTAGATACACCAAGTAGTCCTGGTATTAGTATTTCAAAAGATACTCCAAATGATCAACAGTTTTTCGGTGTTATTAATAAGATTAATATGGAAAAATGGTATTCTTTAGTTACAATAGGAGTTCAAGATTTTAGCATTACTGTAGTTGCATTGATTGACAGCGGAGCAGATCAATCATGTATTAGGTCAGGATTAATTCCAAGTAAATATTTAGTAAAGACTAATGAACAATTAGCAGCAGCAAATGGCACTCCAATGATTATTAGGAAAAAAATATCCAATGGATACATTAGAAATAATGATTATTGTATTAAACATTCATTCTTAATATTAGAAAATGTATCATATGATGCAGTATTAGGTAACCCATTTTTACATCAAATAACCCCTTTTAAAAAGACTCAAAAAGGAATAAGCACCAATATATTAGGTAAAAAATTATTGTTTTCTTTTATTAATCCACCTAGTCAAATTGAATTAAACCTATTACAGACCAATTCAATATATAAAAGGATATGTATGATAAATAGAAAACAAAAAGATATTTCGTTTTTAAAAGAAGAATTAAGCTATTCCCAGATTGAAGAACAATTAGAACAAAAAGATGTAAAAGAAAAAATAAAGGCATTAGAACAAAGATTCCAAAGACAAATTTGCTCAAATCATCCTAATGCATTTTGGGATAGAAAGAAACATATAGTTTCATTACCATATGAAAAAGATTTTAATGAACAAAATATTCCAACCAAGGCAAGGCCTATCCAAATGAATGCAGAACTTTTAGAATTATGTAAACAAGAAATTCAAGATCATTTAGATAAAAAATTAATTAGAAAGAGTAAATCTCCTTGGAGTTGCTCAGCTTTTTATGTTAATAAAAATGCAGAAAAGGAACGAGGTGTTCCTAGATTAGTTATTAATTATAAGCCATTAAATAAAGTATTACAATGGATTAGATATCCCATTCCAAACAAAAGAGATTTGATTAATAGATTATCTAATGCAAAAGTATTTTCAAAATTTGATTTAAAATCAGGATATTGGCAAATTCAAATAGATGAAAAAGACAAGTACAAAACAGCATTTGTTGTTCCATTTGGTCAGTATGAATGGAATGTTATGCCATTCGGATTAAAAATTGCTCCATCAGAATTTCAAAAAATAATGAATGATATTTTTAATCCTTATTCAACATTTGTAATAGTTTATATAGATGATGTGTTAGTTTACTCAAACACAATTGATAACCATTTCAAACATTTATATATATTGTTAAAAGTAACGACAACAAACGGTTTAGTAATTTCTGAACCAAAAATGAAATTGTTTCAAACAAAAATTAGATTTCTTGGATTCAATATACATTTAGGAACAATAAGACCCATCCAAAGGTCTATAGAATTTGCAGACAAATTTCCAGATGAAATTAAAGATAAAAATCAATTACAAAGATTTTTAGGATGTGTTAATTATATTTCTGATTTCTTTCCAAACATTAAGATTATCTGTAAAAAATTATATGAAAGATTAAAAACAAATCCTCCAGTATGGACAGAAGAACATACAAATTTGGTAAAAGATATCAAAATAAAAGCAAAATCATTACCCTGTTTAGGTATTCCACATCCAGATGCGTTCATGATAATAGAAACTGATGCATCAGAAATAGGATATGGAGGAATATTGAAACAAAAACAGTCAGACAAAATATCTATAGTAAGATATTATTCAGGATTTTGGAACAAAACCCAAAAGAATTATTCAACAGTCAAAAAAGAAGTTTTGAGCATTGTTTTATGCATTTCCAAATTTCAAGATGATTTATACAATAAAAATTTTTTATTAAACATTGATTGCAAATCTGCAAAAGACATTTTACAAAAGGATGTTAAAATTTTAGTTTCAAAACAGATTTTTGCTAGATGGCAAGCAATTTTATCAGTTTTTAATTTTGATATTCAATTTATTAAAGGAAAAGATAATTCAATTCCAGATTTTCTGACAAGAGAATTTCTTACAGGACATCATGAGTAATACCTCATCCAGTTCATCTACAGCAAAAAGAAGCTCTGATTATGCAAATCCCAGGCCCATTACTCCAACAGTTACTCCTCAACTCCGAGCCCAGGATTTTCCCACTTTGACCTACTCCAATATGGCCCAAACTCCTCATTCTCGATTAATCCAAGAACCAAATCCTCCAATGACCTCCAATTTTACTCCACTAAAAAGAGCTCATACTCCACTACCCAATTTACAACCATCCAAACCTGTGACTACATATTTTGATAAGCCAAACCCAGAACATATTCTAACCACTCATTTTACTTCCAAACCAGATATTCCTCAACTAAAGCTTTTTGTGTCCAATTTATTCCTACCATCATCTTTATGGATGACAGCAGAAACTCAAAAAACTCAACAATATTATGAACTCATATTAGTAGATACCCAGTCCATCGACATCCACCATATACCAAACAGACGGTATTCAGATAGAATAGAATATTCAAAAGTTTATATAAAACAAATCCTCAGTCCTCAACATTTCCCTAATCGTCACTCCATTACTCCTTTCTCAGTAGAATATTTTCCAAATGGCTTCAACTATTTTGATTATATCGAAGCATGGTATAAAACTTTCTACCTTAGATCGTTTGACCACTCTTGGTTCATAAATTTTCAGATTAATTTCAATGGTCACATTCCAGAATGGTTTTATGACTGGTGGTTCAAATTTGGACCATCCTCAGATATCTATCCAAAGCCAATTCTGGATGCTTTCCAAACCTTCCAAAACCTTAGTCAACAAACACAATTAAGCCAGTCCAGACCCCACGAAAGATTAATCCTATTTCACTCCATATTCAGAGTTCCATGGATTTTTGCATGGAGTTTTCAAATAATGCCAGTCTACACTTCCATTCCACTTTTTTCTTTAGTTAGACAATATAGAATCAAATGGTGGGCTACCTATAACCCAGAATTCTGCTCCAAGAAAGCCATAACCCATTATTTCGAGACAGGCCATAAACTCAAAATTGCTTTCCAACCAACTACTCCTCAAACCACTATTGCTCCAATTGCTAAACCAACCCCAAGAAAAGCCATATATACTCCAATGGATCCCTTACTATGTCCATCTTCCTCCACTGGTCCAATCACTCAAATCCCAAAGAAAGAAATAGATGAAGAAATGCAGAAGGCTCTTGAATTCTACAGAGCCTTTGCCAGTCAACAGCAGGCTATTAAGGAGGAACCAGATGATCAGGTTTATCTCCAAGACAGCCAAGATCCTTTTGATATGTAAAATAAAGTCCAATAAATGAAATAAATATTCCAATATTGAAAATAAATCAGCAAAGGAGAATCCCAGATGTAAGCAATGACGTATTCAAGAGACAAGGTGGATCCCAGCTTCCACCATCCCAACTCTTCAAATTCAAAAGCAGCCAATGTGACGCAAGCAATGACGATTCCAGTATACAGCCAAAATTCAAAACAGAAGACACAAGTTAATGGTGGAGTCCACAGCCCACTAATTCAATCGGAGAAGTGACAAAGGAAAATGGGTGGGTCCCAGCTCCCACTAAACAAAGAAAAGAACGAACCAGATTCAATCAAGAAGATCCAACAGCCAAGATGAATGGATTTCAAATTCGGATCCCAAATTTGTAATAGATTAGAACTCAATTCCTTCCTATAAATACTAGATTTCATTTCATTTGTAAGGCACGCTGAAAACAGCCCCTCTTAAGTACTCTCTCTTGTACGCTCTCTCCACTCTCTTCTGATCGTTCATACATCAGAAGTTTTCCAATAAGAAGCCTAATGTTTATTTAATAACTTGTTCTTATTTTACTGCTTTGATAAATATTTCTGCAGTTACTATTTGACATTCACTGGTTATCTTAATATTGATATTCTACTGTTCATGTTACTGTTCATTACTATTCACACATTACTATTCACACATTACTGTTTTAATTCACACATTACTGTTTTAATCACTACTATTCATACTTGCTGCATTTTTGTATTTAGATATTAAGAAATATATATATATATATATATATATAAAGTTTTTATTAAACATCGATTGTAAATCAGCAAAAGTCATTTTGCAAAAGGATGTTAAAAATTTAGTTTCCAAACAAATCTTTGCCAGATGGCAAGGCATTTTATCGGTTTTTGATTTTGATATCCAGTTTATAAAAGGAAAAGATAATTTTATTCCAGATTTTTTGACTCGTGAATTTCTTACAGGAAATCATGAGTGATTCAACATCAGCAGGTTCATCCAATTCCAGAACTAGTAAAGTTTATGTTAATCCTCGTCCTCTTACTCTATCTATTACTCCATTAATTCCATCCCAAGATTTTCCTCCACTTACTTATTCAACAATTGCACAAACTCCCCATTCAAGATTCATTCAAACTAAAACTCCTCCTATATCTTCCAATTTTACTCCATTGAAAAGAGCTCACACACCATTACCAACTCAACAGGCCTCTACTAGCAATTCCAGACCCACTTTCACATATTTTGATAAACCCAATCCTGAACACATTTTGGTCACTCATTTTGATTCTGAACCAGAGATTCCACAACTGAAGATTTTTGTTTCCAACTTATTCTTGCCATCATCCCTATGGATGCCAGCAGATATACACAAGACTCAACAATATTATGAATTTCTTGTAGATACACAATCCATTGATATTCAACATGTTCCTAGTAAACAGGACCCCAATAGGATAGAATATTCCAAAGTTTATATTAAACAAATTCTGAGTCCTCAACAAGTTTCCAACATCCATTCCATTACTCCATTTTCAGTCGATTATTTCCCTACTGGATTCAATTATACTGATTATGTCCAGGCTTGGTATAGAACTTTCTTTTACAGATCGTTTGACCACTCTTGGTTCATCAATTTCCATAACACATTCAATAATCATATTCCAAACTGGTTTATTGATTGGTGGTTCAAATTTGGGCCATCCACTGAGATCTATCCACAACCGATTTTGGATGGATTTCAAACATTCCAAAACCTTAGCTAGCAAACACTCAGTCATTCAAAACCTCATGAGAGAAAAATCTTAGAATTCTCTATAAGTACTTCATTCTAATTCAGTTGTAGGTACGCTTGAATTATCGCACTTTCTTGTATACTCTCATACAATCTCTCCAATCTGAGCTCAACGTACATACTTGAGTTCCTTTCCCACTGTAAGCCTAAATCCATTCAATAAAAACAATTATATTCCATTGAAAACTTTTTATTGATACCAAAAGAGTCTCAGGATCTAATAGAATAACAGAGTATACGTAAAGTAGTGATAAATGAGAATTGACTAGAATAACTGTAAATACAAACATAAGATTATATAATAAAACTAAAAGAAATTGTAATAAGAATAGAAAGAACAACTGAGAAATACAAAGTTTTCAATGGAATAGAATTCTTTTTATTGAATGGATTTAGGCTTACAGTGGGAAAGGAACTCAAGTATGTACGTTGAGCTCAGATTGGAGAGATTGTATGAGAGTATACAAGAAAGTGCGATAATTCAAGCGTACCTACAACTGAATTAGAATGAAGTACTTATAGAGAATTCTAAACTTCTAATCTATTACAATTTGAAATCCATATTTGGAATCCATGGATCTCGCCTGTTGAATTGTTATCTTGAATCTAGACCTTCCTTTTGATCTGTGAGTGGGAAATGGGGCCCGCCATTATCTGATGCTTTGTTGAATGTGAGTGGAAGCTGGGATCCACCATTATCCTCTGTCTGCTGATTAATCTTGGAATGTGAAGCCCACCATTTGCTAGTTGAGCTACTTGCTGGTTGAATTGTGGTGGAAGCTGGGATCCACCTGGTTGATTGAATCTGCCTGATTGAATACGTCAGTGCTTACGTTTTGGTGGAAGCTGGGATCCACCTGCTACATCCCCTACATTTCATAGGGATCTTGGCTATCTTGGAGATATAACTGATCAGTTTCTTCTTCTTTAATAGCCTGCTGTTGTCTTACAAATGCTTGGTAAAATTCCAGGGCCTTTTGCATTTCTTCATCTTGCTCCTGTTTTGGATTTTGACTTGTTTGAATCTGTGTAACTGGATTTGATCTAATGGGTGTTGGATGCAATAATGGATGTTGAATTGCACTGACTATTGGTTCAATGGGTGTTGGACGAGAAATTGGTGAAGGAATAGATTGTGGAATAATAGGCTTGAATACTATTTTTAGTTTTTGGTCAGTCTGAAAATAATGGGTTATTGCTTTAGGGGAACAAAATTCAGGTTTGTAATTGATCCACCATTTGGTTTTGAATTGTCTAACTAAAGAAAGTGGATTGGAAGGGTAGAATGGTTTTATCTGGAAACTCCAGGCAAATATCCAGGGTACCCTAAAAATAGAATGGAATAAGATTTTTCTCTCATGAGGTTTTGAATGACTAAGTGTTTGCTGGCTAAGGTTTTGGAATGTTTGAAATCCATCCAAAATCGGTTGTGGATAAATCTCAGTGGATGGCCTAAATTTGAACCACCAATCAATAAACCAGTTTGGAATATGACGATTGAATGTGTTATGGAAATTGATGAACCAAGAGTGGTCAAACGATCTGTAAAAGAAAGTTCTATACCAAGCCTGGACATAATCAGTATAATTGAATCCAGTAGGGAAATAATCGACTGAAAATAGAGTAATGGAATGGATGTTGGAAACTTGTTGAGGACTCAGAATTTGTTTAATATAAACTTTGAAATATTCTATCCTATTGGGGCCCTGTTTACTAGGAACATGTTGAATATCAATGGATTGTGTATCTACAAGAAATTCATAATATTGTTGAGTCTTGTGTATATCTGCTGCTATCCATAGGGATGATGGCAAGAATAAGTTGGAAACAAAAATCTTCAGTTGTGGAATCTCTGGTTCAGAATCAAAATGAGTGACCAAAATGTGTTCAGGATTGGGTTTATCAAAATATGTGGAAGTGGGTCTGGAATTGCTAGTAGAGGCCTGTTGAGTTGGTAATGGTGTGTGAGCTCTTTTCAATGGAGTAAAATTGGAAGATATAGGAGGAGTTTTAGTTTGAATGAATCTTGAATGGGGAGTTTGTGCAATTGTTGAATAAGTAAGTGGAGGAAAATCTTGGGATGGAATTAATGGAGTAATAGATGGAGTAAGAGGACGAGGATTAACATAATCTTTACTAGTTCTGGAATTGGATGAACCTGCTGATGTTGAATCACTCATGATTTCCTGTAAGAAATTCACGAGTCAAAAAATCTGGAATAAAATTATCTTTTCCTTTTATAAACTGGATATCAAAATCAAAAACCGATAAAATGCCTTGCCATCTGGCAAAGATTTGTTTGGAAACTAAATTTTTAACATCCTTTTGCAAAATGTCTTTTGCTGATTTACAATCGATGTTTAATAAAAACTTTTTATTGTATAGATCATCTTGAAATTTTGAAATACATAAAACTATGGACAAAACTTCTTTTTTAACTGTTGAATAATTCTTTTGTGTATGTGACCAAAAGCCTGAATGATATCTTATGATAGATGTTTTCTCTAAATGCTTTTGTTTTAAAATACCTCCAAATCCTATGTCTGATGCATCTGTTTCTACTATCATGAATGCTTCTGGATGTGGAATGCCTAAACATGGTAATGACTTGGCTTTTAATTTAATTTCTTTTAATAATTTAGTATGAATATCTGACCATGCTGGTGGATTAGTTTTTAATCTTTCATATAAACTTTTACATATAATTTTGATTTTGGGAAAGAAATCCGAAATATAATTAACACATCCTAAAAATCTTTGTAATTGATTTTTATCTCTAATTGCATCTGGAAATTTATCTGCAAATTCAATAGATCTTTGAATGGGTCTAATTTTACCTAAATGTATATCAAATCCTAGAAACCTAATTTTTGTTTGGAATAATTTCATCTTAGGTTCAGATATGACCAAACCATTTGCTTTTATTACATTTAGTAATATATATAAGTGTGTAAAATGACTGCCAATTGTACTGGAATAGACTAATACATCATCAATGTATACTATTGCAAATGTTGAATAAGGATTAAAAATATCATTCATTATTTTCTGGAATTCAGATGGTGCATTTTTTAATCCAAATGGCATAACATTCCACTCATATTGACCAAATGGAACTACAAATACCGTTTTGTATTTGTCCTTTTCATCTATTTGAATTTGCCAATATCCTGATTTTAAATCAAATTTTGAAAATACTTTTGCATTAACTAATCTATTAATTAAATCTCTCTTATTTGGAATGGGATATCTAATCCATTGTAACACCTTGTTTAAAGGTTTATAATTTATAACTAGTCTAGGAACTCCTCTTTCCTTTTCTGCATTCTTGTTTACATAAAATGCTGAGCAGCTCCATGGAGATTTGCTCTTTCTTACTAATTTCTTATCTAAATGATCTTGAATTTCTTGTTTACATAATTCTAATAATTCCTTGTTCATTTGAATAGGTCTTGCTTTGGTTGGAATATTTTATTCATTAAAATCCTTTTCGTATGGTAGTGAAACTATATGTTTCTTTCTATCCCAAAATGCATTGGGATGGTTTGAGCATATTTTGTTTTTTGAATGTTTGTTCTAAATTTGTTCTTTTATTATATTATTACCTAATTGTTCTTCTATTTTTGAATAACTTAATTCTTCTTTTAGAAACAAAATTTCTTTTTGTTTTTTATTTAAAACACATATTCTTTTGTATATAGAATTTGTTTGTAATAGATGTAATTCTATTTGACTAGGAGGACTTATGAAAGAAAACAATAACTTTTTTCCTAATATTTTTGTACTTATTCCTTCCTGAGTCTTTTTGAAAGGGGTTATTTGGTATAGAAATGGATTTCCTAATACTGCATCATACGATACGTTTTCTAATATTAAAAATGAGTGTTTAATACAATAATCATTGTTACATATAAATCCATTAGATAATTTTTTTTTCTTTATAACCATTGGGGTGCCATTCGCTGCTGTTAATTGTTCCTTAGTTCTTTCTAAATATTTACTTGGAATTAGTCCTGACCTAATACATGATTGGTCTGCTCCACTATCAATTAGTACTACTACAGTAATACTAAAGTCTTGGACTCCTATTGTTACTAAAGAATACCATTTTTCCATATTAATCTGATTAATAACATTTAAAAATTGTTGATGCGATGGAATTTCATTGGAAATAGGAATAGAACTACTGGGTTTCCCAATTGTTGTTATCTGTAATCTAATTCTAAATCTTTTTCTTTTAAGCTATTTAATTCTGTTTTAATGTGACTAATTTCATTTTTTAGTAAAGTAATTTCTTTTCTTAAATCTTGAGTATCCGTTGGAGCAATTATTGCTTTTTTCTTTTCTAATTCTGAATATTTTTTAATTGTTTGACTTAGACTAAAAGCTTCTGTTATCCTAGGCTTATTTTCTTCTAGTACCAAATTTTTTAATCTTTGTATATATTCTATTTTATCCTCAGAATTTCCTATCTTATCTATTATATCTAATAACTCTTTTTTCTTATTATTTGAACTATTGAGCATGTTAATAGTTGGAAGTTTACATTGACATATATCAGAATCACTAGAAGATTCTGAGTCTGATTCATAATTTGAATGTTCAGGATCTGAATTATCAATTAAAATAGATAGTAATTTGTTTCTTAATTCTGTATCTTCTAATGCATTAATCTTTTTTTTTCTGTTTTACAATAATTTGCCGTATGACCAAACTTTTTACATTTGTAACATTGAATATTTTGGAATTTATTTTGTTTTTGTTTATTAAATTTCCTTTTTCTATAGTCTTTCTTTTGAAAAGGCTTTTTTTCCTTATTAATATGTCTGGGAAGCTCTTTGTTTCCCTATTAACCAAAATGGTCTAGGTTTCAGATCAATAAACTCCATAATAGATACCTGTTCTGTTAAATTATGGTGGAAATATCAAAAGGCTGAGGCTTTATGGACACATTTTCTTGCATCCCTGTCACCCTCATATAGATCTTCCTCTAACTGGAAAAGAATATGCACCTTTAATGCTTGGGCTGAATCAAATTCAAAAGTCATTGTTGGCAGGGGTGAATGTAATTTTTGGACCTCTAACTGGTTAGATATAGGACCTCTCATAGATCTCTGCGATCCAAACCATGTAGATATTTCGGAGGATTGTACAGTTTCATATTTCATCTCTAATAAATCTATTTTGATCCAGAGAATTTCCCATTTACTTCCCCCTCATGCCATCTCTCTTTTGCAGGAATCTAAGCTATCTCCACACAGAAGCGACAGGCTTATATGGAAGCCTGGTATCAAGGGAGAATTCACATTTAAATCCACATATCTCCTGCTCAGCTCACAGTCAGGTACTACTACTTCGACTGAACTTTTTTGGACTCCCAGAATTGAAAAGAAAGTGTCAATTTTTATGTGGAAACTGATCAACTCATACTTACCTTTTGATAATGTTCTCCAAAAACTGAGATTTTGTTTGCCTTCTAAATGCTGTATGTGCAGTAATCATGTGGACTCTTTAGATCATTTTTTCAATTCCTGCCCCTTTTCTATACATGTTTGGAGTACTGTGCATCAATTCATGGGTATTAGGGACAGATCTTTCCCCTCTATATGGGAAAGAATTTCATGCTATCTAACTTATCCAGGTTTAAGCTCCTTGCATTCAACAATAATTAGAACTGCATCTCTAATTACATGTTGGAATCTCTGGAAAATGAGAAACAAATGCATACATGAGTCTGTCTTGCCAATAAGGGGTACAGTGCTAAATCATATCAGGGAACAAATTTTCTACACTTTCTGTGTCAAACCAGTCTACATTACCTCTGCAATAGACTTAAGTATTGCAAATAACTCATTCTTACCTCTGATAAAATCTGCTCCAAAACCAAAGATTTTCAAAATTGCTTGGAAAAGGCCAAATAAGGGGTATAAGATTAATGTTGATGCAGCATGGTGTGCCTACACAAACATGTGTGGAATAGGACTGATTATCAGAGATCCTAGAGGTAGTTTCATCTCGGCTCACACTAGTTTTGCTTAGGCAAATTCTCCTATAGAAGCTGAGCTAAGGGCAATACGGTTTGCTCTTCATATTGGTGTAGAACTCTCTGCTCTTGTATTCATTGAATCAGATTGTTTAAATGTTGTCCACTGTGCTGTTGATCCTTTGCGTGCAAACTGGCAACTTTTTCAATTGGCAGATGAAATTCACCAGGCATTGGGTGATATGTTTTTACTGCATATTCATAGACAAGCAAATTTGGTTGCTGATTCTTTAGCTAAGGCCTGTCTCTCTGCTCAGACTAGTTGCTCTTTCAACAGTCTTCAAATGCTATCTTGTAATTGTAGAGGCTGATTAGATTAGATCAGTTGGGAACACCCTCATTAAGACTGTCTCAATGAATGGATGCTACTGATTTTGTGGATATTTCTGCAGTGTGTGGGCAACAGCAAGCATAGGATGAAAATATCTTTTTGCAGCTATCATGCTCGGGTGGATTCACTGCTCCTCTGATTCAGCTGAGCTTAACTGTTCATAACTGGCCAAACTGATCTAAAATGATCCAAATGGAACCAGATGTCATTTCCTAATTGAAGATGATCCCTCGGATACAGTTCTATCTTTCTGCTCCACTAACAGTCTTTTGATTATTAGTAGAGGATAAGCTCCTTAGTCTAAGTGCGATGTCTCTGACTTATCTGTGTTTCGTTTACTCGATTCACCAACAAGTTCGAGGATCGATTACTTAGCCTAACAGTTTCCGTAATCCTCTAACTAGCACCTACATTACTACCATTCTTTTGGAAGCAACAAATGTTGCTTCACGAGCTGGGTGCTCATCTCTGTATGTCTTAACTAAGCTTCGGCTTCATCTTTCTTTTGTTTTATGTCCTTTTCACGGCTAGGGAAGGCCTAATATAATTTCCCCCATCTACGGATGGTTTAATCTAAAAAAAAGATATTTATGCTTCTTATAATTTCAAAACTTTTGTCTTCTATGAATCTTATGTTGAGATGAAGGGGTTTTATCCCTGTTATTCCAAATTGTTGACAAAAGGATCCCATTTCCTTCCTCTCTGATCCATATTTATATTGAATTTTTAAATCTTTGCATAATGTTAATGCTTCTTTTTTGACAAAAGCAAATATTTGACCAAAAGTTATGTCATTATAATCTATTTTTTCTGTTCCTAATGCTTTACTTAAACTTGTTAGTATCCTTTGAGAAAATAGAGTTGGTAATCTTGTTATAAATTTTTCTTTCCAGAATGGGGAATTTGAATCTGTTCTTCTAAATACTTGGGTTAAAAATATATCTTTATACCATTTGAAATCTGTTAAAGTAGGACATCTTAAATTGGTTAAACATATTTTTGAACTCTCTAAAACTTCTGCAGGATTGCCTACAAAATACATTGATATAGTATATAATAAGAATGCAGATCCATCTGGGACCATGACAAATTGTATGTTATTATCCTCTCCTTGGGCTTCTTCTGATTCATGATTCATTATAGTTTGTTTATCTTGTAAGGTAAGATAATTATCCCACCATCCTTTTAATTGTCCTGTAAATCCTGTTACGAGTAACATGACTATATTTGGTTCTGTTGGAGTTATAGTTGCTTTATAAGCTATTCTAGCCATTCCCATTTCTTGTATTAAATTTAATATTTGATATTCTGATAATCCATCTATGTTCCATTGGTATATTGATGAACCATCATAACTTTTAAACGAATGAAGGTTTTCTTCATATTGAAGGTCTGGGGGAGTCGGTTTTGGGTAATAGGCTTTTGTATCATATTTTCTCCAATTATGAGTTTTTAACTTGTTAATATGCATATCAGGTTTATCTTCCATTTGTTCTTGGAATTGGCTTTCTATTGAATTTATATGGTTTTCAAAATCATTTTCTGAAACCTCTGAATTTGTTTCTGAATAAGAATCATCTGAACTTTCTGATGTTTGTGGGTTAATCTGTGATATGACTCCTATTTGCTTAGAACTACTTGGTTTATCATATGGTTTGAGTGATAAAGATTCCTCCATTTTCTTTGAAAATGGGGATACTTGAAAATGGGGTTTAGAAAATGTATTCTGGAATATTTCTGTCTTATTGTTTAATTTAGTATCTAATTTAGTGGAAATAAAGTCAACTTGGTTTGCCATAGTATGTAATAATTGATTGGAATAATTGTTCTGTTGGTATATCTTTTTAATGTCTTCTAAATTTATTGGATCTGTGTCAGTTCCTGGCCTTCCTGTTTTAAATGGAGAGGCTACTACTATGGTTTCCTCAGTAGTAATGTGTACTGTTTGGAGTGGTGGATGAATAGAACTAACTACTGTATCAGTTGGTAATTTCCATTTTTTGTAAAGATTTGATTGAACATTAATAACTGGAATTTCTGTAAACATATCTTTTTTAATTATGTTTTCTTTCTTCAAATAATATTCTAACCACATAAAAAATTTCATTTGTTTAATTTTTTTAGTTGTAAGTTCATTATAAAATTCCTTTTTAATCTGTTCTCTAATATCTGTATTAAATTTTTCGAACCACTTTCTATTTTTATTATTTTCTGGATTATAATAGTCATTATTTAAATATATTTTATCTATTGTGAATTCTTCATTAGTAGTCATCATATTAATCTCTGGTTGACGCATTTGACTAAGGGTTGGTGATCCTATTGAAGAATTATTATCTGGAATAATTTCTAGTAAAGGGGAAGAGTATCTTATTTTTGTTTCCTGTAAATATGTTGGAATATCAGATGTTGAATGCCTATGGGTTCTATAATTATCTATACTTGAATACCTAGAAGATTGTCCTGAATAAAATCTTCTATTTGTTAAATTTTATTAGTATTTTCCCATCAGTTTGTTCTTCTATTTCTGATGGTTCAGTTATTCTTACATTTCTTTGAATTTCTAAGGGACTTTCAGCTAATATTTCTACTGGAATAGTTATTTCATTCCATTTTAATAATTTAGGTGTCTCTATTGATATATTATCAGAATTTGTCGTTACATATACAGATTCATCTTTTTCAGTTGGGTTTAACCTTAATGCTGTGGGAATCATTGATTGCATCAATTTGAAATATACCCTATATATTAATACAAAATGTTCTGTGTTATTGACTATCCTGTCTTGTTTTAGTTGAATATCTAGTTTTAAGGAATCCATTATGTGTGGATCTGTTAAACTAACTTAGTAATTTGGAAAACAATCAAATCTAATAGTTCCATTGCATATATTAGTTTGTACCATTGCTAATATTGAATCTTTGTATCTTATTAATCTATCATCTCTTAATGCCATGAATATGGGTGTATTTATGACTAACCTAACTAAAGGATGTCATGCAATTTGTATTAGACCAAAATGCAAAAACTTATAATTTTGTTCTCTATATTTTTGAATAGCCTGAGCTGATAATCATCGATTGTACAATAAAGTCTCATCTTTGTATATCTTGTTGGAAGACATCGTTTGTTTTGATACCTGTAAAACAGTTGGTTAGCCCGTAAAAGAGGGGAAAAGGGTGGTCCAACAATACCATAGTACACCAAAAGAGCCTAAATCCATTCAATAAAAAGAATTCTATTCCATTGATAACTTTGTATTTCTCAGTTGTTCTTTCTATTCTTATTACAATTGCTTTTAGTTTTATTATATAATCTTATGTTTGTATTTACAGTTATTCTAGTCAATTCTCATTTATCACTACTTTACGTATACTCTGTTATTCTATTAGATCCTGAGACTCTTTTGGTATCAGAGCCAAGTATATTACTCTTTTAATCCCTATTGAGTGTTAGAATTATTATAAGTTGATAAGTTTACTGTACCTACGGACTTGTATATCTTGTTGGAAGACATCGTTTGTTTTGATACCTGTAAAACGGTTGGTTAGCCCGTAAAAGAGTGAAAAAGGGTGGTCCACGTATGGTATTGGTGTCCCTGTTAAGATAAACATGATTCGTATATCAGAAAACTAATCAATAAATAATAACCATAACATGGGACAAAGGATAAAAAGATTTCTATTCGGAAGCTCCAGTACTAGTAGTACAGGATCAACATCTTCAAACATTTTACAAAGTCATGAAATTCAACAAATTTTACCAAATAAAACATTAAAATCAATATATCAACAAGGCATATTAGAATTCAATAAGTCATATTCCATTAAGATTCATGAGGAAATCCTACCTATGAATAGGGAAGTACAATCAATTAAGTAATTATCAGCTCAGGCTATTCAAAAATATAGAGAACAAAATTATAAGTTTTTGCATTTTGGTCTAATACAAATTGCATTACATCCTTTTGTTAGGTTAGGCATATATACACCCATATTCATGGCATTAAGAGATGATAGATTAATAAGATACAAAGATACAATATTAGCAATGGTACAAACTAATATATGCAATGGAACTATTAGATTTGATTGTATTCCAAATTACTCAGTTAGTTTAACAGATCCACACATAATGGATTCCTTAAAACTAGATATTCAACTAAAACAAGACAGGATAGTCAATAACACAGAACATTTTGTATTAATATATAGGGTATATTTCAAATTGATGCAATCAATGATTCCCACAGCATTAAGGTTAAACCCAACTGAAAAAAAATGAATCTGTATATGTAACGACAAATTCTGATAATATATCAATAGAGACACCTAAATTATTAAAATGGAATGAAATAACTATTCCAGTAGAAATATTAGCTGAAAGACCATTAGAAATTCAAAGAAATGTAAGAATAACTGAACCATCAGAAATAGAAGAACAAACTGATGGGAAAATACTAATAAAATTTAACAAATAGAAGATTTTATTCAGGACAATCTTCTAGGTATTCAAGTATAGATAATTATAGAACCCATAGGCATTCAACATCTGATATTCCAACATATTTACAGGAAACAAAAATAAGATACTCTTCCCCTTTACCAGAAATTATTCCAGATAATAATTCTTCAATAGGATCACCAACCCTTAGTCAAATGCGTCAATCAGAGATTAATATGATGACTACTAATGAAGAATTCACAATAGATAAAATATATTTAAATAATGACTATTATAATCCAGAAAATAATAAAAATAGAAAGTGGTTCGAAAAATTTAATACAGATATTAGAGAACAGATTAAAAAGGAATTTTATAATGAACTTACAACTAAAAAAATTAAACAAATGAAATTTTTTATGTGGTTAGAATATTATTTGAAGAAAGAAAACATAATTAAAAAAGATATGTTTACAGAAATTCCAGTTATTAATGTTCAATCAAATCTTTACAAAAAATGGAAATTACCAACTGATACAGTAGTTAGTTCTATTCATCCACCACTCCAAACAGTACACATTACTACTGAGGAAACCATAGTAGTAGCCTCTCCATTTAAAACAGGAAGGCCAGGAACTGACACAGATCCAATAAATTTAGAAGACATTAAAAAGATATACCAACAGAACAATTATTCCAATCAATTATTACATACTATGGCAAACCAAGTTGACTTTATTTCCACTAAATTAGATACTAAATTAAACAATAAGACAGAAATATTCCAGAATACATTTTCTAAACCCCATTTTCAAGTATCCCCATTTTCAAAGAAAATGGAGGAATCTTTATCACTCAAACCATCTGATAAACCAAGTAGTTCTAAGCAAATAGGAAGTAATAAGTAAAAGAATAACTAATAAATGGATCGATATAGATAACAGAATAAATAATAAATGGAAGTAATAAGTAAAAATGAACCAACTGTACTAGTCTTTTAATCCCTATCGAGTGTTAGAAGTATTATAAGTTGAAAGGTTTACTGTACCTACGGACTTGTGAGTCTTATACGTTTGGTTTAGCACCATTTGTGTTTTTATACCTGTAAATCGGTTGGTCAGCCCGCAAAGAGTGTAAAAGGGTGGTCCACGTATGCTATAAGGTGAGGTCCCGATAAGACAAACGTGATTCGTATATCAGAAAACTGATCAATAAATAATAAGTTTAACATGGGAGAAAGGATAAAAATATTTCTATTCGGAAGCTCCAGTACTACTAGTACATGATCTACATCTTCTTCAAACATTTTACAAAGTCATGAAATTCAACAGATTTTACCAAATAAAACATTAAAATCAATCTATCAACAAGGCATACTAGAATTTAATAAGTCATATTCAATTAAGATTCATGAAGAAATATTACCTATGAATCAAGAAGTACAATCAATTAGATTACTATCATCCCAGGCTATTCAAAAATATAAAGAACAAAATTATAAGTTTTTGCATTTTGGTCTAGTACAAATTGCATTACATCCTTTAGTTAGATTAGGCATAGATACACCCATATTCATGACATTAAGAGATGATAGATTAATAAGATACAAAGATTCAATATTAGCAATGGTACAAACTAATACATGTAATGGAACAATTAGATTTGATTGCATTCCAAACTATTCAGTTAGTTTAACAGACCCACACATTATGGATTCTCTAAAATTAGATATTCAATTAAAACATGATAGAATAGTAAATGATACAGAACATTTTGTATTAATTTATAGAGTATACTTTAAACTTATGCAATCAATGATTCCAACAGCATTAAGACTAAATCCAATAGAGAAAGATGAATCGGTATATGTAACGACAAATTCTGATAATATATCAATAGAGACACCCAAATTATTAAAATGGAATAAGATAACTATTCCAGCAGAAATACTAGCAGAAAGACCATTAGGAATTCAAAGAAATGTCAGGATAACAGAACCATCAGAAATAGAAGAACAAACTGATGGAAAAATACTAATAAAATTTAACAAATCCATGTCTAGTAGATTTTATTCAGGACAATCTTCTAGGTATTCAAGTATAAATAGTTATAGAACCTATAGACATTCAACATCTGATATTCCAACACATTTACATGAAACAAGAATAAGATATTCTTCCCCTTTACCAGAAATAATTCCAGATACTAATTCTTCAATAGGTTCCCCAACACTTAGTCAAATGAGACAATTTGAAATTAATATGATGACTAATAATAATGAATTTACAATAGATAAGGTATATTTAAATAATGATTATTATAGTCATGAAAATACTACAAATAGAATATGGTTTGAAAAACTAAGTGAAGATAATAGAGAACAAATTAAGAAAGAATTTTATAATGAACTTACAACTAAGAAGATTAGAAAAATGAAGTTTTTTATGTGGTTAGAATATTATTTCAAAAAAGAAAAAATAATCAAAAAAGATAAGTTTACAGAAATTCCAGTTATAAATGTACAATCCAATCTTTACAAAAAATGGAAATTACCAAATGATACAGTAGTTAGTTCTATTCATCCACCACTTCAATTAGTACACATTACTACTGAAGAAACTATAGTAGTAGCCTCTCCATTCAAAACAGGAAGACCAGGAAATGATACAGATCCAATTAATTTAGAAGATATTAAAAAGATATATCAACAGAACAATTATTCCAATCAATTATTACATACTATGGCAAACCAAGTTGACTTTATTTCCACTAAATTAGATACGAAATTAATCAATAAGACAGAACTATTCCAGAATACCTTTTCTAAACCTCATTTTCAAGTATCCCCATTTTCAAAGAAAATGGAGGAATCATTATCACTCAAAACCTATGATAAACCAAGCAGTTCTAAACAGATAGGAGTCATATCAGAAGTAAATCCAATAGTCACAGATGATTCAAATAGTTCTTGTTCGGAAAATACAGAAGTAGAATCAGAAGATGAGTATGAAAACCATTTAAACTTAATAGAACAACAATTCCAAGAACAAATGGAGGATAAACCTGATATGCATATTAACAGACTAAAAACTCATAATTGGAAAAAATATGATACAAAAGCCTATTATCCCAAACCAACTCCCCCAGATCTCCAATATGAAGAAAACCTTCATTCATTCAAAATTTATGATGGTTCATCAATATACCAATGGAACGTAGATGGATTATCAGAATATCAAATATTAAATTTATTACAAGAAATGAGAATGGCTAGAATAGCTTATAAAGCAACCATAACTCCAACAGAACCAAATATAGTCATGTTACTAGTAACAGGATTTACAAGACAATTAAAATGATGGTGGGATAATTATCTCACATTACAAGATAAACAAACTATAATGAATCATGAATCAGAAGAAGCCCAAGGAGAAGATAATAACATTCAATTTGTCATGGTCCCAAACGGATCTGCATTCGTATTATATACTATTTCAATGTATTTTGTAGGAAATCCTGCAGAAGCTTTAGAAAGTTCAAAAATATGTTTAACCAATTTAAGATGCCCTACTTTAACTGATTTCAAATGGTATAAAGATATATTTTTAACTCAAGTATTTCGAAGAACAGATTCTAGTTCCCCATTCTGGAAAGAAAAATTTATAACAGGATTACCATCTTTATTTTCTCAAAGGATATTAACAAATTTAAGTAAAGCATTAGGAACAGAAAAAATATATTATAATGACATAACTTTTGGTCAAATATTTGCTTTTGTCAAAAAAGAAGCATTAACATTATGTCAAGATTTAAAAATTCAACATAAATATGGATCAGAGAGGAAAGAAATGGGATCTTTTTGTCAACAATTTGGAATAACAGGGATAAAACCCCCTTCATCTCAACATAAAATGCATAAAAGACAAAAATTCATAAATTATAAGAAACATAAATATAACAGGCATATTCATAAGGAAGAAAAACCTTTTCAAAAGAAAGATTACAGGAAAAGGAAATTCAATAAACAAAAACAAAACAAATTTCAAAATATTCAATGTTACAAGTGTAAGAAATTTGGTCATACTGCAAATTACTGTAAAACAAAAAAGAAAATTAATGCATTAGAAGATACAGAATTAAAAAATAAACTATTAGCTATATTAATTGATGATTCAGAAAATGAACATTCAAGATATGAGTCAGAATCAGATTCTTCTAGTGATTTTAGTGACATATGTCAGTGTAAGATTCCAACGATTAACATGCTAAATAGTACAAATAGTAAGAAAAAAGAATTATTAGATATAATAGATAAAATAGGAAATTCTGAGGAAAAAACAGAATATATTCAAAGATTGAAAAATTTGGTACTAGAAGAAAATAAACCTAAGATAACAGAAGCTTTTAGTCTAAGTCAGACAATTAAAAAATATTCAGAATTAGAAAAGAAAAAATCAATAATTAGTCCAACCGATACTCAAGATTTAAGAAGAGAAATTAATTTATTAAAATCAGAAGTTAGTCATATCAAAATGGAATTAGAAACTTTAAAAGAAAGATTTAGAATTAGAATTAAAGATAATATCATTAGAGAAACCTAGTAGTTCTATTATTATTTCAAATGAAACTCCAACCAAACAACAATTCTTTAATGTAATCAATAGGATTAATATGAAAAAATGGTATTCCTTAATCACAATAGGAGTTCAAGATTTTAGCACAACCATAGTAGCATTAATTGATAGTGGAGCAGACCAATCCTGCATAAGGTCAGGAATAATTCCAAGTAAATATTTAGAAAAAACTAATGAACAACTTTCAGCAGCAAATGGTACTCCAATGATTATTAAGAAAAAAGTATCTAATGGTTATATCAGTAATAATGATTATTGTATTAAACATTCATTTTTAATATTAGAAAATGTATCTTATGATGCAGTATTAGGAAACCCATTCTTATATCAAATAACTCCTTTAAAAAAGACTCAGGAAGGAATTAGTACAAAAATATTAGGTAAGAAATTATTATTTTCTTTCATAAGTCCTCCTAGTCAAGTAGAATTACATCTATTACAAACTAATTATATATATATAAAAGAATATGTATTTTAAATAGAAAACAAAAAGATATTCTATTTTTAAAAGAAGAATTAAGTTACTCAAAGATAGAAGAACAATTAGATAATAAAATGATAAAAGAAAGGATAACAAAATTAGAACAAGAATTTAAAAAACAAATATGCTCGAATCATCCCACTGCATTTTGGGATAGGAATACCCTACGAAAAGGATTTTAGTGAACAAAATATTCCAACTAAAGCAAGACCTATTCAAATGAATGCAGAGTTATTAGAATTATGTAAACAAGAAATCCAGGATCATTTAGATAAGAAACTAATAAGAAAAAGTAAATCTCCATGGAGCTGCTCAGCATTTTATGTAAACAAGAATGCTGAAAAAGAGAGAGGAGTTCCTAGGTTAGTTATAAATTATAAACCTTTGAACAAAATATTAAAATGGATTAGATATCCCATTCCAAATAAAAGAGATTTAATTAATAGATTAGTTAATGCAAGAGTATTTTCAAAGTTTGATTTAAAATCAGGATATTGGCAAATTCAAATAGATGAAAAGGATAAATACAAAACGGCATTTGTAGTTCCATTTGGTCAATATGAGTGGAATGTTATGCCATTTGGACTAAAAAATGCACCATCAGAATTCCAGAAAATAATTAACGATATTTTTAATCCTTATTCAACATTTGTAATAGTATATATTGATGATGTGTTAGTCTATTCCAGCACAATTGACAGTCATTTTAAATACTTATATATTTTACTAAAAGTAATGAAAACAAATGGTTTGGTCATATCCGAACCTAAAATGAAATTATTCCAAACGAACATTATGTTTCTTGGATTCAACATACATTTAGGAACAATTAGACCCATTCAAAGATCCATTGAATTTGCAGAAAAATTTCCATATGAGATTAAGGATAAAAATCAATCACAAAGATTTTTAGGATGTGTTAATTATATTTCAGATTTCTTTCCCAATATTAAGATTATATGTAAAAATTTATATGAAAGATTAAAATCAAATCCTCCTGCATGGTCAGATAAACATACTAGAGAAAAGTGCAGATATAACCTTATATAATTGACAAAAGTGCAGATATAACCCTGCGCTAATTGAAAGTGCAAATATAACCTCATCTATTCAGGTTATGTGCAAATATAACCTTTTCCGGCAATTTGATGCCGGAATTAGGTGAAAAGATGATTTTACCCTGGCCGGTTTATGATTTAAAAAATTTTAAAATTCCAAATGATGTAATGACTATATTACCCTTCTTCTCTTACCAATTTTGCCATTATTCTATTCTTCCTCTGCTGCTCCTCCATTCTTCTTCCTCCGCCGCTACTCCATTCTTCTTCCCGCCGCACCCTTTTCTTTCTTCCACTCCGCCACCCTCTCTCCAGCCACCACAATCACTCCTTCCGCCGCTATCCCTAAATACACCCTCGATTTCCCCCAATTTATCAAATTAGGTTTCCAGAATTGAGCGACAATTCCCAGAATGGAAAACAATCAGAAAAGGAGCAACTCGAAGCTCGTATCAATGGCGGCTCGCGCATTATCATCACTACCCGTCTCATCACCATCTTCACTACTTCTCCAGAAGCCCACCAATCGATCTTCCTCCAGTCTGAACCCGGATAATCAAGCCACTCATTTTCTCGGCCAAAAGCTTTCAATTTTCTTCTCAAGTTCATGTCCCGGTATCGGATGGATAACCACCCAGATGGTCTGCAAGGGCCATAAAATCGTTTGCAATGGGGGAGTTGGAAGCCAGGAAGCTCAAGTATCCAACTACCGGAACTGAAGCTTTGCTAATGGGAATCCTGGTTGAAGGAACAAGTTTGACTGTAAAGTTCTTGAGGGAAAATGGTATCACACTTTTTAAGGTGCGAGATGATATTGTTGAGTTGCTTGGTAAGGCTGATATGTATTTTTTCAGTCCAGAGCATCCTCCCTTGACCGAACCTGCTCAAAAAGCTCTTGATTGGGCCGTTGAGGAGAAACTGAAGTCAGGGGAAGGTGGTGAAGTGACCGTGGCTCATTTACTTCTTGGAATCTGGGCACAAAAGGAGTCTGCAGATCATCGATGGAAGGGGAGGGATTGGTGGTGGTGGGAATGGTTGGTGGTGGTGGCGGGGTGAAGGTGATGTGATGGCAGGGGAGGGATTGGTGGTGGTAGTGGGAATGGTTGGTGGTGGTGGCAGGGTGAAGGTGAGGTGATGACAGGGGAGGGATTGGTGGTGGTGGTGTTGGGGTGAAGGTGAGGTGATGGCAGGGGAGGCAGAGGAGGTTCGGTAGTGGCTGGTGGTGGTGAGCCAGGTGATGGCGGCGGTGCTAGCTGCTGGTGGTTGCTAGTGTTGGTGGCGGGGTGAAGGTGAGGTGATAGCAGGGGTGGCTGGTGGTGGTGAGCCAGGTGGTGATTGAGGGGCAATTTTGTCCTTTATATTTTGTAATAGGTTAGAAGGGCAATTTGGTCATTTTCGGTTGGTCAATGGCCGGAAATGGCCAGTCAATGCCAGAATAGTAACTTTAGGGTTATATTTGCACTTATGTGTAATAGATAGGGTTATATTTGCACTAAAAAACAATTGAGGGTTATATTTGCACATTCCTCAACATATAGGGTTATATCTGCATATTACCCAACATACTAATTTAGTAAAAGAAATAAAGTTAAAAGCTAAGTCATTACCATGTTTAGGAATTCCACATCCCGAAGCATTCATGATAGTAGAAACAGATGCATCAGATATAGGATATGGAGGCATATTAAAACAAAAACATTTAGGAAAAATATCAATAGTAAGATATCATTCAGGATTATGGTCTAATGCACAAAAGAACTATTCAACGGTTAAAAAAAGAAGTTTTATCCATCGTTTTATGCATTTCAAAATTTCAAGATGATTTGTACAATAAGAAGTTTTTATTAAATATTGATTGCAAATCAGCAAAAGATATTTTGCAAAAAGATGTGAAAATTTTGGTTTCAAAACAGATTTTTGCCAGGTGGCAAGCTATTTTATCAGTTTTCGATTTTGATATTCAATTTATCAAAGGAAAAGAAAATTCTATTCCAGATTTCCTGACTCGTGAATTCCTTACAGGAAATCATGAGTGATTCCACATCAGCAGGCTCATCCAATTCCAGGACTAGTAAAGATTATGCTAATCCTCGTCCTCTTACTCCATTAATTCCATTACAAGATTTTCCTCCACTTACTTATTCAACAATCGCCCAAACTCCTCATTCCAGACTCATTCAAACCAAAACTTCTCCCATATCTTCCAATTTTACTCCATTAAAAAGAGCTCATACACCATTACTAAATCAACAAGCCTCTACTAGCAATTCAAGACCTACTTCTACATATTTTGACAAACCTAATCCTGAACACATTCTGGTTGCTCATTTCGATTCAGAACCAGATATTCCACAACTAAAGATTTTTGTTTCCAACCTATTCTTGCCATTATCCCTATGGATGGCAGAAGATGTACACAAAACTCAACAATATTATGAATTAATCCTGGTAGATACACAATCCATTGATATTCAACATATTCCTAATAAACAAGACCCAATAGGATAGAATACTCCAAAGTGTATATTAGACAAATTTTAAGTCCTCAACAAGTTTCCAACATCCATTCCATTACTCCATTTTCAGTTGATTATTTCCCTACTGGATTTAATTATACTGACTATGTTCAGGCCTGGTATAGAACTTTCTATTTTAGATCGTTTGACCACTCCTGGTTCATAAATTTCCATCATACATTCAATCATCATATTCCAAACTGGTTCATTGATTGGTGGTTCAAAATCGGACCATATACTGAAATTTATCCACAGCATATTCTGGAAGGATTTCAAACATTCCAAAACCTTAGCCAGCAAACACTTAGTCATTCAAAACCCTATGAGAGAAAAATCTTATTCCATTCAATTTTTAGGGTACCCTGGATATTTGCTTGGAGTTTCCAAGTAAAACCATTCTACCCTTCCAATCCATTTTCTTTGGTCAGGCAATTCAAAATTAAATGGTAGATCAATTACAACCCAGAATTTTGTTCCACTAAAGCAATAACCCATTATTTCCAGACTGGACAAAAACTAAAAATAGCATTCAAACCCATTATTCCACATTCCAGTCCTTCCTCAATTTCTCGCCCAACACCTATTGGACCAATAGTTAGCGCCATTCAACACTCTTCATTATTACGTCCAACACCCATCCGACCAAATCCAGTCACACAGATTCCAGCAATCCAAAATCCAAAACCAGAGCCAGATGAAGAATTCCAAAAGGCCCTTGAATTTTATCAAGAATTAGTCAGACAAAAACAAGCTGTTAAACAAGAAACGGCTGATCAGTTGTATATTCAAGATAGTCAGGATCCCTATGAAATGTAAGGGATGTAATCACTGACGTATTCTAGCAGACAAATTCAATCAGCATCAGATAGTGGTGGATCCCAGCTTCCACCAAATTCAATAAAGCAAGCAATTAGCCAGACAGGTGGATCTCAGCTTCCACCAAACGATTCCTCCAGAGTCAAGAAAGACAGCAGATAAGGTGGATCCCAGCTTCCACCAAATTCAATCAGTCCAGACAGAAGATAATGGTGGATCCCAGCTTCCACCAAATTCAATCAAGACAGCTGATAATTGTGGGTTCCACATCTCACTAACTCAATCAGCCAACAGACAAAAGATAGTGGTGGGTCCCACTTCCCACTCAACAAAGAAAAGGAAGGCCCAGATTCAATGATGCAATTCCAACGCTCTAGATCAATGGATCCCAAAACCGGATTCCAATTTGTAATAGATTAGAGTTCAAAATTTTCCTATAAGTAGCTCATTCCAATTCATTTGTAATCACGCTTGAATTATCGCACTTTCTTGTATACTCCCATACGATCTCCTCCATCTGAAATCAACGTTCATACTTAATTTCCAATCCCGTGTAAGCCTTTTATAATTCATTCAATAAAAAGAAATCATTCCAGTGTTTTGTAAGCTATTTCTAAAGTACTTAATTGCTCTTTTATGCTATTTACTCTTTAATCTTACTTAATTTTATTAAGGTTATTGTTTACTAATTTTACTATTTACGATTACTGTTCATATTTACTATTCACTAACGCCGGTTTACTATATATATATATTCAGATATAAAAAATAAAAACTAGTTAGAGCCTATAATTGGGACCCTCGGATTTTGGTTTTAAACTAAACTTAGATGTATCCCTTTCCACTGTTGCACTACACTCAACTGGTTTCACAGCCAGAAATTCTCAAGGGAATCCCCTTCTTCTAGCTGCTAAGATCATCCCGAATTGTACATAACCCATGCATGCTGAGATTGTAGTCTCAATGGAGGGAATTAAACTGATAGAAAAGAAACCTCAATGTTACGAGGGGTTGATTATAAGGAAATAAATATAGGAGAAATCTATCTAGTACAATGAACTTGATCTAGTACATAATGGGTTAAAGTCCATATCAGTCTATCATTCTAACACCCACCTCAAGCGAAAAGGTCGGATTGACCGAAACTCAGAGCTTGGATCTAAAAAACTCAAACAAGGGTTTAGGAAGACCCTTGGTGAAGATGTCCACCGGCTGTAATGAAGTAGGAACATGACTGACTCGAAGAATGCCCATAGCAACCAACTCTCGAACAAAATGGTAATTGATATCAATGTGCTTCGCCCGCTTGTGAGCCACAGGGTCCAGAGCTAAGAAGATTGCACTGTTGTTATCACACAACAACAGAGGCGAGCCATCCAAAGGAAACTGTAAATCCCACAGAAGATGAGAGAGACAAACGACCTCAGCAGATATGTTGGCGAGCGCACGATACTCGGATTTAGAACTTGAGCGAGAAACAGTGGGATGCTTCTTGGCACTCTAGGACACCAAGTTGCAACCCAAGAAAACTGTATAGCCATATGTCGATCGTCGAGTCTCTAGACAGCGAGCTCAATCTGCGTCCGAGTAAGCACTACATAACGAAGAATCCTAGTAACAACAGCAAAGTGATCCTCACGAGGATCCTGAAGAAACTGACTGACTAAGTTCACAGCAAAATCCAAATAAGAACGAGTGATGGTTAGATACTGGAGCACACCAACCAAAGAACGGTAGAGATTCGAGTTCCCAAACGATGCACTCGAGCTGCTATGAAGCTGGGACAATGGCACAAAAGGAGTATTCACCGGAGAAGCCTTAGTCATCCTGACCCATCGAAGAATATCCCGTGCATACTTGGCTTGACCAAGAAAAAGACCAGACAGGGTAGCAGTAACCTCAAGACCAAGGATATAGTTTAGAGAATCTAAGTCCTTAATAAAAAACTCCCGATCGGCACGAGTGATGAACTGACGAATCGCCCCAACATCATTCCCGGTGAGAATGATGTCATCCACATAGACAAGTAAGTAAAACAAGGTGGCACCATGAGAGAAGACAAAAAATGACGTGTCTGAAGAGCTACACTTAAAACCAAGATCTAGAAGATATGAGCTGAACCGATCAAACCACGCACGGGGGGCCTGTTAAAGCTCATATATAGCCTTTCAGGGGCGACATACATAATCAGGCTGAGCAGGATCCGGATAGCCGACAGGCTGCGCCATGTAAACTAGAGTATCAAGAATGCCATTCAGAAAGGCATTCTTGACATCAAGCTGATGCAGAAGCCACTATCTCAAAGTAGCAATGGCAAGAACAGTGCGAACCATAGCAGCTTTGACCACAGGACTGAAGGTGTGATCAAAGTCAAATTTAGGAATTTGAGAATAACCTTGAGCAACAAGACGCGCTTTGTAGCTATCAATACTACCATCATGTTGATACTTCAGACGATTCAAACGATAACATTGACGTTTGACGAACGAGGAACCAACTTCCAAGTGTTCTGATGATGAAGAGTATCCATTTCTTCATCCATAGAACCAATCCACTTTGGATCCCGAAGTGCAGCACGACAATTGCAGGGCTCATACTGCTCCAGAACAGTAGCAAGTAAACCTGTAACTGCATAATCAGTGTGTGTCTTGGCATGCTAAGCTGCATCCTGATTCCTGGTAACCATCTGATGAGTACGACGAGGAGGAGAATTGGGATTGGATGACAATCCAGATGATGAAGCATGTGAATCCGAAGGAGATGTTGGTGGAAGAACTTCCAATGAGGACAAAATGGGTGATCCCGAATTATTCAAAGTCTGAGCAGCCAAAGGTGGTGTTGGATCATCGGAATCACAAACTGCGCAAAGTGCAGATACAGAAGATGATGGCTGTAAAGAAGCCAAGTAGGAGGAGGTTCAAAAGCAGCCCTAATTGATGATGTAACAACTCCATAAAAAAAATGACAAAATCTCAAGATCCAAAATAGAACGACTGTCCGCAGAAGATGAGACTTAAGGGAATAAAGCTTCATCAAAACGAACGTGGCGAGATACATAGATACACTTAGAAGTCGAGTTGAGACACTGGAAGCCCTTGTGACGAGGGTTATAGCCAATAAAAACACATGGAATGGATCGCGGTGCAAACTTATCAATAGCAGTGGCACGTGGACATGGAAATGCACGAGCCAAACGGGTGAAAAAGGGTATAGTCAGGCACATGACCAAAAACAACCTCAAAAGGTAATTTGCCACCAAGAACTGAACTAGGCAGATGGTTAATGATGTAAACCATAGAGGAGAAAGCTTCCACCCAATAACAGTGCGGCATTGAAGAGTGAAAAAACATGGCAAGACCAGTCTCTGTGGTGTGACGATGCTTCCACTCAGCTCGGCTATTCTGAGTAGGTGTATAAGGCGAGGACATCTGATGATGAATGCCACATGATATGAAGTGAGCTTGAAGTCGATGATTAGTAAACTTTGTACCATCATCGGTCAGAAAATTTTAACCTTAGCAGACAACTGGGTCTCTACAAGTTTATGAAACTGGAGAAATGTGTCATAGAAATTCGACTTATGCCACATCGGGAGAAACCACATGAATCTCGAAAAAATATCAATGAAAATGACATTATAAGATAAATCACCTGTAAATAAAACAGGTGCTGGTCCCCACAAATCACAATGCATCTTATCCAACAAACCAGTAGCCCACCTGTCACTAGCAGAAAAAGGCAAATAGATACTCTTGGCCATCTGACAAGGAGATCAACTAACAGATGTAGGCATAGCAGAAGTGATAGAAATATGGCCCCGTTGACTCAACAACTGAACAGTATCATGAGACACATGACCGAGGCGAGAATGACACTGCTCAAAAGAAGCCTGAAGCTTTCCATAGCATAATTTGCCTAAAAAACTGGAATCACCAGTCTCAAGAAAATAAAGACCCAAACTATGACGCCTTTACCTATTATCTTCCTTGTATGCTTATACTCAATGGAAAATGAGTCGACATCAAATATAACACGGTTAGGTAATTCAAAAGTAAGCTTACTAATTGACAATAAACTTCTAGTTATCTTAGGAACCATAAGAACATCATTAACAGAGAAATCAGAGAAATGACATTGACCGATGTGAGAAATAGATAATGATTCACCATTGCCAACAAGAATAGCATCAGAACCACGATAGGATCGTACCTTATCAAGATGACTAGTACTGGCAGTGATATGTGATGTAGCCCCAGAATCAACTATCCATTGATTCGACAGATGATGATAGTTGGAACTGTTCAAACGAACCTGAAACAAAACTTTGTCCGCAATCCAACTAGTGGAACGATCTTCCCAAGATAAAAAAGCCAAATAAACCATAGCAAGAGCAGATTACTAGAGTTGGAAGTGAGCGTAAGGCCTAGAAATAAATCAGAGAAGTTGTTGGACAGAGATGAGCACGCAAGCGCGAACTGGGCTAGTGAGCACGTGTACAACACGGGCTGAAGGGAGGCATGTGGATGGGCTTGTGGGCGCGTGTGTTCACGTGCTGATAGAGGCGCGTGAATCTGATGTTGCAGAGGAGTGACCGCTGCTTGATTTGAGTTGCAGATTTCTTTGGATGCCCCCTGCGTTAAGTCACTGTCGAAAATCGTCAAGGGTACAAACGTCGTTGCTGGGACGGAGACAGAGAGATGTTGATTGATGTCGGTGGAAGGAGATGTTGGATAGCAGAAGGAAGAGGACCGGGCTGGAAAATAAAGGACTGAACAACCTGAATAGATGGTGAATCGGATGCCTTAGATTTGCCAAAAATTGAAGAGAATCGCGGAAAGAATCGCTGTCTGAAAAATGCCGTAGATCTTCCTGAGAATCACTACCGAAAGCTAGACAGAATCACCGAAATTTGACTGGAAATAGAAGGAGGGATGCAGCCAATTTATAAATAAAAATAATAAAAATCAGGGTTTAGGTTTAGGATAAGAACTTGCTCTGATACCATGATAGAAGAGAAACCTCAATGATATGAGGTGTTGATTATTAGGAAATAAATAGAGGTGAAACCTAGCTAGTACAATGATCTTGGTCTAGTACATAATGGGCCAAACCTCACATCAGTCTATCATTCTAACATAAACAATGAATATTGTTTAATTTCTTCTACTTATTGATGAAACCGATTCATTGCAGAGTGTACAGATCATGGAGGGAAAGGGAAGACTCCCTGGAATACACAAAAGATTGTTTGAGAGATTTGCTTGGACAACTACACTTCATTCATTTTTTTTGTCCCAAGCAAAGGGGGTGAGACTCCCCATATGACTCACAAAACAAAGTGGGGTGAACCTCCCACTGTAGCCCACACCAACCGGTAGAGAAAAAGACTCATGCCATAATAATGCAACTCTATATGGGAGGGGGGAGGGGGATTCAAACCTGAGTTGCACCTGGCCGGGTACAGAGCCTTGGCTTCTTGGGCAAGTCCAAGTGGTTGTTTGGGAGATAATGGAGCTCACAAAGGACAAACAAATAGCATGATATCACATTCTCAGAGAGCAAAATCAGGTGGCACACCTACTTGTAAGAGTTCCAAGATCCCAGACTCAGGACACTATAGTTTTGGAGCTGAATGAAGTCCCTCAACCAATTGCATCAACTATCACAGTAGACCGGATGAGTCTGCCTTCTATTAGACTTCATTAATCCGAGCTCAGAATTTACAACTCCTAACAACATGGCAGCATAAACAAAGACCTGAAACGTGACATCTTCCACAATTTTGACAAAATCCCAGACTGAGCGAGCGGCTAGAACATAGCAGTGATCTCATTTCAGAATAGCTATCTCACATCTATTTTATGCAACCTCAAATTACCACCTTTAACACATTGTTTAACATGGTAATTAGGGATTACATTTTTGCAAAGCTTTTACATTCTCATATATTTTAGTTATGCATTGTAATAGACTAAGGGATCACACCACATACTAGGCTCTTTTTATAAAGTGAGCAATTTTGGGCTTGGCGAACCTGAATACAAATCCCCCCATCTTCAAAAATATAGTTTTAATTTTAAAAAAAGAAAGAACAGAAAAGATACTACTGATAACCTTCTTTGGTTGAGATTAGAGTTGTCAATCTGTGACCCAAATTTCGGACCTGATCCGGACCAACTCGATTGAACTCAACCCTAACCTGATCATGACCCGCAAAATATTGACCCGAATCCGAACAAGACTTGGCCCGAATTCAACCCGAAACCCAATTCTGACCTGATATTCTGGGCTCAAACACAAACCCGACTTGACTAGAAACTCAATTCTAACTTGATAATGTGGACCCAAACCCAAACTCGATCGACTAGAACTTAACCCGAAACTCGATTCTGACAAGATAATCTGGACCTTAACACGTCACGACCGAATCAACCCGAAATCTTATTCCGACCCAAACATGTTTCAATCGGAATATGTTTCAAGTTGAACTCGATTCAACCTGACTCATAATCAACTTGTAATTGATTCAACCCGAGAACTAACATACATAACTCGATCCATAATCAACTAGGAAAATAACCGACATAATCAATCTAATTTTGACCATATGTGTAATAATCCAATTAGCTAAAAAATGACTCTATTAAATTGAAAAAATGCAGATATAACCTTGTAAAATATGAAAGTGCGAAACTAACCTTATGTTTTTGTAAATTGTGCAATTATACCCATTTTACTCAATTTCGGTGTTGACTCAGAAAGTCAGCCATTGATCAAACATGATAAAACATAAATACCCCTAAATTTAAAGTTGAAAATCTATAGACCATTTTACCCCTCGGTTATTCTTCTTCTTCCAGTTTCTGCTTTGCCACTCCACTGAATCAACCGACATAGAAGTATCGCCGCTTGAAAATTAATAACATACTTCCAACAGATCTGAACCAGTTTTAACCCGACCTGACAAATAGACTCCAACCTGATTTGACCCAACCCGACAAATAGATTTCAACCCATTTCAATTCAGACCTGTTTAACCCAAACCCAACCCGAATAACCGAATTGTCAACTTTAGTTGAGATAAAAGAAAGTACGGTTTATCACGCACAGAGGAGACCCCGTGATGATGCTGAAGTTGCATTCTGCTCTAATTAAATGATTTCTCCTTTTTATTGTTTTTTTGTGCGCTCCTGGCTGCAAAAGTGCAGGTTTTGCGAGGGTGTGAGAGCTACACTTGCATTCCAAATCTCATGGTGTTCTCCAAACTCCCAATTCCCTGGCGCACAAATAACAGTGAGGTTCCATCCCTCCTTTCTCTACTCAAGACTGGTTTTCCTCCCACAACCAAAGACTTCAACAAATTCCTTGCCTATCTATTCCAAACCCGAAGATTTCAATGCGTTATCCACTTGTTCTCCCAAATGAACTCAAACCACATCACAGTGGACCCCCACACTCTTACCATCCTCACAAGAGCCTTAATCAAAGAGCACAAGTGCGAGGAAGCTTTGCATTTCCTGAGAACCCACGTAGGAAAAACGAAGATTCTTGATCAAAATGGAATCTTGGATGCTCTGATCCAAGGGTACTGCCGGTTTGAGAATGATCCTGAAAAGGGTCTGATATTGTTACGAAATTCGTTGGATACGGATGTTGTAGTGCCCCTGCCCTCTTCTTTTACATTTTGTTCTTTGATTTATGGTTTTAGCTCTCGTGGGATGATGGACAAAGTCGTTGAAGTGCTGGAATTAATGACTTGTGAGAAATTTAACTATCCTTTTGATAATTTTGTGTGCAGTTCTGTAATTAGTGGATTCTTGAGGATTGGGAAGCCTGAACTTGCATATATGTTTTATGAGAATGCTGTAAATAGGGGCGGGTTGAAGGCTAATGTTGTTACATATACTGCTCTTTTGAATGCTTATTTCATGCTTGGTAGGATGGAGGAGGTTTCTGACTTGGTGGCTAGAATGAATAAAGATGGATTGTTATTTGATGTTGTATTTTATACCAGTTGGATTTGTGGATACTATAGAGATGGAATGATTGAGGAAGCGTTTCGAAAATACAGAGAAATGACTGACAGGAAACTTGAAATGGATACCATTGCTTATACTGTACTTATAGACGGGACCTCCAAGGAGGGAAGTGTAGAGAAGGCAGTTGGGTTTTTGAGCAAGATGTTAAAGAATGGACTGAGACCAAATTTAGTTACTTTTACTGCATTAATGTTGGGGTTTAGCAAGAAAGGAAAAATGCAGGAAGCTTTTGCTTTGTTCAAGATGCTTGAAGATTTTGGCATTCAGGCGGATGAATTCTCCTATGCAGTATTGATTGATGGATTTTGTAGGAGGCCTGAGTTTGACAGGGTTTATCAGCTGCTTGATGAAATGGAGACTGAGGGAATCAAACCTAGTGTGATGACATACAATATAGTCATTAATGGGTTGTGCAAAGCTGGGAGAACCTCTGATGCTGATGAATTTTCAAAGAGTATAGCTGGAGATGTTTTCACGTATAGTACATTGCTACATGGCTATATTGAGGAAGGCAACACCATGGGAATTCTGGAGACAATTACGAGATTCAAAGCAGCTGGAGTTTGTATGGATGTTGTTATGTGCAATGTACTTATAAAAGCACTGTTTATGATGGGCATGTTTGAGGATGCTCTAGCAATTTACAAGGGATTGCAAGAAATGGACTTGGTTGCAACTTCTGTTACGTATAGCGCCATGATTTATGGTTTCTGTAAAGCAGGAAGGTTTGGCGAAGCACTCGAGATATTTGATGAGTTTCGAAGGACATCAAAACCTACTGATGCATGTTATGAATGCATAATCCACGGGCTCTGCCAGAAGGGTATGGTGGACATGGCAGTTGACGTATTTATCGATCTGGCCGAAAGAAGCTTGCCATTAAATAAGAAGCTGTATATGAGGTTGTTCAATATGATATATGATGCTGAAGGTGCACAAGGAGTTCACTTTTTGATTCACAGAATGAAAGATACTGGTTGTGAATTATATGGGATTTTAAGTAATTATGCAGTCAGCTTCTTATGCAAGAACAGTTCTTCTGATGTGATGGTTGATTTGTTACTGGTGATGATAAGGAAGGGGTCCTTTGTAACGAGCAGCTCGTACTACTTAGTATTGAAAAATCTTTTAAGAGATGGCAAAAGCTTCTTTACTAGGATCATCTTCGCTATATTTCTTAAGCAACATGGCTTGGCCGAACCTAGAGTAAATAGAACAATGGTAAATTACACGTGCAAGAACAATGTGATGAATGTCCTACAGTTTGTCAAAAACTTGAATGGCAACTCGTGTGATATCAAATTTATTGTATATGCTCTTCAGGCACTTTTGAAATATGGTAGAGCACTTGATGCTTATGAGTTGCTTGTTGAGGCAATACATAAGCTGCCTGATGTGGATTCACATACTTTCTCAAGCATAATTAGTGGCCTCTGCAAGGAAGGACATCTTCACAAGGCTTTGGAGCTCTGTGGTTTTGTAAGGGAAAATTGCAAGTTTTCCAGTATTGCTGCATACAATGTGATTATTAATGAGCTGCTTCATCAAGGCTGTCTTATCGAAGCTTTGAGGCTATTTGATTCGTTGATAAAAGTTAATATGTTTCCTTCTGAAATTACATATGCTATAATTATTAATTCTCTATCCAGAGAAGGTCTTCTACTTGAAGCTAGAAGAATGTTTGATAGTATGTCTCAGAAAAACACGAAGCCCAATACTCGTGTTTACAACTCTTTGATTCATGGTTATTGCAAGTTCGGCCTAGTACAAGAAGCTTTGAAACTGTTTCTTGATCTGGAAATGGTAAACCTGAAGCCTGATGAATTCACAGTGAGTGCTTTACTTTTTGGATATTGCCAGAAAGGTGACACTGAAAAAGCACTGGAGTTCTTTTCTGAGTCTATGTCAAAGGGCACATCTCCTGATTTTCTAGGCTTTATGTATTTGATAAGAGGCCTAATTGCTAAAGGAAGAATGGAAGAATCTCGAAGCATTCTAAGGGAGATGCTCCGAAGCCAATCTGTTGTAAATATTTTGACTACAATTGACCTTGGAAATGAGATGGAGTCCGTGCACGGTTTCCTTGTTCTTCTGTGCGAGAGGGGAAATGTACAGGAGGCAGTTTCCATCCTTGATGAAGTAGGATCAATGTCCTTTCCTGTCACAAGGAGACCCAGTGGTACTGACACATTCTCAATAAATGAGGCATGTGATGTGAATTTGACAGAAAGGAGCGTATCCAAATCATCAAAAAATACTTGTGAGGTTTCTAAATTTCCAGTACAGAGTATTGATAAACTGAAAACTATTTCTCAGTCTACGGATGAGGAAATATCTGAATTCCTAACGGTTGATTCTTCATATGCATACATTGCATCACTATGCTCAAAAGGAGATATCAGTACTGCCAGTAAACTGGCGCAAAGGATCTCTGATTTGTTATAGATGCTGTTTGCAACTTTGGTGGCAAATATGAAAGCTTCTGAACTACCTTATCTTCTTTAATTGGGGAATGGGTGTCGCAAGCAGATGAAGGTTTGTCTCAGTACTTCTACTTCCTTCTTCCTGTGTGCTCCACAGTTACTCTGTAAAACTTCTTATTACCCCAACTTATTTGCTGTTCATCTCTGCATACATCAGGAAATACAAGCCTCAATGTGTTGTAGCATCTGATCATCCTGACATCTTTTCATCAAATATTTTAATGTTCTCCTGCTCAGGTTGTAGTCTATTCAGGAATTAAGCTTATACAATTGATTATCTAGGTTCTTTATGTTAACTGCTAATGTGTGGCTAATTGTACCATTAGGTGATGGATAACAACTTCTGGTAGAGTATCCCATCATTTGATCGTTAGAGTTGAAAAAAGACATGGACTTCAATGGCAATCAATCAATGTGTTGTGTACAGGTTTGATTGATATTTTCTTCACTCATGATATAATGTAATCAAGATTGTTTGCTTACCATTGAGATGGTCGAATATGCATTGTGCTCATGCAGTTGAAAGTTATGATTCTTATGAATGACTTGAACTGGATTTTTCTGGTAGTGTGTAGTCCAATCATGAGTTTCAGATCTTAAAAGTGATCAATTATGCTTGTTAAATTATAAATTCTAATTCTCCATAAATTGCATTTTTCATTATTAGCAATCCCTGACTTCCCAGCAAGAATTCTAGTTAAATGTTTTTGATCTTCTGTGATTGCAATTTTTCCCCTTTTCTATAAGGTGTTGAAAATAAATACTTTTAATTTACTATTAATTTTGCTTTAGAAAGAGTAGGGTAAATAAATAGATAATATTTGTCTTGTATTTAGAAAGAGGTGCAAGCTGCAACTCAAAATGGATTTTTTTGGTTATATTCACGTTAGTTGAGCACAGTTTCTGGTTTTTGATAAATTCTGAACATTTTGAATTGATGATCTGTTCACTGGTCAGTTTTTGTTTGTACATTTATGTATGTATGTTGTTTTATATTTCAATTCTGTGCCCTAGAAGGCGATACCCTCGCCCTCAGGGCCCCGGCCGAACCGACACCACAGCCATCCTATTTCCCTCCATTGTCCCTTGCATGCCCATTTTTGGTTGTTGATATTATTATCTAGTGTGTCCATAATTCCATGTCAACCTTTTCACTTTTACCGGCAGAGTGTGATTGAGGAAATAATGATGTCGGGTGTTTGTGTATGTGGAGGGAATGGAATAGGATAAGTAGGGTAGAGGAAGAAGGGAGTGGAGTGGGTTGGGAAAGGTGAGAGGTGGAGGAAGAAGAGAAAAATAAATATCAATAAACTTCTAGGAAAATAAAAATCCTATGGACATTTAGTAACTATAAAAGTCCTTCAAAAATATTTATAGAAGACTATCACCAAGGGTACTTTTTGTAAAGCTAATCAACTTGCAACAATCAATCTTTATTAGAACGAATACGACTGTTGGAGATTTATTCCTGCTATTCCCTCCGCCCCAGCTATATTTGCACCTTCATCATTATTACACTGTTCAGGAAACATGTTTGACCATTAATATGTTTACCTGCGTATAATAACGACAAATAAAGTTGATATTAAGAAACTACTTGTTACGACGAATTGAACAATATCATATACTATAATATTATTGTTCATATAACTATTCAAATATGTAGTTAAACTTTGATAGAAAATAGTGTCAAAAAAGTAAGAGCAAATTCAGCTGGGACATAGTCTTTTTCTTGGATCACTTAACTTGAGACTTGGATGAGTTTTGCTCCAGATCTTATGCTCTAGTTATGGATGCCGCCTCAATATTGGTAATTGCTTGTGGAAACAACAATAGTCTAGTTTCCTCATCTGCTATGACTTTGGCAGAGTATGACAATCATGTTTTGTAAGTGCTAGCTCTACTATCACGAAGGTTTTGAAGCCGTCATTTTACTGTAATAGAAATTGTTTGGATGGTGCTGTCAACCGAAGTCATTTTAACTAAGCTAAACCTAAATTGTCTAAAAATAACATACTAATATTATAATTTGTTACTTATTTTAATTCTTACTAATGTATAATCAATCATAACTTGTTATCCCAAGCACCATATAGAGCTGTCAACCGGGGATATTGAAGTCATTTGGACTAACCTAAACTCAAGTTGTCTAAAAATAACATACTAATATTATAATATGTTAGTGATTTTGATTTTGTACTATATATAATCAATCATAACTGGTTAACATACTAATATTATAATTTGTTACTAACTCTAATTTTTTTACTATATATATAATCAATCATAAGTTATTAAAACATATAACTTCTAAAGATTTTAAAACCATAAATATCGCATTGTACTTTTATACAATCTGAAATAACAAAATGTTTGGATTTTTTTATACAATTATAGAGTACTTTTGATAGAAATGTGTATACATATTATTTATTTATTAATGTATGACAAAGTCTTGTTTTAGACCGACTAATTGTTAATTGAGGACATTTAATAAATAGTGAGACTAATAAGGTCATTTGATATTTAATTTATTTAATTGCAATGAGATACATATGATTTTGAAAACCTTTTAAAATGAATTTCAACATATAAATAATTAATTTTTAAATAATTTAAATGAAATGTGATAAAAATAATCAATTTTTATTGTATTCAATATTTAACGGTTTTTAACTAAATTAATTATTTCACTTCATAACTCATATTATTTTCCTTAGATGGGTAAACTTAAAATTTTTAAATAAAACTTAATTTCAATATTAAAACTAATGATATCTGTTCGCAACGCACGCGATGTTACTCCACTAGTCTTTTTTAAATTCTTTTTGCCCAGCCACAAGTCAAGCTTCAAACTAGTGCAAAAATTTACAAGCACCTTATTGTATGTTATGTGTGTATCATTATTATCATATGTATCTATCTGATTTCTAAGAGCAAAAACCTTATGCTAAATGAACAGTATACTCAGTAACCTGAAATACTCAAAGTTGCTTCACAACCCACAAGAATGCTTTAATGAATTGAGTGCTTTCATTGGCCCACTATAGCAAAATATAACTGTTGGCGTGAATGGAATAGATTTGCACAATGAAGGACTCACCTCTTGTATGTTACTATTTAAGGTGTAAAAGGTCACTTATCTTTGAATTCTAGTTTCCATTGTGTTGCACTTGAAACATTTCTGCTGCTTATAGCCTTAAGGAACATTAATGACGAAAAAATACGGTTTCCAGGTAAGCTCTTGGGCTCCAGAAGGCAAAGATGTATCCTCCTATGTAGCTGTTAAAGTTGCCTTCTCGTCTGCTCTTGCAGTTTCTTATTGTAAAATACCAATAATGTATCATTCATCAGTGAATTCACTCGAGAGCATACGTATATTGACCATAAGTAGACCTCATATGGTTCATTCGAGTATCTCTCTGCTGATTTAAGAAAGAAAACTATTTTCATAGCAGCATGTTAATACCGGACAGTACTCACCAAGTGCATTTCTTAGGGTACCATATTAGAGCTGAATTTGTTATTTATTTTGTTACATTGATATACAGAATTTGATCAACTGCACTGATGTATTCTATGTTGAAATGAAAACTTTTGGAATTTTAGTGCTGTTTAAGTGAGAAAATTTAAATTTTGAGCTATTGAGCTTTTTCACTAAATTGAAATTGAGTCGTGGTTGTTGGTGGTGCTCTTTGTTTGTTTATCATAGTGTTGGCTTGACCCATTCATGATTAGAAGAGTGTCTGTCATAAGAAAGATACGGGACATCTCTTGACCTTTAAACATCAGACGACAATGGTAGGTAGCCCAAGCAAGAGCCCCTGTAAATTGAGAACAGACCAGCTTGCATCTAACTTCTGGCAAGCAGGCATCTAACTTCATACTAATATGATGACTGAAGCAGTTTCTGGGCCCAGCTTACTAAAAACTAATTTGATCTGGTTAGTAACAAGTAATGCTGATTGATGTTCTGATGCATGCCATTTAAAGGAGACATCATTGATAGGCTAAGTGTTAAATAAATTAGCATCTGGGTTGCATTTTACATATGTTAAGACAATTTTCTTTCAGCTAAAAGAAACAACCTTGTTAAAGAGTATTGAAGACATTGGTTGAGAATAACCAAGTCTAATGATTTCAAGAATAAGTAGAGTTAGTTTTAAGGATTGTGCATAAATGATTTGAAGAATATCAGAAGGTAGTTAGTGAAAAGTTTGATTCTTGTATTCTACATTGAAGCATGATTTGCTAAACCACACCTAGTTTATTCACTGTTACTAATGTGACATGACCGAAAATGTTCAAGGCGAAGGTTGCGTGAAGCTTAAAGGGACTGGATTACCAAAAGTGGCCAGTTTTTCCGTGTGCCAAAAAACTTGCCCATCAATCCGATTTGCTGCATTGATTTTCACCTTTTTTGCTACCTTCTGCTGAATATGTATTTCCTTGAGGGATCTCGTCACTCCCATAATGTCCTCAAGATATTATAGATTTCTGTTGGGCTTAAATGGACATTTTTAGTGAAAAATCATTTTCGTGAGCTCATGCATCTAACAGGTAGCTTGTGTGGTTGGTGCTCCATGCGGTGTGAGGAATTAGATGGGTTCAGCCTTTATATCATAACTCGGAAGTTTTTCATGTCTTACAAGTTCAGGTAAAATCATGGTCATATGCTCTGTGCCCATGCTGCCTGCTGCTGAGGTGCTAGAATTGATAGAAACTCAATCACATGTCCGATTTTAAGCAACTGATTCAGGAATACATCACAGGTAGAGCCAAAAACCTTTCTTATTTTATCCTTTTTTGTTCTTTCTAAAGGGTTTGAAATGTGCATTGTTACACAGTCCATGTAAATTACTGTACAACTTCATTTTGGAGAAAAATACCGTGCTAATGTCCCTGTTATGCCTAAGCCTTGATGCGCTTCCACTTCCCTAAAGGGGAAAGAAAAACAACGAGACCTGCATGTTTATTTTAAATATTTTTTAGGGTGTGCAATCACCTCTATGGGCTTCTAAGTTGAAAAGTCGTATTTTCATCAGCTTCCATGAATTTCTTATTGTCTTCGAAATCTACTTTCATTTTCATTTATGCTATTCACTCCTTGATTCAAGATCTTTAATGTGAATAAAAAATCATGCTGATGCAGTGGTCAGAAAGCACATAAGAGCTGCTTCTTCCGTGTTGGTGGCGCAGATTATGGATCTGTCAGAATAGATGCTTTCGTCGATTGAATCTCATTGAATGGATCCAACGGAACCCCTCCACCTGAAACTTCACGTCTCGAATAAGTACCTCTCGAATGGGCACCTCTCAAATCAGTACCTCTAGAATCCATCTAATGGAACCCCTCCACCTGAAAGTTCACCTCTCGAATGGGTACCTCTCGAATGCTTACCTCTCGAACACATCTAAAGGAACCCCTCCACCTAAAACTTCACCTCTCCAATGGGCATCTCTCGACTGGATCCAATGGAACCTCTCCATCTCAACCTTCACCTCTGAAATGGGTACCTTTCGAAATGGTATCCCTTGAATGGTACTTCTCGAACCCATCCAATGGAACCCCTTCACCTGAAACTTCAACTCTTGAATGGATCCAATGGAACCCCTCCACCTGAAATTTCACCTCTCGAATGGGGACCTCTCGAGTGGGCACCTCTCGAATCGGTACCTCTAGAACTCATCCAATGGAACACCTCCACCTGAAAGTTCACATCTCGAATGGGTGCCTCTCGAACCCATCCAATGGAACCCCTTCACCTGAAACTACACCTCTTGAATGGGTACATCTCTAATGGATCCAATGGAACCCCTCCACCTGAAACTTCACCTCTCGAATGGGCACCTCTCGAATCGGCTCCTCTAGAACCCATCTAATGGAACCCCTCCACCTGAAACTTCACCTCTCGAATGGGTACCTCTCGAATGCGTACATCTCGAGCACATCCAATGGAACCCCTCCACCTAAAACTTCACCTCTCCAATAGGCATCTCTCGACTGGATCCAATGGAACCTCTCCATCTGAACCTTCACCTCTCGAATGGGTACCTCTCGAATGGGTACCTCTCGAAATGGTACCTCTCGAATGGTACCTCTCGAACCCATCCAATGGAGCCCCATCCACTTGAAACTTCACCTCTCGAATGGATCCAATGGAACCCCTCCACCTGAAACTTCACCTCTCGAATGGGTACCTCTCGAGTGGGCACCTCTCGAATGTGTACCTCTCGAACCCATCCAATGGAACCCCTCCACCTGAAACTACACCTCTCGAATGGGTACATCTTGAATGGATCCAACAGAACCCCTCCACCTGAAACTTCACCTCTCGAATGGGTACATATCGAATGGATCCAACGGAACCCCTCCACCTGAAACTTCACCTCTCGAATATGTACCTCTCGAATGGGTACCTCTTGAGTGGGCACCTCTCGAATGTGTACCCCTCGAAAGTGTACCTCTCGAACCCATCCAATGGAACCCCTCCACCTGAACCTTCACCTCTCTAATGGAACCCCTCCATTTGAACCCTCTCCAACTAAACCTTCACCTCTCGGAAGGTTACCTCTCGAACCCCTCCAATGGAACCCTATCGAACCTCTCCACCTGAACCTTCACCTATCGAATCGGTAACTCTCGAACCATTACCTCTCGAACCCCCCGCTCGATTTCTTACCTGTCGAATCTCCACTAGAACTTTCACATCTCGAACCTTCACCTCTCGAACCCCTCCACCTGAACTCTCTAACCTCAACCTTCACCTCTCGATTTGGTACCTTTCGAACCTCTCCACTTGAACCCTCTCCAACTGAACCTTCACATGTCGAATGGGTACCTTTCAAGCCCCTCCAATGGAACCTCCACTTGAATCCTCTCCAACTGAACATTCACCTCTCGAATGGTTACCTCTTAAACCCCTCCAATGGAACCCTATCGAGCCTCTCCACCTGAACCTTCACCTATCGAATCGGTAACTCTCGAACCCCCTACTCGAATGCTAACCTCTCGAATCCCTACACATGAACCCTCTGAACTTCAACCTTCACGTCTCGAATTGCTACCTCTCGAACTCCTCCACTTGAACCCTCTCCACCTGAACATTCACCTCTCGAATGGATACCTTTCGAGCCCCTCCACTTGAACCTCTTCAACTGAACCTTCACCTCTCCAATCTCTCCACCTGAATCTTCAGCTATCGAATCGGTAACTCTCGAACCATTACCTCTCGAACCCCCTACTCGAATTCTCACCTCTCGAATCTCCACTGGAACCTTCACCTCTCGAACCTCGAATGGGTACGTCTCGAATGGGTACCTCTCGAATGAGTACCTCTCAAATGGGTACCCCTTCAATCGGTACCCAAAACGACGTCGTTTTGGGTAGCCACCTGGCAGCACCTGTAAACGTACATGGCGGCACCGCAATATTTGAAAAAGGGGATGCACAAAACGACAAAAATGATGACCAAAACGGCATCGTTTTGGGCAGCCACTTGAGAGTACCTGTAGAGCCACATGTTAGACTGGCCTGCAAAATGACCATCATGCCCCTGACGACGGTTGTGTCAATCATTTGGTTTGGGAGGATTTCTTTTAATAAGTTACCTAAGATGAGTTTAATTACAAAAGAGTTGCTTCGTAGCAGAGAAAGAGTAGAAAAAATTGCCCTTGAAGTGTTCCATTTCTTTTTTTAAAAAATAAAATAAAATTAAAGCCACATGTTATGGTGGGGTTTGGCATGGACCCCTACTCGTATATTAAAATAAAAAATAGAAGTACAAATAAAGAATGAGGCTTAATACCTGACCTCGGAAAGATTTTCTGTACCCAATACATTTTTCTATTCAAATCTAGGGTGCTACAAAACAAGAAGCAAAAATAAAACACAAGGTTCATAGTTTGCAAAACGTGGAAAAGTGGAAAACTTTTGAAATTACATCAAACGTAATCTTATATAGGGAAACTCCCTACTATCTAGATCCATTTCTTAAGAACTCCACTCTATGTGTCAATTTAGAATGGCCGGACTTCAATTGCAAATTTGTACTCCCCCTGTTTCACTAAGAGTGACTCACTAGATTTAAGCTCTTGGATTAATGTGAAGAAAATGGATTAATGTGAAGAAAATGGATTAATGTGAAGAAAATGTATTAATGTGAAGAAGATGAGAGGTTGAAATTGAGTGTAGAAAGTAAAAAATAGAATGAGTGGATGAGATTGTAGAAATCTTTGACAAAAATGGAAAGTGTGCCATTTAAAAAAAAATTCCAATAAGGTAAGTGTATCACAAAAGGAGTACTATATATATATATAGGGATGAAGATGATGAAGAATTCCAGAATCTATTAGCTATTTACAAACAGCTCAAAAAGGCCTCCACAGAGGTAAAATCAGAAGACATTCCAGATGATGATCCCATTGGAGGTCAAGAACCATTTGACTTCTAAAATCAGCACTCAATAGACGCACTCAACAGACAGTCAGTCATGGAGGGTCTCAAACTCCACTCTGACATCTACTCAAAATACGCAAGCAATGACGAATTGAAGCACTCAACAATAAAACAAGACTTAGTGGTGGGTCCCACACTCCACTACCACCACTCACAATAAGCAGTAGCCGACAAAAGATAATGGAGGATCCCACACTCCACTATAATTCAAAAGCAGCCATGTAACACATCAGTCCACCACACGGACTTCAAATTTCATTCACTTCAATGTAATAGATAAGATATCCGCCTCTATAAATACGGAGGCCTTAGTTCATTATTAAGCACGCTTGAATTATCGCCCTTTCACATTCTCTTACAACCACCTCCATCTGAGTTCAACGTTCATACTTGAACTTCCCATGTATTACCAACCTACCCACTTCATAAATCTCAGTCAATAAAAAGAAATCATTCCAGTATTTTGTAAGTTATTTCTTAAGTACTTAATTGCTCTTTTATATTATTCTTTAATCTTACTTAATTTTACGATAATCATCTGTTTTACCTATATATATATATATAGGTATGATGAAAAAAGGAGGCAAATGTGATGCCCGAAATTTATTTAAATTTTACGTTAATTTTTAAAATAAAATAAAATAAGAGTCCGTCTCTTGAAAGACGGTCTTTCCATAATCATGGAAAAACCAAGGTTTAAAGTGTAAATTATAAGAAATGAAGATAAAATTTTTGGATTGCATGAACCAGGTTATACATTTTATAACTATTACATGTTGCATACCAAAATTTTAATATTGCAACTAAGACATTTTACCTTTTATTATTCTAATTAAACCCCGCATTTTCATAAGCATATGAAAAAACCATCTTTCCCAAGAATTTACCATAAAATTAATAATAATAATATGTATAAAAATAAACACGGCTTGCCCAGTGATTAGCTATATAGTAAACTGACACTAAAGTAGGGAATGGTATTTCAAATTGGTTACATGTAGATTTCAGACCGGTAGATTTCAGTTAAATATAGAAGTGGTACTTGAAATTAGTATATCCATGAAATAAGGAGAGAAGAAAGTAACTAACGGAATTGGTTCCTACTAAACTTACTAATTTTACTAGATTTGGTTTGTTTTTAACTCTCCAATTTTATACATAAAGCCTGAGTTTTATCAATAGAACTTTTCATAGAATTTTTTGTTTTTATCCAAAACGCATTGTTCGTCCAACAGAAGGTTTCGTAGAGAGAAACACATTGGTCGAACAAATTGGAAGAACCCAAAACCTAGCCGACTTACGTTGTCTTATTTCGTAACCTCTGATAGCTATAAGTTATTGTATTTCGTTCTATACCAAGTTTTGGAAAAATTATATTTGCATAGCCTTATAGAAAGACGAGATTTAATAATAAAAATAAAAGGTAAAAGTTTTTCTAAGTTCGTCTCTTGAAAGACCGTCTTTCCATAAGTCGTGGAAATACCAAAGTTTAAAGTGCAAATTAAAAGAAATAAAGTTAATATTTTTGGTTGCATGAATCGGGTTATAAACTTTATAACTACCACACGTTGTATAACAGCTTTTTAAGATTGCAACTAAGACCTTTTACCTTTATATTATTGTAATAAAATCTCATTTTCCCATAAGTTCATGGAAATACGGCTTTTCCCAAGACTTTGCTAAAGTTATTAGTTTCAATATTAAAAATTTATTATGCAACTTGTAGTAGTTATAAAGTTTGTAACCCGATTCATACAACCCAAAATTTTATCTTCATTTCTTCTAATTTACACTTTAAAGCTTGATTTTTCCATAACTTATGGAAAACCCATCTTTCAAGAGACGGAGTTTCTTCTAATTTACACTTTAAAGCTTGATTTTTCCATAACTTATGGAAAACTCATCTTTCAAGAGACGGACTCTTCGTTCTATGATATAAGGTCAAATTATACCGTTAAATGGGATGTATCAGTGATCTAGTCAACTCCAATTATACTTTTTTTTTGATGAAAAGCGAAAAATGAACGTAGTATTGTGTGAATTCTAAATCATTATGCCAAAATCAAAACCTAGTAATTATCACAATCCATCATGATTTTTTTTTCTATCTTGTTAAAAATGATATAAATTTTGCACCAGAGGCCTAGATCCGTCTCGGCTTCACTGATAAGTATCAACCTTCTCTTTGAATTCTTTGAGAAGATCATCAACGCTCAAGATGGAATGTTTGTCCTGATCTCTCACACATGCGCTAACCTGTCCATCTCTAGCTTCACTCTCGCCAACCACCAAGATATAATTGTATTGTGCCACTTGAGCCTCTCTAACCTTTTTATTTATTGTTTTGTCTGAACTGTCAAGATCAACATGGTAACCAGCATCATGGATCTGGTTTCGCAGCTTCAGTCCGTATGATAGAGATTTTTCAGAGACAGGGCAGACAATCGCTTGACGCGAACTAAGCCAGAAAGGCCATTTTCCCTTGTAGTGTTCTAATAATATCGCAAACATGCGCTCAACTGAACCAAGGACAGCCCTGTGAATCATCACAGGCTGCTCCCTCTTGCTATCATCTTCAGCAGAGTAGGACAATTTAAATCTCTCGGGGAGTTGAAAATCCAGCTGCAATGTAGCACACTGGAATTTCCTCCTCATTGCATCATTTACACTAATATCAATTTTTGGTCCATAAAATGCTCCATCCCCTTCATTTATCTCCCAGGGCCTTCCAAACTCATTTAAGGCTTCGGTGAGAGCACCTTCAGCCTTTTCCCACACTTTCTCGTCACCCATAAACTTTTCTGGCCTCGTGGATAACTTCAAGTCAAAAGTGAACCCAAATATTCCATAAGCATAACTAATAAAGTCCAAAACAACCTTGACTTCCTCTTTTATCTGAGACTCCCTGCAGAAGATGTGGGCATCATCCTGCTGAAATCTCCTCACGCGAGTTAGACCGGTAAGTGCACCACTGGCCTCATTACGATGCAGGACGCCAAAATCAGCCAAACGGAGAGGTAGTCTCCGGTATGAACGAACTCTATGATCAAATATCAAACAATGCCCAGGGCAATTCATAGGTTTAAGTCCGAACTCTTGTTTTTCAATCTCAAACACAAACATATTCTCCTTGTAATTAGCAGCATGACCAGAAGTTTCCCACAGCTTCATGTTGTACATATTGGGAGTCCAAACCTCTTCATAACCTCTCTTCCAGTATTCTTTCTTTATGAACTCTAACAATTTGTTGCATACGCGAGCACCATGTGGAAGGAAAAAACAGCTTCCAGGACTGAGTTCATGGAAAAAGAAAAGTTCTTGCTTTTTATTTAATTCTCTGTGGTCATTTTTCTTTGCCTCTTCTAGATCTTCCTTATATTGCTTCAAGCGCTTTTGATCTTGGAAAGATATTCCATACACTCTCTGCAAGCTTTCACGATCTTGTTTTCCCTTCCAATAGGCTGCAGAAGCCTTTAAGCAACAAAACGCTTTCACAAAAGAAGTATTTGGTATATGTGGCCCGCGGCACAAATCAACCAGGGGGCCACATCTGTATACAGTGATGGTTTTATCCTCAGGCAAATCTTTTATGATTTCTACCTTGAATGGATTTTCAGAGAACATGTCAAGAGCTTGATCCCTGGTAACCTCAATTCGCTCAAAAGGTTGTTTTTCCGAAACAGCTCTTTTAGCCCCATCCTCGATCCGTTTAAAATGCTCCTCATTCAGTCCCAAATCACCATAGAAAGCATCATAGTAGAAACCCTCTCCTCTAGTTGTGCAAGGGCCGATGCACAGTTTGCATCCATAAGTCTGCTCCAACGACTGTCCAAGAATGTGAGCACTGGAGTGCCAAAACGTATCTCTCCCCTCGTCATCATTAAATGTGAAGAGCTTGAGCTCACAGTCTCCTTCCAGTGGCCTGTGCATATCCCACAGCACGCCATTGACCTTCGCGATCAGCGCGTTCGAAGCCAAACCCTTGGATATCTGCTTCGCCACGTCGAAAGCTGACGTGTTCCACTTCTTCCCCTCCTTCACAGTTCCATCCGGCAACGTAATTTTGATCGGTTCAGGAGACAGAGAGAGGCGCTCGAGGTTCTGTTGACTTTGAATCGACTCGAACAGAGATATTCGCTTGGGAATGACAGTGCGAAGATAGACGTCGCCTTCTTCACTGAAAGCGGGAATGTTAGCTTCCTTCACCATTGTAAGGTAACGGCGGAGTGGGATTGTGCGGCGGAAGGGGTTTATAAGAGGCGGCGGAGGGTGGCGTAGCAAGGCAGCGGAGATGAGTCTCTGGCCGAGTTTGGAGGCGAACTCCAATTATACGAAAATTGGGTGTAACATGGAGAAAACAAAAATAATTGACACTTGTTTTTCTTATTTTTTTTCCCATTAGTTGTAACTATTGTTTATGTCATATGTTTCATTATTTTATATTTTAAATTTATTTATTCATAAATAACAAACATAATTCTATTTTAAAAATTAAAATACTCCCCCTGTTTTGTTATTTATGACACACTTACTGTAAATAGATATTTTCTTTAATTTGACATCCTTTCCATTTTTTAGAAGATTCCTTCAATTTTATCCACTTATTTTACTTTTTACTTTCTACGTTCAATTTTATCCAAGCACCTATGGTGTCATAAATAGAAAAATGAAGGGAGTAATAATTCATTTACACATTAATTAAGATTATTTATTAATATTCGAGTTTGATATTGTAACACTTGAGTTTTATATGTTATTTTATTGATGGTAATAAAATAAAATTCACATTTAAAAATAATAATGGATATTAAAATAGCTTATAAGTTCCAAAATATTTTTATAAAAATATAATGACATACAAAATTTAATAAGTATTCTTTTTGTGAAATATATCAAATTTAAAAATATATTATGATATTACAAATTAATAAGAGTAAATAAAAATAAAATATATAATATTGTGGTTTGTATATTGATTTATTTTAACAATTATACTTAATTCAATTAATAATTATTTAATTAACAATGAGATGAATAATTATTTATAAAAAATATTTAAATTCATTGATGCCATTGAGGTTTGTCGTGTTTATGTTTCTATTTATAAGTGTGATCAGATTAATTTGTTTGTTCAAACAATATTTTGTTGATTTATTTTTACCCAGATACGGTATTGTTGTATTCTCTTCTAAATGTTTCATAAGTTTGTTTAGTGCTATTATCTAGCTTCTTATATGACTATGTGCAGTGACGAAATCAGAATTTTATTTCAGGTGGGACTGAAGGAGGGACGGTGGTGGGACGGCGTCCGTAAACTCCAGAAGGTGGCGGGATGGCGTCTGCGGCTGAGCCCGGAGCTAGAGCTGGAGCAGGCAGTGGCCAATGGTCCAGTGGAGGCGCACTTCTGCTTATGCGGGAGAGAAATTTTGAATTTCATTTTTTCTTCTTCAATATTAATCAAAACTAAAACGACTTTGTTTTGATAAATATGGGCAAAAAATGGCCGTCAAAGGGCTTCTTCTCCGACTCAACATGGCCGAAAAAACAGAGCTTGAACCAGAAAAGTGCAACCCATAACCTCTGAATGCCAGGAAGCGCTACTGACCACTACTACCATGACGTCGAAAACTCATACCGTGGTAGTTACGCCCTCACTATGTGCAATATGAATTAAGGTTAGAATATCTTTAATGAAAATAATGATTGGTGCGAGTTATGGTAGTAATAAAAAGAAAAAAAAGGAATTATCGTATAATTATGACACAAACCTGTGTAGTACTTAGTACGTTTTATTATATTATTGTTTAGTATAATTGTGAGATATACTTATAGATCAGTTATATATTAATAATAATAATAATAATAATAATAATAATAATAATGGGTATAGTTTCGTATTGTACCAATGAATTACTTAAGCAAATAATAAAGAAATAGATACATAATTTGTTTTTGTAATTTAAACTCACCGAGGGTGAGGGGGATATTTTATTAGGTTCCCCGAGCCTTAGGAAAAAATAGAAATAGATACATAATATTATAGTGAATTCGGTTATAGAAAACCAACACCAAATTATGGAAAATATACTTGCAGGTTGTATTGATGGAAATTGGACACTCTAGTTTGGAGGAATGGTGTTCCTACCTTTTTCAAACTAAACATTTTGAAACGAATATTACAATTGAAGTGATGAAATGAAACTATCATTTTTATAAACTGTTTTAAAAGATAATTTTTCCTAATTATAAAAGTCACTTCACTGCATTGCATATCTGTTACTAAATTTCATTATAATATTGTTTAATCCTTTTTATAACATGGGTTCATTGCCCTGTTTACCATTGAGGTGTTTACATAATAATAATAATAAAACAAAATTAAACTCACCAATGGTGAGGGAGTATTTTATTAGGTTCCCCACGCCTTAGGAAAAAATATAATTAATGAAGATCGAATGTCAAGTGTACATCGTGGAAATCGTGGTATGATACACAAACATTTCATATGAACTATGAGTTCCACTCCTGTTGCCTCCATATCCTATGTTAGCAATAGACGCCCAATTTCGAGGTCTAAGACAGCCTCCCACTTTTTTATCTCCACACCCCATTTTAATAAAAAAAAGGTGGTCTCCCATTTCAGTCCCTTGCATATTATTTCCCCAGAAATAATATACTATAAAGTGAGCTTTGCTGCTTCTGTTGAACAGCTCCCTTTCTGATTGTGCTGCTATGCTCTGTTTACCTTCAAAAGGACCATATTTTAGCTTCCATTCAGAAAACAATTCTCCATGGTTCAGTATTTTAATCTAGGAAGTATCCCCATTCTCTGTGGTGAATTATCCAGCTCCAAAGCCTGAGCAGAAAGCCTCCAGGTCCTCCAAATTTGAGCTTCAGACATGTACCTGCCATCAAAAGGAGAGAGAGAGCCGTACCTTGCAAAAATTCATGCAGTTCATGATGTTCTAATACATGGAAACTCAATGGCATCAAGCATGACTAATCCTTTAACATTTGGTGGCAAGGAATTATGAGTAAAAGTTGCATAACTCTTGGTGGAACTTGCTAACTTAGCCAAAGCATCAACTACAGAGTTTGCTTTCCCATAGTTATGAGAAAAAGAAATAGAGAGTTCACCTGCAAGACTCCATATGGTTCTGAGTAGTGGGATGAATCTCCGGGGGATCTTATAGGTCTTTCTAATCATGTAAAACAACACTAAAGAATCTACTTCAACCTGGATATCAGTACCTGAAAGTAGCTTGTTTGTAGTCCAATAATCAAAGCTGTAATTTCAGCTTCTAGACTCTCCATATCCTCCAGATATTGAGATTTTGCTATCAAAACTTTGCCTTTTTGATCCCGATTATAGAGAATCTCTCCAGCTGACTTGGATTTAAGTGAAGATCCATCTGTATTAAGCTTGAAAGCCTGTGTAGGTAGCTTCCAATGCACTATGATGTGTTGTTTAAATCTTAGACCTGCATCAAATAGAGCAATAGACAACAAAGGTGGATATACATGGACTATTATTTGAACATGTAAATCTTTTTAATGTTTCTAAATTGTTACAAAATAATTTTCAAAATAAAGTGTTACAAAGTAGATTTTGTGGGAAAATGATGGTTAAAAGGTTGAAATTTGTCAACATTTTGGGCTTCGTTTGAGTGGGACCCGAATGGATTTTGGGTCGGTGGATGTCATTTTTGGGTTCTCCTTCGCGAGTACTATAAAATTGACTATTTAAACTCTCAAAACGGATCAAGGGTGAATGAGATATGGATGTTTGAAATGTCACTCTTGAAAGAGAAAAATTAGGCGGAAATTGGCCCAGATTAATTTTTCTCTAGACTGTCCAAAATGCGTATGGACCGCATGGAAGTCTCTGGAAGGCCCAACCGCATAGTATATATGGAATTGCTTGTGTGTAATTATTAAGAGATAAGAACAAAATTCTTCCATATTTTGTGAGATATCTTGTTTTAAATAAATATGCGGTTTACCATGTTTAATATGATGAAGAATATTTGTGCAAATATTTCTTCCTTTTCCAGCAGCTTTGATTCGAGTATTCATGGAATGTCTCGGATTTGGTGAGTTGGTGATTGGAGAATATTCTTCTCTAATTACAGAAAATCAGAAAATCATGTTTCCATGATTAGGGTCTCTTAGAGTAGTATAAATAGAGCCTCTAAGTCAGTCAGAAAAGCCACACCATTTCTCAAGTCCCTCCATAATCTAAACTTGAGTCTTCTTTCTGTCTTTCTCGAAGTTTCCAGTTGATGCTCTGTCGAGGTGATAGTCCTTCGGGTCTTGCGTGAATCCGAGATAACTCTTACGTGTTAATTGTTACCTTCAATGGTTTTATCCTAGAGAACGATGTCCACGACGGGACTCATTCGTTTCAAGGGCAGCGAGTGTTACTCGTAACTCTATCATTACTTGAAACATGATTTATGCTTTGATTATTTGTAATTTAAGCGTTTCGATTGTATGCTTGAATAATTAATAAAAAATTATTATTCTTGCATATATTAATTGCTCGTTCAATTTTGTTATTTGATTTTCCGTATGATATAATCAATATATGTCTAACAGTCTTGAAACGAAAGATATTTGTTGATTTATATTGATTAGAAGATTACATGTTTGCGTAAACATATATATATCAATGCATGTTTGGTTTAAATATGCATGCATAATATGCATATGTATATAAATATTTGCATGTTTGGTTATTAATCTTCAAATGGATACCATATGATAGTATGCGATATTTTATTTGTAATCCGAAACTCTTGCATGCCATATTTATTTGCCATCTATTTGGATGCTATATCGTGCATGCCATTTTATGGAAATTGTATGTGTGCAAAAATATGCATGCTAATGGTTTTGGTTATTTACAACAAAATCACATTGAGCAATTTGTTATGTATAATTATTTAAAATATTATACTACGATATTAGATGTGTACATATATTTAACGATGAATGATTTTTTGTATGTACACATTGGTGAATCCGAGTATACACGATTGTATCTATTGGAAGGAAAACTTGGCATGGAGATACAGCAGGATTTGCCTGGCAACATGAAAGAATCAAGAGTGTAACCACAGCACGGTTTTACAAACTATGGTACGTATACACGTTAATTAATGTGAATCATGGCATATGCTATATATACATATATTGCTTGGATTATATTTGATAACCATTTGCGTGAATCTGGATGTGAACAAGACTTTGTTACAAAGAGTGTTATGTGAATAATATTTGTACATATATGTCCAGTACACTAAGGCTATCAAATTTGATAGTAAATGAATTTGGTTATATTAATCCCTTAATTATGTAGGAAAATGAGTTGAGCATGTATGTTAAATTACATGGCGCAATTATGGAAATATGCTAATTCCGTGATATTCATGCTTATGAGATTAAATGTTGATATGGTAAGAAATCATATTTGATTCTTTGCATGAAAGATTGAATTAAATTTACGGAAAAAAAAATGCCATGAGTTTAGAATATGGGATCAAACATTATTATTCAATTACATGAAAGCAGTACATATGTTTGAAAATTATGAGACATGTTTAATTTCCGAAGCCCTTGAAATGTTAGAGTATTTGTTTAAATACTTAATCAAATGTTGAAATACCTATTTTGCATGGTATAATAATTTGGTGATGTGGGTTGTTCATGTTGGTTAAATATTTAAACCATATTTGTGTGAGAATGTGCTGCTAGTGATTCATGACTTTTATCTGCTTGGTCTGAGAATCGTATGCAATAAAATGGTAAACTTCATTTGCACTTAAACATGACATCTCTCGGCAAGAGTGTAATATATCCGTGCATGAATGAAGTATGTGACATTGGGTTATTTGATCCATGATGTATTCTCGTTCATTTAGGGACTTGATTTAGCTGCATATACAAAAATTTTAGATCTATGTTGTGTCTAAAATTGGTTTATGCTTTTATATGCTATGATTATATTAATTTTTTGGGAAAGTGCCCTTTTGATGCAATGAAAGGTTTGACAAGGCTTGTCCCAATAATTGACTATCTTGATTGATCGTTTACGAGCATATAGCTCACGAGTGACAATTGTTAGATTGCACAGATAGAGCATATGGGTTCGAAGTTCAACATATTCTGGTTATTTTGTATGACCTGAAAAATGTGAATATGAAGACATTAGTTTACGACTATGTCTAGGGTATTGGTTCTTGTGAGCCATGGTATAAACCCTAAAGCATGAGTTATCATGACTATACTAAAAACCTTCGATTATTTGTAATCAAAGAATTGAGGGGAAAATCTCAAGAATTTGGTTGAGAAAACTAAGAATCCTGAGAATGGGAATCCCGAGACTTTTAGTCAAATCTCTTGATTTATGGTTGAAAAATCTAAGAATCATGAGATATGGAATCTCAAGACATTTGGTCAATTCTCTAGATTTTTGGTTGGAAAGCCTTAGAATTATGAGATGAGTAATCCTAAGACATTTGGTCTAGGAACCCCAAGACACGAGGTTTTGAGAAACTTAACACGTGTGGGGATGTTTAATAAAACCAGCCCAATGTGGGGGGTAGACGAAAACCTAAAAATTCAACGACGATATGAATTTTGATAGGTACTTGAAGTGAAAAAGTCGCCACGAGAGATTTGAATCAAGTTGATCAAGTCGGGATGACTTTAACTCGAACCAAAAGGGTAAACTCGAAATTGAGTCTAGCAATGCACTCAAACTTGAGTCGAGCAATAGACTTGAATGTGTTTCGAGCATAAAGACACTCAAGTTTGATTTGAGTAGTCTGAAAGTAAAGTTCAGTTGTACTGAAACTTGGCTTTAAAATTGGCATGAAATTGTGTGGAGTTGGTAAACTCACACTGCGCCCTAGTGAGAGTTAATCGAATCCTTAATTGATTGATACTACATCGGTTGTGGTATTGGTCATGCGAGGAAAAACGATTAATTGAGATCAGAAAGTTTAGTTATCTTTAATTCCAAGGGTGTTGAAGGAATAAGAGAGACTTTCACGATAAAAGATCAATACATGAAGGTGTTTTGATGGTTGAAAGGATCAAGCCCTAAAAGAAATTTTATGGGTAAGAACCTAGTGTTTGATTCATTATTGAACACACAGACTTTTAGTAAGTTGGGTTTGTATATTAACGAAACCCTTTACGTGATACACAGAAAAATATGAGGTTATCTGTGACCATGATGTGAATACATAGAATCCTTTGGGGAATGCGATTCACAATGTAGACATTTACAAGGTCATTTGGTGATTGAAGAAAATTGCTAGGAATGATCAAGCGTTCTGGGGGAGCCTTTAAGTTGGCTGGCGATCTTTTAAATAAGAGACCCCAAGAAGGAGGAAAATAAAGCTCCTCATAGAGCCATCCTAAAAGTTCTTTCGAATGTGTGGGTTGGCATATTGTGAATGTAGTAAAAGGAATACTTAAACAGTATCTTTACTAGATATGCACAATGTTGAAGTGCTATCAATTTCTTGAAATTCACAAGAAATATTATGCAGAAACTAGAAATATATCTTGATGGAAAGTGTATTTTGTGGAAGTTTTTGTTAAAGATCTTGATTTATCTTAAATGGACTTAAGAGTCAATAGATGAAACCATTAAGGATCAGGGATAAACCAACGAAGGAAACGAGATTCCATGAAATAATTTTTGTGGAAAGTGGTGATCAATAGAGAGATTGATCTACCATGAGTGCAAATCACTAGAGTACTAGTAGATTTGAACAATTAGTAAGTATATTTGTGTACTTGATGGGTGTTCTCTAGACGTGAGAATGAGTCCAAGGGTGATGGTGCTTGCTATCAAGGTTTTGTGAAAGCTAGAAGTACATCTAATGGACCTAAATGGTTATTTGGAGATTTATATATTAAAATCTGAATAGAGCAAAATGATAAGCTCAATGCTCCTAAATGACCCATCATGTGACCAAACTAATTGTTGTTTAGCCAGTGATATTAAATCAATGAGTTTGATGAAGGCAGATATGCTAAGGGACACGGAAAATGACCATGTCATTTATGTCTTTGAATTGATGGTTTTCTCATTGATAGAAAAATTGATATGATGATTGAGTCTCTTGGAGATATGTCGTATTCAATGGAATGACTCTAAACATTATGAGTTACCTTTTTGTAAAGGTGAGGTGTCTCTTAAGAAGAGAACTCAAGAGTCATTGATAGTCTGTTGTACTTATTAAAGTGCACATTAGACTATTCTTACAATGGATAGTAAGATGATACACGAGTAATCTAGAAAAGATCACTGGAACTAGCTATGTGTGAGACTCGTGGATATGGCTTGAGTTGTGTAGAGAAATGGTTCTCTCTTGCTAGATTCATAAAGGAATCTAAGTCCATCGTGCTGGACAAAAATTGGGAAAGATATACCCTAGGATGACCAAAGCACTTTTATGCGTATTGGTGTAGCGTAAAGCTTGTAGCTTAAAGCCATATCGGTGATGGTGTGTCTCGACATAGACACTTTACTATTGGACGACTACTCTCTACGAGAATTATCGATGTTGACTACGTAAGGTCAATATGATAAGAGTTACGATTCTTTGACGAAAGGATTGAGTTAATTTCTTGACGAAGAAATTGAATCGAGAGTTAGTTGAGAACTCATTGAAAGGAATATGACGAAGTCCAATAAATGGTGGGTTAAGTACGTGGACACCCAACCTATGTGACTGGAGATCCCAAGATCTAGGTTCAAAGGGACAACTAAACTGCAAAGACCCATCGCGATCACTGTGGGGGTTTCATACCTCCTATCTTATTCCTATGATGAAGAAATGGTGATGTGAATGGAGGTTAAGCATTAAATTGCTTTTAATGATTCAAGGCATCGAGTATGTAGTACTTGAAAGAGCGCAATAGTTTACAGAACTGCTCTTACGCTAAGAATCACCTATGTAAGCGAGAAGTGTGGCCGCTTCGAAAGGGAATTGTTGGGACGCAATTCTTTAGAAACCTTACAGAACTAGGCGTGTGCCATGGCCTGATTAATGGACACAACCGAGGAAAGCGTAAGGGCTAGGAAAGATGTCTGTGGGAAGTGCATTGTCGTTCACACAAGCGGTAGGGGAAGTTCAAGGACATCGCGTCTACTTCCTAACCAGTGGGCTAAGTGTACTCTCTCAAGGGAAAGTTCAAAGGGTAACACCTACTTATCCTATGCAGCATCTATGCTGTCGAAATGAATCTATCACCAAGTCAAACTCTGTGTCTGACGTGATTGTTCTGATTCCTACATCAATATCTATTCATGTGGGGGATTGTTGGAAAATGATGGTTAAAAGGTTGAAATTTGTCAACTTTTTGGGCTTCGTTTGAGTGGGACCCAAATGGATTTTGGGTCGGTGGATGTCATTTTTGGGTTCTCCTTCGCGAGTACTATAAAATTGACTATTTAAACTCTCAAAACGGATCAAGGGTGAATGAGGTATGGATGTTTGAAATGTCACTCTTGAAAGAGAAAAATTAGGCGGAAATTGGCCCAGATTAATTTTTCTCTGGACTGTCCAAAATGCGTATGGACCGCATGGAAGTCTCTGGAAGGCCCAACCGAATAGTATATATGGAATTGCTTGTGTGTAATTCTTAAGAGATAAGAACAAAATTCTTCCATATTTGGTGAGATATCTTGTGTTAAATAAATATGCGGTTTACCATGTTTAATATGATGAAGAATATTTGTGCAAATATTTCTTCCTTTTCCAGCAGATTTGATTCGAGTATTCATGGAATGTCTCGGATTTGGTGAGTTGGTGATTGGAGAATATTCTTCTCTAATTACAGAAAATAAGAAAATCATGTTTCCATGATTAGGGTCTCTTAGAGTAGTATAAATAGAGCCTCTAAGTCAGTTAGAAAAGCCACACCATTTCTCAAGTCCCTCCATAATCTAAACTTGAGTCTTCTTTCTGTCTTTCTCGAAGTTTCCAGTTGATGCTCTGTCGAGGTGATAGTCCTTCGGGTCTTGCGTGAATCCAAGATAACTCTTACGTGTTAATTGTTACATTCGATGGTTTTATCCTAGGGAACGATGTCCACGACGGGACTCATTCGTTTCCAGGGCAGCGAGTGTTACTCGTGACTCTATCATTACTTGAAACATGATTTATGCTTTGATTATTTGTAATTTAAGCGTTTCGATTGTATGCTTGAATAATTAATAAAAAATTATTATTCTTGCATATATTAATTGCTCGTTCAATTTTGTTATTTGATTTTCCGTATGATATAATCAATATATGTCCAACAGTTTTATTTTATTTACTTATTCAAATATTTTAATACATTCATCATTTATTTAAATGCCTTTACTGAATTGTATTTAAAAATATTAAATTTGAGTGTTAATTGACTACGTCTTTATTTTAATTAATATTTTTATTTGATTAAATACTTCTTATTAGAGTGCATAAACTACAAAGATTTCCTTTGAAAATTTTGTTGACACATTTAAGTTTCGCTACAGATTTCATTATTGAACGAATAAATATATTTCCGAAACATGTCATTTACTTTACATTTAATTAAATAGATTTTATTTATTTACTCACTTAGTTCAATTTTTCCCATCATTGAAATTTCATTCTTGCACTACATACAGTGGGATCATTTGTGACCCATGTGACTGACTATGAGTTCAGCTTGTGACTCATAGGCTTACTGTTACTGAATACTGATACCATGAGATCATTCGTGACCCATGTGACTGATTATGAGTTCACCTTGTGACCTCATAGGATTAATGTTACTGAATAATGATACCATGGGATCATTCGTGACCCATGTGACTGACTATGAGTTCACCTTGTGACTCATAGGATTACTGTTACTGAATACAGATACGCTGAGATCATTCGTGACCCATGTGAATGACTATGAGTTCACCTAGTGACTCATATGATTACTGTTACTGAATACTGATATTGTGACATCATTCGTGACCCATGTGACTGTCTATGAGTTCACCTTGTGACTCATAGGATTACTGTTGCTGAATACTGATACCGTGGGATTATTCGTGACCCATGTGACTGACTATGAGTTCACCTTGTGACTCATAGGATTACTGTTACTAGATACTGATACTGTGGGATCACCCAGTGACTGTTATTGTTCATTGTTTTCTGATTTATACTTTTTGCATTGTTTTGATAAAGTAAATATTTTTACATGAAATGTTTATTGACCACCGCATTGATTGCCCAATGTTTATGGAAATTTTATTAATTGCATAATTTTATTTACATGACATGAAATGTTTTGAAACTTGGAACCCTCACGGGCGAAAACTCACCCCACATTTTTCTAAATTTTTTTTAGGTTAAGCGCTAGATATGGTGTGATCGCGACAAATAAAGTGAGAAGGACGCCCTAGGCCATTACCCTTAGTATGGTTTAGCTAATAAGAAGACCTTCATTTGGTTATGAGTTAACTTTATGTTTATACTCTATAACTTCAGTATGATAGTTATTATTAAGTTTTAGAATTGTAATAAAAGTATCCACACTATTTGGTTGGGGTGTCACAAATGGCATCAAAGCAACGATTCTAGACATTAGTGAACTTAGGAAAGATAAATTACTTTCATAAGATACATAGAATTGAACTTAAGTTCCCTGACTATTTATTATAATGCCTTATAGTAAATCTTTAAATCTTATTTTTATTTTTATGAGGAAATCAAAGAAATCTTTATTCTTTGAAAGTCATACAGAAAAATCCACAATATATGCAGAATGATGACAGAATCTACTACACATTGAACTCATCAAAACTAACCACATTTTCATCATCCCTAATCAATTTCAGGAAAAGGGATTATTCAGTTAGCTGGATCTACCCCTCTTCTGGCCTCCTCTTCCATCCGATTTCGTGGTACCAGCCGAGTCCCCATCCGAGGAAACCTCCATGGATTTGGCGAAAGAACTCGATAGATCAGCATAGAGATCCACACCCCTTCTGATGTTGTTGTTAAGCTCCCGAATCAGTCCCACATTTCGCGACAAGTTATCCGGGATTCTTGATTCTTGGTTCTGGTTAATCTCATTGATCAACAGCCTGTTCTGATCAAGAATGTTTTGGACCTGTCCGAAGCTCTTCTGAAATGTCTGAACAACCTTGCCCTCCATCTGAACTCCAGTTCCAATCCCAGAAAATATATCATCTTCCATTGCAGTCAAATTCAAGAAAGTTCACCACAACCAGTTTTCTCTCCCCTTCTCTATGAACAATGAAGGACCATTTTCTTTCTGGATACTATATAAACAAATTGGGATTTTCGAAGAAGAATAAGTCGGTATTTGTCTGTGTTGTTTTGCGCAGGTTGAGGAGAGGGATTTTGGGTTGTTTTCTAGTTTAGGAGATCTTTGGATTTCGTGTCTTGTTGCGCTATAAATCTTTAAATCTTGATCTTGTTGACCATAGGGTGTTAAGAGTGTATATATACCACCATTAAACTTAGAATTTCTAGTGGGGGCTCTTTCAACGTGAAAAAAAATGGTGATTGCAGTCACTTTATCTATACAATTTAACTAAGAATGTATTTATAAATGTAACTTCTTAAATCGGTGGCATATAGTTATAACTAAAGAAACAATTATGAAGTATGGATTGAATAAATTTTGCGGAAAGAGACTAAGAATAGACAACCGAATGGTTTGTTTTGGGAATATATATAATGAGAGGATAAAAAAACAATTAGAGTTAAGAAGTCTTGAGGATTGTAAGGTGGAGATAACAAGAGTGAAAAATATTGTAATTAGACAAGATTATAAGATATCATGATCGATCGTAAACTGAGATAATCTTAGTCTGAAAAGTATAAATTACTATGTTTTGGAGTTCTCATCCGTTCAGTGAATATATAAGTGCACCTAAGAATATTTTTATATGATAGTTATTTTTCCTCGTTATCACTGTAATGAAGATTTAAACCCAGTTGTTATTATATTCTTACGAGCTTTTACAACCTGAAATATGTAAAACTTTTATTGTAGAATTATCAATCACTGATACTACCTCATATTAAAACTAATGGAATTCATAGACTATTAGAAGAAATTCTTTGACCGGTATTTAATCAGAGGCAGAATCTTAGTAAAGACCGTCTTTCCATAAGCTTATAGAAAGACGGAGTTTAATTAAAACAATAAAAGGTAAAAGGTCTTAGTTGCAATATTAAAAATTTATTATATTACATGTAATAGTTATAAAGTTTATAACCCGATTCATGCAACCCAAAACTTTTATCTTCATTTCTTCTAATTTGCACTTTAACCTTTAGCTATGGAAAAATCGTCTTTCAATAGACAAACTCTTAATCAAATTGGATAAAAAAGAAAACACTTGGCTTTTACTTGAAACCAAATGCTTAACAAATAAGTAGTAATATGTAATTCTTGGCTGAGATTTTTTTAAAAAAACTTAAAAATAGTCTTGGCATAAGGAGAAGAATATTTGCAATGATAGAAAATATGCTATTGTTGGTAGTATTTTACATCCACTTCGTCATTATTAAGGATTAATTAAGCCTTCATTACTTAAGCAACAAACTATACCTATCATTTAAATGATTATCGTACCTTTCGTATACCTGTTTGACAAAAGTTTCATAATTGTAGGAATGTCAGCGTGATGAATTTCACTTATAGGAAAATTAAAGGCATTAGTGAAGACCAGGAGTGAAATTATTATGACATGTATGATGTATATAAATTGTTGTTGGATTGATTGGAAATTTTGTATAACTGTTACTACTTGATTGATAGTCATTGATTTACTGAGTTTTATATATATATATATATATATATATATATATATATATATATATATATATATATATATATATATATATATATATATATATATATATATATATATATGGGGCAAAGTCTTGGGGAAAAAAGTCTTTCCATAGGCTTATGGAAAGACGGAGTTTAATTAGAATAATAAAAGATAAAAGGTCTAAATTGCAATATTAAAATTTTATCATGCAACGTGTAGTAGTAATAAAGTTTATAACCCGATTCATGCAACCCAAAAATTTTATCTTCATTTTTTCTAATTCTCACTTTAAACCTTGGTCTTTCCATAACTTATGAAAAGACCGTCTTTCAAGAGACGGACTCATATAATTCATACCCAAGCCCATTTTATTCATATCCAAATTTATAGTTTGTTAATCTGATACCCTCATTCTCCTTCACGCTCCTTCTCCTTCACGGTACACCATGCTTTCTCCTCTTCCTCACCGCGCCACCTCCATCCTGCTCGACATCACCTTCTCCTCCTCCTCCTCCCCAGAGATTTCATCGTCTTCTCTCTCCGAAGATTTCTCTGGCAATAACCACAAATGTACCGACGATTCCTCTTTTTGGTACAAAAGCCTTCGCCGTAAGGACAAATTGGTCACCGGTGGGATGTCATCTGCGTATGGGTGTGGGTGTGTTCATGTTTCCATATACCTTTCATCTCGCCACTCCAGCGACCATGAAAAGGAAGATGCTGAAGAGATTGAAATTGCCGTAAGCCACCTTTGATTACTTAGTTTCTATGACTCTGCTTAATAAGGTTTTTTGTTGTTTCTAATTCAACTGATGATATGTATGACAATTTGTTATCTACAATTTTCTTGTTTCATCCAAATGATTGTATGTAATTGGTTTGGGAATCAAATGAACTTGATACGAATGAGCACTTGAACGTACTTTAGGTTTTTTATGAGCAAATTAGGAACTCTCGCAGCTTGTTCGCATTTTAGGGCTTTCAAGATTGAAGAGTTGTAGTTTAATTGATTGCTATCTTTTTTTTGTCTCTCAGAAACTATCATAGAGATTGAACTATATTTATATTTGAGTGAGAAGTGGTTGGAAATCACGTAAGAAGATGCTTTAGATTCATCTTAGAAAGTCGGCTGCCATAGGTGGAGGTTTCAAGTCCCTGCCTCTTGATGCGGTAACTGTTGCGTGCCCCAATCACCTGGTTTTGGACATTACTCAGAGTAAAACATCTTAACAAATTTACGAGGAACTAAGGGGTATGTAGCGCCTGAAATGTTCAGTAGCAACCAAGTGACAATCAATGTTGATGTTTACAGCTTCGGAGTGTTGCTGTTGGAGATCGTTTCTTGCAGGAAATGTCTTGAGGGAATTGATAGTGGTGAAGAAGACCGGGGGATTCCATTGACAGATTTTGCATGGGATTGCTTTGAAGAGAAGAGATTGGATAATTTTGTTGGGAATGATTTCAAGTGTTTGAATGATAATGTAACAATTGAGAGATATGTGATGTTGGGGCTTTGGTGCATTCAAGAAAATCCGTCTATGAGGCCAGCCATGAGGAACGTAAGCCGAATGATTGAAGGGATTATGAATGTTCAGATTCCTCCTTGTCCATATCCGTTCTCCACCACCAAGAATTTGTCATAGTTTTATTTTACTTATGTAGCTGGTCCTATTCTAGGATACCAAATAAACAATTATTAAGGCTGTTTTTTTGTATAAAAATGTTTAACGTCATTGGATATGCCTTTTTATTGTGCAAATTGAGGCCTTTTACCTTCTTTTTGAATTGGTGGTCTTCTACGCTATTATGAAATTACGAATTGCATTCGTTTATTTATATGTTGAACTGTTATTATCCAACGTGTATCTGTTAGTTTTATTGTGAATGTCTTTTTTTTTCTTTTTTGCTGATCGTTCATTTTGAATCACGAACTTCATCTGTTTACTTATATGTTTCATATGTTAGTATTCAAATTGTACTTGTTAGTTGTACTGTCGATAGACATTTTGTGAATGACCTTTTTTTCTTCTTTTTTTTGCTGATCGCACGCTTTGAATTATGAACTACATCTATTTACTTATATGTTGCATATGTTAGTATTTAATGTGTACTTGTTAGCTGTACTATCTATAGACCTTTTGTTTTCATTTGTTGTTAGTTGTATGTTTTGAATAACGAGTTGCATTTGTTTACTTATATGTTGCATATGTTAGTATCCCGTATGTACTTGTTAGTTGTATCGTCTATAGATCTGAACATCTTGTCCAGACTATGTACTTGTTGTTGGTTGTTCATTTTGAATTACGAGCTGCATCTGTTTACTTATATGTTGCATTTGTTAGTATTCAATGTGTACTTGTTAGTAGTATTGTCTATAGACCTTTTGTGAATGACTTTTTTTCTTCTCTTTTTTGCTGGTCGCTCGTTTTTAATTACGAGCTCCATCTATTTACTTATATGTTGCATATGTTAGTATTCAATTTGTACTTGTTTGTTGTACTTTCTATAGACCTTTTGTGAATGAATTTTTTTCTTCTCTTTTTTGCTGATCGTTCATTTTGAATTACGAACTGCATCTGTTTACTTATATGTTGCATCTATTAGTATTCAATGTGTACTTATTAGTTGTACTATCTATAAACCTTTTGTGAATTGACTTTTTTTTCTCTTTTTTGCTTATCGTTCGTTTTGAATTACAAACTGCATCTGTTTACTTATATGTTGAATATGTTAGTATTCAATGTGTACTTGTTAGTTGTACTATCTATAGACCTTTTGTGAATGAATTTTTTTCTTCTCTTTTTTACTGATTGTTCATTTTGAATTATGAACTGCATCTGTTTACTTATATGTTGCATATGTTAGTATTCAATGTGTACTTGTTAGTTGTACTGTCTATAACCTTTTGTTTTCATTTGTTGTCAGTTGTACATTTTGAATAACGAGTTGCATCTGTTTACTTATATGTTGCATTTGTCAGAATCCAGTATGTACTTGTTAGTTTTATTGTGTTTGACTTTTATATAAGATAAATAACGTGTCTATATCAACAACTCTCCTCAGTCATGTCAATCAGTTGTTTAATGTTGCATTAAATGTGTTATCGATAGTCGGGAGAACTTGATTGGGTTATAACTTACAATACCTGTTATATTTTTGTCTCTTGGCACATCAACTAGCAAAGTTGGCCCTGCAATTGAAATTTAACTTACATAGGAAAAGAATGTGCCTAAATGACGCCATGAGAAATAACCATCCACATTGCAAATGATAACATGAGATACACATAAAACATGAAAATATTAGATTTACTACCACTAATCATGGCATTATAAACAAGTTAAGCAAATGACTCTGTGCAAAAGAAATCAAATTATCATTACAGAAAGAAGGAGAACCACTTCAACGGTACCATTAAGAACCCCGAGGTCTAAAGAGTCGACATCAAATCCAGCTTCAAAGTTGTGATCATACATATACCCAGGAGTATCAACATGAGTGCCAGCATGAACAAGTAATCTCAGCTCAGAGAAATTATAATCCGACCCGTTCTTCATGTTGAACAAAAGGGTCAGAAACTTGCCAATACCATCAGGAGTCCCCACAGGTGTGCCAACAGTAAAATTGTGTGCGATATCTATAATCTCTTCCCCTTCATATATTTCTATCCTTACGGGCCTTAAACCATCACTACTGCTCACATAAGTACCATGGATTTAGTAGGTTTATATTAAGCAGGTCTACACATGGATCACAGTGCAGCATATCAAAGTGACTCAACTTATTTATTTTTAATTAAGAAAAGTGCAGAATTAAATCTCATTCATTTCAAAAGAAAAATAAACCCTTGACTGTAATCTCGACATTTTACTATTCTGTACTAAAATCACAAGTAAAAATAAAATGGACAATTAAAAAAAATAATGCAAAGAAATCAGACCATCCAAAGTCATTTCCAAGCTACACGGCAGCGCTACCAAGGGAACATATACTCAGATTGCAGTAGTCATCAATTAGCAATAGTGATCATATTTATCACATCCGTATGGCCATTTTCTATCTTCCCATATAGTTTGCATCCACACAAGCAGATCCTCTTGCTCACTCAACTGCGATCAATTAGCAACAAAATCGCCGACCAAGCACTCAGACGCGCGTGTTGTGGAGGTTTTGAGAAGCCCTCATCAGTTCCTAACATCAAAACCAGTTCCCATCTCTTGTGCAAGATAAATTCTTTATGAGCATAACATGAAGCATGGGATTGCAAATTGCAACCACACAAAACAAAAAATTAGGAACTTGTTTCTCTCTTTTTTTCCCACCATGAGAAGCCTTCAGCATTGAGAACACATAAAAAATCTAAGAGAAAAGGAGCACTGGGAGAACAGAAAAGTGCACATGCACTACCAAATAATCCATAAGTAACTTGCATTAAATCACGATCGTCATAAAGAGATTCAACCGAAATGGCATCCCCTATATTAGCACTAAGAATCTCAGCTCATAACACTAATCTCAGCTCATAATTTCATACACAGTCAGTAGTGCAACTGTATAAGTCCAGTGAGTAATACATATACACTACCATAACAGGAATGAAAAAGCTTAACAAAAAACTGAAACTAGAAGCACCTGAGAGGTAAGAACTTCAGTCTTGAATTTGGATAAGTTTTCCTCATGCATCATCTCCGTCTACATTTGCAACAATACATAAACTATTCACTATCTCCATACCTGACTCCATTCCACATAAACAGTCATATTTCAAAAGTAAACGCCAATTTCCAACAAAATGTTCATGAAACTAAACAGTTAACTCCAATCATAATTAAAAGAAATGCGTACTTTCTGCATTTCAACTTTGAAGACAAATGTCTGTGCCACATTTTCCAGGCTATCATTCAGGACTTCAGTTATAGCATCGGTGATTGCCTCGACCAGCAACAATCCCCAGCTTAATCAACGCTGATGGGACACCACCACCAAGAACCTTGGGAACTTTCACGTCTTTAAAATTTATCTTCACAACACAAACTAAACAAAATCAATAGACAATGATCCACCTCAAACACTTAAAGCACACAAATTCACCTCAATTTTCTATGAAGATTCGAATCAAAATCGAACGGCTACGGTATGAAATTGGGAAATGGAAGCTAACTAGACTAGAAGTTCACTTCATAAGAGCTTGAATTTGAGTACAATACTTGAAAAACTGCAGAAATGTTACAATGAAATGAAAATATGCAGAAGTGGATCTCATCTTGGGAAATGCAGAGAGGGTAAGGTATCAACATTTTTCCAAATCATGTCTCCTAAGTAGTAAAGTACACCAGAGCTGCATAGAGCTGCATAATTTCAATTGATCAGTAAAAGTTGCTAATATGTTTTCACTTCAATTTCATAACAGAAATAATGTAACACTACGTTTTATCAACACGTGGAAATGCAAAATCTGTAGAAGATAAAGTTACCTATGGCGGGGCGGAGCGGAGTTGGTCGATGTTGCCGAGTTGAGCAGCTGCCGCTAGTTTACGGAAGTGTGGGGGAGTGCTGGAGTCATGGAGCCAGTTCATGGAGCTCTGACGAGATAATGGCAATCGGAATTTCCCTGTTGGAGATAACGCTACCATTTCCTTCAGCCGGGATGGGAACCTCGACCTCGTCAACTCCGAATCCAAGCTATAGAGATCGCAGTTGTAGTCGTAATCTAGCTGCACGACGGCGGTGGATCTGTATCCACGGGCCGCAGAAGAACGACGGATGAGCCCGTGGAGCTCCATGAACAATATTTTCGTGTTTTTTCTTGTTAAATTTGCATTATTTGCAAACAAGCCCGGTCTGTCCATAAGCTTATGGACAGACCGCCTGTCAGGAGACCTACTCTATATATATAGTTACTATATTTAATTTGGTTTTTTTTATTTCTCCTTGAAAAAAATGGTTAAAGAAGTAATGTAAAATTGTAATGGCAGCGAGTTATATGAAAAGTACTTAGTTTAGACATTTTAAAATTTTGAATAAATAATATTAAAAATAATATAATTGTGTAGGAGTATTCCTAGAAAGAGTGACAAAAGTATATTGGGTATGATTTTAATCTATAAAATCTATCATAGATGTATGATGAAATGTGTTATTAGGGAGCCACTTAGCTGAAGGAATTCATATATGTATTGAGTTACATGAGTTTGAATAACTAAAAACCTATTGGAGATCTTTTTGATGTTAGATTGAGTGATGACCACATAGTAACAGCATAATGAGACTAGGTGTTCTTAGAAATCAAAGTAAGGTTAAAATCTAGAAAAAAATGTTGGCTTTTGCCTAGATTATTGTAAGAATGAAAGTGGGAAATTAACGAGTTAATAATTTGAATAAAGAAGGAATCTTGTAAGTTTGAGCATTAAAAAAAACTAAATTTATAGAGATTAGATTTAAATTCTGGGACGGAATTTTCTTAAGAAGAGGTGAATGTGATGTCCCAAAATTTTATTTAAATTTTACGTTAATTTTTTAAATTAAAATAATAAAATGTATAAAAAATAAATACGGTCTTAGTGATCAGCTACAGTAAACTGACACTAAATTAAGAAATGGTATTCCAAATTGGTTACGGGTAGATTTCAAATAAATATAGACCGGTAGATTTCAAGTAAATATAGAAGTGGTATTTTTTAAACTATCGTTTATCTTTTAGCACTTCAATTTACGGCATCTCTCTTAGGTGATCGAGGCGATCAAAAACCTATCCTACTGACCACCGGAAAAATCTGTCAATTACCGGCAACGCCTTTATGGCGGAGCCACCGCCGGAACCTCAACCAGCTTTCTCTTACAAACAAGCGCTAGGCAAAGAGCTACTAACATCATTACGACCTAACACCGATTCCATAGCATCCCAATCTAGAGTTCCATTCAATCCAAAATAGAAGATAGACCATTTGGGAGAGTCATGTCTTAGCTTCACAATCGACGTATGCGAGAGGCTAGAGGCACCACTCCGACTGACATTGATTGGAAAATTTGCTCGCAACAGACCCCAACTGGATCGACTTCAAAAAGATTTCCAGACGGCGGATTTTAAAGGACACACAGACATATCCCTTCTCGACAACCGCTAGGTATTGATCAAATTCTCCTTGCAGGAGGACTACTATCGTTGTTAGCTCCGCAAGGTATGGAACTTTGGACCATACTCACTTAAAATCACCAAATGGGAACCTAATTTTAACCCTAATGCGGACTCTCCCGTAGTCCCCATTTGGATTGCTATGTATGGACTCCCCCAATAATTGTTCGATGAATGGGTAATGCTATCATTAGGAAATATAATTGGGAAACCAATTAAGGTAGATAAGGCTACACTAAGTAGATCCATACCTCATGTAGCTAAGGTTTGTGTGGAGATAGATATCACAAAGCCACAATTAGAAAGGATATGGGTAGACTATAGAGGATATGGTTTCTGGCAATATTTAGAATACGAGGGTATGCCAGAGTTTTGTGCTAAATGCCTCAAATTAGAGCACCCGAACATATCTTGTAGGAATGACCAAAATCTAACCACTCTTAATGCTTGGAGACCATCTGGATCAACAACTAACAATACAGGTAAATGGCTTATACCAAAGAAGAACAGAGAAGGATTACAGGTAATGGTATTAAGCCATCCTCTTCTGGCTTAACTTCTCAGGACAAAATATTTATACCTGTAAATAGGAACAAAGCTAACTAATATGTGTAGGCTAATAAATTAGCAATAGACAAGGCACAAAACAAGAACAACAATAATAATGCTTCTCAGAGTGATCGGGAAAAAGCCAAAGAGACAGACAAGGTTAATGGTTCAAGTTCAAAAGATTTTATCCTTGGTCAAGGTTCTCAGGTTCCATTCGCTAACACTCAATCTAATGGCTATGTGAACCAATGGAAATCGCCTAATTTGAATATTACTCATGTTGATACTGAACCCCAAATGGATACAGGGAAAAAGACTATGGATAGTGATTCAATTTCTAATAATACTATTGCTCTACATTCTATCCCTGATAATTTTGTGTGTATGAATAAATTAACTGAAGAACTAGACTTGGATTCTGTGATACTAATGAAACCTGTAGTGCAAATCCCTGCTAATGTTCATATGATCACAGAACCTAATGTTTTATTACATATGAAACCATCAGAAACTCTACCTGCTAATGATCATATGACCCCTAAAGAACATACTGTTGAAAGCTTAATAACATCCCAGACATTAAAAAATCAGACTCTTAACCAGGTAATAGAAGCCAACCCTAATAAGACTCAAAATGACCATAAAGCATCAAATCTTATTCTTGAGCCAAATAGTTCTGTGGTAGAATCTGAAATCACAGAAGAAGATTTTATAGAAATAATTGGAGGAAACTTCCCCCTCCTATCTTCCAACTCAAAACTTAACAGAAGATCCATCTCTAATAATACAATCCAAGAAACATTGCCTGTGGAAAATCTTGAACATACAAAGTCCAATTTGATAGAATCACAGAATAAGTTCAATCAATTAATGAATTCAGAAGACGTATTGGAAAACCTAGAATCCAATAAAACCAGGAAATACAATAAAAATTCTTACACTCAAACCCCAAAAATGGTCCTCACCCTTTCAACATCGACATATAATAAACCTTCATAATGATAGGTTTGAGAACATGTGTATGGAATGCAAGGGTTGTAGGCAATTCTGCCACACTGAATAGGATAAAAGATATTAAAAAAAGACATAAAATTAACATCCTAACCTTAATTGAGCCAATGTTAGAAGCTAACTCCATCAGACATTTAGCCTTTAAAACTAATTTTGAACATTTCTTCTCAGATCCAACCTGCAAAATTTGGATACTGTGGGATGATTTAGTTCAAATGAGGATTATCTCAGTGGATGAGAAAATGATATTAACCAAGTTCAAAAACCAATTCTTAACTCAGGAATGTTTCACATGTTTTATATATGCTAAGCATACACTCACAGAAAGGAAAAAACTGTGGAAACAAGAGGGGTTCAAGAGGTGATGTTTTCAGTATATCTCGAACCTACCCCTCGAACTAGTAACCCTTATATCTTAACCTCTAGAACCCTTTCCACCGGAACCCTCACTACTAGAACCTTTACCTCTCGAACTCACCTCTCGAACTTATACCTCTCGAACCTTTACCTCTCGAACCTATACCTCTAGAAGCTTTACCTCTCAAGCCCATCTCTCAAACATGTACCACTGAACCTTTATCTCTTGAACTATACCTCTGGAACCTTACCTCTCGAACTCATTTCTCAAACCTGTACCACTGGAACCTTTCTCTATCGAACCCACCTCTCAAACCCCACCAACTGAATCACTATCTCTCGAACCATACCTCTCGAACCTCACCAACTGAATCAGTATCTCTCGAACCTTACCTCTCAACTGAGTCAGTACCTCTCGAACCTTACCTCTCGAATCTCACCACTTGAACTCTCACCACTCGAACCAGTACCACTTGAACCATTACCACTTGAATCAGCACCACTTGAACTCAGTGCCACCCGAACCAGTACCACTTGAACACCAATAGCACTCGAACCCATCTACTCAAACCCCAGTACTTGAAACCTTATATTCGAACCTTTCTACTCTATACTTGAACCATGTATACTCGAACCCCATTACAGAGAGATATGATGGTTAAACTTAAATGATGGTATACATTGACTGTTAAATTAAGTGTGTATTTTATCATACTGTGCTCAATTATCGTGAAACCAAATTTATGAACTGCTTTGATATTGTTCTGTGAATGACTGGGTTGTACTTTATCTTGCCGTGTCAAACTGGAATCATATACTACTATGATATTTTATGTGAATGACCGGCTTGTACCTTATCTTTCCGTGTCAAACTTGAATTATCTGCTACCTGATTACATGTCTCTGATTTTGGGGCCCCCGCATGATTGTAGTTCGGTCGAAGTCGACGGGGAACGATACAGACTAGACCGTCTGATTAGAATGGCTACTCATGGAGTTTCTGGTATGCTAGTAAAACCATATGTACTGATACGAGCTCGTAACTATACATCTGATTGGGCGTCGCTGGCGAAACTGAATTCTGGACTGATAGCCTTCTGGACTTGAGATGTATAGCTCGTAACTATACATCTGATTGGTCATGCCTTGTATGTTAGTCAGAGATGCCAAATAGGCACTTGGCAGCAACTTGGCATTAACCACCCGTATCCTTTTACTGTGTGTTAGGACTTATGTGGCTATTTGTTATTTGTTATTCTGTGATCACTAAAACTTAACTGGGTAAATACTGGCGATGGAACCTCACTAAGCAAGGAGCTTACCCTAGTTAAACAACCCTTTTTTAGGTGCAAAGGAACTGTAAGAGAAAAGTGACATGATGTCTTTACTTCTTTTGAGAAAAGATCCTAGGTAGACTGTTAGAATTTTAACGTGAACTTTGAATCTGTAACAGTTAGGTGAAACTTTCGTTTAAAATTTGCACTAATCCTTTCACTATAATAGTAAAGCTAGGATTTGAATTACCCAAAATTGCTTCCGCATAAAATTTATCTGCTCGTTACTGCTGGAATTCCCGGTAGCATGCTCAGACCCAACCCAATACTGGTGTTGGGTTTGGGAGTGTTACAGACATGGTATCAGAGCTTTCTCAAATCAAGTAAAGGCAAACCAAAACATAACTTAATAAAAGACGACATATTTACTTAACATTTACAAATATTAGATTCGTGACATGGTTAAACCTTGTCTACAAAACTAACAAATTATTGATATCACTGTCTAATAGGGAACTAAAATAATTTGAAATACAGAAGTCTTTGATGATATTGAGAAAAAAAATTTAGGTATCCTTTCCATTTGACTTGAGAAAACCTTTAAATCACTTGGGGATGGCCAGTCCAGAGTTTGAATCAGGTTCTTATTTTAAATTGAAAGGTTCATAACTAATAATAATAGTATTAAATGTCAAAGAGAGAGACAAATAGGTGTCTATGATTTAGGATTCCCGAGCTTAGAATATCAAAGTAACCAATGCCTCAGTCGAGGTAGTCGTCTCAACATCTAGATTATAGGCATTGGTGATCGAACTTACTCCGAAATGTGGAGCCAGTGAAGTGATAGATCAAATGTGCGGTCTCTGGTTTACGCCTTAGAAAATAATGAGACCCCATTGCTACCGAAGTAGTTGCATGTACCTTCTCTATCTTAGGTAGAAATTAGAAATGTGAGATGAAGTATGACTGAGTCGTATCTTAAGGATACAGTATGTTTTACCCATTTAGGTTTAAAAAAAGAGAGACTTGAATATGCACCCACATCGGTGGATGGAATTTTTGTAAGATTATGACTTGGTGATTAATTACCCTGATGAGACGAATGTGGTGGAAGATGCCTTAATTCTAAAAGAAAGTTTAAGTCTAAAGTGGGAATAATGAGGTTAAGCCTGTCCGAATAGCGTTCTTATATCTAAGGGAACAGTCCATTTTACCCACTGAGATTAAGAAGGCACAAGAATCAGATAAATCATTAATAAGGAAGACAAAACTTGCCACTGAAGGGAAATTTTTTGGTAAAACAACATTGAACTTCGAGGACGAAGTTCATTAAGGGGGGGGGGGATTGTGAAACCCATTGTATATGTGAGTATTTATGTTAATTTTATAATAAAATAATTTATTTAATATATATACTTACATGAACGTCGAGCATTACAATATGGAACTCAAATACTAGAAATTAATTAGTTAAAAGAAATAAGTTATTATTTCTAATATTGTTTTGGATTTCAAGGAATATAATTGTATTTAATATTTACACATATATGATTGATTATTAAGTATTGTAAATTTAAAAAAAGAAAAATCAATAAATAAAGAATTAAAAGAAAACAATAGAATGTAAACCTAGGGAAAGTGAAATTCGGGAAAAGAAAATACTGGAAAGAGAAAGTCATAATAATAAATATTATAATAATAATAATAATAATAAAAATAAGGGGAAGAGAGAGAGAGAGCCGGCAAGCGGGCGTGAGAAGTTTATCCAAAGTAATTTTGGGCAATTGGATCAGAAAATTTATCCAAAAGTGAACTTCGGCAAGTGGACGTAGGGACTAGGGTTAAATGGATAAAATTCTAGGTTTAGGTGTCAGAACCATATGTTCTCATCTAGTATAAATACCGGTTGATGCTCTCTCAAAAATAACAGTCTTAAGATATTTCTTACCGAAGAACAACAGTTGAGCGGTGGTAAGTAGAAAACGGAGGTTGCCCAAGCCAAGTCTAACTAAGGTGAGTGTTGCATCGCCATAACACAAACTAAGTTTAACTAGGTTTATGTTTACATATATGTATATATATATATGATGCCATCAGAACCTGACACTCTCGAACTGAAAACTCCACTTATTGAACCCCACTGAAAACTTCACCTCTCAAATCCCTGCTGAAAACTTCATCTCTCGAACCCCTACTAAAACCATCACCTCTCGAACCCCTACTGAAAACTTCACCTCTCGAACCCCTATTGAAACCATTCACCTCTCGAACCCCTGCTGAAAACTTCACCTCTTGAACCCCTACTGAAAACTTACCTCTTGAACCCCTACCGAAATCATTCACCTCTCGAACCCCTACTGAAAACTTCTCCTCTCAAACCCCTACTAAAAACTTCACCTCTCAAACCCCTATTGAAACCTTCACCTCTCGAACCCCTATTGAAACATTCACCTCTCAAACCTCTACTGAAACCATTCACCTCTCAAACCCCTATTGAAAACTTCACCTCTCGAATTCCCTGCTGAAAACTTCATCTCTCGAACCCTTGCTGAAACCATCACCTCTTGAACCCCTACTGAAAACTTCACCTTTCGAATCCCTACTGAAAACTTCATCTCTTGAACCCCTACTAAAACCATCACCTCTCAAACCCCTACTGAAAAATTCACCTCTCGAATCCATACTGAAAACTTCATCTCTCTAACCCCTACTGAAACCATCACCTCTCGAACCCCTACTGAAAACTTCACCTCTCGAACCCCTACTGAAACCATTCACCTCTCAAACCTCTACTGAAAACTTCACCTCTCGAACCCCTACTAAAAAACATCACCTCTCGAACCCCCACTGGAAACCTGTACCTCTCGAACTAGAACCACTGATACCTTTACCTCTGGAACAATACATCTCGAACCTGTACCACTGATACCTGTACCTCTCGAACAGTATATCTCGAACCTATCCCTCGAACTAGTAACCCCGATATCTTCACCTCTAGAACCCTTTCCACTGGAGCCTTCACTACTAGAACCTTTACCGCTCGAACTCATCTCTCGAACTTATACCTCTGGAACCTTTACCTCTCGAACCTGTACCTCTGGAAGCTTTACCTCTCAAGCCTATCTCTCAAACATGTACCACTGAACCTTTATCTCTCGAACCTGTACCTCTCGAACTAGACCTCTGGAACCTTACCTCTCAAACTCATTTCTCAAACTCGTACCACTGGAACCTTTCTCTCTCGAACCCACCTCTCGAACCCCAAAAACTGAATCAGTATCTCTCGAACCTTACCTCTCGAACCTTACCTCTCAACTGAGTCAGTACCTCTCGAACCTTACCTCTCGAATCTCACCACTTGAACTCTCACCACTTGAACCAGTACCACTTGAACTCAGTGCCACCCGAACCAATACCACTTGAACACCAGTACCACTCGAACCCATCTACTCGAATCCCTGTACTTGAAACCTTATACTCGAACCTTTCTACTCTATACTTGAACCATGTATACTTGAACCCCATTCGAGAGAGATATAATGGTTAAATTTAAATGATGGTATATATAGAATGTTCAATTAAGTGTGTATTTTATCATACTGTGCTCAATTATCGTGAAACTGAATTTATGAACTGCTTTGATATTGTTCTGTGAATGACCGGCTTGTACTTTATCTTGCCGTGTCAAACTGGAATCATATACTACTCTGATATGTTATGTGGATGACTGGCTTGTACCTTATCTTGCCGTGTAAAACTTGAATCATCTACTACCTGATTACCTGTCTCTGATTTTGGGGCCCCCAATGCGATTGTAGTTTGGTTGAAGTCGGAGGGGAACGGTACAGACCGGACCGTCTGATTAGACTGGCTACTCATGGAGTTTCTGGTATGCTAGCATACCCATCTGTACTGATACGAGCTCGTAAGTGAACATCTGATTGGATGTGGTATGAGAAACTGAATTCTAGACTGATAGCCTTTGGGCACTACTGAAAAGGTTATGCTTTGTATGCTAGTCAAAGATGCCATATAGGCACTTGGCAGCAACTTGCATTAACCACCCGTATCCTTTTACTATGTGTTAGGACTTATGTGGCTATTTGTTATTTGTTATTCTGTGATCACTAAAACTCAACTGGGTAAATACTGGCGATGGAACCTCACTAAGCAAGGAGCTTACTCTATTTAAACAACCCCTTTTCAGGTGCAGAGGAACTGTAAGAGAAAAGTGCCATGATGTCTTTACTTCTTTTGAGAAAAGATTCTGGGTAGACTATTAGAATTTTAACGTGAACTTTGAATCTGTAACAGTTAGGTGAAACTTTCGTTTAACATTTGTACTAATGTAATAATAAAGCTAGGATTTGAATTATCCAAAATTGCTTCCGCATAAAATTTATCTGCTCGTTACTGCTTGAATTCCCAGTAGCATGCTTAGACCCGACCCGATACTGGTGTTGGGTTTGGGTGTTACATTTACAAGGAATAGGTTTTTGGGTAGATTGAGCAAGCCGCCCATGTTTTCTGTAACCTCTAATTTGTATTTCGTTCTATGATATAAAGTGAAATTATATCCTAAATGGAATATATCAGTGAACTGCTCAACTGCAATAATACGCAAATTGTGTGTACCAGGGATAAAACAAAAGTAATTGACGTTGGTTTTTCTTGTTTTTTCCATTATTTGTAACTATTGTTTTATATCATACATTTCATTATTTTATATTTTAAATTTATTTATTTATAAATGACAAACATAATTATATTTTTTAAAAATTAAAATAATAATTCATTTACATATTGATTAGGATTATTTATTAATATTCGAGTTTGATATTGTAACACTCGAGTTTTGTATGTTATTTTATTGATGGTAATAAAATAAAACTCACAATTAAAAACAATAATGGATATTAAAATAGCTTATAAGTTCTAAAATATTTTTTATAGAAAATGGGATGACATACAAAATTTAATACGTATTATTTTTTATGAAATATATCAAATTTAAAATATATTATGTTATTACAAATTGATAAGAGTAGATAAAAATAAATTATATAATATCGTGGCTTGAATTTTGAAATATGATTTATTTTAACAATTATATTTAGACAAAGTCTGGGAAAGACGGTCTTTCCATAATCTTCTGGAAAGAAGGAGTTCAATTACAATAATAAAAGGTAAAAGGTGTTAGTTGCAATATTAAAAATTTATTATGCAACGTGTAGTAGTTATAAAATTTATAATCTGATTTATGCAAGCTGAAAATTTTATCTTTATTTATTCTAATTTGCACTTTAAACATTCCATAACTTATGAAAATACCGTCTTTCAAGAGAAGGACTCTATTTAATTCAATTAATAATTATTTAATTAACAATGAGATGAATAATTATTTAGAAAAATATTTGAAATCATTCATGCACATTGAAACTTATTTGTTTTTACCCAGTGGTATTGTTGTATTCTCTTTTTAAATGTTTTATAAGTTTGCTAAGTGCTATATATAGCTTCTTATATGACTATGTGCAATATTTTTTTTAACGGAAAACACCCAAAGGTGGGGTTGATATATTGGTACCCCAAACCACATAATTTAGACATCATAGTAGTTTTATACAAAAAGGCAACATCATTGCCTAGTTTTATACAAAAAGGCAATATCATTGCCTAGTTTTATACAAAAAGGCAACATCATTGCCTCCAAAAGAATAATCAGATACTAACAACTATAAGTCTTTATATGTGCAAGATCTAGAAGAAAAAGGTAGTTGCGATTCCAAAGTAGCGAATGTCCACACCCAATGTTAATTCATTACTTTGGCCAGGCAACAACCAGTCAATCATAAAAGTAAGTAAAACTTGCCGACCATATTGAAACAGCCGAAGGAGTTTGTTGTTGAATGACTATGTGAGATGAATTCAAAGTAAGGATATCTTTAATGAAAATAATGAGTAGTACGTCTGCCTAAATATGTGCCTAGAGATGTGAGCTAGGTTAGTAATCAAGAAAAAGAAAAAAAACCTATCATATAATTATGACACAAACCAGTGTAGTACTTAGTGCGTTGATATAGTTTTATTATATTATTGTTTAGTATAATTGTGAGATATACTTATAGATCAGTTGCATATATATATATATATATATATATATATATATATATATATCATATATCTATTTTTAGTAGATATTTCGATAGAATATCTGACCCTTGCATCACTAAACTGGTTTGGAATTCAGATATGGACAATAATTTAATTCATAGACATAGGCATTCAACATCAGATATTCCAAACCAGTTTAGTGATGCAAGGGTCAGATATTCTACCCCATTACCAGAAATAATTCCAGATTCAGTTCATCGATAGGATCTCCAACATTTAGTCAAATGAAACAATCAGAAATTAATATGATAAATAATGATAATGACTTTACAATAAATAAAGAATTTTTAAATAATGATTATTATAGTCAGGAAAATGTAAAAAATAGATTATGGTTTGAAAAATTAAGTCTAGAAACCAGAGAATATATTAAGAAAGAATTTTATAATGAACTAACAACTAAGAAAATTAGGCAAATGAAGTTTTTTATGTGGTTAGGATATTATTTGAAAAAAGAACAATTAATTAAGAAAGATAATTTCACAGAAATTCCAGTCATAAATGTACATTCCAATTTATATAAAAAATGGAAATTACCAAATAATACAGTAGTTAGTTCTATTCATCCACCACTTCAAGAAGTATACATTACTACAGAAGAAACTACAATAATTGCCTCTCCATTTAAGTCAGGTAGGCCAGGAAATGATCCAGACTCAGTCAATTTAGCAGATATTAAAAAGGTTTATCAATAGAATAATTATTCTAATCAATTATTACATACTATGGCTAATCAAGTTGATTTTATTTCTACTAAATTAGATACTAGGTCAAACGGTAAAACAGAACTATTTCAAAACCCATTTTCAAAACCTCATTTTCAAGCATCCCCATTTTCAAAGAAAATGGAGGAATCATTATCACTAAGACCAAATGATAAAGCAAGTAGTTCAAAACAGATAGGAGTTATATCAGAGATAAATCCAATAGATACAAATGATACAACTAGTTCTTATTCTGAGGATACATAAGTAGAATCAGAAAATGATTTTGAAGAAGTAGAAAATGATTTTGAAAAACAAATAAATGCAATAGAACAACATTTTCAAGAACCAATAGAAGAAAAACCTGATATAAGAATTAATAAATTAAAGTATAATTGGAAAAATAGTAATACAAAACCTTATTGCCCAAAACCAACTCCACCAGATCTTCAATATGAAGAAAATTTACATTCGTTCAAAAGTTATGATGGTTCATCAATATATCAATGAAATATAGATGGATTATCAGAATATTAAATTTTAAATTTATTACAAGAAATGGGAATGGCTAGGGTAGCCTATAAAGCAACTCTGAATTCAACAGAACAACAAATAGTAATGTTACTAGTTACAGGTTTTACAGGACAATTAAAAGGATGGTGGGATGAATATCTCCCACTAGAAGATAAACAAGCAATTTTAAATCATGAAACAGAAGAAGCACAATGTGAAGAACCTAATATTCAATTTGTTATGGTCCCAGATGGATCAACATTTTTATTATATACTATTTCAATGTATTTTGTAGGAAATCCAGCAGAAGCATTAGAAAGCTCAAAATTTTGTCTAACTAATTTAAGATGTCCAACTTTAACAGATTTCAAATGGTATAAAGATGTATTTTTAACACAAGTGTTTAGAAGAACAGATTCAAGTGCACTATTTTGGAAAGAAAAATTCATAACAGGATTACCAAATTTATTTTCACAAAGGATATTAACGAATTTAAGCAAAGCATTAGGAACAGAAAAGATAAATTATAAAGACTTAACTTTTGGTCAAATATTTGCTTTTGTAAAAAAGGAAACTTTAGCTTTATGTCAAGATTTGAAAATTCAAAATAAATATGGATCAGAAAGGAAGGAAATGGGATCCTTTTGCCAACAATTTGGCATCACAGGACTCAAACCACCTTCTTCTCAACTCAAAGCATATAAAAAACACAGAACACATAAATTTGGACACAGGAAAAAGAAAAGAAATTATTACCAAAATAAGTCATATGATTATAAAGAAAGATATAAAAAAACCTTCTTATCAAAAAGAACATAAGAAACATAGGTCTAAAAAGAAAAAAGAATTCCAAAATATTCAATGTTATAAGTGTAAAAAGTTTGGTCATACAGCTAATGTTTGTAAAACAGAAAAGAAAATAAATGCATTAGAAGATATAGAATTAAGAAATAAACTATTAGCAATGTTAATTGACAATTCCGATAATGATCAAAATTATGAGACAGATTCAGATTCGGATTATTCTAGTAATTATGATAGTGAATGTCAATGTAAAATTCCAACTATTAATATGTTAAATAGTACAAATGAAAAGAAAAAAGAATTATTAGATATAATAGATAAAATAGGACACTCTGAGGATAAAACAGAATATATTCAAAGATTAAAAGGCTTAGTTTTGGAAGAAAACAAACCTAGAATAACAGAAGCATTTAGTCTAGGAAAAACAATTAAAAAATATTCAGAATTAGATAAGAAAAAGTCAATAATTACTTCAACAGATAGTCAACATTTAAGAAAAGAAATTTCCTTATTAAAAACTGAAATTAGTAATATTAAAACAGAATTAAATGATTTAAAAGAAAAAGATTTAGAACTAGAATTAAAATTAATATCATTAGATACACCCAATAGTTCTGGTATTCTTATTTCAAAAGACACCCCTAATGATCAACAATTTTTTAATGTTATTAATAAAATTAATATGGAAAAATGGTATTCCTTAGTTACAATAGGAGTTCAAGACTTTAGTATTACTGTAGTAGCATTGATTGACAGTGGAGCGGATCAATCATGCATAAGGTCAGGATTAATTCCAAGTAAATATTTAGTAAAAACTAATGGACAGCTAGCAGCAGCAAATAGTACTCCCATGATTATTAGGAAAAAATTATCAAATGGTTATATTAGTAATAATGATTATTGTATTAAACATTCATTTTTAATATTAGAAAATGTATCATATGATGCAGTATTAGGTAACCCATTTTTATACCAAATAACCCCTTTCAAAAAGACTCAAAAAGGAATTAGTACAAAGATATTAGGTAAAAAACTATTATTTTCTTTTATTAGTCCACCTAGTCAAGTTGAATTAAATTTGTTACAAACTAATTCAATATATAAAAGGATATGTATGTTAAATAGAAAACAGAAAGATATTTCATTTTTAAAAGAAGAATTAAGCTATTCTAAGGTAGAAAAACAATTAGAACAAAAGGATATCAAAGAAAGAATAAAAAGCTTAGAACAAGGATTCCAAAGACAAATTTGTTCAAATCATCCCAATGCATTTTGGGATAGAAAGAAACACATAGTATCATTACCATATGAGAAAGATTTTAATGAACAAAATATTCCTACTAAGGCAAGACCTATTCAAATGAATGCAGAAGTATTAGAGTTATATAAACAAGAAATTCAAGATCATTTAGATAACAAATTAATAAGAAAGAGCAAATCTCCATGGAGCTGCTCAGCATTTTACGTTAACAAAAATGCAGAAAAGGAAAGAGGTGTTCCAAGATTAGTAATAAATTACAAACCCTTAAATAAGGTATTACAATGGATTAGATATCGTATTCCGAATAAAAGAGATTTAATTAATAGACTAGCTAGTGCAAGAGTATTTTCAAAATTCGATTTAAAATCAGGATATTGGCAAATTCAAATAGATGAGAAAGATAAGTACAAAACGGCATTTGTTGTTCCATTTGGTCAATATGAATGGAATGTTATGCCATTTGGATTAAAAAATGCTCCATCAGAATTTCAAAAAATTATGAATGACATTTTTAATCCTTATTCAACATTCGTAATAGTATACATTGATGATGTGTTAGTTTATTCTAATACAATTGATAGTCATTTTAAACATTTATATATTTTGTTAAAAGTAATGAAAACAAATGGTTTAGTAATATCTGAACCAAAAATGAAATTATTTCAAACAAAAATTAGATTTCTTGGATTCAATATACATTTAGGAACAATTAGACCCATTCAAAGGTCTATAGAATTTGCAGACAAATTTCCAGATGAATTAAAGACAAAAATCAACTACAAAGATTTCTAGGATGTGTAAATTACATCTCAGATTTCTTTCCTAACATTAAGATTATATGTAAAAAATTATATGAAAGATTAAAATCAAATCCTCCCATATGGACAGATGAGCACACTAAACTAGTCAAAGATATTAAATTAAAGGCTAAATCATTACCATGCCTAGGTATTCCACATCCAGATGCATTCATGATAATAGAAACTGATGCATCAGACATAGGATTTGGAGGAATATTAAAACAAAAACATTCAGAGAAAATATCAATAGTAAGATATCATTCAGGATTTTGGAACATGACACAAAAGAATTACTCAACAGTTAAAAAAGAAGTTTTGAGCATTGTTTTATGCATTTCAAAATTTCAAGATGATTTATACAACAAAAAGTTTTTGTTAAACATTGATTGCAAATCTGCAAAGGATATTTTACAAAAAGATGTTAAAAATTTAGTTTCAAAACAGATTTTTGCCAGATGGCAAGCAATTTTATCCGTTTTTGATTTTGATATTCAATTTATTAAAGGAAAAGAAAATTCAATTCCAGACTTTCTGACCCGTGAATTTCTTACAGGTCACCATGAGTAATTCAGCATCCAGTTCATCCACTTCTAGGAAAAGTACTGATTATGCAAACCCTAGACCTCTTACTCCAACAGTCACTCCACAACTTCAAGCCCAAGATTTCCCTACTCTCACGTATTCCAATGTTGCACAAACACCACATTCAAGATTAGTTCAAGAACCAACTACTCCTTTAACTTCAAACTCCACACCATTAAAAAGAGCTCATACTCCATTGCCTACTATACAGCCATCCAAACATGTGACTACCTATTTTGATAAGCCTAACCCAGAGCATATTTTGATTACTCATTTTAGTTCCAAACCTAATATTCCCCAATTAAAAATTTTTGTGTCAAACCTATTCTTGCCAACATCTTTATGGATGGCATCAGATATTCATAAAACCCAACAATTCCATGAATTAATATTAGTAGATACTCAGTCTATTGATATCCATCATATTTCCAATAAACAGTACTCTGATAGGATTGAATATTCTAAAGTTTACATTAAACAGATTTTAGGACCCCAGCAGTTTTCCAATAGACATTCCATTACCCCTTTTTCAGTTGAATACTTTCCTAATGGATTCAACTATATTGATTACATTGAAGCATGGTATAGGACTTTTTATTACAGATCATTTGACCACTCTTGGTTTATTAATTTCCAGAGCAATTTCAATAGCCATATTCCAGAATGGTTCTTTGATTGGTGGTTCAAATTTGGGCCATCCACAGAGATCTACCCAACACCCATTTTAGATGCATTTCAAACCTTTCAAACTCTTAGCCAACAAACATTACTCAGCCAGTCCAAACCTTATGAAAGAATGATTTTATTTCACTCTATATACAGAGTCCCCTGGATATTTGCTTGGAGTTTTCAAGTAGCCCCAGTCTACTCTTCCATTCCACTTCTTTCATTAGTCAGACAGTACAAAGTTAAATGGTGGGTTAATTATAATCCAAAATTTTGCTCCTATAAATCCATAACTCATTGCTTCCAAACTGGCCAGAAATTAAAAATAGCATTCAAACCAGCTACTCCTCAAACCATTTCACCGATTGCTCGACCAATACCTAGTAAACAAATATTTAGCCCAGTCGATCCATTATTATGTCCTTCAACTTCTACTCCAAAACCTATTTCCCAAACTCCTGAGAACCAAATTCCAAAACCAGAAAAAGATGAAGAACTGCAAAAGGCACTTGAATTCTATAGAGCCTTTACCAGTCAACAACAGGCTATTAAGAAGGAAACAGATGAACATTTCTACCTCTAAGACAGCCAAGATCCATTTGACATGTAGAAGATTCATTCCAGTAATATTTGGTGGATCCCAGCTTCCACCACGACGTAAGCAATGACGATTCCAGTACTTAGCCAAATAATCAGAAACCATAAGTCAAGAAAGCAGAAGATAATGGTGGATCCCAGCTTCCACTAAATTCAACAAAGCAGCAGACAGCAGATCATGGTGGGGTCCATATCCCATTAATTCAATCAGCCCACAGACAGAAAAAAGTGGAGGGTCCCACTCCCCACTCAACAAAGAAACGAAGGCCCAGATTCAACAAAGAAGATCCAACAGTCCAGATCATTGGATTTCAAATCCGGATTCCAAATATGTAATAGACTAGAATTCAGAGCTTTCCTATAAATAGCTCATTCCATTTCATTTGTAAGGGCACGCTGAAATCAGCCCCTTCTCTAGTACTCTCTCTTGTACAATCTCTCCAATCTCTTCTGATCGTACATACATCAGAAGTTTCCCTTTGTAAGCCTTTTAATAATCTATGCAATAAAAAAGAATTCTATTGAAAACACTCTTTTCTGTTTTTTATTCATAATCACTGTTCATGATTACTGTTCACTAATTTTACTGCTCATTAACACTGTTCACAATTACTGTTCATTATTACTATTCATAGTTACTATTCATTTTTATAAATACTGTTCACACTATTTCAGTAAGATTAATATTCATAAAAATGTTATTTCATATATCAACGAAGAGAACGATTCTCAACAAATGGTATCAGAGCCATGTGCATTAATTTTTTAATCCCTATTGACGGGCTAAACCAAAACGAATTACAGGTATGAACTAGAAAAACAGTGGTATTTAATAGACTTACAAGTCTGCAAGTATAGTTCAACAAATCAATTTATAATATCTCTAACACTCAATAGGGATTAAAAAATTAATGCACATGGCTCTGATACCATTTGTTGAGAATCGTTCTCTTCGTTGATATATGAAATAACATTTTTATGAATATTAATCTTACTGAAATAGTGTGAACAGTATTTATAAAAATGAATAGTAACTACGAACAGTAATTGTGAACAGTGTTAATGAACAGTAAAATTAGTGAACAGTAATTATGAACAGTGATTATGAATAAATAACAGAAAAGAGTGTTTTCAATAGAATTATTTTTTATTGCATAGATTATTAAAAGGCTTACAAAGGGAAACTTCTGATGTATGTACGATCAGAAGAGATTGGAGAGATTGTACAAGAGAGAGTACTAGAGAAGGGGCTGATTTCAGCGTGCCCTTACAAATGAAATGGAATGAGCTATTTATAGGAAAGCTCTGAATTCTAGTCTATTACATATTTGGAATCCGAATTTGAAATCCAATGATCTGGACTGTTGGATCTTCTTTGTTGAATCAGGGCCTTCGTTTCTTTGTTGAGTGGGGAGTGGAACCCTCCACTTTCTTCTGTCTGTGGGCTGATTGAATTAATGGGATATGGACCCCACCATGATCTGCTGTCTGCTGCTTTGTTGAATTTAGTGGAAGCTGGGATCCACCATTATCTTCTGCTTTCTTGACTTATGGTTTCTGATTATTTGGCTAAGTATTGGAATCGTCATTGCTTACGTCGTGGTGGAAGCTGGGATCCACCAAATATTACTGGAATGAATCTTCTACATGTCAAATGGATCTTGGCTGTCTTGGAGGTAGAAATGTTCATCTGTTTCCTTCTTAATAGCCTGTTGTTGACTGGTAAAGGCTCTATAGAATTCAAGTGCCTTTTGCAGTTCTTCATCTTTTTCTGGTTTTGGAATTTGGTTCTCAGGAGTTTGGGAAATAGGTTTTGGAGTAGAAGTTGAAGGACATAATAATGGATCGACTGGGCTAAATATTTGTTTACTAGGTATTGGTCGAGCAATCGGTGAAATGGTTTGAGGAGTAGCTGGTTTGAATGCTATTTTTAATTTCTGGCCAGTTTGGAAGCAATGAGTTATGGATTTATTGGAGCAAAATTCTGGATTATAATTAACCCACCATTTAACTTTGTACTGTCTGACTAATGAAAGAAGTGGAATGGAAGAGTAGACTGGGGCTACTTGAAAACTCCAAGCAAATATCCAGGGGACTCTGAATATAGAGTGAAATAAAATCATTCTTTCATAAGGTTTGGACTGGCTGAGTAATGTTTGTTGGCTAAGAGTTTGAAAGGTTTGAAATGCATCTAAAATGGGTGTTGGGTAGATCTCTGTGGATGGCCCAAATTTGAACCACCAATCAAAGAACCATTTTGGAATATGGCTATTGAAATTGCTCTGGAAATTAATAAACCAAGAGTGGTCAAATGATCTGTAATAAAAAGTCCTATACCATGCTTCAATGTAATCAATATAGTTGAATCCATTAGGAAAGTATTCAACTGAAAAAGGGGTAATGGAATGTCTATTGGAAAACTGCTGGGGTCCTAAAATCTGTTTAATGTAAACTTTAGAATATTCAATCCTATCAGAGTACTGTTTATTGGAAATATGATGGATATCAATAGACAGAGTATCTACTAATATTAATTCATGGAATTGTTGGGTTTTATGAATATCTGATGCCATCCATAAAGATGTTGGCAAGAATAGGTTTGACACAAAAATTTTTAATTGGGGAATATTAGGTTTGGAACTAAAATGAGTAATCAAAATATGCTCTGGGTTAGGCTTATCAAAATAGGTAGTCACATGTTTGGATGGCTGTATAGTAGGCAATGGAGTATGAGCTCTTTTTAATGGTGTGGAGTTTGAAGTTAAAGGAGTAGTTGGTTCTTGAACTAATCTTGAATGTGGTGTTTGTGCAACATTGGAATACGTGAGAGTAGGGAAATCTTGGGCTTGAAGTTGTGGAGTGACTGTTGGAGTAAGAGGTCTAGGGTTTGCATAATCAGTACTTTTCCTAGAAGTGGATGAACTGGATGCTGAATTACTCATGGTGACCTGTAAGAAATTCACGGGTCAGAAAGTCTGGAATTGAATTTTCTTTTCCTTTAATAAATTGAATATCAAAATCAAAAACGGATAAAATTGCTTGCCATCTGGCAAAAATCTGTTTTGAAACTAAATTTTTAACATCTTTTTGTAAAATATCCTTTGCAGATTTGCAATCAATGTTTAACAAAAACTTTTTGTTGTATAAATCATCTTGAAATTTTGAAATGCATAAAACAATGCTCAAAACTTCTTTTTTAACTGTTGAGTAATTCTTTTGTGTCTTGTTCCAAAATCCTGAATGATATCTTACTATTGATATTTTCTCTGAATGTTTTTGTTTTAATATTCCTCCAAATCCTATGTCTGATGCATCAGTTTCTATTATCATGAATGCATCTGGATGTGGAATACCTAGGCATGGTAATGATTTAGCCTTTAATTTAATATCTTTGACTAGTTTAGTGTGCTCATCTGTCCATATGGGAGGATTTGATTTTAATCTTTCATATAATTTTTTACATATAATCTTAATGTTAGGAAAGAAATCTGAGATGTAATTTACACATCCTAGAAATCTTTGTAGTTGATTTTTGTCTTTAATTCATCTGGAAATTTGTCTGCAAATTCTATAGACCTTTGAATGGGTCTAATTGTTCCTAAATGTATATTGAATCCAAGAAATCTAATTTTTGTTTGAAATAATTTCATTTTTGGTTCAGATATTACTAAACCATTTGTTTTCATTACTTTTAACAAAATATATAAATGTTTAAAATGACTATCAATTGTATTAGAATAAACTAACACATCATCAATGTATACTATTACGAATGTTGAATAAGGATTAAAAATGTCATTCATAATTTTTTAAAATTCTGATGGAGCATTTTTTAATCCAAATGGCATAACATTCCATTCATATTGACCAAATGGAACAACAAATGCCGTTTTGTACTTATCTTTCTCATCTATTTGAATTTGCCAATATCCTGATTTTAAATCGAATTTTGAAAATACTCTTGCACTAGCTAGTCTATTAATTAAATCTCTTTTATTCGGAATACGATATCTAATCCATTGTAATACCTTATTTAAGGGTTTGTAATTTATTACTAATCTTGGAACACCTCTTTCCTTTTCTGCATTTTTGTTAACGTAAAATGCTGAGCAGCTCCATGGAGATTTGCTCTTTCTTATTAATTTGTTATCTAAATGATCTTGAATTTCTTGTTTACATAACTCTAATACTTCTGCATTCATTTGAATAGGTCTTGCCTTAGTAGGAATATTTTGTTCATTAAAATCTTTCTCATATGGTAATGATACTATGTGTTTCTTTCTATCCCAAAATGCATTGGGATGATTTGAACAAATTTGTCTTTGGAATCCTTGTTCTAAGCTTTTTATTCTTTCTTTGATATCCTTTTGTTCTAATTGTTTTTCTACCTTAGAATAGCTTAATTCTTCTTTTAAAAATGAAATATCTTTCTGTTTTCTATTTAACATACATATCCTTTTATATATTGAATTAGTTTGTAACAAATTTAATTCAACTTGACTAGGTGGACTAATAAAAGAAAATAATAGTTTTTTACCTAATATCTTTGTACTAATTCCTTTTTGAGTCTTTTTGAAAGGGGTTATTTGGTATAAAAATGGGTTACCTAATACTGCATCATATGATACATTTTCTAATATTAAAAATGAATGTTTAATACAATAATCATTATTACTAATATAACCATTTGATAATTTTTTCCTAATAATCATGGGAGTACTATTTGCTGCTGCTAGCTGTCCATTAGTTTTTACTAAATATTTACTTGGAATTAATCCTGACCTTATGCATGATTGATCCGCTCCACTGTCAATCAATGCTACTACAGTAATACTAAAGTCTTGAACTCCTATTGTAACTAAGGAATACCATTTTTCCATATTAATTTTATTAATAACATTAAATAATTGTTGATCATTAGGGGTGTCTTTTGAAATAAGAATACCAGAACTATTGGGTGTATCTAATGATATTAATTTTAATTCTAGTTCTAAATCTTTTTCTTTTAAATCATTTAATTCTGTTTTAATATTACTAATTTCAGTTTTTAATAAGGAAATTTCTTTTCTTAAATGTTGACTATCTGTTGAAGTAATTATTGACTTTTTCTTATCTAATTCTGAATATTTTTTAATTGTTTTTCCTAGACTAAATGCTTCTGTTATTCTAGGTTTGTTTTCTTCCAAAACTAAGCCTTTTAATCTTTGAATATATTCTGTTTTATCCTCAGAGTGTCCTATTTTATCTATTATATCTAATAATTCTTTTTTCTTTTCATTTGTACTATTTAACATATTAATAGTTGGAATTTTACATTGACATTCACTATCATAATTACTAGAATAATCCGAATCTGAATCTGTCTCATAATTTTGATCATTATCGGAATTGTCAATTAACATTGCTAATAGTTTATTTCTTAATTCTATATCTTCTAATGCATTTATTTTCTTTTCTGTTTTACAAACATTAGCTGTATGACCAAACTTTTTACACTTATAACATTGAATATTTTGGAATTCTTTTTTCTTTTTAGACCTATGTTTCTTATGTTCTTTTTGATAAGAAGGTTTCTAATATGTTTCTTTATAATCATATGACTTATTTTGGTAATAATTTCTTTTCTTTTTCCTGTGTCCAAATTTATGTGTTCTGTGTTTTTTATATGCTTTGAGTTGAGAAGAAGGTGGTTTGAGTCCTGTGATGCCAAATTGTTGGCAAAAGGATCCCATTTCCTTCCTTTCTGATCCATATTTATTTTGAATTTTCAAATCTTGACATAAAGCTAAAGCTTCCTTTTTTACAAAAGCAAATATTTGACCAAAAGTTAAGTCATTATAATTTATCTTTTCTGTTCCTAATGCTTTGCTTAAATTCGTTAATATCCTTTGTGAAAATAAATTTGGTAATCCTGTTATGAATTTTTCTTTCCAAAATGGTGCACTTGAATCTGTTCTTCTAAACACTTGTGTCAAAAATACATCTTTATACCATTTGAAATCTGTTAAAGTTGGACATCTTAAATTAGTTAGACAAATTTTTGAGCTTTCTAATGCTTCTGCTGGATTTCCTACAAAATATATTGAAATAGTATATAATAAAAATGTTGATCCATCTGGGACCATAACAAATTGAATATTAGGTTCTTCACCTTGTGCTTCTTCTGTTTCATGATTTAAAATTGCTTGTTTATCTTCTAGTGGAAGATATTCATCCCACCATCCTTTTAATTGTCCTGTAAAACCTGTAACTAATAACATTACTATTTGTTGTTCTGTTGAATTCAGAGTTGCTTTATAGGCTACCCTAGCCATTCCCATTTCTTGTAATAAATTTAAAATTTGATATTCTGATAATCCATCTATATTCCATTGATATATTGATGAACCATCATAACTTTTGAACGAATGTAAATTTTCTTCATATTGAAGATCTTGTGGAGTTAGTTTTGGGTAATAAGGTTTTGTATTACTATTTTTCCAATTATACTTTAATTTATTAATTCTTATATCAGGTTTTTCTTCTATTGGTTATTGAAAATGTTGTTCTATTGCATTTATTTGTTTTTCAAAATCATTTTCTACTTCTTCAAAATCATTTTCTGATTCTATTTCTGTATCCTCAGAATAAGAACTAGTTGTATCATTTGTATCTATTGAATTTATCTCTGATATAACTCCTATCTGTTTTGAACTACTTGCTTTATCATTTGGTCTTAGTGATAATGATTCCTCCTTTTTCTTTGAAAATGGGGATGCTTGAAAATGTGGTTTTGAAAATGGGTTTTGAAATAGTTCTGTTTTACCGTTTGACCTAGTATCTAATTTAGTAGAAATAAAATCAACTTGATTAGCCATAGTATGTAATAATTGATTAGAATAATTATTCTGTTGATAAACCTTTTTAATATCTGCTAAATTGACTGAGTCTGGATCATTTCCTGGCCTACCTGACTTAAATGGAGAGGCAATTATTGTAGTTTCTTCTGTAGTAATGTATACTTCTTGAAGTGGTGGATGAATAGAACTAACTACTGTATTATTTGGTAATTTCCATTTTTTATATAGATTGGATTGTACATTTATGACTGGAATTTCTGTGAAATTATCTTTCTTAATTAATTGTTCTTTTTTCATATAATATCCTAACCACATAAAAAACTTCATTTGCCTAATTTTCTTAGTTGTTAGTTCATTATAAAATTCTTTCTTAATATATTCTCTGGTTTCTAGACTTAATTTTTCAAACCATAATCTATTTTTTACATTTTCCTAACTATAATAATCATTATTTAAAAATTCTTTATTTATTGTAAAGTCATTATCATTATTTATCATATTAATTTCTGATTGTTTCATTTGACTAAATGTTGGAGATCCTATCGATGAACTAGAATCTGGAATTATTTATGGTAATGGGGTAGAATATCTGACCCTTGCATCACTAAACTGGTATGGAATATCTGATGTTGAATGGCTATATCTATGAATTAAATTATTGTCCATATCGGAATACCTAGATGTTTGTCCTAAATTAAATCTTCTAGACATAGATTTATTAAATTTTATTAATATTTTCCATCATTTTGCTCTTCTATTTCAGAAGGCTCAGTTATTCTTATATTTCTTTGAATTTGTAAAGGTCTTTCTGCTAATATTTCTATTGGAATAGTTATTTCGTTCCATTTTAATAGTTTAGGTGTTTCTATCGAAATATTATTAGAATCTGTTGTAACATAAACTGACTCATCCTTTTCTGTTGGATTTAATTTTAAAGCTGTTGGAATCATAGATTGCATAAGTTAAAAATATACTCTATATATTAATACAAAATATTCTGTATCATTTACTATTCTATCTTGTTTTAATTGAATGTCTAATTTTAAAGAGTCCATAATATGTGGGTCTGTTAAGCTAACTGAATAGTTTGGAATGCAATCAAATCTTATTGTTCCATTACATATATTAGTTTGAACCATTGCTAAAATCGAATCTTTATATCTTATTAATCTATCATCTCTTAATGCCATGAATATAGGTGTGTCTATACCTAATCTGACTAATGGATGTAATGCTATTTGAACTAATCCAAAATGTAAGAATTTATAATTTTGTTCTTTGTATTTTTTAATAGCTTGTGCTGATAATAGCCTTATTGATTGAACTCTATTCATTGGTAATATTTCTTCATGTATTTTAATTGAATATGACTTATTAAATTCTAATATTCCTTGTTGGTATATCGATTTTAATGTTTTATTTGGTAAAATTTGTTGAATTTCATGACTTTGTAAAACATTTGAAGAATATGTAGATCCTGTACTCATAGTACTGGAGCTTCCGAATAAAAATCTTTTAATCCTTTCTCCCATGTTAAATTTATTATTAATTGATTAGTGTTCTATATCACGCAAATCACGTTTATCTAAACCAATACCACAGTCATACCATACATGGACCACCCTAACGAGACTCCCTCTCTTGACGGGCTAAACCAAAACGAATTACAGGTATGAACTAGAAAAACAGTGGTATTGAATAGACTTACAAGTCTGCAAGTATAGTTCAACAAATCAATTTATATATATATATATATATATATATATATATATATATATATATATATAATGGGTATAGTTTCGTATTATACCAATAAATTACATAAACAAATAATAAAGAAATATATACATAATAGAATAGTGTTCTCGGTTATAGAAAATTAACACCAAATTATGGAAAATATACCGGTTCTGTGGACGGAAATTGTACACTCTAGTTTATAGGAATGGTGAGGGTTTCTATCTTTACGGAAATGAACTGTTCCTACCTTACCAAACATTTTGAAACGAATATTATAAAAGGTTTTAAAAGATAATTTTCACCCATTTATAAAAGTCACTTCACTGCCTTGCATATCTGTTACTAAATTTCATTCTAATATTGTTTAATCATTTTTACAACATAGTTTCACTGCACCGTTTACCATGAGGTGTTTACTGAACTATTATTTTAACATGTAAATCTTTTTAATGTTTCTAAATTGTTACAAAATAATTTTCAAAAAAAAGTGTTACAAAGAATATTTATTTCATTTTCATGTTCATATGTTTTAATTGATTTATGCCTTTAGTGAATTGTATTTTAAAAAAAAATTAAATTTGAGTTTTAGTTGCTTACGTCTTTATTTTAATTAATATTTTTATTTGATTAAATACTCCTTATTAGAGTGCATAAACTACAAAGATTTCCTTTGAAATTTTTGTTGACACATTTAAGTTTCGCTACAGATTTCATTATTCAACAAATAAATATATTTTTGAAACATGCCATTACTTTACATTTAATTAAATAGATTTTATTTATTTACTCACTTAGTTCAATTTCCCATTTTTGAAATTTCATTCTTGCACTACATACCGTGGGATCATTCGTGACCCATGTGACTAACTATGAGTTCACCTTGTGACTCATAGGCTTATTGTTACTGAATATTGATGCCGTGAGATTATTCGTGAGCCATGCGACTGACTATGAGTTCACCTTGTGACTCATATGATTACTGTTACTGAATACTGATACCGTGGGATTATTCGTGACTCATGTGACTTACTACGAGTTCACTTTGTGACTCATAGGATTACTGTTACTGAATACTGATACAGTGGGATTATTTGTGACCCATGTGACTGACTATGAGTACATTGGGTTTATTCGTGACCCATGTGACTGACTATGAGTTCACCTTGTGACTCATAGGTTTACTGTTATTGAATATTGATACCGTGGGATCATTCGTGACCCATGTGACTGACTATGAGTTCACCTTGTGACTCATAGGATTACTGTTACTGAATACTAATACCGTGGGATTATTCGTGACCCATGTGACTAACTATGAGTTCACCTTGTGATTAATGTTGTTACTGAATACTGATACATTGGGGTATCCCTTTGATTGTTACGGTTACTGTTCATTGTTTTCTGATTTATACTTTTTGCATTGTTTTTGATTAAGTAATGATGTTTACATGAGATGTTTATTGACCACCGCATTGATCGCTTAATGTTTATGGAAATTTCGTTAATTGCATATTGTTATTTACATGACATGAAAAGTTTTGAAACTTGGAACGCTCACGGGCGAAAACTTACCTCGTATATTTCTAAATTCTTTTAGGTTAAGCGCTAGATATGGTGTGACCACGACAAATAAAGTGAGAAGGACACCCAAGGCCATTACCCTTAGTATAGTTTAGCTAATAAGAAGACCTTCATTTGGTTATGAGTTAACTTTATGTCTAGACTCTATAACTTCATTGTGATATTTATTATTAAGTTTTAGAATTGTAATAAAAGTATCCACACTATTTGGTTGGGGTGTCACAGCAAAGATTACTAGTTTAAACAAATTGTTCCAGAAATAGACCTAAACTTAGTTTCAGGGACTTTGTCGAAGTCGATAGTCGTCAATCTATTGGTGGTCTTCCAAAAGCTTGTTAGAATGTATGGTTCCAAGCTACAGAAGTCTTCAAAAGGTGTACAGGAGAAAGTGTTGCCTCTCAGAAATGTAGAGTAGAAGTCTTCCGAGCAAAAGAAATTTTTTCTGAAGGAGGGGTGCTTTTCTTCACGAGTTCTTCAAAAGTCCGAGACTTCTGGAGAATCAAACCGAGCTGATGCCCAGTAAAATGATGGTGGAAAGATTTTTACCTGAAAAAACAATAGTTACATAAGTAGTACCATTCATCTTTGTGAAAGCATGTCGATTCTGACATCAGGGATTTGTAGTCTATCTAAACAAACACGTCCCTTGATTTTAGAAGACAAATTCCTCCAGTCCAGAGTAAAATCAGGTAGATCAAGTTTAGAAATTGCATCAGCCACCTGATTTGCCTCTCTCTATATATGACTAAGTAAATTCAGTCTAATAAGAAGATAAGTATCATGAGCTAAACTATAACAGTTCAAATGAGGAAAATTAGGTTTTGCAACCATTCTAACTGCATTAAAACATTTAGATTCAATAACAAATGTAGTAGAGAATGATTGTGCAAATTAAACACCCCGAAGTTGCCTCAACCTTTTCATATCTAGCAGAAATAAAACCTCCTGAATCATCTCTAACAATCATAACTATTCCAACATTACCAGGATAGATGACCATGAAGCATTTAAGCTGACCTTGCACAGGTTTTAGCCTCAACACTTTCATGATTTTTGGCTAGGGGAGGGGGGAATCTAAAGTTAGGAACAATTGATGGATAGTTCCAGGAACTGATCTCTTGCATTTGGTTTCTGAAATGGTCTAACTGAATTAGTAAGGAAAATGTGTTCTTTAATTTCAGAAACGGTGTGGGAGGTGATACAAGGAATTGAATTATGAATCCTTCTATTCCCTGTCTTCCAAAGAAACCAGTAGACAAAAGTAGAGATGATGTGGGCCAGATCAGTACACAAGGGTGAAAGTCCTTTAAAATAGTAGTATGAGAAAAATCTATCCCACAATGTATCAAATTGCATTAGTGGAATACGAATTTGAGTCTGAATCTGATCCCATACAAGCTTCTGGTTTAACCATCAATTTTGATTTTTTTTTTTGAGAAATGTGTGAAAATGAATCCGTGTATGTTTTTTAAATGGTGAAACAATACCGGGTTCTTTGAAAGTGCCGAAACAACCATAAATATTTGTCTAATGTGCCTAAATGACCTTAAACCAGGTGGTTTTGGCTGGAATTTCTGGAAAAGACCAATTTACCCCCTAATTATAAAATACTTACAATGTGAAATGACTAATTTACCCCTTACCCATTATATATATACTCAAACTATAAAAAGTACATCTCATTTCCCCCAATTCAATACATGTTCCCTCTTTGGTCTGCTCCGTCACCCATCCTTCTGCGAGCCATCCCTCCATTACTGTTCACCACAATTATGATGGTAACCCCCAGTCCGCCTCCTCGCTTTACCGTGGCCTCCCTTTCATCCTCAGATCTCCAACCATTAAACGACGAGCTCATGATGCCTAATTTCTCTCACAATTTTCAGGTATTCAAACTCAAAAAATTCTCAATTTTCTTTACTCCCTCCGTCCCAGGTTAAACCGCACACTTCACTTTATGTCACTATTCACTGTCCAACTTTGACCACATATTTAAATAGATGTATAAACAATAATATTATCATATGTTATATGGTTGGATTCATCGTAACAAGTAGTTTCTGAAAAGTAATTTTTTGTTTGCCGTTTTTTTTTAATTAGAAACCATCCGGTGGATGGGAGGATTTTATTAGGCTCCTCAAACCCAAAAGGAAGTGCTACAAGTAGATTTTTTACAAAAGATCATTCATGATGATCCAAGAGCCAACGAAGGCCTCCAAGCAAATAGAAAATTGCTTCCAAAAGTGCTATGATTAGTCAAATCTAAGCTAACTGAATATGTGAGATTACAGATTGCTAGTCTTATGTCCATCTGGCATGAATAACACGAACATGGTCAGGGAAGCGAAGAATCGAAACCCTCATTAGTCAATGTTATTCATGCCAAGGAAGACACAAGATCACCTGAGTGTCCATTGATTGTTGCCATCCTCAAATTCTCCTATGTTCGAGCAATACATCCTCTCCTCTCCTATGATCTAGATCGTCCTTTGCTTCAGGTAGTTCAGAGATCATTCTCCTGTGCTCTGACCGTGTTTCCTCTCTTGTGAGTCCTCATTTGCTTCTGATGTGTCTCCGAACCTGAGCCGGATTTCTGCAGAAAAAAGAAAGACAGCAGTCTCTATTCCACAACATTTATATACATTATATCCAGAGACAACTACCAGCTTATGTGTAATCTAAGTTCCCATTTACAGTTGTTATTCTTACCCCCTGAACTCCAATTTTATCTAACATAATCAAGCCTTTAAGGAAAGAAGGGGCATTGCTAATGTGAAAGACTCCATTTAGGGATTCCTCCCTTGCATATTTTGCCAAAAAATCAGCCACAGTATTAGCTTCCCTGGGAGCATATGTGATTGGATTGTCTCCATGCAACAAATTCAGTTGACAATTAAGAGAAAAGAATCTCCAGGGACCAGAGTAAGGATCATGGATTGCTTTGACTGCAGGTTTGCAATCTGTCTCTATAGTGCTGCCCTTATTATCAAGTTCTAAGCATGTCTGATATGCAAATTGAATGCCTTCCATCTCTGCTAGTAGAGGAGAATCAGATTTAAAAGTTTTGACTCTCATATGTTTAACCTCTCCCCTCCAATCTCTAACTATTACTGCACAAGATGAGTCTCCTCCTGTTACCCATGAAGCATCAGTGTTAATCTTATAAGCACTTTTTGGTTTATCCCATCTAACTGCAGTAAGTTTGAGCCTCTTTTTATTTTTCTGAGATATCTGGGGGATAGTTCCAGCCTGTATTAGTTCCTTATGCTCATTCAAATTGCCTTTCAATGGGTTTGCAGTAAAAATTATGAAAATCAGATCCTTTATATGCTGGAAGCATGCATCTATTGAGAAAGTATGATTATCATATAATTTTTTGTTCCTAAAAACCCAAAGGGACCAGATTGTGGCAATAAATGCAGCAGTATACACCTGATGCAGAATCACAGAGCCTGCCCTTATGTTGAGATAGTATTCCACTAAATGACTAAAGCTCCTGAATTCAGGTGTATGCAGGTTAAGCATGCAATTAACTTTATTCCATACTGCTGCAGCCTTAGCACAGGAATTAAAGAAATGGCTGATAGAATCTGAGTGATTAGAGCATATAGGGCATTTAGAGGCTAGTGAAAAACCTAACTTACACAAAACATTTTCAAATGGCAAAATTCCATTCAAAGCTCTCCAGATTAGTACTGACATTTTAACAGGTATAAAATTTGCCCATACCTTATGAAGATGTCTGCTGGTTGTTCCCCTTAGCCTCAAAATCTTATAAGCCGAGCTAACTGAAAAGTTTCCATCCACTGAAGGTGTCCATATCAGTCTGTCCTCATGTGAGTTTCGAATGGATACTTCCTGCAGAATTGAAACTATATTGGTAGCCAAATGTGGCTCCAGAGTAGGGAGATTAGAGTCTTTATTCAGGATGAAAGAGCTTAGTGTGATTTCCGGGAATGGTATTTCAACATCATCAGGCCATTTGTAATATAGAGCTCCTTCCCCTGACCAATTTGCATTCCAGAAGGAACATTTTCCTTTTCCATGAATAACTCTAGTCAAACCATTAGTTTTTTCGGTTATGTTGCAAATTCTCTTCCATACCTGTGAATTTTTGTAAGAATCAGGTAAAGTCCAGAGGTGCTGAGCCCATTGTGTTGTGTTCATTTGAAGCTTCCACCATAGCTTACAGGAAAATGACTCAATTGTAGCTTGAATGTCTCTGAAACCTATCCCATTCTCTTGTCGTTATTATACGTAGTTAAACATATTAACGGTTAGAAAAGTTTCTAGATGAACGTGAAAAAGATTCTGTGCAATTTAACTTGGGACAGAGGGAGTAACTTGTTTCAAAAAAAATCTTTAACATTTGAAGGAATCTTGCATTTTTCAATTTTAACCACAACAAGCCACTACCACCATCACCTCAACCTTTGAGAAGGCTAAAGCATCCTTCAACAATCTCTCCCCCTCTTTTTCCTTCGTCTCTGTCTCAACTCCGCCACACCCTCCCTCTTGCTCACCCGCCAGTCCAAAACACAATCTCTCGGGGCATGCTCCAAACTATGTGTTGTGTTTTTTGTCGCCGTGGGATTCACATTGAAGCGGAGTGTGCAGGGGTGGACTTCCAGATTGCTTAGAAGAGTGAAGGATGAATATGTGCATATTCATAGGTGATCATTATGTTTAGGGTTTAGGAAGCCAGATTGTATAATTATATTGGGGGCAATTTTGAAGTACTTATACATGAATTTTGTGTTTGATGTTTTCTAGAGATAGTACACGACATTAATCTGGTGAACGTCGTTCACTCACAAAAATAATCTGTAAACTCTATAGATGAGATTAGCACAGTAGTAAGCAGAGTCGATCCCACGAGGAACGGAGCAAAAACTATAATAAAATTCCTACTAATATAGAACACTTTTGGTGTAGCCACCACACCTTAATTTTTAGATTTATCTAACAACTAATAATGCAACTAACTAATATAAAATAATAATGCAACTAACAGATATAAATGTCTGTAAAATATATGAATAAGGTAATTGGCTCGGAATAACTCACATTAGTTAAACATCGATCATAGGCGCCAAGATAAATCAATTCATATGCATCTATCAGTTATAGGAAAGTAGGTACGCTTAACCTCCCCAATTCTTTAGTACTTTATCGACGATTAACCAATTATAATTAATTAATTGTTTCTCTTACCAAGATGCCCCCGGAAAGTATTCGCTGAACCAGATACACACCTCGATAGCATTAAGAATGAAAAGAACCTGATATAGCAATTACCAAAGTAAAAGCAAATAGTAATGCACACTTAATTGTTCCCCATCTTGCTATTACAGTCTTAGCTAGTTAGCTGTTTTTCACAAGAACTCGCTACTTACTAACCCTTTCCAACAATTACGTATTGGTGGAATTAGATAGCATTATCCCAATAATATTCAAGTTGACCAGGCTAAAATATATCAAGAATAAAATAACCCAAGAACAATCAAGAACAATTATAAAACAATTAGACCTCAAGAACAATTATAAAACAATTAGACCTCACGATTCATAAACTAATGCTTGTTATTCCACGCCGATATATAAATTAGCTACTCATGATGATTAAACTAAACAAATCAATAATAGAATATTTAAACATAATTAACGAAAATAAGAGACAGGTGTGGAATGCTGGACACGGGAAGAAGGCAAATAATTATCAATTTGGTGATCAATTCCTTCTGCGCAGGAACACAACCAATGTTCCCTAAGTACTTCCTCCTCCTCCTCCTCCTCTTGATTCGGCCGTGTATATATATTTATATACACCAAACCAAAACCAAAACCAAATCCAAATCAAAATTAACTTCTAATTACTTTTCTTCTTATGGAAGAAATAAGGAAATAAGATAATATCTATTCTAATTCTAAATAACTAATTCCTACAATTAAGGAATTTCAAATGGAAAGAGATAATACAATCTTTATCAATATGGGCAGTGAATATATTTATTTCCTTCAAATCCACATCTCTTCAATAATTCACTTTTCACCCCATAACTTCAGTAATTCTTCTTTTGCCTCTCTTCCTTCATCCCTGGAAAAATGTCTTATAAGATAAGAATATTTTCCATTGGAGCACATCGCCTCATTAAAAACCTTAACCTGGAAAATCCAATGGGAAAAAACCATTGGTTAAGGGAAAAAGAGTACAATGTATAGCTCCCTCTCAATTCTCCACAATCAATGAATTCCTGCATAAAAAACACCTTAAAGTACAAATTATATCTCAATAAAATCATAATAATCCCACCAAATATGAACACAATATAACACACATCAAATATCCTCACACTTGAATCATGCTTGTCCTCAAGTATGAAGTGAAGAATATAAGAGCAATTAACAATCCACAATCCACAATGTTCATAAGTTCTCATTCCCTCATACGACTCTATCTAAAATGACCCTAAAAAGAAAAGGTAAGATAAAAACACAATTCACACAACGAGATAAACAAAAATTCAACATTTAAAAACTCTAGATTCTACTCTTATAACGATAAATTTTTTCCTGCCAAAGAGTAAAGGATCACGTTAACGTACCTTGAAATCATCAACCCTTAAAGTAATTGGAATAAAATGTTCAAGATCAGGAAATCTAATCATCAATTCAGTCAAAATCGGACAAGCAATGAATATTTCCTCACGGTTTCACTCAATCACTCTCAATATATGAAGGACATTCACTCAAATAATTCACAAGTTATAACATAGAGAAGTTAATATGCAAATCAGGAAGGTCTTTCTCAAGGGTTGTAGCGGGGCTAGGGACCATTCAGATTGGTGAGATCCTAAGGGTTCTAAGCTCAAACAATATCAATCAAAATATTATGCATGTTTTTTTTCAACTATCATCCATGTATAGTAGACATTCACCAACAATCTTCATCTAATGGCTATTATGAGAAAGCCAAGTAATATCAAATCAAATGTAGGTGCTATTTTTTTCTTTTTTTTCCAGCACCATTCTTCTTCAATACAGTCCAAAACTGGTACTTTTTTTAGAGAAAAATCGCAACATAACAATAAGAGTTTTTCTCTTTTTTTCACAGTTACGCCCCTCCAGTTTGGCCAAACGGAGCCCCAGTGTCACTGTTCATAATAAAATTCAGCCTTCAATTTTTTAAACCATTCAGTCTGGGTAAACTGGACACATACTCAGTAATATTATCAACTCAAGAGAACACAATTAATGAATTCATCAACATCAACTCCAAGAACATGCATAATAGGGCCAAAAGAAAGGATAAAACAAGACTTTGGCTAAATATATAGTAACTCATATCAAAGAACATAGTCAAAGCTTCAAAGTGTTTCACTAGGGGTTAATGTAATTGGTAGGCAATTTAAGTTGTGTGGTTCATCTTAGTGCCTTCCATCACTTTCACACATAACAACTCCAATTATAACAATGTGATCTCTCAAAACAAAGATTGATGTAGAGAGTGCTCTACTCTAGCTCAAACCTCACTTTAGTAGGCTAAAATATTCAATTAAACTTGTCCTTTTTTGTCATCACAAAAATCATACCAATCAAATTTCACAAATCATAGAAAATCTCATTCAATAACTTCAAGGCATATTGGATTTACCAAGTTTGTTACAATGAACTTTACAACCGGCAGGGTACTTTTATCAAGAGCCACTAGAATTTTCTCATGTCAAATTATCGACTCAAACAACACAAAAAACACATGTTTGACTGTAAAAAATTTGAAATATTTTTTTTATTTTCCAAAAATACAAAACAAAATACACAAGAAACCTCCTCACACTTAAACTTTGCTTGCCTCAAGCAAATAATGCAAAGCTCTTATGAGAAAAGGTTTAACACATAGTCAACATCATAAAAAATGACAAAGGAAGGGGGAACTTATAGTGGTGGGTTTGGAGGAATTCCGGATCAAGAGGAGAGCGTTTGATCATAATTAGGTTTTGCCACTGGCCTCCCGTTTGGCCAAACGGAACCCTACGAGTCCAGCTTTCCAAATGTGTGAATTCTCCATGGTGCAAATTCAAGTACTTCAACTCCGTAGATCAAGAATTGAGATTATCTGAGACATTGAAATTCCTTAAAGATAAAAAAATTTTAAAAAAAACTTAAAAGAAGAAAAAAAACTAAGAAATTGGGTTGCCTCCCAACTAGCGCTTTTGTTTATAGTCTTTGGCTAGACTTTTGGATGCCTTTAATGAATATTTGTTGGGCACAATGGAATTTCTTCCATTAATGCCACCTGAGAAGTATCATAGTACGGCATAAGGCGATGACTATCAACGAGGAATGCTCTTTTTGCGTCTATGCTTATAATCTCTACTATCCCATCAGGCCAAACATAAGCCACTTCGAATGGTCTAGTCCATTTAGACTTGAATTTCCATGACATATGTCGAAAGTTGGACTCAGAAATAAGAACTTTCTGCCCAACCACGAATTTCTTACAATTCAAATCTCTGTCATGCCACATCTTATTGCGCTTCTTGTACCGCATAGATTGATCAAACCCTTTCAATCTTAGATCTCCCAATTCTTGGAGTTGGAAATTTCTTTCTTCCTCACACTTGAGCAACTCCATACTCACTGGAAGTGTATCATCATCTCCTTTATAAACATGCTTCGGATCGGGCGGTAATGCCTTCAAATCCAAAATTGAGGTTTTCACATCCGATGGAACAAGTCTGGCGGGCGGGTTCCGTTTGGGCAAACCGGACCCTGTACGCACTTCAGAATTTTTTTGAACATTCACTTCGGACTGAGTTGATTTGGGCATTCCTTGATTTATTTCAGTTCTGGGCACCTCTTTCTCATAGTGCACTGAACACAACAATTTGTGAATTTCCTTATCGCTTGAGACTTGAACATTTACCTCTTTTGGACTTGTAGGAATTTGAATTCCCATCTTATCCTGCAAAACTTTAGTCTCAAGAGAATCTTGGACAAATGGGTCAGTATGATCAATTGCATTCACATTCTCAGTATCTATAGATTTCTGCATGGGTTTATCAATGTTGAGTGTGTACTTATCACCAAAATAATCAAGTGAAATAGTTCCATTCCCAACATTAATAATGATGTTTGTTGTCTTCAATAATGGACGACCCAACAATACCCCCTGTGTTCCCTTATCACTAGTATGATTCATTTTTACCACATAAAAATCTGCTGGATAAATAAATTCATTAACTCTCACAAGCACATTTTCCAACAACCCTTCAGGAAACACGCAAGATCTATCTGCCAATTGTATTACTACTCTTGTATCTACCATTTCAGCTCCATTTAAAGTTTGATACACAGATAATGGCATAACATTAATTGAAGCTCCTAAATCACACATGGCAGCATCGATCTTCTTATCTTCCATATAGCAAGGTAAGGAAAACATACCGGGGTCCTTGCACTTTTGAGGTAATTTCTCTTGAATCACTGCCGACACAGATTCACCCATTATGATCTTGCTAGAATCCTTTGGCTTTCCTGCAATAAAATCCTTCAAGAACTTGCTTAATGGTGGTAACTTTCTGGCCTGCAAGAAAGGAAGATTAATATCCATTTTCCAAAGATCGATATAAAATCCAAAGGCTCTTCCTTTTTCTTTTCTAATCTACGAGGGAAAGGAGACAAAATTTTAATCGAGGGATCATGTAATGTTGGCTTTTTACTTACCTCCGCTGGTACCCTAGACTTACCATCATGAGTGAACTCTGGAAGTTCAGGATTTGGGTGTTGTAAGATAGTGGCATCGCCTTTTTCCTCTGACTCTGGAATCTGACTTTCTGCCGCAGGGTTCCGTTTGGCCAAACCGGACCCTCCGTCAGTGAACTTCTTCGCTTCTTTGCTCACGGATTTCAATGGTAATGCACCAAATTCTTCTTCACTTCTGAGTGTGACTTGATTTACGGTCTCATGAGGGTTCAATTGGACCTGAGAAGGTAATCCGGGCTGCTTCATTCTGAGCTCGTTCATGGAATTCGATAAATGGGTGATTTGTCGCGTATGCTCCTCTAAAGTTGCTTCGATCTTCTCGAACCTTTGGTGTTGCTTTTGCATCATATCCATCATTATGTCCAGCTTATCATTCAAAGATTTCTCTTGACCACCTTGATGGGGCTGAGGAAAGACCGGAGCTTCTCGTTGCATTAGTGGAACATGGGGTCGTTAGTAATGCTGAGGCTGCTGCGGAGGGAGACCTTGTTCTCTCCACTGGAAGTTAGGGTGATCCCTATACCTTGGATTGAAATTATTGGGATATGGTCCAACTTTTTGCTGCCTCTCATTGAAATTTCCCATAGCATTTTCTTGGACAGGTATCTCTCCCATGGTAAGAATACATTGCGACGTCGTATGGTTAACTGTTCCACACGTATCGCAAGACCCTTCTTGTACAAATGCAACCTTGTCAACAGCCTTGGATAGAATTTTCTCCATTCTTTCCATCCTTTCCTTGATCTCATCTTTTTCGGGAGTGGATGTTTGTGCCACCTTCTTCAAGATTCGTACTTCCTGCTGATCATACTCCTTCTTAGAGTCCACCAACCTCTTGATGATCTCTCTAGCTTCATTCACTCGAAGGTGAGAAAATCCACCACTACTAGAAGAGCTCACCAAGTCCTTGTTGCTGGATGTCATCCCTTGATAGAAGCATTGAAGCAACTGGCCTTCCGTCATTCGGTGATTAGGGCAACTGTCTACCAACTTTCTGAACCTCAGCCAATACATACTCAATGGTTCATCAAATTCTTACTTGATGCTTGTGATCTCCTTCTTCAAGGAATCTGTTCTTGTGGCTGGAAAGTAGTACTCCAAGAACAATATCTTCAATTATGCCCATGTCGCAATGGAGTTGGGGGGCAAGCTCGAAAACCACTGATTTGCTGCTCCTGTCAAACTGAGTGGGAATGCCACCAATTTGAATTGATCTTCCGTCACGGTGGATGGCCTCTTCTGAACCTTACAAATCTTGACAAATTCGCTCAGAAAGTTGTAAGGGTCTTCAGTGCTTCTCCCGTGGAACTTGGGGAGTACGTTCAGGAACGCCAGCTTAATTTCAATAGGATTTTCGGTCTCTGGCAACTGAATAGGAGTGGGGGGATCATCTTCACTATGACCAGTGAGTTCCCACATGTATGGATTGTTTGGGTTCTGCCCAGGATTTAGATTTTGGTCACCTCCGTCCATCTCAATGTCAGTTCCCGAATCAGAGGTAGTTGCTGAAATCGCGATGGATTCGGTTTGGCCAAACCAAAGGGTCTCGGCAGAAATTGATTTCCGTACCTTTGTTCGCTTTCTATTCTGCTTGGCTGTCTTCTCAACTTCCGGGTCAAATATTAAATTCAGCCAGGATGATCTGCTCATAAACCAAGCACAGTAACACACAGATTAGTAGGGAAAAAATTATAGAAATTGACTTATCGTTCCCCTGCAGCGGCGCCAATTTGGTGGGCATCGTTTCACTCACCAAAATAATCTGCAAACTCTATAGATGAGATTAGCACAGTAGTAAGTAGAGTCGATCCCACGAGGAACGGAGCAAAAACTATAATAAAATTCCTACTAATATAGAACACTTTTGGTGTAGCCACAACGCCTTACTTTTCAGATTTATCTAACAACTAATAATGCAACTAACTAATACAAAATAATAATGCAACTAACAGATATAAATGTCTATAAAATATATGAATAAGGTAATCGGTTCGGAATAACTCACATTAGTTAAACATCGATCATAGGCGCAAAGATAAATCAATTCATATGCATCTATCAGTTATAGGAAAGTAGGTACGCTTAACCTCCCCAATTCTTTAGTACTTTATCGACAATTAACCAATTATAATTAATTAATTGTTTCTCTTACCAAGATGCCCCCGGAAAGTATTCGCTGAACCAGATACACACCTCGATAGCATTAAGAATGAAAAGAACCTGATATAGCAATTACCAAAGTAAAAGCAAATAGTAATGCACACTTAATTGTTCCCCATCTTGCTATTACAGTCTTAGCTAGTTAGCTGTTTTTCACAAGAACTCGCTACTTACTAACCATTTCCAACAATTACGTATTGGTGGAACTAGATAGCATTATCCCAATAATATTCAAGTTGATCAGGCTAAAATATATCAAGAATAAAATAACCCAAGAACAATCAAGAACACATAAGAATCAATTATAAAACAATTAGACCTCACGATTCATAAACTAATGCTTGTTATTCCATGCCGATATATAAATTAGCTACTCATGATGATTAAACTAAACAAATCAATAATAGAATATTTAAACATAATTAACGAAAATAAGAGACAAGTGTGGAATTAGACCTGGCAAACAGGTCTCTTCAGTCGGATACGGGTGAGACCCAGTCGGTTCGGGTATAATTCGGTAGATTGTTTTGTCTTTGGGTATCGGGTCTTGATCGGGTGTGTTCAGGTTCGGTGTCTTTCGGTAGTTTTGAAAAATATCTGAACGGGTCGGGTTTGGTTATAGTTGTTTCAATTTCAATACAATTCGGGTATCATTTTTTTGAATCGAGTTTGGATCAAATTTGGTTCAGGTTGTTTCGGTTATAGGTACAATTCGGTTTTACATTTTTTTAATCAGGTTTGGATCGGATTTGGTTTGAGTCTGTTTGGTATTGGTACTTTTCGGGTACATTCTCTTTCGGGCCGGGTTTGGTTGAATTCCAATATATTCAATCCGGATCTTGTTCAAATAAATATAGCAAATTGTCATTATAATGAACATAAAATTTTAATATATTTATTTTGTAAAAATACTTTCGCTGAACTAATCCATTATATATATGTATATAAATAAAATTATTTAGTCATTTTTTAATGTATACTTTCAATTTTTTGAAGTGAAAAATTATTTCTCTTGTAAAGAACATGACATTTATGCAAACATTGATCTGTATACGTTACCACATAAAGATTATAATAGCATGTAAGAACAAAATAGAATAGTTTGTATTAATTTTTTTCTCTATTTTATGTTGTCGATCATAAGTTCATAACTCACAAAACTCCTTACTTGCAAGTTATAATATATATATATATAGTAGTTCTCCTGACAGGCGGTCTGTCCATAAGTTTATGGACATACTAATTTTTTACATTATACATTTACATTCAAATACATATTATTACTTGTTTTAACTTTAAAAATACAATATTTAAAATTTATAAAAAAACTTACTACATTTAAAGTAAAAATCACCGTGAACTGTCCATAAGCTTATGGAAGGGCCGTCTTTCTTGATATATATATATATATATATATATATATATATATATAAATATTCATGATTGCAATACATTTTAAAAATATAGCATATTAAATTAAGATAAGAAAACATTCATAGAAAGACATGCTCATTTTTTCTTAATCAGGTGAAATATTAGTATATTACCAATAAATCCCTTTAGAACTATTTAACTTTATATAAAAAGCCTTGACTCTTGACCGACTTTATATAGAAATTAAATATCCCTATTTACTAATTATAAATTATGAGTCTCATGACTTAATACTAATTAGTTATTTATTTTCATAACTATGATGACTTATATAATCAACCCTCGAAGTGGATTTTTAATATATATTAATTCTCATTTATTTTTATAAATTGTGTCCTACTATTTTACTTAGTTATATTCCACCGTAACTAATTTGATTAACATAAATATTTGAGTTCTATAAGTACTTATTAATAGTTATATATTTTATGTACACTTTACACTTATGACTTAACTGAGTTAATTCTATATGATATATTGTAAACCCAAAAATTGAAATTGTTTAACTACAGATAATTCAAATTAATTTCAATCTGTTTAACAAATTGAAATTAATTATCTATTTGTTGAGAATTAATATATATTTGTTGAGAATTAATATATATTTAATATATATTAATTATCAATTTGTTGTGAATTTTAAAATAAATCTCAACAAATAGATAATTAATTTTTAAATAATTTGAATGAAATATTATAAAAATAATCAAATTTTAATGTATTCAATATTTAACTATTTCTAACGATCTTATATAGTTTTCCTTAGATGACTAAACTTTAAAATTTTAAATAAAACTCTTTGTCTTCAATTTAAATGTAGGCAAAGTATAGGGAAAGATCGTCTTTCCACAGGCCTATGGAAAGACGGGTTTAATTAAAATAATGAAAAGGTGAAGTGTTTTTATTGCAATATTAAAAATTTATTCTACAACGTACTGTAGTTATAAAGTTTATGACCCAATTAATGCAACCCAAAATTTTATCTTCATTTTTTCTAATTTGCAGTTTAAACTCTTCAATTTACTAGTATCTATTAATGAAAATAAAATTAAAAAGTAAAACTGAAATATATCTAAGAACTAAGATAGAAACCAATCAAGTGAATCATTAATCAACCATGATTCAAATTATCTTTGTAATTAAAGAGCTAATTAAGGCAAATATTTTACAACAAACTTACAAAGAATTGGATGATTGAAAATATTAATTTAAAAATATTTCTAATCAAAATATTACTAGTATCTATTGATTGAAAATATTGATTTGAAAATATTGCTAAAATCAAGAGTAGAAACAGAAGACAACACCGTAGAGGATGGATGCCTAAAACGTTAATGCTATAAATGAAATGAAGATGCAGAAACTGAAGCAACTAAGTGACTGTGGATGATTAAAGACAACAAACTTACAAAGAATTGGATGATTGAAAATATTGATTTAAAATATTTTACAAAATTTAATGAAAATAAATTTTCCGAAAGAAAATAATAATAACTAAAAGTTAATATTGTATGAAAAATTTTCTAATAATAAATAAAAGAACTAATCAATATTAATTTTAGTTTATAAAATAATTTTAAATTAATAATTTACAATGTTCTTTTATTTAATACATAAATTTTAAATATACTCTTAAAATAATTTCATCTAACTGTGCTATTAATACACATTTTAAATTTAATTTATTATATGATATTTTAATATTAAATAACATATCAACACTGTTTATAATCATAATGTTATTTTCAACTAAATATGATCAAGTTAAAATTTTATACAATAACAATTGTAACACACTATTCAATCATATTGAGGTCTTGTTCGGTTTGAGTTAACATTAATCCAGATGTCTTCAAATTCGGGTTAGCATCAATTCGGTTCATTTCGAATCGAGTAGTAGTCGGGTATGATCAGGTTTCTTTCAGGTACGGGTCCTTTTCGGGTTCGGATTCAGGTTCGGTCCAAGTACGGGTCCTTTTCGGGTTTCGGTTCAGGTTCGATTCGGGTTCAGGTGTTATTCGAGTTTGGGTCCCATCAGGTCTGGCAATTTAAGTTTGGGTACGGTTCAATCGGGTGATTTCGGTTTTCGGTTATTGATTGGGTCTCACTATTTGGGTGTCGATTCGATTCGGTTCGGTTATTTATTACCGGATTTTCGGGTTCGATTATATTTTGCCAGGTCTATGTGGAATGCTGGACACGGGAAGAAGGCAAATAATTATCAATTTGGTGATCAATTCCTTCTGCGCAGGAACACAACCAATGTTCCCTAAGTACTTCCTCCTCCTCCTCCTCCTCTTGATTCGGCCGTGTATATATATTTATATACACCAAACCAAAACCAAATCCAAATCAACTTCTAATTACTTTTCTTCTTATGGAAGAATTAAGGAAATAAGATAATATCTATTCTAATTCTAAATAACAAATTCCTACAATTAAGGAATTTCAAATGGAAAGAGATAATACAATCTTTATCAATATGGGTAGTGAATATATTTATTTCCTTCAAATCCACATCTCTTCAATAATTCACTTTTCACCCCATAACTTCAGCAATTCTTCTTTTGCCTCTCTTCCTTCATCCCTGGAAAAATGTCTTATAAATTGGAGCACATCGCCTCATTAAAAACCTTAACCTGGAAAATCCAGTGGGAAAAAACCATTGGTTAAGGGAAAAAGAGTACAATGTATAGCTCCCTGTCAATTCTCCACAATCAATGAATTCCTGCACCAAAAATACCTTAAAGTGCAAATTATATCTCAATAAAATCATAATAATCCCACAAAATATGAACACAATGTAGCACACATCATAATCCTTTTATGGAATTATTAATGTTCACTGTTGATATTATTATGCAATAAAAAAATTGGGCAGGTGACGAATTTGCACGACGTTCTCACAAAGATGAAAATGGTTGATGCTGTTATTATTTAAAAATTCTTGATCCAACTCAAAATTTTTAAAATAAGTGCTGATATAACACAAAAAATAAAAATTAAGTGCTAATATAATCCTAGAATCTGTGTTAGGTCCTAACAGTGGGGCATACTTCAGGAGAGTAAATCGTCCAATTTTTTTTAAAAACTAAGTAGGAGTATTTTGGTCATTTCCGGGATGGTCTATGTCAAAATTTTCCCAGTCAACACTGATCTTGGGTCAACTAGGTATAATGGTAACATTTGATGAATATATAGGGTTGTTTCGACACTTTAAGAAAAAACTTAAGGCCATTTAATAATTTTACCCTTATTTTTAGCAAGAATCTTAAAAGGGCTCAAACCTATTGATATTTTTTTCTCATGTAGGTAAAAGATACGATTTTTTCATTTCCGGAAGGGTTTTCACGACGGGTAAAAAGTAGTTGAGCGGTGTAGTGTGATAGAGAAAGGCCCGGAAAAGTCATCGTCGTCAATGAAGAAATGAAGGGTTCTTGAGTGAAGTGAGGTTGCTGATGTGAGGGTATTTTTGGTGGGTGCAATGGGCTAACATAAGCCAAAGGAAAAATGGTGGTGCATGGCTGAGTCAAACATAGAAGTATTGCGAGGAGTTGCCACCACACAAAGAAAAAGATTGATGCCGTACAAATGAGGAGTTCTCTCAGTGGTGAACGGTGGCTCACAAAAAAATACGGAGGCGCAAGGTGGCTTTCGACAGTTAAAGGTGTCCCACAACAGCTAAGGATGATAGTTGCGATCTTACCCAGCCTCGCCCCTCCTGAAATTCTGCATGCAAATCCAACGCCAGATATTTCCATTCAGCCCAATCCAAAAACTCATTCCCACTCTATGCATAACCTCTTTGTCCAGCAAATACCAGTCGTGATCAGCTGTAGCCATATCAGTCTTGTGGTGGCCGCGCCGAAGAGATAATGTGATTCAGTGGATGAAGATGGTTTTCGCCCAAATGATTTGTTCAACATTGGGGATGTGTTGCAGGTTGAAGTCAAAACGGGTTATCCTGTGACGGGTACATGGTCTTACTCTCTGAAAAATAGGAAAATGGGGTTCTTTTCAGTAATTTGTATTCTTTTGAGTAATTTTTATTTGTCAAACGAAGCTCTTTGGCGTACACCTAAATTTCCACTGGCCTTAGCACCACATATGCGACAGTTGTGTAGGGCAATGTTACCTGTGGTGCCTATTTATGGGCTTGGGAATATTTGGGTTATGGATTGGCTTATCTAGAATGACAGTAATTGTTTAGTTTAATTTTTAATTTTAGTTCAGTTTTTATTTTGATGTTTCGAGTTTCAAGGTATATTGTTGGTGATCTTAATTCCGGCATGATTTAGGTGCCTACTCATCACTGATCGGATAAATCCATATGTAGTCTCTTAGATGGTTCTGAGGCAAAATCTTAGAACTACAGCGTAGTGGCTACTCGGTGGGTATTACTCTGACCAACCCTAAATAAATATTAATGCGTAATAATATACTACATCAAAACAAAACAGACAACCTATAGTTGGAATTCCCGACCATATCCACATTATGTGACATAACATGAAGTTAGGTTTACAAGTTCTTATGTGAATAGAATCTAGGATAAAATCCATATGTCAGTCATGTTACGCAAATGCCCCCAAGATTAGTTAACTGATAGTTTACTTCGCTTTACTTGCATGCTTTTAATTATTAGTTGTACAGCCCCCTCTTGTTCGTTAGTACTAGTTATTCTGGATAAACGATTGGGGCGGCGCCCGATTGTGAGTTGAGTTGGGCTAACTCTTAGATACTGGTATCTCTGTGGACGACACCTGAACTTACCACTAGCTACACTATCGTAGTTAGGAGTGAGTACAAGAGAAACACTATAAACATCTATATTTGATCTCTTAGTACATGCGGGTAATAATTAGAATGACCCCGTGAGTGCGGGTTAGCAGATTTGATTGGGATGGAGGAAGTACATATGTGAGCCACATTTGGGTTTTACGATCCCTAACTAACAACTAAATTTAATCTTCCTGAAGTTGAAAACGTTGTCTGGCTCATGCACCCGTAGGGTGAGCCTCGCACAAATGAACCTGTTAATCCATATAAAGTTTTGGGATTGAAGTCAACGTACCATATTGGCAGCCTGTTACTTGACCCGTGCCCCCAAACTTTGTCTTCACTGGGTTGAATCAACTCTATAATTTTGGTGAGACTATTTGCTAGATTTCTCTAATTGGTGGGAATTCGCATATTGTTGGAGTGTTGCTAGGTTAACGGGTGGGGGGAGTGCCTCACACCATCTATTACACATCCATGACTCTCAATGAGGTTCAAAGGAACTACTCAACTACAGAAAATGAATTACTTGCGGTGGTATTTTCTTTTGAGAAATTTCAATCTTATTTGCTCCGTACCAAAGTTATTTTTTATACTGACCATGCAGTGCTTTGTCACTTGATGATGAAGAAAGAGGCCAAGCCATGATTGATCAGATGAATCTTGCATTTGAGTTAGTTTGACTTAGATATGCGAGACAAGAAGGGCGCAGAGAACCTTGTGGCCGACCACTTGAGTTGATTAGTTCCATACCAAAATATTGATGTAGAGGTAAATGTGCCATTGACAGAGCAAATAAGAAGGATTTCTCCAATGAACAATTGTTTGCAATTGGAGACCTTCAGTCGTGGCATGCCGATATCGTCATTTTTATTATCTCCGATAAGTTTCCTCCTCATTTTTCTAAGGCTTAAAAGGATAAGTTAAGAGGTGATGTAAAATATTATGTGTGTGATAAACCCTATTTGTGAAAGCATTATGTAGATAAAGTCATTAGAAGATGCATCCATGATAATGAAGTGCATTCAGTTTGTACATTTTGTCATTCTTATGCATGTGGAGGTTAATTTGGGTCAAAGAGAACAACTAGGAAAGTCTTAGAGTGTGGTTTTTATTGGCCTTCATTAAGTAAGCATGCTTACATATTTTGCAAATCTTCCGATAAGTGTCAAAGGGTAGGGAATATTTCTTCTAGGAACGAGATGCCCCAAAATCTATGATATATTTGTGAAATATTTGATGTATGGGGTATTTTTTTTAATGAAACACCCGAAGGTGGGGGAGTTCTTTATTGGGATCCCCAAGCCCTATATCAAAACCAAAGTCTGTTTGTACATGAGTCCGGCAAAAACCGAAGAGATGAGACAACATTGTTGCCTCCAAAAGTGCTAATCTACCACTATAAACACTAAACAAAGTAGTGTAATGTAAGTAGAAGTTATGATCCTAGGGAGAGAATCTCCACCCCTCGTGTGAATTCTCTCCCTTGGCCAGGCAACTTCTAAATGTAAGTAAATGAAACAGACAAACTCAAATGATGAGGAAGTAAAGATGTTGGTGAAAGCTGTCCTTCGAATGTGATTTTCCAAGTGCCTTAGATGTGGAGAGTAATGATATGACCTTTTGTGTCATCAATTCGATGTCAAAATGGTGCTGCCTCGGCTAAAACAACCACCATCTCCTGGAGTTGAAAGCTGAAGAAAGTTGGTCTTCAGAGCCAAGTAGGGCAACTCAGAGTGGGTGCCGGTTAGTGACTCAATTCTTTCAGTCCTGCACGAAACATAACAGAAGATAATTAGGCAGTATCTGTTCCGAAATTATGAATGTTTAGAGCTTCTGAGATGGGGAACATTATCTCTATCCATAATTAGTAGTCCTCTGATCTCAGGAGTAACATTGGTAAGATTGAGACTTTGGTTGTTCAGAAAGTGATGTTTAAAGATAGCATGGGCCACGACATTACACTCCCTATAGACATGTTTTAGTACAGCTGTACCAATCAAAGATTTAGCCTTAAAAACCATCTGAAAGAGTTCCCATTTTGCAGCATAAGGATTACTGATCATCTCTACCGCCAGTTTTGAGTCTGATTCAATAATAAAGTTATGATCAAGGTGGGTAAAGGTGTAGCAAGCATGCAGTATTGCTTCAATTTCTGCGTGTAAAGGAGATACACCAGAAATTGAAGTTGAGCTAATACAGATAGGCTGACCGAGGCTATTCCTGGCAATAAGACCAACCAAAGCTTTACCAGAGCTCCAGGAAGCATCCACATTTATTTTAGTACAACCAGGTTCAGGCCTGTCCCAGTAAACTTTCATTATATTTGGCTTTGGGGGAGGTCTCAACAGAGGGATTAGGTGCTTGAAGGCTGGAGGAATTGAGTGTGTAGATAATAACTTTGGCTGACACCCACTCAGAGTCAATCTGATCAGGTCATCAACCTCCATACAAATAATATCCACAGAGAATGGTTTATGATCATATAGAAAGTTGTTTCTAGCTTTCCATAAGCTCCAGCAGGTCAGGGATGGCAGTATCATGCAATAAACTTGGTAAAACTGAGGTAAATCCTGACAACTCCAGAATAGAAAAAATCTTTGGGATATCGAGTGTTGGTCATTAAGATTAAATTGAATGGATGCAGTCAAATGAGACCAAACTTTCTTAGCTAATGGACAAGTGATAAAATAATGTTGGATAGAGTCCAAATCACAGCAAACTAGACACTTGGAAGCTAAACTGAAACCACATGTAATCAGTATATCATCAAAGGGAAGAAAGGCATGTAGCAGTTTCCACACAAAAATAGAAATCTTTTTGAGAAAGAGGGAGTTCCATAGATACTTAGTTACAGGGTAGTTACCTGATAGTTGAATGAGTGACCTATATGCAGACTTAAACGTAAAATTACCCGAAGCTTCAGGTTTCCAAATCATCCTATCCTCCCTCTCGAGGTTCAGTTCTGCACCCTGTAAAAATAGTACAGTATCATTGTCCAGAAAAGATGATATTTGGTTTAAAATACTTTCTTTATTGGCTATAAAATCAGCCACAGAAAGACCAGCTAACACATTATGTGTGCTTTCAGGTAGCTGACCAATCAAAGGTCCCTGAGGGCACCAGTTTGCAGTTAAGAAGTCACACTTCCCAGTTCCATAAATAACATACGAATTGTTTTCTACAAATGAATTAATATAACAAATTCTCTTCCAAGTTGCAGAATTTCTATGGGAAGGAGGAAGTGACCATAATAGTTTAGCCCACAGTGAAACCCCTAATTGGCTTTTCCACCACAGTTTAGCCGAACAAGAATCAACAATTGCTTGAACAGATCTGAACCCTAGTCCTCCCATTTTTGTTGGTTTAGCAATTTGGGACCATCTTTTCCAAATCTTATTTTTTTTCCCTTCTGATTCTCCCCAAAAGAAGTGGGCCATTTTTTTCTCAAAAGCTTTAATGATCCCTTTTGGGGGTTTGATTACCATCCATATATGCTGAGGGATTGAGTATAATACCGATTGAATTAAGATCATTTCCCCCCAGAACTTAGCCATTTATTTTTCCAATTTTGTAGCTTAAGATCTACGTTAGCTAAGGTGGGGAAAAAATATATATTCAAAGCCCTACCCTTAAAAATAGGACACCCTAAGTATTTAAATGGAAAAGAACCTTTCTTCATTTTCAGAATTGCTTTAACCTGGTTCTTCCTAGAGACAGTAGCCTTACTACTTAGATAAAAATCTGATTTCTCAAAATTAAACTTTTGGCCTGAGGTGTACTCAAAAACTTCCAGAAAAGCTTTGATTTTAATAAGATTAGCCTTAGATGCTTGCATAAATATTATCGTACCATCCGCATACATCAAGTGAGAAACAGCAGGTGTTGAGCCAGGAATTTGGTATGAGGATAAACTTCTGTTGTGAAAAATATAAGTTAAGCTTCTTGAGAAGGCCTCTGAAAATAAATTAAAGAGAAAGGGGGATAGAGGATCACCTTGTTTGATTCCCCTTGTTGCCTTGAAAAATCCTACTGGATTTCTGATGCGGAGCGAATCATAGACGAACAAGCGTTGTCCTATTTGGAGCGATTTGAGGCCCTGTGAGCTGGGTTGTGGCGTAGTTTCCATTCCCTGCATCATGTGTGAGCTGGATGGTTTCAAACCTTCCTTTTATTCCATGCATGCGTAGCTTCCTTTTGTTTGGCTTTTATTGTGCTATTTTTGGCTTGGGATTTGTTAAGACACAGAGGTATTTAAACCTCCTTTGTATGCTTTGACAGCAGCTTTTGATTGATTAAGAATACATATTTCCTTTCCATTTTCTTGTTCTTGAAGGACTTGAAATTGATGCCCAAATCTGGTATTCGAGTGTCTTGAATCAACAGGTTTCGGAGGGGTTTCGATTGGGATATTTGTGCTCAAATCAACAATCGGAGTCAGACCTATTTATACATAGCTTCTGCCTGCATCAGTTGGTATCAGAGCCGAAGTCGATCTTGAATCATGCCGCGAAGGAATCCTCCACGACAACAACGCGTAGATGACATTCTGGAGCGCGACGACAACAACCAGTTTGAGGAGCGGGTTGTACGGGTTCTCCAGGAGCATACGGAGCAGATGATCGAAGAGATAACTCAAAGGGTTTCCATCCTTTTGGGCGAGCAAGAATGGGGTCGTCATTCTCGGGGTTCCATGGCGGATTCAACGGAGTATGAGGGCGCCGCCAATGAGAATCTGCGGCCTCAACGAAGGCCCCAACAGGTTCACGAACACGAAGATCGACGATGGGAGTTTGGATTTAAAACTGATATTCCAGAATTCCATGGAGGTCTTCAAGCCGAGGAATTCCTTGATTGGCTTGCAACAGTCGAGGAAATTCTGGAATTCCGAGGTGTTCCCGATGGGAAGCGAGTTGCATTGATCGCAACAAGATTTCGGGGACGTGCAACAGCGTGGTGGCAGCAACTAAAGCTTACTCGGAGTCGAATGGGTAAAAAAAAATTACCTCGTGGGAGAAGATGAAGAAGCACTTACGTTCAGCGTTTCTCCCTTATAACTTCCAGAGGATAATGTATCAACGCTTGCAAAATCTAAAACAGGGACTTCGTACAGTTGACGAATACACCTCAGAGTTTTATCAGTTGCTCGCGAGGAACGATGTGCAAGAGACCGAAGACCAACTTGTGGCACGTTACATAGGTGGTCTAAAACCTCAAATCGAAGAGACCGTTAACATGTTTGACCCGATCTCTGTATCAGCAGCACACCAGAGAGCCCTCTCGATGGAGAAACAGTCGCGACGTAGCAACTCGGCCCAGTTTATGAACCCGTTTGGAAGTAGTCGACCTATAGCACCAGGGAGTAGTACACCTCTTGGGGGATCAATCAAATCAGGCACTGATAAACCTATAGTACCGGGTTTTGCGCGCGGAGCAAGTACTAGTACCGTGAAGTGCTTTGCATGTGGAGAACAAGGGCACAGACAAGCTGACTGCAAGAAGCTCGGGAAGAGGGTTCTCATTACGGAGGGGAACAATGAGGACGCGGGGATTGAAGACCAACCATTATACGATGAAGCCGAGTACGATGAGGAGCTTGTTGAGGGCGACGTAGGCCTGTCCCTAGTTGTGCGCAGGACGTGTTTAACACCTAAATCACCTGAAGAGGACTGGCTTCGAAACAACATCTTCCAGTCGACATGCACCATTCTCGGCAAGGTTTGTCGGTTTGTCATTGATGCTGGGAGTTGCGAGAACATCGTTTCAGAAGAGGCGGTGCGGAAATTGAGTATCAAGACCGAGCAACACCCAAAGCCGTATAAGCTTGCCTGGTTAAAGCGTGGAGGTGAAGTAACAATATCTAAACGTGCTTTAATTTCGTTCTCTGTTGGCGTGAAGTATCATGATGAGGTTTGGTGTGATGTGGTGAACATGGATGCGTGTCACCTTCTCCTTTGTAGACCGTGGCAGTATGATAGGAGAGTGATCCACGACGGACGAGTGAACTCTTACAGCTTTATGTTTGAAGGAACCAAGATCATTTTGGCTCCCAACAAACCCACCAGCAACCCCATTTCGAGCTCCTCCACACTTAATGGGTCAAGTACAAACCTCTTGACCTTGGCTCAATTCACTGAGGAGATGAAAACGTCCGAGGTGGTTTTTCTGCTCCTTGGAAAAGAAATATCTGAGCCGAGTCTTGTCCCTAACATGGTTGCTCCATTACTCACCGAATTTGAGGACGTGTTCCCCGACGACTTGCCTGATGGACTACCTCCCCTCCGCGATATCCAGCATCACATCGACTTGGAACCCGGGGCTCCACTGCCCCACCGGCCACACTACCGAATGAGTCCAAGAGAGCACGAGGAGCTCCGGAGGCAAGTGGAAGAACTCCTCGCAAAAGGGCACATTCGAGAGAGCAAGAGTTCAGTGGCAGTACCCGCCTTATTAACGCCAAAAAAGGATGGTTCTTGGCGTATGTGCATAGATAGCCGAGCAGTCAACAAGATCACAGTGAGGTACCGCTTCCCTATTCCTCGCTTTGATGACTTACTTGATCGGATTAGTGGTGCCGAAATTTTCTCACGCCTGGATTTGAAGAGCGGGTATTATCAAATTCGCGTGCGTCCTGGAGATGAGTGGAAATCAGCGTTTAAGACGCGAGAGGGGCTATACGAATGGATGGTGATGCCTTTTGGTTTATCCAATGCCCCGAGCACGTTCATGCGGGTGATGAACCAACTTCTGCGTCCGTTCATTGGTCGATTTGTCATTGTCTACTTTGATGATATCTTAATCTATAGTGCCAACCTCGACAAGCACCTCGAGCATGTGCGAGAAGTGTTGAGTGTGCTACGACGTGAAAAGTTCTACGCTGCAGTGAAGAAGTGTGTGTTCATGACAACGTCAGTTTTGTTCTTGGGCTATGTCATCTCAGGAGATGGACTACGAGTAGACGAGGAGAAAGTCGCAGCAGTACGAGAGTGGCCTAGGCCGAGCTCGATCTCCGACGTACGAAGTTTCCACGGTCTTGCATCCTTTTATAGGCGTTTCATTCCTCACTTCAGCGGAATCATGGCACCAATCACGGATTACATGAAAGGCACCAAGCTTGAGTGGACAAGGGACGCCGAATCGGCATTTAATTTGATAAAGGAGCGACTCACTAGTGCGCCCATTTTAGTCTTGCCAAATTTCTCCCTACCTTTCGAGCTACATACTGACGCCTCAAAAACAGGAATTGGAGCCGTCCTTAGCCAACAGGGTAGACCTGTGGCATATTATAGCGAGAAGATTGGGGGTGCACGGCTCAACTACAGCACCTATGATGTTGAGTTCTACGCCGTGGTTCAAGCCGTAAGGCACTGGAGGCATTATCTATTTCATCGCGAGTTCATACTTTACACTGACCACGACTCTCTCCGCCATCTCCACCGTCAAGACAAGGTTTCAGCTCGACATGCGAGGTGGATATCTTTCCTTGAGGGGTTCACTTTTGTCGTAAAGCACAGATCAGGAGTCACGAACCGTGCCGCAGACGCCCTTAGTCGTCGAAACAACCTGCTAGTCACCATGCGAGTCAAAGTGCCCGGGTTTGACTCCTTCTGTGAGCTGCTCCCAACAGACCCTTATTTCTCAGCAATACTTGCTGACGTCCAGGCCGGTAAGCGCTCTGATTTTTTACTCCACAATGGGTTTCTATTTCGTGGAAACTGGTTATGTGTTCCCAAGTGTAGTTGGCGCCTTCAGATTATCCAGGAGTTGCATGGAGAGGGGCATGTGGGACGAGACCGCACACTCCAACTTGTTCAGTCTTCTTATTTTTGGCCGGGAATGCGCAGCGAGGTAGACAAGTTTGTCAAGCGGTGTCGTATATGCCAGTTATCGAAGGGTGGGGCAACCAATGCGGGACTTTATATGCCTCTCCCTGTTCCATCTCATCCGTGGGTCGACATTAGTATGGACTTTGTGTTGGGTCTTCCACGAACTCAGCGCGGTTTCGACTCGATTTTCGTTGTGGTTGACAGGTTCTCCAAAATGGTGCACTTCATTCCTTGCAAAAAGTCCACTGATGCTGTGAATGTGGCCCAGTTGTTCTTTCGTGACATTTACCGACTACATGGTCTTCCGATATCAATCGTGTCCGATCGTGACACTCGTTTCCTCAGCCACTTTTGGAGAAGCCTATGGAAAATGGTGAACACCAACCTTGACTTCAGTAGCGCTTATCACCCACAAATGGACGGTCAAACTGAGGTGGTTAATCGATCTCTTGGAAACCTCCTTCGCTGCCTCGTTGGTGATCACACTAAGAGTTGGGACCTGAAGCTTAGTCAAGCCGAGTTTGCTCACAATCATGCTTTCAATCGCAGCACGGGATTCAGCCCTTTTCAAGTTGTTTACTCTAACCAACCGCGCGGACCTTTGGACCTCATTCCCATTCCGGGCACCGCCAAAGTGCATGGAAAGGCTGCTGAATTTGTTGCAGGCTTGCTGGACATTCACAACACGGTCGTGATAATCTATCCTCTGCAAATGCGTGATACAAGGAGCGTGCCGATCTCCATCGTCGGCACGTTGAGTATGAAGTTGGTGACCTTGTATGGGCTGTTCTCACCAAGGAACGCTTCTCGTCCGGCGAATATAACAAGCTTGCAGAAAAGAAGATTGGTCCTGTGGAAATCATCGAGAAAATCAATCCGAACGCTTATCGTCTTAAGCTTCCAAGCCATATACGAACTGCTGATGTGTTTAATGTGAAACACCTCATTCCATTCCATGGTGACTCGTTCGACGACGATGATGTGGACCTGACTTCGAGGACGAACTCTTTTCACCCCGGGGAGAATGATGCGGAGCGAATCATAGACGAACAAGCGTTGTCCTATTTGGAGCGATTTGAGGCCCTGTGAGCTGGGTTGTGGCGTAGTTTCCATTCCCTGCATCATGTGTGAGCTGGATGGTTTCAAACCTTCCTTTTATTCCATGCATGCGTAGCTTCCTTTTGTTTGGCTTTTATTGTGCTATTTTTGGCTTGGGATTTGTTAAGACATAGAGGTATTTAAACCTCCTTTGTATGCTTTGACAGCAGCTTTTGATTGATTAAGAATACATATTTCCTTTCCATTTTCTTGTTCTTGAAGGACTTGAAATTGATGCCCAAATCTGGTATTCGAGTGTCTTGAATCAACAGGTTTAGGAGGGGTTTCGATTGGGATATTTGTGCTCAAATCAACAATCGGAGTCAGACCTATTTATACGTAGCTTCTGCCTGCATCAATTTCCATTAAGTAAAACTGAAAAGTATGCTTGTGACAGGTTATTCATGACCGCCTTTAAAAAATTCCCAGTAAAACCAAACTTCATCAAAATATGCTTTAGAAACTTCCATCTAATTCTGTCAAAAGCTTTCCTAAGATCTAATTTCAGCATGCAATTAGGGATTCTGTATTTCTTGTCCAAAAAACTGAACATTTCATTTAAATACAGAATGTTATCTGATATATCCCTATTCTTCATGAATGCAGTTTGGTTTGGGGATATCAGGTTATCCATGTAAGGTTTTAATCTCTCATTTAGTACTTTAGAACAAATCTTATTCAAAACATTTGACAAGCTAATTGGTCTAAAGTCCTCAAATGAGCTTGGAGTTGGTTTTTTTGGTATGAGGGTAATCCAGGTGCTAGAGATACCCTTAGGAATATCAGCACCAGAAATAAACTCATTGACAGCATCCATTAAATCTATTTTTATTATAGACCAGCTTTTTATAAAATTTTTGGAGAAAATCCATCTGGCCCAGGACTACTTGTTTTGTTTAAACTCCTAATGACAAATTCAAGTTCTGGTTCTGATACAGGCTTACCAAGAGTATGATTATCATTATCTCCTATAATAACAGGGATCTGGCTTAGAAAATGGGAGAAATAGGTATCATCAGTGGTCAGCTCAGATTCAGACAGTAACTCAGAGAAATAGTGAATAGCTTCATTTTGAATATCTGCTTGAGAATTTATCCATTGCCCCTCCCTGTTTTTTATTTTAGTTATCTGAAGTTTACTGTTTCTCTCTTGCACTACCTTATGAAAAAAGGAAGTATTATTATCCCCAAGCTTATGTCATCTTAATCTAGCCTTCTGTTTCCAATATTTTTCTTTTTCCTTTAAAACCTTAAGCAAGACAGCATTTTTTTCATTCAATTTTATACGCTCAGATAATGTGGGATTCAAGTCATAGTTTACCTCTTGAACTCTTAAATCTTCCTCAGCTTTTTTAACATTTAAATCAATGTTTCCAAATATCTCTCTGTTCCAGTTTTTTACAGATTTCTTAAGTCTAATCAATTTGAGATAGAATCTTAGCATACCAGTTCCACCAATAGGAGAGTCCCAGCTATTTTTTATCACTGAAAATGAATTCTTCCCGCTGAAACCAAGCATCAATGAATCTAAAAGGCTTCGGATTCGAAGAGGACAGGTTAGAAACCTGAAGAAAAAGGGGGGCATGGTCCGAGGTTTGTCTATTTAGAATTTGGATCGATGAGGATGGAAATTTAGAGATCCAAGACAAAGTGCACAGACCCCTATCTAGCCTTTTTGAGGTAGGGTTTCTAAGTCTAGAATTACACCATGTAAATAGGTTTCCTACTGTATTAATTTCCTGGATGCCATTAGAGTTAATCCATGAGTTAAAATCCCTAATACTGCCTAATGCCGGGGAACTTGGACCTCTGTATTCAGTTAATGAAGTAATTGCATTAAAGTCACCCATAAAGATAGTGTCACCCTTTGGGATAGAGCTAAGCTCTGACCATAAAATCTTTCTACCTTCTCTATCCCTTAGGGCATATACAAAAACTGCATCCATTATCAAATTTGTAGACTGATGAGCAATGGATACATGCATGAACTGTTCATGAGTGGATATTATTGAGACAGATAAGTTGTTAGACCACATAAGCCATATTTTACCATTAGACAGTGTCAAATTCTGGGAGAAGGATAGTTTTTTCATATAATCTTCACATTGAGAGTTGTTATGCATAGGTTCAATAATACACAACAATTGAATTTTCTTTACCTTGCATAAATTAGATAGCCTTAACAGTGAAGAGTCCATTCCCCTAAGGTTCCATACTAAGAAGTTAACATTCAGTTTTCCTATCATTGTTCACATGATTTACTACTTTTTGTAGATGATCTGAGCATCATTTTGTTAATCTGGCTTAAGTAGTTATTTCTTTTAGCTTTGGCCTTACCTTGGATGTTACCTGAAGGGGAAATGTTGGGAATGTACATCTCTTCAGTCAAGATCTCATTTGTAGGCCTAGTAGCCTCAGCCTCCACATCATTATCCTTGGTGTTTTCAGGAACCTGCAAAATCAGAAACCTGTTTGCCATCTTCCCAGGCTGGGAGTAGGAGTTTTTATGGGCAGGACTATACAAAGAGAGAGTAGAAGAGCCAATCTGCATATCATCTTTAGCAAAAGTCGAAAATGTGGGTTTAGAAGTTGCAGTATCATTTAGCAGCCTTGATAGTGAGCTATCCGAAATATGAAGAGACTTGTTAGTATCACTTGAAATACACCTTATGCCCTGATTAACTATCAAGTTTGGATTGGTCAGTTTGTTGAGTTGTTCAGAGGAACCTATCTCCAAATTTTCCCCTGGAAGAGGTTGTTCGTCCACAGAGTCTAGGATTAGGGGTGCTTTATCAAATTTTTTACCCGTTGCCTGCCATAGGTACTGAGGTAGATTCTGTTCAATGATAGGCTCCTGAGATCTATCATTGTTAGCCTGGAAATTAACTTTGCACTGGGATAGGGAATGACCTAATTTTGCACAGTGATCATAGAAAAGAGGTATGTCCTCATATTCAATCTGATATTTCCTGTTGTTGGTCACAGAACCTAACCTTATAGAACTACTCAGAGGTTTTTGGATATCTATTTCAACGCAAAATTTGATTGCAGAGGGCCTTGTTAACATTTCTGTTGCCAAATCATTTTTGATGAAACTTCCTATGCTGTTTCCAATAGCCTCAATAGAAGCTGAATTATAGTAATATAATGGCACCTCTTTGATAGTACACCAGATAGGGACTATAGGTGATTCTCTATGGGTTGAAAAATCAGGGGTCCATTTCAGCATTTTTAGGGAGACACCATTCAGATTCCAAATACATTTCATCCAGCATCTCTGGTAATCATTTATGTGCTCGAATCTTATCAAAACGTGTTTGTAATCCAAAGAACCAAGTTGATACTTACCTTCAAATCCCACAGTTTTGAAAGCTTGCTCCAATTGTTCCATTGAAAGTCTGCCCCTTGTAAACTTTCCGACCAGAGCGTTAGCATAATGGGCTGAGAGAGTAGCTATCTGGTTATCTAAGTATAAGCACGATGGTTCTCCTAAGTGTTGAGATTTAGGAATGAGCTCTGGATTGTTGGGTAAAGTTTTTGAAAGGGGCGGAGCTTTGCTTTGGAGAACTGAAGCGAAGGTTTTGGGGGGAACTTGGTTAGCACTGGGAGTCGCCATCTCCGTCGGCATCGCCGATTGGGTGGCCGACGAAGCCCAAGCCGACGGAAAATTAGCCGTTGCCGGTAAGATAGCCGTTATCAGCGGAAAATATACAGTGAGCGAGATGGAGTTTTTTTTTCAGAGAGCGTTTGATACCCAAACATCCAAAATGCACCTGATGTATGGGGTATTGATTTTATGGGACCTTTACCTAACTCTTGTGCCTTTACGTATATTCTTCTTGCTGTCGATTATATTTAAGAGTGGGTTGAAGCAAAACCCATTACGACCGACGATTCTAAAGTGGTTGCAGATTTCTTAAAAGCTACATCTTCTCTAAGTTCGAGGCCCCTTGAGCCTTGATTAGTGACTATGGCACCCACTTCTGTAATCGAACAATAGAGGCACTATAGAAGAAGTACGCTATTAGTCATAAGACCTCCACCACCTATCACCCACAAACCAGTGGACAAGCTGTAGTTTCCATTAGGGAAATCAAGTCCCTCCTTGAAAAAATGGTTAATACAAATTGGAAGGATTGGAATTCTTGGTTGAATAGTGCATTGTGGACATATAAGACGGCTTACAAGACGCCAATCGGTATGTCACCACTGGTTAGTCTTTTGGAAGCTATGCCATCTACCGGTGGTCATAGAGCACAAGGCGTATTGGGAGGTCAAGAGTTTCAACATAGATGTAGATGAGGTTGGGTTGCATAGGAAGTTGCAATTACAATAATTGGAGGAGATAAGAAGAGATTCCTATGAAAATGCCAAAATTTAGAAAAGAAGGCAAAGATATGGTATGACAAGATGATCAACAAGAAGGAATTTGACGTTGGTCAAAAGGTCCTTCTATTTCAATCCCGCCTTCGTTTATTTCCCGATAAACTAAGTTAAATGTGGATGGGTCCATTTGAGATAGTAAAGTTATTCCCGCATGGTGCGGTGGAAATAATGGAGCGAGCCATGTCAAAAACCTTTAAGGTTAACGGACAACGTTTGAACCCTTACTACGAAAGTTTTGTTCCCGGGAAAGTGATTGTGGAGGTGAATATGTTGAACCATATGGTTCATTTTGTGCCAAACATGGAGTAATTAATAAGTTCACACCACTATCCTTAATCGAATAGGGTTGCTGAATGGAAAAATCACACTCTAAAAGAGATGATGAATGCGATGCTCACAAGCTTTGATTTACCACAAAATATGCAGGGGAAACCATCTTATCACCTAATTTTCTTTTAAATAAGATACTGCGAAATGAAGTTGAAGAAAAATCCATATGAGTTATTCAAAGGAACGAAACCATCCTACAACTACATGAAAGTGTAGGGATGCTTAGACAAAGTTATGACTCTAACACAAAAAAAAAGTGAATATATGACCTAAATTGCTGAATGTGTCTTCAGTAGCTTTGCACAAAACAGTAGTTCTTATAGATTTTTTGTATATATTTAAGAAAATCCTGATATTCATAATAACAATATAATAGAGTTAAGAAATGCTACCTTTGATGAACACGTGTTTCCTTAAAAATCTCGCTCATTAAAAAGGATTTTTGATAAACCTAAGGAAGCACCTCATGATCAAGATAAAAATTCTAAAGAAAGTGAGGAGCCACTAAAGCTTCAACGAAGCAAAAAAGCAAGGGTAGAAAAGTCGTTTGGTTCCAACTTTCTCACCTTTGTGCTAGAAGTTGGACCTCAAACTTACAAAGAAGCTGTAAGTTCTAATGAGGTCTCATTCTGGAAAGAAGCCATAAAAAGTGAAATGATTCCATATTGCAAAATCATACATGGGAGTTAGTAGATCTACCTCCTGGAAGTATGCCACTTGGTTATAAGTGAATTTTCAAGTTATAGATGAAAACTAATGGACCAATTGAAGAATACAAGGCTAGACTTGTGATCAAAGTTTGTAGACAACGTGAAGGTCTTGACTACTTTGATACATATTATCCTGTAACGAGAATAAACTCCATAAGAATGATAACAACTATTGCAGCTTTGCCAAATCTTGAAATTCATCTAATGGATGTAAAGATTGTATTTCTTAATGGAGATCATGAGGAAGATATATACATGAAGAAACATGAGGCTTGTACAACACACAGATAGGAAAAAAGTATGCAAGTTGGTGAAGTCCTTATATGGACTTAAACATGCATCTAAACAATGGTACCAAAAATTTGACAATGCCATGATGTCAAATGGATTCAAAATTAAAGTGTGATAAATGTTTATATGTCAAGAACAAAGAACATGACTATGCTATTCTGTGTGTATAAGTTGATGACATGTTAATTGTGGGAAGCAATGAACATATGGTCAAATTGACAAAAAATATACTCCCTCCGTCCCAGAATAATTGACTCATTTACTTTTGGCTTGGTATTTATTCAAGTTGATGTAGCACAAAATAATTATGAAAAAGTAAGGATATTTTGGAAAAATGGTGACTCTGTCAAAAAGTTGTTGAAGTTAAAGAGGATATTGTTGGAATTTTACAACATATTCTTTACCATTTTGGGTACGAATTAAAATGTGTCATTTTATGTGGGACAAACAAAAATATAAAGTGAGCCAACTTATATGGGACTGAGGGAGTATTAAAGTCCACATTTGATATGAAAGATATGAGGCTTAATGATATAATATAAGGAATTAAAATTACAAGAACAACTAAAGGACTTGTTTTGAGTCAGTCACACTATGTTGATAAAATTCTTGACAAGTTCAGCCAAGGTGATGTTTGCCTAGCTAGAATGCCTATTGTCATAAGCTAACACTTAGAAAATAATAAGGGATAAAACATTTCTCAAAATGAGTATGCAAGAGTAACAAGAAGGCTCATGCACTTAATGACATGCACAAATATTGCCTTCACTGTAAGTAAACTATCTAGATTTATGAGTAATCCTAGTATTGAACATTGGCATGCTATCATTAGAGAACTAAGGTATCTATGATTTACTTGTGATTATGGTCTACAATATTCTAGATTTCTAGAAATGACTGAAGTATACTCTGATGCGAGATGGATATCGGATATACAAGAAATATATGCCATACGTGGATATGTGTTCACTCTGGGAGGTACTGCTGTGACGTGGAAATCGTCTAAACAAATAGTGATAACTAGATCCACAATGGAATATGAGTTTGCAGCACTGGATGCCTATGGTGAAGAGGCTGAGTGGCAAAGGGAATTTTATAGAGGATATTCCAAACTGGTCGAAGCTTGTGCTTGCAATATGAATACATTGTGATAACCAATCAGCAATTGGTAGAGAAAATAATATAATGTATAATGGTAAGTATCGACGCATATGTCAGAGACATAAAACTGTCAGATAACTTCTCAAAAAATGGAGTCATAAGTGTTGACTTCGAAAGGTCTAAAGAAAATATTGTGGATCCTCTAACCAAAGGGTTACCTAGAAACCAAGGATAGAAAAAACGTCTAGAGGAATGAGACTTAAACCTATGAAATTTTAAGGCCAAGACAAAGGAAAACCCAATATCTTGGTTCAAGGGGATAACCTAATTGTTAAGATTGGGTGAGGTCATTGTGTGGGCTGACCCCAGTCCTATTTCTATGATGCAAACAGTGACACCCGTAGGAAAAGTTAAGCATTTGTGCTTTTAATGATTGTTATGCATTTTGAGTAGAGTAATGTAGGTTACTCTTAATTAAGAAAATCATCAATGTCGGAGATAAGTGGGGTCGCTTCAAAGGAGGATTTTTGGGCTAAATCCTTTAGAAACTCTCACAAAACCGAGAAGATGTTTACTTCCAAAATGGACATAACAATGAGAACTGAATTTGAGTCTGGAAGATATCTTTGTGAGATATTTTATCATTTACACAAACGAAAAAACACTCCAAGGACATTAAATCTATTGCCAGCTAGTAAAGTCGACACTTTTTTTGCAAGAGAAGGTTCAAAGGTCTCTCTGCCTATCATATGCAGATATTGACTGCAGAATCTATCACCATTCCATGTCGACCTTTCGTCAGATTGTTCAGGGTCAAAATACAGTTATTACTAATATCGTTCAATTTCATTTATATGGGTACTGTTGGATTAATGTGATAATATAATATCACATTATGTGTAATTGAATGAAATTATGCAAAGTAATATTTGAACTCATATCTATATATTGTATGGAAGATAATAGAATATAAGTTTATTGAAAGTTACATATGTTTCATATTCATACCAATATAATTTTTGGAAGAATAGTTTCTTGCAAGTTAATGTCCATAATGTGGAATGAATGGTTTGGTAGATATATGTAGTGTAACTTATAGCCATATAATGTATGGAAGATAATGGTTTGCAAGTTACATATATTCATGATGAAAATGAATGCTTTTTGGTTGTTACATAAGGTTTAATTAAGATATTGGCTTGAAAGTTATGAAATTATCAACTGATTTCTCACAATTTTGTTTATTTGGTGCGTTACACAATTGAGAAGCTATATAAACAAGCCTTATTCTCTCATTTCACACAAACACACAAAAAGTAATCCTACCAAATATTAAGTTGAGCTTTCTTTGTAACTCACCAACTAACATAATATTGTGAGAAGGGAAAGTCTCAGGAAAGGCAGCCTATCCATAAGCTTATGGAAAGGTCAGGGACTATTTTGAAAAATTGTGTTCAGTTTGTAATTAATCAAATATTGGGTACTAATTAGAGAAAGTCTCTCCTAAACCCTTTCTTCTTCCACATTTTTTATCTCCACTTTCTCTCTCATCGTTCTTCCCCTCCTCTCCATTTTTCCTCTCGTTCTCCTTTTTCCTCTAATTCCATCTAGTGTCTCTGTAATTTAGCACGATGCCGATCTTCAAATTACTCTCAAGATCATAGGAGATACAGTCGATCACCACGGTATTCATCTACGCCTGTAATATGGGGAGTATGACCTTCTGTGGCGACTATAGCAAGGTGAGTAAGATCTGCTCCGACTCCTGGCTCAATTCTTCAAGAAAATTCCTTGAAGATCATCACAACTGGTCAGATCATCAGGTTTGTAGCTTTTTTTTTAATCTTATAGTTAAATATATTTTGTGATTCTGTGAATCTTTGTAGATATAGATATTATTGTTTTATTTGTCAGATCTGGTATGTATGTTCTTCTTTTTTGTGTAGCGTTAGATAGGCATCATATTCTAGTGTTTTGAGTTGCAATGTACGTTTTCTGAGATCTGGTTTTGAATCGTTTCCTTGTTATTACAACAAACTTGTTGATTGTTCATCTTAAATTACGAGGTTCATTCATTTACTTTTATGTTGCATCTGTTATTATCCTGCGTGCACATGTTAGTTGTACAGTGAATGACATTTTCCCCCATTCATTGTTGATTGTTCGTTTTGAATTACGAGATGCATCTGTTTATTTATATGTTGCATTTGTTAGCATTCAGTGTCTACTTGTTAGTTGTACTGTGTATACCTTTTTATTTTAATGTGTTGTTGCTTATTCATTTTGAATTAAGAATTGCACATGTTTAATTATATGTTGCATATGTTAGTATCCAGTATGTACATGTTAGTTTTATTGTGTTTGACTATTTTTTTTAAAAAAAATTGGTTGTTTGTTTTGAATTAGGAATTACATCTTTTAACTTATATATTGCATTTGTCAATATCTAGTATGTACTTATGAGTTTTATTATGTTTGACTTTTATTTTCATTGTTGATTATCGTGCATTTGGAATTCTAAATTGTACTTGTTTACTTATGTATTTTTGTTGATTATTTTTTTAATTTTAAGCTGCATCTGTTAACTTATATGTTGCACCTGTTAGTATTCAATGTCTACTTGTTAGTTGTACTGCGTGCAACCTTTTGTTTTCATGTGTTGTTAATTGTACGTTTGAATAGTGTGTTACATTTGTTTACTTATATGATGCAACTGTTATTATCCAGTCTGTACTTGTTAGTTGTGTTGTATATAATTTTTTAAAAAAAAGATATATTTTTTTCCTGTTCATTTTGAATTAGGAACTGCATTTGTTTACTTATATACTTCATCAGTTAGTGTCCAATATGTACTTATTAGTTTTATTGTGTTTGACTTTTATTTTCATTGTTGATTATTGTTTGTTTTGAATTAAATATTGTACTTGTTTGCTTATATGCTGCAACTGTTAATATCCAATGTGTATGACTTTTTGCAGGGTTTGGTCTAAACTTAAAGTGGTATGGAATACACAATATTGAACATTGGACTCCACCAGACATTTTGGTACGAACTTGATTTAGATGAAGCTGACACTGAACTCAAGGAATTCAAAGATGATCTAACTTTGAAGATTAATAATTGAGTCATTGTATTATAGATTATTAGTTAATCTAGATAGAAACACTGTTGTAATGGTAAGTTCCGTAATCAGAGATTTTTGCTATGAGCACTTGTAGGATTTATCCATATCTTTCCCTATGTTCAAGTGTTGAAAGTTCTTCTCATGGATGAAACTAACAATATTTGCATGATTTTTATACGAAGTATGCAATGCTTTTACATGTGTTGTTTTATGTCGACAAGACTTTTAGTGGCATCTATTTAATTGAAATTAGAAAAATTTACTCCCGTGTTTGAAAACAAATAGAAGTTTTAATGTAATTCATACACATTGTAAGGAATCAAATAAAGTTCATATGAAATTTTTTCTTAAAAAAATTACAAAATTATGTAACCACTTGTCTGTAGTATACTATAAGTTTTAACTAGTTGGAGGCTAACATACTAAGGTAACTTATGCACTAGCTCATGGTTTTTTCTATTCATAAAAGGAATTGATAATTTAAATCATATGCGTGTTTTTATTTAAACAATACATGTTATAAAACGATTAATGCAGAGCTAATATGAAAAATTGAAATTATTAAATTTTAAGTTAACTTATACATGATTTTCTGAAAAAGTTTCCTAAGTCATATTCAGAGCTTTTAAAACAAATGCATGTTTTAATACAAATGATACATATTGTAAGGTAACAGGTGCATAGTATATACAAAAATTTTCAGCAACATTTAGTTTGTTTTTAAAAATATTTGGTACATATTTTTTTACATGTTCATAGCAGCAGAATTCATACTTTCAGAACATTCAACAACAATATCCTTCACATCAAACGCAATTTCATAACATGACCTCAATTGGATGTGAAGAATTACAATACGATTGAAATTAAGTTTTAATCAAATTAAAATAAGTTTTTTCGATCAGATCTGAAACTCACCCTCCATTCTCCTCTAGACGTGGGCAGGATTTTGGATCTTCCAAGTGCTCTCGATGTAGGCGTCAGAGATTCAATCGGAGTTCTTTTCATAATTGAATGTCGATCTTTCCAATGGAGGATTGAATGACGATGGATTAATCGAAGCAACGAAGAAATGGAGAAAGAGAAAGAAAGGTAGGCGGGATGAAGAAGAAGAGGAAGAAAGCGATGAGATGAAGAAGAAAGAATAAAGAATAAGGAGAAGTAAAGAAGAAGAAAAGGGCAAAACCCAGGTCCTCATGTGAACTCAGCCTAACCCAAATTCTTTTCCTTCCCCAACTTATTAAATTGCAAATAGGTCTCTGGTCTATCCATAAGCTTATAGACAAGCCGCTTGTCAGGAGACCCACCCTTGTGAGAAACTAATTGATAATTTCATAACTTGAAAGTCATTATCTTTCTCTCATGAATTACACCCAGGGGCGGAACTGGAAGGGGGGGGCTAGGGTCTATAGAACAAGCGATATGTAAGGTTGTGGGTGAGGAAGAGTTTGAAGATAAGTAGATTCACCCCCTTGAAATTTGCAGAAGTTGCACCTTTAAATGTTTGTTTGGGCGAAGAAGACGAAGACAATGCATTGTTTTCATTTTCTTTTTTTTTTGTTTAAATCTTTTTAAAAAGATGGCATTTAATTTATAGGCATTAAGTTCATATTTATTGTTGATCGCCTGTAGTATATCACATGATCATACCTTACTTGTTGGCTGATGCATCTTGGAGCTCTGAAGAAACTGCAACACCAGATCCTTGATTCATGACCTGCAAGACAAAGCCCCAGAGAGACTCCGGGGGGAAACCCTCTGATGATAAAGTCAGTAATTGAAATAACAATCAGGAGTAGTTGTGAATCCATCAAAATGAATGACATACCTTCATATTTATACTAATTAAACCCTAATACCCATTGTCTGTAACCGCAATTCTCATTAAATACATATTAAATTACCATCTTAACCCATTCATGATTAAACCTTTATCGGGCTAAAGATAATATTTAATCAATTGGGCTGCGGCCCAATTCTAACTTCATAAGAGTATCATCAAGAGCCCCCGGAGAACTCGAGGCATGATAACTATGTTCGAGTCTTCGAATCAACTTAGATTCGAATGTGTTAACATCGTAGGAATTCCTCAGTTCTCTTATTATCATATCCTTGAATATATCGAGTTTTCCTCCCTCGCTCGAAGGGTCTCTCGAAATCTTGTATTTCCGAGTTACGTATTTTCTTTAGAAAAGGGAGATTTTAATATCGAGCCCCCAACATCAATGATTAGCTGGGTAAAAATTTCAAGATTCATAAGCGAGGCTTAGAGAAATCATATAACACAAGTGCCTGCATTCTTTACTTAAAGTTTGCACCAACAAGATGACCCGAACTAAAGAGTTTCAGCCCTTGACCTTGGAAACCAACAACTCCAACCTCTTCATAGCACTCCTCATGATACCTTTGGTTTTGAAAACAAAGGGCTCTATTCTCCTCGTAGTGCTCATCTCTTAACCAATAACATGACTCGGTAGGATGATCGGAATGACAAATCCTACAAAAAATTTATTGTTGAGCCACTCTTCTCATTATGAGTTATCTCAAGGTGAGATCTTTCTTCTTCTTTTTTTCAAAAATTTGGAATTGTTGTGTTAGGATTCTTGTTAGAAGTACACCAAGAACTCAAGCAATACACATTCCAAACAAAAACAAAAACAAAAAAGTACAACAAATTTGGGGTCGTAGTGCAAAGGTTCTCGGTTCTTGGAACGAGCACGTATCTGTCAATCTTATAATGTACCACCAGAGCTTCTTAACCTCCATGAAAGTGCTCCAATGTACCACTGGAGCCAAAGCTTTTCCTTCTGTACCTTTCATGAGAAAACAAAATAGAGCATTATCTCAATTTTCTAACATAAACATTCAAGATTTTGTTACTCACAAGCTTCTAACATACGGGACACACATTGCATCCATAGTACGGCTAACTACTAAATAGTAGCTAGTGGTAAGACGGGGTCTTCCATGAGGACAATGGGGGTTAATCGAGTGTTTAATGTGGTTGAAGCACACGAATAAGTCACTCTACGTGTGTGGTAACAAAGTTGGGGTGGGGGTTGGTTTGGAAAAGACTACGACTACTTTAAGCAACTAAATTAATTAACGATTAAAAAGAACGATGCAAACGCGATCACAAATAGCACAAATAACTTAACTAAATTATAAAGAGTAATGAGAAAAATTGGTTTACATTTCTAGTTATCCTTTGATCATCGACTAACTATCCTATTTTTATGCATTAACCACACATTGTGGAGAGCTTTTCAACACCTTTCGAGTGAAGACACTTCTCACCTCTCCTCGTTTATAGTTAGAGTGAGTAATCGGCGCCACACAGTAACCCTAACCCTCGGGTCACTCTGGACGATCAGCGTCATAGACTTCCCCGAGAATAGCAATACACATGGAGACCTAACACAACTACCATTATGTCCTACAAGTGAGAAATACATAGATAGCACAAGAATATCTACTAATAACAACTACTAGGATCGGCCTTCATGCTAATTTTTATTAGTGAGCCACATTGATAATTAGTCAAACCCATTCAAATTCATCCCAAGTCTAAGCAATTTCATTAATAAAAAATCATAAATAGTTGTCACTCCTAAATATAACCTAGCATTGACCAACAATAATCACATTGACAAAAAGTCAAAGTATTCCGGGTTTGACCACAAACCTAGCAAAGAATCAACCCATAATCATCAACTAGTTGATCACCCTAGCCTAAATCATGCATTAATCACACAAGAGAGCACAAAACATACTTGCTAATCAAATCACAAATAGGATAAACCAAATGTCACAAATTCATATTAAAAATGCTTATCAATTGCTCCCAAGATGAAATGTAGCCTAGATAATGAAAACACATAACAAATATACAAGAATTCATGGAAGAGATGAAAAAACTAAGAAAAGATGAAGAAAACTTAGGTTTGGAGGCCCCCAAGTCGGGCTCAAACAAATGGAGAAGAAGAGGGCTATTTATAGTCCAAGGAAATAGTAAAAAAAGGCCAAAAAATGTCTAAAATCTAGGCTGATTGAGTGGCCTGCACTACATCGATGCAGCCTACACTACGTCGGTGCGGTCCACACCGTGTCTTCTGCTCTCTTTTTATTCCCTTCGCTACGGGTGAACCGCAGATCCATTTTGGGAGTTCTTGTAGTCATTTTTATAGTATTTACGATGACAAATTCAATAATTCCATCCATGGAAACCAATTCATCTTGTATAATTCTCAGAGTTGGCTACAAAAAACCTGATCATTCTTCTTCTGCTATTTTGCCTTCCTTCTTCAATCCATCTTCTACCACTTTGTAAGTGGCCTTCAATCTTCTACCATCCTTGTGAATGACCTTCACTAAACTACTCCAAAGTGCTTATGAGCAATCTACAAATGAAGCTCACAAAAAAGAATCTAGATGCTCGTAAGAACCAAAAATCTATTAGAATCAAAATAAATAACACACGTTGCATCAATCCCCCCGTTCATAGTACATGAACTTGCATGATCACCCGGACTGATGCAACACTGACTCTGATTTCAATTATCATGTTAGATAAAACACCAGTGAGTTATCTAGTTACTTGCAAAAATTGCATTAAGCTAAAAATTCTAGTACCAGATACTCGTATATGAAAAGTGCAAGTTGAATCACATCGAATACTTACGCTCAAACCATTTTATTTTAACATTCCTCCAATACGAGTCGAGCAAGCACACTATAAGTGAGAGGGATTGGGAAACCATTTTTTGTGTAACTTTGTTTAAATAGCAATGTAACTCATTTCACACTAGTAATTGATGCATAGTTACTACCCCAAAATTATTTTAAAATCTTAAAAATGATTTAAAATAATTTTAATAAAATAAAATAAATTCAAAATAAGTTTATTAGTCACTCGACTAGAATCTGCCAACTATGGACATATATAATCAAAATTTAGAATTCTGACGTTCACAAGCAAAACATGTAAAAAGTGATAGTAGAATACCGTAACCTCATTTTTAATAAGGGTTGTAGGGTAACCAGCAAGTCGTCGTGCACATACAACATGCTCCGTGCACCGATTTACCCACACTCCGTTGTCCCTCACCTGGAGAGAGTAGTTTTAACTTGACCAATTCCAACATTGAATCGAATGTTCATCCTCGTGGGATCCACCATTGTCATCATCACAACTAAATTCAAAAGTTATGAGTGGCTATGTTGTGAATGTGACGTATTGTCACAAGTCCTTTTTCTAAATATTATTGAACGTGGAATGTAGCTTATATAGTGCCAACATCTTCCCCAAACATTGTCAGATATACAATTGCTCTCGGGGACCAGCCTTCCAATATAAGCATGTGCCAGAACAAGAGACTATAAGGGACATAAACGCCGAGAACAACAAACACTAAGTAGTACTAATAATCATAACTTGAGTGGGGTATATTTTCTTCTATGGAGTTGTTGCTGCTCAGGATTTGCCAATAAACTCGGCTAACATAATTCTCATAATTAAGATGATCCCCGATACCAGAAGCTGGAGAACTATTTTCGCAAGGTGAGATATAGCAACTTGATAACAGAAGTAACACTATCCGCATAAATATATCCCTTGTGGGTGCAGAAAATATGGCTCCCAAATGGACAGAATAGATTTCTGTGATCAGAATTTTAGATCCCTTTTGTCAGTGCTTCAAGAGAACTCCACACCATATGAAAGAACTCAACTGTTCTTTCATCATACGAATGCGGCTTAAAGGTCTGGGATTTCATTGACGAGTACCAGAAATCAAAGAATTAATTCCAATGTGAAATAAGAGCAGGCAACCTCGGGGTTTGTAACTTCGAGGGACAAGAGCTGGTTTTGACGGAGACTTCGAGCATGTCCCTTTGTTTCACTCTCGCCGCCGCATTGGGCAGAATCACGCCGACACTTGCTTCAGACTCTAGAGGTGGAGACCTCGAAGGTTGTCGGACGAGATTCTCAAGAGCTGAGATACAAAGCTCCTCTTGGAGCACTGAGATCCCGAGAAGCCAACAATTCCCATTGTGTCTGCAATCCGAAATAGATCGACTCCAGAGCCCTGACTTAGTTCTCCAAAATTTTAAGCTTTTGGTACCAAAGTAATTGAGATGACACAAACCTAAAGCTGCAGCAACAAAGCATAGACCAGAGAAGATAAGGCAAACACAAGGCTAGGTTAAGAGGGGGAAAACACAAACTCAGTACCCATCTTCATATTTCTCCCATTAAAGCCAGGGCCACGCCGGCAACTGCTTCGAAGGCTGACGAGGGCTTCGGAAGTTGACCATGACTTCGACAACCAAAGCAATAGATGGTGGCTTTGACAACAGGGTCTCCTATATAATATGTTGGTATGCCTTGAATACTGTAATAAGCCGTTTCTGCGATACTGGCCTGGGGGTCCGGGGGAAAATAACGGGGTTCTCGCTGCCCGGTCAGAATAGGAATCCTATTCCTATTAGGAATGGTAGTTCCTATTCCTATTAGGAATGGTAGTTATTTTCCTATTCCCAGTTTGTTAGGGTTTAGTAGAGACAATATATAAAGGGTCTCTCTTCTCTCTGTAAATCATGAATTCATGAATTCTGTTCCGCACTTAGATAGGTAGAAATCTGGCCAATTTCTTGGCGTCTGTAACCTGCTACCTATTATAGTGAATCCGTCTCCCGTGGAGGTAGCCAATCTTGGTGAACCACGTAAATCTTGTGTCATGTTATTTTCGTTCATACTTTCTGTTCTTTCTCCATTCCGCACAACAAACTGGTATCAGAGCGGTTTCTTTTTCCGGCGATATCCGTAGTGGGTATATCGGATTCTGGGCTCATCAGATCGGGGCTGATCGGGGAGAAAGATGTCTGGGTTGAACGTGAAGATCGACAAGTTTACTGGGAGTACATCTGGTACTGCTGCTGTGGCTGAAGGGGATTTCAGTTCTGAAGATGATTTTGCTCTAGCTGCTACTGGGCAAAATAATCATCCTAATGCGTGGTTTCTTGATTCTGGGGCATCTTACCATATATGCCCAAGGAGAGATTATTTCTCAACTTATGAGCAAGCAGAGGGCATCATTACTACGGCAAATGGTGTTGCGTGCAAGGTAGTTGGGATTGGTTCAATCAAGATCAGGACGCATGATGGTAGTTTCTGTACTTTGAACGATGTCAGGCATGTTCAATCGATGACAAAGAATCTGATTTCTCTTCCTACGTTGGATAGAAAGGGTTTTGTCTACTCAGGGAGTGATGGAGTTCTGTGTGTCTGCAAAGGTTCTAGGCTGGTTCTGAAAGGTGTTCTGCATGGTACTTTGTATTTTCTACAAGGTTCCACGGTTATGGATTCTGTTAATGTTGCATCTTCGGAGGTTCACCAGGATGATATGACTAAGTTATGGCATATGAGGCTTGGTCATATGGGTGAAAGAGGGATGCAGATTCTGTCGAAGTATGATCTTCTTGGTGGCCACAAGGTCAAGAGCTTGGACTTCTGTGAGCATTACGTTTTTGGGAAGCATCACCGCAGCAAGTTCCCTAAGGCAATTCATAGAACAAAGGGCACTTTGGATTACATCCATTCTGATTGTTGGGGACCTTCCCGAGTTGAGTCGCTGGGAGGTCACAGGTACTTTGTTTCCCTGATTGATGACTACTCAAGGATGACTTGGGTTATCATGATGAAACATAAGAGTGAAGCTTTCTCGAAGTTCAAGGAGTGGAAAGCTTTGGTGGAGAATCAGACCGGGAAGAAGATCAAGAGGCTTCGAACTGATAATGGGCTGGAATTCTGCTCGTCTGAGTTTGATCAGTTCTGTACGGATGAAGGGATTGCTCGTCATCATACAGTCAGGAATACGCCACAGCAGAATGGCGTAGCTGAGCGGATGAATCAGACATTGCTGGCGAGAGCGAGGTGCATGCTCTCTAATGCTGGTTTGGAAACGAGATTCTGGGCAGAGGCGGTGAGTACAGCTTGTTACCTGATCAACCGCGGGCCTCACACAGGTATAGAGTGCAAAATACCTATGGAGTTGTGGTCAGGTAAAGTTGTTGATTACTCCAAGTTAAAAGTTTTTGGTTGTACATCTTATTATCATGTTAGTGATGGTAAGTTGGAGCCCCGAGCCAAGAAGGGTGTCTTTGTGGGTTATGGAGATGGAGTTAAAGGCTCCAGGATATGGTCTCCATCTGAGAAGAGGGTCATTCTGAGCAGGGACGTTGTCTTTGATGAAAATTCTTTGCTTAGATCTATGGTGAAGCCCACAGTTGTGCCAGAAACTAGTGGAGTTGATAAACAGGTGGAGCTTGAAGTCACTCAAGGTGAAAATAGATTGGAACAATTTGAGGTGAATCAAGAGCCACAGACAGAATCTGAGATACCGGAATCTCCACCACCAGATTCTCAACCATCAGGAGCTACAGTCCGCAGTTTAGCTCAGGATCGACCCAGGAGGGTTGGAGTTGGGGCGCCCAAGAGATATGGGTTTGAAGATATGGTGGGTTATGCACTACAGGTTGCTGAGGAGGTGGATACTAATGAGCCATCCACTTACAGAGAAGCTGTTTCAGGTACTGATGCTGACAAATGGCTTGCTGCAATGGGAGACGAGATGGAGTCTCTCCAGAAGAATCAGACATGGGATTTGGTTCAACAGCCTCAAGGGAGAAAGGTTATCACTTGCAAATGGGTTTTCAAGAAAAAGGAAGGGATATCACCTACAGAGGGAGTCAAGTACAAGGCTAGAGTTGTTGCTAGAGGTTTCAGTCAGAGAGAGGGAGTAGATTACAATGAGATTTTCTCACCAGTGGTCAGACACACTTCCATCAGGGTGTTGCTAGTTTTGGTGACACATCAGGATTTGGAGCTCGAGCAACTTGATGTGAAGACCGCTTTTCTACATGGAGAGTTGGAGGAAGAGATATACATGACTCAGCCAGATGGTTTCCAAGTTCCTGGCAAGGAAAAGTATGTTTGCAAGTTGAAGAAGTCCTTATATGGACTTAAGCAGTCTCCGAGGCAGTGGTACAAGAAGTTTGACAGTTACATGCTTCAGCTGGGATATACGAGGTGTGCTTATGACTGTTGTGTCTACTACAGCAGGTTGAGAGATGGGACATTCATCTATCTGGTGCTTTATGTAGACGACATGCTGGTAGCCGCAAAGAGTAAGCACGAGATTCAGAAGTTGAAAGGACTTCTTAGTGCTGAGTTTGAGATGAAGGATCTGGGTGCAGCTCGGAAGATACTAGGAATGGAGATTCTTAGGGATCGAAGTCACCGGAAGCTTTTCTTGTCACAGAAAGGCTACATTCAGAAAGTGTTGGCTAGGTTTGGCATGTCTACAGCCAAGCCTATAGACACTCCTAGTGCTGCAAATATTCATCTCACCACTATGTTTGCTCCTCAGTCAGACGAGGAGAAGGAGTATATGTCTCGGGTTCCTTATGCCAGCGTGGTGGGGAGCTTGATGTATGCTATGGTTTGCACGAGGCCAGATTTAGCACAGGCAGTCAGTGTTGTGAGCAGGTTCATGGGGCAACCGGGAAAGGAACATTGGCAAGCAGTAAAGAGGATCTTCAGGTATCTTAGAGGTACGTCTGATGTGGGTCTCATTTATGGAGGTGATACCGAGTGCTTAGTTACAGGCTACTCGGATTCTGATTATGCTGGTGATGTTGACACGAGGAGATCGATGACTGGTTATGTATTCACTTTGGGAGGTTCTGTGGTTAGTTGGAAGGTGACTTTGCAACCTATAGTGACGTTGTCTACTACGGAAGCAGAGTACATGGCTTTGACAGAGGCCGCAAAGGAGGGAATATGGCTGAAAGGGCTGGTTAGTGATCTTGGTCTACATCATGATCAGGCTACTGTGTATTGTGACAGCTTGAGTGCAATCTGCATAGCCAAGGATTAGGTCCATCATGAGAGGACCAAGCATATTGATGTCAGATATCATTTCCTGAGGAGTGAGAGGAGAATCAGGGTGAAGAAAGTGGGAACTGCTGACAACCCCGCTGATATGTTCACCAAACCTGTTCCACATAGCAAGTTTCAACATTGTTTGGACTTGCTGAACATCAGAGCTGATTAGGTGCTCTATGGGCAGTCCCGGGAGTGGAGGGCAAAGTCTACTCATCTGGCACTGTAATGGTGCATCTGGAGTTTTCTACTTTGAGGATTCAAGTCAAGGTGGAGATTTGTTGGTATGCCTTGAATACTGTAATAAGCCGCTTCTGCGACACTGGCCTGGGGGTCCGGGGAAAAATAACGGGGGTCTCGCTGCCCGGTCAGAATAGGAATCCTATTCCTATTAGGAATGGTAGTTCCTATTCCTATTGGGAATGGTAGTTCCTATTCCTATTAGGAATGGTAGTTATTTTCCTATTCTCAGTTTGTTAGGGTTTAGTAGAGACAATATATAAAGGGTCTCTCTTCTCTCTGTAAATCATGAATTCATGAATTCTGTTCCACACTTAGATAGGTAGAAATCTGGCCAATTTCTTGGCGTCTGTAACCTGCTACCTATTATAGTGAATCCGTCTCCCGTGGAGGTAGCCAATCTTGGTGAACCACGTAAATCTTGTGTCTTGTTATTTTCGTTCATACTTTCTGTTCTTTCTCCATTCCGCACAACATAATAGGCGCAACATGAAACAAATTTGAGTGGAGCCCTTCGGACGGAGGGAGGCATTGGAGCTCGATGGGCAAACTCTCGATGGGCAAAGCTTCGATGAACTTGAGGGATTGCTCAAGGAACAGCGGCGACGATCCGAACTGGGCAGAAGCTCGAGAGGCTTCATACTGAGGGCACGGTGGTTGTATGACGACGACGAGCTCCCAAAAATCAACTAATCATTCCCTTCTGAACATACACAAAAGGAGTAACATATGTGACACTTTACAAAGATCGGAGGTATCCCCATGTGCTTCGAGCTCTCGAGTTTGTTCTGGTAAGTTCGAAGGACAAGCTCTTTACGAGGGAGCCCTTTGGCTGGACATTTGCTTCAAGGTCAACGATGGCTGGACAATAGAAGAATACAAATAGTCAGCTTATTATTGCACATAATGTACATTTATGAATAGTCAGCTTAGAATATGAATAGTCCCTCATTGCACCTATAAATTTTCTACCTGATCCTATTGAAAATGTATCTTGGAATTCACTGTTTTATGGTATCAGAGCCTTTCCCTTCTTCTCCTCTCCTCTTTGCCGCTTTCCTCTTCTTTTTTCTTCATCGACATTTTTTTTGTGATTTTCTTGATTAATTGATCATGGCCGATGATAAGAGTTTGGATAAATTGCCCCTCACCCCGTTGATTCATCTTCTCAATACCAAGCTTGAAGCTGCTACGTATCTGCAATGGAAGCAACAGGTTCAGTTTGTGCTTCGTTCACAGGGTTTGTTTGGCCATCTAGATGGCTCCTCTCCTCTCCCCAGTTTTCCGGTGATGCCGACGTTGGATTCCTCCTCCTCCACGCCGCCAGATGCCGCCACCGTTAAGGCCACCGAGGATGCCTACTCCGCTGCTTGGAGCGCCTATGATGCATGGGTTCTTGATGATCAGCATCTCTGTAGTCTTCTTTATTCCTCTCTCTCTGCTGAGGCAAAGAATGAGATCTCGATGTGTGAAACCGCGAAGGATATGTGGGATACCTTCGCCACCGTCTATCAGCCTGCAAGTTTGGTCAATGCCTTCAGCCTTCGTCAACAGGCTACTCTCCTTCGAAAAACGGGTACGGTTCACGATCTTCACCTTGCTTTACTGGCTATTATTGATAAGTTTTCTGCTATGGGTGATCCTGCAAAGAATGAGGAAAAATTGTTATGGTTTCTTACTGCTCTAGGCCATGATTATAAGGATTTTAGTGCACCTATCGCTAATCGTCAACCCCTTCCTGCTTATCTTAATGTGGTTGACGAAGCAAAGGGATATGAATCGTTTTTGCTTAGTTTGGAGAAAAGTAGGGGTATTTATGCACAGGGTTTGAGTACAGGTCCTGTCGCTTTCATGGCGGCCGAGCAGCAGCCTCCTTCTGACGCCGCGTGGGCTCACGCGCCTGGCGGAGCCGCGCGTGATGGCGGCGCGTGGCGTCCACGCGCGGCCTTTTCTGGCCGCTCCGACGGCCGGCGTGGTGGTCGTCGTCCCTGGGGGTCTTCTGGTCGTCAGCCCTGGTCCAGATCGTCCGCTAATGGTGGTCAAGTTCATTGCTTTACCTGTGCGGGCTTCGGTCACATATCGAGTCAGTGTCCCTCGTCCGTTCCTCGTCCTCCGGCTCATGGTGCTCCATAGTACTTGCCACCTGCTTCTTCGTATGCTCCGCCTCCACAGGCTTCAGTTGCTCAGCATTTTCTTCCTTATGCTCCTCCACAGCTTCCGGCTCCTCATGCTCCTCATGCTTATCTTGCACAGCAGTTCCTGTCTCCGCCTCCTCAGTCTGCTGCCCATTTACTGCCTTATCATGCTCAGCCAGTTCAGTCATCTGCTACTTCAGACTCTTCGTCTTTTCCGGACTGGTATGTGGACTCCGGAGCTACCAACCATATGAGCTCTTCCGCATCGAATCTGTCCAGTGTCACTCCTTATCAGGGTAACACTCTTGTCTCTGTTGGTAATGATGCTTCCCTCTCTATTGCTGCTGTAGGTGATGCTCGTCTTAGTTCTACATTACACTTATTTGATGTTTTATTTGTGCCTGCTATTACTAAAAATTTGTTATCCATAAGCAAGCTTACTCGGGATCTTGGTGTTGTTATTTCCTTTGATGATCAGTCTTTTGTGATTCAGCACAAGGTCACCAAGGCGGTACTGGGGCGGGGGCACAGTGAGAATGGTCTTTATGTGCTAGATCGTGGTGAAGAGGCACTTGTTTCCTTTGTTCGTGAGAAGATTAAAAGAGCATCTTTCGAGACCTGGCATGTTCGTTTGGGGCATGTGTCCCCTAGTATTATTTCTTTGTTGCATAAGACTGGTTCTATTTCTCTTACTTCAGTACTTCCTAAACCTACTATTTGTGCGCCTTGTGCTATGGCAAAAGGGCAGAAATTGTCATTTGTTGAGAACTCTAAACGCGCTAGTCATGTTCTTGACTTAGTGCATTGTGATTTATGGGACCCTCTCCAGTGACTTCTAGAAATGGATTTTCTTATTATGCTGTCTTTGTGGATGATTACTCACGGTTTTCATGGTTTTATCCTTTACAACGGAAATCTGACTTTGTTGATGTCTACTTCCGATTTGAGGCACTTGTTGAGATTCAATTTTCTTCGCGCATCAAAATCTTTCAGAGCGATGGTGGTACCGAGTTTCTTAATACCAGACTCCAATTCCACTTTGGCACTCGCGATATCCATCATCAGGTTTCCTGTCCCTACACTCCGGAGCAAAATGGTAGGGCTGAACGCAAGCACCGCCATATCGCAGAAATGGCTCTTTCCATGATGTTTCATTCTCACATGCCCCTCTCATATTGGGATGATGCCTTTGCTACTGCGGTCTTTACCATTAACCGCTTACCTACTCCGGTTCTCGACAATGTGTCTCCCTTTGAGGTTCTTTTTGGCCGCTCACCCGAGTACTCCAACTTTCATCCCTTCGGGTGCAGGGTGTTTCCCTATGTTCGCCCCACTGCGGCTCACAAGCTTGCCCCTCGTAGTCTTCCGTGTGTTTTTCTTGGATACAGTGCGCACTACAAAGGGTTTAGGTGTTTGGATCCAGCCTCAGGACGTACTTACATGACTCGTCATGCTCGTTTTGATGAGTCGCTTTTTCCCTTTTCCACGGCATCTTCGGCAGCCCAGTTTACATCCTTGGATGTCTCCTCCTTTTTGGACCCTACTGACCCTGACCCATCCTTCACTATTCATGTTGATGCTCCTGCTGTGAATGATTCCGCTTGCTCGCTGTGTCCTGACTTGTTGCCGAAGACTGCACCGTCAACACTTGTTGATGACGATCCTATTATCACTCCCGCACGTTCTCCTGTGTCTTTGAGTTTCTCGTCGGCCTCTTCTGATGATACCTTGTCGGTCTCGGGCTCCTCGTCTGTTGTCTCTTCAGCGCAAGAGTCTTCGTCGTCTCCTGCGCCTCGCACTCATCGGAAGATTACTCGCCTTCAGGATGGGACACGTGTGGCTCGAGATCTTGGTCTTGACTTTGTGGCCACCGGATTGGTTGTTGAACTCCTTCATCAACAGGAGCCTCGTACTTACCGCGCTGCTGTCAGGGATTCCAGATGGGTCGCTGCCATGGATGAGGAAATGGCTGCTCTTCGTCTTCAGCACACCTGGGATTTAGTGCCTTGTCCGCCGGATGTCAATGTGGTTGGTTCCAAGTGGGTCTACCAGCTTAAGTATCGGTAGGATGGGTCTATTGCTCGCTTTAAGGCACGTCTGGTTGCTCAGGGGTATTCTCAAATCCCAGGCTTTGATTTCGATCACACCTTCAGTCCGGTGATCAAGTCTGTAACTGTTCGCACTGTTCTCGCCATTGCCACTATGAGGAAGTGGCCGCTTCATCAGCTGGATGTCAAAAATGCCTTTCTTAATGGTGTTCTTGACACTCATGTTTACATGGCTCAGCCTGCTGGCTATCAGGATCCTGCTCACCCTACTCATGTTTGTCGTTTGCGGAAGGCTATCTATGGTCTTAAGCAGGCACCCAGGGCATGGTTTGATCGATTCAGTGCCTTTGTTCGGCTGCTCGGTTTTGTTGGCAGTTTGTCGGATCCTTCTCTCTTTGTGTTTTCCAGGGGGACCATTACTCTTTATCTTCTGGTCTATGTTGATGATATTATTCTTACCGGGAATAACACTGTAGCCATCCGCCAGTTCATTGCTCGGGCTGATCGTGAGTTCTCGGTCAAGGATCTTGGTCCTCTTAGCTACTTTGTTGGGTTGGAGGTTATCCCCACCTCTACTGGTCTGTTTTTAGGACAAGCTAAGATGCCAGAGATATTCTTCTGCGCGCTGGGATGTTGGAGGCTTCCCCTGTATCTACACCATTTTTGCCGCTGTCGCAGCTTCACAGCAGTACGAGTGCACCGTTTCACAATCCCAAGCTGTACCATTCACTTGTTGGTGCCCTTCAGTATCTCACTATTACTCGTCCCGATTTGTCCTTTGCGGTAAATTCGGTGAGTCAGTTTCTTCAGGACCCACGAGATGATCATTTTGCAGCTGTCACTCGGATTCTCCGCTATGTTCGTGGAACGCAGCATTGTGGTTTGACCTTTTCCTATGAGGGCATCCCAGAGGTCCTTGCCTATTCTGATGCTGATTGGGCCCGTTGCTTGGAGACACGGCGTTCTACTTATGGGTACGCGGTCTTCCTTGGTGGGAATTAGTTTCTTGGAGTGTGAAGAGGCAGCCTATGGTCTCTTGCTCGAGCACGGAATCTGAATATCGTGCTCTTGCCAACAATGCTTCGGAAGTTGTTTGGCTCTCGCATCTTCTTCGTGATCTACAGTTTCCACTGCAGGGTTCCCCGTTGCTCTTATGTGATAATAACAGTGCTATCTTTCTTGCTGAGAACCCCGTTGCTCACAAGCGAGCTAAGCACATCGACGTTGACTATCACTTTGTGCGAGAACTGGTGGCTGCTGGTAAGCTTCGTATTGGTCATGTCTCCACGTCATTATAGGTAGCGGATATTTTCACCAAGGGGCTAAATCGGGTCTTGTTTGAGTTTTTCCGATCCAAGCTTCGTGTTTCGGTCAACCCGACGCTTCGCTTGAGAGGGGGTGTGACAATAGAAGAATACAAATAGTCAACTTATTATTGCACATAATGTATAGTTATGAATAGTCAGCTTAGAATATGAATAGTCCCTCCTTAATAGTCAGCTTATTAGTCCCTCCTTAATAGTCAGCTTCTTATTGCACATAATGCATAGTTATGAATAGTCAGCTTAGAATATGAATAGTCCCTCATTGTACCTATAAATTTTCTACCTGATCCTATTGAAAATGTATCTTGGAATTCATTGTTTTACCCTTCTGAACATACACAAAAGGAGTAACATATGTGACACTTTACAAAGATCGGAGGTATCCCCATGTGCTTCGAGCTCTCGAGTTTGTTCTGGCAAGTTCGAAGGACAAGCTCTTTACGAGGGAGCCCTTTGGCTGGACATTTGCTTCGAGGTCAACGATGGCTGGACATGAGGGATCACTAGATCAGGGCTGGACTTGAGGGATCTTGAGGGACTTGAGGGATTTTGAATTACGAGGGCTCTTGAGGGACAACAATGGTGGAATGTCCCTGCGACGAGCTTTCGAATGCCCAAAATAATGGTCCTATGCTCTCGATGAACGTTCTCCACAAAGGGACGACGAGCTTGATGGACATTCTCCACGAAGGGCTCTCGACGTCGACGAGATTTGTAAATTGACAAATTTCTCAACAACGAGCTCTCGAGGGGAGGCCTCCACGATGATCTCTCGATGATGACGACAAATAATTTTGAGGGACCCTTTGTTGCTCTAGCCCTGAAACATGTAAAAAGAGAAAAAAATAGTCCCTCTTAAATTGATAACTAAACATCATGTAGCCTTTGGTGTGCATATTTTGTCCAGATAAAGAAGACATATAATCTGCTGATGTAGTGTAGCATAATAGTAGTTCTGATCCTTTAGATTATGGAGAAATGTATGTTTAGCTGACAATTCTAAAGTTGATGCATGCGTCAAACTTAAGCTTCAAGTAAATTAAAATATAAAGTTGTTAAGAAAAGAGAGTGATCATATTATAACAAGAATTACAGAACCATGAGAAGCCAATAAGCATCCTACTCATTCATTCAGGTACCTTATAGGGATTTTTATCTATTTTTAAATGCAAAAGTTGAAACATCTTTGCCAACCTCCAGTTCTGGAAGTACGTAAAAAATTTCTGTGCCGCAACAAAGCTTTGTGATTGCACTCTAAAGTTACCATCGTCAGATACAGCTTAGTAGAAACATAGAGCAAGTAATAACTCAAATCACATGAACATTGTCAAGAATAACTCAGACCGATCGTATTCGTTGGATATATCACTCTACCAAGGATTTCAAGTGTAAAGCCCTCTTAGTTCATAACTCTGATATTATTATAACAGAAGCTCGAGAATCTACATGCATATTAGCTTGTCTTCTTCTTATATGAACTAAACTATTATTTTCCAAGGCTATATGTGCAGAGAGAACCATATTGTAAGACTTCCAGGGAAAATTAGAGGGATCAAGTACACTATTCATTGTATTTATTCAATTTGTTTCAACAACAAAAGGATCAGTTGTGATCTGTTTTGCTAGTTCAATTCTACATACATTTACCAATAATTCGCATGGAAGATAATCAATTCCCCTGTGGAGTCTCTACAAATAAGGCCTATGCATTACAGTGATATTCATGCACACACTAGACCTCATCTAATATCCTGTGACTAGAACTGTAGTAATTTCAATCTTCATTTGCCTAAATATATAAGTATGTGAAGACCAATAAATAAGAAAAACTGTAAGCAAGGCAGAAAACTTGTGAAGCTAACAGTTAAGCCCTAAATCAAACACATAGTAGCATATGACTGACCAAACAATCGGCATGGCCGACTAAGATCATCATAATATAATCATGCTTACGCCTTACGACTCCGCAAAGAATTTAACTTGCAAAAGCCAATGTTAAGGAAATAGAAATCCTTTCCTTGTAGGAAAGGTTATAGATGGTAGTTACCTTATAGAATTAGTTATAGATGGTAGTTACCTTATAGAGGCCGCCGCCTCTCTTCCCCCTTTTTCCCTCATTTTTCTTTCATTTTGCCGATCAAATCCATGGCTTCGGACACTTCTTCGGACAAGCTTTCTTACAGCACTTTAATTCATATGCTTACAGTCAAGCTCTCTTCCTCCACCTATTTAACTTGGAAGCGTCAAGTTCAACACGTTCTTCGTCCTCAGGGAACTTTCGGTCATCTCGACGGCACCACCCCGTGTCCGCCACTTCCGACTCCGCTATCGGAGGCTTCTTCCTCCTCCAATCCGCTCTCTCCCAGTGACGACAAGGCTGCCCGTGATTCTTTTCAAGCCTCCAAAGCTTCTCATGATGCTTGAATTTCGGAGGATCAACGGCTTTGTGCCTTGCTTTACTCTTCACTCACTCATGAAGTTATGAATGAGGTTTCTCATTGTGAAACCGCCAAGGAGATTTGGGATACTTTTGCTTCCGCCTATCAACATCGCAGTGCCTCTTCCTCCATAAGCCTTTGTCAACAGGCTTCACCCACATGTAAAACGGGGTCGGTTCATGACCTTCATCTTACTCTTAAATATATTTTTGATCAACTTTCTGTGATGGGTGAACCCGCTTCTAATCGTGATAAGATTACTTGGTTTCTTACTGATCTTGGTCATGAGTTAAGGAATTTAGTGCCCCTCTTATTAATCGTGTTCCTTTACCGGATTATATGGATGTGGATGATCAGGCCAAAGGGCATGAATAATTTTTACAAAATTTGGAGAAAATGCAGTCTTTATCTGTCCAAGGGGTTCCTACTGCCGGTCCCGTAGCATTCCAAGTGACCACTGTCGCGGCAGATAGGGGCGCGTGTGCCCACGTGCCGACTGTAGATGCGCGTGGCGGCGGCGCGTGGCGGTCACGGGCAGCTGGAAACGGCCATTTCGGCGGCCGGCGTTCTGGCAGAGGTTCCTGGCATCCTTCTCAGCAGTACCGTCAACCCAAATTTGGTGGTGGTGGCTCCCCTATTCAATTTCAACTTTGTTGGAATTTCGGTCATGCCGTCGGTCAATGCTACAACCCCACACCTCGTCCGGTGGCTCAAGCTCATGTTGCACAGCAAGTTCCTCATGCTCCAGTGATGCAACCCACTTTTCTTACTGTGCCATCTTCCACTATGCCGGATTGGTATGTTAATTCTGGTGCGTCGTCTCACATGAGCTCCTCAGCTTCCAACCTTGAGAGCGTCACTCCATATACCGGTAACTCTCTTGTCTCTGTTGGTAATGGTGCTCATATATCTATCTCTGCTATTGGTGATGCTCAAGTGACTCCTTTGCGATTGTGTGATGTTTTGGTTGTGCCACAAATTACAAAAAATTTATTGTCTATTAGCAAACTTACACGGGATCTTGGTGTTCTTATCACATTTGATGATCGCTCCTTTATTATTCAGCACAAAGTCACCAAGGCAATCATGGGGTGAGGTCACAGTGAGAATGGTCTTTATGTCTTGGATCGTGGTGAAGAGGCACTTTTATCTTTTGTTAGGCATAATAATAATCGAGCTTCTTTTGAGATTTGGCATGCTCGTTTGGGACATGTGTCCAACAACATTATTTCTCTTTTGAAAAAGAATGGTTTTTTATCGGTTTCTTCTGTGTTTCCTAAATCGAGTCTTTGTAAGCCCTGTATGATGGCAAAGGGGCAGAAATTATCTTTTGTTGAAAACTCGAGACGTGCTAAGAATGTTCTTGAGTTAATTCATTGTGATTTATGGGAGCCTTCACCAGTTTTATCTCGGAATGGATTTTCTTTTTATGCTATATTTGTGGATGATTATTCTCGCTTCTCCTGGCTTTATCCTCTTCGTCGGAATTCCGATTTTGTTGATATTTATTTTCAATTTGAGGCGCTTGTGGAGAATCTCTTCTCTTCTCCCATCAAGGTTTTTCAAAGCGATGGTGGTACCGAATTTCTCAACAATCGATTGCACTCTCACTTTGCCACCAAAGGCATTCATCATCAGGTCTCTTGTCCTTATACACCCGAGGAAAATGGCCGAGCCGAGAGAAAACATCGTCATATAACCGAAATGGGTCTCACTATGCTTTTTCATTCCAATATGCTGCTTTCTTATTGGGATGCTTCTTTTGCCACAGCTGTGTACACTATCAATCGCCTACCCACTCTTGTGCTTGGTGGTGTTTCGCCTTTTGAATTACTCTTTGGACGTCCTCTTATCTACTCAAATTTCCATCTGTTTGGTTGTCGGTTTATCCATATGTTCGTCTTACTGCAGCCCATAAGCTTGCTCCTCGTAGTATTCCATGTGTTTTTCTTGGCTACAGTGCTCATTACAAAGGCTTTCAATGCTTGGATACTACTACAGGTCGTATCTACATGTCTCACCATGCTAGTTTCGATGAGACATGTTTTCCATCCTCAAGCATATCGCCCGTGGCTCAGTTCTCCTCCTTGGATGTCTCTTCCTTTATTGATCCGGATATCCCCACTTTATCTTTTTCGAGTGCTACTGCTAAGGCCTCTGCCTCATCTTTGGGTGCTTCCCCTCCAGCTTCCAGTACTCAGCCTTGCTCGGTGTGTCTGACTTCAAAGCCTTCGTCGGTATCTACTACCACCTTTGTTCCCGAGCTTCCTCTTTCCGAATCCTCTCTGCGGATTTCTTCTCCTCCATTGACACACTCTTCTTCCTCGGATTCCTCCTCTGATGCTCCCATTTCTCCTCAACCTGTTCCTCACACTCATCAGATGGTTACTCGTTTACAGGAAGGCACTTGGGTTGCTCGTAATCTTGGACCTGATTTTGAGGTGGCTGGTTTGGTACCTCAACTGCTTACTCAGCAGGAACCCCGTGATTATAGGGCTGCTCTTCGTGACTCTCAGTGGGTCTCCGCTATGGATGATGAGATTGGTGCTCTGAGGCAGCAGCAGACATGGGATTTGGTACCACGCCCGGCTAATGTTAATGTTGTTGGTTCAAAGTGGGTCTATCGCTTGAAATGCCGACCAGACAGTTCTATTGATCGATACAAGGCTCGATTGGTGGCTCATGGATATTCTCAGATTTCGGGTTTTGACTTTGATCACACTTTCAGCCCTGTGATCAAGGCCGCTACTGTTCGTACTGTTCTTTCTATTGCTACTATGAGGAAGTGGCCTCTTCATCAGCTTGACGTCAAGAATGCCTTCCTAAATGGGGTTCTTGCTGCTCCTGTGTATATGGCTCAACCAGCAGGGTACAAGGATCTTGGGCATCCTGATTATGTCTGTCGTTTGCGAAAGGCTATCTACGGCCTCAAGCAGGCTCCTCAGGCTTGGTTTGACCGGTTCAGTTCCTATGTTCGGGGACTTGGTTTCTCATGTAGCTTGTTCGACACATCTCTGTTTGTGTTCTCTCGTGGAACTGTTATTCTCTATCTTCTTGTTTATATGGATGATATCATTCTGACCGGGAATGATTCTGTGGCTATTCGACAGTTCATTGCCCGTACTAATCATGAACTTTCTATCAAGGATCTGGGTTCCTTAAACTATTTTCTTGGGCTTGAGGTCACTCATACCTCTACTGGCTTGTTTTTGGGGCAGGCTAAATATGCTCGGGCTATCCTTCATCGTGCCGGTATGACTGATGCTTCTCCGGTTTCGACACCATTTCTGCCTTACTCCCAACTTCATAGCAGCACTAGTGTTCCATTTGCTTATCCGAAGCTTTATCGATCTCTGGTGGGGGCTCTTCAGTATCTCACCATCACTCGTCCTGATTTGGCTTTTGCAGTTAATACAGTCAGTCAGTTTCTTCAGGATCCTCGGGATGATCATTTCTCTGCGGTTACTCGCATTCTTCGTTACGTCCGTGGTACTCTTCACTGTGGTCTTACCTTTAGTTCGGATGGTTTCCCTGAGGTTTTTGCCTAATCATATGCGGATTGGGCTCGTTGTCTGGAGACTCATCGTTGCACTCATGGCTATGCTGTCTTTCTTGGTGGTAACTTGGTCTCTTGGAGTGTGAAGAAACATCCCACGATTTCTCATTCTAGTTCGGAGTCTGAATATCGCGCTTTGGCTAATACAGCTGCGGAAGTTGCGTGGCTCACCAATCTCCTTCGTGACCTTTGTTTTCCCCTTTGCCGGTCGTCGCTCTTGCTTTGTGATAATAACAGTGCTATCTTTCTAGCTGAGAATCTGGTTGCTCACAAGCGTGCCAAGCACATTGATATTGATTATCATTTTGTGCGCGAGTTAGTTGCTCATGGCAAGATTGGTGTTAGTCATGTTTCATCTTCCTTGCAAGCGGCCGACATTTTCACCAAAGGGCTGAATCGCACCTTGTTTGAGTTCTTCCATTCCAAACTTCGCGTTTTGATTAATCCGACACTTCGCTTGAGGGGGTGTGTGACAATTGAAGAGTCACTGTAACTAGTATAATTCCAATAGTCATTTCATTAATTAGGAGTTTTATGGAGCTTACACTAGAAGCTTCCTTGTAACTACAAATATTCTATCTAATCCTAATGAAGATTTACTTTGGGAAACTATTCTAACAATTCTTAAGGTATCGAGGACTTATCTAGTCATAAAACATCACTGATCGATGCTTTTTTAGGTATAAACCATTGTGGATCGGTGCTTAATCTGGAAACCAATGTTTGGGTCACATTCATCATAAGCTAGGTTTTTCGTCATGCCCGATCGTCAGAACGAGGGCCTATCGTACTATGATATGTTTAGCTTGCGGCATGAAATCAAACTGCCTGATGGCTATGCTGGTAGCCATGGAAGAGAACTCTTACAAGGACAAATATGATCTTTCGTGTCCCCATAATCCCCCACAATCGGCTGATGCGTCTTGGAGCTTTGAAGAAACTGCACCACCGAATTCTTAATTCATGACCTGCAAGACAAAGCCCAGAGAGACTCCAGGGGAAATCCTCCTCAGTAATTGAAATAGCAATCAGGAGTAATTGTGAATCCATCAAAATGAATAACATACATTCATATTTATACTAATTAAATTCTAATCGTCATTGCCTGTCTGAGCACGTCTTTGACAAAGTCTTGTATAGGACCGTCTCACGGTGTGAGACCAGGGATTAAATTGCAAAGATTTTAATATGGGGTTTCATATTGATGTTTTAAAAGTTCAGAGATTTAATGTGTAATTGTGATAATTTGCAATTTAGTCCAGTTCTATTAGTTTTTTGCCCCCGAATTTAGTTTGCTCTTTTCCTATTTTGCCTCTAGTCCTTGGTCTCACCGTGAGACAGTCTCACAAGAGACGGACACGGTATTTCCATAAGTTATGGAAAACCCAAGGTTTAAAGTGTAAATTAGAAGAAATGAAGATAAAATTTTTGGGTTGCATGAATCAGGTTATACATTTTATAACTACTACATGTTGCATACTAAATTTTTAATATTACAACTAAGACATTTTTCCTTTTATGATTCTAATTAAACCCTCCGTCTTTCCCAAGACTTCCGCAATTCTCATTAAATACGTATTAAATGACCATCTTGTCCCATTCATAATTAAATCTTATTAGGCTAAAGATAATATTTAATGAATTGGGCTGCGGCCCAATTTTAACTTCATAAGAGTATCTTTTTTTTAATGAAACCATCCGGAGATGGAGTGGAATTTTATTTGGCCCCCCTAAACCATTAAAAAGAACATTCACAAAATACAGGTAGCCGTCGCTAATTTTGGATCATATGAGATACATATGAGAGTTGAAACACCCTCGAACCAACCCTAGTTGATTCCAAAAGAATAGTACTAACCTATGTTAGTGTGCAGGAAAAAGGAGTAGACTTGCTAAGAATTGAAAATCTATACTGGCCTGAAACAACCTACTATTTCGAAACACCCCTCGAGGTCTTGAGGCAATGCTGGCCTTCGGGGTCTCGAACTGCGAGGGAAAACCTCGAGGGCTCGAACCACCCGTCGAGGTCTCGAAAACACTTTATCAGCCATAATCTGCCCCAGCCCCTGGAGGACTCAAACCGCAAATCTGTCAAAGCCCATTTAGGATACGATCCACCATTTACGAGGTCTCGAAACACCCCTCGAGGTCTCAAACCACCCCTCGAGGTCTCGAACCACCCCTCGAGGTCTCAAACCATCCCTCGGGGTCTCGAAACACCCCTCGAGGTCTTGAACCACCGAAAAAACACTCCTCGATCCACCATGTGCGAGGTCTCGATCCACCTCAGAAAAACACCTCGAGGTCCCGAACCACCCCTCGAGGCCTCGAACCATCCGTCGGGGTCTCGTAACACCCTTCGAGGTCTCGAACCGCCTAAAAACACTCCTCGATCCACTATGTGCGAGGTCTCGATGTCTCGAAACCCTTTAGGTCCCGAAACCCTTTAGTTCTCGAAACCACCCCTCGAGGTCACGAACCCCCTCGAGGTCTCGAACCATCTGATCAGCAAAAATCTATGCAGTAGGTTTCTGTGTTCACCTAATAATTTTAGCTCCATACCCTCGAACAATTTAGTGATCGTATAAAACGAAGCACAATTTAGTCAAAAGGAGGAGCTAGAATTAAAAAGTGAGCTGGAAAGGAGAAACTCCTAAGCCGGAAATTGATCTTTGGCATTCATCATAAGGAACAGATGTGGCAATCTGGAAACTAGTTGGATAGAAAGCTGAGTGTGGAAATATCTTCTGAACCAGAAATTAATATTTGGAATGTAGTCCCAGCAAAGCTCATCATGGTCAGCATCCCGGATCCTCTCAGCTTGAATAGATCTTCTCAGTCATGGTGAAACTGAAAGGATCTTCTTAGTCAGAGGTGTGCACCTATCAGAAAACAAGTAAGATCAGTAGCATCCATTCAAGTTGCAATTTGGATAGTAGGTACACCAATCTGATCAAGTCTAATCAGTCCCTGTACAGTGTTAGATAGGGAACTAAAAGATAGGTTTGAACAAGATTGAGCTTGGAGGCATGATTTTGCTATGCTATTAGCAACTTGGTTAGCTTGTCTATATACATGCGTTAGGGTAATATCATTCAGAAGAAGGTTAATGTCATCAGCCAACTGGAACAATGTCCAATGAGCAGTTGATGGGTTCAGAACAAAGAAGACTGCATTAAGACAATCAGATTCAATACAGATAGGAACTGAATAGCATGCAACCAGCAGCCTCTGAAGAGCAAATAAAATTGCCCTACTTCTGCTTCTAGAGGAGTTTCAGCATTTGTATACTTCCTGTGTGCATCAATGAAACCACCTCTATTATCTCTGATGATCATACCAAGCCCACACTTTTTAGAAAGACCACACCATGCAGCATCAACATTAACTTTAAAACCTATGCACGATTTAGACCAAGCAATTAAAAATTTTTTGGCTTAGGGGCAGATTTGATTAGAGGAAGAAAGGAGTGATCTGCAATACCCAAGTCAAAAACAGAAGAAACATAAACAGGTTTAGCACTGAAAGAATAGAAGATATGATCCCTGATCTGTGAAACAACAAAGCTGGTCAGTGGAGGCACATTGTCATACAGATATTTATTCCTGACCTTCCAGAGGTTCCAGCAAGTTATTGAAGGTGCTAATTTAATGATCAAGGAATGTAAAGAGCTGAGGCCAGAATATGTGAGGTAGCATGACAGTCTTTCCCATATTGATGGAAAAATTCTATCCCTAATACCCATAAACTCATGCACTGTCTTCCAAATGTGAATGGCAAAAGGACAGGAATTAAACAAATGATCTAGAGATTCCTCATGCTGATAGCACATACAACATCTTGAAGGCATGCAAAAACTCATCTTTTTCAAAACATTATCTAACGGGAGGAAAGAGTTAATCAATCTCCACATAAAAACTGAGACTTTCTTTTGAACCCTTGGATTCCAGAGGTGCTGAATTGAGGCAATATTACCTCTTTGTGATCTGAGCAATTGATATGTAGAGTGAAAGGAGAATCTTCCCTTTTTGTCAGGTTTCCATATTAATCTATCCTGTCTGTGTGGAGAGAGTGTTGCACCCTGCAAAAGAGAGACAACATTAGGTGAGAGAAAAGGGGAGATTTTAGGAAGAAGAGTGCCCTTGTGAAAGATGAAATTAGCCACTGTACAGTCAGTTGGAATGTCAATAAGACTCTGGTCACACAGATCCATAACAGGACAGAAGTCCAGCCAGTTAGACGACCAGAAATTACATGAACCTGTACCAACTATCACTCTAGAATGAGACTCAGCCCATGCATTAACATAGCAAATTCTTTTCCAATTTGATAGGGTTCTAAAGGAGGGTGGCAGAGAAGCAATAAAATGGGTCCATGGGGCATCAGCAATTTGATATTTCCACCACAATTTTACTGAGCAGGTGGTAATGATGGTGGGAATTGATCTGAAACCTATGCCATTTTGGTTAATGGGATAGCAGAGAGCATCCCATTTCCTCCATGCCCTTTTAGGTTTCAGATCATGCACCCCCCAGAAAAATCTACTCAGTTTTCTCTCCACGGTGTGAATAATCTCCTTTGAAGGTTTAAGAACAGACCAAATATGCTGTGGAGTAGAATAAATACATGACTGAATGAGAGTGATTTTCCCCCAGTTGATAGCCACTTATTTTTCCAACTATTTAACCTAGAATCAATCTGTTCCATTAATGGTTGGAAATTTTTTTTTGCAAAGCCATGAAAGATGGGGACACCTAAGTATTTAAAAGGAAGTTTACCAATTTTCATGCCAAGAATTGTCCTAACAGAGGTAATTTGATGAACAGAAGCATGCCTACTAATTAAAATATCACTCTGGTTGTAGTTTATCTTTTGGCCAGTAGTATCCTCAAACTTAGATAAGAAGGCTTTAAACCTAATCAAAGTTTGAGTATTGGCTTTAAGAAAAACCACTGTATCATCTGCATAAGAGAGGTGAGAGGTTTGAAGAGCCTGACCAGGTAAATCATAGTAGGCTAGCTTACCATTTTGAAAAATAAAAGCTAAGCTCCTGCTAAATGCTTCTGAAAAAATATTGAACAAGAAAGGAGAGAGAGGATCACCTTGTTTAAGACCTCTTGATACTTGGAAAAAACCAACAGGCTTACCATTTATCAGAATTGAGAACCATGACTGTGATAGATTCTTCATAATACTAAAAATGAATTTAGCATGGAAACCAAATTTAGCTAGCACACAATATAGAAAGGACCACTTAACTCTATCAAATGCTTTCCTGAGGTATAGTTTAACAATACAATTAGGAGTTCTATTTTTCCTGTGCAAGAATCTGACCATTTCTTGAATGTAGAGAACATTATCAGAGATATCTCTTCCTTTAAGAAAGGCAGTTTGCTGTGGAGAGATAATCCTGGGCATAAGGGGTTTAAGTCTTTCCATAAGCACCTTAGAGCAGATTTTATTCACAACATTAGAAAGACTTACTGGCCTATAATCATCGAAAGACACGGGAATATCCTTTTTAGGGATAATTGTGATCCAAGTGCTGCCGATACCCCTAGGAATATTGCTGCTAGATAAAAAATCATGTACTGCAGACAATAAATCATTGGCAATGACATCCCATGATTTGATATTGAAAATGGGAGTGAATCCATCAGGACCAGGAGTTCCATTTCTGTTCAGGTTAGAAACTATTTCTTTAAGCTCAGAAAGTACAACAGGTTGTAGCAATTTAGCATTGTCTTCACTGTTGATCAATTTAGGGATTTGGCTTAAGAAATGAGATTGAAACAGGTTGCTATCAGGGGTACTATCTTCGGTTAAGAGATCCTTGTAATAGTTAATGGCTTCATTCTCAATATCTTGCATGTTATCTAGTCATTGGTTATTACTGCTCTTAATTTTTGTGATGCCAAGCCTACTTTTTCTTTCTTTAACAGAGTTATGAAAGAATTTGGTATTACTGTCCCCTTCCTTTAGCCATTTTACCCTAGCCTTATGTTTCCAAAAATTATTTTGCTCTGTGAGAGCTTTGACCAACCTAGCCTTAGCTTCTTTTACTCTAACCAGGTTTTCAATGGAAGCATTTATATCATATTCAGATTCATGGAAACCTAGAACTGATTCAGCCTTAATCGCATTCTCATGGAAATTACCGAAATGGTCCCTGTTCCAAATTTTAAGCTCCTTCTTTAGTCTTATTAATTTAAGAAAAAAGCCAAGCATTCCTGTTTCACAGATAGGAAGATTCCAGTTCTGTTTGATAACATCCCTAAATTCTTTCCTTTTATACCAAGTATTCAGAAATCTAAAAGGCCCAGGGACAGATTGAATATCACTACCAATGGAAAGAATCATAAGATTGTGGTCAGAAGAAACTCTATTTAAAACTTGAACAGAAGAATCAGGAAAAGTGGATGACCATGATGATGTATAGAGACCTCTATCTAACCTTTGTCTAGTAGGGTTCCTAAGTCTGTTGTTGCTCTAAGTAAAAAAATTTCCCAACAGTGTTTATTTCATCCAGTGCCATTACATTAATAAACTCATTAAAGTCCTTCATACTGCCAAGTTTGGGAGTAAAAGGTCCTTTATATTCGTTTATAGATGTAATAGCATTGAAATCTCCAATAAAAATTGACTCAGAGTGAACAAAAGACCTAAGGTCAGACCATAAATCTTTCCTACCATTTCTAGTTTTCAGACCATAAACAACAAATGCATCCATACTTTTATTGAGAGCCAGGGAGTTCAAAGTTACAGCTAGAAACTGAAGATTATCAGCTTTAACAGATAATGACAAGTTGGTATTCCAAAAAAGCCAAATATGTCCATTACTGGCATACATGCAATGGTCATAGTGAAGTAGCTGTCTATAATGTTCGCATTGCATGTTATCATGTTTAGGTTCAAAAATGCAGAGAAGTTCAAAGTTGTGCCTAGTGATTAGATTAGAAAGTCTAAGCATAGAAGTGTTCATTCCTCTGAGATTCCAAACTAGGAATTTTATTTTTATAGTTGTGCTATTCATAGAGAAACATCATTAGTGCTTTTTGATCTAGTCATGATAGTATTTAACTGAGTTAAATAGGTCTCATTAGCTGAAGTGCTAGATGTTCCCTGCTTGTCTAATTTAGCAGGTTTCCTAGACTTGGAGGACTTTTTCTGGATCTTTGTGGGACTTACCTGTGCCACATGGTGGGGCATATCCTGAGGAGGATTTAAAACAGGGATTTCTGGAACCTCAGTACTGGGAGCCGGACCCTCAGCACTGGTATAAGGAGCCTCAGAGACCGATTCAGAGACTTCCACAGGGTTTTCAGGTTCTGCCAGGAGAAGGAACCTATTTTTTTTTTATCTCTACTGAGAGAAGATAAAATTTTTAGCAGCCAAAATTGTATTCAAAGGAGAGAAAGTCTTACCTCTTTTGGCCGGGGTGTCATCCCTAGCAGATGCTTTCTTACTGTTAAAGTGTGGTGGTGCAGAGGAGGAGGAATTGCCAGCATAGGTTTTGGGATGAAGGTCTTGAGTAGGGGAAAGTTGTTGTTGTGTAGGTGTGCCGGAGTGCTGGAGATGGAATCCAGATGAAGTTTCTGCTAGAGAGACCACCACAGGGGCCTTTGACTGAGAATCTTCATTGATTTCTTCTTGTTGAGAGGTTTCTTCTTGTTCCGTGATGTCCACAATTTCAGGAACATCCATAGAAAGATGTACATCATTCACAAGCTTAATAGGCGGTTCTGGTTCCCCATTATCCTCAGTGATGACTTCGGTGACCTTAGTGACCTCATTGACTTTAGTAACCTCCTCAATAACTCCATCTTCAGTGTTTACAGCCTTATTATCAACCATCAGGTCATCAGTAAGCGCTACTTTTGTTTTTGGCACATATTTGGATTTATGAGCCTTTTCCTGGTACTTAATTGTCTGAACCTTGTCTTGAGCAGAAACTCCAGATGAGCCAGCATTCAAAACAGGAGGAACCACATCCTTTCCATCTTTATGTAGCATAGTGGCATCAGTGGTAGGATGAACTTTCTTAAAAGGTCTACTTCTCTTAAGTTCAGGGTGGAGATGTACACATTGATTGTCATCATGACCTATGGATTTACAGTGGTAGCAGTACAGTGGGAGCTCTTCAAATTCTAGAGGGAGTTTCATCACATTATATTCTACCCCATCCTCCTCTATTCCTACTCTAATGAAGGTAGGCTATTTTTTCTTAAGATCTATTTCCACACATAGCTTGACAGCAGATGGCCTAGATAGAGCCTCAGTAGCAGCATCCATTTTTATGAAATTACCAATTTGATTGCCCATCGACTTTATCATTGCAGTATTGTAGAAAAACACAGGTACGTAGGGGATAGTAACCCATACCGGAACGATTGAGGATTCTGCTTCTGGAGAAAAATCCATTGTCCATTTCAGCACTTTCATATGAGCACCAAGGAAAATCCAATGGTCTTTTAGCCAGAAACGCTGGTAGTCTTCTTTTTCTTGGAACCGTATCAGGACATGTCTGAAATCAATCGAGCCGATTTGAAAGCTACCTTTGAAACCGACAGATTGAAAAGCCTCATTTAGCTTGACCATCGGTGGCTTGCCTCTTGCAAATTTGCCAACGAGGGCATTTTCATAGTGTGATGCGAGGATTCCGGCTTCTTTGCGCGTGACAAGGCAAGCTATATCTCCTTTATATAGCATCTTGGGGACAATTTCAGGATTGGACGGAAGGTTAGCATGTAGTGGAGGGGGCGGTTTGCTAGGGCCTGGAGAAAGGTTTTGCCCGCCGCGTTGCCGCCGCAGGCAGGCGGATGTGCCGCCATAAGAAAAGGGGGGATCTGTCCGTTTATGACCGTTATTGTCAGATAATGGTATGAAAGAAAAGGAAAAAAGTTTTTTGTCGCGGCCGGCTCGTCAGTGCCCTTCTCAGTTGCTCAGATGTCCACAATTGGGTTTGCCGTTAACGGCGGTAATAGTCGTTACCGGCGAGAACAGAAGGTGGAAGAGAAAGTCAGATGTTCACGATGAAAAATATATATGGCCCACTCATAAGAGTATCGGTTTAAATTTTGGAATACTATTTGCACATTTGTAGTAGTGTACACGCACAATCAGCCCATTTATTTCTTTTTTTTCTTTTTTTTTTCTGATCTTGATTATTCATTTATTTGTACGGTTTTTTATGGTATCTTAATTAGTATAACTTATTAGTTGTTTGTATAATATCGAAATTCACTGTATAATTTAATTAATTTTATATTTTCTTACATATATTTTTGCGAGTCCGTCTCTTGAAAGACAGTCTTTCCATAAGTCATGGAAAGACCAAAATTTTAGTGCAAATTAGAATAAATAAAGATAAAAATTTTGGATTTCATGAATCGATTTATAAACTTTATAACTACTAAACATTGCATAATAAATTTTTAATATTGCAACTAAGATCTTTTATCTTTAATTATTATAATTAAACCCCGTCTTGCCATAAGCATATGGAAAGACAGTCTTTCCCAAGACTTTGCCTATTTTTGCAATAAAATATTTTATTAAGGCAAAGTTTTAGGAAAAACCGTCTTTCCATATAGTTATGTAAAGACATGGTTTAATTACAATAATAGAAAGTAAAATTTTTTAGTTACAATATTAAAATTTATTATGCAACATGTAGTAGTTATAAAGTTTATAACCTGATTAATGCAATCCAAAAATTTTATTTTAATTTTTTCTAATTTGCAGTTTAAACCTTGATTTTTTTATGGATAATAGAAAGACCGTCTTTCAAGAGCCAGACTCTTACTTGGCAAAATCTTGGGAAAGACCTTCTTTCCATGGGCTTATGGAAAGACGAGGTTTAACTAAAATAATAAAAGGTAAAAGGTCTTAGTTGCAACATTAAAAATATATTATGTAATGTGTAGTTGTTATAAAGTTTATAACCCAGTTCATGCAAGCCAAAAATTTTATTTTCATTTCTTCTAATTAGTACTTTAAACACTGATTTTTCCATGACTTATGGAAATACCGTCTTCCAACAGATGATCTCCTCTTACTTTTGTGTGATAAATGATAATAATAAATGATATTGTAAAATACATATCGAATAGCAAATCTATTAAGATATTACGTAACAATATTCTAGCATAAGTATATTAATGTGATTTTATAATTTAGTTAACAAATATTGACCCTAAAACAATAAAAGTGAACTTATATATACAAATGAATAACGTTTTTGTGCGATTTTGCTGTTTGTGCGGGCGATTAAAGTGAGACTGTGTGTGCGATTTTGCTTCCCTACCTATCTTAACCTAGATCTCGTCTACCTCCCCAATTGTAATTTTTTCTATTTCTGGTCTGAATTAAATCCTGATCGCCGGTAACGGCTATATTGGCCGCTAATGGTCGCTATGTCAGAGCTCCTGCAACCCGTAGCTCAGGCCTCCACTCTGGAAGCCACCCCCACTCCTCCTCCGATCTCCTTTGCTAATATCCTAAAAAACAAAGCCCCGCCACTATCCAAACTTCTCCCGAGCAACCCTGAACTTGTCCCCAAATCCCTTCATCTTGGTGAGGCGGCCTGTCTTTACTCAGAAGAACAAATTGCTAAACTGTCCTCCCACTATGCAAACGCCCTGGTTGGGAAGTTCACCAAGGGTAGATGCTCGATGGAGCAACTGGAACAAGTCTTCAAGACAGTGGGCTTCACGGGTAAGTACCAACTTGGTTCTCTTGATTTCAAACATGTGCTCATTCGTTTTGAATTGCTAAATGATTACCAACGAGCATGGATGAAAAGGGTCTGGAACTTTAATGGGATACTTTTAAAAATGCTAAAATGGACTCCTGATTTTTCAATACATAAAGAATCTCCAATTGTTCCTGTTTGGTGTACAATTAAGGAAGTCCCTTTGTACTATTATAATACTGCAGCTATTGAGTTCATTGGCAATAGTATTGGAAATTTTATCAAGACTGATCTGGCCACTGATAGCTTACCTAGACCTTCAGCCATTAAACCTTGTGTCGAAGTGGATCTTCTTAAACCTATTAGCACCTTCATTAGGTTGGGATCTTTGACTAACAATAGAAAATATTACATCGAATATGAGGACATCCCCTTATACTGTGACCATTGTTCAAAATTAGGTCACTCCAAATCACAATGCAGAACCTTTCCCCCAAACTTTAATGCTAAGAATGATGATCTCATTATACCTTAGATACAACCAAAATGGCAAGCCACTGGGAAACAATTTGACACTCCACCCCTAATATCCATTGAAGACCAGACAGAGCTATTACAGCCTGACATTCCGTTTAAACCAATCCCAGGATCCCCTCCCTCTTTCCTTATTAACCTGGAAACTGATATTGACCTTACAGTTACTGGAACTCCTACAGCTGTTAGGAACAATCCTCAAACTTTCAGTCCTAAGCCTACATCTCAGGTCCCTCTGGACAACTCCCTTTCTAAATTGCTTAATGATACTGCTTTAGGAAATTTTACTCCTATGGCTTATGCTACTGATGATATCAGCATTGGAACTCTCCCTAATGCTGGTAAAAATAGAAATGCCTCTTCTTCTCTTCAGCACAGGTTGGGAAACAGATTCTCTGTTTTGCAGGTAGACATGGAAGAACTGGCTACTGACCAAGAAGCTACCTCGAACTTGCCAGAAACCTCAAACTCTTCACCGAGGCTTAATCAGGGCCTCTTGACAGGTAAGACAAAAGGTAAGAAAACTAATTATTTTAGCCAAATAAATAAAATGATGTTGAGATCATCTACTAAGAGTCATAAGTCAAGTGAGCAATGATAGGTCAACTTTCAATTAATTTCTTGATCTGGAACATTAGGGGAATGGAAACATCTATGTTGAGACTGATTAATTTAATTAAACTGAAAAAAATCCAATTTTTATGCATTATTGAGCCCATGCATGACAACTCTAAACTCAAATCCTATATGGATACTCTTAAATTCACTGATGGCCTGTCCTTGCAAAATGGAAAATTTTGGATTATGTGGGGTAATGGTTTCTCTGTTAACCTTCTTGCATCTCATGAACAGTATCTACATGTACATCTCTCCCATAGTTCTTGCAATTTAATTATGGATGCTGTTTTTATTTATGCTCTTAGAGATAGAGAGGGTAGGAAAATATTATGGAATGATCTATCTGCTCAGATCTCTGGAGATACCATTTTCATTGGTGATTTTAACACTATATCCTCCATTTCTGAATACAGAGGACCTAGCACCCCCTCCCTTGGGAGTATTAGGGATTTTAATTCTTGGATTAACACCTGTGGTATTCAGGAAATAACCACTGTTGGTAATCTTTTTACTTGGTGCAATTCAAGATTAAGAAACCCTACCTCCAAGAGGCTAGATAGAGGATTAAGTACTATATCTTGGAATACTAAGTATCCTTCCTCTTCCATTCAAATTTTAAATAGACAGACCTCTGATCACTCTCATCTACTACTTAATATATCTAATTTATCTAGTCTTAATCCGAGACCTTTCAGATTTCTAAATGTGTGGTTTAATCGCCCTGATTTCATTACTCTTATTCAAAATAACTGGGGAATCAGACTGAGGGAGACTGGTTTATTAGGTTTCTACCTAAAATTAGTTAGGTTAAAGAAGCAGATAAAAATTTGGAATAGGGAATCTTTTGGAAATATAGATACTAATCTAATTCAAGCTGAAGAATCCCTAAGAATCCAAGAGGCTGTATATGATTTAAACCCTTCTCTAACTGAACTCATTAATTTAAATCTAAAAAGGCATTACTGTTGAGAGCTCAAAAAGAGAAAGAAAAATTTTGGAAGCAAAAGGCTAGATTAAAGTGGCATAAAATGGGTGATAATAATACACAGTTCTTCCATAGGGTTGTAAAGGAGAAGAATTGTAGATTACAGATTTCAAAAATAAAAAACAGTAATGGCCAATGGCTTAACACTGAATCAGAAATTCAAAATGAAGCCATATCTTATTTCTCATCTCTATTGTCAGAACCTAATCAGGAACCAAATAACACCTACTATTCTCACTTTCTGAGTCAAATCCCAAGTATAATTACTGCTCAAGATAACTTAGATCTAGCAATCCCAGCCTCATAATCTGAGGTGGAGGCAGTAATTAAGAATTTAAGCAAGAATAGTAGTCCTGGTCCGGATGGCTTCAGTAATAAATTCTATTCTAAATGCTGGCCTATAATTAAAAATGATCTAGTGGAAGCAGTTAATGACTTCATTAGGGGATCCCCTCTACCAAAGGGCATATCTAGTACATGGATCACCCTAATACCTAAGAAAGCTACTCCATCATCATTTGATGATTTCAGGCCTATCAGTCTCTCTAATGCTCTAAATAAGATTTGTTCTAAGGTGTTAATGGAAAGACTTAGGCCTTATGTGGATTCTTTAATATCCCAGAATCAATCTGCTTTTATGAAAAGCATAAATATTACAGATAACATTCTTTATCTTCAGGAAATGGTCAGATTTCTAGATAGGAAGGCTAGGATTCCTAATTGCATGCTGAAACTAGACTTACAAAAGGCATTTGACAGAGTTAATTGGGATTTCTTAAAATGTGTACTGACAAAATTTGGATTTCAAGGTTTATTTTTAAATGCGATCATGTCCAACCTTTCACAAGCTAATTTTTTGATTTTGATCAATGGTTATCCGTTTGGATTTTTCAAAGCCTCTCGCGGAATCAAACAAGGTGACCCTCTCTCCCCCTTTCTCTTCAACATCTTTTCTGAAGCTTTTTCAAGAAGCTTATCTTTCATTTTCCATAATAGTAAACTTTCATATTATCAGATTCCATCAACTGTTTCTGCAATCTCTCACCTTATGTATGCGGATGATACTATCATATTGATGCAAGCCTCGAAATCTAATTTAATTAGGATTAAGGCTTTTTTAGATATATTTGAATTCACTTCGGGCAAAAAATTTAACTTCCATAAATCAGAATTCTTCATTAGTAAACGGGCTTCAACAATTAAACTTAACCAAATGAGACACATTTTGAAAATGAAACAAGGTGCTTTTCCTTTCCAATACTTAGGATGCCCTATTTTCAAAGGTCGAACCTTAAATAGATATTTTCAACCACTTATGGAGAAACTGGATAAAAAAGTGCAAAACTGGAAGAATAATTGGTTGAGTACGGGGGGGAAACTAATTCTAATCAACATCTGCCTGTATTCTTTGCCCCAACACTTATGGGCTGTAACAAGACCCCCTAAATACATTATAAAATCCTTTGAGAGAAAGCTGGCTCGGTTTTTCTGGGGGGAAACTGATGGGAAAAGAAATAAGGTGTGGAAAAAATGGATAGATTTGGCCAAACCAAAATCCTTAAATGGCTTAGGTTTTAGATCAATTAAAGATATAGTGGATGCATGCTCCCTCAAGCTTTGGTGGCACTGTCAACTAGGAATCACACTTTGGTCTAAACTCTTATGGTCCTTACCACCCTCACACAGAAATTCTGTGACTTGGAAACGGATCTGTTCTGTAAATACTATAGCCGAGGAAAACACCATGATTATTCATGGTAAAGGGACAAGTAACTGTTGGACATCCACTTGGTGCCCTAATGGTCCACTGATTAACATAATCCCTCACAGTTGCTATGACACTTTTCAATGGTTCTCCATATCTGACTTCATCAATAACAAAGTAGATGTTTTACCTCTGATATCTCCTTACCTGGAAAATGATGCTGTGGCTTTCTTACAGGATGCTGAAGTGGTGGAAAACAGAGAAGACAGGCTCATTTGGAAACCGGATACATTGGGCAAATTCTCTTATAAATCTGCATACCGCACTATTACGAACTCACCAGGTAATTTCCCGGCTACCAAGAATGTTTGGAATAAGATGTTGCAGAAGAAAATATCAATATTTACATGGAAACTGCTTCATGCTTTCCTTCCTTTTGATGATGTGCTGATAAAGTGTGGATATAGTCTGGTTTCTAAATACCCCGTGTGTTGCAATTCAGATTCAATGGAACACTTTTTCATATCTTGTACACTAGCAAAACTGATCTGGCACAATCTGACTTCTCTGATAAATTTTAATCTGCCTGATCATCATACTATTGCTCAGAGATTTTATGCTATGTGGAATTGCTCAGATCTACCTAAAGGTTTCCAAGTGATATGTAAACTATTTCCTTCTCTTATTTGTTGGGGTCTATGGAAAGCTAGGACCAGATATCTCTATGATCAGATTCCTTTCTCGGCTGATCGCATTTGTAGAGAGATTCATGACCTTGTTAACCTCTCCTTCTATTCCTTTCCAGTGAACCTTAATCCTTCATCTGGCTTCTCTAATTCACTTAGACACTTAGTACAACTTCTTAGGCCACCACCGAAACCAATTATTAGGTCTGTCTACTGGGAAAGGCCAGCTACTAATGCCATAAAAATAAATATGGATGCCTCCTGGCTGCCGCACACTGCTTCTATTGGGATTGTAGCGAGAGATAGCTCTGGCTCTCCTTTGTTCATTCACTCGGCCTCGATAGTAGCAACCTCTCCTATACATGCCGAATTATTAGCCATTCTCTCGGCATGTCAATCTTTTCTGAATCGTGATCTTCCTGCAATATTTGAATATGATTCTATTCTAGCCACCAGGATGGTTCTGGATCCTTACTCAGCAAATTGGGACCTTTTAAATTTGGCTTTTAAAATCCATAGCCTACTGAACGGAGCTGAGCTTCATCATGTTTTTAGAGAATGTAACTCTGTAGCAAATGCAATTGCCAAATATCATACAGCCAACAATTGGTCACTTCACCTTTGTAACTTGACAATGCACATAAAGGGTCTCATTTCTTTGGATACTGAACAGTTTCCTTATATTAGAACCTACTATCGTGGCCAGATTCAAACTTGATACTGCTAATGAAAATGTTGGTTATGCAGGTTAAGCCTCACTGGACTTTTGCTGTACCATCACTTCTGCAACTAATCTGGACTTCTGGACTTCCGCAACTAATCCTGCTCTGTGCGTCACTGGATTTATGCAACTAATCTGCTCTCCTACTGGACTTCTACTACTAATCTGCTCTCCGGATGTTTCTTCATATACTAACTCCTTACCCATTCATTTTGGTTACGATGACCATTCCTTCCCTTGGGAATACTTAGCAGCTTTTGATTGTAACCTAATTACTTCTTGGTTTAAGTAGATTACATCTCTACTTGAATTTGTTGATATATTCACTTAGTTGCCTGGCCAAAGAGCGAATTAACACGGGGTGTGAGATTCGTCTTCTTTGGAATCGCAACTCATGGATATATCAACAACCCTGTATAGTCTTACTGATTTGGCGGCAATGCCCTTGCCTTTTGTTCAAACTCAAGCCACCTCTGATGGCTACTCTTCATGGCCTGGGGCGCCAATATAACCCCCACCTTATGGTGTTTCTATTAAAAAAAGAACTTATATATACACGTAGGTATTAATATGATAAGTTTTACTTGATGATAAGTTTTAAATTCTAAAGATTTAATAATCGGACATTATGGCATATCAATATTTAACATTTTAATTTTAATCTTAATATTATCTTTAATCCAATGTCATATTTTCAATTTTAATGTTTGATTATGTTATTGAATATATTTTTTTAAAAAATTGTTGCCATTAACTTAGCCCCTCCTAATATATGTGTCTAGTTCCGCCACTGATTACACCTTATGTAAAAACCAAAAACCATTCATCTTTTTCATGAACATATGTAACTTGCAAGTCATTATCTTCCATACATTATATGAATATGAGTTAGACTACATGTAACCACCAAATCATTTGATAGAATGTTTACCGTAAGGAATTGTATTATTGATGACTGAATATATAGAGAGTACAATAGATGTGTAATAAGGAAAGAACTCTAATCATAATAAATCTTAATCTAATCAGGAATCTGATTTATTCTAACACTCCCCCTCAAGCGAAGCGTCAGATGCTCGCCGACATACAGCTTGGACCTGAAGTACTCGAGCAGCGGACGAGAGAGTCCCTTGGTGAAGATGTCCACAATTTGAAGAGGATTCGGAACATGATCAACGTGCAGCTTTCCAGATGTCACCAACTCACGAACAAAATGGTAGTCAATGTCTATGTGCTTTGCCCGCTTGTGCGCCACCGGATTCTGAGCCAGAAAGATAGCACTGTTATTGTCACATAACAGTAGTGGAGAACCAAAATGCGGAACCTAAAGATCCCAAAGCAAATGAGTGAGCCATACCACTTCTGAACCAGTGTTAGCTAGAGCACGGTATTCAGACTCAGTGCTAGAGCGAGAAACAACATGTTGTTTCTTGGCACTCCAAGAAACTAGATTCCCACCAAGATAAACCGCATAACCATAAGTGGACCGAAGAGTCTCCAGACAGCGGGCCTAGTCAGCATCAGAGTACCCTAACACCTCAGGAGACTAGCAGAACGAAAGCTAAGACAAAAGTGAAGAGTGCCACGAACATATCGCAAAATCCGTGTCACTACAGCGAAATGATCATCTCTGGGATCATGAAGATACTGACTCACCGTGTTGACCGAGAATGCCAAATTTGGGCGAGAGATGGTGAGATACTGGAGAGCACCAACAAGAGAACGATAAAGTGTAAAATCTCGGAACAGAGAACTGGTAGAGCTAGGAAGCTGAGAACCAGCGACAAATGAGGTAGAAACAGGTGCCACATCAGACATACCAGCCCGATTCAAAATATCACCAGCATACTTTGCTTGGACAAGCAGTAACCCTGAGGAGGTAGGCAAAACTTCAAGACCAAGAAAGTAATGAAGAGCACCAAGTTCCTTGATCGCAAACTCTCTGTGTGTCTGATCGATGAACTGGCAAAGAAGAGTCAAGTCATTGCCTGTAAGAATGATATCGTCAACATACATATGTAGGTACAGTAACGACGACCCTCTCGAGAGGAAAAATAAAGAAGTATCGGCTAAGCTGCATTGAAAACCAAGCTGTGTCAGATAACTGATGAAACGTTGGAACCAAGCCTGGGGAGCTTGCTTAAGACCATAAATGGTCTTTCACAAGTGACAAACATAGTCTGGATGAGTAGAATCCTGATAACCAACAGGCTGCTTTATGTAGACCGGAACATCAAGAACACCATTTAGGAAAGTGTTCTTAACATCCAATTGATGAAGTGGCTAGGAACGCATGATGGCTATGGCAAGGACCGTCCTAACAGTGGAGGCTTTGACCACAAAACTGAAAGTGTGGTCAAAATTAAAACTCGGAATCTGCGAGAAACCCTGCGCCACAAGTGTAGCTTTGTGATGCTCAATAGTGCCATCTAGTTGATACTTGAGCCTATTGGCCCATTTGGAGCCAACAACGTTAACATCTGAATGTCGAGGCACCAAGTCCCAAGTGTCCTGACCACGAAGAGCGGCCATCTCATTATCCATGGCTGAAACCCAGGCTGGATCCTGAAGGGCAGAGCGATAATCAATGGGCTTTGTCTGAGAAATGAGTGCAGCCGTGAGACCATGAACAATAATATCCGATTGTGGGAGGCTGAGGTGTGGTGGTTGTCGGCTAAGGAGCTGGGTCTGGGTCGGCCATCAAGATGGAGCATAGTGGTGAAGGAGGGGCGGCTGGAACAGGCACATGCGTGGTGGCCCCAAGCGGTGAAGTAACAGCTCTATCAAAAAAAGTTGAAATTTCCAAATCCGAAATAGAACGACTATCCACGGAAGATGAGACATAATGGAATAAAGTTTCATCAAAATAAAGTTTCATCCCAGAAGTCGGGTCGAGGCACTGGAAGCCCTTGTGACGAGGGTTGTAGCCAATGAAAACACACGGAATGGATCACGCTGCAAACTTATCAGTAGCAGTGGCACACAGACATGGAAATGCACGACATCCAAATGGGTGAAAGAGGGTATAGTCATGCACTTGACCAAAAACAACCTCAAAAGGTGATTTTCCACCAAGAACTGAACTAGGAAGACATTTAATGATGTAAATCGCAAAGGAGAAAGCTTCCACCCAATAACAGTGTGGCACAGAAGAATGAAAAAACATGGAAAGACTAGTCTCTGTGATGTGATGATGCTTCCGCTAAGCTCAGCCATTATGAGTAGGTGTATAGGGCGATGACATCTGATGATGAATGCCACATGATATAAAGTGAGCCTGAAGTCGATGATTAGTAAACTATGTGCCACCATCGGTCTAAATTTTTTTAACCCTAGTAGAAAACTGGGTCTCAACGAATTTCTGAAACTGGATAAATGTGTCATAGAAGTCCGACTTATACCACATCGGGAGAAACCAAGAGAATCACAAAAAATATCAATGACAATGGCATAATAAGAAAAACCACATGCCGATAAAATGGGGGCTGGTCCCCACAAATCACAATGCACCTTATCCAACAAACTAGTAGCGCGCTTGTCACTAGTGGAAAAAGGTAAACGACTACTCTTGGCCATCTGACAAGGAGAGCAACTAACAGATGTCGGCATAGCGGAAGTGAAAGTAATATAGCTATACCGACTTAACCAACTGAACACTATCATGAGACACATGACCGAGGCGAGAGTGTCACTGCTCAAAAGAAGCTTGAAGCTTTCTAGAGCGTAATTCGCCTAAAAAGCTGGAATCACCAGTCTCAAGAAAATAAAGACTTGAACTATGACGGCCTTTACCAACTATCTTCCCTGTATGCTTGTGCTCAATGGAAAATGTGTTGGCATCAAATATAACACGGACAGGTAAATCACGAGTAAGCTTACTAATGGATAATAAGCTTCTAGTAATCTTAGAGACCACAAGGGCATCATTAACAGAGAAACCAGAGAAATGACACTGGCCGATGTGAGAAATAGTTAATGATTCACCATTTTCAACCAGAATAGAATCAGAACCACGATAACATTGTACCTTATCAAGATGACTGGTGCAAGCAGTGATATGAGATGTAGCACCTGAATCAACGATCTACTGATTCGACGAAGAATGGCGGCTGGGATTATTCAAACATGTCTGAAACAAAACCTTGTCCGCAATCCAATTAGCATAGAAATCTTCCAGAGATATATGGCCCAAATAAACTATAGAAAAAGACCAAAAATTTCACAACAGACCGAATTGCACAAAAATTGACTGGATGCTGATGAGAATTTGAGCAACTCGTGAGAAAGTGCTTCAACTCGCGAGAATCTGAGCAACTCGCGAGAAGCCGCTAAACTCGTGAGAAACAACATCAACTCACGAGAAAGAGCTTCAACTTGCGAGAAATTGGAAGACACGAGAACACCCTTGCTGGTGAGTTGCGTGTATGCGCGTGGCTTCCATGCGCCGGAGCTTCTCCTTCACGGAGCGCATGAATATCACACGTTGGACAGGTGCATCAGACCACTCTCTGGAAAAAGAAATTGCTGTAATAAATGTGCTTCGATGTTGCCAGGGAGAAAATTCTACCGGAGAAGAAGAAACACCGCCGAATTAGTGGACAAAAATACTATCAGAAGTCGTCGAAAGTTGGCCGGATTTTGACCAGAAGTTGCCGGAACGGGTGGTGGTTCTGTCACCGGAAAGAAGAGAGGGGGAGGCGGTAAAAAATAAAAATTTAGGTTTAGGATAGGATCAGATCTTGCTATGATACCATGGAGAATAATTTTCCGTAAGGAATTGTATTATTGATGACTGAATATATAGATAGTACAATAAATGTGTAATAAGGAAAGAACTCTAATCATAATAAATCACAATCTAATCAGGAGTTTGATTTATTCTAACATCATTCATCTTCCATATTATGGACATGAATGCATGTACCTTGCAAGAAATTATTCTTCCACTCATTATACTGATATGATTATGTAACATATGTAACTCTCAAGAAAATTGTTGTACAGTATGATACATCATATGGATATGAGTTTAAAATATTAATTTACATAATTTCATTCAGTTATATATAATATCACATTTTTCCAATAGTTTATGTTGTTTTGTTAGATCATGGCAAAGGTGGGTGAGATATCTCCGTTGGGTGAGGGATGTGGAAAAGACAGTCTCGAGCAAAAGTATTGGCATTGATTTTAATTCTTTTGGAGGGTCCTTGTGATACACGAAGATGTGATCTAGGTCCCTTCTATATGATGATTCTTGTTTTCTTTATATCCTTCTGATTTTCCTTTCTATGTGACATGGACATTGTTTGTCATGTTTGTGATAGATAAGTCGCAAAAGAGGTTCAAGAAGTTTAAATACGAACTCGGATATCCTCCCTCCTTATAAAATCAAGGTTGTGAATGTCAAGAAGGTGATGCCACTGAAAAACAATGGAATTATTATAAGCCTATGTGTATTTAGAGATTTTTTATCTATGTTGTCATTAACTTGTGTTGTTTTTTTATCATAACTTCTATCCCTCTTGAGACTGTGATTTTGTTTACTCCTATCTTGAAATGAGTTTTTGGTGGTGATATTCCGTATACTCTCGGATACTGATTTTTTTTTATCTTTGCAGCCTGTAGACTGGGAAGATAGGGAATATACCTGATTATTCTAATCATGTCAGACATGAGGTATTATTATACACTTCAAGATGCATCTTTCTTCTACACTAAGTTGTCCCCTCTCAATACTTTCAGGATTGGTATAGTGCAGGGATATGACTTAAATCCCCGAGAAATACCTAATCCTAAATGTAAAAAGATAAGTTTTATTGTTTAGATTCTTTCAATACAACATATGTTTCGTAACCAAACAAGAAGTTTTTGAAGCCACTATGTAGCTATAACTGAATGTCAATGTTGTAGGGATCTACATACTTTCCTTATCTTCTTTTCCTATCATGCATTCTCACTTATCTTTGTATTCATTGCCTTTAGGTCACATCTTTTCCTTCACCTGAATTTCATAAAGTTTGACTTCGTTATGTTTTCTGTTCTCTGCATCTTAGTGTTTCAGAATATCTATCTTTAAAGTGTATTCTCTTTGTTAACATCCTGCTGATTAGGATTAAGAGGATGATAATTTATGGAGACCGGCAAAGGTTCCTAATCTGGCATACAAGGGACCATGGAAGCCCAACAGTTGTAAACAACTTGTCAAATTAGATAACTATGTTGTGCATTTCCTGCCTTGCAAATATCTTGAAACTAAGGGATTCTCTATGCTGCAAAAAAAAATTCCAACTACAAATGAAAGTGGAAGATTCTGAAGAAATCTAAAAGGATTTCCAGCAAGAACACAAAAAAACTCAGCAAAGCTGTAAGAATGATAAAAAACTGAAGAATGATCAAGAAACTGATTTTGAGTTTTGGGAGGGAAAATTTTTCAGTGTATTATTTGATTAACTTACTCAAATGGTATACAATTTGGACATTTATAGTGTTATCAAATCAGCTAACAAACTAATCAACAACAAACTTCTAACTAATTGAATGCTAACTGAAAAACTAAAAATTGAAGTTGAAACTAACTAACTAACTAACTAATTCTTGGAAGCTTCTGATTGCTCCTGCTTCTGGATGTTTTGGCTCTATGTTGTGCTGCCTTCCAGATGCTTCCAGACGGATCATCAAGCAGCAGAAAGATCAGCTTCATTAGAGTTGCAGCAGGAAGTAAGGGACATGAGGCAGCAGCAAGATGATCAGTTTTAACATTCCTTCATCCCCCCTCAAGATGAGGCATTTTGTGAAGCACAAAAAACCATCTTGGACAGAAGTTTAACTGCTAAAATTGGAGGAAGTAACTTGGTAAAACCATCAGCAAGTTGATCATGAGAGTATACATTAAGAGGATCAATAAAACCATCAGTATAAACATCTCGAACATAATGACACTCTATCTTAATATGTTTAGTATGCTCATGAAATACTGGATTTTGAGTGATATAGAGAGCAGCTATATTGTCACACTTCAAAGATATAGGAAGAGGAACTGAAATATGTAGGTCTGAGAGCAGATAAGTGATACATTTCAGTTCAGAAACTGTCATGGACATGGCTCCATAGTCAGATTCAGCTGATGATTTGCCTATAGTATGTTGCTTCTTTGACTTCCAGGAGATGAGAGACTGGCTAAGGAAGATATAATAACCTGTGACAGACCTTCTTGTGATTTTACAAGTAGTCCAATCTGCATCACAATAGGCTGAGAGAGTGGGACACTTCTGAGTTGGAAAGAACGAGCCATGAGATGAATATCCTTTTAAATATCTGACAATATGGATAGCAGCTTTCCAGTGATGCTCTAATGGTGATTGAACAAACTGACTAAGCTGATGCACAGAGAATGTTATATTGGGTCTGATAAAAGATAAGTACAGTAATCTTCTAATTAATCTTCTATAAGGCCCTGGATCAGTGATCAAAGGAGCAAGATTGTCTTCAGCTTGCCAGGAAGCAGGAAGAGGAGCAGATAGAGCTGTGCAATCAGTCAAGTGCAGATTATGTCAGTAACATACTTGTTCTAATTCAGAAAAATGCCAGCATCAGATCTAGCTATCTCTATTCCTAGAAAGAATTTGGCAGGCCCCAAATCTTTGATGGAAAACAGCTTGTGGAGATGGGATTTGAGCTCTGCTATCTTAGTATCAGAGGAGCCAGTGATCAAGACATCATCTACATAAATGGGGAGAATGAGAGATGACTTAGCAATGTGCCTAAATAATAGGCAATGATCATGTTTGGAATGCTGCAATCCAAATCTGATTAACTGTTTGGAGAATTCAGCATTCCACTCTCTGGATGCTTGTTTTAGGCCATAAAGGGACTTGTTGAGTTTGCAGACCTGATGAGGAATGACCTCCTTGTAACCTTGTGGAAGCATCATATACAGCTCTTCAATGATATGGCTATGCAGAAATGCATTATTTACATCTATTTGATGTAAATGCCAGTTTTAGGATGCCGTGATGGCTATAAGCAATATGACTGTAGCCTGCTTAGCCACATGTGAAAATGAATCAAAATAATCCACCCCTTCAATCTGTGAGTATCCCTTAGCTACCAGCCTAGCCTTGTACCTTTCCACTGAACCATCAGCTTTGCATTTAACTTTAAACACCCATTTTCACCATATTGGCCTTTTTCCTGCAGGTAGAGAAACTAAGTCCCAAGTTTGATTACTTTCCAGTCATCAATCTCAGCTTCCATAGCCTGCACCCAATGTTCATCACTACATGCTTGTTTATAAGTGTGAGGTTCATGAATTTTGACAATTTTGCAACAAAATCACTATGAGTGGCAGAAAAGGTTGGTATGAAGACATCAGAGGAAGGATAATTGACCACAAAGTCCTGCATCTAACAAGGCTTATTTCTGATCCTAGTGCTTTGCCTAAGAACTAGTGGATTATCTGTGTTAGAAATAGAATTATCAGTGAGGGGATTTGTATGGGGTGTGTGATTTTGAGAAGGAGAGGCATGGCTATCATGATTATGATATTGATCTGAATTATGATTAGGTGTCTGAGATGGAGAAGTATGATAGAGAATGTCAGGCTCAGTGTTAACTATAACTTGTGACTGTGAAACCTGATCAGTGGGATCAGGTATGACAAGTTTATTATATTTATTATTGGTTTGAAAAGGATAAATGTGCTCATGAAAGAGTATGTCTCTGGTGAATAGAATCCTCTTATCTACTAAATCATATACCTTATAACCTTTCTGATCACAAGGATATCTTATGAATATGCATGGCTGTGATCTAGGACTAAATTTGTGTTTGAGTGGACTGAGATTAGAGACATAGCACAAGGATCCAAAGGTTCTAAGAGAAGATAGGTCAGGTGTTTTTCCATACAAGATTTCATATGGTGATTTCCAGCCAAGAATGGAAGAAAGCAGTCTGTTTATAGTATATGTAGTTGCTAGAACTGAATCTCCCCAAAAATGAAGAGGAAAATTTGACTGAAACATGAAGGATATGGCCATTTCAATCAGATGTCTATGTTTTCTTTCGATAACACCATTTTGTTGAGGAGTGTATGGACAAGATTTTTTATGAACAATTCCCAGAGAAGCAAACAAAGACTGACAGCTTTGATTTGTAAATTTTGTACCATTGTCACTTCTGATGAATTTAATGGTCTTATTAAACTGAGTTTGAACCATAAGTATAAAGGATTTCAGTAGACAGTGTACTAAAACCTTGAATTTTAGCATAAAAGTCCAAGTGGCTCTACTGTGATCATCAACTATGGTTAAGAAGTATTGTGCTCCAGCAGTGGTTTTAACCCTAAAAGGCCCCCATACATCCATGTGAATCAAATCAAAGATAGTAGAACTATGAGATACTGAATCTGGGAAAAAGTTTCTAACTTTCTTTGCTAAAGGGCAAACTGTACAAATGTTATTCAAAGTAGGAAGATTCAAATGCTGCATTACAATTCTTGATGGATGGCCCAATCTGTAATGCAGTTTCAGAGTTTTTGCATCTGAAAGTTTTCTATCAGAATACAAAGCTTTATGCTTTATTATCTGATTTGACTCTTGACTGATGAGGAAGCTCTTTATTACCGATGGCAGAAAGGATTTTTGATTCAGTAGATATAGTCCATTGTTTTCAGTGGCTACCCCTATGATGGAATTAGACTTAAGGTCCTGTATGGCACAAGTATTAGGATAGAAGACAAAGCACAGATGAGATTGATGTGATAACTTGTTGACTGATAAAAGATTGAACTTAAAAGACTTCACATAGAGACAATTATGCAAAGTGATCGAATCAGTAAGTTTAACTGATCCAACGGAATCAGCTAGTACACTGGAATGATCAGGTAGAGTGATAGGCATTTTGTGATCAATTTATCCGAGAGTTTAAAAAATAGATAGATTGCCACAGATGTGAGATGATGCTCTACTATCTAGAATACATTCACCAAACTTAAAAATAGAAGGCAGTAATAATAGCATTGGAATGCAGGTTACCTGAGTATTCTCCAAAGTGTGCAAAGTTTATCTTGTCTCCCATCTCTGAACCTGATTCCTTTGCTGTCCCCTTTACAAATTTGCTACACGAATCATGTTTGCAATCATTGACTGCACATTTTCAAACTGATGTCCATCTTCTGCATCCAAAGGAGTGTTACTGATCTGCTCCTTCTCTTCAGTTTATGTAATTACTGCATTAGCATATAGTTTTGCCTTGACTTTAGTTGAATTAGACCACCAATTTGGATAACCATTCAACTTGAAACAATTCTCTCTCAGATGTCCAGATCTCTGACAATATTCACACTTCAAAAACTTTTTGTTATCTCCCTCCTTCCTTTTCTGATTGAATCTGTTAATGTTGAACTGAGTTGATACCTGCTTCACCATCATTGCAGCATTCTCAGTAATGTTACCAAAACTGTCCTGCATTCCTCTCTATTGCTCTTGCTTTCGAAACAGTGAGTAAGCCTTTCCAACAGTTGGTAAAGGATCCCTAAGAGTTGATCCTTCAGGGCATCAAATTCATTGTTGAGTCCAATCATGAACTGTTGCAGTCTATCCTAATTGGCCTACATCTACACCTTCTCATGAAATCCACATCTACAATTATAGTTGCAATATGTGCATCTTAACCGTGTCCTGATAATATCAATCCCATCCCAAATGCTCTTCATATTTGAGAAATATTGAGTGACTGAGTTTGATCCTTTCTTCAATTCACCTAATGTTCGCATTAGTTCATAGAACAAAGGTCCTTGACTCACAGAGAATCTCTCTTTGATTTCTTCCCAAAGTATCTTCACATCTGTGTGGAAACGAAAGCTCCTAGCCAGCTCCTTGCTGATTGAGCTTTGGATCCATGAAACAAGTGTGGAGTTAACCTTCATCCACTGATCATAGACAGGGGAGTCAGGATCTGGTTTTGGAACTCAAGTGGTGATTAACTGCAACTTTCCTCTTGCAGAGAAGGCAGTGATCATTGCCTGGCTCCAGATGACATAGTTCCTTTCAGTCAATAATTCCAAAACCACAGTAAGGCTAGCATGATCAGAAGCCGGTAAGAACAGAGGATCATTAGGCCTGATCCTCACAAAACCATCATCATCAGCAACATATCTTGCCATTTCAGAAAAATTTAGTGTTCAAAAGCAGAGTTTCTAGAAGAGATCTTTGATTCAATCAAAAGCCTAAAGCTCTGATACCATGAAGAAATACGAAAGGAATTCCAGCAAGAACACAAAAAACTCAGCAAAGCTGCAAGAATGATCAAAAGCTGAAGAATGATCAAGAAACTGATTTTGAGTTTTGGGAGGGAAAATTTTTCAATGTATTATTTGATTAACTTACACAAATGGTATACAATATGTACATTTATAGTGTTATCAAATCAGCTAACAAACCAATCAACAACAAACTTCTAACTAATTGAATGCTAACTGAAAAACTGAAAACTGAAGCTGAAACTAACTAACTAACTAACTAACTAATTCTTGGAAGTTTCTTATTGCTGCTTCTTCTGGATGTTCTGGCTCTATGTTGTGCTGCCTTCCATATGCTTCCAAACGGATCATCAAGCAGCAGAAAGATCAGCTTCATTAGAGTAGCAGTAGGAAGTAAAGGACATGAGGCAGCAGCAAGAGGATCAGTTTTAACATTCCTTCAGATTCAATGGATTAGCTTAAACACGCAAACAAACATGCTTACATGCGCTAGCAATGATTTACTTATATTGACTTATGTAAATTCTTCCTAATAAACTGTTTGCCACCATCAGAATTTGAATATTATACGGAAGAGGAAGGGATTGTGGCTGAGGCTTGACTCCGTGTCAATATAAGTAGTATATTGACTGATGAATGAATATCTCTTAATAGTCTGCAACCATTGTACCAGAACATCAACGATCAACAAAAGGAAGGAGAAAGGAGAAGAAAGAAAAGGGGCTATGATCGGACAACGACCGTTATAGAGACAAAAGAATACGCGCATGATTCCTTTCATTGCCAATTGTTCCTAACCTTTCATCACTGAGAGTTCCAAATGGTTTGTTCCCTCCTTTTCTACATGATGTTTCAGTGAACATATTATGGGAATTTTAAAATAAATTGGAAGTTGCTCCCCGTGCTGGGCGGTGGTTGAGCTAGGGTTTACCCTACTTTGGCCTATTTTGGGCCTATTTTTAGGCTCCATCTCCTATTACTATAAATAAAACATTTGTCTACTAGCTTTAGTGGGGAGAACATATCATCTTTTAGATTTAAAGAGTAGCTTGGAGAATCTCTCCTTAGTAGAAACTTTATCTTTTCTTTTCTTTATTTTTCTTTGATCCTAATATGTGGAATTCAAATATTAACTGAATTCCATGTCAAGGGATTAGTTTCTATAGCTTAGGGATAAATTGTAGTAGCTTGGTCTAATCTATGCTTTTTGATATTTTTTAGTTCATCCTAATTTTTTGTTCACAATATTATTGTGATTTGTTCTTGAGTTTAAATGCAAGAATAGTACATCACAAATAAGCACACACTTTGGGCTATATTCATGTATAGTGCATATATTGATGCCTCATTGAGAAGATGAACCTGGTTGTTAGAATGGGTATAGGAGAACGCGTCCAATTGGCTGTGTGCACGGGGATTCAAGAATGCTCTGATCTACTTTCCATCGCACCAGTCTTAGCTGACTTTGTAAAGTTATCCGAGAGGTTATGGGTAGAGATAGCTAATGGTAGCAAGCTAGGCTTACAAGAAATCCTAGTATCATAGATAAGGTGCATACGACCATTGGGCCTAATTGATAGGACCTGGGGGAAGTAGTCCATTTCTGGTGGTAGCCAGGGACGTAATTGTACAGGGGGAGATGCAGACCTACAACAAAGGTCGGACCTTGTTGTACTCCCCTAATTACGATGAAGGCATCGATGGAGGATTCCGAGAGCACCCACGGTGATAGGGACAGGAAAGTGTATGCCATCGGCCATACCACGTATTAGGTACACTCGATAAGGTTTGCCTAGTTCTCTATGTGAATGAATCAAGGATAGAATCACTAGATTGACCAAGTTTCTCAATGATTCCCCAAGTGTTTAGCTTAATGTTATATTTCTGTTTTTACTTTCATACTTAGTAGTTGTTAGATTGAAAAACTAACCCCCCCCTATTTGCAGGTGTGCTGTACTAGTTATTCCTTTCACTCGTACAGATTGAAGACCCGTACGAGGTTGTGTTTGAGTTGATACATTAGACCTAGAAATTTTGTATACAAATCTAGGGTTTATCTCTAACTACCCTCTAGGTAGTGTAGCAGTAGGAACATGGTGTAGAACTATAAATCTCTATCTTCTGACCACACCGCATCCGCTTGGATTAATTCTAAGCAACGGTTTTAACTTCCTCGGGGGGAGGCAGGTCATTGCACCTCAACTTTCTCAATGCTTGAGAATAGTTAAGTTCCCAAATCGCTAATCTTGCTAAACATTTGTGATTGCAATAAGTCACTACTCTTCTTCACATTTGCTATAGCTTGTAAAATTTCTAAATAATCCGATTTGGGAACCAATCCTAGGGATTGGTTTTTGGGCATTGGGTAAGTTGGTGAAATCCAACTATCTATCCCAAAGTGCTAGTTTCCCGATGCATCTCCATACCACGAATTCAAGCTACCACTAAACCTCAAATTTAGGGCATCGTGGTATAGGTAACAATTCTGATCCCATCCGCTAGGGAAGCAACTACTCCTACCTCTCTCTTGGTTTCGCTCATCAAAGAGAAAGACTCCGTAAGGTGGCCACGATGACATAACCTACAAAATCTCACTAGTTGAGCCTCTCTTCTCCCATACTCACTCAACCTTGGGCAACACTCCGTAGGATGGTCATAATGACACATCCTACAAAGTGTCATCCGTTGAGTAGTTTCCCACATTTTTTTTGTTTTTCAATTAAACACAAATGAAGTAAACACACAAAATTCATAATGGTAGTGCAAGGGTCCTCAGTTTGCACCAAGAACTCAAGCAATACCTACTCTGATAAACAACAAACAAAACAAAAGCAAATACTAACTACTCCACTAACACGTTATGCTTAATTGATACTTAAGCTAGATAGCATCATCGGCAGCAGCACCAAACTTTAGCCCGCATCCACCCGAGGCTGTTAATCGTAGCTAATTAACTTGAGCGGGGATCTTGTCCCATGGGACGGTCCAAGATAAAATTTATATTCTGCACCCATTCTCACTGCTACACTACCTAGAAGGTAGTTAGCAGCAGGCCTTAGGTTTGCCACAAAATACTAGTATCAACTAAAAACACAACCTCGTATGGGTCGTCAATATGTACGAGTGAAAGGAATAGCAAGTAAATGTAAACAAGGGGGGTTTAGATTTTTAGATTAACAACTACAAAGCATAAAGTAAAAAATCAAATAATCTAATTAAGCTAAGCACTTGGGGAGTCATTGCGCAACATGATTAATCTAATGTTTCGATCCTCGATTCATTCACATGCAAGATTTACTAAGCAGCCTAATATTGTGTTCACAACGCGTGGTGTGGCCAATGGCATACACTTCCCTATACCTGTCACATTGGGTGTGTTTGTAACTCTCCATTGACACTGTCATCATAATTAGGGGAGTACAACAAGGTCCAACCATTGTTGTAGGTTTGATTCTTCCCCGTACGATTAGTCTCGGGCTTCCACCACAAATGCACAACTTCCTCGGGTCTTATCAACTAGGCCCAAGGGTCATTGGCACCTTATCTATGATCTAGGGTCTCTCACATCCTAGTTTGCTACTTTTTAGCTATCTCTACCCAAAACCTATCGGAAAACTTTACGTAATCAGCTAAAACTGGTGCGATGGAAAATAAGTCAGAGTATGACTCGGGTCCCCCGTGCACACACTCACGCAGATGCAATGTACTCCCTTACCCATTCTAACATCCAGGTTTCTCTTCCCAAGGGGGCAATAAATGTGCCATACATGAATACAGCCCAAAGTGTATGCCGGTATATGGTGTAATATTCATGCATTGTTAAATTCAAGAACAATCATGATAATATCATGAACACATGTAATAGGATGAATCTAATGAATCTCAAATAAGAATAAATATTAAATCATGCGCTACAATTATCCCCAAGCTTTGGAAACTACTCCACAGACAGGGAATTCAAATATAGATTTGATTCCACATCTAGGATAAACACAAAATGAAAAGAAAGAAAAAGGAAAAAGGAGAGAGTGTTTCTCCCTCCCTAATAGGTCTCCTAATAATCTAATCTACTTTGTACATGAAAACTAGATCTAGAAAAGAAAAAGGAAGGAAAAGAGGAGAACTCTAGAGAGAGAATTCTCATCTTCCTTCTATCTAACTAGAAAGAGAAAAAAATCTATATTATGCCTACCTAGGGTTAAGTAGAAGACTAAGCTTCTATATATAGTAGTAGGAGATTGAGCTTAAATATAGGCCCAAAATAGGCCAAGATTAGGTCAAAATCCTAGTCACCATTTCCCTCTTGTGGATGAATCTTTATCAAATAAACTGATCAAATACTTGAAACCTCTGGATCTGAGGTTTATTGTGTTTGATAGAGCTTCGAAAGATGAATATTTTGATATATGGTAGAGGGAAAACATATGAAAATTGAGAGAGTTATGACCAAAATAGTGAGAAGTCATAGTTCAGCGGTCGCTGGCGCGGCCCATTACGGGATGCACAATTACACTTGGGCCGTAGTTATTCATTGGTACGGGGCACTTGATCTGGTGCGGGGTCATGGCACGAGGCTCTGGCGCGGACCGTGGGCTTTGGCACGGGCCGTGGCCAGGAAGCACGGTTTGCTCAGAAGTTTGGCGCGAGGCATTTGCTTTGGCGCAGGCCGTCAGCTGGTCTTGGCATCTTGAAATTGAAATGGCGGAGGCGGTCATGAATGGGATGGCCCGCGCCCAGATAGCCATTTTTTAGCGAAGTCTTGAAGTTATGCTGCACGGGGCATGAGATATGGTGCGGGTCGCGTCATTGCCTCGTGCCATATCATTTGGCATGAATCATTGCCTCGTGCTACAACTGTTGGAGAAGGGAATCTTCTTTGGCGCGGGCCATTGGTGGTTGGCCGTGAACGACCCGCGCTGACCCGTGGTACCTTGGCCGGCAGATGTTGTTTCCTTTGCTACGGGTGAACCGTTAGTCCAATTTTTTAGTTCTAGTAGTCGATTTTGTAGTGCTCGAGAAGACAAATCCAATGGAATTTCTTGGATCATTCTTAGACTTTGGCAAAAATCCTCAGACCACGATTCCCCGTTTCTTCATTGGCCACTTTGATCTCTGTTGCTGCCTATCTCTGACTCCAATTTCCTTCTCCCACATTTTGATATCTGTGGCCATCGTGTACTACCATTCTAGAGGAGAATGGCCTTCGATCTCTTCTACCATCCTTGTGAACGTCCTTCGATATCTTCTACCACCCTTACAAACGGCCTTCACATAGAATGTAACCAAAAAGTACCCACGGGCGACCCATTAAAGATGATCAAATGGAAGATCTAGGAGCCTAACAAGATGTCAATTAGTACTAATTAAGTCCACAAAATGCATTTAGACGACAAAACCAAACATGACAGTCTAAACCCCTTTTCACGTAAACTCAACTAATACTAGCAGTTAGCCATACAAAACATACCAAAAACTATGATGGAAGCAACAGTTAACGCATACATAATGAAGCACATCAGCCATGGTATGATTATTTAGGTTAGATTGCTCAGGATGTTTATCTTTTCTAACTGAAACTATATTATTAGAGTTCTCATTTTGAGGTAGCAAAAGATCAATAGCAACTTGAATCATCGGTATTGAAACCACTGAAACTACATTATCATTATCAGATTGAATAGCACGTGTCTGCACATTAAGATCAATATCAGCATGAGTAGTAGGCAAGAGGTCATGTTCTCAACATCAGTTTTATCAGTAGGCATGTGCTTATGTATTGATACCTGGACCTCTGTTGAAGAGGCCAAAGCTTTAGAAATTGTTTCCTTATCTTGAGTGGCATTGCTCTTATCACTTGTAGCTAAAAAGCTTTGGTCTCCAAATTTCTTGTTGCATCTTGCTAGTACCAACTGTTTTATTAACATGTATGAAATCTCTCTTTTTTGCTTATCCCAGAAGAAGATGGGATTTCACCTTTAACTGTGTATCTTCCCTGTTCATCATTTTGTTTAGGTTTTCGGGCATGAACAAGGATTCAGTTTTGCAACTATCAGAAAAATGACCAAGTTTTTGACAGTTTGAACAGTAATCAGGTATCCCCTCATAATCAATATATTTCCAAAATCATGTTCCCATAAAACTCAGCCAAATTGTTTTACACAAAGGTTTAGTTATGTCAATTTTTACACACACTTTGGCAACATGAGGCCTAGTCCTGCTTAGTGTCCCTTTATCAAGTTTAAAAGGGTGACCTATTATAACTCCTATTGACATCATAACTTTTGGGTAAAAAAATTGATGTGGAAGACCATACAAGGCTACCCAGACTGGCACTATGGGCGAGTCAGCATTAGGGTTGAAAATAGGAACCCATTTTGTGATTCTTAGTGAGTAAGAACCAAAGTTCTACACTTTTCGGATCCAACAACGATAATTGTCATCAAGAATTGAGAAATTAATCAATCCCTGCTTGTTATCCAACAGATGAATTTTGTCGGTAGATATACACAAGATTTTAGCGCCTCCGGCCACCACAAAACATTCACTGCCTCCGGTGATTTGAGTCGTAGACCACTTTTTAATCAATAAGCATCTTTTTTTGGTTATATTTAATTTATCAATTTATTTATCTAATGTATTATTTATTTATTTTATATATTGTTATTAATAATGGTACTCAATCATCAATATATTAATTTTAGTTGTAACTCCGACATTTCAAGTCTTTATATGTTTTTCGATATATTTTTTGATAATGTCATATCGAACCTAACTATTCCCTCTGTCCCAGGGGAACCTGCAGAGGGAGAAACTGCTTCTCAAAATTTTAACCATCCAAAAATACTAAGATGCCCTTGGGTTGAAGTCTTCCCCTTCAACCACCTCTCTGCCTCTGTTGCTGTAGCTCACCACCTCCGCCGCCTCCCCTGTCTCTCACCACCTCCATGACTCCGTCAACTCTGACTTCGGTGCCTCCATCGCCTCTCACCACCTCCTACTCTGCCTCTCCATCTCCACATCTCTCCACTCTGCCTCTCTCCGCCAGATCTACCTTCCCATTTTGCTCTCCACCACCACTACTCATCTCTCGATCTCCACCACCACCACCCATCTCCCGATGTCCAGCATCACCACCGTCCTCCTTTTCCATCTCCAAACTCCATTCCTCGGACTTCGTTGATGTCGCTCACCACCTCTGCCACCTCCCCTGTCTCTCACCACCTCTGTGACTCCGTCAACTTTGACTTCGGCTCCTCTGTCGCCTCTCACCACCTCCTACTCCGCATCTCCACCTCCACCTCTCTCCGCTATGCCTCTCTCCACTATATCTACCTTCCACTTCTGCTCTCCACCACCACCACTCATCTCTCGATCTCCACCACCACCACCACCCATCTCCCAATGTCCACCATTACCACCATTCTCCATCTCCAGACTTTCCTCTAGCTTAGGCTCCACCGACCCACCTCCTCTTTCAATTAGGACGCCTTGACTCATCCTTCAATCTCCATTGCCTCCTTCAATCACCGTGAAAGTCAATAAATTTGAGCAGAGGGAGAAGAAATTTGAGCAGAGAGAAGGGAAGAAATCTGAGCAGAAGGAGAAAACAATTGAGAAGAGGTTGAGTGAAGTGAAGAAATTAGTTTTACGGGTGAGTGAAGAAATTTGGGGAAAAGAAAGAAAAAGCGGTGGCCTGGGCTGGGTGGGTGGGGGTATGGTTTGGTTGTAAATTTTTATTTGTCTAAGGGTAAGTCTTTTGTTAGGTTAGTTTTTTCCTAAAATGGAAAGTGTGCAGATTTGCTTGGGACAGCCTAAAAATGAAAGTGTGCAGATTCCCCTAGGACGGAGGGAGTAGAATTATTTTATTAAACTTTCGGTATTATTTCTTACTTGATTAAATGTTCAACATTTTAATATACCAACTTTACTTCTCATTTTTCTCTCTTTCTTGGCTTATTATATATTGATAATTATTTCCTTTAGTTTCTTTACCTATTTCATAAAGACATATATTTAGCTATTTTACTAAAGATTGATAATATAATTAACTTAAAAGTATACATCATTTTTAAATTTCCATAGTATTTATTTTTTAAATTATTTCAAGGTGCAGTCTAAGTAAGAAAAATAAAATTGAATTGTTCTGGTTTAAACTTAACTATTACCTACGTACTGAATTTGTTAGGTGTGGGGGTTCACTGCCTCCCCTTAAGGAATTTTGTCCCCGGAATTCAAATTTCCTCCATCAATAGCTTAGGTTATTGATATGCACCTTAAAGCATGAGTTAAATAATGTATTTGACACATTTTTATTATGTTTTGTTTGGTTGATTGCTAGTTCTAGTTAGGTTTACATTACAAATGGTTTAGATGATCGTTGTTGGTTTTCTTATTCAAATCCTGAGTTTTGTAGACAATTGGATCTAATGGACACTTTTTCCTCACGAACACCTAGATATTCTTGTGTGAGCTTATTAGTAGGTTGCTCGTGAGCACTTCGACGCAATCTTGTAGAAGGCCATCCATAAGGGTGGTAGTAGATATTAGAAGGGTATTTGAAAGGATGGTAGTAGACAGAAGGTCACGATTCAAAACGTAGTAGTAGATGGAATCAAGATAGAAAAACAAGGGAATCAAAGTCCAACTCTTGAAGACCTAGCACGGCTGTGCCAAACAACATGGGCCATGCTAGCCAACAAGGTCGTGCCAGAAACCCTTAGCACGGGTCGTACCAGCCACGACCATACCATAGACCCTCAATATGAGCCTCTTGGTTCAACACAGCCCGTGACAATGGAAGCTTTGTGCAGCTAAGTATGGATGCAGGTCATGCCCTTTTACACGGTCTGTATCGCTCCAAGTTCAACATTCAAAGACTAGCCCTCGGGATGCAAATATCGATAGGTTTGCGCTATCATTTTGCTCAGAAATTGACTCCCAACCGATGGCCTGCAACATTTTACATGGCTTGCACCACTCAGAGGTGGAAATCATGCATCCGGCAGATGGCCCATCAAGATTCACACAGCCAGCGTCGTTCAACTAATCGAAGGACTCCCAGCCGACGGCCCATACCGAATGACACAGTCGCGCGCATTAGAAGGCCTAAAATCAAGCCCCAGCCACCATCCCATGCCAGACAGCACGGCTTATGCTAGACTAAGCTAGCACGACCTTGCCGGATAGCACGGGCAGTGATAGACCTAGCCAGCACGGCTCGCGCCAATTTAGGATGTTAAGGTTTTTTGCCTCATTTTGGGCCTTTTTCAAGGCCAGATTCCCTACTACTATGTATGAAAGCCTATGTCTTCTAGGTTTTAAGTTTGGTTCATTTTATTTTTCATTCTCCTAAGTGTAGGTAGAGAGAGAAAGAGATTAACCCTTCTGTCTAATTTCTTTTCATCTTGTTTTTTTTCCCAATGGTGTTGAATCCAATGAAATATTTGGGTTCAATGCTTAGGGAGTAGTGATTTAGCTTGGTTTTTTCTTTGTATTCATGAGTTGGTCTTTGTTTTGGGAGATTCTATAGATCTACCTATCTTTACATGCTTATGAACATTGTGTTGGCCTTTTCAGATTATTCTTGTTAATTGCATGATTGTTACCCCATGTTGGCATACACCTTAGTCTACTTTCGTGTTGGCACATTTAGTGATATCCCTCAGGGAGTGAAACTAGATGTAATAGAGGTAGTGAGGCCGGGACCATATTGGTGTATGCATGTGAGTAGTTGTTTTCCGTTACGATGACCGTACACTAGTCTTAGCTAGAAAATTGGCCCAAAGGGTTCCGGGTAGAGATAGTGTTAGTAGCAAACTAGGTTTAGCGTAATTTGCAGTCTTAGAGTCAACGATAAGGTGCATATCTCTTTGACTCTGTAGGCCTAGGGAGAAGCATTCATAGTGGAGCGCCCAAGATGTAATAGCACGGGGAAGAGTCAGACTTGCACAACAGAGTGCCATTGTTGAACTTCCCTAATTAAGGAGGCATTGTTGATAAAAGAAAACATGTGCTCACTTATGTGACAGATTGGGGGTAGTGTTGACCATCGACCACACTATGTGGCATAAGTATTAGGATAGGTTTGTATGTCTTGAATGTGATTGAGTCAAGGATTAAAACATATTGTCATTCATGTTATGCAAATATTCCCCAAGTGCTAGCAATTTATATTTTTACTCTCATGTGATCTTGCATGTTTGTAGTTGTTAGATAAACCCCCACCCCAAAGTCTATCTTGCAATATTAGCTATGCTAACATGTGATCAGATTGATGACCCAGTTGCAACTGTGTGTAGTTAACTATTAGATTCCTAGCATCTTTCTGGATGACCCCGGTCTTGCCACTATCTACCCTCTAGGTTGCTTAGTAGTAGGAACGCAAGCAATATTACATATCTCTTTATCTTTTATCTAACACCACTCCGCAGGGTTTTAGTTAATCACCCAAAGTTTATTTACGACCCCACGGCAGAGGCGAATCAAATTTTGGCGTTGTTTCCTGGGATACTAGTCTAAAGGTTTAATTGTCAACTTGCATAGCTTGTTAGTTGAGTAGATAGTATTGTTTATGTTTTTGCTTGGTTGAGTTGGTTTTTTTTTGTTAAGCCTGTGTGATAGTTATTCCAGTTATTTCTAACCTGTTTGCTAGTGTGTGTTTTTGGTTGGCTAGTGTTTGGTTTCTAGTTTAAGGTACATACTCTTAACACAAACTTAGGAACTTTGTAACATCTACTAGAAAATGCATGTAGTTGGAGGAGAAGAAGAAAGAGGAGGACTAGAGTGGGAGTTCCACGAGAGTCAACTGTAGTTGAGAAGTCTGTAGTTATGGCGGAAGATAATTGCACCCCAAGGGAGTTGATGGCTCCTAACTTGGAGATTCAGCCCCTGTGCATCATCTTTCCCCCTTTACCACAGAATGTGAAATGTGAGCTCAAGAGCGGTATGATCCAATGATTTCCAACTTTTCATGGAATGGTCGGTAAAGATCTAAAAAAATACTAGTCAGAATTCCACCTAGTGTGCACCAATATGATGCTACTCGAAGTTTTAGAAGAACATTACAACTTGCGATCCTTTCCTTTCTCGCTGCAGGATGCAGCCAAGGACTGGTTATATTGTCTTCCACCAGGATGCATCTCATTGTGGACGGACATGAAGCAGAGGTTCCTTGAAAATTATTTTTTTTGTCTTCCAAGTCTGCGGGCTTGAAGAAACAGCTTTCTAACATCTCTCAAATGGCAAATGAGTCCCTCTACGAGTATTGGGAAAGGTTCAAGAGATTGTTGGAGAGTTGTCCATACCACCCATTCAAGGAAGGCAATTTGGTGTAGCTCTTCTTCGAAGGGCTTTGTGATGAAGATATGAGAATTGTAATTGTAGCTTGCAATCCAACAAGAGTCTGAAGGATGCAATGACATTGTTCGAAGAAATGGCCAACGGAACGAGGAAATTTGGCACTAGATCCCGAGTGAAAACATTGGATGATCTGGCTCAATCTCCCAAACTGGAAGAGCAAGTCAAAGCACTTTCCTCGATGATGAAGGAAATTACGAAGGGGATTGCTCATCAATTCAAAGTGTGGAGAATATGTAGTCTAGAATATTCCACCAACACTTGTACGAGAGTAGTTAAAGATTTTGAAGAGGTAAAGTCATTGGATTTCAACAGAGGAAAAAGGAAATTTGTGAGGGGGCAACAACAATAAGGGTTCCAAGGGAACCAAGGAGGTGAAATGTAACATCCCTATGCAAATACCTTCAACCTAAGATATCGCGATTGCCCCAACTTTCATTGGTGCAAGGAGAATCAAGGTCAAGGGTACAATTAAGGTGCACAATCTTAACCCTACCCAAGGGGAGAAGAGTATTCTAACAACAATGTTGCCTTATACAAATTGGACTAGGACGAGATCCTAGATGCAATTGGACAATTGGAGAAGGAACATGATGTGTTTACAGAGCAGGGAAGGAGAGAAATTGAGGAGCTAGGCACTAGAGAATTCTCAATTATCAAGAATCTCGAAGTCCAAGTTGGACAATTTACCACCTCGTGAGCCGACTTGAGAGGCTTCCGGCAAGCTACCTTCCCAACCCAAAGAGAACCCAAGAAATGTGAGTGCATTGAAGCTAAAGAGCAGGAAGAAGGTGTGTGAGGCCAAGAAAGAAATTGTGCAAGAGGATGATTTGATTGTGGAAGGAAACAAGACCAACTTTGAAGAACGCGACATGGTTGTAGAAGAGGAGCCTCCCGAAGAGCTCCCACACATCGAGGTGAGGGTGATCCCTCCACCATTTTTTCCTAATACACTTCGGGGAAGGCTGAAGGTGACAACCAACGAGGCACATATATGGAAAATCTTTGAAAGAGTCGAGGTAACCATTCCTATCTTGGAATTAATTAAACAAGTTCCCTCTTATGATAAGTTTTTGAAAAATGCATGTACTAAGAAGAGGAATAAACCAACTAGGTAGGTGGGACAATTGAAAATAGGGGGAGTGGCTACCCTAAATCTTAAGAATTTTCCTAAGAAAGGTGATGACCCCGGGATGTTTTCAATACCTTCTTTAGGTGGAAAGTTGGTGAAGAATGCACTGATAGACTTAGGAGCATCTATTAATGTGTCCCTTCTATCCTTTATGAAAACCTAGACATAGGTGAACTTAAGGAAACTAGGATAGTTGTCCAATTAGTCGATCACTCCCAAGCTAGCCCTCAAGGTTTAGTCATGGATGTAATGGTTAGAGTAGGCAATTTAGTCTTTCCAGAGGACTTCTATGTCCTTGACGTAGTGCACGATGGTGGTGTGCCCCTATTGTATTGGGGAGTCCTTTTCTAAAAGCATTAAGATAGATGTTCATTTGGGGACACTAACCCTAGAGGATGACATTGATAAGGCGGGATTTGATATTTATAAGTCCAAGCATAATTCACTCATTATGTGCAATGGCATATATTTGTGTGATGAACTTTTTCAATATGATACCCCTTGCATGATTAATGAGAATGAATACCTAATGGAGTTCCTTGATGGTGATGAGATTGGTGAGCGAAACCATACTTTGACCTTCAATTGTGATGATCATGTTGATGATACCTATGCTATGCATGACATAAGTGATGACATTTCTATTGAGGGTTGTTTCTCTATGGCCACTAATATGCAATACTAACGCACCAGATCGAGGGAAAGAAAAAATGCTCTGAGGCGAAAAAAGAGGCGCAGCCTCGCCACTGTTCATCGTGGTCAGTTTTCCACAGGTTTCTCTCCCGCTGCTCTTCCCCTCCGACGAGGAGTCCGACATTAATGTTGGGCTCCTCGCTGGGAATCTTTTGATGTACGGTTCGTCCCTTTTTGCGGAGTTTTGAAACCAGATCTGGGTTTCTAGCAAACATTTCTACGCAAGCTTTCTCTCGGAAGTTGTAGCTAGGTCGACCTTTCGATCTTGGATCTTGGAAACCCACGTCCTGATAAGGGGTTTTCCTTGAAGAGGACCTCCATCCCAGCCTTGTTGAAGTAGAGAAAACTGATTTGGGTTTATCTCGAAGTTCGTATTTTGGAGGAGGCCCGGGTTTTCAATGACCCATACATACAATATGGGCTTTCTGAAAAGAGGATTCGTCGTCCGGTCCTCAAGAATAGAGCTTAGTGCTGATGAGCAGAGCTTGGCAAACATCCGTGTAAGTCTTGTTCTCTATATATATGCCTTTTGCGGACTGGTGACAATGATGCGGATTTGAATTGTATGCTGAATATTATGCGGACTATCCAGTGCAAATCTGTGCGGATGAATTTCTGGAATGAATTTTGTGCGGAATTTTTGTGCAAAATTAGGTGGATAAATTGTTGTGCGGACTGCTGTTGGATCTTATCCTCAGCCTGAATAGTCTGAAATGGAACTCTGTGGACTGGTGTGGATGTACTCTGTTTCATGTAGTACTCTGCCCCTGTCCACATGAAAATTCCATGGGGTTTGTCCTCAACGTATGCTGTTTTCTGTGGAAAAATGTTGTTGTGTGGATTCTGTGGAATAAGATAGTACTATGACGTTCATCAGAAGCTAAGAGTATTGATAGGTTTCACACGTGGAGAGTGTTAGTGATCGGTGAAGTCCCTAATCCATCCGAGTAAACTTGTGTTCAAAAACCGGGCACCCGACCGGCCTAGCATGTGTCCCCCTGCCTTGCTAGTGCACTGTTAACTGGTCTCTTTCCGGCCTTGCTTGTGAACAAAACTTGGGCGCCACCCCCAGCCTTACTTGTGCTCAAATCCCGGACACCGCCCGACCTCGTTTACTTGGATTCATTAGTACTTACATCGGCAGGCTATGTTCTACGTTACAAGCTTGGAATTACTATTGGTCCGCATTGAACTTCGTATGGTAATCTTTATTTGGAGTATTGGAGTGTGATTGCTGGACGAAACACATGCCTTGGGACTAGTCAGATTCATAAAATGGAAGTTAGGAGAGGTCCTGCTATGTGTTGGAATGCAACCGGCCAACCATGATGGATTGTTTTCAATGGAATCATCAGTGACAACGTGCCCAAAATCATGTCTTGGTTTATCATTTTCGTGACAAACACCGGATCAAGACCAGAAGAGGAACAGAATCTGCAAATTTGTGGTTTAGGAGAAACTTTTCACAGTTTATGGCCAGTGGCAGGTGGTTTGAGGATAGACGGATTGAGGACAGTAACATCAAGCTCATCGGAGGCTAGGAGTACTGATGGGTTGCACACGTGGAGAGTGTTAGTGATCGGTAAAGCACCTAATCCATCCGGGTAAACTTGTGCCCAAACCCCGGGCACCCGACCGGCCTAGCATGTGTTCAAAACCTTTCTAGTGCATAGTTAACTGGTCTTGTTTACTTGATGTATTTGGTACTAACACCGACAGGCTATGTTCTACGCTATGAACTCTGATTTACTGATGGTCCGCATTGAACTTGCATGGCAATGTATATCAATCTCGTGTCATCATTCAGACCAAGATCAGAAGAGGAACAGACACTTGAAGGGAAGTTGAGGAAGAGACAGAGGGGCCATTCGAGTAGAGGGATGGCTTGAGGATGGAAAGATGGTTCGAGGGCTGAGGGATACCTTCGATGATTCGAGAGCTGAAGGTATTTGAATGCTTGACAAGGCTATTCGAGGGCTGGAGGTTTTCGAGTACTCGAGGAGAACATTCAAGTATTGCAAGCCTTCGAGAGCTCAGTGGAGGTATTTGAGGGTTGAAGCTGTTCGAGTGCTCGACATGGCATTTCGAGTACTGGAGGTGTTCGAGTAATAAAGGAGATCATTCGAGTATTGGAAGCCTCCAGTTACTATGTGGAAGGCATTCCAGGGCGGGAACTGTCCAAGTACTCCAAGACAACATTCTAGTATCGAAAGCCTTCGATAGCTCCGCGGAGGCATTCGAGGTTGAAAGTTTTTGAGTACTCGGTAAGGCAATTCGACTACTGGAGGTGATTCAGTACTAGAGGGGATTATTCGAGTATTGGAAGTCTGCGATCGCAAACTGGGAGGCATTCGAGGGTTGAAGGTGTTCGAGTGCTTTGTCCTCGAGCACTAGAAGGGAAGGTGAAGTGAAGGTGTTCGAGTGCTATGTCCTCGAGTACTGGAAGGGAAGGTGTTCGAGTACTTTGTCCTCGACTACTAGGAGGGAAGTGCACGAGAAGGGTATTCGAGTACTGAAGGTATTCGAGTACTGAAGGTATTCGAGTACTGAAGGTGTTCGAGACCTCGAGGGTTTTAAGGTGTTCGAGACCTCGAGGGTATTAAGGTGTTCGAGTACTGAAGGTGTTCGAGACCTCGAGGAGTCCGTTCGAGACCTCGAGGAGTCCGTTCGAGACCTCGAGGAGTCCATTCGAGTACTGGAAACTTCCGAGTGCTCAGTGGGAGGCCCTCGAGGGTTTAAGGTGTTCGAATACATTCTCCTTTGGGCACAGTAAATTTCAGACTAAGCTCCGGGCTGACAAGGTAAACTACTTTCAAACTACGCCAAAAGAACTCACAAAAATATAGTTAGAGATAATATCTGGACAGAAAAAAGGACGCAGTCCTTCTCCGGAATTCCGGGGCCGATTTTCTTCCACCTTCTCTCATATGATTCAAAGTGGGCTTCTTTCGGTGTATGTTCTATGCCGGAACTAGAATATTTGATCTTCGGATCCTGAATATGTTTACTAACGGATTAGATGAAGACCTGTCACTGCTCCAAGTAAGCTTCAACCTGTTGTTGATATATCTAATCTGGTGGATTGATGAGGATGGAAAAGCAGCCTTTCTACATTTGGTTGCATGGTCATATGAGTTGAGTAGTGGGTTAATTAATTAGCTCACGCGAAGTTAATTCACCCACTGCAAGCTGTTACTTGTACCTAATGGTTATTATGCGCTCTATGCTTGCGCTACACCTTGTGTGTTAAATTAGCATAAAGCTGTCCATTTGCTCAAAATGGAGTGGGCGATTAAAGAATCGCCAGGCTAGATGCACACCGTACAAGTTGCGTATGTTCTCTCCATCCTTATGAGGGCTATTTTTAGAGGGATTCACAAGAGCCATTGGCACTGCCTACTGCACTCTTGCCCTCTGAATTAGCCTCGGTCCACATCACGAGAACGTTTGAAGGCCAATACCATCCCTCTTTCCTCACCTTAGGGGTGTATATGGTAGAAGCTTCTCCCCCATTGGCGGTTCTAGCTTCATTCGGATGTAGCAACACCAGCACACCATGGCAACCATTCAAGACCCGAGTGCACCAGACTCGACTGCGCTTCCTGTTTACTACTGGCGTCCTCTTCATCACTCTCTTCAAGACTCGAGACCCAAGTCTCGACTGTGATGATGATTCTATATGAAGAGCCAGTACACATTTCTGGTTGCTATGAAGGCCCCGTTTGTTAGGGTTAGAAGCGGTACACTTGTTCTTGGGCAGTGAGTTTGTTCTCACCCCATTTACCTAGTATTTTTCGGTCCCATTATCGCTGGGACTTGTCCTGTTTCCCTTTGCTAGACTTATATTTCTAAGGGTAGTTAGTTTTTACTTAGAAAAAGGGGGGGAGGGAGGGGTGCTCCTAAAGCCATTCCTCCCCCCCCCCCTCCTCCCTCTTGCGGATTTTCTCCTTAGGTTCACCATGTAACCTAAGGTTGGATCATGTTTTGTATTTGGTAGAGCTCCTTCGGGGCCTACCGCAGGTTCCACCGTATATACTATTTACCAGTTTACAGACTAATATGCAATGGTTGGTGGAGAGTGGCGAGGACGTAAAACCTCCTCGGCCACCTCCTAAACCCAAAGATCTAGCTAAGGATTCAATATTGGTTAAAGAAGATAGTTTTGATAATGATAAGGTATTGCCCAAAATAGAGACCTTATAAGTTCTATCTTGTTTGAATGAAATTTGTGATGATGGAATTGTTGATGAGCATGTTTCTCCTAGTGTGATTAAAGATGCTTTTATTCTGATTTCTACATTAACGTGCAGCGGAAAAGAAGCATGTTAAGGAATTAAAACCTCCTAAACCCCTTCCTACTCCCAAACTCAACAAAAATGTGTTTACTATTGTGAAAGATGGATGTGTTTGGTACATTTCTCCCAAGGTAAAGTGCAAACCAAAGGTAATGTGGAGACATATCCATAGGGATGTGGTCAATGTTGGAATCAAAGACGGTGATTCTAGTAACCCGTCAACCCACTTATCTTAGTTTCAAAAATGCATGAAATAATAAGTCGTAAGGACGACACTAAAGAAACGATGTTTTTTTAAGTTCGTTGGTCTCAAAAATTTATTATGAATCTTTGGGAATGTGTTTGGTTTTTGGTGGTGTTTTTAGGAATTATTAGTAATTAAATTTTGGCTGGAACAGTGCGACTCTCGATTTTCATGTTTTTGGATGCAGGGATTTTGCGACAAAAGATGGAAGGAGGAGAGCCTAGCCAGCCTCGTGCCAAGGCATGCCAGCACGAGTGTGCCATTAACACGAGCGTACCAGAGCATGCCAACTCAGGGAAAAAGGCTCGGCACGAGGTAAACAGGCTCTTCACGAGCCATGCTTAGGAACCATCCCTCTTGCTGCCCAAGCCCACCAATAAAAAATCCCTTACCTCTCTATAAAAGCCTCATGTTGTTCATCATTCTTCTTCATACCCCAGTCCAAAAAACCTCCTTTTCCATTTGAATTTCTCCTATATCTCCCTCAATTCTTATCTAAATCATCTCAAACTTGTCTTAAAACCTTCATTTATCTGATACCTACAAAGCCTATTGATTATTGTGCCCAAAAACATACAGATTCATCCCATATTTTTAAAACTTTAGTTCAGCCTTCATTCAAGTTTTCTCCCAAAAACATGAATTTTGATCTGTTTTGGGTGTCAAGGATTGCTGCAATTTGGTCTAAGAGGAGTCACGCACGCTCCACAACCACAAATCCACAAGAATTCAGCTTCGATCCTCACCTTAGGTACTCGGCCGACTCGCCATTGGGAATTCAAGGATTCTTGAGTTTTTGGATTTTTTGGGTATTTGGATATTTAGGAAATTTTGAAAAGGGGGGCTTTAGTTGTAATTATATATTCTTGAGAGTTTTTTATTTTGGGGTAGTTAGTTGAGGATTGTTGGACTATTATTGTTGATGGTGTTTCTAGTTGCTCTATAATGTTCATCAATCCTTGTAGACGGAGAGAGGGGCTGAGTGTGTCTTTCATGGGGTTGACCACACTCAGCAGGTGCATCAGGCACGATGGGGCATCTTGTTGAATGCCGCATCCAAGAGACTAAGTTTGTAGATTATAGGACCCTCAAGGACCTCAAACTCTACAAACCATTCAGGGTTCTCCTGAGGAGAATGGGGCTCAAGGAGTTTACGACAATGTCGGCCCCCACCTTCACCTGTTACACTTTGGAGTTTCTGTCTACTGTCTCGAGAGATCAAAATAGATTTAGCGGGAAGATTGTGAGGGTTCATTTGGGGGACGTGGCCTGATTTATGTTTCATGTGGAGATTGCTCGAGTTTTTGAGCGGAAGTATTACACATAGGTAGTTGGGTACAATGAGAATGCTTCAGGTTTTTATGTGCACACGTTCTAGCCTATCATCACCCGACGACCATGGAGGAAGGAGAGCAAGAACAATGATATAGTGCATCTGACACTAATATATGGGGCTAGGCTATTGAGCGTAGTGGTCGGTTGCCATGGGAAGGCCACCACTGCTACAAAGAAGGACTGTAAATACCTATGGTCAATTTTCACGGGATGAACTTGCCCTAATTTGGTGGATTTATTCATCGGCTAGTGTATTAGACGAGCAAGATAGCAATCGAGGGCATGATATTAATCTTGGTTGCTCATTTTTTCCTACCGATGAGCGATGAGATGCGGGAAAACCCAAACGCTCCTTACACCCTCACTCGGGAAGCTATGTTAGAGGCAAAGCTAATACACATACATGCTGGATTTGTCTAGCAGTTATAAAAGGGCTACAACTTTATAAGGTTGCCCTAGAATGAGAGGACCAAGCTGGCCAAGACATTTATACTGTAGGATCTCATAATACATCTTGATCAAGGATCGCGAGTAGTGCTGGGAGGCCCCAATACGAAGAATGACAAGCAGGATGAGAAGGATGACCAGATTCCGAAGCGAGACAGGGATCAGATTTTGGAGCAGCCCGCACAATTTATCCTCACTGAAAACTAGTTTCTTCAGCCCCTACCAGCATTCCCTTAGTTTGTGCCACCCCTAACATTTGAGCAGTCGTTAGCGCTACAGTCCCCAGTTGAGCAGCTATTTGGAGCAACGCCACCATTCCAGGGCCCAATTGATATGCAGAAGGATCCCTATCAGTCTAAGAGGCATATTGTTAGAGATTCTCACAGGCACAACTACTCCCCCCATGATGATTACTTTGAAAAGTTGAGCAGGCATAGCAGTCATGAGCCCCCTCCTACTCCCGAGCCACAGCAAAATAGCTTCTCCATCCCGTCTCATCACAAGACTCATCCTTGTGAACTGACTGGTATCCAGCCGCAGAGACACGAGTCGGAGTGGATGAAGTCTTGGGGTGACTCTATCTTTGGGGTTAGGAAGGATGTGCATAATCTTGGAGCTCAGCTTGACTATCACCAGGAGGAGACTGTAGATGGATTTTCCAGAGTAGATGATCAGCTCCAGTAACTGAGGGCAGACGTGAGCCTATTGCACGATGATGTGAGAGATATCACTGATCGGTTTAGGAAAGCAGGCATTGGAGATGAGTACAATCAGTGAGATCCGCATGGGTAGGGGCATGGATCCAGAAGTTGCCGACGACACTGAGGACTCTTCGGTGTTTCCCACTGAGGACTCTTCGGTGTTTCCCATTGAGGAGTGACTGTGTTGAAGCTATTTGCCTTTGTTTTCCCTCAATTGAATTTTCAAACTTTTAGTTGTGGTTTGGTTTTGGGTTGTAGTTTGTTTTGGGGATGTTTTTGGAACACTTCATTGGTGTTATTTTTTGTTGTGATTATCTTCGTGTAGTATGAAGCTCATATTTGGGGAATTTTTTGCTAGACAAAAAATTGAATTTTTTGCTACACAAAAAATTGAATTTTTTGAAAAAATGAAAAAAAATATATACCCGGCTAAGTCGAAAATCCAAAAGTTAGGCAACAATGGGAAAGGCCTGGATAGGTTGAAAACCTAGGCAAAAATGAGAGGCCATGGTGTGGAAAAAGGTGAGAAGTGAGTTCACTTTGTGTGTTAAGCTAGGATGAAAATCCAAAAAGGCTCCTAGGCAAAATGAGAGAAATTGAGAGAAATTGGAAACCATTCTAAACATCTCTTGGATTGTCTTTTGGTGGATTCTTCAGCGGAGTAAGTTAGTTTAACACTTATCACATATGTTTTGCCTTTTTCTTGGTATGATAGTTTGTATAGATTACTTTAGTTTCTTTGGGGAGACTGAGAGTTGTGAGATTCTTACTTCTTTGGGGGACTTTGGGGGAACTAAGGTAGTCTAGGAATAAGGTTGAATGTATTGGTCAACTTATCCTTGCATGCTACTTTCCTATTAGATCTTTGCTCGTTTTTGTTTACTCGAGGACGATTAAAGGTTTAAGTTTGGGGGAATTGATCTGCACCTTAAAGCATGTATTAACTAATGTATTCAACACATTTGTTATTATGTTTTGGTTGGTTAATTGCTAGTTTTAGTTAGGTTTACATTACAAATGGTTTAGATAACCATTGTTGGTTTTCTTATCTAAATCCCGAGTTTTGTAGACTTAATAGAATCTAATGGACACTTTGTCCTCATGAGCACCTAGATCTTCTTTTGTGAGCTTATTAGTAGGTTTCTCTTGAGCACTTCAGCATAATCTTATAGAATTCCATCCACAAGGGTGGTAGTAGATATTAGAAGGTCATTCGCAAGGATGGTAGTAGACATAAGGCCACGAGTCAAAACGTGGTAGTAGATGGAATCAAGCCAAAAAAAGAAGGAAGTCGAAGTCTAATTCCAGAAGACCTGGAACTGCCGTGCCACACAACACAGGTCGTGCCAAAGGCCCTAGCACAAGCTGCTTAGTTCACCATGGCCAGTGTCAAGGGAAGCTCTGTGTGGCTAAGTATGGACATGTGGCATTCCCTTTTACACGGCCCGTGTCGCTCCAAGTTCAACATTCGAAGACCAACCCATGGTGTGCGAAGATCGACACGGTCGTGCCATCATTTTGTTCAGAAATTGACTCCCAGTCGATGGCTCACAACGTTTTACACGGCCCACACCGCTCAAAGGTAGAAATCATGCATCCGGCCAATAGCCCGTCAAGATTCACACGACTTGTGTCGTGCAACTGATCGAAGAAGAACTCCCAGCCTCTGGCCTGTGCCGAACAATGTAGCCGCGCGCATCAAAAGGCCAAAGATCAAGCTGCAGTCGAAGGCCCGTGCTAGACAACACGACTTGTGCCAGACTAAGCCAGCACGGTCGTGCCAGACAGCACGGCCCATGCCAATATCGGCTGCTAGGGGTTTTTGCCTTATTTTTTGCCTTTTTCAAGGCCCAGTTCCCTACTACTATATGTAGGAGCCTATGTCTACTAGGGTTTAAGTTTGGTTCATTTTATTTTTCATTCTCCTTTGAGTAGGTAGAGAGAGAAAGGGATTAACCTTTCTTTCTATATCTTTTCTCCTTGTTTTTGCCCAGGGCATTGACTCTAATGAAGTATTTGGGTTCAATGCTTAGGGAGTAGTTATTTAGCTCGGGGTTTATATTTGTATTCATTAATTGGTATTCATTTTGGTAGATTCTATATATCTGCATCTCTTTACATGCTTATGAACATTATGTTGGCTTGTTCTTATTATTCTTGTTAATTGTATGATTGTTACACCATGTTGGTATACACCTTAGTGTACTTTCATGTCGACGCATTTATTGATGGGTGTATGCATATGGGTCATCGAGTTACCGTTATGATGACCGTACACTAGTCTTAGCTAGCAAATTGGCTCGAAGGGTTATGGAAAGAGGTAGCATTAGTAGCAAACTAGTGTTAGCATAATTCACAATGTTAGAGTCAACGATAAGGTGTCTATCCCTTTGCCTCTGTAGGCCTAGGGAGAAGCATTCGTAATGGAGTGCCCGCGACGTAATAGCATTGAGAAGAATCAGACCTGCACAATGGCAGAGCCATTGTTGCACTTACCTAATTACGGAGTCGGTGTCGATGGAAGGAAAACAAGCGCACCCTTATGTGACAGATTGGGGGTAGTGTTAACCACCGACCACACTACTTGGCATAAGCATTAGGACAGGTTTATAAGTCTAGAATGTGATTGAGTCAAGGATTAAAACATATTTTCAGTCATGTTATGCAAATATTCTCCAAGTGCTAGTAATATGTAGTTTTACACTCTTGTGATCTTGCATGTTCCTAGTTGTCAGAACCCCCCCCCCCCCCTCCCACGCACAAAGCATGTCTTACAATATTAGCTATTATTAAAATGCGATCAGATTGACAACCCAGTCGGCTGTATGTAGTTAACTTTTAGATTCCTAGCATCTCTGTGGACGACCCCGGTCTTGCCACTATCTACCCTCTACGTAGCTTAGTAGTAGGAATGGGAGAAACATTACAAATATTTTTATTTTTTATCCTAAGCTATTGCGTGGCTTTTAGTTGATCTCACATAGTTCATTTATGACCCCACTGGGAGGCGGATCAGATATCTAACCCTCATGTCAGCTTCCACTTTCCAAGTTGTTTATTCAACCTTACGGTTCCTCTAAACACCCAAAGTCATAAGGTTTCTCTAGTACTTAGAGTTGTAATCTTGTGGTCCAATATCTTCATTGGAGTCTCCTAGTATATCAGTTTTCATTCAACCACTAGATCCCTATACGTTACTATGTGCTTAGGGTTAGGGTGGTATTTCTTCAGAAGGGATACCTATAGAACATTATGAAATTTTCCTAGTTAACCAGACGATTCGAATTGATATGAAACTAGTATGATTCATTGGGTAATCTCAAAAGGACCAATATGCCTCAAACATAGTTTCCCTCTTCTTACCTTGCCAACTAGACGCTCTTGAGGGTTTACCTTCATGAATACCTGATTAGCAGCCTCAAACTCCAAGTGTTTCCTTTGTCAGTCTGCATAGTTCTTCAGTCGATTTTAAGCCAATTTTAAGATGCTTCCCTATTATCTTAACCCTTTCCATAGATTCCTTAACCCAAGGTGTACTAGTAAGTGGAAGAATATTTTTCTCTCCAACTTCTTCCCAAAAAGGGGTGCCTGACCTGATAGTTGCAGGTACCATGTATAACCTTATGATTTCTTGGTCTAGGTGACGTCAACGTTTTTAGAGAATACATTTCTAGTTAATACTTTCCTCTATAACCTTATGATTTCGTGGTAATTTGTTCACGAATTCTATAGTGACAGGATCCCACTTTCTACTACGAGTCTTCTGATGGTTGTTAAAAGCCTTGTGGTTCCCAATGCTCACCTTTGAATTGTTGACACAACAAGAATCATGCCACAAATTCTGCAATGATCATCTCCATATGTCATCCTAACAATACTTCTGATTCAAGTCTTAGTACAGTTTGGTTTTTACTAGTTGTACCATATGTATTGGACTAGTGGCTTTCCTCTAGCACTCTTTGTTTGATTTTTAAGCTTTTAGGTAAGTAGAACCTAACTCTACATTTTAGTACTGCGTCACTATTAACTTCAAAATCTGCAAATTACCTTCAATGGCGATCTTCATCCTCTTTACTAAGGACTCGTAGAATTGTTGAGTTATTTTTACTTCAATGTCGGAGAACATTCAAGTTCTTTGAGAGAAAGGTACTTCATATTCTTGTGATCTAACATTACCTCCATCGTGACTCCATATAGATAGTGTTTCATTTTCTTCAAGGTGAACATTACTACAACGAGTTCAAGGTAATGTATGGGGTAATTTTTCTCATAGGGCTTCAAATTCGAGAATCATAGACAATCACATGGCCCTTTTTCATCAATACGCATCTGTAACATCTCTCGAGCATCTGTATATAAAATGAATCCATCATCTCATTATAAACCCATATTATTTTCCTTATGGAGACTAAATGTAATAGTATTAAGATTAGTAAATGGCTAGATAGATCGTATTTTACTAAGTGGAAAATAGTGGGTGTCACTGGTGCCAGCGGAGGTCTATGTTTAGCCTGGACACCAGAAATCCAACTAGAGGTAGCAAAAAGCTTCCAAAATTTTGTATCATGCCGCATCACCTCTATTACCGGAGATGAATGGAAGCTAGTCTTGAAGTACAGTCATCCAAACAAAGAAAGTAGGAATCAAGTTTGGGATGACTTAAACTACGACCTACTCAACAACTCCCTACCACTTCTAGTGATAGGTGACTACAATCAACTCACTGGGAATGAAGACAAAATGGGAGGCAATCTCGTAACAGATCAAAAAATAGCACCACTATCAGAGGTTCTGAGGTGGAATGAGTTACAAAAACTTCACAATCATGGCTAATGGTTCACTTAGTTAAATAGACGAAAAGGGGATCACCTAATCGTGGAAAGATTAGATAGAGGATTTTCAAACCAAGCTTGGCTCAACCTCTTCCCAACGTACATGCTCAGAAATCTCCCAATGATAAGATCGGATCATGGAGCACTAGTACTAAAATCACACCGCCAGAAAGCAAGGTCAACAAGGCAAGCAAAACCAAAGTTTGAATCCTTCTGGATTCGCAGGGACGACGTCAGAGATATTATCAAACAAGCCTAGAAAATAACATACCACCGCTTCACATCGCGAGACTCATTACCCACACAACAACACCATATACCCAACTTGGAAAACAAGATAACCATTATGATGTAGAGGTTGAGTAACTGGAGCTCATAAAGCATGGGGTGTCTAGAAAAGTTGATACAAAGAAAGGAGGGGGAAATCAATAGGCTGCAGTTGAGGAATGAGTTCGAAGCTGCAAGCACAAGCTTGGAGGAGCTGAACGACCTGCTAACTCAACAAAATGACTTCTGGTGGAAAAGAGCTAAGAATATGTGGTACACAGAAGGCAATAGAAACACAAGTTTCTTTCACAAGTGGGAAAAAAATAAACAAGGGAGAAATCGTATAATGCAAATGAACAACGAAGGAGAATGGGTAACCAAACCGAGCCAACTAAGAGACATGGTGGTAGAACACATAAGCTCAGTATTTGTAAAAGAATATGTCATGCCGCAAGATACATACAGAGACTCAACCATCGAGGATGTATTACAACTCATCGAACCGTCAGTCAACGATGGCCAATGAAGCAACCTATCAGTAGGCGTAACAGCGGGGGAAATTAAAAGAGCCATCTTCCAAGTGGGAAAGTGGAAAGCACCAGGCCCGAATGGGGTCCCAGCAGGATTCTACCAGCGCTACTGGAATGAGGTCGGGAGTGACCTTACAAGTGCGGTCCAGGAATTCTTCACAACTGGTAGAATGCTTAGCAAATAGAACGTTACCAATATCACCCTAATCCCGAAGACAAAGGTACCTACTAAACCCGCTGATTTAAGACCAATTAGTTTGTGCAACGTAACATACAAAGTGATCGCAAAAGTACTCGCATGGGGTATCTAATCTCGGGGAACCAAGCGGCGTTTGTGCAAGGAAGGTCTATAGTTGAAAACTCGCTAATAGCCCATGAAATAATTGAGAAGGTTAGAAGTACAAAATGGGGAAGGTAGCAATCGCGGCACTGAAACTTGATATGAGTAAAGCATACGACATAGTCTCATGGGATTTCCTTAGGAATGTCATGAGATGGATGGGATGCCCAATAAAGTGGGTTAATTGGATAATGGAGTGTGTTACTACAGTCACATACTTCATCCAATTCAACGGAGAGGTCACACAACCGTTCAGACCAATACAAGGGCTACGACAAGGATGCCCATTATCCCCATTCCTATTCATCTTATGTCAGGAGGCACTATCTTCAATGATAGCGTCGTAACCCTTCCAACGTGTTTGCAGAGGAATACAGTGCGGTATAGGAGTACCGCGTGTCTCAAACTTAATGTTTGTAGATGACTGTATCTTATTCTTTGAAGTTACGGAGATGGGCACGAGGAAACTTGCCTCTACGTTGAACCTCTTCGTAGCATACTCAGGGAAACGACTGAACTTCGAAAAATCATCCTTTCTCTTCAGCTCCAACGCAAACAACTACACGATGAACCTTCTCAAACTAATCTTCAACATCAAACCAGATATCCTACAAGGGAAGTATCTAGGCCATGACATGAACTTCCAAGGTTCAAAGGTTAGACTATTCAAAGGGCTTCAAAGGAAAATCATTGCGAAGACAGTGGTCTGGCGTAAGAGTGACCTACAGATAATGGGCAGAATCACACTATGTAAACATGTGATATGCACTTTATCACAATTCACCATTGGGACGTTTAGAATACCAAAAACAATTGCCAAAGACATCGACAAACAAATGGCCTGAAGTATCTAGACTAGAGACCTAGAAGGAAGGGGAATTCATTGGACGTCTTGGTAAAAAATGTGTGCCTCAAATTGGCTAGGCGGCCTGGGAATGTGATCCACACCACAAACTAAGCAATGCTTCGGAAGCAGGCTTGGACGCTAGTAACAAATAAGGATTCATTCTTCTCTGAATTCTTCCTCGCAAAGTACTGCAGGAAGCAAACCATTTTACAAACGACACAAAAACAGGGAGACTGATGGGAATGGAAAGGAATCCTTTGGGGATTAGAGCTCATCATACCACACCTTAAGTGGAATATTGTAACAGACTAAGTTGTGGATATCCAACACAACTGGATGCCAAACCATGCGAACCCAACCTGGTACGACAGGGCTACCCTACCATCTCTAGGTTTTAAAGTGAGTGACCTAATAGATGCACACAAGCACTGGAGACTTCCACTACTCAGAGTACTATTTCCAAGTCACATTGTAAAAGAGACCGTCAAGATCCACGTCCCCATCCACAGCTTTGGTGATGTCGACTACCTAGCATGTGATAAGGAACCACTCGTTAAATACATGGTTAAATCAAAATATCATGCGGCACAGGAAGGAAAGTCAAGAGCGAAGCCATCGTCATCCACAACACAACCAACACCCTCTTATGATAGACATATGTTGAAAACACTCTGGAATGGGAAGATCCCAGAATAAATCAAATTTTGATCTGGAGGATGATTCAAGGGGCATGTCCGACAAACCCGAACCTGATGAGAAGAAGGATGAAAATCTCCACGAAATGCCCAATGTGTTCATTAGCAGATGAGTCAGTTAAGCATATGATATTTGAATGTGATTTTTCAATAAGAGTCTGGAGGCAATGCAAACTAGGACATGACTTCAACCACGGCACACCGATCACGCTCAAAGCATGGATACAATAATGGTTCAAGACTACACCTGAGAGGGAAGATATGGAACTTGCTTGCTTTGTTAAATGGGCAATATGGTGCACAAGAAACGAGGCTACCTTTGACCAAGCAAGGCCATCACTTGATCATGCAATGGCTGACATAATTCTGCAATGGCTCAGGAAAGATAAGTCGACGAATCATCTCTTCAAGGATTCCACCAAAATAAAAACATATGCAACCTTCTAAACCAGCTCTGGGGATGGGGTAACAGCATGGTGGCACAGTCGTCACTCACATAAGGTGACTGGGGTGGCACCATGAAAATCCACGCATTTTCTGCAACACGAGCAAAGCTAGAAGCAATACTACAAGCCATGAAGCAAGCGAGCGCCCAAGGAAAGATGAAGTTTCTTATTAAAACAGACGGTGAAAATGCATTGCAAAATATCAACTATCCAGAAATTCCGCCAGATATAAGGCAAATAATTAGGGAAATCTTAATTCTAAGAACGGTGTTTAATAGTTTATCAATTGCTAAGGTAGATAGACTAACAATCGCTGAAGCGCACAATCTAGCACAATCTGTTGCAATGTGTAACCCTATCCCAACTTATGAATGAAATGTCACCACCATTTTTTTAAAAAAAAATCATCATTATGCGTATTTTTATAAAATGTCAAACTATTCATTATCCGTTACCAAAAAAAATTGATAGACAACACGTATTTCTTTGGAGCCATCCAAAACTTAAGTGTCTATGTTATTCGGTAATAAAGGGATTCGTAATAAAAGAAACAAATATGAACATGTAATACTAATCTTAGCTAGAGCATTTTCCACTTTGCCGAAGGATAACAAAGATTTTATTCTAGGAAATTACTCAGCAGAGAATAGAGAACTGTAAGCATCAATAGTCAAACAGGTGGATGAAGATTTGTTAATAAGTTGCTCAAAAAGCAGCAATAACAGAAGTGAAACTCTAAGAAAGTGGTACTTTAAATTGTGTACTTCTTACAGCTTTAACAAGCGTTTGTAATACCACATTCCTGAATTCTGAAAACTATCTTGGAATATGAGTTAGGGGACAATAGGAAAACAGAAGGGGAAAAAAAAACCAAAATGTTAATCCTACTAGAAGAATAACTGCAACTTCACATTTGCTATTTCTACAAAGGTCAAAGATACAGGAATTGCATTATGTCCCCCAAAATTTGTTCAACACTACTATTTAACATCAAATACTTCCAAAATTGACCGAGGAAAAAGGAAAACGTAAACATCCATCCCCAAGAATGCTACACCAGCAGCAACATATTACCTTCTGAACATTAATGAGGAGCCACTCTTTACTGCTGGGGACAGTTGCTCTTGCTCGTGAGAAAATTAGCCAAGTTGAGGAGCATGTGATCCCTTCTATAACAAGAGGCACTTTACAACACTGAACGCCACAAGATAAAGGCAAAGGGGGGTCGACTACAACGGACTAATCGACCAAAGAATTAAAATTGTGGTATCAACCCTCTCAAATTGATGATGTATAGTTTGGAAACAGATACAGCAAGTTATCTAGAGCTTCTGGTAAAAATTTCCTTGCAAACAAGTAACAGGGCCTTTCATTCCCATTCCACAAGCAAGGTCTAATCTGAACTTCCTTCTGTAAAAACATGAAGCATTTGTCAGAAATGACCACAAGCACAAAAAGAAGTATTTATCAGAGCAATGAGAAGCTAGACAGCATCAAACTAACAATAGGTTGACCTGAAAGTACATACCTTTTCATCACTTGTAACATGCACACTTTCTGAAATGGACTGCAGAATGACGAGAATGTTTTGTCAAATCACCATATGAAAAGAGGCTTCAAATGAAATAACTAACAAGCATACTAGTGAACCCAAACGGGCTCAAATTTGAGTATCTATAAAGTGGATGAAAATATTATGCTTCGTGTAAGACATACATTTTCACCCAAACCATATACTCTACTAGAAATGAGTCACAGTTCACCTAGATAAGGAGAAGGGGAAACGAGGATGATGAACATGAACTACTTAAGCTACAAACATATTAACTGAGGCGCATACCGTGATATTCTTCATAAGTTCACGCGTAATGTCCTGAGCCCGGTATGATTTCGGATGCCACTTTCCCTCAGACCAGTCAACGTGTGTCACAGACCAATTAGCGATTCCAGTCGAGTCAAGCATCTAAGAGAAGGAAAAGAAAACAATTCAACACATTAATCAGGGGTAACCCACAAAACATATATTCATCACTGATTGATCATATAACAGAAATAACCTACATAGAAAAATGTGGGGAGGTAGTGCTCATCCGAATAGCAATTCTTTCCATCCATGCCGGGCTGCACAATAAGGCAAGAAATGTTCAATAATTTATGCAATAACCAAAGCTTTTTTTACATGAAAGTGAACAACAAATCACTCGGGGAGTACTTAAGAGGACTTCGTTTTAACTACAAGGACCCCATCCTTCAGTTTGTCACTATTCCAGGAGTTCAAACAGCACAATTAAATACAAAAAACTACGTATGTTGGCATACCCAAATTCAGAGTAGATTTGTATAACATATCTTTGTAAATATTAATATTTTACTAACAATTATATTTCCACCATCCCACTAAGAATGTCCCACCTTACTTATGCACAAGACTTAAGAAAACTGGATAAAATCAGAGAGTAATGCATGAGGATGTTGGGTAGAGGAGGGCAGTAAAGTGCATAAAAGTAAAACCGAAAAAGAATTTGTAGTGAGGATGATGAGTAGGAAGTTAGTCAAAAAAGAAAACCAAACAATCACAGGGAGGGAATATAAGACATACTAGGAGAAGTAAGACAATCTTAGTGAGATCAAGGAGTGTGTAGTTAAATGTTTGCTTTAAAGCTTTTATCTTACACCTGAAAAACATACAGAAGTAAACGTATACCAATAATGCTAAACTAAGTGAAAGAAGACGTATTTATTCTGTTCAGTCTGACATCGTCAAGGTTTAACCTACACTTGCCCTATTTAACATCAATCCAAGGTTAACTGCATATCGCATTACCGAAGTTACAGCTAGAGTATTTCTCAGATACAAATTCTTGAGTGTGCACTTTGGCTCTGTTAGAGTTTGGGTTATTGGGAAGAGGAAAAGAAGTTGTAGTGGGAGAGGTCAGTTAAGGAATCACCAAAGAATAATATTTCAGCCTGTCTATTCTATGCCAATGTTCAAGAGGTAACAAATATTTCCATCAAAATAGAGCATCTGGCAACTGAAAACACAAAACAAAACATTCAAAAGTACAATTTAAAACAGTTTACACAAAATTACCCTGCAGTAGTCCCTGAACTTTCCATAGTAGAGACTGTCCGCCATAATAATAAGAGCGTGTTGCCGCTTCACAGTGAACCACTGCACATATTCACGAGGGGAACATATTAAAAATAATGATAATAACATTAAAACAGCTTAACGCCATTTAACCACCCACACCTCTAACACCTAAAAAAGACATCAAAATTTGAAATCTACAAATACCATAAATAAAATCTAAGCATATTTTCTAATTACACAAACAGGTTACGCAAACAGCATATATCTGCTTACGAAAATGCAAGTACAATTCTTACACTTAAATATGATTTCCTATCAAAAGGTCCAAACTACATCATCAAAAAATTAGTTTCTGCAAAGAGCAAATGCCAAAAATTTCTCAAAAAAAAGAGTAACCTAGCATACTATGCAGTTTTGGCAAAGTGTACATGAACCACCACGTTGAAACAGTCCTTCAACATATCAACAATGTACAAGTGGACAGGCTCCAGAACGACATGACATGTCTCAAAACCAGTAATCTTTCCACAAACACCTTAAATGTTTACCTGTGCACCCTTTCTGAAATCTTTCTTCTCAACTTCTGGGAGCATACGCTCAGAATACCTGCCACTTCCATGTGGCCCAGGATCTTCAAAGCTAAAAAAATCAAAACATGATTATCAATTAACAACAGACACAAAAACTTAAAGCAAATTCGGTATTATATGCACAATTACATACATATTACTAAATTGCCAAACTTTCAGTAAAGTTCAAGTTTCACTTAAAATTAAAAGAATATTTTCGAGAACTTATACTGATTTGAATTAAAACAACATACCACTCTGCAAGAATTCAGACTTACCAGTCTACAAAGCTGACATTAGTATACATCAGATAGTTGTACACGTAATCAAACTCACGCAGTGGTATACAACTGCAAGTTGGATAATTGTAGATCAGCAACAGACCATAACTGCTGGATGCAGATAATTTAATTTAAAAGATCATTAATAAGTTATCAGTGGGTCACCTATCCGAGAGTAGTACAAAATGATGATTGTCAGGATCCTGAAGCGCATTCGCTAATAGACGTCTCTCTGCATCAACCATCGAGATCTTTCCCCAAACAACCTGAAATAATTCCAACAATGACATTAATTATCCACAGTAATTAGAAATGATAGCTGATAAATTTTTTAACATAATATCCAGTCAAAGTTTTCACGAGCACTGAGCAGAAAATGGTAATTGGTACCCATATGATACAATTAGAGAGATAACAGTAACACAATCATCAAAAATATACAGCACATTCTACAAATCCAAGAATTTCAAAGCAATCACTTAAAATCCATTAATCCAATCCCCAAATCAGCTTTAAATTGCATTTCTTATGAGTTTAAAATAAACGTGTGCTAGAAAATATTCCTTTAAAAGCAAGGACAATCAACTAAATCAGATTTCCTTTTAGCATTTGGGAGCAGGCTACGCATTTTTGCATCAGATCCAAGTTTATAGAAATTTAATTCCACATTCCAATGTTTCGAAGCTCATGGAGAACAGAAGAATTAAACACTACTCATGGCCCCAAAGACAGGTGTAGAACAATCTCCTATAGACCACTAAGATCAATATAACAGTATAGAAATCAAAAGTTGCAAACAAGATATTTTTCAATCTCCTTTAAGTATTACTAAGAGCAATGGTGAAATATTGCTACCAGTAATAAGGAGGTAAGAGGTGAAAGCCTTGGAGGCACTCTCATGCACTTATAATGCAAGGTGATACCACTTTCTATTTTGAAAAATATAGCTTCAAGCATGGAAATACTCACTTTATCACTTCGAATTTCACGATGGACGAAATAACGACTGAAATGAACAGGCTTATCCTTGGATGCATGCACGTAAACAGAGAATCTTTCTTCATGGCCCTGTCCAAATAAGTTGACAAGTTACAACAGCCATATTGTTCAAACTGGAAATGAAACCAATCATTCAATTTAATGAAACAAATTGGGTACAGAAAATCATGATGAGATGACAAGGAGGATAAAAAATCTCACAATCTAAACATAATCACGCAACAAGAAAAAAAAATTCAACATTACCAGCATATAAATAAATATACCTGAAAAAATTTATCCCATAGCTGCTCAAATGGTAACGCACCAGGGGTGAGGAACAAGAATGCAATTTTAGGCGTCCTTGTTACAGTTAGTGGTGTGTTAAGAATATCTCTAATTACAATACGAGAAGCTATCTCCGGATCTGTAAATTCTCTAGCAGGAACAGGTGGAAGCCAATTTGGTATTCCTTTGCAACTATTGGATGAAAATACATAGCAAGCTGCAGAGTTCTGTGGTGGATACACGTATGCACAGATCAAGAACATACTCACTAAAGAAACCAACACTATAATCCATGTCGGCTTCTTCAACTGAGCGCGCTGGCGAGGCGCAGGCAATATCTGCATATCCTTCATGCCTAAACGCCACGCCTGAGATGACTTCATTTAGATACAATGCATCAGAAGTCTATCTTTGATATAATTCTTTTACAACTGTGTTCACCCAAATGTAGCCTCGGAAAAGCAGACCTAACAACAATACAGGTCCTTTGACAAAAGATTCAGTAAGAGTCTGAACCTGACAAGAGAAAATGAACACCTGATTCAATTAAAGGAAACCAAATCTCAGATCTCACGCAATAACGAATACATTTCAGCAACTGTACTAGTACAAACTTTCAAATGCTGTCTAATATATAAGTATATAACTGAGCTGAGGCCAACGAGAACTAGTTCCGAAATTGCAAAGATAAGCCGCAACTACTCTGTGATTTGAAGCTTTCCCTCGATTACTGAACAACAACAAAAACGAATCCAAGCACATCCAACACACAAAAATCTATAAGCTTACCAACTACAATAAATATGGGGTGGGGTGGGGGTGGGGGGAAAAAGCTAAGAGTGGGATCGCAGAGAAAAGTAATACATTGATTAAAACTAAGCCACCAAAGAAGAAACTCCTCCAAGCTGCCCCAACACCCAAATCCATGAAATGGTTTTACATTTAATTCCGAGAAGACTTTTCTCGGAATGAAAAGTCAAATTTTACCAATGACAAACCAAATCTAATAAACCCCACATCCCAAACACGCACGCACACAAAACGCAAACCCCGTGATCCCAAAATGCGAAGCATTCAAAGTTCAAACCATGATTTCCAAATCAAATCCAATCACAATTTCCCGCCCCGACAACATGGAACAAGGGCGAAGGCTTACCTGATCGAACACAGATCTCTTGGCCGGGCAGTGAGATCTGGGGCAAATCGAGGGAAATTGCAGCAGCAGTAGTAAATACAATTATTATAATATCAAGTTGTGGGTGTCGATTGGGACGAAGAGAGGTATTGTGTATTGTAGGGACGAGGAGAGATGATTGGTTGGATGTGGGTAGTGTGTGTTTTTGGTGGAATTTTTAGGAGCATAGAGTTGAACGTTATATGGCCGAATGGTGTCGTTAGAGTCCAAAGACAATGGAACACAACAGCCGGCGACTTCCAATTCCACAATTTCTTTCATTAATCTAATCTACTAATCATGTGCACTTTTAAACCTCTCACATTTGTCTAAATTCAAAGTAGATCCATCACTTTAACTGTCAAGTTTATTATTGATGAATATATTAGAATATTATTCTAAAAGATCTTATTAAATTTATTGTAACGTATGTATGTTATATTTTAATTTTATAATTTTAATATATATTAAAATATATAAAATCTTATTTTATACCGATCAACCATTAAACGAGATTATATTATAATCGATATAACTAATATGGTGATTTAATTATTTCAACGAATTTCTTATAATTTTGACTAATTTGACGGATACAAAACCCTCAACTTTATTTTGGTTGCATTCAATATTAATGGTTGAACTAACATTCAGTAAGATTTTCCCACCTCATTTTTGTCTCTTCAGTTATTAATATTTGTTGTTTGTTTATTCGTTAGTACTTATTAATAACTTTACAATGATTATAGTGATCTACTTTATTGATCTGGTAAAGTTAAGGTAATATTTCAATTTAGTCCTATATGTTATAAAGGTTATATACCTATACATTCTCCCTCCCAACTCTATTTGCATTCTTGTTTTTTTTACACTATTTCTTATTAAAGTTTGACCGCATATTTGATTAGATATACAAACAACAATATTATCGTATATGAAATTGTTGAATTCGTCGTAACAAGTAGTTTTAAAAAATTAACTTTTTATTTGTCGTTATATGTAGGTAAATATACTAGCGGTCAAACATGATTCTTGAACATCGTAATAATTATTGTTGTGCAAATAGAGCTGGGACATTGGGACTATGTATGAAAGTGTCAACATAAGCCTTAATTATTTGAAAATAAAAGAACAACCCTAACTATTTCATGAAAGTGTCAATATAACTCTCGAGTGGCACTTTTAGCGTTTACCTTAACATCAAGGTCGTTGACCACACTTGAAATGACAAAAATTTCCCCCAGGCCATAAGCTAAATTCATTTGGACAATTATACCCTTACCCACTGCCAATGCTCTGCCACCATCGCCATTGCTCCGTTGCCAATTCACCACACCACCAAAACCTTCCACCACCACTCACCTTCCATCACTAAGGTTAAAACCCTTCGTCCCGTCCCGCCTTTCCATCGCTAGTCGAAACCCTTTGTCCCATCAAAACCCTCCTGTCTCATCACTTCATGTCCCACCGTTGATTCACCACACCACCAAAACTTGGCATTCCGTATTTTCATTTGTCTCACTGCCGTCCTAGCCTTTCCATCACCTTCATCTCTCCCTTCCACCCCCTCGTCCCGTCGTTGTGAGCCTACTTATGTCTTAGCCCTCACCAGAACACACCGACTAATAGACATACCAACACAAATCAACCCATTTGTTCCATCAAATGCAATCTGATTAATCGATGACTAAATCACCCCTTTGTTCCATCAAATGCAATCTGATTAATCGATGACTAAATCACCCCTTTGTTCTAACCCAATTCACCATCTCTGCGTGGTGGGCTTGAAGAACGGAGAAGAAGATGATGAGCGGTAAGGTTTTCTAAAGACGAGAAGAAGAAGACGAGTGGTGGTTAGGATTTAAGGGCAGTAGAGTTATTTCACCTTCATTTTTTAAAAATTTTCAGAGGGGTAAAAGAGTTATTTCACCAAATTTTGGCAAAATTTTGTCTAAATGGTTAGTTTTGCACTTTCTTTGATTATTTAGGGTTATATTGGCACTTTCGAACATTGGGGGGTTATATTGGCACTTATGACAATTATGTAGGGTTATAAACACTCTTTTCTCATTTTCAAAATGTGTTTTTAACGTGTCATGGTCAACATTAGTGCTTCTTGGGTGGGACATCATTTTGATTTTCGATAGTTTTTTATTCGTTCTTTTTTGGCAAAATACATTTTTTTATGAAGTATTTTCATTAGAAATTAAAGCTCGGCAAAACTTACAAAATTTGGACCCTCGCCCCTGACCCTATACACAAAAACCAATCTAGTCACATCACCTTAACTGCAAAATAAACATTTTCATTAGTCTTCCTACTGCCTGCAAAACTACAAACCTGTACTAAGTTTCAACTTCTGGAATTGCCATTTTTATCCTGTGACTTCCATCTCCATTCCACTTCAGTTTGTATCTGAAATGCCAAAAGATCATCCTTCAACTCCTTGTCATTAAACACTCTTCGGTTTTTTTCTTGCCAAATCTGGTGTACACCTGAAACAATCATCATTAGTGTTCTATCTTTCATCCATTTAATGAGACACCACATCTTCCTCTTCATATCTCTTATAGTTCTTCCTATCTCCAAATCCAGCAATCTATACACAGCTCTCACATAGACACATTCAATGAATACATGATGGGCAGTTTCTTGCTCATAGTTGCACAACGTGCAATTATGTACTCCTGCAAGGACATTAAAACTCTGGAGCCTATCAGTGGTTGCTAACTTCCCATTCACCACCGCCCACTCACCATCACCCACAGGAAAAATCTTTGCTTTGGCAAGATTCTTCTATGCCAAACCAAACTATTTTTTGATCTGGTCTCCAGTCCTCCCATCATAGCTTCATACACTGCAGAAACCTTGACTTTTCCTCTCTGATTCACATATTTTTTTAGCATTGGAAAAAGACCATTTCTGATCTTCATTAATTCCCTCCTGGGCCAGTTATCTGATCCCTTCAAGTAATACTTATGCACCCATTTGATCCAAAGTATGTCTTTCTTTTGAGTCAAATCTCACAGGTGCTTGCTCAAAGCAGCTATGTTCCAATTAGAAGGATCTCTTACACCCATTCCCCCTTTTTTCTTACTTTTGCATATAGAACTCCAAGCAGCAGCCGTGAAACCTCTTTGACCTTCTTCTCTGCCCCACAAGTAACTAGTACAAATCGGTACAATTTTTTGATGAACTGCCTCTGTAATTTTCATTACAGAAGCCCAATACCCAGAGATGCTGAGTAGCACTCCATTTATCAACTCTAACTTTCCTGTAATTTTCTCTACTAACACTTGACAATCCATTTTCCCCCACTTCATAGAGGACACAGGCAGACCAAGATATTTCATAGGAAACTGTCCTTGTTTCATCTACAAAACTGATGCCAAGACCACATTTTCACCCTCAATCATTTTAGAAAAGTAAAATTTTAACTTACTTTCATTAATGGAGAAACCTGTAACTTTATTGAATCTGACCAATACTTTCTTCACACATTCCAAAGGCTTTCTACTTGCACCACAGAAGACCAATAGATCATCAACAAATAACAAAGTGTGGACTCTAGCTTTCTTGCACCTTTGATAATATTCAATATTCCCAGAATCAAATTCTATAGCCATCAATCTCGTTAAATACTCTACGCATATAACAAACAAAATAGGGGCTTGCTTCACACACCTTTTAACGGAAAAACTATCTGTATACTGACTATTCACATTTAAGCAAAAATCAAAGTTCATGGTGTTGTTCTTAATCCACTCAACCATCTTACTTGGGAACTTCAGTTCAACTAGCTAGTTAAGAAGGAAGTCCCAACTAATACTATCAAAAGCCTTTGAGATATCTACTTGAGCAACACATTTAAGCTTCATTTTTTCTATCTTATACCTGTGTAAAAGTTCTTGGGCTAACAACATGTTATGTGCAATCGGTCTACCTTTGACAAAGGCACACTGATTATTGCTCACAATTTCTGGGAGTACATATTTTAATCTATGACACATGATTTTGGTAATTGGTTTATAGACAACAGAGCAACATGCTATTGGTCTATAGTCTATTGGAGACTGTGGTTGTAACTTTTTTGGCAACAATTTTATCACGCCATTTTTAAAGATACCTGGAATGGGGTCACCTTTAAAGAATCTTGCCACTGCTTCCAACACACCCTGTCCTGTGATTGCCCAAGTATCCTTGAAAAACTTGCTTAAGTATCCATCCTGGCCAGGACTTTTAGTAGATTTAATTCCCCTGAGTGTAGCCTCTATCTTTGCTCTACTAACTGGCCTGATCATCTTCATTTGTCTCTTTAGGCTCACCACTCCTCCATAGCTTACCACATCAAGTTCAATTCAGATCACTTTCTTCACAACCCCTAACTGACATCTGAAATGGTTAATCAACACAGATTCCACCATTTTTGGCTTAGTAATCATTCCATCACCATTTTCTAACACCACTATGTTGTTTTTATATGGTCTGCTCCTCAATGATGAGTAGAAAAACCTAGTTGGTCTGTCTTAATCATTCAACCATTCCACCTTGGCCTTTTGCTGCAAGTAGCTGAATTCAGCTTCCTTCAAATATTTAGCTTCTTTTCTAGCTTCAAATTGTATGCCTTGTAATTAACCTGATCCAGAATTCTCATTGAGTTCCTCCTGAGTTTTTCTCCATTTTTCCACAGCTTGTTTAGCTCTCTCTTATATACTGCCAAACTCTTTTTTGTTTAACCTACTTAAAGGCTTTTCCAGTCTCTTTAAAGCCCGAGCCAGGTTCTCCATACTCCTTATTTGTTTGGCTCTCCATACTTCTTTTATCAATGTTTCAAATAACTGTGATTGGGACCACATGTTAAAATATTTGAATGACCTATTCTTTTTCCTATCGCTGGACACGGTATGGAGGCGTGTCGACCTGCAGATAGCCCAGCAGATTACTATGATCAAGACCGGCCTGGAGAAATCAAGAACTGTCGTTGGAAGATTGCACCGTAGGGCCCTTTTCAGCAACTTGATCAACAATGTGTCCAAATACTGTCTGGATAAATTGACGGTCGAGTCCGGGAGGATTGATGCACTCGGAGCACAGGTATATGCTTACTGTGGCTGTGTGCTGCGCTCGACACACGGAATACCGTGTGCATGCGTCATGGCAGGGGCAGTTGCTGAAGGAATCCCCTTGTACTTGGACGACATTCATCCGCTGTTTAAGAGCCTGGCATTGGGTGATCACGTGCGGAGCACGGAAAACATTGCGAGGGCCGAACAAGATCAGTCGCGGTTCAACACTCTGTTGGAGGAGCTGGAGCGCAGCGACCCTTCGGTCCGCCGTAAAACTCACCACAAGGGGAAGATGATTAGACATGAGTTCAATTTTTACCTCACGTACATCATCTTGCCACTCCTCCAACATTTCTTGCTTACCAGTCCCCATATCAAGCTTACTCATAATCCTATCTTTTCCTAACCTTCTATTATCCCAAGTATACATTGCCCCAACAGTTATGATTTCCTCCAAATCCAGTTTCTCCATTGTTTCCTGAAAATCCACCATTTCCTTATCCTCCACTACATTTCGCCCCAGCCTATTTTCTACATAAAGTGGTGAATTGAAATCTCCACTAATGAGCCAAAGCATATCCATATCACCTATGTTGTTAAAAAACTGCCACATCTCCTGTCTTTTCTCAATGGTATTAAAACCATAGATCAAAGTGAAAATAGTTTCTTGCCTGAATCTTTCATCAATATCTCAGAATCAATCCATTATTCCCCAATATCCAGTATTGTGATGTCATATAAGTCCTCCTTCCATGCTAGCCAAGCTCCTCCTCCTCTTATCAACTCCCCATTTGTAATTAATTTCCAACCCAATCTAATTTTCCCTCAGACTTCTAACTCTTTTCTTTTTGTATTTTTGTTTCTAAAAGGGCAAGAATCCCAGCCTGGTTTTTGAGACAAAAGCCCCTGATCACACCATGATTATCATCCTTATTTATTCCCCTCACATTCCAGATAATAAGTTTACAGATCATCAGGAGGCTTTTCCTTCAGTCTCTTTTGTTTAAGAACTAAACGCCCAGCTCCCATCACCTCTTTACCTTTATCGGTTTTAAACTTACTGCCTTCATCGGTTACTAGTGCTACTGTCTCAACCTTTTCTGCTCCTATCACCTCTTTGACTTTATCATTTTTCACCTCACTGCCTTCACCAGTTACTAGTGCTACTGTCTCAACCTTTTCCACCTCCTGTTTTTTCCTCACAGACAAGGAGATTTTCATTTTCTCTCTTTTTTTTTTCTTTCTCCACTTCTTCCTTTTTCCTGCATTTTTTCCCTATATGCCATACATTCCACAAGTACTACATTTTACAGGACTCCATTCAAATAATACATCCTGCTGCACTATAACCTTCATTTCATTAACCTAGTTTATCTTATAAGGAACAAAATCAGATATCACCATTTCTACTTTCACTCTTGCATATGTAAGCTTGTCCTTCTCATAAGTAGCCTTATCTATACAAACCGGTTTACCCAATGGACTCACAATTTTACTGATGATCCTAGGCTGCTAATAAGCTAGAGGCAAATCAGGCAATCTTATTTAAACAGGCACTTTTTCAGGCTCATCAAAATCAAAATCATTTGACCAGGCTTTCACCACTACAGGTTTCCCAGTAAACATTAATAAACCATTCTCAACAATTTCATCTCTATATGTTTTGGTAGACAGTTTTGCCATAAGTACCTCTTCTTAGCTGCCACAACTTCATAAGGTTTTTGCCCCAAATTTTTTATAGGTGGCCCTCCATGACTCTGCAAGGTGGATTGCTTTCCAATACCTTGCATATGACACAAGAATCTCACTGCTTAGCTCCCTCTTCCACATCCTCCGTTGTAACTTCACCCATTGCCATCCCTTCAATGTTTACAGGGTCATAGTATCTCACTTCCTGCTATTGTGGTACAAATAGAGAACTCCAATTGAATCCTTCTCCATTCTTTCTCCCCGCGGCAGTTTCTGCCCTGCCTTTAAGCTGCTCGGTTGATCCCGCACAATACCTTTGTCAGGAGTATTGAACGTGATCTGAGATTCTTCATCTTCTCCCTTATTAGGGTTCATAGAATTCTGCACCTTACTCACTCCTTCATCATCATCAGCTAGCATACTTTTCTGTCCATTCACATCCCCTTCAACCACCTTTGCAACACATTTCCCCTTTACTTGTATCTCCCCCACTACTAGTTTTGTAGCTGTCTTCCTCATTGCCCTTTTCTTTCCAGACTTTCCCATGGCGGTGACGCTAAAAAAGCTCACTAGATATTCCAGAAAATTTTGATCGGGAAAGTACACATACTAATGGTATGAATCGCCCAGACTAGTAGAGAGAGAAAAAGTAGTAATAATTCAAAATACATTTCTAATCCTATCTTTTGCATGAAAATGCCTTAACCCTACAAAATCAGGAAACTGGAAAACTAACCCTAACTTATTGATGAATTGTGCAGTTATACCCAAAGTTTCCATCTCCGGCTTTCACCCTGGAAAATTCACCGTTAACCATCCCAGAATGACCAAAATACCCTGGTTAGTTTTATTTAAGAATGGACAATTTTACCCTCCTCACCATTTAGACCTTACAAGAATTATAGGGTTATATCAGCACTTAATTTTGATTTCTAGGGTTATATCAGCACTTAAGTTTGATTTCTAGGGTTATGTAATCACTTTCTTTTTTTAAAAAATTATAGGATCGGATCAGTAATTTTTTAATATTTTCCAAAATCAAAGCAAACAAAATGTATTTACCAATTACCAGAAAAACACTCACTTATCTCTAAGAATTAACACTACTTTGTATTGATTCATAAAACATGCAGAGTAACAGAACAATCGAAACCTAATTATAAAGGCAAAACTGTTTTCCATACAATCACTTATAATAAGACACCTAAAGATAAAATGGTGGGGTTTACAGATCAAACATTTGCAATAAAAGTCTTGCACAAAAAGGCACCTAAACTAACTAATATTCGAGGATAATAGATATCACCAAAGTCTTCAAAAATATTAAGCAAACACACTGCCCCCAAATAGCAACTTTGATTCCTCTCGCTCTGTTGCTCATTATAGTCTAAAAATTCCTATAAAATTCTTCTAGCAAATTCAATAGACATCGTAAAAATGTTCATTAGCAAAAATCATAAATGTTATGAGACAAGCATCAATCCAAAAAGCACCCCCCTAAATTTATAAAATTGAAAATAGCAAAAATATTTATGCATGTGCTAAAGATTCGTTATAGGAAATTTTACACTTCTAACTCTTAACTTTAGACTGAAAGTGCCAATATAACCCTGCAAAATGAGAAAGTGCCAAAATAACCCTAACTTTATGATGAATTGTGCCATTATAACCTTTTAGTCTAGTTCCGCTATTGACTGAAAGAATTGGGCATTGACCAAATCTGGATTATCAAAAATACCCTTGACAGTTACTTTCTTCTTCTTCTTCAACCCCCTTACCCTAGCCACCGCCCGCCATCACCTCCCACCACCTCCCGCCACCTCCCACCATCCGCCACAGCCTAAATTGCCCTCCCATCACCTCCCAAATCTTCTCCGCCGCATCCCACTCCCTACTGCCCGCACAACAATTTTGAAGAATCCTAATCCTAGCGCTTCCATCCAAATTAACAAATTCACTCTCCACCTTCACACACACATGTCCGCCACTCTCCCTCATTGTCCACCTTCATGCCACCCCATTCCGATCAAACCTGCCACCTATAACAACCAGAAACCGACACAGTACCACTAGAGTTCCCAAGTACCGCTGCATCAAGCCCCCCCCCCACGAAGTTCGTTTCCCTATGCAATAAGCCCAAAATGAGCTCTTTATAGCACTCCAGTTAGCAGCCAGAGCAGCAACTGAGTTAGCCATTTGTTCCGCCTAACCCATTAGTGGAAACATCTATTTGGGAGGCACTGCCGCCACGAGTTTCCCTTCCCCCAACCTCTGCTATGCCGGAGAGTCAGGTTGCCACCATCCGCAAGAAAAGGGGGAAAGAGAAAGAAGAAGAGGGCGATTGTGTATTTTCCCTTTTTTCTTTTTTCTTTTTTAATCTAGGGGAAAAATGACCATTTCATTAGATTTTGGCCAAAATTCCCTTTAACAATTGAAGTTAACAAAGCCAAGGTTAGATTCACACATACATCATAAAGTTAGGGTTATTTTGGAACTTTCTCATTTTTGCGGGATTATATTGGCCCTTTTAACTAAAGTTAGGGTCATTCTTTACTTTCCTCTTTGTTATGCTATGATATCACATTAATCACCATTGTAAACATAGGAAAATTCAAATTTCACCTATATGTCCAAGGATGTCAAACCAAAAATTGTCAAACCCAGATTTATCACATTAGAGCGCCATATCAAGCTTAACTTCTCAAGTCTGGGAAAGCTAAGTCCAACCCTAACCAAGCCTGCATTAGATAAGTAGTATGTTTATGTCTCACAATCATTTCCTGTGGCAAAAAAGTGACGCTTGAGAGGTGACACGGTGACACCGTATTTATATATATACAGTTTACGCCTTTTCCTCTACAGAGTGAGCATAAATGGAAAAGTTTAAGCTAAATATATAGTAATGGCTAGGTAAATCTCCATGAAAGCACGCTCCGTATGATGGTTCATAACTCAAAGGAGCATGTGTCGAAAAATTCTATTGGAGGGCTAAAAAGAAGTTTGTGCACTGTATTTGGTAGCATTAGAATCAGCTCTGTAAAGTCCTCGGGAGTTGGACTTGTTATATGGCAAATTGTGAATTGTGGAAATCTGGTGTTTAAACACCATTTTGCAGGTTTTAAAGATTTCCGGAAACACAGATTTTTATCCACGGAATTATGGAGTATATTGATGTGATCAAATCAGAATATTGTGAGAGATATTATCTTAGTTCGTGGAAGATTAATTCTGGTAAACGAATATTCCTGTAATAGTTGGGAATTGATTTAGTAGTTTAATTATGGTACAAGTCCTATTGTTAACAGGATTGTCCATTTAAGTACCAGATTAGAATCAGAGTTTTCCTTAGTCTAGAAGTCTATTTATGGTAGAGTTAGACAAGGAAGGAAGTTGATTCAAGGCAGGATTGCGATGGAATAAATAGAAGAAAAAGACAACGCAATCAAGTTTGAGCGTCCAGTGCTATTCTCTACGTTGAGAACTTTGGAGCGATCTGCCGTGCTGTTTGGAGGTTCGTAAATCAACCGACCAAGTTCGTAAAGATCAGAAACAAGGAAGTCTTAATTCCTCGGGAGGAGGAGATCCAGGGAGACGTGTTGATCGTGAGGGTTCAACGACGTAGGATCGACAGTGAGGGGAGCTCACAACATTCACTCTGTAGGTTAGCAATGGATTAGTATTTAAGTTAAGCTTCTTGTACTAAAGACTGCTTTCTAGTGAATGGTTTCTGATCTGGGCAAGGCCCCGCAGACGTAGGTGTATTTGCACCGAACTGCGTAACCAAGTTGTGTGTGCACTGCGTGTTTCGTTTTGAGTTTTAACATCAAACTGAACTTGGTGTTTCAACACCAAACTGTTAAACAACTTGGCATAAAGGTTCAGAATTTAGGTGAAACTGAAATTCAATTGGTATCAGAGCAAGGCACTTGCTGACCCCTATACAGGGAGAGTGAGATCAGGTTTCACCATGGCACCAAAGGAGGGGGCATCAGTCACGCGACCACCATTGCTGGAACAAGGAAATTATGCTTACTGGAAGGCACGTATGAAAGTATTCATTGGAGCTCTAGATGATCAAGCTTGGAACTATGTCATAAATCAATACACTCCACCTGCTAGTGACACAACTGAAGGATCAAGCTCCACTGCCACTAAACCATTCTCTAGGTATTCCACCGAGGAGCATAAAGCGCACGTGTCCAACTCAAAAGCATTGAATGCCATCTTTACGGCTGTGGACGAAGATCAGTTTAAAATGATTTCAAACTGTGAGACTGCAAAGGAAGCGTGGGATGTGTTACAAACTTACCATGAGGGAACAAGCTCTGTAAGAGAATCAAAGCTGCAGTATTACACGACCAAATTTGAAGAACTGAAGATGCGTGAAGATGAAACTATCTCCGAGTTTAATGGACGAGTCCGAGATATTGCAAACAAGGCTTTTCAGTTTGGCAAAAAGTACAAAGATCAAAAACTTGTAAGGAAAGTGTTGAGGGCATTACCCCCACGGTTCAACATAAAGGTCACGGCAATAAATGAAAATGGAAGGATCGGAACAATGACACTTGATGAACTTATGGGATCTCTGGAATCGTATGAAATGGAGATGTTGCAAACTAAAATTGGGAAGAAAGAAATGGCGTTTTCAAGCACAAACACTGGAAAGGTTGATGATTCTACAGATAATGAAGAGACGGATGAGATTGCAAACATAACCAGGAATTTCTCCAGATTTATGAAGAAGATGAGCAGGAAACCACAAGAAAAGTCAAGTGGGAGCAAAAATCCGAATGCAAACTCCACTCCACGATTTGGTCAATCTACTGGTGTTGAAACACCAAAATTCAAATCGGTAAATCCGAACCTGAATAGGAGAATCCAGTGCAGAGAGTGTGAAGGTTTTGGACACATACAAGCTGAGTGTGCCAATACACTCAAAAGACAAGGAAAGTCATATGCCACAACCTGGAGTGATGATGATGGAGGAGATGATGTTAAGTATGAAGATGAGTATACAAATCATGTTGCTTTCGGCGTGTCAATGGTGGAGGTAGACGACTTTTGTAAGGAAAGTCTCAGTGTGCTGAACGAAGAAGAGATCTGTAGCTCAGATGAAGAGAGTAGAAGCGTTAGTGATGAAGACATTCGTAAAGAAAGCATGGAGATGTACAAGATGTGGTTAAAAGTGGCAGATGAAAACAAAGAACTCAAGGCTGAAAACAAGAGGTTAAGTGAGAATGCGAAAGTGTATGAATGCGAAAAGGAAGAGGCAACTCGAGATCTGGAAAAACTCAAGAAGGAATTTGCTGTAGTGGTGCAACGAGCAGAGGAAGCAGAACAATCCATTAGACGCCTCAATACTGGGAAAGCTAAACTCGAAGAATGTCTAAGGATGGGACAGACGAGCAAATTTGGCATTGGCTATGAAAGGACAGTGAAAGAAGGAAATCATCAGACAGATCAAAATGCACCAGCTCCAAGAATAATTGAGAAGAATGGTCCCACAAAAAGGGTCAGACGATGCGGATACTGTGGAGTTCAAGGTCATGTGACAAACAGATGTTTTAGACTGATGAAAACCCTGTCTGTCAACACAGAATATCGGGGCATGCACACCAACCCATATCGATGTTTCAACACCAATCCAGTTCGAGGTTTCAACACCAACTTTGAACATAAAACGCACAAATTCAACACTGGAGGATACAAAACTGGATCTCTCAACACACGGGTTAATCAGAATCCACAACAAGTCATTCGACCAGTACGCCAGGTATGGGTTCGGAAATCTCAAGATGTTTGTTTTTCTAGTTTTGTATGTTTTGGGGCACATACAGGAACCTCGTGGTATTTTGATAGTGCGTGCTCAAGGCACATGACTGGAGTTCCTGAATTCTTGCAAAAATTCAAACCTGGATTTGGTGGACACGTTAAATTTGGTGATGGAAAACGGAGCAGAATCATTGGCAAGGGTGAGTTAGCAATTAAAGGACTCCCCGTGTTTCAAGATGTATTGCTTGTGGAAGGTCTGAAGGCTAATCTATTGAGCATTAGCCATCTATGTGACAATGATATGACAGTTAACTTTGACAAAGGAAAATGTATTGTTAACCATGGGACTGGAGTATTCACTGGAACAAGGTCAATAGATAATTGTTATTTGCTCGATCAAGATGTCACATGCTTGAGCTCGAAGAAGGAAGTTAGCACTCTATGGCACAGAAAATTGGGACATATAAATTACAAATCCCTGGCCCGTATTTCCAGACTGAATGCAGTCAGAGGTATTCCTGAAATCGGTGAAAGCAAGGAGGTTGTGTGTGGCTCATGTAAAGAAGGAAAGCAAATTCGGATCCCACACCATGCTGTTCATGATGTTTCAACGTCAAGACTTTTGGAGCTTCTACATATGGACTTAATGGGGCCGATCAATACACCCAGTGTTGCAGGGAAGAAGTACATTTTTGTGTGTGTAGACGACTTCTCGAGATATACTTGGGTATCTTTTCTCAAAGAGAAGTTAGAGGCAGCTGAAGTTTTCGAGACCTTGGTGTACAAATTACACGTAGAAAAAGGATCTACTCAGGCAAGAATAGCACGTATCAGAAGTGATCATGGAAAGGAGTTTGAAAACTCTAGATTTAATAACATCTGTAAGACACTTGGTATACACCACGAGTTCTCTGCTCCCATCACACCGCAACAAAATGGTATAGTTGAAAGGAAGAATCGAACACTGCAGGAAATGGCCAGAGCAATGTTAGCCGAAAAGAAAATTCATTCTAAATACTGGGCTGAGGCGCTTCATACAGCATGCTACACCATCAACAGAGTGTATCTGCGTCCATTTACTGAGAAGACACCGTATGAGATTTGGAAAGGGAAGAAACCTGATGTGTCGTATTTTCATGTTTTTGGCAGTAAGTGTTATATTCTAAAAGATCGTGTGCCGTTAGCTAAGTTCGAATCTAGAAGTGATGTCGAGATATTCTTGGGTTATTCTCCCACCAGTCGAGCATACCGAGTGCTTAATCAACGTACTGGAACGGTCATGGAATCTATTAATGTGGTGGTAGATGATTCTGAGGACGACAAGGTTGGAGAAGGTGAAGTGCTGGAACCAGTGTTCCCTACCGGTGTTGAAACACCAACAGCGTCAACCGGTGTTGAAACACCAGAAACCGAGACACCTGAATCTAAACAGCGTCCGTCCAGACATATGCAACTTCGGGATCAACCTCGTGTAAATTACAGGGAATTGGCAGGATTATCTTGTTTCATATCACTCACGGAGCCGAAGAATTATAAAGAGGCTTTGCTCGATGAATATTGGATTTCTGCTATGCAAGAAGAATTACAGCAATTCGAAAGAAACAATGTTTGGGTTCTTACCCAACGCCCTGCAAATGTCAATGTGATCGGTACCAAGTGGATTTTCAAGAATAAATCTGATGCAGATGGTAATATCACAAGGAATAAAGCACGCCTCGTTGCTCAAGGGTACACGCAAGTAGAAGGAATAGATTTTGATGAAACTTTTGCACCTGTAGCCAGATTGGAGTCAATCAGACTTTTGTTGGCTGTGTCGTGCATTCTGGACTTTACTCTTTTCCAGATGGATGTCAAGAGTGCATTCTTGAATGGGGTCGTGAAGGAGGAGGTGTATGTGGAGCAACCTAAAGGGTTTGAAGATCCACAGTTTCCTGATTCTGTCTATCGGTTGAATAAGGCACTATATGGCCTCAAGCAGGCACCCCGAGCATGGTATGAGCGACTGACAACCTTTCTGATTAAAAAGGGCTATCGTCGAGGGGGAGTAGATCGGACTCTGTTCGTACTACACAAAGGTTCAAATATTCTGATTGCACAGATTTATGTAGATGATATTGTGTTTGGATCCACCTCTTCAGTCTTGTTAAAGGAGTTTGTTGACTTAATGACTAATGAGTTCGAAATGAGCATGGTAGGGAAACTGTCATATTTTCTGGGATTGCAAGTTATTCAGGAGAAGAATGGTCTCTTCATCAATCAGCAGAAGTATGCTGAAAACTTGATCAAGAGATTTGGACTTACAAGCGCAAAAGCAATACGCACTCCAATGGCTACTACTGATAAACTGACAAAAGATGAGCAGGGACAAAGTGTTGATCAGAAAATGTACAGGAGTATGATTGGGAGCCTGTTGTACTTAACCGCAAGTAGACCAGACATTTGTTTGAGTGTTGGTATTTGTGCTCGCTATCAAGCAGATCCAAAGGAATCACATATGTCAGCAGTGAAGAGGATTATTCGGTATATAAGTGGAACAGTGGAGTATGGAGTATGGTTTTCTCGAAACAAGGATTCACAGTTAGTAGGGTTCAGTGATTCAGACTGGGCTGGGAATGCTGATGATCGTAAGAGTACTACAGGTGGATGTTTCTTTGCTGGATCGAATCTAGTCAGCTGGTATAGCAAAAAGCAGAACTCCATATCTTTGTCTACGGCTGAAGCAGAGTATTTAGCTGCTGGGAGTTGTTGTGCACAACTATTGTGGATGAAGCAGATGATGAGAGATTATGGGTTTGATGATGTGAGTCTGACAGTGCTGTGTGATAATAAAAGCGCTATTGATATTTCCAGGAATCCTGTGCAACATTCGAGGACGAAGCACATTGATATTCGTCATCATTTTATTAGGGACTTGGTTGAAAAAGAAGAAGTTACAGTCCAGTATGTGCCAACAGCTGAACAACTGGCCGATATCTTTACAAAACCTCTGGATGGTGAGACGTTTGAAGTACTTAGACAGCACTTGGGTGTCTGTCGAATGTAAGGTACTGAGGCTTGTACTTTCTATTGTATTATTTACTGCTTTGTTTTCTTTATATCGTGAAAAAAAAATGAATGAAAAATCGAAAATACCAAAAATATGTAAAGTGGTGTTTAAACACCAAGGATTTCAGAGGCAAGTAATTCAGATGGGCTGAATATGTGGGCCAGAAAAGTATGTTGGGCCTAAGATGTGCGTATGACAGTCTGAAGAAAGGAGAAAGGAGATGGTCTTTTTGGTGTCGAAAAAGGGGGGAAAGAGAAAGTAGATTCCCACACAAACTCAAACCAGTAACTGTTCATCTTCTTCCTCAGTTCGGAGCTCTCTGTTCCTCAAGATTTTTTTTCACAACCCCCGGTTATTGTTGCTCATCAATCAGATAACAATGCCGAGCTCCGTGTTCAAGAAGATGGTCGGAGATTCAGTCAGGGTTCGGGTGCCTGAGAATCCGAGGATTGAAGAGCTCGGTGATGACACAGACTTGAACGAGATGGGTGGAGATCGAGTACGGACAGTAGGGGCTTGGTATGGACAAAATCAGAGGAGACGGAAAGCCAGCTTTGATTGCTCCTTCGTTCGTGATGGTATGTTCTTTAGCTCTGTTCTTGAATTCATAGAATGGATGGTGCAAAATAGGGACTATGTAGACCTCAGGAAATATAAAAATTTGCATGGCAAGATAAATGGGTTTAAGCTTGATGAGGTGTTGACTGGGAGAATAGGAGACATTAAGGAGATCAGCGACTATGATGCTAAGTTAGTTGGGGTTGGTTTTGGAGAAACTTATAAAGTAGAATATGAAGAGGGTCAGTTCGAGAGTAAGTTCTTTACAATCTATACTCGGATAGCATCATTGCATAGGCCCAGTATCAAAAATTTGGGAGATAATGCTTTTGTACAGCCTTGGATAAAAGTGGTTAAATCCACTAATGTTGCTAGGGAGATGGTGTGTGTTGATGAGTCTCTGAATCAGACTCAAATATCTCTGAGAAGGTTATCGATTCCAGTTGTGGAGATTTCTGACAGTGAGGAAGATGTTGGAAGTGTTGGAAGAGTTAATACAGAGGAAACCCCGATGAATGTGACTGAAGAGGCCAATTTGCTGGATGAAGCTCTGGAAGCTTTTATGAGATCTGAAGAGGCTCTGGCAGCATTTGTGGGATCAGATTCAGAGAAGGATGTTGTTGGAACTGTGGCTGAGGAAAAGAGTGAAAATGCTGAGATGCCAGAAGAAGAGAAATCAGAAGGAGTGAATATGCTGAGTACTAATGTGGAAGAAGATACTGCAATGCTGGGTTCTGGTGTTCCAACACCAGGAGAGGATTTGACTGAGGAGCAGCAAATCTCTGAGATGTTTGGAAGTGATGTTGAAACACCACCAGAGACTAGTCCAGTCCAGGGACTTAGGAGGAAAAGAAAGGAAGTTGGTGTTGAAACACCAGCTGAAGGAAGTTCGGCCTCAGCCTCCAAGAAAATTCGGAGATCAAAACGCTGCAGAGACAGGAATGGAGTTGAAAGTGAAGACAGTGATGAACCCATTGGGGAGAAGCTGAAGAGATTAAGGGCAGAACAGCTGAAGCAGTCAGCTAAGAAAATGAAGCCCAAAGTCATGCCTGCACCTGAAGTCAGTCAAGCCATTTGCAGTGAATGGTATGATAATGATAGTCAAGACAAGTTTGAATTCATCAGTGGGAGAAGAATCCTAGCAGAGAGACCGGCTGATGCGGAAAAATATGAAGATTGTGGATTTACTGCGTTTCTCAAATACCTTAAGGTGCTTAGAGCTGCCACTTGCTTTGCAGAATTCAATAAACAGATGGTGCTGGAATTTTATTCCAATTTGAAGGAAGAATGTGAGGATGAAGACTCTCGGTGGTTTCACAGAGTCTATGTGAGAGGGAAAGTCGTTGTTTTCTCCCCTGAGGCTGTTAGTAGATGTTTGCAGCATGGAAATTTCAAGAACTCTCAGTCGGTGTTTCAACACCAAGTTCCAGAAAACTTTGATGAGGTAGCGGTTGAGTTGACAGGAGGAGTGGAAAGTAGTTGGCCACTTGCTGGGAGACAACAAATTCCAGCATCAAACCTGACTTCCAGGTATTACTGTCTATATGTGGTAGCAGTGCATAACTGGATTCCGTCGGTGAACAACACTATGGTTACAAAAGAAATGGCAACCTTGCTTTACTGTCTGGGTGCGAGGCATCGAGTGAATCTGGGTAGACTGATATTCAATGACATTCTGGATTGTGCCCGTAAAACTAGGAAGGAATCTCTAGTCCATCCGTGTGTTATTTCCATGGTACTGCTGAAAGGGGGAGCAGTTGCAAGGGAGACAGATGAGATAATATCTACACATGCTTTAAGGCCAACCCTCAGGACTTTGAGTGGCCGTATAGTGAAGGATCTTCCCTGGACACCTCCGACAATGGGTTGCTCGAATGAAGGTGAAGCTCGGCTGAAAGCCATTGAGGCGAGAGCTACAGCTTGTCAAGAAATCCTTGGGCGTCATCAGGCAGCAATAGTCAAGATTCAGGGGGAGATTGCAGCTTTGGAGGCTGAGAGAGAAGAATTATTGGCAGAAACTCAAGACGGGTCCAATGTTGGTACTTCAGAAGAATCGGACGACAGTTTGGCTTAATTGATTTTAGTGACTTTTCTTGGCCTTCTTGTCATATTAATGAATTCAGGGGGAGAAGTTTTGGAAGTTTTATATTGTTGATTGATTCTAAATTCTGATTTGATTTTGAGTAATTCGGTCTGGATTCTGGATATGTGTGCTAGCCGGTTTTCTGCTGATCTATGATGGGTTGTGCTAGCTGTTATTCTGGTATTCTGATGTTCTGTTTTGTGTGTATTGATGAATTCACCAATATGCCAAGGGGGATATTGTAAAGTCCTCGGGAGTTGGACTTGTTATATGGCAAATTGTGAATTGTGGAAATCTGGTGTTTAAACACCGTTTTGCAGGTTTTAAAGATTTCCGGAAACACAGATTTTTATCCACGGAATTATGGAGTATATTGATGTGATCAAATCAGAATATTGTGAGAGATATTATCTTAGTTCGTGGAAGATTAATTCTGGTAAACGAATATTCCTGTAATAGTTGGGAATTGATTTAGTAGTTTAATTATGGTACAAGTCCTATGTTAACAGGATTGTTCATTTAAGTACCAGATTAGAATCAGAGTTTTCCTTAGTCTAGAAGTCTATTTATGGTAGAGTTAGACAAGGAAGGAAGTTGATTCAAGGCAGGATTGCGATGGAATAAATAGAAGAAAAAGACAACGCAATCAAGTTTGAGCGTCCAGTGCTATTCTCTACGTTGAGAACTTTGGAGCGATCTGCCGTGCTGTTTGGAGGTTCGTAAATCAACCGACCAAGTTCGTAAAGATCAGAAACAAGGAAGTCTTAATTCCTCGGGAGGAGGAGATCCAGGGAGACGTGTTGATCGTGAGGGTTCAACGACGTAGGATCGACAGTGAGGGGAGCTCACAACATTCACTCTGTAGGTTAGCAATGGATTAGTATTTAAGTTAAGCTTCTTGTACTAAAGACTGCTTTCTAGTGAATGGTTTCTGATCTGGGCAAGACCCCGCAGACGTAGGTGTATTTGCACCGAACTGCGTAACCAAGTTGTGTGTGCACTGCGTGTTTCGTTTTGAGTTTTAACATCAAACTGAACTTGGTGTTTCAACACCAAACTGTTAAACAACTTGGCATAAAGGTTCATAATTTAGGTGAAACTGAAATTCAAGCTCAGCCAAATACCAGTACCCCTAAGCTTGATAGCAGAATTTAGGACAATGTGTTTCCTTTAATAAATATAGTAACACCACATAAATGGTTCTTTTGTGGAGCATAGTGACCCCCTCCACTCGGGGTCGTTAATGAGATGATGTAGCTAACCCAAGCGAAGGGCGTGAGATCAAATATAAAATTTATATTCTCCTCCCAAACTTACTACTAAGCTACCTATAGGGTAGTAAGTGGCAAGACTGGGTTTATCTATAGAGATCCTAGATGTCTAAAAATTAACTACACACAACCACGTATAAGTCGTCAATCCGTCTGTGTGTTAGGAATAGCTAAATATTGCAAAACAGGTTTTTGGGGGTTTTTCAATTAACAACTACATGCATATGAGATCTCACGAGATTAAACTATAAAGACTAGCATTTGGGGGTGTTGTGTAGCATGATTCATAAATGGCTCTTATCCTCAATTCATTCACATATAAATATATGAACCTATCTTATACCTACATCACAAAGTGTTGAGAAAGCCAGGTATTTCCCCTCGTCTGTCACACATGGTACTTACCACTGATACATACATATCTCACCTTCTCCGTAATTAGGGATGTGCTCAAGTCCACCGACGTTGCAGACCATCCCCATCATCTCACTCCCAATGATAATGCACCCCCTGCTTAGAGGAATACAAAGTCCGCCTAAAAGGGAAATGTCTTACGTAGGTCACAACTGTTAGATATGAAAGTGAGGGCATTACATCCTGGACACTTCACTGTGGATCTCAATCCCTAGGCCTAGAGAGGCAAAGAAAATGACACCTTGTGATGACTCTAGAGTCGGCACAACTCTAGTTGCTACAAACAATCATGCTAAACTATCGGGGTAAGCCAAGGGATTCCCCTCTTCAGGATTTGCCAAATCGACTGCCCGACATGTGATTTCTCACACAACTAGCCAATTAGAATTATGGTATAACAAATATAAAGATATTCTCTCAAGGTAACATGAATGCACCCATCTCCTCGGTGTTCTTGAACCTACTCCATAATTTTAACACTCCCAAATAGCAATGAAGCCTAGAAAGATATTACACTACCATACTTGTTTGAATGCATCTTTATAATAAACTAGCATAAATCTCATAGTGGAAAGTATAAATCAAGCACAAATATTCATAGGATATAAAGATAGGAGAATCTATAAGTCTCAAAAAGCCAAAATCAATACATGATTACAAATAATACCCCAAGCAAATTAACTACTCTCTAAGTATTGAACCCAAGTATTTCATTGGATTCAATGCCTTTGGGCAAAGAAAATTTAAAGAGAAGAAAAGAAAAAAATTTAGAGAGAAGGAAGAGCTCCTTTATATCTCTACCCTACTCTTGAAGTCTAAAATGAGCATTAACCCTAGTAGACATAGGTCTATATGCACAATAGGGAATTGAGTCTTGAAATAGGCCTAAACCCTACCAGCGACAACGGACATGGCCAGTGAAAAATGGAATGGTCCGTGCTAGCCGGGTGCCCTTCCTGCTGGCACGGCTTGCCCAGACTGGCACGGGTTGTGTACCTTGTGCCGGCGCAAGCCGTGTCACATGACACGTATAACTGGCTGGTGTCTCGTTCTGATGTCTCCGATCGCACGTCTCGTGTCTTTTGGCGCGGGCTGTCGGTTGGAGCCTCATTTTTCTCGGTAAAATGGTGCGGGTTGTGTCATCCTTCACACCTTATGGGCTGGTCTTCACATTTGGGACTTGAAACGACATGTACCATGTGAAACGGCACGGTCTGTGCCCATACTTAGCCGATTTTGGAGTGAACTTGGAGAAAAGGGACACAGGCAGCATGTGTAGGCACGGTCCGTGCTGGGGGCCAGTGGAAAGACGTGTGTTGCTGGCACAGTCCGTGCTAAGCATCCCTGGCAAGGGCCGTGCTAGTGTGTTGTGCCGGTGCATATTGGCTCGTGCCGGTCGGTTGGTCAGCCAGCTTCTTTGGCTGGTTTGATGTCGTTTTCCATTCTTGACCTCTTTGAACTTCAATTTTGCCTTTTTTGGCTTAATTCCACCTACTACCACACTTTAAGTTCGTGGCCTTCACATATACTACCATTCTTGCAAATGGCATTCAAGTATTTTCTACCATTCTTGCGAATGATCTTCAACAAAATGATGTCAAAATATCCACGAGTATCGTACTAATGAGATCATAAATGAATATCTAGGTTCCCCTGAATACAATGTGTCCATTAGATTCAATTAAGTTTACAAAACATGGAATTTAGGCAAGAAAACCAACCATGATCGTCTAAACTCTTTGTCGTGTAAACCTAACTAAAACTAGTAATCAACAAAGTAAAACATAATAATTATCGTGTTGAATGAATTAGTTAACACATGCAATAAGGTGCACAACACTGGGGATATTCTAAAATAGGACTTGCTAGCTGTTGTGAAGAAACTTAGCAAAGCTCAGTAAAGATGAAATGAGATACTAATCAAAGAGCAAAAATGACAAGCAATTGGGAGAATTTTCTAGTGTTATTATTGTGATCAAAACAGAGCCATATACAACGTATTTATAGCTGTCTATATATGTTGTACAAAAACTAACTGATCAACGAATAGCTAACTAACTTTCTAGAGTAACAACTAATTGTTACAAATCAAAAGCTAACTAATTAAGTTACTTAGTCTACTAACTAAAGAAGGCTCAAACCAGTTGAAGCATGTAGCTTTTTGATGCACCAATTCACAAAAATCTTAATCCCTGCTTCCTGTAGTATTATCATACTCCTTTAACCCCTCCTCCCCCCCTTCACGATGAGGATTTTCTGGAAAACAAAATCCCAACAAAATCCCATCTTGGAAAGGAGAAGATGAGCAATGGTAGGGGAAATTAACTTAGTAAAAACCACATGCAATATGGGATTTCAAAGAAACACGTAGAGAATCGATAAAGCCATCATTATAAGCATCTCTCACATAATGGCAATCAATTTCTATATGCTTCGTTCTTTCATGAAACACAGGGTTTTGAGTGATGTGTAAGGCTGCTATGTTGTCACATTTAAGAGGAGTGGACAAGCAGAAGTTGTGCTGCTTATCCGTTAGAAGATAGGTGATCCACTTCAGTTATGAAACACTCATGGACATAGCCCTGTGCTCAGATTCTGCAGAAGACTTGCTAATAGTGTTTTGTTTCTTGGATTTCCATGAAATCAGAGAATCCTCCAAGAAAATGCAATACCCTGTGACAGAAATTCTTGTAATTCTACATGCATTCCAGTCTGTATCACAAAATTCAGAAAGGGATCCTTTTTATGAAGAAGGAAATAAAAGGCCATGAGTAGAACTAGTTTCCGATTTAGACCAATATTCCCAAAGGGGCGGGTTAGTACATTTTTTTTTCATTCAATAGAAATAGATGCAATCTTTATATTACAAAATTAATACTAACTAATAAGATAATCTCAATACAAAACAAGTTCTTTCTTGACACTAGGACCATATACAATATGAATTGGAGGGAATTGTATTCTATTCATATACATCTTACGATAATTTTGCACGATATTAATTTCATTATCAATTCCGAAAAACACCTCAATATTTTAATTATTTCAAAAATGGGAAAGTCTCAGGAAAGACGGCCTTTCCATAAGCTTATGGACAGTCCTCAGGGGCATTTGCATTAAATGTTGTAATTTTTTATAAAATTTAAATGTTGCATTTTATAAGCTAAAACGAGTAATAATATGTATTTGAAGGTGAAAATATAAAAATATATGATATAAAAAATATTTTCAAAAATTTTAAATTTTGTATGTAATTTAAGAAATTTAGTGTATAAGGTAAAAAATAAGTGACATGTCCATAAGCTTATGAACAGGCCGCCTGCCAGGAGACCCACTCTTCAAAAATATAAGCCTAAATTTATAATTAAAATTAGAGATAATAAAGATTAGAGTTCAGGCACAAAGATTGGTGGCTTACTGACATAGTGAGTTCTCTTGCCGTGCCAGTCTACCTACCACCCGAACCCATCTTTCGTTGTGCTATCAGTCTCCTGCATTCCCCCATTACACCGAAAAACTTCAATGTTTTTTTTCAACTCACCGACCGGCACTCCAATGAATTTTGAAGTTTGAAACTCTAACTTTGAATTAAATATGAATAAATTTGAAATAAGGGTATTTCGGGAATAAAAACATTGATTTTAGCTATTGGGGTTTTGGAAAGGTTTCTAGAATTAGAACCTGTCGCTGAAGAGAAAGGGATTTGGGGTAACTATTTTTATTCAGAATTTTAATTGAATAAATCATTTGGATGGACTTTTTTTTCAGCCCACTTTGTATTTTGTTTTATTGTTTGGGCATGTATTGGGCTATTTTTCGTTTATGAATAATAGGCCCAATATAGTTATTTTACTTGGAAAATTAAGAAGTTGAATTAAGCTCATTTCTTTCTTTTTATTTCAAAGAAGCATTCTTCTTCATCAACCCTGGTCGTCTACAACTTCCTTCAATCATTCCGGTGACGAATAAAGACTTCAATCATTCCTTCAATTAGATTCCCGGAAAATTTATGGAGAACAAAGACTTCCTTACCTTTCAATATTTTCTTGGGCAGAATCTAGTACTTCTCTTACCAATTTTGTTCAGTCGGTGCACACGAAGATATTAAACATATTACTATCTTAATCACGGGAATCTAATTGGGGCTGCGACACTAGCTCGACCCCCATAGGTCCGGCGTTGAGTAGAACATTCCTTTAAATACTTAGTAATGTGAACAATAGCCTGCCAATGATGATCAATAGGTTGTTGCACAAATTGACTAAACTGGTGAACTGAAAATGTGATGTATGGTCTTATAAATGACAAATATAACAATCTCCCAATCAGTCTTCTGAATGAACATGGAACTGAGAGTAAAGGTGATGAAGGGTTTTCAGCTGGCCAAGAGGCTGGAAGAAGAGATGCTACAACTTTGCAATCAGTTAAATTTATATCACTCCTAATATCTGAAATATACTTGTGTTGGCTGAGAAACAATCTTCCTTCTTGATCTTGCAAATTCTATCCCAAAAAATACTTTGCAGCCCCTAGATCCTTGTTGGTAAACAAACTATGCATATAATCTTTGAATTCCTTGATCTCAAACTATGAATTCCCAACTATCAAGACACCATCCACATAGATGAGTAAAACCAACATAGACTGATCAGTTACCTTGATGAATACACAATGATTATGCTTAGACTGCTGAAGGACAAACATGATTAGGTGCTTAGTGAACTATGCATTCCACTCACTGGTATCTTGTTTCAGTCCATATAAGGATCTTCTGAGTCTGCAAACCTTTCATGGCAGTGCTTTTTTTATAACCTTGTTGAGGCAACATATACAATTCTTTATTGATATAACCATGAAAAAATGCATTATTAACATCAATCTGGTGCAAATGCCAATGTTTCTGAACTTTAATTACTAGCAACAATCTCACAGTGCCATCTTTTACAACAGGGGAGAAAGGGTCAAAATAGCCTACTCCCTCAACTTGAGAAATTTGTTTGCCACCCACCTTGCCTTAAACCTTTCAACTGTTCTATCTGCATGGCACTTTACTTTGTATACCAACTTAGAGCCAATAGCTTTCTTCCCTGCAAGCAGATACATCAAATCCTAAGTATAATTTGCTTCAAGTGCATCCAGTTCTACCTGCATAACCTCAACCCAATGCTTGTTGCTGCAAGCATGATTATAAGATTGTGGTTCTTGGATCCCTAGTAGTTGTGACATATAAATCATGTGTACGGGTGTAAAATATGGCCAGCATATAAAAGAAGAAGAAGCATAATCAATTACAAAGTCATTTAAACAGACGGAGTTTAGATCTTATCTAGTACTATGTCTAGGTACAATTGGATTATCTGCATTATTTCTCACGTAACTATTTTCCAGATTAGGATGTGCTAATGAATCTAATCATGGATTAGTAGATGTTTGGATTATTTATTAAAATGATTAGATACTTGAGGCTCAGTGTATGGAGAATAAGGTAAGTATTCTATATGAGGATCAGAAACATATATGAATGAGTCTGGTTTGTGATCAGGAAATTTGATCAGAAGATGATGTAGTGGCAGGTCCATCCTTCTGATTAGTAGGATCAGAAATGGACTGAGTCCATGAAAATGAATTTAATTTGTAAAGAAACTGCTTGCTATGGAAAATGACAACCCCGGCAATCCGAGCTTTTTTATTGGTAAGCTCAAAAACCTTATAAGCTTTCTAATGTGCAGGGTAACCTACGAAAATGCAAGGTAATGCTCTTGGACTAAACTTGTGTTTTTGTGGACTGAGATTTGATGTGTAGTAGAGAGATCTAAAAGCTTGAAGATTTGACAGGTCAGGTGGCCTTTTGAATAGGATTTCATAGGGTGATTTCCATCCTAGGATAGAAGTTGGCAAACTGTTTATAATATAAGTGGTTGTGAGTATAAAATCCCCAAAGAAATTTAAAGGAAGACCAGACTAATGCATCAAAGCTCTAGCCACCTGCAAGAGGTGTCTGTGTTTTGTTTCTACTACCCCATTCTATTGGGGTGCATACACACAAGATCTTTGATGAATGAATGATCCCAATAAACTTAGAAACTCAGTGCATGATTGATTTACAAATTCAGTTCCATTTTATGTTCTTATTAACTTGATTTTAGCATTATATTGAGTCTGAACCATCATAATGAAGTATTTAATGATAGATGGTATTAAGTCATTTGATTTAATCATAATTGTCCAGGTTGATCTACCAGAATCATCAATAATTTTTAGAAAAGATTGCATTCATGAAGTATCTTTAATTCTAAAAGGTCCCCATAAATCCATATTTTAGGCTTGAAAAGGTTCAGAATTATGGATGCAAGAATCTGGAAAAGGAAGTCTAGTCTATTTGGCTAAAGAACAGACCAACCACCTTTTATTTATACTAGTAATGTGCAAATGATAGACCAAACACCTTTTATTCATACTAGTAATTTGTAAATGCCGCATTACAATATCAGATGGATACCCTAACTTGTTATGTAATATTTCTACATCTTGATCATAGTATTTTTCAAGTGATACAAAGGTTGAATGTATTGACAGATTATTAAGATAAAGTCTAGCTAAATGATTCTTGACAACATCTTACTAAAAGAAGTTCTTGTTCAGTATATAGAGGCCATAACAATCAGTTTCAACACCTATTACTGAACTATTCTTGTGGTCTTGTATGATGCAGACATTGGGATAAAAGGTGAGAAAGAAACTAGAAGGTTTGGTTAACTTGTTTAAATAAAATAGGTTGAAATTGAAAGATTTGACAAGCAAGCAATCAGTTAGCACAATCTGTTGATTCAAAGTGATTGAACCTATGGCATTGATGTATACAATAGAGTGATCTGTCAATAGAACTAGTGTTTTGTGTGTGAGTGATTTCAAAAAATCAAATATCAAAGGGTTACCACACATATGAGACGATGCACCACTATCCAAGATCCAATCACCACTATCCAAACAAGATACACCATTAGCTATATGAGTTATGAGACTACCTGAGAAGTCTCCAACATAAGCAAAGTTCATCATCTCTGCACCATATGCACTTTGTTCCTTTCTTTTTCCTTTGGCAAACTTTCCAAGCTCCATCTAAATGAGATTAGCTATTGCATACTCTCAAATCATTTGCTTTCAGCTAACTCTAGTGGTGTTTCCTGGTGCATCTGATCAGTTTCATTCAATCTTGAGGATGAAGCTGCATTAGCATAGGGCTCACTCTTCCCATTGCTTGTATCTGGCCACCGTTCAGGATAGCCGTTTAGTTTGAAACATGACTCCCTGAGATGTCCATTTTTTGGGCTAAAATCACATTTCAATAGTTTTTTAGCCTTAGCATCTCTCTTTTTCTTAGTAAGTCTCTGAGCATTCATCTGACCTAGTTCTTGTCTCACTGTCATAGCAGCTGAGTTATTCACAGTATTCATGAAATTGTTCTGAACATTCTTCTGTTGTTCCTGCTTGATGAACAAAGAGTAAACCTTTCCAACATTTGGTATGGGATCCATCACCAAGACCTGATCTCTCATGGCATCATATTCATCGTTCAGCCCTACCATAAACAATTGCAGTCTATCTTGATTAGCATGCCTTTCAACCTTATCATCAAATCCATAGTGCTAATCACAATGACAATAAGTGCATTTCAGCCTAGGTCCGATCACATAAATTTCATCCAAATTTCTTATAGAAAGAGAAGTATTGATTTATAGAATGTAACCTTGTTTCACCTCTCCCAATTTCTTTATGAGCTGATGAAACAAAGGACCATAACTCACTCTAAATCTCTCCTCTATCTCATCCCACGGCTTCTTTGTATCAGTGTAGAAGGAATCTCTTTGCAATCTCCTTTTTGATGGAGTTTCGAATCCAGGAAACAAAAGTTGAGTTGATCTTCATCCAAATATATACATAGGGGAATTGGGTGCAGGTTTTGCAACTTCTCCAGTGATAAACTTTAGCTTTTTTCTTGCCGAGAGTGCAGTCACCATATCATGACTCCAGATTATGGAGTTCCTCTCAGTTACAAGATCTGGAACCACTACAAGGCTGACATGATCAAAAGGTGGAAGAAGCTAAGGATCATTAGGTTTAGTCCTCACAAATCCTTCAGCATCTGCTGCATAATGACCTCTCCTATCCTCTCCATCAACAGAAACAATTTCATCTATTCAAAATCCAAGTCAAATTCATAGAAAAATTTACAAAATAGGTTGGATTGCGAGCCAAAATACTTTAATACCATGAAGAAATTGAGCAAAGCTCAGTAAAGATGGAATGAGAAACTAATCAAAGAGCAAAAATGACAAGCAATTGGGAGAATTTTCTGGTGTTATTGTCGTGATCAAAACTGAGCCATATGCAATGTATTTATAGCTGTCTACACGTACTATATAACTAACTGATCAACAAACAACTAACTACTTACTAGACTAACAATTAATTAATTACAAACCAAAAGCTAAATAATTAAGTTACTTAGCATGCTAACTGAAGAAGGCTCAAACGAGCTGAAGCATGTGGCCTTTTGTTGCACTGATTCACAACAATCTTCATCCCATCTTCCTCTAGCATTATCATACTCCTTTATGCTGCCCATGAATATATTCTGGGAATACCAATGCTATCTTTTCTAACTAATTAACTAGCAGGACTTGTTAGCTTCTTCTTCATGAAAATTCGATGTCAACTCATAACAAAAATCTCTACCAAACCCCACATTTTCACATATATCAGAGCTTAAATCAAAATTGCTCTTAAGATTACCTGCAGCTTCAACGTCTCTTGGAAGAGGAAATAATCGGCCTATCCGTAAGACAGGAAATTGGTGGCGAAATTTGTCACAGTACCTTGAAATGATGAAAGGGCTTTCAAGCTATTCACATAGAGCCCCCACATCACTACATTCAGCAAAACAAACGTCCCATGTTGAATCAGCTGATGAAATCCAACAATTCCATGTGAGAATTCCGAGATAAAAAATTTCAAAAATTATGAAATAAATGGATGCTGATTCACTGATTCATGATTTGATTTCTAAATACGGATATACAACATGGGAAGAGAAGAAGTTAGCAGCAATGTCAGTGAGGGTGACATTCAGATAAGCATTTAGAATGAGGCGAAATGCTCGCTCTATGATCTGTACCTGAGACATGTGTTAACCTATGTATTTAGCACACTTATTAGTATATTTTGTATGCTTGATTGCTAGGTTTAGTTGGGTTTATATCACAAGGGGTTTGGATAGCATTTGTTGGTTTTCTTGCTTTAATCCCTTGTCTTGTAGATTTATTTAGACCTAATGGATGCTATGTCCTTACGAACATCTAGATCCTATTTTATGAGATTCATTGTAGATCGCTCGTAAGCACTTCAGAGTGGAAGGAAATTCGCAAGAATGGTAGTAGACATTTGAAGGCAAGGATGTTAGTAGATCGAAGGACACACTTAATTGTGGTAGTAGATGGAAATGCCCCAAAGAGAAATGAGTTGAAGCCCGGACAACTTAGAAGACCGGTATAACTGTGTCCTTCGGCACGCCAGCCAATATGATCGTGTGGCTAAGTAAAGGTGCGAGCTGTGTGCTTTTGCACGGCTCGTGCCATTCAACAGGTTCATGCAGCAAAATCTGAGCGGGGGCCATGTCCTTTTGCACGACTCATGCACCTTGAAGATCAATGACTTGAAGACCAACCCACGCCCCGTGATGTATTGCACGACTGAGTAATCAAAATACGGAAAGCTCAGCTTTAGCCCACGGCCCGCAAGAATATTCATGAGCCACGCCATTCAGACAACTAGAAGACCCTTCTTGCCGGTGGTCTGCATGGATTTGCACGGGCGCGATGCTCAGAAGGCTATGAAACCCCATCCAGCCGGCGACCTGTACGCTTTTGCACAGGCAGTGCCGCGAGGGCCGTGTGCTATTGCACGACCTTTGTCCCCGCTCCAACCTAGGGTTTCTCTAGTTTTGGGCCTCTTAAGGGCCCATTTCCTACCTACTATCAGACCTGGAAAATATAACCGAACCCAAAAATTCGATATTAAATAACATAACCAAATGCAAATTGACACCCGAATAGTAAGACTCGATCAATAACCCAAAACTGAAATCACCAGATTGAACCAAACCCGAACTAAAATTGTTAGACCCAATGGGACCCAAACTTGAACAACACCTGAACCTAAATCGAACTTAACCCAAACCCAAAAAGGACCCGCACCCAAACCGAACCTGAATCTGAACTCGAAAAGAACCCGTACCTGAGAGATACCCGATCATACCCAATTACTACCCAATTTGAAAGATACCGAATCGATGTTAACTCAAATTTGAAAAGATTCAAACTAATGATAACCTAGACTGAACAAGATATGAATATGATTAAATAGTGTGTATATAATTTTTATTGTCTTAAACTTTAACTTGATCATATTAGGTTGACAATAGCATTTGCATTTTCAAAAAAAAAACATTACAATTATAAACAATAAAATACATTATTATTTATTAATATGCTATTTAAGATTACAATAACACTGATGACATAGTATAGTTAAGACCTATTTGGACTAAATACTCATACCATCTAAAGAAAGGCCCCAGGTCCAAAACATACTTGAATGGGTCGTTATAGGGCCTCTCACTAAAATAAAAAAGAAGCTAGGTCATAAATCAAGGATACTAGGGTTTTACAATAGCATAGATAGGAAGGTATGTCTTCTATTTTTGGTAACACTCTATTGCCTACTTTCACTTACAAATTGCTAACTAGATCGTTTCCCTCTCTGATTCCCCTGGGTCTATTTTCCTTTAGTAGGTCATAGGCTGCATTGGACTAGATCAAGATTGGGCTTGGGCTGACGGTCACCATACGCATCAAGTTGGCACGCCCAGTGGGAACCAAGGTTTGGCCAGATCTGGATCTTGTAGCGTATGTCTGTGTTGACATCTATGACTCAGTAGAGTGAAATGTTAAGGAGTAAAGGGGTCTAGTGCAGGTGTTGAGGTTGGGTTTTTTTACAGATCAATGGAGGAAGAGAAAATGCCTTCCCACTGCAGAGCAAGATGCATTAGAGCCACTGGTCGAAGCTTTGATAGAACCTGGCCTACTGCCCCCTTGTAATCAAAGGGTCACAAGTTGGGACCCTACCTGGAGCTCTAGGAGAAGTGGAGGTTACCATCGAACCAACCGTATGAATTAGCACTGCAATGCCATTGTTTGGATCGCGAGGTGTCGATGGCCATCTCACAGAGTGTTCTGGTGATTCACATGTGGAGGCTTATGAGCAAAGGATCCAGGAGAATCGTGTGGCAGATGAAGCTAGCAGACCCCCCACAGAGCTTCGATCATATCACACAAATGTTGGTGGCAGTATGTTATCAGGTCATACCTCCTTCGATGATTCCTCATCCATTGACGACTGTGATACCTTTGATAGCCGATCCTTCGTGTACGGATCTGGAAACAAAAATTTAGAGCACTACCTCTAGCAAGCCAGATGTACTGGGTCTCATATATGGGATATGTGAGAGAGGCTGCACAGCCAAAATCCCAACCCTCTTTCCCTAATTATATGCAAATGAGCTACCATGTGTCTGCCTCGATGTCGGTTACCCTCCCCAAGGCATTGATCAAAGTTAAGGAGTCTTGTCATGGGTAGGAGTCCATAACATTGCTAGTAAAGTCTAGGTTGGAGTGGTGGATTATTGCAGTAAGGGGGCCACAACCTTCATTCACCTAGGGGACCTTTAAGGACCCAATTAAAACAAGGGACACCAGTATAGTGGACCTGAGACAGCCTTGGGCAGGGAGTTGGACAGGTTGATAGGACCCACAGGAAAGACTGTAGGATCTCCATTTGGTGAGATGGTAACGACAGCTCATTGGCCTCAAGACATGAAACCACCAGAAGGGCTTCCTACTTACTCAGGGGACTTAGATCCAGGGGAGTTTATTCAAACTTTTCTTGGATTAATGAATTCTCGAGGCTTCAGTGAGAGGTTGACATGCAAGCTGGTGGGTAGCTACCCTCGAGGGAAAGAACAAGAGTGGTTCAATAAGCTACCAAGGGGCTCATTGCATTCGTATTGAGATTTCAGTGGGGAACTACTGAGTCAATATTTTCAGAAGAAGAAGTTCACTAAAATATTGACAGAGTTGTACCAAACGAAGCAGAAACCGAGGGAAATCATGACCACCTTCTACCGTAGGTATGTTGATGACAGCCTGTTGGTGGTTGAAGGCATGGAAAATGAGATCATTCAAGGGTATATGTTGGGAATAGAGGATATAGAGTTGTACAGAAAGCTGACAGTGAATAACCCGAGGAGACTTCAACAACTCCAGGAAGTAGTTGAGTATTATTCGAAGGTGGAGGAAGCTATTCAAAAGAAAATAGAAAGACTAATAACTAAGAATTCTAAGGCTAGTGACCCTCAAGGCAAGAAACTCATAGAGAGGCCAACTTTTGAGAAATACACCCCCATGCGCCATTCCCCAGCGGACATATGAAGTATCCACATAGGAGTCTTCAAATCACCACCCCCCATGGATGACACCAATCAAGCCTTTACGGCTAGGAGAGCCACCAACAAGTTTTGCGACCACCACAAGGACTATGGCCACAAAACAAATGAATGCACCCATCTTCAGATGGAAATTAATCGGTGTGAAAAAGAAGACCTCTTGAAATAATCTCTTTGCCAGTCTTTTCAAGATGATAACCACAAGCACCAGAATAATTAAGGAAATAGATTGCCCCCTAAGAAGGGTTATGGTATTGGAAACAGGGGAGATCATGGCCCCCAGAGGCAGCAACAAGGACGTCACGAGTAGTCACAACAAAACCCTCATGCAGAGAACCAAAATAGGAACGAAGGAAATTCTGCTGTGCACAGGGTGGTCAATGTCATCAGCAGAGTTGTTGGGGAAAGATCCTCGAACGCGGCTATGAAAACACAGTCATGGCATGCCCTGGCCGGAGAACCTATGGGGAAGAGGCTTCGACTGGATGAAACGTCTTTGATGGAAGGATTGTTGTTATCAAACCTATGGTTCTTTGTGTGAAATGTTGATGAAATACCTCTATGGTGTTATTTGCCTAGGGTGATCATTAATGAGGTTTGCAAATGGTCGTTATTTGTAGTTGCAAATTACTATTAACAAGGAATTAAGGTTGATCTTTGAATGAGAAGTGATAACATTTCCCAAAGACAATAAGTGTAATTGAATGAGTGAATGAATATATGATCTATAGGAAGTTTGGAAGTGGAAGTCGATTGCCCCCAAGGCTCCGTAATTGTTGATTTAATCATCTATTTAGTTGTTGTTGAATGATTAACATAGTTCTCTTGCTTTTATAGTTGTTGTCTTTCAATTTTATAACTTAGGACCAAAAACCAACCAACCCCCCCATCTTTACATGCTTTCATATGTATCTATATATATCTATGCCTTGGAAGGTTTCTGCTCTATATGTTTACACACTTGAAAAGATCGCTCTTCTTTGTGGATGACCCCGACTTTCCATTATCTACTTAATTGAAGATAGGAAGAATTAGGGCTTATAATTAACTTTAAGAGGTACGATGGCGACCTCCCAAATTTTGGTGCCACTGTCGGGGAAGGGGCATTTAATTTTAAGTGTTTGGGCATATTATGTGTGATTATGTGCTATTTATTAGTTTGTTTTTGTTTTCATTTCTTATTTGATTTGGCTTGGAGACGTATTGTTTGAGGTCTTGGTGTATGGTTCATGCATGATCCTCTTCACAAGAACCCCTACACTACGGCCCCGAGTTAGAGTTGAATTTGAGACTGGCTAGGAGGCTTTCTTTGGAAAGTGTGAATAACACCCCTCCTAGTGACTATTTTGTGGATACTTCAACTTCTATGGAGCATCAACACAGCATGAAGATGAGCATCCGGGAGGAGGGCCTCAACATCCTCCTCTCCAAGGAAGGGAGATTCCTTTGGGGCAATCCTTGTTGAGGGACATTATGGCTCCCAACCTTGATCAACACCGATGTGCATTGAGTTCCTTTGGTTGGACCAAATGGGCACTTTGAGCTCAAGACCGGGTTTATAAACATGCTACCCATCTTTCTTGGCACACAAGGGGAAAATGCCAACAAGTATCTCACCGAGTTCTATTTTTTGTGTGGTGGTACGGTCCCCCACAGAGTAGAAAAAAACTTCTACAAGTTGAAAGCATTCTCATTCACATTAAGGGATGGTGCAAGGGACTGGATCCACTACCTACCACCCAAGAGAATCAAAAGTTGGCTTGACACGAAGATGAAATTTCTAGCCAAGTACTTCCCGACCTCGAAGTCTACCGCTTTGAAGAAGGACATTAGCAATGTCCTCCAATGGCATGAAGAGTCTCTTTCGACTATTGGGAGATGTTCAAGAAGCTTCTTGCGAGTTGTCTGTACCACGACTATTCAGAGGGATGCTTGGTCTACTATTTCTAAAATGGTCTTCTTGATGATGACCAAAGACTAGTGAGGAGTTCTTGTGGTGGTACCCTTGGGAACAAGACTTTAACTGAGGCTATGCAATTATATGAGGAGCTAGCTGACGAGTCAAGGAACTTTAGCTCAAGGGTCAATTTGAGAAGAAGAAATACAATGCCCACAAGTGACCCTTCCAACAGTGGAAAACTTGAGGACCAAGTCTCAGCCCTTACTTCTGTGAAATTCTTGATGACCAAGCCCAAAAATGTGCCACATGTTAAATCTTATAAAATTTATTTATCGACACATCCTACGGACGCTTGCCCTACTTTGAAAGATGATCATGTTGAGAAGGTGAGTGCCATGGGGTATCAAGGTGGGTAAGGATATTTAGGCAACCAAGGCTACTAAGGTTATCAAGGGTACCAAAACTGGCCGTACAATTCGGTTAATCGTGATAACCTGAATCTCAGGTATGGAAACCCTCAAGGAGGTCAAAACCCTCAACCATATCACCCTCCTAAACAAAAATATCAAAGGCTTCAAGAAAAGCCCCAAGACCAATGTGAGAGCTCGGGTTTGACTAAAGATGAGGTGATGCAAGCCATTCACCGGTTCAGCATGTGCACGGAGGCAGGCAAAAAATTTTCAATATGAAGCCAAGGAGAGCATCAAGAACTTGGAAACTCAAGTGAGCAAAATAGCTCAAGGGGTGAATTAGATGGAGGCCCGGGAAAAGAGGAAACTTCCCTCCCAACTGGAGATCAATCCCGGCCAAAATGCTAGTGCTATCACTTTGAGCTCTCCCCCGTGTGATGAATTTGTTGAAGGTGAACCTAGAAGGCTTGAAATTTTTGAGAAGGAGGTAGAAGAAGAGGCCGAGAAATTGGCCAAGGAGCAAGTGAGGAAGGGGAAAGAGAAGGAAGAAGAGATAATCGTTGAGAAATCAACCTTTATTCCCAAACCTTCATCCCCTCCTCACAAGAAGGAAAGGGTAGTGGAAGTTCCTCTATATGTGCCGGAACCACCGTTCTCAAAAACTTTGAAGGATAAATGGAGGAAGGAGTCCAACAAGGACATCTACGAAGTCTTTCGTAGGTGTGAGTTAAATATCCCTGTCTTGAATGCTATTGAACCAATGCCTATCTATGCTAAAATTTTAAAGGAATTATGTGTTGTAAATAGGAAACAAAGAACAAAGAATAAGCTTTAAAATGGGAAAAATGAACACGTCTCCGCTTTGTGCCAAAGGGAGTTACCCCCTAAATGTAGCAATCCCGGCATGTTCACAATCTCTTGCTTGATAAGGAATACACATTTTTAAAAAGCAATGCCTGACCTAGGTGCATCAATAAATGTGATTCCTTACTTTTCGTATGAAAGCCTCAATCTTGGTACTTTGCACAAAATCGGGGTGGTGATCAAACTAGCCAATCATTCTAGTGCATACCCTAAGGGTATCGCCGAGGATGTGTTCGTTAGGATGGATTCCTTAATATTCCCCGTGGATTTTTATGTCCTAGACATGGAACATGATAAACATACCACCCAAATCTTGTTGGGAAGGCCATTTTTCAAAACTTCTAGGATTATCTGATGTGCATAATGGTACCCTCACTATAAATTTGATGGGATTAAAGTAGAGGTTAACATAAATGACTCTATGAAGTGTCCTCTTGAAGAATATTCTTGCCATGCTATTGATATTGTTGACGATGTTGTGCAAGATGTTTTTGAATTGAATGGTGATGATTCCTTATTAGTTGCTTTGGAAAATGATGCTGAAGATGCATGTCTTGTATATTCCATGAGTACTAACTTGAAGGAAAGCTTTGAGGAGTTGTGTATTCTTGAGGAAGTGGTACCAAGTCCTACTCTTCTACTTTTAGAGGAACCCGAAGAACTAGAATTCCTTCCATCACTTGTGAAAGCTCCTATGATAAATCTCAAACCTTTGCCAAGTAACCTCAAGTATGCATTTCTTGGGGAAGGGGAGATGCTCCCGATTATCATTTCAAGAAAACTCACCCAAGAACAAGAAGAAAAGTTGATGGCGGTGTTACGTGAGAATAAGAAAGCATTTGGATGGACTATTGCTGACATCAAAGGAATAAGTCCATCCACTTTCATGCATCAAATTTTGTTGGAAGAAGATGCGAGACCTGTGCGACAACCCTGACGCCGGTTGAACCTACCTATGATGGAGGTGGTAAAAGCAAAAATCCTCAAGTTGCTCCAAGCGGGCATGATCTACCCAATCTCAGATAGCAAATGGGTGAGTCTAACTCCAGTAGTACCCAAGATGGGTGGAGTGAAGGTGGTAAAAAATGAGAAAGGTGAAATGGTGCCCACTCGAGTCCAAAATGGGGGACGTGTTTGAATTGACAACTGGAGGCTAAATGCAGAGACTCGGAAATATCACTTTCCGTTGCCATTCATTGATCAAATTCTTGAGAAGCTAGCAAGTTACCCATTTTATTTCTTTTTGGATGGATACTCGGGAAACTTTCAAGTGGCCATTTCACCAGAAGAATAAGAAAAGACAACCTTCACGTGCCCTTTGGTATGTTTGCTTACTGGCATATGCCTTTTGGGGTTTATAATGCCCCCACTACTTTCCAAAGGTGTATGGTAAGTATTTTCTCAGAATGTTTTGAAAACTTTGTTGAGGTATTCATGGATGATTTTACCGTTCATGGTAATTCTTTTGACAATTGTTTAGCAAATTTAGCACAAGTTCTTAAACATTGCATTGATACTAATCCTGTGTTAAATTCTGAGAAATGTCATTTTATGGTAGATCAAGGCATTGTCTTAGGCCATGTTGTCTCTTCTAAGGTTATTGAGGTTGACAAGGAAAAGATAGATACGATTCAAACTTTTCCTCATTTAACTAATGTGTACGAAGTGCGCTCTCATTGAAAGAAAGGTTAGTCTCAACCCCTGTCATACAACCCCCAGATTGGTCTTTGCCTTTTGAGATCATGTGCGATACTAGCAATTACACTGTTGGAATGGTGTTTGGTCAAAGGTTGGGAGAGTGCCTCACGCCATCTACTACGCATCCCTGTCTCTCAATGAGGCCCAAAGAAACTACTCCACCACAGAAAAGGAGTTACTAGCGGTAGTATTTTCTTTGGAAAATTTCTGATCTTACTTGCTTGGCACAGAAGTTATTGTGTACACTGACCATGCAGCGCTTCGTCACTTGATGACAAAGAAAGAGGCCAACCCAAGATTGTTTAGGTGGATCCTGCTTTTTAGCGAATTTGAGTTGGAGGTGAGAGAAAAGAAAGACACGGAGAACCTTCTGGCCGATCATCTGACCCGGTAGTCTCCAGGCCAAGATAGTGAAGTAAATTTATCAATGAAGAAGCAACTATGGGAGGAGCTCCCTAATCAATAACTGTTCGCAATCAGGGACTTCCAATTGTGGTACGCCGACATTGTGAACTTTCTTGTCTTTGGTAAAGTTCATCCTCATTTTTCTAAGGCTTAGAAAGATAAGTTAAGAAGTGATGCTAAATATTATGTGTGGGATGATCCCTTTTTGTGGAAACATTATGTAGATCAAGTTGTTAGGAGATGCATCCCCGATAATGAAGTGCATTCAATTCTCACTTTTTGTCATTATTATGCATGCGGTGGACATTTTGGAGCTAAAATGACCACCAGGAAAGTCTTAGAAAGTGGTTTTTATTGGCCTACTTTGAATAAGCATGCATACATATTCTGTAAGGCTTGTGACAAGTGCCAGAGAGTGGGAAATATCTTGTCTAGAAATGAGATGCCCCAAAAGGCCATGCTACATTGTGAAATCTTTGATGTTTAGGGCATTAACTTTATGGAACTGGCTTTACATATATTCTTCTTGCCGTTAATTACGTGTCAAAGTGGGTTGAAGCAAAACCCACTAGGACTAAAGATTCTAAAGTGGTTGTAGAATTTTTGAAATATAACATCTTCTCTAGGTTTGGGATTCCCCGAGCCTTGATTAGTGACTGTGGCACCCACTTTTGCAACTGGACCATAGAGGCACTTTTGAAGAAATATAGCATTACTCACAGACATCCACCGCCTATCACCCTCAGACCAATGGCCTAGCCAAAGTTTCCAATAGGGAAATCAAGTCTATCCTTGAGAAAATGGTTAACCCTAACCAAAAGGGTTGGAGATCTCGGCTGAATGATGCCTTGTGGGCATATGGATGACTTACAAGACATCAACCAGTATGTCACCTTATCGGTTAGTGCTTGGTAAGCCATGTCACTTATCGGTGGAAATTCAACACAAGGTTTATTGGCGGTCAAAGAATTCAACTTTGATATAGATGAGGCTGGTTTGCATAGGAAGCTACAATTGCAAGAAATAGATGAGATCCGAAGGGAGTCCTATGAAAATGCTGAAATCTATAAGGAGAAGACATATGTGTGGCACAACAAGATGATTATTAGGAAGGAATTTGACGTGGATCAAAAGGTCCTCCTATTTCAATCTCTCTTTTTCTATTTCTCGGTAAGTTGAGTTCTCGATGGATCAGTCCTTTTGAGGTGGTAAAAGTGTTCCCACATAGTGCGGTGAAAATCCAAGATTGAGCTAAGTCCAATACATTCAAGGTCAATGGACAATATTTGAAACCTTACCCCGAGGGTTTTGTGCTGGAAAAGGGAAAGGATATTGATCACATTGATCTGGTTTGTGACTAAGCTCAAAAAAGGGGAGTAAGTCATGCTGGAGACGTTAAATAAACTTGGTTTTGATAATCTAGATCATCATTCGTGACTTTTGTTGATGTTTTTTGGTTTTGAGTTTTTGTCGTTAGTTTCATTAATTTGCTTTGTGCTTTTCATGGTTTGTTTTTCCCATGATTTTGTAGCAATTTGAACCCAAGGCATTTGATTGATGAAGGGAGAAATACTTGGAGTCATGAAGGAAAAGCTTGGGCAATAGATGATGTTGAAATTGTTTTCTAAGTACCAGGTAGGCAACCAGTCGTGAGTCGAGATGGCACATCGCGAGTTGTAATCACAACCAAATCAGAAACATTTTGCAAAATTTGAACCTCACAGATCCACTTTTTCCGAGTCACGACAGTCACATCTTGAGTTGCAATGGTGCATCATGAGCCACGATAAACTTGTCGCGAGTTGCAACCCTTGCGACCAGAGTTAATTGTTGACCTGCCCATCATGACTCGCAATGAACATGTCGCAATTCGCAACGAGCGTACATGGGTGTTTTATATGATGGGAAGAACATACAATTCTACACAATCTATTCTTCTTCCCATCATCTCCACCAATTTCCATCAATCTCAACCACCAAACCACCGTAAATCCATCGCATATCCATAACCCATCATCCCTAGCCTTTTAATCCCCCACAAACATCCACAAATCAACCAAAGTTGTGAAAAACCCGGAACCCTAGATTTTGGGGATTTCTCAAATTTGGGCGAATTAGGCTCAAATTAGTTGTGGGCTTCATTGTTTCATCCTCCTACACAAATTACTGGTAAGATTCCTCACTTTTGAACACTTTAATTGTGAATTGTGTGTAGTTTGATTTTGGTGAAAATTGTGCTTTTTGTGAATGATGATATATTGTGTATGTTATGATAGTTCTTCACAATTTGTGCCTTGAATTGCAAATATCTTGTGTAGGTCATTATGTTGGATATTTTGCAATGGTAAATATGGGGTGATACTTTGTGGTTTAGCGTTGACTAGGCCTTGTGCATATTGTGCTTATGATTTGGTTTGATGGACATCTTAGTTTTATAATGTTGATTGATACATGGTGGATTGAATTGATTATATTTATATGGGATTTTGGATGTCGTGCTCATTTTGATTGTGTTAATTTGCTAATGTTGGTGTTGTGTTTGCATTGTGTTTATATTGTTTCTTTGGTTTGGTTTTGGCTTGTACTAAAGATTAGGCATATTGGCTTGATTAAACGTAGTGGATATTTGTATGAAATGTTATCATGCTTAAGGTAGTTTAACTATGGCACTTGAATGTTAAAGTTATGGACGTACTAATGGTAGCTAAACTAGTTAGGCATGAATGTGATTATAGGATTAGCATATGGGATGTTTAACCATGTGACAACCTAATGGACTTGAAATTATGGACATGTTGAATGTGGCATGGATTGCATATGCAATTGTGGTTAAGACTTGAACTAGTTAACTTGAACTTGATTTAGTTTGTGATGTTGGCTAACTAGTTTGAGATTGAGCGTGATTTTGTGATATTGCATGTATGTATATTCTTGTACGTTTGACTTGTTTTTTGTGGTTGTTACCATGAGACATAGGGCTTCTCCACGAGGTGGGCGCACCGCCGCTCCACCTCCACCTCTGTCGCTGGCTCCGGAGTCGAACCCTGTACCTCCCCCTCCTGATAGGTACATGGGTTTGACCCAAATTACCGGGCCCTATGCAGCAAGAATTGATGCCTTGGTCATCCGCCAGCTGAAAGAGATGAGCTTTGTCGATGTGCCCACACTAGACGTTCTTTGGCTAACCTAGCCAATCTAGTGCCTCTTCGCCAAAGGAGGGTTGAAGGGTTTCATGGGCAAGAGTGCCCCCTCCTATCAGCGATACACATTGGAGTTCCTTTCCACGATTAGGATATGTAGCATGATGAATGATAATCCATGCGAGAGGTACATCACTTTCCACTTATATGATATACCCCGAGAAATGACCATCTAGCAAGTTGAGTAAGCTTTTGGATGGGACACAGCTGAGATCCGGGTGAGATTAGATCCATAGGCTCAGGACTGACCGATTGAGGATGACATTCATTTCTAGAGTGTCATCAACATGAGGGCAAAGAACTCCCACGATAAGAGAGTAGTATCATCATCCATTCCATTGTTGGGATACAAGTTATGTGTTGAGCTGTGGATGAAGAGGGTCGTAAAGATGGCTAAGAAGCCAAATGGGAAGATTATTTTTGGAGGCATGATCGGCCTCTTAGCGGAGCACCTAGGATTGGTTCTACCGGCTGATTTTCCATGCTTAGGGAGGCGTACTTCCTACCTCATCACTACAGAAAGGTTAGTGCGATTTGAGATGCTTGGCACCACGCGGACTACGAGGGTGTTTCACTGGTTATATGGCGCCTGGAAGGTCACCTTCATGGCACTTCCTCAACCCAACAAGATTAAATTAGAGCTTGATACACCCTTGGTGGACCTGGAGATTCCACCGACTCCTCGTGTAGGGTGGAAATTTAGTGCAAGCTTAATGACCTCGGTCCAGCCCCTGCTCAGCGCAATAATAGTAGCTTGCCTTTCATTGAGCGACAACATCAGCATTCTCCGTAGCCTCCACCAGAGACCGAGCCATGCAAGAGGATCATGTGCCACCATAGTTTCCACAGCCCCCACCAAACTTCTATACCAGACTGATACAGACAATCAAGCACAGTTTTTGCGGACATGTTGAGCACAATCTGTTCATTTTGCGGAACCTTTTGGAGATGGATGAGGAGATTGAGTATATGTCATCTAGGATTTCAGAGATACGGTTGCCGGGGGGTGATCCTAGTAGAGCGGTGAGGCGGAGAGAGCGGCGTCAGATGAACACAGACTGGATGGAGCCGTATCAACAGTCATATGGCAGGGACCGCGACAATGGTGCCGGGCCATCTTACTCTTGATTTTGAGCTTATTTTTTTACTCTCCCATACTTTGATTTATATGTTTTTTTCCCTGTTTTGACTACATTGAGGGAAATAGCATTTTAAGTGTGGGGAGGGGTAGTACTGCTTTTACCATTTTGTGTTTGGATTTTTTTTCTATACTTGATGCTTTTGGAATATTTTATCTTTGTTTTGGATATTTCCCCCCTTGGTTTTGGGGATTCTTTCCTTTTGATGTACTTGGATGATGTTAGCTTTGATATTTTTCTTAGCCCGAACATTTGGAAAGCACTTTGCTACTTTTTGATTGGAAAAAAATGAAAAAAATGAAAATAGATTGAAAAAATTGAAAATGAAAAAGAAAAAAATAAAAATAAAAAGAATCCCGCTAAGTTGAAAACCCGAGAAGGCATCTTAGGCAACATTGGGGGCCTGGATAGGTCAAAAACCTGAAAGGGCAACCTAGGTAAAAATGAGAGGCTAAATGTGTGGAAAAGGTAAGATGTGAGCCAAAGATACATGATGTGTGGCTAGGATGAAAACCCGATATGGTCCTAGGAAAAATGAGAGAAAGAAAGAAAAAGGAAAAATGTTATGTGTTCACTAATTTGTCGGCGTTGGAGTCATAAGGTTGTGGTGGCCATATGGATGGATCAGGTAGCTTGACATCTTGAGACCTCTTGGGATTGGGAAATTTAGCGGGGAAAAAGAAGTAAGTTATGAAATTCTTGATTGTTGATATACTTCATTTTTAGGATGATATATTTGTATAAAGTTGAGTATGTGTTTGAAATTTATGCAGGCTTTTAGCTTCACCTTGTACCATTGGGTTTGGGATTGTCAATTCAGGATTTGGAGATGTTTTAGGGATATTAATGAATTGATATGTTGATATGGTTTGGGTAGATTTAGGAATGGGGGGTTGTGGACAACTTCTCATTTGATCTTAACGTTGGGATGTGTGATATTGAGATTTTTTTGAGGTATTGACTTAGGGGAATAGCAGTTAGGATGTGGATACGTTAATTTCTTCTTATGCTTGGATCTTTTCTTACTTGAGGCCGAGTAAGGTTTAAGTGCGGGGAGGTTTGATGTGTCCATTTTGTGTGCATATTTTAGTATTTTTTGGGATAACTTTTGTGCTCTTTTGTTATCAAGAGCATGTTTTTTACCTTGCAATTCTCTTAGGAGATGTAAGAGCGACTTTATGCTCTTTTACCTTTTCTAAGTGGATTTTGCGTGACAAAGGAAGAACATGGAGACTTGAAGACCGGAGGCCATTGAAGATCACCTTTTGTATACTTTGAAGACTTGCTTCAAATATTTGAAGACTTGAAGTATAAGAGGAATTATTGTGAAGAAGAGTGCTTGCTACAAGAAGAAGCAAAGAAGACAAGTTGTGTTCTTGTACCTGTCGCAAGCCGTGATGCACGGGTGGCCAGAACACAACCTTATCCCTTTGTACTATAAATATAATTTTTCTTTCCTCTCTTTCATTCATCTTCAAAAACTTAACTTTGACACTATTCAAACCCTAGTTTTCCACCATTTTCATCTTTGATTTCTCTTGTTATATGTTTGGTTTTTTAGCATTAATTAGTATGAACTCTAGTAGCTAAACTAATTCTTGGGAGAAATTGATTGAAGCTTCCAAACTTATGTGGTGAAATTCTCTATTTGCTCATTTATGAACATTTATTGGAGAGCACTTATTATGCCATTAATGTTGTGTTTTACCTCATCTATACCATGAGTTGTTTGATTATATGAAATGTTTGTACGATTGAAGTGTTAAGGTGTTAGGAAAGTTGCAAACTTCTTAGCTCATTTGACATGAAATCCAAGAGTATTAATTTTGAACTTGCTAGATACTGTGTGGTGATTATTGCTAGATAAGTATGTTAATGTTGATTGTTCTCATATTTATCCTATAGATGCAAAGAAAGGTTGAACCTTGACTGTTGTTTGTTCTAGGGTTAGCCTAGTAAATGCTTTGTTTGGTTAAATGACTATGTCTTTGGTAGAATGGTTCTTGTTATCAAATCTATGGTCCTTCTTGTGAAAATACAATGATGAAATACCTCTATGGTGTTGTTTTCCTAGGGTGATCATCGATGAGTTTTGCAAATGGTGGTTGTTTAAATTTACAAATTACTATTAAGAAGGAATGAAGGTTGATCTTCGAATTAGAAGTGATAACATTTCCCATAGACAATAAATAGAATTGATTGAGTGAATGAATGAATCTATGATCTATAGGAAGTTTTGAAGTGGAAGTCGATTGCCCCCAAGGCTCTGTAATTTTTTATTTAATCATTTTTTAGTTGTTGTTGCATTATTGGCATAGTTCTCCTACTTTTCTAGTTGTTGTCTTTCAATTTTATAACTTAGGACAAAAAACCAACCAAACCCCCCTCTTTACATGCTTTCATATGTATGTATATATATCTATGCCTATGCTCTATATGTTTAAACTTTTGAAAAGATTCCTCTTCTTCGTGGACGACCCCGACTTGCTATTATCTACTCAATTGTAGATAGGAATTATTAGAGCTTATAAATATTAACTTTGAGAGGTACGGCGACGACCTCTCATGAATCTAAGAATCTCAAAATGTCATCATAAAATCATGAATACAAATATTAACCTCAAGTAAATTAACTACTCCCAAAGAATTGAACCCAAGTATTTCATTGGATACAATGCCCTTGGGAAAAATCAAGAACAAAATAAATAGAACTAGAGAGAAGGGTTAGTCCGTTTCTCTCACTAAAATGCTCTCCTAGATTAGAATAATGTATCAAATTTAAACAATAGTAGAAATAGGCTTATATTTATAGAAGTAGGGAAATTGACCTTGAAAAAAGCCAAAAATAGACAAAAAAACCCTATCACCCGCAAGTGACACAGGCTATCTTGTGTGGCACGGTCATGCCGGGAGCTGCAAGCACGGGCCTTGCAACCTGGTATGGTCGTGCTGGGTAGCTGTGGCACGTTCCGTGCTGGTTGGAACGACCGTGCTGGACACTTTTGGAACGGGCCGAGTCGGCTGGCATGAATCATCGGCTTGGGTTCGGTCCTTGACCTTTTGGATCATGCACACCTGCGTTGTTTGGTGCGGGATGTTGGTTGAGAGTGGTGTCTCAACCAGTTGAATGGCACGGGCCATGTGGAACTTTGTGGGGGGATTTGGCTAGGAGTTGGTTTCAGAGCAAAACGATAGCGTGGTAGTGTAGAATTTCACACTTCATCGGCTGGTCTTTGAATCTTGAGTTGAAGTGGCACATGCCCTTTTAAGGGAAATGACCCGCATCCATACTTAGCTGATTTGGGATGTTGGGTGACACAGGCCATGGTAAGATCGACGACTTGTGCTAAAGGAGGTTGGCATAGGCCGTGCCAGATGAGGGTCTCGTGCCAAGGGTTACTGGCACGTGTCGTGCTAATCCGGGCACTTCATGGCAAGTGGTGCTGGCACAGGTTGTGCTTGACCGGGCACCTCATGCTTGTGCCTTTTGGCATGGGCCATGCTGATCCTGACGCCTCATGCTGGTGCCTTCTGGCATGGCCTTATCTGCTGGCTAGGTTCATGTCGGCTAATGCAGCTCTTTCTTCTTGAGAACTTGAACTTGAACTCCAATTTTCTGCCTTTTTTACATCTACTACCACGCTTTAGCTCGTGGCCTTCTTGTCTAATACAACCCTTGAGGACGGCCTTCAAATATCTACTACAAAACTTCCAAGTGGCCTTATACAAAATGACGATAAAAATACCCATGAGCAACCTACTAGTAAGATCACAAAGGAAGATCTAGGTGCCCGTGAATACAAAGTATCCATTAGTTCATATTAAGTCTACAAAACTCAGGATTTAGATAAGAAAACCAAAAATTGGCATCTAAACCATTTTTCAAACCTAACTATAACTAGCAATCAACCAAACAAAAAATAATAACAAATGTGTTGAATGCATTAGTTAATGCATGCATAGTGGCACAATTACCTGCTGTGCAGATCTGTTCTTCCCCGTAAAATTACATCCCAGGCACTCCACTATAAATGCTTCTCCCTTGGCCTATAGAGAAAAAGGGATTGGCACCTTATGGTGACTCTAAGGTTGCAACGACATAGGTCGAATTACGCCAACACCAATTGCTACTAATCTTCCAGCTCAAACTAGCGTATGGTCATCGGAACGGTGACTCTAGTGACACTATTACCCTAGTGCATACACCCACATGGTCAACCAACTTTCGCTCTCCCTATTACCCTAGTGTCACTCCCAAGAGTATACCAATAATTGTGCCAACATGAAAGTAGACTATGGTGAATGCCAACATAGTGTATCAATCATGCAATTAACAAGAATGTAAGGCACAAGTCAACACAATAATCATAAGAATTATAGGATAGAGAGATCTTAGAATCTCACAAAATAAATAACAAGTTATGAATACAAATATAAATCCCCAAGATAAATCAATACTCCTTAATCATTGAACTAAATTGATCCATTGGATTCAATGCCTTTGGGAAAAACTAGGAGAATTAAACTAACAGAGGAGGGTTAGCCCTTTTCTCTCTCTACCTACTCTTAGGAAACACTAGGAGAGAATAAAACTAATTAATGAAAAAACCTTTTCTAACTAAAACCTAGTAGAAATAAGTCCTCATTGGACCTTGAATGAGGCCTGAAAACGACACTTAAACCCTAGCATCCACTGGGCACATTCCATGTAATAGCATACGACCCGTGTAATAGGGCACATGCTGCCTGCTAGGTGTGAATCCTCAGCCTTTTTGATCACACGATCTTGCATATCTTCATGGGCCACCGGGAAGAAGCACTTCCTGAGCATTTGAACGGTACGTGTCATGTAATTCTTTATGGGCTGTCGGCTGGAAGCTTGATTTCCACTTCTTAGCGGTGCGAGCCGTGTTTAACCTTGTGGACCACCGACTGGGAGTTGATTTATAGGAAACTAATAGCATGGACGTGCAGATCTTCATGGGACGTGGGCTGGTCTTCACATCTTGAAATTTAAGTTGCACGGGCAGTGCAATAAGGCACAGCCCGTGCCTATACTTAGCCGCACAAGGCTCCTTTGAATGACATGGGCCATGTAGTTCTTTGAGGCCTGTGCCAAGGCACTTTTGCACCACCTGATTTGGATGGAATGATGCATGTAGTATCACACAACCGTACTAATTCTTCTCTTGTTGAACTTTGACTCCTTTCTCTTCTCATCTTGATTCCATCTACTACCACATTTTAACTCGTGGCCTTCTGTCTACTACCACCCTTGCTTATGGTCCTCTACAATCTACGACAAAGTGCTTACTGTGCCAATCAGCTCACAAAAACAAAATCTTGGTGCTCGTCAGGACATAATGTCCATTAGATCTAATTAAGTCTACAAAACTGGTTATTTAGATAAGAAAACCTACAATGGTCCTCTAAACCCCTTTTAATGTAAACCTAACAAAACCTAGCAATCAACCAACTAAAAAAATACTAATAAACATATCAAATGCATTGGTTATTCCATGCTTTTAGGTGTAGATCAATTATCCCACATTTAAACCTTCACTCGTCCTTGGGTAAACAAAAATGAGCAAAGATCTAAGAGGAAAGTAGATGCAAAGAGGGTTAACCATTGCATTCAACATTATTCCTAAGTTACCATAGTTCCCCCAAAGATGTGAGACTCTCGTAAACCTCACTTCCAAAGAAGCTAAACTTACCTATCCAACCAAACATACCAAGAAAAAGGCAAGGTATACATGATAGATGTGGAACTAACTTACCCCGTTGAAGAAGCCTACAAACAGAGTACAAGAGATGCTTAACATAGTTTCTGATTTCTCTCAATTTCTCTCATTTACCTAAGATCTGTTTGAGTTTTCATCCTAGCTTCACACATAAATTGAGCTCACTTATCACCTTTTTCCACACCATGGCCCTCTCACTTTGCATAGGTTTTTCAACCTATTCGAGCCTTTCCCATTTTTACCTAACTCGCCCTTTCAGGTTTTTGACTTAGTCGGGTATTTATATATTTTTTCTTCTTTTTTTTTCAAGTTTTCTAATTTTTTTGTGTTGCACAAATTGCCCCAAAGATGGGCTTCATACTACATGAAGATAATCAAAGAAAAATGACACCACTAAACACAAAGGAATCTAGTTGAAAACTCCTAAATGCCTAACTAATCCCTCCGCCACACTTAAATATTACATTGACCCTAATGCAACCCAAAATATAGAAATTATAAGTGGAGTAGGGAAAAATGGTGGCACTTACTCTTGGGACCCTGAAGTTCCCTCCTTCAAACATCTCGCCTCGCGTTTCTTCCTCTTTTCTTCTTTCCACATCTCTTGTCTCTCAAGGGGAACTAGGTCTTTGAAACCATCAAGTCTCGAAGCATGAAATCTCTCAATCAACTGCTTAATAGCTTCCTCTTGCACATCAGCTCTCCCATTCATCATTGCAAACTCTTCCTTCACCTCCCGCTCAATGGACTCCAATCTAACTCCCCAAGCTCTCATGGTGTCGTCCATCACATCTAACCTAATCCCAAATTCTTCCATTTGTAAGCTCATTCCTCCGACTGCTTGACCAACCTCTTGACTCTATTTGGGTTGAACTCAAGAGTTGCTCTCCAAAAGTGCGGAATTGGCCAAGAAACTCTACTGATAGGGTACCTTGGGACGGTGGCACTCTAGGTGGAATCTCACCATCTTCCTCCTCTATGTCCACATCCAGGTTTGATAGGATGTCGTAGAAACCGTTCTAAAACCTTGGATCGAGATCTAGAAAAGGTCTTCCAAAGCGGTGTCATGGTTGATGGCAGTGCATTTTAGTTGCGGAAGTATCATGAAATTTCAAACCAAAGCACCACCATACAACCAAATGAAGCGATCCTCCGAGGTAGTGGTAGCAATCATCGAAGCCCTTGCTAAATTTTCCATTTTGTACCTTGTACCTGAACTAATTAGGTTTTCCACGAAAAAAAGGAGAGGGAACCAGATGTCCTAAGTGTTGGGCTAAAATTCCGACCATGCCTCCCATCGGTATCTTGTCACCTTTCTTTTCCCCGCGGCTAAGCATTCTTCCATGAAGGCCCCCACCAAATTGGGGTAGAAATTTTCTTCTGCGTCATTTCCCAAAGGATTAGGATGTCCCAGTTGGGGCACTGTGAGATCTCTCTGTGGAAAATAACTCCCACGGATAGGAGTCGGTGCACATACCACAAAGCCGGGTAGGCTACTACGGTACTCTTTCCCAAGTGGCTCGTATCCATGGTTATCATATTCCTCCAAAAGGTGCTCAATGAAAAAGGAATCCTTTACCGGTGAGTCCTTGGAACTTTCTTCCTGTAAATCCACCCAAAAGCTTAAGCGATCACCCTATGGGTCATTGTGTACTCCTTGTCATTCAAATGAAAATGGATGATCCTCCTCCCACTATTGTCTTTAGATTTCTCCGAGGTCACCAAAAATTCCAAAATTCACCTTATGAAAGTTTTGCAGTTCATCTCTAGGATTCCCTCTACGTCTATCTGACCTAGAAAATAGGTGATGGCCTCGAGTAGGCCTAGTGCTCCCAAGGTCTCCTTCCATGCAAACTTTGTCTCCAAGATGGTTCTCTTTGGATTATTGAGATACTTCCATCCACGGGCCGCACTCCGGGAAATGTTGGCCAAACTAAGAGGTCATCGCCATACCTCTCAAAGTTGAATTTATAAGCCCTAAATGCTTCCTATCTATAATTAAGTAGATAATGGCAAGTTGGGGTTGTCCACGAAGCAGAGGCATCTTTTCAAGTGTTTAAACATATAAAGCGGAAAACATACTAGGCATAGATATACACATACATATAAAAGCACATAAATTGGGGGGAGGGGGTTGGTTGGTTTTTCCTAAGTTATGAAATTAAAAAGACATATTACTAGCAAAGCAAGAGAACAATGCTAATCATGCAACAAGAACTAAAAGGTGATTAAATCAACAATTTACGGAACCTTGGGCGCAATTGACTTCCACTTCCAAGCCTCTTATCTATCATTGAACATGCAACCTATTTACTACTTTCACTAATTGTTGTGAAGAGAAATCTTCTATCCTTCTTAGATAGTAGTTTGCAAGAGTGAATTCGACATCTCTTGTCACACTTCGCTAATGACTCCTGTAGTCGATAAATGGATAAACGTATCCCATTAATGGCATTGAGCACAAAGAATCAACAAGCTTAGTAATGCTTATAAACACTACACCGTGTCTAAGTATTGAACCAATTTATGCATTTACACAAGATTCGTCAAGAATGATCGACATTCACAGAATTCTCTCATTTGCTACCTAAAAAAAACATGACAACGAGTTCAACGTGGCATTCATATAACAATTATAAACCCATCAACACAATCAAATGCTCTAACTCATATTCTTGGATTTCATATCAAGAAGAGGGAAACTTAGCTACTTTTTCCCAAACCCTAACAAGCAATCATACAAGTACTTCATATAATCAAGCTTTCAAGAACATTAATGACATTAACAACCAATATTTAATGCTCCTTAAATGAAAAATAGTAAGAGTATTAAATAGGCTACAAAGTTTTCTTAAGACATGGGCTTGGAAGCCTTAGTCAGTTGCTCCCAAGAACTAGATTTAGCTACTAAAACCCATGATAATTACCAACAACAATTCAACCATAAATCAAGCTAAAGAATGGATGAAAATGGTGGAATACTAGGGTTAGAACTATACCAATCGGGCTGGAGAAGAAGTATTGAGAGAGAAGATAATATTTAGTATTTATAGTTCTAAGAAGTAGAAATGATTCCTGACTATCCATAGTTCGCCCAGGGTGAACATATGTTCGCACTGGGCAAACTTTCCCAGTTCCAGCATCTTTGGTTTTTTCTTCTTCTTGTTTCAAGTTCTCCTCTTCGCTTATTTTTCCATCAATTGTTTAAGTCTTCAAAACCTCAATTGTAAATTTTCAAATCTTCAAAGCTAGTCTTCAAAGTATTCAAAAAATTATCTTTAATGGCCTCCGGTCTCCAAGTCTCGATGTTATTTCCTCGTCACACAAAATCCACTTAGAGAAGGTAAAAGAGTGTAAAAGTCGCTCTTACCTCTCTTAAGAGAATTTCAAGGTACAATACAAGCTCTTGATAACAAAAGAGCGCAAAAGTGATCCCAAAAAGTCCCAAAATATGCACAAAAAATGGACACATCAAACCTCCCCGCACTTGAACCTTACTCGTCCTCGAGTAAGAAGCACACAAAGGAATTCACATGTCCATATCCTAAACTAATATTCCCCAAAATTGATACCTCACAAAGCTCTCAATATCACACATCCCAAAGTTAAGATAAAATGAGAATTCACCCACAACCCCCATTCCTAAATCTACCTAACCATACCAACCTATCGATTCATTAGTATCCATAAAAACATTTCCAAATCCTGAATTAACAATCCCAAATCCAATGGCACAAAATGAAGTCAATGACATGTATGAAGTTCAAACACATACTTAACTCTATACCAATGTATCATCCCAAAAATAAAGCATATCAACAATCAAGAATTCCATACCTTACTTCATTTCCCCGCTAAATTACCCAATCCCAAAAGGTCACATGATGTTTGGCTACCTGATTCATCCATATATCAACCGCAACCTTATGACTCCAACACCGGTAAATGAGAAGAATTGTAGCATTTTAAAAATATTTTTCTCTCTTTCTCTCATTTTTCTTAGGAGCCCCTTCAGGTTTTCATCATAGCATAGTTGTCGTTGATACGGCGCAATCCCATGTGTTTTCCTAGACTTGATTCCAAAATTGGTTTTGGAGTCGGAGGGGGAGGTAGAGGTGCCGTAGAAGAACTCACACCTCGAGTAACATGTTGTCTCCTTCGCACCATTTGCTCAAAAACTAACATCACAGAGAACAACATCAAACTCACAATTACATAGGGATTTGTAATACTAGGTTTAGTATCACAACTTAATAAACATAGTATTCTCAAAGAACAACCAATCCATCATGTAATCACCACTATGAAATTATCCAATTAAGTATCCAACATATATCGACAAATATCCAAGCATCATTATAGAATTTAACAATCATAGTCAGAATGATGTAGTCGGCACACTACATTAAACAAAAGTAACTATAAAGATGCAAGAATATTCATATGCACATATATATATATATATTTATATATCTAAATAAATAAATAAATATATAAAAGATGGTGGAGGAATGAGTGGAGATGTGGTGGTTCTTAGGAGTATTTGGTGGAGGGAGGTGGGAAGTTATGAGAATAAAAATGGGTACTACCCATTTTTAGTCTGCTCTGGTAAGTCTTCATGATGGGAAAAAACAAATTTGCCAAAGGAAAATAGAAGTTCGCCTAGAGAAAATATATGTTCGTGATATGTTTGCCTCTCTCGAATTAGATGGGCTGAGAGATCAAATGTTTTGCCAAACTTCCTGATTTCTTTGCCCAGGGTGAAGAAAAGTTCGCCTAGGGTGAATAGAAGTTCCAATAAATTGCTTGGAATAACGAGCTTCCATTCGGGTCACCACTTCCAATAAATTGCTCACATGCCCCTCTAAAGCATCAAGACTAGAGGAGATTTGGGTTTACAATTCCTCATTAGTCTTGGCCAAGTTGCTCAAGTTTGCAATTTCATTCATGATCTCCTCATGTGTCAAACTTGAACTTTTTTGTTGGACTTGGTTTTGGGGTATGGTATCAAGTGGTGAAAGCAACCTATTTTGCTCGTATTGTTGGTTTTTTGACTCATTCTCATACCACCAATCCGGATTACCACTCAACTCGGGATTGTAAGAATTGTGGTATGGATACCATTCTTGGGTTTCTTGCCCTTGAAAACAAACATCCCCAACCTCTTGGTAGCACTCTTCATAATATCCTTAGTTTTGGAAACCAAGGGTTCTTTTCTCCTCATAGTGCTCTTCTCTCAACATATAGCAAGACTCGGTAGGATGGTTGGAATGACACATCGTACAAAACCTTACTTGTTGAGCCTCTCAACTCATCATGAGTTCCCTCAAGGTGAGATGTTCCATTTCTTTTTCAATTTTTTTTCGAAAGTCCGGAATTATATTGCAAGGATTCTCAATAAAAAATCACCAAGAACTCAAGAAGTACCCACTCCGAAAAAAACCAACCAAGAAGTGTAAAATAAAAACAACTAGCTAATATGCAACTAAATATGCCCGGAAACTTAAACAATAAACGCCTCTTCCTTGGCAGCAGCACCAAAAATTGGGAAGTCGTCGTTGTACATCTCAAATTTATAAGCCCTAAATGCTTCATATCTACAACTAAGTAGATAACGACATGTCGGGGTCATCCACGAAGAAGAGATATAATCTAAGGGTTTAAACATATAAGGTTGATATTAGACTAGAAGTAAATATATAGATACATAAAAGCAAATAAGGGGGGGGGGGGGGTGGGTTGTTGATTTTGATCCTAAGTTATGAATTTAAAGACAAGACAACTAGAAAAGTTAATTAACTATGATAATCATGCAAACAAATCAAGAAAAAGGGTTTAAAACTACAAAAGGAAAAGCATTGGGGGCAATTGATTTCCACATCCAAACCTCTTATCTATCCTTGAATCTACAACCTATTCATTACTTTAACTACTTGTTGTGAAGATAAATCTTCTGTACTTTTTAGATAGTAGTTTGCAAGAGTGAATTTGACATCTCTTGTCAAACCTCACTAATGACTCCTTTAGTTGATAAACGGCTAAAAGTATCCCATTAATGACGTCGAGCACGAAGAATCAACAAGATTGGTAACACTTATAAACACTACACCGTGTCTAAGAATTGAACCAATTCATACATTTACACAAGATTAGTCAAGAACGTTCAACGCTCATAGACCTCTCCTATTTGCAACAATAAACAAACATGACAAAGAGTTTGACATTATCACATTCATCTAGCAATTATCAACACGTCAACATCATTAGAAGTTCTAACTCATGCTCTTGGATTTCTTATTAAAAGAGGGGTAACTTAGCTACTTTCTCTCAATCCTAACAAGCAATCATACAAGAAATTCATATAATCAAACAACCAACAACAGTGATGCCATTAACAGTCCACATCCAAAGCTAAATAAATGCACAATAACAAAAGCAATAAATAGATGGAAAGAATTCTCAAGACATGGCTTAGAAGCCACAATCAATTGCTCCCAAGTACAAAGCTAAGCTAGATGATCAAAAGCCATAACATAGAACAAAGATATACAAAGAAAGAAGAAGAAAATAGGAAGAAAAGGTGAAAAAATAGGATTTTGGGAGCCCCAAGTCAGGCTTAGAGGGATAGAGAATGAGTGGATGAAGTGCTATTTAAAATACAAGAAAAAAGGGAGTAAAAAGCAATTTTCAGGAAAATTTTTGCGAGTCACGACACCTCCTTTACGAGTTGCGACCCGATCAGGATTTTTTGTGAGAATTGTGAGCTCTCAGTTCTACTCTTCGCTAGTCGTGACACGCTTTTCGCGAGTCACAACACAAAAAAGTCCAGTTTTGTTTTGCTTCCTACGGGTGAACCGTTGATCTGTTTTGGGAGTTCTTGTAGTCATTTTTATATTAATCGAGAAGACGAATCCAATGATACCACTCTTGGAGCCTAGTTATTCTTGGATAATTCTCATAAATCTTCTTCAAAACATAGATCATTCTTCACCCTCTACTTTGTTCTCCTTCCTCTACTTTGTTCTCCTTCTTCACTTTATCTTCTACCACTTTGTGAGTGGTCTTTCATATTCTACCATCCTTACAAATAACCTTCACTAAACCACTCCCAAGTGCTTATGAACAATCTATAAATTAAGCTTACAAAAAGGAATCTAGATGCTCGTAGAACCCAAAATCCATTAGACTAAACATAGGTTACAAAATGAAGGATTTAGATATGAAAATAGAAAATGGTCATCTAAACCCCTTATGATGTAAACCTACCTAAATCTAGAAATTTTACAACAAAATGATGACAAAAGAGATGTTAAATGCTTCAAAAAATACATGCATTTGACGTCTCATTAAATCTCCCCACACTTAAACCTTTACTCGTCCTCGAGTAAACAAGAACAAACAATGATCATAGCGTAAACTAGCATGCAAAAGTTCTCCCAAAACATCCAAAATTATATTCCTAAACTACCCTAACCCTCAAGACATAAGAATCTCTCACACTCTCACATCCCAAAGTTTAAGATAATCTAAACAACCAACAAACCATAACAAAAGTGAGGTATACATATAATGCCAAGCTAACTTACTTTACCCAAAAAGCCACCCAATATACAAATCAAGAGAAGCATAATTTTTTTTTTCAATTTTTCCCATTCTCTCATTTTGCCTAGGAGCCCTCTCGGGTTTTCATCCTAGCTTCACACATTTTTTTTTCAATGCTCACCCTCACCTTTTTCCACACCATTTGGCCTCTCATTTTTGCATAGGTTGCCCTTTTGGGTTTTCAACCTGTCCGGGCCTCCCACTTTTGCCAAAGTTGCCCTCCCGGGTTTTCAACTTAGCGGGAATTTTTTTTTCATTTTTCATTTTTTTTCAAACAAAACAAATCAAAGTGGAGCATATGCAAACTACAATACATTACAATGAAATATATTTATCTTTACCAAATCTCCCCACACTTGAAACATACATTGTCCTAAATGTGAAAAGGGTAAGATAATGAAATCAAGGAGATAGAAAAAATACTCACAACTAGGGCCTTGAAGGTCCCTCCCGGTGATGGCAATGCTCACTTCTCAAAGAATGTTCTCTCCATCATGTTCTTGAACTCCGCCCAATATGCAACTTTGATCCATCCACTACGAAGCCACAACTATACGAAGCCCGATCAACACTCACAAGACAACAACTAGTAGTACTCCTAGATGGTGGTTTTGGTAGTGGTTTTTAGTAGTGGATTGTGGTTGTATTGTTGTGGTTTTGGGTAAGGGCTTGAGGATATGGTTGAGGATTTTTTTCAAGAAAAGAAAAATACTAACCTAACTTAAAATCTTGGGTTACCTCCTGAGAAGCTCCAAATTTTTAAGGTCATCAGCACGACCCTAATGTTATCCATATGGTGAAGGTTTGAACCTATTCACTATGAGTATCCCAAAATAGAGAGGTGTGGGTACAAAACTGTCAAGAGAAAAATCTTGTGGAGGTGGAGATGGTTTGAAAGGAGTTGGGTGGCTAGGGCTTGGGATTGTCTTTTAGCTCCTCACTTATCTTCTTCAAAACTTCCAAAAATGGTGGAGTTGGTTCATTAGGTAGGGTTAGGGGTGATAATGGTAAGAATGATGAATGTAGCACATTCACCTCTTCCTCCACTTCTTTGTCTTCCACAACCGATTCCTCATCCCCTTTGAACTCAAGCTCATTTCTCAAGGTGACCTTACTCACCGAATCTTCGAGTTTGACTTGGGATGGTGTATCTTTGGAATAACGAGCTTCCATTCGGATCACATTTCCAATAAATTGCTCACATTCCCCTCTAAAGTCTTAAGACTAGAGGAGATTTGTGTTTCTGATTCCTCATTAGTCTTGGCCAAGTCTCTCAAGTTTGCAATTGCATTCTCTATCTCTTCATGTTTCAAACTTGAACTTTCTTGTTGGACTTGGTTTTGGAGTATGGTATAAGGTTGTGAAAGACAACTATATTGCTCGTATTGTTGGTTTTTCACTTCATTCTCATACCACCAATCCATATTAGCACTCCACTCTGGATCGTAAGAATTGTGGTATGGATACCATTCCTGGGCTTCTTGCCCTTGAAAACCAACATCTCCAACCTATTGGTAGAACTCTTCAAAATACCCTTACTGTTAGAAACCAAGGGTTCTTTTCTCCTCATGGTGCTCCTCTCTCAACGTATAGAAAGACTCGGTAGGATGGTTTTAATGACACATCCTACAAAACCTTGCTTGTTGAGCCTCTCTTCTCATCATAAGTTCCCTCAAGGTGAGATGTTCCTTTTTTTTTCAAAAGTCCGGAATCATATTGCAAGGATTCCCAATAAAAAAATTACCAAGAACTCAAGAAATACCTACTCCGAACAAAAACAACCACAAAGAAGTGAAAAATTAAAACAACTAGATAATGTGCAACTAAATTTGCCTAAACACTTAAAATCAAATGCCCTTTTCCCAGCAGCGGCGCCAAAATTTGGGAGGTCATCGCTGTACCTCTCAAAGTTAAATTCATAAGCCCTAAATGCTTCCTATCTACAATTAAGTAGATAATGGCAAGTCGGGGTCGTTCACAAAGCAGAGGGATCTTTTCAAGTGTTTAAACGTATAAAGTGGAAAACATACTAGACATAGATATACATATACATATAAAAACACATAAATTGGGGGGGGGTGGTAGGTTTTTCCTAAGTTATGAAATTAAAAGACATATAACTAGCAAAGCAAGAGAACAATGCTAATCATGCAACAAGAACTAAAAGGTGATTAAATCAACAATTTACGGAACCTTGGGCGCAATTGACTTCCACTTCCAAGCCTCTTATCTATCATTGAAAATGCAATCTATTTACTAATTTCACTAATTGTTGTGAAGATAAATCTTCTATCCTTCTTAGATAGTAGTTTGTAAGAGTGAATTCGACAACTCTTGTCAAACTTCATTAATGACTCCTTTAGTCGCTAAATAGCTAAAAGTATCCTATTAATGGCATTAATACATATAAACATGACACTGTGTCTAAGCATTGAACCAATTTATGCATTTACACAAGATTAGTCAAGAATGATCGACATTCATAGTCTTCTCTCATTTGCTACCTAAAACAAACACGACAACGAGTTCAACATCATCACATTCATCTAGCAATTATCAATCCATCAACACATTCAAAATCTCTAATTCATACTCTTGGATTCCATGTCAAGAAAAGTGAAACTTAGCTATTTTTTTCCAAACCCTAACAAGCTTCATATAAGTACTTCATATAATCAAGCTTTCAAGAACATTAGTGACATTAAACACCAACATTCAATGCTCCATAAATCCACAATATCAAGAGTATTAAATAGGTTACAAAGTGTTCTTAAGACATGGGCTTGGAAGCCTTAGTCAATTGCTCCCAGACACTAATGCCCATGATAATTACCAACAACAGTTCAAACATAAATCAAGCTAAAGAATGGATGAAAATGGTGGAAAACTAGGGTTAGAACAGTATCAAGTTCTCCTCTTCACTTATTTTTCCATAAATTGTTCAAGTCTTCAAAAGCTCAATTGCAAGTCTTCAAATCATCAAAGCTAGTCTTCAAAAGCTCAATTGCAAGTCTTCAAATCTTCAAAGCTAGTCTTCAAAAGCTTAACTGCAAGTCTTCAAATCTTCAAAGCTAGTCTTCAAGAGATTGTCTTCAATGGCCTCTGTCCTTCATGTCTCAATGTTATTTCCCCATCACACAAAATCCACTTAAAGAAGGTAAAAGAGCGTAAAAGTCGCTCTTACCTCTCCTAAGAGAAATTCAATGTACAACACAAGATATTGATGAAAAAAGAGCGTAAAAGTGATCCCAAAAAGTCCCAAAATATGCACACAAAATGGACACATCACAAACCCATGAATTCATCCACCACAAAGGCAGGGTTGGGAAGAAGGGAAGTTTTTGGCTCTTGTCTCCCAACTTTAGCCAACTTCTACCCTTTCTCACCTCAGGAGGTTGTTCCCTTCTCCAGCCTTCTCCTTTTTGGAGCCATTCTATCATAACAAGAAGATAGTAATGGTAAGAATATACAAGCATATGCATCAGGGATCATTCAACAAGAACATTCTTCCTAAATAACCAACACATTGCAAATCATATCATTTTCAACACAAAGATCATGCACTTTTCCCACAGTTAGTTCAACACAAAATCGTTCATATAACCCATATACTTCCCTAAAACACCTCAAAATTTCGAAATTTATGCTTCCTATCAAAACAAAATGATTCTAAAGAAAGAAAGTAAACACATGGTTGAAATATTTTCCAAAATTTTAAGGCGAAGAGCTGAAAAATCCACACAAGAAGAAGCAAAAAGTGCTCTCCCTTAAGAGAAAAATGCTCAAATTTTTGAGTTCTTCAAAATGTGAAGTGAGGGTGGGTGTTTTTCAAGTACTTGCAATGGGTTAAATGACCTTTATGGATAGAGGAAGGTACTATGAATTTTAATTTCAGTTAATCAAAGGTCACCTAAAAATGGGTTGTTTAGGAGAAAGGTACAAAGGAGATGGTCTAGGCAAAATTAGAAACTTTTATGAACAAAAGCTTTACTTAATTAATACACAAGGAATGTGTTAATGTTTGATGTAGTACCATTGGCATTGAGAAGCTTAGGGAGTAAGAGATCTGTGGAATTAATGGCTAAAAATGTTTGTTTTGGCCAAAAATTTTAGTTATGAAAATATGCATTTTTACCCTTTCCACATATTGGCACAAGGAAATGGAACTAACCATGCCATATGATAGCCTCGTGCCATATAAAATTGCACGAGCCGTGTTGCACTGCACAACTCGTGCCTCCTCAGCACCTTCATATCTCTAAAACTCTTCACCTAAAAACTGTTTCCTTCTAACCACAAACACGAGACTTGATCTTAGACTCAACAATCAACCAGAGTTTCACACAAAATCCTTTGCCACACAGAAACATGCAAAATCTAACTACCAAATATATCAAAGCAAGGAGACAAAAAACATCGTAGATTTATTGTTGTCCTCACGACTTCTTTTTCATGAATTCTATTTAAAACAAACCTACCATTGGGTCTCCAAAGTCACCATCTGTGACCCCACCCACACTGACATATTTGTGGAGAGGTCTCCACAAAATGTCACCCTTACCTTTATGCTCTTTGTCCACCATAGAGAGTGTATGTCCATCCTTAGCCAACGTTGATCCATTAGCTATGTCCTCGGGTTTAGGAGGTGGTCGAGGAGGTTTCATGTCCTTGCCAATTTCCACCAACCGTTGCAAGTTAGTGAGCATAGAAAAACAATCCATGATATAAAGTTCATCACTAAACTTATGCATAACATAGGTGTCATTAACGTTGTCATTGCAATTAAAGATCACAACATTATTTCTCTCATCACTCTCATCATAGTCATCAAGGTTCTCATTATCATAAATCATGCAAGGTTTATCGCATTGAATAAGTTCATCACACAAAGATATGTCTTTACAAATAAAAGATGAAATAGGTGAATCATGCTTAGACTTGTGAATTTCAAATCCCACCTTATCAACATCATCCTTTAGGGTTTGTGTCCCCAAATGGACATCTATTTTGGTCCATGATGTTTTTAAGAGCGGCTTCCCCAATAAAATTAGGGGGGAGGGGGTGCACCACCTTCATGCACTATATCAAGGACATAGAATTCCGTCGGGGACACTAGATTGCCTACCCTAAACATGACGTCCTTAACTATACCCCTAGGGCTAGCTTTGGAATGATCGCTAGTTTAACAATTACCCTAGTGTCCCTAATTTCACCTATGTCTAGGTTCTCATAAATTATAGAAGGGATCATATTGATAGATGCACCTAAGTCTATCATAGCATTCTTCACCAATTTGTCACCTAAGGAAATAGGGATCAAAAACATTCTGGGGTCATTGCACTTCTTAGGCAGGTTCCTATCAGCTATGTGGCTACTTTCCCCATTTTCAATTGGCCTACTTTCTTAGTTGATTTATTCATCTTTTTAGTGCATGCATTTTAATAAAAAAAAACATATGAAGCAACTTGTCCAATCACATCTAGAATAGGAATACTAACCTCGGCCTTCTCGAAGACTTTGCAAATGTGCGCCTCATTGGTTGCCATCTTTGGCCTTACCTATAGTGCACTGGGAAGGGATCACCCTTGCCTCGGTGGTGGGAAGCTCCTTTGAGGGCTCCTCTTCAACAACCATCTCACGTTCTTCAAGGTTAGTCTTGTTGCCTTCCACAATGATATCATCCTCTTGCAAGATCTCTTTCTCAGCCGCACATACCTTCATCCCGATTATTAGATTCAAACCACTCACGTTTGGTGGATTAACTTTGTGTTGGGATGGTAGCTTGCCAGATTATCTAGCCTCAAGTTGGTTCACCGAAGTGGCAAGTTGGCCAGCTTGGACTTCGAGATTATTGATACTCGAAATGGCTCTAGGGCCTAGCTCTTCAATCTCTCTTCTTGTCCACTCTACGAACACATCACTCCATTTTGCTAATTGGGTAATTGCATCGAGAATTTCCTCCCGGTACGACTTGTACAAAGTGGCATTGTTGTTGGAAGGCCCTCCTCCCCTCCTGTAGGTTTGAGGTTATGCACCTCGATTGTACCCTTGACCTTGGTTTTTCTCACATCACAGAAATTTGGGATGATCGTGGTATTGGGTATTGAAGGTGTTTGCATAGGGGTCTTGCCTTTCTCTACCTTGGTTCCCTTGGAACCCTTGTTGTTGCCCCTTTTCAAATTGCCTATTTACTCCAATAAAGTCCAAAGCCTTCACTTCTTTAAAATATTGAACCATTTGCAGACATGTATCAGTAGGATGATCAAGACTACAAATGACAAACACCTTCACTTGTTGAGTTCTCCCCTTCATAAACTCTTTCATCATTGAGGAAAGTGCTTGAACTTGCTCCTACAATTTAGGAGAGTAAGCCATCTCCTCCAAATGTCTCGTACTATTTCCCACTATGGATCCATTACACAACATTGACCATTCTCATATCCCAATCACAAAGGCCCTCGAAAAAATAGTACACCAAATCATCTTCTTTGAATGGATGGTAGGGGTAACTTGCAAAAAATCTCTTAAACTGCTCCCAATACTCGTTAAGGGACTCATTCGCCATTTGAGAGTTGTTGGAAAGCTATTTCTTTAGGCTTGTGGGCTTGGAAGCCAGAAAGTACTTTTTGAGAAATCTCTACTTCATGTTCATGCACGAGTTGATGCATCCCGGAGGAAAGTAGTATAACCAGTCCTTGGCTGCATCCTACAGTGAGAAAGGAAAGGACCTCAAGTTGTAATATTCTTCTGATATCCTTGGTGGCTTCTTATTGGTACACACTAGGTGAAATTCTGACAAGTGGTAGTTTGGATCTTCACCGGCCATTCCATGAAAGGTGGGAAAACATTGGATCATGCGGCTCTTGAGCTCACAAGTCACGTTAGGTGGAAAAGGGAGAGAGACAATGTATAGGGGTTGATTCTCCAAGTTCGGAGCCATCAACTCCCTAAGTGTTCAACTGTCTTCCGCCATATCTACAAACTCATCTACAATAGCTGGTTCTTGTGGAACCTTACTCTAACATTTCTTCTCCTTCTCCGACCACCTGCGTTCTCCGGTAACTAGTTTAGAGTTCCTAGGTTTGTAGTACGAGTATATACCGTTTACTAGAAGCTAGAAAATACCGAATCCAAGACAAACACTAGCAAAAGGATTAGAAGTAACCAGAATAACAATCACAAAGGCTTAAAAGAAAAAAACATATCAAGCAAGCAAACAAAAACAAAAACAACACTAACTAATCTAATAACAAGCTATGAAAATTAAAAATTAAATCTTTAGACTAGCATCCCTGGAAGCAGAGACAAAATTTGATCAGCACTTCGCAGGGTCATTAATTAGATCAATTAATCTGCAGAGTGCTAAGAAGATCAAAGATAGAGATTTTTATTGTTGCTCTCTTTCTCACTACTAAACTACCAAAGGGTAGATAGTGGAAAGTATGCCTCGTCCACATAGATGCTAGAAATTTAGAGGTCAACAACACAAAGCCATGATCGGGTCATCAATCCGATCACGTGGTAGGAATAGCTAATGTTGCAAAAAAAGGTTTTTTTTGGGGGGGGGGTTATCTATCAATTACAAGCATGAAAGAACAAGAGAGTAAACTACATAAACCTAGCACTAGGGAATATTTGTGTTATATGATCAGTAGTATATTTCGATCCTAGATTCAATCAAATACAAGATCCATAAACCTATTTTATACTTCTACCACATAGTGTGGTTAATAGTCAATACTTCCATATGTCTGTCACACAAGGGTGCTCTTATTTTCTTCTATTGACACCGACACCATAACTAGGGAAGTGTACCACAAGAGGTTGTTAATTAAATCAATTAACCCACAGAGCGCTAAGAAGATCAAAGATGGAGATTTGTATTTTTTCTCCCGTTCTTACTACTAAGCTACCAAAGGGTAGATAGTGGAAAGTTCGTGGTCATCCACAAAGATGCTAAGAATTAAAGGTTAATGATACAAAGCTGCGATCAGGTTGTCAATCCGATCACGATTCAGGAATAGCTAATGTTGCAAAAAAGATTGGGGGGGGGGGGGTTAATCTATCAACTACAAGCATGCAAGAACAAGAGATTAAACTATATAAACCTGGCACTTAGGGATATTTGCGTTACATCACCGGTAGTATATTTAGATCCTAGATTCAATCAAATACATGATGCATAAACCTATCCTAATACTTACGTCACATAGTGTGGTTGATAGTCAACACTTCCCCATGTATTTCACAAAAGGGTGCTCTCATTTTCTTTGATTGACACTGCCTCTATAATTAGGGAAGTGCAAAAACTGCCATGCCTTTTGTGCAGATCTGTTCTTCCCTATAAAATTCTGTCCTAAGCACTCCACTATGGCAACTGTAAGGTTGAAATGACATAGGATGAATTATGCCAACCCTAGTTGCTACTAAACTATCTCTATCCGTAACCTATCCGGCTCCAGTCCAGCTCAAACTAGCGTACATTCATTAGAAAGGTGACTTGCAAACCACATGCACACTACCCACACGGTCAACATACTTTCGCTCCCCCTATTATCCCAGTGTTACCCCCAAAGGGATACCAATAAATTTGCCAACATGAAAGTAGACTAAGGTGTATGCCTACATAGTGTATAAATCTTGCAATTAACAAGAGTGTAAGGAACAAGTCAACACAATAATTATAAGAATTAAAGGATAGAGAGATCTTAGAATCTTACAAAATAAATACCAAGCTATGAATACATATATAAATCCCCAAGCGAACTCACTACTACCTAAGAATTGAAACCAATTGGTCCATTGGATTCAATGCCCTTAAGCAAAACTAGGAGAATTAAACAAAGAGAGAAGGGTTAGCCCCTTTCTCTCTCTACCCACTCTTAGGAAAAATTAGGAGAGAGTAAATCTAATTATTAGCCAAAATGTTTATAACTACAACCCTAGTAGAATAGGTAATCTTATATAGTACTAAGGCCTTGAAAGAGGTCCAAAAAGGGTACTTAAACCTTGGCAGCCACCAGGCATATGCCATGTAATAGCACACGGCCCATGCAATCGGGCACTGGCCGCCGGCTGGGCATGAGTCTTTGGGTTTTTTGAGCACACGGCCACACATATCTTTGTGGGCCACCAGCTGGAAGCACCTCTTGGGCATTTTAATTTCACAAGCCATGTAATTTTTTGCGTGCCATTAGCTAGAAGCTTAATTTCCACTTCGGAACGATGCGAGGTATGTTCAACCTTGTGGGCTGCCGGGAGGGAGTTGCATTCTGGGAAACTGATGGCGCAGGCATGTAGATATTCACGGGATGTTGGATGGTCTTCACATCTTGACATTTTAGTTGCACGGGCCGTGCAGTATGGAATGGCCTATGCCTATACTTAGCCGAACGAGGCTCTTTTAAATGACATGGGCCGTGTATTTCTTTGCTACCTGTGCCAAGGTACTTTGGCACAACCTGATTTGGCTGTCACGGCTTGTGTAGTATCACATGGCAGTGCTAGTTATTCTCATGTTGAACTTCGACTCCTTTCTCTTCTCACCTTGATTCTATCTACTACCACATTTTGACTCATGGTCTCCTGTCCACTACAACCCTTGTGGATGGCCTTCTACTATCTGCTACCACCCTTGCAGATGGCCTTCTACAATCTACACAGAAATGCTCACAAGCAACCTACCAATAAGCCCACAAAAACAAAATCTAGGTGCTCGTGAGGACATAGTGTTCATTAGATCTAATTAAGTCTACAAAACTAGGGATTTAGCTAAGAAAACCAACAATGGTCATCTAAACCCTTTTTAATATAAACCTAACAAAACCTAGCAATTAACTAACCAATACATACTAATAAACGTGTTAATTGCATTGGTTAACACATGCTTTAAGGTGCAGACCAACATGGTATTAGTAAAAAAATAACGGTAATCGAACTGATTTCACCTCTAAATATGAGTAGTCTATAACATGAAATAATTAATGGTCCTCTACGGTGTACCGTAAGCTTAGCTGAATTCATCGAACAAAGTCACCAGCTGAAATTCAATGCCCTAACCCAAACCTGTCACAGGATGAAATATTAGTCTTGAAATTTATCGAGAGCTATGCCAACCAAGCATGGTTTGATCACAATTATTAGAACCGCTGAATTTTTTATTAAAATAATTCTTTCACCACTTGAAATTTAGTATTTAGTCAAAATAAAAGGCTCAAATTAAGAGTATTGAATTGGTGTTTGACATTTTCTTTCATAATTATTTAATTATTTTATATATTTAATTTATAAGCTCACTCTTTCCATATTTTTATGTATCAAGTGATACATCAATTAGTATTTTCAATGTCTATAATAACATTAATTTTATTTTTGATAAGAAGAATGAGAAGAAGAAAAATATGTGAAATAATTTTATGAAAATTTAAAGAGAAAATTTCTTTGATGACCCCAATTGTTATATAAGTGAAAATAAAACCCTAGTTTTTTAGAAGTGATAATATAATTTTTAACCAACATTGATAAACTCATAACCCTGATGGGAATAAGAGAAGCGCAGATGGGAACAAAAGAAGCACAACGCAGCTCAGCATGACGGAGAAGATTTGTCGAAAGAAGAGGACCAGTGGCCGATTAAGAGATCATTCTCACACACTTAAACTTTTACTCGTCCTCGAGTAAATGATCAAGATCTAAGGTATTTTCGTAATCCTCAACCCCAAAAACATTTGAGCTCTCTAATTGAGAACTTCCTAAAGCTATAAATACAAACAAGTACCCATCCCCTATATTTCTGTAAGAGATGTTTAACCCAAAAATATCATTAACAAGCTACCAAAATCTAAAAATATTAGTACATCAAACGAAGTAGAATATCACATTATACGTTTAATTCCACTATTTCATTCTTAAGATAAGTTTCAATCCCTTAAAGGCTAACAATGTGAAGCTAGACTACCCACATTCTCCTTACATCATTTTCAACTTCATGACTCCAAATCCGGCGAATGATCACAACATTTTCTTTTTCTCTAATTTCTCTCATTTTTCCTAAGAGCTCTTTTTGGGTTTTCATCCTAGGCCCACATTATTTTTCTTTAGGCTCACATCTCACCTACACATTTAGCCTTTTTTTTGCATAGGCCGTCCTTTCGGGGTTTTGACCTATCAGAGGTCCCAGTGTTGCCTAAACCTCCCTCTCGAATTGTCAACTTAGCGGAATTTTTTTTCCAAACAAAAAATCAAAGTAGAGCATATGCACGATCCGATACAATAAAATGAGATATATTTTCCCTCTCCCACACTTGAAAGATACATTGTCCTCAATGTGAAAGGAAATGATAAAGAAGGGGGAAAGAAAAACTGACAACTAGGACCTTGAAGGTCCTTCTCGGTTGTGGAAACGCTCATTTGTCAATGCATGTTCTATTCTCCATGTTCATGAACTCCACTCAACAAGAAACTTTGACTAATCCACTACAAATGTACAACTAGGCAAATCTTGATCAACACCCACACAAAGCAACAATTAGTAGTACTAATAGGTGGTAGTTTCGGTGTGGATTGTGGTGGTATATTGTAGTTTTTGGGGTAAGAGTTTGAGGACATGGGTGAGGAAAATTTACAATTTTTTCAATAAAAGATAAACATAGTAGCCTAACTTAGAAGCTTGGGTTGCCTCCCAAGAAGCTCCGTATATTTAAGGTTGTCGACATAATCCTAATGTTATCCATATGGTGAAGGTCTGAATCTCTCTACCATGAGCTTCCAATGGTACAGAGGTGGGGGGTAGAAATCCTCTAAGGAAAGGATTTTATGGAGGTGGAGTTTCTCTTAAAAGATGGGTGATTTGGGAGCTTGGCATAATCATCTGGCTCCCCTACCGTCTCCTGCACGAATTCCAAAAATGGTGAAGTTGGTTCAATTGGTGAAGGTGGCAGTGATAATGGCAAGAATAATGAATATAGAAAAATCACCTCTTCCTCAACTTCTTTGTCTTCGACAACAAACTCCTCATCCTATTGGAACTCACCTTCAACTTCATTTACTACCTCAACCATCAAGGAAAAAGGTTTTGCATTTGGCTCCGGGCTCACCTCTAGTTATGATGGAAAATTTCGAGAACCTCTAGCCTCCAAACGACTCACGGAGAATGCAATTTGAATTATTTTGGTCTCCAAGTTTTTGAATCTTTAGGAAAAGAGAGCCTTAGAATCTTTGACCATATTCAATATTTCTTGTGTGAGTGCTCCGAGCTTATTCCTCCTCCTTGAGCATGGTTTTAGGGCATGGAATGAGGTGATGAAGGCCAATCATATTGCTCATAGTGTTGGTTTATCGGTGCATCCCCATACCACAAATCTTGATTACCACTCACTCCAGATTGTAAGAATCATAGTATGGATACAATTCTTGAGCTTCTTTACCTTGGAAACCAACAACATCAACCCTTTCATATCTCTCCTCATGATACCCTCGTTTGAATAACAAAGGGCTCTATTATCCTCGTAATGGCCCTCTCTTGACCAATAACAAGACTTAGTAAGATAGTCAGAATGATAACTGACCTGCCTCCACCTGGGGTCGCTTATAAACAATTTTTTTACGGGAGATCTACTAATCCGAGCAGAGGGCTTATGAAGGTCAAAATATAAAGATTTATACTCTGCTCCTTTTTCTTACTACAATGCTACCTATATGTTAGATAGTGGCAAGCCTAGGTTTGTCCAAAGAGATGTAAGATGTCCTAAAGTCAACAAAAACACAGCCACACATGGGTCTTCAATCTGTACGTGTGTTAGGAATAGATAAATATTGCAAAACAGGTTTTTGGAATTTTTCAACTAATAACTACAAACATGCAAGATCACTAGAGAATAAACTATAAAAACTAGCACTTGGGGGTATTTGCATAACATGGTCGATGAATGGCTTTTACCCTTGATTCATACACATACATATATATAAACCTATCTTATGCTTGTGTCACATACTAGGAAGATATTCAGATATTTCCCTTTGCGTGTCACACAGATGTACTTACCACAAACATACATATCTCACAGTATCCGTAGTTAGGGATTCACTCTAATCTAGTGACTCAGCAGTCCATCTCCGTTATCTCACTCCCAATGCTAACGCCCCCGCTTAGAGGAACAAAGCCCGTCTAAAAGAGAAATTCCTCACGTAGGTCGCAACCGTTAGATATGAAAGTGAGGAAATTACATCACGGACACTCCCCTGTGGATGTCAATCCCTAGGCATATATAGGCAAAGGAAATTGTTATCTTGTGATTACTTTAAAGTGAGCACAGACCTAGTTTCTACAAGCAATAATGCCCATCTATCGGGGTAAGCCAAGAATTTATCTTGCCAGGATTTGCCTAATCAACCACCCAACATGTGATTTCTCACACAACTATCTAGTTAGAAATATGGTTTAACAAATAAAAAAGATGTTAACTCATGGTAACATGAATTCACTCATCTTCCCGGTGTTCTTGAAACAACTCCATAATCTAACACTCCCAAGATAGCAATGAAGCCAAGCATGATATTACACTACCATGCATGTATAGATGCATCCTAATAATGGCATAGCATAAATCTTACAAGAAAGAAAAACATAAATCAAGCTCAAATATTGATAGGACATAAATATAGGAGTACCTATAAGCAAAAATCAATTTATGAATACAACCCCAAGAAAATTAACTACTCCCTAAGCATTGAACCCAAGTATTTCATTAGATTCAATGCCATTGAGAGAAATCAAGAAGAAAAAAAATGAGAGAGAAGCGTTATTCCCTTTCTCTCTCTAGAATGCTCTCAAAATGTGTAGAATGATGTTCTAAACAAAATCAAACTTAAACCCTTGTAGATATAGGTTTATATTTTTTGTAGTAGAGAAATGGGCCTAGATAAAGGCCCAAAATAGGCCAAAAAACCCCAGCAGCCACAATTTGCACGCGACAGTTTGTGCAGTGTGCAACGTGCTAGTCGTCACTGATGCGAGGCATGTGCCCTGGCATGGCCGTACTAGGAGCCTCTAGCACTGCCCGTGCTAATTGGCATGGTCGTGCTAGGTACCCTTGGCACGGTCCGTGCCGTGCTAACATGGGCCGTTGGCCGGTGCTTTGGTCTTGACCTTTAGATTCTATGTGCCCGCATTGTTTGGCCCGGGTTATTGGCTGGGAATGGTGTCTTGACCAACTGAATAGCACTTGCTGTGTGGAACTTAATGGGGCATCGGCTAGAAAGTTGTTTTTGAGCAAAATGATGGCACAGGCCATTAGGAACTTCACATCCCATTTGAAAGGAAATGACATGGGTCGTTTGAAAGGAAATGACCCGCATCCATATTAAGCTAAATTTGGGGTGTTTAGGTGACAAGGGTCGTGCTGGGACTGGCCGCTCATGCCAGAAGAGGCTGGCATGGGCAATGCTGATTCAAGCGTCTCGTGTTGAAGGGCACTGACATAACTATACTGATCCATATGCCTAGTGCCATGGGTCAGTGGTACGGGCCGTGCTAGACCGGGCACTCAAGTTGATGCATCCTAGCACAGGCTGTGCTGCGCTATGCAGCTCGTGCTGGTAGCTTCTGGCACGGCCGTGTCAGCTGGCACAAAGTGTGTCGCTTGATGTGGCTGTCATTCATCTTTGGAACTTGAAGTTTGACTCAACCTTTTTCCAACTTCTCTCTATCTACTACCACGCTTTTAGCTCGTGGCCTTCTACTATCTTCTGCCACTCTTGCAAGCGTCCTTCTGCTATCTACTATCATTTTTGCAAATGCTCTTCTACAAAATGATGATAAAATAATCACGAGACACCTACAAGTGAGATCACAAATAAAGATCTAAGTGCCAGTGAATACAATGTGTCAATTAGTTCCAATTAAGTCTACAAAACTCGGGATTTAGACAAGAACAATCCAACAATGGTCATCTAAACCCTTTGTCTCGTAAACCTAACTAAAACTAACAATAAACCAAACAAAATATAACTTCTAATGTGCTGAATGCATTAGTTGAAGAATGCATAATGGTGCAGATCAATTCCCTCACACTTAAACCTTTACTTGTCCTTGAGTAAACAAAAACAAGAAAAGATTGAAGAGGAATGTAGAATGCGAGGATAAGTTAACTAATGCATTCAACTTATTCCTAGATTTCCATGGGTCCCCCAAAGAAGTAATAATCTCACAACTCTCACACTCCCCAAAGAGACTAAGTAATCTATACAACCAAATCTTGTGAAGAAAAAGGAAAGCAAAAATGATAAGTGTTGAACTAGCTTACTCCTCTGAATAGTCCGCCAAAAGCAATCCAAGAGATGTTGCCAAAAAAACCACCAAGGATAATCCAAAATATCCTCAACTTGGTTTCAACGAAGGATGATTCAAAAGATCCTCAACTTAGTTTCCACCAAGGATAATCCCAATAGATCTTCAACTCAGTTTCTGATTTCTCTAAATTTCTCTCATTTTTCCTAGAGCCCTTTCGGGTTTTCATCCTAGCATTCACACATGTTAAGCTCACTTCTCACCTTTTCTGACATGGTCTATAAATATTTTCTAGGTTTTTAAACCTATTCAAGCCTTGCCTCTCATTTTTACCTAGGCTTTTTGACCTATCTGGGCTTTTCCCATTGTTGCCTAAGTTGTCCTTTCAGGCTTCCAACTAAGCCAGGTATATTTGTTTTTCAATTTTTCAAATTTTTCAAAAAGAAAAATTGGTATAGCACAAAATTCCCCAAAGATGAGCTCCATACTAAATAAATATAATTAAAACAAAAATTACACCACCAAAGGGTTCCCAAGAGAAAACATCACCTAACTTACAAACTACAAAAACTAACAAATAAAAACACAAAGGAATCTTGTAGAAATCCCTAAGTGCCAAAATACCCCCTCTCCCACACTTAAATTATTCATTTTCCCCAATGAAACATGAAAAATGAAATTATAAGTGGGCTAGGGAAAATAAAGGCACTTAACTTTGTGGCTCCAAAGGGCCTTCCCTTGATCGTCTCACGTTGTGTCTCATCCTCCTTTCTTCATGCCTCTTCTCTTATCTATCAATGGGGAATAGGTATCTGCTGTTCACCATTATGCACAAGTAAACCAATGCATTTGGTGTAATAATTGGTTTGTTTTATTTGGTTGATTGCTAGTACTAGTTGAGTTTACGTGACAAGGTGTTTATATGGCCATGTTTGGTTTTCTTGTTTAAATCCCCCATTTTGTCGAATTAATTGGTATAATGGACATCTTATATCCACGGGCTCCTAGATCATCCTTTTGATCATCCTTAGTAGGTCTCCTGTGGGTACTTTTTGTTACATTCTATGTGAAGGCCGTTAGCAAGAGAGGTAGAAGATATTGAAGGTCGTTCACAAGGACGGTAGTAGAGAACAAAGGCCATTCACACTAGAATGGTAGTAGACAAAGCCCAAAGACATCAAATCGTGGTAAAAGGAGATTGGAACCAAAGATAGGTGGCATTGGAGTTCAAGGCCAATGAAGAAACGGAGAATCATGGTCTGAGAGAGTGTCCCAACTTCTGGGAACATTCCAAGAAGATTCATCCTTCAAGGTTTGTTCCATTGTATTTATATCCTTGAGAAATATAAATAGACTACAAGAACTCTCAAAACAGACTCATGGTTCACCTATAGCAAAGGAAAGGAGTTCAGCAGGCCAATGTACAAACTGGTCGGCGCAGACCATTCATGGATGGCACCAATGGCATGTATCAGATGACGCGATCCTTGCCACATACATTTTTCACGGACCATACCAAGGGGTTTTTTTAAACCACACCAAACACGACAGGTCGTGCGCTCAGCTTCCAAGTTTCACTCAAAATCGGCTAGGTATGGACGTGGACCGTACCATTTTCGATGGCCCTCGTTCCAACTGCAAAATGTCAAGACCAACCGGAGGGATGTGAATAATCAAGTGGTCCATGATAAGTTACTGAGAAAAGAGATTTTTTTCATAATGATCTGTGCCAAATGTCACTTCTCGCAGTTCAGAAGTGAGAAAATGATGACTCTGATGGCGGGAGAAGACAGACTGTGCCTATTTAGATGCACGAACCACACCAGAAAAGATGGCCTGCACCACGGAGCAAGCACAGACCATGCTAGATCTAGCGGCCTGCGCAGCACGGACGTAATACACGGTACTGACTGCGCCATCCACAACGGTCTGAGCCAGGCGGTGCCTGAACTAGGGTTTACACATGTTTGTCCTATTTTGGGCCTATTTTTAGGCTGAAACCCCTACTTATATAAATATAAGCCTTTGTCTACTAGGGTTAAAGAGTTAAATCATATTTTCATTTTACTCTTGTAATTAGGAGAGCATTCTAGAGAGAGAAACATTCTCTCCTTTTTCTTTTCTTCCTTTTTATTTTGTTTTGATCCTAAGATGTGGAATTCAAATATTCATTTGAATTTCATGTCTAGGGAGTAGTTTCTATACTTTGGGGATTAGTTTTATTCATGGTTATTTAGTGCTTTGTGATATTTCTTAGTTTATCCTAATATTTATGCTTATGATATTATTGTGATTTTTTCTTGAATGTTAGCACTGCATGAATAATACACTCCATATAAGCACACACTCTAGTCTATATTCATGTTGGTGAAAATATTTATGCCCCCTTGGGAAGAGAAACCTCGGATGTGTTGATGGGTAATGGAGCACGTGTCCGCAATACTCTAATTATTTTCCATCACAGTAGTTTTAGCTGATTACGTAAAGTAATCTATTAGGTTGTGGGTAGAGATAGTGAAAAGTAGCAAGCTAGGGTTGTAAGAGGCCCTAGTGTCATAGATAAGGTGTCTAAGACCCTATGTCTATTTCATATGCCTTAGGGAGTGGAGTATTTGTTGTGGAATTCCCGGGACGTAATCGCACAGGGTAGAAAAAGATATACAACAATGGTCGGACCTTTTTGTGATCCCCTAATTATGATGGCGGTGTCGATGTATGGTTGCGAGTGCACCTAACGTGATAGGTGTGAGGAAGTGTATGCCATCGACCACCACATGTTATGAGCACTTTATTAGGTTTGTCTATATCTATATGTGAATGAATCGAGGATCGAAGTATTAAATCAACCATTTTACGCAATGGCTCCCCAATTGTTTAGCTAAATAGATTAATTGATTTTTTTACTTTCATGTTTTGTAGTTGTTAATTGAACCAAACCCCCCTTGTTTGATATACTAGCTATTCCTATCACTCGTACGGATTGATGGCCCATATGAGGTTGGGTTTAATTGATTCTTAGGCCCTAGCATCTCCGTGGACATACTCAGAGCTTACCGCTAACTATCTTTTGGTATCATAGTATTGAGATTGGGTGCAGAATATAAATATTAAATTTGAATCCCTTTGACCTCGGTGCTTTCACTTTGGTTAGTTATATACAATTAATGACCCCGAGTGGAGGCGGGTCAAATTGTTTTGCCACTTCCAGGGATGCTATTCAGCTTAATTTTCAATAAGCATAACGTGTTAGTTGAGTAGTCAGTATTAGCTTTTGTTTTTGTTTGTTTTGTAGATTCATGTTTTGGGCTATTGTGATATTTATCTTGTTACCTTCTAACCCGCTAGCTTGTGTTTTCTTTGGAAGGGTATTGTTGGCCCTAATTTATAGTACCTACTCATACCACAAACTTAAGCATTTTACACTACCTGATAGAGAACACAGGTGGTCAGAGGAGAAGGAAGAAAAGAACGGGGGCAGAAGCTCAACTGAGGCCAGTAGTTTTGGTATCAGAACCGCAAAGAATGGCGGAAAATAATAGAACCTTGAGGGAGCTTATGGCCCCTAACCTGGAAAGTCAGCCAGTATGCATAACATTCCCCTTTTTGCCACCGAATGTAAGTTGTCTGCTAAAGAGCGGAATGATCCACTGTCTTCCCACCTTTCATGGTATGGCGAGGTGAGACCTAAACAAGCATCTATCGGAGTTCCATTTGGTGTGTACAAACATGAATCCACTGGGAGTTTCTGAAGATGACTACAATCTGAGAGCTTTCCCGTTTTCCCTTAAAGTCGGAGCCAAGAATTGGCTCACTACTTGTCGTCAGGATGCATAGGTTCTTGGATGGACATGAAGCGGAGGTTCTTGGAGAATTATTTTCTGGCATCCAAATCCATTGGACTGATGAACCAACTGTCAAACATCACCCAAGGGACTACTGCGAGCTTGTATGATTATTGGGAGCGCTTCAAGAGAAATTTCTAGTGAGTTACCCCTACCATCCCTTCAAGGATGGGGATTTAGTGTATTATTTCTTCGAGGGGTTATGCGACGAAGATATGCAAATGGTGAACACCGCTTGTAATGGTTCAATAGCGAACAAAAGCCCTGAGGATGCAATGGCTCTCTTTGAAGAAATTGAAAATGATATGCGACAGTTTGGCACAAGGTTAAGGGTTAAGGTCTTGTATGAACCCGAACAATCACCTAAGTTGTGGGGGGGGGGGGGGGAAGTCCATGCTCTTGCTTCTATGATGAAGGAGCTCTTCCGAGTAAAATTGCATCAAGTCAAAGTGTGTGGGGGTGTGCAACTTACACCACAACACTGAGTCATATCCCAAAGTTGTAGACAATTCGAAAGAGGTGAAGGCCATTGAGTACGACAACATAGAAAGACCTTAATTTTCTAGGGGTCAACCACTAGGGTTCTGAGGGAACCAAGGTGATGCAAGGCCGGACCCCCTATGCAAAATCATTTAACCCAAGGTATCGAGATCATCCAAATTTTTGATAGGGGGAGGATAATCAACCTAAAGGATATCGTGGTGGACACGCCCCACCTTAACCTTACCCTCGAGGTGAAGGCCCTTCCAACAATCATTCCTCGCTCTACAATTGGATCGAGAAAAGATCTTAGAATCTATCCGTCAATTGGGGAAGAAACATGAAGTCATTGCGGAGAGGAAAATGCATGAGATTTAATACCTTGGCAATAGAGCTTTCTTAAGTATCAAGAAACTTCAAGTTCAAGTTGGGAAACTCACCACCTCGGTGAGCTGACTTAAAGCCAAGGAGTCTGGCAAACTCCCTTCCTAACCGGAGGTTAAACCAAGGAATGTGAGTGCACTCAAGTTGAGAAGTGGGAAGGAATTTTGTGAGTCCGAGAATAATAGAGGATGATACGGCATTAGAGGCTACCAGGGCATACTTTGAAGAGGATGAAATTGCGGTCAAGGAAACACCTTCCAGGGAGCTTCTACCGCCTGAGGGACAAGTTACCATCTCACCTCCATTTCCAAATGCTTTGAGGGGAAGGCCAAAAGTGGTGACCAATGATGCAAGCATTTGAAAAGTCTTTGAAAAGGTCGAGGTAACAATCCCTATCTTGGAATAATTGAAAATGTCCTATCGTATGCTAAGTTTCTTAAAGGTGAATGCACAAAAAAGAGGGGTAAACCAACTAAGAAGGTAGGACATTTAAAATTGGGGGGAGTCTCCATTTTAAACCAAAAAATGTTCCTAAGAAATACGACGTCCCCGGAATGTTCTCTATTCATATCTCCTTAAGTGGAAAACTTGTTGAAAATGCCATGATAGACTTAGGCGCATCAAACAATGTGATCCCATTTAGTCTATATGAACACCTAGAAATAGGTGAGCTTTGGGAAACTAGAGTGATTTTCCAACTCGCCGATCAATCCCAAGCTAGCCCTCATGGACTAGTGAAGGATGTAATGGTGCGAGTTGGCAAGTTGGTTTTTCCGGCAGACTTTTATGTCCTTGATGTCGCGCACAACGGAAGTGCACCCCCAATACTTTTAGGGAGACCTTTTCTTAAAACATCTAGGACTAAAATAGATGTCCATTTGGGAACCTTGACTCTAGAAGATGATGTGGACAAAGTGGAATTTGATATGTATAAATCTAGGCATGATTTGACTAATTCTTCTTTTATGTGCTAAGGTGTAACCCTATGTGATAAGCATGATATCCATGAAATTTCTTGTGTTACCAATGAGCATGAATACTTGTATGAATCCATGTTGATGATAGTGTTGATGAGTCCAATGAATTGCATGATGCGATTGATAGGATGTCCGTGCTAGACTATTTTACCATGCTAACTAACTTGCAGCGGGAAAGGAAGAATGTCTAGGGTTTAAAAATCCCTTGATCTCTTCCTAACCCCAAAGTAACATTCATGGACTCAACCTAAGAAAAACACGGAGATTCATTTCCTATGACGGACAAGGGGTCCGAAGGTAAGGATGAATCATTGTGGAAACCTCTCCATAACGATGTCATCATGGGTGGAGTTGCCGATGGCGATTCCGGAGACCCACAGGTTGGTGTTTCTCACTGAAATTGCATGAAAAAGAAATAAGTCATGAGTACTACAATAAATATATAGTGCTTATTTTTTTTTCGTGTTTTGAGTAGTTATTAGATCGGTTTTTGTAGGATTTTGTTTGTGTTGAGAAATTTTGAGATGAAACTCTTGTTTGATTTGTAAATTTGAGTTCGAGTCTCATGATTGTGTTTGGATGAAATTATTTTTGATAGGTGACATAGTTTTTTTTGGAAAAAGAGGGAAAACACAAAGAAATAGGTAAAAATTTGTGGCAACCTCATGCCAAGGCCTGACACGGTCTGCGCCAAGGGAGTTGCAGGGACCGTGCCAGGGAGCTAGCACGAGGGGCCTCGTGCCAAATAATTTGGCACGGACCATCATCACAAGGAGGTCCATGCCAGGTGTATTCCACACGGATGAACCTGTATCAGTTCCCCATTTTCGCAGCCAAATTGTTCCGAAAATACAAATTTTCAAAAATTTTGAGTTTTGAACTTAAAATGCATTTTTGGTTCAAAATTTTTGAAATTCCCTAATTCCTTAGGATTTTATATGCTAATAGTACTTCCAACATTCCTTGGGATTAACTAATTTGTACTATTGTCCCCTAATTTGGAATTTTCAAAATTTCATTCTTATCTTAATTGTACCTCTCTCCCTTATCATCTATGCTGAAATTCCAAATCTACTGTACATTTCTTCACCTAAATGAATCATTTGACACATTCTAACTCTTTAGAAACACTCACTCAAACACACTCTTGGTGAAATTGAAAATTTGAAGCTTTTCTCCTAAAAGTTAGCAATTTTTGCTTCTTCTTGTGTGGATCTTTCAACTCTTAGCTTCAAATTCTGGGTAATCCATTGAGCTCTTTGTTTATATGATTTATTGACATTGTGGTGGTGTTATGAAAAGCATGATTCTTGAATGAGTGTATGTTGTCGAGATATGTGTTTGGGATTGTATGCATAATCTTGTGTTGGTGGAAATTGGGTGGTTTAATGTGCTACTATGGTTGGATGTTATGTTATCCATGTGTTGGATGATTTGAGATGAGATGAATATTGATTCCATTTATTAATGGGTTGGCGATGATTTACATGAGATTGTTGTTCAATGTGGATGTTCTTGTTTAAATAGCCTTCATGCTTGGATTATCATGTTTTGAATGTTTAGGCTGTTTAGGCAGGATCTAATTGTTAAATGTTAATGTGAGCCATGCCTTGTCTGAGATTGTTACCACTCTTTACCTCATTGTTTTAGGATGCCTTCCAAAAGGAATGCGTCGGAAAAGGGAAAGTCCTCACGGGGTGAGAATAGGAACAAATCAGTCAAGGTGTAACCCATGAGCCGGTGACTCACATTCTTTGCAACCCCGCATTTGTGACCAAAGCATTTATGGGATTATCCAATATTTTCGTGACTACAGCTCGAAGGTGGAGGAATTTGAAAGAGCTAAAGGGGAGTATATTAGAGACCAGCTTCGTAGGCAAGGACACACTGGTGGCTCTAGGCTTACTCGAGCCCATATCCTATCTATTAGGCCAGGTAGGTCTAAAGGGGTTTTTAGAGAAACACTCTAAGATCTATATTAGGTGGACCCTAGAGTTCCTAGCAACTCTTTGGTCGGTCACAGATGAGAATGGACAGAAGGCGATCAAATTAAATCTCAACGAATAAAGAGTATCAGATGACACACCGAGAATAGGCCGCACCTTTGGATGGAGGTACAACAAAGAGATCCCTAGGACACAAGTTAAGGGATGCCTTTTTCTCTCGAGAAATTTTGGAGGCAGCTAACAAGGACTGATCGAAAGAATCTATGCAAGAGCACTGCCTTAGTTCATCCGTCATTTCATTATGTTCACCGGTTACTGGCAATGGAAGTTTTCTGCCACAATGAGCTAACGCAATGTCTGTGTTTGGATGTTCATTGCCTCTAAGCAATGACTCCCAAGGGTAATTTCTACCCAAACATAGTAGGTAACTTTGTACATGAGTTCACGGTTATGGGAAAGGAAATTATGGTAAGATATGTGTGGGCAGCATGGTAGGTCTGCTGGAACGGTACTTAGGGCATCCGGTTACACATGGAGCGTTGACTAACTTGGGATGATTGGGTACAAAGTATACATTGAGAAGTTAGCCAAGGCCTTCAAGGTGGGACCTACGACATCGGAGGATTGGTATGTATGGCTTTATTGCAGGGCGAGCACTTGTAGCTTTATGGTACCCCCTCAGTAGGAGTGCACCGCCATTAACCATGACACATGTTTGGATGACCTATTCATTGAGTCGGACCAGCACTTTGAGAGAGATTTTGGCAGAGTATTAGCCACCCTAGAGATATACATTGAGGAGGCCAAGGGTGAGACCTCTTCGAGAGTAACTCCTAGCTGCTCTTCCCTATCCACATACAGTATTGACCAATTGCACGCACTTGGGGATCATCTTTCAAGATCTACCCAAGTGCTGCAAGAGGTAGTGCAAGCGATAGGAGGAGTGAGGACTCAAGTGGAGGAACTTAGCGCGAGGTTGGATTGCATCGAGCTCACATCTCAAGAAATGGGATACGTCGAGAGGAGCATGACTAGGCAGGACAAAGAGGAAGACTCTTCGTGGCTGCGAGAGTAAGTGTCACTATTTCTCCCAACCTCACTTATGCTTTTACATGGTTTTCTGTTGCATTGGGATAATGCATTGGTTAAGTGTGGGGAGGAAGTAGTGAGCACTTAGGGAGTTTTCATTCTTGGAATTCCTCGGTACAACTTTGTGTTTTTCTTGGTAGTTTTTCTTGATTGTTTGGTGATTTTGGTTTTTAATTGTCGTGGGATGCTTTTGGATGGATACCTGGTGGCATGACATGCTAGCTAGGGCTTCTAGTTTGCATGGGGTTGGTTGTTTTTAGGACATTGGTGGTGTGACTTTATTTTGATCTTATCTTTTGTAGTATGAAAGCCCACTCTTGGGGCAATTTTGTGCTACACCAAAAAAATTGAAACATTTGAAAATATGAAAAAAAATATATAAAAACCCGGACAAGTTGGAAACCCAAAATGGCGACTTGGGTAATATTGGGAAAAGCCCAGATAGCTTGAAAGACCTAGGTGAAAGTGAGAGGCTAGGCCCAGCTAGACTTATGAGCCTAGGCAAAAATGAGAGGTCGTATGGAGAAAGGTCAGAAGTGAGTACCCTTTGTCTCTTAAAGTTAAGATGAAAACCCGAAAGGGCTCATGGGAAAAATGAGAAATTGAGAGAAAACAAAAAAACTAGGTTGACTATACATTTGCTTCCTTGGTTGTAACTAGGTAGAGAATCACGAGTTATCCCTATGTTACAACCAAGTTGAAGACCATTGGATTTCCTTGGTGGATTGTTTTTGGGGATCATTTTGGGAAAAGTAAGCTAGCTTAACACTTATCTTCTTGGCTTATCCTTGTCCATATTTTTTACTTTTGGATGGATAGGTTACTTTAGGATCTTTTGAGAGTGTGATCGTTGTGAGGATTTTCACTTGTTTGTGGGAACTAGGGTAGCTTGGGAATACGTTTAATACATTGGCTAACTTATATTTGCATGCTACATGTCGCTTAAACCTTTTCCCGGTCTATTTACTCGAGGATGAATAAAGGTTTAAGTGTGGGGAGTCTGGTGTGCACCATTATGCATGTGTTAACCAATGCATTCGGCGTAATAATTGGCTTATTTTATATAGTTGATTGCTAGTATTAGTTGAGTTTATGTGACAAGGGGTTTAGATGGCCATGTTTGGTTTTCTTGTCTAAATATCGCATTTTGTAGACTTAATTGGTACTAATAGACAACATTTATCCACGGGCTCCTAGATATTCCTTGATCATCCTTAGTAAGTGATAACATCTTTTATCCAAACGAAGCAGACCGCATGGACATGACCCGTAGGGAATGACATGGACTGTACTGATGTAGATGCATAAACCACACCAGAACAGATGGCCCCTACCATGAAGCAAACACAAACCGCGCCAAATATGGCTGCTGCGCCAGCACGGAAGTAGTACACGGTGCGGTTAGCACCATCTGCGACGGTCCGCGCCAGGCGGCGCCTGAACTAGGGTTTACACGTTTTTGGCCTGTTTTTAGGCCCAATCCCCCACTACTATTAATATAAGCCTTTTTCTACTAGGGTTAAAGAGTTAGATCATATTTTCATTTTACTCTTGTAATTAGGAGAGCATTCTAGAGAGAGAAACATTCTCTCCTTTTATTTCTTCCTTTTTATTTTGTTTTGATCCTAAGATGTGGAATTCAAAAATTCATTTGAATTATATGTTCTGGGAGTAGTTTCTATAGCTTGGGGATAAGTTGTATTTATGGTTATTTAGTGCTTTGTGATATTTCTTAGTTCATCTTAATATTTGTGCTTATGATAACATTGTGAATTGTTCTTGAATATTAGAATTGCATGAATAGTAAACTTCATATAAGCACACACTCTAGTCTATATTCATCTTGGTGCAAATATTGATGTCTCCTTGGGAAGAGAAACTTCGGATGTGTTAATGGGTAATAGAGTACATGTTCGCGTGGGTGTGCGCACAGGGAATCTGAGTAATTCTCTGATTATTTTCCATCACACCATTATTAGCTGATTACATAAAGTAATTTGATAGGTTGCGGGTAGAGATAGTTAAAAGTAGCAAGCTAGGATTGTAAGAGGCCCTAGTGTCATAGATGAGGTGCCTACGACCCTTTGCCTAATTCATAGTCCCTGGGGTCATGGAGCAGTCATTGTGGAATGCTCGAGATGTAATCGAATGGGGGAGAAACAGATCTACAACAATGGTCAGACATTGTTTTACTCCCCTAATTATAATGGCAGTGACGATAGAGGCTTGCGAGCGCACCTAACGTGGCAGGTACGGGGAAGTGTACGCCATAAACCACATCACGTGTTATGGGCACTCTATTAGGTTTGTCTAAATCTCTATATGAATGAAACAAGGATCAAAGCATTAAATCAGCCATGTTACGCAATGACTCCCCAAGTGTTTAGCTAAATAGATTATTTTCTTTTAACTTTCATGTTGTGCAGTTGTTAATTGAAAAACCAACCTGCCCCCTATTTGATATACTAGCTATTCCTGTTACTCGTATGGATTGACGATATGAGGTTGTGTTTAATTGATTCTTAGGCCCTTGCATCTCTGTGGACATACCCAGGGCTTACCGCTAACTATCATTTCGGTAGCATAGTAGTGAGATTAGGTGCAGAATATAAATATTAAATTTGAACCCCTTTGACCTTGGTGCCTTTGCTTGGGTTAATTAGCTACAGTTAATGACCCGGAGTGGAGGTGGTCAGTCTCGGAACCCATCGAGTCTCTACGTATAGAACCTCTATAGTAATTTCTCAATGGTCTCCTCTTAAACACCGGCCTTCTCATCCATGATAGAAAACTTGTCCTCCACCCTCCTCTCTATAAATCCCAATCTATCTCCCCACAAAATCATAGAATTTTCCATCACACCTATCTTTCTCCCAAAATCATCCAATTGTAAACTCGTACCTCTGACGACTTGGCCAATTTCTTACACTATTTAGATAGACAACAAAAGTTTCTCCTCAAATGTGCGTTATTGGTCAAGCACTTCTGTTGGTAGTGTTCATCGAGCAGGTGGTGATCGAGATGGAATCTCTCCATTTTATTCCTCTACCTCAATATCCGGACTTGAGAGATTCTTGTAGAAAACTTTCTCAAATCTTGGATCGGGGGCAATAAAAAGGTCCTCCAAAATGGTGTTTTGGTCGATAACGGTGTGCTCCAGTTATGGAAAAACCATGAAGTTGCATAATGTATGTAGCACCATCGTACAACCATATAACACAATCCTTGAAAGTAGTAGGGGCAATTATCGAAGCTTTTTCTAGCTTCTCTATTGTATACTTTGTACCCGAGCGTCCAAAGTTTGCCACCGCAAATGGTTGATGTACCGGGTGTCCCAAATGCTGAGCTATGAATCCTACCATGGCACCCATTGGTATCTTGCCACCTTTCTTTCATCCCGTGGCTAAACATTCTTCCACGAAGCCCCCACCAAGTTAGTGTAGAGACTTCCTTCCGGTGTCATTTCCTAAAGAATTTGGACATCCCGACTAGGGCACTGTGAAATCTCTCCATGGCAAAAAACCTCTCATGGATAGTAACTGATGAACGTACCGCAAAGCTAGGTGGACTATTGCAGTACTCTTTTTCAAATTCTTCCTCTCCATGCCTGATAAAATTCTCTAAAAGCTTCTAAGTGAATGCGGGAGCCCCTGCCTGTGTGACCTCAGAACCTCCTTCCCATACTTCCATCCAAATGCATGGGCAACCTCTCTGTGTGACATAGTATACTCTTTACCGTCGAGATGAAAGTGAATGGCCCTCTTCCCCCCACTGTTTATTGCTTTCTCTAGAGTTTCCAAGAATTCCAAAGTCTGTCAGATATAAGTCTTCAAATATTTCTCTAGAAAGCCTTCTAGGCCTACCCGACCTAACAAGTACTCCCTCTGTCCCAGCTATTTCTGCAAAATTTGAATTTTTTAGTTTGACCAGAACTAATTTTGACCATTAATATATTTAATTGTTCATATTTACAAATGATGAAAAAATAATATTATAAAAATAGATGTTAACACAATTCTAATGATATCACATGTGATAATATATTATTTTATGCATTACTTGAAATTTACTTTTCTAAGTAACAAAGTTTGACAAAATGAATAGTGACAAGTGCAAAAATAGTTGGGATGGAGGGAGTAGGTAACAGCCTCGAGTAGGCCTAGAGCCTCCAGAGTTTCCTTGCACACTAAACCTGCATCCAAGATATTTCTCTTTGGTCCATTCAAGTACCTCCACCTTCGGGCCGCACTCCCAGAAATGTTGATCAAACCCATGAATTCCTTCGTCTCTCATGAAATTGTTGTTTATTAGCAATGCCAAGTAGGGGTGGGTCAAAATATAAATATTTATATTCTGCTCCCGTTCTTACTACTATACTACTTATAGGGTAGATAGTGGCAAGCCCAGGTTTGTCCATAGAGATGTTAGATGTCCAAAAGTCAACTAAACACAACAACGTACGGGTCATCAATCTGTCTGTGTGTTAGGAATAGCTAAATATTACAAACCATATTTTTGGGGGTTTTTCAACTAATAACTACAAATATGCAAGATCACAAGAAAATTAACTATATAAACTAGTTCTTGGGGGGTATTTGTGTAACATAATCGATGAATGGCTTTTATCCTTGATTCATTCACATACAAATATATAAACCTATTGTATGCCTTTGTCACATAGTAGAGAGATAGTCCGATATTTTCCTTTGTCTGTCACACAAAGGTACTTACCACCAACACATACATATCTCACCATCTTCGTAATTAGAGATGCGCTCTAATCCAGTGACTCTGCAATCCATCCCCGTAATCTCACTCCCAATGCTAATGTAACCCACTTAGAGGTACCTAAAAGGGCAATGCCTTGTGTAGGTAACAATTGTTAGATATGAAAGTGAGGGCATTACATCTCGGACACTCCTCTATGGATATCAATCCCTAGGCCAAGAGAGGTAAGGGAAATTGCTATCTTGTGATGACTCCAGATTTGGCACAACCCTAGTTGCTACAAAAAATAGCATGCTCATCTTTTGGGGTAAGCCAAGGGTTTTCCCTCGTCAGGATTGGCCAAATCGACTGCCTAGCATGTAATTTCTCACACAACTAGCCAATTAGATTTATGGTTTAACAAATAAAAAGGATATTCTCTCGAGGTAACATGATTGCACTCATCTCCCTGGTATTCTTGAACCTACTCCATCATCTAACACTCCCAAGATAGCAATGAATCCTAGAACAATATTACACTACCATACATGTATCGATGCATCATGATAATGGAAAAGAATAAATCTCACAAGAAAGGAAAGCATAAATCAAGCAAAAATATTCATAGGACATAAATATAAGAGAATCTATAAATCTCAAAAAGTCAAAATCAATTAATGAATACAAATATTACCCCAAGAAAATTAGCTACTCCCTAAGCATTGAACATGAGTATTTCATTGGATTAAATGTCATTGGGAAAAATCATGAAGAAAAGAAATTAGAGAGAAAGTTTATTCCCTATCGTGCTATAATCCCTAGCCTCTACCTATTGACAGAGAATCTTTACCATATTCAAATATTGATGATGGATAAGACTGTTTCGCTCTCTCAAAATCCTACGTAAATCACGCAAAGCATCCTGGGTGTCCTTCATAGTCGTATCCCACTTCTTTTCAAGATCATTAATACCTAAAAGCATGTACTTCAAACAAATGCCCAAGCATAATGCAAACTCCTTCACACGAACAGATATATTTAGTGATCGTATATATTTTCCGTCAGATTCAAGATCAGCTAAATTGTGGACGATGTCTTTGCTAAGCGATTCAATATTGTACCCATCAGGAATGAACTTACTACAAGGACAACTTGTAGACGAAGAAGGGGGGTCAGATGGAATATTGAGTTGCCACCCAATATATAAGGGAAGTGAGTCGATATGAGAAAAGCGGTCGGAGGAAACTATCCCCTCTCATTCTTTGGTGAAACAACAAGTGACGCAAAGAAAACTGATAGGCTTAGAAAGAATCACTACACCCCGTAAAGTAAATCCTTTTGAGGTATTGTCTCATGTTTACACTATGTAAAGTCAAAATATTGTCTCATGTTTACACTTCATAAGAACCCAACACACTGGAGATTAACAAAATTCAAGGTTAGGCTGGGGCTGAGCAACAAAGGCAGTGGCATCCTAGCTTGGTGGTTGAGGGGGATTTTCCTCGCTTAGTGGCTGGGTAGGAGCTTCAATGCTCACATTAGCCTTAATGGATACGCTAGCGTTAGTATTAGGGGCTGGAGCATTAGTGTTAAGACCAAAGAGGGAAGATTGTGAAGGCTGGAAAGATGCAATAGGAAATCCACCTTGCATTTCTTTAGCTCGCCCAAGGAGGGAAGACTGGGAAGGCTGGAAAGATGCGACAGCAAAGCAAATGGATGTTCCCCATCAGCAATCTTGGCATTAAAAGGTTTATTCAACTCTGCTCTCTTCTTCTCCAAGGTCTTAATGCACTTTTTCATTGTAGGCAAGCTCTTTAAATCAATCACCGGGTTACAATCATGTTGATCCTTAACAGCCTCACAGTAGCCAATGGTGCAAGCATCCCTCGACACATCCTTAAAAAATTTATGGAATGACTTGGTCTTGAGGAGTCTATGCACTAGGAGTTGAGGGTATTTAGGGTTTGCGGGCCCATTGGTATGTATTTCCTCTAACTCAGTGTGAAGCTTATACCTTTTTGTTTCTACAAGTTGGCCACGCTCTTCAACTGTGATTGCCCTCTTCTCAGCAGTAGGCGCATTCTCCTCAACAGCCTTAATTGAATTTTTCTGATTCGTACATTTTATCTATTGTGCCTTACACTTCTCCAGCAGTGACTCATCAACAGGAGGGAGTTTAGAAAGATGTTCACTAGCAAGCTGATGATTTTTGCCGACCTTAACACACAAATACACGAGGAACGACGTTAGCCGGCATATCACATACAAAAAAATAGTATGTAAGGAAATTTAATCAGCAATAGACTCATTACAGATAGCATATCGGGTAAAGAAAGGTTGGAGAAGATGTCTGATATCATCCCTTTCATTAGGGAACCCTCCGTTTGCATCAGGGCTTGCGAATGAGACTGGCTGCCACACCCATTTTTTAAGGGAGGGAGCAAATAACCTGAAGGTCTATCAACCCTATCCCTTTTGTGCTTAGGCTTCGGTCCACCTGTGGAGCGAAGACCACCTGTCCCCCCCTTCGTCTTACCCTTAATGCTAGGGCCAGTTATGTTAACACTCCCTGATAAAGTGTTACCAGCAGCAGTATTATTTGGTTGAACAATGGTTTCAGGCGTTCCCTCATCATTACCATCAAAGAAGGGCCTAGGGATATTGCCTTTAAATAGATCCATATCTAAAACGTAAGAATCATCATATGTCAAATGAACATACGAAAACATAGTAACAGTTCGTTATAATCAGAATGATTACAGACCAAATGCATTAAAAAAAAGAATAGATAAAGCACCTTCAGCACCAGAGTCAGCATGGCGGAGATGTTATGTATGAGCATGAAGTGTGACCACGATCTCTGTCTTTTTGGTAAAATGGACATTCAAACCAAGAAGCTTAGATTTTGGAACCTTGTAGTTCCAAGATAGCACACTAACCTCGGGGTTTTGTTTTAAATGGACATTCAAACCAGGAAGTTTAGATTTTTGAACCTTGTAGTTCCAAGATGGCACACTAACCTCGGGGTTTTGTTTCAACTATATAAAGAAATATTCGGTACGCTATAGACCAATATTACCAGGATAGTCACTCACGAGCTCAACACCAGTGATTACAGAGTAAAAGGTGAACTCATCTAAAGTGCTTTTAACTTTTTGAAGATGACAGAAATTACGAAATAGCTCAAGGGTAAAATCTATGTTTTCTTTCTCACACACCTAAAGAAACTCCATTATGATAGCAATGCCCTTGGTGTAAAATTTGGACAAGGCTACTTTATACGAACACAGAATATCTACCACATGTTGGGGAAGAGGAAAATAAAGACCAAAGTTCAGATAGGCTAGGTAGTAGGATATATAACCAGGTGGTGGAATATGAACACACTAATTGTTTACAGGAGCATGAAGGTTAAAAGGACTTTAAAAAGGAAATTAATTCTTAAATTCTTCTAGATATGGCCCAGACAACATATTGTGCAAAGAGGAGGATCCAAAAATTTTTTCGGAATCCACATCGGAGTGACCATCTTCTAAGGGAGGTTTAACATTGTTAGAGGTAGACATGGAGATAAATAATGAGCCTAGATTTGGAAACAACAAGAACCTAATCAGGGGAATTTACAGCGATTAAAAGTCAGTTGGAACAAAATTAGATGAAATTTGCCGAAGAAGACGATCGGTCAATAGAATGAGTATAGAACAACTAAAAATTATGTCAAGAAGTTGAAGAAGAGAGATATGTCACCAAGTTCAGAGCATACAATAAGTGAGGAAGAGATTGAAACAAACCTTACTCTTCAGAATTACGACAAAAAGTGATGCGCAGAAACCCAGAATTGGCAGGAGGAAACGAAGATTATATTGGAGGAAAAAAGTGAAACTAAGAAAATAAAAGAATCTCAGCATTTATATTAAAAGAAAGAAAGCAGCAAAATCAAGGTACGAGAACAGTTCTGGAAACGCAATGATGGAACTTTGACACAAAAGTGAATTACCTTTCACAAATATCGAAAAGATGGCGCAAGGTGAGTAGATAGAACATGAAATGGTAAAACCCATTTGAATTTCCCATTTATGAGGTAGGGTAACAGACGCTAGAGAAATCCAAAAATGATCAGCTTGAAAGGCGGAAAGAATCATGGCTCTTTCGAACATAGTTAACACTGCGATCCTTATCAGTAAATGCAGGAAATTCAAATTTCAGATTCTGAAAGATGAAGAGTTAGTAGACATAGGGTTACCACAGCCACAAAGCTATTAGCACTTCGCAATTCCTACTAAGGTAAAGTTGAATGAAAAACAAGTTTCAAGAACTCGGTTAACATCCAATCACTTCGAAGAATTTGGTTCATGCCACTCAGTATTCATGGCAGAGGGGGGCTTATGGTCCATACCTAGTCCAAACAAGAAGTAAGCACAAACCAAGAGCAGATCCCGAACCAAAGTAGCGAACCGAGTTTGGTTTAATGAAATCAGAGGGAACGATGCTAGCCAATGAGCCGAGAATAGCGGAAGTCTTGACCAATCGCTAAGCATGAACCACATTTCTCGACCCCTCAATTACACACATGATGACAGTTCCAGACAAAGTGGAACCACATTCACAACATATTATAAAAGGAGGAAGGATACAAATCCGGGTAAGTGCAACTAAACTAAAGAAGCATGATTCTAGAAAGAAAGCTATTGACTTGAGCGTCGGAGTTGTTTCCCCATAGCCATCTCTGGATCTCTTTTGCAGGTGCATCTTTGGTGAACCACGATCAACCAACTATAGAGGAGTATACCACAACATGTGTTGATTGGCACGGTCGTGCTAGGTGCCCTTGGCAAGGGTTGTGCCGGTTCGCACGGGCCGTTGGCAGGTGCTTCAGTCTTGTCCTTCTGAAAATGCGTGCCGCATTGGTGTGTCATTTATGTGCATATTTATAGACATTTTGGGATCACTTTTGTGCTCTTTAGTTGGTGAGGGTGGGTTCTTTAACATTCCCTCTCAATTTTTATGTTCTTCAAATGGAAGGTGATAATCATGCTAAACCTATTCTCTTAGGTAGGCCATTTTAAAAGACTTCAAGGACAATAATCGATGTTCACAAAAGAACCTTAACCATGGAGTTTAATAGGTGGAAAAAAAATTTGATACTAACAATTCTATTGATCATCCTAGTAAATACCATTCTTGCCAAGCTATTAATGTTGTTAATGATGAAGAGAGAGATGAGTTTGAGCCCAAAGATGGTAGTTCCTTATATGATGCCTTAGATAATGATATGAATTGTGCTTCTATTGCAAATATTGTTAATACTAACTTGAATGAAACAACGATGATGAAGACTCTCTTGGGGAAGCAACCTCTAACAACCCTCATGTGTCCACGGGGAAACAGAAAAAAGTGGGTTTCCCTACTTCTCGTGTGAAGACTTTGGTGGAAGGTGCAAACCACCATGGAAGGTTCTTAAATGCTCATCTCTTGGGGAAGGAGAGAAACCCCCAATGACAATTCAATTAAGATCACCGTGGGGCAAAGAAGGGAGTTGTTGAGCATGTTGGATGAACACGAGGAAACCCTGTCCACTGTGCGCCAAGTCTGTTTGGGGATAGTTTGGTTCCCAAGTGTTTTGACCCGGATCAAGGAAAAGAGATCAAGCTCCTAAGATTATTTTGTGAATAACTCCAAGAAGGTCAATAATTCGTGTTGACGATGTTAAAAAACTTGGTTTTAATCATCTATATCGTCATTCGTGATTTTCCATCGATATTGTTTCAATTTGAGTTTTTGTCATTAGTTTAATTTTTTTTTCAAGGATGTGCTTTTCCTTGATTTTGTAGCAATTTGAAGAAGAAAGGCATGAGGAAATGAATAGAATCTTTGACATTGGAGAACTTCAAAAAAAAATTTAACACAGGTGGGATCTGCCCGTCGCTAGTTGTGACATAACCATCGCGAGTAGGAACCAGATCAGGATTTTTTTTGGAAATTTTGAGCTTCCAGGTCTGACATTTTGCGAGCCGTTAAAAGTCTTTTACACGTCGCGACAATGCTTCGCAAGTCACAACAGTTTTTTTGCACGTCGCGACTAGTTCAAAAAATTCCTAGAATTTCAAGCTCACAGACACAACATTTTGAGAGTCGCTAAAGTTGTGTCGCATGTTGCGGCGATACCGCTCAAGTTGGAATGGTTTGGTCACACATCCCGATGGAATCAGGAGAATTTCTGAGAAATAAAGCTTATAGGTCCAACATTTTGCGGGTCGTGACCATGACCTTCGCGATTTGCGAAGCCTAAGTTAACTTTTGAACCTGATTGACTTCCTTGTCGTGAGTCGCAACCATTACCTTTGTGACACGCAGCACCTGTTCAGAGATGCATTTAAGCGAGCAGAACCCTCTTTCTTCATCAAACGTCCTCCAAACTTTCCTCTGCCACCTCATTATATCTCTGCCACTCTACCACATTTTCTCCACCCAAATCACTCGAAATCTCCACCAATTGGCCAAAATCCATCACCCCAACAATCCCTAACCTTTCTCTCATCTATAAACGCCAAAAAATTTGGCCAATTTCCCTAAGAACCCCAAACCCTAGGTTTTAGGATTTTTGAAATTGCTATTGAATCGGGCTAGGATTTGTTGTGGGCTTACTTCTTTCATCTTCCTACACATCTAATTGGTACAATTCCTCACTTTTACATGCATGAATTTTATTATTGTGTAGTTCTATGTTTGATGAAATTGTGAAGTTTATGGATTGATGATATGTGTTTAGTTCTAGTATTTCTTCACATTTGTGCTCTTCAATTGCAATATTTAGGAATGTGATGATTTGTGTAAGCTTACAAAGCATGGGATTGTTGGAATTGTTTGTGAATGGTTTGTGGGATGTATGTAGAATGTTGGAAAGTTAAATGTAATTAGATATTTGATATGCAATTGTTGGATAATACTTAGACTAGTTTAGCCTGGACATGAATGTTAGCATTTTGTAATTGTTGATATTAGCTAAACTTGGTGATAAGTAGAGATGATTGTGATTCTAGGATATCGCATATGGGATATTTGGTTATGTGATGGTCTCAATGTGTGGGAAATACAATGCATGAACTAAATTGGTGAAATAGGAAATAATTGAGGCATGATTTCTCTAGCGATGCAATTGGTTTGAAATTTATATGTTTGAGCATGACCACACTCTTTCATCTTTATAGTGGTTTTTTAATGATTGCAGTGTGTCGACTACATCATTTTGACTATTATTGCTAAATTCTATTGTGGTGTTTGGATGTTGATCACTATATGTTCCATACTTTCGTATGAATACGTCTTGGAGATGATTGCATGAATTATTCCATTTAATTCCTTGTGCATTAGAAATTGTTTGTTGTGTTGATAGACATGCCTCCCAAGAGACCTACGAGCACATCCGCTCCACCTCCACCTTCCCCCCAGCTCTGGGGGAGACCATGGTACCTTCTCCAGACCATTTTATGGGTATGACCTAGATAACTGGAGCCTCTACCGAGAGGTGGGACATCCTCTCTGCTCGTAAGATACAGGAGACCAATTTCATTGATGAGATGGCACTGGATGCCTTCGGGCTGAAGAAGTCGGTCCACTTCCTCCCCGCCAAAGAAAGATTAGAGGGGTTAACGGGCAACAGTGCCCCCACCTACAAGTGGTATACAATGGAATTCCTCTCCACCGTGAAGATGTGCAGCATAAGAGATGATGAGCCATGTGAGAGATACATTTGTTTCCACCTGGATGATATCACACGGGAGATGACAGTATCACAGGTGGAGGCCGATTTTAGGTGGAACAAGATGGAGATTTGGGCGAGATTGGACCCATAGGCCTCCGAGCGCAATATTGAGGAGGATATGAACTTTTGGCCCATCGTCACGAAGAGGGTGAGGGATTCCAAGGACAAGAACAACATCATCATCCATCCTGCTCTCGGATTTATGCACAAGTTCTTGACAGGCACAATATTTTGTGTTGCAGAGTTGACGAACATGCTTGATGCAAACATTCATTTCCTGTGGCAGTTAATGAGCGAGGGGATGGGCTAAGGGAAGTGGGGTGAGTTGTAGATGACAAGGGTCATCAGTGTGGAAAAGAAGCCAAAGGGAGATATTTCCATGGGAGGTATGATCACCCTCCTAGCAGAGAATTTAGACCATGTTGTCCCAAATGGTTTTCCACATTTGGGAAAAGATTCTTCATACCTTATCACAGCGGGAAGGATGAACAAATTCAGCCTGGTCGATGCCATACATACTCGAGGGGTGTACCACTGGGTGTATGGGGCAAGGAATGTCATATTCATGAAGCTCCCTCAACCCCAGTGGACCAAGCTGGAGTTTGATACGCCAGTAGAGGATTTGGCTACAGAGCCAGCTACAATGTGTAGGGATGATTTTCAGCGGGAGCTTCACAACCTACCCCTGCCGCCAGTCTAGCCAAGGAGGGTGCCTTTCCATTCACTCAGGTTCATGATGGACCACATTCTCCACCCCCTCAAATGGGACCCGAGCCGATACAGGAGGACTACATGCACAATCACTTTTCTCTGCCGCCCCCAGATTTCTATGCCCAATTGATGTAGACTATGGAGGATAGTTTCCATAGGCAGGTTGAGCACAACATGTTCATCTTGTGGAGACTGATGGAGCAGGATGAGGAGATCGATCAGCTTGCATCCAGAGTATGGGATATGCAGGCCCATTTTGGTGGCCCTCGGGCCCTGATCCCTGAGTAGCCAGGCGTCAGGAGCAGTGTCAGAGGGATGTGGAATGGATGGCCCAGTACAGATAGCGCTACTACAAATATGGTGGTTCTTTCTCACAGCAGTGATTGTGAGCTATTTTTCTTGCATTCCCCTACTTTGATTTGTATTGTGTTTTGCCATGTTTTGTTTAGATTGAGGGCAATGTATTTTTTTAAGTGTGGGGAGGGGATTTAGCATTTACTACCTTCTTTTGGATAATTTTTTCTTGGATAATTTTGGATGTTTTCTTTGTTTTGGATACTTTCCTGGGATGTATTCAAATGTTTTTTGTTATCTTTGACATGTGGAATTTTTTTGGGTACTTTGATTGGAAAAACACAAAAAAAATGAAAAACAAAATTGAAAATTTTAAAAATCTTTTAAAAATATTAAAAATGAAAAAATATAAAAGAAAAAGAAAACCAGCTAAATTGAAAACCCGGGAGGGAAATTTAGGCAACATTGGGGGTCCGAATAGGCCAAAAACCTGAAAGGGCAGTCTGGGCAAAAATGAGAGGCTAAATGTGTGGGTAAGATGTGAGCCAAAGAAACATGTTGTGTGGCTAGGATGAAAACCTGAAAGGGCTCTTAGGCAAAATGAAAGAAAGAGAGAAAAAGGAAAAAATGTGCTACAATTTTACTCATTTTCCTCCGTTGGATTCATAAGGTTGCAGTTGATATATGGATGGATCGGTTAGCCTAGCATCATGAGACTTCTTGGGATTGGGTAATTTAGCACGGAAAACAAAGCAAGGTATGAAATTCTTGATTTTTGATATGCTTCATTTTTGGGTTGATATATTGGTATAGAGTGAAGTATGTGTTTGAACCTCCTATATGGTTTTGACTTCATTTTGTGCCATTGGACTTTGGTATTATCAATTCAGGATTTAGACATGTTTTTATGGGTTTTAGTGAATTGATAGGTTGGTATGGTTGGGTAGATTTAGGAATTGGGGTTGTGTGTGAAAGAATTCTCATTTGAGCTTAATTTTGGGATGTGTGATATTGAGAATTTTGTGAGGTATCTATTTGGGGGAATTTTAGTTTAGGATGTAGATATGTGAATTCCTTTGTATTCTTGAATCTTTCTTACTCGAGGACGAGTAAGGTTCAAGTATGGGGAGGTTTGATGTGTCCATTTTAAGTGCATATTTTGGGACTTTTTGGAATCACTTTTGCGCTCTTTTTTCATCTAGAGTTTAGATTTTCCCTTGAAATTCTCTTAGGAGAGATAAGAGCAACTTTTATGCTCGTATGCCTTTTCTAAGGGGATTTTGTGTGAAAAGACAATAACATCAAGACTTGAAGACCAAAGGCCATTGAAGACCATGAAGATAATCTATTGAAGAATTGAAGGCTTAAAGATTTGAAGATAAGTGAAGTGGAGAGGAGGCTAGAAGACAAGAAGAAGAAAGAAAACCAAAATTCTGTTTCTGGGCATCCGTCGTGAGTGGCGAAGAAACTGTCGCGTGTCGCAAAAGACAAGTGGCCAGAATCATCTTATCTTTTTCTTTTACTATAAATAATACTTTATCCTCTCTCTCTTTCATACATCTTCTTCTTCCCGACTTTGTACTGTAGAAACCCTAGTTTTCTCTACTTATCATCTTTGTTTTATCTTGAATCATGTTTGGGTTGTTGTTGATAATTAGTATGGATTCTAGTAACTAAGTTAATCACTTGGGAGCAATTGATTAAACCTTCCAAACCCATGTAGTGAGATTCTCTATTTTGCTAATTTATGAACATTTATTGCTTATCATTTATTGTACCATTAATGTGATGTTTTACTTCATTTATGCCGTGGGTTTTTTGAGAATAGGTTGTGTTTGTATAATTGAAGTGTTATGGTGTTAGCAAAGTGTACAATTTCTCAGCTCTTTGGCATGAAAATCCAAGAATGTGGGATTAGAACTTCTTGTTGTATATTGTGAGGTGAATTGCTGGATGAGTATGTTAATGTGAATTGTTCTCATATTTTTCATAGGGTATCAATGAAAGGTTGAATCTTGAATGTTGTTTGTTCAGGGTTTATCCTAATGAATGCTTTATTTGGTTAAATGGCTATGCATTTGGTAAAATGCTTGTTATTAAATCTATGTTTCTTTGTGTATAATGTCATTGATGAAATACCTTTAGGCATTGTTTAACTAAAGTGAGTATGAATGAGGTTTGCAAAATGTCGTTGTTTGCATTTGCCATTTCCTTTAAGAAGATATGAATGTTGATCTTCAAAATGGAAGTGGTGGCATTCCCCATAGGCATTAAATGTGAATGAATGAATCTAGGATCTATAAGAGGTTTAGAGGTGAGGATCAATTGCCCCCAAAGCTTTGTCAATTGATGAGTTTACCATCTTTTTAGTTGTTTGTTGCATGATTAGCATTGTTATCTTGCCTTACATCTATAATTAGACAAATTTGGGGTTTTTGGTTACATGGGCCGTGCTGGGACCGGTGGCTCGTGCCAGAAGAGGCTGGCACGGGCCACGCAGATCCACGCACCTCGTGCTAAGGGGCGATGGCACAACCGTGCTGATGCGGACACCTCGTGCCAAGGGGAACTTGCACGGGTAGGGCTGCTCCATGCATCTCGTGATGGAGGCTTCTAGCACAACCCTGTCGGCTGGTACAAAACGTGTCGGTTGACACGCCCGTCCTTTATCTTTGGAACTTAAACTTTGACTCCAACCTTTTTCCATTTTCTCTCTATCTGCTACCACGCTTTTAGCTCTTGGCCTTCTACTATCTTCTACCGCTCTTGCAAGCAGTCTTCTACTATCTACTAATACTTATGCAAATGGCCTTCTACAAATGATGATAAAATACTTACGAGACACCTTCTAGTGAGATCACAAAGGAAGATTTAGGTGCCCGTGAATATAAAGTGTTCATTAGTTTCTAATTCAGCCTACAAAAAACTTGGGATTTAGAGAAGAAAATCGACAATGGTCATCTAAACCCTTTGTCTCATAAACCTAACTAAAACTAACAACTAACCAAACAAAACATAATAACCAATGTGCCAGATGCATTAGTTAACGCATGCATAATGGTGCAGATCAATAATCCTACAAACATTAGCTTGTTGAGCCTCTTTTCTCATCATGAGTTACCTCAAGTCGAGATATTCAAATTTTGATTATTTTGTTCAAACATTTGGAATTGTAGTGCAAGGATTCTCTGTATAAGTACACCAAGAACTCAAGCAATACATACTCTGAACCAAAGCAAACAAAAACAAAGAAGCACGAAGAATTTGGGGTCGTACTGTAATGGTTATCGCTTCTTGGAATGAGTACGTACCATAAACCAAGAACAAAGGAAATATGTCCTATTGGAAAACAACATACACAAAACAAGCACAAATTATGAAAAAACAAGAACACCCTAAGAAAAACACAAATAACTATGCTAACACTCAATAGAGTAAGCCTTGACCCGGCAGCAGTGCCAAACTCTGGGAGGTCGTCGTTGTGTCTCTCAAAGATACAATTTATAAAGCCCTAATGCGGCTAACTACTATAGAGTAGTTACAGGTAAGTCTGGGTATTCCACAGACAAAATGGATTCAATCAAGTATTAAACGTAGCTGAAAGGCTTTGGAAGATAGCACAAATGGCGTGGACTACCCAGTAGTTACGTTCAATCAAGTGGCATCAATCGTCTAGTAGTTAGTCTCATTAGGGTAGACGATTGACGCACACAATAGCTCTTACCCTTGGGTCACTCTAGATTATTGGTGTCATAGAATACCCCAAAGGTAGAAAAAAACATAGGGACCCAATACAACTAACCTTATGTCCTACAAGCGAGAAACATACAGATAGCACAATCATATTCTCTAATAATTACTATGAGGAATCAACCTATATGCTAGAAGTTATTAGTTGGCTACATCGACAATTCAGTAAGCCCATTCAAATTCACTCTGAAATGAGTAAGCCTTGACCCGGAAGTAGTGCCAAACTGAATGGGCTTACCAAATTCACAAAACCAAGGCATAATTAGTTGTCACCCCTAGTTAAAATCTTCCATCAATTAATGACAACCGCATCGACAAAAAGATAAAATATCCTGGCTTCATCCTAATATCTAGCGAGTAGCAAACTCACAATCATAGGCTAATTGATCACCCTAGTCTAAATCATGCATTAATCACACGACAAAACATAAATATAATTGATAATCAATGGCACAAAGTAGAATAAAATAGACTAGGGTGAAAATGCCTCCCCAAAAGTATTGGGGGTGCACTTCCATCGTGCCCTACATCTAAGACATAAAAGTCCGCCAAAAAAACCAACTTGTCAACTTGCACCATCACATCCTTTACTACTCCACGAGGAATAGCTTGGGAATGATCGGAAACTTGGAAAGCTACTCCAGTATCCCTAAGCTCACCTATTTCTAGGTGTTCATATAGACTAAACGGAAAACGTTAATGGATGCACCTAGATCTATCATGGCATGTTCCACAAGTTTACTAGCTAAAGAGATAGGGATAGAAAAAAATCCAGGATAATAGCATTTCTTAGGCAAGTTCCTATGATTCAAAACGGAGACACCTCCCATTTTCAAATGTCCTAATCTCTTAGTTGGTCTATTCCTTTTCTTGTGCATGCAACTCTAAGAAATGTAGCATAAGATGGCACATGTTCAATTAATTCCAAGATAGGGATGGTTGCCTCAACCTTTTCAAAGACTTTCGAATGTTTGCATCATAGATCACCACCTTTGGCCATCCTTTCAAAGAATTTGGAAATGGAGGTGGAATAGCGACTTATGCCTCTGGTGGTGGAAGTTCCTTGGAGGGTGCTTCCTTGATCATAATCTCCTCCTCTTCGAAGTGTCCTTTGGTAGCTTCCACTATCTTGTCACCTTCTTCAATTTCTTTTTCTCGGTCTTGCAGACTTTCTTCCACTTCTCAATTTAAGTGTACTCACATATCTCGGATTCACCTCCGATTGGGAAGGTAGTTTTGCAGACTCCTTGGCTTCAAGTTGGCTTACCGAGATAGAAAATTTCCTGACTTGAACTTCAAGGTTTTTGATACTTGAGAAAGCTTTATTGCTAAGGTCCTTAATTTCTTGCCTTGTCCGCTCTGCAAAGATCTCATGTTTCTTCCCCAATTGACCGGTGGCTTCCAAGATCTCATCCCTTTTCAACTTGTAAAGTGAAGCATGATTTTTGGAAGGGCCTTTACCTCTAGGATATGGTTAAGGTAGAGCTTTTCCTCCTTGGTACCCTTGAGGTTGGTTGTCTTCTCTCCATCAGAAACTAGGATGATCTCTATCCCTTGAAACCCTTGTGGTTGACCCCTAGCAAACTGCGGCCTTTCCTGGTTGTTGTAGTTAATTGCCTTCACATCTTATAGACTATCTACTGCTTTGGGACACACTTCAAAACTATGGTTAAGGTTGCAAACTCCACACGCTTGGACTTGATGCATTTTTTCTTGCAAAAGCTCCTTCATCATGGAAGCAAGGACTTGGACTTGGCCTTCACCCTTGATCTAGTGCCAAATTGCTGCATACCATTCTCCATTTCTTCAAAAAGTGTCACTACATCTTTGGGGCTCTTGTTTGCTATTGAACTGTTACATGCAGCTTTTACCATCTGCATGTCTTCGTCGTACAATCCTTCAAAGAAGTAATGCACCAAGTCTCCTTCTTTAAATATGTGGTAAGGACAACTTTCCAAAAGTCACTTGAAGAGCTCCCAATGGTTGTAGATACTCTCGGTGGCACCTTGGGTGATATTCGACAACTGCTTCTTGAACTCGGCTGACTTGGACGTCGGAAGGTATTTCTAGGAATCTCCTCTTCATGTCCATCCACGATCCAATAAACCGTGATGGTAGATAATAGATCCAATCCTTAGAACTACCTTGGAGAGAAAACGGGAAGGCTCGTAGGTTGTAGTCATCTTCGAACACTCTTGGGGGTTTCATGTTCGTGCACTCCAAATGGAACTCCAAAAAAATGCCTGTTCGGGTCCTCACCTGCCAATCCATGTAAAGTAAGAAGGCAATGGATCATGCCACTCTTAAGCTCATAGCTCACATTGCCGGGTAATGGTAGGAAGGTGATGCATAGAGGTTGATTCTCCAAGTAGGGTGCCATGAGCTCCCGTAGGGTGCGGTTGTCTTCCGCCATTGCTAACGGACCTTCTACTACAACTTCTTGCCTCGGTAGAACTTGTGCCCTAGTTCTTTGCCTCATTTTCCTCCGACCACATTTGTTTTCAATCGGGTAGTGTAAGATGCCTAGATTAGTGGCACGGGTGTGTACCATAAACTAGGGCCAACAATACCCTTCCAAATACAACACTAGCAAACAGATCAAAAGGTAACAAAACAACTATAACAACAGTTGTAACCAAGATTCAACAATATAAACAAACAATCCAATAAAAGCTAAACTAACTACTCTACTAACACGTTGTGCCTGAATTAATACTTAGACTGGTAGCATCCCCGGTAGCGGTGCCAAAATTTGACCCACCTTGATCCAGGGTCGTTAATTGTGGCTACCTATCCCAAGGCAAGGAGGGAGGTCAAAGATAGAAATTTATATTCTACAACCCAATCTCATTGCTACGCTATCCAGAGGGTAGTTAGCGGCAAACCCTGGGTTTGTCCACGGAGATGCTAGGTCTAATGTATCAACTCGAAACATAACCTTGTACCGATCGTCAAATTTGTACGAATGAAAGGAATAGCTAGTAAAGCAAACATGCAAATGGGGGGGGGGGGGTGTTTGGTTTTTGAATCCAACAACTACAAAACATTCAAAGTAAATGACACAGCTACAATATAAGGCTAGAAATATGGGAAATCATTGACTGACATGGTCAATCTAATGCATCTATCCACGATTATTTCACATAGAGATCTAAACAAACCTAATAGTGTGTTCATAATACGTGGTGTGTCCAATGGCATACACTTCCCCATCCCTGTCACGGTGGGTGATCTTGCAAACCTCCATCGACACCACCATCATAATTAGGAGAGTAAAACAAGGTCTGACCGTTGTTGTGGGTCTAATTCACCCTCGTACGATTATGTCCTAGGCTTCCACCACGAATCCAACTACTCCCTCCGGGTCCTATAAATTAGGCCCTAGGATCGTAGCAACCTTATTTGTGATACTAGGGTTTCTTGTAACCCTAGCTTGCTACTACTTAAGCTATCTCTACCTAGAAGCTCTCGGACAACTTTAGAAAGTTGGCAAAGACTAGTTCGATGTTGTGGATCAGGGTGACCTTGAATCTCCCGTGCACACACCCACGCAGACTCGTTCCCCTCCACCCATACAAACATCCAGGTTTCCCTTCCCAAGGGGCATCGATATTTTCACCTAGCATGAATACAACCCAAAGTGTGTGCTTAAATGTGGTGTAATACTCATGCATTCAAACTCAAAAGCAAATCACAATAATATTATGAACATAAAATTAGGATGGACTATAAAATCTAAAAAAGCATAAAGATATGACCAAGTTACTACAATTATCCCCAAGCTATAGAAACTACTCCGTTGATATGGAATTCAAATAAATATTTGAGTTCCACATCTTAGGATCAAAATGAAAAGTAGAAAAAGTTTCCTTAGGAGAGAATCTCGTCTACTCTTGAAAGTGAAAATGAGATCTAAAGTATGAAAAGTTTCTCAAACTTAGTAGACTAAGGTTCTATATATAGTAGTAGGAGATTGGGCCTAAAAACAGGCCAAAATAAGGGAAATCTTAGCTCAACCGTTGCTCGGTGCGGGGGGCCAAAGATGACACAGTCATGGATGTACTTGGCACAGGACACAAGGCCTGGCGCGAGTCGCACTACTTCATGGGCCCGGGGAAAATGTTCTTGAGTGTGGTGCGGAGGTTGGCGCAGTTCGAGTCTAGCACTAGCACGAGCTACGTTATTTCCTGCTGGGGGGCATTAGAATGCTGAAATTTGAGGTTCTAATCTGCGCCTATGGCCATCGGTGCGGGTTGTGGTCAGACTTGGTGCTTTGCTCAGAAAACTTGGTGCGGGCTGTGTAAATTCCAACACCCCACCGGCTGGTCTTGACAAATGGACTTGGAACAGTGCAGGATGCCTAAAACAGGATGTCCAACGCCCATACTTAGCAGCGTGGAGGGGTTCTTAGTCCGTGCTTGGTGGCCAATCGTGTCTGGAGTAAGTCGCACCAATGCCTCACATCGGTCTCCTTGGCACGGGGCATCTCCTCTGGCATGGGCTATTGGTTCCAAACCATGCACAAACCGCACCGTCCTGTTGGTGCTTTGGCCAGCTGAACTATTTTCCTTTGCTACGGGAGAACCGTTAGTCTTATTTGAGAGTTTTAGTAGTCAATTTTATAGTTCTCGAGAAGGGAAATCCAATGGAACCATCTTTAAAGGCTAATTCTTCTTGGATCATTCTCGAACTGAGGCACAACTCGTTGGACCACGATTCCCCATTTCTTTGATGGCCGCTATGAACTCCGTAGCTACTTATCTTTGGCTTCAATCTCCTTATACCATGCATTGATAATCGAGTCCTTTGTCTACTACCATTCTAATGTTAATGGTCTTCGTCTCTACTACCGTTCTTCTGAACGGCCTTCAATATCTTCTACTGCCCTTACGAATGGCCTTCACATCGAATACAAACAAAAAAGTACCCAAGGGTGACCTACTAAATATAATCACAATGAAGGACAAGGATCCAGTGGATACAAGATGTCCATTAGTACCAATTAAGTCTACAAAACGTGGGATTTAAACAAGAAAACCAAACAATGATATCTAAACCCATTGTCACGTAAACTCAACTAATAATAGCAATCCACCAAAAAAATTAACTAAAAAGTATTTCAAATGCATCGGTTAATGCATGTAAAATGAAATTGATCACTAGGTATTTCCCCCCGTCTATCACACGTGGTACTTACCACAATGTCCTTATCTCACCATCTTCGTAATTTTAGGGAATGCCCTCTAGTCCACCGACACCATAGACCATTCCCTAATCACTTCACTCCAAAGGTCAATGCACTCCCGCTTAGGGGAATCCATAGCCAGCCTAAAAGGGCCATGCATCGCGTAGGTCGTAACCGTTGGATATGTAGTGAAATGCAGTACATCCCGGACACTCCACTGTAAATCTCAATCCCTAGGCCTGAAGAGGAAAAGAAAATGATACCTTGTGATGACTCTAGAGTCGGCACAACTCTAGTCGCTTCAAACAACACGCTAATCTATCGAGTTAAGCCAGGGGCTTTCCCCCATCATGATTTACCGAATTGAGCGCCCAACATGTTTGTTTCTCACACAGATAGCCAATAAAAATTATGGTATAACACATATAACTATTTTCTATTAAAGAACATGAATGCACTTATCTCCCCGGTGTTCTATGCCTATTTCGCAATTCCAACACTTTCCAAGATCGCAATGAAGCCTAGCACGATTTTATACTACCATACATGCATGAGTGCATCATAATGATATAGCATAAATCATAATTCTTAGAAACCACAAGTTCAAGCACAAATATTCATCAAGAAATAAGATAAGAAAATCTAAATCTCAAAAAATCAAGTTCAAAGCATGAATAGAAATGACCCCAAGCTACTAATCTACTCCATAGATATGGAATTCAAATGAATATTTGAATTCCATATCATAGGGTGAAAGCAAAATAAAAAGGAAATAAAAAGGAAAGAAAAAGAAAGGAGAGAGAAACATTCTCTCTCTAGAATGCTCTCCTAATTACCAGAGTAAAAATGAAAATATGATTTAACTCCTAACCCTAGTAAACTAAGGCTTATATTTATTATACTAAGGGACCAGGCCTAAAAATAGGCCCAAAAAAGCCAAACACATGTAAACCCTAGTTCAGCTGCCGCCTGGCGCGATCCATCGCGGATGGCACAGTCTACGCCATGTAACACGTCTGTGCTAGCGTAGATAGCCAGATATAGTATGGTTCATGCTTGATCTATGGTACCGACAATCTGCTTTGGCGTGTTCCATGCATCTCTCTTGGCGTGGTCCATGTCACCCCCTGCAGGTCGTGTCCGTGCGGTCTGTGTCGTTTGGAGCGGGCCTCCACCAGAGTCATTATTTTTTCACTTCTGATTTGCGGGATGTGACGTTTGGAATAGAACGTCATCAGAAACCTCATTTTTCTAAGAAACCTAGCACGAGCTGCTTGATTCTTTACATCCCACCTGTTGGTCTTAACATTTTGCACTTGGAACAATGCGGGCCATTGAAACGGTACCGTCTGCACCTAGACTTAGTTGATTTTGAGTGAAACTTGGAAGTTGAGTGCACGGCCCATCATTTTTGGCGTGGTCTACAAAAATCCCTTGACACAGTCCGTGCCAAAGGCATTTGGCATGGACCACATCATCTGGTGCAGGCCGGTGGTGCCATCCATGAATGGTCAATGCCAATCCATTTGTACTTCGGCCGGCTAAACTTTGTTTCTTTGCTACGGGTGAATGGTGAGTCCATTTTGAGAGTTCTTACTGTCGATTTCATGGTTCAAGAGGGTATAAATCCAATATAACCAACAATGAAACATGATTATTTTAGGAACGTTCCACAAAGTTGGCAACTCTCTTGTGAAGGGGAAGGTGTGATTAGTTATACGTCGGACGATGAGCAGTGGAAGAAGTTTGATGCTCTCTATCCTGATTTTGGCTCGGAGCCTCGTCATTTGAGGTTTGGTCTGTTGACTGATGGAATGAACCCATATGGTAATATGAGTAGGTCTCATAGTTCATGCCCTGTAATGTCGGTAATATACAATCTCCCCTCCTGGTTGACCATGAAACGAAAGTATGTTTTGTTATCGATGATGATTTTGGGCCGAGGAAACTTGGTAATGATATTGATGTTTATCTTAGTTCCCTTATTGATAATTTGGTGACGTTGTTCCAGGTTAGGGTTTGGACTTACGATGGTCATGCGCGAGAGTATTTAACATTGAAGGGCTTATTGTTCTGCACTATAAATAATTTTCAAGCTTTTGGAAGTTTATCAGGCTATTTAGTGAATGGGCACTACGCGTGTCCCGTGCGTGAAAAGGAAACCTCATTTTATCAACTTAAGCATGGTTGTAAAACTGTTTACCAAGGTCATAGAAGGTTCCCTCCAGAGGGGCACCCTTGGAGCTCTACAAAAAAGTGGCTCAATGGGAACACTGAGTTACATCCACCCCCAATCACACTAACGGATGATCAATTTTTTGAAAAATTTAAAGAATTACCAACTGTCTTTGGGAAGGGGAAGCGAAAATCTTTAGTAGATGGAAGTTGGAAGCAATGTTCAGTTTTTTTTCAAACTCCCTTCTTGGAAGGATTTGGATGTTAGACATTATCTTGATGTGATGAATATCGAGAAAAATGTGTGAGATTTGTTGGTTGGTATACTGTTGAATACCCCTTGGAAAACTAAAGATGGGCTGAAGGTCTAGCTTGACATGGTTGATATGGGTATTAGAGAGACTTTGGGTCCTGTTATGGATGGTGATAAGTGTTATCTTTCACCTACATTTACCCATGTCTAATGCAGAGAAGAAAATGTTTTGCAAAACCCTGAGTAGTTTGAAGGTGCCAGGAGCATTTTCGTCTAACATTAGTTCATGTGTATCAGTGAAAGAGTTAAAGTTTGTAGATTTGAAGTCACATGATTGTCACAATTTGATGAAGGAATTGAATTCCATTGCGATAAGGTCTTCTTTGCCTCCCCATGTAAGCAATGCATTACTAAGCTTTTTTTGTTCTTCAAGTCATTTTGTTCCAAATGGATCACTGTTGCAAAACTAGACTGGTTGCAGGCGATGATTGTTGAAGTGCTATTCCGAATGGAGATGTACTTTTTGCCATCATTATTTGACATTATGGTCCATTTGATTATTCATTTGGTTCAGGAGACCAAACTCTATGGTCCTATTTTTTTGAGATGGATGTATCCTTTTGAACAACATATGAAAATATTCAAACATTTTGTGAAGAACAAATATAGGCCTGATGCAAGTATTGTTCAATGGTATGTGGCAGAGGAAGCAATAGATTTTTGTACTAAATATTTGAAGGAGGTAGATTCAGTTGGTGTTCCGAGTTCTAGATATGAGGGGCAATTGGATGGTCAGGATGTTTGATAAGGTAAGCTGCTCAGCCCTAGTGCTGAGAATTTATGTGCTGCTCATTTATACATACTTTGGAACCACATGCTTGTTGTTCCATACATTGAGCTTCATATGAATGACATATGGGGGGCGCATCCTTCATTCAATGAAACTCGTGTTCTTGAACAACACACTAGAACATTTTCATCTTGGCATTGTGCTCAGGTTGGTAGGGGTAGACAACCTGAAACGGTTAAATGGCTAGCACGTAGACCTCTTGGTACGGTTCCTTCATATGAAGGGTATGATATTAATGGTTTTATGTTTGCTACCAAATCTACAGATGATAAGGGTGTTTCCCAAAATGGAGTTTCACTAGTTTCCGAGGCACTCCATGTTTCTAGGTTTGGGGACAAAAATCAAATTTATGCTAATACATGGTACTTCGGAACCATAGTAAAAATATGGGAGCTCTATTATGTGACAATGTGAGTTCCCATATTTAAGTATGAATGGGTGGATGCCAATAGTGGTCAACAAATGGAAAACTTGGGATTCACTCTTATTGACCATTGCCGGCTGGCTTGGAAGGAAGACCTATTCATATTAGCGGGTCAAGCACATCAAGTTTTTATGTCCCCCGTTGACACTAAATGGGAGATTGTTGTCGAGGGTAAAAGGGCGTTTGTTGGTGAAAATGATTTTTGAATATTTCATCAGTTTCAACCCAAATGCTTTTATCACTTGAAATAAAGATGATATAATGCTTGAAGAAAATAGGGCAAGTTTTCGTATGCATTTGGGAAGGTCGGATCATGCTGAGGTTATATGGGTTGATGCCTAAGGGAAGATTTTCAAAAGAAGAAGTTGGTAAAGAAAAAGAGGAAAACTAGGTCTTGATAGTTTGATCCAGAAGTCAATGTTTTCGATAGAAGACTATATAATCCGAACCATTTCCAAGTTCGGAAGATGTTTGAGTCAAGTGGTCATTAGTCAGTGTTTCCTTCTTTTTACCCTGAGTTTGAAGGTATAAAAGTTTAAACATTATGTGCTAAAAGCAAAACACTATTCGTGCACTACACATACAAATTTAACACACAAATAAGCAATCATTCACTCGATAAGACCAGGTTTACTCTAACAACATATGAATCAAAATAAGGGTCATACAAATTTGTAAAATATAGTCCCCAAACTATTACAATAACCAAACTTGTTACAACGATAAGCATCATTTCAGCCGAGGATTTTTTTACTCGTTGAAGGATCTCTCATATGCACACTGCTTCTTCTCTAGCTTCCATATGCGCTCACTTAGTTGTCACACTTTGTTGCGCAACCATTTGTAGCATTTATTCATGCTTTTTATAAACTTTGGGCCAAACTCTCTACATTATCATGTTTCATATAATAATTAATAAAAGCAAATAGTTTCAACTTAACTATATTTATGAAAGACTAGATTTACCTTCTTCAACCCTTGCTCTCTTTTGAGGCTGGGCCCCTTCAAGCGGTTTGTAATGACACTTGTTCTCATGTAGTATCCACAGTTTCTTCTCCAAATACTTCTTATGAAAGTACTTGCAGGCATTTTCCTCACCATGAAAGGCTAACCGCTTTACACCTCTCAATATCAACATAATCAAGTTTCCATAGGTTAGATTATTAATGATTTTCTTTGTTGTAGCTACACAAACCATTTCCTTAACAATGGTGGTCCCGGGATTAACTGTGCCCCCCTTAATCACATAATAGAACATAATAAGAATTGAGTAATTTGGCTCGGTGAGGTGACCGGGAGCGGGTACTATTAACCTAGCTATAATATCATAGCCAATTCGTTGGTCAGGCTCAAAATCCTTTATATCAAGGGATTCCGGTCTACATACATTATGAGGATTGCTTGAAGTAGTTAACACTACATGCAATTGGGTCGATACTAGGATAGTCATCTTCTAACGGCCATTCCCCGCTATGATAAACATCATCTAGATGGCCATCCTCCACTTGAGGGTAAACATCTTCCAGACCCTTATAAGGGCATTCAATTAATTGATTGATAATCCTAGGGCTTATCTCAATAATAAACCCATTAACCCTAGTCCAATAACTACCCGAACCTTATGCTTTATGCAAATTGGCGTAAAATGGACTAATGTCATAAAAATAAGCAGGTTCATTCAAACTAAGGAGTTTAAGAAGATGTTGATCTTTGAAATACTTAAGGGGGTCCTCTAAACCTATGGTCTTGTACACATTCATGTCTATCACACAAGGATCTAATAGTTTTCCACAATCTCGTAAAACATGAAACTTATTTTGAGCTTCAAGGGAAACAAACCTTGCCTTGTAGCCCAGTTGGTTTGGTTGGCTCCCACTCGTCGATTTGGAGTGATGCTTGGTAACGGAAGCCTTTGCATTTGATGATGACATAGTGCGAGGATGTCTTTCCCGCGTGATAGTGGATTTGAATTTGAGAGTAAGGTTTTGTGTTCCTCGTTTAGAAATGAAAACTAGGGATTTGAGAATGAATCCCAATTTAGGATTTTTTTAAATATATAAGTGACTTTGTTCCTAGTGCGGAACTATGTCGTGCCATTGTATCAAAGGCATGATTTATAGTTCCTTTATTGGAACTCTGTTTGTTATTTAGAATGCAAAGGGGACATTTTAAACAGGTTGGTTCCAAATACCACATTAGAGCTTAGAACTCGGGATCCGAGTTCGTAACCAATGCATCATGTTTTCAGTTAGTGAACCTGACCATGTTTAGAGCTCGTAAATATTTTTGATTATTCAGCAATATGAACACTCATTTTGGAAACACAACCAAGTTGATTCCATATACTACATCAGAGCTCGGAACTAAGGTTCCAAACTCATAACCTAAAAAATCGTTCTTTCATAAGTAGTAGCCAATTCACTTCCGAGATCGTAATCTATTTTTGACTTTTTTAGCAATATAAACACTAATTTTAGAACAAGAGCAGGTTAGTTCCAGATAATACATCAGAGCTTGGAGCTGAGGTTCGTGCTTTCAAAAGTAAGAGCTGATTTTGTTCCGAGATCGTAATCTATTTTTACCTTTTTGAGCAATTTAAACACTAATTTTGGAACAAGAGTAGGTTGGTCCCAGATAATATATCAGAGCTCGAAACTGAGTTTCTGAGTTCATAACCTAAACAATTGTGCTTTCAAAAGTAGGAGCCGAGCAAGTTTTGAGCTCGTAACCTATTTTTGATTATTTGAGCTAAATGAATACTAATTTTAGAATAAGACCAGGTTGGTTCCTCATACTAAATTAGAGCTCGTAACAGTGGTTTCGAGCTTACAACAGACTTATTTGTGCTATCATGAAAAGAATGGGATCATGTTCTGAGCTCGTAACATATCATCTGATACAGAGTTATGAGATATGAACATCTCCTGGGAATGTTTTCGTGGAAAAAAGAAAGTGTCCCTCTGTCCGAACTGTATCTTGAACTATGGTAAATTTACTAGAATCTGGAGCTCAACTCTTCCTTTAGGAGGACATGAAAAATACATTTATCCATGAACTTATTCCTTAAAATATTGTCATAAAAAACCACAATCCAGAGCGTTACCATCAGAAAGTATTCAACAAAAACCATTACTAATACAAGTTATGAATGTCAACGAAAGTCATCAAAAATGTCTTTGAAGTATCCTGGATCATCAACCTAACATCTCTTCGATCTTGGAGTCAGTCTTATTGTTATCCGTGCATCCATCCCCATAGTTCTCAGCCTCGGTCTCATCATTCTCTGAGTAATTGGGCTTGAAGTTTGGCTTACCCTCATCATCACTAAGCTCAATATGGAGGGTGGTGGACTTGATGAACTTGTCATGGTTTGCTTCGACTGCGGATAGATCTGCATTAGTATCACTAACTTTGGTTTTAAGGAAATTCATGTACCTCTTGAAGGTACTCCTCCACGAACATCGGTTGCCTAAAAAATGTAAGCAATATATAGAATAGAGTTAGAAAACTATAGTTTAATAAGGGAATATACTAGAAAATTTCAAAGTTTAAATACTCACGAGATGAAGATAACTCAGCCCTCCCTGATTCTATGGCTATCTTCGCTGCCCTAGCGTTTGACCCGTGAATTTTGCACTGGATATGTTCAACATCAGAGTTCAAGCGCAAATGCTTGTGTTCTAACCAAGACTCATCATAGTACTCCAAACACAATGGCTTGTCGAAAGGGATAACCTTCTACTTCTTGATCAAAGTTGTAATTAATCCACCATATGGAAGATATTTCTTCTCCCCCCCCCCCTCATCCACGGCCTTCAACATATATCAAAATAGTGTAGCCCAGGTTGAGACTCACACCCTATATCATGTAATAAAATAGAATTAGGTTCCCAATTGTAGGCTCGCATGAATGACCCCTCGATGGTAGAACATTCTGGCGTATCCACTCATAGATTAACCTATTCTTAACGGACAACTCCCCAACAGTAAAACTCTCTGCTTGCCCCAATCTCACTCCCGACCTATTGAAATACTTATTATCCATCTCAACCGGGCTAAATGGGGTAACCTATGTAACCCCCAGGCCAATCCTGTTGATGGAAAATTTCAATTGGTCCACCCTCATCAACATGTTTCAACTTAGTTGGGTCTGTATACTCGCAACCTAGGGCATCATTGATTGAGAACTTTGTAACGGGTATTTTAACACTGTTGAAAATGGCTTGGTCCTTATTATTGGTACCATATCCTAAATTAGCATAAAACTGCAGGACTTCATCATAATGGATGGGCTCATTAAGCAAGAGTAATTTGTCAAAACCAGAGGACTTAAATTTTTCAACCAAATGCCCTAGACCTAATAGCACTACATCGAAAGAAAGTATAACCTTTGGATTATTGCATTTCCTACGGTTGAAGGCCATATACCTTTGCTCGGCTGCACCATTGTAGAATCGAGTAGAACCACTAGGGATCACCTCTTGTATTGGTCGATTACTACGGGTGGTAGCATGGCTATAAGTTGTTATGGATTTTGTTTAGGTTTTTTCGGTGTGTTTCCTGAGATATTTGAAGATTTGGTGAGCTATTAGATACAATTATAGTAGTGTCTTTTTCCATTTACAAATAGTTATTGGATTTTGGTTAGGGCTAGTGTTAATCAAAGTTCCATAGGTACTTTAATGTCACAAAAAAGGACTAGCGATGAACCAACAGATTCACTCGAAGGACATTCCAGTATAATTGGTGATGAAGATGATGAAGAAGACGGGTCGGAGGAGGTCGTAATAGCGATAACACATTGTAGAACTTTAGAATGTAAAATTTCAAGGAAAGAGTCAACTTTCTTAGTATTCAACAAATTTGGACAATGTTTGTCCAATAACCATGCCAAGTAGTCAAGTTGGGTGGGGAAAGTGGATAGGACACAGGTGGACATCAAGTACAATAATTGGCACGAGGTCCCTAAAGAATAAAAAGAAGTCCTTTGGACGGAATGCAAGGTACCTGGTATAATTTCTCTCTTTAATTAAACTTTTACCATTTTCCATTCATCTAAAGTAGAAATGAATTGAGGATGATGTATTTAATCATAATTCCATATGATTATTGTAGAGGCCCTTCGGGATTGATTTTCTAGATTTGGATGATTTGAAAAAGAAAGCTATATCTATGATGTCAAAAAGTTGGAGAGAACAAAAGTACACCTTGTCTAGAGATTACATATTCTCTAGTGAAAAGGGTTCTTTTCCATGGTTTACATATACACATATTCAACCAAATAGTTGGGAATTCATAAGAGAAGAACATGGAAAATGCAGAAAATGTAAGTAATTTATTTATTTATTAAAAATATGCATTTACATATTACATTCATTTTAGTTTTAACAATGATCGTCATATCATAAACTAGGGTAGGAGGGCAGAAAAATAATTAGTGCTAAGAAAAACAAAACACCATATCGTAAGAGCCGGGGTGGATATGAATGGTGTACTTCATTTTGTATGCGTTAACCTTTGTATCCTGCATATTTTTTAGTATATTTTGTATGGGGGATTCCTAGTATTAGTTGAGTTAACGTGCAAGGGGTTTAAATGGCCGTGTTTAGTTTTATCGTCTAAATCCTGCATTATTTAGACTTAATTAGTACTAATGGACATCATGTATCCACGGGCTCCTAGATCTTCCATTTGATCATCGTTAGTGGGTCACCCATGGGTACTTTTTGGTTACATTCTATGTGAAGGCCGTTTGTAATGGAGGTAGAAGATATTGAAGGCCGTTTGTAATAGAGGTAGAAGATATTGAAGGCCGTTCTCAAGGACAGTAGAAGAGATCGAAGGTCATTCGCCTCTAGAATGGTAGTAGACGAAGGCCACAAACAACAATGTGTGGTAGAAAGAGATTGAAGCCAAGGATAGGCAGCATTGGAGATCAAAGCGGCCAATGAAGAAAAGGGGAATCATGGTTTTATGAGTTGTGCCAAAGTCCAAGAATGATCCGAGAAGAATTATCCTTCAAGGATGATTCCACTGGATTTTTCTTCTCGAGTACTATAAAATTGACTACTAGAACTCTATAATTGGACTAATTGTTCTCCCATAGCAAAGGAAACAAGTTCAGCTAGCCAAGGTACCACGGGTCAGCGCGGACTGTTCATAGCCAAGCACTAAGAGTCCACGCCAGAGGAGACGCCCCATGCTAACAGTTCCAGCGTAAGGCAATGTTGCGACCTGCACCATACGCCACAGTCCGTGCAGCTCAACTTCAAAGGTTTGCCCAAAAAATGGCTAAGTATGGGCATAAACCATCCCATTTACGATAGCCTATGCCATTCTAAGATCATGATGCCAAGACCATCCATTGGCCCACTCCAAAGTTTTCACCCCATACCATAATTCTGAGCAAATCATGCTTCCTTACCACGACCCGCGTCACAACCCACGGTCCATGCTATAGCCTCGCACCAGATCAAGCACCCCATGCTTATGAAGAACCACGGCCGAGCGTGATGATGCGTTCCACGAAAAGGTACTTGGCTTGGACCGCGCCATCCACGATGGTCCTCGCTAGGCAATGGCTGAACTAGGGTTTTTGCATCTTTTGGCCTATTTGGGGCCTATTTTTAGGCCCAGTCTCCATCTCCTGTATATATGACCTTAATATACTAGGTTAAACATGTAAAAAGTAGATTATATCATTAGGAGATCATTTAGAGAGAGAGAAACACTCTCTATTTTTCCTTTTTTCTTTCTTTTCTTTTCGTGTTCATCCTAGATGTGGAATTCAAATCTATATTTGAATTCCATGTCTATAAAGTCATTTCCATAGCTTAGGGATAGTTGTAGCGCCTGATATAATCTTTATGTTTATGTGAGATTCATTAGATTCATCCTATTATATGTGTTCGTGATATTATTATGATAGTTCTTGAAATTATAAATGCATGAATAGTACCCCATATACCGCCACACACTTTGGGTTGTATTCATGTATGGCGCATTTATTGATGCCTCCTTGGGAACAGAAACCTGGATGTTAGAATGGGTAAGGGAGTACGTTGCATCTGCGTGAATGTGTGCATGAGAGACCCGAGTCATACTCTGATTTATTTTCCACCGCACCAATCTTATCTCATTACATAAAGTTTTCTAATAGGATGTGAGTAGAGATAGCTAAAAATTAGAAATCTAGGGTGTGAGAGACCCTAGATCATAAATAAGGTGCCAACGACCCTTGGGCCTAGTTGATAGGACCCGAGGGAAGTTGTGCATTCATGGTGGAAGCCTGAGACGTAATTGTATGGGGGAGAAACATACCTACAACAATGGTCGACCTTGTTGTACTCCCCTAATTAGGATGGTGGTGTCAATAGAGGGCTGCGAGAGCACCCGACGTGACAGGTACGGGGAAGTGTATGCCATTGACAACAACATGTGTTGTGAACAAAGTATTATATTGTTTGGTAAATCTTGCATGTGAACAAATCGAGGTTTGAAACATTAGATTAATCATGTCACTCAATGATTCCTTGAGTGCTTATCTTTGTTAGATTACATGCTTTTTACTTTTATGCATTGTAGTTGATAAATATGAAAAATCCACCCCCCGCCCTCCCTTTTTTTGTTTACAGTTACTAGTTATTCCTTTCACTCGTATGAATTGATGACCCGTACGAGGTTGTATTTTCAGTTGATACTAGAGCCCTAGCATCTATGTGGAAAAACACAGGGCTTGCTACTAACTACCCTCTATGTAGAGTAGCAGTGAGAACATGGTGCAGAACTATAAATTTTATCTTTGACCTTTCCCAAAGCCTCCGCATGGGTTAATTCTAAGCTACGGTTTTAACGACCCCGGGTGAAGGCAGGTCAAATTTTGGTGCTGCTGCCGGGGATGCTATCCAGCTTAAGTATCAACTAGGCATAACGTGTTAGTTAAAGTAGTTAGTAGTTGCCTTTTACTTTTATTTTAGTTTCATGTTGTTAGTTTGGTTGTTGAGATATTTTTATAGTTGCTTTGTTAGCTTTAGATCTGTTTTATAGTGTTGTATTTGGAAGGGTATTGCTAGCCCTAGTTTATGGTAAACACCCGTACCACTAATCTAGGTGTCTGACACTACCCGACTGAGAACACTGGTGTTCGGAGGAGAAGGAGATAAAGGACTAGGGAAGGAGTTCAACCGAGGCAAGCAGTGATAGTTGAAGATCCACTAGTGATGGCGGAAGACAATTTGTACCTTACTGGAGCTTATGGCCCCCAATCTGGAGAATCAGCCATTATGCATCACCTTCCCACCATTACCCACCAATGTTAGTTGTGAGCTGAAAGTGGCATGATCCATTGCTTACCTACATTCCATAGATTGGTGGGGGAGGACCCGAACAAGCATCTTTCGGAGTTTCACTTAGTGGGTACGAACATGAAGCCACCGGGAGTTTCTGAAGACGATTACAACTTGAGAGCCTTCATGTTTTCCCTTCAAGATAGAGCTAAAGACTGGCTATACTACTTGCCACTGGGATGCATTAGTTCTTGGATGGACATGAAGAAGAGGTTCTTAGAGAAGTATTTTCCGGTGTCTAAGTCGGTGGGGCTAAAGAAACAATTGTCAAACATTACCTAAGGGGCTACCGAAAGCTTGTATGATTATTGGGAATGCTTCAAGCGACTTTTGGCAAGTTGTCCCCACCACCCCTACAGGGAGGGAGATTTGGTGTATTATTTCTTCAAGGGGTTGTACGATGAAGATGTGAATGGTGAACGCCACATGCAATGGTTTGACAATGAACAAGAGCCCTAAGGATGCAATGACCCTCTTTGAAGAAATGGCTAAGGTAATGCGACAATTAGGCACAAGGTCAAGGGTTAAGGTTTTGGATGAACCCGCACAATCACCCAAATTGGAATAGAAAGTCTAAGCTCTTACTTCCATGATGAAGGAGCTTTTGCAATGAAATGTACATCAAGTCGAAGTGTGCGGAGTTTGCAAACTTAACCACAATTCTGAAGAATTTCCTGAGGTAGTGGTGGATTTGCAAGAAGTGAAGGCCATTGAGTAAAAAATCAGGAGAGACCACAATTTGATTGGGGTCAACCACAAGGCTGGATCCCTATGCAAACTCGTTCAACCCGAGGTATCGAGATCATCCTAATTTCCGATGGAAGGAGGAAAACAAACCTCAAGGATACCAAGATGGACAAGCCCCTCCTCAACCATACCCTCGAGGTGAAGGCCCATCCAATAACCATACTTCACTCTACTAGTCAGATCGAGAAGAGATTTTAGAAGCCATTAGTCAATTGAGCTAGAAACATGAAGTCTTCATGGAGAAGACAATGCGAGAGATTGAAGACCTTGGTAATAGATCCTTTTGGAGTATCAAAAATATTAAAGTTCAAGTTGGGCAACTTGACACCTTGGTAAGCCGACTTGAAGGCAATGAGTTCGAAAAACTCTCTTCCCAATCGGAGGTCAATCCAAGAAACATGAGCGCACTCAAATTGAGAAGTGGGAAGGAAGTTTATGAGTTTGAGAAGAGGGTTATGAAAGAGGATGACAAGGTATTGGAGGCTACCAAGACATACTTCAAAGAAGAGGAGATTGTGGTCAAGAAGGCACTTTCCAAGGAGCTTCCACTACCCAAGGCCCAAACTAACATTCCACCTCCATTTCCAAATGCGTTGAGGGGAAAGTTGAAGGTTATGGCCAATGATGCAAACATTTGGAAAATCTTTGAAAAGGTCGAGGTAACTATCCCTATCTTGGAATTGATTGAACATGTGTCATCGTATGCTAAATTATTTGAAGTTTCACGCACAAAGAAAAGGAATAGGCCAACTAAGAGGTTAGGGCATTTAAAAATGGGGGGAGTTGAATCATAGAAATTTGCCTAAGAAATGCAATAATCCCAAAATGTTTTCTATTCCTATCTCTTTAGGTGGTAAAATTGTTGAGAATTCCATGATTTATTTTGGTGCATCCATCAATGTGATTTCATATAGTCTATATGAATGCCTACAAGTAAATGAGCTTAAGGAGACTAGAGTGATTGTTCAACTTGCTGATCATTCCCAAGCTAATCCCCGTGGACTCGTGAAGGATGTGATAGTGCGAGTAGGCAAGTTGGTTTTTCCAATGGACTTTTATGTCCAAGACGTGGTGCACGATGGTAGTGCACCCCCAATACTTTTGGGGAGACCTTTCCTTAAAATTTCTAGGACTAAAATTTGATGCCCACTTGATTCGACAAATTCTTCTCTAATGTGCAAAGGTGTAACCCTATGTGACGAGCATGATGAATTTTATTGTATTAAGAATGAGCATGAATTTTTGGATGAACCCAAAGTTGATGATATTGATGACGAGTCTGATGAGTTGCACGATGCTATGGGTAATATGTATGTACTAGATTGTTTTTCCATGCTAACCAAATTGCAGTGGAAAGAGAGATGGTCAAGAGTTTATAACCTCCTCAACCCCCCCCCCCCCCCCCCTCCTGACCCCAAAGAGACATTCATGGACTCAATGCTAGCAAGACACGGGGATTCAATCCTTATGACAGACAAGAGGTTTGAAGGTAAGGATGGCTCGTTGTGGAGACCTCTCCACAATGATGTCATTATGGGTGGAGTTACCGGGGATTCAATCCTTATGACAGACAAGAGGTTTGAAGGTAAGGATGGCTCTTTGTGGAGACCTCTCCACAATGATGTCATTATGGGTGGAGTTACCGATGGAAATTTTGGAGACCCACTGGTAGGTGGTTTTAATTAGAGAGTATGAAAAATAAAATAAGTCGTGGGGACGACAATAAATATACGATGTTTCTTTTTGCTTTTGTGTTTTTGAGTAGAGATTAAATAGATTTTGTATGCTTTGCAATGAGAATTTTTGAGATGAAACTCTTGATTGGTTTGGAAATTTGAGTTCGAGACTCGTGATTTTTTTTAATGGAATTAAATTAGATGGGTGACACAATCTTTTGAAAAAGAGGGAAAAATAAGGATAAGGTCAAAATTTCAGCAATCTCGAGCCAAGATGTGATACAGTCCGCACCAAGGGCTTAGGTCCGAGCCAGGGCTTGGCGCGAGGAGATGCTTTGTGCTATCATGTTTGGCGCGAGGGGATGCTTCGTGCCATCATGTTTGGCGCGAGGGGATGTTTTGTGCCAGGAGATTTGGCACGAGGCTTTGGTCCGCGCCAAACATCTTTTACACCGATTTTCGATTTTCCATTGCAACATTGTTTTTTTCAAAAATGAATTTCTAACTCAAAATGCATTTTTGGTTCAAAATTTTTGAAATTTCCTAATCCTTAGAATTTTTGTTAGTACTTCCTATATCCCTAAGAATTAATTAATTTGTACTATTGTCCCCTAATATGTAATTTTGAAAATTCCATTCTTTTCCTAATTGTACCTCTCTCACTTGTCACCAAGGCTGAAATTTTTAATCCCATAGCACATTTCTCCACCTAATTCTATCATTTGACACATTCTTCCTCCTCAAGAAACACTTCCTTTCACACAATCTTGGTGAAACTCGAAAAATGGAAGCTTTCTTCCAAGAATTAGCAATATTTTCTTCTTCTTTTGTGGGTCTTACAAATCCTAGCTTCCATTTCGGGTAACCCATTGAACTCTTTGTTTATATGCTTTATTGACATTGTGGTGGTGTTATGAAAAACATGAATATTGAATGAGTGTGTGTTTTTGAGAGATGTGTTTGGTTTTGTATTGGGAGGCCATCGCCGTACCTCTCAAAGTTAATATATATAAGCCCTAAATGCTTACTATCTACAACTAATTGATAGCAGCAAGTCGGGGTTGTCCACGAAGAAGAGGGATTTTCTCAAGCGTTTAAGCACAAAGGTTGCTATTAGGCTAGGAGTAGATATATATATATATATACATATAAAAAGCATGTAAAGGGGGGGTGGTTGGTTGGTTATTCTAAGTTATGAAAATTAAAAGACAAGACAACTAGCGAAGTCAAGTAACTATGCTAAAAACAAACAAACTAAGAAAAAGGGTTTTAAAACTACAAAAAAACAAAGCCTTGGGGGCAATTGCTGTCCACTTCCAAACCTAATGTAGATTATTGAACCATTCACTCATCCTATCACATTTGTTACCTACCACATTAACATACTTATCTAGCAAGAATCACCACACATTATGCAAAAGAAATTCTAAGTTCATGTTCTTAGATTTCATGCAAAGGAGCTAAGAAATTTGTCACTTTCCAAACTTCCTAACACTTAAATCATGCAAACACTTCCTATTCTCAAACAACATATGGCATAAATGAAGTAACACACAACATTAAGAACACATGAATGCTAAATAACAAAGGCTTCAAGAAAGAGTAAAACAATCTATTCACTACTTCGACTACTTGTTGTGAAGATACAGCTTCCATCCTTCTTAGATAGTAGCTTGCAAGAGTGAATTCGACGTCTCTTGTTAAACCTCACCAATGACTCCCTTAGCCGAAACATGACTAAAAGTATCCCATTGATGGCATTAAGCACGAAGAACCAACAAGCTTGGCAACACTTATAAACACTACACCGTGTCTAAGCATTTAACCAATTCATGCATTTACACAACATTAGTCAAGAACGACGGGCTCGCGACGACCTCGCGATGAACTCCAATTCCAGCACCATTTCTTCTTTCTCCTTTTTGTTTCATATCCTCCTCTTCTCTTCACTTCTTCATTTCTTCAAATCTTCAAAAGCTCAAATACAAGTCTTCAAATCTTAAAATCTTCAAAGGTATTCTTCAAAGTCTTCAAATAAATTACCTTGTCACACATAATTCTCTAGAAAAGTAATGAAAGCGTAAAAATCGCTTTTAACCCTCCTTAGAGAACTTCAAGGCAAAATGTCACATTTAGAGCACAAAAGTGTACAAAAGTGAATCCTAAAAGTCCTAATATAACGGTATAAAATGGGCACATCAAACCTCCACGCACTTAAACCTTACTCGCCCTCGAGTAAGAAAAGATTCAAGCACACGAAGGAATTCATATATCCATATCCTTATTTAATATTCCCCCAATCAAAACCTCACAAAAACTCTCAATATCATAAATCCAAAAATCAAAGCTCAAATGAGAATTTTTCACACACACAACCCCAATTCTTAATCTAACCAAACCTACCACATATCAATTCACTACCCATAAAAGTGTTTGAAAGTCCCGAATTGATATTCCCAAAGTCCAATGACACAAAATGAAGTTAAAATCATTTAGGAGGTTCAAACACATACTTCACTTCATACCAATATATCAACCAAAATCCAATGACACAAAATGAAGTCAAAACCATAGAGGAGGTCTAAACACATATTTCACCCAATGCCAATATATCAACCAAAACGAAGTATAAAAGAATCAAGAATTTCATACCCATACTTCATTTTTCAACCCACTAAGTTACCCAATCCCAAGAGGTCTAAAGATGTTAAGCTACTCGATCCATCCATATGACAAATGCAACCTTATGACTCCAACGTTGGCAAATGAGTGAAATCATAGCATTTTTTTCTTTTTCTCTCTTTCTCTCATTTTGCCTAGGAGCCCTTTTGGGTTTTCGTCCTAGCCACACATCATGTTTCTTTGGCTCACATCTCATTTTCTGCACATTTTGGCCTCTCATTTTTTCCTAGGTCACCCTTTTGGGTTTTTGACATATCCGGGCCCCCAATGTTGCCTAAGTTGCCCTCTCGTGTTTTCAACTTAGCCGGTTTTCTTTTCTTTCTTTTTTTTCAAAATTTTCAATTTTTCAATTTTTTTCTTTCTTTTTCTCATTTTTTTCCAATCAAAAGTAGCAAAAAACATTCCAAATAAAGCTAGCATGCATGTGAGTCCTCTAACCCCTGCCCGAACTTAAAACATTACATTGCCCTCAATGTAAACATGTAAGGCAAGAATAATAAAACTCAAGGTAAGAGGTAGAGTGACACCCATTTCTCTGCATAGTCACCGGTGATATGGTGCAATCCAATGTAATTGTATAGAATCGGTCCCAAAATTGGTTTTGGAGCTGGATGTGGGAGTAAAAGTGCCGTAGAAGAACTCAACCCTGGAGCAAAATGTTGTCTCCTTGGCGCTGTTTGATCAAGACTAGCACCACAAAGAACAACATCAAACTTATAAGTACATAAGGATTTGTAATATTAGGTTTAGCATCAAGAGTTAATAACCATAGTATTATCAGAGAACAACCAATCCATCGTGCAATCACCACTATAAGGTTGTCCAATAAAAATATCTAACATATATTGACACATATCCAAGCATCATTATAGAATATAGCGATTAAAGACTCAATGATGTAGTCGGCATACTACAATCAACAAAGATACTATAAATATGCAAGAATTTTCATATGTCAATATATGTGAGATGGCGTAGGAATTAGTGGATATGTGGTGGTTCTTGGGAGTATTTGGAGAAGAATGAAGGATTATGCAGTGTTTAGCTCAGCTGAAAAGTTGGGTTTTTCATCATGACTCGCGACAGCACTGGTCGAGACTCGCGATGCATCGTTGCGAGTTGAGACAGGTAGGGAAAGCTCGGGTCAGGCTGGGCTCGAGGATGAAAGATGACGTCTTGAGGGCTTCTGGTCTCGAGGGCTTTAGAGGGATTGCGGCCTCAAGGACCCGAGGTCTCGAAGGCTTCAACTTGAATCGAGGGATGGCAGCCTCAACAGCCCGATATCTTGAGGGCTTCAACACGATTTGAGAGCTTATGGCCTCGAGGACACGAGGTCTCGAGGGTATGATGCACTTTTAGGTTTAGCTCGAATTGAGGGCTTGTGGCCTCGAGAACCTGAGGTCTCGAGGGGCTGATGCATCAAGGGCTTTGGCTGGAATCGAAGAATGATGGTCTTTTAGATTTTGGTCGAGCCAAGGACTTTTTGGCCTCGAGGTCTCGAGGGGCTGATGCATCAAGGGCTTTGGCTCGACTCGAGAAATGATGGTCTGGAGGGATGATGATACTTGGCCTCGATAGGGTGATGGACTTTCAAGTTTTACTTGAGTATAGGACTTTGTGGCCCTGAGATCTAAAAAGCTTCAAATCGAGTCAAAGGATTGCAGTCTCGAGAACTTGAGGTCTCGAGGGAATGATGTCTCGAAGGTTTCAGCTCGATTCAAGAGCCAGTGGCCTCAAGGACTGATGGCTTTTTGGGTTTGGCTCGACTCGAGGTCTTAAGGGGATGTTGTCTAGAGGAACCATTGGTTGCAACTCGCGACGGCTCATCGCGACTCACGGGAAGTGGTGGCTGGGAGCTGAATTTTTAGTACAAAAATTCTGATCACATCGCAACTCGTGATGGTCTGTTGCGAGATCATCGCGACTCGCGATTACAAGATCTCCCAGCATTTAGAAAGAATTCAATCTTTTCTTACCAACATCCCAAACTTTCTTCCCTTTCTCATGGATCTCATTCCTTCATCTCCTCCAATGCAATGCACTTCACTTTGCTACAAAATCACAGAAAAACACACCGTAAAAAGAACAAGACAAAATAACAAAAACTAAAATAAAAGGCCGAGTTTATTTACGTAGTCGGCATGACAAAGATTCATATATTTAAGGTCGTTGGTATGACCCTAATGTTATCCATATGGTGAAGGCTTGAACCACTTCACCATGAGTATCCAAAAGTAGAGAGGGGGGGGGGAGGTGCAAAACTTTCAAGAGGAAAGTCTTGTTGAGGTAGAGATAGTTTAAAGGGAGTTGGGTGGTTAGGAGGCTTGGGGTAGTCTTTTGGCTCCTCTCTTATCTCCCTCAAGACATCTAAAAATGGTGGAGTTGGTTCAATAGGTAGGGGTAGGGGTGACGATGCTAATGAATGTAGCACAATCACCTCTTCCTCCTTTTTATCATCCTGAACAACCACTTCCTCATCCCCTTCAAACTCAAGATCATTTCCCATGGTGACCTCAATCACCAAATCCTCAAGTTCAATTTGGGATGGTGTATTTTTGGAATCACGAGCTTCCATTTGGGCCAACGCTTCTAATATACTCCTCACATGCCCCTCAATAGCCTCAACACTAGAGGAGAGCCGAGTGTCCGACTCCTCACTGGTAAAGTTGTTCAAGTTTTCAATTATATTCATGACTTCCTCACGTGTCAAACTTGAACTTTCTTGTTGGGCTTGGTTTTGGGGTATGGTATAAGGTGGCGATGACCAACTATTTTGCTCATACTATTGGTTTTTCAGCTCATTCTCATACCACCAATCTGGATCACAACTCCATTCTGGATTGTAAGAATTGTGGTATGAATACCATGCTTGAGCTTTTTGCCCTTGAAAACCAACATCTCCTACCTTTTGGTAGCACTCTTCATAATACCCTTGGTTTTGGAAACCAAGGGTTCTTTCCCATTCATAGTTCTCTTCCCACAACAAATAGCAAGACTCGGTAGAATGGTCAGAATGACACATCCTACAAAACCTTGCTTGTTGAGCCTCTTTTCTCATCATGAGTTCCCTCAAGGTTAGACGCTCTATTATTTTTATTTTTATTTTATTTTTTAAATTTTAGGTGCAACCGATGGGTACTGATTGGAAGAGCTTGTGCAAGGGTACTGCCATGGTTCATCTGGCATTTCGTTATGTTCACCGTTTGTTGGCTATGGGAGTCTTTTTCCACGGTGAGCTAATGCAATGCCCAAAGTCGGATGTTCGTTGCCTTTGGGAAATGACTCCTAGTGGTAACTTTTACACGAACTTGGTGGGATATTTTGTGCTGGAATGTCTAGCGATAGAGACCGGAAGAGTGGCAAGATAGCTATTAGAGGCATGGTTGGTTTTTTGCCACAACATTTAGGTCATCCGGTCGTACAAATGGCTGTAGCAAACTTAGGAAGATTAGACACAAGGTACAACATAGAGAAGTTAGCAAAAGCATCTATGGTGGGACCTGCATCATCGAATGGTAGATATGTATGGCTTTATGGCGGAGCGAGCACTTGTAGTTCATGGTACTTCCACAGCCGGAGTGCATTGCCATCGACCATGACACACGCTTGGATGATCTATTCATTTTTCCGGACCAGAGATTTGAGAGAGAGTTCTATAGAGTCTTCAACAACCCGAAGATAGATGTTGAGGAGGCCGAGGGCGAGTCCACTCTGAGAGTACCTCATAGTCTTTCTCGCATATCGACAAATATCATTGACCACTTGCATTCACTTGAAGAAAAGCTTTTGAGCTCTACTCAAGTGTTGCAAGAGGTAGTCCAAGCGATAGGAGGAATGCGCTTTTAAGTGGAACATCTTAGTTCAAGGATGGATAACATTGATGCCATACATCAAGCAACAAAATACATAGAGAGGAGCTTCATGAGTCATGAGGATGTAGGCTTTTTGGGGCTGCAAGAGTGAGTATCACCATTTTCCCTACCTCACTTATGTGTTGGCATGATCTTTGTGCATTGGAGACTATGCATTGGCTAAGTGTGGTGAGGGAGTAGTGAGCACTAAGGGAGTCTTCATTCTTAGATTTCCTTGGGGTATTTCATTATTTGCTTTTGTAGTAGTTTTTCTTGATTGTTGGTGATTTTTGTTTATGTTTATTGAGTGATGCTTTTGGATGAATATTTAGTGGTGGGACATGCTATGCTAGAGTTTCTAGTTTGCATGGGGTAGGTTGTTTTAGGTTATTGGTGGTGTATTTTTTTGTTTGATCTTATCTTTTGTAGCATGAAGCCCACTTTTGGGACAACTAATTTCAAGGGTACCGGGGAGGACAAGGTCCACCTTAACCATATCCTAGAGGTGACGGCCCTTCCAACAATCATGCTTCACTTTACAATTCAAAAATGGATGAGATCTTGGAAGCTATCGATCAATTGGGGATGAAACATGAGATCTTCGTGGAGCGGACAAGATGAGAAATTGAGAACCTTGGCAATAAAGCTTTCTCAAGTACAAAAACCTCAAAGTTTAAGTCAGGCAACTTGCCACCTAGGTATGCCAACTTGAAGCCAAGGAGTCCAGGAAACTACCTTCCCAACCGGAGGTGAATTGGAGGAATGTGAATGCACTTAAATTGAGAAGTGGGAAGGAAGTATGTAAGACAAGGAAGAAAAAAATGCAAGAAGATGACAAGATAGTGAAAGCTACCAAAGAACACTTCGAAGAGCCGGAGATTATGATCAAGGAAGCACCCTCCAAGGAACTTCCACTACCCGAGGCACAAGTTTCTATTCAAGGCTGGTTCCATTGGATTTTTTTCATGAGTACTATGACATCGACTACTAAAAATCTCAAATCAGACTAACGATTCTCCCGTAACAAAGGAAACTAGTTCATCCAGTCGAAGCACTAGCGGGATAGTACGGGTCGTGCATGTTTTGGCACCAACGGCCCATGCTAAAGGAGATGCCCCACGCTAAGGAGACCAATGCAAGGCATTGACGTGACCCAAACCAAACATGATGGGCCACCAAGCATGAACTAAGAACCACTCCATGCGGCTAAGTATGGGTGCGGGACGTCCCATTATAGGCGTCATGTGCCATTCCAAGTTTATTTTATCAAAACCAGCCAATGGGGTGTGGGAATTTACACGGCCCATGCCATGTTTTCTAAGCAAAGCACAAATTCTGACAACAGCCCCCGCCAACGGCCACGAGTGCATATCAGGATCACAAATTTTAGCACTCTGATGGTGCCCTGTAGGAGACGATGCGGCCAATGCCAGTGCCAGACGCGACCCGTTCCAACCCCAATTCCCCACACCACATTAAAGATCCACGCCACGCTTAATAACAGCCACCCAGCACCCATGAAGCAGTGCGAACTACACCAGGCCTCGCGTCCTGCGCCAAGTACATCCACAGGTTGCATCATCTGTGTCGCCTTGCGCTGGGCGGTGGCTGAGCTAGGGTTTACCCTATTTTGGTCCTTTTTTTAGGCCTGATCTCCTATTACTATATATAGAACCTTAGTCAACTAGGTTTGGAGAGACTTTTCATACTTTAGATCTCATTTTCACTTTCAAGAGTAGAGGAGATTCTCTCCTTAGGAAACCTTTTCTTCTCTTCATTTTGCTTTGATCCTAAGATGTGAAATTCAAATCTTTATTTGAATTCCATGTCAAGGGAGTAGTTTCTATAGCTTGGGGATAATTGTAGTGACTTAGTTATATCTTTATGCTTTTTGAGACTCTATAGTTCATCCTAATTTTGTGTTCATAATATTAGTGTGATTTTCTTTTGAGTTTGAATGCATGAGTATTACATCATATATAAGCACACACTTTGGATTGTATTCATGCTAGGAACAAATATCAATGCCCCCTTGGGAAGGGAAACCTGGATGTTTGTATGGGTGGAAGAGAACGAGTCCGCGTGGGTGTGTGCATGGGAGATTCAAGGTCACCATGATCCACTTACCACCGCGCCAGTCTTAGCCAACTTCGTAAAGTTGTCTGAGAGGTTCTGGGTAGAAATAGCTAAAATAGTAGCAAGCTGGGGCTACAAGAAACCCTAGTATCACAGATAAGGTGGCTACAATCCTTGGGCCTAATTGATAGGACCCAAGGGGAGTAGTTTCATTCATGGTGGAAGCCCGAGACGTTATCACAAAGGAGAGAATCAGACCTACAACAACGATCGGACCTTGTTGTACTCCTGCCAATGAAGGGTTACGAGAGCACCCACCGTGATAAGGATGGGGAAACGCATGGCATCGGTCACACCATGTGTTATTGACACACTATTAGGTTTATTTAGATATCTATGTAATCGAGGATAGAAGCATTAGATTGACCAAGTAACTCAATGATTTCCCTAGTTCTAGGCTTTATATCGTAGTTGTGTTATTTACATTGCATGTTTTGTAGTTGTCAGATTGAAAATCCAAACCCACCCCTTTGCATGTTTTCTTTACTAGATATTCATTTCACTTGTACAGATTGACGATCCGTACGAGGTTGTGTTTCTAGTTGATACATTAGACCTAACATCTATGTGGACAAACCCAGAGCTTGCCGCTAACTACCCTCTAGGTAGTGTAGCAGTGAGATCGGGATAGAGAATATAAATTTCTATCTTTTACCTCCGTTCTCGGCTCGGGTTAATTAGATACAATTAACGACCCTGGATAGAGGCAGGACAATTCTACGCCTTCATGTTGTATGGTCTCTAGACTATTGTTAGGTAGTGAATCTGTTGAATGATTTAAGAATTCTGATTGGAATCATGAATATTTCTCATTATTATTACATAAATAATGTAAGAAAATGTTTGTGGAAAGTGGTATCAAATAAAGGGATTTCTTTGCTACGTTGTATTGTACTGTAGTACATGGACACAACCCAAATAGCTGATTTTGGGTAGGTAATGATGTAGGTTTGTCCAAATCGGCCAATGAAGAACATGGTAGGGAACTTCCTATAATGAATGGTATCAAAGAGGACATTAAGCCCATAGGTGTTCTGGAATTGACAAGTGCTGTGTACCAAGAAGCCGTCTTCAACCTTTGTGATACACTCAAAAAGTTAAAGGTGAGTCCATTAATCAAGTGTGTTTAGATTAGCCAAATGTCGATAAATAATATCTGGCCCTTTTGCCACAAATGCTATCTTTTTATACTCAGTTAATTTAAGTATAGTCATTTTGTCATAATTGGAATTCCTACATGTGTAGGAGAACTCGAAGCAACATTGTGAGGAGGAAGAGAGAGAACTATTGATGTGAAATGCAAAGTAATTAAATGAGAAAATCATGATGAACTACGTGTTCACTATTGATACATTATGTGCTAGACCTTAATATGGTGTTTACAAACACGACGAGCCGTGTATCCTTTGTGCTCTTGATGGTACCAATACAAATCAAAAAATAATTAGCCTGTAGTGATGGCTGAAGATTATCGAATCTGCAAAGCCTTCTATCCAGACATGCTCTGCAGAAGCCTTTGTGGTTACCGAAATGGACAAGTAAGCATCCATGTTTAACGGATTATTTATGCAAGTTAAAAAATCAAACACTCGGATAGAATGTGGATGTACTTGAAATGCTCTTTTGTTGGATGAAGTTTCTGGTGTTATAATGTTGCTTTGAAATGTATTATTCAACACGACATACCTAAAATGTAGTCTGTGGAAAAAATGTTCGGTTAGGGGAAATAATTCATCGTGAAGTTGAGAGACAAATGAAACGTTTCTCTTACTTTGTGAGAGTCTAACAAGATCCACCAGGTTGAAGATGAACGTGTACCATTCTTTGATGTGAACATCTTCGAAAACTATCAATTGCATCAGTATTACCTAATGGTGCTTACTATTTTACTAGCTTGTGTGTATACAAATTTAGCACACAAAGAAGAAAAGAAGCGAGTCCCTGAAAATTCGAAGATCATTTGAATATTTTCCAAGATAGGTAACAAAAGGCTATCAAAGAATGTTGTCACAAAAAAATGCTCAAAAAAGTTAGGTATCAAATTGCATTTTAGGTGATAAAATTGTCTTTTTTTTCAAGTATACATCTCCACGATCTAAACAACTGCTTTTCTAGTTTAGTGAGGTTAAACAACTGCAGAATGTAGTTGGATCATGCCGCGAAAGAAGAAAATGTCAATGTAGACAGTTCCTTAACTTCATTCATTACTACATTGTACTTAGAACCCGGAAGAATATAATCAGGTTCCCGGATGCTGAAAACTAGAAAAAAGAATGAAAAAGTGATGAGGGAAGAAAGGAAATGCAATTGTTATAGAGTGTGTGTTTAGTGATTTGTGATCTATAAAATCACATTGTGATGTTTGAATTTCCTGAAACACTCATGACTTTGTTAATTTTGTAATGAGAAGATGCATGTTCCGTGATATTTTTGCTCTTTCGAGTTGGCAAGTTGCTTGTAATGGATAAAAAGTAAATACTCTTCATTGTATTTACCAATCACATACAAGTTTGACAAATATGATTCACAAAAATAAACTTTAAATAGCTTAACAAGGAGAAAATGATATTTACTTTTAAATAGTATAATAATTTAAATAAAAATAAAATAAAATATTATAATTTTTTTATTCATCATTTAAACATTTAGACTCGAGTCTACTTATAACTAATGCACGTTGTATAATAAATTTTTATTATTGCAACTAAATCTTTTACCTTTCTGTAATTCTAATTCAACTCCGTCTTTCCATATGTTTATGGAAAGATGGTCTTTCCCACGATTTTGCTTTCAAACTTAAACATAGTAAATTATTTCACTTCATAATTAATATATTTTTTTTGTAGGTGACTAAACTTTAAAAATTAAAAAATTTTCTTATTTTAATTTAAATGTGAGATGTAAGAAAAAAACATGAATATTTGTCCTAATCTTTAAATCATGTAGAAAGAACAGATTCATGTATTAAATTTATAATTATAAAATGTATATCAACAAAGAAAATTTCATCACACTCATAACTAAATAACTTCACTTAAACACACAAATCTTATAATTCAAATTTCCTAAAAACCAAAACAAATAGTAAAAAAGATCAACTATAACCAAAACCCAAACATATCATAAACATTTTCACACAAATGTTTATAGAACTAGTATAGTGCTTTTGGCAAAAGTAAGCCCAGTCGACGAAGTGATTCAAGGCTAATGATGTTGCCCTAGGATTGATGATGTTGTCAAAGGATACTTGGGATTGTAATGACTTTGGTGATCCGAATGAGAGAAAAGGAAGAGATCGGGATTCTTGCTTTTCTGAGTTTGATGACATTGTTTCTGAACCCAGGATGATCCCAAGAGCAATGAGGCTTCTGATTAGAAAGATGTGCAATTGGTAGATTGCGAAGGGGATTTGAATTCCCCAAAAGCATCAATATGCAATGAGGATGATGGAAATGACACCATTTTTCTAGATCGCTGATGCACGAGTACAAGTGTGTGAGTTGCAATAAGATGTTTTGCGCGCATTAAGCGCTGGGAGGTCACAAAAACAGGTTAAGAATGCCGGGTTCTTATTGCCCAAAAAAACACGTGAGTGCATTGACATTTTGCCTGATGATGCAATGGTGGCTTTCGAGCCGAGTAAGATCAGTAAGGAGCATAAGTGTGAGATATACTATAAGGTTTTTGCATTGGGGAAAGCCTTCGGAGGCCACAATAGAGGTTATTTCAATGAAAACCAGGAGCTTCAATGTGCAAAACAACAATATCTTTGGTCTTATGATACAGCTTTGGCTCATCAAGATGGTGTTGGATTCAAGCCATGGTAGATTGGAAATGGAAATTCCCTTTTGACATAGAAAATATGGTACATATATTTTCTGAATTGTTTTCTTCGATTCTGTGCAAAGATTTTGGATTAGTATAAATGCAAAATTGGTATAACAAAATTGGTAAAATTCTTGACATAGTTACTGGTGCATGGTTGAAAAGTGAATTTGAAATGGCAAACGGGTAATTCATCCATTCATTAATGCGTGAGATTGAGAAGAGCTCGATGTTTACTCAAATAATCAAAGGAAAAGAAGGGATCTGAGTTTAAAGTTGGATGTTTGGTCACTTGACAACTACTAAGTGGCATGCTATTTTCTTTATGGTTGGATGGTCTCACCATATGTTTAGCAGAATATTTAACCAAAAAAAAATTCATCTTAACACATTTAACAAGTGCAACTGGCCATTTCCAGTGTGCTTGTGCGTGATTTCTGAATTTAGGTGGGGAGACAAAATCGAATTCTAGAGTATGTTTTTTTAAAATTTTTTAAGTCTCAATGTTTCTAAATTTATCTTAAAAGCTTTTAACATTTCAAAAGTAATCTTTTTTATGTATTTGTATAAGGATAAAAATAGTTAAATCAACACTTGAGTGGATTATGTGATACTAACGAGCCAATATAATAGTCGTTTCTACATTTAAATGACAGGTCAGTTTATTACCCTCAGATTCCCGTTATTAATGTTTTTAACAAAAAAAATTGTGTTTCCTACTCCTGTCATTGATGAAATCCTTATTTTATTTTGCGATTTAATTTTTGTTTTTCTTGAAAATATGATTAATATAAAATTGCTAATTAGTAAAGTCATTACATCCTCGACGCCTACAATTGGCCATATTAGTTATTGTGTGCTCCGTAGTTAGAGCGCTTCTTGGAACTTTCCAAAACCATAACCATCGGAACTTGTTGCAGATATGTCAAATTTCATTGTTTACTTCGGCTTGTATCGCTGGACGGCTTGTATCGCTGGACGGCTCTCCCTTGTATTGTTAAGCAGTCTTATTGGTATTTCCAGTCCGACCAGACTTGCTTGTGGCCTTGCCTTGGAGCATGATCTAACTGCTAAATACTATTGTCTCTCTGCACCTCTATTTAAAAACTCAAATATAATTAGGGTTTTGTATCCGTTACTAGCTAATAATGAAACCGACAAGCCTCCTTTGCAGATTTACTCTTTTCGTTCTTCAATTTCCCCCCATATTGGATGAATATATATTACTTGTTTACTCTTATGTCCTTAGGACTTGAGATTCTAATGTTTCAAATATTTCACACGTACGGTGCTTCCTTTTTTCCACTGCATGAATTAATTTTTAAATTTGATTATTAACTATGAGCCAATTAATTATATTTTTATTTTTTTTTTGGAAACCATCCAGAGATGGGGGAATATGTATTAGGCCTTCCCAAGCCATGTAAAAAACAAAGGTGACAACAAAAAGAGAAAATGAAGCCATTGGCTTAGTTGATGTGTACATAAGGGAGCTATTGGCTCTTGAAGCAACATTAGTTGCCTCCAAAATGAAGTAAGGAATGAATCTAATAGTAGGAGGGTTACAAAAACTCTTAGTAAGTTGGGAAGAGTGTCGAACTTATTAGCAGATCAAAAAATCGAAATACAAGTCAGTCAGACACACCCCATCTACACTAAGAAGTCTATCCTCTACATGACGACTTTTGCAACAGAAACCTGCCAGTGCACTGTATCCTCATAGAAAAGGAAAACGCCCGCACCAGTGCACTCTATCCGTGAGTATTCACAGCAAGTGAGCCATCGCTTTGATGTTGAAACTCCTGCAAGTAATAGCAATAATCAGTAGCATCCGATCAATTTACCAACCTTAACGAAGGTGTACCTATTTGATCTAACCTAATTAGACCCTGGATGTTATTGGACAGCACATTAAACCTATACATAGATAAACCATACTCAGCATGTATACATTCTTTAGCAAGGGCATCAGCCACTAAATTGGCTTGTCTCTGAGTATGCAGTAGCGGAATATCACCCAACAATTGTTTTGCATCATCTACTAGTTGAAACAGAGTCCAAGGAGCATTGAGGGGATCATTAACATATGTAACCGCATTTATACAATCAGATTCTAAGCAGACAGGAGTATAAAACTCTTTAACTTTTCCAATTGCAAACTTGATTGCTTTCATTTCAGCCTCTAGTGGGGAGTTAGCAGCTGTAAAAATAGTATGAGCAGCAATAAAGCCACCCCTACTATCTCTTATGATCACTCCAATTCCACTCCTGTTAGTTTGCCTACACTATGCAGCATCAACATTAACTTTATAGCCCCTACATGGTTTAGACCAAGCTATTTTTAATATTTTTGGCTTTGGAGGCTGTTTGATTAGAGGGAGGAAAGAATGATCAGCAATTTCTTGGTCTACCTTAGATACTATAAATACTGGTTTAGCAGTAAACATATAGAAAATTTGATTCCTTATCTCAGTTAAAACTACTCCTGGTTGTGGAATGGCAGAATCATATAAAATTTTGTTCCTCATTTTCCACATGTTCCAGCATGTTATGACAGCAGCAGATCTGATGATTATTGTGTGTAAAGAGCTCAGACTAGTATAGGTCAAATAACAAGACAGTCTATCCCATATAGATGGGTAAGCATCGTGTTTAATCCCCATGAATGCATGAACTGACCTCCAAACTTGCACAGCAAATGAACAGGAATTGAAAAAGTGATCCAAAGAATCCTCATGTTTATTGCACATACAACACTTAGAAGGCATTGAAAATCTCAGTTTGCGCAAGACATTATCAAATGGAAGGTAAGAGTTCATCATTTTCCACATGAATACTGAAACTTTTTTCTCAATTCTTGAACTCCAGACAGATTGAGTAGAAGATACTGTACCTCTCTAATTCCTGAGCAGTAGATAAGTAGATTTGAAAGTGAACTCACCCTTGATACCCGGTTTCCATATAAGTCTATCATTTCTGTGTGTTGATAGAGAAGCTTCCTGCAACAGAATAATAGCATGAGGGGGTAGCAATGGGGAAATTTTTTGTAGCAAAACTGATTTGTTTGATATGAACTCTGCAACCGAGCATGATTCAGAGATATCAACAAGGTTTTGATCACATAGATCTTCAATGGGACCTATATCTAACCAGTTTGATGTCCAGAAATTGCATTCTTCTTTACCTACTATCACCCTTGAGTTTGATTCTGCCCAAACATTAATAGAGCTAATCCTCCTCCAGTTAGGAGAGGATCTAGAAGAGGGTGGCAGTGAAGCTACTAGATGTGTCCATAAGGTCTCACCCTTTTGATATTTCCACCATAGCTTTACTGAACATGTATTTATTATGGTGGTTAATGATCTAAAACCTAGACCATTTTGGTTTATAGGATAGCAAAGTGCATCCCATCTCCTCTATGCTCTTTTAGGTTTCAGATCATTGGACCCCCAAAAAAATGTACTCAGTTTTTTTCTATGGTAGAGATGATCTCCTTGGTAGGTTTTAGAACTGACCATATATGTTGAGTGATAGAGTATATACAAGACTGTATCAGGGTGATTTTCCCCCCAGTAGATAGCCACCTATTTTTCCAACCCCCTATCCTACTATCTATCATCTCAATTACAGGTTGAAAATATATATTCCTTACTCTCCCTGTGAAAATGGGGACTCCCAAGTATGTGAATGGGAATCTCCCAATTTTCATCTCTAGTATCCTCCTTATGTTACTGACTGTATGTACACTAGCATGTTTACCAATGAAAATGTCACTTTTACTATAGTTAATCTTCTGGCCAGTGACACTTTCAAATTTTGTCAGGAAAGCTTTAAATCTGAGCAAAGTCTGATTATTGGCTTTTAAAAAAACCACAGTATCATCAGCATAAGATAGATGTGAGATTTTGAGTGCATTACCTGGAAGGTCATAGTATGCCAATTTCCCATTCTGAAAAATGAAAGCTAGGCTCCTAGTAAAAGACTCAGAAAATATGTTAAAAAGAAAAGGGGAGAGGGGGTCCCCCTGTTTAATCCCCCTAGTGGACTGGAAGTAACCAACAGGCTTCCCATTAATTAAAATTGAGAACCAAGCCTGTGATAGGTTCTTCATAATGGTAAAGATGAATTTTGGAGAAAATCCAAACCTAGCCAGTACAGAATAAAGGAAAGACCATTTAACTCTATCAAAGGCTTTCTTAAGATCCAGTTTAACTATGCAGTTAGGGTCCCTTTGTTTTCTATTCAAAAACCTTACCATTTCTTGTAGGTAGATGACATTATCCGATATATCTCTACCATTTAGAAAAGCTGTTTGTTGTGGTGAGATAATTTTTGGCATAATAGACTTAAGTCTTTCCATTAAGATTTTGGAAAAAATTTTGTTAAGAACATTGGAAAGACTAATTGGTCTATAATCATCAAAAGAGACGGGGGTTTTCATTTTTGGAATAATGGCAATCCAGGTGCTTCCAATACCCCTTGGGATATTATTAACAGTCAGGAAATCATTTACAGCAGCCAATAAATCATTAGCAATTATGTCCCAGGATTTAATGTAGAATTTAGCTGTGAATCCATCTGGACCCGGACTACTATTCTTATTAAGACTCATAACAATATCCCTAAGTTCAGTCATAGAAACAGGATTCAAAAGTTTGTCATTGTCTTCCTGAGTGATCAACTTAGGAATTTGACTGAGGAAATGTGGCTTGAAGAAATTGCTGTCAGAGGATGTGTCATCTGTTAAAAGATCTTGAAAGTAGTTAATGGCATCATTCTGAATGTCCTCTATATTATCTAGCCACTGTCCAGTACTACCTTTAATTTTAGTGATCTTTAGTCTACTCATTCTTTCCTTAACCGAGTTATGGAAAAAACTAGTGTTATTGTCACCCTCCTTCAGCCATTTAACCTTAGCCTTGTGTTTCAAAAAACTTTTCTGCTCAACTAGAGCCCTTACTAACCTAGCCTTGGCTTCCTTTAGTTTCACCATGTTTCCAACAGAAGCATCATGATCATAAATATGTTCTTGAGACTGTAGGGCAGCTTCAGCTTGTAAAACATTGTCAGTTATGTTGCCAAATCTTTCCTTATTCCAAATTTTAAGTTCTTTTTTCAATCTAATGAGTTTAAGGAAGAAACCTAGCATTCCTGATTTTTGATGAGGCAATTCCCATTTTTGTTTAATAACTTCACTGAAATCTCTCCTCTTGTACCATGTATTTAAAAATCTAAATGGTCTAGGAGTAGATGGTATGTCACTACCAATAGTGAGTAGCATTGGGTTATGATCCGAGGAGATCCTATTCAGAATTTGAACAGAAGAATTAGGAAAGGTAACTGACCACGAAGGGGAGCAGAGGCCTCTATCCAATCTCTGTACAGTGGGATTCCTTAACCTATTGTTACTCCAGGTAAAAAAATTCTCAACAGTATTAATCTCTTCCAAAGCCATATTATTAATAAAATCATTAAAGTCCCTCATACTACCTAATTTAGGAGTAGAAGGACCTTTATATTCATTTATTGATGTTATGGCATTGAAATCCCCTATGAAAATAGAATCAGAGTGATTAATTGACCTAAGATCAGACCACATAGTTTTCCTGCCATTCCTATTCCTGAGACTATACACAAAGTAGGCATCCATATTTTTATTCAAAGTAAGACTGAACAGAGTAACAACAAAGAATTGCAAGTTATCCCATTTTACTGTTACATCTATGCTGGATTTCCAAAAAAGCCAAATTTGGCCACTATTAGCCTGCAAACAGTTACCAAAGTTCAACAGTTGTCTGTAAGAATCACATTGCACATTTTCATGTTTAGGCTCAATTAAGCAGAGAAGCTCAAAGTTGTGCCTAATTATCAAGTTATGAAGTCTTATCATAGATGTATCCATTCCCCTAAGATTCCAAACCAGAAACTTTATCTTAATAGTCGAGCTATTCATAAGGAAGCATTGTTAGAGCTTTTTGATCTAGTCATGATAGTATTTAACTGTGTTAAATAGGTCTCATTCCTATGATTAGACACTTTGTCATTTTGTTTCCCTTTTTTCAACTTGTTTTGCCTAGAGTGTAACTCCAAAGAACATACCTGGCTTACCTGAGTATCACCCTTTTCATCATCATTGTCAGAGTAGGTAGAATCTGAGTTGTTCCTTGGAGTAGCTACATCCGTGGATATGTCTTCATCCTCCAAAGGCAGGAATCTGTTTTGCCTATGTTTCTGTTGGGGGAAAATAAAATTTTTTGCAGCAGTAATAGGATTAAAAGGAGAAAAGGGCTTACCCCTCTTACCGGGAGTATCATCTTTAGCAAAACCTGTCTTAGTATGGAGGTGAGGTGGAGCAGATAAGGATTGTTTGGACAGAAGCATAGGAGACTTCGAAAGAGAAGCTGAGAGCACAACATTCTCCTCTTGTCTCATTATAGAGGAATCATTATTTGCGTCCATATTATTATTCTCCGAAACAGTATTCTGATTGAGGACCAAAAACTGATCCCCATCACATTCTTTACCAACTTCAGAGTCCAGAACGATGACATCAGACCATTCAGTTACAAGATTGATATTGGTTAATTCCTTATTCAAAGTGTTATCCACCATATCCCCTTCATGATCAGCAATTGTTACTGACTGAACATTTGTTACCGAGTCTACTTTCTGTTTTGGAACATATCTAAGGTTTTGTGAAGACAAGGTTTTGAATTTTTCATAAGCCGAGACACCTGAACCTCCTGGCTTATTTAAATCATCATTCAATCTACTAACTCCAGCCTGATCAGGTTTATCAGAACCCCTATGTTGTGAGTGGGGAACTATCTTTCCTTCTCTTGGTTCAGTATGCATAGTGTTTCTTTTATCCAACTTAGAGGTCTTAGGTTTCCTAAGTTCTGGATGTAAGTACATGCATAGATTATCCTCGTGTCCTATGGCTTTGCAGTGGTGACAGTACAGGGGGAGGTCCTCAAATTCTATAGGAAGTTTAGAAACATTGAACTCTATTCCATCTTCCTCTATGCCCACTCTAATGAATGATGGTTGTTTTTTTTAAGTCAATCTCAATGCACATTTTAACAGCAGAAGGTCTAGTCAAACCAGCAGTTGCAGAATCCATTTTAATGTAATTCCCAATCTGATTTCCCATGGATTCTAGCATAGCTATGTTGTAAAAGAAAACCGGAACATGATGTATGGTAACCCAGATGGGGACTATAGACGATTCTACCTCAGGGGAGAAATCAGTGGTCCATTTAAGCACTTTCATCGGAACATGATTAAAGATCCACTGACCTTTGATCCAGAGTCTCTGGTAATCCTCCCTGTCCTGGAAGCAGATGAGGACATGCCTGAAATCGATCGAACCAATCTGGAATTTTCCTTTGAAACCAATAGAATTGAAAGCCTCGGTCAGTGCCGCCATCGTTGGTTTGCCTCTTGCAAACTTACCCACCAGGGCATTTTGGTAGTGCGAGGCCAGAGTTTCTACCTCCTTTCTGGTTACCAGACAAGCAATTTCCCCTTTGTAATTGGTTTTGGGAATGATTTCGGGATTAGAGGGAAGAGAAGTGCTTAACGGGGGAGGGGGGGTTGATTTCCTAAAGCCTGTAGGAAGGTTTTGGCCGGCGCGCTTCTGCCGTGGCCTGGCGGAGGAGCCGCCATGTCAGTGGAGAAATTGGATCAGAAAGTGACCGTTATCAGTGGAACAGTGACAAATAAAAGGGGAATGAACAGTAGTGTGTGTAATCGCACTATTAATCGCACGCACTAGTTGGTTAATCGCACGAATCTGAGCCAACTAATTATAACTAATTGTCCATACCATGTAAATTTTGTTTCTTGTTTTCATACTGCATACCATGTACATTAAATTTTCTTTTTTTCGTACCATGCGCCCGTTTTTCAACAAACCAATCGATCTATTTCAAATTATTTAGGTGTCGATTTCAACCTCACCTGACATGTGAGAGTTGAAAGATCACAGCTTCATTTTGTGGTGAAAATGCAGAAAAATTATTGAGTCTCAGTGCTGAACAAGCAATGAACAAAATTACTAATCAAGTACAAATTAAGTAATTGAATTCACTGTATCTAGGTGCAAATTTTTGGTGCGATATACGCAATATCCAAAACGTAATTACATCCTGTCATTTTTAGCTTTTTTCCATTCCTCTTCCCCAGCTGCCTTAACTGATAACGGTCAGATACTGGTTTATTCTTCTTGTTCATGGTGGCTCCTCCGCCTGGCCGCGGTGGTATCGTTGCAGCCAAATCGTTTCTTCAAGCTTTAGGGAATCGTCCCCCACCTCTAAATGTTTCCCTTCCCTCTAACCCCGAAATTTTGCCAAAAACTCATTACAAAGGAGATATTGCCTGTTTGGTATCTCGTCAAGATGCAGAAACTCTGGCTTCCCATTACTAAAATGCTCTGGTGGGTAAGTTTGCAAGAGGTAAGCCACCTATGTCTGTCCTGAATGACGCCTTCCACTCTGTTGGTTTCAAAGGTAATTTTCAAATCGGATCGATCGACTTCAGACATATCTTAATTCGGTTTCAAGACAAGGAGGATTATCAGAGGCTCTGGCTCAATGGTCAATGGATTTTCAACCATGCTCCAATGAAGGTTCTCAAATGGACCACAGATTTCTCTCCTGAGGCAGAATCATCAATAGTACCGGTATGGGTTACCATTCCCTCTGTCCCAGTTTTTTTTCTATAACACTGCTATGCTACAAACTATGGGGAACCAGATAGGGACTTTTATTAAAATGGATGCAGCTACTGCTGCTCTAACTCGTCCTTCAACAGTGAAGATGTGTGTTGAAATCGACTTAAAAAATAAGTTTCCATCATTCATTAGGGTGGGTATAGAGGAGGATGGAATTGAATATAATGTGGTTAAGCTACCCTTGGAATTTGAGGATCTGCCTCAATATTGTCACCACTGTAAATCTATAGGTCATGAGGATAACCTTTGTATCTACTTGCACCCCGAACTTAAGAGAACCAAGACCCATAGGATCGAGAAAGTCCCTAGTCAAACCAAGGAAAAACAAATTAGTTCAGATGGTCTACTTAATGAGGGTGTTATCCTAATACATGATGAGAACAACAAGGCTGGGGGTTCTGGTTTGTCAGTTGCAGAGAAACAAAAGACGCAGTCTATAAGGACCTTCAAATATGTCCCAAAGCAGAAGGTATCTCCAGTTAAAATTATTGAAGAAAAGGGGGCCTCTGAGTCCTTAGTGGAGGTACAAATCCCTAAGACAAGGGTTACCATGGAAGATAAACGGATTGGTAATCAGGAGAACGTGGATATGTATCTGGATCTTAATGCACCTGACTCTGAGACTGGGGAATAGTTGGCTATCAATCATGATAAATTTGCAGAGTTGATCTCAGAGATTGTTCCAGCTGAACAGATTAATGAGATCCAAGGAGATACGGATGAGTGCACAAACTCCCAACTGCAGTCTCCTGTTTATCAATCAAAGCACTCCCTATCTGCACCACCAAATATCATCACAAAGAAAGTTTTTGCAAAGGATGACATTCCTAGCAAATGGGGTAAGTCTTTCTCACCTTTCAATACCATTATTGCTGCTAAAAATTTCATTTTCTCTCAGCAGAAACATAGACACAATAGATTCCATCCACTTGAGGATGATGATGGATCCAGTGGGGAGAACACACCAGGTATTTTTCCAATCAATGCTGAGGCACCAGAGATTGCAGTTCCTGAACATATGGGAGTTCCTCCTTCCAATAGTACTGATAATGATGCAAACCAGGTTAGTCAGGTAAGCTCCACCATTTTACACCCCAAAGCATCTAGGCTGAAGAAAAGCAGGCAATCACTGAAAGAATTTAATCATAGGAATGAGACATATTTAACTCAGTTAAATACTATCATGACTAGATCAAAAAGCGCCAATAATGTTTCAATATGAATAACACAACACTTAGGATTAAATTCTTGGTTTGGAACTTGAGGGGAATGGATACTTCCATGCTAAGACTACAAAACCTGATCACTAGGCATAGGTTTGAGCTTATATGTTTAATTGAGCCTAAACATGACAACATGCAATGTGACACCTATAGGCAACTATGACATTATGACAACTGTATGTATGCAATGAGTGGTCAGATTTGGTTATTCTGGAATGCAAGTATTTCCCTAACAGTCAAAGCTGATCATTTGCAATTCTTAGCTGTTTCTTTGAACAGTCTCACTTTGAATAAAAACATGGATGCCTTCTTTGTGTACGGCCTCAGAACTAGAAATGGCAGGAAAAATCTTTGGTCTGATCTTAGGTCCTGTGCTCACTCAGATGCTATCTTCATAGGGGATTTCAATGCCATTTCATCTATAAATGAATATAAAGGTCCATCTACTCCCAAATTTGGTAGCATGAAGGATTTTAATGATTTTATTAATGTAATGGCTTTGGACGAAATTAATACAGTTGGTAATTTATTTACTTGGAGTAATAACAGGCTCAGAAACCCTACCATCCAAAGATTAGATCGAGGCCTTTGTAATCCATCATGGTCATTCATGGTCATCTACTTTTCCTGCCTCTTCTATTCAAATTTTGAATAGGATCTCTTATGATCACAGCCCTATGCTTCTTACTATAGGAAGTGATATCCCATCTAATCCTAGGCCTTTTAGATTTTTGAACACTTGGTTTAAAAGGGATGAATTTATGGATGTAATTAAGAAAAACTGGGATCTTCCTCTCAATAACTCAGGAATGCTTGGTTTCTATCTTAAACTCTTAAGGTTGAAAAAAGAACTAAAAATTTGGAATAAGGAACATTTTGGTAACATTCATGATAATGTGGTGCTGGCTGAGACTGCTCTAGAAGCTTAGGAATATATATATGATTTTAATGCTTCAGTGGAAAATTTGGTTAAACTTAAGGAAGCTAAAGCTAAGCTAGTTAGAGCTCTAAAAGAACAGAAAAGTTTCTGGAAACATAAGGCCAAGATTAAATGGTTGAAGGAAGGAGATAATAACACTAGCTTTTTTCATAATTCTGTTAAGGAAAGGAAAGGTAGATTAAAGATCACAAAAATCAAAAGTAGTAATGGTCAATGGCTAGATAGTATACAGGACATTGAAAATGAGGCCATACACTACTATCAAGACCTCCTAACAGATGATAGCACTCCTGATTGTAACTTTTTCAAATCTCACTTCCTGAGTCAGATTCCTAACTTGGTCACTCAACAGGATAATGATAGGCTTTTGCAATCTATCACAATATCTGAACTCAGGAACATTGTTCTTAGTCTCAATAAGAACAGTAGCCCTGGACCAGATGGTTTCACATCTATGTTTTACATTAAATCATGGGACATAATTTCAACTGATCTACTTTCTGCGGTTCATGATTTTCTTACTGGGAATAACATTCCTAGGGGCATTGGTAGCACCTGGATAACAATCATTCCTAAAAAGAAAACACCTATTTCATTTGATGACTACAGGCCAATCAGTCTCTCTAATGTAGTTGATAAGATCTACTCAAAAGTACTAATGGAAAGACTTAAACCCATAATGCCTAAGCTCATTTCTCCACAGCAAACAGCTTTTTCTTAAAGGTAGAGACATTTCGGATAATGTTATCTACCTTCAAGAAATGATAAGATTTCTGAATAGGAAGCAAAGACAACCAAATTGTATTGTCAAATTAGATCTTAAGAAGGCCTTTGATAGGGTTAAATGGTCCTTTCTATATAGTGTCCTTGCTAAATTTGGTTTCCATGCTAGATTTATTTTTCCCATCATGAATAATTTATCACAGGCTTGTTTCTCTATCTTGATCAATGGTAAGCCAGCTGGATTCTTCCAATCTACAAGGGGTATCAAACAAGGAGACCCCCTCTCTCCTTTTCTGTTTAACATCTTTTCTGAGGCTTTTACTAGGATTTTAGCTTTTATCTTTCAAAATGGTAAGTTGGCCTACTATGACCTTCCAGGTAACTCTCTCGAAATTTCCCATTTATCTTATGCTGATGACACTGTGGTCTTTTTTAAGGCTGGAAATAAAACATTGATTAGATTGAAAGCCTTCTTGTCTAAATTTGAGGATGTCACGGGTCAAAAGATTAACTACAATAAAAGTGACATTTTCATAGGAAAACATGCCTCTGCTCACACAGTTAACAGTATCAAGAGGATTTTAGGCATGAAAAGTGGGAGTTTACCATTCACATATCTAGGTGTGCCTATTTTTACTGGAATTGCACAAAAATCTTATTTCCAGCCACTAATCGAAATGATTGATAATAGGATTGGTAGTTGGAAAAATAAATGGCTATCTACTGGGGGGAAAATTACACTCATACAATCTTGCATTTTCTCTATTCCTCAACACAGATGGTCAGGGCTAAAACCTAGTAAAGTGATAATTTGCATCCTAGAAAAATGACTCAGAAGATTTTTTTGGGGGTCGATTGATCTAAAACCTAAAAGATCATAGAGGAAATGGGATGCTCTCTGTTACCCTATTAACCAAAATGGTCTAGGTTTCAGATCAATAAACACCATAATTGATACTTGCTCAGTTAAACTATGGTGGAAATATCAAAAAGCGGAGGCCTTATGGACACATCTTGTTGCTTCCCTGCCACCCTCATCTAGATCATCTCCTAATTGGAAAAGGATCTGCTCATTTAATGCTTGGGCAGAATCAAACTCCAGAGTAATAGTGGATAGAGGTGACTGCAATTTTTGGACTTCGAACTGGTTAGATATAGGCCCTATTATGGATCTCTGTGATCAAAACTCTGTAGATATCCCGGCTGATTGTACAGTTTCGGAGTTCATCTCAAATAAACCTCTTCTGATTCAGAAAATTTCACCACTACTTCCCTCTCATGCTATCTCTCTTTTGCAGGAATCAAAGCTCTCAAATCACAGGTGTGATAGGCTCCTATGGAAACCAGGTATTCAAGGTGATTTCACATTTAAATCTACCTATACATTGCTCAGCCCACAGTCAGGTACTACTGCTTCTACTCCACTTTTTTGGAATTCCAGAATTGAAAAGAAAATCTCAATATTCATCTGCAAATTGATAAACTCCTACTTACCATTTGACAATGTGCTGCAAAAACTGAGATTTCACTTGCCTTCTAAATGCTGTATGTGTAGTAATCATGTGGACTCTTTAGATCATTCTTTAATTCATGCACCTTTTCTGTGCAAGTTTGGAGTATTGTTCATCAATTCATGGGAATTAGGGATAGACCTTTCCCATCTATATGGGAAAGACTATCATGCTATCTGACTTATCCTGGTTTGAGTTCCTTACATTCAATAATGATTATAACTGCCTCCCTAATTACATGTTGGAATCTGTGGAAGATGAGAAACAAATGCCTATATGACTCTATCTTACCAATGAAGGGATCAGTGTTTAATCAAATAAGGGAACAAATTTTCTATGCATTTTGTGCCAAACCAGTCTACATCTCCGCAACTATAGATTTAAGTATTGCAAATCACTCCTTCTTACCTTTGATTAAATCTACTCCAAAGCCAAAAATTTGGAAAATTGCTTGGAAAAGGCCGTGCAAGGGTTACAAAATTAATGTCGATGCTGCATGGTGTTGTAACTCTAACATGTGTGGAATTGGAATGATTATCAGAGATATTAGGGGTAGCTTCATTTCTGCTCATACTAAGTACACACAGGCAAACTCACCTCTGGATGCTGAGTTGAGAGCAATTCTTTTTGCTCTAGATATAGGTGTGACATACTCTGCCCCGGTTTACATTGAATCAGACTGCTTAAATGTTATTAACTGTGTTGTTGATCCTCTGCATGCACATTGGAAACTGTTCCAATTGGCTGATGATATTCATCAAGCCTTGGGTGAGTTTATTTTATAGCATGTTCATAGACAAGCTAATTTGGTTGCGGATTCTTTGGCTAAAGCCTGTCTCCGAGCTCAGTTTAGCTCCTCTTTGAATAGTTTTCACAGGCTATCTAATACATGTCAGGGTTTGATTAGACTAGATCAGATGGGTACACCCTCCTTAAGGCTAGTTCAATGAATAGATGCTACTGAATTGTTTTTGTCATCTGCTCTCTTTTGTAGGATTGTGGCAGCATGTTCATGCTCAGGATAGCAGGTGCTCAGGAGGAATTCCCTGACTGAGGCCTTCACTGCTTCACTGATCCGGCTGATCCAAATTGATACACACTGACCAAATGATCCAAACACATCCAATTGATGATCGATAACTTTCTCATTCATCCGGCTGCAACTTTATGTAAATTCACAGCCTTTTGTTATTAGTTGAGGATAAGCTCCTTAGACTATGTGGGGTGATTCTGACTGTCTTGTGTTTCGTTAATTCGATCCACTAACAAGTTCGATGAACTCTTACATAGTCTAACAGTTTCTGTAATCCTCCAACTATCATCCACATCACTTTCATTCTTTTGGAAGCAACAAATGTTGCTTCATGAGCATATTGCTCACTCTTGTATATCTCAACTAAGCCACGGCTTCATCTTTATTTCTATCTTATGTTTATTTCATGGCTTGGGAAGGCCTAATATAATTCCCCCCCCCCCCCAAAAAAAAGAACAAAATTACTAAGGTTTGATAAATTCATCATAATTTGGTACATTACATATGTTATATTTTTAGATCTACTTATCAATGGTATCTACACTTTATAATCTTATAATAGGATTATATTGAGAAACACAATAAAGAAATTGCAAGTACTGAATATATATTTCAAGTAAAAGTTTCTATGTGAGAAGGTGAAATTGAACCAAAATACTCCATTATATTTTTCGGAGACAAGGCTGAAACTAAAGAAAAAGAAGACACGCCGGAATTACAAGATGAAGTTCCAATACATGAAGTTTATGATACACCGAACGATTTTAAAGGTAAATTCTTAAACCAATATACTAATACAAATATTTTTTTCATAAGCTAATAGTATATTTCTTTATTGTTACATAGTCAACAAATAAAGAGGAAGAATCAAATACGTGCAACTTAATTTGATGCCAAGGCTTGAAAGTGAAGATGAAGTGCAATCAAAATTAAAGACAAGGAGGATAACATAGGCTTCAAAATTTATCCATTGTATTTATTATCTTAAACAATTTAGGGGAGCAAACTTATGATTTGGTTATTTATTTTCATATCTATTCATTTGTCATGTAACTGTGGGATCATACTTTCAATAATAGTGAATCTATTATTTAAATATTTTACATTATTTACTTGTATTGTTATAGATGTTTTTTTGTCTTATGATTATATTTTGTATATGTTTTTCGAATATGCCCAACCTTTTCTCTTCTCACAACAAACAGAAACGACTATTCATTTCTAACATCCCAACATAAGCAAGAATTTGGCCCACCTTATATTTTCTTAAAATTAACAACTTATATTTCTTTAGCTTATTATTTCTTTTATATTTTACTTCTTACTCTTACTATAAATTAATTTTATTTATGTTTATAATAATCATCATTTTATTTTCTTTCATTTCAAATAAATTCCACCTCAATTGATTACTTTAACTTTATATTTTTTACCGTTAATATTACAATAGTTATAATTATATTTTAATTTTGTACTTTATCTCTGAAACATAAATACAACATTTTTATTTAAACAATTATTTATAATAAAAAAAAAACACTGCGCATCGTGCGGTGGGACTCCAAGTAATAAGATAATAGGTAAAATAAGTTTAGAAATAGTCTTAAGGTTCAGGAACTCGCCCTATCCCTCTTTCTAAAACCTACCGTCGTCACCTGAACCAATTTTCCCGACCTACAGATTTTTCTCGCCGGAATCTTACCCTGTTTCTCGTGAGCTATGGCGAACGCGGAGGTTGAAGCCGTCGACTTCGAGCCCGAGGACGACGATTTGATGGACGAGGATGTCGACGCGGGCTCGCCTAGGGCACCGGTACCTAAGCTCAAGTCTTTCATCATCGGCGGCTCTGGTTCCTCCTTCGACGCCGCCCCCAAGAAGACCAAGGGCCGCGGCTTCCGCGAGGAGGCTACTGCCGCTGAGGCTGACCGCAATGCTCGTATGTCTGCTCGATTTGACACCCTCGACACTGATGACGGCCCTGGCGCCGAACGATCAATTGAGGGATGGATTATTCTTGTTACTGGAGTTCATGAGGAGGCACAAGAAGATGATCTGCATAATGCATTTGGTGAGTTTGGAGAAATCAGGAATTTGCATTTGAATCTTGATCGCCGGACTGGATTTGTGAAGGGCTATGCGCTTATTGAATATGAGAACTTTGAGGAAGCACAGGATGCCATAAATAAAATGGATGGCAGTGAAATGCTTACCCAGGCCATACATGTTGATTGGGCATTCAGTAAAGGCCCGTTCAAGAGGAGGAGATCCCCTCGTGGCCGCCGTTCTAGAAGCCCCAGGAGAAGGTTTTAACTTTGTATGCCTTCGTGATGGTCTTGCGCATCTCAAGCAAGTTACAGGATATTTACAGATGCTGGTTGATGTCTAATTTTGTGTATGATAATGACTGGATTCGATCTGTTCCATTTACAATTTCCTGCATCCCTAAAACATAGGTCTTGAGATCCTAGTGAATTTTCCCGCAATTTTATTTGGTTAATGAATGAACAAAGTAGGATTTACCTTCTTCAGTAATGTATGTCAAATTGTGAACCTCTAGGTGTTCCGTTATAGTTGTGTATTCTATGAAGGAGAGGGCTTGCTTGTTAAAAAAAAAAAAAAAAAAAAAAAAAAGTTTAGAAATAGTCTCATTTATTAGGGGCTCTGGTGACCATTTTTCAAAATTAGCTTGTGACTTTTTTTTTGATAAATGCGATTTTTCATTAATAACTGATCAAAAGGGACATACAAAATTATAGCCATCATGGGCCATAATTATAGCCATCATGGAAAGAATGTTACTTAAGAAAATAAGCTAGAAAATGGTAGATTTTTTCTTCATGGGCCACTATTTTTGTGTCATTCAAAAATGGTCATAAACAGCTAAAGTGTAAAGATTTTTAAAATCCCAATTATTAACTTATAAACCAAGCTTCCACTCCTTCCTTAGTAGTACAAAACTGAAAACCTATAGATACTTTTTAGAAACAGCTCAACTCAATATCAAATTACAGCTCTTGCAAGTATTTTAGTTCCTATTTAATGCAACTTCCAACTTCACCCGAATCTCTTTTTTGGCCTTGAAAAATCCTCCATTTTCTTTCTTCCCATGTATGATAAAATGCTCTCACCACTTTATAAATATCCTTTTCTTCTTCCTCTGCAAAAAAAAAATTCAAGCCTTTTCTTCATATCCTCTTAGGTCTTGCACTTGAGGTAGACTTACTAAACTATATACCTCCCAAGTGAACTTGCACTGTGTGAACAAATGTTGGGCATTTTCATGCTCTTCCTCGCATGGGTACAAAGCTATTGTTGTTGAATAATTTAACATGCTTGAAGTCTTTCAACTGTTACTAATTTTCCTTTCAGAAGCATCCACAAAAAGAAACTTTGATTTGGCATCAATTTAGAATACTAGATTAGGCTAGCCAAGGGGTCTTTTCCTTCATCTCCTTTAATTATATTGTAGGAAGTTTTGGAACTGAATTTACTTGTACTTGATATACATCTATGAATCTTGTTTTTCATCCTGTTCTTCAACCTATGAAAAAAATTTCCATATCCAACTGTGAGATTGTTGTGGCTGGTGCTCTTCAAAAGGTTTATATTTTAAACAATAGGGTTGAATCCATCTTATCCGTAAGATACTTTCTTCTTCTTAATAGCATAGACATGCTTGAATAGTGAAGCTTGGTTCCAGATTGAGGCCCTACCTGCATGAGAAAGACTTCCTGTGTTCCAGGTGGTCCAACAAAGCTGCACAAGAGACTTTATCCCATTTGTGTATAGATATAGGTATTCCAAGATATCTCATTATAAAGGATCTTTTCCGTAATTCCAGAATATTTGTAAGAACATCTGTTCCAACTCATCAAATGCAGAAAAATAGACCACTGATTTCATACTATTCACTGCAAGTCCTGAGACCACTTGAAATTCAACTAAAACCCGTTGTATCCCTTTCAAAGATACTTGACTAGCTTCAAAAAACCTTAGCAGATCATCCGTAAATAAAAGGCTATGTACCATTAAGAGATAAACAATAATTGGTAGATCTCACATATTTTCCTATCCAAACCAGAAAAATACCAGGCAACTTCAATAATCTCATCCATTCAAACGGGAAATTCCAACAAATAGAATCAAAAGATTTTCTAATACAACCCTTAATCACACAACTAAGTTTCATACATTTTGTTTTGTATTTGTGGACTAGTTCTTGTGCTAGAAGGATGTTGTGCCCAATGAACCTGCACTTTACAAAGCACCATGGTGTTTGCTTATCAGCCTTAGCAGTTCTTCACCTAGTCTATTGCTTAGGATTTTTGTAGTCACCTTGTATGGTATATAGAAAAATAAGTTATGGGCCTCATATAAGTTGCAGACTGAGGATGTATAAATTTGGGAATCCATGCTATTACTTCCATGCTCAATTCATTTGGTTAATCCTCCCATTTGAAAAAAAAGCTGCTTATAGCACTTGTAAAATCCTTCCCCCTTGTTTTCGAAGCCTTGTAATAGTAGTTGTTATAACCATCAAATCCCAAAATTTTATTAGATTTTACACCCCTTAATGCTTTCAAAATCTTAGATTTTTTAACTCCTTCAATCAGTTTCAATGGCCGTGTCAGATTAAGCACTTCACCACCCATGGTTGTATTCTCTCTCAGTCTTGTAGTTCTAGGCACCTTTACACCTAATTGATTCCTGAAGAAAGAAACCAAATACCCCTCCAGTTCTTATCCTTCCACTTCTGTTGGACCATCATATAGACAAATTATATGATTCTGGTACACTTTCTTCTTCATTTTTGTGTAGAATAGCTTAGTAGGCCTATCCCCCTCTAGTAACCACTTCACCTTTGCTTATTTTTAATGAAATTTTAACTCAGCCTTCACCATCTCCAGGGCCTGTTTCCTTTTCAAATTTTCAATCTCCTACTTATCCTCAAAACTAGGATCCTTTTGAAGTTCTTTGCTTGAAGTCAACCAATCCTACCTAGCTGCAATCACCCTTTTTCCACTTCTGAAAATCCTTTCTATTCAGTTCAAACAAAGGCAACTTCAGCCTTACTAGATTCTCATATAAATCTCCTGGGTTTGCTTTTTCTTCTTTAATGAAATTAATCTGACATAGCCTACATATTTTATAATTTAAAGAGTTTTCCTTCAGTCTTCTTTTTCCCGGTGATATGCACCATAAGTGGGAAATGGTCTGAGATATAATTTGATTCCACCGTACACACTGAATTTATATTCTCTTTAGTTCATTCTAGTGCTCTATCTATTATACTTAGGATCTTATCTCTAACCCCTCACTTGTTATCCCATGTGAACTTTGTACCTACTATCTTAATTTCAGTAGGTCAGTAGTAATCATGAAACTATTAAGTCACGTGGAGGTCGGTAGTCATCTCGAAACAGATAAGTGGTTATCGTGTAGACCTCTTGGTACAGTGTTTTCAGATGGTGGGTACGACATCAATGGTTTCACTTTCATCACTAAATCAGTGAATGATAAAGGCGTGTCTCAGATCTGTGGTTTTACCCTCATCTTGGAGGTGTTACATGTTGGAGTGAAAACGATAGAAATCCCATGTACGCCAACAGTTGTTACTTTGGGACAATATTAGGGTAGCAGAAATCCCAACACTTTGGGACAATATTAGGGTAGTGTTGGCGTAGTAACAATCCCATGTACCCACAGCTTGGTTATGTGACTATGTGGGTGCCCACATTTAAATGTTAATGGATTGATGTACAGTGGGAAAAAATCAAGCCAATGGGATTCATATTAGTTTATCAAAGTCGAATAAGTTTGAGAGATGATCTGTTCATATTGGCTGCACAAGCGCATCAAGTTTTCTACGTAAAAAATCCCATTGACCCTAGAAAAGAGTGATATGTCACCTCTCAAATATACAATTTATAAACCCGTAATGCTTCCTAAATACAACTAAATTGATAGTGGCAAATTGGGGTTGACCACGAAGAAGAGAGACTTTCCTAAGGGTTTATGCATATAAGGGTGGATAATATAATATGCATATATAAGCGATTAAAGCGGGGAGTTTTGGTTTGGTTTTTCTAAATTATAAATTGAAAAACAAGACAACTAGCATATAAAGGTAATTATGCTAATCATGCAACAAACTAAGAAAAGAGGATTAAAACACAAGTGACAATGCCTTAGGCGCAATTGATTTTCACTTCAAAGCGTCTTATGGTTCATAGAAACAATATTTCATTTACTCATCTTGATTACCCATTGTGAATGCTACCACTTCCATTTTTAAGATAATCATTCCGTTCTTCTTAAGAGTAATTTACAAAAGCGTTGAACGACTATTTGTAAACCTCACCAATGATCACTTTAGACATATAGTGTCTGGAGGTATTTCATCAATGACATAATGAACAAAGAACCAATTGTTTTTATAACAACTACAAGCATTCTACCATTTTCCTAGCCATTTAACCAAATAATATTAGGGTTAACCTAGAAAGATCAACATTCAAAACTTTCTTTTTTGTGCTACATTAGGATAAACATGACAAAGATCGACATTATCACATTCATCTAGCAATATTAACATTATCTACGCCCCAACAGATTCTAATTCCATGTTCTTGGATTTCATGCCAAAGAGATAAGAATTTGTACACATCTCTTAGTTCCTAACATGTTATCACACAAACATTTCATATTCTCAAACATTTCATCTCATAAATGAAGAAAACAACCACATTAATTTGACAATAAATGCAAAGCAATCAAGACTTCATAAATGAGCAAATCGAGTTTCTCACTACATGGGATTGGAAGCCCCAATCAATTGCTCCCAAGAGATGGTTTAACTACAAGAGTTTATACTAATATCCAAAGACAAATAAAAAATCAACAAAGATGAAAATAGATGAAAGAAAAGTACAAACTAGGGTTTTGAAGAGGAAAGTTACTTGCTAATGAAGAAAGCAAATGAGAGAATAGAAGTGCTATTTATAATACAAAAGAAATAAAAAAAATGCCACTTGCAGCAGGTCTATCGCGAGCCATGGGAGGATCCCCATTCCTCACGGCAGATGCCATCGCGAGCCATGAGATGCTTTCCACTGGTCCCGACATATGCAAAAGTTGCATCTTGAAACTTCATTTCTCTTGTCTTTGTATAGCCTTCATCTTCAAGCCTTTTTCTTCAAGTCTTCAAACCTCAAAATAGAGTCTTCAAATCTTCAAATCTTCACTATTTGCCTTATCACACAAAATTCCCCAGAAAAGTAATAAGAGCGCAAAAGTCTCTCTTAACTCTCCTAAGAGAATTTCAAGGCAAAATTCAAGACCTAAAGCACAAAAGTAAAAAAAGTGAGTCCAAAATGTCCTAAAAATATTGTATAAAATGAACACATCAAAGAGATTGTTGTTGAAGGTAAAAGAGCTTTCCTTGAGAAATTTGAGATTGAAGATTTGGTTGGTTTCGGTCAAAATGGTGTGATGGGGAGCACCAACGATGACATTGTACTTGAACAGGATGAATCAACTTTGTGTAGTTATTTGGGTTGTACGGATCATGATGAAGGTATTTGGGTTGATGGCCAAGGGAAGATCAAGAAGAAATGAAGGACAAGGAAGAAAAGTAAGTTAAGATAGGTTCACTTAATTATTGATTTTGTTTGTAAGCATTAAGTAAGGAAGGACTTCGGAGTTTGAAAGTCCCTCGGGTGAAATGGTCATTATATTTTGTGATGCAGTAAGAATAATCTAAAAAGATTCGCAAGCACGAATCTTAGGTTTGATTCTGGAATCCACCAGAGAAAAATGATTCTCAAAAATATTATTATATGAAAAAGATGAAATCTCCAAAAATACAAGATGTCCTTCAATACTGAATTTGTAAGAAAAATGAGAAAAAAAAGAAAATTCAGAATTAATTAATTCCAAAATTAAATGAAAATCGGAAAACACTCAAAAATAGAAAATTATTGTTTTTAGGCGTTAAACAACCCCAAATTGGAAAATGGATCGAATTTTCCTATCTTTGACTGGAACCTGTAGTGCTCATTGAGACAGTTCCAATGCATATGGAACCGCTTGATTCTGAGTTTGGATGCAAAAGTGGTCAAAACCGTATCGAACCTTTGCGGCGATCCATCGCTTCTTCAATATTCGCCACCATTCCCCCTGCATCATTTTGTTTAGTCGTTTTGGCTAGGTAATTACCTATTCACAACCTAATCAAACTCACTAATATTAAAAACGAATCAATCTATTTAGAAGTGTGGAAGACATATTACAATTAAAAACTTACACATCCTAAAACACAAAATAAAGTATTCATCAAACATTTCCCAAATCTTCATACAAAAGAAAAATATCCATTCAATAAAAAGATTGATAATATGCTAAGAAGACCATAGCCACAGTAGCAGATGCAACAATATCAAACCAAAAAAACTCTCAATGTCAGGATCTCGTAGAAGATGCAAATTGACATTTGAACGCACGGTGTCGACTGTCTATCTTCCACACACGCTCCCTCAATTGGCAAATTTTATTGCGCATCCGTTTGTAGCAAGTTTTGAACCCTCTAATGAATATTGAGTCTGATTCCTCTTTACCACACAATTATATCAATTAAACTATAATGCACTTTAATAATCAAATAATTAAGAGCATAAAGAATCGTACCTTCATCTATCCTCGTCCTCTTGATGTGCTCAGTCGCACTGCGACTCTTGTGACACCATTTTTGCTCAAGGATGAAGCAAGGTCATTTTTCATCGGTCATGCCGATCAATGTGGAGGACATTGAAAGGTGTGATTTTTCCTAAAGAGCTGAGAAAAGAAGGATGATAAATTTGATAAAGCATTGGAAAATCAACTTGCAGAACGAGTGGTAAGCCCCACATGATTATTTATTTTTCCATGCATCGCTTTTTTATATTTAATATACATTTTTTAACTACAACACATATGTAGGCTAAGTCGAAACAAGATCAAATAGAAGGCCACTTCATTTCAATGGGAATAAACAACATCCTTACCAAAGCTATGGGTAAATTAGATCACCTGGGACGTGCAAGAGGGGTTGGTGCCTTCTTATCACAAAAAGATACGTTAGGAGTTGTTAGGTCTTATGATAGGGAAAAATCATCAAGGGTGCACATCTTGCAAAAAGAAGCTCGTATTCAAGACAAGCGTATAGAGCAACATGGTATTTTGATACGGAAGTCAATCCAACACACTGGTCTTCCTATAGGGGAGATTTGACGCCAAGTTAGACTCCACCATCTCGAGGGTCATGCCATTTGCCGCTGGAAGTTTAGGTTAACCATGAGCCAAGACTTATAACACCCATAAATGAAGAGAATAACCTCGACAAAGCGATTATGTCATCACCCAAAAAGGTACATATTTTCTATCTTTCGATCATTAAAAAATATATTTACATTTCATTTATATTGGTTTTTCAATACCTTATAGACATCAAATTTGTGTAAGCTATACATTGATCAAGGCAACAAAGGTAGGCCACTCCATGTTGCCGAAGGAATTTTACAAGCCGCAATGCGACATTACACTCAGTACCAATTGCGGATGGTGATTCTCGAGTTCTGTTGGAGAATCCGGTGGTGCTCTAATGGATCTTCATTTGAAAAACACGCCCTGACCGACACCTAAACCAGTTGTACAAACACTGAAGAAGATTATAACTCCACTCACTTTGGCACAAGTAATTAAGGATTCACCTCAATTTGTTAGGGTGCTATACGATTAGATTGCCGGGCACCCTTGTAACTTAACACACTTATTTTTGGGAAATGATTGTGTTTTCGGTCTAAAGCGGGAAATCATTGCGTCATGGATTGACTTTGAAGACCTATGAAGGTGTGAAAAAGTTAGCCAAACACTAATGTCCCTCTACCTACTGTGAGTACTACCTTTAATCCAACATATTCAAAACATTTACGCCTAAATCTTGTATATAAATAATTATGTTCTTACATTTTCTTGGAAGTTACATGTATTACTGTGCGAGTCAAAAGGAAAAGGTTTGGGTACGATATTTGTGCCCCGTGATGACTCAACAAATAGGTTGTATAGTCCAAGAAAGGACCGAACACATCCGTAAAAGTCTTGGATGGACAGATAAAAAAAGTATTTGTGGCACCATATATTGAGCAGTGGTGGTTTGATAATCATTTCAATTATCGTATTATTTTTTGCATTTTTTATATTAATTTATCTTGCAGTGACCATTGGAGATTAACTTTTATTATCTTGGAGAAGAAGCGTGTATTTTGGATGGATCCGCTGCACTTCCAACCATTAGAGACGCTTGTCAAAATTTTAGGTGTGTCCATCAATAATCCAGTCGATTCAAGTAATACAGGTTTAGACATAGTTGAAAACAAGGTGTGGTTTTCTTCCCATGTTCGCCTTTACATTTACTCATCATTTTCATTATTTTTGAATACTTACGTAGCCTTTAATCAGTACAAGAAACAAAAAAAACTTAGGAGTGCGACTATTAAGTATTGCTATATGCTTGAGTGGTGTTCAACAGGTATGGGTGGAATACCTTGAAGTAAGTTTTGGAGTTTTAAGTTTTGTCCATTGTAAAACTATTTTTAAACCTAATTTCCATAATAGTCATATTGTCATACTAAAGTTTTTTCTAACCAACCACAACCCATATTCGCAAGATGATATCAACATCGCAAGAAATTGCTTGCCTGGGTATTTAGTGAACGCCTGGTCTGCATATATCAAAAATCCAAACGTGGCTTAAAAATGGTCTTCGACGGCCTCCGATCTTCAAATCTTTGTGTCTTCGAAGAAATTCTTCAAAGTCTTCAAAAATGGTCTTTGAAGGCCTCCGGTCTTCAAGTCTTCGTGTTCTTCCTTTGTCATGCAAAATCCACTCAGAAGAGGTAAAAGAGCGTAAAGTTGCTCTTACCTCTCCTAAGAGAATTTCAAGGTAAAACACAAGCTCTTGATAATAAAAGAGCACAAAAGTGACCCCAAAAAGTACTAAATTATACACATAATATGGACATATCAAACCACCCCACACTTAAATCTTACTCGCCCTCGAGTAAAAAAGATCCAAGCATACGAAGAAGGATGAACTTGATTTCCCAATTGGAAACTTCAGCTTGCCCATTGGTTTACGGGTGATAGGCGGTGGATGTCTTGTGAGTGATGCCATACTTCTTCAAGAGTGCCTCTATGGTCCGATTGCAAAAATGGGTGTCACGGTCACTAATCAAGGCTCGGGGTACCCCAAACCTAGAAAGGATGTAATCTTTCAGGAATTCTATAACCACTTTAGAATCATCAATCCTAGTGGGTTTTTCTTCAACCCACTTCGACACATAATCAACGGCAAGAAGAATATATGTAAAGCCCTAAGAAATAGGGAAAGGTCCCGTAAAGTCCATACCCCAAACATCAAATATTTCACAATACAAAATACACCTTTGGGGCATTTCATTCCTAGTGGAGATGTTTCCTACTCTCTGGCATTCATCACAAGATTCGCAAACGGTGTATGCATGCTTATTCAATGTATGCCAATAAAACACACTTTCTAAAACTTTCCCAGCGGTCCTCTTTGCTCCAAAATAACCGCCACATGTATGAGAATGAAAAATTCAAGAATTGAGTGTACTTCATTATCGGGGATACATCTCCTAACAACTTGATCCACACAATGTCTCCACAAAAAGGGATCATCCCACACATAATACTTAGCATCACTCTTTAATTTATCCTTTTGGTCCTTAGGAAAATGAGGAGGGAATTTACTGGTGACAAGAAAATTTACAATGTCGGCACACCACGGTTGGAGATCCCTAATGGTGAACAATTGTTCATCAGGGAATTCCTCCTGTAGTTGCTTCTTCATTGCGGGGTTTACCTTAATGTCTTGGCATGGAGTCAACCGGCTCAAATGATCGGCCACAAGGTTTTCCACAGCCTTCTTGTCTCGCACCTCAAACTCAAATTTGCTCAAAAGAAAAATCCACCTAATCAATCTTGGCTTGACTTCTTTCTTTGTCATCAAGTGACGAAGCGCTGCATGGTCAGTGTACACAATAACTTTTGTACCAAGCATATAAGATCGAAATTTTTCCAAAGAAAATACCACTGCTAGCAACTCTTTTTCTATGGTTGAGTAGTTTCTTTGGGCCTCATTGAGAGGCATGGATGCGTAGTACATGGTGTGAAGCGCTCTCCCCACCCTTTGACCAAGCACCGCTCCAATGGCGTAATCACTAGCATTGCACATGATCTCAAAAGACAACGACCAATCCGGGGGTTGTATGATAGGGGCTGAGACTAACCTTCCTTTCAATGTATTGAAGGCCCCTTTACAAACCTTATCCATCACAAATTCCACCTCCTTTTGCAACAACTTGCAAAAAGGAGATGCTATCTTCGAGAAGTCCTTGATGAACCGGAGGTAGAATCCTGCATGGCCAAGAAAATAGCGCTCTTTGCGCACATTAGCAGGATAAGGAAAAGTTTTAATTGTATCTATCTTTGCCTTAGAGGAGACAACATGGCCAAAGACAATGCAAGGAGACAACATGGCCAAAGACAATGCCTTGCTCTACCATAAAATGACATTTCTCAGAATTTAACACAAGATTAGTATCAATGCAGCATTTAAGAACTTGTGCCAAATTTGCTAAAAAGTTGTCGAAAGAACTACCATGAATGGTGAAATCATCCATAAATACCTCGACAAAGTTTTCACCAAAATATGAGAAAATACTTACCATACACCTTAGGAAAGTTGCAGGGGCGTTACATAACCCGAAAGGCATACGCCGATAGGAAAACTTACCAAAGAGGCATGTGAAAGTGGTATTTTCTTGGTCTTCCTGGGCAATAGCTACTTGAAAGTACCCCGAGTACCCATCCAAAAAGAAATAGAAGGGGTGGCTTGCTAACCTCTTAAGAATTTGATCAATGAATGGCAACGGGAAGTGATCCTTTTGGGTTTCTGCATTTAGCCTCTGGTAGTCAATGTAAATGAACCACCTGTTTTGAACTCGGTTAGGCACCATTTCACCATTCACATTTTCGACCACCGTCACCCCACTCTTCTTGAGTACCACTTGAGTTAGACTCACCCACTTGCTATCCGAGATTGGATAAATCATAGCCGCTTGGAGTAACTTGAGGATTTCCGCCTTCACCACCTCCACCATAGGTGGGTTTAAACAGCGTTGGAGTTGTCGGAAAAGTTTTGCATCTTCTTCCAACAAAATTTTCAATGCATGCAAGTGGATGGACTTATGCCTTTGATGTCAGCAATAGTCCATCCAATTGCTTCCTTGTTTTCCCGTAACACCACCATCAACTTTTCTTCTTGCTCTTTGGTGAGCTTGCTTGAAATGATAACCAGAAGTGTCTCCCCTTCCCTTAGAAATACATACTTGAGATCACTTGGCAAAGGTTTAAGTTCAATCACCGGTGCTTTCACAAGTGATGGAGGAATTCCGGTTCCTCGGGTTCCTCTAAGAATAGAGGAGGAGGTTTTGAGAGGCTCGATTTCATTTCTTCAAGCAGGTTCAAATCCTCAAAGTTTTCCTTCAAGTTAGTGCTCATTGAGTATACATTGTGGGCATCATCACTATCACATTGCAAAGCAACTAACAATGAATCATCACCAATTAGCTCAAAAACATCTTGCACAACTTCTTCAACAACATCTAGGGCATGGAAAGCATATTCTTCACTAGGATACTTCTTAGAGTCATTTATGTTAAACTCTACTTTTATTCCATCAAATTCCATGGTGAGGGTACCCTTATGCACATCAATCATTGTCCTAGAGGTTTTAAAAAATGGCCTCCCCAACAAAATCAGGGTGGCATGATTATCATGCTCCATGTCAAGGACATAAAAATACATGGGAAAAACTAAGGAATCCACCTTAACCAACACATCCTTGATAATACCTTTCGGGTAAGCACTAGAACGATCGGCCAATTAGATTACCACCCCGGTTTTATGCAAGTTGAGGTTTTCATATAAAGAGTAAGGAATCACATTTATCGATGCACCTAGATCAAGCATAGCTTTTTCAATATGTGTATTTCCTGCAAGGGATTGTGAACACGCCGGGATCGCTATATTTAGAGGGTAGCTCTTTTTGACACAGGGCGGAAACATGCTCACTTTTTCCATTTGTCAACTTATTTTTGGCCCTTTATTTTCTATTCACAACACATAATTCCTTGATAGATTTAGCATATCTAGGAATTTTTTCAATGGCATTCAAGATTGGGATATTTACCTCATATCTACGAAAGACTTAATAGATGTCTTTGTTGTCCTTCTTCCTCCTTTTATCTTTCAAGCCTTCCAAAAATAGAGGTTCCGGTACATATGGAGGGATCTCCACCATCTTTTCACTCTTGTGAGGGGGAGATGAAGGTTTCGGGATGGAGGTCGACTTCGGTCTTGGCAGAAATGTCGCCACCTCGATTTCTTCTTCCTTGCTCTTTTTGGCTAACTCATCGGCCTTCTTCTTATGGGTTTCTTCCTTCTCAACCCCTTTTTCAAACACCTCACTCCTTATAGGCTCCTCTTCAACAATGTCATTATCCGGGGAAGTGCAAACCTCTTTACCACTTCTCAAAGTGATAGCACTTGCATTTTGTCGAGGGTTTATCTCCGGTTGGGAGAGTAGCTTACCTTTTTCCCGGGCTTCCATCTGATTCACCACTTGAGCTATTTGGCTCACTTGAGTTTCCAAGTTCTTGATACTCGCCTTGGCTTCATCTTGGGATTTCTCACTTTTCTCCGCACACATACCCAAATGGTGAATGGCTTGCATCACCTCATTCTTTGTTAGCCTTGAGCTCTCCCCTTGGTCTAAGGGTTTGTCTTGGAGCCTTTGAAGTTTTTGTTGAGGTGGCCTATATGGTTATTGAGGAGGCCGATATGGCTGAGGGTCTTGGCTTCTTTGAGGGTTTCCATACTGGATGTTCGGGTTATCACGATTTCCCAAATTGTACGGTCAGTTTTGGTACCCTTGATAACCTTGGTAGCCTTGGTGACCTTTGTAGCCTTGCCCACCTTGATATCCTTGGTTTCCTTTGTAGCCTTGCCCACCTTGATATCCTTGGTTTCCTTTGTAGCCTTGATTCCCTCGATATCCCATGTCGCTCACCTCCTCAACATAGTCCTCTTGCAAAGTAGGGCAAGTGTCTGTAGGATACTCCAAGTAATAAATTTCACATGATTTAACATGCGGTGCATTCCCGGGCTTCGTCATCAACTATTTGACCATAGATGCAAGGGACCGAGACTTGGTCCTTAAGCTCCCCACTATTGGAAGAGCCACTTTCGGGCATTGGATTTCTCCTTCTCAAATCGGCCCTTGAGCTAAAGTTTCTCGATTCTTCCGCTAGCTCCTCATACAATTGCATAGCCTCAGAGGATGTTTTGTTCCCTTTGGTGGAGAGGAAGAGCTCGCCCATGGAGAGGAGGGTGTTGAGGTCCCCCTCCCAGATGCTCATCTTTGTGCTCAAATTGATGTTCCATAGAGGAAGAGGTATCTACAAAATGGTCACTAGGAGGGGTGTTATTCACACTTTCTAAAGAAAGCCTCCTGGCCAGTCTCAAATTCAACTCTAACTCGGGGTCGTAGTGTAGGGGTTCTTGTGAAGAGGATCGCGTATGAACCATACACCAAGAACTCGAACAATACGTCTCCAAGCCAAGTGAAAATGGCAAATCAACTAAGAAATCAAAATAAAAGCAAACTAACAAATATTTGCAATTAGCATATAATCACACATAATATGCCTAAACATTTAAAAATAAAGGCCTCTTCCCCGGCAACAGCGCCAAAATTTGGGAGGTCATCGCCGTACCTCTCAAAGTTAATACTTTTAAGCCCTAAGGCTTCCTATCTACAATTAAGTGGATGAAGGAAAGCCGGGTTCTTCCATGAGATGAGGGATCTTTTCAAGTGTTTAAACATATATAGGAGAAACATACTAGGCGTATATATACATAGATATATATATAAAAACATGTGAACAAAGGGTGGGGTGGTTGGTTGCTTTTTTATCCTAAGTTATCAAATTGAAAGACAACAATTACCAAACCAAGAGACTATGCTAATAATGCAAGACAACTAAAGATAAGATTAAAACAACAATTAATGGAACCTTGGGCGCAATAGACTTCCATCCAAACCTCTTATCCATAATTGAACATGCAACCTATTTACTACTTTCACTACTTGTTGTGACGACTAAACTTCTATCCTTCTTAGATAGTGGTTTGCAAGAGTGAATTCGACATCTCTTGTCAAACCTCACCAATGACTCCCGTAGTAGAAACACGACTAAAAGTATCCCATTGATGTCATTTAGCACGAAGAGTCAATAAGCTTTGCAACACTTATAAACACTACACCGTGTCTAAGCATTTAACCAATTCATGCATTTACACAAGATTAGTCAAGAACGATCGACATTCATAGACTTCTCTCATTTGCTACAAGTAACAAACATGAGAAAGAGTTCAACATTATCATATTCATCTAGCAATTATCACTATTAACACAATCAAAATCTCTAAATCACACTCTTGGATTCCTATCAAGAAAAGGGGAAATCAACCCATTTCCCCAAACCCTAACAAGCATATCATACAAGTACTTCATATACTCAAGCTTTCAATAACATTAATGACATTAACAAACACATTCAATGCTCCATAAATGCATAATAGTAAGAGTATTAAACAGGCTACAAATTGTTCTTAAGACAGGGGCTTGGAAGCCTTGGTCAATTGCTCCCAAGAACTAGATTTAGCTACAAGAGTTCATGCTAATTAATGCTAAACAATCAAACATAATACAAGAGAATTCAATGATGAAAACGGAAGAAAATAAGTTTAAGAACAATACAAAAAATGCAGGAAGAAGAAGTTGTGAATGAGAGGAAAGATAGTGGTATTTATAGTACAAAAGGATAAGGTCAAGTTCTGGCCACCCGTTGGTCGCGACGGGCGCCACAACTCAACCTTGTTTTCTTTTCTTCTTCTTGTGGTAAACACTTATCTTCACAATGATTCCTCTCATTTTACAAGTCTTCAACTCTTTGAAGAAAATATTAAAAAATGGTCCTCGACGGCCTCTGGTCTTCAAGTCTTCATGTCTTCGAAGAAAGTCTTCAAAGTCTTCAAAAATGGTTTTCGATGGCCTCCAGTCTTCAAGTCTTCGTGTTCTTCCTTTGTCACGTAAAATTCACTTAGAAGAGGTAAAAGAGCGTAAAGTTGCTCTTACCTCTCCTAAGAGAATTTCAAGGTAAAACACAAACTCTTGATAATAATATAGCACAAAAAAATTACTAAATTATGCACATAAAATGGACACATCAAGCCTCGATTGATCTATTGTAGGCAATGCTTTATGAAATGCTTGGACCCTAGTTTATAGTTGAGAGCTTGGATGAATGATCTTGGAGGAGCCAGATGATGTGGAGTATTAAACATAGAGTAAGTAAATTGATGTAAATAGGTAAATAGTATAGACGGTGGAACCTGCAGTGGAGCCCGAAAAGGACCCCACCAAATACAAAAGAATCCAACCTTAGGCTACGTAGTAAACCTAAGGAGTAAAATCCACAGGCTATAAAACAACCTGGAAAACACAGGCTATAACACAAACGAAATAATTAGGTGAGAACAAACTCACTACCCATAAACAAGCAATCCCCTTCTACCCCTAACAAATGGGGCCTTCTCATTTCAATTCCAAAATGCAGCCGAGAAGTAGAGTCTCGGGTCTTGACTGGTGTAGTTGCTGGAACGTTGATGAAGGAACTAAAATCCAAGGCCAGATGATAAGAATATCCTAATGCACCTGAAGATATCTCGGGTCTTGGATGTCGCAAGAAAGTTGAAGCCGATGATCCAAATGAACAACAGCTTCTACCATTTACATCCCTGAGATGAAGAAAGAGAGATGTTATTGGCCTTCTGACATTCTCTTTTTGCACCGAAGTTGATCCTATGGGCAAAGATTAATGAGGCCGTGCCTCCAACCTTTGTGTTTCCCAATCAAAGCAACTTCCTGAGGATGTGAGAATGGATGCACTTGTACCGCGTGCACCAAGCGTGGCGAGTATGTACTCGCCCACTCCATTTTGAGCAAATAGACAGCTAAATGCTAGTTTAACACAAAGTGTAGTGCAAGCATAAAGCGCAAATAACCGTTAAATCATTAGTAAAAACTAGGCTTAGGAGAAAGAGCATCGGAGTGTAAATCCTTTCTCTAAAACCTATTGCCTCCTCCAGAAAAATGAGCTGATGTTGCCATTAGAAAACCGAGAAAAACCGTAGCAAATCTGGACTCCATCGGGCGCAAATCAGCTAGCTCACAACGCTAAAAACCGCATCCATCGTCCCACAAAAAATCCATCATCCGTGCCAAGGGAACCTAACCGTGATGCTGGATCCAGTAGCCAATCGCACAAACCGTCGCCCTGTCTGGCGCCCTGCATCGCATCAATAGGCAAACTCCAGCGCTGCTCCTGACGCCCAGTACCACGCCTGAAATGAAGCACCTTGACCCGAGTTGTGAAGCACCCGTGCGTTAAAACACAAAGTCCTGCAAGTTGAAGCGCCAAGTGCAAGGCAGCCAGCACCCATCAACCCTCCATGTGAAACAAGTGCTCATCCGGAAATAGTCTATTCATCACCATGTAGCAATCCTTCATAAAGATTTTCACCACTCTTTCCGAACTTGGTTGAGCACCATCCATAACCATATTATTCCTTTCCCTCCAACAGCGATAAACCGTGGTGATCAAGGCTAAAATACCAAACTTCTTTCTCATCTTTGAACCTTTAATTTGCCTCTTCACCCAAGTCATGGAACTTGGGATTGAATTAGTTCGTCTCCTTAAACCAATACAAGTTCTTATGCGCCCCCATACAACCTCAGAATACTCACATTTGAAGAACAAATGTTCATTCGTCTCCTCTTCCAGCTGGCATAAAGAGCATACCTTCTCCATACTTTCCCCTTCCTCCAATCGATGCTTGTTCTTGGTATGTAGCCTCTTTATTGCCGCCAACCAAGTGATGAATGAGAATTTAGGCGGAACAAAACCACGCCAAATACTGTTAAAAATCTTCTCACTTGATCGTCCAACATCATAAACACCCGGGTATTTATGGCGATGCATATGGAGATAAGCCGCACTAGTAAACTTCCCCGAACTAGACCATAAGCCAAGATGGGTAATCACCTCTTGCGTATTACCTTGAAACATTACGCACAACTCATCCCTGAGCTTACAAAGATCACCAAAGTAACTCGAGTATCGCTCTCCCAATCGACCATTTGCAATTCTCGGATTTAATCCCTAGAAGTCCTGGTCATGAAGATAAAATGAGTGGATCCATTTAACCCACAAACAATCTTTCTTCAAGTGAATATCCCATAGCCGTTTAGCCATTGAAGCACGGTTCCACGTGAAGAAATCTCTCAAACCGAGGCCGCCAAAAGATTTGGGTGCGCAAAGCTTCTTCCACGCCACCTTAGCTTTATGCTTACCCCCCCAAAGGAAGCGTTTACACTTCTGCTCGAGAGCATCCATGACTGTAGACTGTATTATAAAATTTTGAATCCAGAATCCCACAATACCTCCCACAATTGATCTCACAAGTTCCAGTTTGCCTGCATATGAAAGAGTGTGACCCTTCCATTTTGCTATCTCCGAATCAACCTTCCCCAGCAGAGTACCAAATTGTGTCACCTTCAACTTGCTGGAATCAAGTGGCACGCCTAGATACCGAACCGGGAATGTCGCCCAAGGAATACCCGTGAAACTCAAATCCTCTTTTATACCAACTCCAAAGAATTTTGACTTTGCAGCATTGATCCCTAAGCCCGAGGTGCACTCAAACTCATTCAAGGCTTCCATGAGTATATGTACTGAACTCGTGTTAGCCTTGGAAAAGAGCACGAAGTCATCCGCAAAAGCCAAATGCGTGATCCGAAGTGTCTCACATCTCGGATGGAAAGTGAAGTGCTTAGAGGCCGTTCTCCTTTTCAACAATCTCGAGAAATATTCCATGCAGATCACGAACAGATGAGGCGACAATGGGTCTCCCTGACAAATACCCCTTTGTCCCGGAAAGTGATCGCACAGCTTACCATTTACTGCTATCGAGAATGTAGAAGTGCGCACACACTGCATGATTCGATTAGTTAGTCTTTCAAGAAATCCCAGTCCAAGCAGAACTTCTTCCAGGAAGTCCCAAGAGACAGTATCGAAAGCTTTCTGCAAATCCACCATGATCATGCATCGAAGAGAATTGCGCACCCTTCCATAACCCCTAGCAAACTCCTGTGCTAGCATTACATTGTCCGAGATACTTCTTCCTTTTACAAATGCACCCTGACAAGGGTCAATGATCCCTGGTAAAATACCCTCAAGCCTGTTTGCTATAACTTTCGTAATGACTTTATAGACCACATTACAGCACGCTATTGGTCTAAAGTCACTGACTTTCAGATTATCAGGCTTCTTCAGTATCAATGCCACCGAAGTATGATTAAGCTGCGCTAAAATGTCACCTGTCCGAAAGAATTCCAGGACCGCAGCCGTCACTTCCTCACCCACGATATTCCACTGTTTCTTAAAGAATCCGGCCGTGTAACCATCAGGTCCCGAGGACTTATCATCCGCCATTGCAAACAGTGCCTGCTGTACCTCAGTACCCTCAAATTCCTGATTTAGGTAAGCTCTATCCATGTCCGACAGCTTCTGACCCGCACCAAGAAAATTCGGATCCGTGGGTAGTCTATCTCTCCTTGTCCCAAATAAACCCTTGTAAAAATCCGTAAATAGTTCACCCTTGCGACTATTAGAAGTTACAATCCGATTTTCACCATCAGTAATCGCTGGGATACCTCCTCCTTTTCTTGCAGAGACCATAGTGTGAAAATACTGTGATCCCTTATCCGCCTGCGTGATATGGTTTATCCTTCCCTTTTGAGCGAGGAAAGAAGACTCCGCCAGATAATACAGCATAGCTTGTTTCTTTAATTTTCGCAAAGCCAAAATCTCCTGATCCGAAGCAAGCCTAGCATCGAATTCATCAAAAGCCTTATTGTACTCTGCATCCGCACGCTTAGCCTTTTCAGAGATGTGGTCGAAATCAAGCTTAGCCAACTCCCTAAATGGTTTTTTCATCCGAAACAGTTTCCTGGCCACCGAAAACTGTTTAGTCCCTTCAACCGACGGACTCCAATAATCCTCTACTAATTGCCCACAATCCGGGTGATTCAACCACATATTCTGAAAGCGAAAAGGCCTACCTTTTCCAATAATTTCCTGCGACATATCTACCACCATAGGAGAGTGATCTGATTGAGCCGAGATTGGGAGAAAAGTTGTACGACAAGCAACATCATCCCAACCGTGATTCAGAAGCACCCTATCAAGCTTCCTCCAAGTCCTCCAATCTGCACTATGCCAGGTTAAGTGCTCACCAAGGGCTGGCGCATCCCGTAGTCCACACTTCACACAAGTATCCTGAAACTCCTTCATTGGGTACAGGCTAGGAACAGTAGCTCCATAATGATCTTCAACACTAAGGATAGCATTAAAGTCACCAAGAACCATCCATGGAGCATTCAGATTAGCACCAAATGACTTCAATTCCGCCCAAAGTGGCAGACGGGCCAGACGTCCTTCACTATGGCCATATACAAATGTACAGAAAAACTGAATACCAGAAGCAAGATTACGAACATTCAGATGAATACATTGCGGAGACTTCCCAAGGACGTCAACCCAGAAGCCTTTCGGATCCCAGATAATGAGTATCCTCGAATTCTGCCACAGTTCAAAGTTGTGCGTAAACTTCCATCCCTTAAAACTCTTTAAAAAAATATGCAACACCTTATCCTCCAATTTCGTTTCCAACAATCCACACAATCCAACTCTATTTGTGGAGATGATATTTTTCACCCACCTCCTCCTTACAGGGGCCGAGAGACCCCTGACATTCATTGCGGATGTATTCATTGGGAAACAGAGGTCCTTTTTGGCTTCAGACCGCCGCCTTCCAGTAATTTACTTCCCGAGCTGTCTGAGTGACTACTTGTAGCAGATAACATACGTTGAAAGGGTTTTAACACACCCTTCCTTTGCTCATTTATACGAGTCTTGCTCTTACTTCTAGACCTAGTCAAAGCCCCTGGAGTGGAGGGAGGTCTACTCTGACTCTTGCTCCTATGCACCCTTGGAATTTTTGAGCCTCGAGCATCCGGATGGATCATCTGATTTGGCAATTTTCCAGCACCTTCAATCGGGTTATCATCATCTCCAAATGCTTGTTGATTCGTATCGAGTTCCTTGGCAGCACGGGTGCTGGATTTCTGGCGCTCAGTGCTTCTGCCGCGCGCTGTTTGTGCTTGAATTCCAGCGCCAGCAGCTTCAGCCGTTGCTTGTGTCTTTTTGCCAACACCACGGTTTCCAGCGTTAGCAATTTCAGGCGCTGCTTGGGCAGGTTTAGCGCCAAGACCACGGTCTCCAGCGCCACGATCTCCCGCGCCAGCATCTCCCACTGCTTGGCCAGTGCTAGCACCATTGCCACGGTTTCCAGCACCTTTAATTCCAGGTTTTTGCGATGCAGGCAGCGCTATAATGGCCTCATCCCTTATTCCTCCAATGGTTATACCAGGCCCTCTTTTAGCACTTCCAACTTGCTCAATACTTTTAACCATGCCTTCAACCAGTTTTCCCTTCCCTTTCCGCATCCTCTCAACTTCCTCATTGTCCGAAGAAGCATCCTCAATGATCACATGCTCATCACCTCGAACAGAATTTGAACTTAGAGTCTCTCCAATGGTTTTGGCTTGCATTTTCCGAATCCAAATTTGATCATTAAAACGAGACTTCCAAGTCCTCTTGCCCTTTGCCTTCGATACTTTGCCATCAGCCTTAGACTTCTTTTGCTCTGTCTCCTTAGTATTCCAATAGTCATCACACTCTTCTAAGAGATGATTATTTTCACCACAAGTCATACACCAAGATCGGCAGTAATCATAGATGATTTTTTGCACAAACACCTCACCATTTGGAGTACGAAAGCTCACATCCTCCTTGAGCTTTTTAGATGTGTCAATCCATACCAATAGGCGTGCATAATAGCCCCTTAGCTCTAGAGTACCATTGTCCATAAGGATAGGTTCTCCTAGTGAAGTAGCAATCTTCTCAAGCGCCTTCTTATGCCAATACGCCTTTGGCAAGTGTTCCATCCTTAGCCAAACTGGTTTAGTGGCTTGAATAGTAGCATCATATTGCCCAGATTCATCAATCATCATCATGAACAACTTCTTGCCATGAAGATAATGGTCAGGACCATTCATCACCCTATCCCTATCTTCAGCACTGTTAAACCTGAACATGACGTAACCATTCTGCTTGCTCTGGACATTACACTGCACCTTCCACTTTGCAATCAACAGTGTTCGAATTGCAAACATTCCCGGAAAGAAGCCCGGAAACACACCCAAAAACCCGAAGAAAGGTTTATGAAGATCCTTGTGTATCTCTTCATCCGTGAGCACAAAATCAACACCTTCTCCATTGTTTTCAACAACTTCAATAGGCGACTTGTTCATAAGAATATCTGGATCATCCCATCTCCTTCTTCTTTCTAATTTCGGATCATTCCAATCTCTTGGATGCACTTGTTGATTCGGCCGCATACTACCATCACCCTCGGCCATGTCTTGATTCCGAGGATTATGCTTGTTCTTAGTAACCATAGGAGCCATAGATGAATCCGATAAAATAGATCGGATTCACCAAGTAAACAAGAGCAAAAACACTAGTCCAATCGGAAACACACCGATCGGATATACAATAAACACAAAGCCTCCAAAAACAAATTTCAACAAAACAAAACAAATCGCAAATCTTGTAATCAAAACCGATAAAACCCTATGATCAATCGGAATTAATAACAAATTTGAACTCAAAATCGAAATCCTCCAAACAGCAAATCGGATTCAAACACACATAACTTCATGCTTCAAATCGAAAAACAAGTAAGCCGCAAGTAGTTGAATCGAAAAAACCTGGAAACCGTGGAAACCGTGAGCACCAAGCAATTCGATCAAGCACCTTTGCGTCCGAAGTTGTGATCCGATCAAGATTCTCCAAAACCTTATGCTAAATCCGATGAAGGTGGTAGGAATTTGATTAAAAAGTATGCTGAAAATTTTAATCAAACCTTTTATACACCTTTGCGCAACCAAGTCCAAATCAAAACCCAAAAAAGTTTGGATTTTTCACCCCAAATCACCTTCTCGAACTAGGAATTGTGCAAGAAATCGATGTGATCTCCCTTGCAACTCCCAATCCGAGATCGATCCACAAACAAGCCAACAATCACGATCAAGATCCCTCAAGAACCCTCCTTTACCAAATTCAAACCCTACTCCAAGACCGAATAAGAACAAAAACTCGCCACAAATTGCATATAGTTTTGTGCGGAATCAAGAGTAGAATCCGTTAAACCATAATTCATCGGTGGAAAGCTAATGAAATTGAAGAGATCGGCCTCCAAAGAAAGGAAGAAAGGCTGCGCCTTTTTTCTTCTTTTTTCGCCCCAGAGCTAGAGAGAGAATTTTATTATTGAGAGTAAATAGGTAAATAGTATAGACGGTGGAACCCACGGTAGAGCCCGGAGAGAGCCCTACCAAATACAAAACATAATCCAACCCTAGGCTAGAAACCTAGGGAAAAAGAAGCGGGGGGGGAGGGGAATACCCAAATGAGTACCCCCTCCCCCCCCCAATTATTTTTTAATGAAATGCTAACCCTAAGCTAGAAAGTACTAAGCCTAAGGAGAAAGAACTGCAAGTCCAGATGTGTGAATCTGGACCTATACATAGCAACCAGAAATGTGTACTGGCCCTTCATATGAAAACCTCATCGCAGCCGAGACTCGGGTCTCGGGTCTTGAAGAAAATAGTGAAGAGGACACCAGTGGTAGACAAAAAGCGCAGCCGAGTGTGGTGTACTCGGGTCTTGAATGGTCGCCATGGTGTGCTGGTGGTGCTGAATCCGAATGAAGCTAGGACCGCCAAAGGAGGAGCAGCTTCTACCATATACACCCCTAAGGTGAAGATAGAGGGGTGTTATTGGCCTTCAAACGTTCTCTTGATATGAACCGAGACTAATTTAGAGGGCAAGAGTGTCATAGGCCGTGCCAATAGCTCTTGTGAATCCCTCTAAAAGTAGCCCCCCTAAGGATGGAGAGAACGGACACAACTTATACGGCGTGCGTCAAGCCTGGAGATTGTGTAATCGCCCACTCCATTTTGAGCAAATGGACAGCTTTATGCTAATTTAACACTAAAAGTGTAGCGCAAGCATAGGACGCGTAATAACCGTCAAGTCCAAGTATCAACTAGCAGTGGATTAATTAATTTCGCGTACGCTAATTAATTAACCCACTGCCCACTGCCCACTGCCCAACTCCTCTGATCGAGCAACCAAATGTAGAAAGGCCGCTCTCCCACCCTCAAAGGGAAAATATGCAAATAACAATCCAATACAATTTTAGCCCAAAAAGAAGGCCAAAACTCCACAAGAATCCACAAATTAGAGCCCAAGAATGAAGGAAATTCACCCCAAGAATAATGCATGTAAGCTGAAAAATACTCCTTCTAATTAGGCCCAAGAATCGGCCCATCCACTAAATTAGTTCAATAGGCCCAGCAGTTGCACTTTCGGCCCAGCTCTTGGCCAGCTTTCGGCCCAGCTCACGCCACAGTACCCTAAGCTAGGGTTTCAAACACAGCCGCCACAAGCCATTGCCCGTTAATTTATTTCGGCCCAGTGGCACAGCCCAAATCCGAAGCCGCGTGACCCGGTTTTCAACCGGTTTTCAAACCGGGTTATAAGAGGACCCGGTTTGCATTATTTAATTCAGCCCAATTATTTTTCAAACGGCCCAAACCTTGGCCCATCATCTAGGGTTTAATCCCAAGATCCGCCAACTCCATGACCGGGTCATATGACCCGGCCGCCGCCAAATGGGTCGAAACCCTAATGTAGCCGCTGCTCCATTTTCCATTCTCGGGTATTTTGACCCGGCGGCGCAGATAACCGGGTCGAGCGTCCAGATCCACCTTGCCGCCGGATTCGCGGTTTTTCGGCGCCGGAACCGCCGGAATTTTCACTGGAATCTGGAAATTTTCGCCGGAATCCGCGATTTTTTTTTTGCAAAAAATTCAATCAAAATCTGGGCATTTTTCCAAGTGCAATTTCGGCCGAATTTAGCAACAAAAACACCTCCAAATCCGACATGTGCTATCCGGCCAAAAAGCTACCATACACCTCGCCGGAAACTCGTTTTTCCGGCGAGCAAAACAACAAAATCACCATCCTTTTGTTCTCTTTTTTCCAGCCCTAAGATGCATCCCAAACATGAACAAATACGAATCCGAGTCTAAGGCCATAGAACCGAGGCAATTTCATGCTTTACCATCGCCGGAATAGCGTTTTTTCGGCGACCTCCGATTGAAAATTCCAAAAAACCATCCTCCCTTATGCGATTTTCGACCGAATTTACCATCAAAAACAAGGAACTTACTCCACCAAATCCGAGCATGTGCCATCCGACCAAATAAATTACTTTCTCTTGCCGGAATCACGTTTTTCCGGCGGGCAAAAACAACCAAATCAACACTCATTTATTCTCTTTTCCAGCCTTGAGATGCTTCTCAAGCATAAAGAATTATGAATCTGAGTCCAGGGACAGAGAATCGAGGCTATTTCATGCTTTAAACCCGCCGGAATGGCGTTTTTCCGGCGACCTCCAAACTAAAAATCCAAAAAATCCATCCTTCACAAAAAATCTGCTCCTCCATTCATCTAGATCTGAATATTATCATGAGATTGAAACAACGAGGAAAATACCTTGGGCCTACCGTCGTTAATGATTCCAATTCAACCAGTTATCTCCAAACATCTGTCTTGAATCTGACTAATCCCAAGCCATCAACCCCATCAAACAATAACATTCAAACACCTAAAATCTTGAATCCCACATGAGTGTTCATCAGTCAAGAAAATAAATTTAAATTCTTGGCATGAAACATAGCAATCCGGTCGAATTTCCAATTAAAGCACACAATCATGGACAGTGTGCTGCCTGATCACATGAATGTCATCTCAAAAGATCCATGAATTCTTCCAAATACTAATAAAAATTCATGCTTCAAATTCATATCTACTCTCAATCCAACATGAACATCACATTGACTATCACCATAACCAAATAATCTTCCATACAAATCCGCACAGATTCATCATAAATAAACCCCCCATCAATCATCAAGATTAGATCAATCAACGAAAGATTAAAACTTACTTGGAACAATGATAGATCTCCATCAACTACGCTCCGTCAACAATTTCAAGATCGAAAGTCTGATCTTCACCCAAAACCTCCAGATCCAAAGATCAAATCTTCAAATTCAAGCGCAAATCATACCTCGAAAGGTGCCCGGCGAGGAATCCAACATTAATGTCGGATTCCTCGCCGGAAACTCTGAATCGTAGGAGAGAAACTGGAAGAAAATCGGCCCCGGGAAGTCTGGAGAAGGGCTGCGCCCTTTTTTCTCTCCAGAGAGTATTTCTCCTATTAGAATTTTATTATTGAGTAACCGTGAACGGTGGTGGAGCCGCGACAGGTGATTTGGTTGAGTTTTTGGGAGCGATTGTGGTGCAAGGGCGGGGCAATTAGACTGAGCGAATAATAAAGGTGGGGGATCTAGGGTGGGGAGATTTGGTTGAGTAACTGGGAACATGGGTGGAGTTCCCGTTTGAGCTGGCAGGGGTGGCGGTGGCTCCGCCATCGGAGAGCTGATAATGATGATTAGAAAGTTGCAATGGGAGAGAGTTCACAGATAGAAAGAGAAATTTGCAATAGAAAAAATTGCATAAGGTTTCCCTGCGTAATTGCGATACATGATCTGAATATTATTGACTTATGTGGAGTAGTGTTTGAGTTACTTTAATACCCATATATATATAACACTATCAAATGAATTATTTCCTTTATTTAATTGGTGCTATATTCATCTTATTGAGTCCATATATTTCAAGAGTCATTATTATTTTTTACATATACATACTATTGCCCTTACATTGTTCACTTGTGAACTTTTCAAGTTAGAATTAAAATTTCCATTTATGGGAAGCTTGGTGAGAAGAGGGATTGATGATTTATCTAATTATTTAAAAATCATATTTATTTTTAAAGTGATTTAAAAAGATGAGAAAAGGGCATATATAACCCTATATAATTGATGAAAGTGCAGATATAACCCTGCGATAATGAAAGTGCAGATATAACCCTGCGATAATTGAAAGTGCAAATATAACCCTGGTTAGTCAATGCGGAAATAATAGCTTTAGGGTTATATTTGCACATATGCATAATAGTAAGGGTTATATTTGCACATATGTATAATAGTTAGGGTTATATTTGCACTAAAAAATAACTTAGGGTTATATTTGCACTTTCTCCAACATATAGGGTTATATTTGCATATTACCCTAAAAAGATCTTATGCCTCTTTGGTTATGGTTCTGGTCTCCATATCCTCCCATCATCTATAAATTACAATTCTCCTGTAAAGTACAATTTTGATGGTATTTTTCTCTTAAAATTTAGTGAGCATTAAGAGCAGTGACGGAACGAGGGGGCGATGGAATGCCGACACCACCCCTAGGATCCGGTGATGTGGAAATTATAGAAACACCACTAGAATCTACGGTTACCGCCACCCCTTTAGGTTTTGCTCCACCCCATGTTCTCTTCTCGCAAGTTGGAGAAAGATGACGTTTTTCTTTTCATTTTTTATATTGATTCCAATACTTAAAACGACATCGTTTAATATTGAGTAAAATAAATATTATTTTCTTTGTCTTCAGAAATCAAACGGCTTTCTGTGCCCGCAAATTGGATGCGCATGCACCAGACAGTGGAAGGCCCGCAAATTCGCAAAAGGCCAAAAAATATAAATTGGGGGTTAAACCCCAATTATGCCCAAATTCATAACAGACCCAAACCAAAGAATGCAAACCTACCTCTCTGCTCCTTCCGACCCGTCCAGGGTCCTGCCCTCCGCCACTGGGCCAAGCTGCCTCTCAATCGTCTCCGACCGCTCAAATTCAGAAGCATTGTTGTGCAGCTGCGGCTTGCGCCCGACTCACGAGAGTTGCGACTCAAATTTCGCCACCAACTTTAACAAGCAGCTCTTGCCCGCAAAGTGTTCAACTATTTGTCTCATTGAAGGAGTAAGATATTTCTTACTTTCGGAGTTTGCATTGTTTTAAGACTGGTAATGCGGGCCTTCTGCTCAATCCTGTTGTGAGGCATTGAGAGTAACAGGAAATTTGGTATTCATATAATATAATCATTTTTTTATTATGACTAAATTTGGTATATATATACATCAGGTAAATATAATATATTTATTAGAATAATTTGGTATATAAGTATATAAGATAAATATAATTTAAGAAAATCTCAATTCTTAATTAGGCATATATATTCAACTGTTTATAATAAGCCACTCTCTGAACCAATGTAGAGGAATTTCTCAAACTACTAAGGATAGACCTGTGGAAGCTATTTTAGATCAGATCCAACCTCCTCCACAGTGGCAAGCAATAGGAAAAACATTCATCATCCCACCTCGGATCACTGACTTAACTACTGACCTCCCAACCACTGATTCTGATATGGCTGTCATAAACTTAGAAACTAATGATCCAAGGGAGGTCCCCAGAACTCCTGTCAGGAGTAATCCACTGCAGTCAGGAAACAGGTCTCCTGTTTTACTTGAGAATTCCATTTCCAGATTACTTAAGGAAACTGAAACTGCTAAACCTGCCCAGATACTTTATGCTAAAGATGATCTCCATATTGGATCACTGCTGGTGCCACTGAAAAATACCACTAACATTCCCACACTTTCCTTACCAGGAAAGATGTCAAACAGATTTTTTGTTTTGCAGGATGAAGGATGTTCTTCTCAGGATCAGGAAGATAACAATGAGATAATATCAGCGGACCAGGATACGGCTCTGGATTTGGATACCACTGATCAGCAACAATTATATGTAGATTCTGCTTCGGAGAATTCAGGTAAGTATGCTCACCCGGGTAAAACAAAAAAATAAAAAAACTACCTATCTGAGTCAGCTGAACAAGATGCTTTTAAGATCTGCTACTAAAAGTAATAAACCGAATGAAATATGACAATTAAGGTCAATGTTAATTTCCTGATCTGGAATCTTCGTGGTATGGAAACATCAATGATTAGACTGCTTAATCTGCTCAAACTAAAGAAAATAATGTTGTTATGTATAATCGAGCCTATGCATGATAATACTAAAGTCCAGCATTACATGAATGCACTTAATTTCTCCAATAATCTGGTTCTTCCTAATGGGAAGATTTGGCTTTTCTGGTCAAACCCTGTATCTGTGTCATTGCTTTCCTCCCACGAACAATTTATCCATGTGAATATTTCCCATCTCTCTATCAATCTTAGTATGGAGGCTGCTTTTGTTTATGCTTCAAGGAATAGGGACGGTAGGAAGGAACTTTGGAGGGAACTAGAACTGTTATCTAAGGGGGACACTATTTTTATAGGTGACTTTAATACAATATCTTCTGTGGCTGAATATAGAGGTCCCTCTAATCCTGGCCTTGGTAGTATAAGAGATTTTAATACATGGATTAACTCTAATGGAATTCAAGAGATTAATACAGTAGGTAACTTGTTCACTTGGTGTAATTCTAGGCTTAGGAATCCTACATCTAAGAGGTTGGACAGAGGGCTTTGCACTTTATCATGGTACTCTAAATTCCCTTCATCATCAATCCAGATCCTCAATAGACAAACATCAGATCACTCTCCACTCCTACTCCAGCTGAACAATTTAGTTCTCTCATTTCCAAAGCCCTTTAGATTTATTAATGCCTGGTTCCAAAGGACAGAATTTTTAACATTAGTTCAGAATAATTGGGAAAGGCCAATTAAGGAGAAAGGCATGATCAGATTCTATCTAAAATTAATCAGACTTAAAAAAATGCTAAAAATATGGAACAAGGAGTCTTTTGGGAATATTGACTTAAATGTCACCCTAGCTGAGGAAGCTGTGAGGGTACAGGAACTTAACTATGACCTGAACCCAACACCTTTAGAAAGGGTTAGTCTTAACCAGAAAAAAGCAATGCTACTTAGGGCCTTAAAGGAGAAGGAGAAATTCTGGAAACAAAAAAGCAAGGCTTAAATGGCATAAATTGGGGGATAATAATACTCAGTTTTATCATAAAGTGGTACAGGAAAAGAAATGTAAGCTGCAGATCAGTAAAATTAAGAATCAAGGGGGTCAATGGCTAAACACACAACCAGAAATTTAGAAGGAAGCTGTTCTCCATTTCTCTGATTTGTTAACTGAACCCAACCAAAGCACGTCTGATACTTACTGCTCTCATTTCCTTTCTCAAATCCCCACAATGATAACTGATAGGGATAACCAATCTTTAGGAGTTCCAGCTACTGATACTGAACTGCAGGTAGTGGTAAATAGTTTAGATAATAATAGCAGTCCAGGGCCAGATAGGTTCACACCAAAATTTTACAAAAAATGCTGGCCTTTTATTAAACAAGATCTGATGGATGCTGTAAATGACTTTATATCCGGCTCTGAAATCCCTAAAGGTATATCCAGTACTTGGATAGCCCTCATACCAAAAAAAGTAACACCCTGTTCTTTTGGGGATTTTAGACCAATAAGTTTATCAAATGTCATAAACAAAATCGGCTCTAAGGTTTTGATGGAAAGACTGAAACCTCACATGGAGTCTTTAATCTCTCCTAATCAATTCTCTTTCTTGAAGAAACGAAATATTTCGGATAATATCTTGTATCTTCAGGAAATGATCAGGTTCCTTGATAAGAAGAACAGAATCCCAAACTGTATACTGAAATTGGACCTAATGAAAGCATTTGATAGGGTTAACTGGCAGTTCCTTAGAAAGATTTTACTCAAATTTGGGTTTAATGGGAATTTTTTGAATGCGGTTATGAGTAATTTATCTCAGGCCTACTTCTCTGTCCTTGTAAATGGGAATCCAGCTGGTTTCTTCAAAGCTACGAGGGGTATTAAACAAGGTGATCCTCTCTCTCCTTTTCTCTTCAATATTTTTTCTGAAGCTTTCTCTAGGAGTTTATCATTCATTTTCTCCAATAATAGGCTTACAGGCTTCCAATTACCTGCTTCTATCTCTGCAGTTTCACATTTAATGTATGCAGATGATACGATCATATTTTTGCAAACATCTAAATCTAACTTGATAAGAATTAAGGCTTTTTTAGATATCTTTGAAATCACTTCGGGCCAGAAATTTAATTTTGAAAAATCTGAATTCTATCTCAGTAAGAGAGCTTGAAATCTAAGATTTAACCAGGTGAGGGCGATTATGAAAATGAAAAAAGGCACCTTCCCATTTACCTATCTAGGCTGTCCCATTTTTCAGGGTAAAACCCTAAAAAGATATTTCCATCCATTGATGGCTAATCTTGACACTAAACTTCAGAGTTGGAAAAATAAGTGGCTTAGTGCAGGGGGAAAAATGATTCTAATCAAACACTGCTTATACTCCTTACCACAACATCTGTGGGCAGTTACTAATCCCCCAAAGTCAATCATTAGAACCTTTGAGAAGAGATTAGCCAGGTTTTTCTGGGGTGAATCTGAGGGAAAAAACAATAAAATCTGGAGGAAATGGTCTGCAATTTCAGTTTCCACTGATATGAATGGTCTTGGTTTTAGGTCTATTAGAGCCATTCTTGATACTTGTTCTGCAAAACTTTGGTGGAAGAGCCAGCTAGGAGTAACTTTGTGGGCAAAATTGCTATGGTCTCTGCCTATTTCCTACGGAAATCAGTCACATGGAAGATAATTCTGTCAGTTAACTCTTTTGCAGAACAGAATTCTAAAATTATTCATGGTAAAGGAAATTGCAGCTTCTGGCTGGCAAATTGGTGTCCATCTGGTCCTCTCATTAACATTATCCCTCTAAACATAGTATCTGGTATGCCATATCTGTCAGTGGCTGATTACATAAATGCTAAAGAAAATGTTTTAGCTCGAATTAGTTCCTTTCTAGAACATGATACTCTGGTCTTTCTTCAGGATGCACACCTAATGGTAGACAGAGATGATAGATTGATATGGAAACCTGAACCCTTTGGTAATTTTACATCTAAATCTACATACAGAGCTCTAACTCAGTCACCAGGTAACTCTCTTGCCCCTAAATTTATTTGGAATAATGCTATTCAGAAGAAGATATCAATTTTCACTTGGAAATTGTTACAATTCTTTCTCCCCTTTGATGAGGTTCTTATTACATGTGGATTCAGTTTAGCATCTAAATGTCCTGCTTGCTGTAGTTTAGATTCTATTCAGCATTTTTTATATCATGTCACATTGCTAGATCTGTCTGGAGTAACACAGCATCCATAGTTGACTTCCATCTTAATCAGGATCACTCCCTCTCAGAGAGATTTTTTCTTTTCTGGGATTGTCATGACTTACGGGGCTGGAAACAGTTTATCTGTAAAATTTTGCCTTCTCTCACCTGCTGGACACTTTGGAAAGCTAGGAATAGGTTCAGTTTTGATAATAAGCCCTTCTCCACTCTAGCAATAACTAAAGAAGTACAAGAGCTTATAAAACTGACTCTTTTCTCCTCACTCATGGATTCTCCTCTAAGTCAATGGATACCTTTCACTCGACCACTTCCAAAGCCAAATATATCCATTGTATGGTGGGATAAGCCTCCATTAGGATCAATCAAAATAAACACAGACGCATCTTGGTATCCTGATAAGGCCTCCGTTGGTCTGATTGCTAGAGATAGTTTAGGAGATCCGATATCAGTTTTTTCTGATACCATTACTGCTGCCTCACCCCTAGAAGCAGAAATTAAGGCACTGCTACTAGCTTGCAGTAAGTTTCATGATCTGGATCATAATTATGTCTTTGAAACTGATTGTAAGCTGGCTGTTCAGATGATCAAAGATCCATATGTGGCAAATTGGAAGCTCTTTGATCTGACTTATAGGGTCAAAAACTTACTAGGATCTTCCCAGCTAAAACATGTGGTTAGAGAAAGCAATTCAGTGGCAAATGCTATTGCAAAATCTCATTTTAGCTCGGCTCAGAGTCTGAATCTTCAGAATATTACTCCGCATATCAAGGGACTGATTTTATTGGATAAGCTTCAGACTCCACATATTAGAACTCATGTTTTGCCTTAGAATTGATACTGCTATCTTTCTTGCAGGTTGAATAAGGACTAGTGATTGCAAATAAGCAAATACATGGAGGTACTGGATGGCTACTTCTTTCCTGCTGTAGCATTCCCTTCGGCTGGAGAAGACCTGGAAAATACTATCTTGATGTTCAAGCGCCTGCGCTCGGACCCCGAGCACTGCTTTGGATACTGTCTACTTGTGCAATTTCAACTCCATTCTTACTTTTGGTTGCTGTATTTAGCAGGATTATCACTGACTATCTGGTTTTGGAGTTGCCTGGCCACAAGAGAGAATTAACATGAGGGGTGGAGATTCTCGCTTGTGGATCGCAACACCACTACAGATCTAGTCACTTCTGTATATTTGTTTATATATCCTCGTTATAGGTAGTATTAGGACTTTTGGAGGCAACCATGTTGTCTCACCTAGGGGCGTCTTACTATAACAAAACTCTGGATGTACAATTTTCTAATCTGGTTACTAGGTTTGGGGAACCTAATACATATCCCCCACCTACGGGTGTTTTCATTAAAAAAAACTGATTATAATTAGATATAAATAGTTTTAGTTAGGTATAAAATAGTTTGTGATTGTGATTTGTTCACTAATTTATATAAAAAAGGGTAAAAATCATTTATGCCCATGAGTTCTTTGTTTAGTGCACATTTGCCCCTCTGTTTTTTGAAAATGCACATATACCCCTCCTAGTTTTCTAAAGTCACTACAAGAAACATGACATTTTACCTCGGTTTTTAGTAAAAAAAAGAGGTAGTTACTGGTGCAGGAAAAAGTACATTCTCCTCAAATACTTTTTACCTAAGTTTTGGACCGACATTTGTATGTTTTGAGACCAATGTCGGTCCAAGCAAGAAGGCCGATGATAGGAGACCATATTTGCAACTTCGTTCAGGCTGACATCAGCATGAATAGTGATCGACGCCGATCCGAACAAGAAGGCACACGATGGGAGATGAAACGCTGCGACTTCGATAGGCCAACGTCGATCTTAAAAAAAGCAATGTTGTTGATGCTTGTAAACGACATCGCGCGCTGTGGGGCATTCATGTCATGTGCATGGTGACATGGAACGATGACCAATGCGACGTCATTTTTATGGGCCGATGTCGCAAAAAAAATGACGCCAGTTTATGTGGTCATTGTACCAGATTATACAACGCTGCAGATTAATCTTGGGGACATCTATTCTAGTACAATGTTATAATATTCAATATTTGATGACACAAACAATCGTTCATCGATAGTCGTTACATGTATAATATTTGATAACTCATAAATTGGTAAACATCATATACCAATCAATTGTTGTTCAATTAATGCGGAAAAGAATGACATGCTAAAACCCACAAAGCTATAACATATTGCAAATATATGTTACAATCTATTAAAATACATAAGGTTGATATTAAATTGAAATATTAATTGTATTGAACTTCCATTGTCTACGTAGTATTGCTTTAACACTGTTAGGGAAACTAACGAAATTAAAAGTGCATCCATGTAAATGCCGAAAGTCCATTGATAACTGTCATTGTCCTATTACAACCAATCCATAGGAAAAAAATTTTATGTTAGAATTGGGCAGTCCCCAAATGAAATATATATAATATAGTCATATGTAGACGACATTGATCTCAACTGGGAAAAAGTAACTGTTCTGCTTTAATGTGTCGTCGCATACAAGAGTCATCAATGTCGCAAGGGCGGACTAAAGAGAGACGCCCGACATTCATCTAACACCTAAGCATTTCCTAGACCTATGCAATGCATGTCTTTGTTTGGTACCATATCGCAAAGGCTGATTAACAGTGACCGACGTCGCACATTCGAAGTGTGTACGGAAATGAAACTATTGTCTACAATCAGCCCTAATCTAAGCATTTTTTCTTACTCTATATGAACATGGAATTATCTTGGAAACAAAAACACTATACACTATATAACATATAACACAATCATCATATTTAATGAAAATACTCAATCTTTGTTTCATGAGAAAAAAACATATAGAAAATCACTAACCCTTGTATACTTATAAGTAATCATCTACAATTTAATCTAGACCAAATACTAGCACTTTAAAAAAATTGATGGACGGAATTTTATTATCTTTTTAATTCATAAAAAAACAAGAATATGTAATTTCGTGTGATTCTATGAGGCGGAAAGTATTGTTCTAATAACGCTCATCGTAAGGGTTCTACTGGAATACTAATAAAAATGAGGGAAGATTACCTCGGCTCGTGTTCCTCTTAGAAAGTATGCATAATCTCCATATCAAACATGTGTTCTTATGTTCAGGTGCAGATTTCTGAAGTGTAGAGAACATGCAAGGAAGTTTGAGCCATAGTATAATATTTGAGGAGTGTCGTCATATACTCCCTGTCAAGATTTTGGGCCATTCCATTGACCCGTTGATGCCTATATTAGAACAACACGATCGTGACAATGTGAATTAGATAACAGTATCTCCAATTTTGCATTTTGACTTCTCCCACTTTCTTGGAGGGAGGAAATTGCTTCCGATCGATGTTAATGAAGTTCATGGACATTTATAAATTTCAATTAGCAGTTTCTAATACACTATTAACAGTTATTAAGGTCAATTATATTTTTTATGGTCAAACGCGATCCCACTTGCTATGCTAGCGGGCTGAAAATGTTAGGCCCACATTCAAGTTAGCTGACATCGGTCATACTTCGGTCACACGTCAGTAAGGCCAAATGATGTGCGACGTTGCACGTGTCGAAGCGGAATGCACAAGGGTTCAAAAAAAACTATATATATGGAGCCCACCTCATAAATCAGTTCAAACATTCATTCAACGTGTTCCCAAAGGGTTTCAGTGAGTTCCTTTCCGGCAACCGCATACGCATTGGGGACACCTTATTCTTCGAGGTCATAGAAGCTGGATGGCTGACTGTCTTCAAGGTCATCATAATGTGAGCTGATTGAGCTTATTGCAATTGTTATTCTGTTGGAACTAAGAGAATTATAATTTGAATTTATGTATTAATTGTAAGGATATTTTTATTACTACTTCTTTTCTAATAATTTAACTACCTTATTTGAACAATATATAATAAATCGTATGTGCGATTTGATGTGTGCATGATTCAAAAAACTATTTTCAACCGTGGCATTCAACACTATTGTCTATGCATGATTGAACAAATACTTTTGTAGACCAAAGTCAATCATTTCAAGCAACTTTAACCTCTAAATGTTCTAAGAGTAACATACCTGCAAAGTCGGCCATCCTTCGCATTACATGTTGATAAAAATGATATAAAATGTGAATTCGGCTAGCCTTATTAAACATTATATGCGATATCGCATGCTATGCAGTAAGATTATTTACTTCAGTTTTTAAATATTTTACTTTGGTTAGTAAAATAACCGAGGTAAAAAATATACTATTTCCTTAGTTATTTTTTAACCGAGGAAAAATTATCTTTTACTTAAAAAAAAATATGCCGAAGTAAAAGAACATTTTACATCAGTAATTTGGCCGAAGTAAAAAATCTGAGGTAAAAGGGGCAAAGTAATAGGTCATTTTTCTTGTATTGAAAGCACATGTACCCTTCCCAAACTTTTGAAAGTGCACATACACCCCTAAACAACTGTGTAATTTCAAAAAAAAAATGAGCAGCATATATGCACTAAATAAGGAGAGTCCGTCTCCTGCATGACCGTCTTATGATGAAACCAGGGATTAGAGATAAAATAGGAAATGGAAAACTAAATTCAAGGGGAAAATTACAAATATTTTAGGCTCGGAGTCATTAGTGAAATGCGCAAAAAATGGAGGGACTGATGAGCAAATATGCAAAAACAAACAACACAAACCTAGCCCAGCCAGAAGGCGCAAAACCACACCCTTTTCCAAAACGGGCCTTGACCTTATCTGTTTAATCAGTGTTGAGTAAAAATCATTTTCTCTAGCAATATATTTCAACAACAACAAATCTTTAGCCGTTGTTCATCATCGAAATTCAACCGCAATGAATTTGAAAAAAAACATCGATTGAGATCAACAAATCATCAATCAAGTAACCTAAAACTACAATCATGTATATTTTTAACATCCATCATCCCAAATCTATGAATCAACTCAATTTCAAAATTTGCTGATTCAAAACTCGAATCATGATTAAAGAAGGTGATTATGAGATCGAGAATCAATTAGAACTCATACAGACGACGCAAAAATAGAGTCAAACTTAGCAAATTGAATCAAATGTCAATGATGAATAGATCGTACCTTTATAAAAAGGTAAGTTGCAAATATTTAAGTAACTAATTATGAGCTTTCAATTTGCTGATTTAGAAAATTGTGTTTAAAAAGCCTGGTTTCTATGGTTGATATTCCATACATGTTTCTTATTTGTCTCTGATCAGAGCAAAATCCTGTCAATTAGCTGAAAATTTTAGTTAAAATGACTTAAGGTTTCACATTTTGGAATTCATGTTATGAGTACTTGTTTTGAAGTTTTAAACAGTGTAGTTTAGTCTCTTGCAGATTATGAAAATAACCTAAGTAGTTGAAGATCTTATTTATAGCAGATGATATTCATGAAATTTGGCATGATGTTTCAATTATATAGCACGATGGTAAAAAAATTGGCTAAGCCTGATCAATATTACAAGTTGCAACAAACATGATGTGATGTTACTTCTAATTTGTTTGATGTTACAAGTATATGATATAATGTTTTAACTATACAAAATTATGCTGGAACTTCATTGAACATGTTCATAACATATTGCAACATCATTATGAGATGTTGCAAACAGAATCTTTAATGAGCCTATACATTGGGCAAATAATCTGTTTTCAAATTACTGTTAAAAAATTACAACAGATGATGTTGCTCCTATAATGTTGGATGTTATAAATTTATGGCATGACATTTCAATATAAACATAAGGAACTGAATTCATGCATAACACCAAGCTCGGATTTCATTGTATTTTTTTAATTCTTTTTGGCTTCAGATACTGGTTTACCAAACTTGTTCGAGATAGATCAAACTGAATCCATTCAATGAGTACAAGCAACTACATGGGAATAGTTTGAACCATTATACCGCGTACATGCAACTTCACTTGGATTTGCTCTATGGAAGTCGACACAGAGATACCATATGATCAGTTGATAAAAAATGAGCTTGTTGGGAGTTGATCATTATTTACCGTCATAATTTGATGTTACACTATTACATTGTGATGATTTAATTTTTTTGTTTGATATTTTACAAAGACGTATTAATGAGGATGTTGATTTAAACATGATATTCATATGCTCCTACTGCACTTATACATTCCACTGTTGTTGCATTTGAAACAACTTGTTAAACATCATTCACTATAAAATAGTTCAAATGCCCTAAGATATTGCTAACATAAAAATTGAGAAAATCCAAATAAACATAAAACATCACCAACAATCCAGTTCCTCAACTCTAACAAATAAACCAATATTTTTAAAAAACTAACTTGTTGGGAATTGATCATTATTTACAGACATACTATAATGTTACACAGTTAAATTGTAATGATTTGATTTTTTTGTTTGTCGTGTTACAAAAACGTATTAACGAGGAGGTTGATTTAAACAAGATATTCATATGCTCCAACTGCACTTATACATTCCAGTGTTGTTGCACTTGAAATAAATTGTTAAACATCTTTTTTTTAAGTTAAACCATCCAAGGGATGGGGGGATTTTGTATTTGGCTCCCCAGACCATAGAACTGGCATTAGCCTGAAGGTTCATATATGTTTACAAAAGATCATCCTTATCATGTCAGAGAGCAAAAAGAAGCTCAAGAAGCAAAATAGCTTGCTATCAAAAAGAGTGAATCTAATCTAAGGTGAGAGTCCTTCTATAGCTAACTTCCGGGTGCATTCCATAAACAGATCGGCGAATCAAACAAGTCGAAACCCCAGTTTGTCCGTGGAAATCAACAGGAAAGAAGCTATTGAAAAAATTAGAAGCAGCCCGAAGAATATATATAGAAAACGTTGAATCGAGAGAAGACAGAAGCTTCAACGTCCAGTGTAGTGGAAATATGTCTGAGGTAAGAGATCTTCCTCGAGTGGAGCAGTGGTAGATTCCCTGATGGTCCATCAGACAGCCTGAAACAAAAAGAAAAAATAAAGTAGACTCCATTCCAAAGCAAAAGTAAAGACTATTTAGAGTCCGAAGAGTAATTAGAATATAGTAAAATTGGGAGCAGCTAGAGTTAATGAGCATCTCAAGGTCCAGTGCCTACTCTTACTGAAGGTAGTTCAAGTTTATCTAGGGAAATAAGACCTCTGAGCACTGTGGGTGCCAACTGGAGATCTATGTTCCCTTGGATATTGTTCTGTAATGAGTATTTAGCCAAATAATCCGCAGCACTATTAGCCTCCCTGTGTATGTGTGTGATTGGATATTTCATGTGATGAAGATTAAGAGCACTACAAATAGAAAAATTCCTCCAAGGAGCAGTCATCGGATTGTGTATTCCTCTTACGGCAGTTAAGCAGTCAGATTCCACTACACAATTTGCAATATCTAGTTCATAACCTATTTCATATCCAAACTGTATTGCTATCAACTCAGCGTCTAGTGGTGTTAGGGATTGGAAGGTTTTAGTTCGCATTATTATCACATTTCCAAACTTATTCCTGACTACAACAGCTGAGGAAGCCTGACCAGATTGTTTCCATGAAGCATCGGTATTGATCTTAAAACCGAAGGATGGTTTCTTCCATGTGACAGCAATTATAGATTTCCTTCTCTTGGGGTGAATCTTAGGGATAATGTTAGATTGGATCCAATACCTGTTTCTTTGTATGTTACCAGAAAGCTGATGCACAGTAAATATGTCATGAATGATGCATTTAATCTCTTGTATGCATGCAGTAGGGGAGACTGATTCATTATCATATATGCTTTTGTTCCTCTTTACCCACAGAGTCCAAATTGTACCCAAAAGTGAAGCTATGATAATATTTGAATGGATCTTTGTATCAGCTTTAAAAGATAGGAAATATTCAACTCTATGCTTCAAGTTCCCAAACATAGGCATATGCAGCTGAAGCAGATCACCAACTCTCTCCCAGACATCAATAGCAAATGAGCATGCGTTAAAAAAATGATCTAAGATGTTGTCAAAAGGCAGAATTCCATTTAAAGCGCGCCACAAAATGACTGACATTTTTCTAGGAATAAAACTACTCCATACCTTGGAAAGGTGTCTGATTCTGAATTTTCTTCGCCTGAGAGTGTGGTAAGCCGAGCTTACAGTGAAGCTGCCATTGGTATTTGGAGTCCAAATCATCCTATCATCATGATGATAATCCAATTCTGCTACCTGCAAAATGGCAAGTGTATTGGTAGCCAGGTGTGGCTCCAGCTGAGGGAGAAGGTTAGCTTTATTTTGTATGAAAAACCTTAGGGATATATCCTCAAAAGGAATATTATGCCCATCAGGCCATTCATAGAACAGGGCCCCCTCACCAGTCCAATTCGAGTTCCAAAATGAACACTCTCCCTGTCCATATATCACTTTTGAGTACTATTAGCCTTTTCTGTGATTCGACAGATTCTTTTCCAAGTGTGAGATGTTTTATACGAGTTGGGAAGTGACCATATTAATGAAGTCCATTGATTTTTATTAGCTTGTAGTTTCCACCATAGTTTACATGAAAATGCATCAACTATTGCTCCTATATCCCTTAATCCTATGCCATTTTCTTCAATTGGTAAACTCATGTTTTTCCATGATCTCCATTTTTTCCTATCAGTGTTGTCCACTTTCCCCCAGAAAAAGGTAGATGCAATTTTTTCCATTTTCCTTAGGACTATCTTAGGAGGGCGCAAAACAGAGAATATATGAGTAGGGATTGAAAGTAGGCTATGATTAATGAGTACCAGCTTACCAGCACTGGAAAGCCACCTATTCTTCCAATTGTTTATTGTCTTCTCCATCCTCTCCAGCAATGGTTTGTAGTATACCTGCAAGTTATGACCATAGAATACAGGCACTCCAAGGTACTTGAAAGGGAGAGCACCTTGTTCCATTCCTAGTAATCTCTTAACAGAAAGAGTGATGTGAGGAGGGGTTTTATGTGAAGCAAAGAACTCAGACTTCCCAAAGTTAACTTTTTGACCTGTAGTTTGTTCATAAGCAATTAAAAACCTTTTAAACCTCTTTAAGGTTGTGGGTTTGGCATTAAGAAATATTGCTGTATCATCTGCATACGTTAGGTGGGTAACAGTTGAGCAAGAAAGAGGTAAACTGAACTGTTGGAGGTAACCTGTATTAATCATCTTTTTAAGAACCCTTGAGAAAGCCTCAGAGACCAGATTATACAGAAAAGGGGATAGGGGATCTCCCTATTTTAATCCTCTGGAGGATTTAAAAAAACCTGAGGTGACTCCATTTATTAAGACTGAGAAGTGAGCCGAAGCTATATTGCTCAGTATTACTTTAACAAAGTTTCCATGAAAACCGAAATCGAGGAGTATAGAGTTTAAAAATGACCATGACACTCTATCAAAGGCTTTCTGCATATCAAGTTTCACAATTATGTTACGAGCCTTTGATTTTCTGTTTAAAATTCTTGCCATTTCCTGCATTTGTAACACATTATCAGATATGTCTCTACCATTAATAAAAGCACTTTGTTCAAGAGAAATTAATGAGTGCATTAGAGGTTTGATCCTCTCCATTAGCATTTTTGAAAACACTTTATTAGTAAAGTTAGACAGGCTAATTGGTCTAAAGTCAGAAAAGGAAATTGGAATTGTCTTTTTGGGGATCAAGGCCAACCAGGTGCTAGATATGGCTAAGGGAATATTCCCTGAAACCAGGAAGTCATTAGCAGCCTCCAACAAATCAGTTTTGATAGTTTCCCAGAAAGTTGTGAAGAAACTACCTGAGAAACCATCAGGGCCGGGAGCACTGCTTTTGTTCAGATCAAATACTGCATGCCTAAGTTCCTGAAGATTAAACTGTTGAAGAAGCAACTGGTTTTGTTCTTCAGATATGAGCACTGGTATTTCATGAAGAAAATAGTTGAGATAAGATCCAGATTTTGGAGGGGATTCCTCATTTAATAATTCCTTGTAAAACCTGATGCCCTCTTCTTTTATCAACTTAGGGTCTGAGATCCAGTTACCTAAGTTATCCTTTATTTTGCTAATTCTAGACCTAGCTCTATTTTCCTTAAAGGCATGATGAAAGTATTTTGTATTAGCATCCCCAAACTTAAGCCAATTAAGTCTAGCCTTTTGTTTTAGGAATATGATCTTCTCTTTCTGAGCTCTTAATAATAAGGCTTTTGATTCATTTAGTACAGCTAAATCATGATCATTTTGAGTTTGTTGGAAAATTATTTCCAATTCACAAACTCTCTCCTCAGCTTGGATGAGGTTCTGTTTAACATTCCCAAAACTGATTCTATTCCATTGTTTAATTTCCACTTTAAGCCTCTTCAATTTATGAACAAAAACAGTCATGCCTTTTAAAGGAGATATTAAATTCCAATTTCTGTTAACAATATCCTTGAAATCTTGCCTAGAGGACCACATATCCTGATATCTAAAAGGCTTAGAGGTCATTTCAGAAGCAGATTGTATGGATAAGAGTAAAGGGAAATGATCCGATGTGATTCTATTTAAAACATGAATAGAACTGTGAGGGTATAGATCCAGCCATTCAAGATTACAAAGTCCCCTATCTAGTCTTTGAAAAATAATGTCTTTACACCTGTCCTTAACACAATTATTACACCAGGTAAATGAGTTCCCAACAGTGGTAATATCATGCAAATCAGATCTATGAATAAAGTCATTAAATTGTTTCATGCTTTTATGAGGGGTGGATTTCCTTCCTTTGTATTCATTAACTGATGTTACCGTATTAAAATCCCCTATATATATGGCAGGTTCAGACTGAGCAGAGCCTAAATCATGCCAAAGATTTTCCCTCATGATCCTATGTACACTAGCATAGATAAAGAAGCAATTCCAACTGGATGAGGTAGCTACTTCAGAAATTCTAGCTTGTATGAATTGATCAGATTCTCTGATACAGGTTAAGTGAAAAGATTGATTCCATAGAATCCATATTTTAGCAGTATGAGCTGTAAGAGCATTATTGAATCCTAGAGCATGCTTTAAGGTTTCAATCTGTTGATTATCATGCCAAGGTTCTATCAGGCAAAGAATGTCTATCTTATGGTTCAGCTTTAAAGTTTTTAGTCTATCCAGGGATGAACCATAACCTCTAACATTCCATACTAAAATATTTCATATGATTGTGTATCTAATCATTTAAAAACCATTGGAACAGCTTTGTGTGAGGATCGAAGCTTCCTAGATTTATTAGTAGAGGCCTTACTGATATTGTCTAAAGTCTCCTTACCTTTGGCAATACATTCAGTAGACTTTGGAGTATCGACAGTTGTATGTACCTTATTGAGTTCCTCAGATGTGTGTTGATCTGTTTTACCAGGTCTGTCAGTAGATGTTACCTTCTGTGCTTGGTGTTGCTCAAGATCAGCTGATGATTTTGTTTCAGAGACAGATTTTTGATCTGGTCTATCATCTTGTTTATTACCCGGGGTAAATTGTCCCTCAGACTTACTTGCTGGTGGATCTGGGCTACTTGAGTGAGCTACTTGCTTATGTGTTTCTAAAGTCTCATGAAAGATTTCCACAACTTCTCCATCCTGTTCTTCCTCAGTAAAAACATCTAGGGCAAGAAAAGCATTAGAGATGGACACAGTATGTATTGACTCTAGATTTTCAGCTCTAGGTTTGTCTGACTGATTACTCTTCTTCCTCCAAATTGTATTAGTAATAGGCTTTGAAATATCATCCAATGAATAGAAGTCAGATCTTTTCTTGTGAATAGTGGTAAATGTGTTAGGAATGATGTCCGGTTAAAGGACTGGTTGATAATTCTTTTTTTGACATTCAATTTGCTTCTGGGAAACAATTAAGGCCGAAGATTCTACCGCATTATCCTTAGCCGTTTCCACAGGATGAGATTGTTTCTCGTCAAATAAATTATCCTGAGAGTTATTATCCATTTTAGCAGTGTTGCTGTCAACCTTTCCAAGTTTTTGTTTAGTTTCAGTAGCCTTCCTTTTAAGCTCCGGGTGTAGGAAAGTGCACTTATCATGATTATGTCCAACTATCTTACAGTGAGTACAATAGTATGGAAGTTCATCATATTCAATTGGATAATCAGCAACCTTGTTCCCTATTCCTACCACTATAGAAGCTGGAAGTTGGGACTGAAGATCTATTTCGACACAGACTTTAATAGCCGAGGGTCTAGTTAGAGCTGCAGTAGCAGCATCCATTTTTAAAAACCTACCGATCTGACTACTCAGTCCAATAATTGCAGAGTTATTATAAAATGAAGAGGAAGTCTGTGAATCGTTACCCATGCCGGGACAATCGAAGATTCGGCTGATGGTGAGAATTCAGGCGTCCATTTCTGCACTTTCATCACTGCTCCTTGTATCATCCATTGCCCCTTCATCCAGCAGTGCTGATAGTCTTCGGGATCCTGAAACCTAATCAAAACATGACGATAGTCAATTGAGCCAAGCTAGAATTCAGATTTAAATCCGATTGATTTAAAAGCAATTTGTAAGAGCTCCATCGAGGGCTTTCCCCGATTGAATTTGCCAACCAGTGCGTTCTGGTAATGAAATGCCAGGCGTTCTCCTTCCTCTTGAGGAAGGATAAACGCAATCTTCCCTTTGTATTCAGTAACCGGGTGTAGGTTCGGAGTGTCTGGAAGGGAGGTGAATAAAGGCGACGGCTTTGAGGTAAGAACTTGGATGAAGCTCTTATTAGTGGCAGAACCCAGCTCCACAGTGGGAGCGGGCGTCGGCGACGCCATAGATGGCCGATATGACCGTTAATGGCCGTGAACAGTGACAGTTATTGAAAGAAGAGGAAGAAGAAGAACGGTTTTGTGTGTAATCGCGAGGATTTTGATGAAGGTGAATAGTAAGTGTGTGTATCGCACCAAATTTCGCCAAATTTTCGCACACAGTAAACAGTGAAACGAGCTACCGGTTCAATAAATAAATTGTTAAAAATCATTCATTATAAGCATAAAAATTGAAAAAAAAAATCAAATAAACCTAAAACATCAACAACAATCCAGTTCCTCGGCTTTAACAAATAAACCAATATTTTTAAAACATCATTCTTCGACAATACATCCCAAACAATCAAATTTAAATTTTCCCCCAACTTATTTCCCTTCGTTGCTTGCTTATTCATAGACTTGCCTTCTCTCCTGCTGGTTTTGAAGAAGATGGCTTTTCCACTCCACCAACGCCAAGATCAAAGGTCGACTCTGGTCCTCTGTTCAAGGAAATATCTTCAGGAGCATGATTCCTAATACCATTTTTTTATTATCTCATCAATGACATTGTAAAGCTTTGAACACACTTGATTCCTCATGGGAAGAGCTTTGGAAAGTGTTCATGTGAAAAAATATAAAACATCACATACGACAATAAAAACATCAATATCTGAAATTAAAATATCACAATATCATACATAACATGACTGACAACTACATTGTGAAACATCAAATATAGTATTTAAAAATTCAACCACAATATCTAAAACGTCACAACTGGAAAAAAAACCTTATAGATCCTCCATCTTTCTTGATTGCAGTAGTAGTTGGAAAGTTTCCTTACACATTTAAGAAATGACAACAACAACACAAAAATTAGCACAAAACGTAACAAAATCCTAAGATATCACACACAATAAAACCACACAGCAATTGCATACTTAAGCATGAAAATACCAAAAAGTATCAAACAATGAAATTAAAACATCACACTAACACAGATAGAAAAACTTAAAACCTAAACATGAAAAATCAAAAAGAAAACTAGAAGCATCAACAACAGTATGTAAAACATCACAACTGAAAAAATAATAAACTTACAGATCCTCCTTCCTTCTTGATTTCAGCAGCAATGGAAAAAGTCTTCTTAGACATCTAAGCAACAACAACAATAACACAAAAATTACCACAAATCGTAACAAAGCCCTAAGATATCACACAAAAATCAAATCTGAACATCAATTGCACACTTAAGCATGAAAACACCACAAGCATCAAATACTGAAATAAAATATCACACCAACACATACAACAATACTTAAAACCTAAACATGAACATCAAACAGAAAACACGAAACATAAACAACAGTATCTGAAACATCACAACTGAAATTAACGAAACTTACAGACCCTCATTCCTTCTTGATTACAGCAACAATGTAAAGTCTTCTTAGACATCTAAGCAACAACAATAATAGAAAAATTAGCACAAATCGTAACAAAACCCTAAGTATCACACACAATCAAAACTGAACATCAATCGTACACTTAAGCATGAAAACACCATAAACATCAAATACTGAAAGTAAAGCATCACACCAACACATATAACAATACTTAAAACCTAAACATGAAACATCAAACAAAAAACCAGAAATATCAACAACAATATCTAAAACATCACAACTGAAAAAAAAAATAAAACTTACAAATCCTCCTTCCTTATTGATTGCAGCAACAGTGGAAAGTCTTCTTAGACATCTAAGCAACAACACAAAAATTAGCACAAATCGTAACAAAGCCCTAAGATATCACATGCAATCAAAACAGAACATCAACTGCACACTTAAGCATGAAAACACCATAAACATCAAATACTGAAATTAAAACATCACACCAACACATATAACAATACTTAAAACCTAAACATCAAACATCAAACAGAAAACTAGAAACATCAACAACAGTATTTAAAACATCACATATGAAAAATAACAAAATTTACATATCCTCCTTCCTTCTTAATTGCAACAACAGTGGGAAAGTCTTCTCACACATTTAAGAAACAACAACAACAACAACACAAAAATTTTCACAAAACCGTTAGATTAATTCATCAAACATAAAAAAAACATAAAAATCCCCAATATCAACACATTGAACAACATAAACCCTAAAACATCAGATTGAACACACAATAAAACACAATTCAACTGCATAATGAGAAAAAACCACAAAATAAGCACAATAATAGTACTCTACAGAAACTACATAAACCCTAGAAAACCACATGAACCAAAAAACTAAACGAAAATAAAAAAACAACAAGATAAGGATAAAAAAACCAGAGCAAAGCACTTCAAAGATAAATAGAAAACAAAGGCTGTGTGCGGTTGTGTACGATCAAAGAGAAAACGGGGAGAAGTTGCAGAGTGGTTGCAAAAAATGGAAGGGAGATATGAGAGAAGAAGATGAAAAATTGATATTTATACCTTGACTTAAATATAAATTATTAAAATTTTCACATATAACCCCTGAACTTTAAAAAATTCAAGTTGAAACCCCATGCTGATTTCTTTACAATTTAATCCATAGTCTCACTGTAAGACCGTCTCGCACAAGAATATGTCTAATAAGGAATCAGAGAGCATAAATACACTTTGCTCTTTTATTTATATTTCATTTAATTTTTAAAATTAATATGATATAATGTGGAATTATAAAAATATTTGAGTTTGAATGATTATATGTCGAATTGTATGTTCAATTATATGTTCATGCAGGTGCATTTCTGACTGATCACACATTGCCAACTTCTCACCAATTCACTACGCTTGCTGTATCTCCTGCTTGGCGACGTACTCTGAGACGGCTGCACAGATTCCACCATTACAGACTCTCGCACTTTTGCTAATATCATTTTAACTGATGACTGCTGATGAGCTTAGTTGCCTGGCCAAACAACGAATTAACACGGGGTGTGGAGATTCGTTGCTTTGGAATCGCAACTAACTGAAGTTCACTGATTTTGTATACTCTTAGCTTAGGATGTTGTTATATTTTGCGGGCAATGCTGTTTGCCTTCTGTACAAACTATCGCTACTCTACCATGGTTCTTCTATTGGCTTGGGGTACCAATATACCAACCCCACCCTCGGATTCCATTAAAAAAAATATGTTCAATTTTGTTGTTGTTGAACTAAGTATTTTTTTAATATATTAAATTAAGTGTTCGAATTTTCTTTTGTTAGTGTAGTTCAATACCCGCCCTCCCCCTTCACCCACCGCTCAAATACTGTCCTGGTTGTGTCAATCATTAGAAGTGTCCCTATCTTGATTCTTTTTTTTTGAGAGTGGAAAGTATTTCCCGATGTTTCTCAATCAAAATGGTTTTTTTTGTAGCATTCGAGTGTGTCTTCCATCTTGATGAAAGGTATTTCAAATTTCAGCTTGAAGAGTAGTTATATTCATTTTGCCAAGCAAGGACTTTATAATGAGATTCCGATCACAGCCACTGTATGAGAAAAAAATTACCCATTTGAGACTAATTTCGGACCCCAAAGTCATGTTTCAACATTTTTCCTTTGAATTTAATTTGGATAACTATTTGTAATGGTTTGTATATATCGATCATGATTTGAACTGAGAGTTAATATCCTTTTAAAATCATCCAACAAATGATTAGAGTCGAACTCTACAAGAAAAATAAACACCTGGCCTCTTATCTCGATATTTTAATATTTTTTTCAAATAACTTTTACTTTAGTTTTCAAAAATTTGAAGTAAATGGTTTTTTCTTACCTCGGTTAAAAAATAACCGAGGTAAAAGGTAGGTTATTTACCTCGGGATTTTTTAATCGAAGTAAAAAATTATGAATTTGAAGTACATAATGTAACTAAAGTGTATGCAACATCACAAATTATGTAATAAATAATAACCAACTTCACATCATGTGTTGGTATTACCGACTTCATATGCGATCGATGGCAGTGTGAGTTATTGGTCCAAAAAAATCGAACCTTAAAAAAATTGAAAAAATTATATGTATGTTTGAAAATGATTGAAATATTTTTTAAGTACACGAGTCTAATTTAATTTTGTCTCTTAAAGTAATTAAAATATGATTTTGAATTATAGGGTTGAAAATTGACACAAATGATTTATAATTAAATAACAAAATTATTAGTGTACAGAATCTTAATTAAATTATGTGAAAACAAAATTCTCAAAAACAATAATTTTTTTAATTACAATTTAGTGACAAAATACTGAACTCCGGAAAAATTCAAGCACGAAGAATAATTAACTTGAACACTATGGGTCGGGCGCCATCTAATAGCTCGAAGAAGAGTATGTCTCCAATGAACAGGTTGTTGGTACTAAGAAACGTTCTAAAACCATTTTGAGATAGGACCTTGATCTTATTGTTTCCCGAGTAGTTCATGTGCCACTCTTCTCCATATTACCTCAATACACCGGGGGTCTTGTCATTTGGCAAGTGTTTCACTATGTTCATGGGGATGTACTGAATCATAAACAGAAAAAAATACAGTTAGTATATATGCAATAATCACCAAAAACTAAATAAACAAAAATTTAAAATACACGTGTAACAGGTTGATCTTACCATTGTCGGGTTAATCCCAAAGTTCTGTTGTTTCAAGGTGCACTTGAAATGTGGATTATTCTGATATCCTCGGTAAAGAAATTGTGCTCAAAATATATATCTGGGTCCCTCCCGATCTATAGTGGTAAATGAAAGTATTATTAATTAAACATGAATGTGAGTAACCTAATAAAAATAAATGTAGAAAACTGAACATAAATGGGAGGCCATCGTCGTGCCTCTCAAAGATAGTATTTATAAGCCCAAATTACGGTTAACTACTAAATAGTAGCTAGTGGTAAGATGGGGTTGTCCATGAGGAAAAGAAGATTTTATCGAGTGTTAAATGTAGTTGAGAAGCACACGAAGAAGTCACTCTATGTGTGTGGTAGCAAATTTGGGGGGGGGGGATTTTGATTTTGAAAATACTACGACTACTTTGAACAACTAAATTAACAAATAAATAGAAAGAGAGAAATAAATATGATCACTAATAGCACAAATAACTTAAATAAGATTGTAGCGAGTCTGAGGCACAATTAGTTTACATTTCTAGTCATCCTTCGATCATAGATTAATTATCCTATGTTTATACATTAATCACATATTGTGGAGAATTTATCAACACCTTTGAGTGTTGATATTTCTCACCTCTCCTCGGTGATAGTTAGAGTGGCGCCACACAATAACCCTTATCCTTGAGTCACCCTAGACGATTGGCGTCATATACTTCCCAAGGATAGCAATACACACATAGATCCAACATGACTACACAAAGTCCTACAAGCGAGAAACACATAGATAGCACAAACATATTTACTAGTAATGACCACGAGGATCGGCCTTCGTGCTAATCATTATTAGTGGGCTACATTGATCATTAGGCAAACCTATCTAAAGTCAACCTAACTCTAAGCAACTCCATCAATCAACAATTATGATTAGTTTTCACTCCCAACTATAACCTAACATTGACCAACAACAATCACGTTGACTAAAAGTCAATGTCTTCCAGGTTTGACCAAAAAACCTAGCATTTAATCAATCCACAATCATTACCTAGTTGATCATCCTATTCTAAATCTTGCACCAGTCACACAAAAAAGCACAAAATATACTTAATAATCAAAACACAAAATAGAATAAATAGAATCTCACAAAGTCATACTAGAAATGCTTACCAATTGCTCCCAAGAGTAAATTTAGCCTAGATTAGCTAAACTGATAACAAAACAATATTGATCCATGGTAAACATAGAAGAAAAGATGGAAAATAAATGCAAACTAGGGTTTTGGGAGAGTATTTTCACAAATGGTTATGAAAAATGAATGAAGAGAGGAATTAAAAGTTGCTTTCAACCTTTAAAATTGGGCCAAAAGGTGTTTGTTGCGAGCCGCAAGGAAGGGGAAGCGGCCCGCAGTTCTTATGTTGACCCATTTCCTGCCTTGTTGACTTCTGTTGCAGACTGCAAGTGAGGGGCTGCAAGGCTTTGGATTTTAGCTTCTACCAAATGAATTTTTTCCTTCTTCCAATCTTCTACCAAAGACAATTTGGCCTTCTTCCAATCTTCTTCTTCATTTTTTTCTACAACACTTAAGCTCTTCCAAACCCAAACACTCTAACAAGATCTAGAACACTTTATAAATTAAAGAATTATGATATAAAACATAAAAATTCATCATCACCCCTTAACTGATAAAATGTTAGTTTCTTTCCAAATAAGTCACTAATCTATTACAAAATTAGATTTCGAATGTGCTAAGAATGGGATACAAATTGAGCACATCCCGCACTTAAACCTTTACTCGTCCTTGGGTGAAGAAAAGAAAGGCCTAAGGTGGTTCTTAAATTTTCTATCCCATAACATATTCGAAATCCTTCCCTAAGAATTGTTTTAACCCTAAACATGAAAAACTATCCATCCCCATATTTATGCCTAAAAGATTCTACCCAAAAAAAATTTCAAGACAAAATTGCATCCAAATGAGGTCTTCATCATCAAAAAATAGGGTAAAAGAAGTTAACTCTACCAAAATGGTAAAATGAGCCTTCAAATTCTTTCATTTTTCTTAATTTCTCTCATTTCGCCTAGGAGACCTTTCGGGTTTTCATCCTAGCTTCTCATTCTTTTTTCCCTCATGGCTCACCTTTTACTACACAAATTAGCCTCTCATTTTTTCTTAGATTTCCCTTTAGGGTTTTCAATCTATCCGGGCTCTCAATTTTGCCTAAGTTTCCTGCAAGTGGGTTTTCAATTTAGCGAGATTATTTTTCATTTTTCATTTTCTTTCATTTTTTAAAACCTCCTAAGAAGTTATTAAATACAATGCAAAATGAGCAATATCACATCAAAAGAACATGCTAGTAATGAGCTTAAGTAATTGCCCCACCCCACACTTAAAATTAAGCATTGTCTCCGATGCATAGAAAAGAGCAAAACATAAATGTGGAATAAGGGAAAAAAGTACTCACAACTAGGACCACGAGGGTCCAGTTCCTCCCTGGTGATGAGCTTGGCGAAACTTCGAGATGATGGTGTCAAGCTTGGTATAGACCTGCTGGTCGACGTGCGGCTGAAACTGGTCAAATCTACCCTCAATATGAGCAAGTATGTGAAGTTTCTCGTCCTCTTGGGGAAGTGCCCGGGGGGTGGTGGTGCATGTCGACTAGGTGGCAGATGTTGTGCATGAGGTTGCCCCGCCCGTAGTTTTTTCCAAAAATCATAGCTATGCATGGGTTTGACTGGATGAAAAGATCATTGACCGGCGTATCCTCAGTCATGACCAACTTGTCTACTTGGGGAAGTTTCATGAACAAAAGAGATGTAGGCCCGTACCTCCAAATGAATTCATTTCCAACAACTTGCAACATGCCAAATTTGCGTAGCCTTTTGAAGTCTAGGTAGCTGTAATGCTTGACTGAAATGGACTCGACTATGCTCATGTCCTGTATTCCTAACTTTACGGCGATGAGGGTCACCATCCCTACCATTCTTATCTTACCTTTGTCCAATTTTGACAGCTCGAGGCATTTGACGACCCATTGATCTATCAAGTTAGGGTGCCTCTGTCTGATAGACGTCATCACCTAGAGACACTTTATAAAGGTACTGGGACACTGACTGAGTTCACCCTGACACAACACTCCCATGGCCAGTGAGCGGTGGGCGTTGTGCAGAGCCGGATGGATGATGAGGGAAGCCTTATTAGTACCGATTCTTGCTCTCCCAGTGATCGCCGGCTAGAAGACCGGATTGCAGCAACCAAGGGCATTGAAGTAGTCACCATCTTCAGTCCCAAGCTCACATAAAAAAAGATCAGCTAAATCGTCCTAGCTCACCTCACGTGGCTCATCATTGAGGTGAAATGAGATGTGTTTCTCCCCATCCCAATCCTCCTTTCTCAGTGTGGCAAGGAACACAAGTGTATACCTCGAGAAGGTCGACGCCTCCCTGTCCAAAAAACCAGCCAAACCAACCTTCCAAAACAATTGCACAACGGGATGCCATAACCCCAATTTTGCCAAAGTGGGCAATGACTCTCTAATGTGGGTCAACCCCATGTAGTCAAAGGTACACTATGCTAATGAATTCCAACAAGTATCACAAAAGGTCACCAAGTTTCATAAAAAAATGTGCCACAAAAAGTGTAGCAAAGTGTCACCAAGTGTCACAAACCTCAATCACTAAAACAATTATACCCAATATGCTACTAGCTTACCAACACTCAACAAACACCCAAAAATATAATACCATATCACAATTGAAATCACACAACCCCAAAATATAGAAAAAACAAAAATTGAAGAACTCCCACCAGTCAACACACTTTGAATTCAACAATAAAGTGAGAAGTGTTACCGTGGGAGTGATGGAATGAGTGTAGAAAACATCAATATGTGAAATGCAAGCAAAGATGGTTTAATTTGACCAAAATTTCAAGACCCCCAAATTTCTAGGGTTCTTGAGTTTTTAAATCAAATTGTGGGTTAATGGGTGATGAATTTAGTGCTGGGATGTGGAGGAATGGAAGGAGGATGGAGAGCTAAGTATTTTGGTTGGAGGGGATGGGTAGGACGGCAATTTCCAGCAAAGTGGGCGGAGAGATGGGAGGAAGGGTGGAGGAATGAGAGGAGGGAAAACAAATGGTGGGAGAAGGCTAATGAAAATGAAGGTTGACGGCCTGGGGGGGGGGGGAATTATGAGTTCACTGCTGCCCGCAATGGGGACACTGCCAGCCTGTAGGTTTTGCTCTAATTTTTTTTCCTTTACTCACCTCTGCTACGAGACGCAATGGGTTCGCTGCGGCCCGCAGAGGAGACACTGCCAGCCTCTGAGATTTGCTCATCAATTTTTTTGTCTTGCTTCCCTGTGTTGCAAGCCGCAAGTGATGGGCTGCGGCCCACAATGGAAACACTGCATGCCCTTTTTTCTCTCAAAAAACCTCCTTTTTAGCCTCCAATTCTTCAAGAGCATTCTTTTCCTACAAAAACACAACCAATGCAAACCCGACATAATATTGCTCTAAAAACCAAATTCCAAAAGATTATCAAAGATTTAAGATACACTAACGAATTAAAATTGACACTCAAATTGAAAATAAAATAACACTTGCATCGATGGAATACTCTGGATGATCAAAACCATGTTTATTTAACGTCATCGGCATGAAACACTCCCCTTTTTTACAAGATCTTCTCAAAACATTCCTCGGGTATCCGGAATCACCATTTGTGATTCCACCCATTCTTATCTCCACATGTATTGGTCTCCAACATTGTCTTGCCTTAAACCTCACCTTCGGAGCCAAATGGACTTGTGTGCCTCGTCCCTTTTTGGTCGATTTTGGGGGATCTTTGGAGTAAAAGGGGTTTAGATGATGTTTCTTTAGCCCCTTCTTCACTCGCTGCAAGTTAGTACTAGAGACATTCATATATGCAACATTGACCTTGCTCAAAATACTAGAAACTTGCTTAGATGTCTTACTCATTCCATTATCAACTTCAACTAAGTCAATCATGTGAGAATGTTCAAGTTCATTGTGAGGCTCATGCAAACTTTCAAGTATAGTGACACCATGTCAAGACATTTTATCCTTGAAGGCTCTTTATCCTTGTAATTCTCATAACCTATTTTTTCTCCGCTAAACTCCAAGGTCAATGAACCACTATGCATGTCGATCTTAGTTCTTTCCATTTTAAAAAATGGCCTCCCTAACAAGATAGGGGGCACAATCTCATCATACAACATATTAAGAACATAAAAACTATGGGGGAAAACTAGTCTATAAACTTTAACCAACACATCTTGCACTAGTCCTTTCAAAATAGCTTGGAAATGGTCGGCTGGTTCTATGATCATCCTAGTTTTATGCATTGTCCCTAAGTTAAGAGTCTTGTATAGAGAGTAGGGAATTACATTAATAGAGGCTTCTAGGTCTATGATTACCTTTTCAGAAATTTTTTCACCTATGACATAAGGGATAGTGACCATGCCCGGATTATTACATTTACGAGGTAGCTCCTTTTCAAAAAGAGCCGACACTTGTCCAGCAATTTAAATTTTTTCAACATTCTTCAATTCTTTAGTTCTCTTAGGTGTGCATAACTCTTTAAGGAATTTAGTAAACCTAGGCACTTGATTAATAGCATAAAAAAAGGGAATGTTTACCTCACATTTGCGGAAGACTTGAAAGGGCTTTGTTCTCATCCTTGCAATTCTTTTCCCGCAAAGTCGTCAGAAAAGGTGGTGGTGGAAGGATTTTTTCAATTTTCTTCTTCTTTGGTGGTTGAGTGCTCACCTCTTCGATCTTTTGGTCTTTCACCACAAGCTCCTCTTTGACTTCCTCTCCATCCTTAACAAAATTGGTCGGGCTCCTTTGCTTCTTTCCCACTCCTCAAGGTGATTAAGCTCAATTTTTATCTTGGGTTCAATTCCGATTGTGGGGGAAGTATTCCGGAATCCCTAGCCTTCAATCGGGCTACGCTAGATGCAATTTGGCTAACTTGAGTTTCCAAGTTCTTGAATCTAGCCGAGGTGCAGTCCTATAAAATTGTTACAATAGTGGATATGGAATGCATATGCTCCTCTGATGTGTGATAATTATGTTGTTTATTTTATTGGGATTAACTGTGATTTTACGTGATTAATGTGCACTTTAAATGTTTTATTTGTAACAGATCACATTTTTTGGGCTCGAGAGGAATTTGGAGGAGAGTAGGGAGAATCGGGCAATTATCGCAAATTATCGCAATCAAATGAAGATCAGAATCGTAGCAATTAATTTGGAGCAGATTGGACTGATATTCTTGGAAATATTCTTGAAGATAATGTGAAGATTGGATCAGAATTTAATTTTGGGAAGAAAGAGTCCAATATGGACATTATTTTGTAATGACAGCCTATAAATTGGTGCGCATGAAGACAAAGGAAGAGGTTTTTCTTTGGTATTAATTTGGTGAGCACGTCACAGGGGGGTATAGTTTTTAGTGGAGAAAAAAAAGTCAAACATATTTTCTTCTTCTTTATCCTTTTGGCTTTGGACGAAAGAGAGTTTGGGGAGCAACTTTAACATTGGTTTTGTTTTCTTCTCTCTGTTTGTTACTTCCCCAGACCAGACGTGGATACAGTACTAGTGCAAGCATGTGGTTTTGTTTTCTTTAATTACTTGTCTCCTATTCATTTAATCATGTTTATATATTATTATATTTATTTGTTTAGTATAATTATCATGAGTAGCTAATTCATATATCGGCAGAGAATAACAAATGTTAGTTTATAAATCGTGAGGCCTAATTGCATTATAATTGATTCTTGCATGTTCTTGATTGTCCTTGGTTGAATTTATTTCTAATATGTTTAGGCCTGATCAACTTAAATGTTTTTAGAATACTGCTATCTAATTTCCGCCAATACGCAATTGTTGGATGGGATTAGTAAGTAGCACAGTCTTGTGAAAAATAGCTAACTAGCTAAGACTGTAATAGCAAGATAGAGGATAATTGAGTGTGCGTTACTATTTGCTTTTACTTTGGTAATTGGTATATCGGGTTCTTTTAATACTTAATGCTATCAAAATGTGTTCTGGTTTAGCGAATACTTTCTGGGAACATTTTGGTAAGGGAAACAGTTAATTAATCATAATTAGTTGACTGTCGATAAAGTAAGAAAGAATTGGGGGGGGGGGGGTTAAGCGTACCTACTTCCCTATAACCGGTAGATGTGTAGGAATTGATTCATCATTGCGCCTATGATCGATAATAACTAGCATGAGTTATTCTTAGCCGATATCATTCATTCATATATTTATTTCTCATATTTTTAGAGTCGTCATTTGCATTTTTGGAGTTAGTTAAATCACTATATTTAAGGCGTGGTGGCATCACCGAAAAGGTTTTTGAAAGTAGTAGAAAATAAGATTTATTGATTATTGCTTTTGCTCCCTGTGGGATCGACCCTGCTTATCATTGTACTAATTAGTATTAATCTAAATTTGCAGGTTATTTGGCGAGTAAAACGACGCTCACCATCCTCGTGTTGCGGCGTAGATCTTCCCTCTCAGGGATTAGATGATCCCTCATTCTTCGAGTAGCCTTGTTGTGGAGCCCAATTATACCCTTGGTCTCCTTGGTAATGGGCTTGTGCCCCTTGATGATTTGGTTGAAACCAACCTTGATTACCTTAAAAACCACCTTGAGAATTTGATTGACCTGCTTGCTTATCTATCCACCAAAAGTTTGGATGGTCTCTCCACCTGGGGTTGTAAGTTTGGGAGTATAGATCGTACTTCTTCTTATGAGATTGTCCTCTTTGGAGACCTTGTCCACCTTGGTATCCCCAATTTTGGAAACTTTGTCCTTGACCTCCTTAGTAGCCCATTGCCTTTACTTCTTTAAACCCTCTATCTTAGATTTGAGGGCATACATCGGTGTGGTGATCCAATGAACAAACTGATGCATCATCCCTTTCATTAACTCTTTCATTATAGAGGCTAAAGCTTGAACTTGCTCTTCAAGATTGGGGTTTTTCGGATGTGGAACTTCTTGCACCCTTGCCCTTTCTCTCACCCTGAATTGTCTTGTTCCATTAGCCATCTCTCCAAACAATGCCATGGCATCTTTTGGGCTCTTGTTAGCAATCGACCCATTACAAGCGGCATTGATCATCCTTATATCTTCAACGGACAAACCATAAAAGAAATAGTACACAAGATCTCCTTCCTTGTATGGGTGGTATGGGAAACTCGCTAGCAACAGCTTGAACCTCTCCCAATATTCATATAAAGATTCACCAGAAAATTGAGAGATGTTGCTAAACTCCTTCTCTAGCCCCGCCGACTTGGTTGCCGGAAAGAACTTATCCAAGAATTTTCCCTTCATCTCCTTCCATGATGTTATGCTTCCTGGGGAAAGGTAGTATAACCAATCTTTGGCTGCATCTTTCAAAGAGAAAGAAAACGCCTTTAGAATGAAATTTTCCTCCAAAATTCTGGATGGCTTCATGTGCATGCTCACATAGTGGAACTAGACAAATTCTTGTTTGCATCCTCCCCACTCATCCCATGGAAAGTTGTTAGTTAATGGATCATCCTGGGCCTAAACTCACAAGTGGCATTTTTTGAAAGAGGAGGGAATGTGAAGCAAAGGGGTTGGCTTTCTAGGTTGAGAGCCATGAGCTCCCTCAAGGTTCTAGTATCATTCTCTATAGTTGGTGTAACTACTTCGGGCTATTGTTGGGTGGCTTGGTTAGCAAAATGAGCCACTCTCCTAGTTCTCTGGAGCGTTCCTAGGAGATTGGGGTCATAGTGAATGGGGTCTATTAGTATGAGTATCAACCATAAACAAAGAACCAAAGCAATACATCCTTATCCCAAGTAACACTCAAAAGAGCAAGCAAAATAACAAAAACAAACAACTAAAAAAACACACAAAAACTACACCAACACTTTAATAAAATACGCATTTTCCCCTAAAACGACGCCAAAATTTGGGAGGCCATCATCGTACTTCTCAAAGATAGTATTTATAAGCCCAAATTATGGCTAACTACTAAATAGTAGCGTGGTAAGATGGGGTCGTCCACGAAGAAAATGAGGTTTTATCGAGTGTTAAATGTAGTTGAGAAGCACACGAAGAAGTCACTCTACGTGTGTGGTAACAAAGTTTTGGGGGGATTTTGATTTTGAAAACACTATGACTACTTTGAACAACTAAATTAACAACTGAATAGAAATAGCGAAATAAATATGATCACTAATAGCACAAATAACTTAAATAAGATTATAGCGAGTCTTGGGCGCAATTGGTTTTCATCCTTCGATCATAGATTAATTATCCTATTTTTATGTATTAATCACATATTGTGGAGAATTTATCAACACCTTTCGAGTGTTGACATTTCTCACCTCTCCCCGGTTATAGTTAGAGTGGGCGATCAAAGCCACACAATAACCCTTATCCTTGGGTCATCCTAGACGATCGGCATCATAGACTTCTCCGAGAATAGAAATACACACGGAGATTCAACATAACTAACACAATATCCTATAAGCGAGAAACACATAGATAGCACAAGCATATTTACTAATTACGACTACAAGGACTGACCTTCATGCTAATTGCTATTACCGAGCTATATTGGTAATTATGCAAGCCTATCTAAAGTCAACCTAACTCTAAGAAACTCCATCAATTAAAAATTATAATTAGTTGTCACTCCTAATTATAACCTAACATTGACCAACAACAATCATGTTGACTAAAAGTCAAAGTCTTCCGGGTTTGACAAAAAACCTAACATATAATCAATCCACTATCATAAACTAGTTGATCATTCTAGTCTAAATCATGCATCAATCACACAAGAAAGCACCAAATATACTTGATAATCAAAGCACAAAATAGGATAAATAGAATCTCACAAATTCATACTAGAAATGCTTTCCAATTGCTCCCAAGAGTATATATAGCCTAGATTAGCTAAACATATAACAAAATAACAATGATCCACGGTAATCATAGAAGAAAAGATGTAAAATAAATGCAAACTAGGGTTTTGGGAAAGTATTTACGCAAATGGCTATGGAAAATGAATGAAGAGAGGAATTAAAAGCTGAGTTCGGCTTTTAAAACTGGGCCAAAAAGTGTTCGCGGTGGGCCGCAAGGAAGGGGGTGCGGCCTGCAACACTAGTGTTGACCCGTTTCCAGCCTTGTTGACTTCTACTGTGGGCTACAAGTGAGTAGCTATGGGCCGCAAGTGAGGGGTTGCGGCCAGCAGTGGAGGCACTGGATTTCAGCTTCAACCAAATGAATTTTATGCTTCTTCCAATCTTCTACCAAAGACAATTTGGCCTTCTTCCAATCTTCTTCTTCATTTTTTTCTTCAACACTTGAGCTCTTCCAAACCCGAACACTCTAACAAGATCTAGAACACTTCATAAATTAAAGAATTAGGATATTAAACATATAAATTCATCCTAACCCTTTAATTTATAAAATGTTAGTTTCTTTCCAAATAAGTCCTTAATCTATTACAAAATTAGATTTCGAATGTGCTAAGAGTGGGATACAAATTGAGCACATCAATAAATCGCTTACCTTAATAGGGGCACAACTAGTAAACCTTCATTGTTAGTGACGATTCCTGAATTTCATAGCAAAGAAAGAAACATCAGTAGTATTTGGAATTTCGTAAGATATGACGAGTCATTAAGTTTTTCAAGGAAACAAAGACCGTACGACCTCGAACACTGTTCACAATTGCTGTTGGTTAGACCGAAAGCAAGAGATAGATGTTGTGAGTATGTCAATCATAAACAGAATGATGATTGATACATACATGCTACGTCAGTGCCCAATCGGTTATGACGACACCACAACCGGCTGCTTACCGACGCTGCATTCAAAATAAAATTCTAAACCCTCACGAATAACCCACATGAAAAGCCAACTTCAATTACCAGTCGATACGACTAACAGGTAACCGACGGGCAACTTACCTCACATGTATCTTGAAATCCTAAAAAAAGAATCATATATACCAACGACTCTAACACACATAACAACCCAAATCGATGGATATTATCATTTAAGAACAATCATAACAGGAAGTTGCCATACAAAAGTAGTAAAAGTTCACAAAATTTTATTCCATAAAAATTATGAAAACAATTTAACATAAAGAGTAAATGTCAAAATAATCCTGACTTTAGGTTAAAAGCCAATATAATCCTATAAAATTAGAAAGTGTCAAAATAACACTAACTTTATGAAGTAAGTGCCAAAACAACCCCTGGATCCGTTGACTTTGATTTTCAACGTTGGAATTGATCGAACTTTAAGGAAATTATGATTTTACACTTGGTAAAAAAGAAAAAAGAAAAATTTAAAAGACGCAATTTCCCTCATCCGTATTAATCCCCCCATGTTTTCCCCCTCTTCTTCTTCCCGCAACATGATCAAAACCCTCTTCTTCTCACCCCGTTTGACGCCGAACTGTAGCTGTTTTTCATAAAGATGCTTTCTCCTGTGGTGATTTGGCGAGGATTTGTGAAGGAGGGTGGCTTTAGAGATGGTGTTAGGGTAACAGCGCCAATGCAGAGGTTGGGGCTATACGTTTTGGAACCGATCATTTTGACATCGACGTTCGCATTGGTGATGAGTGAATGGATGTCGTTGGGTAACTTGTCAAAATCAAACGAGATCAATGAACGAGGGAAGAAAGCTTGGACAGTTGGTAAGCAAAAGAAAAATTTTAAGCTGGGATACCCTGCCGTCGCGAGTCGCGATGGGTTTCGTCGCGAGTCGCGACGAACAGGGGAGAAAAATCACTCCCAGCGCCAACTTTCTGCGAGTCGCGATGACTTCGCGAGGCTCATCGTGAGTCGCGACACACTCCGTCGCGAGTCGTAACGAGCTCAGAAAATTTTGAGCTCTCGGACTCACCTTTCCGCGAGTCGCGATGACTTTGCGAGGCTCGTCGCGAGTCGCGACACACTTCGTCGCGAGTCGCGATGAGCTCAGAATATTTTGAGCTCTCGGACTCAACTTTCCGCGAGTCGCGACGTGCTCAGTAACTGTTGAAAATTTTTTTTGAGCCCGGATTTCAAATTTCCAAGCTTCCAAGTTTCCAAATGATTTTAAACATTGCATGATCCTACCTTCTTCTCCACCCAACACTCCCAAGAACCACCACATACCCACTCATTCCTCCACCATCCTACATATGTTGACATATGAACATTCTTGCATCTTTATAGTACATTTGTTGATTGTAGTATGCCGACTACATCATTGTGATCGTAAGTGCATATCCTATAATGATGCTTGTATACATGTCAATATATGTTGGATATTTTTCATGATTATTCTTATAGTGTTGGTTGAGTGTGATTTGGTTGTTCTTTGAAAATACTATGGTTATTAACTCTTGATGCTAAACCTAGTATTATATATCCTTATGTACTTGTGAGTTTAATGTGTTCTTCGTGGTGTTAGTCTTGATCAAACGGCGCCATGGAGACAATGCTTTTCTCGAGGGGTGAGTTCTTCTACGGCATCTTTGCTCCCCCTTCCGGTTCCGAAACCAATTTCGGGACCATACAAGTGCTTGGATTGTGCCATATCACCGGCGAATTGCGGAGACATGGGTGTCACTCTACCCCCTTACCTTGATTGTTATTGTTCTTGCCTTATATGTTTACATTGAGGGCAATGTAATGTTTTAAGTGTGGGGAGGGGTTAGAGGATTCACATGCATGCTAGATAGTTTGGAATGCTTTTTGCTACTTTTCATTGGAAAAACATGAGAAAAAAAATAGAAAAAAAATTTAGAAAAAGAAAAAGAAAAAAAAAGAAAAAAAAGAAAACCCGCTAAGTTGAAAACCCGAGAGGGCAACTTAGGCAACATTGGGGGCCCGGATAGGTCGAAAACCCTTAAAGGGCGGCCTAGGCAAAAATGAGAGGCTAAAATGTGCGGAAAAAGGTGAGATGTGAGCTAAAGAAACATGATGTGTGGCTAGGATGAAAACTCGAAAGAGCTCCTAGGCAAAATGAGAGAAATTGAAAAATGCTATGATTTCACTCACTTGCCGGCGTTGGAGTCATAAGGTTGCGGTTGTCACATGGATGGATCGGGTAGCTCAATATCTATAGACCTCTTGGGATTGGGTAGCTTAGTGGGTTAGGAAACGAAGTGTGGTTATGAAATTCCTTATCTCTTTCTACTTCGTTTTTGGTTGATATATTGGCATTAGGTGAAGCATGTGTTTAAAACTTCCTCTATGGTTTTAGCTTCATTTTGTGTCATTGGATTATGGGAATATCAATTCTGGGCTGTGAAATATTTTTATGGGTAGTGAATTGATAAGTGGTAGGTTTGGTTAGATTTAGGATTGGGGATGTGCGTGTGCAAAATTCTCATGTGAGCTTTAATTTTGGGATTTATGATATTGAGAGTTTTTGTGAGATTTTGATTGGGGGATTAGTTTAGGACATGGCCATATGAATTCCTCCGTCTGCTTGGGTCTTTTCTTACTCGAGGGCGAGTAAGGTTCAAGTGTGGGGAGGTTTGATGTGGCCATTTTATGCGGGTATTTTAGGGTTTTTAGGATGTGGATATGTCATTTCCTCCGTGTGCTTGAATCTTTTCTTACTCGAGGGCGAGTATGGTTTAAGTGTGGGGAGGTTTGATGTGTCCATTTTATATGCTTTATTTAGTAGTATTTAGGATCACTTTTGTGCTCTTTTATTATTGAGAGCTTGTGTTTTACCTTGAAATTCTCTTAGGAGAGGTAAAAGCAACTTTATGCTCTTTTACCTCTTCTAAGTGGATTTTGTGTGACAAGGGAAGAACACGGAAGCAACGAAGACCGGAAGACATTGAAGACTATACTTTCGAAGACTTTTGGATACTCACTTCGAAGACATGAAGACCGGAGGCCGTTGAAGACCATTTTTGGAGCCGTTGAAGACTTGAAGATTGAGAGGGATGGCTATGAAGAAGACAAAGAAACAATGCAAAACTCTAGCTCCCATCGCGACCCCGTCGCGACACCATCGCGACCATCGGGGCACCGTCGCGAGTCGCGACGACACTCGTCGTGAGTCGCGACCAAAAGGCGGCCAGAAATCTATTTTATTTTCTTTTCACTATAAATACCCTCTCTTTCCTCCTCTTCTCCAAGCTTTTCCAGCCCGTTTTCTCTCTGGTTTTTGGGCGAAAACCTAGGTTTTTCTCTTCTTTCTTTTCTTTGTTTTTTCTTAGTTTAATTATGTCTTTTGTTGTTCTAGAGTAGTTCTTGTACTTGGGAGCTATGGATTGAAGCTTCCACTTCTATGTATTGAGAACCATTTCTATCTATCTATTTGGTGTTTTTGCTATTGTGCATTTATTGTGCTTTGAATGTTAATTGTTGATTTCATTGATGTTGTTGGGAGCTTGAGGATATGAATGCTTGTATGAATTTTTGGGAGCTATGGATTGATGCTTCCACTTCTATGTATTGAGAACCATTTCTATCTATCTATTTGAGGATTTTTGTTTCTTTTAGTTTTTGTTTCTTAGTTTTTTGTTGTTTTGTTTTGTTCTTTTTATGGCTTGTTTTTAGTGATTTTGTAGCAAAGTGAAGTGCATTGCAATGAAGGAGATGAAGGAACGAGATCAATGAACGAGGGAAGAAAGCTTGGACAGTTGGTAAGCAAAAGAAAAATTTTAAGCCTGGGATACCTTGCCGTCGCGAGACGCGATGGGTTTCGTCGCGAGTCGCGACGAACAGGGGAGAAAAATCACTCCCAGCGCCAACTTTCCGCGAGTCGCGATGACTTCGCGAGGCTCATCGCGAGTCGCGACACACTTCGTCGCGAGTCGCGACGAGCTCAGAAAATTTTGAGCTCTCGGACTCACCTTTCCGCGAGTCGCGATGACTTCGCGAGGCTCGTCGCGAGTCGCGATGACTTCGCGAGGCTCGTCGCGAGTCGCGACGAGCTTAGAAAATTTTGAGCTCTCGGACTCAACTTTCCGCGAGTCGCAATGACTTCGCGAGGCTCGTCGCGACTCGCGAAGAACCTCGTCGCGAGTCGCGACGTGCTCAGTAACTGTTGAAAAAATTTTTTGAGCCCGGATTTCAAATTTCCAAGCTTCCAAGTTTCCAAATGATTTTAAACATTGCATGATCCTACCTTCTTCTCCACCCAACACTCCCAAGAACCACCACATACCCACTCATTCCTCCACCATCCTACATATGTTGACATATGAACATTCTTGCATCTTTATAGTACATTTGTTGATTGTAGTATGCCGACTACATCATTGTGATCGTAAGTGCATATCCTATAATGATGCTTGTATACATGTCAATATATGTTGGATATTTTTCATGATTATTCTTATAGTGTTGGTTGAGTGTGATTTGGTTGTTCTTTGAAAATACTATGGTTATTAACTCTTGATGCTAAACCTAGTATTATATATCCTTATGTACTTGTGAGTTTAATGTGTTCTTCGTGGTGTTAGTCTTGATCAAACGGCGCCATGGAGACAATGCTTTTCTCGAGGGGTGAGTTCTTCTACGGCATCTTTGCTCCCCCTTCCGGTTTCAAAACAAATTTTGGGACCATACAAGTGCTTGGATTGTGCCATATCACCGGCGAATTGCGGAGACATGGGTGTCACTCTACCCCCTTACCTTGATTGTTATTGTTCTTGCCTTATATGTTTACATTGAGGGCAATGTAATGTTTTAAGTGTGGGGAGGGGTTAGAGGATTCACATGCATGCTAGATAGTTTTGGAATGCTTTTTGCTACTTTTCATTGGAAAAACATGAGAAAAAAAATAGAAAAAAAAATTTAGAAAAAGAAAAAGAAAAAAAAAAGAAAAAAAAGAAAACAACAAAAAACTATGATATTGAGAGTTTTTGTGAGATTTTGATTGGGGGATTAGTTTAGGACATGGCCATATGAATTCCTCCGTCTGCTTGGGTCTTTTCTTACTCGAGGGCGAGTAAGGTTCAAGTGTGGGGAGGTTTGATGTGGCCATTTTATGCGGGTATTTTAGGGTTTTTAGGATGTGGATATGTCATTTCCTCCGTGTGCTTGAATCTTTTCTTACTAGAGGGCGAGTAAGGTTTAAGTGTGGGGAGGTTTGATGTGTCCATTTTATATGCTTTATTTAGTAGTATTTAGGATCACTTTTGTGCTCTTTTATTATTGAGAGCTTGTGTTTTACCTTGAAATTCTCTTAGGAGAGGTAAAAGCAACTTTATGCTCTTTTACCTCTTCTAAGTGGATTTTGTGTGACAAGGGAAGAACACGGAAGCAACGAAGACCGGAAGACATTGAAGACTATACTTTCGAAGACTTTTGGATACTCACTTCGAAGACATGAAGACCGGAGGCCGTTGAAGACCATTTTTGGAGCCGTTGAAGACTTGAAGATTGAGAGGGATAGCTATGAAGAAGACAAAGAAACAATGCAAAACTCTAGCTCCCATCGCGACCCCGTCGCGACACCATCGCGACCATCGGGGCACCGTCGCGAGTCGCGACGAAACTCGTCGCGAGTCGCGACCAAAAGGCGGCCAGAAATCTATTTTATTTTCTTTTCACTATAAATACCCTCTCTTTCCTCCTCTTCTCCAAGCTTTTCCAGCCCGTTTTCTCTCTGGTTTTTGGGCGAAAACCTAGGTTTTTCTCTTCTTTCTTTTCTTTGTTTTTTCTTAGTTTAATTATGTCTTTTGTTGTTCTAGAGTAGTTCTTGTACTTGGGAGCTATGGATTGAAGCTTCCACTTCTATGTATTGAGAACCATTTCTATCTATCTATTTGGTGTTTTTGCTATTGTGCATTTATTGTGCTTTGAATGTTAATTGTTCTAGAGTAGTTCTTGTATGAATTGCTAGCTAGGGTTTGGGGGATTTGGGTTAATTTCCCCCCTGTTCTTGTTAGGAATGTATGAGTGTGAATTAGAGCTTTTGATTGTGTTAGTGTGTTGACAATGTGCTAGACGAGTGTGATTGATGTCGAACTCTTCGTCACGTTCGTTATGTGTAGCAAATGAGAGAGTCATATGCTCGTGGGTGAATGTGCTTGCACGTTCATCCAATCTCGTGTAATTGCATGAATCGGTTAAATGCTTAGTCACGGTGTAGTGGTCATAGGCGTTGCCGAGCTTGTTGGTCCTTCGTGCTAAATGCCACCAATGGTACCTCGAGTCGTGGTCGCGACTCGGGAGTCATTGGTGAGGTTTGACAAGCGATGTCGAACTCATACTTGCAAACTACTAACTAAGAAGGATAGGAGTTTAGTCTCCACGACAAGTAGTTGAAGTATTGAATAGATGATTTAAATTCATTCTTGAAGCATTTGTTATTTGGCGTTTATGTATTCTTGACGGTGTGTTTCACTGCATGTGTGCCATGAGTTGTTTGAGCATAGGTAGTGCTTGTGTGGTTGAATTGTTTTGGTGTAGGAACGTGACGAATTCCGTAGCGCCTTTGCATGAAGATCTATGAGCATGAACTTAGAACTCCTTGTGATGTGTGTGTTGTGGTACTTGCTAGATGGGTGTGTGAGTGTTGGGTCCTGAATGCTATATGATGGAATGTGTGAATGATTCGATGAACTACATTAGATGTGGAGGTGGATATCCGTTGCCCCCAAGGCATTTTATCTTTGTAGTTTAAAACCCCTTTTCTTTAGTTTTGTTTGATGATTAGCATAGTCACTTGACGTTGCTAGTTATCTCGTCTTTTTATCTTTGTTAACTTAGGAAACCAACCAACCAACCCCCCCCCCCCATTTCCATGCTTTTATGTGTGTGTATATATAGTTACTCCTAGCCTAATATCAACCATTTGTGTGCTTAGATGCTTAGGAAGATCCCTCTTCTCCTTGGACGACCCCGATTTGCCACTATCTACCTAGTTGTAGAAAGTAAGCAAAAAGGGCTTACAAATTATCTTTTGCACGGCGGGCGCGACGACCGCTCGCCTGTCATTAGTCCAGACATTTTATATGATTAAGACAGAATGAATGATAAGTAAATGTGTATCTTGTATTTATACTCTATGTCCTAGATAACGTACTCCTTAATTATCGCTCTTAATTACTCATTAATGAAGAAATTAAGTTAGGGTATTAAACACTCCCCTAACTGGTCTACCATGCCTGCGGCCCAATGATCTTCTTGGGTATAACCTCTATCATTGTCCAAGAGGTACGTTAAAAGAGTTTGTTATGAAAATATTGAATGAAGTGAAACTTGTAACAAACGTCTTATGTGTTGAATTTCATTAAAGATTTGGTAACATTTTATTTGGATGAGTGGTCATATGGGATGACAGACTATCATAACTATCAACCATGGAGATACAGCTAAGGGGTATGTAAATGCCAAGAGGAACTTGGGATTTAACCTCCCAAATCTAGACCTGAAGTTCGTGAATCCTGATACCGGAAAATCTGTACCAGTGAATTTTCTCAGAGAAATTTATGCCAGAAAATGGTGTTTTTGTGGCGGCATCACCACCGTCAGGCGAGAGTGCTTCTGCAGCTCCGTCGCTATCATGTTGTCGCTTCTTCAAAGATGCTATCTCCTGTAGGTGACAGAGCTTCTGCATCTCCATTGTAGTCACCACTATTTTGCAACTTCGTTAGCATATCGCAGCTAACGACCAGTAAGGGGATAAAGAAGAAGGCTTCAGTTGTTTTTATATTTGTTTAAACATGAGATTTAAGTAAAATATATAGTATAATAGGGAGGGGTAAAAATGAAAAAAAAATTTAGTTGAAATGTCCCGGGGTAAATTTATCTTTTTACGCCTGGTCAACTGTCCGAAATTTTAGTCAGCGCCGGAATGTAGCCGGAAGGTTAGATCGGCACAATTCATTATAAAAATTGGGTTAGTTTGGCACTTATGGTTTACAGGGTTATATTGACCCTTTTAAACTAAAGGTGGGGTTAGAAAAACATTTAACGCTGACAAAAAAACATGAAACAGGGAAGTAATTCAAGTTGGAATTTAGAATTGACATTCGTTTTGGATGAGGGAAGGAGAATGGGTGGGAATCCTTTGGAATTTGATAGAAATGAATAGTTTTAAGTTTGAACTAATTGTGAGGTTAAGCTGTATATATGCATGTATATATATATATAAATATTCATGTATATACATATATATATATGTGTATATATATGTATATATGAACGTCAATAAACAACGTCGTTTTGAATTATGGGAAAATCTGACATGGACATTCGACATCTCTCATCATATCGGTTAGTCAGAGAGGATTATAGTAAATGACCAACGTTGGTGATTTTGAGTCTAAGTCAACATTTTTTGTCCGCTAGCATAACCCTACTCTTTTTCTTGCTTTAATTATTATTTTCCTCCACGTACCATGAATATTCAAAATTTTCAAAGCTGTTCATTATAGATTTGAAGACGAGGCATGGTTGTCGTAGGACGAGTAAAGGTCTAACCTATGTGCATGTATGTCAATTTATGAAAGAAGTCAAGCCATGGTTTACCTAACCTGAATATAGATCGAAGCTTTTAACATGTGTGTCAATTTACGAAATATTTCAAGCCACGGTTTACCTAACACGAGAAAGGTTGAACCTTTTGGCATGTATGTCAATTTACAAAAGAAGTAAATATACTATTGACCTAACAGGAAAAAAGGTTGAACCTTTAGACATATATGTCAATTTACGAAAGAAATAAAGCCATAGTTCACCTAAAAAGACTAAAGGCCCAACCTTTAGGCATGTATGTCAATTTACGAAAGAAGTCAAGCTAAAGTTGAACTAACAAGACTAAAGGTCAAACCTTTTGGTATATATGTCAATTTATGAATGTAGTCAATCCATGGTAGACATAACAAGACTTAATGTCAAAACTTTTGGTATGTATGTCATTTTAAGCAAGATGTCAAGTCACGGTTGATCTAACAAGACTAAAGGTCAAATCTTTTTGCAAGTATGTCAATTTGAGAAGAAATCAAGACACGGTTGACCTAACAAGACTAATAGGTCAAATATTTTGTTATGCAATTTACGAAAGAAGTCAAGCCCTAGTTTACCTAACAAGACTTAAGGTTGAAATTTTTGGCATGTATGTCAATTTTCGAAAGAAGTTAAGCCATAGGTGATCTAACAAGACTAAAGGTTGAACCTTTCAGTATGCAAGTCAATTTAAGAAAGAAGTCAAGCCATAGTTGACGTAACAAGGGTAAAGGTTGAACCTTTAGCCATGTATGTGAATCTAAGAAAGAATTCAAGACACGGTTGACCTAACAAGACTCAAGATAAAACCATAGGGTATGTATGTCATTTTTAAAAAAATGTCAAACCATAGTTTACAAAAAATGACTAAAAGTTGAACCATCTGACATGTATGTCAATTTACGGAAGAAGTCAAGCCACAATTTACCTAACATGAGTAAAAGATGAAACATTGATTCGTATGTCAATTTTGAAATAAGTCAAGCCACGGTTTACCTAACACAAGTAAAGGCCAAACCTTTGGGTGTGCATGATAATTTGCAAAAACGGGTTATGCCATGGTTGAAATAACAAGACTAAAGGTCAAACTTTTGGGAATGTATGTTAATTTACAAAAGAAGCCAAGCCACATTTGAACTAACAATACTAAAGGTAAATTTTTTGTTATGTATGCCAATATACGAAAGAAATTAAGGCTTGGTTAACCTAACATACTAAAGGTCAAACCTTTTAATATGTATGTAAATTTATGAAAGAAGTCAAGAATAGTTCACCTAACTAGACTTAAGGTCGAACCGTTTCAAATGTATGTCAATGTACGTTAGAAATCAATCCAAAATTGACCAAACAAGACTAAAAGGTCTAAAATTTTGGTATGTATGCTAATTTATGATAGAAGTTAAGCCACTATTGACCTAACAAGACTAAAGGTCGAATCTTTTTGAATGTATGTCAGTTTACAAAAGAAGCCAAGCCATGGTTGACCTAAAATGACTAAAGGTTAAACCTTCTGGTACATATGTCAATTTACGAAAGAAGTCACACCACATTTGACCTAATAGGATTAAAGGTCAAACCCTTGGACATGTATGTCAAAATACGAAAGAAATCAAGTCATAGCTGACCTTACAAGACTAAAGGTCAAACCTTTGGGCATGTATGTGAATTTACAAAATGTCAAGCCATGGTTGGCATAAGACTAAAGGTCGAACCTTTTGGTATGCTTGTTAATTTACAAAAGAAGTCAAGCCATGGTAGACATAACTAGACTAAAAGGTCAAACCTTTGGGCATGTATGTCAATTTACAAAAGAACTCAAGCCAATATTTACCTTATAAGACTAAAGTTAAAACCCTTGGGTTTTTTTGTCAGTTTACAATAGAAATCAAGCTAGGGTTGACCTAATAAGACTAAAGGTTTAACCTTCGGATATGTATGTAAATTTACGGAAGACGTTAACCACGATTAACCTAATTGACTAAAAGGCCAAACCTTTGGGCATGCATGTCTATTTACAAAAGAAGTCAATGAAATGTTGACTTAACACGACTAAAGGCCGAACCTTTAGGTATGTATGTTAATTTACGAAAGAAATCAAGACTCGGTTGGCCTAACAAGACTAAAGGTTGAGCCTTTTGGTATGTATGTTGATCTGCTTCATTTTGCATGCATTAACTGATGCATTTGACATAATTCTTAGTTACTTTTGATTGGTGGATTGCTAGTATTAGTTGAGTTTACGTGACAAGGGGTTTAGACGGCCATGTTTGGCTTTCTTGTCTAAATCTCGCATTTTGTAGACTTAATTGGCACTAATGAATATCTTTTATCCAGGGGCTCCTTGATCTTCATTATGATCATCTTTAGTAGGTTGCCCGTGGGTACATTTTGTTTACATTCTATATGAAGGCCGTTCGTAAAGGCGATAGAAGATATTGAAGGCCGTTTGCAAGGACGGTAGTAGAGATGAAGACCATTCACATTATAATGGTAGTAGATGAAGGACACGATCATCAATGCATGATAGAAGGAAATTGAAGCCAAAGATAGGCGGCTACAGAGTTCAAAGCGGCTAACGGAGAAATGGGGAATCTTGGTCCGATGAGTTATTCCTCAGTCCAAGAACGATCCAAGAATAATTAGCCTTTAAGGCTGGTTCCATTGGATTTTCCTTCTTGAGTACTATAAAATCGACTGCTAAAACTCTCAAATCGGACTACTGTAGTGAAGGAAACTAGTTCAACCAGCCAAAGCACAATGGGACGACGCAGGCCGTGCATGGTTTGGCACCAACGACCCACGCTAGAGGAGACACCCCGCGGAAAGGATACTGATGCAAGGTATTGATGCAACCCATGCCAGACTCGATGGGCCACAACACCGAGAAATGAACCCTTTCACGTCGCTAAGTATGGGTGCGAGACGTCTCTTTTTAGGCATCCCGCGCCATTCCAAGTTCATTTTGTCAAGATCAGCCGGCGGGGTGTGGGAATCTACAAGGCCTGCACCAAGCTTTCTAAGCAAAGCACCAAGTCTGACCATAGCATGTGCCAACGGTCACGGGTGCGGGTTAGGAACTCAAATTTTATCACTCTGATGGCGCCTCGCAGGAGATAACAAGACCCATGCTAGTGCTAGATGTGGCCCAAACCAACCCCTGCACCCTGAGCCATATTGAAGATCCGCGCCATGCTTAAGAACAGGCATCCCGGGCCCATGAAGCAGCGTGAGCCACGCTAAGCCTTGGGTCTCGCCCCCAGTACATTCATTGGCCGTGTAATCCGTGATGCCTCACTCCGGGCAGCAGCTGAGCTAGGGTTTACCCTATTTTGGGCCTATTTTTAGGCCCAATCTCCTACTACAATATATAGAACCTTAGTCTACTAGGTTTGAGAGACTTTTCATACTTTAGATCTCATTTTCACTTTCAAGAGTAGAGGAGATTCTCACCTTAGGAAAAAATTTCTTCTTTCATTTTTCTTTGATCCTAAGATGTGGAATTCAAATCTTTATTTGAATTCCATGTCAAGGGAGTAGTTTCTATAGCTTGGGGATAATTGTAGTAACTTGGTTATATCTTTATGCTTTTTGAGATTCTATAGTTCATCATAATTTTGTGTTCATAATATTATTGTGATTTGCTTTTGAGTTTGAATGCATGAGTTTTATACCACATATAAGCACACGTTGGGTTGTATTCATGCTAGGCGTAAATATCGATGCTTCCTTAGGAAAGGAAACCTGGATGTTTGTATGGGTGGAGAGGAACGAGCTTGTGTGGGTGTGTGTAGAGGAGATTCGAGGTCACCCTGATCCACTTACCATCACACCAGTCTTAGCCGAGTTCGTAAACTTTTTCGAGAGGTTTCGGGTAGAGATAGCTTAAATAATAGCAAGCTAGGGTTACAAGAAACCCTAGTATCACAGATAAGGTGGCTACGATCCTTGGGCCAAATTGATAGGACCCGAGGGGAGTTGTTGCATTCGTGGTAGAAACCTGGAGCATAATCGCACGGGGGAGAATTAGACCTAGAACAATGGTCGGACCTTGTTCTACTTCCCTAATTATTATAGCGGTGTCGATGAAGGGTTGCAAGAGCACCCACCATGAAAGGGCAAGAGCACTGTAATTATTATGCCATCATCCACACCATGTGTTATGAACACACTATTAGGTTTGTTTAGATCTATATGTGAAAGAATCGAGGATAGAAGCATTAGATTGACCAAGTCACTCAATGATTTCCCCAAGTGCTAGCTTTATATCGTAGTTGTGTTATTCACTTTGCATGTTTTCTAGGTTTTAGATTGAAAATCCAAATTCCCCCCTTTGCATGTTTGTTTTACTAGTTATTCCTTTCATTCGTACGGATTGACGACCCGTACGATGTTGTGTTTCTAGTTGATACATTAGACTAAGCATCTCTGTGGATAAACCCAGGGCTTACTGCTAACTACCCTCTAGGTAGCGTATCAGTGAGATCGGGGTGCTGAATATAAATTTCTAACTTTTAATTAACTTTTAATTAGGTAGCCGTCCTCGGCTCGAGTTAATTAGCTACAATTAATGACCCCGGGTCGAGGTGGGTCATATGTCAATTTATAAAATTAGTTATGCTATTGTAAACATAATAAAAATATAGGTTGAACCTTTTGGAATTTATGTCAATTTACAAAAGCAATTAACCCATATTTGACCTAACAAGATTAAAGGTTGAACCTTTTGAAATTTATGTCAATTTACAAAAGCAATTAACCCATATTTGACCTAACAAGATTAAAGGTCGAACCTTTAGCCATGCATGTCAATTTACGAAAGATGTCAAGCCACTATTGACCCTACAAGACTAAAGTTCGAACCATTGTGTTTGTATGTCAATTTTAAAAAGATATCAAGCCAAGGTTGACCTAACAAGACTAAAGGTTGAACCTTTGGCTATGCATGTCAGTTTACGAATGAAGTTAAGCCATGGTTAATCTAACAAGGTTAAAAGGCTGAAACTTTGGGCATGCATATCAATTTACAAAACAAGTTAAGCTACAGTTGACCTAACAAGCTAATGGTCAGAGTTTTTGGCATGTATGTTAATTTACAAAAGAAGTCAACCCTAGGTGGACCTAACAATATTAAAGGTTAAACCTTTTGGTATTTATGTCAATTTACGAAATAATTAATTCAAGGTTGACCTAACAAGACTATAGGTCGAACCTTTGGGTATGTAAGTCAATTTACAAGAAGTAAAACCTTGGTTGACCTAACAAGACATAAGGTTGAGCCTTTTGGTATGCATGTAAATTTACAAAATAAGTTAAACTACGGTTGACCTAACAAGACTGTAGGCCAAACCTTTTAGTATGTATGTCAATTAAAAAAATTTTAAGCGGCAGTATACCTAGCAAGACTTTAGATTGTACCTTTTGCTATGTATGTGAATTCCTGAAAGAAGTCAAGCCACAACTGACCTAACAAGACTAAAGGTCAAACTGAGGAGATGTCAAATGCATGTATTTTCTGAAGTATTTAACATCTCTTTTGTTTTTTTGAAAGGTTAATGGATTTAGGTAGGTTTACATCATAAGGGGTTTAGATGACCATTTCGGTTTTCCTGTCCAAATCCTCCATTTCGTAACCTCCTTTGAATCTAATGGAATAGTGTCCTTATGGGTGATGTGCTCACCTCTCTTTAGCATATTTGAGACTCATAATTGTAATAGATTAGGGTTATTTATGTATGGTTAATGGACACCTTGTTGATAAGAAGGTTAGGGTAATTATTTAGAAACTTTTAGAATGCCTTTTCTGTTGACCGTGTTCACGATGAAATATTCAAGAATGAATATACATGAGGAAAAATAAGAGTTTAGAAGTGATGGAAAATACGATTTGGTAGAAGAAAAGTCTAAATTTGAAGAACAAAGAACGGTCGACCGATGCGAAGACCGGTCGACCGACCGGCTAAGTGAAGAAGACCAGGCGCGTGGCCAGCATCTTGAACCGCCGCTCGCACGCTAGAGAAGAAGCTATGGCACGAGTATTCAGTACCATTTTGTATAGGATTTGATAAGACGTCAAATGCATGTATTTTCCAAAGAATTTAACAACTCTTTTGTTATCTTTTTCTTGGAAGATTGCTATATAAGGGGTTTACATGACCATTTCAGTTTTCATGTCTAAATCATTCGTTTTGTAACCTAATTTGAATCTAATGGAATTTTGTCCTTATGAGTGATATTATCACCTCTCTTTAACACATTTGATACTCATAATTGTAATAGATTAGGGTTGTTTATGTAAGGTTAATTGATATGTTATTGATAAGAAGGTTAGGGCGATGATTTAGAAGCTTTTAGAATGCCTTTTTATCGATCACATTCATGATGAAAGGTTCAAGAATGAAGATACATGAGGAAAAAAATATTTTAGAAGTGAAGGCCAATACGATTAGGTAGAAGAAAAGTATGAATTTGAAGAACGAAGACCAGTCAACCGCACAAAAACCGGCCGACCGACCGGCTGAGTGAAGATGGCCGGCCGCATAGCCAGCGCCCTTAAACGCATGCCCACATGCTGGAGAAGGAGACGTGGTGAAAGTTTTTAGTCCTATTTCACACATCCAGTGTCCTTTACCATTCGCATGTGAGCTGGAGACCGGCTTGCGCCCAACTGGGCGCATCAACGGGCATGCAGCCAGTACTCGCTTGCTACATTTTTTACTTTTGCTTGAAAAAATCTTGTACTATAAATATCTCTTATATTATCCTCATTTATATCTTTTTCTTGGCCTAAAATAGATCTCTCAAACCCCAAGTTCGTCATTTTCTTTCATCTTTTCCCTCTTTGTTCATGTATGAATTTGTCCATGGATGTTATTATGATTTGTATTAGCTAAACCCTTAGTCCTTGGAGCAATTTATTGAGGCTTCCTTGCCCATGTCTTGAGAATTCTTTCTACCAATTTATTGCTTTTGCTATTGTGTATTTATGAAGCTTTTAATGTTGGTTGTTGATATCATTAATGTTGTTGGATGTTTGAGAATATGAAATGCTTGTATGATGACTTGTTAGGATTGAGTAAAAGTAGCTAATTTTCCTTCTTTTGATATGGAATCCAAGAGAGAGAGTTAGAACTTCTAATGTGATTTATGATTTGATAATTTCTTGATGAATGTGATGCTGTTGAACTCTGTCATGTTTGTTTAAGGTAGCAAATAGGATAGGTCATTGAATGTTGGACTTTTTTGACTAATCTTAGTAAATGCATAGATTGGTTCAATACTTAGACATTTAGATTAATATATATATATATATATATAAGTGTTACCAAACTTGTTGATTCTTCATACTCAATGCCATTAATGAGATATCTTTAGTCGTTTCTCGACTAAAGAGGTCATTAATGAGGTTTAACAAGAGATGTTGAATTCACTCTTGTAAACTACTATCAAAGAAGGATAGAAGATTTATCTCCACAACAAGTAGTTAAAATAGTGAATAGGTCGTAGATTCAAGGATAGATAAGAGGCTAGGAAGTAGAAATTAATTGCACCAAAGGTCCCGTAATTTGTGTTTTACTCACACGTTGTAGTTTGTTGCAGGTTTATCTTGATTTCTAGTTTATGATAACTTCTTTGTCTTTTAAATTCATAACTTTGAAAAACCAACCAAAATCTCCTCCCCCTCTTTACTTGCTTCTTTTTATGTATTTATGTATATCTATATCTAGTCTAGTATCCACCTTATAAGTTTAAACCCTTAGGAAAATCCCTCTTTCTAGTGGACGAACCTGATTTCCCACTATCTACTTAATTGTATTTTGGATGTACTTTAGGGCTTATAAATTTTAACTTCGAGAGGTACGACGATGACCTCTAACGAACCTTTTGGTATGTTAGTTAATTTACCAAAGAAGTCAAGCCACACTTCACCTAACAAGACTAAAGGTCAAACCTTTGAGCATGTACATCAATTTAAGAAATAAGTCAAGCCACAGTTAACCAAACAAGACTAAAGGTCGAATTTCTTGGTATGTATGTTAATTTACGAAAGAACTCAAGTCATGGCTGACCTAGCAGAGTAAGAGGTCAATCCTTAGGTATGTATGTGAATTGATGAAAGAAGTAAAGCCAAGGTTGACCCAATACGACTAAAAATCAAACATTTTTGTATGTATGTTAATTTATGAAAGAAGTCAAGCCACGGTTGACCTAACAACACTAAATGTTGAACCTTTTAGAATGTTTGTCAATTTACGAAAGAATTCAAGCCACAGTTGATGTAACAAGACAAAAGGTCCATCCTTTTAGTATTTATGTCAATTTACAAAATAAGTCAAGCCACGATTGACCTATCAAAACTAAAGGTCGAACCTTTTGGTATGTATGTCAATATACAAAAAATGCCAAGCAACAATTGACCTAACAAGACTAAAAGGTCGAGCCTTTTGGTATGTATGTCTATTTATGAAAGAAGTCAAGCCACGGTTAACCGAAAGAGACTAAAGGTCAAATCTCTTAGCATGTATGTCAATTTACGAACCAAAGTCAAGCCACGGGTAACCTGACAAAACTAAAGATTGAACCTTTGGGCATGTATATCAATTCATGGAAGAAGTCAAGCCTCGATTAACCAACAAGACTAAAGGTTGAACGTTTTGGCATGTATGTAAATTTTTGAAAGAAGTCAAACCACGGTTGACCTATCAAGACTAAAGGTCAAACATTTTGGTATGTATGTTAATTTATGAATAAGTCAAGCCACAATTGACCTAACACAAGTAAATTTCCCCAACTTTACATTTACACCATATCAAATAATTAAGTGTGGAATCAAATGACTATTTCAAGCTACCACAAGTACTGGACGGTGAAGCATTACTAGATGCAAATTTGGTTGTTTTCATCCAAACATGTAAAAATTGTAATTATTTTGGTGGATATTTTATTCTTTATATGAAGATAGAAATATTGAATCTTTTCATGAATTATGATGACTGGGTTACATGTAAGTTAATGTATAGTGTTAGTGTTGTGAAAATAGTGCCATGTATAAATAATAGTAGTACTGGGCAATGATTAAATTTGATTCTAGACAATATGTAATTTTCGAAAATAGTATTAATGTCAGTCGTCGGTCTCCGGCATTCGGTCAATGCGACAGCAAAAATAGCCGCGACCGATGTTGCATGTATGAAGTGTTATTTACGTTTGTCAGCTTTACATGGAAAATTGATGGTGTGTGTAGCATTACTTAACATTATTATGTCATAGCTGAAATGAAGCAATGTAATTGAGTTTGCTAAGCCACGACATCTCAAACGAGGACATTAGTGGTAACTTTTACTTTCACAAACTATTAGTCTTGTATTATAACAATTATGCTATATTTTATTTGCGGAATTCCTAGTTCTAACATAAACTATGGTTTGTGTTTAATTTTAGTTACATGACAGAGATGTTTATCAAAGAACTTTCAATGAATAAAAGAATTGAAGTTGATCATCATTCGACTATCAGTGGACTTGCAATGTATTAAGGGAGATTGACTTCCAATAATGGAGAGACATTCCAAATAATTTAAGTAAAATGTATTATAAGTTCATAATATATTACCTTTTATTTGATGAAAAATCTTGTAATATGTTATTGTAGTGGTTGTTTTGTTAAAGGCTCGCATTTAGCTTAAAATGAACATGAATAAAATATTTTGCATTGTTCGACAATTAACTATGCCATCGAAGATTAAATAAATGTGCCATTCAATGATAAATAAAATAAAATTCGTGACTATAGACATCTCGCATGAACACGACCGAAGTCGGATCTGTCAATGCCGACCATTCACGTAGTCGACGTCAGTTAAATTAGCATCATGCCGACATCAATAAATGACAACACGACATTGCCCATGTGGCCAATTTGACCAACTCTAGGGCAACTTATCAATACAATTCCGGACCCATCTGCGGTAAGCACGACATCGCTTGATAACGTCGGTTGCACCTTCGGTAAGCACGACGTCGATTGATGACGTATCGGTCAGTTCCTTTTACCTCAGTTTTTTTTCTAGAGAAAATAAAAGTAAAAAATAATTCTTACCTTGGTTACAAGCCGCAGTAAAAACTATACTTTTTATAGCGCCACTATTTACCTCAGTTATTTTCACAAAAAATAAGGTAAAAACCACTCCATAATCTAGGTAAAATGTGTTGTTTCTTGTAGTGCAAAAAGATTAAAAATAAATTTCAACTAACTATGCAAACTCAGGGATTATCAAACAAACATAATGGAAGTAAATAGTGATTACAAAATCCATGAACCCCCTAATAAAATATTCTCCATATCCAAAACTATGTCAAGCCAAAGCAAGATCAAACGATCACTTACATGAAGACATTGAAAACCTTGAAATTAAGTGTGATTCTCATAAACTACTTGTTATTTGCTCAGCCATTTTTTGAGTAGCCAAGGCTTTTACTAACAAGAAATAGTCACCATCACTGTAGGAAATAAGGGTAATAATCTGTGTCTATATTCATGAATTCAGGATACATTACATAGTAGTACAGGATACCTATACAAGCTAGGAAAAGGTAACAGAATACAATTACATCTATAATTATGGTAATCCAATTCCAATTCCTTAACACTCCTCCTCAAGTTGGAGCATGAGGATCGAAAATGCCCAACTTGCCAAGTAAAGAATGGAACTGGTTACGTCCGAGAGCTTTAGTGAACAAATCCTCTGATTGGTCTGTCGTACGGATATGTTGAGTAACAATAGTGCCAGATTGGACAAGATCTCGGACAAACTGACAATCAACTTCAATGTGCTTCGTGCGTTCATGAAAAACCGGGTTGGCTGCTATGTGGAGAGCAGATTGACTGTCACAAAACATTTTCATAGGAAAAGAGTGAGAAACCCCTAAGTCCTTCAGTAATGACCTAGGCCATAACAACTCACAGCAGGTAACTGCTATAGCACAATACTCTGCTTCAGCAGAAGACCGAGAAACAGTTGGTTGCTTCTTAGTCTTCCAGGAAATCGGAGAATCACCAATCATAACAAAATAACCAGATAAAGAACGCCTAGTAATTGGACAGGCGGCCCAATCTGAATCACAATAAGCAGTCAATAGTAGAGTACTACGAGAAGAAAGAAATAAACCTTGACTAGGATGATTCTTCAGGTAGTACAACACACGAACCGCAACTTGCCAGTGAGGAACACAAGGAAACTTCATGAATTGCGCAAGAGTATGAACTGAATAACTAAGTTTAGGACGAGTAATAGTCAGATATATCAGGCGCCCAACCAAACGGCGATACTGCTCCGGGTCATGGTAGGCTGGACCTTCAACACATGCCAAATCATGTTGTTGCTCCATCGAAAAATCAATTGGTTTAGAAGCAGATAAACCTGTATCAGATAGGATGTCCAAAGCATATTTCCTTTGCGAGAGAAACATCCTCTTTGGTCTTCTAGCAATCTCTATGCCCAAAAAATACTTAAGCAAACCAAGGCCCTTTATGTGAAAACAAGAACCCAAGTATTTCTTGAACTCAAAGATGAGCGAAGAAGAACTACTAGCAATGACCAAATCATCCACATAAACCAGAACATGTAAAGACTGTGATCCACGGGAAAAGACAAATAAAGAGTAATCTGCCTTACTTTGAACAAAACCAAATGTCCGTAAAGCCTGAGCCAGTTTAGCAAACCAATTTCGAGGAGCCTGGCGAAGACTATAAAGAGATTTCTGAAGGCGACAAACCTGACCAGGTGGGACTGTATAGCCAGGCGGAGGACGCATGAACACCTCTTCATGTAAATCACCATGCAGGAAGGCATTATGAACATCCATCTGATGCAGCTCCCAACCACGTATAGCAACAGACAGGAACAATCGAACATAACTCATCTTCGCAACCGGAGCAAAAGTCTCAGTGTAATCAATTCCTTCTACCTGGCGATTTCCAAGAACCACTAGACGTGTCTTGTGACGTTCAATAGTACCATCTGAATGGAACTTCGTCCGGTAAACCCATTTGCATCCAATAGCCTTCTTATGTGCAGGTAAAGGAGACAAAATCCATGTCTGATTTCGCTCCAGTGCAGTAAGTTCCTCAACCATAGCATCTCGCCAATGAGAATGACGGGAAGCCTCAGAGTAAGTAGTGGGATCTGCACTAGAAGTTACAGCACCCAAAAATCTAGAATGCATACTAGAAAAATTATCACAATTTACATAATCAGTATGAGGATAGAGAACACCTAAGGAAAGTGAGGACACATGAGGGAACGTAGTCGAAAGGGGGGGTCTTCAGTAGTAAGAGCACAAGCATAATCATCACAGTCGTAATCTGCCAAGTACGATGGAGGGCGACAAGATCGAACACTCTGTCTTGTAGGTGGCAACTCAGTAGCGGAACTATCCGGTACCAGAGAAGCTGGTAAAGTAGAGACCGGGGATGTAGCATTGTCAGCAACTGGCGAAGAATAACAATCACCAAATTTAGCATGAACATTTGTTGAACAATTAAGTTTATCTTCTCTCTGAAGGGAAAGGTCTTCATGCAAGACAACATTATCAATGGTAAAAAAAAATGCGATGAAGAAGGCAGTTTAGTTGCCGATGATTTTTAGCACACACACACACCCTCCCCTTTCTATAAATTACATCCCATCTTCTTCGTTCAACTTACATTGTTTGTTCATTCCTTCATCCTCTAGTAATTTTCCTAAATAAAAGGAGTTCCAATTGCTCATTTTCATTAATTAGTTCTACCTAGTGTGTGCGAATTAAGGTGCGAAAGTGTGTGCGAAAGTGCTGACTTCACTACTGTTCATTTATTCCCTCCGCTTCTCTTTCTCTTCCGACCGTTACTCGCCGGCAACGGTAACACAGCCACTGGTAACGGCTTTTCTCCGCCACTCGGCGGGGTCTCCCCTCCACGCTCGATGGCAGCTTCCACCTCCAACTCCAATCTGCCACCGCCACCTAAAACGTTTGCGGCAGCTCTTCAGACAAAATCTCCTCCATTGTCATCACATCTTCCCAATAACCCTGAGCTAATCCCGAAATCCTCCCACCTAGGCGATATTGCCTGTTTATACTCTGAGGAACAAATTGCCACATTATCAGCTCATTATTCCAATGCATTGGTCGGTAAATTTACCAAAGGTAGAATCTCAATGGATCAGATGGAGGTGGCCCTTAAAACTATTGGGTTCGAAGGTAAGTACCAATTGGGATCTCTTGATTACAAACATATACTAATTCGTTTTGAACAGGTTAACGATTACCAAAGGTGTTGGATGAAAGGCATATGGAATTTCAATGGCGTTTCACTGAAAATGCTTAAGTGGACTCCTGAGTTCTCTACGCAAAGAGAATCCCCCATTGTCCCCATTTGGTGTACAATTAGGGAGGTACCACTCTATTACTATAACTCCTCATCTATTGAAGCTATTGGTAACAATATTGGTAACTTTATAAAGAATGATTATGCCACTGAAATGCTTACTAGGCCATCGGCCATAAAATTCTGTGTTGAAATTGACCTACTGAAGCCTCTGCCACAATACATTAGGCTTGGTTCAATATCAAACAATAGAAAATATCCAATTGAATTTGAGGATATCCCTCTATATTGTGGACATTGTGCTAAACTGGGACATTCTTCAAGCCAATGTAGGGTTAACTCTCAGAATAATAAGGAAAGAACTGAGGAAACTAATAGAATCCACACTCAACCTATCCCTCAATGGCAGGCAACCGGGAAAAAATTTGAATTACCACCACTGCTCACTGATTCACCTACCCATACTCATGTTTCTCCTATTGATAAGGTAGTCAGTAACCCTGATCCTCTACTGCAACCAGCTCAAACTCCAACAACACCTGTTTCTAGTGGTCTTCAGACAATTGGGAGTCCAGATAACACCACCACTAGGTTACTAAATGCCACTGCTAAATCTAAAACTTTTCTGAATACTTATGCAAGAGATGATCTCCATATTGGCTTGCATCGTTCTCTTATGATTGATGCTACTGCTAATCCTACACTTTCCTTAGGGGGAAAGATGTCCAATAGATTCTCTGTTTTGCAGGGAGAAGACACTTACTCTCAGGAACAAGAGGAAACCAGCTGCAGTAAACAGAAGGATCTGGAGCAACCTTTAGATTTGGAATTGGATGAACAACAAACCCTGGAAGAGGGATCTGAGCAGACAGGTAAGTGTGAACATCCAGGTAAATCTAAAAACAAAAAGGTGACCTATCTTAGTCAGCTAAACAAAATGTTATTAAGGTCAGCTACAAAAGGTATTAAATCAGGTGAAATATGATAGGAACAGTTAGTATTAATTTTCTGATCTGGAATCTTCGTGGAATGGAATCATCTTTGCTTAGGCTATCTCATTTAATCAAAACCAAGAGAATTCAGTTGCTATGCATAATAGAACCTATGCATGATAACTCAAAAATACAGGCCTATATGACATCTTTACATTTTGCAAACTGTCTAGCACATCCTAATGGAAAATTTTGGTTAATGTGGACTCATCTTCTCACAGTCTCACTGATTACTTCTCATGACCAATTTCTTTTTGTTAGCATATCTCAATTTTCTCAAACTTTTAACATGAATGCTGCTTTCATTTATGCTTCAAGGGATAGGGAAGGTAGGAAAGCTTTGTGGACAGATTTAGAACCTTTGTCTAACAGTGACACTATTTTTATAGGGGATTTTAACACTATTAGGAGTCTAACTGAATACAGAGGACCTTCTAATCCAGCTCTAGGGACCATTAGAGACTTCAATACATGGATTAATTCAAATGGGATTCAGGAAATAAGCACAGTTGGCAATTTATTCACCTGGTGTAACTCTAGGCTAAGGAATCCCACTTCCAAGAGGCTAGATAGGGGGCTCTGTACACTATCCTGGAGCTCCAAATTTCCATCTTCCTCCATCCAGATTCTCAATAGACACACCTCAGATCACTCACCTCTCCTCCTTCAGTTATCTAACCTAACATCCTCATATCCCAAACCTTTTAGATTCATCAATGCCTGGTTCCAAAGATCAGAATTCATAGGTTTAATGCAGGAATCTTGGGAAAAGCCTATACATGAAAATGGAATGATTAAATTTTATCTGAAACTGATTAGGCTTAAAAGAGTAATCAAAACTTGGAACAGAGAATCTTTTGGTAATATTGATGCCAATGTTACACAAGCTGAAGATGCCTTAAGAATACAAGAATCTGTCTTCGATCATGATCCTAATGTAAATGAACTGGTTAAACTTAATCAGAAAAAAGCTAAGTTGCAGAAGATTTTAAAGGAAAAAGAAAAATTTTGGAAACAAAAGGCAGGACTTAAATGGCATAAATTAGGAGACAACAATACTGAATTTTTTCATAAGACTGTCCAAGAAAAGAAATCTAGGATACAGATTAATAAAATAAAAAACTCAGATGGTCAATGGATAAATTCTGAACCTGATATTCAGAAAGAGGCAATCTCTTTTTACTCAGATCTACTAACTGAACCAGATCAAGGTACAGATGATACCTTCTCCTCTCATTTTCTGAGCCAAATTCCAGTGATTTTAACTGCTTCTGATAATCATATTTTGAATTCTCCTATTCTGGAACCTGAATTAAGATTAGTTGTTCAGAGTTTAAGTAGCAACAGTAGCCCTGGCCCGGATGGCTTCACACCAAAGTTTTATAAGAAATGCTGGCCTTTTATTAAGGATGATCTTTTAGAGGCAGTTAATGATTTCATTGTAGGATCTAATATTCCTAATGGGATATCTAGCACATGGATTACACTGATTCCTAAGAAAACAACCCCATGTCAGTTTGGAGACTTTAGACCTATTAGTCTATCTAATGTCTCTAATAAAATCTGCTCTAAGGTCCTCATGGAAAGATTAAAACCTTAAATGGACTCTTTGATATCTCCTAACCAATCTTCTTTTTTGAAGAAGAGAGATATCTCTGACAATATACTATATTTACAGGAAATGGTTAGATTCTTGGATAAGAAAAACAGAATTCCCAATTGCATAATGAAACTGGACCTAATGAAAGCTTTTGACAGGGTTAACTGGCATTTTCTTAAGCAGATTTTAGTTAAATTTGGTTTCCAAGGGAATTTTCTGAATGCAGTGATGAAGAATTTAGCACAAGCAAAATTTTCAATTCTAATTAATGGGAAACCAGTTGGTTTTTTCCAAGCTACTAGAGGTATTAAACAAGGTGATCCTCTCTCTCCTTTCCTCTTTAATATTTTTACTGAAGCTTTCTCAAGGAGTCTTTCATATGTTTTCTCTACTGGAAGGCTATCCCATTTCCATTTTCCTGCATCAATATCTGCCATATCTCATCTATTATATGCAGATGATACCATAATTTTCATGCAGGCATCAAAATTAAATCTCATAAGAATAAAGGCTTTTCTAGATGTCTTTGAGGTGACTTCAGGGCAGAAGTTTAATTTTGAAAAGTCAGAATTCTACTTGAGTAAAAGAGCCTCTAACATTAAGATCACTCAGGTTAAGTCCATTCTAAAAATGAAAAAAGGTTCACTCCCATTTACATACCTTGGTTGTCCAATATTTAGGGGAAGAACACTAAAAAGGTACTTTCAACCTTTAATGGCTAACCTGGATTCTAAACTTCAAAGTTGGAAGAATAGATGGCTAAGTGCGGGGGGGAAGCTGGTCTTAATTAAACATTGTCTCTACTCTCTCCCACAGCACATTTGGGCAGTTACAAAACCACCAAAAGGGATAATTCGTACCTTTGAAAAAAGATTAGCCAGATTTTTTTGGGGAGAATCTCAGGGAAGAAAAAATAAAATCTGGAGAAAATGGAAACATATTGCAGTTCCAACTGACCAAAATGGACTTGGTTTTAGATCTATCCAAGCTATAATTGACACATGTTCAACTAAACTTTGGTGGAAAAGTCAATTAGGCAACTCCCTTTGGTCAAAACTGATCTGGTCTCTTCCTATATCCTACAGAAAATCTGTTACATGGAAGAGAATTGTCCATATTAATTCCTTTGCAGAGCAGCACTCAGTAATCATTCATGGGGAGGGTACCTGTAATTTTTGGGTAGCTAACTGGAGTTTTAAGGGGCCTTTAGGTACTATTATCCCTGAGCATATAGTTCAAGACATGCCATATTTAACTGTGGCAGATTTCATTCATAATAAGTCCATCATATTGCCTCAGATTATATCTTTTTTGGACCTTGATACTGTGTCTTTTCTCCAGGAAGCAAGTTTAGTCCCAGGTAGGAAGGATAGACTGGTATGGAAACCTGAAGCTTCAGGTAATTTCACTTCTAAATCTACCTACAAAATGCTCACTCAGATGCCAGGTAATTTCCCTGCCCCAAAACTTATTTGGAATAATGCATTGCAAAAAAAGATATCCATCTTTACTTGGAAAATGCTGCAATCATTCTTGCCCTTTGATGAGGTGCTCATTAAATGTGGTTTCAGCCTAGCCTCAAAATGTCCTGCATGTTTATATTCTGATTCAATACAACATTTTTTCATTTCATGTCATATTGCTAAAGCTGTTTGGGGTAACATGGCTTCGTTAGTTAATTTTCATCTGCATGACACTCATTCTCTTCCTGAGAGATTTTTTATTTTTTGGAATACCAGAGATCTACCTCACTGGAAACACTTCATCTGCAAAATAACACCTTCCATAATTTGTTGGTCACTTTGGAAAGCTAGGAATAGATTCTTACATGATAATGTGCCATTTGACTCAGATCTGATAGCTAATGAGATTCTCAATCTATTAAAATTGGCTTTCCTAACTACTCCAAGGACATATTTCACTCACTCTTCTATCTCTTTACCTTTCCATCAGTGGATACCTTTCATTAGACCCCCACCTAAGCCTAATATATCAACTGTCATGTGGGAGAAACCTCCAGTTGGGTTTTTTAAAATAAACATTGATGCTTCTTGGTATTCTGATAAAGCTGCTGCTGGGATAGTAGTTAGGGACTACTGTGGTGATTTGATTAACTTATATTCAGTGTCCATCTCTGCTGATTCTCCGATTGAGGCTGAAATGAAAGCCATTTTACTGGCTATTCAAGCTTTGCCTGGAATTAATTCGAAATGCATTTTAGAAACGGATTGTAAGCAAGCAATTAATATGATAAATTGCCCCTATTCAGCCAATTGGAAACTCTTTAACTTAGCTTTCAAAATTAATGGCCTTATGTGTGGAGCAAAGTTGAATCATGTTTTTAGGGAAGGTAACTCGGTAGCAAATGCGACTGCAAGGTATCATACTTGTCATCTTCAAAGTATCCAGTCTCATAACATTCCTCAGTACATTAAGGGACTAATTGTGTTGGATAAAGATCATGTTCCTCATGTTAGGGCTCACTAGTTTCTCAATTAGACACGGATGCTACTGATATATATTTTTTTCTGTTATTTGCAGAACAGGATCCAGCTCAAATGGCTCCCAACTGTTGCACCTCACCCTTGCAAAGATCCAGTGGCATTCATTGGAACAGTACTGCTGGGATACTGCCCTCTTCATCCTTCTTCATCTTCGGATCAGTTTCTGCATTCTGATCCACTGCTTCTCTAATCATTTTAGGGTATAGATGTTGCCTGGCCGGAGGTGTTAATTAACACGAGGGGTGGAGATTTTCACCTCCGGATCGCAACTTCACCAATATCTTTTGTTAGGATAATCTTGTTCACAACATAAGATCTCGATATAGGATTAGTAGGACTTTTGGAGGGCAATTCTGTTGCCTCATCGCAAACTTTGATCTACATTTGTACTAATACTTCATTTGAGGAATGGGGAACCTCTAATATAGCACCCCCACCTTCGGGTGATTTTATTAAAAAAAAAAAACTCAACGTTTTACAAAAGAGTACATTGCCCTTGTAATTCTACTTTTTGTTTGAGCTTATCGATATGAGCACATATACCTTTGGATTTGAGTCCCTCAATTATTTTTAATAAAATGAGCAAGTTGTATGAACTTTGGGTAATGTGTCAATCTATTATCCTAGTATTCTTTATATATGTCACAAGTCTCTTCTCTTATAATCCAAAAGGTTTCGAATTTCAAGATTTTCGTTATGTCTCATAGTTGTCAAAGGCAAATATATTGTGCGATATTGGATTATTGTTGGATAGGGTTTTCCAAGTGGCTAACAAACTACGAAGGAAAGAGTTGATATACGAAAGTTGTAGCAATACATAAACACATTCCCAAAGTATACTTTCCCAAGGGAAGGATTATGAAAATACCAATACAATACCTCCAGGTGAAGGATTATGAATACACAAATTACAAAATTTACCATAGTTGGACACATGCACGTATCCCCTCATAGATTTTGGAGGTGTTAAAGAAATAAATATACACTTTTTAATCACTCAAAATAGTGATAGACCTTAAATAATAATGGTAGTGTGATGTAAATACCTACACGCTAGTCAATCAAGAAATGCCGAATTTTATTCAGCAAAATATATATAAGCAATGATGCAATAAAAAAATCACTGTAGAAATTAAGTACATGTTAGATCAAATAAGAAATTTCAATACACTAAGATTTACCCCCTATGTTCCACTAATGTACTTGATTATTAATTACGTTTGATATAATTGGAAGTTACAAATATATAACATTTTGAACATACACACACATATATATATATATAATTTGACAAAACAAAATCGTATATGATAATATTTATTTTAATATATTGAGGAAATATTTAATTTTTTAGCCTTTGAAAGAAATGAAAAAGTCAACAATAAATAAATTTATGGGGACAGGTGAATTGATAAGATTCATTAGAATTAATTCACGATTATCATAAGTGAAAGAAAATAAATATTGCTAATGTTTCAAGAAAGATTTTTGGACATTTCACCCACCTCATAGTCTATCCAACCTGCATTAGATTAAAAAAATAGACTCTTGGATATTTACCAAATCCAATTCACAAAATTTACTAGTAGTTAGGATTTAAAGAAAGTTAAATTGGTCATTTTACTTTTACATATTTGATTCATGTAATCCATTAGCTGTTACACAATTAAGTAATTAGTACATCCAACAACCAAAAAGATCGAAAGGGTTGTATGTTTTTTTCGAACATAATTCCTGTAGGTTTTATCCAATTTTGTTTTAAAATCTGTTTAAAATCATGAGAAACAGAATATAACTTTTTAATAGCTTTAATCACTCTCTGCATTTGTGAAGGTTTGTTTGTCCAATTATACCTCTTTATTTTTATTTTCTTAGATTTTTTTATCATGATGACTATTTTACAAAAACAGTTTCTCTTTCTATTTAGGAGGAAAGAAAAGGTTTGGTGCAAGGATCTGGGAGTTAAAGCTAAACTATATCATTTCGACTGAATGTACGTATTTATTTGCATTGTAAAGAAAATTACACAGGTTTGCAAGTGATATAGTCTAGCCTTAATAATCTTGATATATTATTACATGTTTTACGGTGTTAAAGTTATAAAAATTATGATATTAGAAGTATTTAACATTTTTTCTCAAAGAAAGATAAACAAGGTTTAATTTTTTTTATACGCGATGCTACGTTTTGCTAACACTTAAACATGTTGGCCAAAAACCAATGGTTGTTTTCCCCCAATGCTAGATGGATCTTGGAAAGATGGATCTTGGAAGCAGTAGGAGTCAGTTCTTGAATAAGGGAAAGTCCACTAAGCATGCAGAGAGTTTAGTAGAAAATAAGGGTAATTATTGTGTGTCTATTTATTAACTCTGGATACATTATATAGCAGTATATGGTACCTATACAAGCTAGGAAAAGGTAATAGAATATAAATACAATTATAAGTAATATTCGAATTCCTTAACACCCTCCCTCAAGTTGGAGCATGGGGATCAGAAATGCCCAACTTGCCAAGTAATGAATGAAACTGGTTACGTCTGAGAGCTTTGGTAAATAAATCCGCAGGTTGATCTGTAGTGCGGATATGATGAGTAACTATAGCACCAGACTGCACAAGATCCCGGACAAAATGACAATCAACTTCAATATGCTTCGTACGTTAATGGAACACTGGATTTGCTGCAATATGAAGCAGATTGACTATCACAAAACAAACAAATAGGAGCAGTATGCGCAACCCCTAAGTCTTTCAGTAAAGACCTAAGCCATAACAACTCACAACAGGTAACAGGCATAGCACAATACTCCGCTTCAGCAGAAGACCGAGAAACTGTGGGTTGCTTCTTGGTCTTCCAAGAAACTGGAGAATCACCAATCATCACAAAGTAACTGGAAAGAGAACGCCGGGTAATAGGGCAGGAAGCCCAATCAGAATCACAGTAAGCAGTCAACTGTAATGTACTACGAGAAGAGAGAAATAAACCTTGACCAGGATGACTCTTCAGGTAGTGCAACACACGAACAGCAGCTTGCCAGTGAGGAACACAAGGGGACTTCATGAATTGCACAAGAGTGTGGACTGAATAACTCAGTTCAGGATGAGTAATAGTCAGGTAGATCGGGCGCCCAACCAGGCGTTGATACTGCTCCGGGTCATGGTAGGCTGGACTTTCAACACGTGCCAAATCATGTTGTTGCTCCATCGGAAATTCAATCGGCTTAGAGGAAGATAAACCGGTATGCGATAAAATGTCCAAAGCATATTTCCTTTGCGAAAGGAACATCCCCTCCGATCTTCGAGTAATCTCTATGCCCAAAAAATACTTAAGCAGACCAAGATCCTTCATATGGAAACAAGAACCTAAGTATTTCTTGAACTCAGAGATGAGCGAAGAAGAACTACCAGCAATAACCAAATCATCCATATAAACCAGAACATGTAAAGAAGCTGATCAACGAGAAAAGACAAACAAAGAGTAATTGGCCTTACTCTGAACAAATCCAAATGCTCGTAAAGCCTGAGCCAGTTTAGCAAACCAATTTCTAGGAGCCTTTCGAAGACCATAAAGAGATTTCTGTAGGCGACAGACCTGACCAGGCGGTACATCGTAGCCAGGTGGAGGACGCATGAACACTTCCTCATGCAAATCACCATGGAGGAAGGCATTATGAACATCCATCTGATGCAGTTCCCAACCACGAATAACTGCAACGGACAGAAACAAGCGAACAGAACTCATCTTCACAACTGGAGCAAAGGTCTCAGTATAATCAATTCCTTCAAACTGACGATTCACAAGAACCACGAGGCGTGCCTTATAACGTTCTAGTACCATCTGACCGAAACTTCATCCGATAAACCCATTTGCATCAAATAGCCTTCTTGTGCGCAGGCAAAGGAGACAAAGTCCATGTCTGATTTTGCTACAGTGCAGTAAGTTCCTCAACCATAGCATCTCGCCAATGAGAATGACGGGAAGCCTCAGAGTAAGTAGTGAGATCTGCACTAGAAGTTACAGCACCCAAAAATCTAGACTGCATACTAGAAAATTATCACAATTTACATAATCAGTAAAAGGGTAGAGAACACCTGAGGAAAGTGATGAAGCATGAGGGAACGTAGTCGAATGGGGGGGTCTTCAGTGGTAAGAGCACAAGCATAATCATCACAATTATAATCTGCCAAATACGACGGTGGACGACGAGATCGAACACTCTATCTGGTAGAAGGTGGATCGACGGCAACTGGCGGAGAAGTACCGGTGATGGACAATGTAGGTAGAGCGACGGCGGCCGGCAAAGAGGAATCGGCATCGGGCGGCTGAGCACGGCCGATGGATGCCGGCGTCGTGACGTCGGAGATGACCACCGGGAGTTGGCCAGTGACTGTCGCCGGTGAATCGATGGCATTGGCCGGCGTTGACCGGCCAGCATTGACCGACGTTGACCCGTCAGGGTTGACCGACGTTGACCCACCGACATTGACTGGCTGGCGTCGACCGGTAGTGAATGGCCGGCGGTGATCGGTAAAACAACAGCCGGCGTCGGAAAGCCGACGTTGATTGGTAGTGGTTGATCGACTGCAGAAGGCGGATCAAAAAATTTGTGCGGCTCGGGTGAGAAGGAGGAGGAATCCGACGATGTTGTGGTGACGCCACCAGGTTCATCAGATGGAGCAGAGTAAGGGAACTGGTCTTCAAAGAAATTAGCATCCCGGGTATTAAAGATCACTCGAGATTCCAAGTCGAGAAGACGATAACCTTTCTTTCCGGCAGGATAACCAAGGAACAAACACCGCCGACTTCTTGGTGCAAACTTGTCACAGTATCTGGTAACACGAGCAGCAAAACACAAGCAACCAAAAACCCGTAGAGAAGAGTAATTGGGCGCCTGGCCATAGAGTAACTCAAAGGGAGTACGACCGTTGAGAAGCTGAGTCGGGGTTCGGTTGATCAGGTAGGCAGCAGTAAGAACACATTCTCCCCAAAATGCAATAGGAAGATTGGCTTGAAACCATAAAGCACGCACCACATTGAGTAAATGACGATGCTTTCTTTCAACTCGACCATTCTGTTGCGGAGTATCAACCATAGATGTCTCAAAAATGATCCCATATGCAGTAAAGTGAGACCGGAGAGGCAAACATTCAGTGACGTTATCAGTCCGAACTCGTTGAATTGTTCTTCCCCACTGGTTCTTGACTAAGGTACTAAATTCTAAAATCTAGAAGCTACTTCAGATTTAGCTACTAACAAATAAACCCAAACATCTCGGGAATAATCATCTACGATTGTCAAAAAATAAAATGCACCACTAGAGGATGGAGTTCGATAAGGTCCCTAAACATCACAATGTACTAATTGAAATAATGCAGTAGCATTTGTAGAACTCAATGGAAAACTATGTCTAGTCTGTTTTGCTCTGTAACATACAGAGCAAGGTATAGTAGTATTATTGGTGCTAAAATCAAGAGTATGAATAGAAGACAATACCGTAGATGATGGATGACCAAAACGCTGATGCCATAAATCAGATGAAGAAACCGAAGCAACTGTCGGAATAGATTGCAGGATATGAGGACAAAGGCGAGTATCCAACAGACGAAGCCAATAAACCCCCCCCCCTTTCTGTTCAGCCACGCCAATCACAATCCCCGTACTGATTTTCTGTAAAATGCAATAATTTTCAGTAAACAAAGCTAGACATTTTAAGGTAGATAACAATCTAGAACATGATAATAAATTGCATCGCAAAGTAGGTATGTAGAGCACATGAGTAAGGGTGACATCACCAAAACAAATAGACCCATATTGTGTAGCAGACGATACAGATCCATCAGGTAGTATAACATTCACAGTGTTGGTAGCAGTAGTAATATCAGTAAGAGAACCTTTGTCACCGGTCATGTGATATGAGGCTCTTGAATCAAGAATCCAAGGTAAAGTAGACTTACCTGACCCATGGTCAGATAACAAATCAAACTGATTAAATAAATGTATGGTCGTACTCCATTGGTCGTCAGATAGAGCAGGACTAAAATCAGATCGTGTAGGTAAGCCAGAGGAGGCAGCCACCGCAAACTCTTGCGGCGACGTCACTACGCCGGCGAAAAGAGCCATAAAACAAATGGCAAGAACAATTAAATTAAGAGAAGGGAGAAAATTTGCTTAACCAAAGCCAAAAGAGGCAATTTGACACGCACCTACAGTGTGGCGCGTGCGTCACGCGCTGTGAAGGGTAACTGCACGTCTGGTGCACCCGCGCGTGGACTCACGCGCTTCTGGAAGGTCGAGCGTGTGAATCTCACGCACGTATCACGTCCGCATTGTCTGCGATGGCTGCGCGTCTCACGTTGCCAGAGTCGAGAGCGAGACTGGAGTCGAGAGTCGATACCGTTGTCAGGCCGATGGAACCTAGCCGGAGTTGAGAGCGGAGTAGAGCTATCTGGCCAGAGTGGTGAGTAGACTAGCCGGAGTGATTAGGGAGCTCACCGGTCGGAGCAGAGCAGACAGGATTCAGAGCAGGTGCAGGCCGGCGGACGGAGTTGGGAGCGGAAGCAAGTGACGGCCGGTGGAGTGGGAGCAGAACCGGTGGCGGAAGAAGAACGGCGGTGTGGCGGTGGCAGGACCGGCGGCGGGCTGAAGAAGAATTTTTTTTTTGCAAAAGAAAGGTAGTCCGGATCGGCGGCGCGTGGAAGTCACGCACTGACGACGGCGGAAAATTTAGGACGGTATTTTAAGGTTTCAGGATTTTAGGCTCTGATACCATGAAGAAAATAAGGGTAATTATTGTGTGTCTATTCATTAACTCAGGATACATTATATAGCAGTACATGATGCCTATACAAGTTAGGAAAAGGTAATAGAATATAAATACAATTACAAGTAATATTCTAATTCCTTACCAAGTTTCTTTAACTGTAGAATATGCATGGAGGTGAAAAATGATTCTGTTGTGACTTCTTGTGGTCATTTGTCATTTGTTTTGATTGGGGGGGGGGGTGAAAATTTAGAATCTCACTCCAATCAATGGTTGTGAAACTAGATGGATCGGTTAGAAGAAGCCTGAAATCAGTACAAGTTTGGCTCATGTCCCTCCTAGGCCCCAAGCATGGCGCATTGAACGTTTGTTTCGCAGTCACATATTGACATGAAGAGGGATGCACGGAGAACTTAGTAATGATGTATCACCAACTAGAGCTATTTGTACTAATGATGAAATGATTGAAGCATTTTTTGGAACCTCTGAGCCTTTTATTGTTGCAATGTAGACACCTATAGATACATAACTTCCTTCTCAAGCAGAGGGAACAGGTCTTGACAATCAGACACCAGAAGTTTCTGGGTCGAGTGCTTCGTCTCTTTGAACAACTTATTCCCTTACAACTATTTCAGGTTTGGGCGATAGATTACGATGAGTGGCTTTGACCTAGTTTAGTTTATCAATTCATGTGTGAGATGATATTGCATTTCGTTTTTGAAATTCCCTTAAATTTGCAAGTTATAATATGTATCTTTGGTACAATTATTTTGAATCTTGGCATGTTATATGCTTGCGGATTTTCAGTTAGCTCTCGATTTTTCCATATTCATTTACATAAATGTTTGTTGGAATCAGTTTTAACAATTGACAAGGATGGAAACTTTATAATTGTGTTTGTTTACTGTTTTGTCTTTAGCTGTTATTTGAGGAGATATTTGAATTAATGGTTAGCTAGATATTATTACTCCAGATTCGTTTTACATGTTACCAAGATTTATAGCATCTCCAATGGTCTGGGAGTCTTCCTTATTTTCAGGTTCCAAGAGGAAAGCTTTGATTGGAAGCTCAATATGACATAGAAAGTGAAGGCTGCTGACTGTAATTTGGAATTTTTTATCTACAATAGTATTGTTAAAATTGTAAATTTAGTATGATGTGTCAATAAAATAAAGGTAACTTTTCATCCTGCCATTCATTCTCATGCATTAGTTTTGTTAACCTAGAAATTGATTTTCCGTAGAAGAAAAACTCCAAACAAACATTTTCACACTATTCCGAAGCTACTGCACTGCCTTATTCATCAACATTGTGCATTATGATGCTTAGGATTAGCAAAAATAGTGTAGATGCTTGAAGTGATCAACCTGTTCCTTAAGCAAGAAATTCATGAAACTAGCAAGCCCTTAATGCATTGTTTGATATCAATAAACTTCATGCATACCAAATAGCATAACAAAAGCAATGATTTTATACCAACTACATTGTCTGGGCGACAACCTTAACTTAGTGCATACAAATTAACATTAAAAAAACAATGAGTGTCTGCAAGGGTTTTAGGAGAAAAGTTGACCAGAATGTAGCAGACTAAAATTCTACCTGGCTAGAAGTCAAAACAGTTCGGGATTCTACAGGACACTTCGATGAAGTTTTGGCAATTCACAAACTGACAAATAGCAGTGATTCTCCACAAGGAAATGGAGTTTCCATATCCAGGGCAAACACATAGCCAGATAGCAGATAATATCCAACATTAGTTTTAAGCAAGAAATGTTTAAAACATGCTAACCAAGATGATGAATACATGGCAAGAGAACAATCGTAAGCTTGATATAAATCTAATCTAATTCTGATATGAAAAAACAAGATAAGATATAACTCTGAAATCAAGGTTTTCAAAACTTCAACATAAAGTGTTCCGGACAAAAACAAGATTCTTGCATATAAATTTCAGTTCAAGCATAAAACAAATGCGACACATTGCAACTTAAGATCTACATCAGCACTTAAAGAATAATGCAGTCATTAAATAAAAAAAAAACTAAAAGCATCCATCCTCGTCATGGGACGCGTCTCCAAAAAGTCTCTCTTTCTCCCTTTCCTTCAATATATGAGCTTGCATTTATTCGTACTTTCAACACACAAATGGAGAAAGCTTGCTGAGATCTTTCTCTATATCTGCTCTTGTTCTTTTTGCTTCACACCTAACAGTGGACTAGTACAGACTCAAAGCAACCAAGTATCAAATATCTGAACTAAGTAGAATTCATATAACCTTGGAAAATACTTTAGAAAAAAACCACAATTCTCACTAAGGAAAAACATTTCGACAGACTTGATATAGTATAGTAGTCTCAAAAACTTGATACAACATAAATATGCTTCATACCAGCACACACAGAGCATGTTTTAAAATTCACTTTATCTTAGTGTCTAACATGTGAACAAAATCCCTCATGTTGGATATGCCACATCAGATTGAGGGTATTAATTGACCCCCTACATTTGAGAAAGAATTGTATCTTGGGAGTTTATCAGTTTGAAGTGGTTTATAACTTTTTGTAAATTATCCCCTGGGTTGGAGATGCTCTTAGATGGTCTGGAATGGTGATTTAGAAAGGAAATAATGTATTTTGCTTTTCTTAATTCAGTTTAAAAAAATCCAGATTGCATCAACTGCAATACCTTCGTGAACACCAATTAGTTCACCAAAAATAGCATGCTTAATATTTACTATCTTCTTGACTGTCAAGAGTAGTGTCCTCAAATAGCATGCTTATTTAATCAGTTTATGCTGATCTTTTAAACATCGCAACATTCTAAATATATGAAATAATTTTTATATATTAGCTTTTATATTCTATTATTATCTTGGAAATTTTTATACAACTATTCGCTATGATAGAGTCATGCACCTGCATAGGTTAAATCTAATTATATACTCATGGTTAGCTATCAAATGGGTTTATTGTGTAGTTATGTTGGTCTATTTGATTTAGGGTCCCCTTTACTTGGTCTTTTGGGTATATTGTATTGATGATCTGTTTTACACGCATATATAAGTGGAATATTTTACAGTCTTTCAGCCTAGATTTTGAGTTTTATGTCTTTGTTAGTGATTTGAGCTCAACATGTGTTGGGTTTGGTTTTTCTATCTCATTTTAGGGATCAATATGTGCATGTATTATATGAGAAGATGCAATATTAGAGCTCCTTGATGCAATGAGGTCTTTGATTAATGTCATTGTCACAATGAATCCGCGGTAATATATAAGAACAAAGGAAATTCTTATAATTCGTTTTGTTAGATTACTATTATCTAGGATACATTGGAATTTTAAAATCTGTAATCAAGAAATGGGTTTAGACATGTTAGATGTAGATATATTTGTTCTTTGATTCTCTATGCTGGTAAGCATTTAGTGGTTTCCTTTTTTCTTTGATATTCAAAGCATGTAAAGGAACATCCATGAACTTGACTGATTTGATGTTAAACAAGTATATTCAAAGCATGTAAAGGAATATGTAAATTTTTCATTTTGGATACTACTTATTTTCTCTCTAGATATTCTTAATATTTTATGTCCTCTTGGTCGCGACATGGTGTAGCCTGTACGTGTTTCTAGAATGTTATATCCTCCTCTATGCCCTTATTTTTGTGCTTGATTTTTTTTACTTTGTGGCTACTTTTCCCTTTTCTATTAGTAGACCAAATTTACAGTATATTTTAAAATTTTGAAGTACCATTATGTTTTCTTAGTATCTTGTAGTACAAGAAAGGAATTCCAACCATACCCAGAAAAATGTAAACTGAGGCTAAAGGTTAGGAGAAGAAGCATAATAAACACAAAGACAAGGACAAAGACAGGGATGAATACCACAAAAGGCATAAAGATTGAAGTTAAGATAAAGAAAAGGAAAAGAAGAAAGATAAAAGTGGTCACCATGAATCTGGTGTTGAACATTCCAAGAAACGTCATGAGAAGGCGAGGACTTAGTACCTATAATTTATGCTTCTTTGTGTACAAGATTATTCTGTATACTCTTGAGTCTTGACATTATAACAAATAACTCTACCTCGGTGATTAGTTCTTCATGTTTATGACCACATGAGAAATTCCCTTTTATTTTAACTCTATCATTGATTAATAGTAAAACATGTATTCCAACAACAACTCGGAATGCTCTCTTCTCTCCCCTCCCATTTTAACTAATACTATTCACCATCTTCTACTACTTGCCGATAACGGCTAATTTGTCAGAAAATTTCGCCGGAAACCTAACCTAACTCCTTTCAATGGCGGCTCTACCATATTCTAGCACCAAAAATCCAAACAAAAATGGATTAAACTTGGTGAAAGCAACACCAAATTCTTCCACATGTCCACAAAAGAAAAAAAAACTCTAGTAACCTAATCACTAAAATTCAAAAACAATATGGCACATGGATAAGTAATCAAATTAAGATTGAAGATGAGAGAGTGGCCTTTTTTAGAAATATTCTTACTCAAGATAATTTAGATAAATCTACATCTTACTGGTTAAATTTCCTCCAAGTGATCCCATCTAAGATCACCAGTCAGCAAAATACTGATTTGATCAGACCTGCTGACATGGAGGAATTGAAATCCACTGTTTTTAGATCTAACTCGGATAGTGCTCCTAGGCCTGATGGTTTTCCAACAAATTTTTACACTTTTGCCTGGGATATCATAAAAAATGAACTCCTGGAATCAGTCAATTCGTTCCTTAAAGGCCAGCCTATGCCCCAAGTTGTAACTTCCACCTGGATCACCTTTATTTGCAAGAAACCAATCCCCAAATCCTTTGCTGAATACAGACCCATAAATCAATTCAATTTCATCAACAAAACTCTATCTAAATTGTTGATGAATAGACCCAACCCTCAAATGGAATCCCTCATCTCCATTGAACAATAAGGCTTTTAAAAAAATAGGGACATTTATGATAATGTAATTCAGATGCAACAAATGTATAGATTTTTTAATAAAAAATTTAGAAACCAAAATCTAATCTTTAAGCTAAATATGCACAAAACCTTTGATATGGTTTCTTGGGGTTTTTTAATCTCCATCCTACTCAAATTTGGCTTTTCAGGTGCATTTGTAAAAACATTTCCTTAGCCACATTCTCAATACTATTTAATGGAGCTCCTTGTGGTTTCTTCAAAGCCTTAAGAGGCATAAAAGAAAGAGATCCAATGCCTCCATTTCTATATAATATCCTCAGAGACATTTTCCAGGGCTTTAAAATTGTAATTTCATGCTCGTAAAGTAGAGTATTTTCACAGTGCAAATCATGAAGTAAACATCACTCATCTGATGTATGCTGATAACACAGTCATCTTTCTCAAAGCAGAGAAAAAGAACCTGAAAGGAATTAAAAACTTCCTTCTGGCCTATCAATTGACTTCAGGTTAATGGATAAATTTCAATAAGAGTGAATATTATCTCCCTGACAAAGCCTCCCTCACATCCCATAGGCTAGTCACATCTATCATGGGCATGAAAAAAGGTCAACAAGTTTTCAAATATTTAGGGGTGCCCATCTTTAGTGGTAAAATTCAGTTGTCCAACTATAACCATTTAATTGAATCAATTGATTCCAAATAAAAATATTAGAAAAACATTTGGTTGAATCAATCTGGAAAACTGACTCTAGTTAAGTCATGTCTTCTGTCCATTCCCCTTCATATATTTGCACCTACTAACCCTCCCAAATCTTTGATCAAGCTTTCTGAAAAGAAAGCTGCGAGATTTTTTTTTAGGAGGGTGAACATAGGAATAAGAAGGTATGGAGAGCATGGGTCAAAACATGCTATCCACAATAAGAGAATGTATTAGGTGTAAGAAACTAAAGACATTCATCTATGCTTTTTCCAGTAAGATATGGTAGAAAATCCAAATCAATGATAAGGTTTGGACTAGTTCCTATGGTCTCTCACCTAGACTACTTTACAGTGCCCACTATGGTCTAGGATCTATAAAGTCACTGTTTTTGTAACTCAAACTCAAAAATTATCCCAAGTAAAGGCAACTGCAGTTTCAGGAATGGTAATTGGCTAGGTTCAGGTGCTCTATTTTATGAATGGCCTACCTCAGACTTCCATTTCCCTAATACATCCTTGGCTGATTTTGTTAATAACAGACAAGTCTACATGCCGCTACTGGAGCCTATTTTGGCTACCAATATTCTTATCAAATTGCATGACATTCAATTAGTCACAAAATAGGAGGATAGACTGGTATGGACTCCATCATCTAACGGAAACTTCTCATTTAAAAGTGCTTATCAAGCTCTAAGAGACAAGGCTACTCCAAGAAGAGTTCTACAGCTTATTTGGAACGCAAAAATACCAGGTATACTCTCTATTTTCACGTGGAAGGTTATAAATAATTTCCTACCCTTTGATAATATACTGCTATCTCTAGGTATTCAACTGGCATCTAAATGTGCATTCTTCTCACAAGTTGATTCTCTGATAATTTTTTTAATGAGTGTCACTATGCTACCACTGTTTGGACTAGAATTCACCTACAAATGAACATTGGAGATAGTAACTACCCTTCAGTCTGGGAAAGGATCACATCCTACATGCATTTTGATTCTCCATTAAAGTCACAAATAACAGTGGTTAAAATCCTTGCCCTGGTCACATTTTGGCATATTTTGAAAGTACAAAATAAACTCTTATATGATAATAAACTATTGAACACCGATTCAGTAGTTCATGACATCAAAGAGATGTGTTTTAACATATTTTCAGTCAATCCAATGACCAAGAGCTCAGAAGTTGATAAATATTGGGTGGAAATAGGATTAATGCCTTACCTAGAAAAGAAAAAATGTAGGCCACCTATAGCAGTGGTATGCCCCCCCCCCTTTGCTGGGTTTTAAGTGTAATGTTGATGCTTCCTTTTCGGTGGATAGTATACATGGCATTCTATTTAGAGATCATGGGGGAATGGTTGTCAAAACATTCGATCTATCTTCTAATGCCAGATCTCCCTTAGAAGGTGAATTGATTAGTATAAAAATGGCTATTTATATCTCAGCTATGAATAACCTACAACAAGTGATTTTTGAGTCAGATTGTCAAAGAGATATTCAATTGATTAAAAATCAATTAGTAGCTCATATTTATCTGTATTCAAATGCATTAAAGGTGCAGGAGCTTTTTGGTTTTTCTCAGTTGAATTTCATTCATAGAGAAGGAAATAAGCTTCCTGACTATATTGCAAAATTTGGACACCAAATGGATCCTCAAGCATCTAATTTTATTTGCTTTTCTAACTTTGACAGAATATTAAAAGGCCTAATCCATTTAGATAGAATAGGAATGCCTTCCATAAGATTTCATCCTCCATAAACATGATCAGTCACAGGAGTGAATTTCGATGTGAAGGGTGAATGTATGTATCTATTATTCTCTCTGTTTAGTGTGATCTATGTTCAGTCTCTTCTGCTTTAGAGTGTGATATTCGCTTAACTTCTATATAATGTGATCTATGCTGGGATTTACAGCTATACATGGCTTTATCTTGCATTATAGCTGCATTATATTTTGTCTGGCAATGCGCTTTAATGGTGTGATCTCTGGTGCTATGCTTTTGGTGCTATTTGTTTATTCTGCATTTTTTCTCAAGCTAGTACTGCTGGAATCTGTTTTCCATGCAAAATCACAAGGCAAAGACGGAGGAAACCCTGATGCTACACTGGACTGAATAAATATTAGATTTCTAAACTGGCTACAAAGACTACGTAGTAAGCTATATAAGTCTCCTAACATTCTGCTGCTAATACTTAGATAGAGGCAAACAAATTTTGAATGGATATGAATGAGTTTGACTGGACGTGCTTGAGCTTGGAGAAAAATAGATCCTTCAAAGATGGATCTCTTCTCCTCTCTCTCCCAAGCACTTTATCTGGTCTCTGCTTCTCTTTTGAAGGCTAAACCGTTTTGCCTTACTTCCCCCTTATCTGGCCACCTACGAATCGACATAGGGGGTGGAGGCTTGTTTTGAGTGGAATCACAAGAAAGGCCTGTTGTAACACAATCGATATATTTATATCTAGCTGTGATATAACTTCTCTACTTTTGATGGGAACCATAGTTCCCTAGTAAATAACTCTTGATAGATGAGGTCCATTTGTACACCTCTCTTACTATTTATTTTCTATTGTCACGGGGAGCCAAATAATACACCCCATATCTATTGAAAAAATATTTCATTGATTAATATTCTTATTTGAACTTAATGTTGGTTGATAACCTATATTAAGTGGAAGATATTATTCTGAACCCTGTAGTCTCTATTGTCATTAAATTGGCTTCTATAATTAGTTATCAATGATAATTCCTTTGCATAAGAAAGACCTTTTTGTTTGAAATTTGACATTGAGTAAATAAATTTTATGTGTTAGACCCAAATAAGTCGTGTCTGGCTGAAGACCTCAGAGTAGATTGTTCTGAACCCTGTTGACTTTATCACAAATATCTTGGCTTCAGTGATTATTTATTCATGATAATGCTTTTCATGTGAAGTATCTTTTTTTTTAACTTTAACATTATGTAAATGGTTATCATGTGTTAGACCCAAATGATATGTTTTGACTCAAGACCTCACAATGGCTGCAGCTTTTGATAGTTTTTCACTTGCTATTCATTTTTAATACTTGTAACTAAATTATTACCCAAATAAAGTCATTCTTTGTGTAATGAGTTTAGAAAAGAAAGCACAATGGAGATGAAGACATTAATAACATTCACAAACACAAGAAAAGTAAGGTACACAATCAATTGTCTTTTTCTTTGGTTTCACTGTTTCAATGGAGATTTCTTTTATATGTTCATAATATTGTTCTCACTCATAGGGCTATTGTTAAGGAATTAGAATATTCTTACCATAATTGTAGATGTAATTGTATTCTTTTACCTTTTCCTAGCTTGTATAGGTATCATGTACTACTATATAATGTATTCTGAATTCATGAATACAGACACACAATTATTACCCTTATTTTGTACATGGTACCAGAGCCTAAATTCCTGAAACCTTAAATAGAAAATTTCCGCTGCCTTGAATTCCAAGCTTCCGCCGCCGTTGGAACACCACGCGCCACCGCCGCTGCCACTGCTCCACTCCGCATCCGCTGCCACGCGCCAGAGCCGCTGCTGCTGCTGTTCTGATTCAGTTTTGCCGTCTTTCACTGGAATTCATCAACCATCACACGCTGCCGCTAGTTCAACGCGCCGGTGTGTTCTGTCGATCATATCCATCGCCGATTATTGTACCTGCTGCTGATTTGTACTTAATTTTCCACTATGTCTGGCTCTAATGAACATACTAGTTTTGATTCACCTGAGGCTTTGAAGCTTCAGGAATGAGTGGTTATGATGTGATTACAGCTTTACTTCAGTAGTTGCAGTTACAATCTGGCCCTCGGACTACTTTACCTGTTGGTCCTTTATTGGTTCTGGCGATGGTCCAGGTTTCCAACTCATACTGAACATGCTGAAAGGTTAAGAAAATTACATTGAATGGTCTGACGTGATTTGGTGCGCATTCCTGGCCAAAAACAAGATTGGGTCCATTGATAGATCCATTCCCAAACCTCAGGATGGTCATCCTGATGCTGCTGATTGGCCTGGGGTTAATGCTACCCTTGTTTGCTGGATCTTGCAAACCCTGGATCCGGTGTTGAGATCTTCTACAAGCTCATTTTCCAGAGTTAAGAATCTTTGGGATGAACTAAAGACACTATTTATTCTTGCCGATGGTATGAAGGTTTTGCAAATGCAAGAGGCTATTCAAAGTTGCAGGCAAAACAGGCAGTCCATCGACATTTACTTTGCCAAACTCAAGAAGTTTTTGCAGATTATCATTGCATGCGGCCTCCCCTAGTTTGTTCCTGTGAAGAGAGTAAGGCATTATGCAATTGCAATATTTCTGCGAAAGTCTTCCAAGAAAGAGAGAAGGATTTGATTTATCAATTCATCTCTGGCCCCGACGAAGGTTTTCACACCTTGCGATCACATATCATGAGCATTGATCCAATGCCATCTTTCATGAAAGTGTATGCCCTTGTTGCTCAGGAAGAGAATCATAAAGCTGTTATTCGAGCTCGTGAGCCTTCTTCAAACTCCATGGCTTATGCTGCATGACGTCCACCACCTGCAAGTTCTTCATCAGTTGTTCTTTCTACATCTGACCGCTAGAATCTTGTTTGTACCCAATGTCGTTGCAAGGGTCATGATAAGGATACCTGTTTCCATATACATGGTGTACCAAAATGGTTCAAGGAGTTGAAGGAGAAAGTTGGAAACACCAAGAAACCGGCGCCAGCTTTCCGGCCGTCCACCACCAATGCCGGTCCTGAAGGTGCTGTTGCGACCTTCCCTCTCCCGCCAGCGTTCGCCGGCGCAGCCACGTCGCCTCCAAGTCTCGTGGCGGTAGCTTCCTCTGGCCATGTCCTTGCCCGATATGACTTTAGCCATGCTCTATCTGATGACCAATGGAGCACGACCATGCAGTTATTTAAATATCTTAATTACAATGAGTCTGGTAAGTCTACTTTACTATGGATAATTGATTTGGGATCCTCATATCACATGACTGGTGACAAAGGTTCTCTTACTGATCTTACTACTACCATTGATACTGTGAATATTGTTCTACCTGATGGCTCGGTGTCATCCACCACTCAATATGGTTCTATTTGCTTTGGTGGTGTTACTCTACCTCATGGTTTATAAATTCCTACATTGCGGTGCAATTTATTATCATGTTCGAGATTGTTATCTACCCTGAACTGTCTAGCTTTGTTTACTGAAAATTATTGCATTTTATAGAAAATCAGTACGAGGAAAGTGATTGGCGTGGGTGAACAGAAAGGGGGGGTGTTTTGGCTTTGTCTGTTGGATACTCGTGTTTATCGTCCTATCCTGCAGTCTGTTTCTACAGTTGCTTCAGTATCCTTTTCTGACTTATGGCATTAGCATTTTGGACATCCTTCCTCCACGATGTTGTCTTCTATTTCTTCTATTAATTTTAGCACTAATAAACATTCTGTTCCTTGCTCTATATGTTATAGAGCAAAACAGACTAGACATAGTTTTCAATTGAGTTCTACAAATGCTACGACATTGTTTCAAGCAATTCATTGTGATGTTTGGGGACCTTATCGAACACCATCTTTTAGTGGTGCATTTTATTTTTTTTTGACTATAGTAGATGATTATTCCTAAGATGTTTGGGTTTATTTGTTAGTAGCTAAATCTGAAGTAGCTTCTAGATTTTTAGAATTTAGTGCCTTAGTGAAAAACCAGTGAGGCCGAACAATTCAAAGAGTTTGGGCTGATAACGGCACTGAATTTTTGCCTCTGCGATCTCACTTTACTGCATCTGGGATCATCTTTGAGACATATATGGTTGATACACCGCAGCAGAATGGTTGAGTTAAAAGAAAGCATCACCATTTACTCAATGTGGCGTGCACTTTACGGTTCCAAGCTAGTCTTCCTATTGAATTTTGGGGAAAATATGTTCTTACTGCTGCTTACCTAATTAACCGAACACCGACACAGCATCTCAATGGTCGTTCTCCCTTTGAGTGGATCTATAGGCAAGCTCCGAATTACTCATCATTAAGAGTTTTTGGATGCTTGTGTTTTGCTGCTCATGTTCCCAAATATTGTAACAAGTTTGCACCAAGAAGTCGGTGATGTCTGTTTCTGGGTTCCTGCCGGAAAGAAAGGCTATCACCTTTTTGACTTGGAATCCCGTGTGATCTTTACCAGTTAGAATGCCGATTTCTTTGAAGACAAGTTCCTGTATTCTGCAACTCCGACTTCTGCTTCTTCCGACAAACCCGATGGAACCACGACATCATTGCTGGTTTCCTCCTCGTTGCTGTCGGAGACGAACAGAATTTTTATTCTGCCAGCTGATGCCGATCCTATGCAGCCAGTTGCCTCCGATCCACTGTCGTCCACCGGCGGTCAACTGTAACCGCCTACTACCGGTTCATCACTGTCGTCCGCTGCCGGCCAGTCATCGTCCTCCAGTCACCGCCACCCACCGCCAGCCAGTCACTGCCGGCCAGTCACCACTGGCCGTTGCCGCCGGCCAATCTCCACCTTTGTTGCCGGCCAGTCGCCACCTTCCTCCACCGGTCAGCTACCGTCTTCTTCCACCGGTTCGTCACCGCCAGTCGCCGCCGGTCATCATTTGTCAACAGTCGCCGATCTTTCACCTTTAGCATCTACTTTACCGGTTTCTCGGGTACCAGATGGTTCCACTGCCGAGTTACCATTTACTAGACAGAGTGTTCGATCTCGCCGACCGCCATCTTACTTGGCATATTACGATTGTGATGATTATGCATGTGCTCTTACTACTGAAGACCCCCCCTTCGACTACGTTCCCTCATGCATCGTTACTTTCCTCATGTGTTCTCTACCCCCTTACTATTTATGTAAACTGTGATATTTTTATAGTATGCATTCTAGATTTTTGGGTGCTGTAACATCTAGTGAAGATCCCACTACTTATTCTGAGGCTTCTAAGCATGCTCATTGGCGAGCCGCTATGACGGAAGAACTTACTGCGCCAGAATGAAATTAGACATTAACTTTGGCTACTCTGCCTTTGAATAAAAAGGCCATTGGGTGCAAATGGGTCTACCAGACGAAGTTCCGTTCCGATGGTACTATTGAACGCCATAAGGAACGCCTAGTGGTTCTTGGGAATCGCCTGGTGGAGGGAATCGATTATACTGAGACCTTTGCTCCTATTGCGAAGATGAGTTCTGTTCATTTATTCCTGTCTGTTGCAGTTATTCGTGGTTGGAAACTATATCAGATGGATGTCCACAATGCTTTCATGCATGGTGATTTGCATGAGGAGGTGTTCATGCGACCCCCGCCTGGCTATGCTGTGCCACATGGACATGTTTGTCACCTTCAGAAATCTCTTTATGGTCTTCATCAGGTTCCTAGAAATTGGTTTGCTAAATTGGCTCAGGCTTTACGAGCATTTGTATTTTTTCAGAGTAAGGCCGATTACTTTCAATTTATCTTTTCGCATTGATCTGTTCTTTACATGTTTTGGTTTACGTGGATGACTTGGTTATAGCTGGTAGCTCTTCTTCACTCATCTCTGAGTTCAAAAAATACTTGAATTCCTGTTACCATATGAAAGATCTTGGTCTACTTAAGTATTTTTTGGGCTTAGAGATTGCTAGAAGACTGGAGGGGATGTTTATTTTGCAAAGGAAATATGTTTTGGACATTTTATCAGATACTGGTTTATCTACCTCTAAACTGCCTGACTTTTCGATGGAGCAACAACATGATTTTGCACGTGTTGAAGGTCCAGACTACCATGACCCGGAGCAGTACAACACTTGGTTAGGCTTCTGATATACCTGACTATTACTCACCCTGAACTTAGTTATTCAGTTCATACTCTTGCGCAATTCATGAAGTCCCCTTATGTTCCTCACTGGGCAGCTATTGTTCGTGTGTTGCACTACCTGAAGAGTCATCCTGGTAAAGGTCTATTTCTACAGCTATCCTTAGTGGATTTTTCTCTTGTAAAGGATAACTGTAGCAATAAAGGTAGCATGTTGAATAAAGATGGTATTCCTTGTAATATTTGAAGTCCTCAAATGTTTCAGTTAAGAGTTTGAATGATTTTTTTTTTACTTATTTATGTTCAACTCCAATTATCTGAGGTGAAAATGGTAAGTTTTGAAATGTCCCATTGAAAATTTCTTGTCATATAGTTTAAACATTGTAGCCATGATAAACTTAAGTGTGGCTTGTTATAAGCTCAAATTTTCCACGTGCTTTTTATGTGGGTAAACTATGTTCATTTGATTCTTATTTGTCACATTACGCTGGCTAATTATTATAGGAGACATACAATTTGCTTTTGTCTCTCAACGTTGTTTGATGATAAGAACCAAGATACTCGATGTGTTGAAGTGGCCATTACTTATGATTTTTTACCACCCATTTTAGACAACTGAGAAAAGAATAACATTATTCTCTATGTTCGAATTTATCTCAATGTGAAAAATTGATATGCTTCCAAATTGTTACACGAGAAAGATGAAATGCACAGTAATTTTTTGGAAGTTTATGAAACAATGTTGCTACGTCACCACTTTTTACATGGATAGAAAGTAACTTCGTTGTAGAATATGGTGTGTTCAACGAAGATTATGAAATTTGGCCGACTCCACCTAGTGGGATCGAAGCTTGGTTATTATAATAGTAGTTGTTGTGATGTTATGGATGACTGGATTGATTTTTCCACAGGGTTCCTTTGATTATGCATTTGAACAGTTGGGCAAAGATATATATTTCCTCCCAATGAATTTGATTCCAACGAATTTGATCCTTTAGTTTTTCTTGTAACGAATTCGGTTTTTTTATGGTTGAATATGATTTCTTCTTCCTCTACCCAATGAATTCATCCTGTTTGATGTAGTATTTGAACGTTTGTTCGTCTTGATGGGTTAATTATATATTTTTTTTATCCTTTTTTAATTTCGGAGGTAGCACACTAGGTGCTTGATGATTTACCTCTGTAACCATTTGATTAATGATGATTGGTGAATAGTGTCAATGGGTTGCTAAAATTATACTTTTTTGATATTAGGTTCAACCTAGTGCAATTGATGTGTTGATATTTGTTGAAGATTTGATTCACTAAAAAGTTGATGATTTGATTTAAGAAAGAAGTTAAGCCACAATTGACCTAACAAGACCAAAAGGTCGAACCTATAGGCATGTATGTCAATTTACAAAAGAAGTCAAGCAAGTGTTGACCTAACAAGACGAAAGGTTGAACCCTTGGGTTTTACGTCAATTTATGAGAAAAATCAAGACAGAGTTGTTCTAACAAGACTAAAGGCTAAACCTTATGGTATGTATGCCAATTTACGAAAGAAGTCAAGCCTTTTTTTTTAAAATTAAACCATCCATAGATGGGGGAAGTTATATTTGGCCTTCCCAAGCCTTAAAATAACAGAAAAACTGAAAGTTAAATACAGGGAGAAGCCATTGGCTTAGTCTATATGTACATTTAAGATCCATAGGCTCATTGAGGCAACATTTGTTGCTTCCAAAATGAATAAGAGGATATATCTAATTGTGAGAGGAATATTAAAACTCTTAGTTGAGAATGGAGGTCATCGAACTTATTAGTGGATCGTAATGACGAAACACTGGTCAGTCAAAATCACCCCATCCAAAACTAAGAATCTTATCCCCTATAACCTAGAGTAGTCATGAAGCATCTAGTAGAGGCTTCAAACTGAATCTAAGAAACAAATGATCACAAATTAGCACTGAAGAAGAACCAGCACCAGCAATGTTTCCAGCAAAATAATTGCACATTTCTGAGTGAGTCAAGCAAAATAGATCAGTTATGCATCAAGCAAGTCAGCAAAGGTGTGGAAGTTGTGCAAATCAGCAAGGTTGTGCATCAGCAAACCAGCAGCGAGAAGAACTGAATCTTCATGGAAAATTTTCCATATTGTGCATCGTTGTGGTCGTAGTAAAAACAAACTGCCTCCTTGTACCTACAAACTGTGAAAAACATTTAATCAGTAGCATCCATACCATGTGAAATTCTTAAGGAGGGAGTCCCTAACTGATCTAGCCTAATGAGGCCCTGAATATGATTAGGTAACATATGAAAGGAGAGAAAGGATTCACTTGTCCCATCTTTAAGGCATTTCTTTGCTAGTGCATCAGCTACAAGATTCGCTTGCCTCAAAACATGAGTAAGTTTGAAAGGACTCAAAGATTGTTTAATGTCATCCGCAAGTTGGAACAATTGCCAAGGGGCAAGCAACGGATCTGATATTGACAACACAGCGTTCTTACAATCTGATTCTATGCAAACATTTACCATGAAACCATCAATTTTTGATATGGCAAACTGTATTGCCTTCATTTCAGCCTCTTGAGGAGATTTAGCATTTGAAATTTGAGTATGTGCAATAATAAAATTACCCCTACTATCTCTTAGGATCATGCTAACTCCAGTCAAATTCAGATGGGATTTCCAAGCAGCATCAACATTTAATTTATATCCCCAGTTAGGCCTAGACCAAGCAATTTTAAAGATTTTCGGTTTAGGAGGGGACTTGATCAGTGGCAGAAAAGAGTGCTTTGCAATGTCTGTGTCAAAATTTGATCTAATGAAAGCAGGTTTAGCAGTGAACATGTAGAAAATTTGTTCTTTAATGCTTGCTATCACCACACCTGTCCTAGGCAAAGCTGAATCAAAAATGATTCTATTTCTCATTTTCCACAATTGCCAACAAGTTATAATAGCTACAGATTTTATGATATCATTATGAAGGGCACTTGTACCCGAGATAGTTAAATAGCAAGAGAGTCTCTCCCAAATAGTGGAGTATGCAGCAGCAGTAATCCCCATGAATGAATGAACAATTTCCCAAATTTGTATTGAAAATGTGCAGGAGTTGAAGAAATGGTCTAAAGAGTCCTCATGATTATTACACATACAGCATCTTGAAGCCAAAGAGAATCTCAGTTTGCGTAGCACATTATCAAAAGGGAGCAAGGAATTCATCATTTTCCACATAAAAATAGAAACTTTTTTCTCAATTCTAGTATTCCACAGGTACTGAGCAGATTGGATATTACCTCTTTGATGTCTTAGCAATGTATAAGTAGCTTTAAAGGAGAAATCCCCGGTTGTACCTGGTTTCCAAATGAGTCTATCCTTTCTATGCGGAGATAGGGTTGCTTCCTGCAATAAAGTGGCAGCATGAGAAGGGAGAAAAGGAGCAATTTCTTGAAACCAAGAAGCTTTATGTGTGATGAAGTCAGAAACAGTGCTTGATTGAGGTATATTTACAGTAATAGAGTTACACCAATCCTCAACCGATCATATACCTAACCAATTTGAAGTCCAAAAATTACAGGCTCCGTTTCCTACTATAACCCTAGAGTTAGCTTCTGCCCAACTATTAATTTCACAAATTCTCCTCCAATTTTGAGAGGTCCTGTAGGATGAAGGTAGAGATGCCAGAAGGGAGGACCAAAGTACTTCTCCCTTTTGGAATTTCCACCACAACCTAGCAGAACATGTCTGTAGGATTGTATGAATAGATCTAAACCCAAGTCCATTTTGATCAATGGGATAACACAGTAAATCCCACTTTCTCCATATTCTTTTTGATCCTTGATCAGTTGTACCCCAGAAAAACCTATTAAGTTTTTTCTCAATGGTGAGGATAACCTCATTTGTAGGTTTTAAAACTGACCAAATATGTTGTGGAATGGAGTATATACATGACTGGATTAAGATGATCCTACCCCCCATAGAAAGCCACCTGTTCTTCCAACCCCTTATTTTGTTTTCAATCTGTTCAATTATAGGTTGGAAATAGATTTTTTTTGGTGCCCCTGTAAAAATTGGAACCCCTAAGTATGTAAAGGGGAATCTGCCTATTTTCATACCCAACACCCTTTTTATGTTACTGATCCTGTGTACTGAAACATGCTTTCCTAAAAAGATGTCACTCTTAGAGTAATTAATCCTTTGTCCACTGACCTCCTCAAACTTGGTAAGAAAGGCTTTAAATCTGATCAATGATTGGTTATTTGCAGTTAGAAAAATAACAGTATCATCAGCATAAGATAAATGAGAAACTGGTAAAGTGTTACCTGGAAGATGATAATATGATAGCTTACCATTTAGAAAAATGTGAGCTAAACTCCTTGTGAAGGATTCAGAAAATATATTAAAGAGAAAGGGGGAAAGGGGGTCACCCTGTTTAATTCCCCAAGAAGCTTGAAAGAAACCAACCGGCTTACCATTTATGAGTATTGAGAACCATGCCTGAGATAAGTTCTTCATAATGATAAAAATGAATCGAGCAGAAAAACCAAATCTAGCAAGAATTGAGTATAGGAAAGACCATTTAACCCTATCAAAAGCTTTCTGAAGATCAAGTTTAACAATGCAATTTGGATCTCTTTTCTTTTTGTTTAAAAATCTTACCATTTCTTGTAGGTAGATGACATTATCAGAGATGTCTCTTCCCTTAAGAAAGGCAGTTTGATGTGGTGAAATAATTTTTGGCATTATAGACTTAAGCCTTCCCATCAGTACCTTTGAAAAGATTTTATTTATAACATTGGAAAGGCTAATTGGTCTATAATCATCAAATAATGTAGGAGTTAATTTTTTGGGGATAATACTGATCCAGGTGCTGCTTATACCTTTGGGAATAGTTGAAGCAGTTAGAAAATCATTTACAGCAGCCAATAAATCATCTGCAATAATATCCCAAGAATGCATATAAAATTTGGCAGTAAAACCATCAGGGCCCGGACTACTAAGCTTGTTTAAATTAAGCACAATGTCTCTGAGTTCATTAAGAGAGGCTGGTTTCACTAAATCATCATTATCCTCCTGAGTAATCAGTTTAGGAATTTGGCTGAGGAAGTGTGATGTGTAGAGATTAAAATCTGAAGAACTGTCCTCAGTTAAAAGATTATTATAATAGTTAATGGCCTCATTTTCAATTTCCTGAGCAGTATCAACCCATAGGCCATTACTATTTTTGATTTTTGTAATCTTTAGTCTACAGTTTCTTTCACTAACAGATTTATGGAAAAAGCTTGTGTTATTATCCCCCTCTTTAAGCCATTTGACCTTTGCCTTATGTTTCCAAAAACTTTTCTGCTCTACAAGTGATCTAACTAATTTAGCTCTGGCTTCTTTCAGTTTCAGTAAGTTCAGATCAGAATTAACCTGGTCATAGTTCTGTTCATGAGCTAGGAGATCATTTTCTGCCTTCGTAACATTATCAGTGATGTTACCAAATTTTTCTCTGTTCCATATCTTGAGCTCCTTTTTTAATCTGATCAGCTTAAGAAAAAATCTCAACATACCAGAGTTATTCATAGGCATTTCCCAATTATCTTTGATAACCTGAGTGAATTCTCTCCTTTTATACCATGTGTTAATGAACCTGAATGGTCTAGGAGAAGAGGGGACATCACTACCAATAGTAAGTAACATGGGACTATGGTCAGATGAGATTCTATTCAGAATGTGTACTGATGAGGAAGGAAATTTAGAAGACCAGGAGGAATTGCATAATCCCCTATCCAGTCTTTGAATAGCAGGGGACCTAAGCCTGTTATTACTCCATGTAAACAAATTCCCCACAATTAACCTAACAAGGCTAAAAGGTCAAATTGTTTGGCATGTTTTGTCAATTTATGAAAACAGTCAATGTCATAGCTGACCTAACAAAACTAAAGGTCATACATTTGGGTATGTATGTCAATTTACGAAAGAAGACAAACCTTGGTTAACCTTACAAGACTAAAGGTCGAGCCTTTTGGTAAATATGTCATTTTACGAAATATGTCAAGCCAAGGTTGACCTACCAAGACTATAGGTTAATCTTTTGGGTATATTTGTTAACTTAGGAAATAAGTCAAGTCTAGGTTGACCTAACAAGACTTAAGGTCGAGCCTTTTGGTATGTTTGTCCATTTATAAAATTTGTTAAGCCATTGCTGACCCAATTAGACTATAGGTCAAACCTTTCTGTATGTATGTCAATTTACGTAAGAATTCAAGCTACATTTCACCTAACAAGACTTATGGTTGAACCTTTAGGCATGTATGTCAATTTACAAAATAAGTCAAGCCGTTGTTGACCCAACAATACTAGAGGTCAAACCCTTGGGTTTGTATGTTAATTACAAAAGATATCAATATAGGGTTTATCTAACAAGACTAAAGGTTGAACCATTTAGCATGCATGTTAATATGCAAAAAAAAGCCGTGTTAGACCTAATAAGACTTATGATCGAACCTTTTGGTATATATGTCAATTTAGGAAAGAATTCAAGCCACGGTTGACCTGACAAGACTAATGGTCGAACCTTTGGCTATGTTTGTCAATTTAGGAATGAAGTCAAGCCACGGTTGACCTTACAAGACTAATGGTAAAACCTTTAGGTATGTTTGTCAATTTAGGATAGAAGTCAACCCATGGTTGACCTTACAAGACTAACGGTCAAACCTTTGAACATGTACATCAATTTATGAAATAAGTCAAACCACGGTTAACCTAAAAGCCGATTTTTTTGGTATGTATGTCAATTTACGAAAGAAGTTAGGTCACAGTTGGCTAACAAGACTAAAATGTCAAACATTTAGGTATGTATGTCAATTTATGTAAGAAGTAAAGCCACAATTGACCTAACAAGACTAAAGGTTGAATATTTTTGTTTGTATGTAAATTTATGAAAAAAGTCAAGCCATGGTTGACCTAAGAAGACTAAAGGTTGAGCCTTTAAGAATGTATGTCTATTTACGAAAGAATTTACGCCACGGTTGACGCAGCAAGACTTAAGGTCAAACCTTTTTGTATTTATGTAAATTTAAGAAAGAAGTCAAGCCACAATTGATGTCACAAAACTAAAGGTCAACCCTTTTGGTATGTGTGTCAAGATAAACAAAAAAATCAAGCAATGACTCACCCAACAAGAATAAAAGGTCGAGCCTTTTTGTATGTATGTCAATTTAGGAAAGACGTCAAGCCACAGTTGACAAAAAGAGACTAAAGGTCAAACCTTTTGGCATGTATATCAATTTACGAAAGAAGTCAAGCCACGGTTAACCACACAAAACTAAAAGTTGAAGTTTTAGGCATGTATGCCAATTTATGAAAGAAGTCAAGCCACGGTTAACTAGAAAAAACTAAAATTTAAAGTTTTGGGTGTGTATGTCAATTCATGAAAGAATTTAAGCCTTGATTAATGAACAAGACTAATGTTTGAATGTTTTGGCATGTATGTCAACGTTTGTAAGAAGTCGAGTCATGGTTAATCTAATAAGGCTAAATGTCAAACCTTTTGGTATGTGTGTCAGTTTTTAAAATAAGTCAAGCCATGGTTGACCAAGCACGAGTAAATTTCCAACTTTGGGCATGTATATCAATTTACGAAAGAAGTCAAGCCACGATTAACCTTACACAACTAAAGGTCGAACCATTTGACATATATGTAAATTTGTGAAAGAATTTAAGCTTCGGTTGACCTAGCAAGACCACATGTTTAACTTTATGTATTTACGTAAATTTACGAATGAAGTCAAGCCACGGTTGACCTAACAAATTAAAGGTTAGACCTTTTTGCATCAACGGTGCAATGCAACCCTTGTTGCTATAATCGATATGCCAGTTTAACTGTTACTGACTTTGGCTTAATGGCACTATTATAGCATATGACCTTGATGTGCCATCACATGCCACATCAAACTAAGATGACAGACATAGCGATCGATGTCGGTAACCTATTAGCCATTCCCAAAAGTTTAGCGGGAAATGAGCTTTTGAGCGCCCAATTTTTCCATTAGCAATAAAATGAAAATTTGGGTGCCCCAAATCTCCAAAAATACCAAGAAACCCTATCTCAACTCATTTCCAATAAAAAAAATGCATCCATCTTCCATCTCCTCTAACTCTCCCACCAATACACATTCTCCCAACTTTTCATTCACACCATATCAAACAATAATGTGTGGAATCAAATAATTCCTTTCAAGCTACCACAAGCACTAGAGGGTGGAGCATTACCAGATGCAAATTGAGGTTGTTTTCATCCATTACATGTTAAAATTGCAATTCTTTCAGTGAAATTCTTATTGTTTATATTAACATGGAAATATTGAATCTTTTCATGAATTGTGAAGACTGGGTTACTTGTAAGTTATGTATAGTGTTGGTGTTGTGAAAATAGTGTCATATATAACTAATTGTAGTACTGGGCATAGATTAAAGTTGACTATAGACAATAATGCTATTTTTGCAAGATTGTACGAATGTATGACTATAAACAATAATTCTGTTTTCAATATAAAAAAAATGAGCCCACAGGGTGTGAAGATTTGCACGCTTGTGCCATCACTTTGCCCAGGAATCAACTTCCAACCAATTGCACACAAGGATATGCACAACTCGCGCCATTCAGAAGAGGAGATCACACATCCGTCCGGCGATCCGTGAAGATTTACACGGCCTGTGCTATTCAAATGCTCAGGAAGAAGTTCATTGCCAGTGGCCTATGATGAATTGCACGGCCGTACTCTCAGGATGGCCAAGACAAGTGCCCAGCCGGTGGCCTGTGCTGAATTACATAAGTCGTGCCAAGCCAAGCAAACATGGGCCGTTTGCTATGGCATGGTCCATGCCCAACAACTGCTAGGGTTTCACTTGCTCTTTTTAGGCTTTTTTCAAGGCCCAATTTCCTACTACTATATCTAGGAGCCTATGTCTACTAGGGTTTAAGTTTGGACAGTTTATTTTCATTCAAATGGTTTTTATTAAGAGTAGGTAGAGAGAAAAAGAGGCAAACCATTTTCTCTTTCTTTAATTCTTCTTGTTTTTTCCTAGGCATTTAATCCAGTGAAATATTTGGGTACAATGCTTAGGGAGTAGTGATTTAGCTTGGAGATTTATATTTCTATTCATTATTTGATATTTATTCTGCAAGATTCTAAGATCTCCCTATTCGTATATGCTGAACATTATGTTGACTTGTGCTTTATATTCTTGTTAATTTTATGATTGTTACAATATGTTGGCATACACCTTAGTCTACTTTCCTACTGGAGCATTTATTGATATCCCCTGAGGAGAGAAACCTAGATGTAATTGGGGGAGTGATAGTCCGGGAACGTATGGATGTATGCATGTGGGTCACCGAGTCAACGTTCCAATGACCGTACACTAGTTTAGCCGGACCTGAGCCCAAAATGTTACATTTAGAGTTAGTTTAGTAGCAACTAAGGTTAGCATAATTCAAACTATGTCGTTGCAACCTTAGAGTCACTGATAAGGTGCCTATCCCTTTGCGCCTGTAGGCCTAGGGAAAAGCATTCGTAGTGGAGTGCCCTAAACGTAACCGTACGGGGAAGAATCATACATGTACAATGGCGGGGCCGTTGTTGCACTTCCCAAATTACAGAGGCGATGTCGATAGAAGAATACATGTTCACAGTTATGTGACAGATAGGGGGTAGTGTTGATTATCGACCACACTATGTTGCATAGGTATTTGGATAGATTTGTAAGTCTTGTATGTTATTGAATCTAGGATCGAAATATACTACCGGTCATGTCACACAATTATTCCCAAGTGCTAGTGATAAATATTTTTACTCTTCTGTTCTTGCATGCTTGCAGTTGTTAGATAACCCCCCACCCCCAACGAAAAAAACCTGTTTTGCAACATTAGCTATTCCTAACTTGTGATCGCATTAATGACTAGATTGCAACTTTGTATAGTTAAACTTAAAATTCCGAGCATCTCTGTAGATGACCCTATTCTTTCCACTATTTACCTCTTAGGTAGTTTAGCAGTAAGAATGGGAATAACAAACATGTATTTTATCTTTGATCTTACTAGCGGGTTAATTGATACCTAATTAACAACCCCGCTGAATGTGGATCAAATTTTGGGGCCGTTGTCGGGGATGCTAGTCTAAAGATTTATTTTTTTAACTTGCATAGCTTGTTGGTAGAGTAGTTATTTTTTTGTTTTGTTTTTGTTTGTTTGCTTGAGTTGGATTTTTCTATTGAGCCTTTGTGATGGTTATTCCGGTTACTTCTAACCCTTTTTCTAGTGTTTGTCTTTGGTTGGTAACTGTCCAGTTTTTAGTTTATGGTACATACCTGTACCACAAACCTAGGAACTTTACAACACCTACCAGAAAGCACATGTGGTTGGATAAGAAGAAGGAGGAGAGCTAGAACGGGGGTTCTACAAGAGCCGATTGTTGTTATTGAGGACTCTATAGATATGGCGGAAGATAATCGCACACTTAGGGAGTTGATGGCTCCTAAATTGGAGAATACACCCCTATGCATTATCCTTCCCTCTTTTCCACCGAACATGACTTGTGAGTTGAAGAGCAGTATGATCCAGTCTCTGCCAACCTTTCATGGAATGGTCGGTGAAGATCTGAACAAACACTTGTCGGAATTTCACCTAGTGTGCACCAATATGAAGCCCCCGTGGGTTTCAGAGGAAGATTAAAACTTACGTTCATTTTCTTTCTAGCTGCGGGATGTACCAAGGAATAATTATACTACCTTATCCCGGGATGCATCACCTTGTGGATGGACATAAAGCGAAGGTTTTGTGAAAGGTATTTTTTTGGCTTCCAAGTCCATAGGATTGAAGAAACAGCTTTCCAACGTCTCACAAATAGCAAATGAGTCCCTCTAAAAGTTTTGGGAGCGGTTCAACAGATTGTTGGAAAGTAGGCCCAACCATCCATTCAAGGAGGGTGATTTGGTGTACTACTTCATCGAAGGACTTTATGACGAGGATATGAGAATTGTTATAATGGCAGGCAATGACTCTATAGCCAGCAAGAGTCCTAAGGAAGCAATAACATTGTTTGAAGAAATAGCCAACGAGACAAGAGAATTTGCCACTAGATTCCCAGTGAAGACATTGGATGATCCAACTCAATCTTCCAAATTGGAAGAGCAGGCAAGCACTTGCCTTTATGATGGAGGAATTTATGAAGGGGAGAGCTCATCAATTTAAGGTGTGTGGCATATGTAGTCGAGATCATCCTAGCGATACATGTCCATGAGTAGTTGAAGATTTTGAAGAAGTGAAGGCATTGGATTTTAGCAGAGGATATATGCAATTCGCTAGGGGGGAACAACAAGGGTTTTGGGGGAACCAAGGAGGAGAAAGACAAGACCCCTATGCGAATACCTTCAACTATAGATACCGCTATCACCCCAACTTTCGGTGGTGCGAGGATAACTAAGGTCATGGTGCAATCGAGGTGCACAACCTCAACCCTACCTGAGAGGAGAAGGGTCTTCCAACAAGTCAGACCAGGAGAAGATCCTAGATGTGATAGCCCAATTGGCAAGGAAAAGCAATGTGTTCGCGGAGTGGACAAGGAGATAAATTGAGAAGTTAGGCACTAGAGATTTTTTTAGTACCAAGAATCTTGAAGTCCAAGTTGGACAACTTGCCACCTCGGTAAGCCGACTTGAGGCTAGGGAATCCATCAAGCTACATTTCCAACCTGAAGTGAACCTAAGAAACATGAGTGCTTTAAAGCTAAGAAGCTGGAAAGAGGTGCGTGAGGGAGAAAAATAAATTGTGCAAGAGGATGACTTGATTGTGAAAGGCGACAAGATTAACCTTGAAGAACGTGAGATTGTTGTTAAAGAGGAGCCCGCCAAAGATCTCCCCTCCACCGAGACTACTAGGGTGATCCCTTCATCACCTTTTCCTAATGCACTAAGGGGAAGGCCAAAGGTTTCAACCAATGAGTCACAAATTTGAAAAATCTTCGAGAAGGTCGAGGTTAACATACCTATATTAGATGTGATTGAATAAATTCCCTCTTATGCTAAGTTTTTGAAAAAGGCAAGTACTAAGAAGAGGAATAAATTAACTAAGAATGTAGGCCAATTGAAGATAGGGGGAGTGGCTACTCTAAATCATAGGAACTTGCCTAAGAAATGCGACGACCCTGAGATGTTTTCGATTCCTATCTCCTTAGGTGGAAAGTTAGTGAAAAAGGCCATGATAGACTTAGGTTCATTTATCAACGGGATCTGTTCTATCCTTTATGAAAAAACCTAGACATAGGTGAACTTATGGACACTAAGGTAATTTTCCAACTAGTCGATCACTCCCAAGCTATCCCCAGGGGTTTAATTAAGGATGTCATGATTAGAGTAGGAAATTTAGTGTTTTCGGCGGACTTCTATGTTCTTGAAGTGCACGATGGTGGTGCACCCCCAATTTTATTGGGGAGACCTTTCCTAAGAACATAAAAGACCAAGATAGACGTTCAGTTGAGGACAATAACCGTAGAGGATGATGTTGATAAGGTGGGATTTGAAATTTATAAGTCTATGCATGATTTACCTATTTCCTCTCTTATGTGTAATGGAATATCTTTTTGTGATGAGCTTCTTCAATTTGATAACCCTTGAATTATTAATGATGTTGAATGCCTATATGAATTCCTTGACAACGATGAGAGTGATGAGCAAAATCATATTTTAATCATTAATTGTGATGATCATACTGATGATACCTATGCTATGCATGACTTTAGTGATGAAATTTCTATTGTGGATTGCTTTTCTATGGCCCCTAACATGGAGCGGTTGGTGGAGAGTGGTGAGGGCGTAAAACCTCCTTGCCCACCTCCTAAACCCAAAAAATTAGCTAAGGAATCAACATTGGTAAAGTACATGATTTCAATTGTGATGAGGTATTACCCAATATGGAGAATTTACATATTCTATCTTGAATGAATGAAACTTGTGATGATGCATTTGTTAATAAGCACATTTTCCCTAGTGTAATGAAAGATTGTTTGCTTTCAATTTGTAACAATAACATGTAGCGGAGAAGGAAGCGGGTTAAGGAATTAAAACCTTCAAAACCCCTTATACTCCCAAACTCAACAAGAATTTATATACCATTATGAAGGAGGGATGTGCTTGGTACCTATCTACCAAGGTGAAGGGTAGGCCTAAGGTAATATGGAGATGCGTCCATATGAGCGTGGTCTAAAGTGGTGCCAAGGATGGTGATTCCGGTGACCCATCAATCCATTTTTCTTAATTTTCAAAAATGAATGAAATAATAAGTCGTGAGGACGATAATAAAAAAAGGTATTTTTATTCTGTATTTGTAGCTTTTGAAGAATTTTCATGATCTTTTGAAAGCATTATGATTTTTTTGGTGGTGTTTTTAGGGATTATTAGTCATTAGGTTAAGCTGCAAAAGTACCATACTTGGATTTTGTGTCTTTGGGTGCAAGTATTTTTATGACAAATTTCAGGGGAGCTAAAGCTTGGCACGGACGTGCCAAGCCTTGTGCCAGAGCAACTCATCACAAGGCTAATTGCTCAGCATGAGGCTAGTGCACAGTACAGGTCGTGCCAGAAGGCCTCAACACAAGACTTCATTGAAGCATGGGCCATGCCTTGGGATTATCAGCCGTGCCACCCAACTTAACCAATCAAAACCCAAGATCCCTCTATAAAAATCCTCATGCCTAACCCTTGTTCTTCATCCATCTTCATCTTCATCTTCGAACCCAGAAACCGAAAACCTTTCTCTTCCTTCATCCGAATTTCCCTTAGAATTCTCTCAATTCTTGGCCAAACCACTCAAAACGTTTCCTAAAATCTTCCTTTATTTCTTTCCTACAACGACCACAACAAGTTGCAATCAATATTATCAAAAATCGCCCATATTTTTAAGAGTTCAGTTTGGCCATCTCTTTGAATTCTCTCCCAAATTCAAAGACTTGGTCCATTCCAAGTGCAAAGGATCGTCAGAATAACATTTAGGAGGAGCCCCGCACGCCCCGTGAACACAAAATCATCAGATTTCAACTCCAATTCATGCGATATGTACTTGGCCAAACTCACCTTGTTAGAATTTGTGATTTTGAGTTTTTAGATTTCTTGGGTATTTGCATGTTTAGGACTTCTTGAAAGGGGCTTAGTTGTGATTAGATTTGTGGGTTGTGAGTTTGTTGGTGTTGTTCATTTTTGTCTGTGTCTATCATCATGCCACAAAGACAGAGAGCCAATCTGAGCATGCCATTTATAGGGATAAACATGCTCCCTCTGGTGCATCAGAAGTGATGGGACCTTCTTGTTGGACGGCCCATCCTCGAGACTAGGATTGTAGACAAGAGGACCCTCAAGGACCTCAAACTCTACAAATCAGTAAGGGAGCTCCTAAAAAGGATTAGGCTCAAGGAATTACAATGTAGTTGGCCCCCACCTACACTAGGTACACCCTAAAGTGTTTTGCGACCATTACACCAGCATGAAATAGGTTTAGGGGGGAAGATAGTGAGGATCCATCTTGGGAACGAGGCCCAGTCAATGATGCACAAGGATATTGCTAGATGCTTTGGGTGGAAACATTATATCGAGGTAGATGGATAATCTCAAGATGATTTTGGTTTTGATGTGGGCATGTTCTGGCGTACCATTACTAGACGGCCGCAGAGGAAGGTGAGAAAGAATAATGACATAGTGAATCCAACATAGAGATATGTGGCTAGGTTGAGCTTATTAGTGAGTTTCCATGGGAAGGACACCACTGCTAGTGATCAGGATTGCAGATTCCTGTGGTCAATTTGCACTGGGTGAGCTTGCCTTGATTTGGTAGATGAATTTATCATCCAGTGTGTCAACCTTTCCGACCCCTGACGGGTAACATAGCAATTGGGGGCATGATATCACACCCAGTTGCTCATTTTTTCCTTCTGGTGCGTGATGACATGTGGGAGAACCCTAACACCCCTTACACCCTCAATTATGTAGCTATGGAGGAGGCCAACATGATATGCTTGGAGGTGGGATTTATTTACTGGTTCTATGAAGGAACCAACTTTATGAGGCTTCCCAAGTCCAAAAGGACTAAGCTGACCTAGACATTCAGGGTGCAGGATCCTATCATACAACATGATTAGGCATCGCAGTAGTAGTGGGAGGCCCCTATACAGAGCAGGATGGCAAGTAGGATGAGGATAATAACCATGTTTCAATGGATAAGGAACAGATTCCCGACTAGCCTGCACAGTCTTTCCCCACAGGCCATCAGCTTCTTCAGCCACCACTAGCTTTCCCTCAGTTTGTGCCACCCCACACCCCCAGTAGTTGAGTAGCCGTTAGTGCCACCATTCCCAGTTAAGCAGTTGTTTATAGAAGCACCACCATACCAAAGGCCAATAGAGATAAGAGATCTGTGCATAGTGGTAGAGATTCTCAGGGGTGTAGCTACTCCCCCCCGTGATGACTATTCTGCGGAGTCAAGCAGGCATAGTAGTCGTGGACCCCCTCCAGGTTCTGAGTCCCACCGATACGGTATTTCTGTCTCTCCCCAACATGAGCATCACCCGTGGCATCACCTGCAGTTCAGCCCAGTTTGGGAGCACAGTTCACCAAGTTTTTGGCAATCTGTTTCATCTATTGACATGTGGACCCATCTACCCATAAATGAGCTTGAGTTAATCTAGTCATGGGGTGATTCCATCTTTGGGGTTAGGCGGGATGTGAAACAGCTTGGCACTAGCTCGATTATAATCAGGGTAACACTGCAGCCAGATTTCGCTTGAGGATATATATGGGCTTGGTGCACCATGACATGAAGGAGATCACGGAAAAGGTAAGGACCAGAGGCATTGGAGACAAGAACCATCATCAGGAGCCACATGGGCAGGGGCTTGAAGCCAGACGTGGCGGACGGTGTTGAGGACTCTTCGGTGTTTCCAACCTTTGTTTTCACCTAGTCACATGCATGGGGTTGGAACACCTTCACATGGTGGCATCTCCTTTTTTTTCCACGTTCTACTTTGATTTGGATATTGTTGATGACTATTTTCCCTTCGTTTTCTCTCATTTGGTTTTTCAAAACTTTTTATTGTTGGTTTGTTTTTGGTTTGAGGGCACCATTTGTAGTTTTTTTGGAGATGTTTTGAAACACTTTTGGTGGTATTATTTTGTTTTTCTTATCTTCATGTAGTATGAAGCCCATCTTTGGGGCAATTTTTGCTACACAAAAAAAATTGAAAAATTGAAAAATTGAACAAAATATATAACCGGCTAAGTCGAAAACTCAAAAGGGAAAATTAGGAAACAATGGGAAAGTCCCAGACAGGTTGAAAAACCTAAGCAAACGTGAGAGGACATGTTTTAGAAATATGTGAGAAGTGAGTTCAATTTTTGTGTAAAGCTACGATGAAAACCCGATAGGGCTCCAAGGCAAAATAAGAGAAATTGAGAGAAATCGAAAACTATTTTAAGCATCTCTTAGGTTGTCTTTAGAAGCTTGTTTAGTGGAGTAAGTTAGTTTCAAAATATCAAGTATACCTTGCCTTTTTCTTGGTATGATTAGTTGGATAATTTACTTTAGCTTCTTTGGGGAGGCTGAGAGTTGTGAGATTCTTACATATTTGGGAGAATAGGGTAGTCTAGGAATAAGGTTGAAACTATTGTTTAACTTATCGTTGCATGCTACTTTCCTCTTAGATCTTTTCTCATTTTTGTTTACTTGAGGGTGAGTAAAGGTTTAAGTTTAGGGGAATTGATCTGCACCTAAAAGCATGTGTTAACTAATGCATTAGACACATTTGTTATTATGTTTTGGTTGGTTAACTGCTAGTTTTAGTTATATTTATATTACAAAGGGTTTGTATGGCCATTGTTGGTTTTCTTATCTAAATCCCTAGTTTTGTAGACCTAATTGGATCTAATGGACACTATGTCCTCATGGGCGCCCAGATATTCTTTTGTGAGCTTATTAGTAGTTTGCTCGTGAGCACTTCAACTTAGTTTTGTAGAAAGGCATCTGCAAGGGTGTTAGTAGATAGTAGAAGGCTATTTGCAAGAATGCTATTAGAGAGAAGGCCACGAGTCAAAACATGGTAGAAGATGGAATCAAGTTGAGAAAAATAAGGGAGTTAAACTCTAACTATCAAAAACTTGGCACGACCGTTTAATTTTACATGGGTCGTACTAGCCAACATGATGGTGCCACGAGACCTTCGAAAGAGCTACTTTGTTCTACATGACTCGTGCTATTGAAAATCTCACATGCGGCTAAGTAGGCATGGGCCGTGCTATTTTACACGGCCCAAGTCACTCAAGTTCAATATTAAAAAATCTGCCCATAAGGTGTGAAGATTTTCATGCCCGCGCCACTGGTTTGCCTAGAAATTGACTCTGAGCCAATGGCCCACAAGGATATACACGACCCACACCGTTTAAAAGAGAAAATTATGCATCCGGCCGGTGGCCCATGTCGTTCAAATGCTCTTTTTCGGCCTTTTTGAAGGCCAAATTCCCTACTACTATATATAGGAGCCTATGTCTACTCAGGTTTAAGTTTGGATAGTTTATTTTCATTCTCCTAGTTTTTCCCAAGAGTAGGTAGAGAGAAAGGGGCTAATTCTTCTCTCTTAGTTTAATTCTTCTTGTTTTTCCCTTGGGCATTGAATCCAATAAAATATTTGGGTTCAATGCTTAGGGAGTAATGATTTAGCTTGTGGATTTATATTTTTATTAATCATTTGGTAGTTATTTTGTGAGTTTCTAAGATCTCCCTATCCTTATATCCTTATGAAAATTATGTTGACTTGTTCTTTACATTTTTGTTAATTGCATGATTATTAGACTATGTTGGCACACACCTTCGTCCACTTTCATGTGGACGCATTTATTGATATCCCCTGGGAGGAGAGACCTAGATGTAATAGGGGGAGCGATAGTATGAGACCTTATTGATGTATACATGTGGGTCGCCGAGTTAACGTTTCGATAACTGTACACTAGCTTAGTCGGACCTGAGCCCGAAAGGTTACAGATAGAGATAGTTTAGTAGCAATTAGGGTTAGCATAATTCAAACTATGTAGTTGCAACCTTAGAGTCAATGATAAGGTGCCTATCCTTTTTCCTTTGTAGGCCTAGGGAGAAGCGTTCCTAGTAGAGGGTCTGAAAGTAATCGTACGAGGAAGAATCATACATGCAAAATGAAGGGGCCGTTGTTGCACTTTCCACGTAAATAGGTAAATAGTATAGACGGTGGAACCTGCAGTGGAGCCCTAAATGGACCCCACCAAATACAAAAGAATCCAACCCTAGGCTACATAGTAAACCTAAGGAGTAAAATCCGAAAGAGGTGGGGGGGGAATAGTAGAGTGTAAATCCGGAAGACAACACTCAACTATCCCCCCCCCTTTTGTCCAAATAAAATAACAACCAACCCAATGCAAGATAGGCGAGCAGAGGGAGCACAAAAACAACCTGGAAAAGCACAGGCAATAACCCAAATGATGGGGTGAGAACAAACTCACTACCCATAAATCCAATCCGCTTCTACCCCTAACAAATGGGGCCTTCTTCAATCCAATTCCGAAATGCAACCGAGAGGGGCTCGGGTCTTGAATTAATGTAGCTGATGGATCGTTGATGAAGGGACTAAGAACCAAGAATGGATAATGAGAGAACCCTAACGCAGCCGAGATTGTCTCGGGTCTTGGATGTCGCATAAAGTTGAAGCCGATGAACCAAATGGACAGCCGCTTCTACCATATACATCCCTAAGATGAAGAAAGAGGGATGTTATTGGCCTTCTGACATTCTCCTTTGGCACCGAAGCCGATCCTGTGGGCTAAGATTAATGAGGCCGTGCCTCCAACCTTAGTGTCTCCCAGTGAAATCAACTTCCGAAAGATGTGAGAATGGATGCACTTCTACCGCGTGCACCAAGCGTGGCGAGTATGTACTCGCCCACTCCATTTTGAGCAAATGGACAGCTATATGCTATTTTAACACAGAGTGTAGCGCGAGCATAAAGCGCATAAATAACCGTCAAATCAGTAGTAAAAAAACTAGGCTTAGGAGAAAGAGTATAAGGACGGAAATCCTTACTCTAAAACCTATTGCCTCCTCCTGAATATCGAGCTGCAAGTGCCAAAAGAAATCCAAGAAAAAACCATAGGCCAATTAGGACTCCATCGAGCACAAAAATAGCCTCAACCTTCATTGAAAACCGCGCCAGAAGCTCCAAACCGTGTCACAACGTTCCAGCCTTCACTCGCCAAAACCATCTCCATTGCTGGCATCCTGTCTCCCTTCGAGCATAGCGGATTCCAGCGCCACGCCTGACGCCAGCACAGCGCCAAGAATGAAGCACCGTGACCCGAAATGTGAAGCACCCAGCACATTGCCTCCAGCACCCTTCAACCTTGCTGCCAGCATCCTTCAATCTCCAAGCAGCCTTTCCATTTAGAACAAGTGCTCATCCGGAAACAGTCTATTCATCACCATGTAGCAATCCTTCATGATGATTTTCACCACTCTTTCCGAACTTGGTTGAGCACCATCCATAACCACATTGTTCCTTTCCCTCCAAAGGCGATAAACCGTGGTGATCAAGGCTAGTATACCAAACTTCTTTCGCATCTTGGAGCCCTTTACTTGCCTCTTCACCCAAGTCATGGAACTTTGGATTGAATTAGTTCGTCTCCTTAAACCAATCCAAGTCCGAATACGCCCCCAAACAACCTCAGAAAATTCACATTTGAAAAACAAATGCTCATTTGTCTCCTCTTCCAAATGGCACAAGGAGCATATCTTCTCCATGCTATCCCCTTCATCCATCCGATGCTTATCTTTCGTATGAAGTCTCTGAATGACCGCCAACCAAGTGATGAATGAGAATTTCGGCGGAACGAATCCACGCCAAATACTGTTGAAAACCCTTTCACTTGATCGACCAACATCATAAACATTCGGGTATCTATGACGATGCATATGAAGATAAGCTGCACTAGTAAACTTTCCCGAGCCAGACCATACACCAAGATGGCCGATTACCTCTTGCAAGTCACCATTAAACATTGAAAACAATTCATCCCGAAGTTTGCAGAGGTCACCAAAATAGCTCGAGTATCGCTCTCCCAATCTTCCATTTGCAATTCTCGGATTTAATCCCCAAAAATCTACTCCCTGAAGGTAGTATGAGTGAATCCATCGGACCCAAAGGCTATCCTTTTTCAAGTGAACATCCCACAGCCTTTTAGCCATTGAGGCCCTATTCCACGTAACAAAGTCCCTCAAACCGAGGCCTCCAAAAGACTTAGGCGCACAAAGTTTCTTCCATGCCACCTTCGCCTTATGTTTTCCTCCCCATAAAAACCTTTTACATTTCTGTTCAAGAGCATCCATTACCATAGTTTGTATAACGAAATTCTGGATCCAAAATCCCGCTATACCTCCAACAATTGATCTCACAAGTTCCAATTTGCCTGCATAGGAGAGGGTATGGCCCTTCCATTTAGCTATTTCCGAATCTACCTTTCCCAATAGTGTACCAAATTGTGTCACCTTCAACTTGCTAGAATCAAGTGGCACGCCTAGGTATCTGACTGGGAATGTCGCCCAAGGATTACCTGTGAAGCTCAAATCCTCCTTTATACCAACCCCAAAGAACTTCGACTTTGCTGCATTAATCCCCAAACCCGAAGTGCGCTCAAACTCATTCAAGGCGTCCATGAGTATATGTACAGAACTCGTGTTCGCCTTAGAAAAGAGCATGAGATCATCTGCAAAGGCCAAATGCGTGATCCGAAGAGTCTCGCATCTCGGATGGAATGTAAAATGCCTAGATGACGTCCTCCTTTTCAGTAGTCTCGAGAAATACTCCATACAGATCACAAACAGGTGAGGCGACAAAGGATCACCCTGACGAATACCCCTCTGTCCCTGAAAGTGATCGCATAGTTTACCATTGACTGCGATCGAGAACGAAGAAGTGCACACACAGGTCATAATTCTGCTCGTTAGTCTTTCCGGAAATCCCAGTCCAAGTAAAACCTCTTCTAAGAAATCCCAAGAGACTGTATCAAACGCTTTTTGAAGATCCACCATAATCATACATCTGGGCGAATTTCGAACTCTGCCATATCCCCGGACAAATTCCTGCGCTAACATGACATTATCCGAGATGTTTCTGCCCTTCACAAATGCTCCCTGACTAGGGTCAATGATACCTGGTAAAATGCCTTCAATCCGATTCGCCATAATCTTCGTGATAATTTTATAGACCACATTGCAGCACGCAATTGGTCTGAAGTCGCCGACCTTCAGATTATCTGGCTTCTTCGGAATTAGAGCCACTGCAGTGTGATTAAGCTGCGCCAATATGTCGCCTTTCTGAAAGAATTCCAGTACTGCAGCCGTAACTTCCTCTCCCACTGTATTCCACTGCTTCTTGAAAAATCCTGCCGTATAGCCATCCGGACCCGGAGACTTATCGTCCGCCATTGCAAATAGCGCCTGTTTGACTTCAATACTCGCCACATCCTGATCCAAGTAGGCTCTTTCCACCTCGGTAAGTTTCGGACTCTCATCAAATATGCTCGGATCCGTAGCCACTCTGTCCCTCTTCAAACCGAATAGTCCTTTATAAAACTCAGCAAATAACTCTCCCTTGCGACTATTGGAAGTAACAATCCGATTGTCACTGTCGATAATTGCAGGGATACCTCCTCCTTTTCGTGCAGAGACCATAGAGTGAAAATACTGTGATCCCTTATCCGCCTGAGTAATATGATTAATCCTTCCCATTTGCGCAAGAAAGGAAGACTCCGCCAAATAAAATAACATTGCTTGCTTCTTTAACTTGCGCAATGCCGCAACATCATCCTCCGAAGCATACTTAGCATCGAATTCATCGAAAGCCTTGTTGTACTCTGCATCCGCAGCCTTTGCCTTCTCGGAAATATGGCTTAAATCAAGTCGACCCAATTCCTTCAAGGGGTACTTCATACGAAATAATTTCCTGGTCACCGAAAACTGCTTAGTCCCTTCAACCGACGGACTCCAATAATCTTCTACAATCTGTCCACAATTCGGATGACCCAACCACATATTCTGAAAGCGAAATGGCCTTCCCTTTCCATCAATCTCCTGCGACATGTCCACCACCATGGGAGAGTGGTCTGATTGAGCCGAGATTGGTAAGAAGGTTGTACGACAGGCAGCTTCATCCCAACCATGATTCAATAGCACTCTATCCAGCTTCCTCCAAATCTTCCAATCCGCACTATGCCAAGTTAGATGTTCTCCCATTGCAGGTGCATCTCTAAGTCCACACTTTACACAAACATCCTGAAACTCCCTCATCGGATACAGACTAGGTACATTAGTCCCGTAATGATCTTCAACGCTAAGAATAGCATTAAAATCACCAAGGACCATCCAAGGCGCATTCAGGCTAGCTCCAAACGACTTCAACTCCTCCCATAGTGGTAAACGCTCCAAACGTCCTTCACTATGCCCATACACAAATGTGCAGAAAAACTCAATCCCAGAAACAAGATTACGAACTTTCAGATGAATACATTGCGGCGTTTTCCCTAGAACATCAACCAAGAAGCCTTTCGGATCCCAGATGATTAATATCCTCGAGTTCTGCCACAGTTCAAAATTGTGCGTAAACTTCCAACCCTTAAAACTTTTCAGAAAAATGCGCAAAACCTTATCCTCCATTTTTGTTTCCAACAAACCACACAGACCAACTCTATTCGTGGAGATGATATTTTTCACCCACCTCCTTCTCACAGGAGCCGATAGACCCCTGACATTCATTGCTGATGTATTCATTGGGAAACAGAGGTCCCTTGTGGCTTCGGACCGCCGCCTTCAGTCGATTTACTTCCAGAACTATCCGAATGACTCCTTGTAGCTGCTAGTATTCGCTGAAAAGGTTTCTGGATACCCTTCCCTTGCTCATTTAATCGAGTCCTACTCTTGCTTCTAGACCTGGTCAAAACCCCTGATGCGGAGGGAGGTCTACTCTTACTCTTACTCCTGTGCAATCTTGGTATTTTAGAGCCCCGAGCATCCGGATGAATCATCTGCTTAGGCAGTTTACCCGCCCCTTCAACCGGATTATCATCATCACCAAAAGCTTGCTGTTTTTTATCGGATTCAGTGGCCAAATGAGTGCTGGATTGCCTGCGCTCAGTGCTTCTACCTCGCGCAATTGGTGCTTGTTTTCCTACGCCAGCAGCTCCAGGCAGCGCTCGGACAGAATTGGTGCCAACGCCACGCCCAGCGCCCACAACTTCTGGCGCTGATTGCCTTGATCCCGCGCCCGTGCCTCGAACTCCAGCGCCCTTGCTTGCAGCACCAGTGCTTATGGCAACGGGCGTAGGTGCTGCAGGCAGCGCAACAACGGCCCGATGATCATCATCCTGCACTCCCTGAATGGTTATTCCTGGCCCTTTTCTTGCACTTCCAACTTTCTCGATATTCTTGACTATGCTTTCAACTACTTTTCCTTTCCCTTTCCTTTGCCTTTCTACCTCCTCATTGTCCGAAGAGGCGTCCTCAATGGTGACACTCTCATTACCTCCAACCGAATTTGAGTTCTGATTATCTCCAGTAGTTGCAGCTTGCATTTTCCGAACCCAAACATGATCATTGTGCCGAGTTCTCATATTTTTCTTACCTTTTGCTTTCACAAACTTACTCTCGGCCGTAGGCTTCATTGGTTGGTTATCTTTAACATTCCAATAGTCATCGCACTCCTCCATTAGGTGATTGTTTTCGCCACAATTAGTGCACCAAGATCTACAATAATCATAGATGATTTTCTGCACAAACAAATCACCAGATGGAATTTGAAAAGTCACCTCCTCCTTGAGCTTTCTTGATGTATCAATCCATACCAAGAGGCGTGCATAATAGCCCCTTAACTCCAGAGTGCCATTGTCCATAAGGATAGGCTCTCCTAGTGAAGTAGCAATTTTCTCTAAAGACTTCTTGTGCCAATACGCCTTTGGTAAGTGTTCCATCCTCAACCAAACTGGTTTAGTGGCTTGGATGGTCGCATCATATTGTCCGGATTCATCAACTAGCATCATGAACAACTTCTTTCCATGGAGATAATGGTCAGGACCATTCATCACCTTGTCTCTATCCTCTGCACTGTTGAACTTGAACATGACGTATCCATTCTGCTTGGTCTGAACATTACACTGTACCTCCCACTTTGCTACCAACAATGTACGAATGGCATACATACCTGGAAAGAAACCCGGAAACACACCCAAGAATCCGAAAAATGGCTTATGTAGATCCTTATGAATCTCTTCATCAGTGAGCACAAAATCGACACTATCTCCATTGTTTGCAACAACTTCGATGTCCGACTTATTCATTAGAATCTCAGGATCATCCCATCTCCTTCTCCTCTCTAATTTCGGATCATTCCAGTCTCTTGGATGCACTTGCTGATTCTTCCTCTGATTGACATTCATATCGGCCATACCCTCACCATTGTTGTTCCTTTCACCCGATTTGTTTCCCATATTCATCACCATTATAATGGATGAATTCCGATAGAACAGATCGGATTCACCAAAACAACCAAAACACAAACGAAAACAAACAAATCGATCGGAAAATCACCAATCGAAAGCACACCAACAATAAATAAAGCTTGCACTCAAAATCGAAAAACCCTAGGATTAATCGGTTTCAAGAACAAACTTCATACAAAACCGAACTCTCCAATCACTAAACAACTTCAAGAACATGCAAAACATGCACCAAAAGCTTGAAATCAAAACCGTAATCCACCAATATGAAAACCAATTTCGAAAACAAGCAAGAACAATACTTGAATCAAAACCGATTTAAAACCTAAGAGAAATCGGATCAAGGAGTGATCTTAAAACCGAAATCTTGCAAACACTAGATCGGATGCACACATACATAAAATCATGCTCTAAATCGAAATTCAAACAAAACTCAAGAAAGATGGATCGAATAAACCTGGAAACCGTGAAAACCGTGATCTCCAAGCAAACCGAACTCAAATCTTGTGTCCGAAGTTGGATTTCGATCAAACTCCAAGCTTGGTGCCAAAACCGATCCAAGTTGTAGGAATTTGATTATAATTCGTGCTGAAAATTATAATCAAAACCTTTATACTCCCTTGCACACACCAAATCCCAATCCAAATCGAAGAAAGATTGAGTTTTTCAATCAAACTCCTTCTCGAACTAGGACTCAAGTGAAGAACGATTGCGATTTCCCTCCCAAATCCTGATCCGAAACCAATTCAACACTCCAAATCCAGATCACGATCAAGATCCACCAAGAACCCTCTTTGCCGAATTCAAACCCTACTCCAAAGCCAATTTAGATCAAAAACTCACCACGAATTGCATATAGTTTTGTGCGGATTCCAGTGTAGAATCCGTTAAACCATAATTCATCGGTGGATTGTTAATGAAATTGAAGAAATCGGCTTCCAGAAGATGGAAGAAAGGCTGCGCCTTTTTTCTTCTTTTTTTCGCCCCAGAGCTAGAGAGAGAATTTTTTTGTTGTTGCACTTTCCAAATTATGCAGGTGGTGTTGATAGAAGAATACACGTGAACTCTTATGTGACAGATACGGGGTAGTGTTTACTAATCGATGACACTATGTGGCATAAACATTATGATATATTTTATGTCTTGTATGTGATTGAATCTTGTATCAAAATATACTTTTGGTCATGTTACGCAAATATTTCACAAGTGCTAGCGATATATAGTTTTACTCTCTTGTTTTCGCATGCTTGTAGTTGTTAGATAACCCACCCCCTCCTCCCCCTGATCAGCTTCATTATGCGTGCGTAAACCATTGCTTCTGACATACCTTTTAGCTAGTTTTATATGGTTGATTGCTAGTATTCGTTGAGTTGACGTGACACGGGGTTTAGATGGCCATGAATGGTTTTCTTGTCTAAATCTCGCATTTTGTAGGCTTAATTGGTACTAATGGACATCTTGTATCCACAGGCTCCTTAATCTTCTTTATGATCCTCTTTAGTAGGTCACCTATGGGTAATTTTTGTGTACATTCTATGTGAAGGCCGTTCATAAGGGCGGTAGAAGATATTGAAGGTCGTTCCCAAGGATGGTAGTAGAGACGAAGGCCATTCACACTATAATGGTAGTAGACGAAGGCCAAGAGTATCAATTCATGGTGGAAAGAGATTGAAGCCAAGATAGGCAGCAACGGAGTTCAAAGCGGCCAATGAAGAAATGAATAATCGTGTTCCGATGAGTTATACTTAAGTGTGACAATGATCCGCGAAGAATTACCCTTTAAGAATGGCTCAATTGGATTGTCTTCTCTAGCACTAAAAAATTGACTACTAAAACTCTCAAATTGGATTAACGGTTCACCTGCAGCAAAGGAAACTTGTTCACCTGGCCGAGGAATAAATGGGTCGATGTGGGCAATTCATGGTTTAGCACCAACGACCTGCGCCAAAAGAGCAGCCCTACGCCAAGAAGACCAGCACAAGACTATGGAGGGACCCATGCCAAATGTCATGGACCGCCAGCAGGAAGTGAAGGCCCCCTCTAAGCGGCTAAGTATAGGTGTGGGACGTCATGTTTTAAGTGTCCCGCACTGTTCTAAGCTCAATATGCCAAGACTAGTCGGTAGTGTGTGGGAAATCACATGGCCCGTGCTAAATGTTCTGAGCAAGCACCCTTCCTAACCAAGGCCCATACCAACAACCACGGGCACTGATCAAAACTTTCATTTTCAACACCATGATAGCGCCCCGCACTAGACAAGACAGCCAGCGCCAGGGGGTAGACGTGGCCCGAGCCAAGCTTCGTGGCTGCAACTCTTGAAGATCTGCACCATGCACCAGATCCGCCCCTATGCCACATGAATGGATGCAGCCAGTGCCAAACCTTGTGCCCCTCGCCAAGGACACTCCACGCACCACACCATCTGTGATGCCCTGCGCTAGGCGGCGTCAGAGCTAGGGTTTACCCTATTTTGGCCCTACATTTTGGCCCAATTTCTTACTAATATAAATAAAACCTTTGTCTACTAGGTTTTCATATCCAAGAGTAGCTTGGACACTTTATCATTAGTAGTTTTATCTTTGTAGTTAGGAGAGAACTCTCCCTTTTTCTTTTCTTTCTTTTGCTTGGAGCCTAAGATGTTGAATTCAAATCTTCATTTGAATTCCATGTCTATGGAGTAGTTTCGATAGCTTGGGATAAATTGTAGGAGCATAATCTAAATCTATATGCTTTTTGAGATTCTTTAGTTCTTCCTAATTTTGTGTTCATGGTATTATCACAAATTTTCGTGATTATTTGAAATTCATGAATAGTACACCACATATAAGAAAACACTTTGGGCTATATTAATGCATGGTGCAAATATCGATGCCCTATTGGGAAGAGAAACCTGGTTGTTAGAATGGGTTGAGAGAATGCATTTGTGTAGGTGTGTGCACGGGGAATTCGAGATTGCTCTGACTTACTTGCCATCGCACCAGTCTTAGTTGACTTTGTAAAGTTGTCTGAGAGATTCTAGGTAGAGATAGAGAATATTATCAAACTAGGGTTGTGAGATACCTTAGATCATAGATAAGGTGCCAACGACCCTTGGGCCTAATTTTTAGGACTCGAGGGAAGTAGTGCATTTGTGTTGGAAGCCCATGACGTAATTTGCTAGGGGAGAAACAGACCTACAAAAACAGTCAGATCTTGTTCTACTCCACTAATTACGATGGCGGTGATGATGGAGGGTTGCTAGAGAACCTTTTGTGACAAGGGCGGGGAAGTGTATGCCATCGGCCACACCATGTATTATGGACACTTTATTAGGTTTGCCTAATTATCTATAGTAAAAAATCGAGGAAAGAAGCATTGGATTGACCATGTTTCTCAATCATTCCCCAAGTGCTTAGTTTATTAGTTTACTTTTCTTTTTTTACTTATATGCTTAGTAGTTGTTAGCTTTAAAAACAAAAACCCTCCTCCTTTGCATGTTTTCTTTACTAGCTGATGTGTCCATTTTAGATGCATTATTTAGTAGTATTTAGGATCACTTTTGTGCTCTTTTATTATCGAGAGCTTGTGTTTTACCTTGAAATTCACTTAGGAGAGGCAAAAGCAACTTTGTACTCTTTTACCTCTTCTAAGTGGATTTTGTGTGACAAGGGAAGAACACGGAAGCAACGAAGACCGGAAGACATTGAAGACTATACTTTCGAAGACTTTTGGATACTCACTTCGAAGACATGAAGACCGGAGGCCGTTGAAGACCATTTTTGGAGCCGTTGAAGACTTGAAGATTGAGAGGGATGGCTATGAAGAAGACAAAGAAACAATGCAAAACTTTGGCTCCCGTCGCGACCCCGTCGCGACACCATCGCGAGTCGCGACCAACTCGTCGCGAGTCGCGACCAACGGGCGGCCAGAAATCAACTTTATCTTCTTTGCACTATAAATACTACTCTCTTTCCTCCTCTTCTCCAGTTTTGCTCAGCCCGTTTCTCTCTGGTTTTTGGGCGAAAATTCTAGGTTTTTCTCTTCTTTCTTTTCTTAGCTTTTTCTTAGTTTAATTATGTCTTTTGTTGTTCTAGAGTAGTTCTTGTACTTGGGAGCTATGGATTGAAGCTTCCACTTCTATGTATTGAGAACCATTTCTATCTATATATTTGGTGTTTTTGCTATTGTGCTTTTATTGTGCTTTGAATGTTAATTGTTGATTCCATTGATGTTGTTGGGAGCTTGAGGATATGAATGCTTGTATGAATTGCTAGCTAGGGTTTGGGGGATTTGGGTTAATTTCCCCCCTGTTCTTGTTAGGAATGTATGAGTGTGAATTAGAGCTTTTGATTGTGTTAGTGTGTTGACAATGTGCTAGACGAATGTGATAGATGTCGAACTCTTCATCACGTTCGTTATAAGTAGCAAACGAGAAGAGTTATATGCTCGTGGTCTATGAGTGGTCGCTCTTGACTAATCTCGTGTAATTGCATGAATTGGTTAAATGCTTAGTCACGGTGTAGTGGTCATAGGCATTGCCAAGCTTGTTGGTCCTTCGTGCTAAATGCCACCAATGACACCTTGAGTCGTGGTCACGACTCGGGAGTCATTGGTGAGGTTTGACGAGAGATGTGGAACTCACTCTCGCAAACTACGAACTAAGAAGGATAGGAGTTTAGTCTCCACGACAAGTAGTTGAAGTATTGAATAGATGATTTAAATTCATTCTTGAAGCATTTGTTATTTGGCGTTTATGTATTCTTGACGGTGTGTTTCACTGCATGTGTGCCATGAGTTGTTTGAGCATAGGTAGTGCTTGTGTGGTTGAATTGTTTAGGTGTAGGAACGTGACGAATTCCGTAGCGCCTTTGCATGAAGATCTATGAGTATGAACTTAGAACTCCTTGTGATGTGTGTGTTTTGGTACTTGCTAGATGGGTGTGTGAGTGTTGGGTCCTGAATGCTATATGATGGAATGTGTGAATGATTCGATGAACTACATTAGATGTGGAAGTGGATATCCGTTGCCCCCAAGGCATTTTATCTTTGTAGTTTAAAACCCCTTTTCTTTAGTTTCGTTTGATGATTAGCATAGTCACTTGACCTTGCTAGTTATCTTGTCTTTTTATCTTTGTTAACTTAGGAAACCAACCAACCAACCCCCCCTTTTTACTTGCTTTTATGTGTGTGTATATATAGTTACTCCTAGACTAGTATCAACCATTTGTGCTTGATTGCTTAGGAAGATCCCTCTTCTCATTGGACGACCCCGATTTGCCACTATCTACCTAGTTGTAGAAAGTAAGCATTTAGGGCTTATAAATTATCTTTTGCACGGCGGGCGCGACGACCGCCCGCCCGTCAAAATGGCGGCGTTGCCGGGGAAGAGGCGTTTATTCTTAAGTATTTAGGTGTATTTGGTTGTGTATTAGCTAGTTGATTTTATTTTCCACTACTTGGTGGTTGTTTTTGTTCGGAGTAGGTATTGCTTGAGTTCTTGGTGATTTATTTTATCGAGAATCCTTGCACTATGATTCCGAACTTTTGAAAAAAAAAAGAATTTTTTTTAATGGAGCGTCTCACCTTGAGGGAACTCATGATGAGAAGAGAGGCTCAACAGGCAAGGTTTTGTAGGATGTGTCATTCCGACTATCCTACCGAATCTTGCCCTTTGTTGTGGGAACAGCACGATGACCGAGAAAGAACCCTTGGTTTTCAAAACCATGGGTACTATGAAGAGTGCTATCAAGAGGTAGGAGATATTGGTTTTCAAGGGCAAGATGCTCATGAATGCTATCCATACCACAACTCTTACAATCCGGAATGGAGTGGTAGTCCGGATTTGTGGTATGAGAATGAGCCGAAAAACCAATATTACGAGCAACCTAGTTGGCCATCACCACCCTATACCATACCCCAAAACCAAGCCCAACAAGGAAGTTCAAGTTTGACACGTGAGGATGTCTTAAATACCATAGCAAACTTGAACTCCTTTACTAGTGAGGAGCCGGATACCCAGCTCTCCTCTAGCGTTGAGGCCATTGAGGGGCATGCGAGGAACATATTAGAGGTATTGGCCCGCATGGAAGCTCGTGATTCCGAAAATACACCATCCCAACTTGAACTCGATGACTCGGTGAGTGAGGTCACCAATAAAAATGATTTTGAGTTTGAAAGGGATGAGGAGTTGATTGTAGAGGATAGAAAAATGGAGGAAGAGGTGATAGTGCTACATCCATTAGCATCGTCACCCCTTCTCCCACCTAGTGAACCAACTCTAATATTTTCGGAAGTTTTGAGGGAAACGAGAGAGGAGCCAAAAGACTATCCCAAGCTCCCTAACCACTTAATTCCCTTTGAACCATCTCCACCTCCACAAGACTTTCCTCTTGAAAGTTTTGTGCCCCCACCTCTCTTATTTTGGATGCTCATGGTGAAGAGCTTCAAGCCTTCACCATACGGATAACATTAGGGTCGTGCCGACGACCTTAAACATACGGAGCTTCGTCGTGCCGATGACGTAAAATAAATTCGGCATTTCTTTTAGTTTTTGTTTCTTAGTTTTTGTTGTTTTGTTTTGTTCTTTTTATGGCATGTTTTTCTATGATTTTGTAGCAACATGAAGTGCATTTCAATGAAGGAGATGAAGGAACGAGATCAATGAACGAGGGAAGAAAGCTTGGACAGTTGGTAAGCAAAAGAAAAATTTTAAGCCTGGGATACCCTGCCGTCGCGAGTCGCGATGGGCTTCGTCGCGAGTCGCGACGAACAGGGGAGAAAAATTCACTCCCAGCGCCAACTTTCCGCGAGTCACGATGACATCGTGAGGCTCGTCGCAAGTCGCGACACCCTTCGTCGCGAGTCGCGACGAGCTCAAAAAATTTTCAGCTCTCGGACTCACCTTTCTGCGAGTCGCGATGACTTTGCGAGGCTCGTCGCGAGTCGCGATACCCTTCGTCGCGAGTCGCGACGAGCTCAGAAAATTTTGAGCTTCCGGACTCAACTTTCCGCGAGTCGCGATGACATCGCGAGGCTCGTCGCGAGTCGCGACACCCTTCGTCGCGAGTCGCGACGAGCTCAGAAAATTTTGAGCTCTCGGACTCACCTTTCCACGAGTCGCGATGACTTTGTGAGGCTCGTCGTGAGTCGCGATACCCTTCGTCGCGAGTCACGACGAGCTCAAAAAATTTTGAGCTTCCGGACTCAACTTTCCGCGAGTCGGGATGACTTCGCGAGGCTCGTCGCGAGTCGCGACACCCTTCGTCGCGAGTCGCGACGAGCTCAGAAAATTTTGAGCTCTCGGACTCACCTTTCCGCGAGTCACGATGACTTCGCGAGGCTCGTCGCGAGTCGTGACGAACCTCGTCGCGAGTCGCGACGTGCTCAGTAACTGTTGAAAATTTTTTGAGCCCGGATTTCAAATTTCCAAGCTTCCAAGTTTCCAAATGATTTTAAACATTGCATGATCCTACCTTCTTCTCCACCCAACACTCCCAAGAACCACCACATACCCACTCATTCCTCCACCATCCTACACATGTTGACATATGAACATCCTTGCATCTTTATAGTACATTTGTTGATTGTAGTATGCCGACTACATCATTGTGATCGTAAGTGCATATCCTATAATGATGCTTGTATACATGTCAATATATGTTGGATATTTTTCATGATTATTCTTATAGTGTTGGTTGAGTGTGATTTGGTTGTTCTTTGAAAATACTATGGTTATTAACTCTTGATGCTAAACCTAGTATTACATATCCTTATGTACTTGTGAGTTTAATGTGTTCTTCGTGGTGTAGTCTTGATCAAACGGCGCCATGGAGACAATGCTTTTCTCGAGGGGTGAGTTCTTCTACGGCATCTTTGCTCACCCTTCCGGTTCCGAAACCTATCTCGGGACCATCCAAGTACTTGGATATCGCCATATCACCGGCGAATTGCGGAGACACGGGTGTCACTCTATCCCCTTACCTTGATTTTTATTGTTCTTGCCTTACATGTTTACATTGAGGGCAATGTAATGTTTTAAGTGTGGGAAGGGGTTAGAGGACTCATATGCATGCTAGATTGTTTTGGAATGCATTTTGCTACTTTTCATTGGAAAAACATGAGAAAAAAAATAGAAAAACAAAAAGAAAAAAAAAAAAAAAAGAAAACCCGCTAGGTTGAAAACCCGAGAGGGCAACTTAGACAACATTGGGGGCCCGGATAGGTCGAAAACCCTTAAAGGGCGGCCTAGGCAAAAATGAGAGGCTAAAATGTGCGGAAAAAGGTGAGATGTGAGCTAAAGAAGCATGATGTGTGGCTAGGATGAAAACTCGAAAGAGCTCCTAGGCAAAATGAGAGAAATTGAGAGAAATTGAAAAATGCTATGATTTCACTCATTTTCCGGCGTTGGAGTCATAAGGTTGCGGTTGTCACACGGATGGATCGGGTAGCTCAACATCTATAGACCTCTTGGGATTGGTAGCTTAGTGGGTTAGGAAACGAAGTGTGGTTATAAAATTCCTTATCTCTTTCTACTTCGTTTTTGGTTGATATATGGGCATTAGGTGAAGCATGTGTTTAAAACTTCCTCTATGGTTTTAGCTTCATTTTGTGTCATTGGATTATAGGAATATCAATTCTGGGCTGTGAAATATTTTTATGGGTAGTGAATTGATAAGTGGTAGGTTTGGTTTGATTTAGGATTGGGGATGTGTGTGTGAAAAATTCTCATGTGAGCTTTTATTTTGGGATTTATGATATTGAGAGTTTTTGTGAGGCTTTGTTTGGGGGATTAGTTTAGGATATGGCCTTATGAATTCCTCCGTGTGCTTGGATCTTTTCTTACTCGAGGGCGAGTAAGGTTTAAGTGTGGGGAGGTTTGATGAGGCCATTTTATGTGGTTATTTTAGGGTTTTTAGGATGTGGATATGTCATTTCCTCCGTGTGCTTGAATATTTTCTTACTCGAGGGCGAGTAAGGTTTAAGTGTGGGGAGGTTTGATGTGTCCATTTTAGATGGTTATTTTTGGCTTTTTAGGATTAGGTTTTGTGCAATTTTGTGCTCTACATGTGGCATTTTGCCTTGAAATCATCTAAGGAGGGATAAAGGTGCCTTTGACGTTTTTATCACTTTTTAGATGATTTTGTGTGACAAGGTGATTTGTTTGAAGACTTTGAAGATTTGAAGACTTTGAAGATTTGAAGATTTGAAAACCTTTACATTTGAGCTTTGTGAAGATTTGAAGAAGTGAAGAGATGAAGAAAGGAGAGCAAAGCAATGGATGAATGATGATCCGGGGTTCTAAGAATTTTCCGAGAAGAATCAGCCTTCAAGAGTGGCACCATTGGATTCTTCTTCTCGAGCACTATAAAATCGACTACAAGAACTCCCGAAACGGATCAACGGTTCACCCGGAGGAAGCAAAACAAAACAGCAAGGCTGAGTTACTGATTTGGTCGCGAGTCGCGACCAAGTTGGTCGCGAGTCGCGACGATAGTGTCCTGTCAGCCCTGCAGCAGTGTTTTTCTCCCTTTTTCTTCCCCCTATAAATACCTCTTCATCCCCTTCATTCCACAGCTTTTGGCCCCTGTTTTGGGCCAAAACCCTAGCTTTTTGTCTCTTGTTTTCTTAGTTTCTATGTGTTTTCTTGTTCTAGAGTAGTTTTTGTACTTGGGAGCAAGGATTGAAGCTTCCATTTCTATGTAGTAAGGATCATTTATATCTATCTATTTGGTGTTTTTGCTATTGTGCTCTTATGGTGCTTGAATGATGATTGTTGATGCTATTGATGTTATTGGTAGCTTGAGGATACAAATTGCTTGATTGATTGCTTGTTAGGGTTGGAAGGAATTAGCTACTCTTTCCCTCTTTTAATTAGGAATCTAAATCATGAGTTAGAGCTTCTAAATGATATCGATGTGTTGATGATGTGCTAGACGAATGTGATTGATGTTGAACTCTTCGTCATGTTCGTTTGTGTAGCAAACGAGAGAGTTATATGCTCCTGGATGAATGTGCGTTGCACGTTCATCCAATCTCGTGTAATTGCATGAATTGGTTTAATGCTTAGTCACGGTGTAGTGGTCATAAGCATTGCCAAGCTTGTTGGTTCTTCGTGATTAAATGCCACCAATGATACCTTGAGTCGTGGTCGCGACAACGGGAGTCATTGGTGAGGTTTGACGAGAGATGTCGAACTCACTCTCGCAAACTACGAACTAAGAAGGATAGGAGTTTAGTCTCCACGACAAGTAGTTGAAGTAGCAAATAGATGGCTTCTACTCTTTCTTGAAGCATTTGTTATTTAGCATGTATGTACTCTTGATGGTGTGTTTCACTTCGTGTGTGCCATGAGTTGTTTGAGCATAGGGAGTGCTTGTATGTTTGAATTGTTTAGGTGTTAGGAACGTGACGAATTCCGTAGCTCCTTTGCATGAAGATGTATGAGCATGAACTTAGAACTCCTTGTGATGTATGTGTTGTGATCCTTGCTAGATGGGTATGTGAATGTTGAGTCATGTATGCTATATGATGGAATGAGTGAATGATTCAATGACCTACGTATGATTTGGAAGTGGATATCCCTTGCCCCCAAGGCTTTTTATCTTTGTAGTTTAAAACCCCTTTTCTTAGTTTTGTTTGATGATTAGCATAGTCACTTGACGTTGCTAGTTATCTTGTCTTTTTATTTTCGTAACTTAGGAACAACCAACCAACCAACCCCCCCCCCCCCTTTACTTGCTTTTAAGTGTGTGTATATAATTATTCCTAACCTAATATCAACCATTTGTGTGCTTAGACGCTTAGGAAGATCCCTCTTCTCATTGGACGACCCCGATTTGCCACTATCTACCTAGTTGTAGAAAGTAAGCATTTAGGGCTTATAAATTATCTTTTGCACGGTGGGCGCGACGACTGGCCGCCCGTCAAAATGGCGCCGTTGCCGGGGAAGAGGCGTTTATTCTTAAGTATTTAGGTGTATTTGGTTGTGTATTAGCTAGTTGTTTTTATTTTCCACTACTTGGTGGTTGTTTTTGTTCAGAGTAGGTATTGCTTGAGTTCTTGGTGATTTATTTTATCGAGAATCCTTGCACTATGATTCCGAAATTTTGAAAAAAAAAATAAAAAATTTAATGGAGCGTCTCACCTTGAGGGAACTCATGATGAGAAGAGAGGCTCAACAAGCAAGGTTTTGTAGGATGTGTCATTCCGACCATCCTACCGAATCTTGCCCTTTGTTGTGGGAACAGCACGATGACCGAGAAAGAACCCTTGGTTTCCAAAACCATGGGTACTATGCAGAGTGTTATCAAGAGGTAGGAGATATTGGTTTTCAAGGGCAAGAAGCTCATGAATGCTATCCATACCACAACTCTTACAATCCGGAATAGAGTGGTAGTCCGGATTTGTGGTATGAGAATGAGCCGGAAAACCTATATTACGAGCAACCTAGTTGGCCATCACCACCCTATACCATACCCCAAAACCAAGCCCAACAAGGAAGTTCAAGTTTGACACGTGAGGATGTCTTAAATAGGATAGCAAACTTGAACGCCTTTACTAGTGAGGAGCCAGATACCCAGCTCTCCTCTAGTGTTGAGGCCATTGAGGGGGCATGTGAGGAACATATTAGAGGTATTGGCCCGCATGGAAGCTCGTGATTCCGAAAACACACCATCCCAACTTGAACTCGATGATTCGGTGAGTGAGGTCACCAATAAAAATGATTTTGAGTTTGAAAGGGATGAGGAGTTGGTTGTAGAGGATAGAAAAATGGAGGAAGAGGTGATAGTGCTACATCCATTAGCATCGTGACCCCTTCTCCCACCTAGTGAACCAACTCCACCATTTTTGGAAGTTTTGAGGGAAACGAGAGAGGAGCCGAAAGATTACCCCAAGCTCCCTAACCACTTAATTTCCTTTGAACCATCTCCACCTCCACAAGACTTTCCTCTTGAAAGTTTTGTGCCCCCACCTCTCTTATTTTGGATGCTCATGGTGAAGAGCTTCAAGCCTTCACCATACGGATAACATTAGGGTCGTGCCGATGACCTTAAACATACGGAGCTTCGTCGTGCCGACGACGTTAAATAAATTCGGCATTTCTTTTAGTTTTTGTTTCTTTTAGTTTTTGTTTCTTAGATTTTTGTTGTTTTGTTTTGTTCTTTTTATGGCTTGTTTTTCTGTGATTTTGTAGCAAAGTGAAGTGCATTGCAATGAAGGAGATAAAGGAACGAGATCAACGAATGAGGGAAGAAAGCTTGGACAGTTGGTAAGAAGAAGAAAAAATTTTAAGCCTGGGATACCCTGCCGTCGCGAGTCGCGATGGGCTTCGTCGCGAGTCGCGACGAACAGGGGAGCAAAATTCACTCCCAGCGCCAACTTTCCGCGAGTCGCGATGACATCGCGAGTCGCGATGTGCTTCGTCGCGAGTCGCGACGTGCTCAGAAATTTTTGAGCTTTCGGACTCAACTTTCCGCGAGCCGCGATGACTTCGCGAGGCTCGTCGCGAGTCGCGATGAACTTCGTCGCGAGTCACGACGTGATCAGAACTTTTTGAGCTTCCGGACTCAACTTTCCGCGAGTCGCGATGACTTCGCGAGGCTCGTCGCGAGTCGCGACCCATTTCGTTGCGAGTCGCGACGAGCTCAGAAAATTTTGAGCTCTCGGACTCACCTTTCCGCGAGTCGCGATGACTTCGCGAGGCTCGTCGCAAGTCGCGACGAACCTCATCGCGAGTCGCGACGTGCTCAGTAACTGTTGAAAATTTTTTTTTGAGCTCGGATTTCAAATTTCCAAGCTTCCAAGTTTCCAAATGATTTTAAACATTGCATGATCCTACCTTCTTCTCCACCCAACACTCCCAAGAACCACCACATACCCACTCATTCCTCCACCATCCTACATATGTTGACATATGAACATTCTTGCATCTTTATAGTACATTTGTTGATTGTAGTATGCCGACTACATCATTGTGATCGTAAGTGCATATCCTATAATGATGCTTGTATACATGTCAATATATGTTGGATATTTTTCATGATTATTCTTATAGTGTTGGTTGAGTGTGATTTGGTTGTTCTTTGAAAATACTATGGTTATTAACTCTTGATGCTAAACCTAGTATTATATATCCTTATGTACTTGTGAGTTTAATGTGTTCTTCGTGGTGTTAGTCTTGATCAAACGGTGCCATGGAGACAATGCTTTTCTCGAGGGGTGAGTTCTTCTACGGCATCTTTGCTCCCTGACAGGCGCGGGCGGTCGTCGCGCCCGCGCGCCAAAAGATAATTTATAAGCCCTCAATGCTTACTTTCTACACTAGGTAGATAGTGGCAAATCGGGGTCGTCCAAAGAGAAGAGGGATCTTCCTAAGCGTCTAAGCACACAAATGGTTGATATACTAGGCTAGGAGTAAATATATATACACACACTTAAAAGCGAGTAAAGGGGGGGTTGGTTGGTTTGTTTCCTAAGTTAACAAAGATAACTAGCAACGTCAAGTGACTATGCTAATCATCAAACGAAACTAAGAAAAAGGGTTTTAAACTACAAAGATAAAATGCCTTGGGGGCAACGGATATCCACTTCCACATCTAATGTAGTTCATCGAATCATTCACACACCCCATCATATAGCATTCATGACCCAACACTCACACACCCCATCTAGCAAGTACCACAACACACACACCACAAGGAGTTCTAAGTTCATGCTCATAGATCTTCATGCAAAGACGCTACGGAATTCGTCACGTTCCTACACCTAAGCAATTCAACCACACAAGCACTCCCTATGCTCAAACCACTCATGGCACACATGCAGTGAAACACACCGTCAAGAGTACATAAACGCCAAATAACAAATGCTTCAAGAATGAGTTTAAATCACCTATTCAATACTTCAACTACTTGTCGTGGAGACTAAACTCCTATCCTTCTTAGTTCGTAGTTTGCGAGAGTGAGTTCGACATCTCTCGTCAAACCTCACCAATGGCTCCCGAGTCGCGACCACGACTCAAAGTGTCATTGGTGGTATTTAGCACGAAGGACCAACAAGCTTGGCAATGCCTATGACCACTACACCGTGATTAAGCATTGAACCAATTCATGCAATTACACGAGATTGGATGAACGTGCAATGCACATTCATCCGCGAGCATATGACTCTCTCGTTTGCTACACAAACGAACATGACGAAGAGTTTGACATCAATCATATTCGCCTAGCACATTGTCAACACACTAACACAATCAAAAGCTCTAATTCACACTCATACATTCCTAACAAGAACAGGGGGGAAATTAACCCAAATCCCCCAAACCCTAGCTAGCAATTCATACAAGCGTTCATATCATCAAGCTCTCAACAACATCAATGCAATCAACAATTAACATTCAAAGCACAATAAATGCACAATAGCAAAAACATCAAATAGATAGATATAAATGAATCTCAATACATAGAAGTGGAAGCTTCAATCCATAGCTCCCAAGTGCAAGAACTACTCTAGAACAAGAAAACACATAAAAACTAAGAAAAGAAGAAGAAAAGAAAGAAGAGAAAAAACCTAGGTTTGGCGCCCAAAAACAGAGAGAAAACGGGCTGGGGAAAGCTGGAGAAGAAGAGGGAAAGAGATGGTATTTATAGTGCAAAGAAAATAAGAAAGATTTCTGGCCGCCCGATGGTCGCGACTCGCGACGGAGTTCGTCGCGACTCGCGACGGTGTTGGTCGCGAGGTCGCGACTCGCGACGGTGTCGCGACGGCAGCCACAGTTTTGCATTGTTTCTTTGTCTTCTTCATAGCCATCCCTCTCACTCTTCAAGTCTTCAACAGCTCCAAAATGGTCTTCAACGGCCTCCGGTCTTCATGTCTTCGAAGTGATTATCCAAAAGTCTTCGAAAGTATAGTCTTCAATGTCTTCCGGTCTTCGTTGCTTCCGTGTTCTTCCCTTGTCACACAAAATCCACTTAAAAGAGGTAAAAGAGTACAAAGTTGCTTTTACCTCTCCTAAGTGAATTTCAAGGTAGAACACAAGCTCTCGATAATAAAAGAGCACAAAAGTGATCCTAAATACTACTAAATAATGCATCTAAAATGGACACATCACTCCCCCTTCCGGTTCCGAAACCAATTTCGGGAACATACAAGTGCTTGGATTGTGCCATATCACCGGCAAATTACGGAGACACGGGTGTCACTCTACCCCCTTACCTTGATTGTTATTGTTCTTGCCATATATGTTTACATTGAGGGCAATGTAATGTTTTAAGTGTGGGGAGGGGTTAGAGGACTCATATGCATGCTAGATTGTTTTGGAATGTTTTTGCTACTTTTCATTGGAAAAACATGAGAAAAAGAAAAAAAATAGAAAAACAAAAAGAAAAAGAGAATAGAAAAAGAAAAAGAAAAAAAAAAGAAAAAGAAAACCCGCTAAGTTGAAAACCCGAGAGGGCAACTTAGGCAACATTGGGGGCCCGGATAGGTCGAAAACCCTTAAAGGGCGGCCTAGGCAAAAATGAGAGGCTAAAATGTGCGGAAAAAGGTGAGATGTGAGCTAAAGAAACATGATGTGTGGCTAGGATGAAAACTCGAAAGAGCTCCTAGGCAAAATGAGAGAAATTGAGAGAAATTGAAAAATGCTATGATTTCACTCACTTGCCGGCGTTGGAGTCATAAGGTTGCGGTTGTCACATGGATGGATCGGGTAGCTTAATATCTATAGACCTCTTTGGATTGGGTAGCTTAGTGGGTTAGGAAACGAAGTGTGGTTATGAAATTCCTTATCTCTTTCTACTTCATTTTTGGTTGATATATTGGCATTAGGTGAAGCATGTGTTTAAAACTTCCTCCATGGTTTTAGCTTCATTTTGTGTCATTGGATTATGGGAACATCAATTCTGGGCTGTGAAATATTTTTATGGGTAGTGAATTGATAAGTGGTAGGTTTGGTTAGATTTAGGATTGGGGATGTGTGTGTGAAAAAATTCTCATGTGAGCTTTTATTTTGGGATTTTTGATATTGAGAGTTTTTGTGAGGCTTTGATTGGGGGATTAGTTTAGGTTTTGGATATATCATTTACTCCGTGTGCTTGGTTCTTTTCTTACTCGAGGGCGAGTAAGGTCTAAGTGTGGGGAGGTTTGATGTGTCCATTTTGTGTGGTTATTTTAGGGGTCTTAGGATGTGGATATGTCATTTCCTCCGTATGCTTGAATCTTTTCTTACTCGAGGGCGAGTAAGGTTTAAGTGTGGGGAGGTTTGATGTGTCCATTTTAGATGCATTATTTAGTAGTATTTTGGATCACTTTTGTGCTCTTTTATTATCGAGAGCTTGTGTTTTACCTTGAAATTCACTTAGGAGAGGCAAAAGCAACTTTGTACTCTTTTACCTCTTCTAAGTGGATTTTGTGTGACAAGGGAAGAACACGGAAGCAACGAAGACCGGAAGACATTGAAGACTATACTTTCGAAGACTTTTGGATACTCACTTCGAAGACATGAAGACCTGAGGCCTTTGAAGACCATTTTTGGAGCCGTTGAAGACTTGAAGATTGAGAGGGGTGGCTATGAAGAAGACAAAGAAACAATGCAAAACTCTGGCTCCCGTCGCGACCCCGTCGCGACACCATCGCGAGTCGCGACCAACACCATCGCGAGTCGCGACGAACTCGTCGCGAGTCGCGACCAACGGGCGGCCAGAAATCAACTTTATCTTCTTTGCACTATAAATACTACTCTCTTTCCTCCTCTTCTCCAGTTTTGCTCAGCCCGTTTCTCTCTGGTTTTTGGGCGAAAATTCTAGGTTTTTCTCTTCTTTCTTTTCTTAGCTTTTTCTTAGTTTAATTATGTCTTTTGTTGTTCTAGAGTACTTCTTGTACTTGGGAGCTATGGATTGAAGCTTCCACTTCTATGTATTGAGAACCATTTCTATCTATCTATTTGGTGTTTTTGCTATTGTGCTTTTATTGTGCTTTGAATGTTAATTGTTGATTCCATTGATGTTGTTGGGAGCTTGAGGATATGAATGCTTGTATGAATTGCTAGCTAGGGTTTGGGGGATTTGGGTTAGTTTCCCCCCTGTTCTTGTTAGGAATGTATGAGTGTGAATTAGAGCTTTTGATTGTGTTAGTGTGTTGACAATGTGCTAGACGAATGTGATTGATGTCGAACTCTTCGTCACGTTCGTTATGAGTAGCAAACGAGAAGAGTTATATGCTCGTGGTCTATGAGTGGTCACTCTTGACTAATCTCGTGTAATTGTATGAATTGGTTAAATGCTTAGTCACGGTGTAGTGGTCATAGGCATTGCCAAGCTTGTTGGTCCTTCGTGCTAAATGCCACCAATGACACCTTGAGTCATGGTCGCGACTCGGGAGTCATTGGTGAGGTTTGACGAGAGATGTGGAACTCACTCTCGCAAACTACGAACTAAGAAGGATAGGAGTTTAGTCTCCACGACAAGTAGTTGAAGTATTGAATAGATGATTTAAATTCATTCTTGAAGCATTTGTTATTTGGCGTTTATGTATTCTTGACGGTGTGTTTCACTGCATGTGTGCCATGAGTTGTTTGAGCATAGGTAGTGCTTGTGTGGTTGAATTGTTTAGGTGTAGGAACGTGACGAATTCCGTAGCGCCTTTGCATGAAGATCTATGAGCATGAACTTAGAACTCCTTATGATGTGTGTGTTTTGGTACTTGCTAGATGGGTGTGTGAGTGTTGGGTCCTGAATGCTATATGATGGAATGTGTGAATGATTCGATGAACTACATTAGATGTGGAAGTGGATATCCGTTGCCCCCAAGGCATTTTATCTTTGTAGTTTAAAACCCCTTTTCTTTAGTTTCGTTTGATGATTAGCATAGTCACTTGACCTAGCTAGTTATCTTGTCTTTTTATCTTTGTTAACTTAGGAAACCAACCAACCAACCCCCCCCCCTTTTTACTTGCTTTTATGTGTGTGTATATATAGTTACTCCTAGCCTAGTATCAACCATTTGTGCTTGATTGCTTAGGAAGATCCCTCTTCTCATTGGACGACCCCGATTTGCCACTATCTACCTAGTTGTAGAAAGTAAGCATTTAGGGCTTATAAATTATCTTTTGCACGGCGGGCGCGACGACCGCCCGCCCGTCACTAGCTATTCATTTCACTTTTACGGATTGACGACCTGTATGAAGTTGTGTTTTTATTGGTACATTAGACCTACCATCTCTGTGGACAAACCCAGGGCTTACCGCTAACTACCCTCTAGGTAGCATAGTAGTGAGAACAGGGTGCAGAATTACAAATTTCTTATATTCTGACTTCTTAGCCTTGGCCAGGGTTAACTAGCTATAATTAGTAACCGTGGGGGGAGGCACGCATGAATTTTGGCACTGTTGCTGGGAATGCTATCAGTCTAGGTATCAATGAAGGCATAACATGTTAGTAGAAGTAGTTAGTTTAGCTTTTATTTTGTTTGTTTACCTGCCTCCCCCCGGGGTCGTTAATTGTAACTAATTAGCCCAGGCGGAGACTGGGGGTCAGAAGATAAGAATTAGTACTTATGTACCATGTTATCACTACTATGTTACCTAGAGTGTTGTTAGCAGCAAACCCTGGGTTTGTCCACAGAGGTGCTAGGTCTAATGTACCAATCAAAATACAACCTTGTATGGGTCGTCAATTCGTACGAGCGAAAGGAGTAACTTGTAAAGAAAACATGCAAAACATGGGAGAGGGGGGGGGGGTTCAAACTAACAACTATAAGCATAAAAGTTAAAATAAAAGTATACTATTAAACTAAGCACTTGGGGAATCATTGAGCAACATAGTGAATCTAATGCTTTTATCCTCGATTGATTCACATAGATAATTAGGCAAACCTAATAGAGTGTTCATAACACGTGGTTTGGCCGATGAAATACACTTCTCCGTCCCTATCACAATGGATGCTCTCACAACCCTCCATCGACACCACTATCGTAATTAGGGGAGTACAACAAGGTCTGACCATTGTTGTAGGTCTGGTTTTCCTCTTTATGATTATGTCTCGGGCTTGCACCATGAATTCTACTTCCCTCGGGTTATATCAATTAGGCCTAAGGGTTATTGACACCTTATCTATTATCTAAGGTATCTCACAACCCTAGTTTTATAATATTCGTTATCTCAACCTGGAACCTCTCGAACAACTTTACAAAGTCTGAGCATTCTTGAAACCCCCGTGCACACACCCACACGGACGCATTCTCCCTTACTCATTCTAACATTAGGGTTTCTCTTCCTAAGGGGGCATCAATAATTGCACCATACATGAATATAACCCAAAGTGTATGCTTATATGTTGTGTACCATTCAGCATTTCAAATTATCAAGCAAGATCATGATAATATCATGAATACAAAATTAGTCATATGTCCATTTTATGTGCATAATTTATTACTGTTTTGGGTTACTTTTGTGATCTTTTATTATCAACAGCTTGTGTTTTACCATGAAATTCTCTTAGGAGGGGTAAGAGAAACTTTATGCTCTTTTACCACTTCTAAGTGGATTTTGCATGACAAGGAAAGAAAACACGGGCATGAAGACTAGAGGCCATTAAAGATCACATTTTCGAAGACTTTTGAAGACTTGCTTCGAAGACTTGAAGACCGGAGGCCACTAAAGAACATTTATGAAGACATTGAAGTCTTGAAAAATGAGAGGAATTGCTATGAACATAAATGTTTACCACAAGTAGAAGAAAAGAAAACATGATTAAATTCTGGCACAAGTCGCGAGTCGCGATGGCCTCGTTGCGAGACCGTCGTAAGTCACAATGAGCCCATCGCGAGTCGCGACCAACGGGTGGCAAGAATTTCACCTTATCCTTTTTGTACCATAAATAGCACTCTCTTTCCTCTCATTCACATCTTTTTCATCTGCATTTTTGGTACTGTTTAGAACCCTATTTTCTTCAATTTTCATCTTTGAATGATCTTGTATTATGTTTGGTTGTTTAGCATTAATTATCATGAACTCTTGTAGCTAAATCTAATTCTTGGGAGAAATTGACTAAGGCTTGCAAGCCCATGTCTTAAGAACAAATTATAGCCTATTTAATACTCTTACTATTATGCATTTATGGAGAATTGAATGTGTTTGTTAATATCATTAATGTTATTGAAAGCTTGAGTATATGAGGTACTTGTATGATATGCTTGTTAGGGTTTGGGGAAATGGGTTGATTTCCCCCTTTCTTGATAGAAATCCAACAGTATGATCTAGCACTTTTGATTGTGTTGATGGATTGATAATTGCTAGATGAATATGATAATGTTGAGCTCTTTGTCATGTTTATTGCTTGTAGCAATGAGAGAAGTCTATGAATGTCGATCATTCTTGACTAATCTTGTGTAAATGCATGAATTGGTTAAATTCTTAGACACAGTGTAGTGTTTATAAGTGTTGCCAAGCTTGTTGATTGTTCGTGCTAAATATCATCAATGGGATACTTTTCATCGTGTTTCGACTACGGGAGTCATTGGTGAAGTTTGACGATAGATATCGAATTCACTCTTGCAAACTACTATCTATGAAGGATAGAAGTTTAGTCTTCACAACAAGTAGTGAAAGTAGTATATAGGTTTCATGTTCAATGATGGATAAGAGGCTTGGAAGTGGAAGTCAAGGTTCCGTTAATTGTTGTTTTCATCTTATCTTTGGTTGTATTGCATGATTAGCATAGTTTTCTTGCTTTGCTAGTTGTTGTACTTCAATTTGATAACTTAGGATCAAACCAACCAACCCCCCCTTGTTTACATGATTTTATGTGTATCTATGTATGTATATGCCTAGTATATTTTCTCCTATATATGTTTAAATACTTGAAAATATCCTTGTTTTAGTGGATGACCCCGACTTGCCATTATCTACTCAATTGTAGATAGGAAGCATTAGGGCTTAAGAGTATCAACTTTAAGAGGTACGACGATGACCTCCCAAATTTTGGCACTACTTCCGGGGAAGAGGCATTTATTTTTAAGTGTTTGGGCATATTATGTGTGATTATATGCTAATTGTAAATATTTGTTAGTTTGCTTTTATTTTGATTTATTAGTTGATTGGCCATTTTCTCTAGGCTTGGAGACGTATTGTTCGAGTTCTTGGTGTATGGTTCATACAAAATCTTCTTCATAAGAACCCCTACACTACGACCCCGAGTTAGAGTTGAATTTGAGATGGGCTAGGAGGCTTTCTTTGGAAAGTGTGAATAACACCCCTTCTAGTGTCCATTTTGTGGATACATCTTCCTCTATGAAACATCAACTTGAACACAAAGATGAGCATCCGGGAGGGGGGCCTCAACATCCCCCTCTTCAAGGGTGAACTCCTCCTCTCCACCAAAGAGAGATTCCTTTGGGGCAAGTTTTGTTAAGAGACATCATGGCCCCCAACCTTGATCAACAACCAATGTGCATCGAATATCCCGTGGTTGGACCAAACACACACTTTGAGCTAAAAACTGGGTTCATCAACATGCTACCCATCTTCCTTGGTAGGAAAGGGGAGAATGCCAACAAACACCTCAATGAATTTAACTTCTTGTGCAGTGGTATGGTGCCCCATGTTGTGGACTAAGATTTCTATGAGTTGAAGGTATTCCCGTTCACACTAAGGGATGGTGCAAGATATTGGCTCCACTACCTACCTCCCAAGAGCATTAAGAGCTGGCTTGATATGAAAACGAAGTTTCTAGCCAAATAATTTTCGGCCTCTAGATCCACCACCTTGAAAAAGGACATAAGAAACATCCTCCAATGGCATGAAGAATATTTCTTCAACTATTAGGAGAGGTTCAAGAAGCTTCTTGCAAGTTGCCCTTATCACAGTTATTCAGAGGGGGAATTGGTTTATTACTCCTACAATGGCCTTCTTAATGAAGATCAAAGGTTGGTAAGAAGTTCTTGTAGTGGCACCCTTGGGAACAAAACATTCTCCGAGGCTATGCAATTGTATGAGGACCTAGCGAAAGAATCAAGAAACTTTAGCTCAAGGGCCAATTCTTCAAGGAGCAATCCAATGCTCGCAAGTAACTCTTCAAATAGTGAAAAGCTCGAGAATCAAGTCTTTGCCCTTGAATCTATGGTCAAATCATTGATGACGAAGACCGTGAATGCGCCACAAGTTAAATCATGTGAAATTTGTTACTTGGCGTATCCTACAGACACTTGCCACACTTTACAAGAGGACTATGTTGAGGAGGTGAGTGCCATGGGATATAAAGGGGATCAATGCTACCAAGGAAACCAAGTATATCAAGGTAGAAAAGGCTACCAAGGTCACCAAGGCTACCAAGGTTATCGAGGGTACCAAAATCAGCAGTACAATTCAGGAAATTGTGATAACCAGAAACTCCGATATGGAAACCCTCAAGGAAGCCAAAACCCTCAACCATATCAGCCTCCTCAAAAACAATATAGGACACCTTAACAACAATTCCAAAGGCTCCAAGAAAAACCCCGAGACCAAGGGGAGAGCTCGGGGCTAACAAAGGATGAGGTGATGCAAGCCAATCACTGGTTGGTTATGTGCACGAAAAAAAAGTGAGAAATTCCAAGATGAAGCCAAGGGGAGTATCAACAACTTGGAAACTCAAGTGAGCCAAATATCTCATGTGATGAATTAGATGGAAGCCTAGGAAAATGGTAAGCTACCCTTCCAACCGGAGATCAACCCACGACCAAATGCAAGTGCTATCGCTTTAAGAAGTTGTTGAGAGGTTGGCACTTCACCAGATAATGAAATTTTTGAAGAGGAGCCTAAAGGATTGAGTTTTTTGAAAAATGGGTTTAGAAGGAAGAAGACCATGAGAAGTAGGCAGAAGAGAGAGCCAAAAAGAGCAAGGAAGAAGAAATTAAGGTGGAGACATTGGTGCCAAGACCGAAGTCAACCTCCATCCCAGAACCATCATCTCCCCATAAAAAAAGAGCAAAGATGGCGGAGATCCCTCCATATGTACCAGAACCTCCATTTCTGGATGCCTTGAAAGACAAAAGGAGGAAGGAGGACAACAAGGACATCTACGAAGTCTTTCGTAGATGTGAGGTAAATATCCCACTCTTGAATACCATTGAAAAAATTCCTAGATATGCTAAATTTCTCAAGGAACTATGTGTTGTGAATAGATAACAAAGGGAAAAAAATAAGTTGAAAAATGGAAAAAATGAGCACGTTTCCGCCTTGTGTCAAAAAGAGCTACCCCCTAAATGTAGCGATCCAGGCAGGTTCACAATCCCTTGCATAATAGGAAATCTACATTTTGAAAAACCTATGCTTGATTTAGGTGCATCAATAAATGTTATTCCTTACTCTTCATATGAAAACCTCAACTTGGGTACATTGCACAAAACCGGGGTGGTAATCCAATTCGCTGATCGTTCTAGTGCATACCCTAAAGGTATTGTCGAGGACATGTTGGTTAAGGGGGATTCCTTAGTTTACCCCACGGATTTTTATGTCCTTGACATGGAGCATAATAAACATGATGCCCCGATTTTGTTGGGGAGGCCATTTTTCAAAACCTCTAGGACAATGATTAATGTGCATAAGGGTACCCTTACCATGGAATTTGATGGAATAAAAGTAGACTTTTACATAAATGACTCTATGAAGTATCCTAGTGAAGAACATGCTTGCCATGCCCTAGATGTTGTTGAAGAAGTTGTGCAAGATGTTTTTGAACTAAGTGGTGATGATTCTTTGTTTTGCAATGTGATAGTGATGATGCCTACAATGTATACTCTATGAGCACTAACTTGAAGGAAAGATTTGAGGATTTGAACCTGCTTGAAGAAATGAAACCGAGTCTCTCAAAACCTCCTCCTCTACTCTTAAAGGAGCCCGAGGAACCAGAATTCCTCTCGTCACTTGTAAAAGCGCCGGTGATGGAACTTAAACCTTTGCCAAGTGACCTCAAGTACGCTTTTCTTGGGGAAGGGGAGACCCCTACGGTTTTCATTTCAAGTAAGCTCACCAAAGAGCAAGAAGGAAAGTTGATGGTGGTGTTACGGGAAAATAAGGAAGCAATTGGATGGACTATTGCCGACATCAAAGGCATAAGTCCATCCACTTGTAGGCATAGAATCTTGTTGGAAGAAAATGAAAGACCCGTCTGGCAACCCCAACGCCGTTTAAAATCACCTATGATTGAGGTGGTGAAGGTGGAAATCCTCAAGTTACTCCAAGTGGGCATGATCTATCCAATCTCGGATATCAAGTGGGTAAGTCCAATTCAAGTGGTACCCAAGAAGAGTGGGGTAACGTTGGTAAAAAAATGAGAAGGGTGAAATGGTGCCCACCCGAGGTCAAAATGGGTGGCGCGTTTGCATTGATTATCGGAGCCTAAATGCGGAAACCCGGAAGGATCACTTCCCGTTACCATTCATTGATCAAATTCTTGAGAGGTTAGTAAGCCACCCCTTCTATTTCTTTTTGGATGGGTACTCGGGGTACTTTCAAGTGGCTATCGCCCCGGACGACCAAGAAAAAACCACCTTCACGTGCCCCCTTGGTACGTATGCTTACAGGCGTATGCCTTTTGGGTTACGTAACACCCCCACAACTTTCCAAAGGTGTATGGTAAGCATTTTCTCAAAATTTGTTGAAAATTTGTCGAGGTATTCATAAAAGATTTCACCATTCATGGTAATTATTTTGAAAAATGTTTAGAAAATTTGGCACAAGTTCTTAAATGTTGCATTGATACTAATATTGTGTTAAATTCTGAGAAGTGTCATTTTATGGTAGAGAAAGGCATTGTCTTAGGCCATGTTGTCTCCCCTAAGGGTATTGAGGTTGACAAGGCAAAGATAGACACAATTCAAACTTTGCCTTATCCTACTAATGTGCGTGAAGTGCGCTCTTTTCTTGGACATGCAAGTTTCTATCGCCGGTTCATCAAGGACTTCTCAAAGATAGCATCTCCTTTATGAAAGTTGTTACAAAAATAGGTGGAATTTGTGACGGAAGAGGGTTGTAAAGGTGCCTTCGATACATTGAAAGAAAGGTTAGTTTCGGCCCCTATTACACAACCCCCGGATTAGTCGTTGCCTTTTGAGATTATGTGCGATGCGAGTGATTGTGCCGTTGGAGCAGTGCTTGGTCAAAGGGTGGGGAGAGCGCCTCACACCATCTACTACGCATCCATGTCTCTCAATGAAGCCCAAAGAAACTATTCCACCACCGAAAAGGAGTTGCTAGTAGTGGTCTTTTCTTTGGAGAAATTTCGATCTTACTTGCTTGGTACAAGAGTTATTATGTATACTGACCATGAAGCGCTTCGTCATTTAATGAAAAAGAAAGAAGCCAAGCCAAGATTGATTAGGTGGATCCTTCTTTTGCGCGAATTTGATTTGGAGGTGCGAGATAAGAAGGACGCAGAAAACCTTGTGGCTGATCATTTGAGCCGGTTGACTCTATTAAAAGATATTGGGGCAAACCCTGCAATGAAGGAGCAACTATAGGAGGAATTCCCTGATGAACAATTGTTCACCATTAGGGATCTCCAACCGTAGTATGCCAACATTGTAAATTTTCTTGTCGCCGAGAAATTCCCTTCTCATTTTTCTAAGGCCCAAAAGGATAAATTAAAGAGTGATGCTAAGTATTATTTGTGGGATAATCCCTTTTTGTGGAGACATTGTGCAGATCAAATTGTTAGGAGATGTATCCCTGATAATGAAGTACACTCAGTTCTTGAATTTGGTCATTCTCATACATGTGGCTGTTATTTTGGAACAAAGAGGACCGCTAGGAAAGTTTTAGAAAGTGGGTTTTATTGGCCTACATTGAATAAGCATGCATACACCTTTTGCAAATCTTGTGATGAATTCCAGAGAGTAGGAAATATCTCCACTAGGAATGAAATGCCCCAAAAGCATATTTTGTATTGTGAAATTTTTGATGTTTGGGGTATTGACTTTATGGGACCTTTCCCTAGTTCTTATGGCTTTACATATATTCTTCTTACCGTTGATTATGTGTCGAAGTGGGTTGAACCAAAACCCACTAGGACTGACGATTCTAAAGTGGTTACAGAATTCCTAAAAGATAACATCTTTTCTAGGTTTGGGGTACCCCAAGCCTTGATTAGTGACCGTGGCACCCAGTTTTACAATCGGACCATAGAGGCACTCTTGAAGAAGTATGGCATCACTCACAACACATTGACCGCCTATCACCCGCAAACCAATGTGCAAGCCGAAATTTCCAATTGGGAAATCAAGTCCATCTTTCAAAAATGGTTAACCCTAACCGGAAAGATTGTAGTTCTCGGTTGAATGATGCCTTGTGGGCATATAGGATGGCTTACAAGACACCAATCGGTATGTCACTTTACCGGTTAGTGTTTGGTAGCCCTGTCATATACCGGTGGAAATTCAACATAAGGCTTATTAGGAGGTCAAAGAATTCAATCTTGATATAGATGAGGCCGACTTGCATAGGAGAATACAATTGAATGAACTGAATGAGATCCAGAGGGAGTTCTATGAAAAATCCAAAATCTATAAAGAGAAGACAAAGGTGTGGCATGACAAGATGATCATTAGGAAGGATTTTGAAGTTGGTCAAAAGGTCCTCCTATTCCAATCTCACCTTTGCCTATTCCTAGGTAAGTTGAGGTCTCGATGGATCGGTTCTTTTGAGGTGGTTAAGGTATTCCCGCATGGCGCGGTGGGGTTTCTAGATCAAGCTAAGTCCAATAGATTCAAGGTTAATGGACAACGTTTGAAACCTTACCACGAGAATTTTGTATCGGAAAAAGGAGAGGACATTGTTCTCTTCAATCCGGTTTGTGAGTAAAACCCAAGAAAGGGGAGTAAGTTGTGCTGACGACGTTAAATAAAATTGGTTTTGATCATCCGGATCGTCATTCGTGACTTTCCGTTGATGTTTTTTGGTTTGGATTTTGTCATTAAGTTTCATTGTTTTGCTTTATGCTTTTCACGAGCTATTTTTCCATGTTTTGTAGCAATTTTTAAGCCAAGGCATTGAACTTTTGAAAAATTTTCTAAGTACTAGGTTAGTAGTCCGTCGTGAGTCGCGACATGCTCAGTAATTTTTGGTGAGATTTTAGCTTTCAGCCTTCACTTTTCGCAAGTCGCGATGGCCTTGCGATGGCCACGTTGCGAGTCGCAATGAAGTGGTCGCGAGTCACGACCAAATTAGAGGTTTTAGTTGAAAAATAGAGGCCTCAGCCTCCACTTTTTGCGAGTCGCGATGGGCTCGTTACATGTCGCGAAAGACCATCGCGAGTCACAATGGAGTGGTCATGAGTCGCAATGTAATAAAAAAATTTGTGTCAAAATTCAGCTCCTGGCCTTCACTTTTTGCGACTCACGATGGCCTCGCGATGGCCTCGTCGCGAGTCCTCGAGACATCAGCCTCTCCAAACCAGTCAAACCCGTAATCCCAGCACCCTTTCAAGATATCATCCCCTCGAGACCTCAGATCCTCAAATCCCTCAGCCCTTGACTCGAGCCAAACCTAAAAGTCCATCACCCTCTTGAGGCCAGTTCTCAAGGCTAGACCACGGACATCATTCCCTCGAGACATTATTCCCTCAAGACCTCGAGGCTGCAAGCCCTTGACTCTGGGCGAACCTGAAAGTCCATCACCCTCTCGAGGTAAGTCCTCGAGACCAACCCTCGAGACATCAACCCCTCAAGACCTCGAGGCTACAAGCCCTTGACTCGAGCCAAACCTGAAAGTCTATCACCCTCTCGAGGCTAGTCCTCGAGACCAGCCCTCGAGACATCATCCCCCCGAGACCTCGAGGCTGCAAGCCCTAGACTTGAGCCAAATAAGAAAGTCCATCACCCCTTGAGACATCACCCTCTCGAAACCAGTCATCAAGGCTGCAAACCCTCAACTTGGGTCACGAGCTGAACCTCTTGAGACCTAGGGGCTGCGAACACTTGAAACGATCCCTCTTCTCATGGACGGCCCCAACTTGCCATTATCTACTTAATTGTAGATAGGAAGCATTAGGGCTTAAGAGTATTAAATTTGAGAGGTAGGACGAGTACCTCCCAAATTTTAGCACCGGTGCCGGGGAAGAGGCATTTATTTTTAAGTGTTTGGGCATATTATGTGTGATTATATGCTATTTGTAAATATTTGTTAGTTTGCGTTTATTTTGATTTCTTAGTTGATTTTTTATTTTCACTTGGCTTGGAGACGTATTTTTTGAGTTCTTGGTGTATGGTTCGTACGCGATCCTCTTCACTAGAATCCCTACACTACGACCCCGAGTTAGAGTTGAATTTGAGATGGGCTAGGAGGCTTTCTTTGGAAAGTGTGAATAACACCTCTCCTAGTGACCATTTTGGGGATACATCTTCCTGTATGGAACATTAACTTGAGCACAAAGATCAGCATCCAGGAGGGGGGCCTCAACATCCTTCTCTCCAAGGGCCAGCCCCTCCTCTCCACCAAAGAGAGATTCCTTTGGGGCAAGCTTTGTTAAGAGACATCGCGGCCCCCAACCTTAATCAACAACCAATGTGCATTGAGTATCCCGTGGTTGGACCGAACGGGCACTTTGAGCTAAAGTTTGGGTTCATCATCATGCTATCCATCTTCCTTGGTAGGCAAGGGGAGAAGGCCAACAAACACCTCACCGAGTTCCACTTCTTGTGTGGTGGTACAGTCCCCAATGGAGTGGATGAAGATTTCTACAATATGAAAGCATTCTCGTCACACTGGGGGATGGTGCAAGAGATTGGCTCCACTACCTACCGCCCAAGAGCATTAAGAGTTGGGTTGATATGAAAACGAAGTTTCTAGGAAAATACTTTCCGGCCTCTAGATCCGCCGCCTTGAAGAAGGAAATAAGCAACATATTCCAATGGCATGAAGAATCTCTCATCGATTATTGGGAGAGGTTCAAGAAACTTCTTGCAAGTTGCCTTTATCACATTTATTCGGAGGGGGATTTGGTTTATTACTTCTACAATGGCCTTCTTTATGAAGATAAAAGGTTGGTAAGAAGTTCTTGTGGTGGCACCCTTAGGAACAAAACATCCTTCGAGGCTATGCAATTGTATGAAGAGCTAGCGGAAGAACCGAGAAACTTTAGCTCAAGGGCCAATTTTAGAAGGAGAAATCCAATGCCACAAGTGACTCTTCAAATATTGGAAAGCTCGAGGATAAAGTCTCAGCCCTTGCATCTATGGTCAAATCATTGATGACGAAGCCCGGGAATGCGCCACATGTTAAATCCTGTGAAATTTGTTACTTTGCGCATCCTACAGACAGTTGCCCCACTTTGGAAGAGGATTATGTTGAAGAGGTAAATGCCATGGGCTATTATGGGAATCAAGGCTACCAAGGCAACCAAGGATATTAAGGTGGTCAAGGCTACCAAGGTTACCAAGGCTACAAAGGTTATCAAGGGTACCAAAATCGGCCGTACAATTTGGGAAATAGTGATAACCTGAACCTCTGGTATGGAAACCCTCAAGAATGCCAAAAATCTCAACCATATCGTCCTTCTCAAAAACAATATAGGTCACCTCAACAACAATTTCAAAGGCTCCAAGACAAACCCCGAGACCAAGGGGAGAGCTTGGGGCTAACAAAGGATGAGGTGATGCAAGCCATTCACCAGTTGGCCATGTGCGCAGAGAAAAATGAGAACTTCCAAGATGAAGCCAAGGCTAGCATAAAAAACTTGGAAACTCGACTGAGCCAAATAGCTCAAGTGGTGAATCAGATGGAGGTCCGAGAAAAAGGCAAACTTCCCTCCTAACCGGAGATCAATCCTCAAAAAAATGTGAGGGAAATTTGTTTGAGAAGTGTAAGGGAGGTGATAGAGCCCCAAGCAAGAGATGTTTTTGAGCGAGACGTTGAGAAAGAAGAAGATCATGAGAAGAAGGTCGAGGAGTTAGCCAATGGAACAAAGGAGAAGAAGCAGATGTGGAGACATTTGTGCTAAGATCAGGATCAAATCCCGAGATCTCATCCCTACCTTATAAGAAATCAAGAGGGGCTGAGATCCCTATTTATGTTCCAGAACCACTATTTTCGGAGGCATTAAAGGATAAGAGGACCAAAGATGTTAACAGTGACATCTACGAAGTCTTTCGTAGATGCGAGGTAAATATTCCACTCTTAACTGCTCTGAATCAAGTTCCTAGGTATGCTAAATTCCTTGAAGAATTGTGTACCATTAATAGGAAACAACAATTGAAAAATAAGAAAAAAAATGTGAAGAGTGAATATGTCTCTACCGTGGTCAATGATGAAATGCCCCCTAAACGTGATGATCCGGTAATGTTTACAATCCCTTGTAAGATAGGAGGCAAATATGTTAATAAGGCCATGTTAAACTTAGGGGCTTCAATCAATGTAATCCCATACTCCTTGTATAAAAGTTCAAATCTAGGAAATTTGCACAAAACTGGGGTTATCATCCAACTAGCCGATCACTCTAGCACATACCCGAAAGGTATTGTGAAGGATGTGTTGGTAAAAGTGGATTCCTTGACATTCCCCACAGACTTTTATGTTCTTGAAATGGGGAGTGACAATAGTGCTGAACCTATTCTTTTAGGAAGGCCATTTTGAAAGACTTCAAGAACCATAATTGATGTGCATAAAGGAACATTGACCATGGAATTTAAGGGGCGGAGGGTATAATTTGACACTAATAATTCTATTGATCACCCAAGTAGATATCATTCTTGCCAAACTATTCATGTTGTTGATGATGAAGGGAAATATGAAATTGAGCCCAGAAACGGTAGTTCCTTAAATGTTGCCATAGATGATTTTTCGAGTGATAATTTGATTTCAAATGTTGTTAGTACTAACTTGAAGGAAAGAAATAGCAAATGCACTCTTGGGGGCGCAGCATCCAACCCTTTTTGTGAGTCCGCGGGTAAACCAGTAAGGGATTTTTCCCTCCTTCTCTTGAGAAGACATTGGTGCAAGAGTGCAAACCACCATCGAGAGCTCTTAAATGTTCATCCCTTGGAGAAGGAGAGCTACCCCCGAATGCTTACGTTCTTGAGATCACCATGGAACAAAATGGTGAGTTGTAGAAGATGTTCAAGGAACATGAAGAAACCCTAAGCTACTTCAAGGAGGTTTTGTTAGGGGAAAATGTGAATCCCGATTGTTTTGACCCTGACCGAGGAAAAGGGACCGATCATCTGGGTTTATTTTGTGCGTAAACTTCAAGAAGGGGAGTAAGTCGTGCCGAAGAAATTAAATAAACTTGGTTTTGATCATCCAGATCATCAATCGTGGCTTTTCGTTGATGTTTCTTAGTTTTGGATTTTGCCATTAGTTTCATTGTTTTGCTTTGTGCTTTTCACGGGTTGTTTTTCCATGATTTTGTAGCAATTTTGAAGCCAAGGCATTGAATATTTGAAGGGAGAAATGCTTGGAGTCAAATAGGAAAGACTTGGATAAGAGAAGGAATCTGAAAAATTGTCTAAGTACCAGGTTCGTAGTCCATCGCGAGTCACGATGGGCTCAGTAATGTTTGGTGAGATTTCAACTTTCAGCTTCTACTTTTTGTGAGTCGCAAGGGCCTCATCGCGAGTCGCAACAAAGTGGTCGTGAGTCGCAACCAAATTAGTGATTTTGGCTGAAAATGGAGGTCTCGGCCTCCACTTTTCATGAGTCGCTATGGCCTCGTCACGATGGCTGCGATGACCTCTTCACAAGTCGCGATGGACCATCACAAGTTGCGATGGGGTGATCGCGAGTTGTGACGGACCATCGCGAGTCGCGATAGAGTGGTCGCAAGTCGCGATAGAGTGGTCGCTAGTCGCGATGTAATCAGAAATATTGTGTTAAAATTTAGCTCTTGGCCTCCACTTTCCACGAGTTACGATGGCCTCATCACGAGTCGTCGAGACCTCAGATCCTCGAAGCCCTTAGCCCTTGACTCAAGCCAAACTTGAAAGTCTTTCACCCTCTTGAGGCCAGTCCTTGTGACCAGCCCTCGAGACATAATCCCCTCGAGACCTCAAGGCCGCAAGCCCTCGACTCGAGCCAAACCAGAAAGCCATCACCCTTTTGAGGCCAGCCCTCAAGACCTCATTCCCTTGAGACCTCGAGGCCGAGATCCCTCGACTCGAGCCAAGCCAGAAAGTTCATCACCCTCTCGAGACTAATCCTTGAGACCAGCCCTCGAGACATCACCCTCTCAAGGCCACAAGCCCTAAACTCGAGCCAAGTCATAAAGTCCATCACCCCTCGAGACGTCACCCTCTCGAGACCTCGGGTCCTCGTGGCCGTAAGCCCTCGACTCGGGTCGTGAGCCAAACCTCTCGAGACCTCGAAGCCGTGAGCCCTCGAGGCATCGAGCAGAACCTCTCGAGACCTCGTGCTCTCTAGGCCAAAAGCCCCCGAGACCAATGCCCCTCGAGATGTCATCTTTCATCCTCGAACCTAGCCAGATCTGAGCCCCTTGAGACATCATCTTTCATCCTCGAGCCTAACCAGACCTAAAGCCCTTTAACCAAATCCTTCATCTTTGAGCCTAGCTATACCCGAGCCGTCTCTACCCATCACAAGTCATGACAAACACGTCGCGAGTCGCGACGAGCATGATGGTCTGCTTTCAAAAAATGGGCAAAGCCATTTTTTCCACAAACACATCCACACTTCCACCACTGCTTTTTCATCTTCCTCCACCTTCCCTCCACCAAGCGACCGCCACCACTAATAGCCGCCCTCCACCGCACACAACCACCACTCCATACCCCATCCTTTCTTCCCAATCTCCACCCACAAATCTCCATAAAATCTTTCATGAACACAAACCCTAGAATTTGGGGGTTATGTGACTTTGGGCAATTCAATTTTGAATTAATTCCGGGCTTCCTCCTTTCTTCTTCCTAAGCATCTAAGTGGTACATTTCTTCACTTTATTGAGCTTCAATTGTGATTATGAATGTATACTCTATTTATTGGATATTGTGTAGATTATGTCTGATGTCTTAGGAAATTAAAGTTTTGGACCTTGGTTGAATTTGGTGAATATATTTTGCTTGCAATTTAATTTGATGGGTATTGTGTTCATATTTTGTGGTTGCACTGTTGATTGTATATTTTGTGGTTGCGGTTTGGATTGTATTGTGCTTTTTTGATTTTGGATTGTGTGCATTTGTGTTGCTTTTGCTGAGAATGGATTGTGACCTATGCCAGATATGAGGCATGTTGGCCCTTGATTAAACATAGTTGTTACTTGGATAAAATGTTATTGTGCTTTGCAATATTATTTTGCTTAGGGTAGTTTAGCCATGAGACGTAGATGTTGACATTGTGAATGTACTAATGGTGGCTAAACTAGTTGAGCACAAGTGTGATTTTTAAAATATAGCATATTGATTTCAACTATGTGAGAACTTCATTGACTTGAGAATATGGGCTTGGTGGATATAATATGGATTGTATATGTAATTATGATTAGGACTTGAACTAGTTGACTTGATTTTGATTTGGCTTGTAATGATGAACTAGTTTAAGGTTGAGTATGAATTTGCAATATTGCATATACACATATTCCTGTGCATTTGACTTGTTTGTTGTGGTTATTAGGTATGGCCCTCATGAAGAGACCTCTCTCACGAGACGGGCGCACTGCCACTCCACCTCCACCTCCTCCACCGGCTCCGAAATCGAGCCTTGTACTTCCCTCTCAGGATAGGTACATAGGTTTAACCCGGATCACCAGGTCCTATGCTGAGAGGGGAGGCCCTGGAGAGGCATCAACTTAAGGAGATAAGCTTTGTAGGCGTGCCCACATTAGATGCTTTGGGGCTCACTCAGCTTGTCAAATTCCTCCTCGCCAAGGGGGGAATGGAAGGGTTCATGAGTAGGAGCGCGCCCTCTTACCGGAGTTACACGCTGGAGTTCCTATCCACGGTCCTTATAAGTAGTATGAGAGGTGATCAACCATGCGAGAGGTACATTGCTTTTTACTTAAATGATATATCTAGGCAAATGATTATCTCGCAGATTGAGGAGGACTTTGGATTTGACACGCGGAGATACGGGCCAGGCTCGACCCACAGGCCCAGGAGCGATCGATTGAGGATGACATTCACTTTTGGAATGTCATCAAGATGAGGTTAAAGAACACTCATGATAAAAGTAGTGCCATTATCCACCCTGCACTCTGCATATGCACCGACTGTTGGCTGGCACAGTACTTTGCTGCACGGAGCTGATGAATGTGCCAGACAATGACATTCACTTTCTGTGGCACTTAACAAGTTAGAGACCATGATACTGGTTGTGGGTAGAGTTGTGGATAAAGAGAATCGTGGAGGTGGCAGGAAAGCCAATGGGGATGATCATGGTCAGAGGCATGATAGGCCTTTTAGCAGAGTACTTGGGATTGGTTCCTCCAGCTGACTTTCCACGCTTAGGGAGGCGCACTTCCTATCTTATCACTGCCGAGATGTTATTTAGATTTGAGATGATCAGTGCCACATAGACCATGGGGATATTCCATTGGTTGTATGGCACGAGGAAGGTCACATTCATAGCCCTCCCTTAGCCCAACAAAACAAAGCTAGAATTTGATACACCTCTAGGAGACTTAGCGATTTCACCTGACTCCTCATGTAGAGATGACTTCCTACACGAGCTTCACGACCTTGGCCTAGCTCCCGTCCAGTGCGATGATAGCACCCTACCTTTTTCTGAGTGACAGTAACAACAACACTCCCAATAGCCTCCACCAGAGACCGAGCCGATGTAGGAGGATAATGTGTCACCTCACTATTCCAAGCCTCCACTGGATTTCTATGAGTGGATGATGCAGACTATGATGGATGGATTCCACCGCCAGGACACTATGTTATTGGAGCATAATGTATTTGTCTCCCAGACCTTGATCGATATGGAAGAGGAGATTGACCATCTGTCAGCTCACATCGATCAGATACAGTCTTAGGCAGGCAATCCAGGAGCATAGAGGTGGAGAGCTAGGAGGTAGAGGAGCACGGAGTGGCACAGTATCAGTAGCGCTATTTTGGCGGTGGCCCTTCTTCATCACATCAGTGACGTTGTGAGCACCATATCTTTTCCCTTTCCATACTTTGCTTTGTATGTTTTTTCCCTATTGTCTACATTAAGGGCAATGTAGTGTTCTAAGTATGGGGAGGGGTATCTACTGTGAGGTGATTGGGATTGAAGACACTTTTGGAGAATTTTTTGCATAACTTTTTTGTTTTATTTTGGATATTTTCTCCCTTTTGTTTTGGGATGTTTTTCTTTTGATGTACTTGGATAATGTTGGCTTTGATACTTTTATTATCCTTAACATTTGGAAAGCACTTTGTTACCTTTTGGATTGGAGAAACGTGAAAAAGGCTGAAAATTTTGAAAAAAATATATATAATGAAAAAGACAAAAACTAATTAATAAAAATAATCCCGCTAAGTTGAAAACCCGAGAGGGCAACTTAGGCAACATTTGGGGCCCAGATAAGTTGAAAACCCGAAAGGGCGGCCTAGGAAAAAAATGAGAGGCTAAATGTGCGGAAAAAGGTGAGATGTGAGCCAAAGAAACATGATGTGTGGCTAAGATGAAAACCCAAAAGGGCACCTAGGAAAAATGAGAGAAAATGAGAGAAATTGAAAAATGTTAAGTGTTCACTCATTTGCCAATGTTAGAGTGATAAGGTTGCGATGACCATACGGATGGATCGAGTAGCTTGACATCTTGAGGACCTTTTGGGAGTAGAAAATTCAGCGGGACAAGACGAAGTAAGTTATGAAATTCTTGATCGTTAATATGCTTCATTTTTACGTTGATATATAGATATAAAGTGGAGCATGTGTTTTGAACCTTGTACGTGTCTTTAGCTTCACCTTGTATCATTGGATTTAGGATTATCAGCTTGGGATTTGGAGTTGTTTTAGGAATATCAATGAATTGATGGGTTGATATAGTTTGGGTAGATTTAGGAATAGGGGTTGTGGGAAACTTCTCATTTGATCGTAACATTGGGATGTGTGATATTGGGAGTTTTGTGAGGTATTGATATGGGGGAATAGTAGTTAGGATGTGGATACGTCATTTCTTTCGTATGCTTGGATCTTTTATTACTCAAGGGCGAGTAAGGTTTAAGTGTCGGGAGGTTTGATATATCCATTTTATGTGCGTAATTTAGTACTTTTTTGGGTCACTTTTGGGCTCTTTTAGTATCAAGAGCTTGGGTTTTACCTTGAAATTATTTTAGGAGGGGTAACAACAACTTTACACTCTATTACCTCTTCTAAGTGTATTTTGCGTGACAAGGGAAGAACATGGAGGCATGAAGACTGGAGGCTATTAAAGATCACATTTTCAAACACTTTTGAAGACTTGCTTCGAAGACATGAGGACCAGAGGCCATTGAAGACCATTTTTGGAGACATTGAAGACTTGAGAAATGAGAGGAATTTCTTTGAAGATGAATGTGTACCACAAGAAGTAGAAAAGAAAACATGATTAAATTCTGGCACCCGTCACGAGACCGTCACGAGTCGCGGCCAACGGGTGGCCAGAATTTAACCTTATCCCTTTGTACTATAAATAGCAATATCTTTCCTCTCATTCACATCTTCTTCATCTGCATTTTAGGTACAGTTTAGAACCCTATTTTATTCCTTTTTCATCTTTGAATTCTCTTATATTTTGTTTAGTTGTTTATCATTAATTAGTATAAAGTCTTGTAGCTAAATCTTGTTCTTGTGAGTAATTGACTAAGGCTTCCAAGCCCATGTCTTAAGAAAATTTTTTAGCCTATTAAATACTCTTACTATTATGCATTTATGGAGCATTGAATGTGTTTGTTAATGTCATTAATGTTATTGAAAGATTGAGTATATGAAGTACTTGTATGATATGCTTGTTAGGGTTTGGGGAAATGGGTTGATTTCCCCTTTTCTTGATAGGAATCAAAGAGTATGATTTAGAGCTTTTGATTGTATTGATGGATTGATCATTCTAGATGAATATGATAATGTTGAACTCTTTGTCATGTTTTTTGCTTGTAGAAAATGAGAGAAGTCTGTGAATGTCGATCATTCTTGACTAATCTTATGTAAATGCATGAATTGGCTAAATGCTTAGAAACGGTGTAGTGTTTATAAGTGTTTCCGAGCTTGTTGATTCTTCGTACTAAATGCCATCAATGGGATACTTTAAGTCGTGTTTCGACTACGAGAGTCATTGGTGAGGTTTGAAAAGAGATGTCTAATTAACTCTTTCAAACTACTATCTAAGAAGGATAGAAGTTTAGTCTTCACAATAAGTAGTGAAAGTAGTAAATAGGTTGCATGTTCAATGATGGATTAGAGGCTTGGAAGTGGAAGTCAATTGTGCCCAAGGTTCCGTTAATTGTTGTTTTCATCTTATCTTTAGTTGTATTGCATGATTAGCATAGTTCTCTTACCTTGCTAGTTGTTGTACTTTCATTTGATAACTTAGGACAAAAAACAAACCAAAACACCCCCTCCCCCCCTTTTTACATGATTGTATATGTATCTATGTATGGATATGCTCAGTATGTTTTCTCCTATATATATATGTGTAAACACTTGAAAAGATCCCTCTTCTCGTGGACGACCCCGACTTGCCAATATCTACTTAATTGTAGATATGAAGCATTAGGGCTTAAAAGTATTAACTTTGAGAGGTACAACGATGCCCTCCCACGTGCTGTGAATCCTCAAGAGTTGCAGGGTGCAAAGCTTGGAACGGGCTGCGTTTACCCCCTGGGGGCCGTGTCATATGGTGCGAGACACCATCGTGGTTCTGAATATGAAGGTTTTAATTCTCGCCCGTGGCCATTGGACAGGGCTATGTTCAAGAAGGGTGCTCGCTCAAAAACTTTTGCACTGGCCATGTGATTTCCCTCACCCCACAGACTGGTCTGGGCATATTGAGCTGGTAACGGTGCGAGACGCCAAAAATGGATGTCACGCAACCATACTTAGCCGCGTGTAGGGGTCTTTACTTTATACTGGCTGCCCGTGGCATCTGCCGGTCTTCTTGGCACGGGGCTACTCCCTTGGCATGGGTCATTGGTGCTAAACCATGAATGGCCCACACTGACCCATTTATGCCTCGGTCGAGTGAACTAGTTTCCTTCGCTACAGGTGAACCTTTAGTCCGAATTGAGATTTTTAGTAGTCGATTTTGTAGTGCTTGAGAAGAAATATCCAATGGAACTGGCCTTGAAGGCTATATATTTTTGGATCATTCTAAAACCTAAGCACAACTCATTGGACAATGATTCCCCATTTCTTCGTTGGTCGCTTTGAACTCCGTTGCTGCCTAAATTTGGCTTCAATGTGAGGGGCCTTCCAGTGTGAATGACCATTATATCTACTACCTTCCTTATGAGGGGCCTTCAATATCTTCTACCGCCCTTACGAATGATATTCACATAGAATGTAAACAGAAAGTATCCACATACGACCTACTAAAGATGATTACAAGGAAAATCCAAGATCCCGTGGATACAAGATGTCAATTAGTACCAATTAAGTCTATAAAATGCGGGATTTTGACAAGAAAATCAAACATGGCCGTCTAAACCCCTTGCCACGTAAACTCAACTAATACTAGTAATCCACCAAACAGAACTAGCTAAAAAGTTACCAAATGCACTGGTTAACATACACATAATGAAGCATATCAGACTCCTCACACTTAACCCTTTACTCGTCCTCGAGTAAATAAAAGACAAGACAAAGAATCAAGCAAAATGTAGCGTTCAAGCATAAGTTAACCGAAGCTTTTTAATTTTTCCAAGATTACCCTATTTCCCCCCAAAAGAGTAAGAATCTCACTGCTCTCACACTCCCCAAAAAACATAAATAATCAAACCACCCAAAATAAAGTGTGGTAAAAGGTAAGCCAAAAAAGATAAGTGTATGAGCTAGCTTACTTTTCCTAAAATGATCCCAAAAGCAATCAAAGAGTTGTCTTCAATAACAATCCACCGCGGAAGCATGCATTCAACCTAGTTTTTTGTTTTCTCTTAATTACCCTCATTTTGCCTATGAGTCCTTTTGGATTTTAGCATTAACACACAAAGGGTACTCACTTCTCACCTTCTTCCATATGGACTCTCATTTTTTGCCAAGGATTGTAAGCTTAACTGGGCCTAGCCTCTCATTTTTACCTAGGTCTTTCGACTTATCTGTGCTTTTTGTAATATTACCCAAGTAGCCCTTTCGGGGTTTCAACTTGCCTAGGTTGTTATATTTTTTCATTTTTACCAAAAATAATTTGTGTATCACAAAATTTCCCCAAAAGTAGGCTTCATACTACAAAAGATAAGATCAAATGAAAAATACACCACCTATTTCCTAAAACATGCTACCCCTTGCAAACTAGAAATCCTAGTATAGCATGTCATGCAACCAAATATCCATCCAAAATCATCCCCCAACAATAAAAAACCAACATCATCAACAAACAAGAAAAACAACTACAAATGCAAATCATGAAATGCACCAAGGAAATCTAAGAATGAAGACTCCCTAAATGCTCACTACTCCCTCCCCACACTTCACCAATACATAGTCTCCAATGCATAAACATCATGTCAAAATATAAGTGATTTAGGGAGAATTGTGAAACTCACTCTTGCGGTCCCGAAGGGCCTTCATCCTCATGATTCATGAAGCTCCTATCCATGTATCATGTTGCTTGAAGTGTGGCCTTAATGCTATCCATCCTTGAACTAAAATCTCCAACTCGCAAGCGTATTCCTCCTATCACTTGGACCACCTCTTGCAACACTTGAGTAGAGCACTAAATCTTGTCCCCAAGTGATTGCAAGTGGTCAATAACATTTGTGGATATACAAGAGCGACTAGGAGGTGCTCTCGGAGTGCTCTCACCTTCGGCCTCCTTAACATCTATCTCCAGTTTGGTTAAAACTATATAGAAATCTCTCTCAAATCTCCGTTCCGGCAAAATAAATAGGTCACCCAAGAATGTGTCATGGTCAATGGTGGTGCGCTCCGGCTGTGGATGTACCATGAAACTACAATTGCTCGCTCCACCATAAAGCCATGCATATCTACCCTCCAATGTCGTAAGTCCCACCATAAATGCTTTGGCTAACTTCTCCATATTGTACCTTGTGCCCGATCATCCTAAGTTAGCTAAAGCCTTTTGTTTGAGCAGATGCCCTAAGTGTTGCTATAGCAGGCCAACCATACCCCCATAGATATTTTCCACTATTCATGTCCCCTATTGCTAAACAATCCTGAACAAAAGACCCCACCAAGTTCTGGTAAAAGTTACCATTGGGTGTCATTGCCCAAAGGCAATGAAAATCCGAACCTGGGCATTGCATCAGTTCACCATGGCAGAAAACACCCATAGTCAACAGTCGGTGAACAAAATGGAAGGTCGGGTGAACCAGGGCGTATTGTTGAACAGGTTCTTTCGATCAGTGCCTGTCAGTTGCACCCAAAATCGTCCAAGAGAGAAATGTAACCCTTGTTGGTGTGTCTTTTGGATCTCCTTATCGTACCTCCACCCAAAGGAGTGTGCTACCTCCCGGTGGGTTATCTTGTAATCTTTATCGTCTAGGTTGAATTTGATCGCCTTGTGTCCATTATCATCTACGACCGGCCATGGAGTAGCTAGGAACTCTAGGGTTCACCTAATGTACATCTTGGAGTGTTTCTTGAGAAACCCCTTTAGAGCTACTCAGCCCAATAGGTAAGTGACTTGTTCGAGTAAGCCTAGAGCCGCCAAGGTGTCATTGAACGAAAACCCCATCTCTAAAATACTCCTCTTTGGCTCTCTCAAGTTCCTCCATCTCCGGAATGTATTTCCTGAGATGTTGGATAACCCCATAAACTCTTCGGTCACAAACATGGGCTTGCGAAGAATAAAAGTCGCCGACATGGTTTTTGTATCCTTCGTCTGCTTCTTCCTCTTCTCACCCCAAGTGGACTTGCAATTCTTCGAGGCATTCTTCTTAGGTGGCATCCTAACAAAATGAGGACAAGAGTGGTGATATGATCATAAACAAGGCATGACCTACAATTCAATAAGACAACATTCTCCCAAATAACCCAATAATTCATAACATGATAATCTTAGCATGTGGGTTGTTTTAACAATAACATTCCTCATCAAACAACAAACTCATGTAAGTTATCACCGATCCATGAATAAGACCATGCAATCAAGATTTACCCTCTCCAAAATTACCCAACAATGAAGAACATATCTTTCAAGCATAATAGCACATCAATTCTCCTAACTCTTATTCTTGAATCATTCTTTAAACTCAAACACACATCTCAAAAACACATACTCATTCTTTAATCATGCTTTAAACACCACCACAATGTCAAATAAATCATATATAACTAAAGAGTTCAATGGGTTACCCAAAATTTAAGGCCAAGATTTGTAATACCCACAAAAGATGAAGCAAAAATTGCTAGTTTTTGGAAGAAAGCTTTAAAAGTTTTTAGTTTCACCAAGAGTGTGTGAGTGGGAGTGTTTCTTGAGAAGGAAGAATGTGTCAAATGATAGAATTAGGTGGAGAAATATACCATGGGACTAAACAACCTAGGTGACTAGTGAGAGAGGTAAAATTAGGATAAGAATGGAATTTTAAAATTCTCAACTTAGGGGACGATAGTACAAATAAATCATTTACAAGGGATATTGGAAGTAATTTAAAAAAATCCTAAGGAATTAGGGAATTCCGAAATTCTGAAATCAAAAATGCATTTTTAAGTTTGAGAATAAGAATTTTTGAAAATTACATTGTTGGAAAAACATTTAAATTTTGTTCCATGCGCAAAATATGCCTGGAGAAAACAATAGTCTTGTGCCAAACATCTCAGGAAGAAGCAGAGCCATGCGCTAACCTCTTTGGCACGAAGCATAGCCTCACGTTGAGCATTTCAGCACGAGGCCTCCACAAACAATTTCCCCAATCCTTGGTTTTTCGCTCTCTTTTTTTCTCGAAAAATACGTCACCCTTCAAATCTATCTCCATTCAAATAAAAAAACGAGTCTTCAGCACAAAATTTCAATCCAAACAAGAGTTTTGTCTCAAAAATCCTCATAGCCAAACAAGATTCTGCAAAAACCATCTATCATTAATCAAAACACGAAAGCAAAAGAAACACTGTATGTTTATTGTCACCCTCATGACTTATTTTATTATTCATGAAATCTAGTTAGGAATACCTACCCGTGGGCCTCCAGAATCGCCATCGGTAACTCCACCCATGATGACATTGTTGTGGAGAGGTCACTACAACGAGCCATCCTTACCTTCGGGCCTCTTGTCCATCATAAGAAATGAATCTCAATGTCTTGCTATCATTGAGTCCGTGAGTGTTACATTGGGGTTAGAGGGAGGTTGAGGTGGTTTTAAACTCTCGACCATCTCCCTTTCTCGCTGCAATTGGTTAGCATAGAAAAACAATCTAGCACAGACATATTATCAATTGCATCATGCAATTCATCGAAATCATCATTTTATCATCAACATGGGATTCATTCAAACATTCATTCTCATTATTCACACAAGAAGATTCATCATGCTCATCACATAGGGTTACACATTTGCACATCAAAGAAGACTTTGTCGAATTATACCTAGATTTATGGATATCAAATTCCACATTATCCACGTCATTTTCTAGAGTTAAGGTTCCTAAGTGGACATCGATTTTAGTCCGAGAGGTTTTAAGAAAAGGTCTCTCCAAAATTATTGGGGTGCACTTCCGTCGTTCGCCACGTCTAGGACATAAAAGTCCACCGGAAAAACAAATTTGTCAATTCACACCAACACATCCTTTACTACTCCACGAGGACTAGCTTGGGAATGATAAAAGGTTGACAATTACTCTTGTATCCCTAAGCTCACCTATTTCTAGCTGTTCATATGGACTAAATGTGAACCTAGATCTATCATATCATGTTCCACAAGTTTACCACCTAAAGAGATAGTAATAGAACACATTCCAGGGTTATCGCATTTCTTAGGTAAGTTCTTATGATTCAAAATGGTGACTCCTTCCATTTTCAAATGTCCTAACCACTTAGTTAGCCTACGTCTTTTCTTTGCCCGTGACAGTTTAAGGAATTTAGCATATGATGGTACATTCTCAATTAGTTCCAAGATAGGGATGGTTACCTCAACCTTTTTGAAGAGTTTTCAAATTTTTGCATCATCGGTCACCACCTTTGGTCGTCCCCTCAAAGCATTTGGAAATGGAGGTGGAATAGTGACTTGTGGCTCGGGCGGTGGAAGTTCCTTGGATTATGCTTCCTTGACCACAATCTCCTCCTCTTTGAAGTGTAATTTGGTATCCTCCATTACCTTCTCATCCTCTTGCATTATCTTCTTCTCGGTCTCACAAACATTCTTTCCACTTCTCTATTTAAGTGCACTCATATTCTTTTCATTAATCTCCGGTTGGGAAAGTAGTTTGCCAGACTCCTTGGCTTCAAGTCGGCTTACCGAGGTGGTAAGTTTTCCAACATGCCACCTCATGATTTTTAATACTTACAAAAGCTCTATTGCCAAGGTCCTCAATATATCGCCTTGTCCTCTTCGCAAACACTTCATGTTTCTTCCCCAATTGACCATTGGATTCCAAGATCTCATCTCATTTTGACTTGTAGAGTGAATCATGATTGTTGGAAAGGCCTTCCTCTATAGGATAAGGTTGAGGTGGACCTTTTCCTCTTTGGTATCGTTGAGGTTGGTTTTCCTCCCTCCATCAGAAGTTAGGTTGATCTCCATACCTTGGGTTGAATGTGGGTAATTGTACCTCTCTCCCTAGTCACCTAGACTGAAATTTCAGTCCCATAGTACATTTCTCCACCCAATTCTATCATTTGACACATTCTTCCTTCTCAAGAAACACTCCCTCACACACACACTTGGTGAGACTAAAACAATTAAAGCTTTCTTCCAAAAACTAGCAATTTTTGCTTCTTCTTTTGTGGATCATACAAATCCTGGCTTCAGATTTTGGGTAACCCATTGAACTCTTTGTTCATATTTGATTTATTTGACATTGTGGTGGTGTTTAAAGCATTATTCAAGACTGTGTATGTGTTTTTGAGATATGTGTTTGAGTTTAAAGCATGATTCAAGAATAAGAGTTGGGAAAATTAATGTGCTATTATGCTTGAAAGATATGTTCTTCATTGTTGGGCAATAGAGCTTTTGCAAGTATTATGAATCTTGAAGTTCAAGTCAGGAAACTTGCCATCTCGGTAAGCGACTTGAAGCCAAGGAGTCTGGAAAAATACCTTCCCAATCGGAGATCAATCCGAGGAATGTCAGTGAAATTAAATTGAGAAGTGGGAAGGAAGTTTGTGAGAGTGAGAAGAATATAATGCAAGAAGATGTGAAGGTAGTGGAGGCTACCAAATCACACTTAGAAGAGGAGGAGATTGTGGTCAAGGAAGCATCATCCAAGGAACTTCCACCGCCCGAGGCACAAGACACCATTTCTCCTCCATTTTCAAATGCTTTGAGGGGATGGCCAAAGGTGATGACTGATGATACAAGCATTCAAAAATTCTTCAAAAAGGTCAAGTTAACCATCCCTATCTTTTAACTAATTGAGAATGTTCCATTATATGCTAAATTTCATAAAGTTGCATGCGCAAAGAAATAACGTAGGCCAACTAAGAGGTTAGGACATTTGAAAATGGGAGAAGTCACCATTTTGAATTATAAGCACTTACCTAGGAAATGCGATGACCTTGGAATGTTTTCTATTCCTATCTTTTGATGGTAAACTTGTAGAACATGTTATGATAGATCTAGGTTCATCCATTAATGTTATCACATTTAGTCTATATGAATGCCTAGAATGAGGTGAGCTTAGGGATACTAGAGTAATTGTCGAATTTGTCGATTATTCACAAGCTAGTCCTCGTGGACTAGTAAAGGATGTGATGGTGTGAGTTGGAAAATTGTTTTTTTGGCGGAATTTTATGTCTTAGACGTGGCCTATGATGGAAGTGCACCCCCAATACTCTTGGTTAAACCTTTTCTTAAAACATCTAGGACATAAATCAATGTCCACTTGGGAACCTTAACCCTAGAAGATGACAATGATAAAGTGGAATCTGATATCTATAAATCTAGGCATGGTTTGAAAAATTCTTCTTTGATGTGCAAAGGTGTAACCCTATGTGATGAGCATGATGAATCTTTTTGTTTGACTAATGAGCATGCATGTCTGAATGAATCCCATGTTGATGATAATGATGATGATTCTATTGAATTGCACGATGTGATCGATAATATGTATGTGCTAGATTATTTTTCTATGCAAACCAATTTGCAGGGGGAAATGGAGATGGTCGAGAGTTTAAAACCTCGTCGACCTCCCTTTAACCCTGAAAAAATATTCACAGACTAAATGATAACGAGACATGGGGATTCATTTCTTATGATGGACAAGAGGTCTGAAGGTAAGGATAACTCGTTGTGGAGACCTCTCCACTATAATTTCATCATGGATGGAGTCGCCGATGTCGATTTTGGAGACCCTCAGGTAGGTATTTATAACTAGATTGCATGAAGAAGAAAATTAGTCGTGAGTAAGACAATAAATATACGGTGTTTCTTTTTCTTTCGTGTTTTAATTAGTGATTAGATGGTTTTTGCATGAATATTTTTTGGCTATGAGGATTTTATAGATGAAACACATGTTTGGGTAGAAAGTTTTAGCTCAAGACTCGTGTTTGTGTTTGAATGGAGATAGATTTGAAGAGTTAAGTAGTTTTTTCGAAAAAGAGGGAAAACCCAAGGATTGGGGAAACTTTTGGTTGATGCCTCGTGCTGAGATGCTCGGCGCGAGGCTATGCTTCGTGCGGAGATGTTTGGCACAAGTCTCTATCTCATGCCAGAAGTTTAGCGTGAGGCTCTGCTTCATGGCAGATTTTTGGCGCAAGCCTATGGTTCGCGCCAGGCATATTTTGCGCATAAAACCAAATTTAAAATTTTTCTTTGTTCCAACATTGCAAGTTTTAAAAAATTCTGATTCTCAAACTTAAAAATGCATTTTTGGTTCAAGAATTTTTGAATTCCCTAATTCCTTAGGATTTTTGAAAATACTTCCAATATCCCTTGGAATTAACTGATTTGTACTATGTTACCCTAAATTGATAATTTCAAAATTCCTTTCTTATCCTAATTGTACCTCTCTCCCTAGTCACCTAGGCTGAAATTTCAATCCCATAGTACATTTCTTCACCTAATTTTATCATTTGACATATTCTTCCTTCTCAAGAAACACTCCCTCCCACACACTCTTGGTGAAACTCAAAAAATTAAGCTTTCTTCCAAGAATTAGCAATTTTTAATTCTTCTTTTGTGGGTCTTACAAAATCTAGCTTCAAATTTTGGGTATCCCATTGAACTCTTTGTTTATATATGCTTTATTTGACATTGTGGTTGTGCTATTAAAAGCATGATTCTTAGTGTTTGTTTTTGAGATATGTGTTTGAGTTTTAATGCATGACATTGTGTTGAAGATATGCTAATATGCTTCAAAGATATGTTCTTCATTGTTGGGTGATTTAGGAGAGGATGAACCTTAATTCCAAGATATTATTGATGGGTTGGCGATAACTACATGTATTAGTTGTTTGATGAAAGATGTTCTTTAAATAGCCCACATGCTTAGATTATCAAGTTATGAATGGTTGGGTTATTTGGGAGAATGTTGTCTTATTGAATTGTAGGCCATGCCGTGTTTATGATCATGTCACCTCTTGTCTTAATTTTTTTAGGATGGCACCCAATAAGAATACTTCGGAGAAGGGCTGGCCTACTCGGGGTGAGAAGAGGAAGAAGCCGGCTAAGGGTACAAACCCTGAGCCGATGACTTCCATCCTTCGCAACCCCACGTTTGTGACCGAGAAGTTTATGGGTTTATCCAACATTTCTGGAACTGCACTCCGGAGACGGGGGGAACTTGAGAGAGTGGAAGAGTAGTATTTTGGAGATGGGGTTCCCTAGTCACCTAGGCTGAAATTCCAATCCCATAGTACATTTCTCCACCTAATTCTATCACTTGACACATTCTTCCTTCTCAAGAAACACTCCCTCTCACACACTCTTGGTGAAACTCAAAAAATTAAAGCTTTCTTCAAAAAATTAACAATTTTTACTTCTTCTTTTGTGGGTGTTACAAAATATAACTTCAAATTTTGGGTAACCCATCGAACTCTTTGTTTATATATGCTTTATTTGGCATTGTGGTTGTGCTATGGTTCTTGAATGAGTGTGTGGTTTTGAGATATGTGTTTGAGTTTTAATGCATGATATTGTGTTGAAGAAAGAGTTGGGAGAATTGATATGCTATTATGCTTCAAAGATATGTTCTTCATTGTTGGGTGATTCAGGAGAGGATGAACCTTGATTCCATGAAATTATTGATGGGTTGGTGATAACTTACATGTGTTTGTTGTTTGATGAAAAATGTTCTTGTTTAAATAGCCCACATGCTTAGATTATCATGTTATGAATGGTTGGGTTATTTGGGAGAATGTTGTCTTATTGAATTGTAGGTCATGCCTTGTGTATGATCCTGTCACAACTCTTGTCTTCATTTTTTTAGGAAGCCACCTTAGAAGAATACTTCGGAGAAGGGAAAATATACTCGGGGTGAGAAGTGGAAGAAGCCGGCAAAGGGTGCAAACCCCAAGCCGATGACTTCCATCCTTTGCAACCCCATGTATGTGACTGAGGAGTTTATGGGTTTATCCAACATTTCCGGAACTGGAGTCTTAAGATGGAAGAACTTGAGAGAGCGGAAGAGTAGTATTTTGAAGATAGGGTCACTTTCAATGACACCTTGGCGGCTCTAGGCTTACTCAAGCCAATTTCTTACCTATTGAGCCGAGTAGGTCTAGAGGGGTTTCTCGAGAAACATTGAAAGATGTGTATTAGGTAGACTCTAGAGTTCCTTGCTACTTTATGGCCATTCATAAACGATGATGGACACAAGGCGATCAAATTCAACCTGGACTATAAGGATTACAAGATGACCCACTAGGAGGTAGCACGTGGCTTTGGATGGAGGTACGGAAAGGTGATCCAGAAGACACACTAACAAGGGTTACCTTTCTCTCTTGGATGCTTTTGAGTGCAATTGATAGGCACTGATATGATAAACCTGTGCAAGAGTACCGCCCTAGTTCACTCGACATTCCGTTATGTTCACCGACTACTGGCTATGAGTGTTTTCTGCCATAGTGAACTGACGCAATTCTCGGGTTTGGATGTTCATATCCTTTGAGCAATGACACCCGAGGGTAAACTTTCCCAAACTTGGTAGGGGTTTGTGCAGGAATGTTTAGCAATGGGGGACACGAAGAGTGGTAAAATATTTATGGGAGGTATGGTTGATTTGCTAGCGCAACACTTATGGCATCTAGTTACACAAAGGGATTTAGCTAACTTAGGAAGATCAGGCACAAGGTACAACATAGAGCAGTCAACCAAAGCATTCATGGTGGGACCTACGACATCGGATGGTAGATATGTATGACTTTATGGAAGAGTGAGTACTTTTATTTTCATGGTACTTCCATAGCCAGAGTGCACCTCTATTGACCATGACACTTGCTTAGATGACTTATTTATTTTTCCAGATCGGAGATTTGAGAGAGATTTCTATAGATTTTTATCCAACCTGGAGATAGATGTTGAGGAGGCCGAAGGTGAGAGCACTCTGAGAGCACCTCCTAGTCGCTCTCGCATATCCATAGACATCATTGACCATTTGCCTCCACTTGGGGACAAGCTTTCGAGATCTACTCAAGTGTTGCAAAAGGTAGTCTAAGCAATAGGAGGAATGCACTTGCAAGTGGAAGATCCTAGTTTGAGGATGGAAAACTTTGATTCCACGCTTCAAGCAATAGGATACATGGATAGGAGCTTTACGAGTCAATAGGATGAAGGCCTTCGGGGTCGTGATAGTGAGTATCACCATACTCTCTATCTCACTTGTGTATTGACATGATTTTTGTGCATTGGAGACCATGCATTGGTTAAGTGTGGGGGGGGGGGAGCAGTTAACACTTAGGGAGTCTTTTATTAGATTTCCTCGGTGCATTTCTCTATTTGCATAGGTGGTTGTTTTTCTTGATTGTTAGTGAAGTTGATTTTTGCTTGTTAAGAGATTATTTTAGATGGACATTTGGTTGCCTGACATGCTATGCTAGGATTTCTAGTTTGCATGGGGTAGGATGTTTTAGAAAATTGGTTGTGTATTTTTTGTGTTCAATTATTATTTGTAGTATGAAGCCAAGTTTTGGGTCGATTTTGTGCTACACCAAAAAGATCGGAAAACTTGAAAAAATGAAATATATATAAAAACCTTGACAAGTTGAAAATCCAAAAGGGCAACTTGGTTAATGATGTGCTTCATTTTGCATGCATTAACCATTGCATCCAACATAGTTTTGGTATGTTTTTTATGGCGTATTTCTAGTATTAGTTGAGTTTACGTGACAAGGGGTTTATACATAAATGTTTTGTTTTATCATGTAAATATTGCATTTTGTAGACTCAATTAGTACTAATGGACATCTTGTATCCACGTGCTCCTAGATCTTCCATTTGATCATCTTTAGTGGGTTGTCAGTGGGTACTTTTTGGTTACATTCTATATGAAGCCCTTTCGTAAGGGTGGTAGAAGATATTGAAGGCAGTTTGCAAGGATGGTGGAAGAGTTCAAAGGCCATTCACATCTTGAAAGGTAGTAGATGATGGATACAAACATCAATGCATGGTAGAAGGAGGTTGGAGTCAATGATAGGCGACAATGGAGATCAAAGCGGCCAATGAAGAAATGGGGAATCATGGTCCGATGAGTTGTTCCCAAGTCTGAGAATGATATGAGAAGAATTAGCCTTCAAGGCTGATTTCATTGGATTTTTCTTCTCGAGCACTACAAAGTCGACTACTAGAACTCAAAAATCAGACTAACTGTTCACCCGTAGCAAAGGAAATAAGTTCAGTTGGCCAAGGTACCACAGGTAAATGCGGTCCGTTCATGGCCTAGCATCAACCGCTCGCACCAGAGGAGATGCCCCGTGCCAACAATTCTAGCACGAGACAAGGGTGCAACCCGCACCATACCCCATAGTCCATACAGCTGAAGTTCAAGGATTTTCTAAAAAATAACTAAGTATGGGCGCAGACCGTCCCATTTACAAAAACTTGCATCATTCCAAGATCAAGATGTCAAGACTGGCCATTGGCTCGAACCAAAGTCTGGGTTTCGTGCCAAAATTCTAAAAACATTGTGCTTTCTGACCACGGTTTACCCCAGAGCCTTGTGCCACAGCCCCGTGCCAGATCAAGTGCCCCATGCCCATGAAGAATCATGGCCCGCTCGCGATCGTGCATCCTGTGACAAGTACATGGCGCAGACTGTGCCATCAACGACGGTTTGTGCCAGGTGGTGGTTGAACTAGGGTTTTAGCATTTTTGTCCTACTTTTGGCCTATTTTTAGGCCTCATTCCTTTCTCTTATATATATGACATTAGTACATGATTGAAGGGTTGCAATTTAATCTATATGTTTTTGTGACATTCATTAAATTCATCCGATTATATGTGTTCATATTATTATTATGATTGTTCTTGAATGTCCAATTTGTAAGAATATTACACCATATACTGGCACACACTATGGGCTGTATTCATCTATGGTGCACTTATTGATGCCCCATTGGGAAGAGAAACCCGGATGTTAGAATGGGTAAGGGAGTACATTGCGTCTACATGAGTGTGTGCTTGGGAGACCTAATTATTACTCTGACTTATTTTCCATTGAACAAGTCTTAGCTGATTACGTAAAGTTTTCCAATAGGTTGCAGATACGGGTAGTGAAAAAGTAGCAAACTAGGGTGGGAGAGACCCTAGATCATAGATTACTTGTCTGAAAATACAAACCCCCCCTTTTGTTTGCATTTATTGGCTATTTTTTCACTCATACAGATTGACGACTCATATGAGCATGTATTTTTAGTTGATACTTGAGCCCTAGCATCTGTGTGGTCAAACCCAGGTCTTGCCGCTAACTACCCTCTAAGTAGCGTAGCAGTTAGAATGGGTGCGGAACTATAAATTTTATCTTTGACCTTCTCAACCTCTACATGGGTTAATTAACTATAATTAGTAACCCTAGGTGGAGGCAGGTCTGGTAACATTAGGAGAAGCACGGATAGGTCGAAAGACCTTGGCAAAAATTAGAGGCCGTGTGGAAAAAGGTTAGAAGTGAGTACCTTTTGCGTGTTAAAGTTAGGATTAAAACCCAAAAGGTCTCCTAGGTAAAATGAGTGAATTTGAGAGGAAAAAAAACTAGGTTGAATGCATTCTTCCGCGGTGGATTGTTTTTTAGGATGACTCTTTGATTGCTTTTGGGATCATTTTGGGAAAAGTTAGCTAGCTTATACACTTATCTTTTTGGCTTACCTATTTCCACACTTTACTTTTGGGTGGTTTGATTGCTTATGATTTTTTGGGAGTGTGAGAGTTATGAGATTCTTAATCTTTTTGGGAAACATGGTAATCTTGGAATAAGTAGAATGTCTCGGTTAACTTATGTTTGCACTCTACATTTTTCTTGATTCTTTGTCTTATCTTTTATTTACTTGAGGACGAGTAAAGGTTTAAGTGTGGGGAGTCTAATTTTCTTCATTATGCGTGTGTTAAGTGTTGCATTTGGCATAATTTTTAGCTAGTTTTATTTGGTGGATTGCTACTATTAGTTGAGTTTACGTGACAAGGGATTTAAACGGCCATGCTTGGTTTTCTTGTCTAAATCCTACGTTTTGTAGACTGAATTGGTACTAATGGACATCTTGTATCTATGGACTCCTTGATCTTCCCTGTGATCATCATTAGTAGGTCGCCCGTGGGTACTTTTTGTTTACATTCTCTGTGAAGGCCGTTCGTAAGGGGGGTAGAAAGTATTGAAGGCCGTTCGCAAGGATGGTAGTAGAGACGAAGGCCATTCACACTATAATGGTTGTAGACAAAGGCCACGATTATCAATGCATGGTAGAAGGAAATTGAAGCCAATGATAGGCGGCAACGAAGTTCAAAGCGGCCAACAAAGAAATGGGGAATCGTGGTCCAATGCGTTATGCTTAACTTTGATAACGATAGGAGAAGAATTAAACTTCAAATTTGGTTCCATTGTATTTGTCTTCTTGAGCACTACAAAATCGACTACTAAAACTCTCCAATCGGACTAACGATTCACCCGTAGTGAAGAAAACTACTTCAACTGGCCAAGGCATAAACAGGTTGGTGCGGGCCATTCATAGTTTGGCACCAACGGCCCACGGAAAAGGAGAAGCCCCGCACCAACAAGACCAGCGTAAGGCTAAGTAGCAACCCATGCCGGATCCCACGGGCCACCAGCTCAAAGTGTAGAACCCCTCCACGCAGCTAAGTATGGGTGCAGGACGTCCCATTTTTGGCATTCATGCCGTTCCAAGCTAAATATACCAAGACCAGATGGCGGGGTGTGGTAAATCACATGGCCCACACCAAATTTTCTCAGAAAGCACCCTTCCTGACCGTGGCCCGCGCCAACGGCCACGGGCGTGGATTAGAACCTTCATTTTCAGCACCATTATAGCGCCCCGCACCAGGGGGTAGACGCGACCCTCACCAAGTTTCAAACCCCCCCAACTCTTCAGCATCCGACGCCCCGTGCCATATGAATGAGCACGACTCACAGAAGGCCTCACACCCCGCACCAAGAACACTCTATGAGCAGCACCATCTGTGACTCCCCATTCCGGGCGATGGCTATTTTGGCCTATTTTGGTCCTCTTTTAAGGCCCAATCTCCTACTACTATAAATAGAACGTTTGTCTACTAGGTTTTCATATCCAAGAGTAACTTGGACACTTTATCATTAGTAGTTTTATCTTTTTAGTTAGGATAGAACTCGGTTTTTTTCTTTTCTTTCTTTTTCTTTGATCCTAAGATATGGAATTCAAATCTTTATTTTAATTCGATGTCTAGGGAGTTGTTTCTATAGCTTGGGGATAAATTGTAGGAGCATGGTCTAAATCTATATGCGTTTTGGGTTTTGTAGTTCCTTTTAATTTTTTATTCATGGTATTGTTATGATTGTGCTTGATTATATGAAATGCATGAATAGTACACCACATACAGGCACACACTTTGGGTTATATTCATGTTTGGTGAAAATATCAATGCCCTCTAGGGAAGAAATCCTGGTTTTTAGAATAGGTAAGGGAGAACTCGTCTGCGTGGGTGTGTGGGGGGATTCGAGAATGCTCTGACATACTTTCCATCGCACTATTCTTTGCTGACTTTGAAAAGTTATACGAGAGGTTTCGGGTAGAGATAGTGAATAGTAGCAAACTACGGTTGTGAGATACCTTAGATCATAGATAAGGTGACAATGACCCCCTCCCCCTTTTAAGAAATGTGCTTGATTATATGAAGCACATGAATAATACACCACATATAGGCACACACTTTGGGCTATATTCATGTTTGGTGAAATTATCAATGCCCCCTTGGGAAGAAAATTCTGGTTTTTAGAATGGGTAAGGGAGAACTCGTCCGCGTGGGTGTGGGGAGGGATTCGAGAATGCTCTGACTTACTTGACATCACACCATTCTTAGCTGACTTCGAAAAGTTGTCCGAGAGGTTCCGGGTAGAGATAGCAAATTGTAGCAAACTAGGGTTGTGAGATACCTTAGATCATAGATAAGGTGCCAAGGACCCTTGGGCGTAATTAATAGGACCCGAGAGAGGTAGGGCATTCATGGTGTAAGCCCATGATGTAATCGTACAGGGGAGAAATAGACCTACAACAATGATCAGATCTTGTTGTACTCCCCTAATTACGATGGCAGTGTCTATGGAGGGTTGCGAGAGCACCTGCCATGATAGGGATGGGGAAGTGTATTCCATATGCCATACTACGTATTATGGACACTTTATTAGGTTTACCTAATTATCTATGTGAAAGAATCGAGGGTAGAAGCATTAGATTGACCATGTTGCTCAATGATTCCCCGTGTGCTTAGTTTAATAGTGTACTTTGCTTTTCACTTTTATGCTTAGTAGTTGTTAGCTTTAAAAACCACCTCTCCCCATTTTGCACGTTTTCTGTACTAGCGATTCCTTTCACTCATAAGGATTGACAACCCGTATAAGGTTGTTTTTTGATTGGTACATTATACCTAACATCTCTATGGACAAACCAAGGTCTTACCACTAACTACCCTCTAGTTAGTGTAGCAGTGAAAACATGGTGCAAAATTAGAAATTTATTATCTTCTGACCTCTCAGCCTCCGCCTGGGTTAATATTTAGCTATGATTAATGACCCTGAGGGGAGGCAGGTCCTCCTGTCCCCCCAAACCTATTTTGAAACATTAGCTATTCCTGACATGTGATCTGATTGACGAATCGATCGCGGCTTTGTATAATTATTCTTTAAATTCCTAGCATCACTGTGGACGACCTCGGTTTTTCCACTTCCTATCTCTTTGGTAGTTGAGTAGTAAGAACAGGAGAAACAAATTTTTTTTATCTCTGATCTTATTAGCATTCCCCGTGTTAATGACCCCACGAAGTGCGGATCAGTCAATGTGATAGCAAAAATAACCACAATTAACGTTGCACGTATTGAGTGTTATTTATGTCTATTAGCTTTACATGGACAATTCATGGTGTGTGTAGCATTACTGGAAATTATTATGCCATAGCTTAAATGAAGCAAAGTAATTGAGTTTACTAAGCCATGACATCTCAAACAAGGACATCAATGTTAACTTTTACTTTCACACACTATTAAAATGTATGTGGTATATTTTACTTGTGGACTTCCTATTTCCAACACAAACTATGGTTTGTGTTTAATTGTAGTAACATGAAAAAGAGATTTATAAAAGCATTTTCAACGTATAGAAGAATTGAAGTTGATCATCAGTTGACTTGCAATGTATTAAGGGAACTTGGATTACAATATAAGAGAGAAATTTGACTTAATTTAAGTAAAATGTATTATAAGTTTGTAATATGTTACTTTTTTAAAAATCTTTTAATATGTTATTGTACTGGTGGTTTTGTTAAAGGGCCATATTTTACTTCAAATCAACATAAATTATTTTTTTTGTGATGTTTAGCCAAAATTGTGCTATCAACGATTAAATAAATGTTCCATTTGACAATAAAATAAAATAAAAATTGAGTCTGTAGACATCTCGCATGAACACGACCGAAGTCAGATCTGTCAATGCTGACCATTCACATAGGTGATGTTGGTTGAATTGAAAATATGTCAACGCCAACTAATGACAAAAATGACATTTCCAAGGAAGTCAAATTGACCGACACTAGGGAAATTTATCAATGCGATGTTGGATACGCCTTCGGTAAGCAACATTGCTTGATAACGTCAGTTATGCCTTTGGTAAGCACGACTTTGATTGGTAACGTATCTATCGGTGATAAATCATCTTGACTGACGTCGATCGTGGTGTCGGTTAAATTCCTTTTGCCTCAAATATTTTATAGAAAAAGCGAAGTAAAAAATACTTTTACCTCGGATACGAACTGCGGTAAAAGGTATACTTTTTACAGCGCCATTATTTACCTCAGTTATTTTTAGGAAAACAAATGAGGTAAAAACCCCTCCATAATTGAGGTAAAAGGATTTGTTTCTTTCAGTGCAAAAATATTAAAATTAAGTTTCAACTAACCATGCAAGCAAGGTGTTATGTGCATATCGACGCACTGTCAAAGAAACATATAGGAAGCACATAGCGATTACAAAATACATGAACCACCTTGAACAATATTCTCCATATCCAAAACTATGTCAACCTAAAACAAGATCAAATGATCACTTACATGAAGACATTAAAAACCTTGAAATTAAGACTGATCTCATAAACTACTTGCAATTTGCTCAGTCATTTTTTTGAGTAGCCAAGGCTTTACTTAGAAGAAATAGCCAATATCACAAAATTTAGCATGAACACATGTTTAACTATTACGTTTATCTTCCTGCTGAAGGGAAATGTCTTTATGCAAGACAACATTATCAATCGTAAAAAAGAGAAATGCGGTGAAAAATGCGTATTAGTTTTCGATGAGTTTTAACACACACACATATACCCTCCTATTTCTCATTTGATTGATTAGTTTTGCTACAAGAATAAGCATCTTTTACCTTGTTTCTGCAAAGGTTTTTACCTTGGTTTTTAGCCCAAAACAATCGAGTTAAATGTGGCCAGAGTAAAAAGTATATTTTTTTACCTCGGTTCGAAATCGATAACCTCGATTTTTTGGAAAACAATCAAGGTAAATAGTGAATAGTCGACAAGGATACTGATGGTAGCATAACTTCGGTCTATATGTCCAGGTGGCTGACATGCAAAGAAGCTAGCAACGTCGACATGATCGGTGTCAAACAATTGTGTTGTGATGTTGTCTGTACCCATGTACGATGTCACACATTTATGTCATCAATATTACAGAATCTGACTTTTGATCGCGGTTTCAAACTGCAGTAAATATTTTGTTTTACTCCTTTTTTTTTGCAAGAAGAATTGTGGTACTTATGAATGTGATGATCTTCGGGCCGATCATAGTGCGACGTCGACATGAACAAATTCATTGCAGTCAATTAGCATATTGTTGTACGATGTCTGGTTGACCGACATTGATTAGGTCGACACCTTTGCGATGATGATGTGGCATATTGATAACATGATGTTGGTTTAACATACCGACGTCTCTTTCAATGGTGCAATGAGGGTGTTGTTTCTTTGATCTACGAGGTGCTTGTGAGGTTGTTTTAACTGATGTCGTTCTTTTTTTTGTACCATTGGTAACATGTAATGAACATTAAGCAACATCGCGTAAATACGATCAGTTTAACAGGATGGTAAATTATACATGCGCGACGTCGGTACATGTAATATAAACAACAATACAAATTTCATTAAAAACGTGTATCCGGCGTCGAACGCCATTCTGATGACATGCAACTATAGCAAGCATAATGAATACATACAAGAAGGATAAATAATACACCTTCAATACACAAAAAAAGTTGTCAAATGAACTATCCCATTGATACTCCATAGCTACATAGAGATTTATATCAAGGTGTCAAAAAAACCTTGGAAAGTATCAATGGGAATTTTAGAGAATGGTGCTGGCAAAAAAACTAAACCTAATAATAGTTCATTATCTAGCATATGGGTTTAGAAAATTCATCATCACCCAACTTTCACGTAGTTCCTCCAAATGCCTGATGGCATAGGGTAATTTGTCCGTGGAAAAAAACTACAACATAATCAATACAAAGGTTGAGCGTAGTCGTGTCGTTATTTATTTAAACATAATGTGTGAATAAGAGATACCTTTTGTATATCATATTGATTCTCATTCACATTCGCTAAGTAATCCTTCATAAAGCGCATGCAATGGTAACTGCTTTACCATGGTGCCAATTGTTTTTTATACTAACCATACCCACAATTTGATCAGGAACACATAGTTATTTACTTATAACAATAATTATTTAATGTTTATATTTGGATGTGAATTCTAACCCTTAGGAATTTCCAATTTAATGCCTTGTGGTTGTTAATTAAGGGATCTATCATCCCCTTTACAATTGCGAATGAAATTATATATGGGGGTGTTTGATGTAATGGATCAAACTAGTACACTGTGCTTGAGGGAATAACGAAGACGGAGACCATCCAATGTTTGCTAGGAAAATCAAATTTTCAATAATTCATTATAATCCAATAATCTATAATAGAATAAAACATCAGATGATTAGAAAGTAAGTACAGTTGACTTACCACTCGTAAAAAGGTGCAATATATCGAGTCCTTTTTCATCAACCGGGAGCTCAAGTAGGCTAAAGGCCTTCCATCACCACGTGTTCATGCTGGATCTTCAATGCGCAAAGAACCCTTATCCACCCTTTCATTTTGTAAAGAGATTGTACATGCGAAAACCTATATACATAGTAATTCTCGATAAATTGATGCGAAATGCAACAATTAAAACAATGAAGGACATTTAGTTGATGGATTCATATATACTCACATGCAAGTTGTTGCATCGTGAGAGGGGAGACATTATTCAAATGGAATGAGGACTCAAAATCCTCCTTTCGGATGATTGGATTTACCTTGTAACCCAAAATGCCAACTTTATCCATGGTAATTTCGTACGAATATGAGAGAGTGTGAGTTTTCACAATTTTTTGGATGCTCTTTAAAGATACATCCTTTAAGAGATTGAAAGGAGGTTCCTTCACTCAGAGACACAAGCTTTCGTAGCTTTTGGATCCCCACATGTACTTACCAATTTGGCCGGACAACTAATTGTTGCCTTGATCTACATGAAACAAAATAGAAAAGTTATGTACATAAATTTTTTATCTACTAATAAGTGAAACCACCTAAATTTATTTACCTTCTTTGAGGGCCACTTGTCCAATATAGAGACCAAACGAAGGGGCCACTCGACAAATATTCCCACGGTATCGTCCAGTGTAGTTGCCTCGACCTTTGAGATTGGAAGAACTATACAATCCACAAGATTCTTAGTGACACTGACCACCACGTTCTCCTTCGTGACCGACTTATGATGATGTAATCATATGAATGTGTACACTTTACCTTCCGCCACAACATGGCTCTCACCATGTACATGTTCGGAAAGAAAAATGCACAAGGATTTATCCCTCACAAGAAAAATCGCTAATTTTAAAAAAAGTATAAATAATCTGAATTTAAAAAGTGTAATATATTTACTTATACCTCCTTGTTGAGTTGGGTTGCCTGTAATAACTTTGTTCTTAGTCGGTCAAATGCAAGAGGATTTTTTGAAGTTGGAGAAGGGGGTACAGGTTATGCATTGAGGTTGACGGAGAAGAAGCGTGAGGGGTAGTTGAGGTTGTTGGTTTAGAACATGCAATAATTCTCTCTAATTCAAGTGGCATTTTCCTCCCATTCGATTCTTGTGAGACATAAGCCACTAGTTGGCTTAATGTGGATTTCAAAGCATCAATCTCTCTTTGTTAACTACTTGATGCATTATCAACCTTTAGTGGCCGAGGTTCGACAAAGATGTCCCTATGTGTAGCAAGAGTTCCGACACCTCGAACCTTGCCTAGATGTTCTTTCTTGTTAAGCGCTACACCTAGTATATTCTTTTTTCCAACCCGGATGAACTCGCCGTACTCTTTTTTTCTTTTTAAGTCCTCCTTTAAATTACTAATAATTAATATCATTTATTTTGTAAAATGTATCTTGAAAAATTGTTCATATATTAAATCATCTAAAAATTTATAAAACTTACAATTTGTTGGGCAGCCACCTCTGCATCTTTTGTGTAGAACTTACCCTCCTTCTTCCCTTGCCTTTTATATCCTTTTAACCATTTTTCTTAATTGGGGAATCTCATCCGGTGTAGGATGAATTCCTTGATTCATCATCCGTCATCCCATGCTCCACATTATCAAATACTCTTGCATCGAACATTTCTTTCATGGTAATTGTTGTGACTAATGTGTAGCCACCTTGACTCATGGTATGTCGCATGTTGTTTCCTTGTGCAACGTCAACATGTTTTGATCTTAGACCATGTGAAATCATCAAATCAAGCGGTTCGGTTAATAAAATCAATAAGGTAAATGATGAGGAAGATTTATAACACAGTTCCCTTGGGTCGATAGGTATATTGCACCAGTATATGGATGTCATGCTACACTGCTATCATTGTCGGACAAAGATAATTCCTAAACTTAGTTTTTTTAAAATTACGCACACTACTCGATAGGGACGATCAATAGCTCAATTTTTACTATGCGACATCGCATGGGTAGTTTGTAGCACTTTTATTTAAGGAAAACATGGGCCTTTACAATTATGAAGCATTGACAATCACAAACCACATACACAATTGATTGTACTCATGATAATATACTCACGCATAAGCTAGTCTATCCAACAAAAAATGTCTTTGCATACAAATATAATTATGTATCCACTATGTATATACTGTAAACCATGTAAAGGTTAATTTCTTACTGATGCTTCATCCACCGGTTTTCTTCCAACAAAACTCTTCCAATTTGTTTTGCTTATAAACGGATGCTTAAATATTGGGTTGCAGTTTTTCTTCTTCCAAAAAATGTAATCCCTTGCCAATTTGGCTTTGAAATCTCTCAAAATCTCGCCAAAGCGGCATATTGTTCTAGTATTCAACTTTGCCATGTCATCAAACTTAATTTTGAAGGCCAGGTCAAGGGCCCTCTATAGTTTTTCCTCGTAAGCATCATCGACCTGAGGCTATGACTTGCATAAGAAAATGTCAACCTTCGTCCTAGGAATAAAATGGCAACCTTCATCCTAGCCATCAATCCTAAGTAACTATACCACCAATTTCTATCCTCGACCTAAAAATAAAGGTAATTAATTACACAACACTATGTCATCCACAACACTAAGTTAATTAAGCACACAAAATAATGCTAGAAATATACTAATAATCAAGGATTTTTGCACAAAAACACTATATCATCCATTAGGTGACACGCTAGATACATATCTGTTGAATATGATCTTCTTATGAAGAGACAAAATGATAAAAATTAAAAATTTTGTGTCATTTCCATATCAAATAACCACCATTTTGAGAACTTCAACAAGTGGTACACACAATACACATTAAAAAAATGAAATCATTAAAGTAACCGCACAACCCTTCATGTATTGGCCTCAGAACAAAATAGATGATAAGTAGGACACATAAAAACAATGAACCCTCATTCAAAAATCAATCTCAAGGAATATAAAATGGAAAATAAGATCATGTATGTGTTCTATGAAAGATGGAACCTTACCACATTTTTGGTTCATGGAATCCCCCACTATGGTAACCTCTTCATTTTCTCTTTGTTTCTCCATTTGATGATTTTTTTATTTGTAGGTTGGAGGAGAAAGGAAATGAGGATGATGAAATTTGGGTCTTAGAGGGTGGAGGCCGCCATTTTTGGGAATAAATATTTTTTCAAAGATGTTGGGCTTTTTTTTGTCTAAGTATGGCGCATATATGCATTCTCCCACCAGTGAAACGGCGTTGCAAGGTTCGTGCGACATGTCATTCTTTTTTATTTTAGGTCTTGACGATGGTTAAAATTGGCCCATTAGGCGTATTTCATAAGAATGTACGACATCACAAAATGGTCATTCAGTTATCGGGTTAGACGAAGTTGAAGCCGACATTGCCAACTTTGTGGATTGTAATTTATGTAATGGCCTATTTATGGACCAAATGGCCCATTTCAGTTTCATGTACAACATCGCTAAGTCTCTGTCTCCTCCTCGGAAAATTTGAGGTTACGCGCAATGTCGACAACTAGGGTTTCTCTAGGTTTTCCATAATCAGCTCTACTATAGAAAATAAATGTTGTTCATCGTTAGTCACATCTGATGTTATTAGATGGGTATAGATATATGTTTCACGAATTATAGTGATTTTTTTATCCCACAAGTAATGTCAACCCTTTCACAACCGTTGTGGTATATATGTTGATGGTGAGTTACAACATCAATCCAATTGCACCCATAATGGGATGAATATTACTTGTTCAATATTATCAGATGTGTTTAGGGCTTGTTACAGTTAATTTTTTTAAGACTATAATATCAGTTATACCACTTGAATGGGGTATTCCCGTTAAGCGTATGATTGATCAATCCTCTTGCACGATTAATGTTTTGAACAGTAATGGTTCATTTACAAAGATTGTGGAGGGTCTGGCATAGCCGATATTACAAGAAACTATTTGATATCATTTAAAGCAATTACGAAGGGTTCTCCTGTGATCCCCAAGAACACTAAAACTTATTGGACGATTAATATTTTAGACAAGTGTAAATCAAATTATTAAGATTGTTAAGAGCCTGGTATAGCCGATGTTATTCGAAACAAGTAGATATCAATTATAACAATTACAAAGGGTAATCCCGTTACACATGGAGAAAGGATCTACCATATTACTAAAGAAAATTTTTGAATAAGTAATATTACTCATTCAGTGGTTAAGCTTATTTTGGGCCAAAAAAAGCCTATCCCATTCAAGGGCAAGCTATATCAGTTACTCGTATCACATTTAGTTTTCCTTTTAATTCCACAAATATTGAAACATGTTACACATGTAACATTTTGGGAAAGAAGCGTTCGATGGTTGACATTATGAACATGCGTTCGATGCTTATAGTCACATTTGATGCTATAAAGTAATAAGTTTTACTACTTCCACAATTTTTGGCTACGAATTTTGATAATAGACCTCAACAAAAAGAATTTGGGGCTAATAAAGAACCATTCAAGAATAATTTCATGATACCATTTATTCCTTCATATAATATTCTACGTAACAATATTTTGAAATGAATTAATCTAGGCTTGGCATTTGGGCTAGTGTGTTAATGAATTTGGGCTGAAAACTATATTAGGCCGACTGTGATATGTGACATCGTGTGCTATTTATTTAACCCACTGTTGACAAAGCCCAAATTTTATTGACAATTGGGTCGACTGTACTATTTGGCCCAGTAACTTGTCAGTGCGACCTCGGTCATTAATCGGTTAGCATGAAATAATATCGAGTATGAGTGTGACATCTCAATCATGGGTTAAATGGTTGAAGCTTATACCCATTGCATTCCTAAACTCGACGTCACATAATCAAACCTCTCCATTTCCAAAATTTGCTACAAAACCACCCGATCTAACTGCCTAACCACCACCGTATCAAAAACCCAAGCTCTCTCTCATTCTTTATTCATCAGTATCCATCAACACCGAAAGAAACAACCATATTCTTGCAAAACCCTAGATGAGGTCATATTTTGAATTTGGGTCTATTCTTTTAGTTGTTTAGGGTTACTGTTTGAATTTCTTGCTTGTTGAAATGTGGTGATTTAGTCCAATTTGCATGCTTTGTTTGAGGTTTATGTGATTGAGTAGGTTATAGGGCTATTTTATTAGTGTTTCTTAATGTTCTTTAGTGCTTGGATGAAATGTGGTTGATGGGATGGGGTAAATACTCTTTTCTACATATATGTGTTGTAATTAGGGAGTTCTATGGCATGGATGATGGATTTCATTCATTTTTTGACTATTCGGATTAATATCACAAACAATTCGGCCAATTCGACATGCTTTGCAACTTAATATATTCATACTGACTGACTTGACTTTGCGACCTTGCAAGAGCTACTCAGATTAGCCGAAATGTTAGTGACATGGAAGCAAACTCGGTCATACAATGAAATTTATCTTATTATTTGAACACGTTAGTGATTATTGTATAAAACATTGTCTTGCAAATGCCAGTGAAGAAGACAACCAAAAGGTCGAGGGCAAGGGCAGCGATGCCGACACCTCTCGGGTGAAGAAGGTGAAGAATGCCCCTTCACTACCAACTTTTGATGACAAATAGTTTTTCGCATAGGAAAACGAGAAGTGCTACAATGTGATTGGCAAAAAGCTTCTTAAGGAGGTGAGGGCAATGAAAGCCAAGGATATGCAGCAACTCCACCTTGACGTATTCCTCTAGCCCTTCAAAGCGTCGAGGATGGAGGAAATGATTTGCCTTGCAAGCCAACACATGACAACGAGGTCAAAGAGTTCTACTAAAGTTTCACTTGTATCAGTACTGGGATGTACAAAATCCAAGTGAACAACATGAATATGTTTTTGACAAGTGAGTTAGTCAAAAGAGCAATTGGGTGCACAATTGGTCTAGAGGAGGAGAACCCGATTGAAAGCTCCAAGTCTACTGCTGTGACAATTGGCCTCACAGGGTAACTAAAGATGATGAATTAGAGGCCCTTGGCCCCAATCGCATGGTGGAAAAATACTTCAAGATAAGAGTGGGAAATGGAATTTTCAAGCCAAGGGACATCAAGATTGATGTTCTGGATGTAACACCCCAGATCCACGAGCTACCTACTCAACGCAAGTATCGGCCGGACCTGAGCATGTCAACAAGAATCTAATGGGTTTGGATAGCTTAAATGCAGTAACAAGCAAATACAATGTATCCGGAAGAAAATTTAGAAAATTCAAAACCTAACTTACCGTTACAGTGAAAGTCTTAATACAAGTATTAAATAGGAGTTTAACTAAAATACAGACAAAAGTTCTAAAGGATCCATTAAGGATCAGTTTTACGCTAATATATTTACATAGCAATAATACAACCTAACCAAAAGATTCTAAATGTCCGCCTAGGATCCTTCCTCAAAAGAAGTAAAGACACAATTGTACTTCACTCTAATTGTTTAGCCACACATGTTAGGGTTGATTGGGTAAGCTCCTTGCTTAGTGAGGTTCCATCGCCAGTATTTACCAAATGGAGTTTTAGTGATCACATAAAAAATAGCCACATAAATCCTAGCACATAGTAAAAGGATAAGGGTGGTTAATGCCAAGTTGCAGTCAAATGCTTATATGACAACTCTGACTGACATACATGGCATAACCTTTTCAGTAGCACCCAAAGACTATCAGATCCAGGACACCAAAGAAGTGTTTAATTATGAGCTCGTATCGGAAATCAGATAGTTATGCTAGCATACTAGAAACTTCATGTGTAGCCGGTCTAATCAAACGGTCCGATCTATACCGTTCCCCTTCAACTTCGACCGAACTACAATCGCGCCGGGGACCCTCAAAAGCACAGACAAGTAATAAGGTAGCACATAATCCAATTTGAACACGGCAAGATAAAGTACAAGTCAATCATCCACATTAAATATTAGAGCAATTAATTCACTTTGTTTCACAATAATTAAGCATAGTGTGATAAAGTACACATCTTGCTTAATTAGTATGAAACCAAGTAATAAGCATGAATATAACCTAATATTATTAAACATTTCATATAACATATAAAATTTTAAATTAACACATTTAAAATTAACAATTATAAAATAACATATAATGATAACTATTTATTCAATTTGTGGTAGGGCAATGAAAATACTCAACTTAGCAAAAGGCAGAACTTTTTCGAATTTACCACAGATCCATTGTAAATTAATCATGCAGCTTAAGTTTCACTGTATTTTGTTTGTGAAGGAGATGATATCTTCAGAACGATTTCTGCAGGACCTCACCCCCTCCTTATTTATACCAGCGTTCAGCAGAGGCTTTGGCTTACTTATGCCGCCTTGCTGCATGAAGTACACATGTCTTATTTTCCTTATTGCACAGAGGCTGACTAAGGCTTTAGTTGATTTTATTAAAATAACGTCCATATTAATGGGGGGAGGATTATTAGGGTTCATAGTCATGTAATCAATACAGTTTGATAAGGTTACGAAAGATGGTTCAAGATATGACTTGAACATAATAGAGTTTGTTTTGTACAAAAAATACAAAAATGCCAATATGTAAAAGATTCTAATGTAGAGGAAAATATTGTAGATGACTGAAATCGTTACACCTCTACCCCTCGTGTTAGTGTAAAATGGTTGGTCAGACCTACAATTTTTTCCTAAGTAGGCTAAAAGTGATTGAGATGCATAAACACATTTGTCCTGTGTCCCAAATCAGGAGTGTGGCTTGAGTTTAAGAGAGTAAAATCTTTACTGCTCAAAATTATGTGACAGAAATTTGACACGTTCATTAAGTGTCCACCCCATTTCATGCATACCTTATTTTCTTTTCCTTTTAAAAGTCTTTTATTATAATTACTAATCATGGTTTATTTTAATTTTCCTTTTTCGATTGTTTTTTTCTTATTAGATTTATTCATTTTTTTTTAAACATAATACAATTTGAATAGATGCTGCTGAGTGAAGTACAAAACGGCTCTCTTGAAAAGCGATTTTAGTGAACAGTAAAACGCGATCGTATTTCTCTTCTTCCCCCTTCCGCCGGTAACGGCTCCTTCGCCGGCAACGGCTCTTCCGCCGGCAACGGCAATTGATCGTTTTGGTACAGCTACGGGGTACCAATTGGGGACACCAACTGAGATGGCGCTCCCTCCGGCCACTCAATTCCCCACCAAAACGTTCGCCACAGTTCTTCAAGCTAAAGCTCCTCCGCTATCGAAAACCTTACCAAACAACCCAGAGCTCATTCCCAAATCACAGCACCTTGGGGAGCCCTCTTGCCTGTATTCAGATGATCAGATAGCAACTCTCTCTGCCCATTATGCGAATGCACTGGTTGAAAAGTTCACAAGGGGCAGGCTTACAATGGAACAATTGGAACTGGCATTTAAAACTGTGGGATTCGAAGGTAAGTACCAACTTGGCTCCCTTGATTACAAACATGTTTTGATTCGGTTTGAACATATAAATGACTATCAAAGATGCTGGATGAAATGTGTTTGGAACTTCAATGGGATCTCTCTGAAAATCCTAAAATGGACCCCTGAATTCTCTACTCGTAAAGAATCACCAATAGTTCCTATCTGGTGTACTATTAAGGAGCCCCCCCTTTATTACTATAATACAGCTTCGATTGAAGCTATTGGGAATAGCATAGGCAGTTTCATTAAAAACGATCAAGCAACTGATATGCTAACAAGACCATCTGCAATTAAATTCTGCGTCGAAATTGATCTCCAAAAACCCCTGAGTAGTTTCATAAGGCTGGGTTCTGTGACCAATAATAAGAAATACCCGATTGAATATGAGGACATTCCTCTTTACTGTGGTCATTGTTCAAAATTAGGCCATTCTCTGGTTCAGTGTAAAGCTAACTTACAGAATGAGAATGTCAGAACTCAGGAGCCTAATTTGAAACATATTTTACCTCAGTACCTATGGCAGGCAACGGGTAAGAAATTTGACAAACCACCACTATTGGAAGACCAAGCTCTCCCTGAGAATGAGTATGAGGTTATGATGGAATCCCCAAAAAATTTGAACAATACAGCTTTCCCTGTGGTGGTAAATCAGGAAAAATTAGATACTTCCACTAATAACACTCAATCCCCGGCAATTTCTGATAACTCTATTTTGAGGTTGATTGAGGATACTTCACTTACTAAGCCAACAATTACTGCTTATGCCAAAGATGATATACAAGTTGGCTCTGGTTCATTATCTATGTACAGCCCTTACCACAAAAACTCTTTCTCCCAACCTGGGAAAATGGGGAATAGATTTTCAGTTTTGCAGATTGCTGAAAGCTTTAAAGAAAAGGAATTGCAAACTGAGACATCGGAGCTGCTAGAGGAGAACACATCTACACATCAAGAAACCTCTTGTTCTGCTCTTCCAGGTAATATCCAAGGTAAGACTAAGTCTAAGAAAAATAATTACCTAAGTCAGTTAAATAAGATGATGCTTAGGTCATCTACAAAAAGTTCTAAATCAAGTGAACAATGATGACACACCTTAATGTTAATTTTCTAGTGTGGAACCTAAGAGGAATGGACACTTCAATGCTTAGGCTAACTAATTTGTGCAGGATTAAAAAAATTCATTTGTTGTGTATTATTGAGCCTATGCACGATAATTCCCAATGTGAAGATTACATGAAAAAACTGTCATTCACTCATAACTTGACACTGCCTAATGGGAAGATTTGGCTTATGTGGTCTAATTTGTTAACTATCTCTCTGAATTCCTTTCATGATCAGTTTATGCATGTCAATATTTTGCATCATTCTGTGAATCTGTACATGGAGGCAGTTTTCATATATGCCTCAAGAAATAGAGATGGTAGGAAGGTTCTCTGGTCTGACCTTCAATCAATTCCAAAGGGTGACACTATCTTCATAGGTGATTTTAATTCAATAACTTCTTTAGATGAATATAGAGGGCCCTATTCTCCTGCCTTAGGTAGTATAAGAGACTTTAACTCCTGGATCTCCTCCAATGGAATCCAAGAAATTAATACGGTAGGAAACATGTTTACTTGGTGTAATTCTAGGCTTCGGAACCCTACTTCGAAAAGACTAGATAGAGGCCTATGCTCAATCTCTTGGATCACTAAGTTTCCATCTTCTTCAATTCAGATTTTAAATAGACAAACATCGGATCATGCACCTCTTCTCCTACAGGTTTCAAATCTTACCTCTTCTAATCCTAAGCCATTTCGATTCATCGATGCCTGGTTTCTAAGAGAAGATTTTATGAATGTGGTAAGAGACAGCTGGGAATCACCATTGCCAGAAACTAGAATGCTAAAGTTTTACCTTAAGCTTATCAGACTTAAAAGAGTTTTAAAATCATGGAATAGGGATAAATTTGGAAACATTGATCTAAATGTGACAAAAGCTGAGGAAGACTTAAGAACTCAGGAAGCTAACTATGATTTGAACCCTTCAACCTCTGAGCGAGTTAAACTCAATGAAAAAAATGCTCTGCTGCTAAAAGTCTTAAAGGAAAAAGAGAAATACTGGAAACAAAAAGCAAGATTGAAGTGGCATAAGCTAGGTGATAATAACACTTCTTTTTTCCACAAGGTTGTGCAAGAAAGAAACTGTAAACTTCACATAACCAAACTAAAAACTAGATCAGGTCAATGGATTAATTCTCAGTCAGACATACAAAAGGAAGCAGTTGAATACTTTACTGATTTGCTGAGTGAACCTGATTTAATCTTGGATGATACTTTTGACACTCATTTTCTAAGTCAGATTCCTGGTATCATAACTGATAATGATAATCATGAATTAGCAAGGCCAGTGACTGAGGTAGAACTGGAAAAGGTAATTAAAAGCTTAAATAAGAACAGTAGTGCTGGGCCAGATGGATACTCTCCAAAGTTTTACACCAAATGTTGGCAGATTATCAAACAAGATTTGATAGAAGTGGTAAATGAGTTCATTTCTGGTGCTGAAATTCCAAGGGGGATTTCCAGCACCTGGATTACTCTGATACCAAAAAAACCAACCCCAACTTCATTTGATGACTTTAGACCTATTAGTTTATCTAATGTGTTGAATAAGATTTGTTCTAAAGTCCTTCTGGAGAGAATGAAGCCTCATATGGAGAATCTGATATCCTTGAACCCAACAACATTTATGAAACATAGGGATATATCTGATAACATTCTGTATTTACAAGAGATGATTAGATTTTTGGATAAGAAACATAGAATCCCTAACTGCATCCTCAAGCTTGATCTGAGGAAAGCTTTTGATAGAGTTAGATGGAGTTTTCTCAAACAGATTTTATCTAAGTTTGGTTTCAATGGAAATTTTTTAACAGCTATAATGAATAATTTGTCTCAAGCCTACTTTTCAGTCATTATCAATGGAAATCCACTTGGATTTTTCAGTGCAACAAGAGGAATCAAACAAGGTGACCCTCTATCCCCCTCCCTTTTTAATCTATTCTCAGAGGCTTTCTCTAGGAGTTTAACCTTTATTTTTGTGAATAAATGTTTGTCCTCATATCAGATTCCTGGTTCAATTCCTGTAGTTTCTCATTTGATGTATGCGGATGATACCATAATATTTATGCAAGCTTCTAAACCTAACTTAATTAAGATCAAGGCCTTTCTTGAAATCTTTGAACATTGCTCAGGTCAAAAGTTTAATTTTGAGAAATCAGACTTTTATTTAAGTAGAAAGGCTACTGTGGCAAGAAGGATTCAGGTGAAACCAATTTTAAAAATGAAAAAAGGGACTTTTCCATTTAAATACCTAGGATGCCCTATTTACAGAAGAAGAACTTTGAATAGATATTTCTTTCCACTGCTGGCCAATGTAGATGCTAAGCTACAAAATTGGAAAAACTGCTGGTTAAGCTCTGGGGGGAAAATGATCCTCATTAAATCAGTTCTGTACTCAATTCCTCAGCATACATGGATGGTTACAAATCCCCCAAAAGGTATAATTAAAACATTTGAGAAAAATTGGCTCAATGTTTTTGGGGAAAGACTGAAGGTAAACAGAATAAGATTTGGAAGAAATGGGCAAACATTGCCATACCTACTAACATGGATGGTTTGGGATTTAGATCGGTAAAAGCCATTGTTGATTCTTGTTCGGCCAAACTATGGTGGAAGAGCCAATTGGGAACTTCATTGTGGTCTAAACTTCTATGGTCTCTTCCACCATCGTACAGGAAATCAGTTACTTGGAGGAGAATTTGTTACATCAATGATTTTGCTGTTAACAATTCTTCAATTATACATGGAAATGGAAGATGTAATTTTCTGAATGCCAACTGGTGTCCGCATGGACCTCTTCTTTCTAAAATCCCTGATAACATTGCCTCTACAATGGATGACATCTCTGTGGCGGATTTCATACACAACAGAAATGCTATTCTGAATCAAATTGCATCTTTTCTTGAACATGATATTGTGCTTTTTCTCCAGGATGCAGTACTTACTGATGCTAGGGAGGATAGAATCATCTGGAAGCCAGAACCGTCGGGTAAATTTACATTTAAGTCGGCCTATAGAACTCTAGTTCTACCAAGAGGTAATTCTCCGGTCTCCAAGTTCTCATGGAATCCACTGTTACTAAAAAAGATCTCAATCTTTATCTGGAAACTACTACATGCTTTTCTCCCCTTTGATGATGTTCTTATTGCATGCGGTTTTAGCCTAGCTTCAAAGTGCCCTGCTTGTTGTCAATCTGATTCTATCCAACATTACTTTATCTCCTGTCCCTTGGCCCATTCAGTCTGGTTGAAACTGACTCCCTCAATACCTTTTAATCTTAATACATTACATTCCATTCCTCAAAGATTCTATCTGTTTTGGGACTGTCAAGACTTACCTAAGTTTTATCAGATATATTGCATGATTCTCCCATCTGTGGTATGTTGGAGTCTATGGAAAGCTAGAAACAATTATCTATATGACCACAAACCTTTTTCCATGAATGTTATCTGTACTGAGGTGGAGAATTTGATTAAATTGACACTTAGTGTTTGTCTTCCAACAATTCTATCCACAGTCTCAGTACCACCATCTTTTCAGCATCTCATTCCATTGCTAAGGCCTCCCCCTAAACCAAATTTAAGGACTGTTTTCTGGGAAAGACCTAAACATGGATTCATAAAAATCAATGTAGATGCAGCTTGGTGTCCTAACAAAGCCTCTGTGGGTCTTATAGCTAGGAACAGTCTTGGCTTACCTGTTAGAATCAGTTCGGCAAGTGTTACATCTTCATCCCCCTACATGCCGAAATTGAAGCAATATTACATGCTTGCTATTCTTTTGACCATCTGGAGTGTAATATTATTGTGGAATCAGATTGTAAGCTTGCTATTGATATGATTCAGAATCCTTATGAGGCACAGTGGCATGTTTTTGATATGGTATATAAAGCAAAATCTTTACTTGGTAATGCTGAACTGATCCACACTTACAGGGAATGCAACTCTGTAGCTCATGCCATAGCTAAACATCATTTTGATCTGAACCAAGGGCTGGATATGACTAATGTTACATCAAAAATTCAGGGTCTTATAGATATGGATAGAGGCTGTGTTCCTCATATTGGAGTTGCTAAAACTTTCAGGTTTTAGAAATTGATGCTGCTGAATGTTATTGTTCATTTTTGCAGAACAAGGGACTTCTAGCACTATGAGGGGGAGATTGCTGATGCTCAGATTGCTGCTACTATGGTGAAGCCTGGATGCTCAGTTGCTGGGTTGCTGTGTGGCTTTTCTGCTACGGTGGTGAGGCTGTTGCGCACATGTCAGGGAGTTTGAGTCCTTCGAAGATACTCTCAGCTTGAAAGCTACAATGCTTAGCATACTCATGGGTATTTTTCTCGTTTCGTGATTGAAGTTGCCTGGCCATTACAGAGGATTAACACGAGGGGTGGAGATCCTCTTGTTTTGGATCGCAACTTCGACACCTATCCATCCACTTTGGATAGCTGTATTCACAATTTTAGCAAACACTTTTAGGTCTTTTGGAAACAACCATGTTGTTTCACCTCTTACTCTCACAAACCAAATCTATTTGTATATTCGACCAATTGGAAATCAAGGCTTGGGGAACCTATAATAAAATAACCCTCACCCTCGGGTGTTCTTATTAAAAAAAAATTCATTTTGATTTTTTTTATTTTTTTCATGATTAGAAATTGGATACACAGTTATTAATATATTAATTTCAGTTGTAATTACATTATTACGAGACTTATATGTATTTTTTGATAATATCGAATTATGAAATTTACAATGAACCTAAATTATAAATATTTAATTAAAATTTTGATACTAATTCTTACTGGATTAAGTATTCAATTTTTAATATGAAGATTTTCCTTTTTGTTTTTCTTTCTATGCTAGCTTATTATAATTATAATAGGCTTTAGTTTTCTTATAATTATAATAATAGCCTATTATAATTATTATTTCCTTTAGTTTTCTTATTACTTCTTGAAAACTCCATAATCCAATGTACTAATGACGAATGATATAATAAAATTAACATTTTACCTTATTTCTAAATTTATGTATTGTTTAAACTTAAAAGTTATTTCAACATGTAGTCGAAAAAAGAATAACTAAACAAGTTTGTTCGGGTTTAATATTAATTATTATCTACGTTCTGAATGAATTGAGGACATGGGTTCAAAGAACCCCCACCCCCCACAAAGGAATTTCATCCTTGAAGTTCAGATATTTGTTATGAACACCTCAGGGAATTTACCCCTTATGTTTGCTCTCACTTCACAAGTTCTTTCTTTAACCTCGTAGTTTCTCCCCCAACTCTATGTTATTATACTTTAGTTTGATCTCAAGGTCAGGGCGGTCTTCTTCAAGGATGATACATGGAAAACATCATACAATTTTCCTAGTTGGTTGGGCTAGTTGAGTCGATACGCAACTAGTCCAATTAAGTAATCTCAATAGGACTAATGTACCTAGGATAAATTCCTTTTCTTACTATACCGGACTAGGCCCTTTTGAGGGGTAACCTTCATGAACATACGGTCCAGATCCGACTTCAAATCCCCCCATCTGCAGGTTTGCATAACTCTTTTGTCGCTTATGAACCATTTGCAGACACTGCCTTATTGTCTTGACCTTCTCCATAGGTTCCGCAACCCAATGTATACTAGTAAGCTGGTGATGTTTTTCCAACTTCTTCATAAAACCCATGACACAACTTTAGAGCATATCCTCAAGTGTTTGGATTATTCTTTTTGATTTTCCATCTAACCTACATAGTGTTATAGTACTGAAAACTCAACTTTGTTCCCACTTCTATTTGTAGTTGCTCCAAAATTCAATAACTAAACCTCTCTGGTCAGATACAATAGTTGTGGACATCCAGCGTAACCTAACGGTTTCCCGGGTATAGTGTCACCATATTTTCTAGAGAATACTTAGCGTTTATTGGTGGAAAATAAGCAGATTTGGTTAACCTATAAACTAACCCCCGAATCGCATCATAACCCTTCCGTGAGGTGATCAACCTTCACCTTGGGGCTTCTAAGGGTTGTAATAACCCTTTAATGCTTAGTTTTAACTTGCTGACCCACTAAGCATCGTGCCACAGATTCCACAATGTTTTTTCCATGTCGACCTGACAATACCTTTATTTCAAGTCCATATACCTTTTGGCTTCTCTAAGGTGTATTGTATATTTGGATCGGTGAACTTTCTATAGAACCTTTGGTTTGATTTTTGAATCTTGTATAAGTGGAACCTATCCCTGTATTTCAGAATCCTGGTATTTTCAACTTCAAAGTCCAATAACTTACCTTCAGTGGTGAGCTTCATCCTATTTTCTAAGGACATATACGTTTTTTGAGCCCCACTCCCCTTTTTTTCCTCGATGGGTAAAATATCATGTACTTGTAAGTTAGGGGATACAACTCGGTTAGGTATAAACTCAAAGTTGTGACTTTCTTCCTGAGATAGGACTCTGTCTGCCTCATCATAATATATGCCAATTTTTCCCTTCTACTTATGGTGTCTGCCACCACATTCGCCTCACTGGGGAATAATTAATCACACAATCAATTTTTTAAAAGATTCATCCACCAATATTGGTGCTCATCCAAGTCTCTTTAAGAGAACCAATACTTTATATTCTTTTGGTATGAGGTTACCTCATACATGAATCAATATAGAAAGCATTGTCATTCTTTAAGGCAAACACTACCGCAACCAGTTAAAGGTCCTGTGTAGATAATTTTTCCCATGAGGCTTTAACTTTTGGGAAGCATACATGCTTGCATGGCCCTTTTTCATCAACCTTAATGCAAGTCATCTCCCAAAAAATGTATATAATACAAATCATCCTTTCCTCGGGTTGCGCAAGGATTGGGGCAGTTTTCAATCGCTTCTTTAATTATTATTTTTTAGAAATAAACAAGACTTCTCATTGCCAAAAACAATTAAGTACGAAGAAATCACATCCAGCTTTCTAACTCCCTACATCACCTATTCAGTTCATATCATTCACTTTACACATTTCTCCCTCAACTTTTGATTCACCCACAGCCTATACACAAGACATTCTATTATATTCTCTACCATATTTACTGTTTTTACTCTACCAAAACTTCTTTCAATGCTTCTTGTCCAGATTTCATATAACACTTTAGCTATTGTGGATTTTAAAGCCTCTACTTTCCAGCCCTTGCCTCTGCATTACTCCAGAATCCAGCCCTTTTCCAAACTCCGTCTCTCCAGTCTTCTCTGTATGCCCATCCATTCCAGGATTGAAACCCACACATTGCTTGTTACTTCGCACTCAAAAATAAGTGTTGAGCAGTTTCATCAGTTTCACAAAATACACATTTACCTTCATTAATAAGTATAAATCTTATTAATCTATCCTTTGTCACTAATATTTGCTGCCATCACATCCATAAGGTAAACTGAGCTCCAGGCCTTGCTAAGTTTCCATAGAACAGTTTTCTCCAAGCCACCTTCTTCTGCTCTCCCAACACACCATTATACATTTCCCTTGTTCTGAACTTACTTATCTTCTGTATCTCTTTCCAGAATTTCAAATTATACACACTAAATCTACACTTAAATAGTCTATTCGCCATCCATGAGTGATCTTCTTCATTACACGTGTGTTGAGTTTACGTGTCAAGGGCTTTAGATAGCCATGTTTGGGTTTCATACCTAAATTCTGCATTTTATAGACTTAATTGGTACTAATGGACATCTTGTATCCACGGGCTCCTTGATCATCCTTGTGATCATCTTTAGTATGTCGCGTGTGAGTAATATTTGTTTACATTCTATAGGAGCAGTAGAAGATATTGAAGGTCGTTCGCAAGGACGGGGGAAGAGATAGAAGGCCATTCATCTTTAGAATGGTAGAAGATGAAGGCCACGGACATCAAATCATGGTAATGGAAAAATGAAGCCAAAGATAGGAGGCACTAGAGTTCAAAACAGCTAAGGGAGAAACGGTGAATTGTGGTCCAATGAGTTGCCCCAAAGTCTGAGAATGATCCGAGAAGAATTAACTTTCAAAGTTGGTTCCATTGGATTTTTCTTCTTGATTACTATAATATTGACAGCTAAAACTCTTAAATCATACTAACGGTTCATCTGTGGTGAAGGAAACAAGTTCAGTCGACCGAGGAACCAGCGGGTCTGCACGGGCCGTACATGGTTTGGCACCAATGGCCTACGCCAAAGGAGATGCCATACGCCAAGGAGAGAAGCGTGAGGAAATGGTGAGACCCACGCCAGACACGATGGGCCGCCAATCTTGAATTGAAGACCCTTCTGCACAACTAAGTATGGCGTGGGACATCTCATTTTAATCGTACCACACTATTCCAAGTTATTATACCGAGACCGGCACGCGGGATGTGGGAATGCACATGGCTCGCCCCTAAGTTTTCTAAGCAAAACACCTAGCTTGACCACGGCCTGAGCCAACTGCCATGGGCGGAGATCAGGACTTCAAGATTCAGAGCCCTGACAGCGCCCCGCAGGGAACAACACAGTCTGCAGCAGGAGATGATGCGACCGGCGCCAGCCCTCGCTCCCCACATTCTTTGAATATCCACACCCCGCACAAGAACTCGCGCCCTGCGTGATATGAAGATCCATGCCAGACCCTAGACCTCATGACCTGAGCCACCAAGGATGAGCTATGAGCCGCATCATCCGTGTAGTCCCACGCCAAGCGGTAATTTCTCATAGTTTTGGCCATAACTCTCTCAAACTTCATCGGATTTCCCTCTGCCATATATTAAAATTTTTGTCATTCCAAGCACTATCCAAAGCACTAAAGTACAGCTCCAGAAGATTAATGGATTTGAGCGGTTTATTTAAGAAAGCTTCAGCGGCTAGAGGGGAAGGGTGACTAGGGTTTGACCTAACTTTTGCCTATTTTGGGCCTATTTTTAGGCCCAATCCCCTAAACCCTAGATGGTCATTATGTAGATTTTGCCTGTCTCTAGTCTAGAGAGAAGAGAGAGGAGAGTACTTCTTCTTCTCTTCTCATTTTCTTTTTCTTTTATTTTTTTCCTTTCTTTTTATTTTGTTAGATCCATGGCATCTAACCTAATATTTTCTATGGATCTATCCTTTGTAGAGTAGATTTATAACTTGGGGATAATTGTAGTAACTTGGTTATATCTTTATGCTTTTTGAGATTCTATAGTTTATCCTAATTTTGTGTTCATAATATTATTGTGATTTTTTTTGAGTTTGAATGCATGAGTATTAAACCACATATAAGCACACACTCTGGGTTGTATTCATGCTAGGCGTAAATATCGATTCCCCCTTAGGAAGGGAAACCTGGATGTTTAAATAGGTGGAAGGGAACGAGTCTGCATGGGTGTGTGTTATGGGCGATTTAAGGTCACCATGATCTACTAGCCATTGTACCAGTCTTAGACAACTTTGTAAAGTTGTCTGAGAGGTTCTGGGTAGAGATAGCTTAACTAGAAGAAAGATAGGGTTACAAGAAACCCTAGTATCACAGATAAGGTCGCTACGATCCTTGGGCCTAATTGATAGGAGCTGAGAGAAGTAGTCGCATTGGTGGTAGAAGCCTGGGAAGTTATCGCACGGGAAAGAATCATACCTACAATAATAGTTGGACCTTGTTGTACTCCTCTAATTACGATGGCAGTATCGATGAAGGGTTAAAGTGCACCCGCTTTCGTAGGGATAGGGAATTGTATGCCATCAGCCACACCACGTGTTATGGACACACTAATAGTTTTGTTTAGATCTCTATGTGAAAGAATGGAGGATAGAAGCATTAGATTGACCTCACTCAATAATTTCCCCAAGTGCTAACTTTATATCCTAGTTGTATTATTTAATTTGTATGTTCTGTAGTTGTTAGATTGAAAATCCAACCCCCCTACATGTTTGCTTTACCAGAAATTTGTTTAACTCATACGTATTGACGACCCGTACAAGGTTGTGTCTCTAGTTGATAAATTAGACCTAGCATCTCTGTGGAAAAACCCAGGGCTTGCAGCTAACTACCCTCTAGGTAGCGTCGCAATGAGATCGGGGTGCAGAATATAAATTTCTATCATTCACCTCCATCCTCGGCTTGGGTTAATTAGTTACAATTAACAACCCCGAGTCGAGGCCGGTCAATGAGCCACTTCTATGTATCTTCACTGTTTACGGTTTCTTACCTTTAATGTAGTAACGATGACATGGCTCATTCCATTCATCCAATGCTATCAAGTTCAAACCATCAGCTTTCTTTCCCTTACATATTTTCTCCCAAGCAACAGGGCTCTTTCTGGTAATGTTTTTTTATCCACTTCACCCAAAAAATCTACCCAGTGCTTCAATGTGTTTGATAACCTTCTTAGGCAGAGACGGGCATTGCATCCAATAGCTTGTTATAGCAAACAAAACACTCTTTATGAGCTGAACTCTTCCTGCATAACTTAACAACCTTGAGCTCCAATGATTTATCCTTCCCACCATCTTCTCTATGAAAGGCTGATACTTATGAACAAATGGCCTTTTCCTTGTCATAGGCACTCCCAGGTACCTAAATAATAACTACCCTTCTTCAAAACATGTGCATTGCATAATTTCCTATTTTTTCCATTCTTCAACGCCTCTAAAATAGATTTTTCTTTTTGACAGGTTAACATCTAAACAACTAGACATTATAAACTTCAGAAAACCAGCCATCAGAGCCTCAACTGATTGCTTATCAGATTTTGAGAAAAGCAGGAAGTCATCAGCAAAACTCATGTTAATTATCAAAAATTTGTCACATCTATCGTGGAACTTAAATCTCTTCTCCTTCATCAATTATTTTAAGCATCTAAAAAGGTATTCCGTGACTAAACCAAATAAGAGAGGTGAGATGGGATCACCTTGTCTCAGTCCCCTTTTGGCAACCAGGATTCTTGAAGCTTCTCCATTCACGATGTACCTGTATGAAAATGTGTTCACACACTTCATAACCCAGTTGACAAACTTTCTTGGCAGCCCTATTTCATTTAAAATCTGCTCCAAAGTCTTCCAGTCTACAGTGTCATAAGCCTTATGTAAATCTAGCTGTAACATACATTTGAGGGGTCATCATTTCCTTGTATACCTTCTATTAAATTCATATGATAGCATAATGTATTCATGAAACCCTCTCCTAGGTACAAAAGCTTCCTCCATTACAGATTTCAGTCTGCAAGTTAAAATCTTAGAAATTACCTTATAGAATGTAGTGCAGCATGAGATTGACCTAAACTCAGTCACCTTCTTTGCATCTACCTTTGCTGGGATTAATGTCACAAGAGTGCAATTCATTACGAGTTGGCAAATTGTTTTTTTGGCGGAATTTTATGTCCTAGACGTGGCCTATGATGGAAGTGCACCCCCAATACTTTTGGGTAAGCCTTTTCTTAAAACATCTAGGACATAAATCGATGCTTTCTTGGGAACCTTAACCCCAGAAGATGACAGTGATTCAGTGGAATTTGATATCTATAAATCTAGGCATGGTTCGACAAAGTCTTCTTTGATGTGCAAAGGTGTAACCCTATGTGATGAGCATGGTGAGTCTTTTTGTGAGAATAATGAGCATGCATGTTTGAATGAATCCCATGTTGATGATAATGATGATGATTCCATTGAATTGTGTGATGCGATGGATAATATGTCTGTGCTAGATTATTTTTCTATGACAACCAATTTGTAGTGGGAAATGGAGATGGTCGAGAGTTTAAAACCTCGTCGACCTTCCTTTAACCCCGAAGCAACATTCACAGACTCAATGATAGCGAGACATGGGGATTCATTTCTTATGATAGACAAGAGGTCTGAAGGTAAGGATGACTCGTTGTGGAGACCTCTTCACTATAATTTCATCGTGGGTGGAGTCGCCGATGTCAATTCCGGAGACCCCACAAGTAGGTATTTCTAACTATATTGCATGAAGAAGAAAACAAGTCCTGAGGATGACGATAAATATACAGTGTTTCTTTTTCTTTCATGTTTTCATTAGTGATTAGATGGTTTTTGCATGAATATTTTTTGCCTATGAGGAAACACATGTTTGGATTGAAAGTTTTAGCTCAAGACTCCTGTTTGTGTATGAATGGAGATTGATTTGAAGTGTTAAGTAGTTTTTTTCAAAAAAGAGGGGAAAACCAAGGATTAGGGAAAATTTTGGTTGATGCCTCGTGCTGAGATGCTCGACGTGAGGCTATGCTTCATGCGGAGATGTTTGGCGCGAGACTCTACCTCATGCCAGAAGTTTAGCATGAGGCTCTTCTTCATGCCAGATGTTTGGTGTGAGCCTATGGTTCGTGCCAAGCATATTTTGCGCAGAAAATCAAATTAAAAAATTTTCTTTGTTCCAACAATACAAGTTTTAAAAAATTCTGATTCTCAAACTTTAAAATGCATTTTTGGTTCAAGAATTTTTTGGTTCATTATCCCTTGGAATTAATTGATTTGTACTATTTTCCCCTGAATTGAGAATTTTAAAATTCCATTCTTAACCTTATTGTACCTCTCTCCCTAGTCATCTAAGATGAAATTCCAATCCCATAGTACATTTCTCCACCTAATTCTATCATTTGAAACATTCTTCCTTCTCAAGAAACACTCCCTCTCATACACTCTTGGTGAAACTCAAAAAATTAAAGCTTTCTTCCAAAAATTAGCAATTTTTACTTCTTCTTTTGTGGGTCTTACAAAATATAGCTTCAAATCTCGGGTATACCATTGAACTCTTTGTTTATATATGCTTTATTTGACAATGTGGTTGTGCTATTAAAAGCAAGATTCTTGAATGAGTGTGTGTTTTTGAGATACGTGTTTGAGTTTTAATGTATGATATTGTGTTGAAGAAAGAGTTGGGAGAATTGATATGCTATTATGCTTCCAAGATATGTTCTCCATTGTTGGGTGATTTAGGAGAGGATGGACCTTGATTCCATGATATTATTGATGGGCTGGTGATAACTTACATGTGTGTTTTTAATGAAAAATGTTCTTGTTTAAATAGCCCACAAGCTTAGATTATCCTGTTATGAATGGTTGGGTTATTTGGGAGAATGTTGTCTTATTGAATTGTAGGCCATGCCTTGTTTATGATAATATCACCACTATTGTCTTCATTTTTTTAGGATGCCACCTAAGAAGAATACTTCGGAGAAGGGAAAGTCTACTCGCGGTGAGACGTGGAAGAAGTCAGCGAAGGGTGCAAACCCCGAGCCGATGACTTCTATCCTTGCAACCCAACATTTGTGACCGAGAAGTTTATGGGTTAATCCAACATTTCCAGAACTGCAGTACGGAGATGGAGGAATTTGAGAGAGCGGAAGTGTAGTTTTTTGAGATGGGGTTCCCTAGTCACCTGGCCTGAAATTCCAATCCCATAGTACATTTCTCCACCTAATTTTATCATTTGACACATTATTCCTTCTCAAGAAACACTCCCTCTCACACACTCTTGGTGAAACTCAAAAAATTAAAGCTTTCTTCCAAAAATTAGAAATTTTTATTTCTTCTTTTGTGGGTCTTACAAAATCTAGCTTCAAATTTTGGGTAACCCATTGAACTCTTTGTTTATATATTCTTTATTTGAAATTGTGGTTGTGCTATTAAAAGCATGGTTCTTGAATGAGTGTGTGTTTTTTATATTTGTGTTTGATTTTTAATGCATGATATTGTGTTGAAGAAAGAGTTGGAAGAATTGATATGCTATTATGCTTCAAAGATATGTTCTTCATTATTGGGTGATTTAGTAGAGGATGAAACTTGATTCCATGATATTATTGATGGGTTGGTAATAACTTACATGTGTTTGTTGTCTAATGAAGAATGTTCTTGTTTAAATAGCCCACATGCTTAGATTATCATGTTCTGAATGGTTGGGTTATTTGGGGGAATGTTATCTTATTGAATTGTAGGCCATGGCTTTTTTTTTTAATTTTAAACCATCCGGATAGATGGGAGGAATTTATTAGGCTCCCCAAACCCAAACGGAATAGACCCAAAAGGTGCTACATGTAGAGTTTTTTACAAAAGATCATTCATTTGATGATCCAAGAGCAAAAGAAACCCTCAAAGCAAATAGAAAGTTGCTTCCAAAAGCGGTATGTTTAGTCAAATCTAAGCTAACTCAACATGTGAAAATACAGATTGCTAGTCTTATGTCCATCCAGCATGAATAACACGAACATGGTCAGGGAAGCGAAGAATAGAAACCCTTATTAGTCAATGTTTTTCAGCCGAGTAAGACGTACGACCGCCTGAGTGTCCATTGTTTGCTGCCATCCTCGATTTCTCCTATGTTCAAGCAGTGCTTCCTCTCTTATGATCGAAATCCTCCCTTGCTTCAGATGTGGCTCAGAACTCAATTTCTCCTATGCTCAAACAGTGCTTCCTCTCATATGTTCGAATCCTCCTTTGCTTCAGATGTGGCTCAGAACTAACCTGAGCAGGAGATCTGCAAAACAGAAAGACAGCAGTCTCTATTCCACAACATTTATATGAATTATAGCCAGAGATAAGTACCAGCCTATGTGTAATCTGAGTTCCCATTTACAGTTCTTATTCTTACCCCCTGAACTCCAATTTTATCTAGCATAATCAAGCCTTTAAGGAAAGAAGGGGCATTGCTAATTTTAAAGACTTCATTTAGGGATTCCTCCCTTGCAAATTTTGCCAAAAAATCAGCCACAATTGTAGGCCATGGCTTGTTTATGATCATGTCACCACTCTTGTCTTTATTTTTTTAGGATGCCACCTAAGAAGAATACTTCGGAGAAGGGCAAGTCTACGTGGGGTGAGACGTGGAAGAAGTCGGCAAAGGGTGCAAACCCCGAGCCGATGACTTCCATCCTTCGCAACCCCACGTTTGTGACTGAGGAGTTTATGGGATTATCCAACATTTTTGGAACTGCACTACGGAGATGGAGAAACTTAAGAGAGAGGAAGAGTAGTATTCTGGAGATGGGGTTTGCTTGCAAGGACACCTTGGCGGCTTTAGGCTTACTCAAGCTGGTCTCTTACCTATTGAGGCGAGTAGGTCTAGAGGGGTTTCTTGAGAAACACTGAAAGACATACATTAGGTGGACCCTTGCTACTCTATGGCCATTTGTAGACGATGATGGACAAGGTGATTAAACTCAACCGGGACAATAAGGATTATAAGATGACCCACTAGGAGGTAGCGCGTGCCTTTGGGTGGAGGTATGACAAGGTGATCCAGAAGACACACCGACAAGGGTTTCCTTTCTCTCTTGGACACTTTTGGGTGCAACTCACAGGCACTAATCGGAAGAACGTGTGCAAGAGTACGGTTGTGGTTCACCCAACATTTTGTTACGTTCACCGATTGTTGGCTATAAGTGTTTTCTACCACAGTGAACTGAAGCAATTCTCGGGTTTGGATGTTCATATACTTTGAGCAATGACACCCGGGGGTAATTTTTATCCAAACTTGGTGGGGTCTTTTGTGCAGGAATGTTTAGCAATAGGGAACAGGAAGAGTGGAAAAATATTTATGAGAGGTATCGTTGGTTTGCTAGCACAACACTTAGGGAATCCAGTTACACAAAAGGCTTTAGCTAACTTAGGAAGATCAGGCACAAGGTACAACATAGAGAAGTCAGCCAAAGCATTCAAGGTGGGACCTACAAGATCAGATTGTAGATATGTATGGCTTTATGGCGGAGCGAGTACTTTTATTTTCTTGGTACTTCCACAGCCGGAGTGCACCGTCATTAACCATGACACATGCTTGGATAACCTATTTAATTTTCCGGATTGAAGATTTGAGAGAGATTTCTATAGATGTTTATCTAACCCGGAGATAGATGTTAAGGAGGCCGAAGGTGAGAGCACTCTGAGAGCACCTCCGAGTCGCTCTCGCATATCCACAGATATCATTGACCACTTGCATCCACTTGGGACAAGCTTTAAAGCTCTACTCAAATGTTTCAAAAGGTAGTCCAAGCGATACGAAGAATGCACTCGCAAGTTGAAGATCTTAGTTCGAGGATGGATAGCTTTAAGGCCACACTTCAAGCAACATGATACATGAATAGGAGCTTCACGAGTCAAGAGGATGAAGGCCTTCGGGTTCGTGATAGTGAGTGTCACCATAATCTCTATCTCACTTATGTATTGGCATGAGTTTTGTGCATCGGAGACCATGCATTGGTTATGTGTGGGGAGGGAGTAGTTAGCACTTAGGGAGTCTTCATTCTTAGATTTCCTCGGTGCATTTCTTGATTTGCATTGGTAGTTGTTTTTCTTGATTGTTAGTGATGTTGATTTTTGCTTGTTAAGAGATGATTTTGGATGGACATTTGGTGGTCTGACATGCTATGCTAGAATTTCTAGTTTGCACGGGGTAGGATGTTTTAGAAAATTGGTTGTGTATTTTTTGTGTTTGATTATTGTTTGTAGTATGAAGCCAACTTTTGGGGAAATTTTGTGCTACACCAAAAAGATCGGAAAACTTGAAAAAATGAAATAAATATAAAAACCTAGATAGGTCAAAAATCCAAAAGAACGGCTTGGGTACTGATGTTCTTCATTTTGCGTGCAGTAACCATTGCATCCGACATAGTTTGGTATGTTTTGTATGGCACATTTCTAGTATTAGTTGAGTTTATGTGACAAGGGGCTCAGACGGCAATGTTTGGTTTTATCGTGTAAATCTTGCATTTTGTAGACTCAATCAGTACTAATGGACATCTTGTATCCATGTGTTCCTAGATCTTCCATTTGATCCTCTTTAGTGGGTTGCCAGTGGGTACTTTTTTGTTACATTCTATGTGAAGCCCTTTCGTAAGGATTGTAGAAGATATTGAAGGCGGTTCGCAAAGACGGTAGAAGATATCAAAGTCCATTCACCTCTTAAATGGTAGTAAATCATGGACACAAACATCAATGCATGGCAGAAGGAGGTTGGAGTCAATGATAGGCGGCAACGGAGATCAAAGCGCCAATGAAGAAACTGGGAATCGTGGTCCGATTAGTTGTTTCCAAGTCTGAGAACGATCCGAGAAGAATTAGCCTTCAAGGCTGATTTCATTAGATTTCTCTTCTCGAGCACTACAAAATCGATTGCTAGAACTAAAAAATTGGACTAATTGTTCACTCGTAGTGAAGGAAATAAGTTCAGAGTGCCAAGGTACCATAGGTAAGCGCGGGTCATTCATGGCCAAGCACCAACCGCCCGCGCCAGAGGAGATGCACCACGCCAACAATTCCAGTGTGAGGCAATGGTGCAACCTGCACCATACCCCATGGTCCACGCAGCTCAAGCTCAAGGATTTGCTCAAAAATGACTAAGTATGGGCGCAGACCATCCCATTTATAATGACCCGCATTATTCCAAGATCAGGATGTCAAGACCAGCCATCGGCCTGAACCAAAGTCTGCGTCTCGTGCCAGAATTCTGAAAAAATTGTGCTTTCTTACCACGGTTTGCGCCAGAGCCTCGCGCCATGGCCCCGCGCTAGATCAAGCGCCCCGTGCCTATTAAGAATCATGGCCTGCACGCGATTGTGCATCCCGTGACAAATACTTGGTGCAGACCGTGCCATCCATGTTGGTCTGTGCCAGGTGGTGGTTGAACTAGGGTTTTAGTATTTTTGTCCTATTTTGGGCCTATTTTTTAGCCCAATCCCCTTCTCTTATATATATGACCTTAGTACATGATTGGAGGGTTGCAATTTAATCTATATGCTTTTGTGACATTCATTAAATTCATCCGATTATATGTGTTCATATTATTATTATGATTGGTCTTCAATGTCCTATTTGCAAGAATATTGCACAATATACTGGCACACACTTTGGGATGTATTCATCTATAGTGCACTTATTGATGCCCCCTTAGGAAGAGAAAACTAGATGTTAGAATGGGTTGGGGGTACGTTGCGTCAGCGAGAGTGTATGCTTGGGAGACCCAGTTATTACTCTGACTTATTTGCCATCGCACCAGTCTTGGCTGATTACGTAAAGGTTTCTGATAGGTTGTGGGTACAGATAGTGAAACAAATAGCAAACTAGGGTGCGAGAGACCCTATATCATAGATAAGGTGCCAACGACCCTTAGGCCTAGTTTATAGGACCTGGGGAAAGTTGTGAATTTGTGGTGGAAGCACAAGACGTAATTGCACAGGGGAGAAACATACCTATAACAATGGTCGGACCTTGTTGTACTCCCCTAATTTTGATGGCAGCATCGTTGGAGGGTTGCGAGTGCACCCGATGTGAAAAGTACGGGGAAATATATGCCATTGCCACACCACATGTTGCGAACACAATATTAGGTTTCTTAGTAAATCTTGCATGTGAATGAATCGAGGATCGAAACATTAGGTCAATCATGTTGTGCAAAGAATCCTCAAGTGCTTACCAAATTAGATTACTTGTCTAAAAATACAACCCCCTCCCTGTTGTTTTGATTTACTAGCTATTCTTTTCACTCGTATGGATTGGCGACCCATACAAGGTTGTGTTTTTAGTTGATACTTGAGCCCTAGCATCTATGTGGTCAAACCCAGGGCTTCCCACTTACTACTGACGGGCGGGAGGTCGTCGCGCCCGCCGTGCAAAAGATAATTTATAAGCCCTTTTTGCTTACTTTCTACAACTAGGTAGATAGCGGCAAATCGGGGTCGTCCAATGAGAAGAGGGATCTTCCTAAGCAATCAAGCACAAATGGTTGATACTAGGCTAGGAGTAACTATATATACACACACATAAAAGCAAGTAAAAGGGGGGGTTGGTTGGTTGGTTTCCTAAGTTAACAAAGATAAAAAGACAAGATAACTAGCAAGGTCAAGTGACTATGCTAATCATCAAACAAAACTAAGAAAAGGGGTTTTAAACTACAAAGATAAAAAGCCTTGGGAGCAAGGGATATCCACTTCCAAATCATACGTAGGTCATTGAATCATTCACTCATTCCATCATATAGCATACATGACTCAACATTCACATACCCATCTAGCAAGGATCACAACACATACATCACAAGGAGTTCTAAGTTCATGCTCATACATCTTCATGCAAAGGAGCTACGGAATTCGTCACGTTCCTAACACCTAAACAATTCAAACATACAAGCACTCCCTATGCTCAAACAACTCATGGCACACACGAAGTGAAACACACCATCAAGAGTACATACATGCTAAATAACAAATGCTTCAAGAAAGAGTAAAAGCCATCTATTTGCTACTTCAACTACTTGTCGTGGAGACTAAACTCCTATCCTTCTTAGTTTGTAGTTTGCGAGAGTGAGTTCGACATCTCTCGTCAAACCTCACCAATGACTCCCGAGTCGTGACCACGACTCAAGGTGTCATTGGTGGCATTTAGCACGAAGGACCAACAAGCTTGGCAATGCCTATGACCACTACACCGTGACTAAGCATTAAACCGATTCATGCAATTACACGAGATTGGATGAACGTGCAACGCACATTCATCCAGGAGCATATAACTCTCTCGTTTGCTACACAAACGAACATGACGAAGAGTTCAACATCAATCACATTCGTCTAGCACATCATCAACACATAAATATCATTTAGAAACTCTAACTCATGCTTTGGATTCCTAATTAAAAGAGGGAAAGAGTAGCTAATTCCTTCCAACCCTAACAAGCAATCAATCAAGCAATTTGTATCCTCAAGCTACCAATAACATCAATAGCATCAACAATCATCATTCAAGCACAATAAGAGCACAATAGCAAAAACACCAAATAGATAGATATAAATGATCCTTACTACATAGAAATGGAAGCTTCAATCCTTGCTCCCAAGTACAAAAACTACTCTAGAACAAGAAAACACATAGAAACTAAGAAAACAAGAGAGAAAAGGCTAGGGTTTTGGCCCAAAACAGGGGCCAAAAGCTGTGAAATGAAGGGGGTGAAGAGGTATTTATAGGGGGAAGAAAAAGGGAGAAAAACACTGACTGGACACTGTCGTCGCGACTCGCGACCAACTTGGTCGCGACTCGCGACCAAATCAGTAACTCAGCCTTGCTGTTTTGTTTTGCTTCCTCCGGGTGAACCGTTGATCCGTTTCGGGAGTTCTTGTAGTCGATTTTATAGTGCTCGAGAAGAGGAATCCAATGGTGCCACTCTTGAAGGCTGATTCTTCTCGGAAAATTCTGAGAACCCCGGATCATCATTCATCCGTTGCTTTGCTCTCCTTTCTTCATCTCTTCACTTCTTCAAATCTTCACAAAGCTCAAATGTAAAGGTCTTCAAATCTTCAAATCTTCAAAGATAAATCTTCAAAGTCTTCAAATCCTCAAAGTCTTCAAACAAATCACCTTGTCACACAAAATCATCTAAAAAGTGATAAAAACGTCAAAGCCGCCTTTATCCCTCCTTAGATGATTTCAAGGCAAAATGCCACATGTAGAGCACAAAATTGCACAAAACCTAATCCTAAAAAGCCTAAAATAACCATCTAAAATGGACACATCAAACCTCCCCACACTTAAACCTTACTCGCCCTCGAGTAAGAAAAGATTCAAGCACACGGAGGAAATGACATATCCACATCCTAAAAACCCTAAAATAACCACATAAAATGGCCTCATCAAACCTCCCCACACTTAAACCTTACTCGCCCTCGAGTAAGAAAAGATCTAAGCACACGGAAGAAATGATATAGTCCTATCCTAACTACTAATCCCCCAATCCAAGCCTCACAAAACTCTCAATATCATAAATCCCAAAATAAAAGCTCACATGAGAATTTTTCACACACACATCCCCAATCCTAAATCTAACCAAACCTACCCCTTATCAATTCACTACCCATAAAAATATTTCACAGCCCAGAATTGATATTCCCAGAATCCAATGACACAAAATGAAGCTAAAACCATAGAGGAATTTTTAAACACATGCTTCACCTAATGCCAATATATCAACCAAAAACGAAGTAGAAAGAGATAAGGAATTTCATAACCACACTTCGTTTCCTAACCCACTAAGCTACCCAATCCCAAGAGGTCTATAGATATTGAGCTACCCGATCCATCCGTGTGACAACCGCAACCTTATGACTCCAACGCCGGAAAATGAGTGAAATCATACCATTTTTCAATTTCTCTCAATTTCTCTCATTTTGCCTAGGAGCTCTTTCGAGTTTTCATCCTAGCCACACATCATGTTTCTTTAGCTCACATCTCACCTTTTTCCGCACATTTTAGCCTCTCATTTTTGCCTAGGCCGCCCTTTAAGGGTTTTCGACCTATCCGGGCCCCCAATGTTGTCTAAGTTGCCCTCTCGGGTTTTCAACCTAGCGGGTTTTCTTTTTTTTTTTCTTTTTGTTTTTCTATTTTTTTTCTTTTTGTTTTTCTATTTTTTTTTCTCATGTTTTTCCAATGAAAAGTAGCAAAAAGCATTCCAAAACAATCTAGCATGCATATGAGTCCTCTAACCCCTCCCCACACTTAAAACATTACATTGCCCTCAATGTAAACATGTAAGGCAAGAACAATAAAAATCAAGGTAAGGGGATAGAGTGACACCCGTGTCTCCGCAATTCACCGGTGATATGGCGATATCCAAGTACTTGGATGGTCCCGAGATAGGTTTCGGAACCGGAAGGGTGAGCAAAGATGCCGTAGAAGAACTCACCCCTCGAGAAAAGCATTGTATCCATGGCGCCGTTTGATCAAGACTACACCACGAAGAACACATTAAACTCACAAGTACATAAGGATATGTAATACTAGGTTTAGCATCAAGAGTTAATAACCATAGTATTTTCAAAGAACAACCAAATCACACTCAACCAACACTATAAGAATAATCATGAAAAATATCCAACACATATTGACATGTATACAAGCATCATTATAGGATATGCACTTACGATCACAATGATGTAGTCGGCATACTACAATCAACAAATGTACTATAAAGATGCAAGGATGTTCATATGTCAACATGTGTAGGATGGTGAGGGAATGAGTGGGTATGTGGTGGTTCTTGGGAGTGTTGGGTGGAGAAGAAGGTAGGTTCATGCAATGTTTAAAATCATTTGGAAACTTGGAAGCTTGGAAATTTGAAATCCGGGCTCAAAATAATTTCAACAGTTACTGAGCACGTCGCGACTCGCGACGAGGTTCGTCGCGACACGCGACGAGCCTCGCGAAGTCATCGCGACTCGCGGAAAGTTGAGTCCGGAAGCTCAAAATTTTCTGAGCTCGTCGCGACTCGCGACGAAGTGTGTCGCAACTCGCGACGAGCCTCGCGAAGTCATCGCGACTCGCGGAAAGTTGGCGCTGGGGGCTCAAAATTTTCTGAGCTCGTCGCGACTCGCGACGAAGTGTGTCGCGACTCGCGACGAGCCTCGCGAAGTCATCGCGACTCGCGGAAAGTTGGCGCTGGGAGTGAATTTTGCTCCCCTGTTCGTCGCGACTCGCGACGAAGCCCATCGCGACTCGCGACGGCAGGGTATCCCAGGCTTAAAATTTTTCTTTTGCTTACCAACTGTCCAAGCTTTCTTCCCTCGTTCATTGATCTCGTTCCTTCATCTCCTTCATTGCAATGCACTTCATGTTGCTACAAAATCATAGAAAAACATGCCATAAAAAGAACAAAACAAAACAACAACAAAAACAAACTAAGAAACACAAACTAAGAAACAAAAACTAAAAGAAATGCCGAATTTATTTAACGTCGTCGGCACGACGAAGCTCCGTATTTTTAAGGTCGTCAGCACGACCCTAATGTTATCCGTATGGTGAAGGCTTGAAGCTCTTCACCATGAGCATCCAAAATAAGAGAGGTGGGGGCACAAAACTTTCAAGAGGAAAGTCTTGTGGAGGTGGAGATGGTTCAAAGGGAATTAAGTGGTTAGGGAGCTTGGGATAGTCTTTTGGCTCCTCTCTCGTTTCCCTCAAAACTTCTGAAAATATTAGAGTTGGTTCACTAGGTGGGAGAAGGGGTGACAATGCTAATGGATAATGTAGCACTATCACCTCTTCCTCCATTTTTCTATCCTCTACAACCAACTCCTCATCCCTTTCAAACTCAAAATCATTTTTATTGGTGACTTCACTCACCGAATCATCGAGTTCAAGTTGGGATGGTGTGTTTTCGGAATCACGAGCTTCCATGCGGGCCAATACCTCTAATATGTTCCTCACATGCCCCTCAATGGCCTCAACACTAGAGGAGAGCTGGGTATCCGGCTCCTCACTAGTAAAGGAGTTCAAGTTTGCTATGGTATTTAAGACATCCTCACGTGTCAAACTTGAACTTCCTTGTTGGGCTTGGTTTTGGGGTATGGTATAGGGTGGTGATGGCCAACTAGGTTGCTCGTAATATTGGTTTTCCGGCTCATTCTCATACCACAAATCCGGACTACCACTCCATTCCGGATTGTAAGAGTTGTGGTATGGATAGCATTCATGAGCATCTTGCCCTTGAAAACCAATATCTCCTACCTCTTGATAGCACTCTTCATAGTACCCATGGTTTTGAAAACCAAGGGTTCTTTCTCGGTCATCGTGCTGTTCCCACAACAAAGGGCAAGATTCGGTAGGATGGTCGAAATGACACATCCTACAAAACCTTGCTTGTTGAGCCTCTCTTCTCATCATGAGTTCCCTCAAGGTGAGACGCTCCATTAAATTTATTTTTTTTTATTTTTTATTTTTCAAAAGTTTGGAATATAGTGCAAGGATTCTCGATAAAATAAATTACCAAGAACTCAAGCAATACCTACTCCGAACAAAAACAAACACCAAGTAGTGGAAAATAAAAACAACTAGCCAATACACAACCAAATACACCTAAATACTTAAGAATAAACGCCTCTTCCCCGGCAACGGCGCCATTTTGACGGGCGGGCGGTCGTCGCGCCCGCCGTGCAAAAGATAATTTATAAGCCCTTTTTGCTTACTTTCTACAACTAGGTAGATAGCGGCAAATCGGGGTCGTCCAATGAGAAGAGGGATCTTCCTAAGCAATCAAGCACAAATGGTTGATACTAGGCTAGGAGTAACTATATATACACACACATAAAAGCAAGTAAAAGGGGGGGGGGGTTGGTTGGTTGGTTTCCTAAGTTAACAAAGATAAAAAGACAAGATAACTAGCAAGGTCAAGTGACTATGCTAATCATCAAACAAAACTAAGAAAAGGGGTTTTAAACTACAAAGATAAAAAGCCTTGGGGGCAAGGGATATCCACTTCCAAATCATACGTAGGTCATTGAATCATTCACTCATTCCATCATATAGCATACATGACTCAACATTCACATACCCATCTAGCAAGGATCACAACACATACATCACAAGGAGTTCTTAGTTCATGCTCATACATCTTCATGCAAAGGAGCTACGGAATTCGTCACGTTCCTAACACCTAAACAATTCAAACATACAAGCACTCCCTATGCTCAAACAACTCATGGCATACACGAAGTGAAACACACCATCAAGAGTACATACATGCTAAATAACAAATGCTTCAAGAAAGAGTAAAAGCCATCTATTTGCTACTTCAACTACTTGTCGTGGAGACTAAACTCCTATCCTTCTTAGTTCGTAGTTTGCGAGAGTGAGTTCGACATCTCTTGTCAAACCTCACCAATGACTCCCGAGTCGCGACCATGACTCAAGGTGTCTTTGGTGGCATTTAGCACGAAGGACCAACAAGCTTGGCAATGCCTATGACCACTACACCGTGACTAAGCATTAAACCAATTCATGCAATTACACGAGATTGGATGAACGTGCAACGCACATTCATCCAGGAGCATATAACTCTCTCGTTTGCTACACAAACGAACATGACGAAGAGTTCAACATCAATCACATTCGTCTAGCACATCATCAACACATCAATATCATTTAGAAACTCTAACTCATGCTTTGGATTCCTAATTAAAAGAGGGAAAGAGTAGCTAATTCCTTCCAACCCTAACAAGCAATCAATCAAGCAATTTGTATCCTCAAGCTACCAATAACATCAATAGCATCAACAATCATCATTCAAGCACAATAAGAGCACAATAGCAAAAACACCAAATAGATAGATATAAATGATCCTTACTACATAGAAATGGAAGCTTCAATCCTTGCTCCCAAGTACAAAAACTACTCTAGAACAAGAAAACACATAGAAACTAAGAAAACAAGAGAGAAAAGGCTAGGGTTTTGGCCCAAAACAGGGGCCAAAAGCTGTGGAATGAAGGGGGTGAAGAGGTATTTATAGGGGGAAGAAAAAGGGAGAAAAACACTGCTGCAGGGCTGACTGGACACTGTCGTCGCGACTCGCAACCAACTTGGTCGCGACTCGCGACCAAATCAGTAACTCAGCCTTGCTGTTTTGTTTTGCTTCCTCCGGGTGAACCGTTGATCCGTTTCGGGAGTTCTTGTAGTCGATTTTATAGTGCTCGAGAAGAGGAATCCAATGGTGCCACTCTTGAAGGCTGATTCTTCTCGCAAAATTCTGAGAACCCCCGATCATCATTCATCCGTTGCTTTGCTCTCCTTTCTTCATCTCTTCACTTCTTCAAATCTTCACAAAGCTCAAATGTAAAGGTCTTCAAATCTTCAAATCTTCAAAGATAAATCTTCAAAGTCTTCAAATCTTCAAAGTCTTCAAACAAATCACCTTGTCACACAAAATCATCTAAAAAGTGATAAAAACGTCAAAGCCGCCTTTATCCCTCCTTAGATGATTTCAAGGGAAAATGCCACATGTAGAGCACAAAATTACACAAAACCTAATCCTAAAAAGCCTAAAATAACCATCTAAAATGGACACATCAACTACCCTCTAAGTATCATAGCAGTTAGAATGAGTGCAGAACTATAAATATTATCTTTGACCTTCTCAACCTCTGCTTTGGTTAATTAGCTACGATTAGCGACCCCAGGTGGAGGCAGGTCAGGCAACATTAGGAAAAGCCCAGATAGGTCGAAAGACCTATGTAAAAATGAGAAGCTAGGCCCAGCTAGGCTTACGAGCCTAGGAAAATATAAGAGGCCGTGTGGAAAAAGGTGAGAAGTGAGTACCTTTTGTGTGTTAAAGCTAGGATTAAAACCCAAAAGGTCTCCTAGGAAAAATGAGTGATGTTGAGATAAAAAAAACTAGGTTGAATGCATTCTTCCGCGGTGGATTGTTTTTTAGGACGACTCTTTGATTGCTTTTGGGATCATTTTGGGAAACGTAAGCTAGCTTATACACTTATCTTTTTGGCTTACCTTTTTCCACACTTTACTTTGGGTGGTTTGATTGCTTATGATTTTTGGGAAGTGTGAGAGTTATGAGATTCTTACTCTTTTGGGGGAAACATGGTAATCTTAGAATAAGTTGAATGTCTCGGTTAACTTATGCTTGCACTCTACATTTTGTCGGTTAACTTTTAGGGGATGACCTATTTATTTTTCCGAACTGGAGATTTGAGAGAAATTTCTATAGATTTTTATCCAACCCGGAGATAGATGTTGAGGAGGCCGAAGGTGAGAGCACTCCGAGAGCACCTCCTAGTTGCTCTCGCATATCCACATACATCATTGACCACTTGCATCCACTTGGTGACAAGCTTTCGAGCTCTACTCAAGTGTTGCAAAAGGTATTCCAAGCGATAGGAGGAATGCACTCGCAAGTGGAAGTTCTTAATTCGAGGATGGTGCGAGAGGCCCTAGATCATAGATAAGGTGCCAATGACCCTTGGGCCTAGTTGATAGGACCTAGGGGAAGTTATGCATTTGTGGTGGAAGCCCAAGACGTAATTAAACAAGGGAGAAACATACCTATAACAATGGTCAGACCTTGTTGTACTCTCCTAATTATGATGGCAATATCGTTGGAGGGTTGCGAGTGCACCCGACGTGACAAGTACGGGGAAGTGTATGTCATTAGCCACACCACATGTTGTGAACACAGTATTAGGTTGCTTAGTAAATCTTGCATGTGAATGAATTGAGGATCGAAACATTAGGTCAATCATGTTGTGCAAAGAATCCCAAAGTGCTTAGCTAATTAGATTACTTGTCCTTAAAATACAACCCCTCCCTTTTTGTTTGCATTTACTAGCTATTTTTTCACTCGTACAGATTAATGACCCATACGAGATTGTGTTTTTAGTTGATACTTGAGCCCTAAAATCTATGTGGTCAAACCCAGGGCTTGCCACTAACTACCCTCTAAGTAGCGTAGCAGTTAGAATGGGTGCAGAACTATAAATTTTATCTTTGACCTTCTCAACCACTGATTGGGTTAATTAGATACGATTAGCGACCCCGGGTAGAGGCAGGTTAGGTAACATTAGGAAAATCTCGGATAGGTTGAAAGACCTAGGTAAAAATGAGAGGCTAGGCCCGACTAGGCTTACGAGCCTGGGAAAAAATAGAGGCCATGTGGAAAAAGGTGAGAAGTGAGTACCTTTTGTGTGTTAAAGCTAGGGTTAAAACCCAAAAGGTCTCCTAGGCAAAATGAGTGAAGTTGGGAGAAAACAAAAAAAAAACTAGGTTGAATGCATTCTTCTACGGTGGATTGTTTTTTAGGATGACTCTTTGATTTCTTTTGGGATTATTTCGGGAAAAGTAAGCTAGCTTGTACACTTATCTTTTTGGCTTACCTTTTTCCACACTTTACTTTTGGGTGGTTTGATTGCTTATGATTTTGGGGACTGTGAGGGTTATGAGATTCTTACTCTTTTGGGGGAAACATGGTTATCTTAGAATAAGTTGAATATCTCGGTTAACTTATGCTTGCACTCTACATTTTGATTGATTCTTTGTCTTATCTTTTATTTACTCGAGGATGAGTAAAGGGTTAAGTGTGGAGAGTCTAATCTGCTTCATTATGCATGTGTTAAATGTTGCATTTGGTATACTTTTTATCTAGTTTTATTTGGTGGATTGCTACTATAAGTTGAGTTTACGTGACAAGGGGTTTAGACGGACATGTTTGGTTTTCATTTCTAAATCCCGTGTTTTGTAGACTTAATTGGTACTAATGGACATCTTGTATCTATGGGCTCCTTGATTATCCTTTTGATCATCATTAGTAAGTTGCCCGTGGGTACTTTTTGTTTACATTCTATGTGAAGGCCGTTCGTAAGGGCGACAGAAGGTATTGAAGGCTGTTCGCAAGGATGGTAGTAGAGATGAAGGCCATTCAAAATATAATGGTTGTAGATGAAGGCCAGGAGCATCAATGCATGGTAGAAGGAGATTGAAGCTAAAGATAGGCGGCAACGGAGTTCAAACCAGTGAACGAAGAAATGGGGGAATAGTGGTCCGATGAGTTATGCTTAGGTTTAAGAACGATATGAGAAGAATTAAACTTCAAGTTTGGTTTCATTAGATTCATCTTCTCGAGCACTACAAAATCGACTACTAAAACTCTCAAATTGGACTAACGATTCACCCGTAGCAAAGAAAGCTACTTCAACCGGCCGAGGCATAAATAGGTTGGCACGAGCCATTCATGGTTTAGCACCAACGGCCCACGCCAAAGGAGCAGCTCCACACCAAGAAGACCAGCACCAGGCTAAGGAGCGACCCATGCCAGATCCCTTGGGCCACCAGCTCGAAGTGTAGACCCCCTCTACGCAGCTAAGTATGGGTGCAGGATGTCCCATTTTTGGCGTTTGTGCCATTCCAAGCTCAATATACCAAGACCAAATGGCGGGGTGTGGGAAATCACATGGCCCGCACCAAATATTTTGAGCAAGAACCCTTCTTGACCGTGGCACGCGCCAACAACCACGGGTGCGGATCAGAACCTTCATTTTCAGCACCCTTATAGCACCCCGCACCAGGCATTGCGGCCCGCACCCTAGGGTAGATGCGACCCTCACCAAGTTTTTCACCCCCGAAACTCTTAAAGATCCAACACCCCATTCCACATGAATGGACGCAACCCACAGAAGGCCTTGCACCCCGCGCCAAGGACACTCCACAGGCAGCACCATCTGTGACTCCCCATTCTGGGCGACGGCTATTTTGGCCTATTTTTGTCCTAACTTTTGGCCAAATCTCCTACTTCTATAAATAGAACCTTTTTCTACTAGATTTTCATATCCAAGAGTAACTTGGACACTTTATCATTAGCAGTTTTATCTTTGTAGTTAAGAGGGAACTCTTTTTTTTTTCTTTCTTTTGCTTTGATCCTAAGATGTGGAATTAAAATATTTATTTGAATTCCATGTCTAGGGAGTAGTTTCTATAGCTTGGGGATAAATTTTAGGAGCATGGTCTAAATCTATATGCGTTTTGGGTTTTGTAGTTCTTCCTCGTTTTGTATTTATGGTATTATTATGATTGTGCTTGACTATATGAAATGAATGAATAGTACACCACATATAGGCACACACTTTGGGCTATATTCATGTTTGGTGAAAATATCAATGCCCCATTGGGAAGAGAAACCTGGTTTTTAGAATGGGTAAGGGAGAACTCATCCGCATAGGGGGTGTGGGGGGATTCGAGAATGCTCTGACTTACTTGCCATCACACGATTCTTAGCTAACTTCGAAAAGTTGTCCGAGAGGTTCCGGGTAGAGATAGAAAATTGTAGCAAACTAGGGTTGTGAGATACCTTAGATCATAGATAAGGTGACCATGACCCTTGGGCCTAATTGATTGGACCCGAGGGAAGTAGTTGATGATTCATGGTGGAAGCCCAGGACGTAATCGTACGGGAGAGAAACAGACCTACAAAAATGGTTGGATCTTGTTTTACTCCCCTAATAATGATGGTGGTGTCAATGGAGGGTTTCGAGAGCACCCACCGTGATAGGGAAGGGGAAGTGTATGCCATCTACCACACCACGTATTATGGATACTCTATTAGGTTGGCCTAATTATCTATGTGAAAGAATCGAGGATAGAAGCATTAGATTTACCATGTTGAATGATTGCTTACCGACATATGTGAGAGGTCGCATGAATTGATTGATTTAAGTAGATTTAGACACTGAATTTGATTGACTACCTTACCAAGAGTGACGTCGTCAACTCAGTTTTTCATAAACACGAGGATCGTGTGCAATGTTGCTAACTGGCGATCGTTCTTACCGTTTTGACTAACAACTAGTAGTACGATGACGACTAATATATCTCCAAAGCCATTAATATGTTCTTCGATTAAAAATTGGAATGTTAATTGATTTTCCAATTACATAAGAACACAATGGAAGATACAAATATTCGACAAGGTTAGTTAAAATGATTTTTACATCTAATCTATGTCTTGTTTTTATTCTTCTTCGATTTGGGATGTCGTTCAATCCACACATCTTCATCATTGTCTCTCCTCAATGCTAGCTCCACCCCAATTATCTCTTCTTGGCCGACATTACTAGTTGGGTAGTGTATGTGGAATAATCTCAAACAATGAAGATGGACTAACCTCCCCCACAAATTGACTTTTCCTTTGAATGACCACTGATTTACTAGAATTGCAAGGATTATGAACATAAAACACTTGTGTAGCATGTTATACAAGGATGTAAGGATCGCAAGAAGAATGTGTCTTGCTCACGTTGACAATTGTAAAACCTAGCTCATCAAATAATACACCCGGATTTGTTGTCAACCCATATGCATTTAAAAATTGGGACCGTGAAACATGGGTAGACGAGTTCCCAAATTTCTTCAATCACCCCATAGTACAACATATTCCTATAGACTATATTTTTATCCTTTGCACTGCTGACATGTAATGCTTCCATGCTAACGCCACTATTTTGTGTTGCGGTGTGTGTGTCCTATTCAAGGGTTGAGAAGGTAAATCCATTCGTGTCATAACTAGTGAAGGAAATCACAGTAGCAGAAGACATGAAGGCTAACCAGTTCAAGGTTTCACCGTGACTTTCTCCAACTACTGTTTGACATAACCAATCAATGAAAGTGTGATTGTGTTCTGCAAGTACTTGCTTCTTCAACGAACCAGGGTGGCGATCTTTGATAGAGACCATGTGCATATCCACGTAAGGGTGAACCACATCTGAATTGTGCAAGACATATAAGTGTGCTTTCATCAACTCGTTATGGGTTAGTACCCGAGTTGTTCCTTTTTGCAAACCTTTGCCCCCCACTTTGTCTCCATGGAGCGATTTTGGTACACCAATCGACTCTTCATTCTTCAAGAATTCCATGGAGTATTCTACTGCCTCCTCGGTCACATACCTCTGGAAAATAATTGCATCCGCGTGAAATTCATTTTTCAAATAACCCTTGAATATCTTCATATACCTCTCGAAGGGATACATTCATCAAATATTAATGAGAACACAAATTAATATTTCCCGTACAACGTGAACCAACAAGTCCACCATAATGTCAAACAACGAAGGGGAGAAATACAACTCCAACTCGCACAACACGATAACTATTTCCTCCTGTAGTTTCTCCAGTTTCTAATGCCTAATCTCTTTATAACAAATTTCCTTGAAGAAGCGACACAACTGGGTAATGCACTTCTTGACGTGAGTTGGTAAGATGGATCTAATTTCAACCGGGAGAAATTCTTAAATCAAACAATGTGAATCACGCAATTTCATACTCCTCAATCTCAATCCCTTATCGGACACTAGAATGCTTACCTGGGATGAGTAGCTTGTCAGGACATCTATTCCTTTCAAACTAGAACATATCAACTCTTTTTTCTGCTTTTGAAAGTGTGTAACAAGCTGTTGGCAAGTACGTCTTTGTCCCCCAAACCTCTAGGGGCAAATTAGGTCTAATTCTCATTTCAACCATATCTTTCATGGACTTCACACCATCATTTGTCTTACCCGGGATATTCATCAAAGTACCAACAAAACTGTCACATACATTCTTTTCATTATGCATCACGTCCAAACAGTGTCAGACGTCAAGTATCTCCTAATGTGGTACTTTGAAAAATATGGAACACATCTTCCAACTATCGCCAACCTTAGGTTTCCTCTTCCTCTTGCCAAAATCATTATGAAAATATTGTAACATGTACAAGATTGACACACCTGTTAATACTGGAGGAGGGGCGACAACTCTACCTTTCCATTGAATTCATCACGTTGATTCCTCCACCGATGAGTTCTTAGAAGCCATCTCTGGTGCCCAAGGTACACAATCCTGCTTCCAGGCCTCAAATGACAATAATTAGTTTCATCTAAACAAATGGGGCATGCCTTGTGACCTTTCACGAAATAGCCAGACAAGTTTTCATACACGGGAAAGTCATTAACGCTGTAAAAAATATGCTCTAAAATAAAAAAACTCCTTCGAAAACCCATCATTACTCCCTATTCCAGGATGCCACAACATTTTTATGTCATCCACCAAAGGGACTAGGTTTACAATGATATCATTTCCCGGTTGTTTCGGACCGAAGAACATTAGAGATAACATTATGTACTTCTTTTTCATGCACAACCATGAGGGAAAGCTTTAAATCATTACCATCACCTGCCACAAACTATGATTGCCGCTCATATTACCGAACGGGTTTATTCCATTGGTGTACAAACTAAGCCTCAATTTACATGGCTCATTCCCAAAGACCGGAAAGGCCGCATCTATCTTCTTCCACTGATCACCATCGGCCGGATGACTTATCACTTCCAGATCAACCACTGTCCGATCTGCATGCCAACTCAAATTCTTTGCAACCTCAAGATTCTCAAACAATCTTCTCAAACAAGGAATAATAGGTAGATACCTAACAACCTTGGCAGGAACCTTCTTCGTCTGCCGATTTCCAATTTCTCCATCGACATCTACCTTCTTCAATTTGAACCTTGGAGCATTGCATTTAGGGAAATCCTCCGCATTCAGGTGATCTCCCCTATACAAGATACCATCATTACGACAAGCTTGTATCTTTTCATAATCTATGACTCATATACCATTTTGGGTAGTCTATTTTCAACCGGAAGAATTTATTTCAACACTTCGAACAAACCAGATAAACCTACCTCACTTTAGGAATACTTAACTTTCACATTCATCAACTGTAACATAGTCTTCAATACTGTCATTCCTTCAAGGCATCCATCGTATAGAAGTGTCTCATTATGTCCATGGAGGTCTGAAAGTATTTTAGGATTTCCATTGTAATTCTTGAGAATCTCCTCAACCAACTCATCCATCCTTTCACCCTTTTTGGCCTCTACTTCATTTATAGAATGCTCATCCACATTCTCCCCATGCCAAAACCAAATTTTGTATGCTTGATCAAAATCGTATATAAATAAGTCTTCCTTCAAAGAAGTTGTTTCTTCATGAATAGCGGTGTTCCGACACTTCTTGCAAGGAAAATATACATAAGACAAATTCTCCTTCGTGGCATTTGAAAATTCATATCTAATGAAGTTAGCTACACTAAATTGATACCCCTCGCTTGTTAGATCTTCATTAAAACTGTGGGTTTTATCCATGGACAGTCCTACTATACAATAATAAGGACCACTCTTTATGGACCTATCTTAGCAACAAATACATTCGCTTACATTCATTCAATTCATGGCATGCATACATAAATCATGTATATATATATATATATATATATGTCAATGAAAATATTCATTATATTACCCCACACACACACACACATATACAACATCAACCATATACAATAATGCAATGCATTATTTCAATCAACCCATACTTAAAAAAATCCTCTCATATGAAATGAACTAACCTAGAACCTAAATTGAAGATGAAACTACAAAGTTTAGGTATTGGAAAACTTACACGGTAATTGAGTTAGCACAAACAACAACCCTATTGCCTACCTTCAACAATGTGGATTTTTTTTTAAGAGGCATCTTGGAATGAGGAGAAAATTGTTGGGTATTATGATTGAATTTGGTCAATGAAACCAAATTAACTAACTAAATCCTAATAGATGCGATGTCTCTTCATGTCTTCGACTAAAAATTGGTCATTCCGATGAAGAGAGTGATGTCGATCATGTCACGAACAACTACTATTGTATGCTCTGACCCACACAACCGATGTCGCACATACATCGGTCTTACTAGTTACTTCGATTTTGAAATTATTTACCTCAGTTTCAATAGAACCGAGGTAAAAAACCAATTATTTACCTCGATGTTTTCATAAATGAGGTAAAAAATACCTTTTATTTTGAAAAAAACAACCGTGGTAAAAGAACCTTTTACCTCGGTTATTTGATGTTAACCAAAAATATGAGATTAAAGGGGCGAAGTAATAGGTCATTTTTCTTGTAGTGTCTGACTTCGAATTTTGCAAAAAAGAATACTTTGCCTTTGTATTTCTACTTTTTGTTTGAGCTTATCGATATGAACACATATACCTTTTAGATTTGAGTCCCTCAATTATTTTTAATAAAATGAACAAGTTGTATGAATTTTGGCAATTTGTCTATCCATTATCCCAATATTCTTTAATTATGTATCACAAGTCTATACTCTTATAATCCAAAAGGTTTCAAATTTTGAGATTTTTGTTGTGACCCATAGTTGTCAAAGGCAAATATATTGTGTGATATTGAATTATTGTTGGATAGGATTTTTCAAGTGGCTAATAAACTAAGAAGGAAATAGTTGATCTAAGAAAGTTGTAGAAATACATAAACATATTCCCAAAGTATACTTTTCCAAGTGAAGGATTATGAAAATACCAATACCATACCTCTAGGTGAAGAATTATGAATACACAAATTACAAAACTTTACCTTAGTTGGCGACATGCATGTATCTCTACATAGATTTTGGAGGTGTTAAAGAAATAAATATACACTTTTTAACCACTCAAAATAGTGTGATGTAAATATCTACACGCCAATCAATTAAGGGATGCCAATTGTTATTCAGCAATATACATATATATGAGCAATGACGTAATAAAAAAATCACTGTAGAAATTAAGTACATTTTAGATCGAAAAAGAATTTCAATACACTAAGATTTACTCCCTATGTTCCTCTAATGTACTTGATTAGTAATTAAGTTTGATATAATTGAATGTTGAAAAATCTAACATTCTGAATATATATATATATATATATATATATATTAAAGTAATCTGACAAAAGCGTACATGATAATATTTCTTTTAATATATTGAGGAAATCTATAATTTATTTTTTAGCCTTTGAAAGAAATTTCAAAGTCAACAATAAATATGTTTTTGGGGATGGGTGAAATGATAAGATTCATTAGAATTAATTGACGAATATCATAAAGAGAAAGACAATAAATATTTCTAATGTTTGAAGAAAGATTTTTGGATATTTCCCCCACCTCGTGGTCAATCCAGCCTTTATTAGATTAAAAAAAACAAACTCTTGGATATTTACATAATCCAATTCACAAAACTTACTAGTAGGATTTTAAGAAAGTGAAATCGCCCATTTTCTTTTTACAAATTTTATTCATGTAATCCATTCACAGCTGTTACACAATTATGTAATTAGTACATAAAACAACCAAAAATATTAAAAGGGTTGAAGTTTTGCTCCAACATTCAACTCTTGTAGGTTTTATCCATTTTTTAAAAGGTTATTTAAAATCATGAGAAGCAGAAAATAAATTTTTAATAGCTTCAATCATTCTACACATTTGTGAAGGTTTGTTTGTCTAATTATGCCTTTTTATTTTTATTTTCTTAAATTTTTTTATCGTTTTGAATTATTTTTTAAAAAAGTTTCTTCTTCATTTCAGGAGGTAAGAAAAGGTTTGGTGCAAGGATAAAGCTAAACTATTCCATTTCCACTAAAGGTATGCACTACTTTGTATAATAAAGAGAATTATACAGGTTTGCGAGTGATATAGTCTAGCCATAATAATCTTGATAGATTATTACATGTTTTACTGTGTTAAAATTATAAAACTTATGAGATTAGAAGTTTAAACATTTTTTTCTCAAAGAAAGATAAACAAGGTTTAATTGTTTATACGCGATGCTACGTTTCGTTAACAATTAACCATGTTGGCCAAAACCCTATGGTTGTTTTTCCCCAATTCCAGATTGCTCTTGGAAGGATGGATCTTGGAAGCGATAGGAGTCAGTTTTGGAATAAGGGAAAGTCTACTAAGCATGCTGAGAGTTTCTTTAACTGTAGAATATGCATGGAGGTGGCATATGACCCTGTTGTGACATCTTGTGGTCATTTGTTTTGCTGGTCTTGCCTGTATAAGTGGCTAAACATCATTAACAAGTGTCCTATATGCAAGGGGGAGGTGAAAATTCAGAATCTCACTCCAATTAATGGTTGTGGAACTGGTGGGAATGGTCAGAAGAAGTCTGAAATCAGTACAAGTTTGAATCTGGTCCCTCCTAGGCCTCAAGCATTGCGCGTTGAACATTCAATTCTCAGTCACGTAATGACATCAAGAGGGATGCGCGAAGAACTTAGTAATGACGTATCACCAACTGGAGTTGTTAGCACCGATGATGAAATGATTGAAGCATTTTTTGTAACCTCCGAGCCTTTTATTGACACAATGCAGACACCTATAGATACAAGACTTCCTTCTCAAGTAGAGCGAACAGGTCTTGACAATCAGACACCACAAGTTTCTAGGTCCGTTGCTTGGTCTCTTTAAACATCATATATCTCTAAAACTATTTCAAGTCTTGGCGATGGATTACGATGAGTGGCTTTGACCTAGTTTAGTTTATTGATTCATGTGTGAGAAGATCTTGCACTTGAACTATTGCATTTCATTTTTGGACATTCCTTAAATTTGTAAGTTATTATAAGAATTTTTGTAAAATTATTTTGAATCCTAGCATGCTATCTGCTTAAGGATTTTAGTTTGTTAGCTCTCGATTTTGCCAAACTTATTTACATAAATGTTTTTTGGAATAAGTTTTAACAAACGGCAAGGATGGAAACTTTATAATTTTGTTTGTTTACTTTTTGGTCTTTAGCTGTTAATTGAGGAGATATTTGAATTAATGGTTAGCTAGATCTTTATTTCTCCAGATTCGTTTTACATGTTATCAAGATTTAGATGGTCTGAATTTAGTTCAAAGAATGGTGATTTAGTAAGATTTAAAAAATTTATAAATTTAGTTTTAAAATATCCAAATTGCATCAACTGTAATATCTTCATGAACACCAACTACTTATCCAAATATAGCATGCTTAGAATTTAATATCTTCTTGAACGTCAAAAGTAGTGTCCTCAAATAGCATGATTATTTAGTGAGTTTCTGCTAATCTTTTAAATATTGCTACATTCTAAAATTTAAAAATAATTTTTATATGTTAGATTTATATTCTATTATTATCTTTGAAACTTTTTAAGAACTATTTGCTAGCATAGAGTCATGCACCTGCATAGGTGAAATCGAGTTATATACTCATGGTTAGCTATCAAACAGGTTTATTTTGTAGTTATGTTGGTCTATTTGATTTAGGGTCCCCTTTACCTGGTCTTTTGGGTATATTGTAATGATGATCTTTTACATGCATATATATATATATATATATATATATACATATGTGTGATTTTTTTCACAGTCTTTCAGGCAAGATTTTAAGTTTTATGTCTAAGTTAAGTGATTTGAGCTGAAAATATTTTGGGTTTGGTTTTTTATCTCATTTTGGGGATCAATAGGTGCATGTATTATTGGAGAAGATGCAATTTAAGAATTGATGCAATGGGGACTTTGATTATTGTCATTGTCATAATGAATCCGCAGTAATATATAAGAAGAAAAGAAATTCGTGTAATCTGTTTTACTAGCTTACTATTATCAAGCCATTTATTATCATCTAGATTGGAATTTCAAATTCTGCAATCGAGAAATAAGTTTAGACACGTTGGATTTAGATAGATCTGTTCTTAGATTCTCTACGATGGTAAGTATTCAGTGGTTTCATTTTTTCTTTGATATTCAAAGCATGTTAAGGAATATCCATGAACTTGACGGATTTGAAGTTAAACAAGTATATTAGAGCTTTGCTAAATCTTTCAGATGTGTAAATTGTTCATTTTGAGTTCTACTTATTTTCTCTCTATATATTCTTAAATATTTTGTGTCCTCTTGGTCATTTCAGGTTATATGTTGAGTTTGAGACATAGTGTAGCTTGTACGTGTTTCTTGAATGTTATATCATGTTCCATTCCCTTTTTGTTTTGTTCAAATTTTTTTAAGTTTGTGGCTACTTTTCCCTTTTCCGTTATTAGACCGAAGTTATAGTACATTTTAAAATTTTGAAGTAGTGGTATATTTTCTGGGTATCTTGTAGTACAAGAAAGGCATTCCAACCATCTCCGGGAAAATGAAAAGTGAGGCTAAAGGTTAGGAGAAGAAACATAATAAACCCAAAGACAAAGAAAAAGACAGGGATAAAGAACAAAAAAGGCATAAACATTGACAAAAAGATCGAAATTAAGATAAAGAAAAGGAGAAGAAGAAAGATAAAAGTGGTCATCATGAATCTAGTTCTGAACATTCCAATAAACATCATGAGAAGGCGAGGATTTTGTACCTGAACTTGATGCTTCTTTGTGTACAAGATTGTTCTGTATACTCTCGAGTCTTAACATTATTACAAATAACTCTGCCTCGGTGACTAGTTCTTTATGTTTATGACCTTACGAGAAATTCCCCTTTATTTGAACTTTATCATTGATTAATAGTCTTATTTGAACTTAACGTTGGTTGATCATCTATATTAGGTGGAAGGGATTGTTTTGAACCCTGTAGTCTCTATCACCAATACATTGGATTCTATAATTAGTTATCCATGATAATGCCTTTGCATAAGAAAGACTTTAAAAAAAAAACAAAATTGACATTAAGTAAATAAATTTTATATGTTAGACTCAAATAATTTATGTTTGACAGAAGACCTCAGAGTAGATTGTTTTGAACTCGTTGACTCTATCACAAATACCTTAGCTTTAGTGGTTATCTATTCATGATACTACTTTTCATGAGAAGTGTCTCTTTTTTAAAACTTTAACATTAAGTAAATGGTTATCATATGTTACAACCATATGAGAGGTTTTGACTTAAGACCTCACAGTGGCTGCATCTTTTGATAGCTTTTCACTTGTTATTCATTTTAAATAGTTGTAACTAAATTATTACCCAATTGAAGTCATTCTTTGTTTGATTAATTTAGAAAAGTAAGAAAGATGGAGAATAAGACATTAATGACATTGACAAACACAAGAAAAGTAAGGTAGAAAATCAATTGTCTATTTCTTCAGTTTCACTCTTTAAATGGAGACTTCTTTTACATCTTCATAATGTTGTTCTCGCTCATTGGGCTATCCTTCGTGGAAGTTTCCCTTGTAAAGGGTACTTGCAGCAAAAGAGCTCCCAAGCAATCATTTTCTTATGCTCATATTGTTTCTTCCAATCCACATACTTCTCTTCAGCCAACTCAACAATCTCATTCAGAACCTCAATTCGAGGGAGTTCCCTTCATTCCAAAGACTCTACTTGATCACCTTGGGGAACTGGGGTTTTCTTTCAGCGACTACAAATGTGAAAAATTGGAGGCTCCAATGAAATTAACCCTATTCGGAAAGTTTGCTAGAAGCTGGCCTCAGCTTGAAAAACGTAGATGAGATTTTCAAACAGCAGATTTCAAAGGGCATACTGAATTTACTTGCTGAATAATCGCCATGTTTTTATCCAATTTATGCTCCGTGACAATTATTACAAATGTTGGATGCACAAGGTGTGGAATTTCATATCGTATTCACTACATGTTAATAAATGGGTTATGTATTTTGATCCTAATTCAGATTCACTAATTGTCCCTATTTGGGTGGAATTGTACGAATTGCCACAGAAACTCTTTGATCCCTGGGTAATGATGTCCATCGGAAATTTGATAGGCCATCTAAAGAAGATTAATAAAGCAACGCTCAATTGAACCATGCCTCATGTAGCAAAGGTCTGCGTGGAAATAGATGTAACGCAATCGCTGAGAGAAAGGGTGTGGCTGAATTTCATAAATAGGGGATTTTGGCAGTATTTGGAATATATAGGTATCCCTAATCATTGTTATAAGTGTTTGAAACTAGGACATATTGCCTCTTCTTGCAGGGTAGATTTAGGCCAGAAGAATCCCACATGGAGACCAAGGAATGAGGACGGTAACAAAGAACCAGTCAAGCAAAATGTTTCATCACCAGGTTTGACTATTAAGGAAAAAGATTCAATTCCTATTAAGCCTAATGTGTTCATTAAAGTGAATAAAAAAAGTATAGGCAGCACAAGGATTAAGCAGATTTATGTTCCTTAGGCTGGAAAAGTGTTAAATGAGAATATGATGGATATTGATCAGTCTAAGGATACATCTAAACCTATGCCTACTATAGTTAATATGTAAAAGGAACAAAAAGATAGGCAACCTGATATGCAACCTGATATGGAAAATTTGGCTGATGAAGATAAATCTATAAACAATCAGGTTAGTCTAAATGTGTCACTTGATGATGACAAAAATCTTGACGAAGAGTTTTGTACTCAAACTCCTCACATTAATGACATTCATAACTCACTTGTGAAGAACGATCACAATGGGTTTGTTCAAGATTTGGTAAACTCAGATTAATTAAGAGATTCAGGCACAAAAGGATTTAATGATGACAAATCAGAAAGTTATCCTAATTGAGTCAGGAAAAGAGAAAATTAATGAACCTGATATTTTATCCCCTAAAGGAAAAATACTTAGTAGATAACATTGATTTAAATGAAAAAGATCAATGATCAATTGAAAAATCAAATAAGGGAGATTCCGGAGATACGGGAAAAATGACTATACAAGTGTGCCTAAAACCGTTAAGACAAGATAACAAGTTCATGCTGATTCTATACATTCCTATTCCATGATTCTATACATTTGATCATATTGCACCAAATATAGACAACACCTATTCCCTGATTATAGAAATGATTAGACTAATTCTACATATACATGGAATCAAATGGAAAAAATCAGAGAGTAATAAGTTAGCATCTAGATTGTTATCTTTGGCATCTGTAAACTCTATTGTGCAGATTAGACAGAATAGCATACTCTACTGGAGGCTACCCCACACAGAAGCAAAGCTAAACAGAGATGGATGCTCCTTAAAACGTGGTGCAGCAGGGGCTGGTATGGTCATTTGTAATTAGCAAAGGAAGGTGTTACTAGCTAAAGCTATATATCTTCACAATATGGATAGCTTAGAAGCAAAAATAAGGGCTTTAATAATTGGAATGGAAGCTGCTTTTTATAATGGATTTTCAGAGATACAGGTGGAAGTAGACCCCCTCATCTTGCTAAAGATGATAAGAAGAGATTTCAGGATACCATGGGCGTTGTGCAGAATGGAGAAAGAACAAAAAAATATGAACGAAAATAACAAGACACAAGATTTACGTGGTTCGCCAAATTTTTGGCTACATCCACGGGAGACGGATTCACTATATCAGAATTAATGTTTACAGAAAGAAGAGAGACACTTTATATGATGTCTCCACTAAACCCTAACAAACTGGGCCAAAACACAATTCGGCCCAAATCAACAGCAGTCCAATAAAGAGACAAGCTATACCGTCGGACCGGGGATGACTCCGCCCCCCGGACCCCCAGGCCAGGGTGCGCTCCGCCCCCCTGGACCCCCGACTCACTGACCAGGCAGCGAGACCCCCGTACCAACCTGTCGAAGCGGCTTATACATCTTCAAGGCATACCAACAACTCTCCACATTGACTTGAATCCTCAAAGCAGAAACTCCAGACGCACCATTACAGTGCCAGATGAGCAGACTTATCCCTCCACTCCCGGGACTGCCCATAGAGCACCTAATCAGCTTTGATGTTCAGCAAGTCCAAACCATGTTGAAACTTGCTATGTGGAACAGGTTTGGTGAACATATCAGCGGGGTTGTCAGCAGTTCCCACTTTCTTCACCCTGATTCTCCTCTCACCCCTCAGGAAATGATATCTGACATCAATATGCTTGGTCCTCTCATGATGGACCTGATCCTTGGCTAGGCAGATTGCACTCAAGCTGTCACAATACACAGTAGCCTGATCATGATGTAGACCAAGATCACTAACCAGCCCTTTCAGCCATATTCCCTCCTTTGCAGCCTCTGTCAGAGCCATGTACTCTGCTTCCGTAGTAGACAACGTCACTGTAGGTTGCAAAGTCGCCTTCTAACTAACCACAGAACCTCCCAAAGTGAATACATAACCAGTCATCGATCTCCTCGTGTCAACATCACCAGCATAATCAGAATCAGAGTAGCCTGTAACTAAGCACTCGGTATCACCTCCATAAATGAGACCCACATCAGACGTACCTCTAAGATACCTGAAAATCCTCTTCACAGCTTGTCAATGTTCCTTTCCCGGTTGCCCCATGAACCTGCTCACAACACTGACTGCCTGTGCTAAATCTGGCCTCGTGCAAACCATAGCATACATCAAACTCCCCACCGCGCTGGCATAAGGAACCCGAGACATATACTCCTTCTCCTCGTCTGACTGAGGAGCAAACATGGTGGTGAGATGGATATTTGCAGCACTAGGAGTGTCTATAGGCTTCGCTGTAGACATGCCAAACCTAGCCAACACTTTCTGAATGTAGCCTTTATGTGACAAGAAAAGCTTCCGCTGACTTCGATCCCTAAGAATCTTCATTCCTAGTATCTTCCGAGCTGCACCCAGATCCTTCATCTCAAACTCAGCACTAAGAAGTCCTTTCAACTTCTGAACCTCATGCTTACTCTTTAAGGCTATCAACATGTCATCTACATAAAGCACCAGATAAATGAATGACTCATCTCTCAACTTTCTGTAGTAGACACAACAATCATATGAACTCCTTGTGTAGCCCAACTCAAGCATGTAGCTGTCAAATCTCCTGTACCACTGCCTCGGAGACTGCTTAAGCCCATATAAGGACTTCTTCAACTTCCAAACATATTTTTCCTTGCCAGGAACATGGAAACCATCTGGCTGAGTCATGTATATCTCTTCCTCCAACTCTCCATGTAGAAAAGCGGTCTTCACATCAAGTTGTTCAAGCTCCAAATCCTGATGTGTCACTATAACTAGCAACACCCTGATGGAAGTGTGTCTGACCACTGGTGAGAAAATCTCATTGTCATCTACTCCCTCTCTCTGACTGAAACCTCTAGCAACAAGTCTAGCCTTGTACTTGACTCCCTCTGTAGGTGATATCCCTTCCTTTTTCTTGAAAACCCATTTGCAAGTGATAACCTTTCTCCTTTAAGGCTGTTGAACCAAATCCCATATCTGATTCTTCTGGAGGGACTCCATCTCATCTCCCATTGCTACAAACCATTTGTCAGCATCAGTACCTGAAACATCTTCTATGTAGGTGGATGGCTCATGAGTATCCACCTCCTCAGCAACCTGTAGTGCATAACCCAACATATCCTCAAACCCATATCTCTTGGGCGCCCCAACTCCAACCCACCTGGGTCGGTCCCGAGCTAAACTGCGGACTGTAGCTCCTGGTGGTTTAGGATCTGGTGGTGGAGATTCCGGTATCTCAGATTCTGTCTGTGGCTCTTGATCCACCTCAAATTGTTCCAATCTATTTTCACCTTGAGTGACTTCAAGCTCCACCTGTTTATCAACTCCACTAGTTTCTGGCACAACTGTGGGCTTCACCATAGATCTAAGCAAAGAATTTTCATCAAAGACAACGTCCCTGCTCAGAATAACCCTCTTCATAGATGGAGACCATATCCTGGAGCCTTTAACTCCATCTCCAAAACCCACAAAGACACCATTCTTGGCTCGGGGCTCTAACTTACCATCACTAACATGATAATAAGATGTACAACCAAAAACTTTTACCTTGGAGTAATCAACAACTTTACCTGACCACAACTCCGTAGGTATTTTGCACTCTATACCCGTGTGAGGCCCGCAGTTGATCAAGTAACAAGTTGTACTCACTGCCTCTGCCCAGAATCTCCTTTCCAAACCAGCATTAGAGAGCATGCACCTCGCTCTCACCAGCAATGTCTGATTCATCCGCTCAGCTACGCCATTCTGCTGTGGAGTATTCCTAACTGTATGATGATAAGAAATCCCTTCATCCCTACAAAACTGATCAAACTCAGACGAGCAGAATTCCAGCCCATTATCAGTTCGAAGCCTCTTGATCTTCTTCCCGGTCTGATTCTCCACCAAAGCTTTCCACTCCTTGAACTTCGAGAAAGCTTCACTCTTATGTTTTATCATGATAACCCAAGTCATCCTTGAGTAATCATTAATCAGAGAAACAAAGTACCTGTGACCTCCCAGTGACTCAACTCGGGAAGGTTCCCAACAATTAGAATGGATGTAATCCAATGTGCCCTTTGTTCTATGAATTGCCTTAGGAAACTTGCTGCGGTGATGCTTTCCAAAACCGCAATGCTCACAGAAGCCCAAGCTCTTGACCTTGTGGCCACCAAGAAGATCATATTTCGATAGAATCTGCATCCCTCTTTCACCCATGTGACCAAGCCTCATATGCCATAACTTAGTCATATCATCCTGGTGAACCTCCGAAGATGTAACATTAACAGAATCCATAACCGTGGAACCTTGTAGAAAATACAAAGTACCATGCAGAACACCTTTCAGAGCTAGCCTAGAACCTTTGCAGACACACAGAACTCCATCACTCCCTCAGTAGACGAAACCCTTTCTATCCAACGTAGGAAGAGAAATCAGATTCTTTGTCATCGATCGAACATGCCTGACATCGTTCAAAGTACAGAAACTACCATCATTCGTCCTGATCTTGATTGAACCAATCCCAACTACATTTGCAAGTGATAACCTTTCTCCTTTAAGGCTGTTGAACCAAATCCCATATCTGATCTTCTGGAGGGACTCCATCTCATCTCCCATTGCTACAAACCATTTGTCAGCATCAGTACCTGAAATAGCTTCTCTGTAGGTGGATGGCTCATGAGTATCCACCTCCTCAGCAACCTGTAGTGCATAACCCACCATATCCTCAAACCCATATCTCTTGGGCGCCCCAACTCCAACCCACCTGGGTCAGTCCCGAGCAAAACTGCGGACTGTAGCTCCTGATGGTTTAGGATCTGGTGGTGGAGATTCCGGTATCTCAGATTCTGTCTGTGGCTCTTGATCCACCTCAAATTGTTCCAATCTATTTTCACCTTGAGTGACTTCAAGCTCCACCTGTTTATTAACTCCACTAGTTTCTGGCACAACTATGGGCTTCACCATAGATCTAAGCAGAGAATTTTCATCAAAGACAACGTCCCTGCTCAGAATAACCCTCTTCACAGATGGAGACCATATCCTGGAGCCTTTAACTCCATCTCTATAACCCACAAAGACACCATTCTTGGCTCGGGGCTTTAACTTACCATCACTAATATGATAATAAGATGTACAACCAAAAACTTTTAACTTGGAGTAATCAACAACTTTACTTGACCACAACTCCATAGGTGTTTTGCACTCTATACCCGTGTGAGGCCCGCAGTTGATCAAGTAACAAGCTGTACTCATCGCCTCTGCCCAGAATCTCCTTTCCAAACCAGCATTAGAGAGCATGCACCTCGCTCTAGCCAGCAATGTCTGATTCATCCGCTCAGCTATGCCATTCTGCTGTGGCGTATTCCTAGCTGTATGATGATGAGCAATCCCTTCATCTCTACAAAACTTATCAAACTCAGACGAACAGAATTCCAGCCCATTATAAGTTCGAAGCCTCTTGATCTTCTTCCCGGTCTGATTCTCCACCAAAGCTTTCCACTCCTTGAACTTCGAGAAAGCTTCACTCTTATGTTTCATCATGATAACCCAAGTCGTACTTGAGTAATCATTAATCAGAGAAACAAAGTACCTGTGACCTCCCAGTGACTCAACTCGGGAAGGTCCCCAACAATTAGAATGGATGTAATCCAATGTGCCCTTTGTTCTATGAATCGCCTTAGGAAACTTACTGCGGTGATGCTTCCCAAAAATGCAATGCTCATAGAAGTCCAAGCTCTTGACCTTGTGGCCACCAAGAAGATCATATTTCGACAAAATTTGCATCCCTCTTTCACCCATGTGACCAAGCCTCATATGCCATAACTTAGTCATATCATCCTGGTGAACCTCCGAAGATGCAACATTAACAGAATCCATAACCGTGGAACCTTGTAGAAAATACAAAGTACCATGCAGAACACCTTTCAGAGCTAGCCTAGAACCTTTGCAGATACACAGAACTCCATCACTCCCTCAGTAGAAGAAACCCTTTCTATCCAACGTAGGAAGAGAAATCAGATTCTTTGTCATCGATGGAACATGCCTGACATCGTTCAATGTACAGAAACTACCATCATGCATCCTGATCTTGATTGAACCAATCCCAACTACCTTGCACGCAACACCTTTTTCCGTAGTAATGATGCCCTCAGCTTGCTCATAAGTTGAGAAATAATCTCTCCTTGGGCATATATGGTAAGATGCCCCAGAATCAAGAAACCACGCATTAGGATAATTATTTTGCCCAGTAGCAGCTAGAGCAAAATCATCTTCAGAACTAAAATCCCCTTCAGCCACAGCAGCAGTACCAGATGTACTCCCAGATTTACTAGTCTTCTTCGGACACTACTTTTTCCAATGCCCCTTCTCCTTACAGTAGTTCCAAACATCATTGGCCTTGAGACCCATTGAAGATGACTTCTTTCCCTTCTTCTTACTGCCGGTTCCCTTGCCCTTTGTGTTTCCGTCACTAGCAAACAAGCCAGAGGCCTGACTTTCTGTACCTGTACCATTTGCCTTATGTCGCAACTCTCTACTATGGAGAGAGGATCTAACTTCCTCCAGAGACACGGAATCTTTACCAACAATAAATGACTGAACAAAATTCTCATACGAAAGCTATAAAGACACTAGCAAAATCAAAAGCAGCATCTTCATCTTCAATTTTCACATCTATATTTCGCAATTCTAATAACAAAGTATTCAATTGCTCCAGATGGTCTCTGAGTTGCGTACCTTCCTGCATTCGGAGACCAAAGAGGCCTTGTTTCAGAAGCAGCTTGTTGGTTAGAGATTTTGTCATATACAAGCTCTCCAACTTCAGCCACAGTTGTGTAGCAGTCTCCTGATCTGAGACCTCAGTGATGATTTCGTCCGTGAGACACAGCATAATCGTCGAGTGTGCCTTTTCATCCAGACCCACCACATCGCCAGAACTGCTCGCGAAATCCTTCGTCAGCGGAGTCCACAAACCTTGTTGTTTCAGCAAACCTCGCATCTTGATCTTCCATAAACTGAAACTGTTTCTCCCAGTAAACTTGTCGATCTTCACGTTCAACCCAGACATCTTTCTCCCCGATCAGCCCCGATCTGATGAGCCCAGAATCCGATACACCCACTACGGATCTCATCGGAAAAAGAAACCGCTCTGATACCAGTTTGTTGTGCGGAATGGAGAAAGAACAGAAAATATGAACGAAAATAACAAGACACAAGATTTATGTGGTTCACCAAATTTTTGGCTACATCCACGGGAGACGGATTCACTATATCAGAATTAATGTTTACAGAGAGAAGAGAGACACTTTATGTGCTGTCTCCACTAAACCCTAACAAACTGGGCCAAAACACAATTCGGCCCAAATCAACAGCAGTATAATAAAGAGTCAAGCTATACCGTCGGACCGGGGGTGACTCCGCCCCCCCCCGGAGCCCCAGGCCAGGGTGCGCTCCGCCCCCCTGGATCCCATGACTCACTGACCAGGCAGCGAGACCCCCGTACCAACCTGTCGAAGCGGCTAATACATATTCAAGGCATACCAACAATGGGGATTCACAAATCTAATAAAAGCAATCTGAAGCTTAACTCGTGAGCTTTCCTTTTCATTTTTCCACATTTATAGGGAATGCAATTTTGTTGCTAATGCCTTAGCAAAGTTAGCTAGCTCAATAAAGTTGAAATATAATTTCCAGCTTGATCATTTACCACGGGATGTGAAAGGATTGGTTCTACTAAACTCAAGAGAATTTCCTTAAGTTAGAGCTTCAAAATAGTATATATTGGGAGAAGATATTGTTGTGTTTTTTATGTCTTTACAGGTACAATGAAGCAAGTTATATTTGGAAAGGTTGGATAGCATGCAACAATAGAGCAGAGGAAAGTCCAAATAGAGCAGAAGATTATCCTACTAGCAATGGAGGAATATCCATTTTGAATTCAGTCCTACAAAAAATTTCAAGCCACAGTAGACCTAACAAGAATTATGATCAAATCTTATGGTATGTTTGTCAATTTGCAAAAGAATCCAAGCCACGGCTGACCTAACAAGACTAAAGGTCAAACCTTTGAACATGTAGGTCAATTCACGAAATAAGTCAAGCAACGGTTAACCTAGCAAAACTAGAAGGTCGAACTTTTTTGTATGTATGTCAATTTATGATAGAAGTCAAGCCATAGTGGACCTAATAACACTAGAGGTTGGACCCTTAAGAATGTACGTCAATTTATGAAAGAACTAAAGTCACAGTTGATGTAACAAGACTAATGGTCCAACCTTATTGTATTTGTGTCAATTTACGAAAGAGGTCAAGCCACAGTTGACCCAACAAAACTAAATGTAGAACTGGTGTATACCTAGTCCACACTTGATACCTTTGGGCTTTAAGCCAACTCAAAGAACAAACATAAAGTTGACGATCCATTAAAAGTTGAGCCTGGTCGGAACCTGGCAATCGCAAAGTTACAAAAGTAGGGCCACGATCAGAGGCATGCTGGGGAATTGTAGCCATGAATCAGAGTTGTAGGGAGTGTGATACAACCCACGTTCTCAAATGAGAGAAATATCGAGCCAAAATAGTGAACCCTTATAAATACAACAACAGTAACGCTCAACAAGCTAAGTGTAACTATTCAAAGCAATTCCAATTCTTGAGAGAGTGACTGACTTGATTGTCAGAGTATTTCTCCCAAAACCACTTTTGGGCTTGACTTTGTAGGAAAGAAGATTTGCAGAGTGAGCAACAAAGGTTCTACCTTATTGGACCACCATATCAGTTGGCACTGTCTATGGGGAATTCTTTTTTCTTTTCATTTAATGTCCAATCACGTAAACAATGGTGTTCGCTGGGAGTAAAAAGAGCCATAATCATCAGTTACGGGAACAAACACTAAGACATGGTAGTGGTAGAGGAATGCATCATAATCAGGATCACACTCGAAACAGAGAAAAAGAACATACTAAAGAATAAATTTAAGAGGAAGCAGAATCCCCGAATGGTAACCATAATAAGGAAAGGAGGGCATTCGCGGCCTTCTTAGAAGCGAACAGAGAAGATCTTTACGATCAGTTCTTGAGAACGCTCAAGCAGAAACCTCAAAAACTAAAAAATAAGATAAGTCAGGAACGTGAAGATCTCAAGTATGAAAAATAATTGTGCAATATCGTGGCAGAAGATGATGAAGATAGATCACCTTTAGAGCCACATTTGCAGGATTTTAAGGTGAAAAAAATCTTCAAAATCTTTTTGTACATCAAAATCTATTATGGGATAACAGATCTGAAAGATTTCCTACACTCATACAAGAACAAAATGATGTTTCACAATGAAAATATTTAATTAGTATGCAAAGCAGTTCCCCGTCTTCATTTCGGGAACAACGATCAATTGGTATGCGGGTCTTCCACAAGGGAGCATCAAATATGATGTGCAAATGTCCGATCTATTTCTAGGACATTTTTATCAGAAACCAAGATTTACAAAGATGATTGCAGATCTCAATAACATAGCCCGGCTATGTGATGAAAGTTTGGCAGAATATCACAATCGGTTTGTTACAGAAAGTCTGCAGGTTTGAGACTTGTAATTTTAATCGTCAGTAGGAGCATTCACTGGGGGAATGCATTCAGGTGATTTCTACGTAGAATTAATGAATAACGTACCAGAAAATGATAATTACAAAAGATGATTGAGCAACATGTGCAAACAGAGGAAGCGAACAAAAAAAAATAGAACGGGGTTGAGGTCAAAAGGGAACGATAGAGGATTCACAAAAGAGATTCATGAAGAAAGTAAGGGGAAATGCCCTCTCTCAAAGGAATGTAATTAACCTCGTAAAGCACAGTGTTCCAAGATACGCCCCAAATAAAAACAAGGAAAGAGATATGGTAAGTGAACAAGGAGCTATTTCGAGAACCAGTGCCTATGTTAGCACCGCCTGAAAAAAGATCAAGGGTGTATCATTGTGCCTTCCATAAGGACCATGGTCATGACATTGAGTATTGCAGAGACCTGAGAAGATAGGTTGAGGAAAATTTGAGGAATGGCTACTTAAGCCAATATAAGAAAGAGGGGGAGCCAATGTGGGGACACCACCAAAACAACAAGCCCCCCAGTAAGAAACCAAGGGATAATGACTGCACAAGGAAAAAAACTACAGAAGTAGATTACAATTATGACGCAAATGAGGAAGCTCCAGAAAAGGCCATCTTATCCATACACGGTTCCACAGAATCACTGTCATACAGTTCTTGGAAGGCAAAAGCATGGCATTCTCCCCCACAAAAACCTATGGATAAGAGATTGCATTCAAATGAAACGATCACATTTAGTGAAGATGGTTCAGTTCCAAACGCTTCACCCCACAATGATCCCATGGTTATTATAGTGAAAATTGGAATGCCACCGTTCATAGAGTGTTCATGGATGACAAAAGTGCATTTGAGATCTTATTTGTAGACTGATTCAATTGGTTAAGGTTCAAGCGAACTGACCTTGAAAAGTCCACGTTTTTGCTGGTAGGGTTCAAAGGATGGGCGGAAACACCCTTGGGAAATATACAGCTGCTGGTCACTATTGGAGAGAGTGGAAAAAACTGTACCATTTTGTGCGAATGTGTAATTATGGATACTCCAAGTATGTTCAACGCCATTATTGGAAGGTCATGGATGAATAGAGCAAAAGAAATATGGGCCCCTTACCACCTGGTAATGAAATTCCCAACTCCGGCAGGAATCACGACAATAAGAGGAAACCAACAAACGCCAAGGCAATGCATGGTTATCGCAATGAAGGTAGGAAAAGTGAAGGAGAAGCAAAGAAGGTTAACAAAATCTCAAATGGATGATCGTTGGAGTAGCTACAATCAGTAGTGGACCTGGGAGAAGAAACAAATATGGTTAGCCAGTACAATGAAAATAGTTCCAAATGTGTAAAAATAGGAAACATCTTATGGATAGGGGGAAAACAAGGGTTATTGAAATCCTACGAAGAAATAAGGATACCTTCGCGTGGGATGTCCGGAGCATGGGAGGAGTGGACCCAAGCATCGTTATGCATTCACTGACAAAAGCCAAAAGCAGTGTTGCTTCGCTAGCACAGACAAAAGGAAATCGAAGAGGAAGTCGCATCACTGCTCCAAGCTGGGATATTGAAAGAGGTGATGTATCCAAAGTGGCTAGCAAACCTATTCATGGTAAAGAAATCGGATTCAGGACAGAGAATGTGCATTGATTTTATTGACTTGAATAAAGCATGTCAAAAGGATTGTTATCCCATGCCAAAAATTAATCAATTAGTAGAAGCGATTGTGGGGTATGAAGCTCTGGCGTTTTTAGATGCATACAAGGGATATCATAAAATATTAATGAATCCAGAAGATGTAGAGAAAGCGGCCTTCATTACAAGCTTCAAAACATTTTGTTACGTAAAGAATCCGTTTGGATTAAAGAGTGCAGGGACCACGTACCAAAGAGTATTTGATAACACATTTTGAAATTCGATAGGATGAAATGTGGATGCCTATGTTGATGACATGGTTACCAAGAGTAAAAAAAAGTAGGTAGCTTTGCCGCTGACTTACAAGAAACATTGGGCATATTATGTTCCATAGATATGAAGCTCAACCCCAAGAAATGTGTGATTGAGGTAGGTCCGGGAAAGTTTTTGGGCTACAAGGTATCTTCAAAAGGTATCGAAGCATACCAAGAGAAAATCTAAACTATAATGAACCTTCCTTACCCCTGAATAGTTAAGGAAGTACATATTCAAATGGGGTTGTTGGCACCGCTTAGCAGGTTTGTTTCTAAAGCGGCAAAAAATCATTTCCCGCAGTTCGAAGTTCTAAAGAAGACCAAAAAGTTTAGCTAGAGTGAAGAATTTCAGTCATCATATGAAAATTTGAAGAAATAATCAAACGCTACCGACGTTGAAGACACCCGTCCCTGGATATACATTATATTTTATTTGGCAATCTCACGGAATGCAATCAGTGATATTTTGGTTTGCCAAGAAGGTCATCAGCAGGTGTCAGTCTATCATATCTGTAGGATATTTTAAAAGACAAAGAAACATGCATGAAGAAAAATTAACACTGGCTTTAATATACCTAGCACAAAGACTGAAAATGTATTTTCACAGTCACCCTATCTTGGTTTATACGTCTTTCCTGATCAAGAATATTCTGAGCAAGCTGGAGTCATCAGGATGATTAACGAAGTTGGCTTTGGAACCAGACAAGTTTGAGATCCAATTCTAACCTAGAACATCGATCAAGGCTCAGGCACTAACACACTTTATTGCAGAGATCACCAGTGAAAAAGCCCATAAAGCAAGCATATCATAGCCTAGGAATTGATAAAGGCAAGTTAAAAGGAGAGGAAGTGGCATGAACATTGTTCGTTGATGGTGCATCCAACAGAGAAGGTCATGGTTGTTTGTAAACCCAGACATAGGATAACACAGATACTCACTACGCTTCGATTTCCCGCTCACCAATAACGAAATAGAATATGAGGCATCGATTTGTGTATTGGATCTTAATATTAGAATGAAAATAAGACGTATCCGAGTCTCTAGTGATTCACTAATTGTGGTCTAACAGGTTTGAGGGGACTATGAGGTGCGAGAAGAACAATTGGTAAAGTATTTAACGAAAGTACAACTCATAACCCAGCCCAAGTATTTCGACATAAATTATGTACCACGAGGTGCAAATACAAAGGCGGATGCACTAAGTAAGCTAGCGACAACATGGTTTGATACCCTCAGCAAACATAGAGATGTGGTTGTAGAAGTCATTCCAGTCTGAAGCACGGTGTTAACTACTGTATTAGCAGTTCAAGCAAATGAAATAAACTGGATGATGCTATTTATAGTTTCTTCGCGAATGGATCACTGCCAGAGGATAAGGTGCAGGCTAGAAAGTTGGAGTTACAATCTAGCAATTACACCTACGAAGATGGGATCCTATACAAGAAGGGTTCTCTATCTCCATGGATAAAATGCGTAGGGCCAACACAAGCAGTAGAGATTTTAAAAGAGGTTCCCAAAGGGCTATGTGGAACACATCAGGGAGTGAGAACGATAGTGAAGAAGATCATCCGATATTACTAGTTGACTATGTTTGACAACATGGAACTTTGTGCTAAAATGTAGAAGTTTCCATATCAACGCTTCGGTATCACATAAGCCACAAGCAGCTTTGACAGTGGTATATGGAGCTTGGATGTTTGACAAATGAGGAATTGACTTAGTTGGACCATTCCCAAAGAGCAAGAAAAATGCTAAATTCCTTGCGGTAGCAATCGATTACTTTACAAAATGGGTCGAGGCAAAACCATTATGACGAGTCATAGCTGAATTCACTAGGAGGTTTGTATGGAAAAACATAGTTTGTTGCTTTGGGGTGCCACGTACCATTATTACGGACAATGGAATGCAGTTCACAAGCGGTGTATTCACAAATTGGTGTTTGAAGCTCTGAATTGTCCAGAAGTTTACCTCTGTAGTGCACCCTCAAGCCAAAGGGCAAGTGGAAGTAACGAACATGACTATCGTTCAAGGAATCCATAAGCGAGTGGAGGGAAAGCGAACCAGATAGGTAGATGAGTTACCAAAAACCCTTTGGTCGTATAGAACGACCATTCGAGAACCAATGGGGAAGACACCATAATCTCTAGTCTATGGTCACGAAGGTTATACCAAAGAAAATTGGTAATTCAAGCCTTCGAGTAGGCAATTACAAGGAGAAGGACAACTCGGATATGAAGAAGTTAGAGCTGGATGAGTTAGAATAAAAAAGAGACTTGGCCAGAATCACATAAGCTAAGTATAAGGAAATAATGGCTAGAGTTTAAAATCAGAAACCCAAAGAAGCACAATTCCAGGTTGGTGATCTAGTACTCAGGAAGAACAAAGCTAGCTTGGCAGAAGAGTGTGGAAAATTATGCCCTAAGTGGGAAGGGCCTAACAAGGTAACGAAGGCCCATAGATCAAACTGCTATTGCCATTTTAGAGTGAAAAAGGGCACTTGGGCACGTGACAAGCAGGAATTGGCACAGCTTGGCAAGGATTGTGCCAGAGACCCTTGTCACGGGTTGTATACTGTGGCACGGGCCGTTGGTGCCTTGCTTGGTTCCAACCATGAGTGGTCCGGGCTGACCCATTCATGTTTCTCCCTTGCTGAACTTCTTTGCTCCGCTATGGATGAACCGTTAGTCCATTTTGAGAGTTCTTGTAGTTGATTTTATGGTTTTCAAGGAGGAAAATCCAATGGAATAAACCTCAAAGGATGATTATTCTTGAATCATTCCCATAATTTAGTACAACTCTCGGACCACGATTCTCCGTTCTTCCTTAGCCTCTTTGAACTTCAATGCCGCCTATCTTTGGCTCCATCCTTCTACTACCAGGATGTAATATTTGTGGCCTTAATCTACCACCATTCTAATGTGAACGACCTTTGAAATCTTCTATCATCCTTGTGAACGGTCTTCAATGTCTTCTACCTTCCTTGCGAACGGCCTTCAAATAGAATGTAAAGAAAAGTACCAACGAGCGACCTACTAAGGATGATCACAAAGGAACATCTAGGTGCTCATGGATACAATATGTCTATTAGTACTAATTAAGTCTACAAAATATGGGATTTAGACAAGAAAACCAAACATGTCCATCTAAACCCCTTGTCACGTAAACTCAAATAATACTAGTAATCCAACATATAAAACAAACAAATTACTATGCTGAATGCAATGTTTAGCGCAAGCATAATGAAGCACATCATCCTCCAAGATATCTTAGTGTGCCCTAATATCATTCTGATTGTATGTTTCATTATATGTTATTGCCTATGGGTTAAGGATACCTACTTCTGCTAGGATAAGTCCTTAGTGGCCATAAGGCAAGATAAATGGTATCTCTAACGTGGATTTCAGTGGCATTGTCCTCTTTCCCCATAGCACTGTGGTTAATTCTTCTACCTAGCCTATTTTCTTTCCTTCAAAGCATTTACAGATTCCTTGGACAATTGTTCGGTTTGTGACTTCTACCTGATCATTATCTTGAGGGTATAATATAGAGGTAAACTTCTGGAGTATGTCTAGATCGCTGCAACATTTGTTAAATGCTACGCTTGTAAACTTTGTACCATTGTGTGAAACAATTATCTTAGACATGCCAAAGTGGCACAATATATTCTGCCAAACAAATGATATGACTGCTTTGGCAGCTATCCTGTTGAGCGGATTTGCCTCTACCCACTTAGTGAAGTAATCCACCGCGATAATGAGGAACTTTGCATTGCCTGATCCTTGTGAGAATGGTCTCACGATGTCTGTTCCCTATTTTTCAAATGTTCATACGTTGTATACCCATATAATCTCAAATTGTGACTTCCACTGAATTGTCATGTTTTTTTGATAGCTGATGTATTTCTGGACAAACATGTGCACATCATTAAACATCGTTGGCCAAGAATATCCACCTCTCAATACTTTATTTGCCAGTGTTCTTGGTCCTTGGTGTGAGCTGCACCAACCCTCATGCATATCCCTAATGATTAAAGCTGCTATGTAAGGACCGACACAGTGTAGCCATGGTGTAAGGTGTCCTTTCTTATATAGAATGTTATTGGAAGAGTTGTATGAAGGTTCTTCGAGCTCTATCCTTTGTTCCTCTGCTCTATCCTGTGGTAAGTGGCCATTCTGAAGGAGTTCTATGATAGGGTTCATCCACCTTTTATCACCCTTCTTCTATTGTGCTACTGTTTTAGATGACGTGCTACGTGTTGGGATTTATTGGACCAAGACGACATTTGCATTATGAAGTGAGTTGAATTCAGAGGTTACTAATTTTCTGAGTGCATCTTCCCTTATGTTTTCTGAGCGAGGTATGTGCGATATGTGAAAGTGCGGAAACTTCCAGATGAGTTGTTTCGCCCCATTCAGATACTTGATTAACTGTCTTTCCTTCACTATGTAATTCCCAAGCACCTACTGAACAAAACATCTGTGAGTTAATGTGAACCTAAATGAGTTGTATTCTTATTCTTGAGGCTGGGTAATGACCCCCAATGAGTGCTTCATACTCGGCTTCGTTATTCATTAAGGAAACTGAAATCGGAGAGTGAATATGTGTTTGTTTATTTCTAAAATGATCATTAGGAGCCCGACTCCCCACACTTTTTTGGATGATGCTCCATCGATGAACAAGGCCCACACTCTATGAATTATCTTCTGTTTCTCTTCTTGACTGAATGGATCATATTTTTCTACCAGCTCTGAATGTATGTCATCGGCCATATCTTCCATAACATTTGTTAAGGCTTTTGCCTTGATCGACATCCTTGGGCTAAATGCAATTTTCTGTTCACCCAACTTAATGGCCCATTTTTTCAATCGACGTGACTCTTCTGACTTGTGGAGAATCTTCTATATTGGTAGGTCTTTGTAGATCATGTGGGCCTGAAAGTAGGATTGAAGTCTCCTATCGGAGTGAATTATGGCTAAGATGAGTTTCGCCATGGATGAGTAATTCTTCTCTCCCTCTTGAAGGCTTCTGCTAACATAATATAATTGTATCTCGCGACTAGGTTATTGCCTTAACAGTACTCATAGCATGTGTTGATTTCCAATGTGTAAGTACATAGTTTTACCTATGTTCGGCAACGGTAAATGTTGTAATTCAGCTTTGAGATTGTCATATGCTTTTTGGTACTCCTCTGTCCTAGCTGACTTTGATGCTTTTCTTAGTATGCTTAAGGATGGCATATGCTTCTACTCCGCCTCTACTCGGGGTCGTCAACTGCAACCAATTAACCCGAGCAAAAGTATTATCAAACAAATGAGAGGAATGATGGTTAAAGATAAAATTTATATTCTACTCCCAAACTTACTGCTAATTTATATATGCAAGCACTTGGGGAATATTTTTGTAACATGTTCGATTAAATGTCTCGATCATCTATTCCATCACATATAAGATATAAAAGCCTACCCTAGTGTTTATAACACGTGGTGTGGTCGATGGGCATTGTAGTTTGTAGCAGCTAGGGTTATATCGACCCTAGAGTTATCAAAAAATTCTAATTCCTTTGCCATTCTAGGCCTAGGGTTGATGTCCATACTGGAGTGCCCAGAACCTTATTGTCCTTACTCTCGCATCTAATGGGTGCTACTTACGCAAGGCTTAGATCCTTTAAGTGGGGCTACGTTAGCACTGAGATTAAGATGACGAGGATAAAATGCAGATTTGGAAGGATTAGAGTGTATCTATAATTTAAGAGGCAGTGAGATGGTTTTGAAGGGATCTGAACCTTGTGTGACAGGAATTGGGAATTCCTGACCATCTCCAAAACATGTGACATAGGCAAGAGAATAGGTTTATATGTCTACATGTGATATAATCTAGGATCAAAGCAATTTAATCAGTCATGTTACACAAATACCTCCAAGACTAGTTCATGATAATTTAAATATTGTTGCTTTCATGCTTAGTAATTTGTTAGTTACACTACAAGAAACAACACATATTACTCACCCCCTTTACCTCAGTTTTTTGCCTTAACACAAAACACTGACGTAAAAAGTTCTTTAACCTCGATTCATTTTTTAAGTAAAAAATATTATTTACATTGGTTATAAAAAATTGAGGTAAATAATAGGTTTTTTTACCTCGTTTTTATGGTAGCTAAGGTAAATGTCATTCATAATCAAAGTAAAAAGTATAACCGACGTCGGTGTGGCGTCGGGAACATGTGTCCGCCCAAGGAGTATCCGTCATTCATGAGATTACAGACAACTCACTACTAATCATTTTGACCAAAAATCTAATGCCGATAAGGAGCGACATCGCATCTCTTGGGATTTGGTCAGTATTATTTGGTCCTTTGACCAATTTCAATCAGAATTCCCTAAATTTCTTCCCCATTGAAGATGGTTGTACAAAAATCAATTCCTCATTGTTGAAGGATGGCAATAGGGTTGTGGGTTGTCATATAACTCGCCACTTAAGTAGCAAGTAAGTATTTCATGCCTCAATTTGTATTTTCATCTTCAAATTTGGTTCTAGGTTATAGTTCAATTGATATGAGAGGATGTGTTTAACTATGGGTTGATTGAATTTAGGCATTGAACAATTATATATGGTTGATGTTATATGAGTGTGTGTGAGTGAGTGTGTGTGTGTGTATGGAAGCATGATAATGAAGGCTTTTCATAGACACACACACAGTGTGTGTGTGTGTGTGTTTCTCTAATCAATATTTATATATATGTAAGGAATCCATGAATTGAATGAACGTAAGTGTATGTATTTGTTGATAAGATAGGATCCTAAGCAATGTGTACTTATTGTTGTTATGTAGAATGTCTATGGATAAAACTCATTGTTTTGATGAAGATCAAATGAGTGTGGAGTATCAATATTGTGTAGCTAACTTCATTAAATATGCATTCACGAATGCTCCAAAGCAGAATTTGTCGTATGTGTATTATCCTTGCAAGAAGTGTCAGAACACCGTTATTCATAAAGATGCTATTTGTTTGAAGAGTGATTTATTTATACATGGTTTTGATCCAACATACAAAATTTGGTTTTGGCATGAGGTAAACGTGGATGATCATACTCGAAATCACATATATAGGTAAATGCAACTGAACTAGAGATCCTAGAGATCACAAATACAGGTAAATGCAACTAAACTAGAGATCACAGATACAGGTAAATGCAATTGAACTAGAAAAGCTTGATTCTAAAAAGGAGGTTACTGACTTGAGCGTCAGAGCTGTTTCCCCAGACTTGCTCCTGGGATCTCTTTTGCAAGCACACCTTCGTGAACCACGATCAACTAGCCGGATTGTAGAATACCACAACATTTGGCACCGAGTGTGGGGATAGAAATTTTTTCCAGTTATACATTCCCAACGGAGTTGATAATGGTGTTCAGCAAAAGTGAAATGAGTCAAAACCATCACACTGAAGAACAAACAGTAGGGAGAAATAAGAACGTACATCTTAACCAAGATCACAAACACATCCCCACTAGAGAGCAAGAACACGTTAGGGATGACATAGAAGAGGAAGAAAAACAAGAATCTCCTAACATGAACAAAGAAAAAGAGAAAAGAGCGTTCGTATCATTTTTGGAAAAAAACAAAGAACAATTGTATAATCAGCTCCTAGCTACTCTTAAACCAAATTCCACAAAGGTAAGTCAAAAGGTTGTTCAAAACAATGGTTGCAGAAGATGATGTGGACAAGTCGCCGCTCGTACCACATATTCTTAACTTCAAGATGCCAAAGTACTTCAAATTACCATTGCATGTCAAAATCTACGATGGGACAACCGACCTAATGGAATTCTTGCATTCCAATCGTAATAGCATAAGGTTCCATGATGCTGAAAATAAGTTGGTATGTCAGATGTTCCCCATATTTTTTTCGGGAACAATGATCACGTGGTATGAATATTTACCAACAAGAAGCATCACATCTTGGGCACATCTATCAAATTTTCTTTGGGTCATTTCTACCAGAAGCAAGAGTTCACCAAAACAATTGCATATATGAACAATATAGCTCAACAAAGCGATGAAAGTTTAACATAATATCACAGCAGGTTCGTTACAGAAAGACTGTAGGTGCCGGATTTATCATTACAATCTTCTTTAGGTACGTTCACTGGGGGCATGAAATTGGGAGAGTTCTACAAGAAACTAAAAAAGAACATGCAAGAGAACTCAAGAGACCTACAAAAAATGACAGAACAGTATGTACAAACTGAGGAAGCCAATAACCGCAAAATAGAGCGAGAGCGAGGCAAGAAAAGAGTAATAGAGGAATCGCAAAGAAATATGGAAAAAAATGGGAAAGGAAACTTTGCTTTCAAAGGAAGAGAAGTAGGAACACTAAGCATTTTGTCCCAAGAGACACCGCTAACAAAATCGCGAAGAGAGATCTGGTAGGCGAACAAAGATCTATTCAGTGAATCAACACCAATGGCATCACCCCTAAAGAAGAGATCAAGAGAATACTATTGTGCTTTTCATAAGGATCACGGTCACGATATTAAGTAATGCAGAGATTTATGAAGACAAATAGAAGAAAACTTGAGAAATGGTTATCTGGGGCAATATAGGAAGGAAGAAGGCGGTAGCAGATACAAAGAAGCGAGCAAGGCAGGAAGCTCCATGGCCAAAACACAAGCCGCATCGAACACTCAAAGCATAAATCAAAAGATAACAACTGCAGTAGACTATGAAGAAGATCTGCCTAACAAAGTTCTAGAAAAAATTGTCTTCTCCAGACATGAATCAATAGAATCCTTATCAAATAAGGCCTGGAAAGCTAAGGCTAGTTATTTACCTCTGCAGAAGTCCCTGGATAAGTGATTGCGTATTGATGAAACAATCACGTTTAGTGAGGAGGATACTGTTCCTAATGCCTCACCACACAATGATCCCATGGTCATTATTGCTAAAATTGGGAACGCAATTGTTCAAAGAGTGTTCATGGATGATGGAAGTTCAGTAGAAATCCTTTTCGTGGATTGCTTCAAAGAACTTGGATTCAAGAGAACTGGCTTGAAAAAAATCCAAATCTGCACTCGGGGGATTCACAGGAAGAGCAGAAACACCGCTTGGCAACATTCAGTTACCTGTATAATCCGTGACTTTGTAGTCATCGAAGCTCTAAGTTTGTTCAACGCTATTTTTAGCAGGCCATGGATGAACAAATAAAAAAGCAATATAGTATATATACCATTTAGTAATGAAATTCTGAACCCTAACAGGGGTCGCGACGGTGAGGGGAAACTAGCAGACCGCCAAGCAATGTATGGTAATTGCAATGAAAGCAGGAAGAACCGCGGAACAACCAAAGATGGTTAGTATTATCACCAACAGTGACTCTTTCAATCAGGTGGGTCATCCAATAGAAATCGAAGAAGAAACTAGAGATGTTATTTTAGATGACAACGATGAGTCCAAGTGTGTAAAGATAGAGTAGTATCTTCTAGATCAAGAGAAATAGAGAGTAACAAATTCTAAGAGATCACAAGGACACGTTATCATGGAGTGTATAGAACATGGCATGAGTAGACCCAAGCATGAAAACCCATTCTTTGAACATTGCTGACTTGATCAAGCTGGTAAAACAGAAACAAAGAAGTTTCGCCAGTGATAGACAAAAGGTAATTGAGGATGAAGTGAAAGCACTGTTGCAGATTGGGATCATAAAGTAGGTGATATACCCAACATGGCTACCGAACCCAATGATGGTAAAAAAGGTAGACTCGGGATGGAGAATGTGTATAGATTTCACTAATCTAAACAAAGCGTACCCAAAGGATTGTTACCCCCTACCAAAGATCAACAGCTAGTAGAAACGATATCGAGGTACAAATTCCTCGCATTCTTTGATGGCTATAAAGGGTATCATCAAATATTTATGATGCCGAAAATAAAAAAGACTTCATAATAAGTTTTAGGATATTCTGCTACGTTAAGATGCCCTTCGGATTGAAAAATGCAGGGGCAGCGTATCAAAGAGTGGTTGATAATGCGTTCCTTAGCCAGAATGGATGCAATACATAGGCATATATAGATGACATGGTTATCAAGAGCAGGCGAACATGCGACTTCGCGGGCGACTTAAAAGAAACCCTAGATACATTGAGTGCAATTCAAATGAAGCTAAGTCCTAAGAAATGCACAATCGGGGCTAGGGTTGGCAAATTTCTAGGATATAAATTATCCTCAAAGGGGATCAAGGCTAATCCATAAATGATACAAGAAATTAATAAACTGCCCAACCATGAATATTAAAGGAAGTCCAAGTTTTAATGGGATCACTCACCGCACTCAGTAGGTTTGTCTTGAAAGCAACAGAGAGGCACTTTCCACTTTTTAAAATCTTGAAAAGGCTAGGAAGCTTAGCTGGAATGAAAAGTACAAATCTGTATACGAGTCACTGAAGGATCAACTTCAGACCCTCCCAACGTTAAAAGCACCAATTCAGGGAGAAACATTATACTTGTATTTGATAGTTTCAGTAAATGCGGTAAGCTCAGTCCTCGTAAGGCAAGAAGGCCATAAATAGATACCAGTATTCTATACTAGCAGAATACTGCAACAGGTCGAGAGCGCATATCTTCCAATTGAAAAGTTGACCCTATCCTTTATATATTCAACAAAAAGGTTGTGAACCAATTTGTAGAGTCATACGATTGTTTTTTATACTGACTACCCAATCAAGGAAATCTTGAACAAGCCTGAGTCATCTGGAAGAATGACTAAGTGGGCTGTTGAATTGGAACAGTTCAAAATTCATTTTCAACCATGAACCTCAACAAAGCATAAGCTTTAGCTGATTTCATTGCCGAAATGACAAGAGTGAGGGCGCACCATGTGAAAACAAAATATTTTTTTGATGAGGACACATGAAAGGCTAAATAGAAGGGCATTGCATGGAAGTTGTTTATAGACAGAGCATCTAGCAAGGAAGGATGCGGAGTAGGATTGTTGCAAATTAACCCAAACGGAGGGAAATACAGACATTCACTTCACTTTGATTTCTCATTCACCAATAACGAACCTGAGTATGAAGCATTAATATGAAGCCTAGATCTCACAGTTAACATGAAGGTGAAAAGCATTCAGGCATTTAGCGATTAATAAATAGTGGTCCAACAAGTACGTGGAGATTACAACGTACGGTAAGAGCAATTGATGAAGTACTTAACAAGATTTTGACAACTCATCGCTAACCTTGAGTACTTTAACAACCAAAATGTTCCAAGAAGCAAAAAATACAAAGGCAGATTCCTTAAGCAAGGAAGCAACAGTAGGTTTTGAGTCATTACCCAAACACAAAGATGTAAAAAAAGGAAGTCATTCTGATCAGCAGCAAAGCGAGGACAATAGTGTCAGTAGTTCAACAATAGGAGGCAAACTGGATGAAACCATTGGTTGAATACTTTGTCAAGGGAAAGCTAACAATGGATATGGTACAAGCCAGGAAGCTAGAAATTCCATCCCACGATTATGTCTATGAAGATGAAACCTTATACAAGAAAGGTTAATTATCTCCATGGATAACGTGTGTGGGGCCATCGAAAGCAAGCAAAATACTGAAAGAGGTATACGAAGAACTATGCGGTTACCACTAGGGATATCGAACGATTGCAAAGAAGGTTATTTAAGCTAGATATTATAGGCTAACCATGTTAAATGATGCATACAACTTTGTCCTCAAATGCAAAACCTGGAAGATGAATGCTCCAATATCGCACAAGCCATAGTCGGTGTTAACAGGAATATACGGAGTTTGGCCTTTTTATAAATGGAGAATTGATCTCATTTGACCTTTTCCAAGAGGTACTGGTAGTTCCAAGTTTCTGATTGTAGAGATTGACAACTTCACAAAGTGGGTAGAAGTGATGCCCCTAGGGTGAGTGACAGTAGAAATGGCAAGAACATTTGTATGGCAAAACATAGTTTCTCGCTTTGGAGTACCAGGGACCATCATCACCGATAATGTCGTGCAGTTTACAAGTGGGGTTTTTACAGAATGGTGTCTGAAACTAGGAATCATGTAGAAATTCACTTATGTAGCTCCTCCTCAAGGGAAAGATCAGGTAGAAGTAACAAACAGAACGATCGTTCAAGGTATCAAAAAATACTGGAAGGAAAGCGACCAAGCTGGGTGGATGAGATACCCAATACTTTGAGGTTATACAGGACAACAGTACAAGAACCAACTAGAGAAATGTCATATAGTCTAGTATATGGGTACGAAGCGGTAATTCCAGTTAAGATCGAACAATCAAGCCTTCGATTTGAGCAATTTAAGAAAAATGTTATCCAAGAGAAGGTGAGGTTGAATTTGGATGAACTTGAAGAAAAAAGAGATAAGGCATCGATTAAGGAGGCCAAACAAAAGGAAAAGATAGCCATAGCTTACAACCACAAAGTCAAGGAAACAAAATTCCAAATTGGCAATTTTGTGCTAACTAAAAGTGAAGCTAACCTAGTTGAAGAAAGAGGAAAATTATGCTTCGATCCAACTGCTATGATCTAGAGATAATGGATGGTAGTAGCATTCCTATCACTTGGCACGTAGTCAATTTAAGAAAGTTTTATGTGTAACTTTAGCAAAGAGATAGGTTGTCCTAGTTTGCATGTATAGAAACCATGATATAATCATTGGGAGTGTTCGTTCCTTTGTTCCACATTAAAATCAATATGATCGCAATATAAATCTTTTGAATCATCAATTTTTCTTTTAAGACAGTCGTACTTTGAAAATTCTTAACATGTAAACATAGAGTGATAGTGGCATAATTATCATTTATGAACATCACTCAACTTCCCTCTTTGCAAATTACAAAGAAAAGAAAGTCATAAACTTTGTAATAAGGCAGATATACCCACAACAATGTGACAAAAGATGTCACAGATCTTGCGGCTTCGTACTATCAATAAAAGGTAGTCTATAGATCTTGCTTCTAGGAAAACCTGGCTCAAATACAACGACAAAAGGAATCAATAGATCTTGCGGCTTCGTACAGTAAAGCAAGCAATAGATCTTGCTACTTGGCTGATATACCTACGATGTAGTGACTAAAGCAAGCTATAGATCTTGAGGCTCACAATAAACAAATCTAAAAGGCTCAAAACAAATGAGATGGATATATGAGAAACAAGTCCTACAAAGAAAAATAAACTATGAAGTCAAAGGAATTTAAAAGTGTGAAGACAGAATTAAAAAAGAATGGACAACCACAACATCCAAAAAATGCAGCAAAAACAATATCATTGGAAAATATCATCACATTTTATTTATGCCTAGACGCTCCTAATAAACTAGAAGATAACAAACCACCACAACGACAATTGTACTCAGCTTTGCGAGGGTGGTGCTCAGCCTAACACTGATTTTCACAAGCCTCATGCTCCTCTCTAACCATATGGTCATATAGTCATTTCATGTGTAAAAATGATGTATGGTGTGTTTCACCCATTTGCTCCATATGACCGAGATACCTAGCATAATATGCATTGAAATCGGTGATAGGCCCTGGGAGGTCATCACCGCACCTCTCAAAGTTAATAACTTTAAGCCCTAATGCTTCATATCTACAATTAAGTAGATAAAGACAAGTCGGGGACGTTAGTGATAGACAAAAGGCAATTGAGGATGAAGTGAAAACACTGTTGCAGTTGGGATCATAAAGGAGGTGATATACCCAACATGGCTATCGAACCCAATGATGGTAAAAAGGCAAACTCTGGATGGAGAATGTGTATAGATTTCACTAATCTAAACAAAGCGCACCCAAAGGATTGTTACCCCCTACCAAAGATCAACAACTAGTAGAAACGATTTAGGGTACGAATTCCTCGTATTCTTGGATGCCTATAAAGGGTATCATCAAATATTGATGATGCAAAAAAATAGCCTTCATAACAAGTTTTGGGATATTCTGCTACGTTAAGATGCCCTTCGGATTGATAAATGCAGGGGCAACGTATCAGAGAGTGGTTGATAATGTGTTCCTTAGCCATATTGGACACAATACAGAGGCATATGTAGATGATATAGTTATCAAGAGCAGGTGAACATGCGAATGTGAGGGCAACTTAAAAGAAACCCTAGATACATTGTATGCAATTTGAATGAAGCTAAGTCCTAAGAAATGCACAATCAGGGTTAGGGAAGGAAAATTTACGGGATATAAGGTATCCTCGAAGGGGATTAAGGTTAATCCTGAAAAGATACAAGAAATCAATAAACTCCCCAACCATGAATAGTAAAGGAAGTCAAGTTTTAATGGGATCACTCGCCGCACTCAGTAGGTTTATCTCGAAAGCAGAGAAGAGGCACTTCCCGCTTTTTGAAATCGTGAAAAGGCTAGGAAGCTTAGCTGGAATGAAGAGTACAAATCCGTATACGAGTCACTGAAAGATCAACTTCAGACACTCCCAACGTTAAAAGCACCAATTCAGGGAGAAACATTTTACTTGTATTTAGAAGTTTCAGTAAATGCGGTAAACTCAGTCCTCATGCACTAGCAGAATACTGCAACAGGTCGAGAGTGCATATCTTCCAATTGAAAAGTTTACCCTATCCTTTATATATTCAACAAAAAGATTGTGAACCTATTTCTAGAGTCATACGATTGTTTTTCATACTGACTACCCAATCAAGGAAATCTTGAACAAGCCAGAGTCATCTGGAAGAATGACTAAATGGGCTGTTGAATTGGGACAGTTCAAAATTCATTTTCAACTATGAACCTTAATCAAAGCATAAGCTTTAGCCGATTTCATTGCCGAAATGACAAGAGTGAGGGCGCAACATGCGAACATACAACAGTTTTTTGATGAGGACAGAGGAAAGGCTAAATGGGAGGGCATCGCATGGAAGTTGTTTATAGACAGGGCATCTAGCAAGGAAGGATGCGGAGTACGATTGCTGCTAATTAATCCAAATGGAGGGAAATACAGATATTTACTTCACTTTGATTTCTCACTCACCAATAACGAACTTGAGTATGAAACATTAATATGAAGCCTAGATCTCACAGTTAACAAGAAGGTGAAAAGCATTCAGGCATTTGGCGATTAATAAATAGGTGTCCAACAAGTACGTGGAGATTACAAAGTGCGGGAAGAGCAATTGATGAAGTACTTAACAAGATTTCAACAACTCATCGCTAACCTTGAGTACTTCTACATCCAAAATATCCCAAGAAGCAAAACTACAAAGGCAGATTCCTTAAGCAAGGTAGAAATAGTAGGCTTTGAGTCATTACCCAAACACAAAGATGTAAAAAAGGGAAGTCATTCCGATCAGCAGCATAGCAAGGACAAAAGTGTCAGTAGTTCAACAACAGGAAGCAAACTGGATGAAACCATTAGTTGAATACTTTGTCAAGGGAAAGCTACCAATGGATATGGTACCAGCCAGGATGCTAGAAATTCCATCCCACGAATATGTCTATGAAGATGGGACCTTGTACAAGAAATATTAATTATCTCCATGGATAAAGTGCGTGGGGCCATCGAAAGCAAGCAAAATCTTGAAATAGATACACAAAGAACTGTGTGGTTACCACCAGGGATCTCGAACGATTGAAAAGCAGGTTATTAGAGCCAGATATTACAGGCTAACCATGTTAAACAATGCACTCAACTTTGTCCTCAAATGCATAACCTGCCAGATGAATGCTCCAATATCGCACAAGCCGTAGTCGGCGTTAACAGGAATGTACGGAGCTTGGCCCTTTGATAAATGGGGAATTGATATCGTTGGACCTTTTCCAAAAAGTACTGACAGTTCCAAGTTTTCGATTGTAACGATTGACTACTTCACAAAGTCGGTAGAAGTGAAGCCCCTAGGCCGAGTGACTGTAGAAATGGCAAGAACATTTGTATGGCAGAATATAGTTTCTTGCTTTGGAGTAACATCATCACCGACAATTTCACACAGTTTACAAGTGGGGTTTTTACAGAATGGTGTCTGAAACTGGGATTTACGTAGAAATTCACTTTTGTAGCTCACCCTCAAGGGAAAGATCAGGTAGAAGTAACAAACAGAACGATCATTCAAGGTATAAAAAATATTGGAAGGAAAGCGAGCAGGCTGGTGGATGAGATACCCAATTCTTTGAGGTCACACTGGACAACAGTGAAAGAACCAACAGGAAAAACATCGTATAGTCTGGTATATGGGCACGAAGTGGTAATTCCAACTGAGATCAGAAAATCAAGCCTTTGAGGGTAGCAGTATAAGGAAAACATTAACCAAGAGAAGGTGAGGTTGAATTGGGAGTGTTCATTCATTTGTTCTACATTAAAATCAATATGATCCCAATATAAATCTTTTGAATCATTAATTTTTCTTTTAAGACAGCCGTACTTTGAAAATTCTTAACGTACAAACCTGGAGTGTTAGTGGCATAATTATCATTTATGAACATCACTCAACTTCCCTCTTTGCAAAATACAAAGAAAAGAAAGTCAGAAACTTTGTAATAAGGCTGATATGCCCACAACAAAGTGACAAAAGCAAGTCACAGATCCTGCGGCTTCGCACTATCAATAAAAGGCAATCTATAGATCTTTCTTCTATGAAAACCTGGCTCAAATACTACGATAAAAGAAATCAACGGATCTTGCGGCTTCGCACAATAAAGCAAGCAATAGATCTTGCTACTTGGCTGATATGCCTACGATTGAGCAACTAAAGCAAGCCATAGATCTTATTTCTTCACAATAAACACATCTAAAAGGCTCAAAACAAATGAGATGGAAATATAAGAATTAATTCCTACGAAAAAAAATGAACTACGCAGTCAAAAGAATTTAAAAGTGTGAAGACATAATTAAAAAAGAAAAGACAACCACAACATCTAGAAATTGCAGCAAAAACAATATCATTGGAAAATATCATCACATTTTATTTACACCTAAACGCTCATAATAAACTAGAAGAAGACAAACCACCACAACGACGACTGTGCTCAGCTTCGCGAGGGTGGTCCTCAGTCTAACGTCAATTTTCTCCATCCTCACGCTTCTCGCTAACAATATGGTCATATCGCCATTGAATGTGTAAAAATGATGTGAGGTGTGTTTAACCCCTTTGCTCCATATGACCGAGATACCTAGCATAATATGCCTTGAAATCGGTGATAAGCCCTGAGAGGTTGTCGCCGTACCTCTCAAAGTTAATACTTTTAAACCCTAATGCTTCCTATCTATAATTAAGTAGATGATGAAAGGTCATGGTCGTTAGTGATATACAAAAGGCAATTAAGGATGAAGTGAAAGCACTGTTGCAGGTTGGGATCATAAAGGAGGTGATATACCCAACATGGCTACCAAACCCAATAATGGTAAAAAAGGCAGATTCGGGATGGAGTTAGTGTATAGATTTCACTAATCCAAATAAAGCGTACCCAGGGGATTGTTACCACACACCAAAGATCAATAGCTAGTAGAAACAATCTCGGGGTACGAATTCCTCGCATTCTTAGATGCCTATAAAGGGTATCATCAAATATTGATGATGCACAAAAAAATAGCCTTCATAACAAGTTTTGGGATATTCTGCTGCGTTAAGATGCCCTTTGGACTGAAAAATGCAAGGGTAGCGTATCAGAGAGTGATTGATAATGTGTTCCTTAACCAGATTGGACATAATACAAAGGCATATGTAGATGATATGGTCATTAAGAGCAGGCGAACATGCGACTTTGCAGGCGACTTAAAATAAACCCTAGATACATTGAGTGCAATTCGAATGAAGCTAAGTCCTAAGAAATGCACAATCGGGGTTAGGGCAGGAAAATTTCTAAGATATAAGGTATCCTCAAAGGGGATCAAGGCTAATCCAGAAAAGATACAAGAAATAAATAAACTCCCCAACCATGAATAGTAAAGGAAGTCCAAGTTTTAATGGGATCACTCGCTGCACTCAGTAGGTTTGTCTCGAAAGCAGAGAAGAAGCACTTCCCACTTTTTGAAATCGTGAAAAGGCTAGGAAGCTTAGCTGGAATGAAGAGTACAAATCCGCATACGAGTCACTGAAGGATTAACTTCAGACACTCCCAACATTAAAAACACCAATTCAGGGAGAAACATTATACTTGTATTTGTCAGTTTCAGTAAACGTGGTTAGCTCAGTCCTCATAAGGCAAGAAGGCCAGAAACAGATACCAGTATTCTACACTAGCAGAATGCTGCAACAGGCCGAGAGTGTATATCTTCCAATTGAAAAGTTGACCCTAGCCTTTATATATTCAGCAAAAAGGTTGTGAACCTATTTCTAGAGTCATACGATTTTTTTTATATTGACTACCCAATCAAGAACATCTTGAACAAGCCCGAGTCATATGGAAGAATGACTAAGTGGGATCTTGAATTGGGACAGTTCAAAATTAATTTCCAACTATGAACCTCAATCAAAGCATAAGCTTTAGTAGATTTCATTGCTGAAATGACAAGAGTGAGGGCACAACATGCGAAAATACAATAGTTTTTTTATGAGGACAGAGGAAAGGCTAAATGGGAAGGCATCGCATGGAAGTTGTTTATAGACAGAGCATCTAGCAAGGAAGGATGCGAAGTAGGATTGCTGCTAATTAACCCAAACGGAGGGAAATACAGATATTCACTTCACTTTGATTTCTCACTCACCAATAACGAACCTGAGTATGAAGCATTAATATGAAGCCTATATCTCATAGTTAACAGGAAGGTGAAAAGCATTCAAGCATTTAGCGATTAATAAATAGTTGTCCAAATCCCAATGTTAAGGTCAAATGAGAAGTTTTCCAAAACCTCCATTCCTAAATCTACCCAAACCATATCAACCCATCAATTTATTGATATCCCTAAAACATCTCCAAATCCCGAAATTGACAATCCCAAATCCAATGGTATAAGGTGAAGCTAAAGACATGTATAAGGTTCAAAACACATGTTCCACTTTATATCAATGTATCAACCTAAAAACGAAGCATATTAACGATCAAGAGTTTCATAACTTACTTCGTCTTCTCCCGCTAAATTTTCCGCTCCCAAAAGGTCCTCAAGATGTTAAGCTACCCGATTCATCTGTATGGCCACCGCAACCTTATTACTCCAATGCCAAAAATTGAGTGAACACTTAACATTTTTCAATTTCTCTCATTTTTCCTAGGAGCCCTTTCGGGTTTCATCCTATCCACACGTTATTTTTTTCCATCTTACATCTCACATTTTTCCACACATTAGCCTCTCATTTTGGCCTAGGTCGACATCTCAGGTTTTTTACCTATCTGGGCCCCCAATGTTTCCTAAGATGCCCTCTCGGGTTTTCAACTTAGCAGGATTCTTTTTATTTATTTTTTTTCATGTTCTATTTATTTTCAAAATTTTCAAAAATTTTCATGTTTCTCCAATCTTAATAGTAACAAAGTGCTTTCCAAATGTTAAGGCTAAGAAAAGTATCAAAGCCAACATTATCCAAGTACATCAAAAGAAAAACATCTCAAAACAAAAGAGAAAAATATCTAAAACAAAACAAAAGAATTATCCAAAAGTAGCAAGTCTCCAAAGTATCTCCAACCCCAATCCCCTCAAAGTAGATACCCATCCCCACACTTAGAACACTACATTTCCCTCAATGTAGACAATAGGGAAAACATGTACAAAGTGAAGTATGGAAAGGGTAAGGATATGGTGCTCACAAATCACTGGTGTGAGGAAGAAGGGTCACTGCCAAAATAGCGATGTTGTTAATGAGCCAGCCAATCTGTGCTCCTCTGCCTCCTAGCTCTCCATCTCTTTGCTCCAGGATTGGGGCCTGAGACACCACCTGCCTAGGAATACTTCTCATGTATGCGAGTTGACAGGTGATCAATCTCCCCATCCATGTTGATCAAGGTCTGAGAGACAAACAAATTGTGCTCTAGTATCATGTTGTCCTGGCACCAGAATCCATCCTACATGGTCTGCCTCATCCGCTCATAGAAATTTGGTGGAGGCTGGGAGTAGTGAGGTTGCACATCGTCCTCCTGCATCGGCTTGGTCTATGGTGGAGGCTGCGGGGAATGTTGCTGTTGTTATCTCTCAAAGAAAGGTAGGCTGCTATTATCACGCTGGATAGGGGCTGGACCAAGGTCGTGGAGCTCACGCTGGAAGTTTCATGAGAGGTCAGGTGAAATCACCAAGTCTCCTAGAGGTGTATCAAATTCTAGCTTCGTCTTGTTGGGCTGGGGAAATGCCCTGGCGCTATACAACCAATGGAATAGCCCCGTTGTCCGGGTGGCACTGAGCATCCCAAATCACACCAACATCTCAGTAGTGATGAGGTAGGAAGTGCGCATCCCTTAGCGTGGAAAGTCAGCCGGAGGAACCAATCCTAGGTACTCGAATAAGAGGCCTATCATACCTCCAACTATGATCTTCCCCTTTGGCTTTCTTGCCACCTTCACGGTCCTCTTCATCCACAACTCATCCCACAACCTATATCCTAGTCCCTCACTCGCCAAGTGCTACAGAAAGTGAATGTCATTGTTTGGCTCATTCGTCGGCTCCAGCCAAACAAAGTACTGTGCCAGCCAATAGTCGGTGCACATAACGAAGTGCAGGGTGGATGATGACACTGCTCTTGTCATGGGAGTTCTTTGGCCTCATGTTGATTACATTCCAAAATTGCATTTCATCCTCGATCGATTGATTCTGGGCCTGTGGGTCCAGCTTGACCCATATCTCTGCAGTGTCAAATCCAAATGCCTCCTTAATTTACGAAACGGTCATTTTCCTAGATATATCATCCAAGTGGAAAGCAATGTACCTCTCACATGGTTGATTATCTCTCATCCTACAGATCCTAACCATGGACACGAACTCTAGCGTGTATCTCTGGTAAGAGGGTGCACTCATGCTCATGAATCATTCCATTCCCCCCTTGGCGAGGAGGCATCTGACAAGCTAGGTGAGCCCAAGAGTATCTAGTGTAGGTACATCTACAAAAATTGTCTCCTTGAGTTGACGACTCACCATGGCTTCTCACCTTTTAGCATAGGACCTGGTGATCCTGGTCAAACCCATGTACCTATCCGGCAGGGGAGGTACTGGGCTCAATTCTAGAGCCGGTGGTGGAGGCGAAGGTGGAGCGGCGGTGCGCCCACCTCGGGGAGGAGCCCTGGGCCTCTTTGTAGGGGTCATATCTAACAACCACAGTAAACAAGTCAAATGCACAGGAATATAAGTATATGTAATATTGGAAATTCATACTCAACCTTAAACTAGTTCATCATCACAAGCCAAATTAAGTTCAAGGCTACTAGTTCAAGTTCTACTCACAATTGCACATACCATCCATATTATGTCCCACATGCCCATATTCTCAAGTCCATGAAGTCCTCACATAGTTGAAATTGAATATGCTATATTACAAAATCACAGTCATGCCTAATTAGTTTAGTCACCATAACTGCATTCACAATGTCCTAAGCAAAATACCATTTCAAAGCACAATAACATTTTATCCAAATAACAACTAAGTCTCATCAAGGGCCAACATGCCTCATATCTAGTATAAACCACAATCTATTCTCAACAGAAGCAACATGAAGAGTGCAATGCAAGCATAAAACCAATACGAGCAACTCAATACACTCAAAGTGATTATTCATGTTATCCTACATCCAACCATGCCGTAAACACCAAATATTCATACAATTCTTTCAAATCAACTTGCATGCACAATATATTCAACAACGTCTACAATGTTCCAATCAATCTAACAAACCTAAGGTATCACACAAAGTTCATACAATATCCCACAAAATAATTGATTCAATCATAATCACAAGTAAAGCTTAAGAGATTAAAGAATTGTACCACTTAGATGCCTAGGATGAGAAAGGAGTGAAACCCACAAGCAATTTGAAGTTTAGTTGCAAAAATTTACAAAACCCCCAATTTCTAGGGTTTTGTGTTCTGCAACAATTTTAGGTGGATTTGTGGGTGGAGCTTGGTAAGAAGGGATGGAGGTATGAAGTGGTGGTTGTGAGCGGTGGTGAGCAGCGGTCAGAGAGAGATGTCTTGGTGGAGGAATGGCGGAGAAGATGAAGAGCAGCAGAGAGAGATGTGTGTTTGCGGCAAAAAAAGGAAATCTGCCTGTTTTCTAAAACATGGTTGTACACCCATCATAACTCACAACGTGTTCATCGCAACTCACGACGGGTAGATCAAAGAATGCTAGAAGTCATTGTTTACGTTGTGACTCGCGACCACTTCATCATGACTCGTGACGGTCTCTCGTGACTCGCGATGAGGCCATCGCGACTTGCGAAAAGTGGAGGCCGAGAGCTCTATTTTCACACAAAATTTCTTATTGGTCACGACTTGCGACCACTTCATCGCGACTCGCGATAGTCAAATGCAACTCACGACGAGGCAATCGCAACTCACGAAAAGTGGAGGCCGAGACGTCCATTTTTCAGCTAAAATCCCTGATTTGGTCGTGACTCGCAATGGACTACTAACCTGGTACTTAGAAAAGTTTATGATTCATCCTCTTGTCCAAGTCTTTCCTTCTTGACTCCAACCATTTCTACCTTCAAAAGCCCAATGCCTTGGCTTCAAAATTGCTACAAAATCATGGAAGAACAACCTGTGAAAAACATAAAACAAAACAATGAAACTAATGACAAAATCCAAAACCAAGAAACATCAACAGAAAGTCATAAATGACAATCTGGATGTTTAAAATCAAGTTTATTTAACGTTGTCGGCACGACTTACTCCCTTTTCTTGGAGTTTACTCACAAACCAGATCGAGGAGATCAATGTCATTTCCCTTTTCTGGCACAAAATTCTCGTGGTAAGGTTTCAAACATTGCCCATTAACCTTGAATGTATTGGACTTAGCTCAATCTAAATCTCCACCACACCATAGGGGAATACCTTAACCACCTCAAAAGGACCGATCCATCGGGACCTCAACTTAGCTAGGAATAGGTGAAGGCATGATTGGAATGGGAGGACCTTTTGACCAACGTCAAATTCCTTCCTAATGATTATCTTGTCGTGCCACACCTTTGTCTTCTCTTTATAGATTTCGGTGTTCTCATAGGACTCCCTCCGGATCCCATCCAGTTCATCTAATTGTAACTTCCTATGCAAGTTGGCATAATCTATATGAAGATTGAATTCTTTGACCTCCCAGTAAGCCTTATGTTGACTTTCCACCGGTAGATGGCAGGGCTTACCAAACACTAACCGGTATAGTGAAAAACTGATCGGTGTTTTGTAAGCCATCATATACGCCCACAAGGCATCATTCAACCATGAACTCCAATCCTTCCGGTTAGGGTTAACCATTTTCTGAAGGATAGACTACATTTCCCGATTGGAAACTTTGACTTGCCCGTTGATTTGCTGGTGATAGGTGGTGGATGTCTTGTGAGTGACGCCATACTTCTTCAAGAGTGCCTCTATGGTCCGATTGCAAAAATGGGTGCCACGGTCACTAATCAAGGCTCGAGATACCCCAAACCAAGAGAAGATGTTATCTTTCAGGAATTCTGCAACAACTTTAGAATCGTCAGTCCTAGTGGGTTTTGCTTCAACCCACTTTGACACATAATCAATGGCAAGAAGAATATATGTAAATCCATAAGAGCTAGGGAAAGGTCCCATGAAGTCAATACCCAAAACATCAAATATTTCACAATATATCATAGCTTTTTGGAGCATCTCATTTCTAGATGAGATATTTCCTACTCTTTGGCACTTGTCACAAGCCTTAAAAAATATGTATGCATTCTTATTCAAAGTAGGCCAATAAAAACCACTTTCCAAGATTTTCCTTGCGGTCCTTTTAGCTCCAAAATGACCGACGCATGCATGAGAATGACAAAAGGTGAGAATTGAATGCATTTCATTATCGGGGATGCATCTCCTAATAACTTGGTCTACATAATGTTTCCACAAAAAGGGATCATCCCACACATAATATTTAGCATCGCTCTTTGACTTATCTTTCCGTGCTTTAGAAAAGTGAGGAGGAAATTACCAGAGACAAGAAAGTTCACAATGTCGGCATACCATGGTTGGAGGTCCCTGATAGCGAACAATTGTTCATCGGGGAACTCCTCCCGTAGTTGCTCCTTCATTAATTGATTTACCTCACTATCTTGGCAGGGTCCTAACCAGCTCAGGTGATCATCCATAAGGTTCTCCTCGCCCTTCTTGTCTCGCACCTCTAACTCAAATTCACTCAGGAGCAGGATCCACCTAATCAATCTTGGCTTGGCCTCTTTCTTCATCATTAAATGATAAAGCACTGCATGGTCAGTGTACACAATAACTTTTGTACCAAGCTAGTAAGATCAAAATTTTTCTAAAGAAAATACCACTGCTAGCAACTCCTTTTCTGTGGTGGAATAGTTTCTTTCGGCTTCATTGAGATACATGGATGTGTAGTAGATGGCATGAGGCAGTCTCCCCACCCTTTGACCAAGCACCGCTCTAACATCATAATCACTAGCATCACACATAATCTCAAAAGGCAATGACCAATCTGGGGGTTGTATGATAGGGGCTGAAACTAACCTTCCTTTCAATGTATCGAAGGCCCATTTACAACCCTCATCCATCACAAATTCCACCTCTTTTTTCCACAACTTGCATAAAAGGAGATGCTATCTTTGAGAGGTCCTTGATAAACCGGCGATATAATCCTGCATGGCCAAGAAATGAGCGTACTTTGCGCACATTAGTAGGATAAGGAAATGTTTGAATTGTGTCTATCTTTACCTTGTCAACCTCAATACCCCTAGAGAAGACAACATGGCCTAAGACAGTGCCTTGCTCTACCATAAAATGGCACTTCTCAGAATTTAACGCAAGATTAGTATTAATGCAACGTTTAAGAACTTGTGCCAAATTTTCCAAAAAATTGTCAAAAGAATTACCATGAATGGTGAAATCATACATGAATACCTCGATAAAATTCCCAACAAATTTTGAGCAAATGCTTACCATACACCTTTGGAAAGTTGTGGGGGCGTTTCATAACCCAAAAGGCATACACTGGTGAGCAACCGTACCAAAGAGGTACTTGAAGGTGGTCATTTCTTGGTCTTCCGGGGCGATTGCCACTTGAAAATACCCCGAAAACCCATCCAAAAATAAATAGAAAGGGTGTTTTGCTAACCTCTGAAGCGTTTGATCAATGAATGGCAACGAGAAGTGGTCCTTCTGGGTCTCCGCATTTAGCCTCCGGTAGTATATACAAACGCGCCACCCATTTTGAACTTGAGTGGGTACAATTTCACCCTTCTCATTTTTTACTACCATCACCCCACTCTTCTTAGGTACCACTTGAGTTGGACTGACCCACTTGCTATTCGAGATTGGATAAATCATGCTCGCTTGGAGTAACTTGATGATTTCCACCTTTACCACCTCCATCATAGGCGGGATTAAACGGCATTAGGGTTGTCGCACGGGTCTTGCATCTTCCTCCAACAAAGTTCTATGCATGCAAGTGGATGGACTTATGCCTTTGATGTTAGCAATAGTCAATCCAATTGCTTTCTTGTTCTCCCGTAACACCACAATCAACTTTTCTTCTTGCTCCTTGGTGAGCTTGCTTGAAATGATGACCAGAAGCGTCTACCCTTCCCCAAGAAATACATACTTGAGGTCACTTGGCAATAGTTTAAGCTCAATCACCGGAGCTTGCACAAGCGATGGGAGGAATTCTGGTTCTTTGGGTTCCTCTAAGACTAGAGGGTTGGGACTTTGCACCACTTCCTCAAAAATGCTTAACTCCTCAATTCTTTCCTTCAAGTTAGTATTCATGGAATACACAAGACATGCATTTTCAACATCATTTTTCCAAAGAAACTAACAAGGAATCATCACCACTTAATTTAAAAACATCTTGCACAACATTGTCAACAAAATCAATAGCATGGCAAGAATACTCTTCAAGAGGATACTTCATAGAGTCATTTATGCTATAATCTACTTTAATCCCATCAAATTCCATGGTGAGGGTACCATTATGTACATCAATCATGTTCATAGAGGTCTTAAAAAATGACCTCCCCAACAAGATTGGATCGGCATATTTATCATGCTCCATGTCTAGGACATAAAAGTCTGCGGGGAATATTAAGGAATCCACCCTAACCAACACATCCTTGAGGATACCCTTAGGGTACGCACTAGAACGATTGGCTAGTTAGATCACCACCCCAATTTTGTACAAAGTACCAAGATTGAGGCTTTCATACAAAGAATAAGGAATCACATTTATTGATACACCTAAGTCAAGCATTGCTTTTTCAAAATGTGTATTTCCTATCATGCAAGGGATCATGAACATGCCGGGATGGCTACATTTAGGGGGTAAATCCCTTTGGCACAAAGCAAAGACAAGTTCACTTCTCCCATTTTTAAGCTTGTTCTTCATTCTTTGATTCCTATTTACTACACATAATTCCTTCAAAAAATTTGCATAGCTAGGAATTTGCTCAATCGCATTCAAAAGAGGGATATTTACCTCACACCTACGAAAGACTTCGTAGATGTCCGTATTGGATTCCTTCCTCCATTTATCCTTTAGAGGTAAATAGGTAAATAGTATAGACGGTGGAACCCGCGGTAGAGCCCTACCAAATACAAAAAGAATCCAACCCTAGGTTACGTGATGAACCTAGAGAGCAAAATCCGAGAGGGTGGGGGGAGCGAAACCCTAAGGGCACCACTCCCCCCCCCTTATTTTCTGAATAAAACTACCAACCCTTAGCAAGGTAAGTCCAGCAAAGGGAAAAAAAGACAAGTCCCAAAGACACTGGAACCAAAACCAACAACCTGACAAGAAGACATAAGTTAACACATAGTGTAGCATGGGCATAGAGCACATAAATAACCGTTAAATCATAAATTAAAACTAGGCTTAGGAGAAAGAGCATCGGAACAAAGTCCTTACTCTTAAACCTATTGCCTCATCCTGGAAGCTGAGTTGCAGAGGCCAGAAAAACTGAGAATATCCGGGAATAATCCTTGACTCTATCGGGCTCCTGCAACCCCCTCTTGACATGGAAAATAGCACCATTCAGCATGCAACACAAATTCCATATATCGAATGTCCCATTCGAGCACTCGAACACCTCCATGACTTGAATGCCCCCTCGAGAACTTGAGCCTCTTATGATCGAACCTCTTTGAGCACTCGAACACATCCATTACATTCGAGTACTCGGATATCTCCATGGCACGAATTCCCCCTCGAGCACTTGAACAACTCCGAAGCTCGATAACCTCCTCGTGCTCTCGAAGACCTCCTGGGGCACTCGAAGACCTCCAACACTAGATGCACCCCTCAAGCATTGGAAAAAATCCATAATTCGAATGTCACCTTGAGTACTCAAACTCCTCCTACACTCGAAAACCACCTCGAGCACTCGAACGCCTCATACTCTCAAAAACCACCTTGAGCACTCGAAGACCTCCCACACTTGAAAACCTCCTGGAGCACTCGAAGACCTCCAACACTCAATGATCCCCTCGAGCACTCAAACAACTACTCTCAAAAACCACCTTGAGCATTCGAAGACCTCCCACACTCGAAGACCTCCTGAGGCACTCAAAGATCTCCAACGCACGATGCTCCCCTCGAGCACTCGAACAACTCCATGATTCGAATGCCCCCTCGAGTATTCAAACACCTTCATGTCTCGAAAACCCCCTCGAGCATTCAAACTCTTTGAGCGTACGAATGCCTCCTTCTCTCGAATACCTCCTCAAGCACTCGAAAACTTCATCGAGCACTCGGAAACCTCCTCAAGAACTCAAAGCACTCGAAGACCTCCTGAAGCACTCGAAGGCCTCCGACACTCAAAGCTTTCCTCTAGCACTCGAACACCACCATATGAGAAATGTCCCATTCGAGCACTCGAACACTTCCATGACTCGACAGCCCCCTCAAGTACTCAAACACAATTATGAATCGAACACCCCCTCAAATTCAAGTTTTCAAAATAAGTGCTCATCTGGGAATATCCGATTTATAACCATGTAGCAATCCTTCATGATAATCTTCACAACTCGCTCAGAACTAGGTAGAGCACCATTCATAACAACATTGTTTTGTTCTCTCCAAATACGATAAATTGTGGTAATCAGAGCTAACATACCAAGTTTCTTGCGTATTTTTCAACCTTTGATTCGCCCTTTCACCCAATTCATGGAGCTAGCTAGCGTATTTGTTCTTCTCCGTAATCCGATCCAATTCCGTATTCAACTCCAAACCACTTCTGAAAACTCACATCTGAAAAATAAATGCTCATTGGTCTCTTCTTCTAGATGACATAATGAACAAATTTTATCCATACTATCAACTTCCTCTTATGCTCGATGCTTATCCTTGGTGTATAGCCTTTTAATCACAGCTAACCATGCAATGAAAGAGACCTTCTCGCATGATTGGCCGCTTTCTTCATAACGAATGAATCCACCTTACCCACAAACTGTCCTTCTTCATGTGGATATCCCATAGCCTTTGAGCCATTGAAGCACGATTCCAAGTAATAAAGTCCCGCGCCAAGACCCCCATACGATTTAGGAGCACATAACTTCTTCCACGCCACTTTATTCATGTACTTTCCTCCCTACAAGAAGCATTTACACTTTTGTTCCAGAGCATCAAAAACCAAGGATTGTATAATGAAGTTCTGAATCCAGAATCCTGCAATACTTCCTACAATTGATCGTACAAGCTCCAACTTACCAGCATAAGAGAGAGTATGTCCCTTCCATTTTGCAATTTCTGAATCAACCTTGCCATGTAGAGTACCGAATTGAGTCACCTTCAACTTACTGGAATCAAGTGGCACACCTAGATACCGAACTGGAAAGGTTGCCCAAGGAATACCTGTGAAACTCAGATCCTCCTTTATTCCGACTCCAAAAAACTTAGACTTAGCTGCGTTAATTCCTAATCCAGAAGTGCGCTCAAACTCATTTAAGGCTTCCATGAGTATGTGTACTGAACTCGTGTTTGCCTTAGACAAGAGCATGAGGTCATCCGCAAAAGCCAAGTGTGTGATTCCTAACAATTCACATCTCGGATGATAAGTGTCTTGAATTCGTCCTCCTTCTCAACAGTCTCAAAAAATACTCCATGCATATGACGAACAGAAGAGGCGACAATGGATCCCCTTGACGAATTCCACGTTGCCCCTGAAAGTGATCGCAAAGCTTACCATTAACCGCAATTGAGAATGAAGAAGTGCTGACACATGCTATGATTCGATCTTTAAGTCTTTCCGGGAAGCCGTGGCCAAGCATAACTTCTTCCAAGAAATCCCAAGATACCGTATCAAAGGCTTTCTGTAAGTCCACCATGATCATGCACCTAGGGGAGTTCCAAACCCTTCTATAACCCCGTACGAATTCTTGAGCTAACATGACATTATCTGAAATGTTTCTACCCTTCACAAACGCTCCCTGACACGGGTCTATAATCTCTGGCGACATTCCTTCTAGCCTGTTTGCGATAATGTTAGTGATAGTCTTGTAAACCACATTGCAGCACGTTATTGGTATAAAGTCACTCACTTTTAAATTATCAGGCTTCTTCGGTATTAGAGCAACCATTATATGATTTAATTGGGCCAGAAGTTGACCTGTCCGAAAGAACTCCCATACTACGGCTGTCACTTCCACTCCCACCGTAGCCCATTGCTTTTTAAAGAAACCAGCCGTATAACCATCTGGACCTGGAGACATATCATCCGCCATTGTAAATAAGGCTTTTTTAACTTTGATACTCTCAACTTCTTAATTCAAGAAAGCCCTATCGACATCCGAGAGAGTGTTACCCGAACTGATAATATCAGGATCGATGGAGACCCTGTCTCTTTTCGCACCAAATAAGCCCTTGTAGAAATTTGCAAACAGTTCTCCCTTACGAATGTTAGATGTGACAATACGATTTTGACTATCAATGATTACTGGTATGCCTCCACCTTTTCTTGTCGAGACCATAGTATGAAAATACTTAGATCCCTTGTCCGCCAAAGTAATGTGATTGATCCTGCCCTTCTGCGGGAGAAAAGATTATTCCGCAATATAATAAAGCATAGCTTTCTTCTTTAACATCCTCAGTGCCTCAATCTCCTCAGCCGAGGCGTTTATGGCATCAAATTGATCAAATGATTCACTATACTCCCTATCTGAAATCCGTGACTTTTCTGAATTATGATTAAAATCGATATTGCCCAAATCTTTCAGTGGGCGCTTCATCCTTAGCAACTTTCTAGCCACCGAATATTGATTGGACCCTTCCACGGATGGGCTCCAATAATCTTCCACAACTTGTTTACAATTCGGATGGTTTAACCACATATTTTAGAATCTGAAAGGTCTCTGCTTGCCATCAATTTCTTGCTCCATATCAACCACCATGGGGACGTGATCAGATTAGGCTGAGATTGGGAGAAACGTGGTTCGACAGGCATTACCATCCCATCCATGATTTAATATAACTCGATCCAATTTCCTCCAAATCTTCCAATCCGCATTGTGCCATGTTAGATGCTCCCCAATTGAAGGCACATCCTTCAAACCGCACTTCAAACAAAGATCCTGAAACTCCTTCATGGGATATAAACTGGGTACCATGGCTCCATAGTGATCATCTACACTGAGTATAGCATTAAAATCTCCAGGAACCATCCAAGGGGAATTCAGGTTTACACCAAAATCCTTCAACTCCGCCCAAAGTGGCAAACGCGCCACTCTACCCTCACTATGAGCATACACAAATGTACAGAAAAAATTAATTCCTGAAGAAAGATTACGAACCTTGAGATGAATGCATTGTGGAGACTTGTCGAGAACATCTACCAAGAATCCTTTCGGGTCCCAGTTAATAAGAATCCTCGAATTCTTCCATAGCTCAAAATTATGCGTGAATTTTCACCCCTTAAAACCCTTCAAGAAAATACTTAACACCTTATCCTCTATCTTCGTTTCCAACAAGCTACACAGTCCTACCCTATTACTGGAGATGATATTTTTACCCATCTCCTCCGTACAGGGGCCGATAGACCCCTAACATTCATTGTTGCAGCATTCATTGGGAACTGGAGATCCCTTTAGGCTTCGGACCGCCGCCTTCTAAAAATTTACTACCAGAACTGTTAGAGTGGCTCCTTGAAGCTTGTAACATACGTTGGAAAGGCTTCTGAATGGCCTTCCCGTGTTCTCGAATATGCGATTTACTCTTGCTCCGAGATCTGGTTAATGCCCCTGAAGCAGAGTGGATGGTCTCTGCTCTTGCTCTTGCTTCTGTTCTGCCTTGGGATTTTGGAGCCACGGATCTCAAGATGAATCATTTGTTGTGGCAACTTACCAGCTCCCACAATCGGATAATCATCAGTACCAAACGCTAGAAGCTGCCTATCGGGTGGTACTTCCAGCACTGAATTTGCAGATTTGGAGCCACGGTTTTTCCTGGTGTTTGCTCGTTCAGCACTCCTGCCTCGACTCAAATCCTAAGCAGCGCTCGCTTCCTCAGCATCATCTCTAATGCTACGGTCCCCAGGAACTAGCGCTGCTAGTAGAGCCTTTTTCACTGGCAGCACGGAGCTTGCTCGCAGCGCCACTACCAAATGGTTAGCCTCCTTTCGCCCAACACCAATAGTAATACCAGTCCCTCGGTTTGCAGCCACAGCTTTCACGATATTCTTTCCCGTGTGATCCTCAGCTTTGCCCTTACCTTTTCTCAATCTCTCCGAATCCGAAGAGACATCTTCAATATTAGCATTTTCATCCTTTTGAGCTGAGCCAACACTTGGGCTTTCTCCCATGTTATTGGCATGCATCTTCTTGACCCATACTTGGTCATTATGCCGAGTTCTCCAATATGCCTTTCCCCTTGCCATTTGTACATTATTCTCCTTCCTTCCCGTGGCCCTATCCAGCCCCTCTTCCTTAGTTTTCCAGAATTCTTCGCACACATTATTAAAATGATTATTTTGGCCGCAAGTTGAACACTAAGGGCGGCAATAATCATAGATAATTCTCTGCACATGTATCTCACCACTTGGAACGCGGAAAGACACCTTTTCCTTCAGTTCCTTAGAAGTGTCGATCCAAATTAGGAGGCGTGCAAAAAATCCCCTTAGCTCAAGGGTGCCATTATCCACAAGAATTGGCTCTCCTATGGATGTAGGAATCTTTTCCAAGGCCTTCTTATGCTAGTAGGACTTAGGCAAGTGCTCCATCCTAATCCAAACTGGCTTGGTGGCTTGGACATTTTAGTCGTACTGTCATGATTCATTAATCTTCAACATAAACAATTTCTTCCCATGGAGATAATGGTCAGGACCATTCATCACCACATCCCTATCCTCAGCACTGTTGAATTTGAACATGATATATCCATTTTGTTTGCTCTGAACAGTACATGCAACCTTCCACTTCGCAACCAGGAGGGTGCAAATGGCAAACATTCCAGGAAAAAATCCTTGGAAAACACCTAAAAACCCATAGAAGGGTTCGTAGAGATCCTTATGAATCTCTTCTTCAGTAAGCACAAAGTCGATAATGTCTCCATTGTCATCTGCAATCTCAATGGTCGACTTGTTCATGAGGATTTCTGGATCATCCCACAACCTCCTCCTCTCAAGCATGGGATCATTCCATTCCCTCGGATGGACTCTTTGAGGTTGCCTAGCTTGATTTGCTTGATTTAGTTCCTCGGTGTGACCCTGATTCATAGGGTTTTTCTTGTTGTTGATACCCAAAGAGGAATCTCCCTTCGCCACCACTGTAATCACGAAATCAATCCAACACAACCACAATTCCGATAAGCAGATCGGAATCACCAACCAAAAAGCTCCAAATCGGAATAATCAAACCAACATAAACACCAATACGAAACACCACAATGCTCCAAATAATGATCGAATAAACAAGAACTAATTAATAAATCAGAAGTAACACACCATGCATGCAATACACCAAATCGAAAATAAAAAATCTGAGTTGAGTTTAGATAGTATAACCTTGAGACCGTAGCACCACGGTTTCCTATCAAAGGGTTTTAGTCCTTCAAATAGTTTGCATCGAATCCGCCAAATTCTTCGAGCTATTCCGATGTAGATACAAGTAATCCGATTAAAGGTTGTGCTGAAACCCTTAATCAGACCCTTTTAAACCCTTCTCGGAAACCAAAACCTACTAAAGATCGGACTTTTAATCAAAAATCTCCAACTCGGCCGTGAATTCGATGCAAGAACAGGATCCGGTTTCAAATCCAAGTATGAATCTGAATCCGTAATCACGAAAAATAGTACCACGGTCGAGATCTGCAATAGAACTCAAATTTCGGAAAAAAAACCTTACTCCAAGGCCGAATTAGATAAAAAAACCTTCACAAATTTCATATGATTTTGTGCGGAATTCAGAGGAGAATCCGTTAACCCATAATCTATTGGTGAAAAGTGAATGAAATTGAAGAAATTGGCCTCCAAAGAGATGGAAGAAAGGCTGCGCCTTTCTTCTTCTTTTTTTGCCTCAGAGTTATTTTGATTGAGAGCTTTTTAGAAATGAACTGGTAAATAATATATAGACGGTGGAACCCACGGTAGAGCCCTAAAAGAGCCTTACTGAATACAAAACAAGTTCAACCCTAGGTTACGTGATGAACCTAGGGAGCAATACAAAACATAATCCAACCATAGGCCAGAAACCTAGGGAAAAAGAAGCGAGAGAGAGGGGGGGGGTAGGGGGGGTACCTAGGTGAGTACCCCCCCAATTATTTTAAAGGAAATGCTAACCCTAAGCTAGAAAGCACTAAGCCTAGGGAGAAATAACTGCAAGTCCGGATATGTGAATCTGGACCTCTACATAGCAACGAGAAATGTGTACTGGCTCTTCATATGGAATCCCCATCGCAGCCCAGACATGGGTCTCGGGACTTGAAGAGAATAATGAAGAGGAGCCAGTAGTAGTTAAAAAAGCACAGCCGAGTGTGGTGTGCTCGGGTCTTGAATGGTTGCCATGGTGTGTTGGTGTTGCTGCATCCGGATGAAGCTGGGACCGCCAATGAAGGAGCAGCTTCTGCTATATACACCCCTAAGTTGAGGAAACAGGGATGTTATTGGCCTTCAAACGTTCTCGTGATATGGACCGAGACTAATTTAGAGGGCAAGAGTGCAGTAGGCAGTGCCAATAGCTCTTATGAATCCCTCTAAAAATAGCCCTCCTAAAGATGGAGAGAACAGATGCAACTTGTACGGCGTGCATCAAGCCTGGCGATTTTTTAATCGCCCACTCTATTTTGAGCAAATGGACAGCTTTATGCTAATTTAACACACAAGGTGTAGCGCAAACATAGGGCGCATAATAACCATCAGGTACAAGTAACAGCTTGCAGTGGGTGAATTAACTTCGCGTGAGCTAATTAATTAACCCACTACTCAACTCATATGACCATGCAACCAAATGTAGAAAGGCTGCTCTTCCATCCTCATCAATCCACCAGATTAGACATATCAACAACAGGTTGAAGCTTACTTGGGGCAATGACAGGTCTTCATCTAATCCGCTCGTTAACATATTCAGGATCCAAAGATCAAATCATCTAGTTCAGGCATAGAACATACACCGAAAGATGCCCACTTTGAATCATAGGAGAGAAGCTGGAAGAAAATCGGCCCCAGAATTTCGGAGAAGAACTGCGTCCTTTTTTCTGTCCAGATATTATCTCTAACTATATTTTTGTGAGTTCTTTTGGCGTAGTTTGAAAGTAGTTTACCTTATCAGCCCAAAGTTTAGTCTGAAATTTGCTGCGCCCAAAGGAGAATCTATTCAAGCACCTTAAACCCTCGAGGGCCTCCCACTGAGCTTTCCAGTACTCGAATGGTCTCCTCGAGGTCTCGAATGCCTTCAGTACTCGAACACCTTAAAACCCTCAAGGGTCTCCCACTGAGCCCTCGGAGGCTTCCAATACACGAATGGTCTCCTCGAGGTCCCGAACACCTCCAGTACTCGAAATGCCTTCTCGAGCACTTCACCTTCCCTTCCAGCACTCGAGGACTAAGCACTCGAACACCTTCAATCCTCGAATGCCTCCCACTTAGCAATCGAAGACTTCCAATACTCGAATGATCCTCTCTAGTACGCGAACACTTCCAGCACTCGAGTTTCCATGTCGAGCACTTGAATACTTTAAAACCTCCAATCCCTCCACTTAGATCTCGAAGGCATTCAATACACGAATTGTCACCTCTAGAACTCGAACACTGCTAGTCCTCGAATTGCCTTGTCTATCCTTTGAATACCTTCAGCTCTCGAATCCTCCAAGGTATCAGTTGTCGAAAACCTGCTAACCTCGAATGCCTCATATTGTGCCATCGAAGGCTTCCAACACTGAAATGGCCCCTTCGAACACTCGAACATCTCCAGCACTCTAGTTCCTGCATCTGCCTTTCCTCAAACCATCCTCGAGGGCCGGGACATGTGACGTTCTCAAATGCCATGTCGAGTACTCGAAAGCCTTCAGAGCTTGATTCCTTCGAAGTATCCTTCAGTCCTCGGACCATCGTTTCATCATCGAACCATCCCTCAACTCGAATGGCCCATCTATCTCTTCCATGCAAAGTTCAATGCAGACCAGTAGTAAATCAGAGTTCATAGTGTAGAACATAGCATATCGGTGTTAGTAACCAATAAATCAAGTAAACAAGACCAGTTAACTGTGCACTAACAAGGTTTTGAACACATGCTAGGCCGGTCGGGTGCCCGGGGTTTGGGCACCAGTTTACCCAGATGGATTAGGTGCTTTACCGATCACTAACACTCTTCACGTGTGTGAAACCCATCAATACTCTTAGCCTCCGATGATCTTCATATTACTGTCCTCAATCCGTCTATCCTCAAACCACCTGCATACGGCCGGAACCTGTGAAAACTTTCTCTACGAATGAGACTTTGCTTCTCTTCTGATCTTGATCCGGTGATTGTCACGAGATTGATAAACCAAGACATGACCATGGGCACATTGTCATTGATGATTCCGTTGAAAACAATCCATCATGGTTGGCCGACTTCACTCCAACACATCAGGACCTCTCCTAACATCCATTTTTTGAATCTGACTAGCCCCCAGGCATATACTTCATCCAGCAATAACACTCCAATACGCCAAATCAAGATTACCCTACAAAGTTCAATGCAGACCAATAATAAATCCAAGCTTGTTGCGTAGAACATAGCCTATCTGTGCAAGCACTAATGAAACCAAGTAAACGAGGTCGAGCAATGTCCGGGATCTGAGCACAAGCAAGGCTGGGGGGGTCCCAGGTTTTGGTCACAAGCAAGGCCGGAAAAGACCAGTTAACAGTGCACTAGCAAGGCAGGGGAACACATGCTAGGCCAATCTGGTGCCCGGTTTTTTAGCACAAGTTTACTTGGAAGGATTAGTGGCTTCACCGATCACTAACACTCTCCACGTGTGAAACCTATCAATACTCTTAGCTTGCAATGAACTTCATAATACTAACCTCCACCACAGAACGTAGTCTATGTGAAGCTGCATCCGATTCTACGAATCGATCTCATCTACCCAAAAGTACAGCCCAGCGTTTCCAGGGATAACCACATATACAGAGTTGTGTGCATTCAAAGTCCACATAGACTCAAATACTTTAAATTAACAACACACGCACAACAACATTTTTTCCCACGGAGAACAGCATACGCCAAGGACCAACCCCATGGATTTTTCATGAGGACAGGAACAGGGTACTACATGAAACAGAGTACCTCAACATCAATTCACAGAGATCCACTTCAAACTACTCTGGCTGAGAGAAACCCTACAGCCGCCCGCACAAAAAGTTCATCCTCCTAATTTGGCTCACAATTCCGCACAAAATTCGTGCCAAAAATTCATCTGATCAAATTTGCACTAGATATTCTACACTATATTCAGAAAATTTAGCATAGAAGTCCACGGAATAGAGAGCAAGACTTACACAGGAGTTCGCCAAGCTCTGCTCATCAGTAATCCAGATTGAAGACCGAAGTCTTCAATCCAAGCTTGCAATAGGATCGGCTCTTGGCAGGGTCTGTGACCATCTTCCTCCCTCCTTCTCCATACTTGGGGACCGATGTGCAGCTCAACTTCTAAAGAAAAACCATCCGAGTTCCCAAAGTTTAAAGTCAAGCTTCAGGGACCCCAAAGCTCCAATCTTGAGGACCGGACAGCAAGTCCTCATCCCAGAAGACCCATAAAGTGTATATGGGTCATTGACAACAAGGGCCTCCTCCAAAAATACAAACTTCCATAGAAACCCAGGTCGGATTTATCTGTTTCAACAAGGCCGGGATGGAGGTCCTCTTCAAGGAAGACCCCTTATCAGGACGTGGGTTTCCAAAATCCAAGATCGAAAGGTCGATCTAGTTCCAACTTCCGAGAGAAATCTTGCGTAGAAAAGTTTGCTAGAAACCCAGATCTGGTTTCAAAACTCCGCGAAAAGGGACGAACCGTACATCAAAAGATTCCCGGCGAGGAGCCCAACATTAATGTCAGACTCCTCGCTAGAGGGGAAGAGCAGCAGGAGAGAAACCTGTGGAAAACTGACCACGATGAACAGTGGCGAGGCTGCGCCTCTTTTTTCACCTCAGAGCTATTATTGAGAGCTCTTTATTGAGTTTTGAGAGCTCTTTCGAGTAAATAGGTAAATAGGTAAATAGTATAAACGTTGGAACCCATGGTAGAGCCCTAAAAGAGCCCTACCAAATACAAAAAGAATCCAACCTTAGGTTACGTAGGTAACCAAAGGAGCAAATTCGAGAGGGAGGGGGGTGTGAGAGTAAAAATCCGGGGGATAACACTCCCACAATGCCCCCCCTTTGTCCAAGTAAATAACTACCAACCCTAAGCAAGATGATCGAGCAAAGGGAGCACATAGCAACCTGGAAAAACACAGGCTATAAAACACAAGAAAAATGGGGTGAGAACAAACTCACTACCCATAAACAAGTAATCCGCTTCTACCCCTAACAAATGGGGCCATCTTCATTTGAATTCCTTAATGCAGCCGAGAATTGTGAGACTCGGGTCTTGAGCTAATGTCATTGCTGGAATGTAGATGAAGGTACTGAAATCCAACGTCAAGGGATTTGAATATCCTAATGCAGCCTAGAGTCCGTCTCGGGTCTTGGATGTCACATAGAAAAAATGAAGCCGATGATCCGAATTGCACCTTATTGGTACGAATGAATATCTACTTCTACCATGTACATCCCTAAGGTGGAGATAGAGGGATGTTATTGGCCTTCAAGCATTCTCTTGTAAGCGCCGAGAGTGATTTGGTGGCCAAAGATTAAATGAGGCCGTGCCTCCAACCTTTGTAAATCCCAGTCGAATCAACCTCCTGAAGATGTGAGAATGGATACACTTATACCGCGTGCATCAAGCATGACGATTATGTAATCGCCCACTCCATTTTGAGGAAATGGACAGCTATATGCTAATTTAACACAAAGTGTAGCGCGAGCACAAAGCGCATAAATAACTGTTAAATCATAAGTTAAAACTAGGTTTAGGAGAAAGAGCATCGGAGTGTGAATCCTTACTCTAAAACCTATTACCTCATCCTGAAAATCGAGTAGCAGTGACCAGTAAAATCCATCTCGGACAACTACCACCCTTTGAGTACTCATACAAGTATCACCGCTGTCGAGCACTCGAACAACTCCATAACTTGAATACCCCCTCGAGTGCTCGAATCCTTTCAATTGTTGAACACCTCCTTGAACACCCGGATAAGTACCACCACCTCGAACACGAAGACCCCATGTGGCGCTCAAGGAACACCCACTCGATGCCACTCTCGAGCACTCGATCTCCCACTCGAGGCTCTCCTTGAGCACTCGAACAACTACCACCCCTCGAGCACTCGAACGAATATCACCGCCGCTCGATGCTACCCTCAAGCTCTCGATCGAGTATCACCACCTCGAGCATTCAAACAGTTCTTGAGCACGAAGCCGCCCTCGGCCTCCCAAACTGTCAAACACTCGATGCTCCCCTCGAGCACTCAGACAACAACCACCCCTCGAGTACTCAAACAAATCTCCGTCGAGCACTCGAACAGCGTCTGGCGCCCAGTTAGCGCCAGGCACCCAGTCCCTTCACCAGCAACATGCAGCACCCAGTGCATAACAACCAGCACTCAGAGCACAACAACCAGCACCCAATACCCTTCCATCAGCCACTCCATCCGAGGTACTAAAACAAGTGTTCAGCCGAGAACAGCCTATTCATCACCATGTAACAATCCTTCATAATTAACTTGACCACTCGATTGGAACTAGGGGAGGCGCCATCCATAACAACATTGTTACGCTCTCTCCAAATACGATAAATTGTAGTTATCAAGGCTAGGATACCAAGCTTCTTGCGAACTTTGGAACCCTTGACTTGCCTTTTAACCCAATTCATTGAACTTGATATCGAATTTGTTCTTCTCCTTAGTCCCATCCAATTCCTTATTCGACCCCACACCACCTCCAAAAATTCGTATTTAAAAAAATAAATGCTCATTAGTCTCAACCTCTAGATGGCATAAAGAACAAATTTTATCCGGACTATCCACTTCCTCAGTACGGATTTTGTCTTTAGTTTAGAGCCTTCCTATTGTTGTAAGTCATGCTATAAATGAGAACTTTGGCGGTACAAAACCCCTCCAGATGCTATTGAAAACCTTCTCACAATTGCAACCACTTTCCTCATATAGCCTCGGGTATTGATGGCGGTGCATGAAAACATAAGCTTTGCTCGTGAATTTTCTTGAATTCGCCCAAAGTCCAAGATGGTATTGAACCTCTCTCACATCTCCTTGAAACATACCACATAAAGCATCTCGGATCTTACATAAGTCACCAAAGTAACTTGAATACCTTTTGCCCAATCTTCCATTTTGGATCCTGGGGTTTATGTCCCAGAAGTCACAATCCCGAAGGTAGAATGAGTGAATCCACTTTACCCAAAAACTATCCTTTTTAATATGTAGATCCTATAATATCTGCGCCATTGATGCACGATTCCAAGTACCAAAGTCTCGCAAGCCAAGTCCCCCAAAAGATTTAGGATCGCACAACTTTTTCCACGCCACTTTGTTCTTGTATTTGCCTCCCCATAAGAAGCATTTACATTTTTGTTCCAAGGCATCAAAAACCACAGATTGAATAACAAAATTCTGTATCCAGGATCCTGCAATACCTCCCATAATTGATCTCACAAGCTCCAATTTGCCTGCATAGGAAAGAGTATGGCTCTTCCATTTTGCTATTTCCGAATCAACATTCCCTTATAAAGTACCAAATTGTGTCACCTTCAACTTGTTGGAATCCAGTGGCACGCCTAGATACCAAACAGGGAATGTCGCCCAAGGAATACCCGTGAAACTCAAATCCTCCTTTATGCCGACTCCAAAGAACTTCGATTTTGCAGCATTAATGCTTAATCCCAAAGTGCACTCAAACTCGTTCAAGGCATCCATGAGTATATGAACTGAACTCATGTTCGCCTTGGAGAAGAGCATAAGGTCACCCGCAAAGGCTAAATGCATGATCCTTAACGACTCACATCTCGGATGAAAGGTGAAGTGTCTAGAATCCGTTCTCCTTTTCAGCAATCTCGAGAAATACTCTATGCAAATCACAAACAGGAGAGGCGACAATGGATCTCCTTGAAGAATTCCTCTTTGCCCCTGAAACTGGTCACACAGTTTGCCATTAACTGCAATCGAGAAAGAAGAAGTGTGAACACATGTCATGACTCTATCTGTCAGTCTTTCCGAAAATCCAAGACCAAGTAAGACTTCTTCCAAGAACTCCCAAGAGACTGTGTCAAAGGCTTTATGTAGATCCGCCATAATCATGCATCGTGGAGAATTCCGAACCCTTCCATATCCCCGAACAAACTCTTGAGCTAGCATTACATTATCAGAGATATTTCTACCCTTCACGAATGCACCCTGACAAGGGTCAATGATCCCTGGCAGAATTCCTTCCAGCCTGTTCACAGTAACTTTTGTGATAACTTTATAAACCACATTGCAGCACGCTATTGGTCTAAAGTCACTTACTTTTAGATTATCAGGCTTCTTAGGTATCAAAGCAACCGAAGTATGATTAAGCTGGGCCAAGAGATCGCCTGTCTGAAAGAACTCCAACACCGCAGCTGTCACTTCCTCACCCACAATGTCCCACTACTTCTTAAAGAAATCAGCTGTATAACCATCCGGACCCGAGGACTTATCATCCGCCATTGCAAATAAAGCTTTTTTAACTTCAATGTTCGCAACTTCAATGTTTAACTTCAATGCTCTTTCAAGTGAATAGGTAAATAGTATAGACGGTGGAACCTACAGCAGAGCCCGAAAAGGACCCCACCAAATACAAAAGAATCCAACCTTAGGTTACGTAGTAAACCTAAGGAGCAAATCTGCAAATGAGGTAGGGGGAATGGAAGAGTGCAAATCCAAAGGATAACACTCCCTCGTCCCCCCCCCCACTTTTATATAAGCAAAATAATCTCCAACCCTAAGCAAGCTAATCGAGCAAAGGGAGCACAAAACAACCTGGAAAAACACAGGCTATAAAACAATCAAAAAAATGAGGTGAGAACAAACTCACTACCCATAATTATAAAAAATCTGCTTCTACCCCTAACAAATGGGGCCATCTTCACTTTGATTCCAAAATGCAGCCGAGAGTTGTGAGTCTCGGGTCTTGAACTAATGTAATTGCTGGAACGTTGATGAAGGAACTAAGATCCAATGTCGAATGCTATGAATATCCTAATGCAGCCGAGAGTATCTCGGGTCTTGGAAGTCACATAAGAAAATGAAGCTGATGATCCTATTAGCCCCTGTCTGGCACGAATGAATATCTGCTTCTACCATGTACATCCCTAAGGTGGAGATAGAGGAATGTTATTGGCCTTCAAGCATTCTCTGTTTTGCGCCGAGAGTGATCTGGTGGGTAAAGGTTAAATGAGGCCGTGCCTCCAACCTTTGTAAATCCCATCCAAATGAACCTCCTGTGGATGTGAGAATGGATACACTTGTACCGCATGCATCAAGCGTGGCGATTATGTAGTTGCCCACTCCATTTTGAACAAATGGATAGCTTATGCTAATTTAACACAGAGTGTAGCGCGAGCATAGAGCGCATAAATAACCGTTAATTCATAAGTAAAATCTAGGCTTAGGAGAAAGAGTATTGGAGTGTAAATCCATACTCTTAAACCTATTGCCTAATCCTGATTTCGAGTCGCAATTGTCAGAAGAAATCCGAGTAAAAACCTTGTCTCCATCGAGCTCAAACAACTTCGACTTGGCGCTGGATATAGCACCAATCCACGCCAACCGGCGCATGCCTTGATGCCCAATCCAGCGCCCAGTGCACAGACCCAGTTGCCGAGATGCATCGTCCACAGCGCCAAGTCCGCAGCGCCAGGAATCCAGTCCCTTAGCCCATGGCATGAAGCACCCAGTGCACAACAACCAGCACCACCCACCAGCCTTCCATCAGCCACTCCATCCAACGCACTAAAATAAATGCTCATCCGGGAATAGCCTATTCATCACCATGTAACAATCTTTCATAATTAACTTGACCACTCGATCGGAACTAGGGGATGCGCCATCCATAACGACATTATTACGTTCCCTCCAAATACGATAAATTGTAGTTACCAAGGCTAGGATACCAATTTTTTTGCGAATTTTGGAACCCTTAACTTGCCTTTTAACCCAATTTATTGAACTAGAAATCGAGTTTGTTCTTCTCCTTAGACCCATCCAAATCCTTATTCGACCCCATACCACCTCCAAAAATTCGTATTTAAAAAATAAATGCTCAGTAGTCTCAACCTCTAGGTGACATAAAGAACAAGTTGTATCCGAACTATCCTCTCCCTCAGTACGGATTTTGTCCTTAGTATAGAGCCTTCCAATTGTTGCAAGCCATGCAATAAAACCTTCTCATAGAGCCTTCCAATTGTACAAAACCCCTCCAGATACTATTGAAAACCTTCTCATAATTGCGGCCACTCTCCTCATAAAGCCTCGGGCATTGATGGCGATGCATGAACACATAAGCTTTGCTCGTGAATTTTCCTGAATTCGCCCAAAGACCAAGATGGTACTGAACCTCTCCCATATTACCTTGAAAAATGCCACATAACTCATCTCGGATTTTGCATAAGTCACCAAAGTAACTGGAATACCTCTCACCCAATCTTCCATTTTGGATCCTGGGATTAAGATCCCAAAAATCACCATCCCGAAGGTAGAATGAGTGAATCCACTTTACCCACAAACTATCCTTCTTCATATGTATATCCCATAATCTCTGCGCCATTGAAGCTCGATTCCAAGTACCAAAGTCTCGCAATCCAAGTCCCCCAAAAGATTTAGGAGCGCTCAACTTTTTCCATGCCACTTTGTTTTTGTATTTGCCTCCCCATGGGAAGCGTTTGCACTTTTGCTCCAAAGCATAAAAAACAGCAGATTGAATGACAAAATTCTGAATCCAGAATCCTGCAATACCTCCCACAATGGATCTCACAAGTTCCAATTTGCCTGCATAGGAAAGGGTATGACCCTTCCATTTTGCTATTTCCGAATCAACTTTCCCTAATAAAGTACCAAATTGCGTCACCTTCAACTTGCTGGAATCCAGTGGCTCGCCTAGATACCTAACATGGAATATCGCCCAAGGAATACCCGTGAAACTTAAATCCTCCTTTATGCCAACTCCAAAGAACTTCGATTTTGCAGCATTTATGCCCAATCCCGAAGTGCGTTCAAATTCATTCAGGGCATCCATGAGTATATGAACTGAACTCGTGTTCGCCTTAGAGAAGAGCATAAGGTCATCCACAAAGACCAAGTGCGTGATTCTTAACGACTCACACCTCGGGTGGAAGGTGAAGTGTCTAGAATCCATTCTCCTTTTCAGCAATCTCGAGAAATACTCCATGCAAATCACAAACAGGAGAGGTGACAATGGATCTCCTTGTCGAATTCCTCTTTGCCCCTGAAAGTGATCACACAGTTTACCATTAACCGCAATCGAGAATGAAGAAGTTCGTACACATGTCATGACTTTATCCGTCAGCCTTTCCAGAAATCCAAGGCCAAGTAAGACTTCCTCCAAGAACTCCTAAGAGACTGTGTCAAATGCTTTATGTAGATCCACCATAATCATGCATCGTGGAGAATTCCGAGCCCTTCCATATCCCCAAACAAATTCCTGAGCCAGCATTACATTATCATAGATATTTCTGCCCTTCACAAATGCACCCTGACAAGGATTAATGATCACTGGCATAATTCCTTGTAGCCTGTTCGCAATAATTTTTGTGATAACTTTATAGACCACATTGCAGCATGCTATTGGTCTAAAGTCACTTACTTTCATATTATCAGGCTTCTTCGGTATCAAAGCAACCGAAGTATGATTAAGCTGGGCCAAGAGATCCCCTGTCTGAAAGAACTCCAAAACCGCAGCTGTCACTTCCTCACCCACAATGCCCCACTGCTTCTTAAAGAAAGCCGCTGTATAACCATCCGGACCCGGGGACTTGTCATCCGCCATTGCAAATAAAGCTTGTTTAACCTCAATGGTCGCAACTTCTTGATTCAAAAAGACCCTATCCACATCCGTGAGATTTTTTCCATCACCAATAACAACCAGATCAATAGGTACTCTATCCCTCTTCGTTTCGAACAAGCCTTTATAAAAATTTGTAAATAACTCCCCCTTTCGGCTATTTGAAGTTACAATCCGATTGTCCTCCTTTTCTTGCCAAGATCATCGTATGAAAGTACTTAGATCCCTTATCCGCCAAAGTAATGTGATTGATCCGCCCCTTTTGAGCAAGAAAAGATTATTCCGCAAGATAATACAACATAGCACTCTTCTTTAAACTTCGCAATGCCGCAACATCATTGTCCGAAACAGTCTTGGCGTCAAATTCATCAAAAGCCTTATTGCACTCTGCATCCGCAAACTTGGCCTTTTCGGACACATGGTTAAAATCAAGCTTACCCAATTCCTTCAATGGGTGTTTCATCCGAAATAATTTTCTGGTCACCGAAAATTGCTTAGTCCCCTCAACCAAAGGGCTCCAAAAATCCTCCACTATTTGCCCACAATTCGGATGACCTAACCACATGTTTTGAAATCGAAAAGGCCTACCCTTACCATCGATCTCTTGCGACATATCAACCACCATGGGAGAGTGATCGGATTGGGCCGAGATTGGTAGAAACGTTGTACGACAAGCATCACCATCCCAACCGTGGTTTAAGAGCACCCTATCCAGTTTCCTCCAAATTTTCCAATCTGCACTATGCCAGGTTAAGTGCTCACCTAAAGAAGGCGCATCCCTTAATCCACACTTTACACAAACATCCTGAAACTCCTTCATCGGGTACAAGCTAGGAACAGTAGCTCCATAATGATCATCAACACTAAGGATAGCATTAAAATCACCAAGAACCATCCAAGGAGAACTCAGATTAACACCAAATAACTTCAATTCCTCCCATAGTGGTAAACGCGCCAAACGTCCCTCACTATGCCCATACACATATGAACAGAAAAACTCAATGCCAGAAGAAAGACTACGAACCTTGAGGTGAATACATTGTGGAGATTTCCCAAGAACATCCACTAAGAAGCCTTTCGGATCCCATATAATGAGTATTCTCGAGTTCTGGCACAGCTCAAAATTATGCGTAAACTTCCATCCCTTAAAACCCTTTAAGAAAATTTTCAATACTTTATCCTCCATTTTCGTCTCCAACAAACCACACAATCCAACTCTATTAGTGGAGATGATATTTTTAACCCATCTCCTCCTTACAGGGGCCGATAGACCCCTGACATTCATTGATGCGGCATTCATTGGGAAACCGAGGTCCCTTTTGGCTTCGGACCGACGCCATCAGTATTTTGATTACCAGAACTACCCGAGTTGCTCCTTGCAGCCAAGGATAACACGCGTTGGAAGGGTTTCTGGATGCCCTTCCCGTGCTCATTTGTTCTTGTCCTGCTCTTACTCTGAGACCTAGTCAAAGCCCCTGGGGTAGGGGGGAAGTCTACTCTTGCTCTTGCTCCTATGCAACCTGGGAATTTTTTAGCCTCGAGCTTCCGGATGGATCATTTGTTTAGGCAAAATTCCAGCACCTTCAATCGGATTGTCATCATCTCCAAACGCTTGTTGCTGCCCAATAGATTCTGTGGGCACTGGATTTGCTTGCCTAACGGCACAGATGCTGGATTTCGAGTGCTCGGGGCTCCTACCGCGCGCTGCTTGGGCAGACCTGGCGCCTACGGCGAGGTTTTCAGCGCCAGTGGTTGCAGCTCCAGGCGCTGGCGATACGGGCAGTTTTGCTGGCAGCGCAATAACTGCCTGATTAACCTCATCCTGCATTACACCGATAGTTATGCCAGGCCCTTTTTTAGTACTTCCAGCTTTCTCGATGCTTTTGACTATGCCTTCAACTAATTTTCCCTTACCTTTTCTTCGCCTCTCTACCTCCTCATTGTCCGAAGAGGCATCCTTAATGATCACATTTTCTCCCCCTCCAACCAAATTTGAACTTAGAGTATCTCCAATATTTTCAGCTTGCATCTTCCAAACCCAAACTTGATTATTATATCGAGATCTCCAGTTTTTGTTTCCCTTTGCCTTCATATGTTTGTTGCCTACCAATTCCGTAGGATTTTTGTGTTCCATCTCCTTGGCTTTCTAGTAGTCATCACACACTTCAATGAGATGATTATTTTCACCACAATTCGTACACCAAGGTCTACAATAATCATAAATGATTTTTTGCACAAAAACCTCACCAGTTGGAACACGAAACCTCACCTCCTCCTTGAGCTTTTTGGATGTATAAATCCATACCAAGAGACGTGCATAGTAGCCTCTCAACTCGAGAGTACCATTATCCATGAGGATTGGATCTCCCAGTGAAAAGGCAATTTTCTCCAATGCCTTCTTGTGCCAATAAGTCTTTGGCAAGTGTTCCTTCCTTATCCAAACTGGTTTAGTAGCTTGGATGCTCGCATCATATTGCCCAGATTCATCCACTAACAACATGAGCAGTTTCTTTCCATGGAGATAATGGTCAGGACCATTCATCACCAGATCTCTATCTTCAGCACAGTTAAACCTGAACATAACATAGCCATTCTGCTTGCTCTGAACAGTGCACGCAACCTTCCACTTAGCCACCAAAAGAGTTCGGATAGCATACATTCCAGGGAAGAAGCCCGAAAACACACCCAAGAATCCAAAGAAGGGTTTGTATAGATCTTTATGTATCTCCTCCTCAGTGAGAACAAAGTCGACACTATCTCCATTGTTTGCAACAATTTCAATAGTCGACTTGTTCATGAGAATGTCTGGATCATTCCATAGCCTCATTCTCTTAAGTTTCGGATCATTCCATTCTCTTGGATGCACTTGCTGATTTTGCCTCTTGTTACTACCACCCTCGGCCGTGCCTTGCTTCCGAGGATTGCTATAGTTCTTGCCACCCGTAGAAGACTCCCCATTAATCACCATTGTGATGAAGCCAGATCGAACCCCAAAGTATGGATTCTGATGAACAAATCGAATTCGCCAAAGCAAATCGGACAACCAATCGCACAAATAAACACCAATCCGATCGGAATTAACCCAAACCGATCGGAATTCACACAAACAAGCACAAAATCCGATTTGGAATTAACCCAAACCGATCGGACTACACAAATAAAAATGAAATCGCCAAACCAAGATTGACAAACAAGAAATAACAAATCACAATGCTTGCAATCAAAACCAACTATCCCAATGATCAATCGGAATCAATAACACATAAACATCATGCACCAAATCAAAAAAACAACCAAACCGCAAGAGATTGGATCGAAAAACCTGGAAACCGTGGTGACCGCCAAGCAAATCCAATCACAAAATCCTGAGTCCTTCGTGAGATCCGATTGGAAATTGCCAAAACCTTGTGCTATATCCGATGAAGATGGAAGGAATTTGATTAAAAAGTGTACTGAAAATTTTAATCAAACCCTTTATATCCCTTTGTGCATCCAAATCCCAACCAAAACCCAAAAAAGATTGGATTTTTTGGCCAAATCTCCTTCTCGAACAAGGAGTCTATGCAAGAAACCAATGCGATCTCCCACAAAATTCCCGATCCAAAACCTTATCCAAGATCCAAACCTAAAACACGAACAAGATCCACCAAGAACTCTCCTTTGCCATATCAAACCCTACTCCAAGGCCGAATAAGATCACAAACTCTCCACAAATTTCATATGATTTTGTGCGGAATCTGAAGTAGAATCCGTTAAACCATAATTCATCGGTGGAAAGTGGATGAAATTTGAAGAAATCAGCCTCCAAAGGATGGAAGAAAGGCTGCGCCTTTTTTCTTCTTTTTTCTCCCCAGAGCTTTGCGAGCTCTTTCGACTTCAATGCTCTTTCGACGTAAATAGGTAAATAGTATAAACGGTGGAACCTGCAGCAGAGCCCAAAAAGGACCCCACCAAATACAAAAGAATCCAACCTTAGGTTGCCTAGTAAACCTAAGGAGCAAATCCGCAAGTGAGGTAGGGGGGAGATGGAAGAGTGCAAATTCAAAGAATAACACTCCCCCACCCCTTCTCCCCTCTTTTAATCTAAATAAAATAACTACCAACCCTAAGCAAGATAATCGAGCAAAGGGAGCACAAAACAACCTGGTAAAACACAGGCTAAAAACACTCAAAAATGGGGTGAGAACAAACTCACTACCCATACATAAAGAAACCGCTTCTACCCCTAACAAATGGGGCCGTCTCCAAACAAATTCCTTAATGCAGCCGAGAGTTGAGACTCGGGTCTTGAGTTAATGTCTCTACTGGAATGCTGATGGAATTGCTAAAATCCAATGTTGAATGATTTGAATATCCTAATGCAGCCGAGGGTTTCTCGGGTCTTGGATGACTCCTAAGAATGAAGCCGATGATCAGGTTTGCACCATATTGGCACGGGCAAAGATCTGTTTCTACCATGTACATTCCTAAGATGGAAATAGAGGAACGTTATTGGCCTCCAAGCATTCTCTTGTTGGCGCCGAGAGTAATTTGGTGGGCAAAGATTAATGAGGCCGTGCCTCCAATCTTTGTAAATCCCATCCAAATCAACCTCCTCAGGATGTGAGAACGGATACACTTGTACCGCGTGCATCAAGCGTGGCGATTATGTAATCGCCCACTCTATTTTGAGCAAATGGACAGCTTTATGCTAATTTAAAACAAAGTGTAGCGCGAGCATAGAGCGCATAAATAACTGTTAATTCATAAGTTAAAACTAGGCTTAGGAGAAAGAGCATCGGAGTGTGAATCCATACTCTAAAACCTATTGCCTCCTCTAGAAAACTGAGCTGCAATTTCCAGGAGAAATCCGAGAAAAACCGTAGACAATTCTGGACTCCATCGGGCTCAAAACAACTCCCCCTTGGCGCTGAAAAACATATCAGTCGGGCTGCAAAGTCCAGCTTCCCGCACCAAGCAGCACCTAATTGTGATGCCTATTTCCAGCAACCAGTCGCCAATTAGCCTCTCCCTGCATGAGGGCCTGATGCCACGAACCATAGCGCCAAGCAGCCAGCACCGATACCCGAAATAGAAAGCACCTAGTGCGAGATAACCAACACCATCAACCTTCCTACAACCACTCCATCTAAAACAAGTGTTCATCCAGAAATAGCCTATTCATCACCATGTAGCAATCCTTCATGATGATTTTTACAACTCTATCAGCACTTGGTTGAGCACCATTCATGACCACACTGTTCCTTTCTCTCCAAAGTCCGTGAGCTTGTTGCCCGCACCAAAAACGTTCGGGTCAGTAATGACTCTATCTCTTCTTGTGCCAAATAATCCCTTGTAAAATCTGCAAATAGTTCACCCTTGCGACTATTAGAAGTTACAATCCGATTATCACTATCAGTAATCGCTGGGATACCCCCTCATTTTCTTTCAGAGACCATAGTGTGAAAGTACTTTGATCCCTTATCCGCCTGAGTAATATGATTTATCCTCCCTTTTGATCAAGAAAAGAAGATTCCACCAGATAATACAACATAGCTTGCTTCTTCAAGTTTCGCAATACCGCAACATCATTATCCGAAGCATCCTTAGCGTCAAATTCGTCAAAAGCCTTGTTGTACTCCGCATCCGCGTGCTTGGCCTTTTCAGAAATATGGTTAAAACCAAGCTTACCCAATTCCCTGAATGGGTTTTTCATCCGAAATAATTTCCTGGTCACTGAAAATTCCTTAGTCCCCTCAACCGACGGATTCAAATAATCTTCTACTATTTTCCCACAATTCGGATGACCTAACCACATATTCTGAAAATGAAAAGGCCTACCCTTTCCAACAATTTCCTGCGACATATCCACCACCATGGGAGAGTGGTCTGATTGAGCCGAAATTGGTAGAAAGGTTCTACGACAAGCAGCATCATCCCATCCGTGGTTCAAGAGCACCCTATCCAGTTTCCTCCAAATTTTCCAGTCCGCACTATGCTAGGTTAAGTGCTCACCTAAAGAAGGCGCATCCCTTAGTCCACACTTTACACAAACATCCTGAAACTCCTTCATTGGATACAAGCTAGGAACGGTAGCTCCATAATGATCATCAACACTAAGAATAGCATTAAAGTCACCAAGAACCATCCAAGGAGAATTCAGATTAACACCAAATGACTTCAATTCCTCCCATAGTGGTAAATGCGCCAAACGTCCCTCACTATGCCCATACACATACGAATAGAAAAACTCAATGCCAGAAGAAAGATTACGAACCTTGAGGTGAATACATTGTGGAGATTTCCCAAGAGCATCCACTGAGAAGCCTTTCGGATCCCAAATAATGAGTATTCTCGAGTTCTGCCACAGCTCAAAATTATGAGTAAACTTCCATCCCTTAAAACTCTTTAAGAAAATTTTCAATACTTTATCCTCCATTTTCGTCTCCAACAAACCACAAAATCCAACTCTATTAGTGGAGATGATATTTTTAACCCATCTCCTCCTTACAGGGGCCGATAGACCCCTGACATTCATAGATGCGGCATTCATTGGGAAACCGAGGTCCCTTTTGGCTTCGGACCACCGCCATCAGAATTTTGAGTACCAGAACTACCCGAGTTGCTCCTTGAAGCCGATAGAATACGTTGGAAGGTTTTCTGGATGCCCTTCCCTTGCTCATTTGTTCTTGTCCTGCTCTTACTCCGAGACCTAGTCAAAGCCTCTGGGGTAGGGGGAGGTCTACTCTTGCTCTTGCTCCTATGCAACCTGGGAATTTTTGAGCCTTGAGCTTCCGGATGGGTCATTTGTTTACGCAAAATTCCAGAACCCTCAATCGGATTGTCATTGTCTCTGAACGCTTGTTGCTGCCCAACGGATTCTTTGTGCGCTGGATTTGCTTGTCCAGCAGCACGGATGCAGGATTTCGAGCGCTCGGCGCTCCTGCCGCGCACTGCCTGGGCAGACCTGGCGCCTACGGTGAGGTTTTCAGCACCAGTGCTTACAGCTTCGGGCGCTGGTGCTGCGGCAGTGCAACAACTGCTTGATTAACCTCATCCTGCATTACACCGATAGTTATACCAGGTCCTTTTTTAGCACTTCCAACTTTCTCAATGCTTTTGACTATGCCTTCAACCAATTTTCCCTTACCCTTCCTTCGCCTCTCTACCTCCTCATTGTCCGAAGAGGCATCCTCAATGCTCACATGTTCTCCCCCTCCAACCAAATTTGAATCTAGTGTATCTCCAAGATTTTTAGCTTGCATTTTCCTAACCCAAACTTGGTCATTATATCGAAATCTCCAGTTTTTCTTTCCCTTCGCCTTGCTATCTTTGTTACCTACCAGTTCCGTAGGATTTTTGTGTTCCATCTCCTTGGCTTTCCAGTAGTCATCACAAACTTCAATGAGATGATTGTTTTCACCACAATTCATACACCAAGGTCTACAATAATCATAGATGATTTTTTGCACAAAGACCTCACCAGTTGGAACACGAAAGCTCACCTCCTCCTTGAGCTTTTTGGATGTATCAATCCATACCAAGAGATGTGCATAGTAGCCCCTCAACTCGAGAGTACCATTATCCATGAGGATTGGATCTTCTAGTGAAGAGACAATTTTCTCCAATGCTTTCTTATGCCAATAAGTCTTTGGTAAGTGTTCCATCCGTATCCAAACTGGTTTAGTAGCTTGGATGCTTGCATCATACTGCCCAGATTCATCCACTAACAACATGAACAGTTTCTTTCCATGGAGATAATGGTCAGGACCATTCATCACCAAATCTCTATCTTCAGCACAGTTAAACCTGAACATGACATAGCCATTCTGCTTACTCTGAACAGTGCACGCAACCTTCCACTTAGCCACCAAAAGAGATCGAATAGCATACATTCTAGGGAAGAAGCCCGGAAACACACCCAAGAATCCAAAGAAGGGTTTGTATAAATGGAGATTCTTGGAACAGTGGCTCGGGTACATATGGAGAAATATCCACTACTCTTGCCTTCTTGTGAGAGGGGGATGAAGGTTTGGAAATAGAGGTTGATTTCTCAATGGTTATCTCCTCTTCCTTCTCCTTTCCCTTCCTTGCTTGCTCCCTGGCCTCCTCCTCATTCACCTCTTTCACTTCTTTCTCAACCATTTCAAGCTTCCTAGGTTTGTCTTCAACAACTTCACCAACCGTGGGAGATCCAACCTCTTTACAACTTCTCAAAGTGATAGCACTTGCATTTTATCGAGTTGATCTCCGGTTGGGAGGGTAGCTTACCCTTTTCGCGGGCTTCTATCTGATTCACCACTTGAGCTATTTGGCTCACTTAATTTTCCAAGTTCTTGATACTCGCCTTGGCTTCATCTTGGAACTTATCACTTTTCTCCGCACACATTCCCAACCAGTGAATGGCTTGCATCACATCATCCTTTATTAGCCCCGAGCCCTCCCCTTAGTCTCAGGGTTTGTCTTGAACCCTTTGAAATTATTGTTGAGGTGGCCTATATTGTTATTGAGGAGGCTGATATAGTTGTGGATTTTGTCTTCCTTGAGGGTTTCCATACCGGAGGTTCGGGTTATCACGATTTCCCAAATTGTACGGCCAGTTTTGGTACCTTTGATAACCTTGGTAACCTTGGTGACCTTGGTAGCCTTGCCCGCCTTAATATCCTTGGTTTCCTTGGTTTTATTGGTAGCCTTGATTCCCTCGATATCTCATGGCACTCACCTCCTCAACATTGTCTTCTTGCAAAGTAGGGCAAGTGTCTGTAGGATGCGCCAAGTAACAAATTTCACATGATTTAACATGTGGCACATTTCTGGGCTTTGTCATTAAATATTTCACCATGGATGCAAGGGTCGAGGCTCGATCCTCAAGCTTTCCACTATTTGAAGAGTCACTTACGGGCATTGGATTTCTCCTTCTCAAATTGGCCCTTGAGCTAAAGTTTCTCGATTGTTTTGCTAGCTCCTCATACAGTTGCATAGCCTCGGAGGATGTTTTGTTCCTGGTGCCACCACCAGAACTTCTTACCAACCTTTAATCTTCATCAAGAAGGCCATTGTAGAAGTAATAAACCAAATCCCCCTCTGAATAACCATGGTAAGGGAAACGTCCAGGAAACTTCCAAGAAGCTTCTTGAACCTCTCCCAATAGTCGAAGAGAGATTCTTCATGCCATTGGAGGAAGTTGCTTATGTTCTTCTTCAAGGCAGCAGATCTATAGGTCGGGAAGTATTTGGCTAGAAACTTTGTTTTCATATCGACCCAACTCTTGATGCTCTTGGGCGGTAGGTAGTGGAGCCAATCTCTTGCACCATCTATTAGTGCGAACGGAAATGCCTTCAACTTATAGAAATCTTCATCCACTCATTGGGGGACTGTACCACCACACAAGAAGTGAAATTCGGTGAGGTGTTTGTTGGCATTCTCTCCTTGCCTACCAAGGAAGATGGGTAGCATGTTGATGAACTCGGTCTTTAGCTCAAAGTGCCTGTTCAGTCCAACCACGGGATACTCAATGCACTTTGGTTGTTAATCGAGGTTGGGGGCCATGATGTCTCTTAACAAAGCTTGCCTCAGAGGAATCTCCCTTAGTTGGAGAGGAGGAGCTCGCCCTTGGAGAGGAGGATGTTGAGGTACCCCTCTCGGATGCTCATCTTTGTGCTCAAGTTGATGTTCCATAGAGGAAGAGGTATCCAAAAAATGGCCACTAGGAGGGGTGTTATTCACCCTTTCCAAATAAAGCCTCCTAGTCCGTCTCAAATTCAACTCTAACTCGATGTCGTAGTGTAACGGTTCTTGTGAAGAGGATCGCGTACGAACCATACATCAAGAACTTGAACAATACGTCTCCAAGCCAAGTGAAAATGGAAAATTAACTTAAGAATTTAAAATAAAAGTAAAATAACAAATATTTACAATTAGCATATAATCACACATAATATGCCCAAACACTTAAAAATAAACGCCTCTTCCCTGGCAGCAGCACCAAAATTTGGGAGGTCGTCGTTGTACCTCTCAAAGTTAATACTTTTAAGCCCTAATGCTTCTTATCTACAATTAATTAGATCATGTCAAGTTGGGGTCATCCACAAGAAGAGGGATCTTTTCAAGTATTTAAAGATATATAGAAGAAAACATACTAAGCATATACATACATAGATACATAAAAAAAACATGTAAATTGTTTTTTTTTATCTTAAGTTATCAAATTGAAATACAACAACTAGAAAAGCAAGAGAACTATGCTAATCATGCAATACAACTAAAGATACGATGTAAATGATAATTAATGGTGCCTTGGGGGAAATAGACTTTTTTCACTTCCAAACTTTATATAGCTCATTGATTCATTCACTCACTTAATTACATTTATTGTCTATGGGGAATGTTATCACTTCTCATTCAAAGATCAACATTCATTTCTCCTTAAGAGTAGTTAGCAAAGATAAACAACGACCATTTGCAAACCTCATTGAGGATCACCCTAGACAAAAAACATCATAGGGGTATTTCATCAATGGCGTTTCACCCAAAGGACCATAGGTTTGATAACAACAAGCCTTCTACCAAAGACATCGTCATTTCCCCAAACAAAGCATTTATTAGGTTAAACTTAGAACAAACAACATTCAAGGTTCAACCTTCTTTGCATCTATATGGTGAATATGAAAATAAACCACATTAACATACTCATCTAGCAATAATTACCACACATTATACACAAGAAATTCTAAATCCATGATTTTGGATTTCCATATCAAATGAGTTAAGAAATTTGCAACTTTCCTAACACTCTAACATTTCAATCTTACAAACATTTCATAAACTCAAACAACCCATGATATAAATGAGGTAAAACACAACATTAATGGCATAATAAAGGCTCTCCAATAAATGTTCATAAATGAGCAAATATAGAATCTTACTACATAATTTTGGAAGCTTCAATCAATTGCTCCCAAGAACAGGATTTAGCTACAAGAGTTCATACTAATTAATGCTAAACAACCAAACATAATACAAGAGAATTCAAAGAAGAAAATGGAACAAAATAGGGTTAAGAATGTTAGATTCTGGCCACCAGTTGGTCGCGACTGGTGACAGGTTCGTCGCGACTCATGATAGTATGTCGTGACTCACGACGAGTTCATCGTGACTCGTGATGGGTGCCAGAATTTAACCTTGTTTTCTTTTCTTCTTCTTGTGGTAAACATTTATCTTCACAGTGATTCCACTCATTTTTCCAATCTTCAAGGCCTTCACAAAATGGTCTTCGATGGCCACCGGTCTTCATGTCTTTGAAGAAAGTCTTCAAATTTGTAATCTTTAATGGCCTCCAGTCTTCAAGCCTCTGTGTTCTTCCCTTGTCACGCAAAATCCACTTAGAAGAGGTAAAAGAGCTTAAAGTTGCTCTTACCTCTCCTAAGAGAATTTCAAGGTAAAACAAAAGCTCTTGATAATAAAAGAGCATGAAAGTGACCCAAAATAGTACTAAATTATACACATAAAATGGAAATATTAGGCCCGAACTCCTCATGGTCTAGCTGCATACTCATCACATTAATGGTATCCTTATACCGCTTCATTTCTATCCTTAAATTTTGCACTTCATCCTCTAAGAGACGAATATACAATCGAACCACCTTATACAAATTGATTTGTTAATCACTTGTTCCCACAATGATATGTCCACTGTTATTACCTCTGCGAGATGAAGAAGGGAGAGCCTGAAGTCTATCTTTGTACTCAACGCAAGTTTGCTCGAGTTGGTGCTCTAACGAATCAAGCCGGTTGCACTCAGCGTGAAGTTGCTCATTTTCACATTGCATTTGTGTGTTCATAGCAAACTGCTCATCAAACTTACTTTACCAACAATGTGCAGAAGAATATAAGGGATTGCACTCACCCCGCTTTTTCTTCAACCTTTCGAACAAAACATCAATATGAACACATTGTTTATCAATAATCAACATCTTCTGATAGGCCTCGCGAGTCTTGCTAGCAGCTTGGTTCCTAGCCTCTTCTGTTTGCCATAGCATCTTCACCATAGCCAACTGTTGATTGTGAATAAGACCATTCTGCTCGTTACAAATCCTACGCAAATTACGCACAGCATCCTGGGTGTCTTTCACATCTTTTCCCCATTTCACTTCAAGATTATTAGTACCTAAGAGCATATATTTTAAATGAATACCTAGAGACATCGCTCACTCCTGGACGGGAGCAGGGAGATTAAGAGATCGCATGTACACAGCAACGGATTCAAGATCTAGCAGCCCACGAACAATATCTTTGCTAAGTGATTTAACATTGTAACCATCAAGAACAAACTGGATATAAGGAAATATTGTAGATGTAGATGCTGATGCATTAGAAATAGGAAATTTCAACCCAAGGCATAACAGAAGGGATTCCACACGACAGAAGCGATCAGAAGATACAATCTCTTAAAATTCTTTACTGAAGAACTGAGAGGCACGAATAAATCTAGTAGGGCATTGAAAATCAGAAGATGAATATCCATAGCAATCAGAATGATGATCGTTAAATTGAAGAAAGTCAAGATGTTTCATAAACTTATAATCAATGAAAATATTGAAACCCTGCATACAAATAGGTATAATGAGAGGCTACGAAGAAATGAAGGATAAAATAAGAAATAATAATCTCAATCACACAAATAGTACCACAATACACCACAATATTGTTTCAAATTACACTTCAACATCAAGCAATAATCAAATGCATTAATAATTAACTAGCTTTGGAGGTGGAGGTAGGCGAAGGCTGAAGTGGCTCACTGGCTTAATGGCTGCATGGGAACTTCCTTGTTTGGCTTCTGGACGGGGACCTCACTGATCGAGTTTGCCTCGATGACCACATGGGTACTAGGGTTTGGAGTTGGAGCAACAATTCCCGAATTTAATTGAAGATCCTCCAAGTAATCCACCTCTCAACCCTTTAGTTTGGTAGCAGAAGTAAGACAAGGAAAGGTGGAAAGATGCGAGAGAAAGGCATAATAATGCCCCCAATGAGCAATCTTTTTGATAAAAGCTTTGTACAGCTTCACCCTCTGCTTCTCCAGTGTCTCAGTACAATTCTTCAGCGTGGGAAGACTCTTCAGTGAATAGGTCGGATTCCACTCACGTTGATCCTTCACAGGCTTGCAATACCCAACTGTGCGAGCATTACTGGAAACGTCCTCAAATAACTTGTAAAACAACTTAGTCTTACAAAGTTGATATGAGAAGCAGGTCCATGGGTATGCATCTCCTCCAACTCAAACCAAAGCTGAGTCATCCCCACCACCGCAACATATGCACCCTCCAAAGCGGCTTTCAGGGTGATTGTAATTATTTACAACTTACCCCTATGGTTGTGCATGAAAAGGAAGTACATCATGTTGTATGTAATGATCTCTTGCCCTAAGCAACCAGGGAACGATATCAACGTGTACCTATCCCCATTGGTGGATGACTTAAAAAGTTGTGAGACCCTGGAATGAGGATGTATGATGGTTTTAAAGGGAGTCATTCGATTTAAGAGCCATGTTGTTTTTCACCGTTAATGACTTCCCCGCATATGGGAACTTGTCTTGCTATTAAATAAAAGGTCACAAAAAATTCCTTATTTTTTTAGAAGGAACGGATTATTATTGGTTGAGGCAAACAAATAAGATGGTGTATCTTAGGCACCAAAGATTTCTTCCAACAACTCATTGGTGGAGGAATCGACATGTTGAGTTCAATGGCAAGGTAGACTTAGTGCCCCCTCCTCCCGTATTAATAGGTGCGTTACTCTCGAACATGTTGCATAATTTTTTAAATGACTTTGGCAGGAGGAAGAGGAAACATAAGGCTTCCGAAAGTTGGAAGAAGTGTTTCACTTTTTGAACTACTGTATTGGGAGTCCCTTAACATACGACACTGTTTGGGCGTGATTCATATTGAAAAAGAATGTATGTGATAGTTTGGTTGATCATTTCATGAATATCCTGGGTAAGACAAATGATGGAGTGAATTTAATGAAAGATACGGGTTAAATGGGAATTAGACCCCTGAGGATTGGGGATTGAATACGTACTTTCCCACTGCTTGTTACACGATTATAAAAGTTGAGAAGGAGTTGATATGTTCCAGCCTCAAACTTATGGATAACCTAGGGTTAGAAATCTAGTATCCAATGAGGGATTCATATTGGGTACTATGAAATCGCATGATTCGCATTATTTGATTCAATAACTTCTCCCGGTTGCGATAAGATCCATCTTGCCAACTCACGTCAGAAAGTGCATTACCCAGTTGTGTCACATTATCAAGGCAATTTGTTGTAAGGAGATTAGGTGTTGGAAATTGGAGGAACTGCAGGAGGAAATAGTAATTGTGTTGTGTAAGTTAGAGATGCATTCCCTTCTTATTTCTTTGATGCTATAGTGCACTTATTGGTTCACGTTGTACGGGAGATATTAATATGTGGTCTTGTTATCTTTGATGGATGTATCCCTTCGAGAGGTATATGAAGATATTCAAGGGTTATTTGAAAAATCAATATCACTTGGATTCTAGCATTGTGTAGAGGTATGTGACCAAGGAGGTGGTAGAATCTTGTATGGAATTATTGAAGAATGAGGAGTCGGATGGTGTACCAAAACCATGCCATGCAGATACAGTGGGTGGCAAAGGTTTGCGAAAAGGAACTACTAGGTTATTAACCTCCAACGAGTTAATGAAATCACACTTATATGTCTTGCAAAATTAAGATGTGGTTCGCCCGTAGGTGGATATGCATATAGCCATTATCAAGAAGCGCCACTCTGGTTGGTCGGAGAAGAAAGTACTTGCTAAACACAATCACACTTTCATTTATTCATTACGCCATACAGTGGTCGAAGACGATCATGGTGATAGCTTGAATTAGTAAACCACCATGCCTTCCGCAGTTGCAATTTCGTTCACGGGCTATGACATGAATGGGTTTACCTTCTCAACCCTAGAATGGGACACACACTCCGCTACACAAAATAGTGGTGTAAGTCTAGTTACGGAAGCTTTACATGTAATCAGCGTGAAGGATAAGAGTCTCATGCATGAGAACATGTCTTACTATGGCATGATTGAGGAAATATGGGAACTCTTCTAAACAATTTTCAGGGTACCACTTTTCAATTGTAAAAGGGTTTATGACAATATTGGTGTATCGGTTGATGACTAGCCTTTTGTCGATTTGAGCAGGACATGTTCTACTTGCGATCCTTACATCCTTGCTTCACAAGCTACATAGTTGTTTTATGTTGCTGATCCTTGTGATTCTAGCAAGTCACTGGTCATTCATGGGAAAAGTCAATTCGTGGGAGATTCTTATCCATTAGTCCACACACGCCACCAAATACCGGCAAGGTTGGGCATGATGAGATATATGGGGTAGAGCTAGCTTTAAGGAGAGACAATGAAGGAGGCTTGTGGATTGAAAAGCACCCCAAATTGAAGAAGCGGAAGAAGAAGACATAGATTTGGTTTACACATCATTTAAGATAACCTTGATGGATATTTATGTGATTTTTAGTGTTATAATGTAACTGGTAAATCAATTATTTATCAATTATTGTTACCAGAAGTTATTAATTGACATCGCACGCTAGTCGGTTGACAAATTGGTTTATACCACATGATGTATGCAAAGTCACAACGTTCAAGGATTTACTGTGAAACAGAGAAAATGAAGTTACACTACTAGTCAGTGAGTAATTTGGTAAGAGCAAATTACTCACAGTGATGTTTCACCTATCCATCGCTCTAAGTCAGTGCCTAAATCAGCTTAAATCAGTTAATTCATGTGAAGTCGCCCGCTAATCGGTAACCCCTCAGTCTAACCAACTGTGTGGTGTGCAAATATGGTGCGACGTTGCATATGAACTAACCTAAAAACCCATAACTGCTAAACCAATAAAGCCAGAACAAGAAATGATCCATCTAAAGGTCTCATTCCATGTTCACCACACCCAACCATATGTTATTTAATCGAATACAAACTATAAAACACGAAATCATTAAAACCATAAAAATCCATAAAAAAATACCCACTAAAACCCATTAAAACCCCACTTGAAATGAAGCAAAAATAATTGCTAAAACCCACACGAAATTAAGAAAGATATTCATTAGCACACCCAGACATTGCCCCTTATCCTAAACACACAAATTCAAAACCCAAAAAGAGATGGCCTAAACCCTAAACAAGTCAGAGACCTTAAAAACAACATCGTATTAATGTATATTGAAGTAACAATAACATATTTGGAAGGAAATAACTAAAAGTAATCCTTGAAATGAGCGAGATAATGACTAACAATAATGTCACCTTCGCTAGTGTTTTCGTTAGGGTTCCCTTCGAACATATTGCGGCTAGGATTTATTGAATTGGAATGACTCGGCAATGTTTTGGCAATTTATATGTCAATGTTGGCAGTTTTTTGAAGAATTGGACAGTTTCAAACCATGTTTTTTCAGCAGTTAAGGTTTAGGTGCAACGTTGAGGTTAAGAATATGGCTGGGTTGAGGGTGAGCAGTTTATACATCAGGCACAGAACGGTGTCATTGGAAACAAATCAGCGATATCACTGATTTTTTTGCATTCTCCCATATTTATGACGAGTACAATGCGACGTTGTTCATCGGACGTACTGGGCTAGGTGTTTGACCTAGGGCCCAACAATTTTTAATGGGCTAGGACAACATGGAGTTGAATCGTCATATAGAGATGTCGCAGACAAATTTGATAAGACAACTGGCTGAACAACATATAAGCGAAGTCGTACAGAGAAATGAAACTGGGCCGAATTGTACAATGGGCCTAGTTGTTGAAAAATAATTGGCTTGGCAAGTAGTGGGCTCGGACCACATGACTCAATTTCGCACATGAATATCGATATAACCAAATATCAACTGACTTATCTGAGTTGTTGCACTAAATGGATGGGCCTTTCATCCCAAAATCAATATATGCTAGCCCATTTGCTAGAGCCGACTGAAATGGTATGTAAATAGTATTAACTAGTACCATTATTAGTAAAAGCATTGGTGATATGGAAAATTTTAAGATGGCTAAGGTACCGCTTCTAAATTCATCATAATCAAAAACCCTACTTATACAAGTAAAGATGTCCTTTTGACCATTGGTAGGAAAATGTTCGAACACAGACTCATGTGATAGGGTTGACTTATCAGTCTCCTAAAATGAATATCCTAAGTAATTTCTTAAATGAAAATAATCCATGGTCCTCGAATGACATCTGCTATGACAGGGCTTCACCAGTTTGAACCGTCGAACCAGTAATTTTAAAAGCCTCACCCTTCTAATGTGGTTCATAGTCTGTGGGGTTTAAAGTAAAAAACTATATAATTAACTAAGCTGGTAAATATATACTACTCCTATAAATGGCTATGTCTTTCCTTAAACAATCTTGTATTACAAACGGGATATTGTGAAAGTGTCAGTCATGTTATATGGTTGACTATCTTGTTCTTAAACTAAATACCTTTTTTAATTGAAATATGAGATAACCTTTGGCCTATAACAAGATCAAATATGGCAAACTAACGTAGTAGCCTTCTATGATCTTAGTCGTTCGACTAGTTATTGTCAAACCCGCACCTACTTGCCAACTACATAATGAGGTTAATGTTCGTGGACTTCTAATGAAATCCCTATATAATAGCAACGTTATGGTGAGCTCTGGCCTTGAATGACATCTGTAAGGAATTTACATGCCTTAAACGAGAATAACCGTCGAACAAGTAACGTTCAAACCCTTAAACATGTATTAGTTTTCCAAAAATTTTATCTTAAAATAGAAACACTATGTAAGTAGTTTTCATGCCCTTCGAATAAATTAAAAATATATATATTAAGACCTAAAATGCGAAGTCGCGCGATGATTCTTTCTTAGCGACTACAAGCCCTGCTTGTTGTCAATCTGATTCTATCCAACATTACTTTATCTCCTGTCCCTTGGCACACTCAGTTTGGTTGAAGCTGACTCATTCAATACCTTTTACCCTTAATACATCACATTCCATTCCTCAAAGATTCTATCTGTTTTGGGATTGTCAAGATTTAACTAAGTTTTACCAAATATATTGCATGTTCCTCCCATCTGTGATATGCTGGAGTCTATGGAAAGCTAGAAACAACTATCTATATGACCACAAGCCTCTATCCATGAATGTTATCTGTACTGAGGTGGAGAATTTGATTAAATTGACAGTTAGTGGTTGTCCTCCAACAATGTTATCCAAAAGCTCAGTACCACAATATTTTCACCATCTCACTCCACTGCTAAGGCCTCCCCCTAAGCCAAATTTAAGGATTATTTGCTGGGAAAGACCTAAACATGGATCTATAAAAATAAATGTAGATGCAGCCTGGTGCTCTAACAAAGCCACTGTAGGTCTTATAGCTAGGAATTCTCTTGGCTTACCGGTTAGAATTAGTTCGGCAAAAATAACATCCGCATCCCCCCTTCATGCCGAAATTGAAGCAATATTATTTGCTTCTGAATTCTTTCACCATCTGAACGGTAACATTATGGTGGAATCAGATTGTAAGCTTGCTGTTGATATGATTCTGAATCCATATGAGGCACAATGGCAAGTTTTTGATATGGTATACAAAGTGAAATCTTTGCTTGGTAGTGCTCAACTGATTCACACTTTTAGGGAGTGCAACTCGGTTGCTCATGCCATAGCTAAACATCACTTTGATTTGAACCAAGGGCTGGATATGACTAATGTTACACCTCGAATTCAGGGTCTTATAGATATGGATAGAGGCTGTTTTCCTCATATTCGAGTTGCTAAAACTCCTAGGTTTTAGAATGTGATGCTGCTGAATGCCTTCTTGTCTTATCTTTGCAGAACAAAGGAACTCTACACCACTATGAGGAGGAGAATGCTCAAGCTCATATTGCTGGTACTAATCTCAACCTGGATGCTCCCTTGCTGTTTTGCTGCTTCTGGAGTAGCTATGGAAGCTACAAGGGAATTTTGCACACATCAAGGAGTGGGAATCCTTCCCATATAGGCTCAACTTCAAAGCTACAAAACTCAGCATACTTGTGATGATTTTATCTTGTGATTGAAGTTGCCTGGCCATTACAGAGGATTAACACGAGGGGTGGAGATCCTCTTGTTTTGGATCGCAACTTTGACACCTATCCTTTCACTTAGGATAGTTTTATTTCACTATACTAGCAAACACTGTTAGGTCTTTTGGAAACAACCATGTTGTTTCACAATCCAACTCAAATTGTATATTCGATCATTTGAAAATCAAGGCTTGGGGTTCCTATAATAAAATAACCCTCACCCTAGGGTGTTCTCATTAAAAAAAAAACTACAAGCCAAACACATGGCGAGATCGGGAAGTCCATCTTATGCCCCAATGTTTGACTGGCATATCTACAAGGTCAGACATTCAAAAGAAACGACTCTATTGGGCTGATTTTAACCCAAATGGAGACCTAAAGTGCTATAGATCGACATGTCGCGAAAGATGTGCAACGTCGCACCACTGGCGGGAGACTATCTTTATGTGCCATACTAGGTAAATAAAACCCAAAACTCTTTTATAAGCATTTATTACCCAAATTGGCCCCCTCCCCCTTCAAAAACCCCCCTATCCATCATATTCATTTCCTTTCACCTCCAACAAATTAACCACCAAACACACCCAAATTCTCTAGTACCATATTCAACCCAAATTTAGAATTAAATGGAAAAGGATGAGGTCATCATGGTGGGGGATTCGATGAATTAGAAAAGTGGTAAGGCTCCATCTTTGTAACTTTACAGGATCAAATTGCTTATGACCACATCCCTTGGGATTAATTATTCAAAAAATGTTTAATATTGCTATGTTTCTTTTTTTTCATTTCTTTATCTTTTATATTGTGAACAATATACATGTAGGGTTGTTGTGTTTTCATTAAAGATGTAATTTTTTCAAGTGTATATGGTGTACAACGTGTGGAAGCATGCTAATAGATGTTATTTTATATAGATATAACATCAAATGTTTCATTTTCATCATTTTCTTATGGTGAAGAAACACTTCATAAAGTAAGTATTTTTTTACCATGCAAGGGAGTGACATGTTTTTGGTGGTGTGGTGACTACATCTTGTATTATCTCCCTAGTGAATGTTACCAACTAGGTTAAAATGCTTAGTGTGGATCTCATGTCCATAAAAAAGGTTCCATATGAAATATTATATTGCATTCATCATTTAAGTTTTTGTTTATTGAGCTCTAGTTTTAGGTCTTGTAGTCGTTAACCACGATAAGTGAAAATAGCCCCAAGAACGGGGAGATTTGAATCGATCAAAAAGACATATGCATGGTCGGGGTAGGGAAATTTGCATGAAATTGATAGACATGGTGGAGAAGGGTACAAAATATCCTATGAAGTTTGATCACTTCAAAACTTCCATAGGGGAGAAAAGTAATTGGTGGTCTAGTAACATCGGTCTGATTGCTAGGACAAAGGTAGACATCTTCTTGTAGGAGTCGTGGCCTCATGTTGATGATGCTTACAAGGATAAACTATGGAAGGCCATGAAATATGCCTTCAAAATTGAGTGTGATGATATGGCAAAATTGAAAAAGAGTACCAAACTGCACTTTGAGGAAAGATGGAGAGATTTTAAAACCAAATTGGCTAAGGATTACGTGTTTGGTAAGATGAAGAATTGTAACCCCCGAATTAAGCATCCATTCATCAGTGAATCAAGTTAGGAGGGCTTTGTTGCAAGAAAACTAGTGGACAAACAATCGGTAAGGAATTTACATTGACAGGCTTACAAGTACATACACAACGGGTACATATTTATAAAATAGTTAGAAACACAAATTCTAAAATTACCAGAAACCAAAGAAGAACCTCAACGTATCAAGTTCACAATATGCAGCAAAGAACTTGGAAATTAAGTCACTGACAAAACTTACTATGGAAAGGGATAAAGGAAGATGATACATACAAAATCTAGGAGTGCTCGGAGAGGATGAATCTTGGGCAACAGAGGAGTTAAACTAAACAAAAATGAGAAAAGTGACTTAAATATTAAAAAGAAATGGCAAGATTGAGGAAGAAAATCAGTTTAGGAAATACAATGATGATAATCTGACACAAAAAGTAGGCTACCTTTTCCTTATATCGAGACGGCAGCAGTATATGAAATACAATACACTACATAAGGGCAACACTAAAATATCCATTTCAAATTCTTCATTTAAAAGGTACAACGAGAACAAACGTCAGAAAAATACTGACTGGAATAGAAAATATTGAGGATCAAATCTCGGCCCTTAGAAACGGAATTTCCGCAAATAGAGAGCTCAAAATTCAAAAATTCAAAGTTGAAGGAGGATCGAGGACAGAGATGTAGCTAAAAATCTAACATCACTTCACAATATTGACAACTGTAGTATTAAATGACGAACAATCTGTTGACAAGCAACATCAGTTCACATTTAAACCAAAAAGCCATGCCTTTACTCTGTTTCTTTTTGTCTTCATGGCTAGGGGGGTTTATGGTGTATACCTAGCCCAAGGATTGGGCTGCAGGCCCAAAGTTGCATGTAAGCCCGAGAACAGCCCATGAGAGCAGAGAGAAAGGCAAGCCACGAACCGTGAAAAGCGAAAATCATGGCCAGGCATCAAACATGAACCATTTTTCTCGGAGCCACAATCAAGCACACGATAACAATCCTGAGAAAAGTGGAGCCACGTTCAGAGCAGGTTATAAAAGGAACAAAGAGATCACAGATACAGGTAAGTGCAACTGAACTGGAGAAGCTTGATTCTGAAAAGGAGGTTATTGACTTGAGCATCAGAGATGTTTCCCCAGAATTTCTTCTAAGATCTCTTTTGTAGACACATATTGGTGAACCACGATAAACTAGCCAGATTGGAGAATACCACAACACTAAGTATTCCTATAGTGATGTTGGGTTCTCCTGTTTGTTGAAAGTGTTAAATGAAATGCTTCTGAATGGCAATCGAATACTGGAAATTGTATATGAGGCGAAGAAGGTACTATATCCGATGGGCATGGATTATGAAAAGATACATACTTGTCTTAACGATTTTATCTCTTATAGGGGAGATCACACATATGTGGAGGAATTCCTGAAATGCAATGCTCCAAGGTTAAAACTGAAGAATGTGGGTATTGATGAAAAATTGGGTAATTGCATACGATGAATGTTCCTGTCAAGGCCATTTTTTATCAACCCATTATTCCTTGATTGAGAAAATTTTTTGACAATCCCGAGGATGCAAAGAATTTGAGTTGGTATGCAGATCAGAAGGTGGTTGATCCTAAAGGAATCAGCCATCCGACGGTGATCAGTGGAAGAAGATAGATACATCCTTTCCAAAATTTGGGAATGAGCCACGTAACTTGAGGCTTGGTTTGTGCACAGATGGAATAAACTTGTTGGGTAAAAAGAGCAGCAATAATAGTTTGTGGTCAGTGATGGTAATTATTTACAACTTACCCCTATGGTTGTGCATGAAAAGGAAGTACATCATGTTGTATGTACTAATCTCTGGTCTTAAGCAATCGGGGAACGATATCAACATGTACCTATCCCTATTGGTGGATGACCTAAAAAGTTGTGAGATCCTGGAATGAGGATGTATGATGGTTTTAGAGGGAGTCATTCGATTTAAGAGCCATTTTTTTTCACCATTAGTGACTTCCCCGCATATGGGAACTTGTCTTTTTTTTTGATGAAAACACCTTAATAGGTGAGGGATTTATGTATTGGGATCCCCAAGCCCTATGAAATGGTTACAGTTTGTACAAGAAGTTTGTCCATATCGAGGAACATAAGGCAACGTAGTTGCCTCCAAAAGTCCTAAACTATAGGAGATTTCTAACTATCAGTGCAGACCTCCATATGAGAGTAGCATGAAAGGTGAAGTAAAGTTGCGATCTAAAGGAGAGAATCTCCACCCCCTGTGTGAATTCCCTCCCTTAGCCAGGCCACTTTACTAAAATTAGTACTATACAATTAGACAGTAATTGTTGAGAATAGTAAAATCATAGATCAGTTGAGGAGACATCATTGAAGCCCTTCTTTGTGCTTGAACTGAGCCACAAAATCCTGAGTGTCCTCCATATATCGCAGCTATAGACAAATTTGATCACAGTACCATCCAACATATGCCAAATACACCTGCATAGTAGAGAACCATATTAGCAGTATCAACCCTAAGCAAGGTTATAAGTGTACTCTAACTTGAGGTATTTGTGCCCTATCTAGAGCAATCAGTCCCTTAATATGTTGGGGAATTGAGTCAGGCTGCAGACATATTAAGTGATAGATGTGATGCTTTGCCACAGCATTAGCAACCAAGTTCCCTTCCCTAAAAACATGCTGAAGTTGAGCACTACCCAATAATTCATGAATTTTGTATGCCAAATCAAAGAGGTTCCAGTTTGCTGTATAAGGATTGTTTATCATGTTCACTGCCGACCAGCAATCAGTTTCATAATAACACCTATTGCTCAAATCAGGAAATTTTTCAATAGCTAACAGGATAGCCATCATTTCTGCCTCAAGGGGAGATCCAGCCACAATGGAAAGAGATGCTAAATCAATCATTTTACCCAAATTATCACGAACTAGCATACCAACTGCAGCTTTATCAGGATACCAAGAGGCATCAACATTAATTTTAAAATATCCCAAAGGTGGTTTTTCCCAAAAAACAGGAACTATATTAGGCTTTGGTGGAGGCCTACACAAGGGTATCCAATTACTTAAGGAAGAGTCCATATCAGAATGTGAGAAGTAAGGCCCTGGTGTATTCAGAAAAGCAAGTTTGATCAAATCATGAATTTCATTAGAAATTGTTACAGAGGAGAAAGGTTTATTATCGTATAAAAACCTATTTCTAGCTTTCCAAAGTGACCAGCATGTAATAGAAGGTATGATTTTGCATACAAAATGTTTCCAACCACTCAAATCCTTAGTATCCCAGAAAGTAAAAATTCTTTGTATAAGGGATTGATCAGGCTGTAGATGAAAATGTACCAATGAAGCAATGTTACTCCAGACAGCCTGAGCTATATCACATGTAGTAAAGAAGTGTTGAATTGAGTCAGTGTTAAAGCAGGCAGGGCACTTAGAGGCTAAACTGAATCCTATGGTAATGAGAACTTCATCAAAGGGAAGAAGAGATTGTAACATTTTCCATGTGAAAATAGAAATCTTCTTTTGCAAAGCCTTGTTCCAAATGAACTTACATGCCGGGAAATTACCTGATTGTGAAGTGAGAGCCCTGTATGTTGATTTTGATGTGAAATTACCTGATGTCTCGACCTTCCAAATTAATCTATCCTCTCTGTCCAGAACCAGCACAGAATCCTGTAAAAATAACAAAGTATCAGTTCCTAAAAAGGAGTCAAGCTGAGGTAGAATGAAGGACTTGTTATTAATGAAATCTACAACAGTCAAATCTGGCTTATCATCAACAATATGTTGAGGAATGATATTGCACAGGGGTCCCCTAGGGCACCAATTAGATAACCAGAAATTGCAGGTACCCTTACCATGGATGATAACTGAATTGTGTTCTGCAAAAGAATTGATAGAAAAAATTCTTCTCCATGTTACAGATTTTCTATGTGACAGAGGCAGAGACCAAATTAATTTTGACCACAGAGTATTCCCTAGTTGGCTTTTCCAGCAAATCTTAGCTGAATATGTATCAATAATGGCTTTGACAGACCTAACTCCAAGGCCATTAAATTCAACAGGGATGGAGAGATCAGACCATTTTTTCCAGATTTTATTATTCTTTCCATTTGATTCCCCCCAAAAGAATCTAGCTAATTTTTTCTCAAAGGATTTAATTATTATTTTAGGAGGGTTTGTAACTGCCCATAAGTGTTGAGGTAAGGAATATAGGCAGTGTTTAATTAGAATTAGCTTACCCCCAGCACTTAACCACTTATTTTTCCAACTTTGTAATTTAGAGTCCAGGATAGTCATTAAAGGTTGGAAATACCTCTTTAAGGTTCTTCCCCTAAATATGGGACAGCCAAGATACTTAAATGGAAAGGAGCCTCTTTTCATCTTTAGAATGGACTTTACCTGGTTGTTTTTCAGAACTGAAGCCCTGTTACTAAGGTAGATTTCTGACTTATCAAAATTGAATTTCTGTCCTGAAGTCACCTCAAATACATCTAAAAAAGCTTTCAATCTTATGAGGTTTAATTTAGATGCTTGCATGAATATCACAGTATCATCTGCATACATTAAATGGGACACAGCAGGGATAGAAGCAGGCAAATAAAAATGAGTGAGCCTATTGTTAGAATAAATGTAATTTAAAATTCTTGAAAAAGCTTCACTGAAAATATTAAAGAGAAAAGGAGATAGTGGATCACCTTGTTTGAAACCTCTAGAAGCTCTAAAGAATCCAACTGGATTCCCATTAATCAATACTGAAAAATGTGCCTGTGATAAGTTACTCATAACAGCAGTTAAAAAATTTCCATCAAAGCCAAATTTGACTAATATTTTCCTAAGAAACTGCTAGTTTACTCTATCAAAGGCTTTCATTAAATCTAATTTCAATATGCAATTTGGAACCCTATTCTTTTTGTCAAGAAATCTAACCATTTCCTGTAAATATATTATGTTATCAGAAATGTCCCTCTTTTTTAAAAATGCTGATTGAGTAGGAGATATGAGGGTGTCCATATAAGGTCTAAGCCTTTCCATGAGAACCTTAGAGCATATTTTGTTAAGCACATTAGATAAACTAATAGGTCTAAAGTCTCCAAAATTACTTGGTGTTGCTTTCTTGGGGATGAGTGAAATCCATGTACTGGATATCCCTTTTGGGATATCTGATCCTAAGATAAAGTCATTAACTGCAGCTATGAGATCCTGTTAATGAATGACCAGCATTTTTTATAAAATTTGGAGGTAAATCCATCTGGCCCAGGACTACTATTACTATTTAAGCTTTTTATCACCTTTTCCAATTCAGATTCCAACACAGGAGCTGCCAAAGATTGGTTATTTTCATCATTCAAGATTTTTGGGATTTGACTAAGAAAGTGGGATGAGTAAATGTCTACAGTATTTAGGTCAGGTTCAGTTAAAAGATCAGAATAATAAGCAATTGCTTCATTCTGAATATCAGTTTGGGAATTTAACCATTGACCTGCTGAATTTTTGATTTTATTAATCTGCATCCTACAATTCTTCTCTTTAACTACCTTATGGAAGTATTGGGTATTATTATCACCCATTTTGTGCCATTTAAGTCTTGCCTTTTGTTTCCAAAACTTTTCCTTTTCCTTAAGAGCCCTTATAAGAAGAGCTTTTTCTGGTTTAGTTTAGTAAGTTCAGAATTGTTTGAATTTAGATCAAAAACAGTTTCCTGTATCCTTAGGGATTCCTCAGCTAGAGTGACATTGGACTCAATATTACCAAATGATTCTCTGTTCCAGGTTTTGATCACTCTTTTTAACCTAATCAGTTTTAAGTAGAATCTCATCATACCAGTTTCATGTATAGGCTTTTCCCAATTTTTCTGGATTAGGTCAATAAATTCTGTCCTATGAAACCATGCATTAATGAATCTGAATGGTTTAGGAAATGATGGAATTAGGTTGGATATCTGCAGAAGTAGAGGAGCATGATCTGAGGTATGTCTATTAAGAATCTGGATTGAAGATGATGGAAATTTGCAACTCCATGAAAGGGTACAAAGTCCTCTATCTAATCTTTTGGAAGTTGGATTCCTAAGCCTAGAATTACACCAAGTGAATAAGTTTCCTACAGTGTTTATTTCTTGAATCCCATTGGAATTTATCCAGTTATTAAAATCACTCATGCTTCCTGGAGCTGGATTGAAAGGCCCACTATATTCAGACACATTTGTTATTGTATTAAAATCCCCTATATAAATTTTATCCCCATTAGAAATTGATTCTAACTCTTTCCATAATAATTTCCTGCCCTCTCTGTTCCTAAAGGCATAAATGAAAACAACCTCCATACTCAGATTAAAAGATTGATGAGATATATCTACATGTAGGAATTGATCATGGCAATTTTTCAAGGTAACAGTGATTAAGTGAGACCACATTAGCCAAATTTTTCCATTAGGCAGAGCCAGACAATTGGAGAATTTAAGAGCAGACATATAGGATTGTATTTTAGAGTTATCATGTAGAGGCTCAATTATGCAAAGCAACTGTATCTTCTTAATTAGGATCAAATTAGATAATCTCATAATTGAGGTTTCCATACCACGAAGATTCCACACCAAAAAATTTATATTAGGTGTGTCTATCATATTTCACCTAATTTATTACCTTTTGTGGCCGATCTTAGTAACATCTTATTCAATTGGCTAAGATAAGTTGTCTTTTTGGTTTTTGCCTTACCTTGATTCAGGAACTTACCTGATAGTTCCTGAGAGGAGATAGCTTCTGAGTTTTGTTGCTCTCCAATCTCCAGATCAAGGTTAGTATCCTGGTTATCATTAGATGTTATTTCTACTTCATTCAGATCCTGCATATGTAGACTTTCTTCCTGCAAAACAGAGAATCTGTTTGACATCTTTCCATATTGGGAAAGTGTAGGGTTAGACAGAGAATCTTTCATGACAGATCGATGCAGTCCAATTTGAGAATCATCAGTAGCATAAGATTTCAGAACTGGTTTTGAAAAAGCAGTGGCCTGAAGTAACTTAGTGGTAGAATCATTAGGACTCATATTAGTGATAATCTGTGTTGTTTGAGTCTTATCAATAGCAGGCATTGTAGGATTCACCCCTAAAGTATTAAACTGGGAGTGAAGGATATGACTTCTATCCTCAGTAACAGGGGATGGATTATCACTAAAAGAGTCAGTGATCAGAGGAGGTAATTCAAATATTTTTCCAGTTACTTGCCACTGATGATGGGGTTGAGCTTGTGTTCTGATGGTTTCCTCAATTCTATCATTTGTATTATAGGAATTAACTCTACATTAGTTTAAGGAATGACCCAATTTAGCACAATAACTGCAGTAGAGGGGGATATCTTCAAACTCAATTGGATACTTCTGATTGTTTGAGATTGAACCAAGTCTAATGAAATGAGCTATAGGCTTCATAAGATCTATTTCCACACAAAATTTAATAGCAGAGGGTCTAGTAAGCATCTCAGTTGCAAAATCAATTTTTATGAAGTTACCTATATACTGTTCCCAATGCATTCAATGGAGGCAGAATTATAATAGTACAGGGGTACTTCCCTAATAGTACACCAAATTGGGACAATCGGAGATTCTCTCAGTGTGGAGAACTCAGGTGTCCATTAAAGCATTTTCAGTAAAACACCATTGAAATTCCATATACCTTTTATCCAGCAATGCTGGAAGTCATTGACCAATTCAAATCTAATTAGGATATGTTTATAATCAAGAGACCCTAATTGGTACTTACCTTCGAAACCAATAGTTCTGAGCGCTGTTTCCATCTGATCCATAGTGAGTCTACCTTTCGTGAATTTACCCACCAAAGCATTCGAGTAGTGAGCCGATAAGGTCGCAATTTGCTCATCGGAGTACAGACAGGCTGGGTCACCAAGATGGGAAGATTTAGGGATTAATTCGGGGTTATTTGGGAGCTGCGTTGATAGAGGAGGTGATTTAGATTGGAGAGCTGTAGCAAAAGTTTTGGGAGGGGGTGGGAGAGTAGACGTGGAAGCCGTCATTCGGCCGGCGAGAACAGGCCTCGCCAAGGCGGAGCAACCAGAGATCGATCGATTGGAAAAAAACTGGTACACACTCTAACGGTAAGAAAGAGGAGAAGTGATATCGCACACACTATCGCACAGTTTTCGCACACAGACTACAATGATTTCACACTACGATTGTAGGTCATGTGCAATCGATATGGGAACTTGTCTTGCTATTAAATTAAAGGTAACAAAGAATGCCTTATTTTTTTAGAAGGAACGGATTATTATCAGTTGAGGCATAGAAATAAGATAGTGTATCTTAGGCACCAAAGATTTCTACCAACAACTCATCGGTGGAGGAATCGACATGTTGAGAGTTCAATGGCAAGGTAGATTTAGTGCCCCCTCCTCCCGTATTAATAGGTGCGTTAGTCTCGAACATGTTGCGTAATTTTTTAAATGACTTTGGCAGGAGGAAGAGGAAACCTAAGGTTTTCGAAAGTTAGAAGAAATGTTCCACTTTTTAAACTACTGTATTGGGAGTCCCTTAACATACGACACTGTTTGGGAGTGATTCATATTGAAAAGAATGTGTGTGATATTTTGGTTGGTACTTTCATGAATATCCTGGGTAAGACAAATGATGGAGTGAATTCAAGGAAAGATACGGTTGAAATGGGAATTAGACCCCCGAGGATTGGGGATTGAAGACGTACTTTCCCACTGCTTGTTACACGATTATAAAAGTTGAGAAGGAGTTGATATGTCCCAGCCTCAAACGTATGGTTATCGTGACGGACTACTCTTCTAGGGTTAGAAATCTAGTATCCAAGGGATTCATATTGGGTACTATGAAATTGCATGATTCACATTATTTGATTCAATAACTTCTCCCGGTTGCGATAAAATCCATCTTGCCAACTCATGTTAGAAAGTGCATTACCCAGTTGTGTCACATCATCAAGGCAATTTGTTGTAAGGAGATTAGGTGTTAGAAATTGGAGGAAGTGCAGGAGGAAATAGTAATCGTGTTGTGTGAGTTAGAGATGCATTTCACTCCTTATTTCATTGACACCATAGTGCACTTATTGGTTCACGTTGTACGAAGATATTAATATGTGGTCTTGTTATCTTTGATGGATGTATCCCTTCGAGAGGTATATGAAGATATTCAAGGGTTATTTGAAAAATCAATATCACTTGGATTCTAGCATTGTGTAGAGGTATGTGATCGAGAAGGTGGTAGAATCCTGTATGGAATTATTGAAGAATGAGGAGTCGGATGGTGTACCAAAACCATGCCATGCAGACAAAGTGGGTGGCAAAGGTTTGCGAAAAGGAACTACTAGGTTATTAACATCCAACGAGTCAATGAAATCACACTTATATGTCTTGCAAAATTCAGATGTGGTTCGCCCGTAGGTGGATATGCATATGGCCATTATCAAGGAACGCCACTCTAGTTAAGCTCGAACATTTATTGGTTACACCATACAGTGGTCGAAGACAATCATGGTGACAGCTTGAATTAGTAAACCTACATGCCTTCCGTAGCTGCAATTTCCTTCACGGGCTATGACATGAATGGGTTTACCTTCTCAACCCTAGAATAGGACACACACACCACTACACAAAATAGTGGTGTAAGTCTAGTTATGGAAGCTTTACATGTAAGCAACGCAAAATATAAGAGTCTCATGTATGGGAACATGTCTTACTATAGTGTGATTGAGGAAATATGGGAACTCATCTACACAATTTTCAGGGTACCACTTTTCAAATGTAAATGGGTTTATGACAATGTTGGTGTATCGTTTGATGACTAGCCTTTTATCGATTTGAGCAGGACATGTTCTACTTGCGATCCTTACATCCTTGCTTCACAAGCTACATAGTTGTTTTATGTTGCTGATCCTTGTGATTCTAGCAAGTCACTGGTCATTCATGGGAAAAGTTAATTCGTGGGAGATTCTTATCCATTATTCCACACACTCCACCAAACACCAGCAACGTTGGGCACGATGAGATATATGGGGTGGAGCTAGCTTTAAGGAGAGACAGTGAAGAAGGCTTGTGGATTGAAAAGCACCCCAAATTGAAGAAGCGGAAGAAGAAGACATAGATTTGGTTTACACATCATTTAAGATAACCTTGATGGATATTTATGTGATTTTTAGTGTTATAATGTAACTGGTAAATCAATTATTTATCAATTATTGTTACCAGAAGTTATTAATTGACATCGAACGCTAGTCGGTTGAGAAATTGGTTTATACCACATGATGTATGCAAAGTCACAACGTTCAAGGATTTACTGTGAAACAGAGATATTGAAGTTACACTACTAGTCAGTGAGTAATTTGGTAAGAGCAAATTACTCACAGCGATGTTTCACCTATCCATCGCTCTAAGTCAGTGCCTAAATCAGCTTAAATCAGTTAATTCATGTGAAGTCGCCCGCTAATCGGTAACCCCTCAAACTAACCAACCGTGTGGTGTGCAAATATGGTGCGACGTTGCATATGAACTAACCTAAAAACTCATAACTGCTAAACCAATAAAGCCAGAACAAGAAATGATCCATCTAAAGGTCTCATTCCATGTTCACCATAGCCAACCACATGTTATGTAATCGAATACAAACCATAAAACACGAAATCATTAAAACCATAAAAATCGATAAAAAATACCCACTAAAACCCATTAAAACCCCACTTGAAATGAAGCAAAATAATTGCTAAAACCCACACGAAATTAAGAAAGATATTCATTAGCACACCCAGACATTGCCCCTTATCCTAAACACACAAATTCAAAACCCAAAAAGAGATGGCCTAAACCCTAAACAAGTCAGAGACATTAAAAACAACATCGCATTAATGTATATTGAAGTAACAATAACATATTTGGAAGGAAATAACTAAAAGTAATCCTTGAGATGAGCGAGATAATAACTAACACAAATGTCACCTTCGCTAGTGTTTTCGTTGGGGTTCCCTTCGAACATATTGTGGCTAGGATTTATTGAATTGGAATGACTCGGCTATGTTTTGGCAATTTATATGTCAATGTTGGCAGTTTTTTGAAGAATTGGACAGTTTCAAACCATGTTTTTTCAGCAGTTAAGGTTTAGGTGCAACGTTGAGGTTAAGAATATGGCTGGGTTGAGGGTGAGCAGTTTATACATCAGGCACAGAACGGTGTCATTCGAAACAAATCAGCGATATCACTGATTTTTTTGCATTCTCCCATATTTATGACGAGTACAATGCGACGTTGTTCATCGGACGTACTGGGCTAGGTGTTTGACCTAGGGCCCAACAATTTTTAATGGGCTAGGACAATATGGATTTGAATCGTTATATAGAGATGTCGCAAACAAATTTGACAAGACCAATGGCTGGCCAACATATAAGTGAAGTCATACAGAGAAATGAAACTGGGCCGAATTGTACAACCGGCCTAGTTGTCGAAAATATAATTGGCTTGGCAAGTAGTGGGCTCGGACCACATGACTCAGTTTCACACATGAATATCGATATAACCAAATATCAACTAACTTATCTAAGATGTTGCATTAAATGGATGGGCATTTCATCCCAAAATCAATATATGCTAGCCCATTTGCTAGAGCCGACTGAAATGGTATGTAAATAGTATTAACTAGTACCATTATTAGTAAAAGCATTGGTAATATGGAAAATTTTAAGATGGCTAAGTCACGGCTTCTAAATTCATCATAATCAAAAATCCTACTTATACAAGTAAAGATGTCTTTTTGACCATTGGTAGGATAATGTTCGAACACAGACTCATGTGATAGGGTTGACTTATCAGTATCCTGAAATGAAAATCCTAAGTAATAATCCATGGTCCTCGAATGATATCTGCTATGACAGGGCTTCACCAGTCTGAACCGTCGAACCATTAATTTTAAAAGCCTCACCCTTCTAATGTGGTTCATAGTCTTTGGGGTTTAAAGTAAAAAACTATATAATCAACTAAGCTGGTAAATATATACTACTCCTATAAGTGGCTATGTCTTGCCTTAAACAATCTTGTATTACAAACGGGATATTGTGAAAGCGTCAGTCATGTTATATGGTTGACTATCTTGTTCTTAAACTAAATACCTTTTGTCATTGAAATAGGAGATAACATTTGGCCTATAACAAGATCAAATATGGCTAACTAACGTAGTAGCCTTCTATGATCTTAGTCGTTCGACTAGTTATTGTCAAACCCGCACCTACTTGCCCACTACATAATGAGGTTAATGTTCGTGGACTTCTAATGAAATCCCTATATAATAGCAACGTTATGGTGAGCTCTGTCCTTGAATGACATCGGTAAGGAATTGACAGGTCTTAAACGAGAATAACTGTCGAACAAGTAACATTCAAACCCTTAAACATGTATTAGTGTTCCAAAAATTTTATCTTAAAATAGAAACACTATGTAAGTAGTTTTCATGCCCTTCAAATAAATTAAAAATATATATATTAAGACCTAAAATGCGAAGTCGCACGATGATTCTTTCTTAACGACTACAAGCCAAACACATGGCGAGATCGGGAAGTCCATCTTATGCCCCAATGTTTGACTGGCATATCTACAAGGTCGGACATTCAAAAGAAACGACTCTATTGGGCCGATTTTAACCCAAATGGAGACCTAAAGTGCTATAGATCGACATGTCGCGAAAGATGTGCAACGTCGCACCACTGGCGGAAGACTATCTTTATGTGCCATACTAGGTAAATAAAACCCAAAACTCTTTTATAAGCATTTATTACCCAAATTGGCCCCCTCCCCCTTCAAAAACCCCCCTATCCATCATATTCATTTCCTTTCACCTCCAACAAAAGGATGAGGTCATCATGGTGGGGGATTCGATGAATTAGAAAAGTGGTAAGGCTCCATCTTTGTAACTTTACATGATCAAATTGCTTATGACCACATCCCTTGGGATTAATTATTCAAAAAATGTTTAATATTGCTATGTTTCTTTTTTTTCATTTCTTTATCTTTTATATTGTGGACAATATACATGTAGGGTTGTTGTGTTTTCATTAAAGATGTAATTTTTTTAAGTGTATGTGGTGTACAACGTGTGGAAGCATGCTGATAGATGTTATTTTATATGGATATAACATCAAATGTTTCATTTTCATCATTTTCTTATGGTGAAGAAACACTTCATAAAGTAAGTATTTTGTTTACCATGCAAGGGAGTGACATGTTTGTGGTGGTGTGGTGACTACATCTTGTATTATCTCCCTAGTGAATGTTACCAACTAGGTTAAAATGCTTAGTGTGGATTTCATGTCCATAAAAAAGGTTCCATATGAAATATTATATTGCATTAATCATTTAAGTTTTTGTTTATTGAACTCTAGTTTTAGGTCTTGTAGTCGTTAACCACGATAAGTGAAAATAGCCCCAAGAACGGGGAGATTTGAATCGATCAAAAAGATATATGCATGGTCGGGGTAGGAAAATTTGCATGAAATTGATAGACATGGTGGAGAAGGGTACAAAATATCCTATGAAGTTTGATCACCACAAAACTTCCATAGGGGAGGAAAGTAATTGGTGGTCTAGTAACATCAGTTTGATTGCTAGGACAAAGGTAGACATCTTCTTGTACGAGTTGTGGCCTCGTGTTGATGATGCTTACATGGATAAACTATGGAAGGCCATGAAATATGCCTTCAAAATTGAGTGTGATGATATGGCAAAATTAAAAAAGAGAACCAAACGTCACTTTGAGGAAAGATGGAGATATTTTAAAACCAAATTGGCTAAGGATTACGCGTTTGGTAAGACGACGAATTGTAACCTCGAAATTAAGCTTCCATTCATAAGTGAATCAAGTTAGGAGGGTTTTGTTGCAAGAAAACTAGTGGACGAACAATCGGTAAGGAATTTACATTGACAGGCTTACAAGTACATACACAATGGGTACATATTTATAAATATATGCATGTATTATATTATTGGAAAAACATGATTATTCTTGAGCATAGATTTGTTGGTCAAGTAAAATGTGTATGTTGTTCATGATTGTTAGGGTTTTAGATCGTAAAGGTTAACCCTTTGCCTAGAAAAAAGTAGCACTAGCTAAACATGCAATGTCATGGAGTACTAATCAGGCTATAAATCATTACAATCGACTAGTTTGCGATGTCGTGGGTACACTTAGTTTAGGCACTGTCTTGGACTGACAACCTATGCAAAGTCGTATACTTGCATGTCGATAAATGTGATGACCTTATCGACTTTTGTCCGATGTCGGTCAACGCTGGGGAAGTGTGTTACCTAGTCAATTCATATTGTTGATTTTCAGTATAATCCATTCCATCTAATAATTTTACAGGGTATGAGAGAAAATAATTGATCTTGCAAGAGGAAACAAGATGCACCACACAATGAGTCATGGAGAATTCTCAGTAGCTACAAGAATAATCTTAAAGCACTACAACAAATATGACCTATTACTTTGCCCCTTTTACCTCGGTTTTTTCACAAACATTAAATAACCAAGGTAAAAATTTCTTATACCACAATTTTTTTTGAAGTAAAAGATATTATTTACCTTGTTTATTAATAAAACTGAAGTAAATAATTGATTTTTTACCTCGGTTATTATATGAACCGAAGTAAAAGGTTTAAAAAAATGATGTAAATAATGTAAACGAATAGCATGCGACGTTGCATATGTTGTTTCAAAAGGTAGCCTGATTTTGCATACACCGTCGTTTTCATCAACATGTGGTGCGATGGGATACTAACATTACAGATAAGTAAAACAATAGGTTAAAGTAAATAATTTGATGATGATAGAAAATAAGGAAAAAAGAAAGTTAGGGTCATGCATTTTTCCCCATAACAGAAAGTTAAATTATTAGAAAAATAGTAGTCGGGAAAACATGCTCACAATTAGTACATAAATTTGAATGAGAATTGTCTTAGTTTGAACATAACAAAAATTACAATAAACTCAATCAGCTCGGATAATGATGACCTTGAAGACAGTTGGCCCCCCAGCTTTTATCACCTCTAGGAACAAGGTGTCCCTGAAGCGTAGGTGGTTTCCCTTAAGGAACTCGCCAAAACCCTTTGGGAAAATGGCCTTGATATTTCCACCCCCCGAGTAGTTCATACACCACTGGGTCCCGTAGCACCTCAGCACTACGGGGATCTTCTCATTGACAATGGTGGTACAATCTCCCATGAGATGTACAAAATCAGAAGAAAAAAAATATTGATTAGAAATATATATATATATATATATTCAATTATCAAAAATTAATAATAATTAAAATGCCTTACCAGAGTTGGGTTTTTCCCAAAGTTATGTTGTTTCATAGTACGGTGGAAATGTGGGCTTTCAGGAGCCATTGTATGATGTTCAATATCAAACACAAGAGGCTTAGTATTGGTCTGTTGTGCGGAGAAGAGGGAACCAGCCTATAAACTGTCAGGTGCGACGTCGGCAATGCATCGCAAGTACATCTTGGTCCAAAGCAGTGGCTTGGTCAACATGTACCAGCGACATCACTAAGAAATTGGTCAAACTAAAAGACTTAGCAAAGCAAGAACGATATCGCATTTTCAATTTCAGAGTAAACCTAAATGCCAGACTGCGACATCGGTAATAATTCGGTGAAATCGAAGGTAAGACTGATATTTGTGTGACATCTCATACTGAAGAACATGCTACTAAAAATAACAGTGTATGACTTCGCATGCTAATCGCATAAAATGATGTGTGGTAGACATATTACCGATGTCTCGCGTTACAGAGGAAGCTACAGGAAGAAACAAATAAACCCAGGAAAAACAAAGATTTAACAACATAAAAAAAATTTAAAAAAACCTATGGAGAATTACGAAAACATAGTGCCAATGTTTTCATTCAAGGAAAGTTGACATTCTCAAAAATGAGTAAAAACTAGAAAACAAAGAAACATAACACATTTACAGACTACAGATCAAACAATGCGTTAGAAGATTAGAAAATTTATACCTTTTTCCAATAGAAAGGAGAAGGGAGGGGGAGGGAGACCGTTGGAATTCACAGGAAACTTATGAAGAAAAGCTTGAACTCTTTGTTAGGGTTCCCACATTGATACCTATTTCGGAACGACGTCGTTTTGGCCATATTTTGAGGTCCACCTCGCACAGTGCAACATTGCACCTATGTCGGTTAATAAGAAACTGTGTCGAACATGGATCGATGTCGCATGTATATATGGTCTTAACAATTTCATCCCACCAGCCAGTCTGTCAACATTTTGAATTTATTAAAAATATCTGAAGCAAAAAATATTTTCTAGTTTCAAAATAATTGAAAGAAATTATTCATTACACACAAGTCTGTTATAGTTTTCTAAACGATCATTAAATTAAAACTTTGTTCATATGTTAGGTTAAATATTAAACACTCAATAACATTAAAATAAAATTAAACAAACAGATTTTAAAATAAAGATTTTAGATATAAAATACGTCTGAATAAATATTCTTCCAAAAATGAATTAATTTATTTAAAATACATGGTTATATCAAGTCTAAGCAAAACATCTAATGTCTGCGGGGAAGAATGAGAACATGAAAAACTACAGGTCCATAACCATTTAGAAGCTCGAAGAAAAGGGTGTCCTCAACCTTAAGTTCCTCTGTAGCATGAAATTGGCCAAACCCCTTTGGGGCCAGGGTCATTATCCCCCTGTTCCCCGTGTAGTACATTTGATACTCCCTACCATTGCACCTGAACACAGCATCCAACTTTTACGGTGGTAGGAGCTCAACAATCTAGCTAGGAACGTACTAAATTATAAAAAAACTTTTCTAGTACATATGAAATTATTCTATAGAAAATGTTAATTGATAATAAAATACATTTGACAAAGGGAGGACTTGCCATAATTGGAATTTACCCAAAGTATGTCTGGATCAGAATATGTAAAAAATGCGAAATGACACCTGACCCGCCTCCACTTGGGGTCGTTAATCATAGCTAATTAACCCAAGCGGAGGTAGTAGGTCAAAGATAAAATTTATATTATGCACCGCACCCAACTCACTACTACACTATCGATAGGGTAGTTAGCGGTAAACCCTGGGTATGTCCACAGAGATGCTAGGGCTTAAGTATCAACTAACTACACAACCTCGTACAGGTCATCAATCTGTACAAGTGATAGGAATAGCTAGTAAAGCAAACAAAAAAGGGCGGTTTGGTTTTTCAAATTAACAACTACAAAGCATAAAAGTAAAAAGAGCAAGTAATCTATAAAACTAAGCACTTGGGGAATCATTTTGAAACATGAATGATTTAATGCTTTGATCCTCAATTCATTCTAATGTAAGATTTACAAAACAACCTAATAGAGTGTGCATAACACGTGGTGTGGCCGATGGCATATGCTTCCCTGTACCTGTCACGTCGGGTGTGCTCGTAACCCTCCATCGATGCCGCCATCATAATTAAGGAAGTACAACAAGATCCGACCATTGTTGGAGATATGTTTCTCCCCCGTGTGATTAAGTACCGGGCTTCCACCACGAATGCACTACTTCCCAATCACCTATCAATTAGGTCAAGGGGTCATCGGTACTTATCTATGACACTAGGGCCTCTTACAACCCCAACTTGCTACTTTTTCCTATCTCTACCTACATGTAACCTCTTGGATTACTTTACATAATCAGCTAAGGCCGATGTGATGGAAAGTAATTCAGAGCAATACTCAGTTCTCCTGTGCACACACTCACGCAGATGCAACGTACTCTTTTACCCATACAAACATCAAGGATTCCCTTCCCAAGGGGCATCAATATTTATACCAACATGAATATAGACTAGAGTGTGTGCTTAATGGAGTCTACTATTCATGCATATCTAACATTCAAGAACAATCACAACAATATCATGAACACAAATGCTAGGATGAAGATAGTGAATTTCACAAAGCATTAATCAATCATGTCTACAATTTATCCCCAAGCTATGGAAACTATTCCATAGATATGGAATTCAAAATGGAATATAATTCCACATCTAGGATCAAGGTAAAAAAAAGAAAAGAAAGAAAAGAAACGGAGAGAGTGTTTCTCTCTCTATAGTTGCTCTACAATATGAAGAATAAAATCTATGTACTTCTCTCCAATCTACATGTTTAACCTAGTAGACTAATGCTATATTTATAGGAGAAGGGAATTGGGCCTAAATATAGGCAAAAATTAGGCCAAATATAACTAAACCCTAGTTCAGCCACCACCCGATGTAGCCCATCGCAGATGGTGCGGTCAAATTCGTGCACATGTTGCAAGACACAGGATCTGGCACGGGACATACCAACACCTTGGCATGGGACGCTGCACCTAGAGTGGGCCGTAGCTTTATGCTGTTGTGAGCTGTCATATCTGGCGCGGTTTGCGCCAATATCTTTGGCACTGACCGTGGCCTTTGGCATAGGCCTTCGCCTAGAAGGCATGTCTCAGACTTCTGATCGTGCGGGACATGGCCCTTGGCGTGGACCGTGGTCTGGAAGGATGATTTGCTCAGAAACTAAGCATGGGTTGCTTAATTCTCCACACCCCACCGGCTGGTCTCAACATCTTGAACTTGGAACGCGTGAGCCCTCGTAAATGGGATACTTTGCGCCCATACTTAGCCAATTTTTTGTGAGGATTGGAACAGGTGCTCATGCGGCCCGTGGAATTTGGTGCAGTCAATGACATAGCCTAGTGTAGATTACTGTTGGCACGGGCCAACTCCTTTGGCGCAGGTCGTTGCTTCCAACCATGAACGGCCGGCGTTGATCTGTGGTACTTGGCCAGCTGAACTTGTTAATTTTACTACAGGTGAACCGTTAGTTTGATTTGAGAGTTTTAGTAGTCAATTTATAGCGCTCGAGAAGAAAAATCCAATGGAATCATTCTTGAAGGCTAATTCTTCTCGGATCATTCTCATACTTGGGCGCAACTCGCCAGACCACGATTCCCCATTTCTTCATTGGCCACTTTGATCTCCGTTGCTGCCTATCTTTGACTCCAATCTCCTTCAACCACACATTTATATTTGTGCCCTTTGTCTACTACCATTCTAGACATGAATAGCCTTCAATCTCTTCTACCATCCATACTAACGGCCTTCAATATCTTCTACCACCCTTACAAACGGCCTTCACATAAACTGAAAACAAAACGTACCCATGAGCGGCCTACTAAAGATGATCACATGGAAGATCTAGGAGCCAATGGATACAAAATGTCCAGTAGTACTAATTAAGTATACAAGATGTCTATTAGTACTAACTAGTACAAATGTGGGATTTCGACAAGAAAACCAAACATGGCCGTCCAAACCCCTTGTCACGTAAACTCAACTAATACTAGCAATCCCCCAAACAAAACAAGCTAAAAACTATGCTGAATGCAATGGTTAATGCACGCAAAATGAAGCACATCAGACTCCCCACACTTAACCCTTTACTCGTCCTCGAGTAAATAGGGAAAGAAAAAGAATTAAGCAAAATGTAGTGTGCAAGCATAAGTTAACCGAGGCATCCAACTTATTCCTAGATTATCCTATTTCCCCCCAAAAAAGAGTAAGAATCTCACAACTCCCACACTCCGCAAAGAACATAAGCAATCTAACCACCCAAAAGTAAAATATGGAAAAAAGATAAGCCGAAAAGATAAGTGTAACGCTAGTTTAATTTTCCCAAAATGATACCCAAAACCAATCCAAGAGTCGTATCCAAAAAAAATCCACCAAGGAAATCCAAGAGCCGTCAACTTGGTTGTAACATAGGGATAATTCGTGATTCTCAACCTAGTTACGATAAAGGAGTTAAGTTTATTGTCAACCTAGTTTTTTTGTCTCTCAATTTGTCTCATTTTTCCTAAGAGCCCTTTTGGGTTTTTGTCCTAAAATTAACACACAAAGGGTACTCATTTCTCACGTTTTTCCACACTGCCTATCATTTTTACCTAGGCTAGCAGGGCCTAGCCTCTCATTTTAACCTAGGACTTTTGACCTATCTGGGCTTTTCCCAATGTTACCAAAGTTTCCCTTTCGGGTTTTCAACATGTCCGGGTTTTTTATATTTTTTTTCATTCTTCAAAATTTTCAAATTTTTTGGTGTAGCACAAAATCACCCCAAAAGTGGGATTCATACTCCATTAGATAAGATCAAACACAAAAATTACACCACCAATGATTTCCCAAAAACATCCCAAAACCACTACACAAGGTGCCCTCACGCCAAAAACAACAAAAAGGTCAAAGAGGGAAAGAAATAAAAACATGGAAAAGATAGTCATCCAACAGTTTAAAGCAATAGAACATAGGGTGAAAGCGATACTAGAAAAGATAATACCATCATAGAAGATGTTCAAACCACACTGGGAGGTTGTCGTCGTACCTCTCAAAGTTATATTTTCAAGCCCTAATGCTTCCTATCTACAATTAAGTAGATAATGGCAAGTCGGGATCGAGAAGAGGGATCTTTCCAAGTGTTTAAACATATATAGGAGAAAACATACTAGATATAAGCATATACAGATACATATAAAAGCATGTAGAAGGGTGGTTTTCTTGGTTTTAAGTCCTAAGTTATAAAATTGAAAGACAACAATTGGCCAAGTAAGAGAACTATGCTAATCATGCAACAACAACTAAAGAGAGGATTAAAACAACAATTAATGGAGCCTTGGGGGTAAGCAACTTCCACTTCCAAACTTCGCATAGCTCATTGATTCATTCACTCATTCAATTACATTTATTGTCTATGGGAAATGTTATCACTTCTCATTCGAAGATAAACATTCATTCCTTCTTAATAGTAGTTTGCAAAGACAAACAATGACCATTTTCAAACCTCATTGATGATCACCCTAGGAAAACAAGACCATAGAGGCATTGCATCAATGGTATTTCATACAAAGGACCATAGGTTTGATAACAACTAGTCTTCTACCAAAGACATAGTCATTTAACCAAACAAAGCATTTACTAGGTTAACCCTAGAACAAACCACATTCAAGTTTCAACCTTTCTTAGCATCTATGGGATAAATATGAGAACAATCCAAATTAACATACTCATCTAGAAAGAATCACCACGCATTATAAAAGAATTTCTAAATCTATGCTTTTGGATTACATGTCAAATGAGCTATGAAATTTGCAACTATCCTAGCACACTAACACTTCAATCACACAAACATTTTATATACTCAAATAACCCTTGGTATAAATGAAGCAAAACATAACATTAATGGCATAATAAATGCTCTCCAATAAATTTTCGTAAATGAGCAAATAGAGAATCTCACTACATAAGTTTGGAAGCTACAATCAATTACTCCCAAGAACTAGATTTAGCTACTAGAGTTCATACTGATTAATGCTAACAAACCAAACATAATACAAAGGAATTCAAAGATGAAAATGGTGGAAACTAGGGTTAGAATAGTACCAAAATCGGGCGGAGAAGAAGTTATAAATGAGAGGAAAGAGGAGGCTATTTATATTACAAAAAGGATAAGGTTGGGTTGGCCACCCGTTCATCACGACTCGTAATGGGCGCCAGAATTTACCCTTGTCTTCTTTTCTTCTTCTTTGAGCTAGCACTCTTCTTCACAATAATCCCTCTTATTCTTCAAGTCTTCAAATCTTAGAAGCAAGCCTTCAAATTCTTCAAAAGATTATCTTCAATGGCCTCCGGACTTCAAGTCTTCAAATCTTTGAAGGAAGTCTTCAAAAGGTGATCTTCAACGGCCTCTGGTCTTCAAGCCTCCATGTTCTTCCTTTGTCAAACGCCTAAGAGAATTTCAAGGGAAAACACAAGCTCTTGATAGTAAAAGAGCACAAAAGTGATCCTAAAAAGTACTAAATTACGCACATAAAATGGACACATCACCCACCACACACTTAGTTTCTTGCCTTCGTTCAAACGCAAGTAACTAAAATGAAGGAAAAGTTGGAATCATAAGAAAAATCACTCCCTCCTGCGATGTCTGGCTCCCGTTCCATGCCTGTGCAGAGGATCCATATAGCATTCTCCTATGCCTGAACTCCTCAACCTGTCACTAATATCTATCATCCCCTCGTGGAGAGCTCTCATACCTTCCGTCAGATACTGCAACTGACCATCAACTCTGTTAAATGTTGCAACTGTTTCCCAGTGATAGTCATCTATCTGAGCTCTGGTGAGGACCATGTCCTGCCTCACCCTAAATATGACATTCTCCAAAGATCATTCTCAATCTGCCTTGTGTTGCTGAGGTGGCTCGGTTCGCATGGGATAGTAAGAAGCATACCAAAAACTAGGTGACTCGTGCTCTTATGGATGCTACCATGAGATGCTGCCATGAGTGAGCTCTGTGATTAGAGTGGATAGAAATGATATGTCAGTGATGCTCAAAGGGTGGAGGGAACCCATAGATGTTGTGCCTACTAAACTTTGAGAAATCTTGATGGTGAGATGAGTGTTATATCTATGTGACCCACCAGCGCCATGCCCTGTGGAATGATAAGGAATCTCGTGCATGGTGATTGGCTCGAGAAAAAGGGGTGGTTCTCCTGATACCTGCTGAAAAGGTGGTGGTGGTGCTATAGGGTGCTCTATAGGTGGTGGCATAGCATGAGGTGGAGGTGGCTGCTCTATGATGACACCAACGGGAATCTGGTGCTCAGACTGCTCCTGCTCCTCTTGCTCATACTTCCCCTCAGAATCCTCACTTCCCGGGTTGTGTTCCCCCAAAACTGCTTGTAAACCTGCATCGGGCTCAATGATTAGATCTAACAAACCGAAGAACTTGGTAAACTTGGTTCTCTCACTCTGGGGTAGCCTCATGAATCTCTCCCCCTTGTACATCCACAAGACGGTACCATGCTCTATCTTTATAAGCCTTATATCCATCATGATTGGAAGCGTGAGTGTAATGATCAAGCATGGGTTGGCCCTCATATCTTCACTCTCCTGGAGGTGGAATTGTCATGCTAGAAATGTAACCATTCCTCCCATCGAGATCTTGCCAGTGTGGGCTCCTAGGAAGGTGAGATTCATTCTCCCGGAGACAAACTCTTCTACCAAGTTGGGGTAAGCCTTCCGTGTGCATACAGACCATAAAAGTATCATGTAGTCCTCATCAGTGGAGGCGGTGGCCACCCTGTGTCAACTAACTATCACGGTCAGCAGCCTGGCTACGTATTTGAGTGCCTAGTACATTATTTCATTATTCTTGCTCTTCTTTATCCTCAACTGTCTAGTGATGGCACCCCAGAATGTGAAAAAATTACATGTGGTCGGCTCCCTGAACCCTTATACTTTTTTTGCTCCTTCCATTTGAAGATCTGCCCCAGCTTCTTGTAGGTCAAGGTGCAAGGCTCATCACCCAAATGGAATCTAATACATTGTCTTTCTTGTTTATCTCGAAACTTCTCGACAGTGCTAAAAACTCGAACGTATATCTAGCGTAGGTGGGAGGGGATAGGGTAGTACACTTCTCATACCTACCCTACCTAACAGTAACCGGACAGGTTTGCAGAGTTTGAGACCCTTGAGGGTCTCTTCGTCTACAACAATTTTCTCTAAAATGAGGCACCCTATGAGCCACCCCCACCTTTCCTTATGGGCCCTAGTCTGAGTAGTCAAGCCCATATAGGATTGCATACTAGACTCTCCCCTTCTCTTGGCACACGAGGCATAATGTCCAAGAATATAGCAAGAAACACAGAAAGAGTGTGGCACAGCTACCCTCCAACTACTCCCAACACAGAATAATGATTTCCAAGTAAATTTACCAACACTAATCACCAAAATTCTCAAGCATGCAAACACAATCCCACAGTAAATAAGCTAATCTGATTCCTCCAAATAAGAGTAAGTTTGGCCGAGATTACCTTAAACAGAGAGTGTGGTGGAATCTCTACACGAGGGTTATACAGAACCTCTTTTAGGATAAACCAAAGCAACTCCAATACTCCAAAAAGGAATAAAAAAATTCAGCTTCCCGGAGAAAACACCAATATACGGCCGAAACATCCTTCAATAAAATGCTCCAATTCACGAATTTAATGGGTTTGGTGTTTAGTGAGTTGAATAGAGCTTCAAAAGTGGAAAAGTTTGATATATGGTATGGGAGAATTGGATGAGAAACGGAAAAGTTATGGCCGAATTAGTGATAAAGGGGACGCTTGAAGGTTTTTGGCAAGAGAAAGAAGATGAGTTTGTGAGGGAGAGAGAAAAGGGGGAAGGCCAGTGTGGGAAAAATGGATGAATCGAGGGGTTAAAAAAGGAGTTGGGTTGGGCTGGGCTGGGCTGGGTTTAGGTAGGCGGCAGCACCAGTGTTCGTCCGCGCCATCCACACGCCAGCCTCGTGTTGGAGTCCTTGCGGCGTGTGTCCGTGTCCTCTTGGCTACCACGTCAGCTTCGTGCTAATGAGGTTTGGCACGAAGCATAGGCTCATGCCAAACCTCCAAGCATGAATTATTAGTCCATCTTTCTCCCACAAATTTCTTCTCGCACCCGCATCCAAAAACATTACAAACCAGGGTAGTACTATTCCACACAAACAATTGATGACTAAAATTTCCTAAAACATTTCCACTAAAAATCAAACTCACCCCCAAAATTTTAAAAGCATTCGAAAGAAAACTCCTACTTGAAATAATAACAACGTTTCTTTATTATCGTCTTCACTACTTATTTTTCCCTCAATTTTTTTAAACTAGAAAGAGTGGCTTGGTGGGTCACCGAAATAACCATCCTTGACACCACTAGTGACCACATCATGATGAGTGGGTCACCATATCATTTTAGGTTTACCTTTCACCTTTGGAGCGATGAACCAAGGAAACCTATTCTTCTCAAGCATGGATATATTCTCGTTGAGTTTGGGAGTCGGAAAGGACTTAGGAGTTTTAATTCATTTTCCCACTTCTTTCCTCACTGCATTTTAGTCATGAGATACCGAGCTGAAATATCCTCTTTCAAATTAGAAGAATCATTCTCAACATGAATAATATCACAAGATAGATTATTCAAACAAGATAAGGCATATAATGTCTCAATATCGGGAAATATTTCTTTTTCGGAATTTTGAAAATTTTCCTTTTCTATCATCATGCAAACAAAAAAAGAAAAAGATAGAAACACTAATAGCTAATCTACTAACACATTAAGCTAATTGATACTTAAGCTGAATAATATCCCCGACAACAGCGCCAAACTTTGACCCACCTCCACTCGGGTTCATTAATTGTAGCTAATTAACCCAAGAAGGGGACGGTAGGTCAAAGATAAAATTCATATTCTGCATCCAACTCACTAATACGCTACCGATAAGGAAGTTAGCGGTAACCCCTGGGTATGCCCACGGAGATGCTAGGGTTTAAGTATCAACTTAAAACACAACCGCATACGGGTCATCAATCTGTATGAGTGATATGAATAGCTTGTAAAGAAAACAAAATGGGGGGACGGGGGGTTGGTTTTTCAAATTAACAACTACGAAGCACAAAAGTAAAAAGAGCAAGTAATCTATAAAACTAAGCACTTGGGGAATCATTGTGAGACATGAATTATTTTACGCTTCAATCCTCAATTCATTCACATGTAAGAGTTACAAAAAATATAATTGAGTGTTCATAACACGTGGTGTGGCCGATGGAATACAATTCCCCGTACTTGTCACGTTGGGTGCACTCACAACCCTCCATCGACACCGTCATCGTAATTAGGGGAGTACAACAAGGTCTATCCATTGTTGTAGATCTATTTCTCCCCCGTGCGATTACGTCGTGGGCTTCCACCACAAATGCACTACTTACCAATCACCTATCAATTAGGTCAAGGGGTCGTTGGCACCTTATCTATGACACTAGGGCCTCTTACAACCCTACCATGCTACTTTTTGCTATCTCTACCTGTAACCTATTGGACTACTTTCAGTAATAAGCAAAGACTGGTGTGATGGAAAGTAAGTCAGAGTAATACTTGGGTCTCCCGTGCGCACACTCATGCAGACGCAATGTACTTTTTACCCATACAAACATCCAGGTTTCCCTTCCCAATGGGGCATCAATATTTGCACCAATATGAATGTAGACTAGAGCATGTGCTTAATGGAGTGTACTATTCATGAATTTCTAACATTCAATAAAAGTCACAATAATATCATAAACACAAATACTAGGATGAATCTAGTGAATCTCACAAAAACATTAATCAAGCATGTTTACAATTTATCCCAGGTTATGGAAACTACTCCATAGATATGGAATTCAAATGTGGATTTGAATTCCACATCTAGGATCAAAGAAAAAATATAAGAAATAAAAGAAAAGGAGAGAGTATTTCTCTCTCTAGAGTTGCTCTACTACTCTCTACTCTACATGTTTAGCCTAGTAGATTAAGGCAATATTTATAGGAGAAATGGATTGGGCCTAAAAATAAGCCTAAAATGACTAAACCATAGTTCAGGCACTTCCCGGCACAGGCCGTTGCGGATGGCACGGTCCACACCGTGTACTTGTCGCGTGATGTAGAATCTGGCATGAGCCATGCCAATGCCTTGGCAGGGGGCACTGCATCTGGCGTGGGCCCTAGCTTCGTGCTGCTGCAGGCTGCCGAAGTTGGCGCGGTCTGCGAAAACACATTTGGCACAGACCATGGACTTTGAGATGGGCCATCATCTAGAAGTAGTGTCTTCAACTTCTGATCATGCGACACGGCCCTCAGAGCGGACCGTGGTCTCGAAGGCTGATTTGCTCAAAAATTTGGCACATGCTTCTTGATTTTTCACACCCCACCAGCTGGTCTCGACATCTTGAACTTGGAACGGCGTGGGCTGTCGTAAATGGGACGATCTGCGCCCCTGATTTTTGGAGAGGATTGGATAACTAGTGTGTGCGCGGCCCATGGAATTTGGTGCAGTCCACATCATAGCCTTGTGCTAATTACTATTGGCATGGACCAACTCCTTTGGTGCGGACTGTAAGTGCCAACCATTAACAGCCCGCGCCAACCTGTGGTACCTTGGCTGGCTGAACTTGTTTCCCTTGCTACGAGTGAACCGTTCGTTCGATTTGAGAGTTTTAGTAGTTGATTTTATAGCGCTCAAGAAGATAAATCCAATGGAATCATCCTTGAAGGCTAATTCTTCTAGGATTGTTCTCAGACTTGGTCGCAACTCATCATACCACGATTCCCCATTTCTTCATTGGCCACTTTGATCTCCATTGCCGCCTATATTTGACTCCAATCTCCTTCTACCACACATGATGTTTTTGGCCTTTATCTACTACAGTTCTAGAGGTGAATGGCCTTCGGTCTCTTCTATTGTCCTTGTGAACGGCCTTCAATATCTTCTACCGCCCTTACAAACGTCCTTCACATAGAATGTAACCAAAAAGAACCCACGGGCAACCTACTAAAGATGATCACCTGGAAGATATAGGAGCCAGTGGATATAAGATATCCATTAGTACTAATTAAGTCTATAAAATATGGGATTTAGACAAGAAAACCAAACATAGCCGTCCAAACCCCTTGTCACGTAAACTCAACTAATACTAGCAATCTATCAAACAAAACAAGTTAAAAACTATGCCTAATGCAACGGTTAACGCATGCAAAATAAAGCACATCGACGCCGCCTAATGTATTATGTGGACTGTCATCATTTGAATCAGTACGAATCTATATTGGTTAATGAAATTATTAAAAATTAAATTATAATATAAGTAATAAAATAGAAGGAATTTAAAAGAGAACAAAAAATTTCTCACCTCAATCGGGTCACGGCTCGAACCAGCTTTGTTAGCAATGATTGCTGAAATCATATTGTCACGGATGTTAAATATTATGATAGGCTATAAATGGTTAATGAATACAAATAATCTTTTTATTTGACCAAGTGAAAGTGACGTCGCTCAACCTTTGGTATAACCGATTGGTTAACCGAGAAGGGTGCGACGTCACATTGAACATCAGCTACTAGAAAAAATGATATGCAGTGTTGCATGAGGATCGGTAAAGCAGATGGCAGATTGACGAATCAGTGGCGCATTCAAGCAGAGAGGATACAGTAACAACAGTAGAAAAGGGGAAAAATCAAGGTTCTGAACCAAAAAATTGAGCCACATTAACAGGGGAAACATAAAAACCTAATATTGAAACACGAAAACCATATTCTAGAACCCCAATCCATTCAAACTTCAAAACATAAAAAAAATATACATTCACACCCTAATCCATATACATAACAATTTCAAGAATAAATATAAAAAAAAATTAATGTAGCCACATGTGAAAACCATACCTTTGAGAAGAAAGGCATGTGGGGTTGCTAAAATTCAAAGAAAAGATGAACGTTTGAAGTGATGTGAGAGGTAGGCTCCATTTATATATTCACTACAAAGCATAGTGACTTCCGCCTAGGGTTGTGCGATGTCGCATTGCAATCAAAGTTACCGACATTTGACCAACCTTTGAGCGACATTGGCTAATCTAAATGTGAGCCTCACCATTTCAGCCCACTAGCATAGGAATGGGCCTTTGTTTGACCATAGCTTGTGTGAAGTCACATATAATTCTATTTTAGTGACATGTGACCAATATAGGACCAATGTTGGCTACTCTGAAATTGGACCTCACCATTTCAGCCCACTAGCATAGAAATTAGGCCCACGTTTGACCAAGACGAACATAATCGACCTTAGTAATGGGATATTGTATATTAGATATTTCTAATTAAAATTTATAACCATCCATGAACATTATTAATGTATGGTTCGATAGGAATCAATTTTAACACACTCGGTGAACTTTTCTATTTTTACACTTAGGTCCATCTAAAATGGTGGGGGCACAAAATGCAAAATTGGAGATACCCAATAATCTGAATTGCATCGTCACTATCATATTGTTGTGATTTAGGCATCAAGGAACCTGATATTCTTCCCTTGTTTGTATTAGTATTCCATTAATACCCTTATGAAGAGTGTTATTAATTAGAACGATAAACTGCACATAAAATCAGAAGAAATTACACATTCTTGCTTTTTTATGATTTAAAAAGATAATGAAATTTTGTCCATCAATTTTTTTTAAAGTGCTAGTATGTTTTTTAGAGTAAATTGTAGATAATATCCAGGGGTTAATCGGAAGATCTTGTAGAAGTCTTTGTGGGTTCATTCCAATTTCTTCACCACTAACGGTGATCATAAGTTTGACTGGGGATGGCAAGGGTCCCGTCCAAGGCGAATGGAGTTGATTTTGGAACTGCCGCTGTACTTTCCAATTTTTGCACTTAGGTCCCTCCAACAAAGTTGGAGAAACCAGTATTTATGTACTTTTCGATTATGCGTACTGTGTAAAAGAGGTGCAAACCGAGGTAATTGTCTGTCATTTCTGTTAGTATTCCATTAATACTCTTACTATAAGCATTATAAGTAAAATAATTTCCACCAAATAGAATCACATGAAATTTAATATTCAAGATTTTTTATGAAATTAAAATCTAATACAATTCCATCCATCAAATTTTAAAAAGCGCTAGTACATTGTCTAGAGTAAATTGTAGATGATTATTTTTACTTAACTATACAAGGTTCATTGGGGTGAACTTGTGGAAATCTATGTGGAATAAGACCAGTTTCCTTATTATTCTCGGTTATTATAAGTTCAACTAGGGATAAAAAAGTTTATTTTTGGGAAGATCGGAATCGAGGATGAAACAACTGGTGATCTTTTGAATTTTGACACTTGGGTCCCTCCATGAAAGTGGGATGGGTCGAAATGCAAAATTGGAGATAACATTTTTTATTCAAATTTTGATGACAATGTAGTTTAGCTTTTGGCATAAACAGGTTGACGGATGGGCCGCAATCTTAAAACTGAGTATATTACCCACGAAAATTTAATTATTTGCGACGTCACGTATATGTTGCATAGTACAAAACTGAGACCGGAGATGACTGGCGTTGCTCAATCTGAAATTTCAAGCGGAACTGAAAAATTCAGTCAAAAATTTGAACCAAAACCCCACCCTATTTCAAGTCAATAAAGCTCAACACTAGCACCTATTTCCCATCTCCAACACAAATCCTACAACCCAAACTCCACACCATCCATTACATTCACAACTTTACAGAAATTAAAGAGGTTAATCAAGTTGCTTCTCTAAAACATCAACAAGTATCCAAGGATGAAGCATCTCTGAATTCAAATTAATTGAGGTAGTTTTCCATCTATTCCATGTTCATTTAGCAATATTGTGATAATCCTACTATATGTTTTTTTCATCATTAAATGATCAAAGATTCTTAAATTTCATGAGGTATGATGATTGAGTTACATGTTATATACTGTTTGTTGTTTTTCTTTCCAAGATAGTGCCATGTTTGTTTCGATTATGAGGAAAGATGCTTAGATTTGTATGAACATAGTATGAATGTGCGACATCAACCACATTTCATTGGCCCATGTGAAATGGTACCGAACAAGGATCGATGTCGCATAGATCTCAGAATTGACATGTTTATGAATGTCCGATGTCGCCTGTGTCACTTTTAACCAGTTCGGTTACTTTTTCCATATTGAAATTAATGTCGTCTAAGTTTTACTACATTTTTATTTCATTTGAGGACTTCCCAATTCTAACATAAATTTGTTTCCTATGTATTGGCATTAATAGGACTAAGGAGAGTCATCGATGGACTTTCAGCATGTACATGGACGGACTTGTCATTTCACTAGTTATCCTGACAGTCTTAATGACATGCAACTTAGAAACTAGTGGTTCAATACAACTAATTATTCAATTTCATATTAACCTTATGTATTTCAATATGTTGTAACATGTATTTGTATTACATGTTATAGTTTTGTTGGTTTGAACATGTTATTATTTCCCACATTAATTGATTTTTTATGACGTTTAACCATTTCCCGATTTATCTCATTTAAAATAACATGTCATAGCTATCGACGAACGAGTAGTTGTGTCATCAATTATTAAATATTATAACTGTATTAGAAATGATGTCTAACAATACATCCACGACGTCGCGTAAACCGGTGCCCATACGACACCTGACCGACGTTGCATAAACTGATATCATTTTTCTTCTGCGATGTCAGCCTTTCAAAACCACATCATATTCGCCAACATTCCACGTCAACTGGCACACGAAATGGGTGCCCCACAGCGTGCGATATTGTTATTATTTGGACTGACGTCGGCTTAAATAACGTAACCGTATTTTACCTCTCATCGCTACTCCAGCTGTATTAACCTCAATTTTTTTGGACTAAAAACTATGGTTCAAGATCCTGTATAAATGAGGTAAAAGGTCGTGTTTCTTGTAGTGAAAGATATGGTTGAGGCTAGAGTGTTCAACAAATGTGGAGCTTGGAATGACGGGTGAGGAAGCGAGGACTTCAACGGAATATCCCACACCCAATGAGGTTCCCCGATTTGAGAAATGGCTAAAAGGCTACAAAGGGCATAGGAAGATGGAGGCTAAGTTCCACACCAAAGATGCGGAGGTTGTTGGCAAACAAATTGTAAGTTTTGCATGTGGTAGATGATATGATATGAATGAATTTGTTCAAGTAAAATTTAGACGATATTGATTACTTATAAGTTATAGGAGGACTTAAGATAGAAACAAGAGTCTGGTGAGTTCATTGGGGTGTGAAAGAAGGACATACTAGGGGTTACACTTAACAAGAAAGAACATCCAGGTCAGGTCCGGGGTGTCGGCATGGTCGCTACACATAGGGATATCTTTGTCAACCCCGTCATTCTTAAGGTTGATATTGTGTCAAGTAGTCAACAAAGAGAGTTTGATGCAATGAAATCCACATTGAGCCAACTAGTGGCTTATGTCTCACAAGAATCAAATGGGAGGAAAATGCCACTTGACTTGGAGAGAATTCTTGCGCTCTAAACCAACAACCTCAACTCCACCTCGCGCTTCTCTCTGATAACCTCAACACATGATATCCTAGAGTGTCATAGTAGGCTCGTGCCACCATCAACGACATTGAAAACACCTCTTGCCTTTGATCGACTAAGAACGCAGTTAGTAGAGGCCATCCAACGTAACATGAAGGTATAAGTAAATATATAACACTAATCATGTTTCAAATTATTTTACACTAACTACCGAGTCTTCATTTGTAGGATAATATATTGTGCATACTACTTGCTGAACGTGTTGATGGAGAGAGCCACATTGTGGCGGAAGGTAAAGTGTACACATCAATATGAGTGCATCATCAAATGTCGGTCGTGAATGATAACGTGGTTGTCAGTTTCACAAAGAGCCTCGTAGATGGTATTGTTCTTCCAATCCCAGAACCTCCAAGGCATATACAGTGGTCGCGATGTTAGGAATGTTTGTTGAATGGCCCCTTCATTTGGTCGATATTTTGGAGAACAGGCCTACAAAGAAGGTATCACATCAATAACTTTTATACTATTTCTTATGAGTTGAGACAAGTGTTTAGAACATAACTTTTATGGTTGATTTCAAATAGATCGAGACAATGATTAGTAGATCAGCAAAATTTCCCAACACATGTAGGGATCCAAAACTAACAAATTCTTGTATCTCTATAATGAAGCCACCACCATTCAATCCCTCGAAAGATGGTTACCTTAAGAACATCCACACGATTGTGACAACACACCCTCCCTCATGTTCGTACAAAATCCCCTGGAAGAAGTGAGTATTTTTGGGTACAATATAGATGCAATTATCCGAATGGAGGATTTGGAAGAATTATTCCATTTCAATAATGTGTCCCCTCCCGTGATGCAACTACATTGCATGTAAGCCTTAATGCATCACCCTAACTTGATTCATCGACATACTTAATGTGTTTAGCTTCAATCTAGCAAGACTAACTATGTTTATAGGCTCTTGCATGTACAATCTATTTCCAAATTGAATGGGTGGATAGGGGTTCTTTGCCCAATGAAGATCCAACATGACCATGTTGCGATGGAAGAGCGTTTGGCCTACTTCAGCTTCCGGTTGATGCAAAAGGACAATTCGATATATACCGTACCTTATTACGTGCGGTGAGTCAACTATACTTACTGCACTACAATTGTTTGGGTCTATTGAAGAATATGAAATTTTATTGAGTTAATAACAATTTCATTTTTTTAGAAAACATTGGATGGTGGCCATCACTACTTTTCTTTCTAACACGGTGTCCGGGTACGATCCATTACATCAAACGCCCCGGGAAACAATTTCATTCGCAATTAAAAAGGTGATAACAGAAGCACAAAGGATTCACATGGAAGTCCCGGTTAGATTTAAATTCAAAATTTTATTATTAAATGAGTATTTCTATAAGTACTTATCAATGTGTTTGTGAACAATTTATCGGATTGAATAGCATAAAAAACAAATGGCGCGTGGGAAAGCGGTTACTATTGCATGCACTTGATGAAGAATTTGGTCCTGCTTGTGAGGGAGAACCAGTTAGATCTACAAAAGGTATCTATTATTCTCACCTATTGAATCTAATCAATAACTTCACAACTTTGCACAACCTGTGTATCAATTATTACATTACTCGTTGTTATAGTATTTTAACGAGGACAAAGAACTGGAAGTACACGATAGTTGGGCGTCCTTTATGATGGTAAAGAATTTGAAGCATTACTTAACCCAACTACAATATGAGGAACTTGGATTAGGTTGATTTTATTTGAGAAAGCATCATTCTCTGAAATGCCCATCGATACTTTCCAAGGTATTTTTTTGACACCTTGATATAGATCTCTAGCTAGCTATGGAGTATCAATGGTATAGTTCATTTTGTGAGAATTTGGATACCATACTTTGTGTATGGATGGAGTAGTTCTTATCGTTCTTGTCTATGCGCTTTGAGAATGGTGTAGTAACATTCAATCTGAAAGGGTGTTTGATGTCGGGTCTTCTTTTTTTTGAAGATTTCTATTTCTATAACTTACACGAGGACCGACGTCACAGAGTATAATAACCAATTTGGTACACCCAATCAAAATTAAGTGACGTCACACACAGTTCTCATTGGGTTACCGTTGGTGCATTTGAATAGAGCGACATCGCCCTATGAACCACGATGCAGTCATCAACATCGTAGACTCGTCGTAGAATATAGGAAATTACCCCTAAGTAGACATTGGACCTATAAAACTACATCGTGTTTATTATTGTGCCATGTCATCTATTAGCCGATGTCGCCTAATGCGATATTGGTTAGACCGACGTCGCACTCTCTTTAGCAAGTCTACAATGCATTCGTCCTCTCTGACTTTGCTCACGGGTCGTTCGTCAAATTACTAATTACTACGGTTATTTTGTCAAAACAATTGATGTAAAAAAATTAATTTTCCCCAGTTCTAAAATGCAGTAAAAAAATCAGAGTCTACGAAGTTGGTAACAAAATGATGTGATATCGCTTACGGTCATTATTGATGTCGCAAATTTTACTGCCAACATCGATGTCCGCAACTTCTCCCCTGGTCAATCATCAGTTCGACACATTATAACTAACTACAGTTATTCCGCTAAATAATCGATGTAAAAAATATATTTTACCGCGGTTAAAAATTTTAGTCTGCGAATTCGGAACAATATAATACGATATCGATTATGGTCATTAACAACGTCACAGATTTGATTGACGACATTGAATTATGCAAAGTTGTGCGTAGTTGGGAAGTTCCCAGAACGTGGATCGACGTCACTTTCACGTTGGTATGATTGTCAGCTCAGGAATATTTACCTCTGTTATGTTCATGCAAACCGAGTTAAAAATATTTTTTACCTCGGTTTTGAACTGAGGTGAAAAAATATATTTTTTACTACACCCATATTTACCTCGGTTTTTTTATGACAGAAAACCGAGGTAAAGAGCCATGTAGAACCGAGGTAATTGGTGTTGTTTCTTGTAGTGTCACAACACCCCCCCCCAAATTATCTATTTAAAGTACTTGCTATTCCTGACACATGAAAGGGGTGATGCTTGATCGTGGGTTGTGTCGAGCTAGCTCTGATATTATAATGTCTCTGTGAACGACCCCGGACTTGCCACTCGCAATAATTGCTGGCGTTTTCTTTCTACAGTGCCATTTTGTTAAGGTGACTATACACATGATCTTTGGTACTTTATATCAAGATTAAACATCAAAGAATGGACTGAAGAGTTCACAAACTCAAAGCCAATGTTAGTCCTAATGATCTTGACTATGGCATTATATTGTTTTTGAACCATACTTATAATCAATTATATATATAATACAATTATTTCCCTTGAAATCAAAACAATATTAGAAGTGATAACTTATTTATTTTATTCTTATTTGTAATTACATATGAAAATTAGTATTATATAAAATTGTGATAAGTATGAAAAATATATTAGGAAGTTATGAAATTAGTTTTCCTCAATAAATTAGAGGAATATTCGTTTTAGAGGAAGATACAAGGTAAACTATTGGAGATGTTTCTAGACATTTATTTAACAACTTAATTTATCATTCATTACTTTGCTCCTTTTAAAATGTTCAATTTGTATATCCCGTTTCCATCCTATTATTTCCTTCCTCTTTCTTAGGTGAAACCCATACTAAATGCCGATACTTTATCATCGTTTGATATATATATATATATATATATATATATGTATGTATGTATATATATGTAACTATTTTTTTCCCAATAATTAAGATTATTAATTCAAATTTACTTCGTCCGAGATTAACATCCATAATAAATTTATTTATTTATATTTTTTCCAATTAGAGTGGTATTGAAGGGTTAAATTCAAATGACGTGATTTGTATCGAAGGTACATTTTATTTATTAACCTAATTGGGTTCGAGGTTTCAATTAGATATCCAATAAAAACTGCAGCATCACCCTCGGAGATATTAACCCGCTTCCCACGAAAATCATGACCACTTGGCAGAGAGGAGCATATCACGCACCAATATCACTACGCCAAATAGGGATTTTCTACAACAGTAACACAACTTGATCCAACCATGATATATGTTGTTCAAACGGTAAACACATTGAAAAATACAAATCTGACATATCCAAATTAATAGAAACCCTGAGATAAAAACATAAACAGATTACGAATGCACAATTTGTACAAACAGATCAATAATAATACATCAGTCCAAACAATTAAATCGTGTTATTTTCATGAGCACGACAAGGTCGAAAACAAATCTAATGCGCAAAAACAAGTTCCACACTTATTCAATAAAAACGTCAATTAAATAAACTATTGTTTCCCCCATCTTCCCATGATGAGAAGATGGGGAAAAGAATATTGAAGAAAAAAATTGATTTTTTTTTAAGAGAGGAGGGAGGTTGCGGCAGAGAGGGTTTATTTATGCAATGGTAAATGTTGATGAATATATAAAGGCTCTAATATGCCTACAACGTCAAAGACTTCTTAGAATTAATAAATATTGTAATTCAGTTCCACCTAAAGTCTATACTTTTATGACAAGTTGTTTAACTGTTTGGTGTTAAAACACAAAGTAAAATACGCAGTGCACACACAACTTGTTTACGCAGTTCGGTGCAAATACACCTACGTCTGCGGGGCCTTGCCCAGATCAGAAACCATTCACTAGAAAGCAGTCTTTAGTACAAGAAGCTTAACTTAAATACTAATCCATTGCTAACCTATTGAGTGAATGTTGTGAGATCCCCTCACTACCGATCCTACGTCGTTGAACCCCTACGATCAACACGTCTTCCTGGATCTCCTTCTCCCGAGGAATTAAGGCTTCCTTGTTTCTGATCTTTACGGACTTGATTGATTGATTTTCCAAACCTCCAAAAACACTCCAGACAGACAGCTCCAAGAAAGTATCTCAACGTAGAGATGAATACTTGGTCACCCGTATTCGATGTATCATCTCTCTTTTATCCCGCCGTACTCCTTCCGTGCGTACAACTCTTTCCTTGTCTAACTCTACCAAGAATAGACTTCTAGACTAAGGAAATATATAATTCTAATCTGGTATTTAAATGGACAATCCTTTATTAATAGGACTTGTACCATAAATAAACTACTTAATTAATTCCTAACTATTACAAGGAATATTTGTTTACCAGAATTAGATTGCCACGAAATCACACACTGATCTTCACAATATTCTGTTCTGATCGCATGATTATACTCCATAATTTGCTCCATAAATCGTGGCTATAAACTTGCTGTCTGGAAAAACTGGATTGATATGGTGTTAAAACACCACATTACTAGTTCACACAATATGCCACAAATAAGTCCAACTCCCGAGGACTCTACACATGGAATTAAACTAACAAAATAGCAAAATGAGAAAACTTATCAAAGCAGATGGGGAAAGATTTTCTAGTTGTATTGATTGGGTTGGAAAATGATGGTTAAAAGGTTGAAATGAGTCAACTTTTGGGCATCGTTTTGAGTGGGACCCAAATGGATTTTGGGTCGGTAGATGTCATTTTTGGGTTCTCCTCCGCGAGTACTATAAAATCGACTATTTAAACTCTCAAAACGGATCAAGGGTAAATGAGATATAGATGCTTGAAATGTCACTCTTGAAAGAGAAAAATTAGGCGGAAATTGGCCCAGATTAATTCTTCTCTGGACTATCCAAAATGCGTATGAACCCCATGGAAGTCACTGGAAGGGCCAGCCGCATCATATATATGGAATTACTTGTGTGTAATTCTTAAGAGATAAGAACAAAATACTTCCATACTTTGTGAGATATCTTGTCTTAAATAAATATGCGGTTTACCATGTTTAATACGATGAAGAATATTTGTGCAAATATTTCTTCTTTTTCTAGCAGATTTGATTCGAGTATTCATGGAATGTCTCGGATTTGGTGAGTAGGTGATTGGAGAAAAAAAGAATATCATGTTTCCATGATTATGGCCTCTTAGAACAGTATATATAGAGCCTCTAAGTCAGTCAGAATTTTTTGCACCATTTTCTCAAGTCCCTCCATATTCTAAACTTGAGTGTTCTTTCTGTTTTTCTCGAGGTTTTCATCCGTTGCTCTGTCGAGGTGATAGTCCTTCGGGCTTTGTGTGAATCCAAGGTAACTCTTACGCGTTAATTGTTACCTTCGATGGTTTTACCCTAGGGAACGATGTCCACGACGGGACTCATTTGTTTCAAGAGCAGCGAGTTTACTCGTGACTCCATCAATGTTTTATTGATTGAAACGTGATTTATTTCTCCCATATATTGCTTTAATTATTCATAATTTAAGCATTCTAATTGTTGCCTAAATAATTAATAAAAGTATATTATTCGCATATGTAAATTGCTTGTTCAATTTTTATTATTTAATTTTTGCATGATAAAATCAATATATGTCACACAGATTGAATAAGCTGGCTCTTTACAACTTGAAGCAATCAAGGCAGTTAAGCAAAAGGCAACAAGCTCAAAGAGCTGAAAATCCAAAGAGAACAAAAATAGTCTTACAATAAAAAGAATGGAGAGGAAATTCTAATTAATTAGCTTACCAAATGAAAGGAATACAACTGGTTTATATACACAAATCAAGTGGTAACTGTCTAACAAACTAACCAACTACTAATCTATATAAGTGGACTAACTACCAAAACATAAAATCCTACTCTAAAACTGATCAAAAGCATGATCATATTCAAAAAAGAGAAGCTCACCGACTTGGTTTGAATTTAGCGCCAAAAACTTATCAAGCTCCTAAGCTGCACTTTGATCACCAACTCCATTTTGACCATTAGCAACAACATATTTCTTCACCCACCCCCATCAAGATGAGGATGTTGTGAGTAACAGAATCCCATCATGGATAGTAAAGAATGAGCAGCAATAGGTGAGAGCAACTTTGTAAAACCATCAGCTAATTCAGCATAGGAGAAAACGTGTAAGTGATTGATGAAACCATCTTGATAAGAATCCATAGCATAGTGGCAGTCCCTCTCTATATGTTTAGTTCTCTCATGGAAGATTGGATTTTGAATGATGTGAAGGGCAGCAATGTTATCAACTTTCAAGGGAATGAGAAGTATAACTGATGCTGCAGATCACTAAGAAGAAATGTGATCCACTTAAGTTCTGAAACTGTCATGGATATTGAACTATACTCAGATTCAGCAGAGGATTTTCTCATAGTGTTTTGTATCTTTGACTTCCAAGAAATTAGAGAATCACCTAGAATGATGCAGTAACCAGTGACTGACTTCCTAGTCGGTAAATAGGTAAATAGTATAAATGGTGGGGCCCGCGGTAGAGCCCCAAGAGAGCCCTACCAAATGCAAAACCAGTCCAACCGTAGGTTACTTGGTGAACCTAGGGATCAAAGTTCAAGAGATGGAGGAGGGGGGGATTGAGACTCTAAGAGCACCCCCCCCCATTATCTAACTAAAGACTAACAACCCTTAGCAATATAAGTCTAGCTAAGGGAAACGAAACAAGTCCCAACGATAGTGTGACTGACAAAAGAAACCTGAAATGGGGACAAGCTAAGAAATACTAGGTAGATGGGGTGAGAACAAACTCACTACCCATAAGTCAATAATCCGCTTCTACCCCCAACAAATGGGGCCATCTTCATTCGAATTCCATAATGCAGCCGAGAAAAGGACTCGGGTCTTGTGCTAATGTTATCGCCAGAATATTGATGAAGGTACAAAAAAATCCAAGGCGAGAGTGTCTCGGGTTTGAATATCCTAATGCAGCCGAGAGTGTCTCGGGTCTTGGATGACGCATAAAGTTGAAGCAGATGATCAGAGTATATCTGCTTCTACCATGTACATTCCTAAGGTGGAGATAGAGGAATGTTATTGGCCTTCAAGAATTCTCATGTTGGTGCCGAGAATGATTTGGTGGGCAAAGGTAAAGATAAAACGAGGCCGTGCCTCCTGCCTTTCTTAATCCCTGTCGAATCAACCTCCTGAAGATGAGAGAATGGATGCACTTATACCGCGTGCATCAAACGTGGCGATTATGTAATCACCCTCTCCATTTTGAGCAAATGGACAGCTTTCTGCCGATTTAGCACAGAGTGCAGCGCGAGCAGAGAGCGCGTAAATAACCGTCAAATAATTAGTAAAAACTAGGCTTAGGAGAAAGAGCATCAGTAACAATGGCGTTGCTCTTTAACCTCTTGCCTGACCATGATAACCGAGCTCCGGAACCGTGCTGAGGATCGGGTTCTGTAGCGCGTCACGGTGATGCACGTCGAGCAGTCGAGGTCATTCCGACGGCCCCCGAGCACTGGACCTCCTGCGACACTCGAAAACCTCCTCGAGCACTCGAACTCCTCTAGCACTCGAACTCCTCCAACACGAGAAAACCATTACCTCCTTGTGTACTCAAACTCCTCCAACACTTGAACACCTTCTCGAGTACTCGAACTCCTCCACCACTCGAAGAATCTCTTCTGGCACTCGAACTCCTCCAACACTCGAAAGCCTCGTCGAGCACTCGAACACCTCCTTGAGTACTCGCACTCCTCAAACACTCGAAAACCTCCTCGAGCTATCGAACTCCCCCAACACTCGAAAAACCTCCTCGAGCACTGGAACTCATTCAGACGTCCGGTCTAGTGGTGGGGTTCCTCCAACACTTGAAAACCTTATCTAGCATTCAAAGTACTCCAGTTCTTGAAGACCTCCTCGACCAGTCGAACTCCTCCTCGAGTACTGGAACACCTCCTCGAGTACTTGAACACCTACTCGAGTGCTCGAAATCCTTCAATACTCGAACTCAAACAGTGGAAAACCTCCTCGATACACTCGAAAACCTCCTCGATACACTCGAAAACCTCCTCTGGCACTTGAACTCCTCCAACACTCGAAAACCTCCTCAAGTACTGGAACTCCTCCTTAGATCACATGAACTCCTCATACACCTGAAGCGTCCTCGAGCTCTCGAAGGCCTTCTGGGCGCTCGAACAATTAATACAGATGCTCTTCTGGGAACAAGCGATTAATCACCATGAAACAGTCTTTCATGACAATTTTTATCACTCGATCGGCACTGGGTTGAGCACCATTCATAACACTATTTCTTTCTCTCCAAAGGCGATAAATGGTGGTGATCAATGCTAGAATTCCAAGCTTCTTACGAACCTTTGAGCCTTTTATTTGCCTCTTAACCAATGACATGGAGCTTGCAATTGTGTCTGTCTATCTCCTGAGCCCAATCCAAGTCCTAATACGCCCCCATACCACCTTCGAGAATTCATATTTGAAGAACAAGTGCTCATTAGTTTCCTCCTCAAGATGGCCTAATGAACATATTTTCTCCATGTTATCCTCTTCCTCATATTTTCTCCATGTGACTGACTTCCTAGTGATCCTGCAAGTGTTCCAATCTGCATCACAAAAAGCAGTTAAGGATTTTGAAGAAAATACAGGGAAGAATAGGCCATGAGTAGAGCATTCTTTTAAGTATTTAACAATTTGCAAATCAGTTTTCCAGTGATGATCAGTAGGCCTTTAAACAAACTAGCTTAACTGATGTACTAAAAAGGTGATGTCTGGCTTTTTGTAACATAAGTACAACAGCCTGCCAATCAATCTTCTATAAGGACCTGGATCATGCATTAAAGGTTAATAATTATCCTCAATGTGCCAAGAACAGGCGATGGAGCTGCCACTGCATTGTTGTCAGGCAAATGAAGATCACTAATCAAATCACTAATATATTTTGTCTGACTGAGGAAGATTCTAGCCTGAGATCTTGCAATTTGAATGCCCAAAAATTACTTGGCATATCCCAAATCTTTGATGGTAAAAAGGTTAGGGATAAGTGCCAATATAACCTTGTCTACTAGAATAAGTGCCAATATAACCCTATAATAATTTTTAGTACAAACATAACCCTAACTAGTTAATGAAAGTGCCAATATAACCCTTAGACCCCATTTGTGGCATTGACCACAATTTTCCGACGTTGACTCTATGTAAATTGACCAAAATACCCTTTGGGCTAACTCTGAAATTAGGTGGACAATTTTACCCTCATAGTTTGTCGGATTGCCGCCGGACCGCCGTCGAAAAATGTAGGGTTATATCAGTACATTATGAAATCTTATTGGGTTATATCATCACATTCCTGATGTTTGTAGGGTTATATCAGCACATTTCTAATGTTTCTAGGGTTGTATCAGCATATTCTTAAAACTTATAGGGTTATATCAGCGCATATTATAAATATTAAGTGTGTGGTACTCAGCTGGCCTTAACGGGCGACCACATTATCATATACATCATTATAACATCATATCAATATCTTATACAACATAAAATTTAACATCATGACACCATCATTAATATTAAACATCATTATCATATATCATAGCCCCATTTCAAAACTTATCAATATTAAAAACCCTAGGTCGAAGAACACAGCAAAATAACAATCACACACAACACCAAATGTCATCAAATTATCAATCTGAACTAAACACAACAAAATAAACAAAATATCATTAAAACCCATATATTCTATAGTATGTGCTGATATGACCCTATATTTTTTACTGATGTGCTGATATTACCCTATAAATTTTAGAAATGTGCTGATTTAACCCTACCAGTTTTCATAATGTGCTGATATAACCCTACCTAATCGGCGGCGGTCTGGCGGCGAGTCTAAGGGTAATAACGTCATTTCCTATTTTTTGTATTTTAATTTTTTTAGAAGGGAAACCATGTAATTTTATAGAATTCCGGAAAAAAGTTGCCGGAGAGGGTTATATTGGAACTTTCACTAACTAGATAGGGTTATATTGGCACTTTCAAATATTGAAAGGTTATATTGGCACTTATGTCAACTAGGTAGGGTTATAAAAGCAGTTTTTTCAAAAGGTTATGAAGAAAATCTTGAAGGTTTGGATTTCCTCCTTAGAATCCCCAACAATCAGGACATCATCTACATAGATCATCAGAACCAAGCTGTGCTGAGGAGTCATTTGGATGAATAAGAAATGATCATGATTCGATTGTCTGAATCCATAAAAAATCAAGTGCTTGGTAAACTCAACATTCCATTCTCTGGAAGCTTGTTTCAGGTCATAAAGAGCCTTCTCAATCTACAAACCTGCCCTGGCAAAGCCTTTTCATAACCTGGTGGTGGTGACATATAAAGCTCTTCACTGATATATCCATGAAGAAAAGCATTATTGATGTTTATCTGATGCAAATACCAATTTTTCAATGAAGCCATTGACAAAAATAGCCTGACATTCTCTTGCTTGGCAACTGGTGAATACAAATCATGGTAGTCAACACCTTCAGTTTGAGAAAATCCATTTGCCACCAGTTTGTCTTATACCTCTCTACTGATCCACCTGCATTACATTTAACCTTATAAACCCACTTACAACCAACAGGCTTCTTTCCTGCAGGCAGATCAACTAAGTCCCACGTATGATTAGCTTCAAGGCCAATTAACTCAGCTTACATAGCCTCAATCCAATGCTGATTACTTCAAGTTTGTTTATATGACTGAATTTAACGAATCCTCAACAGCTGTGACATAAAACTCATACTCCCTCTGGTCCTCTATTTATGTCCCCCTTTTTACTGACATTTTTTCAATGCATGTTGGACCATTGATAACTTTTGTTACGTACGATAACAGATTATAAAATTTTACTTTTTAAAAACTACATGTTACGGAGAATCCAAAGACATCTCCCATAAGGTTCATTACTATATAGAACAAAAGTTATATATGGTCAAACATGCCATGAAAAAATGTCTGGTCAAAGGAGGCCATAAATAAAGGACCGGAGGGAGTATGTTCAGATGAGAAAGTGGGAATACAGATATCAGAATTTTACGCATTATTTACAACAATATCAGTACTACTAGAAAATGGCTCATTAAAAGCACCATTTAGAAGGCGGTTCCCTCCCATGTTTTAAGAACCTCCTTCTAAGTGGATCCTAGAGGAGGTTCCGAGTTTGAAACTCCCTCCCAGAAGCTATAAAGTCACCTTTTCATTGATCAAAGACGGTTATTCAAGAACCACATTTGATGAGTATCAATTAAAGGCGGTTCTATTGAAGAACCGCCTTTAATTGGGTGTCTTTGTTTGGCCTTTTAACCCAATATATAAATGCAAATCCTTTTCTCTCCTTATTTTTTTAACACCCATCTCCTCTCTCTTTAGGGTTTCTAGAAACCCTCTCCCTCCCTCTCCTCAGAAATCCACCTCCATCCCCTGTACAGTACCTGATCCACCTCTCTCTCCCCTTGCATTTCTCTCTCTCCGGTCACCTCTCTCTCTTCAGTTTCCTCTCTCCGGTCTCCTCTCTCCGCTCAACTCTCTCCAGTCTTCTCTCTCCGCTCACTGCACCCTGCTTGTTGCGCCCCCGCGCATTGCTTCAGCTCGCCACATCGGTATGCTCTACTCAAACTCCCCACTGCAGATGCGCCCTACTTCTGCTTATCGATCACTCATCCTGCTTTTCGTGCCCTACTTCCGCTTGTCGCTCTGTCGTGCCCTGCTTCCCCTAGTTGTGGCACGGTGCCCTGTAGATCTATTCGTTGTACTGTATCCCCATTGTAGATATGTTCGTTGTATGTTGTATTCATTAAATTTTCATAATAATCAAATTTAGCATGTTCTTAGTTGTGTTGCTCTTTTTTGTTGTTTGTTGTTGTGCTGCCTTTTTTTGGATGGTCAAAATTAGGTTCCAAATTTGGAACCTATTACAAGTTTGTAACAATTGGAAGGCAATTTTTCAAGCATGTTCAAAGCCAGAAAAAAGCTTCCTTTGAAGAGTGCATTTTAAAGGCGGTTCCTCAATGTGACTTTGATCAATGATAATCAAAGTCACTACCAGAGAAGTCACCTACAAAGTGGCTTCTCCGGGCCGATAAAACCACCTTTAATAGGCCAGTTTCCACTAGTGCATCCATCCAACAAGGTCTGGATCTAATCCTAGTAATTTGTCTAGGAGGGACATGAATGTGTGTATCATTCCTAACAAGACTTATATGAAGATTAGGAGAAGGATTTACATGATTCTGAAATGGCTGTAAAGTGGAGTGTGGAACCATTGTTAGTATGAAAAGAAACATCATTTGGTTGAGTACTAATTGGATCAGAAAAAGAATTATAATGCAGTACATCAGTGAAGGAATCACTATTAGATGGAGGAATAGAAAGCATGATTTTACTATGATCAAAACTGGAATAATGAAATGTGGAATCAAAATTTCTATAAGGAAAGAGATTGCTATAAAACAACATCTTTGGAAACAAAGAATTTCTTACTCAGAATACCAAATAGTTTATATCCTTTATGAATGGTTGAATATCCTATGAAAACGCATGGTACTGATCTTGGACTGAACTTGTGTTTATTTGGACTGAGATTTGTTGCATAGAAAAGAGAGCCAAACACCTACATTTTGGTGATGTATGGAGGTTTATGGATAATATTTTCATATGGTGACTTCCAGTTTAACACCGAAGAAGGTAATCTATTTAATATGTAGGTGGTTGTAAGGATTGATTCTCCCCAGATATGTAATGGGAGATTGGTCTGATACATGAGGGATCTAGCTATTTGAAGAATAGACATGTGTTTTTCTAACCATACCACTTTGTTGTGGTGAATATGGACATGATCTTTTGTGTAAGATTCCTAATGAAGCAAAGAACTGTGAACAAATTTTTTTTAACAAACTCACTGCCATTACTAGTCCTTATCTTTTTTTTATTTTAGCACTAAATTGAGTTTGCAATATGAGAATAAAGTCTTTGATAATGAAGGCCCCTAATCTTTTTTTAATCAGAAAAGTCCAAGTTGCCCTTCTGAAATCATCTACAATGGTTAGGAAAGATTGTTCACCACTGCTAGTTTTTACCTTAAAAGGCCCCCAAAGATCCATATGAAGTGTATCAAAAGGAATAGAACTATGATTGGATTTTTCAGGAAATGGTAATCTTGTCTGCTTAGCAATAGGACAAATGCTACAGTTATTTCTCATGTTTGGAAGGTTCATATGATTCAATCAAACTTCATAGGGATGACCTAGCTTATTGTGTAAAATCTCCAAATCATTATTAGATAGAGATTGTATAGAATTTAAAGCTGAGTGAACAACAAAGCTATCCAGCTTAAGTGTGGACAGATATTGTTTGACGACTTCAGTTTGAAATTAGAGATTGTATAGAATTTAAAGCTGAGTGAACAACAAAGCTATCCAGCTTAAGTGTGGACAGATATTGTTTGACGACTTCAGTTTGAAATTATCTCTTGTTCAGAATATACAGACCATTGCTTTGAGTTTCAATGTCTAATATTGAGTTAGTCTTGTGGTCCTGTAGGATACACACATTAGGATAGAAAGTGAGATAAATTTGAGAATCGTGTGCAATCTTTTGTACTGAAAGAAGATTAAACTTAAAAATTCTAACAAATAAGCAGTTCATAAGCCTCGGCTGGTTGTTCAGTTTAACAGATCCTATGGCATCTATGGAGACTTTTGAATGATCTGGTAAGAGTATTGGTGTTTTATGAGTGACTGAATGAAGAGTTTCAAATAAAGAGAGCTTACTGCACATATGTGAAGTAGCACCACTGTCAAGAATCCAATCATCAATCTCAAAACAAGTAGCAGTATTAGCATAGTGAGTTATTAGGCTACTTGCAAAGTCAAGATGAGCAAAGTTGATCATATCTCCTGAATCTCCTCCTTGCTCCTTACCCTTTCCTTTCATCAGTTCTCAAACTCCATTTGAATCATGTTTGCAATTATAGCCCGTATATTTCCCATTCCTGTGCTTTCTCCACCTTCAAATAAAACTCCAGGTGTAGCCTGCTCATTTTCATCTTCAAAACTTGAAGAATTAGCAGTATTTGCATAAGTTACCCTTCACTTTGCTTGTATCTAGCCACCAGTCTGAATATCCATTGAATTTGAAGCAAGAGTCAGTGTTCATTTTTCTGGCAGTAATCACATTTCAACAATTTCCTTGCCTCTGCATCCTTCTTCTTTTGACCCAATTTCCCTGCATAATTTTGTCCAGATCCCTGTCTTACTAGCATAGCAGCTTATCTATTCAGGTCTTAATCATGTTGCTTTGAACACTTCTCTGTTGCTCCTCCTTGTTGAACAAAGAGAATTCCACTCTAAAAGTAGGCAATGGATCCATCACAAGGATTTGGCCTCTTAAATAATATACTCATCGTTTAATCTAGACATGAATTGTTGCAATCTATCCTAATTAGCTTACATCTCCGGTTTAACAAAAGAACCACAATTGCATTAACAGTGACAGCAAGTGCATTTAAGTCTTGGCCTAACCACATCAATCTGATCCCAAATTTTTTTCAAAATCGATAAATACTAAGCAATTGAATTAGTAATTTATTTAGTCTCAGCCAGATTAGTCATCAATTAATAATAAAGAGGTCATGGCTAACTGCATATCTCTCTTCAACCTCATCCCATAATTTCTTCGCATCATCTTGAAAAGAAAAACTCCAGGCAATGTCTCTTCTAATTGAGTTTCTAATCCACGAAAGAATCGTTGAATTATTTTCCATCCATATCTGAAGCATCGGAGAATTTGCAGCAGGTTTTAGAACTTCTCCAGTAATGAACTTCAGTTTTCCTCTTGCTGGGAGTGCAGTAGTCATTGCCTCTCTCCAAATCACGTAGTTCTTTTCCGTCAAAAGATCAAAGACGATCACAAGGCTTGCATGATCTGAACACATGAATAGTAGTGGATCTTCTGGCTTGATTCTCACAAAGCCTTCTGCATCAGCAGTATGAGAATCATTTCCTCATTCATCATTCACTGATCCATTGCGCATATTTGATCATTGGAATCGAAGATTCAAAACGTTTTTGTAGGAGTATTGGATCGAGAGGCTAGAGCTCTAGTACCATGAAGAAATCAAGGTACTTAAGCCAAAGGTAACAAGCTCAAAGGGCTGAAAATCCAAAGAAAAAAATGTTTTACAGTAGTGAGAATGGAGAGGAAAATCTAATTGATTAACTTACAAAATGAGAGGAGTACAAATGGTTTATATACACAAACCAAGTGTTAATTCTCTAACAAACTAACCAACTGTTGATCTATACAAGTGGATTAACTACCAAAATAGAAATCTAACTCTAAAATTAATCAAAAAAATGATCAAGTTTAAAAAGAGAAGTATGCCGACTTAGTTTGAATTTGGCGCCAAAAACTTATCAATCTCCTAAGTAGCACTTTGATCATCAACTCCGTTCTGATCATTAGTAAGAGAATGATTTGCCATAAGAAATTTTATTATTGATGACTGAACATATAGAAAGTACAATAGATGTGTAATAAGGAAAGAACTCTAATCATGATAAATCATAATCTAATTAGAAATTTGATTTATCCTAACACCCCTCCCCCCTTATGCGAAGCATCGGATTCTCAGAGATGTAAAGCTTGGACCTGAAGAACTCAAACAATGGACGAGAAAGACCCTTGGTGAAGATATATGCAACCTATAGAGATATAGGAACATGAACAACACGAAGCTTGGTCGAAGAAACCAACTCGTAAACAAAATTATAATCAATGTCAATGTGCTTAGCCCGTTTATGCACCACCGAATTCTGAGACAAGAAGATGGCACTGTTGTTGCACAAAGCAGAAGAGGTGCACCAAAAAGAGGAACACAAAGATCACGAAGCAAATAAGTCATACAGATGACCTCAGAAGCAGTGTTGGCCAAAGCATAATACTCCGACTCAGTGTTGGACCTGGACACAGTGGGTTATTTCTTCGCACTCCAAGAAACCAAGTTATCGCCTAAAAAGACAGCATAGCCTTAAGTAGAAAGACGGGTCTCCAAACACCTAGCCCAATCTACATCAGAATAATCAAGCACCTCCAGAGAATAAGCTACACGACAATTGAGAACAATATGTAGGGTCCCCTGAACATAGTGGAGAATCTGAGTGACAGCCAAAAACTGATCTTCCCGAGGGACCTGAAGATACTGACTAACGGAATTAACTGTAAATGCTAAGTTCGGACGAGTGATGGTAGATACTGGAGAGCACCAACCAAAGAGCGATACAATGTCAAATTCTTGAACTGGGAACTCGTAATGCTGTGAAGCTGAGAATTTGGCAAAAACAGTGTAGAGACCTGCTCTGCATCTAACATACCAGCCCGTGAAAGAATGTTCGGAGCATACTTCATCTGTCCCAAAAGAATTCTCAAGGCAGTGAGCATGACCTCTAAGCCAAGAAAGTAATGCAAGGCACCCAAATCTTTGATGGAAAAATCCTGATGGGTGCGATCAATGAACTGCCTAATAAGAGTGGAGTCATTTCAAGTCAAAATGATATTATCAACATAGACCAAAAAATACAACAATGACGAGCCACGAGACAACACAAATATAAGGTATCAGAAGAACTGCAATGAAATCGAAGCTGCAAAAGATAAGAACTAAAACATTAAAACCATGCTCGAGGTGCCTGCTTCAAAAACCATCCAGATGAGTGGGATCCTTATAGCTAACGGGTTGCGCCAGAATCAAAAACACCGTTAAGAAAGGCATTCTTAACATCCAACTGATGTAGAGACCAAGTACGTATAGTAGCAATAGCAAGAACTGTCTGAACTATAGATGGTTTAATCATAGGGCTGAAAGTATGGTCAAAGTCAAAATAGGGAATTTGAGAGAAACCCTGATCTACCAAACATCCCTTATGGTGATCAACCGAACCATCAGGTATGTACTTCAGCCAATAAACCCATTTAGACCCAACAATGTTGACGTCTAGAGGGCACAGAACAAGATCCTAAATATGCTAACTACGAAGAGTGGTCATCTCCTCTTCCATGGCATAAACTCAAGAAGGATCTTGTTTTTCAAAAATGATAATCAGTCGGTTCTTTCGGAGAAAGAAGAACTACAAGAAGACCATGAGTATGAATATCTGAATAATCTCAGTGCTGAATAACTCCGGTGGAAGAGTGTGTAACCATGCGAGAAGCTACTGGACACGGAGAACCCAAGATCTAGGACTTGGCCGAGATGGCAGAGCCGTGACCGTCCATGGTCGTGGCCGGTCGGTAAGGAGGCCATCCACGGCTGAGGTGAGAAGGAGGTTAGGCATGGCCGTGGAGCCACCTGTAGCCGTAACCGAGGCAAGGAGGTGGTACACGGTCGTGGCCGTCCAGGGCGCCAAAGTCCGTGGGTGCTGGGCACAAGCTATCATAGCTGGGCGCATGCAAGAGGTGACTGAGTGAGGGCGAGATACCAACGCGGCATGATGCGAGATGGGACGGTGGACACAGGTCAGCTTGTAGGGCAACTGGCTGAGATGGCTCATCATCAAGAAACTGGAATTGCAGTGAGGATGGAGCCGGGACTGGTGATGATGCCGTCCTATGATCTGGATCGGTAAAAGCAGAGATATCCAAACTTGAAGAGTGAGACCCAGTTCCCGATGCCAGAGAAAGAGGAAAATAAGCCTCGTTAAACTGAGCATGGTGAGTAACATGAACCTTGCCAGTGGTAGGGTTGAGACACTGAAACCCCTTATACTGCGAGTTGAAACCGATAAATATACATGGAATACTACGGGGAGATAGCTTATGATCAGCAAAGGGGAGAGCAAAAGGAAAAACCCGGCAACCAAAAGGATGAAAGTTACCATAGATAGGATCCCAATGATAAAGAAGACCATAAGGTGTCGATCCCTGCAAAACTGGAGTAGGAAAATGGTTGATAATGTAGACAACAGTGTTGAACACATCATTCCAACTAGAAATCGCAAGATGTGAGTGAAAAAGCATCGTGAGACCCATTTTAACAGCATGGCGATGCTTGCGTTCTGCGTGCCAATTCTATCCCGGAGTGGCCGGACAAGAAACCTGATGATGAATACCTTTTTTTGCAAAGTGTAATCTGAGTCTAGTGTTCAAAAATTCAGTGCCACCATCACTTTGAAAAACTTTAATTTTTGCTGAAAATTGATTCGCAACAAGTGCCTCAAACTGTAAATAAGTGTCAACAAAATCTAATTTGCGACGAAGAGGGTACAGCCATGTGAATCTCAAAAAATCATCCACAAATAATGCATAATACAAAAAAACATTTGTAGATAAAACTGGGGAGGGACCCAACAAATCACTATGTATTAAATCAAGAACATTGTCAGCACATTTAGGGTTCTCAACAACAGCCAACCGTTGACCATTCGGTATAACACGGGGGGCGCAGGTATACGGTTTAGGCAACAAAGAAGAAACTGAAAGTAAACTGGACTTATGTAAACTAGTAATCACTGCACTAGGAACATGACCTAGGCATGCATGTCACAACTTATGAAGCTTGACTCTTATTCTGATGTAAAACTGAAACAAATGATGCATCTCCCGGGTCCAAAACGTACAATCTATCCTCACTGTGCCCCCAACCCATGACAGCCCTGGTTACTTTGTTCTGAATGACAAAATTCTGATCATCAAATGTAATTAGGACATCCGTATCTCTTGTTAACCGACTAATAGACAGTAAATTATGAGTAATATCAGGCACAACCAAATTACAAGGCAAATACAAGTTCTTAGAAACTTTAGAATCACCCATTGAGATATCATAACTGGAGCACCATTACCAACAAGAACACGAGAATTACCAGTATAAGGAGTGAAACTGTCTAGGCCTGAGGTGGAAGTCGCCATATGACTAGTAGCGCCAGAATCAAGGTACCAATCTGACAGACGAGAATAAGCATTGGACTGCTGAAAAGAGTGATTATTTTCTACCAAATGAGTGCTTGGCGAACGACCAATCTGTGCCTGCATCTGGTAACACGTCCCAACATAGTGACCGAGCCATCCGCTCTAGGAACAATGAGTAAGGCCGCGACTAGGGACCAGACCAGACCAGCCACCTGAGAACCGGAAAAGGACTGCCGACCGGCGCCACGCCTGCCACCGAAGCAACCACCACGGCCACTGTAGGAAGGCCACGCGCGGCCACCTTGAGTCGGCGTGTGATCCCACACGTGGCCAGCTTGAGGTGCATCGGTGGTCTGGAATGCGACCTATTATGCGGTAGTCCTGAGTGTCCCTGTAAATTCATCAAAAAGCCCTCGTAATATTTGGCACGGGCAAGAACATCTGCATAGAGCGGGGTTGGAACAGCTGTAATCAAAGGAGCAGAAAATCTTTATACTCAGGATCAAGAGCAGTCAAGAACCATACAATTTTATCAAAATTTGAAACCGGATTACCCATGACATAGAGTTGTTAAAAATCTCCTTAATTTTAGATGAAGTTTATGAACAGTACCAGACTTACGAATATCATGCGCATCTGTGCAAAGATGGAGAATGGTGGAGGCATTGCTATTCTGATAGATGAGAGGAATATTATCCCAGATATCTTTGGAAGTGACACAGTCTGGGAGTTCCGCGAGAACGTCAGCGGTGAGAGAGGAAAACAGGAGACTGTAGAGACGTTGATCTTCATCAACTCATTGATCATACTCTTCTTTTGCTTTCAAATAAGCCTCTTGGAGATCAACTTTGCTACCACCCGAAGGAGTTGAGACTGTGGCAGCAAAAGACAGGGTTTGCGGTGGTGGTGGTGGGAGAGTGGGACGAGATCTAGTGTCATCAATGAAACCGTACAGATCTTGAGGACGAAGGGCATAACCTGCTTGACGCTTCCAGAGAAGACAATTTGATGGAGTGAGTTTGATCAGCATCATCTGGAGTAGAGTGTTGTAGGAGAGTTTTTCTTGAGTCATGACTAGAACAACGGAGCAGAGCAGAGCCGCACCTTCTTCTCTGGAGGGGAGCGGAGTGTAGCAGAGCCGCACGTCGAGGGAAGCGGAGCGGCACAGAGCGGTGTGTGAGAAAGAAGCCGCTGGAAGAGGAGCAAAGCCGCTGGCGACCGACGGCTACGAGAGAGGGGGTAGCGGTCGACAAAATTATATTTTTTTAGGTTTTAGATCAGAAGAGTTTCTTATACCATGAGAGAATGATTTGCCATAAGGATTTGTATTATTGATGACACAATATATAGAGAGTACAATAGAAGTGTTATAAGGAAAAAATTTTAATTATAATAAATCATAATCTAATCAGTTATTTGATTTAACCTAATAATTACCAACAACATATTTCTCACAACTATATTTATAGGCTACAATAAGCTACCATGTAGCATCTAGAAGCTACTATTAACAAGCTAAGAAACTAACAGCATTAACCACCGCAGGTTCTAACGAACATAAGTGAAAATGAAACCATAAGTTAACAGCATCCTGACAGATCATAAAGAGCTAATTCTGCTGCCTCAAACTGCAACTGCAATTTGGATTCTTCCAGCTGCTTCTAAGCTTGTTTCTGTTGTTCCTGAGCTTCCATATGAAGATCCACGATATTCTTCAAACGTTTGCATTTTCAAGTCTCACGAATTCTGCTTTGGGGGATGTGATGGTCGTCGGTGTCTATTTCAGTCAACCGGAGCTCTTTTAAAAATTCAACAATACTTTGTCGGGTCTTGTTACTGCTATGGTACAGCCCAAGTTTGTGTTCAATTGTATGAAATCTAACAAATTCCAGCTTGTATGAACTTGTTCTATTAATTAGATTTTCGAAAGGTTGTATTGTTGATCAAAAAAATGAATAATGATGCACTTTTTCATGTTTTATTGCACTTTTTCATGTATGTATATATATATATATGTATACATACATATATACATACATATATACATACATACATATATATATATGATATATATAGCTGCTCTGTGGCAATTTGTCGAAACCCTTTCCCCTGACGGCAAAACCACAACCTTGCTACCGGCAATGCCTCATGGCGGAGCCACCACCGTCGCCGGAACCTCAACCGGCCTTCTCCTACAAACAAGCCCTTGGTAGAGAATTGCTACGGTCCCTTCGACCTACTGTGAATGAGAGAAACCTTCATCATATGAGGTGTGAGTTTATTAGTCATTTATAGGCAATACAATGCTGAATTAATACAAACTTAAAGCTCATTACTCACCCACTACTCAACTCCCATACATTACTCACCCACTACTCAACTCCCATACATTACTCACCCACTACTCAACTCCCATACATTACTCACCCACTACTCAACTCCCATACCCCTCCCCCCCTTCAAGCGAAGCGTCGGGTTGACCGAAACGCAGAGCTTGGAACGAAAAAATTCAAACAATGGCTTATGTAGCCCCTTGGTGAAGATATCTGCAAGCTGCAAGGAAGTAGGCACATGACTGACACGAAGCTTTCCAGAAGCCACCAGCTCCCGGACAAAATAATAATCGATGTCGATGTGCTTTGCCCGTTTATGAGCAACAGGATTCTGATCCAAGAAGACCGCACTGTTGTTATCACACAGCAACAAAGGCGAACCATCCAAAGGAAAACGCAACTCCCGTAGTAGATGAGAAAGCCAAACCACTTCAGCCGTTGTGTTTGCGAGAGCACGATACTCTAACTCCGAGCTCGAGCGCGAGACAGTGGGTTGCTTCTTGGCACTCCAGGATACCAAATTACCACCCAAGAAAACTGCATAGCCGTAGGTCGAACGACGCGTCTCCAAACAACGAGCCCGGTCAGCATCCGAGTAAGCACAAACATCAGAGGAACCACTCGAGCGGAAAGTAAGACCCAGATGAGGTGTGCCAGCCACATATCAAAGAATCCTGGTGACAGCTGCAAAATGATCCTCCCGGGGATCTTGAAGAAACTGACTAACCGAGTTAACGACAAAAGCCAAACTCGGACGAGTGATAGTCAGATACTGAAGAGCACCAACAAGCGAGCGATAAAGATTCGGATTACCGAAAGAAGCACTGGAGCTACGAGAAAGCTGAGAAAGCAGTACAAACGGAGTGGTGACCGGAGAAGTCTCAGTCATGCCAGCTCGAGAAAGAATATCAGGAGCATACTTGGCCTGTCCAAGGAAGATACCCGAAGGAGAAGAAGACACCTCAAGACCAAGAAAATAGTTCAAAGAACCTAAGTCCTTGATCGAGAATTCCTGATCAGTTCTGGTGATAAACTAACAAATTGCACCCGCATCATTGCCAGTAAGGATGATGTCATCAACATAGACCAGAAGGTACAGCAGCGTAGAACCCCTAGAGAAAACAAACAGGGATGCATCCGAAGAACTGCAAAGAAAACCAAGCTGACGTAGATAAGAACTGAATCTATCAAACCAGCCCCGAAGAGCCTGTTTAAGGCCATAAATAGCCTTTTTAAGACGGAAAATGTAATCAGGACGAGCAGGGTCCTTATACCCGACGGGCTGAGCCATATAAACAGGAGTATCGAGAACACCATTAAGGAAGGCGTTCTTGACATCAAGCTGATGCAACGGCCACTTCCGAAGCGTAGCTATAGAAAGAACAGTCCGAACTGTAGCAGCCTTGACCACCGGGCTGAAGGTGTGATCAAAATCGAAACCAGGAATCTGCGAAAAACCCTGAGCAACCAGACAGGCCTTGTAACGATCAATAGTCCCATCGGATTTGTATTTCAGGCGAAACACCCACTTCGAACCTACAACATTGACATCCGAAGGCCGAGGCACCAACTCCCAAGTGTTTCGTCGACGAAGCGCATTCAACTCTTCATCCATTGCACTAACCCATTTCGGATCCTTAAGAGTTGTACAAAAATCTCGAGGCTCGGAATGAATTAAAACTGCAGCTAGAAGACCAGTGGGAACAAAATCAGGATGAGACGTAGGACGACGAGTACCATCCTGATTTCTGGTGGTCATATGATGAACCCTCTGCGGCGGAGCATCAGAATCAAAAGTGGACCCAGAGGAAGCGGAGGAACTCAAAGATGGAGAAACCGGCATCGACAGTGAAGGGATCAAAGGAGTAACCGAGACCTCCGGAATGGGCATGGGAGGCGGTAGACAAACCGAGGATGGAGAGTGATCACAAAGAGTACAAGGACCAGAAACTGCCAAGGACAAGAAGACCGGCTCAGAAGTAGACAGCTCAGGATTCAGAAAAGTAAGAACATCCAAGGATGAAAAATCCTGCTCAGTGCTCCCATTAGCTAAGGGAAAGCACGTCACGTCAAAACGAGCATGGCGAGTGATATCAACTTAAAGCCCATTACTCACCCAATACTCAACTCCCATACATTACTCATCCACTACTCAACTCTCATACATTACTCAGCCACTACTCAACTCCCATACATTACTCACCCACTACTCAACTCCCATACCTACCACTGATTCCGTCCCTTCCCAACCTAGAGGTCCATTCAATCCAAAACAACCAATCGAACATTTAGGGGAACCAAGATTGAGATTCAACATCGACGAATACGAAAGGCTCGAGGCTCCACTACGGCTAACCCTGGTTGGAAAATTTGCTCGAAGCAGACCGCAACTTGATCGTCTCCTAAGGGATTTCCAAACTGCTGATTTCAAAGGCCATACAGATATCTCGCTTTTGGACAATCATCAGGTACTGATTCGATTCTCGTTGCAGGAGGATTACTATCGATGCTGGCTTCACAAGGTATGGAACTTTGGTTCATATTCACTTCGAATTACCAAATGGGAACCTAATTTTTCCCCAAATGTTGATTCCCCAATATGCCCCATATGGATTGCTATGTATGGCCTCCCCCAACAATTCTTTGATGAATGGGTATTGCTATCGTTGGGTAATATTATAGGGAAACCAGTAAAGGTTGATAAAGCTACGTTGAGCCGATCAAGACCACATGTAGCTAGGGTCTGTGTGGAAATAGATATCACGAAAACATAGTTGGAAAGGATTTGAATAGATTATAGGGGTGTAGGATTCTGGAAATATTTAGAATATGAGGGTATTCCTGAATACTGTACTAAATGCCTCAAATTAGGACACTCTAACACCTCTTGTAGGAATGACCAAAGCCACTCAACGCTTCATGCCTGGAGACCTTCCCTCAATACAAGTAATGACACAAAAGGTGAACAGAGAAGGCCTACTAGTAATGGCACAAAATCTTCCTCTTCTGGTTTAACTTCTCAGGATAAAATATATATACCTGTCAGTAGGAACAAAGCTAACAATCCACTGCAGGCTACTAAAGCTACTTTTAACAAGGTTTCAAACCAAAGTAACAATTACCCTACTCAGAAAGATGATCAGAAAGGAGCACGGGAGACTAATCAAGCAAATATTTCAAATTCTGAAGTCTCGAACCTTGGTCAAGGTTCCCAAGTTCCTTTCTTAAACACTCACCCTACTGAAAATGTGAACACATTGAACTCACCCTACTGAAAATGTGAACACATTAAACTCACCACAAGCTAAGCTGAGTACTAATCATGCTGTGGATAATATAAACATTAAAGACACAGAATTACTTATTATGGAACATGAGGCTAATATTTCAGTAAATGTATTTACTGAAGGTTTTTCTGAGAAACTGAACTCAGATTTTGTCCCTCCTATAAACCTTGATTTTCTACATATGAAACAAGTAGTTCCATTAACTGCTAATGATCATATGAGCAGCAATAATCACATTTTTCAAAATTTAATACCATTCAAAACCTCAATTTCACCCCCTGTATCAGAAACCATCCCTAATATGATTCATAAGGATCATCAAACGGATAACCTTATTGCTGAGTCAAACAATGCTACGGTTGAAACTGAAAGCACTGAAGAAGCTTTTATAGAAATAAATGGAGGAACTTTTCCACTTCTATCTTCCAACTCCAAAATCAACAGAAGTTCAATGCCAACTCATGACACTCGGTCTGTAGAAGAAATTGAACACTCTAAATCCACTCTAAAGGAATCACATAATAACTTCAACCACTTAATAAATTCAAAAGATGTTTTGGACAGTCTTGAATCAAATAAGAATAGAAAATACAGTAAAAAATCTTATACTCAAACCCCAAAAATGTTTCTTACCCGTTCAGCGTCGACACATAACAAATCATCTCAATGATAGGTTTGAAAATATGTGTATGGAGTGCGAGGGGGTGGGAAACTCTGCCACTATAAATAGGTTGAAAGATATTTAAAAAAGACATAAAATCAATATCCTAACCATAATTGAGCCAATGTTAGAAGCCTACTCCATTAAGAAAGTAGCCTTCCAGACTAATTTTGAATATCATTTCTCAGATCCAAAGTGTATAATTTGGATTCTGTGGGATGATTCAATTCAAATGCAGATCATCTCAGTGGATGAGCAAATGAAATTAACCAAATTCAAAAATCATTTGTTAACACAAGATTTTTTCACAGGTTTCATTTATGCCAAGCATACTGTGACTGAAAGGAATAAACTGTGGAAACAAGTGCAGAACCATAACAATTCACCATTAAGTTTAATAGGATATTTTAATGCCATAAGTTCCATAGAAGATTATCTAGGTCAATCCCAGCCTGAACCAAAGAGTATACAGAATGTTAATAAATTCCAGAAAAAGCAAACATGTCTACAATTCCAACATCTGGATCACTCTTTACTTGGACTGGTATGAGATCCAAAGGAAGGGTTTGGAAAAGGTTAGATAGAGGGTTATCTAACAATATGTGGTGTGACATATTCAGAGAATCTGGCATTAAAATATTAGCAAGAGGGAAATCAGACCATTCCCCCTTACTTTTTACCATAGCTGAACCTAAATCTTTTAATAAACCAACACCTTTCAGGTTCCAAGAATGTTGGATAAATCATCCAACGTTTATGAAGATTGTAGAAGATTCATGGAGCATCCCCTCAAATAAACTGGGAATTGGAAATTTCTTATTCAAGCTAAAAAAAACTTTTAAAATGCTCTCAAATTCTGGAATAAACACACCTTTGGAAATATCTTTGATACAGTCAAAGATTGTGAAGAAGATCTTCTTCAAGCATAATAAGCCCTCCAACATAATGAATCACAAGCTAACTTGGAAATTTTAAATAAAACAAAAGCAAAGTTAATTTTAGCTCTAAAGAATCAGGAAATTTACTGGAGGCAGAAATCCAGAGTAATATGGCTAAAAGATGGTGATCAAAACACAAAATTTTACCATCAAAACACAAAATTTTACCATCAAAAAGTTAAATCTAAGCATAAAAGACAATCCATAATCTCAGTAAAAACTGAAGCTGGTATAATTTTAAATACACAAGAAGAAATTGCAGAAGAGGGGGTTAAGTTCTTCTCTAATTTGTTACAGGGTGAATTCAAAGATCCTTCTGGCATTAATACTGCTTAGTTATTAGAAAATTTTCCAAAGCAAATTACTGCAGAAATGAACTATGAACTCACTAAACCTGTGACCATGGAAGAATTAACCAACATAGTTAAAACAATGAATGGACATTCAGCTTCAGGACCGGATGGATTTTCTAGTTTTTTCTATCAAAAATGTTAGCATATCATAAGCACAGATGTCCTACATGCTATACAGGAACTATTCATTTCAGCCAACATTCCAAAATCTATTTCAACCACTTTAATTATCCTAATACCTAAAAAAGAGGTTTGTTCATCCTTCAAAGACTACAGACCAATTAGTCTTTGTAATTTTATTAATAAAATATTAACCAAAATCATCTCTGAAAGGCTTAAGCCAATTATGGACTCCATAATAAGCCTAGAACAAACAGCATTTATCTCATGAAGGGATATCTCAGAAAATATTCTTCTAATGCAAGAACTTGCCTCATTCATTAATTCTAAATCCAAAGGTTATAACATGATCATAAAGCTTGATATGATGAAAGCAGTTGATAGAGTCTCTTGGTCCTTCTTATCCAAATTATTAGGTCAGTTTGGATTCTCAATCAAAATTATAGACCTAATAATGAAAAACTTAAGATCAGCCTTTTTCTTCATCTTGATCAATGGTTCATCATATGGTTTCTTCCAAGCAACCAGGGGTTTAAAGCAAGGAGACCATTTATCTCCACTTCTATTCATCTTAATGGCATAAGCTTTTTCAAGGAACATAAATATCCTATTTCAGTACTCAAACCTCAAATTCTATAAGCTACCTAATCTTATTAAGAAGATCTCTCATCTATCTATTGCAGATGATACTGTAATCTTAATGAATTACTCTAAAGTAGGACTTAAAACACTAAATTGTTTTCTACAATCCTATGAAATTGCTACTGGCAAAAAGATTAACTTTGAAAAGTCCTCTTTTTATATTGCCAAACACTGCCCCACAAGAATTATTGGTGATATTAAAAGTTCAACAGGAATGTTACAAGGTAATTTCCCTTTTAAATATCTTGGCTGCCCTGTTTACATTGGTAGGAATAAAAATGTCTACTTCTCAAGCATTATATCATCAATACAGTCAAAAATAAATAACTGGCAAAATAAACTTCTATCTCAAGCTGGAAAACTAATTCTGATTAAGCATATATTGTCATCTATTCCAATACATCAGATCACAGTTTTAAAACCAACTAAACACATTATTGAGGTAATTCACAAACTACTTGGCAAATTCCTATGGACCTTCAACTCATATTCCTCACAAAGGAAAAGAGTTTGGAGGGCTTATCCAAGTTTGTGTTATCCAATCGAAGAAAATGGCTTAGGATTTAAAAATATTGAGACTCTGGTTCACAGCTTCTCCATTAAATTATAGTGGAAGCTGAAAGTGGGAAGATCTCTTTGGTCACAATTTATGTGGTCAATTCCAGATCACCACAAAAATTCCAGAACCTAGAAGAGAATCAAAGAAATTCAAGATATAGCCATTCAGAATTCTAAAATACAAGTAGGGAAAGGGGAAGTTTCTTTTTAGGACTCTGGTTGGTCATCTTATGGTCCACTGTATAGGTTATGGGATAACAATCTAATCAATCCTTTCCCTGACTTAACAGTTGCTAAATTTTTAACTAACAGACAAGTATATGTCAACCAGCTAAATCATCATTTTCTAGATTACATAATTACTGAACTGGACAAAGATCATGCCACTTATCCTAAATATGAGAATGTTCTAATATGGAAACCTACTGAAAATGGAAAGTTCACTCTGAAAAGTGCTTATGAACTGATCAGAAATAAGAAAACAAGTGTGCAATCCTTAAATCATGTTTGGTCCTCAATTATGCCTAGAAAAGTATGCTTTATGAACTGGAAAATGCTAAACAGATTCATTCCCCTTCCTGATGTATTAGATGATCTGTCTTTCAATCTACCATCCATTTGTTGTTTTTGTTTTGGAGATGAAGAGAGTATACACCATAGTTTTAATTCTTGCAATGAAATTAAGAAACTATGGACATGGATAGATACTGTCTTCAATGTTCCAACAAAGCATACTCCATACCTGTGGGATAGATATTTCCATTACTGGAATTACACTAATCTTCCAGATCACAAGAAACGGATTCATATTATCCCCTGTTTAGTAGTATGGATTATATGGTGTTTTAGGAACAAACACTATCATGAAAATGTAAAGCCTAACATCATACAGATGTTTAGGAGAATTTTACACCTTTTCAATGATATTTTGTTAGCCTAAAAACTAAACTTCAAATGGGATTTATCCAATGCTTTGCCATGGTTACTAATCAATAATTAACAAAAATATGGTAACCCTGTTAGTGTCTCCTGGACAGCTCTTGCACCTCCCTTCTATAAACTAAATACAGATGGTTCATGGAAGAATTCAGATAAGGCAGGAACTAGAACAATTATAATAGATTCTACATGTAACATATTAATAGCATATGCTCAGAAGTTGAGCAGTCCCTCTCCCCTTCATGTTGAGGCAGGGGCTTTAAGATCAGGTTTACAGTAGGCAATCTCTATGGGTATTGATCAATTACAGATTGAAACTGATAACCAAATCCACATTAAGGTTTTGAGAAAACAATACCAGCCTCACTGGAACATAATGGAGGAAATTAGGACAATCTGGAAACTAATGAAAAATATTAATGTCTCTATAAATCATATCTCTAGAGAAGCCAATAGAGCAGCAGATTTCCTAGCTAAAATGGGCAGCTCAAATCAGGTAAACACTTTCCACTGCTATACTCAGTTACCGAGAGAGTTGAAAGCTATATTAATTGCAGATAAACATGGTTTACCTTCTCTTAGAAGAATATAGCTGATTTTTTATTTTTGGATTACTGCTGGAGAACATTTCTGCTATTATACATTATGTTAGTGTTTGATAATGTACCATAAAAAAGGAATGGATTTAGTTTGATATCTTTGTCTCGAACTTTTTACTGCTGGCCGTTAGTTTCTGTTTCAGGTGCAGAAGCGATGGACTCCATATGAAAGGTGCGGAAGAGGGATGGAAGAGAGGAACAAATGCGGAGTATCAGCTGCACGGAGTTTACAAATTTCAGTAATTATCTTCGGGGGAAGATAATTGTAAGGGGACTCTATGGAAGGTCACCTTTACTTGTCGGCACTGGGTGTGGAGTCAAGTAAATGCTGGGCCATAGTTTGTCCTCGAACGGGATATAGGGCCATCTCCTTCATCGAGATAGGGTTTTTTAGATGAAGGTTTTGGGTTAACATCAGCTTGTAATTAGCTTCCACTATAGTTTACACGTATTGAAATTCTAATGTTCTCTGCTACCATCTTATTTTTCAAAGGCCTGGGGAGCCTAATATACACCCACTCCCTCAGGTGAGTTTATATAAAAATAAAATTAAAAAAATAAGTACAACAGGATAAGATAATTTAGATAACAACTAAAACAAAAACAAAAACCGTAAATAGTGAATAGTAGTAACAGTAAATAGTAAATTGTAATAGTGAACAGTAAATAGTAATTATGAACAGTAAATAATGAACAGTAATTAGTGAATAGTAATCATGAATAGTAAATATACAAAACAATTATTGAATGTAAAAGGGCAATGAAGCACTTAAAATCAGAAATTAAACTTACAGAATGACTTGAATGAATTTCTTATTTTGAATGAGATTTATGAACTGGGGATATAGTACAGGCGGTTGGGTTTATATGAACAGATGGTTTAAGGTTTAAAAGTACAGGCGATTGGGTTTGAGTCGGTGAACTTGTTGCAGGAGGAGGTTTCTTACAAGGTTGGTAAAGGCAAATATTCAAGCGTGTCCAAAACTGGAATGAAACTCTCCTATTTATAGGAGTGGAATTCTAATCTAATACATCAAATTGAATTACATTTGGAATCTGGATTACATCTTGGCCGTTCGTAGTGGAAACTGGAGTCCACCACTGCTGTTTCTTTGAAATATTGAGTTGAATTTGGTGGAAGCTGGGATCCACCACTTTCTCTTGTCTGCTATTTTGTTGAATGCTTTATTGTCAGAGTGGAGTGTGGGACCCTCCATGATCGACTGTCTTCTGGAATTCGTCATTGCTTCCATCATTTAAAGGTCAAATGGGTCTTGACCCAATGGGACTCCAAATGGATCTTCATCTTGACTGTCTTCTTGTTTAATGAGTTTAGTCTCTTGATTCTTGAATTACCGATATATTGCAACTATTCTCTGGAAATCTTCGTCATCTTCAAGGTTTGGAATTTGGGATGTTGTGATTTGAGGAGAAATATATAATATAGGAATAGTTGGTGGATTGGGAACTAGTTTCTAAATGGGATTGTGGACTAAGCTATTATTATGTTGGAATGAGATTCTGAGTTTGGTACCTGTCTGGCTATAATGAGTGACTGCGTTTTTGGAACAAAAATCTACCTTGTAACTAGACCACCATTTAACTCTGAATTGGCGGACTAATGAAAAAGGCATGTTGGGATGGAATGGTTTGATCTGGAAGCTCCAAGAAAAAATCCATGAAACTCTAAATATTGAATGGAAATATAGGTCTTTTTCAAAGGGTTTGAAGTGGCTCAAGTTATGGAAGGTTTCTAACCCTTCCAATACTGGAGTGGGAAGTATTTCTCTGGATGGTCCGAGTTTCAACCACCAGTCACAAAAACATACTGGAATTGTGCTATTGAATTGTTGATGAAAATTAATAAACCAAGAATGGTCAAACGATCTAAAGAAAAAGTTCTATACCATGCTCGGATGTAATCTGTATATGTGAATCCACTGGAAATATAAGGTACTGAAAAATTTCTGGTTGAATGAATATTTTTGAATTGGGTGGGACGAAGGATCTGTTTAATATATAGTTTGGAGTCATTCATCCTAGTAGAATCATATTTATTTGAAATATGTTGAATATCAATAGACTGGGTGTCAACTAAAATGAGTTCGTAGTATTGTTGAGTTTTTTGAGTATCATTTGTTAGCCAAAAACTGGATGACAAGAAAATGCTTGATACAAATGACTTTAATGTAGGGATATCTATTTCGTTTTGAAATTGAGTAAGAATAATGTACTCGGGATTAGATTTATCAAAATACATGGAATTTGGTTTTGAAGTAGATGGTGAATGTGTTTGATTTGGTGAGGTTGGAGTAGGTAAGTTTTGAATAGGTGAAGATGGAGTAGGTGAGTATTGAATTGGTGAAATTGGAGTATGAGGTAGCTTGGAATGAGGAGTTTGTGCAATGGTGGAATAAGTAAGAGGAGGAAAATCTTGAGTAGGTGTTTTTGGAGTTAAAGATTTTGGAATAGTATAATCTTTAGAGGATCTTGAATGTGATGAACTTGCATTTGAATTACTCATGGCTCCCTGTAAGGAATTCACGAGTTAAAAAATCAGGAAGAGAATTATCCTTCCCTTTAATGAATTGGATATCAAAATCAAAAACTGATAAAATTGCTTGCCATCTGGCAAAAATCTGTTTTGAAACCAAATTTTTAACATCTTTTTGTAAAATGTCTTTTGCTGATTGACAATCAATTTTTAAGATAAATTTCTTGTTATATAAATCATCTTGAAATTTTGAAATGCATAAAACAATGGATAAAACTTCTTTTTTGACTGTTGAATAATTCTTCTGTGCTCATATCCATAGTCCTGAATAGTATCTGACTATTGATGTTTTCCCTAAATGTACTTGTCTTAATATGCCCCCATAACCTAATTCGGATGCATCTGTTTCCACAATCATGAATGCATCTGGATCTGAAATACCTAAACATGGCAATGATTTTGCTTTTAACTTAATTTCCTTTACCAATTGAGTATGTTTGTTGGTCCAAGCAGGAGGATTAGTTTTTAGTATATCATATAATTCTTTACAGATTATTCTTATTTTAGGAAAGAAATCAGATATATAATTTACACATCCTAACAATCTTTGTAGTTGGTTTTTATCTTTAATTTCATTTGAAAATTTATCAGCAAATTCTATTGCTCTTTGAATTGGTTTAATTTGTCCTAAATGAACATCAAAACCTAGGAATCTTACTTTTGTTTGGAATAGTTTCATTTTGGGTTCACTTATGACTAAACCATTTTTCTTTATGATGTTTAATAGAATATTTAAATGTTTAAAATGACTGTCTATAGTATTAGAATAAACTAATATATCATCAATATATACTATGACAAATGTCGAATAAGGATTAAATATATCATTCATAATTCTTTGGAATTCTGAAAGAGCATTTTTTAATCCAAAAGGCATTACATTCCATTCATATTGACCAAATGGAACTACAAATGGTGTTTTATATTTATCCTTTTCATCTATTTGAATTTGCCAATAACTTGATTTTAAATCAAATTTTGAAAATACTTTTGCATTGATTAATCTATTAATTAAATCTCTTTTATTTGGAATAGGATATCTAATCCATTGTAATACCTTATTTAGTGGTTTATAATTAATAACTAATCTTGGAATTCCTCTTTCTTTTTCTGCATTTTTATTGACATAAAAACCTGAGCATCTCCATGGGGATTTACTCTTTCTAATTAATTTTTTATCTAAATGACTTTGTATTTCTTGTTTACATAATTCAATTAATTCTGCATTCATTTGAATTGGTCTAGCCTTAGTTGGAATATGTTGTTCACTGAAATCTGTTTCATATGGTAATGAAATAATATGTTTCTTCCTATCCCAAAAATCATTAGGATAGGTAGAACAAACCTGATTTTTAAAGTTCTTTTCTAAGCTTGTAATATTTTCTTGTATTTCTTTATTACTGAGTTGTTCTTTTATTTTTGCATAGCTTAATTCTTCTTTTAAAAAATAAATATTTTTTTGTTTTGTATTTAATAAGCATATCTTTTGATAGATAGAATTAGTTTGTAATAGATTTAATTCTATTTGACTCGGTGGATTTATGAATGAAAATAATAATTTATTCCCTAATATTTTTGTACTAATACCTTCTTGAGTCTTTTTAAAAGGAGTTATTTGATATAAAAATGGGTTTCCTAGTACCGCATCATAACCTACATTTTCCAGAATAAGGAATGAATGCTTAAGACAGTAATTGTTATTACATATAAATCCACTCTGTAATTTCTTCTTAATAATCATTGGAGTACCATTTGCTGTTGATAACTGTTCATTAGTTCTTACTAAATATTTACTTGGAATTATATCGGCCCTTATACAGGACTGGTCTGCACCACTGTCAATTAAAGCTACTATTGTAGTGCTGAAGTCTTTTACTCCTATAGTAACTAATGCATACCATTTTTCCATATGAATTTTGTTAAGAACATTAAAAATTTGTTGATCATTTGGTATTTCTTGTGTGATTGGAATAGTGAAACTACTGCTAGGTTTATTTTGAGAAACTGTGGCAATTTTTAACTCTAGTTCTAAATCTTTTTCTTTTAAAGAATTTAATTCATCTTTTATTGTAGTAATTTCTGATTTTAATGTATTTATTTCTGTTCTTAAATCTCGAGGAGAAGCTTGAGAAACTATTGGCTTTCTTTTTTCTAATTTTGAATCTTTTTTAATGGTTTTGCTTAGACTAAAAGCTTCTGTAACTTTTGGTTTATCTTCTTGAATAACTAAATCATTTATCCTTTGTAAATATTCAGTTTTGTTTTTAGAATCTTCTAACTTATCAATCATATCTAATAATTCTTTGCTTTTGTTAGTAATATTTAGCATATTTATAGTTGGAATTTTACATTGACAAATGTCGTCTGAATTATTTGAATAACTTGAACTGGAATCATAATTTGATTGTTCATCTTCCTCTGAACTGTCTATTAGTAATGCCATTATTTTATCTTTTAACTCTTGATCTTCTGAAAACCGTGAATTTACCTTTTTCTCAGTCTTACAGTGAGATATTGCATAACCGAATCTTTTGCATTTGAAACATTGAATATTCTTTATTTATCATTTCTTTTATAGAACTTCTTATTATCATAATTTGCCTTATTATTGTATTTCCTATTATGATGCTTAGAATGTTTATCATAATATTTATATTGTCTATGTTTGTGTTGTTTCTTTAATATATTTCGATGTTGGGATGATGGAGGTTTTAGCCCAGTAATGCCAAATTGTTGACAAAATGACCCCATCTCTTTTCTTTCTGAGCCATACTTATGTTGAATTTTCAAATCTTGACATAAAGTTAATGCATCTTTTTTAACAAAAGCAAATATTTGGCCAAAAGTTAAAATATTGTAATCTACTTTTTCTGTTCCTAATGTTTTTTGTAAATTGATTATGATTCTTTGTGAAAATAAGTTTGGTAATCATGTAATAAACTTTTATTTCCAAAAAGGAGAATTTAAATCTGTTCTTCTTAAAACTTGAGTTAGAAATATATCTTTGTACCATTTGAAATCAGTTAATGATGGACATCTTAAATTGGTTAAACATATTTTTGAACTAGATAATTCTTCTTCTGGATTTCCTACAAAATACATTGATATTACATATAGTAAAAATGTGGATCCATCTGGAACCATTATGAAAGTAACTTCATTTCCTTCTTCATGAGCTTCTTCAATCTCATGATTCATAATATTCTGTTTGTCTTCTAAAGTGAGATGATTATCCCACTAACCTTTTAGTTGTCTTGTAAAACCTGTTACTAATAACATAACTATATTTGGTTCTGAAATATTAAGTTTTGCCTTATAAGCCATCCTAGTCATTCTCATTTCCTGTAAAATATTTAATATTTGATATTCTGATAATCCATCTATATTACATTGATATATGAATGAACCATCATAACTATTTAACGCTGGATTTCTTTCTTCATATTGAATATCTGGAGGAGTAGGTCTAGGATAATAAGCTTTTGTATTATGATTTCTCCAATTATTGTGATATCTATGAGTTTTTAATTTATTAATTTGCATTGTAGGTTTATCATTTAATTGTTCTGGATAATCTTGAAATTGTTGTTCTATTGAAACAAATTTTTTTTCAAAATGATCATCTGACTCGTCTTCCGATATTTCAGATGAGGAATCATCTGAGCTACCTAATACTTGTGGATTTACTTAGGATATAACTCCTATTTGTTTAGAAGTACTAGCCTTATCTTTTTTTATCAGTGATAATGAATCTTCCATTTGTTTTGAAAAGGGAGATACTTGAAAGTGAGGTTTAGAAAAAAAATTTTGGAATGCATCTGATTTATTGTCTAACTTAGTAGAAATAAAATCAACTTGATTAGCTATAGTACTCAATATTTGATTTGAATAATTATTCTGTTGGTAGATTTTTTTAATACCCCCTAAATTTACTGTTTCAGTATCTACTTCTTCTCGTCCTACTTTGAGAGGAGCAGCTATTATTGTCTTATTATCCAGATTGATTTCTAATGACTGTAAAGGTGGATGTATTGAACTAATTATTGTGTTATTTTGTAATTTTCATTTCTTATATAGATTTGTCTGGACATTTATCACCGGTATTTCTGTTAATTTATCTTTTCTTATTACTTGTTCTTTTTTAAAATAATATTCTAACCACATAAAAATTTCATTTGTTTGATTTTCTTTTCTTGTAATTCTTTATAAAATTCCTGTTTTAATTTTTCTTTAGTTTTATCATTGAATTTTTCAAACCATAATCCATTTGTAATGTTTTCTGTACTATAATAATCATTATTTAAATATATTTTATCTATTGAAAAATCGGTGACCTTATTCATCATATTTATTTCTGGGTGTCTCATGTGACTATATGTAGGTGATCCTATTGAAGAATTGGAATCTGGAATAACCTCAGGTAATGGTGTTGAATATCTAACTGTTGAATCTTGAAAATATGAAGGAATATCTGATGTTGAATACCTATGTGGTCGATAATTATTTGTATTTAAATACCTAGATGGTTGAGTAGAATAATATCTATTAGACATTGATCTATTGAATTTTATTTTTATTTTACCATCATCTCTTTCTTCTATAGTTGATGGTTCTGTTATTCTTATATTTTGTTGAATACTTAATGGCCTTTCTGCTAATATTTCTTCAGGAATAGTAATCTCATTCCATTTTAATAGTTTAGGAGTTTCTATGTTAGTGTTATCTGAATTTGTTGTAACATATATGGATTCATATTTTTCTGTAGGGTTTAGTTTTAATGCAGCTGGAATCATTGATTACATTAGCTTAAAATATACTTTGTATATTAATACAAAATGTTCTGTATTAGTTACTACTTTGTCTTGTTTTAATTGAATATCTAATTTTAATGAGTTCATTATGTGAGGATCTATTAGACTTACTGAATAGTTTGGAATACAATCAAATATGATTGTTCCATTACATATATTAGTTTGTACCATTGCTAATAAGGAATCTCTATAATTGATTAGCCTATCGTCTCTAAGTGCCATAAATATGGGAGTATCTATCCCTAATCTGACTAATGGATGTAATGCTATTTGAACTAGACCAATATGTAGAAATCTATAGTCTTGGTCCCTATATTTTTTAATAGCCTAAGGCAAAAAAACTTTCTAGAGTCATATTTGGCCTTGGTGAATGCTCTTTTTGGAGTGCTAACTGGAAAGGAGATGGTGCATTATGTTATGAATGGCCTGAGGAGTTGGAAATACCTTTTGAAGACATATCCCTCAGCTACTTTATAACTAATAAAACATCTTTCCTTCCAACCTTGGAGCCTCACTTGGCTACCAACACACTTACCATTTTGCAGGAAGTTCAAATTAGACATCACCATGCTGATAGGCTAATTTGGAGTCCTTCATCCACTGGAAATTTCTCCATCAGCTCGGCATACCAAAGTTTCAGACAAAAAAGGGATACCATCAGACACATTTCCAAGGTTTGGTCTCCTTTCGTTCAAAAAAAGTGGTCAGTTTTAATGTGGAGAGCTTTAAATAACATCCTGCCTTTCGATAATGTGCTGTGCAGATTTGGTATTTCAATAGCATCTATATGTCCTCTTTGTAAAAAACATTCTGACACTCTGGACCATTTTTTCAACTCTTGTCCTTCAGCTTTATCCGTATGGTTCAGAGTAAATAATCTCATACATTTTCCACATACTAGTTTTGGCAATCTGAAAAGTAAAGTAAATTTCTACCTATCCTTTAAGCCTGACTCTAAGATTTGTTCTGACTTGATTACTGCTACACTCTTAATCACTACATGGACTCTCTGGAAAATTAGAAACAAAATCCTTTTCGAAAACATAACTTTCTCAGAGGATCATTGCTTAAAGGAGGTTAAACAACTGATTTTCCTCACATTTTCAGCTCATAAATTGAAAGGTAATATAGATAAACATAGACATTTGGTCCAACAGAGAATCATACCCAAAATCCACCCAAAATAGAAAAAACAAGTTACAATGGTAAGTTGGAGTAGGCCACAAATTGGGTACAAGATCAACACAGATGCTACATGGCAACCTAGTGGCCTTTCGTCTTCTGCTGTCATTGTTAGGGATTGGAAAGGGGCAGTAATTAAAATGAGAATGCACATTTTTCAATCTCCTTCTTCATTACATGCAGAACTGCACTCCATTCAGTGTGGATATGATTTATGCTCTGAATTGGATCTGAATCTATGTGTTATTGAGTCTGATTGTTTACTAGCAGTAATTGGGATTCAGAACCCGCTGAAGTGTCAGTGGAGAGTCTACTCAATTTGTAGCTTTCTCCACTCTAAGCATTTAAATCACCCGATCCAACACACTCCTAGGCAAGCAAACACTGCAGCTGATTTTTTGGCTAAACATGCTTTGGAAAATAACCTACAGGGAGACCTAATTATGGATAATGCTCCTGCTTTTCTTAGAGGTCTCCTTTTCCTTGATAATATAAGCTTACCTGGAATCAGAATTGGTTCCCAAATCTCTTGACTATGTCTGATTATTCTCCCAAAAGTGGTTGTTGTCTGATTAGAGAATTTCTAATCAAAACTGTTTATTCTCCCACACACTCTGATTTTGAATGCTGCTTTGGTCTTCACCTCTGGAATCCTATCCACTCGAAAAGAAACTGCTGTTGTGCTTTCTCTCATTTGCAGGCTCGAGGTTTGGTGCAGCATAATAAGGTCTCTCGATTGAGACGTGCCGATGATACAACAATTAAGGCTGGTTTGTTTGCCTTCTTCACTTCCTTAGCTGACAGTTTTACATTGACAAACTGGGGTCTCGCCTTTCGATTCCCCGATCAGTTCGTGTTATCTCTGTCTAAAGGAATGATAGGATATGGATAGCAATATTAGAACATTTCAGGTGTACTTTTAGCTTTTGGTAGCAAGTTCCATATTGCTACAAGAGCTCTTCGGGCTCTTAGATCATCTTATAGAAGACTTTCTTGTAAAACTTATTCTCTTCTCATGCCTTTGTTGGCAATCTATTATGGTTTGGGGAGCCTAATATATATCCCCCCATCCTTGGATGGTTTTTTAAAAAAATTAAATGGATGTAAACTCTTGATTCATGGGAAGTATTTCTTCATGAATCTTTATTGAATATGATTTGTTAAATTCTAATATGCCATATTGATAAATTGATTTAATAGTTTTACTTGGTAAAGCTTGTTGAATTTCATGGCTTTGTAAAAAAATTTGATGAATTAGATCCTGGACTCGACTGGCTAGAACTACCAAATAAAAACCTTTTAACTCTTTCCGTCATATTAACTTATTTTTAATTGTTCAGTTTATTGCTTGTATTAGTCACGTGTACACCACCGGGACTACACCTATACCTTGCGTGGACCACCTTTCACTCAAGCTGACCAACCGTCTTACAGGCTCCGGGTGCTAAACCAAACGTGAAGTGTATACAAGCCAATACAGACACTAAATGAACAATTGCTAATTAGATAATACTTAAGATTGAGTATAGAAAGATAATTAAATGTGGCTCTGATACCAAGTACAACAGGATAAGATAATATATATATATATATATATATATATATATATATATGAAGCAGACTTGGCATAAAGTCAAGTTTAGGACAATTGAAACTTCTAAGTTGATTTTACACTCTATCATACATACTCCCACTCATATATATTGCATCATCTATGCTCTTTGGGAGTATGGAAAGAGTAAGACAGAAAGAAACGTGATCAAATTTTGCCTAAGTGAGTCTCTAGAAATGGTTGATTGCTGAGGAAATGAATTTGAAAGGCTATATAACCAATATGAGAAACAGGTACATAGAAGCAACCAGTGTTTAATTAGATATTCTGTAATATTATTGTACCTTAGATAGAATCAATTTCCTTCATTAACTCTATAAATACTGTCTAGATATTTTACCCTTGTACCATCAATAAAAACAGACGTTCATATTTTACATGGTATCAGAGCAGGTTCGATCTTGGACCCCTTATCTTTAGTTGTATCCGCATTGCCACCGCCGCCCTAACCTTCTCTGCCGCCGCCGTGAACAACACTGCCACCACCGGAAGAGCCTAGTGCCGCCACCGCTTCGCTTTGTTATCCATACGCGCCACTTCCACGTTCAGTTATTGTTCTCACACGCCACTACACTATCTTTTGTACTGAAAAAAAGATTAAACTTAAAACTTCTAACCAACAAGCAGTTCATAAGCCTCAGCTGGTTGTTCAGTTTGACAGATCCTATGCCATCTATGGAGACTTTTGAATGATCTGGTAAGAGTATTGGTGTTTTATGAGTGACTGAATGAAGAGTTTCCAACAAAGAGAGATCACTACACATAAGTGAAGTAGCACCACTGTCAAGAATCTAATCATCAATCTCAAAACAAGTAGCAGTATTAGCATAGTGAGTTATAAGGCTACCTGCAAAGTTAAGATAGCAAAGTTGATCCTATCCCATGAATCTCCTTCTTGCTCCTTGCCATTTCTTTTCATCAGTTCCCAAACTCCATTTGAATCATGTTTGCAATCATAGCCTGCATATCTCCCATTCCTTTGCTTTCTCCACCCTCAAATAAAACTCAAGGTGTAGCCTGCTCAGTTTCATCTTCAAAAATTTAAGAATTAGCAGCATTTGCATAAGGTTTACCCTTCACTTTGCTTGCATCTGGCCACGAATCTGAATATCCATTCAATTTGAAGCAAGAGTCCTTCAAGTGTCCATTTTTGTGGCAGTAATCACATTTCTACAACTTCTTAGCCTCTGCATCCTTCTTCTTTTGACCAAATTTCCGTGCATAATTTTGTCTTGATCGCTGCCTTACTAGCATAGCAGCTGATTGATTCAGATTCTTAATCATGTTGCTTTGCACACATCTCTATTGCTCCTGCTTGCTGAACAGGGAGAATGTCATTCCAATAGTAGGCAATGGATCCATCAAAAGGATCTGACCTCTTAAAGGATCATACTCATCATTTAATCTAGACATGAATTGTTGCAATCTCTCCTGATTAGCTTGCATCTTCAGTTTAACAGAAAAACCACAATTGCATTCACAGTGACAGCAAGTGCACTTAAGTCTTGGCCTAATCATATCAATCTGATCTCAAATTTCTTTCAAATTGGAGAAATGCTGAGCAATTGAATCAGTGCCTTGTTTAGTCTCAGCCAGATTAGTCATGAATTGATAATAAAGGGGTCATGGCTAACTGCATACCTCTCTTCAACCTCATCCCATAGTTTCTTCGCATCAACTTGAAAAAGAAAAACTCCATGCAATTTCTATGCTAATCCAGTTCATAATCCATGAAACAATCGTTGAATTACCTTTCATCCATATCTGAAGCATCAAAGATTTGCAGCAGGTTTTGGAACTTCTCCACTAATGAACTTTAGCTTTCCTTTTGCTGAGAGTGCAGTAGTCATTGCCTATCTCCAAATCACGTAGTTCTTTTCTGTAAAGAGATCAAAGACGATCACAAGGATTGCATGATCTGAAGACGTGAATAGCAGCGGATCTTCTGGCTTGATTCTCACAAAGCCTTCTGCATCAGTAGTATGAGGATCGTTTCCTCTTTCACCAGTGCGCATATTTGATCATTGGAATCAATTGATTCAAAAGGTTTTTTCAAGGAGTATTGGATTAAGAGGCTAGAGCTCTGGTACCATGAAAAAATCAAGGTACTTAAGCCAAAGGAAACAAGCTCAAAGAGCTCAAAATCAAAAGAGAACAAACTGTTTTACAGTAGAGAGAATGGAGAGGAAATTCTAGTTGATTAACTTACCAAATGAGAGTACAGGTGGTTTTTTTTTAAAAAAAATTTTAAAACCATCCTGAGATGGAGGGTATATATTGGCTCCCCAGACCGTTAGATATGCCAATAGGCGCACAATGTTCAAATACAAAATATCATTCCTTAGAATGTGAATCTTAAAAGTAATAGGTTGTAACCTATTCGTTTTTATCCTACAAGTAGCAAAGAAAAAAACACAATGAACTTAGCCGAGACATCCTCTATGTAGTCTATAGTTTTAGCTGAGACATCACAAACAGGTCGAAGAGTCGTACAGAACGAAACTTCTATTTGTCGATGATTTCTGGCCAAAAAACCATAGAGTTTGAGAGAAAGGTTGGTACTGTAAAAAAAACAGCAAAAAGTCTTCCCAGAAACTTCCTTAGTTGATTCCTTTAAGTTGTAGTATCCTCCTCTGCAGTATAAGGAATCAGTCTCTTCCTCTGTTCAAAGATTAGTTAATCCTGTCTTTCCATTCTTAGTCTGCTCCACCTGCAAATGCATAAAACAAAAAGCGAGCAGTATCCAGTAGAGATGGATATAAAAACCAGTTTAAAAGCTTCAGCCGAAGATTTAAATATTAGCTATGTTCCTATGTTCCAATTCTGATTCCATGTAACCCTGCTCTATCCAAATATAGCAAACCCTTTAAAAAAGAGGGAATATCTTCTAGATTAACATCTCCAGTTATTTTCCTTTTCCTAGCATATTTAGCCATATAATCTGCAGCTACATTTGCCTCCCTAGGAATGTAATGAATCAAAGTTCCTTTGTTCCATTTATTCAAAGTACAGCATAAGGAAAAAACTGACCAGTGACATTTTTTTGGGTTTTGGGATCCCATAACCGCATTAAAGCAGTCTGTCTCTACTGTGAAGGTTAAAAGATCAAGTTCTAAACCTAGGAGATAAGCATAGTGTATTCCAATAAGTTCTGCATGTAGAGGTGAATCAGCCTTAAAGTGATAAACTCTTAAATTAATCACCTCTCCCCTCCAGTCTCTAATTATAACAGCACTTGTAGATTCACAATCAGGTTTCCATGTTGCATCTGTGTTAAGCTTATAACCTACTGTTGGTTTTTCCCATCTTACTGCTGTGATTAAAATCTTATTTTTCTGATGTGGAGCAGGTATGATTTCCTTTTGTATTAGGTGCTTATGCTTCTCTAGGCTACCATATTGAGGATTAGCAACAAAAATCTGGTAAACCTGATCTTTAACATTCAAAAAGCATGAATCCACAGAGCATGATTGATCCTCAAACAAAATCTTATTCCTATATTTCCATATTGACCATGCTGTGACCATTGTAAAAGCTATTATCAAATTGGACCAGATCACAGAATCAGCTCTGATAGACAGATAAAAATCAATTCTATTCTTAAAATTACCAAAAACTGGCTGATTAATTTCCAAGACTTCATTGACCTTTTTCCAGATTGCAGTGGCAAAAGCACAAGAATTAAAACAGTGATTAAGAGAATCTGAGTGCACTCTACACATGGGACATATTGAGGCTAGAGAGAAACCAAACTTACAAATAATATTATCGAAAGGTAAAATTCCATTAAGGGCTCTCCAAACTAAAACTGACATTTTGGCAGGTATAAAGGATGACCATACCTTATTTAAATGCCTAATAGTTACTCCTTTCTGTCTGCAGATGTTATAGGCTGAAGCTGTATTAAAATCTCCATTTGCTGAAGCTGTCCATATTAACCTGTCCTCATGTGAATGAGAAATTGTTACCACCTGCAAGAGTAGCATTGTACTGGTAGCCAAATGTGGCTCCAAAAAATGAAGATAAGAGTTTTTATTCATCACAAAAGTATTAAGAGGAATGTCTGGGAAAGGTATTTCCTCATCTTGTGGCCATTCATATGTTAAAGCACCTTTTCCTGTCCAGTTTGCATTCCAAAAAGAGCAATCTCCATTTCCATAAATTACTCTAGACACACCATTAGCTAGTTCAGTTATTTGACAGATTCTCTTCCAAACATTAGATTTCTTATATGAATCTGGTAGTGTCCATAAATAATTTGCCCAGAGAGTGTTATTTACTTGCAATTTCCACCAAAGCTTGCAAGAAAAGGCATTAATAGTAGCATGTAAATCCCTGAATCCTGTACCATTTTCATGGGTAGGAAAACTCATTCTAAGCCAAGACCTCCATCTTTTCCTATGGACTAAGTTATCATCTCCCCAGAAAAAACCTGAGGCCATATTCTCCATTTTTCTTATAATTACCTTAGGTGGCTTTAGAACTGAAAACATATATGTAGGAATTGAGAGAAAACAGTGGTTTATAAGGATAATTTTGCCTGAAGTACTTAACCACCTATTCTTCCAATTATTTAAAGCTTTTTCCATTCTCTCTAAGATGGGATAATAATATATCTGTTTATTTCTACCTGAAAAAATGGGGATACCTAAGTAGGTGAAAGGAAAACTGCCTCTAGTCATACCTAGATTCCTGCTCAGTGCATGTATTCTATCAATAGCAGTATTTGGAGCAACAAAAAAATTAGATTTAGAAAAATTTATTTTTTGTCCCGCTGTTTGTTCATAAGCTGTAAGAAACTTTTTAAACCTATCCAGATTTTTTTTATTTCCATTAAGGAAAACAGCCGTATCATCCGCATACATTAGATGTGTAATCTGTGAACAGTTTTTAGGCAAGCTAAAATACTTTAGATAACCTAAACTAAAAAGTTTTTTTAAGCCCCGAGAGAAAGCTTCTGAAAGGATGTTATACAAAAAAGGAGAAAGGGGATCTCCTTGTTTGATACCTCTATTAGAAGCAAAAAAACCTGAAACAGATCCATTAATTAAAACTGAAAACCGTGCTGAGGATATGTTTTGCATTATCCTGTTGACAAAACTCCCATGGAAACCAAATTTCAGAAGAATTGAATTGAGAAAAGACCAAGAAACTCTATCAAAAGCCTTTTGCATATCTAATTTAACTATTATATTTGAGGCTTTAGATTTCCTAGAGAGTATTCTAGTCATTTCCTGCATCATTATGGTATTATCCGATATATCCCTCCCTTTCATAAATGCGCTCTGTTCCAAAGATATTATTTGTGACATATAAGGTTTAATCCTATCCATTAGCAACTTAGAGAAAACCTTATTCACAAAATTTGAAAGGCTAATAGGCCTGAAATCAGAAAAGTTCACTGGGACCGGTTTTTTAGGGATTAAAAATAACCAGGTGCTAGAAATTGCACTAGGAATATTTCCGGTTTGTAAAAAATCATTTGCAGCATCTAAGAGATCCTCTTTAATTGTATCCCAAAATGTAATATAAAAAGAACTAGAGAATCCATCCGGTCCTGGTGAACTATTTCTATTAAGTTCAAAGACTACACTTTGTAATTCCTTTATTAAAAATGGAGACAGAAGAGAGGAATTATCCTGATCTGTAATCACTGCTGGTATCTCTTTCAGAAAATGCTGAAAATAAGTTCCTTGTTTTTGAGATGTATCCTCATTCAAAAGGTCAGTATAAAATCTCACTGCCTCATCTTTTATCAAGGTAGGATCAGTAATCCATATTCCATGTTTATCTCTTATTTTACAGATTCTAGCCTTTGCTCTCTTCTCTTTAATTGAATGATGAAAAAATTTATTATTTGCATCTCCATATTTTAACCAGTTTAACCTAGCTTTTTGCCTGAGGAAAATGTTTTTTTCTTTTTGAGCCCTCATCAGTGTTTGTTTAGATTTATTAAGTTCTGCTAGGATTAACTGATCATGATTTTGCTGAAAGGCTTTTTCCAAATCAGTAACTCTATTTTCCTGTTGGTCCAAATTTTGATCCACATTACCAAATTGTGTTTTGTTCCAATTTTTAATTTCCAACTTTAGCCTCTTAAGTTTGGCTACAAACCTAAACATACCACTGAACGGAGTATCTATGTTCCAGTTAAGCATTACTAATTTCTGAAATTCCTCTCTATTCGACCACATTTCCTGATACCTAAAGGGTCTAGGTGCTAATTCTTCAGCAATTTGAACTGAAAGTAGAAGAGGAGCATGATCTGATGACATTCTATTTAAAACCTGAATTGAACTATTAGGAAATAGATCAAACCAGTCTAAAGTTGCCACTCCCCTATCTAGTCTTTGAAATATTAGGTCCTTACATCTATCTTTAAACCTGTTATTACTCCATGTGAAAGAATTTCCAACAGTTTGAATTTCATGCAAATCCATAAAACTAAGAAATCCATTAAACTGTTTCATACTTTTTTTTGGAGTGGACTTTCTGCCTTTGTATTCATTAACAGTTGTCACAGTGTTAAAATCCCCTATATATAATGTGTTAACCTCTTGCTTTCCTTTTAAATCAGACCATAAAAGCTCTCTTATTTGCCTATGAACACTTGCATAAATGAAAACACAGTTCCAAGTGCTAGAGGAGGCCACATCAGTAACTTTAACATTCACATATTGGTCAGTTTCATCAGCAATAGAGATATTGAAAGTTTCATTCCAGAATAACCAAATTTTAGCATGCTGAGCAGGATAAGCATTTCTGAAACCAATATTATGTTTAAATTCTGAAATTTTGAGTTTATCTTGCCATGGTTCGATTAAGCACAAAATGTCTAGTTTATGTTTGTTTTTTAGGATCTTAAGTCTATCCAAGGATGTACCTATTCCCCTAACATTCCAAACAAGTATATTTCCTATAATTGTGTGTTTAATCATTTAAAAATTTTTGGCATGGCTTTTTGTGTGGATCTAAGATTCCTACCAGTCTTAGCTGAATTTTTCCCTTTATTCCCTGATTTACCTGTTTCTTTTCCATTTTTTCCAACTACAGGGCTTAGCTCAGGCTCATTTTGCTTTAAATTTTCCTCCTCTGAATTAATCTGATCATTTGGCTTTAAGTTTTCCTCCTCTACAACATTTAGCTCTAAATTAATCTGATCAGAGTTTTGATGATTCAGTTCACCTACCATTATTGTGGAAATCTCCTGATTAAGTCCTTGTTTTTCTATCTCATCACCTGAACCTAAAACTATGTTCCTGTTTACTTGTTCTTCAGAAAGTATAATTACTGGATTATCATGGGTCTCCAAAGATTCATGAAAAATCTCTAGAGTTTCCCCTTCTTGGTCCTGATCCTCACTGAGATTATCCAATATATTGAAAGCATTAGAAATAGAAACTGTGTTTGATTTAAAAGTGTTTTCCTGAATTGGAATAACTTCAGAGTGTATTGTTTTTCTCCTCCAAACTGTTGTGGTTATTGGCTTAGATATATCATCAAGAGAGTAGAATGAAGGTGCTTTTTTCTTGATACTAATTGGGCCAAGATCAGTGCTCAGGCTTCTATTTCCCTCTGTATTAATTTTCTGTTCCTGGAACTCCTTTTCTTTTTGTGATACTGTTAAATCAGAGGAGCCCTCTAGATTAACTAGGACTCTTTGTGCTATTGTTTGTTCTCCTTTAGCTCCCTTAGGTTGTTTATCTTCCCTCTTTTTCTCCATCTTTTTCCTTAGTTCAGGATGTAAGAAGTTACATCTATTACTAGTATGACCAGTTATCTTACAATGTGAGCAATAAGTAGGCAAATCTTCATATTCTATCGGATATTCAGCCACCTTATTTCCAACTCCTACAACAATTGTACTAGGAAGTGATGCTAACAGGTCTATCTCTACACAAACTTTAATGGCCGAGGGTCGGGTTAAAGCAATTGTTGCCGCATCCATCTTAAGAAAACGACCAATCTGACTACTAATTCCCATAATTGCTGAGTTATTATAGAACATAATTGGGAGTTTGTGGAAGGTTACCCAAACCGGTGCTATTGATGATTCCACTGACGGCGAGAAATCCTGTGTCCATTTTTGAACCTTCATGCTGAATCCATTGATCATCCATTGCCCTTTAATCCAGCACCGTTGGTAATCTTCTTGTTCCTGAAAACTAATAAGAATATGTCGGTAATCGATAGAACCCAATTGAAATTTAGACTTAAAACCTATCGATTTAAAAGCCATGTGAATAGCCTCCATATTTGGTTTCCCACGAAGAAATTTCCCAACAAGCGCATTCTGATAATGCGCAGCTAGCAGTTCTCCCTCCTCTGGAGGAAGAATATACGCTACTTTCCCTTTAAATTCTGTAACGGGATGTAAATTGGGGGTATCAGGAAGTGACATCAGCAGTGGCGATGGTTTTGAATTTAGGGCTTGAGCAAAGCTTTTGGGGATTTGGGGGATAGGATGAATCGTAGTCATAGAAGGATTAGTGTCGGGATTCGGTATAGGCGCCGGTGACGCCATAGTCAATCACCGGAGGTGGCAACGGCTTCCACCAGAGGGGTTATAGCCGTTGTCTGTGAAGCAAATAGAAATAAAAGAAAATAGTAAACAGTAGAATTAGTGTGTTTTTCGCACTGTAAATCGCCCACAGGAATAGTGTTTTCAGAGCTCAGCTGATAGAGTTATGTAGAGTTAGAGTACAGGTGGTTTATATACACAAATCAAGTGCTAACTCTCTAACAAACTAACCAACTACTGATCTATACAAGTGGATTAACTACCAAAACAGAAATTTTACTCTAAAATTGATCAAAAGAATGATCAGGTTCAAAAAGAGAAGTCCCCCAACTTAGTTTCAATTTGGCTCCAAACACTTATCAAGCTCCTAAGTTGCACTTTGATCATCAACTCCATTCTGATCATTAGCAACAACATATTTCTTCACAACTCTATTTATAGGCTACAATAAAGTACCATGTAGCATCTAGAAGCTACTATTAACAAGCTAAGAAACTAACAGCATTAACCACCGCTGGTTCTAACTAACAAAAGTGAAAATGAAACCATAAGTTAACAGCATCCTGACAGATCTTAAGGAGCTAATTCTGTTGGTGTTTTAAAGAAACACAAGCTATTTAAGTATAATTGGATTCGAGTAGTTGTGAGTTCTGGATGTTAAAATAAGTTTGGTGGTGCGGAGTGCACACTTGTATAAATTATCTACGAGCTTACAGTTCTGGGATATGTATTAAAATTTGTTGGCAAGACTACCATGTATTATCCTTTTTGTGGAAAGATAGATCATTCTAACTACATCCATATTTAAACATACTTATAACGGTGGTGGTGTTTAGTGTCTGACTCCTTAAATGATGAGGATGAACTAAAGATGTGTACGGGATGCAGTGTTGGCAGCATACTCAATTTACTGCATTGTCATGTGGAAAAATACACAATTCAGAGTTTATTAAAATTCTGATAACTACGATACACAGGATGTTGAAAATTTAATCATTTACGTGAAAAGATGTGTTGTTTCAGAATTCATCTCTGACAACTAGGATACATCGTATGTGGAAAATATAATCATTTGTGGAAAGATACATTGTATTACAATTGTATCAGAGTAGTGCATCATAAAACGTGGTGACCTGTAACCTACAAATTCCACGACATGTAGTGTCTTTTCAGAACATCTCCTATATATACATGTGTATGCATTCATAGAAATATAAGTGAAAATCTTAGAATTTTCAGACTTACTCAATAACCAAAATACTGCACTCAAAGCCTTTCTCTTGTTTCAAGCCTAGATCAAGAGGGTATTTTTCGATTGTTTTATCCTCAAGGAGAATTCGTGTAACCCAAGGTAGTAACTGGGTCGAATTACTCTTTAAGGAAAGTGTATGTTAACGCGACTCAAATCGATATCCAAGTTCCATTACACCAACATTTACCAGAATACAGTTTCATAAATTTTACTTCTACTTCTCCCAAAAGCCAAATCGCCATTTCTCTTTTTTTCCAGTGTTTCATTACCGCGCTTACAGTTACACAACAAATTCTGCTGCCTCAAACTGCAACTGCAATTTGGATTCTTCCAGCTGTTTCTAAGCTTGTTTCTGTTGTTCCTGAGCTTCCATATGAAGATCCACGATATTCTTCAAACGTTTGCATTTTCAAGTCTCACGAATTCTGCTTGGGGGATGTGATGGTCATCGGTGCCTATATTTCAGTCAACGGGAGCTCTTTTAAAAATTCAACACTACTTTGTCGGGTCTTGTTACTGCTATGGTACTGCCCAAGTTTGTGTTCAAATTAACACGTAAACTCATTTAAGGAAAAAAAAAATTGTGAAGCAGACTTGGCATAAAGTCAAGTTTATGACAATTGTAACTTCTAAGTTGATATTGCACTCTATCACACATACTCTCACTCATATATATTGCATCATCTATGCTCTTTGGGAGTATGGAAAGAGTAAGACAGAAAGAGGCGTGGTTATTTTTTAACCAAGTGAGTCTCTAGGAATGGTTGATTGCTGAGGAAAGGAATTTGAAAGGCTATATAACCAATATGAGAAACAGGTGCATAGAAGCAACCAGTTTTAAATGAGATATTCTGCAATATTACTGTACCTTAGATAGAATTAATTTCCTTTATTAATCCTGTAAAGGCTGTCTATATATTGTACCCTTCAACCATCAATGAAAACGGATGTTCATATTTTACATTGTATCAGAGCAGGTTCGATCTTGGACCCCTTATCTTTAGTTGTATCCGAGTTACTGTCGCTGCCCTTACCTTCTTTGCCACCGCCGTGAACTACACTACCGCCGCCGGAAGAGCCTAGCGATGTCGCCGCTTCGATTTGATATCCATACGCGCCACTGCCGCGTTCGTTATTGTCCTCATGTGCCGCATTGGAGATGCTCTTACGCCTTTTTACTATCTCTTCCAGGATACTTGTAATAAGAAGAGCAACCAGCAGAATCTTGGAACAATTACATGAATCATTGAGTATTCTGCAACAATTATTAGAATTCTGTGAGTTTTCTTTTTAGCCAAAACATTTGCCAATAGTGGATGGGAGTTATTTATTGGGTTCTCCACACCCTAATAATAAAGAGTAAATTACAAGAGGTATGATTTGTGTATAAGAGTAGAGAATGAGGTTTATTTGGATGTGTTTCCTAAGTTTCATCCTCACCCTCGTGTTAACGAAAATAGGTCAGACATCCAATAAAACTAAATATTCTCGTGAAAGAAGATAGGTAGGTGTTATATGGATGGATCTATACAAAAAACTACAAGTTGGTTCAAAAATCATACATAAGTCATAATTCAGAAAAAAAAAATCATCAAAATAGTGTCTGCGCAAGTCTTTGATTCCACAAGTCTTTAGTTCCAGGTAAGAGATGCGAGGAAGGGCTAGTATTTCATCAAATTCCAACTTGGATGAACTTGTAATTTAAAAATTATAGGGAATTGGTAATTTGTTAATTCCACTAAGAACATGATCAACTTTGGTCTTGTGATTCTGATGCATAGAACCATTGCTACCTGGTCGTCGGTTGTAAACTTAATCAGATATCCAATCTTTGTACCTGCAGAGAAATGTACAAGTATAGTAGATACCATTATAATGGATATGTGTGGAGGGTACACCTCTAAAGTCAAGTAATACAAGGCCTTTGATCTCATCATTCAAAGTATTCCAGCGGAGAGTACTTTTACAAATATCATTTTTCCTAGCTAATTAAACTAATTTATCTACTGGTAAATTAGCTTGCCTCAGTATATGAATTAAATTACATGAAGATAGCATTTGATGTATCAAGCATTGTAAACTGTAAGATTTCCATAGAGCATTCTAAATTGTAAGATTTCCATAGGGCATTCAAGGGATTGAGACAGGGGCTTACAGTAGAGAGACAATCTGATTGTAATGCAAAAAATCTGGTCAGTGAAATCAATAGCAAAGATAAAGCCAATATGAATTGCAAAAAGCTTGGCATGGAAAGCAGAGTATGTAATAGAAGAGTAGACTTTTGCAGAGATGAATTTACCAGTCAAGTCTCTCACTATAAATGCCTATTTCACATTTTAAAATAGATGTACTCCAAGATGCCTCAACATTGATGACAAGGCCCTGATCTGGTGGTTTCCATTTAATGGATCTAATTGCTTGTTTAGGAGGATGGTTTAAAGCTGGAATCAGTCCAAGGTTAGGTAGGTCTCTGCAAAAGTGTTCCTAGAAAAAGATGGCTTCAAGAGCAGTACATAAATGGGTATAACATTCAGATTAGGTTTTCTTCCTTGAAAAATGAAAGAGTTATGAACTTTCCAAAGTTCCCAGCATATAAATGAAGGAAGTAAACAGGTTAGCTCAGTATATAAATGGGTAAGACCAGTAAATGTCCATTAATAAGTCACTCTATCCTAAATGGAAGGGAATTGGATTTTGGGTATGACCGGTTAAATATTGAATTGGTCCCGGATTTAAATAGTAATTTCACACTCATTGAAAAAGTGATTAATAGAATCAACAGTGAGAGAGCATGTAATGCATTTTGACACAATGTTAATTCTCATAAGAACGAGCACATCATCAAAGGGTAAAATAACATTTAGTATTATCCACATAAAAACTGGGTTTTTTTTTGGTATTTTCTTATTCCAAATGTGTTTCAGGGATTTAATAGTAGTGCCTTTGTTCCTAATGAGGTTGTAAGCTGACCTAAATGTGAAGTTACCTTTAAGATCATGAATCCAGTTCATTTTATCTTCTTGCTGCCCTAACTGTGCTATGCAAAAAAGAACTAATATTTGGCAGCAAACAAGTATTAACTGCATCCATATAAAGATGTTTATTTAGAATAAATTCAGCAAAAGTTAGTTTCTTTGGGATGGTGTCTAGGGAAGTGATTTATCTGTGGATCAAAGTGTATCCAGTTAGATTCCCAAAATTAGATTTACAATTTCCATGGATTACTAAGTTGCTACTGATTGCTAAACCATTAACTTCCATTATCCTTTTGTAGTTAGGAGACTTCCTAAAGCTAAGTGGTAAGGACCAGATTAACTGGGACCGCAAAGTAGTTCCTGACTAAAATTTCCACCAAAACATGATGGAAAAGGAGGTAATAATAGAACTAAATTCCCTAACTCCAATTCCATTTTCGTCTGTTGGTAAACTTAGGAGGTCATTGCCGTACCTCTCAAAAATACAATTTATAAGCCCTAATGCTTCCTATACAATTAAGTAAAAAATGGAAAGTCGGGGTCATCCACGAGAAGAGGGATCTTTTCAAGTGTTTACACAAATAGAGTGGAAAACATACTAGGCATAGGCATATATAGATACATATAAAAAAACATGTAAATGGGCTGTTTTTTTGGTTGGTTATTCCTAAGTTATGAAATTAAAAGACAAGTTAACTAACAGGCAAAAAAAATATCAAATATGCAACAAACTAAAAGAACGAGATTTAAAACACAAGTTACGGAACATTGGGTGCAATTGACTTCCACTTCCAAGCCTCGTATCTATCATTGAACATGCAACCTATTTACTACGTTCACTACTTGTTGTGAAGATAAATCTCCTATCCTTCTTAGATAGTAGTTTGCAATAATGAATTCAACAACGAGTTCAACATCATTTCATTCATCTAGCAATTATCAAACCATTAACACAATCAAAAGCTCTAATCCATACTCTTGGATTTCATATCAAGAAGAGGAAAAATTAGCTACTTTTTCTAAACCCAAACAAGCAATCATACAAGTATTTCATATACTCAAGCTTTCAAGAACATGAATGACATTAACAATCAACATTCAATGCTTCATAAATACACAATAGCAAGAGTATTAAATAGGCTATCAGGTGTTCTTAAGACATGGGCTTGGAACCCTTAGTCAATTGCTCCCAAGAACTAGTTTAACTAGCACAAATCATACTAACATTCATAGACAAATTCATAGAGAAATAAAGAGAGAAAAGATGAAGAACCTAGGGTTTGGAATGGATAAGTTTTAGCCAAGAGAAAATATATAAATATGGGATAAGGTTTGGGGTATTTATAGTACAAAAATAGTGCGCTAGCCATGCGAAGGACCGCGTGGGCGCGAAGGATGACTTGGGCAAGGGCACCGTGGCGCAAGCTAGAATGCATGCGCACGTGGATGGTCGTGCAGCGATGCGAGATGGCCTAGACAAAGACCGCTAGTGTGAAGCATGGGCGTGATACTGCGCGCAAGGCCGGGCGCGAGGCTACATGTGAAGCACCAGCACGAGGAGTTTACGCAAGGCGCTAGGGCAAGACTCTGGGTGTTTGCACGCGCAGACACGCTCGGTCAGGCACCAAGCGCGCGATAGAGAACTGAGAAGTTGTGCCATGGCCTATTTCCATTGCAATGGCGCATGGTTAAGGTCACTGCCCGCACGCTCGGTTCTTCAACACCCTGCCGGCCGGTCTTTGCATTGGTCGGTTGACCTTTGTTCTACAATTTTTTTTACTTTTCTTCTACTATATTTTGGCTTGTGATCTTCAATCTTCTATCATCCTTGCAAATGGCCTTCACTTAACCAGTCCAAAGTGTTTACAAGCAATCTACAATTTAATCTTACAAAAAAGAATCTAGATACTCTTAAGGACCAAAAATCCATTAGACTATAAATAAGTTACAAAATGAAAGGCTTAGATATGAAAACCAAAAATAGTCATCTAAACCCCTTATGATGTAAACCTTCCTAAATCTAGAAATCTTCCAACAAAAAGATTACAAAAGAGATGTTAAATGCTATGAAAAATACATGCATTTGACGTCTTATCAAACTTCCTGCACTTAAAACTTTACTCGTCATCGAGTAAACAAAAACAAGCAAAGATCTAAGCATAAACTAGCATGCCAAAGTTTTTCCAAAACATCCAACATCATATTCCTGGACTAACCTAACCCCAAGACATAAGAATCCCTCACACTCTCACATCCCAAAGTCTAAGACAATCTAAACAACCACAATACCAATCAAAGGTGAGGTATAAAATACAAGTGCAAAACTAGCTTACTCTACCAAGGAAGCCACCAAATAGACAAATTAAGAGAAGCATAAAATTTTTCAATTTCTCTCATTTTTCCTATGAGCCCTCTTGGGTTTTCATCCTAGCTTCACACATTTTTTTTCAAGGCTCACCCTCACATTTTTCTGCACCATTTGGCCTCTTATTTTTGCATAGGTTGCTCTTTTGGGTTTTCAACCTATCCAGGCCTCCCACTTTTGTCTAAGTTTCCTTCTCGGGTTTTCAACTTAGCGGGATTCTTTTAATTCATTTCTTTTTACTAAAAATGCCCACAACAGAGCTTTTTATTACAACTAACTAAACCATTCATCATAAGTATCATCTTATTCCCCTAACCTCCCTACACTTAATGTTTGCATTGTCCTCAATGCAAGTAAACATTCTAGGACACAAGTTAAGGAGAGAAAATGAGAGAATACCCAAAACGAGAAATGAACACTAAATTCCATGGTTGATGTTCCACTATGCACATCAATTATTGTCCTTGAAGACTTTAAAAATGGCTTACCTAAGAGAATAGGTTTAGCACTTTTACCACCTTCCATTCAAGATCATAAAAATTGGCGGGGAATGCTAAAGAGCCCACTTTCACCAACACATTCTTCACAATACCTTTTGGGTATGTGCTAGAGTGATCGACTAGTTGGATAACAATCCCAATTTTGTGCAAAGTGCTTAGATCTAGAGTTTCATACAAGGAATATAGGATCACATTAATGGAAACACCTAAGTCTAGCATGGCCTTGTTAACACATTTTCCTCCTATCCCACAAGGGATTGTAAACATACCCGGATCATCACATTTAGGAGGTAACTCCTCATAAAAAATGGTGGAGACATACTCACTCTTTCCCTTTTCTTTTTACTTTTCAATTTTTGTTTCCTATTGATGGTACACAATTCTTTAAGAAATTTAGCATACCTAGGAATTTGATTTATAGCATTCAAGAGTGGAATGCTTAGCTCGCACCTACAAAAGACTTCTTAGATGTCCTTGTTGTCCTCCTTTGTCCTTCTTTCTTTAAAGGCTTCTGGATACGGTGGTTCCGGTACATAGGTAGGAATCTCCACCCCTTTTGACTTCTTGTGAGTTGGGGATGAGGTTTCAATATTTGATCCCAGTCTTGGCACAAAGGTCTCCACCTCGATTTCTTCCCCTTTACTCTCCTTCTCCTTGGCCAACTTGTTGGCCTTCTTTTCAAGGTCATCCACTTTTTCAATCACCCACTCAACAACAATCTTTCATTGAGGATACTTCACTTCCTTCCCACTCCTCAATGAGATTGTACTCACATTTTGTCGAGGGTTGATTCTTGGTTGGGAAGGAAGTTTGCTCTTTTCCCGTGCCTCCATACGATTCACAGCTTGTGCTATTTAGGTTATTTGAGTTTCTAAGTTTTTAATACTCGCCTTGGCTTCATCTTGGATTTTTTTTCCTTTATCTGCACCCATACTCAGCCTGTGAATGGCTTGCATCACCTCATCTTTTGACAAGCCCAACCTCTCCCCTTGATCTTGAGGCTTGTCTTGAACCCTTGGGAAATTGTTTTTTGGAGGCCGGTATTGTTATTGAGGAGGGCGGTAAAGTTGATCGTTTTGACTTCCTGAAGGGTTCCCATATCGGAGATTTGGGTCATCTCGATTACCCGCATTGTATAGCCAATTTTGGTAGCCTTGGTACCCTTGATTTCCTTGATATCCTTGATAGTTTTACCCACCTTGACGTCCTTGGCTTCCTAGATACCCTGTGGCACTCACCTCCTCAACACAATCTTCTTGCAAAGTAGGGCAAGCGCCTATAGGATGCGCCGATGAGTTAATTTCACACAATTTTACATGTGGCACATTCCCAAAATTGGTCATGAGAGACTTTACCATAGAAGTAAGGACCGAGACTTGGTCCTCGAGCTTTCCGCTAGTTGAAGGATCACATGTGGCCATTGGATTTCTTCTTCTCAAATCGGCCCTCAAACTAAAGTTCCTTGAATCCTCGGCTAACTCCTCATATAAATCCATAGCCTCCGTTGAAGTCTTGTTTTCAAGGGTACCACCACAAGAACTCCTCACTAGTCTTTGGTCCTTATCAAGAAGGTCATTGTAAAAATAGCAAACCAAGTCTCCCTCTGAATAGCCATGGTAAGGACAACTCACGAGAACCATCTTGAACATCTCCCAATAGTTGTAAAATGACTCTTCATGCCATTGAATAATGTTTCTTATGTCCTCCTTCAAAGCGGCGAACTTTGAGGCCGAGAAGTATTTGGCTAGAATTTTTTGCTTCATGTCAAGCCAAGTCTTGATACTTTTGGGTGGTATTTAGTGGAGCCAATCCATTGTACCACCTCTCCTTGTGAACGGGAATGCCTTTAATTTGTAGAAATCTTCATCTACTCTGTGAGGAACCATATCACCACAAATAAAGTGGAACTCGGAGAGATATTTGTTGGCGTTCTCCGCTTGCCTACCAAGGAAGATATGTAGCAAGTTTATCAACCGGGTCTTGAGCTCAAAGTGCCTGTTCGGTCCAACCAACGGATACTCTATGAACATCGATTGTTGATCAAGGTTGGGGGCTATGATGTCCCTCAATAGGGCTTGCCTCAAAGGGATCTCCCTACCTTGGATTGGAGGAGCTCTTCCTTGAGAGGAGGATGTTGAGGTCCTCCTCCCAAAATGTCACCTTCATGCTCGTCTTGATGTTCCTTGGACGTAGAAATGTCTACAAAATGGTCTCTAGAAGGGGTGTTATTCACACTTTCCAAAGAAAGCCTCCTAGCCCTTCTCAAATTCAACTCTAACTCAGGGTCGTAGTGTAGGGGTTCTTGTGAAGAGGATCGCGTACAAACCATACACCAAGAACTCAAAAAATACGTCTCTAAACCAAGCGAGAATGGCTAATCAACTAAAAACCAAAACAAAAGCAAACTAACAAATATTCACACATACACACACATAATATGCCCAAACACTTAAAAATAAATGCCTTTTCCTGGGAAGCGGCGCCAAAATTTGGAAGGTCGTCATTCGTACCTCTCAAAAATAAAATTTATAAGCTCTAATGCTTCTTATCTACAATTTAGTAGATAGCGGCAAGTCAAAGTCGTCCACGAGAAGAGGGATATTTTCAAGTGTTTAAACATATAGAGCGGAAAACATACTAAGCATAGGCATATATAGATACATATAAAAGCATGTAAAGGAGGGGAGGTTTGGTTGGTTTTTCCTAAGTTATGAAATTAAAAGACAAGTTAACTAACAAGCAAGATGAAATATCAAATATGCAACAAACTAAGAGAATGAGATTTAAAACACAAATTACGGAACCTTGGCCGCAATTAACTTCCACTTCCAAGCCTCTTATCTATCATTGAACATGCAACCTATTTACTACTTTCACTACTTATTGTGAAGATAAATCTCCTATCCTTCTTAGATATTAGTTTGCAAGAGTGAATTCGACATCTCTTCTCAAACCTCACTAATGACTCCTCAAGCCGGTAAATGGCTAAAAGTATCCCATTAATGGCGTTGAACACGAAGAATCAAAAAGCTTGGTAATGCTTATAAATTCTACACCGTGTCTAAGCATTGAACCAATTTATGCATTTACACAATAATATTAGTCAAGAACGATCAACATTCATAGACTTCTCTCATTTGCTACCTAAAACATAAATGACAGCGAGTTCAACATCATCACATTCATCTAGAAATTATCAATCCATAAACACAATCAAAAGCTCTAATTCATTCTCTTGAATTTCATATCAAGAAGAGGAAAAATTAGCTACTTTTACTAAACCCAAACAAGCAATCATACAAGTATTTCATATACTCAAGCTTTCGAGAATATTAATGACATTAACAATCAACATTCAATGCTCCATAAATACACAATAGAAAGAGTATTAAATAGGCTATAAAGTGTTCTTAAGATATGGCCTTGGAAACCTTAGTCAATTGCTCCCAAGAACTAGTTTAGCTAACACAAATCATACCAACATTCATAGGCAAATTCATACAGAAATAAAGAGAGAAAAGATGAAAAAGATGAAGAACCTAGGGTTTGGAATGGAGAATTTTCAGCCAAGAGGAAAGATATGGAGATGGGATAAGGTTTGGGGCATTTATAGTACAAAAATAAGGCCAAAAGTAAGTCAAGGTGCATCAATGCGCTGGCAGTTCGAGGGACCGCACGGGCACAAATGATGACTTGGGCAAGGGCACCGTGGTGCGAGCTGCCCGTGCGCCCGGTTCTTCATCATCTGACCGGTTGGCCTGCCGGTCTTCACGTCGGTCGCTTGACCTTCGTTCTTCAATTTTTTGTACATTTCTTCTACCTCATTTTGGCTCATAGCCTTCAATCTTCTTCCATCCTTGCGAATGACCTTCACTAAACCAATCTGAAGTGCTTACGAGTAATCTGCAATTTAAGCTTACAAAAACAAATCTAGATACTCGTAAGAACCAAAAATCCATTAGACTATAAATAAGATACAGAATGAAGGATTTAGATATGAAAACCGAAAATGGTCATCTAAACCCCTTATGATGTAAACCAACCTAAATCTAAAAATCTTCCAACAAAAAGATGACAAAAGAGATGTTAAATGCTATGAAAAATGCATGCATTTGACGTCTTATCAAAACTGATATTTTGCCATGATTTCCAAGTGTCTTCAGATCATTTCCCCCCAGAAAGATCTTGCAATTTTTTGTGTTTTTTTTGTTACTGATTTGGGGGGCTTGATCACTGCCCATAAATATTGTGGAATAGTGAACATACGGGCCTTGATAAGTGTAAGCATACGTGCCGCTGTTAACCACTGGTTTATCTAGTTTAAAAGTTTTGAATCAAATAATTCAAAAACATTTTGGAAATATTGGTTCCTTGCTCTGCCTGTATAGATTGGTACCCCTAAATATCTAAAAGGAAACTGAACTTTGGACATGCCTAAAATTTTCCTAATCGGAGTGCGATATTCCGGCCTACGTGTTTAGATAAGAATTAATTACTCTTCGAGTAATAAATATGTTGACCTTCAAATTTTTCAAGAAAGCCCTAATCCTAATTAAATTCAGTTCGGTGGCTTTCTTTAAAATGATAGTATCATTAGCATAGATGAGATGAGAAATATGGATGGTAGGGGCTGGGACCTGGTAGTAGTCTAATTCCCCATTTTGAAAAATGAAAATCAAACTTCTAGAGAAAGTTTCGGAAAAGATGTTGAAGAGAAAGGGTCAAATATGGTCACCTTCTTTAATTCATCTTGAAACTTTGAAAAAACTTGATGATTTTCCATTAACTAAGATAGAAAACCAAGCTTGAGAAATGTTTGAGATGATATTTTTTATAAAGAGTCCATGGAAACCAAACTTAAGGAGTATAATGTCTAGGAAGGGCCAGCTTATCCTGTAAAAGGCTTTGGCAAGATCCGATTTCAGTATACAGTTAGGTTTTTAAGTCTTGTTGTGAAAAAAAAAATATTACCATTTCTTTAACACATTTAACCTTATCCGCAATTTCTCTGTTTTCCATGAAGGTCGTTTGATGCAGGGAGATAATTTTAGAAATTAAAGGTCTAATTCTCTCAACAAGTATTTTATATAAAATTTTGTTGGCAAAATTTGATAGACTTATGGGTCTAAAATCACAAAAGGTAGCAACTCTGGATTATTTGGGGAATTAGGGTAATCCAAGTGTTGGATATACCTTTAGGAATCTGGCCACCAGCTAGAAACTCATTAGAGGCTCCTAATAGGCCATTCTTGATTGTGTCCCACATTTCTATAAGACTAAATTATTTTTTTAGTCCCCTACAAAGTATCTTATACCATATTTCGGTCCACGTTTACAAATCAACTCTCAGACAGGACTAAACAAATTCAGAACAATTTGTTTGGACCCCAAAGGTGTTTTTCAGGGAAATTCTGTGGTAAAATTGGTCAAAATATGTAAAACAAACATTATACCCCTAATTTAAAAAAAATAAAAATAAAAGGTCTTCTTCTTCTTCGCTTCTCCGCCGCTTTTATTACTTTGTCTTCTTCCACACCGTCTTCTTCCGCACCAGTTTGCTTAGCCTCGTCTTCTTCGCTTTGATTTCTTCACTTCGTCTTGTCTTCTTTGCTTCAGTGGTAGATTCTTTGCCTTCCGCCGCAGCTTCATTGGTGAATTCTTTTCCGGCATTGCGATTGCCTTTACAACTTTAACCGCTTTACGACAAACTTTGGGCCTTAACGTGAATCCTCCGTCTTCAAATCCTCTGTTGATATCCAGCTCGAGTGGAATATACTTGACCAGATCGGAGCCTGAAAATGGAACAGACTACCTGAGGCTGAGACAGAACAGAGTAATTTGACAAGAGAAGGTTTTTGACCAGAGCCTCTCATTCTCTGTCCCGGAGCTTGAAGACCTTATCATCTATGACAGGCTCAAGTTCTACGACCACACCTACGACCGAGTCAGAAGGTGGAAGGAGGCAGAAGGCGGCTCCAGAAGGCGAGGCAGAGCAAACTGGTGAAAGGTGAAATATGGGCGACGGATACCGGCGACAGCGGTGGATGGCCATAGGAGACTCAGTAGTGAAGGCAGCGGTGTTTTAGCTCTGCCATTAACTGGTGAAGGTGGCGGTGGAAACACTGAGAAACTTATCGTGAAGGCGGTGGAAATTAAAGGCGGCGGTGGAAGGCGGCGGCAAGCGGCGGTGGAAGGCGGAAGAAAAATAAAATTTAAATTCATGAAATTTTTAATTGCAAATGTTTTTAATTAATAAAATTACCATTATACCCCTGGTTATTGGAAAGCCATTTACTCTTACCTGAAAATCACCTTAGGGACCGAACAAATTGTTCTGAATTTGTTTGGTCCTGTCTAAGGGTTAATTTGCAAACGTGGACCAAAACATGGTATAAAATACTTTGTAAGGGACTAAAAAATAATTTAGTGTTTCTGTAAAGAACTTAGGGGAGAAATCGTCTGAACCTAGGGAGATATTGGCATTTAAACTGAAGGTTGCTTTTATGATTTCTTCTAAATCAGCCACCTTAATTAGTGCATTCTCTTCTTCAATTATAAGGTTTGGGGTTTAGCTGAGGGAGCTTTTGAAATAACTTCCAGATGTTAGACCTTGGTCATCTATTAGTAGTGAATCAAAATGAGAGATTGCTACAGTTTCAATTTGGGGCGAATTGGAGGTCTACTGACCATCCTCTGTTTTACTTTTAGTAATTTGAAGCATTGATCTTTTTTGTTGGACTAATTGATGGAAATACATAGTAATTCCATCACATTCTTTTAGCCATTTTAGTCTACTCTTTTGTTTCCAAAAGAGTTCTTGTTCCTTAAGTTTCTTGAGGGGGGTGGCTTTGGTTCTTTAAAGGGCAATGAAATCAGTTTTAGATTGAGAATTTGAAATCTAATTTCATGTCCTGATATTTCAGCTTCACCATCTATAACATTCCTATGAATGTTGCCAAATGATTCTCTGTTCCAAGATTTGATTATTGGTTTGAGTTTTTTAAGTTTTAAAAAGAGCTGAAACATTGGGGCTACATCAGAGAGTAGTAAATTCTAATTCTGAATTATTAGGTTTTTAAATTCATCTCTTTGAAACCAGGTATCTAGGAATCTGAATGGCCTAGGCGCTGATTCTAGTTTACTGCCTATTTTCCGTAACATGGGACTGTGATTAGAAGTAGATTTATTGAGGATTTGAATTGAAGAACATGTCAATTCATCTAACTAGGATTGAGAACCTAGTCCTCTATCAAGCCTTTTAAAGGTGCGGTTATGTAGCGTATTATTATTCCAAGCGAAAAGATTACCAACTTTGTTGATATGTGAGTTTAAGTGAAATTATCATAATTTTGTGTGTTTAATTGCAATTATTTGAACTTTGGGGGTTGAATTTTGAACTTTAATTTTTAAATTCTCTGCATATTTTGTGACACTTTTAACTGTAGATATATTTTTTGCAATGCTTCTTGAGTGTGTCATTAAATTCCAGACACTTAGGAAAATCATAATATTATGATGCTTTCGCATGTCTAAAAGAAAATTGCACAAAATAATTCTCCCTAAAATAGAAATCTTATTGAAAACCAAACAAATTATTTTGATGGCTTTGTGGCTAGACATAACAGCTAGGCTTGTAGCAAAGGGCTACAACCACTTTTAAGGTATTGATTATTTTGATGTTTTCTCTCCAGTTGCTAAAATTGTGATCATCAGGTTCTTGCTAGCACTTGTTGCTTCTCATTCTCATTTTTGCACGGAAATGTTGATGAAACAATGTACATGAGTCCTCCTCCTAGTTATTCTTTGCCTTCATCTAATTTGGTTTGCAAACTGAAGAAGAGCCTCTATGACCTTAAACAGGTCTTCGAGCAATGGAGCAACGATTTACTGGCCATCTTGTTTCTCTTGGTTTTTCCAAACTACCACATGACTACGCTTTATTCTATAGGTTCACCTCTTTATTCTACAGGTTCACCTCTCAGTCTTTTCTGGTCATTAAGATTTATGTGATTGGTGTCTTACTTGTTGGAGATTCTTTGCATGCCATTGATATGGTTAATTCCTCTCTACATGTTACCTTCACCATTACAGGTCTTCACGATGCAAAATTCTTTTTGGATTGGATCGAATTGGCCAGATCATCATATGGTGTTTTCCTCAGCTAGAACAAATATTTTCTAGACGTCATTGATGATTGTGGCCTGAATCAGTCCACACCAGTTGCCACCCCATTGCCTCTCACTTGGAAAGATTATTCCTCATCACCACTTCTTTCTAATCCAAGTGCTTTCCAAAGGTTGATTGGTCATTTTTTGTATCTCAGTTTTACTAGACCAGGCATTACCTACTCAATACATCAACTTTTGCAATTTGTTTAGACTCCGACGATTATCATCTCAGGGTTGCACTTCATATGGTCATATATTTGAAATCATGTCCTTCTCATGGTCACCCTGTTGATCCTCATCTAACCATTACCACGTATTGAGATGCTAAGTGGAGAAAGTGCACAGGCTCCAGGCGATCAGCTTCAAGGTTTTCCATCTTTCTTGGATCATCTCTAATTTCATGGAATGCCAAGAAGCAATCCACTGTTTCACTGTCTTATGCAAATTTTGAGTATCGTAACATGTTTATGACAGCTTGTGAACTTAAATGGATATTTATTTGGCTATGATCTTCACCTTTTGCTTCAATTTCCTCTACCTTTGTATTGTAACAATCAATCGGCAATCTACATTTCTGCTAATCCAGTCTTCCATGAGTGCACTAAGAATCTTCAAATCATTTGTCATCTTGTGTTGGACTATTATCTGGATTATATTCTTTAGTCAACTAAAGTACCTTCTCGTCTGCAATTGGCTGATGTTTTCACCAAACTCTTTCTTGCTCCATTTTTTCTCCTCAATTTGATCAATATGAACTTTTGTTATTTTCCCAGTTCTGATTGAGGTGGGGCTAAAGAAAATGAGTTATCACCCTCAACTGTCATTGATGGAGGTCCATTTGGTGTTCTTCATTCTCGAAATGCGAGATGAACAAAGGAATGAAGAAGAAATACCCCTGTTGGAAAATATTGGAATGACACCGTTCCATTTTAAACTTCCTATGTTTTGGTATCATTTTATTACAAAGACTTGGGTGAGACTGTCTCACCCAAGCTTATGGTGAGAACAAGGGTCTCTTAAAAAATTAAATAATTCTTGGGGCCTAAAAGCAATACTAGATAATATATATAGTTTAGGAATTATTTCATTTTCCATTTTATTCTCTTGGGGCGGTTCTCCTTCCCAGTTTTCAAACGCTCAAACCTTTTCTCAAAACCTCTCGACATAATTGTCCAATTCAACCTTCTGAAATCCGCTTAAACTCGGGACTTATAGCATCATTGCATCACGTTGTTCAATCCGATTCCATAGAGGTAAGATTTTCTGATTTCGAGGATTTTGTGTTTCATATTTGGGGCTTTTTGCTTTCTTCAAGGTTCTGGTTGTTTTCTATTTGATTCCACCGTTTATCTCTGTAAATTCGGCCGTGTGTGTGTTTTTCGGCCTTATATTATGTGTTTCTAATTTGTGTTTTGGGTTTTTTGTAGATATGATGAAATCAAAGGAAGGTATTGCTGGTATAGATAACCTGAAGGTTGATGACCGTGTTCATACCTCATCCGCTGTTGAATCAAAAGTTTTTTTCTATTTTTTTGTTAATTTTTGTATTTTTAGGGTTTTGTGTTCTTTACCTTTGATTTTTCTGTTTTATTGTTGATTGATTTGATGTGTTGTTCGTTCTTGTTGATGATGCTCTATTTTTTGTGTTAATGTTGCTCTGTTTGCTGAATTTTTAGATGTTGCTTTGTTTTATTATTTTTATGTCGTGAATTCAGTATGAAACGGTGTATAACAAAGTAGTTAGGTTGTTTGTGTGTTTAGTTTTCATGTTCATGCGTTTAGTTCAGGCTTTGTTATGGCTATGTTGTGATTTTGTTTAGGGTCTATTTAGTTTGCATGTTTATAAGTTTGCATGTTTATAAGTTTGCATTGTCTTTCAATTAGGCTGTTTATGTGTTTAGTTTGCATGTTCAAGTGTTTAGTTCATATTTTGTTGTGGCTCTATTGTGGTTTAGTTTAGGCTCTGTTTAGTTTGCATGTATTTTGTTTGCGTTGTCTTTTGGTTAGGATGTTTATGTGTTTAGTTTGCATGTTCATGTGTTTAGTTCAGGTTTTGTTGAGGCTCGTGGTTTAGTTTAGGCTCTATTTAATTTTTATGTTTTGTGTTTGCATTGTCTTTTAGTTAGGTTGTTTATGTTTTTAGTTTGCATGTTCATGTGTTTTATGTTTGCCTTGTCTTTCTATATATGTATATACATAGTTATATTTGTTTGTTTGCTTTAGGTGTTTCAGTTTTTTATTTGTGTGTTTATGTGATTACTTTTTTAATGTAGATGATGTAATTAGCTTGAGGAAATCCAGTCGATTGCAGTCCAAATTGACTGTTAAAGATAGTATGTATATTTATAGTTTGTAAATTTTTAATTTAGTAATTATGTTTTTCTTTAAATTGATTGTGTAATTTTCAGGTTCTAAAGCTCCTCTTCTTAAAAGGAAAAAGAATCAGCAAAAAACTACTACCACAGGTATTTATATATGATGGAATTTTATTTAATATTTTTGTTGGTTTTTAATTGATTACTTTATCTATTGATGATAATTTTCTTTCTTCTTTTATAGCTGATATTGTAAGGAGATTGTGCAAAAAATGTAGTAAATCTGGTGCGGATAAGCTTGATAGAGTTGCTGGATTATCTGTTAATGGTTGAAATTTTAAATTTTTTTTTACTTTTACTGTTTAGTGTTTTACCTTACACATATTATTATTTTGTTTTTTTGTTGTAGCTAGATGTGATCTGACTAGGGGTGAAGATAAGCTTGGCAAATTTAATCTATTCTGGTCTCTTTTTGTTTTACTTTAACTATTTAGTGTTTTACCTTTGGTATTTAAATATTTTGTTTTTTATTTGTAGCTAGATGTGATTTGATTGGGGGTCAAGATAAGCTTGGTAATAAAAATCTATTCTGGTCTCTTTTTATTTTACTTTCACTGTTTAGTGTTTTACCTTTGGTATTTATCCTTTTTTTTATTGTAGATGGATGTGATATGACTGGGGGTCAAGATAAGGTTGGAATATTTAATCTATTCAGATCTCTTTCTATTTTTACCTTTACTGTTTAGTGATTTACCTTTGGTATTTAAGTATTTTGTTTTTTTATTGTAGATGGATGTGATCTGACAGGGGATCAAGATAACACTGATAAATTTAATATATTCTGGTTTCTCTTTGTTTTAATTTTATTGTTTAGTAATTTAGTTTTTTTATTTGAATTATTTGTTTGTATTTTGTAGTTGTTGCTGAGCATGAAACTGTTGTTAGTAATCCTCAACTTCCAGCTTCAACAAATGTTACACAATCAGGTTAGATTAATGCTTTATGATTTTTATCATTTTGTTAGTTAGGGTATGAAACTTTTTAGTTGAATCTCTTTTTATAATGTAGTTGCGGAGACGTCTGTGATCATTGGTCCTCCACCATCAGCAATTATTGAACAAAATGGTAGTATTGAGAGTTTCAACTTTTTGAGCTATTAGTTCATATGTATAAGTTGTTAGTTATGCTATTTAACTCATTAGTTAAGATTGGAGATTGCACTTTAAAATCTACATCAATTTTTTTATTATGTAGTTGTGGAGAAGCATGTGATCATTAGTACTCCTGCTCTAGCAAATATTGAACATAGTGGTTAATATTAGGATTTTTAACTTTTTTTGAATTATTAGTTTATATTTATTTATTTTTAGTTCTGCTATTAAACTAATCAGTCTTTCTATTTGCATCAAAGACTGGAAAGGATTCTGCTGAAAGAAATGCTGATGAGCCTCCTCCAACAGATATTGAAAGAAATGATGATGTTGATGACACTTTTTTAACATATTAGTTATTGTGTATTTATAATTACTTTATGTTTATTTAGTATTTGTTATTTTTTTTATTTGTAGGTTCTACTCTTGTTGCTGAGGATTCCATAAGTGCTGGGATAAAAGTTATTATTGAAGAATTGAGAAGTGAAACTTCTCCTGGAATTTATCGATTTCTCTACATCTAATTTGTGTTTTTTATTTAGTATTTATAATTTTTTTTTCTATTTGTGTGTTGTAGGTTAGAGTTCTCATAGAAAGAAAAGTGTTAGGAAGAAGGTTAGAGTTGTTCAAACTACCCTTGTTGCTGAGGATTTTGTTCAAGATGAGGATTTTGTTCAAGATGAGGATTTTGTTGATAAGCCTCCTCCAGTGGTGGCTGCAAATGAAAAGGACGAACAAAAGACTTCTGAAGGGAATGGAAAGGAGCTGGCTACGAAGAAGCTGGCTAAGATAAAGGCAGCTACGAAGAAGTGAGCTGTGGAGGAGACTGCAACAAAGGAGCATGCAGCGAAGAAGTCGGCTGCGAAGGAGCCCGCCGCAAAGGAGATTGCAGCGAAGGTGCCTGCAGCAAAGAAACCCACTGTGAAGAAGCTTGCAGAGAAGAAGATTGCTGAGAAGAATCACGCTTAGAAGAATTCCGCTAAGAAGAGCCCTAATGTGAAGAAGCAATCAAGGAAAACAATTAAAGATGTTGCTGGAGATGGGAGTGGGTCGTCGAAGAAATCTTCTATTGCATGAAAGTTTAAGCGAGAAGTTGGAGATGCTGAGGATAGACATGGAGTTTCTGGATCTGTGTCTAAGAGAAGTGTCCCTGCTCATCATTCAGTAGGGAACACTAATGATGATGCACGGGTTAAACAAGTTTGCGAAATTGAGCTCCATGATGGTTCTAGGTATGTTATATTACTTTATGTATTTATGATTTTACTTTAGACATTCATTTTGAATATTTAAATTTTTAATTTTTTGCATAATAACTTAAATTATTTATAATTTATTAGTTTAGGTATTTTGTTCTTTACCTTTGGTGTTTTAGTGTTTTGTTTCACTATACATTTTAATTATTGATGTGCTAGTTTAAATTTTTAATTTCACTGTTTAATAACTTTTTGTGTAGAGTTTAGTATGAATAGTTCATGTACTAGTTCATTTTATTTATGTGTTTAACTGTTTAGTTTTATTATACAATAAGTTGCTTTTTTACTTTATCATGAGTTGGTTGTGTATTAATTAAAATTTCTATTTTAAATTACTGTATGTTTTTTATCGTTTAGTTTGGGTATTTATGTGCATAGTTTGTATATTTACTAATTTACTGTATTATGGTTTTTTCCAGGATTTTAAAGAAATTTATACTTGGAAGCCAATACGTAAAGGTCACAGATCTCTGCACTACTCTCACTGATCAGCAGAAGGCATGTTCAGGTGATTGGTTCTGGGAGCCTTTTAAAGCTAAGATTGGATATTGTACTTCTCGCAGGTATAGTGCCTTGGTTGGTTAGTAATTTTAATCCTTCTACATGTGTTCAGCTAGTTGAGTTAGATAGGTACTTTGTTACCACTGATGATTTATATGATGTCTTGTCCTTGCCCCAAAATCCTGGTAGGAAAGTTGAACAGAAGAGAAATTCTAGCATGGAATTGCAAGATATTTATAAGGCTAGGTTTGGTAGGGAGACTGAAACAGATATACCTCTTCACTTGCTTTTAACAAGGATAATTGAACTTAAGGAGGGAGGAGATGAGCTCAAAATAATTTTTGTCATTTATTGTTCTCCGTACTTTTTAGCTTCTATATCTACTAGTAAGGTGGATATGAAAATTCTTAAAGCTGTTGAAAATGTTGACAAGATTAAGAATCTCAACTAGTGTAGTTTTGTGTTAGATCAAATGGTTTCAATGATTAGGAGGTATAAAAAGAATGAGGAATACCAAACTTTTAGTGCTTGTGTCCTTATCCTTCTCATTCAGTATTTGCATAGATTTATTGTATGTGGTGTGTTAGAGCCAACATCCCTTCCTCTAGTCCATCATTGGACTGATGCGAAGTTGAGGGAGAGAGTGAGGGTGTTGGAAATCGGGGAAGGTCATGATAGGACAAACACGGTGAAAGATTGCTATCCAATTAGCTGTGCTGGAAAGTGAAAGAGGGTCATGGCTCAGCCTAAAATTGGAGCTCCTTCAGTTCAAACTGAAGTTGTAGCTCTAGTTTCTCAAAATGGGAAAGAAAATGTGGCTGATAATGTTATGAAGATGATAATGTGTTGAGGTTCAAAATCCCAAAGGGAGTTATGACAAACTCTAGGATTAAAAGTCTTGCTAAGAATGTAAGTGTTTAAAACGTTTACCTTATGTATTTGTTGTGTTAGTCCTGGCTATTAAGATGATTCTCTATGTGTACGTTTTGATTTTTATGTGCTAGTTTAGGTGTTTAGTTTCATTATTTGATATTGTTGACTTCCAGTATATTTAGTTAATGTGCTTAATCTTTTTGTTTAGGTGTTTAATAGTTTAGTTCAATTTATGTATGAACTATTTATGGTTTATTTTATATGAACTGTTTATGGTTAATTTTATTATGCTTTCATTGGGTATTTAATATATTTTTTTAGGTGTTTCAGTGTTTAGTTTTCAGTATAAACTTGTTGATATTTTTCCACTGTAGCCTTATGATAAGGCCCTCATGATCATGAAGCGTAACTTTGAAGTTGTTGCCGCTGATATGTATCAGAGGTTGGAGAAGGTGAAGAGTTATGTTGTGGATGAAGCATCGTGAAACTTTCCCCCAAGTACAGGGACTAGTGTAGAAACTCAGATTCAGCAAGAGGACTTTGATGATTCATAAGAGATGTGGAATGACATGTTCATTTCTATAGTTGATGAAGCTTGCAACAAATATAGGAGAAGGACACAGAACCAGCCTAAGAACCAGCCTATCCCGAGTTTTAACTTGTTTCATGATGGTGAATTGGATGGTCTAGAAGGAACATCCACAGCTATGCAATCCCCAAAGAAATGAGTTTAAGATGTTAACAATGACATGTATTTGAATAATGTGATTTGAATTTGTTATGGTATGATTTGAATTTGTTATGGTGTGATTTGAATATTTGAATTTGTTGAATTGAAATGATGAATTATTCTAAATGGTCAACTTGCTAGGTTGTTGGATTTGTTTTGTCCTTACCGGATTGAAACATGTAATTTTTTAAAGATGATTATAGTTTCAATTTAGTTCTGAAGTTTATCTCTTTAGTTCCATTATTTATAGATTAAGTTTTCTATTAAAGTTTAATAGTTTGTCTAGTAATGATATTTTGGATGTTGTAATTTTGCTTTACCAAATTTGCAATCTTTTTCTTATTGTTACTTAATATTGTTTTGTTTATAGCCATGTTTCCTTTAGGTATATTATTTGGTAATTTAGGTGTATAATTCGGATTAAAAATTATATATTTTCTAACCATGTGTTGTTGTTTACTTTTCCACCCTCATTTTTTTCATTTACTTATTCTAACATTAGTTCGTGTATATTTTCATTTAGTTTATTTGTTAGAGTCATTAATTTCAAACGCAGTTTGCTTGGTTGAATATATTTTTATTTAATTAAACTGCATTCGTTAGTTCGGTTGTTTAAAGCATTCGAATGGCAATTTAAATGATTTGTTCCTGAATTTAAGTTAATTGTACAAAATAATAATATAAATACGATGTCAAATTGAATCACATAGGTCTTGACTTGTTGCTTTGGTGTCTTGGTACCAAACTCCTTTGTCTTTGGTTTCTTTCTTTGCTTCCATCCTTCAATTCTCTTGCTTCTTCCTATTATCTTTGTGGAAGATGGATCTTGGATTGTTGGCGGTTTAGGGATGGAAGATTCTGCTACGCTGCTTGAATTTTCATGTCCCTTTGTACTTTTTAGGACAAGAATTTCCTCAGCCTTTTCACTGTCTTTTTTGAAACTTTCTTCAAGAACTTTCCTGGTTTCTATGTAACCTTCACATTTTAGGACCATATTGTAGTAGTTTCTTGCCATTTGGTGTCACCATGGACCTGTCTTTGATTTTGTCAAGTCCTTGATTTTCTTGTGTTGCTTTCAGTTTATTGCATTTTTGCATTTTAGCAAGCTTTGTCCATCGCTTCATAATGCATTATGATGGTATCTCACTGATTGAGGTTATGTGCAATATTCCGATATAGTGGAAGCAGAGCATTCCTTTGATGAAAAGATAACGATTAATATATACAAGTCAATAAGTTAAACAACCGAACTAAAGCTCTAAAGCATATAATGTCCTGCATTTTAAAGTTAAATGTGCAAATGAAGAACTAATGCCATATATATACGATGTAATATCATAAACTTGCTATGAAACCTGCTTACAAAAAGATGAACATGTGAACCAAGAGGTAATGATCCAAACAGAAGAACTAAAGACACTAACAGAAGAGGTAACTTGTATATTGCATTTCATCAGTATATACTTGTTTCTTCAAAAGTTTTGCAAGAGCAGTTTATTTCCACCATTCCACTTTGTTGTGTGAAGCTCACAATTTCAACTTTTGTATTATCTTCTTCTGGACTTCCTTCATTCTTTGTTGTTGATCCTGGGGCAAAAAACTTGAGATGCTTTGGTTTCTTGTGCAATCTTGCATTCCTTCTCGAATTGATAGTACATTGACAATGTGTACTCTTGAACTGCATGTTTGAGTAGTTTTGATCCATGTATAGTTGTCTTTGGCACTGATTTTGAGCATTGATTTTCCCTTATTATTTTCTTTGCTCTCCATCGATCCATAGTCTCATTGAAGATGATTAAGAACCTGTTAAGTGTGGTCATTTTGTTTTTGTTGAATGACAAAGATTTGTTTGTGCTCTCACTTCGTTTTGGTGAAAGAGTTGCCGCGAAGAAAATGTTTTTGCTCATTGCAGGGTGCAGGGCACCACGTATCTCTAATAGAATAAAGCCTCTTGAACCATTCCTTATCTTTAAGCTGAAAATTCTTGATCATATTGTTCCATGCCATTTCAAATTCATCTTCTTTTTTACAGTATTTCAAACAATGCCTAAATGTTTCCATGAATGGACATCCTTTTTAAATTCACCAAAATGGCTGATGGCATTTTGTGTAATGTGACATAGGCACAACCTATGCTTTATTTTTGTGAAAACCTGTAAAATCTCATGAATAATTTTATTCAGAACAAATTCATATATAAACATATGATCTAAAACAAATTACATGAACTATAGACATAAACATGGAATGTAATCATTCATGATTTTTTTCAATAATCATGTGTTCTTTTTTAGAAAGAATACTAAAATTATACATAAGATGTTCTAAACAAACACAAGAACTAATGAACTAAAAACTAAATGTAAGTACATAAGCATATCAACCCAAAATAGTCCAAATCAATCAAACTTAGGAATGGTCACCTTTTTTTATTGCTTTGGCCATGGCTGGATCTTGGTCTGTAAATATTGTTACTGGCTCTTTACCACCCATTGATTTTCTAGAAAATATCAAGAAATCATTCGAAAGTTGAAGCTTTCTTGTAGGCAATGAAAGCACATCCAAACATCCTTATATTGTCGTGGTTGTTCATTCCGACTATTGGAGCACAAATCAAGTTGTATTTGTTGGTCATGTATGTTGACGAGTCATGTGTTAATGCAGTTACACCATTTATTTAATATGCTACTTCATACGTTTCAGCAAATTTAAAAATACCTAAATTTTCTCAACAAAATACATGTAGGCCAATTTTAGACCTTGGTGAATTATCAAACATAATTATATCACTTTTATTCATGTTTTCTTAATGTTACGTCGTGTTTTTTAAAAATTACTTTATATGTTTTAGAAAATTTAAAAACAACCAATATTTTTTTTTAAAAATGTATATATTTTACTTCTATGTTCATGAAGTTACTGTTGGAAAATGATGGTTAAAAGGTTGACCCTTTTGGGCTTCGTTTAGAGTGGGACCCGAACAGATTTTGGGTCAATGGATGTCATTTTTGGGTTCTCCTCCGCGAGTACTATAAAATCGACTATTTAAACTCTCAAAACAAATCAAGGGTGAATGAGCTATGAATGTTTTAAATATCACTCTTGAAAGAGGAAAAAATGGGCGAAAATTGGCCCAGGTAATTTTCTCTAGACTGTCCAAAATGCGTATGGACCGCATGGAAGTCTCTGGAAGGCCCAACCGCATAGTATATATGGAATTGCTTGTGTGTAATTCTTAAGAGATAAGAACAAAATACTTCCATATTTTGTGAGATATCTTGTCTTAAATAAATATGCGGTTTACCATGTTTAATATGATGAAAAATATTTGTACAAATATTTCTTCCTTTTCCAGCAGATTTGATTCGAGTATTCATGGAATGTCTCGGATTTGGTGAGTTGGTGATTGGAGAATATTCTTCTCTAATTACAGAAAATCAGAATATCATGTTTCCATGATTAGGGTTTCTTAGAGTAGTATAAATAGAGCCTCTAAGTCAGTCAGAAAACACAGACCATTTCTTAAGTCCCTCCATAGTCTAAACTTGAGTCTTCTTTCTGTCTTTCTCGAAGTTTCCAGTTGATGCTCTGTCGAGGTGATAGTCCTTCGGGCCTTGCGTGAATCCCAGGTAACTCTTACGTGTTAATTGTTACCTGCGATGGTTTTATCCTAGGGAACGATGTCCTCGACGGGACTCATTCGTTTCAAGGGCAGCGAGTGTTACTCGTGACTCCATCAATTTGTGATTACTTGAAACATGATTTATGCTTTGATTATTTATAATTTAAGCTTTTCGATTGTATGCTTGAATAATTAATAAAAGTCTATTATTCTTGCATATATTAATTGCTCGTTCAATTTTGATATTTAATTTTCGCATGATAAAATCAATATATGTCCAACAGCCTTGAAACGAATGATATTTGTTGAGTTATATTGATTTGGAAATTGCAAGCGGGATGCTTAATGTTGCGAACGAAATTTTCATCGATTTGCATGCGAATTTCGGTCTTGTGCATGCTTAGATTAATTATGTCTAAGTGCTTCTGCATGTACTTGAAAATATGCATTATACATGCTACTGTGATCTTGTTTCAAGCTTGCATTAAGACCTTAAATATGCGTGCTTTATTTTTTGAGTAAATCCTGCATGTTGTGCTCAAAATTAAGCCTATGGGAATTGTATGTTTGCGAAAATATGCATGCTAATGATTTTGGTTATTTACAACAAAATCATATTGAGCAATTTGTTATGTATAATTATTTAAAATATTATACTACGATATATGAGATTTGTACATATATTTAACGATGAAAATCTTTTGTATGTACGCATTGGTGAATCCGAGTATACATGGTTGTATATCTCTTATGGAAGAGAAACTTGGCATGGAGATACAGCAGGATTTGCTTAGCAACATGAAAGAATCAAGAGTGTAACCACGGTTTTGCAAACTATGGTACGTATACACGTTAATTAAAGTGAATCATGGCATATGCTATATATACATATATTGTTTGAATTATATTTGATAACCATTTGCGTGAATCTGGACGTGAACATGATTTTGTTACAAAGAGAGTTATGTGAATAATATGTGCACATATATGTCCAGTACACTAAGGCTATCGAATTTGATAGTGAATGGATTTGGTTATATTAATCACTTGATTATGTGGAAAACTGAGTTGAGCATGTATGTTAAATTACATGGCATATTTATGGAAATATGTTAATTCCGTGATATTCATGCTTATGAGATTAAATGTTGATATGGTAATAAATCATATTTGATTCTTTGCATGAATAGCTTAAAGTTAGAAGAACATGTCATGAGTTTGGAATATTGAATCAAGCATCACTATTCCTTTTAATTATGAAATTACATGAAAGCAGTGCATGTGTGTTGGAAATTATGAGACATTTAAATTTCCTAAGCCCTCAAAATGTTATAGTATTTGTTAAATACTTAATCAAATGTTGAAATACCTATTTTGCATGTTATAATAATTTGGTGATGTGGGCTGCTCATGTTGGTTAAAGATTTAAAACACATTTTGTGTGAGAATGTGCTGCTAGTGATTCATGACTTTTATATGCTTGGTCTGAGAACCGCATGCGATAAAATGGTAAACATCATTTGCACTTAAACATGACATCTCTCGGCAAGAGTGTAATATATTCGTGCATGAATGAAGTATGTGACATTGGGTTATTTGATCCATGATGTATTCTCGTTCATTTAGGGACTTGATTTAGCTGAATAAACAAAAATTTTAGATCTATGATGTGTCTGAAATTGTGTTATGCTTTTATATGCTATGGTTATATTAATTGTTTGGGAAAGTGACCCATCATACCATATTAGATAATTAATTTGATTGACACCTTGTACTGTTACTACGTGCGATCCTACGTGCGAAAAACACACACACATTACTGTTCTTCGTCTTCCCCATTTTACTCTGATAATGGTCATATTCACAACTCCCTTCTTCTGGTGGACAACGATGGCGTCTCCGACGCCTATTCCTCCTCCAGCCCCTCCCCCACCGGTTAACAAAAGCTTTCTTCAAGCTCTCAATTCGAAACCCTCTCCTCTCTTATCTTCTCTCCCTGACACTCCCAATCTTCACCCCATTACGGAGTATAAGGGTAAGATCGCATATATCCTCCCTCTGGAGGAAGGCGATCTTCTGGCTTTGCATTATCAGAATGCTTTGGTAAGGGAAGTTCAATAAAAGGAAACCACCAATGGAGACCCTTTTATCTGCTTTCAAATTAATAGGTTTCAATGCTAAATTTCAGCTAGGATCAATTGACTATCGTCATGTTTTAATCCGTTTTCAGGATAGCGAGGACTACCAGCGCTGCTGGATGAAGGGTCAATGGATGATATAAGGAACGATGATGAAGGTACAGAAATGGACCCCTGACTTCTCTCCGATCGCTGAATCCTCTACAGTTCCGGCATGGGTAACAATTCATCAACTTCCAATTCATTTTTATAATACGTCGGCTATTATAGGCATCAGTAGTCAGATAGGTAGTTTTCTGAAAATGGATGCTGCTACTAAATCTCTGACTAGACCCTCTGCTATTAAAGTATGTGTAGAAGTTGATCTGTTGGCTCAGCTCCCTTCTACTATTATGGTAGGAATTGGAAACAAAGTAGCAGACTATCCTATAGAATACGACCAACTGCCATCTTACTGTACTCACTGTAGGATAATAGGCCACAGTCATCTAAACTGTAATTTCTTGCATCCTGAACTGAGAAACAACAAAGAGAGTAAGGTGAGAAAACCCCCAGTTCAGAACGAAATAAAGACAAACTTAAGCAATCTCTCTAAAGTCACATTGGAATTAGAAGGATCTTCAACCCTATCAGTTTCTCAAAAGGAAACTGATTTTCAAACTCAGGAAAAGAACTCAGCCTTTATGGTGAATAATAAGCTTAATCCTCTCAGAGTCAATCAGATGAAGAGAAATACTCCTTTTTACTCACTAGATGATATTTCAAAACCAATCACAAATTTCTTCTGGAGAAAGAAAAAACAGTCAGAGCTATCTCCTATCAAAGAAGTTTTAGGTAATAACAGTATGGTTTCAATATCAAATGAATGATCTAAAGGAGGATGACAATGAGGTTAAAGAGGATGATCTAAATGATGATGAAAATGAGTTTAAAGAGGAAGATTATGTTGACATTTTCCATGAGTCTTTAGAATCACAGGAATTAGATGAACTTCCCACAGAAGCAGATAAGGCTGTTCAGACCAATCATGAGGTACTGGTAGCTGTACTGAGCACCTCTGATGAGGGGCAAATGGATCCCTCCGAGAAACTCTCCAGATCAGTATCCGAATCTACCAGTCACCTTGTTGTTCCAGGTAGCAATGAAGAACTCACTCTTCCGGAGGTAAATATCTCTAATTCAGGAACTAAGGAGAAAGGTGAGTTTAGTTTGATAAAAAATAGCAAGGCCACTGTAATGAAACAAAGGATCCTAAGGTCATCACAAAAAGCTACCCCAGCTAGTTTTAAATGATAAAATACACCAAATTCGGGAATATTTTAGTCTGGAATGTTAGGGGTTATGGCACTTCACTTGATAGATTAAAGGCTCTCAAAATGAAACATAAGATTGACATTTTATGTTTAATAGAACCATGGCATGATAATCATAATCTGATTAATTTGAAGCATGTTCTAGGTTTTGAAAATGCACTCCATGCCCAGAATGCAAAAATTTGGCTCCTATGGAATCATGAATTCACTGTAGTTAGTTTACAGGAGTCTGATCAATTCATAAAAACTAAAATATCTGATAAAGCCACCTCTTCATCTTGGAACTGCTTTTTCATTTATGCTAGTGTCTATAGACATTTGAGGGAAGTATTATGGTCTGACTTACAATCTACTGATTCTGACCCAGCAATTTACATAGGAGATTTTAATACTGTTGCCTCTGTATCAGAATATAAAGGCAGGAAGTCCACCCCCAGAAAAAGTATGAAACAATTTAATGACTTCATATCTAATATGGATCTGCATGAAATACCCACAGTAGGAAATTCTTACACATGGAGCAATAACAGATATCTAGACAAATGTAAGGATCTGCAGTTTCAGAGACTTGATAGGGGAATGAGCAATTTAGATTGGTTTGAACACTTTCCCAACTCTGATCATTCTCCCCTATTACTTTCAGTCCAATCTGCTATAGAACAGGTTCCAAGGCCTTTTAGATATCAAGAAATGTGGTCTAATAGAGAAGAATTTCAGGAAATGGTAGTCTCTAATTGGAATTTAAGTTCTCCCTTCAATGGTATGCATAATCTGGTACACAAACTAAAGAGACTAAAGACTGTAATAAAAGACTGGAACAGAACCAATTTTGGAAATGTGAATTAGAATCTTTTTAATTCTGAGACTAGAGTAAATGATCTTGAAATACTTTTTCAGCAATCTCAAGATGATGCAACTCTAATGGAACTCACAAAGTCAAAAGCTGATCTTTTGAGAGCGCAGAAAGAATACAACATTTTTCTTAAACGAAAGGCTAGGCTTAATTGGATAACACATGGAGATGCTAACACTAGTTTCTTTCACCACTCCATTAAGGAAAAGAAAGCAAGAGCAAGAATTAGCAAAATTAAATATGGCAATGGTAACTGGATATCGGATCCAAAATTGATTAAGGAGGAAGGAGTTAGGTTCTTTCAGGAACTACTCAATCAGGATGTCTCACAAAAAGAGGGAACCTATCTTAACCATTTTCTTAATGAGATTCCTAAAGTTATCACAGATCAACAAAATCTTCTTTTGCTGAATCCCATTAATTTACAGGAACTTAAATTTGCAGTTTTTAATCTTAACAAATCTAGTGCTCCAGGCTCTGATGGTTTTCCAGGGGAATTTTACATTCATTTCTGGGAAACCATTAAACTAGATCTTTTAGATGCTGCAAATAATTTTTTAAATAATGGCAACATTCCTAAAGATATTTCAAGTACTTGGCTCACACTAATCCCAAAAAAGCCAATCCCTACCTCATTTGCAGATTTTAGACCTATCAGTCTATCCAACTTTGTTAATAAAGTTATCTCTAAACTGCTGATGGAAAGGATTAAACCTCTAATGCATATACTGATCTCTCCTGAGCAAAGTGCCTTTATCAAAGGAAGGGATATTTCAGATAATGTGATTCAAATGAAGGAGATGACCAGATTATTGTCTAGGAAATCTAAAGTTACTAACCTGATAGTCAAACTAGATATGCAAAAGGCTTTTGACAGGGTCTCTTGGTCATTCCTAAATTCAATACTTCTAAATTTTGGTTTTCATGGTAAATTTGTATGACTTATAATGCATAACATTGCTGCTGCACATTTTTCTGTCATAGTTAACGGAGTTACATCTGGTTTTTTCTCTTCTTCTAGAGGTATCAAACAAGGGGATCCTTTGTCCCCTTTCCTGTATAATCTACTATCTGAGGCATTCTCCAGAGGTTTAAAAAAATGTTTAGTGGAGGTTTTTTGCAATATTTCAGTCTCCCCACTTCATGCTCCCCCCTCACACATCTCATGTATGCGGATGATACTGCTATTTTTTTGAACACCAGGCCAAACAATCTGAAGCGTTTTAAACAATTCCTCTTAGCATATGAGCTTACATCTGGTCAAAAAGTTAACTTCTCCAAATCAGAATTTTATGTAGCTCATAACACTTCTCCTCAAACTGTTCTCACAGTCAAGAGGATTCTGGGAATGGAGAAAGACTCCCTCCCTTTCAAATACCTAGGAGTACCTATATTTGCTGGTCGCAATTTACAGGTTTATTATCTTCCAGTATTAGAAAGAATGGATAAAATGATTAATAATTGGAAGAATAGATGGTTAACTTCAGCTGGAAAGATCATTCTGATAAATCACTGTTTCCTTTCGATTCCTATCCATATTTTTGCAGTTTTAAGACCCCCTAGGATCGTTTTAAAAAAAATGGAAAGAATGGCATCTAGCCTATTCTGGGGGAAGTGTGAAAATACTGAAAGAAAAAGGTGGAGATCTTGGAAAAAAATGTGTTTCCCTGTGGGGGAAAATGGCTTAGGCTTTAGAGACCTAAATGCAACAGTGGAAGCTTTTTCATGTAAACTATGGTGGAAGTTGCAACAAAATAATGCCCAATGGGCTTCTCTTTTATGGTCTTTACCTGACTCATATAAAAAATCCCACACATGGTCTAGGATTATTAGAATTACTGCTAGGGCAAATAGTGTTTCTAGAGTTATTTATGGAATTGGGGACTGTTCTTTTTGGAATGCTAATTGGCTTGGTAATGGAGCCTTATGCTATAAATGGCCTGAAGACCTGAATATTCCTTTTCAGGAAATATCTCTAAGGTCTTTCATTATTGACAAAGCTTCTTTTCTTCCAATCCTGGAGCCACATCTGGCTGCCAACATTTTCAATACTTTGCAGGCAGTCACCTTGGATTACTCACACAAAGATAAGCTTGTCTGGACCCTCACCATGGATGGAAACTTCTCAATCAGGTCAGCTTACTCTCTGTTCAGACAAAGAAGACCTGAAATCAGAGATTTTCAAAAGGTTTGGTCTCCTTTTCTTCCTGGAAAAATGTCTGTTTTGCTATGGAGAGCACTAAACGGTATCTTACCATTTGATAATATCCTCAATAGGTTTGGTTTCTCCCTTGCTTCTAGATGCCCTAGTTGCATGAATCAACCAGATAATCTTGAACATTATTTCAATTCATGCACATCTTCAAATGCAGTTTGGCAAAAAGTCCATTCTCTCCTACAGTTACAACTAATTGGATTCAGTAGTCTAAAATATAGAGTGGATTCTTTTTAGCATACAAAGCCGAATCTAAGATACATGCTAATTTGATTGTTGTTTCCCTAGTTGCTACAATCTGGTTCTTATGGATTTATAGGAACAAAATCATTTTCGAAAACATTTCTTTTTCTGCTGAAGCATGTTTTCATGACATCAAAGGGATGATTTACCAAATTTTTACAGCTCATCAATTTTTTGGGAACAGAGAAAAGAACAAGAGATGGATCCAGGCAAAAATCATTCCACAAATTTCTAAAAAGAAGAAAACAATAATTTCTACTGTCAATTGGCAAAAACCACTAACTGGATACAAAATTAATACGGATGCATCTTGGAAAATGGTGGTTTTTCTTCTATTGCAGTGATAGTAAGGGACTGGAGGGGGGTTTTAGTAAAAATGAGAGTTAAATCATTCCACTGTCTTGCTCCTTTACATGCCGAAATTATAGCTATTCAGAGTGCTTATGAAATCTGTTCAGAACTTTCCTTACATACCTGTGTAATTGAATCAGACTGTCTAACTGCTGTTAGAGGTATTATCAACCCCTCATGCTGTCCTTGGAAACTTTTCTCTCTCTGTAGTACACTTCACAAAGAACAGCTCACAACCCCAATCCAATATATCCCTAGGGAAGCTAACCTACCTGCAGATTTCTTGGCTAAATTTGCTATGGGAAATAATCTTCAGGGAGATGTAGATATCATGTCAACTCCAAGTTTTCTTCACGGTCTCCTTTCACTGGATAATATCGGATTCCCAGGGATTAGAATAGGAGCCTCTTAGCTCAATCGTATGCTTTCATAGGCTGATCCATTGACTCAAGAACAATTGCTAAATTTACAGCTGCCTCTATCACTTCCCCTTATCTTTTCTGGTTGTTGTACTCTCAATTCTTTTCACTATTAGTATAGATACTGCTGTTTTCTTCATGCTGATTCTCAGGTATCTAGGGGTTAGCTCGACTAGGACAAAATGGATTCATGTAGACATTTTGCTGAAGATGATGCTGCAAGGAAGTTTAATTACGCTACCAGGAAGCTGAGAGGATACTGTTGTAATCTTGCTAAAATGATGCTCGCTCTGCAGTCCAAGTGCTGCTACAAAACTCGCCTCAAAAATGGTCTGCTTATCTATGTTCCTATTGTCTGAATATCATTGACAAACAGGGGTTTCGACAACCTCGATTCCCCGACTCGTTCGTGATATTACAGTACATCGGAATAATAAGATAGACCTCTTCTGCCACTTTGACTCATTCTTAGTATTAGTTTCTTTTTGTATAGGTGTATACAATGCTTTTGTAAGCAATTTCTTAATTGATTCAAGAGCTCTTAGGGCTCTTGGATCATCAATTGGCTGATCTTTTGTAAGGAACAAACTCATGCGGCGCTATTTTGGCTTTTAATTATAACGGTTAGGGAAGCCTAATATATTTCCCCCCATCCTCGGATGGTCTTAAACTAAAAAAAAATTGTTTGGGAAAGTGTCTTTTTTATGCAATGAAAGGTTTGACAAGGCTTTTCCCGATGATTGGCTATCTTGATTGATCGTTTACGAGCATATGGCTCACGAGTGACGATTGTTAGATTGCACAGATAGAGCATATGGGCTCAAAGTTTGACATATTCTGGTTATTTTGTATGACTTGATAAATGTGAACGTGAAGACATTAGTTTACGACTATGTCTAGGGTATTGGTTCTTATGAACCATGGTATAAATCCTAAATCATGAGTTATCATGACTATGCTAAAAACCTTTGATTATTTGTAACCAAAGAACTGAGAAGAAAATCTCAAGAATTTGGTTGAGAAATCTAAGAATCATGAGATATGGAATCCCAAGACATTTGGTCAATTCTCTAGATTTATGGTTGGAAAGTCTTAGAATTATGAGATGAGGAATCCTAAGACATTTGGTCTAGGAACCCCAAGACACGAGGTTTTGAGAAACTTAACACGTGTGAGGATGTTTAATAAAACCAGCCCAATGTGGGGGGTAGACGAAAAACCTAAAAATTCAACGACCATATGAATTTTGATAGGTACTTGAGATGAAAAGTCGTCACGAAAGACTTGAATCAAGTTGTTCAAGTCGAGAAGAACTTAACTCGAACAAAAATGGTAAACCCAAAATCAAGTTGGGTAGTGCACTCAACCTTGAGTTGAGCAATGGACTTGAATGTGTTTCGAGCATAAAGGCACTCAAGTTTGATTTGAGTAGTCTGAAAGTAAAGTAAATTTGTACTGAAACTTGGGTTTAAAATGGGCATGAAATTGTGTGGAGTTGGTAAACTCACACTGCGCCCTAGTGAGAGATAATCGAATCCTCGATTGATTGATACTACATCGGTTGTGGTATTGGTCATGCGAGGAAGAACAATTAATTGAGATCGGGAAGTTTAGTTATCTCTAATCCCAAGGGAGTTGAAGGAATAAGAGAGAGTTTCACGATAAAAGATCAATACATGAAGGTGTTTTGATTGTTGAAAGGATCTAGCCCTAAAAGATATTTCATGGGTAAGAACCTAGTGTTTGATTCATTATTGAACACACAGACTTTTAGTAAGTTGGGTTTGTATATTAACGAAACCACTTACGTGATGCACAGAAAACATATAAGGTTATCTGTGACCATGATGTGAATACATAGAATCCTTTGGGGAATGTGATTCACAATGTAGAAATTTGCAAGGTCATATGGTGATTGAAGGAAATTGCTAGAAATGATCAAGCGATGTGGGAGAGCCTTTAAGTTGGCTGGCGATATTTTAAATAAGATACCCCAGAAGGAGGAAAACAAAGCTCCTCATAGAGTCATCCTAAAAGTTCTTTCGAGTGTGGGGGCTGGCGTATTGTGAATGTAGTAAAATGAATACTTAAACGGTATCTTCACTAGATATGCACAATGCTGAAGTGATATCAATTTCTTGAAATTCACAAGGAATATTCAGAAACTAGAAATATTCTTGATGGAAAGTGTATTTTGTGGAAGTTTCTGTTAAAGATCCTGATTTATCTTAAATGGACTTAAGAGTCAATAGATGGAATCATTAAGGATCGGGGATAAACCAGCGAAGGAAACAAGATTCCATGAAATGACGTTTGTGGAAAGCGGTGATTAATAGAGAGTTTGATCTACCATGATTGCAAATCACTAGAGTACTAGTAGATTTGAACAATTAGTAAGTATATTTGTGTACTTGATGGGTGTTCTCTAGACATGAGAATGAGTCCAAGGGTGATGGTACTTGCTATCGAGGCTTTGTGAAAGCTAGAAGTACATCTAATGGACCTAAATGGTCATTTGGAGATTTAGATATTAAGATCTAAATAGAGCAAAATGAAAAGCTCAATGCTCCTAAATGACCCATCATGTGACCAAACTAATTGTTGTTTAGCCAGTGATATTAAATCAATGAGTTTGATGAAGGCAGATATGCTAAGGGACACGGAAAATGACCATGTCATTTATGTCTTTGAATTGATGGTTTTCTCATTGATAGAAATATTGATATTATGATTGAGTCTCTTGGAGATATGTCGTATTCAATGGAATGACTCTAAACATTATGAGTTACCTTTTTGTAAAGGTGAGGTGTCTCTTAAGAAGAGAACTCAAGAGTCATTGATAGTCTGTTGTACTTATTAAAGTGCACATTAGACTATTCTTACAATGGATAGTAAGATGATACACGAGTAATCTAGAAAAGATCATTGGAAACAAGCTGTGTGTGAGACTCGTGGATATGGCTTGAGTTGTCTAGAGAAATGGTTCTCTCATGCTAGATTCATAGAGGAATCTATGTCCATTGTGTTGGGAAAAAATTGGGAAAGATATACCCTAGGATGACCAAAGCACTTTTATTCGTATTGGTGTAGCGTAAAGCTTGTAGCTTAAAGCCATATCGATGATGGTGTGTCTCGACATAGACACTTCACCATTGGACGACTACTCTCTATGAGAATTATCGATGTTGACTACGTAAGGTCAATATGATAAGAGTTGTTATTCTTTGACGAAAGGATTCAATCGATTTCTTGACGAAGAAATTGAATCGAGAGTTAGTTGAGAACTCATCGAAAGGAATATGACTAAGTCCAATAAATGGTGGGTTACGTATGTGGACACCCAACCTATGTGACTGGAGATCCCAAGATCTAGGTTCAAAGGGACAACTAAACTGCAAAGACCCATCGCGATCACTGTGGGGGTTTCATACCTCCTGTCTTATTCCTATGATGAAGAAACGGTGATGTGAATGGAGGTTAAGCATTAAATTGCTTTTAATGATTCAAGGCATCGAGTATGTAGTACTCGAAAGAGTGCAATAGTTTACAGAACTGTTCTTACGCCAAGAATCACCTATGTAAGCGAGAAGTGTGGCCACTTCGAAAGGGAATTGTTAGGATGCAATTCCTTAGAAACCTTACAAAACTAGGCGTGTGCCATGGCCTGATTAATGGACACAACCGAGGAAAGCGCAAGGGCTAGGAAAGATGTCTATGGGAAGTGCATTGTCGTTCACACAAGTGGTAGGGGAAGTTCAAGGACATCGTGTCTACTTCCTAACCAGTGGGCTAAGTGTACTCTCTCAAGGGAAAGTTCAAAGGGTGACACCTACTTATCCTATGCAGCATCTATGCCGTCGAAATGAATCTATCACCAAGTCAAACTCTGTGTCTGACGTGATTGTTCTGATTCCTACATCAATATCTATTCATGTGGGGGATTGTTGGAAAATGATGGTTAAAAGGTTAAAATTTGTCAACCTTTTGGGCTTCGTTTAGAGTGGGACCCGAACAGATTTTGGGTCAATGGATGTCATTTTTGGGTTCTCCTTCACGAGTACTATAAAATCGACTATTTAAACTCTCAAAACGAATCAAGGGTGAATGAGATATGAATGTTTTAAATATCACTCTTGAAAGAGGAAAAAATGGGCAAAAATTGGCCCAGGTAATTTTCTCTGGACTGTCCAAAATGCGTATGGACCGCATGGAAGTCTCTGGAAGACCCAACCGCATAGTATATATGGAATTGCTTGTGTGTAATTCTTAAGAGATAAGAACAAAATACTTCCATATTTTGTGAGATATCTTGTCTTAAATAAATATGCGGTTTACCATGTTTAATATGATGAAAAATATTTGTACAAATATTTCTTCCTTTTCCAGCAGATTTGATTCGAGTATTCATGGAATGTCTCGGATTTGGTGAGTTGGTGATTGGAGAATATTCTTCTCTAATTACAGAAAATCAGAATATCGTGTTTCCATGATTAGGGTCTCTTAGAGTAGTATAAATAGAGCCTCTAAGTCAGTCAGAAAACACAGACCATTTCTCAAGTCCCTCCATAGTCTAAACTTGAGTCTTCTTTCTGTCTTTCTCGAAGTTTCCAGTTGATGCTCTGTCGAGGTGATAGTCCTTCGGGCCTTGCGTGAATCCCAGGTAACTCTTACGTGTTAATTGTTACCTGCGATGGTTTTATCCTAGGGAATGATGTCCACGACGGGACTCATTCGTTTCAAGGGCAGCGAGTGTTACTCGTGACTCCATCAATTTGTGATTACTTGAAACATGATTTATGCTTTGATTATTTATAATTTAAGCTTTTTGATTGTATGCTTGAATAATTAATAAAAGTCTATTATTCTTGCATATGTTAATTGCTCGTTCAATTTTGATATTTAATTTTCACATGATAAAATCAATATATGTCCAACAGTTACATGGTGTGTATATCATATTACTTTATGTGTTCATGTCGTTACTTCATGCATTTAAATGTATTTTACGAAATCTAAATCATGCATGCATGTTGTGTCAATTACCATTAGATCGCCGTAGAGGAAGTAATCTTCCATCATCATTGTGTCCCTCCAAAATAATGTTGTTAGCCTACTGTTATCATCCAATTTAACTCTGAAGAAGAAATCTTCCTCTTCGGTACTCTTTTGTGAGAGTCTTTCAATTACTTGCTGAGCATTGCCTCCTTCAATATCTTTCATGCGCAAGCTGTTCACGTAGTATAGATAATCCTTAATCATGTGTCCTAGATTCTGAATACCACCAGTTTCAAAAGCCATAAACTTGAATCCATGGCTAGGTTTTAATCATGCGCCTTCTATTCCTTCTATTCCTTCTATAGCTTTTCCCTTTTCCTCGATAATTCTCCTTTCACTTCTTTGTAAATACTGTCATTCGACTCGAGTGAAAGGATGATTGTGGGAGGTCACGTGATGGAAAACTGCATAGGCTCCATCGATAAATTTAACCCGGATTCCAACTTTGCATCTTGTTCTCGTAACCACATCTTTCCTTTTTTTTTTCTTTTCTTCTCAGAGCCCTGTTCAATGATATTGTTGTTGGAAGGTGTGTTGGGTGTTTCATTCTTCACTTTTGTGTTTCCCTGATTCGAGCAGATAAAATACTTTTCTTTTTTACCTCTTTGTGTTGAACATCGTACCCCAAATCCCAATGCATTTGACTATTTTCGATATAAATCATGAAACTCTGAGAGTGTTTTTGCTCTCAAACCCGTGAAGCAATCTGTGTCATCAACTTTCGATAAGTCGCTTAAATTGGTGACAGAATCTGGTCCTACAAAATTGTATCATTTCAGTAACTCATTACATCAAATATTATATGGGTTTGTTCGTGTATTTTACAATTTAGTTCAGCTTTCATAAACAGTTTTTTAGTCACTGATAAATTTGCACAGAGAGGTACAGTATCAAAATATTTTGCTAACAAATCCTACAAATTAAATTTCAGACATTCACCACAATAGATCATTTATTTATTGAGTTACATCGTGTATTTAACATATTACTTTTTGTGAGAAAATAAATTTTAAAACATAAAAATATTATTAACAAAATGCATGTAATTGAATTCTTGACGAATCATCTTACAAAGTTTAATCTTTTTACTTCATGTATTCATACAGTTACATTATTTATTTACTACTCCCTATATTTCTCTATTATTTGCACACTTTCCTTTTTGGGTTGTTTCTTTTATATTGACATACTTTCCATTTTTTGCAAGATTCCTTCAATATCATCAACTCATTCTACTTTTTACTTTCTGCATTCAATTTTATCCACTCATTCTACTTTTTACTTTCTACATTCAATTTCATTCACTCATTTTCTTCACCTAAACTTATGGTGCCACTAATAGAGAAACAGATGGAGTATGTTACTTCAACCGTTGCAGAAAATTTAAAAACACTTACATTTTTCCAACAAAATGCATATGGCCAAATTTCAGACCTTGGGGAATTGTTCATCAGAATATTATCACATTACTTCACGTGTTTATGCAGCTACATCCAGTGTTCATCATATTACCTAATATGTTTCGAAAAATTAAAAACACCTACATTTTCCCAACAAATTGCATATAACCAAATTTCAGACCTTGGAAAATTGTCCATCAGAATATCATCACCTTATTTCATGTGTTCATACAGTTACCTCCAATGTTCATCATATAAACTCATATGTTTCAGAAAATTATAAAACACCTACATTATCTTCACAATATGCACAAAAGTGAATTCCAGATCTGGCAAAAAAAATTTCACAATATAAAAACGTTACTTCATGTGTTCATGTAACTACTTCGTGTGTTTAACTGTATATACAAAATTAAAATCAAACCTGAATGTAAACTTGTTAAATTTTCTGATTCAACGTATTCCTTGCTTTCTCCCTTATACAACACAACTAATTGCCTTGAATTGCTTCGTTTTCCATACTTTATAATAACAACACCTTCGATCGTAGATTTCAACCGTTAAAACTAAGATTTTAAACTGTAAAACTAATATCTTAGATCGTAGATCTCATATAATTGAGATTTTAACCATAAAAGTAAGATTTTTACCTTCGCAGATCGTAGAAGCTTTCTTTGATCTTTCTATCACAAAGTTTCACAAAATTCCGTCGCAAAATCCAATTCCGGCCCAAATCAAAAGCAATTTCGTCGCAAAATTGCAGAATATGATTTCAGAGCTTGATCGCGAGCTTCAACCAGAGATTTTCAAATCATTGATCTGCGATTTCAGAGCTTGAATCCGGTGTTTAGTAGTGTGAATTCGGGCTGAGTTTAAAGAGGAATGAAATTCCTTGATTTTTGGGAGGAAAAGATCTGACAGTTCTTTGGGAGGAGAGAGAAAAATGGGTTGACCCATTTTTTGTTATAACCCAGTTTTGACTCATTTTCTGCCCTGTTCTCTAGTATTTGCAATCTGGTCTCGTTTTTAGCTCCCTTAGTTTTTATTGCAGTTTGGTTCCTGGTCTCACCATTTGCTATGGTGAGACGGTATCAAAGAAATTTTTCTCTTTGTTTATATAAACCATGTGGCCAAATGTGACTGGCCTCTCAGTATATATGAGCTCCTTTTCCTGTTTTGTATAACACCAAGTCTTATTTTAGACCAAGTAACTATTAGGCGGAGTTATTTTATAATTGATGTAACTAATAAGGTGTTTTAATGTATGTTTTTATCTATTGCAACTAGGTTCTTATAATTTTGGAAAACTTTTAAAATGTATCACATTGTATAAATAATTATAACTTAACCCTAAAAATAATTGAAGCGAAATTTTCCATGACTGATATAACTATTAGTCGTTTTAACAAGAGACTTTCTCTGTGCATAAACCATGCTTTTGCTGTTTTTTTTTGTTTGGTAACAAATTAATGAAGAATGACTCATTTTTCTCTTGCTTGAATGAAAATTTTACTCGCTTTCCCAAATTTTATCTTCCTTATTTTGAAATTCTTCGCACGTTTACTGTGATTCTGAAATAATTAGCGACTGATTTACCATAAAAACAAAATCTCAAGAAATTGATCCAAACAAAATATTCATAAAAGAATGAGAAGGGAATTGAATGTTAGTCTAGTGCTATTACCATGAGGTCATGGGTTCAATTCCCACCAAAGGGAGGGATTTTATGGAGGCTCATTTGAGTTATTACCCAATTTAAAAAAAAAAAAAAACATAAAAGAATGAGAACGAGGAGCAAAAGCAAGCTAGGTAGTAACTAATACTCCATGCCGTTGATTTCTTGTACCCGTCGTCTTCTATTTTTGTGGTATATAAATCCCCTTTCCCCTCCTAAATCAAACACCAAAGCTTTGTGTGAGCAACATTGGAAACTAAACTTTACCATAAATTCTGCAGACAAAAGGCGGCAAAATCCACATCCTTATCTTTCCAGGTGCGGGCGCCAAATGCTTACTAAGAAAAGAAATTTGTTTCCAATTTTCTTTTCATAGTAATCAACCAAATCAATCTTCAGAAGCACGTATACACACACACTCACACACCAAAAACAAAGGCATCACCTTCATTTGCTCTGTTTCTCTCTGTCTTTGGGTCTAGGCTCGCTCGCTGGACGCCATCGGAAGCCTCTTCCAAATATGGTCAGTGTTTCAGTTTTTCTTAGTAAACCGCGCTATTCACTTGCTCTTCATTTTTAATTTCCCATTTACGTAAAAACAACTTTCTTGCTGTGGCATCAAGCCAACGCCTTCTGTCTGTCAATTCAGCTACGTTTCCGTATGTCTTTATTACTTGAAGCAATCGTACAAGCACTCAATCTTTTATTTATTTTTATAAGTTTTTCTTCCTCCGGAGTGACTCCGCCCACAATCTTCTTCACTTTTTTTCTAATGATTTTCTACACATATTTGATTGCATGTGCCGTTAGTTACACATGGAGTAATAATAACATATAAAAATTAATACTCAAATATATATTAGTATGAAGCGTTCGTTCTTGAAAGACGGTAATTCCATAAGTTATAAAAATATCAATGTTTAAATTACAAATTGAAATAAATAAAGATAAAATTTTTAGATTGTATTAATCGGATCATAAACTTATAATTACTATATTTTACATAGTTAATTTTTAATATTACAATTAAAATCTATTATTTTTTAATTATTTTAATTAAATCACATCTTCCATATAAGTTTATGGAAGAACATCCTTCCAAAACTTTATCCTTTGTAAATATAGCAATGTGAGAAGAATATGGAGTGGTTTTCTCAAAGTTTAGCTTTCTTGACCGTCTTTTTCTTGGAATTCTCGATTGCACGCCATCTTGTTGGAAAGGCTGAATAAATTAGTAAAGGGTTTAGTGAGACTACGACAACACCTTTTTTATGCTTTGTGCCGGAAACCTGATTCCCTTCCATTGGTAAATGGCTTAGGTAAAATTTGATGGGTACAAGAGAGATGCTGAGTGTAGTTGAGTACTTTTGAGTGGGATCATGATTAAACAGGATATTGTTTGTGCAGATAATTAAAAAAAAATCATTCAAACCATATAATTATATAAAATATTCTCTCCATTAGAATCGGTATAATATAACTTTTAAATCAATTGCACTCATTTTTAACTACTAGCTAATATATTTATTTGTTTGTAAAAGTTTTACAAAAGTAATAATTTAAAATATATGTTACTGCAAAGAATTGAAAAATATATTATATATAATACTTTTGTATACATTAATAGAATATAGGGGTTGAAGTTGGATCAATTTAATTTCAAAGTATCAATCATATTATTTTTTGTACTCCTCTCCTCTGCTTTCTTAACTTTGATACACTTACCATATTTGTATGTTTTTCTAAATTTGTCACATTTTCTTTTATGGCAAAAAGTACATCATTTTTAACCACTCATTAAACTTTTTATTCTCCTCACTCAATTTCCCCCACACATTTCAACTTATAAAAAAAATATCTAAACCTATGGTGTCAATCATAGTTAAACGGATGGAGTATACATTAATAGAATGTAGGGGTTGAAGTACGGGGTTTTTCAGAGTAGGCCTTCGGACAACTTTTCAAGGAGTCTATGTTTTGAAAAATGGTATTTTCATAAATCATAGAAAAATTAAGGTTTAAAGTGCAAATTATAAGAAATGAAAATAAAATTTTTGGGTTGCATGAATCGTGTTAAACGTTATAACTACTACACGTTGCATAATAAATTTTTAAGATTGCAACTAAGACTTTTACCTTTTATATTCTAATTAAACCCCGTCTTTGCATAAGTCTATCGAAAGACGGTCTTTCCCAAGAATTTTCTATTTTCTTATATTAATTTATAAAGAAATTACGATATATTCTAATTAAAATATGGTAAAATCTTGGGAAAGACCATATTTCCATATGCTTATGGAAAAATGGAGTTTAATTAGAATAATAAAAGGTAAAAGGTCTTGCAACATTAGAATTTTATTATTTAACGTCAGTTTACAACCTGATTCATGCTACCCAAAATTTTTATCTTTCATTTCTTCAAATTTGCACTTTAAACTCTGGTCTTTCCATGACTTATGAAAATATCGTATTTCAATAGACGGACTCTTAAAATATTATATTTATTTAAATTAAATATTACACTTTTAAATTTTAATACGATTTTTAAATTTAACTATATATATTATATATTTTCAAGAGAAAGTCTCAAGAAGGTGGTCTTTACTTAACCTTTGGACAGTCTACAGTGGATGTTTCCTTAAATGTTGTAATTTTTTATGAAATTTAAATATTGTATTTTTAAAGTTAAAACAAGTAATAATATGTATTTTAATGTAAAAATATAAAATTTTCTAAATTTTTAAATTTTGAATGTAATTTAACAAATATAGTGTAAAAGGTAAAAATAAATGGTATGTCCATAAGCTTACGGACGGCCAATTTGTCACGAGACCCACTCTATTTTTCAATATGTCATATTACTTATACACAATATAATAAGGTAACTATGTTTTTATAATATCTCGTTTTATTATCAACTTAGAGTAGTATTAATGAATTTTTTTTTTACTCCCTCCGTTTCTCTATTAGTGTTACCATATATTTAGGTGATTGGATTTACGTGAATAAAATGAGTGAATGAAATTGAATGTAGAAAGTAAAAAGTAAAATGAGTGGATTAAATTGAAGGAATTTTGTCAAAAATGAAAAATATGTCAATATAAAAGAAACAACTCAAAAAGAAAGTGTGCCAATAATAGAGAAACATGGGTAACTTTTTTTACGGTTTGTATGATTAAGTTTTTCATGTAAACACAGTATAATTTAGTATCAAGAAACATTCATTTCCATCTGCATAAATAGCCAAAATACTTTCATGTATGCCTATTAGATTATGTAATTTTTTTTTTAATGGAAACACCCTAAGGTGGGGGTTATATATTGGTGCCCCAAACCATGAAAAGTAGCCCTCAAAGGTGGCTTGAGTTTGTACAAAAGGCAAGAGACTTACCCCGAGCTACGTTAGGCTATAACAGTGAATATCCATGAGTTGCGATTCCAAAGCGACGAATCTCCACACCCCGTGTTAATTCGTTCTTTGGCCAGGCAACTCAATAGATATCCTAGACAATACTAGTAAAGAAAGAGAAGTTAGTTTACAGACATAGTAAGTACTCCAGCCGGGAAATATGCAAGTAGTTGGAGACTGAAGCAAACTTAGAGGATTGACTAGTTGCAAGAGGGAGCAGTTGCAGAAGTCCATGCACATCGGATCAGTAGCCAAAAAAACATTGCAGCCAGGTTACCACATTAGTAAATGCAGCAGTACTCAGTAGAAACGAGTTAGACTTCAGATTGGAGTGGGAGAGATCCATAATCAGGTAGATGGCAATTCGGCTACCCAAAACAAAGTCCACCAAGTTTGTTTATCCAAACAGCAGATCAATAACCTGCAGGAATAGAAAACATCTATCAGCAGTATCAATCCTATCATGAATCCTGAGCAGAAGTTCTAATTTGAGGTGTATGGGATCTATCCAGGGCAATGAGACCCTGAATATGCAGAGGCAGGTTATTAAGGTCCCATGATATGTTATCTGAAGTATGATGATGTTTTGCAACTGCATCCGCCACCAAATTTCCCTCCCTAGGAACATATAGAAGAGTAGCACCACACAGGAGCATATTAATTTTGTAAACCACATCAAAATATGTCCAATGAGCAGAATATGGTTCACAAATCATCTTAACAGCAAGGTAAGAGTTAGACTCAATTATCACCAGATCATTCATAGTACAGGATTGATAAGCAAACTTAATTGCAAGTATTTCAGCATATAAGGATGAATCGGCTGAGACAGACATCAAATTAACCAGTGAAGGTGTTCCCATGCAATTCCTAATAATTATCCCAACAGAAGCTCTATCTGGGAACCATGATGCATCAGTGTTAATCTTCTTGTGATATTGTGGTGGTCTATCCCAGGAGATTAGTCTAATGATAGGTTTGGGGGGAGGTCGTGATTGTGGGCAAAGGTTTCTTAGAAACTGAGGCGTGGTACATGAAGATTTCAGACAGGAAGGATTAGCAAGCATAGCAAGCCTGATAGTGTCTATAGACTCCTTAATGATATAGTCAGCAGATATAGGGATCTGATCATAGAGGAATCTGTTCCTGGATTTCCAAAGACACCAGCAAGTGATGGTGGGGATGATATGACAAAGTAGCTGACTGGCCTTTGGCAGGTCACTAGTATTCCAAAAGGTGAAGAATGTTCGGATTAAAGTATGGGGTTCAGGTAGCTGAAACTTTACCAGAGAGGACATATTCCTCCAAACAGTTTTAGCCAGAGAACACTGTATAAAGAAATGTTCAAGGGAGTCTATATGGCAGCAACATGGACATTTGGAGGCAAGACTAACACCCCATTTCATGAGAACATTATCAAAAGGGAGGAGAGATTGAAGCATCCTCCAAACAAAAATAGATATCGTTTTGGGTAGAACTCTATGCCATATCAGTTTAACAATCAGAGAGTTACCTGTTGGACCAGTTATAGCATGGTATGCAGATTTCGAAGTAAAATTACCAATTGGGTCTGGTTTCCAAATGAGTCTGTCCTCCCTTGATTCTTCAATTTGTGCTTCCTGTAAAAAGGAAAGAGTATCATTTTCTAAATAAGGAGCAATAAGAGGCAGAAAATTAGACTATGTAATTACTATGCACATTGATTAACGGATGAATAATAATTTATCAATATATATTAAAAATTAATAAATTCAAAACTAAATCATACCAGCCGTACAACAACGTGTGTTATATGAATCTAACAACCTTTAAATTTAAAGATATAATATTTAAATTAAAAATAACTATGACTATTTTATAATCTTTAGAAAATTCGTCTTTCCTTAAACTTAACATTTTCTTTCTAATTAATTCATTATGTTGGGAAGAAGTATTCTATAACTCTATTTGTACAAATAGTTTCTTGAAGAAAATTGGGTCATTAGTACATTACAAAGAACGTAGTTTTTAATTTTTAAACGCTAAAGGCCGGTTTGTTTGGAAGTGAGATGGCATGAGCGAATACGTAATGGTGCTCTTACATCGGATGATTTATTTCCAACTTTATCCTTACACAATAGATATGACAAATGCATTTTGTTGACTCAATTCAAGGGAATTTGCTATATATAGCTAATTTTGATAAAAGAATATTGTGTTTTTTTAACGGAAAAATCTGGGGAAATACCATTTTTTTATAGACTTATGGAAAGATGGAGTTTAATCATAATAATAAAAAGGTAAAAGGTCTTAGTTGCAATATTAATAATTTATTATGCAACATATAGTAGTTATAAAGTTTATAGAGTCTGTCTCTTGAAAGACGGTCTTTCCATAAGTTATGGAAAGACCAAGGTTGAAAGTGTAAATTAGAAGAAATTAAGATAAAATTTTTGGGTTGCATGAACCGGGTTATAAATTTTATAACTACTACATGTTTCATACTAAAACTTTAATATTGCAACTAAGACCTTTTACCTTTTATTATTCAAATCAAAACCCGTCTTTCCATAAGCTTATGGAAAGACCGTCTTTCCCAAGACTTTGCCAAGTTTATAATCCGATTCATGCAACCCAAAAATTTTATCTTTATTTCTTCTAATTTACACTTTAAACCTTGGTCTTTCCATAACTTATGAAAAGACCGTCTTTCAAGAGACGAATGCTAAGAGTTTTAAAAAATAATTTGAAATAGTTAAATTAAAATTTATTGTTATTATTTATCTTAATTAATTTAATTTTAATTTAATTCAATTCAGTAAGAAATTTGAAACGATAAACCATTCATTTTAACTATATATATGGTCTACATTCTACAAGTAAATAGAGATGTTTAACTAAGTTTGAAAAGGATTAATTAGTATCACATTGACACATTCTACATTGACTGAGCAAATAAAAGAAAGAGATGGGTGTTCATAAATTTAGTGATGGGTGACGAGATTTAGAGTGTGTGTGAAGCTCACAACTCAGCTGCTATATTTAGTAGATCTTCCATACGGCCATACCCATACCCATACCATAATCATCATAAATACCATGCATGGATGCATTGAAATTTTAAATACATGCAACCCGGTTTCAAAGGGGGTCCAACCCAATCGATTGTCCAAAATTCATGAAATTCTATGGATTCATTAATATATACATGGGCGTAACCAGTACGCAAGGTAGGGCTCCATCCTTACCTAAATTGCCAGCCGTAGATAGTGATGGTGGAAGGAATTGATTTTCGGCGAGATTTCCGCATCTTCCGATGACGGCGGCGAGAAGCTTGAAGAAGAAGGCCGCAAACTTTTTTCTTGCTACTAAACTACTAAAACGACGTCGTTTTCACGTTAGTGAAGCGATGTCATTTCATTTATCATAATGGCAAAAAAAGAATAGAAAAATAGGGTTTAAGATGTATTGGATTGGGCCAATTTCCCAATCCAATTTCATTTTGCCCAATCCAATTACGGGAAGCTGAAGAGAGGAAGTGGCCAGTGGCCAAACTCAAGAGCTCAGCTCCCTCTGCTAGGACTCCGCCTCCTGAAGTCGGACGCCACCGCCGTCCCGCCGCTGCAGTTGATGCCGATGCCACGGCCCACCACCGTCCAACCCTCCACCGTTCAGCCTCCCCTAACAAAATTTTCTAAGTCCGCCACTGAATATATATTTATTTATTTTATATCAATTTGTATACTTTTATTCTCAATCGATAATTCAAAAAAATTTCTTTTATTCTCAATCGATAATTCAAAAACATTTTTCTTAGTAACATCTTTTTTATTAATAATAATTAAAATTTATGAACAATACATATTTTACAATAGATTTAATAAGATAGTGTTTGATCCAGGGCGGATACAATAGGGGCTAATGGGGGCTCTAGCCACCACTATGAAGAAAATTACTACTCTGTTCGACTCCTCGTCACATTATTATTGGTGGAATTTAATTTTTGGAGTCAAACACATCAATTTTTAATTAATAATGTCCTTATTTATATGTATAAAAAATCTCAAAAATAATAATAATATGAAAATATATATTTTTTATGATGAGTTAAACAACATATAATGATAATAGTCTTACATTTATAATACTAGAATAAAATAAATAAAGTTGGATCAGTTTACCTTCTAAAGTCAAATTATGCCAATAATTATGGGACAGGGATAGTAGGAGTAATTTTGAAAAAAAAAATTCTACCAGCTCCATTGGTGTAGGAAAAAGTTGAGGAAAAAATAATTTTAGTGAGAGGAAAGAATAAGTTAGTCAAAGATAATTATTAGTTCCCATCATACATATTTCTGTCTTTGCCCCTGCATGTTATGCTATATTTATCCAGGCATTAAACAATTTTACGATTGAAGTTAAGATATCTTATTACTGAATAAATAGTCAAATTAGAGTTTAATTTGGGATAGATAAGTACCGCTTTTACTATACTAGGTCTGAATTCTCAAATTTTAAACAAATTTCAACCTTTAGTTTTGAAGGACTAGTGACTTTATTATGATTTTTCACATAAATTATTTTATTAAATATTAACCTACATGATTTGAAAGCCACGTATATACATATATTTAGATTTTTGTTAAGGAAAGATACGCGTGACCTATCCAAATTTATTTTAATCATGCACAAATGATGTCTTATCGTAAAATTAAATTAGTAGTGACATGCTTGGATATATTATCAATAGTTTAAAAAAAAATCTATTTTATTTATGGGAACACAAATATATTCTCTTAAATCAAATAAAAATTCAAACATCGACAAATCCTTCCATCATTCCCTAAATAAATTATATCCACAAAAAATTCAATCATCTCCAAAATTCGTCATTCATTCCCTAAAAATCTGAACATCCTGCGCAAGAAAAGATAGCGCTGTAAAATGTGTGGTATTTAATCCTAAACAAAATACGGAGTAATGTCTTCTAGAGTAATTCTTGTAAAAAAATTGATTTTTTACTTTTTTATTTTGAAAAAAATGTTTTTATAACCCTATCTGACATAAGTGCCAATATAACCTTTCAATATTCGAAAGTGTCAATATAACCATATCTAGTTAGTGAAAGTGACAATATAACCCTCTCCGGCAACTTTTAGCCCGAATTTTATAAAATTGCATATTTGGCCTTCTGAAAAAAATTAAAATAAAAAATAGGAAATGACGTTACTACCCTCAGACCGCCGCCGGATTAGGTAGGGTTATATCAGTCCATTATGAAAACTGGTATGGTTAAATCAGCATATACCTAAAATTTATAGGGTTATATCAGCACATTAGTAAAACACGTAGGGTAATATCAGCACATACTAAAGAATATAGGGGTTTTAATGATATTTTGTTAATTTTGTTGTGTTTAGTCCGGATTGATGATTGGATTACCTTTGGTATTGTGTGTGATTGTTATTTTGATATGTTTTTCGACTTAGGATTTTTTATGTTGATAAGTTTTGAAATAAGGATATGATATGTGATAATGGTGTTTAATATTAATGATGGTGTCATGATATCAAATTTTATGTTGTATAAGATATTGTAATGATTTTATAATGGTGTATATGATGATGTGGTCGCCCGTTAAGGCCAGCCAAGTATCGCACACTTAATATTTAAAATATAGAATGTGCTGATATAACCCTACAAATATTAGAAATGTGCTGATATAACCCTACAAACATTAGGAATGTGTTGATATAACCCAATAAGATTTCCTAATGTGCTGATATAACCCTACCTGTTCCAAAGGTGGTCTGGTGGTGGTTCGGCAGTGGTCTGGCGATGGTCCGGCGGTGGTCCGGCGAACTATGAGGGTAAAATTATCCACATAATTTCATATTTTACCCAAAGGATATTTGATCAATTTACATAAAGTCAATGCCGAAAAATTGAGGTCAATGCCAAAAATGGAATGTGAGAGTTATATTGACACTTTCATTAACTAGTTAGAGTTATATATGCACTAAAAATTATCATAAAGTTATATTGACACTTATCCTTTTATTTTTGTTCAAATGAGAGTTGTTGTGAAATGAATGAGTGGTAAGACCAACAGCTAAAGCATCCACAAACTGTAAGATATACACCCACAGGTGTACCCCAGCGGTTGGGACATGAGTGAGATTGTCATTATCCCAGGTTCGATCCTCGGCAGTGTGGGGAGTTCTTGCTTTGCAAGGCTCCCTTGTGCGCACCGAGGCAAGGTCGAGCCCATGGATTCTGGCGGTGAATTACCGTGATTTACCTCTCATACGATGACATGAGTGTGGGCTAATATGGGCCCTGAGGGCGAGAGTATCACCTTTTGCCACAAACTGTAAGATATGAAAATCTAAGGAGGTCTTGGTTTGTTTGTTTCAGCCTTTTCTTGCGTTTGCTAAAGCAACCAGGCAGGCCCATTTTCAGTGAAGCAGGTAAATGAAGTGCCACAATACCAAACCCGCTTTTGCAGATCATAAATCTTGCTACGTACTGTACCAAGTTAGTTAGTTACGATTTATAGCAAATCACCCTTCAACACGTCTTAATTTTTTCAATTCCTTGCCATCTAACTTTATTTCTCTACAAAGATTGATTCAAAATTTATGTCTAGTACTCCCTCTGATTTTTTAAGTTTGACACACTTATCATATTTGTATATATTTTTAAATTTATCACATTTCCTTTTATGGCAAAAAATACATCATTCTCAAGTATTCATTAAATTTTTTTCTCTCCTCACTCAATTTCTTTCACACTTTTTAACTTAAAAAAAAATAAAAATCTATAGTACCAAATATAGTGATACAGGGGGAGTATGGTTTTTTTTTCCTTTCATTTTGACTGCTCTACTTGGATTTCCTCACATGAAAAAGACACATTCCTTGCCATTTTGAATTGAGCATTTGTATAACCATGTCCGGTTTACTATTAAAGATTCATTTTCACTAGCATTAATATATGAATTTTAAGAGAAAACTTTTATTAAAAATAGCGGAAAATTAAATAAAAGAGTGAGCACTTTATATTAAGAACAAAAATCAATTTTTTACAAAACCATGTTATGACATAATATCAGTTATATACTATTTAATTTATATGAATGCTTTACAGAACGAGCATGATGCAGCTTATACTGCTGTGACGTAATCATCTATAAATAATATTTAAAACTATATATAAATATATATATATATATATATATATATTATATATGTGTGTGTATAATATCAGATTATTTTCCATATTGGTTCATCTAAATATGGCAAAATATTGATTGGAAATTTTACTCTGCCCCCTTTATTTTCTTGGTTTGTGTTCCCATTATAATTTTTTGATGAACATGAAAATAATTCCTGGAAATAGGTCATAATGGGAGAAGAGATGAGAGGAAGGGCAGTTCTAACGGCGCCGTTATTGTTCGACGGACAAGTCGACGGCGGTAATAATTATGGAGCTCCTAATTTCCTTAAACGGATTTTAAGTCTCCTAACCAACGTCCGGACTGGATCTGATCTCACCCGCTTTCAGGTTACTCATTCTCCCACCCTTTATCAATACGCATTTCAACTCCATCTTTTTAGTACGATACAAGTTGTCTTTTATTGCATTCGAGAAGAAGAGAGTAGGTTTTAATGGAGATTTCCGACAAGAAATTCGTGTTTAGGAGAGAAGGGAGCTTAATTTGTGTTTGCAAGAAGGCGAGTTTGAGGAAAATATGGAGGCTTTTCTGCAAACTAATCGCTCCTTTCACCTGTGTTATATTTTTTTCTTCGGACTTTGTTTTCAAACGAAACGAGCATAAAGAATATTGGCCGCTACTTTGACTACATTCTATCCAGTTGGCATAAAGAATTATTCTTTTTAGTGGAATTCTATTTTTAGGGGAGTATATTTAAAGTGTTCGTCTCTTGGAAGACGATTTTTTCATAAGTTATGGAAATATTAAGGTTTAAAGTGTAAATTAGAATAAATGAAGATAAAATTTTCGGGTTGCATGAACCGGGTTATAAATTTTATAGCTACAACATGTTGCATACTAAAATTTTAATATTACAAGTAAGACCTTTTACCTTCTATAATTTTAATTATACCCCACATTTCCATAAGGCTATGAAAAGATCGCATTTCCCAATACTTTGTCATATTTAAATCAGAATTCGTGGTGCAAAGAAATGGAAAATTAAGAGAGTATTCTCTGTTTTAAGGACTTTTCCTATCATCAATAGAAAATTTTCCGGATTATGTTTAGGAGACTTGGCCCCTTTTTGCCCGTAAGAAAAGAGAATACTCTTTTATTAATTTTGACTTTTCACTGCATACACGTATGATTGGATATGGTTGAAAATACTATTCAAGAATAAGAACAATTCAGAAAAGAAATACTGTTCTTTTTAAAAACACTAGTCTTCCACACGTTAAATTAAAATATTAATTAAGAGAGATATTCTCATTAAAATATCAATTAGGAGAGATGTTCTCTTGTGTAACGCTTTTTATTTGTACCATAAGTATTATCATACTTTTTGTAATGTGTTGATTGCAAAATCATTTATTTATTTTTTTTTAAAAAAAATTGGGTAATAACTCAAATGAGCCCCCAATAAAATCCCTCCCATCCCCTGGCCCTGGTGGGAATTGAACCCATGACCTCATGGTAATAGCACTAGAATTCAACTGCTAGGCTAGCATGCAATTCCCAATAAAATTATTTCTTGCAAAACATGTTTAACTCATAATTGTTAAACTGATATATCATGAATTTAATTTCGATTTGCTAACAGAAACAGATAATTTATACTTCCTGTTTCCATATAATTGCCTTACTTAAATTTGAAAAATTAAAATAAAGGAAGAACTAATTTATTTTTTTAGTCTTAAGTCCATTATAAAATGTTCCAATATATCATTCCATTGGTGATTACTGCAATTAAGCTCCTTCTATTTACTTTTTCTTTCTTTTTTTTGAAAAGAGCTCCTTCTATTTACTTGATCTCACCATTTTGAGTGAAATTTGGTTCACTTTACTCCCACCTGCATAACAATTAAAGAACTCCCTTCATTTCAGCAGAAGTTCCACAAACACTAAGTCCCATTCTTTTCAAATTTTGTTTAATTCAATTCACTTAATTTTCATTTAATTTAGTTTGATGAATTTAAGCCTAATTTAGTTCTACCTTTTTTTGGATTAAACAATTTTTTTTGTCTAACACCCCCTTTAGCAGCTATTTTTTTGGCCCCGTAGCAGTTATTTTTCGATTTGCCAACTTGGGTGCCTAAGTGGCCGGTGAAACGTTAATTTAACGTAGTAGCTATTAAGTAATAGTTTCTACACGAAGCAGCTATTTTTTTTCAGCGGTATATTTAACCGCTGCTTTGCATAACATCTATTTATTTTCTCATGTAGCAGCTATTTTTTGATTTGCCAAGTTAGATGCCTAAGTGGCCGGTGAAACATTATTTTAACGTAGCAGCTATTATGGGAACAACTACGATTCGCAAATGTCACTTCTAAGATTGTGTAGAAGTAATCAATGTTGACTTTAAAGGCTTTTCCGTTCATCCATACATGCCTAAATTGCAAATTCGCAAACATATAATATTGAATTGCATTTTGGTGTCACCGATTTTGTGATTCGACAACTCCAACTTTCTTAGAGGGACCTAAGTGCAAAAAGTAAAAACTTTACTTACTCAAAATTCAAATCCACTTGAACGTGATGCTACCCTAAACACCCCCGTTTTATTTTCCAAGTTCCTAACAGAATATTTATCAACAATTGGGCTCAAAAACATATTTGTAATCCTTTCCGATTTCCCTTTCTTTACCTCTAAATAATCAACTCTAAGTTAATCAAGAACATGTACTAGTGTTTTTCAACATATCACAAAAATATTATTTTCTATTTCTATATTTATGCAATAATAACAAAATCCATGCATTTTTGTGAGAAGGAGAACGTCGTAACAGATTTTTGGACCATAGCGTATATTTTATTAAATATTTTAGAGGCGCTTCCGTTCATCCATTGTAGCCCAATTTTGAACACGCAATCGTCTGTGATTTAATTTTTCTACATTCTTCATTCAATTCAAGACTAATGATAAAATCAACCGGGTTCCGTATCATAATTTATGAAATTAAAAAATGATTAATTACTGAAGAAAATATAAATTGTAACTATATTTTTTAAAGTTTGAATAAGTTTAACTAAATTTATATACTCCTTCATTGAAGATAAATTTAATAATATATATTTTTATTATTTTCATATATATATATATAATGATTATATTTAACTATCAACTATTTATTACAAATTGATTAAATTTGGCTTCAAGGCAGAAAAGCCCATATACCAAAAAAATGGGCATATCAACCCAATTTTAAATACCCACCCTATAATCTAACGTGTCTAATTCAAAAGGTTGTGATCAATTAGTACTTAAATTATTTTTTATGCATGACCGAGACCAATGTTCTTTTGAAACATGTAAGATTTTCTAACACCGAAGCAGATGTTTACGTCTACACAAAAATAGCTGCTATAATGTCAAAATGCTATGACATATTACTACTTAAATTATTTTTTAATGCATAGTCGAAACCAACGTCATTTTGAAACATGTAAGATTTTCTAACACCGAAGCAACTATTTATGTCTATACAAAAATATCTGCTACAATGTGTAATAGTTGTGACGTATGCCTACTTAAATTATATTTCAAGCATGGCCGAGACCAACGTCCTTTTGAAACTAAGAAGATTTTCTAACACCGAAACAACTATTTACGTTATTACAAAAATAACTGCTACAGTGTCAAAAGGTTGTGACCTATTACTACTTAAATTCTTTTTCATGCATGGTTGAGACCAACGTCCCTTTGAAAAAAAAAGAAGATTTTCTAACACCGAAGCAGCTATCTACGTTTACACAAAAATAGCTGATACAATGTTTAAAAGGTTGTGACCTATTGACCGCAGCAGCTATTTTTCTATAAAAGCTGCTATGTTTTTCCGTCTAACTTAATATAGTAGCGATTTTTAGAAAATAACTGCTATAATTTTCCGCCAATACTAAAATATCTCACTCTAGAAGCGGTTTCTCAATAATTAGTTTCTTAACAATTTGTAATCGAAGCACAGATTAAATAACAGGTGCTAAAAATAAATAATAGGTTCTACTCACTTACATAGCCGCGATTTTAAAAAATAGCTGCTATGAACCACTGCTGAGGGGTTGGAGGGTGGGGTGTGTTGTGTAATCACATGAAAGAACAGGGCCTCATGAAAGATCAGTGCCTAATTTGTGCTTGACTTGTCTGTAGGCTGTAATTTCCTAGTTTGGATCACAACTATAGTTGTAGAAAAATTTGCACCAGACAAAATAAATGGAATATGGTTTGTCTGGTTTTCTGATGGTGTTTGTTTGTACCTTAAATATGTATGAACAGCTGCCTCCAATGTTTAACCTTCCCAAGTCACAACTGCAATGCTATGGGGAATCAGTCTACTGCACCAGAGGCGATTTACTGAGCAAGTGTGCCAACGGCGAAAGTCCCCTTGAAAGATTCGTATCTGTTGTTGCTTGGAGCATTTCCACCATGCGTCCGCTGATGTTTGGAGTTGCGCCGTACAATCCCATTCTCGGAGAGACTCATCATGTTTCAACACCCAACCTCAATGTCTTACTAGAGCAGGTTCTTTTACAGTATAATGTTTGATCATATCACTGATCAATCATCCATGCATTCATTCAATTAAGGGCTGTTTATCCTGTTTTATGTAGGTTTCACATCATCCACCTGTCACTGCCCTTCATGCCACTGATGAAAAACATGGCATTGAGTTGATTTGGTGCCATCATCCTGTCCCGAAATTTCATGGTATGGTATCACATTTCCATCCTACAGATGACTGAATCATTCAAAAACTTTCATATCGAATATCCGGGATCAAGAATCTGTAATGAATTCAGGTACTTACATAGAAACTGAGGTGCATGGCAAGAGGCAGTTGAAGCTTCTGAACCGGCAGGAAACTTACATAATGAACTCCCCAAAGCTTGTCATAAAGTTCCTCCCAGTGATTGGTGTAGACTGGTTGGGAAATGTCACAATTACATGTCAAGAAACTGGACTTTCAGCAGAGTTGACATACAGAGGCAATTCCCTTTTTCGACGCCAGGCGAATCATAGAGCCGTCAAAGGAAAGATCTTCCTGAATTCGTCGCCATCAGGGATATTATTCGAAATCAATGGCCACTGGGACAGGTACTTCACTCTTGCATTTTCCATCCACTAAACTCATTCGTTAAACTTGTTGCGCGCCCGAACACGCAGAACGGTTACAGCCACGGACCCAGGCAGTGGAAAGTCCAAGGTGATTTACAATGCAAGAGTAGTGCCGTCAGAAGTGAAGACTCCCATTGTTAAGGATGTGGAGGTAAATGGATTGTCTCAGGATGCTTCGATTTCTCTAAAATGTTTATGGTTATGAAGGTTTACGTTCTCGATGCAAATGTTTTCGACAGGGGATCTCAGCAAGTGAATCAGCAGTTGTTTGGGGAGATGTGAGCCAAGCCATCCTGGAGAAGTGCTGGGAGAAGGCCAAAGAAGCGAAGAGTATAGTTGAAGTGAGGGAAAGAGAGCTGGTGAAGGAAAGGAACACAAAGGCAGAAAATTGGACTCCTCAACATTTCATACTTTCATGCACTAAAGAAAATGGATGGGACTGCTTACCAAAACAGGCCATGGTTTCACAAGCTCCAATCATAGTACCTGAATAATACATATATAATTGGATAAACTTGTACACATATAGAACCTCCTTTCTTGTATGTTGCAATGGTGTTTCTTGTACCCACATAGAACCTCCTTTCTTGTATGTTGCAATGGTGTTTCTTGTACCCACATAGAACCTCCTTTCTTGTATGTTGCAATGGTGTTTCTTGTACTCACATAGAACCTCCTTTCTTGTAGAAACCTCTCTAATTATTATAGTGGGCCTTAAGAAAACAGAGTTAATGTAAAATTTGTGAAAAATTATTGAAAAATGTGTTTTGATTTCATCTATACAAGCCAAAATTGTTGATGACACTAAGGCTCTATTTGACAGAACTTTTAAATTGCTCTGCTTATAAATAAAACAGTTTTTAGTGTTTGATATAGTGCTAAAAGGGAGCTATTTTGAAAGCAGAAGCTATTTTTTTGGGAAAAAGCAGAAGCCGATATTCTCATGCTTTCAAAATATGCTAACTTTACTTATAAACACAGTGAAAGGAATTTTCCAACTTGATCTTCTATTACCATTTACAAAGTAATATATAGGTGTTTACATATGAATGATACAATGAATCTGGACTAGTTCTAAATATAGACAAGATAAATCTTGATTAATTAGAAAGTAATCAAGATCAATCACAATCAATCACAATCAATCAATCACAATCAATCAATCACAATCAATCAATTACAATCAATCACGATCAATCACGATCAATCACGATCAATCACGATCAATCACGATCAATCACGATCTTCTATTGTCATACCCCCCTCAAGCGAAGCGTCGGGTTGACTGAGACGCAAAGCTTGGACCTGAAGAAGTCAAACAATGCACGATTAAGCCCTTTGGTGAAAATGTCTGCAACTTGCAGCGAAGTGAAGACATGACTAACACGAAGTTTTCCAGCAGCCACCAATTCCCGTACAAAATGATAGTCAATATCAATATGCTTGGCCCGTTTGTGAGCAACAGGATTCTCAGCAAGAAAGATAGCACTGTTATTGTCACATAGAAGCAGAGGCGAGCCCTGCAGCGGAAACTGAAGATCGCGAAAAATATGCAACAACCAAACCACCTCCTAGGCTGTATTAGCAAGAGCTCGATATTCGGATTCTGAACTCGAGCGAGAGACTGTAGGTTGCTTCTTGGCACTCCACGAGACCAAGTTGCCACCAAGAAAGACCGCATAGCCATAGGTTGACCGACGGGTCTCCAAGCAACGCGCCCAATCAGCATCCGAATAGGCAATAACCTCCGAAACGCCACCAACTCCAAAGGTTAGACCACAATGTAACGTGCCCCGAACATATCGTAGGATCCTAGTGACATCAGAAAAATGATCATCACGTGGATCCTGAAGAAACTGACTCACTGAATTGACCGCAAAGGACAAGTCAGGTCGAGTAATGGTAAGGTACTGAAGGGCGCCAACAAGGGAACGATACACCTTAGGTTGTGAAATGGTCCACTCGTACTGCTATGAAGCTGGGACAACGGCAAGAACGGAGTAGAGACCGGAGAAGAATCCAACATCCTAGCTCGCTGAAAAATATCCCTAGCATACTTGGCTTGGCCCAAGAACAACCCTGTAGAGGTAGAGGTAACCTCTAAACCAAGAAAATAGCTGAGAGAACCCAAGTCCTTGGCAGAAAATTCACGATCAGCACGGGCAATGAACTGCCGAATAGCAACACTGTTGTTCCCAGTGAGAATGATATCATCAACATAGACCAGGAGATAAAGAACAATAGTGCTCTGAGAGAAGACAAACAGTGAAGGATCTGAAAGACTGCCAACAAAACCCAACTGCCTGACGAACAAACTGAACCGGTCAAACCACGCCCTGGGTGCCTGTTTGAGTCCATAAATAGCCTTCCGTAAGCGACAGACATGATGAGGGCGAGCAGGATCCTGATAACCAGCAGGCTGAGCCATGAAAACAGGAGTATCAAGAACACCATTAAGAAAGACATTCTTGACGTCCAAATGATGTAAAGGTCACTTCCTCATAGTGGCAATGGTAAGGACAGTACGAACAGTGGCAGCCTTAATCACCGGACTGAAAGTATGATCAAAGTCAAACCCCGGTATCTGAGAACATCCTTGGCCACCAGACGGGCCTTATAACGATCAATAGAGCCATCCTGATGGTACTTTAGCCGATAAATCCAATTAGAGCCAACAATATTAACATTCGGAGGACAAGGCACCAACTCCCACGTCTGCTGACGGCAAAGAGCAGCCATTTCCTCATCCATAGCAGTAACCCATCTTAAATTTTTCGCCGCGGCTCGAAAATGACGTGGTTCCTTCTGCTCCAAAAGTTCTGCAACCAATCCTGTTGCCACAAAATCTGGGCCAAGATTACGGGCAACACGTGTCCCATCCTGTAAACGAGTGGTCATGGGATGAGGACGGGGCACCTGAGGAGTCGGAGAAGCACTTCCAGAGGAACCGTCCGAGGAACTGGCCGATGCTGAACTGGAACTGATGCTGGAGAGGACAGTCGAACCACTAGAGGGATCAGTCAGTGTGGTCAAAGAAACAGGAGATCGTGGTGGTGTAACAACCACATCCTCAGCAGGGGCAATCATCGGTGCTGCAGTCTCAAATGTGGATGAGGAATCTGGACACACCGAACAAGGCAAAGTCGGTGAAGCTGAAGCAGGATCAGGGATGGTGATAGACAAGTCTGAATCAGTAGGGTCCAAAAAAGATGAAACATCCAGGGATGAAAACTGAACCTCCGAAGAGACAATGGAAAAGGGAAAGTGAGACTCATCAAATCGGGCATGTCGAGTCATGTAAGTACGTCCGGAGGTCGTATCCAAGCATTTGAACCCCTTATAATGTGCACTGTAGCCAATGAAGACACATGGAAGACTGCGAGGGGCAAGTTTGTGAGCTGCAGTCGGTCGAACATATGGAAACACACGACACCCAAAAGGATGAAAGTTGGAGTATTCCGGGGGCCGACCAAATAGAACCTCAAAAGGAGAGATGTTATCAAGAACAGGAGTGGGTATGCGGTTAATAGTGAAAACTGCAGCACTAAAGGCATCATCCCAGTATGAGATAGGTATGTGAGAGTGGAGAAGCATGGACAGCCCCATTTCCGTTATGTGTCGATGCTTCCGTTCAGCCCTACCATTCTGCTCTGCAGTGTATGGGCATGACACCTGATGATGAATGCCACGAGCCCCAAAGTGTGACTGCAACCTGTTATTGATAAACTCGGTGCCACCATCGCTTTGAAAAACTTTGATGCGGGATGAAAACTGATTCTCCACGAATGCTTCAAATTGAATATAGATGTCAACAAAGTCTGATTTGCGACGAAGAGGATAAAACCAGGTAAATCGCGAGTAATCATCCACAAACACAGCATAATAAGCAAAACCACTTCCAGATAAGGCTGGAGAAGGCCCCCATAAATCACAATGAATTAAGTTAAGAACATGAGCAGCGCGCTTAGAATTCTCAACAAAAGACAATTTCTGACCCTTTGCCATAGCACAAGATTCACAAATACCAGGTTTAGGAAGCACAGAAGTAAGAGATAAATACCCATTCTTGTTCAACAAAGAAACAGTGCTAGAGGACACATGTCCTAATCGAGCATGCCAATTCTCAAAAGATGCTCTATTATTGTTTTGTCTAACAAATGATAGAAGTGCTTCTTCACCACGGTCCAGCATATATAGGCCATCCTCAACATGTCCCCGCCCCAGAATTGCCCTGGTGACCTTGTGCTGAATGACAAAAGACTGATCATCAAAGGTAATAATAGCACACAGATCACGAGTAAGCTTGCTAATTGATAAGAGATTCTTAGCAATTGCAGGCACAAGCAGCACATCAGATAAATGTAAGGTAGAACTAATACGAGCATTACCAATACCAGCAATAGCAATAGACGCACCATTACCAACAAAGACAAGAGTGTTACCATTGTACGGAGTGACACTCGATAGATTGGAAGCAGAAGAGCTCATATGATTAGTCGCTCCTGAATCCATATACCAGTCAGGGATCGATGAAGCAACACTCGGGGCAGAATACTGAGGTGCTGCAATAGATGGCTGAGTGGGATATGCTGAAGGAGCAGAATACTGAGGTGCTGCAAAACCTGGTGGTGTGGGAAGCGCCTGAAGCATTGGAGGAGCATACTGCGGATAGTGCTGAACAAGATGAGCCTGAACTGCCTGAGGAGCATGACCAACATAAGGCGAGTACTGCTGCTGAACATAAGGCTGAGAAGCCGAAGCCATAGGGCGAGGATTGGACCTGCTGAATCAAATAGAGGCTAAATCAAGTATTGTTAGGTAGTTATCCAAATGTAGATCCGATTTTTACAAACAAATACCATCACACTTCATGATCCGGACCAAGCATCAGTTTCAACCATATTAAAAAAGGCTCCACTTCAAAAGTTTTTGAAAGAATCTATGATTTTATGATGTGATCCTTAGTTTCGATCCTAAATTGAAGAGGGCTCTTGCATAGGATGAGATTATGAAAACATGGATCTGTCTGAATTGCCCAAACAAATGAAACTGTGATAATACAATGCAGCAAACGGATGGAGGCACAACATCATGAAATTAACAGAGAATCCCTGGTGAAAGATGAATCTAAAAGTAAACAGAGAGTATACATTTCTAAGCTAGACTGCTGTACAGAATATAGCTCTATTTCCTATATCCCAAGCAAATGCTTCCCCATAGCAAAACAGCTATGAAAACATACTCATACAGCACAACCAACCATCCAAAAACTCCAAATCCTAATTTAATACAGTCCCTTGCTTTATCTTGCAACCTGTAACTCCGACTCACTTCTTCGGTTAAACGATCTTTCCCTGATGGTGGCCAAAATCGGCTTCCACGACCGCAGATTGCACGATTTCTGCATCACATCCTCCCTCTCCAACCTCAGCCGATTCACTTGCTGCAACCCGCAAACTGGATTTGCACTCCGAACAGGACTCGCATCGGAGGCCTGCGAAACAGCGGGTCTGGAGGACCGGGCAAAGGCGTTGAGCTTTCTAGCTATGGTGATGAGGTCCTTGGGGGAGAAATTGGACTGAAAGAACGAAAACGGAAGCACGAAATAGACGCGGCCTGGTTCGAGGCACGCGGTGGGGAGGAGAGGCTTGGCGCACGGCGAAAGGAGCTGACAATGCGTGCAAACGAAATGCTTAGGCAATTTGGAAGTCACTTCTTCCACTGAAACTGGGTAATCGAAGTCTTCAACCTCACCGTTCAGATGCACGACCCTCACCACCATATTTCTGCACTTTCTTGAAGAAGATCTTGAAAAACCGCACCCCATGTTTCAAAGACAATTCTGCGGGTTGAGAAAACTATGGAGATGTTTTTTATAAAGGAGGAGAAACTTACATTACACGGCCGTGTGTGACTAAAATAATGGTATATTCACTTTCATGTGCAACTACTGCTATTGGATTGGTCATTGGTGCACAAAGTCTTGGGGGTTTTAATGCCAGTTTCTTTCGTGTGCTCTTTCAAACTCATCGACTCATTTATGATTTCTTCAACTTGGCATCCACTTGCACAAAAAAAGCACAACATTAGGGGGTTGACCTGCAACCTGATAATTGGTTTATTTAGGTGCCGATTTGCAGCTGTAATTCCATTCAATTTTTGAAGCATTAAACAGGGGCAAAATCTTTGGAAAGACAGTATTTTGGTACGCTTATGAAAAGATGGAGTTTAATTAGAATAATAAAAGGTAAAAAGTCTTTGTTGCAATATTAAAAATTTAGTATGCAACATGTATTGGTTATAAAATTTATAAATCGGTTCATGCAACCCGAAAATTTTATCTTTATTTATTTTAATTTACACTTTAAACCTTAGTCTTTCCATAACTTACGAAAATATCGTCTTTCAAGAGATGTACTCTTAAACTGATCCTTGCGATTATTAATTGAATTGTCGAATTTGTTTTTGGCATTTCTCTTTTTTTTAACCATCAAAAGATGGGGGAATATGTATTAGGCCTTCCCAAGCCATGTAAAAGACAGAACTTAAACAAAATGAGAAAATGAAGCCATTGGCTTAGTTGATATATACATGAGGGAGCTAATAGCTCTTGAAGCAACATTAGTTGCTTCCAAAATGAAGTAAGGTATCTATCTAAGAGTAAGAGGATTACAAAACTCTTAGTAAGTTGGGAAGAGTATCGAACTTATTAGTGAATCGAAGCATCGAAACACAAGTCAGTTAGACACAACCCTTCTATACCAAGAAGTCTATCCTTTACATGAAGAAATTGGCAGAAGAGAAGGCCTCGGTGAAGAAAGAAGCCGGCCAGCACTAGTGCACTCTATCCATACAGACAATTTTTCTATTCTTTCTTATTCTCTATTTTATAATTAAAAGCTCCAATTTGACACAATCTTGTAATTATCCAATTTAAGAACAATTTGATTTATATATTTTAATCTTTAAAACAATTTGATTTGAACTGGATGCAAATTCGAAAAGAATCAATCCATGATTTAATCGAAATCAAACAAATCAATCAATCCAAAATGACAAGACTAAAGATACATTTAAACAATCCTAACTCAGTTTAAATAATAAAAAAAATTGATTTTTTTAAGAAACCATCATTAGATGGGGGAAATTGTATTAGGCCTTCCCAAGCCATAAAATAGACGAAAAAATGAAGGACAGATAAAAAAAGCCGTAGCTAAGTGACGATATACAGTAGTGAGCACTAGGCTCGTGAAACAGCACTAGTTGCTTCCAAAAGCTCTTAGACTATGATGAAGATGATTAAAACTTATTAGTGAATCAGAAGGAGACACAAGGCAGTCCAAATCATCTCACCATAGTGAAGAAGCATATCCTCTAATGATCAAGAATGCAAAATAGATGATCTAAAGCTATTTGCAAGGCAGCAGCCATTCTATGCAGAAGAAACTATGTACAGATTTATGAACTATGAACAAATCAGGAGCACCATCGTATCCCGTTCAGGTGAGCTTGAGATGAGGAGGATTGAGCCACCCATCGTGAGTTGAGTCCCAAGTAATCCCCAGTAACAGCAGAAACCACCTAGAACCTACAACCAAAGGATTGAATTTAGTAGCATCCGAGCTAGTTTAAGATATCCGTAAGGAAGGAGTACCAATTTGGTCCAGCCTAATAAGCCCCTGGACCAGATTAGGAAGCTCCGAGAATCTATGGAAGGAAACGTGATCCTTAGATTGCAAACATTCCTTAGACAAGGTGTGAGCCACCAAATTAGCCTGCCTGAAGATGTGAGCTAGATTAAATAGACTCAGGGATTGATGGATGTCATCCGATAGATTGTACAGTTGCCAGTGAGCTCTTAATGGATCCTTGGAAAAATTAACTGCATTCAGGCAATCCGATTCAAGAAAAATAGGAGAGGGTAGGACAGTAGCATGTTTAATTGCGAACTGAATTGCCTTTAATTCAGCTTCAAGAGGGGAATATGCATACGTATATAGAGTATGTGCCCCCCTGAAACCACCCCTACAGTCTCTAATAATCAAACCAATACCACACATATTTGTATTGCTGCACCAAGAAGCATCCATATTAAACTTAAGCCCTGAGAGAGGTATTTGCCATGCAATTCTAAAAATTTTAGGCTTAGGTGGAGTTTTTATCAGAGGTAAGAAGGAGTGATCCGCAATACTGAAATCAATAGCAGAAACTATGTAAACAGGATTGGCACAGAAAGACTGAAAAATCTGATCTCTGATATGCTTTAAGATTAGAACTATGGAAGGTTTGATAGAGTCAAATAAGAAGTTGTTTCTCAATTTCCATAGGTTCCAACAAGTGATAATAAAAGCAGTTCGGATTATAGTGGCATGTAAAGTGCTTAGGGCAGGAAAAGTAGTATAAATTGATAATCTTTCCCAAATAGATGGGAAAGCCCTATCCCTAATTCCCATGAACTGATGAACAGACTTCCAGACCTTAACAGCAAATTCACAGGAGTTAAAAAAATGATCAATGGAGTCTTCCTGTACATTGCACATGCAGCATTTGGAAGCTAAACAGTATCTCATATTTCTGAGTATGTTATCAAAGGGCAGGAGAGAGTTAGTCATCCTCCACATGAAGACAGACATTTTCTTCTCTATTCTAGAGTTCCAAAAATGTTGTAAGGATGCAATGGAACCTATGTTGCTGCTAAGTGTAAGGTATGTAGATTTGAAGGAGAAATCACCTGATATACCTGGTTTCCAGATTAGCCTATCTTCCCTATGTATAGCCAGCTTGGCCACCTGCAAAAGATAAATAACTTCAGTTGACAGGAAGGGAGAAATTTTGGGGAGAAGAGTGGATCTATTGGATATGAAATCAGAAACTGTACAGTCACCATCTATCTCCACCAAGTTCTGATCACACAGGTTATCAAGGCAACCTATATCTAGCCAATTAGATCTCCAGAAGTTACAATTTCCTCTTCCTATGATAACTCTAGAGTTTACTTCAGCCCAGGAGTTGATATTACAAATTCTTTTCCAGTTAGGTGAAGTTCTATATGAAAGTGGGAGGCTAGCTAGTAAATGTGTCCACAAAGCCATAGCTATCTGGTACTTCCACCATAATTTAACAGAGCAAGTGTCAATAATAGTGGCAATAGATCTAAATCCTAACCCATTTTGGCCAGTTGGAAAGCAGAGAGCTTACCATTTTCTCCAGCTTCTTTTGGGATTCAGATCAGAGTCACCCCAAAAGAAATTACTTAATCTCCTTTCAATGGTTTTAATGATCATTTTCGTGGGTTTAATAACTGACCATATGTGTTGTGGAAGAGAATAGATACAGGACTCAATTAATATCATTTTGCCACCTTTGGAGATCCATCTGTTTTTCCAATTTCCTAATCTGTTATCAATTTGTTCAAGAAGGGGTTGAAAGTAGACTTTCTTTGCTTTCCCAGTGAAAATTGGCACCCCCAGGTATGTGAAAGGAAATTTACCCAGTTTCATCCCCAATATCCTCTTAATGGAGTTAACTTTTTGGGCTGAAGCATGTTTACTTATGAAGAAATCACTTTTATTATAATTAATTTTCTGGCCAGAGACTTCTTCAAAAGTAGACAAAAAAGGCTTTTAATCTGATCAAAGTAAGTCTAGTTGCCTTGAAAAAAACAATTGTATCATCAGCATACGATAAATGAGAAATTTGAGGAGGATTACCTGGAAGATCAAAGTATGACAGTTTACCACTCTGAAAAATGAAAACCAAGCTCCTAGAGAAGGCCTCAGAAAAAATATTGAACAAGAAAGGAGATAAGGGGTCTCCCTGCTTAATACCTCGAGTGGCTTGAAAGAAGCCAACAGGCTTGCCATTAATCAAAACAGAAAACCAGGACTGGGACAGATTTTTCATGATGTAATATATGAATCTAGCATGGAAGCCAAATTTGGCTAAGACACTATATAAAAAAGACCATCTAACACGATCAAAAGCCTTTTGAAGGTCCAGTTTCACAATACAATTAGAATCCTTTTTTTTTTGTTCAGAAACCTGATCATTTCCTGTAAATAAATTACATTGTCCGAGATGTCTCTACCCCTTAGGAAGGCTGTTTGATTTTGGGAAATGATCCTAGGCATTACAGATTTCAACCTCTCCATAAGCACTTTAGAACATATCTTGTTAATCACATTTGAGAGGCTTATAGGTCTATAATCATCAAAGGAGGTAGGAGTCTTCTTTTTTGGGATTATTGTGATCCAAGTACTACCTATACCTCTAGGCATAACATTAGCAGAAAGGAAATCATGAACAGCTAAAAGAAGATCATTAGCAATGATATCCCATGACTTAATATAGAACTTAGCTGTGAAACCATCTGGGCCTGGAGTGCTTGACTTATTTAGACTGAAAACAATGTTTTTTAGCTCAGTTAATGTAACAGTTTGGAGAAGTTTATCATTATCATCTTGATTAACCAGTTTGGGAATGTGATTTAAAAAGTGAGATTGAAAGAAGGAGCTATTTGTGGAACTGTCATCAGTTAGCAGATTATGGTAGTACTGAATAGCATCCCTTTCAATATCATTTATATCATCTAGCCATTGACCATTCCCATTTTTAATCTTTGTTATCTTCAGTCTATTTGTTCTTTCTATAACAGAGTTATGAAAGAACTTTGTGTTGTTATCCCCTTCTCTTATCCATTTCAATTTTGCCTTATGTTTCCAGAAATGCTTTTGTTCAGCCAAAGCCCTAACTAGCCTAGATTTAGCAAGTTTGAGTTTAACCACTTCAGTTTGAGAGTCATTCTGATCAGAAATTAGTTCCTGTGCCTGTAGAGCCAACTCAGCTTGCACTACATTGTCATTTATGTTGCCAAACTTATCCCTATTCCAAATTTTTAATTCTTTCTTGAGCCTGACAAGTTTAAGGTAAAAGGCTAACATACCAGACTTATTTAGAGGAACTTCCCAATTCTGTTTGATTATGTCATTGAAATCTTTCTTCTTGTACCATGTATTTAGGAATCTAAATGGCCTAGGGTTAGTTGGGATAGCACTACCAACAGTTAACAGCAAGGGATTATGATCAGAACTTGTCCTATTTAAAATATGGATTGAAGAATTAGGGAAAGATTGGGACCAAGTGGGAGTGCATAAGCCCCTATCTAATCTTTTTAATGTTGGGGATCTTAATCTGTTATTAGTCCATGTGAAAAGGTTGCCAACAGTGTTCAGTTCCTCTAAGGCCATTAGGTGAATGAAATCATTGAAATCTTTGATACTTCCCAGATTTGGGGAAGCAGGACCCCTATATTCATTTATAGATGTGATGCAATTAAAGTCTCCTATGAAAAGGGATTCAGAGTGAGTAAAAGAGCTAAGATCATACCACAGAGATTTCCTGCCAGCTCTATTCCTGAGGCCATAAACAAAGAAAATATCCGTAGTCTTAAGAAGGTTAATACTGTTTAGGTGGATTCCCAGGAACTGAAGATTATCATGGTTAACAGTTAGGAGTAAATTAGAATTCCAAAAAAGCCAAATTTGTCCATTATTAGCTGAGATGCAATTTTCATATTTCAGCAATTTCCTATATGAATCACACTGGGAGTTATCATGTTTAGGTTCAATTAAACAGACAAGCTCAAAGTTATGTCTTTTGATCAGATCACAGAGTCTTAACATGGAGGTGTCCATACCCCTAATGTTCCAAACTAGCATTTTAATCTTAATTGTTGTGTTATTCATAAGGAAACATTGCTAGAGCTTTTTGATCTGGTCATGATTGTGTTTTTCTGGGAGAAAAAAGACTCATTTTTTAGTTTGTATTTAATCCTTAACTCCTTGTCTTTTTTCTGGTTGCTAGGATTAGAAGCTGATTTTGGAGAACTAACCTTACTTACCTGATCATCTCCTTCAGCAGCAGATTCCTGGGTAGCAGAGATGTCCTGTGCATCAGAAGGTGCTTGGAGTCCTGTAAGATTATCCTGGGAGGTTTCCTCACTTGAAAATTCTTCATCAGCCAGAGCTAGAAAACGACTGCCTTTGTGTTTCTGCTGAGAAAGGATGTAATTTTTTGCAGAAATAATAGAGTGAAAAGGTGAGAAGGACCTGCCCTTTTTGCTAGGTAAATCATCTTTAGCAAAGGGTGGAGGAGCAGACAGTAAGTGTCTATTTAATTGTATTGAACCATCGAGATCAGGAGAAGGAGAATGGGAGCCCATAGCATTATGCTGGTTTTGTTCAGATTCCAGAGGCTGGGGATGAGGGAGGGCTACCCGTTCCTTGTGACTATCCTTAGGGGTAAGGGGGACAGAGGGAGGGGGATTTTTATTTATACCCGAGGTAGGATGATCATCCTTGTTTGTTTCAACATGATCTTGAACAACAATCAGGTCAGGGGCATGATCATCAGGGGTACCATCCGGGGTCACATGATCAGTTTGAGGATCTTCCTCAAGTAATATGGTCTTATTGATTTCATGGTCATTCATTGTCACAGTAACATTCTGTTTTTTAGGAACATATTTGAATTTTTGTCCATAGAATGTTTTTTGTTTTTCCAACACAGAAAAACCTGAGCTCCCAACAATAGTATTAACAGTCTGGTTAAGATTTGCAATCACATTTCCATCCTGTTTGCCAATTTGTGTATCATCAGAACGATCCCCTAGATTAACTGCTACTTTATCATTTTTCTGGGATTTGATTCTTTTGAGCTCAGGGTGTAGATAGACACAGCAGTTTTCATTATGTCCTATACATTTACAATGGTGACAGTAAGGAGGGATATTTTCAAATTCAAGTGGTAATTTGATCACATTATATTCATTCCCATCTTCCTCAATACCGACCCTTATAAATGAAGGAAGTTTTTTTGTCAAATCAACCTCAACGCACATCTTAACACAAGAAGGCCTAGAGAGGACAGCAGTAGCAGCGTCTACTTTTATAAAATTGCCAATTTGATTTCCCATGATTTGGAGCATAGCAGTATTATAAAAGTATATAGGGACATGAGGAATAGAAACCCATACCGGGACGATAGATGATTCAGCCATAGGGGAGAAATTTGAGGTCCATTTAAGTACCTTCATCTGAGTATTGTAGAAGCTCCATTGACCCTTTAGCCAGAATCTATGGTAATCCTCTTTCTCTTCAAATCTTATCAGCACATGCCGGGAATCAATTGATCCGAGCTGGAGTTTTCCTTTGAAGCCCACGGAGAGGAAAGAGTCGTGTAGCTGATTCATGGATGGCTTGCCCCTAGCGAACTTTCCGACGAGAGCATTGTTGTAGTGAGAGGCTAGGGTGTCGGCATCTTTGCAACTGGCAATACAGGCTATATCCCCTTTATATTGAGTTTTGGGAATGATCTCTGGGTTCGAAGGAAGGGAGTCAGATAGTGGAGGGGGACGATTTGCTAGAGCTTGAAGGAAGGATTTTCCACCACCGTATGAACCACGGCTGGGCAGAGGAGCCGCCATGGCGGCGATGGAAACGCGGTCAGTGACCGTTATCAGTTGAATATCAGAGAATGAACAAGAGAGAGGAGGAAGGGAAAGCTGAAAACGACCAGTAGTGTAGTCGTTTTTGTCAAATCGCACCTTAATTCGCCTAGTATCGCACACAGTTTAAAAAACTGATGACAACGTTGACGTACCTACAATAAAAAAAAATTGATTCGATATGGCAATAGTTCGACCTGAACCAACAATAGGGAATGTTTTGTAGTAACCCAATCTAATTATCCGAACTGATACTTTAATTGTTAATATTTTAATTATATATAGCTAAAATTCTTAATATAATTATAAAATATAAAAATATTTTATTAAAATAAATCTTTAAAAATCATAATACTACTATAACATAGAAAATAAGAAGGAATAGAGAAATCATCTATGTGAGAAATGCTTCAAATGAAACAAAATTAGTAGTTGCACATGAAAGTAGACTAAACTATATTTCTACATTACTAAGTTAACTTCATTTAAGTTAACTTATTGTAAAATTTTATAATTAACTTCAAGTCGAACTTTATGATTAACTTCATTGATCAACATTGTTTATTTAACTAATTAGATCTTAGCACTTGACTATGTCCCTCAATATTTATATTGATCTTATCAGTTGACTTTATATAAATAATTTTTTTTCTGGCCAGGTCTTGATACTTGTGATATATATATGACTTCTGAAACCCTAATACATGAACCATCTCACTAAAATCGGCTCGCTAAACAGTCACATGCCAACCACCTCGCTTCGCCACAAGGTAACCAATGCCGGAAAAGGTGGAGAAACACCACTTACCACGATATCCTCGCTTTCATTCCTCAATCCACTGATTCGTTCCTAAGCTCCCGTTCTAGCTCGGTCTTTGACCCATTTAAGGTTAGCTTTGGTATTTAGCCATTAAGGAGAGAGGAAGGTTTCCTAAAAAATATACAAACACAAGCTATTCCTTGACTGGCCTTTCTTCACCACGAAATGCGGCATTGCCGAGAGAAGATAAGAAAGGGGAATATCATCTATTCCACAAAAAAAAGCTTTAATATTGAGTGAGTGATAGTGATAAAGTCCTTTATGTGGGAATTAAATTAACGGATCCCTGGCCAGAACCACACGTGTAAGTTTCCCTGCATATGGCTCGTCTGTGCTTTCTTGAAGAGGCTGGGCTGCTTCCTTTTTGGTGCCCACCTTTATTTATTTAGATTTTTTTAGGTGTGTGTTGATCTTGCTTCGTGTAATTTCGTATGTATGATAGAAGTGGTGTGGTGATTGGCCTCAATGCTAATGCCCTTTGGTTCAACGAATGAATGAAGCTATGATCCGGATAAAGATGATGGTATGAATGCGTTCATCCACATGAGTTTCATCCTCAGATTCCTACATACCCACCTCAGACTTATTCATCATCGTTCTGGTACTGGCCGACCTAATGCTTTCTTTTCCCTCTCCTATCAAGGAATAGGCCAATTACAAATATCTGGAAAAGTTCTATTGCTATTTCTCGAGGTAATCCACATTGATGTAATGAAAGTGACAAACCAATAAGCCTATGTTACCGACTTGAGTTTAGAGAAGTTAGAAGGGAAGAGAAACAAGAGAAGGAGTTTCTGTAAGGAATGGAGTAAGAGTTATCTGGATTGAGACATTCTAGAAGATTAGTACCCCTCGGTCCAATTCCAGCTGCTAAAGTTTTTTTAATTTCTTGGTTAATAACACTCTCTCATCCTAAACATGGTGGTTAAACTCTACTGCGGTGACGATACTGTAAGGGAGGTCCTGCTAAAAATAGCTCAACGCCAGGATGATAAAAAGCTTAAGACCTCTCATTCTTATTACTTTGTCAATATATGAAAACCAAAAAATAAAAAATCAAAGGGTCGTGGCACAAAAGCAGATATGGTTTGGTATTCCCTTGTTCCCTGTATTGGTTATGTGGATCCTTTTCTATCCTAATGTGAAACCTTTATCAGAGGGTACCTACTCGGGCCACATCAATGAAATGGAATTTGGGGCTCACCGTAAGGATCAGTTAGCTACAGAACTAGGAGCGCTAAAGGGGACACATAAAACACTAATTGAATGAGGGATGATTTTTCACTGTACGTATATTATGATGAAGCCAAAGGCTTTATATAGTTACAAGTGAGTGATATGGATGGAAACCGAACCAATTACGGAATCAATCACAATCAACTAAGTAAGGAAACAATCAGTTACAATCAATCACAATGAACTAAGTAATAGTTGACTAACACAACACCCCCTCACAGTTGGAACGGGGCGGGCATTTAAGATGGAACAAAATTCCTTGAAAAATGTGCTTGGGAGTCCTTTGGTGAAGATGTGGTGTATTGCGAGGTCGTCAGAACATGCAGCATGTGAACTTCTCCAAGGGCCACACATTCGTGAACAAAATGCAGATCAATCTCCACGTGTTTCATCTGCTGATGTTGGACGCGGTTGGTGGAGAGATAAACAACGATGTCATTGTTGCAAAACACAAAAATGGCGTTCTTGAGAGGATGATGAAGCTAGACAAGGAGTTGACAAAGCCACCAAGTTTATGCAACCATGTTGACCACGACGCGGTACTCCGCTTCTACGCTAGAACATGACACTATCTGTTGGCACTTTGAGGACTATGGGATGAGGTTGTCTTCACGGAAGACTTTGTAGCCAAAATGGATTTGCGTGTATCTGAGTAGCTGGCCCAATCAGCATATGTGTACGCCGTGAGAGAGATCGTGGAGCTGCAGTGAAACTGCAGGCCAAAGTCAAGCGTGCCCTTCAAATATCGGATGATGCATTTCAAAAGATTGGCGTGAGGCTCGCGAAGGTTGTGTATATGAAAACATGCCTGCTGAACTACGTATGCAATGTCCAGATGTGTGAACGTCAGGTACTGGAGGGCATCGGCGATGCTGCGATAGTCAGTGGCATTTTCAACCAGGGCACCAGTGGAGGGAAGTTTGGAACACGTGTCAACTGGTGTGCTGCAAAGCTTGCACTTGGACAGGCCAGTGCGAGCGAGGATGTCTTTGGTGTACTAGCGTTGGGAGAGAAAAAGGCCAGCCTCAGTGCGCTGGTCGGAGATACCGAGTAAGTAGTGGAGGTCACCAAGATCCTTGAGAGAGAACTCTCAATGAAGAGACTCGATAATCTAACAAAGAAGTGATGATGAAGAGGTCATGAGAACGATGTCGTTAACGTGCAACAACAAATACACCATGTATGTACCATGACGGTAGATGAAGAGTGGTGGGTCAGCCTGGAGGCAACGAAACTGAAAGATGCCATGAAAGTGTCAATGCAGCTGAACTAAGCTCGAGGCACCTACTTGAGGTCGTATAAAGACCTGTTGAGGCGGAAAATGTGTGTGGGACGTGTGGTGTTGATGAAGCTATATGGTTGTTGACAGTAAACTGTCTCCGCGAGTGTACCACTAAGGAAAGCGTTGTTGACATCGAGCTAGTGAATAGGTCAGCCGTTGGACAACCATACCTTTGAGAAGATTGGCAGGGGGCCTGTTGAAATTAGAGGAAAAAATGAATGTTTGATGTGATGTATGAGGTGGGCTCCATATATATTCATTACAAAGCGTTGTGAATTCCACCTCAGCCTGTGCAACGTCGCATAGAAGTCAAAGTTACCGGCATTTGACTGATGTTTGAGCAATGTCGGATAATCTAAATATGGGCATCACCATTTCAGCCCACTAGCATATGAATGGGCCTGTGTTTGACCAACTGCATGTGCGATGTCGCATGTCAATGTCCCTTAGCAACATTTGATCGACATACGTCCGACGTCGGCTTTCCTTAAATTGGGCCTCACCATTTCAGCCCACTAGCATAGCAACTAGGTCCGCATTTGACAAAAACAAACATAATTGACCTTCATAACGTTTAATTGTATATTAGATACTACTAATTAAAATTTATAACTATGCATGAACTTTATGAACGTCTGATTTGGTAGAAATAGATTTTAACACAATGGTTGAACTTTTCAGTTTTTACACTTAGGTACCTAAGATGGTTGGCGTAGGGTGGGGGGGCAAAATGCAAAATTGGAAATACCCAATAATCTAAATCACATTGTCACAAGGCATCAAGGAACCGGGTATTCTTCCCTCATTTTTATTAGCATTCCATTAATACCCTTACAATGAGCACTATTAATTAGAATGATAAATTCCAAATAAAATCAGACGAAATTACACATTCTTGTTTTTTATGAATTAAAAAGATAATGAAATTTCGTCCATCAATTTTTTTAAAGTGTTAGTACGTGGTCTAGAGTAAATTGTAGATGATATGCAAGGGTTGATCATAAGATCTTGTGGAAGTCTTCGTGGGATCATGCCAGTTTCTTTATCACTTTCGGTGATCATAAGTTTGATTGGGGATGGCAAAGGTCCAGTCCGGGACGATTGGAATCGATTTAGGGACTGCCGGTGTACTTTTCAATTTTTGCACTTAGGTCCTTCCAACAAAGTGGGAGAACTCGAAATGCAAAATTGGAGATACCCTTATCTAATTCACTAAGTCACGAGCATGATGTTCCGATTTGTTCATGCAAGGGTCAATGGAACGGGACCAAAATCTTCTTAGACAGTACTGTATGACAAAACTTTGCAAAAATTACACTATGCCCCAAACTTCCTTGCATGTTCACTACACTTCATAACTTTGCACCCGAACATTAGGACAAATGTTCAATATGGAGATTATGCGTATTGTTAGTATTCCGTTAATACCCTTACTATAAGTGCTATGAGAACGATAATTTTCACTACATAGAATCACATGAAATTTCATATTCTTGGTTTTTTATGAAATTAAAAGGTAATAAAATTTCGTCCATCAAATTTTAAAAAACACTATTACATTGCTTATAGTAAATTGTAGATGATTACTTATAAGTATTCAAGGGTCATTCGGGAAGAACTTGTGGAAATCTATATGGATTAAGACCAGTTTCTTTATTACTCTCGGTTATTATAAGTTTGCCTAGGGATGGCAGTTTATTTTTGGGAAGATCAAAATTGAGTTTGTGACAACCGGTGATCTTTTTAATTTTTACACTTAGATCCCTCCAAGAAAGTGGGAGTGGTTGAATTGCAAAATTGGAGATAACATTTTTTTATTCAATTTTTACGACAATGTTGTTCCTCTTTGGGCATAAACGGGTCAACGGAAGGGCCACAATCTTAAAATGGAGTATTTTACGACACTTTTTGGAAATTAGATTATGGACCTTATGTGCGACGTCGCATACAATGAAACTAAAACCGAAGATTGATCGACGTCGGTCAATCTGAAATTTCCAGCGGGAACTGAAAAGTTCACTTAAAATCTCCCCCCCCTATTTCAAGTCAATAAAGCTCAACACCAACACCCATTTCCCATCTCCAACACAAATCCTACAAACCAAACTCCACACCATCCATTCCATTCACAACTTTACAATAATTAAAGAGATCAATCAAATTGCTTCTCTTAAACATCAACACGTATCCAATGATGGAGCATCTTCAAGTTCAAATTAATTGAGGTAGTTTTCCATCTATTCCATGTTCATTTATCAATTTTGTGATGAGCCTACTATATGTTTTTTTCATCATTGTTGAAAGATTCTGAAATTTTATTAGGTATGATGATTGTGTTACATGTTGTATATTGTATGTTATTTTTTTTCCAAGATAATGCCATGTTTTTAAAGAGTGAAGAAAAATGCTTAGATTTGTATGTACATAGTTTAAATGTGCGACTTTGGTCAAATTTCATCAGCCCATGCAAAATGGTACCTAACAAGGACCGGCGTCGCATGGATCTAGGAATTGTAGATATGTCTAAGAAAGTCCGACATAACTCTGTATCGGTCTTTGCAACATCAGTTTTTCATTTGTGCAACGTCGCTTTTAACCAGTTCAGTTACTTTTTCCATGTTGAGATTAATGTCATATACATTTTACTACATTATGTGTATTTCAATTGGGGACTGCCCAATTCTAACATAAATTTTGTTTCCTGTGTATTGGTTGTGATAGGACAAAAGAGAATCATCGATGGACTTTCAGCATGTAGATGGACGGACTTGTCATTTCACTAGTCGCCCTGACACTCTTAATGTCGTACAATGTAGAAAATAGTGGTTCAATACAATTAATTTTTCAATTCATATTAATATTATGTATTTCAATATATTGTAACATGTATGTGTATTATATGTTATAATTTTGTTGGTTTGAACATATCATTCTTTCCCACATTAATTGAAGAACAATTTATTGTTGTACGACGTTTAACCATTTCACAATTGATCACATTTTAAATAACATGTAACGGCTATTAATGAACGACTACTTGTGTCATCAAATATTAAATATTATAATACTGTACAGGAAACGATATCTAACCGATTCATATACGACATTGCAGAAACCGGTGCCTAGACAACACTGGACCGACGTCACTCAAACCGATGTCGTGTTTGTTTGCAACGTCGACCAGTCTAAACGATGACATATTTGTCACCATTCCACTTCAGTTGGCACACGATGTGCTTGCCCCACAATGCGCGATGGCGCTCTTATTTGAACCGACATCGGCTTGAGCAAAGTCTCAACATTTCATCTCCCATCGACCGCCTTCTTGCTATGGACGATGTCGCACGAATGTGGATGCCAACGTCGATCATAATTATTTTGTAACCATGGTCTCCTATTGTCTGTCTTCTTGCTTTAACCGGCGTCGATCACAAAACCTGCCGACGTAGGTAAAACACCGAGGTAAAAGGTACTTTTTACCTCAGTTCTAAACTGAGGTAAAACATGTACTTTTTACTTCGATTGTATTTACTTCAATTTTTTCTAATATAAAAACCGAGGTAAAAAGTCATGTAGAACCAAGGTAAAAGGTCCTATTTCTTGCAGTGATTCAAAGGAAGTTGCTTCATATTTCTTCTAAGAATATTAAACACATTTCTTGGAAACTATACCCGTTGACTGCATGAATTGCTATAAATGTGCATGGAACCCAGTGTTTTCTATGCAGGTCTTTCAACTTACAGTAATGAGATCCTTGTCTGATATTTGTTCCAAAATTGGAACATGTCAACTTGGATGGCGATTAAAAGCAACTTTTTGTTTCTTCTCATTGGATAACGGTTTATTAATAATCATCGTTAATTACATACCATTACATGAAAGTTGTTGTTGCAAAAACAAAGAAACAAAAGAAAAAGAATGATGAAACCAACGAATTTGTTTTCAGAAACAAAAACTAAGAAAAACAAGAGGCAAAGAAGGTTTTGTGCAGTATGAATTACTGCTGCAATATTCTGATGCCATTATTTATAACCATAAGAACTTTACTGTTGAAAGAACTACATTCTTGCAATATGACTCCTAAAATCATGCAACAAACTAGCTACTTCGAAGCAACTAATAACCTGACTTAGTCATGAAATGAAAGCTTTTCTAAATATAGAAAAATGCTGCAACAAACCAACCAAGAAAGATTATCCAACAAATGACTCCCTTAAGCTTCTTCTTCATTCCGAACTTGAATGATTCCAAGCTTCTGCCGCATCTCGACGAACTTGATCCTTGGTAATGCTTTTGTTAAGATATCAGCTAGTTGCCCGTTGGTGCCAACATTTTTGACATTCATCCTCTATGTTTCGATACACTCTCGAATGTAGTGAAACTTGGTGTCAATGTGCTTGCTCCTACCATTGTGCACCGGATTCTGAGTAAGAGCAATAGCAGATTTGTTATCTATCATAAGTTTGAAACCAAGTTCTTCACACCCAACTAGTTCGCCGATGAGTCGACTGAGCCAAACGCCTTGACATGCTGCACTTTCCGCTGCAACACATTCCGCTTCGCAAGAAGACAAAGAAACAATCTTTTGCTTTTGAATCCACGAAACCATGCTATTCCCAAGGAAGAAGGCTATCCCAGAAGTGCTTTTCCGGTCATCTATGTCGCCGGCGAAGTCGCTATCGCTGTAACCAACTAGTTTAACATCACCTCCACCTGATTTGTAGCAGCATCCATACCTTAGAGTACCTTGAATGTACCTAAGTATTTGTTTAATTGCAGCCCAATGTTGAGCAGTTGAGCTTCCATGTATCGACTTGCGATGCCAACCGCATGAGCTAAGTCTGGCCGTGTATTCACCAAATAACGAAGGCTTCCAACAACACTCCGATACTTTGTTGCATCCACATAACCGCTGCCATCTTGCTTGCTTAAGCGAAGTCGATTTCCCATTGGAGTATGATATGGATTACAACCATTCATACCTCCAAACTCCATTATCTTTGCCGCATAAACTCCTTGGCAAACCGTTATTTCACCATCGCCTTGACGCACCTCAATTCCCACGAAATAACTAAGAAGACCGAGATCGCTCATCTTAAACACTTGCTGCATTTGGGTCTTAAACTCAACGATTTCTTCAACTCTTGTCCCCGTAATAATTAAATCATCAACGTAAACTCCCACAAGCAGAAACGTTTGAGCAATACCTCTTTGATAAACGGCATGCTTGAGTTGGCTTCTCGTGAACCCAAGTGCAGTGAGTGAGGCATTTAGTTTTGAGTTCCATGCACACGACGCTTGTTGAAGCCCGTACAAAGCCTTACGTAGCTTAATCACCTTCCTTTCATTGGCGTTGTTGACAAAACCAGGTGGCTGCTTCACATAAACATCCTCCACGAGTTCACCGTTCAAGAAGGCCGACTTGACATCCATGTGATGCACCTGCCATTTATTGTGTCCTGCAAGTGCAAGTAATAATCGCACAGTCTCCATTATTGCGACTGGAAAAAACACCTCCTCGAAGTCCACCCCCTGTCGCTGCACATATCCCTTTGCAACGAGTCTCGCCTTGTGTTTAACAATGTTTCCAGCAGAGTCCTTCTTCACTTTAAAAACCCATTTGAGCCTGATAGCATGTTGGTTGGATGGAAGGGATGCAACCTCCTATGTCTTGTTGTCGACAATCGATTTCATCTCTTCCCTCATAGCGTTCCTCCAAGACACATCTAAGAGTGCTTTTTCTACACTCGGTGGTTCCTCTGTGGCCAAGAAATAGTCACCACCTTCTTTCACATTGTTGATCTCATTTTTGGCATTATAAATGTCCACAATTCGCTAGTATCTCCGAGGTACTAAGTTGGAGTTTAAGTTTTCATCGTGTGTGGGTGGCATAGCCCACTGAATCTGCGTCAGTATTGCTACTGGTGTTCTTCGATCAGCTTCCGGTATGATAGGTTCAGGAGTTGGTGCCCATGGTGCTGATGAACTCACCGAACTGGTCTCTGTGTTGTAGACTACGGTGAACATGGTTGGCATTGTTGTTCCCATGCCACTTGACGTCTCCCAAGTCCAGCCGCGATGTTCTTCGAAAACAACATCCCTTGTTACATATAGCCGCTTGTCTACCGGATCGTAAACCCGGTAAGCCTTTTCACCTTTCTCGTAACCTATGAGCACTCCCAGCGTCGAAAGGTCTGCGAGCTTGTCTATGCCTGGTCCAACCTTCTTGACATGTGAAACAGATCTGAAAGTTCTCAGATGGTGCATGCTTGGCTTCTTCTTATTCCATGCATCGTAAGGCGTCATGCCATCCAAAATTTTTGTTGGTGCACGGTTGAGGATATATACTACAGTTTTCACCGCCTCTCCCCAGAACATCCCTGGCACAACCATCGATTTCATGAGGCATCGAGCCATTTCGACCACTGTTTGATTACGCCTTTCCACCACTCCATTTTATTGTGGCGAGTAAGGTGCCGTAGTATTATGCTTAATGCCATTTTGCTCGTAGAAATCCTCAAACTCACAAGAGTTGAATTCGCCGCCACGATCGGAATGAAATGCAATCAATTTGCATTCACATTCTGCTTCAGCTATTGCCTTGATTTTCTTAAAGCACCAAAATGCCTCATCTTTCGTCCTGAGCAATTCGATCCACATAAATCGACTAAAATCATCGACTATGAGTAGAAAGTACCTTTTACCTCCCGCGGTTGTTGGCGTGATTGGGCCACACAAGTCACTGTACACCAACTCCAAAGGACGTTGTGCACGAAATGTCGAGGCTTGCGGAAATGGTGTTCTGTACTGCTTCCCAAGTGCACATCCATCACAAAGTTCCTCCACATGCTCTATGTATGGAATGCCCGGTACCATCTCCTTCCGCGAAAGGTTGTGCAGAGCACGAAAATGTAGATGCCCAAAGCGAGCATGCCACAGCTAAGCAATGTCATCCTTTTGCACCATCAAACTCACCGTCGTCGTAAGATTTAGGCTCAGAGTGTAGAGCCGGTTGCGTGTGCATGATACCCGTTCGAGCACCTTGCGTGTTTGATCAAGGATACAAAGCACCCCACCTTCTATAACAATCTTGCATCCATTTTCATCAAGTTTCCCGAGTGAAATGATATTTCTCCGCAAGCTTGGAATGTAGTATACGTCCGAAAGAATGCGATGGTCGCCGGTGAGACACTGGAACACCACTGAGCCCTTTACACAAATATTCACCACCGAACCATCTCCGAATCGTACCATCCCATGCACCATTTCATCAAGTGTCCTGAATGCCTTCTTGTCTCCGGTTTATGTGGCTGCTGGCGCCGGTGTTAAGATACCATGCGCCATTACCTACATCTACTAGCACCACATTCTTTTCATTCAAGTATACTTTCTGAGCCGCATCATCCAACAACCCAATCTGCACCATAAGCAAGGCTGGTTCATCATCAACCTCCGCCTCAATTTGAGTGAGATTGAACTGCTTTTGCTGGTCCAGATCACGCCTTTGCTTGCAACACTCCTTAGCCCAATGTCCTGGAATGCCACAGTAGTTACATTGTTCTTTCTCGCGTTCGTTTTTGCCACCGTTGCTTGACTTCGTCTTATCCTCGGATGAAGACTTTGCTTTTGCTGAAGCCTTGGCTTACTTGCTACCGCTGTCGGACGAGCCATGTCCGCATTGCTGCTGTCGTGCTTGCCTCTCCTCCTCCGTGAGGAGTAAACGACCTACTCCAATTGCAGGGTCATCAAGTTAACCACGCTCCTCCACGACTAGAAGTCGCTCTATGAGCTCTTCGATGGACAAGGTCTTGAGATCCACGAGTGACTCAATAGCCATGACCATCTGCTTGTATTTTTGTGGTACACTCCGAAGGAATTTTAGCACCGCCTTGTGCTCGTCCACCGGATCGCCTAACACCTCAAGATTATTCACAATTGCTGTGAGTCTGATCCCAAAAGACTCCACTCCCTCGCCATCCTTGAATGCGAGATTCTTAAACTCCGTCCGATGAGTTTGTGCCTTGGCTTCTCAAACGTGTTCGACGCCAACTCGCATGACCTTGAGTGTATCCCATGCCTCATTGGCAGTTGTCTTGACTCCAAGGGAACACACCAACTCCGGTGGGACTGCTCGAAGGAGTGCCGACATTGCCCGTCGATCATCACATTGATCATCCGGACCATCCTCGATCACCTCCCACAAGCCTTGTGCTTGAAGTTGCACCTTCATGAGGATCACCCAATCGGCATAGTTGGTCCGTGTGAGAACCGGGAAGTGCGCGACACCATCGCTTTCCCTTATGACCCGTTCTACTATGCGTATCTCACTTCCTTCGCCCGTGTCATTGCCTCGACTAAGTTTTGGCCATTCCGATGGTTGTGGTGTGGATGCTCCTCCTTTATTTTTGTCACCAGCTACTCCTCGTCCTGCCATTTTGTCGAAGCTGATCGAACACCAAACGACTACAGAGTCTTGGATCAAACACCAACGCTCTGATACTACTTGTTGCAGAAACAAAGAAACGAAAGCAAAAGAATGATGAAACCAACGAATTTGTTTTCAGAAAGAAAAACTAAGAAAAACAAGAGGCAAAGAAGGTTTTGTGCAGTATGAAGTACTGCTACAATATTCTGATGCCATTATTTATAACCATAAGAACTCTACAACTGAAAGAACTACATTTTTGCAATGTGACTCCTAAAATCATGCAACAAACTAGCTACTTCCAAGCAACTAATAACCTGACTTAGTCATGAAATGAAAGCTTTTCAAAATATAGAAAAATGCTGCAGTAATGCTGCAACAAACCAACCAAGAAGATTATCCAACAAAGGTTTCAGACGCCGTAAACTGGCTTCTCGAAATTGTCTAACAATTCACCATCTTGTCATAGACCGATTTTGATTTTGGAATATTTGAAGAACAGTGATTCTGAGCTCAAAATCAGAAAACGTCGGACAATACAACTGTTAATGGCCATTCCTGCACTAACGAATATTTTTACACAACAGGGTCCGTATTTAAAGTTCTGCAACTTTATTTTGTATCTCCAATGCACATTCTTTTATGTATGCATATTCTCAATATTTTAATATTAGGTTTGTTTTTATTTCCTTGATATGTAAAAGTTCTTTTTCAAAAATTTATTTTAGGCCTTCCAAATTGTAGTGTTGGCACTGATTGAGTCATTCATATACAATTAAGAATACTCCTATAATTCTTATTTGTAGAACGTTCAGTAAAACTTTGCATATTACAAAACCAATGAACTAATAAATTTGGACCTCACTGGACAACATTAGTCTAAAGTAAGCTACCCTAGTTCTGGTAAAAATGGTATAGTTGAATTTTTGGAGTCAAACTGATCTAATTTTGATCATTTTATTTTATTATTAAATAGAGTAAATGACTTCTGTAACTCTCGAACTATCCACATCGTTCACCTTTGGCCCTCAAATTCCCCCCCCCCCCCCATATTTTAGGCCCTTGAAATTACAAAACAGGTGAATTGTGGCTCTTCCGTCAGGTCAAATAATTAAGGTATGGTCAACAACTTTAATTTTAAGGGTAAAACAGTTATTTTTCTTTCTTTCCCTATTTCTTTTTCCACTTTTTCGTTTTCCTTTTTCTAGCCTCTCCCCCTTCCTCTTTTTTTTTTAATTAAAGACCATCCGAGGATGGGGGAAATATATTAGGCTCCCCGGGCCAAAGTAAGTGAGCCAAATTAGGCGCTGAAAGTCTTGGTACGTTACAATTTACAAAAAGATCATCCCTATGATGATCCCGGAGCTGAAATAAGCTCCTGAAGCAAGACAGCATTTGCTTCCAAAAGCGGAGTTTCCACCTCTGACATGCAAAGAAACAAAGACTAACTAAAACATATTGTACGGTCTAAGAAACCATCTGGCTAGTACACCGCGAACAGGTCGGAGAATCGAGAATTCGAGACCCCTATTTGTCAACGTTGTGCCAGCCGAAAGGAAATTTTTGTTCCTGATTGATGTTGCATTCCAGAATGGCGTCTTCAGTTAGCAGTTGAGGAGATAGACGTTTCCTCCGGAGAGTCGGGCAAATTGCTGTAAATTCCTCTTGAAAAAATAGCAGAAGAGGGTGAAAGTCTGACCAAAAGTAGCTCCCTGCTCCCTATGCATGCATCAGGGAGACATATCTGTGAGACCTGAAAAGAAGAAGAAAGAAACTAGCAGTATTTGGAATAATTACAGAGAGACAGACTGCGAAAGTAATGAGAAAAACAGCAATAGATACTCTTGGTAGCTAAATGAATAGACCATTTCTATGTCATACAACAGGTATCCATACGGGATCCGATACGAATCGCTGGATAACCTATGTAATCAAGTGACAGTAATCCCCTAAGCAAGAGTGGAATTGAACTGTAATCTAAATCACCCTGTAGGAGGTTTTCCTTAGCAAATTTTTCCAAGAAATCAGTAGCCAAATTAGCTTCTCTAGGTATATGCTGAATCGGGGTTGAGCACTGTTCTAAATGAAGTGCACTGCAAATGGAGAAAACTCTCCAAGGGCAGGAGCAAGGGTTCTAAATACCCCTAACAGCATTTAAGCAATCAGATTCAATTACACAGTTTTCTAAAGCTAGTTCTGAACATATGGCATATCCACATTGTATAGCAAACAGTTCGGCATATAAGGGGGATGGACTTTGGAAAATTTTGACTCTCATTTTAACCACATTTCCATTCCAATCCCTCACTATAACAGCAGCTGAGGAAAGACCACTAGAGATCCATGATGCATCAGTGTTGATTTTGTAGCCATTTAGTAGTTTTTTCCAATATACCGAAGTAATAACTTTTTTCTTCTTCTGTAAGATATGTGGAATAATTTTATCCTGAATCCATTGCTTATGCCTATCTCTATTACCTATCAAGTTATGAGCTGTGAATATTTGATAGATCGTATCTTTAATTTCGTAAACACAATCATCATGTGAGATGGTCTATTGTCAAAAATGACTTTGTTCCTATGGGTCCAGAGGGTCCAAATTGTCACCAGTAGAGCAGCGGTGATCAAGTTGGCATGAATTTTAGATTCAGCCCTACATGATAAGTAAAACTGCACCCTACGTTTTAAGTCCCTAAATCCTTTTTGTTGTAACCGTAAAAAGGAATGCACACTTTGCCAGACAGCACATGAAGAGGTGCAAGAATTGAAGGAGTGGTCCAAATTATCTAAACTGTTCATGCATAGAGGGAAAATCGAAGCAAAAGAAAAACCCATCCTACTTAAAATGTCAAAAGGAAGTATACTGTTTAGGGCCCTCCAAAGAAGCACAGACATCTTTCTAGGTATGAAAGGGGACCAAACCTTTTTAAAATGTTGAATCTCAGGTCCTTTTTATCTGAGAATATTATAGGCCGAGCTTACTGAGAAGTTCCCATCAATTGTGGGAGTCCAAAATAGCTTGTCATCATGAGTGTACTCCAACTACACTTCCTGCAAAATAAGAATGATATTGGTAGCCAAATGTGGCTCCAGATTTGGTAAGAGAGCAATTTTGTTGCTAATCAAATCCCCGAGAGAGATATTCACAAAAGGAATATCAATATTCTCTGGCCATTTATAATAAAGAGCACCGTTGCCTGTCCAATTTGCATTCCAAAATGAACAATCCCCTTTACCAAAAATAACTCTAGATAAACTGTTTGCCATAGCTGTTATTCTGGTGATTCTACCCCAAGTGTGTGATTTTTTATAAGAGACAGGTAGTGACCATAAAAGAGTTGACCATTGGGTGTTGTTAGTTTGGAGCTTCCACCATAATTTACATGAGAAAGCATCTACTACAACATTTAGGTCCCTAAAACCTATACCATTTTCATCCACAGGTAAACTCATTTTTTCCCAAGGCCTCCACCTTTTCCTCTCAGAATAATCACTTTTTCCCCAGAATAGGTTCGAAGCATTTTTTCCAGTGTTTTTAAAACTATCCTTGGGGGTTTTAAAACTCCAAAAATATGGATTGGAATTGACAGAAAGCAGTGATTAATCAAAATGATTTTACCAGCTGAACTCAACCATCTATTCTTCCAATTATTTATCAATTTCTCCATTCTTTCTATGACAGGTAAGTAATGCTTCTTTAAATTACGACCTGTGAAAATAGGAACACCAAGGTATTTGAAGGGAAAAGAACCTTTCACCATCCCCAGTAATCTCCTAACAGACTGGATGTGATGTGGAGGTGTATTATGAGAGACAAAAAATTCTGATTTTGCAAAGTTTACCTTTTGACCTGAGGTTTCCTCATAAGCAATCAGAAAATGTTTAAACCGCCTTAAATTTTTGGTCTCAGTATTCAGAAAAATAGCAGTGTCATCAGTGTACATGAGATGAGTAAGGGGTGAGCAAACATTGGGGAGGCTAAAGTATCTTAAATATCCTGTAGTAAACATTTTCTTTAGACCTCTAGAAAAAGCCTCTGATAGTATATTATACAGAAAAGGGGAGAGAGGGTCACCTTGCTTGATCCCCCTAGTGGAAGAAAAGAAGCCAGATATTACCCCATTAATTAGAACAGAAAAATTAGCTGAAGCAATGTTATGCATAATGAGTCTAACAAATTTACCATGAAAACCAAACCGTAGGAGAATAGAGTTTAGGAATGACCAAGAAACCCTATCAAAAGCCTTTTGCATATCAAGTTTAACAATGAGATTAGGAATCTTAGATTTCCTAGACAATAATCTGGTCATTTCTTGCATTAGTATCACATTATCTGAAATGTCCCTTCCTTTGATGAATGCACTTTGTTCAGGTGAAATCAGTAAATGCATTAGTGGTTTGATCCTCTCCATTAACAATTTTGAGAAAATTTTATTAACGAAGTTTGATAAGCTAATTGGTCTAAAATCTGCAAATGTATTCGGGATAGATTTTTTTGGAATTAAAGTGAGCCAGGTGCTAGAAATGGCTTTAGGGATGCTACCATTTAAAAAAAAAAATCATTTGCAGCTTCTAATAGATCTTCCTTAATGGTTTCCCAGAATGAGGTGTAAAAGTCACCTGAGAAACCATCTGAGCCCGGTGCACTTGTTTTATTAAGGTCAAAAACTGCATATTTCAATTCCTGATTGTTAAAAGGATTAAGCAAGTGGATGTTCTGTTGATCAGATAAAACTCTAGGAATTTCTTGCAGAAAGTGATTAAAATAAGTTCCCCTTTTTTGTGACACATCCTCGTTAAGTAATTCCTGATAATATCGAACCCCCTCTTCTTTAATCAGGTTTGGATCAGTTATCCAAATTCCTTTTCCATATTTAATTTTACCTATTCTGGATCTGGCTTTATTTTCCTTAATGGTGTGATGAAAGTAGTTAGTGTTTGCATCTCCCTGTTTTAACCAGTTTAGCCTAGCCTTTTGCTTCAGGAAAATATTGTGTTCCCTCTGAACTCTAAGAAGCGTAGCTTTTGATTTTATGAGTTCCATTAAAACTGATTAATCTTGGGACTGCTGAAACAGGATTTCCAATTCATTGACTTTTGATTCAGATTGTAAGAGATTATTGTTTACATTGCCAAATATGTTTTTGTTCCAATCCTTACTTACAATCTTAAGTCTCTTTAGTTTTTGAACAAACCTATGCATCCCAGTTAGGGGGGATATTAATTTCCAATTTGATTCCACTAATTCTCTAAAATCATGTCTGTTTGTCCACATTTCCTGATATCTAAAAGGTCTTGGAGCCTGTTCTACTGCAGATTGGATAGATAGTAATAGAGGGGAATGATCAGAAGTCATTCTATTTAGAACTTGTATAGAACTGTTTGGAAAAAGATACAACCATTCTAAATTACTCACACCCCTGTCTAATCTTTGGAACTGGAGATCCTTACATTTATCCCTAAATCTATTGTTACTCCAAGTGAAAGAGTTGCCTACAGTAGGGATATCATGCAAATCCATGGTGTTTAAGAATTCATTAAATTGATTCATGCTTTTCCTAGGTGCTGACTTTCTACCTTTATATTCAGAGACCGAGGCTACAGTATTGAAATCCCCTATGTATATGGATGGTTCAGGTGTTGGTGATTTTAAATCAGACCATAAAACTTCCCTCAACTGTCTATGTACACTAGCATAAATGAAGAAAACATTTCAATTGACAGAGGAGGCATTGTCTGTTACTCTTGCCTGTAAATACTGATCAGATTCATTTAAAATGGCTGAACTGAAAACATGATTCCATAAGATCCAAATTTTAGCATTCTGGGCATGGAGGGCATTATTGTAACCAAGTTCATGCATCAAAGTGTTTAAATTCTGTTTATCATGCCATGGTTCAATTAAACATAGAATGCCTATCTTGTGTTTCAAGTTAAGAGCCTTTAATCTATCTAGTGAAGTACCATAGCCCCTAACATTCCAGACTAAAATATTCCCTATTTTTGTGTATTTTATCATTTAAAACTAGGGGGGTTGCTTTTTGTGATGATCTTAGTTTCCTTAGTTTAGTTACTGGGGCATTACTATTTTTACCCTTCTTGTCTTCACTTTTCCTCAAATTATCTGATGTAGAGATACTTACCTCCAGTTGAGCAATTTGCTTTGCAGTTCTGTTGTGTTCTTCGAAGATGATTGGATCTTGGATTATAGGGCATGGAGCTTGCTCTGCAGGAATACGTACTGCTTCAGGAGCTTGCTCTTCTGAAACACTCAGTACTGTATCAGGAGTGGACAAACATATCACCATATTGTCTACCTGTTCTGCACCAGTCAGGGATGACACTGCTTCCTGTGATTCCAATGACTCATGGAAAATGTCAACAGCTTCATCCTCTTGGGCAACAAGGCCATCATCCTGTAAGTCAGTTAAGGTGTGGAAAGCATTTGATATAGAGACCATATTCTTCCTAACTGACTCTTCCTGAATAGGAGGGAGTTCAGGCTGTTGAGTCTTTTTTCTCCAAAAAAAATTAGTGATAGGTTTTGAGATATCATCCAATGAATAGAAAGGAATATTTCTATTCACATGAGTAACTGATATTTCTTTCCTAGGAATATTTCTTTCCACTAGAGAAATTGATTTCATGTTTTGAAACTGGAAATTAATTTCTTTTTGGGAAACTGATAGGTTAGAGGGGCCTTCCATAGCCAATGATATATTAGGGGCATTACCTAGGCTTTTCTGAATAACAACAGGTTGAATATCATCTGGAACTGTAGCTTGTCTAACCTTGTTCACATTAGTTGCAGCTAAGATTTTACCCTTTTTTCTCAGTTCTGGATGCTGGAAGTTACAATTAGCCTGACTGTGACCAATAATCCTACAGTGAGTACAATACAAAGGCAACTGATCATATTCAATAGGGTAATCTGCTACTTTATTGCCAATTCCTACCACTATTGAATTAGGGAGTTGAGACAAGAGATCCACTTCAACACATACTTTAATTGCAGAAGGTCTAGTTAGAGCATTAGTTGCAGCATCCATTTTGAGAAATTTTTCTATCTGGCTGCTAATGCCTATAATAGCCAAGGTATTATAAAAATGTAAAGGGAGTTGGTGAATGGTTACCCATGCTGGAACAACAGATGATTGAGCAGTGGGTGAGAAATCCGGAGTCCACTTCTGGACCTTCATTGTCGATCCATGAACCATCCATGGGCCCTTCATCCAACACCGTTGATAATCCTCGTTGTCCTGAAATCGAATAAGAACATGTCGATAGTCAATAGATCCCAATTGGCACTTAGCTTTAAAACCAATTGATTTGAAAGCAGAAACGAGCTTCTCCATAGGAGGTTTCCCCCTATTGAATTTTCCGACCAAAGCATTCTGGTAATGTGAAGCCAGAATCTCGCCTTCCTTAGGGGGAAGGATGAATGCCAATTTGCCCTTATATTCAGTAATAGGGTGCAAATTGGGCGTGTTTGGAAGGGAGGATAGAAGCGATGAAGGTTTTGTATTCAAAGCTTGTAGGAAGCTTTTGTTTATGGAAGAGTTGGGATCAGAGGTTTGGTTAGGCGTCGGAGACGCCATGACCATCAACTAGAATCAGAGGAAAGAGCCGTTAACAGAGAAAATAGGAAGAGGAAGGAGTACAGTAACGGAAATTTGTGAATAGTAGCGGAAGTGTGTGTTTCGCACTCAGAGTTGCACGCAGAAACAGTAAAAGGAAAGCTTCGAGAGTACGGCCCTCCCCCTTCCTCTCTAGCCTCTTCTGATGTGCCCATTTTATATGGTTATATTAGAAATTTTAGGATTCACTTTTGCATACTTTTGTGCTCTAAATGGGACATTTTGCCTTGAAGTTCTCTAAGGAGGATTAAAAGTGACTTTTATACTTTTATTGCTTTTCAAGAGGATTTTGTGTGACAAGGCAATTTGTTTGAAGACTTTGAAGAATACCTTTGAAGATTTGAAGACTTGTAATTGAGCTTTTGAAGATTTAAAGAATTGAAGAAGTGAAGAGAAGAAGATGACATGAAACAAAAAAGGAGAAAGAAGAAATGGTGCTAGACTTGGAGTCCGTCGCGAGGCCGTAGCGATGCCATCGCGAGTTGCGGCCAACGAAGCTTCACAAATTCTCCTTGATTTTTGTACTATAAATACTCATATTATCTTCTCCTCTTCAGCAGCTTTTGACACTCTTTTTCCTGCATTTTTGTGGGTTCATACCCTAGTTTTTCTTCCTTTCTTTTCTTAGTTTTTGTAGTTTAATCATGTCTTTTAATTGTCTAGCTTAGTTTTATCTTGGGAGAAATGGATTGAAGCTTCCATATCTATGTAGTAAGAACCATATCTATCTATTTAGTACTTTTGCTATTGTGCATTTATTGAGCTTTGAGGGTGAATTGTTAATGGCATTGATGTTGTTGGAAGCTTGAGTATATGAATTGCTTGTATGATTACTTGTTAGGGTTGGGAGAAAGTAGCTAATTCTCCCCTCTTTTAATGTGGAATCCAAGAGCATGAGTTAGAGCTTCTTAATGATGTTGGTGTGTTGATAATTGCTAGATGAATGTGATGATGTCGAACTCGTTGTCATGTTTGTTTTAGGTAGCAAATGAGAGAAGTCTATGAATGTCGATCGTTCTTGACTAATCTTGTGTAAATGCATGAATTGGTTAAATGCTTAGAACGGTGTAGTGTTTATAAGTGTTGCCAACCTTGTTGGTTCTTTGTGCCCAATGCCATCAATGAGATACTTTTAGTCGTGTTTCAGCTAAGGGAGTCATTGGTGAGGTTTGACAAGAGATGTCGAATTCACTCTTGCAAACTACTATCTAAGAAGGATGGAAGATTTATCTTCACAACAAGTAGTCGAAGTAGTGAATAGATTGTTTCACTCATTCTTGAAGCCTTTGTTATTTAGCATTCATGTGTTCTTAATGCTATGTATTACTTCATTTATGCCACGTATTGTTTGAGAATAAGAAGTGTTTGCATGATTTAAGTGTTAGGAAGTTAGGAAAGTGACGAATTCCTTAGTTCCTTTGCATGAAAGTCTAAGAACATGAACTTAGAACTTCTTGTGCATAATGTATGCTGATTCTTGCTAGATAAGTACGTTAATATGGTAGGTAACAAATGTGATAGGATGAGTGAATGGTTCAATGATCTACATTAGGGTTGGAAGTGAATATCGATTTCCCCCAAGGCTTTATCATTTGTAGTTTTAAACCCTTTTTCTTAGTTTTGTTTGATGATTTAGCATAGTTGCTTGACTTTTTTAGTCGTCTTGTCTTTTAACTTTCATAACTTAGGACCACAACCAACCAAAACCCCCCCATTTTTTACTTGCTTATATATATATATATATCTCTATTTATAGCCTAATAGCAACCTTTTGTGTCTAAATGCTTGAGAAAATCCCCTTTCTTCGTGGATGACCCCAACTTGCCACTGTCTACTTAGTTGTAGATAGTAAGCATTTAGGGCTTATAAATATTAACTTTGAGATGTACGGCGACGACTTCCCATCTTCCCATTTCCCTCATTTTCTTTTATGGGTTCTTCTATTAGGTTCAATCTTAATTAAGTTTGTGTTTCAAAGCTTTGACCACGGCGTCAGGTTCTTCTATTACCCTAAAAGGTTCAATCTTGTTTGAGTTTGTGTTTCAAAGCTTTGACCATGGCACCAAGCACAATACTAAAGGCAATAAGAGCTGTGAAGGACCAGGCGAGCATTGGGATGGCTAAAGTCGCCAGCAACATGGCACCAGAGCTGGAGGTCAACATCGTGAAAGCCACCAAACACAGCGACGACCCCACCGGAGAGAAGTAAATCCAGGAGGTCCTCCACCTCACCTCCGCGCGTGCCTTAACGCGCGCGGTTGTATTTATAAGCTAAATTTTATTTTTTCAATTTTGAATTAGTGAAATCACAAAAATACCCCTGACTATACCAAAAAACCATTCCGGTTAACCTGAAAACCCCCTCTGGGGACAAAAAAAATCAATTTCAGTATGTTAATTGCTGAACAAACGCAGTATTGGCCTTGGGGACCAAAAGAAGGTATTGCAGAATATGTAAGAGACTAAAAAAACAATTTAGTCTAGAATATTTGAACATCAAAATATAAGACTTAAAACATCAAATAAAAATACTAAAATACACGTTAAATTTAAAATATATAAACAATGAATAAAAATACTTAAATATGCATTAATTTTAAAACATCAAAATGTAACACTAATATATAAAAAATTAAAACATCGGTACTTAAAATTTCAAAAGGATTCTAGACGATTGAAACATCAAGGATTCAGTAATTAAGTAAGAGTATAATACAAAAGAAAAATGGAACATCAATATCCATTTTTAAATTGACGCACTGGAAAAACTACCGCAACAATGAAAATGAAGTATAAATTCTAAATAAAAAATTAAGATTATAAAATATCTGTAACTAGTGTCAACATGTATACAGTGTCAAAATTTTAACATGCAAACATAAGATTTACAATAAAAGATCAAAATTTAACTTTAAAACACATGATTTTATTGAATAAATGGATTCCGAGAAAATATGACAATGTTTGGTTGAAACATCAAGTACTGAAAATGAAACATCAAGTTTGGTACTAAAAACTCACGCATTGTGCAAAAATGAGGAAAAAAATTGATCCGCAAATTTCTCTGACCCGGATTCCTGACCTAGCGAGATTCTTAGGACCTGGAATAATTAATTCCCCAACTATTTATGCCCACCACCACCAAAAAGTGGTATTTGCACCCAGATCCCTCCTTCCTCTCCATAAATTTCTTAAATTATATTTGGAACCCCATATCTAATTAAATTTCATTATATTACACATTAATCCCTGGTCTCTATGTGAGATGATCTCGCACAAGATTTTGTCTAAATGTGTTAATTAGTCCGTGTTAGACGGATTAGCTACCAAATATTTTAGAATTAAATCATTTTCATTCTTAATTTCTCTAAAAAAATCGTTTCCATTTTTAAGGTTTAACTATATATATTCATGCTCCTTTTGTCCCAGTAAAAATGGTAAAATTTATCTTTTGGAAGCAGCTGCATTAATGTTTACTTTTTAAAAATTAAAACTCACCTTAGTGAGGGGAATTTATTAGGCTCCCAACCTGTGAAAAAAGCATCATACAGAGTAGAATACAAGAATTTACAATGTGAATAGGTTGTGCCTTGTATCTATGTATCACTCTATTCCCTTCTTTTTGTCTCTACATCCCCATGTGAACAAAAAGAATGACCCTGTCCCTATGCCGAGGTCTAATACGGCCTACCACATTTTTGCCTCAACACCTCGTGTTAACATTAGAGGTGGTCTCCCGTATTAGCCTCTTGCATACTACTTCCCATAAGTAGCATACTAGATGTACTGGTGAATCCGGTTGATTTTCTTATTATATAGGCTATTGTGATGAACTGGAGTGCCAATTATCAGTTGTGCTTGATTCTGCTAGCCACGGTGCTCCTTGTTTTGTGATGTTGCAATTTAGTGTATGTTTCGAGACTTTTCCACATCACAGGCTTTGATTCTGCCCTCATGTACCTGCCATAAGAAAAAAACACAGCAGTAAACCATTCTAAAAACTAATGTCAAAAGCATATCAGGCACGAATATAAGGAACATTGCATGCATCAAGATGAACCAAGCCTCTTATTTTCTTAGGGAGATCTGAAACACAGTTAAAGATAGGATTCACCTTTAAAATACTGGCTAGCTTTTCTAAGAAGTCAGCCAAGTTATTAGCCTCTCTGAAAGAGTGATGGATTGAACATTCAGTCCTTGCCAATAGATCCCAGATAGATCTGATATCTGAGATTATCCTCCTTGGAACTTTAAACTCCCTTCTGACCATTTTAACTAGCAGTAAGGAGTTACACTTTATTTTCATATTCCTGAAACCATGGTATATTACAAGTTGCAAGCCATTTATCAAGGCTGAGGTTTCAGCTGACAAGCTATCACCGTGCCCCAAATATTTTGAGGCTACCGCCTGAACCTTTCCCTATGCATTTCAAATAATAACTCTAGCACCAGATTCTCCATCTCCCAGAGTAGAACAATCTGTGTTCAGTTTATAAACAGAAGGGAAATTCTAGAAAATAATGGCATCCCTCTTAGGTGTGATGCTACAAGGTTTTGATCTTATCAATTTAACAGTGCCAGAATTAGAAGACCAGTGAAGATTCAGTTTAGAGGCCTTAAAATTTTCTGTAAACTAATTCAGGGTTTTTTTGAAAAATGTTTTCCAAGCTAGGTTTAATGGCATCAAAGAAGTGTTTATTTCTGACACACCAGACAAACCACACAACCAGGGATGGAAGGATTGTAATTAGAGTCCCGATGTCACCTTTCGAGTGTTTAAAAGACCAGTAGAACATGAATCTATCTCATAGAGTAGAGAAAGTAAGCACTAGAAGGTTAACAATTGTATCAATCTTAGACCATAATTCTGTGATTACAGTGCAATTGTTAAAATGTGATGCAAAGTTTCAAATTCCTTAAAACAAAACATGCATCTAGAGGGTAATGGGATACCAAAATCCTCTAGGATATCAGGTAGTGGAAGTAACTTGTTAAGCAATTTCCAAGTAAAGACAATTTTTTTTGGTATAAATGAAGACCATGAGTGCTTAAAAGATGCAACCTCATCCTTCTTTGCCCTTATAATTTCATAAGCAGATTTTACTGTGAACATACCATTATCCGAGGGCTTCCAAATCAAAGCATACTTCTATTCTGGATATAGAACTAACTCATTTTTCAGGTAGTTAAGCACATTAGCAGGTAAGCTAGTTCTATATGGACTAAGAAGTTATGTTTGTTTGTAGAAAAATTAGCTACAGAGAAGTCCCTAAAAGGGATATCAGAAGATACATTCCACAATAGATCAAGTGAACCAAACTGAGTCCAGTTTGACTCCCAGAAAGACACTTCTCCTTTTCCAACCTCCAAAAAAAGAGTTATCTAGAGCAATGTCCGAAACTCCCTTTATTATTTTCCATATTCTTGAAGTTTTTAAATGATCAGGGATTGACCACATAATTATAGCCAGGGGAGAGATCCCTTGTTGAAGTTTCCACCAAAGTTTAAGTGAGAAACTATCTGTGAGGGTGTGAAGATCTTTGAATCCTAGACCACTTTCTGTCTTTGGATAACAGAGAATAGAGTAAGATTTCCATACCTTTTTGTTGGAGCTATCAGTATCTGTTACCTTCCAAAAGAATTTTACAAAGATGGTGTGAATTTTATCTATGGTTCCTTTCGTTGGCTTAAGAACTGTCTGTAGATGGATTGGAATGGCAGCTAACACATGTTTAATTAGAATCATCCTGCCAGCTTGGCTAAAAAAGTTGTTCTGCCAAGAGTTAAGTTTGGAAGAAATAGAATATATTAGGCTTTGGTAATAGATTTTTTTTATTTCTGCCTATGAATATTGGGCAACCTAGGTATTTGAGTGGCATGGTTCCCTCCTTCATTATGGTAATGTTTAAAATCTCATTTCTGATTCTTGGAGGAGCAAATTTTGAGATATAAGAGAAGGATTTGTCAAAATTTATTTTTTGACCAGTTGCCAATTCAAATGCTTTTAGGAAAGCTATTAAGGTTTTAAGCCCATTCTTAGAGTATTTAAGAAAAAGAGCTACATCATCCGCAAAGGATAGATGAGTGACTCTTTTCATTTTGTAAGGTATCTTGAAGTATTCAATATTAGCATACTGGAATAGAAAGTTCAAATTTCTTGTGAATGCTTCAACTACAAAAATGAACAAATAAGAGATAGAGGGTCTCCTTGTTTGAGACCTCTTGAAGACTTAAATAATCCCTTTGAATTTCCATTTATTAGTATATAGAAATAAGCTACCTTTATGTTTTCCATTATTAAGTTTACAAACTGACTTTGGAATCCCATTTTTAAGAGCATAGAGGATAAAAAAATGCCAAGACACTCTTTCGAATGCCTTCATCATATCTAAATTGAAGATGACATTATATCCTCTATGTTTGGAATTCAAAAAGTTTGTAATTTCTCGCATTAGCAAGACATTGTTTGCAAGTTCTCTCTCTTGAAAAAAGGTTGATTGTTCAGGAGAAATGAGAGTATGCATGAATGGTTTCAATCTGAGACTTAGTATTTTGGAGAAAATGTTGTTTATGAAGTTGCATAGACTTATGGGTCTAATGTTCTTAAAGGATGCTACAACTTCTTTTTTAGGTATTAAAACTATGAGTGTAGAATAAATTGCTTTAGGAGTTCTATTGCCTGCTAAAAGGTCTTTTACTGCCAATAACAGATCATCTTTAATTAAATTCCGTCAAGACTTATAAAATTTGCCAGAGAATCCATCTGGTATTGGAGCAAAATCACCATCCATTGAATGTACTGTGGTGTACAGTTCATCCATGGTGATTTCCTCCTTGAGCTTTCTATTCATACTGTCACTACCACAGAGACCCACCTCTAGCACCAGTTTTTTAGCACCGGTTTAAAAAAAAGGTGCAAATAATGTAATAGCAACGGTTTTTTTTGTTATCACTGGTTTTTTAACGGGTGTTAATTTAGCACCGGTTATAATTATGTTAGCACCAGTTTTATTTATTATAACCGGTGTTAATATAACACTGGTTAAAAAACCGGTGCCAGAATTGATGAAAACCGGTGTTAAACTAACACCGCTAAAAAAACCAGTGCTACAAATAACAAAAACCAGTTTTAAATTAGCACCAGTGCTAAAACCGGTGCTAAAAATCCGCATAATCGGTGAATTGGAAATTTTAGCACCGGTTTGAAAAACCGGTGTTAAAAAATGTCGAAATCTAGTGCTAAATTTGAACCGGTTTGAAAACTGGTGCTAAAAATTGATGAAAACTGGTGTAAAGTAGATATTTGGCACCAGTTTTAGAAGCCGGTGCTAAATGAATTCCAGAAAAAAGGTGGGAAAAATGGCACCGTTAATGTCTGCACCGGTTAAAAACCGGTGCTAATAGGGAAAATGACACCGGTTTTACGTACTATTCACAAAAACAGGTGCTAAATTGAGCATTTAATGCTCCGAACTACCCCTCTAAAATTATTTCTGAACTTGTAGTTTCCTTCTCCCTTCATTGATGGAAGATTTTTTGGATGGTGAGGAATAATTCAAAGCAATGAAGCCACATGGATGTAAGTTTTCATTAACTTCTTGGAATTTCAATCAAATAGCTAGTAGTTATAATAACCATAAATGATTGCTTGAAGAGAGTTTATTCGTATGTATTAATGGTTTCTATATGCTTTATGTCGGTTTAGTATCATGTTGTGAGAGTGTAAATGAGTGTGGATGTAAACATGGTTGTATTTGTTTTGGGAGATGGTATATATATGTATCCCAAGAACAAGCTAGTTGATCGATTCACATACATATACTCATACATGATACTTTTAGTATTATGTAGCAAATTGATTGTATTTATTTTTATTATGTTTGAACAATGAAAATTTGTGTAATTGTTTATTATGTGTTGTTTAGATACAACGGACCGAGAGTCGATGTTTGCATGGAGGGAAAAAATGGTTAGCTATCCAAGTGTAGCTAGAGGGAGTGGTGAACATATTGCATTTATTGATTCGTTTCTTGATTATGCCTTTGGTCGGGAGGAGAGGATACTTTGTCCATGCAAAAGATGCTTGTGTCGTGAACGGTTTGATGATCGTGGGCTTGTTAGATTTCACTTGTTGAAGAAAGGATTTGACGGAGGTTACATTGTATGGACATTTAATGGAGAGGTTGAGCAAGGACATAACGGTGGTTTTGACAAGGTAGATGGAAACAAAAGTACCGTTAATGCTATGTTCGATGACATTGTAAGAGATTTTGCGGGGAAGCCTAAAATGCTGAGTGCTTTGCTCGACGAAAAGGAGAAGCCATTGTATCCGGGATGTAAAAGTAAGGATACCATAATCTCTTTTTTGATGGAGGTTTTCAATTTGAAAGCCACAAGTTCTTAGAGTGATGCTAGTGTGAATTCACTCCTAAAGCTTCAAAAGGATAAGTTTCCGGAAGGGAATGGAATACCGAAAAACTTTTACGAGGCCAAGAAAATATTGTGTCCACTCGGTTTGGAATACAAGAAAATACATGCATGTCCAAATGATTGTGTGTTATATGACGGTGATTTGAAAGATGCGGTTCAATGTCCCGTGTGCAAACATTCAAGATATGAGGGGTGTGAGAAATGATGATAATGGGTGTTTAGGTAAGAAGAAGGAGAAGGTCCCATTGAAGTGTATGTGGTATCTTCCTTTAATTCCTAGGTTGAAGAGGTTATTCGCGAATTCAAAAGATGCAAAGGACTTGCGATGGCATTGAGAGAGGGAAAGACCAAGCGACGACAAGATAAGACATCCGGCACACAGTGAACAATGGAGAAATTTTGACAAGCGATATTCTTCATTTGGTTTGGAGGTTAGAAATTTATGTCTTGCATTGTGTACTGATGGGATGAATCCATTTGTTAATATGTCATCGAAGCATAGTTCCTGGCCCGTGATGTTGGTTATATATAATTTTTTCCTTATTTGTTCATGAATCATAAATTTGTTATGATGCCTTTGTTAATCTCAGGTCCTAAACAACCTGGAGACGAGGTTGATGTGTATTTGAGACCATTGATCGATGATTTGAAGATATTGTGGTAAGAAATAGGGGTGTTGGTATTTGATGCCCATATGAATGTGGAGTTTCAATTGCGTGCCATGCTTTTTTGCACGATCAATGATTTTCCAGCCTATGGAAATTTGTCACGCTATGTTGTGAAGGGGCACAAAGCGTGTCCTATTTGTGAGGAGAAGACATAATTCAAACAGCTAAGACATGGAAGAAAGACAGTGTATCTTGGCCATAGAAAATGGCTGCAAGGAAACCATAAATACCGAGATGATGTGGTCAATTTTGTTGGTGGGAAAGAATGATGGAAATCCCCTACACAACTAACTGGTGTGCAGATTCACAATATGGTTAAGAAATTGAGAGTGGTGATGGGAAAGTTTAAAGGCAAGGACAGAATACATTGTGATGGTCCATGGAAGAAAATGTCAATATTTTTTTATCTATCGTACTGGGAGCATCTTGAGGTTAGGCATTGCCTAGACGTGATGCATATTGAGAAAAATGTTTGTGAAATTTTGATAGGCACCCTCTTGAATATTCCCTGGAAGAAGAAAGATAGTTTGAATGCCCGGTTGGACTTGGTTGATTTGGGAATAAAAAATGACCTCGCCCCAGAAGTGAAGGGTAAGAGGACTTACTTGCCCCCTACACCTTGTACATTGTCAAAGGAGGAGAGAATCTCAGTTTGTGATAGTTTGAAATCAGTGAAGGTCCCAATTGGTTATTCATCGAATGTGAGTCGGTTATTTACGAAGGATTGTCGGATGACCGGGTTGAAATCTCATGATTGTCATGTTTTGATGCAACAACTGTTACCTATTGCTATTCGTGGGGTAATTGAGGCTGACGTAAGGTACTCAATCACTAGACTTTGTTTATTTTTTGCTTCCATATGCCGAAAGTCTATTGATCGGGACCATTTGGATGTCCTACAAAAAGAGGTTGTTGTTGTGCTATGCAAGTTGGAAATGTATTTCCCTCCATCTTTTTTTGATATATTGGTTCACTTGGTTGTTCATTTAGTGTGGGAGGTAAAGATATGTGGTCCGGTTGGTATGCATTGGATGTATCCTTTCGAGCGTCACATGAAAGTCTTCAAGGGATACGTGAAATGTATGAGTCGGCCGGATGCTAGTATTGTTGAGAGGTATGTTACCGAAAAAGTAATTGAATTTTTCTCTAGCTATTTGGATGAACATAGAAATTTTGGGGTGCCCTAGAATCAACATGTTGGAAGGAAGGTGGGCAAACCGAGGTCGAGGGGAATGTTATTTACTCCATTGAACAGTGATATGATGTTAGTTCATTTGTATGTGTTGAGGAATTTTATGGAGACTACTGCTTATGTGACCGAGCACCTTAATTCGATCACGGAGTCTCATCCCACGTGGCCCCCTAATAAAGTTCAGTTGGAGCACAATGACAAGTTTGTGAATTGGTTATATGATCGATGCAAAGAAGCCTAACTGCACGGTTTTGAGGTATTCTGGATGTGATATGAATGGTTTCAATTTTTCTACTACGGACCAAGATTTAAAGAGCACAACACAAAATAGTGGGGTATACATTGAGTCGGAGACTATGTGGCAAGCAAGTAAGAAAGACAATAAACCAGTCCTAGCTGTGATGTCGTTTTGTGGTGTTATTGATGAGATTTGGGAGCTTGACTATGGAGAATTCAAGATTTCGGTTTTCAATTGTAAGTGGTTTGATAACACAACTAGAGTTCGAACTGATGACACAATGGGATTTACCCTTGTTCACCAGACTCGTGAAGCATATGAAAACGATCAGTTTATTTTGGCCGAACAAGCAAGACAAGTTTTCTACATAAATGACCCGTGCAATGTAGGTTGGTTTGTTGTGTTACAAGGTAAGAAATTCTCTTTCCGTGATGAAATTGATTTTGAAGTTACAAGTGAAAGGTTAGAGTTCCCCTCTATTTCCCCTCTACTTAATAACAACGGGATTGAGGAGGGAGCAATACGGAGGAAACACAGAGATGGCATTTGGATAGATAAAGATGGCCAAGAAATTCGAGACGTTCAATCCAAGAAGAGGAAGGTGGTTAAAGACTAGAGAGGGTGTCTATCATTGAATTCGAGATAAATTTTGTGTATTTTTGTAGTTTGTTGTGTTTTGTACCAACTATGTTCCAATTGGTTCCCAATTTGAGCAGCTCTGTGAGCTGCTGCGCGCTGTCGCTGTTTTAAAAAAAAGCCTTGCACAAAATTAGCTTCATTTTCCTATGGTAGCTGCTGCTCGCTGCAGTGCGCTGCCGTTATTTTAAAAAAATCCTTGGAAAAAATTAGCTTCATTTTCCTATGGTAGCTGCTGCCCGCTGCAGCTCTTTTGGCTCAGCACACTGCAGCTTTTACACACACACATTACCTGTTTTGAGTTTCTCGTTTCCTCTAAGAAAAGAACATGAATACGATACGAGACTAGAAATGTCAATTTCCAAAATCACATCCAAACAGTAGCAACACAGTAGCAATATATGTTATGCAAATAAAAAATCTACCAATCAAAGTTCCATATTAACCTAGCAAAAGAAACAACCTGACAAAATGGAGATGTGAGCTCAATGTAGGTAGTCAATCCCTGCGCGACCTCTTCGTCCCAGTGTTGGACGTTGGCGAATCTAAGGTAGGGATTGGACCCAATTCCTTGAATCTCTCGCCACACATGGCAGGGAGGATCTTCCCAACCTGCGATGTCTATCGCACCAAGTGATCCACCTTCAGTTGCAATGCTACCATTTCCCCATCCGAGTTCGTCTTAGATGAAGTACTTGTTGCCTCCCTAGATGACTCAGCAACGTTCTTCTTCTTCGAGAATATTAGAGGGTTTATGGGAAGCTTTGGCATCATTGTGACATCATCATCTTTGAATCTGCAACCTGCTTCCACGCATATGGCAGTGATGAGTGAGGAGAAGCCTATGCAATTATGGGCATTGACATAATCCCAGATGTACCCCATTATCGTAGCCCCAACATCGGTGCTCATGTTCTTCTTGATCTTATAGAGTAGCAACATACGGGACCGATGAACCTGACTATTCATTTTCACCGGGAGAAGCCGGGTAGCTATGAAACTGTACCACACGTTCATGTCTTCAGTCAAGTATTTCTTCTCTATGCTGGACCATTCTTGTGGCAGATTCCAGATTACTTCACTGCTATCATCACATATTTCTCTTATGATGTCTTCCCATGAAGCTTGTTCAACAGCTTTCTCAGCGGCTTCGTACAAACTTGACGGCTTCGGTGGGATCTTGTAGTACCTGTTGATCACATCCCCTGCAAGCTCAATGATCTGACCACGGAGGACAACATGTGGAAAATTCTTGTACTTCATGAGCGACAAGAACTCACATGTCATGGTCTGGTTTGCCCGAGGCGGTTGTGAGGTGTAGCCTTCCCAGTCGTGCTCGTTCACGTAGTCCTTGTAGGGCATTTCTACTCTCAACCCTCTCTCTAGTACTAATGAACTCTTTGTACACAAACGTTGCTTCATGAAAGTCCGGCTCTACAGTCAGTATTGGATTGTTCGTGGGGACAATCTGAGACCCGTGCTGACACTCATCCTTCTCGCCTACTCTGGCTTTTTCTGAGAGTTTTGGGTGCTGTTCTTCTGCTTGGGAGGACTCTTTTTGGGGGCCATACCTGGTAAAATATATATATTATGGTACGTAATGCGCCAGCAAAATGTTAACACAAACCAAAATATTAACAGGTGTTCAGTATACTAACGAAAAATTAGAAAACTGGGTAGTCAGAGTATTAACGAAAAATTAGAAAGGAAAAGGATTCAAATGACTGATACAGTACTGTAAATGGACAAGAAAACTACATTAGTTTGTAAGTACTGCATGGATAGGGTGATAAAAAAGAATCTGACATCTTCAAATACTTTAGCTACTCAATAAAGAGACACTGTGGGGGCATTTAGACAAAAATGGTAATGATCTCTGGCCAATAAACATACCAATGTTGCTTAAAAAAACATCTTACATATGAAAACAACCAAATAGCCGAATTCCATAAAAATATTAAGAGCATGAAAACATGTCAAAAATAAAAACACAGCACATGAGCCTTACAAGACGCAGGACTTACCGTGCTCATGAAGATGTCAGATTCTTTGATGGAGACAAGTTTTGCTAGTGATGGAGAAACCTTCTTCACATTTGTTGAATATTAAGAGATCTTAAGTTTTACAAAACATATGTTTTGTTATCTAATGGATCTAAATTTTCTGCTGCAAACAAAAAATTATTTTCTCACTTGCAGAATACAGAATCTTGAAATTGTCCATCCAGAATAACCCTTTTGTGAAAAGTTTCCAGGGGTTATACAATAAGTTATTTTCCAGAATAATTCTTTTTCATATCCAGAGTAAAAAATCAAGTTTGTACACAATTACTCACACATTTCCAAAACAAAAGCACAATAAGGTTCATCACAATAAGGCATTTTCATGAAATCAAACCTAAAGCATACAAAAATTGTAGACAAACCCTAGGAAACAAAACACGAGTGTGTATCCGCTTACCTAATTCGGACTATGGTTTCTTGACGAAAGGTGTTTGGATTTAGGACGGTGGTTGGCAGACAGAGCTTGACCGATGGAGCTAGGCGGACGGAGCTTCGCTGACGGTAGCTTGGTGGAAGGTGGAAGGTGGAAGGTGGAAGGGACGGAGCTCGGCGGAGGTGGAATTGAGCGGGAATGGCGGAGGGAGCAGGGTCGGCAATTGGGAGCGGGGACGGTGGAGAGAGCAGGAAGGGCGAAGGGAGCAGGGTCGGCAAATGGGAGTGGGAACAGTGGAGGGAGCGGGGATAGAGTTTGCCGGTGGAAGGAGCGGGGAATTTGGAGGGAGCTTGGGAGAGGAAAGGTGTTAGGGTATTGGGCGGGTTCAGTGACCAATTTCACAAACACATTTCACCAAGGCTACAAAAAAATGGGCTGAATTTTACACCCAATTGGGCTAAGTTTTACAAAGTCATGGGTTGAAAATTTTTAACACTTTTAAGAGACACGGATCGAGGGGCTGGAGACCTCGAGGGGCTCGAGAGCTCGAGGGGTGGAGGGGTTCGAGGGGTGGAGGGGTCTTGGGGTTCAAGGGGTGGAGGGCCTCGAGAGGTGGGGGTTTTCGAGGGGTCGATGAGGCTCGAGGGCTGGAGGGGTCGAGGGGTCGTGGCGTTCGAGGGGTCTAGGGCCTCGAGAGGTGGGGGTGTTCGAGGGGTCGATGAGGTTCGAGGGGTCGAGGGGTCGACGGGTCGTGGCGTTCGAGGGGTGGAGGGGTTCTAGGGGCTCGATGAGGTTGGAGGGGTTGGAGGGGTCGTGGGGTTCGAGGGGTGGGGGGTTCGAGGGGTTCGAGTGGCTCGAGGGTGTTATAGTAAATCTGGATTGATTTTAACGATTCTGAAGAAGTGATGTTGACTAGGGGAGAGTGTTAGAAGGACTATACTTCCTTTTGTATTATATTTATTATTGTCAACAATAGATCATTCTCTAATATTGTTATACTATTGTTAGAGTAAATCATGTTTCTGATAAGATATTGATGGATTCTTGACAAGTCATGGTTACTAAGCTACAGTGCTTCTCATATTATATTTCCTTATTGTACTCTATATATTTTTGTGAGCAATACAATAATTCGTTCGACGACTCAAATACAGTCTTCCAGTCGTCCATTACTTATAGAGGCGACTCAAATACACTCTTCCCCAAGTGCAACTAAGTTAGGCTACTACTAAGCGAGGCACTTAAACATGTTTGTATTGACACAGACTAATTCCTGGTTAGACTCTATTTCTCTAGCTGTTCTATGTGTACAAGTAATAGTATAAGGGTTGGTGTCTTCTCGGCGTATGCTCCAGACTTCCGAGTCAAGTCTCAGCTCCGGCAGTTGCGAGTCAAGACTCGATACTTCACTATGTTTGGCTGTGATCGATGGTAGTCGCGAGCTCGATTTATATTGAGGCTACACTAAGACTGCACAGTGAAAGCCACTTATCCTTTATGTACCCTTCTCATCGCACTGCCACATTAAAGTTTGATTAGTATTGCAATATCGATTAGTGCCTTTGTGTGTCTTTATCTATTAGTTATTGAGGTCTTAGATTATAATTGTAATATTTAGCTAATGGCCCAGTATAAATGGGTTTATCCCATATCTGATGTAAATCTACGGAAACCGCTTGATGTAAGTCTTCGGGCAACAATTCATGTTTAAAAAAAGGGTCGGGAACACTATAAACCTGATTTTAAAAATGATCGGGAACACTATAAACCCGATTAAAAAAATTGTATAAAGCAGTAATTACACAAAGTCTCCAAAATTGCTATAAGTTTTTGTACTGTTAATAAAATTGTTATAAAATTTCTATAAAATTGCCAAATTGCTATAAGACTATTTATACTTTTTGACTTCCGCTCTAAGTCAACAAAGCATCATTTTCCTTCCCTCCCAAATTTTCCCTATTCCCTCCATAACCTTAACCCCAAATTTTCTGGCCCCTCCTACCCCAACACCACTACCGATTTCCCTCTTCCCTCCACAACCTTATACTCTAATTTTCCCTCTTTCCACCATAACCCCCTGCCGATTTTTCCCAAAGATATTGTCCATCCCTTCACCATTTAGCTAGAGCGGTTCTATTTCCCAACCTTGGCCACGATCCTACTTCTAAATTTTGCGAGAGATTCTGCTTCACAATTTTGGTGGCCATTCTTGTCGGAATTTCGGTCCAGTAAAGCAGCAGCTCTCAGGCGGCCGGATCTGAGCAACATACAATACCGCCGAGAGTGTGTACCAATAAGGTATGAGTGATTGGTAGTTTGCATCTTTCCCGGGCTTAATGAATAGCTATATTTTGGTGGGTCTCTTTGTTTGTGAGTTTATGTTTTCATTTCTTGGGTTACTAGTGTGGGTAGTGTTTCATGTGGATAGATGATATGTTTGATAATAATTTCATAGTTTTTGCCTACCCTGTTTTTGCCTGAAGACGAATTTTTGCAAACCCTATTTTTCCCCCATACAATACGTTCTCGGTTGGTTGTTATTGGAAACTCGAAGGCTTTGGATGTGTTGTATTTATATTTCCTTATAAGTGATTGGTAGTTTGCATCTTTCCCAGGCTTAATGAATAGATATTTTTGGGTGGGTCTCTTAGTTTGTGAGTTTGTGTTTTCATTTCTTGGTTTCCTAGTGTGGGTAGTGTTTCATGTGAATAGATTTCCTTATGTTTGTTTGATTCATACAAGTGATTGAATGGCAAAGCCGAGGAAGAAATTGTATGACTCTGGCGGTACAAAAGTCATTGAAGAGAATTATATTACCCCTCCAAAAGCTGACAACTGTGATGACAATAACGAGGAAGAGGATGATGTACCCAAATATAGCTCGGGATCTGAAAAGTCGGGAGAAGAAGAAGAAAATATGTTAAAAGATGACATGAGTGGGAGCTTCAACAAGTTTGAGATAAAAGAATATTGCAAGCGTAGAGGTACAACCACGTGCAAGTTTGTGTTGCTAGCGAAGCAAAAGAAGGCACTTAAAATATTCTTCGATGATGACTTCGAACCCCTAGTTATGTGTAGCCGATGGTCGATGTATGTTGGCTATGCCTTCCGATGAAGAATCCGCTTCGAGACATGGCATAGTTGGAAATCAGTCCCAGACAATGTAAAGAAAGATGCATGGGAAGACATTCTCGTAAGTGTGTTCTAACTCTCCATTTTCATCAGTTCATGTCAACTTCATTACATTTTGCACTCACAAGTTGTATCTTTGTCCACTAGATTAGCTGGGATATACAAACTAAAATGACGTTCAATGAGATGAATAAGTTCCGAAATAAATGGACAATTTATGCAGGAGAAAAGTGGAGGAATTGGAAGACTAAGGTGGCTCACAAGTACATCGTGAAAAAAAAACCAGGTTCTTGTGCATGGAGAGATTATCGCTGGATGGACAAATATGAGTGGGAGCTATTTGTGAAACACAGATCAACGCCTGAATTCAAGGTAATTCCTTGAAAATTATTAATCTCTAGTCATTACTTTGTGAGCATTTTACAAATTGATGGGCAAATAGGCAATAAGTGACGCAATAAAAGTAAGCGCCTCACAGAAGGAGTACATCCATCACACGGCCAGTGGAGGGAATCGTAGGGTTGCAATAGAACTCGAGAAGAGAAAAAGAAAGGCTAAAATTGATGAGCTTCTGGATGAAGGTCATAGTGTAGAAGAAGTGGAGGCTTTAGTTCAATTCATGGATTTCAAATCGGACCGCTCGGAGGTGTTCCTTGAAGCTAACTGGGACAAGAAATTATCAAGCTACACCACCGACTCCGTTAAAATAGTAGCCCCTACTATTGTGAGCATAATTCATAATTGATTCTATCTCTATTAATATTCTCGGATGTAATGCATAGTAATAGCTAATATATGTTTTGTTTCCGAGAAAATGCTCATGGATAAGAAGCAAAAGGGAGATTTGGTTATACAAGGAAAAGAAGATATTCTCATTCAAGCAATGGGTAAAAAGAATCATTGGGCTCGTTGGAGAGGTTGCTCCACAACGTCAAAGGTGAACGAGGCCCTACCACATATGGCTGTGACCCATTACGTATCTAGTCGATGTGGGAGCACAAACACAAAACCATCTGAGGAAATCTCAAATTCAAACAAACTACCAACAGATGTTATCGATCTCGAAGAAAGATTTGTTGCCTTATTTGAGGCCCAAAAAAATTGGCTAGCTGGACAATTGGGTAAGGATATTCCCCCACACTTGGATGCCCGCAATTTTCTTGCTACATCTTTCACCCCCGCGAATAAGAACCGGGTATTCATTCCTTTAGCATCTGGATGTAGTGAGCCACATGGAACCGTAGCAGATGACAAGGTATTCCATACCATGAACCTCATCGTTAGCTCCTTTCTTGCTCTGTGATCTTTACTTTCTGGTTTTCCATTTCGTGTCAAAATGATTTTATGGGGATACATTGACTACTATCACATTCATTTTGGATGTTGGTAGTTTGGGCCTACTTATATATCTTCATCTTGTTCTTTCCCACGTAAACTGAGATAATGTCTCTTTGTCAATCGAGTTATATTTGATAGACAGTTCATGGATGTGATGAACGCTGAGCGCTGCAGCGCTATGCAGCTCTCAGTTTCAGCTGAAAACTGAAAGCTGCTGCGCGCTGCAGCCTTCAGCAGCTACATGTAGACTTCATTTCTTGTTATAATCTATCGATTGCACTTCCAAAATTATTTAATTTTGTTTACTTAATAACACTTACTTATTGTCCAACCGATGTATTTCTGAGTTTATTTCTCAGAAAGGAAAAAAGTGCAACCTATATGTTTTGAACCATAATGGAGAAAGGGATGTAGCTGCGTTTGGTATCTTGTTTCCAAAGGACATGGACACGGACTTACCCATCAAGTGGGAGAGAGTTAATCTTCGTGGACCTGTGTTCATTCCCAAGGCACCTTTGCCGATTGAACACAAAGAATTTGAGTTTGTCATTGAGGCAATTAAATGTAACATTCTATGGCCGGGAAAGCTAATAAGTGTCATTGGGCAACCGGATGATGAGGTGTGATAATTGTATTCTTCTTTTTATCGAATCATATATATCTTTCTAAATATTACTAAAACATAATATGTTGTTCATCTGCTTACATAGGAGAACGAGCAGCAACCGCCTCCGCAAGAATTGGTAGTCGATGAAGTTGGAAGTCCTCAAAGAAACCGCACACCAAAATTTTCCAATGACAGTACACATGTTAAACATATAACCATATTAACTGGCTATGACATCCAGATACATATTATGAACACATTGTCCCTTACAGAAGGCGGTGGGTAAGGAAGATACCCTGCATGGAGAGGTGGTCGCTCGATAGGTAAAAGGACAGGTACATACCCCCAGACTATTTCATTCCGACCGATTTTTACCGATGCATGACTAACATTTTACCCATTATAAAGGTCCAAAAGAAAATACTACATCAACATAGAAAGGGCAACCAAATCCTCCAATGTCGATTTCTAACCAGTACATATTTGTGAGGACCCATTTTAGCCTTTACAATATGATCCAATTCTGAATTATATACAAATACTGGACAACTAACATTATTAGATTCTCAATGAAATTAGGGGGTCACGGAAGACCAAGAATGCATCGCTGCTGTTCAAGAGATTAATGATTCTTTAAGGCTATCTACACAAATATGTGGACCAAACAAAGTCTTCCGCATCAATTTCAACGCGGAGGTGTTTGGATCAGAAGAAATCTACGCAGCCATATTTACTGACAAGCTAAGACTGTTCATGCGCATCTTGGACGTAGAAGATAAAATGGAGTAGATCAGTGGGTGCCAACTTGATATATGGGCATCGTAAGAATTTGCATGGTTACATTATTTATAGATAGATGAATCATTATATTTGTTTCACTTATAATATTATTTTGCAAGATACCTTCGTGATGGGTTGGTTTATGGAGGCCACATCCAATTTATTCCGGCCTCTTCAAATTCAATGGCTCAAAAGGCAAATCAAAGGGTTGAATTGACTGCGGACGAGGTTTCGGCTGTCATGTGCCGCACTAAAGCGAGGTTGTACGTCTTCCCGTACAATCGAGAGTAAGTTCCATTTGTTTTCTGAGTTGCTAGTTCTGGCCACATAGAAGCAATAGCAACCATATGTTGTGATTTTATTTTCACAAATATATTTTAAGTATTTTGGTTTTTCCTTTTTTTTAAAGGGACCATTAGTTTTTGCTCGTCTCCGTACCGGAAATCGATCGAGTATATTGCATCGACTCAATGACTGGGGGAATTTGCAAACGAAATAGGTCATGCCTTAAAATGATTCATTTGTAAGTGAAACACATTCATGTCATTCCTTAAACTTCAATGTTTTACAAAAATGTTTGTTCACGTAAATGTGTTTTCGTACGTTTATCACTTTCTTGGCTCGAATATTTACAATTAATGTTAATTAATATATATATTTTTTCATATATTGTGTAGACCCCAATTTGTGAAAACAATTTTTTAATATGTTGACATAAATATATGTTTTCATCGATTGTAGGATTGCAACAAAATATCGACGGATCAATTCTGACCAAAATACCTCCTACCCTTCGAACTATACATGGAATGTCATAAACATCAATGTACGTATTATCCCATAACATCATATTTCATCTGTCATTTTCATGTTCTTAAACGTTTCAACAAATTCTCTTTTACATCAGCACAAGATACAAAGTAGTAGTTGGGAGCGTGGATACCATTGCATGTATTACATGGAAAAAATTAGCAAGCATGTGCATGCCATTGACATTATTCAGGTACGTTTTCCTACACTGCTTTTATGTATTTGTTATTCTCTCACAAATATATCCTTTTCTTAACATGTGATTTAATACAATGTTTCAGCAATTTTCAGAAGATTACACTCCAATAGGGAGCGATGAACTGCGGAGAATTGCTCTGAAATGGGTTTGTGTTTTTGCAAAATGTACTCTGCCAAAATGTATAGCTCAATTGAATGTCATACAGGGACTTGCCTCCATCATTGGATAGTGGTTAGTGTTATCTCTTATGAGAAAGGTAATTGACCTTCACTTTTGATACTCGTCAACTCCGTGATGAGGGGGGGGGGTTTCAGTATCTTAGGCCACTAACAAACACGTCATGCTCTTCTTTTGCTAGTAAAAAATTTTTGCAAGTCGAATTCAATGCTTTTTTCGACCTACTTCTTGTGTATGCGTCATGGTTGCTCACAATTTGTTATATTTTTATTCGTACACTGTTATGTTACTACGCACAAAAAATAATTGGTACCATCCTTGAAAAAGAACTTACCGGGTTGGAAAACAAGCGTAAAAATGAAACTAGTTGCGTGAAGATGAACTGAAAGAGCGGCAGCACGCTGCAGCTTACCGTGACCGAAATAGTTAGTCACGCTTAACACCGGTTTCTTCCGATTACAAAATCGGTGCTAATAATAATAACCGGTGCAAACCTTACGCTTTTAACACCGGTTTCAAAACCGCTACTAAAAAATAAACCGGTGCTAAATATAACCTATTATCACCGGTTAAAAAACCGGTGCAAACTAATAACCGGTGATAAATTTACACTAATAGCACCGGTTTATAAACCGGTGCAAAATATAACTGGTGCACATATACACCTATAGCACCGGTTCAAAAACCGGTGCTAAAAAAACCGGTGCAACATGCATACTTTTAGCACCAGTTTACAAACCGGTGCTAAACAATAACCGGTGCAAATAAATTTTTTTATCAGCGGTTTAAGGACCGGTGAAACCTAAAAACCGATGTTAAATATGCATATTTAGCACCAGTTTTATAACCGCTGCTAAATAAAACCGGTGAAAAATATACACTTCTAGAACCAGTTTAAAAATTCGGTGCTAAAACAAACCGGTGCAACAAAATTTTATTTAGCACCGGTTTTAAAACCGGTGTTACGAGGAAAAATTTTACACTGGTTTTACATAGCACCGGTTACAAAAGAACCGGTACTAGTTTGGTACATTATAGCACCAGTTTTTTTAAATCAGTGCTAAATAAAACCGGTGTTAATAGAAGCAATTTAGCACCGGTTTTTTCTAACCGGTGAAACCGTATCATCGGTTACTTAGGCACCGGTTTTTTACCTTCTAATAACCGGTGCTACGAAGAAAAAAAACCAGTGCTACAGGTGTGTTCACGTGGTAGTGTGTTAGGTATTAAAGAAGGTATGTTTTCCGGTATAACAGCTTTGTGTATACCAAATAGATCATGCTCTTCAGTTGACATAAGATTACTGAATAAACTTACAGCTTCTTGTCCAATCAAGTTTTGATCATCTGTCCAATTACCACTTGAGTCTTTTGTGGAAGCTATGAATTGTCTGTTATGTTTAGCCTTTACAGTATTATGATTTTTTTTGTGTTAGCTTCTCTTTCTTTTATCCATTTCACCCTAGCTTTTTCTCTCCAATATATTTCCTGCTGAGACAAGGCCAAGGTTAGTTCTCCTTTTGTCTTATTGTAAGCTATTTTATTTGCTTAATTTTCAAAATCCTGTAAATCTTGTTCAGCTTTTAGAAAAAGCTCTTCAGTTTTTTTGACTTTATCAAAGATATTGCCAAATATATTTTTGTTCCATGTCTTTAAAGCTAACTTTAGATTTCTGATCTTAAATGAGAAACTTTCCATTCCTTTTAGATTAGTATCTATACTCCATGCATCTTCTATAAGTTTCGGAAATGTTGGGTGATTAATTCAACATTCCTGAAATTTAAAAGATTTAGGACTAGACACTGATTTGTGTACTCTAATATGCATGATAATAGGAGAATGGGTTGATTGCTCTCTTTCTATCACATTTATATGTGATGATGAAAAAGCATGCATCCAGAGATTATTGGAAATTACTTTATCTAGCATTTTCCATATTCTTCCTCTAGATCTCATTCTTGTCCAAGTATAGAGGCTGCCAGCTGTGGGGATGTTTGAAATGTTCCTGAGTTTAGAAAAGTGTTAAAATCTGAGATAACTCTTGGATCAGGAATTGACGTCCCTAGATACTCTGACTGATCTTGTATGACATTAAAATCACCAATCACAGCCATTGGAGTATCCTTATAGTTTAGGAGTTTTTTTCCACAGTTTTAGTTTACCTTTCTATGAATGCTTACCATAGAATAAAGCAATGTTATAGGGCATGGTTAAAGATGAGTGTTTAATCTTTGCATAGAGAAACTATGTGTTAGCCTCTATGACTTGGATTCTGACATTGGGATCCCAGAATAGCCATATTTTACAGCCATGTTCTAAGAAATTATGTTTAAAACCAATGTCAAAACCAATCTTATTGATTTGTCGGTTGTCCAAAATTGGCTCAATTAATGCCACAATTGTCACTTTATGTCTGTGTTTAATGTCTTTTAACCTTTTTTGTGAGCCATTATTCCCTATGCCTCTTATATTCCAATACAGATGTTTAAATCCATAAAAATTAACGTTTAAGATTCGATGTGGAATGGGTTATGACCATTTTAGTTGTGGCTGTGTAGTATTTTTTTTAATTCTTTTTAGCTTTAGCCATCTTATCCTCAGGATTATGAATAAGGGCATTGAATCTATTATGAGAGAGGACCATATCCTCTTTTAAATTTTTCTTGGACAATTTAACTACAAGGATTTCATAGGAATTTTCTGGTTCAGAGTAATATCCTGAATTATGTAGAGACAATTTCAGGACTTGTTTGGCTTTTTCCGGTTTTCAAAACCTGATGATAGGAGAAGAGAGAGCCCTGCATTAATTTCTATGAAATTTTCATCATGGTTATCGGTTAAAACTTCCACGGTTGACTGAATGGGGTAAGGCTTGAGAACATTTAAGTCCTTAACAGGAGAAAAGGTATTTATTTCTGGGGAAGTAGTATTTGGAGGAGTAATAAATTGATGGGAATTAGGCTCCATTAGTTCAGCCATATCAATGTTATCAGTAGGAGTATTATCTATTTGAAGGGTTGCTTGAGGCACCTCATCCTCTGTCTTAGAGGATAAATCTTCAGAACTTGTATCCTTTTCAGGCATCCCCTCCTTTTCAGGTGTCGCCACCATTTTTCCAGCAAGCGTGTCATCATTGTTAACTACTGTGGGCACCTTCTTTGACTTCCATATTTCTTGCATCTTGTTAGTAGAAACATGTATAGAAATAGAAGTTTTATTCTTATTCAGTATCCCTGATGAGGATGGAATATCTTCCTTAAATGTCATCCTATCCTGCTCAACAGATTTTTTTGGTTTCCAGGCAGGGTTGTTGTTTCTCATGGATAGATCAGATTTACAGCTAGAAGAGATATGACCCAATTTTAAAAACTTAGAGCAATAATATGGGATTCCTTCATACTCTAAGTACTGCCAAAAACCTATGCCTCTAAAGCTGAGCCAAATTCTTTCACGCAAAGGTTTCAGAATAACAAAGATCTTTGTAATTAGAATAAACAAATATTCGAATAATATTCTTAATGCTGGGACAAGAACAAATGCTAAAACAAGATGAAGGAACACACCACCAGCAACATCACACACCCAGTAGAGAGAAAGGATTTCGTAAAGAAGAAACAGAAAAAGAGGAACATGAGGAAGAATCTCCAAACGGTGATAAGGAAAAGCGAGTGTTCGCAGCATTCTTAGAGGCGAACAGGGAGGATCTATATGATCAATTCTTGAATAATATTTACAAAACCTTTTCGTGTTAGAGCTTTGCGTGAAAGAATTTGTTAGATTTAGGGTCACAAGCTGATAGATCAATTCTTTGTTATGCCAAACCTTTGCGTGAAAGAATTTGGCTCAGCTTTAGGAGCATAGGTTTTTTGCAGTACTTAGCGTATGAAGGAATCCCATATTATTTCTGTAAGTGTTTAAAATTGGGTCATATCTATTCTAGCTGTAAATCTGATCTATCCACAAGAAACAATAACCTAGCCTGGAAACCAAAATAATTTGTTGAGCAGGATAGGATGACATTTAAGGAAGATATTCCATCCTCATCAGGGATACTAAATAAGGATGAAACTTCTATTCCTGTACATGTTTCTAATAACAAGATGAAGGAAATATGGAAGCCAAAGAAGGTGCCCACAACAGTTAACAATGACGACACGCTTGCTGGAAAAATGGTGGCGACACCTAAAGGGGAGAGGATGCCTGAAAAGGATACAAGTTCTAAAGATTTATCCTCTAAGACAGAGGATGAGGTACCTCAAGCAACCCTTCAAATAGATAATACTCCTGCTAATAACATTGATATGGCTGAACCAATGGAGCCTAATTCCCATAAATTTATTACTCCTCCAAATACTACTTCCCCATAAATGAATACATTTTCTCCTATTAAGGACTTAAATGTTCTCAGGCCTAACCCCATTCAGTCAACCGTGGAAGTTTTAACCGATAACCATGATGAAAATTTCATAGAAATTAATGCAGGGCTCTCTCCTCTCCTATCATCAAGGTTTTAAAAACCAGAAAAGCCAAACAAGTCCTGAAATTCTCTCTACAGAATTCAGGATATAACCTTGAACCAGAGAATTCCCATGAAATCCTTTTAGTTAAACTGTTCAAGAAAATTTTTAAAAAAGGTTATAGTCCTCTCTCAGAATAGATTCAATATCCTTATTCATAATCCTGGGGATAAGATGGATAAAATGGTTAAAGCTAAAAAACATTAAAAATAAATACTATACAGCCACAACTAAAACAGTCATAACTCGTTCCACATCGAATCTTAAACATTAATTTTTATGTATTTAAACGTCTGTTGTTGGAATATAAGAGGCATAGGGAATAACGCTTCACAAAGAAGGTTAAAAGACATCAAACACAGGCATAAAGTGACAATTGTGGCATTAACTGAACCAATTTTGGACAACTGACAAATCAACAAGATTGGTTTTGACATTGGTTTTAAACATAATTTCTCAGAACCTGGTGGTAAAATATGGCTATTCTGGGATCCCAATGTCAAAATCCAAGTCATAGAGGCTAACACGTAGTTTCTCTATGCAAAGATTAAACACTCATCTTTAACCATGCCATGTAACATTGCTTTTGTGTATGGTAAGCATTCACAAAAAGGTAAACTAAAACTATGGAAAAAACTCCTGAACTATAAGGATACTCCAATGGCTGTGATTGGTGATTTTAATGTCATACAAGATCAGTCAGAGTATCTAGGGACATCAATTCCTTATCTAGGAGTAATCTCAGATTTTAACACTTTTCTAAACTCAGGAACATTTCAAACATCCCCACAGCTGGCAGCCTCTATACTTGGATAGGAATGAGACCTAGAGGAAGAGTACGGAAAATGCTAGATAAAGTAATTGCCAATAATCTCTGGATGCATGATTTTTCATCATCACATATAAATGTGATAGCAAGAGAGCAATCAAACCATTTTCATCTCATCATGCATATTAGAGCACACAAATCTGTGTCTAGTCCTAAAACTTTTAAATTTCAGGAATGTTGGATTAATCACCCAACATTTCTGAAACTTTGTTATTTAAGAATTCTTTATTAGAATACAAAATATTTTTTATTAGAATAATATTTACAAACCTTTTTGTTAGAGATATCAATTTATGTCACCTTCCAAAAGAATTTCGCAAAGATGGTGTGAGTTTATCTATGGCTCCTTTGGTTGGTTAAGAGTTGTCAGAAGATGTATTGAAATGGCAGCTAACTCATGTTTAATTAGAATCATTCTTCATGCTTGGCTCAAAAAGTAATTCTATCACGAGTTAAGTTTGGAAGAAATATAATCTATTAGGCTTTGATACTAGATTTTCTTATTTCTGCCTATGAATAGTGGGCAACTTAAATATTTGACCGGCATGGTTCCCTCCTTCATTCGTGTAAGATTTTAAATCTTATTTCTGATCCTTGGTGTTGAAAATTTTTTTGATATAGAAGAATGATTTGTCAAAGTTTAATTTTTAAGTTGTTTCCAATTCAAATATTTTTAGGAAATCTATTAAGGTTTTAAGTCCATTGTTAGAGTATTTAAGAAAAAGAGTAGTATCATCCACAAAAGATAGATGAGTGACTCTTTTCATTTTATAAGGCAGCTTGAAGTATTCAATATTAGCATACTGAAATAGAAAGTTCAAATTCGTTGTGAATGCTTCAGCTATAAGAATGAACAGATAAGGAGACAAATGGTCTCCTTGTTTGAGACCTCTTGAAGGCTTAAAGAAACCCTTTGAATTTCCATTTATCAGTATAGAGAAGTAGGCTCCCCTTATGTTTTCCATTATTAAATTTACAAACTTACTTTGGAACCCCATTTTTAAGAGCATAGATGATAAGAAATGCCAAGACACTCTGTCAAAAATCCTTTATCATATCTAATTTGAAGATGAAATTATATACTCTATGTTTGGAATTCAGAAAGTTTGTAATTTCTTGCATGAGCAAGAGATTGTCAGCAAGTTCTCTCTCTTGAACATAAGCTGATTGTTCAGAAGAAATGAGAAGGTGCATGAATAGTTTCAATTTGAGACTTAGTATTGTGGAGAAAATTTTGTTTATGAAGTTGCATAGACTTATGAATCTAAAATCCTTAAAAGATGGTGCAACTTCTTTTTTAGGTATTAAAACTATAAGAAGAATGGAAGTTTAAGATATATAGAATCATTAATGATGATGAAGAATGGAAGTTTGAGAGACATATAATGGTTAATGAAGAAAAAGAATCGTCTTCTTGGGGCAATGATAGGAAATGTACAATATCAATCTTTAATTAAATAATATAAAAAGAAAGAAGATTTTTATAAATAGAAAATATTAAATTTTGAAGAATTTAAATAAAGTAGGTTGATTTTAAAGTTTTTTTGAATAAAATGTGATTTACTCCCTCTATCCTAGCCATTTCTAGAGAGATAGATAGAAATGGCTGGGTTTCTTTTTAACAAGGTAAAAAGTTTAAACTGCCACTCGCCTTCTTCTTCACCCCAGCCCACTGCCTTTGAACATCAATTCTTCACCACCTACCTCCACCACCGTCTTTGTCTTCACTATGCCGCTAGGTGGTGGGCTCCACCCTGACGGTAGTGAGCAGTTTGGAGTTGTGGCAGAGGATGTGGATTGGTATTTATGCGGCTGCATTGGCAGGACAATGGGAGAGCAATTGGGTTCGTGGATTTCAGGGGACATTGATGAAGAGGAAAAAAGGCAGTGAGGATTTCAGGAGAAGAGAAGAAGAGTTTGGGTGGTGAGGGTTTAGGCGTAGTTAGTCGGAGCAGCGCTAGGAGCTTTCAGAAAGCTGGGGTATCGTAAAGGAAACACCGTAGATGGTGGGATGAAAAATTTGGGGAAGAAATAATGTGGGCTTAGGGTTCTGGTTTATGGAAGAAAAGTTTTGGGTAAGAAATAGGGTAGGCGACTGAGGGTTTGGGTAAGGAGAAAATTGTTTGGGAAAAAAGAGTTTGCGGTGGGTGTTGATGGGCGATAGGTTTTTGTGTAAATTTTTTGTGTTTTAAAGATAATATGTCTTTTGATAAGTTGAATCTTTCTTTAAATGAAAAGTGTGCATCCAAAAAAGGAAAGTGCAGAATCGGCTGGGACAAATGGAGTGATATTTTAGAAAGAAGACCAAAATGAATAAAAAGGCCAAAATACTTAAATATGAATACATATTAAGAGAAAAATTATAAAATTTTGGCCTCTTTGAATTTTGGGCCCAGTGCGGGAGAACAGCCCACGCATGACTAGGGTCGGGCCTGGAGTTTCGTTGAATTAGCAAAGTTGCAGCAGAATTCATATGAAGATAAAGACGAAGAATGGAAATCAAGGAGATATAGAATGATTAATGAAGAAGATGAATCTTTTTCCTGAGCCGATGAAAGGAAATATACAGAAATATTATATAGTTAAATAAATATAAAAAGGATGAAGATTTTTAAAAATGGTAAATTTTAGATTTTTTGAAGAATTTAAATAAAGTTGGTTGATTTTAAAATTTGTTGGGCTAAAACATAATTTATTATTTCATAAATGAAGGCCCAGATGAATTAAAATAGCCCAAAAGTCAAACTCCACAGATTAGGACTTCTATCCATGGCTTGTGATAGGATTGATACTGCTGATGGTCCTTTTTCCAATCATGCAGGTCACTCCCTACTGACTTCAGCACTGGAAATCTCACTCCCAACTGACTTCACCATTTGTTGTGCTGCTACTCGACCACCTTTTGGAGATTAATTGCTACCCTGTGACTGAAGATCTGCCTCAATTAGCATGGCTATACCACTCTTGCTACATCACTTCATAACTAGTTTTAATTGTTAGTTGCCTGGCCAAAGTGCGAATTAACACAAGGTGTGGAGATTCGTAGCTTTGGAAACGCAACTAACAAAACCTGACCGATATTTTCGGATCATGTACTGCTTTTTAGCGTAGACTTACTTTTGCGGGTAATGCTGTTGCCTTCTGTAAAGTTTCACTCTCTATACACTGGTTCTATTTGGCTTGGGGTACCAAATATATATACCCCCACCCTCGGGTGCTTTCCATTAAAAAAAATAGCCCAAAAGAATCTAATATGAATACATATTAAAGGAAAAATTGTAAAATTTTGACCACTGCTCGCACTGGGCTTGGGCCGGGCCTGGCGTTTAATTGAATTCAAAAAGTTGCATCAGAAACCATATAAAGAAAAAGAAGGGAGCTAATATAAAAAGGTCTTACAAAAAAAGGAAAAATTTTGTATGAAGAAGACGAATAATGGAAGTTTGGGAGATATAGAATCATTAATGAAGAAGAAGAATCGTTTTCTTGGCTGATGAAAGGAAATGTACAGTAACGTTCTTTAACTGAATAAATATAAAAACGAAAATAAGAAGATTTTTTAAAATGACAAATTTTAATTTTTGAAGGATTTAAATAAATTAGGTTGATTTTAAAATTGTTGGGCTAAAACCTGATTTATTATTTCAGAAATGAAGTCCCAAATAAATAAAAGAGTCTATCTCTTGAAATACGGTCTATTGAGGAAAAGAAACATTATGTGAATATTATTTATATTTAAATTAGTATCCTTTTTATTTTCTGTAAAGATCTTTTGTACCACTGTATTATAAATACAATAAATACAATAACAACATTATACCCTTATTTTCTACATGGTATCAGAGCCTAAAATCCCGAAACCCTAAGAAAATTCTGTTGCTGTTTTACTCGAGCTGTCATCGCCACCAGTTGCGTGTTCGTCACACACGCCGTCGGATTCCCACTGCTGCTGCTCACCAATTTCCATCCGCCGACCTCCACAATCGTCTGTAGCTATTCGTCGAAGTTTGGGGGCCTTGTAACTCACCATCTTCTCCTAGTGAATTTTATTCTTTAACTACAGTTGATGATTATTCCCGAGATGTTTGGGTTTATTTATTAGTGGTTAAGTCAGATGTAGCCTCTAGATTAGTAGAGTTTGTGCTTTGATTAAGAACCGTTTTGGGCGTACTATTCATCGTGTTCATCCAGATAATGGTACATATTTTCGGCCTTTGAGATCCTACTTTGCTGAATCCAACATCATTTTTGAGACTTCTATAGTTGATACACCATAACAGAATAGCTGTGTAGAGCTCAAGCATCATCATTTGTTAAATATGACTCGTGCTTTGCGTTTTCAAGCCAATCTGCAAATTGATTTTTTGGGAGAATGAGTTCTTACTGCTGGATATTTGATTAACTGGACATCAATGAAGCAGCTCAATAGTCGCACACTATCCGAGTTACTCTATGGCAGAGCTCCAAACAATAATCTTTTGCGAATTTTTGGTTGCTTGTGTTTTGCCTCATACATTCCTTGACACTGTGACAAGTTTGGTCTAAGAAGTTGACGATGCACTTTTCTTGGGTATTCTTCTTGCAAGAAAGGCTATCGCCTTGGTGATTTGGAATCATGCACCTTCTTCAATAATCGTGATGCTGATTTTTATAAATATCAGTTTCCGTTTGCAGTGTCATCTGTACCTGCTCAGCCCGCACAGTCCCAAACAGATACTTGGATTGATGACTATCTGATGACTGATCCGTCGGTGACAACCCGTGGCACAAGCACCTCGTCGTCGGTTATCAACCCTGTCGCGGCCTCAACTTAGCTAGTGTCGGCTTCTTCTCGGTGCCAGCTCCTTCGTCAGCTCCCGAAGCTCGCCCCGAGCTGCCGCTGGACCTGATGCAAGAAACTGTAACACCAACTCATCCTGAGGATATGACGGTGCCTTTTGTAGCCGCATCGCCGATTGATGTCACGACTTCAACGCTGTCACAGGCCTAGGTTTTACCATCAATCTCCTCACCACCACCGTCTCTTGCGGCCGAACCGTCTTCTACCCGGCGTAGTGCCCGAGATTATTGACCTCTTTCATACCTGAATGATTTTGTCTGCTCCGTAACTACTGCTAACCACCCGCGCCACTTCACTACTGCAACATCACTATCCTTAAGCGTTCTCTATCCTTTAACTGATTATGTAAATTGCAATAAATTTTCTAGTATGCATTCTATCTTTTTAGGTGCAGTAACTTCTAGTGTAGATCTTACCACATATTTGGAGGCGTCCAAGCATGCTCATTGGCGTGATACTTTGGCTGATGACACTTGGATTATGGATTCTCTTCCTCCGGATAAGACTACAATTGGATCCAAATGATTTTTCGTGCCAAGTTCAAAGCTAATGGTACTATTGAACGTCACAAAGCTCATCTGATGGTTCTGGGTAATCGTCAGATTGAGGGAACAACCTATACTGAGACATTTGCTCCTGTTGCGAAGATGAGTTATGTTCGCCTATTTTTGTCTGTTGCAGTCATTCATCGTTGGGAACTTCATCATATGGACGTCCAAAATGTTTTTGTACATGATGATCTTCATGAAGAGGTGTTTATGCACACTCCTCCTAGCTATACTGCACCCCCCGGCATTGTTTTTTGGCTTCAGAAATCTCTTTAAGGGTTGCAACAAGCTCCTCGCACTTGGTTTGCCAAGTTGGCTCAGGCTCTACGCACATTTGTCTTTGTTCAGAGTAAGGCTGATTGCTCTCTTTTTGTTTACTCTCGTGGTTCAGTTTCTTTGCACGTTCTGGTTTAAGTGGATGATTTGGTGATTGCTAGAAGTTCTTCGTCGCTAATCTCTGAATTCAAGAAATACTTTAGCTCTTGTCTTCACATGAAGGATCTTGTTGCGTTTAAGTATTTCTTGGGTATAGAGATTGCTAGAAGATCGGATGAGATGTTTCTTTCACAAAGGAAATATGCCCTTGACATTTTATCTGACACTGGTTAGTTGGCTGCGAAACTGATTGACTTTCCAATGGAGGAATAACATGATCTTGCTCATGTGGAGGGGCCCCCTGTATAATGATCTTGAGCAGTATCGGTGCCTTGTTAGATTTATCTTACCATTACACGTCCTGAGCTCAGTTATTTGGTTCATACGCTTGCTCAGTATATAAAGTCTCCTTGTGTTTCTTACTGGCAAGCTGCACTGCGAGTTCTACTTTACTTGAAGAGTCATCCTGGTCAAGGTTTATTCCTCTCTTCACATGGTTCTTTACACTTGACTGCTTTATATGATTATGACTGGGTTGCTTGCCTCATCACACGACATTCACTTTCCAGTTATTATGTGATGATCGGTAATTCTCCAGGTTCATGAAAGACCAAGAAGCAACCTACGGTTTCTCATTATTCTATTGAAGTGGGTTATCATGCAATGGCAGTCACTTGCTGTGAGTTATTATGTCTTAAGTATTTGCTTTGGGACTTAGGTGCTATGCATTTTACTCCTATGCAATTGTTTTGCGGCAGTCAATTTGTTCTTCATATTGCTGCAAATCCTGTCTTTCATGAACGTACGAAGCACATAGAGGTTGATTGTCATTTTGTCAGAGATCTTGTACAGTCTGGTACTATTGCTACTCATCATATTCGCACCTTTGATTAGCCAGCGGATTTATTCACGAAAGCTCTTGGGCGTAATCAGTTTCAGTTACTACTTGGCAAGTTGGACATTCTCGACCTATATGCTTCAAATTGAGGAGGAGTATTGAGGAAAAGAAATATTACGTGAATATTACGTGTATTTAGATTAGTACCTTTTATTTTGTTGTAAAGGTCTTTTGTACCACTATATAATGTACCCTAGATCGTGAATACAATCAAAACATTAAACCTTTATTTCCTACATGGTTTTTCCAAATTATGGAAAAACCACGCCTAAACTGCAAATTAAAAGAAATAAAAATAAAATTTTTGGGTTGCATTAATCGAGTCAGAAACTTATAACTACTGCACGTTGCATATTAAATTTTAATATTGCAATTAAACCTTTTACCTTTCTATTATTCTAATTAAACTCGTCTTTCCATAAGCTCACAGAAAGATGGTCTTTCCCAATACTTTGCCTAAATAAAATGGCTCAAAAAATTATATACAAATACATATTAGGCAAAGTCTTGGGAAATATCGCATTTCCACAGGTTTATGGAAAGATGGTCCTTAATTATAATAATAAAAAAAGTAAAAAGTTTTAGTTGTAATATTAAAAGTTAATTATACAACGTATAGTTTTTATAAATTTTATGAATCGATTAATGCAACCCAGAAATTTTCTCTTCATTTAATTCTAATTTAGAGTTTAAACCTTAACCTTTTGTAATTTTAAAAAAAATGTATTAGAAGAGATGAACTCTACGTATAAAATGTATAATTACTAATTGGGTATTGCTATATCACGCCCTGTATTTTACTAGTTTACGCCCTAATACGTATATATATGTATAATACTAATATTAAGATTTTAAAATAAAACAAAAATCAAAAACAAAAATTAAAAATAAAAAAAAAAACTGCCGCCACTCTGTGCGCCACCACCGTGCCGCCGTGCACCACCACCGCGCTGCTGTGCACCACCACCGCGCCGCCGTGCACCACCACCTCGCCGCCATGCGCCACTACCGTCGCCGCCGCCGATCTCTGCCGCTACCGTGCGCCAGCGCCACCGCCGTGCACAGCGCCGCCGCCACCACCACCACCACCTTTTTCTCTTCTTCTTCGTCTTCTCCGGCGGTTTGCGTCGTGTGCCACCGCCACTGAGCAAAGCCCTAACCCCTCCGTCTCTCCTCCTTCGTCCCCATCGAGCGAAGCCCGCCGTCGATCAAAGCTCACCGTCAATCGAAGTTCGTCGTCGATCGAAGCCCGCCGTCGATCGAAGCTAAGCCCGCCGTCGAGGAGAATGGGACGGAGAACGGGACGGGACGGAGGAGAACGGGACGGTTCGCCACTGGGCAGAGGAGAACGGGACGGAGCCCGGTTCGCCACTGGCCGAGGAGAACGGAACCGGCCTGGGCGAGGAGACCGGGAACCATCCCGGTTCGCCACCAGTTTGTGGAGAACGAAACTGACTTGGGCGAGGAGAACGGGAACCATCCCGGTTCGCCACCAGTCCGTGGAGAACGGAACTGTCCTGGGCGAGGAGAACGGGAACCATCCCGGTACGCCACCGGCCGAGGAGAACGGAGTGGAGCTCGGCGAGGAGAACGGAGTCCGGCAGGGCGAGGAGAACGGGAGCGGAGAACGAAGCGGAGAGAACGGAGAGGAGAGAACTGCGGCGTTGCCGGAGATGGAAGAGGAATGGCGGAGAAGACGAGGTGCGCGCACGGCGGAGAAGATGAGGTCCGATGTCGGCGCCGGAGAAGACGAGGTGCGATGTGTGCGGCGGAGAAGACGAACTGACCGGAGGAGAAGGAGGAGAAGGAGAGGAGAGCGGCGGCGGCGGCAGACCGGAGGAGAGCGGCGGCGGCGGCGGACCGGAGGAGAAGGAGAGCGGCGGCAGCGGACCGGAGGAGAAGGAGAGCGGCGGCAGCGGACCGGAGGAGAAGGAGCGGCGGCAGAGCAATTAAATAAATAATTAATTAATATTAATATTAATTAATTTAAATTATTTAAATTAAATTAAAAATACGCAGTCAAGTAAAATATAGGGCGTGAAATAGCAATCCACTTACTAATTTTGACTCCTAATGGGCCCTGCAGGAGTACAACTCGGGGCTCGCACTGGACTTGAACCGGACCTGATCTACCCGACGTGTCATGGAAGGAGAGTTGACCAAGTTCTTCGTTTAAGTCGATTACACGACTACTAATGTCTTTGTTAACGTGAAGGAAGAGGTTGAAATTGAGGACACGCTAAGGAAGAGTCAAGCTATTGCTTCTATCTGCTTAATTCCTTATGCCGATAGAATTTGACAAACTCTAAAATGAAAAAAAAAAAAAAAAACTCTACCTTTTTTTTTAAAAAAAATCTTCACTCCAAGATGTTGGAAAAAAGGCAAATTTTTGAAAAATATCGTCTTTTTATAGGTTTATGAAAAGACGGAATTTAATTAGAATAATAAAAAATAAAAAATCTTAGTTGCAATATTAAAAATTTATTATGCAACATGTTATAGTTATAAAGTCCATAACCCGATTCATGTAACCCAAAATTTTTATCTTCATTTCTTTTATTTGCACTTTAAACATTGGTCTTTCCATGACTTATGGAAAGACCGTCTTTCAAGAGATGAACTTGGGAAAAAGGCAAAGTCCTGGGAAAAATATTCAGTGATGATTACAATAAATGAAATTGGCATCCAACCTAACTAGCCTCTAGCAATAACCAATCTATTGCAAGGATATTCAAATTACATGTCAACCTGACTGATCGTCTGTACTACTACAAATCAGAGATCCAATAAAAAAACTATAACATCGCCCTCGGGAATATTAACTGGCTTCCCTCAAAAATCATTATCACTTGGTAGAGAGGAACGTATCACGCATTAATATTACTGCGTCAAACAGGGATATTCTACAACTATAACACCACATTATCCAACCACGATCTATGTTGTCCAAACTGTTAGCACCTTAACAAACACAAATCTGGCGAACCCAAATTGATGGAAACCCAAAAATAAAACTACAAACAAAATTGCGAACACACGATCTGAACAAGCAGATCGAGCACAATACATCAACGTGAACAACTAAATCGAGTTATCATCATGAACACAACGATCTAATCGATTGGGTTGAAGAACAAAATTAATATGTAGAGATAAATCTCACATTTATTGAATAAAAAAATATAAATTAAAATAAATTGTTATTCCCTAGGAAAAAAATTGAAAAATAATGAGTTCCATGGCAAAATTAGAGAGAGACTACGAATGGTTTTTGTTAAACCTGGAGAGAGAGAAAAAAAACTCTACTTTACACCATTCAAAAGAAAAGAAAAAAAAATCTACTTCACAGATATTACTCCTAATTGTTTGCTCACCGCCTTGCCTAACACGTCATTTTTACTGTCTCTACATTTAAGATCAGGATATTGTAATTTAATTTTGAATTTCCATGTGTCAATTAGTGGTGATCCATGTGGTATACCGTGTACTATTGCTCAATAAAGAGGAGAAAATTTTATTTGTAGCAATTTTATATGTGAAGAACGAGGGTCTAATAAAATCTTGACAAGTATTAAATATAAAGGAAAACAAAAGTGTATATAATTATGATTTTTAATTGACACTTGTTAAAATTTCATTCAACTTTCACCTCCCTACCCTATAAAACCCTCACATTAAAAAAATCTGCAATTAAGAGTTCTACAAAAACTTTATTTAAACTACTAGACTTTATAGTTGACGGAAATACTTTTTCATTTCACACGAGAAATCATATTTATTTGTTTGATTAAAAATCGTAGTTGGGTACCATGATTTCTCCATTTCAATATTATTATTTGTGCATATAATATTTATGTGGTAATCACAATTAAATTATGATAATTAATGCACAACCACATATAACATAATGTACATTATTGAGGATATTTTGTAATTCTTTTTCTATTACCTCAATTTACACCCCTACAATTTGAAATGCACAAAATAATCCCTGGAGATATGGTGCTCATGTACCCCAAGTATACCATATAATTTGTCGGTCGTATAATTATATTTTTTTTACGAAAATACTCACCAAAGTGGGGGTGTTTATATTAGGCTCCTCAAGCCAAAAGAATAATATGATTACAAAATAGAGATATCCAGATGTATAATCGAGTAATAAGATCGTGGAAAGTCTATGCACATATAATTCACTCCCAACTTCTTCACTTCTATCCCCTATATCAGTGAAGAAGAAAGCCCTATCCTGAAGTCGAGATCCATTATGGCCTACCACTTTTTTCCCTCCACACCCTTGTGTCGACAAAAAGAGTTGGCCTCCCATAATGGTCCCTTGCAAATCTCTTCCCGAGAAGAGATTTACTTATGGAGCCAAGTAAGGTTGGTTCCTGCATGTTACTTCTGAGATCAAATCCACCAACGTTGTGAAGTCCAGTGGTTCTTCAATTTCCATTATGTTGAGTTCAAATGTTTGCCCTCCACTTTCCAGCGTTTTGAAATCTAGAGTTTGCCCTTCATTTTCCAACCATGAAGCAGCAAAATGAATCAGATTTGATCTATTCCATTTTGGCTTCCCAGATGCAGCCGTACCTGTCAAAACAGAGGAAGCCAGAGCAGTAAACAGTTCTACAAAAAAATTATTATAAACTAGCCGCACTAAAAGGATTTGACTATCTTTTTCTAGTATATGGAAAACTGATTTCATCCAGTCTGATTTGACCCTGTATATGTCTTGGTAGCTCAGTAAAGGAGAACAATTTGTTTACCTACTTGTGTGATGCCAGATTTGCTAAAGAGTTTGCCACCTGATTTGCTTCTCTGCATGTGAGAGAAATGGAGCAGTCCAGTTGCTCTATCTGTTTCCAAATTAATCATACAATCTCAGTGCAGTACAATGGTACTTTCCATTCCATTCTTAACACGTTCACCATAATTAAAAAGTCAGCTTCTATCTGTATTTTCCTTATGGCATGAGCTCCAGCCACTCTTAAACCTTGATCAATAGCTTTAGATTCAGCTTCAATGATGAAAAAATTAGCAATAGGCTTAGATTCAGAAATAAGATGCTTTCACTTTTGGACTCTTAAAATCCAACCTAAACCTGATTGGCCATTGCTCAGTACTGATCCATCAGTATTGAGTTTGACGAAGTTTGAAGGAAGCCAGGAAACAACCACTGGTTCTTTCAAACTTCTACTCTTTCTGCTAATAACTAAAGATGGATGCATAGAAGATAGGTTCCATAGTGCTTTGAACTTGTGTGTTAATAGAATATCATTCACTATGCTCAGTATGTGAATGACAATTTTTGAAACCAAGTCTTATCTCTTCAAATAGAAACATGTTCCTAGAACACCATAAAGACCATGTTATGATGCAAGGTAGGGCTTTAATTATCAAACCAGCTTCTTTGCTTTTAACTTTCAATGACCAGTAATAAAAGACTCTATTACATAGTATGTTGTTTTCAGAATGCATGATTTGAAAAGTGTATTATATTAAAGACCATATAATTTTTTAGAAAGAGCATGAGCTGAAAACATGATGTATATCATCATTATAATTATTGCATAAACAACATTTTGAAGGCATATTACATTAAAGTCCTCTAAAACATTAGGCATGGGTAAAAGTCTGTTTAAGAGTCTTCAGTTCCATAAGCAAATCTTTTGAGGCAAGATAGAGGACCATAGGTATTTGAATGAAGAAACTTTGTCCTTTCTTTGTCTCAAGATTTCATATGCAGGCTTTAGAGTGAAGTTACCATGTTCAGTATTTTTCCAAATCAATTTATCTTTATATCCTAGAAATATTTTATGGTGAGAGTTGAGGATTATAAAGATGCCATTTAGAAAGATGTTTTGCAGGATCTGTAAATAATGGTTCTGATCTGTCAGAATTTATGCAATAGTTATCTTGCAGTATCATCTCATCTTCTGAGTTCCAACACTGAGATAGGGGACCTAGTTTTGTCCAATTAGCAAACCAGAAAGAGGATTCCCCATTTTCAATTTGCAAAAAAGAGTTAACAATTGCAGTATCTTGGATTTCAATGATTCTTTTCCAAGATCATGTGTTTTTTTACTGTCTGGTGTAGGCCACATAAAGTGTGACCAAAGGGATTCTCCTTGTTGTAGTTTCCATCATAATTTTAGAAAACCTTTAGTCATTATGTTAAGATCTTTTAGATTAAGTCCATTTTCTTCTTTTGGAATAGTTAGCTTAGTGTAACTTCTCCAAATCTTCCTTTTAGTGTTTGTTGTATCTTGACTATACCACAAGAATTTAGAAAACATTTATGCAGCTTATTAATTATGTGTTGAGTAGGTTTTAAAACTGTGAGGATGTGAAGGGGAATTGTTGACAGTATGTGTCTTATTAAGGTAAGTCTTCCAGCTTGGGTTAACATCTTGTTCTGCCAAGAGTTAATTTTCAGATTAGTGGAGTCTATCAGGTTCTGATGATAGACATTCTTGTTCCTTCCTGTATAGAGTATACATCCTAGATACTTAAAAGGAAAGGAACCAGTAATCATATTGGTTTCATGTTTGATTACTGCTTCCAATCTGGGGCTAGCATACTTAGATAGATAACATGAAGATTTTTCAAAATTTATTTTTTTCTTTGTAGCTTTTTCATATATTTTTAGAAATCCCATAAGTTTTTTAAGTCCAGATTTAGAGCATTTCATGAAAATATCAGTGTTATCTGCAAAGGACATGTGAGTTACTATTTTCATTGAATTTGGGAGTTTATAATGACCAATGTCAATATCTTGAAACAAGAAATTTATATTTCTGGAGAAGGCTTTTTCCATTAAGATAAAAAGCATAGGCGATAGTGAATCCCCTTGCTTTAATCCTCTGGAAGAGTTAAAAATCCAAAACATTCTCCATTAATCAAAACTGAGAAGAAAACAACTTTAAGATTTCCTAGAACTAATTGATTGAAATGGTCAGAGAATCCTATCTTCGTTAAAAGTTTTGATAGAAAACTCCATGATACTCTGTCAAATGCCTTCATCATGTCTAATTTTATAATTATATTTATTCCAGGATGTTTGGAATGTATGTAATTAGACATTTCTTGCATGAGGAGTACATTATCAGTTGGTTCTCTCAGAGACAAAGGCTGTTTGTTCTAGTGAGATTAAATCTTTTAGAATAGGCTTGAGTATGTGTGCTAACAGTTTTGTTAGAAGCTTGTTGATGACATTACACAGGCTTATGGGCCTAAAATCTTTAAAGGAGGAGCAGACATCATTTTTAGGGATTAAGGTAATTAGGGTTGCAGAGATGGCTCTTGGTATGGATGTAGATTTAGAAAATCATTTATTGCTTCTATTAGATCTTCTTTGATGATGGTCCAACAATGTTTATAGAACAATCTTGAAAATTCATCTGGACCAGGGGCTGAGTCACTATCCATTTCTCTAAGGATTAATAATATCTTCTCTTGGTTTGTTTGGATTGGATATGAAATTAGGTTAGGAATGTTTTCTAACAAAACTGCAGTATTGATGCCAGTTATATCCTGGTTATCTTCTAGAAGTAATTCAGAGAAGAAAGATACTGCTTCCTTACCTATTAAAGATTGTTATGCTAGCCATGTACCATTACCATCTGTAATTGATGAAATGGATTGTCTTTTAAATTTACTTTTGACTTGAAGGTGAAAAAACTTTGAGTTTGTATCACCTTTTTAAAGTCATTTAAGTCTTGATTTTTGTTTCCAATGTGTTTCCTGGTTTTTAAGAGCCAATGTGAGTTCAAATTTAGATTTATTAAACTTTTTTAAGTTTTCAGAGTTATCATTTTGTTGAAGGTTTTCCTCAGCAATTAAATAAATTTCTTTAGCATTTTTGACTCTATCAAAAATGTTGATAAAAACAGTCTTATTCCACTATTTTAGGGCCATTTTTGTATTTTTCAGTTTGAAAGAGAACTTTTTCAAACCTATCAAGTGTGTGGATATATTCCATGATGATTGTACTAAGTTAAGAAACTATGAAACTTAAAATATTTAGGCTTAGTAGAGGCAACCTAGTTTGGGATTTTAGAAACAGTGGTGAGTGATATGATTGATCTCTTAGACGTGTTTGAGCTGAGGTAACTGGAAAGATGGAGTCCCAATGATGGTTAGATAGTGCCCTATCCAGTATTTCCCATACCCTACCTTTGGACCTCATACCTATCCATGTATAAATTCCCAGTTGTGTTAATGGCAAGTAGATTGGCCTCTGCTATGAAGTTCTGAAAGTTTTTGAATTTCCCTCTGGTTTGGAGTTGATGGTCCAATGTATTCTTCTTATTTCTCAATGACATTAAAATCTCTCATTATGCACAAAGGTCTCTGTCTGAAGTCCATAATGGAGTTCCAGAGAAGCTTTCTTTGTTTTATTGTAAATTTAGCATAAATGAAACCAATCAAACACTCTTTTTCAAGAGTTAGATGATTTAGTTCAGTGAGGGTCATTTGATCCTCACAATTGATTATGCTAAGATTTATGGATTTTTTTCCAAAAGATCCAAACCTTATTTAAAGGACTGTTGAGAAGTTTTAAAACCAAGCTTAATTGCAATTTTTTGTATGGTATCATTTCTGATCATTGGTCCCATTATTGCAATGATGGATTAAATCTTTTTTAATGTCTTTTAGTCTTGTTGTGATGGATTGTTACCAATTCCCCCTGCATTCCATGATAAGATGTTTAGATTCATCATTAAACAATTTTGTTAGAGTTCAATGTGGATCTTCTTAAGATGGTTTTTGGAATGGATGTGTAATCCTTCTTGTTATACCTTCTAGGTTTCATGTTCATCTCAGATTGTGGCTGAGAGACATCAGAAGATTCTTCTTGTTGTGATAGATCAAATTTAGGTGTCTGATTGCTATCAGTTTTTAAAAGAGAGTCAAGTTTTATTTTAGACTATTTTAGACTTTGTTTAAGTTTTGAAAATTTGTTTGGAGTTTCAGAACTTGAGCAAAGCTGAGCATGTTCAGAGTTGTTTAGCCAGTCCAATCACTTAGTTTTTTTATTTACTTGAAGCTAATAGTGGAGAGTTTTCACGATTAATTTCAGTGAACTCTTGTTGGTTGGAGTTCATATTTTTTGACTCAGAATTGAGTGCATTTCATATTGTCAGTGAGTGTCTCAAACTAATTTTTATGGATAATTAAGTTATCAGCTTTTGACTCATCAGATGATGTTCCAAGTGAAAACATGTTGTTATTTGTCAAAGAAATAGAACTGGAAATGTGTAAATAAGAAAATTCCACATTTTGATCTGTCATCACATTTTGATTATGCTCAAGAGTGGGATCTGAATGAACATTGTGGGAAGCATGAGATACAATTTGAGCATTGAGAACAGTAGGAATGCTTGGCAATTTGGCAGTTAAAGAAGTGTCATCATAGCTCACATTTTAAGCAATTTCGACAGGTGGAGACACAATTTGAGCAGATGATAAATGAGGCATATTCAATGATAAAGGGGGAACATTTGGAATCACATTTTGAACATTGTGGAGAGTAGGCATGCTAGATGGTGAGCGTCGTTTAACTCACCAAAATAATCTGCAAACTCTATAGATGAGATTAGCACAGTAGTAAGCAGAGTCGATCCAACGAGGAACAGAGCAAAAACTATAATAAAATACCTACTAATATAGAACACTTTTGGTGTAGCCACCACAACTTAATTTCATATTTGTCTACCAACTAATAATGCAACCAACTAATATAAAATATGAAATAATAATGTAAACTAACAGATATAAAAATCTATAAAATATATGAATAAGGTAATCGGCTCGGAATAACTCACATTAGTTAAACATCGATCATAGGCGCAAAGATAAATCAATTCATGTGCATCTATCAGTTATAGGAAATTAGGTACGCTTAACCTCCCCAATTCTTTCGTACTTTATCGACAATTAATCAATTATAATTAACTAATTATAATTAACTAATTATAATTAACTAATTGTTTCTCATACCAAGATGCCCCCAGAAAGTATTCGCTAAACCAGATACACACCTCGATAGCATTAAGAATGAAAAGAACTCGACATAGCAATTACCCAAGTATTCGCAAGTAGTATCGCACACTTAATTGTTCCCCATCTTGCTATTACAGTCTTAGCTAGTTAGCTATTTTTCACAAGAACTCGCTACTTACTAACCATTTCCAACGATTACGTATTGGTGGAATTAGATAGCATTATCCCAATAATATTCAAGTTGATCAGGCTTAAACACATTAAGAATAAATTAAACCAAGAACAATCAAGAACACATAAGAATCAATTGTAAAACAATTAGGCCTCACAATTTATAAAGGCAAAGTCTTGGGAAAGACGGTCTTTCCATAGGCTTATGGAAAGACGGGGTTTAATTCGAATAATAAAAGGTAAAAGGTCTTAGTTGCAACATTAAAAATCTAGTATGCAACATGTAGTAGTTATAAAATTTATAACCCGGTTCATGCAACCCAAAAATTTTATCTTAATTTCTTCTAATTTACACTTTAAACCTTGGTCTTTCCATGACTTATGGAAAGACCGTCTTTCAAGAGACGCACTCATTTATAAACTAATGCTTGTTATTCCATGCCGATATATAAATTAGCTACTCAATATAATGAAACTAAACAAACAAGTAACATAATTAATAAACATAACCAACGAAAAGCCACTAACTAAACTAACAAAATTAACCAAACCTGATCACTGTATTGAATAAGCAAAGACACATAATTATCCCACAATGAATAATTATGCACCCAAAGATGTATTCATAAGCATGCTTTGTAGACAAAAACAACACGAAACCAAAACTTCCATCTCCGTATTAATATCTTTCTTTGCCGCAAACCCTAGGTATATATATACCCGTGCGGAGCCCAAGAATAACAAACTGAATCCAAATCTAATTCGGATGCTTCTTCCCAAAGAAAATAAAATATGTTAAAATCTATTCAAACTCTAATCAACTAATTCCTAAAATTAAGGAATTTCGATTGGAAAGAGATAATACAATCCTCATCAATATGGGAAGTGAATATTATTATTTTATTCTAAACAACATCTCATCAATGATTCACTTTTCACCCCATAACTTCAGCAATTCTGCTTTTGCCTCTCTTCCTTCATCCCTGGAAAAATATCTTATAAAATAAGAACATTTTCCATTGGAGCACATCGCCTCATTAAAAACCTTAACCTGGAAAACCCAGTGGGAAAAAATCGTTGGTTAAGGGAAAAAGAGTACAATGTATAGCTCCCTCTCAATTCTCCACAATCTATGAATTCCTGCACCAAAAACACCTTAAAGTGCAAATTATATCTCAATAAAATCATAATAATCTCACCAAATATGAACACAATATAACACACATCAAATATCCTCACACTTGAATCATGCTTTCCCTTAAGTATGAAGTGATGAATATAAGAGCAATCAACAATCTATAATGTCCATACGTTCTCATTCCCTCATAAGATTCTATCTAAAATGACCCTGAAAAGAAAAAGTAAGATAGACACACAAATCACACAACGAGACAGACGAAAATTCAACATTTAAAAACTCTAGATTCTAACTTACAACGATAACTTTTCCCCTGCCAAGGAGTACAGGATCACCTTAACTCACCTGGAAAATCATCAATCCTTAAAGTAATTGGAATAAAATGTTCAAGATCAGGAAATCTAATCATCAATTCAGTCAAAATCGGACAAGCAATGAATATTTTCTCACGTTTTCACTCAATCACTCTCATATGTGAAGGGAAATCACTCAAATAGTTCACAAGTTATAACATAGAGAAGTTAATATGAAAATCAGGAAGGTCTTTCTCAAGGGTTGTAACGGGGCTAGGGACCATTAATATTGGTGAGATCCTAAGGGTTCTAAGCTCAAACAATATCGATCAAAATATTATGCATGTTTTTTTTCTTCAACCATCATCCATGTATAGTAGACATTCACCAACAATTTTCATCTCATGGCTATTAAGAGAAAGCCAAGTAAGATCACATCAAAGTAGGTGCTATTTTATTTTTCTTTTTTCTTCTTTTTTTTGAATTTTTTCCAGCACCATTCTTCTTCAATACAGTCCAAAACCAGTACTTTTTGAGAGAAAATTGCAACATAACAAACAATAAGAATTTTTCCCTTTGTTTTTTCCACAGTTACGCCCTTCAGTTTGGCCAAACGGAACCCCAGTGTCACTGTTCCTAATAAAATTCAGCCTTCATTTTCAAAACCATTCAGTCTGGGAAAACTGGACACATACTCAGTAATATCATCAACTCAAGAGAACACAATGGATGAATTCATCAACATTAACTCCAAGAACATGCATAATAGGGCCAAAAGAAAGGATAAAACAAGGCTTTGGCTAAATATATAGTAACTTATATCAAAGAACATAGTCAAAGCTTCAAAGTGTTTCACTAGGGGGTTAATGTAATTGGTAGGCAATTTAAGCAGTGTGGTTCATCCTAGTGTCTTCCATCACTTTCACATATAACAACTCCAATTATAACAATGTGATCTCTCAGAACAAAGATTGATGTAGAGAGTGCTCTACTCTAGCTCAAACCTCACTTTAGTAGGCTAAAATATTCAATTAAACTCGTCCTTTTTTGTCATCCCAAAAATCATATCAATCAAATTTCACAAATCATAGAAAACCTCATTCAAAAAATTCAAGGCATATCAGATTTACCAAGTTTGTTACAATGAAGTTTATAACCGGCAGGGTACTTTTATCAAGAGCCACTAGAATTTCTTCATGTCAAATTATCGACTCAAAACAACACAAAAACACATGTTTGACTAAAAAACCGAAATAAAAAATCATTTTAAATTTTTTTTCCAAAAATACAAAACAAAACACACAAGTAACCTCCTCACACTTAAACTTTGCTTGCCCTCAAGCAAATAATGCAAAGCTCTTATGAGAAAAGGTTTAACACACAGTCAACATCATACAAAAAAATGACAAAGGAAGAGGGAACTTATAGGGGTGGGTTTGGAGGAATCCCCGATCAAGAGGAGAGCATTTGATCAAAATCAAGTTCTGCCGCTGGCCTCCAGTTTGGCCAAACAGAACTCTGTGAGTCCAGCTTTCCAAAGGTGTGAATTCTCCATGGTGCAAATTCAAGTACTTCAAATATGTAGATCAAGAATTTAGATCAGATGGGACATTGAAATTCCTAAAAGATTAAAAAAATAAAAAAAAACTTAAAAGAAGAAAAAAAAATCAAGAAAGTTGGGTTGCCTCCCAATTAGCGCTTTTGTTTATAGTCTTTGGCTAGACTTTGGATGCCTTTAATGATTATTTGTTGGGCACAATGGAATTTATTCCATTAATTCTATCTGAGAAGTATCATAGTACGGCGTAAGGCAATGACCATCAACGAGGAATGCCTTTTTTGCGTCCATGCTTATAATCTCTACCATCTCATCAGGCCAAACATAAGCCACTTCGAATGGTTTAGTCCATTCAGACTTGAATTTCCATGACAAATGTCAAAATTTTGACTTAGAAATAAGAACTTTCTGCCCAACCACAAATTTCTCTGACGTCAAATCTCTGTCATGCCACATCTTATTGCGCTCCTTGTATCGCATAGCTTGATCAAACCCTTTCAATCTTAGATCTCCCAATTCTTGGAGTTGGAACTTTCTTTCTTCCTTACACTTGAGCGACTCCATACTCATTGGAAGGGTATCATCATCTCCTTGAAAAAAACATGCTTCAGATTGGGTGGTAACGCCTTCAACTCCAAATTTGAGGTTTCCACATCCGATGGGACTAGTCTGGCGGACGGGTTCCGTTTGGCCAAACCGGACCCTGTGAGCACTTCAGAAATTTTCAAAATATCTGAATCTGACTGAGTCAAGTTGGGCATTCCTTGATTTATTTCAGTTCTGGGCACCACTTCCTGAGAGTACACTGAACATAACAATTTGCGGATTTCCTTATCGCTTGAGACTTGAACATTTACCTCTTCTGGACTTGTAGAAATTTGAATTCCCATCTTATCCTGCAAAACTTTAGTCTCAAAAGAATCTTGGACAAACGGGTCAGTATGATCGATTGCATTCACATTCTCAGCATCTATAGATTTCTGCATGGGTTTATCAATGTTGAGTGTGTACTTATCACCAAAATAATCAAGCGAAATAGTTCCATCACCAACATTAATAATGGTGTTTGTAGTTTTCAAGAATGGACGACCCAACAATACTCCTTGTGTTCCCTTATCACTAGTATGATTCATTTTTACCACATAAAAATCTGCGGGGTACACAAAGTTATTGACTTGCACAAGCACATTTTCCAACAACCCTTCAGGACATACACAAGATTTATCTGCCAATTGAATTACCACTCTAGTGTCTACTATTTCAGCTCCATTCAAAGTTTGAGACACAGATAATGGCATGACATTAATTGAAGCTCCTAAATCACACATGGCAGCATTGATCTTCTTATCTCCTATATAACAAGGTAAGGAAAAAATACCTGGGTCCTTGCACTTTTGAGGCATTTTCTTTTGGATCACAGCTGATACAGATTCACTCATCACGATCTTGCTTGAATCCTTTGGCTTTCCTGTAATGAAATCTTTCAAGAACTTTGTTACTGGTGGTAACTTTATGGCCTGCAAGAACGGAAGATTAATCTCTATTTTCCCAAAAATTGATACAAAATCCATAGGCTTTTCCTTTTTCTTTTCTAATCTACTAGGGAAAGGAGGCAAAATTTTAAGTGAAGGATCATGTAAACTCAACCTCTTACTTACCTCAGCTGGCACCTTGGATTTACCTTTATCTCGGGTCTCAGTAGGCTTAGGATTCTCAGAATTTGTGGTGGTTTCATCGCCCTTTTCCTCCGTTACTTGATTCTGAATTTCTGCTGCAGGGTTCAGTTTTGCCAAACTGGACCCTCCGTCAGTGAACTCCTTCGCTTCTTTGCTTGCAGATTTCAATGATAATGCACCAACTACCTTTCCACTTCTGAGTGTGACCTGATTTACCATCTCACGAGGGTTAAATTGGACCTGAGAAGGTAACCCTGGTTGTTTCATTCTGAGTTCGTTCACGGAATTTGATAAATGGGTGATTTGTTGCGTATGCTCCTCTAAAGTTATTTCAATCTTCTCAAACCTTTGGTTTTGCTTTTGCATCATGTTCATCATTATGTCCATATTATCATTCAAAGATTTCTCTTGACCACCTTGATGGGGCTGAGGAAAAACTGAAGCTTCTCGTTGCATTTGTGGAACATAGGGTCGTTGGTAATGCTGAGGCTGCTACGGAGGGAGGCCTTGTTCTCTCCAATGGAAATTAGGGTGATCCTTATACCTTGGATTGAATTTATGGGGATATGGTCCACCTTTTTGCTTCCTCTCATTGAAATTTCCCATAGCATTTGCTTGGACAGGTATCTCTCCCATGGTAAGAATGCATTGCGACATTGTATGGTCAACTGTTCCACACGTATCATAAGGCCCTTCTTGTAAAGATGAAACCTTGTCAATGGCCTTGGATAGCATTTTATCCATTCTTTCCATCCTTTCCTTGATCTCATCTTTTTCGGGAGTGGATGTTTGTGTCACCTTCTTCAAGATTCGTACTTCTTGCTGATTATACTCCTTCTTAGAGTCCACCAACCTCTTGATGATCTCTCTAGCTTCAGTCACTCGAAGGTGAGAAAATCCACCACTACTAGAAGAGTTCACCAAGTCCTTGTTGTTGGATGTCATTCCTTGATAGAAGCATTGAAGCAACTGGCCTTCCGTCATTTGGTGATTAGGGCAACTGTCTACCAACTTTCAGAACCTCAGCCAATACATACTCAATGGTTCATCATATTCTTGCTTGATGCTTGTGATCTCCTTCTTCAAGGCATCTATTCTTGTGGCTGGAAAGTAGTACTCTAAGAACAGTATCTTCAATTCTGCCCATATTGCAATAGAGTTGGGGGGCAAGCTCGAAAACCACTGATTTGCTGCTCCTGTCGAACTGAATGGGAATGCCACCAATTTGAATTGATCTTCCATCACAGTGGATGGCCTCTTCTGGACCTTACAAATCTTGATAAATTCGCTCAGAAAATTGTAAGGGTCTTCAGTGCTTCTCCCGTGGAACTTGGGGAGTACGTTCAGGAACGCCAGCTTGATTTCAATAGGATTTTCGGTCTCTGGCAACTGAATGGGAGTGGGGGGGTCATCTTCACTATAACCGGTAAGTTCCCACATATATGGGTTGTTTGGGTTCTGCCCAGGATTCAGATTTTGGTCCACTCCATCCATCTCGATGTCAGTTCCCGAATCAGAGGTAGTTGCTGAAATTGCGATGGGTTCGGTTTGGCCAAATTGAATGGTCTCGGCAGAAACTATTTTCCGCGCCTTTGTTCACTTTTTGTTCTGCTTGGCTGTCTTCTCAACTTTTGGGTCGAATATTAAATTCGGCCAGGATGATCTGCTCATAAACCAAGCACAGTAACACACTGATTAGTAGGAAACAAATTATAGAAATTGACTTACCGTTCCCCGGCAGCGGCACCAATTTGGTGAGCATCGTTTAACTCACCAAAATAATCTGCAAACTCTATAGATGAGATTAGCACAGTAGTATGCAGATTCGATCCAACGAGGAACAGAGAAAAAACTATAATAAAATACCTACTAATATAGAACACTTTTGGTGTAGCCACCACAACTTAATTTCATATTTGTCTACCAACTAATAATGCAACTAACTAATATAAAATATGAAATAATAATGTAAACTAACAGATATAAAAATCTATAAAATATATGAATAAGGTAATCGGCTCGGAATAACTCACATTAGTTAAACATCGATCATAGGCACAAAGATAAATCAATTCATGTGCATCTATCAGTTATAGGAAATTAGGTATGCTTAACCTCCCCAATTCTTTCGTACTTTATCGAAAATTAACCAATTATAATTAACTAATTATAATTAACTAATTGTTTCTCATACCAAGATGCCCCCGGAAAGTATTCGCTAAACCAGATATACACCTCGATAGCATTAAGAATGAAAAGAACCCAACATAGCAATTACCCAAGTATTCGCAAGTAGTAACGCACACTTAATTGTTCCCCATCTTGCTATTACAGTCTTAGCTAGTTAGCTATTTTTCACAAGAACTCGCTACTTACTAACCCTTTTAGTGATTTGTAAATTACAGATCACTAAAATTAAAAATAGGCAGGGTCAGTGGCTTAACTCATACTTGGATATTCAAAAAGAAGCCGTTGCCTGTTTTACTGATCTGTTAATTGAACCTAATCATATAGCTAATAATACCTATTACCCTCATTTCCTTAGCCAAATCACATCTATCATCACAGAATAGGACAACCAAGTTTTATCTAGACCGGTCTCTGAGGATGAACTTAAATCTGTGATTAATGGTCTAAATAAGAATAGTAGTCCAGGCCCAGATGGCTTCTCTAGTAAATTCTATATTAAATGCTGGACTATCATTAAGGAAGATCTAGCTGATGCTGTTAATGAATTCATTTTAGGTTCAGATATGGCAAAAGGAATTTCCAGCATATGGATAACCCTAATTCCTAAAAAAACAACACCATCCTCTTTTGATGACTTCAGACCAATTGGCCTCTCTAATGTTATCAACAAAATATGCTCTAAGGTTTTAATGGAAAGATTGAAACCTCACATGGAGAACCTAATCTCTCCCAATAAAACTGCATTCATGAAGAATAGAGACATTTCTGATAACATTCTCTATCTACAGGAAATGTTAAGATTCTTAGATAAGAAGAGTAGAGTGCCTAACTGCATCCTCAAATTGGACCTTAGGAAAGCTTTTGATAGGGTAAATTAGGATTTTCTTAGGAACATATTAGCTATATTTTGTTTTAGTGGGAATTTTTTAAGTGATGTATTGAATAATTTATCACAAGCTCATTTCTCAGTTCTTATCAATGGCAATCCAGTGGGCCTTTTTAAAGCCACAAGAGGAATCAAACAAGGTGACCCACTTTCTCCTTTTCTTTTCAATATTTTCTCAGAAGCTTTTTCTAGAAGCCTTTCTTTTATATTTTTGAATAGGAGTCTTTTATACTATCAGTTACCTGCCTCAATCACACCAGCTTCTTACTTAAAGTATGCTGATGATACCATTATCTTCATGCAAGCCTCTAAATCCAACCTGATTAAAATTAAAGCATTCTTAGAGGTCTTTGAATCTACCTCAGGACAAAATTTCAATTTTGAGAAATCTGATTTCTATATAAGTAAAAGGGCTACAATAGCTAAATCAAATAAGGTTAGGATGATCTTTAAAATGCTAAAAAGGTTCTTTTCCCTTTAAATACCTAGGTTGCACAATCTTTAAAGGAAGAACCTTGAACAGATACTTCCAACCTTTGATGGAAAACCTGGATAAAAAACTGATGAACTGGAAAAATAAATGGCTCAGCTCAGGGGGTAAATTGACCTTAATTCAATCTTGCTTATACTCTTTACCTCAGCATCTATGGACTGTTACCAAACCCCCTAACCATATAGTTAAGACATTTGAAAAAAAAATGTCTAGATTTTTCTGGGGTGAGTCTGATGGCAAAAAGAAAAAAGTATGGAAGAGATGAACTGATCTAGCTGTACCAAAGTCTCAAAAGGGTCTAGGCTTTAGATCAATGCAGGCCATAACTGACTCCTGCTCTCTTAAACTCATGTGGAAGAGTCAGTTAGGAACTACTATGTGGTCTAAATTGATATGGTCCTTACCACAAACACATAGAAAGTCCATGACCTGGAAAAGAATCTGTTCAGTTAACTCCTATGCAGAAAAAAACACACTGATCATTCATGGTAAAGGTAGCTGTAATTTCTGGTCTGCTAACTGGTGCCCTAATGGACCATTGATGAACTATCCCTAGCTCCATCCTTTCACCACTATTATATTACTCTATTGCTGATTTTATCAGTAATAAATTTTCAATTCTATCACAGATTTCCCCCTTCCTGGAGCATGATACTCTCACTTTTCTTCAGTGCAAGAATTAATCTAGACAGAGAAGATAGATTGGTCTGGAAACCAGAAGTGACAAGGTCTTTCTCATTCAAATCTGCATACAAGGAACTCACTCTCTCCTCAGGTAATTTCCCTGCCACCAAACTTATATGGAATCCTAAACTGCAAAAAAAAGGTTTCTATCTTCACATGGAAACTGTTGCACTCTTTCCTACCTTTTGATGATGTGCTAATCAAATGTGGCTTTAGTCTGGCTTCAAAATGCCCAGCATGCTGCCACTCAGACTCTATTCAACATTTTTTTTATATCTTGTCCCCTTGCTCATAACATATGGAATAAGATGGAATCATTGTTGGATTTTCACCTTAATGATCAAGACTCAATTAATGAAAGATTCTTTCTGTTTTGGAATAGTCATGACCTCCCTAAGTGGCACCATCTGTTATGCAAAATTCTCCCACCTTTGATATGTTGGTGCCTCTGTAAGGCAAGAAACAGTTTCTTATTTGACAACAAACATTTTTCTTCAGAGCTAATATGCAAGGAAGTTTGTGATCAAATCTATCTGTTTCTCCATGCTAAACCTTATCACCATAGTTCCCTCTTATCTATTCCATCCAGCTTTTTGCATCTGATCCCTCATCTTAGACCACCTCCGAAACCTATTATATCTATTGTTTTTTGGGAAAGACCAAAGCCAGATTGCATAAAGATCAATGTAGATGCATCCTGGAATCCTAATAATGCAACAGTAGGCCTCATTGCAAGGAACAGTTCTGGTACCCCATTCCTGATTAAATCAACAGCTATTACTGCTGCTTCTTCACTTCAAGCAGAGATTCTAGCTGTACAATTTGCCTGCCATACTTTTCCAGAACTAGATAACACTGTCACAATTGAATCAAATTCATTGTTGGCAGTAAAAATGATCAAAGATCCCTACACTGCTCATTGGCCTTTGTTTGATCTAACCTCTAAAGTACAATCCCTGTTAAAGAATGCTGACCTCAAAATGTTTTTAGAGAATGTAATTCTATGGAAGATGCTATTGCTAAACACCATTCAACCCATAATATGAGTCTAAGCCTTTCTAATTCTCCCAAACATATCAAATGTCTCATTTCTTTGGATAAGGAGCATACTACCTATATCAGACTGTATAAGAATGGCTCTTGATAGAATTGATACTGCTAAGAATTTGTTGTTTTTGATTTTGAAGGTACTATGGAGGGATGCCAACATCTGAAGCACAACTCAGCTATAAGTTTATAGACTTTCAACTCAATTTATCTTCATGTGGCTTATGTGAAAGAAGTCCCAGTTACCAGATTTTGATTACTCAGAAATCCAACTTTAGGTTCGGTGTTTTTAAGATTAATCTCTGTAGTTTCTAGATTAAAGTTGCCTGGCCAAAGGAAAGAATTAACACAAGGGGTGGAGATTCTTTTTTTTGGAATCGCAACTTCAATAACTACCCTCTTTTACTATGGATAGTTTTTACACAAACTATTAGTAGATAGTTATTTATTTTGGAGGCAACTATGTTACCTCAATTCTCCCCATGAACAATCCAAGCCCTTGTACATTTCAATTGCTAAAATTAAGGTCTGGGAAACCTTTATATATAATCCCCCACTCTTGGGTGTTTTCATTTAAAAAAAATGCCTTTCCAACGATTACGTATTGGTGGAATTAGATAGCATTATCCCAATAATATTCAAGTTGATTAGGCTTAAACACATTAAGAATAAATTAAACCAAGAACAATCAAGAACACATAAGAATCAATTATAAAACAACCAGGCCTCACGATTTATAAACTAATGCTTGTTATTTCATGCCGATATATAAATTAGCTACTATTATGAAACTAAACAAACAAGTAATATAATTAATAAACATAACCAACAAAAAGCAACTAACTAAACTAACGAAATTAACCAAACCTGATCACTGTATTGAATAAGCAAAGACACATAATTATCCCACAATGAATAATTATGCACCCAAAGATGTATTCATAAGAATGCTTTGTAGACAAAAAAAACACGAAACCAAAACTTCCGTCTCCGTATTAATGTCTTTCTTTGCCGCAAACCCTAGGTATATATATACCCGTGCGGAACCCAAGAATAACAAACTGAATCCAAATCTAATTCGGATGCTTCTTCCCAACGAAAATAAAATATGTTAAAATCTATTCAAACTCTAATCAACTAATTCCTAAAATTAAGGAATTTCGATTGGAAAGAGATAATACAATCTTCATCAATATGGGAAGTGAATATCATTATTTTCTTCAAAACCACATCTCTTCAATAATTCACTTTTCACCCCACAACTTCAGCAATTCTGCTTTTTCCTCTCTTCCTTCATCCCTGGAAAAATATCTTATAAAATAAGAACATTTTCCGTTGGAGCACATCGCCTTATTAAAAACCTTAACCTGGAAAACCCAGTGGGAAAAACCGTTGGTTAAGGGAAAAAGAGTATAATGTATAGCTCCCTCTCAATTCTCCGCAATCAATGAATTCCTGCACCAAAAACACCTTAAAGTGCAAATTATATCTCAATAAAATCATAATAATCCCACCAAATATGAACACAATATAACACACATCACTAGACTCTTTGGCAGATATATATATGTGTCATCACAGTTCACAGTTTGAGCAAGTACAGAGGATACAATATTTTCAGAATGAGGAGTAGGGGGAACCTGATACCCCTTAAAAGGGATCAGTACTTGAGAACTTGACAAATTATGTTGTGTCTTCTCCTGAGCAATGTGTTCCTTCTGTTCCAGTGTTTTAGTCACCTACTTTTGCTCAGTGCTAGGTACTTGAACAGAGAGATTATTCTTGTTTATTAGAGTTGGCATATAAACCTACGCTGGATGAAAGACCAGAAGAAGGTGACTTGCCAACCACCTTACCTTTGGTCATCTCCTGTTCATCTTTTTGGTTGGACTTTTTACCTGTGACATGGTCTTCTTTAGGCTTCCGGGCTGTATATTTCTCATTATTTTTATCGCATCTGCACATAGAAACTGAGTACCCTAGTTTGAGGCAGTTAGTGTAATAGTGTGATGATGTGGTAGTCTGTCCAGGTAGCCTTTTCTCGATTCACTTGCTTTTTATCTGCAAATACAGTCCCTAAAGTGATTTCGTGAGAGCGACTCTGACAATCAAGTTAGTCCTCTCTTCAAGAAATGGAATTTCTCTCTATTATACCGCTTACCTTAGCTCCTACAGAGCTTGTTGTATATATAGGCTCATTCCCTTTGTCGTTCCATGTTCTTAGGACTTTGAGATCGTAGCCACGCCACTTCTCCCACATTCCTCAGTCGTGGCCTTTGCATTCACTGTGTGTCCCATTTTCCCTGGCCCACGCTCTCTGACACGACTTATGATTCCTGTGTCCGCTACACCTGCCTGTTCGTTGTGTTGGACTGAAGTTTGGCAGGATAATGTTGGGTTAGGCTTAGCAACTCTCATCCCTTTGATTGTTGGGCCACACCTACACCATATGCCCCCGTAGCCATAAAGATTACAAGAAACAAAGCGATGATGTTGTTTGTAGTCTGAGTGCAAAATGATGTTACTGTTTGTAAAGGATGTTCATGATGAGGAAGCTGCTTTTATCCTTGCGAAGTGATGTATTCTTATTGGCTATAATTTTCTCTTCTATCGCTCTTTGAATTTAATTTTTTGAATTTTTGGGCTCCTCATGACAAGGCAGTATTTTCGGTGATTTTGTTTTTGAACTACGCAATTTTCTCCCCGTTATTCGGTATTCCCGCCCAAAATTTTGTGACATTTATTATCGCTATATCTATTAAATGGGGAATTTGAAACAAAGAATTGAATGTGGCCCTTAATCAGTGTGATGTCTGTTCATATGCCGTCGTCGTCTCGATATAAACAAAATGGTACTTTGCTTTTTGTCAGATACTCATCATTACTCTACTTTTCCTCTTTATTTGCTCTTTTTATTGTCCATATTTAAGGTTCCTTCTTCCTTCTCGCTTCAGCTTCTCATCTCCATCGCCCAGAGTTTGTCTTTCTTGTACTAATTCCCAATCTTCTACGCGTAATCCAACCTCAGCTCTTTCAAGGGTAAGTTCCCTTGTTTGAATTATTTCTCCTACCTCTACTGTGCTCTTTTTCTTTGGTTCTAGTTGTTTATGTGACTTACTTCCTTCATCTTCGCCGTCCCATTTCCTGCAAATCCCTTTTGTAGTAGATTTTCTTTTATTTTATTTTAAATGAGATTATTGCTTCCCCATTTTAGGACCTCCATGTCTTCTTTTAATCACGGTAAGTCCCCCCCCCCCCCCCCCGTAGAAGATGCTTCTTCCGACGGGGATTCCGACCATATTGTCGGATCCTCCATCGTTCCCAGTATTTTGACCATATCCTATGTGAATGATTTAAAGAACTTCTTTCCTTTTCTGTCAGCTTATAAGCTTCGTTCATCTTCTAAATCTGAATGCGTTCGTAACCCTCCTCCTGGCTATATATCTTGCTACCTAGCATATTTGAACTTCGATCTCTATTTTCCACTTTTCGAACATGTGACTGCACTGCTTCATTCATATAAGATTGCTTTGGGCCAATTTCATCCTAAGGGAATCGCTATTATGATGGGTTTTCTTTGTGTGTGTGAAAATGTGAACATACCTTTCACGATTGAGTTATTTCGCAATTTATACCACCTTCGAAAAGTGAAGAATACTGTGGACGAATTCACCCTATATCCTGTGATTTCTAGGGTAGAGCCTGTGAGTGGTTTCCCCAGTAATGTTGGCAATTGGCGTAGGCGATATTTTTTTATTAAAGCCAAACAGACTACTGAGACTGGTGTACCTTCATGGATCTACAAAGTTCCTAAATCTAAGCTTTCTCACTTGAGTGTTTGCTATAAGAAGGAGACACCGATTGTGGCTACGCTTTGCGTATATACCCAACACCTTTGCTATGCCGACTCTGGCGTTGAAGGTGTCTTGTTTGGCCATATTACACTATTTTTTATAGCGGTTGTATCACCATTTTTCTTTTTTGCGTGAGTTTGTTTTGACCTATGCTATATCTTATTGTGGCAGACATGGATCTCACAAAATATGACATTGATCCGTCAATCTTCAATGATAATGAACTGAATGTTGGTGGTGCCAACACCAGTTCTCTGCAGCCGATCATCACCGGATCTGAGGATAAAGAGACTGATGATGGGCAAACTAGCCGTCATCGAACTCTGAACCTACAGAAAGAAAAGTAGAACAAGAGAAATCGAAGCAGCAGTCCCTCAAGTCATCCTGTTCTTCCTCTTAAAAAGGGGCGTGGAAACCAAAATTCTTTTGCAATTATAGAGCGGACTGAAGACTCCCTGGCACAGGGGGTAATTTTTGATATTTTTTTCTGGGGTTCACTAACCAACACACTAGCTGCGGTAAAGCTGCAATTTTCCTTGAGAAACTTGTCTTATATATTACTCTGCCATTTATAATGTAGCATGTAAATTTTTTCCCTATGTTGTACACTTGTAAGGTTGGCGAGGGCCTAAAAATTGTGACCGAGCGATTATCCAAGCATTCTCCCGCTGATGATTCAATGGTAGAAATATAAAAATCTATGGAGACTAAACTTTCACTGTTGGAGAGCTCATTGAAAGATGCTGAGGAGAAAGCGAAGGTTGCCAAAGAGAAGGTGAAAGCTTGCAAAGAAAAGGCGAGCACTGCTAGGGAGAGTGCGAGGCTTGCGAGGGTGGAATCCTCTGAGATTCATTTTCAATTGGATAATATGCATGCTAACGGACTTGCTTTCGCTGAATATCCTCATGTTCTGGTGGATCGAATGTTCAATAAAAAGTCCTTTTATACATTTTTTAGGATATCTCCAAGGCTGCTCTAACTGTCGGGTATTTCAAGGCTGTGAAGAATGTACGACAGTGGAACCCCCTGTGTGACTGCAAAAGCATGCCCACGATGGTGAAGTGCGTTGAGACTCTGGAATGTAAGAGGGCCGACATGAATCGAGCCTTCATTGATAAGGTCACTGACGGGGGTTATCAGTTTGCCTTGCTTTCACATCTCTCTAGTCTCCCGTCATTGGCTGAGCTGAAAGAGTGTGATGTGGATTATTATGAAGAACTTCCCTTTAAGCCCCACGCTAATGTTGTGACTGTTGATCCAGATGCTAACGTGGGTAATACAAGTACCGAAGCTCCTCTCCTTCAAGCCAGCGATGGTGATTTCACTCAACGTCCTAACGAAGATGCCTCTGCAATCGATGCTCCAGTTCCGCCTACCCCTAACCCCAAAGTTAGTTATTTTTTAGTATTCTCTCATATACATTGGGTTTTTGGGTTGTACTCTTAAAACAATATGTTAGTGTTTGTATTCTCTATTCGCACGACTTTATGTATAAGAGTTGATATGCTTGTTGTCCCACATTTTCTTATTAGCCTTACTCCTTTGCAAGATTTCAACATTTTGATTGATGGTAAATTTCTAAAAAGCTTTGATTTTATGGGACATAATGACCCTCTCTCTGAACCCATCAGTTTGCTTTGTGCTACTCGATCATTTACTGAAGAATGCGCAGTGGCCATTTCTGCTGACCTTTTTACACGAGTGGAGTCACTTCCCCTATGTATTGGGTGGCAACTTCCTTTTCCTTATGTCCCTCCATCTTCGTCTGCAAATTACCCTTGTAGCAAGCTTATTCCTGATGGATACAATTTTTAATCACTTGGGAAGGACATTGTTCGTGGGTTAGTCGATCTTGAGTCTACCGGTGCATATATCTGATCGCTTAACCTTCCTGATCGTGTTCAAGAGTAGGCTCTCTATTTAGGCATCCACTTGAAGTACATACTCATGGGTATTGATGAACTTGAAAATAAATGGGGTATGGTTGTGAAGGAAACTCAAGATGCTTTGCAAATTCTGCGTAGGATCCTAAGAGAACAAAATGACCTCATTTACCGTTACCAACTAAACTTTGTGAAGATGCTCAGACAACAAATGGAGCAAGGCTAGCAAAGCCCACCAGAAAATACTGATTATTGATAAGCAATGTGGTCGTATTGATGACCTGCTCAAAAAGCTTAAGAAGAAACAAGATGAAAAGGAGCACATGTCATCCTCTGCTATTGGATGGAAAAATAAGTTTGACGAACAGATTGCCATAAACATGTAGCTTCTAGAAGAAAATGAAGATCTTCGTGCTGAATGTAATCGTCTTGATTCGTATGTTCATCAGTTGGAGCAAGCTTACAATAATCAACCTCAAGTTCCTCCTTTGTTGTCACGGTGTACCTCAAGCCATGGTGATCTAACTGTTGATGGTGGTGACTGAAGAATTAGATTATCAGACACTGTTCAATCTCATATTCATTGTCTTGAAGAGGAAGTTTGGAATCTAAGGACGAGGATAGAACAGTACGAGGAAACAGTGAACGTTATGAGTATGCAGTTGGATTGCGAAGAGTTTGGTCCTATAACTAACTTCAAGGCCTATTATGCCAAACATCTTGATCGTATGAGATGAAGAGGTATGACCCGTCACCCTGCCTGCTTACATATGCAGTGGAAATATGATCACTTAGTTAGCGAGGATCGTGAGGCAGAGGAAGGTCACCACCGAGCTGATCAATGTCTGTATGGTGGTGAACGATCTTCTCCCGAAACCGAGCGCCCTTCTTACAAGGTTAAACTAAATTGTCGCCGCAATGATTCTTCTACTTCTGGACCATCTCGCTCTTCCAGACGTAGATAGTGTGTCTTGTTTGTTACTAGAGATGATATGATCATTTGTATGTTTTGTTGCCTTTGGGGTTTAAGACTTGTCTCTGTATTGCTAACGATTTTCTCCTATCTATTTTTCTGTCACGTTTATCGATCTTTTGCGATTCTGCGCTTTGTAGGCGTATCTACCAAAATGAATTTCTTGCTTTGTTGATGTTGCAAGATTTATTACTTGCAACTTGTTTATTTTACCAAGCTGCAAGATCAAAAGCTTGCCGACATCGCTAATTGAGCAAGATCTATAGCTTGAGTTTGTTTGATTTGCGAAGTTGCAAAATCTAGAGTTTGCAAGAATCATCATTTGTGGAAGATCTATCGCCTACAATTTGTGGGATTCATAAAACCACAAGACCCAAACTTTGACAGTATTAAGTTTGGAGCAAGATCTATAGCTTGCATTTGTTTGATTCACGAAGTTGCAAGATCTACAGCTCGCAAGCATCACCAATTTTGCAAGATCTATAGCTTGTGGTTGTTTAACTTGCAAGATCTAAACCTTGCAAATGTTGAGAGGAATGCAGGATCCATAGCCCGCTGTTAAAATTTTGTTTTTCAAGTCTTAGTAAAAAATGTGAAGAATAGGAAGCGTAGTCATGGTCCAGCGAAGTGGGTTTTAATATTAAATATGTACGATGTCGATGATATCGCGGCGAAACAGTGATACTAAAGAAAAAACAAGGATAATGTGCTTGTGTCTATACAGGTATTTGCTCGCTATTTTTCTTTTAGACATAAAACCTTTTTAAGTTAGTCACATGCCACATGTTCGGGACTGCTATGCCATCCATTCTTTCCAACTCATAACTATTGGACTTATGAGTCTCCATGACTTTGTATGGTCCATCCCACTTTGGACATAGTTTTCCTCACTCTTCAGCAAGGCTAGCCTTGTTCTCCCTTAGCACCAAATCCCCAATCTGAAATCACATTTCCTTGACTTTTTGATCATACGCTCTTGCCACTCTTTCTTTGTGTTTAGCTTCCTTTATACTTGTCAAGTTCCTTTTCTCTTCTAGTTCGTCTAGCTCCAGCTTTAGCACATCTGGATTGTCCATATCCTTATAATTACTTATCATGAGACTTGAATTTCCAATTTCCACGGGTATGACTGCTTCGTGACCATACACCAAAGTTTATGGCGTCTTCCTTGTTAGCTTTCAGATGGTTGTTCTATACTACTATAGCGTGTTCGATAGCTCATCCACCCATTCTGTTCACTTTCCTTCCAATCGCTTCTGTATCCCCTGAACTATGGTTATGTTTGTCACTTCCACCTAGTCATTAGCTTGAGGATATGCCATAGAGGTAAACTTCTGAGTAATCCCAAGCCTCGATCACTAGTTAGTAAATGCCACACTTGTGAATTGTGTGTCGTTATCCGTGAAAATAGTCAGTGGTACTCTGAAGCGGCACACAATGTTTTTCCATACAAACTTTCTAATGGCTTTGGCTGTAACACATCCTAATAGCTTAGCTCCGATCGTTTTTGTGAAGTAATCAACCGCTACAATGAGGAACTTAGCGTTGTTTTCTCCTCTTGGGAATGGTCTCACTAAGTCCATCACCCACTTGTCGAATGGCCAGGTTTCGTAGATTCCTGTCAAAGTTGATTGTGGTGTATGCGATAACGAAGCGTTAATTTGGCAGCTCCTACATTTGAGAACGAAGCTGGGTGCATCATTGAACATAGTCTGTCAGTAATACCCTACTCTGATTATATTTCTAGCTATTGTTCTGGCTCCTTGGTGCGTTCCACATAAGTCTTCATGAACCTCTATTAAGATCTCAGTCGCCTTTGTTGGCCCTACACATTTTATCCATGGGGACAAGAAACCTTATTGTACAACGTTCCATTTTTGTAAGTGTAATTAGAGGAACGCAATTTTAAATCTCTAGCCTCCACCTTATTTTCCGGCAACGTCCCTTTTGCAAAGAAATTAATTAGCGGGTTCATCCAGCTTGCCTCATATTCTTGTATTTCCAGCACCACCGTTGATATGGTGCTTCTAACTGGGAAAACCTCCATGATGATATCCCTTTTTTTAGCAAAGGAATCAAACCATGCAGTCACCAGCTTACTTAATGCATCTGCCTGTCTGTTTTCGCATTGCGGGATGTGTTTTATGTCAAAATATTCAAGCTGGGCTATGAGCTATTGCACCTTCACCAGATATTTCATCAACTGGTCTTCTCATACCTTATAGTCACCATGACCTTGCTGGACTACAATTAGAGAATCACTGGATACTCGGACATTTCCTACTTTCATTCTTATCGTGAGGTCTTATCCACAAATTAGAGCTCTGTATTCTTCTTCATTGTTGGTTAAGAAGAAATTGAATCGCAATGAGTGTCTGTGCTCGCCCCCATTTGGGTCCACTAAAAGCAACCTTGCTCTGCATCCTTCCTTGTTTGATGTGCCATCAACGAAAATCATCCAAGCCACTTACTCATATTTTTTCTTACCTTTGTTAATTGTGAAGCTCTGATGGATGCTCGATTTCTGTATTTCTACACTTGACATTTTGTCAATGAAGCCTCTCAATGCTTGAGCTTTCATTGTTGTTCTAGGTTGAAATTGTATTTCAAATTGACCTAGTTCCAGAACCCATTTTGCCAATCAGCCTGAAGACTCCAGTTTAGAGAGGATGTTGTTGATTGGGAATTCTGTGTAAAATACTATGTTGTGGCTATGAAAGTAAGTTCTCAATCTTCGCGTCGAATAAACTAGAGGCAAGGTTAGATTTTCTACATGCATGTAAGTTGTCTCCACCTTTTGCAGGATTCTGGTGATGTAATAAACCAGAACTTGTCTCTGACATTCCAAGAGAACTAACACAGAGCTGATAGCATTTTGCGAGGCTTCTAAGTACAAGTACAATGTTTCTCTCGGTGTAGGCAACTTCAGCGTTTGCAACGTCGGAGCTGGTCTTTTAACCCCTCATATGCTCTCTGACAGTCTTCACTCCAACTAAATTTTCTCGCTTTTCGTAGTACTTCAAAGAGTGAAAAGTGCTTTCTGCAGCTTTTGATATGAAACGACAAAGCGTTGCCAATGATCCCGTTAAGAGTTTTACTTCTTTAACAGTTTGTGGTTGGGGAAGATTCACTATGGCTTGTATCTTATCTGGGTTAGCCTCTATACCATTTGAAGAAACCTTATACCCCAAGAACTACCCCACCCCCACTCCGATTATACACTTTTTAGGGTTGCGTTTCATCCATATGTCCTTCAAAGTGTCCAACATTTCTTTCAAGTCGTCAGCGAAGTTTCCTACCTTTTTACTCTTGATCGCCATATCGTCAATGTATGCTTCAACATTTCTGCCTATTTGGTTTCTGAACACCCTATCAATCACCCTCTGGTATGTTGCTCCCACGTTCTTAAGCCCAAAAGGCATCTTCACATAACAAAACATTTTGAAGCTCGTTATGAAGGCTGTTTTCCCTTTATCATTCAGGTTCATAAGTATTTTATGACATCCTTTGTATGCATCCAAGAAAGCTGAGACTTCCTGTCCTGAGATCGCTTCCACCAGTTGATCGATCTCTGGAAGAGGATAAGAATCCATTGGAAATGCTTTGTTCAAGTTCGTGAAGTTAATACACATCCTCCAAGCATCGTCTGACTTCTTCACCATGACATGGTTTGCTAACCATGTTGGGTATATGACTTCCCTTATTATGTAACCTTGTAACAACGATGTAACCTCTTCCTTGATCGCCTTTTGTCTACCGCTGGCAAAGCAACACCGTTTCTGCTTGACCGATTTAGTTGAGCTACTGACTTTCAAAGAATGGGTAGGGATGTCTAAGCTTACCCCTCCCATGCTCTGTACGTCCCATGCGAATGTATCCCTGTGGCCTTGCAAGATTTGGATTACCTTTGTCTTTTCTTCAGCTGGAAGAAATTTTCCAATCTTTACGCATCTCAAGTCATTTTCGGCATCTAGGTTTACTAACTCTATTTCTTCACCAAGCTTCACTGACTCATCCAAATTTTCTAGTAAGCCTCCTCCTAAAATAGTGTTAACCAGCTTCACCTTTTCTCCTATCCTGCCTACCTTCATTGTTATAACCATGCATTCTGTGGCTGCTTGCTGGTTTCCATTAATTGTTGCTACTCAGTCTGGGTCGGGAATTTCATTACCAAGTGATAAGGGGACCAGATTGCCTTAGCTGTGTTCATTTACGGACTTCCAATTATAGCATTGAATGTACTTGGGGCGTCCATAACCACGAAGTCACACGTGATTGTGCAATTCTTCCCACTTTCCCCAATCGTCACGGGTAACTGTATATTTCCCAAAGGTGTTTCTGATCGCCCTGTGAATCTGACCAAAACCGATGTAGACCTTTTTAAATCTGTTCTCTTGAAGCCCAACCCGTCGAAGCAATTAACAAATAGTATTTCGACCGCACCACCGTTATCTACAAAAATTCTATGGACAGTTGCATTTTTTTTGCTATGATGATCATTGGATCGTTGTGAGGCGAGGCATTGGGTACTGCATCCTCTTCGATGAAGGTAATGGCTTCATTTAGGCGGAACCTTTGTCAACTGGCTCTTGTGGAGGGGAGTACCTTGCCATGGCCTTCCAAGCATTGTTAGACAGCAAATCTGTGTAACCATGTATAGAGAAAATAATTGTCTCTAGTGCTTCGCTATCCACTCTGTCATTGTATTCTACAGCCGCTGTCATTTTTTATTCTTAGCATTTGTCGCCGCAGTACCTTGGTTTCTTGGAGATGGAGTTTGTGTCTTGCTTGCGTCCCCATACTGACTTGTTGATTCCTTTCTGTACTGGCCCTAGTTGTTATTCCTTGGATTTCCTTCGATCTATCTTCTTAGGTCCAAGCAGAACTCTATGGCATGGCCATAATCTTTGTTAAAGGCACAATAAAACTCTCGGTATCTTTTTTTGTGGTGTTATCATTGTTGATGGTTCTTGGAATAGATCTTTACTTGCGAGCCATATTTCTTTCCTAGTCTTCGTTAGAGGTGTATCTTGAAATGGCGAACCCTGCGAGCCTTGTTCTCATCTTCTGAAAGTAGTGTTTACTTTTCATTTTTTAGGCTAGGATTCTTGTGAATCATCCATTGTTCTCTTTTCACCTCGCTCTTTCTCTATCTTTCAATTGTTTGCTTCCTCTGTTCGCACATGCCGCTCGATCATTTTTTGCAATTCCCTTGGGTTTTCCGGCATATTCTTTGTCAGCTCCTTGTAAAACTCTCTGGACCTCATCCCCCCGTAAAAGCACCTAATGACGAGTGAAACAACAAATATCGAACTTGCAGGCTCTTCTTGACGAACCGACTATGGTACTCTGCGAGGCTTTCATCGCTTCATTGTGCTATATTATTGAGATTCACAATCGTTCTAGTGAACTTCTACTTTTGAATAAACATCCCAAAAATAAATCTGGCAACTGTGCCCGAGACTTGATACTTCTGTGTGGAAGGTCTTCGTACCACGTAATCGCAGTTCCTGATAGAAAGATGGGAAACGCTTTGCAAACTAGTCTATGTCTGCATCCCAGAATATCATATTGTTTCTATATGAATGTAAGAACTCTTTTGGATCTGTGGTACCATCATAAACTTTAGCGTGTAGAGGAAGTTTGAAATCTTTAGGCATCCGGAAGTCTCGTGAATATGGTGTGAGAGACAACTTATCCATGTCATCTTCTGCGGCAATGTCATGCAACTCTTCCTCATGGCAGAGATGTTCACGTTCTTGATTTGTCCTTTTCTCTGGCCTCGGGGGTTTTTGCCTCAGAGTCTTCAAGAATTGATCATATAGATCCTCCCTGTTCGCCTCTAAGAATGTTGCGAACGCTCGCTTTTCCTTATCATCGTTTGGAGATTCTGCCTCCTTTTCCTCTTCTTATGTTTCTTCTTTACTAAATCCTTTCTCTCTACTGGGTGTGTGATGCTGGTGATGGTGTGTTCCTTCATCTTGTCCCATCATTTGTTCTTGTGGCTGATGGTTGTGACTTTTTACGCTTCTAGTGAACGCCATTGCTTACCTGAGCAGCCTAATAATGAAAGGAAAAAAATATGTTCCCCACAGACGATGCCAATGATGTGGTCGCCTATCTAGGTAGCCTCTTCTATGTTCACTTGCTTCAATTCCTTTACCTGCAAATGCAGTCCCATAAGGGATTTCGGGAAAGCGACTCCGACGATCTATTCAGTCCTCTGTTCAAGAAATGGAATTTCTCTCTATTATACCGCTTACCTTAGCTCTTATAAAGCTTGTTGTATTTATAGGCTCATTTCCTTTGCCATTCCCTATTCTTCAAACTTCGAGATCGTGGTCACGCCACTTCTCCCACATTCCTTAGTCGTGGCCTTTGCATTTGCTGCGTGTCCCTTTTCCCCGGCCCACATTCTCTGACATGACTTGTGATTCCTGTGTTTGCTGCACCTGCATGTTCGTTGTGTTGGACTGAAGTTTGGCGGAATAATGCTGGGCTGGGCTTATATATTTAATACTATTGTGCGATACCTTGTTAGATAGTTATAACTTATATATTTAAAATATTAACTTTTTATAAATTTTAATTATCATTGATGAAAAGCATTAAAAAAATTCAAATCAATTGTTAAAAGTTAAAGTGTGCAGATTAAAATGAAAGGATGGAGTAACCTAATTATTTAATCCCTCCGTCCCTGAATAAATTGCAACAAAAAAATTATTTAGTCAAACTAAGAAAGTTTGACTGCATATTTGAATAGATATATAAACAATAATATTGTTGTATGTGATATCGTTGGATTCATCCTAACAAGTAGTTTCTAAAAAGTAATTTTTTATTTACCGATATCATACGCAGTTAAATATATTAACAATTAAATGTGTGTATTAGACACCGTGAAAAAAATTCTCTATAATTTAATCCGAGGAGGGAGTATGCGAAACACAGAAATAACGTGACATGTGAATCTTTCAGTTTTAAAACCAATTTTCTGGCTTTTGACTTGTTAAACACCTTAGGTGGGAGATAGAGAGGATTTTATAAGTAAACAGTTTTTCCATTCCGTTTTGATTGTCTCTGGGCTTTTCTAATACAATATTTTAGGGGTGGGCGTTGGGTCGGTTTTTTTGGTTTTGGTTTTTTCGGTTCGATTTTTTTTATTTTTTTTAAAAAAAATCCAAAATCGAAACCGACCCAAATAAACCGAACCGAAATTGAAATTCGGTTTCGGTTGAAATTTGGTTTGAAACCAAATAAACCGAATTGGGTTTAATATATATTAAATAATTACCAAAATTATACATCTTAACATGAAATTTAATGAAAATTAAAAATCTAAATTTTACATCAACCAAATCAAGTTTTCAAAATAAAAATCCAACGAATACCTTACAAATTCAACCACAATAATTTTACTTTAGCATTACATTTAACATTAAAGTAAAATACTTCATTATATGTAATTTATTTTCAAAGTGTTCAAATTCTTCAAGCCGTTGAGCACTCCACATTCATATTCACCTTGAGGCAACCTGAAAAGAAAAATCACAGATCATCATTTTCTGAATGCATCACAGTCAATTAAGCTTTACTGAATGCATCATAGTCAATTAATCTTTACTGAATGCATCATAGTCAATTAATATCAAGGCCTTAAGAATCTTAAGATATAAATCTTGTACAGACCTTCAAAAATCCAAAGCAAAGGAGCAGCTAAACATCCACAACAGTTGACTCCATCGTTGTTTGTTGGATTTCTACAATAAAAAATATATATTAAAGAAGTGCAAACTAGAATTTAAATAATTTAGCATGAATATGATATTACCTTCTTCAAATTTTTCAAGCTCCTCAATGTTTTCTTCCACTTTAATTTCAGTTCCAGCACCACGGTACCAATCTTGAGCACATATCAAGGCTTGTACAAGTTTAGGAGTTAAGGAACTTCTAAATGCATCTAGAACTCTTCCCCCTGTGCTGAAAACTGGCTCCGAAGCAACCTAGATATTGGAATAGCTAAAATATCCCTAGCAAAATTGGACAATATTGGAAATTGAGGACTATTCCTCTTCCACCATTTCAACACACAGAAATCTGGAGCTTCAAACATGCTTGTATCATCAGCACTTTCTTCAGTTAGGTACCTATCAAGTTCTGATTTGAAATCCCTAACAAAATCGGATTCTGTCTTTTTCTTTTTCAATGCAGCCCTGTTTTGATCCCTAATTTTCTTCAATGGGTTAAGATTGTCACTCGAAAAAGAATGGGATGAACAAGAAGATGTTGATGAAGTAGATACTTGAGCAGAATGTTCAATTCCTACACTATAAATCCTCCTATAATCATTGAATACTTCATACATAGCACCCTTAACAATTTCAGCAATGCATGCCCCTTCCTCATCACCATACATTTGACAAAGAACTATTTCACAATAGTCTAATTTGTTCCTTGGGTCAAAAGCACTAGCAATGAAAACCAACATATTGAACTTCTCCACATTTCCCCAATATTTTTCAAACTTCTTCAACATTGAGGATGGCATCTCTCTCATTTCAGCATCGGGGCTCTTCAAACTCTCTTTCAAGAGTGCATATATAGAACTAATGTCATCCAAATAAGAATCGGAAGTAGTATACTTTGTACCCGAAATTCTTACAGTAAGCACATAGAAATGTTTAAGAAAAACAACAAGTCGACGAACATTATCCCAATCCCAAAGTTGTGGAACAACCACTTCTTTTACAAAATTGTCATCTTCTTGCTCCAAGTATCTAAAAGCTCTCTCATACTCCAAAGCCACACTTAGCATCAAATAAGTAGAGTTCCATCTAGTAGCAACATCTAAGCATAGGGATTTAGAGCTTTCACAATTCTCCAATTTTGAATAACCATAGAACTTCCTTAGCCTAGTCGGTGATTGCCTAACATATTTCACCAATGCTCTAACACTTTCAACAGAATTACCAAGTTCTTTTACCCCATTTGAACAATTAGATTCATAATATGAGCCACACACTTAACATGCATCCATTTTCCTTGTAAAATACAAGACCCTCCCCAATTAACACACTTCTTTTTCAAGTAGTCAAGAGCAACATCATTAGAACTTGCATTATCAACTGTAACAGTACAAATAGTATGCAAACCCCAATCAACCAAGCACTTTTCTACAGATTTCCCAATATCATGACCCTTATGACTATCAACAGGACAAAAGTTCAATATAACCTTTCTCAAATTCCAATCATTGTCTATGAAATGACCAGTGAGACACATATAATTAATTTGTTGTACTGAGGTCCAAGTATCTGTAGTAAGACACATTCTAGGGGCTATTTTTCTCAGCTGGGATTTAAGATTGGATTTTGCTTCAACATACAACTGATAACAATCCCTAGTCAATGTTCTTCTAGATGGAATCACAAAGGCAGGCTGAATAATTCTTATGAAACTTTTAACCCCTTCATGTTCAACAAACTTTAATGGGAGTTCATCCATAATAATCATTTGAGCTAAACCCAACCTACCATCTTTTTTATCAAATTTCCAAGCCACCAAGCTAACTTTTTCCTCACCGCTAGTCCCATTTAAAGATGTATTGTAGGTCAATTGGGATTGGGTTGATGGCTTATTATCAAGGTTCATTTCACATGTGCCAATATGATTTTTCATATTAGTGGTCCCACTAGTTTTACTATTAGAAGCATAATCTCTACCACAATGCTTGCATCTACTTCTTGAACCACCTTTATCATCAGTGAATTCGATAAAGTGATCCCAAACAACTGACCTTTTTTTGAACGTCTTTCGTTTTCGGATCACTTCATGCACACCCTTTACCCCTACAGCTCCATTAGATCCTTGTGAACCCTCACTAGAGAAAGTTGAATTAATGTTGCTCTCATTTGCTTCAACCTCATCAGACATTTTTGCTGTTTTTCAATCTGCAAAACAAAATAAAATTTTAAATATTCATTTAGAATGAAATATGTAGCGTCCAACATATTACTGAGCAAGATGTACATCCCCTGTTAACCCAAGCGCACTGCATGTATTGATACAGTTTGACTATAAGCTAATGAATGTAAACAAAAATACGAGTCCAAAATGGTACCACAAAAGATAAAATGCTACCACTGATAAGTTCCCAGTCTCAAGAATGACTAGGATCTGTATACTAATGCATATTTTACTACTTACAACACAAAAATTAGCATACCTTTCCAAAAGACCAGCTGTGGGTTGTCTCCCTTTTCCACAAATACTTCACAATATCACCTGAAAATAGAAATTCTTATAACTTCTTCATTCTGAACTAAAAAGAGTCTGTAGAATTCTAGAGGTCTCGTAGATTTTCGAGATGTTAAAAGGGAATTAGCGTGCTATATCCTGTATTGTTATAATTAACACAACCAAGAGTTATCCATCGTGGTACAAGCAAAAAGCATAGAACAAAAAATGAGCAACAACCCGAAGGATTGCCAAACATTTGGTCACGTGTAAAGTAGGAAAGATTGCTAAATCCAAATTTATCAATGAGTTGCAGCAACTTTTACGGGAAAAAAATGGTTGGAGATGATGGTCAAACTTCCTCACCATTTTACTTATTTGGTGTATGCAGGTACTGCATAATATCAGCTATTTATTATATCCGCAATATACAAAACCATAACAAAAGTGGGAACAAAGATTGGTAACTGAAGTTCAATTTTCCACACTTGGGAACAATCATCGCACATGGTTTCATCCCATAAAAACAGCAAACTGATGACTCTATTGGCAGCAGCAGATGCAGAACTGAAGTCCAGAGCATAAAAGATAATAACGAACATGATTAGTTTATATTGTACTCATTTCATTCCACATGAAGAGTCCTATTTTGTAAAGCAAATGCCCATATAATCGAATGTATGATATTATTCATCATTTAATGTTACGTGATTGTTAAATTGGACTATACATTTATTGGACCAAAAAATTTCAAAATGTAAGCAACAGTTAGACTGGTTTAGATTGAGTTGTACATTTACTTCAATGACAAAACCTATGAGGTTGAATATTTGAGAGACAAGATATTTTATCAGGAACTGAGTAGTACTAAAAATAAACAGTTTGTCAGATATTTCATGACAATGGAAATATAAACAGAAGTGCTTTACTTACCGCTTTCATACAATTGAATCCCAGTATTTGGATCAATAAGGAAGGGAAACCTGCAGAAGAAAATAAACTGTCATTCTTGCATAATGAATAAGATGCTTTACATGATAATGGTAGCCACCCTTAAATAAACAGAATCTCAGTAAACTGTGCAGAAAAAACTTGATTTTGCTTTAGTACAAACTATAGATTTCATCAAAAACTTGATCTTAACATTATTTTGGCAAACAAAAAGAACCACTAAGTTTGCAGTAATAAGGTGTTCAAACATAACTAGAAATATGCATGTTTTGATGTTATTCTTTTAAGGCTCTGAAAGCAATGCACATCAACTATTAATCAACAAACACATACGATGGTAAGTAGGGATGATGCGAAGGGATGATGCCAATGCCTTCACAATTGACGATCCAGTGATCTCCTACAAATATCAATGAAGTTTAGTGTCCTCCTAAAACTAAAATCATCAACTGAATCCCATGGAAATCTGTTCAGAAATCAAAGAGTAAAAAAAACTACCTTGGTTGATATCTTTGATTGATCCTCGTCGTTGCGGCCACTGCAAGGCTATGGCGCCGGAGTACGAGGTCGTGGCGACGGAGATAAGGACGGGAAATCGGGATCGAAAAAAGAAGGGCTAGGGTTTTCGGCTTTCGCCTTTCGCGATGAAGAACAGAAGAAGATAACATATAAGGGTTCCTTATTTAGTTACTTCCTTCCGTTTTGACTTCTCGTTTCAACCTTTTGTTGTAAATTTTTTTAATTTGGGCCATAATGAATCTATGTTTGGGCCATGAATATATACATATTAGTTTCTGAGTTTGTAAGTTTGGGCCATGGTATATATGATATATTAGATTATATTAGTTAGTAATTTAGTATATATATATTTAATTAATTTTTTAATTATAATTCGGTTTTCGGGTCAGTTTTCGGGTTGAGTTTCCATATCTGAAACCAAACCAAAAACCATATTTAGAATTCGGTTTATTCAATTCGGTTATCCAAAAATCGTATTTTAAATTCGGTTCGGGTTATTTGAATTCGAATAATTCGGTTTTTGGTTCGGTTTTCAATTTTCGGTTTTTTTGCCCACCCCTACAATTTTCTTATTCCTCTTTTATAATCTTATGAAGTGCTAATTAAACTAAGTCCATCAAGGTGATAGTATAACTTTAAGATTGTCCAAGAATTTTGAACGTATATTACTCAAATGATTAAAAAGTTCACGCTGACAGATAGTTGAAAAGGATAAATAAGTAGTAGGAGTGTAGGAATACTTTACACTCCTATGTCCCTTTGCCCATAATATTTTTCGCAGTGTTTAATACATATGTTTGATCATTAATATATTTAACTACATATAATATTGATAAAAAAAATTTACTTTCTAGAAACTACTTGCTATAACGAATCTAACGATATCACATACAACAATATTATTGTTTATATATCTATATAAATATGAAGTCAAAGTTTTTTTAGTTTGATTGAATTTTTTATCTTGTGCAATTTAATCCGGGATGGAGGGAGTAGTTTATTCTCCCTCCGTTCAGCTTTATTTGACACACTTTTCATTCAATTTTTTCAAGGCATGTTTGACCTCCAATTAATAACTTTTGTTACGCGTTCCCACGATATATAAAATTTTAATAGTTAGAAATTACATGTTATGAAAAATCTAACAATATCATGCATGATAATAATACTACATACTCCCTCCGTGCCACTTTAAATTGCTTTTTTTTAACTGAAAACACCCGAGGGTGGGGGTTGATATATTGGTACCCCAAGCCACATAATTTACGAGCCAGTGACATCATAGTAGTTTTATACAAAAAGGCAACATCATTGCCTCCAAAAGAATGATCAGATAGTAATAACTATAAGTCTATATATGTGCAAGATCTAGAAGAGAAAGGTAGTTGCGATTCCAAAGTAGCGAATGTCCACACCCAGTGTTAATTCATTACTTTGGCCAGGCAACAACCAGTCAGTCATAACCATAAGTAAAACTGATAGAGGAATTAGGGTAGTAAGCTTGCCGTTGTTGGTATTCCGAGCTCGTAATCAGGAGAAACTTGCAGACCATGGTGAAACAGCCAGAGGAGTATGTTGTTGAATGGCATATGTCTAGCCGGGAAAAACCAAGCGTAATCATCTCGAGCACACAAATGTTCCCTCGTGCGCACGGAAGTCCCCTCGTGCACACGGAAGTCCCCTCGAACACACGAATGGCCCCGTCGAGAATACGAATGTCCCCTCGAGCGCACGAATGTCTCCTGTAGCAGTCCCCTCGAGCACAATGATGTCCCTTGGAGCACACGGATGTCCCCTCGAGCACACGAATGTCCCGTCGAGCACACGAATGTCCCTTGGAGTAGTTGTAAGTCCCCTCGAGCAGTCGAAAGTTCCGTCGAGCAGTCTAAAGTTCTGTCGAGCACACGGATGTCCCCTCTAGCACATGAATGTCCCCTCGAACACACGAATGTCCCGTCGAGCAGACGAATGTCCCCTTGGACCGTCTTCTCGAGCACACGGATGTCCCCTCGAGCTCATGAATGTCCCCTCGAGCACGCGAATGTCCCCTCGAGCACATTAAAGGGCGGGGCACTTTAAATTGCTTGTTTGCTTTTTGGGAGTCAAATTTTGTAAATTTTGAATCTAAATATAAATTATTGCATAAATAATAAATATATCATATGAGATATTGTTGAATTTATCTTAACATATATTTTTTAAATATTAATTTTTTATGTGATATTATTATATGTAACTAGAGATATTTACGATTAAACATTCTCATTGAATATTATGAAAAAATAAAATATGTAATTTAGAGTGAAACGAATGGAGTATATACAGTTTAAAATTTATGGTCGAGAAAAATTAACTCAAAAGTGTGAAACAAAGTTAAAGGAAGGGAGTATAATTTGTAAGCGTGTAAAACCTTTTGTAAATTGGTTTTTTCTTGACGTTGAACTGAATACCGTATAATAGCCAATATAACCCCTCAGTCATTTTTTAAGTGTCATATTTTACTCTTCATTAATAAAGTTTATATGTTTAGATTATGCAAAGTTTTGGGAAAAACGGTCTTTACATATATTTATGGAAAAATGTGGTAGAATTAAAATAATAAAAGGTAAAAGATCTTACTTGCAATATTAAAGTTTTAGTATGCAGCATGTAGTAGTTATAAAATTTATAACCCGGTTCATACAACCCAAAAATTTTATCTTCATTTCTTCTAATTTACACTTTAAACCTTAATTTTTTCATAACTTATGGAAAGACCGTCTTTCAAGAGACGAACTCATTAAAATTATTGTGTAAATATTTAAATTATTGTGTAAAATCGCAATTCAATGTAAATATGTACTCTATAATATATAGGCATTGGCGGAACCAATGTTTGAATTTCAAATTAGAAGAAATCAAGATAAACTTTTTGTGTTGCATTAAATAGATCATAAACTTAAAAATACTGCACGTTGCATAATAAATTTTTAATATTGCAGTTAAAATCTTTTACTTTTCTATAATTTAAATTTAATCCCCTGCCTATGGAAATATGATCTTCCAAAAAATCTGAACGGAGAAAATTAATCGTCGAGGGTAAAAAAAATGAATTAGTGAATGAGAATTATTCTTTTTTCATCATAAAATAAAATATTAGAGAAAATAACTACATTAGAAGTGTATCAGAGTTGAGGAAAGAGGTGGAATACACGAATAGTAGTTAAATAAAGATGGAATAGCTAAGAAGATGGAGAACTTGAAACCCGGATCTTAATTTGTTAATCATCATTCAGTTCAATCAGTGCTTCAAACCACACGTTCCAAATAAAAGCGAACGGTGCCGTTCCATTAACAAAAGGAAAGTACCAGTTACATCATCTTCTTCATCGTCTTCTTCGTCAGTTCACATAAACCCCAATACATATGCACTGCAGACTGCAAATTTCTCTGTTCGCATATATTTCTTGCTTAATTTGAAGATTCGACCACCATCTTCTATCATATTTACCAGTTCTTACAAGAACTGATGAATAAGGGATGGCAAAACTAACTAATATTAAGATAAATTTTCTGATATAACACCTTAATTTCTTGGCCGGCGAATTATAGGGGAGGCTGGCGCACCCCTCACCCCCTAGTTCCGCCCCCCTGTATATAGGTGTAATAAGACACTTATACGGGTAGAGAAGGAATATACGGGTAGAGAGGGAATGGATGATTTGTTTGTATCTTGGTTACTAAACGGAGAATGGAGTATACGAAGAAACCCAATAATGAGGTGAGGCTGCGGGGATGCTTATTCAAAAATTAAAAAAAGTGGGCTGAGGCAGTGACAACGAATCGATCCAAAAAGACGATGAATATTATTTGAAGGGGAAGTCTCAGGAAAGACGGCCTTTCCTGAAGCTTATGTACATTACTCATGGGCATTTGTCTTAAATATTGTAAATTTTTTTTAAAATTTATTATTTTTTTTAAAAAAAAATTGGGTAATAACTCAAATGAGCCCCCAATAAAATCTCTCCCCTCCCCTTGCCCTGGTGGGAATTGAACCCATGGCCTTATGGTAATAGCACTAGACTTCAACCGCTAGGCTAACATTCAATTCCCAATTTTTTAAAAAAAAATTTAAATATTGCATTTTATACATTAAAACAAGTAATAATATGTATTTGAAGGTGAAAATATAAAAATGTATGATATAAAAAAAAGTTTTCATAATTTTTAAATTTTGTATGTAATTTAAAAAATGCAACATATAAGGTAAGAAATAAGTGGTCTGTCCATAAGTTTATGGACAGGCCGCCTGTCAGGAGACCCACTCTTATTTGAATATTTCAACGGTATAAATTACCGTATAATATTAAAAAAGTTTGGGAAAATTTTTGGGAAAGACGATATTCCACATACATATAAAAAGATGTGGTTAATTAAAATAATAAAATATAAAAAATCTTAGTTGCAATATTAAAATTTTATTATGCAACATGTAGTAGTTATAAAGTTTATAACTCGATTCATTCAAGCCAAAAATTTTATTTCCATTTCTTCTAATATATACTTTTATTTTTTAAAAAAATACACCCGAAGGTGGGGTATTATATTAAGGTTCCCCAGGCCTATGAAGTAACCATATAGCAATGTATCCTACAGTATATTACATAGTGGCAATATTTTTGCCCCAAAAGAGGAAAGAGGACTATGCATCTAGTTTTTGAAAGCTGAAGGTTGAGAGATTTAAACAGAATGGGAAAGGAGTAACGATTCCAAAAGGAAGAATCTCCACCCCATGTGTTAATTCTTCCGTTTGGCCAGGTAAATCCTTTCATTACATGGAGACTAAGGTTTATGCCAGTATGAGATATCTATAAAGGCATAGAATGGAGCGCCAAAATTCCTTGAATTATTGTCGGAGCAGCAGATTGGGATGCTGATTAAGATGTGTAGAAATAGCCATGTCTGGCCTAGCCTTACCATCAATACTGCCTATCCTAGCCATGCCTTGCCACATTTGCCTTGCCACATTTGCCTTGCCACATTTGCATTGCCACCATTGCCACCATTGCCTTGCCAGGTTGCAACCATTGCATTGCCTTCATGTCCTTACCTTCGTATCCTTGCCGCAAATACCATAGAGATACCTGAGAATCCATAACAGGGGAAAACAGCAGTATCTGATCTAAAAAGGCATTTAAACCTAATGAGGTGTGAATTACAACAGCAAACAAGCTATGAATCTGACTATTAATTCGTGTGGGTGTCCGTAGAGGCTCCAATCCTAATCCCTGGATAGCCAATGTTATCTAGAGACAAGAGACCCTTAAGAAAATTGGGAGTTGACATAGTATCTTAGTCTCCCTGAAGATTATTTTCCAGAGCGAATTTATCCAAGAAATCTGCAGCAAGGTTATCTTCCCTAGGGGTATGTTGGATTGGACGAGTGAAGTGTTCTAAATTGAGTGCACTACAGATGGAGAATACTTTCCAAGGACAGTACAAAGGGTTGAGAATTCCCCTAACAGCAGTTAAACAGTCAAATTCAATGACACAGGTATCTAAAGCAAGTTCTGAACAGATGTCATATGCACTTTGAATAGCTAAAAGTTCAGCTTGTAGAGGAGAAGGAGACTGGAAAGTTTTAACTCTCATTTTAACCACTGTCCCCCTCCAATCCCTGACTATAACAGCAGATGAGGAGAGACCACTAGAAATCCAAGATGCATCAGTATTAAGTTTGTATCCATTTAGTTTATTCCAATGCACAGCATAAATTAAATTTTTCTTCTTGTGGAAGATTTGTGGAATGATTTTTGCCTGAATCCATTTCTTGTTCTTTTCTCTGTTGCCTATCACTTGGTGAGCTGTAAAAATTTGATAGATCATATCTTTGATATCATGAAAGCATGCTTCTTTAGAAAAAGATCTGTTTTCAAAAATGATTTTGTTTCTATTAATCCATAGAATCAAGATAGTGACTAGTAAAGAAGCAGATATCAAATTAGCATGAATCTTGGATTCGGCCTTGAAGGATAAATAAAATTCCACTCTGTTTTTTAAACTACTGAAACCTGTTTGTTGTAACTGTAAAAGTGAATGGACACTTTGCCAGACTGCAGCAGATGATGTGCATGAATTGAAAAAGTGATCAAGATTATCAGAGTGATTCATGCATATAGGGCATCTAGAAGCAAGGGAAAAACCCATCCTATTTGGGATATTATCAAATGGTAGAATGCAATTTAGAGCTCTCCAAAGAAGTACAGACATCTTTTTAGGAATGAAAGGGGACCAAACCTTGTTTTAATGTCGAATTTCTGGTCTTTTTTGTCTGAAAATACAGTAAGCCGACCTGATTGAGAAGTTCCCATCAATGTTTGGGGTCCAGACAAGTTTGTCTTTGTGGGAATATTCCAGTGTCACTTCCTGCAAAATATTAAGGGTATTGGTAGCCAAATGTGGCTCCAGAATTGGAATGATAGAAACCTTGTCATTAACAAATGACCTTAGAGATATGTCCTCGAAGGGAATAGCCATCTCTGCAGGCCATTTATAGCATAAAGCTCCATCTCCTGACCAATTAGCATTCCAGAATGAACAATCACCAATTCCATAAATAACTCTAGAAAAACTGTTAGCCTTAGCAGTGATTCTACTGATTCTAGACCATGTATGGGAATTTTTGTAAGAGGCAGGTAATGACCATAAAAGAGATGCCCATTGGGTATTATTATTTTGCAGCTTCCACCATAGTTTACATGAAAAAGCTTCAACCGTGGCATTTAGATCCCTAAAACCTATTCCATTTTCATCCACAGGGTAGCACATTTTTTCCATGATCTCCACTTTTTCCTTTCAGTATTATCACAGTTCCCCTAGAATAGGCTAGATGCAATTCTTTCCATTTTCTTAAAAACTATCCTAGGAGGTCTTAAAACTGCAAAAATATGAATTGGAATTGAAAGAAAACAATGATTTATCAGAATGATCTTACCTGCTGAAGTTAGCCATCTATTCTTCCAATTATTAATCAGTTTTTCCATTCTTTCAATTACAGGAAGGTAATACACCTGTAAATTACGACCAGAAAATATAGGGACTCCAAGATATTTAAAAGGGAAGGAGCCTTTCTCCATTCCTAGCATCCTCCTAACAGATTGGACAGTATGAGAAGATGTGTTGTGAGCTACAAAAAAAATCTGATTTGGCAAAGTTAACCTTTTGACCTGATGTAAGCTCATATGCTATTAGGAATTGTTTAAAACGCTTCAAATTGTTGGGCTTAGTATTCAAAAATACTGCAGTAACATCAGCATACATGAGATGGGTCAGGGGGGAACATGAAGTGGGGAGACTGAAACATTGCAAGTATCCTATGCTAAACATTTTCTTTAAACCTCTAGAGAATGCTTCGGATAGTAGATTATACAGGAAAGGGGAGAGGGGATCCCCTTGTTTAATACCTCTTGAGGAAGAAAAGAAACCTGATGTTACTCCATTAACTAGGACAGAAAAGTGAGCTGCAGCAATGTTATGCATATTGAGTCTAACAAATTTACCATGAAAACCAAAGTGTAGGAGAATGGAATTTAGGAATGACCAAGAGACCCTATCAAAAGCTTTTTGCATATCAAGTTTGACTATCAGGTTTGAAACCTTAGATTTCCTAGACAGTAATCTGGTCATTTCCTTCATTTGAATTACATTATCTGAAATATCCCTTCCTTTAATAAAGGCAATTTCCTCAGGGGAGGTCAGTATATGCATCAGAGGTTTAATCCTTTCCATCAACAGTTTTGAAAAAACTTTATTAACAAATTCTGATAGGCTAATAGGTCTGAAATCTGCAAATGTGATTGGGATTGGCTTTTTTGGGATTAATGTGAGCCAGGTATTTGAAATGGCTTTAGGGATATTGCCATTATTTAAAAAGTCATTTGCAGCATCTAAAAGATCCTCTTTAATGGTCTCCCAGAACTAGGTGTAAAATTCCCCTGAGAAACCATCAGAACCCGGTGCACTAGATTTGTTTAGACCAAAAACAACATTCTTAAGTTCCTGGATATTAATAGGATTAAGCAATAGGAGGTTTTGTTGGTCAGTGACAACATTAGGAATTTCATTTAGAAAATGATTAAGATAGGTACCTTCTTTTTGTGAGACTTTCTCATTGAGTAATTCCTGAAAAAATCGAACTCCTTCTTCCTTAATCAATTGTGGATCGAATATCCAGTTCCCACTACCATCTTTAATTTTACTTATTTTGGATCTAGCTTTCTTTTCCCTAATGGAGTGGTGAAAGTAGCTGGTGTTAGCATCTCCATGTTTAATCCAATTTAGCCTAGCCTTTTGTTTAAGGAAAATATTGTATTCTTTCTGCGCTCTCAGTAACACAGCTTTTGACTTCATAAGTTCCGTTAGGGTTGCTTCATCTTGAGATTGCTGGAAAAGTATTTCCAGATCATTAGCTTTTTTCTCAGATTGTAAAAGATTATGATTAACATTGCCAAAATTGGTCTTGTTCCAGTCTTTAATTACAAGCTTAAGCCTCTTTAGTTTGTACACAAGCCTATACATCCCACTGAGTGGAGTTATTAAATTCCAATTCGAGACTACTAAGGCTTTAAAATCATCTCTATTTGACCACATTTCTTGATATCTAAAAGGCCTCGGAACCTGTTCTACAGCAGATTGAACAGATAGTAATAGGGGAGAATGATCAGAGGTTAGTCTATTTAAAACTTGTATGGAGCTGTTGGGAAAATTTTCTAGCCAATCTAAATCACTCATTCCCCTATCGAGTCTTTGAAACAGTAAATCCTTACATTTATCCCGATATCTATTATTACTCCAAGTGAATGAGTTTCCAACTGTGGGGATTTCATGCAAGTCCATGTTAGTTATGAAATCATTAAAATGTTTCATGCTTTTTCTGGGTGTTGATTTCCTACCTTTATATTCTGTAACAGAAGCAACTGTATTAAAATCCCCTATGTATATGGATGGGTCAGGAGCTGGGGGTTGTAAATCAGTCCATAAAAATTCCCTCAAATGTCTATGGACACTAGCATAGATGAAAAAACAATTCCAGGATATAGAAGTGGCATTATCAGATATTCTAGCATGTATAAATTGATCAGATTCCTGTAAACTGACTACATTAAAAACATGATTCCATAAAATCCAAATTTTTGCATTTTGGGCATGGAGGGCATTTGTATAACCAAGTTCATGCTTCAGAGTGTTTAAATTCTGTTTATCATGCCATGGTTCAATTAAACATAGAATATCTATCTTATGTTTCAATTTGAAGGCCTTTAATCTATCCAGTGAAGTACCATAACCTCTAACATTCCAGACTAATATATTCCCTATTTTGGTATATTTTATCATTTAAAAATTGCTGGGGTTGCTTTTTGTGATGATCTTAGATTCCTAAGTTTCATTACTGGGCCCTTACTATTTTTACTCATCTTGCCTTCACTTTTATCCAAAATACCTGAAGTAGAGTTACTTACCTCAGATAGAGTGATTTGTTCTACATTACTACTCAGTTCGGCAAACTTGATTGGAGATTTGATTACTGGACTGAAAGGTTGCTCAGAGGGATCAACCTGCCCATCTTCAGGAAAGATCAAATCTACTGCCAATTTATCTGACTTATCTGCACCTGTGGGATGTTCAGCTATTTCCTGTGATTCCAAGGACTCATGGAAAATGTCAACTATTTCATCTTCATGGGCATCATGGTCATCATCCTTTAAATCATTTAAAGATTGGAAAGCATTTGATATTGTGACCGTTCCTTTATTACCTAAATCTTCCATAATAGGAGGGAGTTCAGGCTGCTGATTCTTTTTTCTCCAAAAGAAATTTGTGATTGGTTTAGAAATGTCATCTAATGAGTAAAAAGGAGTATTTCTTTTCATGTGACTAACTTTGAGAGAGTTAGGATTATTTTCAACCAGAAAAACTGAATTCTTTTTTTGAGTTTGAAAATCATTTTCTTTTTGAGAAACTGATAGAGTTGATGATCCTTCAACATCAATTGTTACTTTAGGGAGGTTACCTAAAATGCTCTGAGTATCAGACTGGACTGGAGTTTTCCTATCCTTATTCACTTTGAATTCAATTTTGTTATTACTGTTTTTTCTCAATTCTGGATGCAAGAAGTTACAGCTTGCCTGACTGTGGCCAATTATCCTACAATGAGTACAGTAAGAAGGCAATTGGTCATATTCTATAGGGTAGTCTGCTACTTTGTTGCCAATTCCTACCACTATAGTAGAAGGGAGCTGAGACAAGAGGTCAATCTCTACACATACTTTAATAGCAGAGGGTCTAGTCAGGGCCTTTGTAGCTACATCCATTTTCAGAAATGTACCTATCTGACTACTAATGCCTATAATAGCCGAGGTATTATAAAAATGTATAGGAAGTTGATGAATTGTTACCCATGCTGGAACTATGGAGGATTCAGCAGCTGGAAAGAAGTCTGGAGACCACTTCTGAACTTTCATTATCGAACCTTGAATCATCCATTGACCCTTCATCCAACATCGCTGGTAATCCCCGCTATCCTGAAAATGAATTAAGACATGGCGGTAGTCAATAGATCCTAATTGAAATTTAGCGTTAAAACCGATTGATTTGAAAGCAGATAATAGGGTCTCCATTGGAGGTTTCCCCTTATTGAACTTCCCAACCAAAGCATTCTGATAATGCAAGGCCAGAAGATCGCCTTCCTCCGGGGGGAGGATATAGGCGATCTTACCCTTATACTCTGTTATGGGGTGCAGATTGGGAGTATCTGGGAGAGAAGATAAGAGCGGAGAGGGTTTCGTGTTGAGAGCTTGAAGAAAGCTTTTATTAACGGGAGGAGACAGATCAGGAGGTGGGATTGGCGTCGGAGACGCCATGGTCGGCGACCAGAGACAGTAAAGAGGAGCAGTAAAAAAAAAGACCGTTATCAGATAAATATGGGATGAGGAAGAAGAACAGTGTTGTTAGTGTGTGTTTCGCACGAAAATCGCACGTAGGAACAGTAGCTTGAGTGTAAAGTAGCTTGAGTTTAATTTATACTTTTAACCTTGCTCTTTTCATGACTTATGAAAAGATCGTTTTTCAAGAAACGAAAATTTGTTTCCTGCGAGACCAAAATCAAATGATAAATAAGACAAATTATAAATTTGGAACTTTTAAGTTTGAGGCAAAAATAATATAATTTTATTTTCGGGGTGATATTTGAAAAAGCATTCTGAAGCTTAGGGATTAATTTGCAAATAGTTAGGAAAAATAAGAAAACCCTTTGGCACTCTTCTTTTCCTGCGTAGGGGAATATTTAGAAGGGCGGAGAACTGGGCGGATGGCGGAGAGAGCGGTTCAATCGGCTGGAAGTCGCCTTGCTCGAGGTGATTCCATAGAGAACCCGCCTTTTCGGACATGAAGAGTGCGGATCGCAATATGCCAGAGGAGCTGGTGGCTGAAGAGGTCAGCGGCCCCCGATAGCTCTGAGAAGCTGAAACGTGACGGTATTGGGTTGAGAAAGGACCGAGACTTCCAGGGGAGATAAGATCATCCGGGCTCTGCATTTCCCCCCCTTTTTCTGGCTACCGTCAATGGGCTTTGTCGATGCCGTAGGTTGAAAAGGCAACAGGCATTCTGTTTTGTCTTTTCGTTTGGTGGAGGATGATTGTTTTATTTTGGTAACTCAAACATAAATTAGTTAAAAATTCAATTAAATTAAGAGTCCGTCTCTTGAAAGATGGTCTTTCCATAAGTTATGGAAAGATCAAGGTTTAAAGTGTAAATTAGAAGAAATTAAGATAAAATTTTCGGGTTGCATGAATCTGGTTATAAATTTTATAACTACTACATGTTTCATACTAAAACTTTAATATTGCAACTAAGACCTTTTACCTTTTATTATTCTAATCAAACCCCATCTTTCCATAAGCCTATGGAAAGACCGTCTTTCCCAAGACTTTGCCTTAAATTAAATACTAAAAGTATTAATTATTTGGCAAAGTCTTGGGAAAGACGGTCTTTCCAAAGGCTTATGGAAAGACAGAGTATAATTAGAATATTAAAAGATAAAAGGTCTTAGTTGCAATATTAAAATTTTAGTGTGCAACATGTAGTAATTATAAAATTTAGGGATAAGTGCCAATATAACCCTATCTACTTGAGTAAGTGCCAATATAACCCTATGATAATTTTTAGTGCAAATATAACCCTAACTAGTTAATGAAAGTGCCAATATAACCCTCAGACCCCATTTCCGGCATTGACATCAATTTTTCAGTGTTGACTCTGTGTAAATTGACCAAAATACCCTTTGGGCTAACTCTGAATTTGGGTGGAAATTTTACCCTCATTGTTAGCCCGAACGCCATAGTTCGTTAAAATTATGTAGGGTTATATCAGCACGTTATGAAATCTTATTGGGTTATATCAGCACATTCCTAATGTTTGTAGGGTTATATCAGTATATTTCTAATGTTTGTTGGGTTATATCAGCACATCCTTAAAACTTATAGGGTTATATTGGTACTTTCACTAACTATATAGGGTTATATTGGCACTTTCAAATATTAAAAGGTTATATTGGCACTTATGTCAACTAGGTAGGGTTATAAAAGCACTTTTTTCTAAAATTTAACCTAGTTCATGCAACTCAGAAATTTTATCTTCATTTTTTCTAATTTACACTTTAAACTTTATGGAAAGACCGTCTTTCTAGAGATGAACTCTTATTTTTTTTAAGTCATTTAAATTAAATATTAAAATATACATCAAATTAAAACATTTAAACCAACTAAAACTCCAAAACATACCAAATTAAAATATCAAATATAAACAATAAAATACATATCAAATTGAAATAAATAAACATCTAATTAGAATAGTCAAACATCAAATCAATACACTAAAACATCATTTTATGATACTAAAATACACACTGGTTTTAAAACATCATAGTGCACAATAAATGTCACACTATGTTGGGAAAAATAAACAAAAGAATTAAAATTTATAAAATTGATTCACACAATTAAAATTATCAAAATATGCATTAAATAAAAATCTAATAATTAGAAGAAAGAAACGTCGATGTTAATGTTTAAAACGGTAAGCCAAAAAGCTAAAACATTAAAAATTGAAAAATAAGATATTATTAAAATATAGAAAAATAATGTAGCGTTAAAAATAGTGAAATGCCAAATAAAAGCATTGAAAACTTAACATCAAATTAGAATATTGACTAAATTATTATTTTTGACCCTAACATATTCTGCAAAACCTTCTTTTGGTCCCCAATCCCAATACCGCGTTTGTTCGACAATTAATATGCTGAAATGGATTTTTTTGATCCCCAGAGGCAGTTTTCAGGTAAAGTCAACGGTAAAATGGGCAAAATATGTAAAATAATCATTATACCCCTGGTTTTAAAAAAATTTTAAAAAGAAAATGAGATGTCTTCCCTGGGTGTCCTCTGTTGTTGTCTGACGCGAACTCGCTGGCGCCGACGTGGAAGTGCGCTATCCTCCATCGCGAGCTTCATCCTCTCCTCCATCACCTACGAATCCGCCTACCCAATCGACGTCCTTGTCATCTCCTCCGTCTCCCACCACCAGCATCGTCGAGAGCTTCATCCTCTCCTTCGTCGGGAGCTTCATCATCTCCCACCACCGGCCTCAACAACCGCATCGACATCCTCTGCTTCGATGAGGACACCACGCCATCACCCCCATCTCCAGCCTCTTCTTCGACCCCCATCTCTAGCCAGCACCCCAACCACTAGGAATTGAAAATTACGAGAAGGCTGAGACAGGGAAGCGGTAGAGTCATAAAGAGAAGCAAAGACCTGCACTGTCGGAAGAAGTAGAACGACGAGGAGGGAAAGGGCCGCGCGTGAGATGCACGCGCAACAGAGGAAGAAGACGCACGTGGCTTCACGTGCGTTGTAAAGCCAAAAAATGTTGCTCGCAAGGCTACATCAGTGCCTGTGTGTCGGCAGTGTCGAAGCGGCTCAGTAAAACCCAAGATTGGATCGTGTCCCTCAAGTGTTTAATGTTATTCCACCGCCTCTTGAATGACGACGACACCTTGTTCTAGCAGCAACCGTCTTCGCCTTCTTCACACCACCACTCCAATGCTCTGAATTTCCACAATCCAATTCCCCAACCTCCGCACACTCCCCGCCGCTCGCCGGCGGGGTTGCCATTTGATTTCCCCAACTGCAGATTCGACAACTGCAGCTTTATTGTTTGATTTTTTTTTACATTTTTCTGTTTCCCTAACTGCAGCTTTATGTACGGATCACTGAACCCATTGGGGTCCATTGTCGAGAAGTGGAACAATAATCTGTCTCCGGGAGAGTAGGAGCACCGGAAGAAGATTCTTTGGGAGCTGAATTCTCTTGTTTCTGGTGGAATTGGGGGAAGGGGACGACAGGGGTATCACGTGGAGGGCAGGGTAGCGGAATTTGGGGAAAAGGGGATAAGAAAATGAAAATGAAAAGAAAAATGGGAAAATGTAAAAGATAAAAGATAAATGGAAAATGTTAGTTTTACCCCTAAAATTAACGCTTTGACCATACCTTAACTGTTTGACCTGACAAAAGTACCACACGTTGCCACTTTTGTTAGTTCAAGGGCCTAAAGTATGGGAAAGACTGGAGGGTCAAAGTTGAACGACGGGGATAGTTCGGGGGCCACATAAGTCATTTACTCTATTATAATATATAAGACTATTATAATGTGTTATATTGTTGAATTCGTTATAACATATATTTTCAAATTATTATTTTTCAGAATATTTTTGCACACATAAATAAAGATAATAATAGTAAATATTGATGATGTACTTCAAAAAGGTATATCGTTGTTAGGTTACAAAACGCTCTCTCTGTGCGATCCGAAGATTTAGGATCTCATCTTCTCCGATCAACCCCTCCAGCGGCGCCGTGATGGAGGAGCCACCAACCGGCGCTCTCTCTTATGCCCAAATCCTAAATAACAAACCCAACCTTGCAATTCCTCAGCTAATTTCTCAAACGAACAATCGGCCTAGCGGAGCCCCCTTCATTCCAAAGAAAGCGATCGGCCATTTGGATGAGCCCTGTCTCCATTTTTCAGATGAAGGATGCAAAAAGTCAGAAGCTCCTTTGCGATGGACTCTCGTTGGGAAGTTCTCAAGAAGCTAACCTCAACTGGACAAGGTTCGAAGGGATTTTCAAATGGCAGGGTTCAAGGGGCACAATGATATTCATCTTCTTAATAACAGGCATGTATTAATCCACTTCTCTATCCCAGATGATTATTATCATTGCTGGATTCACAAAGTCTGGAACTTTGGGTCATACTCTCTAAGAATCACTAAATGGGTTCAAACTTTTAATCCCAACGCTGATTCACCCATTGTACCTGTTTGGGTTGCACTTTACGACCTTCCTCAACAATCTTTTACTCATGATGTAATGATGTCTATTAGTAGTATTGTTGGAAAACCTATTAAAATTGACAAGGGAACCTTGAATAGAATTAGGCCTCACGTAGCCAAAGTATGTGTAGAAATAGATATTACAAAACCTTTGTGTGAAAGAATTTGGCTCAGCTTTAGGGGCATAGGTTTTTGGCAGTACTTAGAGTATGAAGGAATCCCAGATTATTTCTCTAAGTGGTTAAAATTGGGTTAGATATCTTCTAGCTATAAATCTGATCTATCCACAAGAAACAACAACCCTGTCTGGAAACCAAAACAATCTGTTGAGCAGGATAGGATGACATTTAAGGAAGATATTCCATCCTAATCAGAGATACTGAATAAGGATAAAACTTCTATTCCTGTACATGTTTCTACTAACAAGATGCAGGAAATATAGAAGCCAAAGAAGGTGCCCACAAGAGTTAACAATGACGACACGCTTGCTGACAAAATGGTGGCGACACCTGAAAAGGAGGGGATGCCTGAAAAGGATACGAGTTCTGAAGATTTATCCTCTAAGACAGAGGATGAGGTACCTCAAGCAACCCTTCAAATAGATAATACTCTTGCTAATAACATTGATATTGCTGAACCAATGGAGCCTAATTCCCATCAATTTGTTACTCCTCCAAATACTACTTCCCCATAAATGAATACCTTTTCTCTTGTTGAGGACTTAAATGTTCTCAGGATTAACCCCATTCAGTCAACCGTGGAAGTTTTAACAGATAACCATGATGAGAATTTCATAGAAATTAATGCAGGGCTCTCTTCTCTCCTATCATCAGGTTTTAAAAATCGGAAAAAGCCAAACAAGTCCTGAAATTCCCTCTATAGAATCCAGGATATAACTATGAACCATAGAATTCCTATGAAATCCTTGCAGTTAAACTGTCCAAGAATTTTTTTAAAAAGGATTTTGTCCTCTCTCAGAATAGATTCATTGCCCTTATTCATAATCCTGGGGATAAGATGGATAAAATGGCTAAAGCTATTTTTTTTAAAAAAATACTATACAACCACAACTAAAACGGTCATAACCCGTCCACATCAAATCTTAAACATTAATGTTTATGGATTTAAACATTTGTTGTTTGAATATAAGAGGCATATGGAATAACGCTTCACAAAGAAGGTTAAAAGACATTAAACACAGACATAAAGTGACAATTGTGGCATTAATTGAACCAATTTTGGACAATCGACAAATCAATAAGATTGGTTTTGACATTGGTTTTAAACATAATTTCTCAGAACCTGGCTGTAAAATATGGCTATTCTGGGATCCCAATGTCAAAATCCAAGTCATAGAGGCTAACATGTAGTTTCTCTATGCAAAGATTGAACACTTATTTTTAACCATGCCATGTAAAATTACTTTTTTCTATGGTAAGCATTCACAGAAAGGTAAACTAAAACTATGGAAAAAATTCCTGAACTATAAGGATACATCAGTCTGAGTATCTATTGACATCAATTCCTGATCCAGGAATAATCTCAGATTTTAACACTTTTCTAAACTTAGGAACATTTCAAACATCCCCACAGCTGGCAGCCTCTATACTTGGACATGAATGAGACCTAGAGCAAGAGTATGGAAAATGCTAGATAAAGGAATTGCCAATAATCTCTGGATGCATGATTTTTCATCATCACATGTAAATGTGATATCAAGAGAGCAATCAAACCATTCTCCTCTTATCATGCATATTAGAGCACACAAATCTGTGTCTAGTCCTAAATCTTTTAAATTTCAGGAATGTTGGATTAATCACCCAACATTTCTGAAACTTGTAGAAGATGCATGGAGTATAGATTCTAATATAAAAGGAATGGAAATTTTCTCATTTAAGATTAGAAATCTAAAGTTAGTTTTAAAGATTTGGAACAAAAATATATTTGGAAATATCTTTGATAAAGTCAAAAAAACTGAAGAGCTCTTTCTAAAATCTGAACAAGATTTACAAGATTTTGAAAATGAAGCAAATCAAATAGCTTACAATTAGGCAAAAAGTAAAACTTACCTTGGCCTTGTCTCAGCAGGAAATATATTGGAGACAAAAAGCTAGGGTGAAATGGATAAAAGAAGGAGAAGCTAACAAATTTTTTTTCATAATACTGTAAAGGCTAAACATAACAGACAATTCATAGCTTCTATAAAAGACTCAAGTGGTAATTGGACAAATGACAAGAACCTGATTGGACAAGAAGCTGCAAGTTTTTTCACTAATCTTATGTCAACTAAAGAACATGATCTATTTGGTATACACAAAGCTGTTATACTAGAAAACATACCTTCATTAGTCCCTGACAGTATGAATAGAAAGTTCATGGAGGAAATCATCATGGAGGAAATCATCATGGATGAACTGTACACCACAATACATTCAATGGATGGTGATTTTGTTCCAGGACCATATGGATTCTCTGGAAAATTTTATAAGTCTTGCTGGATTTAATTAAAGATGATCTGTTATTGGCAGTAAAAGACTTTTTAGCAGGCAATAGAATTCCTAAAGCAATTTATTCTATACTCATAGTTTTAATACCTAAAAAAGAAGTTGTAGCATCCTTTAAGGACTTTAGACCCATAAGTCTATGCAACTTCATAAACAAAATTTTCTCCAAAATACTAAGTCTCAGATTGAAACCATTCATGCATACTCTTATTTCTCCTGAACAATCAACCTTTGTTCAAGAGAGAGAATTTGCAAACAATGTCTTGCTAATGCAAGAAATTACAAACTTTCTGAATTCCAAACATAGAGGATATAATGTCATCTTCAATTTAGATATGATGAAGGCATTTGAAATAGTGTCCTGGCATTTTTTTATCCTCCATGCTCTTAAAAATGGGATTCCAAAGTCAGTTTGTAAACTTAATAATGGAAAACATAAAGGTAGCTTATTTCTCTATACTGATAAATGGAAATTCAAAGGGATTCTTTAAGCCTTCAAGACGTCTCAAACAAGGAGACCCTCTGTCTCCTTATTTGTTCATTCTTGTAGTTGAAGCATTCACAAGAAATTTGAACTTTCTATTCCAGTCTGCTAATATTGAATACTTCAAACTACCTTACAAAATGAAAAGAGTCAATCATCTATCCTTTGCGGATGATACAACTCTTTTTCTTAAATGCTCTAAGAATGGGCTTAAAACCTTAATAGCTTTCCTAAAAACATTTGAATTGGCAACTTGTCAAAAAATAAATTTTGACAAATCCTTCTTTTATATCTCAAAATTTTCTCCTCCAAGAATCAGAAATGAGATTTTAAACACTACCAGAATGAAGGAGGGAACCATGCCATTCAAATACCTAGGTTGCCCAATATTCATAGGCAGAAATAAAAAAAAATCTATCACCAAAGCCTAAAAGATTCTATTTCTTCCGAACTTAACTCTTGGCAGAACAACGTTTTGAGCCAAGCTGGAAGGATGATTCTAATTAAACATGTGTTAGCTTCCATTTCAATCCATCTTCTGACAGTTCTTAAGTCAACCAAAGGAACCATAGATAAAACTCACACCATCTTTATAAAATTCTTTTGGAAGGTAACAGATACTGATAGCTCCAACGAAAAGGTTTGGAAATTTTACTCTAATCTTTGTTATCCAAAGACAGAAAGTGGTCTGGGATTCAAAGATCTTCACACCCTCACAGATAGTTTCTCACTTAAACTTTAGTGGAAACTTCAACAAGAAAACTCTCTCTGGGCTATAACTATGTGGTCAATCCCTGATCATTTAAAAACTTCAAGAACCTGGAAAAGATTCAAAGGAGTTTCAGATATTGCTCTAGATAACACTTTTTTGCAGGCTGGAAAAGGAGAAATGTCATTTTGGGAGCTAAACTGGACTCAGTTTGGATCTCTTGATTTTTTGTGGAATGCATCATCTGCTATTCCTTTTAGATATTTTTCTGTTGCTAACTTTGCTACAAACAATCATAATTTGTTATTTCATATAGAATCTGGTTTACCTACTAACGTGCTTAATTACTTGAAAAATGAGCTAGTTCTATATCTAGAATACAAAGATGCTTTGATTTGGAAACTCTCAGATAATGGACTATTTACAGTCAAAACTGCTTATGAAATTCTGAGGGAAAGGAAGGATGAGGTTGCATCTTTTAAGCACTTATGGTCTTCATATATAAAAAAAAAGTGTTTTTCATGGAAAATGCTTAATAGGTTACTTCCTTTACCTCATATCCCAGAGGATTTTGGTATCCTTTTACCTTCCCGATGCATGTTCTATTTTGAGGAATCTGAAACTTTGCATCACAGTTTTAACAACTGCACTGTAACCACATCTTATGGTCCAAGATTCATACAGTTCTTAACCTCCCAGTGCTTAATTTCTCTACTCTATGTGATAGATTCATGTTCTAATGGTCTTTTAAACATTCAAAAGCTGATATTAGAACTCTAATTCGAATCCTACCATCTTTGGTTGTGTGGCTTATTTGGTGTGCCAGGAATAGACACTTATTTGATGCCATCAAACCTAGCTTGGAAAACACTTTTCAAAGAACCTTGAACCAGTTTACAGACATTTTCAAGGCCTTTAAACTAAATCTTCACTGGTCTTCCAGTTTTGGCATAGTTAAACTAGTAAGATCAAAACTTTGTAGCATTACACCTAAGAAGGATGTCATCATTTTCTAGAATTTCCCTTCTGCTTATTAACTGAACACAGATGGATCTACTCGGGGAGATAGAGAATCTGGTGTCGGAATTATCATTCAAAATGCACAGGAAGAGGTTCAACTGGCAGCCTCTATATATTTAGGGAAAAGTGATAGCATGTCAGCTGAAACCTTAGCCTTGATATATGGCTTGCAACTTGAAATACTCCATGGTTTCAGTAATCTACAAATAGAGTGTGACTCCCCACTGCTAGTTAAACTGGTCAGAAGAGAGTTTAAAGTTCCATGGAAGCTCACCTCTGATATAAGGTCTACCTGGGATCTTATGGCAAGGACTGATTGTTTAATCCATCACTCTTTCAGAGAGTGTAACAACGTGGCTGACTACTTAGCAAAGCTAGCCAGTCTTTCAAAGGTGAATTCTCTCTTTAACTGTGTTTATGATCTCCCTAAGCAAATAAAAGGCTTAATTCATCTTGATGCTTGCAACATTCCTCAGATTCAAGCCTGATATGCTTATTAGCCTTTAGAATGGTTTACTGTTGTGTTTTCTCTTATGGAAGGTACACGAGGGTAGAATCAAACTCAATGCTGCAGAAAAGCCTCGAAGCAGAGATACTGAATCACAACACCAAAGAACAAGGAGCAATATGGCTAGCAAACTTAAGTAGGTCGAAACAATGCTGATGAGTGGAATCCCAGTACATCACACTAGCCTATACAATAAGAAAAATAAAAGTACTTCTTTAATGCATCTAGTATGCTACTTATGGGAAGTAGTATGCAAGAGGCTACTACGGGAGGCCATCTTTATTGCTAACACGGGCATGGAGGCAAAAAAAGTGGTAGGTTGTATTAGACCTCGACATGGGGAAAATGCCATTCTTTTTGTTAACACTGGGATGTGGAGGCAAAAAGAATGTAATAGAGTGATACATAGTTACATAGCAACCTATTCACACTGTACATTCTTCTATGCTACATTGTATGATGCTAGTGCTCTTGCTCCGAAGATGACCAGGGCTAAGCGATCTACCGAAGTTGTGGGATGTAAAAATACATTGTTAGGGAAGCGTTTGACTTTTCTGGGGAGAATACCCAACAACTGTTTCCATTGAGTGAATAATGGATCCCGATCCTAAAAATAATAAATATTTCGAATAGGCATGAGTAATCAAATGAAATAAAGCACTTCTTGGGAGCCTAATAAATTCCCCTCACCAAGTTTTAATTTTAAAAAATCATTCTATATCTCTCATACTTCCATTCTTCGTCTTCTTCATACGACTTGGAATTCAATTACTCGCCATCTCTAATCTCTTCTTATATTATATAAACTTTGCTCTTGTTTTTATTCTCCAGGTCATCTTCAATTCAAATTTTGAATCAATATATTATATTTGAGTGGTTGGCTTTCCAAATTTCCAGGCATTCTTCAATTTTGCTGATTAAATGAGTTTTTAAACGTTCTTTTAATCTTCAAAATATGTTTAGCCGTATGTGAGTTGTGAGGAACTAGAGAATGTCAGATTGATTATTCATGAATCAAAGAATCATGTGTAGTCGTGCATGAGCTTTTTATTAAATCGAAATTCTTGTGGAGGTTGAGAAATTTGGGATTAGTTAGGGACCATGATTGTAGTGCTCACGACATTGGAAATATTGGATTAATTAGGCTTGTAGTGTTAGGACTTAGGTGTAAGGCATTAGGAGCAGGCCCGACAAAACCTTAGTGCAGGCAATGCTCCCCCACTTGGCCCAAAATTCAACGGGCCCAAAATTTTGTAATTTTCCCTTTAATATATTTTATATTTAATAATTTTGGACCATTTTTATTCTTTTAGGCCTTTATTTCTGAAATAAAAAAATCATGTTTGATCCTTACCAATTTTGAAATCAGCTTACTTTATTTAAAATTTTCAAAAATGAAAATTTGCCATTTTTAAAAATCTTCTTCCTTTTAAATTTATCTAATTAAATAATATTACTGTACATTTCCTTTCATCGGCCAAAGAAGACGATTCTTCTTCTTCATTAATCATTTTATATCTCCCAAACTTACAGTCTTCATCTTTCCCATACGATCTCTGCTGTAACTTTTCAAATTCAATTAAGCGCTAGGCCCGACTCAAGCCCAATGCTAGCTGTCCTCCCGCATTGGGCCCAAAATTCAAGAAGCCCAAAATTTTGTAATTTTTCCTTTAACATGTATTCATATTTAAAATTTTGACCATTTTTATTCATCCAGGCCATCTTTCTAATAACTAAATAATGTTTTGACCTATGAAATTATAAAAATCAACCTACTTTATTTAAGTCCTTTAAATAATAAATTTTCTATTTTAAGACATCTTCTTTGTTTTTTATATTTGTTTAATTAAATAATTTTACTGTACATCTCATTTCATCGGTTGAAGAAGAATATTCTTCTTCATTGATCATTCTATATCTTATCTCCCATACTTCCATTCTTTTCCTTCTTCATACGAATTCTGCTGGAACTTTTCGAATTCAATTGAACCCCATCTCTAATCTCTTCTTATATTGTACAAATTTTGCTCTTTTGTTTCTTCTCTGTCTTTTTCGATTGAAAATTTGAATCAATATCTCATATTTGGGTGGTTGACTCTTCGAATTTGCAGGTATTGTTCAATTCTGCAGATTTATTGTGTTTTTACATGTTATTTTAATTTTTGAAACATGTATAGTTGTATGTGAGTTTTGAGGAACTTGGGATTTTTGGATTGATTATTCATGAGTCAATGAATCATGTGCAGCAGTGCAAGGCCTTTTTTATTTGATCGAAATTCATGTGCAGGTTGGGAAACTTGGGATTAATTAGGGACCAAGGTTGTAGTGCTCGCGGTGTTAGGATTATTGGATTAATTAGGCTTGTAGTGTTAGGAATTAGGCGTAAGGAGTTAGTTTAAGGCCTAACCCAACTCAACTCAAAGGGTCCAAAATTTTGTAATTTTGCCTTTAATATGTATTTATATTTAATATTTTTGGGCAATTTTTATTCATTCCAGCATTTATTTCTAAAAACAATAAATCATGTTTTAGCCCAAAAAATTTAAAATTAACCTACTTCCTTTAATTCCTTCAAAACCTAAAGTAGTAAATACATTTATAACCTTAAATTTACCTTGAAAGTGCCAATATAACCCTGCAATCTCAGAAAGTGTCAATTGAACCCTAACTAATTATTATATGTGCCAATCTAACCCCAACTTTCAAAAAATTTGTGCCGATATAACTAAACCTCCTAATTCTGGCATTAACCATATAAATTCAGGCAAGACTAAGAAATAAAATAACAAAAATACCCCTTATGACAAAAATGTCATTTTGACCACCCTCCTACCCCCCCTCCCCTACCGCCGCCCTCTTCCTCTTCCCGAGACCACCATCGGTGGTGGTTCACTACCCCCACCACCCCAAAAGCCAAACGCCAATTTGTACAATGCATACAAATCACACACACGAAATAAAGACTTAACACTAAAAACTCTATTGTTGAATAACAATCCAACTGATCCAATTTCATCCCATTAAAATTACTGAATTTCTCTGGTTAGTTACATAGTTTGATCAATTTTTTGCCATGGGTGAAGGCGGCAAAGCAGCTTCAGAAGCTACTATAACTTCCTCCCACAACCATAAGGTCTTGAAAGTTCTCGGAGCCCTCAAAGGAGCCTCCCTCCACCTGTAGAAAGCCACCTCGCCGAACTCCTCCACTTCGTCGGTCAAAGCTCTCCACCTCTAATTCGCTTCCAACTCCATCCTCTCCTCCGACCACCACCTCACAGCTCTCTCCGCCCACCTCGTCGGCCTCAAGACCTTGATCATGACCCGAGAAAACAAACACCCAACCCGAAACAAGGGATGCAAAGGTCATTCTTGACGAATCGGGTTCAATCCCCATCAAGATGTCGAGCCACAAAATCGGGGGCTGTACATTTGATTAGGCCGAAGAAGAAAAAGGGAAAAATCGGGGAAGTGGTTTGTGGTTAATCGAGGAAAAGAATCGGGGAAGAATGGGTGGGGAAGAAAGGGGGAAGATGGCGGTGCATACCTGCTGCAAATGTGAAGAAAAAATAGGGAGAATGGACGGGGAAGAACAGAGGGAAAAATAATTCAAGGGAAAAATAAATGTTTTCATAAAATCCGACCAAATGAACATTGGCTAAAAAGTCAGCAAAGTCAAAGGTTAGATTAATACTTTCTGAAGTTGCAGTGTTATATTGGCACTTTCAGTTAAAAGATAGGGATATTTTAACACTTTTCTGAAAACTAGAATTTTCCATTTAAAAATGTTCTTTCTTTTTATATTTGTTTGATTAAATAATGTTACCATACATTTCCTTTCAACTAACCAAGAAAATGATATTTCTTCTACATTAATTATTCTATATCTCTCAAACTTCCATTTTTCGTCTTCTTCATACGACTTCTGTTGTAACCTTTTGAATTTCAATAAATTCCAGGTCCGGTCCAAGCCCAATGGAGGCTGTGCTCCGCACTAGGCCAAAAATTCAAGGAGCCTAAAATTTTGTAATTTTCCCTTTAATATATATATATATATATAATATTTTTGAGGCCATTTATATTCAATTGGCCCTTTATTTCTGAAATACTAAAACATGTCTTAGTCCAAAAATTTTTAAAATCAACCTATTTTAAATCCTTAAAAATTAAAATTTGCAATTTTTAAAAATTTTACTTTTTTATATTTTTTAAATAAAGAATGTTCTTGTACATTTCCTTTCATTGGCCTAAGAAGACAATTCTTCTTCTTAATCAGTTATTCTATATCTCCCAAACTTCCGTTCCTCGTCTTCTTCATAAGGCTTCTGCTGCAACTTTTTGAATTAAATTAAACACCATCTCTAATCTCTTCTTATATTGTACAAACTTTCCTTTTTTTTCTTCTCCAAGTCATTTTTAATTCAAATTTTGAATCAATATCTCATATTTTGGTGGTGGATCTTTGAATTTCAAGGCATTCTTCAATTTTTATGATTTAATGCATTTTAAAATGTTCTTTTAATCTTTGAAATATTTTAAGCTGTATGTGGGTTCTGAGGAACTTGGGATTGTCAGATTTATTATTCATAAATCATTGAATCATGTGTAACCGTGCAAGGGGTTTTTTTTATTTGATCGAAATTAATGTGCATGTTGGGAAACTTGGGATTAATTAGGGGCCAAGGTTGTAGTGCTCATGGTGTTAGGATTATGGGATTAATTAGAGCATCTCCAATGCAAGCATCAAAACGATAAAAGTCACCAAGCACGTCATCATATTAGAGGCTCAAAGTAAAAAAATCATTTCCAATGCAAGGGTTTCTTGCAACCTTCAATCTGCCATTGCTAAAATTTGAAGTGATCCCCTACAATTAGACCTCCTGATATTGGAGGCTCATATTGACGCCAGTACTAGTCAGCATATTTGCTAAAAATAAATAATTTTTTTGTATTTGTTTAAGTTTAATTGAAAAAAATTATACATAATTTTAATTTTGTTACTCCCCCGTCTCTCTAATTGTGTCTTACTTCCTCTTTTTTCACTATTCATTGATAATATTATAATTTTAATATCCTAAATTTTGTATGACTATAAATTATAAAAAAAATATAAATTCCAAAAATATGTTTTAAGATGAATTTAACAATATATCACATGATAATTTTCAAATTTATATATCTATAATTATTTACAACTAAAACAACATCAACTTTACTAAGAAATGGTGAAGAAACATATAGAGAGACTGAGGGAGTAGATTAATACTCAAATTTCAAAAAAAAAATATTTAATTATTTTAGATATTAATTTAGTTATATCATATTTTAAATTATACTAATTAAAGATAAAAAATAATTTAATTTTTAAATGATCCTAAAATTCTAAAAATAAATAATTAGTGATGATTTTTAAATGTATTTAAAATTTATAAATAATTTGAATTATCACACAAATATAAGTTTAAAAATATCTATTTATACAATTATAAAGTTCAAAATAAAATAAAAATAATTTTTATGTACTATAGTTTTTAATATGAGTTTAGTAGAGAGTTCATTAAAAACATATATAATATTTCATGTAATAGTTAATGATAAAATATTGTGACACATCACATTGATGTTTGGTTTAAGATGCCAGCATTGGAGACCAAAGTTTCATCAACTACTGCTATCAATGCTTTTAAATCCACGTCATATAGAAGCCCTATAATAGTTCGCCATATGACTCATATATTTGCGGATGATGCTGTTTGCATTGGAGATGCTTTTAGACTTGTAGTGTTAGGACTTCGGCATAAGGCGTTAAGAGCAGGCCCAACCCAACCTCAGTGCCGGCAGTGCTCTAGCACTAGACCCAAAATTCAAGGGATCCAAAATTTTGCAATTTTTCCTTTAATATGTATTTATATTTAATATTTTGGGCCATTTTTTCATTTAATCCTTCGTTTTTGAAGTAATAAATCATGTTTCAACCCAACAAATTTTAAAATCAACCTACTTTATTTAATTCCTCCACAAACTAAAATTTTCCATTTAAAAATCTTCTTTCTTTTTATATTTGTTTAATTAAATAATGTTATTGTACACTTCATTTCAACTGCCCAAGAAGACGATTCTTCTTCTTCATTAATCATTCTATATCTCCCACACTTCCACGCTTTGTCTTCTTTATACGACTTCTTCTGCAACTTTTCGAATTCATTTAAACCTAAGGCCCGACCCAATCTCACTGCGAGCTATGCTCCAGCGCTGGGCCCAAAATTTAAGGGGTCCAAAATTTTGTAATTTTACCTTAAATATGTATTTATATTTAATATTTTGGGCTATTCTCATTCATCCGGGCCTTCATTTCTAAAATAATAAATCATGTTTTAGCCCAACAAATTTTTAAATTAACCTATTTTATTTAATTCCTTCAAAAAATTAAATTTTCCATTTAAAAATTTTGTTTTTTTAATATTTGTTTAATTAAACTAGCTAGAGTCCAACCGCACGTGCGCGGTATTTTTGATTAAAAATATTTATTTAATTAAAATTTAGTAATTACATTTCATATATAAAGTGAAAATTAAAATAAAATTATAAATATATTTCATGTAATAGTAACTAAAAGAGTTATAAAGTAAAAATAATCAATTGAGGTAGAATTAAGTTTAAAATGAATGTTCTTCTTCCTGTACTCCCGGTGCCTCTGACCCAGAATAGAGAAAAAAATTGTCATCATACTCACTTATTTAGATTTATAATTCAGTTCTGAATAGTTATCTAGATTTATAAGTTTAGCACAAAAGCAAGAGTTCACAGTACTGAATAGAAATAGACCATCTCCAATGCAAGAAACGGTAGTGAACTTGCACGAGCTGTAATAACCAGTGTTTCACAACACCAAAATTACCTCGTTTGAAAAAATTAAAACAAAAAAAAGTCTTTGGAAGCATCAACAACTTAATTACAGTGACACTGACAGTTTAAATTTGAAACTCGTAATCATTACTACATCCCACAAATCAGTATTCTCACATTTTATTGATCATAATACAATTGAACATTCTAAAACTGTAATCGCAATTTGAAATGTGATAAGTAAATACTTATTAAATAACATAGAGCTGAGTTTTATTTACCTAACTTCAAATAGACAAATGAGTCACTTTGTTAAATCTATCACAAAACAATTATTATGACTGGTCACTACATAGTATATACTGTAATATTATCAAAGAAAATTCTCTCAAATCCTATTACTACATCCGAAAATCTTGGAAGAATCGAAACATGCAGAAGCATACATTAATTTTTAAAGAATGCAAACAAATATATAATGGAAATTAAAGATAATGTGAACTACTCAATCAGTAAATATGAAAGAATAAAAATAGAGAACTGTTGGTGGAACTGTTGGAGGCCTGGTTCTTACTAGTGGTAAAAATGCCTTCACTCATCGGCCTTGGGCAGTATCTACTCAACATTGTTATTGTTAGAATAAAGAAAGTAGATGATTAGATAATATGTTATTCCATGTTATAAACTTGCTAAATTAATTTTCACTGTTTGTGTGTGCGATTCTTAGTGCGTTTCTGTGTGCGATTCTTAGTGCGTTTCTGTGTGCGATTCCACCTTTTTCTTAATCCCCTTTCTTCCGCTTCTGATCATTCGTTACCTAGCTGTTGGTCTCCGATAGCTTTCGCCGGCTAGCTTCCGCCGGTAACGGCTATTTTCAGCCGTTAACGGTTCTCAACGATGTCGGTTCCTCCTATTCCGGCCGTCCAGGAAACTAACAAGCCTATCCAACCCCCTTCCCCTGTATCCTTCGCAGCTGCCTTACACAATAAATCCCCACCTCTATCGAAACTATTGCCTAGTAATCCCGAACTCATTCCCAAATCTCAACGCCTGGGAGATGCGGCCTGTTTGTACTCAGAAGAACAAATTGCTAAGCTATCATCGCATTATGCAAATGCTCTCGTTGGCAAATTCACCAAAGGAAGATGTTCAATGGAGCAACTGGAGCAATTCTTCAAAATGGTGGGTTTCTCAGGTAAATACCAGCTAGGCTCTCTAGACTATAGACATGTGCTTATCAGGTTTGAGATCCTCAACGACTATCAAAGATGCTGGATGAAAGGAGTTTGGAACTTCAGCGGAATCCTCCTCAAAATGCTGAAATGGACTCCAGAGTTTTCAACGCACAAAGAATCACCCATTGTCCCAGTTTGGTGTACAATCAGGGAAGTTCCCTTATATTATTACAACTCTGCCTCAATTGAGTCTATTGGAAATAGTATAGGTTGTTTTATTAAAAATGACCTGGCTACTGACATGCTCACAAGACCTTCAGCTATTAAACTATGTGTAGAGATTGATCTCCAAAAACCTCTGTGTAATCATATTCGTCTGGGCTCAGTAACTAATAACAGGAAATACCATGTCGAATATGAGGATATCCCTCTATACTGTGATAGCTGTGCAAAACTAGGTCACTCCAAAATTCAATGTAGAGCCTTCCCCCCCAACCTTAATGCTAGACCTGCTGACAACAACATAATTCAGAGCCAGCCTCAGTGGCAGGCTACTGGAAAGAAGTTTGATATACCCCCTTTGATTTCCTTAACTGAGCAGATTGACTCACCTATAACTGAGAAAGAAGGGGATGTCAATCTTAGGGATGTATCAATCCTCACCCCTAACTTTCACCCCAGCTCTTCCCTTAGGATTACTAGTGACCCGGGTACTGGAAGGGTTCATTCACCTCATATTAGTCCTAATCCTAAAACTCATGATACTATAGATAGCTCTATTTCTAAGCTGCTAAATGATGCAGCTTTACAACATTTTGCCCCTATAGCATATGCCACTGATGATATCCACATAGGGACAATACCCTCAAGCCTGAAAAGATATAACAATGTAACACCTTCCCAACAAGGTAGAATGGAAAACAGGTTTTCTGTTTTACAGGATGAACCAGAGGATCATGTTCCATCCCCTACTCAGGAGGCAATTCACCAGGCTAGTTCGGCCTCATCCCCTACTCAGAGTCTACTGCAAGGTAAGGCCAAAGGTAAAAAATCTAATTACTTCAGTCAAATAAACAAAATGATGCTTAGGTCATCTACCAAAAGTCATAAGTCAAGTGAGCAATGATAGGTTCTCTCTCAGTTAATTTTTTAGTGTGGAACATTAGGGGCATGGAAACATCAATGCTCAGGCTAATAAATTTGGTCAGACTTAAAAAAATCCATCTACTATGCATAATTGAACCAATGCATGATAACTCTAAACTTCAATCTTATATGGACAAACTTAGCTTTTCAAATGGCATGCCTTTATATAATGGAAAAATTTGGCTAATGTGGACTAATTTGATGACAGTTACCCTTATCTCCTTTCATGAGCAATTCCTGCATGTGCATCTATCCCACAACTCCCTTAATTTGCATATGGATGCAGTCTTTATATATGCACTAAGAAATAGGGAAGGTAGAAAGACTCTATGGAATGATCTGTTAACCATTACTCCTAGAGACACTATTTTTATAGGAGATTTCAATGCTATCACCTCCCTCATAGAATATAAAGGCCCTAGTTCCCCCTCCCTAGGTAGCATTAGAGATTTTAATACATGGATTAATACCTCTAGTGTCTAGGAAATCAATACTGTTGGTAACCTTTTCACTTGGTGTAACTCAAGACTTAGGGACCCGACCTCAAAAAGGCTTGATAGAGGACTTAGCACAATCTCTTGGAACTACAAATATCCTTCTTCCTCTATTCAAATATTGAATAGGCAAACTTCGGATCACTCTCCTCTTCTCCTCCATATTTCTAATCTGACTATTATCAACCCTAGGCCATTTATATTCCTAAATGTTTGGTTCAACAGGCCTGACTTCATCACCCTAATTAAGAATAACTGGGAAAAACAAATGGCTGAGACTGGCTTACTTGGCTTCTATCTTAAATTGCTCAGATTAAAAAAGGAGATTAAAACTTGGAATAGAGAATGCTTTGGGAATATCGACACTAATGTCTTCATGCTGAAGAATCCCTTAGACTACAGGAATTAGTTTTTGACCTCAATCCTTCGGATGCTGAACTTATTAAACTTAATCAGAAAAAAGCTTTACTTCTGAGGGCTCAAAAAGAAAAGGATAAGTTCTGGAAGCATAAGGCTAAATTGAAATGGCATAGGTTAGGTGATAACAACACACAATTCTTCCATAAAGTAGTTCAAGAGAAAAACTGCAGGTTACAAATATCAAAAATTAAAAATAGAGATGGTCATTGGCTGAGTTCACAATTAGATATTCAAAAGGAAGCCATCTCCTATTACTCTGACCTGTTAACTGAACCAAACCCAATGCCTAATGATACTTATTATCCACATTTTTTGAGCCAAATCCCGAACATCATCTCTGCTCATGATAACCTAGGCTTATCTAAACCAGCCTCAGAATCTGAGGTTGAGGCAGTAATTAAAGGACTAAGTAAAAATAGTAGTCCGGGACCGGATGGTTTTTCTAGTAAATTTTATTCAAAGTGCTGGTCCATTATAAAATATGATCTAGTTGAGGCAGTCAACGACTTTATTAATGGCGCTACCTTGCCTAGGGGAATATCCAGTACCTGGATAACTCTAATACCAAAAAAGACTACTCCATGCTCATTTGATGATTTCAGGCCAATTAGTTTATCTAATGTCCTAAATAAGATCTGCTCCAAAGTTTGAATGGAAAGATTAAGGCCATATATGGATAATTTAATCTCCTCAAATCAATCATCCATCATGAAGAATAGGGATATTTCAGATAATATTATTTATCTACAGGAAATGGTTAGATTTCTTGATAAAAAGACTAGGGTTCCTAACTGTATCCTTAAGCTAGATTTACAAAAAGCATTTGATAGAGTTAATTGGGATTTTCTCAAGAACGTTCTCATGAGGTTTGGCTTTGAAGGTAAGTTTTTAAATGCTGTTATGTCAAATCTCTCTCAAGCTTATTTTTCAATTCTTATCAATGGCAATCCTGTGGGTTTTTTCAAGGCTACAAGAGGAATTAAACAAGGTGATCCCCTTTCTCCGTTTCTCTTTAACATTTTTTCGGAAGCTTTTTCAAGGAGTTTATCTTTTATTTTCCATAATAATAAACTCTCATATTTTCAGTTGCCATCTTCAATCCCAGCAGCTTTTCACCTTATGTATGCTGATGTTACTATCATTTTTATGCAAGCGTCTAAATCCAATCTCATTAGAATTAAGGCTTTCCTGGACATATTTGAATTTACCTCGGGCCAAAAGTTTAATTTTCATAAATCTGATTTCTACATTAGCAAAAGGGCGTCAACTATCGAATTAAATCAGATAAAGATGATTCTAAAAATGAAACAGGGATCCTTCCCTTTCCAGTACCTAGGCTGTCCTATCTTCAAGGGTAGAACTTTAAATATATACTTCCAACCTTTGATGGAAAAGTTGGATAAGAAATTGCAAAACTGGAAAAATAAATGGCTTAGTACAGGGGGAAAATTAATCCTAATCCAAAATTGCTTGTACTCAATGCCACAACATTTATGGTCTGTAACTAAACCCCCAAAATATATAATCAAAATGTTTGAGAAAAAATTGGCAAGATTCTTTTGGGGTGAGTCAGAAGGGAAAAGAAACAGAATATGGAAAAAGTGGGCCGAGTTAGCTAAACCAATTTCACAAAATGGGTTGGGGTTTAGATCCATCCGAGCTATACTAGATACATGCTCACTTAAGTTGTGGTGGAAAAGTCAGTTAGGTATCTCCTTATGGGCAAAACTGCTGTGGTCTCTGCCCCAATCTCATAGGAAATCAGTCACATGGAGAAGAATTTATTATGTCAATACTATTGCAGAAACTAACTCTCTCATTATCCATGGTAAAGGTAGTTGTAACTTTTTGACTGCCAAATGGTGCCCGAGTGGACCTCTAATTAATTATATTCCCAGTCAGATATCTGATGCATTACAACACTGCTCAGTAGCAGATTTTATTAGGGATAAATATGTTATATTAGCTCAGATTTCTTCTTTCCTGGAAAATGATAATTTGTTATTTTTGCAAAATGCAGAACTGGTGGAGGATAGAGAAGATAGGATAATATGGAAACCGGATGCATCTGGCACCTTTTCATTCAAGTCAGCATATCGGGTTCTTACATGGCCATTAGGTAATTTCCCTGCTTTCAAGCCACTATGGAACACATCACTTCAGAAAAAGATCTCTATTTTTACTTGGAAAATGCTACATTCTTTTCTTCCTCTTGATGATGTGCTGATTAGTTGTGGATATAATCTTGCTTCGAAGTGTCCTGCATGTTGTTATTCGGATTCAATGGATCATTTCTTTATATCTTGTCCAATGGCTCAATCTATTTGGAATAATATGGCAACACTGATTCATTTCACCCTCACTGAGGATCATTCCACATCTCAGAGATTTTATATTTTCTGGAACTGTCTTGACCTCCCTAAAGGTTATCAACTGATATGCAACATACTTCCCTCCCTCATTTGTTGGTGTCTTTGGAAAGCTCGTAATAGATATCTCTTTGATCGGATTCCATTTTCTACTGCACTAATCTGTAAGGAGGTACTAGATCTCATCAAAATATCTCTGTACTCCAATCCTACACATCTCAGCTCTCCTACTGCACTCCCTCACTCCTTTAAGCATTTAATCCCTACTCTTAAGCCACCTCCTAAGCCAATCATATGGACTGTTTGTTGGGAAAGGCCTTCACTGAACTCTATCAAAATTAACAATGATGCTTCTTGGTTTTCTCACACGGCTGTAGTTGAGGTAATTGCTAGGGATACCTCTGGCACTCCACTATTGATTAACTCGGTTACTATCTCTGCAGATTCTTCTTTTCATGCTGAAATACTTGCCATACAATTTTCTTGCCAAAATTTTCAACAATTAGATGACTCATTCACCATTGAATCCAATTCGTTGCTAGCCGTTAATATGATTAACGAACCTTACTCTGCTAACTGGCAACTTTTCAACTTGGCCTATAAAGTTCATAGGCTACTTAGTGGGGCTGTGCTCAAACATGTGTATAGGGAATGTAACTCAGTGGCTAATGCTATTGCCAAACACCATTCTTCCCAAAATCTGGCACTTAACCTCTCTAATGTGCCAGTACATATAAAAGGCCTTATAACTTTAGACAAGCAGCAAACTCCTCATATTAGAGTGTTTAAAAATGGCTATGATAGGGGTTGATACTGCTGATGTTATTTTCATACATGCAGGTACAAGCTTGGATTATGAATTTATGTGAAATGCTTTCGATTCTGAGGCTGCTGCCTCCTGGCTCTAATACTACGGGTACTACTTCGGTTCTGAGACTACCGATGTTCGGCACATTTCCATTTTCTTTCTCTCCTATTATTCCAATAAGGAAACGACGTTGAGTGGAAGGTTTCTGGATATCTTGCCTGACTACAACCATTCACGGTTCACTAGATACTAGTCCTAGCATACTCATTTACTGTCTGATTGTCTATTGGTAGTTGCCTGGCCAAAGTACGAATTAATACGGGGTGTGGAGATTCGGCTACTTTGGAATCGCAACTATCTTTTTGAGGCATTCCCACCGATTGTATATAAATTAGATCCTGTGTAGTTGACATCACTTTTGGTGGCAATGGTGTTTCCTTTTGCACAAACTATTGTCATTGCTATATGGCTATCTCCTATTGGCTTGGGGTACCAATATACCAACCCCCACCCTCGGGTGGTTTCATAAAAAAAATGTTATTCCATGTTAATGACTAGTACTAGAGTTATATTTAGACTAGTTTTCTTTGTACTCTATATATATTCTTCATCATTAATCAGAATCATTATGGAAAATTACTTTATCATAGTATCAGAGCAAACCTGGTTCTAAAACCCTCCTCTCTCTCTTTCGGCCGCAGCCTCTCCTTTTTTTTGCTGCCAAAAATCACTTTTCCACCGCATACTTTGTCTGCTCGCATTAAAAAAGATTCCAAGCTTCCATGTCGCATTAAACAAGATTCCCAACAACTTTTCTCTGCTTTGTTTTCATCCCATCCGAAGCCACTATTCACTTTCCGAAGTTTTTATTATTTTCTCCTCTCATCATGTCTGACGATAAATTATCTTATAATATTTTGCTCCACATGATGACTATCAAATTGTCATCATCCAATTATTTGCTGTGGAAGCATCAAGCTGGTTATGTTCTCCGACCTCAGAAGCTGTATGGTTTTCTTGATGGTTCAAGGCCATGTCCGACTGTTCCTCCTCGCCCCCTGGCCGCCGCTTCCGTCTCCTATGCAGGGGCTGTTACTTCCACTCCGGTTCTAGGCTCCTCCTCCAAGCCTGATCCCATGGAGGCTTACTTGAAGGCTCAGCCTGATTATGAGAATTGGGTTGATGAAGATCAACGTGTTTGCAGTTTTCTCTTTTCTTCCCTCACCCCAGAGACTTTGGCGGTTTTGCATGACTGTGCCACTTCAAAGGAAATTTGGGACAATCTTCAGTCGATTTATCACGATAGCAGTGCTTCATTCATCCTTCGTCTTCGTGCTGCTGTCCATGGTATACGTAAGACTGGTACAGTTCATGAACTCCACCTCCAATTTAAAGATATTTTTGAGCTGTTGTCTATGATGGGTTCTCTTGTATCAAATGATGATCAACTTATTTGGTTTTTGACTGCTCTTGGAAGTGAGTTTAAGGATTTTTCCGCACCTTTAATTAATTCATCTCTTACTCCGTTGTATGCCGATGTCTTATCTCATGCCAAAAACCACGAGGCTTTTCTGAAAAATTTACAGAACCATTCAGCCCCGGCCACTGGGCCTGCTGCATTCACATCAGCAGAATTTCCCTCGGCCGGCCGCGCGTGGGATCACGCGCCTGCGAGGGGGGCGGCACGTACGGCTCATGCGCCGCCAGGGGCGGCCGTTTCAGCGGTTGACGCAATGGCAGAGCCGATTTTCAGTCCTCGACTGGGGTTGGTCGTGGTCGGCTGCAATGCACTTGGTGTGGTCGTCCCGGTCACTATGCTGCGACTTGCTACAGGGTGCTTACTCAGACTGGTTCTCAGGGTCCGACTCGTTGTACATACTCCACTCATCTGGCGGAACGTTTTCAGTCATCCTTGCAGTTAGAGCCTATTGCACGATCTTCTGATTGGTTCATTGACTTTGGTGCTACCAGTCATATGGCATCCTCCACCTCTGGTTTAGAGTCTGTCGCTCCATATTCTGGTAATTCTACTATTTCTGTTGGCAATGGTGATTCTATTCGAATCTCTCATATTGGTGACAATAAAATTTCTGATGATTTATGCCTTTATGATGTTCTGGTTGTTCCTGATATTACTAAGAATCTGCTGTCTATTAGTAAACTGACCAGAGATTTAAATATCTTTGTCACTTTTGATGATCGAAACTTTTTCATTCAGAACAAAGTTTCCAAGGCGGTCGTGGGCAGGGGCCACAGTGATGGTGGTCTCTAGGTTTTGGATAGAGGTGATTCAGCATTTTTCTCCCATTTACAGAAGAATAAAGGACGGGCATCTTATGAGCTTTGGAATGCTCGCTTGGGTCATGCATCGTCGATATTTATTTCTAGTTTACAGAAGTCTGGTCTAGTTTCTTTATCTTCTTTGTTGCCCAAACCTGTTGCTTGCGCCCCCTGTGTTATGGTGAAAGGTCAACGGTTGGCATTTGTTGAGAACCATAAATGTGCTACGCATGTACTTGATTTGATTCATTGTGACTTATGGGGACCTTCCCCTGTTTTATCATCAAATGGTTTTTCCCACTATGTTTTATTTTTGGATGATTATTCTCGTTTCACCTGGCTTTAACAACTTCGTCATAAGTCGGATTCTGTGATGCTTATTTACAATTTGAGGCATTTGTGGAGAATCAGCTTTCATCCAAAATTAAAGTTTTTCAAAGTGATGGTGGTACTGAGTTTCTGAACACTCGTCTACGGAGTCACTTTGCTACTAAGGGCATTCACCATCAGATATCGTATCCTTACACTCCGAAACAGAATGGTAGGGCGGAGCGCAAACATAAGCATGTTGCCGAGATGGGTCTTACTATGCTATTTCATTCGCATATACCTATCTCTTACTGGGATGATGCTTTTGCTGCAGCTGCATACACGATAAATCGATTGCCTACTCCTGTACTGCATGGTTCTTCTCCTTATGGGCTTCTATATGGTCAGGATCCTTGCTACTTGACTTTTCATCCTTTCGGTTGCCGGGTTTTTCCATTTGTTCGACCATATGCGGATCACAAATTATCTCCTCGCAGCATTCCATGTGTCTTCCTTGGCTACAGTTCCCAGTACAGAGGTTTTTGTTATCTAGATTCTTCCACAAGCAGAGTCTACATCACTCATCATGCTCGATTTGATGAGACATATTTTCCTTTTGCCACTTCTTCGACTTTGGGCTCTCTAGCATTTGTCCTTGATGTCTCGTCTTTTATTGATCCTGATGGTGATATTGATACCTCTGCGCTGGTTTCAGCTTCATCTCCTTTTCCGCCTTGCACCATTTGCACGACTGAACCGGAACCAGCTTTTCCATCGACAGTTCCGCCATCCTTACCACTGGTCACGGTGCCTCCTCCAGCTGCGGCCATCTCTTCTTCAGCTGCGTCCGTCGGCAGCGACTCGATTGCCTCTTCCGAGTCTTATCCGGCGTCATCTGCCAGCTCCACTTCTTCCGCCTCGTACACATCGAATGTCCACTCGGTCATCTATTCGTGTCATTCAGCGACGGGATTATTCGGATATTATTGCACATGGCCTTACTGCTGCTCTTCTTTCTCAGACAGAACCCATTGATTATCGCTCGGCTCTTCAGGATCCAGCCTGGGTTTCAGCTATGGATGATGAGATGGCTGCTCTTCGTAGTCAGTATACTTGGAATTTGGTGCCTCGACCTTCGGATGCCAACATCGTTGGCTCCAAATGGGTCTATCGTCTCAAGTATCGTCCGGATGGTACCATTGACCATCACAAAGCTAGACTTGTGGTGCAAGGCCTTTCGCAGATTCTAGGTTTTGATTTTGACCATACTTTCAGTCCTGTGGTAAAGGCCTCCACTGTTCGGATTGTTCTTACAATTGCCACCATGCGTTCTTGGCCACTTCATCAGCTGGATTTCAAGAAAGCTTTTCTTAATGGTGTTCTGGATAGTCCGGTCTACATGAAGCAGCCAGTTGGTTATCAGGATTCTTCTCATCCAGACTATGTTTGTCGTTTGTGCAAGGCTATTTATGGCCTTAAGCAGGCCCCTAGAGCTTGGTTTCAGCGGTTTATCAGCTATCTTACCCAGCTTGGTTTTCGGTGCAGCTCCGCTGATACTTCTTTATTTGTTCTGGTGAAGAGGTCCTCATTGCTGTACCTCCTTGTGTATGTTGACGACATTATTCTTACAGGGAATGATTCGACTCTTCTTTGTCAGTTCATTTCTCGGACGCACAAGGAGTTTGCGATCAAGGATCTTGGTGCTCTTAATTACTTTCTTGGTCTTGAAGTTTCTCCTACTTCCTCAGGGTTGCTTCTCGGTCAAGCGAAGTATGCTCGGGATATCCTGACTAGGGCTGGTATGTCTGCTTGCGCACCTGTTTCCACGCCGTTTCTTGCGGGCTCTCAGCTGCACAGTTCCACTAGTCCAACATTTCGAGATCCTACTCTTTATCGCTCTCTCGTTGGGGCCCTTCAGTATCTCACCATTACTCGTCCGGATTTGGCCTTCTCGGTCAACATTGTGAATCAGTACCTTCAGGATCCTATAGATGATAATTTTTCTGCAGTTACACGGATTTTTCGTTATGTTCGTGGTACTCTTCATTATGGTTTGGTTTTCAGTTCTGCTAGCACTCCAGATGTGTTAGGCTATTCTGATGCTGACTGGGCCCACTGTCTAGAGACTCGACCTATCACTTATGGATATGCAGTTTACCTGGGTGGGAATCTTGTTTCTTGGAGTGTCAAGAAACAACCCACTGTTTCTCATTCCAGTACGGAGTCTGAGTATCGTGCTCTTGCCAACACTGCTTCTAAGGTTGTCTGGCTCACTCATTTGCTTCGTGATCTTCGAGTTCCGCTTTCTGGCTCGCCATTGTTGTTATGTGACAACAGTAGTGCTATCTTCTTGGCTCAGAATCGGGTGGCGCACAAGCGAGCCAAGCATATTGACATTGATTATCATTTTGTTCGTGAGCTGGTGACTTCTGGCAAGCTGCGCGTTGCTCATGTTCCAACTTCTCTTCAGATTGCTGACATCTTCACCAAGGGTCTTCCTCGTCCATTGTTCGAATTCTTCAGATCCAAGCTTTGCGTCGGCGAGCATCCGACGCTTCGCTTGAGGGAGGGTTGTTAGAATAAAGAAAGTAGATGATTAGATAATACTTTATTCCATGTTAATGACTAGTACTAGAGTTATATTTAGACTAGTCTTCTTTGTACTCTATATATATTCTTCATCATTAATCGGAATCATTATGGGAAATTACTTTATCAGTTATGAAACCTTAATATCAGAACCTTGCAAAATCTCACCATTCTCTCTATCAATCAAAGAACAAATTTTCTACTGGCTCTCTCAACTCCCTCAAGAACAATATAACTCACAATGACAATTAATATAATTTTCGAATCCAAATAATAAAAAATAGTTCTAGTTAAACTACCTTTTTCCTACATGCAAGAAAATGAGGGAAAATACATAAAATTATTTTTGGGATAAACTAAAACTGGAAAACAAAAGGAGGCTGCTAAACTTGCACTACTCACAGTAGCTGAATACTTCAACAATAAAGCCACACTCTCTGACCAGATCAAACGAGCAATACCTGAATATCTTTTCCAATGCCTAGAATTTGAATATCACATTACACCCGGCTATGATGATACTCTCGTCTGGAAACCAACCCAATCAGGTAACTTCACAGTTAAGTCGGCCTATGAACTAATCAGGGAAAAGAAAAACAAAATCCCATCCTACAGCCACCTCTGGTCACAACTGTTACAAAAAAAAAATTTCTTTATTTAACTGGAAACTCTTGAACAGGTTAGTTGCTTTCCCTGATGTCTTGGTGGATTTCAATTTCCATCTCCCCTCCAGGTGTAGTCTATGCTTGTGCAAATCAGAATCTATACACCACTGTTTTAATTCTTGTGTGAAAGTACAGCAACTCTGGAAGATGGTGAACTCTACTTTCAATATGCCTGACAACACTTTTCAACTCTTATGGGATAGGTTTTACTTCTACTGGAATTTCCAGTCTCTTGACAGACCCATCACCAAGCTAATTCGCATTTTACCATGCATCGTGAATTGGCACCTGTGGTGTGCTAGGTGTTCATATACATTTGAGGGCACAAAACCGGATGTTATGATCATATATAGGCGTATTCTGTATCATTACAATGACATCCTTTTGGCCTTCAAATTGGATTTTACATGGGCTATGTCAAACATCCCTATGTTGTTGTCCCCGAATTCAGCCAAACAAAAGCCACCTAAAATTCTGAAATGGTTACTGCCTTCGGCATTTAAACTGAATACGGATGGATCTTATCTTAGCAAAGATTGTGCGGGAGTTGGGTGTATCATTGAGACCATATAGGCCATGTAGTAGCAGCTCTCTCTAGAACTGTTGTGGCAGACAATATCTTGTAGGTTGAAGCTCTGGCTGTGCAGCATGGACTCCAGCTTACTAGGGACAAGGGCATATCAAGCGTTGACATAGAAGTGGATTCAAAAGTACTGATAAGCATGATTAGACGCCAGTTCAAGATTCCATGGACACTCCTGCACACGATCAGGCGGATCTGGGAACTTCTTCAAGGACTCAACTTCACTCTCAACCACATCCTCCGGGAAGCAAATGGAGCAGCAGACATTTTAGCTAAAATGGCCAGCCGGAGTCAGGTTAGTAACTTATATAATTGTGCAGGTTTACCTCCACTGCTGGCAGCCAAAGTGAAGCTCGATGCACAAGGCATTCCGTATGTTAGAGCAGGTTAATCTCAGCCAATATGTATCATTATGTATCAAACTGATTTATGAGAGCCCATAGACTAGATATAGCAAGTATTTTGTACTAGGTTTAAGGGCTCATCAGATGAATCAGTCGAGGTCAGGTATTAAGCCCCCCTCTTTCTTTGTACTTTTCTTTTAAAATTAATAAACGGGTAGGGGTCTGCCAAACCCCCCACCATCACAGGTGGTTTTTCTAAAAAAAAAAGAAAAAAAAATCCATGACGAAGGTATGTTTCTTTATTTTCAACAACTTCCGTCTCTCCTTTTAGTATTTGCAGTACATTTTCATAGCCAGTGATCATTCATGTATATCCTACTATTGCTTCGGCTTTTCTTTATTGTCTATTTTTTGGGCTCGGGAAGGCCTAATAGAATTTCCCCCATCTACGGATGGTTTTAATTAAAAAAAAAAAAATTTGCAGTACATTTTCAGTAAACACTGCTATTACTTCTCAGCTGAATTTACAAAAATATATAGCCAAACCCAAACATTGAAAATTTACAATAATCCCAAGTCTTGAGAGTTATAATGCAATGATTGATGCCTACGGATCAAATGACCTCTTTGAATGAAAGAGCATCTAACGGCTCTGTCTCTATAGCTCAATAGAGATGCAGAGTAGCAGACCACACAAAACAAAGCAGTAAGTACTCCAAGAAGACGAATCTTCTTATTCATTAATCAATCTCTATCTCCCACACTTCCATTCTTTGTCTTCTTCAAAATTCTTTTGTTGCAACTTTTCAAATTAAATTAAATGCCAAGCCCGACCCAAGCCTAGTGTGGGCCGTGCTCTCACACTGGGCCAAAATTCAAGGGGTCTAAAATTTTGTAATATTGTCTTTAATATGTATTTATATTTAATGATTTGGGCCATTTATATTTATTAGGCCCTTTATTTATGAAATACTAAATCATGTTTTATCCCAACAAATTTTAAAATTAACCTACTATATTTAAATCCTTCAAAAATTAAAATTTGCCCTTTTTAAAAATTTTCATTTTTATATTTATTAATTATAGAATGTTATTGTACATTTCCTTTTATTGGCACAAGAAGACGATTGTTCTTCTTCATTAATGATTCTATATCTCCTTGACTTCTATTCTTCATCTTCTTCATTCGGGTTCTGCTGCAACTTTTTTTGAATTCAATTAAACTTTTCTCTTGTTTTTCTTCTCCAAGTCTCCTTCAATTCAAATTTCGAATCAATATCTCATATTTGGGTGGTTGGATCTTCTAATTTCCAGGTATTCTTCAATTTAGCAGATTTAATGCATTTTTATATTTTCTTTTAATATTCAAAATATGTTTAGACGTATGTCAGTTGTGAGGAACTTGGGATTGTTGGATTAATTATTCATGAATCAAGGAATCATGTGCAGTCGTGCAGGCATTTTTTTTAATCGAAATTCATGTGAAGGTTGAGAAACTTGGGAATTAGGGACCAGGGATGTAGTGCTCACGATGTTGGGATTATTGGATTAATTAGGCATGTAGTATTATGACTTAGAGGTAAGGCGTTAGGAGACATATTATAATAATTGATATCAGGATTATATAATTTATATTGATTGTTTAATTAATGATTTGTTGAGATTATGTTACGTAGTACTTCTTCATTCTTCAATTCTTGAATTCACACTGTAAAGTCACGTAGTGTGTTTTTATTATTTCGTTGACATTTGTGAACTAATTTGGAAAAGAAAATTTACCATGTTAGAACATACGGAAAATCCCTATTCTTAAGGAATATGATTTTATGAAATATTATGGGATATGTTGAGATAAGGAAAATTCCTTTATTCAAGGGTTTGAGATATGCTTCAGAAGCAGATATGAGGTTGGAATATTACGGAGACAAAGGTGGAGATTTCCTATATGCTCATGGGAGTATTAATATAAGAAATCACGACTCTGCTACTTATGATTTAATAGCGAAAATATGCGTTCAAATTATCTATCTTTCTGAGAGTACTGCGAGAGTCAGAATACATATGTTCCAACATACCGTAACCTGTTGATAAAGTTTAGAATCACATGCCTTATTTCCTCGGGAGGAAGAGATCCAGCGTCGACGAGTTTCGAGGTCAGAGAGATTCCGATCAAGGCGGACCGGTAGCAAGGAGAGCTTGTAGAATTCAAAATTTATAATTCGATAAGATCAGTATAATTGTATGGTGTACTTTGTACTGTACCTTTCTGATTAGTGGATTCATTATGAACTGGGACAAGCCCCGCAAATGTAGGTGAATTTCACCAAACCGCGTAACCAAGTCTTGTGTGTTCATGCTTTACTTATTGCATACTTAGTTAAATAGGTTATGTTAGAACATGGTAGTAATAATTAAAATATTTTGGTAAAACCAAAATTTCACACACTGTACAATTTTTTTATTATTGTAAAAGAAAATATTTATTGATTTAACGCTTACTGTGTTCTGTTCTCTTTTGTGTGTGCAGTGATTTAGTGAACTATATAATAAAGAAATGACTGAATTTATAACATTTTGGATAATTTACCACATGTTGAAGTTTAGGTTACTCAATTATCCAGGTTCTATTTATCTTGTTAGGTTTTTATTTTATTAAACAAGTTTTCGTTAAAAATAAAGCTCCCTAAAAAACAACTCTCTGGTAATGACAAAAGAAAAAGGAAAAAAAAAGAAGAAGAACAGAAACTAAAATAGCAAAAAAAGTCACTTCAATTTTTTTGAAAAAAAGGAATCTTGAAAGTAGTTCTTTAGAAAATGAAGTTGAAAATTATCCTAAAGATATTGATGAGATGTGGGAGGTTGTCACCGGACCTCGCAAAAATATAATTTATAAGCCCTAATGCTTATAAATAGATAGTGACAAATCGAGGTCGTCCAATTAAGTAGATAGTGACAAACCGAGATCATCCAACTAAGTAGATAGTGACAAACCGAGGTCGTCCAGAAAGAAGATATATTTTTCCAAGGGTTAATACAAACAAGGATGGATATAAGCGCACACGCCCCCCTACACATATAAAGCAATTAAAGAGGGTGGTTTTTGTTTAATTTTTTAAGTTACAAATTTAAAGACGAAACAACTAGCATATAAAGACAAGTATGCTAATCATGCAATAAACTAAGAAAAGAGGATTACAACACAAGTTACGAAACCTTAAACAATTCAGATTCATTGCATTGTGTGTGCGATTGACTGTTCACTGTGTGCAGTTACTGGTGCGATTGTGTGTGCGATTCTCGCTTTTTCTTCCTTAATCTCTCTTTTCTATCCGTTATTTGCCAGCAACGGTCTTCGGACCGGCTGATTCTGGTTGCTTCGCCTCTTGGCGAAGCTCAATCTCGTCGGCCGATATGGCGGCTTCTACTGTCAATCACCCTCCCCCTCCCCCTCCAAAAACCTTTGCTGCAGCTCTCCAAGCTAAATCCCCTCTTCTGTCAACACAGCTGCCTAATAATCCTGAGATAATTCCAAAGTCTACTCATCTTGGGGATCTTGCTTGCTTATACTCGGATGAGCAAATTGCAACTCTGTCGGCTCACTATTCAAATGCTTTGGTCGGTAAGTTTACAAAGGGCAGGTTGTCTATGGAACAGATGGAGGTAGCCCTAAGAACAATTGGGTTCGAAGGTAAGTATCAGTTAGGATCTTTGGATTACAAACACGTACTAATTAGGTTTGAGCAGGTTAATGATTATCAGCGTTGTTGGATGAAAGGCATATGGAACTTCAATGGCATTCTACTTAAGATGCTCAAGTGGACACCTGAGTTCTCCACACAAAAAGAATCTCCTATCGTTCCCATTTGGTGTACTATCAGGGAAGTGCCTTTGTATTACTATAATTCTGCTTCTATTGAGGCAATTGGCAATAGTATAGGCAACTTTATAAAAAATGATTTTGCTACTGAGATGCTTACTAGGCCTTCTGCCATCAAATTCTGTGTTGAAATTGACTTGCTAAAACCTCTGTGTCATTATATTAGGCTTGGTTCAATTTCGAATAATAGGAAGTATCGAATTGAGTTTGAAGATATTCCTCTTTATTATGGGCACTGTTCTAAATTAGGTCATTCTTTAGCCCAATGTAGATCTATTTCACAAAACACTAATGATAGAGCTGATGAAACCAGCACATTTCAGATTCAATCTAACCCTCAGTGGCAGGCAACAGGGAAAAAATTTGACCAACCACCTCTAATCATTGATTCTCTAAGTGATCCTTCTACTTCTGGCACTGATAAGGCTGGTAGGAGCCCTGACTTTCATTCTAAAGCTAATACTCCAATTGAGGCTCCTAGAGCTCCTGCTAGTGGTGGATTTCTGGCATCTGAAAATCACCCCATAGAGAGCCCAGAAAACTCTATTACTAGGTTATTAAAGGCAACTGAAAGCTCAAAACCAACACTGATATCTTATGCTAAAGATGATCTGTAAATTGGTTTACTTCGATTTTCTATGAAAGATTCCACTTCTAACCCTACACTTTCCCTAGATGGAAAGATGTCAAACAGATTCTCGGTTTTGCAGGAAGAAGGCCCTTTCATACAGGATCAAGATGGTATCAGTGAAACTGTATACGAGGACTTGGATAGTACCCCAGAGCTTGCCACCTCTGATCATCAAATTTTGAATGCCTTTCCTATTTCAGAGCCCCTGGGTAAGTCTGATCACCAAGGTAAGGCTAAAAACAAAAAGAACACCTATCTTAGCCAACTGAATAAGATGCTTTTAAGATCGGCTACAAAAGGTACTAAAGCAAGTGAAATATGACATCTACTATAAACATTAATTTTCTGGTTTGGAATCTTCGTGGTATGGAAACATCAATGCTTAGACTGTCCAATCTACTTAGAATTAAGAAAATCCAGCTGTTATGTATAATAGAGCCTATGCATGACAATTCAAAAATTCACTCCTATATGAATGCTCTAAAATTTTCCAATTCCCTGTTCCTTCCTAGTGGGAAAATTTGGCTTATGTGGTCTAATATCCTATCTGTCTCACTACTGACCTCTCATGACCAATTTATGCATGTTGACATAACTCATCAATCTTTAAATCTTTGCATGCAAGCTTTTTTCATTTATGCCTTAAGGAACAGAGATGGTAGAAAGTTACTATCAGGGAGATGCTATTTTTATAGGTGATTTTAATACAATTGCAAATGTGTCTGAATATAGAGGTCCTTCTAATCCGGCTCTAGGAAGTATTAGAGATTTTAATACCTGGATCAATTCCAATGGTATTCAGGAGATTAATACTGTTGGAAATCTTTTTACTTGGTGCAACTCTAGGCTTAGAAACCCTACCTCTAAAAGATTGGATAGAGGCCTTTGTGCCCTAGCATGGAGCTCTAAATTTCCTTCCTCCTCAATTCAGATTCTTAATAGGCATACATCGGACCACTCGCCTCTCCCCTCCAATTATCCAACTTAGTACCCTCATATCTAAAGCCTTTTAGATTTATTAATGCCTAGTTCCAAAGGTCAGAGTTTCTTGGTTTAATTCAGGAAAATTGGGAAAAGCCAATTCAAGACAAAGGCATGATTAGATTTTATTTGAAATTGATTAGGCTTAAAAAAGTTATCAAAATATGGAATAGAGAGTCTTTTGGCAATATTGATTCTAATGTTACATTAGCTGAGGATGCCTTAAGAACTCAGGAACTTGCTTTTGATTTATGCCCTACATTGCCTGAACTTGTTAAGCTAAACCAGAAAAAAACATTATTGCTTAGGGCTCTTAAGGAGAAAGAAAAGTATTGGAAACAGAAAGCGAGACGTAAATGACATAAATTGGGGGACAATAACACTCAATTCTTTCATAAAGTTGTGAAGGAAAAGAATTGTAAGATGCAAATTAACAAAATAAAAAATCAAGCGGGTCAATGGATAAACACACAAACTGATATCCAGAATGAGGCGGTTTCTTTTTTCTCTGATCTTTTATCAGAGCCTAATCAAAATACTGCGGATACATACTGCTCACTTTCTTAGCCAAATCCCCAAAATAATTAACGACACTGATAACCAAATTTTAGCTACTCCTGTGATAGAATCTGAGTTAGAAGCAGTTATTAAAAGTTTGAATAGTAATAGCAGTCCAGGGCCAGACGGTTTCACACCAAAATTCTATTGCAAATGTTGGTTTTTTATAAAACAAGATCTAATGGAGGCTGTGAATGATTTTATCTTAGGCTCTAACATACCGAAAGGAATATCTAGTACATGGATTACACTAATTCCCAAGAAAGCAACACCTTGCTCTTTTGGGGACTTTAGACCTATCAGTTTATCTAATGTCCTCAATAAAATCTGTTCTAAGGTTCTAATGGAAAGGCTAAGGCCTTATATGGACTCCCTGATCTCTCCTAACCAATCTTCATTCATGAAGAAGAGAGATATTTCAGATAACATTCTGTATTTACAGGAAATGGTCAGATTTCTAGATAAAAAGAACAGATCCCCTAACTGTAATATGAAATTGGATTTAATGAAAGCTTTTGATAGAGTCAACTGGCAGTTTCTTAGGAAGATTCTAACTAAATTCGGTTTTAATGGGAATTTTTTAACTGCGGTTATGAGTAATTTATCTCAGGCACATTTTTCTGTTCTTGTTAATGGGAATCCAGTTGGATTTTTCAAAGCTACTAGAGGGATTAAACAAGGTGATTCACTCTCTCCTTTTCTCTTTAATATTTTTACTGAAGCTTTTTCGAGAAGTCTATCATTTATTTTCTCTAATAATAGTCTTACTCGTTTCCAAATACCTGCCTCAATCCCTGCTATTTCCCACCTAATGTACGCAGATGACACCATTATCTTCCTGCAGGCATCTAAACCTAATCTTATAAGAATAAAAGCTTTTTTAGATGTCTTGGAGGTTACTTCGGGACAGAAGTTTAATTTTGGGAAATCTGAATTTTATCTTAGTAAAAGAGCCTCGATTTTAAAGAATACTCAGGTTAAGTCCATTCTAAAAGTGAAAAAAAGGCTCATTCCCATTTAAGTACCTGGGCTGTCCAATTTTTAAAGGTAGAACTCTTAAAAGATATTTCCAACCATTAATGGCTAATATGGATTCTATTTTTTTTTAATTAAACCATCCATAGATGGGGGGAATTATATTTGGCCTTCCCAAGCCTTAAAATAAACAGAAAAACTGAAAATTAAATACAGGGAGAAACCATTGGCTTAGTTTATATGTACATTTATGACCCGTAGGCTCATTGAGGCAACATTTGTTGCTTCCAAAATGAATAAGAAAGTATATCTAATGGTGAGGGGAATATTAAAACTCTTAGTTGAGAATGGAGGTCATCGAACTTATTAGTGGATCGTAATGACGAAACACTGGTCAGTCAAAATCACCCCATCTAAAACTAAGAATCTTATCCCCTATCAAGATAAACAGTTGAAAGACATCACTATAACCTAGAGTAGTCATGAAGCATCTAGTAGAGGCTTCAATCTAAATCTAAGAATCAAATGAGCACTGTTGTGCATCAAGCCCAAAAGCAAATTATCACTGAAGAAGAAAACCAGCACCAGCAATGTTTCCAGCAAAATCATTGCACATTTCTGAATTCATACGGAATTCACCATGTTGTGAGTCAAGCAAAACAGCACGCATCAATCAAATTTGCAGAGTTATGCATCAAGCAAGTCAGCAATGTTGTGGAAGTTGTGCAAATCAGCGAGGTTGTGCATCAAGCAAACCAGCAACGAGAAAAACCATAGTACATTCCTGAATCTTCATGTAAAATTTTCCATGTTGTGCGTCGTTGTGGTCGTAGTAAAATCAAACTGCCTCCTTGTACCTACAAACGGTGATTTGCACAGTTGGAAAAATAGGTGGCTAAGTGCTGGGGGTAAGCTGGTTTTAATTAAACATTGTCTATTTTCATTGCCACAACATTTATGGGCAGTTACTAATCCCCCTAAGATTATAATTCGTACATTTGAGAAAAGATTAGCAAGATTTTTTTGGGGGGAATCACATGGTAAAAATAATAAAATCTGGAAAAGATGGTCTGCCATTTCAGTTTCTACTGATTTAAATGGACTTGGTTTTAGATCTATTAAGGCCATAATTGATACCTGTTCAGCTAAACTTTGGTGGAAGAGCCAATTAGGGATCACTCTTTGGTCCAAGTTGATCTGGGTTCTTCCATTGTCTCATAGGAAATCAGTTACTTGGAAAAGAATTCTTTCTATTAATTCTTTTGCAGAACATAACTCAGTAATTATTCATGGCAATGGAACCTGCAGTTTCTGTTCTGCTACTTGGTGTCCAAGGGGTCCTTTGTGTAATTTCATTCCTGAGCATATAGTAGCTGAAATGCCATATTTATCAGTGGCAGATTTCATTAATAACAGGGCTACTATATTAACTCAGATTGATTCTTTTCTGGAACATGATACTTTGTCTTTCCTTCAGGATTCGGAACTGACTATCGAGAGGGAAGACAGACTGATTTGGAAGGCTGATGCCTCTGGTAGCTTCACATCTAAGTCAACTTATAGGGCTCTTACTCATGGAACAGGTAACTTTCCTGCTTGCAAATTCATTTGGAATAATGCTTTGCAAAAGAAGATTTCAATTTTCACCTGGAAAATGCTGCAATCCTTTCTTCCCTTTGATGAAGTGCTTGTTACCTGTGGTTTCAGTCTAGCTTCTAAATGTCCGGCTTGCTATAGTTCAGACTCAATTCAGCACTTCTTTATTTCGTGTCCTATTGCGCAGACTGTCTGGAGTAACATAGCATCTATAGTTAACTTTCACTTAGATCCTAATCATTCCCTGTCTGAAAGATTTTTCATCTTTTGGAATACACATGACTTAGACAGCTGGAAGCACTTTCTCTGCAAAATTATCCCTTCTCTTACTTGCTGGGAGCTTTGGAAAGCTAGGAATAGGTTCATCTTTGACAATAAGCCTTTCTCTTCGGAGCAAATTTCCAAGGAAATACTTGACCTAATTAACCTAGCCTTCATAACTTCTCCAAGGACTTATTTCCTACATTCCAGTATTGCATCACATTTCAGTCATTGGATTCCCTTTGTTAGACCTCCCCCTAAGCCTAACATAGTTACTGTTTTTTGGGAGAGTCCTCCATCGGGGTCAATAAAAATTAACATAGATGCCTCTTGGTTTCCTAACAAGGCAGCTGCTGGTATGATCGTTAGAGATAAATTGGGTGCCCTGATTAATATAGCTTCTGCCCCTATCTCCGCCGCCACACCTCTGGAAGCTGAGATTAAGGCATTGCTATTTGCATGTGAAAATTTGTTGCATGTAGGGCAACACTGCATTTTTGAAACTGACTGTAAGCTGGCTATTAAAATGATGAATGACCCTTACTGTACAAACTGGAAGCTGTTTCATTTGGTTTATAAAGTTAAAGCTCTACTAGGTAGTGCTCATCTTAGTCATGTTTTCAGAGAGGGTAATTCTGTTGCACATGCAATTGCAAAGCATCACTCATGTCATCTTCAGTGTCTTAATCTTAATAACATTCCCCAACATATCTTGGGTCTGATTGCATTAGATAGGGCACATATTCCTCAACTGAGAGTGTCCTAACATGCTTTAACTAAGGATTGATACTGCTAAACTAGAATTTTCTCATGCAGGTTCAGGATCTGATCTTATTCTTCTTACTCATCATTCTCTGTGAGCTCTCCGTAGATTGGGGATTCCTTTCCTCTACTGACCATGTTCATCCCATACCCATGGGAAAATATTGCTGCTAGTCATGTTGGTACGCTTCTGATCCAACGGTTTGGAGAAGGGTTGTGACTTCAATCCTTTCAGTTACTCTCTTCTGGACTCTCACAAATCAAGTCATTGTACATATTTCCTATGATTCTGAAACTGTTCTTTGGGGATTTCAGTTTCAGAATTTTATGTTCAGACTATCACCTCTTGTAATTCAAGTTGCCTGGCCAGAGGAGAGAATTAACACAAGGGGTGGAGGTTCTCTCTTCTGGATCGCAATTTCATCATCTATCCTCTTTTTGGCTAGGATAGTTGCTATACAAGTGCTTTGTTTAGATTTGATAGGACTTTTGGGGGAAACCTTGTTGCCTAACCACGAACTAAGGCTAATGTGTCCTGTCTGTAAATGGTACTTCATTTTGATGGAGGCTTGGGGAACCTCTAATATACCTTCCCCCACCCTTGGGTGTTCTCATTTAAAAAAAAAAGTTACGAAACCTTGGGCACAATTAATTTCCACTTCCAAGATTCTTATAGTTCATAGAGACAATCAGCCATTTATTCATCTTGACTACCTATTATAAATGCTACACCTTCCATTTTGAAGAAAAAATATTCCATTCTTCTTAAGCTTAATCTACAAAAGCGTCCAACGACTATTTATAAACCTCATCAACAATCACTTTAAGCGATCGACGCCTAAAGATATCTCCTCAATGACATCATATACAAAGAACCAATAGACTTGCTAACACCTACAAACATTCTACCAAATGTCTATGCGTTTACCAGGTTTAATCAAGAACGATCGACATTCAAGACTTTCCCATTAATGCTACCTTAGGATACACATGACAAATATCAACATCATCACATTCATCTAGCAATCTTAACATCATCTATACAACTTGAAGTTCTAATTCCATGTTCTTGGATTTCATATTAAAGAGATGAGAATTTGTGCACATTTCTTAATTCCTAACATGTCATAAATTATGAAAACTACCACATTCATATCAAACTTCTAATCTCATAAATGATGCAAACTACCACATTCATATCATAATAAATGCATAATGATCAAGATTATAATTGAGCAATAAATGCTTTTCACTACATGGGCTTGGAAGCCTCAATCAATTGCTCCCAAGAGGAAGAGATTCGACTAAAGGAAGAAGATAATAAATGAGAGGTGAAAGTGCTATTTATAGTACAAAGGAAATGATTAAAAATTGAGAATAAGCCACTTGTTCCTTGGCTGTCACGAGTTGTGAGAGACATCCCACCCCTCGTGGCAGGTGACATCGCCAGCCTTGAGAGATATCCCACTCCTCGCGACAGTGTAAAATCCAGCACTTTAATCTTCCCCTTACCTTTTGTAGCCTTCCTCTTCGGTCTTCCTTCTTCATGTCTTCAAAAATCATTTTCCATCTTCAAATCTTCAAACATCTTGCCTTGTCACACAAAACTCCCTAGAAAAGTGATAAGAGTGCAAAAATCGCTCTTAACTCTCCCAAGAGATTTCAAGGAAAAACTCAAGATCTAAAACACAAAATACACAAAAGTAAGTCCAAAATATCCTATAACTATTATAAAATGAACACATCAAATTTCCCCACACTTGAGCCTTACTCGTTCTCGAGTAAAAGAAAAGATTCAAGAAAACATGAGATTGATATATTTACTTCCTAACCCTAATATTCCCCCATTCAATACCTCACAAAAATCTCATTATAATAAATCCTAGAATTAAAATCAAATGATAATTTTCACATCACAACTAGGGATGACAGTGGGGCGGGTTTTAATGGAGGTCTGTCATGTATCCGCTCCAATGGGGCAGGTATAGATGTAGTTTTCAAGGGGGTGGGACGGGTATGGGTATAAAAATTGATACCCACCATGGGTAGTGGGTAGAGCATGCATATTAGTTCCTACCCGCCCCTCTATACCTGCTATGTACACACTAATTTATTATATAATAAAGTATTATTTATCCATAATGCACATGTTTTACTAATAATATTTTCATGTAAATATTATTAAACTTTTAATGTTAAAATTATTAGTTTTAAAGTAAAATTTAGGTGTTTTTTGGAGATATAAATTAGGTGAGTAAAATAGATTTGAAGTGGGTATGAAGACCCAAGTGGGTGATGGGACGGGGGTGGATTTTAGATAATACCCGATGGGGTGGGGTGGATTTTAATGTTGTACTCGACATGAGTGATGTGGAAAGTATGGGTATGAAAAGTTTAGGTGGGTATGGGTATGGAGGTACTATAATCCGTACCCATCCCTAATCACAACAACAAATCCTAATTTTACCCAAACCTTCCACCTATCTATTCACTAATACCCATAAATCTTGTCAAATCCCGAATTGATCATCACAAGATCAAATGGCACAAAATGAAGTCAAAACCAAATCACAAGTTCAAACACACACTTCATGTCATAAAAATCTATCAACCTAAACGAAGTATATATATATAATCAAGATTTCACGTCTCCTACTTCATTTTCCCACTAAGTCACACAACCCCAAGAAGACCTATAGTGTTAGGCTACCCAAATCATCCATATGTTCACTGCAACCTTATGACTCAAACATCGGCAAATGAGTTAATTTATAATTTTTTTCTTTCTTTCTCTCATTTTCCCTAGGAGTCCCTTCGGGTTTTCATCCTAGCTACACATCATATTTATTTTGGCTAACAACTCGTCCACATTTAGCCTCTAATTTTTACCAAGGTCACCCTTTTGGGTTTTCAACCCATCCGAGCACCTAATGTTACCTAAATTGCCCTCTCGGGTTTTCAAAAGAACGAGATTGAATTTTATTGTATTATTATTATTTTTTCCTTTCTCTTATGTTTTTCCCATCAAAGTAGCAAAAAGCATACAAGTACTTGCAAGTAAATCAGTAACCCCTCCCCACACTTAAATCTTACATTGTCCTCAATATAAACATAAAATGTATAAACTAAAATCTCAAGGGAAAAGTAGAATGACTCACGATCTAGTGGTGCGAAGAAAAATCACCTCCATCACCGAAAGCACCTATATAATAGAACTGATGGTACTGCGCGACCCACTCTGCATTTCGCCTAAGCCGCTCCTTACGTCGCTCTGTCTCGGGGCTTAGGCCCAAAAATCTGCTCATCTCCTAGCGCATCTTATATGCTCAAGAGGAAAGGTGATCAATCTCCTCATCCATGTCTATCAAGATCTGAGATATGAAGAGGTTATTCTCAGTTTTTCCTCAAGTATTAGACTCCACCGTGTTCAATAACCGACTGTAGAAATCTGGAGGTGGTGGGGCGATGCTGGCATGCAATGTAGCGTCCCATCGTGAAGGAGCGTGTGAAGTAGGCTGAGTATATGGGAGAACGCCTTCTTCGGTTGGGATTGCGGTGCTGCCCTCCTTAGTTCTTCCTCAAAATCAACCCGACATGCCAAGTATGGCTCGATGGGTAAGTCTGCCAAAGGGGTGTTAGGTTTTAGCCTTTTTCGCTAGGGCTGAGGGATTCTTATGAACGGGTTTTTACTTCTATACAACTAATGGAAGACTCCGTCACTGGCGGTGTGCTGTATCATAGAAAGCTCTTGCAGCTTCCTAAGGTAAAGGAAATATGAGTCATCCTTGTCTAATCATTGAATTTCAGGCGGTGTTGGAATGTCCAAATGTTGCCCTAGGAGTGTAACAATGACTCATATGGAAATCTCACATCCTCGTGCCTTTCTTGCCTTATTTGTGACCTTCGTAACCCACATATAAGTCCAAAATCCATATCCATTGCTCCAACTCATCATCAACCATAAATGCTTGATATTATCTAGTGGAACATTTGTTGGCTCAGCCCGTCAGAAGACAGTGGGGGCCGACAGGCGGTGGGAATATCAGAGGGTCGAGTGGATTCTTATGATAGTGTGCCAAAAGGCACAATCCTGATACTCAGTGCGTGCTGGGGCCTCTGGATCGTTGTTCTTCCGGATGAGAGTGGTGTTCCAACCAAAAAAAGCCTCTATATGTGCATAGTCCATCACATACTTCTCGTCATTGAGGTGGAAACGAATGTAGGTGGGGCACTAATACTCCTCCCATTCTCATCCTTCCTGGTACTGTGCAGTTTCACTGTCGATATAAACTCAAGGATGTACCTCAGGTAGGTGGTTGTGTTGCGGCTCATGAACCCCTGCAACCTTTTTTTTGCGATGAGGCATCCCACAGGTTGGTGAAGTCTGAGGGCGATCAAAACATTCTCTTCACAAAACTTCATCTCCTGAATGGCTATTGATGGCTTGGTGATAAGGCTCCCCGCTCAGCAAAGTCACCCCCCAATCCTCCATCTTCCACCCCATGAACTTATCAGCCTCCAGAGCTAAAGTGGATGAACTCGCCTTAGCCTTCTCAACTCTTTGTCTCTTGGGTGCCAGGACAAACAAACAACAAGAACTAACAACACTCAAAGCAATTTCAATACCAAGTAACACAATCCACAATACTAAGATTACTATCAACAATTTCAAGCAACCCTATAATTTTCACAAAAATACTATAATCACCATTACGCAATCATCAATATGTTATCATCATTATTCTACCATTATGTAACCACCAATATACAATTAACAATATGCAGTTACCATTGTGCAATTACCATTATGCTATCACCAATATGTAATCACCAAAATGAAAGTCTACACAATCACCATTATGCAAGTCCACACAATTATAAAAAACAATCACATCCATTCAAGATGTCACCACAATTCAAAAATTATTCAAATAAACATAAATAACAATCCAAAGCCGGAGTTCATAATTGTACAAGAATTGTGTGGAGGATGTACCCAAGTAGTTATAAGCAAGCCCATACCTTCTTACTTCATCAATTGAGAAATTTCTAATAAAATTCCCAATTTCTAGGGTTCTTGAGAAAATTATGAATTCAGAGGTGAATTTGGGTGTTTGGATTGTGGAAGATGGTTGGGTAATAGAGGATGTTGTTTTGTAGTGGTGGGGAAATTGGGTTGTGACCCGCCTCCACCTAGGGTCATTAATCGTAGTATATTAACCCGAGCGGAGGCTGAGAAGGTCAAAGATAAACTTTATATTCTGTACCCGTTCTCACTGCTACGCTACCTAGAGGATATTTAGTGGCAAGCCCTGTGTTTGTCCACAGAGATGCTAGGGCTTAAGTATCAACTAAAAAAACAACCTCGTACGGGTTGTCAATCCGTACGAGTGAAATGAGGGGGTTGGATTTTAAGATTATCAACTACAAAACTTAAAGTAAAAAATGAGTAATCTAATTAAGCTGAGCACTTGGGGAGTCATTGCACAACATGATTAACCTAATGTTTTGATACTCGATTCATTCACATGAAAGATTTACTGAACAACCTAATATTGTGTTCACAACACGTGGTGTGGCCGATAGCATACACATCCTCGTACCTGTCACGTCGGGTGTGATTGCAACCCTCAATCGATGCCACCATAGGAATTAGGGGAGTACAAAAAAGTCCAACCATTGTTGTAAGTCTGTTTCTACCCTGTGCGATTATGTCCTGGGCTTCTACCACGAATGCACAACTTCCCCAGGTCCTATCAACTAGGCCCAAGGGTCATTGGCACCTTATCTATGATCAAAGGCCTCTCACACCCTAGCTTGCTACTTTTTCACTATCTCTACCCGTAACCTATTGGAAAAAATTATGTAATCAACTTAGACTAGTGCAATGGCAAATAAGTCAGAGTAATACTCGGGTCTTCCGTGCACACACTCATGCAGACGCAACCCATTCTAACATCCAGGTTTCTCTTCCCAAGGGGGCATCAATAAATGCCCCATACATGAATACAACCCAAAGTGTGTGCCGCTATGTGGTGTAATATTCATGCATTTAGAACAATCAAGAACAATCATAATAATATCTTGAACACAAATAATAGAATGAATATAATGAATCTCACAAAACATAGAGTTAAACATGCGCTACAAATATCCCCAAGCTATGGAAACTACTCCATAGACATGGAATTCAAATATAGATTTGAATTCCACATCGAGGATGAATACGGAATTAAAAGAAAAGAAACGAAAAATGAGAGAGTGTTTCTCTCTCTAAAAGTGCTCTCCTAATGATCTAATCTAATTTGTACATCAACTAGATCTAGAAAAGAAAAGAGAAGGAAAAGAGGAGAAGAACTCTAGAGAGAGAATTCTCCTTTTCCTTCTATTTAACTAGAAAGAGAAAAAATCTACATTATGCTACTTAGGGTTTACTAGAATACTAAGGCTTTTATATATAGTAATAGGAGATTGTGCCTAAAAATAGGCCCAAAATAGGCCAAAAGTTCTAAAACCCTAGTTCAGTTGCCGCCTTGCGCGGTCCGTGCTAAGTACATGGCGCGGGATGCACGATCGCACGCAGACTGTGGTTCTTCATCAGTGCGGAGCACTTGATCTGGCATGGGCCATGACGCGAGACTCTAGCATGGACCATTAGCTATGGCACGGGCCGTGGCCAGGAAGCATGGTTTGCTCAGATGTTTGGCACATGGCGCGTACTTGGGAGCGGGCTGTGGTTTGGATACTAGCTCCACTCAGAAGTTTGGCGCGGGGCACAGACTTTGGCATGAGCCATTGGCTGGTCTTTACATATTGAACTTGGAACGGGCTGGGCCATCATAAATGGGATGGTCCACACTCATACTTAGCCATTTTGAGCAAATCGTTGAACTTGTGCTGCGCGGGCCGTGGGATATGGTGTGGGTCGCGCCATTACCTTGCGCTGGAACTGTTAGCGCAGGGCACCTCCTTTAGCATAGACTGTTGGTGCTTGGCTATGAACGGCCCGCGCTGACCTGTGGTACCTTGGCCGGTTGAACTTGTTTCCTTTGCAATGGGTGAGGCGTTTGTCCGATTTTTGAGTTCTGGTAGTCAATTTTGTAGTGGTTGAGAAAACAAATCCAATGGAATCAGCCTTGAAGGCTAATCATCTTGGATTGTCCTCAGACTTTGGCACAACTCCATGGACCACGATTCCCTATTTCTTCATTGGCCGCCTTGATCTCTGTTTCCACCTATCTTTGACTCCAATCTCTTTCTACCATGCATTGATGTTCATGGCTTTCGTCTACTACCATTATAGAGGTGAATGGCCTTCGATCTCTTCTACCATCCTTGCGAACGGCTTTCAATATCTTCTACTACTCTTACGAACGACCTTCACATAGAATGTAACCAAAAAGTACCCATGGGCAACCCGTTAAAGATGATCAAATGGAAGATCTAGGAGCTCGTGGATACAATAATTCCATCCGTACTAATTAAGTCTACAAAATGCAAGATTTAGACGATAAAACCAAACATGGTTGTCTAAACCCATTGCCACGTAAACTAAGCTAATACTAGCAATCCTCCATACAAAACATACCAAAAACTATATCGAATGCAACCGTTAATGCACGCAAAATGAAGCACATCAGACTCCCCACACTAAACCATTTTCTCATCCCCAAGTAAACAAATACAAAGATACAGAAGCAAGTGAAATGTAGCGTGCAAACATAAGTTAACCGAGACATCCCACTTATTCCTAGTTTACACTATTTCCCCCAAAAAGAGTAAGAAACTCACAACTCTCACACTCCCCAAAGAACATAAGCAATCTAACCACACAAAATAAAATGTGGAAAAAGATAAGCCAAAAAGATAAGTGTCAAGCTAGCTTACTTTTCCCAAAATGATCCCAACGCAATCCAAGAGTCTTTTTAAAAAACAATCCACCAAGGAAATCCAAGAGCCATCGACTTGGTTGTAACATAGGGATAATTCATGATTCTCGACCTAGTTACAACCAAGGAGTTAAATATATCGTCAACCTAGTTTTTTCTTTTCTCTCAATTTCTCTCATTTTGTCTAGGAGCCCTTTCGGGGTTTCATTCTAGCTTTAACACACAAAGGGTATTAACTTCTCACCTTTTTCCACATGGTCTCATTTTTACCTAGGCTCATAAGCCTAGCTGGGCCTAGCCAGGCCTAGCCTTTCACTTTTACCTAGGTCTTTCGACCTATCTGGGTTTTTCCCAATGTTACCTAAGTTGCTCTTTTGGGTTTTCAACTTGGCTGGGTTTTGTATTTATTTTCATTTTTCAAAATGCTCTTAGAAGAGCTATTAGCTACATAAAAATAACTAAAAATCAAAAGTGCTATCTAATCCCCTTCCCCACACTTAAGCTTGCATTATCCTCAATGCCTATACAAAATCAAATAACACATGTCAAGGGAAAGAAATAGGAAAGCACTTAATGGAAAATGAACACTAAAATATACCCTTGATGGCACGATCATGGAATGTAAAGAAAAAACTACCATCACCCCAACATACAACCCCTAGCCTCTAATCAAGAAAGTTCAATCTAACCACTATCATGCACCACACATCGAATAAAGAATTGAATCATAATGGAGATTTGCCTCTTAGGTCTTGATGTGTGTATTTCAAGAGTTTTGAGGGTAAGTGGGTTTGGGTGGTACTTTGGTGGTGGTAGGGAAGAAATGGTGATTGGGTGGTGTAGGAAAGTATGTGAGCTTCATGGATCGTGCACATCCACACACCCCAAAAATTTGGGGTTTGGTTATCCTCCTTGTCCACCACTTTGAGCATCATGAACCATGTATATCTACTGGTCCATGAGTAAGACTCCCCATTTGCTCACCTTCCTCCAAGAATCATATGTTTCCTTCAAAACAAACATGCACACCAAGTGTAATAGTGTCCCAAAAAAGAAGAAGCTACAAATAGAAAAACAAACCAAAAATTCTAACTAATATATTTTTTTCAAGGCTTGGGTTGCATCCCGGGAGGCTCCGTATATTTAAGGTCGTCGACATGACCCTAATGTTATCCATAAGGTGCAGATTTGTCCCCCATCACCTTGGACAACCAAACATTGAGAGGTGGGGGTAAGAATCTTCCAAGAGGAAGATATAGTTGAGGAGGATACAACCTTAGAGGGAATAAGTGGTTTGGAAGCTTAGCATATTCAATTGGTTTCCCTATGGTTTCCTCTAAGGTTTTCAAAAATGCGGGAGTGGGCTCTATAGGTGGAGGTAGGGGTGAAAATAGATAATATGGAAAATTAAGTATAATTAGCCCTTCCTCAACTTCTTTACTCTCAACAACCACTCCCCATCCCCTTTAGATTCATCTACCAAAAGTTTACATTCAACCAGGGTTGGTTCATTTTTGGAATATTGGGTTTCTAGTTGGCTCACTCTTTTCATCAAATCAAGTACTTTCCCTTCAACTTTCTCAATGCTTGAGAATAGTTGAGTTCCCAAATCACTAATCTTGCTAGCATTTGTGACTGGTGTAAACACTACTCCCGGTCACATTGGCTATAGCTTGAAGAATTTTTCCATAATCTAATTTGGGAACCAATCCAAGGGATTGGTTTTGGGGCATTGGGTAAGTTGGTGAAATCCAACTATCGAACCCGAAGTGTTGGTTTCCTAATGCATCTCCATACCATAAATTCGAGTTACCACTAAACCTCGAATTTGGAGTGTAGTGATATGGGTAACAATCTCGATCCCATCGGCCCTGGGAACCAACGAATCCTACCTCTCTCTCATATTTTCTCATCTAAGAGCAAGGCTGCATAGGGTGGCTGCAATGACATATCCTACAGAATCTCACTCAGTGAGCCTCTTCTTCCAAAGTCAGTCAACCTTGGGCAACACTCTGTAGGACGGTCATTATGACACATCCTACAAAGTATCATCCGTTGAGTACTTTCCCACATTTTTTTCAAGTAGACACAAACAAAAAAATACGCAAAATTCAGAATCGCAGTGCAAGGGTCCTCGGTTCACACCAATAACTCAAGCAATACCTACTCCGGAAAACAACAAACAAAACAAACAAAAATACTAACTACTCTACTAACACGTTGTGCTAATTAATACTTGAGATGGATAATATCCCTAGAAACAATGCCAAAATTTGACACACCTCTATACGGGGTCGTTAATCGTACCTAATTAACCCGAGCGGAGGGTGAGAAGTTCAAAGATAAAATTTATATTTTGCACCCATCTCACTGCTATACTATCTAGAGGGTAGTTAGCAACAAGCCCTGGGTTTATCCACAAAGATTCTAGGGCTTAAATATCAACTAAAAACACAATCTTGTACGGGTCGTCAATCCGTACGAGTGAAAGGAATAGCTAGCAAATGCAAACAAAAGAGGGGGGGGGGGGTGGATTTTCATATAATAACCTACAGAACATAAAGTAAAACTGCGAGTAATCTAATTAAGCTAAGCACTTGGGGAGTCATTGCACAACATGATTAACCTAAATTTTCAATCCTCAATTCATTCGCATGCATGATTTACTAAACAACCTAATATTGTGTTCACAACACGTGGTGTGGCCGATGGCATACACTTCCCCGTACCTGTCACGTTGGGTGCGCTTGCAACTCTCCATAGACGATGCCATCATAATTAGAGGAGTACAACAAGGTCAGACCAATATTGTAGGTCTGTTTCTCCCCCGTGGGATTTCTTCCTGGGCTTCCACTACGAATGCAAAACTTTCCCCAGCTTCTATCAACTAGGCCCAAGGGTCATTGGCACCTTATCTATGATCTAAGACCTCCTAAACCCTAGCCTGCTACTTTTTCACTATCTCTACCCGTAACCTATCAGAAAAATTTACGTAATCAACTTAGACTGGTACGATGGCAATAAGTCAGAGTAATACTCGAGTCTTCCGTGCACACACTAACGCAGACGCAACGTACTCCCTTGCCCATTCTAACATCCAGGTTTTCCTTCCCAAGAGGGCATCAATAAATGCACCATACATGAATACAACCCAAAGTGTGTGCTGGTATGTGGTGTAACATTCATGCATTTAGAACATTAAAAAAATCATAATAATATCATGAAAAATAAATAATAGGATGAATCTAATGAATCTCACAAAACAAGAGTTAAACATGCGCTACAATTATCCCCAAGCTATGGAAACTGCTCCATAGACATGGAATTCAAATATAGATTTGAATTCCACATCGAGGATAACTACAAAATTAAAAGAAAAGAAAAGAAAGGAAAAGGAGAGAGTGTTTCTCTCTCTAAAAGTGCTTTCCTAATGATCTAATCTAATTTGTACATCAACTAGATCTAGAAAAGAAAAGAGAAGTAAAAAAGGAGAAGAAATCTAGAGAGAGAATTTTCCTCTTCCTTCTATCTAACTAGAAAGAGAAAAACTCTACATTGTACTACTTAGGGTTTACTAGAAAACTAAGGTTCCTATATATAGTAGCAGGAGATTGAGCCTAAAAATATGCCAAAAATAGGCCAAAAATGCAAAAACCCTAGTTTAGCCACCGCTTGGTGCAGGCCGTCGCGGATGGCGCGGTTCACACCAAGTACATGTCATAGGATGCACGATCACGTGTGGACTGTGGTTTGTTTTCGGCACTGGGTGCCTGATTTGGTACGGGCCGTGGCGCGAGGCTTTGGCGTGGACCGTGGGCTATGGCGTGGGCAGTGGTCAAGATGCACAATTTGCTCAGAAGTTTGGCATGGGGCGCAATCTTTGGCGTGGGCTATCCGCTGTTCTTGACATCTTGAACTTGGATCAGTGCGGGTCATCGAAAAGGGGACGGTCCGCGCCCGAGCTTAGCCATTTTTGAGCAAAGTTTTAAACTCGTGCTGTGCTGGCCATGAGGTATGGTGCTGGTTGTGCCATTGCCTTGCGCTTGAACTGTTGGCATGGGGCATCTCCTTTGGCGCAGGCCGTTGGTGCTTGGCCATGGATTGCCCGCGCTGACCTGTGGTACCTTGGCTGGCTGAACCTGTTTCCTTTGCTATGGGTGAACCGTTAGTCAGATTTTTGAGTTCTAGTAGTCGATTTTTTGTAGTGCTCGAGAAGATGAATCCAATGAAATTAGTCTTAAAGGCTAATTATTATCGGATAGTTCTCAGACTTTGGCACAACTCATTGGACCACGACTCTCCATTTCTTCATTGGCTACTTTGATTTCCGTTGCCACCTATCTTTGACTCCAATATCCTTCTACCAGGCATTGATGTTCATGGCCTTCGTCTACTACCATTCTAGAGGTGAATTTCCTTCGATCTTTTCTACCATCCTTGCGAACGACTTTCAATATCTTCTGCTGCCCTTACAAACAACCTTCACATAGAATGTAACCATAACGTACCCACAGGTGACCCACTAAAGATGATCAAATGGAAGATCTAGGAGCCCATGGATACAAGATGTCCATTAGAACTAATTAAGTCTACAAAACGCAGGATTTAGACGATAAAACCAAACATGGCCATCTAAACCCCTTTTCACGTAAAATCAACTAATACTAGCAATCTGCCGTACAAAACATACCAAAAACTATGCCAGATGCAACTGTTAATGAATACAAAATGAAGCACATCATGTAGTGGCCGTATTTGTGGGGAAGAAAGTGCTGGAGTTGAGGATTTTGAGAGGAGAAGTTGGAGAATGGGTGGAGATCGGAGAAGAAATGGTTTTTAAACCTCAACCCATTTTTATTTTCAAACTACACAGATGTCGCAAGCAGTGAGAAGAGTTTCCTGCCTCGCGATAGCGGGGTATTGGGGAGGGGAAACAAACCTGAAGTCTGTCTCGAGTAGTGGGGGATTCTCATGCCGCACGATAGAAGCAATACTTAATGCTCATTTTCCTTAAATTTGTCACGAGCAGTGGGGGATTCCCACACCTTGGAATTAATGGTAGCCTAATTTTGGTCTTGGCTATCGTGAGCGGTGGGGTTTTTCAATGCCTCGTGACAGAATACTACATGGAAGCAGATTTCTGGCAATAAAGTTTGTCGTGAGCAGTGGGGGATTCCCCCGGCTATGTTTTTCTGCCTTGGCTGTCATGAGTAGTGGGATTTCCCCCATGCCTTGCAACTACTTCTTTGTAGCTCCCATACTTAGCCAAAATTTCAACATCCAATTTTTCTCTATTATTCAGTTTTCTCATGGATTTCTCCCCATCATCCTTCTTGGATTCTTGTCTTCAATTCATCACCTTGATCATCCAACTCAACGTACTTATTTTGCTACAAAATAATGGGAAAAACACAAATGTGGAAGAAATAAAATAAAATAATGAACAATAATGATAAAAAGAAAATTGAAACAACATCGACGGAATGTCACAAATGACTATCCCAATGATCAAAACCAAGTTTAGTTAATGTCGTCAGCATGACTTACTCCCTTCTCCAGCTTTACTCACACATTGGATCGAGAAGATGAACGTCTTATACCTTCTTGGACACAAATATTTTGTAGTAAGGCTTCAAATGTTGTCCATTAACCTTAATGGTTTTTGATGTGGATAGCTCCATTATTTCCACTACACCATGCGGGAATACCATTACCACCTAAAATGGTCCCATCCACCGCGCCCTTAGTTTATCGGGAAACAAATGAAGGCATGATTGAAATTAGAGGACCTTTTGACCGATGCCAAAGTCCTTCCTATTATCATCTTGTCATGCCATGCCTTTTTTCCTTTGTAGATTACGGCGGTTTCATAGGATTCTCTCCTTATCTTCTCCAATTCTTATAATTACAACCTTCTATGCAACCCATCCTTATCTAAATTTATGTTGAAGCTCTTGACTGCCCAATACGCTTTGTGCTCTATCTTCATCGGTAGATGACATGACTTTCCAAAGACTAATCAGCATGGTGACATACCAATTAGCATCTTGTAAGCCTTCCTATATGCCCACAATGCATCATTCAACTGGCAAATACAATCCTTCCAATTTGGATTAACCATTTTCTCGAGGATGGACTTGATTTCCCTATTAGAAACTTTGGCTTGTCTATTGGTTTGTGGGTGATAGGTGGCGGAGGTCTTGTGAGTAACCCCGTACTTCTTCAATAGTGCCTCTATTGTTTGATTTCAAAAATGGGTGCCCGGTCACTAATCAAGACTCGAGTGGTCTTGAACCTAGAGAAGATGTTAGCTTTTAAGAAATCTGCAATCACTTTAGAGTCGTCATTCCTAGTGGGTTTTGTTTCAACCCACTTTGAAGCATAATCAATAGCAAGAAGAATGTAAGTAATGCTATAAGAGTTAGGTAAAGGTATCATAAAATCAATACCCCACGCATCAAATACTTCACAATATATCATAGATTTTTGGGGCATCTCATTCCTAGAAGAAATTTTCCTTACTCTTTGGGACTTATCACAAGACTTACAAAAGATGTAAGCATGTTTATTCAAGTTAGACCAATGAAAACCACATTCTAAGACTTTTCTAGTGGTCCTATTTGCTCCAAAATGACCTCCACATGCATAATAATGACAAAATGTAAGAATTGAATGCAATTCATTATCGAAGATACATATCCTAATCACTTGATATACACAATGCTTCCATAAGTAGGGTTCATCCACACATAAAATTTTGCATCACTCCTCAACTTATCCTTTTGAGCTTTAAAAAATGGGGAGGAAATTTATTGGAAACAAGAAAATTGACGATATCGGCATGCCACGGTTGGATGTCTTTGATTACGAACAATTGTTCATCGAGGAACTCTTCCCTTATTTGCTTTGCCAATGGCACATTTTCTTCAATCTCGACTTTTTGGTATGGATACCAATGGGCTCAAGTGAATGGCCAGGAGGTTCTTCGAGCCTTTCTTGTCTCGCACTTCCAAGGTTAAATCGCTCAAAAGAAAAATCCACCTAATTCATTTTGGCTTGACCTCTTTCTTTGTAATCAAATGACAAAGCTTTGCATGGTCAATATAGAAATAGCCTTTGTACCAAGTAAATAAGATCAAAATTTCTCTAAAGAAAATGCCACGGCAAGCAATTCCTTTTTCGTGGTTGAGTAGTTCATTTAGGCCTTATTGAGAGTCATGAATGCATAATAGATGGCGTGAGGCACTATCTTCACCCTTTGACCTAGCACCATTCTGATGGCGTAATCACTAGCATAACAAATGATCTCGAAAGGAATGGACCAATTCGGGAGTTGCATATAATGAGAGCCGAAATGAACCTTTCCCTTAATGTATCAAAGACTCTCTTAAAACCCTCATCAACCACAAATTCCATCTCCCTTTGCAAAAACATACACAAAGGAGATGCTATTTTGAGAAATCCTTGATAAAGCGGTGGTAAAACCTGCATGACCAAGAAAAGATCACACTTTGCGAACATTAGAAGGATAAGGAAAAGTTTGGATTGTGTCAATTTTTTAATTTTCTACCTCAATACCCTTAGAGGAGACAACATGCAATGCCTTGTTCAACCATAAAATAACATTTCTCGGGATTCAACACAAGTTTAGTACCAATGCATCATTAAGAACTTGTGCTAAATTTGCTAAGAAAATATCAAAGTAATTACCATGAATGTTGAAATCATCCATGAATACCAAAAAAAATTCTCAACAAATTCCGAAGAAATGCTTACCACACACCTTTAAAAAGTAGCGGGGTGTTACATATCCCAAAAGGCATATACAATGATAAGCAAACGTACCAAAGGGGCACGTGAAACTTTCACCTTGATCATGAGGCTTGTCTTGAAGCCTTTGGAATTTTTGTTGAGGGGGGGGGGGGGTCAGTATTGTTGTTGAGGAGGGCGATATTGTTGAGCATTTTTATACCGAAGGTTGGGATGATCTTTCCAAGTCACAATATAAGGCCTATTTATTAGCCTTGACCACCTTGATAACTTTGGTTTCTTTGGTTAACTTGACCTCCTTGATACCCTATGGCACTCACTTCTTTGACATAATTATGTTGCAAACGAGGGCAAGTGTATGTAGGGTGCGTTTATGAACATATTTCACAAGATTTCACATATGGCGCATTTCCGAAATTTGTCAACAAAGACTTCACCATATAAGTGAGGGATAACATTTGATGATACGATCTCAAAAACATCATTTATTTTAGTTTCTTTAGTTTCGTATTTTTAAGAGCTTAACACTATACTCCTTTTCCCAATCGGTTTTTTAATGAGGCAGTTTGATCATTTTAGTTTATTTTTATTATTAAGAATAAAGCCCATAAACTCGGCCATGTTGGCTTAGAAGAGTTCCAGCTATATTTTAATTAGGGTTTAGAATATTCAGTTTTGATTTGATTAGAATTAGATATGGTAAGTTTAGATATGACAGAATCATTCAAAAATTCAACCAACATTTGGATTGATTTACTTGGATGAATATGGTCATCATTTAGATTTAAATTAAGTATTTTAGTTTAATATGTTTTAAGCTTCTTAAGCTGCCATAAGTCTTTTCAGTTTCTGACAAGAATTACCAAATCCTTGTCTTCTTTGTATTCTTGAAGACCATACCTATGTACTATGAATAGGGGATGATTTTCAACATTTTAATTACCTCTGACATTTTATACATTATATATTGAGTTATAATCCTTTGCTTGTGAGCGTTTCATTGTTACTTCATCCTGCGGATTAATTAAGTTACAATTTCCTTCAAATCATTGAGCTAATCCTGCAGGCTAGTTAGTGAGCAATTTGGAAAATTTGTGAGCTAATCCTGCAGGCTAGTTAGTGAGAAAAGTTTCGAACTGAGAGTCAATCTCGAGAGCAAGTTGGTGATCAGTTCGTGCAAATGTTGTTAGGGTTTACGAGATCCCTTAATTGGAGTCAAGAAGTTGTCAAAATTCCGCAATCCAGAATCTTTGCAAGGAGCTTCATATCATTTGGTATCAGAGCAAAGCAAAAATTTTTGTGACCATCATATCAGCCGGCATCAGTTGGTATTGCAGGGTGATATCAGTTGGTACCTTCATATCTGTATTTTATTTTTAAACTAAATTTTTTTTCAAAAATAATCAGAATTCAAAAAATCATCCATCACTGCTCACGCCGATCTCCGACAACCTGCCGCTACCAGACAATTCGCTGCTGCTGCAGCTCAGCTCCATCTTCGAAAGTCTAATCGGCGTCATCAACAACTACAACATATATCATCCACTGATGTGTCCATTTTGTATGGTTATTTTAGGACTTTTCGGGTTCACTTTTGTACACTTTTGTGCTCTAGATGTGGCCTTTTTTTCCTTGAAATTCTATAAGGAGACTCAAGAGCAAGTTTTACGCTTTTATTACTTTTCTATAAGATTTTGTGTGACAAGGAAATTTGTTTGAAGACTTTGATGAGTACCTTTGAAGATTTTTATTTGATCTTTTGAAGACTTTAAGAAATGAAGAAAAGTGAAGTGAAGAGGAGGACTTGAAAAAAGAAGAAGAAAGAAATCAATATGCCGGATTTGGCATCCGCCGCGAGTCACGATGAACTTGTCGCGACTCGCGATGAACGGGTGGCCATAACTCTTTCTTGTTTTTTTGTACTATAAATACCCTTATTATCTTCTCTCTTCTTCTTCTTCCCAATTTTGGGACTAAAAAACCCTAGTTTTCCTTCTTTCTTTTCTTAGTTTCTGTAGGTTAATTATGTGATTTCTTTATCTAGGTTAGTTTTGTAATTGGGAGAAATTTATTGAAGCTTCCAAATCTATGTAGTAAGAACCTCTATTGCACTCTTTCTTAAAGCTTTTGTTATTTAGCACTCATGTTTTCTTAATGTGATGTTTTGCTTTATTTATGCCATGGATTGTTTGAGAATGTGAAATGTTTGTATGATTGAAGTGTTAGGGTGTGAGGAAAGTTGCAAATTTCTTAGCTCATTTGACATGAAAATCCAAGAACATGGAATTAGAACTTCTTGTGTATAATGCTTTGTGATTCTTGCTAGATAAATATGTTAATGTGGATTATTCTCGTATTTATCCTATAGAAGCAATGCAAGGTTGAATCTTGAATGTGGTTTGTTCTAGGTTTAATCTAATGAATGCTTTGTTTGGTTAAATGGTCATGTGTTTGGTCGAATGCTTGTTGTTATTAAATCTATGGTTTTTCATGTACATTGCCATTGATGAAATATCTTTATGGTCATGGAACGTCTAAAGTAATTATCAATGAGGTTTGCAAATGGTCGTTGAATGTCTTTGTGAATTACTCTTAAGATGAAATTTATGTTGATCTTCAAAATGGAAGTGATAGCATTCCCCGTAGGTAACGAATAGAATGAGTGAATGATTCAATGATCTACATGAGTTTTGGAAGTTGATATCAATTGCCCCTAAGACTTTGTCTTTTGTATTTTTTACCTCTTTTTCTTAGTTGTTGCATGATTAGCATAGTTACTTAACTTTGCTAGTTAGCTTATCTTTAATTTCATAACTTAGGACAAAACAATCCCTTCACCCCCCCCCCCCAATTACTTACTTATATATATGTATATACACTTCTAGCCTAATATCAACCTTATATGTTTAAACCCTTATAAAGATCCCCTTTTTTCGTGGACGACCCCGACTTGCCATTATCTACTTATTTGTAGATAGGAAGCATTTAGGGCTTATAAATATTAACTTTGAGAGGTACGGAAATGACCTCCCAAATTTTGGCACCACTGCTGGAGAAGAGACATTTATTTTTAACTATTTGGGCGTATTTGGTTGCATATTAACTAGTTGTTTTTATTTTCCACTTCTTTGTGGTTTTTTTTTGTTTGGAGTATGTATTGCTTGAGTTCTTGGTGAATTTTTATTGAGAATCCTTGCAATATGATTCCGGAATTTTGAAAAAGTTTTAAAAAAAGAAATATCTCACCTTGAGGGAACTCACGATGAGAAGAGAGGCTCAACAAGCAAGGTTTTGTAGGATGTGTCATTCCGATCATCCTACCGAGTCTTGCTATATGTTGAGAGGGGAGCATTATGAGGAGGAAGGAACCATTGGTTTCCAAAACCAAGGGTATTATGAAGAGTGCTACCAAGAGGTTGGAGATGTTAGTTTTCAATGACAAGAAGCACAAGAATGGTATCTATACCATGATTCTCACAATCCAGAGTGGAGTGGTAATCCGGATTGGTGGTATGAGAATGAGCTGGAAAACCAACAATACAAGAAAAATAGCTGGTCTTCACCACCTTGCATCATACCCCAAAACTAGGTCCAACAAGAAGGTTCAAGTTTGACACATGAGGAGATCATGAATGCAATAGCAAACATGAGCAACTTGGCCAAGACTAGTGAGGAATCAGACACTCGAATCTTCTCTAGTCTTGAGGCTATGAAGGGGTATGTGAGAAATATATTAGAAGCGGTGGCCCAAATGGAAGCTCGTTATTCCAAGATACACCATTCCAAGTTGAAATCAAAGATTCGGTGAGTGAGATCACCTTGATAAATGAGTTTGAGTTCGAATGGGATGAGGAGTCGGCTGTGGAAGACAAAGAAGTGGAGGAAGAGGTGATTGTGCTAAATTTATTATTCTTACCATGATCATCCCTTCCCCAACCTAGTGAACCAACTCCACCATTTTAGGAAGTTTTGAAGAAGATAAGAGAGAAGCCAAAAGACTATCCCAAGCCTCCTAACCACCCCACTCCTTTAGGACCAACTTCATCTCCACAAAACTTTCCTCTTGAAAGTTTTGTGCCCACACCTCTATATTGTCGGATACTCATGGTGAATGGGTTCAATCCTTCACCATATGGATAAAATTAGGGTCATGCTGACGACCATAAACATACGGAGTTAAGTCGTGCCAACGACGTAAATAAACTCGGCTTTTATTTTGGTTTTTATTGATTATTTTTGTTATTTTATCTTGTTCTTTTCACGTTGTGTTTTTCTATGATTTTGTAGCAAAGTGAAGTGCATTGCATTGGAGAAGATGCAGGAATGAGATCCATGAGAAAGGGAAGAAAGCTTGGAATGTTGGTAAGAAAATATTTTCTATGTGCTTGGAAACCCTGTCGATTGCGAGTCGGGAAAAAGATATCGCGAGTCACGACGAACATGGGAGGAAAAATGAACCCCCAGTACCATCTTTTCACGAGTCACGATCTGGGCATTGCAAGTCGCAACCAAATCAGAAAAATTTGAGACAATGTGAGCTCACATACCCAAGATTTCCCAAGTCACGAAGGCATCTCAAGTCACGATGAACTTGTCACGAGTCGCGATGAAATCAGGTGACAAATGTAAAAAAATTGAGCTTACAGGTCCAATTTTTTGTGAGTTGCAATAAAGCCTCGCGAGTCACGGTAAAGCCTTGCGAGTCACGATAAAGCCTTGCAAGTCACGAAAGGACTGTCCCGAGTCGCGATGGAGAGGTTGACTTTTCAACTGAGCCAAAACCCTTCATAATCCTTTCTTTTTCTCCACCAAATACTCCCAAGAACCACCACACCTCTATTCATTCCTCCGCCATTTTACATAAATAGACATATGAATATTCTTGCATCTTTATAGTTACCTTTTGTTGATTGTAGTGTGCCAACTACATCATTGTGACTATGATAAATAGATTCTATAATGATGCTTGGATATTTGTCAATATATGTTGGATAGTTTTATTGTATGATTTCATAGAGGTGATTGCATGATGGATTGGTTGTTCTTTAAGAATACTATGGTTATTAACTTTTTGATTCTAAACCTAGTATTACAAATCCCTATGTACTTGTAAGTTTGATGTTGTTTTCTGTGATGTTAGTCTTGATCAAACACCATCAAAAGATAATGTGTTGCTCGAGGGGTGAGTTCCTTCGACACCTTTACCTCCCCCTTTGGCTCTGAAGCCAGTTTTGGAACCGATCCCACACAAATACATGGGATTGTGCCGTATCACCGGCGACTATGTGGAGAAATGGGAGTCAAGTTACCCCTTACTTTGATTTTTATTGTCTTTGCCTTATATATTTACATTGAGAGCAATGTAACGTTTTAAGTATGTGAAGGGCTTACTCACATGCATGTAAGCTTGTAATGTTGCAGATTATTTTTTATGTTACTAAAAATAAGTGTTGTAGTACATTTCATGGTTATATAGTGCTAAGAGTTTCTATACCGGTGCCTATGATCAACTGTTATGGTGCTAAAAAATAAAAAGGCAGCTGCACAGGGCTGCTTCAATTATCAGGATTTACATTCTAAGTATTGAACTACTATGGCAGGGGAAATAGTAGTAATTGTCAAGTTGCGGGAAAATAAATTAGTACAATTCATTAATAATAAAGGGAGAATGGTTCCACTTCCTTATTTCCAGCTTCATTGTCCCCATCATGTGACGGGAAAGGACCGAGTGCCTTCACAGCTTCAGGAAATTGGTAGTTCATCACTTTCCCCATGTGCTCAGACTATCTCCTTTGGTATTGAAAATCCATCTGAAGAGTTTGAATTTCACTCTCAAGTGCGGATATCCTAGATCTAGACGACATCGAAGAGGGAGGTTAAACATTCTTGCAGAACGATTCAACATCAATTTGCATTATTGGATGACCAAATGTGTCATTTTCATAGTTATGTACACCCACAATTCCACAGAGTAAAGAAATCAGACTGCAAAAACCATAGGATCCTGATTTGTCCTTGTCCTTCGTCAGCGCCTGATGAATCCCCTCCCCAACATTCCAACAAAGTTTATTTTTAATTGCATAAAGCTTGGCTATCCAACTCTTATGCACTTTAGTGTTCACCATGACAGGGTCAATACGGGATGCCACAGAGTGATACCACGTGTTCATATCTGGTGTTAGGGATTTCTTTGGAATTTTTTCCACCCGAGAAAGACACTAGCATCTATATTGGTACCTTCACTTGTGATTCACTAAACCAACCTTCTCAAGACTTTGTCGTGGAAATCATCATCATCATTGATTGATGCCAACATCTTGTCATCCTCATCTTTGACATTGGGCAATTTGTACACTTCAAGATAGCTTCAGGAGTTAGAGAGACATATTTTCCATGACATAAAACCTTGTTCGTGTTGATTCCACACCTCAAATTTGCATAGAACCCGGCTACGATGGTCAAGTTGAAAGTGAGAGGTGTAGCACAAAGCTTTTCCCATCCCAATTGCCGAATAGTTTTTTGAAATGGTGTTTTTGCTTCAATTCCATGTTCCAGATAATGCTTCCTCATTCTATAACTTTGGGCCAGCAATATTTCCTCATCAAACACAAATCTCTCCTCTGCCACCCTTATGTAAGAACGTTTTGATGGTGATGAACACCATTTTTTCCTAGGCCTCTTATTGAGGGTTTTGAGGGCTATCCTATAGATTGACATAGAGGCATTTTATCAAACACCTTCTTGGCAATGTGAATTTATCAAAAGTTAATCCATATTTGAATAACCTGATTGTACCGATGACTATAACAACACGGATACATATTTTCATCAATCACGCAAGGGATTATAAATCAAAATGCACATAAAACAGTCTAGAATCACAATTGAATGGGAAACTAGGGTTTTCTATTTTGAATTACATATATCAAGTTTTCATCACTAATGTTCAGCAATTTCCAATTCATTTCAATCATAAAGGGAGAAATTAGAGTACCTTTTTTGAACCACAAAGACTGATTTGGGGAAACAAGGGTTTGCTCTTAGTAGATATAAATAAGAGGTTGTGAAGGTTTGATAAAATAACGCTAAAATTGAAGGTTTTGTTGAACTTGACTGTATTCATAGCACCGGTACGAACACATAACATTTTCTTTCTAAGTATCAAGCATCTGTTTAATAACCAGTGCAATTGTCCATCTCAATCACTTCTCAAAACTGCTAGGCAGTGTCAAGCATCTGCATGCTTGAATGTAATTATTAGCACCGGTATGTTAATGGTGCTAATTCTCTATTTTCCAATACACTGCTTAAAAACAGAGCAAGTCCCCTGCTTCGTAGCACCAGTATTCAATGTTTTGACTGGTGCTACTAATAAGTAAACAATTAATTTCTTGATAAAAATGAAGTAAGTAGCTACTATTAGAAAACCAAAGTATTAATGACCACTAAAAATACGCTTAGGGCCAGACAAAATGTTACAAAAGGGTACAAAAGAGATCGATAACCAAACATACCACCCTATTTTTTCTTTTCAGGACAATATCACCATCCAAAATATGACCATTCTCGTCCACCCACAATCCATCCCCATGTGATTGTCTTAATATGGGGGGTCCATTGATGTTCTCCAAACTCGGGAATGCAGCGGAAAACTCGGCAATGTCAGATTTGACAGGAATTCCCATTTCATCTTCGAAAAAATACTTCTTCCTATGGAGTCCAACATGCCATTTCTCATTGGTTGGGTCTCGGATATAAAAAACTTGGCGAGCTTGAGCTGCTAGAATGAACTTTTCATTCTCGTATCCCACTCGATTCAAGTCCACAAGGGTAAAACCCATGGGCATCTTGGTGCGCACCCCGATATGATTTTCAGCCCATCTGTACTTGAACACTACCACTTTAAACTCAACATAATCCAACTCCCAAATCTCCTTAATGACCCCATAAAATCCCATGACTGCAATGATAGGTTTTTTTTATCTCACTTGCTCAACTGCCACATGGATTCAGATTCCACAAAAAACCCTAATATTCTGAGTTGTGCTCTTGCTATCCTTGTACACTATTGAAAAAATGTATCCATTGATATCATAGCCTTGGTATCTCTTCACGGTGCAAACGGGTGTCCTTGAAAATGTACGAAGTTTAGACGACATCACGTCCATATTGCAACGATTATAAAACCAACTGACAAACATTGCAGAATGCTCAAGTTGCAATGGGTTCGATGGCTTTTCAGGATACAGTTCTTCTAACATTGACATGTTCTCCTTAACATATATTGCAATCTCACTACTGTTACACAGAACATAAAGATGAACTTTCATCAACTCGGCATTAAATGGTTTGTTTAGGGTACCTTTCGTACGTGGGATCCCATTCTTTCTGCCACTGTGCACATGCTGAAAGAATCCAACTGCTGTCTTCCTAGAAAATTTTAAAGTGCAATACTCAATTATCTCCTCTGTGTCATACCTCTGGACAATGCTAGCATCGGATCGGCATCAATTGTGTACATAAACCTTAAAGACCCCCATGTGCTGCTCAAACGAGTACATCCAATGCATCCCAATAGGACCACATATTCTAATTTCCCTGAAAACATGGACTACAAGATGAACCATAATGTCAAAGAATGTCGGGGGAAGGTACTTCTCAAACAAACATAGCACAACTATCTTCTCCCACTCAACTCATCAAGCAGTTTCCTGCTAATATTCTTATGACAAATGGAGTTGAAAAAGATACACGTGCGCACGATCCAGAATCTCATCTCCTCCTCCATGACACCATGGATATCCACATACAAGATTTTTCAAATCAATACGTGACAATCATGGGATTTCAATGCATTGAGACACAATTCATCCTGCACAAATCGACTTACATTGGAAGAGTAGCTAGAGGGAACCTTGATTCCCTCAATGCACTCAAAAGTTGACGTCCTCTCGCCGATAAGAACATTGTAAGGGACTGATGGTGGGTACGTCCATTTACCTTTCACCTCCAGAGCTAAATCAACTCGTATACTGAGTTCAACCAAGTTGTTCCGTGCATTGAAGCTGTCCTTTGTCTTACCATGAATGTTAAGTATAGTACCAATTAAACTCTCACACACATTCTTCTCTATATGCATCACATCCAAACAATGGCGAACCTCCAAAGTTTCCCAATACAGCAAATTAAAGAATATCGATCTTTTCTTCCATGGTCTATCATTTAAGGCATCCACTTTAGGTATCTTTTTTCCTTGAACAACATTTAATTTCTTCACCTTGTTGTGAATATAAATCCCACTCAATATTTTTTGCCCCTTCTTCCTCCCCCCAACAAAATGAATCTTGTCATCTCATAACTTGTGCTTCGCTGAGAGGAATTTCCTATGACCAAGATACAAAATCTTCCGACCAATTTTCAGCTGCGTAAAATTAGTTGCTTCCTCACACAAAGGACATGCCTTGTGACCCTTAACAATGTTACCCAAAAGATTACCATAAGCTGGAAAATCATTAACCATGCAGAACATCATGGCCTTCAAATTGAACTTTCTCCCACGATCGAACACATCAACACCGCCTGACCATAAAGGCTTCAAATATTCAATGAGTGGGGCTAGATAAGTGTCAATGTCATTTCCAGGTTACCCCAGACCCGAAATCATCAATGGCCTCAAAACATATTTCCTCTTCATGCATAGATAAGGAGGCAGATTGTAAATACAAAGCATAACAGGCCATGCGCTATGTTTTGATGACATGTTACCAAAGGGATTCATACCATCAGTACACAAAGCCATTCTCAAATTCCTGGGTTCACCTGCAAACTTAGGATACCTCTTGTCAAAACTATTCACCTGATCCTCATCTGTAGGGTGACTAATGATATCATTATTAGCACAATCCCTATCCTTGTACAATGTCATGTTTTTTTCATCCTCAATGTTTTTGAACAACCTCTTCAGCCTATGGACCATAAGAAGGTACCACAGGCATTTTGCAGGGATCCGTTTCCTTACCTTCACAACAAACTTTTCATCCACAACCTCATTTCTTCTTTCCTCATAGTGAGAGACCTTTCATACGGGGAAAACCATCACTTTTTCCAAAGCATCCCTATACAAAAAAAAATTAGGGCATGCATGTATCATTTTATACTCTATTCCTATTGGGCACAAAATTCTCTTTGCATCGTATAGGTTGTCCGATAAACCGGATAGGGGGGGGGGAGCTTCTCATTCAACAACTTCAGCAGCTTATCCATGAACCAACACCTTTCAAGTGAAACAACTCCATTAAACATGACATTACAATGTCTTTCTTGCAACTAGGATATAATGGTTTATCCCTCTCATCCTGAAATTTTGACATAACCTTGGGCTTCCCCCTGAATTCATCCACCACCTCCTCACACATGTGATAACGCCCCTCTAGGTATACTAGGTTGAGGTGAGAGTTTGATATGAGGGCAGAAATGGGATATTAGTCATAGTGGGAGTTCCCAATGAATCAACCTCTCCACACCCGGTGACAAGACATAGAATAGTCAAATTGTTGTTATGTGAATAGGAATCGAGGATCTAGTCTACATATCAATTACATGATGCAAATACCCCAAGACCTTTATTTTAATCTTTATATTGTGGTTTATATTTGCATGTTCTTAGTTGTTAGCTTAATTATCTCAAACAAAAACTTTCTTTTTCTCTATTCTGGTGGCACTTGTGTATGGAATACGTAAATCTATATTTTAAACCCTTCAATATCCCTGGACGACACCTTATCTTACACTATCTACTTTATAATAGTTAGGAGTGAGTAAGGGAGCAACACTATCAGTAATATCTTTTACTTGCATGTGCCCAAGTTTTGTAACAACGCCTAGGTGCACGTCACACAGATATTTTTAAAGGTATTCAAGCCTATTCATAAGATAATATCAACACTCCAAAAAAATTCTTAGCCAATAATCCAATTCATGCCCGCTGTGCGGCTCTAGGGAATCCTAATGTTGTAGAGTAACACACGTTACGTAAATATTAATGATATGAATTGTGCGGAATCGATTTCTAGTGATTTCTATTCCTACTTATAGGTTATTTCTTACTTAGCGTTGTTTATAGATTTTTTTTCAGGGTGTACGATCATGTCCTGTATTCTATTACATTATGAATTTGTGAATTGAGGCTATTTTGAGATGGTATTGTGAATGAAATAGATATTATTACCTTAACAACCAACTCAACCTCCAAGTTCCGAAGTCGCTCCCCTCTTTAGAATACCATTTAAACCATACCATTGAAAAAAAGGTTCCAAACTTGGAATCTAAAGATCTGAACTAACTTTTGAGTTTGGAACCACTAAATATTTAAATCATTTTTAACGCGTAAAAATTTAGAGAAGGGCTGCAAACTACGCCCATGGCGGAACCAAACAAAGAGAGTTACAAGCCTGTGACACTAGTTTCGTTATCAGAAATATGATAAGGTTCCGATAATGGAACCTATATGAAGCACCGAGCTAGCCTCCCCAGGTTCTGAGTTTGGAACCCATTAAAGACGATTATTCTAGCCTTATAGAGACGGTAATTCCACCTTTTAATGCTATTTTGAAAGGTAGTTATATTAATCGTCTTTGATCAAAGAAGGCGGTTTCAAAGTCCATTCTCTGATCTGATAGAACCTCTTTTAATCCACCCCACACTAGTGTAGATTATGGTCTAGTGGGGAGTATTATGGTGAGTAGCACTTCATTGTTTCCTTCGGGGTTGATATCTTGTCAGTGAGTTGGACTTGGTTTGCTCCCTAGTGTGCAGTGAGCTGGACTTTGTGCTTAGGGTTTGGCATGCTAGGTATATACAAATAATACTGTAGTATAACAGGTCAATGATCGATAAATAGGCTAGACGTTTGAACCAATTGCGCCTAAATCTTGTTATATTCATATTTACACCCTTTTGTGTTATTTTCATGCTAGTTTAGTTTCTTAATCTTTGGTTGATTGATTAGTAGTCGTAGTGTTTTCTCAAAATCAAACCCTCCCCCTTTTACAACATACATTGAGTGACATTGATGTATGTGCTTTTAGCTACGTGAAAGACTTAATCAAGTCTTTTTTTTTCTCTACGAAACAATCTATTTGCCACTATCTACTATCTTGTAGTTAGATGCATCTGGTGTAATAAATTTTTATCTTTGAGAGGTACAACGATAACTTCCAATATAATATAGTTTTTTTATTTTTTTTATTTTCTCATTGTGTAATCAGCCAAGTTCCTTAATGACTTTTTATTCATCTAACTCCTTGTTGGTAATTTTAAAAACATCGTTTTGCTTTATTTATCCCAAAACACACTTAAATAAGCATGTTATGCTTTTTTGTATTGTCTCATTTTGCTATCTACCGAGTTGCATTAATGACTTTCTATACATTTGACTATCCCTTTAGCAAAACAATGTAGTTTTGCTTTATTTCAGTGAATAAGAATTATTTTGATTGTTTTGACTGTAATAAAGGTTATATACTTTTTGTATGGTATCATTTTTTTTATCAACTGAAGGCATAGTGACTTTTAAGACAATTAACTCCCCTTTAGTACTAAAACAATGTAGTTTTGCTTTATTTATCCAAAGTCACATGCTATTTATGATTCTATACTTTTTGATATCTTAGCAAAACGATGCCGTATTACATTATTTATGTTAACAAAAATTAGTCTCTGATGCTTTAAATATTATTACATTCTATCATATTCCAATTATTTTACTACAATGATTTATTTATCCATATAATTATACAATTTAATTTCAGTTAATCTTTATTTTCATTGCGTTCGTGGCCAAAACATTTCCATATATATATATATATATGTAAAAAATAAGGGTAATAATTGTGTGTCTGTATTCATGAATTCATGATACATTATATAGTAGTACAGGATATCTATACAAGCTAGGAAAAGGTAACAGAATACAATTACATCTATAATTATGGTAAGAATACAAATCCAAACCCAATTCCTTAACACTCCTCCTCAAGTTGGAGCATGAGGATCGGTAATGCCCAATTTGCCAAGTAAAGAATGGAACTGGTTACGTCCGAGAGCTTTAGTGAACAAATTTGCTGGTTGGTCTGTCGTACGGATATGTTGAGTGACAATAGCGCCAGATTGGACAAGATCTCGGACAAAATGACAATCAACTTCAATGTACTTCGTGCGTTCATGAAAAACCGGGTTGGCTACTATGTGGAGAGCAGATTGACTGTCACAAAACAATTTCATAGGAAAAGAGTGAGAAACCCCTAAGTCCTTCAGTAAGGACCTAAGCCATAACAACTCACAGCAGGTAACTGCCATATCACGATACTCCGCTTCAGTAGAAAATCGAGAATACAAGGTGATAATCAGTTCTACAAAAAATGCCACGAGAATACAATTATTAAACTACATTGCCATCATTATAACGACATGAAAAATTAAATTTTTTTTGGGATGGGTACCTTTCTCTGAAAAATTTAAAAATATCCGATTATTTTAACTCGGGTCAGTGAATGGATAGGTTGGGTGTTTTTGAACACCCCTAACTACAGTGGCATCAATTGACTGTAGAAAATATAATTTATTAATATGGTATCATCCTAAAATAGATGGATTAAAAAAATGTTACCAAACACGAAAATTTAAAATATAAAACTATGGCCCTCTTCTCCAAAACATATATGCACTTCAATTCAATTCAGTGAAAATTTAATTTGGTGAAATTTAGTTTCATTAAGTTATATTATTGCTATTTTTTAACACACTTATTTTTGGTTTAGTTCAAATCAGTTTGGTTTATTTTAGATCAATTCAGATAAGCTCTAATAATCAAGGTCTAAGTACTGTTAATAATAAGTATTATTTATATTCAGTTTGTATAAAACATATATTCTTCACAAAGTTTTATTTTAGACCGATTAACTGTTAGACGGGGTCATTATATAATTCATTCTAATGGAATAATTTGATTTTTTTATTCATTGCAGTGAGATTCATATAAATTTGAAAAACTAAAAAAATGTATCGTAATATATAACTAATTATAATTCGGCTCTAAAATTTATTCTAACGAGGTTTTTTCATATTGGTCTAACCATGAGTCGGTCTAATAGGAAAATTTCTCAAAATAATTGAAATTCCAAATATTTTAAATTTGAAATAATAAATAACTAAATGGATTAATAAGTAAAAAGTTTGAGAAGCGCAAAAAAGTTGAAGGAATTTAGGGGTGGGCAAAAAATTGGAAAACCAAAAAATGAATTGAAAATCGATTATCTAAATATTGAATAAACCAAACAAAATTTAATATTCAATATTTAAATGGATGGACAATGGATGGACAATATTCAGGACATGGAAAGGGAAGCCATCCAATACTACCAGGGCCTTTTAACAGATGATAGCCTGCCTGAAAGTAACCTTTTCAAATCACACTTTCTCAGCCAGATCCCTAAATTGGTTACCCAACAAGATAATGATTATCTTTTGCACTCAGTCACTATGTCTGAGCTAAAAGATACTGTTCTTGGTCTCAACAAAAGACAGTAGCCCAGGTCCTGATGGCTTCACATCAAAATTTTATATTAAATCATGGGATATAATCTCCAATGATTTACTAAATGCAGTTCAGGAATTTGTTGATGGGAAAGCTATCCCTAGGAACTTTAGTAGTACCTGGATTATAATTATACCTAAGAAGAAGACACCTATTTCATTTGATGACTACAGGCCGATTAGTCTTTCCAATGTAGTCAATAAAATTTGTTAAAAAATGCTAATGGAAAGACTTAAACCTTTAATGTCAAAAATAATTTCTCCACATCAAACTGCTTTTCTTAAAGGGAGAGATATTGCGGATAATGTTATCTACTTACAAGAAATGGTGAGATTTCTGAATAGGAAACAAAGACAACCTAATTGCATTGTCAAATTGGATCTTAAGAAGTCTTTTGATAGGGTTAAATGGTCCTTTCTTTATAGTGTCCTAGCTAGATTTGGTTTTCATGCTAGATTTATATTTCCCATCATGAATAACTTATCACAGGCCTGGTTCTCTATCTTGATAAATGGTAAGCCAGTCGATTTTTTCCAATCTACGAGGGGCATCAAACAGGGTGACCCCCTCTCTCCTTTTCTTTTTAACATCTTTTCAGAGGCTTTCACTAGAAGTTTAGCATTTATTTTCCAATCTGGCAAACTGGCCTACTATCAACTTCCAGGTAAAGCCCTACAAATCTCTCATTTATCTTATGTTGATGATACAGTGGTGTTTTTAAAGGCTGAAAATAAAACTTTGGTTAGATTTAAAGCCTTCCTATCAACATTTGAGGATGTCACTGGGCAACAAATAAACTATGGCAAAAGTGATATCTACATTGGAAAACATGCCTCTCCTCACACAGTTAACAAAATAAAGAGGACCCTAGGGATGAAAATTGGATGTTTTCCTTTTACTTACTTGGGTGTACCTATTTTTACGGGTGCTGTACATAGAGCATATTTCCAACCATTAATTGAACAGATTGAAAATAGGATTGGTAGTTGGAAAAACAAGTGGTTATCTACAGGGGGAAAAATCACATTGATAAAATCTTGTATTTTCTCTATTCCCCAACATATTTGGTCAGTTCTAAAGCCGAGCAAGAAGATAGTTTCAAGCATAGAAAAAAAATGAACAGATTTTTTTGGGGGTCTATTGATCCTAAAAGATCATGGAGAAAATGGGAAGCTCTTTGTCTTCCTATTAACCAAAATGGTCTAGGTTTCAGATCAATCAACTCCATAATTGATACTTGTTCGGTTAAATTATGGTGGAAATATCAACAGGCAGAGGCTCTATGGACTCATTTTGTTGCATCCCTACCCCCCTCATATAGATCCTCCCCAAACTGGAAAAGAATATGCACATTTAATGAGTGGGCCGAATCAAACTCTAGAGTCATTGTTGGTAGGGGCAGTTACAATTTTTGGACTTCTAACTGGCTTGATGTGGGTCCTATTATTGATCATTGTCATCCTGACCATGCTAATATCTTGAATGATTGTACTGTTTCTGATTTCATCTCTAACAAGGATATTCCGATCCACAAAATTTCGCACTTACTTCCATCTCATATCATCTCTCTTTTGCAGGAATCAAAGCTCTATCCACATAGATGTGACAGGCTTATATGGAAGCTAGGTATTAGGGGTGATTTCACTTTCAAATCCACATATCTCTTGCTCAGCTCACAATCTGGTAACATTGCTTCAACTGTGCTTTTTTGGAATCCCAGAATAGAAAAGAAAATATCAGTTTTTATGTGGAAACTGATCAACTCATTTTTACCTTTTGACAATGTTTTGCAAAAAATGAGATTTTGCCTGGCCTCTAAATGTTACTTGTGTAGTAATCATGTGGAACCTTTAGAGCATTTCTTCAATTCCTGCCCCTTTTCATTACATGTTTGGAGCACTGTACATCATTTCATGGGTATCAGGGATACATCTTTCCCCTCCATTTGGGAAAGAATCTCCTACTATCTAACATATCCAGGATTAAGCTCCCTACATTCTACATTAATTAGAACTGCTTCTCTCATTACATGCTGGAATATCTGGAAAATGAGGAACAAATGCATACATGATGCTGTCTTGCCAAACAGGGATGTAGTTCTAAGTCATATCAGGGACCAAATTTTCTACTCTTTCTGCTCCAAACCAGTTTACAGTACATCTGCATTTGATTATGGTATTGCAAACCACTCATTCCTACCTTTGATAAAATCATCTCCAAAACCAAAGATTTTCAAAATTGCTTGGAAAAGGCCAAATGAGAGATACAAGATTAATGTAGATGCTGCTTGGTGTGCTTACTCTAACATGTGTGGTTTAGGATTGATTGTCCGAGATTCCACATGTAGTTTTATTTTGGCTCGGACTAAGCTCACTCAGGCCAATTCTCCTATTGAGGCTGAGTTAAGGGCAATACTTTTTGCTATTCAGATTGGTGTAGGATACTCTGTTCCTATAGTCATTGAATCAGACTGCTTAAATGCAGTCCACTTTGTTGACGATCCTTTCCTTGCAAACTGGCAACTCTTTCAATTGGCAGATGAAACTCATCAGGCCTTAGGAGATATGACTTTACAGCACATACATAGACAATCTAATTTGGTTGCTGACACTTCGGCTAAGGATTGTCTCACTGCTCAATCTAACTGCTTTTTCAATAGTTTTCAAATGCTTCCTCAGATTTGTAGGGGCCTGATTAGGCTAGACAAGTTGGGTACACCCTCGTTAAGATTGTCCCAATGAATGGATGCTACTGAGTATGGTTTACCAATTTTTGCAGGGTTGAACACGCTCAATGCTCTGGAAGCTCTGGAGTAAGCTCAGGAGGTTCAAGGCTTGGATTTTTTGGGCTGCCACACTGGCCAAACAGAACTTAATTGATCTTCTTTGCTGCAGATGCTCAACTTCAGTTGTTTTTATTCATCCACTTATAGTTTCGAATATTAGTAGAGGATAGGTATTTTACGCTAAGTGACTCTTCTCTGACTGACTTGTGTTTCGTTCTTCGACTCACTAACAAGTTCGAGGATGGCTTACTTAGTCTAAATGTCTTTATAATCCTCTAGCTATCGCAATCATTTCTATCATTCTTTTGGAAGCAATGATGGTTGCTTCAAGAGCTGTATGCTCAACTTTGTATATCCTAACTAAGCTACGGCTTCATCTGTCTCTCTGTTGCACATGTTTCTTATTTTTACGGCTTGGGAAGGCCAATACAATTTCCCCCATCTATGGATGGTTTAATTTTAAATTTTTTTTTAATATTCAAATATTTGAACCGATTAATTCAAATTATGAATATTTTTATGGGTTGGTTTCGGTTTTTAAACACAAACTGAAAATCGAATAACAAATATTTAAATAAATTAAGGATATGTCTACAAAATATAAAAATATTTTTTGACTAATACTTTATCTTCATAAAAGTGAACAAAACAATAGGGCTTATTAAAAACAATTTAAACAAATATTTCCTTGTATATCCAAATTCAAACAACTAATTAAACATGTGATTAATTTATGAAATTTTGAGTTGCCAAAATGTTTTCTTCTTCTGCTGAATCGGCCTCTCGTAACCAAAAGGTCAACACGTAACAGCAGCATCAACATCAGTGAGACAGTGATAAGGTATAAGGTATAAGGCTAAATCAATAGAATTGAACATATTTTTATTTGTTGATTTTATTGAAAATCAAGTGTAGAAAACTCTGACTTTTGCCACATTTTTTGTTATAAAAAAAATGAAATTCACTATTGGAAAATACCCCAATAGGCACCTGTAATTTGGCCCCTTGGATTACGGGTGCCTAAGTGACCCAATGCTAGAGAAGGCAATTTCGAGCGCCAGTAAGGCATACCAGTGCTAAATAATATGAGTACCGGTACATCGATATACCGGTGCTAGTTATTTAAAAGTCGGTGCTTGATTAAGAACACCGATACTGTTTGCTCTATACCGGTGTGCAAAAATCCATGGGGGTATTAAGCCCGTGAGAGCATTTGGGCAACTGCATGTTGAAATAAGTACCAGTGCTAATATTAGTCATCATTGTCACTAAAGTTTAAACGGGAGCCTATGTTAGTACGGAATCAGGTGGTATAGTAGAACTAGTATTACCATTCGTAGCACTGGTGTTTTATGTTATGTTCCCTTTTTAATCTAGAGCCAGTATTATTCGATAGCACCGACATTTGAATTTGACATTTTTGGATGTAATCTAGCACTGGTATTGAATATTTTCTGCGTACCGGTACTAGTTATAGAAGAAATTTGACATGGATATTTTGAATAATTTTGTCCCATCCTGGATCAAATTCGGGAAAATTGATTCAATAAATTTCACATTGCTTATGAAAGAGTACATTTTCTTTTAAAAAAGATATGAATCCCCGATTGAAAATGAAGAAAGTATAAAACATCATTGTTAATCAAATCCTCCCATCACTAATTCAAATTCCAAATCCTACACCTATCAAACAAGTAAATTCCCCTCATCGTCAATATATTTCTTTACATCTTTTGAGTAGACCTTGACCCATACCTCGCATCATTTCTCGACAACTTCTTGAAGTTCATTTGTATTGTATGCCCCACACCCCTCTGGAAAAACATGCAATTTTCTTAAATGGTAGGCAGTAGGCAATGGTACATAATTTGAAGTTAGAACGGTGGGTTTTTTAGTATGTAATGTAAGGTATGGTACTTACGTCAAGTATATTTTTTGAAGTTGTCTTCAACAGTAATTCTTCCAGGAATAGCATGACACAATACCTGTAATCCCACCAATTGCCTTGTCATCAGTGTATATAAAACACAAAAATTATTTAGTATTTGTAAAACCTTTTTTTATGGATATGAAGACTTACTTGATGCTTGTTATTTTACAGGTAAAATCGGTCGATGGTTCTTTCTTCCTCTTCTCCCTCTCATATTTACAAGCAAGCATGCAGATATAATATTTTCAAATATTAGGAACAACTATTTGACGCGATAAATTAGAAATAATTGAATGGCTATAAATACTTGATAACTTAATTTTTTACGTACTGGGTGGATTATATTCCTCTGGTCAACGTGTTTAAGGGGAAAATATCGTTTGTAACAGGACAAATGATGATGAGAATCCAATGTTCCCTGCGTTGATATTTAACAAATTAATAAGTTGGAAATATATTAAAGGGGATAGTAATGGTATATGATTAAGAAAATGTGTTTTACCTACTGAGGTAGGGTACCAAATATATGTCAGCTTCAAATGCAATCATTGGCAGATGAGGCTAACCCATTGAGTGATATCACTCTCAACCTGACCGGTGTCGAGCCTTCCTATGTTCGAGACACAAAATTGGATTCGGCTCATGTTCTTGTCCATCACTTTATCTCATAGGTCCCTGTCATAGTACACGTAAATTTAGTTGTTAAAGTGTATGTATGATAAAAAATAAAAGATCTTAGATCTTAAACTTTCCCCGTCCATTTTTTGCCATGACCATGACCGAGCTTGTCTCCAAACTCCAACATTTTTTCAATGTCTAGTTTACATGTACGAGTTCTGGCAAATGTGGAATCTGATTTTTTTTTGAAATGCACAACCTTTCCCTTCTTCATCATATCCATCACCACATCTTTGAAACTTTTGATGAACTTGTTCATCATTGGGGAGTAAGGGCACTTATTTACAATCTGTGTGTGCAACGTATAAATAAAAGAGATTAATTATATGAAGATTAAAATGAAATACTAGTGGGTTGTAAATATTGTACCAGTTGTAGAGGCTTTGGTTTGTCTAACGGTGGCTTCCCTGGCCTATAACTGGTGCTCAAACCGGATGGCTTTGTCGATGATGTATTCGTAGACTATTACACAAAAGAGAAAAACAACATTATTTTGGATTAAAAATTAAACACATGTTAACCATACTGTAATATAGTATATAAATTTGTCTAATGGAATTACCTCGTCGTTGCTGACTTCCAGGAATTGCTGGTCCTCATCTGCGAAAACCTTCCGAGGCACGTCCTTCTCTATTTCTTTTGGGGGCTCAACCTTCTCGGTCGGCCAAAGCCACCGACCAATCAACCACATGTCCAAGGGTCTCTCCAACATTGCTGAATTTGTGGTTGGTCGAAGGCAATCTTTCCTTTGCATGGAAGACCGTCTTGTAAACTCTGACACGGCAACTCCACCAGTCGAAGTATGGTTATGACAGGTTTTTTGAAGCAACCCTTTTGCCACTATGACCCCAGCCCCATCAATGTTGTTTATGAATAAGGTCACCTTGTCCCCATTCTGTCATGCATTGAACAACATGAATTATTAAAATGTGCAACTACATTATCTTAAAATGTGCAATAACATAAAAGGAATTGAAGGCTATTTTTGTACCTCCTCGTCTTCCTCCTCCCCACTAGGACCACCCTCTGATTTGGTTGTACAAGTACAGATATAGACCAATGCATTCTCAATGAATTCCATAGGATCATTAAGGCCCTTTGGGATTTGAACTTCTCTTGCAGCTGCAATACCCTTGACTAGCTGGTCAAGGTATACCACCATTACTTTGATCATCGGTTGCTCTGTAGGTGCTTTCTTCGGAACTGTCGGCCTGGGTGACGAGTTGTTCTCACATTTTCTCGACTCCGGGTGAGATGGTTTACTACAATAGCTGTTGGAAGGTTAGCATGAGTACCCCTATACCAGCCTGGGTTATCCTTCTTCTTGGCCGCCTTTATCAATATTTCCTCGCTAGGTTCAAATATCAATGTGCCCATGGTTTGTTCCTCATTCATCCTTATCCGTAGATTTTTTCCAAGTTAAATACACTCCAATGAAGGGAAAATACAATATAAAACTAGGAAAATCTATTTTTCTTAACCATGAAAAAAGTACTCACAATATCCGCACCAATGGCCCTGACATCCAAGTCACCATATTCTCCCTTATCCACCTTGTTGGACTCGAGGTAGACCAAAGATCTATCGGGCTTGAACTTCTTTGTAATCAATTCCTATTCAATCTCATCTTCCATGTAGCCATTAGCAAAAATTTTTAGTCTCTCTTCCTCTTTCAACTTCTCGACAAGCTTGTCCTGTGTGACCCGGTGACTGCTCGTACTAGTGTGATGGCTATATTTCTTATACTTTGATTAGGCACTTTTCGTCGCCCATATTTTCTATATAAAGCATAATAAGTAAAGTTATTCTTAATGAAGGGTAAGTAAGAACAGTTTATAAATGTCGGAGTCCTTCTAAGTTTCTTGAACTTATTCCACTTCTCCTCCTCCATCCACTTGTAGTGTTCCCAAGGTTTAGCTTTGGATTTTTTTGTGCCGTCATCCACCCCATGGATACTTTTTTTCCCAATATTTGACTTCAAATTGAGGTGGGCATCGCTCGCCTTGGTCCAAACAATTCCCTTTAATTTTTTTCCATTGAATGCATTCAAATGTTGGTCAAACTTGAAGCATTTTCAAAATAAACCAAATTCATAATTATGTAACGGTTGTTTTATAAAAAATACATATTTAGAACGTGCAGCTATAATTAGATCTTACGAAATATCTTTCCATGCTTCCTTCTTCACGTCATCGGGGACATCATTCCAGTGCTTATAAGTACCAAACTTGATAAGGCACCGGAATTCATAGTTACAATATGCAGTGAACGAGGTACAGTTCTTTGTGCAGGCCATATCATCTAAATTGAACTCCACTGGTACGAGATCCTTCTCCTTTGCAAGCATTACAGATTGACACATGGCTATCCCACGTTTCCTGCACCAAGTTGCAATTTTAAAATTTTTTTGAAGGCTTTGCCATCCTTTCCCCCGCCTTCAATACATCATCTATCCCTATCACTTTTTGGGACATTTTCTCTCCAGTTCATCCTCATCAGGTGTATTGTCTACTAGATCATGAGAGGGACATGCTACCTCAAATTGTATTGTGAGGGCAACAATGAACGAGGCGGGATCATTGGCCACAATTTTTCCCCTTGTATCTCAACCCTCTTCCTATTGGTGCTGCCTTTATTTGATTTGAGCGGAATCTACAAACAATACACAACCATCAATAACCTTGGTTCTTACTAACATAAGTAATAAAAACAACAAATAAATTACTCAACCACAATCTACAAATAATACACCATTTGAATTCGACCACAACCAAAAATCAATACACCATTTGAACGCAATCCACAGCCAAGATACAATACATGATTTGAACTCAATCCACAACCAAGAAATAATACACTATTTGAACTCAATTACAACCAAGAAACAATAAGCCATTTTGACTCAATCTACAACCAATAAACAATAGACCATTTGAACACAATAACTTGTATAATAAAAAAAATATACAATATCATAGGATTCATGTCTGCGAAACACAAAAGGTAGTCACAACAATGAAATTTATCTTCTTTTAGGAAATTCATTGAACATGAAGTGTGCATACAATGATTCAAGATTCCTAAGGCTAAATCACAAAATTTATCGGTTTATCTATGGATTAGGGAGACTAACTTTTGGTTTATGAGACCAGTAACAGTATGTTGAGGCTGGAACGACTGCCAAAAATTGGTTTGGCGGAAGAAGTCGATGGAACCGGTTAATTGATAAGTTTTGATGCCAAAAACCTTGTCTCGTCGATGTTATTTACTAACTAGGGTTAATGACGGAGTTATAGAGAGTAATGGCAAGTAATTTGGAGGGAGAGACGTGGGATGGCCGTTAATGGCGGAAGAGGAAGAGGAACTTCCAGGGAAGAAAATGAAACTAATGGTGGTTCCTTTCAAATCCCTATAAGTGTGATGATACTGGTGCCTAGTTTGGTATCATTAAACTTACTTATTTCCACAACTCATCAGTAAGAAGGCTTAAAATTTCTAAGTATGGAGCACCGGTACTGATACCGGTGTCTTTGTATGCAACATGCATCTGTGTCAGGTTGCTTTAAATGGGCATATTTATTTTTATAATTAGACAGAAAGCAAATGTTAAAAACATGATGTTAAATATGGAGCACCAGTATCGTAACCCGTGCCAATGATATTCATACCGATGCCTATGAATTTTATTTTCCTGCCTTTTTCTGGCAAAAACAGTTAAACATATTTTGTTCCCAAAAAAATATACAACAACGGTAAAGTATTCCCATACCAACACTAGTTATTAAATATTTTTCAAATGTTCCCATTTTGGATCCCATTACTAATTGAAATCAGTCGGATGACGAAATTGACCAAAACAATTATTGATTAAAAAAATGTACGATGGAGAGATCACATTTTTGGTCTTAATTGTATAATTAGAGGTGGTCGTAATATTTTTTTAGTAAAATTATACTATGACCCACAAATTTTTTAAACACATTCCATGCCATTAATTGTCCACACCCGAGCAATAACTCAGATGACAACATGCATTTGGTTATGTTTGAAGAATCCATGAATTGGGTGTGTGTTCCCGATACAATTTTAAATAATTATTGTTAATAGGTCATTCTTACGAGTTTATGGTTTACTTTAACTTCCATTGCTATGCCACCCACAAATTTTCAGTTCATTGAATAATTTTTGGAAAGAAAAATGATTGTTTAATTTTTATGAAATGAGCAAAATTGCTAGTATATGTTCTAGAGTAAATGATAGCTGCTTACATAGGAGGCACTAAGAAAAATCGGAAAGGTCTATGAAGACTTATTCGTTGTCGATCATTGATACTAATTTCATGTCAAACTTGGAAAATACATCGAGTGGAGGGGGTTAAGTTTACGATTACCTTCGAGTTGATTTCAATTTGAAGTTACGAGTAAAGTTTTTTTCTTTTTGCACTTAGGTTCATCCAAGAAAATTGGAATTGTCGGATTCCAAAATTGGCGAAACACAAATGAAATTAAATATCATGGGATGGTGACTTTGTGTTCTGGACAAGACATGGTGAAAGAAAGGGCCTCGAAAGTGAACTTTGACCGCTACTACAAATTCTTTAAAAATTACACCGTGGCCCTCAGTTGTATTACACCAATAACCATTGCTCTAAAGTACTTGATTTTTGTTATTATTGGTTAATTATATAAGTATAAAATAAATTGATATTTTTAGAAGCGCTAGTACATGTTTTATAGTAACTTGGAGTTGTTTACTTAGAAGTAATATATGGAAATGATTAACGATTAACATAACGTCCTTGTGGCTAATCATTGATAATCACTTCATGTAAAACTTGGAAAATATATCCGGGGAAGGGGAGGGGGGGGGGGGGTTTCTTTTTACGATTACCTTCGAGCGGATTTCAATTTGGAGTTACGAGCAAAGTTTTTAATTTTTGCACTTAGGCCCCTCCATGAAAGTTGGAATTGTCAAATTCCAAAATTGGTGACCCAAATGAAATTCAATATTACATGATTACCAATTTGCGTGAACATGTATGGATGAATGGAAGGTCATCGAATCCTTACTTTGATTACTTTTAGTAATTCTTGTAAAGTTGCACTGTGGATAAAAAATGTATTATCCCAATATTAATTCCACCATAATAAGTGATTTTTTTAATTCATGCATATAATGAGATACCTTAAATAAAAAAATTTGTGGTGACTGACAGGCGTGGGCGGTCGTCGCGCCCGCGCGCCAAAAGATAATTTATAAGCCCTCAGTGCTTACTTTCTACAACTAGGTAGATAGTGGCAAATCGGGGTCGTCCAATGAGAAGAGGGATCTTCCTAAGCGTCTAAGCACACAAATGGTTGATATACTAGGCTAGGAGTAAATATATATACACACACTTAAAAGCGAGTAAAAGGGGGGGGGGGGGGGTTGGTTGGTTGGTTGGTTCCTAAGTTACGAAAGTAAAAAGACAGGATAACTAGCAACGTCAAGTGACTATGCTAATCATCAAACGAAACTAAAGAAAAAGGGTTTTAAACTACAAAGATAAAATGCCTTGGGGGCAACGGATATCCACTTCCACATCTAATGTAGTTCATCGAATCATTCACACATTCCATCATATAGCATTCATGACCCAACAATCACACACCCCATCTAGCAAGCACCACAACACACACACCACAAGGAGTTCTAAGTTCATGCTCGTAGATCTTCATGCAAAGGTGCTACGGAAGTCGTCACGTTCCTACACCTAAGCAATTCAACCACACAAACACTCCCTATGCTCAAACCACTCATGGCACACATGCAGTGAAACACACCGTCGAGAGTACATAAACGCCAAATAACAAATGCTTCAAGAATGAGTTTAAATCACTTATTCAATACTTCAACTACTTGTCGTGGAGACTGAACTCCTATCCTCCTTAGTTCGTAGTTTGCGAGAGTGAATTCGACATCTCTCGTCAAACCTCACCAATGGCTCCCGAGTCGCGACCACGACTCAAGGCGCCATTGGTGGCATTTAGCACGAAGGACCAACAAGCTTGGCAATGCCTATGACCACTACACCGTGACTAGGCATTGAACCAATTCATGCAATTACACGAGATTGGATGAACGTGCAACGCACATTCATCCGCGAGCATATGACTCTCTCGTTTGCTACACAAACGAACATGACGAAGAGTTCGACATCAATCACATTCGCCTAGCACATTGTCAACACACTAACGCAATCGAAAGCTCTAATTCATACTCTCACATTGCTAACAAGAACAGGGGGGAAATTAACCCAAATCCCCCAAACCCTAGCTAGCAATTAATCCAAGCATTTCATATCATCAAGCTCTCAACAACATCAATGCAATCAACAATTAACATTCAAAGCACAATAAATGCACAATAGCAAAAATACCAAATAGATAGATATAAATGAATTCTTGCTACATAGATAGTGGAAGCTTCAATCCTTTGCTCCCAAGAACAAGAACTACTCTAGAACAACAAGAAAAGACATAATCAAACTAAGAGAAAGCTAAGAAAAGAAAGAAGAAGAAAAACCTAGAAATGGCGCCCAAAAAACCAGAGAAACGCGCCTGAGCAAAACTGGAGAAGAAGAGGGAAAGAGATGGTATTTATAGTGCAAAGAAAATAAGAAAGATTTCTGGCCGCCCGATGGTCGCGACTCGCGACGGGGTTCGTCGCGACTCGCGACGGGGTTCGTCGCGACTCGCGACGGGGTTCGTCGCGACTCGCGACGGTGGTCGCGACTCGCGATGGCGTCGCGATGGCAGCCACAGTTTTGCATTATTTCTTTGTCTTCTTCATAGCCATCCCTCTCACTCTTCAAGTCTTCAACAGCTCCAAAATGGTCTTCAACGGCCTCCGGTCTTCATGTCTTCGAAGTGAGTATCCAAAAGTCTTCGAAAGTATAGTCTTCAATGTCTTCCGGTCTTCGTTGCTTCCGTGTTTTTCCCTTGTCACACAAAATCCACTTAAAAGAGGTAAAAGAGTACAAAGTTGCTTTTACCTTTCCTAAGTGAATTTCAAGGTAAAACACAAGCTCTCGATAATAAAAGAGCACAAAAGTAATCCTAAATACTACTAAATAATGCGCCTAAAATGGACACATCAGTGACTTTTTGAGAAGCGTACGTCTATGTTCGGTAGTAAATGATACTGTAAAACCATTTTCTTCTAAATGAAAATAAGTATGCATATTTTTTGGTATTCATTGAAAATAAATATCCAAGTACGACGTTCTAATTCGAGATTAACCCAATTTCTACATAGAAGAATACAAGAATGGGACGGGCTTTTTGAATTTAAACTAATTTCACAAATAATAACGTGAAAATGGTCCCACTTCCTCGAAAGAAGCTGTGTTGTCCATTTCCTGCAAACTTGACCCCACATGGATATCCTCTGCATCGTCATTGTCGCTCCGCGAAGGGAAGGGTCTGAATACCTTAATTTCATTTAAAAATTGATATCTTAACACTTTTCCCAAGTGGTCGCACCATGTTCTTTGAAATTGGCAATCTGTACGCAAATTTTGAAGACTTGTCTCCAGCTCTTATACCCTACATTCCATTGAATAGGCGGACCCATATTCCAATAATGATTCAACAGAAATCTGCGCCATCAGGTGGTCGTAGGTGTGATGGTTATAGTTTGGTACAATTGCTTTCGAACAAAGTGATGAAACGAGGCTGCAAAAACCATAGCTTCAAGTCTTCCCCAATTCTTGAAGCATATGCGCCAACATCTTGTCCCCAACATTCCAATGTAGCTTCTTCTTTATTTCATATAACTTCACAACCTTACTCTTGTGAACTTCAGAGTTCAAGGTCACTTGGTCAATGCGGGAGGCTACAAAGTGATACCACACATTCATTTTTTATGTCACTGATTTCTTTGGAATTATTTCCCAACCAGAAGTGACAAGTGTGTCGACTTTGGTTCCTTCTCTTGTGATGCACCTTATGATCACTTTGCCCGCACCCTCGTCTAAATTGCATCAACATTGAGTAATGTTGAATTCTCATATTCCCCTTCTTGTACGTTTGGCAATCTGTACAAATAATTAATAGCTTCGGGAGATAGTGGAATTAATTGTCCCTTTCATAGGACCTCATCCGTGCTCATTTGACACCTTAAATTTGCATAGAACCCACTTACGATGGAGAAGTTGAAAGCATGAGGTGTAGCATAAAGTTTTTCTCATCCCAAAGGACAAATTGTTTCTTCAAATGGTGTATTTGGTTGTATTCCCCTTGTCAGATAATACTTCTGCATTTTGTAAGTTTGGCCCAAAAACATTGTCTCCTCAGACACAAATCCATCATCTGGGTGCTTCAAGTGAGATATGCTAGAGGGTGACGATAATGTTCCTTTTTGAGGCCTCTTACTTGGGGTTTTGGGTTCCATGACCTATATCCACACACAAGTATTTCATCAAACACCTTTTATGCAAGGGTAAAATTTCAAGATCTAACATAATAGAACAACAAGAAACATGCCATAATCTCAATGTGAACCACCATAGCTCTAAAATTATTTCTACATATTCGAATTAAGATTACCATTGAAGGGAAAAGAAGGAAATTTGAAATGGACATTGCACTTAATGATGTACTTTAAATTGTAAATGTAAACAATAGTTAAATTAATTTGTAAGAGGTCATTTCTAGATTTAAGGGACAGTATAATGTTACCTTATAAAGAACCATCTAATTGAAGTGTGAGTGGGGATTTATCAATTTTCGTGGTAAAAAACTTTGAGTGTTCATATGAGAATGAGAGGGATTCAGACTAGGGTGTTTTAAAACCGCAAAAATAAAATCTGGCACCGGCAAATCAACCGGTGCCATTCACCAAATACCTGCCCCTATGTTCATTCAATGCATCGTCATGCAGCTACTTTGATGCTATTTCTAATTCTAGTTTGAGACCAGAGAGCAAACTTCAAAAAATATTTCTTAGTATGAAGCACTGGTATAGATAACCTGCCTATGAGTAAAATACCAATGACTTTGTGCATTCAACGCAGCCCGACACAACTGTTTTAATGTTATTTTAAATTATATTTTGAGACCAGAGAGCAAACATCAATTTTTTTATTAGTATGAAGCACCAGTAGTATTACCGGTGCAGCTTCATGTTTTAACAGTGCCTTTTAAAAAATAGAGCACATATTTTGTTTCTTAGCACCGGCATAATATTGAATATACTTGTGCTATCAGAAGCTTCAAGAGATAATTATTCATAAAAACACACAAAAAATAGATGATAAGAACCAAATTAATAGTGACCACATATATATCATTGGGGAGTATACAAAACAGTATAAAGGGCACAATACACTTAACCTATTCCCCTATCTTTTCCCTTTCAAGACTATATCACTGCCCACAATATAACCATTTTCGTCTACCCACAACGTATCACCATGTGATGGTCTACCTATGGGTGGTCCACCGATGTCCTCCAAACTCACAAAGACCGAGGGTGCAGTTTCAGATTTTACGGGCCAATCAATCTCGTCTTCAAAATATGACTTCTTCCCATAGAGTAAAACATGCCATTTTTCATTTCTTAGGTCTTGGATTTAAAATACCGAGCAAGCTTTGGCGGCTAAGATGAACTTTTCGTCCTTGTAATCCACTCGATTCAAGTTCACCAACGTAAAACTCATGGGCTTCTTTAAATGAACCCTTAAAGACAAAACCCATCTACAAAACCCATCTACTCTTGAAGACATCAACTGTAAACTCAATGTAATCCAACTCCCAAATCTCCTCAATCACCCCAAAAAGGCCATAACCGGGATGATAATATTTTTGTCTTTCTCGCTAGCCTGCAACATGGATTTAGATTCCATATAAACCCCATTGTTTTAAGTTGTGCTCTTGTTGTTCTTGTTCATTAGTTGCAAAAAAGAATCCATTAATTCCATAGCCCAAGTAACTTTTAACGGTGTTGTCGGGTGTCCTTGCAAATACCCAAAGTTTAACATGCCTTCTATACACATTGCAACGATTATAAAACCAATTCACAAATGTTGAAAAATGCTCCAATTGTATCTGATTCGAAAACCATTGGGGATAATTATTTTCAAGCATTGACAAGTGTTCTTCAACATATATTGCAGTCTCACTACTGTTTCATAAAACGTAAAGATGAACATTCATCAATTCAACATTGTAGGGTGTGTAAAGTGTACCTTTGGACTGCGGGATCCCATTTTCCCTACCACTGCGTGCTTGTTGCGGAACTCCAAGTGCGGAACACAAAGTCATCCTCAAATTCCTCGGTTCAGTTGCAAACTTAAGATACATCTTGTTGAATTTCTTCCACTGATTTGAATCTAACATGATAACTGATAATATCATAATCATTACAACCGCTGCTCATGTACCATGTCATGTTCTTTGCATACGTAGCATTGTTAAACAACCTCTTCAGCCTCGGGATAATTGGAAGGTAGCACACACATTTTGTTGGGACCCGTTTCCTTACCTTCACAACAAGCTCTTCATTGACAACCTTATTTCTCCTTTCCTTATAACAAGAAACATGGCATATGGGGCAAGCATGTATTTCTTTATACTCCATTCCTATCGAACATAAAATTCTCTTCGCATCTTAGAGGTTTTCTGGTAAACCACTGCCGCAAGGGTGCTTCTCATTAAAAAAATTGAGTAACTTATCCATGCTAGTGTTACTTCACTAACCAACACCTTTCATGTTGAACATATCCATCAAACATAACATTTAAGTGCCTTTCTTCTTTCAACCGGGAAACAACGGTGTATTCTTCCACCTAGAAATTTTGATAAAACCTCAGGCCTCCCTCTAAATTCATCCACCACCTTCTCACACATGTCATCCAAATTTACATCCCCAAAACATTCTCCCTTACTAGAAACAACCACCTCAGGCGGTGGTTTCTCAGCATGAAAGGTCCAAACCAAATAATCCTTTGAAAACCCTTTCTTGTATAAGTGGAGTTGCAACAATTCCCGATTGTCATTACGCTTACGATTCTTGCAATCATGACAACAATATTAGATTCGCTTCTCATGAATAAATGCATGCTCCATAAACTCCCCCACAAAACCAATTAATTCATCACTCGCCAAACTAACATAGTCATACACATGCTTACACCTCTCGATGGCACGATCCATTTTACAATTTAATCAATGTGCAAGAATTAAAATTCACACTAATAGAAACTTATACCATAAATATAATTTTATTGGAGGTAGCAGCGGAGGCTCCGGGTGGACATCCTTCGATCTAGGCGTATTGGGCGATAATGATGGGGAAGAAGTCCTGCAGCCAAACCCACAAACCATGGCTGCGAATCCTGTGAATGTTATACCACCAGAGCCTAATATGGATTATGTGATGGGGGTTATAAGAAGAAGACTTACCTAAAACATCAAGTTACAATCCACAACATGCAACATCACATTACTACATTCATAACATACTCTATCATATCACATGCATAAAAAATCATTGAATACATCAAAAATATTAGCCAAAAAACTCATTTCATGACTTCATGTCAAGAAACATTACAATGATCAAGCATTCAAAAAAGGAAATAAATCATTCCCAACATATTTCATCATAAAGGGTAAAATAAAAAAAATTAAATGGAACATTCAAGGGACTTAATTTATGAGCATTCAATGTCTTCCTCGTCCAAAAATTTCCATTAATGAACCAAAGCACACCAACAATCCACTATTTACCCGCCAAAAAAGGTGGTAGGTGAACATTAAATACACCAATGGCACCGGCATAAGCTATTGCATACCGTTGATAGACTTGCTTTTTACAATCTGGCACCGATATTGTTAACGGTGCTATCCACTAAAAACCCAAATGGTGCTGGAAAATATCATTTTGTGCATTTGTTTTGCAACACCGGTACCCAAAACAGTATCTGTGTTGGATTTATATATTTCCCGCATAAATTTTGCACTACCACCAGTACTTAGCATCGGTATAAACCTTATCGATGTTGAATATTTTCATTTCCATCCTTATTCACTTAGGCACCGGTCTATTGGACATGTATTCTTACTACCAGTGTCGAATTCCCACATAGGCACCATCATTCAAAATTTTCTAAGCTTTTACCAGTGTATCTGTGATTCCTATCACCGGTATCAGTGCATCGGTACCCTCTGATATGGTATTCAAAGTAAGGCTTGATGGTTGATGATCATCATTGGTAAGCGTGAACTTTCAAGAAAGGTACTGGAAGTGATTTCGGGGAAAGGGTTTCGACGATCAAGTAAGTTCTTTCTTTCAGATAATTAGTATTTATGATTTTAGTATCCCTTACTTGGGGCAGTGTTGCTCTCCTTGTATTTATAGTAGGCTATAATTATGCCTCTAAATTGCTAGCATATGGATCATGGGTTGCATCGTGGTTGCTACAATCTCAATTTGTGGCTAAGTCTTGAACATGGTTCCACCTTTCTCGGTTCATGGCTGAGTCTCTCAGACATGGCCCCACCTTTCTTGGTTCGTGGTTGAGCCTCCTGGACATGTCTCCGCTTTGCCTAATTCGTGGCTTAGTCTTGGGTTAGGCCTGAAGGCAAACAACTTTTAGTTTGTGGCTAGGTATACACCATAAGCCCCCCGTAAGCCTTGAAGTCTATGAAACGTGAAGCGAAGACTATAATTGTTGAATGTGTGCGAACTATTTTTTTTATTTCCTAAGTAATAACATGTTCGTCATCGCAGTAACATATATTTTCTCTGCGAAGGGTTGCTTGCTTCTTGGCTACACTTGATATATTTTTGGGATGGCTACGTTTTAAATTTGAATTAGAATTTGAATTCATACTTCAAGTTTATGACTTCTGATAGGCTTAGTTGTTGAGATCTAAGCCAAGATTCTTTCCTCATTATTAACTACGCTGTTTCAAGTTTTCTCAACTTTTATTATCTTTTGTTCCCTTATAAGTGCTTCGAATCTACTGACTTAATTTCGTCATTGTTCAGTGTATCACCTATTGATATACCGTCGCTGACTCGATTTCTAAAAAAGGTAACTTGCTTTTGTGTCATAATTTCATCATAATGTTTCTGATTAACTTAACGCCTTGTTTTTAACGTTTCAGTGTTTGAACTTATATATTGGACTTTATTTCTTCTTCAAACAACCCAATCCTTCGTCTTCCTTGTCTCTTCTTATTCTCCTTCTGCATCATTGTTTTCTGTCCTCTCAAATCGTAAGTTTTTCTGCCTTTTTCTTTTCACCCTTTTTCTTTGATGTACTCATTTCTCTCAACTGTGAATCTCTAAGGTGTCTCCATTCTGTTAATTTGTTATTTACACTTGAATCAGATCTTTTTCGGTTGTTTTCTCTGGTGTACTACCTGTTTTATTTTTAAACTTTTTCCATAAAAATACTCTATATGTGTTTTGTAGCCCTAATTAGTAGGTTTTCATCTCAAATTTTAGGCTCTTACCTGCCCGAATGTCTATGTCTAATCTTATTGATTATCCTGTAAATGATGTCTGGATTGACGATGTTAACTCTAAGGAGAATTTCGATCATCTCACCGGTTCTACAACCATTAATAGAATTTTGTTTGATGATTACTTGGAGAATTTTAAAACCAATTTTTCTTTCATGTGTTTTTTTGAACTTAAAGCCCTTTTTATTTCTGAGAGTGTTCGCACTCCTCCTGTTGGTTACATGTCTTGTTATCTAGATTATCTTAAATTTGGTCATTTTTCCCCTTACTCAGCATGTTATAGATCTCCTTTTATCATACCAAATTGCATTGTCTCAGTTTCATTGGGAGGCCCTCGTTGTGCCTTTCAAAGATAATATTTATAAGCCCAAATTACGGATAACTACTAAAAAGTAGCTAGTGGTATGACGGGGTCGTCCACGAGGAAAAGAAGGTTTTACCGAATGTTAAATGTAGTTGAAAAGCACACGAAAGAGTCACTCTTCATTCGTGGTAACAAAGTGGGGGGGGGGTTTGGTTTTGGAAAACACTACGACTACTTTAACAACTAAATGAACCAACAGTTAGAACATACAATATAACTATTACTAAACTAGCATGAAATATGTAATTAATATGTTAACGAGTCTTGGGCGCAATTGGCTTACATTTCTAGTCATTCTTTGAAAATAGATTAACTATCCTATTTTTATGCATTAATCACATGTTGTGGAGAACTTATCAACACCTTTCGACTGTTGATATTTCTCACCTCTCCTCGGTTATAGTTAGAGTGGGCAATCGGCGCCACACAATAACCCTTATCCTCGGGTCAACCTAGACGATCGGCAACATAGACTTCCCCGAGGATATCAATACACAGGGAGACCCAACACGACTACCAAAATGTCCTACAAGCAAGAAACACATAGATAGCACAAGTATATTTACTAATAACGACTATGAGGATCGGCCTTCATGCTAATCGTTATTAGTGGGCTACATTGATAATTAGTCGAATCCATATAAATTCAACCTAAGTCTAAGCAACTCCATCAATCAACCATCATAATTAGTTGTCACTCCTAATTATAACCTAGCATTCACCAACAACAATAACATTGCTTAAAAGTCAAAGTTTTCTGGGTTTGACCAAAACCCGAGCATATAATCAATCCACAATCATAAACTAGTTTATCATCCTAGTCTAAATCATGCATCAATTACACAAGAAAGCATTAAATATAATTGATAATCAAAGTACTAAATAGGATAAATAGAATCTCACAAATTCATACTAGAAATGCATACCAATTGCTCCCAAGAGTATACTTAGCCTAGATTATGAAAACCAAATAGCAAGGTTCCATGGAAGAAATGAAAAAAACTAAGAAAAGATGATTGAAAACTATGGTTTTTATGTCTAGGTTCGGCTAGGAAGGAATGGGGAAGAAGGGTATGAATTAAAAGCTAATTTTGGATTTTAAAGCTGACCAAAAGTATTCGCTACGGGCCATAAGGAAGGGGCTGCAGCCCGCAGCGAAGGATCTTCCCCGTATGTGAAAAATGAGCATTTTAGCTGTGGGCCGCAAGGAAAGGGCTGCAACCCTCAACGAATGCGCTGCCTCATTCTTATTTTCACGCTACGGGTGAACCGTTGATCCGGTTTGGGAGTTCTAGTAGTCAATTTTATAGTGCTCGAGAAAAATATTCCAACGGTACCACCCTTGGATGCTGTTTATTCTCAGATCATTATAAGAATTTTGTCCGAATTTCAGGGTCACAATTCATCCGCTTCTTTGTCTTCCTTCTTTGACCCTTATATCTTCTACCATGTTTTGGTCGTGGCCTTCAATCTTCTACCATCCTTGCAAATGTCCTTCACTAAACCAATCTGAAGAGCTTCCTAGCAATCTATAAATTAAGCTTACAAAATGGAATCTAGATGCTCGTAAGGACCAAAAATCCATTAGACTAAACATAGGTTACAAAATGGAGGATTTAGTTATGAAAACCAAAAACGGTCATCTAAACCCCTTGTTATGTAAACCTATCTATGTGACATCCAAAATTTCAACTGTAGTCTATGTGCGATTTGTGTGCGAAACACACACCAAAACAAAACATCTATTCATCCGCCTTCTTCTTCTTCACTGATAACGGTTAAATTTCTACTCCGGCCGCCGACCATGGCGGTTCCACCGCCAAATCCTCTGCCTGAGATCCCCGCTAACAAAAGCTTCCTGCAAGCTCTCAGCTCAAAACCTTCCCCGCTCTTCTCATCCCTCCCTGATACGCCTAATCTCCACCCGATTACGGAATTCAAAGGCAAAATTGCCTACATCCTTCCTCCGGAGGAAGGAGACATTCTAGCATCGCATTACCAGAATGCTCTTGTTGGAAAATTTAACCGAGGAAAACCCTCAATGGAAACTCTAATCTTGGCTTTCAAATCTATTGCTTTCAAATCCAAATTCCAACTAAGCTCTATTGACTATCGATACGTTCTTATTCATTTTTAGGAAAGCGAGGATTATCAACGTTGCTGGATGAAAGGCCAATGGATGATCCAAGGAGCAGCTATGAAGGTCCAGAAATGGTCTCCTGATTTTTCACCAACTGTGGAATCATCCATTGTTCCGGCCTGGGTAACAGTACACAAATTGCCAATTCACTTTTATAATATCTCTGCAATTATTGGTATCAGTAGCCAGATAGGTAGATACCTTAAGATGGATGCAGCCACTAGTGCTTTAACCAGACCCTCTGCCATTAAAGTTTGCGTAGAAGTTGATCTTTTATCACAGCTCCCATCTTTCATTGTTATAGGAATTGGTAATAAGGTAGCTGAGTACCCAATTGAATATGATGAACTGCCAACATACTGCACACATTGTAAGATAATCGGACATAACCAAGCAAATTGTAATTTTTTACACCCAGACCTGAGGAAAAAGAAGACTAATAGTCCTGATGTCAATGAACATAAGGACAGACCAGTACATGTTCTCACTCAGAAAGGCATAGAATCTCCTCCAAAAGATACATTTAATGTAGAGGGATCCTCAACTCTTTCTATCTCACAAAAAGAAAAGGATCTTCAAACTCAAAAGATGACTTCAGGTTCTCTACACAAGAATAACTTTAACTCTGCTACTTCTAGTCAAAAGAAGAGAAATGTTCTTTTCTACTCTTTGGATGACATCTCCAAACCAATAACCACAAGTTTCTGGAGAAAAAAGAGTCAACTATCTGATCTCCCACCTATCAAGGAAGTTTTAACAAACAAGAACATAATCACTATATCAAATGCATTTCAATCTTTGGATGACTTACAGGATGATCATGAAGAAGAAGTTGTTGAGATTTTCCACGAGTCTCTGGAATCACAGGAAATTAATGTGCTCTCCACTTCTGAAGAGAAGTTACCTCTACCTATAACAAGGAAGCCTGTCTCTAAGGATCCACACACTGGCACTGAGGATACACGCCCTGTCTCTGAGGATACACACCCTGGCTCCACAGAGCAGAATACCACCTCAACAATCAAGCCTCCATCCCACTGTAATGAGCTCAGTAGAGATGATCAGGTTAGTGAATCTAAAATATCAGAACTGACTTCAGAAGTAGAACAAACCCCTCAGGTTAGGGTTAGAGACATTGATCAGAAATCTACCTCGGATAACATGGAGGAAATTAGGGACAAGTCTGGAAACAGAAGCAAAAACTCTGTCACAACAGTTAGGAACCTAAGATCATCACAAAAAGCAACCCCTACTGTTTTAAAATGATAAAACACACCATAATATTGAACATATTAGTCTGGAATGTTAGAGGTTATGGAACTTCAATGGATAGACTAAAGGCTTTAAAATCAAAACATAACATAGACATATTATGTTTAATAGAACCATGGCACGATAAACAGAATTTAAATACCTTGATGCATGTCCTTGGTTACAAATATGCCCTTCCTGCTCAGAATGCTAAGATCTGGATTTTATGGAACCATGTTTTTAATATAACTAGGCTACGGGAGTCTGATCAATTCATACATGTCAGAATTTTGGATACTGCCACCTCTGTTAACTGGAATTGTTTTTTCATATATGCTAGTGTATGTAGACCAACTAGGGAGGCATTATGGCATGATCTGCAGATTCCAGTATATGACCCTTCCATTTATATTGGTGATTTTAACACTGTTGCATCAGTAACTGAGTATAAAGGTAGGAAAACCACACCAAAAATGAGCATGAAACAATTCAATGGTTTTATTAACAATATGGATCTGCATGAAATCCCTACAGTAGGCAACTCCTTCACCTGGAGCAATAATAGATTCAGAGACAATTGTAAGGACTTAACTTTTCAGAGATTAGATAGGGGCATTGCTACTTTAGATTGGTTGGAACTTTTTCCTAATAGTTCTATTCAAGTCTTAAACAGAATGACCTCAGACCATTCCCCTCTATTTTTATCAGTTCAATCAGCTGAAGAACAAGCTCCTAGGCCTTTTAGATATCAAGAGATGTGGTCTAATAGAGAAGATTTTCAGGCCTTAGTAGTCTCTAACTGGAATCTAGTCTCTCCATTCTGTGGAGTGCAAAAGCTAGTTTATAAATTAAAGAGGCTAAAGATGGATATTAAACAATGGAACAAATCTCAATTTGGTAATGTCAATAAAAATCTACTGGAATATGAGAACTCTGTCAATGACCTGGAAATTGCTTTCCAGCAAACACAAGATGATTTGGTTCTGGCTAACCTAATTAGAGCATAGGACTTACTAATGAGAGCCCAAAAGGAAAAAAGTATTTTTTTGCGGTAAAAGGCTAGATTAAATTGGTTAAAACAAGGAGATGCAAACACTAGTTACTTCCACCACTCCATTAGGGAAAAAAGAGCAAGATCAAGAATCAGTAAAATCAAGAATGGTAGTGGTAATTGGATATCAGAACCACATTTGATTAAAGAGGAAGGAGTGAGATTTTATAGGGAATTACTTAATGAAGAGGCCCCTTAAAAAATGGGAACTTATCTACAGCACTTCCTAAAAGAAATCCCTAAAGTCATCACTGATCAACATAATCTCAGCCTTCTTTTACCTTTTAATATTCAAGAACTAAAGTTTGCAGTATTTGATCTCAATAAATCCAGTGCTCCAGGTCCGGATGGCTTTTCTGGTGCCTTTTTCACTTCTTTTTGGGATTGTATTAAGGATGACCTTCTAGATGCAGCAAATGATTTTTTAAACAATGGTAATATCCCCAAGGCCATCTCTAGCACCTGGCTAGCTTTAATCCCCAAAAAACAAATTCCCATAACCTTTTCTGACTTTAGACCTATCAGCCTATCTAATTTTGTTAATAAAGTTTTCTCAAAAATGATAATGGAAAGGATTAAACCTCTAATGACATTACTAATATACCCTGAACAGAGTGCATTTATAAAAGGTAGGGATATATCTGATAATGTTATTCAAATGCAAGAAATGACCAGAATTTTGTCCAGGAAATCAAAGGTTTCTAATCTTATAGTTAAACTAGACATGCAAAAGGCTTTTGATAGGGTCTCTTGGTTTCTTCTGAATTCTATACTTCTCCAGTTTGGTTTTCATGGTAAATTTGTGCATCGCATCATGCATAATATAGCTGCAGCTCATTTCACAGTTTTGATAAATGGAATAGCCTCAGGTTTCTTTGCTTCCTCTAGGGGTATAAAACAGGGAGATCCACTTTCTCCATTTTTGTACAATATCTTGTCTGAAGCTTTTTCCAGGGGCTTAAAATTTTTTTTTAGTATAGGCTATTTGCAACATTTCTCCTTGCCAAGGTCTTGTCCATCAGTTTCACATCTGATGTATGCTGACGACACAGCTGTCTTCCTGAACACTAATCCTACCAATTTGAAAAGATTTTAAAAAATTTTGAAGGCTTATGAGCAGACATCAGGACAAAAAGTTAATTTTGCCAAATCAGAATTTTATGTTGGCCCAAATACCTGTGGGGCTACTGCTCAATCTGTATGTAGGATTTTAGGAATGGTGAGAGGCTCTTTTCCTTTTAAGTACCTAGGTATTCCTATTTTTCCAGGTCGTAATTTACAGACTCATTACCATCCTATCTTGGAAAGAATGGAGAAAAGTATTAACAATTGTCAGAACAAATGGTTAAGTACCGCAGGCAAAATTGTATTAATTAACCACAGTTTTCTTTCAATTCCCACACATACGTTTGCTGTTTTAAGTCCTCCGAAGATAGTTTTAAAAAAAATGGAAAAACTAGCTTCAGGTTTTTTCTGGGGAAACTGTGATAACATAGATAGAAAAATGTGGAGATCCTGGAAAAAAATGAGGCTCCCTGTAGTTGAAAATGGAATTGGCTTCAGAGATCTAAATGCTATAGTTAATGCCTTTTCCTGCAAATTATGGTGGTAACTGCAAATAAATAACACTCAATGGTCTGCTCACTTGTGGTCTCTCCCTGCTTCTTACAAAAACTCCCACACCTGGAATCGAATCTGTAAGGTTACAGCTAAGGCCAATACCCTTTCTAGAGTCATTTTCGGTATTGGAGAATGCTCCTTTTGGAATGCTAATTGGAAAGGGGGTGGAGCATTGTGTTATGAATGGCCCCAGGACCTGGATATGCCTTTCGAGGATATTACCCTAAGGTCATTTATAACTAACAAAGCTTCATTCATTCCAAACCTGGAGCCTCATCTGGCTACCAATACTCTTAATATATTGCAGGATGTTCAACAGGTTAATTCTCATGCAGACAGGCTAGTTTGGAGTCCATCACCTGATGGGAACTTCTCTGTTAGCTCTGCATACCAGATTTTCAGACAAAAAATAGCAACTATCAGACACATAGAAAAGGTATGGTCCACTTTTATCCCTAAAAAGATGTCAGTCCTAATGTGGAGAGCTTTAAATGGTATCCTTCCTTTTGATAATGTTTTGTGTAGGTCTGGTTTTTCTATAGCATCCAAATGCCTCCTTTGCAAAAATCATTTCGATTCTCTGGATCACTACTTTAACTCCTGTCCTTCCTCAGTTGCAATATGGCATAGAGTTAATGATCACATACACTTTCCACATAAAGTTTTTATTAATCTCAAGAGTAGAGTTGAATTTTATCTTTCTTTTAAGTCGGTTTCTAAGATCCAGTCTAACCTGATTACTGCTGCTCTGTTAGTCACAACATGGTCTCTTTGGACAATCAGAAACAAAATCTTTTTTCAAAATGAAACCTTCTCAGAGGATGCATGTTTCCAGAATGTTAAACAATTGATTTACCTAATTTTTTCAGCTCACAATTTGAAAGGTAACATAAATAAACATAAGAAGCAGATCCAACAAAGAATCATCCCCAAAATCATTCCAAAAAAGAAAAAACTGATTACTGTGGTAAACTGGAGTAAGCCACTAAAAGGTTATAAGATTAACACAGATGCTACATGGAAACCTAGTGGTCTATCTTCATCTGCAGTTATAGTTAGGGATTGGAATGGGGCAGTGATTAAAATGAGAGTTAACATCTTCCATTCCCCCTCCTCATTACATACTGAACTTTTTTCTATCCAATGTGGATATGATTTGTGCACAGAACTGAACCTAAGCTGCTGTATCATTGAGTCTGACTGTTTACTGGCTGTAAAAGGAATTCAGAATCCTATGACCTGTCTGTGGAGAGTGTTCTCTATTTGCTGCAATCTAAATTCAAAACATTTAGTTTTCCCTATCCAACACACTCCCAGGGAAGCTAACACTGCTGCAGATTTTTTGGCCAAATATGCTTTGGATCATAACATTCAGGGAGATCTCAATTTAGATAATGTTCCTCTTTTCCTTAAGGGTCTTTTACTCCTGGATATCACACATTTCCCTGGGGTTAGAATTGCCTCTCAATCTAGACAGTAATAGGTCTGAGATACTGCGTTGGTGCCCTCCTTCCCATGAGGACTTCCTTCTAATTCATATAATCATTGTTCATTTCATCTCTAAAAGATACTGCTGTTTTTTTCTCTATTCCAATTGCAGGTTTGAAGATGAGACATTGCTGCCTCTGTTTTTGCTTCGGGACGTCATTTGGACTTCATGATGGATTTCATGATGGATGCCTGCTCTACACTCCTCACCCTAACCCTCCTTTTCACTCATTGAAGGTCTAAAATCTTTTATTCCTCTCGACGGCTTATCATTGACAAACAGGGGTCTCGAATTCTCGACTCCCCGAACTGTTCGTGATTTTCAGTCAATGGGAATAATGAAAGTCACTATCAGGGCTCTGATGCATTACTGTTTTTACTATTAGCTTAGAATAGGAGTATATACCTTTTTGTTATGTACAAACTTATGTTGCGCCTTTTGGCCAAATCAAGGCAGGTTTGGGGAGCCTAATATATTTCCCCCCATCCTCGGATGGTTAAAATTAAAAAAAAAGACACTAGTTATTAATAAAAAAAAGTAAACCTATCTAAATCTAGCAATCTTCCAACAAAGCTACAAAATAGATGTTAAATGCTTTGGAAAATGCATGCATTTGACGTCCTATCAAACCTCCCTGCACTTAAACTCTTACTCGTCTTCAAGTAAATAAAAACAAGCAAAGATCTAGGCGTAAGCTAGCATGCAAAGGTTTCCCCAAAACATCCAACATCATATTCCTAAACTACCCTAACCCCTAAAACATAAGAATCTCTCACATCCCAAAGTTTAAGATAATCTAGACAACCTTCATACCAATCAAAAGTGAGGTACACAATGCAAGTGTAAAACAAGCTTACTCTACCAAAGAAGCCACCAAATAGACAAATTAAGTGAAGCATAAAATATTTTAATTTCTCTCATTTCCTCTCATTTTTCCTAGGAGCCCTCTCGGGTTTTCATCCTAGCTTCACACATTTTTTCAAGGCTCACCCTCACCGTTTTCCACACCTTTTGGCCTTTAATTTTTGCATAGGTTTCCCTTTTCAACCTATCCGGGCCCCCAATCTTTCCTAAGTTGCCTTCTCGAGTTTTCAACTTAGCGGGTTTTTTTATTCTCTATTATTTTCTTTTCAAAATATGTTTTCATTAGAAATGCACTCAAAAGACCTACTTGCTACAACAAAACTAACTACTAATCAAAAGTTTCATTTTATTCCCCTCCCCGCACATAAATGTAGCATTGTCCTCAATGCAAATAATCATTTTAGAGCATGTGCCAAGGATGGAAAATGAGAAAATATTCATGATGAGTAACAAACACCAAAACATGTTTAGTAGCAAAACTGTAAGATCTAATGAGCAAACTACCACAACCACAATATACTCTCCCCAAAACCTCCATCATTAAGGTCCAATGACAACCACTTTCATGCACAAAAAATCGAATAGAGCATTGAATTCGCAATGGAGGAGAGATATACCTCTTTGGTTTCGAATTATGTGTTTCATGCGGGTCATGGGTAATAGGTTTAGGGTGTATTTAGTGGTGGTAGGGGGGAGTTTTTGCACTTCAGATATGGGGGGTGTGTGAGCATCGCGGATCTTGCACTTCAGTACGGTTTGCGAGTTGAACTTCTCCTAGACTCGGTTGCTTGCCCATTTTTCTCCCTCCTTTTTCTCCAAAACCAATGCTCCTGCAAAACAATCACGCAAACCAAGCATAATAGTGTTCCAAAAAAATAAATAAAAAGAATAAAAATTAATCATGAGTTCCAATTAAAACAAGTCTCCATAATTCTTAACAAATAGGAGATCACAATTACATCAACGGAATGTCATGAATGACAATCCAGATGATCAAAACCAGTTTATTTAACATTGTCGACATGACAAACTCCCCTTTCTTTTCAAGCTTCATGCAAAACACTCCTCGGGTCTCCAGAATCACCATCCGTGATTCCACCCATTCTTGTCTCCACATGTATTGGTCTCCAACATTGCCTCGCCTTAAACCTCACCTTCGGAGCCAAATGGACTTGTGCACCTTGTCCCTTTTCAAGTGGTTTAGGGGACTCCTTGAAGTTAAGGGGGTTTAGATGATGTTTCCCCAACCCCTTCTTCACTCACTGCAAGTTAGTACTAGAGATATTTGCATATGCAACATTGGCCTTGTTCATAGTAGTACAAACATGCTTAGACGACTTACTCATTCCATTATCAACTTTAACTAAGTGAATCACATAGAAATGTTCAAGTTCATTGTGAGGCTCATGCAAACTTTCAAGTATAGTGACACCATGGCAAGACATTGTTTCCTCAGGAAGCTCCTTATCCTTGTAGATCTCATAACCTACTTTTTCTCCGTCAAACTCAAAGGTCAATGAACCACTATGCACGTCGATCTTAGTTCTCACCTTTTTTTAAAAAATGGTATCACTAACAAGATAGGGGGACACACTCTCATCATGTGACATATCAAGAACATAAAAATCGACGGGGAAAACTAGTGTATCCACTTTAACCAACACATCTTACACTAGTCCTTTCAGAATAGCTTGGGAATGGTTAGCTAGCTGTATGATCACCCTAGTTTCATGCAAAACCCCTAAGTCAAGAGTCTTGTATAGAGAGTAGGGAATTACATGAATAGAGGCTCCTAGATCTATCATTTCCTTTTCAAAAAATTTGTAACCTATGGCACAAGGGATAGTGGACATGCCGAGGTCATTGCTTTTAGGAGGTAATTTCTTTTGAAAGAGAGCTGACACTTGTCCACCATTTTTAATTTTTTTCAACATTATTCAATGCTTTAGTTCTCTTAGGTGTGCATATCTCTTTAAGGAATTTAGAAAACCTAGGCAATTGATTGATGGCATCAAAATAGGGAATGTTTACCTCACATTTGCGGAAGACCTCAAAAAGGGCTTTGTTCTCATCCTTGAGATTCTTGTCCCTCAAGCCGCCAGAAAAGGTGGTGGTGGAAGGATTTTTTCAATTTACCTCTTCTTCGATGGTTGAGTGATCACCTCCTTGACCTCTTGGTCTTTCACCATAAGCTCGTTTTCATCCTCATCTCCATCCTTAACAACTTGGTCAGGCTCCATGGTTTCTTTCCCACTCCTCAAGGTGATTGAGCTTACATTTTGCCTTGGGTTCAATTCCGGTTGTGAGGGAAGTTTCCCAGAATCCCTAGCCTCCAATCATACCACAGAGGATGCAATTTTGTTAACTTGAGTTTCCAAGTTCTTGAATATATCCGAGAGGTGGTCCTCCAATTTTTTACCATGGTGGTTATGGAATGTATAAGATTCTCATGCTCCGACCTTGATCTCCCCTCTTGGGGGTTAGATGAGCCCTCATTCTTCGAGTAGCCTTGTTGTGCTGCCCGATTATACCCTTGGTTTCTTAGTAATGGGCTTTTGCCCCTTGATAATTTGGTTGAAAACCACCTTGAGAATTTGATTGACTGGCTTGCTCATCTCTCAACTATAAGTTTGGATGGTCTCTCCACCCGGGGTTGTAAGTTTGGGAGTATGGATCATACTTCTTGTCATGAGATTTTCCCCTTTAGAGACCTTGTCCACCTTGGTATCCCCAATTTCCTTGGAAACCTTGGCCTTGACCACCTTGGTAGCCCATTTCCTTTATTTCTTCAAACCCTTTGTCTTGGAGTTGAGGGCATACATCATTGTGGTGATTCAATGAACAAACCCCACAAACTTTTGCTTGACACATCCTACCCTTCATTAAATCTTTCATCATGGAGGCTAAAGCTTTAACTTTCTCCTCAAGCTTGGGGTTTTTTGGATGTGGAGCTTCTTGCACCCTTGCCCTTTGTCTCACCCCAAATTGTCTTGTTCCATTAGCCACATCTTTGAACAATGCCATGGTGTCTTTCAGGATCTTGTTGGCAATCAACCCATTACAAGCAGCATTGATCATACTCATATCTTTAACAGACAAACCCTCAAAGAAATAGTACACAAGATCTCCTTCCTTGTATGAGTGGTGTGGGTAACTTGCTAGAAACCTCTTGAACCTCTCCCAATATTCGCATAATGATTCACCTGAACATTGGGAGATGTTGCTCAACTCCTTCTTTATCCCATCCGACTTGGATGCCAGATAGAACTTATCTGAGAACTTTCTCTTCATCTCCTTCCATGAGGTTATACTTCATGGTGGGAGGCAGTACAACAAATCTTTGGCCGCATTTTTCAAAAAGAAAGGAAACACCCTTAGATTGAAATCATCCTTCGAATTCCGGATAGCTTCATATTGATGGTCACATAATGAAACTCAGACAAATGCTTGTTCGTATCCTCCCTGATCACTCCATGGAAAGTTGGTAACCAATAGATCATCCCATACTTAAACTAACAAATAATGCTGGAAGAGAAGGGAATGTGCAAAGGGTTGGCTATCTAGGTTATGAGTCATGAGCTCCCTCAAGGTTCTATTATCATCCGTCACAGTTGGTGTAACTACTTTGGGTGATGATTGGGTGGCTTGGTTGGCAAAACAGGCTACTCTCCTAGCTCTTCGGATCGTTCTTAAGAGATCTGTGTCGTAGTGCAACGGTTCTTATCTATTTGTGCGATTGTCGACTACAAACTAAGAACTACAGCAATACAACCTTATCCCAAGTAACAATCACAAGAGTAAGCAAAACAATAACAAACAACTAAAAGCAAAAACACACAAAAACCTACACTAACACTTTAATAAAATACACCTTTTCCCTAGCAGCGGAGCCAAAATTTGGAAGGCCGTCGCCGTGCCTCTCAAAGAAAATATTTATAAGACCAAATTATGGCTAACTACTAAATTGTAGCTAGTGGTAAGATGGGGTTTTCCACAAGGAAAAGGAGGATTTTATCGAGTTTTAAACGTAATTGAAAAGCACACGAAGGAGTCACTCTTCGTGCGTGATAACAAAGTGGGGGGTTTTGGTTTTGGAAAACACTATGAATACTTTAACAACTAAATTAACCAAAAATTATAGCGTATAATATAACTTTGATTAAACTAGCACGAAAGATGTAATTAATATGATAAGGAGTTTTGGGCGAAATTGGTTTATATTTCTAGTCATTCTTTGATCATAGATTAACTATCCTATTTTTATGCATTAATCACATGTTGTGGAGAACTTATCAACACCTCTCGAGTTTTGATATTTCTCACCTCTCCTCGGTTACAGTTAGAGTGGGCAATTGGCACCACACAATAACCCTTATCCTCGGGTCAACTTAGATGATCGGTGCCATAGACTTCCTCGAGGATATCAATGCACACGGAGACCCAACACGACTACCAAAATTTCCTACAAGTGAGAAACACATAGATATCACAAGTATATCGACTACGAGGATTGGCCTTCATGCTAATCTTTATTAGTGGGCTATATTGATAATTAGTCGAATCCATCTAAATTCAACCTAAGTATAAGCAACTCCATCAATTAACAATCATAATTAGTTGTTACTCCTAATTATAACCTACCATTCACCAGCAACAATAACATTAGCTAAAAGTTAAAGTTTTATGGGTTTGACCAAAAATGTAGCACATAATCAATCCAAAATCATCAACTAGTTGATCATCCTAGTCTAAATCATGCATCAATCACACAAGAAAGCACCAAATATGCTTGATAATCAAAGAACAAAATAGGATGAATAGAATCTCAAACATTTATGCTAGAAACACTTACCAAGTGCTCCCAAGAGTATATTTAGCCTAGATTATAAAAAACCATAACAAGATAGCAAGAATCCATGGATGAAATGAAAAGAAACTAAGAAAAGATGAGTGAAAAGTGGGGTTTTTATGTCTAGGTTCGGCTAGGAAGGAATGGGGAAGAAGGGCATGAATTAAAAGCTGATTTAAACTTTTAAAGCTGGCCAAAAGTATTTGTTGCGGGCTGCAAGGAAGGGGCTGCGGCCCACAGCAAAGGCGCTGCCCCGTATGTGAAAAAGGAAAGATAGCATATATCCTACCTCCAGAGGAAGGTGAACTCCTGGCTTCACACTACCAGAATGCCTTGGTTGGCAAATTCAACAGAGGGAAACCCCCCATGGAGAAACTAGTTGCTGCTTTCAAATCAATCGGTTTTAAGGGTAAATTTCAATTGGGATCTATTGATTATCGTCATATTCTTATTCGATTTCAGGATAGCGAGGATTATCAACGCTGTTAGATGAAAGGCCAATGGATGATCCAGGGAGCTACAATGAAGGTTCAGAAATGGACTCCGGATTTCTCCCCTGCATCCGAATCCTCAGTTGTACCAGCATGGGTAACTTTACATCAACTTCCAATTCATTTCTACAATACCTCGGCTATCATAGGCATTAGCAGCCAGATAGGGAATTTTCTCAAAATGGATGCAGCTACTAATGCCCTAACAAGACCTTCGGCTATAAAAGTTTGTGTTGAAATTGATCTACTGTCACAACTCCCTTCTACAATTGTGGTAGGAATTGGAAATAAAGTTGCTGAGTACCCAATTGAATATGATCAATTGCCATCATATTGTACACATTGTAGGATAATTGGACATAGCCAGTCAAACTGTAATTTTCTACACCCTGAACTGAGAAATAATAGAAAATTCTCAGATGAAACTAGAGATAATAAGGTTAGGCAGGCCTCAGTTCAAGCTGACTCTCATAAGAAATTAGGAAACCCAACTAAGGTAGCTGTTGAAGTGGAAGGCACTTCGACACTATCAGTTTCCCAAAAAGAAGCTGATTTCCAATTCCAAAACTTAATCTCTACCTCTCTTGGGGAAAACAACTCAAACTCTCTCAGAGTTAATCCCATGAATAGAAATATGCCTTTCTATTCATTGGATGATATCTCAAAACAAATCTCCAATTTTATTTGGAGAAGAAAGAGTAAACAGCCTGAACTTCCTCCTATCCAGGAAAATTTAGTTAAAAAGGATATGGTTACTATATCAAAAGCTTTCCACACTTTAATTGATTTACAGGATGATGATCATGAAGCCCAAGAGGATGAATCAGTGGACATTTTCCATGAGTCTGTGGAATCTCAGGATTCACATCCAAAAGAGGTAGACACTATGGCCATTTGCTTGTCCACCCCTGCTGTAGGGCAGGTTAACTCAAATGAGCAAACACTCAATAATGTAATCAAAGCTCCAGTCATCTCTGCAGTACATAATCAGGCTGTAGAACACACAATTCAACAAGAGGTAAGCATTTCAACTGCAGACAAAATGGGTTTAAGTGAAGGCAAGAAGGGCAAAAATAGTACTGCTCCTGTATCTAACCAAAGGAAACTAAGATCATCTCAAAAAGAAACCCCCCCCCCAAATTCTTAAATGATTAAGTACACCAAAATAGGGAAAATATTAGTTTGGAATGTTAGGTGTTATGGCACTTCACTGGATAGATTAAAGACTTTAAATAGGAAACACAAGATAGACATTCTTTGTCTAATTGAACCATGGCATGAAAAACAGAATTTAAATAGTTTGAAACATGAACTCGGTTACAATATTTCTTTTCATGCTCACACTGCTAAAATTTGGCTTCTATGGAACCATGTTTTCAGTTTAACTATTGAAAATGAATCTGACCAGTTCATACAGGCTAGAGTAACTGATAATGCCACTTCTGTTTATTGGAATGTTAATTTCATTTATGCTAGTGTCCATAGACAGTTGAGGGAGAACTTATGGTCTGATCTACAAACCCCAACATCAGATCCATCTATCTATATTGGGGATTTTAATACTGTAGCATCGGTCACTGAATATAAAGGCAGGAAATCGACCCCTAGAAAAAGCATGAAACAATTTAATGATTTTCTAACTAAGATGGACTTACATGATATCCCTACTGTTGGTAACTCTTTCACTTGGAGCAACAATAGATATAGGGACAAAGGAAAGGATCTACAGTTTCAAAGGTTAGACAGGGGAATATGTAACTTAGACTGGCTAGATCTCTTCCCTAATAGTTCTATCCAGGTTTTAAATAGGATGACATCTGATCATTCTCCTCTTTTATTATCTATTCAATCTACTGTAGAACAGGTTCCAAGACCTTTTAGATACCAGGAAATGTGGTCAAATAGAGAATATTTTCATGATTTAGTTGTATCTAACTGGAATTTCATATCACCTCTGTCTGGGATGAATAGATTTGTTCACAAACTAAGGAGGCTTAAGATTGTAATAAAGGATTGGAATAAAAATATTTTTGGTGATGTTAATAATAATCTTTCACAATCTGAATCAAGAGTTAATGAACTGGAAATTTTTTACCAGAGTTTCAGGATGAATCAGTTTTAAATGAGCTACTGAAATCTAAAGCTTTGCTTCTGAGATCTCAGAAGGAATACAACATTTTTCTGAAGCAAAAGGCTAGGTTAAACTGGTTTAAACAGGGTGATGCAAACACAAGCTACTTTCACCACACAATTAAGGAAAAGAAAGTAAGATCCAGAATTGCTAAAATTAAAGATGGTAATGGCAATTGGATATCTGATCCAAGTTTGATTAAAGAAGAAGGTGTGAGATTTTTTCAGAAACTACTGAATGAGGATGCATCACAAAAAGAGGGGACTTATCTAAATCATTTTCTGCAAGAGATCCCTAAAGTAATAACTGATCAACAGAATACCCTTCTGCTTACCCCCATTAATAAACAGGAACTGAAAACTGCTGTTTTTTACCTTAATAGATCTAGTTCACCTGGCTCCGATGGATTCTCTAGGGATTTCTATATATCTTTTTGGGATACCATTAATGAAGATTTGTTAGAAGCTGCTAATGACTTTTTAAATACTGGTTATATCCCTAAAGCTATGTCTAGTACTTGGCTCACTTTAATACCTAAAAAAGCCATTCCAAACACATTTGCAGATTTCAGGCCAATAAGCTTATCAAACTTTGTAAATAAAGTTTTTTCTAAACTGTTAATGGAGAGGATTAAACCACTAATGCACTTAATGATTTCCCCTGAGCAATGTGCTTTTTTTAAAGGTAGGGATATTTCGGATAATGTGATCCTTATGCATGAAATGACCAGATTGCTCTCTAGAAAGTCTAAGGTTTCAAATTTGATTATCAAACTAGATATGCAAAAGGCTTTTGATAGGGTTTCTTGGTCTTTTCTTAACTCCATTCTCCTACATTTTGGTTTCCATGGCAAATTTGTTAGACTTATCATGCATAATATTGCCTTTGCAAACTTTTCAGTTTTAATAAATGGTGTCACAACTGGCTTCTTCTCTTCCTCTAGGGGAATTAAACCAGGAGACCCTCTCTCCCCCTTTTTGTACAATATTTTATCAGAGGCTTTTTCTAGGGGTCTAAAGAAATTGTTTCACAATGGATATTTACAGTACTTTAGTCTTCCCAGCTCCTGTTCTCCTCTTACTCATCTCATGTGTGCCGATGACACTGCAGTTTTTCTGAACACTAAGCCTAATAACTTGAGGCATTTTAAACATTTTTTGAAGGCTTACGAGATCACATCAGGTCAAAAAGTAAACTTTACAAAATTAGAATTCTTTGTTTCACATAACACTCCCCTTCAGCAAGTCCAGTCTGTTAAAAGGTTACTAGGGATGGAGAAAGGCTCCTTCCCTTTTAAATACCTTGGAGTCCCTATTTTCTCTGGTAGCAATTTAAAGGTGCATTATCTTCCTGTGATTGAAAGAATGGAGAGATTGATAAATAATTGGAAGAATCGATGGTTAAGCTCTGCTGGTAAAATCATCTTGATAAACCATTGTTTTCTTTCAATTCCAACACATATCTTTGCAGTCCTAAAACCCCCCAGGATAGTTTTAAAAACAATGGAAAAGATGGCATCTAGTCTATTTTGGGGAAAATCAGATTTTGCTGAAAGGAAAAGATGGAGATCATGGAAAAAATGAGTTATCCAGTGAATGAAAATGGTTTAGGTTTTAGGGATTTGAATGCTATAGTAGATGCTTTCTCATGTAAATTATGGTGGAAGCTCCAAACTAATGAGACTCAATGGTCAACACTTTTATGGACACTATCTATCACTTACAAAAAAATCCCACATTTGGGGAAGAATAAGAGGAGTAACTACTATGACAAACAGTCTAACTAGACTTATCTTTGGTAAAGGGGATTGCTCCTTTTGGAATGCAAATTGGATAGGAGATGGTGCTCTTTGTTATATTTGGCCTGAGGAAATGGACATACCTTTTGAAGATCTATCCTTGAGGTCTTTCATTAACAACAAACCTGCCTTCTTACCAAGTTTGGAGCCTTATTTGGCTACCAATATCATTTATATTCTGCAGGAAGTAAAGCTGGAGCACTCTCATGAGGATCAGTTAATTTGGACTCCAACTACAGATGGGAAATTCTCAATTAGATCTGCCTACAACATTTTTAGACAGAGTAGACCTGAAATACAGCATCTCCAAAAGGTTTGGTCTCCTTACATTCCTAGAAAAATGTCAGTACTCCTTTGGAGAGCTTTAAACTGCATTCTCCCTTTTGATAATATCTTAAGTAGGATGGGTTTTTCATTGGCTTCGATATGCCCTCTTTGCAAGAACAATAAGGACAATCTTGATCATTTTTTCAATTCATGTCCTTCCTCTTGTTCAGTTTGGAATAGTGTTCACTCTCTTTTACAGCTGCCACAAACAGGTTTTATGAATTTAAATAGCAGGGTGGAATATTATTTATCTTTCAAGGCTGACTCTAAAATCCATGCAAATTTGATAACTGCTGCTTTTATAGTTATAATTTGGTCTCTCTGGACTAGCAGAAACAAATACATATTTGAGAATAGACCTTTCTCAAGTGAGACTTGTGTCCATGACATTAAACAAATGATTTACATAATCTTCACAGCTCACAAATTGAAAGGTAATAGAGATAGGCATAATCAATGGATTCAGGCTAAGATCATTCCTCAAATTTTTCAAAAAATAGACCTGCAATTGCAGTAGTTTTCTGGGAAAAACAACTAACTGACTTTAAAATAAACACTGATGCTTCATGGATTTCTAGTGGACTTTCCTCTGCTGCAGTAATTGTTAGGGACGGGAAAGGTAATGTAGTTAAAATGAGAGCTAAAATTTTTCAGAGTCCATCTCCTCTGCATGCAGAATTAACATCAATCAAAATGGGATATGAAATTTGCTCAGAACTAGCTTTAGAAAAATGTGTAATTGAATCTGATTGCTTAACTGCGGTTAGGAGTATCCATAATCCTGTGAGATGCCCTTGGAGAATATTATCTATATGCTATGCACTTAATGTAGAACACTCCTCACACCCAATTCAACACACACCTAGACAAGCTAACATGGCGGCGGATTTCTTGGCAAAATTTGCTAAGGAAAACAATTTGCAAGGTGATATAGACATTAGGTCAATTCCCATTTTCCTCAAGGGATTGTTATTATTAGATTCTATTGGTTTCCCAGCAATAAGAGTTGGATCTCCTTTGGATACCAATAGGATATAGATGAGGACTTTTTCAACTGCATTTTAAGTGTTTCTTGACTGTTATTTAGAAGTTTTAGTCACTTGTTTTTAGCACAAATACTGCTAGTTTCTTTTCTCCTTTAATTTCAGGTACTTAACAAGGATGCATGGATATGAGGTAGTTATTGATACTGGGAATCCGATGCTCACTCTGACTTGCTATGTGACATACTTGCTTGTTCTCTCCTGATCTGATCATGCGGAATTGATTCTAAGCCTTAGAATACTACATGCTGCCTTACCAATTGTCTGAGAAGAAAAGACTCCTTCAGCGCCATAAGGTTCATAACAATAGAGATTCCTTTTGGCTTCAATACCGTTGACAAATTGGGGTCTCGATCTTTTGATTCCCCGTCCTGTTTGCGGTATTTCAGCTATAGGTTATCCATAGGGTGAATACTTTTGCACGGGGATAAACTATTTATAGAATAGGGACATCCACTGCTTTGGTTAGCAATTTCTTTTGCTTCAGGAGTTTCTGCTGAGCTATTGGATCATGATTTGGATGATCAACTTGTAATATTCGTATACTATCAGCGCCTAATTTTGGATAACTTATTCGGCCTGGGGAGCCTAATAAACACCCCCATCCTCGGATGGTTTAATTTTTTAAAAAAAGTGCATTTTGGTTGCGGGCCGCAAGGAAGGGGCTGCTGCTCGCAGAGAAGGCGTTGCGCCCTTCTTATTTTTGTCGCTACGAGTGAACCGTTAATCTGTTTTGGGAGTTCTTGTAGTCTATTTTATAGTGATCAAGAAGAAAAATCTAATGGTACCACCCTTGGATGTTGTTTCTTCTTGGATCATTATAAGAACTTTGTCCAAATTTCAGGGTCACAGTTCATTCACTTCTTTTTCTTCCTTCTTTGACCCATTTATCTTTCACCACGTTTTGACTCATGGCCTTCAATCTTCTACCATCCTTAGGAATGTCCTTCACTAAAAAAATGTGAAGTGCTTATGAGCAATCTCTAAATTAAGCTTACAAAATGGAATCTAGATGCTCGTTAGGACCAAAAATCCAGTAGACTAAACATAGGTTACAAAATGGAGGATTTAGGTATGAAAACCAAAAAATGGTCATCTAAACCCCTTATTATGTAAACCTATCTAAATCTAGAAATATTCCAACAAAAAGCTACAAAATAGATGTTAAATGCTATGGAAAATACATGCATTTGACGTCTTATCATTCATCCTAAGGGCATCGCGATCATCGTGGGTTTCCACTATGTGTGTACCCAAGAAAATGTCCCTTTTCTATTGAATAATTTTGCAGCTTGTATCAGCTTCTTAGGTGAAAAACTCCTTGGGAGAATTCACTTTTTATTCCATAATTCCTAGTGTTGAATTCGTCAGTGGGTTCCCTAGTAATTGTAGACTATGACACCAAATATTTTTAATGTAAAACTAGATCAAGAATGCAAAGAGATCCTTCCATCTTGGAACTATAATGTTCCTAAGTCTAAGCTTCCTAGGTCGAGGGCTCCTATCACCGCTAATTCTGAGGTTGTCTTGAAACTCAGCGAACACTCAATAGGTCTATGTGATGCTGAATCTGATACTGAAGGTGTTTGTTTGGTTCCATCTTGTGGTTTCTCTAATTTTCATGCGTTATTTTTATCCTTTGTTGCTTTTGTGTTGCTCATCTCTGTTTGTATGTTCGCTTAACTCAAGTTGTGTGTTGAATGTTAGATATGGATCTAGGCGCCAGACTGATAGGTCGTTCATTCTTGATGTGTAGGATGAGGAAATAGACAATGTGTCTGTCAAACCATATAGTACTTATGTTGATGGTGTCTCCCAAGAGAATCTTGCTCTGGAGAACCCTCAGTTAGCAGATGTTGAAGGTCAGGCACCAGAAGGCAGAGAGGTGCTTGTAGTTAATACTCAGGAAGGAGAAAAGAGAAAAAGTCAGAGTGATGGCTTGTCATGTGCCTCAGAGCGCTTTGAGAAAAAAGGGTTCACTAGTCAATCCTGGTTTAAACCTTTGTTGCAAAGTGGTGGTTCTTTGCCAGAAGGGACTATTCATGGAACTCTTTCCAATATCCCTTTACATGAGTCGATGGTTATAGTATGTTTGCTTCTTTTAAAATAATTTTATCGTATACTAATACGATATCTGATTGCTCTATTCACTTGTCTCTTTTTCCTAACGGATCTTATAAAATCGGTAAGAGTCTCAAACTTGTTGGTGAGCAGGTCACAAAATTCTCCAAGCAATATGGTTCGCTATTTGAGAAGTATAAGGCTAGTGAGAATAAGCGTGAGGTTATGAAGGTGTCGCTTGAGGCTATTTAGCAACGTACAAAGGTGGCTGAAGAAAAATTTAGTAAGCTCTATAATGAGTTAGAGGAGATGCAAACTAAAGGTCCTGCTTCGCTTGATTACCCTCAGGCTCTTGCTAATCGACTATTCAGGACATAGTCCTTCTTCAACCTTTTTGAGGAAATTTCTAGTTTTTCTTGCAATGTTTGTTGGTGCAAGGCTTTGATAGACCTACGATAGAAGAACCCTGATTTGAAAGTGAAGAAATTGCCCTCACTAGGTATGTGAAAGGAGATACTGGAGCAATAGAAGTCTATGCTTAACTCTGAATTTATTAATAAAATTTCTGATGGCGGGCATCCTTATGCGTTGTTATCGCATCTTGCTAATCTGCCTTCCATGCCTTCTATTTATGAGATGTGAGAGTGCAAATTTAACTATCTTAACAATTTCTCGTTCGCTTATTCTGATCCTAAGCCATCTCCTAACCTAGAGGTTAATGCACATGTGGAGAATTCTGCCCAGAATGCGGACAAGGAAGATTTTGCTCTCATTGCTTAGAATGCCTATGCTTCTCGTAACGATATAAGTTAATTTTTAGAGAAATGACCTGATTTAAGACTATATAAATTTATGTTTGTAACATGTAATGGTACTTTTGTATATTTTCTCACTATGTGTACAGTCTTTATTGAGAATTTGGTGTACTCACTCTAATTTTATATTTTTCCTTTGTATTTATTCGCATGAAGGATTTTGATGTTTTGATCGACCATGAGTTTATAAAACTTCTTGAATCATTGGGATCCATTTTTCTCTTTGAACGTCATCCCGAGTTTATATCCTCCAATTCTTGCTACCCTAGTAGGCTGGTTGAGGCTACTAGTTCTCTATCCAAGGAATATCTTGAGTATCTTTCTGGTGATCGTTTTTCAAATGTTGGGAGTTCAGATTTAGAATCTATTCCATTATGTCTTTGATGATATGTTTCTACTTCTTTATTGTCTCCATCTCCTCCTATGAATTGCCCTTTTAGTAAATTTATTCTTGACATTTACAATACTGAATCCCTTGACAAAGATATTGTTCGCAGCTTAGTTGATCTTGAATCCGTTGGTGTGTATATTCGTTCACTAAAGCTTCCTAGTTGCTTTCATGAATGGGCAATGTCGTTAGGTGTTCGTCTCAAATATATGCTTCTTAGTGTCAATGATCTGGATCTTGGATGGAAGAAGACAATGAATGAGTCACGAGACTATATTCGTGAGTTGAAAAGATTTTGTGCCAGACAGACTGATCTTATTCAGCGGCAACATCTAAGCTTGGTTAAAATGATCAATCAACAAGAAGAAATTAAATTTTTTTCGGCGACTAAAGCACGCGAGGCTTATCAGAAAAACATAATCATAGATAAGCAGTGTTTTCATATTGACCAATTGTTGGATTGTCTGAGAAGAAGCAAGATGAATGCGACCATCTTTCTACATGTTCTGCAAGGTGGTAGAGCAGGTTTGATGAACAGTTCGCTGTGAATACCTTCATGCTGAGTGCGAACGCCTTGACTCATTTGTACATAAGCTTGAACAGGCTTGTGTTGATTATAAAGATAAACTGAAGGTTTTTTCCGCAAAGCCTCGTGGTTCCTCTAGTTGTTAGGATTTAATTATAAATATTGGTGGTCAGAGGGTTAACTTTTTTGAGTCTGTTAGGTCACATGTTCGTCAGCTACAAGAGAAGATACGTAACCTTGAGGTTTTGAATAAACGTTATCAAACCACCGCGGACGTGATGAGTCTTCAACTTGATCGCAAAGAGTTCGGTTCTATAACTGACTTTAAAGCGTACTATACAAAGCATCTTGATCGTATGCAGCAAAGTGGTCAAACCCGCCATCCTGCTTACTTATATATGAAGTGGCGCTATGATCCTATTTTATCCAAGGAAGAATATTAAGCTGAGCAATCCCACCACTCTGGTAGATCATCTTCTGCTGGGCTATCTCACGTAACAAGGCATAGATAACTTGATGTTCTTCGGTGTAGTAATTTACTTTTCAAAAGATTTTGAGTACTATCTTTGTACTTCTACTCTGTGCTACCTTTTTAATAAAATGTCACATTTATATTTTCAATGTGTTTGCATTTGTTTTTGCAAGATCTATAGCTTGCAAATCTGAATTGTAATTTTATGTTGTGCGAAGCCGAAAGGTCTATTGCTTGCTTTTGTAACTATTTTTGTAGGCATGTATGCCTTTGTGTTTCTTTTTGCAAGATCTATTGCTTGCTTTTGTCTCTTTTTTCATAGGAACGTATGCCTTTTTGTTTCTTTCTGAAAGATCTATAGCTTGTAAGATTGAGGTTGTAAACCTATATTGTGGGAAGCCGTAAGATCTATTGCTTTCTTTTGTCCTTATTTTTGAATGTGCCTTTTTGCAAGATCTATGGCCTACAAGATTGAGTTTGTAAACCTATATTGTGTGAAGCTGCATGATCTATTGCTTGCTTTTGTTGCTTTGCAGTTGCAAGATGTCATATTTTGTTTTCTTTGCGATATGTTATGATTACTGTGAAATTTTCATGAAATGTTTTTTTTTAATTAAACCATCCTAAGATGGGGGGAATATATTGGCTCCCCTAACCATTAAAATGTGCCAAATAGGCGCTAGTCGTTACATTACATCGCTAATTAGCTTACAGCCATTCCAAGTAATGTATTACCTAAAGAGAGTTCACATAAATCTAGTAGGTATGTTAATACCATAACTGAAGCAATATCTAAAAGTTCCCATGCCCTACACTTGAAGCAGAAATAACATCACAAACAGGTCAAAGAATCGTACAATACGAAACTCCTATTAGTCGATGATGATCCTGTCCAAACAGAAGGGTCCAATGTCTTAGAACATTTCCTGTGTTATCATAAAACTAGAGCTGAAGCCTCATCCTTCATCCCTATCAGTTTTCCTTTTCCACTGATCAGTTTCTCATTCGCATGTTGCCTTCCTAAGCTGAGTATCCTCACGTCCACCTCATCTGCAAGGAAGCAAAGGAAAGAGAGCAGTATCCCATTGAAAGAGAAGTAAGATTTTATAGTAGGAAACATCTGTTCCTACTATGAAAATTGAAATCACTTGCTGTTCTCTATTAGGTTCCTATTCTGATACCATATATCCCAGATTTATCCAACAATAACAAGCCTCTAAGAAAAGGAGGTAAAGTTCCTAGTTCTAGATCACCAGAAAGTTTATTTTCCTTAGCATGTTTAGCCATAAAGTCTGCTGCTGAGTTAGCCTCCCTAGGGATATAATGAATCATAGCTCCTTCATTCCATTCATTCAGGGTGCTACATATTGAAAAGACTTTCCATGGACTTCCTTTTGGGTTCTGAATTCCTTTAACAGCTGTAAGACAATCTGTCTCAATTGTGAATGAATGCAGATTAAGTTCTAAGCCTAATTGATAAGCAAAGTAAATACCAGTAAGTTCAGCATGTAAAGGTGATTCAACATGGAAATGATTCACTCTTAACTTAATCACATCTCCCCTCCAATCCCTAATTATAACCGCACATGTTGACTCACAGTTAGGGTTCCATGTTGCATCTGTGTTGAGTTTAAAACCAACAATAGGTTTTACCCATCTAACTGCTGTGATCAATTTCTTATTTTTCTGATCAGGTTGGGGAATGATTCCATTTTGTATTAAGTATCTATGTTTATCAAGTTTACCTTTTTGTGGATAAGCCTGAAATATTTGGTAAACCTGATCTTTAATATTCAGAAAACATGAGTCCACAGAAAGAGATAAATTTTCAAAAAGTTTCTTGTTCCTATATGTCCATATTGACCAGGATGTGACCATTATATAAGCAATTATCAAGTTGGACCAGATCAAAGATTCAGCTCTGATGGACAAATAGAAATCAATTCTGTTCTTAAAACTCCCAAAAGTTGGTTGATTAATATGCAACAGTAAATTCACCTTATTCCAGATTGCAATAGCAAAAGGACATGAGTTAAAACAATGATTAAGAGAATCAGAATGCTTCCTACACATAGGGCAAATTGAAGCCAGAGAAAAACCTAGCTTACAGATGATATTATCAAAAGGTAAGATTCCATTTAGTGCTCTCCAAACTAAAACAGACATTTTTGCAGGAATAAAGTGTGACCATACCTTATGTAATTGTCTTACAGTTACACCTTTCTGTCTGCAAATCTTGTAAGCAGATGTAGTAGTAAATTCTCCATCAGTTGAAGCTGTCCAAATCAGCCTATCCTCATGTAAGTGAGTGATTTTTGCATCCTGCAAGATCAGAATTGTACTGGTAGCCAAAAATGGCTCCAAATTATTCATGTAAGAGTTTTTATTCAATATAAAACAATTGAGAGATATATCAGGGAAAGGAACTTCCTCATCTACGGGCCATTCATAAATCAGTGCACCCTTTCCTGACCAGTTTGCATTCCAAAATGAACACTCTCCTTTTCCATAGATAACCTTTGAGGATCCATTAGCTAATTCAGTTATTTTACAGATTCTATTCCATACATTAGAGTTCTTATAAGAATCAGGCAGTGTCCATAGATGGTGTGCCCAAAGGGTGTTATTAACTTGCAGCTTCCACCACAGTTTGCAAGAGAAGGCATTAACTATGGCCTGTAGATCTCTGAATCCAGTGCCATTCTCTTGGACTGGGAAGCTCATTCTAAGCCATGACCTCCATCTTTTCCTGTTTTCAGTGTAATCACTACCTCCCCAGAAAAAATCAGAAGCCATAATCTCCATTTTCCTTAAAATTGCCTTAGGTGGATTCAAAACTGAAAACATATAAGTAGGGATTGAAAGAAAACAGTGGTTAATAAGGATGATTTTGCCTGAAGTATTTAACCACCTATTCTTCCAGTTACTGATAGCTTTTTCCATTCTTTCTAATATAGAATAATAATAAATCTGTTTATTCCTACCTGGAAAAATGGGAATTCCTAGATAAGTAAAAGGAAAGCTACCTCTGGTCATCCTTAAATTCCTGCTCAGAGCATGTATTCTGTCCACAGAAGTATTAGGAGCCACAAAAAAATTAGATTTTGCAAAGTTTACTTTTTGGCCCGTTGTTTGTTCATATGCTGTTAGAAACCTCTTAAACCTATCCAAGTTTTTTTTATGTCCATTAAGAAAAACAGCCGTATCATCCGCGTACATAAGATGAGTAATCTGAGGGCATTTATTAGGCAAGCTAAAATATTTTAGATAGCCTAAACTAAAAAGCTTTTTTAAACCTCGGGAAAAGGCCTCAGAAAGTATGTTATACAAAAAAGGAGATAAAGGATCTCCCTGTTTGATACCTCTATTAGAAGCAAAAAATCCTGAAACTGTTCCATTAATTAACACTGAAAAATGTGCTGAAGATATATTCTGCATAATTCTGTGTACAAAGGTGCCATGAAAACCAAATTTCAGAAGAATTGAGTTGAGAAAAGACCATGAAACCCTATCGAAAGCCTTCTGCATATCTAATTTAACAATAATATTTGAGGCTTTAGATTTTCTAGTTAATATTCTGGTCATTTCCTGCATCATTATGGTATTATCAGAAATATCTCTCCCTTGCATGAATGCACTCTGTTCCAGAGATATTATTTGTGACATCAAAGGTTTAATTCTGTCCATTAGCATCTTAGAAAAGATCTTATTCACAAAATTTGAGAGACTTATTGGCCTAAAGTCAGAAAAATCTACTGGAACTGATTTTTTTGGGATTAAAAATAACCAAGTACTGGAAATTGCATTAGGGATATTTCCATTACTTAAAAAGTCATTAGATGCATCTAGAAGATCATTTTTAATAGTATCCCAAAAATTAGTGTAAAAAGAACTAGGTAATCCATCAGGACCTGGGGAACTATTTCTGTTAAGATAAAAAACTGAACTTTGAAGTTCCTGAATTGTGAATGGAGACAGCAATGATAAATTTTCCTGATCAGTTATCACATTTGGAATCTCATTAAGGAAGTGTTTGAAATAAGTTCCTTGTTTTTGGAACACATCCTCATTCAACAATTCTGTATAATATCTCACTGCCTCTTCTTTGATCAAGGTAGGCTCAGTGATCCAGTTTCCATGATTATCCCTGATTTTGCAAATTCTGGCCTTTGCTCTCCTCTCCTTAATAGCATGATGAAAGAATTTAGTATTAGCATCACCATATTTTAACCAATTTAACCTAGCTTTTTGCCTTAGGAATATATTTTTCTCTTTCTGAGCCCTCATCAGCATTTGTTTGGATTTGTTAAGTTCTGCTAGGGTAGATTGATCATGGTTTTGCTGAAAAGCAATTTCCAAATCATTGACTCTGTTTTCCTGTTGGGCCAAATTTTGATCCACATTACCAAACTGTGATTTATTCCAGTTTTTAATTTCCAACTTAAGCCTCTTTAATTTAGCAACTAACCTACACATACCAGTAAAAGGAATATCTAAAGTCCAGTTAGAAACTACTAATTTCTGAAATTCCTTTCTATTTGACCACATTTCCTGATACCTAAAAGGCCTAGGTGCTTGTTCCTCAGAAATTTGAACTGATAAAATAAGAGGAGCATGATCTGAGGACATCCTATTTAAAACTTGAATAGAGCTATTAGGAAACTGATCTATCCAATCTAGAGTTACTACCCCCCTATCAAGCCTTTGAAACATTAGATCCTTACATCTATCTTTAAATCTGTTGTTACTCCAAGTAAAAGAGTTTCCTACAGTTTGGATTTCATGCAAGTCCATAAAGCAAAGAAAATCATTAAACTGCTTCATGCTTTTTTTAGGAGTGGACTTTCTTCCTTTATATTCATTTACTGATGTTACAGTGTTAAAGTCCCCTATATATAATGAAAGATTATCCTGTTTTCCTTTTAAATCTTTCCATAAAAGCTCCCTAAGTTGCCTGTGAACACTGGCATAAATGAAAAAGCAGTTCCAGGAGCAAGAAGAAACAGAAACAGTGATTTTAACATTTACAAATTGGTCTGTTTCACCTAAAATTGAGATGTTGAAAGCCTGATTCCATAATATCCATATTTTTGCATGCTGAGCTGGATAAGCATTACTGTAACCAAGAGTATGTTTAAATTCAGATATTTTGAGTTTATCCTGCCAAGGTTCTATTAAGCACATAATATCTAATTTATGTTTGTTTTTTAGGATCTTAAGTCTATCCACTGATGTACCTATTCCCCTAACATTCCAAACAAGTATATTTCCTATTATTGTGTGTTTAATCATTTAAAAATTTTGGGAGTGGCTTTTTGTGTGGATCTAAGATTCCTACCAGTCCTTGCAGAATTTTTATCTTTGTTCCCTGATTTGCTAGTAACTTTTTCATTCTTCCCACTTACAGGGCTTAGATCAGAATCCTTAATCTTATTTCTTAAATTATCCTCTTCCAAAGTGATATGATCAGAATTAACATGACTCTGACTCAGATCTCGTACCATTTCAGTGGATATATCCTGATCATTTCCTACTTTGTCTTTCTCAACATTTGACCCTGAAACTGTATTAATGTTAGTCTGCTCATCAGAATTTATAATTACTGAAGTATCATGAATTTCCAAAGTGATATGGTCAGAAATAACATGACTCTGACTCAGATCTCGTACCATTTCAGTGAATATATCCTGATCATTTCCTATTTTGTCTTTCTCAACTTTTGACCCTGAAGCTGTATTAATGTTAGTCTGCTCATCAGAATTTATAATTACTGGAGTATCATGGGTTTCCAAAGATTCATGAAAAATCTCTAAAATCTCCCCGTCCTGCTCCTCAATGAGGTTTTCTAATGAAGTGAAAGCATTAGAAATTGACACCGTGTTTATTTTAACAGTTTGTTCCTGAATTGGGACTAGATCAGAGTGTGTCTTTTTTTTCCTCCAAAAGGTATTGGTTATTGGCTTAGAAATGTCATCAAGAGAATAGAAAGAAGAGCCTTTTTTCTTAGTATTTACTGTAGCAAAATCAGTGTTCAGATCATTATTTCCTTCTGAGTTAATTTTCTGTTTCTGAAAATCCTTTTCTTTTTGTGATACTGTTAAGGCAGAAGAGCCTTCTAGATTAATTAAGTCATTCTGGGTAACAGATTCTAAACCTTTAGCCACCTTATGTTCTTTATCTTCCATCTTTTTCTCCATCTTTTTTCTTAGTTCAGGATGCAGGAAATTGCACCTATTGTTGCTATGACCAGTTATCTTACAATGTGAACAATATGTAGGCAAATCTTCATATTCAATTGGATATTCAGCAACCTTGTTTCCAATTCCAACTACTATTGTACTAGGGAGCGATGCCAACAGGTCAATTTCTAAACATACTTTAATAGCCGATGGCCTACTTAAAGCAATTGTTGCTGCATCCATCTTAAGAAAACGACCTATCTGACTACTAATTCCCATGATTGCTGAGTTATTATAAAACATAATTGGAAGTTTATGGAAAGTTACCCAGACCGGAGCTATTGATGATTCCACTGATGGCGAAAAATCTTGCGTCCATTTTTGAACCTTCATGGTGAATCCGTTAATCATCCATTGCCCTTTGATCCAGCATCGTTGGTAATCTTCTTGTTCCTGAAAACGAATAAGCACATGTCGGTAATCGATAGAACCTAATTGAAATTTCAACTTAAAACCAATTGACTTAAAAGCTTTATGAAGAGCCTCCATATTTGGTTTCCCGCGAAGAAATTTCCCAACGAGAGCATTCTGGTAATGCATAGCTAAAAGCTCTCCCTCTTCCGGGGGAAGGATATACGCCACTTTCCCTTTAAATTCCGTAACTGGGTGAAGATTAGGGGTATCGGGAAGTGTCGACAGAAGGGGCGATGGTTTGGTATTTAGGGCTTGAGCAAAACTTTTTGGATTTTGGGGGATAGGTTGAAGATTAGCCATGGTATGAGTAGGATCAGAAGTCGAGAGATGCGTCAGCGACGCCATGGTCAACCACCGGCGGTGGCAACGGCCACCAGAGCGTGTGCCAATATGACCGTTAACAGAAGTAAAAGAGGCCTAAGAGATAAAACCAATGAACAGTAGTAATAGTATGTTTTTCGCACTACAAATCGCCCACAGTAATAGTGAATTCACCCATGAAATGTAAGTGAACAATACTATGGGTGAGTTGCCTCAAAAGACGTTTTCTGATATTGATTATGTATGGTTGCAATAATATCACATCTGAAACTAAATAATGATGCCAATCGATAACAAAATCGCCAATGATCATATCATGGCTCCTGTAGAACTAAGTTCTTTCCAACACCTGCTAAGGATCTAAGCATAGAACTTCCTTAGGTTGATAACGTGCCAAGTATTTGGGATGGTACTGCCATCCAATCTTTCCAGCTCATATAAATTATATCTATGTTCTTTCGTTACCTTGTACGGTCCTTCCCACTTTAGGCATAGTTTTCCTTTTCCTTCTGCCAGAATTTCCTCATTATTCCGTAGCACGAGATCGCCAACTGAAAACTGTTTCTTCTTGACATTTTAATTATATGATGTGGCCATCTTCTCCTTGTACTTTGCCTCTGTGATCGTTGCATGTTTCCTTTTATCCCCAAGCTCATCTAAATCCACTCTCATCATTTCAGGATTACTGACTTCGTTGTATTTTTCCACCCTAAGGCTTGAGTTCTCAATTTGAACTGGTATTACTTCCTCAAGACCGTAAACTAGGTTGTACGGTGTTTCTTCGGTGGGTGTTCGTACTATTGTTTTGCATGTCCCTAATGCATTGAGTATCTCATCTACCTATCTGACTCGCTTTCCTTCCAATTATTTCTATTGGTTACCTCCACTTGGACCTTTTCTTAGAGATGAGCTATAGAGGTGAACTTCTGCACAATCCCTAACTTCGAGCACCACTCGGTGAAGGTTCCACTTGTGAACTGCATATCATTATATGCCATGATGGTTTGAGGAACACCGAACCTATAAACTATTTTTTGCCAAACAAACTTTATTGTTTCTTCTGTTGTGACTCTTCCCAATGGCTTCACTTCTACCCACTTCGTGAAGTAGTATACTACTACGATTAGAAACTTCACATTACCATCTCCTTCAGGGAAAGGTCCAACAAAATGAATTTCCTATTTGTCAAATGGCTAGGCTCCATATATCACTGTTAGAGTAGCTTGTTGCTTATGCGATACCATTTCATTAATTTGGCATCTTTTTCACTTTAGCACGAAGTTGTACGTCTCATTAAACATTGTTTGCCAATAATACTCTGCTCAAATTATCTTCTTTGCGGTTGTTCGAGATCCTTGATGCATCTCACGTAGTCCTTCATGAACTTCCTTCATAATTTTTCTTGTGTGGTATGGTCCCACACACTTAATCCATAGAGATAGGAAAAACAATTTGTATAAGATTCCTCCTTCATAAATGTAGTTGCGCAACCTTAATTCCAGCTTTCTAGCCTGGAATCTATCTTCTGGCAGTCTTCCTGTTTCGAAGTATTCCCTTAACGACATCATCTAGTTTGTTTCTTATGTCTAGATTGTTGATACAATCATTGTGGACGTACTTCTTACTGGTATGATATCTACATTGACATCATTTTCTCCTAGTAACGAATCGAAACCAGCCGTTGCCAGTTTACTTAAGGCATCTGCCTTGGTATTTTCCATCTATTGTATATGTTGAATGTAAAAGTATTCAGGTTGGCCTATAAGTTGGTGAAATTTTCCTTAAATACTTTATCAATTGCTCCTCCCAAACCTCATAATCTCCACGAACTTGTTGGACCACTATCAATGAATCACTAAAGAACTTAACACTCTTGACCTTCATCATGATTGTAATGTCCAAACCACATATTAGTGCTTTGTATTCAGCTTCGTTGTTTGTGAGTGGTAAGTGAAAATGAAGTGAGTATCTAGGTTCTCCTCCATCTGGATTAACTAGTAGCAATCCTGCACCGCAGCCCTCTTTACTGGATGCTCCATCAACGAACAATTTCCATGCAATGTCTGTCCACTTTGATTTCCCTTTGTCTATTCCAAGGTTTTATAGTGTACTTGCCTCTTGTGCATCTGCGCTTGTAATTTCTTCTATGAAATCTGCTAAGGCTTGCGCCTTGATTGCAATTCGCGGCTGAAACTAGATCTCATACTGTCTCAATTCAAGAGCCCATATAGTCAATCAGCTGGATGATTCTGGCTTGCTCAAGATATTTTTTATTAGGTAGTTAGTATACATAAATACGTTGTGAATTTGAAAGTAGCTTCACAGCCTCCTTGCTAAATAGACTAGTACAAGAGTTAATCTTTCGATCGGCAAGTACACCATTTCTACGCTTTGCAATATCCTGCTGATGTAGTTTATACCGGCACTTTTCTTTGCCCTTCTTGACAAACCAAGACCGAACTCACTGCTTTTCTTGAAATTTCTAGGTACAGGTATCGTTTCATCCCTGGTATTGGTGACTTCAACGTTGGCAACGCTTGGAGTTGTTCTTTCAATGACTAGTACACTTTTTTACTTTCCTCATTCCAGCTGAAATTCTTAGCTATTTTGAGGATGTCGAACAGTAGGAAATGTTTTTCCACAGATTTGGAGATGAACCTGCTAAGCGATGCTAGGGATCCCATCAACACCTGCACTTTTTTTTACTGTTCATGGTTGATGCAGGCCGACTATTGCCTGTATCTTTTCCTAATTAGCTTCAATCTATTTGGAGTATACTTTATACCCCAAAAAATTTCCCTCGCTCACTCCAATTATGCACTTCTTATGGTTGAGTTTCATACCAATCGTGCTTAGTGTATCCCGGGTTTCTTTTAAATCCTGCGCAAACTGACACACCTTTTTGCTTGATCACCATGTCGTCAACATATGCTTCCATATTTTGTCCTATTTGATTGTGAAATGCAATGTCGACTACTCTTTCATATGTTGTGCCAGCGTTCTTTAGGCCAAATGACATCTTCACATAGAAAAACACTCCAAAGCTTTTTTGAAAGCTGTCTTTTTCGCATCTTCTGTATTCATCAATGTCTGGTGGCATCCTTTGTATGCATCCAAGAATGCTAGGAATTTGTACCCTGATATTCCTTCCACCAATTGATCGATTTTAGGTAACAAATAACAGTCTTTTGGACATGATTTGTTTAGATCAGTGAAGTTTATGCACATCTTTCATCCAGCGTTTATGCACATCTTTCATCCAGCGTCTTCTATCTTTACCATCACTAGATTTTCCAACAACTTTGGATAAATTACTTCCTTAAGGATACTGACATGAAGAAATGCTCTGACCTCATCTTCAATCACTTTTTGTCCATCACTAGCTAAGCTTCATTGCTTTTTCTTAATTGGCTTAATCAACTCATCAATATTTAGGGAGTGGGTAGCTATGTCTAGATTGACTCCTCTCATGTTCTGTACAGTCCATGCAAATGTATCTTTGTGACTTCTCTGAATTTTTGTCACTTCTTCTTTTACTTCTCTTGGAAGATATTTTCCTATCTTGACACACTTGGAAGTGTCCTTCTCATCCAGAATGAAAATTTTTGTTTCCTCTCTGAGATCCCCTTGAGGTTCCGCTTTCTTGAGCAAGCCTTTATCCGAGATGGTGCTAACAATTTTTGTTTGTTCAGCATTTCTTCCTACCTTAATTGCAATAACCATGCACTACTTAGTTGTTTGTTGATTTCCTTATATCGTTGCAATGCCCGTTGGAGTTGGAAACTTACTAAGTGATATGGGGACCATATCACTTCCATTGTGTTTATCCATTGCCTATCAATGATGGCGTTGAATGGGCTTTATGCATCAATGACAACAAAGCCGCACATGATAGTGCATTTTTGTCATTCTCACCTATGGTATCTTGCAGTTGTATAGTACCCAAAGGTGTCTCCGCTCATCCAGTAAAACCTACAAAAGGGGATGTATACTTCTTCAAATCAGTTCGCTTGAAATCGAGTTTATCGAAGCAATGAACGAATAATATCTCGACTGCACTCCCATCATTGACGAATACTCTATGAACTATGACATTTCCAATCTTAGTGATAATGGTCATCAGGTCATTATGAGGCAAAGCATTGGGAACCACGTATTTCTTGCTGAACATTATTATTTCATCACAGTGAATTCTTTTGTTAGTTGGTTCCTGTGTTGGAGATTATCTAGCCCTAGTTTCCAGGCGTTGTTAGACAGAGCTTTGGTTGATCCATGGATCGATAAAGTTACTTTCTTTAGGGCATCGTTCGCCAAGTCCTCTTCATAATCTATCACTGCTGTCATTTCCTTATTCTTGTGTGTTCACTGTGCCTTGGTTATTTTCCATGGAGTTTCTGACTTTGTTGGCTTCGTTGTAATGGTTTCCTCCATCTTATTTTCTGTATTGGCTCAAATAACCAGTTTGCAAATTCTCCTCTATTTTCCATTTCAAGTCTCTACAGTATTCGATGTCATGCTCATGGTCCTTGTGAAAGGCACAATAGTATTCTCGAGACCGCTTGTATGGTGGTGCTATTATTGGCATAGATTCGCAAAAAAACTCCTTGTTCGCTTACCAAATTTCATTTCGTAACTTTGCCAAAGCAGTTTGTGGAAATGATGTCATTTACACTCCCAATTATTTTCCCTTGAAAGGGACATTCCCTTTTCCCTTTTTGATAAAACTTCTCTGTGAATCTTACAGTATCCTTTTTCACCTGCGCGCGCTCTATTTTGCGGTTGTTTGCTAATTCAGCCCGCACATGCTTTTCAATCATCTTCTGCAATTCTTTTAGGTTCTCAAGCATATTGTTAGTGAATTCCTTGTAGAACTCTCCTGATCGCATACCTCTCGTGAATGCGCCATGTGATGATTGGAACGATAGATCTCGCTCTTACAAGCTTTCGATCACAAACCTTCTGCGAGGCGTTCATCACTTCGCTGGGCTATGTTATTTAAGTCCGCTATCATTTTGTCAAATTTTTTCTTCTGATAGAAGCACCCTAAATAAGTCTGATAACTACGCCCAAGATCGAATACTTTCACTTGGTAGGTCATCATACCATGTAATCGTTGTTCCTAGTAAGAAAATATGGAAAGCTTTGCATACTAGCTCAATTTCTGCATTGCGAAATCACATATTGTTGCGATAGGAATGTAATAATCCTTTTGGGTCTGTTGTCCCATAATATATTTTTATATTCAATGGTAGTTTGAACTCTTTTGTCATTTTGAAATCGCAAAGATGCGGTGCTAAGGTGACTGGTCAATGTCATCCTCCACCACTATATCCCTTAACTCTTCTTCCTAATTAAGGTTCCCATGCCTTCGACTTAATTTTTTGTTTCTATTTGTGGATTTTGGCTTGATAGTGGCTAGGAACTGGTTATACAGATGTTCTCTCCTTTTATTTTCTTGATTTGCATTAGGAGATTCGGCTTGCTCTTCGTTGTAATCTGTATCTTCTTTGTTGTGTTCCCGTTCTTTACTGGGAACTTATTCCTGATCTTGACTGGGGTGCATATCTTAGCTACGCCCAGTCATTCATGTATGATGGTTCTAGCTTCCCTTCTGGAGAAAACCATGGTTATCCTGAAGGGAATAAAGGACTTAAAAAATTCTCCATCCCCACAGTCGGCGCTAATGATGTGGTATTCCTGGTCATGCAAGATGGATGATGATCACTGTTGGTAAGCGTGAACCTAAAGGTCCCAAAAGTGATTCCAGGGAAAGGGCTCCAACGATCAAGTTAGTTCTTTCCTTTAGAGAATTGGTATTTCTTAGTTTAGTGTCACTTACCTGAGCCAATGTTGCTCTCCCTGTCCCTATAGTAAGCTGCAATCATGGTTTCACATTACTAGCATCTAAGATAATGGATTGCATCTTGGTTTCTACAATCTCGGTTCCGTCTTTCTTGGTTTGTGGCTGAGTCTCTCGGACATGGCTCTGCATTTTTCGGTTCGTGGCTGAGCCTCCTGGACATGGCTCTGTTTAGCCCTATTCGTGGCTTAGTCTTGGGTTGGGCCTGTAGACCAATAACTTTTAGTTTGAGGGCTAGGTATACACCACCCGCCTACCGGAGCCTATGTACCTATTTTTCTGTAGTGATTATTGGATTTTATGTTCTTGTTTTATATTTCTTCCATAAATTTTCTCTTTAGTTTTTATGAATGGTATTTTTTTTAAATCCAATAAATTATTGCAAATATTAATTTAGCGGATTGATTTGAGCATGTATCTTAGTACCTCAATGATTGAAAAAATCACTGTTGAACCTATACCTATAATCTTGATGATTGAAAATTACGAAACATTTTGGTTGTGAGATTATTTGAAATTAGAAGTTTAAGTAATGGAATTGAATTTAGAGTGTTTTCTTGTTCAGTTTAAGCATGATGATAGTTTACTTTTATTTAAAGTATTTTTCAATTTGGTTTATTCAAATATATTTGATTTTGAACCAGAAACCAAAAAATAAAATATAAACCAGCCAAATTTGAAATTTTCAGATATTGCTTGGTTGGATTTTGGGTTTTGTTTTCGATTTTCAAATATATTTGTTTGCGATTTGATTTTCGAATCAAATAAATCGAAATATTTAAAAATCGAACCGATGAACACTTGTAGTGGAAATACTTTAACTGTGTGTCTGGTTAGCATTAAGATACTATTATACATCGTTAGTCAAATTAATAAAAGGATGATCTTTGTGTTGTATCAAAGTAAAATTCACGTATATGGAAACCTTCAACTCTTATGAACACGGTTTTTTTCCTTTGGAAGATATTAAATAACTGTTAACTAATTAATGATGAAATGGCCAATGAATTCGTAATCCAAAGTTTTTCTATAATCTATACATCTTAATAAAAAATAAAGTTATTTATTGATATTCAATTTCGATCATATATTGCTCGAATGGTACGTTTAAATTATTTCATCTGAAAATATAAACATAAAGTTATAACTAAAAGTATAATTATAACATATTTTTTAAATTTTTTTTAAAAAAGGAGTAGCATAAAAAATTACAAAATTTATATTTTTGTTTTGTAAAAATAAAATTATATATATATATATATATATATTCACTTATTTTAAACCTTGCATGACATTAATATTATTTAATAAAGTAATATTCACTGACATGGCTATTATTAAATGTATTGATTTACCAAATAAGAAGTTATTGATTGTGGCCAATAAAACGTACCTGCCTCAGTTACGATTTTTATCTTCTGACTTGTTATCTTTCTTGAAGGCTACCACTATTACAACAAATAGGGAGAATAGGCTGATTTGGAAACCATCCATGAATGGCCAATTTTCATTCAATTCAACATATGAACTGGTCTCAGAGATTAGACCTACCCTCACACAAAAAGCTTCAAAAGATAGTATCAGTGTTTATGTGAAAGCTTGTTAATTCCATCCTTTCTTTTGATGGCATTTTAATTTTCACCTAAATATCCATAGCCTCAAAATGCCCATGCTGCAGGAACTCTCACTACCACGGAAAAACACCCGTAGCACCGATTTTTTTGCTTCGTAGCACCGTTTATTGGATGGAAACCGATGCCTAAGAAACCGATGATACGGTTTCACCGGTTAGAAAAAACCGGTGCTAAATTTCTTCTATTAACACCGGTTTTATTTAGCACCGGTTTAAAAAACCGGTGCTATGATTTACCAAATTAGCACCGGTTTTTTTGTCACCGGTGCTATGTAAAGCCGGTGTTAAATTTGTCCTTGTAACACCGGTTTTAAAACCGGTGCTAAATATTATTTTGTTGCACCGGGTTTTTTTAGAACCGCGTTTTGTAAACCGGTGCTAAAATTGTATATCTTGCACCGGTTATTTTTAGCACCGGTTATAAAACCTGTGCTAAATATGCATATTTAACACCAATTTTTAGTTAGCACCGGTTTTTAAACCGCTGATAAAAAAATTTATTTGCACCGGTTATTGTTAAGCACCGGTTTGTAAACTGGTGCTAAAAGTGTGCATGTTGCACCGGTTATTTTTTAGCACCGGTTTTTTGAACCGGTTTTTGAACCAGTGCTAGGGGTGTATATGTTGCACCGGTTAAAAACCGGTGCTATGAGTGTAAATTTATCACCGGTTATTAGTTTGCACCGGTTTTTTAACCGGTGATAATAGTGTATATTTTGCACCGGTTTATTTTTTAGCAGCGGTTTTGAAACCGGTGCTAAAAGCGTAACTTTTGTACCGGTTATTATTAGCACCGATTTTGTAATTGGAAGAAGCCGATGTTAAACGTGACTAACTATTGTGGTCATTGTAAGCAGCGGCGCGCTGCCGCTCTTTCAGTTCATCTTCACGCAGCCAGTTTCATTTTTACGCTTGTTTTCCAACCTGGTAAGTTCTTTTTCAAGGATGGTACCGATTATTTTTTGTGCGTAGTAACAAAACGGTGCGCGAATAAAAATAGAACAAATTGTGAGCAACCATGACTCATAGACAAGAAGTAGGTTGAAAAAAGCATTGAATTCGATAAACTAAAATTTTTGACTAGCAAAAGAAGAGCATGACGTGTTTCTTAGTGTCCTAAGCTACTGGAACCCCCCTCATCACGGAGTTGACGAGTATCAAAAGTGAAGGTTAATTACCTTTCTCATAAGAGATAATACTAACCACTATCTGATGATGGAGGCAAGCCCCTGTATGACATTCAATTGAGCTATGCATTTTGGCAAAGTACATTTTGCAAAAACACAAACCCATTTCAGAGCAATTCTCCGCAGTGGAGTGTAATCTTCTGGAAATTGCTGAAACAATGTATTAAATCACATGTTAAGAAAAGGATATATATGTGAGAGAATAACAAATACTTAAAAGCAATGTAGGAAAGCATACCTGAATAATGTCAATGTCATGCACATGCCTAAAAATGTTTTCCATGTAATACATGCAATGGTATCCACACTCCCAACTACTACTTTGTATCTTGTGCTGATGTAAAAGAGAATTTGTTGAAACGATTACGAACATGAAAATGACAGATGAAAGATGACGTTATGGGATAATACGTACATTGATGTTTATGACATTTCATGTATAGTTCAAAGGGTAGGAGGTATTTTGGTCGGAATTGATCCGTCGATATCTTGTTGCAATCCTACAATCGATGAAAACATATTTATGTCAACATATTAAAAAATATTTTCATAAATTGGGGTTCACACAATATATGAAAATATATTAACTAACATTAATTGTAAATAATCGAGCCAAGAAAGTGAGAAACGTACAAGAACACATTTATGTGAACAAACATTTTTGTAATACATTGAAGTTGAAGGAATGACATGAATGTGTTCCACTTACAAATGAATGAATTTAAGGCATGACCTATTTCGTTTGCAAATTCCCCCAGTCATTGAATCGAGGCAATATACTCGATCGATTTCCGGTACGAAGACGAGCAAAAATCAATGGTCCCCATAAAAAAAGGAAACACCAAAATATTTAAAATATATTTTGAAAATAAAATCACAGCATATGGTTGTTATTGCTTCCATGTGGCCGGGACTAGCAACTCAGAAAACAAATGGAACTTACTCTCGATTGTACGGGAAGACGTACAACCTCGCTTGAGTGCGGCACATGACAGCCAAAACCTCGTCTGCAGTCAATTCCACCCTTTGATTTGCATTTTGAGCCATTGAATTTAAAGAGGCCGGAATAAACTAGACGTGGCCTCCATGAACCACCCCATCACAAAGGTATCTTGCAAAATAATATTGTAAGGGAAACAAATATAATGATACATCTATCTATAAATAATGTAACCATGCAAATTCTTACAATGTCATATATCAAGTTGGCACCCACTGATCCACTCCATTTCATCTTCTACGTCTAAGCTGCTCATGAACAGTCTTAGCTTCTCAGTAAATATGGATGTGTAGACTTCTTCTGATCCAAACACCTCTACGTTTAAATTGATGCGGAAGACTTTTTTTGGTCCACATATTTGTGTAGATAGCCTTAAAGCATCATTAATCTGTTGAACAACAGCGATGCATTCTTGGTCTTCCGTGACCCCCTAATTACATTGAGAATCTAATAATGTTAGTTGACCAGCATTTGTATATAATTCAGAATTAGATCATATTGTAAAGGCTAAAATGGGTTCTCACAAATATGTACTGGTTAGAAATCGACATGGGAGGATTTGGTTGCCCATTCTCCGTTAATGTAGTATTTTCTTTTGGAACTTGCTAATGGGTAAAATGTTAGTCATGCATCGGAAAAATTGGTCGGAGTGAAATAGTCTGGGGTATGTACCTCTCATTTTACTGATCGAGCGACCACCTCTCCATGCAAAGTATCTTTCTTAGCCACCGCCTCTTGTAAGGGACAGTGTGTTAATAATATGTATTTGGATGTCATAGCCAGTTAATATGCTATTTTTTTAACCTGTGTAGTGTCCTTGGAAAATTTTGGTGTGAGGTTTATTTGAGGACTTCCAACTTCGTCGATTACCAATTCTTGCGGAGGCGGTTGCTGCTCGGTCTCCTAGGTAAGCAGATGAACAACATATTATGTTTTAGTAATATGTAGAAATATATATATATATATATATATATATGATTCAATAAGAAGAAAAATACAATTATCACACCTCATCATCATGTTGCCCAATGACACTTATCAGCTTTCCCGGCCATAGAATGTTATATCCAATGGCCTCAGTGACAAACTCAAATTCTTCGTGTTCAATCGGCAAAGGTGCCTTGGGAATGATCACAGGTCCACGAAGATTTACTCGCTTCCACTTGATGGGTAAGTCCGTGTCCGTGTTCTTTGGAAACAAGATACCAAATACAGCTACATCCCTTTCTCCATTATGGTTCAAAACAGATAGGTAGCACTTTTTTCCTTTCTGAGAAATAAACTCAGAGATTGGGGAAATACATTGGTTGGAAAATAAGTAAGTGTTATTAAGTAAATAAAATTAAATAATTTTGTAAGTGCAATCGATAGATTATAACAAGAAATGAAGTCTACATGTAGCTGCTGAAAGCTGCAGCGCGCTGCAGCTTTAAGTTTTCAGCTGAGACTGAGAGCTGGATCCCGCTGCAGCTTTCAGCGTTCATTTGCCATGAACTGTCTATCAAATAAAAATATATTGGTAAAGAGACATTTTCTTAGTTTATGTCGGAAAGAACAAGATGAATATATATAGCTAGGCCCAAACTACCAACATCCAAAATGAACGTGATAGTAGTCAATGTATCCCCACAAAATAATTTTGACAGGAAATGGAAATCCAGAAACTAAAAATCACAGAGCAAGAAAGGAGCTAACGATGAGGTTCATGGTATGGAATACCTTGTCATCCGTTACATTTCCTTGTGGGTCACTACATCCAGATCCTGAAGGAATGAATACCCGGTTGTCCTTATTCACGGGGGGGGGGGGGGAGGGGGGGTGGAAGATGTAGCAAGGAAATTGCAGGCATCCAAGTGTGGAGGAATAGCTTTACCCAATTGTCCAGCTAGCCAATTTGTTTGGGCCTCAAATAAGGCAACAAATCTTTCCTTGAGCTCGACGACATCTGTTGGTAGTTTGTTTGAATTTGAGATTTCCTCAGATGGTTTTGTGTTTGTGCTCCCACATCGACTAGATGCGTAACGGGTCACAACCATATGTGGTAGGGCCTCATTCACCTTGGACGTTGTGGAGCAACCTCTCCAACGACCCCCATGATCCTTCTTACCCATTGCTTGAATGAGAATATCTTCTTTTCATTTTATAACCAAATCTCCCTTTTGCTTCTTATCCAAAAGGGATTTCTAGGAAACAAAAAATATACTAGCCATTACTATGTTTTACATCTAAGAATATTAATAGAGATAGAATCAATTATGAATTATGCTCACAATAGTGGGGTTGCTCTTTTAACGAAGTCGTTGGTGTAGGTTGATAATTTCTTGTCCCAGTTAGCTTTAAGGAACACCTCCGAGCGGTCCGATTTGAAATCCGTGATTTGAACTAAAGCCTCCGCTTCTTCTACACTCTGAACTTCATCCAAAAGCTCGTTAATTTTAGCCTTTCTTTTCCTCTTCTCGAGTTCTATTGCAACCCTACAATTTCCTCCACTGCCTGTGTGATGGATGTACTCCTTCTGTGAGGTGCTTACTTTTGCTGCGTCACTTAATGCCTATTTGGCCATCAATTTGTAAAATGTTCACAAAGTAATGACTAGAGATTAATAATTTTGAAAGAATTACCTTGAATTCAGGGGTTGATCTTTGTTTCACAAATAGCTCCTACTCATTTTTGTCCATCCAGCAATAATCTCTCCATGCACAAGAACTAGGGTTTTTTTGCACGATGTACTTGTGAGCCACCTTAGTCGTCCAATTCCTCCACTTTTCTCCTACATAAATAGTCCATTTACTTCGGAACTTATTCATCTCATTGAACGTCATTTTGGTTTGTATATCCCAGCTAATCTAGTGGACAAAGATACAACTTCTTAGTGCAAAATGTAATGAAGTTGACATGAACTGAGGAAAATGGAGGATTAGAACACACTTACGAGAATGTCTTCCCATGCATCTTTCTTTACATGGTATGGGACTGATTTCCAATTGTGCCATGTCCCAAAGCGGATTCTTCATCGGAAGGCATAGCCAACATACATAGACCAACGGCTGCGCATAACTAGGGGTTCGAAGTCATCATCGAAGAATATTTTAAGTGCCTTATTTTGCTTCGCTAGCAACACGGACTTGCACGTGGTTGTGCCTCTACGCTTGCAATATTCTTTAATCTCAAACTTGTCAAAGCTTCCACTCATGTCATCTTTTAACATAGTTTCTTCTTCTTCCCCCGACTTTTCAGATCCCGAGCAATATTTGGGTGCATCATCCAATTCCTTGTTATTGTCATCACAATTGTCAGCTTTTGGAGGGGTAACACAATTCTCTTCAACGGTTTTTGTACCGCTGGAGTCAAACAATTTCTTCCTCGGCTTCGCCATTCAATCTCTTGTATGATTCAATCAAACATAAGGAAATCTTAATACAACACATCCGAAGACAAATTTCCAATAACAACCAACCGAGAACATATTGTATGGGGGCAAAAACAGGGTTTGCAAAAATTCGTATGGGGGCAAAAACAGGGTAGGCAAAAATTATAAATTATTAACAAACATATCATCTATCCACATGAAACACTACCCACACTAGTAACCCAAGAAATGAAAACACAAACTCACAAACTAAGAGACCCACTAAAATATAGCTATTCATTAAGCCCGGGAAAGATGAAAATTACCAATCACTCATACCTTACTGGTACACACTCTCGGTGGTATTGTATTTTGCCAAGATCCGGCCGCCTTTGAAACCCGCTTTACTGGACCGAAATTCCAACCAGAATGACGACCAAAATTGTGAAGCAGAATCTCGAGCAAAATTGGGAAGTAGGATCGCGACCAAGATTGGGAAGTATAACCGCTCGAACTAAATGGTGAAGGGATGGACAATATCTTTGGGAAAAATCGGCAGGGGGTTATGGTGGAAAGAGGGAAAATTTGGGGTTAACGTTATGGTGGGAAGAGGGAAATTGGTAGAGGTGTTGGGGTGGGAAGGGTACAAAAATTTGGGGTTAAGGTTATGGAGGGAATAGGAAAAATTTGGGAGGGAAGGAAAATGATGCTTTGTTGGGACATTTTTGTGTTTTATACTTTCAAATGTTTAAAAAAACATTAACCCATATGAATGGGAGGGAAATGTATTAGCTTCCCCAGGACCTGAAATCGTAAAAAAAATCTTATAGCAATTTTGGAGACTTTGTACAAAAAGTTCTACTTATAGCAATTTGGCTACTTATAGGAAAAAGGTCTGCTTATAGGAAAAAGGTAATTTGCGGCATTCCAATGTGGCTGAGAAAAAGTCTACTTATAGCAAAAGTCTACTTAGAGCGGAAGTCTACTTAGAGTTTAATTATACCATTCTTGCTACCTTTGTTGGCCAAATTGGTCATTATCATGACTTGAGTTAGGTTCAGTATTTTGTATCCTACTTCGTGAAAATCGCTCGTATCAAGAATTGTGTATTTACTATTTTATACTATTACTTGTACACATAGAATGGCTAGAGAATTAAAGTCTAACCAGGAAGTAGTCTGTGTCAATAAAAACATGTTTAAGTGTCTCGCTTGGTAGTAGCCTCACTTAGTTGCACTTGAGGAAGACTATATTTGAGTCGCCTCTGTAAGTAAGGGTGACAGGAAGACTTTATTTGAGTCGCCGGATCCAATTATTGTATTGCTCACAAAAATATATAGAGTACAATAAGGAAACATAATATGAGTAGAACTCTAGCTTAGTAACCATGACCTATCCAGAATCAATCAAGATCTGATCATAAACATGATTTACTCTAACAATAGTATAACAATATTAGAAAATGATCTATTATTGACAAGAATGAATAGAATACAAAAGGAAGTATAGTCCTACTAACACTCTGGCCTAGTCAACATCACTTCTTCATAATCGTTAAAATCAATCATGATTTACCATAACACCCTCGAGCTCTCGAGTCCCTCGAGCCCTCAAACTCCTCGAAGCCCTCGAACCTCGAGCCCCTCGACTCTTGAGCCCCTTGAGCTCTCGAGCCCCTCGAGCTCTCGAGTCCCTCGAACCCCTGGAGCTCTCAAACCCCTCAATCTCTCGAGCCTCTTGAGCTCTCGAGCAGCTCGAGCTCTCGAACCCATCGACCCCTCAAACCTCAAACCCCTCGACCCCTCGAACCCCTCGACCCCTTGAACACATCCACCCCTCGACCCCTTCGAGCTCTTGAACCCCTCCAGCTCTCGAGCCCCTTGACCCCTCGAACCCCTCCACCCCTCGAACCTCATCCACCCCTCGAACCCTCTAACCTCGAACCCCGCTAATCTCAAACCCCTTGACCTCTCGAACCTCATTTACCCCTCGACTCTAACCTGGAACCCCTCCACCCCTCGAACCCATTGACCTCTTGAACCCCTCTCATCTCGAACCCCTGGACCCCTTGAACCCCTAGACACCTCGAACCCCTCGAACCTCTCGAACCCCTCCACCCCTCGAACCTCATCCACCCCTTAATCCCTCGTACCCCTCGACTCCTCGAACCCATCCACCTCTCAAGATCTCAAACCCCTTGATCCCTCAAACCCCTCCACCCCTCGAGCCATTCGAACCCCTCCTCCCCTCGACCTGTCGAACCTCTCCACCCTTCAAACTACATCCACCCATCGAACCCCATGCACCCCTCGAACCCCTCGAGGTTCTCGATCCCCTCGAGCCCCTCGATCCCCTCTTGAGCCCTCGAGCCTTTCTATCCCCTCGAAGCCCTCAAGCCCCTCGAGGTCTCTAGCCCCTCGAGGTCTCCAGCCCCTCGATCCATGCCTCTTAATACTGTTAAAATTTTTCAACCCATGTCTTTGTAAAATTCAGCCCAATTGGGTGTAAAATTCAGCCTATTTGTTTGTAGACTTGATGCAATGTGTTTGTGAAATTGGTCACTCAACCCGGCCAATACCCTAACACCTTTCCTCTCCCAAGCTCCCTCCACATTCCCTGCTCCTTTCACCGGCAAACTCTGTCCCCGCTCCCTCCGCCCTCCCTGCTCCCTCCGCCCTCCCTGCTCAATTCCAACTCCGCCAAGCTCTGCCCCTTCCACCATACACCTTCCACCAAGCTAGCGTCAGCGAAGCTCCATCAGCCAAGCTCTGTCCACCAACCACCGTCCGCATTCCAAACACCTTTCGTCAACAAACCATAGTCCGAATTAGGTAAGCGGATACACACTCGTATTTAGTTTCCTAGGGATAGTCTACAATTTTTGTATGCTTTAGGTTTGATTTCATGAAAATGCCTAATTGTGATGAACCTTATTGTGCTTTTGTTTTGGAAATGCGTCAGTAATTGTGTACAAACCTAATTGTTTATCTGAATATGAAAAAGAATGATTCTGGAAAATAACTTATTGCTCAAAAATTTTCATATGAGGTTATTCTGGATGGACAATTTATTCGGGCTAGTGTTGATATTCTGTCCGCCTAGTTTTCTTATTTTGCTTGTGCTTTTATTTTCGAAATGCGGGAGGAATTCTGAAAAATCCGGATTCTGTATTCTGCATGTGAGAAAACATGATTCTATGAAATAACCTGATTCTGTATTCTGTATTCTGAAAGCTGATTGTGTATTCCTGATAGAAAATTTTCATGTAAGGTTATTTACGTTTTTTAATTTTTTCCTGCTTCCTTTAATATTCTGACCACCCAGTTTTCTAATTTTTCGTTAATATTCTGACCACCCAGTTTTCTAATTTTCCGTTAATATTTTGACCACCCAGTTTTCTAATTTTTCGTTAATATTCTTACAACCCGTTAATATTCTGGCTTGTGTTAACATTTTGCTGGCGCATTACGTACCATAACACATTTATTTTACCAGGTATGGCCCCTAAAAAGAGTGCACCCAAGCAGAAGACCAACACCCAAAACTTAAGGAAAAAAGCCAGAGTCAGCGAGAAGGTGGAGCGCCAGCACGAGTCTCAGATTGTTCCCTCGAACAATCCAATGCCGACCGCAGAGGCAGACTGTCATGAGGCAATAACTGTGTACAAAGAATTTATTAGCAGAGGCCTTATACTAGAGAGAGGGTTGAGACTAGAAAAGCCCTACAAGGACTACGTGAACGAACACGGCTGGGTAGGCTTCATCTCACAACCGCCTCGTGTAAACCAGACTATGGCATGTGAGTTCTTATCGCTCATGAAGTACAAGAATCGTCCAGATGTTTTCCTCCGTGGTCAGCTTATTGAGCTTGCAGCGGATTTGATCAACATGTTCTACAATATCCCATCGAAGCCCTCGAGTTTGTATGAAGCCGCCAAGAAAGCTGTTCAACAAGCTTCATGGGAAGACATCATAAGAGAAATCTGTGATGATAGCGATGAAGTTATCCGGAATCTTCCACAAGAATGGTCCAGCATTAAGAAGAAATACTTGACTGAAGACATGAACGTGTGGTACAGTTTCATAGATGCCCGGTTTCTCCCGGTGAAAATGAATAGTGGGGCTCATCGTTCCCGTATGTTGCTGCTCTACAAGATCAAGAAGAACATGAGCATCGATGTTGGGGGTACGATAATGACGTACATCTGGGATTGTGTCAATGCCCATAATTGCATAGGTTTCTCCTCACTCATCACTGCCATATGCGTGGAAGCAGGTTGCAGATTCAAAGATGATGATGTCACATTGATGCCAAAGCTTCCCATAAACCCTCTAATATTCTCAAAGAGGAAGAACGTTGCTGAGTCATCTAGGGCGGCAACAAGTACATCATCTAAGACGAACTCGGATGGGGACATGGCAGCATTGCAACTGAAGATGGATCACTTGGTGCGATGGACATCGCATGTTGGGAAGATCCTCACTGTCATGTGTGGCGAGAGGATCAAGGAATTGGGTCATATTCCTACCTTAGATTCACCAACGTCCAACACTGGGGAGAACAGCTCGCGCAAGGATTGACTACCTACATTGAGCTCACATCTTCATTTTGTTAGGTTGTTTCTTTTGCTAGGTTAGTATGGAACTTTGATTCGTAGATTTTTTATTTGCAAAACATATATTGCTACTGTGTTGCTATTCTTTGGATGTGATTTTGGAATTTGACATTTCTAGTCTCGTAACGTATTCATGTTCATGTCTTAGAGGAAACGAGCAACTCAAAACTGGTAATGTGTGTGTGAAAAAGCTGCAGCGCGCTGAACCAAAAGAGCTGCAGCTCGCTGCAGCCGGCAGCAGCTACCATAGGAAAATAAAGCTAATTTTTTCCAATGCTTTACCAAAACGGGGGCAGCGCGCTGCAGCTCACAGAGCTGCTCAAATTGGGGACCAATTGGAACATAGTTGTAGAATAGTTAACAGTGGTACAAGGCACAACAAACTACAAAAATACATAAATTTTATCTCGAATTCATTGATCGACCCTCGCTAGTCTTCAACCATCTTCCTGTTCTTGGATTGAACGTCTCGAATTTCTTGGCCATCTTCATCTATCTAAATGACATCTCTGTGTTTCCTCCGTATTGCTCCCGCCTCAATCCCGTTGTTATTAAGTAGAGGGGAAATAAAGAGGAACTCTAACCTTTAACTTGTAGCTTCAAAATCAATTTCATCACGGAAAGAGAATTTCTTACCTAGTAACACAACAGACCGACCTACATTGCACTGGTCATTTACGTAGAAAACTTGTCTTGCTTGTTCGGCCAAAATAAACCGATCATTTTCATATGCTCACGAGTCTGGTCAACAAGGGTAAATCCCATTGTTTCATCAGTTCGAACTCCAGTTGTGTTATCAAACCACTGGCACTTGAAAACCCGAATCTTGAATTCTCCATAGTCAAGCTCCCAAATCTCATCAATAACACCATAAAACGACATCACAGCTAGGACTGGTTTATTGTCTTTCTTACTTGCTTGCCACATAGTCTCCGACTCAATGTATACCTCACTATTTTGTGTTGTGCTCTTTAAATCTTGGTCCTTAGTAGCAAAACATAAACCATTCATGTCATATCTAGAATACCTCAAAACCGTGCAGTTAGGCTTCCTTGCAAATGCCCTAATTTTTGGGTCGTAATCACCTACATTGCATCGATCATATAACCAATTCACAAACTTGTCATTGTGCTCCAACTGAACTTTATCGGGGGGCCACGTGGGATGAGATTCTATGATCGAATTAAGGTGCTCGGTCACATAAGAAGTAGTCTCCACACAATTTCTCAACACATACAAATGAACTGACATCAGATCACTATTCAATGGAGTAAATAACATTCCCCTTGACCTCGGTTTTCCCACCTTCCTTCCAACATGTCGATTCTGGGGCACCCCAAAATTTCTATGTTCCTATAAATAGCTAGAGAAAAATTTAATTACTTCTTCGGTAACATACCTCTCAACAATACTAGCATCTGGCCGACTCATATATTTCACGTATCCCTTGAAGACTTTCATGTGACGCTCGAAAGGATACATCCAAAGCATACCAACCGGACCACATATCTTTACCTCCCGCACTAAATGAACAACCAAGTGAACCATTATATCAAAAAAAAAGATAGAGGGAAATACATTTCCAACTTGCATAACTCAACAACCTCTTTTTGTAGGACATCCAAATGGTCCCGATCAATAGATTTCCGGCATATGGAAGCAAAAAATAAACAAAGTCTAGTGATTGAGTACCTTACGTCGGCCTCCATTACCCCCACGAATAGCAATAGGTAACAGTTGTTGCATCAAAACATGACAATCATGAGATTTCAACCAGGTCATCCGACAATCCTTCGTAACTAACCGACTCACATTCGATGAATAACCAATTGGGACCTTCACTGATTTCAAACTATCACAAACTGAGATTCTCTCCTCCTTTGACAATGTACAAGGTGAAGGGGGCAAGTAAGTCCTCTTACCCTTCACTTCTAGGGCGAGGGAATTTCTGATTCCCAAATCAACCAAGTCCAACCGGGCATTCAAACTATCTTTCATCTTCCAGGGAATATTCAAGAGGGTGCCTATCAAACTTTCACAAACATTAGATCAAACTTTCTCAATATGCATCACGTCTAGGCAATGTCTAACCTCAAGATGCTCTCAATACGGTAGATAAAAAAATATTGACCTTTTCTTCCATGGACCATCACAATGTATTTTGTCCTTGCCTTTATACTTTCCCAACACCACTCTCAATTTCTTAACCTTATTGTGAATCTGCACACCAGTTAGTGGTGTAGGGGATTTCCTTCGTTCTTTCCCACCAACAAAATTGACCACATCATCCCGGTATTTATGGTTTCCTTGCAGCCATTTTCTATGGCCAAGATACATTGTCTTTCTTCCATGTCTTAGCTGTTTGGATTATGTCTTCTCCTCACAAATAGGACATGCTTTGTGCCTCTTCACAACATAGCCCGACAAATTTCCAGAGGCTGGAAAATCATTGATCGTGCAAAAAAGCATGGCACGCAATTGAAACTCCACATTCATATGGGCATCAAACACCAACACCCCTTTTTCTTCCCACAATATCTTCAAATCATCGATCAATGGTCTCAAATACACATCAACCTTGTTCCCAGGTTGTCTAGGACCTGAGATTAACAAAGGCATCATAACATATTTACGTTTCATGCATAAATAAGGGGGCAAATTATATATAACCAACATCATGGGCCAAGAACTATGCTTCGATGACATATTACCAAATGGATTCATCCCATCAGTACACAATGCAAGGCGTAAATTTCTAACCTCCAAACCAAATGAAGGATATCACTTGTCAAAATTTCTCCATTGTTCACCTTCTGCCGGATGTCTTATCTTGTCGTTGCTTGGCCTTTCCCGCTCTCCATGCCATCACAAGTTCTTTGCATCTTTTGAATTCGCGAATAACCTCTTTAACCTAGGAATTAAAGGAAGATACCACATACACTTCAATGGGACCTTCTTCTTCTTCTTACCCAAACACCCATCATCATCATTCCTCACACCCTTATATCTTGAATGTTTGCACACGGGACATTGAACCGCATCTTTCAAATCACCGTCATACAACACACAATCATTTGGACATGCATGTATTTTCTTGTATTCCAAACCAAGTGGACACAATATTTTCTTAGCCTCGTAAAAGTTTTTTTGGTATTCCATTCCCTTCCGGAAACTTATCCTTTAGAAGCTTTAGGAGTGAATTCACACTTGCATCACTCCAAGAACTTGTAGCTTTCAAATTGAAAACCTCCATAAAAAAAGAGATTATGGTATCCTTACTTTTACATCCCGGATACAATGGATTCTCTTTTTCGTCGAGCAAAGCACTCAACATTTTAGGCTTCCCCTCAAAATCTCTTACAATGTCATCTAACATAGCATCAATGGTACATTTGTTTCCATCTACCTTGTCAAAACCACCGTTATGTCCTTGCCCAACCTCTCCATGAAATGTCCATACAATGTAACCTCCGTCAAATCCGTTCTTCAACAAGTGAAATCTAACAAGCCCACGATCATCAAACCGTTCACGACACAAGCATCTTTTGGATGGACAAAGTATCCTCTCCTCCCGACCAAAGACATAATCAAGAAACGAATCAATAAATGCAATGTGTTCACCACTCCCTCTAGCTACACTTGGATAGCTAACCATTTTTCCCTCTATGCAAACATCGACTGTCAGTCTGTTCTATCTAAACAACACATAATAAACAATTACAAAAATTTTCATTGTTCAAACATAATAAAAACAAACACAATCAATTTGCTACACAATACTAAAAGTGTCATGTATGTGTATATGTATGTGAATCGATCAACTAGCTTGTTCTTGGGATACACACACACACACACACACACACATATATATATATATATATACCATCTCCCAAAACAAACACAACCATGTTTACATCCACACTCATTTACACTCTCACAACATGATATTAAACCGACATAAAGCATATAGAAACCATTAATACATACGAATAAACTCTCTCCAAGCATGCATTTATGGTCATTATAACTACTAGCTATTTGATTGAAATTCCAAGAAGTTAATGAAAACTTACATCCATGGGTCTTCATTGCTTTGAGTTATTGCTCACCATCCAAAAACTCTTTCATCAATGAAGGGAGAAGGAAACTACAAGTTCAAATCTAATTTTAGAGGGGTAGTTCAGAGCATTAAATGCTCAATTTAGCACCGGTTTTTGTGAATAGTACGTAAAACTGGTGTCATTTTCCCTATTAGCACCGTTTTTTAACCGGTGCCAAATCAAACGGTGCCATTTTTCCCGCTTTTTTCCAAAATTCTTTTAGCACTGGTTTCGGTCATTTTTTAGCACCGGATTCTAAAACAGGTGCCAAATATATACTTTACACCGGTTTTCTTTAATTTCTAGCACCGGTGTTCAAACCAGTTCAAATTTAGCGCCAGTTTTTGAAATTTTTTAGCACCGGTTTTTCAAACCGGTGCCAAAAATTTCAATTCACCGGTTATGCGGATTTTTAGCACCGGTGCTAATTTAAAACCGGTTTTTGTTATTTTTAGCACTAGTTTTTTTACCGGTGTTAAGGTTTTCATCAATTCTAGCACCGGTTTTCTGACCGGTGTTGTATTAACACTGGTTATAATAAAAAAATGGTGCTAACATAATTATAACTGGTGCTAACAAAATAAAAACCGTTGCTATTACATTATTTGCACCGGTGCTAAAAAATCGGTGCTAGAGGGGGGGTCTTTGTGGTAGTGTCTGACTCTTTATCCCACTTTTTTAATGACTGTACATTGGCAACTACTGTTTGGGCACATTGTGATAAAATGTTGAACCTGATACCTACCCCTTTTCTGAACATATGGGAGAGAATAACTTTCTATTGGTCAAATTCTGATTTTAGTAGGATACATAATGAGCTCATAGCTATTATGCCTTTTCTAGTTTGTTGGCATCTTTGGAAAGCTAGAAATAGTATCCTATATAATAATTTGAATCCTCTGTCAGGTGTACTAATTCAAAATATTATACAGGATATTTTTCATGCTTTCCTTAAGAGTGACACTTTTACAAATAACAAAGAAGATAAGCACTGGTTTAAAATAGGTCTATTTCCTAAATTAAGTCCACCTCCCAAGCCCAAAATCAGAATAATCTACTGGTCCAACCCAGTTGTGGGATTTAAAATCAACGTTGATCCCTCATGGTCAGCCACTTTGCAAAAAGCAGGTATTGCTCTAGTTGTAAGAGACTCTTTAGGTAACATGATTTATGGATTCAGTAAAGTTATCTATGTTGATTCCTTCCTATATTCTGAACTAATGGCAATAAGATATGGCCACAAGCATGCTTTGAAACTTGGAATACATAATTTCATACTAGAAACTGACTGCAAATTAGTTATGGATTATATTACTCATCCCCAAAATGGCCCCTTGGAACATGCACAAACTTACCTCTACAATGCATGAACACTTGAGCAAAGTACATATTGTTCATACACTTGGATAGGCTAATCTTGTAGTTGACCACATTGCTAAATCTGCACTACAAGGTTCAGTCTTAGGATGTCTAAATTTGGAAATTTTGGACCAGAAATGCAGAGGTTACTTAGCTTAGATAAGTTAGGTTGCCTAGCTATCAGATTAGACATTAGAACGGATGCTACTGATTAGATTATGACTGTCTTTTTGTAGAGACAAAAATAAGGAGGAGGGACAACAGATGGCCAATAAAATGCAGGGAAATGAAAACACAGAAGAAGAGTTAAAGGAACACTGCTACAAAATCAAAGGAGGACTAACTGAAAGTAGTAGTCACTAACTCCATCACAATCTGCTCATTTTTTGTACATCTTTTGATGAGGAATTAGAGTATATTCAAAGTAGTATGGCCGCTAAGTTGTTAGCACAAGGGGTGGAGATAACTTTAGCGAAATCACTAATGTGTACTACTCAAAATCCTCCCTATGACAAATGTATGGCCTTTTGATTATCTCAAACAATCACCAAGTTAACACTTGACATCACTCATATAACTAATCAAACTCTATTTTACAATTTAAGGAGTGAGGATCCTAATAGAAAACCCCTCCCATTCTTTGAGATTTATTTTTTTTTTAATTATTTACGTTAAGAGTGTACCAGCCAAGAATGTGTTCCATGTAAGCATCACAAATACTAGCAGCATGTTGGCGACGTGTACCATTCGTAAGCATCTCAAATACTAGCAGCATGTTGGCGTGTACCATGCGTAAGCATCTCAAATACTAGCAGCATGTTGGCGTGTACCATGCGTAAGCATCTCAAATATTAACAACATGCTGTCACTAATACGCTAAAATTTATTATCGACATCATTATAATAGATTTTAGTTCAGATAATCATTTTTTAGGCAAAGTTTTAGCAAACAACGTCTTTCTATAAATCCATGGAAAGACGGGATTTAATTAAAATAATAAAAAATAAAAGGTGTTAGTTGTAATATTAAAAAATTTTATGCTATGCGTAATAGTTAAAAAGTTTATAACCCAATTCATGTAACCCAAAAATTTTATCTTTATTTTTTATAATTTGCACTTTAAACATTGATCTTTACATAATATATGAAAATATCATATTTCAAGACACGGACTCTCATTTTTAATGTGTGTATTTTTTTAATATGACGTGGCCAATATTTTAATGGGCCTCTTAAACAGGCCTTATATTAACAAAAGTTTCGTATTATTTACTAAAAATTATGAAGCTCAATGTATATATCTAATTAATGTATCTATTTAAATTAAACTGACCCGAATCCTCCAAAGTTTAATTTAATTAGGTAAAAATTCAAGGCAAATTCTTGGGAAAAAAACGTCATTCCATAAGTTTATGGAAAGACAGGGAATTAGAATTATAGAAAGGTAAAAGGTTTTAGTTGCAATATTAAAATTTTATTATGTAACGTATAGTAATCATAAGTTTATGACCCAAATAATACAACATAAAAAATTTATCTTAATTTTTTATAATTTACAGTTTAAACCTTAGTTTTTCCATAACTTATGGAAAGACCGTCTTTCAAGAGACGGACTCAAAATTCAATACTAAATTAAAGTATATTTAATTACTTTTAGATTATAAAATATTATTTTAGATCATTTAATCATTAGATGAGGTAATTTTTATAACTAATGTAACTAATGAGGAGATTTGATATTTGTTTGTTTTTATTGAAACGAGTTTGCCATAATTTTCAAAATATTATAACATATATTTAAATATATAAATAAAATTATAATCTAATTTTAAAAATTATAAAAGTGAGTTTTATTATATTTGGTTTAACTATTAGACGGTATATAAGATGCTTGCGGCATCTTATTAAGTGTGGTGATTGAATGAAAATGACTTCTGGTTTATGATTGAATCGTGGCATTTGAAAAAAAAGGTATATAAGATGCTCTTTTTGTAGATAATTAAGGAATAAGATATTCTAAATTTAGATACTTCTATCGTTCTCAAAAACTTGAAGATACTTTATTCAAAACCTATATAAATATTCTAAAAAGGATTTTAAAAATAAAATAAAATTGGGTAACAACTCAAATTAGCCCCCCAAAAAATCCTTCCCACTCCCTTGCCCTTGGTGGAAATTGAACCCATGATCTCATGGTAGTAGCACTGGACTTCAAGACTATTCTAAAAATGAAGTATAATGTAAATTTAGGTCAACAATTATAATTTTCTCCAAAATCATGTTAGACCATTAATATTTTAGCTATTCTGTTAGACCAATTAACTATTACACCAATTATAAAACCTCATTTTTAGAATTTTTCAGCTTGCATTGTGATTATTTATGTGTTGTCATTTATTTTAAAATATTTTCATAAATATAGGTACTTCATTATATTCAAACATCAAATGGTTAGTATGTCTAAAATTATAAAAAGTTAATTAACTGAGACTGAGAGGTATATTAAATTTAGTGAAATGAAAGTAGCACTTATATTTCATAAAATAAACAGTACTATATAATTCGTACCGTCAATATAAATTATATATAAAAAATACATATTTCATTATTTTTTATTTATGCATTATACTTAAATAAGTTTTAAAAAAATATCATTTTTCCATGTACTTATGGAAAGACGAGGTTTAATTAGAATTATAAAATGTAAAAATTCTTAGTTGCAATACTAAAAAATTATTATGCAACATGTAATAGTTATAAAGTTTGTAACCTGATTAATGCAACCCAAAAATTTTATGATAATTTTACACTTTAAATTTTGGTCTTTCCATCTCCAATGCGGGTTTGGTTAGAGTAAATTTTAATTGCCACATAAGATTTAATAACGCCTATTATTAAATTTAATCTCCAATCTAGGAGTCGGAGGTGAGCGTTGATATTACGTGGCTAAAAATATAAGTGACCCTGTCGAAATGGACTTCTATTCTCCGACGATGATATCGAAGGCCGCGCTTTGCCAAATCAGCCACACCAAAAAAACAAAAGCGGTTATTTAATTTTTTTTATTGGGGTAGATATGATGTAGTTTTGTTTGGAAAAATTCCCAAATTCACGTTTACCATAATTTTGTACACCACTAAAAATAAACCAAACTACCTTGGAAAATGAAATGGCAAAATTAAATTTAAACTTTGATTTATTTTTATATATAAAATAAAATAATAATTTAAAGAGATTTAAAAATATTTTCAATCTATGTGGTAATATATATATATATATATATATATATAAATTTATACTCAAAAAATTATAAGTATTAGTCTATTAACATTAGAATTCAATTTTTTTTTTCAAATTCTAAAAAGTAACTATGAATTTATAGGTTATAAAATAATTGAATGATGTATTTTAATAATAATGAAAAATCCACATGTTAAGTGCTAGGCAAAGTCTTGGGAAAGACGGTTCCATAGGCTTATGGAAAGACGGGGTTTGATTAGAATAATAAAAGGTAAAAGGTGTTAGTTGCAATATTAAAATTTTAGTATGCAACATGTAGTAGTTATGAAATTTATAACTCGGTTCATGCAACCCGAAAATCTTATCTTAATTTCTTCTAGTTTACACTTTAAACCTGGGTCTTTCCATAACGTATGGAAAGACCGTCTTTCAAAAGATGGACTCGTCATACAATTAATTATATTTTGAATGCATCTAATTATTTGACAAGAGTAATGATGGAGAATAAATAATTATATTGGTTCAATAAAATAGTTTTTATGAACTCGAGTATAACACTAATCGGCACTAACTTATTTTTAGTTCATTTTAAAAATAAAATTGATTGTATTCTAGAAATTAATTTGTTATTCTAATTAAATTAACTAATTATTAAATAGATAGTGAGTTAAGAAACTTTCTAATTTATGTCTCAATTTTACTTTTATGGAGAAAGAGTAAAAAACAAATATTAATTGAAATTAATTTTTATTTTTGCCAATCTATAATATATGCATCATTATTATTTATATATTATTAAATATAAATGAATATATTTAGCACTTAGGCAAAGTCTTGGGAAAGACGGTCTTTCCATAGGCTTATGGAAAGACGGGGTTTAATTTGAACAATAAAAGGTAAAAGGACTCAGTTGCAACATTAAAAATTTAGTATGCAACATATAGTAGTTATAAAATTTATAACCCGTTCATGCAACTTGAAAACTTTATCTTAATTTCTTCTAATTTACACTTTAAACCTTGGTCTTTCCATGACTTATGGAAAGACCGTCTTTCAAGAGACGCACTCGGAAGAACTCTTATATATATACACGTCACATAATAATTGGGAAGAACTCTTATATATATACACGTCACATAATAATTGGGAGTTTGTATCATATTCACATTACATAATAATTATTCATTTGAAATTTGGATTGGAGAATGATTTCAAACTAGACACAGTCAAAATATTTAATATTACGTCAGACTGAAGGTTATGAATCGATGTTCCAATCAAATTCTACCCTTTGTACCCGTTAAATAAGGAAAACCTCCCTTCATTGGAGATGCTCTTATGGAAAGAGTGTTTTTCAACGGATGGAATCATATAATAAGTATTTAAAATGTAAAAACAGAATGTATATTCAGTACACATTTTTACGTACAACGTAATACATATATTTTAAGAATACACGTGTATTCATGGGTTCCTGCTCGTGGTAATAGAATATAAATGAAACACTACTAGTCAAATTGGGATTAACACTCATTAATTAGTTTCAAAAAATTAAATAATAATAATTACAAGAATCCATGCATATCAGGATTAGCCCAGAGAGTCAACCCGGGAGTGCCATTGCCACTGCCACTATAAATTAAAACCTCAGTGGACTCTTACTCAGAAGTCCAAACCCCTCAACTCACTCACATCTTCCTGTTTTTCTGAATCATTTGTTCCATGGCAAACAAAGGTGAAATCAACAAAGCTATGGACATTGAGAATCAGAAGCCGCAGGACCAGGTATCATAGATTTAGTTTATGCAGGAATCATTTTTTTGGTTTTTGTTTTCCAACCATTCTGAATATTTCTGAATCATCTGTCTCTGTGGTAGAAAACAAAATGGAGAGAATTCTTGAGCTTTGTTGGACCAGGGTTTCTAGTTTCGTTGGCGTATCTCGACCCTGGAAACTGTAAGAATTTTACACAAAATCAAACAATCGAATTTCGGACAGACTAGCTTATAGTAGTACTCTATGTTTTTTTGCAGTACAGACCGATCTCCAAGCAGGAGCAAGCTACGGATATGAGGTATGTATAAATCACAAACAAGGTTTTGAAGAATTTGAGGAAATTGTTATTGATATAAGATTGTACTGACAAATTGAACAATTGTTCCGGTGCACAGCTCCTCTGGATTATACTCATTGGCTTAATCTTTGCTCTCATTATCCAATCATTGGCTGCGAATCTCGGTGTCTGCACAGGTAGTCGATTGTGCTTTTTTATGTATTCGAATGGTTTAAATCGAAATGTGAAAGGGAACTGATTTTAGAGTGTATATTATGTTTGTAGGGAGACACTTATCAGAAGTATGCAGAGCCGAATACCCCAAGTATGTGAACTATCCACTATGGTTTTTAGCAGAAATTGCTGTTATAGCAGCAGATATCCCTGAAGGTAAGTTTGATATATTTTTTCTTTGGACACTTTTTTTTTTACTGTTGATCGAGTTGTGATTAATGGTTTTTACCAATGCAAATGCAGTGGTTGGGACAGCTTTTGCACTCAATCTACTGTGCCATATTCCAGTTTGGGTTGGAGTTTTGTGTACAGGAGTTTCCACTCTTCTACTCATTGGCCTCCAAAGATTTGGGGTGAGTCCATTTTCACCAAAAACAAATTATGTCTTTTGACAATAATATTTTCCTTTTAGGCCTTGAGTCCTTGCCAATAATATTTTTCTTGGATGAAATTGTAAAGTGAAAGTATGATGACTTTTCTTTATTAATTTTACTTTTTTTTTGGGTAATTTCTGGAATTGTAGGTGAGGAAACTTGAATTTTTCATCACATTTCTGGTATTTGTTATGGCTGCATGTTTCTTTGGAGAGTTGCACTACGTGAAGCCTCTAGCAAAAGGTGTGCTTGAAGGCATGTTCATCCCCAAACTTTCTGGGAATGGCGCCACGGGTGATGCCATTGCTTTGTTGGGTGCACTAATAATGCCGTAAGTACTAAATCAGGGATATATTTTTCGGGCGATTTATCAAATTCTTTCTTAGTTGATCATTTAATTCCATATTTTTCCCTATTTATGATGTGGGATTATACAGGCACAATCTCTTTCTTCACTCTGCCCTTGTGCTATCGCGAAAGATTCCGAATACAAAAGGAAGCGTTAATGTAAGAAAATCTTCCAGTATTATTATTGTCTTATAGATATTCTGTATCCCGCTTTTTGTTTCAAAACAACTAGATGTATATATTTATGGCAAAGTCTTGGGAAAGACGTCTTTCCATATGCTTATGGAAAGACGGGGTTTAATTCGAATAATAAAAGGTAAAAGGTTTTAGTTGCAACATTAAAATTTTAGTATGCAACATGTAGTGGTTATAAAATTTATAACCCGGTTCATGCAACCCGAAAATTTTATCTTAATTTCTTCTAATTTACACTTTAAACCTTGGTCTTTCCATGACTTATGGAAAAACCGTCTTTCAAGAGACGCACTCTATATTTATACATGATAAATAATTTGTAACGTTGCAGGATGCTTGTCGCTACTTTTTAATAGAGAGCGGGTTTGCACTATTTGTAGCATTTTTGATCAACGTTGCAATAATATCAGTGTCTGGAACTGTTTGCTTAAGAAAGGACCTATCACCCGATGCCCTTCAAAAGTGTAGCGATCTCACTCTTGATTCCTCCTCTTTTCTCCTCCAGGTAATTAGAACCCTTGTGAAAAAATTAGGTTCTGTACTTTTAAACGAAAGGAATGTAAAACATTCCATAAACATTCTACCTATTTAATTCATATGCTATTTTCAATTACAGAACGTGCTGGGTAAAACTAGCTCTGCGTTATATGGAATAGCGTTATTAGCATCAGGCCAAAGTTCAGCAATCACTGGCACATATGCTGGGCAATATATTATGCAGGTAATAAATATATATATATATACATATATATACATACATATATATACATACATATATATACATACATATATATACATACATAGTCAGTGTTTTGAAATGAGGACTTTCCGCAATACGTATCATTTAGTTTTTTTGTGATTATATCTATTTTGATTGCGTCCATCTAATTTTGTTAAACTTATTCTCTTACGTCAAATAAAAAATTAGGGCTTCCTGAATCTCAAAATCAAGGTATGGATGAGAAATGTGATAACAAGGTGCATTGCTATAGTCCCGAGTCTTATAGTATCAATCATTGCTGGACCTTCTGGAGCTGGCCAACTCATTTCCATTGCCTCAGTGAGTTCTCTTTTTACCTTTAAATATGTTTCAATAATTTTCTTTTTGATTAATTACACGTTTATATACTAAATATGGGGTTTTGTTTGGCAGATGATTCTTTCATTTGAGATACCTTTTGCTGTGATTCCTCTCCTAAAATTCAGTGGTAGCTCGGCCAAAATGGGACCGCACAAGAATTCTATATACGTGAGTATATCACCTTTCTAATTACTTGTTATATGAATATTTAATTCTTAAATTAATCAAGCGAATGCCTATTCTTCTTTATTATGCATGTATTGGTTATTATTAAATTGTGTTTATCTTATTCTAAATACAGGTCATCGTCATCTCTTGGATACTAGGACTGGGAATTATGGGAATCAACATTTATTATCTGATCACCAATTTTGTTGATTGGCTCACTCATGATCACCATTTAGCAAAGGTCGGAAAAGTTTTGACTGGGATTGCAGTATTTCCACTTATGGCGGTTTATGTAGGTGTTATAGTTTACCTGATTTTTCGAAAGGATAATGTTGCCATATCCCATAATGAAGAAGTTGCAGACCAGCATTGAGTATTCTGTTCTAGTATTGTAGCATGACTACTCCTGGAAGAATGAATAGGGGGGTATTTCCGAATTGTTACTTCTTTTTGTGATTTCATCACTATTGTATTTTTGAGGTTTTGCCAATTCTTTTGTATGAGAAAGTCTTATAATACACTGCTTTTCAATAGTCGTGTGAAAAGATGGTTTTTTTAATTTAAAAACCTAACAGACAAGCTGGGCATTTTTTACAATTCATAAAGATAGCTAGTTGCACACACTTGTTTCCCTCTCTTTGAAGAGCTTCCCATATCTCAGAATGCTGTCGGCTCGCCTCCAACCCTCTCATTTCATTTGTTAATGTTTGGTTTACACTAAAAAAATGTTTTTGATAAAAAAAGTTTAAATTTAAAAATTAAACATTGTTATTCAATATCAAGAACCATATTAAACATAAATATGACCACCACCATTACAAGCATCAGAAGCAAGTAAACACTTCAAATATTGCATTTTCAATTGAATATCATATTCAATTTATTTTGTTGAGCTTTATAATATGATATATTTATATTAACAATAATATAACTATTGTTTATAATACAAAAATAATAAATTAAATTATTTATACAAGAAAATGAATTTTCATATTAAAATATTTATAGTATAAAGTATGGGCAAAGTCTTGAAAAAGACCGTTTTCCCCTATTCTTATGGAAAGACGTTATTTAATTAGAATAATAAAAGGTAAAATGTCTTAGTTGCAATATTAAAAATTTATCATGCAAAGTGTAGTAGTTATAAAGTTTATAACCCGATTGATGCAACCCAAAAATTTTATCTTCATTTCTTCTAATTTACACTTTAAACGTGGTTTTCCAATGACTTATGGAAATACCGTCTTTCAAGAGACAGACTCGAAATTATGAAACAATATTATTTTTTTAAAAATATAATATCAATTTTAAAAAAATAATATTAACATTAATTTTATTAATATTCGATCAGCTCGAAAAGTAAAATTGTAATATTTTTTTACGCATGAAATTAATTTTGTCTTAAATATATATAAGTTAACATGTAGCATTACTACTCCCTCCGTCCCAGTCGAATCTGCACATTTTCTGATCAACTTTCTCAAGGTATGTTTGACTATAAATTTCAACTAGGATATAGACACCAATATCATCATGTGAGATATTGTTGGATTCCTTGCACGGTGTATTTTTTAAATATCAAATTTTAACACAATGTTAATATATGTAACTAAAGTTATCGTTGGAGGATGTGAATGATAAGCTAGACAAATGGAAAAATGCTCTGATTATGTACATTCTAGGAGGGAATTTGACGATGAATGCTGTGAAAATATATGTAATGAAGTTCTGGTCGTTTGTCAGTGCGCCGGAGATACTGTACAATGACGAGGGATATTTTATCCTCCGTCTAAAATCTGAGAAGGATAGGGATGAAGTGCTGAGGAGGGGCTATACACAATCTATGGAATGGCCATGTTCCTGCATTTATGGAAGCCCAATTTTTCATTGAAGAACGATATGGTGTGAACTCTGTCTGTCTGGGTGAAGTTACCGAACTTACCAGTCCATCTTTGGGGACCAAAGAGTTTAGGGAAGATTGGAAGTGCTGTGGGAAAGCCCTTGTTCACAGATGAACTTACTGCAAGCAAGCTACGGGTATCATATGCACGGATTTTGGTGGAAGTTGATATTTCATAGCATATTGGGGAGGTTGTAACAATCAAGGATGTTGAAGGAAACAAAATCCAACAGCCAATTGAAATAGAAGGGAGGTCACTGTTCTGTGACAAATGCCAAATAGGAGGGCATAGGTGTAACAGTGAGGGAGAAAAGAAGAAAAAGGTACAAGTGTGGCAGGAAAAGAAAAGAATATCACCAGCTGAAGGGAAGGAAAGTAAGTACGAGGGTATACAGCAGGCTGTGAGCAGTGGGAAGGTGGTGGCACAACAGGCAGTGATCAGTGGTGAAGGAAATGCCTGGAAGGTGGTGGCACCAAGGAACAAAGGGAAACAAAAGGAGGGTGTGGTTATAACACAGGGAGAATGTAACAGGCAAGGTTTAATGGGACTGGAGGCAGCTCTGGGAATTTTGATTGATTCTCCAGAGAGCTTTGACCACGTTCCATGATTATCTCATGGAATGTGAGGGGGTAAAATAATACAGCAAAGCAGAGCGAGATTTACTCTCATCTTTCTGGTATTAATTTTATCATTGCTGTGATAGTAGAAACTAGAGTTAAAAGAGAGAACCTGAATGAAGTAAGGAAATGTTTTAAAAACATGTGGAAAGTTATGGATAACTATGAGGCCCACACTAATGGTAGAATATGGTTGTTATAGGATGATAAAAGAGTTAGAGTAATGAAGAGGGAAGTGACTGATCAAATGCTATTGTGTGAAGTAACTGATAGTAGTGGGGAATTGTTGTGTTGGTTGACTGTTGTCTATGCTGGTAAATCAGATGAAGGTGAGAAAGACACTCTGGAAAGATATTGAAAAATCTCAGAAACTGGTTAATGGGCCTTGGTTTTTATTAGGGGATTTCAACAATGTCCTAGGCATAAATGATAGAATGGGAGGCAATGATGTGCAGGCTAGTGAGTATTGGGAACTTGAACAAACGATAATGACTGTTGGACTGAGTAAATACGAATCAATGGGATATTTCTACACATGGTCGAATAGACAGGTGGGAGGAATCATCTATTCAAGAATTGATCAAGGAATGGGGAATTCACAATGGTTTCTAAGATTTCCTGAGTCCATAGTAGAAATTATAGAGGCGGGCATCTCAGATCATGTGTTACTCAGGGTAAACCTGTTCGAAGACAAGGGGAGGAGACCTAGACAGTTTAAATTCTTAAACTGCCTGCTAGAAAGGGAGGAAGTTTTGAAAACCATTAAGGAGAGTTGGGAGAAACAAGTGAATGGGGTGCCTATGTACGTTGTATGGATGATGTTATTGAGGCTACGACAAGACTTGAAACTGGTTATGAAGCAGGTTGGTGAGGTAAAAAGAAAGTTGGAGCAGTCCAGAGAAGAGTTAAGTGAAGCTCAGAGAAATTTTATGATTGGTAGGATGGATAAGGAGAAAGTATTGAGGGTTGTAACTTGTGTAGAAGAAGTATACCAGTGGAGTGGAATAGATGAGAAGATAGCAAATCAGAAATTGAAAATAGATTGGCTACGCTTGTGTGATGGAAACAACTTGTATTTCCATGAATCGGTGAAGTCAAAGAACAAGGCAACATGTATAATGAAAATAGAAAAAGAGGATGGAAGTGTGACCGCTGAGCAGGAGGAAATAGAAGCAGAGATACTCAGTTTCTATGAGAATTTGATTGGCAGGACAAGCAACATATCAGAAAGCATTGATGGGGAGATCATGAGGAATGGCAGAACGTTCAATAATGAAGGTAGAAGGAAACTGATTGCAGAGGTTAATGAGAATGAGATATATGAAGCCTTGAAGGGTATAGTAGGTAACATGAAAGCACCGGGTTGTGATGAGTTTAATGCGGGATTCTTCAAACTGAACTGGGGAGTGGTGAAGGATGTTTTCATTAAAGCAGTGATGGAATTCTTTGAAACATGAACGATATAGAGAGCTGCAAATAGCACATTGGTGACCTTCATTCCGAAAAGTCCCACTGCAAGCAAGATGAAAGATTACAGGCCCATATCTTGTGTTTCAACAATATACAAGGTGATATCTAAAGTAATGACGAATCGACTGAGCAAGGTAATTTGAGAGGTAGTGAAAAATAACCAGGATGCCTTTGTTCCCGGGAGAAGTATTCACGACCATATCATGGTGGTGTATGAATTGATAAGAGGATACAACAGAAAGGGGGGAACCCCGAGATGTGCTATACAGATGGATATACAGAAAGCATACGATAGTGTCGAATGGGAAGCACTTGAGGATATTATGAAGGAGATAGGAATACCTAAGAAATTTGTGAGATGGGCTATGGTGGGTGTGAAAACAGTGTCATACAAATACAATGTCAAGTGGCAAACTACCAGGTTTATCCAGGCAAAGAGGGGACTAAGGCAGGGAGACCCCCTCTCACCACTGTTATTCGTACTCGTTATGGAATATACGACAAGGTTCTTACAAGATAGTAGTAAGAAGGCTAGGTTTAAATTCCATCTAAACTGTGAACTACTGCAGTTAAATAGCATCAGCTTTGCGGATGATGTACTTTTACTATCAAATGGGGAGGCTGATTCTGTCAATGTTTTGATGAGGGCATACCAGAAATTTGAGCACTCCACTGGACTCAGGGTTAGCAGGAACAAATGCAACGTGTACTTTGGAAATGTGGCACTGGGCTAGAAAATGAGGATACTAGAGCTGACATGGTTCACAGAAGGGGAGCTTCCATTCAGGTATCTCGGCATCCCTTTAGCTAGCAGAAAGTTAACAATCCATATGTGCCAACCTTTGATTGAGAAAATAGTTGAGCGAATTAAACACTGGAGTGCTAAGCTGTTAAGTTACTCGGGTAGACTACAGTTAATTAAAAGTGTGATCTTTTCTGTTGTTAATTACTGGCTGTAAGTATTCCCTTTACTGAAAGCAGTAGTTAAACACATAGAGGCCTTATGCCGTACCTACCTTTGGTGTGGAAGGGGGACGATTTCCAGAAAGTCACCACTGGCATGGGAAAGAATATGTGGAAGGAGGAAAACTGGGGGACTAGGTTTAATCTCGTTGCAGGAATGGAGTATGGAAAGTGAGAGTAAAACCTTATGGAATGTTTGTAGAAAGGTAGACTGGCTATGGATACGTTGGTATCATGCGTATTACATAAAGGATATAGATGGACTGAGAGCTAAGATCCCAACTAATGCATCATGGATGATCAAAAGTATGGGGAAATACAGAGACAGGGTACTGAACATGGAGGTGTGGCAGAAGCAAGAAGGGCAGAAGCAATTTACTGGACTTGGAAGAGGAGAAATGAAGTGTTTTTCCATAAACAGGAGAGCAAAAACATTGTAAGTAAAATCATAGAGTGTGGTATATAGAGCATGGGTTAAACCAAAGTTGAAAGCGTTATGTGATCAGCTTATGGTAGATTTTGGCTGATATAGGACTTTTGTAACAAGGGGTTGTGCATATTTTTGAAAAGAAATGGAAGTTTTACCGAGTTCCAAAAAAAAGTTATCGTTGGTCAAATATGACTTGAGAAATTTGACCAAAAAGTGTCCACAGTTGGCTGAGATGGATGGAGTACTTAACTTGTTACTATTTATATCATATAATTATAAAATAACAGCATTTATGTATTTATTTTAAATAATATAACTATAATCCACAATACAAAGTTAAAAACCAACATATTTTATGAACTTAAAAAAGGGTTCATTTATAAAAAAATTATTTAAATTAGACCATACACAATTCAAAAAAATTAAAATTATAATATTTTTATTGAAATAATAATCATAGCATTGTAATTTTTATTTTGATAATAAATATAAAGTATAATCTTGTCTCGGATTTGAGAAAGCAGAGTTCACGGTTACTTGAAAATGGACGATGGCGTGAAGGTGTTATGAAGAAGAAAATTGGGGAATCTCAGTCCTAGGTAATGAGTAGGAAATCATGATACATCCAATTGGGGAATTGTAAAACTAAAAACAGGGAAAGGGAATGATAAAAGTACCAAACCAAACACTAACAAATGGAATCAAGATCTCTGATTCCCTTTCCCTTTTGTTAAATTTCAAGGTATCATGGGCTTCCATTTTAAAACCAATTGGTACTAAGTGGTGGTGACCCAGTACCTTATACGTAAGTCATTATCTTTGTAAGAAACCGATGTGGGATATATCTTTCAACACGCTCCCTCACGTGCCAACGTGGAAATACTCCACGACCCACATCATGCCAAATTAAAGGGGATTCACACATCGGCCCAGTAACCAAACCCGGACTCTGATACCATGTAAAATATGAACGTGTGATTTTATTGATGGTATTATGGGTGCTATATAAAGACACCATATGCAGAAGTACAAATGGAAAATGATTCTAACTACGGTATAAGATATACATAGAATATGATAAAATATTTCCTTAACACCTTTCCTAATTCACCCCAATCAAACGTCCCCTAAAGTTAATTAGCGGGGTTACAACATTTGCAGACTTGGGTGCTGACTCCCTCGACACATGCAGTCGAGATTGTCAGCTGGGACTTGGGGAGGAATTTGGAATAACTGTAAATTTGTACGATATCATTTTTTTTATCCTCCATTTTCCAGCATGACGTCCTTAGAAATCTTGCATTCTTTGGAATATACGTCCACCTAAGTCTGGCACCATCTATCAGCTACAACAACTATCTCCTTGCCATTGTATGCTCCTTTTGTTAGGGGAAATATCTGTTGTATACAAAACAAGCAGATGATTAAATTACTTGAAAATATTTAGTAAATAAGAAGAACAAATGTTTAATTATACCTCTAGAATATTTGTAGAGGTAGTCTTGAGCACAAGTTCTTCCATGAACATGAGGACATAGTACCCACATTCCCAACCTCTCTCTTGAAGTCGGTACTGCAAATGAAAAAATCACGTTAAATGTAATTGTATTAAATAATGTTGGAAATGAATGGGCTCTTCGATTGAATCGCTTACATCAATATTTGTGATTTTCCAAGTGTAATCCGGAGATGGTTCTATCTTCCTCTTCTCCCTTTGATATTCCCATGCTATCCCGGAAATGTTGAACTTTTAATGGTTACGTAACTCACACTTGTAGATGTTAAAATTAGTACGATGAAAGGAATGAAAGTGCTTTGAAATGAGTTGGTTTTCAAGAATATTGTGGGGTTTGATTCCTCAAGTCATCTAATTTAAGCGTAAAAACGTCATTCGTGTTAGGACGGATGAGTATTAAGTACCAATGATTGTTGCGCTGAAAAGAAAGTAGCACACGAATGAATTTGTAAGCTGTGAATAATTTTCCATAATTGAGAAAATTGAAAAGTGTCACTTACATATTAATGTATGGCATCACATAAATCTCTACGTCAGTAACAAGCATGATATCCAAAATGTGTTTAGCATGACCTTCGACTTTTACACCTTGATTTCCGAGGTATAGCCTCTCGTGCAGCACGAAACAAACTGAATGCGACCATTGTTGGTTTTGAAGACTTGGTCCTAGAGGTTCCTTTAAGAATAGAATTTCTTAATTTATTAAAAAAATTAGGGTATAAATAAATACAATTTATGTGAAAAAGTTAACCTTACCCCATCCACACATTAATCTGTGAGTTAACTAGCCAAGCCATTGCTATGAAGTTGCCAAGTTTGTTTCCGAACTTCTCCAACTCCTTGATAAATAATCCACTTTGATATTTTGTGCCAAAAGTTGAAGGTCGGAACTCCAGAAACAAAACCACCTTTCCCAACTTTTGCATGCTTTTCATAAGCTCGTTGCAGTACTTGATGTACTTCCCCATGTTGGGATATGCCTTAAACAGGCGCTTGTTGTTAATATGAAAATAATTAATCGCACCAAAATTAGGCTAACTAAAAAATAATTAAATAAGGTACAAGATGGGTGTTATTGGGAAGTACTAGTTTCAGTGGCCTTTCATGTAGAAATTGTTGCTTTGATGGCCAGATGCAGCAGCTTCATCCAAACTATTTTGGAGTTGACGCCTGGAGAGAAAATGAATTGAAGTTGAACGAATCGTAATCTAATATTAACTTGTAATAGATGTAGTAGTTAGTTGTACTTCTTACCTCATTTTCGATGACATTAACGCAATAAAATTCATCGTTCCGGGCCAGATTACCTTCAAAGTCCTCGGGCTGGGGATCATTTCCAAGTCTATCCAAAGACTCGGCCAGTTTACCACACTCCCCAAAGCCTCTCCCACATCATTGAAATGGTGGTTGGCAGATGGCAATCCAACTCTTGGATGGTATATTGGCTCGCACACACGGACGCGAGCTACTAGACTAGATGACTTATTAGGATGCCTAGATTTCTAGAGCCACATTTTAGCAACCCTTACCCTATGTCCCTCAAGGCTCTTGATGAACAAGGTAACCAAATCACCATCATGTTACATAGAATGATAATTTAGTTAGTCTAAATGTTTTTTGGGTGTAAATGGAAGAGAAAACTGACAGTAGAAAATTAGTAACTATAATGCATATTTACCTCTTCATCTTCTTCTCCATTGCTGGGGGGATCTTAGCCCGAGCTGCTAAGATCAATGGATACACTTACCAAGGCATTCTCAATGAAGCTCTTTGGGTTCTCAAGGTCTCAAGGAATATTTAATCTGCCTGCTGCAGCTATTCCCTTGACCAACTAGTCAAGGTAATCGACCATAGCCTTGACAACCGGCTGATCAGTGGGGGGTTTCTTGGCCTCCTTCTTTTGGGATGAGAAGGTGCTTCCGCACATTCTTCTTTCATGGTGGCTTTTATCAGAATGTCCTCACCCAAGCCCAACTCTAGGGTTCCCTTTTATTTTTCCTCGTTCATCCTCATCTAATGGATTTTTGGTTCTTACGAGCATCTAGATTCCAATTTTTGAGCATAGATTGTAGAATTCTTGTGAGCACTTCGGAGAGGTTTATTAAAGGCAACGAGCCAAAACGTGGTAGAAGATAGAAGGTCGAAGAAGGAAGACAAAAAGCGGAAAAATTGTAACCCGAAAGTTTGGACCAAGTTCTTAAAATAATACGAGAAGTATTAGCCTATAAGGATGACATTATTGAATTTTTATTCTTGAGCACTATAAAATTGACTACAAGAACTTCAAAATCGGAGCAACGGTTCACCCACAGCGATGGAAATAAGAAGAGGGCAGCAGCACCATTGCGGGTCGCAGCCCACATTGCGGCCTGCAACGACGGGTTTGGGCTGCTATTATCTTCATTTTTTAGCCTCAAAACTCTCCCTCTCTCCCATTACTCTTACTCTAATTTCCCCCTTCGAAAACCCTAGTTTTGCTTCATCTTTTTAGTTTTTGCATCTCTTTCATGAATTCTTGTAGATTTGTTGTGGGTTTTCAAAATCTAGACTAAATACACTCTTGGGAGAAATTTGTAAGCATTTCTAATACGAATTTGTGAGATTTGGTTTATCCTATTTTGTGCTTTGATTATCAAGTGTTTTTTGTACTTTCTTGTGTGATTAATGCATGATTTAGACTAGGATAATCAACTTGTTAATGATTGTGAGTTGATTATGTGCTAGTTATTTTGTCAAACCCGGAAGACTTTGACTTTTTGTGTGATTATTGTTGGTCAATGATAGATTATAATTAGGAGTGACAACTAATTAAGGTTTTGATTGATGAAATTGCTTAGGCTTAGGATGAATTTGAATGGGTTTGACTAATTATCAATGTGGCTCACTAATAACGATTAGCATAAAGGCCGATCCTTGTAGTCGTTATTAGTACATATACTTGTGTTATCTATGTGTTTATCTCTTTTAGGACATTTTGGTAGTTGTATTGGTCTTCATGTGTATTGTTATTCTCGGGGAAGTCTGTGATGCCAATCGTCTTGAGTGACCCGAGAGCAAGGGTTATTGTGTGGTGCCGATATAACCGAGGAGAGGTGAGAAATATCAACACTTGAAAGGTGTTGATAAGTTCTCCACAGTATTTGATTAATGCATAAAAATAAGATAATAAATCGTTGATCAAAGAATTACTAGAAATGTAAACCGATTGTGCCCAAGACTTGCTACCATATTAATTACTCCTTTTGTGCCATTTTGATCGTAGTTGAATTATTTTCTCTAATTGTTGGTTAATTTAGTTGTTAAAGTAGTTATAGTGTTTTCCAAAACCAGAACCCCTAACTTTGTTACCAAACACTTAGAGTGACTTCTTTGTGTGCTTCCAACCACATTTAACATTCGATAAAACCCCCCTTTCCTTATGGATGACCCCATCTTACAACTAGCTACTATTTAGTAGTTAGCCATAAATTGGGCTTACAAATGATATCTTTGAGAGGTACAGCGACGGTCTCCCATATTTTGGCATCGTTGCCAAGGAAGAGGCGTATTTTTTTGAGTGTTAGTGTAGTTCTTTGTGTTTTTTTGTTTCTTTTTGTGTGTTCTTGTTTGTTCATAGTTTTTGCTTGTTTTTTCTGTTGCTTTTTGGAAGGACGTATTTCTTTTGTTCTTGGTTTATGGTATGTGCTCGTTCCAAGATGCGAGATCCTTTGCACTCTGACCTCATTTTTTTGTGCTTTTTTGCTTTTATGTGTTTTTATTTGGAATGTGTATTGTTTGAGTTTTTGATGTACTTCTATCGAGAATCCTTACTCTACCATTCCAAATTTTTGAAAAAAAAAAGAAAAAAAATGTAAGATCTCACCTTGAGGGAACTCATGATGATGAGAGGCTCAACAAGCAAGTTTTTGTAGGATTTGTCATTCTGACCATCCTACCAAGTCTTGTTATTAGTTGAGAGAGGAGCACTACGAGGAGAATAGAACCCTTTGTTTTCAAAACCAAGGGTATCATGAGGATTACTATGAAGTGGTTGGAGTTGTTGGTTTCCAAGGTCAAGGAGTTCAAGAACGATATCCATAATATGATTCTTACATCCGGAGTGGAGTGGTAATCCGGATTCATGGTATGGAAATGCACCGGAAAACCAACACTAAGAGTAATATGATTGGCGTTCATCACCTTATGCTATGTCCCAAAATCATGCTCAAGGAGGAGGTTCAAGCTCGAATGAGGAACTCATACAAGCAATATCAAATATGGTCCAAGAATTGGAGGCTCGCACTTCTTGAAGATTAAAAAATTTGGAGACCCAAACTAGTCAACTTGGTTCTCCCATGAGCCATTTAGAAACTAGAGATTCTGGAAAGCTTCCATCACAATCGGAGGTGAGCCCAGAGCCAAGTGCAAATCCTTCTACCTTGATGGTCGAAGTGGTGAAGGAAGTTGAAGATGAAGTCCTATGAGATGAGGAGTTGGTTATTGAAGACAAAGAAGTTGAGCAAGGGGTGATTGTCCTATATTTATTATTCTTGCCATCACCACCCCCACCTCAATCAATTGAACCAACTCCACAATTTTTGGAATTCTTGAAGGAGACAATAGGAGAGCCAAATGATTATGCCAAGCTTCCAAACCACCCATCTCCTTTAAGACTAACTCCACCTCCACAAAATCTTCCTCTTGGAAGATTTCCACCCACACATCTCTACTTTTAGATACTCATGGTGAGGGGTTCAAACCTCCACCATATGGATAACATTAGGATTGTGCCGATGACCTTAAATATACAGAGCTTCTTGGGAGGCAACCTAAGTTTTTAATTGTTTGAGTATATTTTTGTTTCAAATTTTTATCCCTCAATTTATCCTCACACTCTTACCCCAAAACCACAAAAACCCCACCACAATCCACCACCTAAAACCACCACCAAAACCATCATCTAGGAGTACTACTAGTTGTTGTCTTTTGTGAGTGTTTATTGGGATTTTCATAGTTGGGGAATCGTAGTGGATGGGTTATGGTTGCATATTTGGTGGAGTTTGAGAACATGGAGGAAAGAACATTCATTGAGAAGTGAGCATTGTCATCACCTGGAAGGACCTTCAAGGTCCTAGTTGTGAGTATTTTTTTCTTTCTCCCTTATTTCTTTATCTTGTCCTTTGGGTCACATTGAGGAAAATGTGTGTTTCAAGTGTGAGGAGGTTAAGAGAAATATATCTCATTGTATTATCTAGTGTGAATGTGCTCTACTCTGATTTGTTTTGTTTAAAAATAAGAATTTACGCTAAGTTGAAAACCCAAGAGGGAAACTTAGGCAAAAGTGGGAGGCCCGGATAGGTTGAAAACCCAAAAGGCAACCTATGAAAATTGAGAGGTCAAATGGTGTGGAAAAAGGCGAGGGTGAGCATTGAAAAAAATGTGTGAAGTTAGGATGAAAACCTGAGATGACTCCTAGGCAAAATGGGAGAAAATGAGAGAAATCGAAAAAAATTTATGCTTCTCTTGATTTGTCTATTGGGTAGCTTATTTGGTAGAGTAAGCTAGTTTTACACTTAAGAGGGATGTACAGGTTAGTGGATAAACTTAAGAGGCTTAAGATTGTCATTAAAGAATGGAACAAAAACACCTTTGGAAATGTTAATCAAAATATGTTAGAAGCTGAGACAAAAGTCAATGAACTGGAAATAAAATTTCAACAATCCCAAGATGAATCAGATCTTGCTGAACTAATTAAGTCAAAAGCCTTACTTCTTAGATCCCAGAAAGAAAAAAAAACATTTTTTTAAAGCAAAAGGCTAGGCTAAATTGGCTTAAGCATGGGGATGCAAATACCAGCTATTTTCACCACACCATTAGGGAAAGGAGAGCTAGATCAAGAATTAGTAAAATCAAAGATGGAAGTGGGAACTGGATCTCAGAACCTCAACAGATTAAAGAAGAAAGAGTTCGATTTTTTAAGGAATTACTTAATGAGGATGCCCCTCAAAAAACAGGAACTTACCTGAACTATTTTCTAAGGGAAATACCTAAAGTAATTACAGAGCAACAAAACCAACTCCTCCTTCAACCTTTCAATATCCAGGAACTCAAATATGCAGTATTCGATTTAAACAAATCTAGTGCCTCTGGATCAGATGGATTCTCCGGTGAGTTCTACACCACTTTCTGGGAAACCATTAAAGATGACCTTTTAGAAGCTGCAAATGATTTCATATGTAATGGTAATATCCCAAAATCCATCTCAAGCACTTGGCTCACCTTAATCCCCAAACAACCAATCCCAACCTCTTTCTCAGATTTCAAACCCATTAGTCTATCTAATTTTGTTAATAAAGTATTCTAAAAAATGCTAATGGAAAGGATCAAACCACTTATGCATATTCTGATTTCTCCTGAGCAGAGTGCCTTTATCAAAGGTAGGGATATAACTGATAATGTCATACTAATGCAGGAGATGACCAGAATTTTGTCTAGGAAATCAAAGGCCTCTAACTTGATAGTAAAACTTGATATGCAAAAGGCTTTTGATAGAGTCTCATGGTCTTTCCTGAACTCCATCCTTCTTCATTTTGGTTTTCAAGGGAAGTTGTTAAAATAATCATGCATATTATAGCTGCTGCTTATTTCTCTGTTTTAATAAATGGAGTAACCTCAGGTTTCTTTGCATCTTCTAGGGGCATTAAACAAGGAGATCCACTTTCACCCTTTCTGTATAATTTACTCTCCGAAGCCTTCTCTAGAGGTTTAAAGAAAATTTTTAACATAGGATACCTTCAAAATTTTGGTCTCCCTCGTTCCTGTTCCCCTTTTCCCACTTAATGTATGATGATAATACAGCAGTTTTTCTAAATACTAAACCTACAAACTTGAAGAGGTTTAAAAATTTTCTGCTAGCATATGAACAAACTTCAGGTCAAAAGGTCAATTTTGCAAAATCTGAATTTATTGTAGCTCACAACACTCCTTTAGCAACAGTTCAATCTGTAAAGAGGATACTGGGAATGGAAAAAGGTTCATTCCCATTCAAATATCTAGGTGTCCCTAGTTTTTCTGGTCGCAATCTACAGGTACACTACCAACCTCTGCTGGAAAGAATGGAGAAATCAATCAATAACTGGAAAAACAGATGGCTCAACACTGCAGGTAATATTATATTGATAAATCACTGTTTTATTTCAATTCCCACGCATATTTTCATTGTTTTGAGTCCTCCAAAGATTATTTTTTAAAAAATGGAGAAAATGGCATCCAGTCTATTTTGGGGGAGTTCAAATAACTCTGATAGGAAAAAGTGGAGGTATTGGAAAAAAATGAGTCTACCTGTAGAAGAAAATGGAGTAGGTTTCAGGGATTTAAAGGCCATTGTTAATGCTTTCTCATGTAAATTGTGGTGGAAACTGCAAAAAAACTCTACTCAATGGTTCTCTCTATTATGGTCGCTTCCTATCTCTTATAAAAAATCTCACACATGGTCCAGAATATGTTATATCACAGCTAAGGCAAACAGCTATTCCAAAGTAATCTATGGTAATGGCGATTGCTCTTTCTAGAATGCTAATTGGACAGGAGAGGGAGCTCTGTTTTATAAGTGGCCTCATGAGAGGAATATTCCCTTCGAGGATATTTCACTCAGGTCTTTTATCAATAACAAAGCTTCTCTTCTCCCAATACTGGAGCCATATTTGGCTACCCATCTATGTGCCCTTTTGCAAGATGCGAAGCTGGAATACTCTCATCAGGATAAGCTCGTCTGAACGCCAGCCACTGACGGAAATTTCTCCATACAGTCTGCATACAATATCCTCAGATAGAAAAGGGTAAAAATCAGGCACTTCGATAAGGTTTGGTCCTCTTTCATCCCCAAAAAAAATGCCAGTTCTCCTGTGGAGAGCCCTGAATGGATTACTTCCTTTTGATAATATTTTATGTAGGTTAGGTTTTTCTTTTGCCTCTAAATGTCCCCTCTGTCAGAATCATTCTGATACTTTGGAACATTTTTTAACTCGTGCACATCCTCTATTGCTGTATGGCAATGTGTTAATGACCTTTTAAAGCTACAACAATCAGTTTTTGGAAATTTGAGGGGTAGAGTTGAGTATTATCTCTCTTTTAAGGCTAAATCCAAGATTCAGTCAAACATTGCAACTGCTGCCCTTCTTGTCACAATCTGGTTTCTTTGGATTAAAAGGAACAAAAATGTTTTTTGAAAATGAAGTTTTCTCCCAAGCTGCTTGCTTTCATGAAATTAAAGGCATGATCTATCAAATTTTCACAGTCCACCATTTGATAGGCAGTTTAGACAAGCATAGGTACTGGACTCAGGCAAATATTATTCCTCAAATTTTTCAAAAGAAAAAAAAAATCAGTATCTGCAGTGATTTGGAAGAAACCACAATCCGGATATAAAATTAATAATGATGCTACATGGATTAAAGGTGGTCTTTCTTCCTTTGCTGTGATAGTTAGGAAATGGAATGGGAATGTGGTTAAAATGAGAGCAAATACTTTCCATTCTCCGTCTCCTTTACATGCTGAACTCTTCGCCATTCAATGTGGATATGATATTTTCTCTGAACTAACTCTAAATATTTGTGTGTTGGAATCATATTGTTTAATGGTTGTTCAGGGTATTCAAAACCCCATGAGTTCCCCATGGAGAATTTATTCCACCTGCAGCTCCTTTAATTTAAAACACCACAAATACCAAATTCAACATATCCCTAGGGAGGCAAATAGTGCTGCTGACTTCCTGGCAAAATATGCTTTAGAAAATAACCACCATGGTGACATAGACTTTCAGGCAGCCCCACTCTTTCTTAGGGGACTGCTAACTCTTGATAGCAGTGGTTTTCCTATGATTAGAGTAGGTGCTTGAAATTTTACTATCTCTTACTCCTTATTCTGACACATATCAGACTATTCATCTCAAATGTAATGCAGTTTTTTTTTAAAAAAATTGAGATGAACAGTTCCCTTCGAGGTCTCGAACTCCCATTCGAGACTAGAACCACCCCTTCGAGATCTCGAACTAGCCCCGTCGAGGTCTCGAGCGACAACAGCCCCTCGAAGTCTCGAACTAGTTCCATTCGAGGTCTCGAATTAGCACCCTCGAGGCTGTATTGAGATGAACAGTCCCCTTCGAGGTCTCGAACTCCCATTTGAGCCTAGAACCACCCCTTCGAGGTTGAGGGTGGGGCCCTGTCGAGGTCTCGAGCGACAAAAGCCCCTCGAAGTCTCAAACTAGTTCCATTCGCGGTCTCGAATTAGCACCCTCGAGGCCCCGAATCACTACCTCCCCTCGAGGCCACTTTGCCGCCCTTTGAGCATTCGAACTGCTATCCCCCTCGAGATCCCTCGGGCACTTGAACACTCAGATAATTATCATCGAAGTCTCGAACCATCCCTCAAGAGTTTGAAATGTTCGAGTACTCGAACTAGCAATCACGATCACGAATCAAGATCACGAACTAGCACCCATCCAGATCAAGAACCACCACTGTCACTCATATATACATTGCTGAGAACTATTTATGATATGCTTGAGTTCAAAAAAGGATAGATACTGCTGATGTCTTTTCTTTGGCTTATTACAGGTTCACAAGATCCATTTTTCAAATTCTCGGCTGGTGAAGACTATCCAGAATTTAGCTACTTATCGGTCGGGAAGGATGCTCTCAAAATAAAAGGCTTCATTGCAAATTTGATGCAACTATGCTACGATGTAGGTTCCTTGTTAATCTTGAAGTGATAGTGTGTAGTTTCCTGGCCAAGGGAAGGAATTAACACATGGGGTGGAGATTCTTTCTTTTGGAATCGCAACTACCATATCAAATCTTTTGTTTCTAACTACTCGATTAGACATACTTTTCAGCTGCTAGGTTTTCTTTTGGAAGCAACAATGTTGCCTCACTGATCACTTTTTTTGTAATGAACTATTTATTCTATACAGGCTTGGGGAACCTTATATAATCCCCCACCTTTATGGTGTTTACAATAAAAAAAAAGTTTTACACTTGTATTTTATACCTCACCTTTAATTGGTATGATGGTTGTTTAGATTATCTTAGACTTAGAGATGTGAGGGTGTGAGAGATTATTATGTCTTGGGGGTTAGGGTAGTCTAGGAATATAATGCTGGATGTTTTAGGAAACCTTTTGCATGCTAGTTTACGCTTAGATATTGGTTTGTTCTTGATTGCTCGAGGACGAGTAAAGGTTTAAGTGCAGGGAGGTTTGATAAGACGACAAATGGTAAAGTCATTGCACGACCATTGATTATAGAATAGTGAATGGATGTAAAAAAGTAACATACCTCTTTACTTATACCTCTCTAGACCTAATTAGGGTTTCTCCCTTGCTTGTCTTTGTTCAAAGACCCATTAAGGCCCACCTAGCGAGGTGCCTTAATAAGCTATCCTTGGTTCTTTGACTTATTGGGGTGGGGGTTCAATAAGCTTTCTAGGCTAGTCTTCGATCAAGAGCCCCTAGAAAAGTCAAGTGATCAATTATCGAAGATTCGTGTTAAGAACGACTTTTTCAAACTTTTCCTTATCTGAAAGTTTGATATCATGAGATGGAACAAGATTTCAATAATACCTGGACACTTGGGTTTTCTTCAAAGTATTTTCCTTCCTTGCGCCTCTTTGAATTCTATGGGTCGCGCATGGAAAAGGAGAAGCAGGAAAACTGAGCGCATGAGGGGGCATTTTTTCCCACTCTCCACGTTGTGTCAGAATTCTTCCTTTTTTAAGTGATTATTTTACTCAACCACCGTTACTCTCCTTTTTATTCTCTTCCACCCTATCACATTCTCCATTTAACTTATTTTTGTTTACAGGTAGAATTTCACTTAGTAAAGACTTCTTCCCGATTTACACTTCCTCTTCATTCTCGCTTCCACCTTTCTCCTCACGAGTAAGATTCTCTCACCATGGCCTCTTCCTCTTTCAACCCTGACTTAGTACTAGGAAATCTCTTGGGGGGAAGGGGGTTCCTCAGAGAGGACTTTCTCTGAGGAGGTTGAATCCCATCTTGCGCATAGTATTTCAAATTCTGAAAAGCTTTCGGCTGACTTTGGTGACTTAGTGACGAGTTCTCCGGTTGATAGTTTTGCAGAATCTGGTCGACCTTTGGTAAGTAAAGAGTCAGGGGCGGTTATACCCTCCATAGGTAGAACTGGGGGTAATGGCCCTGTTAATCAATCAAGCCACCTCCTCAGGTATTCTCTAGGTGTAACGAGGCAAAGAAAATCATTTACGCCCCTTCCTGGAGGAAGTTTGTTGTTGAAAAATGCCCCACGCTGGTTGACTCATCAAGCAAGGAGAGCTCAGGATCATAATATATAGTTCCTAGCAAATTAGGAAAAATAATTGACGAGATTCCCCTTTACCAATGAATTCTTTTAGATGCTAATATTAGGGTTTTAGAGGAAGATGAATCCCCCTTAACCTTACCTGTAGGACGTTCGATCACTTAAGCCCACCATTTTGGTTCTGGGTTGTGTCCCCCCCTCTCTTGGTGGATCTAATGGAAGAGTTCAAAACTAAATTAAGTCAACTTCATCCTAACATGATCATTATTATAATGGAATTTATGGTTCGATGCAAGGAAGTCAGAGTTGCCCCTCGTTACGAGCTATTTTGAGCCTTGTACACATTGTGTTCTAACTAGGGCGTTTGAGGGACATTTACCTAATCCAACGAGACCATTTCTGATCAGTTTATTATTCCTCTTTCCAAAAATAAGGGGAGGCAACAGAATGCGTTCACATTCGATTGTTCTGGGGCTTATCGAACCCCATGATGGAACTCTAAAGTAAACGTTGAGGTCCGAAAATAGAGTGGGCATTCAATCCCCGATCCTCTGCACGAAGATGTGGTTCTCCTAAGGGAACCATATGCCTTAGACACCAAGCTCTATTGCCCTGAGGTGAAGGTACATGGAATCAAGTATTTCATTTGGCCATAGTGGTTGTACGAAGACATCTTATTGTCGACGTCCCATCAACACCTCGGCCAGTCAAACCCCCAAGATTCCAACCCTATCATTGGTCCTGAAAGCTGCAGGAACAAGGTGGACACTCCTCCCTGTTCACCAGATGACTTTGTGGAGATTATGGATATGGATACTCCTAATGCCCCAGAAGGTCTTTGCGGCTTGGAACTTTTAATTTCATTTATCTTAATTGTAGTAACAAAACCTCGAACATGTTTGTTGCTATGGCAGTTATGGGCATTCTCAATGATCTTTGGAAAAATCCTACTGACACTATGCAATCAATTACAGTCTCTCCAGTGGCTGCCGAGGGGTTCTAGCAGCCGAAATAGCATACCAGTTGAGAATTTCAGAGGAAAGGGCAAAACAATGGAGGTTTGAAGATTCCTCTTATCAAGGAGAGTGGCTCATGATTTTTAATCCAGACTTACCTAAGTCTGGTGAGTTCCTGTGAGGTATTGGTAGGGTTCCTTCATTAAGTTTTTGGGACATTTGTTTGATTGCATTTTGACACTAGAAGTTTCTCTTAAAAATCTATCGTGATATAGGTTCTTGCATCCCTCCAGTCCAACATGAAATTTGCGGGCGTCTTTTTGGTCTGCTTACCCTCTCTACCCATGGGTCAACTTAAAGCGATGGCCAAATCTGCTAGGAAAGAGGAGCGCTCCAAGCTGGAAGAAGAGCGTGTGGAACTCTAATAAAATTCCAAGGAGCTTGAGTCAGATCGGAAGAAGTTGAAAGAAAAAGAAAGAAGGGTGTTGAAGAAATGCCAACCGGAAAACCAACATGCTTTATTAGCGTGCTTCGCTAAGAAGCTGATGGGCTCAACCAAACTCTATGATCTCTTCATTGGGATTTTGAAGTCATCGAAATGGATGGGCCGAAATGAACTGATCGATCACTTGATCCCCCTCCTTCCAGCCAAATATACTAAGGAACTTCAAAAGCTCATTGATGACAAAGCCGAGGAGCAAGTTCAGTCTCGATGGGATGAGGCTAGTGTTGGGGGCATACATTTCAAGCTGATGGACTTCATCAAAGGTTCAAAGAAGTTCTTCACAGTTGAGGAGCTCTAAGTTGTCGATCTTAAGAACCTGCAGCGGGCTAGCTTTTTGAAGAGCAAAGATGGAGACTTTATGACCACTCAAGGCAATGCTAAAGAGACTAATACCGAGAAACCTAGTGTAGGCTAGAACAATATATGAACTCTAGTGCCTTGATTGTACTTGTTTTTAATAAAATGAATTTGATTTTTGGACTTAAATTATTTTTATTTGTCATCGTATTTTTTGTTCTTGCAAAAAAAGATGAAGATAAATAAATATGAATTAGCCGGAGCTAAGGAAAAACTATCGAAGGCTTGCAACGAAATAAGCCAGCTTACTCAGGATTTTTCCTCTACGAACAGTGAGTTGCAGTCCTGGCACAACAAAACCCACCCTTTAGTTCAAAAAATTCTTCAGGAGGCAAAGAAAAATTCCTCCAGTAAAACTGTCGTAGCCCTTGCTGTTGTTGAAGAATCTTGTCCTCCCAACGAGGTATTGCATCAATAAGTTCTTCATGAAATGATGAAAGAGTACCCTACCCTGGTGCATTTTCTTACCAAAGCTAGAATGTACCGTGCTTTGGGTAAGGGGAAAGGTGTGGTCATTACCAAGATATCGCAAAGTACAAGACTCAAGTCAATGGGCTAGTTGTCAGAAATTACACTCTTGAAGCAGAGGTATCCCAAATTTGAAAAACTATTGAGAGCAATGCTCAACTTTGTAACGAGTTAACGGATCAAAATTCTTAGCTTCAGAGTCAAGTGTCCGAGCGAATTACCAATATCTCGGCGTTCTTTGACAGCCTTCGAGCATATGGTCTATTGCATGGCCACCTTGACTTGGGCCTTATTGACGACATTCCTAGATTTCTCTATGAGATCAAGATGTCTATATTGAGACATGGCTTGGATAGGGATCCAAATCACATTGTGGTATTTGACACCGTTCATGACTGGCTCATCCGTATTCATTCTAACATCCGTCCTGTTTACAAGAAATTTGGACCAAAAAATGTGGGAGCATTCAAGTTAGGAATATTTTCACTGATGTTAGTACTCAGACCAAGAAACTGTTGCCAAACGAACCGACTGCTAGAGCTAAGAAATTGCTTTCTAGTGAGACGGTTACCGTTGATGATCACCTTCCTTAGAAGGGAAAATGTACTAAGGGATCAGTTGAGGGTGTTGGCACTCTTTCTAAAAATCATGGCGCTCATTCAATTATTAACTACGGTATAATTGAAAGCCCCATTGAGATTATCGATGGAGAGGCTTCGCATTCTGAGGACTTAATTCCACGTCGAAAGTGCATCCCACAAATCCCCTAGGCTGCAGAAGGCGAAGTTGATCGCTTTTTTGAGATGGCAACGGGTATAAAACCCAAAAGAATTGATTGGACTAATTAAATTGTATGGTATTCTAGCATAAAGTTTGTAAGTTCGTTTCTAAGTTGGACTGTTGAATAGTCTCTGTACAAGGTTGAATAAGACAATTTTCCATTTTATTTCTCTTTGCTTGGTCATATAATTTAAAAACTAGCCACGTACATTAAGCGAAAGCTATCGAACTTGGCTTTATCGGCCATAAATGCTATCGAACTTGGTATTTCCAGCACAAGCGAATATAGTTGACTTGGTCTTATCGACACAAGGAGATTATCAAACTTGGCCTTATCGACACAAGGAGATTATCAAACTTGCCCTTATCAGCACAAGCGAAAGTATTCGGCTTAGTCTTATCGGCGCAAGGAGAATATCGAACCCGGGCTTATTTACACGAGTAAATGTAGTCAACATGGTCTTATCGACGCAAGGAGATTATTAAAGTCGACCTTATTGGCATGAGCAAATGTATTTGACTTGGTCTTATCGACGCTAGGAGATTATCGAACTCGGCCTTAACAGCATGCGCAAATGTATTCGACTTGGTCTTATCAACACGAGGAGATTATAAAATTTGGCCTTATCAGATGAGCAAATGTATTTGACTTGGTCTTATTGATGCAAGGAGATTATATCGAACGCAGTCTTATTGGCACAAGTGAATGCATTCAACTTGGTCTTATCGATGCAAGGATGCTATCGAACTCGGCCTTATCAGCACAAGCAAATGTATTCGACTTGGTCTTATCATCGCAAGGAGATTATAGAACTCGGCCTTATCGGCATGTGCAAATGTAGTAAGTGCAGGGTTAAATTTGATTTCATTTAACAAACTCTTTCCAGAGTCATACAAAATTTGTGCCACAGGCGTACAACTCAAAACCAGTGGTAATGACGGAGGTTAGAAATGTTTCATCGTCTAGGTACCCGTAATCCATCCAATTCCTCTAAGACATAACTACCCTAAGGGTGTGCCTCCAATACCCAATAAGGACCTTCCTAGTTGGGAGCCAGCTTTCCTTCTGGCAATCGCTTACTCTTCTCGTTACTTCTCATGACCAAGTATCTTCACTAAACTGCGCCTTACGAACCCTCTGTTCGTGGTACACTTGAACTATTCGTTCACCTTAGCCTCACAAACTCCAGCCAATGTTCTGGCTTCTTCAAGCGAAGTCCAAGTCCAACTGGTGATTATTTGTGTTATCCTCTTCATTGTCTAACCTTACCCTAGGGCTTGGCAGGGTGATTTCTACTGGGATTATAGCTTCAGTGTTATAAACTAGGCTTTAGGGTGTCTCGTTAATTGCCCTCAAGGGGATTGTTCGATATGACCAAAATATATTTGGAAGTTTTTTGACCTAATTTCTAGCCGCCCTTTCAAGCCACTTCTTGATTCCATTAATGATGGTACGATTAGTGACCTCAACTTGACTGTTGGCCTGTAGATGATAAATTACCGTCAACTTCAACTGGATCTTGAGTTCCTCACAACACCCTTTGAAAGGATCATTGGCAAACTGCATGTCATTGTCAGACACGATGACCCTTGGAACTCCAAATCAACAGACAATATTCTTCCAGGAAAATGACACCATTGACATCCCTTTTATATTAGCTAGCGGTTTAGCTTCAGCCCTCTTAGTAAAATAATCGACAGCCACCAGGAGGTATTTGAGCCTACCTGGTGCTTCTAGGAATGGTCCCTCCAAATCAATTCCCCATTTGTCAAAAGGACAGGTACTGTATATGTTGATCATCTCCGTTTGGAGCACATAGATTATTGGTGCATGTTGTTGGCACTGGAAGCAAGCTTGGATGTATCGGTTTGCGTCATCAAACATAGTTGGCCAGTAATATCCTACGGGGATTATTTTTCTAGCAACTGAGCGAGCTCCCTAATGGCTACCACATATTCCTTCGTGGATTTCCCTGATTAAGTAATTTGCATCACAAGGTGCAACACATAAGAGTAAAGGTTGTAGATAACCTCTACGATACAAGTGGCCATCCTGTATTACGTACCTTGGCGCCGTTAGGTAAAATTTTCTAGTTTAGGTAGGTTCGAGGGGAAGGACACCCTCCTACAAGTATTTAATAATTGGGGTTATCCAAGTGTTTGACTCTTCGATCAGCATCACACATGTCTCCTCAATGCTCCAAATGCTCAACTCTTCGAAAGAGACTTGTTTTTGGGACAGCCCCCCGGGTCCAAAGAAGCTAATTTGCTGAGGGCATCTGCTTTTTTTTTTCTCTTGAGGTACCTGCGCAAGGGTGAATGATCAAAAACCTTTCAGAATGGGCCTAATCACTTCCAAGTATCACTGCAAGTTGGGTTCCCTAGCTTTGTACTCTCATTTAACTTGCTGGACCATAATCTGTGAGTCACTGAACACATCCACGCTTTCCACTTTCATCTTCTTAGCTAAACGAAGCCCCGTTATGAGAGCCTTGTATTCAGCTCAGTTGTTTGTGGCCCGAAACTTGAAGTGCTATGTGTATGGGTAATCCTTGCCATTGGGGCTGGTGAGCAACACCTCAGCCCCACTACCACCTGCATACGAAGATCCATCTACGAAAAACTTCCGCAGCTCCCCTTTCTCCAAGCCTTCTTCTACCTCAATCGTCTTTATTGTTTCTACAATAAAATCAGCAAGGGCTTGGCCTTTGATCACAGTCCTGGGCTGAAACTAGATGTCATGCTCGCCCAATTCCACTACCCACTTCATCATTCTTCCTGAAGCTTTGGGTTTAAGGAGAACATGCCTGATAGGTAAATCAGTTAAAACTATTATGGTATGGCCCTAAAAATAGGGACGCATTCTTCAAGCCGCATGGACCAGTGCTAGAATTAACTTATCGAGAGTAGTGTACCTCGTCTCGGGACCCTGTAATACCAGACTAACAAAGTATATTGGATGTTGTTGCTTCTATTTCACTTTGATGAATACCACACTAACTTCCAAGGTTGATGCCATCATATAAAGGTAAAGTACCTCTCCTATATCAGGTTTCACCAGTGTTGGCAAGACTTGAAGATGGTCTTTCAAAGCCACGAACGTCTTTTCACAATCCTCCATCGAAGTGAACCTATTGGCTCCCCGCAATACATCAAAGAAAGGGAGATGCTTCTAAGCCCCCTTCGATAGGAAATGACTCAAAGCAGCTAAGCATCCTATTAACTTTTGAACTTCTTTCACCGTCTTCAGGTTTTTCATGTTCAAAAGCTTCCACCTTCTTGAAGTTTACCTCAATCCCCCTTTCAGATACCATAAAACCAAGAACTTGCCAGCCCCCACACTGATGACACACATGGCAGGATTCAGCTTTAAACTGGCATTTCACAACTCAACAAATGTCTTCCATAGGTCCTCCAAGAACTTATCATAACTCCTTCTCTTTACCTCCACATCATCCACATATATTTCTAAGTTCCTTTCAACCTGATTTCTGAATAACTTATTGACCAACCTTTGGTAGGTTTCCCCAACACTATTCAAACCAAATGGCATTTTTTTATAGCAAAAGGTGCCTGCCTCCATAATGAACGAAGTCGTGGCCTTGTCCTCTTCCGCCCTTAGTATCTAGTGATAGCTCTTATGTGCATCAAAAAATTCTAGGATTTGGTATTCGACTATTTCTTCCACGAGCCTATCTAGCGAAGGGAGGGGATAACAATCCTTTGGATAACACTTGTTCAAGTCAGTGAAATTAATACACATACGCCAAGTCCCATCATGTTTTGGAACCATCAATGGATCAGCGAGCCATTGCGGATAAAGAACCTTCTCGATAACATCATCTTCAAAGAGTTTCTTCACTTCTGCCCATGTCTCCTTAGCCCTTTCTAGCACAAACATTATCCTCTTCTGCTTAATGGGATTTTTCAAAGCATCAATATTTTGTCTGTAGATGGCCAGCTCCGCTGAAACCCCTTTCACATTCATGGTATTCTAAGAAAACACATCTGAGTATTCGTCGAGCAGGGTCTACAACGGCCCCTTATAACTCGTGGCATCATCTTGTTTACCACAATAACTCCCAAACCTTGAATTGAGATTTGTTTTATATCAACCGGTCCCTTTTCTCTATGTACTGATGCTACATCGCCCTTATTTGCTCCTTTTACCGCCGCCAAGTTGCAAGTTTTTGCTACCACCTGATCTCCTCGAATGCAAGCAACCCCCTATTCATTGTGAACTTCATCATCAAGTGGTATGGCAACCACACAGCTCGAGCTTGGTACATCCAAGGTCTTCTGAGTATAACATTATAAGGGGAGTAGACATTAATAACTGTAAATTTGCATATATCGTCACCCCCTTATCCCCATCTGCAACTCTGACCGGAAAAATGACTTCAACAAGTGGAGTGATCATTTTCCCTGTAAATCCCGATAGGGAGCACAATGAATTTTATAATTTACCTTGACCAATGTCCAATTCATCAAAATAATTAACGAACATAATCTCCACCCCGCTACCATCGTCTACAAAGACTCTCTTAACTAATGAGGTCTCGATTATTGCAGATATCACCATTGGATTTTCATGGGGAGTCTAATTAGGAACTGTGTCTACCACCAAAAAAGTTATTGTTTCATCGGGTTGAAGTATTTTATGAGATGGTTCCTCTACAGGCCCACGCCTTGACTCAGCCTTCATCACGGTATTTAAAGACCCATCCCCTTTGACTCTATTGATAACATTCATAACTCTATAAACCACTGGTTTTTCATTCTGGTTGGGGTTGCCAGGCAGATTTTCCTCTGGCTCTTTCCAAACCACTGGGGGCGGACGATATGCCCTGGGAGGAGGGTTTTTCTTCTAAAAAATCGACGGTCTTGCTCATTCCATTCCTTATGGGCCCCTCTCAAGGTGGATGGAAATCAACTTCTCTAAGGAGGCCCTCTCTTTCACACCTCTCTATCTCTATTCTTAGGTGACTACAATCATTAGTGTAATGATCGATGTATTCATGGTGATCACAAAACTTGTTAGTGGCCCTTCTCATTGTTATAGCAACCTTCGATTTGTTTAAGGGAGAGGGTGCCCAAAAAACTTCCCGCTGGATGCTCCGAATCTTCACCAGAGAATGTCGCATGGGCACCTATCAAACCTTGGCCTCGAAGGTTCTACCTGCCTTTTTCCTCGGTTTACAAGCTTCGATTACTTAGCCATCATTCCTTCTCTTTTCCTTCTGGTCACCTCCTCAACCTTTTAGTGTCGCTCTACCACTGCTTGGAGTTCCTGGGAGATTTTTGGGCATTGTCGCTGTCAGTTTTTTGTACAGCTCCAAGTCTTCCATCCTAATCAAATATCTCCAAATCACCTCATTTTCCATCCCTTCGACCACTCCCAGGCTCTCGTCTACATATTTGTGCTAGAACGTGACCGTTTATTCTCCTTGCCTTTTCTTGTCTGGTATAGCTCCGTCAATGTTTTCATAAACATCTTCTTCTGACAATACTGACTCAACAAGGCTCAGCTGAAATCTCTATATGACTGCAAAGACCCCCTGGGTAACTTGTGAAACCACTCTTGCACCTTTCCTCAAAGGTAACTAACTACGAGCTTACAAGTTATCTTCTCACCAAAGTCCCTTGAATTCATCAAACTTAGGAAGGTTTGAATACACTCGTGAGGGTCTGAGTTTCCTCCATACGTTGGAAGTCCTTCTGGTTGATTTGTATCCCCTGGCCAATGACACCTAATTATCCTTTCACCAAAGGGGGACGCAGTTGATTTCCCTCATTGGCCCAATAAAACTATCAAGCTCCCTACTGAGTGTATCTCCTTCTAACGTCTCCCTATTTTGATTCTAACAATCTCCGCACGGCAAGCCATATTCTGGCACCATGACGTGCCCTGGGTAGGGCCCCATTCCAGCGCATCGTGGGTAACCTAATTAAACAACCCGATGATTGTGGTAGTTGTGCCCCCTTTGGCTGGTCATTGCTCTGTTATCCTCGAAGCCTACGAATGGTGGTCTCATGTGTTGTCCCATAATCCCTTCTGGAATGAAGGCTCTGGTCTATACTGAGCCACCTCCTGATGCCCAAAATATGGAATCCTCATCATCTGACTTGCCAAAGGTAGAGCTCTCATATGCTCCCAAGTTATCGAAGGTACTTCCAATCCCAACAAACCTGGAACCATTGTGAGAACCACCTAATACTCCACTGCAAGTAATGCTTGCGAGATCTGGTTAAAACCCATATGCTAGCTTGCCACATTTTGATTCTGTCGAATCATCCTCTTATATGCCTTGATATGAGAGTCTTCGAAACATTCTGTGAAATGGCCATCACCACCTCTCGGCACCATGTGAGGTTCAGAAACTGGGATGTCTATCTTGGGCTCGATAACTGTCTCTAAGCCTCCTGGGGTCATACCAACCACATGTGGCCTCTCGATTGGGACCACTACACCCGGGCCTGACACTTACATCGTTAGATCATCTTCCCAACTTTGTGCTACTGGGGCGGTAACCATCTGGTAGATTGCACTTCATCTCCAATGTTTACTCCCTTCCTCCTGAGTCGTTCACTCCTCCGAACAGTTTTGGTGGACATACACTCAGATCTGGATCTGACTTATAATAAGGTCCCACTGGGCATGCCACTTGATGTATCTTAGAACCTGATCCGTCAGCTATAAAACCTGTGACCTGTAAAACCAAGACCCCGGAGGTGCCCGAGGGAAAGAGCTCTTATTGTAAAGTCAATGCACGGTCCTTGATTAGAGAATAGTGAATGAATGTAAATAAGTGGCGTGCCTCTTTACTTATACCTCTCTAGACCTAATTAGGGTTGCTCTCTTACTTGTGTTTGTTCAAAGGCCCATTAAGGCCTACCTAGCGAGGTGTCTTAATAAGTTGTCCTTGGTTCTTTGGCTTATTGGGCTGGGGGTCCAATAAGCCTTCTTGGGTAGTCCTCCATCACATGAATTTTCCAAAGCATTTAACATCCCTTTTGTATACTTTTGTTGGAATATTACTAGATATAGATAGGTTTACATCATAAGGGTTTAGGTGACCATTTTTGGTTTTCATATCTAAATCCTTCATTTTGTAACCTATGTTTAGTCGAATGGATTTTTGGTCCTTACGAGCATCTAGATTCCATTTTGTGAGCTTAAATTATAGATTTCTCATGAGCACTTCAGAGAGGTTTAGTGAATGTCACGAGTCAAAATGAGGAAGAAGATAGAAGGGTCAAAGAAGGAAGACAAACAAGTGGATGAATTGTAACCTGGAAATTTGAACCATGTTCAAGGGTGGAATAATTGAATTTTCTTTCTTGAGCACTATAAAATCAATTACAAGAACTTCAAAATTGGAGCAACGGTTCACCCTTAGCCATGGAAAAAAGAAGAGGGTAGCAGCACCATTGCGGGCCGCAGCCTAGATTGCAGACTGCAACGATGGGGATGGGCTGCTATTATCTTCATTTTTAGCCTCAAAACTCTCCCTCTCTCCCATTACTCTTACTCGGATTTCCACCTTAAAAAAACTTAGTTTTTCTTCATCTTTTCATAGTTTTTACTTCTCTTTCTTGAATTCTTGTAGATTTGTTGTGGGCTTTCATAATTTAGACTAAATACACTCTCAGGAGCAATTGGTAAGCATTTTTAGTATGAATTTGTGATATTTGTTTTATCCTATTATGTGCTTTGATTATCAAGTATGTTTTGTGTTTTCTTGTGCGATTAATGCTTGATTTAGACTAGGATGATCAACTAGTTGATGATTGTGGGTTGATTATGTGCTAGGTTTTTGGTCAAACCCAAAAGACTTTGACTTTTTGTCAATGTGATTATTGTTGGTCAATGCTAAAGTATGATTAGGAGTGACAAATAATTAGGATTTTTGATTGATGAAATTGCTTAGGCTTAGGAGGAATTTGAATGGGTTTGACTAATTATCAATGTGGCTAACTAATAACGATTATCATAAAGGCCAATCCCCGTAGTCGTTATTAGTGGATATACTCTTGCTATCTATGTGTATCTTGCTTGTAGGAAATTGTGGTAGTTGTATTGGGTCTCTATGTATATTGATATCCTCGGGGAAGTCTATGATGCCAATCATATGGAGTGACCCGAGGGTAAGGTTTATTGTGTGGCGCTGATCGCTCACTCTAACTATAACCGAGGTTAGGTGAGAAATATCAACACTCGAAAGGTGTTGATAAGTTCTCCACAATATGTGATTAATGCATGAAAATAGGATAGTAATCGATGATCAGATGATGACTAGAAATGTAAACCAATTGTTCCCAAGACTCGCTACCATATTAATTACTTCTTTCGTGCTAGTGTGATCGTACTTGAATTATTTTCTCGAATCGTTAGTTAATTTAGTTGTTACAATAGTCATAGTATTTTCCAAAACTAGAACCCCCCAACTTTGTTACCACACACTTAGAGTGACTTCTTTGTGTGCTTTTCAACTACATTTAACATTTGATAAAACCCCCTTTTCCCCGTGGACGACCTCATCTTACCACTAGGTACTATTTAGTAGTTAGCCGTAATTTGAGCTTTTAAATGCTATCTTCGAGAGGCATGACGATGGCATCCCAGTTCTTATAAAGTGTGAACATTTTTTAGTATATATATACATGTAAATTGATAGAAGACCTAAAAAAGGGGGCGATCAGACGATTCTTCTCCGGCCATAAGTCCTGAATCGAAAAAGTTTCAAAGTTAAGTGCAAACTTAATTGCCTATGAAATGCGTGGTGCGACATCGGCAATGCGTCGCAGATACATATCGGTCCAAAGAAATGGTTTGGATGACATGTATCAGCGACCTCGCTATGTAGTCTATAAAACCAAAGATTCTACCAACACAAGAACGAGGTCGCATATGCAATTCCAGAGTAAACTTAAATGCCAACATGCATTTTCGGTAACAATTTGGTCGAACCAAAAAATAGTCTTACATAAGTGTGACGTTTCATACTGAAGAACATGCTATTAGAAATTAGAATGTGTGATCTCAAGCTAATCGCATTAACCAATTTGTGATAGACAGCTTACCGACGTTGAACATATCAGAGGAAGCTACGAGAATAAACACATTAACCCATAAAAAATGAAAGTTTAAAAACATAAAATTAAACAAAAATCGTTTGGAGACATACCAAAACATAGTACCTACGTTTACAGTCAATAAAAGTTCAAGCTATGCAAAATGTAAGTAAAAACTAGAAAAAAATAGAACACATTTACTAACCACAGATCGGACAATGTAAAGTAGAAATTACTAACATTAAGTGTTAGCAGATTAGAAAAATCACACCTTTCTCAAAGAGAGAAGAGAAGGGAGGGGAGAGATCGTTGGAATTTACGGGAAACATGTGAAGAGAAGCTTGAACTATTTGTTAGGAATCCCATATTTATATCTTTTTTGGAACGACATTGTTTGTCAACATTGTGAAATCTGCCTCGCATGATGCAATGTCACACCAACGTCAATTTATTCGACAAGGTGTAGACCCCTGGCCAACGTCGTAGGTTTATATGGGCCTAACACTTTCAGCCCATTAGCCAGCCGGTCAACAGTTCGAGTTAATTTAAAATTTGTGGTCACAAAAAATATTTGCTAGTTGTAGAATAATTGAAACAAATTATTCATTACACGCAAGTCTTTTATAGTTTTTTGATCGTTATATTAAAATTCTGTTCACATGTTAGGTTAAATATGAAATTTTCAATAACATTAAAATAACATTAAATAAATAGATTATAAATTAAAGATTATAGATATAAAATATGTCTGAATAATTATTCTTCCAAATACGCATTAATTTGTTCCAAATACATAATAATATAAAGTCTAAGATAAAGATCTATTGCCTGCATAGAAGAAAGATAGCATGAAAACTACAGGCCCAACACCATTTACCACCTCGAAGCAGAGGGTGTCCCTAATCTCGAGTTCCTCTACAAAAAGAAACTGGCTAAACCCCTTTGGATTCAGGGTCTTGAGCCTTGTGTTTCCCGAGTAGTGCATGTGATACTCCCTTTCATTGCACCTGATCAAAACATCCATCTTGTACGACGGTAAAGCTCCACTATCTGGCTAGGGACATACTGAATTATAAAAAAACCTTTTTTAGTACATATGAAAGTAATATATATAAAAATTTAATTGAAAATAAAATACATGTGTAATTGACCCAAAGTTCATCTGGGTCAGAGTGTGTACAAAATGCAGAATGACAACGCTGATGTATTATGCGGACGATCATTATCCGAATCAGTACGGATCTATATTGGTCAATGATATTATTATAAATTCAATTAGAACATAAGCAATAAAAGAGAAGGAATTTGAATCTGAACAAAAAATTGCTCACCTCAATCGGGAAACAACTCAAATCAGCATTGTTAACCATAGTTCCTGAAATTCAAATTTTCACGTATGTTAAATATTATGATAGATGTAAAATGGCTTGATAGAAATAAATTTAATTAAATTTTTTGCTAGGTTAGGCATTGCACGTACATGTCGATCCAAAATATGACTTGGCTGGCGGACTATTTTGGACCGACTTTGCTGACTCATTGATCCAATGTAATGGCATGGTCAAACAAGTCAAAGCAACATTGCTCAACCTTTGGTATAACCAATTGGTTAACCAATAAGGGTTTACATTCAATGTCAATTGCAGAACATATGTTCTAGCGACGTCGCACTGGGATCGCTGCAACTGTAGGAGGATCGAGAGACTGGCGACGTCGCATTCAAGGACAACAGATAAACTAACAACAACAGTGGATAAACTAACAACAGCGAAAAATGTGCAAAAACAATTTACTAAACCAAAAAATTGGGCACATTAACGGGGGAAGACAGAAAACCCAAATTCTAACACCCTAGAACCTAATCCTAGAACCCCAATCCATGAAAACTTCAAAACATAAAAAAAAATAACAGATTCACACAACATATACATAACAAATTCAAGGATAAATAGAAAAACAAAAGTAATATAAGCACATGTAGAAAGCATACATTTGAGGACATAGGCAAGGGGACTGTTGAAATTCGAGGGAAAGTTGAATGTTTGAAGTGATGTATGAGGTCTCCATATATATAAAATATATATATATAATATATTTATATATAATATATACATATAATATATAAAAAAAATATATATATATAATATATATAATATATATATATTCGTTACAAAATGTTGTGAATTCTGCCTCGGTGGGTGCAACATCGCATAGTCCTCAACCTTACCGACAACGTACCGACGGGTGAGCGACGTCGAATACTCTAAATGTGGGCCTCACCATTTCAGTCCACTAACTTAGCAATGTCCAGCGTTTGAATAACTGCATGTGCAAGGTTGCATGTCAATCTAGTGTAGCGACATTAGACCGACGTCGGCTAACCTTAAATTTGGCCTTACCATTTCAGCCTACTAGCATAGCAACTGAGCTCGCATTTGACCAATACGAACGTAATTGACCTTAAGAATGGTTAATTGTATATTACATACTACTAATTAAAATTAATAACTCTCCATGAACTTTATTAACGTCCGATTCGATCAGAATCAATTTTAACACGGCCGATGAACTTTTCACTTTTAACACTTAGGTCTTTTCAAGATGGAGGAGGGGGGGAGGGACAAAATGCGAAATTGGAGACATCCAATAATCTAAATCACTCTATCACTATCTTGTAGTTTCGATTTAGGCATAAAGGAACCAGTGTATTATTTCCTCATTTTTATTAGTACTATATTAATACTCTTACGATGAGCGTTATTTATTAGAATAGTAAATTTCACCTCATAGAATCAGAAGAAATTACACATTCTTTCTTTTTACGAATTAAAAAATAATGAAATTTCATCCATCAAATTTTTTAAAGTGCTAGAACATGGTCTAGAATAAATTGTATATAATTACTAATAAGTATGCAATGGTTAATTGGAAGATCTTGTGGAAGTATCTGTGGGATCATGTCATTTTCTTTATTAGTTTTGGGAATCATAAGTTTGACTGGGGATGACAAAGGTCCCGTTCGGGACGATTGGAATCGATTTTGGAACTGCCGGTGTACTTTTCCATTTTTGCACTTAGGTCCCTCCAACAAAGTGGGAGAAGTCAAAATGCAAAATTGGAGATACCCTTATCTAATTTACCAAGTCACGAGCACGATGTTCCAATTTTTTCATGCACTGGTCAATGGAACGGGACCAAAATCTTCTCAGACAGTGTATGACAAAACTTTGTGAAAATTACACTATGCCTCAAATTAACTTCCTTACATGTTTTGTATACTTCAGAAATCTGCACCCAAGCATTAGAAGAAATTTTTGATATAGAGATTATGCGTACTTTCTAAGGAAGCCGCAAACCAGGGTCATTGTCCGTCATTTTTTTGTTAGCATTCCATTAATACCCTTACTATGAGCATTATGAGAACGATAATTTCCACCACATAGAATCACATGAAATTTCAAATTCTTGATTTTTTATGAAATAAAAAGGTAATAATATTCCATCCATCAAATTTTAAAAAGCGCCAGTACATGGTCTAGAGTAAATTGTAGATGATTACTTATAAGTATACAAGGTTAATTTGGGAAGAACTAGTGAAAATCTATGTGGGAATAAGACCTGTTTCTTTATTACCTTCGGTTAGTATAAGTTTGACTGTGGGTGACAAAGTTTCTTTGTGGGACGATAGTATTGAGATTGGGACAACCTGTTAACTTTTCAAATTTTGCACTTAGGTCTTTCCAAGAAAGTGGGAGACGTCAAAATGCAACATTGGAAATAACACTTTGGCATAAACGGGTAGTCAAAAGGGGCCACAATCTTAATAGGGAGTATTTTACGACACTTTTAAAAAAAATTGGACTTTGACCTACATGTACGACTTTGAAAAAGCTAGTCGCATAAAATGAACCACTGACTGACAACCTAGCAACGTCGGTTGACCTGAAATTTCTAGCAGGAACCAAAATTTTAAGCCAAAATTCCCCCCAACCCCATCTCATGACAATAATATCCAACACCACTTCCTCCTAACCCAACTCCACACCATACTTTCCATTCACACCATTACAACCACTGAAGAGCCCAATCTAATTTCTTCTATCAAATATCAACAAATATCAATCCTCGGGTTCAAATTAATTGAGGTAGTTTAATTGAGCATCTCCCTGTATATGGTTTTTTCTTCATTGACTAATCATTGAATATTTTTATGGAGTATGGTGATTATGTTACACGTTATAAAGTGTATATTGTTTGCGTTTCCATGATAATGCCAAGTTTGTAAGTAGTGAGGAAAAAGAATCATATTAGGGTTGATTGTGGACAATAATCAAATTTTATTATGAACACATGTTGAATGTGCGACGTCACTTGTAGTTCATTGCCCCATACGATATGGGGCCGAATGTTGACCAACTTTGCATTGGCTAGGAATTGACAACAACATCTATGCATATCTGACGTCGCTCTTGTTTTTACATCAACCTTATGTATTTGAATATGTTCTGAAATTTATTGGTAATATATGTTCAAGCTATTGTTGTTTTTGTGTCATCAAATATTAAATATTACAATATTTTATGAGAACCGATTTCTCCAAAATTTATTCAGTGACGTCGCTCGAATCATTGAAGAGATGACAACTTACCAACGTCGCATAAACCAGTGGCATTTTTTTTTCGACGTCGCCCATTCAAAACGACATCGTATTAGTTAGCCTTCAACATCAGCAGGCACACGAAGAGGGTGTCTTGGATCATGGGATGTCACATAGAATCATCAGCGACGTTGCTATCATTTATCCACGATTTATTCCTTGATGATGTCGCAACATTTCTAGCCTCATCGACTGCCTTCTTGCAATGATCGGCGTCACTACTTATGAACGTCGGGGTCGATTGAGATGATGTCGCAGCTACGGTCTACTATCGTTGTCCTACTTGCTTGGACCAACATCGGTCACAAAACCTGCCAAAAAGTATTCTTTACTAAACTTATATTTACCTCAGTTTTTATGGTTGAAAATTGAGGTAAAAACCCCTTCAGAATCGAGGTAAAATGTGTTGTTTCTTGTAGTTTTTTTTTAAATAAGAGCACCCGCAGGTGAGGGATATGTATTAGGTTCCCCAGGCCTTATAATCAACAGCAAAAGCAATTCTTACATAATGTGATTGATTCATGTCCATTAAGGCAATATCGTTGCCTCCAAAAGTCCTACAGCTAAACTATAATTTCGGATGACTATACAACGGTGATCCTAACATTTTTGCAATTGCGATCCAAAGGAGAGAATCTCCACCCCTCGTGTTAATTCTCTCCCTTGGCCAGGCAACTGCAAAGAAAGAAATTTCCAAGGTAATCCAAAACATTTCGAGTACCAGAGAAGGAAGATAAAAATTAGAGCTGAATTTAGCTGCCTCCAAGAAGTGATATGAGACTTTGCAGCATCCATGAAGTTCTTGTTCAGATTTGCTGGGAAGGTTATGAGCCACCTCATGTGCAGCATCCGCATGTGTGAAACTTGGCTGGTTCCGCAAGAATGTTGTCCAAGAGATGAGTAGAGCTGCATACAAATGTAATAATAATCAGCAGTATCATGTCCTATAAAAGCTCTATTTTATACTTCTAATATGAGGAACCTGCTGCATATCTAATGAAATGAGTCCCCTAATTTGTGGTGGCAAATTATAGAGGTTTAGAGGCTGGTTATGGGTAGAGTGGTGTTTTGCTATTGCATTCGCCACAGAGTTACATTCTCTGTATATGTGTCTTAGATCAGCTCCCTGAAGTAATTTGTTAATCTTGTAAGCCAAATTGAAATGATTCCACTTTGCAGAGTATGGATTTAGGATCATTTTAGTGGCAGAGAGTGAATCAGACTCAATTGTTAAGGGGCTGTGTCTATGTGGAAAAGATTGGACAGCTATCAGAATAGCTAGAAGCTCAGCATGAAGAGGAGACTCTGCCTCAATTGAGATAGACTTAACAAGAAGAGGGTTACCAGAACTGTCCCTAACAATGATCCCAACTGCAGATGTATGAGGAAACCAAGATGCGTCAGTATTCATTTTTATGGAATTAACCGTAGGCTTTTCCCACCAGACTGAGCACAGGTTTGGTTTGGGGGGAGGTCTATGAGGGGGAAGAAGATTTCTAAGTGTCATAGGAATTGCAGTAGAGGAGTTCATCTTTGCAGGATAAGAGTATAAGGATAGTTTAAGAAGCTCAGATATCTCTTTGCATATTAGATCAGCAGAGAATGGAACCTGGTCGAAAAAATATCTATTCCTAGCCTTCCAAAGCCCCCAACAAATGAGAGATGGGAGCAATTTACAGATCTGTTGCATGCAGTTGGTTAAATCTGGGCAGTACCAACAGGAGTAAAATCTTTGAGACAGAGATTGGTGCTCAGAGAAGTGAAGGTCTATTAGAGATGTCATTTTACTCCATATTAGTTTAGCCAGTGTACATGAGATAAAATAGTGATCAATAGAATCAGAGTGGCAACACACAGGGCATTTAGAGGCCAAACTAAATCCACAGGTTATCAAAACATTATCAAAAGGAAGGAAAGAATGTAGCAACTTCCAGGTAAAAATTGAAACCTTTTTTTGTAGCATTACATTCCACACATTTTTGGAGATGGGAAAGTTACCTGTATAGTTCATGATGATATGATAAGCTGACTTAAAAGAAAAGGCCCCCATAGTGTTGGGTTTCCAAATGATCCTGTCCTCTCTATCTTCCACCAGTTCAGCTTCCTGCAAAAATAATGCAGTATCATTGTCTAGGTAGGGAAAGATTTGCACAAGAATTTCAGTTTTTTCTCTAATGAATTCAGATATTGTGTACTGCATAAAGGACTGTAGTACATTGCTTGGGATCATTTGAATCAGTGGTCCCTTAGGGCACCAGTTAGATGTCCAAGCATTACAAGCTCCTCTACCATGTATAATCAGAGAATTATCTTCAGCAATGGAGTTGATGTTACAGATTCGTTTCCATGTAGTAGAGGTTCTGTATGATTCAGGCAAAGACCAAAGCAATTTTGACCATAGAGTTTGGCCCAATTGGCTTTTCCACCAAAGCTTAAGGGAACAAGCATCTATTATGCCCCTAATAGATCTAAATCCTAGGCCATTTAGAGATATTGGCTTAGCTAAGTCAGACCATTTTTTCCATGTTTTATTTCTCTTCCCATCAGTTTCTCCCCAAAAGAACTTAGCCAATTTTTTTTCAAACAATCTGATTATATATTTTGTGGGGTAAGTCACTGCCCATAGATGTTGAGGTATAGAATATAAGCAACTCTTGATCAAAATTAATTTCCCCCCCGAGCTTAACCACTTGTTTTTCCAGTTTTTCAGCTTATTATCAACTCTTTCCATTAAAGGATGAAAGTATCTATTTAAGGTTCGACCCTTAAAAATTGGGCAACCAAGATATTGAAATGGAAAGGTTCCCTGTTTCATTTTCAGTACTGATTTCATCTGGTTTAATTTAACACTAGTGGCTCTCTTACTTAAATAAAAATCCGATTTGTGAAAATTGAATTTTTGGCCAGAGGTAAGTTCAAAAATATCTAAGAAAGCCTTAATTTTAATCAAATTAGATTTAGAGGCTTGCATGAAAATTATTGTGTCATCAGCATACATAAGATGTGAAATTGGAGGAATTGCAGATGGCATATAAAAATGAGAAATCTTTCCAGTATTAAAGATGAATGACAAACTTCTTGAAAATGCTTCTGAAAAAATGTTAAAGAGGAATGGAGAGAGTGGATCACCTTGCTTGATTCCTCTAGTAGCTGGGAAGAAACCCACAGGATTCCCATTAATAAGAACTGAAAAATAAGCTTGAGACAGATTTGAAAATACAGCATTAAGAAAAGGTCCATCAAAACCAAATTTCCTAAGGTTACTTCTAAGAAAATCCCAACTAACTCTATCAAAAGCCTTTTGTAGGTCTAATTTAAGGATGCAGTTAGGAGTTCTAGCCTTTTTATCTAAAAATCTCACCAATTCCTGTAGGTAGAGGATATTATCTGAAATATCCCTATTTTTCATGAAAGCTAATTGGTTTTGGGAGATTAGGTTAGCCATATAAGGTCTTAGTCTTTCCATTAATACCTTAGAGCATATTTTATTAATTGTATTAGAAAGACTAATAGGCCTAAAATCATCAAATGTGCTCGGAGTTGGTTTTTTTGGGATCAATGTGATCCATGTACTAGATATACCTTTAGGGATAGGTGAGCCCTGAATGAAATCATTAACTGCATCTATTAGGTCTTTGTTGATTATACTCCAGCACTTAGAAAAGAATTTTTTGGTGAATCCGTCAGGACCTGGACTACTATTATTGCTTAATCCCTTTAATACTGCCTCAACCTCTGGTTCAGAGGCTGGTTTTGCTAAATCTAGATTATCTTGAGCAGTAATTATATTAGGAATTTGACTCAAAAAATGGGCATAGTATGTATGATTGGGATCTTGATCAGATTCAGATAACAGATCAGAATAATATGCAATGGCTTCAGTTTGGATTTCAGGTTGAGAATTTAACCACTGACCTGTTCTATTTTTAATCTTTAAGATCCTCAATTTACAGTTCTTCTCTTGGACAACCTTATGAAAGAATTGAGTATTATTGTCCCCTAATTTATGCCATTTCATTTTTGCCTTTTGTTTCCAAACTTTTTCTTTTTCTTTTTGAGCTCTCAATAGTAATGCTGTTTTCTGGTTTAATTTAATGAGTTCAGATTGAGAGGGGTTTAAGTCAAAGATTGTTTCCTGAATTCTAAGTGATTCTTCTGCATGCAATAGATTAGTATCAATATTGCCAAAACACTCCCTATTCCAGATTTTAATCTCCTTTTTTAGCCTAATTAATTTGAGGAAAAAACCTAACATTCCTTTTTCTCTAATATGTTTATCCCAACAGTTCTGAACAAGTGTGAAGAAATCAGGACGGTTAAGCCAAACATCAAGGAATCTAAAAGGTCTTGGGTTCTGATTGGAGAGATTTGAAATATTTAAAAGAAGGGGGGCATGGTCAGAAGTATATCTATTTAAAATCTGTATAGAAGAGAAGGGAAATTTCTGATTCCAAGAAATTGTACTAAGTCCTCTATCTAACCTTTTGGAAGTGGGATTTCGAAGTCTAGAATTACACCAAGTAAATAGGTTTCCCACCGTGGTAATTTCCTGTAATCCTAAGGAGTTTATCCAATTATTAAAGTCACTAATACTACCCCTAGCAGGAGTGCTAGGGCCTCTATATTCAGAAACAGAGGTAATAGAGTTAAAATCACCAATATAAATAGTTTCATTTTGACTTACTGCTGACAAATCTCTCCATAATATCTTCCTACCCTCTCTATTCCTCAGAGCATAAACAAAAACAGCATCCATATGAAGGTTTAGAGAGCCATGAGAGATATTAACATGCAGGTATTGTTCATGAGCAGAGATAAGATTAACTGAAAAAGAACTTGCCCACGTCAACCATATTTTTCCATTAAAAAGAGTTAGTCCATCAGCAAATTTAAGTTTATCCTTATAAGATTGAAATTTTGAGTTATCATGCATAGGTTCTATAATACATAAGAATTGGATCTTTTTAATCCTGATCAGGTTTAGTAGTCTTAACATTGATGTTTCCATACCCCTTAGATTCCAAATCAAAAAATTAATTGAGAGTTGACTTATCATTGTTCACTAGACTTATGACTTTTTGTTGAAGACCTAAGCATCATTTTGTTAATTTGACTAAAATAATTAGTCTTCTTACCTTTAGACTTACCTGATTGCAGATTTTGTCCCTGAAGTGGAGTTGAGCTTGAGCTAGCTTGAAGGTTAAGATCTTCCTGCGCCTGTTCCTGAGCAGTGCTGTGAAGATCTTCCTGTAAAACCAAAAACCTATTCCCTAATCTATCCAGAAGAGAGGGGGATGTCCCCTTCTGCTTAGACAGATTGGGAAGGAAGGTTCCTACTTGGATATCATCAGAAGAATAAGCTATAGGGATAAAATTCCTAAAAGCCGTTTTCTCTAAAAGTTTATTTATGGAATTGTCAAGTGGGGCTTTGGCAGGGGAGCTAGGCTGCATGATATCAGAATTGTCTGTAGTTAGCAGGGGTAGAGTAGGAACCTCTGTATTGGTATTAGTAACCTTATTAAGAGGGGTTACAGGCTTGGGATCAGTATTAGTTTCCAGAGGATATACAGTAGTTTCTAAGTCATGCTGATCTTCATGAGATAGCATGGGAGGAACATCAAACTTTTTCCCCGTGGCTTTCCAAAGGGGCTGTGCCTGATTTGTTACATTCTCAACATTAATAGTAGTTGCATTTGGTGGAAAAACTCTACACTGAGGTTTGGAGTGGCCCAATTTAAAGCAGTGATCACAATATAATGGTATGTCCTCATAATCAACCTGATATTTCTTGTTATTTGTCACTGAACCTAGCCTGATGTGAGTACTGATAGGTTTTTGTAGGTCAATTTCAATGCATATTTTGATGGCCGAAGGTCTAGTGAGCATATCTGTTGCCATATCAGTTTTAATGTAGCTGCCTAAACTATTTCCAATTGATTCAATGGCAGCCGAATTATAGTAGTACAAGGGAACTTCCCTTATTGTACACCAGACAGGAACTATGGAAGACTCTTTATGGATTGAGAAATCCGAGGTCCATTTTAGCATTTTAAGCAGTATCCCGTTAAAGTTCCAAATTCCTTTCATCCAGGCTCTCTGATAATCGTTTAGCAATTCGAATCTAATTAGAACATGTTTATAATCAAGGGAGCCCAGTTGGTACTTACCTGTGAAGCCCGCGGTTTTGAAAATTTGCTCCAGTTTCTCCATTGGGCATCTGCCTCTGATGAACTTGCCTACTAGGGCATTCGCGTAATGTGAGGATAGTTTCTCAATTTGCTCTTCTGAGTATAGACAAGCTATCTCGCCAAGGTGCTCAGTTTTGGGGGTAAGCTGGGGATTGTTGGGTAGCATCTTTGATAAAGGAGGAGCCTTGTTTTTGAGCGCCGCGGCGAAAGAGATAGGAGGTGGAGGAAGTTGTGGACCCTGGTTGAGGTCTAGGACGGCCGAATCTACAAAAACCGACATCGCGGTAGCCGTTAACAGCGCGAAGCCGCTAACGGCTGAGGAGATCCGGCAAAGACCAGAGGGACAGTGATTGATCAGTTAGGAAGAGAGGATTGAGATCGAACGAAGAAGAAAAACAGTAGCGATTAAGACAATGGTCGGAATTCGCACACAAATTCGCACCACAATTCGCACACATACACAGTGATTCTCACACAACGGTTGTTTAAACAATGCAGCGTGTTGTTTCTTGTAGTGATAGTATGTATAGTATTATCCACAACAATTCAATTGTGAGGAAAATAAAGCAGAAGCTGCAGAAGGAACCAGCCAAGATAATTTGGTTTTGTTAACCGAAGTCCCATTTCTAACTAGGTATGTAAAATTCATAATTAGTTAATTGGAAATTTAGTTATCTGAAGTCCTATTTCCTCTAGCATATGCAGTCAACAACAATGTGACCCTAACCGATGCTAAATATTTTAATTTCCGTCCTTATTTTCACTTAGGCACCAGTCTATTGCAATAGTAATTTTACTACCAATGTAGATTTATGTACATGCATCGGTATTATAATTTCCATGATTTTACCAATACTAATGTCATTTCTAGCGCCTGTATATTTGCACTAGTACACTCCTACAGGTGCCTGTGTACTTGTGGTGAGTTAATTGGATCTACGTTCATTGATGAAGAAGCTGATCTACTTCTTTCGACATGAGATAAATCCACTAACGGTAAATATTCGGTTAGAACAAGATATAATCTATCTATTAATTCCATTTATTTGGACATTGTAGGACATGCAACAAGTAGCAGTAATGGTCCATCATCTCACCAGAAGCATATGTGGAAGCTAACAAGTACCGCAATGAGGATCTACCATTTCATATGGAGCATATGCAAAAGCCAATTGCAGACATGTGAGAACCTTATCAAACAACGATGCCCAACAGACAATGTTGTCTTACATGCACAATAGAGGATAATTCTTCTGAGCACATTTTCTTTCATCGTCCTTAGCTTACCAGTTATTGTTAGCAGCTGATCTACACATTAAAATATATAGATACCAGCAACCATGTGCAGCACTATGGATGAGAGACCTAATTATGGAATTAGACAACGGCACCATATCCTTAACAGCCATATTGTTAAATCATTTGTGGTACCATAGAAATAAGTTACTACGTGGCGAATATCACGTCTTGGAGATGGCACACACAATTACATACTCTTTTAATCAGATTCATACAATTAAAATGGGAAACCCAAAGAAATTTCTGCTTCATTTGGCCATGACACAGAATGAGACTCCCAATTTATCACTCAAAATTAATCATGGTTATCATTATATTTTGACACAGCTACTTCTCCAACTTATACTTATTTCAGATGGTATGTCAAGGGCTTTAGATGGTTCATGGGTACATGGATAATCCATTCGAATTGACAAGTGTTTTCAGCAAAAAATGCGGTAGCAACTGCACTTATCGTAGCGCTACAAGGATGTATCAAAAATAGATTATCTCGATCCCCAGTCTCATTATGGGTGATACCCAAGCAATTTTCTATGTTAATCCAAAAAAGAGATTAAGATAGAATAGATTTAGCTTTCCTTATAGAAGATATTGGATCATTAGTCATGACTTTTGATAATCCATGAATATGTTGGATTCCTAGACATGAAAATAGAGTTGCCCCTCAATTGGCATGACACCCTAAGTCCAATTCACAATATTTTTCCTCAGTGGAGTTCATCTCCAATCTTTGTAACTCAATTTGGTATTGAATATAATTTCATTTTTCAAAAAGAAAAAAAACTCAATATTTAGTGTTTATGCCTAAAATAAGATTACTCTCCTTAATTGTTTTAAGATTTAAAGGCTTTTAATAATTTTAATTATAAATTGAATGTAAATATCCTCACTAGCACTACCACATATACCTCCCTCTAGCACTGGTTTTTTAGCCCCGGTTTTTAAAATCGGCGCTAAAAATCTAATAGCACCGATTTTTAAAATTTGTACACCGGTTTTTTAAAAATCGGTGCTAAATTTTACAATAGCACCGGTTTTTAAAAATTGGTGCTAAAAATTTGGAAATTTCATTTTTCCCACCAAAGAAATATCCAAAAAATTAAAAATAGCACCAGTTTTTAAAAACCAGTGCTAAAAACATGTAAAATTCTATCTTCCCGCAAAAAATTCAAAATAGCACCGGTTTTTGTAAAAAATAGCACCTATTTTTAAAATCGCTGCTAAAAATTAAAACTTAGCACCAGTTTTTGTTCAGATAGCATTGATTTTAAAAATCGATGCTAAAATTAAGAAATAGCACCGGTTTTTTAAAAAATAGCACCGGTTTATAAAAGCCGGTGCTAAACATTTTCAAAATTCATTTTCCCACCAAAGAAATAGCCAAAATTTTTAAATAGCACCGGTTTTGGAAAAATTAGCACCGATTTTAAAAATCGGTGCTAAAAATTAAAAAATAGCACTGGTTTTGGAAGAAAATAGCACCGGTTTAAACCGGTACTAAAAAAATTCAAATTTTTAAATTTTTCCCGCCAAAGAAATTGCCAAAAAAAATTTCCCACCAAAGAAATCACCAAAAACAATTAAAATTCAATCTTCCCGCCAAAAAACTCTAAATATTCGTCAAAATTTTTTAAAGTTCAGTTTTTCCCAATGAATTCAAAAAATTCACCAAAAAATTTAAATAATATTCTCAAAAATTTCATGAGCTGGGAGCAGCTGCGCAGCCTCTATAAGCTTTTTTTTTTTAACTTTCAAAATCATTCACTTCTTTTGTTGACATTCACTAATAACTAAGTTAAGTAAAATTAATCAACAATCAACCTTTACTAACCTAATATTTACAAATAAGAATAAAATTTGTTTACATTAACTAATTAACGTTCAACCCTTCATTGATTTAGTATACATAAATACAAGACTAAATTATTTTTTTAGTCCCCTGCAAAGTATCTTATACCATATTTTGGTCCCCATTTGCAAATCAACCATTAGACGGTACCCAACAAATTCAAAACAATTTGTTTGGTCCCCAAAGATGGTTTTCAGGTAAGACTAAATGGTTTTCCGGTATACTCAGAGGTATAATGGTAATTTTACTAATGAACAAATATTTTCAATTAAAAAATCCTAATTTTAATTTTTTTGGATTTTTGAAAACTTCATACTCGAGCCCTCGACCCTCGAGCCCTCGAACCTCCTGCCTCGAGCCTCGATCCCGAATGTGGGGATTTTTTACCACTTCACCCTCGAGCCCTTGAACCCTCGAGCCCCGAGCCCTCGAACCTCCTACCTCGAGCCCTCGAACCTCCTGCTTCGAGCCCTCGAACCTCCTGCCTCGAGGACTCGAACCTCCTTATCTGACTTTAACTAATCAACGGTCAAACTTTACTCAACTTTCAATATTTAAACACTAATAACTAGGTTGACTTTATCTAATCAATAGTCAAGCTATACTAGACTTTCAATAAATAAACACTCATAACAAAGTTGACTTTAACTAATTAACGGTCAAACTTATTTGAATTAGTACATAATAATGACCAATAAAAATGTTTGACTTTGTCTAATCAACGGTCAAACCTTACTTACTTTCTATATATAAATACTAGTGACTAAGTTGACTTAAACTAATCAACGGTCAAACTTTACTTGACAATCACTATATAGAAACACTAGTGACTAAGCTAACTTTAACTAAACAACCATCAAATTTTACTTGACTCTCTCTATATAGAAACACTGGTGACTAAGCTGAGGCGAAACACTAGTAAAACACTCAAAACACTAGAAACACTAGTAAAACTCTCTCTCTGAGGCGATTTTTGGGCGAAAAAGGAGCATCCTTCTCCCACGATCTATGGGAGCATTTTCGTTCGATCAATCGGTAAATCCAGGCCTGAGACCAGATTATTCAGATTCCCCATGGGATTCCGAGCATAATCATCTCTAGGTTGGGGGTTTTTCGATGCTTTTCCGCCGGCATTGCGAGGGTTTCCGAAAACAAGTTCTTCTTAGTCATTTGGTTTTGAACTAGTTCGTTTCCTGTTCGAGTATTGAAACTTTATTCATCTGTTGAATACTTGGATTGTGTATATGTTTGTGTCTCTGTCGTTGTATCTTGTCTGAGTAATACCTGGCCTACGTACCATATTATCTGCCTATATACTAATCCCCTGTTGCCGGGATAGGTACTAGGAATTTATGTTGTCTTCAAAGTAGAATATTGTGTGGGAGATAAGTTAGTCTCCCTTGTCATCCGATACGTTAGTCGGATTGTTTGCCTAACCCCTCTTGTCTTCTCTTACTATCACTGTGAACGGGAAAGCATGGACCAGACTCCTCCATCAACCCTTGCCACCAACTCGGTAAATCATCCAGGCCTGACTGAATAGGTGGACAAGACCTTCAAGTCTAGAGAATGGCATGATCCGCTATTAGAGAGAAAAGGGGCTTGGGATGATGCGGATATCGCCTTGAACAAAGTAGACATTACTATAGACCAGGATGTGGATTTTGTCCTCTCAAAGGAAGAAGTTAACAAGGAGCAAGTCGGGGTGTTCTACAGTTTTTTAGGTGTCTTCCCAGGTTCTTTCCCAGGTACACATGCTGTCCGGAAATTGCTCATGGCAAAGTGGAATGTCCAATGCTGGGTTCAGACAATGACAAATAGGTATCTAAAATTCGAATTCAAAACAGCAGAGGACAGGGACAAGGTACTACAGGGTCCGAACCATTTCCTCCACGGTAAAAAGTTATTCATTGTTCCTCTACCTGAGTCTGGGAAGTACAATATGCGTATCATGGCCAAGAAACCGATCTGGATTCGCATGAACTACCTACCCAAGTCATGCTGGCACAAAAAAGCCCTCGAGAAGATAGCTTCCACCCTAGGAGATCCCATTCGCATGGACAATAGAACTCGAGACCTCATGGGCTACTACGCCAGGATCCTGGTCCTCATCGACACCTCTAAACAACTCAAAGAAATTGTAAATTCCGTATGCCTGATGGAACTACCCACTCGCAACGGATACTGTACGACTACTGCAAACCGTGGTGCCCACACTGCGGAGAAAATACACACCTCTTTGAAGGTTGTGATGAATTCTTCAGGGCCAGGGACAGGGTTTTTCAGGAGCGCATGGCTAAAATAAATCGAGATGTAAACTTCGACAAAGGTGTTCAGCCCACACAGGTAAATGAAGAAAAAAAACCCGGACGGGGAACTCTCCCGTACAAATGGAGACACAGTTTTGGGTTCTAAATAAGAAATTCCAGGACCTAGCACCACGGAGCAAGAAGTAAACTCGGTAAAGGAAAAGTGCGATGACACAGAGGTGATCATGGAGATGGACTGGGGGAAGGAAACAGGAGATCCTACACCACCGGGCTCACAACCCCATCTCAGTGATGATGCCGGCTTGGTAGAGCCACCGGCTTTCGGGGATGGAGACAGATCGATGAATGTTGCAGGAAATATACTGGACAGCATGCTCCATCCAGAGGCAAGAAGAAGCAACCCCCCTAGGGCAGGAAGACCTCCTGCGCCAAAAGGAAAAACCACAGTTGAGAAACATATGTTCAAGAGCAGCGGCAGAACCAGGTTTTCTTACATGCTGCTAAACCCATCGACAAAGACCTACCAAAGAGTGGCGGAAGCAGCAAAGAGTTCCTCCTCAAATGACAACAGTAAAGGCGGCAGTCCGAGGCCTAAAGGGACCTTCGCTCCCCAATGAATGTGGCCTGCATAAATATACGGGGCCTTGGCGCCCCAGCAAAAAGGAGATGAGCGAAGAACATCATCTCCGAAACAATGTCAGTTTGTTAGGTATTCTGGAAACAAAGGCAAGTGAACGAACACTGAACAACTTCATGAGGAGTCTCAAAGGTTGGAGATACACCCACAATTTTGAATTGGCACCAAATTCAAGAATTCTTGCTGTTTGGGACCCCAAAAAGTTCTATGTCGAGACAACGGGCAAAATGGCGCAGCTGATTCATCTCAGAGTACGACACCTAACATTGAATGTGCATTTTCTTTGCACCTATATGTATGGAAACAGTGAGGGAAGACTACACAGATTGCCCCTTTGGGCAGAGCTGAAGCGATACGGTGCGAACCTTGACTCACCATGGATGGTTCTTGGCGATTTCAACGCCATCCTCAGTGTAAATGATCATATGGGTAACACAACCCCCGGGGTCTACCAAATGAGAGAATTTCAAGAAGCCTGTTATGCCTGTGGTCTGAGGGATGCCCCAGCAATCGGGGATCATCTAACATGGCACAATGCGGATTTCACAATCAGGCGCAAACTAGACCGCATCCTCCTGAATCACAAATGGGATGAAGACTCCTGCCGTACCACCTTTCTTCCTGGATCAGCCCTCTCGGACCACCTACCTTTTGTAATAGCTCTAGCACAAGAAAATGAGCAACTAAACAGACCTTTCAGGTATCAAAATATGTGGAACGTGTATCCGAGGAGCAAACAGGTTGTGCATGATCACTGGTCACCAGCGGTTCAAGGGTTCAGACAGTATGTTTTATGCCGCAAACTACAAAGATTGAAGAAACCCCTTAAAGAGCTGGGGAAAAGGGATTTCCACCACATATCAGAAAAGGCGAAAAGAGCAGATATGGAGTACGCGGACGCGTTGAAAAGTTTAACGCTGGAGAATGCATCACAGGAACTGATACACCAACTGACTATTCTAAAGCAAACAGCCTTGCTCTTCTACACGGCGGAGTCGAAATTCCTAACCCAAAAGGGAAGAATAAACTTTGTCACTTTGGCGGATAAGGGCACAAGTTTCTTTCACGGCTTGGTAGCCAATAGGAAAGGGGGTGGAGTCCCGGCAATCCTAGACGCAGAGGAAACATTAGTCACATCCAGAGAGAAAAAAGGGGTATTACTTGCGGAGTTTTATAAGGGCTTATTAGGGACAGATGTACCATGTGCACTAGTTGACCCAGATATAATCCGTTCAGGCCCCTTACTTACCGACATGGAGAGAGCCACACTGAGCCAAAATATCGAAAGACATGAAATCAAATCAGCCCTCTTCTCCATGCCAGATGACAAAGCACCGGGCCCGAATGCTTCACTGCGGCTTTTTTCAAGAGTCAATGGGAGATCGTGGGATTGTCATAGAATCGGTCTTGGAATTTTTTTGCACTGGTGAACTGCTAAAAAGACTAAACCATACCGCCGTTGCACTTATTCCCAAGAAAGAAGACAACCTAAGGGTGGCTGACTTTAGACCCATCTCCTGCTACAATATCATTTACAAGGTTATCTCTAAGGTCATCGCCAACAGAATCGACCCTCTCCTCCCCGGCCTCATTGACGCCTGCCAAGCAGCGTTTGTAAAGGGATGGAAACTTTCTGATAATGTCATAATGGCTCAAGAGCTTGTACGGGGCTACGGACTATCACGATCCTCTCTCCGCTGTATGATTATGGTAGACCTCGCAAAGGCATTTGACACAGTGTCCTAGGATTTCATACAGGAGGTACTAAATGGCCTAGGCTTCCCGCGAACATGGGTTGATAGAATCATGGAATGCGTAACAACATCGACGTTCTCCATTGCGATAAATGGCAAATTGTGTGACTTCTTCAAAGCCAAAAGGGGATTGCGACAAGGTGACCCTCTATCCCCCCAGATTTTTTTCATTTGCATGGAATACCTTTCCAGGTTACTGAAAAATAGGGCAGAAACCTCTCCGTTCTCCTATCACCCGAGATGTGAACACCTAAAAATCACCCACCTAGCTTTCACGGACGACCTGATACTTTTTTTGAAGGTAGATCGGAACTCTGTCCATACCATCATGTCGGCTCTAAATAATTTCCAGCAGACCTCATGCCTAGCCATCAACGCCATAAAGTTAAAATTCTTCGGAGTGGGTATAAAGGAGGACTTAAGCTTCACAGGCATTCCGTGGGCTACCTTTCCGGTCAGGTACTTAGGTATCCCGTTGGATTCTAGTAAACTGATGGTCTCTCAGTTTCATATGCTTCTCGACAGCGTCGACAAGGAAATTGCAAGATTCAAAGGTCATACATTATCTTATGCGGGGAAACTGGAACTCATAAAATCCGTGGTACAGGGAATTTTTGGATTCTGGATACACCACTTCATCATCCAGGGTAATGTCATGGATTCACTAGAACAAAAATGCAAACATTTCCTGTGGGGAGAAAAGAAGCAAAAAAAGGTTTCCTGGAAAAGGCTTTGCACCCCGAGGAGTAATGGGGGTTTGGGAATTCGGGACTTCAAGACATGGAATATGGCCGTCCTTGCACAGTAACTATGGGATATACACTCAAAAAAGGAATCACCCTGGATCAAATGGGTCCATTCCCAGTTCCTGAGCACGAGCAATATATGGAATGTACACCCAAGGGCTCCGTGTGACAGAATCTCGGAGAAGTTCTCACTCTACTTCACGAATCTGTGCGAAATAAGGGACAACCTGGTAACCATGCGTGGTGGCTCAAGGGAAACACTCATCGACTTGCTGGCGGTTTGGACAGGATCTGGAAAATTCACGGCGATGGCTCAGGACCATTTCCACATGTTTACTTACCCTCACCTGTACGATATATCAACCCTCCCAAGGCCAAGCTTCTTCAAATCAATTTGGAGTGGATCGATACCCCCCCCGGTTCTCCTTCATTACATGGCTTGCATCGCTTGGTCATCTTCAAACCAAGGACAGGTACCACGGAGGAGATGACGAACCCACAAACCACATCTGCTGCCTATGTCGCTCCGATGTAGAGACACACGATCACTTGTTCTTCAACTGTGTTTTCATCAAACCGGTATGGGATAGAGTGCGAAACTGGATTGGATTGAGATGAGCCACCACCTCTATTGCAGCCTCGGACAAATGGATTGGAAGACAGGTAAGAGGATCGAAATTGAAAAGAAAGATGGGTCCACTGGCGCTGACAACCACAGTGTACTACATATGGAGTGAAAGGAACGGAGTTCTCAAAAACGGATTTCGCCCGGACTCAGCTAGGGTTTTCAAGCTAATACAAAAGGACTGTTACCTCATCCTCAACAGTTTATTCCCGAACAAACTGATGTTCTAGACAGGGATCCTTCGCAAACAAACATCAAAAAATGAGGAAGGCTTTTCTTCATTCCAAAAGTTTCTTGCAGGTAAGCTTAGGGGAGACCATCGATACAACACCAGAGAGGTAAATATTTCTTTTGCAGGTAACAACAGATGCGGACATCCACAAGGCGGCCAGAAGGGGGGCATACTCGAAGGGTTCACGCCATCGAAGGGGCTCTGCCCTCAAAGGGTTCATACCCTCGAAGGGGCTCTGCCCTCGAAGGGGCCATAGCCTCGAAGGGGATCTTCCCTCGAGGGGGTCAAAACCCTGGAAGGGGCTCTGCCCTCGAAGGGGTCATACCCTCGAAGGGGCCATACCCTCGAAGGGGATATGCCATGGAAGGGGTTACACCCCCTAAGGGGCTCTGCCATCGAAGGGGTCGTTGCCTCGAAGGGGCTCTGCCCTTGACGGGGTCGTACCCTAGAAGGGGTCCGACAAAAACAAAAAAAAAATTTATACACATATACTTATTTTGGTGGCAGTTTGGGGAGTAAAAAGGTGGCTGGGAAGGGGTAGGCTCCAGGGTTGCGGATTAGGTTCGAGGGCTGGGGGATAGGCTCGAGGACTGAGGGATAGTTGCGTAGGTGGTTCGAGGCATATTCGAGAGGTCTCGAGGGCCACTTGTTCGAGAGGTCTCGAGGGCCACTGGTTCGAGAGGTCTCGAGGGCCACTGGTTCGAGAGGTCTCGAGGGCCACTGGTTCGAGAGATGTCGAGGATCAGTGGTTCGAGAGGTCTCGATGGCCACTGGTTCGAGAGGTCCACAGGTCCAGAGGTTCGTCAGGTCTCGAGGGCCAGAGGTTCGAGAGGTCTCGAGGGCCAGTGGTTCGAGAAGTCTCGAGGGCCAGCTGTTCGAGAGGTCAAGAGGGCCAGCGGTTCGACAGGTCTCGAGGGCCAGTGGTTCGGGAGATATCGAGGGCCAGTGGTTCGAGAGGTCTCGAGGGCTAGTGCTCTGAGAGGTCTCAAGGGTCACTGGTTCGTGAGATCTCGAGGGCCACTGGTTCGAGAGGTCTCAAAGGCCACCGGTACGGGAGGTCTCGAGGGCCACCGGTACGGGAGGTCTCGTGGGCCACCGGTTCGAGAGGTCATAAGGTCTAGAGGTTCGTGAGGTCTCAAGGGCCAGATGTTCGCGAGGTCCCGAGGATCAGCAGTTCGAGAGGTCTCAAGGGCCAGCTGTTCGAGAGGTCTCGAGGGCCAGGGGTCCGAGAGGCCACGAAGGCAAGTGGTCAATATATATATATATATAATTTTTACTCTATGCACATATATTTATTTTGGTGGCAGTTGGGGGGGTAAAAGGATGGTTGGGAAGGAGTGGGTGGCTCCAGGGTTGCGGATTAGTTTCGAGGGCTGGTGGACTGGCTCGAGGGCTGATGGATTGGCTCAAGGACTGAGGGATGGTTACGTAGGTGGTTCGAGGCGTATTCGTGAGGTCTCGAGGGCAAGTTGTTCGAGAGGTCTCGAGGGCCAGTTGTTTGAGAGGTCTCGAGGGCCAGTGGTTCGAGAGGTCTCGAGGGCCAGTGGTTCGAGAGGTCTAGAGGGTCACTGGTTCGAGAGATGTTGACAGCCACTGGTTTGAGAGGTCTCTAGGGTTACTGGTTTGAGAGGTCTCGAGGGTCACGGGTTCGTGAGGTCTCCAGGTCCAGAGGTCCGTGAGGTCTCGAGAGCCAGAGGTTCGAGAGGTTTAGAGGGCCAGCAGTTCGACAGGTCTCGAGGGCCAGTGATTCGAGAGGTCTCGAGGCCCAGCGCTCTGAGAGGTCTCGAGGGCCAGAGGTTCGTGAGGTCTCGAGGGCCAGAGGTTCGAGAGGTCTCGAGGGCCAGCGGTTCAAGAGATCTAGAGGGCCAGCAGTTCGACAGGTCTCGAGGGCCAGTGGTTCGAGAGGTCTCGAGACCCAGCGCTCTGAGAAGTCTCGAGGGCCAGTGGTTCGAGAGATCTCGAGGGCCACTGGTTCGAGAGGTCTCAAAGGACACTGGTACGGGAGGTCTCGAGGGCTATCGGTTTGAGAGGCCCCGAGGTCCAGAGGTTCGTGAACTCTCGAGGGCCAGAGGTTCGCGAGGCCTCGAGGGCCAGCGGTTCGAGAGGTCTTGAGGGCATGCGGTTCGAAAGGACTTGAGGGCCAGTGGCTCGAGAGGCCTAGAGGGCCAGGGGTCCGAGAGGTCATGAAGGCCAGTGGTCCGAGTGCTCTCGAGGGCCAGAGGTTCGACAGCTAAGTGTCAGGGAAAAAAATTATATATATTTCTTGGAAATGTTGAGATTTCCAGCCTTCCCTTTTGGGCAGAAATTGTAGATCATGGATGAGGGAGTTCTCATTTCCCCTATCCAGTGGGGTGTAACCTTTCAACACTTGGTTTGCACAACTATCTGAATTGGGTAGTGGATTAATTAATTAGCGTACGCAAAATTAATTAATCCACTACTAGCTATGATACTTGGATTTGACGGTTGCGCGATTTGCCTGCGCTGCACTGAAAAGTGTAAAATGGCATACGGCTGTACATTTGCCTAAAATGGAGAGAACGGTTACAAAATCGTTACGCGGGGCATGCGTGGTAGAAGTCATGCCCGGTCTCTTATCATTAGGAGGTCTATCCACGAGGAACAACTGGGAGTACCATCGACTACGGTCAACTGACTCCCATCTCCAAAGGAAAAACCTCGGCACCCACACAGAGATCGTTACCGAAGGCCAATAACACCCCTTTATCTTCATCTTAGGGGTGTACATGGTAGAAGCGGTGTACCAGCTCCACATGGAGAGGACGCATTGCTTCATTCATTAGAAGGCCGAGATCCCTCTGAGTTTTGAAAGCCGTCGCCGCACCTTAGCAATGGTTGGGATTACACCTGTGGGGAACAAACCATGGGTCAAAAGCCAGTTACGACTTCCGGTTGGATGAAGGTTCCATGGAGGAAGGGCTAGTGAGTTTGTTCTCATGACCATCTGTTCTTTTTGTCTTTGGTCACCTGGTTGTAACATTTAGACCAGGGGCAGTATTTTAGGTAACATGTAAAAAGGGAGTGGGCTAATGTCCCCACTCCCGTATATTTCCACGGTATTTTTTTGGGGGCCACCTGATTGTACCATCTAGATCATGGGTAGTTTAGTAGGTTTCATTGTATCACGGGAGTGGAAAAATGTTCTTACTCTCATAGACTCTCACGGTTTCTTTTTATTTACCATTACCTTCGACTAGTGACTAAGCTGACTTTAACTAATCAATGGTCAAACTTTACTCGACTTTCAATATATAAACACTAATAACTAGGTTGACTTTGTCTAATCAACGGTCAAACTTTACTTGACTCTCTCTCTCTCTATAGAAATACTAGTGACTAAGCTGACTTTAACTAATCAATGGTCAAACTTTTACTCGACTTTCAATATTTAAACACTAATAACTAAGTTGGCTTTGTCTAAACAACGGTCAAACTTTACTTGACTCTCTCTCTATATAGAAATACTAGTGACTAAGGTGACTTTAACTAATCAACGGTCAAACTTTACTCGACTTTCAATATATAAACACTACCAACTACGTTAACTTTATCTAATTAACGGTCAAGCTTTACATGACTTTCAATAAATAAACACTAATAACAAAGTTGAATTTAACTAATTAATGGTCAAACTTTATTTGAATTAGTATATATTAAATACTAATAATAATGTTTGACTTTGTGTAATCAATGGTCAAACCTTACTTGATTTTGTATATATAAATACTAGTGACTATATTGACTTTAACTAATCAATGGTCAAACTTTACTTGACTCTCTCTCTCTTTGTATATAAACAGTAGTGACTAAGCTGACTTTAACTAATAAACTGTCAAACTTTACTCGATTTTCAATATTTAAACACTCATAACTAAATTGACTTTAACTAATCCATGGTCAAACTTCATTTGAATTAGTATATATAAATACAAATAAAAAATGGTTGCAAATAAGTGAAATAACTATTATACCCCTGTGAAAAAAAAACCAAAAAGGAAACCCTGCCCTCATTTCTTCCCAAAATTCATCCTTCACATTTTCCTCGCCGCTGCTCTACTAATCGACGATTGATGGTGGTTCGATTGGTGTGGGCATGGTGGATCAATTGGAGATGAGTCCACGGCGGCACGACGGTGGTTCGATTGGAGCAGTTGTAAAGTAGTGACGGCAAAGCGGCGCGGTGCAGCGGGGGATAGAGTTTCTGGTGAAGCTAAGAGGTGGCAGAGCTTGGGCGGAGGTAGGGGGTGGCAGAGCTAGGGCAGCAGTGGCGGAGTTAGGTTCTTTCTGGTGGCTGGTGGTGTGGGTTTCTGGCGGAGCTAGGGTAGAGCTAGGAGCACCTTTTGTTTTCCCCATTTTCCCCGCCGTCGAGCGCCTTCTGGAACACCAGCAACATTTGCAAGACCCTCAAAAACTTGCACAAAACCTTCAACCACGTTAAAGCTCTGTAAGAAAATGCTCAAAACAGTAAAATGTTTCAATCAAATTAGATTTCTCAAATTCCAGGGTTAATTTCGATCGGTCTGTGGGGAGAACGAGCTGGAGATGTTAAACATGGTGAAAAATGGTTAAATGAGTGTAAATGATTACGGTTCTGTTAATAGGTTTAAGGAACTACTGGTAGAAAATAGGATAGATTTGGACTCTTATGATACACTTGCTCTAGACCTGCGAATGCTTTGATGTCAAAACTGAGGGTTCTGCTCGAACCGTTTTGAGTTGCGGCGGATGTAAAATCTCTGTGGGAGGATAAATGTGCGGTGGTGAGATTGGGAGATAAGTTGCAGCAACACAAGAGGAATAAACTGTGGAGGAAGAGGAGGAGGAAGCAAATTGCTGAGAAGAAGGCGAAGGTCTTTTATATGTTACTTTCTGATTGCAATGCTTATTGTTTCTAGAGTTGGTTGTTGTTTCTAGAGTTGGTTGGGATTTCAATTAATTTTTTTTGTTTTTTGTATATTCAGAAGCTTGAGGAGTTTGAGAAATATGACAAAGAAGCTGATGAGTGGAGGGGTAGATAGATAGTCAAGGAAGTTGCCCGAGGAAAGGTAATAATCACTGGATTCTTTGCATTTTTTTCTGCTTGTGGCTGCTTTGCTTGGTTTTTCGAATAATCTGATTTCGTTGGTGCCTTTTCATGTTTTGATTGAGAATATTAACGTGGTGAATTTCTTGGAGTACTGAAATTTCTTAGTTTTGTAATTAAGATATTACTGCCACTTTTTGTTCCTGGGAGGAAACCTTAATGTGCCTTAGGATCTGTATATGAACATTTAAAGGAGCAGCGTGGCAGTTCTTTTTGTTTCAAAATGGTCTAATTAATCTTGAATAAATTTCAATGTTCTAATGAACATCATCTCTAAAAACTAGGCGAGAAATTTTTGGTAGAGCAAGATGGCTAAGATTTTTCCAGTTGATCACTGACTTTTACCATTTGTATGCAGGTTCGAAGAGCATGGGATGCATACATTAGGCCTGGTGGAAGGTTTGCGTTTTATTTAATTGGTAAATTGGATGTCACTTCAAATTGTGAACCCTTCTTAGTCTTGAGTAAAGCAATAAGGGCATTAGTAAAGTCAATGATACTGAATGAACCTTTCCCTTTTTCCCCTTGTGATTGTTCATGCATAGTACTGTATTTGGTAATAGAATGGACAGTAGATATAACTAAAGACTTGCTTGAACAACTCCGACAATCGTTTGGAGCATCTATATGGAAGCTTAATCTTTCTAACTTATAACAATAGTGCTAGTAGACCATACATGATACATATGTCACTTTTTACGCATCAGAGAAGCTTTGAATTTAAACCTATGGTTATATTTGTGATTCATTTCATGTTTCTGCTAAATAGTTCATGGTACTGTTAATTCTCGGTTTTATTGTGAACTATGTAGTTGCTCAACATAACGAATAAATTGCAAAGTTGGTGGAGGAGGCACAAATGAATAAAGATCACATGCTTCAGGTACCAAATGACTCTGTCGTTATAGCATGAATCAAGCATATGCTGATTTATCCTATTTATTATGTCAGTATAAAAGTATTGCTTAGGAAAAGGAAGAAGCCCTTAAACAGCTTGAAACTACATATGAGAAATCAAAGGCAGAGGTATCACACCATCATTGTTTTGTTATTGTTGAACGCATTGAGTTTTCTTGCAAAACATTTGGGTATTGCTAAACATAGGGTGAATTGACTTGGGGGAGCTAGTCAGTAGGCATTCACTAAACCCTTTTATTTTTTATATAGGCTGCTTGTGACATTATTTTCAAATCGTAAGGTAAAACATAATGAGATAGACTTGTGTGCTGAGTGGAGTTTTGATTACTCTTTTTTTTTTCTCCATGTTTATTTAGATCTAAACTACGTAGCCCCTTTGTGTGTATGTTTAATTCCTTTGTCTGTTTGAATATAAAGAGGATTTCCAATTTGTCTTATGTATGTTCCAGGCATTAGCTTCTGAACATACAATGAGCCTTCCAAGGTAAGATTTACTGATTTAGTTACATTTACCTATCCCCCTACCATTTTTGCAAACTAAATTGAAGTTTGTAGTTGTATGGTCTTGTAGATGCATATGGAACGGTACATCTGAGCATTTTTAAGGATCATAGATTGAAGATTAGTTGTGTGGCTCAGCCTTGTGATTTGATGTGTATACGCCACATGATTCAATTGCTAGTTCAAACTAAAGTTATATTTAGTCCCGTAGATAGTTTTGTTTGTGATAGTTATGTTTAGTCCCACTGATTATTAATTTTGTATCATAACTTTTTCGGTTTTATTTCTACATTATCAATTTTGTGAAGTTGATTTTATTATTAAATTAATGTGGAAATAAATTGTTAATTTTGGGTCTTTTTCCCTTCCTCCGAAAGCTGCAGCGTGCTGCCGCTTTCAGAGGAAGGGATTTTTTTCATCGTTGTAAATAATTTAGCACCGATTGAAAAACCGGTGCTAAGAAAAAAACCGGTGTTAAAATTAGCACCGGTTGAAAAACCGGTGCTAACAAAAAAAACTGGTGCTAAATTAGCACCAGTTGAAAAAACCGGTGCTAACAAAAAAATCGGCGGTGCTAACAAAAAAATCGGTGCTAAAAGTAGAAATTTAGCACCGGTTGTTTTTCCAACCGGTGAAACCGTTTCATCGGTTACTTAGGCACCAGTTTGTTTTTTAAAAAAATCGGTGCTAGAACAAAAACAAACCAGTGCTGGAGGAGAGTCTCTGTGGTAGTATAGGAATCTATTTAGACTTGCAGTAAATAATCTAAAATATCAATTGTCGACATCGATCAATTTTGACCCAACTTCAAATATGAACTTATTAGAAAGAGAAGGTGTGTATGGTTGCCCAACAATTGGCGCTATATTCTATGCTCAATTCACAATATTTTTCTTCATGGAGTTCATCTCCAATCTTTATAACTCATTTTAGTATTGAATACAATTTCAAGAGAAAAAAAACTCAATGTTTAGTGTTTATGCCTAAAATAAGATTACTCTCCTTAATCTTCTTTAAGATTTAAAGGCTTTTAATATTTTAAATTATAAGCTGAAGGTAAGTATCTTCACTTGGAATCTATTTAGACTTGCAATAAATAATCTAAAATATCAATTATCGACATCGATCAATTTTGACCCAACTTCAAATATGAACTTATAAGAAAGAGAAGGTGTGTTTGGTTTCTATGTGAGAAAAGAAAAATGAAACCGAAGATACTACTTTCCCTGTCCCAATTTAAATTACCTACTTACTTTCTGACACTATTATCTATCAAAATTTGACTGCATATTTGAATAGATATATGCGACATAATACTATCGCGTGTAATATTGTTGAATTCGTCGTAACAAGTAGTTTCTAGAAAGTAATATTTTATTTGCCATTAACCATATTTTTGAACGGTGTACAATGATTCGGGTGTAATTTAAGCTAGAACGGATGGAGTATCATGCTAGATCAGTTTTACATGAGAAATTGTTTATAATCAAACAAGAAACACAATAAACAAATAATTTTACCCTTGCCCAGGAGAGGGGAGTTGACTAAATAGGCAATTATTTGGGCATCGAAGATGCAATCGAAGGCTCGAAGCCAACCCATTCATGCTCTCATAGTTTCTTTCGTAATTCAACAGCTTCTGTGTTCTTCTACTTTTGCCCTTTTTTTTTTTTTTTTTTTTTAAATAAAGCCACCTGTGATGGTGGGGGGTTTGGCAGACCCCTACCCGTTTATTAATTGAAGAAAAGGTACAAACAAAGAGGGGGGCGTAATACCTGACCTCGAATGATTTTTCTGATGACACTTTTTCCTAAACAAAATACCTGACTGTAGCTAACTTAAAGGTCATCAGCAAACAGCTTGAGAAATAGATTACATCATGTCTAAAATTAATCTGCTCTAATATATGGAGTGCCCGTAGCATCCAGCTTGACTTGCCCAGCCACTGATGGGGGAAGACCTGCATAATCATATATGATACTAACCTGATTTCGGCTTGCCAGCTTTGCAAGAGAATCCGCCGCTCCATTTGCCTCCCGGTAGATGTGATGGAGATTGTAGTTCTTTCCTTTGAGTAGTTCCCAGATTTTCCTTAGCGTGGGCAGTAGCTTCCATGGGATTTTGAACTGTCGTCGGATCATGCCAAGAAGTATTCTTGAGTCCGTTTCTATATCAGCACTTGGTATGCCTGTGTCTAGCAGGAGGTGAATGCCGTGCAATAGAGCCAATGTTTCAACCTGCAAGGTAGAATCTGCGGGAACAGATTTCGAGCTAGCTACAATTACATGACCTCGATGGTCCCGGATGATGCAACCGATCCCCGCTACCCCGTTACTCAGATAGGACCCATCCGTGTTCAGTTTATAGGTTGAGGGCAGTAGCCATTTGAGAATTCTGGGTGGCTTATGCGTAGGAGCTTTTTGGCCAATCAAAAGGGGTATGTGTGATAGTACCCACTTGAAATCCAGTTTAAAGGCCAGAAAGATATCGTTGAAATGGTAGAGGATACGCCTGAAGATGGACATAATATCCGGTTTTATGCCCTCGAAAATGTAAGAGCATCGAGCGCACCACAGGTGCCAGTTGACCACACATGGAAGAATACGGACTAGTTTTGTAAGAGGTCCGTCATGTGACTGAGCATTCCAGTAAAAGAAAAATCTATCCCAAAGTAGTTGAAAACTGTTATTTGGCATATGGAAGGTAGAGTTCACCAGTTTCCACAGTTTCTTTACCTTCACACAGGAGTTGAAGAAGTGATGTATGGATTCCGATTTACACAGACAGAGGCAGCATCTTGATGGTAGGTGAAAATTGAAATCCACAAGGACATCAGGGAGAGCTATCAACCTATTGAGGAGTTTCCAGTTGAAAAGGCTGATTTTTCTTGGTAGAAGATTTGACCAGAGATGTGTGAAGGAGGGGATCTTAGATCTTTTTGTTCTGATTAGGTCGTAGGCTGATTTAACTGTGAATTCCCCTGATTGGGTTGGTTTCCAGATGAGAAAGTCAGCGTAGCCAGGAGATATATGATAATCAAATTCCAGAATCTGTAAAATGTGCTCTGGTAATGCATTTTTGATCTGTGGTGAAAGGGTGATTTTGTTTTTGAGGAAGTTAGCGACTGTAAGGTTTTGGAGAGGGAAGTCAAGAGGGTTGATAAGGTGGTCCGAAAGGGCACCCATGGATGTCCAATTAGAGTGCCAGAAGGAGATGGAGCCATCACCCAGAATTACTTTAGAATTGTCCTCTGCAATCTGAGTTACAGCCTTGATTCTCTTCCAGGTTTTGGAGTTTTTTTGGTTATCACTCATGGACCACATTACTGTTGCCCAGAGTGATGTCCCTTTCTGCAGCTTCCACCAGAGTTTGAGTGAAAAGGATTCAACAATGGTAGCCAAATTTTTGAAATTAAGTCCATTTTCCAAGGAGGGGAAGCAGAGATTGGTATAAGATCTCCAGATTCTGTGTTTTTTTGTTTTGTCTAAATTATTATTCCAGAAGAATTTTCCAAGTGTCTTATGGGTCAGGTTAATGATGTGTGAGGTCGGCTTCAAAACTGTTAGGAGATGTATAGGCATGGAGGCCAGCACATGCCTGATTAGTGTTGCCCTACCCGCCGGAGTTAGGAGTTTATTGTTCCAGTGATTAATTTTGTTCTGTACTGAGAGGAGCATGTTATGGAAGTATGCGTTTTTGGTTCTGCCTGTGAAAATGGGGCTGCCTAGGTATTTGAAAGGGGTAGATCCCTCTAGCATTTTGGTTTCCCCTTTGATTAAGTTAATGATTCTGTGAGGAGTGTGTTTTGATATGAGGAAGGTTGATTTTTCGAAATTAACTTTCTGACCGGAGGCCATTTCGTATGATTTCAGAAATTTTAAGATGGTTTGCAGACCCTGCTTGGTGTATTTCATAAAAATTGCTGTATCGTCTGCATAGGAGAGGTGTGTGCAGGATTTCATTCCTCTGGGTAGTTGGTATGGGTGAATGTTACCAAACTGGTAGAGGAAGTTTAAGTTGTGGGAGAAAGCTTCTGCCATCAATACAAATAGCATAGGGGAGAGGGGGTCCCCTTGTTTTAAACCTCTGGAGGCCGGGAAGAAACCTATTGTCTTCCCGTTAATCAGGATTGAGAAATGTGCAGATTCGATGTTTCTCATAATTAGACTGACCAGGGTACTGGAGAAGCCTAATTTTATTAGGGTGTTTGTCAGGAAGGTCCATGAGACTCTATCAAAGGCTTTCATCATGTCTAGCTTGATAATCATGTTATGACCCCTCAGTTTGGAGTGGAGATGGTTTGTAAATTCTTGCATTAGAAGGATATTGTCAGCTATCTCTCTTCCAGATACGAAGGCAGATTGTTCGGGGGTAATTAAAGAGTTAAGGAAAGGTTTAAGTCTAGATGATATGACTTTAGAGAGTATTTTATTTGAGAAGTTGCTTAGACTTATGGGTCTGTAGTCCTTGAAGGATGAGCATATCTCTTTTTTGGGAATTAGAATGATATTGGTGGAAGAGATTGCCTTCGGGATAGCAGTCCCAGCTAGGAAATCTTCCACTGCTCCTAACACATCATGTTTGATAAATTTCCAACATTTTTGGAAGAAGAAGCCAGAGAAACCGTCAGGTCCAGGGGCAGATTGGCTATCCATGGAGACAACTATGGCAGTTAACTCATCCATGGTGATTGGTTTGAGAAGATCTTCGTTCATTTCTTGAGTTACCGATTTTGGGATATTGTCGAGAATCCATGCTGAGTTGATGCCAGAAGGGTCAAGTGTTTCTTCAGCGAGGAGGCATGAGAAGAAATTAACTGCTTCCTTCTCAATCTCTTCAATTGTATGTAACCAACTCCCGTCATTGTTTTTGATCATGGTTATCGTTTGTCTTTTGTGCTTGTTTGATATTGAGTGGTAGAAAAATTTAGAGTTGGCATCCCCCTCCTTCATCCATTTAAGTCTTGATTTCTGTTTTAGAAAAGTGTCCTGATTTTTTAGGGCTAACCTTAGCTTAGCCCTGGCCAGGCTTAGAGCTTGGATGGTTATGGTGGATTCATCCTGCTGTACATCTTTTTCAGCCTGCAGTAAACACTCTTCACTTTCCCGTACAGCATCAAAGACATTCCCAAACTCCTCTTTGTTCCAGATTTTGAGACTCCTTTTTAGGGTCTTAAGTTTGAAAACTAGTCTACTCATCCCTTTAAGGAGAGTGGGTGTATTCCATGTGGTTTCGGCTAGATTCATGAAGGTGGGATGATTTATCCAGCACTCTTGGAACTTGAAAGGCTTTGGATAATTCAAAAGGGGTGTATCCGCTACGGTTAGAATTAGGGGAGTATGGTCTGACCCCTCTCGGGACAAGGTTTTAATTTTGGAGCTGGGGAAGTATGACCACCAAACACTGTTGGAAATCCCTCTATCCAGGCGCTTCCAGACCCTCCCTTTGGGTCTCATGCCCGTCCAGGTGTATTGACTGCCAAATGTCGGGATTTCGGTGTAACTCTGGTCATTTAGGAAGGAATTGAAATTTCTTAGGCTTTTTTGGTTTGGGATGGAGTTGCCTAAGTATTCCTCATTTTTCCGGATGACATTAAAGTCGCCTATGAGACACATAGATTCATGTTTAAAATTGGCTAGAGCATGCCATAGGTCGTTCCTTTCACTGATGGTATGCTTAGCGTATATGAATCCTATCTGACATACTGTTGATAGAGGAGGGTATTTGATTTTGACGATAGTCACTTGTTCCTCTACTTTGATTATGTCTAGTGATATATCGTCATCCCACATTATCCAAATCCTATTGATGGGAGTGGCAAAGCAATTTGTGAAGCCCAATTCCCTGGATATGTTATGTGACTTATCCGGATCGAGCATAGGCTCCATTAAGGCACAGATTTTGATGTGGTTATGTCTTCTTATGTGTTTAAGTCGAATCTTGCTGGGGTTGTTCCCTATCCCTCTAACATTCCATGCGCATATATTGAGATTATTCATGGAAAAGTTTTTGAGAGTTTCAATGATGAACGGGTTAGAACCGTTTTTGGTATGGAGGAGTAGTCCTTTTTGGTATGCTTTCTGTGATTGTTTGAATTTTGTATGGGGTTTGATTGGAGAAGTTTGTTGAGCCTCAATTGATCTTTAAGTAGAATATTTTTTATCTCCTCGAAATTTAGACTACTTTGGTTCAGAAAATGTTCCTGTTGGCTAGAGGAGGTTTCAGTGTTGATCCACTCTAAAAGCTTATGGGGATTTTTAAAGGGTGTTAGGTTCGGGCAGTTGTGCTCCAAAGAGATAAGGGGATGAGTAACCTCAGGGTTCAGATTATCTTTGGCATTAGTGATCCTTGAAACTGATTCCTGTACACCTGGGACAGTTTCTGCCTCCTGGTCCATTATATCATTGGATATGTTGTTCGTGGTTTTTGTTTCCTGAAAGCCCGGAGCAGTTTCTGCCGCCCGGTCCAAGCTAGCTTCGGAGACCACTGAATCAGGAGTTTTTCCTGAGCATTGTTCTCCAGAAAATAAATCCTGGCAGTGGTCAACAGTTTTATCCTTTGTGAGGATTGCTACTGGTCTGTTCAGAGTGCTAGGACTGATACTGAGTGTCATTGTGGGAGGGATGACAGAAGGAATGACAGCAGGGGGTAGGGTGGGAACATGCTGAGAACTGTTAGAGTAATTTTTTACTTCGATTTGTGAGGGAGGAGCCGAGGTTACATGCTGTTTCGAGGGACCTGAGATATTGGTAGAAATTAGGGGAGTAGTAGATGGTACCTGGGAGCCTTGTGCAAGGCTCAACACTTCAGAACTTGCCAAACTGCCCAGAACCAGTCCTTTTGCAACAGCAGGTGCCTGAGAGTTTTGCTTAGGGAGTTTGTCAGTTTTTTGCCTGTAGATAGTGGTAGATTTATGCACAGGAGGACCAGTGGAAATGGCACCATTCCCTTTACCTTGGAATCTGCCCTGTTCGTCTTTGGGAATGGATTTCTTACCTTCCTTGACCGAGTTGCTCTGAGGTTTCCATGGTATGAACTTGGTGGAGTTTTTATCGAATCTGCAAACTGATTCAGAATGTCCTAGCCTAAGGCAGTTAGAACAGTATGAAGGAACTCCTTCATATTCAACATATTGCCAAAAACCAAAGTCTCTAAAGCTAAGCCACACTCTTTCAAGTCTAATTTTGGTTACATCTAGTTCAACACAAACCCGTGCAACATGTGGCCTAGTTCGATTGATTGAGGCTCTATCAACCCTAATCGGGGTACCAATCAAACTGCCAATCGACATTAGAACATTAAAATCGAAGAACTGCTGGGGTAAACCGTAGAGTGATATCCATATGGGGACAATGGGGGATTCAGCGTTTGGGTTAAAATTGGGTTCCCATTTTGACATTCGGATGGAATAAGCTCCGAAATTCCAGATCTTATGCAACCAGCAACGATAATAGTCATCGGGTAAGGAGAAGGAAATCAAAACCTGGCGATTGTCGAGTAAGGAGATATTGAAGTGACCTTTGAAGCCAGCGGTGTGGAAATCCCTCCGAAGCTTATCGATCTGGGGGCGACTCCGGGAAAATTTGCTGATCAGAGTCCATTTGAGGGGAGCTTCCAATCGAAGACACTCCTCGTCTGTGAAGTGGAGTCCCGGCTCGCCCAGATGCTCGATCTTGGCTTTTGGGGTGAAGTTCGAATCCGCGAGATGAGCTATGGGGGTGATGTTCAGGGCCTCGCGGAGTTCTTGAGTCACAGCTTGGGCATAGGAGGTTATGGGCGGTGGCTCCGCCATGTCGGCGGCGCCGGAGATGGTGAAAGCGGGCGGCACAGAGCCGTTGAAGGAAGTCGCACCGTCAGTACGTGAGAAATCGCACACACAACGGAATTTTTTCAACTTTAAAAATTTTTAAAAAACTTTTGCCCTCTAATTAACCACAGTTCAACATCTCCAGATCTCACTTCAGCTCTTTTTTATGCACTGGTTAGTAGAAAACAGGCACGAGTTCAGCAACCGATTCTGCCCTTCTGGTATGTAAACTTTTGCTCTCATGATTATTTTATCTGTTTAATTTTATTTAACTTTTGCTCTTATGATTATTTATCTGTTTAATTTTATTTGTGTGGTTTTTGTTTTCCCTAAGATCTTAGTATCTTTCTGGTACGATCCACTGATTTTCATTAATGAATTCTTGTGATTATCCATCTGTTTATGGATGCCTTCTTTTTCTTTCCAATTTCGCAATGAGAAAATATTTTAAAGGGTTCTCATTGTCAATTGAAATTTACAATTTAGGGATTTTTTTTTAAAAAATTCTCTTTTAAAAGTGCATAGTATTTATTTATGTTCCAAAATAATACCTTTCAGTAAAAATTGGTACCCATTTTTAATTGAAAAATACCTTTTTAATACATAAATAAATGAAAAAATAAGTATCTTTAAGGACAAATTAAATAAAATGATCGAACTGTTAAATTTAATTGAAAGTGGGTATCATTCAAAACATTTGCTCATTTTACAATTGACCGACCCCTTATATTTTGATTTAAATTCAGCTGTGCCATCGAGTTTCCATTTTGGGATCGCTTTGGAAATCTATCAAGGTGTGATTTTATTTTTTCTATATATCCATTTCAAGTTTTAAGCCTACGTGTATGTGCATTCTATGTTTTCTCTGGAGCATAAAGGCGACATTGTAGAAACGAATTTCCCTTAGTTTAGGGTTTGCATTATTAAGAGAATAAATAGAGTACATGAAAGACATATGTGTAAAAATTTAAACCCTAATCTAATATCTAGAATATTCTATTTTAACACCCTCAATCGAAGTGTTGGATGCTCAGAGATACAAAGTTTGTGACTTGAAGAACTCAAACAAAAAACGAGACAATCTGTTAGTCGAAATGTCTACAGGCTTAAGTGATGTATGATCATGGTGATGACGAAGCTTGCCCCAAGAAACCAGTTCACGAACAGATTTATAGTCAATGTCAATGTGTTTCACCCGCTTGTGCTCAACAAGATTTTGAGCCAGAAAGATGGCACTTTTATTTATCACAAAGTAGAAGTGGGGGACTGGGGAGGGAATCGAAGATCACGTAGTCGATGAGATAACCAGGCAACTTTCACTGCATTATTAGCCAAGGCACGATACTCAGACTCAGTGCTGGAATGAGAAATTGTGGGTTGCTTCTTAGCACTCAGGGAAACATTATTGCCACCCAGAAAGACAACACACATATATGTAGAACGACGATTCCCGAGATAGCGCTCAAAATCTGCATTAGAGTAACCCAACACCTTGAAGTGTAAACCGAGTGAAAAGTCAGACCATCGTGCATAGTTCCATGAACATAGTGGAGAATACGAGTAATTGCGGAAAAATGATCATTCCGAGGTTCCTGAAGGTACTGACTGACTGAATTTACCGCAAAGGCAAGATCTGGACGAGTGATCGTGAAATATTGTAGAGCAACAACCGAGGATCGATGAAGAATGGGATTGACAAACTTCCCATCGGCACTACCATGAAACTGTAACTGCTAAAGAAATAGCGAGAGATGGTGGCAACATCGGTCATCCTAGCTCGACTTAGAATATCATGAGCATACTTAACCTATCCCAAGAACAAACCCGATGGAGTAGACTCTACCTCCAAGGCAATGAAATAATGCAAAGAGTCCAAGTACTTAATGGAAAACTCCTTATTAGTCTAGGCAATGAACTGACGAATGGTCGAGGAGTCATTTCCATAAAGAATACTATAATTTACAAAAATCAAAACAATACAGATGAATAGTACCTCTAGCAAAGATAAACAGGGACGTACATGTCTGCCGAACTGGTAAGAAATCTAAGATAATGTAGGTAACTACTAAACCGCTGGAACCAAGCGCGGGGAGCCTACTTTAGGCATTAATTAGCTTTCCATAGGTGATGAACATAATCGGGATGCGCATCATCCTTGCGGCCAACCAGATAATCCGTATAGACTGGAGCATCAAGCACACCCTTCAGAAAGTCATTCAGAAAGGAAGCCAACGGCTATATTCCCATCCCCTACCTTTTTACCTATAAATAGAGCCAATCCACCCAATTTAACCACACCACTTTTAATTCCAACACTTCTACCTTAATCTTTCATCTCCTAAATTTGTCTCCAATATTCACTTTGTTATCATTTTTTTAAATGGATTTGCGAAGACCGTCGAATGGGAAAGATAAGGTAATTCCAAATTCTTTTAATTCCAAAAATTCATCCCAAAATTCGAATGTTCGTCCAATTTCCTATTCGGAATTTTATGAAAATTTGCCAAATATCCCGCCCAATTTTTATATGAATTCCCAACATTCGTACATGAATTTCCAAAATCGATATCATTCTTCCCAAAATGCATACACGAACTCTTCTTACCCGAACCACTCTTCCTAAAATCCTAACGCCCAATCGCAAGACAAAGATTCCGCTAGACAAATCCAATAGGGTTTTCATTGACACGTCCCATCAATTCACGTGGGTCAAATTCATCAATTTCAAAGATTCCGCTAGACAAATCCAATGGGGTTATCATTAACATGTCTCATCGATTCACGTGGGTCAAATTCATCAGTTTCAAAGATTCTGCTAGACAAATCCAATGGGGTTGTCATTGACACGTCCCATCGATTCACGTGGGTCGAATTCAATGGGGTTTTCACATGTGATGGTTCTATATAAAGGGGTCATTCGCATATGTTTCATTTCATTCCCAAATTTCTATCAACCTAATTTTCCTTCTTCTACACAACTATGTCTTCCTCTACCTCCCCCAACAACGATGATGACCTTCACTTTAGAAAATCATCAAACACAAATACTTATAATATTCTCAGTTTTCTACCGGATACCGATCCTGAGACGATTAACTTTGTTATGAATTTGCCAGAAATGGTAAGACAATTGTACGTAACCTTTGAGGATAAGAGTGCTCAAACTTCTTCAACCTTACCAACGAAAACCAAAAATCATATAAGAAGAGACCATCTCCGAGCACAGGAAGTACTCCAGAGGCAATACTTTTCTCCACCCCCTGAAAGAATGTATGAAGATCAACATTTTCGTACTAGGTTTCGTATGCGGCGAAATGTATTCGAGCATATACTGGAAGATATCACCAACCACAATCCTTATTTCAGACAAAGGCCCGATGCAACCGGTTATCATGGATTTTTGCCACTTCACAAGTGCACGGTGGCAATGCGTCATTTGGAATATGGTTGTGCATACGACCAACTGGATGAAAGCTTACAGATGGGAAAAACAACGGTAAGAGAAACGGTGGCTCATTTTGTCAAAGAAATTATTATCGTGTACCGTCCAACATAACCCCAACCAGCGAACCCAGACGATATTGCACGGCTGATGCATGTAACTCGTGCACGTGGATTTTCAGGTATGTTAGTAAGTATTGATTGTATGCATTAGGAATGGAAAAACTGCCTCGTGGGTTGGAAAGGTCAATTTCAGGGTTGAAATAGGCGTGCCTCAATTATATTAGAAGCAGTGGCATCATACGATACGTGGATTTGGCATGCATTTTTTGGCATGACGGGGTCAAATAATGACATCAATGTCCTAGACAAGTCACCTTTCTTTGATGACGTATGTGAAGGAAGGGCTCCGCGTTTTCCATATGAAGTCAATGGTCGCATCTACGTTCAAGGGTACTATCTTACTGATGGAATCTATCCTAAGTGGGCGACCTTCATGCCAACGTATACGGCTCCAAATGACCCCAAGAAACAATTGTTCACAAAGCATCAAGAGAGTTATAGGAAAGACGTCGAACGTGCTTTTGGTATTTTACGATCCCAGTTCTCCGTGATCCGTAACCCAGCCAGGTACTGGAACATAGAAACGTTGGGTGAAATTATGATAGCTTGTATCATACTGCACAACATGATAGTCAAAGATGAAAGAGATACCTATGGGTTGCGGGTTCAACCAAGTGTATGACCAAATCGATGACTCTCCTTGGCATTACAACGCAGAGTGGCATGCTGATCTACCGACTTTTAGACAAAATTGGAGGGAAGTACGCAACAGAGCTAAACATGACCAATTGAAAAATGACCTAACTGAACATCTTTACCAATATTTGGGTGGTCAAAATTAACATGTCGGTATGGTTCTGTCATCCATGTTTTTTATTCTTTAATGTTTACCTTGTTTTGTATTAGTAATAATTGGTCAAACTAGATCAATATTTCAGTTTCATATTTGTAATAATTGGCCTTGTAAACTAGATCAATCATTCTTCCTCCTTGCTCTGGCCGGTAACGGCTCTTTTCCCGCCGTTAACGGCTAACCCTGCTATTAATGCCACAACGATAGATATGGCCTCTGCTCCATCGGCCGCTATAGCGGAAAGCATTGCCAACCAAGCCCCACCAAAATTATTTATGGCAGCTCTTCAGACCAAATCCCCACCTTTAATGAAAGCCTTGCCAAATAACCCAGAGCTAACACCCAAATCAGAACATTTAGGCGACCCGGCTTGTCTCTACTCCGAGGACCAAATAGCCAAGCTCTCTGCGCACTACGCTAATGCTTTGGTCGGTAAATTCACAAAAGAGAGACTGACGATGGATCAACTGGAGCTAGCCTTCAGGCCGGTAGGTTTTACCAGTAACTATCAATTACGCTCACTTGATTATAAACATGTCTTGATTAGGTTCGAGCAAATCAATGATTACCAAAGATGCTGGATCAAAGGAGTCTGGAATTTCAATGGAATTCTGTTGAAGATGCTAAAATGGTCTCCGGATTTCTCGACCCATAGAGAATCACCAATCGTGCCCATGTGGTGCACAATCAGGGAGGTACCTTTATACTACTAAAATTCTACATCAATTGAGGCAATTGGAAACAGCATAGGAAGTTTTATTAAAAATGACTTAGCCACTGAAATGCTTACAAGGCCTTCAACAACAAAACTGTGTGTGGAAGTTGATCTACTGAAACCGTTATGTAGTTTTATTAGACTAGGATCAGTTACTAATAACAGAGAATACCCAATTGAATTTGAAATGTCCCAGTTTACTGTGATCATTGTGCTAAGTTAGGGCATTCTCTAAATCAATGTAGAGCTATCCCACTAAACAGTAATGAAAAATCAATGGAAAACCCTGTATCACAGAGCCAAAATCATTCACACTGGTAGCCTACTGGAAATAAGTTTAGTAAGGCACCTCTGATCTCTCTAGGAAACCAGGTTATCACTTCCCATCCCAATAATGACAAAATAACTCACCAGAAAGCCTTAACTACTCCCTTCCTTAACCCTTCCTCATAATTGCTTCCAGAAGTTAATAGTGGACTTGAAAATGATACCCTGCAAGCCCCAACAATAACACATGTTCCATCACCCAGAATCCTACCCCAAGGAAATCCTCAGTCTTCACTCTCAAAACTACTAAATGCTACTGCTTTACCCAAGCCCCATCAGATTACCTATGCAAAAGATGATATACAAATTGGCTCACTCAGGTTAACCTTGAGCCAGTCGTCTCCAACTAACCCCCCACTTTCTCTTCAAAGAAAGATGGAAAATAGATTTTCTATATTGCAGGACTTAGATACAGAGGATCTCACAGAACTTGAAGTGCTGGAACTAGAAGATAATGCTATGAACAGTCACAAGGACCACACTGCGCCACAGAGTATGATGCTGGAAGGTAAAAGTAATTAGCAAGGTAAGTCTAAATGTAAGAAAAATAACTATTTCAGTCAGCTGAATAAAATGATGCTTAGATCAGCTACTAAGAGTCATAAATCATGTGAACAATGACACACATTTCAACCGTTAATTTCTTATATGGAATCTTAGAGGAATGGAATCTTCTATGCTAAGACTCATCCATTTAGTTAAGCTGAAGAAAATTCAACTTCTTTGTATAATTGAACCAATGCATGATAACTCTCAGTGTAGATCCTATATGGATAAGCTCAGTTTCTCACATAATCTGACAATCCCAAATGGTAAGATATGGCTTATGTGGAATAACCCTGTAACAGTCACATTAATCTCTCATCATGAACAGTTTCTATATGTTAAAATAGCCCACCATAGCTTAGACATTGATATGGAAGCTATCTTTATTTATGCTCTTAGAAATAGAGTGGGTAGGAAAACTTTATGGAAAGCTGTGACTGCCATACCTAAAAGTGAAACTATTTACATAGGGGATTTTAACAGTATCACTACACTTGCAGAATATAGAGGTCCTAGCTCTCCCTCTCTAGGTAGTATTAGAGATTTCAATAACTGGATTAGTTTATCTGGTGTTCAGGAACTAAACATAGTAGGTAACCTATTCACTTGGTCTAATTCAAGACTTAGAAAGCCTACCTCAAAAAGACTAGATAGAGTTCTCTGCACCATTCCATGGAATTTAAAATTTCCTTCATCTTCTATACAGATTTTGAATAGGCAATCCTCAGACCACTCTCCTCTCCTCCTCCAAGTCTCAACACTGTCTAACTCTCACCCTAAGCCATTTAGATTTATAAATACTTGGTTTAATAGACCAGAATCTATAGAAATAATTAGGGATAATTGGTCACATCCACTTCCTCAATCTGGAATGATAGGTTTTTACCTAAAATTAATTAGATTGAAGAAAGTGATAAAAACTTGGAATGGAGACTTCTTTGGAAACATTGATGCTAATGTAACCATTGCAGAAGAGGCACTGAGACTACAGGAACTTGCTTTTGACTCTACCCACTCAGATGCAGATTTAATCAAACTAAATGAGAAAAAAGCATTAATACTTAGAGCCCTAAAGGAGAAAGAAAAATTTTGGAAACAGAAAGCTAGATCAACATGGCATAAGTTAGGAGATAATAACACACGGTTTTTTCATAAGATAGTACAAGAGAAAAATTGTAAATTACAGATCACAAAAATTAAAAATAGGCAGGGTCAGGGGCTTAATTCACATATGGAAATCCAAAATGAAGTTGTTTCCTATTTCTCTGATCTGCTAACTAAACCTAATCATATGGCTAACAATACCTATTACCCTCATTTCCTTAGCCAAATTCCATCTGTAATTATAGAAGAGGACAACCAAATTTTATCTAAACCAGTATCTGAAGATGAACTTAAATCTGTGATCAATGGTTTAAATAAGAATAGTAGTCCAGGTCCAGATGGCTTCTCGAGCAAATTCTATATTAAATGCTGGACCATCATTAAGGAAGATCTAATCGAAGCTGTAAATGAATTTATTTTAGGTGCAGATAGGCCAAAGGGAATTTCCAGCACATGGATAACCCTAATTCCTAAAAAAACAACACCATTCTCTTTTGATGACTTCAGACCCATTAGCTTCTCTAATTTTATCAACAAAATCTGCTCTAAAGTTTTAATGGAGAGACTTAAACCTCACATGGAGAAGTTAATCTCTCCCAACCAGACTGCATTCATGAAGAATAGAGACATCTCTGATAACATTCTCTATCTACAGGAAATGCTAAGATTCCTAGATAAAAAGAGTCGAGTGCCTAACTGCATCCTTAAGTTGGACCTTAGGAAAGCTTTTGATAGGGTTAATTGGGATTTTCTTAGGAATATAATAGCTAGATTTAGGTTTGGTGGAAATTTTTTAGGTGCTGTATTGAAGAATTTATCCCAAGCTCACTTCTCAGTTCTTCTCAATGGTAATCCAGTGGGCTTTTTCAGAGCCATAAGAGGAATCAAACAAGGTGACCCCCTTTCTCCTTTCCTTTTGAATATTTTCTCAGAAGCTTTCTCCAGAAGCCTCTCTTTCATATTTTTAAATAGCAGTCTGTCATACTATCAGTTACCTGCATCAATTACCCCGGCCTCTCACTTAATGTATGCTCATGATACTATGATCTTCATGCAAGCCTCTAAATCCAACCTGATTAAGATTAAAGCATTCCTTGAGGTCTTTGAATATACCTCGGGACAAAAATTCAACTTTGAGAAATCTGATTTTTATATCAGTAAAAGGGCTACAATTGCTAAATCTAATCAAGTTAGGATGATTTTAAAAATTAAAAAAGGTTCTTTTCCTTTTAAATACCTAGGTTGTCCAATCTTTAAAGGTAGAACCTTGAACAGATATTTCCAACCTCTGATGGAGAACTTGGACAAAAAACTGCTGAATTGGAAAAATAGATGGCTCAGTTCAGGGGGTAAATTAACATTAATCCAATCTTGCTTATACTCTTTACCTCAGCATCTATGGACTGTTACCAAACCTCCAAACCATATAGTCAAGACATTTGAGAGAAAAATGTCTACTTTTTTCTGGGGAGAATCTGAAGGCAAAAAGAACAAAGTATGGAAGAAATGGTCTGATTTAGCTGTACCAAAATCTCTAAATGGTCTAGGTTTTAGATCAATTCAGGCTATAATTGACTCCTGCTCTCTTAAATTATGGTGGAAGAGTCAGTTAGGAACTACTATGTGGTCTAAATTGATATGGTCCTTACCTCAATCACATAGAAAGTCCATAACCTGGAAAAGAATCTGTTCAGTCAACTCCTTTGCAGAAAAAAAATACACTGATCATTCATGGTAAAGGTAGTTGTGACTTTTGGTCTTCTAACTGGTGCCCTAATGGACCATTGATGACCTATATTCCGAGCTCCATCCTCTCACCATTCCTATATTACACTGTTCCTGATTTTATTAGTAATAAAGACTTAATTTTACCTCAGATTTCCTCCTTCCTGGAACATGATACTCTTTCTTTTCTTCAAGGTGCAGAAATTATTCAAGACAGAGATTTTGGACTGGTCTGGAAACCAGAAGTGACAGGGTCTTTCTCCTTCAAATCTGCATACAAGGAACTCACTATCTCCCCAGGTAATTTCCCGGCCACTAAGATTATATGGAATCCCATACTGCAAAAAAAGGTTTCAATCTTCACATGGAACCAGTTGCACTCTTTCCTTCCTTTTGATGATGTGTTAATCAAATGTGGTTTTAGTCTTGCCTAAAAATGCCCAGCATGTAGTCACTGTGACTCGATTCAACATTTCTTTATATCTTGTCCCCTTGCTCATAACATGTGGATTAAGATGGCATCATTGTTGGACTTTCACCTCAGTGAGCAAGACTCAATTACTGATAGATTCTTCTTGTTCTGGAATAGTCAGGACCTCCCTAAGTGGCATCATTTGCTATGTAAAATGCTCCCACCTATGATATGTTGGTGTTTCTGGAAGGCCAAAAATAATTTCTTATTTGATAACAAATGTTTTACTGTTGAGCTAATATGTAAGGAAATATGTGATCAAATTTATTTGTCTCTCCATGCTAAATCTTATCCCCATAGCTCCTTCTTAAATATCCCAGCCAGCTTCCTGCATCTAATCCCTCAGCTTAGACCTCCCCCCAAACCTATAATATCAATTTTTTCTGGGAAAGGCCAAAGCAAAACTATTTTAAGATCAATGTGGATGCATCTTGGAATCCTAATAAGGTAACAGTAGGTCTCATTGCAAGGAATAGTTCTGGTACTCCATTCCTGATTAAATCAACTGCAATTGCTGCTACTTCTCCACTTCAAGCAGAGATTCTTGTAGTTCAATTCGCCTGTCATACCTTTCCTAATCTAGCTAATACTGTTACCATTGAATCAGATTCTTTGTCAGTAGTAAAAATGATCAATAACCCCTACACTGCCCACTGGACTTTGTTTGATCTAACATCTAGAATACAATCCATGTTAAAGAATGCTGATCTTATTCATGTCTTCAGAGAATGTAATTTTGTGGCAGATGCTATTGCTAAATACCATTCAACCCATAATCTGAGTCTGAGCCTTTCTAATGCTCCCAATCACATCAAAGGCCTCATTTCTTTGGACAAAGAGCATACTCCTTATATCAGACTAAACAGGAATGCTTCTAGATTGAATTGATACTGCTAAGATCTGCTGCTTCTGACTTTTGAAGGTGCTATGGAGGATGCCAAGATCCGATGCATAGCTCAACAATAACTTCATAGTTCTTCAACTCACTTTTCTTGCTTGGCTGATATGAAGACATCTCAAGTTTCCAGACTTTGTTTACATATAAATCCAACTCTAGGTTAGGAGTTTTCTTCAGATTAATCTGTGTAGTGCCTAGATTGAAGTTGCCTGGCCAAAGGAAAGAATTAACACAAGGGGTGGAGATTCTCTCTTTTGGAATCGCAACTTCAACAACTATCCTCTCCACTTTGTACACATCCGACCTGTAGATAGGTAATGCTTTTGGAGGCAACAATGTTGCTTCAACTCCTATCTTGAACACTCTACATCTCATGTACTTACTCAGGGTTATAATTAAGGCCTGGGGAACCTTTATACATATCCCCCACCCTCGGGTGTTTTCATTTAAAAAAATATTTGTAATAATTTATCAAACTAGATCATTATTTCTATTTTTAATTTGTAATAATTGGTCGGATTAGATCAAATATTTTATTATTTAAGTATTTATTGTAATTTGTCTTTTCGTTATAATTGGTCTTTCTAATGTAATTTATTTATTTATTTTTATAAAATCAATATGTCTTATTCTTTATTCTAGATAACAAAATATTTAACAATTTCATGACAATGACAAGAAAAAAGAAATTTCATTTCATTTTTGAAAAATAAAACATGAATTTTTTTATAAAAAAATGAATTATTTTATACTTTTTTAAATAAAACCAAATTCTATTAAGAAAAATTATAATTTATTATTAAATTTCACATTCAACTTATTTTGGGTGAACAAATTAAATTAAATTAAATGTTAATGGTAAAATTAATGAGTATGATAGAGAAAATCAAGTGTGGTCAATGAATAGTCAAAAGTGATTTCTTACCATTGTGAAGATAAAAAATAATAATTTCTTAAGATTGGGTGAAAGAGAGAGAATTAATAAGAAATTGATAGCGGTTTCTACCGCTGCACTTAATCTTATATAGGATACTTGTTTCATTGGTTGCATCACAAGCAACATTATTATTGCATTGGTTTCCGTGAGTTGAATTAATCACGTTGCCATTGTTTTGATTCCATTCTTTCTTTTTGCAGAATAGCTACTGGGTTGGATTAATTTTCATTATTAGAATATTAGTGAATCATGTTTATTATTTGTATCGATTGTTTGTTTGATTCAATAATCATGAGCAGCTAATTCATATATTGAGAGAGAATAATAAATGTTAGTTTATAAATCGTGAGCCTTAACTGTTTTTATAATTGATTCTTGCATGTTCTTAATTGGTTGAATTTTATTTCTAATATGTTTAGTTCTGATCAACTTGAATGTTTTTAGAATATTGTGACGCGTTTGGAACGACAGACCAGTCAACGGGGTCGAGCTCCTCGAGCCGACCTGCAATAAAACTGTCCATGGGGTCTCAGGGGTCCATCCTTCGATGGGGTAAGTGTACTCATTAAGATAGAATGAATTAAAATGAATACATACCTGGTATTTATACCTCATGTCTTAACTAACAATCTTATTAATTATAGTCATTAGTTACACTATAAATACTTTAATTACTGTATTGCAATATCTCAGATGGATCGTGATTATTATGGCCCAACATACCTCTTGGGTCTGACCTACATCAAGAGCCCCAAAAACTAGATCCCTCTAATTTGAGACCTTGGAGCAGAACCCCACGACCTGCATAAAATTTCAAACTTTCTCAGTGATTCGAGATCCTCGAGTCATCATTAATCGAGACCATACATTCCCAAGGGTATCTCGATGATGTAGCGATTCAGGATAAACTTTGTTCCATACATTTCCAGGTTTCGAAGAAGGGAATATGATTTTCTCCTTAAATTCTTTTATCAGGATTTCAAGAGACCCGCGTGTTCTAATGACAAAAACTGTGCGTGTTTGGCAACCGCGCATGCTCCTATTCCCAAATTGGCATGAAAAGAGAATACAAAAAGACAGTTGCGTCTTTTTATAACTTTTTTACTTCCCAATGCGGTTATTAATCTTGCTGCCATTTAAACCTATTAACTGCTCATCTTTCCTTCACTTTTCCATTTTCACACATTTGCAGGAAATTTCACAAGGAAATTTATCTCGGAGCTATTTTTCCCCCCTTTTCATCAGCAATCTTATTCTCGTCGTCTATTTTCTATAAACTAGTGAGTTTTTCCCTCTTCTCCTTCTATTTCTCTGTTTCTTTCTTCCTTTTAAAGTCATGACTGATTCCAATGAGGGGTCTGCCGAGAGGGGGTTTTCCAGTGAGGTTACGGCGGATGAGGAGCGAGTCTGCTCACCCAAGGGAGTAAGCTCTAGTTCAGAACATGATTACTATGATGAGCCGCGACGTGATTCCGACGAGGGAGGGGATGCGCCGGAACATACTACCCTTAACTCTAGGTTTTTGCCCAGCACAAATATGCTTTCTGGGGGGTACACTAAAATTTGTGCCCCATGCATAGGAAAACCCTATGTGAGAAGGTCTCCTACCAGTGGTAAAATTGGTCTTTATCCCCTCTCGAGTCCTATTCTCGAGGTCCAAGAGGGGGAAGATGTGTATCATTAAAGTGAAGATTTACCCCTCGAAGGGAGGGAAACACCGCATGCGGCATTAGGAATATCTCTAGGAGAAGAGGTGCCTCGAAAGAAGAAAATGAGGTATTGAGAGGGGGAAAGGTTAAGACATCTGTAAAAGAGCCCCTATCCTCGAAGGCGGGAAAGACTATCTCGAATATTATAGGTTCGATTCCCCTTAGTCAGCAAATATCTCCGGATGTAAATTTCCAGCCTTCTCGAAAAGAAGATACCCCCCATAACCTTCCCGAGGGTAGATAAGCCATTTCCCTCAGGCATTTACATTGTGGGCTCACTTTTCCTTTTCCTCCTTTATTCTCCAAACTTCTCAAGCAGTTCCAAGTAAGCCCCCACCCAACTCCATCCCAATGTCTTGGTGATTTCATGATGTTCTTATCGAGATGCCATGAGTTTGGTATCAAGCCAAGGTATAATCTTCCGATAGGATTATTACTTTCACTAGCAGAGAGATACACCACAAGGTTTTCACCGTTCCTGGCAACTCGGGTGACAGGCGAAGCTGGAGGAAGGGGATCTCGTTTGACAGTAGGAGGCTTCAAGTTCTCCCCTTGGAATTGAAATGTACAGGTTGAGTCTCCTAAGCCAGGGGAATATATTTTCCCTAAGGATATCGAGAAGGATAGGGAAAAATTATTATCCAGTTCCCTCAATTACACTCCTTTTACCAACCTCAACCAGAGTATTGGTGGATTTTCCTGGTTAGCTGTAATCTATGAGAAGTATGTGATAAAAAGCTTCTAAAGAATGGAAAGAAGAGGAAGAGAGAACTTGAGGACCCTCTCGAAGAACCCCCCCCTCTCGGCACTCCTAACAGTGGTTTTGAACCCTCGAAAGCTTACAAAGGTGTTTGAATGGAACTCTATTATTATTTTTTCCTTTCTTTATTAACGTCAACTTTGTGTTTTTTGGTGGGTCTCAGAGGGCCTTTAAAAAACAAAAAGAATATCCCAAAGAATGACCAGAAGCAGGGGCAGAGCAATTCTAGGGGGACTCATACCCCCTCCAACCAGACTTCAACCCCTCCAATTGGTGGTGGAAGGAATATTTCACCCCAGAGGGATGCTCAACCCCTCAAAACTAGGAATTTCCATCAAAGGACGGAAACAGAAAGTGGGCAGAGTGCTGGCATCTCCAACCAAGTTCTCCCCCCAGATTCCTTCCTCGAATGCTGCAACAACTACCTCCAACATCCTAACTGTGGATGCACAATCCCTTGCAAATATGGTCATGGATCCTCAAGTTATTTCATGAACTCCTTAAGGTTTTATTACAATACAATTCTAAGTGCTTAACTATTTAATGGTTATGTAGACTTCCCAGCTTCTTAGCCGAGCTACCCAAACTTCTCTGCTTTTATTCAAGCTGGTAAGTTGCAAGAGGAACTAAGCCAAAAAGATGTCGAGATCACGGAGCTGAAGAGGGTGCTCGAGGAGGAAAGGAAGGTGCACGAGAAGGATAAGAAAGAGTTCAAAGAGAAGAAGACAAAGATGACTAAAGTTGACTTCGAGAAGCAATAGCTCATTCTGGAGAAAGATACCCTCGAGAAGAGGGTTAAGTCTGTCGAGGACCCTATTGAGCAAGTCCAGCTTCTGGAGGCATTCAAGGATAAGTTACTAAACAGTCCTGAGCTGTTCAGTTTCCTTGTTAGCCTTCTTGAAATTGCAAAGAAACTGGGTTGCAGTAACCTGGCCAAGGAAACCTTGAAGCCTCAACTCTCGTTGTCCTTGTCCAAGGAGGATGCTAAGATAGTAGACGAGCTTGTCAAACTTGAGCTCGAGAAACTCCTGGACAAAAAGTAGGACGAGGCGATCAAAATTGATGTCCTGCAATTTTACCTAATTGACCACTTCAAGTCTGAGGGGCTGGAATTCGGTTGATTCCCCTTCTAAAGGACCCGGACGAGACCCCCAACGAAAGAGCTCAAGCTGAGCCCAGTGTGGAAGAACAAATCGCATTCACCTCAAAGGAGGATAACTCTAGAGTTCGTCCTTAATTTTTAAACTCTGGCCATTTTTAGCCTCTTCATGTAATCTTTTTTTTTTAAATGACAAAGATCTTATTGGGTTTCTTAAATTATCTCTCTTTATTCTTATTTTATTTTGATTCCTCTTAGTTTAATTCATTGAAACGGATCTTGGAAGGCGCTTACCATGAGCTTTCGAGCACTAACATAGAGTTGAATGAAACATATGCAATTGATGCAAGCAATGTGAGCACTTTCCACATGTAAGAAGGACAAACAACCCTTAAATAATGAAATTAATCAACTCGAAGAGGAACTTAAGTTGTGGAAAACTAAAGATCAAGGAATTTGTCAAGGCTTTCTTAGCCAAGGAGTTCAATGGGACATATCCTTTGGAGGTGGTAAAATATTGTGATCCCACAGATCAAAGCTATGAAGAATTATTGCGCTAACTAAATTTGAAGTTTGGGTCTGAAGGCGTGTGTTGCTAACGCGACTAGGCTACTAGTCGTGGAAGGGCGCCTAACTGCTTGTATGGGAGAAAATGACAAGTTAAGGGCACAAAGAGAGGACAATCGCCTAACGATACATGGTTTTCGTGGGGAAAATAACCTGTCTCGAAAAGGAGTTTCTAGCATGGAAAGTAGCTAGCGAAGACCTCTCCCTATTAAGGGAATTCCCTGGAGGAACTCATCCACAGGAGACATTTCTCTGGTAGAGTCCCTTTTATCTGAGAATACTCGACTCGTAGGAGGGATCAAGGATTGGAAGCTCCGAGACAAGGACCTTGAGGAGCGTATCGTAGAGTTTGAGAAGAAGATTGTCGTTCATGAAGTAAGCCTTCGAGCCCACATGCTTTCCCATGACATTCCCACCCCATATTTGATTGACAATGATCAATTGCCAAAGTTTCTTCTCAAGGCCTCTTCTTATTGGATTAAGGAGGTCAACATGTATGAGGATGTGACCCCTCGACAAAAGAAAGCATCTGACCTTATTCTCGAATGGTGAAAGGAATTGCGATTAAAGGGCCCCTCCCCTTTGGGCCATTGCAGATCTTCTCGACCAAAGCCATCTCTTAAGAGAGCTGATAAGAATCATGGGTCCTCGAATCAGGCTACTAAGAGGTCTTCAAGAAAACGTGGTTGAACTGAGGGGTTTATGAAGAAGCAAGGTAGAACTATTACACGGCTTAACCCTTGTAAGTATCCTAAGGAAGAGAAAATGAAGGAAATTCAAAAAGCTACTGGCATTAAGATGGAAGAACTTGAACTTTTGGAAACAAAGTTGAAGGGGTTAGCACCTTCCCCAATAGATCTTTTCGAGGAGGGCTTTCCCCCAACTAAGTAAATCAATGTTGTGTCATGTCTTGTACGAAAATGTACTTTTATTTATTAATTAGGATATCAAAATATTTTTGTGAGTCTTCTTCTTTGGAAGGTAAGGTACTTGATTGCAAGTAAAGTCCCTTGAAACACTCCTAACCTTCGGGTAGCGTTCAAGGGCTTGAAAAGTTATAACGGGATTTAAGTTGCACATGTATATTTCTCCTCGTAAAGTTTACTTTGCAAATGTCAATAGCACTTGCAACTTACCTGTTTAGAAATGCCTCAGTCTACTTCGATGAGTAGAAACTTAAAAATTCAAAGACCCAAGCAAATTTTCCCAAATTCAGTGTTTCCACCTACATCCTGCAAATTTTCTCCACTAGTTCATCATTTCATAATTACAAAAGTACCTTATGAGTGCTGCTTAAGTGCAAACCAATCAAACATCAGCCGTAACTAGAAATATCATCTAGAGTTCTGCTTAAGATCAAACCACTCGAACATCATCATGAGTTCCGCTTAAAAGCAAACCACTCGAACATCATCATGAGTGACGCTTAAGAGCAAACCACTGGATCATCAACCATAGCTAGAAAATCATCTAGAGTGCCACTTAAGAGCAAACCACTCGAACATCATCACGAGTGCCGTTTAAGATCAAACCACTTAAATACCATCATGAGTGCCACTTAAGAGCAAACCACTCGAATACCATCGTGAGTGTCGCTTAAGAGCAAACCACTTGTTATGCTTTCATAGCTGATCATACTTTCTCAGATTGGTAATGTTCCACCTTCTTTGCACACGAGTACCATCCTGTGCCTCAAAGACATAGCTACCTCCTGGATGCGATTAGATTACCTTGTAGGGTCCTTCCCAATTTGTAGCCAACTTCCCTTCAGGTTCCTTTATGCTTTTTTTCATTTTTCCTCATTACAAAGTCTCCAAGGTTGATCAACACCTTCTTTACCCTCCTATCATGGTATTTTCTTACCCGTTCTTTAGCCTTTGATTCATGTAGAGAAGCTAGCTCTCGTTTTTCTTCCACCATGTCGAGATTTAGACTCCGATTTTTCTAATTAATCATCTCATCTGTCGCGACCATCACCCTTAGGCTAGGAACACCTTTCTCTATAGAAATTACTGCTTTTGGGCCATATACTAGACTGTATGGTGTTTCCCCAGTGGCGGAAGATTCAGCAGTTTGATATGCCCACAAAACATTTGGCAATTCCCATGTCCAACCTTCTGCCCTTTCGAGCCTAGCTCAAATGCCATTCACTATCGTCTTGTTGATTAACTCCACATGACCATTGGCTTGGGAGTGATAAACTGATGTTACCTTCTGTTTAATTTTGTACTCCTCACACCACCTTTTGAATAGATCTTGAGCAAACTGTGTTCCGTTATCTGTCATGATTGTTCTCGAAATTCCAAAAAGGTATGTAATGTTCTTTCAACAAAGGTAATAACTATCTTTGTCCTTATGTGTGTCAAGGGTTCGGCTTCCACCCACTTCATGAAGTAGTCAATAGCCACTATGAGATATCTGAACTTCCCTGGAGCTTCTAGAAAGGGTACTGCCAAATGGATACCCCACTTATTGAAGGGCCACAAAGTGTAAATACTTCTCATCTCCTCCTGGAGAATATGGGTTATGGGAGCGTGTTTTTGGCACTAGTGGCATGCTTGTATGTATCTGTTTGTGTTATCAAACACCGTTAGCCAGTAGAATCCTGCTCGAATGAGCCTCCTCGCTACCGATCTGGCTCCTTGGTGGCAGCTGCATATCCCTTTGTGGGCCTCCCTTATGAGACAATCGGTCTCCCGGGGGTTAACAAACCAAAGCAACAGCTGCAAGTGACCCCTTTTGTACAGCACTCCTTTCTGCAGCACATATCTTGGCGCCTTCAACCTTATGTTTCTTGCCTCAAATTCATTTTCTGGCAGGACACCCTCTCGAAGGTATGCCACGATCATGGTCCTCCAATCGTTTGCCACCTCAACTGCCATAACCACATATTTTTTCAAAAATTCATTTATTTAAAGTTTCCATCAGTAATTGCTTCTGAGATTGAATTCCCAAGTCCGATAAAGCAATCTTGCTAAGGGTATCTGCTTTATGATTGTTCTCCCTTGGCACCTGTGTCGGAGTATAAGATTTAAAAGCTTTCAAGATATTTTGCACTACCTCGAGGTACCTTTGTAGGCTACGCTCCCTGGCTTCATATTCTCCATTCACCTACTGAACAACTATTTGAGAGTTACTGTACGCTTCCAAATCTTACACTTTCAATTCCCTTGCTAATCGCAGTCCCATTATCAGGGCTTTATACTCTGCCTTATTCTTTGTCGCTATGAATGCAAAGTTTAATGCATAAGGATAATATTTTCCACCAGGACTAGTTAATAGAACCCTGACTCCACTCCCTCGTGAAAGTGATGAACCATCCACATATAGCCTCCACATTTCCTTCTTACGCACCTCCACCTCTCAAATAAGATCTTGGTATTCGATGGGATCTGAAGTTTCTACTATGAAGTCAGCCAGTGCATGGCCTTTGATTGCCACTCGGGGTTGATATCGGATGTTATGCTCCCATAATTCCATTGGCCACTTTATCACTCTTCCCAAAATTTTTGGTTTTAATAGAATCTGCCAGATTGCGTGATTCGTGAGTACTACTATCGTGTGCCCCTGGAAGTATGGTTGAAATCTTCTGGCTACATGTACCAGGGCTAGAATTAACCTATTGAGAGTCGTGTACCTTGTCTCTGACCCTTGCAAGGAATGAATGACAAAGTAAATGGGGTGCTGCATCTTTTCTTTTTCTTTTACTAGCACTACACTAATTTCCAAAGGCAATGCATAAATGTATAGGTATAACACCTCTTTTTTATCGGGCTTCATCAAGGTAGATAGCTTCCCTAAGTGCTCTTTCAACTATTTGAACACTTCATCGCATTTGTCAGTCTACTCAAATTTCTTTGCCCTTCGGAGGACATCAAAAAAGGGTAGGTTTTTCTCCCCCTTTGAGAGGAACCTGCCTGCGCTGCTAGAGACCCCGTAAGTTTTTGCACGTCTTTTATTGACTGTGGAGTTATAATTCTAATCAATGTTTCAAACTTCTCCAGATTCACATCAATACCCCTCTTGGAGACCATGAATCTAAGGAATTTTCCTGCTCCTACACCAATAACACATTTAGATGGGTTTAACTTCAAGTTAGCTCCTCGAAGCCTGTCAAAAGTCTCCTCAAAAACTGCTTTAAATTCCTTGTGGCTCCTGCTTTTTACTACCATATCATCGACACGAATCTTCATATTCCTCCCGATTTGCATCCTGAATAACTTATCCACTAACCTCTGATAAGTGGCTCTAACATTCTTTAGCTCGAATAGCATCTTCTTCTAACAATAGGTTCCTACATCTGTAATGAAAGATATTTTCTCTTTTTCACCTTCTTCAATAAGTATTTGATAATATCCCTTGTGTGCGTCACAGAAAGCCAAAATCTAAAATATGATATCCCTTGGTGGTTTCCACTAGCTTGTCTATTGGTGGCAACGAATAGTTGTCTTTGGGGTAGCACTTCTTCAAATCAGTGAAATCTATACACATTCGCCAGGCCCCATCATGTTTGGGGACCATAAGTGGATTAGCTTACCATTCGGGGTAGAACACCTCCTCAATAACATCCTCTTTCAACAAATTTTTGACCTCTTCTTTGATTGCCTCAGCTCTCTCAGGCGCAAACACTCTTCTCTTCTACTTGACTGGATTTGTCGATAGATCTATATTCAACATGTGTAGTGACACACTCGAGGTTACTCCCGTAAGGTCAGAAGTATCCCACGAGAACACCTCCCCACATTTTGCCAATGGATCGTTTAGTCTTTTCTTGATGTCTTCAGGCATCAGTTTCCCCATGGCTACTGATCCCATGTCTCAAATGGGAATCTGTATGGTATCCATGAGCCCCACGTCCATGTGTACTATTGCTACATCCCTATATTTTCTTACCTATTTCACCGCGGTAATATTAAAACTTCGAGCCACAACCTGATCTCCGCGAATGGATGCTATCCCATTCTCTGTTGGGAACTTCATCATAAGGTGGTAAGGTGACCAGACTGCTTGAGCCTGGCATATCCACAGTCTTCCTAGAATCACATTATACAGAGATGGGGCATCAACCACTGAAAATTTACACCTTATGGTTACACCCTTATTACCATCTGCCTCACAAACCGACAGTTTTATCTCTCACAGGGGAAATATTGGGTTCCCCGTGAAGCCAGATAGGGGCGAGGTCAACTTTTTCAAATTGCCACGCCCTATGTCTTGCTGGTCAAAATAGTTAACGAACATTACGTCTACTCCGTTTCCATCAGCAATGAATACCCTATTTACCAGAGATGTTCCAATGTTAGGTGAAACCACCACGGGGTCAGTATGAGGCGTCTGACTTGGTACTGCATTTGCCACCGAGAATGTTATGGTCTCATCTGGCTGAAACCTTTTATGGCGAGGTTCTCCTACAGGGGCCCTTTGATCCTTTACTCTTATTACGTCATTAGCGGATCTTTTTCCAACAACGCCATTAATGACATTAATCACTCTTCGAACAGGCAGGTTTTCCCCATTCATGTTATCCTGATTACCCCCTGTTGTTCTTGTGGTTTTTCTTGCCATCTCTAATGTGCCCTATCTCAAACCATCTATTCTCGAGGCTTTCTGTCACCTCTACCACCGTTATTCAGATTATTTCTTCTGTAGGGTTGTCATTGATTCACTCGAGGCCTCGCAAGTGTGACCTGATTTCTGAGCCCTTGCCCTCGAAACTGTCCTTCTCGCTTGTATCTATTAATTTCCATTTGCAACTGCATGTAATCATTTGTTTCATGGTTTTAATCTCTGTGGTGATCACAATATCGGTTTATCGCCCTCCTGGCCATTATTGTACCGTGTGAATTCTGCAAAGGTGGGGGGGGGGGTCAAACCAATCCTCGATGTATAATCAAGATCTGTGTAGGGGGTTCTTTCTCCCCGTGTCGATGGCATGGGAGCGTATCTCTCAAATGGTGTTCTTATGGGCTCGATCAGTATCTTCCCTCGAGCATCCATATTTCTTCCATATTTCTCTATGAGGCTATCTCTTTTCTTCCTTGTTGCCTCTTCTACCTACGAATATTGTTCCACAACCTCCTGAAGTTTTTGCAGAGTCTTAGGAGTATTTGTTCTAAACTTCTTGTATAACTCCAAGTTTTGCATCCCCAACAGATACCCTTATATCACCTCATTTTTCTATAGACCCTATTATACCTAAAGTCCCATCCATAAATCGATGGTAAAAGGCTTTCGTGCTTTCTCCTGACTTCTGTTTTCTTTGATAAAGCTCCAACTGGGTTTTTGTGAACTTCTTCTTATATGCGTACTAGCTTAATAATTCTCTACTGAAGTCTCAATAGGAGTGGAGAGAGCCTCTTGGTAATTTCAAAAAACCATTCCTGAGCTTTCCCTAGAAGATAGCTTCCCACTAGCTTACATGTCCATTTTTCGTCAAAGTCTCTCGATCTCATCAAGCTTAGGAATGTTTGTATGAACTCGCAAGGATCTGTCTCGCTGCTGTAAGTGGGGAGCCCTTTAGGGGGTTTATTTTCCTTTGGCCAGTGAACCCCCATTATTGGAGCAATGAAAGGTGACCCCGCGGCCTGCCCCAATGGCCCGATCAACCTATCTAACTCTCTTTGAAGGGTATCACTTGCATCATTTCCTGGTTCTTGTTGTCTCCCTACCACATTCGGGCCCCTATCGTGTCTCCCAAATTGCGATAAGTGAATGAGAAGGATTCCCATATACCTAGAATTTGCCCAAGTCCATCCAAAAAACCTGGGCATGTTGGCAGTTGCCCATATGGTTGTAATGTCCCTTGTTATCCATTGCCCCCTCTAATCCCGCACTTCCATATCCCCAGATATTTGAAGAAGTCATCATTCCATAGCTGCCTATATTCCTGGGAGCATGACGGTTGAAGAAATCGGGGCTAGTGGAAGCACTGGGTATGCCTAACCCTGTGAGTAATCTGGGAAAGAAGGTTGAGGCCTCATGTGTTGTGCCTCTCCTACATATGTCGTGTAAGGGTATGCTACCACGGGCTGAGAAGTTAACTTTATAATCCCCCCACGGATGAGGGTGGCAATACCACACCCCTCGGAGGGGGGGGGTAACTCGATACCCTACTTCTGCGATGCTGCTCGCTCCATATCCTAACTTGGGCCCATCCACCTTGCATTCTGAATTCCTTGTGCATTAAACCCATGGGCCTCCATGTACGAATCATCGAAAACCTCAGTGAACCTTCCGTCCCTATCATCCCTTGAGCTGGTTGGCCCACCCTGTGCAAATCCAAGGTTCCCGGCATCTTGTCCAATAATTACCTCAGTGCGTATCGAGGGCCCTGCAATATCCTCTCACATGGGTGCGACCGTACTTGGAATAAATCTTGTCGAGGCATGTATCTCTTTGCGTTCTACAATTGGAACAGACTATGCCCTTAATTCAACCACCGGCATTTGAACATCACTTATCGAGGGACTTTGCATCTCCTGGGGGTTAACCATGTCTGACCTTTCGGGCTGCAGTGTACTACCAATTCTTCCACTTCTCAACCTTAATCATTTACTACTTCCGAGAGGATGCTCTGCGTTACCAGCTCTCATTCCTTTTGACCTTAATCTTTCACTCCTCCATGCAATCGTAGACATAAACTCCAAAAAACCCAAATCTTGCTTAGTCGTTCTCACAATCGGCACCACTTTATGCATTTCGAACGACCGACCAGTCAATGGGCTCAAGCTCCTCGAATCGACCTGCAATAAATTTTTCCCTAGGGGTCAATCCTTCGATTGGCAAGTTAATCAAAGAGTATGTATCAGATTAAGGTAGAATGAATTAAAATGAATATGTTCCTGGTATTTATACCGTATGTCTTAACTAAAAATATCCTTAATTATAGCCATCAATTACCCTATGAATACGGTAATTATTATAATGCAATATCGCAGATGGGCCATGATTATTATGGCCCAACATACCCCTTGGGCCTGACCTACATCATACTGCTATCTAATTTCTACCAATACATAATTGTCGGATGGAATTAGTAAGTGGCACAATATTTTGAAAAATAGCTAACTAGCTAGGACTTTAATAGCAAGATAGGGAAAAATTGAGTGTGCATTGCTATTTGCTTTTACTTTGGTAAATGCTATATCGGGTTTTTAATTCTTAATGCTATCAAAATGTGTTTTGGTTTAACGAATACTGTTTGGGGACATTTTGGTAAGAGGAATAGTTAATTAATTATAATTTATTGGCTGTCAATAAAGTAAGAAAGAATTGGGGGTTTAAGTGTACCTACTTCCCTATAACCGATAGATGTGTAAGAACTTATTCATTATTGCACATGTGATCAATTAACTAGCATGAGTTATCCTTAGCCGATATTCTTCCTCTATATATCTATTTCTCATTTTAGAGTCATCATTTGCATTATTAGTGTTAGCACAATCACTGAATTTAAGGCATGGTGGCATCACCGAAACAGTTTTCTAAATTAGTAGGAGAATTAATTATTAATTATTGCGTTTGCTCCTCGTGGGTTCGACCCTACTTACTGGTGTACTAACTATAGTTAATCTGAGTTGCTGGTTATTTGGTGAGTTAAACGATGCTCACCAAATTGGTGCTGCTGCAAGGGAGTAGTAAGTCAATCGTTTTAAAATTTTTCCCTACTAATCTGTGTGTTACTATGCTTAGTTTATGGGCAGATTTTCTAGGACGAATTTAATATTTGACCGAAAGTTGAGAAGACAACTAAGCAGAACATAAAGAGAACAACCGGACCCATTACAGTTTCAGCAACCACTTCTGATTCGGGAACTGATACCGAGATGGATAAAGCTGGATGAAATCATAATCTTGGGTAGAACCCAAACAATCCATATAGGTGGAAACTCACTGGTCATAGTGAAGATGATCTCCCCACTCCCATTCAGCTGTCAGAGACCAAAACTTTGATTGAGATCAAGTTGGCATTCCTGAACGTGCTTCCAAAATTCCATGGGAGAAGCACCGAAGACCCTTACAATTTTCTGAGTGAATTTGTGAAAATTTGTAAGGTGTGGTTTAGGCCATCAACGGTGACTGAAGATCAATTCAAATTGGTGGCATTCTAATTCAGTTTGACCAAAGCACCCAATTAGTGGTTTTCAAGCCTGCCACCCAACTCTATTTCGACGTGGGCTGAATTGAAGAAATTATTTTTGGAGTACTACTTTCCACAATGACATATGTTTTGAAGAAGGATATCACAAGTATCGATCACATGTATCAAGCAGGAGTACAACGAACCATTGAGTATGCATTAGTTGAGGTTCAGGAAGTTGATGGACAGTTGCCCTAATCACCAAATGACGGAAGGCCAGTTGCTCTAGTATTTTTACTAAGGGATGACATCCAGCAATAAGGGTGGGGTGAATTCTTCCAGTGGTGGTGGATTTTCTTACCTTCGAGTGAATGAGTCTAGAGGGATCATCAAGAGGTTGGTGGATTCCGAGAAGAAGTATGATCGACAAGAATTCTGAATCCTAAAGAAGGTGGCACAGACACCCACTCCTGAACAAGATGAGATCAAGGAGAGGGTGGAAAGAATAGAAAAAATGCTATCTAAGATCGCTGACAAGTTTGCAGTTGTACAAGAAGGGCCTTGCAATACGTGTGGACCAGTAAATCATACGATTTTGCAATGCATCCGGACTATGGGAGAGATACATGTTCAAGCAAATGCTATGGGGAATTATAATGAGAGGCAGCAAAAAGTTTATCCATATCCCCACACCTTCAATCCAAGGTATAGGGATCACCCTAATTTCTGTTGGAGAGATGATGTGTCCATTTTATGTGCATAATTTAGCATTTCTTGGGGTCCCTTTTGTGCTCTTTCATTATTAAGAGCTTGTGTCTTACCTTGAAATTCTCTTAGGAGGGGTAAGAGAAACTTTACGCTCTTTTACCTCTTCTAAGTGGATTTTGCGTGACAAAGGAAGAACATGGAGGCTTGAAGACCGAAGGCCATTGAAGATCACTTTTCGAAGACTTGCTTCGAAGACATGAAGACTTGAAGACCAGAGGGCATCGAAGACCATTTTTTTGAAGACTTTGAAGACTTTCTTCAAAGAGTTGAAGACTTGAAAAATGAGAGGAATCATTGTGAAGATGAGTGTTTACCACAAGAAGAAGAAAAGAAGACAAGGTTAAGTTCTGGCGCCCATTGCGAGTCGCGACGAATGGGTGGTGAGAACCTGACCTTATCCTTTTTGTACTATAAATAGCACTCTCTTTCCTCTCATTCATATCATCTTCTTTCTGCATTTTGGTACTATTTCTAATCCTAGTTTTCACTATTTTTCACCTTTAAATTCTCTTGTAGTATGTTTGGTTTGTTAGAATTAATTAGTATGAACTCTTGTAGCTAAATCTAGTTCTTGGGAGAAATTGATTGAAGCTTCCAAACTTATGTAGTAAGATTCTATATTTGCTCATTTATAAACATTTATTGGAGAGCATTTATTATGCCATTAATTTTGTGCTTTGCCTCATTTATACCATGGGTTGTTTGAGTATATGAAATGTTTTAATGATTGAAATGTTAGAGTGTTAGGAAAGTTGCAAATTTTTAATTCATTTGATATGAAATCCAAAAGCATGGATAAGAACTTCTTGTGTATAATGTGTGGTATTTCTTGATAGATGAGTATGTTAATGTGGATTGTTCTCATATTTATCCTACAGATGCAAACAAAGGTTGAACCTTGAATGTTGTTTGTTCTAAGTTAACCTAATAAATGCTTTGTTTGGTTAAATGACTATGTCTTTAGTAGAAGGATTGTTGTTATCAAACCTGTGGTCTTTTGGGTGAAATGACATTGATGAAATACCCCTATGATGTTTTTTGTCTAGGGTGATCATCAATGAGGTTTGCAAATGGTCGTTGCTTGTCTTTACAAACTACTATTAAGGAGGAATGAATTTTGATCTTCGAATGAGAAGTGATAATATTCCTCATAGACAATAAATGTAATTGAATGAGTGAATAAATCAATGAGTTATAGGAAATTTGTAAGTGGAAGTCGATTGCCCCCAAAGCTCGGTTAATTAGCATTTTAATCATCTCTTTAGTTGTATTGCATGGTTAGCATAGTTATCTTGCTTTGCTAATTGTTGTCTTCAATTTGATAACTTAAGATCAAAAACCAACCACCCCCCCATTTACATGCTTTTATATGTATCTATATATGTATATGCCTCGTATGTTTTCTCTACTATATTGATATGTCCATTTTATATGCATAATTTAGTACTATTTTGGGTCACTTTTGTGCTCTTTTATTATCAAGAGCTTGTTTTTTACCTTGAAATTCTTTTAGGAGGGGTAAGAGCAACTTTACACTATTTTACCTCTTCTAAGTGGATTTTGCGTGACAAGGGAAGAACACGGAGGCAATGAAGATCGGAGGCCATTGAAGACCCTTTTTGGAGACATTGAAGACTTGAAAATGAGAGGAATTGCTATGAAGATGATTGTATACCACAAGAAGAAAAAAAGAAAACAAGGCAAAATTCTGGCACCCGTTGCGAGTGCGACGAGCCCATCGTGAGTCGCAACCAACGGGTGGCCAGAATTTCACCTTATCCTTTTTATACTATAAATAGCACTCTCTTTCCTCTTATTCATAATCTTCTTCATCTGTGTTTTTGGTACTGTTTAGAACCCTATTTTCTTCCATTTTCATCTTTGAATTTTCTTGTTTTATGTTTAGCTATTTAGCATTAATTAGTATGAACTCTTGTAGCTAAACCTAGTTCTTGGGAGCAATTGACTAAGGCTTCCAAGCCCATGTCTTGAAAACAATTTGTAGCCTATTTAATACTCTTACTATTGTGCATTTATGGAGCATTGAATGTGTTTGTTAGTGTCATTAATGTAATTGAAAGCTTGAGTATATGAAGTACTTGTATGATATGCTTGTTAGGGTTTCAGGGAAATGGGTTGATTTCCTCATTTTCTTGATAGGAATCCAAGAGTATGATTTAGAGCTTTTGATTGTGTTGATGTATTGATAATTGCTAGATGAATATGATAATGTTGAACTCTTTGTCATCTTTGTTGCTTGTAGCGAATGAGAGAAGTGTATGAATCTCGATCGTTCTTGACTAATCTTGTGTAAATGCATGAATCGGTTAAATGCTTAGACACGGTGTAGTGTTTATAAGTATTGTCGAGCTTGTTGATTCTTCATGCTAAATGCCATCAATGGGATACCTTGAGTCGTGTTTCGACTACGGGAGTCATTGGTGAGGTTTGACAAGAGATGTTGAATTCACTCTTGTAAACTACTATCTAAGAAGGATAGAAGTTTAGTCTTCACAAGAAGTAGTGAAAGTAGTAAATAGGTTGCATGTTCAATGATGGATAAGAGGTTTGGAAGTGGAAGCCAATTGCGCCCAAGGTTCCTTTAATTGTTGTTTTCATCGTATCTTTAGTTATATTGCATGATTAGCATAGTTATCTTACTTTGGTAGTTGTTGTTTTTCAATTTGATAACTTAGGATCAAATCAACCAACTTCCCCTCCCCCCCCCACCCTTGTTTACATGCTTTTATATATATCTATATATGTACATACCTAGTATGTTTTCTCCTATATATGTTTAAACACTTGAAAAGATCCCCCTTCTCGTGGATCACCCCGACTTGCCATTATCTACTTAATTGTATATAGGAAGCATTAGGGCTTAAAAGTATTAACTTTGAGAGGTACGACGACGACCTCCCGTATATGTTTAAACACTTGAAAAGATCCCTCTTATCGTGAACAACCCCGACTTGCCATTATCAAATTAATTGTAGATAGGAAGCATTAGGGCTTAAAATTATTAACTTTGAGAGGTACAACAATGAACTCCCAAGAGAACAAGTCTCCCCAGTGCAGCAGCCTCCACATCACCATCAGCCATGTGTTCCACCAATGCAACGAGAAGCCCCAGTTTTTACTCAACCTCCACAAGGTGAACAAGGGAAAGCTGTGATTGATAAGCTGAATATAATTATGAACATGATGCAAAAGAAACAATAGAGTTCAAGGAAAACTGAAGCAACCCTAGAGGAGCATGCACGACAAATAGCCCATCTTTCAAATTCTCCAAATGAAATAAGGATAAAGCAGCCCAGATTTCCTTCTCAGGTCCAATTAACCCTCGTGAGATGGAAAATCAGGTCACACTTAGAAGTGGAAAGGTTGTTGGTGCACTGCCTTTGAAATACACAAACAAATACGCGAAGGAGCTCACTGATGGAGGGTTCAGTTTTCCTAAACCAAACCCTACAATAGAAATTTAGAATCAAGAGGCAGAGGGAAAAGGCGATGAAACCACTGTACAATATGTAATTCCTGAGCATCTTGAGACCAGAGATGAAGGTAGATCCAAGGTACCAGCTGAGGTAAGAAAGAGGTTGAGTTTACATGATCCTTCACTTAATATTTTGCCTCCTTTCCCTCGTAGAATGGAAAAGAAGAAATAATAGCCTATGGATCTTGTATCAATTTTTGGAAAAATTGATACTGACCTTCTTTTCTTGCAAGCTATAAAGTTACCACCAGTTTGCAAGTTCTTGAATATTTAATTGCAGGAAAGCCAAAAGATTCAAGTAATTCAAGTGAATCAGTGTCTGCAATAATTCAAAAGAAATTACCACCTAAGTGCAAGGACCCAGGTATGTTTTCCTTACCTTGTTACATTGGAGATAAGAATATTGATACTGCTATGTGTGATTTAGGAGCTTCTGTAAATGTGAGGCCATTATATGTGTATCAAACTTTAAATGGAGCGGAAATGGTTAAACTATAGTAGTAATTCAGTTGGCAGATAGATCTTGTGTGTTTCTAGAAGGGTTGTTGAAGAATGTACTTGTGAGAGTCAATAATTTTGTGTACCCTGCAGATTTTTATATGGTTAAAATGAATCATTCTAGTGGTCAGGGAATAATAGGAGTATTTTTGGGTCGTCCATTTTTTAGAACTGCTAATACTATCATCAATGTGGGAAATGGTACTATTTGTTTTGATTACTATGGTGAAAAATATACTTTCAGTATTAATGAGGACATGAAAAATTCAATAGATGGTGAGAATGTATTTTCCATTAAGCTCATTGAACCTCTTGTCCAAGAACATCTTTAGACTGAAATTTTGCAAGAGAGAATGTTCAATTTCCAACAGGTTCGGAAGAGATAGATATTCAAGGCTTGAGTGACAAGGAGATCAGTGAGTTGTTGTGCTCAATGTAATCTCAGGAAGTGATGTTCAGTAGTGATATAGACCCCGAAAGGGCTAGCTCATCGCAGTCCAGTACCGAAGTTCAGAAAAATTCTGAACTGCAGACAGGGTTCGGTTTGGCCAAATCGGACCCGTCTGATAGATTAGTTCAATCGGGCATGAAGGCCCCAAATTTGGAGTTAAAGCCCTTTCCCCCGAATCTGAAGTATGTCTATCTCAGTGATAATGATACTCTCCCTGTAATAGTTAGTACTGAGTTATCCACATCTCAAGAGGAGAGATTAATCGCTTTGTTGAAGAGATACAAGAAGGTCATTGGGTAGACATTGGCAGACATTACGGGAATCAGTACAGACATTTGTATGCACCATATTCTGTTGGAGGACGATACCAAACCTACTCGAGAGTTCAAAGGAAGCTCAACCCCAACATGAGAGAGGCGGTCCTCAAGGAGATATTGAAATTACTCTCACTTGGGATCATTTACCCCATTTCTGACAACAAGTGGATGAATCCCGTTCATGTAGTGCCAAAGAGGTTGGGATTACAAGTGATGAAAAATAACAAGGGTGAGATGGTCTCTACAAGGCTGGTCACTAGTTGGAGGATGTTTATTGACTATCAAAAGTTAAATGCCACCACTCGCAAGGATCACTTTCCACTTCCTTTCATGGATCAGATGTTAGAGAGACTTGCAGGAAATAGCTTCTTCTTCTTTGTGGATGGGTACGCTGGCTATTTTAAGATTTGTGTGAACCCTGAGGACAAGTAGAAGGCCACATTTACTTGTCCCATTGGCACTTATTCTTACAGAACAATGCCATTTGGTTTATGCAATGCCCTAGGCACCTTCCACCGTTGTATGATGAGTATCTTCTCTGATTTGATTGAGACAAGTATCGAGGTGTTCATGGACGATTTTAGCATCTATGGTGACTCATATAATGTGTGTTTAAGCTTTCTTGAACAATTCTTAATTCGTTGAGAGAAACCTTGTTCTTAATTTTGAGAAGTGTCATTTCATGGTGAAGAAGGGCATAGTCTTGGGACATGTGATCTTTGAGAAGGGAATTCAAGTGGACAATGCCATAGTGGAGACAATAGAGCAGCTCTCATATCCTTCTAATGATCGTGAGGTTCATAAATTCTTGGGGCTTGCGGGATTTTATATGAGATTCATCAAATATTTCGCCAAGATTGCGCAACCATTGACAATGCTTCTCCAAGATTACGTTCCTTTCGAGATGACTGAAGATCGCAATAATTCCTATGATTTGTTGAAGAATAAGTTGATCTCAGCCCCAATCATGCAACCACCCAATTGGGACCTTCCATTTTAGTTGATGTGCAACGCAAGTGATAATGCAGTTGGCGCAGTCTTGGGGTCGAAAGCAGGGAAGGAGAGCCATGTGATTCATTATACAGCAAAGACTTTGAATCCGATGCAAACCAATTACACCACCCCTGAGAAGGAGTTGCTGGCCATTGTCTTTGCTTTGGATAAATTTATATCTGTTGTGGTATTCCCTCACCAGGCTAGCTGACTGTGATCACCAGAATGCATCTACAAAAGGAGTCCAGAAATGGGTTCCAGGGAAGACACTCCGACCCTCCAGCCATTATTATACTTTTCCAATTAACTTGCTCTAGTCCATCCACCCTTACCCTTTTCCATCTTCTCTTATTCCTTTTATAATACACAATGGTTGTGGCTCTGCTTTATCCAGAGTTTGTGCCATGCGTATAATCGTGTGCCCGTCATCCCTGTTGTGTATAATCGTGCATTCTATAAACCTAGTTTGTGAGCCACGAATGATAAGAGTTTCCTTCATTATCAGTTTGTAGGCTATTACCCTGCCTTCTTCTGCTCACTCAATTTTGCTATTGTTCTGGGCCTTTTACTCCTTTGGTCTCGGTATGGACCATAAGCTCCCCCCAGCCATGAAGACTAAGTGGCATGGAGCAGATCCTGTCGAAATGGTTGAATACAAAGCAAGCTATTATAAGAGGTTCGTTCATCATTGAAGGGATTACGAAGTGGTAGTAGCTTCATGGCCAATAGATCATTTGTCCGCTAAGTCCCTCATTTTCAAAATTTGAATTTTCGAATTCTTGTTGTGATTAATAGCCTAAGACATGCTGAAAAGATCCGAGATCTTATCCAATTTTTTCGCTGGTTATTTTTGTATTTCCCTAACGGCTGCTATTAATTCATCTCATAAATAGGTATTATAAATGTGTTTTATTTTTTAGTGAGCTATATTTTCATCTTCCGTTGCCACTTCAAAATCTGTGAAAGGTAACTTACTTTTGTCAGATTTTCATTATTTTGTTTTCACAACTATTTGTCTTCCTCTATTTTTCCTTCCTTTTTTCTTTGCGTATAAATACTAAGATTTCCTCTCTTTCTCAGTTACTCCTATGTTTATCCGCCAAAGTCGTTATCTTCTCCAACTCCCGCCGTCTTTTAGCTTTCTACGCATCAAGTTTCCTTACGTTTTTTGTGAGCAAGGTTTGTTCCCGTCTTCCACCTTATCTCTATATGCTTTGAACTTGGTAGCCTATATTTTTTATCATCGTAATAGTAGTTGCTCCATTTGTGTTATGTAACTTTCCGGTCATCTACTCCGGCGAACTCCCTCTGAGTCCTTATTCCGGCATACTATTACGTACTATTTATTCCGCTTATTAACCTATGGTTGTTTTCAAATAACCTAGGCTTATTATTTATTGTCATGTCTTCCTGTGATCATATTGAATTCCCCCAATCTGATAATCATTTCGGGGGGGAATCCAGCCCAGCCACCGAACCCTCTTCCATATCTATTGTACTTACTGGGTTTTATGTGGATGAATTAAAGAAGTATTTCCCGTTTCTAAGCCCTTTCAAGCTTCGTGCTCCTGGGAACAATAAGTGTGTTTGTACTCCCCCTCCTGGTTATACTTCGTACTATGTATCCTATTTGAATTTTGGCCTTTACTTCCCTAGTCCATATCCTATGATAGATATTTTGTGTTCGTACAAAATAGCACTGTCCCAATTCCACCCTAAGGGTATTGCTATCATAATGGGGTTTCTTTAAGTGTGCGATGCAGTGAACGTACCTTTTACTCTTGAGTTGTTCCTTAATTTTTATCATATTCGGAAAGTTAAAAACACTATAGATGAATTTACATTTTACCATGTAATCGTTGGGGTTGAGCTCGTGAAGGGTTTCCCTAGTAACGTTGGTCCATGGCGTACCAAATACTTCTACATAAAGTTGAAACAAAATCCTGGGGTTGTTATGCTATCTTGGAACAACAGGGTTCCCAAAGTTAGGCTTCTTAGGTTGAATGTCTGTTTTACCAAAGACGCGGACATCGTGGTTACACTTTGCGGTCATGCGTAACACCTCTGCCATGTTGACCCTCATATTGAAGGTGTTTTGTTTGCCTTTGTTTTGATGTGCTTGTTCTGTAACCTTTGTTATTTTTGTAAAGCATTTTATTTCTTCTTTATGTTTGTTTGACTTGTGATAACTCTTATGTTCCAGACATGAACTTTTCGAAAGGTAATATCACTAGCCCATTCCTTGAAGGCGACGATGAGGAGACGGCTGAAGTCATTGTTCAGGAAAATGACACCGCTGCTAGTACCATCCCTCGGGGAGGTGGTAAACAAGTTATCCCTTCTGGTAAGGGCAAGGCTACAATGGGGGGGAGGGTGGCAGACCTCACCCCACCTATGCAGAAGCCTAAGCACAAAAGGGGTAGGGGTGAAGGGGCTTTGGGCCATTCTCTTCCTCCCCATAAAAGGGGCGCGATAGCTAGTCTAGTTCGCAAACCATTATGCAAACACGGGGTTCCGCCATGGAAGGGATGATTGCTGACATCTTCTCAAACCTCTCCCTGCCTGACACATTGGTCGTGGTAAGTATCAAAGAGGGATTTCATTGGGTTTTTGTTATCTTTTATGTTGACTTCTTGTGTCTAATTTGTCTATTAACTTCACTTTGTTTGTACTTTGTGTTATAAGGTTGGTGAGAGCCTTCAAATTACGAGTGAGAGGCTTTTTAATCTGCCCCCCATTAATGAGACCCTGGAAGATAAATGTAGAGCCTACAGAGTTGGAAAATTCATTGGAGGCCACTAAGGATAAGGCGGTTACTGCTGAATAAAGGGTTATTGATGCTAAGAAGAATGCAACAGGTGATGTTAATCGAGCTAAGGCTGTCGCAGGAGAGATGACTCAACTTCGTTCTGAGTTGGATGAACTATTCACAAATGGGCATGCAGACCCTAGGTACCGTCAAGTTTTTGTAGATCGGCTGTTGAAAACCAAGTCATTCTACACATTTTTCAAAGATGTCTGCAAAAATGCTTAGACGGTTGGTTATTGCGAGGTTGTGAAGGATCAGCGCGAATAGAACCCTAGTTGTACTTTAAAGACTATTCCATCAATAAAGACTTGCATTGAGACTCTAACGAAGAAGAGAGATAAGCTAAACTAGGTGTTTGCTACCAAGATTGTTGATGGGGGGTAATCCCTTTAATCTGCTGACCCATATAGCTAGCCTTCCTACGCTTCTCTCCATGAGGGAGTTGCAGAAATGCAAGGTGGATCATTTGGGCAATCCGTCGCTCAGACCTGGTACCGATAACTCAACTCCAAATCCTGACACTGGTGTGGTCACTATGGAAAATGCAAATTCTAAGACCCCTGCTCAGCAGCCAAGCAATGAAGGCCGTAGCAAGCCTGTAAGCCAGGATGCCTCTGCGATTGCTGCTCAACCCCAACCAAACACTGAAGTTAGTTAAATCTTTATTATATTGGGTTTCTGTGGGTCTAGATTGTAAACCTAAAATAATATATTGGTGTATGTTTGTATTGTTAATGTATTTTGGCCACGAACATTCATTTACTTACTTTTATTCGTACTTCTCATTTCCTTATCTTGTATGCAGGGCTCCAATATTCTGATTGATCATAGAGTTTTTTTAAATTTTTGATTTTATGGGGCATAATCCTCTTTCTGAGCCCATGAATTTGGCTCGCACTGCTCAATTCTTAGTCGAAGAGTGGGAGAAGGTTGTTTCCTCCAATCTATATTCATATCTTGAATCACTTCCTTTATCTATCGGTTGGCAAGTTCCTATTCCGACTTCATTTTCTTCTTCATCTGGCAGTTGTCCTTGCAGGAAGCTTATCCCTGGTGGGTATAATATGAAGTTGCTAGGCCAAGACATTGTTCGTGGCTTAGTTGATCTTGAATTTGCTGCAAGTATTTACAAACACTTAATCTTCCTGTGCATGTTGAAGAGTTGGCTTTATGTCTAGGTATTCGTTTGAAATACATGCTCTCCAATATTCTAATTGATCATAGATTTTTTAAAAGCTTTGATTTTGTGGGGCATAATCCTCTTTTTGAGCCCATGAATTTGGCTTGCACTGCTCAATTCTTTGTCGAAGAGTGGGAGAAGGTTGTTTCCTCCTATCTATATTCACATCTTGAATCACTTCCTTTATCTATCGGTTGCCAAGTTCCTATTATGGCTTCATCTTCTTCTTCATCTGGTAGTTGTCCTTGCAGGAAGCTTATCCCTGGTGGGTATAATGTGGAGTCGCTAGGCCAAGACATTGTTTGTGGCTTAGTTGATCTTGAATCTGCTGCAAGTATTTACAAACACTTAATCTTCCTGTGCGTGTTGAAAGTGGGCTTTATGTCTAGGTATTCATTTGAAATACATGATCCTGGGTATTAATGACCTTGAGAGTAAGTGGAACGTCATTGTAAAGGACACCTAGGATGATGTAAGGGATTTACGTAAGATTCTGAATGAGCAAAATGGTCTTATTCAATGACAATAGCTGAACCTAGTGAAGATGATTTGCCAACAAGTCAAGGATAGAGAGTATAGTGCGAGAAAGACTTACAAAGCTCATCAGAAGATGGTGATTATCAACAAGCAATATGCTCGCATTGATGATTTGTTGGTTAAGCTCATGAAGAAGCAAGACGAATGTGATCACTTATCAATTTCTGATGCGGGTTGGCACACTAAGTTCGACAAACAGTTGGCCAAAAACACGCAGCTGCGTGGTGAGAATGAAGAACTTCATACTGAATGCAATCCCCCTTGACTCGTTGGAACATAAACAAGAGAAATATTGCGTGGATTACAAAGATAGGCTACAAGCTCTTCTTTCATCTTTGTGCCGATCCACCAGTCATGAGGATTTAACTATAAGAGTTAGCGGACAGAGAATCCGGTTATTTGATGTTTTCCGCTCACACATTTATTGTCTAGAAGAGGAAGTGCAGAACTTAAGGGCTAGAATGGAACAGTGTGAAGAAATTGTTAACATTATGAGCATGCAATTAGACCGCGAGGAATTCAGTCCAATAATTGATTTCAAAGCATACTACGCTAGGTATCTTGATGTTATGGAGCAAAGAGGTATCACTTGACATCCTGCTTATCTGCACATGAAATGGAGGTATGAATATTTAATCAGCGAGGATTGTGAAGCTGAGGGAAAATGTCGTATGGCTGAGCACCATTCTCGCGAAGCTGAACATCTCCCCCACGAGGTGGAGTGTTCCTCTCGCGTTGCTGAACATAGTCACCATCGTGGTGGTTCTTCCTCTTCTGGACCATCACGAAGCTTTAGGCATAGATAGTATACGCTATTTTCGTTCTTTGGCCGACATTGTCTTTTTCAATGTTTGATATTGCTATCTAAACTTTTTGGATGATGTGTACCCTGTCTTGTTTTAATAAGAATTTTATTTTATTTTTTTCTGTTATCTTCGAATATGAAAGACCTGTTTATTGCGTACACTCTAGATCTATAGCTATCTTTAGTTTCCATTATTGTAGGCATATCTACCTTAGAGACTGATCTATAACTTGCATTTTTTTAGTAATATACGAAGCTGCAAGATCTTTAGCTTGTTTTTATCACTTTGTTGTAGGCAAATTTTCATAATAAAAAGATCCATAGCTTTCTATTTATTTTTCTTGCGAGGTTACGAGATCTATAGCTCATTTTCACTTCGCTTGTGGGCATATCTGCCTTGTTCACAAGTTCAAGACTTGTTTAAACATATGTTTCTTTTGGAGCCATGTAATTAGTGGTATTTATGCTACTAACTCTTTGTAACCAGGATTGAAATTTGAAAATGCAAAAATAAGTTTTGTGAAAGAATGATTTTACTTCAAGCTACAATAATATCGCCTTCATTACAAAATGCTGGAACGAACACCAACCATGATAATTTCATGGTTTATGTAAATGGGGCCTAGCTTATCCTATTGCTTCAACTTTTTTACACATAAAACTTCCTTAAGTTAACTATGTGCCGGGTGTTTGGAATGCTACTACCATCCATTTTTTCCAACTAGTAGAAGTTTGACTTGTGCACCTTCGCTATCTTGTACGACCCTTCCCACTTTGGGTATAATTCCCAACATTCTTACCCTAAGCTAGCTTCGTTCTTTCTTAGCACAAGGTTACCGATCTAGAACCACGTTTCCTTCACCCTGTGATTATAAGCTTTAGCCATCTTCTCCTTGTACCTAGCTTCTTTGATCGCCGCTCTGTTTCTCTTTTCTTTGAGCTCGTCCAGATTTAGCTTTACTTTGCCTGAGTTGGCATCTTTATTGTACCACTCAACTGAAAGGTTTGCTTATCAAATTTTAACCGGTATTACCACTTTGTGGACATATACTAAGATGTACGGTGTTTCTCCAGTTGGTTCTCTAGATGTAGTTCTATACACCTATAAAGTGTTGGGTACTTCGTCGACCCATCGTGTTCGCCTTCCCTCCAGCCTTCTCTGAATGCCCTAAACAATTGTTTCGTTAGTGACTTCCGCCTAGCTGTTCGCTTGAGGATGAGCTGCCAAAGTGAACTTCGATTTGATCCATAGCTTGGAACACCATTCTGTGAAAATTCCACTTGTAAACTGAGTGCATTATCGGTATTGATGGTTTGTGGTATCCCGCAACGACAAACTATGTTCTGCCATATGAACTTCCTTGCTACCTCTGCTGTCACTTGCCCTAGATATTTTGCTTCTACCCACTTTGTGAAATAATCAACTGTCACAATAAGAAACTTTGATCCACTAGCACCTTTTGGAAATGGGCCAACAAGGTCAACTCTCTAATTATTAAAAGGCCAAGGTCTGTATACTCCTTTTAATACCGAGTGTGGCTTGTAGGATGTTGGGGCATTCATCTGACAGGTTTTCCATTTAAGGACAAAGTTGTACGCATCATTGAACATGGTTGGCAAAGAATATCCAGCTCAAATAATCTTCTTTGTGATCGTTCGAGACCTTTGGTGCGAGCCGTGCAATCGTTCGTGTACTACTTTTAACATTTTGACTGCCTGCATTGGTCTTACACACTTTACCTATGCTGATAAGTGTCCTTTATTGTACAACTTCCCATTCTCAAAGGCATAATTGTGGGACCTTATCTCTAACTTCCTTGCTTGAACCTTGTCTGCTAGTAGCTTTCCTTTGTCGAAGTATTGAATAAGCGGTGTCGTCCAATTTTTGTTTTGCTCTTGAACTGCTGACACTGTTGTCTTTACCGTACTTCTAATTGGAATGATCTGTACCTTAACCTCATTGTGTTTAGCTAGTGATTCAAACCCCGTCATTGCTAATTTTCTTAGAGCATCTGCCTTCGTGTTTTCACTTCTTAGGATGTGTTACATGTTGAAATATTCAAGACTAGTTATAAGTTGTTGCACCTTAGCAAGGTACTTCATCAATTGTTCATCCCTTACTTTGTAATCACCACTAACTTGTTGCACCACTATTTATGAGTCACTGAATGCTTGTACACTCTTTACTTTCATACTTTTCGTGAGATCTAGGCTACATATCAATGCTTCATACTCAGCTTCATTACTGGTGAGTAAGAAGTCAAATCGAAGCGAATATCTGTATTCTCCTGGTGAGGTATGCCCTTTTCGCCTGCTATAGGATTATGCTTGTGTAAAATACTGGTATCTATTTCTGGCCTTCTTGTCTTACCTATTGAGCTTATAGGGTTAACTGAAACAGCTAAATACATGTATAGAATTCCTCCTTGAATTGGCGGTTTAAGCATCGGGAGTTCCTGAAGTTTACTTTTCAACGATTCATACACTGCTTGACATTTTTTGCTCCAACTAAACTTCCTAGCCTTTTTGAGAATTTCAATAAAAGGAAGTGTCTTTCTGCTACTTTAGATACAAATCTACTGAGTGCGGAAAGTGATCCCATTAAGACTTGGACTTCCTTCACTGTTCGCGGTTGGAGAAAGTTGACGATCGCTGGTATCTTTTCTAGGTTAGCTTCAATCCCTTTTAAGGATACTTTATATCCAAGGAATTTACCTGCCCTACTTTAATTGTGTACTTCTTAGGATTCAACTTCATTCCAATTGTGCTCAATGTATCAACTGTTTCCTTTAAGTCATCTGCAAAGCCTCCTGCTTGCTTACTTTTGATAATTATATCATCTACATATACTTCCACATTGCTTTTGATAATTATATCGTCTCCATGATTCCTTCTCTTGTCCAATTCTTTCCTTCTTGACTCTAAGCATTTCTCCCTTCAAAAGTCCAATACCCTGGCTTTAAAATTGCTATAAAATCATGGAGAAAACAACCCATGAAAAGCATAAAGCAAAACAATGAAACTTAATGATAAAATTCATTACCAAACAAACATCAACGGAAAGTCATGAATGACAATCCGGATGATCAAAACCAATTTTATTTAACATCGTCGGCACAACTTACTCCCTTTTCTTGGGTTTTACTCACAAACCGGATCGAGGAGATCAACGTTCTCTCCTTTTTTTGGCACAAAATTCTCGTGGTAAGGTTTCAAACGTTGTCCATTAACCTTGAAAGTATTTGACTTAGCTCGATCTAGAATCTCCACTGCGCCATGCGGGAATTCCTTAACCACCTCAAAAGGACCGATCCGTCAGGACCTCAACTTACCTGGAAATAGGTGAAAGCGAGATTGGAATAGGAGGACCTTTTGACCATCGTCAAAGTCCTTCCTGATGATCATCTTGTCGTGCTACACCTTTGTCTTCTCTTTATAGATTTCAGCGTTCTCATAGGACTCCCTCCGGATCTCATCCAGTTCATCCAATTGTAACTTCTTATGCAAGCCGGCCTCATCTATATCAAGATTGAATTCTTTGACCGCCCAGTAAGCCTTATGTTGAGTTTCCACCGGTAGATGATAGGGCTTACCAAACACTAATCGGTATGGTGACATACTGATTGGAGTCTTGTAAGCCATCCTATACGCCCACAAGGCATCATTCAACCGAGAACTCCAATCCTTCCGGCTAGGGTTAACCATTTTTTGAAGGATGTACTTGATTTCCCGATTGGAAACTTCGTCTTGCCCGTTGGTTTGCGGGTGATAGGCGGTGGATGTCTTGTGAGTGATGCCATACTTCTTCAAGAGTGCTGCTATGGTCCGATTGCAAAAATGGGTGCCACAGTCACTAATCAAGGCTCGGGGTACCCTAAACTTAGAAAAGATGTTATCTTTCAGGAATTCTGCAACCACTTTAGAATCGCCAGTCCTAGTGGGTTTTGCTTCAACCCACTTCGACACATAATCAACGGCAAGAAGAATATATGTAAAGCCATAAGAACTAGGGAAAGGTCCCATAAAGTCAATACCCCAAACATCAAAGATTGCACTATATAGAATAGGTCTTTAGGGCATTTCATTCCTGGTGGAGATATTTCCTACTCTCTGGCATTTATCACAAGATTTGAAAAAGGTGTATGCATGCTTATTCAATGTAGGCCAATAAAACCCACTTTCTAAACCTTTCATAGCGGCCCCTTTGCTCCAAAATGACCGCCACATGCATGAGAATGACAAAATTCAAAAATTGAGTGTACTTCATTATCAGGGATAAATCTCCTAACAACTTGATTCGCACAATGTCTCTACAAAAAGGGATCATCCCACACATAATACTTAGCATCACTCTTTAATTTATCCTTTTGGGCCTTAGAAAAATGAGGAGGGAATTTACCGGCAATAAGAAAATTTACAATGTCGCCATACCATGGTTGGAGATCCCTAATGGTGAACAATTGTTCATTAGGGAATTCCTCCCATAGTTGCTCCTTCATTGTGGGGCTTACCTCAATGTCTTCGCATGGAGTCAACCAGCTCAAATGATTGGCCATAAGGTTTTCCGCGCCCTTCTTGTCTCGCACCTCCAACTCAAATTCGTTCAAAAGTAGGATCCACCTAATCAATCTTGGCTTGGCCTATTTCTTCATCATTAAATGAGGAAGCGCTGCATGGTCAGTGTACACAATATTTTTTGTACCAAGCCAGCAAGATCAAAATTTTTCCAAAGAAAATACCACTGCTGCAACTCCTTTTCGGTGGTGGAATAGTTTCTTTGGGCTTCAGTTAGAGACATGGATGCGTAGTAGATGGCGTGAGGTGCTCTTCCCACCCTTTGACCAAGCACCGTTCCAACGGCGTAATCACTCGTATCACACATAATCTCAAAAGGCAACGACCAATTCGGGGGATTGTATAATAGGGGCCGAAACTAACCTTTCTTTAAATGCATCGAAGGCCCCTTTACAACCCTCTTCCATCACAAATTCCACCGCTTTTTGTGACAACTTGCATAAAGGAGATGTTATCTTTGAGATGTCCTTGTTGAATCGGCGATAGAATCTTGCATCGCCAAGAAAAGAGCGCAGTTCGCGCACATTAGTAGGATAAGAAAAAGTTTGAATTGTGTCTATCTTTTTCTTGTCAACCTCAATACCCTTAGAGGAGACAACATGGCCTAAGACAATGCCTTGCTCTACCATAAAATGACACTTCTATGAATTTAACACAAGATTAGTATCAATGTAACGTTTAAGAACTTGTGCCAAATTTGCTAAACATTCGTCAAAAGAATTACCATGAATGGTGAAATCATCCATGATCACCTCGACAAAATTTTCAACAAATTCTGAGAAAATGCTTACCATACACCTTTGGAAAGTTGCAGGGGCGTTACTTAACCCAAAAGGCATACGCCGGTAAGCAAACGCGCCACCCGTTTTGAACTCGGGTGGGCACCATTTCACCCTTCTAATTTTTTACTACCATCACCCCACTCTTCTTGGGTACCACTTGAGTTGGACTTACCCATTTTCTACCCGAGATTGGATAGATCATTCCCACTTGGAGTAACTTGAGGATTTCCGCCTTCACCACATCCATCATAGGTGGGTTTAAATGGCGTTGGGGTTGCCAGACGGGTCTCACATCTTCTTCCAACAAGATTCTATGCATACACGTGGACAGACTTATGCCTTCGATGTCGGTAATAGTCCATCCAATTGCTTCCTTGTTTTCCCGTAACACCACCATCAACTTTTCTTCTTGCCATTTGATGAGCTTGTTGGAAATAATAACCGGAAACGTCTCCCTTTCCCCAAGAAAAGCGCACTTGAGGTCACTTGGCAAAGGTTTAAGTTCAATCACCGACGCTTTCACAAGTGACGGGAGGAATTTCGATTTCTCGGGCTCCCCTAAGAGTAGAGGAGGAGGTTTTGAGAGACTCAGTTTCATTTCTTCAAGCAGGTTCAAATCCTCAAAGCTTTCCTTCAAGTTAGTGCTCATAGAGTATACATTGTGGGCATCATCACTATCACATTGTAAAGAAACTAACAAAAAATCATCACCACTTAGTTTAAAAACATCTTGCACAACTTCTTTAACAACATCTAGGGCATGGTAAGTATGTTCTTCACTAGGATACTTCATAGAGTCATTTATGCTAAACTCTACTTTTATTCCATCAAATTCCATGGTGAGTGTACCTTTATGCACATCAATCCTTGTCCTAGAGGTTTTCAAAAATGGCCTCCCCAACAAAATTGGGGCGGCATGTTTATCATGCTCCATGTCAATGACATAAAAATCCACGGGGAAAACTAAGGAATCCATCTTAACTAACACGTCCTCAACAATACCTTTAGGGTATTTACTAGATTGATCGGCCAATTGGATTACCACTCGGTTTTGTGCAATGTTCCCAAGTTGAGGTTTTCATATAAAGAATAAGGAATCACATTTATTGGTGCACCTAAATCAAGCATAACTTTTTCAGAATGTGTATTTCCTATTATGAAAGGGATGTGAACATGCCAGGATCGCTACATTTAGGGGGTAGCTCTTTTTGACAGAAGGCGGAAACATGCTCACTTTTTCCATTTTTCAATTTATTTTTGGCCCTTTGTTTCCTATTCACAATACATAATTCCTTAAGAAATTTAGCATATCTAGGGATTTGTTCAATGGGATTAAAGAGTGGGATATTTACCTCACATCTACGAAAGACTTCGTAGATGTCATTGCTGTCCTCCTTCCTCATTTTGTCTTTCAAGGCTTCCGAAAAAGGAGGTTCTTGTACGTATGGAGGGATCTCCACCATCTTTTCTCTTTTGTGAGGGGGAGATGAAGGTTTTTGGATGGAGGTTGACTTCGGCCTTGGTGCCAATTTGTCCACCTCGATTTCTTCTTCCTTGCTCTTTTTGGCTAACTCTTTGGCCTTCCCCTTATAGGCTTCTTCCTTCTCAACTCCTTTTTCAAACACCTCAATCCTCTCAGGCTCCTCTTCTCTACCACTTCTCAAAGCGATAGAACTCGCATTTTGTCGAGGGTTGATCTCTGGTTGGGAGGGTAGCTTGCCTTTTTCTCGGGCCTCCATCCGATTCACCACTTGAGCTATTTGGTTCACTTGGGTTTCTAAGTTCTTGATGCTTGCTATGGATTCATCTTGGAATTTCTTGCTTTTCTCCGCACACATGCCCAACCGGTGAATGGCTTGCATCACCTCATCTTTTGTTAGCCCCGAGCTCTCCCCTTGGTCTCGGGGTTTGTCTTGGAGCCTTTGAAATTGTTGTTGAGGTGGCCTATATTGTTGTTGAGGAGGCTGATATGGTTGAGGGTTTTGGCTTCCTTGAGGGTTTCCATACCGGAGGTTCGAGTTATCACGATTTCCTGAATTGTATGGCCGGTTTTGGTACCCTTGATAACCTTGGTAGCCTTGCCCACCTTGATATCCTTGGTTGCCTTGGTAGCTTTGATTCCCTTGATAGCCCATGGCACTTACCTCTTCAACATTATTCTCTTGCAAAGTGGGGCATGTGTCTGTAGGATGCGCCAAGTAACAAATTGCACATTTCACATGTGGCACATTTCCGGGCTTTGTCATTAAAGATTTCACCATGGATGCAAGGGTCGAGACTTGATCCTCGAGCTTTCCACCATTTGAAGAGTCACTTGCGGGCATTGGATTCCTCCTTCTCAAATCGCCCTTTGAGCTAAAGTTTCTCGATTCTTCCGTTAGCTCTTCGTATAATTGCATGGCCTCGGAGGATGTTTTGTTCCCAAGGGTACCACTACAAGAACTTCTCACCAACCTTTGATCTTCATCAAGGAGGCCATCGTAGAAGTAATAAACAAAATCCCCCTCCGAATAACCGTGATAAGGGCAACTTGCAAGAAGCTTCTTGAACCTCTCCCAATAGTTGAAGAGAGATTCTTCATGCCATTGGAGGATGTTGATTATATCCTTCTTCAATGCGACGGATCTAGAGGTCGGAAAGTATTTGGCTAGAAACTTTATTTTCATATCAAGCCAACTCTTAATGCTCTTGGGCGGAAGATAGTGGAGCCAATCTCTTGCACCATCCCTTAGTGTGAACGGGAATGCCTTCAACTTGTAGAAATATTCATCCACTCCATGGGGGACCGTACCACCACACAAGAAGTGAAACTCGGTGAGGTGTTTGTTGGCATTCTCTCCTTGCCTACCAAGGAAGATGGGTAGCATGTTGATGAACCCGGTCTTTAGCTCAAAGTGCCCGTTCGGTCCAACCACGGGATACTTGATGCACATCGGTTGTTGGTCGAGGTTGGGGGCCATGACGTCTCTTAGCAAAGCTTGCCTGAAAGGGATATCTCTTTGGTGAGGAGGAGGAGCTCGCCCTTGGATAGGGGGTGCTCATCTTCGTGCTCGATTCGACGTTCCATTGAGGAAGATGTATCCACAAAATGGTCACTAGGAGGGGTGTTATTCACACTTTCCAAAGAAAGCCTCCTAGCTTGTCTCAAATTCAACTCCAACTCGGGGTCGTAGTGTAGGGGTTCTTTTGAAGAGGATCGCGTATGAACCATACAACAAGAACTCGAACAATACGTCTCCAAGCCAAGTGAAAATGGCAAATCAACTAAGAAATCAAAGTCAAATAAAACTAACAAATATTTACAAATAGCATATAATCACACCTAATATGCCCAAACACTTAAAAATAAACGCCTCTTCCCCGTCAGCAGCGCCAAAATTTGGGAGGTTGTCGCTGTACCTCTCAATGTTAATACTTTTAAGTCCTAATGCTTCCTATCTACAATTAAGTAGATAATGGCAAGTCGTAGTCATCCACGAGAAGAGGGATCTTTTCAAGTGTTTTAAACATATAGGAGAAAACATACTAGGCATGTACACATATAGATATATATAAAAGCATGTAAACAAGGGGGGTTTTTGTTTGGTTTGATCCTAAGTTATCAAATTGAAAAACAAAAACTAGCAAAGCAAGAAAACTATGCTAATCATGCAATATAACTAAAGATACGATGAAAAAAACAATTAACGGAACCTAGGGCGCAATTGACTTCCACTTCCAAACCTCTTATCCATCATTGAACATGCAACCTATTTACTACATTCACTACTTGTTGTGAAGACTAAACTTCTATCCTTCTTAGATAGTAGTTTGCAAGAGTGATTTTCGACATCTCTTGTCAAACCTCACCAATGACTCCCGTAGTCGAAACACGACTCAAGGTATCCTATCGATGGCATTTAGCATGAAAAATAAACAAGCTTAGCAACACTTATAAACACTACACCGTATCTAAGCATTTAACTGATTCATGCATTTACGAAAGATTAGTCAAGAACATTCGACATTCATAGACTTCTCTCATCTGCTACAAGAAATAAACATGACAAAGAGTTCAACATTATCATATTCATCTAGCAATTATCAATCAAAAGCTCTAAATCATACTCTTGGATTCCTATCAAGAAAGGGGGAAATCAACCCATTTCCCCAAACCCTAACAAGCATATCATACAAGTACTTCATGTACTCAAGCTTTCAATAACATTAATGACATTAACAAACACATTCAATACTCCATAAATGCACAATAGTAAGAGTATTAAATAGGCTACAAATTGTTCTTAAGACATGGGCTTGGAAGCCTTAGTCAATTGCTCCCAAGAACTAGGTTTAGCTACAAGAGTTCATACTAATTAATGCTAAACAACCAAACATAAAAAAAGAAAATTCAAAGATGAAAATGGAAAAAAATAAAGTTCTAAACAGTACCAAAACCGCAGATGGAAAAGATTGTGAATGAGAGGAAAGAGAGTGCTATATATAGTACAAAAAGGATAAGGTGAAATTCTAGTCACCCGGTTGGTCGCGACTCGCGACGGTCTCGCGACGAGGCCATCGCGACTCGTGAGGTGCCAGAATTTTGCCTTGTTTTCTTTTCTTGTGGTATACAATCATCTTCATAGCAATTTCTCTCATTTTTCAAGTCTTCAATGTTTCCAAAAATGGTTTTCAATGGCCTCCGGTCTTCATTGCCTCCGTATTCTTCCCTTGTCACGTAAAATCTACTTAAAAGAGGTAAAAGAACGTAAAGTTGCTCTTACCCCTCCTAAGATAATTTCAAGTTAAAACAGAAGCTCTTGATAATAAAAGAGCACAAAAGTGACCCAAAATAGTACTAAATTATGCATATAAAATGGACATATCAACCTCCCACTTTCAACTTCACCATCGTAAGTGATTTCTATGCGAATTTGAGGTGTCATTGAGTACGGATAAGGTATTATTCTGGGGAAATTAGCCCATCTATCTTCTGATGCTATCAATGATTTGTACAGATTGCCTAATGTACAAGAAGAGGATGACGAGATGTTATCATTGATTAATGAGGACGATGATTTGGACGACGAAGTATCGAAAAAAATTGTGTGGTGCGTTATAAGAGAATGTACCAATGTTGATGCTCTAGTGTTTTTCGGGTGGACTAAAATTCAGAAGAAATCACTGACATCGAAAATGATTGTGTGGTCACTTTGTTGCCTCTTGTATTGACCCCGATACTGTGAACACTGAAGGGCACAAGAGTCGGATAATCAAGTTACATGCAAAATAAAATAAACTTCGTTGGAAGGTTGGGGAATGAATTCATAAGAGTTAGACTGAGGACATGGAGAAGATAGGATCCTATGGTTTTTTCAGTCTCATTTCTTCACTTTGTTAGAAAGTGGGGGTACCTAATTATGACCACGATACATTTGGCCAGTCAATGATGCAGATTTCCGTTGAATCATTCTGAAAGATAGGACTATCCCAATTTGTCCCATCCATTGAATCTAGGGTCTCCGCACTGGATACATGAATTAAAAATTTTTGGATGGATTGACAATTTCAACAAAGATGGTGCGACCATATGGGGAAAGTGCTAAGCTACCAATTTCCAAATGCAGACAAGGCATTTAGACCTTTCCCGTCACAAAGAAACAATGACGTCGTGGAGGACATTCATGTAGATCAACGTCATAGGAAGGGGACAACGCATTTTCCTTCGAGGAAGCATAACCATTTTTGCGTTATTATTCATGAAATTAACAATTTATTATGTTATTTTTGGATGATTATATATTTGGCACGTCCTACTTTTATTTATTGTTCTTGGATAATTATATATTTGGAACAACTTAATTTTATTTATTTTTCGTGGTGGCTATTCTGGAGCCGCAACTTCATGGTCATTATTGTGTGCATAGTGTAGTTATTTACAACTCTTATATAACCACACCATGCTCATAATAATGACCAATAAGGGCTGGAATATGAATAGCTACATGAAAGTTTTTAGTGAACATCAGATCGTGAATTTAAATTGAAAATTTTAAGTGAAAATTTTCTCTCTGTTTATAACTAGAATTTAAAAATCCGCATTAAAGCAGTCAGACGCAGCTTCGTTCTGCGAAAATTGCACCAGTATAGTCGTTATAGGAACCGGTTGAGATGTCGGTTCTGATATGAATCCCCTTGCAAAGAATCTAGATTGAGGAATTAAGATCTTTGACAACAAGGGAACTCGCAACCCCTTTAATGCCGCATGAAATTCAAGGTCTAGCTCTCGGGTTACACTCAAATTTGACACGCTCTCTAACTAGCCCTCATGATCAGATTACAAGGTTTATTGATACTTAATTAGCCCTCGGGGTTAAGCGACGATGGAATAGCTCGCAAGAAAAGAGTATGAACTCAAAATGTTATATTTTGAGTGATAAAAGTGGTGTGAAATTCGTCCAAAGACCTCCTCTAAAATAAATGGTAATATAAGGTAATCTGGTTGAATTCTTCAAGAAGTAACCTTGAAGAATATTACCTTATCTAATCTTACCAAATCTAATTCTAATGAGAATAAAACTGAATATACTAAACCCTAATGGACTATATTTTTGAAATTCAGCTCTTCAAAGCCCACATGGCCTAGCTATCAGTCCAATAAACCCAAAATGAAATAATTTTACAATATTTTACAATGATCACATTACCTTATTAAAAAACCCAGTGGAAAAAAGAGTATAGTGTTCTTCATGATGTCTTCAATTCTTCAACAGTCTTGAACAATAAATCCAAGATGTCGATGTCCTTCTTCAATTCTTTATCATAAAGACGACCAATAAAAGCATTTAAAACACTATCTTAGCGTTTGATATTCGTATTAGGTTCTCTATACATTTTATCTCTGACCATAGCTGATGGTTTTGTGTACCGATGGAATGAATCCGTTCGGCAATATGTCCTCCAGGCAAAGTTCATGGTTGGTAATGCTGGCCATATACAACCTTCCACCGTATTTGTATATGAAGAGGAAATATGTGTTGATTCCTTTGTGGATTTCCAGGCCAAAAAGCCTGGAAATTATATCGATACATATCTGGCACCTTTGATACAAGATTTGAAGGTTCCTTGGTTCGACGACATTGATGTATTTAATGATTTTAGGGGATTGGAGTTCAATTTGAAGGTAATGCTTTTCTATAACATAATGATTTTCCTGCATACAGAAATCTTTTGAGTTATGTGGTGAAGGGGCACAAGGTATGTCCGGTGTGATGAGTCCACAGATTACCAACAACTGAAGAATGGTTGCAAGACTGTCTATTAGGATCATTGAAAATTCCTCCCAATGAAGAACAAGTTGCGTGATGATGCATTACAATTTTTTGGTGTGAGGGAGGTGAGGAAGGCACCAAGACCATTGAAGGGGGTTGTCATACAAAACAAGTTGAAGAAATTGAATTTTGTTCTTGGGAAGAAGATGAAGAAGGTTTGTAGAATGCCTGATGAACTATTGAAGAAGAGGTCGGTTTTCTTCGATCTACCTTACTAGGAGCATTTGGAGTTTCAGTACTGTCTAGATGTGATGCACATTGAGAAAAATGTGTGGGAGAGTTTGATTCGTACCCAACTTAATATGCTGGGGAAGACGAAAGATAGCTTGAATGTACAGAAGGATTTGTTAGAGCTTCGAATTCGGTCGGATCTAGCACCAGAGGTGAGAGGGATTCGTACATTTCTCCCTCCTACTCTGTACAATCTGTCAGTGGATGAGAGAAGATCTGTTCGTGAGTGCATCCAAGGGATCAAGGTACCATTCTAATACTCTTCAAATGTTAGTCGATTTGTGAATGATGATTTTCGTATGAATGGCTTGAAATTGCGCGATTGTCACGTTCTCATGCAACAATTATTGCCCGTTTCCATTCATGGTATTAGGGAGGAGGATGTGTGATTTAGCGTTATGCGACTGTGTTCCTTCTTCAAATCCATTTTTTGGAAGAATATAAATAGGCAGACGCTTGATGTCTTGGAGCGGGAGGGGGTTTTAGTGTTATGTCAGTTGGAGATGTACTTCCCTCCGTCGTTCTTTAACATCATGGTTTGGTTCAGGAAATTCGACCATGCGGTCTGGTGGGTATGCATTGAATTTACTAGTTCGAGCAGCACATGGGTGTTTTCAAAGGTTACGTTCACAATCATAGCCGACCGGATGCGAGCATCATGCAAAGGTACATGGCTGAGGAGATCATGTAATACTATACGTCAAACATAGTCAGGAAGAAGTTGGTTGGCCCACCGAAGCAAGCACACATTGGTAAGAAGAATGAGGTTGCACATTCTAAAGGTACACTTCATACTCCCTTCTAAGTTGAGTTGATGATAGTTCACCTTTATGTTTTAAGGAACAGTAGCGAGACTGCAAGCTATGTTGAAGAGTACATGTCGTATTTACAATCACTTTATCTGGACTGGCCTTCGAATAAAATACAGCTAGAGCTTTCTTCCACATTCATTAATTGGTTTTATAATCGCATGCAATGTGGAAGGCATGCCTAGTAAACTTTGGGCATTTGCTAGAAAGCCAAACTGCATGATTAGAAGGTTCCTAAGGTATGGTATTAATGCCTTTAATTTTGCAACGACTGATAAGGACAATAAGAGCACGACGCAGAAAACTGGAGTTTACATTGAATTTGAATCGATGTGGTAGTCTAGCAAGAAAGACAAACACGATATCGTTGTAGTGATGGCCTTTTACGGGGTGATTGAGGAAATTTGGGAGTTAGACTATGTTGAATTCAAAGTTGTGGTTTTCAAGTGCCGGTGGGTTGATAATGGAGCGGGGGTTCATACGGAGAAACCTATCGATTTTGCATTAGTGGACCTTAACCGAGTTGGGTTCGAAGATGGCAAGTTAATCTTTGCTGCCCAGGCACAAAACTTTTTTAATGTCCAAGATCCTAGCAACGAGAAGTGGCATGTCGTTATACATGGGAAGAATTCATACTGAGATGAGGAGATTGATTGTCCCGTCCGAGCAGAAATTCTATAATTCCCCTATGTATTACCAAGTTCAGAGGATGTGGGTGGAGCTTTAGCAGGAAGACAGTTACATGGCGATGAATTGTGGGTTGATGAGAGCGGTCAAATTGGGGGGGTGATGTTGTGATGAAAAGGAAAATGTAGGTGCATGCAATGACCGTAAATGTAATTATCATTATAATTTTGCGTAATAGCAATTGTTCTATGTAATCGGAACAATGATATTATTATAGGAATTTTGGTATTTTGGTTAAACTAGTCCGTAGTGCATTTTTGCCCGTTTCTGGTGTTCACCTTTCAAGAAAGGTCTGTTAGTAGCATTGTTAAACAAATCAGCACAACTTTTACCCATCAAACTGGTGCTTGAAAATAGAGCATATGCTCAGTACTGGTTAAAAGATTGGTGCTACGGTGTTAGTAGCTATTTGTCCATCTTAGCTCTCGGGTGGGAAAAATGTTATAATGAAAAAAAGAAAGGGCAGGCTCAGGCAGCTGCTTGACTTGAAATAGGCACCGGTTTTTCCATTTCTCAGCATTTGTGTAAAAACCATTGCTCTGTAGTTGGTGAATTTTTACGACACTTAGCTCTCGGGTTGGAAAAATGATGCAAATAAAAATACATGGCAGCCTCAGTCAGCTGCCTGACTTTTATTAAGCACCAATTTTTACATTTCCAGCATCGGTAAAACAACTGGTGCTCCGTATATAGAAATTTTATCTTCCATGTAGCTCTCGAGTTGGAAAAATGATGTAAAAAATAAATACAGGGTAGCCTCACACAACTGCCTTTTATACTTAGCACCAGTTTAGAATCTCGTGCCGGTGCTAGGATTTATTCTCCTTCCATCCCCCATCTGAAACTCTAAAAAGCCAAAATATGTGTTCTCTTCCAAAGATTGTTTATTATTCTACAAGAATATGTAGCAATACAATAAAAATAAGAATTTCTAGTTTCATTTCCAAAAATATTGAACCGAACTTAGCCTACAACATACATCAACGCTTTGTCAATAATACTATAAAAAATTAAAGTACATTCTATTCACTTATTTGCGTTGTAATAAAAAGAATCAAGATTATCATATAAATGGTCAAGGTCATACAATGTGTTGGGCCACACTGTAATTTTTGGAAATTTCAAACTTGAAATCTAAGTTCACTTAAGGGGATTTTGGATTTACACATTCAAGTTCTAATCACATTTTTATGATCATACGATACTCAATTTCACTCTTGAATCAGCAATTTTGAATTATGACATTTCCAAGATTCTTAGAGGGACCTAAGTGCAAAAAGTAAAAAATTCACTCGGGGGTCCATACAGAAATCCGATCTGATGGAATCTGGCAATATGACACCCTAATCACAATCCCAAACTTGGGTTAAAAAATAATTCACATATTGGAGGAAAAAGTCAAAATTGTACCTAACCGTTTGGACTTCCTAACTTCTGAGTTAACTATAGTAAGATACACCAAGACATGTACTAGCGCTTTACCAAATTCCATGGTAACATGGATTTCTTTTGAAAGCCATAAACTAAACCAAGAATACATAATTTGAAATAAGTAGGATACTAGAAAGACGGTGTAACTTAGTTTTGAACACTAGTGCTATTTTAACAAGTTATGGTACAAGCTTTATTGAGTCTCCATCGGGTACAATTTTTAAACAAGGGATTTATTGTATGAATAATTGAATATTTGTCAATCGTATTGCATTTATGATAAAAAACAAAAAACTTTCCAACTGATTAGGTACTTTTTATTAATTACAGGGAAATAGTGGACAACTTTAATAGCACTGGTTTAACATTGAGTGAAACCGGTGCTTGCATTTTAAAATAGCTCAAAATTTTAAAAATTTCTAGTATTTATTGGTAGGAAATTCAATTATTTCTACTAGGCCAAAAATTTTCCAGCCCAGACTTGAAAGAATAGGCATCAGTTATTAAAATTAAGGCACCGATGCTAAATGAAAAGGGTCTTATAACTAATTGGTCATCGGCATTAAGCAGCCTTACGCAGCTGCTTTCTCAAAATTTTAGCACTGGTTATGGCTTGTGAGCACCGGTTACTAAGCCGGTGCTACATACTTAGAAAAGTTTTTGCTGGCTTGCTCTCGGGTTTGGAAACAAAAAATAGCTAGGCAGTCGTACGCAGCTGCTTTTGGAAAAACTAGCACTGTTTTCACTGCACTTCCACATCGATTTTCTACAGGTGCTTTATAATCATAAAATTTTCTTATGTTCATAGCATCGGGTTTAAGTAATTAAATATCAACGCAGCGTTAGGCAGCTGCGTTTCATATCATAGGCACCAGTACATCTAATGCGGTACTAGTGCTAATAACTTTAAGAAAAAAAGGGGACCCATCATCTTCCCCACATAACGGTCCCCTTTTGTCTTCTCCCACCTCTTTCTTCGACCGGTTTTCCCACAATCTCCACCATTTTCCCATGATCTCTACCATTTATTCCGCCCACACCCGCCAAATCCCACCTCATTCCTCCCGGTTCGCCACCATCCGCCATACAAAAACTCTAGAAAATTACAGCTAGCATTCACACTCTTAGTTACATTCTCCATTTTCGTGCTCGACTACGGAAAAGTTGGTGTGACTAGGTTTCAGACTGCAATTTGAAGAGGTAAGACATTATTCCATCATATTCTCGTTGGAGTGAAGTATAAGTTTCATAAATTTGAGTAAACATTAGTATCAAATTGTATGTGTTCGATGAAATGTTTCAATGAATGGTTTTAAATGTTTGATGTTGTTTGGTTGTTTATTGTTAATGTGCAAGGGTATGATGTTATTATCAATGTGATGTTCAAGTGTTGTCATTGTGTTGTTAGTGCTATGTAATGTTGTAATGTTGTAATTTTGTATGTAATGTTGCAATGTTAATGTTGTAGTGGTTGTTTATTGTTATGTGTAGATGCCTTCAAAAGGTAAAAAGACGGCTGGAAAGAGGAAGAGAGGTGGTGGCCCTCCCCCCAAAAAAAAGGTGGAGGACAAACAAATTAATGCTAAAGGAGAGGAAGAGGATTTATTGTCGATTGTTCCCCTAAAGATACAGTTTAAGGAAGATGGAGTGGATGCAACGGGTGCTCCCGATGAGGGAATTCCAGAAGATGTTCCCAGGGAGGAACTTAAAGAAGAAGTAGTGCGTGACAGCGAGGACAAGCCCCACCGGGATTCAAAGGATGATGACCTTACGAAAGTGAGCATGCGTAATGGGAAGACTTTTGGAAAATTTGATATGGGCAAGTACTGTAGATAATGCAGGACGACTACGTGCCAATCGTTATGTTACCCAAGGAAAAGAACCCTATCCCTATTGCATTCGAGGAGGTATATGGTCTATTGATATGTACCAAGAATTCCTAGACCGCATATACCAATTACGCTTTTAGAAGATGCATCAGATTTGGTATGTGAATACACTTGCCCAACGTGCCAAATGTTAAAGAGGAAGGGTGGAAAGCCATTAAGGTAATGATAAATTTACAATGCATAGTTCATCAATCCATACTTGTCAATATTCAAACATTTTGCTCATGTCTCTGATATTTAATTCTATGTAATCTTCCATCGCAGATGAGTTTTAAGTTTGAAACAGAGTTAACTGATGAACAAATGACGAGGTTGAGGAGGACTGTGCAGATTAAGGCTGGCGATGCACACCGTAGTTGGAAGAGCAAGGTAGCAAACAAGTACATCTGGCCACTCCTAGACGAAAAAGTTCCAAAATACAAACCCTAGAAAATACAAGTGGATGGACGAAGAGGAGTGGAAAAAGTTCTAGGAACACCGGAGAACTGAGGACATGCTAGTAAGTACAATTCACATATTCTATTTACAAAAAATAGAACAATAACTTCTTGCCATATTCACTGAGATGTTATGTATATATATATTTCTCAATATATATCAATTGTAGAAAAAAAGATAAAAATAGCAAGAATTCAAAGGAAAATAAGTATGTCTACCACACCGGACCACAGGGGAACTGGGCGATAAAGGAAAAATTGGTGGAGCAGATGAAAGAGAAAGAGAGGAAGAGGCTTAAGGACCTTGGATACACGGAGGAAGAGGTTGAGGAGGAAATAAAGGCAAAACAATTCAAATCAAACATATCACTGGTTTACTTGGAGTCGAATAGGGGAAAAGGAAAGGACTACACAAACTCAGAACTGAAGGCCATAGAGGACAACATTATAAGTATAGGATTGCATCATTTTTCAAAATTTCTAAATAAGGCAAACTTTAATTTTCAATACTAAGACATGAAATGATCCACAGTGAAAGCTGAACGAGAAAAAAGGGAACTCTAATCTTGGGTCCGGGGGAGGACATCTTGATAAGAGCGACAGAGAAGAAGGATCACCTGGGACAGTATAGAGGTACCCAATCCTGACTTCTGGTAGCTGTTGCTATCCCCTGATTATCACGTAGCAAATGCGGAAATAGGTCCTCATCCCAGAAAAAGCTCGCCAAGAAAGAGTTCTTTGATCAGCCAACTGTGAAGGCAATGGTCTCGTACCTCGAGCAGTTTGTAAAGAGTATAGTTCAGCTGTGGGGTAGATATTCCCGAGGGCCTAGCAGACCCAAAGAGCTTCATTGAGAATGCAATGTTTGGTGGTATATCAACTAATCTCAGTGGCTCTGGCCAAGACCCCTCAAGCGACGCAGAAGCAGATGAGGAAGTAAATATCCGTTACACCATAAAAGTTCATAGAATTTTGATTTTTCCAATTTTATTTCTAGCTAACTATTTCAAAGGGTGAAAAAACTCTAATGTCATGTGTAACAGGATAGTGAGTTGGTCACTCTGTACATCAAGGGCATTAAGGGAGAGAGGATAAAGGTTTCATAAGCCTGGCTCTAAGAATCAAGGTGTCCGGAGAAAGTACATGGACCATTAGCTTCCGTTCGGGTGACCGAGCTAGTCTACCATACAAGAACTGGGTTGTCGTCTGCCAACCACCAATTCAGTGACGAGGGGAATGCTTTGGGGAGTGTGATCGACTGGCCATTAACTTTTGTCACGTTTGAGGTTGATGCTCAGATAGATGATATTAAGGAGGCCAAACCACAGACGAATGAGTTAGACTATGTGAATGTGAGCGACAATGAGGTACTAAAATCTAGTAATATATCACTATTAACACTAACTGATGTTTTTTAGATAATCGTTGAAATTGTTTAAATTTCCTTCATAGGAATCCACCCCTAAAAATTCTTGATCAACCAACTCATTCCTTCCCTTCGTTAATGTTTTTTACATGAGAGACCTTTGAAACAGATATTTCTCGCTAACAAAAGTCACTTGTACTTTATATCTTACATTATGAAATTGCCTAAATTTGTTGCAATTACTTAATTTCAGATTGTCAACAAGCGCTCATTCGTGGCACATCTCAGCATGGGGAAGTATATCACATACTGCAACGACTTACTTAGGAGTATGCAATAGTCGGGGTTGGTGGGTTTATTTCCAGATTAAAGACTGATCTTATTTATCAGACCACATAAATCATGATTATTTATTGATAGCTTGTTGGAGATCGAGTCCATGCTTAGCAACCTAAGGGGAATGGCATGGCTAGCAAACTCTTGGATAGATTTCTGGATTAGGTAAGATGGACTTTCTCACAATTTCTTAATGAATTTGTACACTTATATATTTCAAATATTAAATATTTTTATTTTTGAAGTCATCACTGAGAACAAGTCTTTGAAACCTACAATGGACGCATCCAATTTGTACCGTGTTGTACAGGAGGATACTTCACAGAAATAAAGGATGCGGAGGTCGAAATTCATGCTCAAGCCATTCTCTCAACCATGCTCGATACTGAAGCCTTGGTTTATGTGGTGCCATATATTAAGATGTAAGTGGCACTTTATAATATTTCACATTCTTCATAGGTCTAAATTTTCATTCCTGACATACACTCTTTTGAAAATAGGGATCCTTGGTACTTAATACTGTCCTAGTACGAAGGAAGTTTTTACCCTTGACTCAATGACTGGAGGGATAAAGCCAAAGAACATTAATGAAAACAAAATCATTGCTAGGTATGTACATTCATTTCAGCGGTGTTACTTTGAAGGACTTAAACTATGAGTTCACTAACATTTATAAGTCCAACATTACCAAGATTGCATGCGAATATCAAAGGCAGAAGTTGAAGGTGGAACCCCCTCCGGACTACACATGGAGAATCACAAACATCGATGTAAGTTGTACAATCCAATTGTTCCTTCGTATCCACCATTATTCAGTTGTAAGCCATACAATTACGTTTAACGTGATATTTCCATTGCCGTATCAACAACAATTCAGTTGTTGGGAATGTGAATATTACGTCCTCTTCTTCATGGAAGAGTTTGTGCTCAAGCACACCACTACTTTTTTTTTGATGAAATCACCCGAGGGTGGGGGTTGGTATATTGGTACCCTAAGCCAATAGGAGATAGCCATATAGCAATGACAATAGTTTGTACAAAAGGCAACATCATTGCCACCAAAAGTGATGTCAACTACACAGGATCTAATTTATATACAATCGGTGGGAATGCCTAAAAAAGATAGTTGCGATTCCAAAGTAGCCGAATCTCCACACCCCGTGTTAATTCGTACTTTGGCCAGGCAACTACCAATAGAAAATCAGACAGTAAATGAGTATGCTAGGACTAGTAGCTAGTGAACCGTGAATGGTTGTAGTCAGGCAAGATATCCAGAAACCTTCCACTCAACGTCGTTGCCTTATTGGAATAATAGGAGAGAAAGAAAATGGAAATGTGCTGAACATCGGTAGTCTCAGAACCGAAGTAGTACTCGTAGTATTAGAGCTAGGAGGCAGCAGCCTCAGAACCGAAAGCATTTCACATAAATTCAGAATCCAAGCTTGTACCTGCATGTATGAAAATAACATCAGCAGTATCAACCCCTATCATAGCCATTTTTAAACACTCTAATATGAGGAGTTTGTTGCTTGTCTAAAGTTATAAGGCCTTTTATATGTACTGGCACATTAGAGAGGTTAAGTGCCTGATTTTGGGAAGAATGGTGTTTGGCAATAGCATTAGCCACTGAGTTACATTCCCTATTCACATGTTTGAGCACAGCCCCACTAAGTAGCCTATGAACTTTATAGGCCAAGTTGAAAAGTTGCCAGTTAGCAGAGTAAGGTTCGTTAATCATATTAACGGCTAGCAACGAATCAGATTCAATGGTGAATGAGTCATCTAATTGTTGAAAATTTTGGCAAGCAAATTGTATGGCAAGTATTTCAGCATGAAGAGAAGAATCTGCAGAGATAGTAACCGAGTTAATCAATAGTGGAGTGCCAGAGGTATCCCTAGCAATTACCCCAACTGCAGCCGTGTGAGAAAACCAAGAAGCATCAGTGTTAATTTTGATAGAGTTCAGTGAAGGCCTTTCCCAACAAACAGTCCGTATGATTGGCTTAGGAGGTGGCCTAAGAGTAGGGATTAAATGCTTAAAGGAGTGAGGGAGTGCAGTAGGAGAGCTGAGATGTGTAGGATTGGAGTACAGAGATAGTTTGATGAGATCTAGTACCTCCTTACAGATTAGTACAGTAGAAAATGGAATCTGATCAAAGAGATATCTATTACGAGCTTTCCAAAGAAACCAACAAATGAGGGAGGGAAGTATGTTGCATATCAGTTGATGACCTTTAGGGAGGTCAAGACAGTTCCAGAAAATATAAAATCTTTGAGATATGGAATGATGCTCAGTGAGGGTGAAATGAATCAGTGTTTCCATATTATTCCATATAGATTGAGCAATTGGACAAGAAATAAAGAAATGATCCATTGAATCCGAATGACAACATGCAGGACACTTCGAAGCAAGATTATATCCACAACTAATCAGCACATCATCAAGAGGAAGAAAAGAATGTAGCATTTTCCAAGTAAAAATAGAGATCTTTTTCTGAAGTGATGTGTTCCACAGTAGCTTGAAAGCAGGGAAATTACCTGATGGCCATGTAAGAACCCGATATGCTAACTTGAATGAAAAGGTGCCAGATGCATTCGGTTTCCATATTATCCTATCTTCTCTATCCTCCACCAGTTCTGCATTTTGCAAAAATAACAAATTATCATTTTCCAGGAAAGAAGAAATCTGAGCTAATATAACATATTTATCCCTAATAAAATCTGCTACTGAGTAGTGTTGTAATGCATCAGATATCTGACTGGGAATATAGTTAATTAGAGGTCCACTCGGGCACCATTTGGTAGTCAAAAAGTTACAACTACCTTTACCATGGATAATGAGAGAGTTAGTTTCTGCAATAGTATTGACATAACAAATTCTTCTCCATGTGACTGATTTCCTATGAGATTGGGGTAGAGACCACAGCAGTTTTACCCATAAGGAGATACCTAACTGACTTTTCCACCACAACTTAAGTGAGCATGTATCTAGTATAGCTCGGATGGATCTAAACCCCAACCCATTTTGTGAAATTGGTTTAGCTAACTCAGCCCACCTTTTCCATATTCTGTTTCTTTTCCCTTCTGACTCACCCCAAAAGAATCTTGCCAATTTTTTCTCAAACATTTTGATTATATATTTTGGGGGTTTAGTTACAGACCATAAATGCTGTGGCATTGAGTACAAGCAACTTTGGATTTGGATTAATATTCCCCCTGTACTAAGCCATTTATTTTTCCAGTTTTGCAATTTCTTATCCAACTTTTCCATCAAAGGTTGGAAGTATATATTTAAAGTTCTACCCTTGAAGATAGGACAACCTAGGTACTGGAAAGGGAAGGATCCCTGTTTCAGATTTATGAAAATTAAACTTTTGGCCCGAGGTAAATTCAAATATGTCCAGGAAAGCCTTAATTCTAATGAGATTGGATTTAGACGCTTGCATAAAAATGATAGTATCATCAGCATACATAAGGTGAGAAGCTGCTGGGATTGAAGATGGCAACTGAAAATATGAGAGTTTATTATTATGTAAAAAAAAAGATAAACTCCTTGAAAAATCTTCCGAAAAATGTTAAAGAGAAACGGAGAAAGGGGATCACCTTGTTTAATTCCTCTTGTAGCCTTGAAAAAACCCACAGGATTGCCATTGATAAGAATTGAAAAATAAGCTTGAGAGAGATTTGACATAACAACATTTAAAAACTTACCTTCAAAGCCAAACCTCATGAGAACGTTCTTGAGAAAATCCCAATTAACTCTATCAAATGTTTTTTGTAAATCTAGCTTAAGGATATAGTTAGGAACCCTAGTCTTTTTATCAAGAAATCTAACCATTTCTTGTAGATAAATAATATTATTTGAAATATCCCTATTCTTCATGAAGGCCGATTGATTTGAGGAGATTAAATTATCCATATATGGCCTTAATATTTCCATTAAAACTTTGGAGCAGATCTTATTTAGGACATTAGATAAACTAATTGGCCTGAAATCATCAAATGAGCATGGAGTAGCCTTTTTTGGTATTAGAGTTATCCAGGTACTGGATATTCCCCTAGGCAAGGCAGAGCCATTAATAAAGTCATTGACTGCCTCAACTAGATCATATTTTATAATGGACCAGCACTTTGAATAAAATTTACTAGAAAAACCATCCGGTCCCGGACTACTATTTTTACTTAGTCCTTTAATTACTGCCTCATCCTCAGATTCTGAGGCTGGTTTAGATAAGCCTAGGTTATCATGAGCAGAGATGATGTTCGGGATTTGGCTCAAAAAATGTGGATAATAAGTATCATTAGGCATTGGGTTTGGTTCAGTTAACAGGTCAGAGTAATAGGAGATGGCTTCCTTTTGAATATCTGATTGTGAACTCAGCCAATGACCACCTCTATTTTTAATTTTTGATATTTGTAACCTGCAATTTTTCTCTTGAACTACTTTATGGAAGGATTGTGTGTTGTTATCACCTAACCTATGCCATTTCAATTTAGCCTTATGTTTCCAGAGTTTATCCTTTTCTTTTTGAGCCCTCAGAAGTAAAGCTTTTTTCTGATTAAGTTTAATAAGTTCAGCATCCGAAGGATTGAGGTCAAAAACTAATTCCTGTTATCTAAAGGATTCTTCAGCATTGATGACATTAGTGTCGATATTCCCAAAGAATTCTCTATTCCAAGTTTTAATCTCCTTTTTTAATCTGAGCAATTTAAGATGGAAGCCAAGTAAGCCAGTCTCGGCCATTTGTTTTACCCGGTTATTCTTAATTAGGGTGATGAAGTCAGGCCTGTTGAACCAAACATTTAGGAATCTAAATAGCCTAGGGTTGATAATAGTCAGATTAGAAATATGGAGGAGAAGAGGAGAGTGATCCGAAGTTTGCCTATTTAAGATTTGAATAGAGGAAGAAGGATATTTGTAGTTCCAAGAGATTGTGCTAAGTCCTCTATCAAGCCTTTTTGAGGTCGGGTCCCTAAGTCTTGAGTTACACCAGGTGAAAAGGTTACCAACAGTATTGATTTCCTGGACACTAGAGGTATTAATCCATGTATTAAAATCTCTAATGCTACCTAGGGAGGGGGAACTAGGGCCTTTATATTCTATGAGGGAGGTGATAGCATTGAAATCTCCTATAAAAATAGTCTCTCCAGGAGTAATGGTTAACAGATCATTCCATAGAGCCTTTCTACCTTCCCTATTTCTTAGTGCATATATAAAGACTGCATCCATATGCAAATTAAGGGAGTTGTGGGATATATGCACATGCATGAATTGCTCATGAAAGGAGATAAGGGTAACTGTCATCAAATTAGTCCACATTAGCCAAAATTTTCCATTATATAAAGGCATGCCATTTGAAAAGCTAAGTTTGTCCATATAAGATTGAAGTTTAGAGTTATCATGCATTGGTTCAATTATGCATAGTAGATGGATTTTTTTAAGTCTGACCAAATTTATTAGCCTGAGCATTGATGTTTCCATGCCCCTAATGTTCCACACTAAAAAATTAACTAAGAGAGAACCTATCATTGCTCACTTGACTTATGACTTTTGGTAGATGACCTAAGCATCATTTTGTTTATTTGACTGAAGTAATTAGATTTTTTACCTTTGGCCTTACCTTGCAGTAGACTCTGAGTAGGGGATGAGGCCGAACTAGCCTGGTGAATTGCCTCCTAAGTAGGGGATGGAACATGATCCTCTGGTTCATCCTGTAAAACAGAAAACCTGTATTCCATTCTACCTTGTTGGGAAGGGGTTACATTGTTATATCTTTTCAGGCTTGAGGGTATTGTCCCTACGCGGATATCATCAGTGGAAAATTCTATAGGGGCAAAATGTTGTAAAGCTGCATCATTTAGCAGCTTAGAAATAGAGCTATCTATAGTATCATAAGTTTTAGGATTAGGACTAATATGAGGTGAATGAACCCTTCCAGTACCTAGGTCACTAGTAATCCTAAGGGAAGAGATGGAGTGAAAGTTAGGGGTGAGGATTGATACATCCCTAAGATTGACACCCCTTCCTTTCTCAGTTATAGGTGATTCAATCTGCTCAGTTAAGGAAATCAAAGGGGGTATATCAAACTTCTTTCCAGTAGCCTGCCACTGAGGCTGGCTCTGAATTATGTTGTTGTTAGCAGGTCTAGCATTAAGGTTGGGGGGGAAGGCTCTACATTGAGTTTTGGAGTGACCTAGTTTTGCACAGCTATCACAGTATAGAGGGATATCCTCATATTCGACATGGTATTTCCTGTTATTAGTTACTGAGCCCAGACGAATATGATTACACAGAGGTTTTTGGAGATCAATCTCTACACATAGTTTAATAGCTGAAGGTCTTGTGAGCATGTCAGTAGCCAGGTCATTTTTAATAAAACAACCTATACTATTTCCAATAGACTCAATTGAGGCAGAGTTGTAATAATATAAGGGAACTTCCCTGATTGTACACCAAACCGGGACAATGGGTGATTCTTTGTGCGTTGAAAACTCTTGAGTCCATTTCAGCATTTTGAGGAGGATTCCGTTGAAGTTCCAAACTCCTTTCATCCAGCATCTTTGATAGTCGTTGAGGATCTCAAACCTGATAAGCACATGTCTATAGTCTAGAGAGCCTAGCTGGTATTTACCTGAGAAACCCACCGTTTTGAAGAATTGCTCCAGCTGCTCCATTGAACATCAAGCACACCACTACAGATATTATGCAGGTTTGTCGACAAATTTCAAATGACCCATTTGTTCTTCTTACTTATTAAATACTTTCATGTATTAACTCATTTGCCTCTTTTCATTACAACAGCTATTTCCCAAAAACTAGGGTTCACAAAGGGACAAGGAGATATTATCTGTATCTGAGAGATGGTGTCAGATTTGGGTGGACACGTATTCCAAAGAGTGCAAGACTTCGATGGAAATTGACGAGTTTCTTCAAGTGTAGAAATTCAAATTCCTATAATGTTTTCCCTGGGATTTGTTGATTGATTGATTAAGTTCCTTCACAACCATATTTACGTTTTCATTCGTTCTTTACTCCATTCAAATTTTCATTCTTGTTTGTGGATTGTTGTTGGTTGTAGTCCAATACTTCACGCATCATTGCCTGCGTTTCGATCCGGTCGAAAGGGAAAAAATAAAATCCAGTGTTGCAAAATAAAAATAAAACTAGAACCGGTCAAAATCACCCATACCGGTGCTAGATAAGAGTAATTAATTTAAAACAATAGCACCACTTTCTGACAAGACATGCCGGTACTGAAAATTCAAAACATTTTCAATTCCAGCACTATTTCTATATTGAACCGGTGCTGAAAATACTGGCAAACATATCATATTAAAAGAGCACCGGTGTTATAAAAGAGGTGATGTAACCGAATATACAGTAGCTGTTTGATACTACCGATGCTTGTTATGAGGGAAAAATACCTCTAAACCAATCCTAGTACCGATACTAATAACCGGTGCTCACAGAATTGTAACCGATGCTGGTTGCACATGTTTTAGCACCGGTTTTAAATACCGGTGCCATGCTAACTACATTTCAGCACCACTCTGCTTAGGCATCAGTCGGCTGGGCGCCAAAATACCGGTGCCATAGGGGGCCACAAACCGTTGCTATATGGGGGTGCCCACAATAGTGATATTATGTATGATTGCATTCTTAACGACTTTGTATTGTGTATTATAAATGCCTTCTAAATCAAAGAAATACCCGGGCATCGGCCAGAGAAAGAGGGTGATACACTACCCAAAATTGTGTCTGATGAGCTTGCCACGCCCACTGTTCCCCTCAACATACAAATTGAGGAACTCGGTGACATTAAAGATGCATATCCCTCTTCATCGGATGAGGAGCCTCCGTTAAAAAAGGTTCAAGAAAGAAGCTCAGTATAGACGATGTGTTCAAGGCGGGGGGAAAGAATATGAAAGCCTTCGAGAAATTTTAGATTGAGAGTTGGTGCTAGGAACATGGTACAACCACGTGTCAATATGTGATGCTCTCAAAGGAGAGGTATCCAATGCCGGTTCAATTTAACTTAGCTGACATGTCTATACGAAAAATTGGACCGTGTGGACTACATATTGTAAGATATTTTTGGTAAGATCCATTTATACCGATAATTTTATAATGTCAATTAGTGTTTCTGAAAACCATTGGTAGAAAATTTTTATTGACAATCACTAGCTTATGAAATTTAATTTGTAAATTTAATGTAGACGAGCTTCAAGTTCGAGCAGAAATTGACTGCAGCTCAGCTCGAAAGATTGAAGGGATTTGTTTATGTCAGGGCAGGCAACGACCACCGTAGTTGGAAGTCTAAGATTGCAACAAAATACATCAATAAGGTGACTAGCAACACAAACAAATCCAAAGCAAAACCTTGGGAAAAATACAAGTGGATGGAAAGGAGGAGTGGAACAAGTTCTACAAAATGAGGATGACACCCAAATTTTAGGTAATATGTTTATGAACTTTTGTCTATTAAGAGTTGGATCATTATGCGTTACTTATATGCATTATGAAAGACTTACTTTATTTATTGTGATTTAGATAGAAAATCCAGGTGACGGCTAGCTCCAAATAAAAATAGAAGAAATATACCCACCAGACTGGTAGGAGTGGTCACTAGGTAACTCGGGCAAAGATCGTCGAGAATTTTAAAGAAGAAAAGAGAGCCAAACTTGTTGCTCAGGGCTACACTGAGGATGAGATTGAGCAGGAGCTGAGTACAAGGAATTTCAATATTGACAGATCATTTGTCCACCTCGAGTCTAACAAGATGGGGGAGAAGGGCGCATATAGACACCCGAAGGATAGGGTCATCGTTGTTGATATTGTAAGTATTTTTTTTATATTTGGTAATAGTATTACCCAGTCATTATACTATATTTAACTTTCCCCTAATAAAAGATAAGGATGAACGAGGAGGCTGCCTGGGGCACATTGATCCTTGAACCCCAGGAGGACATTTTGATAAAGGCAACCGGTAGGAAGGATCATCCAAAGAGGTACATGGGTACTCAAAACAACCTCCCAAAAACTATTTTCATACCCCATCTAACCCGCAACCAAAGAAAATGTAGTAGCAGCTCGTCCCCAGGCCATGAATTCCAAAGAAGCATCTTGCTAACCAACCAGTGGTCAAGGCGATGGTGGCTTACTTTGACCAACTAGTCAATAGGATTGCAGCTGCTGGAGGAGTTCAAATCCCAACGGGCCTTAATGATCCAATGTCATTCATTAGGAAGGCATTAGTCTAGGTTAGCGTGGCAGAAACCAAGTCTGAGGGTGATCCGAGTGATGAGGAAGATGAAGAGGAGATAAAAAAATTATATTTCAATTCCATTTAATTTATGTGATCCTTGGTATTTATATCAATTTAAGGTTTTTTTTTCTAACAACCCTTTTTCTACAATGCAGGAAAGAATTGGGAGAAGATTTCTTTGTTTGTGAAGAACCTTAACGGGACAAGGGCAAAAAGGGTGGCAAAAGGGTTTCTCCAAAAAAACCCGCCACAATCATACTTTAGCAGGTAGAGTTGCTCGTGTCTTAGTTTGCGAGCCGGTCTTTCATGCTGAGGCAGGATTGCCTTCTGCTAACCACAAATTCATCGATGTTGAAGGAGCTGTTGGACATGTGGTTGATTGGCCGGTAGCTTTGGTTGACCAAGATGACGAGCCCCCAAGGGAAGAGGAGCCAGATGTGCCTGCGAATTTTTCCTCGAACAAGGAATTGGAATTCATGGAGGTCCCAGATGACAAGGTAATTCCATTAAAATATTTGATACAAATAATTTATTGTGTTCCTATAACCTTTGTTCAGTTCCTTGTTGCAAAATGACATTGTTTTCCTATCTCGTGTAACAGCCTGCCAATACATAGTTAACGCAACCATCCAGTTCTACGACCAGTTACAGACCGAGGAAAAAAATGTTGGACAAACCATTCATGCCTCTGAAACAGGTAATCCTTTAAACCATGTTACTATTTTATTTCAAAAATTTTCATATACTTAATACATTCTATTTAAACTTTGCACAAGTAGATTGTAAATAGACGAAAATTGAATGAATATCAAATGATGAAGAAGTTCATCAAATATTTCAATGAGGTGGAAAAAGCATTAAATGCTAAGGGCAAGGTTGCGTATTACACAAGCATAACGACCCGCGACAGACACATATGGCTGCATCTTCAAATATTCCTTTTTCTTGTCGAACTCCTCAAGCTTTACTCTTTAAATATTTGTCTTCATTTTTTCAACACTTCAAGCCCCAAAATATGGTCTTTAAATCTTCATATATTTTCCTCGTCACACAAAATTACCTTGAAAAGTAGTAAGAGCGCAGAAGTCGCTCTTAACTCTTCGAAGAGAATTTCAAGGCAAAATACAAGATCTAGAGAACAAAATTATACAAAAGTAAGTCTACAATGTCCTAAAATAACCACATAAAATGAACACATGAAACCTCCCCACACTTGAACCTTGTCCTCGAGTAAGAAAAGATTCAAGAACACAAATAGATTCACATATTCACCTCCTAGCACTAATGTTCCCCCAATAAGTACCTCACAAAAACTCTCATTATCATAAATCCCAAAATCAAAGATCAAATGAATTTTTTTTCACACCACAACCCAAATTCCTAATTCTACCCAAACCTGCCACCTTTCAATTCACTAATACCCATAAAGCATATCCAAATCCCAAATTGATAATCCCAAAAATCTAATGGAACAAAATGAATTCCAAACCATATTAATGGCTCAAGCACATACTTCACTTCATACCAATATATCAACCTAAAATGAAGTATATAAAGAATCAAGATTTCATAACCCTACTTCATTTTCCCTCTAAGTCACCCAATCCCAAGAAGTCCTATGATGTTAGGCACCCAAGTCATCCATATGTCCACCGCAATCTTATGATTCCAACACCGACAAATGAGTAGATTCATGGTAAGACGTCAAATGCATGTATTTTACAAAGTATTTAACATCTCTTTTGTCATCTTTTTGTTGGAAAATTGCTAGATTTAGGTAGGTTTACATTATGAGGGGTTTGGATAACCGCTTTTGGTTTTTCGTATCTAAATCCTTCATTTTGTAATCTATTTTGATTCTAATGGCTTTTTGGTCCTTACGGGCATCTAGATTCCTTTTTGTGAGCTTAATTTCTAGATTGCTCATAAGAACTTTGGAGTAGTTTAGTGAAGGCTATTCATAAGGATGGTAGAAGATTGAAGGCCACTTACAAAGTGGTAGAACATAGATTGAAGAAGGAAGGCATAATAGCGGAGGAAGAATAATCTGAGTTTTTTGTAGCCAATTTCTGAGAATTATCCAAGTTGAATTGGTGTCCATTAATGACATCATTAGATTCATCTTTGTGAGTACTATAAAAATGACTATAAGAACCCCCAAAATGGATCAGCGGTTCACCCGTATTGAAGGAATTAAGAAGAGGGCAGAAGACATGGTGCGGGCCACAGAATCAGCCCAGATTTTGACATTTTTGACCTTATTTTCAATATTTCCTTGGACTATAAATAACCCCCTTCTTCCTCATTTGTGGGAGCCCAACTTGGGGGCCTCCAAACCCTAGTTTTCTTCATCGTTTCTTAGTTTTTGCATCTATTCCAGGAATTCTTGTAGATTTGTTATGAGTTTTCATTATCTAGGCTAGATTTTATCTTACGAGCAATTGGTCAGCATTTCTAATATGAATTTGTGAAATTTGGTTTTTCCTATTTTGTGCTTTGATTATCAAGTTTATTTTGTGCTCTATTGTGTGATTGATCCTTGATTTAGAATAGGATGATCAACCTGTTGATGATTATGGATTGATTCTTTGCTTGGTTTTTTGTCAAACCTGGAAGACTTTGATTTTTGTCATTGTGATTATTTTTTGTTAATGCTAGGTTATAATAAGTATTGACAACTAATTATGATTGTTGATTGATGAAATTTCTTATACTTAGGATGAATTTGAATGGGTTTGAGTAATTATCAGTGTGGCTCACTAATAACGATTAGCATGAAGGTCGATCCTTGTAGTCGTTATTAGTAGATATACTTATGTTATCCATATGTTTCTCTCTTGTAGAACATAATGGTAGTTGTGTTGGGTGTCTATGTGTATTGCTATTCTCGGGGAAGACTATGACGCCGATCGCCTAGAGTGACCCGAGGGTAAGGGTTGTTGTGTGACGCCGATCGCTAACTCTAACTATAACCGAGGAGAGGTGAGAAATGTCTTCACTCGAAAGGTGTTGGCAAGTTCTCCACATAATGTGGTTAATGAATAAAAATAGGATAATTAGTCGATGATCAAAGGATTACTAGAAATGTAAACCAATTGCGGCCAAGACTCATTATAATCTTAGCTAAGTTATTTTCTATTTGTGATCGTGTTTGCATCGTTCGTTTTAATCGTTTGTAAATTTAGTTGCTTTAAGTAGTCGTAGTGTTTTACAAACCAAAACCCCCCAACTTTGTTACCACACATGTAGAGTGACTTCTTTGTGTTCAGTTTAACTACATTTAACATTCGATAAAACTCCATTTTTGCTCGTGGACGACCCCGTTGTACCACTAGTTACTATTAAGTAGTTAGCCGTACTATTTACTAGTACGACCCCGTCAAATCTTCATTTTCTAGTCGAACTCCTCAAGATTTACTCTTTAATTATTTGTCTTCAAATTTTAAACTCTTCAAGCTCCAAAATATGGTCTTCAAATCTTCATATATTTACCTCGTCACACAAAATTCCCTTGAAAAGTAGTAAGGGCGCAAAAGTCGCTCTTAACTCTCCGAAGAGAATTTAAAGGGAAAATACAAGATCTGAGTACAAAGGTATACAAAAGTATGTCCAGAATGTCCTAAAAATAACCACATAAAATGAATACATGAAACCTCCCCGCACTTTTTTTTGACCAAAACGCTCATCGGAATGAGCGGGGATTTTTATTTAAGGGATCCCACGCCCTAAACTTGTTAATGTACAAAACTCTGAATTCCAACATCTATCAGAAGTTGTGGATTTCCTTCGGCTTAAGAGTTGGACAGTGTCTCCTTCGATGAGCTCTCTACCCCTGTGTGAAGCTCATGAAGGCCAGACTGTCTAGGACTATCAACCAAGGAGCATTCAGTGACAAGAACAACTAACTTAAGCTATTGGTGTTTCCACCTGAATTGGGGAAAAAAGGTTTCCCTTCGGTTTATGAACAAGAAACGCTGGGATTTGATTACGTCTTCAAATTACGTGTTGTATCTTCTTCTGATTGCCAATTGCGCCAGAAGTCTGGTGTCTGATTTGCTTCCCTGTTTATATGGCTAAATTTGACCACCTGAAATCTTGATGTTGCCGCTTTGATCCGTTCTAGAGTCTGCTTCAGAGACCAAGGGCATGGCTTTCCTTGTATAATTTGTATAGCCATTGAACAGTCTGATTCAATGTGAACTTGATCAGTCCTTCCTGCTGACGTCTTTAATCCTTCGTAGATTGACATCATCTCCGCCTTTAGAACTGCAATGTGAGACAACAAACCGGCATTATCCATAGATAGGTAAGTTAATACAGCAAATACCATCTTTTTGTTATTGTCTCTAATGATACATCCTAAGCCTATGTTATTTCCTTTGATTGCTGCATCACAATTAACCTTTAGGCCAGAATCCAGTGGTTCCCATTTTATCAAGTATAGCCTTTTTATTCTCCTCTTTTTAAACACAGGCAATAATCCTCTAGTAACCAGATGACATTGTGAATGACAAGGTTCTTGCGGATGAACTGATTAAATCAATGTGCACAGGTTAGAAATCCTTTTCCAGATAGAAGGAGCATATGTCTTTTTATTTTCATGTATCATCATGTTTCTGGCTTTCCATAATTCCCAACATATTAAGCATGGAAGAACAATCAATATAGACAAATGTGCAGATGAAGACTGCCTTAGAGACCAGTAAGAAAAAATTATGTCCTTGATGTTACTGTAAGCTCTAACAGGAATTTCCAGAGCGTTATGCATTTTGTTCCATAAAAAATTGGCTGTATCACATGAATTGAAATAATGTGATAGGGAGTCTATATTTTCACACTCTGTGCATTTTGAAGGCAGATGAAGACCAGTTTGCATCAGAATATCCGCAAAGGGAAGAGCACAATGTAACATTTTCCACATGAAAAAACTGATTTTTTTGGCAATTTCTGGTCCCAAATTATTTGGAGAATATCCATTTCTTGATTTTTAGGTCTAAAAGCATAATAAGCAGACTTGATTGTGAAAAAACCATAGATGTCAGGTTTCCATATGATATAATCATGTTTATCTGTTAAGGTTACATCCTTCCATAGTTCCGAAATAGTGGCAGAATTGAACAAGAAAGAGAGTTGTGGGATATACTGACCTTTGTTTAGCTGAAATTCAGCAACTGTGAGATATGGCAAAGGAATGTTTACCTGAGATTCATCCACCTGATTGATGAGAGGGCCTGTGCCCAGCCAATTTGCTATCCAGAAATTAGAGAATCCCTTTTCTATAATCACTTGAGAGTTTTCCTCTGCCCTGGCATTAATTTTCCTAAACCTGGTCCATGTTTCTGATTTTCTAGCATAGGAAGGCAAAGACCACATAAATTTGGACCAATGTGACTGTCCTAGTTGTAATTTCCACCAGATCTTAGCTGAAAAAGAATCAATTATTGACTGAATATGCCTTATTCCTAGTCCCTTTTCTCTCTGTGGGTATGATATCCTATCCCAAGAGATCCAGTGTTTGTTAAGTCCATGTTCCGAGCTCCCCCATAGGAAGTTACTGAAAATGGATCCAAATTTATTAACCGTGTATTTAGTGGGAGCTGTAACAGCCCAAGTGTGCTGAGGAATTGAGGTTAGTACATGGTTTATAAGTATAATCTTACCCTCCCAGAAAGCCATTGGTTTTTCCAATTGGAAATTCTATTATTAACCAAATCAATTAAAGTTTTGAAGTGTAAATTTAGTTTTCTACCTCTAAAGACTGTGACTCCTAGGTAAGAAAAGGGTAGTAAACCTTGTGACATGCTGGTTAAGTCCATTATCTCTTTTTTCTTATTTCTGCTCAACCTCCCCGAGTAGAATGCACATTTTTGGAAGTTTATCTTCTGACCCGTGGCTTTCTGATAAATCTCCAGAAATGTCATCAAGTTTTTAATGGATTTTGTTGTTCCCTTTAAGAAAACCACTGTGTCATCTGCGAAGGATAATTGGTTCAAATGGTTTGCTGTTCCAGGGGTTTTAAACTGCTTAATGTTCCCATTTGAAAACTGAATCCTAAGGCTCCTAGTAAAAAGTTCTGTCAGGATATTAAAAAGGAATGGTGATAATGGATCTCCTTGTTTTAAACCTCTAGAAGGTTTAAAAAAACCACAAGGTGATCCATTAACCAATACCGAAAACCAAGTAGAGTTTATGTTATTCATTAGAATTTTAACTATATGACCATGGAATCCCAATTTTAGAAGCAGAGTGTTTAAGGTTGACCAAGCCACTCTGTCAAAAGCCTTCATCATATCTAACTTAAGAATTAGATTAAGGGATTCATTCTTCTTGTCAAGTAGTCTCACTGCCTCCTTCATCATTAAAATATTGTCCGCAATATCTCTACCTTCTAGAAATGCAGTTTGTTCCTCTGAGATTATAGAACTCATTAGGGGTTTTAGTCTTTCAACCATGATCTTAGACATCAGCTTATTTATGAAATTGGAAAGACTTATAGGTCTGAATTCACTGAATGATTTTGGTGTTTTTGTTTTTGGAATTAATGCAATTAGGGTGCTTGCCACTGATTTTGGTAAAGGAATGCCAGCTTGATATTCCAATACAGCTGTTAAAACATCATTTTTAATTATTTCCCATGAATTCCTATAAAACAATCCTGGGAAACCATCTGGCCCAAGTGCAGCAGATGAAGACAAGTTAAAGACTGAAGATTTGACCTCATTCATGGTTATAGGCTGTAGTAATCTGATGTTATCCTGTTCAGAGACAATAGGATGAATTTCCTTTAAAAGAAATGAGAGGCACTAACCCAAAGGGTTTACATTTTCATCAGACAACAGGTTTTTAAAAAATGTTACTGTTGCATCATTTATTTCAGTGGAGGAGTTCAACCAGTTTCCATCCTGATTTTGAATCTTTATTATGGATAATCTAGCATGATTCTCAGAGATTGACTTATGAAAAAATTTTGAATTTAAGTCTCCATCCTTAAGCCACCTCATCCTAGTTTTTTGTGCTAAGAATATGTTTTGCTCAATTAGATGTCTAGTGAGCTTAGCCCTAGCCTTGTTCAAATTAGTTCTGTCTGTAGCATTGTGTGTTATGTCATATTTTGATTCCAGCTCTGCAACTTCCAATTCTGATTTTGATATGTTGTCATAGACATTACCAAACACCAGCTTATTCCAATTTTTTATTTCATTTTTAAGTCTTTTCAATTTAGCTGAGAATCCAATCAGACCTTGTTCCTGAAGGGGTTGAGACCAACTATTTGAGATTAACTCTATGAATTCAGCTCTATTAAACCACATTTCCTGAAATCTGAAAGCTCTAGGGGATGATGTGTCCGAATTTGAAATTTCTAACAGTAAGGGGGAATGATCCGATGTTGTTCTGCTTAAGATTTGGACAGTGGAGTGATTGAAGGAGTTAGAAAAACTTGTATTTCCCATTACCCTATCTAATCTTTTGGATGTGGGATTAAAAGATCTGTGATTACTCCATGTAAGATGGTTACCAACTGTATTTAAGTCATCAATCTTAGCTTCATTTATGTAGGAAACGAAATCAGAGATGGAGCCCATGTTTGGAGAACTAGGTCCAGAGTATTCCTCCATTGCCCTTATGACATTAAAATCTCCACCTAACAGGGTTGGGGAGTTATCAATCTTAGTAACTAGATCTGTGTAAACCTTAAGTCTTTCTTCTCTACTGTGTGGAGCATAAATGAAAAATGACTTAATCTTTTTGTCCAAAGTTTTTATGATCATTTCCACCTGTATGAAATGATTATGGATTTCAATAAGATCCAGGTGGATCCTGTCAGAGTACATAATCCATATTTTATTGTGAATCATTCCCAGATGGTGTCTAAAACAGAAACTCTTTTCATACATTTCAATCTGTTTCAACTGGCCCTTAGGCTCAATGATGACAAGCAAATCTAATTTGTGTTTCTTAGACAAATGCTTTAATCTAACCATAGAAGTTGATAAACCTCTAACATTCAAAATAAGGCATTTAACTGTCATTGGAAACTCTTTGTTTTAAAGCTAACCTGGAGCTCCGCTTCGGGAGAGTAACCTGCTGTGATGTAAGCACTTCCGATTGTTCTTTTGCTGGGGTCACCAGTTGTTCCTGCTGCAGAGAATCCTGTATGTGATCCTCTTCATAGTCCACTATGTAGTCTAGCAGTCCTTGCTTCTCCTTAACCTGTGGAAGATCAATATCTGAAGAAATTTCTTTGTTAGGAGTCCAGGAAAACTGATCTTGAAGGAAAATATCAGAGTTAAAGGAAGTTGTTACTTTAGCACATAATGTATCATCAATAAATGATGTGAATAGAATATTCTTCTTCGCTGGAGAGGATGGAGCAGTGTTATAGCCTCTGGAATCATTCCCTTCCTCCACACGATCTTCAACAGAGTTAGTATCAGAGATTGTATCGGTTATGACTTGGTTATGCTGGTTGTGTGATTCTTCGTGTGTTAAGTGCGTGCCTTTTTCTGGATGATCCCCTAGCATATGGGAATTGTTTTCTACCATCAGGGGTATATGACTATTTTTTCTGGGTAATTCTTTGACCTGTTCCTCTTCTTGTGGGCAACCCTTTTGTTGTTCCTGGTCTATCTGGACAGGGATCTCTTCTGAGTCCTCTGAGGGGATTTCCTCCAGTATTGCATATCTATTTCCAGAGGTGGAAGCAATGTTCTGGACATCTTGATCTGGCACCAGTGGAGCAGGGATGGTATGTTTCAGGTGGTTTTTATTGAGCTTAGGTTGGTAGACCTTTACTGTGGATTGGTACCTTTCCCTGGGGTTGATTTGTAGGTTTTTGATTTCCTTCGACCTAATCTCAGGATGTTTAGGATCAGTTACCTTTCTATTGTGTTGGACTCTTGAACCTGTGGGATCCTTATGGTAAACCTCTATCTCCCCTTGATCCCTTTTACATTGAAATTCACTATGACCCAACTTGAGGCATTTTTTACAGTACTGTGGGAAGTCTTGATATGAGATATCATAGGATTTGTTGTGAGCAATAGAGCCTAGTCTAATCCTATTTGGTCTGGGTTTAGAAACATCCATTTCTACACAGAGTCGAATCGTGGATGGTCTCGTTAGGTTCTTAGTTGGAGCGTCAGCAAACAATAGCTCTCCTAAGGAATTACCCAAATCATTAATAGCTTTAGGGTGGAAGAAATATACCGGGGGGAATTCCATGGTGAGCCAAACCGGAGCCAGAGCTGATTCTTCGTCGTAGTCGAAGTTTTTCGTCCATTTGATGATACGCATGATGGCCCCTCCCATCGACCATGTTCGTTTGAGCCAGCATCGATGGTAGTCCTCATCTAGATCGAAGGTCATTCTGACATGTCTGGAGTCCATAGCCGATATCTGCACTTCGCCTTTGAAGCCGACCGTTTTGATTTGATTTCTGAGAAATTCCATTGTCGGACGGCCTCTGCTGAATTTGCCGATTAGGGCTTTTGAAAATTGTGCAGCTAGCAGATCGATTTCCTCCTCTGGATATAGGACTGCAAGATCCCCTTTGTAATTGAAATGAGGATGGAGATCTGGCATCGGTGGGCTTTCGGGATGATGTGATTGTTTCAGAGCTTGAGCAAAGGAAAGATTGGCCGTGTTCCATGGCGTCGCCGCCATGGCTGGGAGCGGATGACGGTGGCGATAGAGCCGTTAAAGGTGATGGTGTTTTCCGTTGCGTGGTTTTTTTCTCCAGTTCCGTTAATACATTTACATCCAATACAAGGCACCTCCCCACACTTGAACCTGACTCGTCCTCGAGTAAGAAAAGATTCAAGAACACAAATAGATTCACATATTCACCTCCTAACACTAATATTCCCCCAATCACTACCTCTCAAAAACTCTCATTATTATAAATCCCAAATAAAAATTTTTTCACACCTCAACCCCAAATCCTAATTCTACCCAAACCTACCATCTTTTAATTCACTAATATTCATAAACCATATCCAAATCCCAAATTTATAACCCCAAAAATTCAATGGTACAATATGAAGTCAAAAACATATTATAGGCTCAAACACAAATATACTTCACTTCGTACCAATATATCAACCTAAGTCACCCAATCCCAATAAATCCTATGATGTAGGCTACCCGAGTCATCCATATGTCCACCTCAATCTTATGACTCCAACACCGGCAAATGAATGGATTCATGATAAGACGTCAAATGCATGTATTTTACAAAGCGTTTAACATCTCTTTTGTCATCTTTTTGTTGGAAAATTGCTACATTTAGGTAGGTTTACATTATAAGGGGTTAAGATAACCATTTTTGGTTTTCGTATCTAAATCCTTCATTTTGTGATCTATTTTGATTTTAATGGATTTTTGGTCCTTACGAGCATCGAGATTCCTTTTTGTGAGCTTAATTTCTAGATTTCTCATAAGTACTTTGGAGTAGTTTAGTGAAGGCCATTCACAAGGATGGTAGTGGTTGAACATAAATTGAAGAAGGAAGGCATACTAGCGGAGGAAGAATGATACGAGTTTTTTGTAGCAAATTTTTGAGAATTATCCAAGTTGAATTGGTGTCCATGGATGATATCATTATATTTGTCTTTGCAATTACTATAACAACGACTATAAGAACTCCCAAAATGGATCAGCGGTTCACCCGTGGCGAAGGAAGTAAGAAGAGGACAGAAGACAGGGTGCGAGCCGAGGAATTAGCCCAAATATTCACTTTTTTTGCCTTATTTTCACTATTTCCTTGGGCTATAAATAGCCCCCTTATTTCCTATTTGTGTGAGTCCGACTTGGGGCCTCTAAACCCTAGTTTTCTTCATATTTTCTTAGTTTTGGCATATATTCCACAAATTCTTATAGATTTGTTATGGGTTTTCATTTTCTAGGCTAGATTTCATCTTGGGAGCAATTGGTAAGCATTTCTAATATGAATTTGTGAAATTTGGTTTATCCTATTTTGTGCATTGATTATCAAGTTTGTTTTGTGCTCTCTTATGTGATTAATTCTTGATTTAGATTAGGATGATCAACTTGTTGATGATTATGGGTTGATTCTTTGCTAGGTTTTTGGTCAAACCCAGAAGACTTTGACTTTTTGTCATTGTAATTATTGTTGGTTAATGCTAGGTTATAATTAGGAGTGACAACTAATTATTATTGTTGATTGATGAAATTTCTTAGACTTGGGATGAATTTGAATGGGTTTGAGTAATTATCAATGTTGCTACTAATAACGATTAGCATGAAGGTCGATCCTCGTAGTCGTTATTAATAGATATAATTGTGCTATCTATATGTTTCTCGCTTGTAAGACATAATGGTAGTTGAGTTGGGTCTCCATGTGTATTTCTATTCTCAGGGAAGACTATGATGCCGATCGTCTAGAGTGACTCGAGAGTAAGGGTTATTGTGTGGCGGCGATCGCTAACTCTAACTAAAACCGAGGAGAGCTGAGAAATGTCTTCACTCGAAAGGTGTTGACAAGTTCTCCACAGAATGTGGTTAATGCATAAAAATAGGATAATTAGTCGATGCTCAAAGGATAACTAGAAATGTAAACCAATTGCGGTCAAGACATGTTATAATCTTATTTATGTTATTTGTGCTATTTGTGATCGTGTTTGCTTCGTTCTTTTTAATCGTTTGTAAATTTAGTTGCTTTAAGTATTCGTAGTGTTTTCCAAACCAAAACCCCCCAACTTTGTTACCATACGTGTAGAGTTACTTCTTCGTGTGCTTTTTAACTACATTTAACACTCGATAAAACCCCTTTTTTTAGTGGACGACCCCGCCTTACCACTAGTTACTAATTAGTAGTTAGCCGTACTATTTAGTAGTACGACCCCATCAAATCTTCATTTTTCTAGTCGAACTCCTCAAGCTTTACTCTTTAATTATTTATCTTCAATTTTTCAACTCTTCAAGCCCCAAAATATGGTCTTCAAATCTTCATATATCTGCCTCGTCACACAAAATTCCCTTGAAAAGTAGTAAGGGCGCATAAGTCGCTCTTAATTCTCCGAAGAGAATTTCAAGGTAAAATACAAGATCTAGAGCACAAAAGTATGCAAAAATAAGTCCAGAATGTCCTAAAATAACCAGATAAAATGAACACATGAAACCTCCCCACATTTGAACCTTACTCGTCTTCGAGTAAGAAAAGATTCAAGGACACCAATAGATTCACATATTCACCTCCTAACACTAATATTCCCGCAATAACTACCTCTCAAAAACTCTCATTCTCATAAATCCCAACTCAAAGATCAAATGAAAATATTTTCACACCTCAACCCCAATTCCTAATTCTACCCAAACCTACCACCTTGCAAATCACTAATACCCATAAACCATATCCAAATCCCGAATTGATAATCCCAAAAATTCAATGGCACAATATGAAGTCAAAAACATATTATAGGCTCAAACACATACTTCACTGCGTACCAATATATCAACCTAAGTCACCCAATACCAAGAAGTCCTATGATGTAGGCTACATGAGTCATCCATATGTCCACCGCAATCTTATGACCCCAACACCGGCAAATGAGTCAATTAATAAAAAGAAAATCTGTTTTCTTTTCTTTTGTCTTTTTTCTACATAGGAGCCATTTCGGATTTTCATCCTAGCCACACATCATGTTTCCATCTCACCCACATTTAGTCTCTCTCATTTTTACCTAGGCCACCCTTTTGGTTTTTGACCTATCCAGGCTCCCCAATTTGTCTAAATTGCCCTCTCAGGTTTTCAACTTAGTGGGATTGATTTTTATTTTTATTTTTATTCATTTTATTTTATTTTTCAATTTATTCATTTTTTAAATTTTCCCTTGTTCTTCCAATTAAATTAGTAAAAATCATACAATATTACATGCATGTAAGTCATTCAACTCCTTCCCACACTTAAAACATGACATTGCCCTCAATGTAAACATAAAAGGAAAAAGGATAAAAATCAAAGGGGGAAGTAAAATGACTCACAATGAAGAGTAGGATTGACCGTCAAACCCAGGGGGATCTCTGCGCTACCGATACTAGGCTAACCGGCCTACATTCATCCGACTTTGCTCCTTACATTGGTCTGTCTCGGGGTCAGGGCCTGGAGTGTTGCCTATATACGCCTGCATCTGATATACCCGAGATGAGAGATGATCAGTCTCCTCATCCATACTAATAAGGTTTTGAGAGACAAAGATATTGTGCTCCAAAATCATCCCATCTCGTTGGTAGAAACTACCCTCAACCGTGTTCATCAGCTGACTATAGAAATATGGAGGGGCAGAGGGAACTCGTCATACATATATCGGATCATCATGCTGTTGTGGAGGGGAAAATGGTGCGGCATGCTAGGGAAAGGAAAGAGTACCCTCCTCAGTCAGGTCAAGTATCGGGGGCAATTGGATCAGCTTCCAATAAAATTTAACCCGACATGCCTCATCTGGCTCGAGGGGAAAGTCTGCCACCAGTGTGTCTAGCTCCAGCTTTTTCGCTGGGGCTGAGGAAGTCTCATAATTGAGACTCTATATTCCCTTCTCCCACAGTCGTGGTCTCTATGAGGTTGTACTTCTGCATGCTTGTCAGAGTGATGGGGTATGAGTTATCCTTGTCCATACGTCGAAGCCCTGTGGGAGTGGTGATCTGTAAGTACTGCGCTAGGAGAATGATCATGTCTCCTACTGAGATGTCGCCTCCTCTAACCTTCCCCTCCACCTAAACAACCCTCTCCACCCAAAAATCAGTCCAAATCCCATAGCCTTCTCTCTCTCTAGTGAAGTACCATAGATGCCGGACATTATCATTCGGGACATGAGTCAGCTCGGCATGATAAAACAGAGTAGCTGCCAGGAAATGGAGCACAAACAGAAAAGTGGGATGGATGATCATGTTGTTCTTGTCCCGAACATCCCTTACTCTCCTAGTGATGGCTAGCCAAAAATTCATATTATTGTTATCATTGCGGGTTAGGATCTCTGGATCAAAGCGCTCCCGAATGTGCGCGGTGTCCCAAACACAAGCCGCCTTGATCTCCGAGAATGTCATCTCATATAATATATCATTCAGATGGAACCAGATATACTTCTTAGATGCTGGCTCCCTCCCTTGTCATCCATCCACGTGGTAAAATCCTTCACCGTGTTAAAGAACTCGAGGGTGTACCTAGGGTAGGTAGGTGCGCTTCTGTTCATAAAGCCTCTGAGGCCTCCTTTGGTGAGGATGCAACTAACCGACTACCTCAACCCTAGGGCCTCCAAAGCCCCTTTACCGATGAAGTTTGTTTTAGAATATTTTTAGGAACTTGGTAAGTCTATCCCATCTTTCGGCATATTCACCAGTTATATAGTGCAATCCCCTGTACCTTTCCGGATTCTGTTCCCGAATTGGAGGGGGAGGTGGAGATGTCGTCAAAGAACTCGCCCTCCGGTGACTCACTGCCTCTTGGTTGCCATATGATTTCATGAACTAACATCATAGAAAACAATGTCACTCACAAGCACATATGAATTCATAATACTAGGTTTAGCAACAATAGTTTCAATAAACCCTAGTATTCTTAATGAATATCATAATCCATCATGCAATCGCCACAATGAAATTATCTCATAAAAACATCCAATATATAGGAACAAATATGCAAGCATCATTATAGAATTTGTTCATTACCGTCAAAATTATGTAGTCAGCACATACAATCAACACAAGGCAACTATAACGTTGCAAGAATGCTCAAATGGCACTACAAGTAGGAATTTAATCATAGTTCAAAGCTAGATAGTTCCATCAGTCACACTTATGTCCCATTCACACAATGCTTGGCCATATACCACAAATGTACTACCAAAATGAGACCATATCATATCAGGAATACTTATGCATTTTCCCAAGTACAAAATTATAGCCATTAACACAATGTCTAGTCATAACTACACAATTTCAACAATCATATTGCTCTTGGCCAAATCTAAATTAGCATAAGCATTATCAATAAAGCCCACACAAATATCAAGCTACATCCAGAATATTAGCAATCCATGTTCACACAATCAACATAAACATTCCACACAAGATTAAAAAATAAATAAAAATTCACAAAAACTACCCAAAATTGACAGTTCATGTGTACGTACTTGAGAATTGCACCAAATGTGAGTAGATGAGGGTGACTTTGTGAAGACCACAAACAATCTAGCCTTCAATAAATGAATTTCAAAAATTCCCAAATTCTAGGGTTTTTAGGATTTGTAAATCTTGTTGCGACCCACGAGGAATTCTCGTAACTCCCAACAGAGATTTACTGGAAGTTGTAAACTTCCCCCATCTTTCGTGACCCTGGACGAATTTCTCACGACTCATGACAGCAAAGTACCTCTATACTTAGCCAAAATTTTCAACTCCCCAAGATCTTCTTTCCTTTATCTTTCTCATGGCCTTCACTTCTTCTTTCATCAATAAAATGCACTTCTGTTGCTACAAAATCATGGGACAAACACAACCGTGAAAATAAAAATACAAAATAATGAAAAAAATGACAAAAAACCGAACCGAAACAGCATCGACAAAAAGTTACGAATGACTATTCGGATGATCAAAACTAAGTTTATTTAAGGTTGTTGGCATGGATTACTCCCTTCATAGCTCTCATTCACAAAATGAACCAAGGAGATCAATGTCTTTTCCTTGATATGGGACCAAAGTTTTGGGATCCACATCATCCCCCAACAAACCTCAGTGCGCACAACCTAGGGCTTCTTGATGCTTCCTTAGCATGCCTAACAATTCCCCTCTTTGCTCAATGGTGATTTAGATTGAATGAGCAATAAGGGTTTCTCTCCTTCTCTAAGAGGTGAATATTTGAGCACCTTCAGTGGATGTTTGCACTCTACCACCGAAGTCTTTGCATGAGAAGGATGGAATCCCACTTTTGTTGGCTACCCCATGGACATACTAAGGGCGTTGGATATTTCTTCCCATAAGAGTTTTCATCATTGTTGCTTTCCTTCAAGTTAGTACTAATAATATATGCAATAGAAGTATCATGTAAATCATCATCTAGGGTTATATTCAAGGAACTACCACCACTGGGCTCAAAGACATCTTGCTCTATCTCATTAACAATATCAATAGCATGGCAAGAGTGGTATCTACTAGGACGATCAATGGAATTATTAGTGTCAAATTCTACTTTCTGCCCATTAAACTCCAGGGTTAGTGTTCCATTATGCACATTGATTATTGTCCTCGACGTCTTTAAAAATGGCTAACCTAATAAAAATAGGTGTGCCATAAGTACCACTCTCCATATATAGGACATAAAAATCGGCAGGGAATATCAAAGAGTCTACTATCACCAACACGTCTTTCACAATACCTTTCGAGTATGTGCTAGAGTGATCGATGGATAGCAACCCGGGTGAAAAGTGCCTAGATCTAAACTCTTATATAAAGAATATGGGATCACATTAATTGAAGCACCTAAATCTAGCATGGCATTTTCAACAAGTTTTCCTCCTATCACACAAGAGATCGTAAACATTCCTGGATCATCACATTTAGGAGGCAATTCATCATTAAAATGGTGGAGAAATGCTCACTTTTTCCATTCTTATACTTAACCTTCAATTTTTGTTTCCTATTGACGGAACACAATCCCTTAAGAAATTTAGCATACCTAGGAAATTTGATTTATAACATTTAAGAGTGGAATGTTCACCTCACATCTATGAAAGACTTCGTAATAAGTCTTTGTTGTCCTCTTTTCACCAAAAATGGTGGTTTCCACACATAGGAGGAAATCTCCACCACTTTAACTTTCTTTTGAGAAGGGGATGATGTTTGGGGGTTGGACCCCAATCTCGGAACTATGGTTTCCTCCTTGATTTCCTTCTCCTCGCTCACATTATCCTTGGGAAAATCTTTGGCATCTTTCTCAAAATTTTCATCTTTCTCAAGCACCAGCTCAACAACACCTCACTTTGGGGTTTCTTCACCTCTTTACCACTCCTCAATGAGATGGCACTCACATTTTGCTAAGGGTTTAGTTCCGGTTGAGGATGAAGCTTTTCCGAATCCCTAGATTCCACTCAATTCAAGATGGATGCCATTTGACTCACTTGAGTCTCCAAATTCTTGATGCTCAATTCAGCCCCCTCTTGGAACTTCTCAGCTTTCTCTGCACATAAGCTCAATCTCTCTATGGATTGCATCACTTCATCTTTTGACAAGCCCAAATTCTCGCCTTGATCATAGGGCTTGTCTTGGAGCCTTGGGAAATTATTTTGCAGAGGTCGGTATTGTTGTTGTTGAGGGAGGTATTCTTGTGCATATTTTCCTCCTTGAGCATTTCCATACTGGAGATTTGGGTGATCTCGATCACCCACATTGTAAGGCTGATTTTGGTACCCTTAACCACCTAGGAAACCTTCATTTCCTTGATATCCTTAGCCTCCTTCAAGGCCCACAACAATCACTTGTGATACTATAATCATCTTGCAAACTCGGGCACACATCTGTAAGGTGTGGTGATGAAACAATCTCACAAGAATTCACATGCGGTGCATTTTTGGACTTTGTCATCAAGGCTTTCACCATGGAAGTGAGTGTTGAGACTTGGTCCTCAAGCTTCCCATTGTTGGAGGGAGCACTTGTGTTGCTCGGGTTTTGCCTCCTAAGATCACACCTTGAGCTAAAAGTTCTTGACTCTTTGGTTAACTCTTCATAAAACACAATAGCCACTCTAAAACTCCCGTTCCTAATAGAACCACCACAAGCTCCCTTCAGTAGCCTTTTCTCCTGATCAAGAAGACCATTTTAGAAGTAATATACCAAGTACCCTTCTGAGTAGCCATGGTACAGGTAACTCGAAAGGAGTTTCTTGAATCTCTCCCAATAGTCGTAAAGTGACTCTTCAAGCCATTGGAGGATGTTGCTAATTTCCTTCTTCAAGGTAGATGACTTGGAGGCTGGGAAGTAATTGGAAAGAAACTTCTTCTTCAACTCAATCAATAAGTTTATACTCCCGGTCGGTAGATAATGAAGCTAATCCCTTGCGGCATCTCTCAAAGAAAATGGGACGGCGTTCAACTTTTAAAGCTCTTCATCCTCTCCCTCAGGAATCATACCATAACAAACCATATAGAAGTTGGAGAGATGTTTGTTGGAGTCCTCCCCTTTCCTACCAAGAAAGGAAGATAGCAAGTTTATCAATCCGGATTTAAGCTGAAAATGCCTATTAGGCACAACCGTGAAATAAGTGATGCACATCGGTTGTTACTCAAGGTTGGGAGCCATAGTCTCCCTTAACGAAAAATTTCCTCCTTGAAGATGTTTGTGTTGAGGTTCTCCTTAAGGATTCTCATCTAGATGCTCCATGGAAGTAGAGGGTTCCTCGAAATGGTCACTAGAAGGGGTATTATTCACATTTTCTAAAAAAAGCCTTCTAGCCCCTCTTAAGTTCAACTGTAACTTGGGGTTTTTGTGTGGGTTCTTGTGAAAAGGATTGTGTGCGAACCATACACCAAAAAATAAAAAAATACGTCTCCAAGATAACTTAAAATCAAACAAAAACAAACTATCACATATTCGCACAAACATGCCTATGTCATTTCCCCGGTAGCGGCGCCAAAATTTGGCAGGTCGTCACTATACCTCTCAAATATACAATTTATATCCCTAAAGTGCTTTATAAATACGACTAAGTAGATAGTGACAAATCTGGGTCGTTTGCGATGAAGAAGGATTTTCCTAAGGGTTCATGCAATTAAGGGTGGATAACAACATATATATATCACACACATATATAGTATATATAGATAGATATATGTGCATAGATATGTATATAAATTTTATTTTTTATTTATACACACACACACACTAACAAAGGATGATAAAATCACAATTGACAAAGCCTTGGGTGCAATTGATTCCCACTTCCAAACCTCTTGTAGATTATAGAAGCAATAACTCATTCAATCCCATTGATTACCTACTGTGAATCCTATCACTTCTACTTTGAAGATAAACATTTCGTTCTTCTTAAGAGTAATCTACAAAAGCGATCAATGACTATTTGCAAATATCAACAACGATCAAATTAGATAAACAACGCCTAAATGTATTTCATCAATGGCATCACACACAAAGAACCAATATATTTGATAACAACTACAAGATTCTACCAAATGCCTAGCCACTTAACCAAACAAAGAATTTATTAGGTTTAACCTAGAAAGATCGACATTCAGGATTCTACCTTTTAGTGCTACCTTAAGATAAATATGATAACCACATTAACATACTCATCTAGAAAGATTAACAACATTTACCCAACAAGAAGTTCTAACTCCATGTTCTGGGATCTCATGCCAGAAGTGAGAAGAAACTGTACACTTTCCTAACACCCTAGCATTTAATCATACAAATACTTCATATTCTAAAATAACCCATCACATAAATGAAGTAAACAGTTGACCTGCCTCCACTCGGGTCGTAATAAATGAACCACATGAAATCAACTAACCCGAGCGGAGGGCATGAGGATTAGAGATAAAGATTCATATTTTGCTCCCGTTCTTACTACTATGCTATGTATATGGTAGATAGTGGTAAGCCTAGGTTTGTTTATAGAGATGTTAGGTGTCCAAACGTCAACTAAACACATATATGTATAGGTCGTCAATCAGTCCGTGTGTTAGGAATAGCTAAATATTGCAAAAAGGATTTTTGGGGATTTTTTAACTAACAACTACGAACATGCAAGATCACAAGAGAATAAAACTATATAAAATAACACTTCAGGAATATTAGTATAATAGGATCGGTGATATCCTTCGATCCTTGACTCAATCACATTTAAGACATGCAAACATATTTTAGTGTTCACTACACATGGTGTGGTCGATGGTCAACACTTCCCTATACCCGTCACGTAGGGTGCGCTTGTAATATTTTATCGGCACCGCCTCCCTAAATAGTGGAGTGCAACAACGGCCCTGCCACTACGCATATCTATTTATCCCCAGTATAATTACGTCTCGGCTACTACACCACAAATGCTCTAGTCATAGGCTTACATAGGCAAAGGAAGTAGACACATTATCAATGGCTCTAGGGTTGAAAATAACCCTAGTTTGATACCAATTACTATCTCTACCCATTACCCTTCGAAATAAAAAGCCAGCTAAACTAGTATTCTATCATCGTAACAGTTAAACTCGAAAAAGACCTACGTGTACACACCTACGTAGACCCGGACCCCGCTCCCCATATCACATCTAGGTTTAACTCCCCGGGGGGGTATCAATATATGCACCAATATGAATGTGGACTACGGTGTGTGCCAATCTTAGTGTATCAGTCATGCAACTAATAAAAATATGAAGAACAAGCCAACATAATATGACAAACACATAGAAATAGGTAGATCTAAAAAGTCTCCCAAAACATACACTAAATCTCGAATACAAATAAAATCCCCAAGTAAATTAACTACTCCCTAAGCATTAAACCCAATTATTTCATTAGATTCTATTCCTTTGGGAAAAATCTGGAAGAAAAGAAATTAGAGAGAAGGGTTATTCCCTTTCTCTCTCTAGAATGTGCTTCAAAAGTATACATAGGCTTATATTTATAGTAGAAGGGAAATGGGCCTAGAAAAAAGCCCAACATAGGCAAAAAAACCCTAGTAGCCACAATTTGCACTAGACGGTATGTGCATCATGGGGCGTGCTAGCCGTCGATGGCGTGGGATGCGCGGCCTAGCACGGCCGTGCTAGGTGCCTCTTGCACGACCCATGCTGATTAACACAGTTGTGCTATGCACCCTTGGCACAGGCCGTTCCGGCTGACAAGTGTCGTGGGCTTGTGTTTGTTCTTGAAATAATTATCGTGCCCGCCTACATCGTTCGGTGCGGACTGTCAGCTGGGAGTGGTGTCTCGACCAACTGAATAGCATGGGCCGTGTGGAACATTACGGGGCATCAGCCGGGAGTAAGCTTCTGAGCAAAACGATGGCACAGACCATTGAGAACATCACACCCCACCCACTGGTCTTTGAATCTTGAGTTGAAACGACACGGGCCGTTTGAAACGAAATGGCCTGCATCCATACTTAGCCTAATTTGGGATGTTTTGGCGACACGGGTCGTGTTGGGACCGGCGGTTTGTACCAGAGGAGGCTAGCATGAACCGTGTTGATTCATGTGCTTCCTACTGAGAGGCGTTGGCCTGGCCGTACTGATCCGGCCACCCCGTGCCAAGGGGTACTGGCCCAGGTCGTGCTAGACCGGGCCCTCGTGCTGATGCCCTCTGGCATGGGCCATGCTGCTCCATGTGGCTCGTGCTGGTGCCTTCTAGCACGGTCGTGTCAGCTGGCACAAACGTATTGGTTGATGCGGCCGTCCTTCGTCTTTGGAACTTGAACTTTGACTCCAACCATTTTTTGGCTTCTCTCCATCTACTACCACACTTTTTAGCTTTTGGCCTTCTACTATCTTCATGTTCTTGCAAACGGCCTTCTACTATCTACTACCAATTTTGCAAATGGCCTTCTACAAAATGATAATAAAATACTCTGGAGATACCTACTAGTAAGATCATAAAGGAATATCTAGGTGATCGTGAATACAAAGTGTTCATTAGTTCTAATTAAGTTTACAAAACTCGGGATTTATATAAGAATACCAACAATGGTCATCTAAACCCTTTGTCTTGTAAATCTAATTACAACTAGCAATCAACCAAATAAAATATAATAATAAATGTGCCAAATGCATTAATCAACACATGCATAATGGTGCAGATCAATTCCCCCACACTTAAACCTTTACTCATCCTCGAGTTAACAAAAACAAGCAAAGCTTCAAGAGGAATGTAGCATGCAAGGATAAGTTAACTTATGCATTCAACTTATTCCTAGATTTTACTACATCCCCCAAAGAAGTAAGAATCTCATAACTCTCACACTCCCCAAAGAGAATAAGCAATCTAACCATATATTTTGAAGAAAAAGGTAAGCAAAGATGATAAGCTTTGAACTAGTTTACTTCACCGAATAGTCCACCAAAAGCAATCCAAGAGATGTTTAAAAAAAACACCAAGGATAATCCAAAAGATCCTCAACTTGGTTGTAACTAGGGATAATTCAAAAGATCCTCAACTTAGTTACAACCAAGGATAATACCAAAGGATCCTCAACTTAGCTTCCCATTTCTCTCAATTTCTCTCATTTTGCCTAGGAGCCCTTTCGGGTTTTCATCTAGTTTTCACACATGTTGAGCTCACTTCTTACCGTTTTCCACACGGCCTCTCATTTTTGTTTAGGTTTTCAACCTATTAGGGGATTGCCTCTCATTTCTACCTAGGAATTTCAACCTATCCAGGCTTTTCCCATTGTTGCCTAAGTTGCCCTTTCTGGTTTCCAACTTTGCCGGGTATTTTTTTTCATTTTTTCTAAATTTCTTGGTGTAGAACAAAATACCCCAAAGATGGGCTTCATACTACATGAAGGTAATAAAAATAAAAATTATACCACCAAAGTGTTCCCAAAAGAAATATCCCCCAAATCAAAAGCTACAAAAGCTACCAAATAAAAACATACCACCAAAATGTTTCCAAGACTCCCCCAAACATAGAACATAAAAAAGGTTCTCTCACACCCACAAAAAACAAAAAAACTAATAGTTCAACAATCCAAATTAGGGCAAAAAAGGAAAAAAATAACAGTTATCGTCTCAATGCAAAACAAAAGGGAACATCAGATAAAGGAAAGTGCCACCATAGTGGTGTTCCAACTCCTCCCCCACATTTACTTCATGCTTTGTTCCCAATACATGTGACCAAGGTGCAAAATGAGGTTGGAAATACCAGAAATAAATCAATGCCGTCTGCAACGTTTGATCTCATGCCCTTGCCTGTGCGGATCTTGATAATATTAACCCTGTCCTATACCTGTTGTCCTCAACCTATCAGTAACTCAATCATGTCATCATGCGAGGGACCCATATCGGCCCTCACATGTTGAACCTAACTATCCACTTGGTCAAACCTCTATACAGACTCAGAATAATGGTAGTTCAGCCACGCTTCCAGCTGGTGCACATCCTGCCTGACCTTGAAAATGGAGTCCCCCAAAGACTGCACCTAGTTCTACTCGTGCCGCGGCGGCTGAGTCCACATAGGATTTGAAGAGGCTGACTGATAACTGGGTGACCCATGCTCCCGGAATGGGCTGAACTATGGGTGATGCCAAGGGTGAGCCTCTTACTGCAAAGGGACCAAGACACTGTGCTTCTATGGCTCAGAGCTCGGGTTAGGCAGAGGCCCACAACCGCCACGCCTGCTAGACTCTGCAAAGTCATTAAAGTGGGAAGAGATCTTGCGCCTACGAGAGCTGTTAGTGCCATGCCCTTTGGGATGATATGGCTCCTCATGAATGATAAACAACCCCTGATGTGGGGGTGGTCCTCCAAATACCTGATAAAAAAGAGGTGATGGCACTAGCGGATGCTCAAAAGCTAGTGGTGGCATAACCCGAGGAAGTGCTGGCCGTGGGTAGATGGGATCATGCTCGATAGGAAAAAATGTGTGGGATGAACTGGAACCTGCTCCTCATGCGTCGGTTGCTGATTATCCTCCTCATGCTGCTTGTCATCCTCCCCCTGGTAATGAACTCCCAAAATCACCTCTGAAGCTGCATCTGGCTCAATGATAAGATCCTGCAGTATGAACTTCTTTCCCAAAGCGGTCCTCGTACGCTGGGGCAATCTCATGAATTTCTCGCCCTTGTACATCCAAAAGAAAATCCCCTCATCCACCTGTATCATCTTCGCATCTGTCATGACTGGGAGAGTGAGTGTAAAAGGAGAGTGTGGGTTTACCTGCATATCCTCATACACCGGAAGGTGATAATGCTCAACCAAAAGTGATATCATGCCTCCAATCGCAATCTTCCCAGTATGAGAGGTCAATACAGTGACCAATGAAATTGTCCAACAGATCCCAGTATAAATCGACCATAGTCTCCTGCAATCCCTATCAGAAGCGGTGGTAGCCTCCCTATGGCAGTTGACCACCACACGCAATAGCTTGGCCACATACCCTAGTGCCAGATGCATTGTGTTATTTTTCTTGCTCTTACTCCCCCGCAGATATCGTGTGATGGTGGCCCAGAACGCATACAACTCATAACCTCCATCAGACTCATTGTACCCCTTTTCATCTCTCTGAACATTCCATTTGAAGATTCCAGCCAGATGAGCATAACTTAAACCACGGGGTACATCCCACAAGTGAAAGCTCACTGATCTCCCCACGTGTTTGTGGGTTTCCTTCGTGACAGTAGACAGAAGTTCTGGGGTACACCTAGTGTAGGTGGGGGCCGATACTGTAGTGAACTCCTTCATACCAATTAATCCTCCCTAGTAGCACCCTGGCGAGTTTGTCGAGCTTGAGATCCTTAAGGGTCTCTTCATCTACAAACATCGTCTCTTGAACAGGGCACCCTACTAGACGACCCCTACAACTTTGACAAATTTCAATATCACCACTTATCGATAAGTCTGACTAATAAGAACTCGAAATAAACAGAACGAAGGTGTTCAACAATCAAGCAACAAAGAATTAACTAACAAGGACACTTCGCCAAAATGCAATTGAGAGAGTAAATAAGAATCATATCAACTGATATCAAAAGATTCCACTTAAGAAAATAATGAGCTCAGTACCACATAACAAAGAAAATATGTAAGGTTTGACAGAGAGAACTAGCTAGGCGTTTGCCTTAAGATATGCAACAAGCATTATTGAACCCCTCACAAATGTAGGAGAAACACACAAAATTTATTGCAATAAGCTCATCTATATTCTGCCAAGCGAACGACTGTATCTTGTCACTGGAGAACTTATCATAATCTCTGCAGGAGGGTTCACATGAAGTGGCATCCTTGTGCAGAGCAAATCTCGTGATTCAAACCGATAACCTCCAAGGTTCTCCTTTCCCATAGCATAAGTTTAGAAAAGTTGAAATACTAAATTTGTAACTCATATAATAAGAAAAATGGAATGGAAGGGAAAGGGAAGGGGAGGGGCGGGGGTGGAGGGAAGAGCTGAAAGATGCATCTAAATTTACTTTAGACACACCAATTTTAGTGAAAGGATTTCAAATTAATTGGGGGACTCGAACAAGCGACACCTTCTTGAAAAATGATTTCTCTCTCTCTCTGGAAAAAAGTGCTTTCTTTCTGCCTAACGGCTTTATCGCCACCGTCATCCGCCCCTACCATGGGGGCAATGCCATGGACCATAGAGAAACCTTCCTTTGCTCAAGCTCTGAAACAATCCCATCATCCCGCCATCCCAGATTCACCAGACCTCCATCCCCATTTCAATTACAAAGGTGAGTTAGCTGTCCTATACCCAGAGGAGGAAATCGACATCTTAGCTGCTCCATTCTCAAAAGCCCTGGTCGGCAAATTCAGTAGAGGTCGCCCAACAATGGATTTCCTCAGAAATCAAATCAAGACTATAGGCTTCAAGGGCGAAGTGCAGCTATCGGCGATGGACTCTAGGCACATCAGAATTACTTTCGACCTAGATGAGGACTACCATCGCTGCTGGCTCAAACGCACCTGGTCCATGGGAGGAGCCATTATACGCATCATCAAATGGATAAAAAACTTTGACTACGATGAAGAATCAGCTCTAGCTCCAGTATGGCTCACTGTGGAATTTCCCCCGATATATTTCTTCCACCCTAAAGCTATAACTGATTTGGGAAATTCACTAGGAGAACTTCTTTTTGCTGATGCACCTACTAAGAACTTAACCAGTCCTTCCACAATTAGACTTTGTGTGAAAATGAATGTTTCTAAGCCAAGACCAAATAAGATTAGGCTAGGTTCAATAGCTCATAAAAAATCTTATGGCATCTCCTATGAAGACTTCCCTCAGTACTGTAAAAAATGCCTAAAGCTGGGTCATAGTGAATTCTATTGTAAAAGAGATCAAGGGATGATGAACCATAGGGAACCCTTAGGCTCTGGAGTGCAGAACAACAATAAGGTTGCTGATCCTAAATATCCTGAGACAGCTAAGTCAAAGGAAATCAGAAACCTACAAAATAATACTAAGGGAAGAATTCAAGCAACAACTAGGATCTATCAACCTAAGCAGAACCAAAACCTGAAGAAAATGACCATCCCTATCACAATAGCCTCTGTTCAAAGTGTGGATAACATAGCCTCCTCATCTGGAAATAGATTTGCTATACTAGAGGAAATAAGCTCGGATGAACATCATAAACAAGGCCTTCCACAAGGAGAGGGTAAAGTCCCAGGTCCTAACCCCCCTATGGTAGCAAAAACAACTCTTCTGCAGGTGAACCAACCAGAAGAAGGCATTCAGTTAACACAAGAATCCCCCCACAACAAGCACAATATAGACATAACAGATATTACCTTGGAAATCAACTCCATTGAAGAATATGAAGAGGAAGGATACGAATCCAGAGGCTACAACACAGCCCCATCCTCTCCCCTACAAAAGAATATCCTTTGCACATCCTTTACTGATGATATATTATGTACTAAAGCTAAAACTCCAATAAATTCTGATATATCTCTCCATGATCGTTTTTCCTGGACCCCTAATGATGAAATCATTCCAGATATTGACCATCAACAGGAAAAGGAGAAGCAAGGAATCATTGAATTCCTCAGGGACTCCGAGGGAGTAAGCTTTCGGGACATCCAGCAGGGGGGAAAACTATTGACCCCTTTGACTGAGCACACGGAGGTGCAAACACAATCACAGGTTACTCTCCCTAAAAGGAGCTCCAGGTTAGCTTTAAAAAACATATTTTCCAATGATAGTTAAATGTATGATTTGGAATGTAAGGGGAGTATCAACTTCTATGGTCAGGTTAAAACATTTGTCTAAGAAACATAAACTGGATCTTCTAGTCATAATTGAACCTAAAGGAAATTTAATGCAATTAGACATGTATAAAAAGATATTCTGCTTCCGGGATCATCTGGGAATGATACATAATAAAATATGGATCATGTTCTCAGATAGGATTGCCATAAATCTTATAGAAATCCATAACCATTACATACATGTGGAGATATATATAAAAAATTGGGATAAGAAATTTAAATCGTTTTTCATTTATGCTCCACACAGTAGGAAGGATAGGCTTAAGGTCTATACGGATTTAGCAGCTAAAATAGATAACTCCCCAACCCTGATCGGAGGAGACTTTAATGCCATAAGGTCAATGGAGGAATACTCTGGCCCTAGCTCTCCAAAATTAGATTCCATCTTAGATTTTGTTTCTTTCATAAATGAAGTGCAGATAGATGATTTAAATAAAGTGGGTAATCAACTAACATGGAGTAACCACAGATCTGTTAATCCAACTTCCAAAAGATTAGATAGGATAATGGGAACCACCAGTTTCTTTAATGCATTCAACCATTCCACTGTTCAAATCTTAAGCAGAACAACATCAGATCACTCCCCTATGCTGTTAGAAATCTCAAACTCAGACACCACAACCCCTAGACCATTTAGATTCCAGGAAATGTGGCTTAATAGAATTGAATTTAGGGATCTGGTCTTAAATAGTTGGTCTCAGCCTATTCAGGAACAAGGTCTAATTGGCTTCTCTTTGAAACTAAAAAGACTCAAATTTGAAATAAAAACATGGAACAAACTGGTTTTTGGAAATGTCTATGATAACTTAACAAAATCAGAAAAGGAAGTTGCTGAACTGGAATCCAGATATGACACAACACACACACTCTATGACATAATTGAATTGAATAAGGCTAAGGCTAGACTAACTAGACATTTAGTTGAACAAAACCTATTTCTAACACAAAAGACTAGGATGAAATGGCTCAAAGATGGAGTCCTAAACTCTAAATATTTTCATAAATCCATCACCGAAAATCATGCTAGATTATCAATCATAAAGATCCAGGACCAGGATGGAAACTGGTTGAACTCTCCAGCTCAAATTAGTGAAGCAGCAGTTAAGTTTTTCAGTACCCTGCTGTCTGATGAAAATGATGACCCCACTGGTCATTGCCTATCATTTCTAACAAAATAAATACACCCTTCCATATCTGAACAGGACAACATTAATCTGTTGAAGCCTATAACTATGGAAGAGGTAAAATTAGCAGTATTCAAACTCTCTCCATCTGCTGCTCCAGGGCCAGATGGATTTCCAGGCTTGTTCTATAGGAATTTTTGGGATATAATTAAACATGATGTCTTATCTGCAGTGTTAGAATATCAAGTTGGCATTCCAATTCAAAATCAGTGGCAAGCACCATGATAGTTTTAATACAAAAAACAAAGACTCCAAAATCATTTAGCGAATTCAGACCAATAAGCCTTTCTAACTTCATCAATAAACTGATGTCCAAGATTATGGTCGAAAGGATTAAGCCACTAATGAGCTCAGTAATATCAGAGGAACAATAAGCTTTTTTAAAAGGTAGGGACATCGCGGATAACATTCTAATGATGAAGGAGGCAGTTAGAATGCTGGACAAAAAAAATGAATCCCTAAATCTTATTCTAAAGTTGGATATGATGAAGGCATTCGACCGAGTTTATTGGTCAACCATTAACACTCTCTTACTAAAATTGGGATTCCATGGACACATAGTTAAAATCATCATGAACAACATTAACTCAACCTGGTTCTCTATCTTGATTAATGGATCACCTTGTGGTTTCTTTAAGCCTTCTAGAGGGTTGAAACAAGGAGATCCTTACCTCCTTTCCTCTTTAACATATTGACAGAACTTTTAACTAGAAACCTTAGGATCCAGTTTCAAAATGGGAACATTAAACAACTTCAAACACCAGGTGCAGCAAACAATCTAAATCAGCTCTCCTTCGCTGATGACACTGTGGTGTTCTTAAAGGGAACCACTAAATCCATTAAAAATATGATGACATTTCTGGAAGTCTTTCAAAAGGCCACTGGCCAAAAAATTAATTTTCAAAAAAGTGCATACTATGCTGGAAAGTTAAGCAGAACCAAGAAAAAGGAGATAAAAGACATTACTGGCATGCAAAAAGGGGTCCTTCCATTTTCATACCTAGGAGTTACAGTTTTCAGAGGTCGAAAACTTAATCTACATTTCAAAACCTTAATAGACATGGTAAACAACAAAATCTCTAATTGGAAAAACCAGTGGCTCTCAGGGGGGGGGGCAAGATCATATTGATAAACCATGTTTTGACATCTATACCTCAACACACATGGGCTGTCACAGTACCCACTCAATACACGGTCCAAAAATTTAGATCCATTTTTAGCAACTTTTTATGGGGGAATTCTGAAAATGGACTAAACAAACACTGGGTATCCTGGGACAGAATATCATACCCACTGGATGAAAAAGGCTTAGGCATAAGGCATATTCAATCAGTAATTGACTCATTTTCCATTAAAATCTGGTGGAAGCTTCAAATAGGTCAGTCTCATTGGGCAAAATTTATGTGGTCTTTACCCACTAATGCTAGAAAATCATAATCATGGACTAGGTTCAGGAAAATAAATGCTATAGCAGAATCTAACTCAAAGGTGATCATAGAGAACGGATATTCGAATTTCTGGATAGCTAACTGGCTAGGATCCAGTCCTCTGATTAACCAAGTTGAAGAATACCAGGTACAAGCAAACTTTCCCTTACTTACAGTTTCTGAATTCCAGCTGAAGAAAGGTCAATACTTCCCTAAACTCTCATGCTTATTCAATTCTGCCATAAATTTGGAGCTTTTAAAGGATATGACCTTAACAGATAACATTGATTACATGATATGGAAACCCGACATTCATGGTTCATTTACAATCAAATCTGCATATCAAGTACTAAGACCAAAAAATCCAGAAGTGGAGATCTTTAAAAAAATTTGGGCCAAGACCATCCCTAAGAAAATCAATTTCTTCATGTGGAAATTGCTATTACGTGCTCTACCATTTGCTGATGTCCTTATGACAACTGGTCTAAATTTACCATCCAAATGCACAGAGTGTGATAGTATAGATTCCTTGTCACATTATTTTAACTCCTGTGCTACGGCCATGTTTCTATGGAACAAAATGCATGATGTTCTACATATCCCATTTAGATCTTACTATAACATTAGGGAGAGAATTGTTTTTTACTGGTCACTCAAACATCCATCATCAGCTCATTTCTCTATAATGATTGTTCTGCCATGCTTAATATGCTGGAAGTTGTGGAAAGCAAGAAATAAACTGATTCATGAAAATAAAAAAAAGCCATGCTCCTGCGGTCTGGAAAAGCATATCTAATCTCTGCTCATTGATATACTCTGTTCATCCATTAGCTATTTGCCATTCTAATTGCCAGCTTATTAATAATGGATTACTGCCAAGTTTTAAAAGGAAAAGGACAACAAGACTGTACTTAATAAAATGGGAACCGCCTGATAAAGGCCTCAAAGTAAATTGTGATGCAGCAATACATGGGGATAACGTAGGTTTAGGATGTGTTATAAGGAACGCAAATAAGAGGATTGTGTATGCTGTATCAGTTTTTATGACTATGGATAATGCCTGTTTATTGACTTACCTTGCAGTTCTTCGAGCTGAAATGATGTCAATTTGGAAGGGATTAGAAGTTGCGGCAGGAAGGACGGAACATATTCATATTCAATCGGATTGCTCTGCGGCGATAAAAATTATCCAGGGGCAGCCTTGCCCTTGGTCACTCAAGCTACTCCTGCAACAGATCAAGTCAGCCACATCTGCTTTTCAACACGTACAATTTAGCCACATTCACAGAGAAGGTAATCAAACACCGGATTTCCTAGGAAAATTAGCAATCAAAAAAGGAAGTTCCTCACAGCTTGAAGAAATGCTCACATCACAGCGTCTTCTCTTTCTCAACCGTAGGGAAATTCTATTTCCTCAATTCAGATGGAAACATCAGTATAGTAGCTAGTTCCTCTCATGTAACGGTTTTGTATGTTCGTGAACTCTGGATAGTCTGGCCTTCGTGAGCTTCACACAGGGGTGGAGGGCTTACAGAAGGAATCACTATCAAGAGTTCAGATCAAACATTAGCTCTTAGTCTATCTTTGGATCTTGCCTCCAGAGTCTTGTATCTCTATTTTAAATTCGGGTGTGGGAGCCCATAATCAATATCCTCGCTCATTTTTTAGTGTTTTGCGGAAAAAAAAAATTACTTTAGACACACCATGTGGCCAAAAGATCTAAACGGGAAGCCAAACTAAGTTTACAAACAAAAATAGCCATCAAAACATTAAATCTCTACCAATTCTTTAGCACCAACTTCTTTGTGCAAAGCACACATAAAACTAATTGAAATGACATTAAAACCACACCAAGACCCATTAAAATTTGAACAAAAGTATTTAATTATAACCAAAAAAATTACTAAAGCAGAGTGAAAGAGATCCAACCTCCTTTGGATGAACAATTGCATAATCATATTGTCCCCGAGTAGCTTCATCTTTCAAAATCTGATTATGAGAGACAATCTAAGCAACTACACCGCGCCTAATACCATATCAGCAAAAAGTAACTATTTTTAGTGTTAGCAACAAGTTGACTTTCACCTTATAACTTCAGTCGTTAGCAACAGGTTGTACATGTCAACTTTTAGAGAGCAATCATCAGTAACGACACAAAGAGAGCATAAGAAAGTGGCTAGTTTTTTTTTTTTTTTTTTATCAAAGAAAGTGGCTAATTAATTATCCTCCCCATTGGTGGTTTAAACTAAAAAATATAATAAAATAAGAAATTTGTTTAGGTGGAAACACTACTTTTGAAAGCAAGTGTTATTTTGCTTCAAGAGCTTATTAAGGCCCTTGGATCATCAATTGGATGATCTTTTTGTATTGAACTATGCCTTCGTGGCCTGTTTTAATTTTTTAAATTTTTTTCGGTTCGGGGAGCCTAATATATTCCCCCCATCCTCGGATGGTTTAAATTTTAAAAAATAAATGATAATAATAAAATAAGAAACTGGCTACGCAGATATTCAGTAAAACCAAACTTTGTTGATGACAAGCCTAGACAGAACTTTAATCTTGAAGTACAAATACAAAGTTAAAATCAAAAGTTTCGCAAATGATTGAGATGTAAAGAAGATAATGAATCTGATTTATTACTTCATTTGTATGCTACACTCTTTGTTCTGTTAACATTGTAAGGTGAGATTCAGTATTATGGTTTTCCTAAAAACTTTCTTAAAGTGAACTTCATTGTTTAGGAAATGCAAGAGTGAACTTATAAAAACACGATTGAATTTAAGTCCCAGCTCAGGGAAGCAGGTTGGGAACTCTAACTAGTTAGGCCTCGGGGAACTCTAGGGTAGTCGACACTTTATTCCTCACGGAGGAGGCATTTCATGAAGTGATGATTCGATATGTAACCAACGCTATTGCAGGGACCCTACACCAGTGAAATCACGTGAGGTACTCTTCCCCTTGCATCCTCTCTGAACATCCTCTCTGAACAGTATTTCTCCAACGGTTACTTCCCAATCTCTTCCGGCGAACTACAGCATCTCCGCCTGCCGTATGGCGGCGCTACCGCCCCCTGGTGGTGGGGCTTCACTTACACAGCCCCCCAATCTCGATCGATCGTATAGAGATGCTCTAAACCCCAAACAAAATAAACCACTAAAGTCTAGAAATCTCATCCTTAACCCGATTACCGAATATAAAGGCGAGATTGCGGTTCTCCTGGATGACTCGGACATAGATGTTTTATCTGAACCATGGAGCAAGCATTTGGTCGGGAAATTTCAAGGAGGTCGACCGGCGCTTAACTTCATCCGGCACCAATTCAAGCGCATCGGTTTCATCGGGGAAGCCATAATCACAGCTCTGGATAGGAATCATATCTTCATCAAATTTGAGCTTGATGAGGATATACAGAGATGCTGGATAAAAGGTAACTGGAACATAGGAGGTTCTACAATGAAGGTATTAAAATGGACAAAATCTTTTGATGTCAATGAAGAACCCCCTTTTGTTCCTATCTGGTTATCTATAGAATCCCCTCCTGCCTACTGTTTGGACAATGATTATATCCCGCTGATAGCAAGTAGGTTAGGAAATTTGATTTTTGCTGATCCTCCAACCCTGAACCATACCAGACCATCAACAATTAGGATCTGTGTAGAAATGGACCTCACTGGACCTTTTCCTGATAGAATCAGGCTGGGTTCAAAAACTGATAGCAGATGGTACACTGTGTCTTATGAGGATCATCCTTTCTATTGTACTAAATGCTCCAAAATAGGTCACAGATATGGGGAGTGTGATAAGCCTAAGCAATCTAAAACCCAAGCTCATCCAAAACAGGCTTCAGCTCTAACATCACATCATATTCATAATCAAGCACCTCTATTGGGTACCTCACAGTCTCATAATACCAAAGAGGATACCAAATCCTATACTCTGGCCCCTAAGACCATCCCCAAAAACCCTTTAGCTACCTCACCTTCTGTCACTCTTACTGCAAAACAGATTGGCAAGTTGCCAATCATTCAGGAGGTAGTGGCCAGTGCCCAAGATGCTCCAGAAATGATAGAAATAATTGATGTGGTGGACACCCCTCTGGAAGATCAACAAATTGTCACACTGGCTAAGAAGATTCCAGATCTGGTCACCCCGTACAATATCCCATCCTCAATGCAGTGGATGCCAGTGAAAAGCAAGACAAACAGAGATCACTCGAATTGGACATCTACTGATGATCTTATGCACTCCTTCACACAGACTAAGACTCCTGCTTCCTTTGATTTTAATCGAGCTATTGTCTCCCAACAATTTAAAGAATTCCAGCTGACTCTCTCCTCTAAATTCTCAAAACTTCAGGAGGCTATGGATTTGCAAGAAATACAAGAAGTGCAGACATTACAATAGGATAAGGAAATTTCTCCTGATGAGCAACAACAAGATCCTGTAGCTCCTGGGGTCGAGCATGACTTAGTATCACAACCACAACAACAAGCCACTGAAGGAAATCAGGACCAAGATATGGAAACCCCAATCACAACCACTGATCTACCTCTACCAAAGCAGGATAAGCAAGGTGATCACGCTACCAACTCCCAGCACAAACAGAAAAAACTAGAGGGGGACTCTGACACATTAGCCACCATATTACATGATACCTCATCAGGTACACTCTCATCATCTACAGATCCTAGTCCCACTGATCACCTGAAACTACATGATCCTAGGCATGATCCTGGGAAGCTTGCTATTATGCATGACAATATTAGAACCTTTTTTCAAGAACCTAATATTGTTTCCACTTCAATATCCTCTCGTGCCAAAACCAGATCCCAAGGTAAAAAATGAATATAAAGCTCTTAACTTGGAATGCTAGGGGAATACAGAAATCATTATTGAGGCTGAAATCAATCGTCAGAATCCATAGTATCTCAATACTGGTCATAGTAGAAACTAAACAGCATATTGGAAAACTAGGACACTTCAAAAATGAGCTAGGTTTTCAATGTGCTTTTTCCTCCCTGAACTCAAGGACCTGGATAATGTTCAAAGATGACTTTACTGCCTCTATGATCCAAGTCCATGAGCAATTCTCTTTGATATCTGTATCTCATGTTATCCATGATATTGAATTTCACCTGTATGCTATTTATGGATTTCACGATAGAATAGAGAGGTCAAAAATGTTCAATGATATTGAAAATAGCTTAACTAGGACCTCTCTTCCATGTCTACTTACTGGGGATTTTAATGTCATCAGGTATATTAGTGAATATAGAGGTAAATCATCTCCTGATATAAACTGCATAAATGATTTTGATGCTTTTCTTAATTCTAATAACCTGAATGACATTACAACAATGGGTAATCCGTTTACATGGACTAATGGTAGGAAGTTGGAACATAAGGTAGCTAAAAGATTGGATAGGTCTTGCAAACTCAGCCTGGTTTACTAAATTCCCAAACTCCTCCATTCAGATTTTAGGTAGGCTTCCTTCTGATCATTCCCCACTAGTTTTAGATGCCAATATTTCTGAGAAATCATACCCAAAAGCATTTAAATTTCAAAATATGTGGACACTAGACCCAACATTTTTACCAGAGATGGAAAATAACTGGAGGATTCCCATTGATTCTCAGGGTATGCTAGGTTTCTCATTTAAACTATCTAGACTTAAAGGGCACCTAAAGAACTGGAATAAACAACATTTTGGAAATATTTTTGATAAGATCAAATCAATGGAATCAGATATAAGGGATTTGGAAAAGAAATATGACATATCTGCTGATCCAGCTGATTTTCTTTGTTTATCACAAATTAATGCTGAACTCTCAAAAGTTCTACAGAAGGAGCAATGTTTCTGGAAACAAAAAGCTAGGAACAATTGGTTAGAAAATGGTGACAAAAACACCAAATTTTTCCATAACTCAGTCAGAGATAAATATGCTAGACTTAGGATCAATAAAATAAAAATTGACAACAGTCAGTGGTGTAATGATCGGGATAGTATTGGTGTGGCTGCTGTGTCTTTTTACAAAAACCTTCTTTCTGATGACAACTTTGATCTCTCTGGCCAAGATCACCTCCACTTCCTGAGATATATCCCATCCCCCATTACAGAGGAAGATAATATTTCACTACTCAAACTGGTGGAAATGGAGGAATTAAAGAAGGCAGTTTTTGATTTAGGAGAACATAGTGCACCTGGTCCAGATGGTTTTAATGGAAAATTTTATAGGATTTGCTGGGACATTATAAAAACTGACTTACTAGCTGCAGTTAAGGATTTTCAGTGTGGGGTTCCTGTGCCAAAATCTTTTTCAAGCACACTGATTGCTCTCATTCCCAAAGTTCAGACCCCTACATCTTTCTCTGAATATAGGCCCATAAGTCTCTCTAATTTTTCTAACAAAATTTTGTCGAAAATACTGAGTGAGAGACTAAAGCTGCTGAGTCATAAATGTATATCAGAGGAGCAGTCTGCATTCATAGAGGGAAGAGAAATATCAGATAACATCTTGATAATGTAGGAGCTGGTTAGGCTTTTAGATAAACAGGGACAGAGCTTAAATGCTATATTCAAACTTGATATGTCTAAAGCTTTTGACAGAGTATCATGGCCTATGTTAAACTCTCTCCTATTGAAATATGGTTTTCATAGACACATTGTCTCACTGATACTTAGAAATATTCAAGCTGCCTGGTTTTCTGTCTTAATCAATGGAGTTCCATATGGATTTTTTAAGGCTACAAGGGGGCTCAAACAGGGGGACCCCCTTTCCCCTATTCTGTTTAACTTCATTACTGAGCTGCTAAATAGGGGGCTAAAAAACATGTTTCACTTAGGTTTCATTGACAGATTTGTAGTTCCCCGGGGTTCTTTGGAGATCTCTCATTTGTCTTATGCAGATGACACTGTCATTTTCATTAAGGCAACTAAGAAGTCCCTAAAAAACCTAGTTCTATTCTTACAGCACTATCAACTTGCCTCTGGTCAGTTAGTCAATTTTACTAAGAGTGCTTTTTATGTGGGAAATAAAACTAGTGTTGCAAGAACCGGGATGATTAGAAGCATTACTCTCATGTCACAAGGTTTCTTTCCTTTCACTTATTTAGGAGTAACTATTTTCAAAGGGAGAAAGCTTAATGCTTACTTTCAGCCTATCATTGAAAAACTAAGTGGCAGAATTCTGAAATGGAACAACAAGTGGTTGAATATGGCTGGTAGGATTATTTTAGTTAAACATGTTATTGCCTCTATCCCTCAGCATGTTTGGTGTGTCATGTCCCCTACCAAACACATGATTGAAATGATGGAAAAAATGTGCAGTAACTTTATTTGGGGAAACTCAGACCATGGGGAAAAAAGACACTGGAAAGCTTGGCCGGATTTATGTTATCCTTTATCCCAAAATGGATTTGGATTTAGATGCTTTCATACTGTAATTGATAGTTTTTCTCTAAAGCTCTATTGGAAACTTCAGATAGGATCCACTTTATGGACAAGATTCATTTGGTCCTTACCACCCTCAGCTAGACAATCAGACTCTTGGAAAAAAGTCAAAGCTATAACTAGTATGGCTGAGAACTTTTCTAGAATACAAGTGGGAAAAGGTACCTCCAATTTTTGGAATAGCAACTGGAGAGGGGCAGGGTTCCTCTCAGAACAGTGGGAGGCAGACTCTGATATCCCTTTCCCTACACTCACAATTGCTCAATTTCAGGAGAACAAGAACCTTTTCATGCCTCAGCTAATGGATGGCTTTAATCCAGATTTGCTTCACTCCTTGTTAGCACCTTTTCCTCTTTTTGACAGGGAAGATCATATGGTTTGGACTCCATCCTCTACAGGTAAGTTCACAATATCATCAGCTTTCAAATCAATTTCCAACAAACGTTTAGAGATTAGATCAATGAAACAGATTTGGAATCCCTTGGTTCCCCCAAAGATATCTGTTTTTGTTTGGAAATTGGTTAATTACTATCTGCCATTTGATGATAAACTTAGGAAGATGGGCATTCATGTTGTTTCTAAATGCATCTGTTGTCAAAATGAAGATTCGCTAACTCACTACTTCTTACACTGCCATCTAGCATCTGAACTCTGGAAATGGCTTTTCACAATCCTAGAAATCCCCTATAGACATTTTGACCATATCTTTCATGCATTATCATGGTTCTGGACAATCTCAGAATTTTCAAAATCAAAGAACAGTGCATGTCATATTATGCCAAACTTACTAATCTGGTTTCTATGGAAGGATAGATGCAGTTTTCTCTATGATTCTAAACCAATAGTGCTAATGTCCACAATCCTTCAGATTAAGAACATGGTTGTGTCTATCTTCTCCCTAAATCCTATCACTCAACACCCTGATTGCTCTCATTTAAAAGCCATAGGAATTTTCACTAGCTCTAAAGTTCCTAAACCAAGGATGATCAAATCTTACAAATGGAACCCTCCAGATATAGGCTACAAAATGAACTCAGATGCACACTGCCCTCAGCTAAATTTTGCTGCAGGAGGAATTGTTATCAGAGACTCATCAGGCACGATTCTCTTTATGGGAATGGAGAAAATGGATCAGATATATGATCCCTTAACTGCTGAGTTAAGGGCCTCCCTCTTTGGGATCCAAACATGTATTTCACTTAACTTTTTCCCCTTGATTGTAGAAATGGACTCTTTGCAGGGTGTCCAGATTTTAAATGGTTCAAATCAGGTGCCTTGGAATATCCAGAGACTCATTTGGCAGATTAAGGAACTTACTGCAGCTAGACACATCTCTTTCACTCATGCGTACAGGGAGCAGAATCAGGTGGCTCATCTATTGGCCTCCCTGGCAAGAAGCTTACTGGATCAAAATGAAGTGAGGGGCCAGATCTCAGTACAGGATGCTCCTATTACTCTAAAACAAGCAATAGCAGGGGACAATCTTAATCTTCCCACAATCAGAATCCATCATCCTCCATGATTATTGCAATCAGAGTTTGAGCAGCATCTACAGGGTCCTCATCTCACTGGTGCACTTATCTCATATTCGGTTTTGATCACTGTATATTTTTTTCTGATCAGCACATAGGACTAGAATAGCTTACCATTCTTTTGCTTATATGCTTAGTGGTTTGTGTGTTCCTTGTTTAAGGCTGATATACATTGGATGCTAAGTTGAGTTTCGTACTTACGATTCGCTAAACTGCATCCTTTCCCATATCACCTTAAAACGGGAACAACCACCCTAATTACTAATTTGCGAGGAGAGCCGTGTGTGGCACTCATCACTGTTACTTTTGGAAGCAAGCTGTTTTGCTTTGGTCATGCTTGTATTGAACTGAGCTATGCTCCCTCTTCGTGCTCGCTTTTCTTTTTCGGGTCTGGGGTAGCCCATAAACAACCCTCCCTCCTTACTATAAGGGGTGGTTTTAATTAAAAAAAAAAGGGACCCTACACCAGTAATCAGGTACATAGGCACCGGTTATTCAGCTCCCTAGGAGTGCTGAAATAGTACCTAAAATCGGTGCCTAAACGGTACATAGGCACCGGTATTTAAAATTGGTGCAGGAGATACTTACCCAGTGCCGGTTCTAAATGCCAGTGCCAAATTTACTAAAGCAGTTCTTGTCCCCACTAACCAGCAACCGGTAGTATTCTACCGCTGCTTGAATAACCTATCACCATACCGGTGCTAATTAAAAGATATCGGTGCTGATAATGACCTGCACCGGCATTGATCGTTGCCGGTGCTGATTGTAAAAATGATGTCCAATGCTGTTAATTTTGAGCAAAGTGCATAAATGACCCTATATAATTGACAAAAGTGCAATATAACCCTGCGATAATTGAAAGTGCAAATATAACCCTAGATATTAAGGTTATGTGGAAATATAATCTTCTCCGGCAGATTGTGACCGGAATTGGGTAAAAAGACTATTTTGCCCCTCTGTAAACAAAATAAAAAATTGAAAAAGTATTTAAAATGTTTTGCCACTGCCCTTTTCTTCTTCATTTATCTTCGTCTTCTGTACGTTCCATTTTCTTCTTCATTTATCTTCATCTTCTTCATTTATCAAAAAAATTGAATCGATTATGAACTTTTGTCAATTTTTTGGTGCTTGGCTGAGCGGCGCCGAAAATGATAGAGGAGGTGGCGTGGGCCTAGAGTTTTGGTGGAGGGCTGGTGGCAAACACGAATTGGCGGTGGTGAATCCCACATCCCTGTCGGAGCGAGCCACTGCGCACGGTGGTCAGAGAAGAACACAAATCGGCGGTGGAGAAGAATTGCAGTGATAAGGGGAGGGGTTGGGGAAGGCCGATTCGTGTGGCTAGGGTTTCAAGCGGCGGCGGTGGAGAAGAATGGCGCGGTGGTTGGAGAAGAACACGAATTGGCGATGGAGAAGAATGGCAATGGTGAAGAGAAGAGCCAATTCGTGTGCTTAGGGTTTTAGACGGCGGCGGATTCAGGCGGCGATGGTAGAGAAGAATTTTAGCGGTGGTCGGAGAAGAACCGATTCATGTGGTAAGGGTTTCGGGCCACGGTGGAGGAGATTTGGCTAGGGTTACAAGCGGAAGGAGAAAAGAAAATGGAGTGGTGGTTTTAGGAGATTGGGAGCAGAGGAAGAAGCTGTGGTGGCATTTTTCGGTGACAGCATTGGCATTTTCCGACGGTGGTGGGTTCAGAGGGCAGAGGTGTGGTGGTTTCATAGGGCTATGTCGGTATTTTTGTCTTTTAAAATTTTATATTAGGTTAGAAGGGCATTTTGGTCATTTCTGGTCGGTCAATGGCCAAAAATGGCCAGTCAATGTCGGAATAATTTCTTTAGGGTTATATTTGCACTTATGTATAATAGGTAGGGTTATATTTGCACTAAAAAAATAACTCAGGGTTATATTTGCACTTTCTCCAACATATAGGGTTATATTTGCATAGTACCCATTATATTTTTAGCACGTGTATAAAATCAAGTACACCAGTACAAAAATGAATAGTCGATGCTTTTTCTTAGAAGGATCTTAATTTCCTTGAACCGGTATATGCTGCTCATTTTCCCAACAACGGTTCTAAAATTCACAAACCGGTGCTGGTTTTGTTTTGTATTTGTAATGCCCTATTTTATTTTTTCCTGACCATCGCGAATAAAAAACTGGGAAAATATCATAGAAGAAACTCACAACAACTAATTACACAAAAGCAAATATATTCTAAATGGAAAGAAGATTAATTCTAAGCAAGAAGAAATTATTAACGTAAAACCTAAACAAGTCTAAACAAAATCATCCATGAACCATCAAATTTTGAAAACAACTAAATTTTAGTGAAATCAACTTTTTATCCTCCATTTTACAGCATGAGGTCCATAGAAGTCTTGCATTCTTTGGAATATACGTCCGCCCAAACTTGGCACCATCTGTCGACTACGGTTGCTATCTCCTTACCATTGTGTGCTCCTTTTCCTGGGGAAAATATCTGTTGTGTACAAAACAACCCGATCATTAATCAAGTAAAAGTATTTAGTAGGTAAGTAGAACAAATGTTTAATTTGTAATTTGTCGACTGACCTCTAGAACATTTGTAGAGGTAGTCTGCAGCACAAGTTTTTGCATGAACAGGAGGACGTAGAGCCTACATTCTCAACCACTCTCCTGACGTTGGTACTGCAAATGAAAAAATTGAGATAATTGTAATTGTGTTAAATGATGTTGGAAATGCATGGACTCTTGGATTGAATGACTTACCTCAATATTAGTGATTTTCCTGATGTAATCCGGAGATGGTGTTATCTTCCTCTTCTCCCTTTGATATTGGCATGCTATCTTGGTAATTTTGAACTTTTAATGGTTATGTATTCACACTTGTAGATGTTAAAATTATTTTGATGAAAAGAATGGAAATACGTGGAAATGAGTTGATTTTCAAGAGTTTTGTGGGGTTTGATTCGTCCAGTTATTGAGTCAAGGGTAACAACTTCCTCCGTACCAGGACGAATGAGTACTAAGTAACAATGATCGATGCACTGAAAAGAAAGTAGCACATGAATATATTTGTAGACGGAGAATAATTTTTCAAATTTAGAAAATTTAAAAGTGCCATTTACATTTTAACATATGGCATCACATAAATCTCAACGTCAGTTACAATCATGGTATCTATAATGGCTTCAGCACGACCTTCAACTTCAAACAACTTTGAACTGCTGGACAAAGTCTCCCGTGCAAAACAAAACAAACTGTATGCGGCCATTGTTGGTGTCGAGGACTTGGTCCCTGAAGTACCTTGAAGAATATAATTTGTTAATTTATTAAACAATATAAGATTAAAATTGATATAGTTTATGTGAAAAATATAACCATACCCTATCCACACATCTATTGGTGAGTTCTCTAGCCAGACCATTGCTTTGAAGTTTCCAAGTTTGTTTCCGAACTCCATCAACTCATCGATCATCAATCCACTTTGATTTTTCGTGCCAAAAGTTGAAGGTCGGAAATGTAGAAACACCACCACCTTTCCCTATGTTCTTCACAAGCTCCTTGCAGTACTTGATGTAGTTCCCCATATTGGGATACATCTTGAAATGACACTTGTTGCTAATATGAAATCAATGAATCAAACGAGTTTTAGGCTAACTAAAAAATAATTAAATGTGGGAAAAATGGATGGTCTTGAGAAGTATCTGCTTTAGTGGCCTTTCATGCAGAAATTGTTGCTTCAATGAACAGTAGGGGCTACTTGATCCAGATTGTTTTGGAGTCGTTGTCTGGCAAGAAAAATAACTCAACTTAAAAAAATATTAATCTAGAAACAAATTTTAATAAATGTAGTAATTAGTTTTACTTATTGCCTTCTCTTCGCTGACATCTAGGTAATAATATTCATCGTTTTGGGCCACATCGCCTTCAAAGTCCACGAGCTGGGAATCATCTCCATGCTCGATCAAAGACATATGCCGGTTTACGAAACTCCTCAAAGCCTCTCCCATGTCATTGAAATGGTGGTTGGCAGATGGCAATCCAACTTTGGAATGGTAGATTGGATCGGACACACGAACGCAAGCTACTACACCAGGTGCTTTATCGGGATGCCTAGATTTCTGTAGCCATGCTTTAGCAACCCTTACCCTCTCTCCCTTGAGGTTCTTGATAAAAAAGGTGAACAACTCACCATCTTATTACACATAGATTATTTAGTCAGTCTAAATTTTTTTATGGTCTAAATGAAAATGAAAAGTAAAAGTAGAAAACAAGTAATTGTAATGCATATTAACCTCCTCCTCTTCTTCTTCGTCACTGGGGGGATCTCGGAATGAGCCTCTAAGACCAGTGGATACACCTACCAGACCATTAGGAATATGTAATACACCTGCTGCTGCCATTTCCTTAACCACTGGTTAAGGTAAGCAACCACCGCCTTCACAGCCACCTGATTAGTGGAAGGTTTCTTGGCCTCTTTCTTTTGAGATGGGGAGCTGCTGCCACACTTGCTTCTTGCTATACGTGGGATAGAAATAGCTACTGGCAGTTGAGTCTGGGTACCTCTATAGCGACCTGAGTGATCCTTCTTCCCGGTGGCTCTTATCAGAATGTCCTAACCTGATGCCAGCTCTAGGGTTCCCTTCTATTTTTTCTTGTTCATACTCAACTTTTGTGCATATTATTGGGTTAGTAATGAAAATATGTTTACATATATATAGAAATTTACATAAATTGGATACTTACAATATCCTCTGCTACGGCTTTGACTTCCAGGGTTGCATAGTCTTTATCTTTTCCTTTGTTTCACTCCAAGTAGACCAATGATTTGTTCGACTTGAAATTCATGGAACTGATCTCCTGCCCGATCTCTTCTTCTGTGTAGTCATGGTCCCTCAGCTTCTTTCTCTCCTTCTCTTTTAGCTGCATGGTCACTTTTCCCTTGTAGCTATGTTTCCCCTTGGTCTCGTGTGATGGGTTTAATTTTTTTCCTTTGACTGGGCACTTTCCCTCGCTCTTTTTTTTTTCTAAAAACAAAAAAAAGAGTAATTAGTTATTATCACAACGAATTAGTTGATAAATATTGAAATAACAGTTATGATATGTCGTAAGAATACTTACCATCATGTCTTCTGTTTTTCTGTGTTCTTCAAATTTTTTCCGCCCCTCCTCATCCATCCTCCTGTAATTTTCCCATGGCTTGTACTTTGGATTTTTTCCGCTCGATATGAAATGTATGTACTTGTTCACCACCTTTGATTTCCAATTATGATGTTCATCGTTAGCCTTGCCTACACCATCCTTCCTCAACTTCCTCCATTGTTCTTCAGTCATTTTAGTTTCAAACTTGAAACTTGCATGCAACGGGTTATTAAAAAATATATAGGTTAATAGCAACAATATGTTGGTTAATAAAAACACTTAGGCATTTTAAATCAAAGTATTATAACATAGTGTTTTACCTTTATGCCTCTCCTCGCCTCCACTTTCACATCTAATCGAACGTTCAGCCAGTGTATCCATGTACCGAATATGACCCGCCTACGAAATGCATAGTAGCAATAAGCGGTCCAAGTGCTCCAATTTTTTAAGGAATACCAACTCACATCAATGCACTCAAAAGCGACCGGGACAGGGTCCTTTTCCTTGGCTAATCTGACCGACTAGTACGTAGTCATTCCTCGTTCCCTACACCACGTGGAAATCTCAAACTTTTCAAATGCTTTCCCCTGAAAGCCTCCTGCCTTAGTAAGGTCATCATTCCGCTGATCGCAAATGTTGTTATCTTCGGTATATTCCTCGTTCTCCATTTCACCACCCTCTTTAGGAGCGGCACATGTTTCACTATCTCCCTCTTCCTCGAATTGAATCTTGAGGGGTAGCACTGGTGGAATGTCCTCATGTTCGTTTCCAGGGCCAACTTCCTAGTCCTCCACCCTTGGTTTTTTGGGTGGAGGACCACTCCTCTTCCTTTTCCCTGCCGTCTTTCTGGATTTAGGAGGCATCTAAATATGAAACCAAATGTAACACATTAACAATACAAACAACCATATTATAACAATTGTGTACCAAAGCCATGATAACCGTATTATAACAATTGTGCACCAACCAAAGAAATTAGTTCCATTAACGACCGCACCAAAAATTTTAGAACAATAGGATGAATGAGTAATCGACAAATCTAGCATCCTTTCAAAGGTCAACCAAATTGAATCTATTGAAACAATTATGGATAACAAACATCACAAATTATTTAAATTTTGGTACAAACACTTCACACCACACAATTTGACATCTCAAACATCGCAAAATATTCAATATTTGAAACAAACACTTCACACCACACAATTTGGCATCTCAAACATAAAATTATTCACCATTGAATATGAAAACTTCACAAAAAACAAGTTGCATCTCAAACATCACAACCTATTCACCATTGGGTACAAACACTTCACAACACACAAGTTGATACGAGGTAAAAAATGTCATTTATTATAATTTTTGTAGTCTAGTATTTTTAGGAGGATAACACTATACTCGTTTTTCCACTGGATTTTTTTAGTTAGGCAGTGTGATCATTTGTAATTTATTTCATTTCAGAATGAGGCCCATTAACTCAGCCATTGGTGCGTTAGAAGAGTTTAATTTCGGCAATACTTTATTTTAGGGTTCAGAATATTCAGTTATGATTTGATTAGAATTAGATTAGGTAAGATTAGATAAAGATATAATCATTCAAGATTTATCTTGAAGAATATAGTAATTTATTTTAGGTATTTGAGTTTGATATGGTTTTATCTTCTTAAAGCTGTCATATGGCATTCCAATTTTGATTTGTAACGGCTAACTTATACCCTATAAATAGGGGAGGCCATTCATGCTTTTAGTACACCTTTTATCAATCATATATTTAGACTTTTTGAGTTTATACGCTTTGCTTGAGAGCATTTTTCATTGTTGCTAAATTTTGTGGGTTAATTAAGTATCAATACACTTTGTGAACTAATCATGCGGGCTAATTAGTGAATAGAGAACCTTTTATTTGTGAGCTAATCCCACGGGCTACTTAGTGAGCAAATTTTTGAGTTGAGCATCAATCCAGAGAGCTACTTGTTGATCAATTCTTGCGATCAAGTGAGGGTTTGCATATCCCTTCATTTGGTCAAAAATTTAAATTCTGCAATCTAGATTTTTCGCAAGAAAATTCATATCAGTTGGTATCAGAGTGAAGCAAGAAAATGTATTTGTGTTCGCTCAACTGACCTACAAACAGGAATTCCATTCTTATTCATTTTATTTTTGAAAAAAAAATAATTCAGAAAGCAAATACCGTCGCAGCTAGACAACTCTCCACCGCTGCTCAGCTCGTCTACGACAGACCACTTGGAGTCATCAGCAGCTACAACAGGTATCATCCACCGTCGTTCCAAAACTGGTAAATTTATCTCCGACTTCGAACGACGCAGCTCAGCCGTTTTATCGTCATTCTCAGCTCTGATCACTGTTGTATCAGTCTCAGCCTAATGACACCAATCCTTGTTATTTTATAACGCCGAGCTTGCCTTCAGGTTTTCCGCAGCCGCTAATCCATCGTTGTTCCATTACTCTCAACTGCCGCTGCTTGGTTAGCGAAACCCCAGCTGAGTCCGGCGAAGAGAAGTTTGCGCAGAAGGTTTTCAGCAAAGAAGAAGAATAGGTCGACGCGTGTCACACACGTGCAAACCAGCAACAGGTTCACGTGAGATTCACAAGCGCGAATCCTTGAAGACGCGTGCTTTACACGCGTGGAGTTTTCTTCTTTATCTCTCATCTCGCGCGACACTCCAGTTACTGCAAGACAACCAATTTCTCGCGAGTTGATCACAAAATAGAGTGGGTTACCTCATTTTGTCACCAGTTGCTTATCATCCTGCAATTTTAACTCATTTTTTTTGTCCAATCAGCATCCAGTCAATGCCCAGTCACCGTTTAATAGCAGGACTTCGCAGGGAGGTTTTTGACATTTATCTACATTTAATTTTGACGTTCGTTCACGTTTCAAGGAAAAAAAATTTTGACCACGGAGGGAACGATACATGGTAAAAAATGTCATTTATTATAATATTTTTAGTTTAGTATTTTTATGAGGATAACACTATACTCTTTTTCCGACTAGGTTTTTTCGTGAGGCAGTGTGATCATTTCTAATTTATTTCATTTCAGAATAGGCCCATTAACTCAACCATGTTAGTGTTAGAAGATTTTAATTCTGGCTATGCTTTATTTTAAGGTTTAGAATATTTAGTTCTGATTTGATTAGAATTAGATTTTGTAAGATTAGATAAGAAAATATTCATTTAAGATTCAGCATGAAGAATATAGTCATTTATTTTAGGTATTCTAGTTAGATGTGGTTTTAGCTTATTAAAGCGGTCATAAGTCATTCTTGTTTCTATTTGTACTGGCTGAATTATACCCTATAAATAGGGGAGGCCATTCACAATTTTAGTGCACCTTTTATCAATCATATATCAAGACTTTTTGAGTTTATACTCTTTGCTTGCGAGCATTTTTCATTGTTGCTTAATCCCACAGGTTAATTAAGTATAAATACACTTTGTGAACTAATCATGTGTGCTAGTTAGTGAACAGGGAACCATTTATTTGTGAGCTAATCCTGCGGGCTACTTAGCGAGCAAATTTTTGAGTTGAGCATCAATCCCGAGAGCTAGTTGTTGCTCAAATCGTGGGATCAAGTGAGGCTTTGAAGATCCCTTCACTTGGTCAAAAATTTAAATTCTGCAATCCAGAGTCTTCACAAGGAGATTCATATCAAAAGTTGGCATATGAGACTTCACAACATTTTCAACATCTGAATAAAAACACTTCACGAAAAAAAATTTGGCATCTCAAACATCACAAAATATTCACCATTGAGTTCAAACAATTCAAAACACACAAAGGACTCTAAAAGAATTTAACCTTAAAGGAATTTAACCCCCTCTATTTCGAATCCAAGGGAATTGAACCATAAATATTTGATGAAAAAACTTCAAATACATGACTAACCTTTCAACAATGAGGATTTGGAACCGGGTGGAAGGCAAATCTTCTAACTTCCGAAGTTAATGGCTTCAAAGGGGTGTATTTTGGGTTCTTATTTAAGGTGGATTTGATAGAGTGGGTTAATGGTGTGTGAGTGGGGAGTAATGGTGGTTGGAATCGTGAGTGATGAACGAATTTCTGGGGTAGAAACCATTCGGAGGAAAGAAACTGTCCGAAACCATGACCGTTATGAAGGGAAGATGGTAGGTTTTTATTTATATCCCCAGACTCAACACCGGTACTAATGAAACCATATCGGTGCTTATATTGCTTCTGCTATGTTCTAGAAGTCACCAATGTACTGGTGCCTATCTAACATAAGGCAGCTGTGTGAGACTGCTTAGATTGAGTAATTTTTTAATTTTCCATTGATAGAAAGGAATGAAGAAAATAAAGTTCTAGGTATAGAGCACTAGACCACCAGTCGTACAACCGGTGCCATTGTCTGAAAATCGGTGTTGGTTTGTAATAAAGCAGCTGCATGTCGCAACTTTAATTGAATTTTTATATGAAATTTTAGACAGAGAGGTACCTTCAAATATTTTTTCTAAGTGTTTAGCACTGGTAACAAATAACGGTGTCATAGCTAGTATATTTGGTGCCATGCTTATTGGATCTGGGCTGAAAATATTGTTCAGCCCAATATCCTTTTGGCGGGAAATCACTTCTTTAAGCAGCACTGATATATACTGGTGCCTATTTTAAATCATAAAATTTTAAATTTCTCGCTCAAATTTTGATGAAAATTTATAATTTTGATTTCACTCCTCCTATCCGCACCGATAATTTTATCTCAAATACTCGTGCTGGTTGCACTATCAATATTTTGAATAATTCAATTTATTGCCAACATAAAGAGTAATGTTTTTAATGGTTAGTGTAGTTAAATAGTTGGATTGAAAATTATTCAACTAAACATTTAATATACCTTGTGTTCCAATATTGTGTAAAAAAAAAAGATGAATGGAAAGGGCATGTATCTAACTCTAGTGAAATTACAATGTTGCCCAAAACTAAGTTACCCCTTCTTTGTTGTGTCAAAATAACTTGATTTTGGGTATTCTCGGGTTAATATAGGTTTTATAATGGAAAAGGGTTCTATGAAGGAAATAAGTAAAGCACTAGTACATGGCTTAGGGTATCTTACTCTTGATTACTTATAGAAAGTTGAGCTTTTGCAACATATACACATGCGATTAATCTGTAAATGTCGTATATATGTCACATTTAAGCCAATGTTGTGCATATTTGTGGCATGTTTACATCATTTCTTTCATATGTTAGTTTTCATGTGACACATATGCGACATTTTCATTAATATTCCAAATTTATGATATATTATTTACGACACTCTACTAAAATGTCACTACTATGCAATATGATTATAACTTTGTTACAAATTGGAGACACAATTGTGTCATTATTTTGTAGTGCCACATTACTTGTGACACTTTTCACAGTGTCTCGAGATTGTGACAACTTACATTTAACTAAAATGTCTAAAGTACACAGTACAACTAAAATTTTGTTGCCAATTTGTGCACTATTGTGTCATGTTTTCGTTGTGTCGTATTACTTGTGACATATATGTGAGACTTTATATAATGACTTAGGATTAAGGCAAATGATTTACTACACTTTAACAAAATTTCTTGATTATACAATACAATTGGTGTATATATGGCCCAACAATCAAGATCCCACAGTGAAACGAACAAGTTTCAGCCTAAGACGAGGATCAGTTCGGTTCGTGATGAAATACGTGAGCCAAAAGACACGGAATGAACGACGAGCCTAATGGCCATGACCACAGAATGTGGTGATCGTGGTACGCCCATGATCAAGTCAGTATTCTCTAGTTCTACAAGGAGAATATCTTGATCGTTGGAGCCCTTCTCTCGAAATCACCTCCGGGATAAGCTTTGCAGGTGAAGAAGCTCATATAGAGGACAACCGGATTCCCTGAACGATCTTCCACATCATTTGGCGATGACCAGATTCCTTGAACTTCATTAGGAAGGGCTACAACTGAAGCTACTAGAATATTTTTATGGAAGAACATAGTATGTCGCTTTGGGGTGCCCCATACGATTGTCACGTACAACAACATGCAATTTACAAGTGGTGTATTCATCTATTAGTATTCAAAGCTGGGGATCCTCCAAAAGTTTACTCCATAGCACACCCTCAAGCCACCGGCCAAGTCAAGGTGACAAATAGAACTATTGTTCAAGGAATGCAGAAGTGGTTGGAAGGAAGGCAAGCTAGATAGGTAGAAGATTTACCAAACACACTATGGTCATATAGAACAATTGTTCGGGAACCAGCAAGAAAAATGCCGTATAGTTTGGTTTATGGTCATGAAGCTATTATACCAGTAGAGATTGGTAATCCCAGCCTTCGAGTAGGCGATTATCAGGAAAATGACAAACCAAATGTGATGAGACTCGAGTTGGATGAAACAGAGGAGAATAGGGATTTGGCAATGATCACAGAAGCCAAGTACAAGGAAAGAATGGCTAGAGTTCACAATAAGAAAGTAAAAGAAATATTGTTCCAAATTGGTGACCCAGTACTTAGAAAGAACGAAGCTAGTCTAGCAGATGAGCAAGGGAAGCTATGCCGTAAGTGGGAAGGACCCTACAAAGTCACAAAAACTCACAAGTATAACAACTATATGTAGAAAGGTTGAATGGTACTACTATTCCGAACATGTGGCATGTGACAAACTTAAGGAAATTTTATGTTTAGAATTAAGAAAGGTAGTGAACGTACACCTGAACAGACGCCAAGATATTATCCTTGGTAATTTTTTCCACAGTTTTCGACTTGACTTTATCGGTGAAACTATATTATTAATACAACCAAGCCACCTTGCTGGACCACGATCACGTTTTATCATTCTTTAATTTTGTACGTGGAGAAGGTTTCTTCGCAACATGTTTCGATTAAAACAACCACATTGTTTTGACTCAACTATTTCCGCACACATCAAGCTACAAAGTTTTACACAATTAACGATGCTTGCAAGCTTTGGATCTTGAAACTTTTTGAATCAAACAATTGCAAGCCATAGATTTTTCACAACTACCGATGCTTGCAAGCTTTGGACCTTTCAACTTCGTGAATCAAACAACTGAAAGCCATAGATCGTGAACAACTACCGATGCTTGCAAGCTTTGGATCTTGCAACTTCGTGAATCAAACAATTGAAAGCCATAGATCTTGCACAACTACCGATGCTTGCATGCTTTGGATCTTTCAACTTCGTGAATCAAACAAATTGCATACTATAGATCTTACTGTAAGGCAAACATGCCTCTAAATATAGCGACAAAAGCAAGCAATAGATCATGAAGCTTCACACATTACAAAGCAAGCAACAAGCTTTGATACAAAAAAGATATACCTACAAAGCTCCGTCTAAAGCATGTTATAAATTTAGCAGCTTCGCAAATTCTAATTTCTCCAACAAAATCCACATGGTTTAAAAGGACATATTATAAGTAGTCCAATAATAATGTAAGTACATCCAGGAAATATATCTATGCCTCAAAGCTCATTAAGACCCAGAAGATGATGACCCATCACAGCGGTGACCACGCTAAACTTCGTAATGGGAATGCTCAGCCCTACGACATTTTTCCTCAGTGTTCTTTTCATCGCTGACCAAGTTCTCGCAATGTAATTTCATGTGCAAATAGGAAGGATGGCGTATGAAACATCTTTGTTCCACATGCTCGATATGTTTTCCATAGTACGCCTTGAAGTTAGTAATGAGGCCAAACTCCTCGCAATCTAATTTCATGCTCATAACATTGACGGTCTCTTCATACCTTTTCATCTCATCTCTCAAGTCCTATATTTCCTTTTCAAGGGACCGGATGTCCAACCGAGCAGACTTAGAAAATTTAATCCTATACCCACCAACTTCCATAGTGACATCTCAATGATTAGTGACCTTACGAGAGGATGAAGAGAAAGCTTGAAGTTTGTCTTTATATTCAACACAAGCTTGCTCAAGTTGATGCACATATTTTTCAAGTCGGGTGCACTCAGTGAGAAGCTTCTCATTGTCATTTCGCAACTGTGTGTTTATAGCGAACTATTCATCGAACTTCGCCCACCAGCCAATAGTAGAAGTTGAAAAGGGATCACACTCATTCTAATTTTTCTCTAACTTACCCAACAAATAATCAATACGAGTACATTTTTTTATCAATAATAAACATCTTTTTATGGGCCTCACATGTCTTACTCGCACCGTGATCTCTAGCTTCTACCTGCTGACGGAGCATCTTTACCAAGTTCAACTGTTGCCAATGAATGAGATTGCTTTGCTCACCTAAAATTCTTTGTAAATCACGTATAGCATCCTGACTGTCCTTCACAGTCGTGTTCCACTTATTCTTAAGATAGCTTATACCTAGTAGCATATACTTCAATCGTATACCTAAACATAATACCCCCGCTTGAACACGGACAGGGAGATTAAGTGTTCGTAGGTACTTAGTAGTAGATTCAAGATCAACTAAACTGTGAAAAATGTATTTTCCAGGATATTGAATATTATATCCATTAGGAATGAGCTTGCTATAAGGAAAACTTGTAGATGAAGAAGGAGGTGAAGATGAGATAGGAAGTTACCGCTCAATGCATGAGGGAAGCGATTCCATACGCAAAAATAATTTAGAGGAAACAATCTCTGCACACTCTTCAATGAAGGATTGGGTGGTGCAAAGTAAGCTTATAGGTTCACAAAGAGGATCATTATGCCCCATAAAGTCAAGGCTTTTCAAGAACATATAATCAACCAAAATATCAAAGCCATGCACATAAGTAAGGGAAATGAGAAAGAATGGAACAAGAATAACAGATCAACCTTCATACTTAAAGTCGCAAAAGCGTACAAACACACATCAATATATTTTTTTAGGTTTACAATCCAAAGTTCAAAAATCAAAGTTCACTAAAGATTAACTAACTTCGGAGTTTGAGTTAGGCGGAGGCTGAACGAGGATCCCGGCTGTATCTTGGCTCAGTGGAATTTTCCTCACTGGGCTGCTGAATGGGAGTTTCAGTAATCACACTAACCTTACCAGCCGCATTGGCATCAGGGTTAGGAGTTGGAGTAGACGTTGTGGGCTTGAATGGAAGATCTTCAAAGTAATCTACCTTGCACTCCTTCAAGTCAACCATGGAAGGAAAACTTGGAAGGCTAGAAAGATGCAAGATCAAGGCATATGGATGTTCCCCATCAGCAATCTTCTGGATGATGGCTTTGTTGAGATCAATTTTCTTCTTTTCTAGGGTGGCAGTGCACTTCTTTAGATTAGAAAGACTCTTGAGATCGACAACATGATTCCACTTGCATTGATTCTTCACAACCTCACAATACCCAACGATGCAAGCTTCTTTGGAAATATCCTCAAAACGTTGATAGATAGACTTGGTCTTGCAAAGCTGATCTACTAGCACTTGGGGGTATTAAGGTGATGTAGGCTCGTTGGCTAACATTTTTTTAAAATCTGTACGAAGCTGAGTCACCTCCACTCCTGCGAGCCTAGCACACTTCTTAGCGGTGCTTGTTCTTTCATCAATAGCCTTCGCTCTCTCCTCAGTGGCTTTAAGAAAACTCTCTAGTGTTGCACATTTGATTTCATGTGTTTCACATTTCTCAATTAATGAGTCATCAACAGGAGAATGCTTGGACAGCAACCCACTGGCAATCTGAAGGCATTTACCAACCTTATAAAATAGAAACACATAGGACGAAGTCATTAATAATGTTACAAACAAGAAATCAAGATACAATGAAAACTATTAATGTTCAATTGCAGACTTAGTGAGGCTAGAGTTTCAGGTAAAAAAAATTAGAAGGATATTAGCCATCATCCCCTCCGCCAATGGATTCTTGGTTTGTGGTACAATTCGGGAGCTGGTTTGGTTAACATGCCCCTTTTCAAAGGGGGGAACAAAGTGTTCAACAGGCCCACCACCCATACCCCCTTAGTCTTTGTCTCCTTCTGCTCGATAATGGGACGACGACCACTCATCCCCTCCTCCCCCAGTACTTTTACCCTTATCACCAGGGTTCGTAGAGTTCACATCCTGAAGCATGGAGTTACCACCAGCACCATTATTGGCCTGTGCAGCAGCCTCGTTCATCTCCTCATCTTCACCGTAAAAAAGTAATGGGTCAATCTCACCTTTAGATAGATCTATATCTGAACTAGAGCGAACATCATAGATCAGAATAAATACATACAAAAAAAGAAGAAGTGACAAGTTCAGTAAAATATGAAAAACCACTGATCGAACACATTAAACAAAAGAAAACAAAACACCTTCGGCATGCGAGTTAGGTGGGGATGATTTTGGGTATGTACACGAAGCGTGGCCACAATCTCCATCTTTTCAGTATAACAGAGACTCAAACCAGGAAGTTTTGACTTAGGAACCTTGTAATTCCAACAAAGAACTGCAACTTTAGGAGCGTTTTTGCTTTTATAAAAAAGTATCGAGTACGCCAATCCCCAATATTACTAGGGAAGCCGCTTACAAGCTAAACCCCCAGAATCACAGGATAAAAAGTAAATTCATCTACAATGTTTTTAACTTTTTAAAGGTGATAGAAGTTGCAAAACAAATAAAGAGTGAAGGGAACGTCTCCTTTTTTCACACACCTAAAAAACACCATTATTATAGCGATGCCTTTAGGATGAAATTGGGATACCACAACCTTGTACGAACAAAGGAGTTCAATCACATGAGCGGGAAGAGGGAAATATAGGCTCAAGTTCAATTAGGATAAATAACAGAAGATATAGCCAGGCGGAGGAATGCGAACATATTCTGATTTATCTGGCAAGCAAAGTTCAAATGAGGCAAGGAAAGGGAGATAATTCTTTTAGTCATTCACATATGAACCAGTCAGAATAATTTGTACAGTGGAAGATCCGGTGGCATGACTGGAATCCCCGTCGGAGGGAGCATCTTCCACGGGAGACTTATCACGGCTACATGAAGGCATATGGTCCTAGAGTTGGAAGTAAAAATTGTGATTAGGGTCAAAATAACGCGGACACAAAAATGGTAGAACAGAGTTTCACAGAAGAAAAACCATAGAAGATGACCAGAAAGTAGTTAGACACAACCACCAAAGTTACCACAAAATTAGGGACAACTCCAATATATAAAATTCAGAATATGTTGCAAAGGAATAAGAGATTGAGTTAAGAACAGAACTTACTCGTGAAGAGGATAAAGACGGGATACACAAAATCTAGGGATGCTTAGAGAGGAAAAAATCTCAAGCAACAAAAATGATGAAATGAAACAAAAATGGAAAAAGATTCTTAAGTAACAACAATAAAATAGCAAAATCGAGGAAGACAACCAGTTAGAAGAAACATAATGATGGAAACCTAACACAAAAAGTAAAGTACCTTTTGCTGATATTGTTATGGCAGCGGTAGATGAAAAGACATCACACTTATTGAGGGCAATGAAAAGACAACACACTTATTCAAATAACGTAAACAAAAATCAGGGAAATGCAGACTAGAATGTAGAAAAATGAGGAGCAAATCCCGGGATTCTAAAACAAAATCATCGCAAGAATAGACTTACCACGGGGAGTTCAAAATTCAAATAATGAACAACCTGTAGACGTATAAAATGTGAACGCAATATTAAATAACAAACAGCCTGTACACGTATAACGTCTGTTTGTATTGAAACCACAAGGCCATGCCATTACTCTGTTCCTTTTAGTCTTCATGCCTACGTGGGTTTAAGGTGTATATATGGCCTAGCGATCAAGAGGCCGATGGGCACTAGGCCCAGCCTGATGTCATCCCAACGAAATGAACACGTTTCAGCCCATGACGAGGATCAGTTTGGTTCGTGATGAAATATGTGAGCCGAAAGACACAAAATGAACAACGAGCAAGAAGGCCACGACCGCAGAACGTGGTGATCATTGTACGCCCACGATCTCAATCTCTAAAATTAAGGAACCACAACCACATTAGCCTATAAATACAACAGGCTATGGAAGAGCTAAGGTAAGTGTTACTATCTGTAGAAATTTAAGTTCTACAAGGAGAATAATGACTTGATCGTCAGAGCCCTTCTCTCGGAATCACTTCTAGGATAAGCTTTGCTAGTGAAGAAGCTCTTGGAGAGGATGACAAGATTCCCTAAACAATTTTCTGCATTAACAATCATAAATACGTTGCAAAATTATGGAAGAATCGCTTCATATAACTAAATGAGCAAATGACTTCTCTAGTCCTCAAACAATCACCACCGTCTAACTTTGTCCCTTCAATTTTTTTCCCAATACTTTTGGCCTCTGAACTTACAAAACTGGTGAATTATGCCCCTTCCGCCAGATCAATCCATTAGCTTTTGGTCAAAGAGTCAATTTTAAGGATAAAATGGTCATTTTCCCCTTTTCCTATTTTTTTCCTTTTTCCATTTTCTTTTCATTACTCCACATTTTCAGCCCACATCCTTTTTAAATATTTTAGCCCACATCCCTTTTCCCCCTTCTCTCTCCCCCATTTCACCCTGCCACTCCTCCTCCATTTCCGCCTCTGCCACCATTCTCCATCTTCATTTACGCCACCCTTGCCCTTTCCATCCTCCATTTTTTCCACCCACCATCCACCACCCCTGCACTTCCCCTTCCCCTTACCCTTCTCCATTTCTGCCACCCGCCACCGTTCTCCCTCTCCATTTCTGCCACTGTTCTTCCTTTCCATTTCTGCCACCGTTCTCCCTGCTCCATTTCCGCCACCGTTCTCCTCTCCATTTCCTTCACCCATCTTCCTCTCCATTCCCACCATCGTTCTCCTCTCCCTGCTCCATTTCCGCCACCCTTCTCCCTCTCCATTTCTGCCACACCACCCTTCCCCTTTCCATTTCCTCTGCTACCACCCCAACCCTGAACCCTTCTCCATTTTTGCAGGATGAGGTACGAAATCGTCGAAGAACAAGCCAAAGCCGCAAATCTGATCTCACGTTCCGACTGGAGAGAGATCCAAAAAAGAAAAAGAAAAAAAGTAAATAAGAAAAAGGAAAAAAGAAATAAGAAAAAGAAAAGGAAAAAAGGAGATAAGAAAAAGGAAAAAGAAAAATTTACCCTTAAAATTAACGTTGAAAACCTACTTTAACGGTTTGACCTGAAGGAAGGGGCACAATTCACCAGTTTTATAAGTTCATGGGCTAAAAGTATTAAAAAAATTGGAGGGCCAAAGGTGGACGTTGGTGATAGTTCGAGGACCACATAAGTCATTTGCTCTAACTAAAATATCAAAATATTGTAACATTATTTACTACATTTATTAGTGGATTTATTTTGTAACCACATTGTTAAATATCTTATATTAGATGAATGAAAGTTTTGACGTAGTATTTTTTTTAAAAAATATTTCTTTAGATACAATTTTATTTATGATTTTTACTTGTTAAATTAAATTAAATTTAATACAGAAATTTTCATTTAATGGTATAATATAGTCATCGAGTTATGAGCAGCTTAAGTTGCACCTGTTTACCAGATGGAAAATAAGAAATAAAGAGGAGAACTGATGATCATGTAATCAACAATATTGCTGGAGGTTCTGGAGTTTCTGTTGCTGAAAAAATGAGAACTTTATCCTTACAGTCCTTTAAATATGTTCCAAAGCTCAAAATGATTCCTACCACTGTCCCTGAACAAGAGGTAATTCATGTTAATGAAATAGAGAAATTGCATCCTGTGGTTGACCTGTCTCCGGTTGCTCCCCTAGTAGAAGATGAAATTGTGGCTAATACACCAGGTCAACATGAACCTGTGGACTTAGATGGAGCTGATCATGTGGATTTAGTTAGAGGTGATCACTCACAGTCTGTGCATTTAGATAGATTTGATCATCCGAAACACTCTCACTCTGCCCCACCACAAGTCATTCCAAGGAAAATATATGCCAAAGATGACTTGCCTATCAAAAGAGCTAAATCCTTCTCGCCTTTTAGTTCCATTATTGCTGCAAAAAAATTCCTTTTCTCTCAGCAGAAGCAGGGACAGAATAGATTTCTACCGCTAGCTCTTGATGAAGTCTCCAGTGTAGAAGATTTGCAATTTACTGGCCCAATCATTGAGGAAGTGGTGAAGTTTGGTGCTTCCTCTGAAGATCCTCAAGCGATTACTCCAGTCAATACTCCTGATTGTCCTGCTTCCCAAGATAGTAAGGTAGTTTCTTCATTTTCCAAAACTGCCAAATCTAAAAAGGTGGGTAATCATAGCAATGACACTTACCTTACTCAGCTGAACACCATTATGACTAGATCAAAAAGCTCCAATAATGTTTGCCAATGAATAACACATCTCTCAAGATTAAAATGCTGGTATGGAACATTAGGGGAATGAATACCTCCATGCGTAGGCTTCAAAATTTGATCACTAGACATAGGTTTGAGCTGGTATGTCTAATTGAACCAATGCATGACAATTTGCAATGTGAATTTTACAGACTTAGACTCAATTATGATCATTGTATGTTTGCTTTGAATGGCCAAATCTGGCTTTTTTGGAACTCCAGTTTATCTATTACATTGATTAGTGACAATTTACAGTTTTTAGCAGTCTCTTTACATAGTCTTAATCTTAATAAATCCATGGAAGCTTTTTTTGTTTATGGCCTTAGAACCAGAAATGAAAGGAAAATCTTATGGTCAGATCTTAGGTCCATTAATCATTCTGAGGCTATATTTATAGGTGATTTTAATGCCATCACATCTATAAATGAATACAAAGGTCCTTCTACTCCCAAACTGGGTAGTATGAAGGACTTTAATGATTTTATAAATGTGGAGGCCTTGCAGGAGATTAATACAGTTGGTAATTTGTTTACATGGAGCAATAATAGGTTAAGAAATCTACCATTCAACGATTAGATAGAGGCCTTTGCACTACTTCATGGTCAACTAATTTTCCAAACTCCTCTATTCAAATTCTGAATAGGATATCTTCAGATCATAACCCTATGCTGCTGTCCATTGGGAGTGAAATCCTTTCCAATCCTAGGCCATTTAGATTTCTTAACACTTGGTATAAAAGGAAAGACTTTAATGATGTCATACAAAAAAACTGGGATATGCCTATTAATAGTTCAGGAATGCTAGGCTTTTATCTTAAACTGATCAGATTGAAAAAAGAGCTTAAAGTTTGGAATAAGGAACAATTTGGGAATGTGCATGAAAATGTACTAAAGGCTGAATCTGCCCTAGAGTCTCAGGAACATCTGTATGACCTGAATGCTTCGGTTGGGAACCTAATCAAACTTAAAGAAGCTAAAGCTAATTTGGTAAGAGCTCTTGCAGAACAAAAAAGCTTTTGGAAACATAAGGCCAAAATTAAATGGCTAAAAGAAGGAGATGATAATACCAATTTTTTCCATAATACTATTAAAGAGAGAAACTCCAAGCTTAAGATCACAAAAATTAAAGGTAGTACTGGACTTTGGCTTGATTCTATTCAGGATATTGAAAGGGAGGCCATTAGTTACTATCAGGAACTTTTGACAGATGATTGTACTCCTGATAGTAGCTTTTTTCAGTCACATTTTCTAAGTAAGATTCCTAATCTTGTTACTCAGGAAGAGAATGATAGATTACTGCAACGGGTCTCAATGTCTGAACTTAAGAACATTGTCCTTAATCTCAATAAACGCAGTACTCCAGGGCCAGATGGCTTCACAGCTCACTTTTTCATAAAATCCTGGAATATAATCTCTACTGATCTCCTTGTTGCAGTCCAAGATTTTTTAGATGGGAATAACATCCCCAGAGGTATTGCTAGTACTTGGATAACAGTTATTCCAAAAAAGAAAACACCTAATTCTTTTGATGACTATAGGCCTATTAGTCTTTCCAATGTGATAAATAAAATATGCTCAAAATTGCTAGTGGAAAGATTAAAACCTTTAATGCAAAATCTGATTTCTCCCAGCCAAACTGCTTATCTTAAAGGGAGAGATATCTCGGATAACGTCATCTATCTACAAGAAATGGTTAGATTCCTAAATAAGAAGCAAAGAGTCCCTAATTGCATAGTCAAACTGGATCTTCGAAAGGCTTTCGACAGGGTTAGATGGTCTTTTTTGTATAATGTTCTGGTTAAATTTGGTTTTCATCCGAGATTTATCTATCCTATCATGCAAAACTTATCACAGGTTTGGTTCTCCATTTTAATTAATGGTAAGCCTGTTGGATTTTTCCAACCTACAAGGAGGATCAAACAGGGTGATCCCCTTTCTCCCTTTTTATTTAACCTTTTCTCTGAGGCATTTTCTAGGAGCTTAGCATTTATCTTCTCTAATGGTAAGCTGTCACATTACAATCTTCCAGGTAATTCTCTCCCTATATCTCATCTTTCTTATGCTGATGATACAGTTGTCTTTCTTAGAGGTGGCAAAAATACTTTGATTAGATTTAGAGCATTCCTAGCTAAATTTGAAGATGTCACTGGTCAGAAGATAAATTACAACAAAAGTGACATTTTCATTGGGAAACATGCCTCTGCACACTCAGTTAGTAATATTAAAAGGACTCTTGGAATGAAATTGGGGGCTTTTCCCTTTACATATCTAGGGGTACCTATTTTCAGTGGAAGACCAAAAAAAATTTACTTCCAGCCACTGTTTGAACAAATTGATAATAGGATTGGCAATTGGAAGAATAAATGGCTTTCTTCAGGGGGGAAAACTACACTCATACAATCCTGTTTATATGCTATCCCTCAGCACATATAGTATGTCATAAAACCGAGTAAGGAGGTTATTAGGACCATTGAACAGAAACTGAGCAGATTTTTTTGGGGGTACTCTGATCTTAAACCTAAGAGAAAATGGAAAAGATGGGATGCTCTTTGTCTCCCTATTAACCAAAATGGACTAGGTTTTAGGTCACTTACTACCATTATAGATACTTGCTCAGTTAAACTATGGTGGAAATATCAAATGGCTACAGCTCTGTGGACACATCTGATAGCTTCTTTGACACCATCATCTAGAACCTCTCCTAACTGGAAACGAATTTGCTGCTTCAACGAATGGGCAGAATCTAACACAAGAGTTATAGTAGGGGAGAGGTGATTGTAATTTTTGGACATCAAATTGGTTAGACATAGGTCCTATTATTGATCTTTGCGACTACAATCTTGTGAATATCTCTGCTGAATGCACGGTATCTGAATTCTTTTCAGATAAAATGGCCATGATTCATAGTTTATCTCCTTTGCTGCCATCTCATGCTATTTCCCTGTTACAGGATTCAAGACTGTATTCCCATAGGAATGACAGACTCATTTGGAAACCTGGTATCACAGGTAATTTCACCTTTAAATCTGCATACAGATTGCTTTGCAATCAGACAGCCACAATTGACTCTATCCAACATTTCTGGAATCCAAGACTGCAAAAAAAGATTTCTATATTCATGTGGAAACTAACCAATTCATTCTTACCTTTTGATAATATTCTGAAAAAAATGAGATTCAGTTTGCCTTCTAAATGTGGTATGTGTCATAATCATGAAGACTCCTTAGAGCATTTCTTTAACTCCTGCTCTTTTGCTCTACAAGTCTGGAAAACTGTTCATCAATTTATGGGGATAAATGATAGGTTGTTCCCCAATATCTGGGATAGAATTTCATGTTATTCTACTTATCCGGGATTGAGCTCTTTACACTCTGTCATGATTAGACTTTCATCTGTGATTACTTTTTGGAACTTATGGAAAATGAGAAATAACTACCTCTTTGACTCAGTTTTGCCAACTGAGGTGTTAGTGCTTAGAAGAATCAAGGAAGATATTTTCTACATTTTCTGTTCTAAGCCTGTTTTCATTTCCTCTGCCCTAGATCATAGTATAGCAGACCACTCTTTCCTGCTTTGATAAAATCTGCTCCTAAGCCAAACATTCTTAAAATAGTTTGGACTAAGCCAAGCACTGGGTATAAATGCAATGTGGATGCTGCTTGGTGCAGTTCCTCCAATATGTGTGGACTTGGCTTGATGATTAGGGACTTCCGGGGAGGTTTCATTGCTGCATATACTATGTACACTGAAGCCTTCTCCCCCTTGGAAGCTGAAATGAAGGCAATTCATTTTGCCTTGGGTAAATCCTTAAGTTTCTCTTGTCCTATTTCCATTGAATCAGACTGTATTAATGCTGTTCGTTGTATTTCTGATCCTATGCAAGCTCCTTGGAAAATGTTTCAACTTGCTGATGAAGCTCACCAAGTTCTGAGAGATATACATCTAGTCCATATTCACAGACAAGCCAATTTAGTGGCAGATTCTCTTGCTAAATCATGTCTTACTACTAAGTCCGATTCCTTCTTGGCTTATTTTAATTGTTTATCTAATACTTGCCAAGGCTTGATTAGACTAGATCAAATGGGAACACCATCTCTCAGGATGGGATTTTGATCGGATGCTACTGATTGAGGTTTAATTGCAGGTACAACACACCGGGCCATGGCTACATCAAAGATGTTTTTGTAAATTCATGCAGCTCTCATATTCATACAAGATCAGCTTGGTTTCATTACAACTTCTAGGTTCATGGTACAAACTGATTTACTTGGAGCTCTCTTGTGTACATATCATGGCCGACGAAGAACTGCATTCTTGGAAATAGTTAGGATCATCTCTTTTGGTTTAGTAGAGGATACGCTCATTCTATATGTTGAGATGATTGAACTGCCTTGTGTTTCTTTTGACTCACTAATAAGTTTGATCATCTATCACATATTTTAATGAGCTTTTGGAATCCTCTAACATTTAGCTTGGTTGTATCTCATCCTTTTGGAAGCAACAAGCGTTGCTTCATGAGCCTAGCGCTCAACATTGTATATCTTTTGACTTAGCTACGGCTACTCTTCAGTATCTTTTAATTCTGTATATTTTATGGCTTGGGAAGGCCTAATATATATTTCCCCCGTCTCCGGATGGTTTATAAAAAAAAGAAAAAAAAAGAGGAGAGCACCACCTGCCGCTCATAATAAAATCTTGTTTACGAAGAATTCAGTGAGCCCTACTCTTTTTTTTTAAAATTTTAACCATTCGAGGATGGGGGGAAATATATTAGGCTCCCCAAACCTGCCTTGATTTGGCCAAAAGGCGCAACATGAGTTTGTACATAACAAAAGGTATATACTCCTATTCTAGGCTAATAGTAAAAACAGTAATGCATCAGAGCCCTGATAGTGACTTTCATTATTCCCATTGACTGAAAATCACGAACAGTTCGGGGAGTCGAGAATTCGAAACCCCTGTTTGTCAATGATAAGCCGTCGAGAGGAATAAAAGATGTTAGACCTTCAATGAGTGAAAAGGAGGGTTAGGGTGAGGAGTGTAGAGCAGGCATCCATCATAAAATCCAGCATGAAGTCCAAATGACGTCCCGAAGCAAAAACAGAGGCAACAATGTCTCATCTTCAAACCTGCAATTGGAATAGAGAAAAAAAATAGCAGTATCTTTTCGAGATGAAATGAACAATGAACAATGAACAACTCAATATTCACCTATTGCTACTTTGTCTATCTCTAACCTAACTCTCTTTTCTTACTTTTCACAAAAGGAAAATGTGGGGGGTGTTGATGTACAAAATGGGGGGACCATTGAAATGTTTTAAGAGGTTGGCTACATTGGAATGCTTGTGGAACTTAAACCCTATGGGAAAAAATTTTCTTAAGGAGGGGGTGAATGTGAGACCTGAGAAATTTGTAGAGAAGGAGCAACTTGTAGCTACAGAATTTGTGATCACGAAGAGCAGCCATCTCATCATTCATGTCTGACCGAGGTACCAATTCTTGAGCGGCCATCTCATCATTTCACGAGAATGTGAGGCATTGCTATATAATCCTTTAACCCGCCTCCACTCGGGGTCTTCAACTTGTAGTTAAATTACCCTAGCGAAGGTGTTTGATCAAACAAAATGATGATGAACAAATTTTAATTTAATATTTTGCTCCTAAACTTACTACTAGGCTACCTATGGTTAGTTAGTGACAAGACCGGGTTGGTCCACAGAGATGCTAGGGTCTAATAGCCAACTACACAACCACGTACTGGTCGTCAATCCGTCGGTGTGCTGGGAATGGCTAGATATTGAAAACGGGGGTTTTAGCGGTTTTTCAATTACCAACTACAAACATAAGAAATAACCCAAGAGAAAATTATATATGCAAGCACTTGAGGAATATTTGCGTAACATGATTGACTAAATGTTATGATCCTCGATTCCATCTCATATAAGATTTCAAAGCCTATTCTAGTGTTCATAACACGTGGGGTGGTAATGTTCAACACTTCCCCATACTTGTCATGTAGGGTGCTCTAAAAATCTTCCATCATGTCACGGGTCACCCGCTAAGGGTGCTAACCGTGTGGCCTAGCCATGTACTACCTTGCCACGAGTACCGCCTAGATCTCACATGCGTCGCACACCGCTCGGTTGCTCGCAGCACACCGAGCCTTTAGAGGGACGTGGTCGAGTGTGCAGTGGAAATACACACTAGAGGGAGCATGGCTTCACACACACAAGCCAACCTTGCAATATAAAGGCCAACAATAGGGGAGCAATCGCTCATAATCAGTATATTGCAAAAAGGTAAACGGATGTGGGTTGCTCAGTACTCCACATATATGCTGTGCAAATGTAATCACAAGTGCCAGCTACATAGGCAAAATAAGGTCAAAGGCTAAAACGGAACTTAGGCCTGGACCTTGATCACAATAGCTACGCTAAACTAATAACTAAGCTATTACAAGTATTTACAAGCAAAAGAGAAGATTTCTGGGACAAGGAGCTTGGGACGTGTTTTCTCGGGCCGTGGCGCAGCACTTAGCACACTGGCCTGGCGGGCAACCAGGAGCTGCGCGCACGGGCGTTGGGCACAGACAGCTCGGGCGTTGTGCACAGCGCGTCGCAGGTGCAGAGGGGGAATATTATGGGCCATGAGCTGTTAGGCGGTCGGCATTAGATGACCCAGAGGCGTGTGCAACGCGGTCGAGGGAAACTAGTTCGCAGTGACTCGTTGAGCGGCACGGGACTACAATATCATTTTGGCACCGATGCGGGCATGAAGTTGCGTTGAGGTTGGGTGATGAGCCCCACCCTATAACACATCGACACTGCCTCCGTAATTAGAGAAGTGCAACAACGGCCATTCCATTGTACAAATTTGTTTCTTCGCCGTACGATTATGTCCCGAGTACTACACCACGAATGCTTTATCCCTAAGCCTAGAGAGGCAAAGGGGAATATGCATATTATCGATGGAACTAGGGTCGCTAAACCCTAGTTTTAATACTAAATGTTATTTATACCTATAATGCTTCAGACCAACTTGCCAACTAAGACCGGTGTGCTATCATTATAATGGTAAAACTCAGAAAAGACCTACGTGTACACACCCACGTGGACCCGTAACTCCCTACCCATATCACATATACATCAAGGTTTCTCTTCCCCGGGGGGCGTCAATATGTGCACCAACATAAATGTAGAGTAGAGTGTGTGCTAAGGAAGTGTATCATTCATGCAATTCTTGACAATTCAAGAACAAGCCGACATAATATCATAAACACATAGAAATAGGTAGATCTAAGGAATATCACAAAACATAAGTAAAAACATGAATACAAATGTTATCCCCAAGCTATTAAACTACTCCCTAAGAATTGAAACCAAATATTTCATTGGATTCAATGCCTTTGGGCAAAGCAAAAATAAAAAGATGAAAAAAAGAAATTCTGGAGGCGAGGATGAGCTCCTTTCTCTCTCTACCCTACTTTAGAAATCTGAAATATAAATCTAAAACATCAACCCTAGTTTACAAAAAATCAACCCTAGTAGTAGGGAATTGGGCCTAAAATTAGGCCCAAAATAGGCCAAAAACCCTAACAGCCGCAAACGGCACAGGGGTGGCATCTGGCATGGGCCTTACTGACCGAGGTACCCTCATGTTGGTGTGAGACATCGGTCCTGGCAAGGCCCGTGGCCTTGTTCTGGTGAAAGCCATCAGTCATAGCACAGGGGGTGAGCCTCGTACCAATGCAGTCCTTGTCAACCAGCACGGGCCATCGGCTGGAGCTCCAATCTTCTTATTCGCGCCTTGTGTCGTTGGGTGTGAGTTGTTGACCTGATACTCATTTTTGCTCATTATCTTGGCACGGGATGCATTACTCTTCACACCCCATAGGCTGGTCTTGGCATTAGTGATTTAAAACGATGCAGAATGTGTGAAACAGAATGGTCCGCACCCAAACTTAGCCGAAATTTGGAGTGAGAAGAAGACATGTGTCACACGGTCGGGTGAGATTGGCACGGTTTGTTCTGGGGCTTGGCGTGGCTCGTGTTAGTTGGAATTGACCATGCCGAAGACCCCTGACATGGGCCATGTGGCTTACCATGTGCCATGCTAGGTCTAGCCCGTGTGTGGTCCGTGCTGGCCGTGGCTGGTTCGACTGGCTGACTTGTTTGCACCACTATGGATGAACCATTGGTCCAACTTGAGAGTTCTTGTAGTCGATTTTATAGCGCTCGAAAAGAAAAATCCAATGGTGCCACTTTCTAAGGATGAATCTTCTCGTATCTTTCCTCGAATATTCTCGTATCTTTCCTCCTCTTCTTCCTTAGACTCTTTGAACTTCGAATCCGCCTTTCTTGGGCTCAATTCATCTACTACCATGCTTTAGAGTTTGTGGCCTTGAATCTACTACTATTCTTGTGTATGGCCTTCAAGTATCTTCTACCTTTCTTGTGAACGGCCTTCTATAAACATGATGAAAGGTACCCACGAGAAACCTACTAATGAGATCACAAAGGAAGATCTAGGTGCCCGTGGATACAAGGTGTCCATTAGTATCAATTAAGTTCACAAAACTCGGGGTTTAGACAAGAAAAATAAACATGTCTATCCAAACCCTTTGTCATCTTACCCTAACTGAAACTAGCAATATAACAAGTAAAACATGCAAATTATTATGTTGGATGTATTGGTTAACACATGCAATACGGTGAACATCAATCCCCCCACACTTACACCTTTACTCGTCCTCGAGTAAATAAAAATAAGAAAAGATCTAAGTGAAGTGTATCATGCAAAGATAAGTTAGCCAATGCCTCTTCTTCAATTTTACGGCGATTTCACGTTTCTTTACCTCTTTTCTGCATTTCTCTGTGATTCTTCGGCTGCTCATTTCTCTGATTGTTCTCCGACATCACTTTTTTGTTTCTTCATCGGTTGTTTGTCTTTTTTCGGATGAGGTATGTCGTATATCTAGGATTTATTTTCGGCAGTATTACTACACAATTTTTGTTTGATTTTTCAGATTTGGTATGTTATTTATTTTGTTGAGCATTGGATAAAAATCGTTTAGAGTGTTTTGAGTTTCTATGTACTTTTTTTTTGTGATCTGAATTCAAATTATTATCTCATTGTTACAATAAACTTATTGATTGTTCGTCTTGAATTATGAGGTGCATTCAGTTACTTATATGTTCCAATTGTTATTATCTAACGTTTTTTTAAATGAAAGGCACCCGAGGGTGAGGGTTGGTATATTGATACCCCAAGCCAAGCAAAACCATAGTAGAGAAGTTAAAATTACAGAAGGCAACAGCGTTGCCCGCAAAATGAATATCCTAATCATCCTCAATATGAATCAAAGTTAGTAAGTTGCGATTCCAAAGCCACGAATCTCCACACCCCGTGTTAATTCGTACTTTGGCCAGGCAACTTTATTAAGTAATAGCGAGTTCTTGATTGTTCTAGTAAGGAGGGAGAGTTTTGATGAATAGTAATAGTGCTAGGAGGTTGCTGATAAAATGCAGATCTGCATCTCGAATGGGTGTAGCACTGTAGTAGTATTAGGCAGGAAGCTGATCTGTAGATAAAGGAGTATAGATCGGCCGTGATTGTTATGACCCCGAAGAGTATCACCTTCGTGAAGTTGAGAATCTGGTAGCCATTACCTGCATAAAGACCAGTTTACATTAGCAGTATCAAGTCCTGTTATGGCCATTCTTGTAAATTCTAAGATTTGGGACCTGTTTCCCATCTAAGTCAATAAGGCCTTTGATGTTGATCGGAACATTAGTAAGGGAAAGAGGCTGATTATTAGATGAGTGAAACTTGGCAATAGCATTTGCCACAGAGTTACATTCTCTATGTACATGGTGAAGCACTGCCCCATTTAAAAGGTTTTTAATCTTATAAGCCAAATTGAAATGCTTCCAGATAGCTGAGTAGGGATCATGAATCATATTAATGGAAAGAAGGGAATCAGATTCTATAATAGTCGAGCCATCACAGTGGTGGAGGGATTGGCATGCAGCAAGGATTGCCAACATCTCAGCATGGAGGGGAGATATTGCATCTACAGTATATGAGTTAATGAAAAGAGGGAATCCAGAGCTATCTCTCCCAATAAGCCCAATGAAGCAGTGTGTAGGAGCCAAGAAGCATCAGTGTTTATTTTGAAGCAGTGTCTGCCTGGCTTATCCCAGAAAACCGGTTTTATAATTGGCTTCCGAGGTGGTCTGAGAAAAGGTGTGAGGTGTCTGAGCAGGTTGGGGAGACCAGTATGGGGACTCAAAACTGAAGGGCATGAGTATAGGGAGAGGTTGATGAGGACAGAAATCTCCCTACAGATGAGGTCTGCCGAGAAAGGAACCTGATCATGAATATATCTGTTTCTAGCCTTCCAAAGGCACCAACACAGAATCGATGGAATCAGTTTACAAATCATTTGGTTACCTTTGGGTAAATCATTGCAGTTCCATAAGGTGTAAAATCTCTGTGCAATAGATTGATTATCAGGCAGATTGAAAAGAATCAGGGCAGCTATATTATTCCAAATTGTCTTTGCCAGTGTGCATGATATGAAAAAATGGTTAATCGAGTCCGAATGACAACAGACAGGGCACTTGGAAGCCAAACTGAAACCACACTTTATAAGTATATCATCGAAGGGGAGAAAAGAGTGTAGCATTTTCCAAGTGAAAATCAAAACCTTTTTTTGCAATAAGACATTCCAAACAAATTTGGTAGCAGGGAAATTACCTGGAGAAAAAGTTAATGTACGGTATGCAGATTTGAAAGTAAAGTTCCCTGAAATTTCCGGTTTCCATATAAGTCTATCAACTCTGCATGTCACCAATTCAGCCTCCTGTAAGAATAAGGCAGTATCATTTTCCAGGAAGAGTGATATCTCAGGTAAAATATGAGATTTGTTGTTAATGAAATTAGATATAGTGTATCCCTGGAAAGTGTCAATTATGTTGCTTGGGATCTTATCTAACAGTGGACCATTAGGGCACCAATTAGTTGTCCAGGCATTGCATGTCCCCTTGCCATGAATAACAATGGAATTTTCTTCAGCTAAGGAATCAATTGAGCAAATGCGTTTCCAAGTAACTGAGTTTCTGTGTGAGGGTGGCAAAGACCACAGCAGCTTAGACCACAGTGTTACTCCTAACTGATAGTTCCACCAAAGTTTGAGGGAGCATGCATCTACTATTCCTTGAATAGATCTGAAGCCTAAGCCATTAATGGATATTGGTTTTGCCAAGTCTTTCCATTTTTTCCAGATTTTATTCCTTTTCCCATCAGTTTCACCCTAGAAAAACCTAGCCAACTTCTTCTCAAAAGATTTGATAATGTGTTTTGGGGGATTAGTTACAGCCCATAAGTGTTGAGGCAAGGAATATAAACAACTATTGATCAGTACTAATTTCCCTCCAGTGCTCAACCACTTGTTTTTCCAATTCTGAACCCTTTTATCTAGTTTTTCCATCAGTGGTTGGTAGTATTTATTCAAAGTTCGACCCTTGAATATAGGAACTCCTAATTATTGGAAAGGAAAAACACCTTGTTTCATTTTCAGAATCATTCTCATCTGGTTAAGTTTAATAATCGAAGCTCTTTTGCTGATGAAGAACTCTGATTTATGAAAATTAAAATTTTGACCAGAACTGAGTTCAAATATATCTAGAAAGGCCTTAATTCTGATTAAATTTGTTTTTGAGGCTTGCATCAAGATAATAGTATCATCAGCATACATAAGATGATAGATTGCTGAACAAGATGATGGAATCTGATAATAAGAGAGTTTACTATTATAAAAAATAAAAGATAAACTCCTAGAGAAAGCCTCCGAAAAAATGTTAAAAAGGAAAGGGGAAAGAGTACCTTGTTTGATTCCTCGAGTTGCTTTGAAAAAGCCCACAGGATTACCATTGATCAAAACCGAAAAGTAAGCTTGAGAAAGGTTAGACATAACAGCATTAAGAAAAGAACCTTGGAATCCAAACTTTATCAATACACTTCTTAGAAAATCCCAATTGACCCTATCAAATGCCTTTTGTAAGTCTAGTTTTAGAATGCAATTTGGGAGCCTAGACTTCTTATCTAAGAATCTAACCATTTCCTGAAGGTAGAGGATATTATCAGTAATATTTCTATTTTTCATGAATGCTGACTGATTCTGTGAGATCAATCTGTCCATATATGGCCTTAGTCTTTCCATTAAAAACTTTGAGCAGATTTTATTAAGAGCATTTGAAAGACTAATAGGCATGAAATCATCAAATGAGCAAGGAGTAGCTTTTTTAGGTATTAGGGTGATCCATGTACTAGATATACCTTTGGGAAGAGGGGAGCCCCTAATAAAATCATTAACTGCCTCAACTAAATCCTTTTTTATTATGGACTAGCATTTAGTGTAGAATTTATTGCTGAATCCATCCGGGCCTGGACTACTATTCTTGCTTAAACCTTTTATTACTGCCTCAACCTCAGATTCTGAAGCTGGTTTAGCTAGCTCTATGTTATCTTGAGCAGTAATTGTAGAAGGGATTTAACTCAGGAAGTGAGAGTAGTAGGTCTTGTTAGTTCCCTGGTTAGGCTTGGATAACAGTTCAGAAAAGTATGATATGGCCTCATTTTGAATATCAGATTGGTTATTAATCCATTGACCATTACTGTTTTTTATTTTTGAGATCTGTAAACGACAGTTTTTTTATTGGACTACCTTGTGGAAGAACTGTGTGTTGTTATCTCCCATCTTGTTCCATTTTAATGTTGCCTTTTGTTTCCAAAATTTTTCTTTTTTCTTTTTGAGCTCTCAACAGTAATGCTTTCTTGAGGTTTAAATTTATGAGCTCAGATTGGGAAAGGTTAAAGTCATACACTGATTCCTGGACTCTTAAAGATTCCTCAGCCCTAATTAGGTTAGTGTCAATATTACCAAAGGACTCCCTATTCCAAATTCTAATCTGCTTTTTTAGCCTCACCAGTTTTAGATAGAAACCTATTAGACCAGTCTGATTTAGTCTTTTATCCCAGTTATCTTGAATTAGAGTGAAAAATTTAGTACGGTTAAACCAAACATTAAGAAATCTAAATGGTCTTGGATTAAGACTAGATAAATTTTCTATGTTAAGGAGCAAGGGAGAGTGGTCAGAGGTTTGCCTGTTTAAAATTGAATGGAAGAGGAAGGGTATTTCTGATTCCAAGAGATAGTACTTAATCCTCTATCAAGCCTTTTGGAAGTAGGATTTCTAAGTCTTGAATTACACCAAGTAAAAAGATTTCCAACCTTGCTAATTTCCTGACTACCAGAGCTACTTATCCAAGTGTTAAAATCTCTAATACTACCTGAGGATGGGGTGCTAGGTCCTCTATACTCAGAAATGGAGGAGATAGTGTTAAAAACACCTATAAAATAGTATCCCCAGGAATAAGAGTAGAAAGGTCTTTCCATAGGATTTTCCTTCCCTCCCTATTCCTAAGAGCATATATGAAAACAGCATCCATATGTAAGTCAAACGAGAAATGAGAAATATGCACATGGAGGAACTGTTCATGAGATGAGAGGAGATTAACAGTAAAACAATTTCCCCACATCAGCCATATTTTGCCATTGTACAAGGTGAGACCATTGGAGAAATTAAGAGTATCCATATAGGATTGGAGTTTAGAGTTGTCATGCATGGGTTCAATTATGCATAAAAATTGAATTTTTTTCAGATTAACTAAATTACTAAGTCTGAGCATAGATGTTTCCATTCCCCTAATGTTCCATATTAGGAAATTAATTGAAAGAGGACCTATCATTGTTCATCTGACTTGTGACTCTTAGTGGATGATCTAAGCATCATTTTGTTAATTTGGCTAAAGTAGTTTGTTTTTTTACCTTTTGCCTTACCTGGTAAGAGACTATGATCCAGTGTTGGTGAAGAACTTGGACTGACAGTCATAATGGAGGTTGTTTCCTGGTCCAGGGTTGGTTCATCCATGTCCACCTGTAAAACAGAGAATCTGTTCCCCACTATATTTTGAAGAGAGGTGGTTGCATTTTTTTGTTTACTAAAATCAGGATTGGAAGTCCCAACCTGGATATCATCAGTAGCATAAGTAGCTGGAGTATAATTAGTAAAAGCAGTATCATCAAGCAATTTAGAGATGGACTTGTCTAGTGTAACCTGAGTTATCTGTCTAGGGCATGACACTGATGTGTTGTTGTTTCCAGTTATTGGGGATTTAGTAGATGTAAAATGAGAACCAATTATTGGGGACTTAGCAGACACTGGTAGGGATCCAAAGATCGATTCTGAAAAATTTCCAGGTTGAACTGTATCTACTTGGTCTTCAGTAGAGATCAATGGAGGAATGGTAAATTTCTTACCAGTGGCCTGCCATACTGGTTGTTTCTGAGTTATGCAGGGGACCTCAGCTTGAACATCAGTTTGAACATCAGTTTGAACATTAATATTAGGGGGAAAGGTTCTACACTGAGTTTTGGAATGTCCTAGTTTAGAACAATGATCACAGTAGAGGGGGATGTCCTCATATTCGATAAGATATTTCCTGTTATTTGTTATAGATCCCAGCCTTATGTAAGTACTGATTGGTTTTAGTAGATCAACTTCTACACAAAGTTTAATGGCAGATGGTCTTGTTAAACTATCAGTAGCCAGATCAGTCTTAATAAAATTGCCAATGTTGTTACCAATGGATTCTATTGCAGCAGAATTATAGTAATATAAAGGGACTTCTCTAATCGTACACCAAACAGGAACAATTGGAGATTCTTTATGAATTGAAAAATCAGGAGTCCATTTAAGCATTTTCAAAAGAATTCCGTTAAAATTCCATATACCCTTCATCCATGCTCGTTGGTAATCATTCAGCAATTTGAAACGGATAAGAACATGTTTGAAATCAAGGGAACCGAGTTGATACTTACCTGCGAAACCCACAGTCTTGAAAACTTGCTCCAATTGATCCATCGAACATCTGCCCTTGGTGAACTTACCTACCAAGGCATTTGCATAGTGAGAGGACAGCGTTGCTATTTGATCCTCTGAGTATAGACAGGCTGCCTCACTGAGATGTTGGGATTTGGGCACTAGTTCGGGGTTACTAGGGAGAAGCTTGGATAGAGTTGGAGCTTTGGATTTGAGGATATTAGCAAAGGAGATCAGTGGAGGGATAGGTGTAGCATTCTGGTTAGGTGGCGGCGCAACCAGATTGGTGGGACCAGACATGGCTGGAACCGTTACCGGCCCAATAGCCGTTACCGGCAAGCAATTCGGACCAGGAGTAAGTGGATCTTTCGAGTAAGGAAGAAGAAGAAGATGAGGTTAAGATGAAAGAGGTGGAAATCTGATAATCGCACACAGAGTCGCACCAAAATTCTCACACAGTAACAGTAATTCAACGGTCCTCAATCACATTGGTAGTTGCTATTTATTATCCAACGTGTACCTGCTAGTTGTATTGTGAATGACATTTTTTTAAATTTTTCTGATTGTTCGTTTTAAATTACGAGTTGCATCTTTTTACTTTTATACATGTTGCATCTATTAGTATTCAATGCATTTTTGTTAGTTGTACTGTCTATGCCATTTTGTTTTCATTTGTTGTTAATTGTACATTTTGAATAATGAGTTGCATGTGTTTACTTATATCTTGCATTTGTTAGCATCTCGCGTGTACTTGTAAATTGTGTTGTGTATGATTATTATTATTTTTTAAATGTTGTTTGTGGTTCATTTTGAATTAGGAACTGCATATGTTTACCTATATGTTGCATCTGTTAGAATCTAGTATGTACTTGTTAGTTTTATTGTGTTTGACTTATATTTTCATTATTGATTATTGTTCCTTTTGAATTAGAAATTGTACATGTTTGCTTATATGTTGTACATGTTACTATCCAATGTGTATGACTTTTTTGGAATAGTTGAATCTAAACATTTTTTGGTTTTAACCTTTAAAGAATGGACAACATTGAACATTGGACTCCGCAAGACGTTCCGACATGAGGAAGATTCATATGAAGATGACACCAAACTTGAAGATTCTAAGATGACCCCCCCTTTGAAGATTAATAATTGGTTCATTGTATTAGAGACTGTTAGTTAATATAGATAGGATTATTGTTGTAATGGTAAGATCCCTTACATGCAATTTTTTTCATGAGCACTTTATCTTCCATTTTATTTAGATGTTGAGAGCCCCTCTCGTGTTTGAATTTGAACAAAAATTGCATGCTTTATATACAAAGTATACAATGCTTTTTACATGCGTTGCTTTCACGCCGGCAATACTTTCTATGACCTCAATTTGATTTAAATCAAGGAAATCTACTCATGTTTTTGAAAAAAAGAACATGTTTTAATGTAATCAATATATATTGTAAGGTATTAAATGTAGTACATATGAAAATTTTAAAAACTACAAAATTATGTGACCTCTATTGTGTATAGTATAAGAAAGTACCAGTTGTAGGCTAACATACGCATGTTTTAACAAACAATAAAATATTCATAAAGTAATTGATGCACCACCTCATCAAAAATATTTGCTATTCATAAAAGGAATTGATAATTCTAAATCATATGTGCATTTTTATTTAAACAATACATGTTGTAAAGTAATTAACGCAGAGTAAATATGACAATTTTAAATTGTGAAATTTTAACTTAACTTATACATGATATCCTGGAAAAAATTCATAATTCATATTCAGAGCTTTTAAAACAAGTGCATGTTTTAATAGAAATGATACGTACTGTAAGGTAACATGTGCATAGTATATACAAATTTTTTTAGCAACATTTAGTTCATTTTTCGAATATTTCCACATATATTTTACATGTTCATAGCGGTAGAATTCATACGTCCAGAACTTTCAACAATAATATCATTCACATCGAACGCAATTGAATAACATAATCTCAATCGGATGTGAAGAATTACAATACAATTGAAATTTAGTTTTAATCAAATTGAAAACAAGTTGTTTTGATAAGATATGGAACTCGCCCTCCGTTCTTCTATAGATGTGGGTGGAATTTCTCTGGACACTAACCGGTTGTTTAAAGAGCTCATCGGAAAAAAAATGAATTGACCGGAGAAGGATTTGGTTGGCTGGAAGAAGTTAGATTCACGGATAATGGAGATTGAAGTTTGGGAAGGAGATTGAAATTTGGGATAGAGATTGAAGGAAGAAGAAAAGAGATTGAAAGAAGAAGAATGAGATGGAGAAGATAAAGAGGACGGGTTGTGCGCCTTATTTGGGAATGGAGGGTTTAATATGGGTTAATTATTATAACCTGATATTTCACTACTGTAGGCACCCCCCCTATGGTACCGGTTGCCGAGGGCTATGGTACCGGTTGCCAAGGGCTATGGTACTGGTTGCTGAGGGCTATGGCACCGGTTGTTCATGCTTACTGTCGACCGGTGCCTAAGTAGGGTGGTGCTAAAACGTAGTTTTTATGGCATCAGTTTTAAAAACCGATGCTGAAAGTTAGATACTACATCACTAGTATTTGTTATACCAGTGCTAAATTCAGAATCCTCGTTAATGATCACCGGTACCTGTACATCACCGATTACTAACATAAACCGGTGCCTTAAATTTGACAGATTACAAAATCTAGAACCATTTGATTTTTATTTTTCTGGTGTTGTTGCTTTGAAGATGAATGTCTAAGCACCGGTAGT